>LR990356.1:10007500-15007500 GCA_905147345.3 Mythimna impura | reverse complement strand
ATAGCAGTCCAGCGTGTTAGCAATCATGCCCAGGATGACACTGGAAACTGGCTCGCACTATACGCACCAGAGACGCACATCTTTTACGCATTAATGCATAAAAGCAATCTAAAAGCATTTCTGTAAACATCCCTGATTCGCTACAGAAGCGAAGCAGACCCATCAATACCCTAAAAGCATTATTATACTTCACGCGAAGGGCACTCTACGATCTTTGCGTAAAACGTGCCCACAGGCTAGTGTAAAACGATGAACTGAACTGGGGTTCTAAAGTGTTTAAAAAAAGAAAAAAGTTATTTAGTTATAAAACGATTTTTCTGACAGTTTGGGTTTTTTTTTATTACCTAGTAGTCAGCCTGATGATTGCCCATTTTAAATGCAAACCGTTTTGCTTTTCATTCACGTTTACAATTTTGTTTCAGTTGCAACGGCAATTGTTTTACTTTTTATTACTTTGTTTTTTATTTGATTGGCGTACAGGTGCGTAGTAGGTACATATATTATATCAATGGTGTAGAGACTGTTTTAATTTCGGTGCGATGTGATGTTAGAGGGTGTTAGAGACAGACAATTCAATGTTCAGAACGCATTTTAGTAACCATCAGCACCTCCCTACCGGATCGTACATTGCTTTGCCTATGTGGCGTTTTGACATTCTCTATGCTTCCGTCAACCATTACACAGTGCATATATTCTTTGTACATTATTATATTTAATTGCTATTAAAATATTACAGTATACGTACCCGTGTAATTTGCATTACTACACCCCGTACATTACATACACAATAGAGGGGGTATTACAAATCATCATTTATTGATTATGTTTGCTTTTACTTTTAGAAAAAAACCTTTTTACAAAAAAATTACAACCGACTTCAATGTAAAAAACAAACACTAAAAAGTACAAAATAACTTTAATTTGCGTTTCTATAATAGTTTTTTCTCTTCGTTATTTAACACAGACTTCCAAAATTAAAGTTATATTGTACTGTTTTTTTTTTACATTGAAGTCGGTTACAATTTTTTGTAAAAAGTGTTTTTTTTTTGCACTCTTAAGTTGTGGTAGCATTACTAATAAGTACCCCTCAGCATCATCAGATTAGCTCGATGGTACCTTATAGCCAGAGTGCTTCTCATGACAATTGTAATAATCCGAAACATGGTTAGGTTACATTGATTTATTACAGAGTTCCGGTGTCTACCTTCCAGCTTTATCATCAGATCCGTTGGATAAATCCCCTCCCCCCTTATTTCAGTTAGTCATCGGCTACACGTATAAACAAAGCCATTTCACTTGTCACGACAGTTCTGCTGTGATCCTACGAGGAGTTCCGTTCCATATCTTCGAAGATCCTCATCAGATTATAACAATATTTCTATGGGACCAATTTGGAAGCTTAACCAAACATTCAAAAAAAATTTTCGAAATCGGTCCACTATTGGCCGAGAAATAGGTGTACATAAAAAAATACATTCAGCCGAACATAGAACCTCCTTATTTTTGAAGTCGGTTAAAAATGATAGGGTTTTCATGTTCTTATGAAAATAAGTTTTAAGGTAACAAAATCTCTTAGCAAGTCTTACTTATTTTTATTAAACACTACTCACTCAAATCACACCAATTTATAAATATCTCTAAGCTATAATTGTAGCCCTTATTGTTTAAAATCCGATTCAGAATTTGAACGGAACACGTCAAAAATTTTAATTCAGAAATCGGAGATCTGTAAAGTTCAATGGTTTCATATAAGCTACAAAGCTTTATATTAGTACTTATGACGTAAAATCACAACAGTTTTACTGCTCTATATAGTTTGTCAAGCCCTTATACAATTTGAAACCCATTAATAAAATTGAAATATTCATTTATTCTCGGATTGAAAATCGTATGTTTAAACCCTAAAAAATCTGTCGATGAAACCAGCAATTTCATTAAAACAATATGTTAAAATAAACAGTATTAACGTTTCACAATGAGTGTAAACGTACACAATTCCCTACGGGAAACTAACAAAAGCAGAACACGTTTTCGTACTAATTTAACTTGGTCTGACGTAGCTCGACGAAGATTTCGAGCCGATGCCGATGACTAGATGTGGTTACATCTTACGTAACCACATCTAACGAAGCTGTTGACTTAATACAAATATATTTAGATAGTCTCTATGTTCGCTTCATGTATAATACTTATATGTATTTAGAAATTACATTATCTCGTTTACGTTCTCCGGGTGGCGCGTTCTAAACCGCTTGTATAATATATACTAATACTAGTTCCGGCCGACGTTGTCCTGCCATCAAGCTGGTTCAAAAAATTAAGAACCCGATTGCAACGCAGGTAGCGTTGCAATCGGGTTCTCTCTTAATTTTTTTCAAACTATCCAGGAACCCAGTTAAATATATAATAATACACACAAAATTTAATCCAAATCGGTCAAACCATTTAGAAGTTAGGTAACAAACACACGTAGTTACAGGAGAATTATATATAAGTATAAAAATATAGTTTGACAACAGAGGAATTTTTAAAAAGATAACCCGTTCATGAAGTCAAATGACTTTTCCTAAAAAGTAGACATAATTATACAAAGTTACTGAAAGAGAGGCTTTTGAACTCGCGTCAAACGTGTATGTCAAAAGTTCCATTGCATAAACTATGTGTCTATAAAGCTTACGAGATTTTACTATGCCTATAGGAATAAAATACCTATATAAGGGCTTATTTTACAGACTATTCTTCATTACATTTAGCGCCTCCAACCGCATATTTACATGAAATATGACGTCATAAAACGCCTCGTAAATAAATAGTGTTGTGCTCATCAATTGTGTGAAACGTCAAATTCCTTAAAGGTTTAGCTTCACGGCCTTTGGCCTACCATAGTTTAGAACTATGTACAATAAAGCGAACTACAAAGTGTGTACCAATTTGTCTCGAGCACGTCAAGCCCAAATGGTTATACTGCAGGTTTTCAACTCCATACATCTTCTATGATCTATTGTTGTCTTCAATTGTTGGTGTGTATGGTTTGGATGCTTGTTGAAACACACATTGACAAACGGCGTGTTATTGAAATAATGCAAGGATTTAAATCAAGTTTAGAATAGACAATACAATAATAATAATTTATTTAATTCCAAATTTATAAGATTTTTACACAAATTAGGTTTGACATCGTTTCTATTAAAAATTGTATAATCACAGATTCGTGGCACCCAAACTAAGAGTAAACTTGTGTTTTGGGTACCGGGGCTCACTATGTTCATTATATGTCCAATTTATGTAGACAGATAATGAATTGTTCAATCATTTAATTTTCAAAAGTTATTCAATACATTAGTTAACTATTAAATAACTCAATCATTTTTTTTTTCAATCGTTTAATGTCAATTATTAAATATTACAATTGCTTTATTTAGTGCGAGTCGGACTCACGTACTGAGGGTTCCGTATAAACTTACTTATGTCAATAGTTCAATTCCCGCAGATTTTATCGAATCGCAAAAAAAGTTGTTTTCTTTTGTGACGTAAACCTTTGCTTTAAGACTTTGCTTAATGCCGAATTTCAGGATTTTTCCCGAATGGAGTCACAAAGATTTTTTCGAATCGTATTTTTTTTTTGTGACGTGACAACAAATTTATTGTTTTCTTTATTCATATACCTGTGCTATAGGACCTTGTTTTATGCCAAATTTCAGAATTCTGGGTCGACGGGAAGTAGTAGGTATCCTATGAATTTTGATTCCCTTGAGTATGTCGAAATATACGTTTTTTTGCGACATAAATGGCCCCTTTTTTTGTTAATTTATTTAGAAGTTTGATTTTTTCACAGCTTCAAGGGACCGCAGACTTGAGTATATGGTTTTAATTTCAATTCAATACGTCCTAGCGTTCTTTAGATAAAGGGTCTTGACAGACAGACCGTCGCACAGCAAAGTGATCCTATAAGTGTTCTATGTTTTTTCTTTTGAGGTACAGAACACTAAAAATACAACAATACAACAATATTTTATTGGGTATGATGCAAAATTAAAGTTTCGTATGAAATTTACCGTTTTGAGACCAGTGGTGGCCGAGTGGTAACGGCCCCGACTTACGAGTTGTAGATCGTGGGTTCGAACCCAGCCAGGCGCATTACTTTGTGTAATTTATTTCATCACCGCTGCTCTCAAAACGGTGAAGGAAAACATCGTGTGGAAATCGACATGTCCTAGAACCAAAAATTCGAAGACATATCACATTCACCAATCCGCACTGGACCCGCGCGATGGATTACGGCCCATTCCATCTCCTAGAGAGAGGAAGCCTGAGTCCCAGCAGTAGGAACATTAAAAGGCTGATTATTCAATGCTATGCTTATGCTATGAAGTTTGCATTTTAAAGGTTATATTAATGTTATTATCTATCTACTTGCAATGAGTCGTCTCAACGAGTCCATTCGTAACTTTAGGTTTTAAAAATAAAAATTAAAAAGTAAAAATTGTTCTAACTAGAACAATTTTTAACAAAATGTGTTGACACATTGTTGCATCGCACCTGTATTCTTTTTTTTTGGTTGGAAAATCATCCAATGACAGCCCTTGCTCTTGGGCGGAACGGGAGGTTGTGTCAGACTTTTACTGACTAAAAACCCACTCCTGTTCCTTCGTTGCCTTTCATACCAGGCCCGAGTCTTCCTTCCAGAAGCAGACTTTTGGCCCCAGTAGGCTTCGACCCTGCTGGGCCCCTATGGTTTACTGACATCTCCTTGAGGCGCGTGTGGAACAGTATGTGCCGTCGACGACTTTGGCTCAATTCGGACGGTTACCGGACGGTCGGACGGCAAGCTACCCATTGCTCTCCATCCACAAGCCCGCGTCTATGGAAGCTGGAAATCAGGTTTGGGATCGCGATCCCGATGGCTGGGACGTGAGGGCTGTTCCCTCGCGCATGCGGCCGCCTCCTTTGTTAGCATTATTACTTACAAAGCATAAAGAGGCGACCGCCTGCCACACCCCTTCGCTCCGCACTATGGCCTGTACCAAAGCTCGGCACGAGAGATCGCTGCCACCGATCGCCTCCACGAGGACACGGCGGTGCTCTGCCCAGGCGGGGCACACCTCTACCGTATGCTCCACCGTGCCCTCCAGTGGTCCACACAATGGTAACACCTGGGCGTTTTTTCCGCACGGATCCGGTGCGAGAACGTCCCAATATTTTCCTTTAGATTCAGACCACATTAACTCTTTCGAATAATACCGCAGCTCAGCCTTTAAAAATGATCGAGTCTAGAGCTGTAATGCTATATGTAACGTATATGATAGCTAATCATTCTGATTGTCTTTTGAAAGTATGTTGGGATGTCTAACATTGTTAACAATTTCAATTTATACATTGTATCTACCTATAGTATCCAATATGCTCCACAAGACAAATATCTATCAATAGCAAGTATAATTATATTGGAAATGTGTTGGAGCGAATAGGCATTAAGAAATGTCAGCCCTAGACTCGAGGCAGACATGTAGGCGTCTGATTCTGACATTTGAAAAATAATGAAGATATTACTGAAAGGCATCCAAAACCTACGACGTGCCCTCGTGACCTTTAATATCGTGATTCTGAAATCCCAGAAGTCATTAAAAAATTAAGTAAGCATGACTAACGCACTCGATATTTGTAAGCCTACCGTTTAACTGAGACGGTACCTGAGGAGTCTGTGCAGTGTGAGAGGAGTGTAGATCCCAGCTGTTGGCGTCCGTTAGCGAACACATAATGCTTGCATCACGTCTCCACATAAAAAATCAGCTGTCCATGGAAGTCTTATAAACAAAACATAATAGTAACCTTGCACGTCATGGAATAAAATAAATAAATTATTATTAATTCTCTGGACAGGACATGTCGCATACCCGATAAACTGTGGACCAAAGTAGCATGAAATTGGTGCCCTGAAACAACAGGGTCGTACGCAGATTACGAAGGAGATGGCACGACGAGAACCAGACAGAATTCACCAGAACTGGAAGGACAAAGGGTAGGCCTGCAAAAGATGGAAAGACAGGCTTACAAAAAATCTTCGTATCTCTAAAAAGCGATTAAGAATAATTCAGAATAGTAGGGAAGTCACCGATCAAAGAAATTAACAAAACACGATTCCTCATTTGATTTTGTTTTTTTTTTTTTTTCAAAATTATTACGAGGATCAATGATCTATTGTTTACCAAAAAAAAATCATCAATTCAAACACTAGGAAACTTTTCGGTAAAAGAAAAAAGAAAAACACAATCGTTTCCCGGTCGGTGTTTTTGAAAAAAGTTTACTCAAAATGAACATCAGCGCTAGTCGTCTTTTGTTGAAAAAAGTAATCGTAATTTCGAACACTAGGTATTAGAAATCGTTTCTCATCACTAGTAATCGTACTTCTCACGTACTGTCTACCAAATATGTGATCGTAGCCACGATCGGATCGTCACGTAAATGTAATTTAACGCACCGTAGCTTTTGTACCATACCATTTATGTAGTTACAATGTTCCGCAGGATTTAATAATTATAGGTATACGTAAGAGCACTTTGCATGATTATACTCGCAACTATAAGATATATGCTAATGCCAAAACGTAGACGTGTATATATGATTAATATGTGTTAATACGATTATTCTCAGTAATTATTGTCACAATGTTTACATAATAACGATTTTGCTAATATTATCTGTGACGCCTTTCATAAATATTTATGCTTATTTATTTGTAGCAGCTGTGTTTAGAATTAATTTTCCATTTTGTGTAGGTAGTTGTCGTTTTGATTAATAAATCAGCTTTATGTACATTTCGAGCCTTAAAGTAGATTTAATTATGATAATAACAGTAAATAAACTACGAGTATTTCTGGGTAAAACCTTGTTTTCAGATTTAACCCAAAATTTTCTGGTTCAGAGTTGAAAGGTCTTCAGAGTTTAAAATCAAAACATCTTCTGATTAATCTTTTGTTATCTTCTGTTCATCTTATTTAGTTTGAAAAGCTCTTTGTTATTATTTTCAATGATTTAAAACAAAGCTTATTCCATTTGTGTATCTGATTATGAATCTTTATTACCATCAACATCAGCTCCCTAGCCTTTTTCTCAACTGGCTTGGGGTCGGCTTCTAGCCTAACTAGATGCGGCTGAATACCCGTGTTTTACATGGAGCAACTACCTATCAGGCCTCCCAACCCAGTTAGTTGGGAACACGATATATATAATATATAATATTCCACAAATATCACACAACGCCATCTAGTCCCAAGCTAAGCAAAGCTTGTGTTATGAGTACTAGACAACTGATAAACATACTTATATATATCTAAATACATACATAATATTATGGATAAATTACACCCAGACACAGAACAAATGATCGTGCTCATCACACAAAAATTTGTTCTGGGTGGGAATCGAACCCACGACCCTCGGCATAGCAGTCAGGGCCACTAACCACTAGACCAACAGGCCAGTCAAAATACTTTATGGTCGATACTTTATGGATAGACTGATGGTCAGACTTTCTGGCGGCTTACTAACTGTAACGACTGTCAAAGAGCTACAAATGACACCAGGAACCAACAGCTTTACGTGTTTTCTGAGGCACGGGGTGTCAGTTATGTCTATGTCTAAGATAAACATAGAAAAGTACATAAATGAATTGAAGAGTAAACATTTGTACTTTTCCGGTTCCAAACCAGCAACATAATGCATGAGAGGCGTAATTGTTATTTGAAAGCGTATTCCGTTTGTCTATCTGATTATGAACATAATTATTATTAAAATTATGATCTTTTGTGTTCCACAGTTTTTTTTTTTTTTTTTTTATTATTGATAGGCTCGCGTTTGACCACCATCTCACCTGATGGTAAGCGATGATGTGGCCGACGATGGAGCACGCTTGCCTAGAAGTAACCTATTCACTCTTGACTTAAAGACCCCTAGGTTGTAGCTATCAGGGAACACAGACTCGGGCAGGGAATTCCACTCCTTAGCTGTACGCATTATGAATGTGTTCCCAAAACGCTTTGTACGTATGGGTGGGATGTCCACCATGTACCGATGGCGCAACGCCGTACGTCTAGTGGTCCGATGATGGAACGGACTTGGTGGAATTAAATTGTGCAATTCCAACGCACACTCCCCGAAGTGTAATCGATAGAAAACCGACAGGCCAGCAACTCGGCTTCGATGTTCAAGGCTTTGGAGTTTTGATTCGACAAGTGCATCATCACCGATGATTCTCTTGGCTCGCTTCTCAATCGACTCCAGAGCATCAAGCTGGTATTTGGCAGACCCATCCCAAAGATGAGAGCAGTATTCCATACACGATCGAACTTGCGCTTGATAAAGTTTGAGCAGCTGTTCCGGCGTGAAGTACTGTCTCACCTTGGCCAAGATCCCCAATTTTTTGGCAGCCTGTTGAGCTTTAGCCTCGATGAAAGAGCCGAACTTGAGGGTAGATGACAACGTTACCCCAAGAAGCTCAAGGTCACTGGTTATCGGCACGGTTACACCCCAAGTTACAAGTTGAATGGTCAAACAGCTATCTATTCAGAACTTAACGAATGATATTATTTTTATAAAACGATAGTAAATGTAACAACAGTATCAATTTAATTTACTAAACAGCAGCATACACCAAACCAAAAGAAAAACTGACATCAGCACTGTCCAGCAAAAAAGAGCTTCCTGAAAATTTATAACAAGCGAATGTCGGTAAATCAGAGATATGATAGATTTTTTGCCAGCTCCGAGCCATCGACGTTTATCCTAGGAAAAGTTGGAATCGTTCCAGGATTTAGTGTGGTCTGGGAGTCACCACTGATTTCATGTTTGAATTGTCGCCACAATTTATATAACGCGTTTCGGGCTTTGCATATGGGATAATGGAGAGCGGAGATAAATTTATCTTAATGGACAAAACCTTTAGTTCAGTTATTTCTGATTTAATGTATAATGTAAATGTTGTATTTAAGTCAATGTTATTGCTTAAATTCTAATTAATTG
This sequence comes from Mythimna impura, assembly GCA_905147345.3. NCBI lineage: Eukaryota > Metazoa > Arthropoda > Insecta > Lepidoptera > Noctuidae > Mythimna > Mythimna impura. The sequence goes on along the minus strand of LR990356.1, from coordinate 14,998,482 downwards.
CAAATAGAATTTTTGGGAAATACCGATTCCTGTTACACAAGTATTTTCACCTAGCTTAAGAGTCCTGCCCCGTGTGTGTGTATGTGTCTGTGTTCCCAGTTTACTTACTCCACTTGTACGCATTTATTTTTTGTTATTTATCTTCTTTAGTTACTAGCTGACCCGGCGAACTTCGTACCGCGTAATAGTAAGCATAACGCCATCTACTGGCATTACCAGAACAGCATAATTCATTTTATAATGACATTTTAATTAGAGATGGCGTTGTATTCGATTTTTTTTCCGTGACTTTTTCAATTTTTTCTCACCGTCCTTGGAGTATTACAAATATTTTAAGACCAAAATTAGCCAAACCAGTCCAGCCGTTCTCGAGTTTTAGGGAGACTAACGAACAGCTAATTATTTTTATATATATTTGGTTATGGGTATGTAATAAGGGTTAACAATTTGATATTAGTTAGTTTATACGTTTGGTTTTCTTTTTTTGCAAATAAACTATTCAATATTTGTTGAAGTTTTTAGAAATACACTTTACTTTTTTTAATCAATTTATCGAATGTCTTCTCCCATTCTGGGTGGAGCGACAAGAAGTATCAGACCCCGCCGCCCCCGACTTCACCGTGTTGCCCTTTGCGAGAGCCATATTCATTCGAACCAGATATAGATAGAAATTATTACTCATCAGTACCGGAAAGCCCGTCGCCACTCAAAATCAAAAGTAGCATATTGTAAGTAGCAGGCGTTCCTGCAACTTTAAACCAGACGTATTAATCCCAAAATATATTATCCATCAAAATAAATTAAGATTCAAAATAAACAAGTATACATATTTTAACGTTACATTTCATTTTAAAACAACAGAGGATAGTTTGATCGAGCGTTCGTCGTGTTGCTCGGTGTTTGGCACAATACGCTGTACCTACTTCCTCAAGATGGATGGGTGGCCGCTTTCCAAGAATTAAACACTTAATTTATTACTAAAATCAACATATTTCAACATTCTCTACGGTATGTTATAGAATTCCATGAATATTAACTAGTCAATTCATTAAAGAATTTATGAAAATGATGGATCGAAAATATTACTGAAACACTTTTATAATATTGAAGTGTGTAAGGAAAAATCTAATGTAAGAACATGTTAGTTGCGTATGTTCTTTCATCATGATAACGTATGTTCTTTCATCATGATAAAGTACTACATATTCTGAAAATTAAACATATATATTTTATCAGAAGTTTTTATCGAAACAACATCTCTCAAACGCCATTTTTGGGTAGTTACTTTTTTTTTGAAGTTGGAAATTATCTAATGACTTCTTTCGCTCTAAGGCAGAGTGGGAGGGTGTGACGGACTTTTACTGACTAAGACCACAACTATGTTCCGTCAGTTGCCCTTTGCATTCTACGACCAACAGTTACCTTTTCAGAATTCCTCCCATGGCCCTAGTAGGCATCGGTCCTGCTGGGCCCCCACGGTTTTTCTAACATCTCTTTGAGGCGCGCGTGGAACACTTCGCGCCGCCGACGACCCGGGTTTGGTTTGGATGGTTACTGCACGACTGGACGGTGTGCTACCCATTTGGTAGGAGTCCGCGCCTCTGGTGGCAGATAATCGTGGTCGGGGTTTCAACGACTAGGGCGTGAGGATGTCCGTTTCTACACGCGTGCGGCCGTCTCCTTCGCTAGCATTACTGCTTTGCAGAAAAACGACGGCCACCTATTGCCACTCGCTCTAAATCATGGCCTGAACCTAGTAGGTACTATTAATAAAATACTTTTAAATATTATGCTTTATCAATTTAGTTTAATATTTGTTTGTGGCTCCATTCATATCGTGTCTTCCACAGCTTTATTTCCGCATATACTGAAATAAAACTCAGCTGTTTATTTAAAATTTCAAATCGGAAGCGTCAAGTATTGGTTATTTATTATTAAGTTATTCGAGGCGGATGGTTGGCAACTTATCACTGCACGGAGCTTTCAATATAGAACTCCTATTTGGAGCACAGCTCTAAAATATGCTTCGATACAGCTTGATATTTATATCAGTATGGGGAAATGTAAACGAAAACATATTTTTGACGTAATATTATACAGATACGCTTTCATTCTCAAGAGATCAGCATAGGCAGAGGTATAACTAGAAACTGAGCATAAGTTAATAATATTATGAAGACGAAAGTATGTTTTTAGGGTTCCGTACCTCAAAAGGAAAAAAACGGATCCCTTATAGGATCACTTTGTTGTCCGTCCGTTTGTCTGTCAAGACCCTTTATCTCTGGAACGCATGGAAGTATCGAGTTGAAATTAAAACCATATTGTCAAATCTGCGGTCTCTTGATGCTGTGCAAAAAACAAACTTCTGAGTTAACGAAAAAAAAACATACGGCCGTTTATGTGGCAATAAACGTATATTGCGACACTCTCAAAGAAATCAAAATTCATAGGGTAGTTCCCGTTGACCCAGAATCCTGAAATTTGGCATAAAGCAATTTCTTATAGTACAGATATAGGAATAAATCTGAAAACAGTAAATTTGTTGTTAAAAAAAAAAATTACGATTTGGAAAAATCTTCGAAACTCCATTCAGGAATTGAACTGTTTACATAGGCAGGTTTGTATGGAACCTTCAGTGCGTGAGTCCGATTCGCACTTGCTCAGTTTTTTCGTAATTCCTTCACGCTCAAATAACTGAACCGATTTGAATATAATTTGATAGTCGTAGTTACTTGGGTAGATAACAATATATTTACCCCGAAATTATATTCTCTTGAAAAAAAATACAAATCAATACTATATATAAACATCAGTAAAAAAATATAATCAAAATTACTGCCTTTTTTATTGGGTGGGAAAATCATCTTATGACAAATCGCGCTCTTGGGCGGAGCGAGAGATAGTGTCATACTTTTACTGACCAAAAAACCCACTCCTGTGCCTTCTTTGCCTTCGTCCCAGGGCCCCGGGTTTCACTTTCACACTACCCGTGGCCCCAGTATGCTTCGACCCTGCTGGGCCACTGCCTTGGGTTTTACTGAAAACTTTGAAATAGTTTAACAATAAACCGAATTAGGATCCACATTATCCTTGTAAGTACACAATCGCAGTTCACTTGTATTTACTTGACCATTAAGTCTACACGCTATGTCACACATTACTGTGACTACAATGGCAAAGGAAGGCGCTGAACATTCTGAATTATAGCCCGACAATTTATATTGCTCATTGTGGCTTATCTCCGGACGAAATTCACGAAATTACATTTCAAAGCCATAGTTTCTTTAGGTGTCTGTAGGTGCGAAAAGGTTTATCTTGTCAGTTTGACCCAAAAAATACTTCAGTTGAAGAGACGTCGCCTGATTAATGGTTCACGTTTATAACAAAAGGCTGACTGACTGACCGATGAAAGGCTGACTTAAGGGGTTCCTAAGCCTATGAAACGGTAGAGAAATTCTAATTTATCTCACGTATTATCACTATAATTTATTACTGTCCACGTCTCAAATAATGCTTTTGTGCTCTTTGGTCCTATAATTGAGTTGGGATTTTTCTGTCTAACTGCAATTTTTTTAACTGACGAATTATTCTGTGGACGGATTTGGTTTATCGTCGCTTGGCACAATCAATATTATAAAGGCGAAAGTTTGCAAGTATGTGTGTCGGTTTGTCACTTCTTCACACTCGAATGGTTGAATGGATTTGGATGAAATTTGGTAAATGGGTAGGTAATGTCATGGAATAGCACATATAATTTTTCCAGGATTATGTTTTCTTGGATCAATTTACTACGTTCACGCAAGCAAAGCCGCTAGCAGCAGCTTTTATACCATCTTAGACGCCAAAATCTATATGTATACATATAATAAAACAGTAAAATTATTTTGCGATGGTATTAATTGGCGCAAAAACTGCTGAACCGATCCTGCTCAAATTTTGCATACATAATCCTTATAGGTCAGGGCAACTTTTAGACTATAAATTATCACGCTATTTGCTATGGGGGGTGAGCAATAATCCAAAATGTCGGTATTGAACGACTTTTGCCGCGAGTTTGATCCTCAGCTACAGTTAAAAATTTTGTCATTACTTTATCATCTTTTTTGTAATAAAATAACTTTTACCATTTTTTCAAAATAAAATTGACATTTCTATTCGATATCTTCTAAATATTTTGTAAAAACTAATCAAAACACAAAATAAAATCAAAGTGGCGACAGAAATCACGCACTATAATGTTACATTATTTCATTTAGCTGCAAATTTAACTTCTGAAACAAAAATCATCACGCTATCATCGATAAGGAGCCAACCAGCCAATTATGACGTTTATATAAGAACGTCTATTTTAAATGATAATCATCGGAGACCGTAGCGCAGTGGTTTCGTACCTAGACTTGCGCGTGATATAAAGATTGTTCGAATCCCATAAGGTTCTTTTAGGAGATATTTTTATTTTATTTTTTCTTCGTAAATTAGATTTATTTTACATATTTTTGCAGGCTTTGTTTCATCGCATTTGTTTAACCATATCGAAAGATATATGAATTTAAAGTTTTCAAGAAATAAAATATGACATCACACGCAATTCAGATACTCGCAACGCCATCTAAAGACTCAAAGTAGAAATAATGATGACAATGACAGTTGAACTTCATATCAACCAAAGGCGACAAAAGTAAAATACCTGTAATGTATTTAATTATTGACTTTAAAATAACACGGCCAAATTTTAGGAAGGGGTTGCATGGCACCTTGCGTTTGAAGGCCTCCCAGGTGGACCGATGACCTGGTGAGGGTCGCGGGAATCCGATGGATGCAAGACGCACAGGACCGGTCATTATGGCGACACTTGGGGAGCATAGCATAGCATAGCATAATCAGCCTTTTAATGTTCCCACTGCTGGGACTCAGGCTTCCTCTCTCCAGGAGAGGGAATGGGCCGTAATCCACCACGCGGGCCCAGTGCGGGTTGGTGCACACTTGGGGAGGCCTATGTCTGACAGTGGACGTCTTTCAGCTGAAGTGATAATGATGATGATGGCACCTTTTTGAGGCAATGACTTCTCCCGCTCTGGTTGGAGCGAGAGGGCGTGTCAAACTTTTACTGACTAAGACCACACATGTGTCCTTTAGTTGCCCTTTGCTTTCTAGGACTGCGGGTTTCCTTTTCAGAAACTCTGAAGTTGTCTAACGGCTTAAACCCTTCAGTGAAACATTATTGAGGAAAAAATTGTTACAGGAGGTAACTCTTTCGAAGAATCTCACAGCCCTAGCAGTCATCGGCCCTAGAGGGTCCTATCCATTTGCTGACATCTCTTTGAGTCGCGCGTAGAATACAACGCGCCGTCGATTAAAGAATGCTTTAACCAGACGGCCGGTCGGCACCACCTCAATCCCGCGTTTGCGATGGCTGGGAATCGCCCTACGGTTTTAACACACGGAGCGTCACCTACAACGACAGCTGAGGTGTGAGAATGTCCTTTCCCTCATAGTTTGAGCTACCTTCTTAGATCGTAGTGCTTCACTGAAGGAGGCTACTGGTTGACATTTTCTCCACCAATCGCCTCCATGATGACCCGGCGGCGCTCCGACCAAGTGGGACTGTTTTCCACCGTTCGCTCCAATTTATTCTCCGGGCGATCCGCACAATGGTGAGACCCGAGTGTTTCTGCCCGCTGAATTCGATTCAGATACCTCCCAAAAAACCTACATCCGGTGAGTCCTGCACAAAGAGAGGACGTCGTGACGCCTCCGTAGCCACTCCTCAAAGACAGGCATTACCGCTGCGATTGTGGCGTGAAGGAAAATAGTTGCATTTTTTGTCAGTAAAAGTCTAACACTCTCCCTCGCTCTACCCAGAGTGGGATAATGTATTTAATGATTTACCTACCTTAAGAAGAAGGTGCAAACCCTAAAGGCTGCGGGTGGCAAGCTCAGGATCAGCTCCACTGATCGCTTTTTTTTAACAACCTACATTTAAAAGCACTTTATTTATTTATCATCATTTTAAAAACATACAATGTTGTTACCAGAACATAAACCAGAAACATACGTAAACTAATGCCTTTTCCCTTGGGGTAGGCAGAAATGCCAACTGTTACGACCCTTACGTACTCTTTCTATTCATTTACGTTCATACATCTTTTTTTTGTGGGAAAATCCTCCAATGACATCCACGCTCTTGGGCGGAGTGGGAGATACTGTCAGACTTTTACTGACTAAAAACCCACTCCTGTTCCTTCGTTGCCTTTCGTACCAGGGCCGGGTCTTCCTTTCAGAAGCAGACCCTTGGCCCCAGTAGGCTTCAACCCTGCTGGGCCCCTACGGTTTTCTGACCTCTCCTTGAGGCGAATTACGCGCCGTCGACGACTTGGGCTCGGTCTGGGTGGTTACCAGACGTAGGACGGCGAGTTACCCATTGCTCGCCGTTCGCAAGCCCTCGCCCACGGTGGTCGAAAATCGGGATCGGAATCCCAGCGGCTGGGGCGTGAGGACCATTGCCCCGCGCGTGCAAGTGCGGCATGGTTCTCCTCTGCTAGCATTACTGCTTCGCAGAAGGAGGCGACCGCCTGCCACTCCTCCTCGCTCCGGACCAAGGCCAGGTGCGAGAGATCGCCTCCAGCAATCGCGAGGACACGGTGGTGCTCTGTCCAGGTGGGGCACACCTAAACCGTATGATCCACCGTGTCCTCCGGGTGGTCCACACAATGGTGACACCCGGGCGTTTCTTCCACACGAATCCGGTGCAGGAACTGCCCGAACCTACCGTGTCCGGTGAGGACTTGCGTCATGTGGAAGGTGAGGACGCCGTAAGGTCCTTCCAGCCACGCCTCAAAGAGGGGACTTACTGCAATAATTATGGCGTGCCCAACGTTCATACATCTGGATCTGGACGAATACATAACATGTTTCTTGGAGGTAATTTGCGTTTCTACCTTTAACCGTTTTATGTGAAAGTACAATAAATAATTGCGATGCTTTCGGAATGAATTACAAGCACAGAATGATTGTACAGTTTTACGACGCGGACGAAGTCGCGGGCAACAGCTAGTATACAATAGAATTTATTGAAGGCTATACAAAATCTGTCTTCGAAATCGGTAACTATATATTATGTCACGAAAAGTTATATTTTCATATAGCCTTAGTAAATTTTAGAAATTTAATTTAGCGGAATATGAAAACAATTTTCTACGGATCAAAAAGGCAACCTTGAGCCACAATAGAGAGATACACAATGTTTTTGATCATACACGTGGTTGGCGCTAACTAAACAAGATACGAAACTAAAAACCTTAGCAAATCTATACATATAAAAGGAGAAACTGACTGACTGATAATTATATCAACGCTCAGCCGGAATTACTGGGACTAGGAGCGTGGAATTCTGCACAAGGTTTCCTTTTATGACGTAGACGTGCACTAAGAAAGCATAGCATAGTCGGCCTTATAATGTTCCCACTGTTGGGACTCAGGCCTCCTCTCTAGGAGAGGGAATGGGCCGTAAACCACCACGCGGGCCCAGTGCGGGTTGGTGGATGGCACATGTCTTCGAATTTTTGGTTCTAGGACATGCCGGTTTCCTCACGATGTTTTCCTTCACCGTTTTGAGAGCAGTGGTGATGAAATAAATTACACAAAGTAATGCGCCTGGCTGGGTTTGAACCCGCGACCTACAACTTCGTAAGTCAGGGCCATTACCACTCGGCCACCACTGCTCAACTGCACTAAGAAAGGATTTTCCAAAATTCAGCACATAAGGGAATAAAGCGGGACTATAAGATTCGTATGCAGCAACTTACTTTCACGCGTGCGAAGCCGCCGGCAGAAGCTAGTATTACATAATATCTTACAAAATGTTCTAAGCAAATTTCGCCGTAGCAACTAGTAAAAAAACGTTTTTTCTATTATATAGCAGGTTCTGATTCAATCGCCGTAAAAAAGCTTAAGAACAAATTGAAAATCAGTAAACGATAATAAGTTTTCAAGACACGTTTGCAATGTTCTCAACCATTGAATTGAATCTCAAGTTAAGGAGCTGGAACCTAATTTATTCCTTTCTTCTAAATTAAGGCAGCGGTCACTCCTGTTGACCCCAAATTAACGAGGAATACAAAGGTAACGATAAAAAGGTTGGCTGGTTTTTCTTGACACACATATCTTAGTACTTCGAAGCCTGAGTGTACTTTGTTGTTATCTATACATATAATAAAACAGTAAAAATTATTTTGCGATGGTATTAATTGGCGCAAAAACTACTGAACCAATCCTGTTCAAATTTTGCATACATAATCCTTAAAAGTCAGGGCAACTTTTAGGCTAAAAATTATTACGCTATTTGCTATGGGGGGTGAGCAATAATTCAAAATGTCGGTATTGAACGACTTTTGCCGCGAGTTCGATCCTCAGCTACAGTTAAAAATTACATACAATTACGAAACATTATTGCAAAAAATGTTACAGGAGGTAACTCTTTCGAAGAATCTCACAGCCCTAGCAGACATCAGCCCTAGAGGGTCCTTTCCATTTGCTGACATCTCTTTGAGTCACGCGTAGAATACAACGCGCCGTCGATTCAAGATTGCTTTAACCAGACGGCCGGATGGCACTACCGCAATCCCGTGTTTGCGATGGCTGGGAATCGCCCTACGGTTTTCAACACCCGGAGCGTCACCTACAGCAACAGCTGAGGCGTGAGAATGTCCTATACCTCATAGTTTGAGCCACCTTCTTCGATCGTAGTGTTTCACTGAAGGAGGCTACTGGTCGACATTTTCTTCCACCAATCGCCTTCATGAGGACCAGGCGGCGCTCCGACCAAGTGGGACTGTTTTCCACCGTTCGCTCCAATTTATTCTCCGGGCGATTCCAATGGTGAGACCCGAGTGTTTCTTCCCGCTGAATTCGATTCAGATACCCACCGAAACACCCACATCCGGTGAGTCCTGCACAAAGAGAGGACGTCGTGACGCCTCCGTAGCCACTCCTCAAAGACAGGCATTACCGCTGCGATTGTGGCGTGAAGGAAAATAGTTTCATTTTTAGTCAGTAAAAGTCTAACACTCTCTCTCGCTCTATCCAGAGTGGGATAAAGTATTTAATGATTTACCTACCTTAAGAAGAACTTGCAAACCCTAAAGGCAAGCTCAGGATCAGTTCTACTGATAGCTTTTTTTTGACAACCTACATTTAAAAGCGCTTTATTTATTTATTTATTTGTGATCATTTTAAAATCATACAATGTTGTTTTACCACAACACAAACCAGAAACAAACATAAACTAATGCCTTTTCCCTTAGGGTAGGCAGAAATGCCAAATGCTACGACCATTACGTACTCTTTCTATTCATTTACGTTCATACATCTTTTTTTTTGTGGGAAAATCATCCAATGACATCCACGCTCTTGGGCGGAGCGTGAGATACTGTCAGACTTTTACTGCTTAAAAAGTCACTCCTATTCCTTCGTTGCCTTTCGTACCAGGGTCGAGCAGAAAGCCGAACCCCATTTCATACCCTTGATGGATGAATTTTGAAAAAGCCTTTATGAATTTTAAAAAGGAAACCTTACACAAAATTTCACGTTCCTAGGCCCAGTAATTTTGGCTGTGTTGATATGTCAGTCAGTCAATTTCTCTTTTTAAGAAGAAGGAGGAAAATTAAAAAGAGGGAGGTTCTGTGTCCGCCTGAATGTATTTTTTTTATATATGTTCACCGATTTCTCGGTCAATTGTGAACCGATTTCGAAAATAATTTTTGATTGAAAGGTTATTAATGGATAAATAATGGAATGGAATAGTGAAAAAAAATCAGCCAGGCCCTGGTCCGGAGCGACGAAGAATGGTCGGCGATCGTCTCCTACTGCGAAGGACTAATGTTAGCGAAGGACGTGGCCGCTTGCGTGAGGGAACGGACGTCCTCACGCCCCAGCCGCTGGGACCCCGACCCCAACTTCCAGCCACCGTAGGCGTGGGATTGCGGACGACTAGGAATGGGTAGCTCGCCGTCCGGCCGTCCGGTAACCGTTTGGACCGAGCCCGAGTCATCGACGGCGCGTAGTGTTCCAAGCGCAGCTTAAAGAGATGTCAAAACCGTACGGGCCCAGCAGGGCCGAAGCCTACTGGGGCTATGGGTTGACATCCGAAATGAAAATCAGTGGTCATGGAATGCAAGGGCAAAGAAGGATCATAGCAGTGGTTCTAGTCATTAAAACTCTGGACACGCCCTCTCACTCCACCCTAAATCGAGAAAAATCATAGGATGATTGCTCACCTTAAAAAATAAGGAAATTTTGCTACAAATAGAGGTAGCGATATTCGCTTATGTTTGAACAAGCCTGTCTGTGAGCATAAAATATGATATATTATTATGTTCTATAATATGAATAAAAATTAATTGCCAAATGCATGTGTACATAAACGCATCAATTTAGAACGGCTGTAATATTTATTTGTTTTGCTCGTATTTGTCATAACAAGGTATATTTGAAAAAAATTTGCACCCGAGCGAAGCCGGGCAGGCAGCTAGTAACTAATAATAATATTCCACAAAATGCACGTAACGCCATCTAATCCCAAACTAAGCAGAGCTTGTGCCATGAGTACTAGACAATTGGTAAACGTACTTATATTTTTTTTAAATACATACATAATATACTCGTAGATAAGTTACACCCAGACACAGACCAAATGATCATGCTCATCACACAAACATTTGTTTTGGGTACGAATCAAATTCACGACCTCAGGCTTAGCAGTCAGGGCCACTAACTATACTTGGCCAATAGGTCAAAATATGAACATATCTTGTAATATCTTGTAATTTATTTTTATATATGAAGGGGCAGGATGGCCTTCATCAGAACTCTTCTCGTTTGATGTTTGTGGGTAGGTAGGTCGGCAGGTAGGCGTGAGCAGTAAAATCACAAGTCCTTATTACAATCACCGTTGTTTAATTAGCACAGGGTTTAATAATCGAAATACACAGTCAAACGAACAATGTAGAGTCTAAGCAACACGATACCAACTTAATTATAACACTAGATTAAACTATCACTCGTATGCAAAGCGATTCGTCACAAGCGTGGTGTGCAGGCGCCGTCTCGAACAACAGTGTGTCAAGATGGCCGCCCTCACAACCATCGACAATGACGCTTCGCTAGGTTGACTTTGACAGCTAAAAGTCAACCTGACGTCTGACGTTGACGGATGCGCCGTCACGGCCAGACTGACACTCGACCGTCCTCGGGCGATTTTCTGAAACAATGAGTTGCAATCGTACATAGTCCGTTCGGCATCCTGGCAGACGACTAATTACAATTATCTCAATGCGCTATGATACTTAAGACTTAAGGCGAGTGTCTCGCAACAATTAAGCCGGATGACACAGCCTCGTCACTAAACAGCATGTAGGTTAACTGTTCACAATTGGTACTATTAGACAAGTCAATCCTTTGGTGGATGTGACCCGGACGACAATATTCGTCTTACTATAATCTGCAAAACATCCAGAACAAGTCGGTCCACTTAAAGGACTCTGACTCGGACGACCTATTTCGTCTCATAGAACAAAAGCACTGAGACAAGTCAATCTGATACTGACTCGGACGACATATTTCGTCTGACTATTTGGCAGGAAAGAGATTCTTACAGGTCGCTCCACTTACCTACGACTATGAATCGTCCCGTTCTGTATGAATTTCAGTTTCGTGCACCCAAGTCTCAGGATCTGGGCATGTACTGAGAGTGTCTGAGCCTGCTGTGAGCGTCCTCGAATCGGCGGAAACAGTGTTTGAGCATACGGTCAAGGTGTCAGAGTTATCATTGTCATGATTTGAGTTAGTTATACTTTCTTCATCTTCCGACGCCGTCTCGGCCTCTTCACAATTTAAAAGACTAGTAGCTATTTCGATCAAACCGATGTGTCCCTCGGGTACTGCGCGCAAATTCTCGTGAGAGTATTAATTTGTAAGTTCTCTGAGAACCACCTAAACCTTTAGGTTCGTAGCGATCGTTTTCAAGTACTTCTACTATAACATATGGACCTCGAAACTTCCTATCCAATTTTGTTTTATTCCGTTCACAATTTTTAATAAATACAAAGTCTCCTTTAGAGAAAGGTCTTATTGTGGCCCGACCACGATTAAACCGAAGGGTATCAGATTCAGCAGCTTTGCAAATGTTAGCTGATGCATCAGTTCTTATCGAATCTAAATCTAAGCGAACCTCATGATCTATATTATCGGCGTTCAACTTAGACATTCCTTAAGAATTAGAACAGATTCCAAGCATTAGTTCTGACGGTGAGTATTTGGTAACGGAAGATTTAGAACTATTGAGAGCGAGTTGGATGTTACCTAATTCGTCACGCCACGCTTTGTTAGGGTCGTTTTCAATGATAGTAAGGAGGCTCTTTAGAGTACGCATCACTCGTTCAACTTGGCCGTTTGCCCTACTCGTACCAGTCGCGATGAAATGGAGGTCTATTTTATGCTCTTGACAAAAACTCTTAAAATCTGAGCTAATGTAGCAACGGCCCTGATCTGCGATGATTCTTTTCGGGGCTCCAAAAAGACACACCGCTTTTTGTACGGCATATATAGCGCTCTTGGAATCGACTGACAAAGTATGTTCGAGTAAAACGTATTTGGTAAAGGCATCGATTATTACCGAGCAATACTCCTTTCGGTCACTCTTCCCACTCAACTTCCCCGAGAAATCTATGTGAATCGTGTGCCAAGGCACGGATACTTTTGGAATCGAATGAAGCTGAACAGGCTGAGCTCCCGATGGACCTTTCGATGCCTTACAAATTATACACGAATCTATAAATTTTCGTACACATTTAGACATATCGGGAAACCAATACTTTTCATACAGCTTGTCTAGAGTTTTGTCCCTGCCTAAATGTTGCAATTCGTTGTGGACATGATTAATTAATGTCCAAATAAGAGACCGTGGAACTACGGGTAGCCATGAAACCGCTTTGTTACGAGTAATCTTCCTGTAGAGTATGCCATCTCTAACGTCATATGTTTGACCTACTGTTTCGGGAAAGCTGTTATTATTATGTTTTGCGATAAGATCCTGAATTTCTGCGTCACGTTTCTGTTCAACTGACAGCCAGCCCTGATGTAGTTCAACATAATTGACAGTTTTAGGCTTAGGTTTTACAGGAGTGATAGGAACAGCAGAATCTGACAGTGGATTTCGGGACAGGTAGTCAGCATGCTCCATTTTACTTCCTTCGCGGTATATAATATCGAAATCGTAAGCTTGTAAATAAGCCCACCATCGGTAAACGCGGGGTGTTAGGTCTTTCTTCGATTTTGACGCCTTGAGTGAATTGCAGTCGGTAACTACAACAAATCGCCTACCATATAAATAATGGCGAAAATGCTCTACAGCTCTGACGACCGCTAAAGTTTCTAACTCGTATGAGTGATAACGAGATTCCGCGTCTGCTGTACGGCGGCTATAATACTCTACAACGTGCGGAAGATTATTTTTCTTTTGCAGAAGGATTGCTCCATATCCTTCTGAGCTAGCATCGGTATTTAGCTCCACCGGAAGTTCTGGGTCGAATATAGTTAGCACCGGTTCGGACGTGAGAATGCCTACAATTTTGCGCCGTATCTCTTCATGTTCGGTGGTCCAAGTAATTCGTCCTTTAAGTTTTGTAAGAGGGTATAGGGGACCGACTATTCGTGTGAACTCAGGAATAAATTTCCGAAAGTAGGAGGCTAGACCGAGAAATTGGCGAACATTAGTAGCCGATTTAGGTTCTGGGGCATCTGCCAATGCTTGAATCTTCCGTGAATTGGGCCGAATCTCACCGGATTGTACAGAAAATCCTAGGTAGTCAATTCGTTGTTTCATAAATTTACCTTTCTTTGTATTGAATGTAAACCCGGCTTCTGATAACGCACCTAAAACAAAGTCAAGGCGCTTCAGTCCTTCGGAGATGTTAGCAGAATGACATAACACGTCATCCATATAGATAAGTGGTTTATCTTGTAAATGACTAAGAGCCCTTGTGATACATCTCTGAAAGACTGAAGGAGCATTTCGCAAACCAAACGGCATGGCGAGATACTCGTATTGCCCTTCGATTGTCACAAAAGCTGTCTTCTCCACTGACTCAGGGTGGATAGGGATCTAGTGGAAGCCAGAAGCCATATCCAATGAAGAGAAGAAATTAGCACCCGTAAGCTGGTCGATTTGTTCCTCGATTCGAGGTAAGGGATAATGTTCAGGTATGGTATTTGAATTTAACTCCCTAAAATCTACACAAAGTCTATCGGAATTATCCTTCTTTTTCACAAGAATGATAGGACTAGCAAATGGGGACGTACTCTCTCGAATAACCCCTGCGTCTAATAGTTTTTGAACCTGTACCCTAATTATTTGTTTCTCTAAAGGTGCTCTTTTATGGGGACATCGCTGCACAACTTTATGTGGATCTACTTATTTAATTTCACATACTCCCGTCTTCACACGCTTGGTAGGTATACCCTCGATAAAGTTATTTGCATATTTGTTCAATATGGAAATCAACATGTCTTTATCCCGTTCCTGCAAATCCGTGTCAATTTTTGAAAAATCTGGGAGATCTGATGTCGCGACACAAAGATTAGATTGTTGTTTAGAGTATATAACAAGATTATCATTATCAATTTCTACACTTAACCCCTGATCAAAGATATCTCTACCAATAATTATAGGCTCGGATATATTATTGTCGGAAACCACGTGAAAGAGTAAACTAATCAAGCGATCACCAATTTTAACATCGGCCTGAATTTGAGTCGTACACTGTATATCATCGCCTCCAATGCCACTCAGATATACGAGACTTTTACACACAGTACCCAAGAGTTTACCACAATAACTTCCTTTCACAAGAGAACAGGACGATCCGCTGTCAAATAGAAAAGGTACAGACTCACAGGAAGATGTTGTCAAGATGCCCCTTGAAGAACGGTGTTCACAATGGTGGACTTCTTTGGCCGCAGCTTTACCACCGTTCCTATTATCGGGACAGTTAGTTGTCACATGACCTTTTTGGCCACAAGTGTAGCACGTTACGTCGGTCTTCTTCTCCAACGGACGGGAAGCACTCGAAGTGTCTCGAGGCTCGGCTGATCCCAGAGCGTCACGACGTTTTCGGCATTCAGCAAAACGATGTCCCGATATTCCGCAAAAGTTACATCTGCCAGTGAACCTTTCGCTAGCACGAAAACGCTTCGCCTCAGGTTCGTTAGCTTCGACACCGTCTGAACGCCGCTTAAGAGATACGCCTCCCAGGATTCGGAACAATTGAGTGCGAGTTGTGATATTGTGCGCAATCAATTCGCGTCTTATCAGGCTGTCCTTCTGACAAAGCACAGAAATAACGAATCCAGTCACCACTTCTTCAGGCATCACAGTCTTAGGTATTCGTTCGATTAGGTTCCATAAACGAAGAGCAGCTTCTGAAGCTGTCTCCTTTGCTCCTATTTGGAATCGCAATATTTCGTCGAAATAGTCCTGAAGAAGCTTTGATTTTGAAAATTTAGGTAACAGTGTCTGTTTGACAACGCTCCAGGACATTTCATCTAAGTTTAGCTTAGTGATACAGGCAGCCGCTCGTCCTTTTAAAGAGGTAGTAAGAGCCATGAGCAAGTCTATTCCTTCTAAGCGCTTATTATGAACGATCGCTTCGGTAATATTGCACCAACCATCTATGTCACAGTCTGGTTCGTCTGGATTAAACGGTAAGAAATGTGTTGCCTGGTTACTCACAGTTGGCGTTGGCTGGGCTGCGAGAACACGAGATAAAAGCATTTCCATGTTATTCAGCAATTTTTCTGCATCCGATTTTGGTGTTTCTTGCTCAATTCTAGCCCCATCCAATCCCACTTCTGATGAAGGGGCAGGATGGCCTTCATCAGAACTCATCTCGTTTGATGTATGTGGGTAGGTAGGTCGGCAGGTAGGCGTGAGCAGTAAAATCACAAGTCCTTATTACAATCACCGTTGTTTAATTAGCACAGGGTTTAATAATCGAAATACACAGTCAAACGAACAATGTACAGTCTAAGCAACACGATACCAACTTAATTATAACACTAGATTAAACTATCACTCGTATGCAAAGCGATTCGTCACAAGCGTGGTGTGCAGGCGCCGTCTCGAACAACAGTGTGTCAAGATGGCCGCCCTCACAACCATCGACAATGACGCTTCGCTAGGTTGACTTTGACAGCTAAAAGTCAACCTGACGTCTGACGTTGACGGATGCGCCGTCATACATAAATGTATTTGTTGTTTGTTTGTTATTGTGTTTGTTGTTGTGTTGTATTGTGTTTGTCTGAGATATATGGTGGGAAACTAGTTAATATAGATAAACAGAATACCTTAAAGACCGTAAATATGCACTTCAACTCGTTTAATTTTTACTCCTAGACAAAAAGTATCAAGTGTATCAAAAATACGGTTGGCATACGAACCTCACTTCAGATAGAAGCACCAATAACATGAGGCCTGGAGATAGTAATACTCGGTATACATTGAGGTATCTAACTGGAAACTACAAGGACCAATAAGTTATCCGAGCCTTCCAATTAACGCCTACAGCTTGCGTGGGACGTATTCGATATGGGTCCTTTTCATTCGTAGATTGCTTTTGAAATATCTAAAAATATAGACAGTACTAGTTTTTATTGGGATTCAGGTAAAAACGAGCTTGAAGATGTAATTTGTTTTTTTTTTTGTGATGAAGGATTTAATATTCATACACTGTTATTGATATAAAAAACTTTTTACAAAAAAAAAATACAACCGACTTCAAAGTAAAATAAAACACTGAAAAGTGCAAAATAACTTTAATTTCGGAAGTCGGTGTTTCTATAATAGTTTTGTCTCTTCGTTGTTTAACACCGACTTCCGAAATTAAAGTTATTTTGCACTTTTCAGTGTTTTGCACCTACCAATCAAAAAAAAAAATTTCAAAATCGGTCCACAATTGACTGAGAAATCGGTGAACATACATAAAAAAAAAAACATACATTCAACCGAACATATAACCTCCTCCTTTTTGAAGTCGGTTAAAAATATGATGACTATTACAAAACCATATATGTATATAAAAGAAGAAACTGATTGACTATTTCGAACATACCAACACATAGCCAATCAACTGGAACTAAGAGTGTGAAATTTTGCACAAGGTTTTCTTTAATGATGTAGGCAAGTACTAAGAGAGGATTTTCCAAAATTCACCCCCTAAAGGGATAAAAAGGGGCCTGAAGTTTGTATGGAGAAACCTACTTTCACACGGGTGAAGCCACTTGCAGAAGCTAGTCTTTGATTAACTATGACAAAGTCTTCAGTCTTTGAAAATAAATGTAAAACAAAGTATGTATAAAATGTACATCAATTTCATTGTAAACAACTTGATCCTTCTAAAAGATCCCTTTGTAAAACGTATCAGAGATTTAACATCCAATTTTTATAAAAGCCGCAGGATTATGCAGGAAACAGATTATAAGGGTGCCGACCCACTTTGCCCGAACTGTTGATCAAGTATCAAATGTTGCCCGCACCGACCCTAACAATAGACTTAGTTCCAAAGCTTTATCGGTCTAGCCGCCAACAAATTCGCTGACCCTCCCATTTATTGGGGATTTTTTTGGACTGAGATGGATAGGCTAAGCTCCTGCAAGTCACTACGCGTGAAGGAATTTCACTAAGGCAAGTCAGTATGATAAAGAATCAATTTCAGTTTACGAGTAAGTACTAAGATCATATTTATTCGTCAGTTGTTTATTGCGTATTATCTTTTTGTGGATCAGGAAGCGGCACGTTCTTACTTTGTTTTTATTGTTACCATCATAACAATATAAGCCATAATATCCTAAAAGACAACAATCTTTATCGAAACCAACTCCTAAAATTAATATTACTAAAAGCGAAGCTGTATCATCACCCATCTTAACAGTATGATCGTTATCACGCGCAAAATTCTCGCGAGCTCCCATAATTACTTGGAAAACCCAAGTTAATACGTATAAGTTCCCCTAATTATTCCCTTCACGCATCATAATACTTACACCATTAAATTTGTTTGATCACATAAAGACAACGGTATTATCAGTGATAATAAGACGCTCGCAGTTACTCGGATTATTTCACGGGTGCTTCCGGTGTCTATAACAATTGAAGCCGTTTCTGTGGACGTTGGAGGGGCAAAGAAGGGGGCGGTGTTCCCGACTGAGGGGAAAGAGCATTCAAGCCAGTGCCTTGGAATTTGAAACGGGCTGAACACCACGTCAGTTTCTGTGCCGGTATCCATTCAGAGTACGTTCCACTTGAGATCTGATTTGTTTGAGGTCGTTTACCCGGAGGATATTATGAGGAGTTAATTTTGACGACTGTATGATTATATACAGGATGTAATGAAAACGAATAATCATATTTTTTTTAGTTATATCTCCCATTCTATTTTTATCAGCCAAAAACTTTTTACGGGTAAAACATTTTTTTTTTGGTAATTTACTATGACTGAGTGAATAGGTTACTTCTAGGTAAGCGCGCTCCATCGTCGACCGCATCGTCGCTTTCCATCAGGTGAGTTAGCGGTCAAGCGCGAACCTATCAAGAATAAAAAAAATAAATAAAAAAAACTTAATTGAAGAAAGTTTAAAACCTATTTACATGCATAAAAATATGACAACACAGTTCTGTTACACCCTGTTTTTAGGGACATGATAATTTCGTTTATATAAAGTTGTAATGGGATTAAAAGTCAAACCAGAGTTTGGAGTTGATTAAATTGTAGGCTTTGTAACACGCTTGTTTGTTTTGTAAATGAAATGTATAAACAAAATTAAACCATACTCCAAACAAGTTCGTTATAAAATTATTTCAAAAATATGTTTGTTAAACAAAATATACACATGTTAAAAATACTGGGCAAGTGCGAGTCGGACTCGCGCACGGAGGGTTCCGTACAAACTTGAAAGGTAAATTGCGGTTTACGATTTATTACGTATTAAAAAAAAAAGTACTTTCTAGATCTCGTTCAAACCAATTTTCGGTGGAAGTTTGCTTGGTAATGTACATCATATTTTTTTTTAAATTTTATCATTCTCTTATTTTAGAAGTTACAGGGGGGGGTTACAGGGGGGAACACACACATTTTATCACTTTGGAAGTGTCTCTCGCGCCAACAATTCAGTTTAGAAAAAAATTATATTAGAAACCTCTATATCATTTTTGAGGACCTATCCATAGATATCCCACACGTATGGGTTTGATGAAAAATATTTTTTTGAGTTTCAGTTCTAAGTATGCGGGGGAACCCCCAAAATTTATTGTTTTTTTTTCTATTTTTGTGGGAAAATCTTAATGCGGTTCACAGAATACACCTACTTACCAAGTTCCAACAGTATAGTTCTTGTGTGGCTGTGACATACGGACGGACAGACAGACAGACATGACGAATCCATAAGGCTTCCTTTTTTTGCCATTTGGCTACGGAACCCTAAAAAGCCGAAAAAAAGCGTTTCAAAACAGGAAACTAATAGGTACACAAAAATTTTAAATTGCTTTAATTTTAAAAGTTGATCAGATATTAACAAATCCAGAAACATTAACTCCTGTAATAGTTTATTAGTGTTTTTGTGGAAGTTCGTTGTATTTTTTCAATATTGTTTTTTTGTTTTCAGCTTTTTATTTGTGGTCTATCTCTAAACCAAAATAGTATGCATGTGCTATGGAAAGGGACCTAGAAAATATAACCATTAAACCATTAGCATATTATTATTGCCAGGTTTCATATCACGACCATTTTATTAAAACCCAAACACCGTTTCCAAGCCTACCTTTCGGTTTTGGCATCAGATTAGTGCAATGTTACCCTAAACTAGCCAGATAGGATCTTAAATAGGAAATTAAAAAATCCGTGCAAATAATGAGATGATTTAGCCGGAAGGTAGACACAGGAACTCCTCCCTTGCTTACCTTCCGATTTCATCATCTGATTCAACAACACCAACACAAAACCCAGGAGGTTTCTTGAGGTTTCTTTCATCAACACCATTTAACCATAAATTTTATTTTGTCATTGTCGCATAACTTCACTAAGCTAATAAAGTT
Organism: Mythimna impura; assembly: GCA_905147345.3. NCBI lineage: Eukaryota > Metazoa > Arthropoda > Insecta > Lepidoptera > Noctuidae > Mythimna > Mythimna impura. The sequence goes on along the minus strand of LR990356.1, from coordinate 14,978,342 downwards.
GTGTTAGTCATCTAGGGTAGGTACTTTTTATCACTTCCACTTCATCAAGTGATACTTTCTAAGCACAAATAACTTGACATCTTAATTAAAAACAAAAAAATCAATCAATTATAAACAAAAACTCTATACACTTATAACAAGCTATTATGCTTATAATATATACTTTTTTTTTAAGTTGATATAAACTTAAAAAAAAGACTTATTAATTACAGAAAATTACTTAACAGAGAACTTATTAATTTTAAATGTTCAATTTTTATTTAATTTAATTTTCTTATTCTGATTTTATTGTAATTATAATACAATTTAATTGTAAGCTGCTTTTTGTGATTGGCCGGTTGGAACGCTGACACCTGAGATACAGGACTTTTGTCCTAGTTTGGGTGTCAGAAGGCACACAGTTTACTGCATGCTCTATCACATAGCCTAATCGCAGCAAGGATTTTGTCAAAATAATAAATTATATTTCGCTCCATCTGTATTAGGCTTATGTATGAATAAATTATTATTATTATTATTATAACTAGTGCTTGACTGCGATTCCACCTAATGGTAAGGATTTTCCTCTATTCATAATGGATCCTATCATCAGAACTAAATTTCGAAAAAAATATCGTATCCAATAAAATATTAAATCCAATCGGTTTACACAAACATAAAAAAAAACAATAAATAACTATATTTAAAGTTGGATAAAGATAATTTCTAACTGAAACTAATTTCAATGCTCAGTCTAAGTCAACATCGAAATTGAATTCACAAATGCCATTGAATATTGAATTCAATTTTCTTAACCAAGTATTAATAACGTTGGTATTAAGTGGAACACAGCATTCTGCTGAGCGTCTTATTAAACTTAGGTTCGTTTATTGTATTGATAATGAAGAAGCTAGCGTCAAGCCTGGCACAGATTGTGCAAGGTATTCCTATAGACTGTTTGTTTTCCTTCAAACCATTGACGGTCTGAAAAGTTTGAAAGGTAAAAGGTCATTTTAAAAATGGTACGAGTTCTTTATTAGACTTTTAGAATTGTAGAACGACTATTTAACTTTAAATATTACGCCCTAGAGACGTATTTGGGGAGTTTAAGAGGGCCAATAAATGAATAAAAAAATAAACTTTTTACTTTTAGGCACCATTTTGGTTTAGCGACCGATCCGGCTGTTGAGCGGGGTGCCCTCATGGGGTCAATTCTCAGGCCAAAAGTGTTTATGAAGTTTTATTGATCTTGGTGACCATGATTTTGTGTTGCGATTGTTGCTCAATAGACTGATATCTGTCCTTCTAAACCATTAATGAGGCATTTATTCACTTTCAGACACTGATAATCTTGTGTACGTAAGGAATAAAAATAGTGTACCTGTTACGTGAAGAAAATATATGGTTCGCAACGCAAAATTACGCAAAAAAATCTTTATTCTGGCAAAATAAACTTCATAGTGACTGATTGCTGTTCCTACAAAACAAGAACATGACTTTATTCTACCAAAATTCCAGAGGCAAGTATTTGAAAGGTAATTTATATTGCTTTAGGCCAGCTTTTCCCGCGAGGGTAATAGATTATGCTTATGGTGCTAGTCTTATTATAACGTTACGTGAGTATAAAGTATCTGTTGTACGGAAAAATAAATATTGTTTGCGCAAAATGAAATAATAACTTCTCCTAACTACTATCCTACTTATGGATTTTTTCTTTCGTTAGAAAGTCCAAGGGCAATGTTTTATTATGTATTTTTTTATATTCTCATGGGAGTTGGCAGAAACAGTTTAGGTCCTTTCACAAAAGCCTAATAGACTGACTATTATTTACATAATAGCCAGATTCTTCCAGAGAAGGCAAGCTACTTACTTGTGCCAGCGGTTTCGCCCGAGTGAAATTAGAAAAATATACCAAGGGATAATACTCCCGCGACAAAAGTTCAAGGAAATGTAATCTAACTGCAAATAATATATATAATATTATACAACGATACTGAAATTAAATTCGGTATATTTTTAAACTGTTTTAAAGTTTTTAGTAAAATCCATTCTCTCATGTTATTTATTTATTTTTATTCTCAACAATATCCTTACAGACTGGTCCAAATCGATATTGAGATTTCTTATTATGTTGTGTTTCATGTTCATCATTATTTTATACTCTTTTTCTATTTTTACCTTATCTTTATAAGTAACTAAGAATAACTCCTTGGACTTTTTTTTTTTTCTATTAATTTTTGACAAAAATGTTTACTTTGCTAAAGTATTACATTTTGTAAACTATATTTTTCTTTTATTATTGTGAACGTGAGGACTATGTGGATTGTTTTTTTTTTTTTTTTCCTTTTCAGTAATTTTAATGTATGTCTGGCAATTTGAGTATTTTCTGCGGCCTACCCAAATGTCCTTTCCTTGGTATTGTTCGTCAAGTCGTTGAGCTCCTTAGTAGTCCTGAGTTGAGCTTTACGAATACTGACAAATGCTTGCACTGACTGGACAGGTCCACTCAAATCTGTATGGTTCTTTCTTCAAAAGACCATTTCAGACAAATCTGCATGGTTCTCATGTGATTTGACCATTACATATTTACTGTATGGACTTTAAAAGAGACTTTGACCCCTGAGTTTGTTTCGGTGTTTCTTCTCAGGGTAGTCAGCTAGGAAACACCGGCCTCATCTAGTTTAAAAATGACGAAAAAAAATATTGACGTGTAAAAGTGTTTTTTTAAACCTACTTACAAAATAAATATCATTTATCATTTATCATTTATTTATCATTTGTGTCGTGGGTGCGTTCACAAATATATAAACTCACATATACAAGACAGTAGGTAATATGCATTATAAATCAATGCTATCTATCCATAGGTACCTATAAACGTTAGTATGGTCCTGGATACTAACGTTTATAGGTACCTATAGATAGATAGCATTGATTAATAATGCATATTAGTTGCACTTATTAAATAAAAATACTAGTTCTTGTTTTTTTTTTCGGGTGAAATCATCCAATGACATCCAGCGCTCTTGGGTGGAGCGAGAGGGTGTGTCAGATTGTTACTGACTAAAAACCCACTCCTGTTCCTTCGTTGCCTTTCATACCAGGGCCGAGTCTTCCTTTCAGATGATAGTGGCTTTGCTTATGTGAAAGTAGAATATGTAACGCCAAGCTACTTTCGGGTTCAAAAATATCCTATATCCTATTCCAGAACATTGTCTCCGCATATGCTAAATCGTCCGGTAACTGTCCGGACCGAGCCCAAGTCGTCGACTGTGCGTAGTGTTCCACGCGCGCCTCAAGGAGATGTCAGCAACCGTAGGGGCCCAGCAGGGTCGAGGCCTACTGGGGCCATGGGTGATGCGAAAGTGATCCCCGGGGCCCTGGAAAAATGGCAAAGAAGGAACAGGAGTGGATTTTTAGTCAGTTAAAGTCTGACACTATCTCCCGTTCCGCCCAAGAGCGGGGGATGTCATTAGATTATTTTCCAACCCGAAAAAAAAAAAGCTAAATTTCATGCCAATTCTTTTAGCCACTTGAGTGCGTAGAAGTAGCAAACAATACACGCACACGTACATAGACATACAAATTATTACCTTTATATAGTGTAATACCTTATATTTTTGCATAGATGAGTTGCTCTTCCTTTTATCTTAAAAAAATGTGGACCACCAACAAACATTTTATTTAAACATATTTTTACTAAAATGAACTGCACTGCAACGTCACAAGCTTGCTATTCACCAGTCCCGAATATTTAGTTACGCATCAAAATAACACAATAACAGTTCCGAATAATTTAAAACAGATAAATTCAGCAAGTTCAGTACTCCTTCTATTATATTGTCAACTTCCAACATTTAGGAACGTGACAGTACCGAGGTATCCAAGTTTCCATTTGAAGTCATAAGGTAAGTCGTCCAATAGCTTCAGAACTGGGAATTTTATACGTCGTTTTATGTTAACGGTCTGTTTTATAACATAACAGGTCGTAATGCTCAGTGAATGCAGGTATAAAAGTCTCCACACAACACTACAATCAATTTTGAGGAAAGTTTTGGGAGACGACATCTTTACTACGTCTGGGATTTGCCGATTGCAGACCCAGTAAAATAATAACATATGAATAGCTGTTCGTTAGTCTCGCTAAAACTCAAGAACGGCTAGACTGACTTGGCTAATTTTGATCTTGAAATATTCATGATAGTCCAGGGAAGGTTTAAACGGTGAGAAAAAAATTGAAAAAAATCATGAAAAAATAATCTGATTACAACGTCATCTCAAATTAAAATGTCATTATAAAATTAATTATGCTGTTCTGGTAATGTTACTATTCGGCGGTACGAAGTTCGCCGGGTCAGCTAGTAATATAATATATAATAATATAATATTCCACAACTATCACACAACGCCGTCTAGCCCCAAGCTAAGCAGAGCTTGTGTTATGAGTACTAGATAACTGATAAACATACTTCTAAATACATACATATTATAGATAAATTACACCCAGACACAGAACAAATGATTGTGCTCATCTCACAAACATTTGTCCTGAGTGGGAATCGAACCCACGACCTCCGGCATAGCAGTCAGGGCCACTAACCACTAGACCAAGTGGCCAATCAATGAGATAAAATGAAGGGATGTGCCTAAAAGTTTGTGTTTTTATTTATCCAAATATGTAAAAGGCAACCGATACTGACTGACTGATCTATCAATACACAGCTAAAACGACTGAGCGGATTGCGCTGTAATTTTGCAAGCATATTGTTTTTATAACGTAGGCATGCGCTATGGAAACATTTACCAAAATACAGGTAGACTTCCGTGAAGGGGTCCCCTTCAAGGGAAACCCGTGGTTTTGGAACGGAAAGGCAAATAAGAAACATAGGTGTGGTTATAGTTAGCAAAAGTCTGACACGCCTTCCTACTCCACTTTAGACCGAGAGAAGTCGTTCGATGATTTTCCAACTTTAAAAAACCGGTTAAGTGCGAGTCGGACTCGCGCACTGAGGGTTCTGTACAAACTTACCTATGAAAATAATTCCATTCCCGAATTGAGTTACGAAGATTTTTCCGAATCGCAAAAAAGTTTTTTTTTGTGACGTAATTACAAATTTACAGTTTTCAGATTTTTTCTTATGCTGGTGCTATGAGGACCTTGCTTCATGCCAAATTTCACGATTCTAGGTCAACGGGAAGTACCCTATGAATTTTGATTCCCTTGAGAGTGTCGAAATATACAGGATGTTTGGTGCATCGTGTGCCAAATTGAAATGGTTGACAGGAGGGGTCATCTGCTATCTTTTCAAACTCCTAAACACTTCTCATGCCCTGTGGATTTTTTTATCGACTTTTTATTGTTTTATGAAAATAAGACCCAAAGTGAATTTTAATTTCATTAAATGTGTATTGTATTAGAGTGTTTTTTTATTTAAAATTACATAGTTAATTTTAATTTAAAATTAGTTAAATTAATTAGGACTCGCGCACTGAGGGTTCCGTACAAACTTGAATGCTAAATTACGATTTACGATTTATGACGTATTAAAGTAAAACTACTTACTAGATCTCGTTCAAACCAATTTTCCGTGCAAGTTTGCATGGTAATGTACATCATATATTTTTTTTTAGTTTTACCATTCTCTTATTTTAGAAGTTACAGGGGGGGGGGACATTTTACCACTTTGGAAGTGTCTCTCGCGCAAACTACTAGCTAACTAGATTAGAAAAAAGTTATATTAGAAGCCTCAAAATCATTTTTGAAGACTTATCCATAGATATCCCACACGTATGGGTTTGATGAAAAAAAAAAATGTTGAGTTTCAGTTCTTAGTACGGGGAACCCAAGAATTTATTGTTTTTTCTTTTCTATTTTTGTGTGAAAATCATAATGCGGTTCACAAAATACACCTACTTACCAAGTTTCAACAGTACCTATAGTTCTTATAGTTTCGGAAAAAAGTGGCTGTGACATACGAACGGACAGACAGACAGACATGACGAATCCATAAGGGTTCCGTTTTTTGCCATTTGGCACCCTAAAAAAAATACTAAAAATTGCAAAATAACTTTAATTTCGGAAGTCGATGTTTCTATAATAGTTTTGTCGTTCGTTATTTAACACCGCCTTCCAAAATGAAAGATATTTTGCACTTTTTAGTGTTTTTTTTTACATTGAAGTCGGTTGTACTTTTTTTTGTAAAAAGCTGTTTATTTTACACTTTTTTTTTTGCGGACCACAACCTCAGTCAAACTTAAAGCTTGCAAGTTCTATAGTAAGGTACCTATAGAATTTAATCATTTAAACATTGCATAAAAATTTTAATAAGCCAAGCCACAGCTCACAGCTGGGATATATTGTTTTATTACGGAGTTTTCGTGCCTACCTTCTATCATCCGATAAGCTCGATGGTAACTTATAGCCAGAATGCATCTACTCAATTTCACGCTACTAGTCTCAGTAGTGTTGATATGTCAGTCAGTCAGTTTCTCCTTTTACATATAGTAAAAGTAGTAGTAGTAGTAGTAGTTTTTACATATAGTAGTAGTAGTATTACATTATTTGCCAATTTCTCTCATTACAAAAACAAAATGAAACGGAACACAGAGGGGCCTTACCTTTACGATTACCGGGCTTATTTTCGTTATCATTGAGCAAATGTTGGCCCCACATCCCTTGTAATTTCGTTAAGGGCTGCCTCCTCACGTGCGCAGATGTACTTAAGTTGGTACTTTGTGACGGCCGTGCCGGTCACCAGATGCGTAAATGTATGTTACTTGTTACCCTTATTATTATTGGCCTGGCGTATTGTTACTGCTTTGTTTGTATAATTGGTTTATTCTCAATGGAGTTTCAGTTGATTAATTAAGAGCATAGGTCGAACTGTGACCACAAGAGCTTGCGTGCTTTTTTTTGTGGTGAAAAATCATCTAATGATTAATTTCGCTCTAAAGAGGAGCGGGGTGTGTATCAGAACACTACGCGCCGTCGACGACTCGAGCTCAGTCCTTATAAGATGAATGTACGGTGAGCTACGCTTTGCTCGTCGTCCGCAAGCTTGCGCCTACGGTGAATGCAGATCACCCGGAAATCGAAGAGCTTGGGTGCTTTTGGTGAAAACATTGGATTATGTGTTCGAAAATAGTTTTTACGCTTACAGTTGCTTGTTTTATATAATTGCAATAAGCGCAAATTATTACTAGCACTAAGTACACTAGCATTAAGTCCGCCTTTGTGCCTTTTTTTAATAAATAAACAATGCTTGGTCCTTTAGAATTAAAAGATGTTAGTATCCATTATGGAAAATGTAAAACGGCATCATACACCTTAAAAAATGTCACTGGTTATTCCAGTGGCAATGTTTTGATATATAAATATAAATTACATGAACACATAGGTGTGCACAAGAAGAGTATCTCAACCAAAAAGATGTCAGCTGTCAATAAAATGGACGGCTCGCTAGAGCCAATATTTGCCGGGATTGCGGGCTTGTTTGAAGAAATTACCATTACCTTGAAATGCAAAAGGGATCTGAAGGATCACGGGTGGGTTTAGTCAGTAAAAGTCTCACAGTTGACAGTAATGTCAACTGTCAGACATAGTCTAGATATAGTGAGAGGTAGCTCTCACTATATCTTGAGTGAGATAAATTGAGATTATTTGATGATTAGTTGTTGCCAGCAGTTTCACATGCGTGAAATTAGAAATATGTCCCAAGGGAAGATAATCTCGGCATCAAAAATACCTATGTGCTATTCTAGGACATAATCATCAAAATATGTTCAGCGTTCATTGGAGCGTGAAAAAGTAATAAACATGCACAAAAACTTTCACCGTTATAATATTAACGTGATTTCTCATCTCATAACATAACATAATCAGCCTTTTAATGTTCCCACTGCTGGGACTCAGGCCACCTCTCTAGGAGAGGGAATGGGCCGTAATCCACCACGCGGGCCCAGTGCGGGTTGGTGAATGTCACAAGTCTCACGATGTTTTCCTTCACCGTTTTGAGAGCAATGATTATGATGAAATAAATTACACAAAGCAATGCACCTGGCTGGGTTTGAACCCAACTCATAAGTCGAAGCCGTTACCGCTCTGCCACCACTGCTCATCTCAAAAAACAATTATCAAAAGGCGAGATACTCCGTACAATTTTTCGCATTTATATCTTCAAGCAATTTAAAAACCTAGCCCGTTCAACTGCGACTTCAAGTTAGAATTAGGATTGTGGAATACAACTTGGATTTGAATGTCCTATAAATCCTACTAAATCGATGATACAAAAAACTTCTTTGTATGTATCGCGAGAAAGGTAGTCATTATACGTTTCTCACTTATTTCACGCCTCACCGAAAACACGTCGAGAATTGATTGTCGTCTGCCGAGACATATTTTACATCAATGAATAGAACTCTAGAATATGGACAAATTTATTTTTTGGTTGGAAAGTGGTGCGTGTCTTTGAGTATTTCTTATTATGGCCTATCTTTATGTTTACCAAACCACACTGGGCCTGCATGTTGGATTGTAATCCACTCCACTTTCATAAACAGAGGTGAGGCCTATGTCCTAGTATAAGAAGTTGGAACGTTATCGCAGATTACGCCTGTTTCTACCTATATAAATACAAACAAACAAACACAAACAAACAAACATAGGCGTATTCTGTATAAATTACACTTATTTACTAATTATTTGAATAATACTAATGTGGATATAGTATTCACCTGGTTCGGTGAATACTTTCTGAGTTATCAACCAAGCATTATCAGCTTTAAAACGTTTCTATTGCTGGGACTTAGGCCTCTTCTACATGAGGAATTGGTCCATAATCCATGACACGAGCCCAATGCGAGTTTCGCTGTTGACATCGATTATATATGTAACGGCCAGATTTTAAAAATTGATCATGTCATAACATGGCCAAGTAAAGCTGCCTAGATCGTTGATATTTCAATACTCGTTTGACCTACTTCCTTTAGACCTTTTATTATCATAGAAATCCTACATCAATGATATGGCCACACATGTATATCCTCAAACGTATACGTTTAAACGATCTGGCCAGTTTTAGTTGGCCATATCAAGAAGTGATCAATTCTAAGATCTGGCCACAATATATACCTACATTATTATATCAATAGATACCTATTTTAGTAAACAAAAGGCACTCTCTTTGATCGTTTTCATGTGGTATGAAGAAAATAGCTTACAATGATCTATGGTATTTGCACAAGCAAGATAAATGGTTCACCGTAGGTAATTAGAACCACATCGATTAAGGTCAGGAAAAGCCACGTGCATCGTATGTCATTTCCTAAACTTGAATTTCCATTAAAGTGATGGCGTACGCTTCAATCTAATTTCATTTATCGTCGTAAAGGTAGAACAGAAAATATGTGTTATCATAGCATAACATAAGCATAATCAGCCTTTTAATGTTCCCACTGCTGGGACTCAGGCCTCCTCTCTTTAGAAGAGGGAATGGGCCGTAATCCACCACGCGGGCCCAGTGCGGATTGGTGAATGTCACATGTCTTCGAATTTTTGGTTCTAGGACATGCCGGTTTCCTCACGATGTTTTCCTTCACCGTTTTGAGAGCAGTGGTGATGAAATAAATTACACAAAGTAATGCGCCTGGCTGGGTTTGAACCCGCGACCTACAACTCGTAAGTCGGGGCTGTTACCACTCGGCCACCACTGCTCTATGTGCTCTATGTGTTATCAAATAGATACAATTCAGTAAACTTACAGAGATTTTATCGTTTTACTGATGACACTGTTTTTAACTTTGATGCTTTTGCTGATTGATATAATTACACTATATAAACCAGTTTTCATGATTATGCATTCAGGTTGCCTGTCGAAACTTAGCAATATACATTTGAAAAGGTACAAATTTATGGCAGCTACACTGTGGCATAGCCTAATAAGGTATGCAATACATATATAACAAAATGCTGATAACTGATATTTAGCCGACTGGGGTTAAATGCCACCATAATAAGTAAAAAATCTATCTAAAAATACTGCTCTAAGTCTAGATATATTTAAAACACTTTTCAGTAACAGTTATCTTGATTTCTACTTTTACAATGCTGTTTTTTGTACTTGGTTCGAAATGGGATTTTGTCAAAAATCTAGCTTTAAGACGGCTGGACATTACTGGACAGCACGTACGTAATGAAAAATACGTAGAAGGCCAACGGCGCGTTGTGTTACACGCCTCAAAGATATGCCAGCATAATTGATAGGATCTGCTAGGGCTTTGGCCCTAGCAGGCGTCCCATATCACTGGCAAGCGTTGGCTTGCCAGGGCAGCGGGATTGTTGGAGGGAGTCATCACCTCTCAGGAAAAACACACAAAAAAAGGGCAACTGAATGAATACAGGTTTTTTTTTTTTTTAGGTGGGAAAATCATCTTATGACAAATCGCGCTCTTGGGCGGAGCGGAAAATAGTGTCAGACTTTTACTGACTAAAAACCCACTCCTGTTCCTTCCTTGCCTTCGTCCCAGGGCCCCGGGTTTCACTTTCACACTACCCGTGGGAATGAATACAGGTGGGTTTTAATTCATAAAAATCTCGCTCCACCTTTTTTATAGGTGGCTTCTTAATCCAATGACTTATCCTGCTCTAAGGGTAGGGCGCGCGAAGGCGTGTCAGACTTTTACTGACCAAAAACCCACTCCTATGTTCCTTTTTTGCCTTGCTTTCCAGGACCCCAGGTTTTCCATTCAGAAGCGAAACCATGAGCCCAGTAAGCTTCTGCCCTCCTAGGCTCCTACGATTTTGTTGACATCTTGAGGCGCACGTGGGGCACTATGCGCCGTCGATGACTCGGGCTTGGTCCGGACGGTTACCGGACGGCCGGACGGCGAACTACCCATTGCTCGCCGTCTGCAAGCCCACGCCTACGGTGACTGAAAATCGAGATTGGAGTCTCGGGGGCTGGGGCGTGAGGATGTTCGTTCCTTCTCACTCCACTTAGAGTGGAAGAAGTTATATGATGCCATTCCAAAATATAAAAAAAAGTCTTATATTTTGCAAACAATGCACGATGCAGGATGCAATAAAAAGCATCATTCAACGGGCACCAGATAGTACCAGTAGGTAATTTTAAGACAACTGGTTTACGAGCAAAGTGACTGTCTGATTCCATTAGCCAGTTTTAGAGCTCGTTTGAAAGGAGCTAACAGGCACATGTCGGTGTCAACAGACCATTAAATCTCTTTAGTTTTGTCATATAATTACATCTTTGGTTATGTCAGTGAAACTGTGAAACTGAAAGGATTTTTTTTTAACTGGGGTATTTCCGGGGGCGGAAGCTTTATTAATTTTAAGGATTGGTTGTAAATAATAATAATTAATTTCAAGCATCATAGACTCGTAGAAAGAAAAAATAATATTTAAAGGAATTATCTATATCAGAAACTGACTGACTGACATATCAACGCACAGCCGAAACTATTGGGTCTAGGAGCGTAAAATTGGCATAAGGTTTCATTTCATGACGTCGGTGAGCGCTAAGAGAGGTCAGGTAAAACGGCGGTCCAAAGTTTGTATGGAGAAACCAACTATCACGCGGACGAAGCCGCTGGCAGAAGCTAGTTATGAGTAAAACAAAGAATTATATCAAAAACTAACCTTTAATTATAATTCTAATAAAACACTAAATCATGCTAATATTGCTCATTTTCCTTTCATACAAAAATCTACCTTCACTTATTCCCGGTTCTGAAATGTAGCAAGATAAACTGAAAGTATGCCTTTTTTTAGGTGTGAAAATCATCTAATGGCAAATCCCGCACTTAGGCGGAGCGCGAGATAGTGTCAGAGTTTTACTGACTAAAAACCCACTCCTGTTCCTTCTTTGCCTTCGTCCCAGGGCCCCGGGTTTCATTTTCACACTACCCGTGGCCCCAGTAGGCTTCGACCCTGCTGTTGCTGACATCTCCTTGAGGCGCTCGTGGAACAGTACGCGCCGTCGACGACTTGGGATCGGTCCGGAAAAGTATGCCTTCTGTATTTTACTAGTTGAACGTTTATTATTCGCCATCTCTATGACGCTGTTTGCGATACGTGGCTAACTTCAGTGTTATTTTGAAGTACAAGCCAGTAGAAAGTACTGTGCTTAAAAAAGACCCAACAAAAACACAGATTATGTAAGTGTTAATTTTTATATCTACGAGTATTTTACTAAACAATTTTAGAATTTTGGAAGTAGGTACATTTGAATATGTAGCTTCACATAAATATGCAGCTCGACCGATAAAAAATTTACTTAGGGATCACAATGGGAGTGATTCTGATCGATTCTAATAGACGATGTTGCTCATCGCTTGATTAGAAAATCTTGACTGTGTGCAAAAATACACACTTGCGTTTGTACAAGAGTGCGTAAATATTCTCAAAGTAGATAGGGTATCAAAAAAGTAACAAAGTAAAAGCCAAAAACAATTGCAGCACCTACTACTAAGAGGGTTAAAAACTTTTCTAACTTTGGAGTAAGAATATTCCCAAAAAGAAAATATAGTGAAGTATACACAAGGTGCACATATACTTCATGGGATCGTTATATCTTCTACTACATTATATAGGCATTAAAGACTGAATAGGATATTTCAAATGCGAAGAGTGTTGCCATGAAGCCTGTACGAGTTTTGAATGTTAAAATACTCATATTTGTGAATACTGCAAGTAGCATGGGATTATGAGTACTCTTATCTAATGGCTCTTTTAAGAGTACGCAATTATTACACATGTTTTGTTTATAGTTTTCCAAAGTTATATTTCATGTTATTTTATAAAAGATGAGATTACAAAGTACAAATCAAAAGTTAAAATGATTGTCTTAAGCCATTAAATTTAATTTTAGATCACTTCGAATCTCCAGTGCGTACTACTAGATCAGTTTGCCTTATATATTAATACACTAAGGTTAGAACATACGGCATATTACGTTGGTGCAATACCCTTAGTTATAAATAATAAAATTATGACAATCAAATGAAAGAGGATACTAAATAATATTTATTTCTGTACACTGATTTAAACGAAGACTTTAACACATCAAAAAAAAAGAAATTAAATTAGATAAGATCGCTGCTTCAACAAGACTGTTCTAAGAAACTTTGAAGCAAAGTCATAGGTCACAGTTTGTTAACCCGGGCCATCATTGTAGTTGAGTCAAAATGAACCAACATTTTTTAGTTTGCTGATAATTTTGTAATTACGCACGAGATGTCATCTTCATCATTCTTTTTGGTAGCTAAAGTTTATGAACTACGCGTTATAGATAAAGAGACAAACGCGTGTACTCTGTGCTACGTGAGCAGAACATTTGAAAATGGTTAAATTTGACACATTCTTGTTCTCCGTGTAGCAATTTTGTGCTCTTACACAGATTTGTACATGATGTGTTGGTTATTTATATCACTAACAAATTCTCAGATCTGTTTGTTTTAGAGCAAAAAAAAACCTAAGTCATCTTCATAAATTATTTAAAAATTTTGATTTGAATTTTGTCATTTGTTAAAACTCCATGTACATGTTGAGTATCGATATTTAATGACGACGATTTTATCGTCACCTTGTTTGCATTCTTAAGTACCAGCTTCTGCCTAACGACTCTGTTTGCGTAAAAGTAGATTTCTACAAACTTTAGACCCCCTTTTTATCCCCTTAGGGGCTAAATTTTGATAAATTCTTTCTTAGTGCTCGCCTACGTCATAAAAGGAAGTCTTTTGCATAATTTCACGCTCCTAGTCCCAATAGTTTCGGCTGTGCTTTAATATGGCAGTCAGTCAGTTTCTCCTTTTATATATGTCGTGAGCAGATCTTAAAAATTGATCACTTCACGATATGGCCAATTAAAACTGGCCAGATTGTTCAAACGTTAACATTTGATAACAATCATGTCAATTCTCGTTTGGTCATATCATTGATGTAAAATTTCTATGATAATAAAAGGACTAAAGGAAGTAGGCCAAACGAGTATGGAAATATCATCAAACTTTGACGTTTAAAACGATCTGGCCAGTTTTACTTGGCCATATCATGAAGTGATCAATTTCTAAGATCTGGCTACTACATATATATATAGATTATTATGTTGTCCCGATTTTATTCATGATATTAATCGCAATCCAATAACATAATATATTATCACGCTTATATTTCGCCGAAAGGTTTGAATGAAAAACCTTTAACATTTCAAACATTTTGCTTTTCGGAAAATAAGCAATTGAAATATGACCATCAATCAATTGGCTACCTAATCGTGTGGTTTCAACGTTAGCCAGAAACATTTCGGTTTGACATTTTAACTATTGGAACCATTAGATTTGACCGATTCAATTCGTTGAAGTAACATGAATACTTGACATTTGTGGAAAGATCTCAGTTCAATTCATTTAATTTTATTGATTGTTGTTGTGTGCTTCTATATGGCTCATGAATGTGCCTTCCCATTTCTAAGTAATTGTATGGGTATGTTTATGCATAAGTTAGTAGACCTTAATTGTCTATTTTGTTTTTAGCGGTCGGAAATCTTAATATGACATCTCCGCCTCTGGATGAAGCGAGAGGTTGTTTCAAACTTTCACTTACTGGAACCCACCAGTGGTTTTTTAGATACTCTTGGCATACCAAGGTCGCGGTGAATCTTTCGATTAATCACGCAGTATTGTCTACATTGGTTTCTAAATATATTGTCAAAAAATTCTTCTTCATTCGACCAATGACAGGTCAACCTATCGATTAACCATACATTATATACTTTTTCTAAAACACATATTTGGTTTGAGTAGACGAGATTGCATTGTCTCGAAAGGTTGAGATTACTTGAGATTATAACAATATCGCAATATTAAAAAACTCTCCTAAGACGTTATGCGCACTCTCATATAATAGAGTACCTTTCCCTTAAGAGGTTATTAAAACTCAACTGTTTGCCTTGTTTACTTCTCACCCTTGAGAACCAATTACATGTAATATCCTTCTTTTCATATCTTTTCATAGGAACTGTTTGGTTTTATCAATAGACACTGCAAAATAGTTCTTACTCACCAACTAATAAGGTTGAAACTAATCTGATTCAAAACCACATATTATGTTAGTGAGATGAAGCTAATTGCATGAAATTAGGTAGGTACTTGCTCCAACCTCTGCTTATCGTACAGAAAATGACTTAAAAACTACATAATAAATGAAGCGTTTATTATTATCTATTCACAATAGGATTCTAGCAAGCTCGGCTTTTAATCATGAATAGTACATAGTCTAATTTTGATGGAGTAAATCCATCGTTTCAAATTATACAGAATAGCTTTGTAACATCACATTATTTCATTGATTTGTAACGAGCTAATAGAAAAGTAATAGTTTTGATAGACAGATATGCATAACATCATCGAAATCCTCCTGCCTTTGTTTTATTTTACATGGAGTCGGTGCAACACCTTTTTTTTTTTGTTCCATTTTGTCGTGTCAATCGTAACGCTATCACTGTCTCCCTTTTCTTCCACTTCATTCATCATTTCCTCCTTACACAATCGCATGTAGGTATACTCATTACTCTTTTAGTAACAGTAACATGTGTTTCATTCCTCCTCTTCACATTACCATACCAAGACAGAAGCATGTACTCGTATATTATTTTAAGAAATGAATAAATTTACCTTGACTTAAATAATGTAAGGCAGTAAGTTATAATTTTGTAGCGACATCTATGGCGTCACATAAGAACTAATCTTGCATCGCGCAATTAAAGTTCTCCACGCGATTGGAACATATAGAAAAGCCCGAAATCATCTATCGGGCAGCTGCCCACCAGACATAACACCCGTCTGGCCGGAGGATCCTCCCTTTTCAACGGAGGTTTGTGGGACTTTACTCTCTGTTCCACATACCCCTAAAATTTCACCAGTTAAAATACTGAAAGTTAGATGACGTTTTCCTCTATAATTATCTAAACTATAAGTATGTAGGTATTCTATGTTTTCGAACCTAAAGGACCTGTATAGTTTTTTTTAATCATAACTTGTCGTGTTGTGGTCTTCAAAGTGAACGTATACTCTATGTATTTCTATGTTTACATTATTTTGGAGTGGGTAATCATAAAATCGAGAAAACGAATATGAATTGTAGGTCGCGGGTTCAAACCCAGCCAGGCGCATTACTTTGTGTAATTTATTTTATCACCACTGCTCTAAAAACGGTGAAGGAAAACATCGTGAGGAAACCGGCATGTCCTAAAACCAAAAATTCGAAGACATGTGACATCCACCAACCCGCACTGGGGCCGCGTGGTGGATTACGGCCCATTCCCTCTTCTAGAGAGGAGGCCTGAGTCCTAACAGTGGGAACATTATAAGGCCGACTATGCTAATATAAAATCATTTCTACAACTCTGGGGCGTGAGGGGGTGTCAGACTTTTACTGACTAAATCCCGCTCGTAATCTTTCAGTTGCCCTTTGTGTTTAAGAGCCGCTGTGTATCTTTTGAATAATCTCGCAGCCCAAGTATGCCAGTCTGGGAAAGTATCTTAGTCTAAATGAAAACTGAAATAATAATTTACCAGTTCATTATAAACTACACTGTGTTATTAGATTATCCTGAACTAAACATTTTATACTTAGTTGAATTCAAACTAGCTAAACGTTATGAATAAGAAGAGCTTAATTAAAACCAACAAAATTATATTTAAACATTAACTCAACTTGGTTGCAGAAATACGGTAGGATTCCCAGAGTTTGGGCAGCACGAATTTGGAATACGAAACGTCTAACTTTTTACACTTTAATTAGATGAAATCACAAAACATTAAGTGCAAAAATGCATGAATACAACAACTTGTCATTGTCTTTTTTACCGGAACGTTACGGTCGCTCTATCAACTGAACTACTACTCTACTAACTGAAGAATCTTCTCCCAGTTCACATAAAGGCAATGCTTTTATAGTCTATCACTATCACTACATGGTATAAAACAAAGTCGGTTCCCGCTGTCTGTCCCTATGTATGCTTAGATCTTTAAAACTTCGCAACAGATTGTGATGCGGTTTTTTTAATAAATTGATAGAATGATTCAAGAGGAAGGTCTATATGTATAATACACGGATAATATAGTAGAGAAACACTGATAATTTTAGAGGTTTCTAATGTGACGTTGTAAATAAACACATTTTTTGCGCTTACATTGCAAACGCTGGCTGAACCCTACGAGATAAATCAAAATAATGTAATACAATATTGTAAACCTTTAAAAAGTCCGCAATGGTATATGTCTATCTCTTAGGGATATTTTCGAAGATATTACAGATTTAAAATGCAGGGACATTGCGGTTACGGTGGTATCAGCATTGTACCCATGCGAAGCCGGGGTGGGTCCCTAGTCCATAATAATTAAAAAGCAGAACCATCACATCGCAGAAAATTCAGTCAGAATCGTGTTTCGGTATATATTTTATATCGATAGTCATTCGTTGCGGTGGAAGTAATATCAAAACGGTAACCTAACGTACGGTACGGTACGGTTACGGTAAATAACTTCTAACCTAACATGTCAGTGTCGGGGTGCCCTAAAATACCAAGCTCGCTACGCTCGCTTAGGGAATATGAACCATGTACATGAAAACAAGAATACAATATGTATGATATTACTTTTAATATCAAAACGGTAACCTTAATACTAATTACAGAACACTGTCGGCTTGAATAGAGTCGACGGAGGCCCCTTGCGGGGGCCTCCTATTTCTGGGTGGTAATAAAAAAATAACCACGAAGGCTAAGGCCTTAGCCTTCTAACCTAACCTGTTTATGCCAGGGGGCCATAAATTTCCAAGCTTTCTACGCTCGCTCATGGACTATGTGCCATTACATGACTTGTATATAATAAATAAATATTGATATTTAGGACATTCGATGTCAGTTTTGCACACCATTCGATTTAACCTTTTGAGTGCGTAATTAGAGACACAATAGTAAGACAATGGCGCGCGAACGCCGGCGTTAATGCGGGGGGGGATCAACAGCTTAAGATACGTTGCACGTAGATTATCTGTTCTAACCATTCGACATCATAAACTTACGTTACGACAGTAACACAAAAATTGTGAACGTCGGTATTCCATTATCATAAATGACATTTGCTGTTAACTATGTCAGCATTCAAAGAAGGATGCTTGCTTCAAGCATGCAGTATGCAAGCAAGCATGTAGCATAGAAGCAGGCATGCAACATGGAAGCAGGCATGAAACATGTAGCAAGCATGCAGCATGCAAGTAGGCATGCAATAAGCAAGCAGGCCTGTACAATAGAAGCAGGCATGCAACATGCAGCATGCAATGCAAGCAGGCATGCAGTATGACACTATTTTAATTTAATATTGAAAATGCTACCAAGTAACCGTCTATATATTTGTGACCAAAATTCCGTAAAATGTGGTTTCGGTGTGGTGAAAATATGGCAAATTAATCATTTGGCAAATAAAAAAGTTCAAAAGAGGCTTCGGACAATAGCAAAAAGTTATTTTGTAAATCGACGAAATCTGTAAAATAATACCTATGATACATTATGCTTCTATGATCTAAAAATATGTCAATAATGCATTATAGCAAAAAAGACATCGGTCAATAGTTTTCGGTAAAATGAAATTAGAACAAAATAAATTCGGAAAAGTGATCGGTTCCTCAAAGTCATTTATCTAAATAAATGTTATGCTAAACGAAATTTTGCGTAATAATTATTAACTATGGTAAAGGTAATTATGCCAAATAAAATTCTGCCATTTTAAAAGTATGCCGTTGTAAATTCGGACATATAAACATTCTGCCAAACAATAGCTATGCTATATCATTTTTATGTCTTAAAAATATCCGATTAAAGAATATTATGGCAAGCGTATTATGCCAAATAAATTTCAGAGTATCAAGATTCTGACAAATAGTAGGAACCCTTTTGACTCCACTGTTTACTTTTTTCTTTCTTATCTAAATTCTCATATTCAATTCCTTTGTATGATTTTTCAGAACTTTTTATTACAACATAATATTATGGTGTGACAACCATATGATAATGTTTATATCTGCTGCTATTTCTATTATCTGCTGTGCCCACACTAAAAAAATCGTGGTATTAAGTCCACCTTTGACCAAAGTCTTTGAATTATGAATAAAGATTTATTGAACAAATGAGTAAATTAGGAATGTTCTATATTCTTTATTTTTCCGTAGGTACATACCTTAGTTTTAGTTACCTCTTGAGTTATCCTATTTGGAGTCGGTTTCTATCTTACATGAACGGTCCATGGGTAACAAGCCTATCATATATCTTTACCACATATTTACTGAGTAACAAGATATAAGTACCACTATAATAGGATTAGACAGTAAAGATTATCAAAATCTATTAAACAAATATCAACAGCATAACGTATTTAATGGATGGGTGACCCTATCCACGGATCGAATTAGTATTGCTTAACCTCGATGATTGATCCGACACGTGTAGTTCATCAGCACCACATTAAGAGGATAGAAAGGATCTTTCCTGACTCACCTTACCCTGTGTAATAATATAATCAGATACACAGGCCGGTGTTATAGAAATATGTGGTAAAAAAAAAAAACACTTTTACACGTAACAAACTTAAATATTAAATATAAATACTTTTATACTAAACCTATGTACATATAATATAAAAGCACAAAATGCACTCAGGCGTCGAATTACTCCTCCTAATAAATTAATCACTGCACACGATGAATGGCAATGCTAATTCTTTGGTCGAAAAACGAGCCAGCCTTCTGGCCACGCAAAGTTTCGATCAGTCGGCGTGAAATTTCCTTGAAAAGGAGACGCGCACTCGGACACGCTACGCGGGGTCGAAACGCTTGGGCCATGGCCCAAGCGTAAGAAAAACACACAAACATAAGAAATAAAATATTCCAAATCAGATATTGTCTGAAGTATTTTGCTGTGTGAACCTGTATCTGTGTGTGTATGTATTTCGTTAATTTATCAAATCTAATTCATTTAACTTATCTATTATGGTGTAACAATTTAATTTAATTTAACAATGTTTCTGTAGGTTCTGAAATAAAAACGACAAATAAACATTTGTAGAAATATACCACGATCATGCTATTTCATAAGCTAGATAATATTTTAGTCTTTATTTACGTTAATTAGTACCTAATAGTTACGTAAGTAAGTACCTAACGTATGTATGTTTGTAAGTACATAGACCAGTTGTTTGGCCATTGTTGTGTTTGCGGACAAACACGACCCGGCTTGCTTGTTTAGACCTTCCCTTGGAATCGGAGCCACAGATATATTCAGACAGATTTCAAATGGGGTTGGTTGCTCTATAGGTTATCGATCAAGCGAATTCGGTTATTACCCACCTGATTGAAATGCTTGACTTTGATGCGGGTAATTGTGGAAGTGTTAGCTTAAAGGCTATTTTGTGAGCAGTTGCAGATTATTGGGCTAGTTTTAAGCACTCTACCGAAATTATATTTAATTGTTTGTACAGAAAATTCTCATACTAATAACTCAGTTTAATATTTTACGGAAATTAGCTTTTTTTTTTTTTTTTTCCGGTGGGAAAATCATCTTATGACATCCCCCGCTCTTGGGCGAGGCGGGAGATAGTGTCAGACTTTTACTGACTAAAAACCCACTCCTGTTCCTTCGTTGCCTTTCGTACCAGGGCCGAGTCTTCCTTTCAGAATCAGACCCTTGGCCCCGGTAGGCTTCGACCCTGCTGGGCCCCTACAGTTGCTGACAACTCCTTGAGGCGCGCGTGGAACAACACGCGCCGTCGACGACTTGGGCTCGGTCCGGACGGTTACCGGACGGTCGGACGGCGAGCCACCCATTGCTCGCCGTCCGCAAGCCCGCGCCTACGGTGGCCGGAAATCGGGATCGGAATCCCGGCGGCGATTGGGGCGTGAGGACCGTTGCCTCACGCGATCGGCCTCCTCCTTCGCTAGCATTACTGCTTCGCAGAAGGAGGCGACCGCCTGCCACTCCTCCTCACTCCGGACCATGGCCTGTACCAAGGCCCGGCGCGAGAGATCGCCGCCGCCGATCGCCCCCACGAGGACACGGCGTTGCTCTGCCCAAGCGGGGCACACCTCCACCGTATGCTCCACCGTGTCCTCCGGGCGGTCCACACAGTGGCGACACCCGGGCGTCGCTTCCGCACGAATCCGGTGCAGGAACTTCCCGAACTTACCGTGTCCGGTGAGGACCTGCGTCATGCGGAAGGTAATGACGCCGTGTTGCCTTTCCAGCCACTCCTCAAAGAGGGGACTTACCGTACGGAAATTAGCTAACAATAATTAAGTTACAATGACAAATTGTGTTGACTAGGCAAAATAAAGATATTATAAAATAATACAAGTAGGTCCCTATTATAGAGAATGACATTGAACCATGCGATACCAAAGATAAAAAAAAAGTATATTAACAGTAAAGACATAAGAACATTGGCGAGGGAATTATTGATGAAACTGTTATATGTACGTCAGCATTAGAGATACAAGATAATTTAAAGAATTATTGTGATTTTATTTAATTATTACCAGTAGCGCTTTTATTTTTTACACTCATAAAATTACAAAATATTTAAAAACAAAAAGGCTTACTTTTCAGATTCAAAAATACGTGGCAACACCATTTGTGTTGAAAGTAATGAATGTACAATAATAATGAATCAAATAGGTACATTTTTATTATAATTCATTTTGTTTTCAGAGTTTCTCATGTCTTAAACATAATTAGAAAAAACTAACGATATTCTTTAGTCTTCATTCATAATGAAAACTTTTCTAGACGCTTAATAATTCCATCATCTATTATTTCGCCACTATTCTTTACATAATTATATAACCTTAATAGGTACTTCAAAATCAACACTCCAACCAAATAATTTCGCGGTCTTTAACTTCCATTTATTTGGAAAACTCTTACGAAACTTAGACATTTACGAAAACATCTGAAGGGTAAACATGTTCCGCGCAAATGAGTACTGTTGTTTTATTCATGAATACAGATAAAAAACATTGGTTGAGCAAATTTGATCCTACTTCCATAATACATCACGGTCGGCAAATACGAACAGACGGTCAATTCTTCAACTCCTTTCGACGGGAGTAATGATAGGAAGATAAATAACTGCAATACATACTTTTATTTAGGTCGTGTGTCTGTTTTCTTTATCAATGAACGTGTTTATGGAAGTTTATACGTGTGTGAGTGTTGTTACAAAGCAGAGAGCGTTAATTTAAAAGGTCCATGTCACCCTCCATGTGCTGATAGTGATCACCGAGGTAGTATGAGTGATACCAGCTTGCCCACCATCACGGATTTTAATTCTGATAACATGAAAATTTAGTTGCTGATTTCATGAAATTTCTCGCCAAATATCAGAATTTGTTGCCCATGATTCACAAATTAAGGGTTTATAGGTGGCCGATCCAGGGGGAGTCTCCCAAGTTTGCCCACATTTGAATCTAAAAAACTATAGGGCACCTATTCAAGCCCTGTTTTCTCCCAGGTTTAGTTTTAGTGAGGTAAATATCCTACACTCCCTGGACTTTTCCCCAAACTCGGCAGTTTTTTAAACTTTCTCTTCAAAAGCAAAACAGGGTACATTATTTTACAGTTTTGTAATTTATAGAAGTGTGCCTGATGGATTTCCTGCCCGTGAAATGACGGATTTCTTTACATACTTTCACCTTTATTACACACTTTAGTGAAAAAAAATATATACCACAAATTTTTAATTAATACAAATATTTAAAGGGCTTATTAGAAAAGGTCTCGTTATTATTTAAGTAAAGTATCAATAAATAATATTCACAAACAGAAAAGCGTTTTATGGAAATATTGTACAGGCTATTGATTATGAATGAAAAACAATGGAAAAACACTGCACTTAGTATTTTATAGTAGCAATTGTTATGAATGATTGATTCAATTATGAATTTACCAATTATGACAAATTTTCGTGGACAATTTTGTGATTTCGTTTTTTTTACTTTTGACTACACAAATATGATCAGTAACGGATACGGGTAGAACACCATTTTTTTGTACTAATTGAAAAATAGGGGTGTATATATATATTATATCGAGCTTTATTTTATTCCTTGTACAAAGATCTTTTACTTTGAGGTCTAGCAGCTTTTTATAAAGACTATTTAAGTAGATAATATTTATCTCATCTTTTCGCCGATTATTTTGTTACTAATAAATATTCAAGTAACCACCTACGATTAAATAACAGTTTGATAGTGACCGACAACTAAACTATAGTAATTGTTAGCTGAACTTGACTGGCCAATCGGATAATAAAGTCTAAATTCAAATTTACAAAACCCAATTCCAACCGTCAACATGAACACACTCATAAAGCGTTGCTCAATTTCGTCGCACAAAAGTAGGTATACAGCGACAAATTGTCGTGAAGTATCCTTTTATGTAGTGCTACGGGACACCAGTGTAGTGGCACTCGATCAAGCCACTCCTCATTTGTCTGGCCAACATTCGATCCGTATGGAATGTGTTTCAGACGAAATTCCTTTACTCGTCGTTGATTGAGCATTATTGCTTTTGATGTATTAGGGTTTTATGAGAGTTTCTTTTGTGGGTGTGCTTATAGGTCTGTGTATGATTATGTTTTTTTGAATTACATACAAATGATAAGCTAACTGGGTCGTGACAGCCCAGTGGTTATGGCACCCGCCTCTCATACAATATGAGGTTGCGGTTACGAAACTGGACCAGTACCAATGTAAATTGGACAAGTTATACGTATTTTTCTAAGTTTATCTAAGACATTACTGACACCCCCTGATACTCGAAAAGCACGTACAATCGTTCCTCTCGGTTGGCATTCGTAGATCTTTGGCAATCTTTAAATGAAGTCAGAAGCCAGAAAGTCTGTCCATCAGTCTATCCAAGAAGTATCGCTTATGGGTTGTGGAGGCCTGTTAGGCAGTTGCTCCATGTAAAACACGGGTATTCAGCCGCATCCTGTTAGACTGGAAATCGACCCCAAGTTAGTCGAGATGATGATACAAAAATACAATAGAGTAATTTAAGAGGGCGCGTGGGTAAGGAAATAGTAGTCGCAAAGGTCGATCTTCTACTTTAAACCAAGAGGTCGGTTTTCAGATGGGTCAAAACTTTGAACATTGGACTTTGAGCCTTTTTAGGAACAACATCGTAGGTATTTGTCAGTTTCCACTTGGAGTGTTTTTTTTTCTTTTCGAATTGAAAAAGTATTTATAATAATATTTTCCTAGGCGTAGTATCGTGGGTTTAAACCAAACCAGACGCCTTACTTGAGAGCAGTGGTGGCCGAGTGGTAACGGCCCCGACTTACGAGTTGTAGGTTGCGGGTTCAAACCCAGCTAGGCGCATTACTTTGTGTAATTTATTTCATCACCACTGCTCTCAAAACGGTGAAGGAAAACATCGTGAGGAAACCGGCATGTCCTAGAACCAAAAATACATCCACCAACCCGCACTGGGCCCGCGTGGTGGATTACGGCCCATTCCCTCTCCTAGAGAGGAGGCCTGAGTCCCAACAGTGGGAACATTATAAGGCCGACCATGCTATGCTATGCTAGACGCCTTACTTGGTGTAATTTATATTTCATCAACACAACTCTCTAAACGGCGAAGGAATAACATTCGTGAGGAAACCGGCATGACCAAGAACTAAAAATTCGAAGACATGTGACATCCACTAATCCGTACTGGACTCGTGTGGTGGATTAGGGCCTATCCCCTCTCCTAGAGAGGAAGCCTGCGCCCCAGCAGTGGAAACATTACAATGCTATGTAAGTAGTATAATTCTATTATATTAGATTAGTAGTTGCGTGAATTATGAATAATAAGTGATATAATTTTCTGAAAGTTATTGTCATAAATACTTATTCACATGGAAACAAAAATAAACCCTTTCCTGTAAAACTAATTGTCGCTTACAAAGTCCTTTTTGAAAAGGCTAGCGTTTTAAGACCACGGGTTTTTTTTTCGGAATTCAACCCGTGGAGCCTCAGTGAGCTTCAGTCCTGTTAGTACCTTACAGTTTACGCGCCGTCGACGACTTAGGCTCGGTCCGGATGGTTACCGGACGACCGGACGGCGAGCTACCCATTGCTCGTCATCCACAAGCCCACGCCTGCGGTGGCTGAAAATCGGGGTTGGGGTTTCGGTAGCTGGGCTTTGAGGATGTCTGTTTCCTCACGCATGCGGCCGCCATCTTCGCGAGTTTTACTGCTTTGCAGAAGGAGGCGACCGCTTGCCATTCCTCCTTGCTCTGGACTAGAGCCACGGCACAAGAGGTCACTGCCGCATATCACCCCCACGAGGACACGGCGGTGCTTGGCTAAATCAGAGCACACCTCTATCATATGCAACAGACTGATGTTAACCTTAACATAACAAAACTGTGATAAAGTATATTTGTCTGTGTATTATTTCAAAATTTAAACATAAAAACGTGTGTCAATACGTAATTCAAATTGTACTAATTAAAATACTTATTTAAAATTAAAACGATTACGTAATCTCTAATCCTAAGTATTTTGGACAAGCTTAGCGTCTCACAATTATCGCCACATTTTAATTATTCAAGAAACCTTTAAGACGATAGAGGTTTTAAGTAAACAAAGACTACAATGATGTTAAGGGGGGGCTTTTTCACCAGAGATGTGCGAAGTACATGGTGATGAAAATATAAATATGAATATTTCCACGAAAGCTATGTTAGGAGCTTAAGCGGTGCGAGGATGAATTACTAAACTGTGAAACGGTGTGTAGCGAACTCTTTTCGGTTTTGCAAGCGGAGACTTGAATCCCATGCACACACATTCCTCACTCGCGTCCCTCATACACATCTCTCGCTTTTTTCATTAATAGGGTTTTTCAATAGATACTCAAACATTGACACTGAAGGTACATCGGCAGTGTAGTGGTATGTTACTTAAGCTACAACTGATAATTTTGTCAAACAAAATTATTTCTGTTTTCTCATTTGATCGCGGTACGGTTTAAGATTTCACAATGCGTTGTGATTATTAAAATTTTGTTTTCAAATCAATCCTGTTCAGTCTTTTCGCTTATCGTTCCGTGTGTTTGTAGGGTTTAATTGCTCTATATCTTTATTCATTGTAAGAACATAAAACCGTGCGCCATAAAGTTACGCAATATCTGTGGAGCTATGTGAAATCTTTACAGATAGTTCATTGCCACCTTGTATGTCAAAAAAACTATTGCTTTTTCAAGAATTTGGGTCTACTTATAAGATTTCGTCCAAAATTGTTTCACTAAGGTGCGCAATTATAGTGGACTCGCGGCAGCTTTTTTCCCGAAATTAGATTTCACACAAATTCGTATAAAAATAAAAACAATTGTGGCAATATAACTTAAACTGTTGGTTTTATTTCATTTCAAAGTTTGAGTGCTGTTATTGAGACACCATATACAAACTAATAGCTCTAAGTCAGGCTAGAAAAAGGTGAAATGATCCCATTAGTGGATAACCCTCCCATATCACCTCGCTACCGCGCACATCTCTGATGAACAAGCACCCTTAAGGTTAAAGGTTATTTTCACAAGCATTTTATTGTTTTAATAGCATGAGTCGAAAATGATTTATGTGAGCAAAGATGCATAAAATGACAACGTCAGATGGCAATTAAAAGTTGTGCAGCCTAAATAAAATAATATTTTAACTTTTAACTTCAAATTGTGAAAAGTAATTTTAAATTCACTTGTTTGTTTGACAAACAATTTGCTTACTTTAACGTATGATGTTTTGAAAGAAGCGTGATATTAAAAAACAAAATATTTTATAAACTTCTTTTGAGCTAGTTGTTTTCAAGAGCAGATATTTCAAGATAGTGTTTTTTTTTAAAAAAAAAAACCTTATTGTCTCTCTGTAGAACAAATAAAGATGAAGATACTTCAATTTATTTTACACATCTGGACTACAGACAAATATTATCTCAAAACTACATATATAAATAGACTACATATTCTGACAAAGTTACCCATAATACCCCAATGTCGAGGGGGAGATAGTTTTGGGGTAATTCAATTAGCCATTATGTGGCCCTCCGAGGGAATCGAACGAGTTTGTTGTGGCCTCTGTTCATGTAAAGAATAATTAGTTCGTATCACGCAAACAGCTTGCTGCGCTGCTCCTAAATATGTACGACATTTGTAAGGCAGAGAAGAGTGCCTTTCGCTGTTTTGAGGATTGTTAACGTCGGATAGGGCTAGGGCTCTTTTGACCGAGACCGCGGTCCAAATTTCCATCTATAATTTTTTTTTTTGTGGTGTTTTGATTAGGACCACAAAGAAAAGGCAGTAAAGTACCGTTACCAAAAAAACTGTATTTATTTTATATGTGGTCCCAAAATAATCATCAAAAACAAAAATTATTTTTATAGGTGGAAGTTGGGACCGTGGTTCCGGTCCAAAGAGCTCCACGGCCCGGGCTGAGGTTAAAAGAGAATGAAGTCAACTATCTCTCGTTTTAACATTTTTTTAGTCTCTTTTTACTCTTCTATTTCTAAGCCTTTTCTTATATTGAGAAAAAAGGGGACTGTTTTCCTACACGAGGATATGACTAAAACTGGCCAAGTGAGAGTCGTATTCTCTAATCCGACTACTCCCACTTAGCCAAAAACCTGTAATGGTTTATAAGATACAGCCCACTGATAGACGGACGGACAGACGGACAGATAGACGGACGGACGGACGGACAGCGGAGGCTTGGTACCTTTCAGGTACTGAATTTTAACAATCAATAGCAATGATAAATAAAAACAAATAAAACTTCTATTTTGTTTCATTTTTTTCATTAAATAATCCTGACGTTTCACCTGTAAACTTGGCTAGAGATTGCCCAAGTCAGAGAGGTTTAGTAGGAGAAAGGGGAAGCTTTTGCCCAGCAGTGGACATATGCACGAAAAAAACGACCAAAAACGAAACCGCAAGAAACTTCACGGCCATTCTTTAAAAAAAAGGTTTACAATATTTTCATACTACAGTAAGAATAGGTATAAAAAAAAAAAAACAGTGTAAACCAGTTACTTTTTAAAAACACAATAATAAAACAAAGGCTTGTTACATTATAAACAGTAAATAAAATAATACAGTTCAAAATAACATTTTCTCTTTTCTACTCATTTACATAACCATTTTAACATTCTCTCAAAATTAAACCCACACACAAAATAATCTCAACTTTCACAAGCGTGATTACAATTCCTATTTATATAATACGTGACAGTGGTTATTTTGTACATGATGTATTACTTACGCTACGTCAAATAACAATTTGAAGTAATCCCCTTTAAACGTGTAATGGTGTGATGCAAATAGCTCTGAATTTATCAACCTCCAACAAATCCTTCCCACTTACGTATCTTTAAAAGAATGACAAGAATTCTGCTTTGCCAAGGGACTGTAATTTGCCAAATTGAGACGTGTCATCTCGCGATTCAGAGAATCACAACCTGTTTTGTGATATTACGGCGCATGAAAATTAGCCACATTACAGACCTAAGGTCCATTTCGAGCAATTTTGTTAAAAAGAAAATCGTCAGAGGTTTTATTTTTCCGCTTCCATTTTGGCCCTTATGCGTTGAATATATTTTTGTAAGAGGGCCAAGAATATGTTTAGTTTTTAAATTATCCTGCGCAAAGCGAATTGTTTGCAAGGAGAAAGAAGAGACTTTTCTCAAAAGTGAAAAAACAGGTAAACTTGCATTAATAAACCTACCTACTCGATGAATAAATTTCATGAGAAAAGGAACATATGATGATCTATAAATTTTCTGAATCATCCCACTTATTCCATTTCATCACTGACTATATCAGCACATTGTTTTTATGTATCGAACATAAAAACATAATATTAACTCTGTATTACGGAACTGGAACTATTGCAAGGAATAGTGTTTTATTTAAATTTTACTGTCGGGTGCGTCGCTCCTTCTATTGTTTCCTGTCTGTAACTGTCGTCTGGTGTGAAATTTCGTGCTTACCTACGTATTCTCTTTGAACTTTTCCCAAAAGTTTAATAATATGAAACTGCAGGATATAATAAAGTGTAGCAATGTTATACGGTGTCCTGGAATTGGAAATAAAGTTGAGACATACTTGAAAAATTAACTGATTCTGTGTAATTTTTGTGGTCTGGTTCTATAGCCACTTTTGCTAAAAATGAATTTTGAACTAGTGAATCAAAAATTAGTGAGCCTGGGTATCTCAAACCTTGGTAAAATTTAAAAGTAGTGTATATTTTAATTATTAGATTTTTTTTGATTTTTTTTTTGATTTTTTTTGTATGTTTATTTTTTTATTTTAAGTTCCTAATGTAATTTGTATTTTTGGTGTACAATAAAGAATATATCTATCTATCTATTTTGAAATCCTCGTCAGGCGACACTAGCTCGCTTAGTAGCTGGAGGCAGGAGCGTGTGGAACGGGATAGTGGTGTGATCGCAGTGGTGTGATGCACAAAGCACTGGCCGGGATATACTTGCACAACCTTGTCTCAGGTATGTTATACCCTGCCTCATTTTTAAAGTATAAATACGTAAAGAAGTAAAATCATGAATTTTAACTGTTTTGTTAGTTTTTTTTCTATTATTTTTAGCTCTTAGTTGTTTGTTGCTTTTTGTGTAGGTATTGTCTTTGTTGTTTTTTTATTTGTTTTAGTTTGTTGTTTCTTTGAATGATGAATGATTTACAAACAACTACATTCAAGAAAGTAATAAAAATTATTCTTAATTATATCCGCCAGCAAATCGAAAAACTGCTCCGTGAGCCCTTATCTAGACATGCAAATGTACTCGGACGATATGTTAGATGCCAGGAATGTCCATATAAGAAGGATAGAAAAACCAAACTATATATGTTTGGGGCATACAAAATTTACATGCAAAAATTGTGCTGATCTCAACAGTACATATTAATCCTATTATCGATTTAAAAAAAGATAATAATAAGTGTTTTTACGGGGAGGATTCAAATCTTTAAGTTCCAAGTTCATTTACATTCCAAAGAATAATATATTTTATTATTTTTATATATTTGTTAAATTCTTAATTTTAGTAAAACCCTAAACTTTATTCTTAAAATTATGAGAAAAAATTAAATGTATTATAATTTTTATTTGGTAAAGAACTTGTCTTCTTTAATTTTTATTAAATAGTTTATTATTACATAAAATAAAATCAACAAAATTATGAAAATAATAATAAAAACTAAATTACGGTGCATTAAGATAAAGGGTATAATCCTACCCTGCCACATTCTTGAAGTAACTTTTTTTTACCTCATGCTCGCAGAGTTAATAACTAATTCCAACTATATTTCTAAGCCTGCGATATGTCGCACGCTTAGAAATATAGCGTGACCTAATTCAAAATTTTGTATTTTTGACTTTTATTCATAAAATGACCCAAATTCAACATTTGCATCGACCCACAGTAGAAAGTTGACCTATTCAACTAACTATTGTTTGTTTGTTGATTGGGACTAGATGGCGTTGTGTGAAAGTTGAGGAATATTATATTATTATTCATCATCATCTTCCTGCCCTTCTCCCGTTTTATTTGGGATCGGTGCAACACGCTTTTTTTTCTTCCATTGTGTCCTGTCGCCCGTCACGCTATCACTTGAAGCTGCTAGTAGTACCTACTGTAGAACGGACTTGGGCACTGCAGCGACTATACATCGCTCGGAT
Source organism: Mythimna impura (assembly GCA_905147345.3). Classification (NCBI taxonomy): domain Eukaryota; kingdom Metazoa; phylum Arthropoda; class Insecta; order Lepidoptera; family Noctuidae; genus Mythimna; species Mythimna impura. The sequence continues at coordinate 14,947,568 of LR990356.1, read as the reverse complement.
CAACTGCACATACTTCCCAGGCACACCTTTCTCCTTAAGGGCCCACCACAGAACCTCACGAGGTACCCGGTTGTATGCCTTTTCGAGGTCAACGAATACCATGTGCAAGCATCTCTGTATTTTTCGCACAGCTGGCGTATAGCGAAAATAGCATCCGCTGTACCTCGACCGAATTGGGTCTGCGAAATTTCACTCTCTTCTCTCAGCCGCCTTTCAATAACTTTCTCCCAGGCTTTCATAGTATGCGACATTAGCTTTATTCCTCTATAATTGTTGCACTCAAGCACATCACCTTTGTTTTTAAAGATGGGCACCAAAGAGCTATTACACCTGCAATCATCAGGTATGGCTTCTTCCTGCAACAACTTATTGAAGAACAAAGCTAACCACTCCCATTCATCCACTTGCAATAACTTCCATACTTTAACTGGTATTCCATCTGGACCAATGGCTTTACCATTTTTCATTCCATTTACCGCTATTCTGACTTCATCTATACTAACCATTCTCACTAACCTAACATTCACCGTTTTTTTCTCTAAAACCCTACTCCAATTATTTTCCTCATTCATTCTTTTTCTTTCAAAATAGTCCTTCCACCTCTCTTTGATGGTAAGTCCCCCCTCCCTCTTTGAGGAGTGGCTGGAAAGGCAACACGGCGTCCTTACCTTCCGCATGACGCAGGTCCTCACCGGACATGGTAAGTTCGGGAGGTTCCTGCACCGGATTCGTGCGGAAGAAACGCCCGGGTGTCACCATTTTGTGGACCACCCGGAGGACACGGTGGACCACACGGTGGAGGTGTGTCCAGCTTGGGCAGAGCAACGCCGTGTCCTCGTGAGGGCGATCGGCGGCGGCGATCTCTCGCGCCGGGCCTTGGTACAGGCCATGGTCCGGAGCGAGGAGGAGTGGCAGGCGGTCGCCTCCTTCTGCGAAGCAGTAATGATAGCAAAGGAGGCGGCCGATCGCGTGAGGTAACGGTCCTCACGCCCCAATCGCCGCCGGGATTCCGATCCCGATTTCCGGCCATCGTGGGCACAGGCTTGTGGACGGCGAGCAATGGGTGGCTCGCCGTCCGCACCGTCCGCGACCGTCCGGTAACCGACCGGACCGAGCCCAAGTCGTCGACGGCGCGTGCTGTTCCACGCGCGCCTCAAGGAGATGTCAGCAACTGTAGGGGCCTAGCAGGGTCGAAGCCTACTGGGGCCAAGGGTCTGATTCTGAAAGGAAGACTCGGTACGAAAGGCAACGAAGGAACAGGAGTGGGTTTTTAGTCAGTAAATGTCTGACATTATCTCCCTCATAGGATGATTTTCCCACCGAAAAAAGAAAAAGAAAAAAAACCTCTCTTTGATTTTTTCATCATCCGATAGAACCATTCCAGTTTCATCTCTTACACATCTTACCTGGCAAACATCCCTGGCTTTTCTCTCTATTTTTCTAGTAAGCCGGTACAGCTCTTTTTGGCCTGCAGGACTGTCTAGTGTGTCATACAGTTTGTCCTGGGCTTTTGCTTTCACTATTTATTATATTATTATTACATAATTCGCGAGTAGAAAAAAGATAAACGAATATTTCTGTCTCTTTTGTACTGGCCATTGTCATGGTATAAAAGTTTACATATTCATTATCAAGTATGGTCTGAGTAAGTAATTGAAGTTTGATATAAATGTATTAAAACACACATATTTATAAAACATCCCGAATATTTTATATTTTGTACAAAATGTATCGACCTAACAATCTTTTATCTATAATTTAGTTTATATTTCTAAGCTTGCGATGTGTTCAGCTTTATTATTACATTCCCATTACTGGATCACAGTTCTCCCTGTGAAAGGCCTTACTGATTATTATTTTATCAAAATACCTACTAAAAGGCAGAGCTAAAAAGCGCTTAGGTTACACAGAAAGAAAAACGAGCCGCGTCCTGATACCACTTGCTTTTAATTCCGAAAACAAACGGAGCGTGAAATTGTCAGTTTGCGTCCATGTCACGTGAAAAATTTCGGTGAAATATCCAAGTTCCGTCAACAGACAACGCTTTGTGAAAGTTACGATGTCATCAGATTAGTAGGCTCTATTCAGGTTGCACAATAGGTGTACGATGTCAAGATGATAATTGGTTGTCAAAGCCAAACAGTTGTGTTGTAGTATGCAGAGTTGAAAATTACAGTAGAAGGCATTTGAATTTTTACGAACGTTGCAGGAGTGTTGTCGTCTAGGCAAATTGAAAGAGCCAGCTGAAAAGCTGCTTGTCAATGTCTAAGGCAATGTGCTTGGCTACCAGTCATTACTTTCGTAAATGCATCGTCTGTTTTATAGTTTTGTTCTTTCTGAGGGTAAATAATAATAATGCAGGATAATTACTCAAGCAAGTGATATGTCTTATGTTGGTTTATACTACGTCTACAGATTTAAGATCATAACATTTGACAGTATTAAAACTATTTTACTGTGACAGCGTAAAAAAAATCTGAAGTACCCCACGATACGGCTCGCATGGTGCGGAGGTTCTTGTCTCTGAAGCCCTAACCACCAGTAGCCTGGACCCTGCTTCCGACACCGATACATATACACCATGTCACCGACATCGACGCACAAACGAATTTATTGGATCCAGTATATGGTTCTGAATGCCCAGTGGTGGAATTTTTCGTGGGTTTTCTCCTAATTTAAAAAATATATGTACATTATAAATTAAAAAACGTAAAGATTAAAAAAAAAACAGAAAATAATATAAGTAATATGCCGAGAAAAGTAAATAATTAAATAAAATTCAAATAATAGCCTCCGTTTTCAAAATCATTTTAATTAATCAGACGAAGAATATTTTCAGATTGCAAACATTTTATTCTATCCATAATACTATTATCTCAAAATGTATAAAATAATATTTCACATCGTATATTATTCCCAACTTGCGATAGCGCTAGAGATCGCAATCTCAATAGATGCGATGTTAATTGCCTGTCAAAAGCATTGGCCGCTAGAGACATTTGTAGGTGCGTGCTTGACGGCTGATACTAATAAAATCAGAGGTTTATAGAACTTTTTTTAAGAAAAATAATGTAGGTGGCACGTACAATAACTTTTTAAATAAAACTTTTAATTTTAAAAGATCTTTGTGGGTTTTATTTTAGATTGTTTTCAATTTAAATTGTATTTCAAGAAAAAACTTGAATATTTTGTGAACTGACTTTAACATTTCGCTGTTAAACATCAAACTTCTTAATAAAACAACTCAATATCATTATAGCCCTTTTTTGTTAGGGTAGTAAATCAACAAATATGTCCACTCTCCACTCTCTCGTTCAAGTATTTTCAGTTGGCTTTTGCGTTTCAGGGTTGTGGTAACTTTTTGGAACCATTTTGCAGCATCATTACTTCTTTGTCAATAAATTCGAGTCCAAATACAAATAGACGAAAACACAAAATAAAATTTGAACATACCATACCATCTTTGAGCAGTGGTGGCCGAGCGGTAATGGCCCCGACTTACGAATTGTAGGTCGCGGGTTCAAACCCAGCTAGGCGCATTACTTTGTGTAATTTATTTCATCACCACTGCTCTCAAAACGGTGAAGAAAACATCGTGAGGAAGCCGGCATGTCCTAGAACCAAAAGTTCGAAGACATGTGACATCCACCAACCCGCACTGGGCCCGCGTGGTGGATTACGGCCCATTCCCTCTCCTAGAGAGAGGAGGCCTGAGTCCCAGCAGTGGGAACATTAAAAGGCTGAAGATGATGATGATGATGATACCATCTTTGTAAATACAATCATTTAAATAAAACATTATCCTTCATTCATCCTTATGGCAGGCTTGTTTCAATTCATCCCGAAAATATTGTCAGTACAGTTCAAAAAAACAGGAAGTGTAAAAAATATCGTAATATATCAAATAATAATAAAAAAACATATTTATGTACCTAGGTATATTTTATAAGCTGTAGTAAATGAAAGGAAATCATTGATATAACAGAAAATTACAAGGAAGCATTGCCAAAATAAATCATAAGCAGGTTTGATTAAAATATTATTATCTGCGAATTACGTACGAGGACTATAATTCATGAGGATTGCTAGAAATGTGTGGCTTCACTCAAAATACATAATATAAAAATGTGATTTGTGTTATTAGCTTTCTAAATAGACTGAACATTAACAAAATAAGCACAAAAATGTCTCTAAAATACATTTTCATCTTCTACAATTTAAATATTAATAAGTGAATTCAAGCATTCTCACAAAAAATGTTTGTGACACATGCGACCTTGCTTACGACTAGAGTCAGCAGATCATTCAACTCAGATTGGGTAAGGTCCCATTTTTGCGTCTTTCATACTCCAAATTTGTCTAGCTCAGCTTTCTTCGAGATAGTCCTTTTTGTAATCTGGTTATACAGATAAATCTCATAACTTACGTGAGTAAAGTCAGAACTACAAATATGTTAGGGGTGGTTTTGAGATAGTTTAAGGTTTATTGTTCGAAGTAATCACAGCATTTGCATAACAATCTACTCTAAAGACTACGTCGGTTCTTTGATTGCAATTCTTTAGCAAACTACAATCTTTCGTGAGCTATTCTGCCATGGAATGCAGTGCCAATTACGCAGATGCACTTATTTTAACGAGAACTCTACTTGTGAAACGTTTTTAGCAAAGGAATGGACGTTTCAGATTTGAAAAGCACTCTAATTACAGTGTCATTTAAAGGAATAGCTCTTATGAGGAACTTTGAAACAGTTTTATGTTTCTGTAGTTGATTTGATAGATGTTTGTGCTGTCTTTGCTGTAAATTATAAATTATTCCAGTAATTTTCTCGTCCAAAGATGATGAAAAATTTCACTAATGTTGTATATTTCCTAGCTACTGGAATATTTGATTATAAGATTTAAACTACATATAAGACGTCATATGTAGTTTAAATCTTGAAATAACAGTCGACATTGCTTTTATATCTGAAAGCTAGTTTGATTGTTCAATTATTATTTATGTGATTGTATTTTTCAATTCTATAATAACTTTTAAAAATTCGATGGTAATTTAATTTTGATCTTATTTTATTTTTAATACAATTTAATCGTAAGCAAAAATATACTTATGCCGTTTATTGTGAATAGCCATGAAGGTACGATGAAAATGACTAAATGTTATGAAGGCGAGTGAATTAATGGATGTTTTTTTTTTTTAATTATGGATGTGCTTGCGTTTAACCGCTATCTCATCGGATAGTAAGAGATGATATGGCCGATGATGGAACACTCTAGCCTAAAATAACCTTTCACTCTTGATTTAAAGACCCATAGGTTATAGCTATCAGGAAACAAAGACTTCGGCAGGTAGTTCAACTCCTTAGCTGCACGCACTATAAATGTATTCCAAAAACGTGATTTCATTTTAATTTCAAAAATCTTAATGCGACTGCTCAAGAATGAACAATTTGTGTCTCTACCAAAGGATGAAGGGAAAACTTGGTCTTTGAATATTCAAACTATCGGCTAGACTTCAAAGGCGCCTGGCAATATTAAATTCTGCCTCCAACTTACATGTATCTAACTGGCCTCAATAAGTCATTTTCAATTTCCATATTCGATTTTCGAGCTTGATTTTCAACACAAGAAAATGTAAACAGTCGTAAAAATAAACTACCTTCTCTTAGGAAGATCTCAAAGACAGTTAAACGGTAAAATAAAAACTGTCATTACTCTTATATTTGCTCGGGTAATGAGGGTTCCAATTGAATTTACTTCTTTTTGCAATTTATTTGCCAACATTACTTTGCTTTTGTCAATTATGTCTGAGGTCATTTTCTAAAAGAACAAACGGTGGCTTGGAAGACCAAGAGACATTGCAAATTCAATTTGGTACCCAATCAGACCAAATAAATACTAACGTATTTCGAAAACTTAAATGAATTATTTTAATTTATGAAATGGGATCATCCTTCTATCGTCCAATATGTGATTTTTCCATTAGAGTTTAACTAAATTGATTCCATGCTGATTTACTTAACTTTAAAATGAACGGCTAGTTAGCAATATGGTATTTTTTTTAATTTAGTTCAGAATTATGTTTACAGAAATCAATATCAAAGCGTTTTCTGTTCTAAATTACTACAAGCTTTAATGGGACAAGTAACAAATTTTATCATCCTTTTTTTTTAAACGGTTTCGCGACGCCATAATTATCATCATTATCATTTCAGCCGAAAGACGACCACTGTTTTACATAGGCCTCCACCAAGTGTCGCCACAATTAACATTCTTGTGCGTCTCGCATCAATAGGATTCCCGCAACCCTTACCAGGTCATCGGTCCACCTTGTAGGAGGCTTTCCAACGCTGCGTCTTCCGGTACGCATACTTCACAATATAATATTAATATTATATATATATTAATATAATATAATATTAAAATACTATTTTGCCACATCAAACTACCGCCACACCTGCTACCTGCAACCAATGATACTTTTTCACACTAACTTTACACTATTTTAAACAGCGAGTAATATAGTATACCTACATTTTAATTTTATTCTAACCAACTTTTTTTTTTTCATTATTTATATAAGGCTCGCGTTTGACAAAATATATCATAGCTTACCATAGGTGAGATAGTGCTCACCTAATGGTAAGCGATGATATATTTTTTTTAAGGTGGGAAATCATCCAATGACATCTCCTGCTGTAGGGCGGAGTGAGAAGGCGTGTCAAACTTTTACTGAGTAAAACCACACCTATGTTCTTTCTTTGCCCTTGCGTTCCAGGACCACGGGTTTCCCATTCGAGACGCCCCATTAGTCTTCGGGTCCTGCTGGACCCTTACGGTTTTGCTAAAATTTCTTTGTGGCACGCGTGGAACACTACGCACCGTCGGAGAGTCAAAAAAAAAACGGTTACCGGATAGCTGAACGGCAAGCTATCCATTGCTTATCGTCCGCAAGTTAACGCCTACGGTGGCTGAAAATCGGTGTCGGAATCCTGGCGGCTGGGGCGTGAGTATATCCGTTTTCTCACGCGTGCTTTACTGTTTTGCAGAAGGAGGTGACCGTTGCCCTCTCCCCTCGTACTGGACGATGGAAATCAATGACTGCCTTCACCTGTTCATTTCCGTCCCCTGCACATCTACTCATTACTGCCATTCTTGCTGAATAATTAACTTTTCTATTAAGCTACGGTTAAGTTAGATCGCTAGCTAGAAGTTACGTCACTTCACTACAGCGGTTTCGTTCCAGCCTATAAACTTTCTAGCATGAGTTTGAGCTGTAGTGCTTAAGTTATTGTTTTCAATTAACAGTGAGAATACTTAGAATCTGAAACTTTATAAATATTTTCAAGTTTTTGCGGATATTAAAGTAGACACGTACTTGTTTAGCGCAAAGGCAAAAGTCTGATTTATGTTAAGTTGTTCTAGGTAATCATCCAATGACTTCTCTTGCTTTTGGGCGGAGTGAAAGGGCGTGTCAGACTTTTACTGACTAAAACCCACTCTTATGATCCTTATTTGCCTTGGGGTTCAGGACCCCGGGGTTCTTTTTCACTTAACCCATTGCCCCAGTAGGCTTCAACCCTGCTGACGGCACCTACGATTTGCTGACATCTCCTTGAGGCGCGCGTGGAACACTACGCGCCCGTCGTCGACGACTTGGGCTTGGTCCGGACGGTTACCGGACGACCGGACGGCGTTCTACCCATTACTCGCCGTCCTCAAGCCTACGCCTACAATGGCTAGAAATCGAAATCCCGGCGACTGGCGCGTGAGGGCCGTTCCCTCGCGCTTGCGGCTTTCTCCTTTGCTTTGCGCAAGCGGGGCACACCTCTACCGTATACGGTAGAGCAAACGTGTCCTCCGAGCGGTCCACACAATGGTGACACCCGGGCGTTTCTTTTGCGCGAATCCGATGCTGGAACCTCCCGAAATTACCATGTCCGGTGAGAACCTGCGTCATGTGGAAGGTGAGAATGCCGTGTTGTCTTTCCAGCCACTTCTCAAGGAGGGGACTTACCGCCATAATTATACGTGCCTAAGCTACTGGAGCGTGTGTATTATGAACTGGTAAGATCCAAAAATATTCTGAATGTATTGTTTGTGTTTGAATACAACAATACCTTCACTTTAAGACGTGATTGATTATTTTTTTCTTTTTTATTTGATGATAATTATGAACTTGTGCTTGACTGTGATCCCACCTGATGCTAAGCACTGAATTCTAAGCAAACCTTTTTATTTTCTGGGTGTCTGGATGTTTGTGAACGCACCCATGATAAAAGAGTAATTTCTAGTGTTACGTTAGGTTTTTTTTAAGAGAAACTGGAATATTTGATGCAATGAAGAAGTTTGACTATTTTGCTTCTGTTACTACTTCAATATTTCTTTTTGTGCCTGTTGTGTTCCACAGCAGGTCAAAGGCATCCCTTCTATTTTTCTACTCTTTTCTGTCCGTAGCTACATCTGGCCAAAATTTTTGGTAGAAGCCTAAAGAGTCACAGATTATCAGTTCGCTGGACGATACCAGTCAACCGGTCTGTTAGTTTATCGCAATATGTTACACACTTACAGTTCATCCCAACATGAAATGTTTAATTCTAAGATCCTGCCACCACACATACATTTTCAATACAATACTCGATGTAGGTCTACTGTCCACGGACGCGTAGCTCCATAGAAGTGTAGTCGTCATTATACGCTTGGTGTACGCCTACTCACAGCTTACATACAAAATTACGTCGCCGCCGAGTTGCTAGCCTGTCGGTTTTCTATCGTTTACATTTCGGGGAGTGTGCACTGACCTCCTAGCCAAGTTACAATCGTTTCGTTCGGCGCGAACGCCTCGAGTAGGCCACGCCTCCGAATCCTTTGTTCTGACCACGTGACTGAGCGTTGAGATGACGTCAGAACAAAGGAATCGGAGGCGTGGCCTACTCGAGGCGTTCGCGCCGAACGATACTATTGTAACTTGGCTAGGGGGGCTGGAATTGCACAATCTAATTCCGCCAAGTCCGTTCCATCATCGGACCACTAGACGTACGGAGTTGCGCCATTCGGTACAAGGTAGACATTCCACCCATACGTACAAAGCGTTTTGAGAACACATTCATTGTGCGTACAGCCAAGGAGTGGAATTCCTTGCCGGAGTCTGTATTTCCTGATAGCTACAACTTAGGGGTCTTTAAGTTCAAGAGTGAATAGGCTACTTCTAGGCAAGCGTGCTCCATCTTCGACCACATTATCGCTTACCATCAGGTGAGATGGTGGTCAAACGCGAACCTATCATTAATAATAATAAAAAAAATGAAACTCTGTCGACAAAGCGGTAACATCGTACCGTCATGTCGTTGCTGCTACGCGTCTGTGAAGCTACGCGTCCATTTACAGTAGGCTTTAGAAAGATACATCGTAGCGCGTACCCGGCGAAGAAATTTTCCTTGTCATCTTTCCTACTTTAATTGAAATTGACTGTGTCACAGTTTTTCAAGCTACCAAATTAAAAGGCTCGGCATTCACGGTGACGGTTGCGCGGGATTGAAATAAAAACAATTTAAAATCGTTTTTGAATCGAATTTTCATCAATACAACGTTAGGCCCAAAACAAACACAACTGTCTATAGGATTACTGTTATTGAGGGCCATTTAAATGTGTTTGGGCTTCCGTTCTCAAAAGTCCATAGATACTTTTCATTTGTGGAAAAATTACGGTTAGATTAAATTGGGATAGGATGGCAATTAATGATGATAGAGGTTCTTTTGTTTTTTTTTTTTTTGCATGGACTGTTATTCAATTGACATGACTTATTATTAATCCAATACAATTTCAATCTTTATTTCAATAATATTTATATTTTATTAATTGATTCATATTTTTTAATTAATAGGTTAATAAGTGAGATTTCATTCTTATAGAAATATTTGTACGCCATAGTATGGCATGATATGCTGGAACCAAAATTGTAATATCTTTTGTACCGTACTCTGACAAATAAACATTTTTAATTTGATTTGATTTGCTTATTACGGACGAGTTTTGGAGTTTTATTATATTTAAGCCTCCCACGATGCTGCCCTTAGTTTATTTTATATAAACGAGCATTTGTTTAATGAACTATAATTTAGTATTATTCTCTACATTTATAATATTAGTTAAACAATTGTTACTAAGATAAATTTGATAAAAGGTTCGAATCCAACTATAATATTTACTTAGAAATATAAACACGTATTGATCTATTGCTGTGTATTTTAGGTCTAAACTAATACCAGATTAAGCTGGGTTGATCTAAAATATTAATAAAGCCGATATATTATAGCACTGTCACAAATTAATCCTAACATGGGACTATTACAAAGCTAGGTATCGATAAAGCTCCTTTAGATAGCACCCTTTCTGCCCAGAAAGGTTTTTACATACCCTTCAGGTCTTAAATTTATCCCCTTTAATCGTATTGCGACAGTGAGGATTTGCGAAATCGCTATATTATGATTATTATTTACAGCACCTTTTTTTTTTTTTTTTTTTCGGTGGGAAAATCATCTTATGACATCCCCCGCCCTTGGGCGGGGCGGGAGATAGTGTCAGACTTTTACTGACTAAAAACCCACTCCTGTTCCTTCATTGCCTTTCGTACCAGGGCCGAGTCTTCCTTTCAGAATCAGACCCTTGGCCCCAGTAGGCTTCGACCCTGCTATGCCCCTACAGTTGCTGACATCTCCTTGAGGCGCGCGTGGGACAGCACGCGCCGTCGACGACCTGGGCTCGGTCCGGACGGTTACCGGACGGTCGGAAGGCGAGCCACCCATTGCTCGCCGTCCGCAAGCCCGCGCCTACGATGGCCGGAAATCGGGATCGGAATCCCGGCGGCGATTGGGGCGTGAGGACCGTTGCCTCACGCGATCGGCCGCCTCCTTTGCTAGCATTACTGCTTCGCAGAAGGAGGCGACCGCCTGCCACTCCTCCTCGCTCCGGACCATGGCCTGTACCAAGGCCCGGCGCGAGAGATCGCCGCCACCGATAGCCCCCACGAGGACACGGCGTTGCTCTGCCCAAGCGGGACACACCTCCACCGTGTGCTCCACCGTGTCCTCCGGGTGGTCCACACAATGGTGACACCCGGGCGTTTCTTCCGCACGAATCCGGTGCAGGAACCTCCCGAACTTACCATGTCCGGTGAGGACCTGCGTCATGCGGAAGGTAAGGACGCCGTGTTGGTTTTCCAGCCACTCCTCAAAGAGGGGACTTACCGCCATAATTATGGCGTGCCCAGCACTGGGTTGCGATAGTCGCTGTCGCCATTCCACCATGAGACCCCGCCGGAGCTCTGTCCGCCATGCCGCGACTTGTCGTGGCAGCGGAGTTTCGCCCCGACGTTGCATCTCCACGCGCAGATCGTGCATGCGTGCAAGGCCTGTTGCCACCAGGTCCCATGGTGGCTGGCCAGCAAGGAGGCTCGCCGCTTCGCGGGAAACCGTGCGGTATCCCCGCACCATCCGTATGGCCATGACCCTCTGGCACGCGTTCAGCTGGGCCGCCGGTCGCTTTCGCAGTGACGGCGCCCACACCGGCGCCCCATAAAGGGCCATGGACTGTACTATGCCAGCGTAGAGCCTCCGGCAGGAGGCGTTTGGACCCCCAAGGTTGGGCAGGAGCCGCTTGAGGGCAGCCCCATTCCGATTCAGTTTGGGAGCCAGACGTCGGAAGTGCTCCTCGAAATTCCACCGGCTGTCGAGGACGAGTCCCAGGTACTTCATCGTCGACCCGACGCCGATGTGAACTCCTCCTACCGTTAATTGGGAGCGCCGAGGCGGCGCGCTCCGAGGGCCGTGAAAACACATGGCCTCGGACTTTTGCAGTGCCACCTCGAGTCCCAACTGCTGGATCCTATCAACGACTATCGCAACCCCGCGTGTCGCTAATTCGACCGCCGCCTGGTACGACTCTCCCTGCGCCAGGACCAGCGTGTCGTCTGCGTAACAGACCACGCTGACCCCGTCAGGGAGGTCGCCGCGCAGCACGTAGTCGTAGCCGATGTTCCACAAGGGCGGTCCTAGTACCGATCCCTGCGGAACACCGCACGACATCTCTCGCCGTTTCCACTCTCCACCTGGTATTAAGACACAAATAAGAATTCAGAAATTCGGATGGGCCTTATCAGAAGGTTTAAAGTCACCCAAAGTGCAATCGAAAGGGCTATGCTTGAAGTTTCCTTGCGTGATCGCACCAGGAATGAACAACTGCATTTTGCATTTGCCTCGTTGATGTTACAAAAATGGAATTGATCAGGTTGACTGTTATTTGGTCAGTAAGATCCCGGAGTATCTATAAAAGTCTCAATGTTAGTAATAAGACAGATCGTCCGAAATATGACTGCCATATTGACGGTATACAATTCGTTCTGCCTAACTAAAGAGTTAAGCAGAACACGGGGATGATACGCGCCATGTAAAAAATCGATATATACTCGTATATATATACCTATATATATAAATGAATAGCGGTTCGTTAGTCTCGCTAAAACTTAAAAACGGCTGGACTGATTTAGCCAATTTTGGTCTTGAAATATTCGAGATAGTGCAGGGAAGGTTTAAACAGTGAGAAAAAATGTAAAAAAAAATCAAATCCGAATACAAAGCCATCTCTAATTAAAATGACATTACAAAATGAATTATACTGTTCTGATAATGCCATAAGATGGCGTTATCCTTACTATTAGGCGGTACGAAGGTCAGCTAGTGTATAAATAAAAGTATGAGGATGACACATGCTCATCCTCACTGGGTCTTGTGCGTGTTGTTGATGTTCAACTAGAACATGAAAATTGTTGTAGTGTCTGCTGATGTTGATGTTATCAAAGAACCCATTGTCATTTATCGAGTGAAACTACGCATGTGAATAGAACTTTTACACGTCGATATGACTGCTTTTAAAAACCACCCACTTTTTTCTGAACGACATTTTTACGGTATTATAAAAAGCAAATCGTAATTTTAAGTTTGAAAGGCAATAAACTTTTACTAAAATATGTGCCTTAACTGTTCTGGTCGATTAAATTCTTAGTCCGTCGAATCGTTTTCAAAATTACAGCTTTTAACGATACATATTTATTCGTAAATGTATTTCTAACATGAATTTGTATCAAGCATACATTTTATAGGCCTATATCCGTATTAAGTGTCCTGTACACTGGAGTTAAAAGATTATTTGTTTGGAAACCACAGCGCCTGTTCCGGTTTTTATTCACGTTCGGGCCAATAAAGTGAACATGGGGAAATCCGTTCAGTCATTTAGAATCGCCGGTGCTTAGATTTGAATATGCAAATGGGTGAGTATTCTCGATCTGGTGTGTCATAATCGGGGGTAATCTCTTTATTGATTTGTATGTATTATTGGTTCCTGAATCTGCTCTAGGGATGTCATGAAAGTGGTTATATCGGAACCGAATTCAAAACCGGTATTTTCAAATTTAGTTAATCGGAGTCGGAGCCAGAATCGGAACCGAAATCGGAGGCAGAAGCAGAAGTGCCAATTGAAACACTACTAAAACTAATAAAAAACTCGGATAGCTATAAATGAAAGCAAATTCAAAACATTTCAATTACTAAACAAAACGACAAATGAACGGCCACCGTAGGCGCGGGCTTGCGGACGGCGAGCAATGGGTAGCTCGCCATCCGACCGTCTGGTAACCGTCCGAACCAAGCCCGAGTCATCGACGGTGTGTACTGTTCCACGCGCGCCTCAAGGAGATGTCAGAAAACTGTAGGGGCCCAGTAGGGTCGAAGCCTACTGGGGCCAAAGTCTGATTCTGAAAGGAAGACTCGGCCCTGGTACGAAAGGCAACGAAGGAACAGGAGTGGATTTTTAGTCAGTAAAAGTCTGACACTATCTCCCACTCCACCCAAGAGCGCGGGATGTCATTAGATGATTTTCCCACCGAAAAAAAAAAGAAAATAAGGAGTTGTCGACGGAAGGTTACAGAAGAGAGGAAGGTTCTTCAAGCAACAAGTATTTAAGCTTGCTCGTACTTACGATATAAGTTCCGATTAAAATCGGGACCGAAATCGGAATCGGAGGTGCAAAATCATTGGGAGGTTCCGACTTTTCGGAATCGGAATCGACCCTTCGTGACATCCCTGTATTGTTCACATAAAGATTTGTGAGAGATCTATTCATTTCCCTCGTAGAGAGGAGGCCTGAGTCCCAGCAGTGGGAACGTTAAAAGGCTGATTATGCTTATTATGCTATTCATTTAAACCCAGCAACAGCTAATAAACCCAATGCAATGGTTTCGAAAGTTTGAATTGATTAACCGTAACATGGATTTATCAGTATTCAAAGTGACGGATAGTTATTTATTTTAGTTGCCTATCAATAATGTTGGTAATTGCGTTTGACCATTATTTCACTTGATCGTAAGCGATGGTGTAGTTGACAATGGAACACACTTGTTTAGAAGTAACATATTCACTCTTGAGTTAAAGGTTCCCAGGTTGTAGATCTCAAGACGCACTGACTCCGGCAGGTAGTCTTTAGCTCTACGCACAATTAGTGGAGTTCACTAGATATATATATATTTTTATACATATAGGCTTATTTTTTAGGTGGGAAATCATCTTATGATATCTTCCGCCCTTGGGCGGTGCGGGAAGGCGTATCAGACTTTTACTGACTAAAACCCACTGCTGTTCCTTCTTTGCCAACGTTCCAGGGCCCCACGGTTCTCTTTCGAACAACCCATGGCCTCAGTTGGTTTCGACCCTGCTGGGCCCTTACAGTTTTTTGACATCTCCTTGAGGCGCACGTGGAACACTACGCGCCGTCGACGACGTAGGCTTGGTCCAGACAGTCACCGAACGGTCGGACGGTGAGCTACCCATTGTTCGCCGTGCGCAAGCCTACGTCTACGGTGGCTGGAAATCGGAATCGGGATCCCGGTGGCTGAGACATGAGGGCCATTCCCTCGCGCGTTCGGCCGCCTCCTTTGCTAGCATTGCCACTCCTCCTCGCTCCGGACCATGGCCTGTATCAAGGCCCGGCGTGAGAGATCGCTGCCGCCGCTCGACCCCATGAAGACACAGGCGGTGTTCTGCCCAGGCTCCCGCCTGGGCAGGACACCGCCCGTGTCTTTATACGGTAGAGGTGTGCCCCACACCTCTACCGTATGTTCCACCGTGTTCTCCGGGCGGTTCACACAATGGTGACACCCTTTTCTTCTGCACGAATCCAGTGCAGGAACCTTCCGAACTTACCATATCCGGTGAGGTAAAGACGCCGTGTTGTCATTCCAGCCACTCCTCAAAGAGGGGACTTACTGCCACAATTGTGGCGTGCCCATTTATACTACTCTGTCAAGAAAGTACCGGGAAAAGATCAATAATACACAAAATGTTTGTTATTCATCCAAATTTATTTTATCACCTTCAAAGTATGCTCCTTCAGAAACGATACACTTACGCTACCGAATAATCCAATCATCAAAACATTTTTTAAATGCTGTTTCCGGAACTGAGTTCAGTTCTCGCCGCGAATTCTCCTTTATGTCTTCTACCCATTGAAAACGGGTGCCACGAAGTGGTAATTTGAGTTTAGGAAAAAGAAAGAAGTCGGGTGGAGCCATATCTGGTGAATATGTTGGTTGCTCGATGGTATTTGTTGAGTGTTTGGTCAAAAATTCGTTCACAATGATAGTCTTGTGCGAAGGCGCATTATCGTGGTGCAAAATCCAAGAATTTTCTTTCCACAAATCTGGCCTTTTTCGTCGATTTTGCTCTCTTAAATGCCACATAACGCTCAAATAACATTCTTTATTTACCGTGTGACCTTCCGGCAAGAATCCCGAGTGCACAACACCGCGATAATCAAAGAAAACAGTCAACATGACTTTAACTTTTGATCAACTTTAGCGTGGTTTTTTCGGTTTCGGTTCAGTTGGAAGGCGCCAGTCCGAAGCTTGTTGACTAGTTTGCTTGTCAAACTCGTAAACCCACGTCTCCTCACCAGTAACAATGCGTTTCATGAATGTTGGGTCGGAATTGACTCGTTCTAGCATGTCCTCAGCGACTCTCATGCGATTGAGTTTTTGGAGAAAATTCAGGTCTTTTGGGACTAGCCGAGCGGTAACATGTTTCATACCCAAATAATTAGTTAAAATGGAACGGATGGACTCGTGAGATACAGAAAGTTCTGCGGCTATCTCTGTCAAAGTTGAATGAGGATTTTCAGTCACTATTTCCTTTACTTTTGCGATGTTAACTTCAGTGGAAGACGTTGATGGCCTACCAGAGCGAGGCAAATCTTCCATCACATCTCGACCGCTTTTGAACGCTTTGTACTACTCATAAGTACGTGTTTTTGATAAATTCGCCGTAAGCCTTTTGTAACATTTTCAGTGACTCCGAACACGAAATTCCATTGGCGATGCAAAATTTAAGATAAACTCTTTGTTCGATGTTTTTGTCCATTATGAAATTCGCAATACACACTAGATATGATATAACTAAAAACAGCACTGTATTTAATATAAATAACAGATGCAACTCAAACTCCGCGCCAAAATGGAAAGCAGTTGTGCCAATCTATCAACAACAAAAAAAAACAAAAATTTGAATTTGGAACCATAAACAAATCATCTACCATTCCCGATACTTTTATTATGTACTGAATGTATATATAGGTGGAATGTCCACAATGTACCTACCTGTGGCGTAACGCCATACGTCTAGTAATCTAATGGTCTAGTCACCAATATTGTTCTTGTTTAGAAAATTGTCACAGAAAAAAGTAGCTTGGCGGATTTGTTTTGGTCCATCACAAAAGACGAAACATTCATAAATGTTAGTAAAAGGTTTGCTACAAACGGACAAAGAGTATGTGTCTTTGCTTCATTATGACTAACCATTAATTGGTCCAGTCAGCTCGTTACCCATCCATATACTCTCTCTTAGAAGTACCAAAGTGACCTATTTCTCTTAGATGACCCTTCTAAATTGCTTGGCCGATAGGTACAGATAATATCTAACGTACACTAATGAGTTTGGCATCTTAAGTCATGTCGCGTCGGGGCTTGGGTCCAAATTATTCATTCGTGGAATAATTAATTGAGTTTTTATCAGTTTCACTTAATTTTATTTCGTCATCTATCAGCATTTTTGAATGATTAATTAAATAAATTTCACTCCGATAGATTGAAAAATCAGTTTTTTTTTTTAAATTTAATTTTGTTTCTAGAAACATATCTGAAAACAATTTTAAATGGTTTATAATTTTATTGTGTATTTTTAATGGTTAATCGTGTGGAAAAGTATGGAATAAATCGTGTGGAAAAGTATGGAATAAAACATTTTAATTGGGAGACCTACGATACAGGAATAATAAATCTTAGTTAGAATTGAAGACTTTTCTATTATTTATGAAATAACTTGAAAATTAAGCGGATCAAGAGGTCATCAATTATGTCAATGGCTATTAAGTTAATAATTTTTATTTGATTTTGAATGAAAGTCAAGAATGTAATTAAATTTTTGTACCTCAGAATTGAGAAAAAGAGGGTACAATAATTTAATATACTAACAAGATTGGGTAGATATCGGGTTAAGATCGGTAAACCGCAATGTTAAACAATAAAAAGTTTTTACCTACATCAAGAAGGTTTTGTTCCCTCGTATGCTTTTCAAAGTTCCAGATAAAAAACCGGGCAAGTGCGAGTCGGACTCGCGCACTGAGGGTTCCGTACAAAGTTACCTATGAAAACAGTTCAATTCCCAAATTGAGTTACAAAGATTTTTCCGAATCGCAAAATAAGTTTTTTTTTGTGACATAATTACAAATTTACAGTTTTCAGATGTTTTCCTATACTTGTGCTTTGAGACCTTGCTTCATGTCAAATTTTAGGATTCTAGGTCAACGGGAAGTACCCTATGAATTTTGATTCCCGTGAGAGTGTCGAAATACACGTTTATTGTGACATAAACGGCCGTATCTTTTGGTTTCGTTTACGCAGAATTACGATTTTTTACAGCATCAAGGGACCGCAGACCTGAGTATAAGGTTTAAATTTCAACTCGATATCTCCACCCGTTTCCAAGATAAAGGGGCTTGACAGACAGACAGATAGACAGACAGATGGACAACAAAATCTTTTATGGTTTTTTTTTATGGGTTCCATTTTTTCCTTTTGAGGTACAGAACCCTAAAAAGATCAGAATTAAATAATAAGTAGATTAAAACCAACTTCTGTCAGAAAATTATAACAATGGAACAAACTTCCAGGACAAAAGATATCCTTAGTGTTATTCTAGGACATAGAAAACCCATGTTGCAAATTTCATCAAAATCCGTTCAGCCGTTTGAGCGTAAAGGGGTAACAAATACACACACATATACAATAGTATACAAACTTTTGGCTTTATAATATTCATCATCATCATTATCATCATTTCAGCCAAAATACGTCCACACACATTTGGCGACATTTGGGGGAGGCCTATGTTTGGACATATGCTTCCCCCAAATGTCACCATAATAACCGGTCTTGCATCCATCGGATTCCCGCGACCCTCACCTGTTTTAATATTAGTGTGAAATAAACGAGTCTTGAAGTCATCCGGTGACTTTTCTTGCTTTGGAGTGGAGCGGGAGTGCGTATCAGACTTTTACTGAATAAAACCACAACTGTGTCCTTCAGTTGCCCTTTGCGTTCTTGGACCATGGGTTTTCTTTTCAGAAATTCCCCTTATGAATTCGCTTGTGTTTTTTTCCTAGCAGGTAGGCACTCCATATCTTCATAATATGGAGTGCCTACCTGCCAATTGAATCCGGCAAACAGTCACTTTAAAGCTTGAAAAAATAACTTGTCCGTCTACATATTACCTATTTTTCATTTCCGAAAAGCAATATCCTGTACCAACGGATGTTTGGCTTAGCTTTTCCAATTTCCTTTGGAATAGGCGTTGGAAGTTTCAAATTTTTCGCAGCACGGTGCTTAGGTAAGTCCTATATCCGAAAATTGGACGCTACTTTGAATCGGATTGAAGTATCGAAAAATATGTAAATCTTCTATACAAAATCTGTTGCATATTGTTTTTTCAAGTAAAATTTTAGTTAAGGAAAAGCTCGATTGTATTGGTAAACCTTCGTTTTGAGATTTTTTTGTATTTTTTGTTTTTAGGGTTCCGTACCTCTAAAGGAAAAAACGGAAACCTTATAGGATCACTTTGTAGTCCGCCTGTCTGCCTGTCTGTCTGTCAAGACCCTTTATTTCGGGAACATGTGGAGGTATCGAGTTAAAATTAAAACCATATGATCAAGTCTGCGGTCCCTTGAAACTGTGATTGTTACGTCACAAAATAAAACTTTTTTGCGATTCGGAAAAATCTTCGAGACTCCATTCGGGAATTCAACTATTTACTTAGTTAAGTTTGTTTGAAATCTTCAATGCGCGAGTCCCACTCGCACTTGCCCAGTTTTTTAATGATGCACAGTGCACACCTACCACAGTGTTGTCTTTTTTCCCAAAAGTTAACTGGTAGAGAATGCCTTGTTGCGTTAAGTCCGCCTATATACAACTACTTACTGTACATGAAGTTTAAATAAATAAATCATTTTTTGCTGATTTAATGAGATAATACTAGCTTTTGTTCACGGTTTCGCTCATATGGCCTGTGTCGCAGGAATTTTAATTGTTTTCCGGGAAAATAATGACTGTTGGAACTCAGTGATAGTGTTGCTTTATATCAGTAATCCAATATAACACAAACAAACATGAAATCAAACAAATAACTTCACAATTCGACGATATTGGTTTTGATAAAATCAACGTCATTATGGGCGAGTTTTTAAATCCGTAATTAAGTCAATTAACAACTTAACTAACTTTAACAATAATAACAAATTGTTGAATTTCAGCCTTTTTCTGAAATTTTACTCGAAGCTTTGTTCAATCAATTGCTAGCTTGAGCCATGGTCATAATTATTATGTTAGAAAATGCCTCGTACATTAAGTTAGCCTATGTGCCATTAATGTACATAACGTTTAGCATAGCAGAGCATAGTCGGCCTTAAAATGTTTCTACTGTTGGGACTCCGTCCTCCTCTTTAGGAGAGGGAAAAGGCCGTAATCCATCACGTAGATAACATAACGTTTAAATAAATAAAAAGTAAATATATAAATATTTAAGCGCAACTCAATATCTTGTTATTTTACTTTTTTTTACTATTTGTTGTAATAACCACGGATCAAAAAAAGTGAACCGTATTCATGCAATAAAAATATGTCGTGAAAAAGTTCATTCATCTTTTTGACAGCCAAATCCCTATCTGATATCAATTTCAGACATGAAAATAATAAAAGATATTTTACAGACTGCAAATCCAGAAAGTTGAAAATAAAAATACTAAAAGGTATAGGTATAGAAGTAATACCTTTTATAACTGTCTTACAAACGGTGCAATATATTAGAATAGAAAGAAATAGCCCATCGTGGCTTCACGTAATGCTCTATAAAATCTAACGATTCCCTGATAATATAGAAACAGTAAGTTTAATATAAGCTGATAGCTTTGAACTGAGAAGTATGAATACTGTTTTATGAAGCTATAATGGACGATAAAGCTCCTTTTTATGGACACTAATATTGTTTTAGCTTATTGGAGTTATTTATGAACACAACCCAGATCAATATTAGCCTTTTTATAGATTGAATATCCTACCAAAGAATTCGAGAGCAAGGTTATAGTAGGTATTTTTACTTTAAACAAAGTTGCGAAGTTTTCTGAAGCCGCTTATGACAAATTAGTTTCCAAATCGCTAGTCAAAGCAAACGTCTGCGAATAGGCGTAGAAAACATAAACGGACTTAACAGCCTACACCATAGATATTTTTTTTTGTAGTTGGGAAAATCATCTAATGACATCTCGAGGTCTTAGGCGCAGCGAAAGGGTGTGTCAGACTTTTACCGACTAAAAACCCACTCCTGTTCCTTCGTTGCCTTTCATACCAGGGTCAAGTTTTCCTTTCAGAAGCAAACCCTTGGCCCCGGTAGGCTTCGACCCTGTTGGGCCCCTACGGTTTGCAGACACCTCCATGAGGCGCGCATGGAACAGTACGTGCCGTCAGCGACTTGGGCTCGGTCTGGACGGTTACCGGACAGTTGGACTTCGAGCTACTCATTGCTCGCCGTCCCCAAGCCCGCGCCTACGGTGGCCGGAAATCGGGATCAGGATCCCGGCGGCTGGGGCGTGAGGGCAGCTCCCTCGCGCGTGCAAGTGCGGCCTCCTCCTTTGCTAGCATTACTGCTTCGCAGAACGAGGCGACTGCCTGCCGCTCCTCCTCGCTTCGGACCATGGCCTGTACCAAGGCCCAGTGCGAGAGATCGCTGCCACCGATCGCCCCCACGAGGACACGGTGGTGCTCTGCCCAAGCGGGGCACACCTCTATCGTATGCTCCACGTGTCCTCCAGGCGGTCCACACAGTGGTAACACCCGGGCGTTTTCGCAGCTATGGCGCCCACACCGGCGCTCCATAAAGTGCCATGGACGGAACGATGCCTGCGTAGAGCCATCCAGTAAGAGGCGTCTGGACCGCCTAGATCGGGTAGGAGCCGCTTGAGGGCAGCCTCAGTCCAATTCAGTTTGGGAGCCAGACGTCAGAAGTGCTCCTCCAAATTCCACCGGCTGTCGAGGATGAGTCCCAGGTACTTCATCATCGATCCGACGCCGATGTGAACTCCTCCTACCGTTAATTGGGAAAGCCGTGGCGGCGTGCTCCAAGGGCCGTGAAAACACATGGCCTCGGAATTAGAAAGAAAGACACAAACATTTTATTTGCCGGAAAAGGCGCAAACTTATAACTAAACATATTGCAAACATTTTGCAAGACAAAAACATAAATTAATCAGAAATAACATATATGCGCCACATCCGAGCAAAACGGCCGTACGCTCAGCATAATGCCGTGCCGTGCGTTAATTAATTGTGCAGCGCTACCTCGAGTTCAAACTGCTGGATCCTCTCAACGAGTGTCGCAACCCCACGTGTCGCTAGTTAGTTCGACCGCTGCCCGGTACCACTCTCACTGCGTCAGGATCAGCGTGTCGTCTGCGTAACAGACCACGCAGACCCCGTCAGGGAGGTCACTGCGCAGCACGTAGTCGTACCCGATGTCCCACAAGGGCGGTCCTAGTACTGATCCCTGCGGAACACAGTACAATATCTCCCACCGTTTCCACTCTCCCTAGTGACCAGGGTAAATGATGTACCTGTCCGACAGGTAGGCCTCGATCACACAACAGAGGTAGCCGGGCACGCGTGTTACCTAATGCTACTCCAGGGCAGGGAGTTGAAGGCGTTGGCGATGTCCAAAGACATCACCACAACCCACCTGCCCTGGGACACTGCATCCCCCGTCGTGAAGGCTCGCACGCGCATGATGGCGTCCACCGTGGAGCGCCTCCTGCGAAGGCCAAACTGGTCGTCCGCACGGTTTGGCCCCGCCCATGCTAGGTGCGCGACGAGGCGGTCGGCAATTACTCCTTCAAAGAGCTTGCTCACCTCGTCGAGTAGCAAAATGGGCCGATACGCAGACGGAGAGTCCGCTGACGCCATATGTACCTATATCTATTGAAAGTTTATCCATTAAAATCCCATTTACCAAGTTAACCCAATTTCATTAAGGGGTTAACCTTTTGACGTGCGTAATTAGAGACACAATAGTAAGACAATGGCTTGCGGGCGCCGGCTACCGCCTGAGCGTTAATGAATTAAGTACCATTAATGCTTTCAATTCAATTACAGATAATTTTCAACTAAGCAAAAATATAAGTATTTTACGAGTATATAAGTTAAGTAACGCAGTTGCTGACCTAAGATTGAAATATGAAAATTAGTTATTCAATGTCAACTCATTTCATTAGCAAAATTTGAAAAATGAAGCAACTAGACTGGCAATTTCCAATAAGTTTATGACGTAACAAAAAATTTTCTGTTTTCAGATTTATTCCTATACTGGTGTACCTTGTTTTATGCAAAATTTCAGGATTCTGGGTCAACGGGAATCTCGGACTCTAGAATTTTGTTTCCCTTGAGTGTCAAAATATACGTTTTCGCGACATAAAAAACCGGGCAAGTGCGAGTCGGACTCGCGAACTGAGGGTTCCGTACAAACTTATCTAAACCTATGAAAACAGCTCAATTTCCGAATCGACTCTTAAAGATTTTTACAATTCGCAAAAAAGTTTTTTTTTTTTGTGACGTTACTACAAATTTACAGTTTTCAGATTTTTTCCTATATTGATGTTAAGAGACCTTGCTTCATGCCAAATTTCAGGATTCTAGGACAACGGGAAGTAGTCTATGAATTTTTATTCCCGTGAGAGTGTCGAAATACACGTTTATTGCGATATACACGGCCGTATTTGGTTTTTTCGTTTACGCAGAAGTTTGATTTTTACAGCACCAAGGGTGAGTATATGATTTTAATTTCAACTCGATATCTCCACGCGTTTCCGAGATAAAGGGTCTTGACAGACAGACAGACAAACTGACAACAAAGTGATGTAAGGGTTCCGTTTTTCCTTTTGAGGTACGGAACCCTAAAAACAAAATTTTACCTCTTTATAATATTAGTATAGAAGTATAGATGAATAATGTGTGTGCGTGTATTGTTTTGATATGTTGTGTCAGTATTATTTTTATATGTTGTGTGTACAAGGAAACACTTATTATCCATGTTGGTCAAAATAAATAATTAATTATTATAATTATTTATTAAAAAATGACACTAAAACAAATACCTGCATATTCAACAAACATACATTTAATTAGGTTGAACTATCTTTGTTTACATAAAACTCATAACAAAATACATAGGAACCAATATTGATACATCATCTTCTAATAGTAATATACAACAATGGGACGAGAACTAGCAACTAAGGCAGTAGGTACACCGTAACATTACGTTGTAAATTGGCACTTAGACTGCATTATCAAGGATTATGTGGGCGAGACATTAGGTAATTGATGAATCTTAGGACATGTTCAGACGTACGGAACGTGTCGTGTCGACACTGGATCGAGGGTTGTCGTTACGAGACAGGTACATGCATCCATCGTAATGATGTACTTTGCTCTTGGGTAAGGATATACAGGATACTCTCTTTTTGTACACCATATAATAATTTAAATTTAGAAAGTTATACATATGTTACGATTAGCTTTTCTTTATTTTTTTATTTTATTATAGCTTTCTGACTGCCCATTGCAGTCAGAAAAGCTATCTTTTTAGAGATACCTATTAAAATTTTAAATAATCCAAGTAGTGCATGATGATTATTAAACCTTTTGCTGGATATGACTTCGTTCGTTCTTCGTTACGATTGCAAATTGATTTCTCATTTGAAATTTAATAATTAGGTATAGTAATTAAAAGAAAAAAATACTTAAATATCATAAAGTTACGCCTTGCTTGACTGTAAAATCGTATTTGCAACCACTTCGAGAAAAACCTTCTTGCTAGAAACTACATACATATTGTATGAACGTTCATCCGTTGTTGAAATCACTTTGATCCATCGACATTTTTACCAAAATCTGCAAACTAACTTTTAACTAGTTGACTGGCACAAGTAAAAATCCAATATCCCGTGGAAAGTCACAGGAACACGATGCTCGTCGCATTTGGGCAGGATTTCCTTTGAGTACGCTCGAGTTACCCGCATGTTGGGAAATCGCAGTTCCGTGGCTTGCTCAAAGTGAGTACTGCTATTGTTGTCAATTACATCGGTTAGATGACACGTCTGCTGCAGACATTGAGTACAGGGAATAAAATTTTCTTGGGCTTAAGTGGTAGGTAAAAGTGTCAAAGCCAAAAATTGTTAAAAAACTGTAAGGTTTACGGAAGACATGATGAGATGAACTGGATTCCTTGTTACAGGACTGGCTCAAAGACTCGAATATTGAGCAAAGAAACTAATACTTTTACGCATAATAAATGCACATCCAAAAAAAGTATGTTCAGAATCGTTTATTGAATGAATTTTAGCTATTTATGAAATAGGTAATTTTTACCCCAAAATATTCATGAATTAGGATAAAAAATAAACCTATTTTTATAAATTCTTGATATCAATACCGATGTGCTACTACTACTTTTTAACCGACTTCAAAAAAGGAGGAGGTCCTCAATTCGGTTGTATTTTTTTAAATTTATGTTTGTTACCTCAGGACTCCGTCGTTTATGGGCCGATTTGCAATTTTTTTTTCCATTAAAATATATGCTTCCAAATTAGTTCTATTTTTTTTTCAAAATCCAGTTCTGAGGATGGGATCCTTGAGTAATCGAGGGAAATCTTCAAATATTCTAGGCATATATAGTGATTTTGATGTTTTCATCGAAAACTTAAGTGTTTACAGTCAATTAGTAACATTTGATGATGTGGAACTGATGAAAAAGACCAAAAATGGCCAACGGAACTTCACCCTCATATAGATATCACAATGAAGATTAGTTACAGTTATGCAACTATGACAATACAAATAAATAAATGGTTCTGAATAGATATGTTGATAATGGTATCGTCAAAGTGATCTGATGATGATTATGGAGCCGGAAGGTAAGCACTGGAACTCCGTAATTAATCAATGTAACCTAGCCGTGTCTGAGCTTTGAATTGTTTTGAATTAGAATTGACATGAGATACACTTTGGCTTTAAGGTACTATCGAACTGATCGAATGATGGAGCCGGAAAGTAGGCACTTCATAATAAAATAATGTATCCTAGCGGTGTTTGGGATAGTTAGAATTGTCATGGGAAATAGGTACTCTGGCTATAAGTATACCACAATTAAAACGTGTGAAATAAAAAACTTTACACAAAAAAACCAAACAAGCAAACAATACCAGAAACACCGACTTCCAAAATTAAAGTTATTTTGATCGTTTTGTATTTTGTAGTGAAGACGGTTATTTTTTTTTTTTTTTTGTAAACAGTGTTTTTTTATTTAACTGAGGATAACTGATTTCCTTAAAAAAAAAACCGGGCAAGTACAAGTTGGACTCTGAGGGTTCAGTACAAACTTACCTATGAAAACAGTTCCATTCCCGAATTGAGTTACGAATATTTTTCCGAATCGCAAAATAAGTTTTTTTTTTTTGTGACATAACTATGCTGTTTGCTTCATGTCAAATTTCAGGATTTTTAGAGCAACGCGAAGTACTACCCTATGAATTTTGATTCCCTTGTAAATGTCGAAATATACATTTTTTGCTACATAAACGGGCGTTACTATTTTTAGTTAACTCAGAAGTTTGATTTTTTCACAGCTTCAAGGGACCGCAGACCTGAGTATATGGTTTTAATTTCAACACGATACCTCCACGCGTTTCCGAGATAAAGGGTCTTGACAGACAGATAGACGGACAAAAAAGTGATCCTTTATGGGTTTCGTTTTTTCCTTTTGAGGTACGGAACCCTAAAAAGACTGTCTTACTTTTTCAACAGAATTTCAGTCCTTAAATTATAATTGCTACTTAATTTTCTAATTGAGGTGTACAAGAAAAGTATGTAAAAACAATCGTATCTGTTTTTGTTTCAACAAAAACAAAAATCTTCTTTTAAAAACAAATAACAATGTTAACAAGTGAAACACTGAACTGTAAATAAACGTGAATTATATGGAATGTTTTAAGTTTTTTTCAAAAACATTTTGTATCTATTTTTGCTTCAATAAAAATCTAAATGAAAACAGAATAAGCCTTCGATTGTTATTTGATAGTGCCTAAATTTTTTTTTCATTGTTCAATAGATAAAAGCAAAAGTCACTGGCAGAGCGCTATTATCATATTTTGTTATTTTATTTTCTCATTTTTTTTTTATTTTGATTGCTAAAAAATTAAAGACTTTTTAATAAAAAATTGGATTTTGATTAGAACCTTCTAAAGATATCGATGTTTTTTCAGTTATTTGTAGAAGCGCGCATTTGTAGTTAACTGACTCGAATTGTTGAATTAGAGACTTAGTTCTTCGAGATTCCATGACTGTGGCGTTAGGTTTTTCGTAGCAGCGTGCATTCGTTGTGAAGAGTTTCCTATTAGTAAACATATTATACGGGGTCGTGTTATTCGATATTACAGTGTTTCTGAATCATGCAATTCGAGATCGCGTGGCTATGGCGTTAAGTTTTTCGTGGTAACGTGCATTCGTTGTTAAGTGTTTCGGATTAGTAAACTTACGGGAACGTGTTATTCGAGGTTACACTTTTCTGAATTATGTAACACACTCAACAGTAACACGGGTTGACATTTCGGGTGTCTAACCTCAAAATCCATTCGTCTGAAATACTGTCCGTTGGGACTTTTTCAGTAACTTACTGTACGTAATTGCACAAACTCGTCACAGTTTATTTTGCTACGTAAAGTAACTATTTATGGCTCACAAAAAGGAAACTAAAAAAACCCTAGAAAAATACAAACGACTACGTTATAAAAAAAAAATGCTAAATAATTTTGATTCGGTGTAAAACACAAAGCAGCAAAACCAGAAACATTCATTTCCGGTAGAAAACATGGTTACACGGGTAGACCATGGCCTGAAATAGCATGTAGGATATTTATAAACATGAAATTGAAAGATTATCTAAGACAAACAAGTCATTCATCATAAACAAGATACGCTTTTACAACATTGTTAATTCAGTTACTTGGTGTAAGAAAGTTCAAAATCCTCATGTAACGTGTTTTTATCAAAAAAGCATGTTACATAATTAAAGAATATGTTGAAGATAAGCTAGTTTGCAAATGATTCCTTCTGCACATAATGTGACTTCCCTGGTAACTCAGTAAGTGCATGGTCCATTAACTATTCCTTTTTTTTATTTACAACATTGCCAATTCAGGTCCTTGGTGAAAGAAACTTTAAAACCCTCAAATAACGTGTCTTTATCAAAAAAGCATATCATATAATGAAAGAGTACGTTGAAGACAAGCTAGTTTGAAAATGTCCCTTTTGCACATGGCTTTTCTTTCCTAGTAGCTCAGTAAATACATGGTCCATCAACTATTTCTTCTTTTATTTTTTCGTTTTTTGTAATGATTTAACTGCATGATCAATTTAATCAAACACTGATTAAATTTTGTAGTAACTTTTGTAAAAGGCTAGCGTGCAACACCTTGTCGAAGGCCTTCGAGAAACGGCAATCGCTTACTCATTCTTCTCGAGGGCTTCGCCCTACAAGTGGGTGACATAAACTAGTAGGTCCCCAGTAGACTGATTGCGGCGAAACTAGTACTGTCAGCCACTGAGGAGATCGTTATCTTCCAGGTATGCCATGAGGCGTGAGTTCAATACACGCTCCCTAATTTTGCGTATGGAGATTATTGAAATCGGCCGATAGTAAGTTGGTACTAGTATTCCCACGGTTAGTACCCATAAGGAATTTGTAGTTCAAAAAGTTATTTATGTGCAGCTTTTATTTAATTTGCTAGATACCTTTTCAAACTAACTGTGACGTGATCTAACACATTACAGTGTCACAGAATAGCAACCTATTTTTAGGGTTCCGTAGCCAAATGGCAAAAAACGGAACCCTTATAGATTCGTCATGTCTGTCTGTCTGTCTGTCTGTCTGTCTGTCTGTCTGTCTGTCTGTCTGTCCGTCTGTCCGTCCGTATGTCACAGCCACTTTTTTCCGAAACTATAAGAGCTATACTGTTGAAACTTTGTAAGTAGATGTATTCTGTGAACCGCATTAAGATTTTCATACAAAAATAGAAAAAAAGCAATAAATTTTGGGGGTCCCCATACTTAGAACTGAAACTCAAAATTTTTTTTTTCATCAAACCCATGCGTGTGGGGTATCTATGGATAGGTCTTCAAAAATGATACTGAGGTTTCTAATATCATTTTTTTCTAAACTGAATAGTTTGCGCGAGAGACACTTCCAAAGTGGTAAAATGTGTGTCCCCCCCCCTCTAACTTCTAAAATAAGAGAATGATAAAACTAAAAAAAATATATGATGTACATTACTATAAAAACTGCCAACGAAAATTGGTTTGAACGAGATCTGGTCAGTAGTTTTTTTTTAGTACGTCATAAATCGTAAACCGAAGTACGAAATTCAGAAACGTGGTCATACTTGCGCAAGCCAAATATGAACCTGATACAAAGATTATTATTATGTTACTTGCTGCTACGGAACCCTCCATGGGCGAGTCCGACTCGCACTTGGCCGGTTTTTTTTTTTATATCGATGAGAAAATTGAAATTCATTCATAAAACCCGGCAGTAAAAACAGTAAAACAAGTATTTGCGCATGAAAATGAAGCCACACAGATGGATATCATGACTGAAATAACAGAGTGTACGGAGGCTCATCAAAAACTGTTTGTATAAATAATACATATGTGTTAAATGTATTGAAATATATGCAGTGACAGCGTTGAGATTATTCGCATTTGAATATTTAAGCAAGTGCAGAAAAAGATCTCGGTTTTAAAATTAAATGTCCGAATAATTTTAGAGTTAAATAAACGCTCGGACTCGTAATTATTACTTGATAAAGTTTCAAAGAGATTTACAAAGTTTGGTGTAAAATTCAAATCTTTGCTTTCGGAGTATTGCTATTAGTTTAATGGCTAACGGTCTATTAAAATGGAAATAACTTAATTACTGTACAAGTTATTTATAAAAGGCTGTTTGTTTCTAATCCATTGCTTTTCTTGTTTATAAATTAACAAGTTGGATTAAAATCTGATTAGTTTTTTATTAAACAAAATAATAATAACACCTCCG
Organism: Mythimna impura; assembly: GCA_905147345.3. NCBI lineage: Eukaryota > Metazoa > Arthropoda > Insecta > Lepidoptera > Noctuidae > Mythimna > Mythimna impura. The sequence continues at coordinate 14,917,782 of LR990356.1, read as the reverse complement.
GTCGAATTTTGGGTCATAACGGTCTATCTCATCGGAGATAGTCATGTATTACTATGTATTAACTATAATACATAAAGACACACACACTTGAGCACTAGTTCAGTGTGTGCACAAACACAAGAGGATTCTCTGTTTTTTTGGGCACCCGTCCTATTGTCAGCGCTCGTAATGCTGCCGTGCTTCAATGATGCGTGCGTCCGACGAAAATGATTGCATGTCGTATATTCAAATATACTGTGTTCTACTGAATGTTCTATTGTAGATTGCGCAATCATGCGCTGTAATCAAAATCGTATAGATTTTGTCGCGCGACTTTATGGCGTGCCCAGCGCTGGGTTACGACGGCCGACGCTGTCACCATATCGCCATAAAATATCGCCAGACCTCTGTCCGCCACGCCACGACTTGTAGCGGTAGTGGAATTTTTCACCGGCGGCGTTGCATTTCCATGCGCAAATCTTGCTTGCGTGCAAGGACTGTTGCCTCCAAATCGGTGGCAGGCCGGCAAGAAGGTTCGCCGTTTTACGGGAGACCGTGCGGTATCCCCGCACTATCCGGATGGCCATGACCCTCTGAGACGAGTTCAGCTTGGCCGCCGGTCACTTTCGTAGAGACAGCGCCCACTCGTCGACTCATGACGCTTTGCAAAGGGCCATGCCGCGTACGAACCCCACATCACGTCACCTCTGGGAGGAGGCGTCTGGACCCCTAGATTGGGCAGGAGCCGCTTGAGGGCAGCCCTAGCCCGCTTTAGTTTGTGAACCAGACCTCAAAAGTGCTCCTCGAGATTCTACTGGCTGTCGAGGATGAGTCCTAGATACTTAGTTCATCGTCTACCCGACGCCGATGTTAACCCCTCCTAACGTTATTTGGGAACCAGGTGGTGGCGCGTTTCAATGGCCATAAAAGTATATGGCTTCGGACTTGTGTATTGCCACCTCGAGTCCCAACAGCTGGATCCTCTCCTCGACTGTTGCAACCCCGCGTGTCGATAGTTCGGCTGCAACCTATTACTAATTTTGCATAAACAAAATGTGATATACCTACAGATAGATTACGTTTTATATTTCAAATTCCAGTCTAACTACATGATGCGTATACCTAAGTAAATTATTCCTATAGTAGGAAGTTAACCCAATTGGCATAACTTTGACCTTTTGACTATGATATATACTCACGAAGGAACTCTTATCTAAAAATAACCGTCTAATCCTTCAGAAGAAACCGATCAAACATCTTAGCGCAAAATCATTCTAGTTATCTCAATCTTGACGAAAGAAGCTGAGTGATCCACCCACATTCCTTGATACAAAATCTTTAAACGTTAACCCTTACAATTTAAGGCGACGAGACATAACGTTGTGCGCAGTTAGTTAACAAAATAGAGATACAATCCATAACTTTATATACCACACAAAAAATATGAATTTCAGAGGGAAAACTTAAAAACACGCGCAGTTGCGCTACACCTTGACGCACAGCGCGGCATTTTACGAAGTAGCAATGCTGCAATGATCGATGCAGCGTGCAAGAGACCAATTATAGATTACGTCCACGCTACACAGTATGGCACGCATAACTAGATTTTTCAAGCGTTGTCGTGTGTAGCCTCTGTGATAAGGCCTGTCATACTGTATGGATCAGAATGTTGTGCTGTGAAAAAGACGGATGAAAAAAGATTGCACGTAGCGGAGATGAGAATGTTAAGATGGATGTGTGGTGTGATGAGAATGGATAAAGTGAGAAATGAGTATATTAGGGGAAGTTTGAAAGTGGCGCCAGTGACTGAAAAGTTGAAAGAGAATCGTCTACTTGATATGGTCATGTGAAGAGGACGGATGAACCGCATGTTACTAAAAAAGTTATGAGTTTACATGTGGATGGATGGAAGGGAGAGGGAGACCAAAGAAAAGATGGATGGATTGTGTGAAGAGTGATATGAAAGAAAATAAAGTTAGTGATAGCATGACGAGTGGAATGAAAGAATGGAAGAAAAAAACGTGTTGCGCCGAACCCAAATAACACAGGACAAGGGCAGGAAGATGATGATGTTGTGTGTTGCCTCTAGGTTTTGGTTAATCCTAAGGAAGAATAAATTTACCAAAGGGGTATTGAGTTAACCAGTTACTGGGTTGTGGAGGTCAGATAAGCAGTCGCTACAATGTAGAATACTGGTATCCAGCTGCTTCCAGTCTGTCTGGAAGCCGATCCTAACATACTTGAAAAAAGCCTGGACAGACAAACAGACAAAAATAATTTATTTAGAAAATATTTTCATCATTCCCTAGTTTGGCCATAAAGTTACACTTGAAAAAGTCTCTTAATTTCTTTCTATATTTACATTTAGAACGAGGCTAATTCATTCCAATACTGTGTAGTTTTATCCTGAGTGGGAGATTAAATCAATCATTAGATATTAAATCGATCATTGATTATGCGGATGCCTGCTACCTGGATGCCACTGAGGAGCTATAATTAAATAAGCTTGAGCGCTTGCAAAACCTGTGCATTCGTTTTGTCTATGGCCTAAGAAAATACGACCATGTCTCTCAATTCCGCAAGGATCTCAAGTGGCTCCCTATCCGTCTTCGTAGGAACACTCGGGTATTATGTCTCTTATACAACATCCTTTTCAACCCTGCATACCCTGGCTTCTCGTTCACTCGCCCTGCCGATGCCCCTTGCAGATCCCACCTTAAATTCTATCTTAATTTCCCATCCCATAATACCCATTTCTATTCCAACTCCTACTCTTTTCATGCGGTACAACTGTGGAACTCATTTCCAGCCACATCCGTGACGCTAAAAGTGTATCTGTCTTCAAGAAGCTACTCAAAGAACATTACCTCTCTACCATCTCGTAAAATTATACTCTGTAGATATATATTTTTATAATTTAGTTTATGTACCACAAAATCACCAGTATTAGTTTACCGGCCATTCATATCTTCGGTTCACAGCGCTGATAAATTAATCAGGAACATTCCAACAACTTCCACACTGATTCCTTTTGAAGTGCCGTGCTTCACGGAGGCTATGGATGCCTGGAGAATCGCTTGCCCGAATACAAATCCGCCTGACAACCCAACCTCCCAAAGACGGTGGGATGAACCGCTCTGCAAAATAGTCCAGAAAAACCTAATCCTAACATCTGCTACTACTGCGAAGCGTGCACGCCTCCTGGCTGTGGGTAATTGGGAGTCAGGTCAGGGCTTCACGCACTGCCATCGTCGAATATTAGCACCTTATTCGACGATACTACATTCCGCCTAACTGTTGCCCTACGCCTAGGCGCTCCTTGCTGTTCTCCTCATCGCTGCCACTGTGGTGAAGTTGTCAACAGCCTCGGTCACCACGGCTTGTCATGTAGTCGAAGCGCGGGACGGATAGCACGGCACGCGAATATTAACGACATCATCCGACGAGCCCTTGTCACCGTCGGCGTTCCGGCTGTTTTGGAACCTCATGGCCTGGCACGCGACGATGGTAAGAGACCGGACGGTATGTCTTTATTTCCGTGGAAGATGGGTAGGCCTTTAGTATGGGACGCTACCTGTATCGACACTCTTGCACTATCCCATCTTCCTAGCTCTTCGTGCTGTACTGGTGCTGCCGCTGCGGCTGCGGAGAACCTCAAGCGGCGGAAAAATAACAACCTCGTCGGCAGTTATATTTTTGAGCCGTGGGGTCCGAGTGCTCATAAGCTTTTCAAAGAATTATCCAAACGCTTAGTTGACACTTCGCGTGACCCAAGGGCTGGCTTTAACCTCGGTCAGAGATTAAGCATTGCCATACAACGTGGCAATGCCGCCAGCCTTTTGGGCACACTTCCAGTCGACAGCGATGCGGAGGAATTTTATGACGCCATATTTTAGCTAGTAGTTTTTGCCGTTAGTGTATATAATAGTTTTAATTAATTAAGTGTTTTTATGTATTTTATATACGGTTATTGATATATATAATTATGTATTATACGATTTAATTTAGATAATATTATAGTATATATATTTTAACTTATTTGTATACACTGTGTCTACATCTCTCATCCAACTCTCCTGTCGCAGGTCTGCTGGAAGAAATTTCATTTGAAATAAGCAGTATCTTTGTGCTCTTCTGTCTGCTTTTGTTATTTTCATTTTTAAGTGTTTGTGTGTACATAAATAAATAAATTAAAGAAAACATAGTTGCTGTGATTAGTCTGCATAAAGTGGGAATTAAACCTGCAACTTATTTCAAAACGCTGCTGAAGCTCGGTATCAGTCGTGTGTTTGTTTATTGTACCATAGACAGACACACTAGTACTTCTTCTGTTGACGATAATAAAAGATTAGGCCAGGCTCGGTTGGTCGGACTAGTCGGTCTGGCTGTTAAATTGTCTACCACATGTACAAAATTATTCTAAGAATATTACATTTGTTTTGTAACAGGGTTTACGGCCATACTTGGTATATTTAGACTGTACAAGTATCAAAGTTGTGCATATTTAATCTACGCGTTTTATCTACGATGTAAGAGTTCGCTGGCATTTAAAGAGGAAAAGTTACATGTTCGGAATTCTTAGAAACGTAAAAGTAAAGCCACGTGTTTACCTATACCAACGAACTCGCAAACCTTCACGACAAATCGGTGTGTTTACCGAAACAACTACTTCCATCCGTACATCTATACTTCCACAGTAGAGTGAGGATCTGGTAGCTAAATAATAACAGCTGCATGGGTCCATCTTTAAGGCAAACCAACGTTTACTGAGATCGATCTGTGAATCAGCAGGGCCCAGCAAAGCCAAAGCCTACTGGAACCATGGGTCATGGGACTTTTATTTTGCGCCCGCCCTAGAGAGGTAGAAGTCATTTCCCAGCTCAAAAAAAAAGTGAACCAACGCTTACCAAGATCGGTCTGTGAATCAATGATCATATTGACAGATCTAAATTCCTACGAGGCTCGGATAGCATGCTAAACCATTGGTTTCGACTGTTGCTGGATTAAGAAGGTTAGATAAGCAGTAACTATGTAAAATACTGGTGCTCATCTAGGTACATCCATTCAGACCAGAAGCCGATTCTAAGATAAATGGAAAAAGGCTTTACAAATTATTTGGCTTCCACAGCGTTGTTACCTTTTTCTTGAATCTGTATAAATCCCAACTCATTTGAATTTTTTAACGTTTAAAAAAGTATTATCGCAAAATTCTGCCAAGCCCATTCCATCATCGAACCATCAGCGGCATGCCACAAATATATGGTGGATATCCCACTTAATACAAAATAAACTGCTCAAAAGTTTTTACTTCAAAAAACCGGGCAAGTGCGAGTTAAACTCGCGCACTGAGGGCTCCGTATAAACTTACTTACCTAGGAAAACAGTTTAATTTCCGAATTGAGTTACGAAGATTTTTCCGAATCGCAAAAAAGTTTTTTTTTGTGACGTAACTACAAATTTACAGTTTTCAGACTTTTTTCTATACTTGTTCAAGATTTCAAGATTCTAGGTCAACGGGAAGTACCCTATGAATTTTGATTCCCTTGAGTGTCGAAATATATGTTTTTTGCGACATAAACAGCCGTATCTTTTTTGTTCGTTAACTCAGAAGTTTGATTTTTTCACAGCTTCGCGGACCCCAGACTTTCGATACCTCAACGTGTTCCCGAGATAAGGGTATTGGCAGATAAACAGACAGACAGACAGACGGACGGACAACAAAGTGATCCTATAAGGGTTCCGTTTTTTCCTTTTGAGATATGGAACCCTAAAAACGCCTAATTTATCCCTTTGGTCAGAAATTTCCAAATGAGAAGAACTGTTACTAATATATTTTCCTGTCTCCAATTCAATTTGTTGATAGGCTTAACATTCATTGGAATTGAAACTTGAACCGTGAAGATTGAACTTTATTAATTACATTACGAAGGGGAGGACTTAGTTTGAAAGTTGGGCCTAGTACTAGACCAGGATAAGTTGAGAAGGGAGGAAATAAACGTCGCCACGAACGTGCTTAATTTAGACGATAGATGAATTAAGTAAGTAATTATATCAGTATAACGTGAAGTCGATTGAAAAGGTGAAAATAGAATAATGAAACTGTTATCATGTAATAAGAATAAAACACTAACGGTATCAATGGAATATAATACGCCAAACAGTGTCAAGATATCAATTTGACGGGTTGATTGGCACAGTGTTGGAACTGCGCTGCATGTCATGGGTACGATTCTACCACGGAAGTGTGGTGGTGTAATCTACCTATGTACCACTACTACTTACTAGTAGTAAGTAGTAGTGGTAGACTTAATAAAACAAGACATTCTCTACCAAACAACATTTGGTTTAAAAAAGACAACACTGTGGTAGGAGGGCATAATAAATAAATAATAGATATTTCAAATAGAATGAAATATCATTAAATTAAGATGCTTATAATAATGTTGTCGTCGTTGTTGTTGTTAATGTTGTTATTGTTTGTTGTCATTGTTATTTATTATGGCTTACAGATGGGTGTTCGGGCTTGATTGCCTTGTGTAATATATGTGAGATAGCCGCATTACAGGAGTTACTCCTAGTGTAGGACAACATTAAAGAATAAACCTTCTAAAATTTCTAACTCCAAGGAAAATGCCGAAAATAAATGACCTATTCGTTACGTGAAAATAATTTTCTTTGAAAACATCTGGATCGGATATGTTTAATTCATATGATCAGTATCGATCTTTGTTTTAACGTAGAGCCTAAAGAAAATACTAATCTGACGGGGTCAATGCAATTGAACACTCGGATGAAGAATCAAAACGGTGTATAGCATACACATAGCAATAAATATTTAACTTTACATTGTTTTCAAACATTGAATGAGAGCCAGTGGTGATGAAATAAATTACACAAAGTAATAATGCGCCAGGCTGGGTTTGAACTCGCGACCCTTCGCGCTTCGTAAGTTGGAGCGGTTACCACTCGGCCACCACGGCTCTCAAAACGGTGAAGGGAAACATCGTGAGGAAACCGACATGTCCTAGAACCAAAAATTCGAAGACATGTGACATTCACCAACCCGCACTGGGCCCGCGTGGTGGATTACGGCCCATTCCCTCTCCTATAGAGAGGAGGCCTGAGTCCCAGCAGTGGGAACATTATTAGGCTGATTATGCTAAACATTGAATTCAGAGAAGTCAATATTAAGAAGGCCTATCCATTTCAAACACGTAAAACCTTTTATCATTTAGAGAATAAGTACTTTATAAATTGGCACGTGTAAATTGTTCACTACCAAGTATTTTTACCCGAATTCCTCAGAAAGAGGAGAACGTTTTTACAAAGTAAGTACCTACTAACGTTAGCTATAGGATTTCACCATTGCCTCTCACACTTCCGCCTGTCAACTGGGAATAATCCCTAAGGTATTAAAATAAAGTTACGGTGTTCAAAACGCCTTGACATAAATTCATGCGAGCGAATCTCGAAAACGTGCCACTATTGCAAATGTATATAAAATACGCTACCACAAAACCTAAAATAAAATTAACATAAACATTTTCGTTTACGTTTTGTATCTTCTTTATAAATTCCTGGTGTTTTATTTGAAACGTATGAAGCGGGACCCTTGACCTTTCTTTGTTTCGCATTCCGAGTTCCCTTTGTAAAAATGCTTTTCAGTTTTTAAGCATCTGCTTTGGCGTTAATTTTCACTCTTGTATATCACTCGAAAACAACTTTGAACTAGGTAAATTGTATGCACGTTGAGTCAAGTTTAAATATAGTAGATAAAATAAAAACATTCAGATTCGATCTACCAGAAACTGGCAAAAGGCTGTGTTTGTGTCAATTTGTGAACCGAAATATTATACACCTTTGTTAGCATTGACTAGAAATACTTTTGTGTCTTTTGTACCGTTAATTGATTGAAGTTGATAATGGTTTCGCAAATTGAAATGTGGGCGATAATGGTAATGGAATGTGTTTCTTTACAAGTTCTTGTGAACACGTGGGAAGCACATTCTGAAGTAAAAGTTTTCACTATGAAAAATAAATATCTAGAAACATGGAGGTCTTTGAAATAATAGGTTAATCGTCGAGCTCACCATCAGTTACCATCATATATGAAGTTGCCATCAAACGTGAGCCTACCAATAAAATTAAAAATGCTAAAAGTATTAAATAAAATCATAGATTTTTATAACAATCCGATGGATGCGAGACGCACAGTTCCGGTTGTTATGGTGACACTTGTGGGTCGCCTATGGGTAACAGTCGACGTCTTTCGGCTGAAATGATGATGATGATGATGATGGTTTTAAGTTATTGCATAGCTTCTATCGTGGGCCTTGAGCGCGGGGACCGAATCCAGAAATTCCGTAACGAAAAATATACCTCACGCTCCCCACTCCGACGGGCACGGAGGTGTGGCTTGAATGCCGACAGAGACCGAACACCTATTTTAGAAAAGTCGTTAACGACCTGTGTGGCGCATTGGTACAGCGTTCTACCTATGTTATCATCGTGCCTCGAGTTCAAATCTCGGTCAAACAAAATAGTATTTTTGTATTATAATAGATTATAGTAATGTTCTATGATAACAACTGAACATACTTGTAGCAATTTATGAAGTAAACAAGAAAGAAAAAAAATTGTTTTCTTATCGGTCACCACGCTCAAAAAGTGTAACTTGAATTAATATCAAAGAAAAAGAAATACTGCATAAATAAAATAAATAAATAATTATAATTGCATAAGTTGATACAAAATGCTATGCAATAGCTTTACCGCGGCAGTCCCCGAGTGCCACACTTATTTTTTTTTAGGTGGGAAAATCATCTAATGACAAATCCCGCTCTTGGGCGGAGCGAAAGATAATGTCAGACTTTTACTGACTAAAAACCCATTCCTGTTCCTTCTTTGCCTTCATCCAGGGGCCCCGGGCTTCGCTTTCACACTACCCGTGGATGATGATGATGGTACTTTTAGATTCTGCAGTTGAGAGTGAGTACCAACGTTATTCTAATACTGTCTATCCACTTTTACAGCAAATTCAGTAGCTAGTCAATTTATTTAATTATAAACTTTATGAAAATGTAAATAAATGCCTAAAAGTTCTTTTCCGACGTTGCCGCAAGCATTTATTGTCTTTTTTTAAACATTTGTTTAGGACAAAAAAGAAAATCTTGTAAGAGGATTCAAGCTTTTACCGTTTTGAATGAATATTTTACTGACACGTCAATACAGCGAGGTTCCAGGCAAAAAAACTGGGCAAATGCGAGTCAGACTCACGCACTGAGGGTTCCGTACAAACTTACCTATGTAAATAGTTCAATTCCCAAATCGTGGTTCGAAGATTTTTCAGAATCGCAGATTTTTTTTTTTTATGTATAAACTTTACTGTTTTCAGATTCATTCCTATACCTGTGCTATAAGACCTTGCTATGTGCCAAATTTCAGGATTCTGGGGCAGCGGGAAGTACCCTATGAATTTTGATCTCCTTGAGAGGGTCGAAATATAGATTTTTTGTAACAAAAACGGCCGTATCTTTTTTTCGTTAACTTAGAAGTTTGTTTTTTTTTAGTTTCAAGGGACCGCAGACTTCATTATATGGTTTTAATTTCAACTCGATATCTTCACGCGTTTCTGAGATAGAGGATCTTGGCAGACAGACAGAGATACAGACGTACAACAAAATTATCCTATACGGGTTCCGTTTTTTTCCTTTTGAGGTACAGAACCCTAAAAATGAACCCACTTTTAATCTTTGAATGAACGTATAAATATAGTACCATAGTCGTAAAAACTTGACATTGAGAGACAGTTTTATAGGGCTTTAAGTACCTAAGGCTCGAATGTACTGTGTGCCTAATTTTAGTATTCAGTGAACAAAAACAGCTTTTATCTCTGCGCTAGCTAGTAAACGTCGGGAACATAATAGATCTTCTTCTGAATTTTTTTTTTTTTTTAATTGATATAAACCAGCGCTTGACTGCGATCCCACCTGATGGTAAGCAGTGATGCAATCATTGATGGTGAGGCGCACTAGTTTATCAAGAGCCTATTCACTCTAGCCTTGAAGACACCTAAATTATAGTTGAACGGGAAGATCGCAGCAGGCAAATTGTTCCAGTCCTTCGATGTACGCGGTATAAACGACGAAGCGAAACGCTTAGTCCGGACCGTTGAAGTTTCAACAACGTAAGGGTGGATACTCGCCGTACGTCGGGTTGTCCGATGGTAGAAAGGAGATGGCGGAATCAAGTCATGCAATTCCCGCGCACACTCTCCAAAATGCAACCTGTAAAATACCGATAGGCTGGCTACCCTGCGCCTGTGCTCGAGGCTTTGTAGATTGGACTTAACCAAATCTGGATCCCCAATTAGCCTCTTCGCACGCCTTTCCACTGAGTCCATAGCTGCTAGATGGCATTTTGCAGCACCAGCCCATATGTGACTGCAGTACTCCACACACGATCGGACCTGTGCTTTGTATAACATTAGAAGCTGTCCCGGTGTGAAGTACCGTCGGACCTTTGCAAGAACGCCTAGTTTTCTAGCAGCTACCTTGGCTTTGGACTCAATGAACCGCCCAAAATTGAGGTCTGAGGAAATTTCAACTCCCAAGAGCTGAAGGCGGTCGGTGCACTCCAGGGATACATTCCGAAAAGCAGGAGCCAAGGTGAACGGGCTCCTTTTGGCGGTGAACAGACACGCACGAATTGAAATGATTGTCTAAACTTATATTATAAAGGGCTGTAGATAACACGAGATTATAAATAATCGTTTAAATCTACTTTAATATTATAAGAGGTAATCTCTAAAAGTACTGCTCCGATTGCTAGTAAAATTATATTATTCGGAATAATTAAATTTAACTGAAAAATGTTACTCTGTATGGTTGTTCAAAAATCTAACTTCAACAAGACAGGGTTTTTTTTTAGATGGGAAAATCATCTAGAAACAAATCTCGCTCTTGGGCGGAGCGGGAGACAGTGTCAGACTTTTACTGACTAAAAACCCACTCCTGTTCCTTCGTTGCCTTTCGCACCAGGGCCGAGTCTTCCTTTCAGAATCAGACTCTTGGCCCCAGTAGGTTTCGACCCTGCTGGGCCCCTACGGTTTGCTGACATCTCCTTGAGGCGCGCGTGGAACAGTATGCGCCGTCGACGACTTGGACTCGGTCCGGACGGTTACCGGACGGTCGGACGGTGAGCTACCCATTGTTCGCCGTCTGCAAGCCCGCGCCTACGGTGGCCTGAAATCGGGATCAGAATCCCGGCGGTGGTTGAAGCGTGAGGACCGTTGCCTCACGCGATCGGCCGCCTCCTTCGCTAGCATTACTGCTTCGAAGAAGGAGGCGACCACTCCTCCTCGCTCCGGACCATGGCCTGTACCAAGGCCCGGTGCGAGAGATCGCCACCGCCGATCGCCCCCACGAGGACACGGCGGTGCTCTGCTCAAGCGGGGCACACCTCCACCGTATGCTCCACCGTATCCTCCAGGCGTCCACACAGTGGCGACACCCGGGCGTTTCTTCCACACGAATCCGGTGCAGGAACCTTCCGAACTTACCGTGTCCGGTGAGGACCTGCGTCATGCGGAAGGTGAGGACGCCGTGAGGTCTTTCCAGCCACGCCTCAACGAGGGGACTTACTGCCATAATTGTGGCGTGCCTAAACAAGACAGGGGTATAAGTTAATTGGCTGTGTTGTTTTTATTTGCCGTACCCAATGTAAGAGAAAGTACGAAATTTACACTAACGAAGTCGCGGGGATTAAGCTAGTGTTTGTATGAGATAAAGTATTGATCCTATTACGAAATGTTCATTATGCAGCCTTCTAGCTGCACCATCGTTAAATGACTAAAGTTACATTTTTCTCTAAAGAAAACATGCGAAGAAAGACTATGAGAGTGAAGATGAGGGAAAAAGCTAATTTATAGGTAACTAAGGTAAGGTAGGTAAGCTTTTGCACGCGGCGTCGCCTGCGTACATAAAATTTAGCCTATGTCACTCAGAAATAAATCAGCTTTCTATCGGTGAAAAATTTTTAACAATCGGATCAGTACTTTCAGAGATTACCTTCTACAAACAAAAACAACAAAAAATAAACTTTACTTCTTTATAATTAACACTATTTGTGTAGATCAAATGCTAGCCAACCTAAATATAAATATATAATTCTTCTATACTTTGTATGTTACTGAACACTTCTACTTGATTGATTAAGATGATTTATTTGTGTTGTTTCAGTGGTTCCGTAGATGGTTTAGAGTTACAATTGAACCGAACAGAATAACGCTTGGTTGAGTCCACTAGTCAGCTAGTAGTGCAGTGGTAGTTTTGGATGTTATTGCATAAAATGACGCATTTAATTGGTAGAAGACACTGGTTCCTATAACAAAGGTAATTATGCCTAGCGCAGTAGTCAGGGCCTCACTATTTTTTGTAAAATGTTATCATCATCATCTTCCTGCCCTTGTCCCGTGTTATTTGGGGTCGGCGCAATACGTTTTTTTCTTCCATTCTTCCCTGTCACTCGTCATGCTATCACTAACTTCCTTTTCTTTCGTATCACTCTTCACACAATCCATCCATCTTTTCTTTGGCCTCCCTCTCCCTCTCCATCCACACACATGTAAAATTTTACTTATGTCAATAAATTGTAAAATGCTACTTATGTCAATTAATTGTAAATTGTCACTTATGTCAATAAAGGCTTTATTATTATTTTATTATTTAGTTAGTATATTTTAATTATTATTATCAACTCATTTTTTAATTCCTTGTAGGTTTGTGAAAGTATAAGAAACATATGTTTTAACCAAAAATTCATTTTACTTTCAGAAATCGTGGGTGGTTTCTCGTATTACCAAATTCACACCGATTAACTGTACACGTTTTAACAAAGTTTAGTTATGAAATATACATTTACAAAATGGTGTCTCGCTTAAAGTTTTAGAACATCGTATCTTTCAAATTCGAGAAACTAAGACATAGCTAACATAACAAGGCACTTGTATAATATCTTAGCAGTCTTAATGTTTCATTAAGAACTTCAAAATATAATTTACTAAAATGTAGTACCTAATGTAGTAGGCAACTAAGTTTCACAACTATTATGACTGAAATAGGAAAGGACTTATTTTCATTTTAAATTGTATGGTTTAAACTAAAAACGTAGGTACCTAACAGTTATTCTGGCACACTGTTTAACATTTGTTTCTTTAATTCCTGTCTGTAAATAAAAACAAAATTTTGCATCACTTGAAACAGATGCTTTATAGCGATGTAGATACTTATCTTTAAAAAAAAAATACAAAACAAAAATATTTATTGCAACATTGTGAGAATGAATAAATTGAGGTAAGCCCAGTAAGTTAGAGAGTACTTGTGTTGGGGCAAAACCTGTCCATTACATAACATTTTTTTAAAAGCACTCTTTTCTTAATGTTCTATTATCATCACAGTACGGAGGAATCTTCTGTTCTGTGATTATCATCATCATCATCATATTTTCTTTTTTAATATCTAGTAAACGGTTGACTGTAAATATTGGTTTTCGTTTTAAATTTATAAAACGAAGTAAGCGGGACTCTAAAAGGAAATCTAAACGGAATTACATCAGTGCAATCTAGGATTTTCGCTCATTTTATCTGATGTTGAAGAATAGCTGGCAATTTGTGGCAAGTACGGGCGTCGTAAATACATCGTCTTCAACGAAGAAAGCTTCACAATAACGCATGATATACTATAGCTATAGACAGAAACGATATTAAAACAGAACCTCACAATCATATTATATATTAGTATAAAGTCCTCCATCGCGTCTGTCTGTCTGTTTGCGATAAACTCAAAAAGTACTGAACAGATTTTCATGCCATTTTCACCAAAAGGTAGAATAATTTATGAGGAAAGTTTACGTCTGATACATGCATGTTAAAGTAGATACAAGCTGGGAATTCTAAATATTTTTGTAACACCAAAGCTGAAACGGGGCACTAGCAGATAATAATTATGGTGATCACAATTGTCTTAGTGTATAAATTAATTATACTACAGAAAATGGATTACTTCAAAAGTATATCGTATGAACTTAAATGTAGATTGATGATGAAAGCTAAAAGAAAACTGTTGTAATACATTTTCGTTGACAGACCTTGATCAATGCTTTTTGTGCAACGAAAATCAAGCTCTCGTTTTTGCGCCACTCGCTTTTAGGTACTCAACGAAGTTATCAGCAAAGTGCCTTGCACCATACGGGCTTGCAGGGTCAGGGAACTCTAAAGGCAGTTTATTATTCACATCTAAGACCGACGTGGTTGTTTTATAGACCTATGTAGATCTTTAAACCACTAATTACAAATTGAAATTGGAATATGACACTCACCTATATTTGAATCTGTGACTGGCCATTAACTACAAAGATAATCTTAGTCACCCTTAATATAATGCTCCATTAATTTTAATTGACATCTGTTTTGGGCAGTAGTCTATGTTTCGAACACCAACGGGTAAGTATATAAAGTCTAGTGGGTGTCGTAAGTTATCACTTAGGGACTCGATTAAGTGATTGGACAACCACGTTCCTTTATATCGTTCTTACAGATCTTTGGGTCGCACGATTCATGATTTACCTAAAAAGTTTTTATATAAATTGAAATCAGGCCATAATCATAATACAAAGCAAACTGAATAGATTTATAAATAATATTTTAAGTAAAAACATTTTGCTGAATCCGGATTTTTATTTCAATTTCGAATATTTTTTATTCAAAGGCAAAGTTGTTGAACACGAACCAATGTTTACAATTGGTTAAACACCGATTGAGAGTCACAATCGAATAGGCACGAAAAATAGATTATTTTTTTAAGTTCTTTAACAGACCGTTGGCTGCTCTAACTACTAAAGTTTGGGAGGCTTTGATTAATTGCTCGCTCTTACAAAGATACGCTTCTGTGTTAAAAGTTCCTTCGTGATTTAAATTGTAATTATCTTTGATTGGTTCCAGCTACCAGCTCCGAACCGATTGTGATTCACAGACAACTTTGTGTTCGTAACAGTGAACCAACTTTTAAAATGAAATCGTTAACTCTTTTTAGTTGTAGATGCGGATATTTTGTGAAGCGCATGGCAAGAACATAACACAGAATTATTAAATCTCTTTATTATTATTCCCTTTATTTATTAAATGCACATATATTATTATTATTTCGTTTATTCGTATAGATCTACATATAAATTATATTTTTAAATATTTCAATAAAAAATAAAAAAAACATTTAAAAATATAAAAAATAGTGTCCCACCAGTATCGGGAACAGGGTCCAAGCTACCGGCGGTCAGGGCTCCAGAGAAAGGAATATTATTATTATATATTTTATTTATCTCAGGACCCTGAGGTCCTGGACCTTTGGGAGGCGTACGAGGAGCCGAAGCCAACTCGCAGAGGCCCTTTAAATAATTATAATGGAACATGATACCAGCCGACGATTATCCCTGTACGCGCTATGCTAGTGCACCCAAGGACAACCCCCGGTTATTGAAAAACTGTTGCGACATATGGAGAACAAAGATAATAGGGCTATGGTTTTTGGAGTCTTAAGTGGACTGGTAACATGGAACTATGTCAAGACTATGGCCCCTGCCTGAACAACGTTATTAATATGCATCGAAAAAAGGCAGGGGGTGACTTGCACACTCAATAAATGGGCCCCCAAAAAACGGCCGCTAGCACGAAGTGACGTAGCAACAAGAGGGCAACATATCCTGAGGTGCTTGAGGAGTGGAGAGGTATACCACGGCTATCAGGACAATCCCGGAAGTACGGTCAAGATCCCTACCAGCACCTTACTGGATTATAGATCCTTCTCCCGAGCACGTTTGCTCTTGCGAATCTCCACTCAAGCCAGCCAATAAAGGCAAGAGAGAGGTGGGAGCTCAGTTCCTCGTCAGTGTTCACTACGGCCGGCCAATAAAGGCAAGCCGGAGATGAAGAACAAGAATTCTCCCGGGAGATCGGGTCCGTGGGGTCGCTAATGCCCAACAGTTCGCCACAAAACTGCACTGCGGATTGTATCTCTCTTAGTCTGGCCCCTCACCCTAGGCATATTACGGCAAAGCAAACTTTACCGATACAGACCTAGGGTATATTGGAGCACGCAAGCCCCACCACGACGTCAACGTAGAGATACGGCGATGGGGTTATTATTATTATTTCGTTTATTCGTATAGATATATATAAATTATATTTTTAAATATTTCAATAAAAAATTTAAAAAAACATTTAAAAATATAAAAAATAGTGTCCCACCGGTATCGGGAACAGGGTCCAAGCTACCGGCGGTCAGGGCTCCAGAGAAAGGAACCTCCTAACAATACGAGCCGTGTCCAAGAGTACCACTTTCTGAATCAAGCCCTTGATCCAGCCGCCTAACGCGAGCCTCCTAAGGTGTTGGTCGAGGCTCTTGGCTATTAAGCCATTGGCTGACACGACTATCGGTACAATGATCGCCGAGTCCACATCCCACATGTCGACAACCTCGCGAGCCAAGTCAATATACTTATTATTATTATTATGAGCCCACTCGTCGTCTTGTCGTGTCCCACTGTAGTGCAAAGACCTCCCTTCCATTATTCCACTCTTTCCTGTCCTTATTCATTTCTTCGTAAGTGTATTGAAAAAAGTCGTTTGATACACATGCAGATTTGTCACTGCAGCCCTCGGCTCCATAACACACTCGCCTACGGCTCGTGCGAATTCCGCCTGAGTCGCAATGACAAACTTTCTGCACTTGTATCAAAATGTACTATTTTTTTACTTGGGTTACTAAATAAACTAAGTTTCAAGTTTATGAAACCAAGGAATAAAATTTTACATACGAACAAATTTCCTTCTTTTCATCCCAATAAAATTTGAATTTTCAAAAACCCTTCTCTTCTCGCCTACATCATAAAGAGAGTCCTTGTGCAAAATTTAACGTTCCTAGACTTAGTAGTTTTGGCTGTGCGTTGGTATGTCAGTCAGTCAGTTTATCCTTTTATAGATGAACCACTGTACAAAGGCGGATTTGATGACTTACATCATTTAGTATTATCAATTCAATTTGTGCTTACACAGCATCATACAAAGGACACAAGCACAAGAGATGTCTATACAGCGATGAATCAACGTACAGTAAGAGGACGTCAGACCACTACAGTAGCCGAATAGATACCTACTAATACTATGACTGAACACCGCATGGGAGTTCCATTCAACTCGGTTCCCATTATCGAGCCCGTATCTGGGTCTCAGCAGATTTATTCAATTATTATTGCTGTTACCGACGCGAAGAGCATAGTTTCAAGAGAATGCATACAGAAAATTTAAAGGCCTTTTAAGTTTTAGTACATTGGGCGTATTGCCAAATTGATGTGTAGTACTTATACGGTTTTCGATGTTAGTTAAAGATTTTATGTAATTTGTTTTAGCCTTTAGTAGTACAACCAGGTTAGTTCCTATCTAGAATATCTTTCTTTCTTTCTTGTAGAATAAAACGTTTCCTCACAGTAGCAATAACTCCTGTGTCGTGGGCGTTCACACACAGATAAACTCACATACACTTGGTATGTGTCTTACCCACACCCGGAAGACATATCTGTAGGTCACACAAATATTTGTTCCATGTGGAAATCGAAGCCATGATACGCAGCATAGCAGCAGATCGTTCAACCACTGAGCCATCTTTGCCGTCAATATTGAAATAAAATGCTATACTGGCGTACTATTTAGATTCGATTCGACTGAGAGTCTAACACAGAAAATAACAAAACTGCAATTAACGAGTCTAAACCAATGCTCTGTCTGCAAGGAAAGCCGTTCCGTTCGTTACAGCATTAAATTTCATATCACTTTACAACATACTTTTTTTGGGGTGGGATATCATCAATTGACTTGTCTCGCTCTGAGTGGAGCGAGACTTATTATTCAGACTTTATTTCAGACTTTTATTGACTCAGTTGCCCTTTGGTTTCCACGGCTGTCGTGACTTTTTCGAACAATCCCGTAGTCCTAACAAGTATTGGCTCTGGCATACCCCGTCAGTTATGCTGATAGGTCTTTAAGGCGCACGTAGAATATAATGCGCCTTCTAACTATATTCACAAATCATTCCACGATTACATCAAGTGATATTTTAGCGTTTAATACAACATTGCTAGCCATCATTGGTCCAAGTTTTGTATCAATTGTGTACTATAAAGTTTTTAATTAGGTTGTATATTTATTTTTGTGTTTGGTACCTTAGAACTCCGGGTCGGTCGCGGATTCAAACCCAGCCAGGCGTGGGAACATTAAAAGGCTGATTATGCTATGCTATGCTACTAGAAAGGATGTACTTACTTGCGGTCCTATTTTTATCAAAGTCTAAGTCTTACTTCACAAATATATAAAATATCTCGATCAAGATAGATGAATAAATGGTTCTGATGGAAATGATACCATTAAACTGGATACTGCCTACCTTCTAGCTTCATCATCAAATGAAGCTGAAAGGTAGGCACTGAAACTCCGTACTAAAACCATCTATCCTAGCCTTATTTCGGCTTATTTGAATTTTTATGAGATGCACTCTAGATATAAGTGTTAGTGGTTATATTATATATAGACCTAACTATAGAACTTTTATACTAATTAAGTTTATAACTAGGTATAGAGTGCCACACCACAAGAGTGCAAAAGTGTAAAAGTTATTTTTATTAGGAAGTCGGTTCAAGTACTTCTTTGTAAAATGTTATTAGTTTATCTTCTGTATCTTCAGTTCTAAACCAGTTTATTATTGCTAATGTAGTACCTTATCCTGTTTTCACGTACGTTTGTACCAATCCTGAAACGTGACTGGACTTTCAATGTGTTCTGTGTAAAATCTATCAACGGAATGACTCTTTAGGGAGATATATTTCATCTGTTCGTGTGGGAGTATGAACATTGGGAAAATTCTACAGAAAAGATGTTTTACAGAGCTTTAACAGATATTTATGTTGGAATCTCTACTGACTACCTCCGGTAGTCAGTAGAGATTCCAACATAAATAACAAAGCCAAGTAACAAAGCCTTATTACAAAGCATTTGCAGCTGTTCGTCCTTCCGTCCGTCTGTTCGTCCGTATTTTCGTCCATCTGTCTGTCAGCGTGCTGTATCTCACAAACCGTTACAGGTAGATTGAAATCTTGATGTATACAGGAAGGTATTTCAGGGTGTTTTTAAGTATTTTTATACCGTTACAAAAAAAAAACTAAATAAACAAACGTTAACCATAAGGAAAAAGTGTTTTTATGGTACGGAACGATGTGCGAGCGGAACGCATTTTCCCGATTTTTCAAAGATGATGATTTTCATTAAAAAAAAAACTATAGAAATAAACATTTCCGAATTCCACAATTTTCCAGACAATTTTTTTCTATTTTTGTTTCCCTCAAAAGCTTACTATTGAAAATGATGTGCGACCTAATGAGCAAACTGATTCATCATCATTTCAAACGAAAGACGTCTACCATTGGACATAGGCCTCCCCCGAGTGTCGCTACAATGAACGGTCCTGTGCGTCTCGCATCCTTCGGATTCCCGCAACCTTTACCAGGTTATCGGTCCACCTTGTAGGAGACCTTCTAACGCTGTGTTTTCCGGTACGCGGTCGCCACTCCAGGACCTTTTGGCCTCAACGGCCATCTGTTCTGCGAGCAATGTGCTCTGCCCATTGCTACTTAAGTTTGGTGACTCTTTGTGATATGTCGGCAACCTTGGTTCTCTGCGGATATCTTCATTCCTGATTCGATCACGCAAGGAAACTTCGAGCATAAACCTTTCCATTGTCCTTTGGGTGATTTTAAGCCTTCTGATGAGGCCTATTGTGTGCGACCTGGGAATATGCACTGATTATAGACTTTAGTCTTGAGACACTGTGGTGTGAAATCTCAATTTCTGGGAAGAAAAACCACAGACAACTACTAGTAGATATTTTATCTATAAATAAAATATTTCAATTATGCCTAAGGCGACCTTTCGATGAAACAATATCACCTTTAGATAGATAATCTTGTTATTTCAAAACTTTTCACTTGGATATAGCCACAAGCTTAGCTAGTTTACAAATGAAAACAGCCTAACATTTTAATCAAGGGAAGTTACTAATTGCTTTATTGATTAAGATGTAAAAGCCTTGGGAATACTCACACTTGCTTTTCAATTTCCTTTTACTAAACAGATTATTTCGGTATTAGCCAATACTAAGCTTCTAGTGACTTTGGAATATTTTGAAAGTGACTTGCAGTATAAATTAGTTATTTAGATTTAATAGGTTAAATACCATCGAATCGAAAAGAAGAAGAAAAAGAATAGGTTAAATAAAATCATTTCTGTTCCATTGCTGGCCACATTACTACGTCAGTCATCTGATTGTTGCTCAGTCGGCTGGTTCAAATTGGCCTCTCCATTTTTGGTTATTGATAAAAAAAACAGATACAAAAAATCCTATTTTTATTCACCGTTTTCGAAAAATTCTACGTGTTAGTTAGCCTTCGCCTGTTTAATAGTTAACGAAAATTTATCAAATAGCCCTCTACCGGAATTCAGACAATCTTGGTAAGTTACATACTAAATCAGGTTAGCAGTTAGATAAACTTCTCAACACGTACGTTGATTGCTACAACCACTCTCCAATAGATGGTGCTACATAATAATATAAGTAAGGCAGCCGCAACGCCATCTAGTGAAAATCACGGACACTGTGGAAAATGTATTCACTGAAGATGGAAAATTGTGGCTCTGATCTTTGGTTACAAAACTTAGCTTGTTAGTTACAGCTATATTCTACAAGATGTCGTTTTAGATAATAAGGGTCTAGCGTATTACTACAAAAAGTACCTGCTCAGTCACTGCGTGTTAATTCTTGATTAACGTTATGAAAAGCATAGTTGTAAATAGAACGCAATTTATTGAAAAAATGAATAAAAGTAAAAATCTAGTAATAAATATCTGGAAAACTTTAATAATTATTATGTCGAATCATCATCATCATCATCATCATTTCAGCCGAAAGACGTCCACTGCTGGACATAGGCCTCCCCCAAGCGTCGCCACAGCGAACGGTCCTGTGCGTCTCGCATCCATCGGACTCCCGCAACCCTTACCAAGTCATCGGTCCACCTTGTAGGAGGCCTTCCAACGCTACGTCTTCCGGTACGTGGTCGCCATTCCAGAACCTTTCGGCCCCAACGGCCATCTGTTCTGCGAGCAATGTGCCCTGCCCATTGCCACTTTAGTTTGGCGATTCTTCGTGCTATGTCGGCAACCTTGGTTCTCCTGCGGATATCCTCATTCCTGATTCGATCACGCAAGGAAACTCCGAGCAAAGCCCTCTCCATTGCCCTTTGGGTGACTTTAAGCCTTCTAATGAGGCCCATTGTAAGCGACCACGTTTCGGAGCCATATGTCATCACTGGCAACACGCACTGGTCATAGACTTTCGTCTTGAGACACTGTGGTATATTGGACGAGAAGACACCGCGCAGCTTCCCGAACGCTGCCCAGCCGAGTCGGATTCGACGATTGATCTCTTTCTCGAAGTTAGACCTTCCCAACTGGACCGTCTATCCCAGGTAAACGTAGTCGTCTACAACTTCGAGTGTAGAGTCCCCGACCTTGATAGGAGTGGGTGCTACATGGCTGTTTACCATGACTTTGGTTTTGTCCATGTTCATTTTAAGTCCCACTCTTTCGGAAGCTCTACTGAGGTCACCAAGCATTGTACTGAGCTCCTCCGTAGTCTCAGCCATGACTACTATGTCGTCGGCAAACCGAAGGTGAGTGATGTACTCGCCATTGACATTAATGCCTAGCCCTCTCCATTCCAAAACCTTGAAGACATCCTCCATTGCTGCCGTGAACAGTTTCGGAGAAATAACGTCTCCCTGCCTCACACCCCGCTGCAAGAGGATAGGTTTCGAGGTCTGGTCTTGTAGTCGGACTGACATAGTGGCGTTTTTGTACAAACACTTCAGCACTTCGATATACCGATAGTCAATTTGGCACCGTTGGAGAGACTGCAGTACAGCCCAAGTTTCAATCGAATCAAAGGCTTTCTCGTAGTCCACAAACGCTAAGCAGAGAGGCTGATTATACTCCTCAGTCTTCTGTATAATCTGCCGCAGCGTATGTATGTGGTCCACGGTGCTGAAGCCTTTTCGAAATCCGGCTTGTTCGGGAGGCTGGAAGTCGTCGAACCTGCGCGCGAGACGATTCGTGATGACTCTGGAAAACAGCTTGTAGACATGGCTCAGAAGCGAGATGGGCCTATAATTCTTAAGCAGGGCATTATCGCCCTTCTTAAAAAAGAGTACCACCACGCCTCTGCTCCACGCCTGTGGCGTTTTTCCCTCGAGTATGACGGAATCAAATAGCTTCTGAAGGGCCTTAAGGACCGGTTTTCCACCCGCCTTCAGGAGTTCGGCCGTAATTCCGTCCTCACCCGACGCCTTGTTGTGTTTTAGCTGCTTCAGAGCCATCCTAATCTCGTACAGGCTGACGTCCGGGATATCTTCGGTATAGTGTCGAGTCAATCTAGCTCTTGGGTCGTTTACTAGATTTACAGCGGGTTTAGCGGTAGACGTGTATAACTGTCCATAAAAAGCCTCGTTCTCTCCCAGAAGCTCCGATTTGGCGGATATGACTCTGCCATCGTCGGTCTTCAGTTTCGTGAGCTGGTTTTATGTCGAATAGCTATCTACAAAGCTGTAGACAAAGTTACCTTTTAGTTAGATAGATGACGTTTAGAAAAAGTTAAATAAAGCTAAAAATAGTAATATCCAGTGAATATGTTACTATACATTTATACAATCTTCTATGAAATACTTTAGTTCAGGCAAAGTATGAAATATTTTTTATTCTATTATACTTTGCGTAAAAATTTAATATCATGCTAAATCAGCCGGCAATGTGTGTTCATACTCGTAACTAGAATAAACCAACGGAGCCTTCAGAGTTACTGTCTGCAGGGTTTATAGGAACTTAACACGAAGGAGATTTTTTTTTATTTTTTATTAATCGCTGTTTGTACTGTAGTCTTAACGTAACATCTGCTTTCATCTGCACTGCAGATGTAGATAAACGAGATTTCATTATCTCATTTTGCTTTATAATATGAATATTGTGTTGAATGAGTAGGCGATTCATAAAATGCCTGAATTCCATTATTTGATTGCATCAACTTTATTAAAGCCAGACTCAAAGTCAACTCAGTTCTGCTTAACTCAACAATATTTACCTACTATTTTAATAAATGATACTAATCTACTGATTTTCGCAGAAATTCACAATTTTGTGATAACAATAAAATCAAAAACATTGACCGTCTAGACTTGTCAAAACTTATTACTAGAAATGCTCTGAGATGAGATCAAATTGAAACGAGATCCCATCAAAAACATAACATGGAGGCCATGCAAATATAACGTTGGAGTTTTATTATTTTTTACTCTCCCCCTCTCTCCCCCTTGTTAGCAAAAGTAAGCAAAGCTCTTTTATGGGCCCTTAAACTTACGCAAACATTCACATTACAAAAACTAAGGAATTTAAGGCAATTTTGCAGATATCCACGTAAAGGGAATAAAACATATTATTGACCTAATCAACATAAAGTAGCCCCCGTCCTCCATATCGTCAAAACAACCAAAGCAAAGACACCCATTTGATACTTACGTAATATTTAAATGAACTCATGTGCAAAAAAAGCTAAATCGTTTAAGAACTCTAAGAACTTTATTATGATTCGTCATGATTCATCACCATTGTATCAAAATTTGACACGGGGCTCTCACTTCGAGAGTGAGAGAAGTTATTGGATGATTTCCCATCTAAAAAAACAGAATCCTAACCGTTATTAGAGAACTTGCTTATTATTTAGTTTTAGCTGTGACAACCACAACTAAACAGTGAAAAATAAAAACCCTTTTTAAAAAATGCAAAATAATTGTAATTGCGGAAGTCGGTGTCAAAAAATTAAAATACAAAATCAAAAACACCTACTTCACCTCATGGTAAGCTCTAATGTTGTCGACAAAGGGACATTTATTTCAACAAACATCATTATGACCTATGACCTTAAGTCACAATCTCCTACAGGGAAACCCACTCTGCAGCTGCTGTACATAAAATAAAGGTGTTTCTAAAAACTGTCATTTAATGCTCAACAAAACCCTTCAACTTTTCGTTTTTAAATTTAATTAGTAACCAACTGTATTAAAATAAATTGTCACTTTGCACTGTTGTCTACAAATTCTAAAGCCTTATCATGTTCATTAATTTTTTCGTAAGTAACACTTAACATTAATTGCCTTTTGTTCTTCATAAAGAAGAACAAAAGGTTCCCCTCATATCGTTTTTGTTGGCATACCGTTCCCGGTATCACAATAAAAATAATTACTTACACAAGCAACTTGTTATAATCATTATTGTTGGTGACAACACAAGATATTGTATTAATGTGTTCGAGAGGGATGACATAATTGATATGCTGCAGTAAAAAATATTTCCGTTATTTTCCTGTATTTTTGTGCTTTCATCTTATGCTTATGAAATTCATAACAATGGATTTCAATCGTCACTTCAGCCGAAAGACGTCCGCTGATGTTAGACATTGGTCCATCTTGTGGGAAGCCTTCCAACGTTGCGTCTTCCGGTACGCTTTCGCCACTCTAGAATCTTTTACCCCGTCAACCAGAGTGACTAAAGGCACAAAAATAAATCGTCAAAACTTTATTAGGTATATAGTAGGTAAGTATTAAATAAACGACCCTTAAACGGGGGTGCAAAGTTTGTATGGACAAACTGACTTTCACGCGGACAACGCTGCTGGCAGAAGCTAGTATATATACCTTTTGTTAATTCTGTCCACTTCGATTCAACGGTATTTGGTCTGAATCACGTTTGAAGTATAAACTACGAAATAATATTGACCTAAGTTATATAGTGGAACCACATATCAAATTCTCCAAGTTACGGCACGGAATCTTATCTAAGTTAGTAGGTATGCTATGTAATTTATCCGCAATCCCTCAGCCTGTTGGTTATATTAGTTGTATTGAAAATTGGATCGAAGATCACAATATGCTAGAAACTTATGTATCTAAAGTTTATTTATCCAATCGTATAGGTAAACGTAATAGTATTAAGAAGCTTCAATAAAAATGTCCATAAAAATCAGAGTGATAAAATGACATTGTAATGTTTCCGAAATACTATTGAAGATATTTCAGACTATAATTAAATTGTTAATGAAAATACAAAAAACAATAGCAGGCATCTAAAACTATTTACCATAGTTGATTCTAAAATAAAGATAAAATCTATAGATATCAAATTCTTTATTGACGAAAAACATACTATCTCTCATAATGACTTTTATTGGAGAGAAAATAAAACGAAAATCACTGTACTAAATAAAAATCGACCTATGCCAATAAAACAGATCATGAAATCTCTTATAGCTTGCTTTTTGCTCCAAACAATATATTCTCTCGAAAAGGCTAACACACATAGGAGCGATGTATAGTAAAATTACGAGTATTGCTATATTTTTCCGAGAAGAACTGAAGTCTTACCATGACATGTTAAAATATTAGTTGTGCCAGCGAGAAAGAGGGATGGAGCCTTTAACTTTTCAGTTTAGGTCGTAAAATGGATCGCGTTAAGAGTTTGTGGTAGGGCTTCTGCTCCTACAAAGACGCGGACAACCGGCACAACAGCTAAACTATTGTTATTATTTGTGAACAAGTGACATATGACTCCGAAACGTGGTCGCTTACAATGGGCCTCATTAGAAGAATTAAAGTCACTCAAAGGACAATGGAAAGGATTTGGATTTCCTTGCGTGATCGAATCAGGAATGAGGATATCCACAGGAGAACCAAGGTTACCGACATAGCACGAAGAATCGCCAAACTTAAGTGGCAATGGGCAGGGCACATTGCTCGCAGAACGGATGGCCGTTGGGGCCGAAAGGTTCTGGAATGGCGACCACGTACCGGTAGACGTAGCGTTGGAAGGCCTCCCACAAAGGTAGACCAATGACCTGGTAAGGGTTGCGGGAATCCGATGGATGCGAGACTCACAGGACCGTTCATTGTGGCGACACTTGGGGAGGCCTATGTCCAACAGTGGAAGTCTTTCGACTAAAATGATGATGATGATTATGAGGTAACCATCTGAGCATACCGAGATTTCTCCGTACCTCTGAAAGCACGTTAAGCCATTGGTCCCGACTGTCATTTCTGGATCTTTGACAGTCGTTATGGATAGTAAAAAACCAGAAAATATGACATCAGCTGTGCCAGGCTCAGTTACTAGGTTGTGGGGGTCAGGTAGCCAATTATTTCGTGTGAAATATTGGTATCCAGCTGCATCTGGTTTAACTGAAAGCCGACCTTAACTTGATTGGTAAAAGGCTATGCAGCTATTAAAGTTACATTTTTTTTTTATAAATCTTTTGTGATATAAATAAACACGCATATTCAGGGCATGCTCGTTCTATTGTAGACCTCATACATTCCCATTAGGGTAGGTCAGATCAAAGTCAAAAGATCAAGCACATTAAAAAAACTGGTTTTCCCTTTCTTGGCAGATTCCAGAAAACTAAATTCTATTCTAAGAGAATTATAAACACCTTTGTCAAGTGAATAAAATTGTTTAAACTGACACGGAAATGTGGAGCACAAACTAATTACAGTTTTTTGAAACTTTTGGTTCCACAACTTTGTCGTGCTATTAAATAGAAGGTGTATTGCAGTCCTAAGGAAACGAGTCACACAAAAAAATCCTTCTGTGTGTGTGTAATTGGCAAGACAATTCCGTCTTCTACACAAATTGTAATAAGGATACCTGAGTATACTACGTGAGCTCGACAAATGGAAGTGCGATTATCGTTTCTGCGACAAAACTGTACTGCGACTCACTTTTTTTCGAATGCACGCTTGAGTGACAAACTGAAGCTCGACGTCACGCTGGCAAACGGTTGTGCTACAGAAATTCGACACTAAGATAGACACAAACAACTGTTTGACTACTACTTGTGTGAGTACTGTAATTTAACAATGCGTTGATGCAGTATTATAGTAGTTTGACACTACCCTACTTGCCAGTATAGTTAGACGAAGCCCCGTGGAGCGGGGCTTCTACTTCTGGGTGGTTATAAACAAAATAAAAACGAAGATTAAAGTTGAAGCTCCGCTCCACTTCGCTCCTGCCTTAGATTTTTAACCTAACCTGTCTGTGCCTGGGTGCCCTAAAATATGTTAATTCTTCATGTACACTAGAGTGATGTCGAGCTTCAGTGTGTCGAATGCACGTTTGTGTGTGTGCATGAACTATGGTGAGTTTTGTCGTAAAAGCGTTAATCACACATCCATTTTGTCGAGATTAGGTAGTACACTCAGGATAAAGAGAGAATGTCAAGAAATTTTTACAATCAACGTGACTTTTGTCTTTTGGGTTTCATCTTGCTCTACAGCAGCCACAATTTTCCCTTATTTTTTAAACTTTAATGTGTAAGATAAAATTATAAACACAATATCTTAAATCTAAAGCACTAGACTAGCATTAGCACTAGTACTAGATGGAAGACTTGAAATTTTTAAGGACTAATACAAATAAAACATTATACCTACTTCGATTCAGGAGCGTAAAACACAACAACAATATAACTGTGTTATTCCAACAATGTTATTGATCAGAGTTATGAGCTTGTAAACCCGCGTGCCGCCTACATATGAGTATTTAAGAATACAGGCAATATTTACTAAAATATTCATTAATTCTGTATTAAGTAAGCTTTTCAAGTGTCACGCTAAGTTAGATGCTATTTTGATTTAAGTCGCCTTAAGACAGGTGCAGTTCAGAATTTGTGATACAGATGATATATAACCGTAAAATAATTTATTGATATAAATACAAGTAATTATGTTAATAAATAACTAGGTCTTAGTTTTTAATGATAAACTGTGAAACGAACTCGGTAAACTGTGACCGGGTTGGAATTATCCTTTGAAAGTTGGTATGCCTTGATTTTTATTTTTGATGTACAATAAAGAATATATCTATCTATCTATCTAACTTGATTGTGAATCTACGGGTAGTGCAGCAGTATTTGTTTTTTAGTGACACGAAGCATTTTTGAAAATATGTATGAGGCATTTATTTGTTTTTTGTTTTCGCAGGTTTTGTAAGAATTCGGTTTGTATTTTCTTATTATGTAAATAATTTAAAGGTCATTGTATAATAATATATGGACGGCGCAATAAATCATTTATTACATGGCATCTTGACCCATACATTTTCATGAGTAGTGTGAAAGTGAAACCCGCCCCAGGTTTCACTTTCACACTACCCGTGAATTTCAGTTTTGGTGTACAATAAAGAATATATCTATCTATCTATCTAACTTGATTGTGAATCTACGGGTCGTGCGGCAGTATTTGTTTTTTAGTGACACGAAGTATTTTTGAAAATATGTGTGAGGCATTTATATGTTTTTTTTTTTCGCAGGTTTTGTAAGAATTTGGTTTGTATTTTTTTTTAATGTAAATTATTTAAAGGTCATTGTGTAATAATATATGGACGACGCAATAAATAATTTATTACATGGCATCTTGACCCATACATTTTCACGGGTAGTGTGAAAGTGAAACCTGGGGCCCTGGGACGAAGGCAAAGAAGGAACAGGAGTGCGTTTTTAGTAAGTAAAAGTCTGACTCTATCTCCCGCTCCGCCAAGGACGGGATTTGGCATTAGATGATTTTCCTACCTAAAAAAAAACTCCATACATAAAAAAATCAACCTATATTGTTTCTGGTAAATTACATTGGTGTCATCTACTCTAGTATTACAAAGAGGTATAGTTTTTTTTTTGTTTGTAGGAGGTAATCTCTGAAAGTACTCGTCCGATTGCGAAAATGTGTTCACCGTTAGAAACCATTTTTTTAAGGTGGGAATTCATCCAATGACTTTTCGCGCTCTGGGTGGAGCGTGAGGGCGTGTCAGAATTTTACTATTTATTTGAAATTTCCCGCGGTCCTAGTTAGCGGGCATCGGCCCTGCTGGGCCTCTACGGTTTGCTTACATCTCTTTGAGGGGCCCGTGGATCACTACGCGCTGTTGACGACTGGGCTCAGTCCGGTTAATTACTGAACGGCCGGACGGCGAGCTACCCATTGCTCGACGTCCGCAAGCCCACGCCTACCGTGGCTGGTAGTCGGGGTCGGAATTACGGCGGCTGGGGCGTGAGGACCTTCGTTCTCTCACTCGTGCAGCCTCCTCCTTCGCTAGCATTAGCTACTTCGCAGAAGGAGGCGACCGCCTGCTATTCCTCCTCGCTCCAGACCATAGCCCAAACCAGGGCCCGACGCGAGAGGTCGCTGCCGCCGATTGCCTCCACGAAGACTCGGCGGTGCTCCGCTCAAGCGGGGCACACGTCCACAGTATGCTCCACCGTGTCCTCCGGGCGGTCCACACAATGGTGATACCCGGTCGTTTCTTCCGCCTGAATCCGATGCAGGAACCTCCCGAACTTGCTATGGAAGCACTGGAACTGGAACTGGAACTTGCGTGGTGAAGACTTGCGTCATGTGGAAGGTGAGGACGACATGTTTCCGCTCCAGCCACTCCTCAAAGAGGGGGCGGTACTGCTTTATTCCTGAGTGACATAGGCTATATTTTATGTATGCGGGCGAAGCCGCGGGCAAAAGCTAGTTAGCTAGTAGTAGTCATATTGTTCACATTCATGCGGCGAAGCTTTCATACAATATAAATTCTATTGTTGTACATATATGAAAGAGTGCTTCCTTGTAATGTTTCCTACTGACATTAATTAATGCTGAATTGAAGCCCTTTCCACATAAGCTATTACCGTTTTTATGTCAATAAACAATTTTTCTTTCTTTATGCGGTGATAATGGTTTAAAAGAAAAACTCGCAGGGCCATGGTAGCTCTTTCGAAAAACGATTCTAGCAGACATCGTCATCAAGCGGATCTAGAGGGCCCCGTTGATTTTTCTAACCACTCTTTGAGACATACGTGAAACACAACGTACTGTCGACCTGGGCTGCTCGCCGTCCGTAGATCCACGGTCCAGAAATAGCACTGCGATAATTGACACCCGAGGCTTCTGCAGCGGCTGGGGTGTGAGGATATCCACGGTAGTGTTCCACTCGAGCGCACCATATTCCATCTGCACAATGGTAACATCAAGTCATTTCTCCCCACGGAATCCAAAACAGGAACCTTCAGAAACACCCATGTCTAATGAGGGTCTGCGTCAGGCGGAAAGTGAGGACACCGTGGCGCCTCTCTAACCACTCATCAAAGAGGGGACTTATCGCCATAAGCATGGTATGCCAAAAGTTATAATCCTTGAGAACGGTAACAGATGTTACCTCCCACCATGATAGAAATAACAGTCAACTAACTTCACATAGTGTAAATATCAACCGAATCCGAGAAGACAGTTCATTATGAAAACTATTATTTGTCACGGCTGTTTATTTTATCAAAATTGTCGTTAGTCATATAAGTAACATTCAATTAACTTACATTAATGTAAAAATAATGGATGAATGGAGTCTTCAGAAATTAAATCATGACATAATTTCGATTTAACAATCAATTATATTTAAACAAAGCAAAGTAAAGTTATATGAAAATATATTAATTGTAGCCTAACCACTTGATCTGGTTTACCATGCCATGTTTTGTCATGGTGTAAGTTTCAATGTCATCGCCTGCATGACCATGGGGCATTTGTCATTAGGAACTTTTTAAGCGGTAATTTTTTTATATAGGTAATACAAATTCGGCATGAATAAGGAACCAATTTTCATAATTATAATACATTTAAGAAACCTATATAAAGCGTACCCACTTGCACAAGAACGATGATGTATGATTATTTTTTTATATTGGTTACGTAAATTAGGTGGGAGTGAGACTTTGAGTTTTTCTTATTTCAATACATTAATTTAAAACATTAAACTACAATACTGGATAAACACCTATTTACTCGATTTGTGAAAGGAGCAAAACACCTTTTATAACGTAAGTAGAAATAAGAAGTCCCTCATTTTATTAAAAAGGTAGGCAACATGAGAACATAAGTGACCTACATAAATATTCTCTACTATTTTGTGGGTGAGTACATACCTGTAGTGACATCTAGGACGTCACATAAGAACTAATCCTGCATCGCGCAATCAAAGTTCTCTGCGTGATTAGAACATATAGAACAGCCCGAAATCATCTATCGGGCAGTTGCCCACCAGACATAACACCCGTCTGATCGGAGGATCCTCCCTTTTCAAAGGAAGTTTGCGGGACTTTACTCTCTGTTCCGCCTACTTCCAAATACCCACAGAATAGTTATCAATAATATAAATTATGTACGTATATTGGTAAAATAACACATATTATTATGACAAAATAGAAAGACTAGAGACTTTCACTCTACTTTTAAAAACGGCGGCCCCAAATGTCAGGTGGTAGCGAGTTCCACAACCGTACTGTGTGCGCAGTGAAGAAGTAGGGTAGGGTTTTTCATTGTTCCTCGATTGTTTTTCAGTAAGTAAGGATAATAATGGATATTTTTTAAGCCACAATGTGCGTTGCGCTCCGGTCATTCCTCTATTGCTTCTTAAAATTTGTAGGCGAATATGGCATCTCTATTGAAGTAGTATTGTTTTCGACTGATGGTGGACAAAAAAGCGATTTTTTTCCAATAAAACTAATATCATGACATCTTGTTTGCTGTACCTGCGAGTCTCACTATTGCTCGACCCAGTTTCATGACCCTCGCACTCTCGTAACTTGCATGCTCAACACTCTTTTGAACAGTCACCCTGATCATGATGTGTTCGCGGACGAATGGAAAACGATTATGTCAGCCAGTCTGGAGGTCTTTGAGATGAGTGTGTGAATTTTGTGTATATTAATATATTCTTTATTTGATATGATTGGCGGATAAACGTTTTCGTTAAATACATATGTTATATGTAAGTAGCTATAGATAAAACCCAGCTAGTCCCATTTGTCACATTTGGATGAAAAAAATATTTTCGAAGGGATTTAGGTATCTGAAATGGTATCAGTAAAACTTTTAGATATTGATAATATCTATCCTTTTGGAAAAGTTCTCGTTATGTGTAATATTTCTTTACAGAAAAGGTAAGTAATAAAACAATATGAGTGAAACAGAAAAACAATAGCAAAACTTTTACCTAGCTTTCACAAACACTAAAAAATTAGGAAACAATTTGTGAAATCAGAAATTATTTTGAAATAAAAGTAGGTTCTTGCTTTCCTTTTCTAAAATTCTAAAGTTATTGTGGCTAATTTTGATTAAAATGTTTTGTTATTTTTTCTTTTTAAGATGATAAACAATTGTTCAAGTCTGAAGTGCGGAAGCAGGAGAAGTATTGTAATCCTGATATGAATTGAAGAAAACTTATTGATAGAGTAAAAATGAAGTCCTTGTCTGTCCCTGTCCTGTGGACTACTCTTTTCGTTGTGATGATAATCTTCACATTTCTCAACCCTGACCCAAAATAGCCCGAAAATTTCCTTATGATTCCAGAATTTTAGAGGAGGTATTATAAACTCTATGATAATTACTTCCTCAAACTTCAGGTAAATATATTATACTCCGGGTATTACGACCTCTAATGATAATACACATGACACGCGAGTAATCGATGGATAGTCTTTAGTCTCAGGCCAAGTAGGTTGATGTAGCGAATTAAGTACATAATCGCTTACCATCAGGTGAGATAGTGGTCAAACGCGAGCCTATCAATAATAAAAAAAAACCATAGAACGTGTTCAATACATAAACTAAAAGGAGTATAGGGAAAAGTAAATAAGTAGCCATTTGTAACTTTGAGGAATTATATCATATCGTGGATGTACGTTGAGATCGGGTTACTGTAAACTTGCTACATTATCGATTCGTCATATAAAAAAACTACGTGTAAACTCGCTACAATTTTATTTTATCGTATTAAAATATTTTGGAGCATTGTAAGCTCGTCACACTTATTTTTTATGAACAGTCTGCAGAAAAATCAAAAAGCGGAATAAAAAATCACTCAAGCGCGAGTCAAGCTCGCACACCGAAGGTATAGCAAATACGTAATGTAAATGCCATCCTACACATTCCAGCACAAATCCGATTTAAACAAAAAATAATAAGCCGATTATCTTCGAAATGTTCCACCCTTGCAAGAATCACGAAAGCTAATGTTTTATTGGATTCATTTTAGCTTTGGAACATAAAACTTAATTTACCGGAAAAGTCTCTTGATGCCTTGACTTTTTTAAGATCGTTTTCCATAATTAAAAATCGTAGGAGGAAAATGACGTAGGAACTTTTTAAATATCTTTGGAACATGGCTTTGGTGGGAGAATTTGAACCAATTGTCAATTAAATTGTGCACAAAATAGATTCGAAATTTGAATTAATTAATACTAAGCATTTTGAATTACTGTGTCGCCTTTGTTCCGACTGCCTGGGGGACACGGTGGTTCATACGGTGGAGGTGTATCCCACCTGGATGGAGCACCGCCGTGTCCTCGTGGGGGCGATTGACGGCCGTGACTTCTCGCGCCGGGCCCGGTTTTAGACCATGGTCCAGGGAGAATGGCAGGTGGTCGCCTCCATCTGCGAAGCGGTAAAACTAGTGAAGGACAGGGCCACCCTCGAGAGCGAACGGACATCCTCACGATCCAGCCAACGAGATCCTTAGTCCGACTACCAGCCACCACAGGCGCGGGCTTGCGGACGACGATCAATGAGTAGTTCGCCGTTTGGCAACCGTTGGGATCGGGCCGGAGTCGTCGATGGAGCGTAATGTTCCAGGTTCAAAGAGATGTCTGCAAAACCGAATACCGTGTACGTATATATACCGAATATAGTACCAATTTCCGACTACCGTAAGGCCCGGACTTGATAAGAATTGATAAGAATCAAGTCTGGGTCGATGCCACATTGTGTTCCACGCGCGCTTTCAAGAGATGTGACTTTTTCAACTCCATTTCAGACTGTTGGGACTCAGGCCTCCTCTCTAGGAGAGGGATTTTTGATTTCTTATAAAAAAAGGACATAGTTTGAATAAAAAACAAAAAAGTGCAAGACCTTCTAATACGGTTGATGAGGAAGGCATTGCATTTTTTTTGTACACAGGCATACTAGCATAGCATAGTTGGTCTTATAATGTTCCCACTGTTGGGACTCAGGCCTCCTCTCTAGGAGAGGGAATGGGCCGTAATCCACCACGCGGGCCGAGTGCGGGTTGGTGGATGTCACATGTCTTCGAATTTTTAGTTCTAGGACATGCCGGTTTCTTCACGATGTTTTCCTTCACCGTTTTGAGAGCAGTGGTGATGAAATAAATTATACAAAGTAATGCGCCTGGCTGGGTTTGTACCTCTATCTCTGAATTTTAATTGAGTTACCTCTATCCCTTAAAACTTAGAAAAGGTAAATACTTGTATCTACACGAGCAGGTAAACCATTTTGTAACTAACATTCGTTTTCTATGTAATCCTCTCAAACGAAACTCTATTACTCGTTTGATAAAACCGTTTGATTCACGAACACAAAGTCTTTTGTAAAGTAAATATAATACGAGTATAATCTTGTGTACCGTATGAATTAAGTTATACGGGGAAAGTATTGAAGAGAAAATAAATAAATATATTTTTGGAGGTATGCGGAACAGAGAGTAAAGCCCCACATACCTCTATTGAAAAGGGAGGATCCTCTGGCCAGACGGGTGTTATGTCTGGTGGGCAACTGCCCGATAGATGATTTCGGGTTGTTCTATATGTTCTAATCGCGCAGAGAACTTTAATTGCGCGATGCAGGATTAGTTCTTATGTGACGCCATATTTTGAATACGACAACTGCTTGTACATGACACATTATGGAAATAATAAAACTGGAGTAAAACAACCCTTTAAACATTAATAATAATAATAATAATAATAACAAGAATGATGTTCTACTTATGTACACAAATGTAGTTCTCGGTTACATTTAGGCTTGAGAGCGCATATATTTGCATTTCATCGCTTAGTAAAGTCTCACGCCGGCGCCGCCGCGTTTCCCACCGCAGACGCCCCGGGTGTTAGGACGGCGAGCAATAGGTAACTCGGCGTTCGGTAAGTGCCAAGCCCGGGGCAAGGATGTATTGGTTTTCGTACGACGCTTCAAAGAGAATCTGATAGTTTCTATTGCTCCACCTAGAAAGGGAGAAGTCAATTGACGATTTCCCACGTAAAATAAAACATTTCTGCTTTATTTTCGTTTCGTAAACTACAAGACAGGGAGTCTTGTCGAATTCTTCAAATGCTATATTTTTACACGATTTTAACCCTTGGTTTACCCGGTGACTTCATATGTACACAATTTACCCGGTGGAGTCCCCAGGACTCCTGGAAATAAAGTCGTAATTTTATTATGAAATAAAAACTAAAAAAAAAAGCTGATTATTCATTACTAATTTGGTTTTACGATGGCAAAGGTTTATAATTAAAATGATAAAATCACAGCCTTTTATTAAGGAATTTCTGGATTAGAACACCTTTTTTAACCAAATTACGAGACCTAACTTTTAGTCTCAACATTTCAAAAACTAAACATTTTTTAAAGGTATTTTTTGAAGAAACACAACAGAAAATATAATCAATCCTTATAAAAAAACATAACATTTCTTGCAGTCGGGTAAAAAAGAAAAAAAAGGACATGGTTTGAATTAAAAACAAAAACGTGCAAGACCTTCTAATACGGTTGATGAGGCAGTCATTGCATTTTTTTTTGTACACAGCTTAGTACTAGCATAGCATAGTCGGCCTTATAATGTTCCCACTGTTAGGACTCAGGCCTTCTCTCTAGGAGAGGGAATGGGCCGTAATCCACCACGCGGGCCCAGTGCGGGTTGGTGGATGTCACATGTCTTCGAATTTTTGGCTCTAGGACATGCCGGTTTCCTCACGATGTTTTCCTTCACCGTTTTGAGAGCAGTGGTGATGAAATAAATTACACAAAGTAATGCGCCTGGCTGGGTTTGAACCCGCAACCTACAACTCGTAAGTCGGAGCCGTTACCACTCGGCCACCACTGCTCAGTACTTAATTTGGTAAATATACAAAGTTTTCCTCTTTAGACGATCGACAGATCCCATTCCAGGGCAGTTTCTGCTCATTATTGGAGTCGAAAGGTAAATGGAGATTCTAGCCTCCTAAGCTGATTCAATGGTATATTTTGTTGATCCTCATTATTCGTGTCGCTGTACCTCAGTTGTGCATCACAGACTCAGCACCTTCTTCAAGGAAATTTCTACGAGACACCATTATACTACATTAAAATTAAAAAAAAAAAAAAAACCAATAAGAAATACCGTAGATAGGCTAAAACTGTTACAAAAATACCCCAGTAGAGTCCCACGGACTCCACTAGCGTGTTTACTTACCGATCGGAACCGCGGACATCGACGCCCGCTGTTCTACGCCTTTAGCTCATCACTGTGTAAAGGTACTGAAACGAACTGAAAATTTATAATTACAAAAACTAACAGAGTTAAGAGCACTGAAAGTTTTCAGTGAAGTCCCAGGGACCTACCGGGTAAATTAAGGGATCATCGTCCTTCAAACTACATGTTTTTCCCTGATCAACAAATCTGACATTTACTTATGAAGATATTTCAATTTTAATAAGTAACTTACGACTATGTTACGCAGATAAAAACACAAAACATTATAAGCTTACCTACCCACGAAGCTCTTTGGCATTTTCTTCTTAATAATGATGCTTTTTCTTAAATAAAATAAAGATTCTAATAAGCTTTTATGAATGGGTAGGAAGATAACAATATTATCTATGTTTAACATTTTATTTTCTGCGCGTAACCAATAAAAATACATATTTAATTTATCTGCCTGATTTTCAACACGAATTGATTATTGCATCGTTATTTGATGATTATTTCGTGCCAAAACAATCACATGTTTTAGAAGTTGAACATCATACTTTTAGAGTCAGTTGCACCAACTAAATTGAACAATAACCGATGCCCCATCAGTCGTCAAATTACTGGTTATAAGAAATACGGATTGCACCAATTTTGTAATACCTAGTCAAAATGATGTCACGATTAATCGTGATATTACTTTAACCGCTGAAATTCAGCCGGTTAAGGGCTTTACTTAAGGTTAAAGCAGACGAAATTTAAACATTTACATGAAGGTGTAACAGCGGATGATAAAACTCAAATATCATTGTTAATGTTACTGTTAAAATTAAATTTGACGGTAGCTGTAACGGCTTTTGATAACCCGCTAAATGGAATTCTTTTAGTTTTTGTGCCTTGTAACATGATAATAAAATCATTTACTTCATTCAATTCATTTACCTTTAAATAAACATACTAACAATCAAAACAATATAGACAGATACCTATTACTCATATTATTATGCTCTGCTAGTTAACCAGCCACTTAAAAATATCACCTAAAAAGCAATCAATCGTCGCTTAGTTACCAGAATAGTGAAATCGTTGTAAGTTTTTAATTGACTTTCGGAAAATTATAATTTAAAAGTTATTAAAGTTCAGTACAAGGACTAAATTTAATACTTTTATTTGAACAGTTAAGTCTGCTAAATACTTCATTTGAATTTGTAATGTATAACTGTCATGACTGTAGGTATAATTTTATCGATTGGGTTTTTAGATTTATTAAGGTCTTTTACCTTTCGTAAATAAAGCTGGATATTCTCCAAAAGCAATCAAACCACCCGCTAGGTAGCTACAAAAACAAATAAATATGTAATAAAAATAATGATCAACTAAAAATTAACTTCGCAAAAGTTTCAGTTTCATAATTAGTCCCTTGAGAGTCCTTACTGATTAATTGGAAACTGGGAAGATTGTTAGGAGTTCAATTAATTAATATTAGTCTCAAAATGTTTCACTGAACTACAAAATATATAGGGAGTTAGATATTCCTTTTTTCTGTTAACTTTTTTCTATTATACGTAACTAGTAGATACGCGGTATGTGTTACTACGCTAAAAAAATAAATACATTTTGTTTAATAAAAAACTGCGTGAGAGTTGTTAAAGCAAACATAATATATTTTCTGTAAAAATTATAATAAAAACAGGGCAAGTCGGACTCGCGAACTGAGGGCTCTGCACAAATTTACCTATGAAAACAATTCGATTCCCGAATTGAGTTAAAAAGATTTTTCTGAATTGTAAAAAAATATTTTTTGTCACGTAACTACAAATTTACAGTTTTCAGAGATATTCCTATATCTATACTATAAGACCCTGCTTTAAGCCAAATTTCAGGATTCTGGGTCAATGAGAAATACCCTATGAATTTTGATTCATTTGAGAGTGTTGAAATGTACGTTTTTGCGACATAAACGGCCGGAACCCTTTTATCCAAAGCTTCAAGGGACCGCAGACTTGCGTATAAGGCTTTAATTTCAACTCGATGCCTCCACGCGTTTCTGAGATAAAGGGTCTTGACAGACAGACATACTGACAGACAGACGGACGGACCACAAAAAGATCCTATAAGGGTTCCGTTTTGTCCTTTTGAGGTACGTTAACCCTAAAATAGCACTTTGTACACCCAGGACATAGCTCAAAGTTCTGAGTAAAAAGGAAAAAGGGAATGGAAAGTGTTGCCAGCTCAAGAATTTTAGTAATGTGAGTTTAAAATCAAAACCTAAGGTACAGGCAAAGAACAAGAAATGTCCTCGTGAACTGATTTTGAGAAAAACATATTTAATGATAAGAAATTTGAATTATTTTTATTGAGATCGGTTTGCAACAACGTTGTTTTAGCGACAATTGTGTTGAGTTTTTGTGGAAGCTAAGTTGAGAACGAAATTGCCCAAAATTTAAAGAGGTAATCAGTACAAAATAAAAGAATACAAGTATTCTATGTTCTTTGCCTGTTCTCTTCAAATACTTTACGGTTAAAGTCACATCACTAAATTAGTAGCTATAGGTACATGGCCTTAATAATATTATATAATTTATTTATATTATATAATATTATTAAGGTCATGGATTGAACATATTTAAGATTTTTTTTATATGTCGAAAAAAATATTTTTATTTTATTTTATTCCATTTTTTTTTTAAAGTAATATTAAAAGTCTTAAACTATCTCCGCATTATCGCCTGTCTAATAAAAACAGATTCGGGCACATCGATTGGATGGTTTCAAAGGCATAGGGCTATATTAAATTGTCTACGATTAACGCAGGCGAAGCCGCTGGCAGACATTAGATTCACATAAAGATCATCACTCACATACATATTTGCAATATAAACATGAGTATCTATATTGTTTGCGACCAGGAAAATAACCATTCGGCCCTAAACAAATATTTTGCGATACTCGTTACAGTATATTACTTAAATATTTTCAGACAAATCTGAAGTAATCCTCGGATAAACGTGTACATATTCAATCTTATTGAGGATTTGTAAGCCAAGCATGAGTTGACACAAAAATAAACCCAAATATTATAAATGCGAAAGTAGTTCTATCTATTTGTTTCTTACTTTTCCTTTTTTATGTGTAACGGATGGATGAACTTGTTACAAGGGGGGGGGGGGGTTGTATGTGTGATATTTTTTATGCTGGGAGTAGATATTGTAACAGTCGAGATTCTGAGAGTGGGTATTGTAGAGATCCTCTTTCATCGATACTTCTTTAGAGGGTTTGGAACTTATGGCACGTTATAAATAAATGACAAACACTAATTCGACAAGTAGAATGAAAAAAAAAATCAGATGTTATTTTTAGGAAGCCCGTCAGGCCTATAAACGTGAGAGATTTTTACAATAAAGGTGATATTAAATTGGTATTCGTGCTAAACTGCAACGAGATTAAAGTGCAGACAAGCCCCCCTAGCCAAGTTACAACCGTTTCGTTTCGATTCTCTTTTCGTCGATCGCCTCGAGTAGGCCACGCCTCTGATTCCTTTATTCTGACATCATCTCAACGCTCAGTCACGTGGTCAGAACAAAGGAATAGGAGGCGTGGCCGACTCGAGGCGATCAACGAAAAGAAAATCGAAACGAAACGTTTGTAACTCGGCTAGGGGGGGCTGGTATTTTACGGAAGTGCAATTTGTGAGAATTCGTTTGATATCTCACACTTGTCATCACCGGCACGTTCTAACCCTAGTCAGGCTGGGCCTTAAAAAAATATTGTAAACTAATGTCACGATAACCGCGCTTAATATGCTAATATATTGGTGAGGTAAGTACCGTTTCATAAAGTTATGGTATTTTCCCTATCCTACTTTGCATATTAGATGATAACCGTGTCCGTTTTCAGTTTCGTTGCACTCATTTACCTTCCAACAAACCTTCGTTCAGCTTTTGTAATTCGATTAGGCGCATACTGGTATTGTTATGATAAGGTAATATTAAGATTCTAAAGCAGACTTAATTATGGAGACAAAAGGTAATCCGCCTGTGAAAACCTTCCGCAAAGATGACTTCTTGTTGAATGTTTGTGATTTTAACTTGCGTTCTACTTATAGCGGTAAATTAGATTGCTAAAGAGTCTTAGCCGAAGATTCGACCCGAGAGTCGATATCTGTTAGGTTTTTTTATTACAAAATTCATTCATACAGCAGCATGTACTTACATTTGTAGGGTTAAGGGGTGACCAGATGGTTGCAAACTAACGTCCCAACTAAGGTGACTTTGCTAGTTTCAATCCGTGTAGACAGCAGTTGTAATCCATGACCTTCAACGCCCTTGGTTGGGGAGCGCGTTTTCCCAACCACCGAACGCTAGTTTGCAACCGCCTGGTCACTCCTTTACATACTTCAATCACCTACATAGTGCTTATAAAGGAAAAAATGTCGCGCTACCTACAAAACACTTTTTTCCAGTACATTCTGAGAAAACAGGCGTGATGCCGGCTTACATTTTAATATCATATTTTGTGTTGTCAAAGATATAAGTCATCATGATCATCATTTCAACCGAAAGACGTCCACTGTTGGATATAAGCCTCCCCCAAATGTCACCCCAATGAACGGTCCTGTGCGTCTCGCATCCATCGGATTCCCGCAACTTTTACCAGGTCATCGGTCCACCTTGTAGGAGGACTTGCAACGCTACGTCTTCCGGTACGTGGTCGACATTTCAGACCCTTTCAGCTCCAACGGCAATCCATTCTGCGAGCAATGTGCCCTGCCCATTGCCACTTAAGTTTGGCGATTCTTCAAGCTATGTCGGTAACCTAGGTTCTTCTGCGGATATCCTCATTCCTGATTCGATCACGCAAGGAAACTCCGAGCATAGCCCTTTCCATTGCCCTTTGGGTAACTTTAAGCCTTCTGATGAGGCCCATTGAAAGCGACCACGTTTTGAAGCCATATGTCATCACTGGCAACACACACTGGTCATAGACTTTCGTCTTGAGACGCTGTGGTATATAGGACGAGAAGATACCGCGCAGCATCCCGATCGCTACTCAGCCGAGATACAAGCAGTACAAGTTAAGTTGTTGTGAACATTATTCAATATTAATTCTTCTTTCCATTTCCACAGCGATGTGAAGAGCTACTAAGCGGGATCATTTTCCTTTGTATTTCAAATCAATCTAGTCAGTCTAGTCAACCCCATCATATAGGTACGGAGCCTTCCATTTGTGGCCTAAGAACAATCAATCTCATCGTCACAGTGACAGGAAAACTTTGCCCCTTACACTGAACTCCAGTTAAACTATAAAAATGTGAAGTGGAAGTTGGTAAATAAACGTTTTTGATTATAAGGATTTTGTATCTTGGAAATGAGTCAAAAATAACAAATGACTGACGCGAGTTCGAATTCAGCACATAAAACAAAGAAAATCGTCAAATTTACGCTTCGTCGATTATCAAAGTATAGAGTTTTTAATTGTCATCGGGTTAAACTAATAATTGATTATTTCCATAGTTATTTGTGATTGCTGTGCTGTTAAAATATTCAATGTGTAATATTTTATGTATTTTTTTCTTTTGTACACTTATATTATATACATTTATATTTTAATGTTGGCCCCACACGAGTAATTACTTCTATATCGAAGATTCACAAACATGTAAAGTCACATATACAAGACACCCAAACCCAGAACTACTATCTGTAGGCCATATTTTTTTGTGTTTAGTGCGGGAATTGAAACCCCGGCACGCAGCGCAGCAGCCAATCGCTTAACCACTGAATAAAACGTGCCATCGAAACTAAAATATTGATTAAATACGAGTAGATAATTATATAAGTAATATGCTTAATAGATATGTCGCTAAAACGTGAGTTTATTTTCAGAATATGGACTTATGAATTCAAGTACCTATTTTAGGTAATATCTAAGAGTCATGTTTCCAGCAGGGTAGATTTTAATATTCAACTGGTAATTTGTAGGATAGAAAATGCTTTTCATACCCCTTTCATAACAAAAGCACCGAGCCGTTTTTTTTCGGTCATGCAAAGTAGTAGGAGGGATAAAATCATTTCAATCATAAAATAATTCTTCATAGAAATCGTACTTAAAAGTTTTTTATTCAAGCAGGGTTTAAGAGTGGATTAAGGAACGTGAACTATTGTTAGTCAGAACAATATTTTATTTAAAAGTTTTATTTTAGTTTGGAAGCCAGTTGTACCGCACCGTCCGATAACTTAGGACCAGGCCTGGGTCAGCGGCGCATTGTATGTATCCCGCTAGAGCTTATGCCAGCTAGGGTTGCAGGATAGATCAAAAGAGTACATAACAGGGTTCTTTCAGTTGCCCTTTTTTGCGAGGGCTGTGGTAACTCCTTCGAACTATCCGCAGCCCTGACAGGCCTCAACTAGACCCATCAATTTGTTTGACATCTCTTGATACAAAAAGAGCGACTGAAGGAATAGATAGGTTTAAGTCAGTACAAACTTGATTCTAAAGTGTGAGTATGAGAATTATTTTACATGCAAAATAGCTTAGAAGCTATAATTGTTTAAGCATAATATGTAATTCTATATTTCTTCATTTCTGTTAAAATATGATATAAAAAGTATGAAATTAATAGCCTCGGTGAAGATTTTTCGACGTCCACCATTTATTAGGTATTAATATAATTTTAAGCTCCTACTGTATTTTTATGGGGGCAATAAAGAGTATCTATCAATTGATTTATCCAAGTATTCCATAGAATCTCTCTATCTTTACCTACATATTACGACTATATGTTTATATGTTCATTTACGCATTAAATACGGTTGAAAAATATTCTTTGTTTTCAACGGATATATTAACCGTCGAATAATTTTAGTAAAAAATCATCAAACTTCATTTTGTCGGTGACAAATTTGTCGCGTCCTGTCTTTTTTACCTTAACTTGCTTAACCTTAAAACTTACATAACCGTGGTCATTCCCTATTGCTGACATTTACTTTTAATTATTTGTTCCATTAATCAAGTTTTAAAGTTAATCTTGATTCTCCCTCGCCTATGATTGATTTTACCGAGTTTACAAGTTTAGACGTGTTTACAGTTAATTACAAATGCAATCAATCATAGCCGTTCTGAAACATGACTGTGTGATTCTCGTTCCATATTCAAATATTGACAGAAATATTGACTATCCCGTCTGTGTTTAAAGGGGAATGAAACTTTTGCCATACATTGCTGGTATACTGGTATGTTTTTTTTTCTTTTGCCCAATAATGAAACCTAGGCCATATCATAGAGGACTGTATGGGAAATCAAAAGTAAAATGAATTATTTCTACCAACCGTAACCAAACGAAGTTAGAGACAATTTAGCGTATTGCTATAGTTTGTAATGTTATCAGGCGTTATTTTTCTTAAATAAAAATACAGTATGTCTGATGTTCTAAGTTTCCCAATATTAAATATAGTTTTAGTTTCGGTTTTTAGGGTGAGTACGCATAAAATAGTGTCAATCACTATCACAACACTAACGCTTATCTTTTTGATTCGA
Organism: Mythimna impura; assembly: GCA_905147345.3. Lineage (NCBI taxonomy): Eukaryota > Metazoa > Arthropoda > Insecta > Lepidoptera > Noctuidae > Mythimna > Mythimna impura. The sequence goes on along the minus strand of LR990356.1, from coordinate 14,873,738 downwards.
TAATCACTTTTTTTTTCTAGTTTTAGTGACGAAAAACTGCGAGTGTGAATAAAATATAACAGTAAATAACCAATTTAATCTATTTTATCTATGAAAACCGCAAAATATATAAAATAATATTTCCATTTCATAATATAACAAAAATAGGTAACGCCTGACCAACATATACTAGCAATGCTTCTATACGTATCTTTGTTTAGTTACGGTTAAAAGACCTGGTTCTTTTTGCTATTGATTCTTCGTATTGGCACATAACCTAGGTTTCATTTCTGGCGAAAAGAAGAAAATAAAACATGCCAATAGTTTGCATTGGCCTTTGAAATATCAACACCAAAATCTACGTAGTACTACAATAATTAAAATTAAATTACTTAGTTTTTAGTGGAAAATTCAGTGGCTGTTTCAATTATTCGGAAATTTATTCCTTGTGGATATTGTAATGTAAAATTCTTATAGTTTGTTTTCTATCTCAAATGATGTCTGCACAACTGAGGGCTTAGCCAAGTTGATATTCTACAATCGTTAACGCTAGTAGAAAACTTAAAATGTATGGGAATGTTAAGTCACGTGGTCAGAACAAAAGAATCGGAGGAGTTACCGACTGTAGAAAGATATTCGAAACGAAACAGTTGTAACTTGGCTAGGCCTATTGGACAACATTTTGTAGAATTTTTGATACAGGCGCGTATTGACTATCTCAGCAAAGCTTACCTTCATGGCTGATTCGAGAAATTTACTGCCAAATACTGCAAAAGCATAAGAATTTGTTACACCTACAAGCTAATGGAAAACAAAGAATAAAATATTATACGAAGACATGGTTCACGGACAAGTCCTTTAGACTTAGCATCCAAGCCAAAAACACCAAATTAATTTAAAAAAAAAAAACTTTATAAAACGTGGCTTTCTGATTGTTATACAAAATGTCTAATTGTAAATTACTTAGGCTTTTAGTAAAAAATTTAGTAGAGAAAATTTTCTCCTACTACAGGTTACAATGGCTGCCAAACCAATAGAAAAGAATAAAACTTTCTTTCACTACTAATTTGATTGATTACCAGCCAGATATTATTTACTGTTCCTTTGCAAGATGGAAGAAAAATCTTTATTTCATAGAAGAAGGTTGTATTACTAATTTCCTTCTGTAAGTTTATAATAGTACTGGTAAGAAATTGAAAGACAAAGTGTTTCTTTACTTGCATAAAATAAGTTATATTTAGTTAAACTGTTGGACATAGGATTCCCCTAAATTTCGCCATAACGACCGGTCCTGTGCGTCTCACATCGATCGGATTCCCTCGACCCTCACCAGGTCATCGGGACACCTTGTGGGGGCCTTCCAACGCTGTGTCTTCCGGTACGTGGTCGCCACTCCAAAACCTTTCATCCTCATCGACCAGATATGTTCTGCGAGCAATGTGCCTTGCCCATTGCCATTTAAACTTGGTGATTCTTCGGGCTCTATCAGTAACCTTGGTTCTCCTGCGGATATCTTCATTTCTGATGTGATCACACAAGGAAACTCCGAGCATAGCCCTTTCCATTGCTCTTTGGGTGACTTTAAGCCTTCTGATGAGACAAAATGGGCCTCAATCTGTAGGTACTTACTTAATGAAATCTCCGTATTTTTTTTTTTCGACCATATTATTATGTCTGTATCTTTTATTTAAATTTTAAAATCTCTTCTAAATAAATTATGTGCACAAATAAATTTTGCGTCAAGTTATGTTAAGTTCCTAGTTTCAAAATTCTGTTTGATGAGAATTTTTTTTTTGGTAAAATAACTTTTTATACTAAACCATTAATTTAAGCTTAATTCTCAATCTCCAAGGGGTTATTTCAATTAGACTATTTGAGACTTTCCCTTCTAAAATAATGCTTAAATCTGATCTTTATTAATTTCGTCTGCGATGATAACGATTATGGCCATTTAGAACCCATCTTGGGTTCAAAATTTATAAATGAGATTTATGAAAAATTATAGAAGATAAATTATATTGGTAATTCTCGACTATGTATTTAAAAAAAATTAAATAATCTTCATATTATATTAATTCATCACAAAAATTATTATATCTGCTTATGATGCTTATGGATGTATAGATGACGCAAAATTACTTTGGTTTTCAAATTTATGAGACGTTGTTACCAAACTAGATAAGCTTGTTACTCCCGGTCGTTCATCTGACTCATAAGTTAGGCTTATTCTGCACGTACTGCACCGTCATAAGGCTTTACGAAGCGTGACAAACGGACAGTTATTACTTTCAATTTTGTCAACGTTGACCTTATTAGTCAGCACAAAATATGAACCCGAGGGGAAAATAATGTAACTCCCAGCTCTTACATCCGTCACGTTTCACGCCTTTAGGGGAAATAATTCTAGCGGTACTGAAGAAATTTAGGTGGTATGCCGAAAAAAACTGTATCTAGGGTGGAATTAGAATGTGAGGCCAATTTAATTTTTATTTTTTTTCATTGTTTCGCTAGTACTCTAACTTTACCTTGTGATAATTTCGTTTCGTTCTTGTGGTAGTTTCGTTTCGTTTGTGATCATTTGTTCTGTGTCTGGGTGTAATTTATCTATAATATGCATGTATTTAGAAATAAATAGGTAAGTATGTTTGTCAGTTGTCTAGTACGCCGTCTAGTCACAAGCTCTGCTTAGCTTGTGACTAGACGGCGTTGTTTGACAGTTGTGGAATATTATATTATATTATTAATGTGATGAATAAGCAAAAGCATAACCATAGTTAGCCTTGTAATTTTCCCACTGCTGGGACTCAGACGTCTCCAGGAGAGGGAATGGGTCGTAACCCACCACATGAATGAATAAGAAGATTCTTCTATGCACACTTCCGGATGACAGCGATGTGGAGGAGAGAATTTTATGTCTTTTGTATACTCGTATATGTACATAGTTTAAATTAGTATAAATCCTTTTTTTTATTGACAACAAAATATAACTACAATATATACCTATAAAAAGTTATAAAACATTTAATTTTAACGGAACAAGGGGTAGAGGACACGGCGACCGTGTCCTCGTGGGGTTGACCGGCGGCAACGACCTCACGCGCCGGGCCCTGGAGGAGGAATGGCAGGCGGTCGCTTCCTCTTGCGAAGCAGTAATGCTAGCGAAGGAGGCGGCCGCACGTGCGAGGGAATGGCCCTCACGCCCCAGCCATCGGGATGCCGACAACGATTTCCAGCCACTATTGCGGACGGCAAGCAATGGGTAGCTCGCCGTCCGGCCGTCCGGTAATTGTCAAGACCGAGCCCAAGTCGTCGACGGCTCGTAGTGTTCCACGTGCGCTTCAAGGAGATGGCAGAAAAATCGTAGGGGCCCAGCAGGGGCGAAGCCTACTGAGGCCATGGGTTCGCTGAGAGGAAAGCCCCGGGTCCTGGAAGGCAAGGCAACGAAGGGACATAGGAGTGGGTTTTAGTCAGTAAAAGTCTGACACGAATAACGGTAAGTAGTGGCATATTAGCATTACACGTGCCAGCAGGAGCGTTAATGGAAATAACGCCAAATCACTACGTGAAAAAACTAAAAATTGTGTTATTTATCGTTTTAATGCACATTACAACAACGCTTAATGTAATTTAGGGTTTGTTCTATAAAATAATATTTTCAATAATATAACGATGTGCCAGGTGCCATAAAAGACATAATAATGTACTTGGGTGTGTGATGAATCATAAACTTCAAGCTTCAGTTATATAAATATTTTATTCACTTTGATCAACACAATTTCATATTTATCATTTTATTAACAATCATTTTCAAATACACGGATTGGTAGGACATGTTCACTGTTCAACAACTCAGAGCAGACTGACTGTCCAGAATGACAGTTACAAACTCAATGTTTCCCCACCACAAACTTTCACAAACACTCGGTCCGACCAATCAGAGCAAAGTAAACAGTACGTTATATCAATTGACTAACTAATATACATTAGGGTTTATCAATAATTAACTGCAAGTAAATATTTCATTTTAACAATTATAATATATTTATACAAAACTAATACATAAACTCTAATACCATAAATCATTACTTAATGTCTACAACAAGTACCTTATGTTCATGTAACTACTGGCGCCATCTATCGCTTATAGATGGAAGTTGAACGATTTATGAATATTTTCTTTAAAAATCATTACAGGTGTAAACATACCTGACAGAAAACTTTCTAAAAGTAACCGAGATTACACCAGAAAAATATAATATGGACGGACTCTTGGTTCTTGAACACAAAAGTGAGTATGTTTTTAATATGTGACTGACTTTTTTGAATACCTTTTCAAGTTTTATCTCTACCCTTATTAGTGTTTATAAGAGATAAGCAAAAGAGATTGGGCAAGTTACTATGACACTCAGTTGCGCAACTTTTGACACAGTATAGTAGTAAAAATTAGACACAAAAAAGGGGTAGTGTCATGCTTTAAAACGAGGTTAAATTCAAAATAATATATTTAGGGGTTTTTGAAAAAAAAAATAAGTTGAGTATTGAGGCTATGTTACATCTCAAAACAATTCGTTTTGAAACCCTGCCTCCGGGCCATGGAATCAATGGCCTCTCTGATTTGGCGGCTAGGCAATGGGTGTGCTAATAAAAGAGAACAATTACACAGAGCCACATATTGTTTTACGTCTTGATTAAATCACCATGGACGTAAAAACGTTCTAACAATTCACTTCACAGCGACACACAAAAAGAGTCAAATCGCTCGATGTAGTAAATGAACGTGGAAGAATCCTAAAACTCAAATCAACACGTATTTACATTTGTTAGCAGAGAAAAGCTAAAAACAATATTCTCGGCTTGCCTGCAGTTAACACGGTAAACGATATTTTGTTTGACATTTCATCGAATAGTGTTGTGACACATCAATTGACTACGGCGTAATAACATTATCGATTATATCTTAATCGTTTTATTTTTGCCCAGTAATTGCTTTTTAACGAAAGAAATATTAACATAATTAAAGAAAAATAATGATTACAACTCTTAATATTTTTTAGTTGCGAATGTGGATATTTTTGTTTACCCACTTTTTACGTAAATGTTTAATCGATCGATTATAACTGAGAAAGGAGTCGCTTCACTATAATGGAACAAATGTCGTATTTATTGTATTAAATACTAATTTAAATGAAAATAGAAACCCCACAAATGATTTCAATGAATTTAAGTAAAAAATCAATGAAAATAATAGTTAATCTATAAGTGCCCAATCTACTTTAGAAGCTTTAGTTAATATTTGAATTATTCCCAGCCATACAAAAATGTGTTGGCTATAGAATAGAATAAATTTTATTGTACATCGAAACAGTACATAACAAATCAAATTCATGGGCCCAATTTAGAACTTTATTCTAAATCTTAATACGTTTTATATGTTTCAGTTACAGGAGTCGTAACATGGGATGAGTTTCGAAACACTGCAAGGCATTTGAGAAATTGGTCAAAAGACGTGTTCTCATTTATAATATATGAAGAACATGTAGCTTCCTACGTGTTTTGACCTAACTTCTGAGATTAATAGAGAAAACGAGGCAAGTATAGTACGCTCTTATTTCAAAAACTGCACCAATTTCGGCATTTTGTCAATCCTATTAGTTACCTTCTCATAGAAACAGCTGGCAAAGCTGTTTAGTTTTAGAACAATTAAAACAAACAATCTTTGCCGGATACTAGTGTTTCTACGTATTTTTATACTGACTTTCAAAATTAATGTTATTTTGTTTTTTTTTTTAAGCGTTTCAGTTATATTTCTTTTTTTGTAAAAAAAAAATTTTTTTTAATTCAAAGACGCTTCAGAACTACTCTTGACAATCTTTCCAATCAACGGCTATAATGCTGAGTAAGTTTGGTTAGCAAATTGGGTCATAATACTCTATTTTATTCTATCGTAGCTATAAAACCCCTTTGAGTTAGAAGGAAAGCTAAATTCTTGGAATATTGTACGACATTGCTGAATCCTTTCAAGCTAAATGATTAAACTTGCCTTTGTAAACAGAAGGTATTTGATGTGTATTGTGAAAAGATTTGTTACAATAATAGCATCATAAATCAAGGTCCCGAGTGGGAAAGTCCCTCAATAACGACAAGAAAAATTCTTTACCATTTTAGCCTATGGAAATTTTTAGAATGGAAAATTTCTTCTGACATATATTTCTACCTAATAACTACCTACTTAATTAAACACCAGAGAGGGAGGGCATGTCGGACTTTTACTGACTAAAATCCACTTCTTTTCCACTAGGTACACTTTCGCACAACTCATGACCAGTAAGCTAATAATAAGATTGCGTCATTTCCCGCAAATAAATTGTGTTCCTTCCTTTGTGTGTAAGAATAATTATGAAACTTATTAACATAGTGGGTGGCACGGAGCCCATCCACTCTTTTTTTTTGGGCGTAGCGGGAGGTAGTGTCAGACTTTTACTGACTAAAAACCCACTCCTGTTCCTTCGTTGCCTTTCGTACCAGGGCCGAGTCTTCCTTTCCGAATCAGTCCCTTGGCCCCAGTAGGCTTCGACCTTGATGGGTACGGTTTGCTGACATCTCCTTGAGGCGCGCGTGGTACGCGCCGTTGACAACTTGGCCTCGGTCCGAACGGTTACCGGACGGACGGACGGCGAGCTACCCATTGCTCGCCGTCCGCAAACCCGCGCCTATGGTGGCCGGAAATCGGGATCAGTATCCCGGCTGCGGTTGGGGCGTGAGGGCCGTTGCCTCACGCGATCAGCCGCCTCCTTTGCTAGCATTACTGCTTCGCAGAAGATTGATTATAATATTAATTTGCTGCCACGGTGGGCGCAGTGTTTGAGCGATTGGTGTCTTGTGTATGTGAATCTACATCTTTGCGAAGGCACCCACGATACAGAAGTTATTCCTAGTATGGGGTAAAGTTAAAACAAAAAAAAAAACTTTATTAATATATTTATATTATCCAAACCAAAATGTTTGTATAAAAATAATATCAATAACTATCACATAATCACATTTAGTGAATTTCTGTTCCCCAGAACCGGTTCTCAATCAAATTTATTACTTAGGTCTAATCTGACCTTCACAAACCCATCCAATTATTTACAGAAAGGATTTCTAGATATTTGGTACGAATTGCTTTTTTATAATGCTTGATTTACTTTTAATAGAAAATTCGAAGGCCTATTAACCCTCTTCAAGTTGTTTCGATTATTTATCTGTATTCTGAAAAAACCTGATCATGTTTTTGTATCTGTTTGTAGTATTTCCGTTTGAATTAAACGTGAAATACGCCTAAGTTAACATTTTAACATTACATTACTTTTTTTTCATTTTTTTTTTGTTGTTGATCAGTGGTGGCCGAGTGGTAAGGGCCCCGACTTGGTCACGGGTTCAAACCCAGCCAAGCACATTACTTTGTGTAATTTGTTTCATCACCACTGCTCTCAAAACGGTAAAGAAAAACATCGTGTGGAAACCGGCATGACCTAGAACCAAAAATTCGAAGACATGTGACATTCACCAACCCGCACTGGGCCCGCGTGGTGGATTACGGCCCATTCCCTCTCCTAGAGAGAGAGGAGGCCTGAGACCCAGCAGTGGGTGCATTAAAAAAAACTGATTATGCTTAGGTATGCTTATGCTTAACATTTACTTTCTAAAACGTACTTAACCATTGCTAAATATTTAAGATATCTTGAAAACTTTTCAACGTCGATTTTATTAGTCTTAACAGTAAACAACAGCTTACAAAATGCCAAAATTGCAAGGTTTCTTATTCAACTCAGGTTATAGTCGATTTTCTACCCAAGTTCTAAAACTTTTTTAATATACAATCTCATTGCAGGAATTCGGAGGGCACCTTTTATTCGCTTCCCTGTTTCGACGCGGAGACAATAAACACCTCAGTACGATTTACGATAAATGATCGATCAAAGTACATACCTAAACGTTATTCAAAATACTCCCACATAAATAACGTCAATTTGTAATATCCATTGCGAAAAATTATAAACAATCGAGTTTTAATAATAGGTACCCGAAAAAATGATGCATACGGGCGCAAAAAGATACATAACTTGTGTGTACCAAAAGACAGAGAATAAGAAATCGTTTCCATCACTCCAATTTGAAGTGTAAAAGGCTTAAAAAAATAAGTTATCGATAAACATATAAATCTGCTTGAATAAAGTGTTTGATACGGCATAACGTACAATAAACTTACATATTATTTATAAGAAGAATTAGGCAATTAAACTTATCGAAAAGACGGATACTTACAGCTGAAAAATGCAGCTGTCAACGTGTTTCGAAAGACGTGGTTAATATAAAAACACACAAGATTCCTGAAAAGTAAAAATAAAAAAAAAAACTTTTCACAAAAAAATACAACCGACTTCAATGTTAAAACAAAACACTGCAAAGTGCAAAATAACTTTAATTTCAGAATTCGATGTTTCTATATTAGTTTTGTCTCTTAGTTATTTAACACCAACTTCCGAAATTAAAGTTATTTTGCACTTTTCAGTGTTTTTTTTTTACATTGAAGTCGGATGTATTTTTTTTGGGAAAAGTTTTTTATTTTATACTTTTTAATTATGGTACCACCACTAAAAAGTACCCCTCAGCCAAACTTAAATACCTTATAGCCAGAGTGCATCTCATGGCAATTCTAATAATCCCAAACACGGTCAGATTACATTAATTTATTACAGAGTTCCGGTGCTTAACTTCAGGCTTCATCATCAGATCAGTTCGATATATTCCTCCTCTTCTTTCAGTCAATCATCGACTACACGTATAAACAAAGCAATTTTACTTATTACGACGGTTCTGCTGTAATCCTATGAGGAGTTCTGTTCCATATCTTCGAAGATCATGATCAGATCATTACAATATTTCTATGGGACCAACTCGGAAGCATAACCAGTCAATAAAAAAAAAAATCAAAATCAGTCCACAATTGACCGAGAAATCGGTGAACATACATAAAAAAATACACATTCATCCGAACATAGAACCTCCTCCTTTTTGAAGTCGGTTAATGAAGATATCTGCAGAAGAACCAAGGTTACTGACATAGTAGTGGCAGTGACATTACTTGCAAAGCAGCCGAAGTGATGGGGCCGAAAGTTTTTGTTGTGGCGACCGTTGGAAGGTCTCCCACAAGGTGAACCGATGACCAGGTGACCCTGCTGTAATCCAATACATGCAAGACGCATATATGACCGATTGTTGTAGCACCACTTGGCCGATTGTTGTTCACCATGTCTGATAAAGTACGTCTTTTGGCTGAAATAATGATGAACATGATGAATAAAGATTTTATCCTCTTACACAATAAACATGCTATCTTTTAACATAATTGTGGAAGTAATGATATATATTGTATCTCTCCCTCCTTATTCTTAATTTGAAATAATTATTATAGTCTCAATACCATGTGTGACGACCTTTAGCCACTTCAGTATTGTTATACTGAAGTGGCGTTTTCATATTGATATTTCGCTCCTTCCAACGCAACCGTGCTAATCCTTCACTCTGTTTTAGGCTTACTAGTTAGATAAACGTTCCAGAGAGTACGTTCAAATGTTTAAGGAGTTATAATAACGAATAGAGTATGCCGAAAATCTATCTTTAGATACTCTATTCAAACAAGTTTTCTTATGTGCCTGCTGTTTTTGCAGTTCTATTGTAAATACAGACACTAAAATGCGGTGAATTGGACTTAGTTGCTTATTTTGCCTTCCTAATGTCATACCTCGTAGACGTGTGACATATTTAATTTGATAGAATAAATATCTGTTTATCGAGCGACACCTCGGCTTTGAACCTGTTACTGAAACTCTCACGTTCACACTTGACTGACATTGTGGTTTTCAAGCTATCAACCCTAAAATTCTCAATTTGATTTTATTGAATAACTACCATAATAAGCCTAATTTGAAATGATTATTTTCCACCAAAATGTTCATTTACATCGTGTCTCAATAACTTTTATGACAAATTATTAGCAGATCGATTATAAACAGTGTTTCAATTTTAAGTTCCCATGTTTGAAACACAGCAGCGGGAGAAGTCATTGGATGATTTCTACCCTTAAAAAAAGCAATTAAGACAGCAGTCAGGGAGCAGTAATTTATAAGTAGAACATTATAGTGTTAACACACGCTTAAATTTGGTACGATGGACTAGACCCGCCGGACCAAATCCATTCTCATAATAATAAACCGGACCGGATCGTTGCTTTGTGTACGACATGAAGTGTAGGGATGGTGATCTGAGATCTATGAATCGAAAAACCGATTTTATAGTCAATAAAATCGAATTTTTAAATCGATCTTAGAAACTTGAAGAGATTCAATTTTTATTCCTGCGGAATGCAACCATATTGTTATTTTCAAACGTTAAAAACACTTATTGCCCTCAAGCCAGGATTACTCAAGTCATGAACCACACATGTGCACAGTATTTTTTATAAGGTGGGAAATCAACTCATGACTTCTCCCTCTTTAGGGTGGAGCCCAAGGGCGTGTCAGACTTTTAATGACTAAAACCCCACCTGAGCTCGTTCAGTTGCCTTTTGCGTTTTAGGATCACGGGTAACGTTTTAAGAAGTTAATCCACGGCCCCAATAGGCTTCGGCCCTGCTAGGCCCCTACGGCTGACGGTTTTGAACTTACCACGTCCGGTAAGGACCTGCGTCATGCAAAAGGTGAGGACGCCGTGAAACTTCTCCAGCCACTCCTCAAAGAGGGGACTTACCGCCATGATTATGGCGTGCCTAACATGTGCACTGTACCCTGCTTTTTAGGACTCAGTACCTGCATGCTAACCAACGGGTCAATCTTTAGGAAATCGTTCTTTAAGAACTCGATTTGTTATTGAATTGATTCTTTAGACATCGATTCAAATCAATTCAGAACTTGTAGTGATTTGGTACGGTACAAAACATATCCGTAGCGGACTTAGGCGGACTCGAATAATAATAATTATGGCCGCCGAACTACTCTATAGAAGGACTAATTTAAATAACGGAAACGAACCAAACCCGTGTTCCATCCGTACCAAATTCGAGCCTGTGTTAACACTATTAGCTGGAAACATAACATTTACACTATACATACATAGCTTGATTTTAAAACTATCAATCAATGCGTTTAAATTGATCAGCATTGGCATCGACCCTATCGCGCCTTTTTCTAAAAACATTGAGTCAACAATGACCGTTGCCGGTTCACTGTTCAACTATGTTGAACCTCAGCTGTGTCCACTATCGTTTTCAAACCGATTATCAATCACTAGAGGACAATAGAAGACAGAAAGGAAAGATTTAATGGTGACTCAAATAAAACCTTTTTCTAACAAATAACCACACAAAATTCGGACAGCTCTTTTCAATTACTTCATACATAACAGTTACTTATCTATTGCCTATTGTTTCAAAGGGACATAACGGTTGAATCAAACAATCACTAGGCTACTATGAATGTCTCTTTAATTATTGTAGCTCTCAAGACTCATGAGCATACATATAGCGATGTATGCTCATAGAGATGATTGATTCATAATATGTATTGATTGTTAATAAAGTAAATACCTATATCATTCTGTCATCTTTTAAGCTAGTTATTAACTTTGTCCTGTTTTCAAAGTCGTAATATTTTCTCTGTGGCAGTCTTTATAAAATATTTCAAACGTTCAGTTTCGAAATGGTTAATTTTTCCATCCTGGGGCCATGAGTAGTCAGAAAGATTATCCAGAAATCCTTAAACGCAAGGCAAAGAAAGAACATAGGTGTGGTTTTAGTCAGTAAAAGTCTGACACCGCTCCGCCATAGAGTGGCAGAAGTCGTTGTATGTTTTGCCATTTAAAAAAAAATTGAGTATTGCTGCGCGACGGAAGGTTCTAAGAACAATGTAATGCCACTGATCCTTAGGGTCGCCGTACACGGACCATACACCACACTCACAAACGCCGCTACGAGAAGCTAGAAGCGGCCACAAAGGAAGCTGAAGCGCGCAACAGCCACTTGTGGCCGGTGGCTACTACTTCTTTTAACCCATACGCGCAGTATCATAATGGACTGTGACGAAGAAGATTTAAATGCGCGAGTGGTGTGTGACGGCGTTTTGTATCGGCGTTTAGTGGCCAGTGTGGGCCACAATAAGCGAGCAGCGGTGATTTGTAGCATGTAGCGGCCTCCGGCATCAACCGTGTGAGGCGAATCGATATAATATGTATGAGAACTATAGGAAATATGCCGGTGGTGGCGTTTTGTGGTTGTGGCCGATGGCCCGTGTGCGGTGTCCCTTATTCATTAGAATGTAAAAGGGAACTACATACTTACATATTTTTTTCTAAAAATTATAAAGCTTGTTGCATGTTCTGCGAAGGTTGGTCGCGTTAATTAATGCAAATTGAAGTTTGTAGGTTAATTACCTGTCAACGCTTGTCATGCAAGATGCAAGTCATACTTTTATATAAGCGGTTCCTTTGGAGATATAATATAGCAGTTATAATATGTAGAAATCACACAAAAGTTTCTGGTGCGCTTTTTAATAACGCTGCGGTTCCACTAAATATGTACGAGATAGCGAGCGAAGTAGCTCCTCGTAAATTATGGTCAAGCTAAGGTAAAAAACCGTGTGGCCTGTTCCTTTAAAGCTAAACTGCGTAGCTGTGCAAGTAAGATATACTATGAAGATGTCGATGTTGCGAGCTACGCATCGTTAGATCAGCAGGTCGGGGTAAGGGGAAAGGAAGTATACCCGCAACGCACTGTCTTGTCCCGAAGGACGCATTTATAGCTCGAATCATTAGCACACATCTATCGCTTTAATTAAAGTTGAAAGAGTCAATGTCGTTGAACCCTGTTCTACTAGAGCAACTCTAAACTAAATTTTGAAATTAAGTAATCTTCTTGTTGTAAATCAGACACAGTATAGCTACACAGCTTAGCACATTACTAATGAAACCGCAGCCTCGATCTAAATGTAAAACGTTAATTTTTGAGAAAAATGTGATTAGGAATCTGCTTGGTGGGTCAACTGAAGAGGTCAGACATTTTTATGAGTCTTGCGGTGAAGTTTGTAACTTTGATTTAAGGGTACAAAAACCAACAAAAATCTAAAAAGACTGTATTCATAGAAGAATTAAAAATAATATATGGTTTGACGGAAAGAATGGCCGTTGGGGCCGAAAGGTTCTGGAATGGTGACCGGTGTACAAGTTGGACCGATGACCTGGTTAGGGTTGCGGGAATCCGATGGAATTGGAATTCGGAAAAAAATATCTAAAACTGAATAATCAGGAGTTTTTATTTCCAGAATTGAAGTGGTCCCCTTAAAAACCACATGGAAAACGCAGGAAGGCTTCTCACAAGGTGAACCGATGACGTGAGCACGCTGGTCAGCAGTGGTCTTTCGACCTAAATAATGACAAACATATTTAGCCTGGAGCACAGCCGTAGGGTAACCAGCCTTTCGGCATTTTACGGGATGCATTTTGGAGAGTGTGCGCGGGAATTACATGACTTGATTCCGCCATTACGTTTCTAACATCGGACAACCCGATGTACGGCGAGTGTCCACCCTTACGTGACACCTCTACGATCCGGACTAAGCGTTTCGCCTCGTCGTTTATACCGTGTACATCGATTGGATCGGATTGGAACTCTCTGCCTGCTGCAGTCTTCCCGTCCGATTACAATTTAGGTTTTTTCAAGGCTAAAGTGAATAGGCTCTTAAAAAAATAGTACAATTCACCATCAACGATTGCATCACTGCTTACGATCGGAGAGTATTCCAGTTAAGCACTGACTTATATCATTAAAAATATATACATATATTTATAATGTCTCTATTACAAATGAATATAAAGCTACCAGACTAGCCTAATTACCAGAATTAAAAAAACTTATAAAGAGTGACTTATATTGAATCAAAACAAATACATAGTTTATGATCCTACTTAGTAGCTCCGTTTTAGGAATCAATTTTACAGTAGATATTTATATACTTTTTATTGTACACCAAGATAATATAAATAAAGATAGGTAGTGTTTATCTACGTAACGGCAACTACTGTTGCACATAAAATTGCCCTGTGTTGCTTACGATTCGGCAACTTTTAGTAGCTCGTCTAAAAGTACCATGAACAGTAAGTTAAGTAGCGTTCATATTTCATATTGATGTTGTCTGACTTTTACTAAGTAGGTAATCTGATATGTTTGGTGCGGCCTTAAGAATGAGGTTAATCCCTTCTTTTTGTATAAGCATAATGGAACCAACCGTTTCTTTGTCTTTCTGTCATCAGTTTGATTTGACTTATTTTCTGAGATTTATTATAAGAAACGGCTGCATAAGATAGCTATACCGTGAGTAAGAACGATTAAAGAGCATAATGGCTTATTTTTATGAAAAAAAAAAAATAGTCTAGTGTTACCGAAACAGAAGAAGATGGTCAGAAGGTCTCCCACAAAGAGGACCGATGACGTGGTGAGGCTCGTGGAAATTCGATGGATGTAAGACGCACAGTCGTGCATCCAACAGTAGACTTCTTGCGCCTAGGTAAACGTCAGTGTTGTTATTACAAAAATGTAGATGCCTATTTATTAGTTACACATTACAAAAGAAGTTTCAATTAATGCAGTTCAAGCTTATCGTTGAACAATATGTATATGTATGTAGTTGTTAATAAATTGACATCTTTAGTAGGGAGCAATAATTTTAGAACTTGGTGTTTTTGGTTCTTTTCCTTCGTTATTTAATACCTTAACACCGACTTCTGAAATTATATGCGGATCAGGTGTAACGTCCTACATACCTCCCTTAAGGAGGATCTTCGTACCAGACGGATGTTTTGTCTAGTCCGGACAACTGCCTGGATCGCTGATTTCGGGCAGTTGTGTATATTCTAATGGCGCGAAGAACTCTAATGACGCGTTGCAGGATGTTGATTTTTAGTTCCTACGTGACGTCATAGATGTCACTACAAAACAATATTTTTTATTTAGAAGTCGGTTGTATTTTTTGTGAAAATTGTTTTATTTAATATTTTTTAGGCGCTACCCAAAAGTTAATCCTGAATAGTGTGTCAGTTCTATAGGATGTAATCATTCGAATTTGGATAAAAAAAGTGAATTCATACCCTCGTACAAAGTTCTTTGTAAAAACAGTTATACATATATTATATAGAACTTGATTTAAGGTCGCTTAGAAATCTTGTAAAATATAGTTTTTAAACGCAAATTCAAAATAGGCACTTTTTTAACTCTTTATTGTACACCATCACAACTTATAATATAAGTGGATAACAGAGTTCATCTACATAGGCGGACTTTATTATTATAAAAATATATAGTCATTTGAATAACTTGATGTAGGTATTATTATTACCATGTTAACAAACAACCGCTGAACGTAGCAACCCAAAAAAAATAATGGTAAGGGTAAATAGACTAAAATACAAAAATACCGGTATTTTGTACATACATCCGTTGCCCCACTAACAAGCATTGTGGTTGCTCATAGCTAGCAAAAAAGGGTTACTAATAAAAACGAGATTCGATCAATCACATCATAAAAGAACCCGAAGAAAATTGCTCACGCGGGTTTTATTAAATGAACCCACGCTCTAGATTAATTTCTAAAGTGGCCGCACTGGGCATTAGTGACTACACAATTTTATTTAGAGCTTTAATACGGCTTGTTAGATATTTTGTTTGTTTAATTTATTAGAAAGAAATTACAGCTGTGAAACATAACCTTGTTAAAAAAACAAGGTTGAAAAACGTACTTAAGTGCGTACTACGGACAGTTCGGCTTTAATTCTTTACAAGCCTTTATTTAATTTGCTATGGTAGTATTATATAATATTATAATTCTTTGTTTAGGTCATACCTTTTTTTTAATAATATAAACTGGTGCTTGACTGTGAGATCCCGTCTGATGGTAAACAGTGATGCAATCGTTGATGGTGAGGTGCACTGAGCCTATTCACTCTAGCCTTGAAGACAACTAAATTATAAACGGACGGGAAAAGCGTATTAGGCAAATTGGAACAATTTGCCTGCTGCGTATAATCTCATAAAAAAATGTATGGGACATACATTGTACAATGTAATAAATTGAGGAGTTTGATTTATTTTAAAGTTTCTTTCTTCTTTTTAGAGCATTTAAATAGAAGCATTTTTTTAAGAATGGTACTGATTTTTACCACAAATAATTTATTCCCTATAAGATTTTTGTAAAATTGAAAACGTTTTTCATAACGTAGATCATTGAATTAATATTTCATGTCTATCTATCTATCTATCTATTTATGTTTGGTTTCCGCACTTAGTCCTATGTGGACCATTGTACGTGGGCCATGGCGGCCATAACCTTAGGTGGGCTTATTCCAACCAGCCCACCTCTCTTCAAATACAGATAAGGCCTCTTAGGTTTTTCAGGACATCAATAAGGGAGTTCGGGGATCCTAATGTTCGTGTGCGTATTTCAGTGACACCTGTGCAGTCCAGGAGCACATGTGCAATAATTGTCTCCTCCCCCTCCAAACATGCTCTGCACAGGGGACTGTCTGTGATGCCTATTGTGTGGAGGTGCTTATTCAGTGTGCAGTGTCCGGTGATGGTCCCCGTCACCAGGCGCAGGCCGCCTCTGTCCAATCTTATGATTTTTTTGGTGAGGGCTTTATTGAGATGTGTCAGGGCCTCCTTGGCCTGCCTGCATCCCGGTGTCGAGGACCACCAGCGCTCTGCTTGTATATGCGTGTGTTCACGTAGCCAACCACGCAGCTGACCAAAGGGGACCGGCACAATTGGTTCAGGCCCGAAGGTCACCGCTCCAGATCCTCTCCTGGCCAGTTCGTCCGCCGCGTCGTTGCCCAGTGAGCGCTGCGTTTTCCGGTGCGCGGTCGCCACACTAGAACCTTTCGGCCCCATCGACCATCCGTTCTACGAGCAATGTGCCCTGTCCACTGCCACTTTAGTCTAGCGATTCTTCGGGCTATGTCAGCGACCTTGGTTCTCCTGCGGATATCTTCATTCTTTATGCGATCACGATAGGAAACTCCGAGCATAGCCCTTTCTATTGCCCTTTGACCAACAGACTATCAAAATCTAATTGCTTCTGTCAGTTACCATTAATCTAGAGAAGAGATAACACTCAGTCTACAGCTTAAAATACGTCATTAAAATCTGACTAATTTATAGTCTAGAACTTTATACACTATTATTATTATACTTGTACTATCAATGTTCTATTTCAAAGCTTATGTGACTTTGACTTGTCGTATGAGTAAAGTTTATATGCTATTCCCACCGACTATGAATACTCACGCCATAAATTGCCGCTCATGTTGTGAAACGTGCCAATATCAGATAAAAGCATGAAGTTCTACAAATCTCGTGCTAGCTAAATTGGTGACAGTGAAAAATTGTCGTTGGGAAAAACAACTATACACACAGTGGCACATTATATTCTTAGCCCGAAAAGTCTCTCTTGATATATTCTATTCACTTGTTTTCAAAACTAGCAGTTTGTTATGTTTCCATTGGAAAGGGTAGGTACAAGATGAATAAATTGAATATTATGGCATTCAGTCAAGTGGAGAGCAGTGGTGGCCGAGTGGTAACGGCCCCGACTTACGAGTTGTAGGCCTTGGGTTCAAACCCAGTCATGCGCATTACTTTGTGTAATTTATTTCATCACCACTGCTCTTAAAACGGTGAAGGAAAACATCGTGAGGAAACCGGCATGTCCTAGAACCAAAAATTCGAAGACATGTGACATCCACCAACCCGCACTGGGCCCGCGTGGTGGATTACGGTCCATTCCCTCTCCTAGAGAGGAGGCCTGCGTCCCAGCAGTGGGAACATTATAAGGCCGACTATGCAGTCAAGTGGAATAAATTAATTTTTAAAGGCCAGTCTTCGTTCAGGCATCGTCAATTTTACGCCATTCTTAACTGCATTTCCCTTGATTATCTTGTACTTGTATGCTCACAAATTATTTACTTCCATCGTCAACCGCATCGTTGCTTTCCATCAGGTGAGATAGCGGTCAAGCGCGAACCTATCAAGAATAAAAAAAACCTAAACGTTTGGGACATTCCAAACCTTGCAATAAAAAAAACGGTGAAGGACCATAATGAAATATTAACATTTTATTTATTTAGAATGATTAAAATATAATCAGTGCGATAGACCTATAATAGTAATAAAAATTCAGACAGACATTGGTTGCTCAAAAATGAATACTAAAACTCTCCACAAATATCAAAAATGCTTTTAGAAATGTGACGGAAGGTAACTGATAAAATAGGTAAATGTGCAGGCTTCTAGCAAGTTAGAGTCAAGCCTTAGCTAGAGCGTGGAATGTAGGGACTAATCCAATTTGATTAGACTACATCATCGTATTAGCATTCATGTAAAAGCTTGTAACTATGGATGCTTAGCAAAATTATTATCAGTGCTTGTTTCTTAAACAGCCCTTGTACTACGAGACAACTTTATAATATCTGCAGCTACTACTTATACTGATAATACAAGCATGTCTCACTGCAGAGCTGACGTCTTATAAAACTACAGAGAAGGCAAGAGCATTAATCAACATGCTTGCTCAAGGTAAGTTGGCGATCCCAAACTTACCAGTATTTGTTAGAAAGTCTTGGTTTTCTCACGATATTTTCCTTCTTCATCTATGTCCAAAACAAACTGTACTTAGAAAATTTGGGATTTACATTTGTAAATTTAGTTTCAGCTCGAAATCTAGTATTTTCTCATAGAAAATTATTACAAATTCAGGAACAAATATTTTTTTAAATCTCTTAGCATTAAAAATTCAGGTCTACAACATAAAATTTTGAAGGATAATCCCGTGTCAGCTTTTGACTTTCTTTTTCAAAATTAATTTGATAAGGAATATAATAAAACTGCGAATAATATTATTGTACAGTAAAAAGTGCTGTTTTGATCCGGTTTTCTATAATGTTCCTCCTAACTACCTTTTTTCAGGAAACTTATTAGGCATAATTCAGTTATTTAATAACACAAATTATTCCTAAGAACAAGCTTACTTCATTATTTTTTTCCTACTGGGACACACAATTTAGCGTCCACAAGGCATCTTTAAGCCTTATATATTATACTCGTACATTATTGCTTGAATATTTACCGTCCTGTTTATAAGAAGGGACATCTTACTCCTAAAATTATATCAGTGTGAGCCGACTTACACTGATGTTATTTCTGGTTTACGAATCATTTAAAGGATCTTGATAAAGTTACGCGGAACAGAGTGTAAAGTCACACATACCTCCTTTGAAAAGAGAAGATCCCAAGACTAGACGGGTATTATGTCTGATCCAGGCAACTGCCAGATAGATGATTTCGGGCTTTTGTATATTTTCAAATCTTGCAGAGAAATTTAATGGCACGATGCAGTATTTTGAATTTTTAGTTCCTATGTGGCGCCATAAATGTTGCTACATTGTAATTAAACAATAATTTGCTTTCCCTCAAGACTTTTTACTTTATTATAAATCATTCATTTATCGATGGTTGATAAGATTTAATGCTTAGGTTTATTTTACTTCAGTCTATCGCCTCATTGTTGTTTCTGTGGGAAAGCAGGTTTAATCAGAATATTGGAAACCTCTCTGTCAGCCTTGACGCTTTTGGGTAGAATAAGAATGAAATAATTTAAATATCATCATTTAAATCCTAAACACGCTTTATTCGCCAAAATTTGTGGTTGACATTTAGAATAACAAATTGTGTAGATAAAGCAACTTGTTTTTCTTACAAACAACCGAAGTTCAGGTAAATGTCGATAAAAGGCGTGAACGTGAACTGAATACCAAGTTAACTTATTTACGGCTAAGCGGGTGTGAAATGGTAACGCGTGCAAGTTGTGGTATAAGTGAAGTAGATCAGTATTTTTATAGGTTCCCTAAAGTTGTTACGAGCTTGAAGTGTAGCTATGAGGAAAGGTGGCAGATAGAAGCAACTGTTCATTCCATAGTTCCTCTAAATCAATATACAAATAATACTGATATTACGAGAATATTTAATATACTTTGCTTGTGAAACGAGACATGTTATTGCACAGACGACTGTCTGAGGATGAGCAAGGACATGCTGATCCCCATTAAGACCCCTTTACAGCTCTCCAACACTTGGCAAAAGTTCCGCTGAATAAGGTTTGAGCGAGCTTTTATGGCAATATCAGAACGACGAGGGTTATATGAGGAACGTAGAGGTTAAAAATAAACATAACTGAAAGTTATTGAAGATAGTTGAGCATGTGTCAGTCAGCGTCAATGTTTTGACGACCTTACGTCAATAACAGAAGCATAATTAATATGATGCGCACTCGTGACTTTCATCGACCAGTTAGGCTTCATCTTTTTTTCGAATCGATGATAAACTCGTTAAACTGTTTGGGCCATGTTAAGTAGCTGGCTATGTTAAATGCAGTATTGGTGACACTCATTAAATCTTCCAAAATTCAAGTCTATAGGCACTTAGGGCACTCTAGCGTGTGGTTCATGTCGTTTAGGCTTATTTATCACTAGCTGTTCTCTCGGTTTCATCCACGTATTTAGTTAATTCTCCGCTTCCGTGCGTTGTATCGTGATGTTATATGTCATGCTATTTGTCATAAATCTGCTACCATCTACTTGTCTCTTTTAATTCATTAAACCCCGACGAACGTCAGCGTTCGCTCTCTCATTGTCTTTTTATTGTGTCTCTAATTACGGTATTCGAAAGATTAATTTGGTTAACTCAATGAATCATAGAGTTTTTTGCCGGTTTTCCTCCATAGGAAACGACCAATTTGGAACCGTGCACTAGCTTCTGACGTTTTATAAGTGCCCAAGTAGGCCTATGTGAAATAAAAACTTTTTGACTTTGACTTTGAATCTCTTAGCTCGGAAAGGTGCAATAAATTTCATGTGACTGATAAGTTTTGCTAGATTATGGTAACGGACAAACTAATGAAAAGTGAGTGAACCTGCTATACCAATAGTAGGTTCACTAACTTTTCATTAGTTTTGTTTAAATTCTATGTAATAAAGGATGAGCTTATTTCCACCAAACGATCACAAAACTTTAGTAGTCTGACACTTCTTCTCGCTCCACTTAGAGCTGGAGGATTTATTTAATTACTTCTCATCTCAAGAAGAAGCTGGTGCTAAGATATTATAAATGGAAAAGCATAATCCTACAGCCTGACTCAGAAATCGAAACCAAGACTTTATAATTATTTAGGCATCAGATCAAATCACGTTTAAGCTCATTAAACCAGTTGTGAACAGTAACACGAGATAACATAATAACAATAATAATATGCTTTATTTCAGATATAGAAAA
The DNA here is from genome assembly GCA_905147345.3 of Mythimna impura. Classification (NCBI taxonomy): domain Eukaryota; kingdom Metazoa; phylum Arthropoda; class Insecta; order Lepidoptera; family Noctuidae; genus Mythimna; species Mythimna impura. The sequence goes on along the minus strand of LR990356.1, from coordinate 14,852,353 downwards.
TCCATAATGTGTTAGTATATAACGTTTCACTATGAAATGCTAAACGAAGTGTATGGTAACATTATTGTTGAGTATGATCGTCATGAAAGAAGTAAATTTATTACAACTAGAATAGCTAACGAACTATTAATACTAACTGGAACTAATAGATTTAATTAGAGAAAATTTTCGCTCAATAATTTGAGCGAAAATTTTCTCTAGTTTAATCCATTTTGACGCACGAACACTTTCTGAATTGCCGCCAATTAAAAACAAATGACATACAAATTCATTACATATATCCAAATTCCCAAAGAGTTCCTAATTCAAAATTTAAACATAAAACAATTTATATTTCTTACTAGCCTATTTTAAAATCTTTCAGTATGACTTACAATATGTATGCCAAACCAACAGTTCAAGTGATATTTCATGTATTTCAAGTAAACCTTAAAATAGGAACTAAATAAAACACAAAGAGAAAGAATTGGTAAAAGCTAAACCTTGTTCGATCAATGTACATCGTTTGCGGATTCAGACAGAAATTGCTTATCTATTCACAGTATTCAGTCTAGATTCAATGCTGAGTAAGGAGCAGTGCACTACTAATTTTTCAATAAACTTCCTCGAAAAGTAACCCTTTATCGCACTACGATTATGTTCAATATGCCATGTATATCACCCTCGTATTTTTTATTTTATTTATCACGACAAGGGTTTTTTTCTTTCCGATTTCGTCACGGACAACGGTGATTTTTTTTTAAAGCATATTAATAAGGTTTTAATATTTATTGAAAATTTAAATTGTGTTTATGAACAGAATATCATAAACAAATATGATTATTTGTACAATAATTTAATTTTGTTATTATCAACAAATTAACAATTATCTGTGGTCTAAAGGGTATGGTCCACCATTCATACAAACTTTGGCCACAGTATAGCAACAGTGGACATATATTAAGACAACTTCAATTCATAGTTTATAAAATAATAAATCTTTTACAGCTATTACAGGTTTATCTAAAAGTTGGAGGAAATGAGTTAAATCAGTTTTAATTTTTATATTGCTAGAGTCAAAATGGCGGATTCATTTGGTTAATCATTTTCTTCGTCGTTTAAAATTAGAACAACGACTAAAAACATTATGTGACTTCTAAGTATTAGCTTATTTATTCATCAACAAGTATCATTCAACATTAGCATCTGTAGTATTTTATTTACATATTTTTATTTTTGTTAGTTAGGTATGTATTGGTAAAAATTAAATAGTTTTTACCTGCCGTGGATGAATCCATTATTGTATCACAGATCACGGATTTCAGCAACTTCCAAAGAATTTCGTCTCATTTGAGTATTATTTAAAGCACAATTAACACAGCGTTGGCTTCTGCGGGTCGAAATATTGTACGAGTCGGTTTCCATCTGTGGGACGTTGGAGTTGTTCAAAGAAGTAGTAACAGAGCCCGAGATAGAGCGGCTGGGGTCATTGTCGTACATAGCAAATTCGCAGGCTGAGGTGGTCGGGAAAAGCGAGTGCAGAGTTCATTGTGAAAGTGAAAATTAATAGCAGCAAATATTCACAAACTGAAGCAAATAGTCGCAATTCAAATGCTACGCGGCAAAATGTAACACTTTTTGCCGCCACTTTTCGCCCCATTTGGGTAGGCTAAGGTCTTAAGACCATACAGCCACTGAACTTCACTCAAGAAATCCCGCCAAAAACACCCGAACATTTTAAACGACGCAATTAATATTTTTTTCAATAATATAAGCAAAATAATTGTATTTCGTATGCATTTTTATCAATGGACCAAATGCATATTATTGATATAATAAATGATGTTAAAAAAAAATGATGTTCTGGTCGATTATTAAATTGAAAATTCTATGCAATCTTTATTTTTATTATTCCGCTTAAAGGACTTTGTATCCATGGACAAGAAATAATTGAAAAAAAAAAACTTCAAAATGGTTGCAGGAACCAAGGAAACACTGAATAAATGAATATACTTATTGTTTAATATTATTTTTCCGAACTTTAACTGACGTTATATTATTTTAATAATTATTTCTAGTAATTATTAAGATTTTTAGTATAAATAATAATCTTGTCCACGGCATTGAAAACCTCGGGCCGTATCCGGACCACTCCCTTTAAAAAATATTTGACTTTCTATTTTTAATGTTAGGATGTATAACGATTTGATACCTTTGCTTCATCTTCAACCTGCAAAGGCTTAACCGCGGGAAAAAAAGTATAATAAATATTATTAACTAACATATTCATTTGTGTTATTAGTAAAAAAATTTCGAATTTAAGATTTGAAGAGAATTCTTTAAATGATACCCCAAGAGATATTGTGATTGAGGTAAAAATACTTGCGATAGCCTGCTGCCATCTAAATCAAAACTAAAATGTATGGCAACTTTGAAAAATTTTCTTTACAAAATGAACAAAAATGCGTAATTTTCAAAGAAAACATTTCTTCGTAATTGTATTGAAAAACGTCGTTTGATACAAGTGGATATTTGTCACTGCAGCACTTGACGCGTACTATAGTCTAAGATTCTATGTTTTCATTTTTCTATAACGCTCTTGCTCTTTCATCACTTTATTTTATAGGCTCGTCAGTAACCACATTTTATTTGGGTTTTTTTGTTAGGGGCCAATTTGATTTTTTAAAAACCTTGCTTGATGCACATACATTTTAATTCACTTGATGTGTTTGTTCTTTTCAAAATAATGATAGTGACGTTCCAAATTCAAATTTCATTATTCCCTAGGGATCGCCCATATTACATTATCTCCCTAGGGATAGAATGACTTGCTTTAGGTGATGGTTGTATGGTATATACTAGTAGACTATGTAACTAGGGGATAAAGCAGTGTCTTTAAGTCGCGGGCGGCATGTTGAATTCCGAACGAAACGAAGGTTGCTAATTTTAATCCCGAACGTTAGTGAGGAATTTATATAATTAACTCCTGAGCACTGCGAGGGAGTTAATAAAGAAACCTGAGTGAAGTGAGGAATTCAAACCACCCAAGACAAAGACAGCTTTATCCCCGTGTTGGATACTCTACTTTTTACACCATCTGTGAGATAATTAAAAGATAATTTAGTAAAACAAATCATGTATTAGAGAAATATAAGTATTATGTACAAGTTTATCTTAACTATCACTCAACACGTCTTGAGATTTGAAACAAACATTCACTACTCTAAGATTCTATAGTTTCAATGTTCTTTATCGCTCCCGCTTTTTCATTACCTACTTTTTTTTCGAAACTCGTCATTAACCACGACCGCGTTTTATTCTGTTTTTTTTTGTTTTTGGCCAATTTGAATTTTGAATAAACTTGTTTGATGAACATACATTTTAGTTCACTTATTGTTGACGGTTTTTGACGTTCCAAATTCAAATCTCATTATTCCCTAGGGATCGCCCATACTGCATTATCTCCCTAGGGACAGAATGACTTGCTTTAAGTGATGGTTGTATGACGTATAAAAGGGCATTATCGAGCAGGTGGTGTAAAAAAGAGCATTATCAAGCAGGTGGTGTAAAACATAAAATATGCAAATTAAGAGTCTATTTTGGTTTGAACCCGGTGGGTTCACAATCAAACCCAGGGTTATACCAAACCCAGCTTATTTGTCGTGTATCGAATCAAAATTATTAGATACTTGGTTGTATAACAACAGCCATTATTGTCACTATTTTGAGACAATGTATATTTAGGCTGAAAACAGTCTCAGTCAAAATTCATAACCAGGATTGGAAAACGTTTCGTAAGCCAATTAGTTGTCAAATCAACAACAATTCTTTTCTGAATTGCTCTTATAGTATAGAGAAGATGACTTTTTTTTTACTTTTTGGTATTAAGTATTGGTTGGTTAGTTTTGACGTTTAAAATAGGCCAGGAATGCGTGTGATGTACCTGTATTCCACAAACTGCAAAAGAGCTTCCGAAACTCAATGTCTGCAAACTGTGTTTTATACCATGGTAGGTATATTTACATGTACCGTTTAATGTGAAGATGTATTTGACGTATATGATTTCACGTATAGGTGTCAACTTCAATTTGTTTTTTTTATACCTTGGGAGACCAAGGTTTAAAAAAAAAATAAGATTTAATGAGGACAGCGCACATATACTGCCTCCCTCTGCAATGTTGTAATGCTAGCTACAGGAGACGGCCGCATGCGTGAAGGAACGAACTTCCTCACGCTCCAGCCGCCGGGATCCCGACTCCGATTTCCAGCCACCGTAGGCACGGACAGTGAGCAATGGGTAGCTCGCCGTCTGGCATTCCAGTAACCGTCAGGATCGACACCGAGTCGTTGATGGCGCGTAACGTTCCACGCGCGTTTCAAATAGATGTCAGCAACATCGTAGGGGCCCAACAGGACCGTAATAGTCGAGACACGCCCTCTCGCTTCTCCCTAGAGTGGGAGAAGTCATTTGATGATTACCCACCAAAAGAACTCAAAGTAAAAAATACCCTAAAGTATGACTTTATTTATTAACCAACTTCAAAAAAAACGAGGATGTTCTCAATTCGATTTTTTTTTGTTTGGAAAAAGTTTTTTATTTCACACTTTTTAGTTGTAGTATACACTTATAACCAGATTACCTATTTCTCAAGACTTCAGTTAACCCAAACACTGCTAGAATACATTGTTTTCAGAAGTTCCCGTGTCTACCTTCCACCTTCCGGTTCCATCATCGGATCAGTTCGATATTACCTTATAATCAAAGTGCATCACATGACAATTCTAATAAGCCCAAACACGGCTAAGATACATTCATAATGAAGTTGGTTACTTGTTTTTTGTAAAAAGTTTTTTTTTAACTTTTAATATTTCTTGATTTTAATACTAACATAATACAATAACTTTTTCACAAATAAGTCTTTAGAAATAAGTAAACACAAAAGACATCACCAAACACGGAAGTTATATTACCGTAAATTAAAAACACTCTTGTGTCACATAATTACAATAATCGAGTAAAACAATATCGTTGTGCTTCTGTTTCGCGTCGTAAATTCACTTGACACTTTGACTTCCGTAATTAAAACCGAAGCAATTATAGTTAAGAATACGATTTGAGGAAGTGAGGATATGAAAGGATTAAGTTACCTGGTGAGTTTGTTCCGTATCGTCTGATTTTTGGGCAATTCCACCATTGTGCTAGCGTTCCTTGCCTCTTTAACCTTGCCCGTTTAAGCTCTGATTTATGGTGTATTTTTTACTCAAAAACAGTAGGTTTTGATTAAAAAATACACCAATCACTCACTCTTACACTTCGTGCACGGAACACTTCGTGCAGAACACTTCTGTTTTAGTATTTTATTGTTAGAGTAGCATCAGAAATACGTTATCTGTGAAAATTTCAACTGTCTAGTTATCATATGGTTCATAAGATACAGCCTGGTGACAGACAGACGGACAACGAAGTGAAAGCAATAGGGTCCCGTTTTAACTCTTTGAGTATGGAACCCTAAAAACTTAAAAAAAAAAAATAACCGACTTCGCTAAAAAAAACACTAAAAGGGTCAAAATAACTTTAATTTCGGAAGTCGGTGTTTCTCGGTATTGTTTGTTTCTTATTTAACACCGATCATCCAAAACATGATCATCATTCATCATCATCATTCGTTCATTATCCGAATTGGATTTTGAAAAAAATGGGGCCAATCTGGAGGCATATCCTATAAAGGGAAAAAAAATAATTGCAAATCGGCCCATAAACGACGGAGTTCTGAGGTAACAAACATAAAAAAAAATACAACCGAATTGAATAACCTTCTCCTTTTTTTGAAGTCGGTTAAAAAAGTATCCTTTAAAGTATTTCATACAGGGAATTAAATGTTTTTACAAATCTCTAACACGTATAATCTAAAAACTGTGGAAACATAAAATAATGATCTTTTCATCGTTATCCGGGACATAAAAAATGCTAAAGTGTCCATAAAAACTGACGTACCATAGAGTCCTGCAGAGTATCATTGTTGTATACGTTACCTATATCCTGTATAATTCAGCATCCTATAAAATACCTTGGCATTCTATAGATTGCATAAAATGTTCAGGCATATATATGAAATATTTTTTTATTTTTTTAAAGCCTAAAAATTCTAGATGTCGAAGGGTCAACTGGTAATAGCTATCGTAAGTGAGATTTCTGTCTGCCAATTTTAAAAGAATTTAGCAGAAATGGTATGACGATAGCGATGTTCGCTCGCTTTGCTCGCTCACTTTAGCTCCCGGAATCCCCTTTGAAACAAACCTGTTCGTAAAGCTTTGCTACCTCTTTGATTAACCCTAATATAACAGGTGGAACAATACAGGAAATATCAGGTTCTGTCAAATGATAAATGATAAATGATATTTATTTTGTAAATAGGTTTAAGCACGTCAAAGATTGCAAAGTACTGCCAGGAGAAGACCTAGTCTCACAACACAGACTCCTGGTTATGACATCAGTGGTTAAAATACGGTCTACCAAACACAAAGAGCGTCCTCCCCCTAAAATAAAATGGCATATGTTAGAGAGGAATGGTTGTACGAAGAAGTTCAGGGAGCGAGTGGTGGACAGAATAATAGAGATGGGAGATATGAATGATCGAAGTATAAATGAAAGCTGGAATGAGATGGCTGAGTGTATCAGGCATGCAGCGAAAGATATTTTGGGAGAGACGAGAGGAAAGGGCATAATAGATAGGGATACATGGTGGTGGTCGACAGAAGTTCAGAGTGTATTGAAAGAAAAAAAGAGAAAATTCAAGGAATGGCAGCGTGTAGAGCCTGGAAACGGTAGTTTAAAAGCTGAAAAAAAGAGTGAGTATGACGTTTTAAAGAAGAAAGCCAAGAAAGCCGTGGCAATAGCAAAATCAAAAGCCCAGGACAAACTATGTGACGCACTGGACAGTCCTGCAGGCCAAAAAGAGCTATACCGGCTTACTAGAATAAGAGAGAGAAAGGCGAGGGATGTTTGTCATGTAAGATGTATAAGAGATGAAACTGGAATGGTTCTATCGGATGATGAAAAAATCAGAAAGAGGTGGAAGGAATATTTTGAAAGATTGATGAATGAGGAAAATAATTGGAGTGGTGTATTAGGGAATAAACCAGTGAATGTGGGATTAGTGAGAATGGTTAGTATGGATGAAGTCAGAATAGCAGTAAATGGAATAAAGAATGGTAAAGCCATTGGTCCAGATGGAATACCAGTTGAAGTGTGGAAGTTATTGCTAGTGGATGGATGGACGTGGTTAGCTTTGTTCTTCAATAAGTTGTTGCTGGAAGAAGCCATACCTGATGAGTGGTGCAATAGCTCTTTGGTGCCAATTTTTAAAAACAAAGGTGATGTGCTTGAGTGCAACAATTATAGAGGAATAAAGCTAATGTCACATACTATGAAAGCCTGGGAGAAAGTTATTGAAAGGCGACTGAGAGAAGAGAGTGAAATTTCACAGAACCAATTCGGTTTTATGCCGGGTCGGGGTACAGCGGATGCCATTTTTCTATACGCCAGCTGTGCGAGAAATACAGAGGTGCGCATAAAAACTTGCACATGGTATTCATTGACCTCGAAAAGGCATATGACCGGGTACCTCGTGAGGTTCTGTGGTGGGCCCTTAAGGAGAAAGGTGTGCCTGGGAAGTATGTGCAGTTGATCCGAGCGATGTACAGTCGATGCAGTACCCAAGTCCGGTCTACAGTGGGCACCACTGGCAGCTTCAATGTGGCTGTCGGCTTACATCAAGGGTCGGCTCTCAGCCCTTACCTCTTCCTGATGATAATGGATGCTCTGACGTCGGACATTCAGGAAGAGGCTCCTTGGTGTATGCTGTTTGCCGATGACATTGTGTTGGTTGCCGAGAGTGGCCTAGAGGTCCAGAACAGATTGGAGGTGTGATGGCACAGACTGGAGAGTGTTGGCCTGAAATTGAGTAGAACCAAAACGGAATACTTGTTCTGCGATTTCGGCGGTCTCTCCAATCCAGTGCCTTTATCTCTCGCTGGAACACCCATACCGATCTGCTCCGACTTTCGGTACCTCGGGTCACTCGTCCAAGGGGATGGTGAGGTAGACCGGGACGTAACACATCGGATCAACGCAGGATGGATGAAATGGCGACAGGTCACGGGAACAACTTGTGACCCACGGATGCCCCTCAAGTTGAAGGGTAAAATCTACAAGTCCGTGATAAGGCCTGTCATACTGTATGGATCAGAATGTTGGGCTGTGAAAAAGACGGATGAAAAAAGATTGCACGTAGCGGAGATGAGAATGTTAAGATGGATGTGTGAAAGTGGCGCCAGTGACTGAAAAGTTGAAAGGGAATCGTTTGTCTTGGTATGGTCATGTGAAGAGGAGAGATGAAACGCATGTTACTAAAAGAGTTATGAATTTACATGTGGATGGATGGAGAGGGAGAGGGAGACCAAAGAAAAGATGGATGGATTGTGTGAAGAGTGATATGAAAGAAAAGGAAGTTAGTGATAGTATGACGAGTGACAGGGCAGAATGGAAGAAAAAAACGTGTTGCGCCGACCCCAAATAACACGGGACAGGGGCAGGAAGATGATGATTTTGTAAATAGGTTTAAAAAACACTTTTATACGTCAATTTTTTTTTCGTCATTTTTAAACTAGATGAGGCCGGTGTTTCCTAGCTGACTACCCTGAGAAGAAACACCGAAACAAACTCAGGGGTCAAAGTCTCTTTTAAAGTCCAAAGTCAGAAGTCAGTTCCGATGTGTCGTCAGTCGCGCACTCCAAATCACCCATGTCTAGAACACTTTCGGTGCTCTCTTAGACAAGAACACAGATTTGTGTATATGTTTGGAGAAGAATGGAAGACGATACTGTCAGAATGTATGAAATTTTGTGAGATGAATGTATTTTATAGGTGAGAGACAGAGTTGTTTGTTTTTAATTTAATAATTTTATTGTTCTGTACTTCTATCTGTATTTATTAAATTATGTAATTGACTTCGGCCATTCTGCTTAAAATAAAAAGACACCTATTTTATGTACCCTTCATTCATGACTCATGGTTACAAATGAACGCGATTGAAAAGCATTATCAAATTTCGTTAGGCGTTACACATAACGATGATAGAACTTAAACGTTCCACGCCGTATGTATAAATAAAACGTATTATACAAAACGCCTCCGACATATGTAATAACTAGGAAATTGTGGGGTGTGCTATGCCAAATCGAATTCTAAATAATCAAATATCAATTGATCGAACACTTTAAATCGAACATCTAAATACTCAAACGTTCATAATATCGAATGGTTAATAAATCAAACGTTCAATATATCGAACTCTCAATACGTCGAATGTTCAAAATATCGAATGTTTGTTTTATCGAGCGGCTAACGCATTGCACACTCATTCTGTCAAAATATGATTATACTGAATAATTTTTATATAGAATACAAGAAAAACAAAATATTTTCATTTATTTACATACCTATATACATAAACACGATATTTTGAACACTCGACGTATTGATTGTCAAACGTTCAATTTATTAACCATTCGATATTATGAACTTTCGAGTATTTAGATGTTCGATTTAAAGTGTTCGATCAATAAATTGATATTCGATTATATGGAATTTGATTTGGCATAGTACATCCGAAATTGTATGGGTTGTCGTTTGAGTTTGAAGTTTTTCATAAACCTTTTAGTTATTACTTTTGTTCAATTCGCCCACGCTGATATGACCATTTTGTTCAAGAATACTAGAAAATAGACTTGCAAGTTATCTTGAGCTTTAGTATTGGTTTTGGTGACTTGTATTATTATCTTAATCAAAATCTTAAATTACATTTAAAGTTTATAGCTTTGTTTGTTACAGACCATTTCTGGAAGTAGTGATGCGATTACAGATATTGTTTCATTAACAGAAAACTGCACAAACGCTGAGTGATATAGTCTACTTTTATTATGAAAAAATGCACGGTATTCTTGACATAGGTCACAACAGCAAAGCAAGTGCAAAAGAGCTACTTTTGTACAAAGTGTTTTTTATATCCCATAACTCTAGGGTAGGAATGAGACCATGTCAAATTATCAACTGGCTTATGAATTATTTTTCAATTATCTATTTTTTGTTTTAATTTTCCATACAAAATAATTCGATAAATTCACGATTATTTATGTAAAACACCCTTACGTGAAATATGATAGCGTAAATATGTAATGTCTTTTGTTTATTTGCAAACTACTTTAGATTTCATCGATGACTGGCGACGTCACAAAAGGAAAGATTTGTCATACGGGTGTAAATTTTTGATCTAAATTAATTATGATTGATGATATCTTCGAAACCATGCATTTTTGGGCCACATATTCTTGGACTTTTAGTATTATTTTTTATTATAGAATATAAACCTTGAGTTATGGGATATCAAATACTACACATTGTATATTACTTTTCATGAAAAATATTTTACTGGTCAATTTAATATTGCAAAAAAAAATTTCAGTCCTGCATCACAGCAACAAGTTTTGAATTAAGAAAAACTGACCGACTCACAAGTTTTTTGAATAAAAGAGCTGGTTTATTTGAAAAGTATCAAAGAATATCGGGAGAATACGTTATCTGTTCTTTACCCCTCTATCTCAATGTAAAAGCAGATTGGTGACCGCCGTCCGAGCCATCTCTGCACTATGCTACAAGTAGTTTTCTAATAGGTACCTACTTGACACTCGTGGGTGTAAAACTTCTAGCTGACGCAATCCATTGCTCTCAGGCACACATCACGTTTAGAATATAAATATCTGAAGTACCTACGTGGATTTAGAAATGTCAAGCACCTACTACAGTGGAAGAATAGTTTGAGGTGCCTTGTGTTTCGTGACCTTTAGTTTTTAAAATAAAATATTTTAAGCGTGCGTAAAGTTTCCTAGCGTGATCAAATCAGAAATGAAAATACAGCAGGAGAACCAAAGTTACTGACATAAACTAAAGAATCGCCAAACTTAGGTAAGTGCTAGTGGACAGAGCACATCGCTCGCAGTACAGATAGTCGATGATTTCTACCGTCATCACCTGGTCATCTGTCTATACGCGTTTGCCACTCCGGAGAGAGGCAAACGCGTACAGGAAGACGTAGCGATGGAAGGCCTCTCATAAAGTGAACCGAAGACCCAGTGATGATCGTCCAGCAGTGGACATCTTTTGGCTGAAACAACGAAAATAAAAATCCAAGCTAGGAATACAAATGTAAACTCACATAGACAACATATTTAGACCAGCCCCCCTAGCCAAGTCACAAACGATAAACGTAAACTCTCAGTAGTCTTTAATAGATTTTCAACTTTATGTTATTGGATATAAAGTTGAAAATCTATTGAAGATTACATAGTGTTTTCGTTCGTTCCGGTCGCTAACGCTCAGTAATCTTTAATAGATTTTCAACTTTATGCTCTTATGTATAATGTTGAAAATCTGTTGGAGATTACTAAGCGTTCACGTTTATCGTTTGCAACTTGGCTAGGGGGGCAGCCCCCTAGCCAAGTTACAAGCGTTTCGTTAGCGTCGAACGCCTCGAGTAGGCCACGCATCCGATTCCTTTGTTCTGGCCACGTGACTGAGCGTTGAGATGACGTCAGAACAAAGCAATCAGAGGCGTGGCCTAATCGAGGCATTCGACGCAAACGAAACGGTCGTAACTTGGCTAGGGGGGCTGGAACTACTATCCATATACAAATATGTGTTTCATGCGGGAATCGAACCAATAACGCGTAGCGCAGCAGCCACTAGTAGTAGACTGAAATTCAATTCACATGCTTCAAAAACGTTCACATTCAATTCGCAATCACATCTTGGCTATAATGCTATGGGGAATAAGTTATTTACGCGTGCTTGAAATTAGACATTTACCGCGATAAGTTTCGTTTTAGAAATAGTCTTATAGAACCAAAATGCTAAATGGTTTTAATTTTCACCTAAACATCCAGCCAAGAATTTTCATTTACGGAAATAACGATTCTTGTTATGTTAATAAATAAACCAATGTGCAATATAAACCAGATTTACTATATAAAAGTAAAATGAAAGAATTACCCAACATGTTTGTGCTGATTCAGTCGACGCGATTTCTCCAAGCATGGTATTAACGCAATATTGCTCTAAAATCTGCCATTTTACAATATTACGCGCCAACTTGGAAATGGTCGCCGCCACGATTAATGGTTCGCAGTTAAAATCTCTGAAGTGCCTACTTTGGTAAGTGGTATTTTCAAAGGGCAATGCGACAAAAGTTTCTTGATACTCGTAATCTCCTGAAAAGACGTTTACAGACCGTTTTAGCAGAAACTTAGAATTTTGATTAAAATGTTCAATTAGTGTTCTGAAGTTTTAACTGCTTTCTAAAATTCATATTTTTTTTGTCCTTTATAGTTATTTGTTTGTTTATTATTGATGGAGATAGGATCTCTTTATAGCAACGCCAATCTCATGATTGGCGTTGCTAGGGTACTTGTTGATTGTGTTATTGTCAGAAAAATATACGTCTGTGATACAAGCTGTGCTGCGTTTGTTAATCTGCTCACTCTGATAAATAACCCAGATCTTATAATAATTATGTTACTAAATATTTTATTGAAGTACAGATACTATTACGAAAGAAACCTATTCTATCGCTGAGTATCATAATTATGCTACTTTACTTCTGCATATATTAAGAAGCCCTAAAAGGTACATAATTATGATTTTTTTAAGAATGTCTGGAAAGATGGGCTAAATAATATTATTATTATATTTATTACATAAATAAAAAATAAATGGTTTTAATTCAAAACTATGACATAAGTTTTCTGTAAAGATAGTATAAGTTTGATAAATAATTAAAAATAAAGTGAAAGTGAACCCCGGGGCCCGGGAACGAAGGAGTGGGCTTTAGTCAATAAAAATCTGACATCTCGCTCCACCCAAGATCGGGAGAAGTCATTGGATAACTTCCCACCATAAAAAAAAAAATACTAACATAAAGAAAATGTATGGGTAATCTACCTAAAATAATTACAAATAAATAAAGAAGAACAATATTGCCGCACATAAGGCATTTATCATCTCTGTGTAGTGTCTATACAGAGATGACAAACTAACAAGTAAACGCCCACTTGGTTTATTACTGGTACATTTATCCGCATTTTGTGTGGGCTGAATCAACACAAAAACTTAGGCAATGAAACGACGACAGTCTGCTTACTACTATATCTTAAATCAATATAATACCAAATTAGTAATCCATTACCTACGTAATACTGTTCTATTTTTCCAAGAAGATCAAACTTTTGCCTGGTTACGTTTTGTTTGGGCTTACGTTATCTTTACAATTTTATTGCCCCCCTAGCTAAATGACGATCATTTCGTTTGCGTCGAACGCCTCGAGTAGGCTACGCCTCCGATTCCTTTGTTCTGACCACGTAACTGAGCGTTGAGATGACGTCATTCAAGTCACCAATTTTTCTTTTAAACAACCCCTAAAATATCGTCGTGTCGTTATCGCTTCGGCGATAGAATATGCTTACGTAGTTCCTTTCAATAATAAACAGAAGGTATTACAACGATATGTTTTTCCAGGAAAATAAAAATCTTGGTTGAATAGCAATTTTCCTGGAATACCAAGGAATCGAAGGAAGTCTGTGTCGAACCAAACCAAGTAGCAATCAGAATAAATTACAAGAGCTTTTCTCAACTTATGTACCTAGGTTGAAAGATATTTGATTTCTTGTTTCTAGGGATATTGTGTTGAAGTGCTTTTGATACAAATAGTTCTACGTATAAAAAATATATCGTTATTAGAGTATCACACCAAATGTGAAGCGGTTTATCTCTTTGAAATCAAGAAACAAGCCTAGAAGGTCAGTACACAATTTTATAGATAACTAGCGACTCGCCCCGGCTTCGCACGGGTGCAATGCTGATACCACCGCTACCGCTATGTCCCTGCATTTTAAATCTGTAATATCTTCGAAAATATTCATTTAAATTACATGCTGTAAAAGACCATATTAATGTATATTAAATGCATAATGTATTTAAGGAACTTAATTGAATAAGGATTAATGCTGTATTGCTTAAAATCGCTTCGTAAATAAGCCATTATTTCTCGTAAAAAGTAAAGGATACATAGCATAGCATAGTCGGCCTTATAATGTTCCCACTGTTGGGATTCAGGCCTCCTCTCTAGGAGAGGGAATGGGCCGTAATCCACCACGCGGGTCCAGTGCGGGTTGGTGGATGTCACATGTCTTCGAATTTTTGTTTCTAGGACATGCCGGTTTCCGGTAAAAGTAAAGGATAAAAAATGGTTATTGTGGGTCTTATTCCTAAGAGATAGAAGAGATAGGTAGATGAGATAGAGATAGTTAGGCATTAAGTCCGCCTCTGTACTTTTTGTGTGCATAAAGCATTAAATAAATAAATAAATAATACCATCACGGACTTTTTTGGAGACCATTTTAAGGTGTACAATACACTATCCTATTTTGATCTATCTCGTATTCAGCCAGCGTTTGCAAAGTAAGCGAAAAAAAAATGTGTTTATTTACGACATCACATGAAAAACTTATAAAATTACCAGTGTTGCTCTACTATATTACGCATTTATTATGCATATCGTCACCGGAAAGCCAATACTACTTAAGCGCCATTTTGACCAAAATGAGTTATATATATCGTTGGATTGGATTTTTTTGCTGCGTCGATTAGTCGGGGTTTCGTAATAATCTGAGCATTTTTTTGGCGCTTAAGCACTGCAAAAGTATGGTATTTATCATAATTTTGATGTTTTAATAAATACTTACGTAATACAACTTATGATCATATTTTAGTCGTTGTCAGTTTAGTATTTTTCTATACTGACATCAGCCACTTTCACTTTGTTCAGCAACTCAAAATATTGTAGTTTGAGTCATTGATGTCGCTTTAGTATTTTTTTGCCGACCGTAAATATGGGTTGATATGTAGCCAAGTAAATTTGCTTTACGTAAGAATTGACGAGCATGGCGCGTTAGTATATTTTGTCTTCGCAGTTTTCTGAGAGGGAACGGTTTTAGTAACTTTGCTTTTCATACCTAAGTATTTGAGTGTCTATTTAGAATGTTTTACATTCAATGAAATCGAATAATTATTATATTAAGCATGGACTATTTTACTCGACAAAATATTAATAGTTTGTTTAGCATTTAAATGTGTGAAACACGTACAAAAAATATTCAGTTATGTCTTTTGAAATAAAATTTTGTTTTGATTACGATTCGTTGAGTACTTATAATTTATATTTCGCGCGCGAGTTGTAGGTGGTTCAGTCGATGAATCGACCTTGCTTTTGCTTGTAGTCGGATCCCCGCAGCAACAAAAGAGTGACGCGTGTATGAAGTTCCCGCAGCAAACAGTTAACAACTTAGGGGGCTGAGTCACCCGCGTCCGTAGGAGAATACCCATAGCTAGGCCCTACACGTGGTCCCCGGGTGGTGCTAATCAGGTGATATTAACTGGTGGTAGGTTTCGACCGACGGCTTGTGACCACCCACTGGGCAAAGACGTACCGCCAAACGGCCTAGCCGTGTTCCGGTACGATGCCCAGTGTAGCCAATTTAGAGGAGTTGGGTCGAAGTTACGGTTTTAATGTATGCAGACCAGCCGGACCCGCGATGGTATTGACGTATCGGGAGACTAGTCGCGGAGGGTAGCGGGATCCGAGGCACAATGCACCGCTGGCCGACCGCAGTTAGTAGGGGGCCCAAGTAATGTGCTAGCCACACATGAAAGGCTGCCCCGCCAACTGACGAAAAATCCCGGAATGCACCATCGTGCTGGTTGGCGACCAGATGAGAGGGCCCGATGGTCATTTCCGGGGGTGCTCGGGCATCCCCTCAGTCTTCAGACTATTACCCCAATGATGCTGTCCTGCCAGTGCGTGACTGAAGATTAGCAGCATGGGACTCCATTTCACTTCCTTCTCCTCTCCTACCTCACTCGTAATATGACAGGGTTGAAAAAGAGAAAAGTAAAACAGCGGCTGCACTCCCTCTCACTTAAAGTGTACCTCAGCAATATTAGAGGTCTGCACTCCAATATCGCAGCAGTCCATCATCACCTGGAGTCTGAAAAACCTTCCCTCTTTTTTCTTTCGAAGACGCAGATAAGAAGTCCGTCAGACGTGTCGTACCTGTCTTACCCAGGGTTTACACTGGAGCAAAATTTTAAATCACACGCTGGTGTGTGTTTGTACGCCAGGGACGACATCTGCTATTGGCGTCTCCGCAACCTTGAAGATTCCAGGTTCTCAACGCTTTGGGCTCTGGTGGACACAGGCATGGATAAAATTATCTATGCTTGTGTCTACCGTTCGCACAGTGGTGATCAGGAGACGATCAGGCTCACACAGTACCTTAGTGAGGCGGCGGATGTGGCTCAGCAGAGGTACCCTTCCGCACAACTGGTGTTACTGGGGGATTTTAATGCCCACCATCAGGAGTGGCTTTTCCCATACCAGTGCACAGACCATGCTGGTCGAGAGACGCGAAAGCTTGCGCTAGCGTTAAATCTCACCCAGCTGGTCCAGGGAGCTACGAGGGTACCGGATGTTGATTCGCACACGGCCAACTGCTTGGACCTTCTGCTGACAACAGATCCAGACCGCTATTCAGTGTCGATATCATCACCGTTAGGTAGTTCCGACCACTGTCTGGTGAAATCTATATCAGTCTACTCTCCGCCCGATCCCTGCCCTAGAGGCACCAGGCGGGTTTTGCGATATAGGTCAGCAGATTGGGATGGCATGCGATCTTTCTTCGCATGTTATCCTTGGCAGCCTACTTGCTTTTCTTCGGATGATCCATCGTCGTGCGCAGATGCTGTGACAGATGTGTTGCCGCGGGGGATGGAGTACTATATTCCATTCTCTGACGTAACAATGTCTGATCAGGCTCGCCCTTGGTGTGGTGCGGAGTGTGATCGTGCTAACGCACTTAAGCACACCGCATGCCAGGCATGGGCCGACGCTCGTATGCACAAGGCGAGTGACGTGAGTCAGAAGAAGAGAGCCTTCAACAGAGCTGCCAAGTCTTGCAAGAAGGTGATGCGGAGGTCTCGGTTAGACCACATTAGCCGCATCGGGAACAAACTTGCTTCATACCCTGCTGGTAGTAAGGCGTTTTGGTCCCTGGCTAAGTTGGTTGAATTGAACTTCTGCCGTCCCTCACTACCGCCACTGCTGAAACCCGACGGGTCGCTGGCCCATACCGCTGAGGAGAAGGCAAACTTGTTTGCCTCACTCTTCGCGGAATCTTCGCGTCTAGACTCTAGTGACACGCGGCCCAATGTTAATCCTGATGGTTGCAAAACGAGTAGGTCGAATATTCGCATCCATCAGAAGGACGTCTGTAGGGTGCTGCGTAACCTTGACGTGAACAAGGCTAGCGGTTCAGACGGGATACCGGCAATTGTTCTGAGAACGTGTGCGCCTGAACTGTCTCCGACCCTGACACGCCTATTTAGGCTTTCATTTGAGGCTGGAAAAGTGCCGATTGCATGGAAGCAAGCTAACATACAGCCCGTGCCCAAAAAGGGTAGTCGGGCTGACCCAGCTAATTACAGGCCAATATCAGTAGCGTCCATTCTCTGTAAGACTATGGAACGTGTACTCAACACTAAGCTCCTGGCATACCTAGAAGCTAATGACATCCTAAGTGACCGACAATACGGCTTTCGCCGAAATCGGTCAACTGGTGATCTTCTATCGTATGCCATCCACATCTGGAGTGAGGTCATCGAGAAACACGGGGAAGCGCTTGCCGTCTCCCTCGATATCTCGAAGCTTTCGATAGGGTCTGGGCACGAAAGCCTTATTAGTAAGCTTCCTTCTTTCAGTTTACCTGCTGGTTTGTGTGCTTGGATTGCAGACTTCCTGAGTGATCGGTCCATCCGAGTGGTCATCGATGGCAGCTCGTCCGGTCAAATGGCCATTAATGCCTGGGTCCCTCAGAGTTCAGTGCTCTCGACAACATTGTTCTTGCTGCACATAAATGATCTGCTTAAGCCCGGTACCTTTGGGTATGCAGACGACAGCACTGTTACTGAGAGTTACATATCCAGCGCGCAAGGTAGTGGGTCACAGATCCAGTCTCTCCGAGAGGCTATGGTCGAGCGCTTGGACTTGTCCTTGGAGGCAGTCTCTGAATGGGGCGATGCTAATTTGGTCAAGTTCAATGCTGCTGAAACCCAGGCGTGTCTATTTTCCGCTAAAAGGAGCCAATTCAGCCCTGCTCCAACTTTCCGGGGCGTAACCGTGCCGATAACCGACCATCTTGATCTTCTTGGTGTCACGCTGACGTCAACTCTCAACTTTGGGCCATACATCGAAGCAAAGGCTCAACTGGCAGCAAAAATGCTGGGAATCCTCGCGAAGGTCAGACAGAACTTCACGCCGGAACAGCTGCTAAAACTTTATCAAGCGCAAGTTCGATCGTGTATGGAGTAGTGCTCTCATCTTTGGGATGGATCTGCCCGATACCAGCTTGATGCACTTGAAGCAATTGAGAGGCGAGTCAGGAGGATCATTGGCAATGATGCACTCGTTGAGTCGAGGCTTCAAAGTCTTGAGCATCGACGCGATATATGATACACAGGTATTCAAAATCTACTAGACCTAATCAATTTGATCTCTTCGAAAATTGCGCCAAACTGTTACCCAATACATAATATTGTATTTAGATTAATAATAAAACTGTGTTGCGTTTATTATTCGTAGTGTGTTGAGTGACTTTTGCTATAAGCAATTAAGTTTTAAGACTGACAAGAAAACTGTCAACAATTTTTTTTTAAATTTTTCATTTAAAGTGATTTATATTTTCCTTTTTCAACCAATATAGTAAAAAGATGCAGTCGAATTCAAATTAGGAATTACAATAGTATTCTCATTTATTTTATTCGCCGCTAGTACCATTGTTAGCACTTACTTATTGTTGTCTATGTCCGATAAGAATAATATATTTAAATTTAAATGATATATCTTTTACATAAGTCTTTTTGGCATAACAATGGTATCAACTTTTAATGCTATACACCGTTTTTCTGTACGGTCCTAAGACATTATTATAACGTTTAAGTGGTTTTATCTTGAGACTACATCAACCCGTAATGCGTGTTAGTACTTTTTCCTTTCATACATTTCAAAGGAATTGACTTGTCAGTACTTTTCGACAACCGCACTTAAAAAATATTGCAAAGATAAGTACTTTCTCCTTAAGAAGAGTACAGAGCATATGTACTTAAGTGACAGCTATCTCCTAAATTACATTAAATATGCAGAATATCTCGATTCCAGTACGTAGATAACAGTGTCACAATTATTTTTTGCCTTTACTGTATTTCGATTACTAAATTAGAAAAAAAGTTAGACATGGTTTTGTAAAAAAAAAAACTTAAAATGTCTCTATTGTAAAATGGCCTTTTGGCGTTTAAGTAGTATTGGCTTTCCGGTGACGATATAAACCTTTCTCTTGGATGATTCTATATATTAAAAAAACCGTATCAAAATCTGTTGCGTAGTTTTAAAGATCTAAGCATACATAGGGACAGACAGCGGGAAGTGATTTAGTTTTATACTATGTAGAGTGACACAGCAAATGGGTACTAACCTTTATATTTGCTATAGCGATTACATCTGCATTTCATTCAGCATAAAAACTGTACTTTAAAATCCTGTGTAAAAATAAGAGTTGTTTCCTAAATTGACTGCTTTCACTTTGTCACAAACTTTTGTGTATTTATTCGATATCCTTACAAACTTCATTTCCTATAAGATCTTTTACCTTCAATTTACTTGTTTTAGTCTAGGAATACAATTGTTTAAGTGCAGTAGAGACCCTGACGTTTATCTCAACTCGGAATTTTCAAGGTCCTACAATACATCTAGTTATGCAATGCAGCTCCACGTTCATTTGCGTAAAATATCTTGTCTAAATGGAAATGTTCACTGCATTCAGAAAATTGATAGTCGTTTCAGTATCTGAATGGTAATGACATGGATCAAGGAAAAAAGCATTGTCACATCCATATTTCATGATTGTCTCGGTTGGGTTTATAACTGAGCACGTTTGCTTATTCATTGGCTTGACGAGAACTTGTTTATCTGAAGAAACTTGTGTTTACTGAATTTGACAACGGATAATACCTTGTTTTTGTGATCGATTTCTTGGCAGCACGCGTACAAAGTTATGTAGTTAAATTATAGTCTTGTTTTCACAATATTTACTGTTGAGGTGCAAAATGTCATGTTTTGATTATAATTTCTATATTTATTTATTAATTGCTTGCTATACTTACAGTATGCACCAAAGCATATAGCAAGCCAACAAACTAATAATCTATTAACTAAAAAATTTTATACGAACATTTAAAATTTCTTATTTGCTAAAATTTAAAAATATGTCGAATTTAGGCATATGTATACAACGTGTAACGGAATAAACGCAAGACCTCAGACACCCCAATTAGAAAATTAAATTATAGAACTAAAGAAACATCTGTAATTCGATTTACCTAAAGAACGCTATGTTTTTTTTATAAAATAGTTGTCCTAGCTGGACGCATAATGTTTGAGCATACTACTGTATCCCTACGCACACACTCATAGCGCACACTCGTGCGCGTGCCTACGTAACATGTAGGTAGGAATAGAAAGCAATGCATGTAAGCTTAGATATGTATCTTTACGTTTAATGGCCGAATATTACGTACCTAGCTGATATTAGTAAGTTGTGATATTACCCTATTAATTATTGTTGCCAGCCTTTGCCCAGCTG
The DNA here is from genome assembly GCA_905147345.3 of Mythimna impura. Lineage (NCBI taxonomy): Eukaryota > Metazoa > Arthropoda > Insecta > Lepidoptera > Noctuidae > Mythimna > Mythimna impura. The sequence goes on along the minus strand of LR990356.1, from coordinate 14,831,515 downwards.
TGGGACAGTATAGGCTAAATAAAAAAAATAAAAAAATATTGTTAGTTGCCTAACTAGTAAAATAATGATTTCATCTTTCCATCACACTTACAGGCTTTTTTTATGGTGGGAAAAATCATCTAATGACGAATCCCGCTCTTGGGCGGAGCGAGAGACAGTGTCAGACTCTTACTGACTAAACGACCCACCCCGTTCCAACGTTGCCTTTCGCACTGGGTCCAGGCCTTCTTTTCAGAAAAAGAACCTGGGCCCCAGCTGGCTTCGACCCTATTACAGGGTCCCTACGTTTTTCGGACAACTCCTTCAGGCGCGCGGGAACAGTGCGTGCCGTCGACGACTGGGCTTGGTCCGGAATCTTACCAGACGACCGAACGGCGAACTACCCATTGCTCGCCGTCCGCACACTTACTACTACAGGCTTTGAACTTCGAATAATTCAGTTCAACTACGGATAGCTAAGAAAGTATTTTTAAATTGAGCAACCTTTCATCCCACTGCGATTTATCAGTACGGCAATACCTAAAGTCAGACATGTCACGGACGCGGACGTCGAGCAATGGGTAGCCCACCGTCCGACCGTCCGGTAACCGTCCGGACCGAGCCCAAGTCGTCGACGGCGCGTACTGTTCCACGCGCGCCTCAAGGCGATGTCAGCAAATCGTAGGGGCCCAGCAGGATCGAAGCCTACTGGGGCAAGGGTAGTGTGAAAGCGAAACCCGGGGCCCTGGGACGAAGACAAAGAAGCAACAGGAGTGGGTTTTTAGTCAGTAAAAGTTTGACATTATCTCACGCTCCGCCCAAGAGCGAGATGTGTCATCAGATGATTTTCCCACCTTAAAAAAAACCGATCACTTTGTTGTCTGTCTGTCTGTCAAGACCCTTTATCTCGGGAACGCGTGGGGTTACCGAGTTGAAATTAAAACCAAATACTCAGGTTTACGGTCCCATGAAGCTATGAAAAAATCAAACTTTTAAGTTAACGAAAAAAATTATACGACCGTTATGTTGCAAAAAACGTGTATTTCGACACTCTCAAGGGAATCAAATTTCATAGAATATTTCCCGTTGTCCTAGAATGCTGAAATTTGGCATGAAGCAAGGTCTCATAGCATAAATATAGGAAAAAATCTGAAAATTGTAAATTAATAATGTCACAAAAAATAACTTTTGCGATTCGTAAAAATCTTTGAGACTCGGAAATTGAACTGTTATCATAGGTAAGTTTGTACGGAACCCTCAGTGCGCGAGTCCGACTCGCACTTGCCTGATTTTTTCAGATAATATTACACATAATATTTTATCTTCGTGACCCATAATTGTTTTGTTAAGTTATTTAAGGTAAATTAAAACAAATGAACCGGCATGTCCTAGAACCAATAATTCGAAGACGTGTGACATTCACCAATCCGCACTAGGCCCGCGTGGTGGATTACGGCCCATTCCTTCCTTTTCCTAGAGAGAGGAGGCCTGAGTCCCAGCAGTGGGAACATTAAAAGGCTGATTATGTATGTACGAGTATGTATGTAAAACAAATAAAAAAATTTTCGTATTCAGTTTCAACACTCGGACAGATGGGCGAGTATTGTCACTCAATGGACGCCTGAGGTAGGTCGACGCCATCGACATCGACCGCGGCGAAGGTGGTGTGAGATCTGATCATGTTTGCGGGGTAAACTTAAGAAAGAAAAGCAAAAGTGGAGAAAGGTAATGCATTTGCCCAGATGTGGGACATAAAAAAGGCTAATAAAAAAAAACAATTTGGATCTGCATCTGATTACAAGATCTCTACATATAATTAAATATCGTGCACATAACTATGTGCACGTAACTTTAACTCTCTGTCGCAAAACACAGGTATAATATTAGAGTATTGTTATTATGACATCATTTTGAGACTTGTTTCTTATATGAAAAAATGGCCATTATTCATTATTTTTTCTATCTGGTGGATTATCCTGTTATAACACTATTAGATTCCTAGAATCATTTGAATGCTAACAATAAAAAATCATAGACCTGCTCAGTTCTAATCATATGCCAAAGTATTGATTTAACTTAATATTATTTATTGACATTGATTAATGCCAATAAATTGATAAGATAAGTTTGATAAACTTTTCGCTAAAAAAAACAAATCTATAATTGAATACAGGATATTGTTCCAGGAGCACCTAGATTGCAAATATGATTTTACAATTTTTTTTTTTAATTATTATCGATAGGCTTGCGTTTGACCACTATCTCACCTGATGGTAAGCGATGATGTGACTGACGATGGAGCACGCTTGCCTAGAAGTAACCGAATAGGTTACTTCTCTTGACTTAAAGACCCCTAGGTTGCAGGTATCAGGAAACACATACTCCGGCAGGGAATTCCACTCCTTAGCTGTACGCTCCTTAATTTGTGGGGAAGTACTTGTTAATACACATTAGATGTTTTATGAGGTGGAAATAGTAAGTATTAACAAGATCTTAGAAACTGTTGAGAGTGATTTGAACTAATTATTTCGTGTTCAAAAAAACTTAAGATATTTCAGTTTGTTTTTCAAGTGAAATTCTATTTCACTTTTAGGCTGTAGTTATTAATCCTGTAAAAAAAATCACTAAAAGGATCAAAATAACTTCAATCACTTCTATGTTAAACTTATTTTTTAAATATAATTATGTTTGACTTTAAAATTATTTTATTTTATAATTATGTTAAACCGAAAGACTTTGGACATAAACTTTTTCCTAGCATTGCCTAGTCCTGTGTATCTCACATCCAGCGTTTTCCTGCGGCCTACACCGAGTCACCATTTTACTTTGTGGCAACTTCACCTTGTTGGCTACTTAAATATTATTTTGGTAACACAAACGCCAGTTTATTCGAAAAACAGGGCACACCACAATTAGGGTGGTAAGTCCTCCTTTGAGAAGCCCGGAGGAGTTGTGGATCTATATGGTGGAAGTCAGTCCCACTTCCGCGGAGCACCGCCTTATCCTCGTGGAGACGATTGGTGATGGTGACCTCTCGCGTCCAGCCCTGGTTAACCACGGTATGGATCGAGAGGAAATGGGAAGTAGTTAGTAATGCAAGCAAAAAATAGCGGAAACCATGAATGACTGGGGCGTGATCTCCTATCTGGACATCGTCTCACTTCAGTCGCTGCCACAGGTAACGGACACTTTTTGGTTTTTTGGTTCACGGGAATTTTTTGGTTCCCGGAAAACATAGGCGAAGGTTTGCGGATAGCGAGCAATGGTTTACTTGCTGTCCAGCCTTCTGGTAAGGCGATGATCACACTGCACCGTACTCCGTTGTAGTGCAGGATCGCATATTTTAAACAGGACCCGATCTCGTACGCCGACGCGTTGTCAGTATGTTGGACCAGGCTTGTTTTTAGAAAAAGAAAGAGTGATACTCGCTAGCCATTGAAGTGTTGTAATCGCCGAAGGACCTCAGTCGACACGTGGCTCAAAGAAATGTCAGTATAATGGACTGGATCTAGTAGAACAGATGCCTGTTGAGGCTGCACGATTCTTTGAAACAGTTACCGTGGCCCTGGAATGAAAGGGCACCTAAAAACACAGGTATGTTTTGTTGTGTCTTCGTGGGGGCGATTGGCGGCGGCGATCTCTCGCACCGGGCCTTTGTACAGACCATATTCTGGAGCGAGGAGGAGTGGCAGGCGGTCGCCTCCTTCTGCCAAGTAGTAATGCTAGCAAAGTAGGAGGCCGACGTGCACGCGCGAGGCAATGGCCCTCGCGCCCCAGCCGCCGGGATTTCGATCCCGATTTCTGGCCACAGTAGGCGCGGGCTTGCGGACGGCGCGCAATGGGTAGCTCGTGGTCCGACCGTCCGATAGCCGTCTAGACCGAGTCCAAGTCGTCGACGGCGCGTAGTGTTCCACGCGCGCCTCAAGGAGATGTCAGCAACCGTAGGGGCACAGCAGGGTTGAAGCCTACTGAGGTCAAGGGTCTGATTCTGAAAGGAAGACTCGGCCCTGGTATGAAAGGCAACGAAGGAACAGGAGTGAATTTTAAGTCAGTAAAAGTCTGACACTGTCTTCCGCTCCGCCTAAGTGCGGGGGATGTCATTAGATGATTTTCGCATCGAAAAAAAAGTTGGATTTTGTTCAGTAAAAACCTGACACTCCCTCTCCGTCTAGAGCGAGAAAAGTTATTCGATGTCTACCCACCCCAAAAAAAATACCAGCACAACTGGCAAAATGCCTCATAACAATAACAATCAGTTTCTCTTTTAAACTGTTGTTGTTCCAAAAATCGATCATGAAGTGAAAATTGATACCTAAAGCATGAAAGTTTTAATTCAATTAGCGATTTCGGACGCTTCAAATAATTTAATAGCATTTAGCTTAATGGAATACAGTTAATTAAGTCTGAGTCACTGAAAGTTTTCAATAATTATAACGTGATTGGTTAAATTTGTGTACTTTGGAATATAACCGAAACAGTACCTACTTGTATAAGACAATCACCGTAAATTAACTGACAACAGATACCTACATTCGTAAACAAAAAGTCAACTGTTGCCAAAACAAATTTGAACATAGATAATGCTTATTTTCTGAGCTCTATTTCGGGAAGTAATCTAGACATCGCACGTAATCATCAAAATGAATATCAGTTTGCAAAAATTCTTTCATGATACAACGTAATAAAGTTTTATATTCACTAGTGGTAAAATCGTCAGTTTCGCTGACGACACTGCACTTTTGTTCAGCGCAAGATCGTGGGATGAAGTTTATCAACTTGCACAATCAGGGTTCAACACAGTGTACAGATGGCTACAGGGAAATCGATTGACCCTTAATACTGCCAAAACGAAATACATGACTTTCTGTGTAAAAACCAATGGACCAACTAATGATATTGTAGCTCACACTTGTATAGATGCACTTACAGGTAGTTGTGACTGTGTAACTCTGTCTAAGACAGAAAAAGTTAAGTACCTTGGAATAACAATTGATGATAAACTGAGATTTCAAGAGCACATTAACATCCTTAGTAATAGATTGCGTAAGTTAATATATGTATTTAAAACACTAAGACACGTAGTCGATAAAGAAGTCTTGAAATCTGTGTACTTTGCCCTTGCTCAGTCCATAATAAGTTACTGCATCACCTCCTGGGGTGGAGCACCGAAAACTACCCTAGTGGAATTAGAAAGATCTCAAAGGGCTATCCTGAAGGTCGCTTCCTTTCGTCCGTATCGATTTCCCACTGAACAGTTATACAAAGAGAGCAAAGTTCTCACAGTCCGACAATTGTTCATACTACACACCATATTGAAACAACACTCTCTCTTAACGTAGGACCCGTCGTTGTTTAGTGGAAAAAGGCGGTATAACCCAGTAAAGCGTCTTCACCCTCATCTAAAAACGACTTTTGCTAGACGCTTCTTTGGACATTTGGGTAGTCATCTTTATAATAAAACTCACAAACTGCTAAACATCTATAACCTCAAAAAACATGAATGCAAAAAACAGCTAACTGAATGGCTATTAAAGCTAAACTATGATGATACCGAGCATATGCTAACTATTATAGTCTAATCATTCTTAGGTAACTAGAACTAGAACCACACAAACGCACATACACACACATGCACACATTCACACACACTCATATACATTATGCATATAATATACTAACACTACCTTTTTACTTAAAATAAAACATATTATTGTCTTCATATTTTACTACATTGTCAGCGCGTTAGTACACAATCTAGGTATATGTAAAAGTTAAGGGGTGGGAACCTGGTGTCCTGAAACACAGGCCTAGAGCCTAGCTTAGGCACCAGTCTCCTACAATATATTGTAAAAACTGATTTGTTTTTGTATACTCATTTAAATGTTTGATGATAACTGTATATTGTAGTGAGAAAATAAATAAAATATTATTATTATTATTATTATTATATTGTGCAAGGTTTTTGAAGATCTGCAAATTTTTGAAGTGAAAGGTAATTAAAAATATAGACCTACATTTTTAATTAACTTTCACAAATTATTTAAAAACAAGAAACCATTATTAAGAAGACGATATTAGTGGAAAAAAAATCAATAACCGTATATTATACGTATTTTATTATTTTATGCAACTAAATTTAACGATACTACATTTTATTTCAAATATCTTTTATTTATTTATTGTGCATACCTACCACAGTGTTGTCTTTTTTAACCCAATGGTTGACTGGTAGAAAATGCCTTGTGGCATTAAGTCCGCCTATGTACCACCACTGTACATAAAGTTTAAATAAATAAATAAATAACCAACTGCATCGCTTGCATTCATAATGCGTCGATATATTATCCGACATACCTTTATATCCAATTTAACTAACCGACCGAGCCCGAGTCGTCGATGGCGCGTTGTGTTCAAGGTAGGGCCCCAGCAGGGCCGATGCCTGCTAAGGCCATGAGGCCACGCCCTCTCACTCCACCCTAGAGCAGAATAAGTCATTAGATGATTTCCCACCTTAAAAAAAACCCATGTCAGTAACCGATTACGAACATTACAACAAAATATCAATTGGATTATTATTTTACTAAAAAGCTATAAGCTGAATACCAAAATTTAAAAAAAAATAATAAAGAAATAAAATTAAGCATTAATTTTTGTTATTTTGATACATAGAGAAACACAAAACGAATCACTAATTACATAATTTACGAGCCAAATTGGTTAATTGTTTGCAAAAAAAGGTAATTTTAGTAGGAAACTGGTACACTTAATTACTGGTTTACAATACATTTATCTACTTCAATCAGAATTGTAAGGACACTGACCATTCAGTGTAGTTTTGTTGTTCTAAGGTTACAGATGTGCGAACAGAAACCGGTTCATATAAACAATAATATTGTGTTTTTGTCATAAATTATCAATTAACTTTGTGATGTGCTTGTGATACAAATAAGTGGTATGCGTGTAGATTTTTAGTGAAAAATCTCGTTTGCATAAGACGCGTTTTTTTTTGGGATGGTGATAAATAAATAGGATAGAAGTATATTTTTGAAAACAACTGGAGCATCAACGGTGGTGAGTGAAAATAAAAACTTAAATAAGGTGACGATCAAAATAGTATATTTTGATACAAGTGCAGAAAGTTTGTCATTGCGACCGAGGCGGGATTCGCACGAGTCGTAGGCGAGTGTGTTATGGAGCTGAGGGCTGCAGTGACAAATTTGCACGTGTATCAAACGACATTTTTCATTACACTTACGAAGAAAAATAATACGAAAATACTTTTTGTGAAAATGATGACGCGTTTTTGTTAATTTTTCACTGAAGAAAATTATCCAAAGTTGCCATATATTTCCGTTTAGATTTAGATTGCAGCTATCGCAAGCATTTTGTGCCTCAATCACAATATCTGGAGGCGTAACATCTAAATAATTGTCTTCAAAACTTAAATTCGCCATTTTTTTTAACCAAATCAACAATAACACCAATAATGTGATTTAATTTACATTTTTCCCGCGCTTAACCTTCGCAGGTTAAAGGAGAAGCAAAGGTATAAAGCCGATATACATCCTAATATTAAAAATAACAAATTCAAATATTTTCGAATTTAGAACACGGATAAATGTTAATTTATTGGTAATAACCAATTATTGTGTAAGTAATCATGTTTATTTATATTATTCTGATCAAAAACACAATTTAAATTTTCATTAGATATTAAAACCTTAAAAATATCCGCCTCTTCGCGTAAAAAAAAAAAACAATAATCACCGTTGACCGTGACGAAATAGGGATGAAAAAAGCCCTTGTTGTGATAAATTAAAAAAAAAAAACACGAGGGTGATAAACATGGCATGTTAAACCTAATCGTAGTGCGATAAGAGCCAGTTTTCGAGTATGAGTATTAAAAACACTTTTTGTAATCAATGTCTGTAAAGGGAGACTATATCCAGTGATTATATTATATCTGTTAGTAGTTTCTCTATCTGTTCCTTTTTGTACTGTCCCATGGTTGGGCTAACTCCTCCCACAAGTCCTTTCAGACATTCCTCTTCCGTGCTATCTCGAACTAGTCTTCGTGATACGCGTCTAGATCATCTTGCCATCTGCTACTAATCATTATAATTCCAGGACATAGTCTACTGACTACCAAACGTTAGCGACGGTTACCTCTCCCTAAAGACTGGCCGACAGCAGAATACTTTTCAAGTATGCATGCGCACTTCCCGGGAGGTTTTAAAAAGTACCCTAAATACCCGTTCAGCCTTTTGAGCACGAAGGAGTAACAAATATAGACACACATACATACAAAAATATTTATTTATTTTATTTTTTTATTTTTAAGAAAACTTACAGACTAATAATTATATAATTTTTTACATATTTAGGGAAAATCGCTAATGACAAGCTTCTACATATATACATCTACATACATTTTGCGTTGACTAGAAAAGTAAAAAGTAAAAAAAAATATATAATATATTAATTAAAAATTGTTTTTTTTTTTTTATAAAGAATATATTTATCTATCTATAAACAACTCTAGAAAATTATATCTAGTATTTTAATATCAAGGACAAAGAATACCTAAGTGTGCCTAATCATGAGAACAAATATTAATTAGTTATTTATGGTTTATGACTGTTAAATATTCAAAAGAGTTACCGAGGCTCAGGAACGCAAAGAACAACTAAAGAAACACAGGTAGTGAGGCCAGCGTCAGGCACTAGTTGTCTGGCATTTATGCTGAACTAGACCTGTTCTGGCGCAGCCGTGAGACAGCATATTTTATTATTACATAATTATATTATTTATTACATAAAAAAAATGTACAAAAAATACAACACATTATTTTCTGTTCCAATAAATATTTTGTACTGTTTAGATATTATTTTATTGTTTTGTTACTATTTTACTTTTTAGTTTTGTTCTTTTTCGTGTTAGCTGTACCGATGGTTGACCTGCTTCTAATTTGTTGTGTTTATATGCCTCTATGATTGTGCCAAAAAAAAAAATATTTTCTTTCTTTTCTTTTTTTAGTCTGTATTATGTACCATACTCCCACTCCACACAGTTCAGGATAAGTTAATTCATGATTTACCACAAAAAAAAAACCGTCAACACACTTTTGTTTGGACGAGCTAGAGATTGCTGAACTTTACTTGTATTCAAAACTAATCTATCGCAATAATTTTGACCAAAATGACCAGATATGTCAACGTGGACTATGCAAATGAATTTGTCCACATTTTATTTAAGAGAAGAATTTCAAGTATAAATTAGTGATCTGATTGATGTTTTTTTTTTTTATTGTGTGGGAAAATCATCTTATGACAAATTTCGCTCTTGGGCGGAGCGGAAGATAGTGTCAGACTTTTACTGACTAAAACCCACTCCTGTTCTTTCTTTGCCTTCGTCCCAGGGCCCTAGGTTTCACTTTCAGACTACCTGTGGCCCCAGTAGGCTTCGACCCTGCTGGCCCCTACGATTTGCTGCCATCTCCTTGAGGGGCGCGTGGAACAGTACCTACGCGCCGTCGACGAATAGTACATTTACAAGTGATGAAGTATCTGGTTCTCTTATAACTACTCAAAACTCTAATAACAGGAATGAAATCAGTACTTTATAGTCTACACTAGAATGTTAACCACATTGTAATCAAGCGATATTATCATGCTTATTGTGCTTAATATTTTTGTTTATGAAGTGGGTAAACCATCCAGTTACTTTTTCCACTCTAGAGTGGAGTGCTAGGGCGTGTCAGACTTTTACTGATTGAAGTCACACAGCGCAACGTTTCTTCCGCCTGAATCCTGAACAGGATCTTACCGAACTTCCCATGTCCGGCGAAGACCTGCTTCATGCGGAAGGTGAGGACGCCGTAGTACCTCTTTTTACCTGTCTGCAAGAATGGGTTATATTTTTAACTGACATCAAAAAGGAGAAAGTTCTATGTTCGGCTGAATGTACGTTTTTTTTATGTGTTATCACCGATTTCTCGGTCAATTGTGGACCGATTTTTATGATCTGATCATGAACTTCAAAGATATGGAACAGAACTCCTCAAAGGAACATAGCAGAACTGTCGTAACAAGTAAAATTGCTTTATTTATACATGTAATCGATGACTGTCTGAAAAAAGAATAGAATAGAATAGAATAAACTTTATTGTACACCAAATAAAAGAGGATTTTTTTTAAAGAGGGGGAATATATCGAACTGATCTGATAATGAAGCCTGAACTTAGGCACCGCAACTCTGTAATAAATTAATGTAATCTAACCGTGTTTGGTATTATTAGAATTGTCATGAAATGCACTCTGGCTACAAGATATTTAAGTTTGGCTGAGGGGTACTTTTTAGTGGTGGTACGAGTACCATCACTAAAAAGTGTAAAATAAAAAACTTTTTACAAAAAAATATATAATTGTTTTGTCTCTTAATTATTTAACACCGACTTCTGAAATTAAAGTTATTTTGCATTTTTCAATGTTTTTTTTTTACTTAAAAGTCAGTTGTATTTTTATTTTGTAAAAAGTTTTTTATTTATAACGTCATTTTTACTTTAACGCTAGTTTTTCAGCATAGCGTTTACCCTTTTGAGTGCGTAATTAGAGACACAATAGTAAGACAATGGCGCGTTAACGCCGGCGTTAATGCGGGGATCAACAGCTTAATAGTGATCGTCTTTTATTAAAATTGTGCCTCTCAATGGTTGCTATTGTTAATAACCGCTCCGTGCTAAAATAAAACAATACGTACATGTATATTGTTTATGACGCGTGCTAGAAGTATTTGGCACAACGTACTGCTGTATTTTTTTAGCATTTCTTAATTTGTACACTATACGAGACTTTAGTAACAGGTGGTTTAAATACAAAAGGAATTGAAAAACAGCCTTGTAGGCATTGTATTGCAAATTTTATGTATTTTTACCTCGCAAGTATTTCACGAAGAAACTATACAAAAAGATATTTATAAGTATTACGGCCGAACCTAACAAATTCTGCTTTTTGAAGACGGTTAGTGTTACTGAAGAAAAGCGTGACGCAACAATGTAACAATGATGAAAAAAATATTGTTCATAATGTTCTACAGTTTACCTGCCATGTTTTCTCTTCATCACCCTTTGTTGACTGGCAGAGAATGCCTAAGGCATTAAGGCCGCTTTGGTACCTTTGTGTTGCATGAAGTTTTAATTAATATTATATTTTGTTACAAGTGGAGAAAGTTTGTCAGTGCAACCTTTGGCGAAATTCATCCGAGTCGTACAGGCGAGGGTGTCATGGAGCCGAGTGCTGCAGTGACAAATATCCACGTGTATCAAACAACGTTTTTCAATAAACTTATGAAGAAATACTTTCTCTGAAAATTACGACGCATTTTTGTTAATTTTGTACTGAAGAAAATTATCCAAAGTTGCCATACATTTTAGTTTTGATTTCAGTCATCGACTACAAGTATAAACAAAGCAATTTTACTTGTTACGACAGTTCCGCTATGATATTATGAGGAGTTCCGTTCCATATCTTCGAATTTTATTATCAGATCTACCTAACCTAACAACTTTTATGGGATCAAATTAGGACTATCCACCAAAAAAAAAAAAATTAAATCGATTCACAATTGACTGAGAAATCGGTGAATATAATTTAAAGAAATATATACAGCCGAACATAAACTTCCTCCTTTTTGAAGTCAATTAAAAACACAAAATACGCTCAGGCGTCGAAGAGAGATTTTCAGAAGACTGGCATCATTTCTGCGCTGAATGGCAATGCTAATATTCTTTCGGCAAAGAAGGAGCCAGCCCTCTGGCCACTAGTCTGGTCCTTTATAATCGGTACCTATTACTTAAATGTACCAACCATTTCCCTAATAAACTCTTATCACAGTGAAATTCCGGTCTTAAGAGGTGCTTAGTTAAGATAAAAAGGTAAATTAGTTATCTTTCATAAATTAAGTTGTTTTACTCAAATTGTTACAGAACATTTTAATTAGATAATTATACAAAAGTGACAAGATTTTGGTTTTAATCTAGTTCAGTGATGGTTTCGAAATGAGTTTGAATAACTATATATTATCATGGTAAATACCTTTAGGATAATTAGCTTATTTTTCCCCACAACTAGGATATAGGCCTCCTTTCCAGGAGATTACTAGGGTTGGTGGCTGTCATGTCTTTGAATTTTTGGTTCTAAGACATGCCTATAAATGTATCCTCACAATGTTTTCCAACACAGTTTTAAAATGAAATAAATTACTTACATAATACACCCGCGTGCCCGCCTGGTTTGTAACCCACAACTTGTAAGTACCACTGGACCACAACTGTTCTATTTCCATTACAGATTATTCACTCAAACATTAATAAATAATAATAATAATAAACTTTATTATCAGACCAGATATCCACATTTTCATTACATTAAATTGATACTTAATAAAGAAAAACAATAAATGCATGTACAAAAAAAGCTATTAAATTACCAATAGGTATTTATTTAAAGCGGTATTCTATAGGTGGGACTTCCAAAATACTGGTTCTTAAGAATATGGTAACCAATAAAAACGGCATTTATATAAAAGGTACTCAGTGTTCTCAACATATAACGATCACTAGTATGAACATTTTTATTGTTTATAACTGACAATAAATCACACAATTCAAACACAAAACTTTACTGAGCAACGACTTCCAATAATTTTAATTTTACCTACAATGAATTTTTGATTTAGGATTCTAAAAACAAGTAACACAATAGTATTTAATTATTAATTAATAAAACTTTGAAATACTTCACTTCTACTGGTGGTCGATTTCGTTTTAGAATTATTTGATTACTTACCTAAAAAAAAACTAGCAATTACGGTGTTGCAAATTTCTTTTTTTTGAGTTTTGAGTTTAGGTATTAATTCAAAACTCAAAAAAAAAGAAATTTGCAACACCGTAATTGCTAGTTAACTGCTAGCTTAACCCTCAAGCGGGCGCGCAACTATTTGAAACAGTAGCGGTCGCGCGTAACCTAAAAGAACGATGGGAGATTTCAAAAACTTAGAACACTGATTAATTAATGATATTTTTTTAATATTCAGATATTACCTATTTTTCAATTAAATAATAATTTGTTTAAATTCAAAATAAAATATTGAAGTTAAACTGGTTTCTTCGGATTAGGAATCAATTCTGCCCGACATAACAAGATTTCTATTGTAAGTCTTGTTTATTTCTCCAATTAATTTGTATTTTTTTAATATTTTTCAAGAGATCGAATGATTGGCATCAAAGCGTTTTTCATCTACTTAGGTCTAATTTTCTTCAGAATCAGTCTTCTCGTCAATGTAAAAATACAAGGCAGGTGTAGTCTTTTCGACGCCTGCGCTGCGACCTAAACACACACATTCTGTGTCTTTCAAGAGGAGTGTAGAAAGAGGAAATGGAGTTCTTTTCGTCAGTAGTGAACTAATGACAAGCTACTAGAGATGATACGTTCTTTTGACGAGAAATTTTGAAATTATCATCGTAAATATATCAAGTGCGGTCGATTCGACGCCGCGCGACCGCTTGAAGGTTAAATAAAATTAACCCTAAGATGAACAGTATTTAAATACTGCTGAGCAAAGGCCTCCCTCAAGTCGTTCCAGACATTCTTTTTTTGCGCCGTCTCAAACCAGTCCTCGTGGTACGCGTCTTGATTATCATAAATTATTAGATAGACAGTTTTATAATGTTATGCAAATTCAGTTATTTATTGAATGCACTGATTCGTGTTTCCGTTACGTCATCAGCCGTTTTGACGATTATTTTTAATTTGTATGTTTTTATTTGTCAGCGCTATCACGTTTTTATTTTGTAATTCGTTGTAATTTTGTATTGTTTAATTTTTTTTTTAGGTTTTTTTATCTTAGAGTTACGGTATGAACATTATTTAAAAGTATGGTAGGTATTTAAGTAGTAATTTTATTTTGTATTCCACTTATAGATCTTAACTATATCCTAACATTGGGCACGCCACAATTATGGCGGTAAGTCCCCTCTTTGAGGCGTGGTTGGAAAGACCTCACGGCGTCCTCACCTTCCGCATGACGCAGGTTCTCACCGAACACGGTAAGTTCGGGAAGTTCCTGCACCGGATTCGTGCGGAAGCGACGCCCGGGTGTCGCCACTGTGTGGACCGCCCGGAGGACACGGTGGAGCACACGGTGGAGGTGTGCCCCGCTTGGGCAGAGCAACGCCGTGTCCTCGTGGGGGCGATCGGCGGCGGCGATCTCTCGCGCCGGGCATTGGTACAGGCCATGGTCCGGAGCGAGGAGGAGTGGCAGGCGGTCGCCTCCTTCTGCGAAGCAGTAATGCTAGCAAAGGAGGCGGCCGATCGCGTGAGGCAACGGTCCTCACGCCCCAACCGCCGCCGGGATTCCGATCCCGATTTCCGGCCACCGTAGGCGAGGGCTTGCGGACGGCGAGCAATGGGTGGCTCGCCGTCCGATCGTCCGGTAACCGTCCGGACCGAGCCCAAGTCGTCGACGGCGCGTATTGTTCCACGCGCGCCTCAGGGAGATGTCAGTAAATCGTAGGGGCCCAACAGGGTCGAAGCCTACTGGGGCTACGGGTAGTGTGAAAGCGAAACCCGGGGCCCTGGGACGAAGGCAAAGAAGGAACAGGAGTGGGTTTTTAGTCAGTAAAAGTCTGACACTATTTTCCGCTCCGCCCAAGAGCGAGATTTGTCATAAGATGATTTTCCCACCTAAAAAAAAAAAAAAAAACTATATCCTAACATTATTTATGTTTTATGACAAATTGATATACCTAATTTATACTGTTCTAGGTATACCTGCCGTAGTCAGATAGCTTAATGTACCATTCAGTTTGATTAACTGTTGGCTGCGACATATCTATCATAAAATAACATAACGTTTTGGTGAATTAATGGTTATTATTTTATATATAACGATTTAAGAACAATGTCAGTATTGAATTAATGCTAGCAGTTTTAAATAATCTGAATCCAATATATAAAAATCACGTGTCACAGTGTTATTCAACTCCTCCGAAATAGCTGGACCAATTTTATGATTTTTTTTGTGTATATGTTGTTTGAAAAGAGGTTGCAAATTATTTTTTACCCTTTTGCCCGGCCGCATTTTTTATTTAATAATTTATATGGCAGAACCACGTTTGCCGACTCAGCTAGTATATATCCTAACATATATCTCTTTACCCTTCAAACAGTAATCATCATACTAAAAGCGAAATAAGCTTTTACCGCTATTCATTAAACCCCAAGCGAACACCGGTGTTCGCTCGCTCATTGTCTTTCTATTGTGTCTCTAATTGCGCTACTCAAAAAGTTAGGCATTTCTTCAAATATGAGCCACCTATAGTATAGTATAGTAAATTTATTAAATCTTTTGAATACACATCATGATATCATCAAAACAATGCATCATTCATCATCATCACACTATCATAAAAGCCTCAATTAACACTATGCAAAGAGCTCTAACCCATACTTATTAGGTGTCATTACAACTTGCACTACCGGTCATTATAACTGCCTTTATGTGTGCTAATTGATGATAGTAATAATGACTGCTCATTTGGCTAATCTGTTTTACTTATGACAGGGATCCCGGAGACGTGAAAGAAACATTTTAATTAAATCCTGTGGAATGTAATCCGTAAAAAAACTGTACTGTACTGTATGGATCAGAATGTTGGGCTGTGAAAAAGACGGATAAAAAAAGATTGCACGTAGCGGAGATGAGAATGTTAAGATGGATGTGTGGTGTGACGAGAATGGATAAAGTGAGAAATGAGTATATTAGGGGAAATTCGAAAGTGGCGCCAGTGACTGAAAAGTTGTAAGGGAATCGTTTGTCTTGGTACCTATGGTTGTGTGAAGAGGAGGGATGAAACGCATGTTACTAAAAGAGTTATGAGTTTACATTTGGATGGATGGAGAGGGAGAGGGAGACCAAAGAAAAGATGGATGGATTGTTTGAGCAGTGATATGAAAGAAAAGAGAGTTAGTGATAGCGTGACGATGGACAGGACAGAATGGAAGAAAAAAACGTGTTGCGCCGACCCCAAATAAAACGGGACAAGGGCAAAAAGATGATGAGATGATGATGTAATCCGTAGAAAAAAATCTATGAAACGAGGCATCGGGTGGCGTGTTAGTCATTTATATTTTTATTTCTATATCTAGCCTATACTGTCCCACTGCTGGGCAAAGACCTCCCTCCATTCCTTCTATTATTCCCGGCTCTGAGCCACGTCTTGCCAATTCGTTAGGAAGACATCTACGTCGCCGCATTGCCTTTACTGCATTTACATAAGAATAATGTAGCTTTAGAATTTGCTTTTAATATGTCAAAACTTCAAACTTTGGCATAAGAATAGGCTGTTTTGAAATTTTTCTATAATTTTTTTAATAGGTGTCGGATTTATCATAATCCGCCTACGCCAAAACTTTTAGATATTGATATTATAATTTTCTTCGAAATATGTCTAAGAAGTTTAAAAGGTTGGTGGACTTTGCGGACACTTCATAATGGAGTTACATTTAAAATCTTTCAGACGGTAGACATTATCTTGACGCCTGTGACACAAATACATAAACCACTCTTTAATTTATTTCTTTTACTTAATCATTCCCAAATCCTTTGTGCGTCAGAGCAAAATCTAAAACTTTTAGAAATGCCAAACATACATTAGAGCACCTGTTACACATCAGCCTGTCAGTAAACCTGAAACGAATATTACAAATAATCTTTTGCTTATATTAAAATTTAATACTTGTTTGAAAAACCTTCTGATATTTCATCCATGATTTTTAAAACAATCTTCGGCTTTTTTATTCATAGAAACATGATTTATTGAATGGTTTTAGTATAGTTTATAGTGTCGTCGCTATTCGCTTTTTTTTATACATAAAATATGAATATTTATACAAAGCTGGAATTTCGAGGCATATTTTTCGTTAATTTCACGATAGATATAATTTTGCACTAAATAAACGAGAGATACATAATAATAACACTAAAAATTGCGAGGCTGCTATACACTATAAAGCTATACCTACAGTGTATAGCCTCGGAATTTTGGTACATGTTTAAATGTCCAAAAAAAAAAAATTAATTCAACCCCACACAACTACTAAAAGCCTAGATTTTTTAAATCTAAAATTAACTGCGTGTTTTTTCGTATTATATTAATGTCATTATTTTTTTCCCTGAATAGAAATCCCTAAATCTAAAAATACGTAATTACAAATACGAAAATGTAACATTATGCGTCAATCTCCGTTCCTAGCTCAAACCAGCCCACGCTTCTAAGCCTGTCTTAAATTCTTCTCTAAATAAATCAATGTTTGATCCAGCCCGTCTCTTACTGTCCTCCTTTCATCCTCGCCCTAAGCTAAGGTTTGGGATACGGTCACAGAGGGTACTTATAACGTGTTATCGCTTAGTTTTAGTTCAGATTTTCATAAATCTTGGTTGGTGGAAATAATTTTGTTAAAGTTGCCAAAGGCAAGTCCGATTAAGCAGATGACAAGAACACATATAGATCTGCGAGATGACTTTCATAAAAATATATATATATATCGCGATCGCTAACAAATTGTATATAGTATGACTACCTAATTTTGATCCTGTAATTATTATTGGTAAGTAACTCTTATTATATAATTATAACAATAAATGAAGATTGCAAATAGAAAATGTTTTGACTACAATTGAACATCGTCGATTAGCCTCGAATGTCTGAAAAACCATTTATTTTTATGCTACACTACACACCACTATTTTTTATTTAGTACAAAAAATGGGGCTCTGTCTGTATCCGTTACTGATCATATCTGTGTATTAAAAAGTAAAAAAAAAAACGAAATCCCAAAATTGTCTACGAAAATTTGTTATAATTGGTAAATTCATAATTGAATCACTCATTAATAATAAATGTTACTAGGAAATACTACGCGCAGTATTGTCCCATTTTGATCGCCATTCATTCATTCATAATCAATAGCCCGTATAATATGTCCATAAATTGAGCGAAATTTTGGGATATACACATACGCTAATAACTTTACTGTTTATGAATATTATTTATTGAAACTTTACTTATATAAAAACAAGACCTTTTCTAATAAGCCCTTTAAGTATTTATATTAATTAAAAATTTGTTGTGTATACTTGTTATCATTTTCGTATATTGACGTTGTCGAGTCAAAAACTGTTCCGACTCTTTAATTTGCCTTTTGGCTTATTCACAATATATGAAGGGTGACGTTTATGTGTGAATTGCTTGTTTTTCAGGATGAAAGGCCACTAATCCTGAATTTAAAAAAATGAGGGCGAATGTGAAATGCAAGCAAATATACCTATTGATGATTTTGATCGATGAAGAGAAACCGGTAATAGGTTTTTTTTTCTATTTAATGTAGCCACAGCCTGAATAATAATTAGTATGGACACAGGAACGACCTTGTCTAGCTTTTTATCCTTTTGGTTAAGCAATCAATTTGTTTTACTAGATCCATATTAAAACAAAGCCAATAATAAGGCTTTGTTCTGTAGTAGTTAATTGCAATAAAATATCGTAGGCGTTTGTGATTGGGTCCATATTTGTATTTGGTTGTAAGTCAATCAATACATTTTATAAACCAATTGTTGTGCCTTAAATGACTTTTCGTTGATGAGTTTTATTACTTACGTAGGATGTTAATCAGTTTATGAGTAACATTTCATTCTAAAAATATTGATGAAGAATAAAGAACAAATAGTGACGCAAGTTTCTTTTATTAATGTGAATGGTAGATGAAAAAAGAGATAAATTAAAACATTAGGCGAATAATGATATGGCTAGAAAGAAAGTGATGATGTTAAATGTATTGAAAATTAATACATGCTACAGCCAGACGCATAAATCGTTTTGAGAATACATTAATTATGCACAGCTAAGGAGTAGAATTCCCTGCCTGAGTCTGTGTCTCCTGTTAACTATAACTTGAGGGTATCTAAGCCAATAGAGAATACGTTACCTACATCATCGCTTACCTTCATCATCATCCTGTCCTTGTCCCGTCTTATTTGGGGTCGGCGCAATACGTTTTCTTCTTCCATTCTATCCTGTCACCCGTCATGCTATCACTAACTTCCTTTTCTTTTATATCACTCTTCACATCATCGCTTACAATCGCGACATATTAGCACGAGCATATCAATAATAAAAATTAAAATAAAACACTCCTGAATTGGAGAGAATGATGATGACGATGGATGATATCGGTACAACGGAATATAGTGAGGAATAAGACTAAAGCAAACCATAATTATCTTAAGGGTAGGAAAAAATATTTAAAATAAAGTACAAATTAAAATATGTAGGTAGATTTTACTGACATAAACCCTGGTCTGAAGAGGGTTATTTCTAGTCATTTTTTTTATTTTTTTATTCTTGATAGGTTCGAGCTTGACCGTTAACTCACCTGATCGAAAGCGACGATGCGGTCGACGATGGAGCGCGCTTACCTAGAAGTAACCTCATTTTGAATTAATCATGAACAAATAGTTCACCTGAGACCTGTATTTCTATTTATCTGTGTTCAATTATGTCTCCATGGAGCAATAACTTTGTGAGAATAATGAAACCGATACTAAAGGCAATCACTCCTAAAATTTATATTGTTATATTTTTTTCTGCTATTTCGTTTCCGTGGCAATTTTTTTTTAAGTTGATAAGTATTATTTAACTTTTAATAGTAACATTACTGCTAATTCTTTTGTTCAAATAATCCTAAAAATAGTTTTCTAAAACCCAGACAGTGAAATTAGGCGCATACTTATTTGGTATTTTATTGTAACGGGAGCAATGTGGGCGTGTCTATTAATTCGTGACGATGAATTGAAACATCTAGGAACTGCACTAGAAGTTTCAATTGGAAAAATAAATGTTCATTAAAACATTATCTTACTATTAATAGAAATACAAAGCAAATATTAGTCCTTAAAACATAAACTAGAAATTAGTAATTTCACCTGTAACTCTATCAAAGAGTGACTTTTATAACAATGGCAACAATACAAGGGGCTCTTGAATATTTTCAGACTACTTTTACTATGAAACCAACACAGAAATCTCGAGGAATATCAATTGTTCCCTAAAATTTTCGTGTAAAAGAACATACATAGACAAATGTACTTAATGATTATCTTTTTGCATAATTATGTCGGACTATATCCCATAGTGTAATCGCCGGCCCCGGAGAATAAAATGATAATCGATGATATAGACGCAAATACAAGGCTTCTATGGTGCAATTTCCTATTATTCTATTATTAGAAGCACTCTTTGTTTTATTATTTATAAAAATATATAATTTGCTTAATCTTTTCTTGTTTGACAATCTCTAATCAATATATATTTCGAATATTCATCACTATGCTTTTTCTTACCATAAACCTTAAAAATATAACTTGCCAGTTTGTAATTTAGTAGTATTAACGTGGCCTCCATGGTCGCCACAACATCATAGTTTTAATGACATTGCAAATTCGACATACTGAGGTATATTCATATTACTTCAATGAATATACAAGTTTTCAACAAGGCACAGCAGTAAACAGAACTGTCTCAGAATCTGACAATGGTCTTATTGTCAGATTCTGAAAGAAATCTGTGATCATTTTTCTCTCATATTCAAGTAGTCTAACTTGAATATGAGAGAAAAGTGCTATTTAGGCAAATATCCATCAAGTTACGCTAGTTGTAACTCCAGTCTATCAACTTGAAGTCCATAAATTAAGAGAATAGCTACCATTACTTAAAAACGACCCATCGTTTCTTTGGCACTGAATAGAATCAGGTAGGTAACTAGTTTCACTTAGAGCCGAGAATAACGAGCCTCTTTTCAGTAACTAAACGTTGAATACATTTTTTTAACAAAAGCGGGTCGTAGATGGCAGACCTTCTATGACCCACTTTTAAAACAAGCCAAACCAAAATACTTAAATCATTTGTTTTTCTGTTGCCAAATTCAAAGCCTTTGTAGCAAAAAGTAAATAATTAGGCATGATCTTTTTTGTGTACATGACTTTGACCTCATTAAATACCAAAGAAGTACTTAATAATTACCCGTTTAATGAGAATAATGTTATTTATATCTTTCTGAGGTAGCACAAAAATTAGGTGTAACTGTACATTCTTTAACATTTTACACGTGTATCGTAAGACACACACAAAAAGTTAAGGCGTAAAATTAATATTTTTGTCAGATGTTTTGGAATAATATTTTTTATAAGAATAATAAGAAACATTAGTTAACAATAATAAAATTAATTACAAAAAGCAAACAATTACACACAACTACAACAACAATTAAAAACAAACAACAATCAACAATTTAAATTACATTACTACGACGTCGTAATGTTGCAACCTTATACATTGCCTAGAGAAGTTCATCATGATTTCCTTCTATTTAGTTTGCTGCACCCTCATTATTCCGCATGTCACAAAGACTGAAGACGATTCAACTAACTGTTTGTAAATTATTTATTAATAGTTCAAATGACTTTGCACTTTTAGAATGAAAATGTAGAACGTTCTAGACTTTGCAGTAACTTTGAAGAAATTTCGTCTTTGTCGAAATGAGTTGTGCAAAACTTATGCGACTTTTTTGCTTCTTATTTCTGACTGGGTAATACTTAGTTTTCAATTTGAACATAGGGTAGGCATGATAGTACCTCTTACTAATATAAAAACCATATCTCCAACTGACTCTATCGATATTCATAGGTCGGTAGACTTTTGAAGTAAGACTTCCACCAGTAAATAATAATATAAATATGTGTGTGATGTTAATGGCATAAAAGCATAATCGATGCAGTTTGATCAGTAAAAAAATTTCACCTATGAATATAAGCCATGTATTTCAACCGACTTATCTGTTATAAAGAGACATGCAGACTAAACAAATAACCATTACCATCATAACGTCATACTCACGTGAAGATATCGTTAACAATTTATCTATTTTTACTCAACTCATATGTAACTTTAGTAGCTACTTCGTCTATTCATATTAAATCAAATTTATTATAAATGATTATATATGTTCATTTATACTGAGTGAGTAAAAATCATCTATCTTATTGTTAGTGTTATTAATGTTTTATTTATTGTGAAAAATGGTTTGAGTATTTTTCAACCTATGGGTCTTAAACATCCAGGGTGTCCAAAAGTCTTACTTGCGATGTTGCGATCGCAAGTCAGGTAAAAGCAAAATACTGGTAGGCTTATTATGCGCAACGATACAATTGTAACAATCATAGTAAAAAGGCGATGCCTGCTTTTCTACAATAGTTTTTTCTACTATTTGTTCTATTTTTGACATGCATGACATAGAAATGTGTCATTTAAAACGTGTTCTAATCTACTTTAGAACTTGGTTTTAAATCAAACACTACTGGAAAATCATAATCTAAGTAGATTACAATCAATTCGTCAGAAGAGCGCAGTGCTCATCACATTTATACGGATTTACGGGGTCACCATATTTTCTTTTACTCTAAAACAGCTCACGTGTTCAAGAAGATTGAAATTCACTACACACAGCGCCTTTGTACATGTCGCTGGCTGATATGCAGCCATCACTCAAGGGACTCCACTTCAGTTGTCCTCATTATGTTATGTTGATACTTCAAATTTTTCAACGTTCTTAGAAATACACACAATAATGATGTTTCTTCATATTTTATTGTATCTGCCTATGTACGTGTATTCACAGCTGTTGAAAAAGAACATACAAATAAACGTATTTTATACAAAAGTAGATATTGAAGTTATACTTCTTTTGGCGCGATAGAGAAAAATGATGAGAGTGAATTTTTACGATGCGCGCGCACACCGACACCTAAATTCTACATCGTGAAGTTAGGTGGTAGCTAGGTGGCATGCATGAAAATTGATAACTATGTTCAAGTTGTATATTCTAGTATTTTTATATTTAGAACACGTGTTTCGTAAGAGTACAATTAAACAGTGTGAATAAATAAATATTATTTTGGTGTTTTTATTAAATCAATTTCATATACGACGGTGATACTAATAATTTATTATTTATTAGTATATCTATATATATATATTGAATATTAGTGATAAAACTGATTTGTATAAACTGTTTTGAGTGCATTTATAGATTTGAGGTTAATTGTCGGTATGTATAATTTATTTACATCGTTACTTAAAAATTATTACATTATTATCTAAAAAATATTTTTTTTTCGTTTTGTTTTATTTCTGGTATATTAACAAATTTTATGTATAAATAAAACAAATTAATAAATTTTCTATACTTGTTTATATTAACCTTAAATGCTGAATGTTTTTTTTCCATACGCCAAAGAAGTATAACTTCTAACGCGTGTACATAAGTACACACACTCTTTTTTTTGCATTATTAAAATTATCATTTTTAGGGTTCCGTACCTCAAAAGGATCACTTTGTTGTCCCTCCGTCTGTCCGTCTGTCTGTCTGTCTGTCTGACTGTCTGTCTGTCAAGACCTTTTATCTCAGAAACGCGTGGAAGCATCGAGTTGAAATTAAAACCGTATACTCAAGTCTGCGGTCTCTTAAAGCTGTGAAAAAAAACAAACTTCTAAGTTAACGGAAAAAAAGATACGGCCGTTTATGTCGCAAAAAACGTGCATTTCAACACTCTTAAAGGAATCAAAATTCATAGGGTACTTTTCGTTGACCTAGAAACCTGAAATTTTATGTAAAGCAAAGTCTTATAGTATAGATATAAGAATAAATCTGAAAACTGTAAATTTGTTGTTACGTCACAAAAAAACAAAAACAAAATGGGGACGGAAGGTTTTGGAGTAGCGATCACATACCGGAAGACGTAGCGTTAGAAGGCCTTCCACAAGGTGGACGGATGACCTCGTGAGGGTCGCAGGAATACGATGGATGCGATGCGACGCACAAGACCGGTCATTATGGCGACACTTGGGGGAGGTCTATGTCCAATAGTGGACGTCTTCCGGCTAAAATGATGATGATGATGATGATATTTTATATTAAGAGTTCGTTGGCCTATGTATATTATAATTCAACGGTATGAAATTTATTTTTAAAAAATTGGAAATAATTTAGTATATTTTTATTTTAGGTATTTACTTATTTGGTACTGTATAAACTTGTCTCCACGGTCCTCTAAATTAACATTGTAATCTTCTATAATATATATAAAAGAAAGTCGTGTTAGTTACACTATTTATAACTCAAGAACGGCTGAACCGATTTGGCTGAAAGTTGGTGGGGAGGTAGCTTAGAACCAGGAGACGGACATTTTTTTTTTTGAGTAGGGTAGATTAGGATAGAGTTGGGTAGAGTAGGATATAGTAGTCAGTTGACGAGAGCGAAGCCGCGGGAAAAAGCTAGTAATATAATAAATATTTTTTTGTAAAGAGTAACTATGTAATTAGGCTCTTGCCGAAACAACCAACTGGAATCGAGCACTAGCTTTTGACGTAATATTCATGTAGGCTAATGTGAAAAAAAATGCTGAATAACGTATTTTTATTAAGTTTTAGTTCGTAATGTAATCATTAGAATGTTTAATTATAACCAAAAGAAGAAAAAAAAATTAAAGCAGAGATATTTTAATATTTGTTATTAATTAGCTTCAGCTGGCAGATTCACAAACGTGAAAGAAAAAAATATACAGAAGAATCTCACTAATCCGGCACTATTTAAAACCAGAGGGTGCCGGATTATTGGAATGTTCGGATTATTGGATTATATAGATAAAATATGTTTTAAGGTTAGACTGCTACACGATGACAAAGCGCATACGTTGTGCATGGCGTAGGGAGGGCGGAGGGAGGCGTGCGCGCAGGGTGCCGGATTATTGGATGTGTCGGTCTATCGAAGTGCCGGATTAGTGAGATTCTACTGTATAGCCTATGTCACACAGTAATATAGTAGAATTGTACTGGTGAAAAAACTTTTTATATGGGTTATTTTTTAATTTATTTATTACAAGAAAAATTACAAATCTTTCGTCTTATCAATATTAGTAAAGATGACAGCACATATTGTATTAATGTGTTTTAGAAGCAAAAATCAAACAAAAGTCTGTTTTTATTTTGCTTGATAAAAAAAGCAAATTCACTATCTATTTTAGGCGGTAGTGTAGGAGATATTAAGCAAGACAATGGTTCGCATACCATTTTGGTTGATAGAGTTTATTTTATTTGTTCTTCTTTTGGAGTTTTCAAGATTACTCATAAAATAGTTCTTATTGAGTTTGTTATTGCAAGGTATGATATTATAAATGTATAATATAAAACCCATAATGTATAATAAGGGGTTAAAAGTGCAATTGCTCTTTACAAATGCTGCTGTCTAAAATTTCTGTGTAGAAGAGAATCAATGGTTCATGACTTAATTTGTAACATAAAATCTAAAGTATTTAATACACTAGTTCTGGACAATTGAACTTTTGCTACAAATAAATAACTCATAGTTTCCCGCAAAGCGGCGTGGTGTGCCCCGCCTGGGCAGTGCACCGCCGTGTCCTCGTGGGGGCGATTGGCAGCAGCGATCTCTCGCGCCGGACCTTTATACAGGCCATGGTCCGGAGCGAGGAGGAGTGGCAGGCGGTCGCCTCCTACTGCGAAGCAGTAATGCCAGCAAAGGAGGCAGCACGCGCGAGGGAACGGCCCTCACGTCCCAGCCACTGGGATCCCGATCCCGATTTCCAGCCACCGTAGGCGCGGGCTTGCGGATGGCGAACAATGGGTAGCTCGCCGTCCGACCGTCTGGTAATCGTCTGGACCAAGCCTAAGTCCTCGACGGTGCGTAGCGTTCCACGCGTGCCTCAAGGAGATGTCAGCAACCGTAGGAGCCCAGCAGGGTCGAAGCCTACTGGAGCTATGGGTGATGCGAAAGAGAACCCCGGGGCCCTGGAACTAAGGTAAAGAAGAAACAGGAGTGGGTTTTAGTCAGTAAAAGTCTGACACTCCCTCGCGCTCCGCCCAAGCCGGGAGATGTCATTAGATGATTTCCCACCTAAAAAAAAACTAATACACTCCTGTGAAGTTTGCCAACGTCGCAAAAGTAAAGATTTGTCATACGGGTGACAATTTTTGATCTAAATTAATTAAGACTGATGATATCTTTGATGCTATGTATTTTTGGACCACATATTCTAGAACTTTCAGTATTATTTTTCCTTATAGAATATAAACCTTGAGTTATGGGATATCAAAAACAAAACGTTGTATAGATACAAAATTTGATTCATCCTTAGTAGTTTACCATTCAAATCTATAGAAACTCAGCTTCTTTTGAAAAATTATTGCAAACGAGACCTGGTGGAATTCTTCCAATAGAGTAAATAATATGAAGGTTCTCAATATAAAGCTGGCTACGTACCAAATTTATTGACACCACTTGGGAGTTAGAGGCAGAATAAATTGTCCGCTTTAGTGACTACATGAAATACACAATGAGAAAAGTAATTTTGGGTAGGCAGACAGTTCTTAAAGCTGAGAAAAAGAAAAAAACGGATAAAGTAAGTTGTTACAATAGACAAAATGTTGACACAAAATACTATGTATTTGCCAAAATTCTAAAGGGCGTAATGGATACAGGCGTACATAGTGTAGCATTTGTTAATTGATGAAATTTCAAGTAAGCTAGCACCGTCATTGGTTTGCAATACAGTTAATTATACTAGCTTTGCTACTATTGACTCCTCCCATGTGACAGTTGATAGTTACTCAACTGCGACTGGCCTATTGGTCTAGTGGTTAGTGGCCCTGACTGCTATGCCGGAAGTCGTGGGTTCGATTCCCACCCAGGACAAATGTTTGTGTGATGAACATGATCATTTGTTCTGTGTCTGGGTGTAATTTATCTATATATGTATGTATTTAGAAATATAAGTATGTTTATCAGTTGTCAGTACCCATAACACAAGCTCTGCTTAACTTAGGACTAGATGGCGTTGTGTGACAGTTGTGGAATATTATATATTATTATACTCAAGGGGACGTTTCGTGTGCCGAGACTGAATTATAACTATTCTATATAATAATATATAATATGCTACGACGATTGATTAACAAATAGTCAGGTTTTCACATTTTTAGTATGAGAAAGAATGTTATAAGAAATATTTCAAGTAGGGTAGTATCGTTATTGATATCTAATTTCATTACAATAATAGCTTCTGGCAGAGGCTTCACACCTGTATGGAAAATTATCCTAAGGGAAGATACTCTCAGGATATACAAGGTGCTATTACAAGACATGGTCTACCAGTATGCCAAACAAACATACAAATATACATAAATACAAACTTTTAAATCTATTTCAGTGTGATAAATAATGTAGTATGGATTTACCTAAATCACATTCCCAGCCGAATCAAGTCTTGAAAAGGATCTAGTGATACTTTCAATGTTACCGTACTCAATTGTTCCTTGAATTCCATTTAATAACCTTACAGCTGCTCTACTTTTAGGTTATTCACCGACGAGAGAATCTACCTATTAACTTAATAATCTTTGCCTTAAAAGAGTATATAGAACAACGATGATCACTGTTATGCTGCTGTTATATACGCGTGGGTTTTTTGTACCACTTTTGGAAGTTCAGGTGCATAAAGATCCCAGAAAATGCAGTAACTGATCGTCCTGGTACATGTTTATGGAATACTATAACTGGGCCAACAATAATAACACCTTTTTTGATAATTAATGGACACATTTCACAAATATCCACATAGAGTAAGAAAAACACACATGATATCATAAATAATAGCTGGAAAGGACCACATTTTTATGTATTTCAGCGTCATCGTACCGCCGCAGTACATCAAATATACAAATGATTTATAGAGTCACAGATTATCCCCTAATGTGTTGGAGTAAGCAAAATGCATTACTTACCACGGCAACGACAGTTTAGGCCTAAATTAAAGTACCCATGTAAAAAATAGGGAGATATGCATTTATATTCATTTCAATGCAAAACGAATCGGTGTTTCCTCACAATAATAATGTGTAGATCTTGCTGGTTTTAAGGAACCGAAAACTGCTGAATTTTGACGCAAGATTCAAGAATCTTGCGTTAAAATTCAGCAATTTTTGGAATTAAGATGTTCAATAACTAACATCATAGTCTTTGAACGTCTGTCTTTCATAATGTGAACTATCAAAAACTATGAATATTTCACTACATGACTTACATTGTGAAACGTATTTTTGAAACGTGGCGGTAATAATTATCGTAGTTTGCGTCCAAAAACACCATCATTATTATGAAGACATAATGAGTACCTATACAAAAAGAAAAATATGGGGACGGATTTTTTATATGTTTTAGAAGTGAATATTATACGCTTTATAATCAGTAGATTTATAACCAGTTCAATAGTAAGTATTAAAAAAAAAAGTTTTTATTAAAACTAACTATAAATATTATTAGTTTTATACATAACACACACATTACATTTGGTCGATGGCTCACTCAAATCCCATAGATGAGAAGTTGAAACATAATAAGTGTCATCTGACACCCTAGTTTTTTGTAGTAATAGTATATTAGGTAATTGTTAAAAATATAATGTGACTAAAAGCCAATGCAAAATATTGGCATGATTTACTTTTTTAACCAAACCAATATTATAATACGAGGAATCAATAGCAAAACGAACTAGGTATTTAAACCGTAACCGAACGAAGATACCTATAGAAGCATTACTAGTACTTTTTTGTCAGGCGTTACCTGTTTTTCTTATATTATAATTAAGACGACTTGAGGACTTGAGTTCTTTATAACACTAAACGCCTTCTACCACATCCGGCTCTATATGCGGAAGCGAGGGACGCAGAATAACTCATTACAGAAAGTAACCGTGCAGTATGAGAAACTTAAAATATCAAATACGGAGTATTTTTATTTAAGAAAAATAACGCCTGATAAAAAGCAATAGCGATCTACTAAATAGTCTCTAACTTTGTATGGTTACGGTTGGTAGACATAATTCTTTTTGCTTTTGATTTCTCATACAGTCCTTTAAGATATGGCCTAAGTTTCACTTTTGGCGAAAAAAAAAATCATGCCAGCTATGTGTGGCAAAAATTTTATTTCCCTATGATAAGTTTTTGATAGTATGTGATGTTTTTGTTACTAAGCATATAATTACTTAGTAACAAAAACGTCAACTTCGGTGAGCCCAAAGTTCTTAAACAAGGCTAAATTAATTTACTTTTTCGTTAAGAACGATCTGTTCCTCAAAAGTAATAAAAAACAAATGGTAACTTTGTGAACGGACTTATACCAGTAGATAAATTATTCATTTTCCTAACTACGAGTAGTCATCTAGATGTGTGAGTTTAAGTGACTTTTTTCGTCTTTTTTTTTTGTTTATCAGATAACACTACGTTCGTAAATAAATAATATGTCCCGAATATTTTCTAGAAAACAAATGGTAGGCAATATCTACTCCTAATACTCTTCTTCTTATTTTTATTAAAATGTGATTATTTAACAGCTTGAAGTGGGACAATCGGAATGCAGAATATTATAAACGATACGGTCGCGTTAACCCCTCTAAACACTGGTTTTAAAACTTAATTTTAACATTTTCAACTCGTTATTGAATCTTGTAACGGTCACGATCCACAATCAAATGTGATAACTAAATCAGTATACTTGCCTGTAACTTAAAAAACTCGAGCATAGACACCTATTGAAATACCCTATACAAGCCTTTGCGACTAATAATTCCATATTGATAAACGATTCCGCTGACCTTTTATGAATATATAACATATGCCTCATCATTTTTGTGGACTTATACCAACATAGTTTTTAATGTTATTCCTCGATTTTCCTTAAATGGTAGTCATATTGAGGGGCACCATTTATATGTAGTTTTATATTCACAATCTAAGTTAAGCTCTAACTTGGAAAGCATAGCGTTCAAATTAGTCTTGATAGGTGTAGGGGCAGGTAACGTTATAATTATGTATAATGGACCCATCGCTTATCACATGATCAGAAGGGTTTAGATAAAGACCTGAGCTGGTAATTGATGATATGGGTAATAATTTATGGAAACTTCAGTCGGACGTTTCAGGCATGAAATATTACCTAAAATTCTATTTACAATTAGAATTCTCGAATCAAAACTCCAAAATCTTGAGCATCGACGCCGAGTTGCTGGCCTGTCGGTTTTCTATTGTTTACTTTTCGGGGAGTGGGCGTTGCAACTGCAAAATAAATTCTACCAAGTCCGATCCATCATCGGACCACTAGACGTACGACGTTACGCCACCGGTACATGGTGGACATCCAATCCCACCCATATGATACGTACAAAGCATTTTGGGAACACATTCATTATGCGTACAGCTAAGGAGTGGAATTCCCTGCCGAAGCCTGTGTTTCCTGATAGTTATAACCTAGGGGTCTTTAAGTCAAGAATAGATAGGTTACTTCTAGGCAAGCGTGCTCCATCGTCAGCCACATCATCGCTTACCATCAGGTTAGATAGTGGTCAAACGCGAGCCTATCAATATTAAAAAAAAGGAAAGTCTGAAACATGAAATGCCCTACTAAAAGCCGCAGAAAACATGTAATGGAGGCAAATACATATATTTTACCATATTAAATTACAGGGAAAAAATAGTTTATTGGGTATTCTGTGCTTTATCATTCTCAATATCCCAATTTCATTAGTGATAGTGCTTCATCCACAGTTTATTAATGACCGGCATACTATCAGTTAGCACTGATGTAGACTAAATTTGGACCATCTATCATGAAAAAAGACCTAGACAATAATATTTCGAGAAATAGAAATAGAGAAATATTGTAGAACTAACGAGCTCCACATTTTTCTTTTTCTACTGTTATAATATATTGTTTTGGTTAGTAAGCTCGCATCGCATTAGGATCTACTTTATTGATACTAAAGTAATTAATTGAATTATTTGTGTTAAACGCTAGCATGATAACTTGTGAGATGGCTACAGAAGGTAAAATACTGGGACGAGTAGAAGGCTATGGAGAAGACCAAATGGTCTTCTTTTTCCTAATAAAAGTGTGGTTATGTTGAGAACAATCAAATTAATATTATTAATATTTAATTCATGAGCTTAAAGCAAACTTTTAAAATGTTATTAAACTAGCATAACACTCGATTTTCAATTAGGTCTAAAACATTATTATTGAAATAAAATTCAATCCGGGTTCATATTTTGAACATTAATACAATACAAATATAAAATTATTAAGGCTTAGTTCCGTAAACACAACACTTGGCAATTATTACAAATGCCAAAACGTGCTAACTAAATAATCATATAAATATTAACATCCTGCATTTATGTACCTATAAATGTAATTGTATTATTTTTATTTTATACACAGAAGGCAAAACTGTTTTACTGACACATCAACGAACATCTGATAATTGTACAAAAGAATCAATTTTTTTTTAAAGTAGGGAATCATTAAATGACACTTCGGGTGGAGCTAAAAGGGCTGTTAGACTTGTACTGATTAAAACTTGCGACCTGCGTCAGGTGGAAAGGGATCTGGGTGGATGACACCCAGACCCGGAACATCTATCTGAAGGCCATACAAATATTTATTCCATGCGGGAATCAAACCCGTGACTCGTAGCTCAGCAGCTAATCGTTTAATCACTGCACTAACTGTGCCATCACAACAATCATCGTCTACGATTATAATCATTTCTGAGCAATAAACACGGAACGAATTCCCAGAATAACTCACTCGGTGAAAGCCTCGGAAATGAAAAAGTTGTTTGTTTATTACTATCTACTAAATCAAATTCGTGTACGAAGGACGAAGACTGCACGTGGTACTGCCACGTGTTCTATAAAACTGATATTTACTACAAGTTCCACTACCGTTATTTGGACAACTCTGCTTCCTATATAAATAAATGGGAAACATTTATTTATATAGGAAGCAGTTTGCATTTTTGAAGGATGTTCATGAATATGAATGGATGTTTACCATCTCGTAGCTCAACGTATTTAAAAAAAAAAAAAAATAGCAAAGGTCATATAAGTCATTTCGTCATCGTGTAGATAATGACGTGCAGCGGATTTATATCAATAAAAATATGGTAGTGATAGGATCATACCAGGTCAATCTAAATCTACTACTAGTCTCACACTTTTGGAGTAATTTACCAAAGTTTGAAGTGCTGTATCTCGAGATCACAATTGGTCTCGAGATACAGCACTTCAAACTTAAGTTCAATAACTTCAGTTTCACTCAAATTAAGTCTACTTTAAAAATAGACTGATAAGCATGTTAAACACACACAAAACCCCGAAAAATAAGATATTTTTGAGATTTTCTAAACATCACGCAGTTAGCACAGGTCTTTCAAAGTTGCGAAATCGGTTTTACATTATTGATGCCTATCCTAACAATCTATCTATATGCATATAAAAAAACAGTAAAATTGTGGACCTATGGTATTAATTGGCGCAAAAACTACTGAACCAATCCTGTTCAAATTTTTCATCAATAATTTCTTAACCATCCTAATATATTTTTTTTTATGCACCTGCTATGTTTTCTCTTTACCACCCCTGGTTGACTGGTAGAGAATACCTAAGGCATTAAGTCCGCCTGGGTACCTTTGTGTTGCATGAAGTTTTAATAAATAAAATTATCATCTCATTAGTTTCATTTATTTCGAGAGATTTATTTTGGTATTTAGGACAATATACATCATTGCCTACTCGTTCGGGTAATTTAGATGACCGCCTAAATTACCCGAACGAGTTCAATATAATTATGCAAATGAGAAGTCTTTGCATTTCAATATAAAACTCCATATAAGCATCAAAAAGTAACTAAGATAAATTGTTGACCGACGGCGTTCGATGACAACACACCTGTTAAATGGAGATAAATGTTCCTATTCCCTTACTAAAACTTTTCACGTATTCCTTTACAAAATATTTGTCACGCAACATCATAATTATGTGGATTGTGTATGTTGATTCAATACGGCAAACGTTACTCGTCCGACGTTTGTGCAATTACGATGCTGCTAGAAAAAATAAACAATAAAAAACAAAACATAAAATTGAAGCACCAGCTTTGTGGCCGTTGTGGGAATATTTGAAAGACGTAACTATGGCCCTGGCACGTAAAGGGCAATTGAAGGAACACAGGTAGGTCATTTTAATCAGTAAAAATCTGCCACTCTGTCGCTCCACCCAAAGCATGAGAAGTTATTTGATAAATTTCCAACCTAAAAAAAAACGAAGAATCTAGAAACGACACCTCTAATGATAGTTATTGGTTATACATGAGTGCAAAGTTGCTTTTTTTTTTTAACCGCGTGCTCAATTTTGATGACCGAGCAAGCGAAGGAGTCAAAAATTAGAATCCTGAGCGTCAGAGAGAGAATCAAAAGAGCACGAGGTGATAAATCTTTGCACTCGAGTGCAACGCGTAACTTGTCATCCCACCTCAGCGAGGAACATACTAAATGCAAAAAAAAAATCATTTACAATCACAATATACTTTTATTTCAGTTTAAGTTTTTTTTTTTCTGGTGGGAAAATCATCTAATGACATCCCGCGCTCTTGGGCGGAGCGGGAGATAGTGTCAGACTTTTACTCCACTCCTGTTCCTTCTTTGCCATTTTTTTTTCCAGGGCCCCGGGGATCTCTTTCGCATCACCCATGGCCCCAGCAGACTTCGACTCTGCTGGGCCCCTACGGTTGCTGACATCTCCTTGAGGCGCGCGTGGAACACTACGTGCCGTCGACGATTCGGGCCCGGTCCGGACGGTTACCGGACGATCGGACGGCGAGCCACCCATTGCTCACCGTCCGCAAGCCCGCGCCTACGGTGGCCGGAAATCGGGATCGGAATCCCGGTGGCGGTTGGGGCGTGAGGACCGTTGCCTCACGCGATCGGCCGCCTCCTTTGCTAGCATTACTGCTTCGCAGAAGGAGGCAACTGCCTGCCACTCCTGCTCGCTCCGGACCATGGCCTGTACCAAGGCCCGGCGCGAGAGATCGCTGCCACCGATCGCCCCCACGAGGACACGGCGGTGCTCTGTCCAAGCAGTTTAAGTATTAACTAATACATTATAATAGGTAAGTATTATAGAATAATCTTTAAATTATAACAAATAATCATCATCATCATCATTTCAGCCGGCTAACAAATAAGACTTAGGTATAATTAAGAAAGATTGAATAGAATAGAATAAACTTTATTGTACACCATAAAAGTAACACAACTTATACATAAACGATATCTTCGAGACAACCTTAGGATGGATCGTAAGAACTTAAAATAATACAGGGGGTAGTCTGCGGTGTACAGCTAACAAATTGATCAGTCTCTATATATATAAAACACAATACATAACTATAAATATATACATACATATTATAATATGTTACACAACTTCATTAAAAAAGGGACGAAAAAAAAAGAAGAAAAGGAGAAAAAGAAGGCATAAAGTATGTTTAGTGGAAGAAATTAAATTACGTAGAATTGAAAGTAACGTTGCTACAGATACTTAAGTTGAGAGTAATATTTTTGTTAGGTACTGTAATGTTGGTGTTAGTGACTTGTGTACTATTTTTCGGTAAACTATTCTGTCATACTTAATAGTTGTACCAATTCAGCGGATTCCCTTGGCATAAATGTTGGCGAGAGAGGCGATGGTTAGGTATTTCGTAACGACTCATTTTTTGTGTAGAAGGACCAGTTCAAGGATCTGACTGAGGCTCTTTCAGTGTAATGACTCCTACGACGCCTTTACATATTTTAGACTTATTTTGAATGGAATCCTCTATGTTTCCCTTTACAACCGCATTGGACTTGCAGCCTCCATGATGATTACTAGTACAGGTGTCGATATGTATGTCTTTTTTCATCTTTATTGTTGCTTTTAGCATTGAATACGTACTCCATAGAGGGCTTGCTTTCTTGGTCTCAGATAATTCAATAAAATATGCCAGCAAAACTTTTTCTGAGAAATTCATTAGGAGTATTCATTCCTTTTGAGTAGTGTAATTAGAGACACAATAGAAAGACAATGGCGCGTGAACGCCGGCGTTAATGCGGGGATCAACAGCTTAACAGTTTCAGTCAATTCTGTTGGCGCCAAATAAACTTCTTCGGTGCTAGAATCATTCATTTTAGGTTTTTCACTTGTTTTTAACCTAAGGTTTTAACAATCTATATATATAAAAGACAGTCGTGTTAGTTACACTATTTATAACTCAAGAGCGGCTGAACCGATTTGGCTGAAAATTAGTAGGAAGGTAGCTTAGAACTAGGAGAAACACATAGGATATTTTTTTTTTTTGAGTAGGGTAGAGTAGGGTAGAGTAAGGTAGAGTAGGATAGAGTTGGGTAGAATAGGATAGGCAGTACGAAGTTCGCCGGGTCAGCTAGTATGATATGAAAAGAAAATGGCGTAGCGCACGCAAAGGAAAATAAAAAAAAGTACACCAAGGAGGTTCCAAGTCTGAGTTTTTAACAAATTAAAAAAAAGTTCTATGATAAATTTGGCACCATGGATGTAAAAGTAAATAGGTTTAAGCTGTTGATCCCCGCATTAACGCCGGCGTTCACGCGCCATTGTCTTACTATTGTGTCTCTAATTACGCACTCAAAAGGTTAATGATGTTTTGAATTCACAAACTTAGTGCACATGAAGTTCTAAATTAAATTTACTTTATCCTCTAGCGGATAAAAACGGCTTCTGCACTCAGATATCGAAGAGCAAAAATACTCTTTCTGAGATGGGAGGATGAAAAAGGTATTTTTTCTTTAAAATTGTCAAAGCTCTTCACCGTGCACATTTTTCAGACGGGTTCTGCTTAAATGTATTATGAACACCAACCTAGTAAAAATAATTCAAATTAAAGATTATTTTTACACCAACAGCTCGATAATGCCATTTTATATGTCATACATCCATAACTTAGCATAAGCAAGTCATTCTGTCTCTAGGGAGATAATGTAGTATGGGAGATCCCAAGGGAATAATCAGGATTGAAGTCAAAAACCATTATTTTGAAAAAAAAAAACATTAACTGAACTGAAATATACGTGCATCAAACAAGTTAATTCAAAAATCAAACTAACCACTAACAAAAAAATAAAACAAAATGTGGTTACTGTCGAGTCTAAAAAAAAAGTACATAATGAATGAGCTCTGAGAAAATTAAAACTATAGAATCTAAGAGTAGTGAATTTTGTTTGTTTTAAATCTCAAAACATGTCAAGTAATAGTTAAAATTAACTTATAAATAATACTGATATTTCTCTAATATATAATTCGTTTTAGTAAATTGCCGTTTAATTATCTCAAAGATGGTGTAAAAATAGAGTATCCAACACCAGGATAAAGCTCGTTTTTGTCTTGGGCGACTTGAATTCCTCACTTCACTTAGGTTTCTATATAACCTCCCTCGCCATTGCTCGGGAGTTAATTATACAAATCCCTCACTGTCTTTCGAGATTAAAACTTAGCAACCTTCGTTTCGCTGTTCCAACGTGCTGCCCGCGAGTTAAAGACACTGCTTTATCCCCTAGCCACATAATCTACTATTTATTTTATTTCCGCTAATGGTATATTTACACATAAATTGAGTCTAAATTAGACTAAAGACAGGTGATGATAGATCGACTAGCAGGTCGCATGAGACTTCTATTCTAATTATAGGTTGACACTAATTGCCAATTAATCTTTGTATAGGATTGATGTAGTCAGACAGCATTGTTCGATGTGTGGGTCGGTCTTTTGATAGTATATCAAGGTGTCTATTACCATTTAGCTCCAGGTATGATGCCTTTCAGTCTATTTTAAACAACAATGTCTTATACAAATAGAAACAGTCTTGATTTCTGACACTATTAAAATTAACAGGGGATGACTCTTCTATAGATCAATAAATAAAATGTAAAACAAAGTCGGTTTCCGCTGTCTGTCTCTATGTATGCTTAGATCTTTAAAACTACGCAACGGATTTTGATGCGGTTTCTTTTAATAGATAGAGTGATTCAAGAGGAAGGTTATATACATTATGTATAATACATGCATAATATAGTAGACAAACACTGATGCCGGGTGAAAAAGTGTACTTACTTTTTGTTCCTTAAGGTAAATAGTAAAAAAGTTTTAGTGCCGAGTTCACCATTTCCGGTTAGCCTATTCGTCAATTAAATTTTCAGTTTTTTAACAGTTGATGATGTATGAGTTTGACAGTTCTTATGTGACAAATAGGCTATTCTTGACAATAACAGGTGGTGAAAATGGCCCTTAATTTAATATTGACCGCAAGGTATGTTAAAAATGTTTTAAGTGGTATGTTAATCGTGTGAAAATTAACATTGCTCCTCTTTCAGCTTGTTAATTCTCATCTGTAACTGCTCACTAGTAGTCACCCGCGGCTTGGTTTACGCGCCCACCATAATTATTTTTAATTTTTACCGTACAGAATGGCTGACGGTTGATCAAGCTGGTTGGGACACCATTATAAAAAAACGAAGACATAAAAAAGATGCAGAGCGACAAAAGCAAGCAGGGGCATTAGAGAACTTTTTGAAGAAAGGTGAGCTAAACAAACCATCGTCACTCATACCAGAAACCGATGCTATAGCTGAGATTCCACTTAAACCTCGAGAAGAACATACGACCGTCATTCCAATATAATCTGTGAATCTGGTGCTTCTACTTCTGGGTCAAGCGCTATTGCAGGTGAAGGTGCTATTGCAGGTGAAGGTGCTATTACAGGTGAAGCTGCTTTTGTAGGTGAAGGTGCTATTGCAACTCCAAGTGTTTCTACAGAATTAACATCTATTATAGATGTCGACCTAGCCACGTGGCCCAATAGATTAAATAGATGCAGAATGGATATATTTGGTAAATAGAGGTTCTCCAGACCCACTGTATGAATTTGAATTTCTACAAGATATCAATGGTCGGAGGTTTACTTCGAGGTGCTATAATAGAAAGCTTAATAACGGTGAAAAAATTTTAAGACATTGTAATGCGCTTGTTCGCAGTTCAAATGCAAAGTGTTGAGTAATTAAATATGTGTGTGTTAATAGAGGGTTGAAGATGCACCAATATGTAAATGGATAATTCGGGCGCCAGGTACATCCTCAAAAAAATAAGCTCGGATTCACTACAATTGGGAGAGCCTATGCCTTTGATCTTCAGGCGGTAGACTATATGGGAAAATAAAAGATTAAAAATATAAGTCAAGCTTTAGCCTTTAATTTCTTCCAGCCCGCAGTTGATGACCTGGTTTAGATACCCATGCCCATGAGATGTTTATTAAGTGACATAGATTATTGAAACTGATTTGGTATTGTTGCACCTTTTGAAGCTAAGTTAGGAAAAATAATTTAATAAGTAATCCTCATCCAGGCAATGCAGTCCAGTCCAAAGGTTCCAACATCGAGGAATAGGAGAAAATGGAAAGTAAATATATAAAAAAAAGCCAGACGGCTGAAACAAAACCGATTGAAATTTTAAAGACGAGTTTTAAACACGAGGTCGCGTAGAATTCTTTTATTGAGAACTCACCGTTTCTTTCTTTCGCTCGTTCAGTGCGCCTCAAAACATCAAAATAGACAGATGGGCGAAAATCACTTCAACTGGAAAGGACAACGAGAACATAAAATTTCGGAACAAAAAAAAACCCACGCCACGCGTCATGTGAAAATCCAATAATGAACTCTTACTGGAAAATATGTAGCAATTCTATTGGAAAATAGAGAATGGACTTCTCTTTTCCTTTTAGGCCATTACAGGGCACAAAATATCGACGATTACTGTCGATTTATTTAAAAAATTTACAGAAACAAAAAATAGCTGCTTCTTAAAATATTATCGGGTCAGAAAGTGAAAAAAACCAATCTGACAGCTCACTTTTTAAAAAATTTCGTTACTTGGCACACGGCCTTTTAGGAACGCCAACACATTATCGGTTCGGAAATCGCCTAAAAGCGAATCATGTGACGAGGCGATTTCGACTCGTTACATTACATCCCTCCCCGAAAAAATAAAAGAAAGAATTTCTTTTATGTTAGAAAAAGACTGAAGCGAAAGCTTAGTTAAAAAGAAAATAATGGAAATATAAATTCCAAAAAACAATAAACCCAAAAAAGGTAAAAAATGTTCTAGGAAAGAACGGAATAATAAGACTACGGAAACATCCCCTAAACCTCTAATCAACAAACCAGAAATAAATACAACCTTGGAATGTCGCTAGTGTATAGATCCTTAAAATAACATGCATTTAAAATAAGTACAGTTAGACCACCAACACAACCGACTTACAATACCAAAAGAACCAACATGAGTGCAGTTAGGCACCTACGCCACTGACTAACTAGCTAAGTTTAAGAAAATATCGCAAGTACAGCTAAGCAGAATCGACGCTAACCAACATGTATAAGGCTACAAACAAAAACCTAAATTGAGTACGGTTAGGCACCATCGTCACCGACTAGCAAGTATATTAAAGTAACAAGTAAGTTAATTTGTATACAGTTAGGCGCAATTGCCGCTGTCTTATAAGAAAAATTCAAAGATATGTCTATATGAGTATAGTTATGCACCATCGCCACTGACTAGCAAGAACAAATTATAACCGTGAAACACAGTATCAAATCTCGCAACACTAAAGGTGCAAGAGAACAAAGAAAGAATGTTGTGACCGGTATAACACCACCGATTTTCCGAGCACAAACATCTTCAGAAAACGCATATTGTGATCGGCACAACACCACCAATCTTCCGAGCACAATAGCAAAAAAACTGCATACGCAAGGATGCAAAAGAGAAAGAAAGAATGTTGTGACCGGTATAACACCACCGATTTTCTGAGCACAAACATCTTCAAAAAACGCATATTGTGATCGGCACAACACCACCAATCTTCCGAGCACAATAGCAAAAAAACTGCATACGCAAGGATGCAAAAGAGAAAGAAAGAATGTTGTGACCGGTATAACACCACCGATTTTCCGAGCACAAACATCTTAAAAAACGCATATTGTGATCGGCACAACACCACCAATCTTCCGAGCACAATAGCAAAAAACTGCGTATTGTGATCGGGACTATACCAACGACTTTCCGGGCACAGTAGCAAAAAGCTGCGAAATCAAGAAAAAAAGATCCGCAAAAAATATAGGAAAAATCCCTACCAGTGAGAACTAGCCACTAGCATAGAAATCCCTAGAGTTAAGATGCAGAAAACCAACCCGAAAGAGCTAGAAAATCTACAAAAAAGAAACGCATAAATCAATACTATTTCCACAAAGGGGAAACAAAAAGATCCGCATAACTTAAAGAAAAAATAAGATTTTGCATCCTAACACAATAAAGTTAGAAGCAAATCTTAGACATGCAGGTAAAATAATAAGTACCTAAATTGTAAATAAGTAGGAACCTATTAATAAATTGTAAAAAAGGTGTATATAAACTGTGTAAAAATAGTGTATACAGGAAAAAAAATATATATTAAGATCTTTTGATATGAAAAACGTTTTTGTGTGGGTGAAAAAGTTATCTAAATGTCCTAAGTAGTATTTTAGAATGTCAAACTTGAATTTAATAAATTCGCTTGAAGCTTACCTAGTAAAGTTTCATTCAAAGATCAGTAAACCTATCATCCATCCTGTCATACATCATCTATTATAAGATCCTCCAAACAAAAATATCAAAAACAAGTCAACACTTGAAAACCAAATTAAAATTTAATAATATCTTTAACATGATAACGTCCAGTTGAACCCTTATTAAGGTCTTTTAAAACATAAACGTTATCAGAAACTTTTTCTGTAATTTTACATTTAATAAACTTAGGAGCAAGTTTTGCCGAAAAATAAGCAGGTGCATGAGATTGAACAAAACTTCTTCTCCACACGACATCACCCACATCAAAAGAAATGACTTTCCGACCCTTATTATAATAGCGCGCATTACGCTGATAAGCTTTTAATAAATGAGTTTGAACTTTAACAAAAATATTACTAAGTGAATGTAGAGAATCAGCATAGTGGCATCTATTGGGAACTTCCAGTTCACTTAAGTTTTCAATAGAATCACTTAAATGATGTAAAGAAGCATCAAAAATAAGCTCCCTTCCAAACATCAAGAAATTTGGAGTGAAATCTGTAGCAAGATTAACACTATTATTTAAAGCTAATTGGACATGAGGTAAATATTTAGACCAAGTCCTATGATCATCTTTAACAAAACAAGCTATGCAAGTCTCAACAGTTTTGTTATATCTTTCAACAGGATTATTTTGAGGCGTGTACAAAGTATTATAAAATATTTTAGTAATATTAAAACCTTTCATGAATTCTACGAAAAGTTTAGAAGTAAATTGTGTACCATTATCGCAAACAATTATTTTGGGACAACCAAATTTAAGAAATATCTATTTTTCAAGAAGTTTATTTATTACTCTAGTAGTAGCATTTACCATAGGAAAAATCCAGCAGTATTTAGTAAAAACATCAACAACCGAAAGAATATATTTATGACCAGAATAAGATTTAGGAAGTATACCAACAATATCTACTGATAGCATCAACATAGGTTTATCGACTTTTTTAGGGTTAATCATAATACCAAAAGGAGCATGAGTGGTATGTTTATAAGCTTTACAAGTATCGCAGGCTAGAATATATTTTTGAACATCATTAAACATTCCTTTCCAAAAATAGTGTTGCCGTTATTTATTCAAAGTTTTATGAATACCAAGATGGCCAGAATTAATATCGTCATGATTAGAGCGAATTGTGTCTAAAATATGTTCTTTAGGAATAACTAAGACTTTTCCAATTAAGACGACTATGGGGATCAAATTTACTTTTACAAAATTTATATAAAGTTTTATTTTCTACTCTAAAATTCTTATATCTGCAAGGAGATTTCTGACAAATAATAAATACTTTTCTATTAAAAATTAAAGGTGTAAATAAGCAACATGTTATGTTTAATTACACTAACCAAAACCGAATCAAACCATGGAAAAGAAAGACGACCAGCCATATCCATAATATCAGTAATGAAGTCTGGAAGTGATTCTGTTTCTTGGTACGAAGGTCATGTTCCAAAAAGTAATCAAAGTCCGGCCTGTCAAAACGTTTAAGCAAAGCAAGCTTAAGCTCGTGTCATGAAGAAATACGAATACGAACCGTGCGAAACCATTTAAGAGCAATATCACTAAGCAAGTCTGTGAATGAACCAACTAATAAAATTTCATCAAAATTTTTATATAAGAAATATTCCTCAACCTCAGTAATAAATTCCCTTACACAAGATTTTCCATCAAAATTAATTCTGCTCTTTTTCAAATCAGGCAATTTAATTGCAGAAGGCAAATTCTTTTTAATGTGTTCATTAACCAAAGCATTCATTGAATTAAAAGAAGGCAAGGCATGCGTAGCAAAAGCTGAAGAAGAGTGTGCAACCCTGTCATTATGATCAAAAGGATGTTGAACTTCCGTTAAATTAATCATGTCAGGCACATGAGCATTAGCGATAGGAAATGTGCAAGGACCGTCAGATTCCAAATTATTCTTTTCAGCAAGAGGCGGAGACAACTGAACTTCCTTATCCATGATGAACAAGCTAAATGATGAATGAACTCAATTAAACAAAAAGCAAAACTTTAAAGTAAATATTTGAGGTTAAGTTAAAATATTAAGTTTTTTACTTTTCTTATATGAAAATATCAAAGTGTTTATCCGTGAAAAGATGCAATAATACCTTACAATATAAGTTAGAATGCCTTATAGTATGATTTAAAAGTAAACTAAAGTTAAGTTTTAACTTAATTAAATATAGAACAAAGTTACACCGCACTGAGTTTAAACCGGTGAAAACTTTAGTTTACTTTTAAATCATACTATAAGGCTTAAATTCTGTTGCTTATGTAAAAGCAAAATGCAATGCTGTAACAATAACAGTTAACAAAACATAATAATATAAACAACAATAATATTGTAATATTGTGTACAATGATGTTTAGTAGG
The DNA here is from genome assembly GCA_905147345.3 of Mythimna impura. Lineage (NCBI taxonomy): Eukaryota > Metazoa > Arthropoda > Insecta > Lepidoptera > Noctuidae > Mythimna > Mythimna impura. Next base: position 14,788,417 of record LR990356.1, on the reverse strand, counting down.
AAAATATTGTTCACACAAAATATCAAAAGAATTTAAATTGTTTACAGCAATTAACAATAGTTAACATTAAAACAAAACATACCTGTAAACAGTATTAATAAATTATAAGATGCAACAATAATACCAAACAAGGTCATGAAACTACTTCAACGTCCCTGTTCGCAGAGCGACAAATGTAATGTCCTGGTTCGCAGTTCAAATGCAAAGTGTTGGGTAATTAAATATGTGTGTGTTAATAGAGGGTTGAAGATGCACCAATATGTAAATGGATAATTCGGGCGCCAGGTACATCCTCAAAAAAATAAGCTCGGATTCACTACAATTGGGAGAGCCTGTGCCTTTGATCTTCAGGCGGTAGACTATATGGGAAAATAAAAGATTAAAAATATAAGTCAAGCTTTAGCCTTTAATTTCTTCCAGCCCGCAGTTGATGACCTGGTTTAGATACCCATGCCCATGAGATGTTTATTAAGTGACATAGATTATTGAAACTGATTTGGTATTGTTGCACCTTTTGAAGCTAAGTTAGGAAAAATAATTTAATAAGTAATCCTCATCCAGGCAATGCAGTCCAGTCCAAAGGTTCCAACATCGAGGAATAGGAGAAAATGGAAAGTAAATATAAAAAAAAACGCCAGACGGCTGAAACAAAACCGATTGAAATTATTAGTCTTCATGAAAGTTTCGAGTTTTAAACACGAGGTCGCGTAGAATTCTTTTATTGAGAACTCACCGTTTCTTTCTTTCGCTCGTTCAGTGCGCCTCAAAACATCAAAATAGACAGATGGGCGAAAATCACTTCAACTGGAAAGGACAACGAGAACATAAAATTTCGGAACAAAAAAAACCCACGCCACGCGTCATGTGAAAATCCAATAATGAACTCTTACTGGAAAATATGTAGCAATTCTATTGGAAAATAGAGAATGGACTTCTCTTTTCCTTTTAGGCCATTACAGGGCACAAAATATCGACGATTACTGTCGATTTATTTAAAAAATTTACAGAAACAAAAAATAGCTGCTTCTTAAAATATTATCGGGTCAGAAAGTGAAAAAAACCAATCTGACAGCTCACTTTTTAAAAAATTTCGTTACTTGGCACACGGCCTTTTAGGAACGCCAACACATTATCGGTTCGGAAATCGCCTAAAAGCGAATCATGTGACGAGGCGATTTCGACTCGTTACAACATTGGCTTGTATAGTCTGTGACAAAAAATTCGTTGTATTGCTTTTGCTGTAAAATCTTCAATACAACTGCAACTTCCGGTCTATCTGAAGATGCCTACAAATATTGGAAGCATGTAGGTGATATGCTTAAATCTCATGAGACATCACGAAACCATGTAGCTGCTGTAAAATCTTGGGTAGAACTTTCACGTAGGCTCAAATCGTGTCATACGATGGATGTCGAGCCAAAGAGAATAATTAAATCAGAAATAGAACACTGGAATAGAGTATTGTTACAAATTGCCTCAATCATTAAAATTTTGGCTAAAAATGGCTTGGCTTTTCAAGGTACTTCTGATAATCTGTATCAACATAACAATGGTAATTTTTTTAAACAAGTTGAGTTAGCCGAATTTGATCCCGTTATGCAGGAACATGTATCTTTTTGAAAAAAGAGGAGAAAAAAGCAACCTACTTAAGTAAAACAATTCAAAATGAATTCATTAACTCAATTTCAGACGGCATAAAAAAACATATTACGGAAGCTGTCATAGGTACATCGAAATATTATTTTATTTTTTTTAGATTGTACTCCAGACGCTAGAAAAACTGAGCAGTAGACCATGATAATTACGTATATTTCTATTATTCAATCTCAAGACCATTCAAAAGTATCAGAGATTGTAATAAATTAAAGTTTTTTAGGATTTATACCAATTGAGAAATCTACAGGTCTGGCACTAACACAAATTAACGTGGAACAATTATCAGCACTTGGATTGTCTTTAGAAAACATAAGAGGGCAAGGGTACGATAATGGATCTAATATGAAAGGTATTCAAAGTGGCGTCCAAGCCAGAATTAATAACATCAATCCACGAGCATTTCACGTTCCTTGCAGTAGTAATTCTTTAAACTTAGTGGTAAACGATTTGGCAAAGTCATCACTGGAAGCTACAATTTTTTTTAATACTGTGCAAAAAGTACATGTTTTTTTTCCACTTCAACATTAAGGTGATCGGGGCCCAGCAGGGTCGAAGGGGGCCCAGCAGGGTCGAAGCCTACTGGGGCCATGGGTGATGCGAAAGAGATCCCGGGGCCCTGGAAAAATGGCAAAGAAGGAACAGGAGTGGGTTTTTAGTCAGTAAAAGTCTGACACTATCTTCCGCTCCGCTCAAGAGTGGGGGATGTCATTAGATGATTTTCCCACCCGAAAAAAAAAAAACATTAAGGTGGTCAATTCTTTTGAAGAATGTAAAAGGTATTACACTAAAACCACTTAGTGACATGGACGAGATGGGAAAGTCAAATCGAAGCAATAAAACCACTAAGACATCAAATAGGACAAGTTTACGATGCATTGTTTAGTGTTTACAAAAACACAGATATGGATACCTCCACACGAGACGAAGCTTCGGGTTTGATGAACCAAATTAAACAGTTTAAATTTTATGTTCTATTATAATTTGGTACGAAACTTTGAATTGCATAAACCCTGTTAGTAAATTAATGCAAAGTAAAGATTTTGACTTAGTTTCCGTCATTAAATTACTTAAAAAACAAAAGATTTCTTTGAAAACTCACGTTCAGATGAGTATTTTACTCAAGTTCTTGAAGACGCCAAAGGCTTAGCTTCTGAAATTGATTGCGAGGTGTTAGACTTTAAAAATGTGGCTAGACCTTGTGCATGATCCAAGAAAAAGCAATTTACTTATGAGTGTGTTGACGAACTAATCATTGAGCCTCGTCAAAAATATAAAATTAAAGTATTTTTTCACATTATGGATACAGCCATAAACTCCTTAGAATTAAGATTTTCCCAGATTTCTAAGCACAGTAAACATTTTGCTTTTTTGTTTAACATATATGCCCTAAGAGAACTCCCAAAAGATGAATTGTTAGAACATTATAAGAACCTCGAGGCTATTTTAACTCATGAGAACTCAAGCAATGCGTTAGAACTTTGTGAGGAGCTGTCAGTCCATTGTATGTTTTATCTCCTCAAGATGTTTTGAAATTTGTAACAGATTTAAGATTTGGTCCAAATATCAGTATTGCGCTCAGGATCAGGATCTGCGATCCACCATGGCACAGAATAGATTATCTGGGTTGGCTATGAATTCAATAAAACACAAGGTTTGCGACAGTATAAAATCAGATACTATTTATTATTATTAAAGATTTTGCAGAACAAAAAGTGCGAATAAAATTACTATAATTACGAGGTATAATTTAATATTCTCTGAAAAACTGTTTAATTTACGCAAGTTCGTTATTTAAAAAACTACTGATTTATTTTATAGTAACATAATTGTTTTTTTATCACTATTAAATTATAAAACAATTTTTTTGTGTCTTTTTTATACGTACCGTATAAACCTTAACTTAAATACATATGAACCGATTGACCATAATAAACAATTAAACAGTTTTGCAGCAGTGAGTCGCAATAGGTTGATGATGATGATAAAGTTGAAAGTTACATAACTATGTCGATAAAATGATATATCAATCCATTCAGTAGTTGTGAAATTCATTAATATAATATATAATAATAATATAATATTCACACAACTATCACACAACGCCGTCTAGTCCCAAGCTAAGCAGAGCTTGTGTTATGAGTACTAGACAACTGATAAACATACTTAAATATTTCTAAATACATACATATTATAGATAAATTACACCCAGACACAGAACAAATGATTGTGCTCATCACACAAACATTTGTCCTGGGTGGGAATCGAACCCACGACCTCCGGCATAGCAGTCAGGGCCACTAACCACTAGACCAACAGGCCAGTCAAAGTCATTAAAAGACATACATTGTATACTTACTAACATAAAAACACTCATCAACTTTCGTATAGGTACTTCTTCAGAAGACCCAATATACTGACGTAAATATTATAGGTAGGTATAATAGATGATCAAACGAACTTACCTGTGATGTTCGATCATTATTATACGTAGCTTCGTTCGAAGATATATTCTATTTAACCATGCAGCTCTTCCGCATGCTAGGCGAACCAATCGCAGCTTTTCAGAGCCTAAAAGCAAAAACAAAACGCACCGTATCCTGCGAGTACTTATCTGACAGGTGTCAGTTGTCAAATTTCATTCTTTCAGAGTTAGAGATAAATCTTAAGTTTTGCTGGGTAGGGTAGAGAGGGTTCCCTATATCTTCGAACGAAGCTACGTATAATAATGATCGAACATCACAGGTAAGTTCGTTTGATCATCTATTATACTGCATTCGTTCGAAGATATATTCTATTTAACCATGCAGATGTTAAGAGTCAACTTAAAGCAAAATTAAGATTTTTAATATCAAACAAATATATTTCAGGAACCAAAATCTCTTAGGCACTTATTAGGCTCTTAATATAATGGTAATATGAGACAATCAGTCTTTTTTGACATACTTATACATTTTATATTATACAAGTATATATGTCTATTTTTTTATAATTATTTTAAACATATTAAGGCATTTATAAGCAAATATTTTGTTCAGCATTAAGCACAGCATGAGCAAATTCAGATGAATTGTTGGAAATAGGTATATTATAAAATTTTGCAAAAGTTGAAGAACTTTTTGTTCAGCCGTTTGCCTAATTACATCTAATGATACTCCCCTAGCTTAAGCAGTCGACGTGGAAGCATGTCTTGTACTATGCCCAGAAAAAACGCTAATATCTATGCCACACATAGAGAAAGTATATATATATATACCTATTATTATTATTATTATTATTATCCATCTACTAATGGTAGACGAAGAAATTGGCTTGTGTGGGTTATTCAAAGAAAGTATTAAATGAGTATTATCTTCCCTAATACCTACTCTTGAGTGTATCTAATGTAATAAAATAAAGTAGTGTCAGGGAAGATTTCAGGTTTTGCCGTGCATTTTCGTTACAGAAAATGGCTCTATTTTTGTATGTTGACTAAAACAATAAAAATAATAAAATAAAAACTAAAATAAAGGTAAATAAGAGGTTCGGTCCGCTGCAACCAGAACCAGATGTTTTTATAGTGTCTAGGATAGAAATGTTTACACCGGTTTCATTAACTATAATATTGGGTATTTTTATAAATGATAAATCTGTGCTAAATTGGGCTCTGCTAAGTGCAAACAAATTCACTAACTTTTTAGACAATTTGATTTTTATAGAAACCTTAACATAATCTCTGGATGTGATCATTAAGACATATAGACTGTGTGAATAAGTGAGATCCTATAAGTAACATTGAATTGAGGCATTATTTGGAAGGTAACCTAATGTAACCTCTATGGCTGATGGAAGAACATCATGTCAATATTCTGGAAATTAGTGTAAGGAGGTGTGTAAGATGACACTCTTTAAAAGAGGAATGCAATAGTTTTTTATTGAGTACCTATAAAGACTAACAGCTTGAAAAAACTAACATTGTTTTCAATGGTGGACAAGCTTGTGAAGGTCAATATGACATCACCTTTTCATTTTTGATTTTTGTAGCCTCCCCAATATTGGGCTAAATGGAGGAAAGAACACATAAAAGAAATAAATTATCATGTTCAAGGGCAGTAAAAAACATCTAATTAAATGTATTTTGAATCTGGTTTCCAGGAAACACAGGCATCACATTTATGTATTACTTGTAGAAGGGAAAAGATCAATCAGTTTGACCAAACTGAGACACAATATACCTACTAAAATGTAGAGATATTCTGTTCCCACTTTATGTTAGATGTATGAGATTGTTAATTGGTCTCTTTGTTGTCTTTTGAATCCATATATGAAGCAAATAGACAAATCTAATAAAATTATTTTCACACCATTGCTCCATATTTCTGGCTATATTATTTAATTGTTGATACCGTATTCCTCCCATTCGGTTTATATAAGATACGCGCAAACTATTATCAATCTCACACAAAATGTGTAAGTGCTCATGTTTAACAAAATAGAATTTTTAAAGGTAAAAAATGTGAAGCAGTTCTAAATAATTTATGTGATAATTATAATTTTTTATCCTTTTTCCAGAACCCATGGACTTCTGTTATCACTACAATTGCGCCCCCCCCCCCCAGTTCTTGTTGCATCATTGTAGGTCTAGTTTGATGATTGGATGAATTTTTATTTTGAATCTTAGTTGCCTTAACTTATAACTAAGTATTTATGTTCTAATTTTAGTATAGAACCAACCAACAACAAATGTTGTTGCAAAAAATAATGCAACAGTTGATGTACCTATTAAGTGAGTAATCTCTCATAGGCTAAGAAACTTGTTTCTGTAAATATTTTTAAGGGATTTACAGAAACAACATTTTTTATATGTGACATCAGTCATTGTATAAGTGTCGTATATAAAATCTAAATAATTAACATGATTGGGATGGCGTATTTTGTAAAAAGGACTAATTGTTCCTTGAATATTTTTCAACCTTTTATTATATAACAGTAGGCTAGTATGAATAGTGTAGTGTGTATAGTAGTACACTATATAGTCTGAACCAATACACAAAAGGTCATCAAGATGATATACATACTGATTTGTGAACTTTTGATCATAGATATACATGTAACTACCACTATCAAAAATGCATAATGTGTAAAACAAATCCCGTTTGGGACAGCAATAGACTCTTTTTAAATGATCATAATGAAATAATAGGTATCTCCTGTGATCTGGATTCAATTTTTGCCATAAGATCTCCTAGGTACACTAGAGCTACCGCAGTGATCTTACATCTTATAAATTTGGATGTGTGAACCAATTTGTTCAGGGGTTTAAAGGTTTCAATAAACCTCCCTTCTCCATCCCTGTTGGGAAACTAAAAAATATCTTGGATATAAGTTGATTCCCACACGGTTTCCATGGGGAATTTGTGCTCAATGGCAGTAAATTATGAATGGTTTTATACATAAATATGCATTCATCTTGGCCCCTGATCTTGAAGATCCTGATTGCTCACTTGTAAAACCATTTTTGTTTTGAACCGTTGAATTTTGGTTGATAAGTTTTGGAAGACAAAATGCACTTACCGAACATCCACTGATGTGTTTCAAAATTGGGGCATTACCACAAATCCTCTATCAACGAGGTAGGGAATGGGCTAATCTGTAAGCATGACTAACCTCTAGTTTCAACCATGAGCCTGTGGTGAAACTTTTTGTGTTCTAGCATACACTGGATGTGTTGCGAGAATTGCTTGGTTTTAGTTTAATATGAGGACTGCAGTTACTTTCGTCCAGGCCTAGGTATTATTCTTTGCTGGTTGTACCAAGATGGACCATTCCCGTTTCCCTGACGGGTTACAGTTGAAGATTAGGCTGGCTTCATAATAAGCTTGCCGCTTCTGTGGCATGTCTTTAGGACTTTAAATGTTCTCTGTTGAAGTATTCCCATGCAGGTAGTCGTCTCTATCAACATCTTTGACAATATCTTTGTTTATGTGAAGTGCAATTAAAACTCTTCCAGTATCAATCAACTGGGAAAATTAGTTTCAGCCTATTTATGCCATCATTGCTGAGAAGCTTAGATAGGGTCTAGTGATTCCCAATCCCAACTAATTCTGTTCTGATTTCATAATTTTGTATCAGTATTATATTCTTGTATTGTCAGTGAATTACTGACTGAGGCAATAATCTCTATATTATTTTAAACAGTTATTACACACATTTTTATCTAGTTTTTGTTCATATTCCTTGAGTATTTCCAAAAATGGTATTCTAGATGTGGGTTAAGTCATTCATTAAGTCAAGCCATTAAATTATTTGGTTTTGTAGATATAAATACTGTAATACTTCAGGAAATATAGTAACTGGTTCAACGACTAGCTCAGATGCTAGTTCAGGAAATGTTATACTCAAGTCTGTAACAGTTGGGGTTGTGCATGTTGGAGCCGATGATGAAGCAACAGATATCTAGTTTAATGTCCACTTCTTGAGGATCATCCTAAATACAAGGTCTAAAAACCTAAAACTATTGACCCTGTTATGGTACCAAAGTGTACCTAGGCAAAGCCTTTCGGATTTTATCAAAAGGTAATTACCATTGTGCATTCATCTCGTAAACACCACGAGTAAGCGGATCACGTCAATGCATCTCGTACCTCACCCGTGTCCATGTACCAAAAGGTAAAGATCATCGCGTGTTCATCTCGTAAACACCACGAGTCAGCGGATCGCGCAAATGTATCTCGTACATCACTCGCGTCCATAGATACAATATTCAAAATCCATTTCACTTGCACTGTAGATAACTTTCCTGACGAAGCTTTTCAGGTTACCCCAAAGGTGTGGGGCAAAAAACAATCTCGTATGTTTATCTCGTAAACATCCCGAGTCAGCTGAACGCGTCAATGCATCACGTGCACAACCCGCGTCAGTAGGTATATTCATATTTCGAAACCCATTTGATTTACAGTCTTACACTGTATAATGTACCATGGCAAAGCCTTTAAATTTATGGAACAAGGAAACCAGCTCGTGTGTTCATCTCGTAAACACCCCGAGGAGTTTGATCGTGTCAATGCATACAATAATTATTTGGGTTAAGTACGTGAAACTCTTACTTCACTGAATAATCTAATAGATAAATCTATTACTTCACCTGGAATCAAAGAATTAAATAGAGATAGGACAGGTGACGTACTATGTTATCGTCGTTTCGTCCTTTTTTCAAACTTTTCATCATATGAAGATAGTATTTCATATCTTTTCGTTTTGGCATACTTCATTACAAATTATACAAGCACTATGCTCTTATTTAATTACTTAAACTGGTAAAAAAGCAAATAAAACACAACGTAAAACGTATTGGTTGCCGCGCAAACGTATGGAATGACATTTGACAACTGACACCTGTCAGATAAGTACTCGCAGGATACGGTGCGTTTTGTTTTTGCTTTTAGGCTCTGAAAAGCTGCGATTGGTTCGCCTAGCATGCGGAAGAGCTGCATGGTTAAATAGAATATATCTTCGAACGAATGCAGTATAATCCCAACAATATCACGTATTTAATGTAGGTACTTGTATACTTAACATTCCCCAACATAACTAGCTCATGACATATATGGTTTTATGTATGTAAAGAGTGGCGAAAATTATCTTTGTCGGGAGCGGCTAAATAACTAGATCAGGCCCTGCCACCCCATCAACAGACCTACCGTGGCAAGTGTTGCTTGACCTTGCAGGTCGACCCGTGGTGTTAATGTTATTCTGTCGACAAGCTCCAAACTAATTCAATTGAATTACTATTTTGCTATTAGATTATTATTTAACTTCATAATTATAAAGTAACAATCCCCACTGGTGGGGATTTGTCGGTGGGGATATCTAGAATAAACTGGCTTTGCCCAGCTGTGGGACACAAAATAGACTAAATAAAAAAACCATACCATTTTCCCAGAAATCCCTATTAGTTAAACAATATCAGCCTAGTGGAGATTTTTGGAAAAATACGCAACAATCCCCACTAGATGTAGTTGTTTTTAAATTATAAAAGAAAAATGCTTTACTGAACTTAATCACAAAATCTGTGAATTGTTTTTATTGAGCATTCATAATAATGGCGCCAAAGAATTACTTCACCACATGATACGGCGCTGTTGTCACAGGTTAGTGTACCGATATTTACAAATGGTATTCTACTTCGTTCACGATTTTATGCTTTTTAGTTTGTTGAAAAAACATTTTTTAGTTTTCGATTTTAGGGTTTTTTTGGTAGTTTAATAATATTCCTATGGACTAGTAATACGAGTGTTTTAATTTGATATCGTATCGACAGCGCCACGTTGTAATATCAGTTCTTTTATTGAAAATGTTATATAAACTGTTTGATCAATTTTTTGTTTCAAAATATGTAAAGAACTGAAATTATCAAATATATGGCTATGGGTAATCATCATCTTCCTGCCCTTATCCCAAATTACTTGGGGTTGGTGCAATACATCATTTTTTTCCATTCTGTCTTGTCACCAGTCACGCTATCTCTTAATCCCTTTTCTATCATATCACTCCTCTCACAATCCATCCATCTTTTCTTTGGCCTCCCTCTCCTTCTCCATCCATCTACGCAAACACACACACACAGACCACACACAAACATAATCATAATTATTTTAGTACCATGCGTTTTATCCCTCCTTTTCATATGACCATACCAAGACAAACGACAGCTTACGTAATTAAAGTAACTTACGCAAAAACGTGGGCGTTTATGACCCTCAATTTCTATCCTAAACAATTATTTGCTGGTACTACAAAATTTCCCGTGGGAATGTTAAGAATCCAGTAATTAAACCATTGACGCAAACGCTGTGACGGCCACCATTAAATATACTATAAAAGAAACAATCATTTACCTTACCAAATTGCCAACTCAATACTTTAGCGAATAACATAAAACAACTAGCAGGGGCAACCCTGATAATTTTCTCTTGATTTTAAGTAGCGTATACAGATTGTTACAGTTTATATCTATCAAATCTCCTGCCATTCAAGAAATAAGCGTACGACATGTTCTAAATTATCTGTTCGAATAGGAAGAAAATTTGTCAATGTATATATTTTATCGCTCGTGACTGTACACATTTGTTTCTTATAAGAGTTGGCAAAAATTATAGAACGCTTATACAATTCGGTCATACACACTCGCCGGTTGTGTGTAGGTGAAATACACTTCATTGTTCCTTGTTGTTATAACAATCATAGTAATTTTATATTTGGTCGTATATACACTCCAAAACAGACACACTATAAAACACTTATAACATAAAAGACAATCCTCTGAAGAACATAAAACTTGCAATCGTAGAATTGCATCAAAGGAATGATGTACTTACTTGTTTTATGCAGGCCTTTGAGGTCGCGATGGATGAAGTTTACGAGCTCTTTTTATCATCTACATCCTCAGTTTCCTATCTTCAGGTAAACAATAAACACTTAACAGTTGCCATCAATAATAGTTTGGAAGAAAATAAAGAAGAAATGATCCTTTTGGTAAACAAGGAACGGCTAAGTTGCTTGAGTGTTGTTATGACTAAAACAACCGTAATTTGTTTTAACTTAGTTCTGGAAAGTTCTAACAAATTGTATTATTTTCAGTTTTGATTGACAGGAGCGTTCAACTTCAGTAGTAACTTTATATTACTTTTCATGAAAAGAGCGAGATTTCTTTTAATCGAAAAACATCTTAAAATGAGATTGGAGATTATAATGAGCTTGACAATAAATAAGATCTTCATGACAGCCTTCCATTTTAAGAATATTTTTAAATTTGTATGATAAGTATTTGTCGAAAAATAATTCCGCAAAGAATTACGTTCATACAAAACGAAGACATAGTTCATAGGTTAACATTTCTCCTTAGAGCTAAGTCTTGGAAAAACATGTCAATAGTCTTCCTACGTTCCTTTCAATATAAACGAAGTTTGTTCAGTTCGAGTGAATAGAAACTTCCCATTGAAATGAGAGTAAAGAGCGAGAAAAGAATTTATTTGAGTGAGTAGATCAAAACATACCGATACGGACAAATAAATCATCCAATGACGTCACCCGCTTTAGAGCGGAGCAGAAGGGCGTGTTTGACTTTTACTGACTAAAACTCACTCCTTTAATCCTTTATTGCCTTGAGTTCCAGGATTCCTGGTTTCCCTCTCGGTATCGAACCCATGGCCCCAGTAGACTTCGGCCTTCCTGGGCCCCCACGGTTTTGCTGACATCCCTTTGAAACACTACGCGCTGTCGACGACTCGGGCTTAGTCCGGATGGTTAAGAGACGGCCGGACGGTGAGCTACCCATTGCTCGCCCTTCGCAAGCCCACGCTACGTTGACTGGAATTGAGCCACCAGAATCTGGTGGCTGAAGTGTGAGGAAGTCCGTGCAGCCGCCTTCGCTCACATTAATGCTTCGCAGAAGGAGGCGGCCGCCCGCCATTCCTCCTTGCTCCGGACCATGGCCTGTATAGCATAGTCGGCCTTATAATGTTCCCACTATTGGGACTCAGGCATCCTCACTAGGAGAAGGAATGGGCCGTAGTCCACCACGCGGGCCCAGTGCGACTTAGTGGATGTCACATGTCTTCGAATTTTTAGTTCTAGGGCATGCCGGTTTCCTCACAATGTTTTCTTTCACCGTTTTGAGAGCGAGTGATGAAATAAATTACACAAAGTAATGTGCCTGGCTTGGTTTTGAACTCGCGACCTACAACTAGTAAGTCGGGGCCGTTACTACTCACCGTAGCCTGTACCTGTATAATATTATAATTCATAAAAAAAAGTAATTTTTAATTCCATGGGTCGATGTAGTTTAAAAATATAGCTACTGGGTGTTGTGCCTGTCCCGAATTCTTCAAGGAATTCGTATAAAAGTGTCATCAAATAGAATTACCTATTTAGTTTCATCAGTACAGTGCCATAATAGTGCTCTGCTAATACACTATCCACCAAACATATAAAATGTTAATGTTGTATTTTTCGGCGCTCAGTAGTATACTGTGTAAGTTTACGATGTGTAGTGAAACAAATTTTACTGGCGACTACTGTGAGAAAAAGGAAACTAGTTTTACATTTATTGTATTATCATCATAAAAAATATAGTGCTGATCACACTCAGGCTTTTACAATTTATGGCATACTTGGGAATAAATGGGGTAGCCCTATCTTGTCTGTGGACGTCAAGCCTTGATATATCAGTTGGTTGTAGCTTAAGTATCAGATTTGCTCAATTTATCGAGGTTTAAGTGGCTATAAAAATGTATCTAATGTATTTTTACAGTATGTTTCTTTGTTCGTAAATCACGTCTAGACATGGCTCCTACTATTATTTATTGTAATGTTTACAGCTTCATCCGTCTTGTTTTAAATAAATAGGTATTTAGCTATTCAACATATTTTTTTAATATCATAAATCACTGTAATTTATTTCACAGTAATGGAACGTTTATGGACTGATATTATTATAAAACTAGCTGTGGCCCGCGACTTCGTCTGCGTTAAGTTTGTAAAAACGTACAATCATTCTGAGCTTGCAATTAATTCTGAAAGCAACGCAATTATTTATGATACATTAACATAAAACGGTTAAAAGTAAAAACGCAAATTACCTTCAGGAAACATGTTATGTACTCGTCCAGATCCAAATGTATGAATGTCAATGAATAGAAAGAGTATGTAAGGGTCGTAGCAGTTGGCATTTCTGCCTACCCCAAAAGAAAAGAAATTAGTTTATGTATATTTCTGGTTTATGTTCTGGTGAAACAACATTGTATGATTTTAACCCCTCGCCACAGTGAGCACGTCACAATCGCAGCGCTAATGCCTGTCTTTGAAGACTGTCTACAGAGGCGTCACGGCATCCTCTCTTTGTGCAGGACTCACTGGATGTGGGTGTTTTGGGAGGTATCTGTATCGAATTCAACGGGAAGAAACTCGGGTATCACCATTGTGCGGATCGCCTGAAGAATACGATGGAGCATACGGTGGAAGTCGGTCCCGCTTGGTCGGAGCGCCAGCACCGCTGTGTCCTCATGGAGGCGATTGGTGGAGAAAATGTCAACCAGTAGCCTCCTTCAGTGAAGCACTACGATCGAAGAAGGTGGCTGAAACTATGAGGGACATACTGACTCCTTAACTGTCGCTGCAAGTGATGCTCCGGGTGTTGAAAGCCGCAGGGCGATTACCAGCCATCGCAAACCGGGATTGCGGTGGTGCCGTCCGGCCGTCTCGTCAAAGCAATCCTGAATCGACGGCGCGTTGTATTCTACACCGGACTCAAAGAGATGTCAGCAAATGGATAGGGCCCTCTAGGGCCGATGTCTGCGAGATTGTTCGAAAGAGTTACCTCCCGTAAAATTTTCACCTCAATAATTTTTCACTGAAGAGTTTAAGCCGTTAGACAGCTTTGGTAGAGGTAAATGAAGGAGCATAATCGGGACACCGACCTTCAGCTGAATAACGTGCACTGATAGTGCAAAGCCAAAAAGCCAGTGAATCCAAAAACTACCATCATCATCATCAACTATCTTCCTCCACAACAGTACTTATGAAGAATTTGCGAGAGCATGCTTGCATTGATTGTTGCAGCTTGCTCATTTTGGGCGTAAAAATTACTTGTTCATTTACCTAGGATTTTTTGGTGTGTATTTAACTGACGTCCCCGTTGAATGAATTTCGGCGAAATCTTGAGCGCGTGTATCCCCGCCCAATCAAACTCGCATATTGATGGCCAAACCGAGAGGTCACTGTCACCGATTGCCTCTATGAGGACACGGCGGTTCACCCAAATGTGATAGACCTCCACCGCATGTTACACCGGGTCCTCCGGGCGATTCGCAAAATGGTAATATCAGGATCATCATCATCATCATTTCAGCCGAAAGACGTCCACTGCTGAACATAGGCCTCCCCCAAGCGTCGCCACAGCGAACTGTCCTGTGCGTCTCGCATCCATCGGACTCCCGCAACCGTTACCAAGTCATCGGTCCACCTTGTAGGAGGCCTTCCAACGCTACGTCTTCCGAATATCAAGATACTTCCAACCGAATCCGGAACAGAAACCGCTCGAAACACCCTCAACAGTCCTGAGCTTGTGTATCCATAAAACAATGAAATTACGGTAAACAAATGTAGCAGCCGATTAGTGTTATCCCTGAGACTGGCCTCCCTCAGAGGGTTGTTCCAGTGTTGGTCACCACTCACTGCAAGGAGGTAACGTCCAGATGTCGACGCAAGGCTACCAGGAATCTGAGATACATCAGTGATCAGGAACGTAAACCACTTTCGACCCCGTTTTATATGGAGCAGAAACTGCAAACAATAAATCACGCCATAATTAGGCCGCAAGTTGCCATCCCGGAGGACATAGTGGAGCATTCAGAGGTGTGTCCCGCAAGGGCGGATCACCACCGTGTCCTCGTGGAGGCAATCGGCGTCAGTCACCTCTCGCGCCGGGGCCTGGTTTGGGCTATAGTCCAGAGCGAGGAGGAATGGTAGGCGGTCGCCTCCTTCTGCAAAGCCGCAATGCTAGCGAAGGAGGAGGCCGCACGCGTGAGGGAACGAACGTCCTCACGCCGAGCCGAGAATCCGACCCCAACGACCAGCCACGGTAGACGCAGGCTTGTAGACATCGAACAATGGGTAGCTAGCCCTCCGGCCGTCCGGTAATTAACCGAACCGAGCCCAGTCGTCAACAGCACGTAGTGATCCACGCGCTCCTCAAAGAGATGTTTCAAAGCGTGACTGAAGGACACAAGTGTGGTTTTAGTCAGTAAAAGTTTGACACGCCCTCTCGCTCCAACCAGAGAAGTCATTGGATGATTTCCACTCTTAAAACAAAGAAAAAAAAAAGTACCATCATTATCATTATCATTATCATTATCATGGACATAGGCCTCCCCAAGTGTCGCCATAATGACTGGTCCTGTGTGTCTCGCATCCATCGGATTCCCGCGACCCTCACCAGGTCATCGGTCTACCTGGGGGCCTTCCAACACAAGGTGCCATGCAACCCCTTCCGAAAATTTGGCCGTGTTATTTTAAAATCTATAATTAAATACATATACTTGTTTACTTTTATCGCCTTTTTTGGTTCGTATCCCTTGAATAATCAATCATGGTCAATTATCTTGTTACAATCATGGAAAAAAAAAGCAGTAGGATTGTTAAAAATGCCTCCGTCTAACACCAGTTTAACCATAACTATTATCCTCCAATTTTGAACAATAGAACTGTCTGCAAACGTGGGCGATGGTCATTCTTCCGCCATTCAGAAAATTACGTAAAATACACAATGCCATCTATCAAATATAAAGTTCAACTGTCATTGTCATCATTATTTCTACTTTGAGTCTTTAGATGGCGTTGCGAGTATCTGAATTGCGTGTGGTGCCATATTTGACTAATTCGATTTTATTATGTGTTTTGATTAGTTTTTACAATATATTTAGAAGATATCGAATAGAAATGTCAATTTTATTTTGAAAAAATGGTAAAAGTTATTTTATTACAAAAAAGACGATAAAATAATGACAAAAATGTTAACTGTAGCTGGGAATCGAACTCGCGGCAAATGTCGTTCAACACGGACGTTTTGGATTATTGCTCACCCCCATAGCAAATAGCGTGATAATTTATAGCCTAACAGATGACCTGACCTATAAGGATTATGTATGCAAAATTTGAACAGGATCGGTTCAGTAGTTTTTGCGCCAATTAATACCATCGCAAAATAATTTTACTGTTTTATTATATGTATAGATAAATGCTTAATCTATGGAAAATAAAAGTCAGGCAATTCGGACATCAGTAGCGTATTTAGTCCTAAAGCGGCCCTGTATCAAAAATCATTGAGGTTTTAATAGAAATAAGTTGTAAATTAGGCTACTAAGGACTTAATCTAATATATAAAATTCTCGTGTCACGGTGTTCGAACTTGAACTCCTCCGAAACGGCTCGACCGATTCTCATGAAATTTTGTGAGCATATTGAGTAGGTCTGAGAATCGGCCAACATCAATTTTTTTTTTTTTTTTTTATTTATATGGCAGAACAACGTTTGCCGGCTCAGCTAGTATATATATATTTATAGAATTGTATGACAAAAACAGTGAGATAGAGTTGCAATAGGCCACAATGGAGATGTTTTTTTTGTCATCATATAAGAAGGCTTGAAAATTATTCTAACTGGGACAGGATAAATCTTTATTAAAAATGAGATTCAGATTCATTTATTAATTTGTAGACTTAAGTTATATAATTAGTCTTAAGTAACAACTTCTAACGCTATGTTAGCTAATTTATAACATAATTAGATAACTTATATTAATTATATGTAGCCTTTAGTTCTCAATGGTGTCCGTATTGACTATATTGAAACTGCAAAAGATCTGAGTTATTGACTCCAATATTTCGAGACGTGCGCATGTCAATGATGTCAGTCGGAAAGTAAATTTTTCTTTTCATTCGCTCAAATGCATCCAGGGTCTCCTGCCTTTGAAAACAAAAATCTCTTTGGTCCAAACACTTATTCAGCCGATTATAGATTATGCCGACGCCTGCTACCTGGATGCTACTGAGGAGCTATTAAACAAGCTTGAGCGATTTCAAAACTTATGCATTCGGTTTGTTTTTGGTCTTCGAAAGTATGATCACTTTTCTCATTTTCGCAAGGAACTCAAGTGCTCTCTATCCGTCTTCGCAGGAACACTCAGATTTTATGCCTCCTTTTCAATAACCGCCACAACCCATAGTATCCCTGCTACCTGCGCGACCGATTCTCTTACGCTCGCTCCAGTGACGCACCGTGCAAATCACGCCTGAGATTCCTTCTTAAATCCTCTCCTCAGAAATCCAGCTACTACTCATTCTGTCCATGCAGTAAGATTGTGGAACACTCTTCCGCCTAGCATTCGAGATTTGAAATCTATTTCACTCTAAAATCTCAAGTACAAGAGCACTATCTTTCCTCTCCAGTGTGATAATCATATATTTATGTATAATTTTTATTGATTTTTTGGTATAGTGTATATTATATTATAATATATGGTTATATATGTATTTGTTAATATTTAAATTATATGTGTTATTTTTTACGTTTTTAATTTATTTATTTATTTAATACTTCATGCACATAAAGGTACAGAGGCGGACTTAATGCCTTAGGCATTTTCTACCAGCCAACCTTAACCCTTCAAAATTAATTTAATTTAAGATTTCACAAACTCTTCTTATTTCTACACGCTATTGTCTACATTTCTTCTGATATTTCCTTTCGCAGGTCTGCTGGAAGAAATTTCTTTTTGAAATAAGCAAAAAGAAATTCAGTACCTTTGTACAAATTTTTACAATGTTGTATCTTTTTCAATGTATATGTGTGTACATAAATTATAAAATAAATATATTATTACAAAATATCAATAAAATTAATGATTTCTACATCTCATAAAAATATAAATTTGAATGTCATAATGAGCCTGTTTATTGGAGCACTCTGAACTAGGATAGGTAAAGTTTGTTGTGATCTCATGAAGAGAATGTTTGAATAAGTTGAGCGAGCTATAAAAATGGAACAATCTATTATATTTGTTTATTATTAATTTACTACGGACCTCTTATCAATAAGAGCATTTAAAGTAAGTAAATAACAGGTTACGAATTTTCGTACCCCTTTAGTTTGGGGGTCCCATAAAATTCAGTTATCGTACAGCTGATGCGGCGGTAGTTACGCCCCTGCTACCTATTATATCTAAACTCGTATGGTTTCGTCCAAGTTTCTTATAAGCACATTCTCCATAATAATCAGCCAACGAAAGGTAACAATTTAAATTACTTTAACACGAATAGTGCAACTTTACCCTGGTACCACGTTCCATGAAAAGTGTCTAAGGAGCCTCTACGAGTTGATTGCGGTCATACGCCTTCCAAAGGTCTAAGACTTCAGGGTCCTGAAATGTATAACCAACAAAAGGCAACGCACACACATTTTTTGCTTAAACGATAAACTAATCACATAAAAAAAAGAATTGCCGTGTTTCAATGTTTTGCAGTTTAATATAATTATATATATTGTTTATTGATAAGATTATTATTTTGTAAATGTTGTTTCGAACCATTCGTTGGAGAGCCGTAATAAATAAATAAAATAAAATAAAAAATAGCGAGGTTATGTTGGTACAGCTCGCAAAAAAGTCATTAACCCGATCAGCTAAGTGCGTTGCCGTTCAGTGGTGTGCTTAAACTAGTTTGTGTTAAGTGGAAAAAGTAAAGGCCTTGTAATGACAATGAGGGAGTTATGATATAAATACGCTACAGGTATTATAGGTATTTCGGTCGAAGGTCCTCGTATGTCATAAGTTTCTATGTATATAATTAGTAGGTTTGCTTTATGCTCGATTGTATTTTCTCATTATTTTTTGTTTAAGATTATTTTTTTATGCACACCAGGTAATTAAAATCTAGGTTCTTGTTTGGCTGACTTTAGACTTTTTTTTTTTTTTTGATGATTTCTGCTTCATGGCAATCTGTTTTCCAACAATAAGCCACTTCTTTGTTTGATTTCTCAGTTTATGTTTTCCTCAAGAGCCACACTTGTGTGAAAATTCTTTTCTCTCACACGACTCTCTTGTTGTCAAGTGGTAAATCTTTTATGTAGGCTCGGTATGTCACTTCTTTTTATCCGGGTATACTGAAGAGCATCTTCTCCACTTAGAGCGTGTGCCAGTTTGTTTACATGGACGGTCAGCTTCTCCTGATACTTCAGGCTGTGTTGAGCTATTTCCTGCCGAACTGTTTTTAGGCCGAAGTCGAAGTATATGTATCTATTACTTATACAATGAGGGATGCCAAACATTGTTCTCAGAGCTTTGGTCTGGAATCTTTCCAGGATATCTATATTGCTATTGCTGGCAGTTCCCCACAACTGTATTCCGTAAGTCCAGATTGGTTTTATGGACGTTTTATACACTAGCATCTTGCTGTTGGGATTTAGTTGTGATTGGCGTCCCAATAACCAGTTCAGTGACCGCAGTTTTCCATCTAGTTGTTTCCGCTTTGTCCAAATATGTTTTTGCCATGTAAGTTTTCTGTCTAGGTGCATGCCCAAGTATTTTGCGTTATTATCTTGAGGGATAACTTTGCAGTTTAGCGTTACTGGTGGACATGTTTCTCGCCTAAGTGTAAATGTTACATGTACCGATTTGCTCTCATTGGCTTTTATTCTCCAACGCTTCAGCCACGTCTCAACTTCTGTTAGGTGGTTTTGCAACTGTGATGAAGCCGTTTCTGGGTTGCTATGAGCCGACAGTAATGCCGCATCGTCAGCGTAAGTCGCAGTCGTGGTGTAGTCAGTTGTTGGGATATCTGCTGTAAAAATTAGGTATAGTACAGGGCCCAAGATACTGCCTTGAGGGACACCTGATTTTATTTCGTGTACTTCTGAGAGATCATCGCTGTACTTCACTTGGTAGCATCTTTTATCTAGGTAAGATTTAAGTATTCGGAATAGACAATGCGGGAGATGCTTTTTTATCTTGAACAGGAGGCCGTCATGCCATACTTTATCAAACGCTTGGCTGATATCCAAAAAGACTGCCGAGCAATATAATTTATTTTCAAGGCATCTGCTAATGGTGTCAATTATACGGTGTACCTGTTCAATTGTCCCGTGTTTTTCCCGAAATCCAAATTGATGGTTCGGTAATACTGCACTTAGATGTTCTTTCATCCTGTTAAGCAATATCCTTTCAAACAGTTTGCCAATAACTGGTAGCAGGCTGATAGGTCTATATGAAGTAGCTTCGTGTGGGGGTTTACCGGGTTTCGGTACCATGACTACATGTGCAATTTTCCATTGCCCAGGGAAATGTTCTAGACTTAAGCTGGCATTAAAGATGTTAACTAATTTCATTACACCTTTATGAGGCAGGTTTTTAAGTAATGTGGCATCAATGAGGTCATAGCCGGGTGCTTTACCTTCCTTAAGGTTCCTTATTTCTTTCATGATTTCTTTTGGGCTGGTACTTTTTAGTGGAAGACACATTTGGTTCGCAGATTCAATGTATTTCTTGATTTCCATAGTTTGTTCGGGATTGTTTTCAGGGAATGGTTGGAAAACTGTTTTCAAATGTTCTGCAAAGATTGTTGCCTTTTCTTTATTTGATCTTGCCCATCCTCCTTTTCCATCATTTATAGGAGATATGTGGATTTTCGGGCGCTTTAGATTCTTGGTAGCCTTCCACAGCGAGTAGTTTGTGTCTCTCGTTGGATCTAGGTTCGAAAGATAGTGTTGAATATTATCATTTTCTAGGGTGCTGATAAGGCCTTTCAGTTCGTTTGAGAAACTATTGAATGCAGTCCTATCACTGGGATATCCAGTAGTATGCCAGGTTTTTCTCAAACGACGGCGCTCTTGTATTTTCTCTTTAATATCCTTTGGATATGAGTTATGTTTCATAGGTTTTCCTTTACCTGTCTTTTTTGGAGTTGCAGAATTGGCAGCAATGTGAATAGACATATTAAGTTGTTCCAGTTGTCTTTCGAGTTCTTCTATTGTATTAATCTTGGTCTTTAGTTCTGTCTCTGTCGTGATTATATTTTTATAGATTGTCCAGTCTGTAGTGTTCAAGTTGTATATTCTAAGGGGGGGTTCTACCAGATTAACTGTTGTAGTAACATTCAGTATAACTGGTGTGTGGTCAGATGTGAGATCTATACGTGGTTCTATGTTTAAGTAGTTACTATCTATGTTTTTAACAATAAAAAAGTCTAATAAGTCTGGGATTCTTAGTCTGTCGGTAGGCCAATAGGTAGGTTCTCTGCCGGAATGACATTCTAACTTCATCTCTTCTGTGGCTTTACAGAGTTGTCTTCCTCTAGTGTTGGTCAGCCTAGATCCCCAATTTAAATGTTTTGAATTCCAGTCGCCAGCACATATAAATCTGTTACCCAATGTAGAAAAATAATTTGCGAAGTCGCTGGCAGTTATAGTATGTTTTGGAGGATACAGCGGAGAATACTGTTTCTAGTTTGCTGTCTACAAGTTTAATAGATGTTGCTTGTATTTTTTCTGTTCGGTATTCCTCAATGGGGTAGTGTTTAATGTTGCTTTTAATAATCACTGCTGTTCCTCCATGGCTATTCCCAGTTGGGTAATTGGTTGTATACACTGTATAGTTATTAAAGTTTATGTGTGTCTTCGGTGTGAATCTTGTTTCAGAGATTAGTGCAATATCAATCATTTCTGTTCTGAGGAAAGTTTCTAGTTCTTGACGTCGTTCCGTCAAGCCGTTGGCGTTCCAAGTGACTACTTGGAGGTTCCGGGTCATTTTTTAACCAGGCTGCTGACTAGCTGGACCATACGGTCCATCATTTTGTCCATGATTTTTTCCATCATTGTCAACATCGAATGTTGTAGTTTTTCGAACATTATGTCCATTAAGTCAGTAAGGTCGGCCAAATCGTTCTTTATGTCTTTTTGAGTATATTGTTTTTTGGTTTTCGTTGCTTCTGAATAGGTTTTAATTAGGTTTTGATTATCTGTGCAGTTAGGCTTTGAACCCGGGTGGGGACCCGGGTTTTTCATCTCTATATTGCTAGGCATTGGTGTTTCTTTTGTCTTAGGGTCTAATTTAAGAATTCTTTCTCTATACTGTTTGTACACTTTGCATCCTTTGTAACTAGCGGGGTGTTTTTCGTCACAGTTCGCGCAAGTAGCCTCAGTGTCTGGTTTTTTGGTACATGTTGTTGTAGGGTGAGCGCTACCGCATTTAACACAGCGATAGGGCCTGAAACATTGGTTCTTGGAATGCCCAAATCTCTGACACCTCTTGCATTGAATGATTTCCTTTTTCTTATATGGGGCTTCAAAAGTAATCTTCATGTTATTCAAGTATTTTACATCGAAAATGGCTTTGTTGTTTGGTTTTGGTTCTAAGTCGACATAAAAAACAGGCAACGGTTCCTTTGTAGCTCGATGTCTGATATTGACTATTTGTCTCACTTCATGTCCAATTTCATACAATTCTTTTGAAATTTCTGTGGTATTTTCTGAAGCATGAAGTCCGCGTAATACTACTCTGTACGCTCGCTCGCTTTTAAGCTGGTAAGTATAGTGTGAGATATTATCAGCAATGAAATTCTCTCGAATCGTTTTGTATGTCTGGATGTCTTTAGGTATAATTTTTATGACGTGCCCAGATCTTAGTGTGGTCATGAGGTAAAGATCGCTTTTTACAAATTTGTTTAGTACATCTTTAAGAGAGTTTACGTTAATTACGCCCGTAACAAAGATGGGTTCTGGCTTTGGTACATATACTTTATCTGTATTGTTGGTTTTATTCGTAGGCTCCGTATCGAGTAGTTCAAAACTATTGCGTGTAGGAATCACAAAGTCTGGGGAATTTTTCTGTTTTTTATTCCCGTCATTGTGAATTGGACTTGTTTCTTTCCTTTTCTTTCTTCTGGTGGGAATTTCATCCCTTTGCCATTCTTCATGGTCTGATATTATGTCGTCACTGGCAATCGGCAGAGTATCGGTCTGTGAATCCAGATTGTCTTTCTCCTTGTTTTGTTGGTTGTAATTATAGTAATTAAGCTTAGTTGGCAGAGACGATGTCGAGTTGCTTCTGTTCCGAGTAAACATGCTTTCATACAGAGTTTGTTGGATCATGCTGTTAGGGTTGGTTGGTTTTTTAGAGTTTGGTAAAGTTTGTTGATTATTTGTATTTAATTGGTTCATTTTATTCCCACGAGTAAGGCCGATATAACAGGTCGCTAGGAAGGTGACGCCTATTCTCCCTAGAAGGCTAATGCAACGACGTTTGCCAGGTCCGTCGATGTGGATCGTTTGCGACTGGTCTCCCACCAGCCATGCAGTCTCTTGGCACGAATCTCACCGTAGACTTAGGGTAATTTTTTATAGAAGTTGTCTTCTTCATAGTCCGGACAATTAAGCCAAGGCTACCGATCCTGCAGATAGAGTTCACAGGGTTGCGGTTTGTGTGAGTCATTTCCTACTCTCACTGTTAGACCAAGCTGATTAGGCTGGTTTGGTCGGGTTAATTCACCGCCGCCCGAGACCCGGCGTTGTTATTCATTTAGCACCACCCAGGGGGCACGTGTAGGGTAGTGGCTAGGTAGTTCCTACGGACGCGAATAACTCTGCCCCCCTTGACTTTAGACTAATCCAATTAAAATATCATATAATTTTTATAGTGATAGTGTGTTGTGCTGTTACGGTTTCAGCTGTCGTAATCTGTGTGCCGTCAAAACAGTTTGTTTCTTGAAAAAAATAATTATCAAAGACATCCTAAATCTATCAACTATGTATAATAGTTATTATATTGTTTAAAATAAAAGAAACAAAAGATCTCAAACTTCTTAAATGTTACCATTCAGTAATTTATGAAAAGATCCTAAACGGTATACTGGTTGGCAATTTATTAAACATCTATCTTGATCTATTTCTATACAAAATATATTATTATAACCTCAACGAGATTTACAGCAAATATCAGTTAACCAATTTTTAGAAAAACTAAATTATAAATTATAAAGTTTCAGTAGATTATTTGTTATTTCTGCTTTCGTAAGTTGAAAACAATTTTATTTTATCCGACCATCGTGATGACCTTTGAAGAACTTCTAATTCATTTAACATTTCTGGACGGTTTTTATGAATAAATTTGGGTTACGTTCTTTTTAATCAGAAGCAAGGCCACTTTTTTATTCAAAATCTGATAATTAACACGTAAATCTTTTCTTTAAGCGCTGACCGCTTTAAGAATAAATTTACGATTTAAATTTCTCTAAATCAAGATTTTGAATCTACTAATTTCTTTTTTTATTTCGTAATACCTTAAACTTAAAATATTTATTTATTAATTTATTACGTAGGTAACTAGCTGACTCAGCAAACGATATTTAGTCATATAAATTATTAAAGAAAAAAATGAGTAGTGAGGGTGGGAGAGTAAAAAATAGTTAACGACCTATTCTCAGAACTACCAATATAATACAAAATACTATACACAAAAAAATCATAAAAATCGGTCAATCTGTTTCGGAGGAGTTCGAAACCTTACGCATTTAATCCAAATTCTAAATGACAAGAGTTTTTTTCTTTTAAGATCTTTTTTTCCATATTTCCTGGACTATTGGAATAATTTTAGTGAATCAATTGAGTGAGTGACAGATTACCGAATGCCAATACAGCGTTCCGGCGTGATCTCTCTTTTTTCGCGTTGTCTCTGTATCGATTATTCTATTGGATTGCGTTGAAAGAAACAACAAGCTTTTAATTCATAGTTACTTTGACGACAGATGGTTCGAGAACTTATGTCACTTACATAGTATTAAATAAATATTTAATAAAACTATATCTATCCGTAATGTGATCTGGAAAAATAAAATAAACGAAGACAGTGTTTAAATATCATAACTATCTAGAAACTTGCCCTTTAAATAAAAAAAAAATCCTAAATACTTATAGTAACAGCACACATTAGTACCCTACCCAAATCTGTTCCAAACATCCTAAATTAAACAATGATCACAATCATTTTATCCTTAGTTCCCGGAACGATGTTATAGTTAATAGTTTATAAGTGGAAACATTTATGAGTTACTTTGATAAATCGTTTTGGGAAAGGAACACACATTGTTGTACACTAATGCTAAGTCATCGTGACCTGATTGCTTTGAAAATGCCATTTAAAAAGAAACGCCGAAAAAAGGGGTTTCAGTTTGTTTAGGTTCTTTAATGACTGTTATTTTTTTTTAGGTGGGAAATCATCCAATGACTTCTCTCATTCCAGGGCAGAGCGAGAGGGCGTGTCAGACTTTTACTAACTAAAACCACACCTATGGTCCTTTTTTGCCTTGTGTTCCAGGACCCCGGGTTTCCCTTTCAGAAGTCAATCCATGGCCTCAGTAGGTAGGTTTTGGCCCTGTTTTGTTCTGCGCCATGGTTTTGCTGACATCTCTTTGAGGTGCAAGTGAAAGGCTACGCTCCATCGACGATTCGGGCTCGGTCCGGACCGTTACCAGACAGTCGGACGGAGAGCTACCCATTGCTCGTCGTCAACAAGTCCACGCGTGGCTGGGGCGTGAAGACCATTCGCTGGTGTGTGCGGCCGCCTCCTTTGCTAGCGTTACTGCTTCGCAGAAGGAGGCGACTGCCTGCCATTCCTCCTCGCTCCGGACCATGGCCTGTACCAGGACCCGGCGCGAGACGTCGTTACCACTGATCGCACCCACGACGACACGGCGGTACTCTGCCAAAGCGGGGCTCACCTCTAGCTCAACCGTGTCCTCCGGGCGGTCCACACAATGGTGATACCCGGGCGTTTCTTCCGCACGAATCAGGTGCAGAAAATCTCAAGACGATTTATTTATTTATTTATTTATTAAAACTTCATGCAACACAAAAGTACAAAGGCGGACGATGGAGCATGCTTGCCTAGAAGTAACTAACCTATTCACTCTTGACTTAAATACCTCTAGGTTGTAGCTATCAGGAAACATATACTACGGCAGGAAATTCAACTCTTTAGATATACATACGATTCGAAAAAAACCGGGCAAGTGCGAGTCGGACTGTGAAAACAGTTCAATTCCCGAATTGATTTACAAAGATTTTTCCAAACCGCAATTTTTTTTTTTTGTGACGTACCTAACTACAAATTTTTAGTTTTCTGATTTTTTCCTACACTTATGTTATGAGACCTTGCTTCATGCCAAATTTCAGAATTCTAGGTCAACGAGATGAATCACAATGAATTTTGATTCCCTCGAGAGTGTCGAAATACACGTTTTTTTGCGACACAAACGGCCGTATCTTTTTTTTTCTTTAACTCAGAAGTTTGATTTTTTTCACAGATTTAAGGGACTACAAACTTTAGTATAAGATTTTAATTTCAACTCGATACCTCCACGCGTCTCCGAGATAAAGGGTCTAAATAATCTTTTCTTTGTTCGCCTGATCCAGAATAATTGTGTTTAATTTATTTCATCACCACTGCTCTCAAAACGGTGAAGGAAAACATCGTGAGGAAACCGGCATGTCCTAGATCCAAAAAATTGAAGA
Organism: Mythimna impura; assembly: GCA_905147345.3. Taxonomy (NCBI): domain Eukaryota; kingdom Metazoa; phylum Arthropoda; class Insecta; order Lepidoptera; family Noctuidae; genus Mythimna; species Mythimna impura. The sequence continues at coordinate 14,761,672 of LR990356.1, read as the reverse complement.
CATGTGACATTTACCAACCCGCAAAATTCGAAGATATGTGACATCCACTAAGTCACACTGGGCCCGCGTGGTGGATTACGGCCCATTCCCTCTCCTAGAGAGGAGGCCCTGAGTCCCAGCAGTGGGAACATTAAAAGACTGATTATGCTGATCCAGAAAACATGCTAACTGCGTGCTTGCGATTTCACTTCCTTACCATAAGTTTAAGTTTATGATCTATGCATACAAACGATTAAGTTATCAGGTCAAAGACTAACGATGATTAAGTTATATGTCATAAAGCATATTATGAAAGTCATAAATGCTTTTATTATGGCGTCGTAGTCGTTCAGTAACTTAAACATAACTATCGCATAAATTTCTATGGCGATGGCAAGTGCAATATCAACCATTATCTATTTTAATATCTGGTTTCTACCTACAATATTCTATTGAATGATCAACCGCCTAAACTAGAGTGGAGCAGAAGGGCGTGTTTGACGTTTACTGACTAAAACTCACTCCTATATTCCTTCATTGCCTTGAGTTCCAGGATTCCTGGTTTCCCTCTCGGTATCGAACCCATGGCCCCAGTGGACTTCGGCCTTCCTGGGCCCCTACGGTTTTGCTGACATCCCTTTGGAACACTACGCGCTGTCGACGACTCGGGCTTAGTCCGGATGGTTAAGGGACGGCCGGACGGCGAGCTACCCATTGCTCGCCCTTCGCAAGCCCACGCTACGTTGACTGGAATTGAGCCACCAGAATCTTGACCGAATTCTGGTGGCTGAAGTGTGAGAGAGTCCGTGCAGCCGCCTTCGCTCACATTACTGCTTCGCAGAAGGAGGCGGCCGCCCGCCATTCGTCCTTTCTCCGGACCATGGCCTGTATAGCATAGTCGGCCTTATAATGTTCCCACTATTGGGAGTCAGGCCTCCCCATTAGGAGGGAATGGGCAGTAGTCCACCACGCGGGCCCAGTGTGACTTAGTGGATGTCACATGTCTTCGAATTTTTGGTTCTAGGACATGCCGGTTTCCTCACAATGTTTTCTTTCACCGTTTTGAGAGCGAGTGATGAAATAAATTACACAAAGTAATGTGCCTGGCTTGGTTTTGAACCCGCGACCTACAACTAGTAAGTCGGGGCCGTTACCACTCACCATAGCCTGTACCTGTATAATATTATAATTCATAAAATAAGTAATTTTTAATTCCACATGGGTCGATGTAGTTCAAAAATACAGCTACTGGGTGTTGTGCCTCTCCCGAATTCTTCAAGGAATTCGTAGAAAAGTGTCATCAAATAGAATTACCTATTTAGTTTCATCAGTACAGTGCCATAATAGTGCTCTGCTAATACACTATCCACCAAACATATAAAATGTTAATGTTGTATTTTTCGGTGCTCAGTAGTATACTGTGTAAGTTTACGATGTGTATTGAAACAAATTTTACTGGCGACTACTGTGAGAAAAAGGAAACTAGTTTTACATTTATTGTATTATCATCATAAAAAATATAGTGCTGATCACACTCAGGCTTTTACAATTTATGGCATACTTGGGAATAAATGGGGTAGCCCTATCTTGTCTGTGGACGTCAAGCCTTGATATATCAGTTGGTTGTAGCTTAAGTATCAGATTTGCGAGATTTATCGAGGTTTAAGTGGCTATAAAAATGTGTCTAATGTATTTTTACAGTATGTTTCTTTGTTCGTAAATCACGTCTAGACATGGCTCCTACTATTATTGATTGTAATGTTTACAGCTTCATCCGTCTTGTTTTGAATAAATAGGTATTTAGCTATTCAACATATTTTTTAATATCATAAATCACTGTAATTTATTTCACAGTAATGGAACGTTTATGGACTGATATTATTGTAAAATAAATGCTTAATTTATGGAAAATAAAAGTCAGGCAATTCGGACATCAGTAGCGTAGCTAGTCCTAAAGAGGCCCTGTATCAAAAATCATTGAGGTTTTAATAGAAATAAGTTGTAAATTAGGCTACTAAGGCCTAATTATATATATATATATATTTATAGAACTGTATGACAAAAACAGTGAGATGGAGTTGCAATAGGCCACGATGGACATGTTTTTTTTTTTCTTCAAGACCAAGGCTTGAAAATTACTCTAACTGGGACAGGATAAATCTTTATTAAAAATGAGATTCAGATTCATTTATTAATTTGTAGACTTAAGTTACTTAATTAGTCTTAAGTAACAACTTCTAACGCTATGTTAGCTAATTTATAACATAATTAGATAACTTATATTAATTATATGCAGCCTTTAGTTCTCAATGGTGTCCGTATTGACTATACCGAAACTGCAAAAGATCTGAGTGTTGTTATTGACTCCAATCTTTCATGACGTGCGCAGGTCAATGAAGTCAGTTGGAAAGTAAATTTTTCTTTTCATTCGCTCAAATGTCTCCAGGGTCACTTGTTCAGCCGATTATAGAACATATACGCCTGCTACCTGGATGCTACTGAGGAGCTATTAAACAAGCTTGAGCGACTGCAAAACTTATGCATTCGGTTTGTTATTGTCTTCGAAAGTATGATCACTTTTCTCATCTTCGCAAGGAACTCAAGTGCTCCCTATCCGTCTTCGCAGGAACACTCAGATTTTATGCCTCCTTTTCAATAACCGCCACTACCCATAGTATTCCTGCTACCTGCGCGACCGATTCTCTTACGCTCGCTCCAGTGACGCACCGTGCAAATCACACCTGAGATTCCTTCTTAAATCCCCTCCTCATAAATCCAGCTACTGCTCATTCTGTCCATGCAGTAAGGTTGTGGAACTCTCTTCCGCCTAGCATTCGAGATTTGAAATCTATTTCACTCTAAAATCTCAAGTACAAGAGCACTATCTTTCCTCTCTAGTGTGATAATTATATATTTATGTATAATTTTTATTGATTTTTTTGTATAGTGTATATTATATTATAATATATGGTTATATATGTATTTGTTAATATTTAAATTATATATGTTATTTTTATTGTCTTCATTTCTTCTGATCTTTCCTTTCGCAGGTCTGCTGGAAGAAATTTCTTTTTGAAATAAGCAAAAAGAAATTCAGTACCTTTGTACAAATTTTTATAATGTTGTATCTTTTTCAATGTATATGTGTGGGTACATAAATTATAAAACAAATAAATATATATAATATTACAAAATGTCAATAAAATTAATAATTTCTACATCTTATAAAAATATAAATGTGAATGTCACAATGAGCCTGTTTATTGGAGCACTCTGAACTAGGATAAGTAAAGTTTGTTGTGATCTCATGAAGAGAATGTTTGAATAAGTTGAGCGAGCTATAAAAATGGAACAATCTATTATATTTGTTTATTATTAATTTACTACGGACCTCTTATCAATAAGAGCATTTAAAGTAAGTAAATAACAGGTTACGAATTTTCGTACCCCTTTAGTTTGGGGGTCTCATAAAATTCAGTTATCGTACAGCTGATGCGGCGGTAGCTACGCACCTGCTACCTATTACATCTAAACTCGTATGGTTGCGTCCAAGTTTCTTATAAGCAGATTCTTCAGAATAATCAGCCAACGAAAGGTAACAATTTAAATTACTTCAATACGAATAGTGCAACTTTACCCTGGTACCACGTTCCATGAAAAGTGTCTAAGGAGCCTCTACGAGTTGAATGCGGTCATACGCCTTCCAAAGGTCCTAGACTCCAGGGTACCTGAAATGTATCACCAACAAAAGTTCAAAATCTAAATTGACTCAATTGTAATAACGCACCTTTTTTTGCTTAAACAATAAACTAATCACATAAAAAAAAGAATTGTCGTGTTTCAATGTTTTGCAGTTTAAAATAGCGAGGTTATGTTGGTACAGCTCACAAAAAAGTCATTAACCCGATCAGCTAAGTGCGTTGCCGTTCAGTGGTGTAGGTACTTAACCTTTTGAGTGCGTAATTAGAGACACAATAGTAAGACAATGGCGCGTGAACGCCGGCGTTAATGCGGGGATCAACAGCTTAAACTAGTTTGTATTAAGTGGAAAAAGTAAAGGCCTTATAATGACAATAGCATAATATGATATAAATACGCTACAGGTATTATAGGTAGGTATTCCGGTCGCAGGTCCTCGTATGTCATAAGTTTCTATGTATATAATTGGTAGGTTTTCTTTGTGCTCGATTGTATTTTCACACAATTTCTTTTTTAAGATTACTTTTTTATGCATACCAGGTAATTAAAATCTAGGTTCTTGTCTGGCTGACTTTAGACTAATCCAATTAAAATATCATATAATTTTTATAGTGATAGTGTGTTGTGCTGTTACGGTTTCAGCTGTCGTAATTTGTGTGCCGTCAAAACAGTTTGTTTCTTGTAAAAAATAATTATCAAAGACATCCTAAATCTATCAACTATGTACAATAGTTATTATATTGTTTAAAATAAAAGAAACAAAAGATCTCAAACTTCTTAAATGTTTATGAGTATTTATAACAATTTGATAACCATTCAGTAATTTATAAAAGTTCCTAAACGGTATACTGGTTGGCAATTTCAACTTCTGATGACCTTTCTAAAAAAATCCTTAAACATCTATCTTGATCTATTTCTATACAAAATATATTATTATAACCTCAACGAGATTTACAGCAAATATTAGTTAACCAATTTTTAGAAAAACTAAATTAGAAATGATAAAGTTTCAGTAGATTATTTGTTATTTCTGCTTTCGTAAGTTGAAAACAATTTTATTTTATCCGACCATCGTGATGACCTTTGAAGAACTTTTAATTCATTTAACATTTCTGCACGGTTTTTATGAATAAATTTGGGTTACGTTCTTTTTAATCAGAAGCAAGGCCACTTTTTTATTCAAAATCTGATAATTAACACGTAAATCTTTTCTTTAAGCGCTGACCGCTTTAAGAATAAATTTACGATTTAAATTTCTCTAAATCAAGATTTTGAATGTACTAATTTCTTTTTTTATTTCGTAATACTTTATACTTACCGAATGCCAATACAGCGTTCCGGCGTGATCTCGTCTTTTTTTGAGTTGTCTCTGTATCAAATATTTCATTGGATTGCGTTGAAACAAACAACAAGCTTTTAATTCATATTCATGTTGACGATAGATGGTTCGGGAAGTGTCACTTACATAGTATTAAATAAATATTTAATAAAAGTATATCCATCCGTAATGTGTTCTGGAACAAAACAAATAAAAATAAACGAGGACAGTGTTCAAATATCATAACTATCTAGAAAATCGCCCTTTACATTATAAAATTCCTAAATACTTATATAACAGCACATATTTGTACCCAACCCAAATCTGTTCCAAACATATTAAATTAAACAATGATCACAATCATTTTATCCTTAGTTCCCGGAACGATGTTATAGTTAATAGTTTATAAGTGGAAACATTTATGAGTTACTTTGATAAATCGTTTTGGGAAAGGAACACACATTGTTGTACACTAATGCTAAGTCATCGTGACCTGATTGCTTTGAAAATGCCATTTAACAAGAAACGCCGAAAAAAGGGGTTTCAGTTTGTTTAGGTTCAATATGCTTTAATGACTGTTATTTTTTTTAGGTGGGAAATCATCCAATGACTTTTCTCATTCCAGGGCAGAGCGAGAGGGCGTGTCAGACTTTTACTAACTAAAACCACACCTATGTTCCTTTTTTGCCTTGTGTTCCAGGACCCCGGGTTTCCCTTTTAGAGGTCAATCCATGGCCTCAGTAGGTAGGTTTTGGTCCTGTTTTGTTCTGCGCCACGGTTTTGCTGACATCTCTTTGAGGTGCAAGTGAAAGGCTACGCTCCATTGACGATTCGGATTCGGTCCGGACGGTTACCGGACGGTCGGATGGTGAGCTACCCATTGCTCGTCGTCCACAAGTCCACGCGTGGCTGGGGCGTGAAGACCATTCGCTGGTGTGTGCGGCCGCCTCCTTTGCTAGCGTTACTGCTTCGCAGAAGGAGGCGACTGCCTGCCATTCCTCCTCGCTCCGGACCATGGCCTGTACCAGGACCCGGCGCGAGAGGTCTTTGTCACAGATCGCCCCCACGACGAAAAGGCGGTACTCTGCCCAAACGGGGCACACATGTACATATGCTCCAAAGTGTCCTCCGGGCGGTCCATACAATGGTGACACCCGGGCGTTTCTTCCGCACGAATGAGGTGCAGGAAATCTTACCTGATGGTAAGCGATGATGTGGTCGACGATGGAGAATGCTTGCCTAGAAGTAACTAACCTATTCACTCTTTACTTAAAGACCTCTAGGTTGTCGCTATCTATAACATATACTACGGCAGGAAATTTTACTCCTTAGCTATACATACAATTCGAAAAAAACCAGGCAAGTGCGAGTCGGACTCGCGCATTGAGGGTTCCATACAAACTTACCTGTGAAAACAGTTCAATTCCCGAATTGATTTACAAAGATTTTTCCCAACCACAATTTTTTTTTGTGGCGTAACTACTTTTTAGTTTTCAGATTTTTTCCTATACTTATGTTATGAGACCTTGCTTCATGCTAAATTTCAGAATTCTAGGTCAAAGAGATGAATCACAATGAATTTTGATTCCCTCGAGAGTGTCGAAATACACGTTTTTTTGCGACACAAACGGCCGTATCTTTTTTTTTTCTTTAACTCAGAAGTTTGATTTTTTCACAGATTCTAGGGATTGCAAACTTGAGTAGGTATAAGATTTTAATTTCAACTAGATACCTCCACGCGTCCCCAAGATAAAGGGTCTAAATATTTTTTTATTTGTTCGCCTGATCCAGAATACATGCTAACTGCGTGCTATCGATTTCACTTCCTTACCATAAGTTTTAGTTTATGATCTATGCATACAAACGATTAAATTCAATATCAGGTCAAAGACTGACAATGATTAATTTTTATGTCATAAAGCGTATGAAAGTCATAAATGCTTTTATTATGGCGTCGTAGTCGTTCAGTAACTTAAACATAACTATCGCATTAATTTCTATGGCGATGTCAAGTGCAATATCAACCATTATCTATTTTAATATCTGGTTTCTACCTACAATATTCTATTGAATGATCAACCGCCTAACACTCGCCCGATTGGGCTAGGAAATAGGACGCGGTCGCCTTCTTCTGTGAAGCAGTAATGCTAACGAAGGAGATCCTCATGCCCAACCACCGTGACAGAAAACTCCTCGGGCTTCGGTAGTCGCAGGGCGATCCCCGGCTACCGTAAGTGCGGGTTTGTGGACGAAGAGCAATGGATAGCTAGCCGTCTGGCCTTCTGGCCAAGGTATCGTTTAAAAAACCCGTTTCTGGACAAAACATAAATTAATGTATGATGTTCACGTTTTTTGCTAAACTACAAGTATTGAAATGGTGGTAGGAGTTAATTTAACGATACTTTACATGCGACGTTTCAGTTGTGAAAATATAGTATAGCAAGTAAAATAAATTTTAGTCAGACAAGTCATATTATAAGCATAGCATAAATCTAATAAGTCCTGACTCAATCACACTGACTCATCAACACCCAGTTCAAACCTTTGAACCTAGACAAATGAAATTTTGCACGGAGATCTCTTTCATGACGGTACAAGTATAGAGAATAAAAAAAGAATTTTTCAAAATTTACCCCCTATTAGGACGAAACGGGGGTCCAAAATTTTAAAAGAGAGAAACATACTTTAATGCGTACTAAGCCGCTGGTTGTCATTTAAAATCCAAATAATCAATATTAAAAAACAGAATACGATAACAACGGGAGTCGAACGGATCAATAAAAATATTACTCGAGTTTAAGCAATATGACCTTCAAGCTAGGACTTGCATTCATCTCTTTATTATAGCGTAATAAATTATTGTGACTAATCCCCATATTGATAAACTTGCTTGAGGCACAAATTAATAGACAAAAATTTAATAATAAGCCCGACTGAAGGTACGAAATAAATCAGTGTCGTCGAGAGTGAATATGTTTCTAAAAATAAGTAAAATATCAAGTTTCATCGTCTGCCCGATTTTATTAGAAGTTTGTTGCATTGGGATTTGAAATCAATCTGTATGTTCTGCCATTCACAATTTTTAGATTTACATTCAATACGTTTTGATCAACCTTTAGAGTATATTTTTGAACCCACTCCTTCAGTTTATATTTTACTCTCAATGTGGAGTTTAGAAATAATACCTAAATTATGACTAGCTGGTGCCCGTGATTTTGTCTGCGTCTAACTCATAAAACAGCACAATACCATTTGGTCACAGTTTAAAGTTTTTTTTTTGTGTGGAACCCTAACTCTTTTACAAAATAAAAGTAAATAATCTAAGACAAAAGTAGCCTTATGATATCAGTTATCTATTACTGAAAGAAATCAGTCTAGCAATTTCGTAGACTAGCCAGAATATGTAAACATAGGTAGGTACCAACAGAAATAAAAACAAAAATGTTAAAAATAGCATTTTTGCTATAAATATTGCATAATATACTGTCATATTTACATTTAGCAATAAATTTTATTTTATAAACAGACACTTTAATTTTATTTATAAGTATAGACTAAAAATGTAAATAAAATCATTTAAAATAACGAATAGGTTCGTCTTTCTGGAAATGCACATTCGTATTTGTTTTTCTTTACTTTTATCGTACATAAAGACAAGAAGAAATTATGTATCCTTTGATGAAAACATAAGCGAAGGTAAACAACTTCAATAACATCTAAAAGAAAAATAAATATTATTGAGAAATTGTTTTTTTTACGTTAGGAAGTGCTTCGGACTAAGATCAAGTGGGTAATGTATATGAACTGAGTTTTTATTGTAGACTTTAATATTTAAACATTAAGTGTAATGCAGTGTAATAAATCTGAATTAATGAAGAAAAAATTAAAAAAAGAGCACACTTTAAGAGAATTATTTATGTCATGCAACAACTACTCTGTCGTTACACATTTATTAATATTGTAATATAGAAATATTGTGACATGAAACATTTTTTTAAAAGAGTAACCATGGAATTTCTTGCCAGTTCTTCTCCATAGGAAACGACCAATTTGGAACCGTGCACTGGCTTCTGACTTTTATAAGTGCCCATGAAGGCCTCATAATCATCATCAACATTTCAGCCGATAGACGTCCACTTTTGGACATAGGCCTCCCCCAAGTATCGCCACAATGAAAGGTCCTGTGCATCTCGCATCCATCGGATTCCCGCAAACTTTACCAGGTCATCGGTCCACCTTGTAGGGGGCCTTCCAACGCTGCGTCTTCCGGTACGCGGTCGCCACTCCAGAACCTTTCGGCTCCAACGGCCATCTGTTCTGCGAATTTGAATTCAATCCTATGAATCACTAAACGCCACCAACTTTTTCTTTTATGCACTAGTAGGTACTGCAAGCAGCTTCGCCCGTGTCACAGTAGAAAATTATCACAAAAGATACACATACTCCCAGGATACAAACTACCCTATGGGATACTTTTTATTCAAGGCACAGAGGAATCTCGATAAGTTAAGATGGTTACTCATCCACAGGCCGACCTTGATTGGGCACACCATTTAGTCATGGCGGTAAGTCCCCTCTTTGAGGAGTGGCAGGAAAAACTTTATGGCATCCTCACTTTACAGCCTCCTTCTGCGAAGCAGTATTGCTAGCGAAGGATGCGGCCACACGTGTGAAGGAACGGACTTTCTCACGGCTCAGCCACCGGGATCCCGACCCCAATTTCCAACCATCATAAGCGTGGACTTGCAGACGACGAGCAATGGGTAGTTCGCCGTCCGGCCGTCCGGTAACCGTCCGGACTAAGCCCAAGTTGTCGATGGCGCGTAGTGTTCCACGCGTGCCTCAAGGAGATGTCGGCAAATCGTAGGGGCCCAGCAGCGTCGAAGCCTACTGGGGCCATGGGTTAAGTGAAAGTGAACCCCGGGGCCCTGGAAAATAGGCAAAGGAGGAACAGAAGTGAGGAGTTCTCATAAATTAAATATGACAAAAAATAATAATATTTATGGAAACCTTGTACATTTGATCAAAATTCTAAATAACGAATTTTTTTTTCAAAAAAGTAAAAAAAATCACGTATATTTTGGAACCAGTTTTTGGAAATATTCGAGTGGATGATTGAAATATCGAATGCCAATAGAGCGTTCAGGTGTTATCTCTATTTTTTCGCATTGCCTCTTTATCAAACATTGCGTTGGATTGTGTTACATGAACCAAAAAGCTTTTAAACCATGCTCAGGTTGACGATCGGTCGGAAAGGTCTCTCTTGAGATACGGACCTGTTTTTAGGGTTCCATACTTCAAAAGGAAAATACGGAACCCTTGTAGGATCACTTTGTTGTCCGTCCGCCTGTCTGTCTGTCTGTCAAGACCCTTTATCTCAAGAATGCGTGGAGGTATCGAGTTGAAATTAGAACCATATTATACTCAGATCTGCAGTTCCTTAAAGCTGTGAAAAAATCAAACTTGTAAGTTAACGAAAAAAAGAGATAAGGCTATATATGTTGCAAAGAACATATATTTCGAACCTCTCAAGGGAATCAAAAATTATAGGGTATTTCCTGTTGTCCTAGAATCCTAAAATTTGGCATGAAGCAAGGTCTCATAGCATAAGTATAGGAAAAAAATCTGAAAACTGTAAATCTTTGAGACTCGATTCGGAAATTCCACTGTTTTCATAGGTAAGTTTGTACGGAACACTCAGTGCGCGAGTCCAACTCGCACTTGCTCGGTTTTTTTTTATAAAAAAATGTTTATTTGCGAAAATAGGAACATGTAAAAACCTGTTGGTACACCTTTTTTGAGGTAGGAAATCAAATGGTTTTCTTCTACTCAAGGGTCGACCGAGAAGTCGTGCCGACTTTTATCGACTTAAACCCACTTGTGTTCCTTCTTTTTTACATTCTAGGGCCACGGTAACTCTTTCAAGTATTTTTCTCTATCTACATGTATTTTTGTCCGCGACTCCTTTGATTTTTTGTGGGTATGCTTCATAGAGATGAATTTGTCAGTTACTATTTATAAACAACCATCAACTATAGCGACTTGTCTTTGTAATCCTAAGAATATCAACGTCAAAAACAGACACACAAACTGACGAGATTGTCACAACGTCATTTAGGGTGACACTTGTCCCTAAGCCTGTTTAATTGGGTATACTAAAGGGTTAACAAGGTTCGACCATCAGTTATTTGGGTCGAATTCTTAGTCAAATTGAGGTCTGTGTTCGTTATTGAAGAGATAAGCTTGGTTTGAGTACTTGACCCTCATTCTATTTGAATCACTGTTTGACATTTCATGAGTATTATTATTTTTCTTTCTATGTAAAGATACCATGGAATTATCATAGTTATATTATACTAGTTGCTACCAGAGGCTTAACCTACATGATAGGTAAAAAAAATCCCAAGGAACATACCCCCGGGATAAAAATGTATTCTACGTACTATTATAGGACATGGACCCGTGTACCAAGTATCGACATCCGTTTAATCGTTCGTGGTCGAAGAAATAACAAACATACATGCACACTGTCAAACTTTCACATTTTTATTATTAGTGTGACAGTAGTGTGACTAGCTGACTTGAAAAACGTTGGTCTGCCATATAAATTACAAAACAAGAAAAATGGGAGGGTAGAAAATAGCCTACGAACTAATTTCAGACCACTACTAAATTCATATACACAAAAAAAAAATATAAAAATTTGGTCAAGCCTTTCTGGAGGAGTTCGACAACAAACACAGTATGACACGAGATTTTTATATATTAGCTTAATATATAATACTAGCTTTTGTCCGCGATTTCGTGCTTTTGTAAGGTATGTATCTATGGGCCAAGATGCCTGAAAATAAATGATAGGTATATTATTATTATATAAAATATAGCCTATGAAACTCAGGAATAAAGCAGCTTTTTAAATTGGGATAGTCACCAAACGGACACATCGAAAAAACTTAAGCTGTGGTTACGTGACGCAAAATAAAACATAACGCTGGTAAATTAAACGTCTTTATTTTTTCACATTTTTTATTCAAAGTATTTAAACTAATAGCATATCTTGATCTTAGAGTTTCTATCGACAACAAAGGAACATAATTTGACTATTAATCATAAATGCTAAAGGAACAATCTCTCTAAAGATATTATTAAATATAAATACAAAATTACCTACAGTAGGTTTTTTAATTACCTTCAAAAGGAATTTAAACAAATTAGTAGTCTTTAATATAATTAAAGTATAATTTAAATAATAAGCGACCTAGCCAACTGTTCTAGGTACATCTTAGGAAAACTAATCTTAGCACCATTATCTAATCAGTCTCATAGTATAACTTACTGTATTCATATGATTACAAGTCTCACTCATTATTAATATATAATACTCATTTAAACCTAGCAATGTTATGTCAACGAGATTTACCCATACATATAGGGTGACTGGTAATTAGTGACTGATACTTCAACGCGTAATTGTACACGATAAAGAACAACTAAAAAAAGGGGTTAGAAAAAAAAAACCAGCAACTTCAGTAGGTACATTTTGACCAGTTAGGCGAACATAAATGTACTGACTAGCAGATTTTTTTCGTGATTTTAGGTATAGTCCCATAGTAAAAGTTGTTTGTTTTCATGACTACAATCACGTGTTTAAGTATCGGTCACTAATTACCAGTCACCCTATATGCTATATACTAAATTGTCGTATCATATTTAGACAAAAACTTTCAAAAATATATGTTCTCAAAACTTAATAAAAAATTAACCATTTAAATTACAAACATCACAATCATCTGGAGTAAAATGGTCATAAACTAAATAACTACAAAAAAAAATACACCAGAAGTACGAACATTGCAACATAATTCCAAATGTCCATTTTAGTCATAATCAAAGTAAAATGTTAAATTGTTTATCTCTTGTTGACATCCAAAACACTTTTCAACTAAATCAAAATGAGTCATGAGCCAGGGCCAGCTAGCGTTATCAATGATCATGCATTGTGAGTACCTTATAAACGTCATGGAAAATCACCATATTTTACGATTTACATGATTGTATCAAATATACTCAACGTATCCGGTTAATCAATCTGAAACAAAAGTAAAAATATTTATAGAAAACAAAGAATATTGAATTAATCTTATAGATTTCTACTAGAAAATGTACCTTCCAATTCCAAACATGATTCGCAAATATAATTAGGGCTGTTGTTAGGTTCTGCCATGCATTCATAAAAAAAACAGTTTTTGCAACAAATACATTTTCCTTTTTGGTTAAGAACGGAAAATGAGCATTTATGAAATTCCAGAAAATTTCTGATTCATAAAATTTTCGGGTTTTTACTGATTGCTTTGGCTTGGTCTTTTACTGGACCAACTTTCTCAGTTATAACTATTTTTTTGCTAAAGTAGAAGCAGGTACTTTGGCATCTTTAATTAACATACATTTTCAGCAATTCATTTAGTTCCGCTTCAGTTTCTTAGGCTGTCTCTTGACTTGTGGTGTTATAAAAATTATGTTTTTGGGATCAACAAAGCAGTGAATTCCATCTGCAGAACGTTTTTTGCTAGATACTTCTTCTGGTAAATTTGAATACATATTTCTGCCATCAGAAAGCTCGGGTGAAGTTGCAGTCAGATCTGCACCATCATTTTCAAGAAAATCTTTCTCGGTATGCGATAAAGTGGGCACTTGCTCATTTTCAAAGGTAATAGCTGCCATGAGTCATTGGTGTCTAGTTTATGTGTTGGAAGTTGGTCGTCATTTTCTTGCAAAGTGAATGTCGAATCATCAATATCGATATTATTCAAGTCAAAAGATTCATCACTATTATTCAGTCCCTAAAATAAATTCGATGAGAAATTTAAAGATGATTCATGGGTAGCTTCCATTTTGGAGTCGTTTATCGCTGGTTTGGGTCCCTTATACAGACTGCTTAATTTCATGTTTTTCTGAAATCTAATTATTAATTTTGAAATTGGTTTCAAAGAAATTTCTACAGTAAATTTCAAAGATAAACAAGTGTCAGTTTCTACTTCGTTATTTCCCCTTTAACGTTATGGGGTATTTTTTCAACACATGTTGAACTTTTTGAAGTTGAGAGGCAAATTTCAGACGATTTATTTATGTTACCCAAACTGAGTACAACATAATGTGACTTTGGTGAAAAACACGCATATTGACCTCTTAAGTCACCACAAAAGCAGCCGATATCTCTATATTTTATAACAAATGATTTGTCATTTTGGCTGGTAGCAATTTGATATAATTGTATTGTTCCCTTCAATACCGGATTTTATCCGGTAATCTGTCAATCAGAAATACTTTGGTAACTTTCAAAAATTGTGTTAATAAGTTATAAGCATCTTTTGCGTCAATAATATCGTTACCAAAACACACTTTTCTATCAAGAGTGCGTTTGATGCTACCTCTTATTCCATCTGCCACGTTTTTGCCGTGGCCTGCCTCATAAAATGACCAAGTGGTATATTGCAGCTGATACTTTTTTGTAAATAACAGTGATCCATATTTTTTTCTGGCGATATTGTGACAAGGGTCCATCCGAGTTTCACCGTCGTTTCAGGAATTTTCCGCTTTATCATCTTCATAACAGGAGTTAGGTGTGCCCAGATCGCTGCTGGTTTATACTGCTTGTATTGTCTGACAATGTGCAGAAAGATTAAGTGCGATCTTTCCATAATACCATTACTTTATGGAAGCATATTTAAAGGTTTGATGCCCCATAATGCATAGCCTGTATCTCCTCAGCAAGTTTAACTTGGTAATTTTCTGAAAAGTCACGAAGTATTATAGCTTCGTATTCTTTTATCTCATTCACCGTCTTTTTATATTGATTTTGTTGAAGTGTCACGTTAAAAAGTGTTTTTTGAACGTTAATAAGCCATTTTCAAAATCTTTTTTCAAGTCATCCTTACAGTTTTTTTAGTTATTATTTCTTTCATGTCTTGGTTTTCCATTTTATCGTGTATGTGATCTTTTATCTCCCAACGTGACCATTCCACATTTAGCTTTAATTTCTCGTCACTGATATTTTCATGGTGCATTTGCTTGTCCTTACGTTTCCGATATTTATTCCACATGCAATCATAGTTATTTATGTCACATGACATTTGATTTAAAGTATCTTTGTACTGCCAGTGACTAGAACATTTTCAACCATAGTGGTGTGTAGGAACTCAAAGTTGCTATGCTTCACGCACAAGCATGTAGATCTGCAAGACAAGCCAGGTGACAGAACAAAAAATGGTTTGTTTAAATAAATGTTGTGAAACCGTAACGTCCACCTTCGTCTTTGTATTTTTTGAAAGTATCTACTAAAGTGTCGAAATATTGAATTTGGACTTTTTTTTTGTTTTTAGTGCGCACTTCCTTTTTTTAAAGAACAATGTCATCCCTTGTAAAAAAAAATGTGATCTCTGCTATGCCACTGCATCTTTTTTTTTTGTCTAACTTTACGGTAAATTCAGTCTCAGTAGTTTTGTAATAACTGACTTGTTTACAAAATTCTTAACAATTTTTTTAGGGTATCTTTTTCTTTCTGACCTGAACGACTTTGATACGTTGTTTTTAAAGTATGCTCTAAAATTTCCTCCCTTGCTTTAATTTGGCAATTTTTTTTTGTCTGTCAATGTCAAATTGGCTGTTTTTTGTTGCAACCTTTGGAACCACTTTCGACAGGTTTTTAGTTTCCTTTTAATTTTTTGCCGTTTACATTTATTTATAAGAACTTTTTTTTTCGAAGAGATTTCGTTTTATAATTATTTTCTTGTGTAGCTCTATTAGAACCTGGTATAATATTTTTATTTTGCGAAATAGCCAGATCTTTGTTTCTTGTTTGTTTCTGCCGGCTAATCCTTTTATGTTTTCTCCACTTTTACCTTCTTTTTTTGGCTTCTTCTGGCGTAAGTTCTGATTTTTTTATTCATTTTAATATAAAATTTTGATTACTTGGAACAGCATCAAAACGGCGGGTACACTTAATAGTCAAAATGCCCAAATACCAATGCTGGGTTACCTCTTGTTAGGGTTATCAGTATTACTGGCCTTTTAGTATGATTTACCATAATAATATTCAACCCTTTACAGAACGGCTTGAAATGTTCCACATTGAATGTACCGTGCTGAAAAGGGTTGGTCGTTTAAATGTTATATTTATCATGTCATAAATACTAGTGAGACTAAATTGTTCCTACATGGTCAATAATAAAATAATCTGTGGTATACTAACACCGCAGAATAATTCTTTTATAAAGTTCTTACAGTCCATCCAAAAGTAAGTGGTCTGGTAGTCATCGCTATCAGCGATAAGACCGCTATTGTATTTTATGTAGACTTAAGTTTATGTAAAATTTACATTACTGTTTTGGTGCACAATAAAGTTTATCCTAGTCTATTATTTATTCCAGCATCAGTCATTTTATCATCTTGTTTCAACTCTACATAACGTTGAAAAAAAAGCACTTAAAACATTATTCATACTAAGAAACGTTGATATGTTGATACGTTTCGAACGTTTACTGACTAAAACCCACCTGTGTCCTTTAGTTGCCTTTTGAGTTCTAGGACTATTTTCACTGTTTCAAAAGTTCCCGCAAGGAGAGAGAATGAGCCGTAACGCACCACATGGAACCAGTGCAATTTGGTGAATGCCATATTTATGTCTTCGAATTTTCGATTCTAGAACATGCCATTTTCTTCATGATGTTTTCGTTTCCCATTTTGAGGATGGTAGTGATAAAATAAATAACATAAAATAAGCACTTATCTACATTTGAACCCACGAAGTACAACTTATAAGTCGGGGCCGATACCGCTTTGCCACCAGTGCACTCGCTAAATACACCAGATAAGTAACCCCGATCACTAGTTTTAATTATTTTTATCACAAAAAGAACAACCAAAACTTCTTTTAAATCATTCTTTAATAATATTTTCAGCTTCTAATTATGTATAGCCTCAAAGGAAAGAGAAAGCTGCTCCTGATTTCCTTTGTACAAAGTGAGCTTCCTAGCATAAAGATAAAGTGCACGACGAGTCACAAAGGCTAAAATCTGTAATGTTTGTACTACACAAATGGCAAAGACTGCTTTCTCTGAGGAAACTGCTAGCTGCGGTCTTAAAATAATGCCTTTTCCGTGATCAGCTGACGTCTTACCTACCCATCATCGTTGTTTAAAGCTGTCCATGTGTCTTTGTTTACTGGTGAAATTGCCGTCCAATTACTATCAAGGGACCGGTTAACCAAATATAACGAAAGGGTACGGAAACCGATCCCTTTTTGGATTTAGGAACCGGGAGTGGAAAACATTTCACAAAATTTACTAGTATAAAGGCTTTGTAGAGATCAACAAAGATAAACAACAAATCTGAAATCAAAGGTCATTTGCCAAGGACTTTTCCTAGGTGATGAATTAACAGTTCGGTCGGCTAACTTGATTGATACGTGCTTTGGCACTTTGAAAGACCCATCTCCGTCAGTTAATGCTTTGCTACGGCAGGGTGTGGATGTGGAGCCGATTTGTAAACTATATGGCATCTCTTGTCCTACTCTAATCTCAGACCGTAGTTAAATTAATTTTCAAATTGAAACTGTGATTTATTTTGACACTAGGTTACTTATACATTCAATTTTATCTAAAGTTATGACACGGTACTTAATTCAGTTAGCGAACTTTAAAATGTTTTTGGTAAACTTGTCCAAGCCGATTTAATTCAGTTTTCCAATAAAATGAATAAGATTTAAATAATATTATTGATTCAATTACTAAAATTCTTTCACTGACACTGACAAAAATTCTGACACTGACAAAAATTTAGAAAATGAAATCGTCCAGGCTTTGGATAATGCAATCGACAGCCAGTCGAAATAAATAACTTGAAAATAAATATGACTAAAACAAACATCATACAATTTCAGACATACAACTCAGACATAAATAAGCTTGACATTCAATATTATTCATTCATTCTGTCTGGATAGAGGTGACAAATGCGTCGGCATTTTCCTCGATCTTCAAAAAGCCTTCGACACTGTGTCAATTCCCATATTGTTGAGCCGACTGGAGGGCGTCGGCGTAAGAGGTGTACCCCAGGATTGGTTTATGAGCTACCTGTCTGGCCGACACCAAAGAGTCCGCATTGACGGGCAGATGAGTGACGAGGCTCTATGCTCTTTCGGTGTTCCCCAGGGAAGTACTTTAGCCCCAACGCTTTTCCTGGTATACATTAACCGACTCTGTGATCTTCCAATCCATCAAGCCGAAATAACTATGTTTGCTGATGACACAGTCCTCCTTTTCCACAACACATCTTGGGAGAGCTTGGCACAGGTCAGCCAACGAGGGCTTGCTAGAGTTACAGCCTGGCTCGAAGACAGCCTTCTGTCCATAAATGCAAGTAAAACTAAATACCTGTGCTTTAGTATTTCAAGGTCAGGAAGCCCCAGCTCAGACTTTGAGGTTCCAATCCACTCGTTCCCTTGTAACAGAGGTTCATGTATTCACGCTACGTGTGCTTGCCCTAGGCTTGAAAAAGTGAATATTATAAAATACCTCGGTGTTACTATCGATGAAAACTTGAAGTGGAGTCAACACATCTTAGTCACAGCAAAAAAAACACGCAAACTAATTTTCATTTTCAAAACCCTGAGACATGTCGCCAATGAGAAACTTCTAATACAAACGTATAAAGCACTGTGTCACTGCATCTTGGCCTATGGTATTTGTGCGTGGGGTGGCGCCAGCAAATCCCATATGATAGAAGTAGAGCGTTCGCAGCGTGCAGTTCTGAAGGTCCTACTGTCAGTTAAGTGAGATCAGAACTCCTACCAGTTTAGTGTATGAGCAAGCAAAAGTGCTAAGCGTAAGAAAAATATTTATTTACGAGTGTCTACGGAGATATCACCGACTTACGGTCCCCTACTTGACTATTCAAAATAAAAGATCAGACAGATATCCTGCTCCACGAGTAAGGAGTTAATTTGCCCGAAAGCACTATATCAGCTTAGCGCCTCGCCTCTACACCAAAATTAGCCAGTACAAACCAGTCAAGCATGTGAGTAACTTCCAGATAAAAAAGGGAATATTATTTTGGCTGGAAAACTATAGTTACGATGACACTGAAACCCTAATCATTAATCTAACCTAGTGACTGACACAATTATTCTCACCGTTATCTCACCACACACACACACACACACATATACCGACACACACACACACACACACACACACACACACATACCGACACACACACATACACACACACACACTACCGCTATTCCTTAATAATATAAACTTTGTTGCAATTTATTTTTCAGTGAGCTTTTGGCAATTACTTACCTTAATTTTTTATTATTTTTTTTTTTTAGTAATTTATTTCTTTTGACGCACAGTTTACACATATCGGATCATTGTAATCGGAGATACCTCAACCCCTGTCATACAGGTTATCCTAGTTCAGGGGTTGAGACCACACTGATGTAAAGTATTTTGAAGTTTTGGAAATAAATAAATTATTATTATTATTATTATTATTAATATAAAGATTCTCACTTGACAACTCTCGATAATTGTGTATTTTTGGGTATAACGATCGACAAAAATTGCAACTGGAAAGCACTTAGAGATAAAATTCTTACAAAAATAGATCGTTTTATATATATTATGTCTTGAAAAGAATTAGACAAACGGTAAACTGTGATACTGTAATGCTGGCTTACCATGGTTATGTGTATCATCCGTACTTCGATACGGTATTATAATATGGGGTAACTCAGTAGATTTTGACAGAGTTTTTAAAGCTCAAAAAAAATGTATTCGAGCCATTTGCGGAGCTCACTTCTTAGACAGCTGTAAGCCACTATTTCAAAAACTTAAAGTTCTACCTTTACCATGTTTATATATTTTTTAAATATGTGTTTTTGTTAAGAAATACTAAATTTTTTTCGAGACGAACACTGACAGGCCAAATAGCCGAACACGGCATAAAGACAGACTTCGGCTGCCACAAATAAGGCTAAAATTATTTAAGAAAAATGTTTACTGCATGTCGATTATTATTTACAATCATTTACCAAATAGTTTACAAGAGTTACCACTGACAATTAAAAAAATACTTTTTAATCTGTTATTGTTTATCTTTTAAACAATATTATACCGTTAAGGACTATTTAGAAAACAAGTCAATAGAATCTGTAATCGGCAAGTTCTAGTAATTGACAACACTGACTGTGAATATATTTGCACGCCATGTTATGGCAAGATATGCTGAAACAAATGTACTGTAACACCTTATATACCATATTCTAGCAAATAAATATTTTGATTGATTGATTGATTGACTGATAGAACACTACTAATTTTATCATTATGTATTTTATATTTTTATCAAAAATAAATGCTCGGTTCTTCAGGAAAAAGCCGAAGAAACTTTACTTTTTGAAACGGAAAAAACCCGTAATTTTTTTTCCTCAAATATACACACAAAACAACTCCCATTTCATCTAAAGTGCTGATACTGAAACTAATGCTATTAAAACATTTATAACAAATATGTGTTCATCCGAAAATAGCGATGCTTTTAGTTTGTGATGTGTAATCACTCGTCAATTGCAGCCAGTTGGCTTGTCAAATCCAAATCAAATCCGATTAACTACATATAGAGGCGTAGTCATAGAATATAAACAGTTTGCGGCTTATTGATAGAGGTATCATCCATTAGTTTTTCTTTTCGATTTTTCCCACCACAATGTTAATCACATTGTGGCGGGAAAAATCGAGCAAAACTAAAACAAAAGAAAAGCGTTATGGCGGTAGAGGCGGCAACCGTGTGTTGAGCTCCGTATCGTTAATTTACAAAGGTATTCGCTTTTCAATTTTTTCTTTACAACAACGTAGGTTCTTTTCAGGTAAGTTTGGAAAAGTAATCATTATGATACTGTTTGAGTTTAATACTTCCCTATCTTGTATCCATAACAGAGTTCCCCATTTCTGGAAACTTGTTCAGTGTTCAAAACTTTCAGCGCCTTAGGTGCTTTGCTGAGTTAATGAGAGCTATGTATTAAATATTTTGTTTACTCATAGAAACTCTAGTTTTCACTGAAGCAAATTGATATCAATTACTCTTGGGATTGGTGTGATTTCAATATTTGAGAGTGGTTTCCAACATTAACATGGAATGTTTTCCATTTTGTTCTTATAAATGTTGGCTCAAAAACAATCGTGTAATTAATTACATGAATGTTCCCTCAGACGAGCTAATTCAGGGATAATTCATACTGAGAATTTAACGCAGTCTGAATTTAATACTGAAAATCTTGGAACTGTCTCTTGGAACTTGGCTGTTTAGGTATAGACAGGCAAGCAGCATCTTGTCTATAGATAGCTGTATATAGGTACTGTACAAATACGACATAGTGCAAGTGACTAAAGGACTGAATTAATGTTTCCGTCTCCTTTTAGTAAACGTATTTCTGTGTTTGAATCTGTAGTCTGGAACTGGATGGATTAAATTAATTACAGCCATATCTTAATTAGTATGCATATATTTTTATCTGTACAAAATGTCCTTAGATAAAAAAAAAATATCGACACGCTTATCAACATTCTATGCAAATAGAGCAAAGCATATAATATAAAAGCACGATGGTAACTTACAACAAAAAAATGTTTATATTTATTGTGTATTTAAATACACTTTCTT
Organism: Mythimna impura; assembly: GCA_905147345.3. NCBI lineage: Eukaryota > Metazoa > Arthropoda > Insecta > Lepidoptera > Noctuidae > Mythimna > Mythimna impura. The sequence continues at coordinate 14,739,954 of LR990356.1, read as the reverse complement.
AAAAAACCCACCAAGTGCGAATCGAACTTTCGTGGAAAAGGTTCAGTACTATTTATATTTAGTATCATTATCATCATTTAAGCCTAAAGACGTCCACTGTTGGACAGAGGCCTCCCCCAAGTGTCGTTATAATGACCGGTCTTGTGTGTCTCGCATCCATCGCATTCCCGTAACAGTCACCAGGTCATCGGTCCACCTTGTGGGAGGCCTTCCAACGCCGTGTCTTCCGGTACGTGGTCGCCACTCCAGAACCTTTCAGCCTCATCTACCATTTGTTCTGCGAGTAATATGCCCTGCTCACTGCCATTTAAGTTGGTCGATTCTTCGGCCTATGTCGGTAACTATTAAAAGTACGAATACCGAAGCATTTTGTATTTATTGGATGTTTATTTCTAAAAACAGCAACGCCTCGTCAAGGCACTTGCCTTGACGAGCCGTTACTTATTGGAGTAAACCAGTGTCGGACGACAATAGTATTAGATGTGCCCTGAAGGCAACCCGTCAAACTAAACTTCCTATAATACTGTGGAAGCGGAGCTACTACAGGGCACTTTCCTCTTCAACATGGCGTCTTCTTTGGATTTAATTAATCGATAATATTTTACAGAGGCTGCCATGAATTAGGCCTGTTGTTCATACAAGTTTTATTGCCGTAAAGACCTTCGGTTTATTGGCCGTATGTTCACATTCTTTTTATCATCGATACATACATCTTATCGATGCATGGTACGTTACTGTTGCCACGCCATTTGCATCGTTGTCTGTTAACAAGCGTCCATAGTGATTCATACAAATACAAAATTGATGACCATGACCTGTACCATGACGTTTAAAGTAAGATTGTTTCATTCTTATTTCCAGTGTGGGTAAGCGATGGCGCTAGACAACCTGTATAGCTCTGTCTCTCAGAATTAGAATTAGGAAAAATATAGTTTTTTTTGGTTAAGGTAAATACTTTAATTAGGGAATACGATGTAGACTCTCCTATAGCAACCACAGGTTTATTATTTATTACAATACATAGTTATTTTTTCAATAAAGAAAAATCAAAATACCTATTCTACAGGAATATTTCATTTAAGTATTTTTTTTTAATGTAGCACTAAATAGATAACTCTAAAATAAACTTTAACGTGCAAAATTAGTTTCACTTTTTTTTTCACATCACATGTAAATCAAAAATACTTACCAAAACTTCTGAAAGGAAGACTCGGTCTAGGTACGAAAGGCAACGAAGGAACAGGAGTGGGTTTTTAGTCAGTAAAAGTCTGACACTATCCCCGCCCAAGAGCCAAGAGAAAGAGAGGGGATGTCATTGAATGATTTTCCATCTGAAAAAAAAAAGTTGAAATCATGTTATCAACTTTTAAGTCTCAAAACGTGCAAAAATCAACTATAAAAAAAACTTTTTACAAAAAAAAAATACAACCGACTTCAATGTAAAAAAACACTGAAAAGTGCAAAATAACTTTAATTTCGGAAGTCGGTGTTTCTATAATAGTTTTGTCTCTTCGTTATTTAACACCGACTTCCGAAATTAAAGTTATTTTGCACTTTTCAGTGTTTTTTTACATTGAAGTCGGTTGTATTTTTTTTTGTAAAAAGTTTTTTATTTTACACTTTTTAGTTATGGTACCACCACTAAAAAGTACCCCTCAGCCATACTTAAATACCTTATAGCCAGAGTGCATCTTATGACAATTCTAACAATACCAAACACGGTTAGATTAAATTAATTTATTACAGAGTTCCGGTGCCTAATTTCAGGCTTCATCATCAGATCAGTTCGATATATTACCCCTCTTCTTTCAGTCAGTCATCGACTAGGTACACGTATAAACAAAGCAATTTTACTTGTTACGACAGTTCTGCTGTGATCCCATGAGGAGTTCTGTTCCATATCTACGAAGTTCATGATCAGATCATAACAATATTTCTATGGGACCAACTTGGAAGCATAACCTTTCAATAAAAAAAAATATTTTCAAAATCGGTCTACAATTGACCGAGAAATCGGTGAACATACATAAAAAAAAAAAAAACATACATTCAACCGAACATATAACCTCCTCCTTTTTGAAGTCGGTTAAAAATAATCAATGGTACTTATAAAAGTTAAAAAAAAAACAAATATTTACATTTTTAATCAGTCTTTTAAAAAAAAAACATACAACATCGTAATAATTAACTTTAAACCTGGTCTCAACATAAACTCAAATTTAAGCACTTTTTATGTAGACCGTTTTTTTTTCAGTTGTTTTCAATTACAAATTGAAAAATTTGTAATTGAAAACAACTGAAAAAAAAACTAGGCAATTGCAAATTGGACTCGTTTCCTGAGGGTTTCGTACAAACTTACCTATGTAAATAGTTCAATTCCCGAATGGAGTCTCTAAGATTTTACCGAATCGCCAAAATTTTTGTTGTTGTGACGCAACCACAAATTTACAGTTTTCAGATTTATTCCTATACCTCTGCTATAAGACCTTGCTTTATGCAAAATTTCCAGATTCTGGGTCAACGGGAAGTACCCTATGAATTTTAATTCCCTCGGAGAGTGTCGAAACATACGTTTTTTTAAACATAAACGGCCGTATCTTTTTTTTGTTAACTTAGAAATTTGATTTTTTCACAGTTTCAAGACACCGCAGACTTGAGTATATGGTTTTAATTTCAACTCGATACCTCCACGCGTTCCCAAGATAAAAGATCTTGACCGACAGACAGACAGTTGGACGGACGGACAACAAAGTGATATATAGATAGAATGAAGAGAAATTATTTCTGTTTAGCTACCTCAAACTGGATCAAATAAAAAAAAACATGACAGTTAAAATATTTATCGAACGAAACCCTCTCCACGCGACTCTAACTCACTTTTATTCGGTTTCGTAGGCTATTAACATGCTGATTTATTGCCTTCATGGTTGATTAAATAAGCCTTATCAATAAAATTACAGTCTGAATACAGTATGGCCAGAACAAATAAATACAAAGTGTAATTTATTATTTCGTAGATTTTATTTGTTAAGTGTAGACATTACACTCGATTAGGGGAGGTCATCGACCTCGGTTAATCTTCATTGATCTTGAACTTTAATGTGTTAATTTACAAGAGTTTACACCTACATTCATTTTGTAATTATGGTGTTATCACGTAGGGATACGTCAAGTTAATAGGTTTCACATTGATTAAACGACCCTCTTGGGCAATTTTGGCACGTTTCTTTTACACCCATCTATGCTTTTTAAATATACATAAAGGTAGTCAATTAAGGTAATTAAGAGACTTTTATATGCCCACTCGTGTTTAATGACGTCATTAAGGTCATTAGGAATTGCATACGGAAACTCGTAACAGTAAATATTAGATGGAACCACGGGATGGGTCGTGTTTAAACATTTCCCTGCCGTGAATTATTTATTTTATAATCATAATTGTATGTTGGTGAATTCTAATCTCTGGAGGCACGATACTAATCTATGTATGAAAATTATTTCTCTGATATATTGCTACATAATTGGTGTTTGTCATAGATCATATTTCACCAATTTTTTTTTTTTTAATTGATATAAACCAGTGCTTGACTGCGATCCCACCTGATGGTAAGCAGTGATGCAATCATTGATGGTGAGGCGCACTAGTTTATTAAGAGCCTATTCACTCTAGCCTTGAAATTGATGTTGATGTGGAAAAGTATTGGGTTCAAGATAACGTAAAGGCTCATTTAGCAGTCAATGGGCGACAACGTCTCTTTTAGTATCTTCCACGATTTACGACGCATAGACACGTGTATCCTCTTAAAACAATTAGGGCTGCCGCACACAGGTTACCTGCATATTTCCTGTAGTTTTCATAAATTTTATATGGAATCACCGCACTCGGTGGACGCAGCCGCCGGTGGCCACCATACGCAACAAACCGCCGCTGGTCGGTTTTTGTGGCCCGCGCCGATCACTAAAGTGCCGACACTAAACGCCGCCACACGCCACTCGCACAATCGTAGAAAGATTACCTTCCTCGTCAGAGTCTATTATGATGATTATGATACTACACGCATGATTTAATATAAGTAGCAGCCACTTATCACAGGTGGCAGTCGCGCGCTTTGTGGCCGTTTCTAGCTTCTCGTGGTGGCATTGGCGGCTGTCGCGTGTAACCCGTAGTCGAGTGACTCTATTTATGTTTAGAAATAATTTGAAGTCTGACTCCGTTGATCACGAGACACTTTTAACCGATATACGAGATTTTATATATTTGAAACGTGGTTTACTTGGATCAAAGAAAATTGTATTAATCATTAGATTTACCACGAATGGATTATTAACTAAGTTGACATATATGAGTGTCAGGACCTTTCTCTCAATAATGTCGATACCCTTCTCTATAACAGGATCACCACGCTAAGTTAAGACAAATAAGGTAAACTGATCATATGATCATAAAGGCCGTGTTTTTTATGTATGAAATCTTCAAATGACTCCTCTTGCTCTCGGTGAAACGAGAAGGAGAGTTTTACTGCCTGACATCTCTTTGAGGCACGCATGGAATACAACGCACTATCGACTCGCCCTTGGTCCTTATCACGCGACGTAGTCCATGTCTTAGAATAGCAAACACGTTTATTCAAAGAGTATATTTCCTTGAAATGATTTTCTACTTTTATACAAGGGAAGCTAATACTTACCTCACAAACGGATGAATATCGAGACTCGCTGTCAAACCTTTTTTATTTTTGAGACTAAAGAAAGAAATAAAGAAAGAAAGAAAGAAAACATTTATTTGAGACTCGCACAGGACAAACTACTTAATCTACTTATAAATACTTAACTTATATAGTGATGTTTTGTCTTTATATTAAGCAATCCCAATTAAACAATTAAGCCCTCTCCTAGAGAGGAGGCTTGAGTCCCAGCAGTGGGAACATTAAAAGGCTGATTATGCTATGCTAATTAAGCAATAGCAGTAAATTACCACCTTTATTGGTTTTGCCATTTTAAATTTTAAAAAACTGAAATAACCGTTCATACTAATTATGTTTAGGTTACGATAGATGTCGATACATCTATCGTAACCTAAACATAATTAGTAATGATTTACAATACGTTTTTTATCCGGTTCTAAAAAGACCACGATACCTCCGCCGAGCCACCGCTGCTCAGCTGCATGGCTAGGTTACATTGATTAATTACAGAGTTCCAGTGCCTACCTTCCGGCTCCATCATCATCATCAGATCACTTCGATGATACCATTTTCAACGAAACTATTCAGAACCATTCATTTATTTGTATTGTCATAGTCACATAACTATCTTCATTGTGATATCTATGTGAGGGTGAAGTTCCGTTGACCATTTCTGGTCTTCTTCATCAGTTCCACTTCATCAAATGCTACTTTTTGACTGTAAATGCTTAAGTTCTCCATGAAAATACCAATATCACTCACACAAAATACAATATTTGAGGAGTTCCCTTGATTCCTCATGGATCCCATCATTAGAACTGGATTTTGAAAGAAATGGGATCAATCTGGAAGCATATCCTATAAGAGAAAAAAAATAATTGCAAATCGGTCCATAAACGACTGAGTTCTGAGGTAAAAAAAACATATGATAAACATTAAAAAAATATATGATAAAAAAAAATACAACCGAATTCATATACTCCTCCTTTTTTTTGAAGTCTGTTAAAAAACCGGTCAATTGCGAGTCGGACGAAGGGCTCCGTACCATAATCTATACAATATTAGGCACTATTATTATAAACTTAAAAAAAACTCGTTTCTATGGGAGCCCCTCTTAAATATTTATTTTATTCTGTTTTTAGTATTTGTTGCTAAAGCGGCAACAGAAATACATCATCTGTGAAAATTTCAACTGTCTAGCCATCACGGTTCATGAGATACAGCCTGGTAACAGACAGACGGACAGTGTAATCTTAGTAATAGGGTATTTTTTTTTGCCTTTTGGGTACGGAACCCTTAAAAAAAAATTCTAACTTTGTTATGGAAAAATCTGAAAATCAAGCTAATTTGTAGGTTAGTTTTAAAAATTAGTTTCACTCTTCTAGTCTATACAGAAACAGAACTGTGATTAAGCATACCGGATAATTATTCTTAAAAGTTTGTTGTTGCACTATCTCTTCTCTTAGTTGGTGAACAAGCCGATATTAATGACGGCAAGAGTTATTATCATAACCGATGAGCGATTAAGTTTTGATTTATGTACCCACTAGTTCTGCCAGAGACGTGAAGGTTTTTTTTTTGTTATGGGTGGAAATCATCCAATGACTTTTCGCGCTCTGGGTGGAGCGCGAGGATGTGTCAGACTTTTACTGACTAAGAACACACCTGTGTCCTTCAATTACCTTTTGCGTTCTAGGACTACGGGTTTCCTTTTCAAAAATTACCCGCGGTCCTAGCTAGCGGGCATCGGCCCTGCTGGGCCCCTAAGATTTGTTGAGATCTCTTTGAGGAGCGCGTGGATTACTACGCGCTGTTGACGACTGGGCTCGATACGGTTAATTACCGAACGGCCGAACGGCGAGCTACGCATTGCTCGACGTCCGCAAGGCCGCGTCTACCGTGGATGGTAGTCGGGGTCGGAATTACGGTGACTGGGGCGTCAGCACAACCTTATTTTTAGTATATGCGAAATCTAATACACCTGTCTGGTATTTTTATGTAAAGAATCTATGTACAAAATTTATAAACAGATAAACACATTTATTGGTAAAGATTACATTTACAAGTCACAATATATTTTAGTTAAATGAAAAAAAAGAAACTAAACACTGTATAAACTGTATTATGAAAAATCACAAAGTTATAAGCCCGTTATGGCACCACCAATCACCGGGCCACCCGGGCGACTGAGGGGTTCTTTTGCTCCCGCACCCAGCTATGCGCTGACGTTTAATGCCCGCTATGACCTGCCGTGGCCTGTTTTGTACTTAGTGTGGTGGTGTCCAACTTGTGACCTTTTTTAAATATTTTTGGGAAAAAATGTAACATGGTGTAAAAATTATTGAAATCGATTCGGTTACTGATTCTGAACAAACTATATTCAGGTTTTGTATATACTAAAAATAATGTTGCATATACAGATGTTAATCGGTGTTTACCTATTTAGTAAATTGGTTAAAAATAACACTTTTACACTATCAGTTTTTTTTAATAGGTTAATTTTATTAGAAAACTGTGTTCAGAAATGATTGCTATCTAATTCTGATGTGCCTGTAGTAGCAGCATCTATGCCGTCAACATACAAACTAAAGACCTAACTCCAGACAAGTTTTATATCGTGATATCAGAGATCTCCCCGTATTCACACAAATTTTATTATTGCGAAAGTTTGAGTGTATATATTTTGTCTGTTTTTTTTTTAAATATTGTATGTTTGTTACTTCTTCACGCTCGATTGGTAGATTTAGATGTTTGACACACGATCAGACCATATTCTGGAATAGTACATAGGGTTCTTTTTATCATGGAAATAATATTTCCTTGGGATGATTTTGTACTTTCATACGAGTGAATCTACTGACAATAGGTAGTATACCAAAAGAACGAATATAATAATCAGCAGTTACACAGACCAGACACTACTGCCGTCTGGTTGAAGGATTCATCCTTGTCAATGAAGGTTTACGGGAGTTTAGGCCCTGTTCCGCATACCTCTATCAAAATTTTTGTATAAAACTTGGCTTTTATTTACTTAAATCCAACTTTACCCATTTATAAATCATTTTATTGATACTAATACTAGTACCTACTATTGATACTAGTACACTTCAATTTAACTGTCAACTTATAAAAACTATGAAGCAAAAATTATACCAATTGTTAACGTTTCTGATTACTTAGGGATCAACTATCTCTATAGAAAATTTGTTAGTCGAAGCCTTTCATGCAAAGTGCTCTCCTGAAGGTTTATTCAGCGGAAAATATTTTTCCAAGGTTCTCTAACTATACGTTGTATGTTAGAAGAAGTCTGGGTTGGAGAACATTCGATTAATAATTTTCGCGTAGTTTAACCAAATGACATGCAAATTTAAAGCAGTGACACTCCATTTATCATTCTCGGTTGTTTTACTGAAATTCAAGGCGATTATATCAAAAAATATGAAGTATGTTTTATACTCTTTCTGGTCTAGTCTGGGTGACAGTAGAAAAATGTTAAGTACTGAAATCGTTCTACTAACCTTTTTTTGAGGGTTACAATAATCGAATAACTTGCCATGCTCTGGGTGGAGCGAAAAAGAGTGTCAGGTTTTTACTAACTAAAACCAACTCATGTTCCTCAGTTGCTATGTCCGTAGCAAGAGGGAATGGGATGCAGTCGGTTCCTTCTGCGAAGCGATGGAGAGTAAAGAAGGAGATGGAAGCAAATGTGAGGGAATGGACATCCTCATGCCCCAGCTACCACCACGGAAGAAGCCCCGGGCTTTAGGGGTCGCAGGAAGATTCTCGGCCACCGAAAGCGCAAGTTTGCGGACGACGAGTAATGGCTACCTGAAGGCGCGTAGAATTCCACGCGCGCCTCCAAGATATATCAGGAGTCTGCAGGGCGGATACCAGCTAGGGTCTCGGTAAATTTCTGAAAAGGAAACCTATGGTTATAGAGCGCAAAGTGCAACTGAAGGACAAGGGTCTATGTTCAATCAGTAAAAGTCTGTCACTGTCTGTGTATTCAAATTGGATACTCCCTTTCTTCACCTAAAATTGTTTGTCCGAAAATCATTATCCATAATACGTTTGCGATAAACATCAATAACCATAATGTTCAAAATCCCGAAATTTTATTTAACATAATTATCTTTAGTTCTAAAAGTATTTTGTCATAATATCGAGTACTATAATAATTTAATCTCCTAATTTTACATGACCTAAAGTCATATGTCCTAAGTTTTGTGTTAAATAATGTGTATATTATTCCGAATGTTCATTTATAATATTTTTTTAGTCATAAACCATTTGCTAAAAATTAGATTTTAGTGACAGAAACGAATCGCTGTAAATCCGACTCCACGCAGTCTTGTCTGCCCTACCCCTAGAGTGTAGTTTAAAATCGCGTAGGCGCGGAGGGGCGAGGCGGCCCGCGAGTTGAGGAGCAGGTGGTTGTAACACCCGCCGCCGCGGCTGAGGTTGGCCGGCGAAGCCGGCCAGCAAGCCGAAGCTGCGGTGGTGAGCGTTAAACCCATCTGCGACGATAAACTCGCGTGGGATCGCCGGAGCCCCGCAGCGCCGGAGCCGTGACAGAAACCATGCCTGCTGCATGTTGCATGCTTGCTTGCATGCTGCGTGCTTGCTTGCATGCTGCGTGCTTGCTTGCATGCTGCGTGCTTGCTTGCATGCTGCGTGCTTGCTTGCATGCTGCGTGCTTGCTTGCATGCTGCGTGCTTGCTTGCATGCTGCGTGCTTGCTTGCATGCTGCATGCTTGCTTGCGTGCTGCATGCTTGCTTGCATGCTGCTTGCTTGCATGCTGCTGACTTATAACTTTTATTGAAAACATAGTTTTATGTCTTTAGTTTTATGTCTTTTGTATATTATTGATTGTAATATTTATGACAAACGGATTTAGGACATATTATATTTAGGGATTTCAATTTTATGGCATGTGATATTATGTGATTTTAAATTCGGGTAAGTTATCATTCGGACAAATGATGATTAGGACAAAAAAAGTTATGGCACTTTAAATTATGGATAAAAAATTTAGGTGACACAATAGAGAACCTTCAAATTGTCAGACCCATACAATTTATTTTTTATTTTATTTTTATTTTATTTATTAGGGACAAAAAACAGTTACATGTTAAGGAGATACAAAGGAATTATTAGATAAATAGGTAAACATATAACCCACACTATTGTCCACGGATTAATCAAATAAGTATATGAAAAACGGAGACTGATTTTAAGAATCAATATTGTTTTTAATAAGTTATTTAGTCAATTAATATTAATTTGGAATTTAGATTCTAAGGAGCTGACAACGAGAGATTTAAATTTATTATTAGAATTATTGAAAATGTCTATGTCCATGAAGTGTGCGTTATAAGTTTCCACAAGGCGACGAAGAGGAACTCGTGCCCCGGCGTTGGTTTTACTTGAGTCGACGTGGAACAGGCGGGGCACGCGAGCCCCGCGTCTTATAACAGTTCTGGGCACAGTGTAACAAATTTTATTTGCAATATCCGTACAGTCAAATCTATTGTGGCACAGACCATGCAACATCATTACATCCAAAAGTAATCGTCTGGATTCCAAACTAAGAATTTTGAACTTGCGTAATAAATGTATGTAGGGAATCTCCGAATGATGACATCTGTAGTTCATGCCACGTAAGAATTTCTTCTGTACTAATTCCAATTTGTTATTATATTTAATGTAATAAGGATTCCAAATAGATACAGCGTATTCCAGTTGCGAGCGTATTAAACATTTATATAACATCAAAAAAGTAGAGGGTCGCACAAAGTCCTTTGATGATCTCATGACGAAGCCATACATTTGAAACGCCTTATTTATTATACTTTGAATGTGCTGGTCAAAGTGCAAAGACGAGTCCATAATAACACCTAGGTCGCGAATGGAATCTACCATATTTAAGTGTCGATTATTAATACTGTAAGTAAAATTAATTTTATTCTTATTCTTAGTGAATGATATACTATGGCATTTAGGGATACTGAGAAAGAGCTTGTTCACTTTACAATAGGCATCAAGTCTAGTAAGATCGTCTTGGAGGAGTTGGCAATCTTGGATATTTTTGCAAGACTTATAAATTTTCATGTCATCTGCGTACATTAAGAAACGAGCATTAACGAAACATGATTTAACGTCATTTATATATATAATAAAAAGAAAAGGTCCTAAAATAGATCCTTGAGGAACGCCAGAATTTACCGTGACAGTTTCAGATTCATAGCCATTGATGACGACTTTTTGAGTCCTGTTAAAAATATATGAGACAAACCAACGCAGCAAGTTTCCGCGAATTCCGTTAAAGGCAAGCTTTTCCAAAAGTAGTGTATGATCCACCTTGTCAAAAGCCTTCCGAAAATCAGTATACACGGCGTCAACTTGGACACGGCGGTCCATGTTTTCGAATAGAAAGTTGGTAAATGTCATAAGGTTAGTAGTAGTGGAACGCTGTTTAACAAAACCATGTTGTTCGGGTATAATAAGCCGATGAAATTGAGGATATAAAGCACCGTGTACAAGCTTTTCAAAAAGCTTCGACAAGGTGGAGAGGATTGAAATAGGGCGGTAATTCTCCACGCTGTCTTTGTCTCCACTTTTATAAATAGGCGTAATGAACGCTCGCTTCCATGCAGCCGGGAAAACCCCTTCGCGTAAACATTTGTTGAAAATTAAGTAAAGAGCAACTTGAATGCTATCAGCAATCTTGATGAGAAAAGCGGGTGGCAATCCGTCCGGGCCAGCCCCTTTTGAAGGATCGAGTGATTTGAGTGTCCTAAGAATAACATCTTTAGAGAAATGTAATTCACATATGCAGGATGTGTTGTCCCCATAGTTGTTCGAAGGTTGCCACTTTTCAGGATCAAAAGTTGATGGCTCATAAACCGAAGCGAAAAAGGTCGAGAATAAGTTGCATATGTCTGTAGGGTTATTGGAAGAGATATTTTTAAAGTGCATATTGGCTGGGAAACTAGTCTTACTCTTTCTATTCGATATGTAACTCCAGAAATACTTTACATTCTTCGGAATACTATCTTCGACCGATTTAATGTAATTGCTAAAACAAATGTCACACTCCTTACGAAATAATTTGCGATAATTAGAGAAGTGCTCATAGTCGGAAAGATTTTGATATTTTTTCCATTTAATCCATGCACGTTCCTTGTTTTTAAAAATTCGAATTAAAGATGGTGAAAACCAGACAGGAAATTGTGAATTTTTAACTCGAGTTAATGGAACATGCTGTCTGATTATCCCGTATAAAATATCGTAGAACTTGTTGACGGCCTGTTCAGCGGGCAGACCGGAGAGTTCCTTTTCCCAGTCTTTTGCACTAATTTGTTCATTAATGTCGGGATAGTTAGCCTTATGATAGTTATATCTAGGATCCGAACGAAATTTCATGGGGACAAATTGCATATTGAGAAGCGTCGTTATGGAAAAAACAGGATGGTGGGGGTCCGGCGGCAGTAGCGAGTTACAAGGTGCGGCCAGACAGTCTGCATTAGATATAAACAAATCAAGCGTTCGCCCAAGATTATTTTTATATTTTTTGTATTGCAAACCGTTAATGGAAGACATAAAGTTAAGAAGAAGTTGACCACTGGAAGTCGCAGAATTCATAACTGAGTGATTACCCTGGTCGGACCAATTGATGTCAGGTAAGTTGAAATCTCCTACAATATAGAATGACTCGGTAGTAGTATCGTTAGCAATGCACTCTAGGATTTCTAGGTAATCCTTGTATATCTCGTCATGGGTTCGCGGTGGAATGTACGCTACACTGATGATATGGCGCTTATTTGACTTAGATGCTGGTAATTGAACCACAACCTGCTCAATACAGGCATGGGTAAATTGTGTCGACATCCCAGCGGGGCGCAGCTCACGACGTACGGCCACTAAAACGCCTCCACCTTCACGTTTATTTGTTGCCGATCTATCGCGATCGCATCTAAAAACTGTATAGCGGTCGTCAATAAACTCATTATCGCAAATGCCAGGAATGAGCCAGGTTTCAGTAAGCACGACAACGTCATAAGAACAAGACATAATATTCATGTACAGTGTATGCAGCTTGGTGCGAATTCCTCTACAATTCTGATAATATAGCACAATATTGCTAGTGGCCATGGATAAATGTACAGCAACAAATGAGTATAGTAACATGAATCGTTCTAAAACATATAAGCAAAATGTAGAGTAAATAATATATTCCTATTTTAAAATTACAAAAGCACATACCTAAAATATTAACTATTGTAAACTGAAATGGCCTTTTATGTAGTTTTGTAACATTGATACACATTAATATTAGTAAACATCTTTGACTTTTTTGAATAAAATTTCGTAATAGCAACTGCTGACTTAAAATCGCCCTATAAACAATAACTTTTAAGAGTAATAGTATACAAACATAGACAAATAACACACTCACACACAAAAACATCGCACAAACACAGAGCATGGACATCAGAGATATAACAATGTAAAACTTAAGCGAGGTACTAGAAAGCGGTTTAAGCACGAGTCTTCCCGGCGATCTTTTTGAGGTCGGTTTCGGAGCGTATAGAAAGTGCTGGGACTCCATCTCGTTCACGCACCAGTATCGTGCCGTTCTTGACCCAAACATATTTGAAGCCATGTTTTCCGGCGAGCTCTTTACATTTACGAAATAAAGCCTTACTTTTAAGTGTGAGATGCTCGTTGATGAACACCGAAAATATTGTGCCAGGCAATCCTAGTTCATCGGATTTGATGCTCTTCTTTTTACGATAGGCGCTGAGGAAATTATCACGAATAATCCGAGATTTCAATTTAACAATTATGTTTTTTGGCTTGCTGTCCTGTTGTAATGCATGTGGAACTCTGTGTATTGATAAAATGTCATTCTGAGATAGGGGATAACTGATAGTCGTTCCAATTGACTCCATAATGGCCATCAGGTTTTCATTACGCCTGTCAGGTAAATTACATATTTCAATATTACACTGACGAGCTTGCTGTTCCATTGAATCGATTTTGGCTTCCAACGCGGCTATTGTTTGCACACTGCCACGAACTTCCAGGTCACACAGACGCTCCACAAACCCCTTACGCTCCAGTTCTAAGGTCTCAAGCCGGGTTTTCATGTCTTCGTAGAGTGCGTTGATGAACCGAATCGATGTTTCTATCTCTGAATTAGACTTTTGAATACCGAGATTTTGTTGCTTCAATTCAGCAACTTCTGCTACCAATTTATTGAGGGTCACATCCTGATCGGCTTTCCAGGACATCAGCATACTCTTCAACTCCTCGAACTTATCTTCTTCCTCTTCGCAACTTTCATTACTTTCATTGGCCCGAAAACGTTTTCCACGTCTTGCTGTTATATTAGCTGAATGATCTACGGGCGCTGAGGAGATTGGTGCGTTGGTAGAGAGATCGGGTTCCGATTGCGTAATCAGATTAGGCTCGGTGTTGGCAGACCTGATTGGAGGTGAACGCATTGTACGCGGCATCGTTGCCATGTAATTCAGCAATCCAAAAAATAATAATAATAGTAATAGCAATAATAAAAAATACCAAAGCACCAAGCACGCCGCTATCGGTAGATTGGAACAACAATTTTGAGCCGCGGGTCAGTCAACCGCTTGGCCGAGTGCGTAAGCGCGCGGCGTTGTGACGCTCGTAGCCTGTGTGTCGCAAGTTCAAATCCAATCAAGTGTCAAAAATACTTTTAGAAGTTTTTAGACATTATTTGAAGTGTGGACTCACAAAAATTTGCTATCCTGCTCTGACTCCTCCCGCTGGGCGTGAACCACTGGTAAAATCACTGCAGGTGCGACAAGGAATTGAAAAATAGACCGGTCACCAATCACAGTATCAGGACCAAAAAACTTGTCAAAATTCACAGCGCGATGAGTAACACGTCTATCCGCTTTGACAATCAAGAGATCACTTACTTGTTACTTAGTTGTTTCTATTTTGCGACTCTCAATAGGAACCGTGATTTTTTCCGACCGATATTTTTTCCATACTCAGCAGTATTGACGCATTCCACTATGAGAAAGATTTTTTATTATTTAATCACCGCTTCATAAGAAGTATTTGCATAAACAAACAAACAGTTTTAAATCTTTATTACATTTGTTGAGATTGGATAATTTGTGTTACAAAAACCAAATAAACAGATGTTGCTAAGAACAGCCTGTACAGTATAAATATAGTGTATAGAAAATAGCCAATAAAGCTAGGCATTAGATCCTGGCATGCTAAAAGAGATATATCACCCTAATATTATGAAGATGAAAGTTCGCAAGTGTGTGTGTACGTGTTATTCTTTCACGCTTAGATGACAAAACGGATTTGGATAAAATTTGGTACCATGTCCTGGAATAGCACATAGGGTTCTTTATATCCCGGAAGTATGTTCATTTGAGATAATTTTTTACTTTCATACGGGCAAAGCCGCTACAATAAGCTAGTATTCTATAAAAAAATGAAGATAGGTTAAACAGAGAGATTAAACATTTTTTTTTAATTTGAAAAAAATATTTAATTTAATTTTAGAACAACCTTTCAATAATATTGATTGACAATGGATGAGTCAGTTACAATATTAGTCATCATTTCAGCCGAAAGATGCCCACTGTTGGATTGTGGCCTCTCACATGTGTCTAAATAACGACCGTTTCGCATCTATTGAAATCCCGCGAGTCTCACCAGGTCATCGACCCACCTTGAGGGAGGTTTTCCAACGCTGCGTCTTCCGGTTCGTGGTCGCCACTCCAGAACCCTTTGGCCCCATCAACCATCTGTTTTGCGAGTAATGTGCCCCGCCCATAGCATAGCATAGCATAATCAGCCTTTTAATGTTCCCACTGCTGGGACTCAGGCCTCCTCTCTCTAGGAGAGGGAATGGGCCGTAATCCACCACGCGGGCCCAGTGCCGATTGGTGAATGTCACATGTCTTCGAATTTTTGGTTCTAGGACATGCCGGTTTCCTCACGATGTTTTCCTTCACCGTTTTGAGAGCAGTGGTGATGAATTAAATTACAAGTAATGCGCCTGGCTGGGTTTGAACCCGCGACCTACAACTCGTAAGTCGGGCCGTTACCGCTCGGCCACCACTGCTCTCAATGTGCCCCGCCCACTGCCACTTAATTTTGACGATTCTTCTGCGAATCAGTCGGTTACATTATTATTACCTATAGGTACGATGATTATTCTATGAAAGGGTCAGAACTTGTTCTTGTCAGTGGTGAAGTTTTTACATAAAAATAAATTCATAGCGTTGTCATTCACTCAAGCCTGTAAGTAAAAGAGTAAAATTGAATATTTTAAAACTTTTGAACTCTAATCAAAGTTTGAAGTGAAAGAAAACCAACGAAATGACAGTATTTCTTGCAATTTACATACAAAGATTGCTTGTGATATTTTATAAATAAAGTTTTCAAAACAAATAAGAACCGTATAAAAGTATTTAACTTTTTTTAGAATGAATTTATTTTATGTAGGATAATTCAGACTGAATTTGTTAAAGATAAACTTAAAACACTAAGTTTATTGACCTTTTTATCCAACCATGGAACTCATCTACACTAATATTATAAACAGGTAAAGATTTTTTTTTATTTTTTTGTTTGCGGGACGTTTTTTTTTTTACGTGGGTAAATCATCTAATGACAAATCTTGCTCTTGGGCGGAGCGGGAGATAGTGTCAGACTTTTACTGACTAAAAACCCACTCCCTGTTCCTTCGTTGCCTTCGTCCCAGGGCCCCGGCCCGGGTTTCGTTTTCACACTACCGCATGGCCCCAGTAGGCTTCGACCTGGTTGTAGGAGGTAATCTCTGAAAGTACCTACTGGTCCGATTGCTAAAATTTTTTCACCGATAGAAAGCTGCTTTATTCCTGAGTGACATAGGCTATATTTTATGTACGCGCGTGAAGCCGCGGGCAAAAGCTAGTATATTATTAACTTAGCATGGCATAAATATAATCGGCCTTATGGTGTTCCATTGCTGGGATTCAGGCTTACTCTCTAGGAAAGGGAATGGTAATTCACCAAGCGGGTCCAGTGCAGGTTGGTGAATATTACGTCTTCAATTTTTCAGTGTTTTCTTCACTGTTTGGAAAGCAGTGGTGATGAAATAATTTAGAATTAAAATAGCTACCCCGGTTTGAAACCACCTTCACGTAAGTCGGGTCCGTTATTAACTTATTTACCTATTTTATAAACTGTCTGTCTGTTCGGTCAACTGTCAACCGAATGGCTGTATAAAATTTTCAGCTTTATTATTTTTGCTGTTTGCCCACTTACCTATACGAAATCAGCAAACGTTTCGCCAAACCCTACTGTTGAATAATAAAATAAGATTTCAAAGTAAAGCTCCATTATTGCAAATCTAAATATTTCGAAAGATCATTGGTGGCGTGTGCAGTGCTTTTATCTTCGTTATTTATTGCACTTGGTATCTACATAATCAACAAACTATTTATTTGAAAATTGTGAGCACTGAAAAGTAATCCCTAAAGGAAGTAAACAAATATTTGCAATAAGTGCTGCCTGGAGGCGACGCCGAGAACGCGACACCAGTCGCTGGGCAACAGTTGCCAGGGCGCCGCCGCCGAAGTGCCTTCGTCGGTGTCGCGGCGCCCCATACCGCCAGCTGCCGCTGACAACATCTGTCACCAATGACATTTTTCAGTGTTTTTGTCAGTTTTTTTTCTACGATAATGTTTCTTTTAAATTATTTAATTAGTGAATAAGTGGAACATTTGTACCTATACATAAATCTAAGATAAATGTTATGTGGCAGCAGTGATGTGGTGGAAGACAGTGCATGTCAACCTTCGACATCACTGAATGTTTTGGAGAGGTGCCCTCTGTGCACCCAGGCACGGTTTTTTAAAGGTAAGCGGGGTCTGAAGGTGCATATTTGGAAGGCACACAAACCCCAAAACTTCAGACCCTGTTATTGGTTCTTCACCTCATACGCCGACTTCATCAAGTTTTGACGCGCTTTGGAAAACGCTCACAAAATTCAAAAACTCTGTTTCTGTTTTAAAGCGAGTTCCTCGCGGCGCTAGGCCTGCAGTAGCGCAACACTTAGCAGGATGCATCCGACTTGCTGCCCGGGAGAACTCGCTAAGTGCCTGGGAACAACTGCTCACCTTCCCTTACAGAATATTGCATGTTGAAAAGAATTTGGCGACTAAAAAGACTTTAACCACACAAATTAAAGAAAATTGTAATATTTCGGCCTTTAATTTGGATTTAAAATTATTATTGACTCAGACTCAAAGTTATACCTCTGCAAGAGGTATATCATATCTGGTCGAATCTAAATTAGGGGAAGGTGACATTAGCGGAGCAGCCAGAATTCTTTTCAGTAGTGATGTGATGGCTCCGTGTTCTACAGACACTCTTGTAGCTCTGGAGAGCAAACACCCTGCCCCAGCGGATGGCCTTTCCTATCCTGAACCTCCTGATCCTAACATTCATACCCTCACCGTTACAGGTCGAGAGGTAGTCTCAGCCGTTTGTTCTTTCCGGAGCGGCTCTGCCGGCGGCCTCGACGGCCTGAGTCCTCAACACCTGACCTTATCTGCTCAGGCGCCGGGGAAGCTGGTGAGTTGCTCTTGAAAGAGCTAACGGCTCTGGTTAATCTAATGCTCTCAGGCAAAGTGAACGAGGCCGTCATCGACACTCTGTACGGGGCCAATGTATGTGCCCTACGCAAGAGAGATGGCGGCATCCGTCCCATTGCTGTGGGCACTACCCACCGGCGTATGGCAGCCAAGATTTGCTGTAAATTTTATGGTGAGGCTGTTTCGAAAAAATTTCAGCCCCTGCAGCTAGGTTTCGGCTCCAAAGGGGGCTGCGAGGCTGCCCCCTTTGCCTTGTCGACCTACCTAAATTCTAATTTAGGAGGGGTCATTCTGAAGGTTGACATAAAAAATGCCTTCAATTCGGTTAATAGGGACACCTTGCTGACAGAATCTAAAAAAGAAGTACCCCAAATTTTTAGTTTTCTTTGGCAATGTTATAGACAACCATCTAAATTACTATATCGGGACAACCTTTTGGAATCCGCTGTTGGCTGTCAACAAGGTGATCCCCTCGGGCCAGTGATCTTCAGTTTAGCCATTCACCCAATTATTCGACAATTAAATTCCAAATTCAACGTTTGGTATCTCGACGACGGAACCCTAGGAGGCGATGCAGACACAGTTTTAAATGATTTAATTTTCCTAAAAAATCAACTTCAGTCAATAGGACTTGATTTAAACCTTTCAAAATGTGAACTTTTCTTATCCGACAGTACCGACAGACAACTGACTCTTTCCAAATTTAACACAATAGCCCCAGAAATTAAAATTATTGAAAAAAGCTCTCTTCGTCTCCTTGGATCTCCTATTTTCGAGGATTCCTTTTCCAATTTTGTTGAGGAAAAAATTCAAAATTTTAATGATATTTCGGAAAGATTACTACAAATTAACATGCATTCGGCCATCACCATAATTCGTTTCTGCTGTTTCGGCCCTAAATTAACATATTTCCTTCGCGCTTCTCATTTATGGAAACACCCCCATCTTTTGGAAAAAATGGACCAAATTATCCGGCATACTCTTACGTTAATTTTAAACGTGGCCATGGATGACCGAGCTTGGGCTCAAGCTTCCCTTCCTATCCGTATGGGTGGCCTCGGCGTCCGCAAAATTACTAGTATTAGTTTACCAGCCTTTATATCCTCGGTTCACGGCACTGAGAAATTAATCAGGAATATCCTATCTCCCTCACTGGTTGATTTCAATGTGCCGTGCTTCGTCGAGGCTATAAATACCTGGAGACTCGCTTGCCCGAATTCTAATCCACCCGATGAACCATCTTCCCAAAGACTGTGGGATGAGCCGCTCTGCAAAGTAGTTCGAAAAAACTTGATTGAAACATCTACTGCTCCTGCGAAGCGTGCGCGCCTACTGGCTGTGGGAGAGTGGGAGTCGGGTCTCTGGCTTCACGCACTACCATCGTCGAACATAGGCACCTTGCTCGATGATAATACTTTCCGCCTCGCTGCTTCCTTACGTCTAGGCGCTCCCTGTTGTTCTCCTCATCGCTGTCACTGTGGCGAAGCCGTCAACAGCCTCGGACACCACGGTCTGTCATGCAGCCGAAGTGCGGGTCGCATAGCACGACACGCGAATATCAACGACATCATCAGACGTGCTCTTGTCTCCGTCGGCGTTCCAGCCGTATTGGAACCCCATGGCCTGGCACGCGACGATGGCAAGAGACCGGACGGCATGTCGTTATTCCCATGGAAGATGGGTAGGCCTTTAGTATGGGACGCTACTTGTGTCGATACTCTTGCGCCTTCCCATCTTCCTAACTCGTCGTGTTGTGCTGGTGCTGCCGCTGCGGCTGCGGAGAACCTCAAGCGGCAAAAATATAATAACCTTGTTGGAAGTTATATTTTCGAACCGTTTGGGGTTGAAACTCTTGGTTCGTGGGGTCCGAGTGCTCACAAGTTGTATAAAGATCTGTCAAAACGTCTAGTTGACACTTCGCGTGACCCAAGGGCTGGCTTTTACCTCGGACAGAGGATAAGCATTGCCATACAGCGTGGCAATGCCGCCAGTCTTTTGGGCACATTACCAGTCGACAGCGATGTGGAAGAGTTTTTTGACGCCATATTTTAGTTTTAGTTAGTTGTAATTAGATTAGGGTTTTTATTATTATTTATTTTATTTTATTGTAATTATAGTTAGTATTTTTAAATGTAAATAAATAACGTTACTTTAAAAAAAAAAAAAAAATATAAACTGGAAATATATTTAGTCTTAATTTTTATTAAAAGTAATTTATGAACGTACTAAACCTATTTCCAACTTTACGGTTACTATTTATTTCAAAGATGCGCAATCCATGTAAGATAGGTCTCGGAAGTGGCGAAATGACTAACCATTTTTTATTTTAAGTTCTTACGAATTATCCAAAGGTTGTCTAGTAGATATAGCTGTCAACGAAAAGTATGTCATTGTACTTAAATATTTGAGTTTGTGTAGGTACCAGTTATATTACTATTTTGGTGTACAATAAAGTTTATTATATTCTAATAAAAATAATAATAATAAAAAAAAAACATAAATATCGCCGACTTGCGCTATGAGTACTAGAAAACTGATAAACATATAGATAAATTATAAGACACAGATGGGCACGCCACAATTATGGCGGTAAGTCCCCTCTTTGAGGCGTGGTTGGAAAGACCTCACGGCGTCCTCACGTTCCGTATGACGCAGGTTCTCACCGAACACGGTAAGTTCGGGAAGTTCCTGCACCGGATTCGTGCGGAAGCGACGCCCGGGTGTCGCCACTGTGTGGACCGCCCGGAGGACACGGTGGAGCACACGGTGGAGGTGTGCCCCGCTTGGGCGGAGCACCGCCGTGTCATCGTGGAGGCGATCGAGGGGCAGTGACTTCTCGCACCCGGCCTTGGTATAGGCCATGGTCCGGAGCTAGGAAGAGTGGCAGGCGGTCGCCTCCTTGTGCGAAGCAGTAATTCTAGCAAAGGAGGCGGCCGATCGCGTGAGGCAACGGTCCTTACGCCCTTACCGCCGTCGGGATTCCGATCCCGATTTCCGGCCACCGTAGGCGCGGGCTTGCGGACGGCGAGCAATGGTTGGCTCGCCGTCCGACTGTCCGGTAACCGTCCGGACCGAGCCCAAGTCGTCGACGGCGCGTATTGTTCCACGCGCGCCTCAGGGAGATGTCAGCAAATCGTAGGGGCCCAGCAGGGTCGAAGCCTACTGGGGCCATGGGTAGTTTGAAAACGAAACCCGGGGCCCTGGGACGAAGGCAACGAAGGAACAGGAGTGGGTTTTTAGTCAGTAAAAGTCTGACACTATCTCTCGCTCCGCCCGAGAGCGGGATTTGTCATTAGATGATTTTCTCACCTAAAAAAAAAAACCCAGACACAGAACAAACGTTCGTGCTCATCACACAAACATTTGTTCTGGGTGGGAATCGAACCCACGACCTCCGGCATAGCACTCAGGGTCACTAACCACTAGACCAACAGGCCATTCAAGTAATACCAGTTATAGGTAACACTGCCAAAATAAAAGACAACGCGCTCTAAAAGAGATCGCGTCCATACACTATAGGTACACTGAAAACAGAACCGCGTCCTTTGGCACAGACGCAACGTAATGTTGCCACTTTATATATATTATGATATCGTATTTTCACTTTATTTATTCATTGTTTTTTTTTTCCTTTTCCTATAATTTATTTATATTTATCTATTTTATTCAAATCTATTAGCACACAATACCGTGCCGACGTTTTTATGTCGATACCGTTACCGGCCCACGCTGAAAACCAGCGCCGTAGACTCATCGCATTTTGCGTGTGGTCACGGCATTATGCTGAGCGTTCGCCCGTTTTGCGCGGATGTGGCGCATATTTCTTTCCCATAATATACTTATAATTTGTTAGTTCTTAATTTGTGCCTTGTTCCGCCAAATAAAATGTTTTTCTTTCTTTTCTTTCTTTCATTTTGGTGGGTTTTATCACCAAACCACATCATGTTAAACATGTGAGCAGTGCCAACTCAATAGTAACAAACGTAATTAACAAGTGGTAAGTATTGAGTTCGAATCCAGGACCTCTACTACTCGTTTTAAGTATAGTGTATAGGTATTATTAGTTAAACTTTGAAATAACTTACATTTACTTAAAATCTGTTGGGTTGCTAGTTTTTTTTATGAACATTTTAAAAACTTATTTTTTTTTTGTAGTTAATCTTGGTGTCTATGGTTAATCAAAACGTTTCCTATTTCCAAACTAGCTTTCACTTAATAAAGGTTATATCGAAGTGAGTCAAAATTTGATTATCTTGACTAGCGTCAGATAGCAGTATTTATTTTAATAGATACACAGAAATCAATTACAATTTTAATTGAAACTGTAACTGACATCTATATCGCCACATATGAACTACAAAATTTTAAAATCCTGCATAACGATATCAGAGTTCTCCGCGCAATTAAAACATAATCACACATCATCTAGTGAGTAGAGATATTAGCTTTTGTTTGCTAAATTATTACCAACCGTGATGAATATATCAAGAACTAAAATGAAGCATAGAAGCGTGCGCATGGTTAACAATAGGTATTCCCGATTTACTCCAGTAGCTAATCTATAAAAATCTCACTTAGACGCACGTAAGTTTGAAGACAGCTGACAATACTCTACAGACTCTTTCAAGACCTCTTTAGATGGTTTAAAACTCCTGGCGCATTATAAATAAAAGAAAAAAAAAACACTAGCTCGAGTTTAAAAATGGAAGCGTATTGTCAGGATTATTTTTAGGACGGTTGTCAGGTCGAAAGGCACAAAGCGATTTTTATAACAATGGAATAGAGTTTTTTCATAGAAATAAACTCTACTTTTAAAAGCGTATAACCAATGCAAGCGTATAACTAACTGCGTAATCGCTGCAGTTGTATGTGTAGAGATGCAAAGAGACGCTACTTCCATAATTCTCTTGACAACCGGAACTCCTCTGAAGATTGGAAGTTTCTGAAAACTGTAGGTATCGGTAAGTCCCCTGTCATCTCTAGCAAAGATACTGACGTGTGTGCTCTAAATAAACATTTCTCTCTTCCTCCTGTTACTATAGATCCACACGTCAAATCAGCTACCTTACATATGTTGTCAGGTTTGCCATTGCCACAGTGTTCCTCTTTCGAATTTAGTCCTGTAAGTGAAAAGGCTGTCAAAAAATCTATTCAAGCCATCTCCTCTTCCGCTGTAAGTAATGATAACGTGTGCTCAAGAATGATTTCTCCTATTCTTCCCGCAATACTTCCCGTCTTGACCCACATTTTTAACTTTTCCTTGTTTTCGTGCGCGGTTCCCGATGCTTGGAAACAAGCCCATATTATCCCGTTATCCAAAATCCCTAACCCGGCCGCTGTGACCGATTTCAGACCAATTTCTATCCTTCCGTATCTTTCTAAAGTTCTTGAGCACATTGTCCATCAGCAACTCTCTCTCTTTCTTTCTAGTAATCATCTTCTTAGCCCTTTCCAATCCGGTTTTCGGCCTGGTCACAGCACTGTCACAGCTCTTTTAAAGGTTACTGATGACATCCGCTGGGCTATGGACCACAAATCTCTCACGTTACTTGTTCTTCTTGATTTCAGCAGTGCCTTCAACTCTGTTGACTTCGATATCCTTCTTGGAATCCTTAAATCCCTAAACTTCTCCTCCTCCAGTGTTAGATGGTTTGATTCCTATCTTTATGGCCGCTCGCAGCGGGTACGCCTCGATGAGTCTTCATCGGATTGGTGTTGTCTTACTGCGGGTGTGCCTCAGGGTGGCGTTCTCTCTCTTCTTCTCTTTTCTATTTTTATTAACTCTGTCACTAGAGTAATTTCCTCTAACTTCCATCTCTATGCCGACGACTTGCAGCTTTATCATCACTTTCGTGGTGAAGATGCTGAAGCCGCCGTGTCCGCTGTGAACAGTGACCTGGAACTAATTGGGGAGTGGTCGCGGTCCTTTGGGCTGCAAATTAACCCCAAGAAATCCCAGGCTTTGGTCATCGGGGGCAGGTTTATGCGGAACAAGCTTGATGTTGCGACGCTGTCTCCGCTCTGGTTGAATGGAGTTCAAATTGATTACGCGATGACGGCTAAAAATCTGGGGGTTATCATAGACTCGTACTTATCGTGGACTGCCCATGTCGCTGAAGTCAGTCGCAAAGTGCACTACACATTCCATTCATTGAAATGCCTTCAGAGTTTTTTGCCCTTGAAAACCAAAATTTCCCTTGCTCAAACACTCATTCAGCCCATAATTGACTACGCTGATGCCTGTTATTTGGATGTCACCGAGGAGCTTTTAAAAATACTTGAGCGTTTGCAAAATATTTGTATTCGTTTTGTTTTCAATCTTAAAAAGTATGATCATGTCTCAGGCTTTCGCAAGATACTCAAGTGGCTCCCTATTCGACTTCGCAGGAACTCTCGGATATTATGTCTGCTATTTAACATCCTTCACAACCCTAAAACGCCATCCTATTTGCGGGAACGCTTTTCCTACTCTCCTCCTTCTGATGCACCTTGCAGATCGCATCTAAAGAATCTCCTAAAATCCCCTCCCCACTCCACCGATTTCTACTCCTACTCCTTCACTGCGCACGCGGTACGGTTGTGGAATTCACTACCGCCTGACATTAGAGGCTGCCAAACTATTGCAGTTTTTAAAAGAAGAGTGAAAGAACACTATCTTTCTATTTCGTCATAGTTGCATATTAGTATGTTTTATTTTATTATATTATTTAGTATGTTTTTTTGTGATATTTATTTTATTATGTGTATGTATATAATTATAATAGTATATCGTTTTTTCATTTTATTTTTTGGATGTTATATGTATTTTGTATGTACCAATTTTCCTTTTACTTCTACACACAGTGTCTACATCTCTATTTTCTCCAACTCTCCTTTCGCAGGTATGCTGGAAGAGATTTCTTTAGAAATAAGCATCACCTTTGTACTATTCTTCTGTTTCCTTCTTCTTTTCTTCTATTTATTATTGTGTGTACATAAATTGTTAAATAAAATAATAAATAAATAAAATAAAACCACTTTTATTATATACAACCCTCACAATACCTGGTATAAGGTGAAATGACAGATGACTCCAAGTCCACTTCATCATAATGCTATCTCGATGACATGTTACAGAATAGTACTGTAGTTACGAATAATAGGGGGTGATTCAAAATGCTATTATCTTCATCATCGTCATTTCAACCGAAAGACGTCCACTGTTGCACACAGGCCTCTCTGTGGTGCCTCCAAGTGTCGCCACAAAGACTGGTCTTGCGCATCTTGCATCCATCGGATTCCTGCTGTCATCAATCCATCTTGTGGGAGACCTTCCACTGCATATTCTGATACGCGTTTCCTACTCCAGAACTTTTCGGCCCCATCGACCATCAGGTCTGCGATTAATGTACCCTGCCCATTGCCACTTAATTTTGGCTTTCGGGTAATGGTCCTACCTTGGTTCTTTTGCAGATATCTTCATTTCTGGTTTGAACACACAAGGAACTCAGAAAAATAATCTGCATAACAGAATGCAGAGCATTGATAAATTGACATAAATTCCGAAATCTAGTTTTTTTGCTGATATATACTATAAGAAGATAATAACATACGGTGGTTCAGAGGTAACGAACCGATTTACGAGCTGTAGGTTTTAAAAACTAAGCAGGCGGATTTCCTTGTACAGTTTATTTTATCACCACTGCTTTTAAAACTGACGGCAAATATCGTGAGTAAACCAGCATGTCCTAGAACCGAAAATTCGAAGACATGAGACATGTTACCGCATTGGACCTTTGTAGTGGATGTCAGCCCATTCCTACTCCTAGAGAGGAGGCCTAAATCCCAACAGTGGAAACATTACCATGTGGACTGTGCTACGCTAAGCTGATATAAATAAAAAAAGCAATTTAAGATTTTTTTTTTAAGACTTACTTCCTGCAAAGTTTATTACGACACATCATACACAGGTAAATATTCGACAAAGGAGGAAAGCCAGGCCAGTCATCAACAGAATATAGCTTATCACTTTCACACAGCTGAGTTTTATCTCCAAAATATAGATTATTACGACACATAAAGGCACATTGCCGACGACCCGTGATATTGGCCGGCCGAACAAAAATATTTGATAAGCAAACATACCAGATAATAATATACTTACTTATCTAATATAGCAGAGAAAGGATTTAGAAACGGTATTTTTGACCGCTGGAGCTGAGGTTGAGTAATTTTCTGCTGCACAGGCAGCGTGTCGTGGGTTCGATTCTTGTACGGTACAAATAATTGTTTAGCCTGTAGATCTGATCGGGGTCTGGGTCTATTATGTTTGTAAGTTTATATATTATGTTTGGGAACGCTCCCATGTAAGAGTAATTCCTAGTGAACGATGTTTCAAACGTTTCAAAAAGAAAATAATGTCAACGATAGTAGGAATATTGAAAAAAAAATTGTTTTCAACCCTTTCAACGTTTGCTGATATCTTTTTGAGGAGCGCGTGGATCACGCGTTGTTGACAACTGAGCTCGGTCCAGGCGAACTACCCATTGCTCGACGTCCGCAAGCCCGCGTCTACCGTGGCTGGTAGTTGGGGTCGGAATCTCGGTGGCTGGGGCGTGAGGACATTTGTTCCCTTATGCGTGTGACCTCCTCCTTCGCTAGCATTACTGCTTCGCAGAAGGAGGCAACCGCATGCCATTCTTCATCGCTCCTGACCATAGCCCGAACCAGGGCCTGGCACGAGAGGTCGCTGTCGCCGATTGCCTCCACGAAGACACGGCGGTGTTCCACCCAAGCGGGGCACACCTCTACCGTATGTTTCACCGTGTCCTCCGGGCTCATTTAACCCGTATGACCCGATTTTTTATTTCCCTAATTCATTAATATTAGTTTGGGGGTTTTTATCCACAAGAATACGTCAACCCTATTGTATACGTACCTTAATCAATATATATTTAAATACATTTAACAATACCTTTATATTATGAATTATCCATTAACGAATTTAAATAATCGCTCAATCAATCTCCAATTCTGAAGTTTTATGAGTCGAAATATGACATTTATCTTTTTTATATAACAAAAGTCTAAACAGCTGTACAATAATAATTCCTGCCATATTTTTTTGTTCTGAAAAAATAAGATCCGACTGTAATACTAGACCTGAGCTGGTTTTTAAAAAGTGTTGTCTACCTTAAGTAAATTTAGTCCGTAATTTTCAAGTGAAAGTTGAAAAATGAGAAAGATAAGATTTGCTGTAAAATGTTTTTATTGCAAAACTCTAACTTCCATGGTTTACGACGAATTGCAATTTTAAAAGTGTGGTACTAAATTTTGAAGGCGAGTGTAGCTAACACGATAGTTATGACACAATCTGTAAGCACTCATAAGAATAAGGAAGTTCTAGAAACTAAAAAAAAAAACTGGGCAAGTGCGAGTCGGAATCGCGTGCTGAGGGTTCCGTAAAACTAACCTATGTAGTCTCGAAGATTTATCCGAATGACAAAAAAAAATGTGACGAAACAACAAATTTACTGTTTTCAGATTTATTCCTATACCTGTGCTATAACTATAAGACCTAGCTTTATGCCAAATTTCAGGATTCTGTGTCAACGGGAAGTACCTATGATTTTTGGTTCCCTTGAGAGTGTTGAAATATTATTATACTTTTTTTTTGCGATATAAACGGCCGTATCTTTTTTTGTTGTTAACTTAGAAGTTTAATTTTTTCACAGCTTTAAGGGACCGCAGACTTGACTATATGGTTTTCATTTCAACTCGATAAATCCACGCCTTCTCGAGATAAAGGGTCTTGATAGACAGACGGACAACTAAGAGATCCTATAAGGGTTCCGTTTTTTCCTTTTGAGCTACGGAACCCTAAAACCAAGAAATAATGGAAACTAAAATAGCGTTTATAAATATTTTAAAACACTCAAAAGAATTTCCCGTGAATATTAATAGACGCAGTTTAGCATATAAACCTCGTAAATCAACCATTAAATCTATTTTGGTTCGCATTTGTTTTCAAGATGTCAGAATTTTCTGCATAAAATCACCGTTACTATGTTACTAGGAGTTTTTTGTGTTTTTCGAGTCAGTTGTCTCTTTTATTACTGGACGGTAATTTAATATTCTTTGTTTCATTTAATAGTAGAATTTGCAATTCATTAGGTTTGATAAAGTTTTCATAGATAGGTTATAACCTAATACGTATTTTGTGTTGTTTTGTATTCGATTTGGTATTGTATCAAAAATCAGCTATCGATTACGTGCCATTTTGTATTTTATTAGAATGAACCTTTTGTATAAATAATAATAAAATTGATAAATTTACGACTACATTTGGTACATTGGAAGGTTCCAGCCACAGATTTACTTAGTCTACTTACTGATTCCCGCGACCCTCACCAGGTCATCGGTTCACCTTGTGGGAGGCCTTCCAACGTTGCGTCTTCCGGGACGTGGTCGCCATTCCAGAACTTTCCGATGGATGCGAGACGCACAGGACCGGTCATTGTGGCGACATTTGGGGGAGGCATATATCCAACAGTGGACATCTTTCGGCTGAAATGATGATGATGATGACTTACTGATTGCAGTACTGTTTTCTATATAGATTAGGAGGTAATTTATGTAGAGACCGTAGCGATCGCCACTCATACGTTTTTTTTTTTTTAAATTGACATAAACCAGTGCTTGACTGCGATCCCACCTGATGGCAAGCAGTGATGCAATAATTGATGGTGAGGCGCACTAGTTTACTAAGAGCCTATTCACTCTAGCCTTGAAGACACCTAAATTATAATTGGACGGGAACACCGCAGCAGGCAAATTGTACCAGTCCTTCGATGGTTGACTTATACGTAGCACGGTATTTAGTCACGAGTGTATTAATATCATAATTATATATAATAAATACGATTAAAAACACTAATAAAAATTTATTAGATTCAATAAGTACCTACATTCTTTAATGACGAAAATACTTCTGGTTTTTTGTACATTTATAACTTCATAATCATATGAAAAAGTAGCCTATGTAAATCGACTGTCGACAACATAAAATTAAATGAATTAAGATCCAATAATCGAAGATAAAATAAATGTGTGATTCACCAATGAGCAAAATATTTTTCAAGTTTTCAAGACAATTAATATACACACACACACAAATTATTCATTGAAAGTTTGCTCAACAACTAAGTTAATGCCAGCTGTAAAAACAATACTGTGCTATAGAGAATGTGAATGACTAGTGGAAATTCTCAGTGTAGCACGTAAAGGGCCGTGTTTCAGGTAGTCTTAAGCGAATAGTCGTCCTGAAGCGTCGTGCGGACAACTAAACGCGTCATCGCGCCGCTTGAAAAAGTTTTCATTTCAGTTTGTTTTGATATAAACACTTTTTAAACTGTTATTTAGTGCACAAAAATTATTGAACCCGAATATTGTTTAGTTTTTTTTTTGGATATTTCTGCTGAACTTTGGAAACTACTATGTAAGTGTTTTGCTGATGCTTTCAAAGTATATTAAGTAGATTAAAAGTATATAGAAATAATCTTAGGGCCTAAAATTGATACAACTAGTCCAAAGAGCGTATTTTTGTAAGTACCCATGATCGCAAAAACCGAAACGATTTAGCTTCTTTACTAAGCTTTAATTAAGTGTACCTACGTAAACAGTTTTTTCTATAAACATAAGGAAACTCATTAACACTCTGAAATGTATATTTATTTGGTTCGATCGCCAACTTAGTGAGTCTTCATTAAGACTTATTTTGGAATGAGGGCAGAGGCAAAATGAAAATGACTTTGATTTAGTTTTTTTTTTTTGCAAGTACGCGTGTAATGAACCATATTAAGAATTCCTTTTTTTTTTCTTAGTGTAAAATGTGTTACATTTAGAATTTTCCTGAAAAGCATTATAAGAATTTTATCCAATGATGCGAGAAAATTGTTCGACTTTATGGCCCTGATCCAATGATCTCTTGTAATAATTGTCTTAGGGTACTATAGGACTGACATACGCTGTGCGTTATAAAAGTCCCTAATTATTTAAAGAAAAAAAAATAAAAAATATCCAAGTATCATACGAACGTTAGTTATGAGTAAAGAATATTTTACATTAGTTAATTGATATTTATTTTTTAATGAGCTATGCTTTTTATGGTGGAAAATGATCACCTAAATTGTCTCGCTCTGTGTGGAGCGAGAGAGAGTGTCAGACTTAACAACATTATAAGTTGTAGTTTGAGCATTATGCCAAGACCTCGTATAGTAGCAACAAATATACTTCAGGATTATTTTCGTGACACTATTTATTGGGCCTTACTATAGGTCCCTGTTTCGAGCGCCCTTTCCAAAAAGAAATCATCCTAAAGCTTTGTAAGAAACGTTTCTAGTAATCGTGATTACTTTGTAGATGCCTAACATTGTCCACGCGTAGACTCAAAGCAATGTTGTAAATTTATTGAATTTTACATTTGCTAAAAATCTGTACAAAATACTTTAATATAGCTGTTAGACATTCAAATAAATGCAAACTTATTGCCTTAAAGTATTTTATTAGTACTAAAACACCTTATAATTTAGTATTGCCATTCAACGTGGCCTTCCTGGAAGGCTTCTGGATTCAATTCAAGATGATGATGATGCGTCTCTCGATGGTTATATTTAGATGAGAAGACTCCTTAATTTTGTGCATCTTTATTTGTGTTATTCTGTAAAATTCCTAAAAAATAATCTGAATTCACTAGGTCATGTGGCAGCATTCAATAGATCCTTCAAACCAATCGCATTTGAAACAAAAAAAAAGTGCAGCATCCAAAAAACACTGA
Organism: Mythimna impura; assembly: GCA_905147345.3. NCBI lineage: Eukaryota > Metazoa > Arthropoda > Insecta > Lepidoptera > Noctuidae > Mythimna > Mythimna impura. The sequence continues at coordinate 14,708,799 of LR990356.1, read as the reverse complement.
AAGTTACAAATAACATGAATAAAATTGGCGACATTACATTATTCTCATTTGACCAATTTATACGTTATTGATATATATCAGGGTCAACTTTACAAATCAAGTGCGTGTTATGAATTCCTGTTAAAAATAAACAGTCATGTGACTGTGATTTATTCAAAAGGTTCATGATATATCTCCGAAGTTCTTCATTAGATTTATATATTAATATTAAACGAAACTGCTTTTTTTTTTATTAATGATAGGCTCGCGTTTGACCACCATCTCACCTGATCGTAAGCGATGATGTTGTTGACGATGGAGCACGCTTGCCTAGAAGTAGCCTATTCACTCTTGACTTAAAGACCCCTAAGTTGTAGCTATCAGGAAACACAGACTCCGGCAAGGAATTCCACTCCTTGGCTGTACGCACAATAAATGTGTTCTCAAAACGTTTTGTGCGTATAGGTGGGATGTCTACCATGTACCGGTGGTGCTTGAGGAAAATATTCTATCAAACAAAAAAAGAATCGTCAAAATCGATTAATTTTTGGCGAAGATAAAAATAAAAACAAGTTTAACAAATTGAGAAAGTCCTCCTTTTAAAGAACTTCCTCCTTTTTTAAGACAACAAACACAACGTCATACGAACGTAAAAAAAGGTATAACCATACTTTTTAATGCTCACTTACAGATCAAAAATTAAAATACACAACGCTAAAGACACATACATACTTGAGTTACTGGCGATGATATACATCGCCAGTAACATAGCTAGTAAAGTTGAAATAATTCGTGATAATTTTATTAAATTAACACGAATTATTTCAAGTATTAATATTGGGTCCATTTAATGGGTCCATTAAGCAAGGGTACATCGCGGCAGACTAAGACAAAGGTGGAAAAATGTACTTGACTCTTACTGGAGAGACTGGCATGCAACGGCAGAAGACAGACGTGTGTGGAAAAGAGAGAGGGAGGCCTTCACCCAGCAGTGGAACATAATGGGATACTTTGGTAAATTTTATTATTTATTGGTGGGTTATTTATTATTTGGTAAATTTCATTATTTATTAGTGGCTAGAATATAACTATAAGAAGTTGTCTAAATATTTAAATAATATGTTTATAATATCATAATCAAGTTTTACAGCTCTTTCGACGTTTAGACAGGCATCGTTTAAATTTTTTACGACTGGAAAAACATCCCTTATTATCACTGTGACAATTAATTTCAGGGTATTTAACAATTTTACTTGCTCCTCATTTAACGATTCATAATTAACACTTAACAAATATTTACAATGTTTTTTTTTTTTTTTGGTGGGAAAATCATCTAATGACATCCCCCGCTCTTGGGCGGAGCGGGAGACAGTGTCAGACTTTTACTGACTAAAAACCCACTCCTGTTCCTTCTTTGCCATTTTTTCAGGGCCCCGGGGATCACTTTCGCATCACCCATGGCCCCAGTAGGCCTCGACCCTGCTGGGCCCCTACGGTTGCTGACATCTCCCTGAGGCGCGCGTGGAACACTACGCGCCGTCGACGACTTGGGCTCGGTCTGGACAGTTAACAGACGATCGGACGGCGAGCCACCCATTGCTCGCCGTCCGCAAGCCCGCGCCTACGGTGACCGGAAATCGGGATCGGAATCCCGGCGGCGCGGCGGTTGGGGCGTGAGGACCGTTGCCTCACGCGATCGGCCGCCTCCTTTGCTAGCATTACTGCTTCGCTGAAGGAGACAATCGCCTGCCACTCCTCCTCACTCCGGACCATGGCCTGTACCAAGGCCGGCGCGAGAGATACGGCGGTGGAACACTTAACAAATATTTACAATGTTATGATTGGAACTATAGTGCATTATATGATACATAATTAATGAATTTAGAATGTGTTTACCAATTGTTAGATGTGGTAGTAGAATAAAATCCTGTTTTATTTATTTATTTATGCTTAACTTGGGCTACTTTCCCATGTAGGAACTACAGAACTATCTGAGCAAACAGCTTCAAATCGTACCTACTCATAAAAATAACTTTACATCCACATCATAATTTAATTTCGTAAAACATTTTGCATACTTCTAAAGTAATTTTCTTTGTTCTGTGACTTCAAGTCAAACTTTGGTGTAAGGATATTGAATTTTAACTTTTATTAATTTTTTCTTCTGGGTTTCCAAACATTTACCTACATTTATTAAAAAAAAAAATGATTTAATATCTGCTATTAAGCATATTCACATACATATAATATGGACGTGGATATTATCGACGTAAAGATGATAGTACAAAGTGTTTAGTACAGAATTTTACCTAAATGGGATGTTGTGTCATTAAACACGCGTGAAAGACTATCGGCAGATTTCATAATAACTTTGAATTGTTTCAAACATAGCGATATGGAGTGATTCCTTTTTCCATAAAAGGAATCACTCCATATCGCTATGAGTGATCCAGTTTAGAGCATAATACTGAAAGCTGTTTGAAATCATCGAATTCACTGAATTTTATCGTCAAAATTTGGCTGTTATGCTGTTTCAAAGGGCAGGAAAACAGCAGAATATTAGGCAGATTCTTCGAAAATACGTTAACTCTCCCCATATTTTAAGATAAGCGTTTCGCCTCGTCGTTTATATCGGGTACATCGAAGAACTAGAACAATTTGCCTGCTGCTGTCATCTCGTCTGATTATAATTTTGGCACCATCAAGGCTAGTAAATAGGCTCTTAATAAACTAGTGCGCCTCACTCATCAGGTGGGATCGCAGTCAAGCACTAGTTTATACCAAAAGAAAACTTTTAAAACCCAAGTAAATTAAGTATTTGTTTTTTTTTAATTTTTATTTGGGCGGGAGAAATTATTCTAAGGAATCACATTTTGATAAAACTTCTTCAAGTACTCACTACAACCGTGTTAAAAGAGGTAAACATAACTAGGTATGTACAAAATTACACAAACTTGCCAAGTTAGGCAATATACAAATCACGTCTGACACTAAAGCATACTCGTACCTGCTTGTTTTACCAAAACTTATTGTGAAGATTTTCTGTACGCACAGTCCTCCAATATTTACTATATTTTTTTCTCTGGACTGGCGGTCGTCAAAGTGCTTTTGTGCCCGTTTGATACTTGCCATTTTGGCGCTGTCGACCGTAGCGAGAGTCAACGGTACTAAAACTAGTAATGTCGCGCCGCTTTCAATATACACATGATCTCATTTTTCATAGGTTTTATATAATTCGTAAAGCAGGTATAAAATGGAATTCGAACAAAGTTAATTTAAAATTCCAAAATACTTCAGGGTACTGTATATTTCTCGGGAGCCATATGCATTATACGTCAAAATTAGTTCTCTGGACGCTCGCGATTGGCGCTTCAAATAGGCACAACAAATTAGCTATCAAACATATCATGGAACAACCTGTCTAGTGGTAAATAATAGGTCAGTGGTACAACGATGTCGTCAGCTGATCCAAATTAGTAACAGAGGTACATTTTTTTTTAAATCAGCTGAGACCTTCTTGAAGAAAGTTGTTCATTTCGATGGGCAGAAGTAGTTTTTGGAATATGATTTCACCTTTCTATTAAATCCTATATTTTCAGTGACATAATGTGCCTTAATAGATTGTATGAGTTTTCGCATCATAAATTCATAACCTTTTTGATTTAAAATGTACTTAGGTACCAAAAATTTACAGTCAATATTTTATTTCGTTTAATTTGTGACGAAAGTTCTATTATACTGTAGCTCATTAACAAAAATCTCGAAGGACTTAGTTACCCTATAGGTATAATATTAGCAACAAGGCATCGAATATCGGGCGTCAATTTTCCGTCGCTGAGGGATTGCCAATTTATGACATAGGGATGACTACCTCCTTAAACTGGCCATTGATTTTACATGATGTCATGGTTTTTAATACTTCCTACCGAAACAAAGTTTCTCCTTGGATCGTTATAGTGATAAAGTGACATTAAAATATCCAATACCCACCATGATTGAATAGATATTAAAAAAGAGGAGTTGGTCAATTTAGTTATTTTTTATGATTGTTACATAAAAAATCTTTCACTTATAAACTGATTTCGAAACTTCTCAAATATTATAGGCATACATAAGTGATTTTAGTATTTTCACACTCAAAAAGAACTATAGTACTATAGAAAATATACTATAGAAAATTGATGAAGAAAACCATATATTACCAATGCACCAACTATGACGGTACTTTACAAATAACTCTGAATGATTCTGATGAAAACGGTATGATCAAACAAAGATATGTTTCATTATCAGATGATAATGAAACCGGAAGGCAGGTACAGGAACTCCATAATCAATCAATGTACCCAAACCATGAGTATTTGGGCTTATTAGAATTGTCATGAGATGCATTTTGGCTAAAACCAAACCGGAAGTGGGCCCCGTGCCCACTTCCGGTTTGGATTTAGCCAAAACTCCGTAAGTAGTCAAAAGGTGCATCTTAGCCATGTTTTGGTTTTGGAATTATCATGAGATGAAAATACTCTGGCTATACGTGGTTTTAAGGCTGATATTACAGGATATAAGGAGTAAGAGGTAGTTAGGTAACTAAAGTGTTACTTTTATGTAGAACTTGCACATTATTTAGGTTTAGCTGATTAGCATTCAGCTAAACCTAAATAGTGTGCAAGTTATTCCACATCTAAAAAGTATAAGATAATAAACTTTTACTCGACAAAGTCAAGTGGTCTCTTCTCAGTCGTGCACTCTTGATAGAGTGGTCGTGGTCATGTCTCGGTCGAGTCCTGCGGCACTGCCTCTCGTGCGATACGACGCCATGCAGCTCTGTGTTTGGCGACTTGGGAGTTATCATTAACGCTGCAGTGTGTCACCGATTTGATGACGTCCGTCCACTTTGTTGGAAAACGTCCACGTGATCTTTTGCCCTCGACTTTCCCTTGCACCACCAATCGTTCCATTGAGTCCTCGTTACGGGTGATATGCTCGAAGAACTTGAGGCTGCGTATTTGCACAGACGACGATAATCTCTCTTTGATATTGAGTTCTTTCAGGATTGAAATATTGATTCGGTTTGGGTCCATAGAATTCCAATTATGAATCCCCAGTACCACATTTCCAGTGCGTCAATCTTGTGACGGTCTCGCATCCTCAGCGTCCAAACCTCAGCTTCATATAGAAAAATTGGAAAGACCAAGCACTTCATCAATCGAACCTTTGTGTGTTTGGTTATTCTGCGGTCTTTCCAAATTTTTGTGAAATCTTTCCACTGAGGATCTCGTCATGGCGCAACATCCCCGGATTTCGTCCTCGCAGCCTCCATCATTGGTGCCAAAGCTCCAATGGTGAACTGGACTGGAATTTGGACTGGCCTGTTGGTCTAGTGGTTAATGGCCCTGACTGCTATGCCGGAGGTCGTGGGTTCGATTCCCACCCAGGACAAATGTTTGTGTGATGAGCACGATCATTTGTTCTGTGTCTGAGTGTAATTTATCTATAATATGTATGTATTTAGAAATATATAAGTATGTTTATCAGTTGTCTAGTACTCATAACACAAGCTCTGCTTAGATTGGGGCTAGACGACGTTATGTGGTAGTTAAAAGAAAAATGTATCTCTTTACCACCTCGCATTCCGCTATGTCTGGAACGTCTGAGTCCAAAATCCAACGCTGTAGCCTCCAGACGGCCAAGGAGCGTCTAAATGTCGCCTTTACTTAACGCTTGGACGGTAGTATCATCTGCATTCCTTAGATTTGATATTTTCCGACCTCCCTCAGATATTCCCTTGTCCCAGTCTTCACAGAACAATCCGTATGATGTACTCTGTTTATATGTTAAATAATAGAGGAGACAATATACAGCCTTGTCTGACACCAGCCTGCGTTTTAAATTGTTCAGAGTCAATACCGTCAATTCGGACTGAGGCTGTGCCATCAACACAGACGTCTAATGAGATAACTAAGGGGTTGTGGTACACCCATTTCCGTCAGGACCTGCCAAAGTTTTCGCCAATTGACGGTATCGAAAGCTTTTCTGAAGTCAACGAAGCGTACATAGAGGGCGATGGTGAACTTTCTAGCTTTGTCCACAATTTGTCGCATTGTGAGTAGCTGTTCTCTTATGCCTCGGCTCTTCACAAACTCAGCTTGCTCGGATGCGATTTCTCGGGATACGTAAGCTTGAAGCCTCGTGTTGATAATATGCAGAATAATTTTACTAGCGTGGTTTATGGGGGAAATTAGTCTATAGTTGCTACACTTCTTTGTTGATCCTATTTTATGGAGTGGAATAAATATAGAGTGCGACTAATTACTCGGCCAGACTCCAGTAAAACAAAATGCAACCGGTGTCAAATAACAAAAAAAAAAAAACAAAATATATGAGCTTTGAAATTAAAGTTATTTTGCATTTTAGTATTTTTGTACTCTCGTACCGACTCTGTCATTTATGGATCGATTTGCAAATATATTTTTTTAGCCTAAAAGTATATGCTTCGAGGATGGTTCCATTTTTTTTCAAAATACAGTTCTGATTAATTAAACTGTAAAAAAAAAATTGTAAAAAAAAATGTAATCTATGAGGAATTGAGAGAACTCCTCAAATATTATAAGCAACCATATATTGATTTTGGTATTTTCGTCGAGAGCTTAAGCATTTACAGTAAAAAAGTAACATTTGGTAAAGTGGAACGGGTGAAGAAGACCAGGAATAGCTCACGGAACTTCACACTCACATAGATATCACAAATAAGATAGTTAAGCAACTATGACAAAACAAATAAATAAATGTTTCTGAATAGTTATGTTGAAAATGGTATCATTGAAAAGATCTGATGATGATGATGATGGAACCGGAAGGTAGGCACCTGAACTCCGTAATTAATCAATGTATCCTAGCTATGTTTGGGCTTATTGAAATTGTCTTAAGATGCATTTTGGCTTTAAGATACTCTCGAACTAATCTGATGATGGAGCCGAAAGGTTGAAGGTAGACATGGGAACTTCGTAATAAAACAATGTATCCTACCAGTGTTTAGGTTAGTTGGAATTGTCATGAGAAATAGGTACGAGGCATGCCTTTTAAGTTTTGTCGTTTGAAGAAAAAAACACAACTAGAACCGTATAGTACTTTTTATTGTTTTTCAAAGTATTCACCACGTAGCTTAATATATTTTTCCATTCGCTCAAACCAGTTATTATAACATTTATTTCACTCTAAAGTGGGGGTGTTCAAAATGGCTGACTTGAAAGCGTCGACTGCTTCTTCACCGGACTGGAACTTTTGACCACGAAGACTTTTCTTAATTTTAGGAAATGTAAAGGTGGTGGCATATAAAATATTTATAAAAGCAAAATTATCACACAAATACACTTGTATCATTTTTTTAGTTTAAGTAAGGGTTATTTTTATATAGGTTTATTTATATGTTTATATTTATTTACCATCATCCGTGCGTCACTGCGGGGTGCCAGCTGAAAATCAGCGCTGGGTGTCTGACGCCCAGCAATTGCTGAGTTGGCGACCTTTTCGGTTCGGGCACGCTCAGCGCAGCTATATTGTAAATCTGTACTTTTTTATTGTTGTTGTTGCCTATTGTATTGCCTGCATCGAATAAATACTATTCTATTCTATTCTATTCTATTCTATTCTAAAGAAATCGTTAGGGCTTAGGTCAGGACTGTATGGAGGATGGTCAAGAATTTCTACTTTTTCCTGCTTCAAATACTCAATCGTTTGACGAGCGCTGCGTGAGCTTGCGTTATCGTGGTGCAGGATGATGCGTCGGTTTCAGTTAGATTTTCGAAGTTCGGCGATGACTTGTGGTAAACAAACTGTGGTATACCACTCTGCGTTAACCGTTCTACGTTCTTCAAGTGCAATAATCGCAACATGGTCGGTTTTTCCAACGAACGTGGCCACCATCTTCTTTGAAGTGCTTCGAGAACGAACAACTTTAGTCGGCTTTGGCTCGTCTTGAAAGACTCAGATTGTAGATTGTCGTTTGGAATCAGGATCGTAGGTATAGATCCAAGATTCGTTACCACTGATGATATCGTAGACGTGATTTGACTCTGCTCGGTTGAACCTTTGCAGAGTTTTCTTACACCATCTGACGCGGGCCGCCTTGTGATCGTCGGAAAGCAGATGCGGTATCCAACGGCAAACTAGCTTTCTCACACCAAGTGCTTCATGCTAGATCTTCTGAATGGTTGTCCCTGAGATGCCTAATAGAGCCTCTATCTTTCGATATATCACATGACGATCTTCGAGAATTAGTTGTCTTACAGCAATGATGTTATCTTCAGTGAAGGCAGATTTTGGGCGTCCTTCGCGAGATTTGTCACTAACACTAATATGTCCACGCTAGAATTCTAAATACCAGCGTTCGACAGTCCGCAGACATGGGGCTTCATCACTGAGCACAGATGTTAGCTCTTCAAAATACTGAAGCCGTGTCAGGCCTCTTCTAAAGTTGTAGAAAATTATTGCACGAACATTGTCCTTAGAAAGATTCATTTTCGTACGTAACCTATTCCAATCGACGCTGTGACTAAACAATAGCATTAATCCTAATACTTTCAATTGTTTTGAGATTCAAAATTTAAACACATTCGAATCTAGAACAGTTCCAAATTCAAAATTGCCGGGAAATATGGGAACGACAGAACTTAAAAGGCATGCCTAGTAAGTACTCTAGCTATAAGTGTATCACAACTAAAAAGTGTGAAATAAAAAACATTTTACAAAAAAAAAACTGTAAAACGATCAAAATAACTTTAATTTCGGAAGTGAAATGACAAAAAAACGAGCTCGAGTCGTCGACGGCACGTAGTGTTCCTCGCGCGCCGCAAAGAGATGTCAGCAAACCGTAGGGTCGAAGCCTACTGGGGCCATAGGTTGTGCGAAAGTGTACCCGGGATCCTGGAACGAAGGCATAGAAGGAACAGGTGTGGGTTTTAGTCAGTAAAAGTTTGACATGCCCTCTCGCTCCGCCCAAGAGCGTAAGAAGTCATTGGATGATTTCCCATCTAAAAAAAAACCGACTTCTTAAATTAAAGTTATTTTGATCGTGTGTTTTTTTATTTAGTGAAGTCGGTTATTCTATTTTGGTAAAAAGTTTTTTATATTGAAGTCCGTTGTATTTTTTTTTCTAATTAAACTCCGTTCTGCGCTTGGCTAGCTTATTGCCAGATTCAAAGTAACCACTTATGTGCTTGTTTATTCATCAATAAATCTTTTTTTTCTTAACGACTACACTATTTTTTATATGAACACAAAAACAATTCTTCTCCTCCCTGCCCTTGTGCCAAATTACTTGGGGTCGGCGCAACACGTTTTTTGCTTCCATTCTGTCCTGTAACCCGTCACACTATCACTAACTCCCTTTTCTTTCATATCTTAAGAATTTAAATCATTTTGAAGACATAAATTGCTCATTCATAAAATGATTTTCTGGTTACCAAAAAATAAACATGAACTTCATAAACATACTCATATATTATGGTAGAATATTTTTTAGTATTTTCTGTGTCACTAAATGACAGTATTACTGATAATTGCTATGCTATTATGCTTATTTTTACTTGCACTCGTATTTTTATGGTTTCATTCACTAGAAACATTTTTAGCTCTCTCCAACAGTTTTCTTATCGAGAAAACTCTAACTGAACGGTTTGTTATTAATTTATTTGAGTTCTCAAGAGCACCAGTTAATTTTTAAATTGTGAAATTATTTCTTGGAAATGTGAGTTTGTAGTTTGTTTGTTTTGAAATTTTCTCGTTGCACTCCTAAGGTTTAAAAGTAAATAGTAGCGTAGAAATGTAGTAGAGTACCGTAGGACATAAAAATGTAACAACCTCGGAACCTATTGATTGTATTTTTGTAAAACCCCATCGGTTGCTTTGTGTGAAAGCTTCTACTACAAAGTTTAGTTTGGACCTCCTTATGGTGTTAGACATAATTAATAATAAAAATACCATCACTTCCCGTAGGTGTCGTAAAGAGTGACTAATAGACTCACCAGGAAATGAGCGGCAACATTCTTTGTGCATTTCTAACACCCACACGCGATTTCCTGCTCGCCTGCCAAACGTGGCGGAAAACACGCAAACAGTCCTACCCGACGAAAATTTCATCTTACATGATGAAAAACTAAGCAGGTTACTATGAAAATTATCTGAAAGGGGGAGGACACGATAATCCTCGAATCCGGTAACTTGCTCTTTATCGGGTTTGTTTTCCATAATTAAATCCCTTATTAACAAAACGGTGAAGATCCAGTATCGACCACGGTGACAAACTTTAAACTCAGACTATCCCCAAGGTTTTCGCTAAAAGTTGCACAGGACTAGGCTACGACTTCGTCATGCCTCAACGATGAAGTACATGTATCAGGATGTATGATCATGTATGAGGATATAAGCTATGCATGATTGACTTTCTTGGAGTTTTTTTTTTACTTTAGAATGGTACTTATATCGGCCGTATAAGAGTTTTAATGAAAAAGTAATAAATTCACTAATTAAACTAAAAATAATAATGTAAACACAGCTCGAAAGTGTTTACTGCTGCAGCAGTTTCACTGGAGTTTACTCACGAGGTCATCGCAGGCCTTTCATACCTACGCCCGCATCGAGTTGCACGCGCCAAGGGTAAATTCAAAGAATTGTCGGCACAACTTAAAAAGACATCAGCTGTGTACATTTCTTTTGCATTATGTCGATTTTAATGGATTTTTGTCAGTTACTTGTTGAGTTTGATAGCGAACGAGTGAGCTATTTCTTGCGAATTTCGGTTGATATCTGAAGGTTATCTAAACAAACGTCATTTCCTCTCTGGGTTTGTGTGTGTGTGTTATTAAAGATGTCTTCTGGACCTAAACAGTGTTAGAGCAGAATATGTGGGCCGATATTTGAAAAGACTCCATTATTAGACCCATTTTCTTTTCGATTATTTTCTTTGAGGTTACGTCAAGATTAAAAGTGTTTATGTCTGAATACGATACTGCAACAAAGATGTGGAATCGCATCGTTCACGCGTTTTCTATGTATACACTGTGGAGGAAGCAGATGCTTGTAGGTGGACTGAAATCATGAGTGGAAAAGTCTTATAAGTTCTAAGAGACCAGAATCATGGTGGAATATTTCCGAAGTTTGAGTCATATGCGGTAAAAACACAAAAACTACAAGGAGACTAAAATCATAAAAAAAAAAACTATTTTCGAGGGCTAGAATCATGAGTGCTAGAAATTATTTTTCTTTGATTCCATTTCTTTAGTCTGATTATAAATTTATCTCATATGGCGATAACAAAAAAGGTATAATCCTGAAAATTTATATACTGAAAGCACACGTTAAACGTTCCAGGTGAAAATACATAAGTAAAATTAAGCCATCTGGTTTTAAAAATATTTTCTGTACATTCACTTGAATAAACAAAAGGGGTTATGTAAGAGAGAGTGGTGTGGAGTGGTAGTAGTAGTGTTAAGGCAAGTCCGTTTAGCAGGCATTACTAATTCTGGTGTCTGTGCAGTAGTTTAATTTTATAATTATGTTATCTTATTGTATTTTAATCTTTGACATTAACTTATTGTATTTTTAATCTTTGATATTACTTATGAATTTTATTGTATTTTTAATTATTTTTGACCTCTATTATGAATTATATTTTATTGTATTTTTAATTTATAACATTTATTATGATTTTTATTGTATCATTAAGTGTTATGAGTAAAATGTGTGAAACTTATATCGGCTGAGATGCCTGAAATAAATGAATTGAATTGAAAGTAAAAGCGTGGTTAGCTAATGACAATTCGGCGAAACTTACATATATACAAGTTTAAGTCCTCTAGGGAAGCAACATTTCAGAATGAGAAAATCCACGAGGATAATTTCAAAAGTATACCGACAAAAACTTCTAGCTCGTAATTCATAAATCGTAGGTACTAGAATCGAAACCGGTTAGATCCGGTGACACTGGAAGCCGACCCCAAACTAGTTGAAAAAAGGCTTGGGAGGTGATGATGTACCTATGCTAGAAATTATAATAGTAATAAACCTTTATTTCAGACCTAAAGATCCATAAAAAAAAACATTGAAAATTACAAAATAATGAGATCAAGATAATAACAATGACTGAGTTATAAAAAAAAAAAATAAGTCGAAATCCAGAAAATAAAATAAAAAAGTTAATAAAATTAAAGATAAAAAATCCGGGCAAGTGCGAGTCAGACTTAAGTTCAGAGGGTTTTATACAAACCTACGTATGAAAACCGTTCAATTCCTGAATTGAGTTACGAAGATTTTTCTGAATCGCAAAAAAAAATTTCTTTGTGACGTAACTACAAATTTAGTTTTCAGATTTATTCCTATACTTGTGCTATGAGAACTTTCTTCATGCCAAATTTCAGGATTCTAGGTCAACGGGAAGTTGACTTAGAATCCATCCTATGAATTTTGATTCCCTTGGGAGTGTCGAAATAAACGTTTTTTGCGACATCAACGGCCGTATCTTTTTTTTTGGTTAACTCACACGTTTGATTTTTTCAGAGCTTTGAGGGATCGCAAATTTGAGTATATGGTTTTAATTTTAACTCGATACCTCCACGCGTTCCCAAGATGATGGGTCTTAACAGACATACAGACAGACAGACGTATGGACAACAAAGTGATCCTATAAGTGTTCCGTTTATTCCTTTTGAGGTACGGAACCCTAAAAGCGATTGCATTTGAGAATTTGTAGGTCGAATGGGATTTACTTTTTTATTGATTTGAATTAATGACATGTTAGAATAAATTTTTATTTGAATTATTTTTGAAATATTTACATGCCATTCATCATCTTCCTGCCCTTGTCCCATCTTATTTGGGGTCGGCACAACATGTTTTTTTCTTCCATTCTATCCTGTCAACCGTCATGCTATCACTAACTTCCTTTTCTTTCATATCACTGTTCACACAATCCATCCATCTTTTCTTTGGCCTCCCTCTCCCTCTCCACCCATCCACATGTATACTCATAACTCTTTTAGTAACATGCGTTTCATCTCTCCTCTTTACATGACCATAACAATTTATTTTGTGACGAATGTACTGTACCCATGTTTGAGCAAATAAATGATTATCTTATCTTATCTTATCTTATCAATGTACGTGTAGTGTAGTTACTCTTAAATTATTTATTATATTATTATTTGATGTGACCCATCGGCATTCCCAAAAGTGTTCGGAACTCGCACTACGAACGTCTTCGCCCAACCTTAGGGGTCCAGACGCCTCCTGCCGGAGGCTCTACGCGGGAATCGTTCGGTCCATGGCCCTTTATGGCGCACCGGTATGGGCGCCGGCGCTGCGGAAGCAGCCGGCGGCCCGACTGAACGCGTGCCAGAGGGTCATGGCCATACGGATGGTGCGAGGATACCGGACGATTTACCGCGAAGCGGCGAGCCTCCTTGCTGGCCAGCCACCATGGGATTTGGAGGCAACAGTCCTTGCACACATGCACGATCTGCGCATGGAGATGCAACGCCGGGGCGAAACTCCGCTGCCGCGACGAGTCGTAGCATGGCGGACAGAGCTCCGGCGGATTATCATGGAGAAATGGCGACAACGACTGTCGCGACCCAGTGCTGGGCACGCCACAATTATGGTGGTACGCCCCCTCTTTGAGGCGTTATTGGAAAGACCTCACGCGTCCTCACCTTCCGCATGACGCAGGTTCTCACCGAACACGGTAAGTTCGGGAAGTTCCTGCACCGGATTCGTGCGGAAGCGACGCCCGGATGTCGCCACTGTGTGGACCGCCCGGAGGATACGGTGGAGCACACGATGGAGGTGTGCCCCGCTTGGGCAGAGCAACGCCGTGTCCTCGTGGGGGCGATCGGCGGCGGCGATCTCTCGCGCCGGGCCTTGGTACATGCCATGGTCCGGAGCGACGCCTCCTTCTGCGAAGCAGTAATGCTAGCAAAGGAGACGGCCGATCGCGTGAGGCATCGGTCCTCACGCCCCAACCGCCGCTGGGAGTCCGATCCCGATTTACGGCCACCGTAGGCGCGGGCTTGCGGACGGCGAGCAATGGGTAGCCCGCCGTCCGACCGTCCGGTAACCGTCCGAACCGAGCCCAAGTCGTCGACGGCGCGTATTGTTCCACGCGCGCCTCAGGGAGATGTCAGCAAACCGTAGAAGCCCAGCAGGGTCGAAGCCTACTAGGGCCATGGGTAGTGTGAAAACGAAACCTGGAGCCCTGGGACGAAGGCAACGAAGGAACAGGAGTGGGTTTTTAGTCAGTAAAAGTCTGACACTATCTCCCGCTCCACCGAATAGCGGGATTTGTCATTAGATGATTTTCCAACCCAAAAAAAAAAACTACGAACGTCTTAAAATTGATGTTACGGTGGATTACATCGTAACAAAATTAGAGTACAGCTATACCCTCAGTGCGTACTTCGTTTTTTAGTGCACATACTAATCAAAGGTGGAGAAATGACTTAAGAAACACAAGCACAACCAAAAATCTTTATTAGTTAATGTATCTACGGCAACACTAGTATTGATTTTAATCAGTATTCAAAGTAGAGATTTAATTTGCATTGCAAAGATGCACAATCGATTGTTAGTTAACAGACGATTGACTTATCTACATCCGCTTTGTTTAATAAAAGTTGCTTCATTACCAGGGTTTAAGATTTGTTGAACATTTAATTTGGTAACTGCAATCTTGGAATAATTTTTTCATTTTGCAGGAATAACAGAATTTTATGCTAATTCAAGTTGTTAGAACTGATTTGTAATTTTTATTTTATTTTATTTTATTGGGGCAAAAAACAGTTACATGCTAGAGAAATACAAAAAAAAAATCCTTAAAACTAGATGCACAAACATGTAACCCACACCAATGTCCACATCTTGACATTTGAATAAAATAAGTGAAGGACTGTGGTAAGAGTTTACAGAGTACAGTGCCTTCTGCGACAGCTTCATGTATAACAAACTAATTTCTATAATCATAATTAATATAGTATGTAATGGAACTTTTAATGGGTTTAGACGTCAAGAGTGAATAGGTTATTTTCCATCGTCGGCCACACTCTTGTGTTCTATCAGATGAGATAGTCCCTAGTCAAACACGAGCCTATCCATAATAATAAAAAAAATCATTACATTATGATGTGACTAAGAGTTTTTGAACCTCGTAAATGATGCTTAGGAAGATGTCATACACAGACATGACTATGTACAATTAGAGGTCAAAGTGCAGTAGCACCACTAGCACCATACTAAACGCTCCTCAAAGAGATATCAGCAAACCGTATGGACCCAGAAGGACCAAAGTCCGCTAGAAACACGAGCATTTTCTGAAAAGGAAACCCGTGATATAAAAACGTAAAGGGTAATTGAAGAACACGGGTGTGGTTTTAATCAGTAAAAGACTGACAAATCTTAAAAACTAAAAATTTTTCGGAGTTTTGGTGAAACATTAGTGAACCGTTTCCCACGCGTTTCAGAGTAAGAGGTGGATATATGTTTCATATGAGGGCTCCTGAAATTGAGAAAGAGAGATTTGAAATGGTCAAAGAGTAACTGAAGTGTCTCACTGAAAGATTTCTCAGAGTGAACATATTTTAACTTGCACAAAATTGCATGCAACTAAAAATGAGTACTCACTCGTCACACTTAAAGTAGCTTCTGCCAGCAGCTTAGCCCGTCTGAAAGTAGATTTCTCTATATAAAGTTTGGGCCCCCGTTTCATCCCCTTGGGCGGTGAATTTTGGTAAACCCTTTCTTATTATTTTTGTCATCATCATCATTTCAGCCGAAAGACGCCCACTGTTGAACATAGGCCTCCCCCAAGTGTCGCCATAATGACCGGTCCCGTGCATCTCGCATCCATCGGATTCCCACGACACTCACCAGATCATCGGTCCACCTTGTGGGAGACCTTCCAACGCTGCGTCTTCCGGCACGTGGTCGCCATTCCAGAAACTTTCGTCCCCTTTTGCCCACTACCACTTAAGTTTGGCGATTCTTTGGGCTATGTCTGTAACCTTGGTTCTCCTGCGGATATCTTCATTTCTAATGTGATCACTGAATCTTCGTATAAAATGCACAGAGGTTTTTTATGATGTATACATACATCATAAAAAACCTCTGTGCATTCAGCATTCTAGGTCTGTCCATTTAGACTGAGCGTTGATGAGTCAGTGAATGAGTCAGGACTATAGATAGATAGATATATTCTTTATTGTACCAAAAATACAAATTACATTAGGAACTTAAAATACTTATACTTACTTACTTTGCCTTCTATATATACAGAAGATGACAATAAATCCATGTACACTCATAAACTTGAGTATACAATCTTGATTACAAAATAACACATCCAGTCGTTATGTAAATACTGTTAACCGTAAAACCGTATTTTTCATAATGCAATATGTAAATTACAATAATATAAACATGTTTACTTCAGGAGGTTATTAACACCAAATAATTATGATATTTGATGTACAATTGTGATGTGGAAAATTTTATTGTAAAACTACTTTTGTAGTAATGAATGGTATGATTCATATAGTTGAATGGCGTATTCTTGTGAGAATAAGAAACAAGCAATTCGACTTGGTCTTCGGAATATTTGTTGTATACATTTTGTTTCGGGTTTTGTTATTATTTATCAATATGTATGTATAATTATTTTTTTTATTTAATCTACATGCCACACAAAGGTATACAGGTGGACTTAATGCCCTAGGCGTCCTTTACCAGTCAACATAGGATAGTGAAGAGACAATACGGCAGGTGAATAAAAAAAAAATATAATTATATTTTATAAAGCAAGGTTACAAACGTATATACCTAATATTAAGTGTTTTATAATACCTGATTTTTCTAGAAGATATATTTTATTTTATATTCTTTGAACTAGTTCAAAAATTATAAAAATGAAAGTTTGTGAGTGATGGTGTATGTTTGTGTTATGTTTGTTACTTCTTCATGCTCAAACAATACTTCTGATTTTGTTTATTCTTCTTTCCATATACTGTCCATACTTCTGTGAAATGCGCTTCCTCTCAACATTAGGACGGCCACCAGTCTGTGTGCATTTAAGCGGATGTTGCGGAATTATTTTCTGCACAAAATAATAGTCGACTTAAAAACCCATTTCTTTCACTTTATATAAATATGTATATATTATATTAAACTAGCTGAGCCGGCAAACGTTGTTCTGCCATATAAAAAAAAAAAAAAAAAAAAAATAGATGTTGGCCGATTCTCAGACCTACTCAATATGCTCACAAAATTTCATGAGAATCGGTCGAGCCGTTTCGGAGGAGTTCAAGTTCGAACACCGTGACACGAGAATTTTATATATTAGATTATATATGTATGTTTCGAGTAGTGGTGGCCGAGTGGTAAAGGCCCCGACTTATGAGTTGTAGTTCGCGGGTTCGAACCCAGCCAGGCGCATTACTTTATTTAATTTATTTTTATCATCACTGCTCACAAAATGGTGAAAAAAAACATCGTGAGGAAACCGGCATGTCCTAGAACCAAAAAATCGAAGACATGTGACATCCACCAATCCGCACTGGGCCCACGTGGTGTATTACGGCCCATTTCCTCACCTGGAGAGGAGGCCTGAGTCCCAACAGTGGGAACATTATAAGACTGATTATGCTTTTATGCTATGTACGTTTATTTTGTATATGCATACTTTTGAACCCTTATTTTCGTAATAATCTGTTGATTTTTTTAAGCACCTGACATGTTTTCTCTTCACCATCCTAGGTTGACTGGTAGAGAATGCCTAAGGCATTAAGTCCACCTTTATACTTTTGTGTTGCATGCAGTTTTAGTAAAATAAAAAATAAAATAATTGAAACGCCTGAACGGATTTCGATGAAACTTGGTACACGGGTACACCATGTCTTGGAATACCACATTTTTATCTCGAGCATATATTCTCTTGTGATAGTTTTCTAAATTCGCGCGGGCGAAACCACTGACAAAAGTTAGTTATAAATAAAAGATATCGTGCATAGACAAGATATAAATATTAGATTTATCCTACCTAAACTAACACTGAAATAGCTAATCGAAATATTAGATTTATGTTACTAAAACTTACACTATCCAATAGCTAATCGAAATGCCAACCGTGGTCTTCTCAAAAAATATAAGTCTCTCATTCTTTATAGCTTTACCCTATTTATAAAGAGCACTTCAGTTAATCCCTATTCGACATCATAAAACTGCTTATCCTAACATCTTCTTCCGGACGTCATAAAAAAAATATTAATCTAATATTTATGTACAGTACTGGTATAGAGACGGAGCTAATATTGCATTGTCTACCAGTCAACAACTCGCAGTAGGCATTCTAGGGACGCAGGTAACGTACCTAGAAAACTGGGCACGTGGAGCTCATAAGATAAAAAACTTTTTACAAAAAAAATACAACCGACGTCTATGTGAAAAAAAAACACTGTAAAGTTTAAAATAACTTTAATTTCGGAAGTCGGTGTTTCTATAATAGTTTTGTCTCCTCGTTATTTAACACTGACTTCCGAAATTAAAGTTATTTTGCACTTTTCAGTGTTTTTTTTTTACATAGAAGTCGGTTGTATTTTTCTGTATTTTTTTTTATTTTACACTTTTTAGCTATGGTACCACCACTAAAAAGTACCCCTCAACCATACTTAAATACCTTATAGCCAGAGTGCATCTCATGACAATTCTAATAATCCCAAACACAGTTAGATTACATTAATTTATTACAGAGTTCCGGTTCCTAACTTCAGGTTTCATCATCAGATCAGTTCGATATATTTCCCCTCTTCTTTCAGTGAGTCATCGACTACACGTATAAATAAAGCAATTTTACTTATTACGATACTTCTGCTGTGTTCCTATGAGGAGTTCTGTTCCATATCTTCGAAGTTCATGATCAGATCATAACAATTTTTCTGTGGGACCAACTTGGAAGCATAACCTATCAATCAAAAACAGAAATGTTCAAAATCGGTCCACAATTGACCAAGAAATCGGTGAACATACATAAAAAAAAAAAACATACATTCAGCCGAACATAGAAGCTCCTCCTTTTTGAAGTCGGTTAAAAATACATATAAACGAAACCAAGATAAATATAAAACATAAAAATTAAGAAAACTGCAACAAAATAAATATTAATTACTAGCTTGTGCCCACGGCTTCACCCGCATACATAAAATATAGCCTATGTCACTCAGGAATATAAATTTCAGCAATCGGACCAGTAATTTCAGAGATTACCTCCTACAAAAAATACAAACTTTACCTCTTTATAATATTAGTGTAGATGACGAAGATCAAATCTTAACTTAAGTAGTAGTTCCGAAATTTTACGCTTGAATAAAAATTCATTCTCAGCTTTTTTGAACTTAAGGGAAAACACATTCTATGCCTAAATCCCCCAAATCTTCAATTCATGGCCGATACCAGTTATTTCTGTTTCAATGAACTCTGATGACAAAAAGATGAACCTTTTATTTATATTTTCATGTACCTATGTGTCTATATTTACTCCACAGCCGAATATTTTCAGAAACTATGATACCAAAAGTAGGTGTGCCTACAAATAGTCGAGATCAAAACTTCTTTATGTTAAAAATGGAGCCTATAATGCAAATCGGACCGAGAAATACATATTAACCAGGAAAAAAAGAAAGTGTATTTTTTATTGCCGGTACGCAGTTGTGTTAGAAGTAACTACATACTGTGGGAGTGTATGAAATAGCTTACAGGACCAAGGAGAAAGCTCTTTAGCTAAAATAAAAACGCTTGGTTGAATATAATAATTATGTATTTACTTGTGACTCTTCTAAACCAAATGCTAACAATTTTAAATCGAATCTATTTTCAATTGAGTGTTCAAATAAAGCCGAAACAAGGTCTTTTTTTGTGCCAGCCAGTACGCTGTAAGGTTCCTTTCAGCGGTCTACCTTTGCAATATTCATCCTTAAATCGTATCGCTACTTCTTTTCTGGCTTGGGGAGGCGAGTTACTTCCCCATGTTTGCAAAGGTTAGCTGAATGTCGATGTATTCTTCTTCTTCTTCTCAGACGGTACACTCTTGCCAGACTGGTCGTGGTAATCACTGTGAAGCACGATGAGTGATCTTGGTAATACGGCGCCATTCATAGCGGATTTTTCTCGATCTATTACTGTATATTTAAATGCCAAAAATTTTGTCTAATTGGTGATGTACAAGGCTGGCTAAAACCGCACTGACCACCTCAATTTCCTTAGGTAACTAAAATCGAGCCGCATGTTTCTGGTGACTGAAATCGATCGACGAAAATCGACCCATGTAAATCCCCTATTAAATAAAGAAGCGAGCCCAGCGGCAAACTTTAATAGGCTTAACAAGTTTGAACAGGTTTAAATAAGAACTTCTGTTAAGTCCAGTTAAAAACTACTCAACTATGTATTTATTTTGTAAATTTATTTTTATTTAAGGAACGATCAGAAGTGGAGGGAGGTTTTTTGCCCAAGAGTAATCTTGCTCGTTCTTTAAGTTCTATTTAAAAAATAATTGTATTTTTTTTATATTTTTAATTTAGTGTCCACTTCAAGCATCAACGTAATGTAAAATATCTAGCATAATCTTTTATTAAATGTGAAGAAAGGAATTAAATACTTGGATAGCATAAGTTAGCAGAAGAAAAACTTAATTTTTTTTTTTTGATTGAATTTTTTCTTGTCATGAATTAATATAATGATATTATGTCTTTTTTAACTATTTTTAGTTTGGGCTACATCAAATATGAACACTTTCAGTATCTAAAAACAAGAGCCGTAACAAGGACGGTGCCAGCGGTGCCCAGGCACAGGGCGCAGTCCCTGGAGGGGCGCAATTTTTTTATATCTAGTCGTTTTTGTTAGCATTATATTTATTTCTAAGGGCGCAGTTATAGATACTCGCAGCGTACTATAAAAGGTTAGTTACGGCACTATCTAGAACATGCACCCAACGTGGCTATGCCGATCGGTAGCACGCCAATAACGGACCCGTGGTCAGAGGGTTAAAGCTAAGCCCTGACACCGCTCAACACGAACATCTCGCCGCATCTAGAATACACAATAATTAATTTGTATGCCTGCAACCCACCTCCCGAGACGTTATTATACGAAATTATTGTTGATTTGTGTTCATGTCCAGGACCTGACTTGCGAGTTCAAATCTAAGTTTGATTTTTCAATTATTGTACCTACGATCCATGTGCTGGATCCTTAGCAACAAAAGTGTTAAACTACTACGAACACACATATCATAACATCAAAGCTTAGTTACTCTATTTATTTATGTTGTCAACTGTTAATTTTGTAGCCAGGGAACCTATGTTATCGTTGTAATATTTATATTAGATTTCTGATTCCAACTAGGCATCAATAAATAAACAAGTTGAGTCATTTTAGCTGAACCCAATCGTAAATTGTAAATTGTTATTCTTACTGTTACGTTTAATTTGTTATTTTTCTATGCAATTATGCGAGAATTCATTTGAGCTGGTTACACAAGGTTAATGGTAACACACTAATATCCTTTTAATGGGCGAAAATACACAATTATAAACAAAAATTAAAATGAGACCAAACCTGTAATATCTCACAAATACAAACACTTTAGTTGATTGTCATAGAGTTCGAGTGACCACTGCGAAATTCATGTTGGTTGATATGAATACAACAACTATAAATCGCTATAAACATACATAGTCATAGCAGTTTATTGGTAAGGGATTATTACAAGTTATATACAAAAGAATACATTATAGTCAACAAATTATTAAAAATAAGTTACATTATTAAACAATGTCAAATGATAAAAATATTAAAAGATGTCAAATCAATAAAAAAAAATTCAAGAAAAAAATATATAGAAGTCAAATCACACATAAAGATAAATTAAATGAAAAGAAAAGTCACATTAAATTACATTCCATATTAATATTTATGTCAAAGTTTAGATCATCTTAAATTCGATCGTCAAAGCAGTAAAAAGCTTGCCCGATAAGCCATTTTTTCAAACGAGCTTTGAAGCTGCCTATAGTTCTTCATCATCATCATCATTTCAGCCGAAAGACGTCCACTGTTGGACATAGGCCTTCTCCAAATGTCGCCACAATGGCCGGTTCTGTGCGTCTCGCATCCATCGGATTCCCGCGACCCTCACCAGGTCATCGGTCCACCTTGTGGGAGGCCTTCCAACGCTGCGTCTTCCGGTACGTGGTCGCCATTCCAGAACCTTTCGTCCCCATCGACCATCTGTTCTGCGAGCAATGTGCCCTGCCCACTGCCACTTAAGTTTGGCGATTCTTCGGGCTATGTCTGTAACCTTGGTTCTCCTGCGGATATCTTCATTTCTGACGCGATCACGCAAGGAAACTCTGAGCATAGCCCTTTCCATTGCCCTTTGAGTGACTTTAAGCCTTCTGATGAGGCCCATTGTAAGCGACCACGTTTCGGAGCCATATGTCATCACTGGCAACACGCACTAGTCATAGACTTTCGTCTTGAGACACTGTGGTATATTGGACGAGAAGACACCGCGCAGCTTCCCGAACGCTGCCCAGCCGAGTCGGATTCGACGATTGACTTCTTCCTCGAAGTTAGACCTACCCAACTGGACCGTCTGTCCCAGGTAAACGTAGTCGTCCACAACTTCGAGTGTAGAGTCTCCGATCAAGGAGTGGGTGCTACATGGATATTTACCATGACTTTGGTTTTGTCCATGTTCATTTTAAGTCCCACTCTTTCGGAAGCTTTACTGAGGTCACCAAGCATTGTAATGTACTCCTCCGTAGTCTCAGCCATGACTACTATGTCGTCGGCAAATCGAAGGTGAGTGATGTACTCGCCATTGATATTTATGCCTAGCCCTCTGCACTCCAGAACCTATAGTTGCCTATAGTTGGGGTAGCAGAAATAGCTGCTGGTAGTTGGTTATAAACTGTCGGGTGTGAGTATAATGTGATTCGTCTTGGAGAATTTGGCGAGCGTTCGATTTGAAACCGTCGATAGCTGACCCTTGCTACTAGTGGAAATTGAATGACGGCTGTATAATATACCATGCTCGTTTATTTTTAGTATTCTTGCGCTTTTGCAGTTGATAGACATGTTTTTTTTCTTCATTTGATTTGCAATAACTTTTAAGATGATACTTTTCTCTAAGTAAAAGTGCATCACAAACAATTAAACTCACTAATCAATTTCAAGTAAAATACATTACATTTTATGGAACTTTTAAGCACATTGGAACAGATAAAATATTTTAGTAAAAATACTATACCTAAGAACTGTTTTATAGCAAATGGGTTATTATTAAATATATATTATTATTATTAGATATTTCATGCCACGTCTTATGAGGTTATGGATGTCCCATAAAAGAGCGGTCCCAATTCAAAGGGAATAAATATATCATAGAGTAAAATTGAAACCCACGTATCGCCGGAAAATTGGATTAATGGCGATATCACATAATATTTTTATGTAGGAAATGTAGGGTCGTTCCACAAATGTATTATTTTGCCCCCTCGGGCGCCCCGGGGGTATTATTATTACGTTTTTACGTATATCACCAAAAAAAAAAAAAAAAAAAATCTTTTTCTGGATTTTTCTAGGAAAAACAAAAATAAAGAAAACAAAATTTTCGGCTAAAAAAAAATCGTACAAACGTGTGTACAAAACGACAATTAAGAGTTTTTCAAGGTCATTCAAGTTGTACAGACGTATGTACAATCGGCGCTCGAGGGGTTTAGGTTTAGGCTCGAGTTAATAAGGTTAATTTACTATTTATTAATTTTGATATTTTTTAAATATTATATTTATGTTTCATTTATTCTATCAAATATTTTTTAAATTGGTGTCAGTTTCACGCTATTTTTTTGATGATTTGACAGAATGCACATTTTATTCTCTTAAATGTGCAGTTGCGCTGCGTGTCGCAAGTTTAATTCCCGCACAGCACAATATTTTTATAGCCTACAAATACTTATTCTGGGTCTTGTGTATATGAGTTTATAAACACACCCATGACACATGAGAACAAAAACAAAACAAAAAAAGTTTAAAACTAACATATTGTAATTCCTGCAACAAACATTAAAACTAAATAATCTTTTTAATGTGCTCTTGAATTAATTATCTTGACGTCACATTTCAGGTTTACTTTTTATGAGAATGTTGTACATATATACTGACAAATATAGACTCATCTCTATCAAGTTTTATGGTTTTCTTTAGTTTGGTCTTAATGGATGTCTAACGGTTTTTTTACGGTATTATCCACCGTTTACGACTTATTTAATTACGCTGAAGCTGTAACATTATTTTAAGGAAGACGGATCTTTATATTTTTTCAGTAACTATAAGCTATAATGTTTTTGTTATGATTTAACCACGTGACGTTTTCGTAGCATACGACAATCAACAAATCCGTCAATTAGCAAATTTTTGACAATCACCTTCGGTTATAAAACATGTTTAAGCATACTGCCGTAAATGACAATAGGCAAAGCACATTGCTCGCAAAACGTATGGTCGATAGGGCACAAAGGTTCCGGAGAGGTTCCCGTGGGGGTGCTCCCGGGGGTTGCCCCACAAGGTGGACAAGTGGATGCAAGACGCACAGGTCCGGTGATTGTGGCTACACCTGGGAGAGGCCTATGTCTAGCCGTGGACATCTTTCGCCTGAAATGATGATGACGAAGAACCGGTCTCTAAAAAAAATATGAACTAAGAAGGATTAGTATTTTCTGAAATATGAAACGGTACCGTTACTAGACGGTAGTACTAATTTGTCAGATCCAGTCATTTGTCAAATCGCTTAACTATGTTTCCGGACATTACTCTCATTGACGTCAACGTCATGTTGAATTTATAAGCTATGTTTTTCAAGTGGAAGATCTCTTGCTAAAAGCGTGAATTTTGCGGAAAACCCTCATTATTATACAAAAAAAAACCTTTCATGCTGATTTACAAACTGAGGCAGAAACTCGTTACTCTCTGCGACAAAATTATTGTACAAAGCGACAATCCCATACTGTGAGATTTATTATAAAAAAACCATGTCATTTTCCATATTATGTATAATTTCAAATTATTATTCGATTAAAAATCGATTCTACGAATATAGAATAGAAGATTAAATCTCAGTAAGTAATAATTTTTTTTTTTGAGTAATTTTTGACAGGTTCTCTAAATAGATAGAGATTCTCTGTTTCTTTCTTTTTTCTTTCATTCTTTTTTCTCGTTTTTTTATGTTTGTCTGTTCTGTCTTTTATTTTCTTTTTAATCATTTATAGAATCAAATTCAATTAACTAGTGTAAATCTACAGATGCGATGGAACATCTAATGACGATTGAACAAAAATAAATGTAATACAGTTACTTACAATTTTGGATTATATTATTGGTCATTGACTCTAATATCAACTGTAGTTACTCGCTTCTTTCCAGTCGTTACATATAAATACCCAGAAACTACGGAGTTTTAGGGTATTGGTTTGTACTAACACAATATGGACCTGTATCTTTACTGTGTCTGAAATAAATATTTTCAATTTCAATTTATATAATATATTATTTTAGAACCGATTTATATATTACCTACCTAAAAGGCAGTAAAAGATATTTGTATGACAACAGAAATGACTGACCAATATCATTGTGTAGTAGCGACTCGCATAGGATATTTTAAACATGTATATGCCTCTCAATACTGCAGTATTGAGAGGCATATACATATTTTCATTTTATAGTAACAGTCTTAATCAGAAGTGATCATCGTATTACCCGTTCTGGGGGTTCAATATCATTCGGAATCATTCTGGCATAGTCTATAGCAATTCTTTGTGAACCTGGTTATGAAAGCGGCTCGCCAAACATTTCTAACATAATCTGTTATTGGGAGATAATCTAGACGCAAGCAACACAACAGCGATGTAACGCTCCGCTGTAGTGACAATCGATAGCCAGTATCATCGTATAAGCGACATTTTTGGTGATTCCAATAGTTTTGTAACAAAATAGTTCCCTTCTAACTTAATTTATTGTACAAGCCTTGCGTACTTTCATTAATACTGGGTAGCTGACGGCGCTACAATTGTGGAGAAATACGATATTTCAACGATTTAATACATACATTTATGAAAAATTTTTGTATGTTTTGTTTTTAGATGGGAAAATCATCTTATGACAAATCCCGCTCTTGAGCGGGGCGCGAAATAGTGTCAGACTTTTACTGACTAAAAACCCACTCCTGTTACTTCGTTGCCTTCGTCCCAGGGCCCCGGGTTTCGTTTTCACACTACCCATGGCCCCAGTAGGCTTCGACCCTGCTGGGCCCCTACGATTTGCTGTCATCTCCCTGAGGCGCGCGTGGAACAATACGCGCCATCGACGACTTGGGCTCGGTACGGACGGTTACCGGACGATCGGACGGCGAGCCACCCATTGTTTGCCGTCCGCAAGCCCGCGCCTACGGTGGCCGGAAATCGGGATCGGAATCCCGGCGGCGGTTGGGGCGTGAGGACCGTTGCCTCACGCGATCGGCCGCCTCCTTTGCTAGCATTACTGCTTCGCAGAAGGAGGCGACCGCCTGCCACTCCTCCTCGCTCATGGAAAAATATTCATCTTTTTACAAAGATACTCGTAAGTGACAGGCACAGTTTTAATATTAAGAATAGGGACAAATTAGATCAACCTGGATTCAGATTGTCTAAAGTACATAATTCTTTTATGGGGTGCTGTGTAAAACTTTCTAATAAAATACCACTTGAGATTATCCAATTAAATGAATCCAAATTCAAAACATGCATTAAACGCACACTATGTAGACAAGCATATTATAAACTGGAAGATTATAATCCTTAATAAAAATACTTGGCTAAATGCCGGTACTGCTCCACATCCACTTTTGCCTAATTCGTTTTTTTACGTATGTACAATCGGCGCTCGAGGGGTTAAATATATTTTTATAAACATTGGAAGAGATGCTATTGCCCTTTTTGTATTGTTGTTTTCGTAATGGTTTTTTACTATTTTATTTGTATAATGAAGCTTGTGATCAATTATTGCTTTTTGTATTAGTTTTGACAGGTCATCTTTTAGCTGCCAGTGGCTTATTTCAATTTTTTTTATTACTTTTCTTTTCTTTTTTTTCGTTATCTGTCTACACTGTGCTCACATAATAGATGCAACAAGAAATACATATGTAATCAAGATTATATGTAACTCATATTATGATTTAGAAGAGTGCCCATGGAGTTTCTTACACGTTCTTCTCCATAGAGATCTATGCTTTGGAACGTGCAATTTAACTTCACCTTTTTTTTGAACTGACCGACATCTGACTATTCAAAAATGGTCTATTTGAAATAAATTCTTTTGATTTTAATGAATTTTCATTAAAATTAACTACAAGAATCAGATGCCATACTATTTTATTACGCTGGAATTCTTATTTTTGGAAACGATTTGCTACATTTTATAATTTGTGAACTGTCAGAAATGAAGGATTTGTAATTTTAAAATTGTACACTTTTTTATGTGGGAAAATCATCCAATGACATCTCTCGCTCTTGGACGGAGCGAGTGATGTGTGTGTGCGAGCTACCCATTGCCTGATCCTACGGTGGCTGGAATTCGGGATCGGGATCCCGGCGGCTGGGGCGTGAGGGCCGCTCCCTCGCGCGGCACGTACGGCTTCCTCCTTTGCTTGCATTACTGCTTCGCAGAAGGTGGCGACCGCCTGCCACTCCTCCTCATTTCGTACCATGGCCTGTACGGCCACGATCCTACTCTCTATTGTGATCTCTCTCTGTCACTTAATGGTTAAAACTCAACTTTTAATTAAGCTGGCCTATGTACATGAACTCTGTTATCCACTTATAAGTTGTTATGGTGTACAATAAAGAATCAAAGAATTAAAGAGGTGCCACCTTATAATGTTGTTGATTTATAACCCAAAACTTAACATTCCTATTTCATCTCGTCTTTATAAATTTTCAACGCCAGTTTCTTTCCGCTTCTTAGTATGCAACACAAGGACAAGTCTTGTGCAGTAAAAACAAATTAACTCGTACATGTCAACGGGCTAATTTCCAGTCCAGGTTCTAATTAAGGATCGTTTCTGTGAAAGAAATAATAGCTTTAATTAACTCAGGATTAAATGCGTAGTGTTCGTCGGTATTTGATCTTTATTTTTAATGAAAACGTGTTTTGCGGATTGTAGATATAGACATCACGTGGTTACATGTTCGAAAGAGTTGCCGTGGCTCTGGAACGCATAAGGAAACTAAAATTTATGTAAAAAACGCATATTTTTTTGTCAGTTAAGATGCTTTTACTCAAAAAAAAAATGGACCTACATGGAAACAGTAATTCATTGCATTGTGTTGCAAAACTGGAAAGATTAATATAATATGGGTTACAATCTTTAGAAATTGGGCCTAAAACTTTTCACTTATTACTTTTTGTAGAGACCAAGTCATATATCTTGATAATATTCTTTAAATGCTAGAGTCACAGTGTAATAATAATTTTTTCCGGAACATTTAAGACATTAATGTCACCGCGTTGATTAACTTCGGGTTGGTTTCTTTTAAATCACAGAGCGTAGAGACACGTCGCCATTTGCTAGGAACGCCATTGGTGAAACTTTCCATACAAGCGACGTGCTCCAATTAGCGTTACCCTTTTGGATTTTTTTTAGTTTAGAAATCATTTAATAATTTCTCCCGCTCTGGGTGAAGCGAAATGAAGTGTTAGGCTTTTACTGACTGTAACCCAACCATTTTCATCAAGTTGCCTTTTGCGTTCCAGGGCCGTGGTAACTCCTTCGACCTCGTGACCTCGCAGGCCTGGTATTTTTTTTTTAGGTGGGAAAATCATCTAATGAAAAATCACGCTCTTGGGCGGAGCGAGAGATAGTTTCAGACTTTTACTGACTAAAAACCTACTCCTGTTCCTTCTTTGCCTTCGTCCCAGGGCCCCGGGTTTCACTTTCACACTACCCGTGGCCCCAGTAGGCTTCGACCCTGCTGGGCCCCTACGATTTGCTGACATCTCCCTGAGGCGCGCGAGGAAGAATACGTGCCGTCGACGACTTGGGCTCGGTCCGGACAGTTACCGAACGGTCAAACGGCGTGCTACCCATTGCTCGCTGTGCAAGGCCTGGTATGAGTGTTCCATAAGGACCGAGAACGAAGTCATTGACGGCGCGTAGTGTTCCACGCGCGCCTCAAAGAGATGTCAGCAAAACCGTAGGGGCCTAGCAGGATCGATGCCTGCTAGGGCCATGAAAACGATATATCGGTATATATATAGCGGTCAAGCGCAAACCTATCAAGAATAAAAAAAAACCTACTCATGATCTCGGAACAATAAAGTCAACTGAAGGAACATAGGTATGGTTTTAGTCAGTAAAAGTCTGTCACACTCCGCTCCAACCTAAAGCGAGAGAAGTCATAAGATGATTTCCCAAAAAAAGGCCAGGTGTGAGTGTTACCCTTTACTTATAAAAATTGAAGGACCATGAGTGTTGTGATGATGCCTATGATGGGCGAAGTTAGAGCTCAGCGCACATTGCGCGATCACAAATCGTCGTATCCTACGAATAGGGGCGTAACTGCATGATAGCAACTTTTCAGGAGACACTTTTTGGTGTTTAATTAAATTAAATATTATCAAATATGCATTAGTGATTTCATATAATGTGTATTGATATCTTAAGATGCGGCTAGGATTATTTTCGACAAATTATCTTTATATTTTAAACGCATTTTGTCCCTTAAATCCTTATTCTCTGTTGTGTTAATCAATTTTCAGTATTGGGTGCATAGAAATAAAACCATAACGGTGATTGTGGCCGTGTTCTATGGAATGGCTATATTGCGAGACGAAGCCCTAATTACGTTTGTGTCTTTCTTCTATGTTTCAAATTATGTTTTTGTCTTTTATTCTTCCGCAGATAAAAGACATAAGTAATGTAACTTATTGCTCAAATCCAGCACTACTTCGCATTATGTAATTAGAATGACTTAATTAAGTGCAAACTCGTTGATGTTATGATATTTGAACCTATTCAATACCACAATTTAACAAAACGCGTTCCGCCGACTAGTGGCCGAGCGGCGCTAGCACGCTCTCCCTGCGCCCGCGCACCTCCATAAATTGCGAAGAAAGAGGGCGCGACGGCGATTGTGGTTATTTTCTTCGTTGAAAACGTAGTGCTTAAAATTGTGGCTTTTTAGAAAACCTAATTAATTGATAACATGTACCGTTTTTAAATGTTTTGTTGGACTGGTTATATGTGGGATGCTGAGCAAAATTGAATTATGCAATAAAAAAGGAAAGCCTCTATGTTCGTTAGGGCACTATCCGTAGGATACGACGAAATTATAAATATTGAAATGCCATCTTTGGTTGCTGCCCAGTAGAGCCATCCCGTATTGATGAAAATATATTGAAATACTGGAATGATCAGTTTCATATAGCAAAGAATGGTTAAAGACTGATTCTTTAATTTTTTATTGTACACAAAATATACATAGTACACTGTGATACAGACAGTTCATGTACAAAGGCGAGCTTAACTCAGCAATTAATTTTCTCCAAGCAAACCTATAGTTACAAAGGGAGAACATATTCGAGGGTAGGATTCAGTGCACAATGTAAACCTACATAACTAAATCTAATATGTAATTATGTCATACATAAGTCTAATATATAATTATATTATACATAAGTCTAATTTATAATATGCATATTAATACATTATACCTACTAATATTATGTCAATACTGACACTGTGACTGATGGTTTATCCATTTACGTAGATAAGCAAGTTTGCGGAACATGTATTATGGATTATTTTTCTACGGCAGCGTGAATCATGATCTATTGAACCACTCATAATTTTTTTAAGCCTAGCCTGTTTATATCCGTTAGTATTGAAAAATTTCTTCAGTCTAGTTAGACAGCTAATGGAAACCAAACTCTTTATATATACGTCATCATGATCATGGTAAATATTTAGATATTTCGTATATTATTATGATTACAATAAGTTATTTATATCAAACGTCTATCAACAAACGTCTATCGTCTTGGACAACATTGTTCTGCCATATAAATTATCAAAAAAAAAATGGGGGTGTTTTTTTTTTTAGGAGAGTAAAACTAAATAACCTTTGATCTATTCTCAGATGAAAACAGTTCAATTCCCGAATTGAGTTACGAAGATTTTACCGAATCGCAAAAGTTTTTTTGTGATGTAACTATAAATTTACAGTTTTCAGATTTTTCCCTAAACTTGTGCTATGAGACCTTGCTTCATCCAAATTTCAGGATTCTAGGTCAACAGGGAGTACCCTATGAGTTTTGATTCCCTTGAGAGTGTCGAAATAGTCGTTTTTCGAGACATAAACGGACGTATCTTTTTTTTTTGTTAACTCAGAAGTTTGTTTTTTTCACAGCTTCAAGGGACCGCAGACTTGGGTATATGGTTTTTAATTTTTATTTCAACTACCTCCACGCGTTCTTGAGATTAATGGTCTTAACAGATAGACAGACGGACAACAAAGTGATCCTATAAGGGTATCGTTTTTCCTTTTGAGATACGGAACCATAAAAACACAAAAGTCGGTCAAACCGTTTCGGAGGAGTTTGATAATACTGCGCACTGTGACACGAGATTTTTGTATACTAGATATCTGCCCATCTACCTACCCAATATTGGTGTGGGAAAGGTAGGTATATGCTATTTGTTCTGTATAGCGCTGTCTCTCTTCCACACTCAATCATGATGATTATAAGATGTCATAGAAGGGCCCCAGATGTTTTGATCTTGATTGTATAAGAACTTTGGTTTTACTCATCTGTAAAATAAACTTCATCGAAATTAGACTGCGGGCTCAATCTATTTTCATTAAAATACGAAAATGGAAAATGTTTGGTTGGATAAATAACGATTGTCTCGGCAGATTTCATTCAAAAGATTTGTCTGCTAAAATAATGAAATATTGGACTAAATTTTCGATGTAAATGCGATGTTCGCTGGTGACGAATTTAAAGTCACTGAAATTATTGTCAAGTAAAATGTTTAACTTAATAATTTCCTTTAAACCAATATTTCGTAAGCGTAGAATTTGGGTATTACTAAAGGAACGGTAGGGCTGATTTCTCCCTGTCAAGGTTGCACGATTATTCAAAAGAGTTATCGAGGTCCTTTTTTTTCGGTGGGAAAATCATCCAATGACATCCCTCGCTCTTGGGCGGGGCGTGAGATAGTGTCAGACTTTTACTGACTAAAAACCCACTCCTGTTCCTTCTTTGCCTTTGCCACCCATGGCTCCAGTAGGCTTCGACCCTGCTGGGCTGGTTAAGAAGATGTCAGCTAAACCGTAGGAACGGTTTAGCTGACATCTTCTTAATGCGCACGTGGAACACTACTCGTCATCGACAACTTGGACTCGGTCCGGACGGTTACCGGACGGTTAGATGGCGACCGAGGCCCTGGAACGCAAAGGATAACTGAAGGAACACAGAAGGGTTATTGTGTGGAATTTTAATAAGATGGTTGTGCTATGTCGAATGTGTACGGACTCACTGCATTGGAGCAAGAACCAAAAATATTTCAATCTTTTTTACTTGATTAATGTTTTTACGTTTGTTTTTGGTGAGGGTTGAACCTTCCTACATTTGAAGAATAATGGTGCTCTATTTGTAGGTGGTACCTACAGTAATATATTGATGTTTTCGTTTTTAAATGGTCATTGTCTTTTTCAAATAACTTCTCCTAGGGAGAATTTCTCTCGGGATTGTCTGACTTTTGTTGGTTAACCCTCCTGTGTTCCTTCAGTTGCCCTTTGACTCTTCCGAAACATCCCGCAGCATGGTCATTGCATTTTACTAATTTCTCTTTACAAGTACGGGTTCTTGTAAAGAGAAATTGAGAGAGACATGCAGAAACTTTTAACGTCAGATTTTGTTCCAAAAGGCTTAATGTTTTATCCGTTTTTGAATTTCTGAATATGTCTCAAAGTGAGTATGACTGCTTTGAAATACTTTTGGTCATACTACAGATATATACTACAAATATTTGACCCTTACAACTCGAAAATTGATGCAATTTTCTAGTCATTTTCATAATAATGACAAGACAACACGTTTCTAAACTGAACGGTGCTGTAAATTATGTTGATATGAAATAATCTCTTTACATTTTCCTTTGAAACGGGAAAAGAATACTGTTCTTGTTGTTTTTTAAATACCTTCTTATCAAATATTGTTATGACCCAAACCGCATATACACTAGGGAACAAATAGAATAAGTACAATAGAATAGAATAAACTTTATTGTACGCCAAAATAGTAACGAAACTTTTACACTAGGTAACTTAAATCTATGGGTACAAAGGCGGTCTTATCGCCCCAAAAAAAAAAACAACTCCACCATGATGCGCAACGCGCCATCTATGTGACAATGCAACGTTGTCCAGTGTCCCGCAAGTTGCTCTCTAACATTTTACGTGACTCAAATGTTGTTGGACAGTTTGACAGCGTTGTGCGTCACGATGGGGATATATTATTATCCCCTAATGTATCTGAGGCTTTACACATGTAACCAATTATCATATTTTTACAAAAGCACGTAACATTAACCTACTCACAGGATACTTAAAATAAACCTAAAATAAATCCAACTCTTTCCACAAATGAATATATTATGTACTTCAACTAGGGTCTCTAAATTGAAGGAGCACTCTAAATACATCAAAGTTTTTTTTAGTCTGTGAAAAAAAATCGTGCGTCAAATAAATGTGTTGAGATGTAGTAGGTCAACCAGTGTAAGCTCGCTCTTTTTATGCTTGCCAGTAGGGTTAAAAACTGGTCGAGTATCAATTTTATAACCAGCATTTTTGCGGTTTCGTATGAGACTAAAACGGGAACAACATTAGACCGACGCACACGTGGGTCACACATTTGTACGTAGAATTGCGTCGAGTGTCGTGGATGAAATGTAGCTCTTGCTATAAAAGCCCCCTAGCCATGTTACAATCGTATCGCTCGCGCCGAACGCCTCGAGTAGGCCACGCCTCCGGTTCTTTTGTTTTGACCACGTGACTGAGCGTTGAGAAGACGTCAGAACAAAGGAATCGGAGGCGTGGCCTACTCGAGGCGTTCGGCGCGAACGATACGATTGTAACTTGGCTAAGGGGGAAGGTATGGAGACCGACGCGCCCAGATTGGCGTACGTGTGCCACGTGGCCCACGTGTGCCCAATGTAGTTCTACCTTATAACTCATTTACCTATCTAAAGCTTTCAAAGCTCAGGTTTTTGTTTATGTGTGGACTTACTAATAACAAGCACCCAATTTCAAGTACTATTTTCTAATGACAGATAACTGTGATTCGTTGAATTAAATTGAAAAATATTTACTCATGTTAATTCATTATGCATCATATACAACATTAGTTTTATTATATGCGAAACCCGAAACAAATGTCTAGTATTTTTATGTAAACAATCTATGTACAAAATTTTATAACTTTAACATGAAAAATCACAAAGTTATAAGCTCGTTATGTTACCTAGTTGACCGCACATATACACAGTCACCGGGCCATCCAGGTAACTGAGGGGTTGTTTTGCTCCCGCATCCAGCTGGATGCGTACAGCTGTGCGCTGACACTTAATGCCCGCAATGACCTGCCGTGACCTGTGTTGTACTTAGTATCGGTGGTGTCCATCTTGTGACTTTTTTTAATATTTTTGGGTAAAAATATAACATGCTGTAATAATCATTGAAATCGATTCAGTTACTGATTCTGAACAAACTTTATTCGGGTTTCACATAATATATTAAAAATAGAAACGAAGCAGTGGTGATCCCGTATTAACGGCACCGATTTATGAGGTCATGGATTTAAAGCCAACTTACTTGGAGTAATTAAGTATTTCATCACCACTATTATAACGCTGAAGGAAAATTTTGTACCGGCAAATATAAATTATCAAAAAATCTAAAAATGTGGCATATTATATACCAACCCGCACTAGGTGAATTATGCCCTCTCCCAGAAAGGAGACCTAAGACTCAGCAATGGAAACATTAAGAGGTGGATTATTTATGTATTGCATCGAAAAAATAGTAGAATAACATTTAACTTTTTACATTAATATGACATCGACGTAAGAATTTTTTTCCATCCTATCTACTAGTATAAAATAATATGCATGCCAGTTTATTTTTTACGGTTTCACGCTTTAACGGCTTAGAATGAAACTACATAGGATTTTTATATCTTAAGTGCCTATGTTCATTTGGAATATAATAAATTAAAAACTATTTTCTTGTAAATAAAACCCGAAAACTGTGGTAAACGTGTATAGAAAAAAGTACAGAGGCGTTGAAAGAATACGTGAGGTGAATCGAATACATGGTTTCTAATTGTCGGGTATGTTCTTAAAATCATTCATTGATCATCAGGTCATTAAGTTTCTGTTGCAAATTGATGAGCCGGACTAGTATAAAAATGTGATGATGCTATTCACATTCGAGTAGGAGCTTGCAGCTGCGCAATTCACACTCTACCAGTTTTCAACTTTATTGGTAAAAATAAAAGCGCGAACTTACAGTAGTCGACTGGGACATTTCCATACATTAACTTGACGCACAACGATACATTTCCACATAGTTTTCTTGACGTACGAGTACATCACATGTCTACTTAACTAAAAGTTTTATCAGTCTTAGAAAGCTTCGAGAGTTACGAACAGGAAATCTTTCGTTAGAGTCTTAAGTACTTTTGTCAAGTTGTACTCAACTTTCAAGCTTTTAATGCACATCGTGATTACTTTTAATAAATAACAGTGACTATTCATTCTGGTGAATTCTTGTTTTTGAAATATGTCTCGAACTGGGAGATATAAAGTTATAGTTATAATTTTATAAACACAAAAATTAATTCTAACCCTATTTTTTGTGTAGAATCATTCGGTTTCCTTCAGTATGGTTGAGCTGAGTGGTGGTAATATAAGAGTCATGTTCGTGAATGGCGTGGCTTATCTATATTTTGTTGTTGTACTATTTCTTTTCCTAAACGTTTTATCTAATACTTTAACTGTATAGTAAAACAACTTGAGTCATGAACAAAGCTATATTAACACAAATTACAATGACTGTCTTACACAAAGGTTAGTTAAAAACTGCCCGAATAATATCTCTATATTGGTGAAGGACGCTGGTCGCGCTAGCATTCCCATGGCACTTGAGATTATCGGATGTTTACGTCTGGGTTCGGGGTGGCGCAGCACGAGTACTTCAACACCGTCACCGCGGCGACCACCATGCCGGTCCCGTGACGTCACCCAGCACTCCAATGACTACGCTGACTGTGATGCCAATCCGGTGACATCACCCTTACACAGCACAGCGATCGCCAACACACGTATCCTACCAATTCTCTTTTATGGATGTTGGCTTTCAATTCGTTAGTGGTGAGGCTTCAATAACGCTACAAAATCTTAAGCAGTCGTATTGACTGCCTTGAGCTCTACGACCTAGTCTAAATCTGTTTGTATCGCAGACACAAACCAGCCGCCAGAGCCGAATCCCCAGTGTGTCAGACTCTAAAGATGCCTAATACCCTTCTGACTACCGACCCTGAATGTGATGTGTTTGCGGTTGAATGAAGAGGAAAATTATGCGTACGTGTCTGGTGTTCTGTGAGAGACAGTATGCAAGAGTATCTACTGTTCCATGTTAATTTGATAATAATTATATTATATTCAATCTTAAATTACTTATTTCTTTCGAAGAAAAAGTGTATAATTTTAAGAAATCTTTTGTAAACAGACATATATTCTACATTACCTGGTGTAGAATTTGTGACAGAAATACCTAAAAGACACAATCAGTAAAGTTTCATCGTCTCTCTAGCCTTTTTCCATTTAGCTTGGGGTTGGCTTTTAGTTTAACCGGATGCAGTACCTTACCTGTGTTTAACATGAAGCGACTGCCTTTCGGACCTCAACGACCCAGTCACTAGACAACACGATACTCCTTGAATAGACTAATGGTGACTTGGTGACTTTCTGGTGTCTGACTATCTGTAACGACTGTTAAAGATCTGCGAATGTCAACCAACTTTTTCGTGCTTTCCAAGGCACGGAGTGTCAGTAATGTCCGATGAATAAAGTTTGTGACTTTTAATATCAATATAATATTATTCATTACCTCCAATAAATAGGACTTTAAGAGCTGTGCCTCACTGGGACGCCATGGCGGCGTAGCCAGGTCAAGACGCCAAAAAAATGTATGGATTGGCTGCGTGACCAACAGTCGCCAGGTGAGGTTCACACCATAGAACTGCACGCATGTAAGGCCCGTGCCTCACTGGGACGCCATGGTTGCGCGAACTGGCAGCGCAGCCATGGCGTCCCAGTGAGGCACGGGCCTTACAGCTGGTATTACTAAATTTTCTTATGAAAATATAAGGAGTATTATTTTTTAAGGTGTGTTTTCTATAAACTTATCAAAAGGTTGAAAGAAAGTTCGTTAAAAGAAACCTTGACATTTAGTTTTTAGTTTCTTTTGTTTTGAAGCTGTTTGAAGGATTGTAATTAGTATGTTTATTATTTTATAAAATTAATTTGCGCAGATGTTATCAATCAGTTTAGTTGATGAAATTTATGGCCATATGACTCTAAATAATTAAAACCCACTTGACCTTTCGGTCATAGTGGGCAACCTCAACAGGGATTAGCTAAGTACGTAGGAGATATTACATGCACAAGTGTGTTCGCTAATACACTTAACCATGCAGGTGCACTTTCTGTTCTTTTACTCTCTGCTTGTTTCTGGTCTGGACTATAATTACATCTCATACTTAAAATGATATCAACTTAGAAGAAAAAGAAATATGTTAGCGGACAAATAAAGGATCTGCAGCAACACCAAGTTCGCCGACCTACCTCGAAGAATCGCCAAACTTAAGTGGCAGGGCCGCAAATACCACGCACCGGAAAACGCAGCGTAAGAAGGCCTCTCACAAAGTGGACTGACGACGTGGTGAGAGTCGCGGGGTTGCGATGGATGCGAGACGCACAGGACCGTTCGTAGAAGCGACACTTGGGGAGACCTATGTTCAGCAGTAGGCGTTTTTTGGCTGAAATGATGACAAACAAAACAGATTTCATAACTTTTCTAATCTAAGCAGGCCTTGTAAGATACTCAATAAAGTCCCATTAGTCTCTCTCTCTCAAATGCAAGCAGGCTTAACTTAAATAAGTTTATAATAAAGCAATTTCTGATTAAAACTAGAAGTGCAACAGGTAAAGTGCACGCTAAGTGCTAACGCAGGTCTTTAGCAGTTAGCTTCATGTTTCAACTTGCTATATTACGGACATGTTGTGTTTGAACTATATTGCTCCTGGAATATTGTCGGTACTCAAGTTGTTACATATACAGTAGTGTTCATAAGTCTAATACCAGTTAACGTAAAAAAGACAAATGAATTACCTTTTATGGAAATGTGATATAATTGTGTTTATATTTATAAAGTTTTGGAAACTGATAGTTAGATATATTCTTTATTGTACACCAAAAATACAAATTACATTAGGAACTTAAAATTAATAGGTGTTACAATGGGCGGTCTTATCGCTAAAAGCGATTTTTTACAGACAACCTTTAAACTGTGACAAAAACTTCAGATACTCTATGTGAAAGCAGTGCCCGTGTTCAGATCATGAGCCGCATATTGAAGTACCCCAAATGCTAACTTAATGCCACTAATGCTGCAGTCAACGGCCATACGTAAATCCAAAAATTTAAGGAATATATCTTTGATATGAAAAGTGAAGAAGTTAGCTAAACAAGCTTTGAGAATGAAACATAAAATCAATTACTACTATATACCATGATCAATCGAACTATAATGTTAACTCTGTTGAGACAAAGGTCTCTCCTGGGATATGAAAAAAGGGTTGAGCAGTAATCCAGTGTGTGTGGGACCTAAAGATATGAATTATTCAAAAAATCCTTTGTAAACAAAAGTTCTAAGGTTATCCTAATGAAGTGAGTAGGCACTTTGTGGAATATGTATTATAACAGTCCTACTTTATTAAGTGCCATGGCCATAATCTGGATCATTTAGTAACAACAATCTATCTGTTTACCTATATACATGTCTATTAAAATAAAAATAATGCTAAATGTAATGTTAAGCACAAAATTATAGAAAATATATGCAGATTTTTTAAAAATATATTTTAAAATTTCAGTAGGGTTCTTAATGGAGATAAAACTGAAAATAATACACGGAAAACCGTAAAAGAAATATATTTATATAATTCCAACTTTTCTTAGCTAGTCTTAGTGTAAGCTGTCATTCATTACTATGAAGTAGTTTAGTTTTTGAATATTATATATGTATTTTTTATTATTGTTGATAGGCTCACGTTTGATCACTGTCTCACCTGATGGCAAGTGATAATGTGGTTGACGATGGAGCAATCTTGCCTAGAAGTAAACTATAATTTACTCATGACTTATAGACCCTTATCTTATTAGTATGTATTTATGTTATTCTTTTTGTGATAATTATAACAGTTTGGATTTGACATTCATTATTCTTGGTTGTATCAGTTTGCGGGATCGCCGCAGTACGCAATAGTTATAGCTTTTGAAAAAACTATGGTTTTCAAGTCAGCTAGTCTATGCAAAAAACAGCTTTTATAAGTGACCCAATAAAAGTCCTGCTAACATAATAAAACAGAAAAGTATTACGTTTCACGACGCGTATCGTGGTCGAAAGTAGTTACCTACTTCCTAACTCAATAACTAAGCATCGAGTTCCCTGAACATTTTCCTTAAACGTGTACTTTGAATTTTTTATGTAGTATTAATAGAATACGAGTATTTCCGTAAATATATAATTCTATGCAAACATCAAAATGTGAATGTTGGGGCCGAAAGGTTCTGGAATAGCGACCACGTACCGAAAGACGTAGCGTTGGAAGGCTTCTTACAAGGTGGACCGATAACTTGGTAACGGTTGTGGCGACACATGGGGGAAGCCTATGTCCAGCAGTGGACGTCTTTCGGCTGAAATGATGATGATGATGATGATCAGAATGTTTGCTCCCTAACATGTGGTTATTGGTTTCTACTTAAAAGTTTCATAAGTTATGTGTTTCCTTTCAATTGACCATACATCAGAAATATTACCTCGACTAGACAATATTTCAAATATATATCGTATATTTATATTTTGAACAGAGAATATAAAGTGAATATATTGATATTTGTGCACAAAGCTACCTAAAACGTCGTTATTGTTGGAAGTTTGAGAGGTATTTTTTTGCAATATGAACCAATTTTCCTCAATAAGCTCAATGATGAATAACCGGAATAATTTCCATGCCATTCAAATGACTCATTTCATCTTTGCAATATTACTGAAGAGAAAAATCAAACTTATATATCAACAGTATGTTGTTTTCTTAGGAATGTCGACTTCACCTAGTTGTCTCTTTTATTTTAAATAACTGACTTGTAAACTTGATTTTTTATTCTATTTAAGAAACACACCGGTTTCTGGCAGCAGTTTCGTTTGAAAGTGGTCCCAAAGGAAAGAAGTATCCTATGTCCTATTCCCGGACATAAAATTTAAGGTCTGCCAGTATGTCAAGTTTATTTCAAGTATGTCAAAACGGTACGATGTGAAGAGGTAACAGACGTTCATATAGACGGCATAAATAGTTCAAATTGATAACGAATTGCATTACAAATATGAGTTTCATATACAATTTTCTCTCACATACATCTTTGTCTCAGCCTAAGGAAAATTTTGGGACCACAGGAACGTTTAAAAAAGCCATTGTACTAAAACATAGAGGAAAAATGAAGTAGCACAGGTTGGTTTTAGTCAGTAAAAGCCAGACACGCCTTCTCGCTCCCTCTTTGACCGAGAAAAAACATTTCATGATTTCCGACCTCAAAACAAAGCCAAAAGAAAATTAAAATTAAATACCATTGCGTTGGTTTTCCTTTTATGAGTTTATCTTATCGTGAAATATCTAATTGAGCAATTTGGATTGGAATATTTTTTTGTTGAACAGATATCGTATCAGCTTTATTACTATTTTGCGAACGACACCACCAACATGCAAAGTTGTTACCATTATCTAAACTATGCGCAGTCACGTGCAATGCTCCTCTGGTATATTACTTCACATTAATTTTTATGTCTATCGTTAGCCAAATTATGGGACTAGGTTAATCAGTGTGCATTTTAGCATACAATGGTGGTGATTGCCCTTGCACTTAAAACCGCTCACTTCAGTATCAAAACGTCAAAAATTATTTCAGAAAAAAAAAAAAAATTCACATAGGCCTTATGGGCACTTATAAATTGTCAGAAGCTAAGGCACGGATCCAAATTGGTCATTTCCTATGGAGAAGAACCGGCAAGAAACTCCATCTCCAACTCCGAAATGATGCTAATTGCATATTTCAAAGCGTAGATCATTATGGAAAAGAATGTGCAAGAAATTCCACGGATACTCTTTTAAATCATGGCATTACGAATATCTCGGTTACATATTTCTTGTCGCTACAATAATGCAAAAGACAAATTAATGATGTGTCCGATCTCAACGACCACCGACTAAACAAGAGGACTGTCGCCCGCCATTATTTTACATCGACAGTTTTACTACCGATTATAACAAATACCTTTCGATGTTGCTATTACAATGAATAATCGAATACAAAATAAATTAAAAATATTCATAGTTACAAAAAACAGAGTAAATAATCTGATTACGTATCAAAACATAATAATTTCAATGCAGGATGAGAATACAACTAAAATTGTGTTTTCATATGTAAATATTAGAATATACAACTAGACATACATAGTTACGTAAGCAAATGGCTCATTTCTCCTAGTATCACATCACTTTTACGCACATATCTGGACCAGGATCTTATGTTCGCAAATCGGTATTGGAACAAAATACGATCGGGACACATGACGCCACTGGGCGGTTGTACTAAATCACCTGACGTGTAAATCTGTACCTATAGGCGAAAAACTGATAGCAAAGGAACAAGGAAAGCCGTTAAATAAATGAAGAATCTAAAAGAAATGTTGACTTTGTGTTCTACAAATTTCTTTAAAACGATCACAGATCTATAGGCAATTCTCTACTGTCATTTGTTTTACCTTAGTGAACATTGATCACGAATAACTGATTCTTTTTAAAGGTTTTTCAGCTACGTTATTCCAAGTGCGAGTCGTCCGACTCGCGCACGAAGGGTTCCGTACCATTATTTATAAAATCGGTAAAAAAATCACGTTTATTTAATGGGAGCGCCCTTAAATATTGTATCCTGTTTTTTAGTATTGGCTGTTATAGCGGCAAAAGGATGACATAATCTATGAAAATTTCAACTGTCTGTCATGGTTTATGAGATACAGCCTGGTGACAGACGAACGGATAGAGTCTTAGTAATAGGGTCACGTTTTACCCTTTGGTTACGGAACCCTAAAAAGTAAATGGGTTACATGTCAGGCAATATTTATTTGTTGTTTCGAATCTGAGTGTCTTGTGTAGGTATGTGAGTTTAAATGTATGTAAAAAATTCCTAGTGTCGGGCATCGTTTGATAAAAAAGCTAAAAGTCTTCAGTTTCAAGTAATTTTTATCATTGCAAGTAAATTGTGATAGAGAAACGTTTGGTTCACTTTTTTTTTTAATTCTTGATAGGTTCTCGCTTGACCGCTATCTCACTTGATTTAAAGCGACGGTTTAGTTTCTATTATTTTTGTTTTTCCTAGAAAAATCCAGAAAAAGTTTATTTTTTGGTGATTTTACGTAAAAATGCACAATTACGTAATAATGGTTAAAGGTTAAAAGTGTTAATAACTATGCAATCTTTAGCAACGGCCTCGCTGTTTACGGGAAAGCAACGACGTCCACAGCTGTCGCCTTTTTTACGAGAGGTAATTCAAAATTGTTGCGTTTTACGGACACTATACCCTGTGTTCTAAAATGCGCCTTCCTAAGTTGGAAAGTTAATTAAAAATATTTTGGTGTTAGTTCCATTGCAGGGACCGTAAAACTTTATATTGGTACGGTCCGACTGCTGATGAAGGTTTGAACTTATTGTAATGAAACGAATAGTCCTGCTTAGGATTTGAGGAAGTTTACATGATAAGACGAATTTTTAGTTTTAAAACTGCAATAATAATTAACTAACGTCAATATTTTTAGTATTATAATTAAGTTTTTTTTTTTGTAAAATTTGTTATTAGTGTAGCACTTTACTTTTACTTTTTCTGTTTTTGTTTATATGCGCCCCTGTTTTTAATTGGTGCAGGAAAAAATAAGGCTCTATCCGTACCCGTTACTGATCATGTTTTTGTAGTCAAAAGTTAAAAAAAAAGAACTCCCAAAATTGACCACAAACATTTATCATAATTGGTAGATTCATAATATAATCAATCACTCATAACAATTGCTACTAGAAAAATGCTACAGTCAGTGTTTTTCCATTTTGATCATCATTTCTTCATTCATAATCTTGCCTGTACAATATTTCCATAAATTTAGTGACATTTTGGGATATAAACAAACGCTAATAACTTTGCTGTTTATGAATATTATTTATTGAGACTCTATTTAAAAAATGACAAGACCTTTTCTAATTTACCTTTGAGTATTTATACCTACTAATTGAGAATTAGTGGTGTATATATATATTTTATATTAAGTGATTTAACTGTCATGCACGCAGCTTTTATCCTAGCTTTTTAAAGTCTATTCTATATGGTAATCTGTGAACAGCGTTGTGGGCTACTACATTATTATTTAAGATATTTATGTTATCATGTTTTTAATATCGCATAATGTAGCTGGTTGTTGTTCCTAATCAATAAAATTAAATTAAAATAACATTATTAAGCGACCGAAACGAACGGACATTACAGACACTAA
The DNA here is from genome assembly GCA_905147345.3 of Mythimna impura. Taxonomy (NCBI): domain Eukaryota; kingdom Metazoa; phylum Arthropoda; class Insecta; order Lepidoptera; family Noctuidae; genus Mythimna; species Mythimna impura. Next base: position 14,664,756 of record LR990356.1, on the reverse strand, counting down.
TATAAACGGACACTATACTATGACTATGGACAGCCATAGTCAAGCTGTTATATTACACAAAAGAAGCAATCATTCTGAAACGTATTCACTTGAAATAGACCTCATCAGAAAGCTTAGTGGCAATGGCAAGGGTTATGCTTGGAGCTATTTGCGTAAGCTAATCAAGAAATCTAGATATCTACAGGCAAACGAAAGTTACCGACATAACCTGAAAAATCACCAAACTTAAGTGGCAAGGCACATTACTAGCAGATTGGATGGTCCATGGGGCCAAAAGGTTCTGGAATGATGACGGGGTACCGAAAAATGTAGCGTTAGAACGAGGTCGACCGATGATCTGATGATGGTGGCGGGAATCCGATGAATGCGAGACGCACAGGACCGGTTGCTGTGGTGATTGGACGCAGAAGTGGACGTCTTATAGATGTAATAATGAATGATGAGGCGACAATCTTTGCAAACCATTAAAAAATATTAATCTGAGGAAAAATGCTAGCATAGATAACTATATAGTAAACCAGTTTCATAATGCAATTTAAGTGTATATGGGTAATTTAAATAATACTCACGCTGCATATCTGTTAGCTCGGATAGTTTTGTACAGGGAATATAATCCAGAAGCGCACTTTGCATTTATATAGCAACATTTTGCTAAAAAGAGAAGTTTGCTGAAGCAGTGTTTAATAAATAGTAGTTTTATTTTATTAACGTGCTTTTGTAAGTAACCAATTTCATGATAACAATCTTAGCTAGAACACTGTTTTTGCTTTCGCACTTTTAAAGAGGTTTTTTTTTAATTGTAGGTTTACTGAACTGATGTACACATACAAAAAATAAGTCAAAACAAAATATTTCAGATGAACTTCTACTTGATGAATATAATATGGGTATGTAATTAAGCCATTGACTATTAAAAAATCTTGCAAATTGAACAATATTATTATTTACATTAGACCCGCAATAAAATTTTCCAGATGTATCGTCACAGGATAATGTAGTACCTACCTACCTACTTACGGGTAAATACAAAATCATGGCTAAAGATTCATAATAATTAGAGGGATAACTCATTCATCTTATATTCAGCTCATTACTGTCACCTCAATAATGTTTAGCTTTTACTCCAATGAGCGTTTTTAAAAGCGATTAACAGATTTCGGGATTGGTAAACAACTACAATTAATCGGGTTTATTTATTTATTTATTTTTAAAGAAAGCTTACAGGCTAATAACAATTATATTTTTTTACATATGTAATGAAAATTGCTAATAACAAGCTTCCACATATATATATCCAGCTACAGATTGCATTGACATCTTTTAGGTTTAAGATAAAGTTAACAATTAATTTAAGTAGGTATCTATAATAAGAATTGAATCGAATCAAGTGATATCAAAGATGAAGAAAAAGACTACATAGCGTTATCTTATAGCCTTACTATCTACCATCAGCGGCTTCGTCCACGTAAAAGTAGAAAATTATCCTCAGGGAACATACTTCTGGAATAAAAATTATCCTATGTGCTATTCCAGGACTTGGTCTACCTGCGCGCCAAATTCTATTCAAATCCGTTTAACCATTCGAGCTTGAAGGTGTAACAAACATATACACACACACACACTCACAAATGAATTATTATTATTATTTTATTATGAGCCCGTTGTGTCCCACTGCAGGGCAAAGGCCTCTCTTCCGTTATTCCACTCTTTTCTGTCCTTAGCTACTTCTGGCCAATCCTTAAGGTAGGAGTCCAAATCGTCACGCCATCTCCTTCTGGGCCTACCGCGTCGCTGGCTCCTGCTGTTCGGAATCCAGTCAGTGGCTGCTTTCGCCCAATTTTGTTGCGACATGCGGCAGACATGACCGGCCCAGTTCCATTTTAGTTTAGCGGCTGAGTTACCTACGTCTGCGATTTGTGTTTTGGAACGAAGTATACTGTTCCTCATGCGATCTGTTCTTTTGACTCCGAGAATACTTCGTTCCATTGCTTGCTGGTAGACCAAATGTGAATATTTTCATTTAAAGATTATCTACTTTTCTATGTCTGAATAAGTGAGCTTGCGCACGATGAGCAATGGGTAGTTTGCCGCCCGGCCGTTCGGTTTGGACCGAGCCCCAGTCGTCGACCACGAGTAGTCTTCCACGCGCGCCTGATAAAGATACTGAGTAAGTCCTAAGGGCAAAGGTTAATTGAAGGAACATAGGCGAGTTTTAGTCAGTTAAAATCTGACCCGCTCTCTTGCTCCACCTTATAACAGAAGTCATTAGATGATTTAGCAGATCTCAAACAAAAGCTCTGAAAATGTAGCCATAAATAAGTATTATTTAAATACTTCTATATCTATATCTATATATATAAAAGAAAGTCGTGTTAGTTACTTCACTTATAACTCAAGAACGGCTGAACCGATTTAGCTGAAAATTGGCAGGGAGGTAGCTTAGAACCAGGAGACGGACATAGGATACTTTACTTTACTTTTTTTTTTTTTTTTTTAGAGTAGGGTAGAGTAGGGTAGAGTAGGGTAGAGTAGGGTAGAGTAGGGTAGAGTAGGGTAGAGTAGGGTAGAGTAGGGTAGAGTAGGGTAGAGTAGGGTAGAGTAGGGTAGAGTAGGGTAGAGTAGGGTAGAGTAGGGTAGAGTAGGGTAGAGTAGGGTAGAGTAGGGTAGAGTAGGGTAGAGTAGGGTAGAGTAGGGTAGAGTAGGGTAGAGTAGGGTAGAGTAGGGTAGAGTAGGGTAGAGTAGGGTAGAGTAGGGTAGAGTAGGGTAGAGTAGGGTAGAGTAGGGTAGAGTAGGGTAGAGTAGGGTAGAGTAGGGTAGAGTAGGGTAGAGTAGGGTAGAGTAGGGTAGAGTAGGGTAGAGTAGGGTAGAGTAGGGTAGAGTAGGGTAGAGTAGGGTAGAGTAGGGTAGAGTAGGGTAGAGTAGGGTAGAGTAGGGTAGAGTAGGGTAGAGTAGGGTAGAGTAGGGTAGAGTAGGGTAGAGTAGGGTAGAGTAGGGTAGAGTAGGGTAGAGTAGGGTAGAGTAGGGTAGAGTAGGGTAGAGTAGGGTAGAGTAGGGTAGAGTAGGGTAGAGTAGGGTAGAGTAGGGTAGAGTAGGGTAGAGTAGGGTAGAGTAGGGTAGAGTAGGGTAGAGTAGGGTAGAGTAGGGTAGAGTAGGGTAGTGTAGGGTAGAGTTGGGTAGAGTTGGATATAGTAGTCAGTTGACGGGAGCGAAGCCGCGGGCAAAAGCTAGTATATATATAAAAGAAAGTCGTGTTAGTTACACTATTTATAACTCAAGAACGGTTGAACCGATTTGGTTGAAAGTTAGTGGGGAGGTAGCTTAGAACCAGGAGACGGACATAGAATCCTTTTTTTTTTAGTAGGTTAGAGTAGGATAGAGTTGGGTAGAGTAGGATATAGTAGTCAGTTGACGGGAGCGAAGCCGCGGGCAAAAGCTAGTTTTTTATAAAGATAAGATCATAGTACTATTCTACGAATAGACACAAAGTTCATATCTTCAAGGCAATTTCGTACATAATATTCAGAAAGAAAGCCTTCAACATCGTTTTCAAGGAATTGAATTTACAAGCAACATAAAATAAGATTAACCTTTGTTAGACTTCGGAGAATATTATAAGAACTTTAATGAAAGATGAAAGTGAATGACAGGACAAAAGTGAATATTACCTTTGTCGAATAAATTCCTTTTGATTACTATTTCCATTTGGAATGAAGAGGTCAGTAAATATTTGTGTTAATAAATAATTATGTATTTATTTATTTATATCATCATCATCATTTCAGTTACGAGTTGTAGGTCGCGGGTTCAAACCTAGCCAGGCGCATTACTTTATGTAATTTATTTCATCTCCACTGCTCTCAAAACGGTGAAGGAAAACATCTTGAGGAAACCGGCATGTCCTAGAACCAAAAATTCGAAGACATGCGACATCCACCAACCCGCACTGGGCTGGCGTGGTGGATTACGGCCCATTCCCTCTCCTAGAGAGGAGGCCTGAGTCCCAGCAGTGGGAACATTGAAAGGCTGATTATACTTATTATTATATGCATCATTTCAGCTGATAGACGTCCACTGCTGGACATACGCCTCCCCCAAATGTCGCCTGGTGAAGGTTGCGGGAATTCAATGGATGCGGGACGCACAGGACCGTTCATTGTGGTGACATTTATTTATATGTACCTACCTACTTTATTGCACACCAACATTACAAATTTACAAAAGGAAACCTACTATATTGGCGATCTTATCGCACTGATGTGTGTTTTGTAATCGTTTCGAAACTTTTATTTTATTTTTATTATTTTAAGGTAAAAGCAACTGAACTTATGACAGTGTCTTTTGTTGACTATTCGTGGAAAACAATTTTACAATTATCATTGTTACAGAATTTCGTTTATCTATATTCTTTTCTATGGAAATTAATTTAATAGATAAAATCTAGTCAAAGTGAAATTATATCAGCAACGATCAAGCGACGATGACCCTTTAAAAGTTTAAGATGTATTGACATAACCTCAATATTTTTGACTTTTAAGAATATTGTTCTCGTTAATGTCTACCTGTAACTTTGTCTAAAGTACAAAATATCGACATTGTCAAATGTAAAACAAAAAACATCAAAATGTAAAAACTTCGGATCCCGTTGCCATTATATACCTACAACACTATACTTGGATATGATTTTTAACAATTGATCATTTAAAAATGTAATGAAAAAAAAAAGTTTACCCACTGGTCTTAAATCCCGTATCGTGGCTGCATTTACAATAAAGTAAATTAACATACAAAGACATCCAGATTCATAACACCTATCTGTAAGCCATACAAATATTGGTTTCATGCGAAAATAAAACCTACGACTCACAACGCAGTAGCTTTGTTACCCAGTGAGAAGCACAACTGCTTTAAAAACAATTTATTTATTCACTAAGACTAAATTACAAGAATTTGAGTTAGTAATTTTTTTTTTTAATATTCGTCAACTATTTACACAACGCCGTCTAGGCCCAAGCTAAACAGAGCTTGTGTTATGGGTACTAGACAACTGATAAATATACTTATATATTTCTAAATATATACATATTATAGATAAATTACACCCAGACACAGAACAAATGATCGTGCTCATCACACAAACATTTGTCCTGGGTGGGAATCGAACCCACAACCTCCGGCATAGCAGTCAGGGCTACTGGTTACTAGACCAACAGGCCAGTCAGAATTAGATGTAGACACTTAGAATTATGAAGATGAATTGATGGTCTGGGAGTAAAGTTGATTCTTTTATAGTCAGCTAACTGTAAGCGAAACATTCCCGAATGTTCACGTAAAACATTAACAAAAACTAAAATATAAACTTAAGTAATTACAGCATTCATCGAAAAACCCTAACGGTAAACAAAATGTGTTCCCTTAGAACATTAACAAAAATGCAGCTAATCATAGAACTATAAAAGTACCTAACTGTTATTTTATATTTACACCTAATTACTATTAGTATTTGTTGTCCCGTGTCCCGCACAGTAAATTACTTATTAATAAATAAGGAATAAGATGCGTGTGAGCCGCATAACATAACAGCCCATCCCTCAAAGTGTGACGTGACGAATCAATGAATCGTGAATGTGACGTTCAAACTCAAAAAAAAAAACACAAAAATACGTGTGTTTTTGTGTATGTGTATACCTACACAAATACACTTTCAAGATAAATAAATAAGTAATAAAAATTTGTGCAGCCATTACTTAATTTGGCAAATGTATGTCAATTACCTGAAATGTTCTAAATAAAAACACCGTTAAAATGTTACGACGGAGGTATACCAATTTTCTTATTACATATTATATTATTTTCATAATGCTTTTACAGCAGGATGACGAATAAGTTTCTATATCCACCTAATTCATTCTGTTCATCACTCTAGCTTTAGTACTTAAGTAATAGCACTATACTTAACCACGCTCGGGTCCGTAGCATTCACTTTAATATATAATACTCGTATTATAGTATCATCACCGTGTAAGATTGCTTTAAGAGCGCCCAGCCCGAGATAAATTTCCAATTTTTTCTTTAATACCCTTGCCCGACCCTAGGAATTACTGTATCGTGGGTGCGTTCACATATATGTTAACTCTTATACACAAGACACCTAGGCCCGAAACATCTATCTGTAGGCCACACAAGTATTTGTTTCGTGTGGGGATCGAACCCGCGACATGCAGCATAGCAGTCAAGTCAATTGCTCAACCACTGCGCAAACCGTGCCGTCCATACAACAGCTCTTACATGATTATGACGTTATCACTACATAGTATAAAACAAAGTCGCTTTTCGTGTCTGTCTGTCCCTATGTATGCTTAGATCTTTAAAACTACGCAACGGATTTTGATGTGGTTTCTTTTATTAGATTGAGTGATTCAAGAGGAAGGTTTATGTGTTTAATACACGCACAATATAGTAGAGGAACACTGATGATTTTAGAGGTTTCTAATGTGATGTCGTAAATAAACAATTTTTTTTACGCTTACATTGCAAACGCTGGCTGAACCCTAAGAGCTAAATCAAAATAATGTGCTACAGTATTGTACGCCTTAAAAAGATCTACAAAAAAGTCCGCGATGGTATATGTCTATCTTTTAGGTATAACCCACAATAACCATTTTTTATCCTTTACTTTTTACTAGAAATAATGGCTTAGTTACGAAACGATTTTAAGCAATACAGCATTAATCTTTATCCAATTAAGTACCTTAAATAAATTGTGAATTTAATATAGATCAATATGGCCCTTTACAGCGTATAATTTAAGTGAATATTTTCGAAGATATTACAGATTTAAAATGCAGGGACATAGCGGTTGCAATAAATAACTTGAATTTTTTTTGAACTTTCAAAGATTGATGCGCCGACGGCGACGGTAAATATACTACTCGGTTACTTTCAGATTGGTCCCATTTTTTTCAAATACAGTTCTGATAATGGAATCCATGAGGAATAGAGGGAACTCCTCAAATATTCTAGGCACTATATAGCGATTTTGATATTTTCATCGAGAATACCAAACAAAGCATTTACAGTAAAACAGTAACATTTGATGAAGTGGAACTCATGAAAAAGACCAGAAATGGCCAACGGAACTTCACCCTCACATAGATATCACAATGAAGATAGTTAAGTAACTATGACAATATAAATAAATAAATAGTTCTGAATAGTTATGTTGAAAATGGTATCATCGTGTCAAGTGATCTGATGATGATGATGGAGCCGGGAGGTGGATGGGGACTTCATAATAAAATAATGTATCCTAGCAGTGTTTGGGTTAATTCGAATTGTCATGAGAAATAGGTACTCTGGCTATAAGTGCATCACAACTGAAAAGAGTGAAATTAGAAACTTTTTACGAATAAATAAAATTACCTACCTACTTCACTACAAAAAAAAACCAAAACACTAAAACGATCAAAATAACTTTAATTCGGACGTCGCGTCGATGTTAAATAACAAGCAAACAATACCAGAAACACCGCCTTCCGAAATTAAAGTTATTTTGATCGTTATAGTGTTTTTAACTTTTGGAGTAGCGTAATTAGAGACACAATAGTAAGACAATGGCGCACGAACGCCGACGTTCGTGCGGGGATCAACAGCCCGACTTCAAAAAAAGGAGGAGGTTATCAATTCGGTTGTATGTTTTTTCTTTTTCCTTTTTTTTTGTGTTTTACCTCACAACTCCGTCGTTTATGGACCGATTTGCAAATTTTTTTTTCCTCTTAAAGGATATGTTTCCAGATTGGTTCCATTTTTTTCAAAATTCAGTTCTGATGATTTTTTTTTTTCCTCTTTAAAGGATGTTTCCAGATTGGTTCCATTTTTTTTTTTTCAAAATTTTTTTTTAAGGTGGGAAATCATCCAAATGACTTCTCGCGCTCTGGGTGGAGCGGGAGGGCGTGTCAGACTTTTACTGACTAAAACCACACCTGTATCCTTCAATTACCCTTTGCGTTCTAGGACTACAGGTTTCCCTTTCAGAAATTCTCCGCGGTCCTAGCTAGCGGGCATCGGCCCTGCTGGGCCCCTACGGTTTGCTGAAATCTCTTTGAGGAGCGCGAGGATCACTACGCGCTGTTGACGACTGGGCTCGGTCCGGTTAGTTACCGAACAGCCGGACGACGAGCCACCCAGTGCTCGACGTCCGCAAGCCCGCGTCTACAGTGGCTGGTAGTCGGGGTCGGAATTACGGCGGCTAGGGCGTGAGGACTTTCGTTCCCTCACGCGTGCAGCCTCCTCCTTCGCTAGCATTACTGCTTCGCAGAAGGAGGCGACCGCCTGCCATTCCTCCTCGCTCCGGACCATAGCCTGAACCAGGGCCGGACGCGAAAGGTTGCTGCCGCCAATTGCCTCCACGAGGACACGGCGGTGCTCCGCCCAAGCGGGGCACTCCTCCACCGTATGCTCCACCGTGTCCTCTGGGTGGTCCGCACAATGATGACACCCGGGCGTTGCTTCCGCCTGAATCCGATGCAGGAACCTCCCGAACTTGCCATGTCCGGTGAGGACCTGCGTCATGCGGAAAGTGAAGACGCCGTGTTGCCGCTCCAGCCACTCCTCAAAGAGGGGACTTATCGCCATAATTGTAGCGTGCCCAGCACTGGGTTGTGACAGTCGCCGTCGCCATTCCACCATGAGATCCCGCCGGAACTCTGTCCGCCATGCCGCGAATTGGCGCGGCAGCGGAGTTTCGCCCCGGCGTTGCATCTCCACGCGCAAATCGTGCATGCGTGCAAGGACTGTTGCCTCCAAAGTTCTGATGATGGAATCCATGGGGAATGGAGGGAATTCCTCAAATATTATAGGCAACTATATAGTGATTTTGGTATTTTAATCGAGAACATAAGCATTTACAGTCAAAAAGTAACATTTTATGAAGTGGAACTGATGAAGAAGACCAGGAATGGCCAACGGAACTTCATACTCACATAATATCACAATGAAGACAGTTAAGCGACTGTGACAATACAAATAAATATATGGTTCTGAATAGTTATGTTGAAAATGGTATCATCGAAGTGACGTGATGATGATGATGGAGCCGGAAGATAGGCACCGGAACTCTGTAATTGATCAATGTATCCTAGCCGTGTTTGGGCTTATTAGAATTGTCATAAGATGCACTTTGACTATAAGGTACTATCGAACTGATCTGATGATGGAGAAAGGTGGAACGAAGACATAGGAAATTCAAAATAAAACAATGTAACCTAGCAGTGTTTGGGTTAATTGAAGTTGAATTCTAATACCATCGAATTTACCGTTCCAATATAAACGCCAACAATTTCCGCTAAAGATATCTTTTACAATGACCATCAATAAATCGCAGGGTCAAACTTTCAACGTTACAGGCTTTTATTTGAGCGTTGAATGTTTTTGACATGACCAATTATATGTCGCTCTTTCAAGAGTAATCTCAAAAGATCTGTGAACGTTGTGTATAAAGACATTCTGTAGTATATTTAGTACTAGCGACCCGCCCTGGTGCAATGCTGGACAAAACCGCATCAAAATCCGTTGCGTAGTTTTAAAGATCTAAGCGTACATAGAGACACAGCGGGAAGCGACTTTGTTTTATACTATGAAGTGATCTGCATTGCACCCGTGCGAAGCCGGGGCGGGTCGCTAGTTATACATATTTGTTCAGATATTTTGAAACCATAGATATCTTGAAGATATAATCTAAGTTCTATTGAAATCAAAACTTAATTTTATGCAAATCTAATCCAGTAAAGACCTTTGAAAATCTGCTTTTTTGCTTGAACTTTGGCCCTTCATAATATACTCATAAATTTAAAAAAATGTATTTATAGCAACCTTATATATTAATTGATCGAGATTCTACCAGATATTATTTTTTCCAACAGCTTTTAAGGATTTTTAAAAAAATCACGCATTCTTTGGAATAATATTTGTAAAATATTCCCGAATATCAACAGACCGTTCAGGTGTTCTCTTTTTTCGCGTCGCCTCAAAACAAACAAACATTGCGTTGGATGAAACAACAAACTGTGAAACCACGCTCAAGTTGCCGATAGTGGACTGGAAAGGTCCCTCTTAACAGTAAAACGGTCGTTCAATTTATGGTGATCACTTTGCTGCTTGCACCTTCTTCTAACTAATATCTGAGCTTGCTTACTCTAATATGTGAGGGTTAAGAAACCAAGTCCCTGAAGATAGAATCTTTCTAAAAGTTTCCACGAGCAACTCTCGTTAGATAACTGTCAACCTGGCTTAGAAGTAAGAAAACAGTTCCTGCTTACACGAGTAATATAAAGTCCCGTATATAAACATTAGTAGCTGCTAAGTGTAAGTATTGCTCTTATCGATTTGATTAGTAAAATAATTTGTGTGTTAAGCAAATTGGCGCACTACATTAGTTTGTTGTATTGTAAAATGTTCATACTTACATACGTTGACAAAGCATTATTGTTGTGATTTAAAATAGGACCGATTTCAGTTTAAACCTCTTTAACACACTAATAATACTACTGTACATGTGGCCCCCTGGTAACTCATGAATATTTTGTCTATTAACTGCTCTGCATCTTTGTTTTAATATCTAAGCACATTTTTTTTCTAACACATTGCTTTTGCAATATTTTTTATATTAAGACCTCAACCACCTCAAATTCATTGCAATTTTTTTTTTTTTTGGTAGTTGTAATTATTTAATTTTTCTTGCTTTTTTTATATAGCTCTCTTTTATAATGTGAATAAGAACACTGTAGACTCCGAATTCTTAGATTACTTCCTATTACGCATCTCTTTTTTATTGTGCTTTCGGCACAACATTGACTGGTCTACACTGTCTTTACATAATATCTATTAATACTGTAATATGGAAATATTGTAACAAAAACCCTTTTTTTTAAAAGAGTAACCATGGGATTTCTTGACGGTTTTTCTCGGTAGGAAACGACCAATTTGGAACCGTGCACTACCTTCTGACGTTTTATAAGTGCCCATGTAGGCCTATGTGAAATAAAAGTGTTTGAATTTGCAATTAGTCGGGGAATCATGTTTTCTTTTAAGGTGTATAGTCCCTTGAACATCTGGTCAGAGTTAAATGCACACATACTCGTACATGCCGCCTGCGCCCGTATAGAGCCCCGCTGACCTTTAAAGGCATTTTCTTTACGAAATATTGATTGATTTACATAAATGCTATATACATTCTAAAGAACACTTAAACAGCATTTTTTTTGTATAAACATATTTCTAAAGATCAAAGCCGTTTGAAAGGAGTAGGGAAAACAAACGAAAAAATCATATTATGTTAATAATGTTGTTCATAAATCTATAATAAACATGATTTTTTTTTCAAACCAATTGACTTAGCCTTTATCGAAGATTAGGCTTCAGAAAGTTACTATTGAGAGAGGGAGGTGTGAAATCACCTAAGGTCTTCTCTTGCTTTATGGTAGAGCAAGAGGGCGTGTCAGATTTTTACAGACTTAACTCACACCTATTTTCCTTTAGTTGCCTATGGCGTTCTAGGAGCACGAGTATTCCCTTTCATACTTTTTCCAATGTCCCTTGCAGGCATCGGCCCTGCTGAGCACCACACAGCTTGCTGACAGCTCTTTGAGGTCACTACGCGCCGTATTTTTTATTAATTAATTATTTATACTTGTTTAAGCTAGTTGTAACGTGACTTGGAGTCACAACTGTATGATTTAGCCAACAGTGCAATAAGACTGATAGATACCTATCTAAAGGCAAATTAAAAAAAAAAAAACATTGCTAAAGATAAGCTGAAGTCTAGCCAAAGTTCTTTTGTGTGAAACACAAAGCATACTGACTGATGTGATAAATAAATATTATAACGAGTCCTAAGTGCGGTCCTGTTAGGAGTACGTCCCTGGTACCCCTCTTACCCCGTCGTTCGATACCCCGCCACCCTCTGTGTCCTGCGCGCGCGCATCCTCGCCAGTCGACGAAAATCCCTTGCACAAATCACCTGTGTCGCTCGTGTATGCGCCCGCGCCCTAATTTATGTAACGTGTTTCGTGTAACTCTGATTAAACGTTTCAATTGTTTCTCGAGTCACGCGTTTTATTTCGGACGACGTTATACTGGCTCCCAACGTATTGGCCGATGTTCTAGACTGTTCGATACACGTGCACGGGACTTTTAGTGAAAACAATGCCGCCGCGTAAAGTTCGTAATAACGAATCCAGTTCGGACGATGAACCTGTGACTGTGACGGAGACACCTGTAGCTCCAGTGCTTATGTCTGAAACTCAGTTATCGTCGCTCCTGGCCGCCTTCTCTTCGGCACAGGCCGAGGCGAACCGGAAGCTCGTCGAGTCTCTACTGGCATCGCACTCAGGGACGCCGCCTAGTGTGACCTCCGGCGCCGCACCGTCACCGACATCGTATACTGGGAATCTCGTCAAATGCACCTCGCGCTTCGATGGTTCGTCGGAGTATCCGGAGGCGGTCGAGGCATTCATAGACGCCGTCGAGATGTTTATGGATTGCGCTTCGGTCAGCGATGAGATGGCACTTCGTGGACTCCCAATGTTACTTCATGGGCAAGCAGCAGTTTGGTGGCGTGGCATCCGTCAAGAAATTACGTCATGGTCAGAGGCTGTCAAGCGCCTGCGTTCGATGTATGGTATACCACGGCCACCATACAAACTGTACAGAGATGTTTTCGCTGTTGAGCAAGGGTTGGAACGCGCCGATGTTTTTATCGTAAGAGTACGATCTCTGTTGGCGAAACTACCTTATCAATTACCAGAGGAAGCGAGACTGGATATGATTTATGGTCTACTTCACAAGAGAATCAGGAAGCGGTTACCAAGAGACGCTGTGAGTGATATTGAATCGCTGATAGGAAAATCTCGCAGCATAGAAGAATCGTTGTCGGAGAACTCCGCGTCGTCATCGTCGTCGTGTTTACCTACGGGATCTGCCCGCGCGCTCAGCGAGAGCGCGCAACAACACGTCGCTCCGGGATCGAGTTCGACGCCGCCGCCGCTCGTTCGCGCCGCTCGCGCCCTGACGAAGTCCGCGCGTGAACGTGCGCTGTCGCCGCGTAGTGATCAGTGTGTGAGCAAAACTGATAACAGTGATAAGAAGTTCTGCGTGTATTGTAAAGCGCGAGGACAGGTACGGGACTCTTGTGATAAGCTAAGTAAACGTTCTTCTCATATTAGCTCCGGTACATCTTGCTATAATTGTGGTGAAAAAGGTCACATTAGAGTTAATTGTCCTAAAGGTAAACAAAATAGTACCGGAGATAGTAACTCAGATGTTAAGGTAGAAAATGTCTTTTCTTCTGTGTATATAGATAGTAAGAAGTTATGTTCGGATTTTGTTAACGATAATAATAAGCAGGGTCGGCCTATCGTGCGTGTGTGTGTGGAGGGATATCAGGGTACCGCGTTGTTAGATACCGCCGCGCGTCGTAGTATTGCGAGTTACTCACTTTATTCCTTACTGAAACGTATTGGTTCAGACTTTCGCGCCGAAACAATGTCGTTGAAGCTTGCCGATGGTATTGTTAGGAATAGTGATGTGCTATTGACGATAGTTAATGTTCAACTTGCTTCATTATCGATACCTATCGAATTCATTATTTTACCTGATGCTGTTAACAACGATACTCTGTTAGGCATTGATTTTATTACCAAAGCTAAGATGGTTATCGATTTTTCCAACTGGACTTGGCGTACAATGGATCAGCCTCGGACACTTCACACTTTGTCATGGGAATCCGAACGCGAACCTATTCAGTGTGCTTCCGTGAACGTACTGAGGACGGACGAGGGCGCTATGTTATCAGAGTCGGAGAGGTCAACGTTGGAGAATCTTTTATGTGAGTACTCCGATATTTTCGATGAAGTCGGAGAGCCTACACCATTTGCGGAACACCACATAGATACCGGCGACCATCCGCCTATTGCTTTGCCCCCGTATCGCGTTACGCCTGCCAAGAAGCAAATCATGCGCGCCGAGTTAGACAAGATGTTAACGGAGGATGTGATCGAGGAGTGTGAATCCGCCTGGGCAGCACCGTGCGTCTTGGTGCCGAAACGTAATGGTACGTATAGGTTTTGTGTCGACTACCGAAAGCTGAACGCGGTCACTAAGACGGATGCATACCCCATGCCGCGTATTGACGAGCTCTTACAGTCGACCAAGAAGGGTTGTGTAATGAGCTCTCTAGATCTTCGCAGTGGGTACTGGCAGGTAAGTACCGCCGATCGCGACAAAACGGCGTTCGTCACACCTTTCGGTACGTACCGCTTCAAACGTATGCCGTTCGGCCTTAAGAATTCGCCAGCGACGTTTCAGAGGCTCATAGATCGTTTCAGATCAGGGTCTACACTTGGCGGTAAGACTATTTTAGGTTATTTGGATGACCTTTTGGTTATTTCGGAGGACCTGGAGTCCCATCTAGCAGATCTGCGTGCGGTATTCGAGCGTCTCCGTATGTTCAAGCTTCGAGCAAACCGAGAGAAGTGTGTGTTTGCCAGAGACCGGCTCAAATACCTTGGCCACGTGATATCTCATGATGGTATATCTCCAGACGAAGAGAAGGTAAGTGCTGTTTTAGAGATGAAGGAACCGACAACTCTCCAGCAACTTCGCACCTTCCTCCAAACCTGCTCATGGTTCCGCAAGTTTATCCCAGAGTTCGCCAAGGTGGCTGAACCCCTTACACGTCTAACTAAGAAGTCACAGACCTGGAAATGGGGTAAGGATCAAGCTAGCGCTTGTACACAACTTAAGTCTCTTTTAGCGTCACCCCCCATTCTGACCCAGCCAGATTACTCGAAACCTTTCATCCTTAGAACGGACGCCAGCGATTTCGCTTTAGGTGCAGCCTTACTCCAGGGGGAGACACCACAAGATGAACACCCCATCGAGTACGCTAGTCGTCTTCTCACGCCCGCAGAACGAAACTACTCCACCACAGAGAGGGAGGCATTGGCTGTTGTTTGGGCAGTGGAGAGATTTCGCGGCTACATCGATGGTCATCAAGTATGTGTCAGGAGTGATCATCAACCCCTAAAGTGGCTGTTCACGCTTAAATTGCCTACGGGTAGGCTTGTTCGTTGGGCATTGAAGTTGCAGTCTTTCGACTTAAAAATCGAGTATACTCCTGGGAAGGCTAATGTGGTAGCCGACACACTCAGCCGCCCAGTTATAGATAGTACATCGGAATGTGGTGTCTGTCCGGTTACCGTGGACATTCCACGATGGGACGCCACTTCTACCCGTGAAGCTCAATTGTCCGATCCGGAAGTAGCTAAGATTCTCACTGACTTGGAAAGTTCGGATGAATTGTCAGTGCATCGTTGGTCGGATAGAGGGTATCTTATCAATCAGGGAGTATTGTACAGGTATATAGAGGATTCTGATGCTGAAGAGCCTCAGCTGGTGGTCCCGGAGAGCCTGCGAAGCAAAGTCATGTACGAGTGTCACGATTCGCCGACCGCCGCTCATGGAGGTATCCAGAAAACTCTTCATCGCATATCTCAGCAGTTTTACTTCCCAGGCATGAGGAAGTACATTACCGACTACCTCAAGACCTGTACGGAGTGTCAGCGGTACAAGGCCTCAAACCTGAAACCACCTGGCTTACTCCAGACTCCGATACCCGCTCAGAGATTCGAGATCATTGCTGTTGATCTCTTCGGACCATTACCCAAAGGGTCTCAAGGCGAAAGGTGGGTTTTAATAGTAGAGGACACCGCAAGTAAGTGGGTTGAACTTTTTGCCCTTACCGAAGCCACAGCCGAGATCTGTGCGAAAACCTTAGTAGGTGAGATTTTTATGAGGTATGGACTCCCTAGGCGTATGATCTCAGACAACGGAGTTCAATTCGTCGCTGATGTCATGCAGAAGGCGCTGTTTGTCTTAGGGGTGAAACAGAATCTGATACCATTGTATCATCCCGAGGCCAATCCGGTAGAGCGGAAGAATCGGGACTTGAAGGCTCACCTTGCTATTCTTGTAGAGGGCAATCACAAGCAATGGCCTGAGGTTTTACCGTTCGTCCGGTTTGCTCTAAATAGCTCATTTACCATTTCCACTGGGTCCACTCCAGCTTACTTGACATTTGGTCGCGAGCTTCGTTCTCCTCTCTCTGTTCAGGCTGATCTACGAGCAGTCATCGAATCTGAGAATTTGGTCCCTCAGATTACACCGTACCTTCTGAAGCTTGTCGATTCTCTCTCTCAAGCTAAGGAGAACATCGAGCATCAGCAGGATCTTCACAAGCACCAAGCTGATTCTGGCCGTCGTACTTCGGATCCTTTCGAAGAAGGGGATCTTGTGCTTATGAAGACACATGTCTTAAGTAATGCTTCCAAAGGTGTTACTTCCAAGTTTATTCCGAAACAGGATGGTCCGTATGTAGTCTCCAAGAAGGTGAGTCCTACTACATATGCTCTTATCTCGCAGAAGACTGGTGAAGTTGTGGGTAAGTACCACATCTCGGATCTGCGTAGATACCATGACAGAGGTGGTGAGTGTCCGGAGCCTATTGTTCCGAAGCGCCGCAGAGGTCGCCCTCGGAAAGTCCAATCGTAGGTTCGCTATTTATTGCTAGGAGTTTGATCAATGAGGCTTCGCCTCTTGGTCAAAAGGGGGAGAGTATAACGAGTCCTAAGTGCGGTCCTGTTAGGAGTACGTCCCTGGTACCCCTCTTACCCCGTCGTTCGATACCCCGCCACCCTCTGTGTCCTGCGCGCGCGCATCCTCGCCAGTCGACGAAAATCCCTTGCACAAATCACCTGTGTCGCTCGTGTATGCGCCCGCGCCCTAATTTATGTAACGTGTTTCGTGTAACTCTGATTAAACGTTTCAATTGTTTCTCGAGTCACGCGTTTTATTTCGGACGACGTTATAATATTCAATTAAAACGACTTCAATAGAACATTGTCTCATGTTCGTTATACCATAATTTGATCAATAAAACTTAAAATAATAATGTGTTTTTTTTTGTTTCAGGGATTGATGGTCTCGCAAGTAGATTAGGTGAACTGTAATCACATAATTATGTGATATTTTAACCAAGAAAAGTCACAGACTGCAATAATGTAAGTTTATCACTTAAATATAAGCTTATTTATTAATTACAAATGTAAATTAGTACCGTAGCAGATATTGTTGTACCTAATTTACTTTCTTCTGGCGAAATATTACGGTAGCATCTAAGGACTGGAATAATTTGCCTGCTGTGGTCTTCCCGTCCGATTATAATTTAGGTGTCTTCAAGGCTAGAGTGACCTATTCACTCTAGCCTTGAACACAGCTAAAATCTCACTTAATAAACTAGCGCTTCACCATCAACGATTGCATCATTGCTTACCATCAGGTGGGGTCGCAGTCGAACACTAGTTTATATCGTTAAAAAAGGTTTACCTAAATAAGCTATAAAAATTGTCCGTTTAAACCAAAATGGGTCATTTCCACCGTCATCCGGTGCCAAAGCGACCTATTTATACACATTGCAACATATTTTCCTATAAAGCTTGGACTTAAATTGATTCATCAGGTCTCGTTGATAAATTAAACGGTTTATAAGTTAGGCGTCAATCAATCAACCAGCTAACTGAGTAACGATGCTGATTTGACAGTAGAGTCAACTACATAAATCAATGACATCAGAAAATGTAGGTCGGTTATTTAAATTTCCAAATATATCAGTTATTTTATGACATTTTAGATCTACGTGACATTAGCCGAATAAAGTATTTTAATTTGCAAAAACTCTGCAGAAGTCATAATTAGTTTCAAGATTCCGGCCTTTGATAGGTGTCATTTTATAAAATCTTAGACAATATTACTGCGTACTAAAAATTCGTCACTCCAGTAACAGTTTGAATCATAACTTCGCAAAATAGACTTTAAGAGTGCTCAGTAAGGTTTCCATTTATAGACACAATATTATTTTTATTGTGGTTAAAACTGTTCAAAGAAATAACAACGGTAATTTCATGAACAGATGCCGCGATATTTTCCCTAAATTAGAGCACTGGACCCTAATAACGTTTCTCGGAATCAACTTTTTTTTTAATATATTTGAACTTTTACCTGCCAAAAACACTCTTTACCACAAACTCAGTAATTTACATCACAAATTTTTGCCTTGAGCATATTATTTGCCATGTAAATTATATGGTCACGCTGCAGGCTGAGCCTGTCTCCTCTCTAGGAATAGAAAAACTGAGGAAGTGTTTTTTTGGAAACTATGATCGATAAATAAAACCATTATTAGTTGTAATGTATTCGAGTTAATTAAATTTAAAATTTAGCCACATGTGAGATGAGAAAAAAATAATCTTAAATTTTGAAAAATAAAATTGATGTTTTTTTTTTATAATATATAATACACTTCTGGACACATCTATTGGCCCACCTTAGAGTTTAGGTTTCGATGGCCCCTACCGAAATATGATTGCTAGATTGAACAAAAACTGTTGATGCAGTTTTAAACCTGATACATTTTACCATCTTTTTCGATCGTATTGTTTTAAATTTGAATTCAGAATACCATACGACATGGAGCTACGCCTAACAAGTCGGATATGCGCCTTGTTAAAGGCAATTGATTTTTGAATAAAAAACATGTTTTATCAAATAAAGGTTTAATTTAATAACGCGTGTTGCCTCCATGGGCATCTACCACAGCTCTCATACGATTAGGCATAGAGTTTATCAACCGCTCTATGAAATTTTGAGGGATCATCTCCCATTCCTCTTCTATGGCAGTTTTCAACTCCTGCATCGTCTGGGCAACTGGCTGACGAGCCCTAACACGTCTTTTTAGCTCGTCCCACATGTGCTCAATGGGGTTCATGTCTGGGCTTCTGGCTGACCAGTCCATAACTGTGATGTTCACATCCCGAAGATATTCCCTGACGATGCCGGCCGCATGGGCTCTTGCATTATCATGCATAAAAAGGAAATTTGGGCCCACATAGTCCACGTATGATATCACGTGAGGTTCTAAGCACTCACGAATGTACCTTTCAGCATTTAATGTTGGCAGCCGTGGTCCTGTAACAACCTCAAGTTGAGTTTTGCCGCTCGCGGATATACCGCCCCAGATAGTCCATGAGCCACCGCCATAAGCAACCCTCTCTTCAAAGCAGCATTACGCGAAACGCTCTCCCTTACGTCGGTAGACCTTCTTCCTTCCATCATTGCTATGTAACAAAATTTTAGACTCATCAGAAAAGAGTACACAGCTCCAATCTTGCTGTGTCCAATTTAAATGACTGCGTGCGAAATGAAGGCGCGCTGTTCGGTGGACTCGCGTTAGTTTGGGCCTATTAGCTGGCTTGTGTGGTACCATATCGCGTTCTTTTAACCTTCTCCGAAAAGTTCGAGCGCTCACAGATACTCCGTGGAAGTCGCGAAGTTGGTTTTGTATCTCAATGGAAGTATCCCTAGATTATTGATAGAACCTCACCTTAATGTTAAGAATAAGTAATGTTTGTTGCAAAACCAAAGATATCAATCACTTTTTCAAGAATTAAATCCAAGTAAACCAATAAAACCAAGTTTTCTTAGTATTCGATTGTTTGATATCAACAAACAGGCTCCAAATTGTCTTTTGTTTCTTTAAATTCTGTGTTCGAAATTCAAAAAAAGACTATTTAATGAAATTGTGAATGTGCCAGGTTCAAAACTGCATAAAAACTTTTTGCTCGACCTAATATAAAATTTTAGCTAGGACCAAACGAAACTGAAAATACAAGGTGGGCCAATAGATGTGTCCAGAAGTGTATATATAATATATATTAGGATCTGTGTTCCGTCACAAAAAAGCAGTAATGTGATATATGCCACTTTTTTATTTGTTGAAGGTATGGAACTCGCATTTACGATGTGAGTTGGTTCAATAAAATTTGTGGTTTTATGGTGATCATCAATTTTTCCCTAAGTAATGCCTTAACTGATCGTTTAATCACACGGAAAACTAAACGTAGCTCCTATATTCTCTTTGGAAATATGCATGGGGTTTGATTTATTCACAGGTTCGCATTTGGGCCTGAGGGTCGTATTCGCTAAGTATAATTATGTAGATTACGTGATTATCCACCAGTTTGATTACTTTATGCGGCCTGTTCAAATATACTTACTTTGTTATTGTTCGTCGGATCGTTGAGCTCGCTAAAGTTCTGAGTTGAGCTATAGATAAATACTTCCACTGTCTGGACAGGTCAATGTGTGGTACTTTCCTCAATCACCTGACAATTATCTACATAATTATCATATGATTTTATCATTTTAAGTTTATTGTATGGCTTTGAAAGTGAAATTCTTAAGCCCTCAACTTGTAAAAATACTTTAAAGACGTAAAGGTGTTATTTTTAATCAACTTACAAAATAAATATCTATAAGCACTAATATTATAAAGAGATAAAAGTGAGTTTGTATGGTAATCTCTGAAACTACTGAACAGATTCTGAAGATTCTTTCACTAAGTAATGTATTATTTATTTACACGCGAGTGAAGCCGTACGCAGAAGTTAGTCATTTATAAAACTCATGTTTCGGGGTCGACGTTCAGAAATAGGTAATTTTTGTTTTAAATAATTAGGTGTTGTACACATTACATAACATTTATATGCACTAAGTATAAGAAAATACATAGTAACATTAATATTTCTCTGCGAAATAAAAATAGCAAATCAAATCAAAAACATTTATTTCAAATCTTTACAGGCAGTCAGTTAAAAAAGTGAAGCTAAATTGCACGTTCCGAAGCGTAAATCTCTAAGGAGCAGATATGAACGTGAAAAGAACTCCACGGATACTCTTCTAAATTACGTTACGAGTTACAATAATCTTGTTTCATATTTCTTGTCGCTTCTATTTATGCTTATATGATAAAAATGTAAGAATGAAATAATATGTACCAACTCAAAAAGTTGCTGACATTGAATTTTCTTATTAGACAAATTGTAATAAAAGTAAAACCATTTTCGAAAACTAAAAAAATATGTATTTTATAACTCTTTTTAAAAAAAGATTTGTTTCGCAAAAAAGTTGATATCGAAAAAATCATCCATCAATTTTATTGACAATTGATTTATAGTGCTTTTCGTTTGTAAATTGTATCCTAAATAAAGCCTGAGATAAAGTACATATTTTTAGACTAATAGAGAAGAGTATTCTAAAGCAAAATAAAATATTTCATGATACCTACCTGTGGGATTTGTATTTATAGCTTTTTTAAAGGTAGTTACTTAATGCAGGAACTATATTTATTTTGATGGATTAATACTTTTTTTTTAGTCAGGCTATCGTCAAATAACTTATGTCACTCTGAATGGAGCAAGAGATAGTGTTAGATTTTTACTGACTAAAATCCACCCATGTTTCTTTAGTTGCCCTTTGCGTTCAAGGGGCACGGTAACTTTATCGATCTCTTTCAAACATAGCCCTGGCAGGCATAGATCCTAGCGAGCCCCGTCAATAGTTGTATCATGAATCTATTGATACCTACGCGCTGTGCTTATATTGACAGAAAACGGTTATCAAATGTACGAGATAAGCTCAATGACAATATTCACCTATTGAGTAAAATAGCAATTACTAAGACGTTAGAGGCTGGAAATTCTCTATTGATTAACCCACACCAATTAAGAGGACGTCAGTCTTGTAAAAATAACCTTGCTAGTCAATTTGAAAAAAATAATAGGTCCTATTATTTACAGCAGAAAAATTCTGCTAATCAGTAGGCACCTCTAACAGACCCTTGTAAAGCGATTCTGTTTGCACCTAACCACATGGCGAAAATCAACTGTTGTAAACTCAAAACGTGATTATGAAATATATATCATGCTTACAACCCAGTGTTAATCAAACGGCCAATAGATTGACGTAATATTTCTCAAAGTTTGCCTCGGACATATCGGCAACAAGAGTGTTTCATGTACAAATTGTTGGTTGTCTTAGAGCAGACTATCTTGTGTACAAAGCTATGAGGACACTTTGTCTAAGTACTCGAAAAAAGGGCCAAAATCTTTCGATTTATATTGAGAGCCAGAAATGCCAAGAAAAAGCAGCCTGTCTGCCACCGATCGCGGCTGTCAAAAAGTTTAAAATAAAAAAGATGTATGTACTTACAATAACAATTTCACAGTTCAATCTTAAACATAGACTATTAGGGAACAGTGGAGTAAACATGGTTAGCGGGTAATTACGGACAGTACAATTTTAATTTAATTTAATTTTTTTTATTTTTTTATATCACAAAATTATTTTAAGTTCATAATTTGGATGAATTTTAGATAGTTATTCATAAATATCATCATCAAACTGAATCATCATCAATAGTCATCAAAATTGTGCAGCTTCCCGTATGTCCATCACTACCCCTCCAAATCTGTAATTTGCATATATTTTTTGGTAACCTTTGAAACTTTCTATTTTTATTTTTAACAGTTACTAATAATCGGTTTTTGTTAGTGAATTTTATATTTTTTTAAATTTTATATATGTGTATATATTTTGGTAAACGTGTTATCATAATATCCTAATTATTCATAAACAAGTTACCCTACTTAATAATCGATATAGCTGATAGAGTTCCACTTTATTTAGAGCCCAAAGCACTTTAAATATTGATGATAGACATGATTTCTGGGAAGGGACTTAAACAATCGATTTATGGTCAAACAATATTAGTACAGCTGTGGTTTTCCAAACAATAATTGGTTGCACTGTTTGAATAGAACACCGTTACGTAATAGCTTGGATTGGGTTCACCAAGTAACGGGGACTAAAACACGTGTAAGCCTGAAAACTAAAGTCGGACGTTGTAAAGTTCTGAAAAATTGTTGATTAAGGTATTTCAGTATCGTTTTAAGGCCTGTAAAAGGTATATTTTTTTTTTTAATGGTTGCATTTTATATACATATATAAAATAGTATCTGTTTACAAAGATAGGTGGTACATTTTAAGATATATTTCAATATATAATTGAATATCATTTAATTATTAAATCGTTTGTGATCCTTTTTCGTAACACAAAATTAGTGCCCTGAAATCATGATTGACAGACGAAATTGTCATAGCAGGATGACTTGAATATCTCCCTTAGGAATCGGCAAGAACAAGCACAGAGCCGGTAATAATGGCGGGGGTGGAGCCTCCTCCATTCCCTCCATTATTACCTGTCTTCGCTTTTTTTTGAACTGTTCCTCTGCTAGGCAAAAGCGACTTCTTCATAGAAGTTGTCCACCTCTTTTACTCGTGTCTATCGTAGCATTCATCATCATCATTTCAGCTGAAAGACGTCCATTGTTGGACAAAGACCTCCCCAAAGTGTCACCACAATGAACGTTTTTGTGCGTCTCGCAACCATCGGATTCCCGCAACCCTTACCAGGTCATCGGTCCACCTTGTAGGAGGCCTTCCAACGCTGCGCCTAATCAGCATTGGATAGACACAATAATAATAATTGGTTCGTTGACCTCTTTTACACGATAAAAAGGGGTAGACAACTTCTACGAAGGAGTGAATCGTGATTTGACTTATTAAATTCACTGATAAGCTTCTCAATACTATGTGATTCTTGATTATTGATTCCTACTATGTTTATTTTAAGATGGTTAAATTGCAATTCATTAAAGGTTAGGCGGGTTATTGACCAAATTACAAAAGCCTGTAAAATTATTAATGGTTACACTGATGCGTTCGACTTACATGCAGAGTTGAGTCAATTATTTGTTCCGAATAATTACAACCGCTCTAGAAAGCATAAATTATTTAATGTCCCATTTTGTCGCACTGTAGCTCGTTTCACCTCCCCTATCTACATATGCTAACGATGCTCAACGCGCTCGTGGAGACCAACCCTGGATTGGATTTGTTTTCTGATAAATGGGAAAACAATATTATTAGAAAGTTTGCGATTCTGTGAGAAGACAGAGTGAAAGGATTAACGTATTTTAGTATTAATGACTATTTTGCTGTACTAAATAAATAAATAAATGAATCACAATGGAAACTATGCTAAACCTCATCTGGATAACCTTACAAACTACAGTTTTGAAATTCTCACTGGTTGTAATTTTGTAGTGCTATTGAAATTATTTGAGAGATACTTAGTCAACTTGAGGATGGGTGTTTTAGCTTCGCTAATCAAAAGCCGTTAATTTTGAGAGATTCAAGTTATTACCAAAATATAATATATTCTACAGTTTAATTGAAGGTTTTACACTTAAAATAATGCATCTGCTAGTAAACGTAGTATGCTTATACTATATTTGTTCCACGCGTGCCTTAAAGGAATATTAGCATGAGTGATGATAATGTCAGCAAACCGTAGGGGCCCAGCAGAGTCGAAGCCTACTGGGGCCAAGGGTTTGTTTCTGAAAGGAAAACTCGGCCCTGGTATGAAAGGCAACGAAGGAACAGGAATGGTTTTTGAGTCAGTAAAAGTCTGACACACCCTCCCGCTCCGTCCAAGACCGAGAGATGCCATTGGATGATTTTCCCACCTAAAAAAAAAAGCTTGAGTGAGCTAGGGCCGATGCCAGCCAGTGCTGCAGAGATTGCTTGAAAGAGTCACCGTGACCCTTAATCGGGTTTCTTCAGCAAAAACCTGACACTCCCTCTCGCTCCAACCTGAGTATGTATGGTAGATACTTACTACACACTAGCTAGTTATATATATTAATGCATTTTGTATGTTTTAATAACGCTATAGATTTTTTTTGTGGCGTTTGTATTTTTCTCTAATAAAAAAAAACATTTATTTTGATAAACTTAAGAATTCAAAAGCTTTATCATCTCTGTAATTGCAATGGCTGATACTCAGAGAAAGCAATTCAAATAACAACCATTAATATTTTTGGTACAAAAAGATTCTTTGTGAAAATGGAATAATACAAAACTTTGGGTGACTTTACAGAGTACAAACTTTTCTACTTTTTGAAATATCATATAAAACTGTAACAATAACAATATACTTATCTCAAATTAAATAAGTCTTGAGCTATGAATCAAGAAATATCAATTTAGTTGTTCATAATTCAAAATAACGCGAGTTTTTATGGATTTCAAAACAAAAACTGTAACAAATACTTATGTAAAAATTACAGAAAAATCCATACCCAAATAACAATAAGACTACGTGAATTATTTTGTTTGAAAAAGGAACAACATGACTTATAATGTAAACTTAGACTATCTTTATTACAAATTACAGAATTTATTACAGCTCAAAGCAACCTACACTTACCTGCAATATAAATTAAATAAAAAAAAAACCAAACATAAAATGGCAATTTCATAGGAGACTAAATATTTATTACTAATGATGTCTAAATTCTGTCAATATAATTTCATTTTGAATTAAGTGTTCGACGTTCAAGTTTATTGTATATTTAATGAGTATCGCAGCTTCCTATATGATTGGAAAAAATAAAACCTTGCATTGTGGTTGTGTGTGTGTGTGTGCCTTGTGTATGGTCTAATCTATTGATTCCCAAGATCTATATTGCTCTCCTATTATTTGTTACCAAACATAAATAAAAATTTAAGGGCTGGCTTTTACCTCGGTCAGAGATTAAGCATTGCCATTCAACGTGGTATTGCCGCCCGTCTTTTGGGCACACTTCCAGTCGACAGCGATGCAGAGGAAGTTTTTGACGTCATATTTTAGGTAGGAGTTATTTTCTTTAGTGTGCATGTAGTTTTAATTAGTTAAATGTTTTTATTTTATTAAGCGATAAATAAAGTTCTCTTTTATTGACCAAAAAAAAACTACCTATATATAATTTCAATTTTGTTTATATTAAGTACATCGTAAGTTAATACCTACCTTATAACTAACTAATTGCCTCTATCCTTATGTCATTTGAAAGTTCCTATACTTTCAAATGACGTAATGGTAGAGGAAATTAGTAATAATAAACCAAATTATTTTCGTCCCACTAAAATCACTTTCGGTGTCAACCCTTAATTTCCGTCAAATTATAATTAACGTGAGTCACTAAAAATGTTTAGGAAATATTTTCAACTAAAATTGTTCTATCCACGAAGTATAATATTTACTCAAGTCATGTTACTAAAAATATACCAACAAAATGGATAACACCATGGATATAAATATACAGATGGACACAGAAATAATTTTATGAAGGTTCCTTTTTCTTATCAGGAACATTAAAAATGATTACCGGAAACATTAAAGCTCAGCAATTTTATTACCGATATCAGTTCTAGTAATAAAAAAATTAAATATGTTCTCCAAAGTATTTTCGTACTTTGTATCAAAATCTAAAATTGAAGTGGACTCCTATTTTTAATTTCCAATATGTACTTGAAACTGACACCATCATCATCTTCGTGCCTTTTTCCCGTTTTATTTGGGGTTAGCGCAACACGTTTTCTTCTTCCATTCTGTCTTGTCACCTATCACTCACTCCCTTTTCTTTCGCATCACTTCTCACACAATCCATCCATCTTTTCTTTGGCATCCCCCTCCTTCATCTTCCATCCACATGTATAATCTAAATCTTTTAGTAACATACGTTTAAGCCCTTCTCCTCATATGGCCTTACCGAGATAAACGATTCCCTTTTAATTTTACTTGAAACTGACATAATAGCCTGACCTTTTATTCTAATTCTAGACAAATGCGTATCTTCAACCCAAAACGGACATAGCAAGTTTTGATATGATGACAATTTCTGACTATGTCCAAGTAACCTCATTAGTCACTGTAGTATCAAATACATACTATGAAAAGCGTAACAAATGTAAAAACAAAAAACTAAAATATTGAACTATCCAAAATATATTTGAAAGAGTAAAATTCATCTGTCTCTAACATGTATGTCCCTCATAGACCTGAACTATTAGGGGCTATCATTACGCGCACGACTGAAACTATTTCAAAGACTATTATCAAACGTAGGTACTTACTTTCAAACACTGACATCGGAATTCACAAAGTAAGTACATACTAGATACGAGAATATTGTCGGATCCCGAAACTATGGTTGAGCTTTGTGAGAAGTAACTTAAATGTTTTATTGCAACGAAATCCGAACCAGTTTTCACATGAATTGGTTGCTAAGAAACGTTACTAAACTATTTTATTTTACTCTCTTTTCTATCCGATAGAAATACTGGTATTTACAACAATGTTGTATAGAGAATTCTTTCTTTTCAAACTTAAACTGAACTTATTTAGTTTTATCAAAACCAATATCGTGCTGTTAAGTTTTTCTCGTTCAATACTCCTTTGCTCTTTTAATTCGAGTTTCTAGAAATAGCTGTCAAACCCGCCTGCCTGTCGGTTTTCTATCGTTTACATTTCGGGGAGTGTGCACTGGAATTGCACAATCTAATTCCGCCAAGTCCGTTCCATCATCGGACCACTAGACGTACGGCGTTGTGCCACCGGTACATGGTAGACATCCCACCCATACGCACAAAACGTTTTGAGAACACATTTATTATGCGTACAGCCAAGGAGTGGAATTCCTTGCCGGAGTCTGTGTTTCCTGATAGCTACAACTTAGGGGTCTTTAAGTCAAGAGCGAATAGGCTACTTCTAGGCAAGCGTGCTCCATCGTCGACCACATCATCGCTTACCATCAGGTGAGATGGTGGTCAAACGTGAGCCTATCATTAATAAAAAAAAAAAACTTGTTACCAGGCAATTACCTCAATTGTTATCGTTTAAAAATGCCAAGTGAGACTGACATGAGTATGTACAATTGTGTAAGAGATTCATTTGAATAATTAGGAAAAGCCCTCTTATCTTCGTAACTTTACAACGTTTCTCGAACAATGTTAGAGAAAAGTTTGGACTTCTAAGAAAATAGCAAGTACCTACCAGCTAATGAGCACACATTGCATTGCCTCATTATTTATAAGCACCTCTCCTAACTTCTCGTTTTCAAACTTCCGTGAATAATTTTTACGTATTTATTCTGTGTACATTTTTTTTCACAAATCATCCAATGACGTCCCCCGCTCTTGGCCGGGCGCGAGGGTGTGTCAGACTTTTACTGACTAAAAACCTACTCCTGTTCCTTCGTTGCCTTTCATACCAGAGCCGAGTCTTCCTTTCAGAAGCAGACCCTTGGCCCCAGTAGGCTTCGACCCTGCTGGGCCCCTACGGTTTGCTGATATCTGCTTGAGGCGCGCATGGGACAGTACGCGCCGTCGACGACTTGGGCTCGGTATGGACGGTTACCGGACGGTCGGACGGCGAGCTACCTATTGCTCGCCTAAGCCTGCGCCTACGGTTGTTCTGTGTACATAAGAATTACAAAAGCTATTTGATTTGTGTCATCAAACAAGTTATTGATTCAGGGTTGTCTATACGGACAACACTTTTACTGATTTAAAACTCTTTTTAAGCTGCGATACACTTAAAAAAGTTGTAGTGATCTTCTACGATGACAATACACGCGCCTAAGGGAGATGTCATCAAATCGTAGGGGCCCAGCAGGGTCGAAGCCTACTGGGGCCACGGGTAGTGTGAAAGTGAAACCTGGGATGAAGGCAAAGAAAGAACAGGAGTGGGTTTGTAGTCAGTGAAAGTCTGACACTATCTCCCGATCCGCCCAAGAGCAGGATTTGTCATAAGATGATTTCCGCACCTATAAAAAAAAACACTCCTCTTACCGCATTATTGGCAAGATTGTTAGTTGGGCTTAGGCCATCGTCATGACGGATACTATAGCATAGTACACAAGCGTGTGTGCAACACACAGGTGTAGAACAGGGATGTTATGGAGCTTCGTAACCGTAATCTAAACCATCGGATAACTGAAACCAATATAAAAGTTTCAGATAGTTTTGGATAAAGACGGAGCCTACATGATAGTTACGTCCGACCGTTTTTTATTTATTTGGCCCAGCCAAAAAAAAAAAAAACGATTATTTAGACTAGCAATAAAAACAAGTCTTATTTATTTATTTTTTAAATCTTTATGCACTACTAATAAACACTGTACAAAGGCGAACTTAATGCCTTAGGCATTTTCTACCAGTCGACCTTAGGGTGGTGTAGAAACAAAACATGGTGGGTGCAGCTTAATGATAAAGTAATAGAAAAGAAATACAATAATAAATATTTACGAGTACTTAGATAAATACATACAAATTAACAATGTAATTATGAAAAACGAATCCAACAAATCAACACTGTGATGATTACACCAACTTCCTGCGAATGTGTTCACGTGCCTTCGTGCGTGTTTCTTGCTATTTGAATTTTACTTAAATATTAAAAAAATTAAAATTACATCCGTAATACGAAACTAGCGGATAATCTGAAATATTTTCATATCCATAACAGTATACGAAACCTTCTCTATCCGTATCCAGCTCCAAAATTTCATATCCGTAACATCTCTAGTGTAGAATATCCTCTTCCCTAACTGAAACAGTCCCACGGGACGGCAATACGTCACGAGAGCCGAAAGTCGAAACTTCGAACTGCCGCGGCCGCTTAGGAATTCGTAATGGAAATACGCAATTTAACCGTTGCATGACTTGGTAAGAGTCATTTTTATTTTCTTGTCTTGTGGAAAGTGATATATTCTTAATTCTTTATTGTACACAAAAACATACATAGTACACGGTGATACATACAGTTTATGTACAAAGGCGAGCTTAACTCAACAATGAGTTTTCTCCCAGCAAACCTTTGAGTTACATAGAGAGTAACACACATTCGAGGGTAAGATACAGTGCACAATATAAACCTTACATAACTAAATCTAATATATAATTATTATACATAAGTCTAATATATAATTATAATATAAATACTAATACGTACTAATGTTATGTCAATAATGAAAGGAAGTGCTCTTTAGGTTTACGTTATATGAAGTTTACGATGGAACAAGTTGAACTAACCCAGATGCATAATATGTTCTGGCTTTAAAGGATGATTGATGGTGGGGAACAGATAAAACTGAATCAATCACATCAATCACCAGCACCGAAATCATCATCGATCACTTAGTGATCACAAAGCAAGTATATCTGTTTTGCGTACGGATCTAGTTTTAGTGCGCCAAGGTACAAACAGGAACAGGTTAACTTCAGATAATAGCTCTGGAACATTGGACTGACTATAAATAATTTTGTAAAGAAATATTTGGTCGGAGAAACGTCTACTCGTACGTTGTTTCAGAGTTATCATATTGAAATGTTTCAGTCTTTGTGAATAATTAATTTCCAGTATAGAAAAGTTAATCTAAGTAGTAAGTATAACCCTTAGTATAAATTTATAAAATATTTTTTTCAAAGATTTTTAGTGTTACTTTGGAGACACTGCAATAAATTAATAAGAAAATACTTCGTTTTAAATTTGATAAGAACTTAAGTACCTAAGACAAGCACCAATATAAACTCAATGCAAACATTAATACCACGACTTTGTCTTTTAGATTGCTTATACTCAAACGAACTTAATTATAAACTTTTGACGGTAAAACGAGAAAGAGGTTTACGAATAACATTCCATACTTTGACAATACGGTAGATTTTAAACTAAAAGGAAATATACCTATTTTATTAAAAAAAAAATTTGCTACAGGAAAAAAATCGTGAAAAATGAATTTCCATTCTTACGAATTTTTTTTTCAAAATTAACCTTTTATTTAAAAACTTTTATGCAGTTACGCTAATTTTAATAACGCACACAATCACACAGCGGTTATTTTACGTACTCTACAAAGTACAACCTATATTGCAATCAAAATCGGGACTTTGAAAAAATTTACCGCACATTCAAATATAGAAATAGCTCTTAGTAACCAATATCAAGATAGAAGATATAGGTTCTTTCACTCAAAATATAAAACGAATAAAGTAAAAGACTATCGGAAAAAACCCTAGAGCAACGATTGTATCCATATCGTTTTGAGAGATTAATAAATATAATAATAATAACCATTTTATTTTTAGAAATCGGAAGCCCATAGAAAAAGTACATAAAATAATCTTAAACAATAATAAACTAACTAATATGTATATTATAGGGTGGTTTTATAGGTCGTCTGTTAGATATCGCTGTCAGCGATAAGACCGCCATTGTACCCATAGATTTAAGTTTATGTATAAGTTAGTTAGTTATTATATACTATTATAAAAACAAAAGTACGAGTATAATATGCTTTAGGCGTAGATAATCAATAATTAGCCCATACTAATATTGATACGCAGACACATACTGCCTTTTCAGTTTTAAGCTTTGTAACACAACGTAATGAATTGTTGTATTCGTTTGTAACCCCTAATGATTATTTATTAATACTTCAAGATATTTAAAAGTATACCCGCAGTTTCTTCCAGAATTTTATTGGCATTTATTGAATAGAACTTTAATAAAGTTGCTGTTGTTTTTATTGCATATCAGCATCTGCAGAACTTACTAAATGTTACAAACTCGGTGTGTTTCAAGCTTTACTGCTTCACTGCCATTTTATTTGCATGAATGTTATGTTTGTATTGAAACATGGATTTTATTACAAGGTCCATATTAAAAAGGATGTATACTTTTACGAATGTCTTACAAGACTGTTTGTTTGTCTAATACTCTGTTTAAACTAGTGTGCTTCACCATCAACGATTGCATCACTGTTTACCATCAGGTGGGATCGCAGTCAAGCACTAGTTTATATCATCTAAAAAAAATCTTTGTAATAGAAAAAGTCGCTACTAGGTTGCTATTTAAATATAATACCAATACAGTATGAGAAATAAAAAGCACAAATTCACCAACACTTACAGGAATGTTTGAAAGCATAATATATATATGGGCACATGATCGAAACCCGTAATTACAGTGATGACGATAACTGGTCACCGTAGTGAAAATTGGCAAAGAATTTTAAATAAATATACTAGACAAAAAAAAAAGACATTTAATAACTAACTAAAGGTAAACTAAAGTATGGCATCAAAGAACTCCTCCGCATCGCTGTCGAATTTTAATGTACCATAGAGACTAACGGCATGGCCACGCATTATTGTCTTTGTTCGAAAAAAATGCCACAACCCTGAACTCAAAGGGCACCGAAGGAACGAACACACAGGTGAGTTTTAACGCACACGTGTGCCACACACGCCGATCTAGAAGCATACATAGCATAGAGCTATACTTGATCCACGCCGCGTTTTTTTTTTTTTTTTTTTTTTTTTTTTATTTTTTTTTTTTAAGGTGGGAAATCATCCAAATGACTTATGACTTCTCGTGCTCTGGGTGGAGCGCGAGGGCGTGTCAGACTTTTACTGACTAAAACCACACCTGTATCCTTCAATTACCCTTTGCGTTCTAGGACTACGGGTTTCCCTTTCAGAAATTCTCCGCGGTCCTAGCTAGCGGGCATCGGCCCTGCTGGGCCCCTACGGTTTGCTGACATCTCTTTGAGGAGCGCGAGGATCACTACGCGCTGTTAACGACTGGGCTCGGTCCGGTTAATTACCGAACAGCCGGACGACGAGCTACCCAGTGCTCGACGTCCGCAAGCCCGCGTCTACCGTGGCTGGTAGTCGGGGTCGGAATTACGGCGGCTAGGACGTGAGGACCTTCGTTCCCTCACGCGTGCAGCCTCCTCCTTCGCTAGCATTACTGCTTCGCAGAAGGAGGCGACCGCCTGCCATTCCTCCTCGCTCCGGACCATAGCCTGAACCAGGGCCGGACGCGAAAGGTCGCTGCCGCCAATTGCCTCCACGAGGACACGGCGGTGCTCCGCCCAAGCGGGGCACACCTCCACCGTATGCTCCACCGTGTCCTCTGGGTGGTCCACGCCGCGTGACGCCACGCGATGTCTTTTTACGTACAAATCAGGCGTGTTACACGTGTGCGTCGGTCTAATGTAGTTCTACCTTTAATCAGTAAAAACCTGGTGCTATCTCTCGCTTCACCAAGAGCAGGAATAATCATTTAATAATTTTGTACCTTAAAAAAAGACAGTACTGTCTTAGGCAAAGGCTTTCTTCAACTTGTTCCAGCAATTTTTTTCCTGAGCCATCTCGACCCAATCTTCGCGGTTTGTCTCTAGGTCGTTTCGCCACCTCTCACTGGGCCAGCATCGACTACGACGTCTACCCTTAGCTACCTACCATCGCAGTAGGGATACAATTACATAGATCATTACTCCCACCTTGTGAAAATTTATTACTTTTTCTTTCAGTGAGTGTACCAAAAAGTTTTACAAGTATTGGTCAATCCACTTAGCTTACTCAGACATGTTGTGCGCGATATAAATAAAATAATGTTAAGTCATTTAGGCGACGCGACGACACCTTTCAGTCACCGCTTACTCACCATTTCAATCCTTTCAAGTTGATTAACTTTACCGGTTATTTTAGGGCCAGTATTGGTTTTAGCTAAAGTTTCAGAAACCGAAAATATTAGTGTTCTATTTTCGGCTTCTAGTATTGATGTTTTATTTTAGAATGGTTTTTTTTAGGTGGGAAAATCATCTTATGACAAATCCCGCCCTTGGGCGGAGCGAAAAATAGTGTCAGACTTTTACTGACTAAAAACCCACTCCTGTTCCTTCTTTGCCTTCTTCCCAGAGCTCCGGGTTTCACTTTCACACTACCCGTGGCACCAGTAGGCTTCGACCCTGTTGGGCCCCTACGATTTGCTGACATCTCTGTATTTTGCTGTACCCACCTACACCTCCCACGCACGATCCCTGCTCCCCTCCGCTATTGTACTATCGCTTGCTTCGCATAGCCTAACATTTAGAAAGTTCAATTTAAATATTTTTATCTTTTTATGAAAAACTGGTGAACCAATGTATGATAAATTTTTAAAAGTCATAAAACAAAAGTTGCTGTTTATGATGTTATTAACATAGTCCTAAGAGGTTGCCGGTGTTTTACAAATAACCCTGTATATTATGTAAAGTCTGCTGCAAAAGTGCATAGGAAGTACAGAAATAAAATCGTGTGAAGCGAGAAATGACGCCATCTAGCGTAAAACCTGATTGAAATGTTGCTATCGACAACATTACATTATACTGTTAATAGATGGCGCCGCTGTGCTTCAAATGATTAATGCTTAATTAATGCTTATTTTTGTACTTTCTTTTTGTTTCTTCAAACATTGAAATAATTTATAATTTCTTTTAAAGAGATGAAGATATTAAAATTGAATATCAATTTATAAATATTTGATTATCTATGTGTTAGTTTTCAAACTTGAGGGGTAGGTTGAATATGGATTTACAGTGAGGCCGCAAAAGTTAAAGATTACATTGCTACGAACCGAGCGAGCACGCACGACACTTCCGTGCGTATGTGTGCGCGTGTATGAGTATCCACATTCCACAGATAACACATACTAAGGAACTGTCGTCGCACTGAGCTTAAAATATCATTATTATTTTTCTGTGCCATTGAATATGCATCACACAGTCACAGAGGCGACTTGTTCTTACCATTGCATTGATAAAATTCACGCAAACGTGTCATGTGCTGTTAGCCGTATGAACTAAGTGTTGGATTCGCAAACAACGTAGCCCGAGTTCAAATCATGGTCGGTCCGTTGTGGTTATTTATTACTTATTCCCAATCTATATTAAGCTGTTGATCCCCGCACGAACGCCGGCGGTCGTGCGCTATTGTCTTACTATTGTGTCTCTAATTACGCTACTCAAGAAGTTAATATAGTTGTTTTTTATATTTCTATGAAAAATACTATTGCATTTTTTGCACTAAATAGTTGCAAATTACGAATATGATCTATTAACCACAAGAAGAACACATTCGTAATTTTCAATTATTTAGTTGTTACATCTTTTCAATGTTGTAAGGTGGAAATAAAAAGACGTGTTTAATAAAAAAAAATATTCTTTATATTTACAAATTAAACATATATGAGAATTGTGACGCCGAATTGTTACCTAGACAACAAAATTATCTTGTAACCGTTATCTATGTTACGTGTAAGATTGTTTGTTGGAAGTATATCCACTTAGACCATTCATAATATGAATAACGTAACAATGAAAGGATATTAAAATTTTAATAAAATAAAATATAATTGTTTATATCCAGTTATTTATTGAAAAGTGATATATGATTTAGACTTTGTAAACATTTTATTTGTATGTAACGTCACAATGAATGTATTGAGGTCATAGCTTAATTGTTCATTTTCTTGACGAAAAGAAGATTGAAACTAAACCTCAATTTCTGTTAAAAGAACTTTAGTTCTCACAAGATAATCGTCAATTAGATGAGAAAAATAAATTGAACTATTATGTTAGAACAGTGTGGGTAGAAGAATAAAAAACGAAATAGAATCATGATTATTGTCAACAAAATTGATAGCGAGTTCACTGCATTCTTAAGATAAGGCGATGGCACAAGTTAAAATGTATAGCTGTTTTAAACGAAAGTAAACACAATATAATACAGTGTTTGTTAACGAATAATCATTTAAATATGTTAAAATAAAATGGCCTACTAAATATTTAATTACACCGACTGATTTTACTAAAACTTAATATTTTGTATAACCCCCATTATTTTCGATACAGTCAAGTAGACGTTTGCGCATGGACCCAACCATATTACCGCATATTTCGCTCCCTCTAAAACTTTCCCATACCTCCATGCAATGGGTTTTTAACTGTTCCGTAGACCTCTCATTCCGCGAGTCCCACCTTTGCACCATCAAACCCCATAGATTTTCTATGGGGTTGAGGTCGGGTGATCGCGCTGGCCATGGAATAACAATTACTTCCGGGTGATTGTGAAACCACTCACGCACAGTACTCGCTCGGTGAATAGGACAATTGTCCTGGACAAACGGAAATTGTGCTAACTCATCAGCTGGGTAAATGTTGCGCACAGTAGGTAGCATAATTGAGTCTAACACTTCCACATAAGTTGAACTGTTTGCGCGTGGAGGAATGAAAGCCAGTTCTCCTGGTCCTGCTGCACTCATCCATCCCCACATATTAATTGTGATTCGACCTGATTCGGTGTTAGGTATAATGTTTTTATCACACCAGCGAGTGTTATTCTTGCGCCATAAGTGAAGCCTGCCCTTTTGACTGGATTTAAATGTTTTTTCATCTGAAAATACCGCAGTATTCCAATCAAAATCTAAATAATCACGTGCGAAACGTAATCGTTCCTGTTTATGCCTCTCTGTCAAGTACGGCTTTTTAGCAGGTTTTCTGTGATGCACGCCTTCAGCGTGAAGTGCACGGCGAACAGTATCAATCGAGGTGTCATATAATTCCGCAAAATGTCTCGTTGGTGCGAAACCATTTGTTTCGTATACGTCCACCATATGTCGTCGCTGCGCCTCGCTAATAAGCTTCGGTCTCCCACTTCTCTTTCGACTAGCAAGGCTACCTTCTTCCTCATATCTTTTTATCCAAAGACTTACAGTATTTTTCTAAAACAAAAAAAAATATATTAGGCAGCTATACCTACTTGACTTCATTTTCATTATATAAAATGTTAACAATCATAATTATTGAATATAATTTTAAAATAAAACTGCATTTATAAATCCAATAACCAATCCAATAAACCCAACGATTTATGTATTTTTCTTTTAAGCCTCATAAAGATACGATGGATTGATTCATAAATGGCATACTTACATTTTAATTAGAAGATTAATTTATAATAAAGTTACAATTCATTAATAGCTATTATACTCACATTCAGTCCGGTTTCTTCAGATATTTGTGTTTTATTAAGACCGCTTTTATGCAGCCCAATGATAGTCGCCCTCACTTCAATACTAATATTAGCCTGCATTTTGCGAATATTACAATACTGTTAACCACACGTCACTAACCAACAACTACAACCAAACGACAGTTCATTTCGGTCAAGTTAAAACTTATGTCTACCTCGCAGAAATCTAATTCTTTATTTAGTTTTTTTGTGATCCCTTTCTAACTCTAAGAAATGTGTGAACAAGTTAAAGAATAATTTAATATAATAATATGTAATGCTAATCCATAACTTCCAATCGGGTAAGAACTTACAAAAAGTCAACAATTGCGTGGGATTTGAACTTGCGGCACACTGATTTGCGCTTCAATCTGTGTGCTCTATACCACTAGGCCATCTTGACTTATGCTAAGTTGATGAAATTATGAACTACAATCAGTTGTTGACGACAATGATGACGCATGTGTCTATCTATTTGTTAAACTAAAAGTCAAGTTTATACTTTGTGAGATTGCCTTTGCTCGCCACTTAGCTGTGAAGAAACCAACGCCATCTAGTTTAATTTTCGAAAACTTGAACTCTAACGTGCAAGGGAAAATAGGCGTTAAGGTATCTAAGCACTTTTACACCCAGATTGTACTTTGTGCTACGTGAAAGTAAAATAAATTAATTGGATGCTTTCGGCGTGATAATCTCATTTTTTTTTTGCCTTCTACTCTCCATTTTATTAGTACGTATTATTATGAAAAAGTTAAAAAGAAAACATGAAGTTTCCCGTTTTTTTTTATATTATTCTGTTTTTTTTTTCGGTTTAATTAAAAAAAAAAACATGAAATGTATGTTGGAATATTTTCTCGAAACTTTTGAATGTAACATTGAATAAAACAGCGGAACTGGAAAGAAAAGGGATTTTTTACTGCTTTTCTCAACGCTAGTCAGACTACCTGTAACGACTGTCAAAGATCTACGGATGACAACCAGCACCAACGGCTTTACGCGTTTTTCGAGGCACGGGGGATACGACTTTGTAGGACATTTTGTAATTTTACCCCTTTGTAATTTTAGAATAGTACATATTATGAATTGAAAAAAATACTTTGATACTTGCCCGGGTGTTTTAACCACTGAAGGGCCATCACGACAAGTAATTCTAATCCATATGGAACAATACGAGTTTCAGGTCACGGGTTCAAACCCAGCCAGGCGTATTTCTTTGTGTAATTTATTTCATCACCACTGCTCTCAAAACGGGGTAGGAAAACATCTTGAGGAAACCGGCATGCCCTAGAACCAAAAATTCGAAGAGATGTGACATTCGCCAACCCTCACTGGGCCTACGTGGTAGATTATGACCCGTTCCCTCTCTAGAGAGGAGATCTGAGTCCCAGGAGTGGGAACATTAAAAGGCTGATTATCCTATATGTAGGTTTATATTGTGCACTGGATCCCTCGAATATGTTCTCTCTCTATTACTCAAAGGTTTGCTGGGAGAAAACTCATTGTTGTGTTAAGCTCGCCTTTGCATATGAATCGTCAAATCACTGGGTACTGTATTTATTTATTTATTTATTTATTTATTTATTTAATCTTCATGCAACATAAAGTACAAAGGCGGACTTAATGCCTGAGGCATTCTCTACCAGTCAACCTAGGGTGGTGAAGAGACAATATGGTAGGTGCATAAAAAGAAAATTTTATGCGAAAAACAAGAGTAAAACAAAAAGGTATACATATATAATTAAAATACACATGCATATATATTTAATATAATATACATACATATATATTAATATCAATTAACGAAAGAAGTTTTGAGACGATACGGACGGACGTATTATGTTTTTGTGTACAATAAAGAATTGAAGAGTTCTTTATTTATTACTCTACTCTTCACTCCACACATATTAATACCAACAATGCACGTCTACTTAACTAAAAGTTCAGCCAGTCTTAGAAAACTTCGTGAATTATTGACAGGATATATCTCGTTAGTGTCTTAAGAAAGTGCGTTTGTTAGACTCGAGTTTCCAGCTTTTAATGTTAGTTGTGATTACTTTTGACATTTTGTGACACTTCTTATATTTGAAATATCTCTAACCTAGAATTGTTGTTGGGTTTCACTTCTTATACCAGAATAATTGTTCGAAAGAGTTACCCCAGCTCTGGAATGCAATGGGCAATTGATGGGTTTCAGTCAGAAGAGTTACCCCGATTCTGGAACGTAAAGGACAACTGATGGGTTTCAGTCAGAAAGAGTTACCCCGGCTCTGGAACGCAAAGGGCAACTGATGGGTTTCAGTCAGAAAGAGTTACCCCGGCTCTGAAACGCAAAGGGCAACTGATGGGTTTCAGTTAGAAAGTGTTACCTCGGCTCTGGAACGCAAAGGGCAACAGATGGGTTTCAGTTAGAAAGAGTTACCTCGGCTCTGGAACGCAAAGGGCAACTGATGGGTTTCAGTTAGAAAGAGTTACCTCGGCTCTGGAACGCAAAGGGCAACAGATGGGTTTCAGTTAGAAAGAGTTACCTCGGCTCTGGAACGCAAAGGGCAACAGATGGGTTTCAGTTAGAAAGAGTTACCTCGGCTCTGGAACGCAAAGGGCAACAGATGGGTTTCAGTTAGAAAGAGTTACCTCGGCTCTGGAACGCAAAGGGCAACAGATGGGTTTCAGTTAGAAAGAGTTACCTCGGCTCTGGAACGCAAAGGGCAACAGATGGGTTTCAGTTAGAAAGAGTTACCTCGGCTCTGGAACGCAAAGGGCAACAGATGGGTTTCAGCCAGAAAAAGTCTGACAGTCCCTTTCGCTCTACTCAGTAAGGAAAAAGCTATCTGATGATTTCTCACCTCAAAAAAAGGATAGCACTATTCAGCCTTTGGACTTTATTCCAGCCAGCCCACCTCTCTCCAGATGCAGATCAGGCCTACCGGTTTGTTTGTTTTTTTTTTTATTCTTGATAGGTTCGCGCTTGACCACTATCTCACCTGATGGAAAGCGACGATGCGTTAGACGTTGTAGCGCGTTTACCTAGAAGTAACCTATTCACTCTTGACTTAAAGATTCCCGGGTTGTAGCCATCAGGAAACACAGATTCCGGCAAGGAATTCCACTCCTTAGCTGTACGCACAATAAATGTGTTCCCAAAACGTTTTGTGCGTATAGGTTTGTATCTTTGATAGAATTTAGTGAACCTAAAATTCGCGTACATATATACCTTTCCACAGACATAAGATCTCCTTTATGTAACATTTTAATAACGTAATAAAAACAAAACAATATCGCATTTCACGACGTGTTTCGCGGTGGTAAGTGGTAGATTTTTAACCACATCACTAGATATCGACTTTACAGAACAAATGCCTTTAACATAATGTTTAAACACTAAATTCAAGTACTAGAAATAGATCCGTGAATTCTAAACTCTATGCCAACAACAGAGTGTGTGTATCTAGAAATGTACATAAACTAAATAAATGCGGTTACTAGGTTCATCTAATTGAATGCTTCATGTACTACGAAGGGGAATTAGTCAATTTACATATCTAAATCAAACTTACATCTAAAATATCGGCTCAAATACGTTAAAGTACAGTTGATGTTTGTGCAGAAATGTTTAGTGAACTAAATAAGAAAATCAGCACCTTTAAGCGAAGAGCTGCTATCGAAAGAATAAGACAAAAAAAAATTAATGATGGCTCTAAAAATATAATCCTTGACTCTGATTTTCATGACTTTCCTTTCAGGTCAATCCCCACACCTTAAAACGATAAGCTTACCTTTATAGAACTGTATTAATTTTCGACCATCATTTTGTTTTACCACTTGAGAACAAGGATCATGGGAATCTAATAATTTGTACAGACTCTCCATCTCTAATACTCTATCATATTTAGAATAACTAACAGTGAATGGCCTAGCTGCCAGATATTTCTACTGTAATTAAGCTTGTATGAACGCAAGTGTGGAACAAAGGTGCGCTAAATAGATAACATCACTAAAGAAGGGGAGAGTAATGTACAAAGGGTTTAAGTATTTGTTGCTATATTCTAGATAGGTTATCTACACTTTTAATTACTTCAAACAGTCAGGTTACACGATGACAGGACGTAAATACAAACCCAAACTCCACGCTGTGCGCTGGAATAGTTTAGAGATGCGATGAGCAGTACAAGTCAAATGAAAGAACGTTGAGCGCACAACTTTTATCGTAGACCTCCTTCAAAGTCGTCAGTTTCTATCATTCTTTTCGTATTGTAAACTGTGACAGAGAAATACTTGCTTGGCCTCCAGCCACGGTCGTGACATGCTCTTGCTCCGGGTAAACAGAGTTTAGACACAGCGTTGTTTGTTATAAGACATGAAAATCAAAATTGTTACTGCATTTTATGCGAATTAGTAAAATGAAATGCTAATTAAATATATTTTGGTGTTTATTATTATTATTTATTGAGTTTTAATTTATTATTATTACGGTGAAGGAAAACATCGTGAGTAAACCGGCATGTCCTAGAACAAAAAATTCGAAGACATGTGACATTCACCAATCCGCACTGGGCCCGCGTGGTGGATTACGGCCCATTCTCTCTCCTAGAGAGAGGAGGCCTGAGTCCCAGCAGTGGGAACATTAAAAGGCTGATTATGCTATGCTTATGTGTTTATTATGTCACATTGTACGAACCGTAAAGGCTTTCCAATAATACGTTTTAAGAGTTTATAAAATAGTTTTTTTGGGAATAACTTTCAATTAAACGTCCAGAATAATTTACCGACCGGTTAGGCACCAACAGGTGATACAATTAGATGTCAATGTTCAAAGTTTATAAAATGGACAAATCGTGTTTATATGCTCGTATAATCTTTTTTTTTTTTTTGAAGTGGCAAATCGTCAAATGACTTTTCCCGCAGGGTGTGTTAAACTTTTACTAATTACAACCGACCTGTGTCCTTCATTTTGCATTCTAGCATTTCTACCCATAGTAACTCTTTCAAAAATTCCTGCGGCCCTAGAATTACGTAGTTGTGCTGTCATATATTTGAGGCGAACTTGAAACAGTACGTACCGTAAACGATTTGGGCTCTGTTCTTACCGGACGGCTGGACTGCGAGCAACCCATTGCTCGTCGTCCGCTAGCTCGCGCTTACGGTGACCGGGAATCGACGAACGACTCCCGACACCTGCGGCGTCTTTTGTGGCGGCGGCTGGGGCTTTGAGAGAGAATCGCGAAAGCAAATGTACTCGGAGGCAGGAAGTATTCCAATATGAGCTGGTAAGGACTTGACGATATTTCGAGCTCTGGGATCGTTGATACTTCAAGATATTAATGTGTTGCCGCTTGTTCTGGAAGCTTCGCTATACTATAAAAGGTTTCCCACCAAAATATAAAAAAGTCTGCATAACATGCATCACCTCTGTACCTATTTTTCTGTTTCCGTCTTCTAATCTTTTATTTTGGGTGTGTACATAAATCGTTAAATAAATAAATAACATGTCTATTTTGCGGAATTGTACGAACGAGTCACTGCAATGCGAAAGGTGGGTCTGTGGAGCCACAGGTTTTAATCAGTAGAAGTCAGAAAAAACCATAAGTTTATTGTTTAAAGTAATCTCCCCATCCCATTTTTATTACTTTTTACTTTTGTATAAAAAATAAACTTGTTTATTTGCAAAACTATTTACTGAGATCGTAATAATCCATTTCTACATAACTGTGTAAGTCAACTTTAGCATTTAATTTAGAAATAGAT
This sequence comes from Mythimna impura, assembly GCA_905147345.3. Lineage (NCBI taxonomy): Eukaryota > Metazoa > Arthropoda > Insecta > Lepidoptera > Noctuidae > Mythimna > Mythimna impura. The sequence goes on along the minus strand of LR990356.1, from coordinate 14,622,285 downwards.
TGGTAGATTCTTATAGTAGTTTTATGGGACATCATGGTGGAATTGCAGTGTAGTGGCTGCGATGGGTTAGAAGTAAATGACTTTAATTCAAGCTCTGTAATTTCATTTACCACAAATTCGTGTTCCTTGATTCGACAATTTGGACAAATTACATCCGTATATCCCTAGTAGGATTTCACCATACCTTGAAATTATACCAGAATTATGGATGCCACAGTTAATACGAAAACTTTTCACTGTTCGCGTGTTTATCTTTGCAAGTTCTGTTACTGTTTGAAATCCGATCAGAGCTTTGTTCTAGCCTATTTGTTTATATCCGTTAGTAATACTAGAATTAAGCAAGGCAGCATAGTATATATTAGTATCAGTTGGTTAGATAATACTAATGTTTGATAAGCGGATCGATTAGTCAATTGACAGATATATTAGAAAGATATTATTGAGCAGCTATTTTTACAAACTACCTATTTTGAATATACATTTTAACAAACCTTGTAAAAAATAATTTAGCACTAGTTATATTTTTAATTTTATCTGAGCTTGTAAACATTTATTTATGTTATCATATTTAGATTTTTTATTTTTATTAGTATAATATGCTTGAAACCGTTTGCTCCGTTACTCGTCACTCAAAGTAGGAAAATTGAAAGAATAGCGTCAGACAACACCTCTAGCAACATTGCTGAGATGAACCTTTGGCGCATTCGCGCACAATGTTACTGTTTATATTTTATTTTATTGTGTGTATTTGCCACCTAGTGACCTTCGCCAAATAATTTTTTTTTTTATTTTTCTATCTAAATTTTTAAGATGTATAAGTTACAGTTTACAGGTAGGTACTTAAAGGTATATATGAATGCATATATGGAATTAATTCTGAAATAGTCATAGTCATAGTAGTCATAGTAATTTATTGGTAAGGGATTCTTACAAGTCATTTTAAATAGAATGTTACATAAAATTTGTCAACAAATGATTAGGTACATAACAATGTCAAATAAGACAAAATGTCAAACAAATAAAAGAAAATACAAGGAATAAAAATAATAATAATAATCGAAATCAAATTAAAATAAAAGTCAAAATAATTTTCATTCCAAATTAACATTCGCGTCAAAGTTAAATTAAATTAAATCATAAATTCGTCAAAAGAATAAAAAGCTTGCTCGAGAAGCCATTTTTTCAAACGAGCTTTGAAGCTCCCTATAGTAATAAATTTTATTATTATATCCTTTTTTTTAAACACATAAATTACATTTTTTTTAAACAAAATCATATAAAAAATATTAGCCCACCGGCATCGGGAACAGGGTTCAAGCTACCGGTGGTCTGGGCTCCTGAGAGAGGAATCTCCTAACAATGCGCGCAGTGTCCAGAAGTACTGCTTTCTGGATCAGGCCCTTGATCCAGCTGCCTAACGAGAGCCTCCTCAAATGTTGTTCGAGGGTCTTGGCTATATTAAGCCATTGGCCGTCACGACTATCGGCACAATGATTGCTATTATTATTTCCTTTATTTATTTTCTATACATATTTTATACAGTATTAAAATATTTCTTAAAATACACATATTATTATTATATACTCATAACTTTTGCCAGCTGGTGTCAGCCGTATGAATTTCAAAAAATACTTTGAGATTATCCTGCTGGAATGAAAAGTATCCTGTTTTTTTTTTGTAATTTAGGTTATTTATCCGTTCAGCTGTTACCTAGAGGTGAGAGTAACTGATTAATTTGAATAAATCCAAAAGACTTATAGAGAGCCTGACATTTACTCATTTTGGCAGGCGGTCGCCTTCTTCTGCGAAGCAGTAATGCTAGCAAAGGAGGCGGCCGATTGCGTGAGGCAACGGTCCTCATGCCCCAACCGCAGCCGGGATTCCGATTCCGATTTCCAGCCACCGTAGGCGTGGGCTTGCGGACTGCGAGTAATGAGTGGTTCGCCGTCCGACCGTCCGGTATCCGTCCGGACCGAGCCCAAGTCGTCGACGGCGCGTACTTTTCCACACGCACCTCAGGGAGATGTCAGCAAATCGTAGGGGCCCAGCAGCTATAGAAAAAAAAAAACATTTACTCATTTCTTATTTTATTTCACACTTCCTTCTTTTCATTCTATTAGCTGCATTGGCCATTAATTCGTTTTCACCCATAGATAACAACTTGTTAACCATTATCTTAATTATCATATCCTTCAGTCTAAGCCCAAAGTACAGTTTTCAAATTGTTCCCTTTACCTGTCGTCAATTCAACTACCCTGTATTACTTAATTATAACGTCTAAGTATCAATTTCAATGAAATGTATCTGAAAAAAGAATGATCTACCAAAATAAGTGTCTAATTCTTAAACATACTGAAACTTGAACTGAGAGTAACGACTTTTAATATTTCAATTTAAACTTGTGTTTAAAATTCTATTTACTTTCACATTGCATAGTGTCACTGCTGAAGTCTGCGATCGCCTTGAGCGATAAATTGTGTAAGTACATTGAACTTAAAATAGAGTTCAATCTAATACTATATGCATTTCTATTCTGTCTCACTTTACAAGATTGATACAGCGTTTATACCGTGTATATCAAAGAGCTTGAACCATTTTTCTACTGTGTTCTTCCGATTATAATTTAGGTGTCTTCAAGACAAGAGTGAATAGGCTCTTAATAATCTAGTGCATTTCACCATCAACGATTGCATCACTGCTTACCATCAGGTAGGATTGCAGTCAAGCACTAGTTTATATAATTTTAAAAAAAGCAATACCAATTTCATTATTATGAGATTTAAAGCAAATTTACACTAATACAATGAATAGGTAGTCGACTTACATAACACTTAGGTTACTTACCTTGTCCGAAGCGTCGTTCGCATGGTCGATAGACTGCGACGCTGCGGACAAGGTGCCAATTGCCAATTAAACCTGGAACTAAAAAAAAGGCTGGCCTTCAAAGGACGCCCTGCAGATGATATATATATATATGCTAAGTTTTATAATACATAGCATGTGTAGGAAGACAGCAGGACGAAAATATGCATCTTCAAGATGAGAGGAAAAGATAGGTACCTACAGGATAGGCTACATTGTATGAATCCGACAGCTGTCACCCGCACCAGTCTATAGCAATTGTTGTGCAGAGCGGAAGAAATCATTGAATAATTTCACACCTTAAAAAATATCAGGAATTCGAGAGTGCTAGCGTAGTAGGGGCATCGCGTCATGTCGTTTACCATCACGGCATTCGAGACGGTTTTACTGCCATGCCGCGCCATTTCGAAGTTACACTTCAAAAAGTTTCATGAGGGATTACAACCGTGAAATCTACCTACCAGTGTAGGGTCTGTGTGATGAAGCACCCAGAGTCTCAGCAGTTATAACGGAAGTTCATATTGAACAAAGACGTACGGCATACCAAAATAAAAATATAGCACAAGATTTTCATACACTACCTCTAGCTAATCCTTCTCTGCTTGTGATAAATTACCACTACCGTATTGTGTGCACTATTTAAATCAAAATCCAACCAAAATAAAAAAAAAAAACAATAATATCCTAATTTTTTTTTGTCGTGTGAAAAAGGAAACATAAAATATAAATGTCGGTATTTTGACAAAAAATCGCTACATTCAGTAAACGATTATCTAAATTCAGCAATTCATTATCTGGCTACAGTAGTTAACACCCGTATGTCTCTTACATAAAGCCTTATGTAAGAGACACAGATTATAGCCATAATGTAGGTTATCAGCCGCTAGCAGAGAAAATGCACACAGTTGGTAATGTCATTTTGTTTATAATTTTTTTTTTATAATTTATATTTGTCATAAAATCTATTTTTACACCACCTGCTCGATAATGCCCTTTTATACGTCATACAACCATCACTTAAAGCAAGTCATTATGTCCCTAGGGAGATAATGTAGTATGGGCGATCCATAAGGAATAATGAGATTTGAATTTGGAACGTGAAATCCGTCATCATTATGTGAATTAAAATGTAGTGCATCAAACAAGTTTATTCAAATTTCAAACTGGCCACTAACAAAAAAAAAACAGAATAAAAAGAGTTTCTAAAAAGAAGTAATGAACAAGCGGGAGCGTTATAGAAAATTTAAACTATAGAATCTTTGAGTAGTGAATTTTGTTTGTTTCAAATCTCAAAACATTTTGAGTGATAGTTAAGATTAACTCGTAAATAATACTTATATTTCTGTATTATATGATTTCTTTTACTAAATTGTGTTTTAATTATCTTACAGATGGTGTAAAAAGTAGAGTATCCAACACGGGGATAAAGCTGTCTTTGTCTTGGGCGGCTTGAATTTCTCACTTCACTCAGGTTTCTTTATTAACTCCCTCGCAATGCTCGGGAGTTAATTATATAAATCCCTCACTATCGTTCGGGATTAAAATTAGCAACCTTCGTTTCGTTTGGAATTCAACATCCGCCACCCGCGACTTAAAGACACTGCTGTATCCCCTAGTCACATAATCTACTATTGTGTTGTTCTCTAAACAGCGTTATAAAAAGCTACTTTCTTTCTTAACATAAAATTTGAAGAATGAGAAATCAAAAGTTATTAATAACTTATTAACAACATTTATTCACTGACAACTTTGATAAAATTAGAAGCTTACTTTGTAACCCTTCCTTTTTTTTTTTAGGTGGGAAAATCATCTTATGACAAATCCCGCTCTTGGGCGGAGCGCAAAGTAGTGTCAGACTTTTACTGACTAAAAATCCACTCCTGTTCCTTCTTTGCCTTCGTCCCAGGGCCCCGGGTTTCGCAACCCTTCCTTAAGAAAACAATGCATTTTTTCTGTTAAAGAATTGCTCGACCATGGATTATCCATATCGTCTATTTTACTCGATCATGACCAAATTAAAAATTAAATAACGCAACTTAATCGAGTTATCAATTAAGTTGGTCAAATAAAATAAGACTTTGATTGGTGGTACACTAAATAATAGTTACGGACAAATATCAACAGCTGATTGGTTGATGTTGTTTGTAAAGGCCTTTACAAACGACATCAACGAAAGACGTGACCATGTGTATATTGCGATAAATATCCGTTGAAAAGTTCGAGAACACGCTCGAGACAAAAAGGTTAAAATTAAGTTTTTTAATTATTTAGTTACACTTTACACTTCACTTTTTAATTTCTAATTATGAGTTCGGTGCCGCATTGTCTAGTGTGCACCTGTATTACTTCACCCTTAACCTAGTGCGTTAGCTATTTTGCCAATTTGCTAAGGTGGGAATCTAAAAATTCCATCATTAGACCATCGCAACAGCTCTATTATATATATTTCATACCTACTATAAGTTTTTGTATGAAAAAGAGAACCTACGCAAATCTTTCTGTTGACTAGTTAGATTATTTATTATTATTCATAGGCAGTGGGCTTATTCGAAAGAGTTACCCTGGAACACAAAGGTAAACTAAAAGAACACAGGTGGGGTTTATTCAGTAAAAATCGGATACTCTCTCTCGCTCCAACCCAAAGTGGGAAAAGTTATTTGATGATTGCCCTTCTATAAAAAATAAAAAAAAAAACAAATTAAACCAAAGGTAATTATCATTTCATTTATAATGTACCTAGCCGACTACATACCCCGTACCCGACCCGTATTCAACTGATATTGAATTTTACACACAACTTCGTACTTTCAAATTTTTGCTTTGTCCGAACGGCTTTAAACAGGCCTTTAGTGATAACGTTATTTCAAATTTTATTGAAACTGGTTTATTTATTTCATTTTTATTTTATTTATTTTAAGTTTCAGTAACAACACCTTAACAGCTCACGCCAATGCGATGCTATTACATACTTACGTATTTTCATCATAAAATAATAATAATACCAAATACAAAATTTATAAAAAATAAATAAAAATAACAATAATAAAAAAACCGGGCAAGTGCGAGTCGGACTCGCGCACTGAGGGTTTCGTACAAACTTACCTATGCAAACAGTTCAATTTCCGTATTGAGTTACGAAGATTTTTCCGAATCGCAGGAAAAGTTTTTTTTTTGTGACGTAACTACAAATTTACAGTTTTCAGATTTTATCCTATACTTGTGTTATGAGACCTTGCTTCATGCCATATTTCAGCATTCTAGGTCAACGGGAAGTGCCCTATGAATTTTGATTCCCTTAAGAGTGTCGAAATATTCGTTTTTTGCGACATAAACGGCTGTATCTTTTTTTTTCGTTAACTCAGACGTTTCATTTTTTCACAGCTTCAAGGAACCGCATACTTGAGTATATGGTTTTAATTTCAACTCGATACCTCTACGCGGTTTTGATATAAAGTGTCTTGACAGACAGACAAACAGACAAGCGGACAACAAAGTGATCCTATAAGGATTCCTTTTGAGGTACGGAACCCTAAAAATGAAATGAAGTACAATGCAAACTTAAGAAGGATCATTAAATATACAAAAAAATTAATTACCCTGCATATTTTCAAAGCATTTTAAGCATAAAATAACAACTAATTCATAAATGACAAAAAGAAATACTTCAAAATTCTTTAGTTATTAATTGTTTGGCAATTCATTATTTTAAAAAATTGATAAAAAACCTACCTACCGAAAATATTTCGTAAAACCCTTTATCATAATAAATATTTTATGAACGAATAGTGCCAAGAATATCATTAGAAAAATCAAAGTATTTTAATGACAGTAAGACTTTTTCCTTTGAAGGTATGCGAAGTGTTTCAAGTTTGCTAATGACTATTATAAATATTTTTCAAAAGCTTTAATTTTTTTTATGTTCTAAAATTTTGTAAATAATTATAAAAAAGCAACCAATCTCTTGCTTTGGTAGTTGGGTAAAAAGGGCTGTATTATAAATGTAACCTCAGTTTATCATAAACTGATCACACTAGTATTAAAAATGTGATAAAAACCAAAACCATGTCCTGCCACCCTAGCCAATTTACAACCGTTTCGTTTTGATTCTCTTTTCGTTAATCGCCTCGAGTCGGCCACGCCTCCAATTCCTTTGTTCTGACCACGTGACTTAGCGTTGAGATGACGTCAGAATAAAGGAATCAGAGGCGTGGCCTACTCGAGGTGATCAACGAAAAGAGAATCGAAACGAAATGGTTGTGACTTGGCTAGGGGGGCTGGAATAGCATATAATTATGATACTTTTATCCCGGAAGTATAAAAGTATCATAGACAGACAGAGCCACTGGCAGCAGCTAGTTAGTTCACAAATCTTGTCATCATCTTTTTTACGTCGTCATACATTGGAGAGTTTTTGCTAGAAATTACATAACACAAATTAATATATTCTCTCGAGTGAAAATATCCACAAAACATGATGTGGGTGTGACACAATTTTCATATTATTACCTAACTAAAAAACGGGCCGTATCACTACGGCATTCAATTGTTTGAAACCTCATTCTCTCACTTCATTCTTTAGAAAAAAAAAAAAAAAATTGCCTTATTACTTCCATAAAGCGCCAAATAATTATAATGTTCTGTAAGTATTTTTCAAATAAGGAACATTGTAACATTCTTTGAATTATACAGAATCGGTAATCCTGGATATGATCCGTCAAAATATGTAAAAATCTTGAAAGAAAAGCGCTTTGTTTTATACACTCCAAATCCGATTTATGAATGATAAATGAACATTGTTAATCCTACGCCAAATGTAAAAGTGATTATGAAACAAAAAAAAACTCTTAGGAAGGTCAACTTTGACATCAACATTTTAATTCTAAATAAGCTTTAACTGATAAAGGTTATCTCATCGTCTTCCTGCCCTTGTCCCGTTTTATTTGGGTTCGGTGCAACATGTTTTTTTTTTTTCATTCTTTCCTGTCAAACTTTCAAACTTCCTCTAATATACCACATCACCATCCCCTTGAATAAGCGACTCGAGGTACCGAGAGTCGGAACAGATTGGTATGGGCGTTCCGGCGAGAGCTATGGGCACAGGACTGGAGAGACCGCCAAAATTGCAGAACAAGTACTCCGTTTTGATTCTGCTCACTTTTAGCCAACACTCTCCAGTATTTGCCATCACACCTCCAATCTGCTCTAGACGTCAAGGCCACTTTCGGCAATCAGCATAATGTCATCGGTAAACAGTATACACCAGGGAGCCTGTTCCTGGATGTCCGACGTCAAAGCGTCCATTATCATCAGGAAGAGGTAAGGGCTGAGAGCCGACCCTTGATGTAAGCTGACAGCCACATTGGAGCTGCTAGTGGTACCCACTGTAGACTGAACTTGGGTACTGCAGTGACTATACACAGCTCGAATCAACTGCACATACTTCCCAGGTACACCTTTCTTCTTAAAGGCCCACCACAGAACCTCTCGATGTACCCGGTCGTATGCCTCTGGTCGAATACCTACCATATGCAAGTTTTTATGCGCACCTCTGTATTTTTCGCACTGCTGGCGTATAGCGAAAATGGCATCCGTTGTACTCCGATCCGGTATAAAACCGAATTGGTTCTATGAAATTTCAGTCTCTTCTATCAGCCACCTTTCAATAACTTTCTCTCAGGCTTTCATAGTATGTGACAATAGCTTTATTCCTCTATAATTGTTGCACTCAAGCACATCACCTTTGTTTTTAAAGGTGGGCACCAAAGAGCTGTTGCACCAATCATCCCGTATGGTTTCTTCCCGCAACAACTTATTGAAGAAAGAACTAACTACGCCCATCCATCCACTTGCAATAATTTCCACACTTCAACTGGTATTCCATCTGAACCTATGGCTTTACCATTTCTCATTCCATTTACTGCTATTTTGACTTCAACCGTACTGAACATTCTCACTAACCCCACATTTACTGGTTTACTCTCTAAAACCCCACTCCAATTATTTTCCTCATTTAACAGTATTTTAAAATAGTCGATGATTTTTTCATCATCCGATAGAACCATTCCAGTTTCATCTCTTACACATCTTACATGGCAAACATCCCTGGCCTTTCTTTCTCTTGTCCTAGAAAGCCAGTATAGCTCTTTTTGGCCTGCAGGACTGTCTAGTTTGTTCTGGGGTTTTTTTTTCGTTATGGCTTTCTTGGCTTTTTTCTTGAAAATGTTATACTCATATTTTTTTTCAGCTTTTAAACTAGTGTTTTTTGGTTCTACACGCTGCCATTCCTTGAATTTTCTCTTCTTTTCTTTCAAAACATTCTGAACTTCTGTCGACCACCACCATGTGTCCGTATCTATTGTGCCCTTTTCTCTCGTCTCTCCTAAAATATCTTTCGCTGCATCTTTGTGTGCACTTCTTCCTCACTTGAAGAACGTGAGGAAGATGTGCACCTGAATAAAGCAAAGTAGAGCCCCTAGGTGTTCTCAGTTCACCAAAGCCGGTTCTTCTCACTTCACTTAGACCCAATATTTGCAGGTTGTAACTAAGCATCACTGCTTCTGCTTGGGCTAGTCGACTATCATCACTAAGTGTACGTACTTTCCAAGAATATACGACAACACAGAATTGACTTTGTCTCTGTACAATCTGCTACCAACGTGCGCTTATATTTACCACAAACGAATTTGGGTCGAATTTAAAGAAAAATAGTAGTTAAAATATATATCATTCAGAAGAACCCTCTCCACGCGAGATTAGACTGTGTGACGACGTATGAGTCAGTTCGCACTTGACCGACTTTTAAACATTCCCATTTTTATAGTAATATCTGTTTATATTTTACTAAGACTGTAGTCACTAAGATTTTGGTGTTTTATTTTTTACGCAGTACAAAAATATAAGTGACAATCTTCAGGGATAATAAAATGAATGTTCTTCTTCTTTACAGTAGGTACTACGGACAGAATTGTTCCTACAATTCCTGAGTGTTTTGAGTAACATAAGGAATGAAGGTTACGTTAGGATGAGATAATTAAGTGTCCGTTATTTTGTTAAGGAAGTGTCTGCACCTTTGAGCAAAATAACTACTTTCTGGCTACTATCATTGTTGAGGAACTTTTGGCTCAGTAATAATAGATGTACGGGTCGATTTTGGTCATCTCCAGAGCATTGTGGTCGGCACAGGCTTGCGGATGACGAGCAATGGGTAGCTTGCCGTAATGTTCATCTGCTCCTTCTTTAACGATCGAGTCTGAGTCATCGACGGCGTGAAACGCTCTACGTGCGCTTCATAGAGATATCAGCAAACCATAGGGGCCCACCATGGCCAATGCCTGCTAGGGTCATGGTGAAAAGTATGAAAGGGATACGCGTGGTCCTAGAACTCAAAAGACAATTAGTAGAACATAGATGTGGTTTTAGTCGGTAAAAGTCTGACATGCTCTCACACTCCCTAGATCAGAAGATGTCACTAGGAGATGTAAACCTCAAAAAAAAAAGTACGATCTTAAAACTTGCCAAGGTCTGTAGATGGGAGACCATCCAAATATAGACTGAGCCTGCCCCGTGTCTCGGAAAGCATGTAAAGCTATTGGTTGCGGCTGTCATTTGAAGATCTTTGACAGTTGTTACGGATGTTCAGAAACCAGAAAATCAGACATTAGTCTTGCCAAGAGGTATCGTATCAATCAGCTACTGGATTACGGAGATCAGAAAGTTGCTCCATGTATAATACTTGACTTAGTTACATTCAGATATAGTGGAAGCCGACCCCAACACATTTGGGAAAAGGACAAACAGTCATAGCAATATTCTGTCATAGCAATATTCTACCATTTTATCTTTCGTTTATTCTGTAAGAATATAAACTACCTATCTACTAGAAAGAAAAACATATTAGTTTTGTAAATAAAATTATTTTGGCTACGATTTACACACTTGAATAATTTATTCTCACATTTTTTTTTAAAGATAGTAAATGCACTTAATTTATTTACTTTTTTTATTTGAGTAAAATTATTTACAATATAAACAACTCAAGTCTTTTGAGCACCGAGGCGGAATTCACACGAGCTTCAGGCGAGGGTGTTATGGAGCCGAATGCTGCAGTGAAAAATTTCCACGTGTAGCAAACGATGTTTCTCAAAACACTTACTAAGAAATAAATAAACATGGGTTAACCGGTGACTTGAGAAAGCTGCGCAGCGCCTAGACTGATACGATCGACAATAAATTGTGGTGGGAGCTCTCACTTTCTCACTTTTTCGCACTAGTGCGGGAAACTATAAATTGCGTGCCTTAAAGCGTGCGTGGCTATGAGTGGGTTTTCGAGTTTTGAAAAAAAATTTGAAGACATAATATTTTAGATTAAGAGTTTTAGTTAGTTAAGTTTTTTTTTTAATAATATTTAGTTGTTTATTTTCAAGTTTATTAGATAAACAAGGTTGCGTAACTCCGATTTTTCGATTACAGCAGTCTACCGATCAAGTTTATTGTCACCTCTACTTTAGGGCTTAATAAAGTTACACAGAACTCGACTTAGATTGGCGGAGAAATATCTCGAGTTTCGGGACGCCAGGTAAATGGGATCTCGCAAGTGTTACACGTAATTTGTTCCAGTATTATGTTTCTTGGGGTACGAACCGCACTACAGCTGTTTATTCGGTAGTGAATGTTGTATTTCGTAGGCTGTAATAAATGTTCTACATTTGTTTATTTTCTTGCTACCTTTCGTAACAAATGAATATATCGGCGATTACGACAATTTAGAGATAATAATGTGCGTTGATAAGTCAGTCAGTCAGTTTCTCCTTTTAAATATTGATGGATAGAACAAAAACGAAACATGGCATTAAACTTACACCACGTTAAAAAAATATAATATTTAAGTATCACCAAAACAATACAGTAATAACTCTACCTCTGCTAGGACTGTCGGATTGTTCGAAAGAGTTACTGCGGTCGAAGTAACTAGAGGAACAGCTTCTCCCGTCCTCTTCGATTCGTTTTCCTCATTATTGAAGGTCGCGAAGTTCCCGCTGGATTACCTTCTTACTGATGATGTCTCGCCATATTCTGTGATGGTGTGTGTGTGGAGGAACACAAGTGGGTTTTAATCAGTAGTAGTTTGATACACCTCCCTCGCTGCTCCTGGGTTGGGGGTAACTTCCCCCAACCCAGGAGTAATGATTTCCGAAAAAAAAAAATATTTTTACCTATTCACTACTGCCTCTCCCTCCCTACTCTGCTCTTTAACTGCTAATACACTCCACTTTGCAAAAACTAATTTCTGAAACAGACGACAAACAATACTTCTTACCCTCGTAAGTTTTCTTCGCTACCTGTAATTTATTCATTAAAAGGTAATCCTGTGTTCTTATGCTACTTTGTATTATTATATTAACTTTCTTCCTAAGCTTAAAAGATACTTATAATTTACCAAATTTTGTATAAGATAATTATTTAATCATGTCCTAAAGAGGATTAATTTTGTATGAAAAGTGTCTACTTAATAACATTACAAATCCTATCTAATTTAGCCTAAACCGGCGGTCTTTTGAAACGCTACAAAGATTTTATCTAAATACTTACTAAAAAGGGACTAGCCATGATAATCACAAAGTCACAAGAGCGTTACATTTTTATCTAATAAAAATATTCATTGAGAGAAATCGAGCATTCAATTGATTTCTAGTGAAAATGTTTTCAATTATTCATAAGCCGTGTTCAGATTCATTTGAACCTCGTTAGAAATTTTATTTGTGAGCTAAAAAAGTATTATTTAATTTTTTATTAAACTTTTATGCTCTTAAAGCGTAAATAACATTGTACGAAGGCGGACTCATGAGGCTTAAGTGGAACTGGACAGGTTATAATTTTTGGGTGCATTTCCACTGAAGAGTTGAGTTGAGTAAAGTGGCAAGTGTTTCTAGTAAAGCAGAATGGGGTGGAGTGGAAGTGAGCCAACCTCGTGCTCTCCGCTCGGCATCATAGCCTGCTCGACTCCATTCTGTCCAACTCGGGGCCACGTGTTCGTTTGTTTTATTTGAAATTCCGTTCAGCCACACTCCGTTCCACTTGCACTGTTTCCACTGATGAAAAGTGGAGATTTCGAGCACTGTAATTGCCCAATTGACAATCCGCTCCTCACACTACCCAGCTTCGAATCAGCGGAAACGCATCCTTATGATGCATGCACGAAAAAAACGGTGGTTTGACGATCTAGACTCGTCCCAAAAAAGGTTACCAACGAAGATAAGATACAAAGAGAACTTTTTTTTTTTTTTTTTCGGTGGGAAAATCATCTTATGACATCCCCCGCCCTTGGGCGGGGCGGGAGATAGTGTCAGACTTTTACTGACTAAACCCACTCCTGTTCCTTCATTGCCTTTCGTACCAGGGCCGAGTCTTCCTTTCAGAATCAGACCCTTGGCCCCAGTAGGCTTCGACCCTGCTAGGCCCCTACAGTTGCTGACATCTCCTTGAGGCGCGCGTGGAACAGCACGCGCCGTCGACGACTTGGGCTCGGTCCGGACGGTTACCGGACGGTCGGAAGGCGAGCCACAGATTGCTCGCCGTCCGCAAGCCCGCGCCTACGATGGCCGGAAATCGGGATCGGAATCCCGGCGGCGATTGGGGCGTGAGGACCGTTGCCTCACGCGATCGGCCGCCTCCTTTGCTAGCATTACTGCTTCGCAGAAGGAGGCGACCGCCTGCCACTCCTCCTCGCTCCGGACCATGGCCTGTACCAAGGCCCGGCGCGAGAGATCGCCGCCACCGATAGCCCCCACGAGGACACAGCGTTGCTCTGCCCAAGCGGGACACACCTCCACCGTGTGCTCCACCGTGTCCTCCGGGCGGTCCACACAATGGTGACACCCGGGCGTTTCTTTCGCACGAATCCGGTGCAGGAACCTCCCGAACTTACCATGTCTGGTGAGGACCTGCGTCATGCGGAAGGTAAGGACGCCGTGTTGCCTTTCCAGCCACTCCTCAAAGAGGGGACTTACCGCCAGAATTATGGCGTGCCCATACCCTTTGCGTTCTAGGACTAGCCGCATGTCTAACGAGCTGTGGGTCCGTAAAACATAAGATTGGTGCCCGAATACAGTGAACACACCACGAAGACAGAATACAGACCACGAAGTAGATGGCTGGACGACCTGTACCTGGGTCTTCCCTACGAATTCGAAAAGAGAAAACGAGGAATCGTGAGTATTGAAAATAATAGAGGGAGGCCTTTGCCCAGCAGTGGAACAGGGCTAGCTGTAATAATAATACTAGAATTGCGAGTAACAATGAGACTCATATAGTGTTAGCAACAATAAACAAACTTACAATTATGACTAATAACTATGTTAGTGACATAATTACAAATACAAACGACATCAACACAACAAAAAATGCTGAAAGAAACATCACAAACAAAACAAAAACAAAACATCACATAGTTTTGCGGTCAGTATCTTTTGCTCTGTGGAAGAATAAAAATAGAACGATAGACCCCCGGTGTCTCCTTTGAGGGTTGGAAGAGGGTTATTTGGAATTGTCACTGTAGGGCTCCGAGTTTAAATTTAATATTTGACTAGCAACAGCCTGGAGCTAATAGAATTTAATAGTGATAACACGTTCTCTTGCAGTTGGAGTAAAATTTGGAGGTCATGACATTATCAAATATTAAATAAAAACACAGAACTTGTGTTCAACTATAATAATCATGAATGTCACTAAAATAAAATTCTAATTTTGAAATTGACAAATTGTGATTAAATTGATAAAATTAAGTAAATTAATAAATAGGATAGCATTCTAGCGTTTCGATGAAACAATGATAATTTATTTATTCAACGAAAAAAACATTAATGTTAAATAAAATTATTTGTTTGCAGGTTATACTATAAAATTACTAAGTCATATGTTATTTAGCTTGTATTAAGACTAGAGGTAGAAAATGAAAATTATAATCATTTATTTTGAAAGTAGGTTTTTTACGAACAGTTTTACACATTTTTAATTAATATTGAAAAACAGATGAGGCCAGTGTTTCCTATTTATGTTTCATATATTTTTATTCATTTTAAAAACGTGTTGCGCCGACCCCAATTAATATGGGATAAGGGCAGGAAGAAGAATATTTTTATTAATTTCGTCACAAAAGCTCATACCAAATAGTTTTCTATACAAATAGCTTTATTGTCACTGTCCAAAGTTCGCATGGCGATGCAACGCCGGGGCGAAACTCCGCTGCCGCGACAAGTCGCAGCATGGCGGACAGAGCTCCGGCAGGAATATAAGTTCGGGAAGTTCCTGCACCGGATTCGTGCGGAAGCGACGCCCGGTTGTCGCCACTGTGTGGACCGCCCAGAGGAAACAGTGGAGCACACGGTGGAGGTGTGCTACGCTTGGGCAGAGCAACGCCGTGTCCTCGTGGGGGCGATCGGCGGCGGTGATCTCTCGCGCCGGGCTTTGGTACAGTCCATGGTCCGGAGCGAGGAGGAGTGGCAGACGGTCGCCTCCTTCTGCGAAGCAGTAATGCTAGCAAAGGAGGCGGCCGATCACGTGAGGCAAGTCCTCACGCCCCAACCGCCGCCGGGATTCCGATCCCGATTTCTGGCCCCCGTAGGCGCGGGGTTGCGGCGAGCCACCCATTGCTCACCGTCCGACCGTCCGGTAACCGTTCGACCCGAGCCCAAGTCGTTGACGGCGCGTACTGTTCCACGCGCGCCTCAGTGAGATGTCAGAAAATCGTAGGGGCCCAGCAGGGTCGAAGCCTACTGGAGCAACGGGTAGTGTGAAAGTGAAACCCGGGGCCCTGGGACGAAGGCAAAGAAGGAACAGGAGTGGATTTTAAGTCAGTTAAATTCTGTCACTATCTCACGCTCCGCCAATGAGCGGGATTTGTCATAAGATGATATAGCCACCTAAAAAAAAAACTGTCCAAAGCTAAGTACATATAATCAAAAGGTTTTCTTTCGTATGTCAACACGTCTATTTAATACGACTAATCTAAATTGCCAGTATTGTCAGTATAAATTTAATTTAATTTAAATATCATCCATTTCATGTATGTTGAGTTCTCTTGGAACTGGTCTGTAACTAAGTTTCAAAACCTGTTTTAATTGATATAAATTACAAATGTATCTTCTCGTTTAAATTTTAGTTACGCATTAGGTACGGTGTGAGTCAAAACCAATGACAGTATTATAATTATGCCATCGTTCACTAGTGGCTCGCTTCGTTATTAAGCAGAATTCGGGGTAGCACTAATGGCATCCTAAAGGTCATTGCGGGTAAACAAGATTCAAATATCCTGATAACTTCGTGCCCAAATTGTAAAGCTCTATTTGTAACAACTATTGAAACGGTCCGAAATAAAGATTTGTTATTATTTGTATTGTATTCTTAGACATTCATCGCGGCGTCGGAAGGCCTCCCACAAGGTGGACTGACGACCTGGTGAGAGTCGCGGGAGTGCGGTGGATGCGAGACGCACAGGATCGGTCGTTGTGGAGACGCTTGGGGGAGGCCTATGTCCAGCAGTGGACGTCTTTCGGCTGAAATGATGATGATGATGATGATGAGACATTCATTGCTATGTTTCTTGGCAGGTTGTTGTGTCATGCTCCTGTATTTTTCTTGAGTCGAGCTGCCGGCTATCTGTGCTACCTGGTAGGACCTACATTCGGGGATCTTTAAGTTTTGTTTTTTGTTTGTTTTTCACAAACACCTATAAAAGAAAAGATTTTAATAAACCTACTACTGGGGGGCCCAGAACCATGTACCGGAACCATCCCGATGTCTGAGATACGGTGTATTGGTACTGTTCTGTCCTCGCATTTCCCACAAGGTGTTGAAATAACCGACAGCTAAGCAAGAACTAAGTGAAGTGTTGCGAAAAAAACAGATTATAACCAAAAAAAAAAACTCATAACAGTATGATGTAACCGTCTACTAAAAGTAGTCAATGTGAAATATAGTGGTAGGCGCTATTGTTTCAATAAAGAATAAAGCACAATTGCGTTTGACCTAAATGACTTTACGCCCACTTCTGAGATTCATGTCTCAATAGTGGGCGTAAAGTGACTGTAGGGCCGGTAAAGTGACTGTAGGGTAGTCAATGTAACCACCTACAGGCTAGTACAGTAATTTAAGATCGTTTATTCAAATCAAATCGAGGATCATCACATTTATAACACAAAAATAAAACATAAGACTGTCATTAAACACCCGCCTATTATCACCAACCTAACAGTTTTTCTGTAAAAAAAATTCTCCTGCATTTAGCTGTGTTTATTGTGAAGTAAAAAAAAAAACGGCCAAGTGCGAATTGGATTTGCACATGAAGGGCTCCGTACCGTCCGTAGCAAAAAAAAATCACGTTTATTGTCAGTATGGAAGCCCCTTAAATTTTTATTTTATTATATTTCTTTTTTAGTGTTTGTTATTATAGCGGCAACTGAAATGAATAATCTGTGAAGATATCAACTGTCTAACTATCACGGTTTATGAGATACCGCCTGGTGCTGTCATGGACAGACAGAGAATTAGGTTCCCGTCATTTTTTTCAGGGTCATTTTTTATAGGGTCCCGTAAACAAAGGGTATAACCCTTTGTTTACGGGACCCTAAAAAAAAAATTGCTTAATCTATGACTAGCTAGTCAATAATAAATAATTCATTAATTTTGACTAACGGCGGTAAATCATCATCATTTCAGCCGAAAGACGTCCTCTGTTGGACATGGCCTCCCCCAAATGTCGCCATAATGACCGGTCCTGTGCGTCTCGCATCTTTCAGATTCCCGTGACCCTCACCAAATCATCGGTGCACCTTGTGGGAAGCCTTCCAACGCTGCGTCTTCCGGTACGTGGCCGCCATTCCAGAACTTTCGTCTGTTCTGCGAGCAATGTGGCGGTAAATACGTCACGTAAAATAGTGTTCAAAAGTTTACAAGCTCTGGTATAAACTCATCATACTCAGTAGAATATAATAATAATAAATAAGTACTTGTCGGTGAATTCTAGAATACAGAAGCCAGCTTGACAACGAGATGAAGGGCTTATACGCTGACAGAGTCTTACATGACGTTCATAGTGAGTCAAGCAATTAAATAAATAATCAAGATCCCAAGAGCCTTCTTGATCTTCGGATTTCGTGAGGACAATAGTGCCTCGAAACTGTTTCTCGACTCGTTATGAATAGAATACCCAAAAGCCTCGTCATAATAAATCAGTTGCGAGGTCTGGAATAGTTCGTTTAATATTCGTAACCCACTCATCACCCACACAGTTTGTTGTCTGGAGAAGACTCCCACTCTGATTGGTATTCTGAACTGATAATTATGTTAATTAAGATGACAAAACTGGTGAAATGACAGTAGTAAAGAAAATAAACGCATGAAAGAAGTGTTTCTACAAAACTAAAATAGAAGTGAAACAAACACGAAAGAAGAAATGGGGGGAAACTTTTGCCAACAATGGGAAAATACAGGCTCGTAATATCATTTTATATTCATTGGATCATTCCAATAGTACGAAGAACGGGGTGGGTTGTTTCTGACAAATCATCATCATCCCCTTGTCCAGTGTTATTTGGAGTCGGCGCAACACTTTTTTCTTTTATTCTGTCCTGTCACCTGTCATGCTATCACTAACTCCCTGTTTCTGACTAATCATTACTACGGATAAGGATTTACTACTTTATGATAATAAATAAAGTAGTAAATTCATAAACCCCAATATTTTACGGACGCTAACATATTATCTACGAGTATGTTAGCGTCCGTAAACATACGAGACGTTGGAACTGTTTTAATTTTTAACCGATTTCAAAAAGAAGGAGGTTCTATGTTCGGCTGAATGTATTTTTTTTTATGCATGTTCATCGATTTCTCGGTCAATTATGGATCTATTTTGAAAATATTTTTTTTTTATTGAAAGGTTTTGCTTCCAAGTTGGTCCCATAGAAATATTGTTATGATCTGATGATGAACTTCGAAGATATGGAACGGAACTCCTCACAGGATCACTGACGTAACAAATAAAATTGCTTTGTTTATACGTGTAGTCAATGACTGACTGAAAGATATATCGAACTGATCTGATGATGAAGCCGGAAGGTAGGCCAACTCTTGGCTTATTGCAATTTTTATGCAATATTTTGATAATTAAAATTTATAGGTACCTTACTATAAAACTTGAACACTTTTTAAGTTTGGCTGAGGGGTACTTTTTAGTTGTGGTAGCACAACTAAAAAGTGTAAAATAAAAAACTTTTTACAAAAAAAAAATACAACCGACTTCAATGTAAAAGAAAAACACTAAAAAGTGGAAACGGAAGTCGGTGTTAAATAACGAAGAGACAACTATTGTATAGAATCACCGACTTTGGAAAGTAAAGTTATTTTGCACGTTTTTGTTTTTTTTTACATTGAAGGCGGTTGTATTTTTTTGTTTTAAAAAGTTTCTTTTTTGATCAATCTAGCTCTTGATACGCTAAGCGAAGTTTATTTTTCTTTTATTTGTTTGTTTAGAGGTTAATGTATAATAAAACATGTTACTTATTTGTTTTTCATACCTAACTTCTTCTGCTCTTGTCGAGAACAATCTTTAGCCATAATAAGGACCTATTTATCAGTAATGATTTTCTTAGCGTGTCGTAATGTATTTTTTTAAAACATCTTTAGGAAAAAGAGTAGGCGTCTCATATAATATCTTAGCATTTGAGTCTGAATTTATATTTTCGCTTTTTTACAGTAATCCGTCGCTGATACGTGACACAAATTGCTCTTGAGGCAATCTTTTCATCTTTTCGCGAAAAAGATGCTTATCATGTGAAACACTTTTTCGATCATGACGTATTAAATACGTATTTTTTTGTAATGTTGTTTTCATGTCGTGTTTTGTAGAAAACGTTTAAATTAATTTTTTGATGATGAAAAAATCATCAAATAACTTCTCCCGCTCTTGGTGGAGCGAATCTACATCGCTTCCCCTCGAGTCAGACTTACGGTTATTTACTTTTACTGTCAAAAACACACCCGTATTTCTTCAGTTACCCTTTGTGTTCAACAGCTGTGTTGACTCTATCGAAAAGTACTTCTGCCCTAGCAGGCATCAGCTCTAGTGGGCCCCGTCAATTAAGCTAACATCTATTTGAGGCGCACGTGGACCGCGGTTCGATCTTTATAGGACTTCAAGCAACGCATTGTTTGGCGTAGGCAAGCCTTCATCTAACGGTGACCGGGGTCGCTCTGCGACTTCCGACGCCCAGGCTGTTTCCAGGCAATCAAGGTGTGATAATTACCTCACCCTCAAGCTTTCATCCACCTCCGCCATTTGCATTCACTTAGCAGAAGAAGGTGATCGGTTTCCATGCCCACTCGTTCAATAGCATGGCCAGTACCAGGACCGGATGAAAAAAGTGACCCCCTCCGAAGACACGCCGGGTGGTTCGCCTAAACGGGGTCGACCTCCACCGTGTCATACGGACTATCTTCTCACCAAATCCGAAACAAGAACTTCCCGAAACAACTGGGTCCTGTATGGACTTGTGTCAAGTGGAAAGTAATGACGCCGTGACTCCACTCTAAAAGTGATACGCCACAATCGATTAATAACTTACTCTGATTCTGTGACAGTTTTATTTGTTTTAGCTTATCAACAATTTTATAAATCACAGAATTTACCTTACCTACCAATCAATACCTATAAACCTATCAATATTTAAGATGACCTAAAACTAAATTAAATAAATTAAACTAAATAAACTCTTAGTAGACCTTCATCTAAACTTTTCTTTAAATTAATTTATCTTGGACTTTCTGTCACGTTCACACTGAAAAGGTTAATTGGTACCAGTTCAAAATGAACCGACACATTTCCAAAAAACTTATTTTGTTTAATGAACGAAGTCGATTTTAATTAAAGGATAATGATGTTGAAACGTGTAACAAGGTGATTAACCCGTCAAAACTTTTCCGGACTTCCTTAACGTCATCGTTAAGTTAAGCTCTTAATTATTTCGTAAAATTCAGCAACCTACATAAGGTTTTTATTCAAAACAGCATTATTTGTTTATCTTTTTAGGGTTTCGTATCAAAAGGGTAAAATGGGACCCTATTAATAAGTCTCCACTGTCCGTCCGTCTATCCGTCTATCACCAAGCTGTATCTCATGAACCGTTATAGTTAGACAGTTGAAATTTTCACAGTTAATGTATTTCTGTTGCCGTTATAACAAAAAATACTAAAAACAGAATAAAATAAATATTTTAGTGGGGGACAACAGACATGATTTTTTTGCCGTTTTTATAGATAATGGTACGGAACCCTTCGTGCGCGAGTCCAATATGCACTTGACCGGTTTTTTTTTTTTTATATCAAAGCCAGTTTGAGCGTTCCTTGTACGCTTTATTGTCCAAGGATGGCCAATGATTGACCTCCCCGTAAGAACTCAAAAAAAAACTTAACTTAATTAGGTACTTTTTTAACTTATTTGTTATTATTTATTTATATACACCAAGATTACAATTTATAAATGGAAACCTTATAATAAAAAATATACAGTTGACGGCTTTATCGCACTCAGCGATTTCTTCCAGGCAATCTGGAATTGACTGAGATTGTCTGGACACAAAATAGGGTTACACTTGGTGCAAATATAAAAGTAAACAAAAATTAAATAGGTTTTTAATACTAAAATACATACGCATACAAAATACCAAACAACAATACATAATAACATAACAACGTATAATACACATATACATTCACACATATAAAATATTACCACTTATTTTCTTGCCTAGATGGGAAGAAAATAAGTGGTAAAACAAAAAGAAGATCACCGTGACAAGTATTGTTCTATCAGCAATAAACATTGTCAAAAACCTAATTAAAAACGGAATTTTTTTTTTTGAAGTGTTGTGTAACATTAAAAATTACCTATATCTTTTATCGTAGGTGCGTTTTCTTTTAATGTGTGAAATCATTTAATGACTTCACCCGCTTTAAGGTGGAGCGAGAGGGTGTGTCAGACTTTTACTGCCTAAAACAAAACCTCTGTTCCTTCAGTTGCTTTTTGAGTTCTAGAACTACAAGTATCCCTTTCATGGTTTTCCACATGGCCCTAGCAAGCATCGAGACTGGGCGCTTACGAATCGTAGGTGCAATCATAAACAGGTTAATTTACTTATAAAGACACCCAGTCCCGGAACAACTATCTATAGACCATCCAAATATTTGTTCCATACGGAAATCGATCCGTGCTGTATCCAACACACTCCTTGCGTCAACAGTGCCACACCACACGATTAAATTCGATAGCACATGACAATCAGCCCTTTGGTTCCCACGTCATTCTAATTGTACTGATAGGTAGGCGTGACGTAAAAGCATCCACTTTACTTATAATAACATCGCTGTTTAAAAATGTTTCAGGTTACATACTAAGCAAACAAGTACTTCCTCCCTACCAATATTGGCAGGCTTTCTTCTTAAAATATCAGCCGTAAGTGAAATTGTTCGAAATGTGTTGATTTGTTTTGAAAATTCTCAGTTTACCTGTTTCAAACCTTATGTTTGTACTTGAATTTAAAAGCAAACGTAAACATGTTACTATTAAAATTCAAGGACGTGCTGAATATCCTCCGTTACATATAAGTGGGTATAACGTTTCAAATAATAACAAAAGTTCTAATTATAATAATAATATTAACTAATTTCATTTAATTTTATATTATTATTTTTTAAATTTTATTTTAACATAACGTATAATTTCAAAATTATATAAAAAAATTGTGATATAATTTCGTTTTTCCTAATTTTAAGTATATGGTTAAACATTTTCTATAACGCGCATTTGAATATATATCGAAATTAGAATAATATTCAGTTACAGTAGCCATTAAAGTGCGAAGGCGAGCAAGTGGAGTGAGCGTGTCATTTAGCGCCAGATCCCTCTGTTATTGGTGAATCATTTGGGTCATTTAGGTTTATATTTACTCACTTATGTTAACTAAGCGGTTAGTAAATATGAAAATTAGGCCAACTGAATTTAATATATAAAGATTATTATACAATCTCAAAATTATATTAAAATAATTTTATACTTAATGTTATTACAGCAAAAGAATGTTATACAAAACATAACATTCGATCACATGAGATTATGTTATTGGTTTTTTATTACGTATGAAAACTATATCACGTGAACGTTATTTCAAGTCATCATCATCATCATCATTTCAGCCGAAAGATGTCCACTGTCGGACATAGGCCTGCCCTAAGCGCCGCCACAACGACCGATCCTGTGCGTCTCGCATCCACCGCATACCCACCGTTATTTCAAGTGATATCTGTTATTTTGTGTCATATATTACACACCCTACATATGGACTAATAACATCGAATGAGCCAACATAAGTTTTATTTTGTAAATCATTTCTTGCGAAGATAACGCGTAAGTACAGTTCACATAAATCTTCATAATTTTATTTCCCATAAAAATATGAAAGTTATACGCCATCTTGTTACCTTCACCACACAAAAGTCACATTATTTTTATTTATTACTACTAAGCTTAAGTGGTGGGCAATAAAAATGTCCACTTAGCTGCCCTAGTCTAGATTGGCCCTTGATTTTTAGTGACTGTGATTTTTAACTGACTTCAAAAAGGAGGAGGTTCTATGTTCGGCTGAATGTATGTTTTTTTTATGTATGTTTACCGATTTCTCGGTCAAATTTGGACCGATTTTAATTTTTTTTTTTGATTGACTGGTTATGCTTTCGAGTTGGTCCCATAGAAATATTGTAATGATCTGATCATGATCTTCAAAGATATGGAACAGAACTCCTTATAGGATCACAGCAGAACCGTCGTAACAATTTTACAATTAAAACTGCTTTTTTTATACCTACGTGTAGTCGTTGACTGACTGAAAGAAGAGATATATTCTCCATATATCGAACGGAACTCTCTAATAAATTAATGTAATCTAACCGTGTTTAGGATTATTAGAATTGTCATAAGATGCACTCTGGCTATAAGGTATTTAAGTTTGGTTGAGTGGTACTTTTTAGTGGTGGTACCATAACTAAGAAGTGTAAAATAAAAAACTTCACAAAAAAAAAAAATACAACAGACTTCAATGTAAAAAAAAGCACTGGAAAGTGCAAAATAACTTTAATTTCGGAAGTCGGTGTTAAATAACGAAGAGACAAAACTATTATAGAAACACCAACTTCCGAAATTAAAATTATTTTGCATTCTGCAGTGTTTTATTAAATCAAGTGTGAATAAGCAAGCGTGCTTCAACTTGGACCATATCATCGCTTACTATTACGTGAGACAGAGGTGAAACACGAGAATAATATAAAGAAAAAAAATATCAGAGAAAAATTCTAATATTAGGAAAATTATTGTGACGGAAACTATGTAAGTTGATAGTTGTGAACTTAACCTATCTAACAACAGCACAAACACACGTTGATCGTTATTACCATCACTATTTTTCATGCGGCAAATTTTTCAATACACATAAAGCTTAAGTAGTAGTGTAGTTCAGCTTTAATTGTTTGCCACATTATATGTATATAGCATTACAAAAAATGTTACTTAAAATTTGATTTACGTCATTTTCTAATTATAAAGTTTATAAATAATTTAAAGAAAAGTTACGATGTTTTACCATTAATGTTAAGTATCTTGAGGAATAGGCCTCATAAACAAACAGATATGTCTAAACCACTACGAATTATTGAGCAATAAGTTTGCGACAAATACTTGCTTTGATTCTGGCTGTAATCAAAACAATAAATCAGCCGAAGTAACAAATCAACTCCAAGTTGATTTGTTTACGGTGATAGCTTTCATCAGATACTGCCATTTATATAAATTCCTGGTTATCTAATTTGATGGCTAAGTAGTGATGTAACGTATCAATTTAATAAACTTTGTGGAATATGTAACGTCCTAATAATAAAATAACTTGTGTGCATGTGATGGATGTGTGGTGTGATGAGAATGAATAAAGTGAGAAATGAGTATATTAGGGGAAGTTTGAAAGTGGCGCCAGTAACTAAAAAGTTGAAAGGGAATCGTTTGTCTTGGTATGGTCATGTGAAGAGGAGGGAGGAAACGCATGTTACCTACTAAAAGAGTTATGAGTTTACATGTGAATGGATGGACAGGGAGAGGTAGGCCAAAGAAAAGATGGATGGATTGTGTGAGAAGTGATATGAAAGAAAAGGGAGTTAGTGATAGCGTGACGAGTGACAGGAAAGAATGGAAGAAAAAAACGTGTTGTGCCGACCCCAAATAAAACGGGACAAGGGCAGGAAGATGATGATGATGACATAGAAACGTTATCATACTGGCTTGAAAACAAACTAGGCTTTTGAAAGTGGTATATAAAATTATCCCGCAGGAACGTACTTCTAAGATAAAAATGTCTTACGTGTCATTCCAAAATATGATCTACCCATGTACCAAATTTCACTCTAATCCGTTATGCTGTTTAATCGTGAAGAAGTAACAAACATACAAACTTTTGCTTTTATAATATTATTGTGATGTAAATTAGATAAGAAAACGATTTATTTTAAGGCACTTTCAAACTTGCAGACGTGTCTCGAAGAATGACTGAATAATTATGTTTATAGAGGAAATCATTTTCTATCCTTATATTATATAGTGGCAAAAATTTTAATGTTGAAAAAATTTTAATGTTACTTTTGTCATCATCATCTTCCTGCCCTTGTCCCGTTTTATTTGGGGTCGGCACAACACGTTTTTTCTTCCATTCTGTCCTGTCACTCGTCACGCTATCACTAACTCCCTTTTCTTTCATATCACTTCTCACACAATCCATCCATCTTTTCTTTGGCCTCCCTCTCCCTCTCCATCCATCCACATGTAAATTCATAACTCTTTTAGCAACATGCGCTTCATCCCTCCTCTTCACATGACCATACCAAGATAAACGATTCCCTTTCAACTTTTCAGTCACTGGCGCCACTTTCAAACTTCCCCTAATATACTCATTTCTCACTTTATCCATTCTCAATACACCAAACATCCATCTCACCATTCTCATCTCCGATACATGCAATCTTTTTTCATCTATCTTTTTCATAGCCCAACACTGATCCATACAGTATGACAAGTCTTATCACAGACTTGAAAATTTTACCCTTACATTTGAGGGACATTCATGGGTCACAAGTTGTTCCAGTGAACTGTTATCATTTCATTCATCCTAAGTTGATACGATGTGTTACATTTCGGTCATCGCAGATTGCCAGTAGAGCTGAGTGGTAGCCAAGTAGAATAGAATAGAATAGAATAGAATAGAATAGAATAGAATAGAATAGAATAGAATAGAATAGAATAGAATAGAATAGAATAGAATAGAATAGAATAGAATAGAATAGAATAGAATAGAATAGAATAGAATAGAATAGAATAGAATAGAATAGAATAGAATAGAATAGAATAGAATAGAATAGAATAGAATAGAATAGAATAGAATAGAATAGAATAGAATAGAATAGAATAGAATAGAATAGAATAGAATAGAATAGAATAGAATAGAATAGAATAGAATAGAATAGAATAGAATAGAATAAACTTTACTTTACTTTTTCAAGTAGAGCAGTGGTGGCCGAATGGTAACGGCTTCGACTTACGAGTTGTAGGTCGCGGGTTCATACCCAGCTAGGCGCAAATTACTTTGTGTAATTTATTTCATCACCACTGCTCTCAAAATGCATGTCCTAGAACCAAAAATTCGAAGACATGTGACATCCACCAATCGGCTCTGGGCCCGAGTGGTGGATTACGGCTCATTCCCTCTCCTAAAGAGGAGACCTGAGTCCCAATAGTGGGAACATTATAAGGCCGACTATGCTATGCTAGATTGCTAGTAGATATAGAAAAAAACAAATATCAGCTCCTCCGACCAAAGCAAAACAGTTCATTTTTAAAATAAATTGCTTGATTTTCAATTAAATTGGAGCACGAATCTTGGATTGTCTGAATATTAGTCGAGAAAGGTATTGGAACGGACAGAAAAGGGATTAATGAAAACCGATTTTTAAGTGAAAATCGGTATCCCAATTTAACTTGCCCGATACCGCTTTTATCGTTTAACTTAAGGTTCCTGAACGCACAGACATTTGACTTTGATTGTAAATAGAATTCCGCTTGAACGTTTTTCTCTACGTTTATAACGGGCTGGTCTAATAAAAAAAAAAAACCGTAAAACAATCTGTTGGATCAGTCCAACAGATTGTTTTCCGTTTGACTGTTGCCTTGTACTTTTTATTTGTGTACTGAAATATCGTAAACACAAATTAAAAAAAACTATAATATGAAATATGCAAGAACATGGAGCGCCATATTACTTTTACGAACGTATACTTACTGTAATTGCAGATGATTTATGTACATGTAATATCCCACTTAAAATTTATAATTACGATAATTAGACAAACAGTAATATATATTCATTCATTGAAATCAGTATTGACAGATATGTATGTAACCGTCTTCTTTTGGAAATGTTTAAAATTCTCCCTTGGCGAGCTAAATCATAGTAATTTTATTACGCCTTACATAATTTTCTTTTCAAAATTAAAGCAGCCATTACTGCAAACATCCCGAAATCCACTGCGTGACAAATCAAACATCCCGAAATCCACTGCGTGACATATTTTTTTTTATCATTATTTGATGTAATCACCGTTGATCGGGTAAACACCATCAATTTGCTCAGACAGCGGTGACCAAACCAAATAACGATTTTATCTTTTTTGTAAAGGTAAAATTGTTGTACTTTCAGTAAGTATTTATAGAAAATAATGATTAGCTAAAAGCATTGTCCATTCTTAAAAGGTTTCTGTCTTATGCAAGAAAATGTAAACCAATTGGAATTTATACACATGGGGACAGCGTTTAAAGTCATTAATATAATCGACTCTATCGAGAGTGTCTATTGTAAGTTGAACTAATCTAGGTCAAAAATTTAAAATTTTATGTTTAGTGTCAATCTTGAATGTATTTTGAGAGTAAGTAGGCTACAGGATATTGTCGTAACTATAGGAATTTTGGACATAAATCACAAATATACGCCACTATTTTTTAATTAGTACAAAAATAATAGGGCTCTATCCGTACCCGTTACTGATCATATTTGTATAGTCAAAAGTAAAAAAAAAACCAACATTGTCCACAAAAAGGAGACAATTTTTTTTGGGCCCACTATTAAACGGTTACGTTTATTAATCATATTACACATGGAAAAAGCGATCATCTTATTATAATTAACAAACCAAAAATTATATAGAAATCTAACCGGAATAATGAAATATTATTAAAAAAGTGTTACGGCAAAAAATGCTTGTTTAGGAGCGTTTTCAAGTTTATTTTAACGTGAAAAAAAATATGTTACTACAGTGCGCGGCGGTGACATCGGATTTAAATGCGTTTCAAGAGATTTTTCAAGGGATTTAAATGCGTTTTAGAAGATTAATTGGTACAGCGAACTTGTTTTTTAATGCTGTTATTAACGTTTAACACAAATATCAAGTAACGTACTTTAAAAATCACCGTGGAACGAAACGTAATTAATAGGCTGTTGCAGATGCTCTGTGGTCCAGTTTCAATCAGTTTGACACTGACAGACAACTAGTGGTGGGTCGTTGTCGAATTTTAGACGGACGAGACGTAACCGTTTTGGCGACGACAAAAACGGTTGCAGAAAACGGTCGTCGTCGCAACTGGTTTGAAGACGAAACTATCGTTGAGTGAAGTAGTTGCAGAAAACGTTCGTTGTCGCAACTAGTTTGAGGACGGTAATAAATTCTGTATTCGTCGCGTCGTCGTTTCAAAACCAGTTATTACAATGAAAAATGAACTTTATGAGTATAAACATAAAATTCATTTTTCATTGCAATAACTGGTTTTAAAAACGACGACGTGACGAGTGTGATAGTTGAAGCAATGGATTTTCGACCTTATTTTCTTAACAGGAAGATAACAATTCGCATACAGTAATTCGAAGACTGGTTTGTGCAACGAAGACTGGTCGCAGGATGGAAAACGGTTGTTACGTTGCAGAACAAAAAACGGTCTTTGAAAACTGTTCGTCGTTGAAACGCCCACCGCTACAGACAACATTATTATTGTTTCTGATTACTAGATAGTTGCATGTTTCTTCTGTTCTTTTCGTATTTTTATTCGAAAGATTTTATGAAAATTGCATCTGTAGATACATGCATAATCCACAAAGCCGTTGTTTCAATTGTGCAGCACGATTTCAACGGAATGTTGAATACTGCTCTTGCTGGATACTGTTGTGATTGTTTAGTGGGCAGACGAACTGTTGGCTGCTGTGCTTATGTGATGTGTATAGTGTGGTTTTTATCTTGGGCGCGGCATCAAGGTGAGGTTGAGCCACCTGCATCTTTTTTAGATGAAATACTGCTTTTAAGAGATGACTTTGAAAATGATGATGATGAACAGTAATAAATACTTGTGATGTACCTATAATGTGGTTTTTTTTCTCCTTACACAACCAGCATAAAACACATCACCTTATTATTTTAGATCTACAGTCAATGGCCGGCAAAAGCCGCGCTATTTCGAAATGAATACATCTACGCATTTTCATGAATAAGTCTATCAAATCGTGTAAATCACATCAAAGTCTGTCACGTAGTACAGACGTGACTTTGTTTTATACTGTATATTATTGAACAGTGCACTATTTTAACTTAAAATACCAAGGAGACCTATCCACTCATTAGACAATCGCTCTTGTGAGATTTTAGGTTATTATGAGAGCCATGTTTTGACTGTCGTATTTCACGGTACTCCAGTTACATAAAGTTTTGCTAATATTACCAATGTAATCTAGAGATTATAAGGAATAAACTAACGTGCATTTCATTGCTATACGCCACAACTTGTGGTGGGCCTATTCCCCAAACAAAAAAAATTGTCTCCTTTGTCATAAAAATTGGGTAAATTCATAATTGAATTAATCATTCATAACAATTGCTGCTAGAAAATACTATGTGCAATTGTTTTTCCATTTTGATCGCCATTTCTTCATTCATAATCAATATAGCCTGTGAAATATTTCCATTATTTTTTTTTTGTTGAATATATTGTAATGAGACTATACTTACTTAAATAATAACAAGACCTTTTCTAATAAGCTAAATAATTTTTTACTGTGAATAAGAAGACATTAAATAACTTCCACTCTAGGTAGGGCAGCAGGGATTGTCAGACTTGTACTGACTAAAACCCACCCATATTCCTTCAGTCTGTGGCCTTTTATGTGCCAGGGCCATGGTGACTCCTTTGAACAATTTCGTAACCCATCACACATAATATACCTTAGCGCCAAGTCACAAAAAAATATTGAAATTACTTATTTTGGAAATATGTTTTCCATCGTTGCTAACATGGTGAATAATAACAAGTAGGTTCATTTGTTTCTCGACATGTTTTTTGACTTCAAAGCACACAATTCTCTTTGAGGTGTACTTATTTTCGTACATACATCAAAATCATCTACGTTAGAAACCGTTTTCTATAGAACACATTTTGAATATGTACTATTAGGAATTTATATTGATTCTCGAATACAAAATTCCGCATTATGTCAATCTTTGAAAGGCTTGCGATGTTGTTCGAAAGAGTTACTGCGGCCCTAATATCTAAAGGGCAATTGAATGAGCATAAGTAGGTTTTAATTAGTACATAAATATCTGACACTCTCTCTCGCTCCAGAGCTGAAAAGTTGATTTCTTATCCTAAAAAAATTGATAGGCAATAAAGATATATAGGTAAATCCCTCGTAAATCCAGCAACTACTCTTACTCTTTCTCTGTCTATGCAGTAAGATTGTCGAATTCTCTTCCGCCGAGCATATATATACCTAGTTAAATAAGTATTTACTAATATTTAAATCATGTGTGTTATAATTAGATTTCTCAAACTCTTCTTTTCTTTTTTCTAGACGCTGTTGTATACATTTCTTTTTATCTCTCCTTTCGCAGGTCTGCTAAAAGAAATTTCTTTTAAAATTTCTTCTAGCAGACCTGCTGTGAATAACTTAGCTTATAAGTTAGTTGTCATCATAATCATCATCATCATCATTTCAGCCGAAAGACGTCCACTGTTGGACATAGGCCTCCCCCAAGCGCCGCCACAACGACCGATCCTGTGCTTCTCGCATCCACCGCACTCCCGCGACCCTCACCAGGTCGTCGGTCCACCTTGTGGGAAGCCTTCCAACGCTGCGTTTTCCGGTGCGAAAGTTAGTTGTCAAGTATACTATTATTCTTGACAACTAACTTATAATCTAAGTTATTTAACCTTCAAGTGGGCGCACGACTATTTGAAACATTAACGGTCGCGCGTAACCTAAAAGACCGATGGGATATTTCAGAAACTTAGAAAACTGATTAATTAATGATAATTTATTTATATATTTAAATATTAGCTATTTTTCAACTAAACAATAATTTGTTTAAATTCAAAACAAAATTTTTAAGTTAAACTAGTTTCTTCGGATTAGGAATCAATTCTGCCATATCAAGACTTCTATTGTGAGTCTCGATTATATCTCCAATTAATTTGTATTTTTTTTTAATATTCTTCAAGAGATCGAATAATTGACATCAAAGAGTTTTTCATCTACTTAGGTCTAATTTTCTTTAGAATCAGTCTTTTCGTCAATGTAAAAATATAAGGCAGGCACGTGTAGTCTTTTCGACAACTGCACCGGGACTAAAACAATTGCGATTTGTGGAGTGAGGGGAGCGCCTCAGGCGACGGTTTATTCTTTATTTTACTCCCAATGATGATTGATTAGTCTGCACTCGTAGCATACAGACGTGCTCAGTAGCAATATTTAATTTCATAAAAATAATATCAGTGACCTTCTTTTTGCAGTAATTTTTGCCTAGTGTGTAGTTTAGTAAATAGAATGGAAACTTAGAATAAGTGAACTAGTTTTATATAAAATGGACAACAGCCCCTTCTCAAGAGATCGAGTGAATCTCTCCACATCTCCAGCGAAGACGATGACGCAAAATCCAGCCCAATCTGATCTCTCAATCGATGCGGTTTCAACACCCGAGATACAAAGATGGATGTCAACCATTGAGCAGCATCTAAACGAGAGAACAAATCTATTGCCTCGGATGGCAAACTCAACTCGGAGCAGAAATTGAAAATTTCAACCTTGTGCCGTAAAATAGGATCTGGCACCTCACAGATGGCAGTCCTATATCAATCGCTAAAGCAGAAAGCAGTCCAAGTGCGCATTCTCAATGATGACCTAATGGAAAAATGCAACTTGACGGACCACATCTTGGACCTCACAAAGACGATTAAGGACTCTGGCACTGTTTCGTTTGCCGACATGGTGAAGAAGGGGTCAAATGATTTCGTTCGACCATCTAATTTAAACTCCGTGGCCATATATCCCAACAACAAGCTAAAGTCCAGTGACGAAACAAAAGTCCTTGTGCAAAAGATGATACGACCAGATCAAGTCAAGCTGCATATACGTGGTGTCCGTAAGACAAAAAACGGAGGCGTTATAATCAGTACAGAGACAAAGGATGACGCAGATAAAATCAAGTACGCAGTCCAGCAGTCTGCATCCGGCCTTAACGCCGACGAACCCAGCAAGCGCAAACCCCGGATCGTGGTTGTAGGAGTGCCGTCCTCTTTGGCTGAAACTGAAGTCTTCAGGTGCATTTACGAACAAAATGTAGCCGAAAAATTTCCAACGATTTCCATGGAGTCCTTTTTGACCATGGTTAAATTAAGCCATAAATCGGGAAAAAAAGATTCGCAGACTTGTAACTACGTGGTTGAAGTTCCAGCCAATATACGAAGAGCTCTAATTTCCCAGTCAAGGATTTTCATAAATTGGACTTCCTGCCCAGTCAGGGACTTCACCCTGGTTACGAGATGCTATAAATGCCAGCAGTATGGACACGCAGCAAAAACCTGTAGAGAGGTCAATTCGACGTGTGGCCACTGCGGCGAGACAGGACACTCGATGTCCGAGTGTTCAAAGAAAGCGGACTCACCGAAATGTGCAACTTGCTCTCGCTTCAAAAAGCCCTCCAACCATAAAACAGGAGACGCTGAGTGTCCTGCTAGGAAAATAGCGGAATATCGATATATTAACTCTATCGATTATGAGGGCGCCTAGAGCGTCATACTCAAGGCCAGACTTCCGTAGCGCTTACTGCTGACTCAAAATTCTAGTGTGCTGACCTACAAACCATCGTTTTTATTTATATTTAAACATATTTGTCCAATGTAAACATAACTTTTTAGTATTATCGCAACCTCGACTTTAACCCAATTACCAATTCTGCTGACGCAAAATCATGTGAGTGTAACTAGAAAAAAAAGTGCATGAAACAGTTTTAAAAAATACGAAATATCATAATTGAGACTTTTAGTGTTTAAATAATCTATATATATAAAAGGAGAAACTGACTGACTGACATATCAACGCACAGCCGAAACCGCTGGGGCTAGAAGCTTGAAATTTTGCATAAAGATTGATTATATGTCGTAAGTGAGCACTAAGAAGGGATTTTTGGAAATTCATCCTCTAAGGGGGTAAAAAGGGGGGATTTCATAAGTATGAAATTTTTTTTTCCGTAGGCCAATTGACTCCAAACTTTGTACAAATATTAACCTAAATTAGTTTTAAAGTTTTCGATATTAGTTTTTTCAGTACTACCCCCAGTGCAAGATTTAGGGGGTGTTAAAGTTTGTATGGGAGAATCTTATTCCTTGGGTTAATAAACTTGAAACTTGGCACGAATACATATTTAAATGAATAATAAAGATTCCCATTATTCGTTTTCCATAACTACCCTCAAATTACGGTCTAGGTCGAGTTCAAGATTTTTTGAAGTCTTACTGCGCGACCTAATTTACTCGCAACTCGGTATTAGACAAAAACAGAGCAAATAGCGATTATTTATTTCTCAAAAATAGTTAAACATTAATTCATGTATTGGTGAAATGGATTCCTCCATGTTTGTATGAAATATCTTATTCTTTTTTAAATGTGTTAATAGATTTTCCTTGCAACGCAACCATGTGATAACCTAATCCTATAATAACGTATCAACTATGTTATTTATATTCATACAACGTCATCTACTGACCCAAATTGGTACAAACGAAAACATAAAATTAATTACAAAACAACTTGGTGTGTCATAGTTAGCATCTTCTTCGATAGAAATTATTATT
Organism: Mythimna impura; assembly: GCA_905147345.3. Lineage (NCBI taxonomy): Eukaryota > Metazoa > Arthropoda > Insecta > Lepidoptera > Noctuidae > Mythimna > Mythimna impura. The sequence continues at coordinate 14,588,120 of LR990356.1, read as the reverse complement.
CTAATTTAATGTTTTCTAAAAGCTTTGATTAATTAGTTCAGTAATACTTAAGGACACCATCGGAAGGCAAGATGTTGATACTCATCAGTTGGGTCAAATAGTGGTATTACCGTCCTCCTTCACCGGTGGGCCGAGATACACGCACGAGCGCATTCAATACGCCATGACATTTAAATCAATTTTCTTTGTAAAAACTCATCGAAACAGCTTTGACATTTCAAAATGTGTTCGATATGGGATTTGATGCATGTGGAATCCTGGAGGAGCGATGGCCTGATGCTGCGTAAGCGAGCGACGTGACCGGCACTGTCATATTCTGATATTGCTAAAAAGACACATTCCTTCTGACATTATTGACAATTTTATTTGTGCTGAAATACCTGATCCCAATCTAGATCCAAAGCTCTAAGAGATGGTGAAATCTAATATGATACATAATGGCCCCTATGTAAATTTCAACGCCAACTCGCCATGCTTGAGAGACCAGCTGTGCACTAAACGGCGATGATGGATATCCAAACTGCAGAACATCCTTCAGATAATGGCGGATTTACTGTGACCATAAATGGAGTAGAGCTTGATAATCGTTGGGGATCCAGTTCTTTTAAGAATATTTAATACCTACTCACATCAATGTGGAATACTGTAACACGGTAAAATCGATTAAATATGTTTGTAAATATGTAAATAAAGGGTCTGACCAAGGTACTCTTTCTTTAATTTAAAAGATGAAGTCAAAAAGTATATCCGTAGTTCAGTGGCAGTATGGCGAATTTTCGGGTTTTCTATTCATGAGCATTTTCCCACGGTGTTTCATCTTGCTGTGCACTTAGAAAAATGGTCAAAGAGTATTTTTTAATCAAGAAAACTTAGCTAATAAAGGTTTCCTGTCCACCAAAAACGACTCTCATGTATTTTTTTAAACTATGTCAAGTAGATGACTTTGCAAAAACCTTCCTGTATTGTGAAATCTGTGCATTCTATGTTTGGAACAGTAATTGGTTCGAAAGAAGGAAAAGAGGAGTAGATGTAGATGGTTGGCCACACATTAAAAAAGACAACGCTTTAGGCAGGGAGTATACGGTATATCCAAATAATGCAGAGTGTTATAACCTTCGTTTGCTTCTTTATGAAGTTCGAGGTCCAGATTCATTTATAGCATTGAGAACTGTAAATTGTGTAGAACATACGACTTACAAATCAGCATGCAAGGCACTACTATGGGAAGCGGGAGAGCGGAGTGGGGAGGGTTACTTGAAGATGATCAACACTGACGTACAGTCCTAGAAGAGGCAGCCAGGTATCAATAGCCGTTCATGGTAAGAGAGCTTTTCACAATAATGTTAGTTTTTTATCAATCAACTAGCGAATCCATTCAGCCTGTGGGATGAATTCAAACAATATATTTCCGAAGATTTTAAAGATCACATGGAGAGGCAGGTAAATAACGAACTATAACATTTTATAGATCGGATTTTGCGCCAATGATTAGACGCCAATGTGCAACATTTTCAAGCATAGTAATCTGGCCTAATTGTTACGTAAAGCAAAAATAATAGTCTGAGACGAAAGCACAATGGCAAACAAAAGAGCTATTGAAGCATTAAACAGAACTCTACAGGATAACAGGACATAAGAAGCAATGACAATTCAATGAGTGGTTTGACAGTATTGCTGGCAGGAGATTTCTAGCAAGTTGTACCAAAAGGGACACGAGTGAATGAAATTAAGGCATGTATTAAAAGATACTGTACTAAAATCCTTCATCATCATTTCAGCCAAAGAACGTCCACTGTTGGACATTGGCCTCCCCCAAGTGTCGGCATAACGAACGGTCCTGTGCATCTCGCATCTACCACATTCCCGCGACTCTCACCAGGATATCGGTCCACCTTGTGGGAGGCCTTCCAACGCTGCGTTTAACTAAAATTCTTAAATTAACCAAAAAATATGAGAGTACATCTTAGAGGGGACGTCTTTGTTGGTGAATTTTCCGAGCTTTTACTTCAATTAGGAAACGGCCAGTAGCAACAATTAGATGGGGTTATAGTCATACCAGAAAAACTATGTATGGTAGTAAGTATAGTCGAAGAGACGATAGAAAGAAATTATTCAGGTGTGGCTCAAATAAAGGACAAATCATTAGAATGGCTATGAGAAAGAGCTATATTGACGCCTAAGAACGACCAAGCAGCAGTTATCAGCGATATTTTGCTGACATCATTTGAAGCTGAAGAAATAGTGTTTAATTCTATAGACACAGTGGTAAATGCAAAAATTCCTTTCCCACATTTGCAAATACCCTTTTTTATTATTTTCAAAAAAAAAAAACAAAGTATGTTACTACATAGAAATGAAAGTAAAAAGTCAATCTGAAAAAATAGGTCTGACAAATATCTCTAAACGCTTTAGATGTGTTTATTTCCACGAAGGGTAAATTACGGCATTTAAATCACGGGCTGCGAGAATTTTCGACAAACTTACAGTGGCCCTGGAATTTATTTATTTATTTATTTATTTATTTACAAGCACTTGTACAACGTTACGGAGGAAGTCCAAGGTGGTGTACAGTAGAAACTTACAAACTAAAAAATTACATTAAATAAAAAAAAAACCATAATAACACATTGAAGAATAAAAAGAAAATACATATACATTACCACTAAAATAATAAATATCCCACAAAACAAATGAAACAATGTTTTCTTATTTTTTATCCATCTTCTCACAAAACCTTGGACATTCACGACACACAATGCAAAGAGCAACTGAAGGTACACCTTAGAGCGGTCAAAGTCATTAATTAACTTCCTCACCTCGAAAAATGGCGTTATCTATATATATAAAAGGAGAAACTGACTGACTGACATATCAACGCACAGCCGAAACCGCTGGGGCTAGAAGGTTGAAATTTTGCATAAAGATTATTTATATGTCGTAAGTGAGCACTAAGAAGGGATTTTTGGAAATTCATCCTCTAAGGGGGTAAAAAGGGGGATTTCGTAAGTGTGCAAATTTTTTTCCGTGGGCCAATTGACTCCAAACTTTGTACAAATATTAACCTAAATTAGTTTTAAAGTTTTCCATATTTATTTTTTCAGTACTACCCTCAGTGCAAAATTTAGGGGGTATTAAAGTTTGCATGGGAGAGTCTTATTCCTTGGGTTACTCAACTTGAAACTTGGCACGAATACATGTTTAAATAAATAATGAAGATTTCCATTATTCGTTTTACAAAACTACCCTCAAATTACGGTTTAGGTCGTGTTCAAGATTTTTTGAAGTCTTACTGCGTGGCCTAATTTACTCGCAACTCGGTATTAGAAATTAGAAAAACAAGCCCTAACAGAGCAAATAGCGATTATTTATTTCTCAAAAATAGTTCAATATTAATTCATGTATTGGTGAAATGGATTCCTCCATATTTGTATGAAATATCTTATTCTTTTTTAAATGTGCTCATAGATTTTCCTTGCAACGCAACCATGTGATAACCTAATCTTATAATAACGTATCAATTATGTTATTTATATACGTACAACGACATCTACTGACCCAAATTGGAACAAAAGAAAACATAAAATTAATTACAAAACAACTTGGTGTGTCATAGTTAGCGTCTTCTTCGATAGAAATTATTATGCTAATTTAATGTTTTAAAAGTCTAAAAGCTTTGATTGATTAGTTCAGTAATACTTAAGGACATCATCGGTAGGCAAGATGTTGATGCTCATCAGTTGGGTCAAATAGTGGATTACTGTCCTCCTTCACCGGTGGGCCGAGATACATGCACGAGCACACTCAATACGCCATGACTTATGTACGTCAATAATGACGTACATAAGTCATGGCGTATTGAGTTTGCGACCATAAGGTCGCGCAGACTTATTTTCCACCTTCACGTGCAACCCTCGGTGGAAAGAAATTAAAGAAAATTTGTTTCCAGGCTAAAAACCTCACGATCGCCACGATATCATCGCACAAATATTTTGCATCAAAGTAAAAAAAAATGTTGGACTTGATAACTAAAGGAAAAATATCTGGTGAAATTCCGTGATACATGTACGTAAAATGTTGGTTTTCTACTGTGTACACAGTAGAATACCAACATTTTCCAGACTTCAGCACATTCATATTCTGATATGGCTAAAAAGACACATTCCTTCTGACATTACTGACAATTTTATTTGTGCCGAAATACCTGATCCCATGTAGATCCAAAGCTCTATGAGATAGTGAAATCTAATATGATACATGTCTCCTATGGAAATTTCAACGCCAACTCGCCATGCATGAGAGACCAGCTGTGCACTAAACGCTATTCTCGAACAATGCTTATAAAAACACTGACCGGCGATGACGGATATTCAAACTGCAGGAGACATCCTTCAGATAATGGCGGATTTACTGTGACCATAAATGGAGTAGAGCTTGATAATCGTTGGTAATCCAGTTCTTTCACATCAATGTGGAATACTGTAACTCTGTAAAATCGATTAAATATGTTTGTAAATATGTGAATAAAGGGTCTGACCAAGGTACTCTTTCTTTAAACAATTTAAAAGATAAAGTCAAAACGTATGAAAGTGGAAAGTATATCAGTAGTTCAGAGGCAGTGTGTAAATTTTCGGGTTTTCTATTCATGAGAATTTTCCCACGGTGTATCATCTTGCTGTGCACTTAGAAAAATGGAGAGAGAGAGCATTAGAGCATTTTTTAATCAAGAAAACTTAGCTAATAAAGGTTTCCTGTCCACCAAAAACGACTCTCACGTCTTTTTTTTTAACTATGTCAAGTAGATGACTTTGCAAAGACCTTTCTGTATTGTGAAATATATTCATTCTATGTTTGAAACAGTAATCGGTTCGAAAGGAGGAAAAGAGGAGTAAATGTAGATGGCTACACATTAAAAAAGATAACGCTTTAGGCAGGGAATATACGGTATATCCTAATAATACAGAGTGTTACTACCTTCGTTTGCTTTTTTATGAAGTTCGAGGTCCAGAATCATAGAACATACGACTTTCAAATCAACATGCAAAGCTTTAGGGTTACTTGAAGATAATCAACACTGACGTACAGTCCTAGGAGAGGCAGCCATGTATTAATAGCCGTTCATGGTGAGAGAGCTTTTCATTATAATGTTAGTTTTTTGTCAACAGCCAGCACCCACGGCTTTAAAGGGTATCCTGACCACCAGCATGCCTACCTGGTCATACCTGGTCATCACCCTCAGCCTCATCAGCGACCTTGGCTAATAACACAGCACCTTCGGCCAGTCACATGAAGAGCTATGAAGAACCTCTCCTGGTCGACGCAAGCAGTCAAGCCACTACATCGCACAGCACCGCTCCGACTCACTGGAGCCAGCAGCACTACTCCGACTCACTGGAGCCTGCAGCATCATCCCGACTCATTGGGATATCATCACCCCGACTCACTGGGGCATCATTACGACTCACAGGGACATCATCACCCCGACTCACTGGGGCATCATCCCGACTCACTGGGACATCATCACCCCGACTCACTGGGGCATCATCCCGACTTACTGGGACAGCAGCACCTCGACTCACTGGGGCATCACCGCAGACAGTTCCGACTCACCGAGAACTATGCGGCATTCGGTTCCGACCCACTGGAACCAACCTACCACTGGCCTGGCACGCATCAAGAAGCATCAAGAACCATCGATCTCCGATCTCCGGAGGGGAGTGATGTAGCGACATCTATGGCGTCACATAAGAACTAATCCTGCATCGCGCAACTAGAACATATAGAACAGCCCGAAATCATCTATCGGGCAACTGCCCACCAGACATAACACCCGTCTGGCCGGAGGATCCTCCCTTTTCAACGGAGGTTTGCGGGACTTTACTCTCTGTTCCACCTACCTCCAAAGACACTGTGGTAAATGCAGACGAAGCACTCTACTATCCGGTTGAGTTTCTGAATACTATTAATCCAGTCGGCCTTCCATACCATAAACGTGAACTGCATGTGGGCACACCCGTGATGTTGCTTAGGAACTTGAAGCCTCCGAAGTTATGTAACGGTATCAGGATGCAAGTAAAAGCATTGCACCGCAGTTTGTTTGAGGTTTTTATTTTAACCGGGTCTGCCCAGGGAGAAACAGAGTTCATACCGCGTATTCCATTAATCCCGAACGATCTTCCTTTCGAATTCAAAAGACTACAATTTCCTTTGAAAGTTTGCTTTGCAATGACAATAAACAAATCACAGGGCCAAACGCTTAAAACGGCGATGCACGCGGACGTAGTCGCGGGCAAAGCGCTAGTCTAGGTATATAACATTATATTTTTAAATTATATTTTTCCCTATTTAGAGACTGAATGTTAAATATTGTTATGAATTTTATTGTCCTACAAAACCATAGTGTAAGAGCTTCTACCGCCTGTGATACAGGTTTATCCTAGTACAGGCATTTAACATAGTTATACCTTTGTAATTATTCCTAAGATTTTATGTTACTATTTTACCAAATTTTATCTCTGAATAAATATATTATTATTATTATATTATTAATGACATAGCGACAGGCTACTAGAAATGAGAAATAAATGTGATGGGTAATAATAATAATATGATCGAAAATATACCAAGCGCGGTCGATTAAACTACGCGCGCTCGCTTGAAGGTTAATGTGGTGTACACTTGTACACCTGTGCACCTTCATGATATTTTCCGAGATCTACTTATTAACCTACTAGCGCTTTGCCCGCGACTACGTCCGCGCGCATCGCCGTTTTAAGCGTTTGGCCCTGTGATTTGTTTATTGTCATTGCAAAGCAAACTTTCAAAGGAAATTGTAGTCTTTTGAATTCGAAAGGAAGATCGTTCGGGATTAATGGAATACGCGGTATGAACTCTGTTTCTCCCTGGGCAGACCCGGTTAAAATAAAAACCTCAAACAAACTGCGGTGCAATGCTTTTACTTGCATCCTGATACCGTTACATAACTTCGGAGGCTTCAAGTTCCTAAGCAACATCACGGGTGTGCCCACATGCAGTTCACGTTTATGGTATGGAAGGCCGACTGGATTAATAGTATTCAGAAACTCAACCGGATAGTAGAGTGCTTCGTCTGCATTTACCACAGTGTCTTTGGAGGTAGGTGGAACAGAGAGTAAAGTCCCGCAAACCTCCGTTGAAAAGGGAGGATCCTCCGGCCAGACGGGTGTTATGTCTGGTGGGCAGTTGCCCGATAGATGATTTCGGGCTGTTCTATATGTTCTAGTTGCGCGATGCAGGATTAGTTCTTATGTGACGCCATAGATGTCGCTACATCACTCCCCTCCGGAGATCGGAGATCGATGGTTCTTGATGCTTCTTGATGCGTGCCAGGCCAGTGGTAGGTTGGTTCCAGTGGGTCGGAACCGAATGCCGCATAGTTCTCGGTGAGTCGGAACTGTCTGCGGTGATGCCCCAGTGAGTCGAGGTGCTGCTGTCCCAGTAAGTCGGGATGATGCCCCAGTGAGTCGGGGTGATGATGTCCCAGTGAGTCGGGATGATGCCCCAGTGAGTCGGGGTGATGATGTCCCTGTGAGTCGTAATGATGCCCCAGTGAGTCGGGGTGATGATATCCCAATGAGTCGGGATGATGCTGCAGGCTCCAGTGAGTCGGAGTAGTGCTGCTGGCTCCAGTGAGTCGGAGCGGTGCTGTGCGATGTAGTGGCTTGACTGCTTGCGTCGACCAGGAGAGGTTCTTCATAGCTCTTCATGTGACTGGCCGAAGGTGCTGTGTTATTAGCCAAGGTCGCTGATGAGGCTGAGGGTGATGACCAGGTATGACCAGGTAGGCATGCTGGTGGTCAGGATACCCTTTAAAGCCGTGGGTGCTGGCTGTTGACAAAAAACTAACATTATAATGAAAAGCTCTCTCACCATGAACGGCTATTAATACATGGCTGCCTCTCCTAGGACTGTACGTCAGTGTTGATTATCTTCAAGTAACCCTAAAGCTTTGCATGTTGATTTGAAAGTCGTATGTTCTATGATTCTGGACCTCGAACTTCATAAAAAAGCAAACGAAGGTAGTAACACTCTGTATTATTAGGATATACCGTATATTCCCTGCCTAAAGCGTTATCTTTTTTAATGTGTAGCCATCTACATTTACTCCTCTTTTCCTCCTTTCGAACCGATTACTGTTTCAAACATAGAATGAATATATTTCACAATACAGAAAGGTCTTTGCAAAGTCATCTACTTGACATAGTTAAAAAAAAAGACGTGAGAGTCGTTTTTGGTGGACAGGAAACCTTTATTAGCTAAGTTTTCTTGATTAAAAAATGCTCTAATGCTCTCTCTCTCCATTTTTCTAAGTGCACAGCAAGATGATACACCGTGGGAAAATTCTCATGAATAGAAAACCCGAAAATTTACACACTGCCTCTGAACTACTGATATACTTTCCACTTTCATACGTTTTGACTTTATCTTTTAAATTGTTTAAAGAAAGAGTACCTTGGTCAGACCCTTTATTCACATATTTACAAACATATTTAATCGATTTTACAGAGTTACAGTATTCCACATTGATGTGAAAGAACTGGATTACCAACGATTATCAAGCTCTACTCCATTTATGGTCACAGTAAATCCGCCATTATCTGAAGGATGTCTCCTGCAGTTTGAATATCCGTCATCGCCGGTCAGTGTTTTTATAAGCATTGTTCGAGAATAGCGTTTAGTGCACAGCTGGTCTCTCATGCATGGCGAGTTGGCGTTGAAATTTCCATAGGAGACATGTATCATATTAGATTTCACTATCTCATAGAGCTTTGGATCTACATGGGATCAGGTATTTCGGCACAAATAAAATTGTCAGTAATGTCAGAAGGAATGTGTCTTTTTAGCCATATCAGAATATGAATGTGCTGAAGTCTGGAAAATGTTGGTATTCTACTGTGTACACAGTAGAAAACCAACATTTTACGTACATGTATCACGGAATTTCACCAGATATTTTTCCTTTAGTTATCAAGTCCAACATTTTTTTTTACTTTGATGCAAAATATTTGTGCGATGATATCGTGGCGATCGTGAGGTTTTTAGCCTGGAAACAAATTTTCTTTAATTTCTTTCCACCGAGGGTTGCACGTGAAGGTGGAAAATAAGTCTGCGCGACCTTATGGTCGCAAACTCAATACGCCATGACTTATGTACGTCATTATTGACGTACATAAGTCATGGCGTATTGAGTGTGCTCGTGCATGTATCTCGGCCCACCGGTGAAGGAGGACAGTAATCCACTATTTGACCCAACTGATGAGCATCAACATCTTGCCTACCGATGATGTCCTTAAGTATTACTGAACTAATCAATCAAAGCTTTTAGACTTTTAAAACATTAAATTAGCATAATAATTTCTATCGAAGAAGACGCTAACTATGACACACCAAGTTGTTTTGTAATTAATTTTATGTTTTCTTTTGTTCCAATTTGGGTCAGTAGATGTCGTTGTACGTATATAAATAACATAATTGATACGTTATTATAAGATTAGGTTATCACATGGTTGCGTTGCAAGGAAAATCTATGAGCACATTTAAAAAAGAATAAGATATTTCATACAAATATGGAGGAATCCATTTCACCAATACATGAATTAATATTGAACTATTTTTGAGAAATAAATAATCGCTATTTGCTCTGTTAGGGCTTGTTTTTCTAATTTCTAATACCGAGTTGCGAGTAAATTAGGCCACGCAGTAAGACTTCAAAAAATCTTGAACACGACCTAAACCGTAATTTGAGGGTAGTTTTGTAAAACGAATAATGGAAATCTTCATTATTTATTTAAACATGTATTCGTGCCAAGTTTCAAGTTGAGTAACCCAAGGAATAAGACTCTCCCATGCAAACTTTAATACCCCCTAAATTTTGCACTGAGGGTAGTACTGAAAAAATAAATATGGAAAACTTTAAAACTAATTTAGGTTAATATTTGTACAAAGTTTGGAGTCAATTGGCCCACGGAAAAAAATTTGCACACTTACGAAATCCCCCTTTTTACCCCCTTAGAGGATGAATTTCCAAAAATCCCTTCTTAGTGCTCACTTACGACATATAAATAATCTTTATGCAAAATTTCAACCTTCTAGCCCCAGCGGTTTCGGCTGTGCGTTGATATGTCAGTCAGTCAGTTTCTCCTTTTATATATATAGATAACGCCATTTTTCGAGGTGAGGAAGTTAATTAATGACTTTGACCGCTCTAAGGTGTACCTTCAGTTGCTCTTTGCATTGTGTGTCGTGAATGTCCAAGGTTTTGTGAGAAGATGGATAAAAAATAAGAAAACATTGTTTCATTTGTTTTGTGGGATATTTATTATTTTAGTGGTAATGTATATGTATTTTCTTTTTATTCTTCAATGTGTTATTATGGTTTTTTTTTTATTTAATGTAATTTTTTAGTTTGTAAGTTTCTACTGTACACCACCTTGGACTTCCTCCGTAACGTTGTACAAGTGCTTGTAAATAAATAAATAAATAAATAAATAAATTCCAGGGCCACTGTAAGTTTGTCGAAAATTCTCGCAGCCCGTGATTTAAATGCCGTAATTTACCCTTCGTGGAAATAAACACATCTAAAGCGTTTAGAGATATTTGTCAGACCTATTTTTTCAGATTGACTTTTTACTTTCATTTCTATGTAGTAACATACTTTGTTTTTTTTTTTTGAAAATAATAAAAAAGGGTATTTGCAAATGTGGGAAAGGAATTTTTGCATTTACCACTGTGTCTATAGAATTAAACACTATTTCTTCAGCTTCAAATGATGTCAGCAAAATATCGCTGATAACTGCTGCTTGGTCGTTCTTAGGCGTCAATATAGCTCTTTCTCATAGCCATTCTAATGATTTGTCCTTTATTTGAGCCACACCTGAATAATTTCTTTCTATCGTCTCTTCGACTATACTTACTACCATACATAGTTTTTCTGGTATGACTATAACCCCATCTAATTGTTGCTACTGGCCGTTTCCTAATTGAAGTAAAAGCTCGGAAAATTCACCAACAAAGACGTCCCCTCTAAGATGTACTCTCATATTTTTTGGTTAATTTAAGAATTTTAGTTAAACGCAGCGTTGGAAGGCCTCCCACAAGGTGGACCGATATCCTGGTGAGAGTCGCGGGAATGTGGTAGATGCGAGATGCACAGGACCGTTCGTTATGCCGACACTTGGGGGAGGCCAATGTCCAACAGTGGACGTTCTTTGGCTGAAATGATGATGAAGGATTTTAGTACAGTATCTTTTAATACATGCCTTAATTTCATTCACTCGTGTCCCTTTTGGTACAACTTGCTAGAAATCTCCTGCCAGCAATACTGTCAAACCACTCATTGAATTGTCATTGCTTCTTATGTCCTGTTATCCTGTAGAGTTCTGTTTAATGCTTCAATAGCTCTTTTGTTTGCCATTGTGCTTTCGTCTCAGACTATTATTTTTGCTTTACGTAACAATTAGGCCAGATTACTATGCTTGAAAATGTTGCACATTGGCGTCTAATCATTGGCGCAAAATCCGATCTATAAAATGTTATAGTTCGTTATTTACCTGCCTCTCCATGTGATCTTTAAAATCTTCGGAAATATATTGTTTGAATTCATCCCACAGGCTGAATGGATTCGCTAGTTGATTGATAAAAAACTAACATTATTGTGAAAAGCTCTCTTACCATGAACGGCTATTGATACCTGGCTGCCTCTTCTAGGACTGTACGTCAGTGTTGATCATCTTCAAGTAACCCTCCCCACTCCGCTCTCCCGCTTCCGATAGTAGTGCCTTGCATGCTGATTTGTAAGTCGTATGTTCTACACAATTTACAGTTCTCAATGCTATAAATGAATCTGGACCTCGAACTTCATAAAGAAGCAAACGAAGGTTATAACACTCTGCATTATTTGGATATACCGTATACTCCCTGCCTAAAGCGTTGTCTTTTTTAATGTGTGGCCAACCATCTACATCTACTCCTCTTTTCCTTCTTTCGAACCAATTACTGTTCCAAACATAGAATGCACAGATTTCACAATACAGGAAGGTTTTTGCAAAGTCATCTACTTGACATAGTTTAAAAAAATACATGAGAGTCGTTTTTGGTGGACAGGAAACCTTTATTAGCTAAGTTTTCTTGATTAAAAAATACTCTTTGACCATTTTTCTAAGTGCACAGCAAGATGAAACACCGTGGGAAAATGCTCATGAATAGAAAACCCGAAAATTCGCCATACTGCCACTGAACTACGGATATACTTTTTGACTTCATCTTTTAAATTAAAGAAAGAGTACCTTGGTCAGACCCTTTATTTACATATTTACAAACATATTTAATCGATTTTACCGTGTTACAGTATTCCACATTGATGTGAGTAGGTATTAAATATTCTTAAAAGAACTGGATCCCCAACGATTATCAAGCTCTACTCCATTTATGGTCACAGTAAATCCGCCATTATCTGAAGGATGTTCTGCAGTTTGGATATCCATCATCGCCGTTTAGTGCACAGCTGGTCTCTCAAGCATGGCGAGTTGGCGTTGAAATTTACATAGGGGCCATTATGTATCATATTAGATTTCACCATCTCTTAGAGCTTTGGATCTAGATTGGGATCAGGTATTTCAGCACAAATAAAATTGTCAATAATGTCAGAAGGAATGTGTCTTTTTAGCAATATCAGAATATGACAGTGCCGGTCACGTCGCTCGCTTACGCAGCATCAGGCCATCGCTCCTCCAGGATTCCACATGCATCAAATCCCATATCGAACACATTTTGAAATGTCAAAGCTGTTTCGATGAGTTTTTACAAAGAAAATTGATTTAAATGTCATGGCGTATTGAATGCGCTCGTGCGTGTATCTCGGCCCACCGGTGAAGGAGGACGGTAATACCACTATTTGACCCAACTGATGAGTATCAACATCTTGCCTTCCGATGGTGTCCTTAAGTATTACTGAACTAATTAATCAAAGCTTTTAGAAAACATTAAATTAGAATAATAATTTCTATCGAAGAAGATGCTAACTATGACACACCAAGTTGTTTTGTAATTAATTTTATGTTTTCGTTTGTACCAATTTGGGTCAGTAGATGACGTTGTATGAATATAAATAACATAGTTGATACGTTATTATAGGATTAGGTTATCACATGGTTGCGTTGCAAGGAAAATCTATTAACACATTTAAAAAAGAATAAGATATTTCATACAAACATGGAGGAATCCATTTCACCAATACATGAATTAATGTTTAACTATTTTTGAGAAATAAATAATCGCTATTTGCTCTGTTTTTGTCTAATACCGAGTTGCGAGTAAATTAGGTCGCGCAGTAAGACTTCAAAAAATCTTGAACTCGACCTAGACCGTAATTTGAGGGTAGTTATGGAAAACGAATAATGGGAATCTTTATTATTCATTTAAATATGTATTCGTGCCAAGTTTCAAGTTTATTAACCCAAGGAATAAGATTCTCCCATACAAACTTTAACACCCCCTAAATCTTGCACTGGGGGTAGTACTGAAAAAACTAATATCGAAAACTTTAAAACTAATTTAGGTTAATATTTGTACAAAGTTTGGAGTCAATTGGCCTACGGAAAAAAAAATTTCATACTTATGAAATCCCCCCTTTTTACCCCCTTAGAGGATGAATTTCCAAAAATCCCTTCTTAGTGCTCACTTACGACATATAATCAATCTTTATGCAAAATTTCAAGCTTCTAGCCCCAGCGGTTTCGGCTGTGCGTTGATATGTCAGTCAGTCAGTTTCTCCTTTTATATATATAGATTTCTAGGAATGTGTAGGTACTCAATGAAATAGGTTGCAGTTTCAAACAAACTTCGTATAAGCTGTAATAAATACATCAGAGAGTCTAGTGTAAGGTTTATGACGCTTGGCACTGCAATTGGCCCGCTCCTAGATCTTAACCAATCAGAGAGGCAAACGCGATAAATGTTTTGATTACGTTAACGTAAAACCTTAAGGCTTAGTTTGACCGATGGCTGCCAGGACTGCGATTGCGAAAGAGTTCAGAGAGCAATTTAAAAAAAAATACAACCGACTTCAATCAAGACTTCGATCTTCAAGTCGGTTGTATTTTTTTTTTTTTGTAAAACAGTTCTTTATTTTACTCTTTTTAGTTCCACTATCCCTCAATTTATTCCACTGTTCACTATTTAAGTTAGGTCAAATAGTGTGAAAGATCTATAGTAAGGTACCTATACAAATTAATCATCAAAAAATTTGCATGACAATTCCAATAAGCCAAGCCACGGCTAGGATACATTGTTTTATTACGGAGTTTTAGTGCCTAGCTTAAATTATCATATTACCTCGATGGTATAATTATAATAAAAATAATTTATTTATTCAAAGACAACTTTTGGTCCACATCATATGTTAGTAACTTGAAAGCATAACCTAAAACAAAACAAAAATAATTTTCAAAATCGGTTCACAATTGACCGAAAAATCGGTGAACATACATAAAAAAAAAACATACAGCCGAACATAGAACCTCCTTCTTTTTGGAGTCCGTTAAAAATAGCCAATTTCCTCCCCTTTCTCTCTTCTTTCTCTTCCTTGGGATTAAAACAGCACACAACGTTTCGTATAACTACGAAATCACTAAAAAAAAGACGGAATGTTTTTGTATGCCGTTCTAATGCATCCTCAAAACATGTCTATGTAAACAGATTTTTTTACTTTCATATAACCTTTTCTGTAAAATAGATTTAATAAAAAAATAAATAAGTATGTACAAATTAAATTACTATAGATATAAAAAGATATTATCCAGTTTCTTTAAGCATATCTTATGTAGAGACAGAAGACCTACTTGCTGTACTTATGTAAATTAAACACGCCGTATCTTTTAATTTATTTTCGTTCTTAGTTATATAGTCATATTGAATGTTGATTTATTATTTTTGTTTCTAATTTTAAGCACTTTCTAGCCTGAAGCACAGGTCCACCCTAGTTCAGGTAAAGAAGCAACTGTTTTTTTTAAATATTTATGGTATTTCATTGTAAACGTACCATCTTTTATAAATTAAAACGATTATTATTTATGCTGCATATTTAGTTCTATTAGCAAAATATTTGTGTTGTATAATTAAATAGACTGAAAATTTTAATTACTACGAGTAAAATATAATTAAGGAGATGCAGCTTGTTTTAACCGAAGAGTAATGTTTAATTACTTCAAAATGACAGTGAAGTATGGTAACAATTTTATATGGTTATTAATTTAGCTAGAGGCACCCAAAATCTGTTGTAGGTGAACGAACTTTTTTTTAAGGCTGGAAATCATGTAATGACTTCTCGCGCTCTGCGTGGAGCGGGAGGGTGTGTCAGACTTTCACTGACCAAAACCATACCTGTGTCCTTCAATTACCCTTTGACTACTTTCTAGGATTACGGGTTTTCTTTTCAGAAATTCCCCACGGCCCTAGCTAGCGGGCTTAGGCCCTGCTGGGCTCCTACGGTTTGCTGACATATCTTTGAGAGGCGCGTGAATCACTACGCGCTGTTGACGACTGGGTTCGGTCGGTTAATTACCGGACGGCCGGACGGCGAGCTACCCATTGCTCGACGTCCGCAAGTCCGCTTCTACCGTGGCTGGTAGTCGGGGTCGGAATTACAGTGGCTGGGGCGTGAGGACCTTCGTTCCCCCACGCGTGCGGCCTCCTCTTTTGTTAGCATTACTGCTTCGCAGAATAAATATGTTTTTGATTGTCCTTTTATGAGTATGTATAATGTAACAATTTGGAGTTAAATTAAATTTTAATTGGTATGCCAAATATAATTGTTTAAGAGTAACCACTGTGAGGGCTGCGGTTTAATACAACGCTAGTTCTCATTTTACACGTGGAAACATATTTGAGTATTTAACTTCCCTAACAAAAAACTAGCTTATGCCAGTGGTTTTGCTCGCGTTAATTTAGAAATTTAATAGGAAAAGGTAGTGTGGCCAGTTTTGAAAAACCTTGCAAGGCACCGTGTTGGCAAAAGCAACGGGCATCGGATTGACATCGAGCGAAGTGGTGCGTCAAGTTCAAGATCGGTTACGATGGATATATACTGTAGTCGACCTGGACCGAAACGAATAGAACTGGTGCAGACCCCAGGTAGGGAACATAGAATCTTAAGTCAACTATATCCTATTCCAAGACATGGGCTACTAGTCGTTCAGCTCTTTGGCTTTAATAAACATACAGTAGCAGTAACAAACATACACACCCACACTAATACAAAACAAATTTTGTGTAACAAACAGACAAACTTTTGCCTCTATAATATTAGTGTGATGAATATGTTTTTCTTTTTTTACTGATACAATTATGTTATTGGTTAAAAAAAATTGTGTTATATACATATAGAGCAGTTCTTTTTTTTTCGCATGTACGGGTTTGATCCCATTGTAGGGAAGTTGTTCATAATGATGAGTATTACGTGTATTTTCATTTATTGTTGTTTCATCTTGTCTACATTGTAGATTAAAAAATCCCCGAAACTCAACTTTGAAGTTTTATTATATTTGAAATTGTTATGATATACGTTAAAAACCTACTAGTTAGTCATTACTACATTTGGAATCAATTGAAATTCGAATTGGCAGGGCAGCGTTCGGGAAACTGTGTGGTTTCTTTTCATCCTCCACAACACAATGTCTCAAGACAAAAGTCTATGACCGGTGCTTGTTGATGACATATGGCTCTGAAACGTGGTTGCTTACAATAGGCTTAATCAGAAGGCTTAAAGTCACTCAAAGGGTAATGGAAAGGGCTATTAAGCGGAGTTTCCTCGTGATTGCATCAGGAATGAAGGTATCCGCAGGAGAACCAAGGTTACTGGCATAGCCTAAAGGATCGCCAAACTAAGTGGCAGTGAGCAGGGCACATTACTCGCAGAAGAGATGGTTGATGGAGCCGAAAGGTTTTGGAGTGGCGACCGTTTACTGGAAGACAAAGCGTTAGAAGGCCTCCAACAAGGTGGACCGATGACCTGGTGAGGGTCCCAGGAATCCGATGGATGCACAGGACCGTTCATTATGGCGGCACTTGGGTGTGGCCTATTTCCCCTATGTCCAATAGTGGACATCTTTCGACTGAAATAATGATGATGATGACGTCATCATAATACATATGTATGTATACTTCTATTGTTTCGAGTACATGATACAAAACCAAACCGAGAAAATCGTAGGTCACCCACATCGCTTATCTTCAAAAGTTATTTAACTGTTGTTCACGGATCAGCTCTTAGCAAGATTCAATGAATAAACAATGGCGTTAACGGCACTCTAGTCGGACACAGTGCCTAGGGATTTAATCTCCATTCCCACCACTGTTGAGCCGGGTTAATCCCCGCAAATTCTTTTCCGGTTTCCGGGTTTAGTGAAGGGTACTGTTTAATGTAGTGCGTTTATTTTTACGACGATTCTTGAAAAAAATCTGTGTATAATCACTAAAAAGATAAAATAAATTGGGCAAATACGAGTCGGACTCGCGCACTGAGGGTTCCGTACAAACCTACCTATGAAAACAGTTCAATTCCCGAATTGAGTTACGAAGATTTTTCCGAACCGCAAAAAAAGTTTTTTTTTTTGTGACGTAACAACAAATTTACAGTTTTCAGATCTTTTTCCTATACTTGTGTTATGAGACCTTATTACATGCCAAATGTCAGGATTTTAGATCAATGGGAGTACCCTATGAATTTTGATTCCCTTGAGAATGTCCAAATATACGTTTTTTTGCCACATAAGCGGCCTTATCTTTTTTTTTTCATTAACTCAGAAATTTGATTTTTTCACAGCTTCAAGGGACCGCAGAATTAAATATATAGTTTTAATTTCAACGCGTTCTCGAGATTAAGGGTCTTGACAGCCAGACAGGCAGACAGACAAACGGACAACAAAGTAATCCTATAAGGGTTCTGTTTTTTCCTTTTGAGGTACGGAACCCTAAAAACATAATAAAGTATTTACTGAAAAGTAAGTATTTTGAGAATTTGCATTTTTTTTATCTTTCATGTTTTACGTGAAGCAAATAATTTTACCTTTTCCGCGAAAAAAAAAACACTGTTTACAAATAATTCGTGTACTTGTAACGTGAACTCATTCCACATGCAAAACACCTACTTAACTTAGCTTTTTAAACATAAAAACAAAGCGGAGTTCAAAGTTCTAAATATTTGAGATAGTTATGTAGACTAAAAGATAAAAAATTCATGGTATTCAGGTAAAACAAAAAAGTTTTTGTACCATTATGTCGCGTTTATCGTAGGTGTCGCGAATATTTTACACCAATTTATTTCGTTTTTGGTCGCAGTATGCTTAAAACTGTCAGTGAAATACGGCCTCGCAGTGATAATAAAACCATTCACGTTATTGTCCTTTGATTGGATTAATATTTTTATTTTTAAGTTTGGAACACTACTAGATATATAGTTATCACCACTGCCACCACCATCAGGTGGGATCGCAGTGAAGCACTAGCTTAAATAATTAAAAAAAAGCTACTTAGTAGATTTACAATATTGACTATTCAACCTTTGAGTCTTTGGGCACGCCATAATCATAGCTGTCCCCTCTTTGAGGAGTAGCTATAGCAGCTCACGGCGCCCTCACTTTCCGTATGATGCAGGTTCTCACCGGACATGGGAAGTTCGGGAGGTTCCTGCTCCGGATTCGTGCGATAGAAACGCCCGGATGTCACCATTGTGTGGACTGCCCGCAGGACACTGTGCATACGGTAGAGGTGTGTCCCGCTTGAGCAGAGCATCCCCGTGTCCTCGTGGGGCGATCGGCAGCAATGACCTCTCACGCCGAGCCTTGTTACAGGTTATGGTCCGGAGCGAGGAGAAGTGGGAGGCGGTTTCCTCCTTCTGCGAAGCAGTTATGCTAGCGAAAGAGGCGGCCGTGCGCCCCAGCAGCTGGAATCTCGACTCCGATTTCCAGCTACCGTAGGCGTGGGCTTTCGGACGGCGAGCAATGGGTAGCTCACCGTCTGGAGGTCGGTAACCAACTGGACCGAGTCCAAGACGTCGATGGCGCGTAGCATTCCACGCGCGCTTCAAGGAAATGTCACCTCTGCGGTCCGGATTAAGCATTTCGCCTCCGTTTCGCATACCGTGTAGATCAAAAAACTAAAAGTCTGGAACAATTTGCGTGCAGTGGTCTTCCCGTTCGATTATAATTTAGGGGTTTTCAAAGCCAGAGTAAATAGGCTCTTAATAAACTAGTGCACTTCATAATCATTGATTGCCTCACTGCTTACCATCAGGTGGGATCGGAGTCAAGTACTAGCTTATATAATTTTTTTTTGTGATATTAATTAGTTCTAAAAATAAATTACAGGCTCTAACAGCATGACTGGGCTTAATATTTATTCATAAAGATATCTTTTAACTCGTTCCAAGGTTTCAAACATTTTTTTTACATACTGGAACCGCCTAACAGGCTTTTTGTATGGTGATTCATCTTTTGTCATGATGATTACCAGTTGGGATATATGTCGTATTTGATAGATTGACTATCCGTTTCCTTATTACACTAATCTTTTATTTAGCCTTGACTGATGGAGCAATTTGTTCGTGGCTACCACGGAAAATAACGGTTTTCTGAAACGTGAAGAAGAATTCATATTCGGCATGTTTTCATACTCAGTCTTTTATTTTATAATATTATCTTTATAGTTCTGTCAAACATGACCATTTTATTTTTATTTAGCTGATAAATTTTCGAATTATGTACTTCTAAACCTGGGTAAAGCGAAAGAGAGAGCTCGACAACTGAGTTTGTGTCTTGGGTTCTGCCAAATCTGTACATACATCATCATCTTCCTGCCCTTGTCCAGTCTTATTTGGGATTAGTGCAGCACGTTTTTTTCTTCCACTCTATCCTGTCAACCATCATGCTATCACTAACTTCCTTTTCTTTAATATCAATCTTCACACAATCCATTTATCTTTTCTTTGGCCTCCCTCTCCACCCATCCACATGTATAGGTACTCATAACTCTTTTAGCAACATGCGTTTCATCCCTCCTGTTTACATGACCATACCAAGACAAACGATTCCCCTTCAACTTTTCAGTCACTGGCGCTCCTTTCAAACTTCCTCTAATATACTCATTTCTCACTTTATCCATTCTCGTCACACCAAACATCCATCTCAACATTCTCATCCCCGCTACATGCAATCTTTTTTCATGCGTCTTTTTCACAGCCCAACATTCTGATCCATACAGTATGACAGGTCTTATCACGGATTTGTAGATTTTACCCTTCAACCCGTGGGTCACAAAATGTTCCAGTGACCTGTCGCCATTTCATCGATCTTGAATTAGTTACGTCTCGGTCTACCTCGCCATCTCCTTGGATAAGCGCGGGTCGCTTATCCAAGGAGATGGCGAGGTACCGAAAGTTGGAGCAAATCAGTATGGGCGTTCCAGCGAGAGCTATGGGCACAGAACTGGAGAGACGCCCGAAATCGCAGAACAAGTATTCGGTGTTCGTTTTGCTCAATACTAAGCCAACATTCTCCAGGATGTGCCACCATACCTTCAATTTGTTCTGGACCTCTAGGCAACTCTCGGAAATAAGCACAATGTCATCGGCAAACAGCATACACCAGGGAGCCTCTTCTTGGATGTCCAACGTCAGAGCGTCCATTATCATCAGGAAGAGGTAAGGGCTTAGAGCCGACCCTTGATGTAAGCCAACAGCCACATTGAAGCTCTGGCAGCTTCGTTGTTGCCCACTGTAAACCGGACTTGGGTACTGCATTGAGTGTACATCGCTCGGATCAACTGTACATACCTCCCAGGCACACCTTTTTCCTTAAGGGCCCACCACAGAACATCACGAGGTACCCGGTAATATGCCTTTTCGAGGTCAACGAATACTATGTGCAAGTTTTTATGCGCATCTCTGTAATAAATCCAAATCTGTACATACAAATAAATACAATTGAAGTCTATCTAAAGGGAAAATATCCTAGTACCGAATATTGAGGATGCCTGATCCCAAATAATAAGAACCGAAGAGAACAAAGACGAAGAGAGACTTGAACTATTAAAATATCAAACTAGAATCTCAAGAACAATTCAAGTTTCAATACTTGTCTACCTGTATGGTTTTAGTTATTACAATGCTCAAACTTTTTTGTGATCAAAGCACCAGGTTTGTAGAATACTCGAAACCATTATAGCTTTACAATAGCATAATAAAACTGTGGTATAATGATGCTAAAAAAATGAGACCATGCTATGAATAACAAAAATATTTGAGTGTGTTCAGTTTGACGTCTTAATAATAAATATAAGATGAGATAATTAAAAGGGTTATAGTTATATAGGTTAAGTACTGATTGCCAAAAGCTCCAACACAATGCATGCTGAATGACATTCGCAGAATAAATGTCACGAAGCCTTTACGTGAACTTTTGACAGTAATTATCGCTAGAATGTCAACTTGTTTAGAGCATAAAGAGCCCTTTTTAATCGATTTTGACGAAGTGTTTTAGTTTCTTTTTGAAAATCTATTTCGTTATTAAATTTTTGTGCACTCAAAAACTATATATGTTGAGAGAGGTAAACCTACAATAAAGTTGTTTTTAATTTTCTCAAAACGGTGATGACATTGATGTCGCTGGTTTCAAAATCCTATTTGCAATTGAGGTCACGGAAATTGTTTTAAATTAGGTTTCCAAATTCATCTCTTTTGGCGTGGTATTATTTTTTGTACCAAAACATTTTATTTTTTTTAGTTTCAACCACGGTCCATTATGTAAACAGTACATACGTACAAAATATCTTAGGCTATATTTTAATATATCAATCACAAATAAATACAACTTTTACAACACAGTCACCAGATTACCATTTGGTTTCTAACTTAGATTTAATTGTGATGCAAAACAGAAGACATTATAGAAAAGCAATTTAAGTTACGAGAAAAAAAAAACAAACAATGTAAAAAAGAATATCGTATACAAATATATAATATATATCGTATAAAAATAATGGAATGTTTGTAAACGATCGAGCGTTCAATGCATTGCATAATTATATTCATTCTATCGAAATATCAACATCGCTGTAAGTGCGAGTGCCATATTTGCAGATTGACAATGTTAATAGTACATTGTTACCCTAGGGGCTTTTTTTATTGGGTAGGAAAATCATCTTATGACAAATCCCGCTCTTGGACGGAGCGGGAGATAGTGTCAGACTTTTACTGACTAAATACCCACTCCTGTTCCTTCTTTGCCTTCGTCCCAGAGCCCCGGGTTTCACTTTCACACTACCCGTGGCCCCAGTAGGCTTCGAACCTGCTGGGCCCCTACGATTTGCTGACATCTCCCTGAGGCGCGCGTGGAACAGTACGCGCCGTCGACGACTTGAGCACGGTCCGGACGGTTACCGGACGGTCGGACGGCGAGCCACCCATTTAGGGGTGATAGTAACTTCTTTAGTTATTTAGTTTTGTAGTGAAGTCGTTTTTTTTTGTAAAAAGTTTTTTAAGTAACGAATCTTTTGACCCCAAACTTACGAGTTTGTAGGTCGGGTTATCTTATACGATGTATCGTGGTCAATTTTAAACACTAAAAGTAGAATATTTGTTACTTTGGCAAATTGATGAAAAAAAAGAAACACTAAATATTGAAACATTTTTAGCCAGCAAACAGGGCATGATTTAGTAGATGTTTTAGTCCGTACAAAACTACTAAGTTTGAACTGAACAATGTAATATAAATTAGATGTCTTCAAGACTAGAGCGAATAGGCTCTTAACTTTTAACTAGTCGCGTGGGGTCCATTGGAACCCAAGCAAGTTAGTTTGTGTCATTTTTTTTCAAATATGACGCTTATGTGACTGTCCTTTCTCGTACCTTCCTTATTCACCTGTTTCTCCCATTTCTGTGTTCTGCGTAATCGCGGTGTTCATCATACATGCCGTACTCTGGTGCTTGGGGTCCAACGAACCCCACGCGACTAATAATACAGTACAATTTTGATAAGTGCAATTGTTTTATTTTGCTTTTCTTTGTTTGGTTATTGTATACAAATTGGTAATAAATATTTTTTGAAAACCTATACAAGTAAATGAACATAATATAGCAAGCTGCTACTTGAACATGAACAAAATATCAGCGATGCTAAATAAAGATGATGAGGAGCTTTTTAATGTAAAATGACGATGACTTGCTGTTTTTTTTCATTGCAACAGCAACAGCAATGAACGCGCATGTTATTTGTGAAAAAAAAACTTTAAAACAAAGAGGGCTGAAATTACTGCTTTTGCAAATTTTCTACTTGAAAAGTGTTGGTTTAAGTGTTTGCAATGGCGGTTGTCACATACGTGCAATGTCCAATGACAGAAAAATAAAAATCAAATGTTGTAAATGCATTTAATTCATGTTTTATGAACACACCAAAGTTTGTGATTCATGTACCTAAACAATTATAATTATTTTGATAACTGCTTAAGAAGTTTATATTTTACTGTTTGCTAAAAGTTTTTAATGTTTCTATAACTTTGATGTTTTTTTTTTGCAGTTCCTTTATGAAGTAAATATTTTCAATCAATACGTTTGTTTTTATTTTTAAGTAAACCTTGAGTTCCGTCGGACCCCACGCGACTAATAGTGTAAGTATTTAAATGCTATACTAGCTAGAGGTTAATAAACTAGTGCGCTTCACTATCAACGTTTGCTTCACTGCATACCATCAGGTGGCATAGCGGTCAAACTTCATTGGATAAAAAAAGAAAATCAAAATTTATAGTTGTATAGTCGTACTTTCGAGTTAGCCATCCTGTAATTCTAAAACTACCTACTTTGCTGAACTGCTGCATCAATATGCAAATGTAAAACTTTTTTCTTACAGCAAAATCATGAGTCTTTTTTTCGTTATTCTTTTGTTTCATATCTGAGCGTGGGATGTTTGAATTCTAGAGTAGGGTAGTTGTAATAACCCGTTTTATTACTTCAAACCACGTTATTTGACCCACATGAATTTTAATAACTTTGCTTTCTATTATTTTTATGTAGATTTTTCTCTCCCTGTGAATTTGTTTGTTTATTCGCGAAATATTAATGTTATGTTTTTTTAGTTTGGATATCATCCAGTGACTTCTTTCGCTCTTGGGCGGAGTGGGAGTGTGTATCAGACTTTTACTGACTAAAACGCACTCGCATGTTCCTTCTTTGCCTTGCGTTCCAGGGCTCCGGAGTTAATTTTCACTTAACCCATGGCCCCAGTAGGTTTCTACCCTGCTGGGCACCTATGGTTTGTTGACATCTCCTTGAGGCGCGCGTGGAACACTACGCGCCGTCGACGACTTGGGCTCGGTCTGGACGGTTACTGGACGACCTACGGTGGCTGGAAATCGGGATCGGGATCCCGGCGGCTGGGGTGGTAGGGCCGTTGCCTGGCGCGTGCGGCTACCTCTTTTGCTAGCATTACTGCTTCGCAGAAGGAGGCGACCGCCTGCCATTCCTCCTCGCTTCAGACTATGGCCTGTACCAGGGCCCGTCGTTGCCGCAGATCGCCCTCACGAGGACATGGCGGTACTCTGCGCAAATAAGGCACACTTCTACCGTATGCTCCACCGTGTCCTTCGGGCGGTCCACACAATGATGACACCCGGGCGTTTGCAGAAACCTCCCGAAATTACGATGACCAGTGAGAACCAGCGTCATGTGGAAGGTGAGGACGCCGTGTTGTCTTTCCAGCCACTCCTCAAAGAGGAAACTTACAGCACTGGGTTGCAACAGTCACTGTCGCCATTCCACCATGAGATCCCACCGGAATTCTGACAACTATGCCGCGACTTGTCGTGGCAGCAGAGTTTTGCTCCAGCCTTGCATCGCCACAAGCAAATCGTGCATGAGTGCATGGACTGTTGCCTCCATATCCCACGGTGGTAGGCCAGTAACGATGCTCGCCACTGCGTGGGAAACCGTGCAGTATTTCCGTACTATCTGGATGGCCATGACCCTATACCCTAACGTATGCCACGTTCAGCTTGGCTGCCGGTCGCTTTCGCAGCAACAGCGCCCATACCAGCGCCCCATAGAGGGCCATGGACCGAACGGTACCTGCGTAGAGCCTCCGGCAGGAGGCGTCTGGACCCCTTAGGTTGGGCAGAAGCCGCTTGAGGGCAGCCCCAATCCAATCCAGTTTGTCACTACAATTTGTCTGACTAATGAAATATAACTTTATAATAGTTACCATAATAACATATTTAAAAATCAGACATGTAAAAATAAGTAAAGTTTATTTACTTTTTGTGGAGCTTTAAAGCGTCTGACAGAAGTTTTGGTCCATGGAAAGTATCTGATACTTATGATACTACTTTAGAATAATATTCTACAAAACAGACATTAAAATCAGCCATAAAAAATTAAGTCAAGTAACTCGTTATTTTTAGTTCCCTTTGTCACCTGTACCTGCTCAGGGGCCCCAGAGGGGAGCTCCACAAGTGCACAGGTATTACGACGAGACGCTACTGAGAACCTAAGGTTTCATCCTTGTGAAAATAAGTTATGTCAGAGAGCTCTGGCATCTTTAGGTCATCCAACAAAGCAGACAATTAGGTTATTGTAAATAACCAATCATTCAGCCTTAACTGTTTGGGTTTTGCTGAAATTAGTTTTACTATCAATATTTAAAACAAAATCCAAATGGAGTCACCGAAAATACATTGACTGACGACGAGACGGTGAAAATATAGCATACATAGTAAGTGATTGAATTGAAACTCTGAAACAGTAGAGACAACAAACGTAAAGATCAATCGAAATACAATAAACGTTTCGTCTTTTCTTTGAATAGTAACAGTCAATAAAAGTCATAAATACAGTTTCTGCCAATTATACCTACATACGTACGAGCAAATAGATAGAGTAAACAGAAGTCGTCTGAAAAATGTTATATCAACATGAAAACTTGCTGAAACTAACATCATTAACCACAAAAATCCATATTATATTCGATTTAACTGATGACAAGGTAAAATACTAATATTATGATTATTTATAAATTTACAATACGGTTACAATTTCAATTGCAAATCAATAAAATTAAGGCATTTCTAAAAACTTACAATATTCAATTAATAATAGTTGTAACAATAGTTGCAACTATTGTTAATTCAATATACTATGTTTTAATTTTATTTTTAACCGACTTCAAAAAAAAGGAGGAGGTTATCAATACGGTTGTATTTTTTTTTTATCATCATTATTTTTTTTTTTTTTATGTTTGTTACCTCAGAACTCCGTCGTTTATGGACCGATTTGCAATTTTTTTTTTCCCTTTATAGGATATGCTTCCAGATTGGTCCCATTTTTTTCAAAATCCAGTTCTGATGATGGAATCCATGAGGAAGAACTTAAGCATTTAAAGTCAAAAAGTAACATTTGATGAAGTGGAACTGATGAAGAAGACCAGAAATGGTCAAAGGAACTTCATACACAAATAGATATCACAATGAAGATATAGTTAAGCGACTATGACAATACAAATAAATGAATGATTCTGAATAGTTACGTTGAAAATGGTATCATCGAAGTGATCTGATGATGATGATGGAGCCGGAAGGTAGGCACTGGAACTCCGTAATTAATCAATGTAACCTAGCCGTGTTTGGACTTATTAGAATTGTCATAAGATGCACTTTGGCTATAAGGTACTATCGAACTGATCTGATGATGAGCTGGAAGGTAGACACAGGAACTCCGTAATTAATCAATGTATCCTAGCCGTGTTTGGGCTTATTAGAATTGTCGTGAGATGCTCTTTGGCTATAAGGTACTATCGAACTGATCTGATGATGGAGCCGGAAGGAGGAAGGTAGACACAGGAACTTTATAATAAAACAATGTAACCTAGCAGTATTTGGGTTAATTGGAATTGTCATGAGAAATAGGCACTCTGTTTATAAGTGTATCGCAACTAAAAAGTGTGAAATAAAAACTTTTTAGAAAAAAAAAATAACCGACTTCACTAAAAAAAAAAACACTAAAAGGATCAAAATAACTTTAATTTCGGAAGTCGGTGTTAAATAAGAACAAACAATACCGAGAAACACCGACATCCGAAATTAAAGTTATTTTGATCCTTTTAGTGTTTTTTTTTAGTGAAGTCGGTTATTTTTTTTTTCTAAAAAGTTTTTATATAGATACAACGTGTAACGGAATAAACGCAAGACCTCAGACACCCCAATTAGAAAATTAAATTATAGAACTAAAGAAACATCTGTAATTCGATTTACCTAAAGAACGCTATGTTTTTTTTATAAAATAGTTGTCCTAGCTGGACGCATAATGTTTGAGCATACTACTGTATCCCTACGCACACACTCATAGCGCACACTCGTGCGCGTGCCTACGTAACATGTAGGTAGGAATAGAAAGCAATGCATGTAAGCTTAGGTATGTATCTTTACGTTTAATGGCCGAATATTACGTACCTAGCTGATATTAGTAAGTTGTGATATTACCCTATTAATTATTGTTGCCAGCCTTTGCCCAGCTGTGGGACAGTATAGGCTAAATAAAAAAAATAAAAAAATATTGTTAGTTGCCTAACTAGTAAAATAATGATTTCATCTTTCCATCACACTTACAGGCTTTTTTTATGGTGGGAAAAATCATCTAATGACGAATCCCGCTCTTGGGCGGAGCGAGAGACAGTGTCAGACTCTTACTGACTAAACGACCCACCCCGTTCCAACGTTGCCTTTCGCACTGGGTCCAGGCCTTCTTTTCAGAAAAAGAACCCGGGCCCCAGCTGGCTTCGACCCTATTACAGGGTCCCTACGTTTTTCGGACAACTCCTTGAGGCGCGCGGGAACAGTGCGTGCCGTCGACGACTGGGCTTGGTCCGGAATCTTACCAGACGACCGAACGGCGAACTACCCATTGCTCGCCGTCCGCACACTTACTACTACAGGCTTTGAACTTCGAATAATTCAGTTCAACTACGGATAGTTAAGAAAGTATTTTTAAATTGAGCAACCTTTCATCCCACTGCGATTTATCAGTACGGCAATACCTAAAGTCAGACATGTCACGCGTCTTTTAACCGATTTCGCGATATTACCACCTACTCGTCAGTGTGTTTACATTTTTAGGGTTCCGTACCAAGAGGATAAAATTGTCCCTGTTGTTAAGACTTCGCTGTTGCCGCTATAAAAAGAAATACTAAAAACGGAATAAAATTAATATTTAAATGGGTTATTCATACAACAAACGTGAATTTTTGGCGGTTTTTTGTCGATAATGGTACGGAATCCTTCGTGCGCGAGTCCAACTCGCACTTGGCCGGTTTTATTATTACGTAGGTATAAAACATATTCAGTGTTTAATAGATTTCAATCATTTATGTATTTACAGTAGTAAAATCGTATTACGAAGGTACATACCTAAGCTATTTACACTAAATACTTCTTCTTCGTCCTCTTTTTAAAAGATTTTCAAAATGTCCACCACCTTGCTCGATACACATTATTGCACGTTTTCTTAATGTGTGTGTGTGTAGGTAAGGATAGAAATGATATTTTTATTTTTACAAATTCGGTTGTGCAGTTAAGTAAGACGTATTGCTTGGAAATAAAGACTAATCTTTCTTAAATTAAATATTTTACCTTTCGCACACTATCATACTTTATTCTAAAATGTATTGATTTTTTTACGTGTGTGTATGGATGGATATTAAGCGATCTACAAATTCAGCCGTGCATTTTTATGGGCTTTTATTACTTTGAGCTAAGGCTTATAATTCCCTAAATAAAATATTTGATTACGTTGGTTTTACGCAGTGGTCCTAATTTAGATTAAATGAAGGATATTTCTGGAGAAAATTAACACATATAAATGAATGATGGGAATCGATTCAGAAGCCGATTCTGAGCAAACTACTTTCAGGTCTTGCGTTTATTCTGTTACATGTTGTATAATGAACTCGATGTCACATTTTCATACGTCGTACCAAAAATTGACATGACTCTAGTGCAAAAGGAATTCGATATTATAAGATTGTCTTTTTTCGAGATGTACCCTAACGAAATCAGTGGCCACCGTTCGTATTGCAATGGTTCGACGAAAAAACAAAAGACAAACAAATCGCTCGTAAAGAGATTTGGTACGAGGCTAAATTGGAGGCTCATACTCAATCAATGATAAAATGTGATAAAAAACAACTAAACATTTTTTAAGAGTAACAACAGAATTTACTATCGAAGTAAGATATAATATTTGAGTCCGTTTTCTAGTATGCAAACTTTTTATTTTATCATCGAACTATTTTGTTCCAGCTAAGAAGTGGACGTGAATTACCTGGGTGTGATCTGTATTTTATGATAACTATATCCAGGGTGTCTCTATTTTTTGAGGGCATGGAGGAGCACCACCATATGCTAGTGGAAACTATCGGCGACATTTCGCGCCCAACTCTGGTCCAATATGGAGCGAATGGGCATTAAAAAATAATGAAAATAAAAAAAAACTGTATCACCATGTTAGAATTCTCCGCGTGATTGATGACATCTTATTTGAGGACGGCGCAACACGTTTTTTTCTTTCATTCTATTCTGTCAACCGTCATGCTATCACTAACTTCCTTTTCTTTCATATCACTGTTCACACAATTCATCTTTGGCCTCCCTCTCCTTTTCCACTTATCCACATGTATACTCATAACTCTTTTAGTAAAATGCGTTTTTACTAAAAGAGATTTCTCCTCTTTACGTGACCATACCAAGACAAACGATTCCCCTTCAACTTTTCAGTCACTGGCGCCACTTTCAAACTTCCTCTAATTACATTGTCCAAATTCAACTAGTGGGCTGTTGCCAGACCAGACACACCAGTCAAGTCAGAGGATCCTCCCTTTCCTAGAAGCATACCTGTAAAATTTTATTATTTAGTCTGTTTCAAATTCATAAACTTTGCTGAACAAAATAAGCTTCCGATAAAGGTGTGGGTAAATAGCCTCGAGTAACAAAACTTTGTATAACACGTTAATTAATTTACAAGGTTTTATGTTTACAGCTGAAAGGATTTGTAAAGTAAACCAGATGTGAGTTTAAATTAGACTAACAAAACCTAAAATGTCTTTAGCATTCGAATCTTATTACACTGTAAACTTCATAGTACCTGTATTTATTTTTATCATTAATACCTTTATATAACAAAAATTAAACACACAATAGTTATATTGGACTGGCCTGTTGGTCTAGTGGTTAGTTGCCCTGACTGCTATGCCGGAGGTCGTGGGTTCGATTCCCACCCAGGATAAATGTTTATGTAATGAGCACGATCATTTGTTCAGTGTCTGGGTATAATTTATCTATAACTAGCTTTTGCCCGCGGCTTCGCTCCCGTCAACTGACTACTCTATTCTGCTCTTCCCAACTCTACCCTAATCTACCCTACTATACCCTACTACTTTACCCTACTATACCCTACTCTACCCTATTCTACCCTACTCTACCCTACTCTACCCTACTCTACCCTACTCTACCCTACTCTACCCTACTCTACCCTACTCTACCCTACTCTACCCTACTCTACCCTACTCTACCCTACTCTACCCTACTCTACCCTACTATTTATTTGTTACTAAAAATGTGATAAATGAGGAACCGCTCGACCGATTTTGTGCAAACTTCACATAAACCATCTACTAAATAGTCCGAACAAAGCCTAAACATTTGGTTTGGATAAGTGAGCCCGTTCTTGAGTTATAAAATTACAACGAAAGGTGGTAAGTTGTATATATTTAGAAATATATAAGTATGTGTATCAGTTGTCTTGTACTCATATCACAAGCTCTGCTTAGTTTAGGACTAGATGGCGTTGTGTGAAAGATGTGGAAAATTGAAAAAAAAAAAAACAAAAAAATTCCACACTATTAATCACATTAATATTACAAAGGTTCTTTGTAAATATGTGTGTTTGTTTGTTTGTATGTGTATGTTTGTCACTTCTTCACGCTTGAATTGCTGAACGGAATTCGACGAAACTTGGTGCATGGATTGGTCATTTCCTGGAATAGCACATAGAAAGAAAGAAAGAAAAGAAAGCACATAGGAAGTTTTTTATCCCAGGTGTAGGTTCCCTTGGAACAATTTTTTACTTTTACGCATGTAAAGCCGCTGACAGCAGCTAGCTAAATATAATTTTAATTTATTAAATCAAATTCAAAATTAATGAAATGGAGGATTGTTCGTTAAGTCACAAGCATCTTACGTTTCGTTGATTCTACAGTCATGTGTCAGTATTTCCACCGTAGGCGCTGGCTTGCGAACGGCGAGCAATGGGTAGCTCACCGTCCGACCGTTCGGTAACCATCCGGACCGAGCCCAAGTTGTCAACGACGCATAGTGTTCCACGTGTGCCTCAAGGAGATGTCAGCAAAACCGTAGGGGCCCAGCAGGGTCGAAGCCTACTAAGGTCATGAGTGATGCGAAAGATAACCCCGAGGCCCTGGAACGAAGACAAAGAAGGAACAAGAGTGGGTTTTTAGTTAGTAAAAGTCTAACACTATCTCCCGCTCCGCCTAAGGAATGTCATTGGATGATTTTCCAGAAGAAAAAAAAAAGTCTCAGTATTTAAATGAATCTAAACATTTATTGGGTGTCTTCCTGTAATAATAATAACACTAGTCAACAGTAAAAAAATATCTGATGTGATTAATATTATTTCGTAATAAAATAAACACTAAAAAGGTCAGAAACCATAAAAAAAAATCCCTGAGATAAACTCAACCCACTGCAGGTGGTTCCGAATATTGTCTGAACAAATAGCGTGCACAGACATCCGCAGTGAATCATCAATATTCTTGTTGAACTATGTTCTATTTTTGGTTCAAATTGGAAATGGTCTTGAAAGGGTCACGCTATCCGTGACCTTCATATTATGCTAGATACGTGCTCCATCGTCGGCCACATTATTGTTTACCATTAGCTGAGATAGTGGTCAAACGCGAGGCTGTCCATAATAAAAATTAAAAAAATTAGAAAATGTCACTGGTTGCTTTCCTTCATTTATTTATTGGGGTTTTTACGAATAACATACGCTATTCAGTCAGTCCCATCGTATCCTTAACAATTGTACATTACAAGACGTGAGCCTGATTTGAACAAGTCTTTCGCATTATCACCATTTGATTGGGATAGAATTTTATGGAACATGCCTATACCAGTTCAAATGCCACTGGTTGTCTAGACGGTGTCATGTTCTGGTAAAGGGAGAAATCATACGAACCAAGGGCAAAATTAATGAACAAAACAATAGTTGGGAAACACTTATAGATTCACTTTTTGACGCGTATGGCCATTTGAGTTATTGTATAATTCATAACTATTATCTTTATTGATTGTTGGGGGCAGAGGATGTAAATAATTACACAACACAATGGTCACGCTTGAAAGGCCTCAGCCAATTTATTTAACACGTATAAAAAATACAGACTTCACATAACACGTGTAAATATCGAGTCCTTTACGTACATACGCGTGACGCTAACTCACAAATAGTTCACAGTTACTTTACAATACTTCACTGACTCTAATAAGTTAGATAACTTAGGAAATCTGGAAATCTAGGGCCGCTCCAGGAGCGTAGGGTGCCAAGACAAACTGTCGCAGTGACGCTTCGAGTCGAACTGCAGAGAGAGAACGTCGTCTTCACGGAAAGTGCAGCTTAAGTACTTTTTCAGCCGGTCGCAAGTCGTGGGAGAGAGTCCCTTTTCCTCTAGTCTATTTCCTAATCCTGTTGAGGCCGGCTGACGTTCACCTCCCGACCCCCGCATACGGCAAGCACACCATTGGTCATCAATAGTGGCGTGATTTTCTCCATTGTAATCTACCAATAGAAACCCAGATTATTCTTAACGGTTTTTCTGTACTATTTACTTCTAAGAACCGCATTATGTACTTCTAAGAACTCAGTACATAGCCTTATATACTATCCCAGTAGCTGATTGGACAATAGTCTGGCCTCTGATAGGCTTGCTCTCTATTATGTACAGCGCTTATGTACATACATTACGCGTCTGTGAATGACGTAATGTTGCTTATATTTAGTGATTCTAAATTACATGCTCGTGTCCGTAACAGCCTCCCCCCGGCGTAGCAACGCGAGCCTAACTTCCATCGGCCAGGACAACGAGCCTTCTAACTGGGCGTCTGAAAACGCCTCCACGCGTCTGTACCTCAGCGCTGCGTATGACACCATCAGGTCCTTGTATGGTGCGCACTATCTTCCCATATGGCCATACATTTCGCGGCAGTTGACCATCCGCAATGACTACTATATTCCCCGGTGCGAGTTGCGTGCGTGAATCTCGGACGTCGCCGCGCGGTGTCAACATTGGTAGGTATTCGTTTATCCAACGAGTCCAGAACTTGTCCGCTAGCGCCTGTGTTGCGCGCCATGTCTTTCGATCGGCGACGTCGCACTGCCCTGTAGTTGGTAGTCCAGTAGCCGAGCCTAATAAGAAGTGGTTCGGCGTGAGCGCCTCCTCGTCGCCAGGTTCAACACTTACGTGTGTGAGGGGTCGCGAATTGACGGTGTGCTCGATCTCGATTAGCAACGTGGAAAGTACCTCCTCCTTTGGTGCGCGTTCCTTCAACACGGCCGACAACGCCGACTTTACACTTCTTATTAGTCGTTCCCACGCGCCGCCCTGATTTGGGGCCCCGGGGTCAATGAACCGCCATTCCATATCTTGCTTAATTGCGAATTCATTGAGGTCGTTCGCCCACTGCTTATATGCCTGTTGGATTTCAACATCGGCTCCTCGAAAATTAGTCCCGTTATCGGACATCATAGTTTTAGGCCATCCGCGCCTAGCCGCCATTCTTCTTAGCGCTAATATAGCTGAATCGATGTTCAAACTTGGCAACAACTCTATATGTATTGCTCGCGTGACAAGACAGGTGAACAACATACCCCATCGTTTTTCATGCCGTCTTCCTATTGTGACTGTCATTGGGCCGAAACAGTCTACTCCGCAACGGGTGAACGACCGCAGGTGGGTGTCCAATCGTTCAATAGGTAAGTTCCCTTTGACGGGCCGTATTGGCGGCTTCCTTCGTCGCTTACATGTCACGCAATCTCTTATCAGTGCGCGCACTGTCGGTCGAACCTTTAAAATCCAAAAGCGTTCCCTCGCTTTGTTCACTATATATTCACGTCCCGCGTGATGATCCCGTTCGTGAATCTGACGTAAATATAGTGACGTCATCGGATGTTTGCCTTCCAAGATGGGTGGGCACTTCCTATCTTGAGAAACGTTCGCGGCATTTATGCGACCGTTTAAACGAATGACGTCATCTTGAAAAATCGGGTCCAATCGGTAGAGTCGACTGGTCCTGTCTACTCTCCTACCTACAGCGAGTCGCGCTATTTCCGCTGGAAAACACTCTTTCTGAGCCTCCCTTATCAGTAGCAGCTCGGCCTCCTGCTTGTGACGCAACGTCAACCGGGTAGCGCGTTTGCGGCATTTGTCGACGAACAGCAGGACATACGCAGTCGTTCGTAGTAATCGTTCGTATGACGAGAAACGAGTCGTGTCGACGAGGCTGGTGATGTGCGCTATGTGCGCGACGATCTCATCACCCCCCTCTCCCTGCGCGATCTCCGTTGGCCAGATGTGTTCTGGTCCGCCCAGGAAGAGGGGACCAGTGAACCATCTGCTGTCGCTTTCCAGTTGCGTCATTCCGGACCGAGTTGCGTCATCGGCTACATTGTGGGCTGTAGGTACCCAGCGCCATTGTTTTGTCTGTGTGAGTTCACATATCTCCCGAAGTCGGTGCGCGACGTACGGCGTGTACTTTGAAGATTCGTTCCTTATCCAATGTAGGGCGGTCTTGGAGTCACTCCAGTATGTCGTATCTAACGACTCAAAACGATGTTCCCGTTTAACTTGCTCGGTTAACCTCGCACCTACTAGACACGCTTGCAATTCGAGCCGCGGTATACTTTGCGCCTTCATTGGCGCGACCCTTGCTTTTCCTGCGACGAGTGTCACGATCACTCTTCCCTCAGGGGTCACTGACCTCATATATACCGCCGCCGCGTACGCCTGCTCGCTCGCGTCGACGAACGTGTGTAGAGTTCTATTCACTACACCACCTTTAAAATAACATCTCGGGAGTCGTAGGTTCGCTACGTATTTTAAATCACCTAACCATTCTTCAAAAATGTAAGCCTCTTCCGGGGGCAAAGGTTCGTCCCATCCGGTCTGTTTGCGCCACAGGTCTTGTAACATTATCTTAGCCGTTATCGTATACGGACTAAGCATGCCTAGCGGATCAAAAATGGACATTACTGCTGCTAATGTCTCTCGCTTTGTCGGTGCGCGTTCGCGCGCTTTCACCTCGGCGGGCACTCGTGGCATTTCCACGTTGAAGGCGAACTCGTCGGTCGTCGGTAGCCACATAATACCCAACGTCTTCCCGTAGGGATGTGCGTTCGCTCCTAACTCCTTTGGCGAACTGGACTTGTCGCTATCGCTTATCTCGCATAGTAGGTCGGCCTCGTTGGTTTGCCACCCTGCCAACTGAAAACCGGCTCTTGCGTGCACGGCGACCACCTCCCTCATAGCCTCAGCCGCTTGTTCCCGGGTGTCGTAACTGTCCACCCAATCATCCATATAGTGAGCACGCGTGATGGCGTAGTGCGCGTGCGGGCGACTTTCTCGGCAATCGTCCGCGTTCTTATTGCGCACGCTGTGTGCTAGAAAAGGTGAACTCCTAGCACCGAAAATCATGGACGCCATCTCGTACTTGATTGGTGGTCCGGACCGATCGTTGCCACGCCACAGGAACCTCTGCGCTCTTCTATCTTCCGGCCGAATCTTGATTCGAAGGAACATCTCTCGTATGTCCGCGGTGACGGCTATCGACCTTTCACGAAATCTAAATAACACGCCATAGAGAGTATTCAACATGTCGGGCCCGGAGAGTAACTCGTCGTTCAGACATTTCCCTGCAGAGGTTGCTGCCGCGTCGAAAACTAAACGTATCTTCCCAGGTTTATTCGGGTTCGTGACGGCAAAATGTGGTAGGTACCATTCCGGTATGACACTCTCCCTACCTACATTCTCGGCTACTTTGTTCGCGTACCCCTTTTCTATGAGGTTATTGACCTGCGACACATATGCTTTTTTGAAGTCAGCTGACTTATCCATTTTCCTTTCAATGGTTTTGAGTCTACGAAAGGCCATATCGTAACTCGGTGGTAGGTGTGGCTCATCACTCCGCCACGGCAATCCTACCTCGTAGTGATCGTTAACCAGCC
Source organism: Mythimna impura (assembly GCA_905147345.3). Classification (NCBI taxonomy): domain Eukaryota; kingdom Metazoa; phylum Arthropoda; class Insecta; order Lepidoptera; family Noctuidae; genus Mythimna; species Mythimna impura. Next base: position 14,551,762 of record LR990356.1, on the reverse strand, counting down.
GAGCAGTCTTCGTGAAAATATCCTTCGCCCGTTCGTCTGCCAGCACTGGTCTCGGCTGGTGAACTATCCCCAGAGCGTCGATCGAGAAATGCGATGTGATGAGGTCCTTTAACTCTTCGCAATCATCGGATATTTCCTGTGGGTGCACGTGCAATGCTATCCCGCTGCTCGCCTCGAATCCAGTTACGCGCCGTGGTACCGTTCCGTGGACCACCCATCCTAGCTGCGTAAGTGAAGCGGCTGGCTCGTTCTGCCGTCCCGTGAGCAAAGTTCGCGACACTATCAAATGCCAATTATCGGCGCCTATCAATAGGCGTGGCTTCGCATTCTCGTAACACACGTCACGTGCAGGTATACGTTTCATGTGTTCGCAGCGTAGATAGCTCGCTTTCACGGTCTGACCGGTTATATTTAAACTTTTAACGGTACGCGCGCGTATGTTAAAATACTCTGAGCGTTTTCCCTTGATGTCTATTTCCACACAACGACTGTCGTTCTCTTGTCGCGTGGCCGTAATCCCGTGGACGCGTAACGCTCGCTTAATTCCTTTTGCGCCCATTTCGTTAGCTATCTCTTCGTCGAGTAGCGTAATAGTGGAGCCCTCGTCCAGTAACGCATGCGTCTCTATTTCCTTGCCGTTCGGCCCCCGCAACGTTACTGGGCACACTTTGAGTAACACCGCGCTTATCTCGCTGCCGGCATGGGCAGATGCGGTGGTCGCCGATTCTTCCCTCACGCTCCTGGTCCCACAGTTGGTGGAGGCGCTAGCCGCGTCCGACGTTCGGTCGGTGGTGTGGAGTAGCCTATGGTGCGATCTACGACATTCCTGCTCTCCGCACTTCCTCGCGGTACACTTGAATCGACGATGTTTACTCGCCAGACATTTGAAACATGCTCCAGTTTCCTTGGCCCATTCCCATCTTTGTTGGACCGTCATGTCACCAAGTTTCTTGCAGCTTGGCGTGGCATGTCCCTCGCCACAGCACAAGCACGTCTTCTTAGCCCTCTCTCTCTCGTCCTCGCCAGGTCGCTCGGCGGCGGCGTACGTTGCGGGTACGCGCGCTTTGTTCTTCCTAATGACCGCTTGTGCTCTGGCGGGAGCTTGCTGACGCGTCGCTTCCTTTGAAGTCGTAGTCACGGTCGACGAGTACGCGTATCTTACGGCCCGATCAGCTTCCCTCATTAGGTAGCGCGACAGCGTAACGATCTCCGCTTCCACGCGACTACCATGCTCTTGGGCGTAATCACACCAACGCGCGCGCATGTGTGGGCTGAGCTTCTCTACCACGTGTCTGGACAGCATTGGGTTTTGTAGGTACCCCCTATCATCCAGACACGATAGCACGCTGACGATGTTCTGCAGCTTTATCGCGAACGCGTTGAGTTCAGCGGCCGTCGTACCAAGTCGCGGTAATTTTCTTAACTCGTCGAGCGACTTGTCGATTATAATCTCAGGACGTCCGTAACACTGTTCGAGTGTATGCATTATCACGGCGGGGTCAGCAGCGGTGCAAAGTAGCGCGGACACGGTCTCTCTCGCTTCACCTTTCAGGCTGTTGCGTAGGCGCGCTAAGTTCTCTCCTCGTGAGAATCCATACTCTCGTGTCGAGTCTCGCATTGCTGACTTGAACAGCAACCACTCGTGCGGCGCTCCCGTGAAAATGGGCAACTCTATCGCTTGACGCGGCGGCGGTCGATAACGTGTCATCCTATTTAACGCGTCGGCTAGCTTATCGATATCTCGGGATCGAGATCGAGATCTATGTCGCGACCTAGGCGGTGACCGCGACCTAGGTTCGCGGGGCTCCTTATTCTCTACGCGGGGCGGCTCCTCCCTCGGAAAGTACGCGTGTTCTCGCTCCTCATACTGTGGCGTACGCGGCCTCGTAAATTCCTGCCTACCCCGGGCGCGCTCAGCTTCCTCCCCCCGTATGTGAACCGGGGCGGGTGCGCGTATCGCTGACGACGTTTGATCTATCGCAGTCAGCGATGGTAATTCCTCGTCCCCCGTAGGCTGCGCGCATTGCAGCCAATTATCGATTCGATTATCGGTGTCCGCGACGTCCTGGGCTATATCACTATCTCGATCTGTTTCCTCGCGAATGGTAGCTACATCTATCGCTAATCTCTTCTTAACCAGCTCGGCTTCGAGTTGCAATTCCTGGCGGCGTATCGCGGCGAGGCGCTCCTCAGCATGTAATTCTGCTTGCCTAATGCGCAGTACAGCACTAGCGGTGGATTGGCGCGATCGTACGGATTGGACGGGCGACCTACTATTTATCCTATCAACGGCGGGCGCGGGCGCTGGGATGGCGGTCGCGGCGGCGGTTGACGTTATAGCATCCATCGTAATGTTCTCGGCTGTCGGCGCGTTCGTAGGCACTGTTGCAGGAACTGGTACAGACGCGGGAATCGTAACGCGGGGGTTAGCGCGTGATAATATTGTCGCGCGGGACGACGGTGACGCGGGGGGGTCTTCAAACACGCGGGCTTGCGTATCTTCGTTCTTCTGGCTTCTTGTAGTCGGCATCCTTCCTCCTCGTTTGGCACCCTAGCTCTATCAATGCCCTAGCGGCCCTATCAGACCTACCGGAGGGCCCTATGAGAGGGATATGCTCCGGCAGGGATGGAAAATGTGCAGGAAATGGAAAGGTGGGGACTACCCTGCAGAGAACTACACGCGCTACGAGGTGCTCAGCAACCGGTGGGAACGACCGGTTGCCTCGGCAGTGCCTACAGTCCGGCCCTCGCAACGTGCGCAGCCTTACAGGCGCAGTAGTGCTATTCAACCACGTTTGGTTGGCGACACCGCACAATATGTCGCACCGCCTTGAAACGGCGTTAACTCAGGCACGCACCTTTGACACCGTTAGGTGGCACGTACCTGAGCCGCGGTCCACCCGCTTAAAAGGTTCTTGACGCGACGGCGTAAAGGACCCGTGGATCCCTCTCTGCAGCTCGACACGACGGCTTGACACGATGACTTGACACGACGGCTCGACACGACGCTGGCGGCTCGAAGTTCCCGACGTGGCGACAATCCTAAGCACCTACTGGGTCGGACTTGCTGCGTTCCTGTGTTCCTTTTCAATCTTCAGAATAGGTATTCTTCGTAACGTGACTTGCTGCGTTCCTTTTCCCACTTGAAGCGTTCCTTTTCAATCTTGAAAGCTTTCCTCTTCTTTCTTGAAAATAGGTTTCTTCGAAACGTAACTTGCCGCGTTCCTATTCTTACTTGCAGCGTTCCTGTTCGAGCTTGAAGCGTTCCCTTCTTCAATCTTCGACACCCAACTGTATTTCTTCACGTCTCCCCAAAGACGCACAATAAGCCGCTCGATATTCCTTACCAAAGGACCAATATCCGGCTCTCGAAGGACCAAAGTTCCTCTGTTGGGGGCAGAGGATGTAAATAATTACACAACACAATGGTCACGCTTGAAAGGCCTCAGCCAATTTATTTAACACGTATAAAAAATACAGACTTCACATAACACGTGTAAATATCGAGTCCTTTACGTACATACGCGTGACGCTAACTCACAAATAGTTCACAGTTACTTTACAATACTTCACTGACTCTAATACGTTAGATAACTTAGGAAATCTGGAAATCTAGGGCCGCTCCAGGAGCGTAGGGTGCCAAGACAAACTGTCGCAGTGACGCTTCGAGTCGAACTGCAGAGAGAGAACGTCGTCTTCACGGAAAGTGCAGCTTAAGTACTTTTTCAGCCGGTCGCAAGTCGTGGGAGAGAGTCCCTTTTCCTCTAGTCTATTTCCTAATCCTGTTGAGGCCGGCTGACGTTCACCTCCCGACCCCCGCATACGGCAAGCACACCATTGGTCATCAATAGTGGCGTGATTTTCTCCATTGTAATCTACCAATAGAAACCCAGATTATTCTTAACGGTTTTTCTGTACTATTTACTTCTAAGAACCGCATTATGTACTTCTAAGAACTCAGTACATAGCCTTATATACTATCCCAGTAGCTGATTGGACAATAGTCTGGCCTCTGATAGGCTTGCTCTCTATTATGTACAGCGCTTATGTACATACATTACGCGTCTGTGAATGACGTAATGTTGCTTATATTTAGTGATTCTAAATTACATGCTCGTGTCCGTAACATTGATTTTTTACTTAAATTCATTGAAAACATTTGTGGGGTTTCTATTTTCATTTTAATTAGTATTTAATACAATAAATACGTCATTTGCTCCATTATAGTGAAGCGGCTCGTTTCTCAGTTATAATCAATCATCGATTAAATATTAACGTAAATCCTGGGTAAACAAAAATATCTACATTCTCAACTAAAAAATATTAAGAGTTGTCATTATTATTTTTCAATAATTATGTTAATATTTCTTTCGTTAAAAACAATGTCTGGGGAAAAATAAAACAATTAAGATATAATCGATAACGCCGTAGTCAATTGATGTGTCACAACACTTTTCGATGAAATGTCAAACAAAATATCGTTTACCGTGATAACTCCCGGCAAGCCGAGAATATCGTTTTTAGCTTTTATCTGCTAACAAATGTAAATTCGTGTCGAGTTGAGTTTCAGGATTCTTCCACGTTCATTTACTACATCGAGCGATTTGACTCTTTTTGTGTGTCGCTGTGAAATGAATTGTTAGAACGTTTTTACGTCCATGGTGATTTAATCTAGACTTAAAACAATATGTGGCGCTGTGTAATTGTTCTCTTTTATTAGCACACCCACTGCCTAGCCGCCAAATCAGAGAGGCAACTGATTCCATGGCCTGGAGGCAGGGTTTCAATACGAATTGTTTTGAGATGTAACATAACCTCAATACTCAACTTATTTTTTTTTTTCAATAACCCCATAATCATTTTGAATGTATCCTTGTTTTAAAGCATGACACTATCCCTTTTTTGTGTCTAATTTTCACTACTATACTGTGTCAAAAGTTGCGCAACCAAGTGCCATAGTAACTTGCCCAATCTCCTTTATAAAAGAAAAGGGTAATGAATAATAACGATATAAGCTATAATGAAGAATGGAAAATGAAATCGTGTTGCGTTGTTTTGTAGAGAGAAGCAAGGCGATGTTTTCATATTATATTCTGTTTGAACTTAACGCTCGAGTTGCATCGTCAAAGCAAGGTAAGGCAGTGGCTCATAAGTGCTCTTGCTGCTCGTCGTAAGGGGCTGCGACCAGGAGCGGGTATAAGTGGCTCGGTATGGCAAAACAGTAACAAGCACATTTAGCCAGAATTATGATGGCAGGTGCAGTAATGATGTAACAGTATTTTTGATAAACAATAATTTTTCAGTTTTTTGAAAAGCTTCAGTTGAGTCCATCTTTTTATCCAGTACGGTTACTATTTTCAGATTAATGATAAGTAAATAATGGTCTCATAGAAGCAGCATCACATATAAAGGTGCCACGAATGGAATAATACGTAGGCGGAAGCACGTGTTCGTGCTATTCCAATATATAACAAAAATCCCATGAAAACTAACTAACGAAAAATCAGCTGTAGGATTATTTAAACCTACAGCCCATGTTCCATCGAAATGAAATGCACCTCGCTCCGAACAATTCGTGAAAAACCGCAATACGAAACAAATGACATTCAAAAATATACTACAATATTATGAATATGCATGATACTTATATTGTCAAGCCTGGAACGAGTTACTATAGACATGTCCTCTACATTAATGAATATGTAACAAAGAGGTTGTTGTCTGAGGTTGTCGTCTGTTATATTCGTAATATTCTACATAATATTTGGGAAGAGTATTGTGATGTTTAGGGATGTAAACTAAACGTGCAAACAATTAATTTACGATCATTTTGTAACATATTTTGTGTGGAAAAGTGTGACTTCCACGTTTAATTAGTAGTTAAGCTTTGGACACGCCACAATTATGGGGGTAAGTCCCCTCTTTGAGGAGTGGCTGGAAAGACAACACGGCGTCCTTACCTTCCACATGACGCAGGTCCTCACCGGACATGGTCAGTTCAGGAGATTCCTGCACCAGATTCATGCGGAAGAAACGCCTGGGTGTCACCATTGTGAGGACGGACTCGGTGGAGCATACGGTAGAGGTGTGCCCCGCCTGGGCAGAGCACTGCCGTGTCCTCGTGGGGGCGCTCGGTGGCAGCGATCTCTCGCGCCTCAAGGAGATGCCAGCCCAGCAGGATCGAAGCCCACTGGTGCCATGGGTGATGCGAAAGAGAACCCCGGGGCCCTGGAACGAAGGCAAAGAAAGAAAAGGAGTGGGTTTTAGTCGATAACAATCTGACACGCCCTCCTGCCTCATCCAAGGTCGGGAGATGTCAAAAGATGATTTCCCACCTAAAAAAAAAGTAGTTAAGCTTATATTATATAACTAACTTCTGCCAGCGGCTTCGCCCGCGTCAGTGTAGGTTTCTCCATTGCACCCCCGTTTCATCCCTTTAGGGGATTAATTTTGACAAATCCTCTGTTAGTCGTGCTCGCCTACGTCATAAAAAAATCCTCATGCAAAATTACACGCTCCTAGTCAAAGTAGTTTTGGCTGTGCGTTGGTATGTCAGTCAGTCAGTTTCTCCTTTTATATATACATAGGTAGATGGTGAAATGTCTCTAAGCATTTGAAAAATCTGGTTACAAATCCACTTGCAAACAGTTGTAAATTCTTAAATCCATTTTTTGTAGGAAACTGATCAACTCAGTATTATAATGATCCCAATCTATGAGCTGAAATACCATTTAAGCAGCCCGGAGGTAAGGACATTCTCCCTGAGGCTGGCGTTAACTGAAGCATTAAATGTCCACTTCAGCAGCTTTGCTATAAATCGAGGTAGACATCCGTTTATCATTTACCATGGCTCCCTATTCGGAAAGAGAACGCCGTTTAAGTATTTTAAAAGATAATCTCTCTAGACGACTAGCAAATAAATTTAGTTACCTAAGTTTTGTAAAATAAGTTCACAATTAAAAACTTAAAAATATTCTAAATGGTAACACACGGAGATATCTACTGTAGGAATAAGCCTAATCATTTTCGAGGTTGCCGTAGTATTGTTAGACCGATAATAAATAACAACACGCTCAATTTCTTTGTTTCAGATTAGCAAAGAAGTCATTGCAGACGCATGACGAAACATGGACAGCGCAGACAACACTACCACATTATATGACGATGACGCGCTATACCCAAGCGAATTGGCTCTTCACAGTGAATTCAGTTCAGCTGAAACTGTTTTTGCAAGCTATACCAAATGGCCTGCAGAAAAATGTCTGGAAACATTTCTCTTTAATGGCTCACAGGCCGATGAGTTCACGAATAACATTTTTGTATACAATGGCACTCGAGTCATGTGTTTAGATCACGCCCCAATTTTGACAAAAAGCACACTTATCAGAGCAAGCGTACTTTCTGCGATGGCTGTGTTATCGTTCTTTGGAAATGTGGCAACGATTATAAGTATACAGAGAGGTAGACGAAGTCGAGGAAGAGCGAGACCATCTTGGACAGCGATATATAGTTTGATATTTCAGCTGAGTATAGCTGACTTGTTGGTGACTGTGTTTTGCATCGCTGGCGAAGCAGCGTGGTCATTTACGGTGCAGTGGTACGCAGGAAACATAGCATGCAAATTGTTCAAGTTTCTGCAGATGTTCGCTTTGTACCTGAGTACTTTCATACTCGTGCTTATTGGAGTGGACAGATGGCTCGCTGTGAAGTATCCGATGCGAAGTATGGCGACTGCGACGAGAAGTGGCAGGCTTGTAATTATTGCGTGGGTGTTGAGTCTCGTCTTAAGTGTGCCACAGGTCAGTGATCATTAATAGCTTCCACGAAGTTTCTTGCGACACTTTTTTGATTTCAGTCATAAATTACATACAAAAAGTATACAAAAGTAATGATACTGAATTAAATGTTAAGAGGCTGCTGAACTTTTCCCAGGGTTTGATATCCGGAGCTATTAAAACTTAGGACTGTCACATAATTACGTATATATTGCAGAACAGAAAAGATTAAGGTGACAAGTACTAGGATACAAAATGTATTTCCTACATATATTTTTTTTTTGCATTATTCTCTATGTTGTTGTACACTGACAGCCCGAAATCTTTTCCTTTAGTTCAGTCCATCCAAAGGTTGTCTGGTAGAAATTGCCCTGTGCAATAAGACCGCCTATTGTACACTTATTGATATAAATGTTTATCCTGTTTTTATGTTAAGGTGTGCAATAAAGTTATATAATAATAATAATTCACAGGCCAGTTTTGTGGCGAACTGTTGGGTATTAGCGACCCCACGGACCCGATCTCCCGGGAAAATTCTTGTTCTTCATCTCCGGCTTGCCTTTATTGGCCGGCCGTAGTGAACACTGACGAGGAACAGAGCTCCCACCTCTCTCTTGCCTTTATTGGCTGGCTTGAGTGGAGATTCGCAAGAGCAAACGTGCTCGGGAGAAAGATGTATAATCCAGTAAGGTGCTGGTAGGGATCTTGACCGCACTTCCGGGATTGTCCTGATAGCCGTGGTATACCTCTCCACTCCTTAAGCACCTCAGGATATGTTGCCCTCTTGTTGCTACGTCACTTCGTGCTAGCAACCGTTTATGGGAGCCCATTTATTGAGTGTGCAAGTCACCACCTGCCTTTTGTCGATGGATATTAATAACATTGTTTAGGCAGGGGCCATAGTCTTAACATATTTCCTGGTAACCAGTCCACTTAAGACTCCAAAAACCATAGCCTTATATCTTAGTTTTCCATATGTCGCAATAGTTTCCCACCAACCGGGGGTTGTCCTTGGATGCACTAGCATAGTGCGTACAGGGATAATCACCGGTTCGTACCACTTTCCATTAAAAGCGTCTAAAAGGGCCTCTGCGAGTTGGTTTCGGCTCCTCGTATGCCTTCCAAAGGTCCAGGACCTTAGGGTGCTGAGATAAATAAAAATAATAACATATACCTATTATGTAGATAATACTTTACTGTAGACGCCTGATGTTTTTGGTTATATAAATGTTGCCCATTGTTAAACAATTATTATTTCCCTGATTGCTATGCCAGGGGTCTCAGGTTCGATTCTCACCCAGGACAAATGTTTGTGTGATGAGCACGATCATTGTTCTGTTGAGATATCAGATTGATATATCAGTTGTCTAGTACTCATATCACTAGCTCTGCTTAGTTTAGGACTAGATGGCGTTGTGGGAAAGTTGTAGAATATTATTATTATTATATTATTATTATTTCACTAACAAAGACAATTTCTGACTTCATATTAAAGCAATGATTTTTAACAGCAGGCACTTAATTATCCATTTGAATGACATTAGGAAACATTATAATAACCTTTTTGATATAATTTCAATCTTCGATTTTCAAATATCGGCGCTAAAGCCGAGCGATGAAAAACATTAATGAGCTCTTAGTTAGGCATTGATATTGGCGTTACTTTGTGAAAGAGAGTATAACAGCTGTTCTAACTATGGAGTATTATAGCTGTTATTGAAATACAAGGGCATTGTGTTTAAATGCTATACAGAATTTGGAGTAAATTTTACACATATTCTATAACGGTGTCGAATTGACACGCGTTGAAAGAATGAATATTTTAACCTTGACGTATGTTATGGATGGTAGTCTGTTTAAAATAATTATGTTAACTTATGTAAGAAACTTAAAAAAAATGCATTAACCGAAAATTATCAAAATCTTTTGACATTTATGATTTTATTAAATGAAAACTTTGTAACAATAAAAAATAGTGTTATTCTTGTAACCATGGATATCGTCTGAATAAAATGATTTTCACGTGAGCAAGTGAGCATACACGTATGTATAGATTACTCTTCGGAGTGAGTCCGAAACTGTTGTTGATATTCAGTAATTTTAAATTTCAAATAAAAAAAAAATCCTTTATCTAATGACGTAATTCTTGTTGCCTATTTTTCAATTAAAATAACTCTATGAGTTATTAAGGGCTGCTAAAATGTTTCAAAGAGTTACCGCGGCTCTAGAATACAACGTGCAACTGAAGGAACACAGGTGGGTTTTAGACAGTGAGTCTTAACTCGAAAGCGAGAGAAGTTATTTGACAATTTCTCACTTCAAAAAACGTAATCAGTAAGTAAATAAAAAACTTTTTACAAAAAAAATACAACCGACATCAAAGTAAAAAAAAAACGCTGAAAAGTGCAAAATAACTTTAATTTCGGAAGTCGGTGTTTCTATAATAGTTTTGTCTCTTCGTTATTTAACACCGACTTCTGAAATTAAAGTTTTTTTGCACTTTTCAGCGTTTTTTTTTACTTTGAAGTCGGTTGTATATTTTTTGTAATAAGTTTTTTATTTTACACTTTTTAGTTATGGTACCACCACTAAAAAGTACCCCTCAGCCAAACTTAAATACCTTGTAGCCAGAGTGTATCTCATGACAATTCTAATAATTCCAAACACGGTTAGATTACATTAATTTATTACAGAGTTCCGGTGCCTAACTTCAGGCTTCATCATCAGATCAGTTCGATATATGCCCCCTCTACTTTCAGTCAGTCATCGACTACACGTATAAACAAAGCAATTTTACTTGTTACGACGGTTCTGCTGTGATCCTATGAGGAGTTCTGTTCCATATCTTCGAAGTTCATGATCAGATCATAACAATATTTCTATGGGACCAACTTGGAAGCATAACCTTTCAATAAAAAAAAATTTTCAAAATTGGTCCACAATTGACCGAGAAATCGGTGAACATACATAAAAAAAAAACATACATTCAACCGAACATATAACCTCCTCCTTTTTGAAGTCGGTTAAAAAACTAACCTTGATTGATTGATAAACTGTTTTACTCATATCGTTTATTGCGAAAAATATTTCAACCTTCATAAGAAAACTCTGTACAATATTACCTACATAATTGTCGCTTCGTACAGAAGCAATTAAATTCTGGAGTGTAATTATTATTTATTGTTCTACACCACTAATTTTTAATTAGTACAAATACTTAAAGGGCTTATTAGAAAAGGTCTCGTTATTATTCAAGTAGTCTCAATAAATAATATTCATAAACAGCAAAGTTATTAGAGTTTGTTTATATCCCAAAATGTCACTAAATTTATGGAAATATTGTACAAGCTATTGATAATGAATGAAAAAACAATGGAAAAATACTGCGCGTAGTATTTTCTAGTAGCGATTGTTATGAATATTGATTCAATAATGAATTTACCAATAATGACAAATTTTCGTGGACATTTTCATGATTTGGTTTTTTTTTTACTTTTGACTACACAAACATGATCAGTAACGGGTACGGATAGAGCCCCATTTTTATTTTTGTACTAATAAAAATAGGAGTTTATTCGTAAGCGACACTTGACTCGGACTTATTTGCAGATATATAATTATGGTTATAAAAGTTCTTACAATGGTTATATATATAATAGTAGCTTAATATATTTAATCATAACATAATGACATGCAAATCTCAGGCAAAAGGGAGCAGTATAATAAATAAAGAAAACAAAAACCAGCCAAGAACGACTTGGACTCACGCATAAAGGGTGCCGTACCATCTATCTGTTGCTGTTATTAATATTGAGCAAAAAACTACCAAAAAAATCACGTTTGTAGTATAGGTAATTAAAAAATATTTTATTCAGTTTTGTGGTTATAGCGGCAACAGAAATACATCATCTGTAAAACTTTCAACTGTCTAGCTATCAGTGTTCATGAGATACAGCCTGGTTACAGATAGACGGACAGTGGAATCTTCGCAATAGGGTCCCGATTTTACCCTTTAGGTACGGAACCTAGAAAAAAAAAATCATTGTTATTGCTGGTGACAACAAGATGTATCGATCCGTTTGAGTGAGATGACATAATTACAATAATTATGGTGCTTCTTTCATTGTCGGTTTCAACAAATCCTCAATAGTAGACTTTAATATGGCCGTGAACTTAGCAGATCATTTTCCAGCAGAGCATAAAAAGGAGGGCACTCCGGTATCACCGGGTGCCCGACTACCTCTGTCGTATGATCGAGGCCTACCTGTCGGACAGGTACATCATCTACCCTGGTCACCAGGGAGAGTGGAAACGGCGAGAGATGTCGTGCGGTGTTCCGCAGGGATCGGTACTAGGACCGCCCTTGTGGAACATCGGCTACGACTACGTGCTGCGCGGCGACCTCCCTGACGGGGTCAGCGTGGTCTGTTACGCAGACGACACGCTGGTCCTGGCGCAGGGAGAGTCGTACCAGGCGGCGGTCGAATTAGCGACACGCGGGGTTGCGATAGTCGTTGATAGGATCCAGCAGTTGGGACTCGAGGTGGCACTGCAAAAGTCCGAGGCCATGTGTTTTCACGGCCCTCGGAGCGCGCCGCCTCGGCGCTCCCAATTAACGGTAGGAGGAGTTCACATCGGCGTCGGGTCGACGATGAAGTACCTGGGACTCGTCCTCGACAGCCGGTGGAATTTCGAGGAGCACTTCCGACGTCTGGCTCCCAAACTGAATCGGAATGGGGCTGCCCTCAAGCGGCTCCTGCCCAACCTTGGGGGTCCAAACGCCTCCTGCCGGAGGCTCTACGCTGGCATAGTACAGTCCATGGCCCTTTATGGGGCGCCGGTGTGGGCGCCGTCACTGCGAAAGCGACCGGCGGCCCAGCTGAACGCGTGCCAGAGGGTCATGGCCATACGGATGGTGCGGGGATACCGCACGGTTTCCCGCGAAGCGGCGAGCCTCCTTGCTGGCCAGCCACCATGGGACCTGGTGGCAACAGGCCTTGCATGCATGCACGATCTGCGCGTGGAGATGCAACGTCAGGGCGAAACTCCGCTGCCACGACAAGTCGCGGCATGGCGGACAGAGCTCCGGCGGGGTCTCATGGTGGAATGGCGACAGCGACTATCGCAACCCAGTGCTGGGCACGCCATAATTATGGCGGTAAGTCCCCTCTTTGAGGAGTGGCTGGAAAGGCAACACGGCGTCCTTACCTTCCGCATGACGCAGGTCCTCACCGGACATGGTAAGTTCGGGAGGTTCCTGCACCGGATTCGTGCGGAAGAAACGCCCGGGTGTCACCATTGTGTGGACCACCCGGAGGACACGGTGGAGCACACGGTGGAGGTGTGTCCCGCTTGGGCAGAGCAACGCCGTGTCCTCGTGGGGGCTATCGGTGGCGGCGATCTCTCGCGCCGGGCCTTGGTACAGGCCATGGTCCGGAGCGAGGAGGAGTGGCAGGCGGTCGCCTCCTTCTGCGAAGCAGTAATGCTAGCAAAGGAGGCGGCCGATCGCGTGAGGCAACGGTCCTCACGCCCCAATCGCCGCCGGGATTCCGATCCCGATTTCCGGCCATCGTAGGCGCGGGCTTGCGGACGGCGAGCAATGGGTGGCTCGCCTTCCGACCGTCCGGTAACCGTCCGGACCGAGCCCAGGTCGTCGACGGCGCGTGCTGTTCCACGCGCGCCTCAAGGAGATGTCAGCAACTGTAGGGGCCTAGCAGGGTCGAAGCCTACTGGGGCCAAGGGTCTGATTCTGAAAGGAAGACTCGGCCCTGGTACGAAAGGCAATGAAGGAACAGGAGTGGGTTTTTAGTCAGTAAAAGTCTGACACTATCTCCCGCCCCGCCCAAGGGCGGGGGATGTCATAAGATGATTTTCCCACCGAAAAAAAAAAAAAAAAAAAAAAAAAAGCAGAGCATAAAAAAATTAGAGTTCTAGTCGCATGCAGCATAGTTCTGGAGTTCCTGATACTTTTTAGAAAAAGTTCTGGTGTTTTTCCTGGAAAAATTTCAAATGAAAATATGATCTGCTAACTTCCGGTAGCAGATCATTTTTTCCAAAACCAAAATTTTAAAAGTGCTTTCGGTGCACAAAGGCGAGTTCTATAGTTCCTTATTACTTTTAGTAATAGTTCTGTCAATTAGAGCTCACAAAAAAATAAAAACTTATCAATCTAATCACAGGAAAACACCAAGTAATCATCATAAAACTGACGATAATTACGTAATATGACGGTTTTCACATATGATTCTAAATATTATCAGTAGTTCAGATGTTACCTAAACAAAAAAAAAGCAAAATATAACGGTAATCGATTTCAAGTATCAGCAGAGCATGGTTGAAGATGTCGATTAGCTAAAATCATGAATATTTTCAGTGTTCAAATTAAAAAAAATCATAAGAAACTTCTAAAAGTGCCCAGAACTGAGGACTTCTCGATTCCATATACGGATGTACCTATTCTATATTAAAACATGGAAATCAAATCCAGAACTCTGATACAAGTATCAGCAGAGCATGGTTGAAGATGTCGATTAGCTAAAATCATGAATATTTTCAGTGTTCAAATTAAAAAAAATCATAAGAAACTTCTAAAAGTGCCCAGAACTGAGGACTTCTCGATTCCATATACGGATGTACCTATTCTATATTAAAACATGGAAATCAAATCCAGAACTCTGATACAAGTATCAGCAGAGCATGGTTGAAGATGTCGATTAGCTAAAATCATGAATATTTTCAGAGTTCAAATTAAAAAAATCATAAAAAACTTCTGAAAGTGCCCAGAACTTGGAACTCCTCGGTTTCTTATACTGCTATATCAGTTATATATGAAACCATGAAATTTAAATCCAGGACTCCGACACAAGTAGTAGCAGAGCATGGTTGTAAATAAAACTTATCAAGAATCAAGAACATTAGCAATGTTAAGAAAAAAATCACAATAAACTTTTGAAAGGACCGAGGACCGAGAACTCCTCGGTTTCCTAATCATCTATAATCTTTATATATTAATCAGCAAAATTTAAGACTAGAACTCCGACACACGTATCAGCAGAGCATGGTTGAAGATGTCGATTAGCTAAAATCATGAATATTTTCAGAGTTCAAATTTAAAAAAATCATAAGAAACTTCTGAAAAGGCACAGAACTGAGAACTCCTCGATTTCTTATATAAGTGTATCAATACTATACTAAAACATGGAAACCGAATCCAGAACTCTGACACAAGTATCAGCAGAGCATGGTTGAAAATGTCGATTAGCTAAAATCATGAATATTTTCAGTGTTCAAATTATAAAAATCATAAAATACTTCTGAAACTGCCCAGAACTGAGAACTCCTCGAATCCTTATACGCCTGTATCTATTCTATATTAAAACATGGAAACCAAATCCAGGACTCTGATACAAGTATCAGCAGAGCATGGTTGAAGATGGCGATTAGCAAAAATCATGAATATTTTCAGTGTTGAAGTTAAAAAAATCATAAGAAACTTCTGAAAGCGCCCAGAACTGAGAACTCCTCAATTTCTTATACGACTGTATCTATATTATACGAAAACATGGAAACCAAATCCAGAACTCTGACACAAGTATCAGCAGAGCATGGTTGAAGATGTCGATTAGCTAAAATCATGAATATTTTCAGAGTTCAAATTAAAAAAATCATAAAAAACTTCTGAAAGGGCCCAGAACTGGAAACTCCTCGGTTTCTTATACTTCTATATCAGTTATATATGAGACCATGAAAACTAAATCCAGATCTCCGACACAAGTAGTAGCAGAGCCAGTGGCGTGCCAGATACCTTTAAAGGGGGCAAGCCAAGGAACCTTCTACTACCTACCCAAGTACCCATTTACCTAATATTTCGAATAAAAAAAACTCGCGCTATAATCCGCCGTCACGTATCATCAGTGCAAAATCTCTTGCTGTAATGCTGATTAATTGCTACATTTTCATTTGTTATTTATAAGATAGAAATTAAGTATACATCATACCTGTATCATAAATGATTTAAAATATGTAAGAGCCATCTATTGATATTTTTTGGCAACTCTTGCTCGCTCACAACAAAATTCTAGCTGGCTACTTCTGAATAATCCACTAGATGGCGCACAAAGTAGTAATCAATGAAATCAATCATTTGTTTACGATATTGATATGTAATATAATCAGCATAGCAAATACTCACAATTTAAACAGCCATAGAGTATACAACAGCATAGCCGTTCTTCGTTTCTTTATCACACACTTAGAAATTTCATCACATAGGTAACTGTCGAGAACACGGATATCGGTCGAGAAATAGAACCAAGTTTTTGTTCGCGGTTTACCAAAACTACAGAATGAAATAACAGCATTTGAGAATTCTGATGTCTTTTCATAGCACCAGCGAAGTTATTTAAGTCATTATAACCTGATGTACCTATTCCAAGCATTCTTATCGTTTGAGAAAAATATGCAACACGAATAAAACTGTCTAATAAGTGATTTCGTTTTCTGAGAATTTTTCAAATCAGGGGTAGGTTTAGTGAGTTACGATATCATATTTATCTATAAAAGTCAAAGTCTTCACCTGGCCAAGTATTTTTTCCACACATTTTAATCCGTCACAAGGAACAATTGCATGTATTTTCGAATTCATTTCAAAGATAATAAACTTTAATCACTTCAAAACCAAGTAAGTTACAGTAATAACTAATCATAAAACTTTAAATGACAGAAATCAAAAATCAGTCATAACAAAACTCACAAGTACCTAAATGTAAACACGGTAACCGCTCAAAGCAAATTTGAACTAATTTGTTTGCAGAACTGTTTTTTATACGCGTCATAGACAGAGGGCGCCTCGTTTGCGTAGTATAAGTCCATTGATTAGAAGTACCAAGCTTGGCTTTATCGAGTACGATTTCGTCCCATCAGCTCGTGCACACAGTATCAAATTTTACTCACACAGACTCACATTTTTATGTTTTTATAGGGAAAAGTGAGATGGCAGATCAAGCCTCATAACAAGCCTTTGCGCCAGACAGAGGCAGCAACACACTAGTGTTCATCTCTTTTTTTGTTAAGTGTTAGAGTGAGATCGGAGAGATTGCGCTCAGAGCGGCAACATTGCATAATGTGCACCTTGCGCTCAGAAGTCAGAGCGGCAACATTGCATGGCCTACGCGTGTTTTATCAATGAATTTTAATTTTGCATTGAACACGAAATGGCGTATCCGTAGGTGCGCGAAATTTAAAAAAATTAGAGTTTTATTTAATTTAATTCATTTGTTGTGTTATATGATATAGATAGATGAGTGTGGTGTGGTGTGGTTTTATTTTCACATAAAGCCCGGCTTATGTACATGTATTGGTCGCACGTCCCTGAGCAGAGCATGGTTATAAATAAAACTTATCAAGAATCAAGAACATTAGCAATGTTAAGAAAAAAATCACAATAAACTTTTGAAAGAACTGAGGACCGAGAACTCCTCGGTTTCCTAATCAACTATAATCTTTATATATAAATCAGCAAAATTCAAGACTAGAACTCTGACCCACGTATCAGCAGAGCATGGTTGAAGATGTCGATTAGCTAAAATCATAAATATTTTCAGAGTTCAAATTAAAAAAAATCATAAGAAACTTCTGAAAGGGCGCAGAAGTGAGAACTCCTCGATTTCTTATTTGACTGTATCAATACTATATTAAAACATGGAAACCAAATCCAGAACTCTGACACAAGTATCAGCAGAGCATGGTTGAAGATGTCGATTAGCTAAAATCATGAATATTTTCAGAGTTCAAATTAAAAAAATCATAAAAAACTTCTGAAAGTGCCCAGAACTGGGAACTCTTCGGTTTCTTATACTGCTATATCAGTTATATATGAAACCATGAAATTTAAATCCAGGACTCCGACACAAGTAGTAGCAGAGCATGGTTGTAAATAAAACTTATCAAGAATCAAGAACATTAGCAATGTTAAGAAAAAAATCACAATAAACTTTTGAAAGGACCGAGGACCGAGAACTCCTCGGTTTCCTAATCATCTATAATCTTTATATATTAATCAGCAAAATCTAAGACTAGAACTCCGACACACGTATCAGCAGAGCATGGTTGAAGATGTCGATTAGCTAAAATCATGAATATTTTCAGAGTTCAAATTTAAAAAAATCATAAGAAACTTCTGAAAAGGCACAGAACTGAGAACTCCTCGATTTCTTATACAAGTGTATCAATACTATACTAAAACATGGAAACCGAATCCAGAACTCTGACACAAGTATCAGCAGAGCATGGTTGAAAATGTCGATTAGCTAAAATCATGAATATTTTCAGTGTTCAAATTAAAAAAATCATAAGATACTTCTGAAACTGCCCAGAACTGAGAACTCCTCGAATCCTTATACAGCTGTATCTATTATATATTAAAACATGGAAACCAAATCCAGAACTCTGATACAAGTATCAGCAGAGCATGGTTGAAGATGGCGATTAGCAAAAATCATGAATATTTTCAGTGTTGAAGTTAAAAAAATCATAAAAAACTTCTGAAAGTGCCCAGAACTGGGAACTCTTCGGTTTCTTATACTTCTATATCAGTAATATATGAAACCATGAAAACTAAATCCAGAACTCCGACACAAGTAGTAGCAGAGCATGGTTGTAAATAAAACTTATCAAGAATCAAGAATATTAGCAATGTTAAGAAAAAAATCACAATAAACTTTTGAAAGGACCGAGGACCGAGAACTCCTCGGTTTCCTAATCATCTATAATCTTTATATATATAAATCAGCAAAATCTAAGACTAGAACTCCGACACACGTATCAGCAGAGCATGGTTGAAGATGTCGATTAGCTAAAATCATGAATATTTTCAGAGTTCAAATTTAAAAAAAATCATACGAAACTTCTGAAAGGGCACAGAACTGAGAACTCCTCGATTTCTTATACAAGTGTATCAATACTATATTAAAACATGGAAACCGAATCCAGAACTCTGACACAAGTATCAGCAGAGCATGGTTGAAAATGTCGATTAGCTAAAATCATGAATATTTTCAGTGTTCAAATTATAAAAATCATAAAATACTTCTGAAACTGCCCAGAACTAAGAACTCCTCGAATCCTTATACGGCTGTATCTATTTTATATTAAAACATGGAAACCAAATCCAGAACTCTGATACAAGTAACAGCAGAGCATGGTTGAAGATGGCGATTAGCAAAAATCATGAATATTTTCAGTGTTGAAGTTAAAAAAATCATAAGAAACTTCTGAAAGCGCCCAGAACTGAGAACTCCTCAATTTCTTATACGACTGTATCTATATTATACGAAAACATGGAAACCAAATCCAGAACTCTGACACAAGTATCAGCAGAGCATGGTTGAAGATGTCGATTAGCTAAAATCATGAATATTTTCAGAGTTCAAATTAAAAAAATCATAAAAAACTTCTGAAAGGGCCCAGAACTGGGAACTCCTCGGTTTCTTATACTTCTATATCAGTTATATATGAGACCATGAAAACTAAATCCAGATCTCCGACACAAGTAGTAGCAGAGCATGGTTGTAAATAAAACTTATCAAGAATCAAGAACATTAGCAATGTTAAGAAAAAAATCACAATAAACTTTTGAAAGAACTGAGGACCGAGAACTCCCCGGTTTCCTAATCAACTATAATCTTTATATATAAATCAGCAAAATTCAAGACTAGAACTCCGACACACGTATCAACAGAGCATGGTAGAAGATGTCGATTAGCTAAAATCATAAATATTTTCAGAGTTCAAATTAAAAAAAATCATAAGAAACTTCTGAAAGGGCGCAGAAGTGAGAACTTCTCGATTTCTTATACGACTGTATTCATACTATATTAAAACATGGAAATCAAACCCAGAACTCTGATACAAGTATCAGCAGAGCATGGTTGAAGATGTCGATTAGCTAAAATCATGAATATTTTCAGAGTTCAAAATAAAAAAAATCATAAGAAACTTCTGAAAGGGCGCAGAAGTGAGAACTCCTCGATTTCTTATACGACTGTATTCGTACTATATTAAAACATGGAAACCAAATCCAGAACTCTGACACAAGTATCAGCAGAGCATGGTTGAAGATGTCGATTAGCTAAAATCATGAATATTTTCAGAGTTCAAATTAAAAAAAAATATAAGAATCTTCTGAAAGGGCGCAGAAGTGAGAACTCCTCGATTTCTTATTCAACTGTATCCGTACTATATTAAAACATGGAAACCAAATCCAGAACTCTGACACAAGTATCAGCAGAGCATGGTTGAAGATGTCGATTAGCTAAAATCATGAATATTTTCAGAGTTCAAATTTAAAAAAATCATAAGAAACTTCTGAAAGGGCGCAGAAGTGAGAACTCCTCGATTTCTTATACGACTGTATTCATACTATATTAAAACATGGAAATCAAACCCAGAACTCTGATACAAGTATCAGCAGAGCATGGTTGAAGATGTCGATTAGCTAAAATCATGAATATTTTCAGAGTTCAAATTAAAAAAAATCATAAGAAACTTCTGAAAGGGCGCAGAAGTGAGAACTCCTCGATTTCTTATACGACTGTATTCGTGCTATATTAAAACATGGAAACCAAATCCAGAACTCTGACACAAGTATCAGCAGAGCATGGTTGAAAATGTCGATTAGCTAAAATCATGAATATTTTCAGAGTTCAAATTAAAAAAAAATATAAGAATCTTCTGAAAGGGCGCAGAAGTGAGAACTCCTCGATTTCTTATTCAACTGTATCCGTACTATATTAAAACATGGAAACCAAATCCAGAACTCTGACACAAGTATCAGCAGAGCATGGTTGAAGATGTCGATTAGCTAAAATCATGAATATTTTCAGAGTTCAAATTAAAAAAATCATAAAAAACTTCTGAAAGTGCCCAGAACTGGGAACTCTTCAGTTTAATATACTTCTATATCAGTAATATATGAAACCATGAAAACTAAATCCAGAACTCCGACACAAGTAGTAGCAGAGCATGGTTGTAAATAAAACTTATCAAGAATCAAGAATATTAGCAATGTTAAGAAAAAAATCACAATAAACTTTTGAAAGGATCGAGGACCGGGAACTCCTCGGTTTCCTAAACATCTATAATCTTTATATATAAATCAGCAAAATCCAAGACTAGAACTCCGACACACGTATCAGCAGAGCATGGTTGAAGATGGCGATTAACAAATATCATGAATATTTTCAGTGTTGAAGTTAAAAAAATCATAAGAAACTTCTGAAATTGCCCAGAACTGAGAACTCCTCGATTCCTGATACGGCTGTATCTGTACCATATTAAAACATGGAAACCAAATCCAGAACTCTGTATAAGAAATCGGAGAGTTCTCTGTTCTGCGCCCTTTCAGAAGTTTCTTATGATTTTTTTTAATTTGGACTCTGAAAATATTCATGATTTTAGCTAATCGCCATCTTCAACCATGCTCTGCTGATACGTGTGTCGGAGTTCTAGTCTTGGATTTTGCTGATTTATATATAAAGATTATAGATGTTTAGGAAACCGAGGAGTTCCCGGTTCACGGTCCTTTCAAAAGTTTATTGTGATTTTTTTCTTATCATTGCTAATATTCTTGATTCTTGATAAGTTTTATTTACAACCATGCTCTGCTACTACTTGTGTCGGAGTTCTGGATTTAGTTTTCATGGTTTCATATATAACTGATATAGAAGTATAAGAAACCGAGGAGTTTCCAGTTCTGGGCACTTTCAGAAGTTTTTTATGATTTTTTTAATTTGAACTCTGAAAATATTCATGATTTTAGCTAATCGACATCTTCAACCATGCTCTGCTGATACTTGTATCAGAGTTCTGGATTTGATTTCCATGTTTTAATATAGAATAGGTACAGCCGTATAAGGAATCGAAGAGTTCTCAGTTCTGGGCACTTTCAGAAGTTTCTTATGATTTTTTTAAACTTCAACACTGAAAATATTCATGATTTTAGCTAATCGACATTTTCAACCATGCTCTGCTGATACTTGTGTTAGAGTTCTGGATTCGGTTTCCATGTTTTAATATAGTACGGATACAGTTGAATAAGAAATCGAGGAGTTCTCACTTCTGCGCCCTTTCAGAAGATTCTTATATTTTTTTTTAATTTGAACTCTGAAAATATTCATGATTTTAGCTAATCGACATCTTCAACCATGCTCTGCTGATACTTGTATCAGAGTTCTGGATTTGATTTCCATGTTTTAATATAGAATAGGTACAGCCGTATAAGGAATCGAAGAGTTCTCACTTCTGCGCCCTTTCAGAAGATTCTTATTTTTTTTTTTAATTTGAACTCTGAAAATATTCATGATTTTAGCTAATCGACATCTTCAACCATGCTCTGCTGATACTTGTATCAGAGTTCTGGATTTGATTTCCATGTTTTAATATAGAATAGGTAGAGCCGTATAAGGAATCGAAGAGTTCTCAGTTCTGGGCACTTTCAGAAGTTTCTTATGATTTTTTTAACTTCAACACTGAAAATATTCATGACTTTTATTAATCGCCATCTTCAACCATGCTCTGCTGATACGTGTGTCGGAGTTCTAGTCTTGGATTTTGTTGATTTATATATAAAGATTATAGATGTTTAGGAAACCGAGGAGTTCCCGGTCCTCGGTCCTTTCAAAAGTTTATTGTGATTTTTTTCTTAACATTGCTAATATTCTTGATTCTTGATAAGTTTTATTTACAACCATGCTCTGCTACTACTTGTGTCGGAGTTCTGGATTTAGTTTTCATGGTTTCATATATAACTGATATAGAAGTATAAGAAACCGAAGAGTTCCCAGTTCTGGGCTCTTTCAGAAGTTTTTTATGATTTTTTTAATTTGAACTCTGAAAATATTCATGATTTTAGCTAATCGACATCTTCAACCATGCTCTGCTGATACTTGTATCAGAGTTCAGGATTTGATTTCCATGTTTTAATATAGAATACGTACAGCCGTATAAGGAATCGAAGAGTTCTCAGTTCTGGACACTTTCAGAAGTTTCTTATGATTTTTTTAACTTCAACACTGAAAATATTCATGATTTTTGCTAATCGCCATCTTCAACCATGCTCTGCTGATACGTGTGTCGGAGTTCTAGTCTTGGATTTTGCTGATTTATATATAAAAATTATAGATGTTTAGGAAACCGAGGAGTTCCCGGTTTACGGTCCTTTCAAAAGTTTATTGTGATTTTTTTCTTAACATTGCTAATATTCTTGATTCTTGATAAGTTTTATTTACAACCATGCTCTGCTACTACTTGTGTCGGAGATCTGGATTTAGTTTTCATGGTTTCATATATAACTGATATAGAAGTATAAGAAACCGAGGAGTTTCCAGTTCTGGGCACTTTCAGAAGTTTTTTTATGATTTTTTTAATTTGAACTCTGAAAATATTCATGATTTTAGCTAATTGACATCTTCAACCATGCTCAGCTGATACTTGTGTCAGAGTTCTGGATTCGGTTTCCATGTTTTAATATAGTACGGATACAGTTGAATAAGAAATCGAGGAGTTCTCACTTCAGCGCCCTTTCAGAAGATTCTTATAATTTTTTTTAATTTGAACTCTGAAAATATTCATGATTTTAGCTAATCGACATCTTCAACCATGCTCTGCTGAAACTTGTATCAGAGTTCTGGATTTGATTTCCATGTTTTAATATAGAATAAGTACAGCCGTATAAGGAATCGAAGAGTTCTCAGTTCTGGGCAGTTTCAGAAGTATCTTATGATTTTTTTAATTTGAACACTGAAAATATTCATGATTTTAGCTAATCGACATCTTCAACCATGCTCTGCTGATACTTGTGTCAGAGTTCTGGATTCGGTTTCCATGTTTTAATATAGTATTGATACACTTGTATAAGATATCGTGGAGTTCTCAGCTCTGGGCACTTTCAGAAGTTTCTTATGATTTTTTTAACTTCAACACTGAAAATATTCATGATTTTTGTTAATCGCCATCTTCAACCATGCTCTGCTGATACGTGTGTCGGAGTTCTAGTCTTGGATTTTGTTGATTTATATATAAAGATTATAGATGTTTAGGAAACCGAGGAGTTCCCGGTCCTCGGTCCTTTCAAAAGTTTATTGTGATTTTTTTCTTAACATTGCTAATATTCTTTATTCTTGATAAGTTTTATTTACAACCATGCTCTGCTACTACTTGTGTCGGAGTTCTGGATTTAGTTTTCATGGTTTCATATATAACTGATATAGAAGTATAAGAAACCGAAGAGTTCCCAGTTCTGGGCACTTTCAGAAGTTTTTTATGATTTTTTTAATTTGAACTCTGAAAATATTCATGATTTTAGCTAATCGACATCTTCAACCATGCTCTGCTGATACTTGTATCAGAGTTCTGGATTTGGTTTTCATGTTTTAATATAGTATAAATACAGCCGTATCAGGAATCGAAGAGTTCTTAGTTCTGGGCACTTTCAGAAGTTTCTTATGATTTTTTTAACTTCAACACTGAAAATATTCATGATTTTTGTTAATCGCCATCTTCAACCATGCTCTGCTGATACGTGTGTCGGAGTTCTAGTCTTGGATTTTGCTGATTTATTTATAAAAATTATAGATGTTTAGGAAACCGAGGAGTTCCCGGTTTACGGTCCTTTCAAAAGTTTATTGTGATTTTTTTCTTAACATTGCTAATATTCTTGATTCTTGATAAGTTTTATTTACAACCATGCTCTGCTACTACTTGTGTCGGAGATCTGGATTTAGTTTTCATGGTTTCATATATAACTGATATAGAAGTATAAGAAACCGAGGAGATTCCAGTTCTGGGCACTTTCAGAAGTTTTTTATGATTTTTTTAATTTGAACTCTGAAAATATTCATGATTTTAGCTAATTGACATCTTCAACCATGCTCAGCTGATACTTGTGTCAGAGATCTGGATTCGGTTTCCATGTTTTAATATAGTACGGATACAGTTGAATAAGAAATCGATGAGTTCTCACTTCTGCGCCCTTTCAGAAGATTCTTATAATTTTTTTTAATTTGAACTCTGAAAATATTCATGATTTTAGCTAATCGACATCTTCAACCATGCTCTGCTGATACTTGTATCAGAGTTCTGTATTTGATTTCCATGTTTTAATATAGAATAGGTACAGCCGTATAAGGAATCGAAGAGTTCTCAGTTCTGGGCACTTTCAGAAGTTTCTTATGATTTTTTTAACTTCAACACTGAAAATATTCATGATTTTTGTTAATCGCCATCTTCAACCATGCTCTGCTGATACGTGTGTCGGAGTTCTAGTCTTGGATTTTGTTGATTTATATATAAAGATTATAGATGTTTAGGAAACCGAGGAGTTCCCGGTCCTCGGTCCTTTCAAAAGTTTATTGTGATTTTTTTCTTAACATTGCTAATATTCTTGATTCTTGATAAGTTTTATTTACAACCATGCTCTGCTACTACTTGTGTCGGAGTTCTGGATTTAGTTTTCATGGTTTCATATATAACTGATATAGAAGTATAAGAAACCGAAGAGTTCCCAGTTCTGGGCACTTTCAGAAGTTTTTTATGATTTTTTTAACTTCAACACTGAAAATATTCATGATTTTTGCTAATCGCCATCTTCAACCATGCTCTGCTGATACTTGTATCAGAGTTCTGGATTTGGTTTCCATGTTTTAATATAGAATAGATACAGCCGTATAAGGATTCGAGGAGTTCTCAGTTCTGGGCAGTTTCAGAAGTATCTTATGATTTTTTTAATTTGAACACTGAAAATATTCATGATTTTAGCTAATCGACATCTTCAACCATGCTCTGCTGATACTTGTGTCGGAGTTCTAGTCTTGGATTTTGCTGATTTATATATAAAGATTATAGATGATTAGGAAACCGATGAGTTCTCGGTCCTCGGTCCTTTCAAAAGTTTATTGTGATTTTTTTCTTAACATTGCTAATGTTCTTGATTCTTGATAAGTTTTATTTACAACCATGCTCTGCTACTACTTGTGTCGGAGTCCTGGATTTAAATTTCATGGTTTCATATATAACTGATATAGAAGTATAAGAAACCGAAGAGTTCCCAGTTCTGGGCTCTTTCAGAAGTTTTTTATGATTTTTTTAATTTGAACTCTGAAAATATTCATGATTTTAGCTAATCGACATCTTCAACCTTGCTCTGCTGATACTTGTATCAGAGTTCTGGATTTGATTTCCATGTTTTAATATAGAATAGGTACATCCGTATAAGGAATCGAGGAGTCCTCAGTTCTGGGCACTTTTAGAAGTTTCTTATGATTTTTTTAATTTGAACACTGAAAATATTCATGATTTTAGCTAATCGACATCTTCTACCATGCTCTGCTGTTACTTGAAATCGATTACCGTTATATTTTGCTTTTTTTTTTGTTTAGGTAACATCTGAACTACTGATAATATTTAGAATCATATGTGAAAACCGTCATATTGATGATGATTACTTGGTTTTTTCCTGTGATTAGATTGATAAGTTTTTTTTTTTTGTGAGCTCTAATTGACAGAACTATTACTAAAAGTAATTAGGAACTATAGAACTCGCCTTTGTGCACCGAAAGCACTTTTAAAATTTTGGTTTTGGCAAAAATGATCTGCTACCGGAAGTTAGCAGATCATATTTTCATTTGAAATTTTTCCAGGAAAAACACCAGAACTTTTTCTAAAAAGTATCAGGAACTCCAGAACTATGCTGCATGCGACTAGAACTCTAATTTTTTTATGCTCTGCTGGAAAATGATCTGCTAAGTTCACGGCCATGACTTTAATACGCTCTTTGTACTGAAAAATATAAAGATACAATGCGTTCCAAATAAGAATAGGATCGATTGCCATGTTGTGACGTCAAGTCATACTGTCAAATCGAAGAATTAATAGGGTGAGCAGAACAAGAAATTTTTAAAATTTAATTTAACTTCTTGAGTAGCGTAATTAGAGACACAATAGTAAGACAATAGCGCACGACCGCCGGCGTTCGTGCGGGGATCAACAGCTTAATTACGAACTGTGAACGAAAAAGTTTAATCAGAATCCAGTTCTTCAATTTTGCTCATCTCTGAGTTCTTTGATTTTGCCCAATTTCATTCGATTTGACAGTATGACGTGACGTCACAACATGGAAATCGATCCTATTCTTATTTGGAACGCATTGTACAATAATTTTCTTCTTTAATGGTAATCAATAAGGAATGATTTGACCGATTACATTAGAACATTGTTATTCAACGCTAAAAAGGTAGCTTTTATAAAATAAATTCCTAAACTACTTATTTAGGGTATTGGTAAAGGCGTAAATTTTTTCAGTAAAATATGCTTTTGATCATTTCACTTTCCTCGGATGATTTCCCAACTTAAAAAAAGAAAAAAAAACCATTTCACCTTTGCGTTTGCATTTCATTTTAACTTTTACGTTTTAAGGCTGCGGGGACTCTTATACGTGAAAATCCCCGCAGTACTGGCAGGTTTCGGTTCTAGAAAATCCCGACATTCACACTGACATCTCTTTGAAGTATGTATGAATTACAACGCACTGTCAACCCGGGCCAGGACGGCAAGCTACCCGTTGTTCGCCGTCCGCAAGCCCGCGCCTACCAAGATATCGATTATCATATTTTTGGGCATGGATATGCGATTAACTGCTACGCATGTCCTAGATCGTACATCTACTACATCTGAACAAATATTAGTATGACAAATGAACAAACTTTAGATAGTTGCTTCAGACCTGGACGTCTTAAAAAAAATATATGTATATATAGATAAAACAAAAAAAATAAAAATAAAAAAATAAATAAATAATAATAGTCTTAACCACTTGAGCGTCCAACTCCCGCATTTGACAATTGATTACACAGTCCCACTTGACACCTGACACTTTCTTTTTGATGACAGCGCGAAAGCCTTTCGAAAAATAATTACTACTCCAAAACGCCTACAGCTATATTAGGTTAAAAAACACTTACGAAAAGCTTAAAGAATCCAGAATGTAATTAAGCTAAAACTAAATTGTCCAAATAACTAATAAATAGTGAAAATAAGGCTTAAAGTCGAGAAAATGCAAAAAAAACTCGTAACTATTTTCTAATTGGAATCTTATAAGAAAAGTCTGGTTCAAAAGTCTTATAAGAAAATTATGGTGTGTTATGGCATCGTATACCCCTTCGTTTCATAATATAATCTTATAAGAAACGAATAAGATTCTAATAAGAAATTAATTGCAAAACTCACCCTTTCACTCGAATTCATGTTTGAGGGATGGACTTTAAAATACTAGTCGTCGATGGCGATGGCGCGTAGTGTTCCACGAGCGCCTCAAAGAGATGTCAGCAAAACCTTAGGGGTCCAACAGACCCGAAGCCTACGGTCATGGGTTGACTTCTGAAAAGGTTACCCGTTATCCTAGAACGCAAAGAAAGAAAAAATAAGTGTGGCACTCGGGGACTGCCGCGGTAAAGCTATTGCTTAGCATTTTGTATCAACTTATGCAATTATAATTATTTATTTATTTTATTTATGCAGTATTTCTTTTTCTTTGATATTAATTCAAGTTACACTTTTTGAGCGTGGTGACCGATAAGAAAACAAATTTTTTTCTTTCTTGTTTCCTTCATAAATTGCTACAAGTATGTTCAGTTGTTATCATAGAACATTACTATAATCTATTATAATACAAAAAGACTATTTTGTTTGACCGAGATTTGAACTCGAGGCACGATGATAACATAGGTAGAACGCTGTACCAATGCGCCACACAGGTCGTTAACGACTTTTCTAAAATAGGTGTTCGGTCTCTGTCGGCCTCCAAGCCACACCTCCGTGCCCGTCGGAGTGGGGAGCGTGAGGTATATTTTTCGTTACGGAATTTCTGGATTCGGTCTCCGCGCTCAAGGCCCGCGATAGAAGCTATGCAATAGCTTAAAAATAAAGAAACACAAAAACTAAAGGAACATAGGTGTGGTTTAAACCAGTAAATGTCTGACACGCCCTCTCACCCCATCTTAGAGCGCAAAAAGTCATGATCAGAATTCTACCTTAAAAAAAAGACTCCAAAATCTTGTTTCATATACGTTAGACAATAAAACCATAAAGTAAATCCTACGAATACGACGACGATACCAAGAAACACTACAACTATGTCATTTATTCGCAAACAGTGCGTTGGTTGAACCAGTAATCGAAAATCACTATAATCTAGGTTGAGGTTTCAAGATTTTAATCCAATCATAGGTGTAGGTACTAAGGGTTTATTCCACCCGCCGTGTCCTCGTGGAGGCGATCGGCGGCGGCGGCCTCACGTACCGGGCATGGTCCGAACAAGAGGGATAAGAGGAAAACGCCTCTTTCTGCGAAGCAGTAATGCTAGCAAAGGAGACTGCCGCACGCGTGAGGGAACGAACGTCGTGACCCTGACCCCGACTACCAGCCATGGTGCGGACAGCGAGCAATAGGTAGCTCGCGGTCCGGCCATCCGGTAACCGTCCGGATCGAGCCCAACTCATTAAAAGCGCGTAAAGTTCCACGCGCGCCTCAATGAGATGTCAGCAAAACCGTAACGAAGATAAAATCCTACAGAAAACAAATTCTATACTGACGAAAATACATAAAACCTCCCATAACTCCTTTTATTGGAGAAACAATAAACTGAATATTGCTGTACTAAATAAAACTCGATTCATGTCAGTACTAACAAATCAAATCTTGTATCTTGCTCTTTGCTCCAATCAATATGTTTTCTCAAAAAGGCACACACAGGAGTAACTAACGTTGCGACTATTGCAATACGATTTTTTTCGTAGAACTGGACCCACAGTATTTCTGTTAGATTTCTGAAAATCAAATTATATTCCCAGCGAAGTAGCAATACACTTTTATCAAGTGAATAAAATCGATTAAACTATCTATATCATCATCATTTTAGCCGAAAAACGTCCACTGTCTGACATAAGCCTCCTCCAAGAATCACCATAATGACCGGTCCTTGCGTCTCACCTCCCAACGGATTCCCGCAACCCTCACCAGGTCATCGGTCCATCTTGACTTTGACTGGCCTGTTGGTCTAGTGGTAAGTGGCCCTGCCATAACACAAGCTCTGCTTAGCTTGGGACTAGACGGCGTTGTGTGATAGTTGTGTGAATCTATTTTTTTTATTTTTTTTTTATCTTGTGGGAGGCCTTCCAACGCTGCAACTTGCAGAAAATATGACTATCAGTATATATATAGCTTCCAATTTGTCGTAAGGCGATAAATCTTAAGATATATTGCAGTACTTAGGGATCGTATTACACAAGAAAATTTTGCAGTGAAACTTTCAGAATGTTTTGCGTTGTTAGCTTGAAGTAATTGGCGAAACGTTTCCGTTCTCCCTACATAGAATACTGTAATGAGAATGCGTACCTACTCTCTTTGTTTTTCTTCTCGTACGTTTATTATAGTATGTTTGTACTTATATCAATTCATGACTTGATAAATTACCTTTAAAAAAAGCATTTCGAGAAAGTGCACTGATACCAGATTGTTCAAAAGAGTTATCGCAACCCTCGCAAAAGAGGCAACTAAAGGGAACACTGTGGGTTTTAAACACTCCCTCTCAAGCTCAACCCAGAACGGGGCAATTTATTTAATGATTTGAAAAGAAAAAAAAGCATCACACAATTACCGAGACATTTGTCTGATCATGTTCGTAAATCTTTCGCACTAACAGCCACATCAATCTCTTTTTCGAATAGAATAATGTACGATTTAATAAGTTTATAGTGTCTTAAATCCAAATAAATGCACTGCATATTACACATTCGTAGGCGATACCCCATAAAAGCGGCTCAGTGGAGCTATATATAGGAATATCTAACATGTTTGGACTTAGCTTTTAGTGTACTAGATTGTACACTAAAAGCTAAGTAATTCTCACCTGGGTAGTGAATAGCTAACGCAGTATCCGTTTTGATGATAAATACGAAAAACTCTAAAGCTTTTCTGGACAGAAAATAGTTAAACATCCATAAAAAATTGCAAAACTTAAATAATATAATTATCAAAAATTAACTGGATATTTTCGATGGATAGGAAAAATGTCTTGATTGAAATGTCTCGGCAATTCAGGAAGGAAACAAAACATTGTAAGCGCTACTTTATAGTAAACAAATAGATAAGAATAAATACAAACTAAAAAAGAAACATATAAATCATGAATGTTATTGCACAAAATAAATCCAACAAATCAACGATTCTACCAGCTTCTTGCAAACGTATTCAAGTGCCTTCACCTTAAAGGTAAACCGACTGGATGCCGTACTAATGTTCAACGGGAGAACATCCCATTATTAGGTATGAATTATGTATAGCATTTACGAGCAAAATATTTTAATAAATACCTAAATCATAGTCGTTAACGACAAGCTGTGAAAAAATATGGTGACCCAACCGGGCTTGTCCTTTGAAAGTCGGTATGCCTGGAACGTTAATCTGCGGGCGCTAGCAATATTTGTTTTTTTGGTAACACGAAGCAGTTTTGAAACTATTATGCGAGGTTTTTTATTTATCCACAGTTACTTGTTTGTTCAGCTTGCCTTTATGACTAAGACTATAAATATTCTTCCAATAATAAATTGTGGAACAATTGGCTTGCCGTTCTTGGTGATTTTTATGGACAATTTTAGGTAACCGGTAGTCAATGTAAACAATAGAAACATTTGTGTAAAGATACGTGTATTAACACCCGTTAATGTTCTTGATATAGGAATGGCATGGGAAAACAGTTTTTTTTTTATTGGGTGGGAAAATCATCTTATGACAAATCGCGCTCTTGGGCGGAGCGAGAGATAGTGTCAGACTTTTACTGACTAAAAACCCACTCCTGTTCCTTCGTTGCCTTTGTCCCAGGGCCCCGGGTTTCGTTTTCACACTACCCATGGCCTCAGTAGGCTTCGACCCTGCTGGGCCCCTACGATTTGCTGACATCTCCTTGAGGCGCGCGTGGAACAGTACGCGCCGTCGACGACTTAAGCTCGGTCTGGACGGTTACTGGACGGTCGGACGAGGACACGGCGTTGCTCTGCCCAAGCGGGGCACACCTCCACCGTGTGCTCCACCGTGTCCTCCGGGCGGTCCACACAGTGGCGACACCCGGGCGTGTCTTCCGCACGAATCCGGTGTAGGAACTTCCCGAACTTACCGTGTTCGGTGAGAACCTGCGTAATGCGGAAGGAGAGGACGCCGTGAGGTCTTTCCAACCACGCCTCAAAGAGGGGACTTACCGCCATAATTGTGGCGTGCCCAACGGGTAAATACTAACTTCAATGGTTTTATCAGAAATATTCGTGAAGCGTAATAACCATTATCATCATCATCATCATAATTTCAGCCCAAAACCGTCTACTGTTAGACACAGGCCTCCCCCAAATGTAGGTTCTCGCATCCATTGGATTCCCGCGACTCTCACCAGGTCTTCGGTCCACATTGGGGGAGGCCTTCAACGCTGCGTCTTCCGGTATGTGGTCGCTACTCTAGAACTTTTTGACCCTATCGACCATCTGTTCTGCGAGCAATGTGCCCAGCAACCTGTCACTAGGGTTTGACGATTCTTCGGGCTAAATAATCTTGGTTCTTGTTAAAGCGTTATATCAACGACGCAATAAATCTGCATGTGGCATTTTGGCTACTGTTACTGTTATTGGTGTCGTTAGCAATTGTTCACGTACATGTGCACGAGCGTGATCTCAAAGTCTAAACCCTATACCCCCGATTTCTGATTTAAGCATTTCAAGTTGAGTATTACTCAAATTCTACTTTATCGTAAAGAACCTGTCGAAATTTGGCATTTAAGTATGGTATGAGACAATCTTAACTCGAAATACTCAATTCAGAAACCCGCCCCCAGTGCCATAAAAGAGCTTCCACGAAAAAAACACACCCGCGCTCATCAGAGGCTTCTAAAACGGATAGGAGCGACAGCTCAATACGTCACCAAAGTGTATTTTTTTTTTAAAAAGCTACGAGTATAATGGGTTCATCCATTTTTAGTGACAAGCAGGAGGGAGTTTTTAGTCTTTTACTGACTAAAGCCCACTCGTTTCTATCAGTCGTCAAGGCATTTCAGGGCTACTGTACCTCTACCGAACAATGCTGTAGCTTTAGTAAGAATTATTTTGGATTTCTAGAATAATTTCTATAGAAACTGTTTCGAAGACATACAAATATTAATGCGTGAGATATTTTCTAAAATGTACCTAGATCTTAGTTCTATTTAACACATTACAAAAAACGAATAACAAAATTTTTGTGCAGTCCTCCCTGTGATCTCTGAAAAACGTAAATATTTATCAATCAGAAAAAATACAAGTGTCTATTTATTTGTTTCCCACTTTATAAAATTGTTACAACTTATAATCACTGTTATTAGTGCAAATAGAAAGTGTTCATAAATATTCAATTCCTTCTCCAAAAAGTAAGGGAACGGCCATGATTGCAGTTAAAATTAGTTTTGAAGTCGTATAATAGCATTTCGGTGCAAAACACACGGTAGGTCAACCGGTTTCTATGATGTCATGGAAACTGATTTTATTGCAAAGGAAAAGGAGTGAGTAATTACATTGCCTCACTGAATATTTGGGTCACAAAGAGGCCGATATTTTTTTTAAAAGGCTCGTAATTTTAGAGCTTCCTTCATGTCATTCGAAACGATTTTGAAAGGTGATATTTTAAGAACAGTAATCGAGAGTTTCTGGAAAAATATTAAACAAAAAGTAAGTTCTATAAATATTTTTAATGAGAGAATGTTTTTAAAGCATTTCAAAACATATTTCAGTAACTTACTACAAAACACTGACTCGGTAATAATAATTTTACAAAGTAACATTACATGACTTCAGTAACCAAATAGAAATAATCTTGATATACGATTTATTAAAATTATTAATACTTAAAATCTTTGCAGCAACGGAAGTAATGATCCATAAAAAAAAATAATATCATGCACTCTCAGTTTTAAAAAAAATGATGAAGGAAATGTTTGATGCATTTTCTTTAGAACACCTAATTTTTATGTGGGTTGTTCACTTTTTTTTACAGACATACATTATACAATTTTAAAGAGATATATACACGATTGAGCAGTGGTGGCCGAGCGGTAACGGCCTCGACTTACGAGTTGTAGGTTGCGGGTTCAAACCCAGCCAGGCGCATTACTTTGTGTAATTTATTTCATCACCACTGCTCTCAAAACGGTGAAGGAAAACATCGTGTGGAAACCGGCATGTCCTAGAACCAAAAATTCGAAGACATGAGACATCCACCAACCCACACTGGGCCCGCGTGGTGGATTACGGCCCATTCCCTCTCCTAGAGAGGAGGCCTGAGTACCAACAGTGGGAACATTATACGGCCGACTATGCTATATATACACGCAGTTCTCAAAATGACAACAAAGACTTGTTAGGCTTTACTATATCTTAAATCATAATAAAAACTTAGAATTTAATTTCCGGTGGTCAATATGGAATGGATTCTCGGTTAAGCAAATAGGAAAATGTAAGCGAAGCAAAGAAACAAATAAAATTTGATTTCGATTTTAGATCACTGCAAAAAAATTAACCGTATTTTACGATGAACCCAATATTTTTTTATTTGTCACACTATAAAGTAGATACAAAATTGCTTGGTGATACTAAAATGTAAGGTTACTTTGTTTTATTTTCTAAAGTAAAGCTTTAGAAGAAAAATAACTTAACTCATTAACTGAAGTGTTGAAGAACTCTGTGATCAGATTAAATAAAGTTTTAGTTTTTCTTCTAGTAATATATTTTAATTCTTTTGAATACACCTGGAGAGAAATTATCAAAACAATAAGGAATATGCATTCAAAAATATTTTGGTACATAATGTTTTTTTTTTATTATACGTAATGTTAGTTTTAGTGTAATAAATATGCATAAATAGAATACTAAAAGATAAAATAAAATTTGATTGAGAAGCATACGAGACCTGTCTCTGGCCATACGGATGTGATGGACTTTCACGTCTCGGACCATTTGATAACCTAATTTTCACAACACTGGAGGTCTGACAGGCAGTCGCTCCATGTAAAACACCAGTGTTCAGCCGCATCCGGTAAGGCTGCAAGTCAACCCCAAGATAGTTGGGAAAACGAAAACGTTGGCTACAGAGATGATGATATTATGACAGAACGAAATCAATTTTTGTAATGAAAAAACGCATTAGAAACATTTTCTTAACCTCTCAAGCGCTGTGGGGTACTTTATTTAGCTTTATGATCACATAGTGTATTTTGGTGGTCGGCGAAATTAGCCGTGCTGACAGGGCGCTTGAGCGGCCGTTAGCCTTTGATGTCATAAAACTGCAATGTCTATTTTCTTGTTCCAGGCAGTGGTATTCAGAGTGGCTCAAGGACCGTTCATCGAGGAGTTCCACCAGTGCGTGACGCATGGGTTCTACACCCAGCGCTGGCAGGAGCAGGCATATACCACGCTCTCGCTGATCTTCATGTTCATACTGCCTCTAGTCATATTAGTGTCGACGTACGTGTCTACAGTCAGAACTATTGCTAGTAAGTATCTATTTGTGTTTTTTATTTATGTAAACGATATTTTTCAATCTTCCAGTAGCATAACAGTTGAAATTTTGAAACTTTTATGGCAGTGTTTGAGCTATTGGCGGCATGTCACAGGATCGGATTTTTTTTAAATTCTTGATTGGTTCGCGCTTGACCACTGTCTCACCTCGATGCGGTTGACGATGGAGCGCGCTTACCTACGCGGTTCCCGCATGAAACAAACAATATATCACTGTGACCTACAGATAGTTGTTCCGGGTTTGGGTGTCTTGTTTATTTGTGAAGGAACCTACGATACAGGAGTAATTCCTTATGTGGGTCACGCTTTCTTTTTTTTCTTTCTTTTTTTCAAATCTTGGCATAGGTTTTCACTCATTCATTTCCCACAAGAAATCCAGAATTCTATTGAATAAAATCCATTTCTAAACTTTTTGCTGTCAATGATAGATATGATGACAAGAGATAGGACTTGTCATTCAATGAGCTGAGGTTAGTAGGTGCTTCCCTTGAAAATTGTTTTGGTAGGATAAGTTAGTTTATGTGGGTAGTGCCAAGAATAGAGTCTGTGCAACGACTTAGGTAGGAATTTGACAATTCGTCTTTTCAACTTCGGTATTAAATTTACAATAATTAAGTAGCAAAGATGTTCAGAATTTATGGTATAAAATACAGTAATTTGGAGATTTATTTATTTATTTAATCAATTAATTACAACGGTTACAGAAACTAAACAAAAAGTTTTAAGTTGTACAACATGTACTTACATCAATTCCTCTCACAGTACTTCTGACATACCAATAAAATCATCTTCCATTCATCCGCAAACAGATCGTTTGTTGGATAAGAATCCAAGAGATTATTTGAGAGATATTTGTCTTTGTAAATAAACGCAGTGTGAGCTGTTTCATTGTTAAAGGCGGCTACTATACAACCTTGAAATAGGCGATTTTTTATAAGCAAAAACAAAAAAAATGGTTGTAAAGTAATTAAAATACGTATTAAAGTACCTACTTTAAATCATTAAATTTTAGAGTTTTACATATTTTTTTTAACACAAAATAAAACTCATAGTACTGTCACGCTTCTTCTATGTTTTATCGTTTGTTTCATCTAAAGTTTTGAATATATCAAAGTGACCATCGAAATCCTTCATGTATGAAATAGTTCGTTTACTTAAATATATTGTTGCAAAAGTATACAAGATTCTTTTTTTTATGGATCACTCGCCTATGACCACTTTCACACCTGATGATAAGCAATGATGAGGCCGACGATAGAGTACGTTTGCCTAGAAGTAACCTATTCACTCTTGACTTAAAGATTCCTTGGTCATCTACTAGCCTAACAGGAAACAGATTTCGGCAGGGAATTTCACTCCTTAGCCGTACGCACAATTAAAGATTTTAAAACCATTTTACAAAATCGAATGTAAAATCAAACTTTCGTTCAGAATAAATAACTGCTTAAGACTACCTTGTCTAATAGTATCAAAGAAATTAATAAACTGACAACTAACTTTAAGCAGTGTAAATATAAACCAAATCAAAGGAGAAAGTTAATTATGAAAACTGTCTGCTTACTTCAACAAAATAGTCTTATAATATTGTTTATTACAAATAACGATATTTGATTTGTTTTCGACGGTATCAAATAGTAACTAATTAATTATTGGTTTAGATGAAAATGTAAATACTTTTATACTAAATAATTCATCAAAAAACTTTCGAACAAATTAGTTTTGGAATAACTACTTTATTAACAAATACCTAACCAAATATAATTATGTACATACATAAATGAGTGAAATAATAATAATAATAATAATAATAATACTACTACTTTTTTATATTTTTAAATGTTTTATTTTTATTTTTTATTGAAATATTTAAAAATATAATTTATATGTAGATATCTTTACGAATAAACGAAATAATACTAACTTTGTTACGAATATTTATGACTTAATTACGGGCTAGTTGAGCAGTGGTGGCCGAATGGTAATGGCCCCGACTTACGAGTTGTAGGTCGTGGGTTCAGACTCAGCCAGGAGCATTACTTTGTGTAATTTATTTCATCACCACTGCTCACAAAACGGTGAAGGAAAACATCGTGAGGAAACTGGTATGTCCTAGAACCAAAAATTCGAAGACATGTGACATCTACCAACCCACACTGGGCCCGCGTAGTCGATCACGGCCCGTTTCTTCTCTTGTAGAGGAGGCCTGAGTCCCAGCAGTGGGAACATTAAAAGGCTGATTATGCATGTATGTACATTTACGCAATTACAGGCTACAAAAAAAAACAAATTTTATACACTTAAGCGTCGAAATATTTCTACATATTGCTGTTATCTGCGTCCTCAGAATACTGACATAAATGCTCTTTGGTTACATAGATCAGTCGGTGGGAAATATCCTTGAAAAATAGACGCACAATATATTAAACTTTATGACCAAACATTTCGACCCTTTGCGACACTGGAGAGTCCCAAAACGTGCAGCGTTAGCGCCAACACAATCTGCCATTCTTAGAATATGAGAGGAAGCAAAGGTGTTGACACCGGTTGCGTCCCACACTAAGAGGCCTGCTCACCTTCCCCTACGTCATGTTCTTTAGAAAAAGCAGACAGACGCATATATTAGTTGGGAATTGGTATCTAAATCGGGGGAGCCAGGGAAGGTGAAATCATCTGCCGTGGTGGGGTTTTTGGGTTCCTGGGGGTGGGGAAGGTGTAGACAAAAAACCCGCTCTTATCCCTATCGGTTCTAGGCACGCAATTTACTGTTTTTCGCACTAGTGCGGAAAAGTACGCGAGCTTGTCCCCGCCACATTTATTGCATTTATCGTATCAGGCTAGGCGCTAAGCGACCCTCACGAGACCCGCGTCTACCCCTGTTTATTTATATCTTCGTAAGTGTATTTGTCGTTTGATACACGTAGAAATTGGACGTCTTGGACGGTTAGCGAGCTACCCATTGCTCGTCGTTCGCATCCCTTGCCTGTATTAGACATTTAAGTAAATTTATTAAATCCTTCTACAAAGCAAAAGAAAACTATTTTTGAGCCATTTAGTTAAAATGCGGTGTGGGTAGATGACCAGTTTTGTTGAATTATTTTCAGAACTAACTCTACCAAACACAAAAACTACAAATCAAAAACTTATAATATGGTTTTGATTTGAGCAAGATAAATCAGGTGGGCGTAGAAGTTTGTTTTCTTGTTATAAAACTAAAAATAAATTTAAACATAAACTACACCATAGGATGTGGCTGTATCACATTTCACAGTTGAGTTTTAAAAATATTGCTGGTACAAGATATATTATGAGCTTTGCAAAAAAAGAATCAATAATTGATATTTATGACTGATGATGACTTTTGGCATTCAATTTTGGTAATGCTCATTGATACTTATACCTAGATATTGGTCATAATTTTTAATGGGTATCTTCCTATATTTTAATACGAAATTTGTTAAATAACTGAACTTTCTTGATAAAGTGTGAAAAACGAGTCATCATCATCATCATCATTTCAGCCGATAGACGTCCACTGCTAGACATAGACCTCCCCCAAATGTTGCCACAACGAACAGTCCAGTGCGTCTCGCATCCATCGGATTCCCGGAACTTTCATCAGGTTATCGGTCCACCTTGTAACGCCTTCTTGGCCTTCCAACACTGCGTCTTCCGGTACGCGGTCGGCACTCCAGAACCTTTCGGCCCCAACGGCCATCTGTTCTGCGAGCAATGTGCCCTGCCCATTGCCACTTAAGTTTGGCGATTCTTCGTGCTATGTCGGCAACCTTGGTTCTCCTGCGGATATCTTCATTTCTGATTCGATCACGCAAGGAAACTCCAATGCATGTCTACAAGCTGTTTTCCAGAGTCATCACGAACCGTCTCGCGCGCGGGTTCGACGACTTCCAGCCTCCCGAACAAGCCGGATAACGAAAAGGCTTCAGCATCATACACCACATACACACGCTTCGGCAGGTTATACAGAAGACCGAGGAGTATAATCTGCCTCTCTGCCTAGCGTTTGTGACTACGAGAAAGCCTTTGATTCGATCGAGACTTGGGCTGTGCTGCAGTCTCTCCAACGTTCCCAGAAAAACGAGTATGATGGAGAAAATATTATTCAATATTATAAAAAAAATTTGGATGATGAAAATATTTCAAAGGGATACTAGAATGGTATTTACCCTTGTTGATAGTATGATATTTATCCATGTGGTATTTGAGTAATTTTTATTGTAAATTGTAAACAAACTTATAAAACAGAGGCTTTAGTTATGTTCGATTAAATATTCATATCATTAGAGTTCACTCACATGTCACATTTTTAACTTCAAATTTGATCTTCTTCTGGCATTCATGTAGCGATTGGTATTTTCATCTAGAAATCAAGCATTTGATTACTTATGATTAGTATGATACTTAATAAAGTGGAACTGATGATGAAGATTTCAGATGGCCAACAGGATTTCACGAACACACATTTATCTTGGTAGTTAAGCAACTATAAAACAAATAAAAAGTCCTAATATACATTGTATAAACGAACTGATCTGACAATGAAACCTAAAGGTAGGCACCGGAACTCCGTTATAAAATAATATAATTATCCTTGCTGTGCTTGGGCTTATTATTATAGAATTGTCATGAAATGCACTCTGGCTATTAAGGTACCATCAAACTGATTTAATGATAAAGCTAGATGAAGGGTACATAAAAGGACTCCATATTAAAATAAATAATGTATCTTAACCGTGTTTTGGCTTATTAAAATTGTAATGAGATGCTTTCTGGTTATAAATGTAGCTGTGAGGTATACAATTAAAAAGAGAATAACAATAATAATAATTATACAAAAAAACATACCTGACTTTCACATAATATAGGTGCAAGACATACAGTGCAAAATAACCACTCCCACCCACCACTACTGTGGTGTGGTGTGGTGTGGTGTAGTGTGTGTACACTACTAGATGTGTCCACTTCTGGACACATCTATTGGCCCACCTTAGAGTTTAGGTTTCGATGGCCCCTACCGAAATATGATTGCTAGATTGAACAAAAACTGTTGATGCAGTTTTAAACCTGATACATTTTACCATCTTTTTCGATCGTATTGTTTTAAATTTGAATTCAGAATACCATACGACATGGAGCTACGCCTAACAAGTCGGATATGCGCCTTGTTAAAGGCAATTGATTTTTGAACAAAAAACATGTTTTATCAAATAAAGGTTTAATTTAATAACGCGTGTTGCCTCCATGGGCATCTACCACAGCTCTCATACGATTAGGCATAGAGTTTATCAACCGCTCTATGAAATTTTGAGGGATCATCTCCCATTCCTCTTCTATGGCAGTTTTCAACTCTTGCATCGTCTGGGCAACTGGCTGAAGAGCCCTAACACGTCTTTTTAGCTCGTCCCACATGTGCTCAATGGGGTTCATGTCTGGGCTTCTGGCTGGCCAGTCCATAACTGTGATGTTCACATCCCGAAGATATTCCCTGACGATGCCGGCCGCATGGGCTCTTGCATTATCATGCATAAAAAGGAAATTTGGGCCCACATAGTCCGCGTATGGTATCACGTGAGGTTCTAAGCAGTCACGAATGTACCTTTCAGCATTTAATGTTGGCAGCCGTGGTCCTGTAACAACCTCAAGTTGAGTTTTGCCGCTCGCGGATATACCGCCCCAGACAGTCCATGAGCCACCGCCATAAGCAACCCTCTCTTCAAAGCAGCATTGTGCGAAACGCTCTCCCTTACGTCGGTAGACCTTCTTGCTTCCATCATTGCCATGTAACACAATTTTAGACTCATCAGAAAAGAGTACACGGCTCCAATCTTGCTGTATCCAATTTAAATGACTGCGTGCGAAATGAAGGCGCGCTGTTCGGTGGGCTCGCGTTAGTTTGGGCCCATTAGCTGGCTTGTGTGGTACCATATCGCGTTCTTTTAACCTTCTCCGAACAGTTCGAGTGCTCACAGATACTCCGTGGAAGTCGCGAAGTTGGTTTTGTATCTCAATGGAGGTAAGGTGACGATTTCTCAAGCTGGTCGTCACGATGAATCGATCCTGCCTTTCAGTTGTGACCCGAGATCGTGGCCTTCCTTGGCGACGAACAAAGCCGCCAGTCTCTAGGTACCTCCGATAAACATTTCGGACCGCAGATCGACTTAAATTAAGTTGAGCACTCACGTTTCTTTGGCTGTGTCCGGCCTGAATAAGTGCCACAGCTCGGGCGGCGACTTCAGGTGAAGTATCCATAGATTATTGATAGAACCTCACCTTAATGTTAAGAATAAGTAATGTTTGTTGCAAAACCAAAGATATCAATCACTATTTCAAGAATTAAATCCAAGTAAACCAATAAAACCAAGTTTTTTTAGTATTCGATTGTTTGATATCAACAAACAGGCTCCAAATTGTCTTTTGTTTCTTTAAATTCTGTGTTCGAAATTCAAAAAAAGACTATTGAATGAAATTGTGAATGTGCCAGGTTCAAAACTGCATAAAAACTTTTTGCTCGACCTATTAAAAAATTTTAGCTAGGACCAAACGAAACTGAAAATACAAGGTGGGCCAATAGATGTGTCCAGAAGTGTATAATTTTGAGAGTCAGTGTTAAAATTAAATAAGTAAAAAAAAAAACCAAAAGCACCAACTTTCTCATCATTATTTTTCTTACAAATTTCTACCAAATCTTTTAGTCTATTTTGCGATAAAAATACTTTGTGAATTTGAAAAGTATCTATTATAAAATGAATGTTCACTCCTTTCCGCGAAATTCTAAAAAAAGTATATAGATATTGCTACCTGCGATGAAAAAGTTACGTTGTTAATTTCTAATTTTTATTTTCAGAGAGTGAAAAAGTATTCAAGCCCGAGGTGCGGAGGCAGGAAAAATATTTTACTCCTGATATGAATCGAAGAAGACTTATTGATAGAGCGAAAATGAAGTCCTTGAGAATGTCTGTGGTCATAGTGGCTGCTTTCCTCATCTGGTGGACACCTTATTATGTTATGATGATTATCTTCACGTTCCTCAATCCTGACAAAGACGTAAGTACCATCTCCATACACGTTATATTTATGAGGTCTATTTTTTGATGTATGAATAAATAAGTACTTAAGTGCTTAGGGCACTTAGGCACCACTTTCTCAAGTTGTGTCGAATATTGAATGTGTGTGTTGAGATGGCAAATACCTAATGTAAATGCCATGTCATTATTTATACTTCGATATATAAACCGATTTCGATTTTGGCAAAAACCACAAAAGTTAATGTTTTATTCGATTATTTTTAACGTAGGAATATAAAGTCGATTTACAGGAATCGATTGTTTGATACTCTGACCTTTTTTAGATCATTTTGTGTGATTTGAAATCGTCGAATGAAAATGTGACCATGTTATATTTTTTTGACAGGGGTTTACATGAATCGATGCGACAATTTCAACCAAATTTCCAAAAACTTTGAATTTGTTGAACCATCAGTTTTTAGATTACAGAGTGAAATACCGCATTTTGCCACGAAATAATAACTTTGTTTATTTATATAATATTTAGTAATACACAAACATGTAATATTAGGTTAACAAATATTTTATACTGGTAGATTCATAGTGCCAATAATGAATGGGTTTCAACACTTACAGAATTTTATATAAATATCTATGTAGAAAGAAAAGCTCAGATATAAGTTACGTACTTAAACCTTACCGAATACCTACTAGACTCAAATACAATACAGTTTATTACCTTGTTTACACTTATTTTATTACGCTTCTACTCGACTCTAATTTTAATAGGTAAATACTGACATCAGTACAAGAAAGTAGATCATTTTGTATTCTTCTCAAAGCACATTTGATTTATTTGTTTCATATAATCGTTCATTATACATACCGTAATACGGGGTGAATTGAAATTCAGGGGGTGAATAGAAACAAATTTTGGTTTGGTTTTTCACTTTGATACCATATTATCGGCTTCTCACAAAGCATCGACTTTTTAGAATACCAATTCATTAATAAATTCATCATCATCATCATCATTTCAGCCGAAAGACGTCCACTGCTGGACATAGGCCTCCCCCAAGCGTCGCCACAGCGAACGGTCCTGTGCGTCTCGCATCCATCGGACCCCCGCAACCGTTACCAAGTCATCGGTCCACCTTGTAGGATGGCCGTTGGGGCCGAAAGGTTCTGGAATGGCGACCACGTACCGGAAGACGTAGCGTTGGATTAATAAATTGATTCAGTTAAATTCTGAATAAAATATTTAAATATCGTGAAAATACCCTTTGAAGTTTTGTTTCTATTCACCACTGAGTTTCTATTCACCCCATTTGACTGTACACAAACAAACTCTTCTGTATAATATTATTACAGCGCATAAATAACATTTTACGAAGATCGTATTGAAAGGAAAATATATAATAATATAATATTATATTATTAACATATTATATCGATACTTCGAATACAACAACAGTCCAATCATGATACATTATAAGAATAATAATCGTATGTTAAAACAACACCTCTTGACTTAGGTTCCTGAACAAAATTGTAGGCGTTATTTAGATTCGAAAATAGGAGAGTTGCTCTGAACGAAACACTTAACTTCATAAAGAGATATCTCAAAATATTTATATGAAACCAGTTTATTACTTTTATTTATAATACAGGCACAAATAAAACGAAACAATGAAAACTAAATCTTAGGCTGTACTTTTCTTGAGACCATGTCCGTACGAATTTTGCTATGGATATTGATGTGGTTTTTAAATCATTTCGAGACATTTTTCCAGAAGGTTTATTGAGTACTATTTCTTAATATTTTGTTAAACTTACAGAAATTCGGTGATATACAGGGTGTTTGCTGCATCGTGTGCCAAACTAAAATGGTCGATGGGAGGGGTCATTTTCTATCCTTTCAGACCCCTAAATACTTCTCATGCCCTGTGGATTTTTTTTCATCGACTTTTGATTGTTTTATGAAAATAAGACCCAAATTTTTCATTCAAA
This sequence comes from Mythimna impura, assembly GCA_905147345.3. NCBI lineage: Eukaryota > Metazoa > Arthropoda > Insecta > Lepidoptera > Noctuidae > Mythimna > Mythimna impura. The sequence goes on along the minus strand of LR990356.1, from coordinate 14,507,320 downwards.
TATGAATTAAAAAAAAATATATAAGGCGTAGACTCTGAATTTTAATTTTATTTAGATATGTATTGTATTAGAGTACTTTAAAATTAAAAATTAGTGACATTAGCTATCTAGTTTTTTTTTTTATTTACTCGCAAAGTTTTGAACTTAAAATAAAGCTGTTCATGTTTCAGTTACTTACAGGGCTATAAAAAAAAACCAGAAGCGACCGGAATCTTCCAACTCCCTCAAAAATTTTCTAGTTGTTCTTTCTTTTAGATGTGCCACATGTCATTAAACCAATTTGAGCAGCATTTGTATAAATTATGAAATAAATGTTAAAAATACAGTTTAATTTTTTTATAATTTCTAACCAAAAACCCACGAAAAGAGAGATACGAGACAGATGTTACCTTATAAGAGTGAGATAACATGTTTAATAGGTTTTTCAAGTATCATTTAAGCAAAAATATTTTTTAAATCATAATTATGAATATCAGTCTTATGTGACTCGATTCACAATTCTAGCGAATTCACAAAGTTATAAAAAGATTTTTATGGCATGTGGTACATCAGTAGCAAGAGGAAAAACTAGAGAATTTTTTTGGGAGTTGGAAGATTCCGGTCGCTTTTGGTTTTTTTTTATAGCCGTGTAAATAGCGGAAACATGAACAGCTTTAATTTAAGTTCAAAACTTTGCAAGTAAAATAAAAATAAAAACTAGATAGCTAATGTCACTAATTTTTAATTTAAAAGTACTCTAATACAATACACATCTAAATAAAATTAGAATTCAGAGTCTACGTCTACTACTGTCTACGAAAAATCCACAGGGCATGAAAAGTGTTTAGGGGTCTGATAGGATAGCATGTGACCCCGGCCGTCGACCATTTTAATTTGGCACACGACGCACCAAACACCCTGTATAAGTCATGAAAGCAGCGAGAAGCTGGGGTAATAACTTAGTAAATTTACAAGAAACTCGTAGCAAATAACGTATATTTAGAACACTACTTATCTTCCTGCCTTTGTTTGGTTAACCGTTACACTTTTCTTTGGTCCTTTCCCTATCCATTCATCTACATTCGTATACTCATATTGCTTTTAGAAAATATGCGTTTAAACCCTCTTCTTTGCATGAAAAGTTGAAAGAGAATCGTTTGTCTTTGTACGGTACCGAGACAAACGATTTTCTTGCAACTTTTCAGTCATATTGTTACATTAAAAGCACAATATTATTAATAATCAAAATCATAAAATGATTATAACAGATAATAAAAACCCATTATTGATGTTTAAAAAAAATTCATTAGTAACATATATTATATCGATACAAATACATACCATTATAAACCTACTCACCTCCAAGTTCCTTGGCATTACGTTGCTAATGTGTAATTATAATATGAAAATAATGATGTAATTTTTTGAAGAAAAAAGTTATTCTAATAAACTTTTACAAATAGCTACTTTTTATGTTTTTGTAGTACTTATGTTAGCTATTATTTTTGTCGAATATTGCTTCTTGTGTCTAACCAATAAGGATAGAATTATAAAAATATCGAATAATTATCTTCAACTTTAACATTCATTATTTATTGTACCCCATGAAAAATTTAAAATATGTGGCAGAGTTTATGTACATAGAACAGCTTAACTCAAAGTTAGCTTAACTTTGAGTTAAGCTGGCCTATGTATTCTTCTTTTTTTTTTATTAATCAAGAATTTGTTTTTTTGGAGTAGGTAACTGCCACATAACTTTGGTAACATTCACTCTGGCTCTGGACGGATCGAGAGTGAGTGTCTAACTTTTACAACTGCAAATACGTTTTCCTTCTGTTAACCATTGTGAGCTAGTACTGTGATGACTCTTTCGACCACTCTTGCAGCCCTGGCAGGCATTGACCATGGCGGGTCTCGTCAATCAGGCTGACAAACATGATAACGAAAGATAATAACTTCCATGTTTTAATAACTTTATAATTATGACAACATTAATAATTTTCACAAGCTTTGGAATAGTCCGTACATATTAGTCTATGTATTATGTTAAAAATAACTATTTAACAAGTGATTTACTTGAAACTATTTCAAATAAATCAGTTATAAATGGGATTAATATTAACTTCAAATATTTCAGTACCATAACGCCGACATCATTTAAAACTTTTTATCGACTAATGGAAAATCTAAACGAATAAGTTTTCAAAATTCATAACAACCATTAAATGGAATGATTTTATTTGAAAGTCGGTTGAACTAGGGGCGTGGAATTTATAAGTGGGCTAATTATAATTAAGTATTGATCAATCAATTTATCAATATCAATTTTATAAAATTAATAATTACCTGATTGTGAAGTTCTATAATAATTTGTTTTTAATAGAAAAAGTCTATAATAATGGCTTTGTGAAATATCTAAATAATTGGCTTATAAAAACCAAATCGTTTTTGTTCAATATCTCATTAATTTTGACATGACACTGCTTATTTTGTGTAATAAATTCCTTTCACCAATCGTCATCGTTGAAGGTATTATTTTAACAGACGGTTTCAAAAGTTTCATAAGCTTTCAGAAAGTAAGGTATATTTCAAAGGAAATAAAATCGTATAATCAAATTATTACGGCAATTTTCGTATTTCATAATTAGAAAAAAAAACTTTTTTTATTCAGTAGTTTGAAGATTAGGACTGGGCGTCGATGAGTTAGGTAGGCACTAATTGAGGCCGAACTTTTATTTATTAAGTATTTTTATCTAGTGCTTGACTGCAATCCCACCTGATAGCAGGCCGAAACCGGGGGCCCTGGGACGAAGGCAAACAAGGAACAGGAGTGGGTTTTTAGTCAGTAAAAGTCTGACACTATCTCCCGCTCCGCCCAAGGGCGGGATTTGTCATAAGATGATTTTCCAACCTATAAAAAAAAAATAAAAAAATAAAAAAAATAAAAAAAAAACCTGATAGCAGGCAGTGATTCAATTATTGATGGTGAAGCGCACTAGTTTATCAAGAGCCTATTCACAAGGCTTGAAGACACCAAATTTATAATCGGACGGGAAGACCGCAGCAGGCAAATTGTTTCAGTCCTTCAATGTACGCGGTATAAACGACGAGGCAAAACGCTTGGCGGTGAAAAGAGTGTTGAAGGGTGATACGTTGAATTGTATTGCTGTGTTTTACTGGAATTGTTTTTATTGAAATTTAAATTTTTCGCTACTTAGATTTTGAGGTATGATTTATTAAGTTCGGTTAAAACCAGACACCGGAAATCAATTCCTCTAGTAGAAATTCAAGCAGGATTATATTATTTTGATAAAATAATAAATAATAATAATTTATTTCGCTCCAAAGGTACAACGATCTTATTCAGTATACATATGAACATACAATTCGCTGGTTGTACAGTAGCACACAGTAAATGATCTACTAACTCCCAAACTAAGTCAAGCTTGTATTTTGTGAGTTAGTGGTTCTTCGGAAGGAGGTCTTACATTTACACAACCTTGTAGGTAAAACGATGTACTTCAAATTTTTAACAATATAAAATAAAACTTAATTTAGAACAATAAAACTAGTAGATTTTCCTTTAGCTAAAAAAAAAGAAAAGGTAGCAACAAAAGACAATAAATACAGTCAATAGATAAATGTTCTCCACATTTTATAACCAAAAAAATAATAATAATAATAATAAATAATTGAAAAATAATAATTAATACAATCATTTTTTTTATATTTTACCTCTTTACAGTTATTATCATCTCAGTCCGTGCATAATCTAAAGTTAACAACCAACTATTTAATTTATGTTTAGCCTCTAGTTTGGAACAAGGGTATATATTTATGGCTTTGTTGACCGCGTTAAACTGTCTCGAGCTAGCTGCGTCAGCAACAACAGAATAAATTGGTGACTTAAATATTTGAATAATTTGTGTGACACAAGTAATTTGTTAAGCCTTTTTTTTCAATTTAAAATAGTGGAATCATTCTAGTCTTTTGTATTAATATTATTGTTCATAATTTCTTTACTTTCTTTTAATAATTTAGCACAAGCTGGAACAATATGAAATTTACGTAATTACGTTTAATTGTAATTCATATACATAATCAACAAAAATTACACATCTTATTAGGTTGGGCACGCCACAATTATGGCGGTAAGTCCCCTCTTTGAGGCGTGGTTGGAAAGACCTCACGGCGTCCTCACCTTCCACATGACGCAGGTTCTCACCGAACACGGTAAGTTCGGGAAGTTCCTGCACCGGATTCGTGCGGAAGAGACGCCCGGGTGTCGCCACTGTGCGGACCGCCCGGAGGACACGGTGGAGCACACGGTGGAGGTGTGCCCCGCTTGGGCAGAGCAACGCCGTGTCCTCGTGGGGGCGATCGGTGGCGGCGATCTCTCGCGCCGGGCCTTGGTACAGGCCATGGTCCGGAGCGAGGAGGAGTGGCACGCGGTCGCCTCCTTCTGCGAAGCAGTAATGCTAGCAAAGGAGGCGGCCGATCGGCAACGATCCTCACGCCCCAACCGCCGCCGGGATTCCGATCCCGATTTCCGGCCACCGTAGGCGGGGGCTTGCGGACGGCGAGCGGTGGGTGGCTCGCCGTCCGATCGTCCGGTAACCGTCCGGACCGAGCCCAAGTCGTCGACGGCGCGTATTGTTCCACGCGCGCCTCAGGGAGATGTCAGCAAATCGTAGGGGCCCAACAGGGTCGAAGCCTACTGGGGCCACGGGTAGTGTGAAAGTGAAACCCGGGGCCCTGGGACGAAGGCAAAGAAGGAACAGGAGTGGGTTTTTAGTCAGTAAAAGTCTGACACTATTTTCCGCTCCGCCCAAGAGCGGGATTTGTCATAAGATGATTTTCCCACCTAAAAAAAAAAAAAACATCATATTAGGTCTTTACCTATAAAATTACCGGGTTGCTTTGAAGTGCAGTTGTATCTTTGGATTGACTTGGAATTATAAGTTTAAATAAACTTTATATTAAAGGTACGTTGTTCTTTTTTTGAAATTATGTATTTATTGGGTTCTTTATGTTTTGTATTTTCTGTAATATCGCAGTACTTATAACTATGAAAGCTAATTTCATGGGTAAAGGCCTATTAATTTCATCAGCCACTTTCTCGCAATAAAAAACTTGAGCACCTTTTCTGTATCAGTATCTAATATAAATTAGGAAAACCTAATCCTCTTTTAGGAGGCAGGTATTTCTTCGAAAAACATTGAACTACTTAAGTAGCTTATATCATCTAAACATAAAATCCTATTCACTTACTGTAATGTTTTGTATTTTTTCTAGTCGCTTTATTATTTGCGACGTACGATAATTAACCATTTTTCTAAAAAAATACTTTGCAATACTCGCTACAGTCAAGTCAAAGTCAAAGTCAAAAGTTTTTATTTCACATAGGCCTACATGGGCACTTATAAAACGTCAAAAGTTAGTGCACGATTCCAAATTGGTCGTTTCCTATGGAGAAGAACCGGCAAGAAACTCCATGGTTACTCTTTTAAAAAAGTGGTTTTTTACAATATTTTCATATTACAGTATTAATATACATTATGTAAGAACAGTGAAGATCAGTCGATATTGTACCCAAAAGCACAATAAAAATAATCGTAAAAAGAAAAGTGAGTCGTAATAGGAAGTAACCTAAGAATTCGCGGAGTCTACAGTGTTCTCACATTCACATTATATAAAAAAGAGGCTATATAAAAAAAGCAAGAAAAATAAATAATTACAATTATCATTAAATGGCATGTCAACAAAATAAATTACTAACGAATTTATGGTGTCTAATAATATAAAAAAATATTGCAAAAGCAATGTATTAGAAGAAAAAAAAAGTATATATTACAACAAATGTAGAGCAGTTAATAGATACATGTACACAATATTATGAGTTACCAGGGGGGGCCATGTGCAGAAGCAGTCATTGCCAAACAAGCGTGTCTTCGACATAGTCTTTTACCTTGTAATACGCTTTTTTAGATAGGACACGCTTAATATGGGTTTTGAACTTTCCCTCGCTAAGTTCAGTCACCGCCTTTGGTAGCTTGCTATAAAAGCGTATGCTGTTTACTAAAAATGACTTGCTGGTCTTAGCTAATCTCCATTTGGGTAATACAATTTCGTGTTTACTACGCGTATAACGCGTATTTATGTTATGAAAATCGCTTTTAATTTTGAAGAGTTAGGTTTTTACGAACATACAAAATACTTTCTAAAATATAAAGAGAAGGCAGAGTAAGTATATCGATTTCTTTGAATTTATTTCTGAGGGACTCGCGAGGACCCAATGTATAAATAGCCCGGATTGCTCTCTTTGGCAATATGAAAATTGAGTCTACATCAGCTGCAGATCCCCACAGTAAAATGCCATAAGACATAATACTGTGGAAATAAGCATAGTAAACTAACCTAGCCGTGGCTACATCTGTCAATTGCCTTATTTTTTTTACTACATATGCGGCTGAGCTTAATCTACCTGAAAGAGTTCTAATATGAGCGCCCCACTGCAGTTTAGAATCGATAGTTATACCTAAAACAACAGTATAATAACAGCCTTCAGTTCTTGAGGACTCCAGGTACTCCACGCTTTGGGCTTTGGTGGACACTGGCATAGATCAAATTGTCTATGCTTGTGTCTACCGTTCGCACAGTGGTGATCAGGAGACAACCAGGCTCACACAGCACCTTAGTGAGGCGGCGAATGTGGCTCAGCAGCGGTACCCTTCTGCCCAATTGGTGATACTGGGGGATTTCAATGCCCACCATCAGGAGTGGCTCTTCCCATACCAGTGCACAGACCATGCTGGGCGAGAGACGCGGAAGCTAGCGCTAGCGTTAAATCTCACCCAGCTGGTCCAGGGGGCTACAAGGGTGCCGGATGTTGAGTCACACATGGCCAATTGCTTGGACCTTCTGTTGACTACAGATCCGGACCGGTACTCAGTGTCGATATCTTCACCAATAGGTAGTTCCGACCATTGTCTGGTGAAATCTGTATCCGTCTATTCCCCGCCCGATCCCAGCCCAAGAGGCACCCGGCGGGTTTGGCGATACAAGTCAGCAGATTGGGATGGTATGCGTTCTTTCTTCGCATGCTATCCTTGGCAGCCTACTTGCTTCTCTTCCGCTGATCCGTCGTTGTGCGCGGACGCAGTGTCGGATGTGTTGCGTCGGGGGATGGAATATTACATTCCATTCTCTGATGTAACAATGTCTGACAAGGTTCGACCTTGGTTTGGCGCCGAATGTAATCGCGCTGAAGCGCTTAAACAATCGGCATACCAAGAATGGGTCGACGCTCGTAGGCGCAAGGCAAGTGACGTGACTCAAAAAAAGAGAGCCTATAATAGGGCTGCCAAATCCTGCAAGAAGGTGATGTGGAGGTCTCGGTTTGACCACATTAGCCGAATTGGGAACAAACTTGCTTCATACCCAGCAGGTAGTAAAGCGTTTTGGTCCCTGGCTAAATCTGTTGAATCGAACTTCTGCCGTCCCTCACTACCACCACTGCTGAAACCCGATGGGTCGCTGGCCCACACCGCTGAGGAGAAAGCAAATCTATTTGCCTCTCTTTTTGCGGAATCTTCACGTCTTGATTCCGGTAACGCGCGGCCCCCTGCCTTTCCTGAGCGATGCGAGACGACTATGGCAGACATACGCATCCATTAGAAGGACGTCCGTAGGGTGCTACATAACCTTGACGTGAACAAAGCCAGTGGTCCCGACGGGATACCGGCAATTGTTTTAAAAACTTGTGCGCCTGAACTGTCTCCGATCCTGACACGCTTATTTCGTCTTTCGTTTGAGGCTGGAAAAGTACCGATGGCTTGGAAGCAAGCTAACGTGCAACCCGTGCCCAAGAAGGGTAGTCGGGCTGACCCTTCTAATTACAGACCTATCTCGGTAACGTCCATTCTCTGCAAGAGTATGGAACGAGTGATCAATAATAAGCTCCTGGCATACCTAGAAGCTAATGACATCCTCAGTGATCGTCAATACGGCTTTCGCCGAAATCGGTCAACTGGGGATCTTCTAGCGTATGCCATTCACATCTGGAGCGAGGCCATCGAGAAGCATGGGGAAGCACTTGCAGTCTCCCTTGATATCTCGAAGGCCTTTGACAGGGTCTGATATGATAGCCTTATTGCTAAGCTTCCTTCCTTCGGTCTGCCCACTGGTCTGTGTGAGTGGATCGCAGACTTCTTGAGGGGGCGATCCATCCGAGTGGTTATTGATGGCTGCTCGTCCGGTCAAATGGAAATTAATGCCGGGGTCCCTCAGGGGTCGGTACTCTCGGCAACACTGTTCTTGCTGCACATAAACGACCTTCTTAAACCCGGTACCTTTGGGTATGCAGACGATAGCACTGTTGCTGAGAGATACGTGTCCGATGCACGTGCTAGTGGGTCACAGATCCAGTCTTTCCGAGAGGCTATGGTTGAACGCTTGAACTTTTCCTTGAAGGCAGTATCCGACTGGGGCGATGCCAATCTGGTCAAGTTCAATGCTGCTAAAACCCAGGCGTGTCTTTTTTCCGCCAAACGGAGCCAATTCCACCCGGCTCCATCATTCCGGGGTGTAACCGTGCCGATAACCAGTGACCTTGAGCTTCTTGGGGTAACGTTGTCATCTACCCTCAATTTCGGCTCTTTCATCGAGGCTAAAGCTCAACAGGCTGCCAAAAAATTGGGGATCTTGGCCAAGGTGAGACAGTACTTCACGCCGGAACAGCTGCTCAAACTTTATCAAGCGCAAGTTCGATCGTGTATGGAATACTGCTCTCATCTTTGGGATGGGTCTGCCAAATACCAGCTTGATGCTCTGGAGTCGATTGAGAAGCGAGCCAAGAGAATCATCGGTGATGATGCACTTGTCGATTCAAAACTCCAAAGCCTTGAGCATCGACGCCGAGTTGCTGGCCTGTCGGTTTTCTATCGATTACACTTCGGGGAGTGTGCGTTGGAATTGCACAATTTAATTCCACCAAGTCCGTTCCATCATCGGACCACTAGACGTACGGCGTTGCGCCATCGGTACATGGTGGACATCCCACCCATACGTACAAAGCGTTTTGGGAACACATTCATAATGCGTACAGCTAAGGAGTGGAATTCCCTGCCCGAGTCTGTGTTCCCTGATAGCTACAACCTAGGGGTCTTTAAGTCAAGAGTGAATAGGTTATTTCTAGGCAAGCGTGCTCCATCGTCGGCCACATCATCGCTTACCATCAGGTGAGATGGTGGTCAAACGCGAGCCTATCAATAATAAAAAAAAAAAAAAAGCCTAATGATATAAATATGAATTTTATATCAGAGTGCAGTGCGATCAATCGTTGAAATCGGACGCGCCTGCACTGTACGCGAAAATTATTATTTAATTTGCGCCGAACGCGGCAAGTGCCGCTGCCATCATGCGTTCGGAAGAACTTGTGGCGAACGAGGTTCTGGCATTCCTGCAGTATCAGCTCGATGTCATGGACGAGGTCAGTGTGACCCAGATCTGCACGTCCAACTTCAATGAAGAGGAGATTCGCAGAGCGAAAACACTGCTGTACGAGTCGCTACACATGGCTGACCGAATGCCGTCCCGTAGGAGGGATGAAAAAGGAGAGAGGAGTCTCCAGGACATTATCAAAGTGCTCAAGGAGACCGACCCAGATGACGTGCCGACTTTCGTGGCGAAGGATTTGCGCAAGCTGCCCCCCGTCACATTCGACCACGTCGACGTCACCAGACTGCTGCGGGACATCACTACCCTTAGATCAAGCCTGGCCGAGATGCAGTTGAAGTTGGAAGCATCGCAAACCATCATCAGCGATCTACGTACCGAGGTAGCAGATTTACGCAATACGGTATGTAGGTCACACGAGCGAACTATCAACATCAACACCAGTCACGGCGCGTTGAATGCATCACAGCGGAGTTTCGAGTCAGCAAAATTGGACTCGTCGCCGACCGCCGTCACTGCAAGTGATGCACAAATACGCCCCGCCCACCCCGCGTCCCCCGTCTCTGGGGCACCGAAACAAGTGAGCGCGTCACGTGCTTACTCAGCTGCCGTTGTTGCTATGTACTCCAGCGAAAAATCAGCGGCCATCAAAACAAGTGAGGGGTATCCAGGGGCCCTCCGTCCACGTTCGAAGCTCGTTACCTTCGGTAACAAGCCAAGGACAGGTCGATGAAGAAGGCTTCGTTCGTGTAGTAAAGAAGAAGAAGAAGCCTGCTTGTCGCAATCAGTGCGGTACCGCATTGACAGGTCCGAACATGTTGCTGCGTCCCGCTATTCCATCAACGCAGCTGTACGTGTCACGTCTGCATCACTCCACGAGCGTAGAGGATGTCGTGGAGTACATAAAGATGAAGACCAGGTTCATCCTGAGAGTTGAAAGGTTGGAGTCGCGTCACAAGATCAACTTCAATTCTTTTGTTGTACGGGTACCGACTCAACATTTGGAGACTTTCATGAAGGAAGAATTTTGGCCGACGGGTGTCGTATATCGGCGCTTTCGCGGAAGGCTACATGACACCACGACTCAGCGCAATACGTCGCCGACCCAACGTAGTTTTAATAATAAATAAAAATAGAATGTTATTATGTATTAGTTTATTATTTTTAAGATTGTTATTTATGTATAGTGTTTATGGGCCTTAGTAGCCTGAAATAAAGAGTTATTATTATTATTATTTTTTTTTATATTTTATTTATCTCAGGACCCTGAGGTCCTGGACCTTTGGGAGGCGTACGAGGAGCCGAAGCCAACTCGCAGAGGCCCTTTAGATAATTATAAAGGAACATGATATCAACCGACGATTATCCCTGTACGCGCTATGCTAGTGCACCCAAGGACAACCCCCGGTTATTGAAAAACTGTTGCGACATATGGAGAACAAAGATAATAGGGCTATGGTTTTTGGAGTCTTAAGTGGACTGGTAACATGGAACTATGTCAAGACTATGGCCCCTGCCTGAACAACGTTATTAATATGCATCGAAAAAAGGCAGGGGGTGACTTGCACACTCAATAAATGGGCCCCCAAAAACGGCCGCTAGCACGAAGTGACGTAGCAACAAGAGGGCAACATATCCTGAGGTGCTTGAGGAGTGGAGAGGTATACCACGGCTATCAGGACAATCCCGGAAGTACGGTCAAGATCCCTACCAGCACCTTACTGGATTATACATCCTTCTCCCGAGCACGTTTGCTCTTGCGAATCTCCACTCAAGCCAGCCAATAAAGGCAAGAGAGAGGTGGGAGCTCAGTTCCTCGTCAGTGTTCACTACGGCCGGCCAATAAAGGCAAGCCGGAGATGAAGAACAAGAATTCTCCCGGGAGATCGGGTCCGTGGGGTCGCTAATGCCCAACAGTTCGCCACAAAACTGCACTGCGGATTGTATCTCTCTTAGTCTGGCCCCTCACCCTAGGCATATTACGGCAAAGCAAACTTTACCGATACAGACCTAGGGTATATTGGAGCACGCAAGCCCCACCACGACGTCAACGTAGAGATACGGCGATGTATTATTATCATGACAATAATAAAAATAATGTATAGGATCTTTTTTTGAATTATTTCCCAAAAAGTCCATTGTAGTAGTCTTTTATGAACTATATTTATAAACCTTCTTCAAAGTGAATGCGTAGTGGCTAGGCTGGATGTTAATACGGTGGCGGGAATGATTAGGAGTACAGACTAGACGTGTTTCCTCAGGGCAAAAGGATACATGATTACCCGCTAGCTTGGCTGCACCTAATCGTTGAGCTAGGCACCCGCCACATTCACTTTATGTTAGACGTATGCGGTGGATTCTTACATTTGATATTTAGGTCAGCCATCGCTAGCGCACTATCTCTTCACTCTGTCGAGACTTAGCTAGGCCATAAAAGGTCGTAGTCAAATAATGTCACAATGGCCTCGTTTATGCCTCCTGTACTGGAGAGATAAGAACAAATGCGGTTGTAAAGCCATATTATTATACAGTGATATTGCTCTATTAGGTACCGTGTCATAATTATTGAGTATATAGCCGTGTCCATTTTAAGTGTCATCGCACTCATTTTCGTTCTAATTTTCGGCCATTTTACGTAACTCGATTGAGTTAACGTACAGAAATATTGTTATGAAAAGGTAATATGAAAGTATCTCAGATAATTTCTAATTATTATGACGAAAGGTGATTCGCTTGTGCGAGCCTTTCAAAAACAAGCCTTTGTCTACAATTTTTTCAATTCTATGGATACATTTTTAACTTCTGCCAATGTTAAGCTAAAAGCTGAGTCTAGATTTTGTATTAAAAAAACCCAATAAATCGAATCCAAGTTCGATTTATTGGGTTTTTTTAATACAAAATTCACAAAAACTACATGATATAATAGTAAGTGTTTCCGCTCCATTTATATACACGGAGATTATAAAGAAAGAAAAATGTACTTACACTTTTTTCCATTAATTCTGGGAAAGCAGGCGGTATATAATGAGTTAACATTTTATTTGTATCCTTAGTTCAATGTACAAAATTATGTTATTTGTAACCTTTGTATAGTTCAATGTACAAAATTATGTATCTACATATCAATTTATTGTGAATGTATTTTACTATCTTCTGCCCGTGGCTTCACCTATGTAAAATTATAAAATTATCCCAAGGGAACATATTCTCGAGATAAAACGTATCCTATACGCTATTCCAGGACATGATCTACCCGGTTAACGAGTTTCATCAAAATCCATTCAGGCGTTCGTATATAACTAAGTAACAAACATTCACACACACTCGTAAAACTTTCGCTTTTAAAATATTAGTGTGATATTAATTCCCTTTTCTATTTTTTTTCACAGCAAAGTGAAGAGCTCCTGAGTGGGATCTTTTTCTTCGGTATGTCAAACAGTCTAGTCAACCCTGTCATATATGGAGCCTTCCATTTGTGGCCTAAGAAGAAGCGATCTCATCGACACAGTGACAGGTATAGAAAACTTACCACATTTAAGGTAGAACTACATTGGGCACACGTGGGCTATGTACGCCGATCTGGGTGCGTCGGTCTCCAGACATTTATATGGAAATTAGACTTGTAGAGCTATATTAGATCTACGCCACGCAACGCCACGCGTCGCGAATCTACGTATAAATCAGGCATGGCCCACATGTGCGTCAGTCTAATGTTGTTCCCGCTTTATTTTACCTGCGGCCAAAGTTGATACGAAATATAAGTAGGTAACAATTTTGGATACGAGAATTCCGTGTCTTGAAAGGAACTTAATCGTTTATTTAATCATTGCAGTACCATGACGATGCGATGACGTTCCTAATTCAAATAGAGGCCGTAATATTAACTCGAAAGTCTAAACTTTAAAGGGACTCCCCTTTTAGAGTTTACAAGTTAAGACGTGCATGCATGTGATTTAATGTAAAACTTGACAAACAGAAAAAAAAATTACATGATAACAGTTAGTAATTATCATGACTAAGTAAATAAGTATTGAGAAATCATTGATCACACGCTTAGGAGGGTTTCCGATCACATACCTAAACAGGCGTTGGACTGGAATCCCCAAGGGAAAAGGAAGCGTGGCCGTCCTCGGAAAACCTGGTGACGTACCGTGTTGGCAGAAGCGAGGGCCATTGGATTGACATGGAGCGAGGTGAAGCGTAAAGCTCAAGACCGGTCGCGATGGGTGACTACTGTCGACGCCCCCTGCTCCAGCTAGAAGACATAGGATCTTAAGTCCCTTTCAGAGTTTACAAGTTAAAACGTGCATGTGATTTAATGTAAAACTCGACAAACAGAAGAAATAATTAAAAGTACATCATAACAGTTCGTAATTATCATGATTAAGTAGATAAGTATTAAAGGATCCTGTGAAGCCTACTGAGGCCATGGGTAGTCTGAAAAAGAACCCCGGGGTCCTGGAACGAAATGCAAAGAAGGAGGTTTTAGTCAGTAAAAGTCTGACACGCTCTCTAGTTCCACCCTAGAGCGAGAGAAGTCATTAGATGATTTGGGATCTTAAATTCCAGCCACTGAAGGCATGGGCTTGCGGACGGCGAGCAATGGGTAGCTCGCCGTCCAGCCGTCCGGAAACCGTCTAGACTGAGCACGAGTCGTCGCACGCGCATCGAGAAAGAGCGAAAGAGATGTCAGCAAACCGTAGGGGCCCAGCAGGGTCAAAGCCTATTGGGGCCATTGATTGTGCGAAAGAGAACCCTGGGGCCCTGGAACGAAGACAAAGAAGTAACAGGAGTGGGTTTTAGTCACTTAAAGTCTGACATACCCTTTCGTTACACCCAAGAGCAAGATTTGGATTGATCATTGGATCATTTCCCACCTACAAAAAATGGTGTTATAGATTTGGTTAAGAATAATATACCCCTTTTTTGTGGGAATAATATACCTCTGGAACAATTTCTATAAATAGAGTTGTCGGATCGTCGTTAAATTGTTATGCCACACCTCTATCTGCAGAAGCCTTCACGAAAATGACGCTAAAAATAAACACTTTAATGGTGCTCAATTGAAACACTTTGTGTAATAACTTCTCAATTACTAATTATGTGGAAGCAATACAGTGTTGTGTTAAATATCGTTTTAATTAATATTACAACGATTCTAAGGCTTTGTTAACGAGGTATATAATTTTATATACCGTTTTACATTACATAGGGGAAGAAATAATTTGTTGCATAAAATATAATTTTGTTTGATCACCATTTTGTGTCTCGATTTTGATTCAAAGATGATATCTATTTGTACTTGAATAATGGCTTTGCACGAAACATATTACAGAAATTTACGTAAAATATTCGAAGTATTTTCAAATTACGACTGGCAGTTTCGATTAGAGACGCATTTCATCATCATCATTACATAAGCCGAAAGTTTTCATTGCTGGACATAGGTCTTCCCCAAGTGTTGCCGCAAAAAATGGTCCTGTGGGTCTCGCATCCATCTGATTCCCACAACCCTTACCAGGTCATCGTTCCACCTTGTGGGTCTTCCAACGCTGCGTATACCGCATTTAACTAGTTTTATTTCCATTTTCCCCCTTTTTATTCATTCTAGTTAGGTCGTAGGTTAGGTTTTTAATTTATTCATTCAAAAACTTTAGTTTTAATGGTCTCAAAGCGCATCATTAAGTTTATTAGAGTAAAGGCTTGTGAAAGAGCGTTGGAAGAGGTTTTAAAAAAGAACAAGAATTACCTACGCAATAAATAAAACCACCCTATAATGGCATTACCTTACTGAAATGGATTTACTCCTGTTAAGACAGCAAAAATAAAGAAACGTTTATCGGAAGAAATGTGTTTTTCGGATCAATGAACAACATTTCACTGCTGAATGGTTTGAAAAAAAAAAAACCAACACGTGAATTGCGGAATCACCTCTCTACTTGTTCATAAATTTTATAATACAAGTTTTATATGATTCTTCTTTATATTGAAGTTGGTTGTATTTTTACCCGACTACGGCAAAGCCAAAGGAGGGTTATGATTTTGACAGGCTATGTATGTATGTGAGTATGTTCATCTGTTCCCTCATAGCTCCTAATCTACTTATCGGAACTCGACGTATTAGGTATCGTTAAAACCGTCTTAATTGTCCGCTGAACATAGGCTACGTGACGTGTCACAAAACTTGATATACCGCCCTCTAGCGGACAAAAGTAATGTGTTAAAAAATAAAAATGGTGATAAATACACCGTGTTTGGTATCATTTGAAAGGGCTTCACTTATACATTTCCAAAATATTGCTCAAATTAAAAGTGACGCCCTCTAGCGGACAAAAAGTCATGTGTTAAATTGAACACCAAAATTGTTTAAATAAAAATAAAATAAAAAACTAAAACCCGACTACGACTCTTTTTTTTTGTCGTAGTCGGATTTTAGTTTTCTACTTTATTTTTTTTTGTAAAGAGTATTTTATTTTTCACTTTTATGTTGTACCCCACATAAAAATTTAAACAGTGTGGAAGTTCCGTAATAAGGTAACTAGAATATCAGTAAAACCATTTATGGACAGAATGCATCTTATTATAATACCAATAATCCGATGCATTGATTTATTATAGAGTTCCTGGACCTACCACCCAGCTTTCTTCAACAGATCAGTTCTTTTTTTTAATTTATATAAACTAGTGCTGGACTGCGATCCCACCTGATGGTAAGCAGCGATGCAATCGTTAATGGTGAGACGCACTAGTTTATTAAGAGCCTATTCACTCTAGCCTTGAAGACACCCAAATTATAATCGGATGGAAAGACCTCAGCAGGTAAATTGCTCCAGTCCTTCGATGTACGCGGTATAAACAACGAGGCGAAACGCTTAGTTCGGACCGTAGAGGTCTCGTAACAACGTAAGGATGAATACTCGCCGTACTTTGGGTTGTCCAATAGTAGAAATGAGATGGCGGAATCAAAATGCAACCTGTAAACCTGTTCGACGATACCTTACAGCCAGAGTACATCTCATGACAATAAAATTATAATCAGTTCAAATACAGTAAGAATACGTTGTGTTATTATGGAGTCCCCGTGATTACCCCCTAGCTTCATCATTAAATCAGTTTGATGGTACCTTATAGCCAGAGTGTATTTCGTGATAAGGTGTTAAATTGGTACCGAATTTATAAAAGAAAGAAAGAAAACACTTTTATTCGTACCTCACACATACAGTAGAATTACAAAAAAAGTATGAAAGGATAAAAAGAATAACATAAATTCTGTGCAAGGACAAAAAGGCGCCTAACTCAGCATATGCTGCGATATTTAAAACGATTTTAAACGATAAATAACGCAGCGCTGGTATTCTGCTAGGGCCCACGGTGATGCCACGGTCACACTCACGGAGGTTAAATAAACTATGTAGGTAGGTATTTATGTAATATGGCAGTCATTTAAGACAGATTAGATTACGTTAGATTGCTATTAATTGTAAGTATTAATTTGAACAATATATATATTACTTGCACTATGCCAGTTATTTCATTCGCGAGAATGATTTCATAAAAACTTTAACTCGGTAAGTTCGGGAAGTTCCTGCACCGGATTCGTGCGGAAGTGACGCCCGGGTGTCGCCACTGTGTAGTACGCCCGGAGGACACGGTGGAGCACACGGTGGAGGTGTGGCCCGCTTGGGCAGAGCAACGCAGTGTCCTCGTGGGGGCGATCGGCGGCGGCGATCTCTCGCGCCGGGCCTTGGTACAGGTCATGGTCCGGAGCGAGGAGTTACTTAGGTTGTATTTACTTAGGCTCCTATTTGTGCTAACTTTCAAGTGGGAGACGCAACGAAATCCTGCATGCAAATATAATTCTCTCTTTTCATCCTGGTTAAATTTTCAAAAATCACTTTCCAATGCTTTCCTGTGTCACAAAAACTGGGCAAGTGCGAATCGGACTCGTGCACTGAGGGTTCTGTACAAACATGAAAGGTAAATTGCGGTTTACAATTTATGACGTATTAAAAAAAAACTACTTACTAGATCTCGTTCAAACCAATTTTCGGTGAAAATTTGTATGGTAATACAGTTCATCATATATTTTTTTTAGTTTTATCATTCTCTTATTTTAGAAGTTACAGGGGGGACGCATTTTACCACTTTGGAAGTGTATCTTGCGCAAAATATTCAGTTCAGAAAAAAAATATATTAAAAACCTCAATATTATTTTTGAAGACCTATCCATTAGATACCCCACACGTACGGGTTTGATGAAAAAAAAAATTTTGAGTTTCAGTTCTAAGTATGGGGAACCCCCAAATTTTATTGTTTTTTTCTATTTTTGTGTGAAAATCTTAATGCGGTTCACAGAATACATCTACTTACCAAGTTTCAACAGTATAGTTTCGGAAAAAAGTGGCTGTGACATACGGACGGACAGACAGACAGACATGACGAATCTATAAGGGTTCCGTTTTTTGCCATTTGGCTACGGATCCCTAAAAAGCAAAATTTCATGTTCCTAGTCCCAATAAGTAGTTACGGTTGCGTTGATATGTCAGTTTCTTATTTTATATATAGACTAGCGACCCGCCCCGGCTTCGCACGGGTGCAATGCAGATCACTTCATAGTATAAAACAAAGTCGCTTCCCGCTGTGTCTCTATGTACGCTTAGATCTTTAAAACTACGCAACGGATTTTGATGCGGTTTTGTCCAGCATTGCACCAGGGCGGGTCGCTAGTACTAAATATACTACAGAATGTCTTTATACACAACGTTCACAGATCTTTTGAGATTACTCTTGAAAGAGCGACATATAATTGGTCATGTCAAAAACATTCAACGCTCAAATCAAAGCCTGTAACGTTGAAAGTTTGACCCTGCGATTTATTGATGGTCATTGTAAAAGATGTCTTTAGCGGAAATTGTTGGCGTTTATATTGGAACGGTAAATTCGATGGTATTAGAATTCAACTTCAATTAACCCAAACACTGTTAGGTTACATTGTTTTATTTTGAATTTCCTATGTCTTCGTTCCACCTTTCTCCATCATCAGATCAGTTCGATAGTACCTTATAGTCAAAGTGCATCTTATGACAATTCTAATAAGCCCAAACACGGCTAGGATACATTGATCAATTACAGAGTTCCGGTGCCTATCTTCCGGCTCCATCATCATCATCACGTCACTTCGATGATACCATTTTCAACATAACTATTCAGAACCATATATTTATTTGTATTGTCACAGTCGCTTAACTGTCTTCATTGTGATATTATGTGAGTATGAAGTTCCGTTGGCCATTCCTGGTCTTCTTCATCAGTTCCACTTCATAAAATGTTACTTTTTGACTGTAAATGCTTATGTTCTCGATTAAAATACCAAAATCACTATATAGTTGCCTATAATATTTGAGGAATTCCCTCCATTCCCCATGGATTCCATCATCAGAACTTTGGAGGCAACAGTCCTTGCACGCATGCACGATTTGCGCGTGGAGATGCAACGCCGGGGCGAAACTCCGCTGCCGCGCCAAGTCGCGGCATGGCGGACAGAGTTCCGGCGGGATCTCATGGTGGAATGGCGACGGCGACTGTCGCAACCCAGTGCTGGGCACGCTACAATTATGGCGATAAGTCCCCTCTTTGAGGAGTGGCTGGAGCGGCAACACGGCGTCTTCACTTTCCGCATGACGCAGGTCCTCACCGGACATGGCAAGTTCGGGAGGTTCCTGCATCGGATTCAGGCGGAAGCAACGCCCGGGTGTCATCATTGTGCGGACCATCCAGAGGACACGGTGGAGCATACGGTGGAGGAGTGCCCCGCTTGGGCGGAGCACCGCCGTGTCCTCGTGGAGGCAATTGGCGGCAGCAACCTTTCGCGTCCGGCCCTGGTTCAGGCTATGGTCCGGAGCGAGGAGGAATGGCAGGCGGTCGCCTCCTTCTGCGAAGCAGTAATGCTAGCGAAGGAGGAGGCTGCACGCGTGAGGGAACGAAGGTCCTCACGCCCTAGCCGCCGTAATTCCGACCCCGACTACCAGCCACTGTAGACGCGGGCTTGCGGACGTCGAGCACTGGGTGGCTCGTCGTCCGGCTGTTCGGTAACTAACCGGACCGAGCCCAGTCGTCAACAGCGCGTAGTGATCCTCGCGCTCCTCAAAGAGATGTCAGCAAACCGTAGGGGCCCAGCAGGGCCGATGCCCGCTAGCTAGGACCGCGAAGAATTTCTGAAAGGGAAACCCGTAGTCCTAGAACGCAAAGGGTAATTGAAGGATACAGGTGTGGTTTTAGTCAGTAAAAGTCTGACACGCCCTCCCGCCCAACCCAGAGCGCGAGAAGTCATTTGGATGATTTCCCACCTTAAAAAAAAATTTTGAAAAAAAAATAATGGAACCAATCTGGAAACATATCCTTTAAAGAGGAAAAAAAAAACCTAAAAAAAAAAATCATCAGAACTGAATTTTGAAAAAAATGGAACCAATCTGGAAACATATCCTTTAAGATGAAAAAAAAATTTGCAAATCGGTCCATAAACGACGGAGTTGTGAGGTAAAACACAAAAAAAAGGAAAAAGAAAAAACATACAACCGAATTGATAACCTCCTCCTTTTTTTGAAGTTGGGCTGTTGATCCCCGCACGAACGCCGGCGTTCGTGCGCCATTGTCTTACTATTGTGTCTCTAATTACGCTACTCCAAAAGTTAAAAACACTATAACGATCAAAATAACTTTAATTTCGGAAGGTGGTGTTTCTGGTATTGTTTGCTTGTTATTTAACACCGACGCGACGTCCGAATTAAAGTTATTTTGATCGTTTTAGTGTTTTGGTTTTTTTTTGTAGTGAAGTAGGTAATTTTATTTATTCGTAAAAAGTTTCTAATTTCACTCTTTTCAGTTGTGATGCACTTATAGCCAGAGTACCTATTTCTCATGACAATTCGAATTAACCCAAACACTGCTAGGATACATTATTTTATTATGAAGTCCCCATCCACCTCCCGGCTCCATCATCAGGTTAATTCGATAGTAGGTACCTTATAGCCAAAGTGCATATAATGATAATTCTAATAAGCCCAAATACGGCCAGGTTACATTGATTAATTACGGAGTTCCAGTGCCTACCTTCCGGCTCCATCATCATCATCAGATCACTTGACACGATGATACCATTTTCAACATAACTATTCAGAACCATTTATTTATTTATATTGTCATAGTTACTTAACTATCTTCATTGTGATATCTATGTGAGGGTGAAGTTCCGTTGGCCATTTCTGGTCTTTTTCATGAGTTCCACTTCATCAAATGTTACTGTTTTACTGTAAATGCTTTGTTTGGTATTCTCGATGAAAATATCAAAATCACTATATAGTGCCTAGAATATTTGAGGAGTTCCCTCTATTCCCCATGGATTCCATTATCAGAACTGTATTTGAAAAAAATGGGACCAATCTGAAAGTAACCGAGTAGTATATTTACCGTCGCCGTCGGCGCATCAATCTTTGAAAGTTCAAAAAAAATTCAAGTTATTTATTGCAACCGCTATGTCCCTGCATTTTAAATCTGTAATATCTTCGAAAATATTCACTTATATTATACGCTGTAAAGGGCCATATTAATCTATATCAAATTCACAATTTATTTAAGGTACTTAATTGGATAAAGATTAATGCTGTATTGCTTAAAATCGTTTCGTAACTAAGCCATTATTTCTAGTAAAAAGTAAAGGATAAAAAATGGTTATTGTGGGTTATACCTAAAAGATAGACATATACCATCGCGGACTTTTTTGTAGATCTTTTTAAGGCGTACAATACTGTAGCACATTATTTTGATCTAGCTGTTAGGGTTCAGCCAGCGTTTGCAATGTAAGCGTAAAAAAATTTGTTTATTTACGACATCACATTAGAAACCTCTAAAATCATCAGTGTTCCTCTACTATATTGTGCGTGTATTAAACACATAAACCTTCCTCTTGAATCACTCAATCTACTAAAAGAAAACACATCAAAATCCGTTGCGTAGTTTATAGATCTAAGCATACATAGGGACAGACAGACACGAAAAGCGACTTTGTTTTATACTATGTAGTGATAGATCATTAAAATTTTAAAGTTTACCTACTTTTTAAAGAAAAACGTTCTTCAAAAATAAAGTTTACCATAAAATAATAGTAGATTATGTGACTAGGGGATAAAGCAGTGTCTTTAAGTCGCGGGCGGCATGTTGAATTCCGAACGAAACGAAGGTTGCTAATTTTAATCCCGAACGTCAGTGAGGGATTTATATAATTAACTCCCGAGCACTGCGAGGGAGTTAATAAAGAAACCTGAGTGAAGTGAGGAATTCAAGCCGCCCAAGACAAAGACAGCTTTATCCCCGTGTTGGATACTCTACTTTTTACACCATCTGTGAGATAATTAAAAGACAATTTAGTAAAACAAATCATATAATAGAGAAATATAAGTATTATTTACGAGTTAATCTTAACTATCACTCAAAATGTTTTGAGATTTGAAACAAACAAAATTCACTACTCAAAGATTCTATAGTTTAAATTTTCTATAACGCCCCGCTTGTTCATTACTTTTTTTAGAAACTTTTTGTATTCTGTTTTTTTTTTTTGTTAGTGGCCAGTTTGAATTTTGAATAAACTTGTTTGATGCACTATATTTTAATTCACATAATGCTGACGGTTTTTCACGTTCCAAATTCAAATCTCATTATTCCCTAGGGATCGCCCATACTGCATTATCTCCCTAGGGACATAATGACTTGCTTTAAGTGATGGTTGTATGACGTATAAAAGGGCATTATCGAGCAGGTGGTGTAAAAAAATAATAAGGTACTCGGTTACGTGAACAAGTGTAAATAAATAAGCTAAAATATTTTACATTCTATGAGTACCTAATTTTGTTGGGTCTTATTCATTTCGATTGAAGTGATTAAATAATGGAGTATATTAAAACCAAAAACAGCAGAAATGTGGAGCTATGTTTTCAATTGGCGCAAAAACTACTATATCGCTTTTATTCATTAACTTCGCTGAAATTGTGTTCCCGTTAAAATTTTCTAGAGAAATACGAGTATCATCGCGGTGAAAATTAATATGAGTTCTGGTTTTAAAAAAAAAACTGCTTATATTACGTTAACCCCTAATTCCCTACAATAACCCCTTCCAATTCATGCGCATGCAATTCCCTGTGAGTGTCATCATCATCATCATCATCTTCCTGCCCCTGTCCCGTGTTATTTGGGGTCGGCGCAACACGTTTTTTCTTCCATTCTGCCCTGTCACTCGTCATACTATCACTAACTTCCTTTTCTTTCATATCACTCTTCACACAATCCATCCATCTTTTCTTTGGTCTCCCTCTCCCTCTCCATCCATCCACATGTAAACTCATAACTCTTTTAGTA
Source organism: Mythimna impura (assembly GCA_905147345.3). NCBI lineage: Eukaryota > Metazoa > Arthropoda > Insecta > Lepidoptera > Noctuidae > Mythimna > Mythimna impura. The sequence goes on along the minus strand of LR990356.1, from coordinate 14,484,478 downwards.
ACATGCGTTTCATCTCTCCTCTTCACATGACCATACCAAGACAAACGATTCCCTTTCAACTTTTCAGTCACTGGCGCCACTTTCAAACTTCCCCTAATATACTCATTTCTCACTTTATCCATTCTCGTCACACCACACATCCATCTTAACATTCTCATCTCCGCTACGTGCAATCTTTTTTCATCCGTCTTTTTCACAGCCCAACATTCTGATCCATACAGTATGACAGGCCTTATCACGGACTTGTAGATTTTACCCTTCAACTTGAGGGGCATCCGTGGGTCACAAGTTGTTCCCGTGACCTGTCGCCATTTCATCCATCCTGCGTTGATCCGATGTGTTACGTCCCGGCCTACCTCACCATCCCCTTGGACGAGTGACCCGAGGTACTGAAAGTCGGAGCAGATCGGTATGGGTGTTCCTGCGAGAGATAAAGGCACTGGATTGGAGAGACCGCCGAAATCGCAGAACAAGTATTCCGTTTTGGTTCTACTCAATTTCAGGCCAACACTCTCCAGTCTGTGCCACCACACCTCCAATCTGTTCTGGACCTCTAGGCCACTCTCGGCAACCAACACAATGTCATCGGCAAACAGCATACACCAGGGAGCCTCTTCCTGAATGTCCGACGTCAGAGCATCCATTATCATCAGGAAGAGGTAAGGGCTGAGAGCCGACCCTTGATGTAAGCCGACAGCCACATTGAAGCTGCCAGTGGTGCCCACTGTAGACCGGACTTGGGTACTGCATCGACTGTACATCGCTCGGATCAACTGCACATACTTCCCAGGCACACCTTTCTCCTTAAGGGCCCACCACAGAACCTCACGAGGTACCCTGTCGTATGCCTTTTCGAGGTCAATGAATACCATGTGCAAGTTTTTATGCGCACCTCTGTATTTCTCGCACAGCTGGCGTATCGCAAAAATGGCATCCGCTGTACCCCGACCCGGCATAAAACCGAATTGGTTCTGTGAAATTTCACTCTCTTCTCTCAGTCGCCTTTCAATAACTTTCTCCCAGGCTTTCATAGTATGTGACATTAACTTTATTCCTCTATAATTGTTGCACTCAAGCACATCACCTTTGTTTTTAAAAATCGGCACCAAAGAGCTATTGCACCACTCATCAGGTATGGCTTCTTCCAGCAACAACTTATTGAAGAACAAAGCTAACCACGTCCATCCATCCACTCGCAATAACTTCCACACTTCAACTGGTATGGTATCCATCTGGACCAATGGCTTTACCATTCTTCATTCCATTTACTGCTATTTTGACTTCATCCATACTAACCATTCTCACTAATCCCACATTCACTGGTTTATTCTCTAACACCCCACTCCAGTGTATGTTACGCAAATACGATATGAACCAGTCACAAGGGCAGTCACTGAAGACTGCAGCAGTGCTTTCTTGAGCTCTTAACGTGATCCATTTTACGATCTAGACTGAATTGTTAAGGGATGGAGCTATATAGGTTGTATAGCTCTATCCTTCTTTCTCGCCCAAACAACTGACATTTTAACACGTTATGATAAGTCTCCATGAAAATCTGAACTGGTAACACGAGAGTACAGTTGTCTCGTGTGGGAAGCAGTTCAGACATCTAATTTTTTTAATAATTTACCCACTATTTTTTTACAATCTTAATAATATTATACTCTTTCTGCATCGTTGACGTCCATTCATCTGAATTTTATACTGCAACATAATGGTATTCACCAAATATAATTTCCATTTTGTCCTTTAGCCGCTTTAAGTGAAAGTAAAATAAATGAGCCAGATCCACTAAAAATTAATCACATGCTCAATCATAAGATTATACAGGTAGTATCATTCGTGCGTTTTTACAAGTTTTATGTGAACAAAGTAGCAGGCAAAAGCTAGTAACATTATAGGCGTGTGCCAAGGGCCTCGGGTTGGGCACGCTATAATTATGGTGGTAAGTCCCCTCTTTGAGGAGTGGCTGGAAAGGCAACACGGCGTCCTTACCTTCCACATGACGCAGGTCCTCACCGGACATGGTAAGTTCGGAAGGTTCCTGCACCGGATTCGTGTGGAAGAAACACCCGGGTGTCACCATTGTGTGGACCACCCAGAGGACACGATGGAGCACACGGTGGAGGTGTGCCCCGCTTGGGCAGAGCAACGCCGTGTCCTCGTGGGGGCGATCGGCGGCGGCGATCTCTCGCGCCGGGCCTTTGTACAGGCCATGAGCCGGAGTCCGGAGCGAGGAGGAGTGGCAGGCGGTCACATCCTTCTGCGAAGTAGTAATGCTAGCAAAGAAGGCGGCCGATCGCGTGAGGCAACGGTCCTCACGCCCCAACCGGGATTCCGATCCCGATTTCCGGCCACAGAAGGCGCGAGCTTGTGGACGGCGAGCAATGGGTAGCTCACCGTCCGACCGTCCGGTAACCGGACCGAGCCCAAGTCGTCGACGGCGCATACTGTTCCACGCGCGCCTCAAGGAGATGTCAGCAACTGTAGGGGCCCAGCAGGATCGAAACCTACTGGGGCCAAGGGTCTGATTCTAAAAGGAAGACTCGTTCCTGGTACGAAAGGCAACGAAGGAACAGGAGTGGGTTTTTAGTCAGTAAAAGTCTGTCACTATCTCCCGCTCCGCCCAAGAGCGGGGAATGTCATAAGAAAAAAAGGGAAAAAAAGGGCCTCGGGTCGAAAATTCCCAAATTACAATATGGACAATTCTTTTCCGCTTTGGGCTTTGCTAATTTCAGTATTAGAAATTCCTTTTGAGTTATTTCGTTATATATTTTCATCACGTATCACTTAATTAAAGACAAACAATTTGGAACCCTTATGTCCCTTACCATAAATAGACTGTGTTTGTGTCTTAAAAGCTTAAAATTTATTAGGTCTTTACTTGTGAAATTGTTGCTTTATGAAATCGTACACTTTGAATTGTGTTATCTTCAGATTGATCTCGTATTATAGTTTAAATAAACATATTTCTGTTTTAGAATTAGCTTTTAATTTTTTGGTTTTGTTTCTGTAATAGTGCCATAACACTAAGACTCATTATTTTTCTTGTTTACCTATTCTGCGTGTTTGGAGTGAGATTAAGATAAACCAAGATTAAAGATTATAAAGATAGCTATATTTCAATAATACTGATTAAACTAATAGAAATGAAAAAAATATTAAAACTAATGAGGTGAATGAGATGAGATTAAGTCGCGCCCGATATGCTATCCGAATGCGTACTGATCGTATTTACTTAGGTAATACATAAAATAATAAGAGCGCGGTGTCGCAATTAAGCTGAGAGGTTCATTATTGTTCTGTGATTGACCCGAACACTGCGTATGTGCATTAATATGAATGATTAGCCAAACGGAATAAATATATTAAACTCGTGGTTTGTGTCTCCATTTCATCTACTTACTGTTTTAATATTTACATTCTCCAGTCTAAATTGCTTCACTAAAAATAGTGTTTTTTTTAGTCAATAAAGATCTATTGAATACTCAAAACTAGTTCTCTATCCTGTCTACTATTTAGATCTCATCACATTTTCACAAAACTATCAAATTATTTAGAGAAAGGAATCCTATATATTTGAAACGAATTGCTTTTGTTTAATTATATAAATTTAATATGAAATTCCAATCCTCCACGCATTTCCGTCCTTCACACATTTTCTACTCGTCCAAGCTACGTTTATTAATTTGTATTTTTGGACAATACTGATCAGATAGATACGCATTTGTAACCTCATTATAATATGTACCTTTCCTCTTCGCCCTTCCCTTTTTTTTCCTTTCCTTTTTTTTCCCTTTCTTTCTTTTTCATTTTGTATGTTCCTTTCCTTTATCTTTTTTTTGTTTTTATTTTTTCTTTTCATTCCTTTTTTTCTTTTCTATTTTTTTTCTCATTGTATGTAACTTTGGCAAAACCAAGTTTATGCTCATTTCTCTAAAGCTCACTTAACCATAAAAAAATCGTAGCAACAACCAACTTTAAGCGGTCGCTTATACCTTGAAGACACCTTCTAACTTTTTGATATTCACCCAATCAACAACCAAACAATCAACCCAACCCACTCTCACAAACCCACTACGAAAAACAATCAAACAAAAATCAACCCAATCAAACACAAACGCGCGCGCGCGGCTCAATCTCACTTACGAAATGCAAATGAACAATGTTAAAATTTTTATTTAACCAATATTTCAATCAATTTCTTTCAATCAATAATTTGACCTTTTTAACATTGATTTTCTTTACAGGGAATCTGGAGGTCAACACGCGTCACTGCTTCGACGTGGTGACAACAACACTTGCTCAATTCGACTGACTATGAACAACCGTTCATTGAGATCTTCAGCTAAATACTCCAATGGAAATAATGCCAGTTTGTTATAACCATTGCGAAAAACTATGAACAATCGGGTCTTAACGATACCCGAAGAGACAATGAATATTGACTCAAGCAGACAGATAACTTGTGTTGTGTGTACTGAAAGACAAAGAATGAGAAATCGGTTTCATTATACAGATTTCTAAGTGTAAATAAGCAAAAATAACGTGTACATTTTGTAAATATTTTCTACCAGTGTAAAATAGTGTTTTATAATGTAATAGATGGTACACATCTTTCCTCGCCAGTAAAATGAATCGCTCGTTATGCGATTTCCCTGAAACGTGCCCGTCGTGGCATTCGTTTTTAGATGTGTAAACACGCTAATGCCATTCGATGTTGTGATCTGAGATTAGTAGAATTATTAAAGTTTATTATGAAGCTTTGTTTCGGATTTTAATTTAATCATTCTCCGTTAAACCCTACCAACAATAGCCTGTCTTCAACTTTTATTATTCAAGTCTTGTTCTCTAGGCAGTAATTTGCGGTCTAAGCGAGGCAAAGACATCCTCAGACATTTTACAGTAAGATCTAAATGAAGAAACTTATCTCATTTGTTAATGTCTTATAAAATGTATTGTGTTAAATATCTTATAGACGATCGTTTACTAAAGACTTTGTAAAGACAAATATTGAAGTAGTACTAATTTAGCATAAACCTAAAACTCGAGAAAAACGACACACATATTTAGACTTTGCAATAAATAGATACTGTTAGTTGTTAGATGACGGGGGCTCTCTCTAAAAGGCTGGCAGAAAGTGGTGGTTCAGGACTAACGTAAATTTGTTAACAGTTTTAAATTGTAGAACCACCTGGGAACGCTCGGACTTCAAAATATTTTTTACGATTACAATGATCATCGCAGCCATCTTCCAGTTCCAGCGAAACCATCCAGCATACAAAGGGAGCTCTAGGATCTATTAAAGACCACCCTGGAACCCCACTCTGCATCCCTACCCATTCGGTACGTCCCTGGGGAGACAGTAAAATGGTTTTTCTTGAACCTCTTTGTACTCGGCAGCACGTGATTACAGGTGACACAGGACGGCATTTCTCTCCAGATATCAGTTTCTGATAGGATAGCCTGAAAGCTAAGGAAATAGTAGAGACAATTCTCACCAGATCACAGCGACCAAGGTCCGTCATTCAGAGGTTTACACAAAGTTTTTCCAGCGTGTGCGCCTCCGCAGTGCTCGCAATTTATCGTGGCCTCTCGTTCAGTCCTGTTCAGGTACTCAGAGAAGCACTCGTGTAAGAGATGCGCTTCTTTCTTTTCAGCCAGACGTCGAAGCGCAGCAGTACGAATTCGACAACGCATTTGTACGAAAATTAAGACTGTATTAGCCGCTTAAGCCACCGCTCGAGCATGTGGTGCGGTTCTTGTGCTTTCTCAAATTTAATACAGCGATTTTTGCCACACTATTACCACTTTCACGAATTGTGCATGGTAGTGAACCACAACGAATATTCTGTGCAAAAACCAGCAAGTTTAGAATTAGCATGAGAACAACAACAAACTAACAACCAAGAACTAAACGAAAAACTATTCAATTTCAAAAAGGTAGACAAACAACCACTGACCGCGCACTCCACTAGCTCAGTGATGTCATGATCAGGGAAAAAGCAGAGCCACTTAGAATTCAGAATGCGAGTTTTTTCGAATTTGGAACAATAGAATTGAATAAACTTTAATTTACACCAAAATAGTAACAATTTTACAGAAACCACAACAACAACCTCAACAATCAACAACATACACAAAAAAAACACAATAAAATCTCTATGTCATACAAGATAAAGTTCAAATTGTATTACAACTTATTATCCTGAAATTAAATCTATTGTACAATAGATTTACAAAGTCGTTTCAATCAATCCAACACACTATCCCCAACATTAATTTTCGTTAGGACATTTCAATACAATGGTTCAGGTTGCAGATACGCACATTGCGGTGGTTTCAAAGTTCTTAGTATTCTTGGTTTATTTACAGTCGGAATAATTATTTAATAAATAAGCTGTCAAAGAGGTCTCAGCGCGAACCCTCATATTGGTCCATTGCTCGTTGGAAAAGGAAGTTTTCTTGACACGAATATCAACACGTTTCATCGACCGTCTGCAAAGCAGGTTCCAGGTTTTGAGCTTTAAAATTATTGTGAACAATCACTTAAAAATCAACTGAAAATACATCATTCTAAAGTCGTTATTTGAGTAGCTACGCCCACTGCTGGGTAAAGGCCTTACTCAGCAGTCTTTCGACTGAAATGATGATAATGTTTATAATAGGTTCCCACAGTGATTTTCAATATAAACTCTTAAAAACACGTTCTTTCTGTCTCAGCTGCTCGACAGCCCATATTATTTGTGTAGAATATACAGTGTCCCCAAAAGAAGTAATCAGTAGAAATGTTCAGATGGAAGGAATTCTGTATCATTCACAAAAACCGGATTATTGAGAACCGTGTTCTGCATAAATAAGTTTTTTGGAAGAAATCCTCTCAACCAATCTTGAGATATATTGAGGATAATCCTGAGGCTCTTCTCAAAGTTCTCAGCTTTTCTTGTTATCATTGTTGTGGGAAAAGACTATAAATAAAACTATTGGGGACAACCCATTAGCCTGAATTCGATCTGAACTTTAGGGGTGTTTGGTTAAGGCTCATCTTGGTTGACAAGTTCTCGGAAAAATCAATAAGGTTAAAGTAAGTTCAAGTTATCATAACAACAGTTTATTGTATAGCCCCAGTAGAAAAGAGAACGACCCTTTATAGACATTTGTTCGTATTTCTTATATCAACATAATAATTAATTTGATTATATAATACAACCATTCCTTGCAATTTGCTGCCATTGTTACTGTCAAGATTGTTAGTAAAAGGTGATTAAAATTAATTGACATTTATAACTGAATCGACTTCGTTAAATCCGTTAAAACAAATGCGCATTAAAATTTCTATTGATATATTTTATTAAGACTAAACTAAACTCAATTAAATAACAAAAGGGACAAAATCAACTGGAGTATTTTAAAATCAAATAACGGAAGTCAAAATTGGGTTATTCCATTAAAACTTTACAAATTACTGCTAGACTATACAGCCAGGCTTGAAACATAGAACAGACTTGGTTGAAGTTCAGCTTAATGAAATTAAAACCAATGAAAATTAAAATAATTGATTCGGTACTAGTGTAAAGTTTCCTTACGTGATCGCATCAAAAATGATGTCAAGGTCGCCGACATAACCCGAAAATTCGCCAAACTTAAATAGCAGTAGTCAGGGCACATTAATCATAGAACAGATGGTCAGTGGGGCTGAAAGGTTCTAGGGTGGCGACCGCGCACCGGAAGTTGCAGCGTTGGAAGGCCTCCCATAAGGTGGACCGATGACCTGGTGACGACGGTGGTGATGGATGCGAGACGCACTAGACCGTTCACTGCGGCGATACTTGGGGAGACTTATGTCCAACAGTGGATATCATGCAGCTGAAATGATGTGATTAATTAAGTTATTAGATGAATCATAAGTATCACGGTTACGTATCTTCTGTAGGTATATACAAAAAGCACAGTCCAAACTTACTCACTGGCACTAGCCAGTGCGTGATTTTGGTTACAAGTGCGTTGATTAAGACGCCCAAGCAAAACCCTTGCACATAAAGCAAAGCATAAGCATAATCAGCCTTTTAATGTTCCCATTGTTGGGACTCAGGCACCAAACCCTTGCACATAGAATGCTGAAATATTGCATACAGGTTACTTTTATAATATAAATAAAGAATAAGAAATGATTATTCGAAATTAACCCCCTCAGAGTATGAAACGGGGGTCCAAAGTTTGTCTGAATCTAGAGTAAGTTGCTAAAGGGAAGGTGCTAGCAGAAGTGAGAACATATAGACCATTATCTTTACTAAAGAACAATGCTGGCCGGGTGGAAAGAACCCCCTCTTACGAATTTTAGGTTAGGCAGACGGATTACTTTGTGTCATATTTTATTTCACTAGGTACCGCTGTTCTTAAAATTTAAAAAAATACATCGTGAGAAAACTATTCTAGAACCAAAAATTTTAAGACATATGACATCCACCAATCCGCACTGGGCCCACGTCGTGGATTACGGCCCCTTCCTCGTCCTAGAGTGAAGGCCTAAGTGCAAGTAGTGGGAACATTATAAGGTTTATTAAGCTAATAAGCATTTGATTTAAAATATAATAACATATAATATTTATAATTGAGAATTATGAAAATATGTGCCACACATTTATGCTGTCTTCAGCATTAAAGAAAACAGAGCCCTGGAATTACGAAACTCGAAACATGTCTACGTAGATTATTGTGTGCATGTCATGTTGAGGAAAATTGTGTAAATATGTTTTGCGATATTATTCTAATCTTATGACTAGGAAATCTCTCTGGTTCTTATGGAACGTGTCTCATTATGGTACTTACGTAGCTGTACATACATTTATCTTAACTTCTACTTGAATAAGTATGAACACTCAAAGAAATGACATGGAACCCGTTATACTAGCAATAAAATTTCCTGAAAACTTTCTCATCAAAACAAATAGAAACTTCATAAAACAAGAAATTAAAATACTCAACGTTATTCTAAAAGATTTTACTAAGGTAGATTAAAGTTACTGTCAAAACCTCAATCCTCGTCAAGGTATACAAGTTATTTGATTGCTGAATTGAAGTTGAAACCGACGTTACTTGGTATTCTAAAGTAATTTAAGGCACGGAATCTCTTCTTTCCCGCAAAAAGTTTCTTCAATCAAACAGTCCAAAAAGACCTCTCGAATTAAATTAAATCAGTTTTCCTACTTTTTCTTGTATAAGCTCGAATGTTCGGGAAACTATTCCAATTATATTCGTTGTATGAAACTGTATCTAGAAAGCGAATCCATTTGTTTTTGATATTTTCAACTTTACAAGTCACATGTAAGTATGTTAGCTTCAGATAATAGCTAATAGCTTTGAAAGAGGTACTGTGGACCTTGGATGTAAAGAGCAAATGAGGGAACATTATGACTTGCGGATGCCGAGTAGAGTAACTTGCCGTCCGGCCTCCCAGTAATCGTCTGTATCAAGCCCAAGACGTCGGCAGAGCGTAGTGTTCCATGCGCTCCTCAAAGAGATTTCAGCAAGCCGTAAGAGCCAAGAAGGGGCAATGCCCGCTAGGGCCGCATGGATTTTCTGAAAATCCATCCACCCTAGAGCGGAAGAAATCATCTGATGATTTCCCATCCCAAAAAAACTAAAAAAAACTTCAGAGATTAACATTGTATTGTTTTAATTGTAAAATATCATCAAGAGAGGTCTAGAAAACGCTGACTTAGAGCCATTTAAAGTAATATAGTAACATTATAGGTTGATAAAGTCGAAATTTGTTTACATTTTACCACGACTTATATCTAAGATTAAATATTAGATGCGTGGTTTTAAATTCTAATTTAAGTTGGTTATTTTTAAAGGAAAAATCTTAGCTCCCTGAGTCTAAGGGCGGAATTCAACAATAAAACTAATTGCGTTTTAATGTTTGGCTCGCATAATCGCGGTTAGCCGCTGTCACTAGTGTCACTTGTAAAAATACAATAAAAGAAAAATACAGACAAGTGACACTAGTGACAGCGGCTAAACGCGATTATGCGATCCAAACGTTACAACACGATTCGTTTTATTGGTGAATTCCGCCCTAAGTTGCTACTATTATAAGTAGAAGCTTCAATTTTATATAATTTTTAATTTTAGACCGTTTTCATTCAGCCATTTGGACAGATTGCCGTCACCAGTATGCTCATTAGTGAATTAAATTTACGTTCATTCTGTTCGTACTTTCAGAGTTTATGTAAGCCTTAATCCAGCTGTGACAGATTACTGGATAAATGAAGAGGGATTTATAGTAATATTTTTACATTTCTATTACAGTAGCTGGTGCTTAAACGTATTATCCTAACCCGAATATTGAATTGACAATTTATTTTGATTGAAAAAAATAAACCTGTGACATTTAAGTCTAATTTAAGATAGGAGATGAGAGTGACTAAGAAGTGAACTCATACACAGATTATTCACTCGACTCCCTCACGCCCCAGCTACCAGGATCCCAACCCAGATTTCCAGTCACAGAAAGCGTGGGCTTGCGGATGATGAGGAATGAGTAGATCGCTATCCGGCCGTTCGGTAACCATACAGACCGAGCCCGAGCAGTCGACGGCACTTAATGCGCTACGCGCGCCTCAAAGAGATGTCAGCAATACCTTAGGGGCTCAGCAGGGCCGAAGGCTACTAGAGCAATCTGAGGTCCTGGAACGCAAGGTAAAAAAAGGAAATAGGAGTGAGTTTTAGTCAGTAAAATTCTGACTCTTCCGCCTTAAAGCAGGAGAAGTCATTGGATTATTTCTCTCCAAAATAAAAATAAAAAAAATTCACTTGACATTTTGTAGGCTGCTAGGTTCCAGCTATCGCAAAGTGTAAACTACGGCTCCTAATTGTTTAAAACAATAACAAGAATTTGGAAATCTTAAAAGATATGCATGAATATTCGTTTGGGTTCAATTTAATAAGGATCTGTTAGTCATTGATTCTGATAGTCAATTTTTGTACGTAAAACGTTCACATTCAAGTTGCAATCTCATCTCGGAACAATCATTGTCAAAATGTATGGAAATTTGAGTCGCTTTTTGATAAAATTTACGACTGAGTACTTAACTTAAAAATACAAAAAATATCCTTCTGAAGTTTGAAATGATGTTTTACATAGAAAGTATAGTAGAAAAAGCCATTTTGTACATAAATAACCAAGTTTAAACTTCATTTCACTTTATTAAGTTTCAATTCTAGTATTCGAAAAGCGTTTAAACTCAATTAAACAATAAAATTTATGTTGGTAGTGTAGTAAAGATATATAAAATAGCAAATTTGAAATCAACATTTAATAATAGAGTTCTGCCTGTATCGGAAACAGAATCTCAGTTACCAACTCCAGAAACAGGAACCTCCTCTCAATTCGAGTCGTATCAAGGAGCACTGTCTCTATTATCAGGCTCTTTATCCAACCGAGGAATAACAACTTCGGCAGGTTCTCGTCGAGGATTTTCACTAACACACTAACAGGTCTTTGGTGGTAACGACAATTGGCACATTGATAGCTGAATCCACATTCTAAATGTTTATAACCTCATGTGCTAAGTCGAGATATTTGCTTTGCTTCTTTTTCTCAGTTTTCACGAGGTTCTCGTCATGTGATATGGTGATAATAATATATTATCAACTATCATTGAACGGCGCGCAAATTGGTCTATCACCACTATGTCTGATTAATTGACAACAATTATATAGTCCTGTCAGTGATGAGAGACCGATTGCAGTACAACGTGACATGGTCATTTTCGAGAACTGGGTAGGGAGCATACCTGTGATACCTCAGAATCTACAAATTTAAATTTCAAAGCAAGTTGCTTGTGAATAATCCTGGCCTTTTGGTTATGTGTGTGTAAATATTTGCCATTACCCAGATGAAAACAACCAGAGATAATGCGTCTGATGGACTCTCCCGGACGGTGGCATGCCCAACACTCATTAACGAACCCGGACATAATGAAGGACATTATGTCTCCGGTAGTTATTCGTCAAGATAATTTCTTCCACAACCTTCAGTTTGCCCGAAAAAGTCCCTAAAATGTAACCAACGTTCATCGGATGCCGAGAAATCTACATCAAGCCCACAAACAGCTGATAATCCCGTGAGCATAGTAGCTAACAGGAAAGATAGAATCTAGGACTCCGCACTTCTTAATGTAACACAATAATTTTGAACGAAATTTATGCATTAAAAAACAAGATTTCGATTATTTATACGGTCATATAGCGCCAAGTCATGATTATGGACACAGATTACTTCCGTAATCTGTGTAATTACCTTTTTTATTCCACAAAAGATGACGCAAAATGGGCCGAGTAATGAAACACTTTCTGACTTTCTTCTTATTAAAGTGTAGAAAAAGTCCACATTGTATAAAACAAAATATCAAGCAACCGAAATACTTTTAAAAAAGTCTGTAAGTTGTTGGAGTGTTCAAGACCCTCTCCAAGCCGTCCATTTGCCAAAGCCTCTTACACGCAATCATTTGTGATTCCTGAAATAAGAATGGGTTCTGTACAGCCGCGAAGAGTCAATGACATTTGGAAAAGCTTACGATACATAGATACTGTTAGCTTGTGATATGGTAAAGTGATTCACATTTGCAAATAATTTACTTTTCAATATAAAATGTTTTATTTAACATATTTTTTTTCGGAGTGCAAATTCTCATGAATGTCTCCGCTCAAGGGTGGGACGAGGCATCTATCAGCTTTGTTCTGACTACAACCACCTCCATGTTTGCTCAAACACTTACGTCAGGAACTGTGGGTACAGTGTGATTTCCTTTCACCCGGACTAGTGCTGTCCCGTCACCCGTAAACCTAGTCACGTAATGGGGGAAAGTGAAGTGTTAACTCCCTGAAAAAGGCTCACGTGAAGCAGTACGTGCTGCCATTTTGGGTCCTGATTTAAGGGGTGATGGATGTCCGCAAATCTCTGCAGCATACGCTATTAAGAATATTCGTACTGATTTAGAGATACCTCGAACAGATCCACTCAAATCTGTGTGGTTCTTTTTTTAAAAGACCATTTCAGACACTAATCTGCATGGTTATGATATGATTTCATCGTTACTTGTTTGCGGTATGGATTTTAAAAGAGATATTGAACTGTGAGTTCTTTTTACAATCGTGACAATATACAAACAAACATTTATCAAATTTTTTTAGAGTAAACGTGTGACGTCATTTAATGTTAATTTGTAGGGTGAAGATGACATCTACACATCCACTGACATTACTGGTCAGAACTAAAAAAAAATTGACATTTCTGCAGAAACATTTTCAGGTATTGGCTAATACCGTTGATAAATGCTTTAACTTCCTTTATTTCTTCAAGACTCGTTTTCTAGTCTCTCTCGCTCTCTCTTTCTCTCGCTTCAGCACTGACCGAGTGCCCATAGAGAGCCGCCGATAATAATGTGCTCCTCAGTATTAACGGCTCTGCACTATTACCGCATAATACAACACCTGATACATTTAACTACTGTAGCACTGTTAATAAAACTGTACTATAATAAAATATCCAATAATGTCGTAAAAAATATATTTTATTCATTTTCATAATATGAAAGTGAATAAAATGTAATTTTAAATGCAATTGCATATAATCCGATATCTGATCATCATCATTTATACGTCGACTCTGGAACTTTTTAGGGGCTGGAACAACTTAAGCAAACCGCGTACAAGAGAGTGATTTTTAGGTGGAATCTAATTTGTGAGTTTGTGTTGTTGTGACTGATAAACTAGTTCCTACCGTTTGCCTAAGCTAGTTGTAAATATAGATAATGTGTATTTTGCCTAAATATACATATACAACACTGTTTTGAAACTGTGTGTTGTATGTCGACTGTACCTAGGTAAACTCTCGAATCTGAAAATTTGCAATTTTTTTTAATTTCTGTTTTAAGCTTAGCATATCTTTCAATGTGCGTACTAAAAAAACGATAATCATCAGTGCTTATTGCGTTTTTGAACTCGAATAGTATCGGGACGTAACGACGTCAGTATTTCCCAGGTAATAAATTGGTAGTTTCGATATTTTTCGGCGCAGTAAGTACTTATTCAAAATAATATTGAAAATGCCATCTCCGATAGTGTACGTGAAATTTAAGTGACGTAAACTATCAATTTTGGTAGTTTTGATATGTTTTGATAAGTGTGCTTCCTTATAAATGATCGAAAGTGCCAGTTTAGATTAATAATATCAGTGCAGTTACGTATTATATTATAGTAACTAATTTTTCTCAAAAACTATTAATAAAAAACATTATTGTTTAATGATTCTTAAACTCAACCTAAATATGAAACCAAATTTGTTTATAGATGTAGTCATTATAGACGAAGTTTTCCAGAAAATAAAAGTCAAATCGCTTTCCTGTAAAGTAAGCTTTTTCAATTCCGATAGTTTACAGGACTGTCGATGTGTGTTTTGTTCGTTCATCAACCAAGTAATAATTGAAACTAGAGAGATGAAAAACACCAAGCAATTTAGCTAAATAGTCGTCAGTTTCTGCTTCAGTAATTACACTGTGTACAGCTTTAAAGTTAATTAACTGCTCCCTTAATAGGGTTGCACAGGAAATGAAAGGTTAACGTCTTTGTCATTATACGAGGTAATCGATCGTGTTTAAAAACGTTGGTCAGTTCATTCGGTTGGTGAGATTCGTAAAAAATATGAGTTGTGATTTATTTTGTTAACTTTATTTTTAAATTCAGTAATTTTTTTATATCAATAAAATAACCATACAAATATAAAAAACTACACATTTTTTTTTTAAATAAATTTTGTTAACATTGAACTAAAAAAATAGTTTGACTTTAGTTTTATAATCAGGTCGATATAGTAATGTATTGGTACAACTATACTAATCCATGACTTAATATAGAATAAAATAGAATAGAATAAATTTTATTCTACACCAAAAAGTAACACAGTTTATAAACAAACTTTAATCAATGGGTACAATGGCAGTCTTATGGCGGTTTTATATAATATGTATATAATATGCACAGAAAATAATAACAAGTATACAAAAATCGTTAGTCGTTAACAATTTAACTAGCTGATCAACTAATTATTCAAGTAAGAAATACGTTACTTAGGTACTAACTCAATACAGAAAGGTACGCGGAGTTTTAGAATATCAAGTGCTTTGAAGACAAAACATTGAAGACAAAGTTTTTAGCGACGGAAGTTTGTTTGACCCTTTTCAGCTAAAACAATAGGAAAGCTTGTTATGACGTAAATATATATCAATATCTATTATACTTAATTTAGTGCAACAATTGATAGGAACGCCATAATTATGGCGGTAAGTCTCCACTTTGAGGAGTGGTTAGTAAGACCTCACGGCGTCATCACCTTCCGCATGACGCAGGTTCTCACCGAACATGGTCAGTTCGGGAAGTTCCTGCACCGAATTCGTGCGGAAATAACGCAAGATGTCACCACTGGGTGGACCGCCCGGAGGACACGGTAGATAGGTGTGCCCCGCTTGGGCAGCGCACCGCCGTGTCCTCGTGGGGAAGATTAGCGGCAACGATTTCTCGCACCAGGCCTTGGTACAGGCCATGGTCCGAAGTAAGGTGGAGTGGCAGGCGGTCGCATCCTTCTGCGAAGCAGTAATGTTAGCAAAGGAGGAGGCCGCACTTGCACGCGCGAATTTGCATTTTTGGTGTAAAATAAAGAATATATCTATCTATCTATCTCACGCTCCAGCTTCCGGGATCCCGATCCCGATTTCCGGCCACCGTAGGCGCGGGCTTGCGGACGGCGAGCAATGGGTAGCTTGCCATCCGACCATTCGATAACCGTCCGGACCGAGCACAAGTCACGCGCGCCTCAAGGAGATGTCAGCAAACCGTAGGGGCCCAGCAGGGTCGAAGCCTACTGGGGCCAAGGGTCTGCTTCTGAATGGAAGACTCTGCCTTGGTATGAAAGGCAACGAAGGAACAGGAGTGGCTTTTTATTCAGTACAAGTCTGACACACCGTCGCCCTCCGCCCAAGAGCGGAGGATGTCATTGGATGATTTTCCCAAAGAAAAAAAAAACCAGTTGAATTTATACCCTAATTGCATACGACTAAAACAAGCATAAGCTAAGACTAATCAGCCTTTAAATGTACCCACTGCTGGGACTCAGGCTTGACTAAAACAAAACAGATTTTCATAAATTAATTTATTTCAACAAAACATTATAATCATAGACAAACGCAAAGTGACTTGATCGAGGTTGAATCCAAAGTGTGCAACCACGGTCACGTAGACGGTGTCCTCGGGTCTCATGCTCTATGTGAGCAAATTCTCTCATTTGTTAGCGTTTTTCCTTTTTAGTGACGCGCGTAAAACACTTGTCAAAGTTTATATTCTGACACGACAAATATGAAATGAACGCAATTTTTGTAACACAGAAAACTAAAATTAATCAGTTATTTCAGGGTTAATGCAAGTAAGAGAAAGATACTTGAATTACCTACCTTTTTGAAGCAACAATATAAAATGCCGCTAATGATTAACATCAAGTGTAGTCAAGGACTACAAAATACTACAATATGATTTAATAGAACAGTTAAGGCCTAATGATAAATACCACAAAGTTTGCAAGTCGTATGTTCGAGCTTAAACTTGTACTTTGTTTAGATAAATACATTAATTTGCTTCATAAATACTTTTCTAAATCCGATCTCGATCAATGATTGATAAAAGAGACTATCGCTTGGTACTATGTATTACCAAAAAATTCAAAAATATAATATTCATTAACCTGCCCGTATAGTAGATTGTGATTACTCATAGACCTCTATCCCTTCAATGAGAAGTTTACGAACTGATCTCTTAAATTTCTCATCTAAGGGCTTTAAATAGTATTGCTAAATTTAGAAACATTTCCAAACTGTTTGAATAGACACAAAATATCTTTCTGTTACAAAAATCTGGGTCGCAATGTTCATTACTCAGCATTGAATCTAGGCTGAATAGATACGTTGTTAAATAACTGTGTCTGTCTAAATCCACCAACGAGAGAAATTGTTTGATCAAAGTTTAGCTTTTACCAATACTTTCTTTTCGTGCTTTACTTAGTAACTATCTTATAAGTTTACTTGAAACATATGAAACATGGCTTTTCTTGCTTTGCCAATGTTATTTGTAGCTTTATGAAAAAAGTTTTTTCTAAAGTAATAACCTTTTTAGGGTGCCGTACCTCAAAAGGAAAAAAACGGAACCCTCTTAAGATCACTTTGTTGTCCGTCTGTCTGTCTGTCTGTCAAGACCCTTTATCTCGGGAACGCGTGCAGATATCGAGTTGAAATTAAAACCATATACTCAGGTCTGCTGTCCCTTGAAGTTGTGAAAAAAAATAAACTTCTGAATGAACGAAAAAAAAGATACGGCCCTTTATGTCGCAAAAAAACTTATATTTCGACACTCTCAAAGGAATCAAAATTCATCACGGAATCACAAAAAAAAAACTTTTTTTGCGATTCGGAAAAATCTTCGTATCTCAATTCGGGAATTGAACTGTTTTCATAGGAAAGTTTGTACCGAACCCTCAGTGTGGAGTCCAACTCGCACTTGCCCGGATATTTTAAATTTAAACTAGCTATTGCCAGCGCTTTAGCCCGTGTGATAGTAAATTTATCACCTTTTGATTTTGTACCCCTAGTACAAAAATAGCCTACGCCTTATTCTCAGACCTATCATCAAGCCGTCTCGGAGGAGATCAATAACAAAAACTGTGATAAGAGATTTTTACATATGTATTAGATTTTTAAAACACCCAAAAAAAATGTCTGTATAATGTATCATTTACAAGTGCTAGATATCAGTAAACCTATCATCATTTTATTATCTAGAGTCAGTACTTTAGATATTTATTACTTATGAATTTTAGTTCCGCTTTCATAACAGGGTTTTTAATAATTTATTGTGTTTTTCTTCCGCTAAAAGCCTCATTCTCTAGAGGTTGCAACCGATACGCTGAGCAAGCTAAGCTATTCTTGGTTCGATTCCCGTGTCATGCAAAATGTTTTTCTAACTGTATTTGTTTAGTAGAAGCCCAACGTCCAACCATATTGAACGATGGCCTTATGAGGTTCGCGGCAATTGAATGGATGCAAAACTTTCAGGACCGCTCATTTAGTTCAGCAGTGGACGTCTTTTGACTAAAATATAGTGAATCAACAAAGACACGATGTTGTGTTAGCTCAATTTTTATATCTTTCATACTAAAAAGTTTTTTTTTTAAACTCTCGCACAACACCGTCTAGTCCCAAGCTAAGCAGAGCTTGTGTTATGAGTACTAGACAACTAATAAATACACTTATATATTTCTAAATACAATCATATCATAGATAAATTACACCCAGACACAGAACAAATGATTGGGCTCATCAAACAAACATTTGTCCAGGATGGGAATCGAACCCACGACCTTCGGCATAGCAGTCAGGGCCACTAACCACTAGACCAACAGGCCAGTCACAGTTTACTCCCTTACAAGCTCAGACCATCTTTTTTTGTTGGTCTGAGCATACAAGTTAAACGATTCAGTCAGTTTTCCAAACCTACAGTAAATTGAACAGTAAAACATTAGCAGATGGACCTTCGACACATAAATCTCCACAAAATTAAATGCTGTTTAGTGGTAATATAACGTATAGGTATATCCATATATTCACTACCGATAGCACTTAAACTTTTAACATCAGACTAAAGCTATCTCTCGGATTCACAGTGAGCGAAATGACGGCTATTTCCTGTCGAGAATGGACTGTCACTAGACTTGTTCTAACATACTGTCTAGACACTTTAAGGAGTCTGCTCACTACACCGTCACCATAATCGTGCTGGGAATGTATCAGACACAGACAAAAAAGACGTGGACTACTATGCTCTAACCCGTTTCATCACCGACCAACACCGTTACGTGCCATGAATGGAGCGTATCGGAAATAACAGCACAATAACAATTTTGATGCACTTGCATCAGAAAAACAACAAATAAACAAACTTCACATTTGACTGGCTTGTTGGTCTAGTGGTTAGTGGCCCTGACTGCTATGCCGGAGGTCGTGGGTTCGATTCCCACCCAGGACAAATGTTTGTGTGATGGGCATGATCATTTGTTCTGTGTCTGGGTGTAATTTATCTATAATATGTATGTATTTAGAAATATATAAGTATGTTTCACAGATGTCTAGTACTCATAACACAAGCTCTGCTCAGCTTGAGACTAGACGACGCTGTGTGATGGTTGTGAAATATTCACAAACAAACAAACTTTTCCCACTTGGGCAAAGTTTTCCTGTAATGACAGCTGAGGTAGTCTAAGCTTCATTTTGGATCTGAGAAACTACAATGCCCACGCGTCTCAAACGATGTTTTTCAACAACCTCGAAAATAATAAGTTAAACATGTTACACACTCGCATATCACGTGAAGCGCTGACAAGCATTTACCCAGTCACCATGAAGAGCAGCTGCCATGGACACGTAGCACTGTGACGCACGACCACACCGGACATTACGACCCGTGTGAAACGATTACTTTTGACTCGGCACCGGTCAACTGTCGACTATTTAATTGAATTAACATTGAATTTAATGAATATATTTAATTTAAATAAATTTTGCAATTTTTTCATTGCTTCGGCTACAACCACTCCGTAAATATTATATACGTATATATTACATTACGATTCCGTATTTATTATATTATTTTTATTTCTTGCTCTCGCCTGTTCCCGTTACGCTGGGTTGGCATTTCTAATCTTGTGGCGCTGTCCAGTTCGCTAATAAATATCGTTATAGGACAGACCCAGAGAATTCATGTCTGTCCAGACATTCGTTATCCACGTTGTATGCGGCCTGCCTCTTCTCTTCTGTGTACCCGTAGAAAGGCACTTCTTTTCCATATAGTCATCGTATTTTGGCATTATATATCCATACTACCATAGTCTGGACTCCGTTAGCTTTTCAGCAGTGGGCGCAAATTAAAAAAAAAAACTTCCCCGGATGTATTCGTTTCAAACCTAATCTTTGAAGGCCGAAACTGCGTTACGCAGTCGCCCGCGCGGTCCCGTACAAAAGTGCTAAGTCGCGGTTCGCCGCGCGGGCACCCGTCGCAGGGAGCCGTGCCCTACGTGCGTTATGCTACGTAATAATACATTAAAGTTCTCCATCGACATAACTACATGCACACCGTTAAAGTTGAACTAGTGACACTGCGCAAGTAATAATCCGGTTTCCGTGACGGGAACCGTCGCACACGACACACGCGCGATGTCACGCGCACGATGGCGCACTCTTAACGCAGTTCCGGCCCTGAGGGTAACTCCACTCATCCAACGTAACATACGCATTTGCAATTATGCAACTTTTACCTGTCTATTGTCTTCATTACCTACCCATGTTTCACTGCTGTAGAACAAAACCGGTCTTACGACGGTTTTAATAGACTTTGGTTTTGGTTTTAACAAGCATTTTCAGATCGCATAGAATGCAAGATAGTTGGCGCCATTTATTCCACCATATTGAGGAGTTACATCTACATCTGCTATTATCGTACGGTCTTCAGCAATGTCAAAACCTAGGTATATAAATTTAGTTACTTTGGGTAGGGTCACACCATCTGGTTTAAGGTCTTTATTTTCGCTATTGGAATCGTTGGCGCTAAAGTTCCACAGATAGCACGCGTCACCATTTTACATTCGCTTAGTTGTAAATAACTTCGGTTGTTTGCAAAAAAAAAACAGGTTGCTTTATGTACACAATTTGTTATTGCGTGGGAGACAAAATGTCAACTACGAACTTTGACGGATCAACGGTATTTGGGTTATAAATGACACTATGTAAATTAGTTTATTTATATTTTAGCAGAATATAGGGTAAATTATTGAAGTGGGCGTAAATGACTAAATTGGAAATTCTAGATATGAGACTAGAGCTGGATTTGTGAAAAATCAATATTCTTAGGAATTTTAGGATTTAAACCCGTCGGATTTGAAAAAAAAACTCACTTTTTTCCACCGCTCGATATTCGTAGTAAAATTACAAAGGCGAAAGTTTGTAAATATGTGTATGTTACCATTCAACGTGGCAATAGTGTTCTAGACACAGTTTCGGATGACAGTGAATTGGATATGTACGTAGTTAGGATATTTATGTATAAATGATTAGTTTTTTTGTGCCTAATTATGTTACCTATTTACTTATCTTCACTAGGTACGTATAAAACAAAGTTGCTTCCGCTGTCTGTCTGTCCATGTATGTTTAGATCTTTAAAACTATTCAACGGATTTTGATGCGTTTTTTTAGTAGATAGATTGAGTCGAGATAAATGTTTCTATGTATAATACAAGCATAATAAAGTAGAGAAACACTGATAATTTTAAAGGTTTCTAATGTGATGTCTTAAATAAATACATTTTTTTGTGCTTACATTACAAACGCTGGCTGAACCCTACGAGATACATCAAAATAATGTACTACAGTATTGTACAACTTAAAAAGGTCTACGAAAAATCTGCAATAGTATACATATCTCTTAGGAATAATCCACAATAGTCATTTTTTATCCTTTAGTTTTGACGAGAAATAATGGCTTATTTACGAAGCGATTTGCAATACAGCATTAACTTCTTGAGTAGCGTAATTAGAGACACAATAGTAAGACAATAGCGCACGACCGCCGGCGTTCGTGCGGGGATCAACAGCTTAATCCTTTTCCAATTAAGTACCTTATATATATTGTGAATTTAATATAAATCACCATATACATGTAATTTAAATGAATATTTTCGAAGGTATTACAGATTTAAAATGCAGGGACATAGCGGTTGCGGTGGTATCAGCATTGCACCCATGCAAAACATGGGCAGGTGGCAGTCATATATAAACGGAGAAACTGGCAGACTGATATATCAAAGCGCAGAGGAAAATACTGGGACTGGAAGGGACTACAGGTTTTATTTTATGACATAAGTAAGAACTAAGAAAGGATTCTCCAAATTTTCGCCTAAAGTAACGAAGCCTACTTTCACGCGGGTGAATCCATTGGTAGAAGCTAGTCATAAATATAATGACACTTTATAAAGTCTTGATATTATTTTTAAACCAGCAATAAAGATCTGTGTAAGTCGGCTTACTGCGATACTTTTCGGGACTAAGATGTCCTTTCTTATCAATAGGATGGCAAACATTTACGGAGTAACGTTCATATATAAAATATAAGGCTCAAGATTCCTTGTGTTCGGTAAATTGTGAGACTCAAGAAGCTTAAGAAAACAAATTGAGTAAGCTTGTTCTTAGTTATTTTTTTATTTCCCGGAACGACAGGAATATAATTAATTAGTTTTATCAATAGGTTACATACCTATTGAATGTTCGAGAAAGTACAAAATAATCAAAAGGAATACTCATATAGGACAAGAATTTTTGTGTTATTGAGCTGGAGACTGTTCACTAAAATTTCTATTGTTTTAATATATTTATTAATTATCTTGTTTTCTTAGCTTGCCTTTGTTAGGTGCCTTTCATATGGCCAACAGCTGCTGAGGATCAGCGGGTTAAAGAGAGGACCAGCAGAAAAATTATGATGCTCTTTTGTTGACCACTGAATGACTTTTGAATGGCCTGTTTAACGTCAAGAGCTACATTTGAGGAAACCGATCAAAATAGAATTAATCTTAGCTTTTTATATCATGGTAAATGAAATTGCTTTAAAATGGTAAGTAGAAAGTTAAACGGGTCCTTCAAAATAATACAGCCGTATATATAATACACTTACAATACACTCATCGCAATAAAAAAAAAAATGGTAATAAGTTTTTAATAAAAACAATTTTAGAAATTAGAAACGTTTATTTCAAATAGACCAATTACAGGCACTTTTGAATTGTCAAAAAGTCGGTCAGTCAAAAAAAGAAAAGAAGTGAAGCTAAATTGCATGTCAAAAGCCAATGCAAGCTATTGGCATGATTTACTTTTTTTCTTTTCAGCAGAAATTAAACCTGGGTTATATGTTAGAAAACAATATTATACGAGGAATCAATAGCAAAAAGAACCAGGTCTTTAAACGTAACCGACCGAAGATATCTATAGAAACATTGCTCGTATCTTTTTGTCAGGCGTTACTTATTTTCCTAACATTATAGTGAAGTGGAAATACAATACCTAAAATTTTGATGTTTCCATTGACAAAATAGATTAAGTTGGTTATTACTGTTATTTTTTTTTTCACACTCGCAGTTTTTCAACACTAAAACTAGTAAAAAAGACGAGTAATACAAATAAAAAATATACGCGTTAGTGTTGCGATAGTGATTGACACTATTTTTTTTTTATTGATATAAACTAGTGCGAACCCACTATAAACACGGAAACCAAAACTATGTTTAGCAATAGGAAACTTAAAATATCAGACAGAGTATTTTTATTAAAAAAAAAAAACAATGGCAATAAAAAAAATTAAAGAAAAAAATTACATGCCAGCAATTTATGGGAAAAGTTTCATTCCCCTTTAGGATTTTTTATTTTTTATTATTGATAGGCTCGCGTTTGACCACTATCTCACCCGATGGTAAGCGATGATGTGGCCGAGGATGGCTGAAAAACAAAGATTTAGGTTTTTTGTATTTATTTCGAACATAATGTTAAATTACTATCTATTATTTTATGTAGATACTATCGGAATCAGCCGGGGTTTACCCTACAACAAGTTTCCATCATAGCATTTTAACATTAGTGTTGTAACTAAGCATGTTCGGGTACATGTAACTTTCTTTATTCTCTATCTATATTGCACTCAAACACCTTAATTTCTACTTACTTGCACTACTCGTGTTGAAAACAAATATTACCATTTAATTAGACTATACAATTTTACTGTAACGTACATTTAACAATGATGTACAAAGTTCTAGACTTTAAATTAATCAGAGGCTAATAGTTTATTTCAGACTGAAGATTGAGTATTGTGTAGTGTCTAAATTAATAGCTATTGATTGAAGCGAGTAGATTTTGATAAATTGTGATGTTCTGGAAAGTGGACGCGAAATAATAATTTACGTTATAAAAAATATTTTCAATTTCACAAAAAAACTTGTAATAAATTACTCCTGGTGGACCAAGCAATATTTCTAAGATCATTTTGATCAAAAAAATTGAAAAGGTTTACTCTCACTTACGTACCCATTTTCCAGCCTTGTTAAAAGTAAGATTTATGACTCAAAGCTGTAATTTCTTTCTAATAGATTAAAAAATTATATAACAAGCCGTAATATTGCTTTAAATAAAATTGTGTAGTCATTACTGTTCAGCTTGGAACTTTAGAAATTTACTAGAGCGTGGGTTTATTTGGGAAAAATCCGTGTTAGCAATTTAACACGGGTTTTTTCATTATGTGATTGATTAAACTACGTTTTTATTATAGTAACACCTTTACGCAAATCATAAGCTGCCAAACACTAGAGAAGTTAATTAATATTTAATTTATATACATATACTTAAAAGGAGAAACTGACTGACTGACTGACATATCAACGCACAGCCGAAACCACAGGTAACAGGCAACTTTTAATTTTTCTATTATGACTTAAGTGAGCACTAAGAAGGATTTTTTGAAAATTTAACTTTTAAGGGGGTCTAAACGAGAAAATTCGTTTGAAATCAAAATTTTATTTCTGGGCCTATATTTGAAATTTAGCGTAGATAGTAACCCAAGTAAATAAAAATGATTTTCATTATCCGATTTTCAAAACTACCCCTTTAAAAATGTTTAAGGGGTGTTAAAGGTAATATGGTTCCTTGGGTTAACCTTTTGAGTGCGTAATTAGAGACACAATAGTAAGACAATGGCGCGTGAACGCCGGCGTTCGTGCGGGGATCAACAGATAAACTTGAAGCTTGGCACAAATTCAAATCGAAATGTAAAATATATAAATAACAAAGAGTGCTATTATTCGTTTTTGAAATCGACCCCCCTCAAAATACGGTAAAGTGATGTTAAACTTTTTATGTAAACATTTTCACAAATGAAGTCGCTTGTGAGGAATTTATTGTTACTCCATTTGGGTGTAATAATTACATGTTTACTATGCGTATTTAAATTTATTACAAAAATGGCTTCTAATTCTTTCTAAAGTATGAAGTTAAGGCTTAGTTAGTAATAAATTTCATTAAATAGAAATATCTAAGGGACTCACGGTGCCTCTTTTTATAAATAACATGGATTGCCTTCATTTGCAATATTAAGTCTACGTCAGTTGCGCCTACATTAAATTGCGATACGAAGTAATATCATTGGTTAACATGGTAATAAACTAGATCAGTGATTTAAATATTTATCTTTATAGCTTTATTGATGCTCAAACCTGGTTACTCACCGAATTATAAAAGTTTTGCTTTGGGGTTTGCCAGAGAGCTATATATAGTGCCCAGCAATCTGGGCTTAAAAAGAACAGACTGAATACGGAATAAAATGCTGCGCTTCATAACGCACGTAATAGATGTGGGCAAAAAGGCTGTCAGGCTCAAATGGGATTGGGCGGGTCATGTCAGCAGCATGCACAGGGACCGGTGGGCAAGCGTCGCTACACAGTGAGTTCCTGCAAAAGGAAAGCGCCGTCAAGCCTGGCCTAGAGGTGGCGGGATGATTTGGACTCGTACCGTGTTTGGAAGCTCGCGCATGATGGGTAAAGTGATGGTTAACTCTCTTCCACCAATTATTTTTAATGGTGCTGTCATCCCCATCAGTCCTAGCATAAACGATCTCGGTTTGCATCTTGACTCGACCCTTGGCTGGCAAAGTCAAATTTCCAGTGACTGCCAAGAGTCAGCGGGACTTTGCGGTATCTGTATCGTCTGAGGAACTTTCTGCTTGCGAAGACAAAGACTATGCTTGTGCAAACTTTAATTTTCCCTTTAATCGACTTTGGTGACTAGCACACGTCACCAAAGTAGATACTGGTACTTTGACCTGAATGCGGTGTTACTAGATAAAATTGACAGGCTCCTCAACAACTGCATCCGGTTCATATATAATTTGAGAAAATACGCCCTTATGCAGGGTACATTGCTCGCAGAACGGAAGGCCGTTGGGACTGAAAGGTTCTGGAATGGCGACCACGTACCGGAAGACGTAGCGTTGGAAGGCCTCCTACTAGGTGGACCGATGACTTGGTAACGGTTTCGGGAGTCCGATGGATGCGAGACGCACTGGACCGTTCATTGTGGCAACACTTGGGGGAGGCCTATGTCCAGCAGTAGACGTCTTTCGGCTGAAATGATGATGATGATGATGACTATATTTCGAGCTACAGATCTGAGCTCAAATGGCCATTCGCCAGAGAAGGAGTCTGCGCGCTCTGACTACTCTTTACTCTCTGCTCAACTCTCCCACCCCTCCTTCTTATCTTATATCATACTTTAAATATCTATGTTCTTCATGAGAAGAACGCAGATTCTTAGCATGAGCTAAGAATCTGCGTTCGTCTAACAATCTTCTACTGCTTTGTCCTTCTCATACTTCTGATTTTGTTCATTCTTCCTTTCATATACAGTCCATACTTCTGTGGAATGCGCTTCCTCTCGAGATCAGGATGGCCACCAGTCTATATGCATTTAAGCGGATGTTGCAAAATTACTTTCTGCACAAATAGTGAAGTCGTCTCAATAACACCTTTCTTTTACTTTATATAAATATATATATATGTATATATTATATTAAATTAAATATTATGTTTATTTTGTATATATATACACTTTTGAAATGGTGGAGAGAACACAAATCGGTGTATCCCACATTATCTAAAATAGCAGCCACAAAGCTCAACGCCATGGCTTCTTCGGTTCCTTGCGAAAGGGTATTCTCTGCTGCAGGGAATATCCTTAATGAAAGGTGGACCCGGTTAGGAATTAACCCGACGTACGGCGAGTATCCACACTTACGTTGTTGAAACTTTAACGGTCCGGACTAAGCGTTTCGCTTCGTCGTTTATATCGCGTACATCGAAGGACTGGAACAATTTGCCTGCTGCGGTCTTCCCGTCCAACTATAATTTAGGTGTCTTCAAGGCTAAAGTGAATAGGCTCTTAATAAACTAGTGCGCCTCACCATCAATGATTGCATCACTGCTTACCATCAGGTGGGATCACAGTCAAGCAGTGGTTTATATCAATAAAAAAAAAAATAAGAAATTGCAGCAACTCATTGTTTTGAACCAAAATTTGTAAATATAGAAATAAAGAAGTAAGTGTAGATATAGAATCGGTGATCAGTGATTATATAGTCATGTAGGATATAGAATAGGTGATAATGTAAGTAGTCATGTACATAAAATGAATTGAACACTTCTAAATGCGCCAGTTTCAGAAAAGTAATTACCAATGACGTCGTAATTCATTTTATAGTAAACTGACTGTCCTAAGCCTGTAATAAAGTATGAAGGGAAGTGTTCAGTAAAGAAAATTCAGTCTATCTGTTTAATCTTTTACATAATGTTGGGGTTGAAGTCTCAAAAATCCGATTTATACCCTAGAGTACTAATATAAATTTATTACTGCTTAATACTAATTATCGCCTGGGAGGCTACTTTATAAATAAAGCAAAATTTTAGTACTAATTTTTTATTAAAATGTAACAAAATTTATAACAAAATAACAGGCATACCTCTGCCTTTATGAAATGCAAAAAAATATATATCTGAGAAACTCTTATTTGTCTTAAAATCAGCCTTACACATAATACTTAACTTTCTAACACAGCCTTAAGGGATATTTTATTTTAAAAAAAAATGTTGACATTGGACCACTGTTTTGGTATAAAAACTACAATATAATATATAAAGTATGAAAAACGTAACAAAAAACTAGTCTAATCATAACATAGCTTACTGCAGAATAAGTCGAACTCAGACTTCTATTTTTTATCAAGTAGGTGATGTTTGTGGATTTGGTAAAGTGCTTCCGGATGATGACGGTATTGGGGAGCTTCGGTCTTGAGGATCAGGGTCATCTAGCACAATATTTTGTAACTCATTTTCGAGTCGGTATGGAACAAAAGTGGGATCAACCACACTGTCATCAGAATCGTAATCCGCGACTTCTAAATTATCCTCGGTCTTACTATCAGAGGTGTCATCTTCCAAGTAATTTGCTATCTGCTGCTCGTTGAGATCCATCTATGAAATAAAACATGTATTTTATATCTTATAATAGTGAGTAAACAAAGAAAAAACTCATAAATGTAAATTAAGTCAATAGTAAAAAACCTACCTTTAATACTAATGATCGCCTCCCAGGCGATCACTTAGGCAATATCTCGGGAACGCTGTATCCCCGCCGAGCGCGCAAGCTCTCCCCGCCGCGTCGTGGGCTACACTGAGTTGGCGCGAAAGCACGGCGCGACACGTCCCCGCAATCTCAAAATAACCAGAAAAAACCGACCGCGGGCGGCCTCTCAGGCGATGATTAGTACTAGACGAAAATCGGATTTTCGGAGAAAATCAAAAAGAAGATACTCAATTGATATTTAAATGCGCATACGTACAAAAATAACAGGCTGTTATTGAATAACAGATATTTAGATCTATTATTTATAAGTAACACTAACAGTGATAACAGATATCGTGTTTAACCTTTTAAAACCCATCTCTAGTATTGAAACGTCCAGTGTTGCCAACAGTTACACTAACTTACCACTAGAGTCAACTTTTAAAAGCACCAGAAAGCCACGAACAGAAAATTATCCCACACACAAAATCGCAAAATTTCCCACCAAAAAAATGTTGTTATACGAAATAAAATAAGTAGGCATATAGGTAGGGAGGGGGGGGTAGGGGTAGGGTATTAGTTTCCTTTAATAATAAGTGATAAAAATTAACAAATAGTTGATCAAAATACCATTTGTGGGTAAATCAACATACAAATTATTCAATATCAGCTGTGTACCTATTAATTTGTCTTCAGACGAGTCATTTTTGTTTGCACCATCATCGTCAGTATCAGATTAATAATTATGGATTCTATGGTGCTGATTTACACCCGAGTGGTCGCATTTTGAGTAAGAAATTGAATTTTACTAAAGCACTAGAAAAATCTACTAGCCATTAAAACCAATATTTTGCAACTAAATGGGGGTTAAAACCACAGGTTTTAGTAGAAAATCCACTAAGTTGGCAACATTGGCCGTACACCCTTAGACTGTTTTATCTTGATGGTGTGCGCCGTATCGTAGACTAAACAGTCTTGTCGCAGATAAGTCTGCGACGTCGTAAATAAGTCTGTCTAAGACAGTCTTGTCTCAAGTGTGCGCAGGCCCTTAATGTTATGTAAAACTTTAGCTTGTTTTGAAAGCCGTGTTCTGAGGTACGGTAGGTATATAAACCAGTTTGGAAGTTTTAAACCAACTCAATTTGAACACTTTACTTACTTTCATACACTTTTAATTCGTCGTAACTTTTGATAAATAACTAAGTGCAACTAACTTTTTTTAACATAATTACTACGAAAGCGCAAACAAACGCTACTTCAATTATGTATCTTTTTTTTTTAAACATAATCTAAACCAATGAGTTAAATGTTGAACAGAAGGCTAATTCCTTTATATGTTTAAATTCAAGTTACAATATCATCTTCGTCTCAATCATTGTCGAGAACTTGTCAAAATGCATCTCTAATTAGAGGTGTTTTTAACTAATTGCGACTGCAATGCGTAGGCAATGTTTCTTTAAAATACTAAAATCACTCATTTGATCGATACTTGTGCTACTTCAGACAGATTGCTTATAAAATTCCCGTGTATAAAAGTTAATAAAGTTGTATCTGCAGGAAATTCAAATTATCTAACGTGCCACTTTCATATACGTGGCGGTGCGGACGATGACTGAGGAGATGGCTCAGTTGATAACTCTGCTAGCGGCTGGTGTGGCAATATTACCGGGGCGTTGGAACTTGAAGCAACACGACTCTATCAAGCAACCGAACCATGGGATGCTTTCTATCCATGTGTTTTTTTTAAATTATTCACAGAGGATCTAAAAGATAATTTTGCCTTACATATGTTGCAAGTCGCGTAGTGACCACCTATATCCACAAAATGGTCCCACACAACACTCACTTTTCTATTTATATTAGACATTGTTGTAAATATTCAACCTAAATTAAAAAAAGATTGGTTTGCTATAGCCTACTCTAAGTACCTATCTAAATTAGAAAAAGAATTATCTAAACTGAAAAATTACCTACGCTTATTATTATACTTACCTAAATTAAAACGGAAATAAACTTATTTTTTACAACGTACACTAAGTTGGTACATAATGTACGTTGTAAAAAATAAGTTACTAGCTAAAACTATAAAACGAATAACCTAAACTGAAACAACTAAATGTTATGGTAATACGAACTGCGTGAGCAGTGCCTTCTTTATGAGTGTATCTTTAGTCTGTGGTTCGATCATGTGATGTCGCCCCGGTAACATATAACATGGTTGTTGTCTCATTATTAAAATGTTTATTGCTAATTAGCTCGTATGATTACCCCATACCCCATCAGGTTATGGGCCCAGAGACTATTGGTGCGTGAAATATGAACAATTGCTGTGATTTGAACTAAAACAGTTCGTCGTATTAAAAGTAAAAAACGCGTCTATGCACGTTAGGGTTTTGCGAAGAAGACTCGCAAGTTACGTTCGGGCGTTCGGGGTTTGTTTACTGCATTTTTGTTACGAAGATTTTTTATTCATTGCTATTGTTTTGGAGTTGAAAAAACTTCGATATGGCTACAGCTATTAAGATTGATCGACTTACTGGCGATAACTATGATACATGGAAGATACATATGCGAGCAATTTTGATCAAAAATGATCTATGGGAATATGTATCAGGACCGTTACCAAAACCTCAGTTAAGTGATCCGAAATATGCCGATTGGATAAAAATGGATAGAAAAGCTGAGTCTGACATATTGTTAGCGGTGAGTCCAAGTGAGTTGGCTGCATTGGATGGTTTGGAAAGTTCCGAGGCTATCTGGAATAAACTGAAATCTATGTATCAGTCGAGCGGGCCAGCCAGAAAAGCTTCATTATTGAAAAAGCTTGTACTGACTCGTATGCAAGAAGATGATGATTTGAAGAAGCACATCGCGGATTTCTTTGACGCAGTTAAAAAACTGAAAGAAATCGGTTTGATAGTTATTGACGAACTATTAGCCATATTGTTGTTGTACAGTTTGCCGGATTCATTCGCCATGTTTAGAACGGCAATGGAATCGCGTGATGATTTGCCATCAACGGAAACGTTAAAGGTCAAGATTATCGAGGATTACGAAGCACGTAAGTCAAAAACGACTGACCAGGAGGCTATGTTCGTCAAACGTATCAATAAAAATAAAAATGCCGATCTGAAGAAGAATAATGACAACCACGGTCATAAAAACAATTTCGAATGTTATCGTTGTGGTCGTCGTGGGCATTTGGCGAGAGAGTGCAGAACTAAGCATATAAACAAGTATAAACAAGGCGCAGAGAACTTGGAAAATAGTGACAACAACGAGCAAAAGATAACAATGTTCTGAGTACTGCCGAAGAGGTTATGTTAGGTGAGAAAGTAAATCCTATTTGGTGCATTGACAGTGGATGCACGGGTCATATGTGTAATGAGAAGCAAATGATCGAGGATTTTAAGCAAGTAGACTCTGAATTAAGTTTAGCTAATAGCGACAGGACACAAATTACTGGCACTGGTAAAGTGAGGATTTTAGTAGACACGGGCAGTGAAGAACGCCAGATTGATATAGAAAAGTATTCTACGTATCTGATTTACAAACGAATTTATTGTCAGTGGCCAAGATGACAGATCGCGGGTTCGAGGTTCGCTTCAAGAAGAATGATGCAATTGTAATTGATACAATGACAAAATTCATATGCGTGCAGATAGAGTTGGTAATCTATACCACGTTCGGATGAGTCAGAACTCTGTCAATAATGTTGAATGTAAGAATTCACTAGATATGTGGCACCAACGTCTCGGACATCTTAACGAACGCGACCTGAAAGCTATGGCGAAGAATGGTTTAGTACACGGGCTAACATTTAAGGATGACGAAAAGTTGTCAGAATGTGAGATTTGTATAAGTGAAAAGCAGACTTGCACCCCTTTTCCAAGGATAAGGGAAGATCGTACCAGCGAATTACTAGAAATAGTGCATAGCGATGTTTGTGGCCCCATGAATCATCAGTCTTATGGCGGCAAAAAATATTTTGTTACATTCATCGACGATAAATCTAGATGGTGCGAAGTTTACTTCATAGCAAGTAAATATGTTTAAAACCTACAAAGCTTATGCAGAGAATTTAACTGGGAAGAAGATAAAGAATCTTCAGTCTGATAACGGACGAGAATATGTGAACAATGAGTTTGATTATTTTTTGAGTAAAGCAGGAATCAGAAGAAGATTGACAGCGCCGTATACACCTCAGCAGAATGGGGTTGCTGAGAGAAAGAATAGGACATTAGTCGAGATGGCACGCTGTATGATGCGTCAAGCAGGAAGTCCTCCTGCATTTTGGGCAGAAGCTGTTAATACTGCAAATTACATAAGAAACCAAAGACATTAAATATATAATACCAATAGACAGGACATAGTGAACAAAATCGTGCACCGATACTTATTACCTAGTGGTCATAAGTCGCTCAGTCTAGTATGACGCCCCTACACGTCGTGTTTGTATCCGCTCTATGCATTAAAAGAAAATCATTTTGCCGAACTGCGCATTACGCTATTGCAAATCTTGTTATGATAAAATGACTGGATCTAAGTTCGCTTTATTTTCGTAAATATTTTTGGTATTTACGAAGTAATTAATTAAAATTCAATAATTTTTATAAATAGTTCTAGAACATTTGCTGATTTTGTGATAATGCCATCTATTGCTAAAAAGCTTAACCTTACCTTTATCACACACTGACTCTCTACCACGAGCTCATAATGTGATCAATTTTACGACCTAAACCGAACTGTTACAGGGATGGAGCTATATAGCGTGTATAGCTCCATCACACTTTTTCGCTCGTACGACTGACATTTTAACATTATCATGGTACGGGCCCTGGCCATCTACCGAGCGATAGTTAAATTATTATAAATTTTGACAAATTTAATTCGCGTGTTTGCTATTCAAAGCCAGATGGCGTCACTGAGACATAGGATGACAGTTTTTCTAAGACATTTGTTCTGATAGCCGCTCTATTGTATCTCTTTAAATCTCTTTGTAAGAAACCAATGCCCAACTACAGCACTATATGGTCAAATACCATTTACACTATGGAAAGAAAAGAAACCTACAGTAATATATATGCATGTGTTTGGCTCAAAAGCTTATTATAAAGACAAGGGAAAACCGAAAGGAAAATTTGAGTCACGTTCGCAGTTAGGAATATTTGTGGGCTATGATATTCAATCGAAGGCGTATAGAATACATGATAATAGTAGATCAAGAAGATCTCTTGAACGAGTTAATGAATAAGATGAATATAGAAATAGAGGACAATTACATGGGAAAAGGAACTCTACTGTTTCGTGGGAAAATTTATTAGAACCTTCTAAAAGGGGAAGAGGAAGACCTCGCTTAATTCGTACTGGTCAGGCGGGTAGACCGCGTAAAGAATATAATACAGTGAATGAGACTGAAAATGAATCAGACGATGAACCGAATGAACAGATGAGTACAGGTATAGCAATAATAGAACCAGTGACGTGGAAAGATATAGAGAAGAGAAGCGACGTGAATTTGTGGAAATCTGCCTTAGAAAATGAGTATTTGTCACAGATAAAAAACAAAACCTGGGAAATTGTGCCAAGACCAAAAGAAAGGAAAGTTATTCGAAGCAGATTCGTATTTACTATCAAAAGTGCTGGCAACAAAGTACGTCTCGTTACAAAAGGATGTTCACAACGGCCAGGGGAGGATTTTCATGAGACCTCATCTCCTGTTGTACGATCGTCTTCTATAAGACTTATAGCCGCATTGTCGGCAGAACTAGGATTAGAAATCCATCAAATGGACGTAGTAACAGCTTACCTGAATGGTTCACTCGATGAAGAGGTTTATATGGAAATTCCAGATCAGTTAAGCGATGTTCTACAGAGAGTACTCGCAAAAGAAAAGATTGGATCGCAGAAGAAAATAATAACAGAGAAGAGCATACTTCAGACAGCTAGACGCTGGAACAAGGCTCTTGATGAATGCGAGAATAGTGTGTGTTTATTGAAAACATCTTTGTATGGCTTGCGTCAATCAGGATTGCAGTGATATAAAAAGTTAGTGAGAATGTTGAATGATATTGGCTTTGAGGCAATTCCTCAGGATCCTTGTGTGTTTCTTGCGCAAAAGGGTGAGCGAATTATGTTAATAGATATACTCGTATATGTCGATGACATGATTTTAGTGACTAATGATAACGCATGGATGGAACATGTAAAGAAACAATTAGGAAGTTCGTTTGAAATGAAAGATATGGGAAAAATTTCTACTTGTTTAGGAATTGAATTTAGTCGTGGTGATGAAAATAGAGTGTACTTAAGTCAAAAATCATATATAGACAAAATATTAGAACGCTTTAGTATGAGTGAGTGTAAACCTGCTGTAAGACCTATAGATGTGAATATAAAATTAGAGAAACCTGAACGTGTTAGATATGATGTAATGGAACAGTATCCGTATCAGAGTCTGATTGGTGCGTTGATGCATTTGGCCGTATCAACAAGAGCTGATATCACGTATGCTGTTAACTATTTAAGCCAATTCAATACAAATTATGATATTCAACATTGGAAGGCTGCTAAACGTGTATTGAGATATTTGAAAGGTACATCAGGTTACGGACTTGTGTATGAAAGGACAGGTTTGCCTCTCTTTGGTGTGGTCGATGCAGATTGGGGTGGGAATGCGATAGATCGTAGATCTTACTCTGGTTCCCCAATCAGTTGGGAGGCGCGAAAGCAACGGACAATTGCTTTATCGTCCACCAAAGCCGAATACATGGCTATTTCTGAAGCTACTAAAGAAGCCATGTATTTACGTGATGTTTTAAATAGTGTTGGAATCAAGTGTGAGTGTGTGATATTATTCAACGACAATCAGGGTGCGATTAAACTTGCTCAAAGTAGAAACTATCATGCTCGAACGAAACACATAGATGTACGGCACCACTTTATTCGAGATAAGTGCGAAAAAGGTGTAATTGATCTTAGATATTTGTGTACAGACCGAACGCCTGCTGATGTTTTGACCAAAGGCTTGAGTGGGACAAAGCATCATGAGTGTCTGCGTAATTTAGGTATGATGGATGAATGTATGTAAACTTCGAAGACATGCCCACTACTTCGAGGGGAGGTGTTATGGTATTACGAACTGCGTGAGCAGTGCCTCCTTTATGAGTGTATCTTTAGTCTGTGGTTCGATCATGTCATGTCGCCCCGGTAACATATAACATGGTTGTTGTCTCATTATTAAAAATGTTTATTGCTAACTAGCTCGTATGATTACCCCATACCCCATCACTAAACTTATATATAAACCAAATGAACACTAGGACGCCGTAAACAAACACTGAGAAACAGAGAAATCTTTCCGAAAATTTTAAAATTACAATTCACCACTTTGCTTTCGTTTTAGAACAAGAAAAAAAAAATCTAAATTTTAAAAATGTCAACAAACAAATCAGCCTAATAACTTTCAGTTGAATATGATCTTTAAAATTACATCTATAAAGTCGTAAATACATAAAACATTTTTCAACCAATCCCATCAAAAGTCAAATCTAAGATAATAAGGGCGTCCTGACACGTTCAATGTAATTGTTTTTGGTTGCTTGACAAATTTAAAAAATGTAATGAAATAAATAATATTATATCTGTCAACAAATACCAACAAATTTGGCAAATTACACTCATGAGAATTGATTTACACTGGTTGGTTGGTCAAAAAATCGTGAATTTCTTGAAAGTTTTTTGATTCATTTTGTTAAATCAAAAAAATAGATACGATTATACAATTACAATTCATTTATTTGAGCTATTTTAATTTTTTATTGCTTTTGTGTTGCTTTTGCGTTAGCAGGCTTAACACAATTTTTAAATAATTATTACGGACCATTTTTTTTAAATTATATCACAAATTGCCATAAAGAAAATAAAATAAACTGTACGTTTTTTTTTTATAATGGTCACTGGTCAGTAACAGGCCATGTAACAGGTAATACAACTAAATTTAGGAGTCACTTTTCCGTTACTATTTGTTCTTGTAAGACCACCGACTATATTTTAGGGTTAATAAATACTAACTGCTTCTCGATTTAACGTAGTTTAACGCTTTACTAAGAGAGAA
This sequence comes from Mythimna impura, assembly GCA_905147345.3. Taxonomy (NCBI): domain Eukaryota; kingdom Metazoa; phylum Arthropoda; class Insecta; order Lepidoptera; family Noctuidae; genus Mythimna; species Mythimna impura. The sequence goes on along the minus strand of LR990356.1, from coordinate 14,448,061 downwards.
AAGAAAACATTACGAAATAAATAATAGGTGTGTCTCTTTTTAGCAAATGTCATCCTATAATGAGGAAAAAAGAGAATGAGTATGTATGTGTGACGAAGTAACAGCCGTACGTAGTAACATGTGGTAACAACAGATAACAGTCTGTCTGTGTGTCTGTTTGAGGGTCTGTTATTAAATTAACAGATAAATTAAGTTGTTATTTGTTATTTGTAAATATCTGTTACTTCTATCTGTTACGATAAATATGCCTCACTCCTATTCAAAATTGTCTGCAGTGTCGTAGACAAGTCTGTCTAAGACAGTCTTGTCTCAAGTGTGCGCAGGCCCTAAAAATACACACAATCAGCTTTATAATGTCCCCACTGTTGGGACTCAGGCCTCCTATCTAGGAGAGGGAATGGGCCCTAATCTACCATGCGGGCCCTATGCAGGTTGGTGGATGTTACATTGCATGTCTTCGAATTTTTGGCTCTAGAAAATAGCAGTGTTGATGCAAAGTTTGCACCTGGTTGTTTGAATTCAAATGTTTTTAGTTCTGGTCTGTTTTGCTCAAAAATATAATTAAAAATTATACAAAATAATCATAGAAATCTGTGAAACGATTGATGCTATGCTATGTTATTTTTACTTTTTAGTTAAATATCGCAGCATATGCTGAGATAGGAGCCTTTTTGGCCTCGCACAGGTCTTTTATTGTTATTTTTTAATATTGTTTTTTCTATTATTTTTAAGTTAAGTATTTATAGATTAGGTAGTTACTTTTTATTTTATTGTTGTTTGTCCTGTGCGAGTCTCAAATAAATGTTTTCTTTCTTTCTTTCTTTCTTTCTTTCTTTCTATGCAGATTCTTAATTTGAAATTCTCGAGAATTAACCTGTTGTATGCCAGAACGCAGATGTACGCGGGACACAATGGCTTTTTAATTGTGTTTGTAATATGAAAGGTTAAGGCATGTCAAAAATGAAAAAAAAAAATGAATGAAATGTGGCGTATATTATGTACTGAGGTAGACCCTCCGTACATAATATGCCTACATGCAAAGGAACTAGTTATGGAAATATATTTATGACCTGTGTATTACTTTAACAAGCTTTGACGATTATTAACCCTCCTTCTGCAATGGATAACTCCCGGTCTGGTCGTCCGGTAACCGTCCGGACTGAGCCTGAGTAGTCAATGGTGCGTAGTTTAGATTTCAGCAAAACCATAGGGGCGCAGCAGGGCTGAAGCGTACTGGGGCCATGGGTCGACTTCTGTAAGAGAAACCCGTGATCCTAGAACGCGAGGGCAACTGAATGAACATAGGTGTGGTTTTAGTCAGTAAAAGTTTGATACGCCCTCCCGTTCCGCCCTAGAGTGGGTGAAGTCATAAGATATTTCGCACGTTAAAAAAAAGTAATTAACCTACAAACTCTAGTTCGTATTATTTACGCGACAAATCTTCACAAAACAAGCAATAAACTTGATAATATTCTCGGAAAACAAAGAAAACTGAAAATAGTTCCTTTCTGCATTCTTTGAATAAGAATCACTGGCGTTACATAGTTCCTACAACTTCTCCAGTAAAATTTGTGTTTTCCCATTACTCTGTGCTACTATAGCTGTCAGTCTTGTTAGTTTTGCCCCCGTACATTTCCTTAGAACGAATATTAGAGCATTTTTCTTCGTCTCTTATAAATGTGAAACGTGCTTGTGACGATTCTGCTGGAATCTTCTATTATTAATGTCTGTTTGCAAGTGAAAGGGGTTGGTCGCTGCGTTTATAACGTATAATATAATAAATAAATAATTAAAAGTGATTAGTTTCTCGTTCCGCAGTCTTTATTGATACAGTTAAATATTGAATAATGGAAAATTAATGTTTGTTTGCGAGCTGTGGTTCTGTCGTTTGGAATAAATCATTGTATTTGAACTGTTTCTGCATTTGCAGTTTAATTATAACAGTTTGAACATACTAAGTAGGTACTGGCAGTTTTTTCAACGTTGGCAAAATCAGTAGCTAATAAAAAAAATTGGTACTACAAAAACCACTTCAGCCGTCAAGCTCAAATAAAAATAATTCAAAATATTTTTATTTTACATAGGCCTACATGGGCCCTTAAAAAACGTCAGAAGCTAGTGGACAGTTCCAAATGGTCGTTTCCTATGGAGAATTATCGGCAAGAAACTCCATGGTTACTTTTTCAGTTGTATTTCGTTATTCAGAACCGGTTATATTATGATCTTGAGGAATCCATTTTTTTAATAAAAATAATATTATCTCTCAGACCAACATCCGTCGGAAAAGTTGATCAGACTTGATGGAAACGCTAGATAAAAATATTGACTTGAAGAAAATAAAAATATTTTATGTCGATGTTTTTATTGATAAAATATAATGTAGAGGACGTTGATGAGATCCTCCAGTCACTTTTAGATATAATATGTATATGTATATCATACTAGTTAATCTTCGAAATGAATGCGAGGTTTATGTAGGCTTTTAGGTATCGAAGAAGAAAATCAACTCACAATTTTATTGATTTACACAAACATTTGTTGAAGATACAATTTTCATAATATTCTTTATAATATCTTTTATCTATGGTACCTGTACCGAATTAAGACCGAATTTCGGTCTATTACTTTACTCCCATAGTCCGATGAGACGACAAAATAGACACTACTGTCAAGCATTCAGACGCAGTAGTAACGGCTTGATGGGTGCAAGATAAACACGTAAGTGTTTGTGTGTACAAACTAAGGTATGTACTTACAAGAGAAAATTAAACAGAAATACTTTTTTTTTTTCATAAACTAAAGGCAACCGTTATATTTTTTACCCGACTGCAAGAAGGGTTATGTTTTTCTTCAGATGAAAGTGATGACGATTGAAAAACTGGCCCTATAGGGTTTTAAGGTGGGAAAATAATCCAATGAATTCTCACGATCTAGGGCGGAGCGAGAGGGCGTGTCAGATTTTTACTGACTAAAACCACACCTAAGTTCCTTCTTTACTTTTGTGTTCCAGTACCACGAGTTTCCCTTTCGGAAGTAAGCCCAGGGCCCCAGTAGGCTTCGACCCTGCTGGGCCTCTAGGCCCTATAAGGTGAGAGCTTGAATAGTAGGTAGAAGTGTAGCTCCGGTTTTATTTTTGCAATTTATTTACCTAAGCGCATTTTTACGCCAGGCTTTTTTCACAAGTTGTTCACACTCGATCGTACATTGAAATCAATCTGGATTGAAAGCACGTCTACGAAGAATGAAGGGTTTCCCAGCTAAAAATAAAACTTTTATTCACAACCCAATTCTTTCTTACAAGAATTCCAGTAAGAAATCAGATGAAAAAGCGACTTTTTTCTAAGCTGAACATCTACACTAATATTATAGGGAGGTAAAGTTAGTTTTTTTTTTTGTTAATCTCTGAAAGTACTGGTCCGATTGCTAAAATTTTTTTCACCGATAGAAAGCTGTTTTATTCCTGAGTGACATAAGCTATATTTTATATACGCGGGCAAAACCGTGGGCAAAAGCTAGTTTGAAATATGCTGTAGAAACTGTCACAGAGAAAGAAATTCATATTTTAGATACAAACCAGATATGGTGTAACAAAAATATTAAACATTATGATTATCGGAATGATGGCAGTAGCTGGTAGGCTTGTCGGCTGCTCTAGAGCCCTAAAAATAACTGAATGTACTATAAATAACTGAATCTATAAATACCTATGTGAATTATGCACCTCTGTTATGATATACAGCATTGTAACCGATTTAAAAGAAGGAGCAGAACCTAACTTAAACAAGCAAATTTTTTTCTACGGCTTCATTATTTAATGAACTGTCCGTATTATTAGATACCTACATATGTACTTAAAAACTATGAGCAAAAGAATCCTACAGTTTGCTTATTAATGGGGGTCGTTTAGTTTTCAATTGTTCAATTTGTGTGAAGAATTATTAACATGTCAGTTGTTGTGAACTATTTGAAAAGAGCACTCTGTGTTTTGTATGAGTTTGGTTAGTTGTTAAAAATAGTTTTGTTTAGAGTACCTTTTATTCTTATCATCTTCTTTTGTCCACAAGTGATTGATAGTCATGATTAAATTGACATTGAACGCAGTTGCGGTATAACAAAGTTAAAGCTTTGTAAAGGCCCAGATAGTAAATTAAAGGCAAAGCGGACTGAATGAAGTGAAGTGTTACTAACATGATTGTGTCATAATAATATGTCTTATTTACTAACAATAAATTGTATTTAATTTACTTTATATATGTTAGTCTGTAAGGTATATATCTATGGGCCAAGATACCTGAAAACAAAAGGTTTATTATTATTAAAAGCTTTATTCTATTTATAGCAATACGTAGGTACGTTTATGTTAGAACTACACTGCGCACACGTGTGCTATACACGCCGATCTGGGCACGTCGGTCTCCATACATTTTACATGGAAACTAGACTTGTAGAGCTACACTTGATCCACGCCACGCGACGTCGTTCTACGTAAAATCAGGCGTGTTACACGTGTGCATCGGCCTAATGTAGTTCTAGCTTTAAGCGCGGTCGTGTCGGACGATGCAAATGCCGTGCTGTGTGGTTTTCAGCCCCCGCCGGCGCCGCCGCCGCCGTGCCACGTCGCTCGTTGATCTATAGTGTATGATTGTGTCAAAAAACAGTACTTCGAAGAAGATAATTGTTACTATTTTGTAAATACTTTTAGAAACCGTCCACAAAACTTTTGCAGTAACAATGAGTTCAGTTCGATTGCCAAATAGAAATTCCTATTTGGTCTTACACAATATGTGAGCGGTATTTGGTTGTAAAGACGACTTTTAGTGTGAGAATCGCTTCAGGGTGAACATATTTTTGCAGTGTTGGAACGTATTTTTCTTTTACTTATCCGATAATCCTTTTAGAAAACCTCATCATCCATTCCTTCTTTAGCCCCCTTTTGTTAAACATGAATAAGAATTATTACAAAATCACGTTTTTTTTTATATCTACCCTTTAAAGAAGATGCATGTTCTTATTTCCAATTAGTAAATTTTTTTTGCTTATTTTGATTTCTGATGTTATGCTTTAGACGACATCGTGACGTCACAAGTTGAAGATAACGAGGAGAACAGCTCAACTTTTACTGAAAGGCTAACTGTAAACTGATTTCTGTTAAAGAGGAGGAGATAGGCATCTGTATTGCAGTGTTTAAAGTATAGGAAACCCTATATTGCAGGATGCTAATGGGGTTGCGGCAATTCTGTAGCGCCAGGGATGTTTGCTGAACATCTAGTGGACTGCTTTTATGCTACGATGCGTAGAAGATGCGCATCCCTGGTGCGTAGAGTAGCGCCGCAGGGTAGCGCCAAGCATCCTTAACATGATCGCTAGTCGGCTGGACTGTGGCTACATCAGTCATGGTTACGCCATTTGTCATGGAAAACGCAGTATTTATTGTTTGTTCTTTTTACATGTTTTGCTGTGGAAAGTTTTAAGTATTACTGACACTAGTCTATAAGAACATTGTTACTAACAAATTGGACACCATGGTCTGAAATAAATTATTACTAACAAAAAAAAAATGCCTTTCCGACCTTTGACCTTGAATTCATCGACCTGGTGCACCTTAGCGCACGTTTTGAATGTTTCAATGTTTAGAATGTCAAAATTAAAGTTTCACATATTTTCAGCTTCTTGTCTTTCATTTCGAGGTTCAACCCCTAAACCGTTTGGACTAATAATTTCTAAATTTTAAAACACCTCAAGCATTTGGTATGAACTTACTGTGTGGAATTTAACTATGGTGCACAGACTTGGTCTTTGACTAACATCCAAAGGTCGAAACTTAAGATTTCCCAACGTGCTATGGAGTAGCATTCTAGGTGTTAAAATAACAGATCGCGTTTGAAACACAATACTACGCTCCAAAACGCAGATCATTGACGTGGCTCAGAAGGCTACCCAGCTTAAGTGGGACTGGGCTGGACATGTCTGCCGCATGCCAATCGAGTGATGGGCCAGTAAAACACATAGTTGGTGCCCTGAAATCGCACGACGGGGTCGCGGCAGACCAAGAAGAAGATGGCGGGACAACTTAGATGTCTTCCTTAGGAACTGACAGGAAGTGGCTCAGAGCCGAGAATAATGAAAGGAATGGAGGGAGGCGTTTGCCCAGCAGTGGGACAGTGTAGGCTAGATATTATAATAATAATATAATAATAAGTAGAGTGTAGTAAAGTAGTGTGATCGTCCTATTAATAGAGTTGTAGGAAATGTTGTAGGTAGGTATGTAAGTATTTGTACGGTAGTTTTTCCCAAGGTGGCGCTGTTTGCTAAAGTTACAAATTGAGCTCCATAATGGATATTTTATACTGGAAAGTAATCCGGAGCCAAAGTCATATTTTGTGTAGTTGAAACAACATCAAAGCTAAGTGCTCTCTATCTGTCATATTTATGTTGAAAAGGGAAATAAATTTGAACGCAAGGAGTACTTTATCGAGTTTTTCTTTTACTTTTTTCAAACCAGGTTTGAAAAAAAAAAAACAACAAATAAAATATTTCAGCTCATATAATCGAAGTAAAACTTTTATTTCATCAACAATAACAAGTTTCATTTATGAATTTACTGCATGTACATTAATAGAACAAGTCTCATAGTTTGGGTTAAAAATATATTCATTCTTTTCTATTCCGCACTGCGCGGAATATTCCTTTGGCATACAACTTAAAATTTCTTCTTGCATTTAAACGTATAATTTAAAAATAGACTTCTTGCAATCATATTATTTTTTACTACATGATATTAAAATTCGCAATCACAACTACTATTTACGTTATTACTTTGTACATAATGAAAATCTTACTGATCTTAGATTATTATTTACAAATTTTACATTTCTTAGGGCAATTTATTTTTTCCGTAGTTAAATGAACCAATAGTTATAAATGATTGTTAACTTGACCATTGGTTAAATAAGTAATTATTAGTAAAGAAATATGAAGAAAATATAAATATAGAGCGTAATTTAACAATGAACTGCTATTTTTAACTCTTAGTTGATGTAACTACAGATAAATAAAGTGACCCTTAGTAACATTTTGGTCATTTATTTTTTTATAAATACACCTATATAATAATTTTTGTACTTAGACATCCAGTTAAAATTGGAACTCATTCGCAATCTTCGGGCAGCTTCGGCATACGAAATGTAAATTATATTCTAGTTGGTACAAAATAGAGTTCAATTGGCAAAATATAAACCATAGGAGTACAAACACAACATTTTTGAATAACAACAAAAAAACAGATTATAAAACAATTTATCTAAACGATTCTTTATAAATCACCGAATTTTTTTTTTGTAACGATTTGCAATTTTATGAACAAAAAACATGAAATTAATATGCCTACACGAAAAGTTACTATTTATTTCTGTTTCTGTTTTTATTTTGTGTGCTGTTTTTTGAGCTATTTTGTAGGAACAATAAACTAAATTACGTATCGTAGCTTGTTGCGATCCGAATAATTTTATATTTTGGCAAAGCTTTTTGAACTAATTTCTTCCAATCTGCTAAAGTAAAACAATTTCCACAGCATCCTCTTATGAGCAAAATTTTTAAACGGTTAGTCAAATGACTGGAGGGACTATTGAATTCAGCACAGGAGTTCGAAGTTGAAAGAAAAGCTCGACTTGGTAAAGAGGTTCGTAACAAGTGGGAGACGGTGAATGCCATGTGTGTCTCTAAAGCTGGTTGCGTTCGCCCCGCGGTTTCAACACTGGGCTTGGTGGTTACGGATGTGATGCTGTTGCCTCCGTACTGGAAATAACAACGGAAGTAATAAGCAACTAAAACATTTGTGTTATTGTTGCACAAATGTGAAATACTATTATAACAGTAAGAAGTAGTAATATATTAGGACCAATGAAGATGGCATTTTATAAAACTGGTTAGCTCAAGCTATATAATAAAAATATATAATAAAAACTTTTTTTTGAGATTGCGTGGCTACAAATATAGCTATTTAACAGAAAAAAATAACATACAAAGAAACAAAACGATAATGTTTTTTGAAAAAGGAATAACATAAAAGGTAGGGTGGCCTTTGCCCTGCAGTATGACACAACAGACACATAAATACAAAGAAAAGAATAACTTGTCTAAAATATAAAGAATATATTACAGTAAAAATTATGCAATTTTAAAAAAAACGGCAACGACATAATTATGTAGGTGTAATATATATATATATATGTAATATGATATGTAGTATATATATATTATTTAATTTACGTGTTGACATAGTTAAAGAAAACTTACTCAAATGTTTTTTCACTCTTCCACGATGGACTCGTCCTAAAAGCCGTTTCTGTTTTTGTATTAATCACACAATCAGATAATTCATTTAGTCTTCTTAATATCCTGTGTAAATTTGCATTACCTTCAGTTTCACCTAATGTCACAATGTCACAATGTTCACTGTGTCACAATGTCAAGCACCGAATTTAAGAATTTTTTAATTTTTATGGTTTAATATATTACTTTTTCTTTAGCACTTTATACTTAGAAATCGGTATAATGAAAACGATTTCGCATTCTTTGTCTTTCGGTACACACAACACAAGTTATCTGTCTGCTTGAGTCCATATTAATTGTCTCTTCGGGTATTGTTAAAACCCGATTGTTCATAGTTTTTCGCAATGGCTATAATAAACTGACATTATTTCCGTTGGAATATTTGACTGACGAACGGATTGATCGGTTGTTTGTCGTCAATCGAAGTGAGGAGGTGTTGTTATCTCCGCGACGAAGCAGCGAAGGATGACGACCTCCAGATTCCCTGTAAAAAAAAATTGATATCAGAAAAGTTACATAATATCAGAAGGAATTTAATAGAATTGGCATAGAATATGGCATTGATATATGCTTCTGGCTTTTTGTAAACGCTTATCAGTAAGACTCGGTAAATCGGTGCCGAAGTCGAGAGATGTCCTAAGCTTATAGCGACCGCTTAAGACTAATTGTTACACATTTTTAAACGTTTTTAAAGACTGTTTCAGTAAAAAAATTGCAAAGAAGCATAAACTTGATCTGATTCAATCAGATGTACAGATCAATAAATCGAAACAACAGACGAGTATAAACATTCCTGAATTCGTTTCGTCTATTAAAAGTAAATCAAGCATTATAAAAAGCAATTTGTACCAAATATCTAGAATTTCTGTCTTTGAAATAATTGGATGGGTTTGTGAAGGGCAGGTTAGACGTAAATATCAGATGGGATTGAGAACCGGTTTTGGGTAATAGAGATTTATTGGAATTGACAATAAAATTGTAAGCATCATTTTTGGACAAATTATTTGGACTGGAGAAATACAGGGTTATATTTGAATCATGGCTAGGTTAATAAACAGCTTAGTAGCTTAATAAACAGAGTGTGCAACACTCTGTTTATTAAAATGCTAGTTTCTGCTAGCGGCTTCGCTCTCATAAAAGTCGAACATCAATCCAACGGGATCATGCTCCAAGGGTAACAAGTTCCCTACCTGTGATTCAAATTTCATCCAAATCCATTTGAGGGTAAAGGAGTAACAAGTATACATATAAACTCAAACTTCAAAACTTAAACTTTTGTTGCGCACAAAACTTCTCTTCTTCTTCTTTTTAGGGTTCCGTACTTCAAAAGGAAAAAATGAACCATTATAGGATCACTTTGTTGTCTGTCTGTCTGTCTGTCAAGACTCTTTACCTCAGGAGTGAGTGAAGGTATCGAGTTGAAATTAAAACCATACTCTCAACTCTGCGATCCCTTGAAGCTGTGAAAAAAATTTATTTTTGATTCCGAAAATTTTCGAGTCTGCATTCGGGAATTGAACTATTTACATAGGTAAGTTTGTTCGTAACCCTCAATGCGCGAGTCCGACTCGCACTTGCCCAGTTTTTTTTTGCGTTGTTAAATAATTTTATAATTAATCTTAGCACGTACGCAGTACTTATCTATTAAATTATGTTTTGCCTAAGTAAAGTCGAGAAAATATTAAGTTGTTCAAACACAAAAACAACTTAACGTAATGGAGGCCAACTTATTCGTCATATATACAAGTAGTGCATGATAAAAATATGTTATGTTACTGTAAAGGAATTTCTCATACTGAAATTTCAAACATGAAACGCGGAGAACATTTTGCTATAACATTATTAAAAGATTTTCGACCCGGGGACCTTGGCACGCACTTATAAAACTACTGTAACATTGAGATATGTCAAGGACAGAGCTGATAGCACGTTCTTTCGGTCCCAAATATTGTGCCTGATTGGTACAATCTTTGAGAGTAATCGGCAATCTTCGGGAGTAGTCTTATACTTTGCTAAAGATGAAGCGAGGCTAAGCCACACTTACCGGTTGTGCGATGTAACTTTGAAGTGGCGTGTAATAGTCATTTTAATACGATTTTTGTAAAAAGGTTGTTGTTTAAAAACCTCGAATATTCTTTTATTTATTTTGTCATATCCATAAACAGTTGTCAAAATTATAAGTGCACATAATTATGTGTTAACACCTCGAGCGCCGACTGTACATTATGTACGTCTTTACAACTTGAATGACCTTGAAAACGCTTAATGGTCGTTTTGTACAAACGTTTGTACGAAATTTTTTTTGCCGAAAATTTGGATTCTCTATCTTCGTTTTTCCTAGAAAAATCCAGTAAATGTTTTTTTTTTTTTGTGAAATACGTAAAAACGCGCAATTACGTAATAATACGTTTTCTATGTTATTATGAGTTGAGTTTATGTTATGATAGGGTAAGTACATTGTCTTGATTAATATAGAATCCAAGATGGTTGTAAATGAAAAATAAAATGACTAGCTTTTTCTCGGTTGTGGCTTACTACTAACTGGCTTACTAGTAACTTCTCTGTTGTGGCTTATTCTACAGTAACTTGCTTATTTTTTGCTCAAGGAACTAGTAATGCTGCCAGTCTTCTGAACTCGTGAAAGCGGTATGGAGGACTTTTTTTGATGAACAAATTTATTTTGTTTTTACTTTATTAGGTTTAGCACGCAATTAATGTATAATTAAGTTTTGTATGTACTCTCACATGCCTATATATTAAAATTATGGCTTGTTTAGGTTTCATTTTACACTTTATTTATTTTAATAGTTTCATCCAAATCCGTTCTGCCATTTGAGTGTTAATAAATGACAAATTAATATACATTATATAAACTTATTGTTTTATAATATTATAGTGATAAACAAAAAATATAAAAATAAAATAACGATCATAATCTAAAAGAAGCAGGTGTGAATGATAATATGGCTAGAAAGTAGGTGACTATTGTGATATTGGCAAATAATAAATGTATGTATATAAGAAGATAAAATAGAAGAAAAAATAAAATAGAAAAGAAGATAAAATAGAGAAGAGGTAAAATAAAATGGAAATAATGAATAAAAGAATGAAGATGATAAAACAAAATCAGAACTAACTCCAAACTGAAACTGAGCACTAATTTATTTTATCCACATAATCTATTGACTTTTGACCTAAACGACCGAACCGGAGTCTTCGACGGCGTGAAGTGGAGCATTAAATAGAATCGGTCCAACATGCGAGCCCTGGGGAACTCCTGAGGAGATTTTGTAGGTAGGTAGGTTGTAGGTTTATATTCAAGAAATAGTTGGTAGCTAAGTAAAAAAAAAGTTAGAGCTAATGAAAAGGTTGAAAAGATTTCAAGAAATTTACCAAGATTTATTAAGTATGTAAAGAATATTTAGAAATTCTATAGGTAACTTACGTTGTGTAAGAAGACAAACAGTTTTCTGAAAACTTCTTTCATTTCTAACATACAATAGCAAAATTACGCTACCGTCTCTTATAATAAAAAACTTTTCATAAAAAAAATATACAACCGACTTCAAAGTAAATAAAAACGGAAAAGTGCAGTTTGTGAAGTGGGTGTTTCTATAATAGTTTTGTCTCTTCGTTATTTAACACCGACTTCCGAAATTAAAGTTATTTTGCACTTTTCAGTTTTTATTTACTTTGAAGTCGGTTGTATTTTTTTTTTGTGAAAAGTTTTTTATTTTACACTTTTTAGTTATGGTACCACCACTAAAAAGTACCCCTAAGCCAAACTTAAATACCTTATAGCCAGAGTGCATCTCAAGACAATTCTAATAATCCACAACAGTGGCAGGCGGTTGCCTCCTTCTGCGAAGCAGTAATGCTAGCAAAGGAGGCGGCCGATCGCGTGAGGCAACGGTCTTCACGCCCCAATCGCCGCCGGGATTCCGATCCTGATTTCCGGCCTCCGTAGACGCGGGCTTGCGGATGGCGAGCAATGGGTAGCCCGCCGTCCAACCGTCCGGTAACCGTCCGGACCGAGCCCAAGTCGTCGACGGCGCGTATTGTTCCACGTGCGCCTCAGGGAGATGTCAGCTAATCGTAGGTGCCCAGCAGGGTCGAAGCCTACTGGGGCCATGGGTAGTGTGAAAACGAAACCCGGGCCCTGGGACGAAGGCAAAGAAGGAACAGGAGTGGGTTTTTAGTCAGTAAAAGTCTGACAATATCTCGCGCTCCGCCCAAGAGCGGGATTTGTCATAAGATGATGATCCCACCAAAAAAAAAACACGGTTAGATTTCAATAATTTATTACAGAGTTCCAGTGCCTAATTTCAGGCTTCATCATCAGATCAGTTCGATATATTCCCCCTCTACTTTCAGTCAATCATCGACTACACGTATAAACAAAGCAATTTTACTTGTTACGACGGTTCTGCTGTGATCCTATGAGGAGTTCTATTCCATATCTTCGAAGTTCATGATCAGATCATAACAATATTTTTATGGGACCAACTTGGAAGTATAACCTTCCAATCAAAAAAAATAATTTCAAAATCGGTCCACAATTGACCGAGAAATCGGTGAACATACATAAAAAAAAAACATACATTCAACCGAACATATAACCTCCTCCTTTTTGAAGTCGGCTAAAAAGTAGGTTTTTTAAACTTTTTGAAAAGGAAAAATCAATAATATCTGGCGGGTCGTTTATCAATATTTTCTATCGCTTTCACAGACTCTTTAAACCTGATCTAATTGAAAACTCTCTGTACTTGTTGTTTTTAAAATAATAAATATTTTTGTTAAAATATCACGCTTATGAATAATAAACAAGGGTCATATTTTTATAAAATTAATTTTATAACATAATTTAATTTATTTTGTGACTACTACAAAAAGTGCTGCGTAGGTTTAAACTAGACTGTTTATATTTCTTATGTAGACGCATGCAGACATGCGTAATTATTAGGGTAAGTTAGTGTCCATGGATGCGTACCTTCATAGACGCGTATTCAGCAACGACACGGCATGACGCTGCCGCTTCATCGACAGAGTTTCAAAGTTTTGTATGTGACCAGGCGTACACCAAGTGTATAATGACGTATGGGCGCCGTTGCTGCGAAAGCGACGGGCAGCCAGGCTGAACGCATGGCCATCCGGATGGTTCGGGGATACCGCACGGTTTCCCGTGAAGCGGTGAACTTCTTTGCTGGCCTGCCACCATGGGATCTGGAGGCAATAGTCCTTGCACGCATGCACAATTTGCGCGTGGAGATGCAACGCCGGGGCGAAACTCGCAGCCGCGCCAAGTCGCGGCATGGTGGACAGAGTTCCGGCGGGATCTCATGGTAGAATGGCAACAGCGACTGTAGCAACCCAGTGCTGGACATGCCATACCACTTATGGCGGTAAATCCCCTCTTTGAGGAGTGGCTGGAAAGACAACACGGCTTCCTTACCTGCCGCATAATAATAATAAATAATATAATTTTATTCAATAAGTAGTTTGTACAAGGCATACAGAGTAGTCTTTAACACTAGAGAAAAACAGTACACTCAGTATAAAGTGGGTCCTAGGATTCCCTTTCCTAAACTAGGCAGAAATTCTGTCTGTATCTTAGGAAAGAGTAGGCATGACGCAGGTTTTCACCTAACATGGTAAATTCGGGAGGTTTCTGCACCGGATTCGTGCAGAAGAAACGCCCGGGTGCCACCATTGTGTTGACCGCCCGGAGGACACGGTGGAGCATACGGTAGAGGTGTGCCCCGCTTGGGCAGAACACCGCCGTGTCCTCGTAGGGGCGATCGGTGGTACTCTCGCGCCGGGCCCTGGTACAGGCCATGGTCCGGAGCGAGGAGGAATGGCAGGGGGTCGCCTCCTTCTGCGAAGCAGTAATGCAAGTGAAGGAGGTGGCCGCATACACAACGGAACGTCCCTCACGCCCCAGCCACTAGGATCCCGATGCCGATTTCCAGCCACCGTAGGCGTAGGTTTGCGGATGGCGAACAATGGGTAGCACGCCGTTTGATCATCCCGTAACCGTCCGGATAGAGCCCAAATCGTCAACGGCGCGTAGTGTTCCACACGCGTCTCAAGGAGATGTCAGCAAATCGTAGTGGCCAACAGCGGAGTCGAAGCCTATTGGGGCTATGGGTTAAGGTAAAAGTGAACCCCAGGGCCCTGGAAGAAAGGCAAAGAAGCAAAAGGAGTGGGTTTTAGTTAGTAAAATTCTGACACGCCCTCGCGCTCAGCCCAAAACTTTTCCCGTCATTAGATGATTTCCCACCATAATAAAAAGCGTATAATGACGAATACGTGTCTATGAAACTATGCTTCCTTGGACAGTTGGCCTTAATATTTCTGTCATTATTTGAATAAGGAACGTAGATTACACCGTCATGTTTCGGTATGGCTATGATTAATGGCATTGGTAATGAAATAGTGAACACGTCTAAACTTGTACCTAAACTTTGAAAGGGGTAGGTATTGAATAAATCAACAGCTAAACATTAACATCCAAAACTTGATTAATTATCAGCGGATATAATCTAAGGTACAGGTACTGACCATGAGTATGTAAGTCTTAAAAGCAGAGGGCAACTAAAGGACACAGATGTGGTTTTACTCAGTATAAGTCTAACACGCCCTCTCGTTCCACCCTAGAGTGAGAGAAGCCATTGGATGAGATCCCACCTCAAAAAAGCCTTCCATGTCAGGTATGACGCGACGAGGCAAAGAGTCTAAAAATCTTGTCGCATGGTCGCGACTTTTACATACAAAATGAAATTACTATTATATTAAACTAATTTAACAAGAGATGAAAATAACCATATAACATACATATGTCGTGGCCAGATCATAGAAATTGATCATTTCATGATATGGTCAACTAAAACTGGCCTGATCGTTTAAACGTTAACATTTGATGTAGAATTTCTATGATAGAAAAAAATCTAAAGAAAATAGGCCAAACGAGGATTGAAATATCATCAAATTTTAACGTTTAAAACGATCAGGGGGCTATTGGCTAACTTTTTCAATAACAGTTGACAACTAGCATTCGTTGCACACTAAACTTAGTTGTCAACTGACAATTTCATAAAATTGGTATTACGTATCACACAAGTGACTAACAAACTACGGTGGAAATGTGGTGATTTTTAAAAATTTACGGTGCCTATTGTGACCACTCTAAAATTTTATCGACTATTATACAGCTTGAAAAGCTTACACATTCGCAATTTTAAAAGTTTCGATACAATAACATCTGTCAAAACGTGTTACGGTGGCTATCAAAGGCACCAGTGGCTAATGACGTCACTGCAGTTGGTCACTGAAGATAGGCAATACGAAACTAGCTGTTTGACAGTTCAATGATGCACATTGTTAACAAGTGATCATCACTTGAACTGTCAACAGAGTTACGCAATAGCCCCGCTGGTCAGTTTTACTTGGCCATATCACAAAGTGATCAATTTCTATGATCTGGCCACGACACATACAATACAATAACATACCTAATAAGTTTATGGGCAAGAAAAACATCCAATAAACTATTTCTACACATGTTTTCACAGAAACGAATAAAGATAAAATGAATTTATGAGCCGACTGTAACAAAAACAGCAAAACTTTTAGAGTATTATTCCGACTTAGAATAGTTTCACCATCTTGAACAAAACTCTTAAATTCTGCATGAATGAAAAAATCCTAAGTAAGCTCTACTATGCTCTGAAGTATGAAAACAATTTGCCTATCCTAATGCTTTTTATGACCCAAAAAGATGGCTGGGTGCTTGAAATGTTATGAAAGGGATAAGGAAAATAATTTTTCCTGCGACAAACTAATATCAGGATATTAAAAACTATCCTGCTGGAAACCCGAATTAACAATTTGAATTTTTGTACCCAGAACAGTTTATTGGACGTCACGTTCTAAAAATTCTCTTTAGTGACATTTAGGTATTTACTAAAAGTAAATACAAACTGCCCACGCATAACAAAAAATTGAACTTGACTCGTGGAGTAATTCAATAAGGTCACATTTTGGACTTCTGATATATATTTTTTATTATTATTGATTGACTCGCGCTACACCACTAACTAACCTGATGGTAAGCGATGTTGTGATCAATGGATGAGCACGATTGCTTAGTAGTAACCTAATCACTCTTGACTTAAATAATCATTGGTTTTAGTTATCAAGAAATACAACTTCGGCAAGGAATTCTACTTAGCTGTACGCACATTGAATGTGTTCTCAAAATATTTTGAGCGTATGGGTGGGATGTCCACTATCTACCAATAGCGCATCACCGTACGCCTGGTGGTCCGATGATGGAACGGGCTCAGTATTAATCATTATCGCTAATAGTCACTTTGTAAACTCCAGCCAAAAATCCATATCTATATAGTATAAAACTATCCAGAAATTACCGATTGCGCTCCAGCGCATCGCTCGCGACTGTTTAACTGTCCCGATTGTAATTCGCAGATTTTTGACTGTCGTTAGAGGTAGTCAGACGTCAGAAAAGCATCACTCATCAATTTATCCAAGGAGTATTGTGTTACTCAATTACTTTCGGGTAGACTGGAAGCCGACCCTAAGCTAGTAGGGAAAAGGCTAAGATGATGATGACTCCAGTCTCTCTTTGTAAATTGAAAATACATTCATTTTTATTTACCGTAATTAAGATAATTTTTGGTGTTTTTTCCGTTTCCAGTTTGTAAGCTTTTTCATACTATTATCATAATGGTATAGTGGGGGTGCAAAAAAAATCTTTGTATTGAACGTTTGAGACTATTTATGTCTGACACTGTAGCATTATAGTATTTTGAAGGTGCCGCTCCACACATGGTGCGACGTTACCAAATTGTGTGAGCAAACGGGTTATAACAGCGTACAATGACCGTTTTAAGCCCGTTATATGACGTCGTACGAAAGTAACATTAAATTTTTTGCCACTATTTATGTATAAAAAAAATATTTTCTCTATAAACATATTCAGTCATTCTTCGTGACATATCTGTTTCACGCAAAAATGCAGGTGAACTACTAGGTTTTATTGAGAAGGGAAACGGATAATACACGCGGATGGTACGGGAATGAAACGCTCACTAAACTCATTGTACACGGGTATGATACACCGTTAATACGTTTTAGTGGTCACAATATCCCGTGTCATGTTTTTTTCGTGCTTGTACGTTCCAAGTACGATTATAATATGATACGGTGTAGTAAGTAGAATTCATACTTGATGATTTATTTCACAGTTTCTAACAAATGATCATAAGTCTGGATTAAGCTGTATAATTTATCAAAAGCTATTCGACCTTTCTTACGTTCCAAACTAGACTAAAGTAAATTGGTTCCGTTTTCCTAGCAAGATCCTTATAATCCAAAATATTTTTTTTTCCATCTAATGGTTGGTTGGAGTTAAGATTAACGTGGTAAGTTTTCCATACCTGTCACTATGTCGATGAGATCGATTCTTCTTAGGCCACAAATGGAAGGCTCCATATATGACAGGGTTGACTAGACTGTTTGACATACCGAAGAAAAAGATCCCACTCAGGAGCTCTTCACTTTGCTGTAAAAATGAAAAAGGGTTTAATATAAAAATTATATTTGTAACAAAATATAATATATCACCGCCCACACAAAATGTATGATTAAAATGGGAGCTAAACGAGTGGGAGGAAATGTTTAGAACTGCCACGTTTGTTCCCTTAGGAGCCTCATTCAAGTAATAAGGAAGGATAGGCTTGCTTCTTTATGCTTCAAAACTTAATATCCCTGAATTCAGAAATAGAGCTTGTGAGCGTTACAGTTTAAAAATAGAAAAAGACTTCAGCTTACGAAAGCTCACTTAAGCGCATCGCCCAGGATCGCCCTTGGAATCTATTATTAAACCTACAATTGGACCTTAACTCTACAATTGGACTTTTCAAGGCTTATTGCCAAAGACTGTACACGGGCAGTCTATGGGTCGATTATACTAAGAGATCGCTGGATGTCCTGCGCGTCCAATTTATTAATGCTTTCAGGATGCTGTTGACACAGGTAGTCTCAACAGCGCTACTGTAGCGCGTCGGAGATGTTTGCGCAAGCCCGTACCGACGGTTTCTAGGCGATTATACGTAAAAAAATTGCGTCGCTACTGAGGAGAGTGAGGGACAGTCAAAACAGCATCCTGAAAACTGTCGCTAAGAGCTTAAGCTCTCCAATCGTTCAGAAGTTTGTGTGGAGATTAATAATTACTAACACTAGGCAGTAAATTTTTTCTTTGTTTTATCCTTATATGTTACTAACAAAACCGTGCACATTTAATCAAGATTCTTAATAACGATTCTTAAAAAAATACATCTTTACTGGAATCAATTTTTTTAAATAATCGAGTGCATGACGGAGTTACCGAAAGCCAATAGAGCGTTCAGGTGTTATTTATCTTTTTTCACGTTCCCTCTTTTTCAATTTTTTGATTGCGTCGGATGAATCAATAAGGTTTTAAACCATACTCAGGTGATAGGTGAGTCGGGAAAGCCCTTTTAACTACTTCAAATAAGTGTAAGTTCTTCTTCTTAGCGTATCGATGGCAAAACTAGTTAAATTCCTTGCCTGGCCCAGTATTCGGTCAAGGCAATGCCGTCCGCTGATGCTGTCATTAGGTCCCTACGTGAACAGGTAACAGGGCACGTGATGCAGGATCGAAGGTGGGACATAGTCTGCGGAGAGACGCCGCACTGAAGATCGAACCGTCCGAGAACCCCCATCTGTGGAGATTGTCTTTGCTGCGCCCAACTTGGGTGCGGAGTCTGTTTAGAGTTTTCCAGGTGGGCCATGGCAACTCGTGTCCAGGAGAGAGGCTCTCCGAAGGCTCGACAAAATCATCAGGAGGTTTAAACTTCTCCCGCCAGAGGTCGCATCTCTCCGAGGTGGTGTTACCTTGAGATGGGCTCACGCTTGCAACAAAACTTTTACGACTTTTAAGTCTCAGGGGCACCGAACTGTAATTGTGCATTGGATGGTGAGGGTCATTTTGTTGTTTCGCCCTTTATATGCGGCTAGCCAAAGCCCTGCGAATTTCTGAGGGTGCAATGCCGATTAGTGGATACAACAGTGTAAGTTATCCAATTAGATTAAAGCACGTGGCTGAAAATTTTGTTAGAATGTCAATAAGTGCGATGACAGAGAAAACTGACGGGTTTTCGCTTTTGAATAAGGTCATCATACTTTGTACACTATCTTTATGAGAATATACAAGTTTATCTTACCAATATCGCGTGAACATTGTGACATTATTTGACAACGACCTTTTATGGCCTAAGGTGGAAAATATAGCGTGGTGGTGACGGCAGACGCGAAGTAATTAATGTAAGAAACTGCCATGCAATCGTCCATAATAAACTGTGACGGTGACGTGACCGTCCATTGTTTACCCTGAAACACGTCTAGCCTCTACTGCCTGGTAAAACAACCCGCGATCCACTGTTGTTACGTAATTATACACGCCACCGTGTGTTTAGTCTAGACAAGGGATTGCAAATCACAAAATGCGATGAATGGACTTACAAAAATATGAAAAGAGAACCAATTTTTTTAGGGTTCCGTACCTCAAAAGGAAAAAAAAGAATCCTTATAGGATCATTTTGTTGTCTATCTGTCTGTTAAGACCCTTTATTTTGATAACGCGTGGAGGTATCGAGTTGAAATTAAAACCATATAGTCAGATCTGCGGTCCCTTGAAGCTGTGCAAAAATCAAACTTGTAAGTTAACGAAAAAAAAGATACGGCCATTTATATCGCAAAAAACTGTAAATTCATAGGGTACTTCCCGTTGACTTAGAGTCCTGAAAATTGGCACGAAGCAAGGTCTGATAGCACAGGTATAAGAAAAAATATGAAAACTGTAAATTTATAGTTACGTCACGAAAAAAACTTTTTTTGCGATTCGGAAAAAACTATGTAACTCAATTCAGGAATTATTATGTATATATAATATACGTAACTATTTTCATTGGTAAGTTTTTACGGAACCCTCGGTGCGCGAGTCCGACTCAAGTGCGAGTCGGACTCTCGAGCACCGAGGGTTCCGCCCGGTTTTATTATGATAACGTTCACATTTGTGTCAACTCATGCTTAGCTTATAAATCCGCAAAGAGGTTCAATATGTACACGCTATCTGAAGATTAGTTCAGATTTGTACGAAAATAGGTAGGTAGGTACTATATAGGATCGCATAATATTTGCTTAGGACAAAATGGTTATCATGTCGCAAACAATATAGCTACTAGAGAAAATACAGACCGTAATATTAAATAAGTGGGATCTCATGTTTAGAAGTTTATTTTGTAAATATAGGCACTACATACTAATATGTAGGCTAATATATTAAGAAAATACCTTACGTTAGAAAGCAAAATGGCTTTTTTTAAGTGTGTTAACGATACACAGAAGTTGCACAATTCATATATTCATGAAAAACTGTTTTGTTTTTTGGTGTGAAATCTTCTGCTCTGAATGAAGCAAGAGAGAGTTTCAAACTTTGACTGACTAACCCAACCGTATACTTTCAGTTATCTTTTGCGTTACAGGATCACGGTGACACTTTCGAACAATCCCGCAGATGAAATAATGTTGTGATACTTTTGTTGGTGGAGGTGTGCCCCGCCTAGGTGGAGCACCGCCGTGTCCTTATGGGGGCAATCGGTGGCGGCGACCTCTCGCGCTGGACCCTGGTTCAGGCCATGGTCTGTTGGTCTGTAGCAAGAAGGAATGACTGGCGGTCGCCTTCTTCTGCGATGCAGTAATGCTTGCGAAGGAGGCGGCCGCACACGTGAGGGAACAGATGTCCTCACTCCCCAGCCGCCGAGACTCCGACCCCAACTACCAGCCACCGTAGGTCTGGGTTTGCGGACAACAAGAAATAGGTAGCTCTTTGTCGGAACTAAGCCCGAATCATTGACGGCGCGTAGTGTTCCACCTGCGGTTAATAGAGATGTCAGCAAAACCGTAGGAGCTATTAGAGCCAAAGCCTACTGGGCCATGAGTCGACTTCTGATTGTGAAAGTCGAAGTCCTAGAACGCCAAAAATCAATTGAAAGAACATAGGTTTAATTTTAGTCAGTAAGGGCGCCTTCGAATTAGTCGCAAAGTGCCGCGCGACCGCGCTGCTTTGTTATTCCATATAAATAAAAAACTGACACGCCCTCGCGCTCCGCCTTAGAGCGTGGGAAGTAATTAGATGAATTCCCACCTTAAAAAAATTAGATGAATCATTAATTTATTCGTCGAGCAAACGATCATGGTGTTATCCCATTTCAACGGAGATTAGCCAGTTACGCAGGAGATATTATAACGCTCAAGTGTATTCGGAAATATTGTTTGTTCCATTACCCTTAGGCCGTTTATACACGCTAAGAAATTTCACCGTGTTTGCTACGGAAATCAGAAACGATTATTTCAAATAGACCAATTACAGGCACTTTTGAATTGTCAAAATATCTGTCAGTCAAAAAAAAAAGTGAAGCTAAATTGCACGTTCCATAGCGTAGATCTATATGGAGAAGAACGTACAAGAAACTCCATGGACACTCTTTTATATTATGAGTTACATAAATCTTGGTTACATATTTCTTGTCGCTTCTATTATGTGAGCACAATGTAGATTTTTTTATTTTTTTATTCTTGATATGTTTGCGCTTGACCGATAAATAATAAATGTAGATAACTAATTAATAGAAATTACAGATAGAACCAATTCATCATTATACATACGAAAATTTACCTTGGCACCACCCCACCTATCCTAGCTCTTTGAAAGAGTAATTGCAGACCGCCTCGTCGCGCACCTAACACGGGTGGGGCCGGATCTGGCGGACGGCCAGTTCGGCTTTCGCAGGAGGCGCTCCACGGTGGACGCCATCATGCGCGTGCGAGCTCTCACGACGGGGGATGCGGTGTCCCAGGGCAGGTGTGTCGTGGCGGTGTCATTGGACATCGCTAACGCCTTCAATTCCCTGCCCTGGAGTAGCATTAGGAGGGCACTCCGGTATCACCGGGTGCCCGACTACCTCTGTCGTGTGATCGAGGCCTACCTTTCGGACAGGTACATCATCTACCCTGGTCACCAGGGAGAGTGGAAACGGCGAGAGATGTCGTGCGGTGTTCCGCAGGGATCGGTACTAGGACCGCCCTTGTGGAACATCGGCTACGACTACGTGCTGCGCGGCGACCTCCCTGACGGGGTCAGCGTGGTCTGCTACGCAGACGACACGCTGGTCCTGGCTCAGGGAGACTCGTACCAGGCGGTGGTCGAATTAGCGACACGTGGGGTTGCGATAGTCGTTGATAGGATCCAGCAGTTGGGACTCGAGGTGGCGCTGCAAAAGTCCGAGGCCATGTGTTTTCACGGCCCTCGGAGCGCGCCGCCTCGGCGCTCCCAATTAACGGTAGGAGGAGTTCACATCGGCGTCGGGTCGACGATGAAGTACCTGGGACTCGTCCTCGACAGCCGGTGGAATTTCGAGGAGCACTTCCGACGTCTGGCTCCCAAACTGAATCGGAATGGGGCTGCTCTCAAGCGGCTCCTGCCCAACCTCGGGGGTCCAGACGCCTCCTGCCGGAGGCTCTACGCAGGCATCGTCCATTCCATGGCCCTTTATGGGGCGCCGGTGTGGGCGCCGTCACTGCGAAAGCGACCGGCGGCCCAGCTGAACGCGTGCCAGAGGGTCATGGCCATACGGATGGTGCGGGGATACCGCACGGTTTCCCGCGAAGCGGCGAGCCTCCTTGCTGGCCAGCCACCATGGGATCTGGTGGCAACAGGCCTTGCACGCATGCACGATCTGCGCGTGGAGATGCAACGTCGGGGCGAAACTCCGCTGCCACGACAAGTTGCGGCATGGCGGACAGAGCTCCGGCGGGGTCTCATGGTGGAATGGCGACAGCGACTATCGCAACCCAGTGCTGGGCACGCCATAATTATGGCGGTAATTCCCCTCTTTGAGGAGTGGCTGGAAAGGCAACACGGCGTCCTTACCTACCGCATGACGCAGGTCCTCACCGGACATGGTAAGTTCGGGAGGTTCCTGCACCGGATTCGTGCGGAAGAAACGCCCGGGTGCCACCATTGTGCGGACCACCCGGAGGACACGGTGGAGCACACGGTGGAGGTGTGTCCCGCTTGGGCAGAGCAACGCAGTGTCCTCGTGGGGGCGATCGGCGGCGGCGATCTCTCGCGCCGGGCCTTGGTACAGGCCATGGTCCGAAGCGAGGAGGAGTGGCAGGCGGTTGCCTCCTTCTGCGAAGCAGTAATGCTAGCAAAGGAGGCGGCCGATCGCGTGAGGCAACGGTCCTCACGCCTCAATCGCCGCCGGGATTCCGATCCCGATTTCCGGCCATCGTAGGCGCAGGCTTGCGGACGGCGAGCAATGGGTGGCTCGCCGTCCGACCGTCCGGTAACCATCCGGACCAAGCCCAAGTCGTCGACGGCGCGTGCTGTTCCACGCGCGCCTCAAGGAGATGTCAGCAACTGTAGGGGCCTAGCAGGGTCGAAGCCTACTGGGGCCAAGGGTCTGATTCTGAAAGGAAGACTCGGCCCTGGTACGAAAGGCAACGAAGGAACAGGAGTGGGTTTTTAGTCAGTAAAAGTCTGACACTATCTCCCGCCCCGCCCAAGGGCGGGGGATGTCATAAGATGATTTTCCCACCGGAAAAAAAAAAAAAAAAAAAAAAAAACCCCACCTATCCTTAACGGTCCCTCAAAGCACCGTAGCAACTTTGCATATCACGTCTAGTGAAGATAAGATTTTTTTTCTTGGTCAGAGTCGTGTCGTTTGTACACAGTCGTGGTCTTGGTCGTCGTGGGTACACAGTTCGAGTGTAGAAACGGCACGACTTCTAACATAAACCCGGCGAATTTTCTTAGCGGGTACAAGCGGTCTTACAGTCCAAAAGGACGGCAATACGACACGGCAGGGGAGGGAAACAGAATAGGTAATGAATACTCAAATGTTTTTTTTTTCTATTAGCTACCTTGTGAGATCTAATTTCGAGAAAGAGGTCAACCGTCGAATCCTAATCCGCTGGCCAGCGTTCGGAAGGCTGCGCGATATCTTCTCATCTAATATACCACAGTGTCTCAAGACGAAAGTCTATGACCAGTGCATGTTACCAGTGATGACATATGGTTCCGAAACGTGGTCGCTCACAATGAGCCTCATCAGAAGGCTCAAAGTCACTCAGAGGGCAATGGAAAGGGCTATGCTCGGAGTTTCCTTGCGTGATCGAAACAGAAATGAAGATATCCGCAGGAGAACCAAGGTTACCGACATAGCACGAAGAATCGCCAAACTTGAGTGGCAATGGGCCGGGCAAATTGCTCGCAGAACAGA
This sequence comes from Mythimna impura, assembly GCA_905147345.3. Classification (NCBI taxonomy): domain Eukaryota; kingdom Metazoa; phylum Arthropoda; class Insecta; order Lepidoptera; family Noctuidae; genus Mythimna; species Mythimna impura. The sequence goes on along the minus strand of LR990356.1, from coordinate 14,423,342 downwards.
TGGCCATCGGGTCCCAAAGGTTCTGGAGTGGCGACCACGTACCGGAAGACGCAGTGTTGGAAAGCCCCAAGGTGGACCGATGACCTGGTGAAGGTTGTGAAAATCCGATGGATGCGAGACGCACAGGACCGATCATTGTGGCGACATTTGGGGGAGGCCTATGTCCAGCAGTGGACGTTTATCGGCTGAAATGATGATGATGACCTTGTGTAACTCTTGTTATTCATACAGTGACTGGCTCACCAACATCTAACCTGAAAAACTTTGAGAGAAAAGAGGTTACATTTATGATTTCGAAAAAGAATATGATTTTAGAAATACTTACGAGTTAGTTACCCAATTACAATATCGAAATTCACAACAATTTTGCTATGTTGTAGTTCAGTAGAAAGTTTTGAGACTACCTAATGTTAATTGATTGGGCTCCTAACGATCTTCACTTTCCAATTAATCTGTAAGGACTCTCAAGAGACTAATTAAGAAATAGAAAACTTTTTCAATGTTTATATATTCAGTTGATGATAATCTTTTTAATTGACTTTATACATATCTACCTTGGGTTACATTTGCTTAAAGATGTAATCCAAACTAATTTAACAAAAACTTAAAATTTGATGACCAAGTCTGAATATTTTTTTAAATTAACAAACGCGACATTAAGCAGGCTCAACTTTTCAAATAAAAGCATTCCATTTAATCGTTTTTCATTATTCGATTAAAAGTTTTAAATTTTAATAATGTCAGCATTATGGTACTGAAATTTATTAATCTATTTTATTATGACAATATTCGAATCCCAAAACTAAATGACTTTTAATGAAAACATTTTAATAATTTTCACAGTAGCTGTTTCGAAACTGTTTTAAAAGTACAATACTGCTTTTGAAACATTTTATTGTTGTGATACCTGCAATATCTAAAGCCTAAAATTTATTTTAACAGTTTTATTTTGTTTATAATTAGAAGATAATATTATTAATCTTAAAGTAGTCGCGCCTTTTTGTATAACATGAGTGGTCACGCGAAGAGCATTTTACCGCTTTTATCAAATAAATTTATAAAACTGTACATAATTATCATATAATTATATTAAGTGAAAAACAAATGTATAGGAACTACTAATATTCATATTTGGGAAAATTGCTTACTTGTTAGAAACATTTCTAATTATACTTATAGGAAAACACAAACACTTTTAAATATTTTTATAAATATAGGTACCTACTTTCGAGGGTTCGCTACACAGTAACTTTTTGCTAAAATTGTTATGAAAATAATATCTTTCGTATGTTGAAGGCGGTAAAATGCTCATAGCGTGAGTACTCTAAGATCAAATATTGTTATGTACTCTTGTTGGTTACACGTAGAAAATAAAATATTAAACGTAGATAAATTATAGCTTTATATTCGCAAAGACTTGTTGAATCATTATTTTCTTTTTCTTAAGAAAAATCACCATTATTAGGTAAGAAACGCCAAGAAACATGGTATGTGAGTAGGTTAATAATATTTGTACCTATATAATACACGTTATCTACTGAAATTGGAATGTCTATTTAGAAAGACGTTGGTTTTGCAATATATGTTAGAGGAAACTTGTTTTTCTGCTCTGTTGCCTTATCTTATTAACAGACGATAAAATATTGCCATTTTCTCGCGTTGAAAGCACACTTTTAATCTTATTTAATGTGACTTTTTATTTCGTGTGTCATTTTTGATGGGAAAAAATGCGGAACTCGGTAATACAAAAAGTTTAGGTTAAAGAACTTCAAAGTTCGAAACTCGTTATGGTCTCAATTTTATTAACAATTTGTGGAAATCCTGATACCAAATGTTCTAAAGCCTTGTTAAAAAAGCATTAAAACCTGCAAAATATTGTAGGTAACTACAATTTTACCTTTATTTTTTTTTTTATAATTCAAACCGATCTGAAAAAGTTTAAAGTTTCAAGAAACGATTCCAATTATTTCAGTTTTATATTGTGCCGTTAAATAATTCACTAAGATTTTTATTCTTTTGTGATTCTCGGTGAAGGAAAACATCGTGAGGAAACCGACATGTCCTAGAACCAAAAAATTCGAAGACATATGACATTCACCAACCTGCACTGGGCCCGCGTGGTGGTCTATGGCCCATTCCCTCTACTAGAGAGAGGAGGCCTGAGTCCCAGCAGTGGGAACATTAAAAGGTTGATTATGCTTATGCTTATTATGATTCTTACAAATGAGGAACACTTTGAAAGAAAACTACAAAGAAGACATTTTTTCTTGTTTATCCAAATCGGTGTATGTGATGTGTTGAAGTAAATAGGATAGCATTTACATAATAACCCATGTCAACATGCACCCTCAAAAGGATGCGGCAACACAACTCCGATAAGTGACATATGCCTACTTATACTTAATATATAATCTTCCGGACAAAATTAAAAAAAAAAAACAGCTTAACAAAGAAGGTACTTACGTCTTTGTCGGGATTAAGGAATGTAAATATTATCATCATAACGTAATAGGGTGTCCACCAAACGAGAAAAGCAGCCACTATGACCACAGACATCCTCAAGGACTTCATTTTCGCTCTATCAATAAGTCTTCTTCGATTCATATCAGGAGTAAAGTATTTTTCCTGTCTCCGCACCTCAGGCTTGAAGACTTTTTCACTCTCTGAAAAATAAATTATATGTTCTTACAATGAAACTTTATAATCAAAGATTTTTTTGGAATTTCGGGGAAGAGAGGCAAGAACCTACTTTAATTTTAAATACTTTTCGGTTTCATAAAATGTTTCATAACGCAAGATGTTGTGATTCAAAAGCTCTGAGTAGAATTTTTTGGCAAATACGATCATTTCATGTGATATAAACGTATGCGATAAATTTATTTGCGCTTATTAAAAGTTAGATAAAAGCTATACAGTCGTATTTTTGTAATAAAGTTTTATCATTCATTTATCATTTCAATCAAATATAAGTAGAAGTAAGAATTTAAGACCGTTTCGCCCCGAAGCGAAAAGTACCTAAACCCATTTGAAATTATTTATTCATCTCAATATGCTTATATTTCATGAATAGGAATGTGTCCGATAAAAATTTACTCGTTATCTTATTTATTTTATAAATATAATATCTCAGTTATTGTTGCGCCTTTTGTATTAAAATATTTTAAATAACAAACAACCATATTGAATAACGAAAAATAAAAAATAGTTTGTTATAACTCAGTTTACCGGGAGCATTTTAGGAACTTCTTGACCAAAATCAAACTGTGTTTTATTGATATTCTGATAATTTATTTATCAACCCAGTTTTATTATTGTTGGCTGCCTAAAGTTTATAACAAAATTCGTAACTCGAAGTACTTTTACCACAGGAAGTTCGCAATAATATTCATTTAAAGTACTTTATAATTGCTTTAAAGTCGAATTAGGTATATTTGGTTCAATTTTAATTCCATCAATGTTATATTTATGGACCCTTTTAAAATAGAAACTGAAAATTAGAATGAGCAAAAGTTTTAATAAAGTCATGGTGTATAAATTATTAAGTTCACTCGTTCAAGGGTTAGGCTAATTATAAGTTTTTATTACGTAATAAAGATGCTTTTTCGTAAATTTTTGCAAAGGAAAGAGAGTTAGGTACCAGAATATATAGAATGATTTTCTTATTTCCTTTTTCGCTATCAGAGGCTTGTCACATAAAACGAAAGTAAAAGGTTGGATTTTTATATCTTTAATTAGTTTCGAGAATTGTAAATTTAAGTAAAATAATAATAATCACTTACTGCACTCAAACTCCCATATAATAAAATAAAATTGTAAAACACATTAAAAGTTAAAATCATGGAGGTATGTATAGATAACCATAATCATATAAAAGGTGAGTTTAAATTGAGAGGGAAGAGTGTGAGGAAAGAAGAGAAAAAAATTTTTCTTATGGAGTAAAATAACAATAAAATTATAAAACTTAAAGATGACATTAAAAGGCATTAGGGCAAGAATGAAGCAAGTAATACATAATAACACTACATAAAATACACAGAGCTCTACGCCCACCTAATTTTCTTAATATTTAGCGAAACTTAATTATAAAGTTTGTACAGGTAATAACTTTTAAAATGGGAACAATAAATATCGTTGTTTGAGAAAATTGGTCATCTACCCACACTGAATTTGAATTGGATTAAAAATATATATCGGCTTAAGATAAAAGGTTCTTAATTAATTTTGATTTGCTAGCGTTACTTACTTTAATTTTAATTAATAGAAGGGATTTTTTTTTCTAAATTTAATTCTTGAAGACTTCACCTAGAACCTAGACCAATCTTAGTGTAGTCATTGTAATTTGTGGTTGAAGCAACGTTTAAACGACTGTTTTGATGAAGTAAACAGACGATGATGAGTTGCCTCGTGAGGAAACCGGCATGTCCTAGAACCAAAAAATTCGAAGACATGTGACATTCACCAACCCGCACTGGGCCCGCGTGGTGGATTACGACCCATTCCCTGTCCTAGAGAGGAGGCCTGAGTCCTAGCAGTGGGAACATTAAAAGACTGATTATGCTATGCTATTGGTTTTGATAATGATCTTTCTTTGTTGATAATATATTTAGATTATTTAAAGGCAGTTAGACAGTTTTTTCTACTATTAAAAAAGCGCCGTCTGTTACGATTCCCAGGTATTATAACTTCTTTGCAACTATCTGACAGTGATATCGTAAATAGCTGTGAGAACTGAACAAAAGTGGTTTATTTTACTTTTTTACATTTAATTGTAAATAAGATTTCCGTATCTTGTATACTTTTGTAATACAACCAGATTTAGTGTACAGTCTATGTAATGTATTAAACTGTATATGGCTGCAATGTAAGTTTTGAATGTTCAATCGCATTAACGTAAACGCCAATTAAATTTGAAACTGGATAAGTGCCACCTGATGAAAATTACAAAAATACCACTTTTATTCCACTAGGTATGACAAAGAAAATTAATGTGTCCAACACGCCCACGTCATAACTACATAAGACTACGCTAAGTGTTTTAAACGCTAATAAATCTTATAAAAAGTTTTTTTTTCTAATTTTATCATTAATTCTGTAACTAGATTCATTACAAACTTATTATTATGTAAACTGTAATAGTATTTTATTCAGTATTTATTTAAACTGCTTACTATTTATTTCATCCATATTAGAATAAAATAACAAAAACTAACACAATGAAATTGGAGCTCGCTTTTACTTTTTTGACGTGACGATCAACCCTTTGATCCTTTGACCATTTGATAATGATGAAGAAGTTATAATGTAATTCAATAAATTAATGAAAGTTTAGGAGGTAGGTACTTACTAGCAATAGTTCTGACTGTGGAAACGTACGTAGACACTAATATGACTAGAGGCAGTATAAACATGAAGATCAGTGAGAGCGTGGTATATGCCTGCTCCTGCCAGCGCTGGGTGTAGAACCCGTGCGTCACACACTGGTGGAACTCTTCCATGAATGGCCCTTGAGCCACTCTGAACACCACTGCCTGTAACAAGAGAATAGACATTGCAGTTCTTGATTATTTATAGTTGTTTACATTGGCCGTGACAAAGTGATAAATAATAATCTGGCCTTGATTATGCCGATGTCAGTTATTTAGACTTAATTAAAGTACAGCTTGATAAGCTTAAGTGACTCCAAAACTTGTATCTTGATTCAAATTTGGTTTGGCTGCCAAAAACAAAAATACTAAAAAGTGGATACATTTTATTTTTATTTTTTTATGGTTTTAGTATAAATATTTATTAATATCAGTTTTATAATTTTAATCACTATAGAATACAATACAAAATAATTAACATTTTATAATTACATTTAAAGTCAAACGTCAACAAATAACCCGGCCCAGGAGGGCTATTGGCTAACTTTTTCAATAACAGTTGACAACTAGCATTCGTTGCACACTAAACTTAGTTGTCAATTGACAATTTCATAAAATTGCTATTACGTATCACACAAGTGACTAACAAACTACGGTGGAAATGTGGTGAATTATAAGAATTTACGGTGCCTATTGTGACCACTCTAAAATTTTATCGACTAATAAACAGCTTCAAAAGCTTACACAATCGTAATTTTAAAAGTATCGATACAATAACATCTGTCAAAACGTGCTACGGTGGCTATCAAAGGCACCAGTGGCTAATGACGTCACTGCAGTTGGTCACTGAAGATAGGCAATACGAAACTATCTGTTTGACAGTTCAATGATGCACATTGTTAACAAGTGATCATCACTTGAACTGTCAACAGAGTTACGCAATAGCCCCGCTGATCGTAACCGGTGCAAGAGTGCTTATAACACTCGCCGCATTACCTCGATGAATAGCGATGGCCAACCTTTGCACTAAGAACGACCTGGACCGGGAGTCACCCGTTGCCTCCCCGAGCCTACGGCCCAAATCAGCACAAAACATTTTGCCTCCGTACTCCAACTGCCCAGAATCTCCAAGTCCACAGCAACCGGTACAAAATGGTAAAGCTGATCCAAGGAAGCATACTGAGCCTTTTTTTAGAGCAGGCGTCTTCAGCGGCGGCAGAGGTAGTGTGCATGGTGCGACTCAGGTGACTGGCGGTGACAGTGCTGATGCATTTTAAATTGTTTTTAAATTGTGTTTTTAAACTCCAAATCATGCTGTGGACTCCAGTAATTGACGGAATGCACTAATATAAAACTTAAATGTATTACACTTTTACTTGTGTGTGTATATCCTTTGTTGGAGGTCCATAATAAGACAATAAAAGAATCTTGGTAATAAAAGCCCTATGATAGGATTTTATTTAGTTTGTTTCAAACTATGCCAAGACTCTAGATTTAACTCAGATTAATATTTTAATCTAAAGTTTTGTAAATATCAAAGAGCAGTCTTTGCTTAAACGGGAATCGGTTTTACACCCACCATCGGAAATTAACTTCAAAGTTAATTTTGAGATTCAAGATACAGTTTAACCGAACAAAATGCTATTTATTTTATGGAACTGCTTTAATTTGTTTAAGTTTTATAATAACTATATAAGTTTAAAGAAGAATGATCTTCACAAAGGATAAATTCTCAAAAAGGAAATGCATTTGCGACTTCCAATTTGATACTTCTTCACAATATTATTCAAATAAAAGACGGGAATTGTTTAAATTATTATGGAGTTAAGATGACAAACATTTCAAACGTGAGATATCATTATTCTTTTTAGCGTATTTATGGCATAAATTGTAAATTTTCTTAATTAAATTACTTGCTTGGCCCAATATTCAGCTATAGTAAATCTATTCAGTTAAAATAATTTATATTATGACATATTAGTTATAGATAGCTGTATGAATTTGGTACTCATATTAAAAATAATTTACAATAACCAATTGATTACGCCGTCCGTACTAAGAAAAAATTATAAAACAAATATTTGTAACTTATAAATACTTTAAAGATATTTTTGCCTTAATAAAATGATTAAATTTGTATTTTCGTTTTCAATATTTCTTTAGGTATTCATGGATATTATTTTAAAAATTATTCATTTTTTTTTTCGAATATCGCAACAAAGTTTTTAATTTACAGTTAGGACTTTATATTAGAAACTTCTTTTTAAGTATTGACCATTTAGTCCTGTACTGTAACTATTAGAATATTTAGTGACTCAATATAAAGACCTACTCCTCCTTTGCAATAAAATTAGTTTTCATGAAATACAAAGGGTAGTTTATAGAATTTCTAAACGAATTCTCAATTGCTACCATTGCTGTGCCCGTACCATTTTGAGATATCAATAATAATAAATATCAGTACCAATTTCTAGTTGGTATAGTTTTCTTATTCAAAGGAGAGCGAATACTGTCTTTGGGATTCAAGTTTATAATTTAGGTTTACAAGAAGAGGAGTAACAAGAAATAAAAATCTAAAAGTTTTTCTTGTACAGTTTTTATTTAAAAATTGCTCAACGTATTTCAAGTTTTAGGATCTGCTAGGTGGTGGAACTAAGGACCACGTTGTAGTACCTACTTATAAACAATCAGTAGTTTTAGGTATGCCATTCTTACTAGGCTCCCATGTATAAGATTGATGTCACAATATCATAATTGCGTAGATAAATCATGACAATGAACCGCTTATCTGGGGATTCCGGGAGCCTTCATACCACTAATAACGTATTTTCTCTTTATACGTGAAAAATCTTTTATGAAACACTATACATAGAATTGATAGGGTTTTATTATTATGTCTGATCAATGCCCTAGATTGATGAGGAGAGTGGTGTGATGACTAGCTATTACTTAAGCGTTATGTACCTACATCATTATTATTATTATTATTTTTACTACCTTTTTACATTGTTAGTAGTACTTTTTGTTTTATATGGACATGTTTGATTTAGGTACAAAACTTTTCCTCACTGAATTCTGCTACCGACTTTGACAACTTTTTAAAAAAGCGTATGCTGTTTATGAGAAATGGCTTGCTTGTCTTTGTTGATTTTCATTAAGGTATTATAAAATTATGTTTACTGCGCGTATTTTATTTATTGATTTCTTTACTGCACACCTTAACTTATCCCAGGACAAACATTTATAAAAAATAAGTGTACTATTTTATAGGCGGTCTGTATATTTACACAGGGCAATTTCTACCAGTCAATCTTTAGATGGACTGAACGAAACATAAATAATGCAAAAAAAAAATGATAATAATAATACAATAACCCCATCGCCGTATCTCTACGTTGACGTCGTGGTGGGGCTTGCGTGCTCCAATATACCCTAGGTCTGTATCGGTGAAGTTTGCTTTGCCGTAATATGCCTAGGGTGAGGGGCCAGACTAAGAGAGATACAATCCGCAGTGCAGTTTTGTGGCGAACTGTTGGGCATTAGCGACCCCACGGACCCGATCTCCCGGGAGAATTCTTGTTCTTCATCTCCGGCTTGCCTTTATTGGTCGGCCGTAGTGAACACTGACGAGGAACTGAGCTCCCACCTCTCTCTTGCCTTTATTGACTATCTTGAGTGGAGATTCGCAAGAGCAAACGTGCTCGGGAGAAGGATGTATAATCCAGTAAGGTGCTGGTAGGGATCTTGACCTTACTTCCGGGATTGTCCTGATAGCCGTGGTATACCTCTCCACTCCTCAAGCACCTCAGAATATGTTGCCCTTTTGTTGCTACGTCACTTCGTGCTAGCGGCCGTTTTTTGGGGGCCCACCCCCTGCCTTTTTTCGATGGATATTAATAACGTTGTTCAGGCAGTGGCCATAGTCTTAACATAATTCCATGTTACCAGTCCACTTAAGACTCCAAAAACCATAGCCCTATTATCTTTGTTCTCCATATGTCGCAATAGTTTTTCAACAACCGGGGGTTGTCCTTGGGTGCACTAGCATAGCGCGTACAGGGATAATCGTCGGTTGGTATCATGTTCCATTATAATTATCTAAAGGGCCTCTGCGAGTTGGCTTCGGCTCCTTGTACGCCTTCCAAAGGTCCAGGACCTCAGGGTCCTGAGATAAATATTGAAAATACAATAAAAATAAAAAAAAATACATAAATACATTACTGAATAATAAATTAATAAATATATACAATAGTGAAAGGAGAAGAAAAATTAAAGTGATAGGTAATGCCATTTATGTTATGAAAATGGTTTCTAATTTTGAAAATTTCGTAGAATAATTACGGAATGGCGAACATACAAAATACTTTCCAAGATATAAAGTGAAAGTTGTGTCAGGGCGTCGGTTTCTTTGAATATATTTCTAAGGAACTAGATAGAACCCAATTTATAAATTTTCCGCTTTTGCAATATAGAAGTTTCTTGGATCTTTCTCTTTTATTATAACGATATCCACATTCTTCATTATTTTCTATAAAAGCGGAACAAAGACATATTAGCTTAGTTACTTCAGAATATGTTAATACTAGCTTTTGCCAACGGTTTCGCCTGCGTACATAAAGTATAGCCTATGTCACTCTGGAATAAAGCAGCTTTCTATCGGTGAAAATATTTTAGCAATCGGACCAGGGGGCTTAGACAAAGTAACAATTTAAAAACGATAACGAAGTTAGAAAAGTCTAAAATGTATGGGATTGACATAAGCCGCGTTAAGTCACGTGGTCAATCGACATCGTTATCGCAATTTGGTAGAAAATGTTATATTTCATAACGAAACCATAAAGTAACGAATCGTTATCGTGTTTATCCCATACAAATGCGAAGACAAGCAGCGCTTTCATGTTCGCCTTCGCCTCGATCGTGATCGCCAAAAAAGATAACGAAACGAATGCTAAAACGTTGTAGTTATCGAAACAATATGGCCGGATTTCATTCGGCAGCAGATTTTTGAGATTGATTGATGACATACTCTTAGTATTTATTGTGTTAGAGGCATTACTGCAGATCAAATAGATTATATTATAGAAAGAAAGAAAGAAAAACATTTTATTTGCCGGAAAAGGCGCAAACTTATAACTAAACATATTGCAAACATTTTGTAAGACAAAAACATAAATTAATAAAAAAAAAACATATATGCGCCACATCCGAGCAAAACGGCCGTACGCTCAGCATAATGCCGTGTCCACAACGCAAAAATGCGACGAGTCCACAGCGCTGGTTTTCAGCGTGGGCCGGTGACGCCATCAACCAACCGACGTCGGCAACGGTATTGTGTACATAAAAATACATTTGAGTAAAATTAAATATAAATACATTTTTAGGACAAAGTCATAAATGGAAACAACATAAATAAATAGTGAGGAAATACAATTATCTATGATCTACACACGTGTAAAGTGGCAACATTACGCCACGTCTTTAAAAGGGCGGTAGCTTAAAGAATCTAGTATCTAGGACAAAATCACTACAAAAAAAGAAACAAAATCCACCTGCGTTCCGAGTTGCGACAACAGCCAAAAATCATGCGACCAACGCGCATCGTCACAATTATAACTTAACCCCCCTTATATATTGGGACTACTAAATTTGGTCGGATTCGCGACACAAACACTTCTAACGCAGTTCGGAACGCTGGGTAACAAGGACGCAATGACGTATAGCTAAAAGGATGTGACGCTTAGCAAAGCCTATGACGCCACGCCATTATGACGAAACAGTGTGTGAGTGGAAATGGAAATTCAAAATTTCATAGGGCTGCAATGCGATATTTACTGTACTCATTAACACCAACCACCAACAGCATTCAATATGTTGGTCAGTTCAGTCCACAGTCGGTCTGACCGTACCCGACCTTGTGATCCAGCAAGAGGCCTCGCCCAGGGCACCATGACTGTAACATAAACAAACAAAGATTCATTATTAAGATCGCGTCATTGTTTAAATTACATACTCATGAATAAAACTTGGATTTACTTACATTTCCATATACTCAAGCAGCGTTAACAATTGTTCGGGACTTGCTCGCACTCTTGATTCCATGTTTTATCACTAAAAATTAAAATAGATTACTTCATCATCGTTTGAACACCAGTCACTTATAAAAATGAGTCTATTTTGATTATCATTAAGTTTTGGAGACGATCTAAAAGTAATAACACTCTATTCACTTACCACTATAAAAATATCGTTTTTATTATAACTTAAAAACAATTAAACGCAACACTCACTGTCTTATTATTCATATTAATAAAATTTGAAAACAACAATAACTCGCGGGTTTGATCCGATTTGAACTTCTTGACTGACGCTGACAGCTAAATTTTCGATACCATAACCAATATTATTGTTTTCTAACGAACAAACAGTTCGACACAACGATCGCGACCATATTGTTACATTGGCTATGAAATGTTTGTCGTTATCTCAGAGACGATGACGAATTTAAATATCGTTTCGGTACGCAGTACTTTCAGAGATTCAAAAAAACACAAACTTTAGCTCTTTATAATATTAGTGTAGATTTGGTAAACATTACCGCATATTAATTCATATATTATTCAATTTACGTAAATGGCACAAGGGTTCACAGCCACATAACTCTGATCAACAACATTGTTAGAATTGTTGCCGTTATTGTTCAACTAGTTTGGTTTACACTGCTGCGTCAGTATCGCAATATGTGGTTGTATTTGTCTAAACCTTAGAGAATTTTACCAGCAAAAAAAAAATAACAACTTCATAATAACAACCTAAAAGTCAAACCACGCAAATTTTAATCGTGATAAACTTCTGCGTTTTCGATACAAAATTCGATACAAAATATAACATTTTTGGAGCAATACATGTATGCCAATTGACAGTTTGTGTGTAACCAACATACACACGTATAAAATACACCTTTGTAGATGATAATAAACTTTGTCTACTATTTACGTCTTGCGTTAGTGTTGTCTGTTCTGCAATAATTATGTGTGTCACACCTAAGTTTTAATTGCTCCGGGTATCAAAGTGTGGGCAAAGTTAGGTAGCTACTTACTTACTTGACATTTAAGACAGTATCTGTCTTTTGTACAGTTTTACTCTGTAATTTATATCTGGAAACAAAAAAGTGTCGCAAGAAACTTTGTGAAAGCTATTAATGATCACTGACCTGTGGCACACTTAGGACGAGACTCAACGCCCACGCGATAATTACAAGCCGTCCACTTCTCGTCGCAGTCGCCATACTTCGCATTGGATATTTCACAGCGAGCCATCTGTCCACTCCAATAAGCACGAGAATGAAAGTACTCAGGTACAAAGCGAACATCTGCAGAAACTTGAACAATTTGCATGCTATGTTTCCTGCGTACCACTGCACCGTAAACGACCACGCTGCTTCGCCAGCGATGCAAAACACAGTCACCAACAAGTCAGCTATACTCAGCTGAAATATCAAACTATATATCGCTGTCCAAGACGGTCTCGCTCTTCCTCGACTTCTTTTACCTCTCTGTATACTTATAATCGTTGCCACATTCCCAAAGAACGATAACACAGCCATCGCAGAAAGTACGCTTGCTCTAATAAGTGTGCTTTTAGTCAATACTGGGGCGTGATCTAAACACATGACTTGAGTGCCATTGTATTCGAAAATATTATTTGTTAACTCATCTGCATGTGAGCCATTAAAAAGAAAAGTTTCTAGACATTTTTCTGCAGGCCATATAGTATAGCTTGCAAGCACAGTTTCAGCCGAACTGAATTCATTGTGAAGAGCCAATTCGCTCGGGTATAGCGTATCATCGTCATATAATATGGTAGTGTTGTCTGCGCTGTCCATGTTTCGTCATACGTTTTCAGCAAATTCTTCGCTAATCTGAAACAAAGAAAATGAGCGTATTATTATTTGTCATCAATCTTAAATCACTACGGTACCCTTTACAATAATTAAGTTTATTCTATTGTTCCATAGATCTACGTGAGACGTAATATATTCGACTGCATAGCATAGCATAACATAATCAGTCTTATAATGTTTCCACTGCTGGGACTCAGACCCGCTCTCTAGGAGAGGGAATAGGCCATAATCCACCAGGGGGCGCAGTGGGTTGGTAGATGTCACATGTCTTTGTATTTTTGGCTCTAAGACATGACGGTTTCCTCACGATTTTTTTCTTCACCGTTTTAAGAGCAGTGATGATGAAGTAAATTACAAAAAGCAATGTGCATGGCTGGGTTTGAACCCGCGACCCAAAACTCGTAAGTCGAGGCCGTTATCACCGGGCCACCACTGCTCTCAGTCTATTTGATTACGGCACGCACTTATTTATATACTTAAATAAAACCTACCCATTGTCTACAGATGACTTAACAATACTTAAATGGCTTCCTTTTCCCTAGTATTGAGAGTCGTAGTAAATGATAAACGGACATCTGTCTCGATTTATTTATAAGTTGCTGAAGTGGCCATTTAATGCCTCAGTTAGCGGCAGCCTCAGGGAAAATGTACTTGCCTCAGGCTTAAAGTGGGTCTCGCTTATAGATTAGGTCCATTATATTGTCAGTTGAATGGAAATTTCTAAAATTATGCTAATAAGGCGTTACTGTTGTTTGGTATTGGGTTCATATACAGCATTATTATACAAAGAAAACAAAAACTAGGAGCCTCTTCTTGTTGCTACATTTAGGTTTTCTAAACACCCCTCATTATCATAGAATATTTAACCTAAAACATCAACATACTCGTTTTGCTTATAAAAACATAAAATTTATGTTTTAACATATTTAATATGACCGTAAAGCTTGAAGCCAAACACGGAAGTCACTATTTTCCGAATTACCATAAACTAACAACAAAACCAACTAAAGTTTGCATGTTTGTTTTTCATCCTTAACCATCGCTGTACCTTTTCCAAATTTAAATTCAGTTTCAAGCTAAAAATCTCTTTGTGTGTTTTTTTTATTATGAACCACAACACAACATATTAAGCAAGAGTATTTTCCATGTTTCTCGCATGTGTGTTCATGGTGAGTGTGACCCTTTCAAGGCTTACTTCCAATTTGAACCAAAATAGATTACAGTTCAAACAGAATATTGATGATTCACTTCGGACGTTAAAGCAAGCTATTTTATAGGATAACCTTTGGAATCGCATGCTAAGCTCTAGGATAAACTTTTAAACTTTTTCGTTTTAAAGTTAATTTATGTTGACGATATTTTTTCTCTTTCTAAATAACATTCGCAAAATAAACATTTCCAAATAATTTAAAAAAATACATTTTATATGGAGGTAGTTAGTACTTATAAAATTTTGCAATGGGTTGAAACCTGAATTATTAAAAAAAAAAATGTGTGGCACTCGGGGACTGCCGCGGTAAAGCTATTGCATAGCATTTTGTATCAACTTATGCAATTATAATTATTTATTTATTTTATTTATGCAGTATTTCTTTTTCTTTGATATTAATTCAAGTTACACTTTTTGAGCGTGGTGACCGATAAGAAAACAAATTTTTTTCTTTCTTGTTTACTTCATAAATTGCTACAAGTATGTTCAGTTGTTATCATAGAACATTACTATAATCTATTATAATACAAAAAGACTATTTTGTTTGACCGAGATTTGAACTCGAGGCACGAAGATAATATAGGTAGAACGCTGTACCAATGCGCCACACAGGTCGTTAACGACTTTTCTAAAATAGGTGTTCGGTCTCTGTCGGCGTTCAAGCCACACCTCCGTGCCCGTCGGAGTGGGGAGCGTGAGGTTTTTTTCGTTACGGAATTTCTGGATTCGGTCCCCGCGCTCAAGGCCCTCGATAGAAGCTATGCAATAGCTTAATAAATTAAAATACTGCTATACTTATACTTTGTATTCGCATGGCTCAACCAAATGTGGAGAACAGTTGTTCTAATGTTATGAAACCAGATCAGTACACTCAATTCAGGTCTCGAAAAAAGTTTCTCATATAATAAAGTATTTATATATAGTTATCCCAAACACATCATACATCCACAATATAAACGCATACAATCTGAACTTAAAATATGTACAGAAAACCGTAAAAGGTTAAGTAAAGAAAATGAAGCCCTTGAGCAGTTGGTTTCGGACTTATCAGTGCGAGTTAATCTTATTGAGCAAAACTGGCGATAGCCAAATATTGAAACTAATGGCGTACCGGAAAACAAATCGGAGAATTTGGTGAAGACTGTTGTGCAATTGGGGAACGCAGTAGCAAGTTCCATCAGAGACGAAAACATTTTGTCATTGTCATTCTGTCGGCTGTGCGAGTGAGGAAGTTAAATCCCAAAAATGTAAACCCTAGAGCGGATATTGTCAAACTACGTACTACCCAAACCAGGGATCTTATCCTAACCTCAGTCATGAACAAGGCACACCCTACTGAAAAACTAAATTCGCAACATCTAGGCTATCGTGGACCTGCAAAGCCTGAGTCTGAGCATTTGTCACCTTTTAACAAGCAAATATATGCGGCAAATAGAAAGGCGGCTACTGCATAGGGATACAAATACGTTTGGGTTCGTGACGGCAAAATCCTAGCAAGAAGGGCTGATGAAAAGCAAGCCAAACACATAAGAAGCTTAGACGCTGTTGTACTACTCTGAAACCTTCTTTAAAAAACCTTACCACAATACCGTGTATATACAACAACTTTCAACATCTACTACCAAAACTATGAATGGTATGAAAACGAAATTAAAAGTGATTGAATTATCCAAATGATTGTGTGACTATGATGTTATTATCGGCACAGAGATTTGGTTGGATGAGAGTATAAGTGATGGCAAATTATTTGACTCCAGGTCAGGTAGTTAGTTTTTGTTTTCCCCCTGGTTCTCTAAATCTCTCATTAGACTCCTGAATGAAAATGAAAAACTTAGAACACGTTATAAAAAATATAAAACCCACCAATTTGGATAAAAAGTATTTGAGGGTAAATCTAAAACTGTGATGCACGCCTGTTATAAAAACTATATGAGCGTCACTGAAAGGAATATTAGACAAAATCTGCAACTCTTTTGGTCCTTCGTCAAGACGAAAAACTCCAAATCTAACGACATTCCCTCGGAGAAGTGTCTAGGAAATGAAACAGTATCTACTGCTTATGAGGTCTGTAATCTTTTTGCTAAGCATTTCTCCTCTAACTTTACTCCCTTCATTGGCTCACATGATGTAGCTCAAACAAGGCCCAAATATAAAAAAATTAAAAATTTGCAAAGGGCCGGGGCCTGACGGTTTACCGCCAGTATTTGTAAAAAAGAGTGCTACTAGTTTGTCCTTAGGGCTTTAACTAATATTTTAATCATTCTAACGCAACATAACAGTTTCCGACGGAATAGAAAATGGCAAATGTCGTACCGATCTTTAAGCAGAAATATTGTCCTATTTCACTCCTTTCAGTCTTTGCTAAACTTTTTAAATCCCTGCTGCGTCCTTTATTTACATCACACATTAATCCCCAGTTAGTACCTCAACAACATGGTTTGTGTATTCGTAAATCAACGACTACTAACTTGGTCCACTATGTCAATAAAGTGAGTAAATTGATGGACTCCCGTGCCCAGGTATACACAATTTACACCAATTTCAGTAGTGCATTCGACAAGGTGGACTATAAAATTCTCTAAAAGAAACTTGAAGGATTTGGCATATTTGGTCAGATGATACGATTTAAACCACAGAAGGTTTAAATCGTATCATCTCACAGTGATAAAATAAGGAGTGGTTGTAAAGGGCTATGAGTCACAAGCTTACATATCTACATCTGGAGTCCCTCAAGGTTCACACTTAGGCCCTATTCTTTTTCTATCCGTTTGCAATGACATAGTCCTCTCAGTTAAACACAGTAATTACTCTATTTTCGCTGACGATTTGAAGATCTATAAAGAGATAAACTCATCCGTTGGCGTCCAATTACTCCAAGCCCATCTCGATGCGGTTTATGATTAGTGTTTAAAAAACTGTATGTCCTTCAATATTAAAAAGTGCTACTACATAACATTTGCCTAAATCTTACTCAATATAATGGGGTAGCACTACAAACAATAGACACGATCCGTGACCTGGGAGTCTAGCTTGGCTCTTAACTCACATTCATCAACCACATTGACAGCGACACTGTCAAAGCTGCAAAAATTACTGGTTTTGTATTAAGAATATGTCGGGATTTCCAAATCATCTCTATCCTAAAGATTCTATTCAATACTCTTGTCAGAAGTATACTGGACTATGCATCTCCAGTATGGAACCCTACCTACTTACCGTGTTTACGTAAACAGGATTGAACGTATCCAAAGAAGATTCACCAGATATCTTGGTTTAAGAAGTTCTGACTGTCCACGAGATTCTTCCTATGATCAAAGGCTTAGTCATTTTAAAATATGTTCCCTTGAACACCGGAGGAACGTAACTGACTAAATCCTACTGTATAAATTCGTTAATGGTGTCCTTAATGCTCCCGATCTAAAACAATTAGACCTAGTTGCGAGACCTTTGCCACAACTGCAAGTTATTACAATAAAATCGCTACACGATCCAATGGCATCGACATCTGTAACTCCTTTCAAACATTACATACGAAGCTTTTAACCAGCATGGAACCTCAGAACACGAACAATCTTATAATATAATTAATGTAGGTAATTACTTGAGCAGTGGTGGCCGAGTGGTAACGGCCCCGACTTACGAGTTGTAGGTCGCGGGTTCAAACACAGTCAGGCGCATTACTTTGTGTAATTTATTTCATCTCCACTGCTCTCAAAACGGTGAAGGAAAACATCGTGAGGAAACCGGCATGTCATAGAACCTACAATTCGAAGACATGTGACATCCACCAACCCGCACTGGGCCCGCGTGGTGGATTACGGCCCATTCCCTCTCCTAGAGAGAAGGCCTGAGTCCCAACAGTGGGAACATTATAAGGCCGACTATGCTATGCTATGCTAGGTAATTACTTAAATTTCTTTATATATTTTTACTCTTTCCACTGTATAATGTTTTTTTTCTTGTTGAATTTGGATAAAATAGCTCACTTGTGTCTTGTGTATATTTAAGCTTGTACTTACTTGTTGCAATTAATTGTTAAGTTTTTTTTTGTCAGTACTGTGCACCTCTGCAAGTGACGAATTCACCTATGCCTAAAACTGTATGTGTTTTTTGTTTGTGTGTGGTTTAGTGAGTAAGTCATTGAGGTGCCTACTCAATAAATAAGTAAAATAAAATAAACACATCCAAAATATAATTATAAAAAGTTTCTTCATACATTTGACATTGCAATAAAATTTTCTTCCTGTACTTATTCGTCTGAAACTGAGGCTAAACGGATTACGGACGGACGCAATTTCGCAGTCGCATGTTTACTAGTAAAACCTTTCGAAGGGTTCTATTTGATTTACGAAAAAACCTTACCTATTGATAAAATTGTCGACATAGCTTTATCTTTTTGGGAGACAAGATAGCCTTAAAAAAGAAAATCAAATTTTTCCGATGCACTACCTTTTTATTTAAATTTAGTAAATCATAAAATAACTCCTCCCCCCTCCTCCTTTAAGTTACCTAATGTAAAAGTTTTGGTACTATTTTGGTGTACAGTAAAGTTTATTCTATTCCTCTTGCTCTAGGTGGAGAGAGAGAGAGTCAGCTTTTTATTGACTAAAATCCACCTATGTTCCTTCAGTTGATTTTGTGTTCCAGGGCCGCGATAACTCTTTTGAGTCAGAATTTTTTCGGATATAACGGGATTCCGTTTCTGACTTTCTGACTTTCTTTCTTTTAAAAATTCTGACTTTCTTCTCTTAAAGGCAAGGCACGATTTCAGCAAAACCTTAGAGGCCCTGTAAAGCCGATACGTAGTAGGGTTACGGAAAATTTTGAAGAGTTACCGCGGCCCTGAAATGCAAAGTGCAACTGAAGGACACAGGAGGATTTTAGCCAGTAATAGTTTGACACGCGCTCTCGTTTTATCCTAGAGCGGGAGATTTGATGCACACAGACGTAAACTCACAAACACAAGACACCCAGATTCAGAACAATTATTATGAATACGCATCGCAGCCAATCGCTCAACCAAATCATCGTGGTTCAGCATACGATGGGTACTGATTTATGTTAGGCGAGGACGAGGACCTAGGGAAAGACGAAGTAAGATCGAATCAAATTTACATTATATAGAATTGTAGATATTAGTAAATGTCTGAAGCACAATGTAAGAAAATATCTCCTATGTGATCACCGGCCATCGTAACAGACGACAACAACGACGACGAGCAACGGGTTGCTCGCCGTCTGGCCGTCGGGTAAGGACCGAGCCCGAGTCGTGGACAGCGCGTTGTGTTCTTAACGCGCCCCAATATTGGCATCAACTGAATTAAACTTTAGGCTAAAGAAATTTTTGTTTTAAATAACCAGGAAAAGCGTAACCTTATGGCTAAACCTCATTTCCTTGTGCTCGCCAAGAGAGGTTGCTAAGATGATTAAGATTCCAAGATGATTCTTAGGGTGTTTTAAATATCGTGCGGATTTCATCACGCATGCGGAATTGCTCAACACGCGTAAATGTCCATTTCATACAAGTATTTATTATTATATATTTTTTTGCATTGTGAAATTTTCTGCATGCGGAGCAATTCCGCACGCGTTATGAAATCCACACGATATTAAAGAGACCCTTAACGGTTAAAGAAAAAAACGCGTGAAGAATTAAGGTTTTTAATTTTGAAACTGTTTAAGTGTCGCCACAATGAACGGTCTTGGTTCTAGGACATGCCGGTTTCCTCACAATGCTTTCCTTCGCCGTTTTGAGAGAAGTGGTGATGAAAAAATCCTCAAAATAAAATTTAAAAAAGTAAGTTGTAAAATCCATCATAAATTCAATATTAAACTGTTTATATACTCAAATAAAAAAATCATTGGGCACTTCAACGAATAATAAAATGCAATGGCCAAATGTAAATGCAAATGAAATTTTGTAATGAACTTTTTTGACGCTTTTTATCCAGTGTTATATAAAGAAATACTTTAACATAGGAGTAAAATGAAGACAGAATAAAAAGCAAACTTATCCTTTTTAGAAATTTGCAATACTTGGCTAACAAAATGCTCTGCGATACAAAAACAATGGAATGCCAAAAGAAATGGAAAATCAGGAAATCTAGTTTATTACAATATCTGTGAATTCAATAAAATTGCACAAAGGATATTGAAATCTGCGACGTAAATGCCACCACCGCTTTGAGGAAATCATCTTTACTGAAGGTAAACCTACCTCCAAAACATAGGTAGCATAGTTGAATAAGACATATTCAGTATTTGATCATTTTATATTCATATGATTTTACAAGCTTTGTAATTTTAAGATAAATATTTTTTTATGTTTTTATGATTTAAATAATTTCTCTCATTTTAGAGTGGAGCGAGAGGGCTCTGTGTCTGACTTTTACTGACTAAAATCTATTTATGTTCCTTCATTGATAGTGACCATTGCCCTACAACGTAAAGGGCATTTATGTTCTAGGGACTCGGTCACATCAGATCTACGAGGTCCTTTCGGTTTTGCTGACATCTCTTTGAGCTACGTGTGGAACACTACGTGCCGTTGTGTTGACTCGGGCACGGTCCTTTCCGGATGACTGGACGGCAAGTTAGCCATTGCTCGTCGTCCGCAAGTACCTACGGTGGGCGGGAATTGCCCTAGGAATCCAACCATCTACTGGGTTTACCTAGCTTCAACTACATAGAGGTTATCAAGTTTTCCGTTTTAAAATTTATGTTTCAAAAAGTAAGCTCAAAAAAATACATGAATATAAAAATTCAGGTCTCTAAAAAAAAAATTTTCTTCACGTGTGATGATTGACCACCAAGGTTAAACTCCAAAGACCCTATCTTACGCTATCTTCATCTAATCCTTTGCCGATGAACTATTAAAATATTGCTCGTGCTGATACGAGAGACAACAATAACACTGACTGTTGACTGGCCTCTTGGTCTAGTGGTTAGTGGCCCTGACTGCTATGCCGGAGGTTGTGGGTTCGATTCCCACCCAGGACAAACGTTTGTGTGATGAGCACGATCATTTGTTCTGTTTCTGGGTGTAATTTATCTATATATGTATGTATTTAGAAATATATAAGTATGTTTATCAGTTGTCTAGTACCCATAACACAAGCTCTGCTTAGCTTGGGACTAGACGGCGTTGTGTGATAGTTGTGGAATAATATTATATATTATTATAACAGAGAAAAGATATCTAAATAGCTGGTCCAGCTCCACTACCACCGGGGTGTACAAATTGATTAGTTTTGAAATTATTATTTTTTAATGTTTCTTTTTTAATTTGTAAAATACTATATTGTAGTTAGTATTGTATAATGCAGAAGCATTTTTTTCAAAGTTTGTAAATGTGAGTACTATGGAGCTATTGCTAGCTATTGGACTTGTTTGACATAAATGAGCATGGCAGTTGAGAATTTGTCATGCTCACTTAAATGTCTCACTGATGGTGGCGCGTGTGTTGGATCATTCGGTTCCCTTCAAAATGGTTGAGCTGAGTGGTGCTAATATTCGCGTCATGTCCGTGAACGGGCGCTGTCAGTTGAGACTGGTCATCTCTTAGCTGCCAGTTGCTATTTTAATATCTATATTTAGTTTTTATTTTTTACTTTATTGACATTGTTCTCACATGATAGCGACAAGAAACATGTAACAGTTTCTTGCACATTCTTCTCCATAGATATCTACGCTTTTGAATGTGCAATTAGCATCATTATTTTCTGACTGACTGACTTTTTGACATTTCAAAAGTGCCTGAAAAATGGTTTATTTGAAAAAAAAAATAGAAAGTGCATTAATTCCATCTATTTTAACCGACTTCAAAAAAAGGAGGAGGGTCTCAATACGGTTGTATTTTTTAACCGACTTCAAAAAAAAGGAGGAGGTTATCAATTCGGTTGTATTTTTTTTTTTTATCTTCATTATCATGAGATGCACTTTGGCTATAAGGTACTATCGAACTGATCTGATGATGGAGCCGGAAGGTAGGCACAGGAACTCCGTAATTAATCAATGTATCCTAGCCGTGTTTGGGCTTATTAGAATTGTTGTGAGATGCTCTTTGGCTATAAGGTACTATCGAACTGATCTGATGATGGAGCCGGAAGGAGGAAGGTAGACACAGGAACTTTATAATAAAACAATGTAACCTAGCAGTATTTGGGTTAATTGGAATTGTCACGAGAAATAGGCACTCTGTTTATAAGTGTATCGCAACTAAAAAATGTGAAATAAAAACTTTTTAGAAAAAAAAAATAACCGACTTCACTAAAAAAAAACACTAAAAGGATTAAAATAACTTTAATTTCGGAAGTCGGTGTTAAATAAGAAACAAACAATACCGAGAAACACCGACTTCCGAAATTAAAGTTATTTTGATCCTTTTAGTGTTTTTTTTTAGTGAAGTCGGTTATTTTTTTTTTCTAAAAAGTTTTTATTTATCATATTTTTTTTATGTTTGTTACCTCAGACTCAACAACTCCGTCGTTTATGGACCGATTTGCAAATTAAAGCTATTTTGATCGTTTTAGTGTTTTGTTTTTTGGAGTGAAGTCGGTTATTTTTTTTTTTTGTAAAATTTTTTTTACTACATTCTAGTTTGATATCTGAAAAACAAAGCCAGACTGTAAACAAATCTCCATGTGAAATTTTTTGCCGCATATGTATGTCCACACATTTCAGATTTTTGACAATTGCAAAAAGGTTCAATCTCAAGGGGCTCCCTCCCAGTGCTGCGGGATTATTCGAATGAGTTGCCGACCCTGAAACGTATGTACAGCAACTTAGGAACACAGGGTGGGTATTAGTCAGTTAAAGTATGACCCTCGCTCTCAATCCACCACGTGAAGAGTAACTTAATGATTTTCTAGGGAGTAATTCTAGTATTTTTAGGAACGTTCGCATTCGCATTGCAATCGCTATCTGACAAAACACTTTTAATTTCCCTAAATTTCAATAAGCTCTCTAACATCAATTATTGCTGTAGTGACATGGCGACTTAAATTTTGAAGTTTCGACCAATATCTTGCGACAACTAGGCTGATCAAATACTGAGTAGGCACGATCTATTTTATATCTCAATCTAAAACAAAGTAGTCATTTTTTTGGGTGCTAGCAAAGACATAAAAGTTCCATCAATCAAGCCCAAATAAAAGATTAGGGAATAAGGAAACGGGGTGCCAAATGACAGACAATCTATCAAATAAGGCATATATTTATATAGTTGGTTTTTTATCATAGTTGGTAATAATCATCATGACAGAAGATAAATCACATTTAGTAAGCCTAGGTGATTTAAGTTAAAACTCAGAACGTGCAAAAGAAATTATCTAGGATTAATTTCTTTATTAGGGCTGTATTACCTTCGTTACAAATAATTTAATGATTAGATTAGAAAATCCAAAATGTTTAGTAATGTCATCAAATAAAGTTGTCAATGTAATAATTAGATAGTTTTATAAGTTACTGGTCGCAGGTCCTCACGGGACATGGGTGTTTCGGAAGGTTTCTGTTTCAGATCCGGCCGAAAGTAACGCCGGAGGTTTTCCCACCGAATCCAAAACTGGAACCTGGAGTACACCGAATCCAAACCAGGAGTACAAATCGCCCCTCCGAGTGATGCGTGGCGTGTGGGTCGTTCGGAGAATACGTGGTGGCGGTACGGTGGAAGTCTGGGTCTCCGCTTAGGCAGTTGGTGTCGGTGTTCTTATGCACATATATATAATAATAATAATAATAATATTCCACAACTATCACACAACGTCGTCTAGTCTCAAGCTAAGCAGAGCTTGTGTTATGAGTACTAGACAACTGATAAACATACTTATATATTTCTAAATACATACATATTATAGATAAATTACACCCAGACACAGAACAAATAATCGTGCTCATCACACAAACATTTGTCCTGGGTGGGAATCGAACCCACGACCTCTGGCATAGCAGTCAGGGCTACTAACCACTAGACCAACAGGCCAGCCATATAATTATGTCTTGTTATTTAAATTTCATTAAACTATAGAAATCTAGTAAAAAGGTGAACAAAGTGGGTTATCTTAAATTCATTTTATCATCGCTGTGAGGCAATCTTTCACTAACAGCTTAAAGCACTCTTTGTGAAGCGAAATAAATTGGTGTGAAATATTCACGTCATTTGCGATAAATGTGACATAGTACAAAAAGGTATTGTTACAGCTGTATACCAAGATTTTTTTATCCGTCTCGTCTACACAAATTGGTTGACACATATTGAATTTTAAGCTTAACTTTGATGTTATGTATAAAAAGACAGTTAAGCGAGTATTTTGTATGAGGTTTGAAATAAAAAATTAAAGATTTGATATTAAAAAGATTTGAGCCGAACGTACATAGTTACATTACAAGTCAATAAAAAGCTAGTAAAATACTCTTAGGCATCGTTTATGAAAAGTACAAATTGGCAAAAATGCCCAAGTTTCAGTACATACAATTATTTTTAAGTATTCTCTCAGTAGGTTGCAGCTGCGGCCATCACATTGAACAGTTTTTTCTACTCCCGGAAACCACAAAAAGCGGTGCGGTGATTATTCCGGCTCATTAAAGGTGGAATAGGAATAAAGATCGAATCCCTAAGCATTACGCCGATCTAGAGTGCCACTGGTTATCCACTGGTTATCCATTGAATTTCGCTGAGAGCTGTTTGTGAGTAACACTAACAAAGTTATTGAGGATAGTTGATGAGTGTGATTTTCCTTTATAAGTGTATTTGGTTTATTTGAAATAATAGAATCTTTAATTCTTTATTATACACTAAAACACAATATAATATACAGTCATTTGAAAATTCATGTACAAAGGCGAGCTTAACTCAACAATGAGTTTTCTTCCAGCAAACCTTTGAGTTATAGAGAGGAAACATATTCGAGGATCCATTGCACATATAAACGTACATTTATTTATTTAGTTACGCAGATGACACGCTGGTCCTGGTGCAGGAAGAGTCGTACCAGGCGGCGGTCGAACTAGTGACACGCGGGGCTGTGACAGTCAATGAGAGGATCCAGCAGTTGGGACTCAGGTGGTATTGCACAAGCCCGAGGTCATGTGTTTTCACGGCCCTCGGAGCACGCCACCACTGCGTTCCCAAATACCGGTAGTAGGAGTTCACATCGGCGTCAAGTCGACGATGAAGTACCAGGGATTCATCCTTGACTTGACAGCCTGTGGAATTTCGAGGCGCACTTCCAACGTCTGACTCGCAAACTGGATCAGACTGGGGCTGCCCGCAAGCGGCTCTTGCTGCTCCACTTAGGGGGTTCAGACGCCTCCTGCCGGAGGCTCTACGCAGGCATATACAAATATGATGTAGTTTGTGTTTATGTCGAAGATCAGTCTGTAACAATATCTCAGGTATACCAAACTGGATATCGTTTGCGACTAGCACTATTTCGTATTTTCTTTGGTGCACACTCATTAAAAAGATTATAAATAGTTTCATAAAAAATATTTGTGCTAGAAGTAATATCAGTTGACTCTAGAACAGTACTCCATGTTTCTTGATTAAGTAAAGCAGTAAGACGTTCAAATATATTTTAATAAATGCGATTTATTAAATTCCTATCCTTAGACCTATCGCTGTTACAAGGTGGCATGGGACGAACATGTGGAGCTGTGTCAAGTTTTAAAGTGATATCAAATGGCGGATGGTAATTATCAGGAGGTACCATACCCTCTGTTTCGCTAACTGATACTTTGACGCTCTCATGGACCAACACTACATCTAGCATGCATCCATGCAAATTCTTCACTGCGTTCCTCTCAGTCAAACCATAAAAAGACAAAAATAACAGAAATAATCAATATTAACCGAAGCATTATTTAAATTTAAATCGCCACATAAAAAGACACTTCCCTATAAAGTATGTATAAAGCTTTCTACTTTACAAAACCACGACATTTAGTCATCCGGCGGCCATGCTGAACGCTTGCCAGAGGGTCATGGCCATCCGGATGATACGGGGATACCGCACGATTTCCCGCGAAGCGGCGAGCCTCCTTGCTGGCCTGCCACCATGGGATTTGGAGGCAACAGTCCTTGCATGCTTGCACGATTTGCGCGTGGAGATGCAACGCCGGGGCGAAACTCCGCTGCCGCGCCAAGTCGCGGCATGGCGGACAGAGTTCCGGCGGGATCTGATGGTGGAATGGCGACGGCGACTGTCGCAACCCAGTGCTGGGCACGCCACAATCATGGCGGTAACTCCCCTCTTTGAGGAGTGGCTGGAGCGGCAACACGGCGTCCTCACCTACCGCATGACGCAGGTCCTCACCGGACATGGCAAGTTCGGGAGGTTCCTGCATCGGATTCAGGCGGAAGCAACGCCCGAGTGTCATCACTGTGCGGACCACCCAGAGGACACGGTGGAGCATACGGTGGAGGTGTGCCCCGCTTGGGCGGAGCACCGCCGTGTCCTCGTGGAGGCAATTGGCGGCAGCGACCTTTCGCGTCGGGCCCTGGTTCAGGCTATGGTCCGAAGCGAGGAGGAATGGCAGGCGGTCGCCTCCTTCTGTGAAGCAGTAATGCTAGAGAAGGAGGAGGCTGCACGCGTGAGGGAACGAAGGCCCTCACGCCCTAGCCGCCGTAATTCCGACCCCGACTACCAGCCACGGTAGACACGGGCTTGCGGACGTCGAGCACTGGGTAGCTCGCCGTCTGGCTGTTCGGTAATTAACCGGACCGAGCCCAGTCGTCAACAGCGCGTAGTGATCCTCGCGCTCCTCAAAGAGATGTCAGCAAACTGTAGGGGCCCAGCAGGGCCAATGCCCGGTAGCTAGGACCGCGGAGAATTTCTGAAAGGGAAACCCGTAGTCCTAGAACGCAAAGGGTAATTGAAGGATACAGGTGTGGTTTTAGTCAGTAAAAGTCTGACACGCCCTCTCGCTCCACCCAGAGCGCGAGAAGTCATTTTGATGATTTCCCACCTTAAAAAAAAAAAAAAAAAAACGACATTTAGTCATCATCACTAGCACTGGGTTTTATGTACACGACACACACAAATATCGAGTGACCATTTAGGTTGCACGTAACCCAGAGATCTTCACCACCATCCGTTTCAAGATCCCGACGCCGCCGCGCCGTGTTTTGAGAGGACCCGCTCGCGACAGAAGCACCGTCACACGGAGTTCCACGATCTCGCCATATAACATTATAACCATTACTCGTAACTTCGCAGTCTTGAATTCTTTAATTTTCGGACATCCTATAGTTCATGATTCAATAAAAAAATCACAACCTCAAGACTAAAAACTGTGTTTTCTGTTTAATTAAAATCTTACGTTCATTTTGGGAAACCTTATATAATCTTCATATATTTTTAACAGTGAAATTAAATACTGAAATACGTTTTCAAGTTTAAAATGAGCTAATTGTATTTGACCGCAACCTACCTATTAATAAAAATGTAATAAACCTTTGTGTTATAGCAATTAAAATTCAATTAAACTCCAAATTGTTGCGTAATTACTTTTCTTCAAAAATCATTTGGCGATCTACATAATAATATCGGCCCAACGTAAATACTAGTATCGTTTAAACAACAAATGATTTGTGTTATACTTAAATTGACTCCCAGTTATGTTTAGCAGTATGAATTTTAGTGAGTTATCCTGGATGGAAAAACAAAAACACTTAGTGCAACCAGAGAACCAACCCTGGGGCCTTACTATGT
This sequence comes from Mythimna impura, assembly GCA_905147345.3. Taxonomy (NCBI): domain Eukaryota; kingdom Metazoa; phylum Arthropoda; class Insecta; order Lepidoptera; family Noctuidae; genus Mythimna; species Mythimna impura. The sequence goes on along the minus strand of LR990356.1, from coordinate 14,395,160 downwards.
CGTGTTAAAATTTCAAGCATGCGAGACAGAAAGAAGGATGGAGCTATACACCATCTAAAGGTCCATCCCTTTAACAGTTCAGTTTAGGTCGTTAAATATATCGCGTTAAGAGCTCGTGGTAGAGCCTCTGCCCCCCTAGCCAAGTTACAACCATTTCGTGTCGATTCTCTTTTCGTCGATCGCCTCGAGTCGACTATGCCTCCGATTCCTTTATTCTGACGTCATCTCAACGCTCAGTCACGTAGTCAGAACAAAGTAATAGGAGGCATGGCCAACTCGAGGTGATCAACGAAAAGAGAATCGAAACGAAATGGTTGTAACTTGGCTAGAGGGGCTGGTCTTCAAGAGTAAGTTTTGGCATGACTAAAAATCACCCACACACTCCCAACGATTCAGTGAAAAATAAATATTCCTTACTTTAATTTATAATTAGTTTACCAAACACAAATTCTGAGTACCTGCAGTAAAATTAATGCCCAGAATTATAAAACCGTTACCATATTTCACTGTCATTTTGCTGTAATTATACATTTATCTTCCGTCGAACTAACGAGAGATGCCTCTCCTCGTACGTTTTCTTAATAAATGTTTGCTATCTATATTGTTAATCGCACAAACAAAAATGTTAATTTGTGGTAACAGATGTTAGATAAATAACTATTCAAGTTCAATTTTTGTTCTATTCTGTTCATCTATTTTCTACTCTAGGAATAAATTTTCATGTGAGTAATCGCTAATACGAACTGAAGGAAAACAAGGATGGTAACGGATAATCTTTTTTAGTTTGCAAAAATATATTCGATACATGTAAAAGGACAGAAACATTTCCGGATGACAGCGATGTGGAGGAGTACTTCGACGCCTGAGTGTAATAGGTGTTTTTGTATTATATGTACATAGTTAGGTTTAGTATAATAGTTTTTATAGTTTGTATGTACATAGTTCGGTTTTAGTATAAATAGTTGTACTGCAATACATATATATATGTAAAAGGAGAAACTGAATGACTCACATATTAACGCACAGCCGAAACTACTGGACCAATTTTTTTTTTTTTTTTACTGGGACTATGAACGTGTTTGGTACAAGACTTCCTTTTATGATGTAGGCGAGCACTTAGAAGGAGTTTCTGAAAATTCAGCTTCTGTGTGAAAAGGGGGTAATTAGATTGTATAGCATAGCAGAGCATATTCAGCCTTTTAATGTTCCCACTGCAGGGACTCAGGCCTCCTCTCTCTAGGAGAGGGAATGGGCCATAATCCACCACGCGGGCCCAGTGCGGGTTGGAATGTTGATATTAGATTGTATGCAAAATTGTATTCCTTGGGCCTTGCTGGTGAAACTTAGCACAAATAGTAACCCAAGTAAATAAAAAACTGAGCAAATGCGAGTTAAACCCGCACCCTGAGGGTTTCGTACCAACTCACCTATGAAAATAGTTCAATTCCCGAATTGAGATACGAAGATTTTTCCGAATCACAATTTTTTTTTTTGAAGTAAGTCCTTGATTTATGCCAAATTTCAGAATTCTAGGTCAACGGGAAGTACCCTGTGAACCCTATGAATTTTGAATCCCTTGAGAATGTCGAAATATGCGTTTTTTGCAATATAAACGGCCGTACCATTTTTTTCGTTAACTTAGAAGTTTTATTTTCTCACAGCGTCAAGGGACCGCAGATTTGAGTATATGGTTTTAATTTCAACTCGATACCTCCACGCGTTCCTAAGATAAAGGGTCTTGACAGACAAACAGACAAACAGACTGACCGACGGACAAAAAAAGTGATAAAATATTTTTCTTTTTGAGGTGGAACCTTAACGACAAAATAAATACCATTATTTCTTATTATATCCAGTATCTCGTACTGGGATCTTAAACTAATTATTGATTGCAAAACATTGGTTAAAAGCGTTTCACAAATGCCTTACGACCTTATGCGTAAGAGGAATCGATATTTTATGTATGTGCCTACTGAAAAATTCTAGTGTATTTACCTTGGCGAAAAAGATAACATCGTTTTTGATTAGATCACCTGCTTGAACAACAGACATCAAATGTCACGCAGCAGGTTTGATATTGATTTGCCTATGTTCAAAAAGTAAATGTTATTACCAAAACCGATAATGGAGGGATGCCTTATTTGAATCACGGAAAGAGTTTGAAGAGATACAATCCTATTAGCCCGCTCCAGGTTTGCAGGGATGTTAAAACTATTTGCTATTCTCATGTTTACCCCTCTATATTTCGTATCTTTAATGTATTATACATGGTGATAGTTTAAATGTACCTAAACTTTCCTCACTAATCACTGTCTATTGATAAAACCGTGTGCAAATCTGTTCAAGGGTTTTTGAATTTATTGTTGAAATACAGACAGACGTAGCGACTCCGATTCATAATAATTATGGAATGTAAAATATACGTAAAGAATTTTATATTTTTTTTATATATTAACAAAAGCAGGAGGTATAAATATAAATAAAAGTTAAGTATAGTATACAGAGTAAAGTTATAATAATAAGTATTAGAGGTATGTACTCAGAAAAAATAAATAACACGAAGCAATTTAGACCAAACTAAAGTTAAACATCGATCGACCAATAGATCTTCGTAAATAACGTGTACCGAATTAACCTTCCTCTATAAATATTCAGTTTCTATTGGAAGCTTAGAAGTTTATTTAGGCCTCGTATAAGTGAGGGTATAATTTTATTATTTTTCAGATGGAAAGTGCTCGATAACTAGCATGCAGTTGTGCAATTAGAGCTACACAATAATTATTATTTATAACACGATGCTCTATTTCCTTTCATATTAATAAACTAGCTTCTACCTAGCGACTTAGTACCAGAAAAATTTGAATATTATTATCCTAAGGGAAAATAAATCTGAGATAAAAAGTATCCTGTATGTCATTCGAGGATATGGTCTATCCATGTGTAATTTTTATTCAAATCCATTTATACGTTTGAGCGTGAAGAAGAAGCAAAAAGAGAAGTAAAAAAAATTGGAGCTCTATCCGTATCCGTAACTGATCATATTTTAGTAGTCAAAAGTAAAAAAAAAAACGAATCTCAAAACTGTCCACGAAAATTTGTCGTAATTGGTAAATTCATAATAGAATCAATCATTCATAACAATTGATACTAGATAAAAAACTTTTTACAAAAAAAAAATACAACCGACTTCAAAGTAAAAAAAAAAACACTGAAAAGTGCAAAATAACTTTAATTTCGGAAGTCGGTGTTTCTATAATAGTTTAGTCTCTTCGTTATTTAACACCGACTTCCGAAATTAAAGTTATTTTGCACTTTTCAGTCTTTTTTTTTTACTTTGAAGTCGGTTGTATTATTTTTGTAAAAAGTTTTTTATTTTCCACTTTTTAATTAAGGTACCACCACTAAAAAGAACCCCTCACCCAAACTTAAATACCTTAAAGCCAGAGTGCATCTCATGACAATTCTAATAATCCCAAACACGGTTAGATTACATTAATTTATTACAGAGTTCCAGTGCCTAACTTCAGGCTTCATCGTCAGATCAGTTCGATATATTCCCCCTCTACTTTTTTTTTTTTTTTTAATTGATATAAACTAGTGCTTGACTGCGATCCCACCTGATGGTAAGTAGTAATGCAATCGTAGATGGTGAGGCGCACTAATTTATTAAGAGCCTATTCACTTTCAGTCAGTCATCGACTACACGTATAAACAAAGCAATTTTACTTGTAACGACGGTTCTGCTGTGATCCTATGAGGAGTTCTGTTCCATATCTTCGAAGTTCATGATCAGATCATCTATGGGACCAATTCGGAAGCATAACCTTTCAATAAAAAAAAAATTCAAATTCGGTCCACAATTGACCGAGAAATCGGTGAACGTACATAAAAAAAATACATTCAGCCGAACATAGAACCTCCTCTCCTCCTTTTTTAAGTCGGTTAAAAATACTACGCGCAGTGTTTTTCTATTTTGATCGTCATTTATTCATTTATAATCAATAGCCTGTACAATATTTCCACAAATTGAGTGACATTTTGGGATATAAACAAACGCTAATAACTTTTCTGTTTATGAATATAATTTATTGAGGCTTTACTTAAATAATAACATGACCTTTTCTAATAAGCCCTTTAGGTATTTGTATTAATTAAAAATTTGCTTTACTTACATACATAATTTTGCCTTTATAATATTAGTGTGATGTAATATTTCAAGTCGTCTTTTTCACTGTATATATAGTAAGTAGATATTTCTCAGCACAAATAAAAGGATATGGCAACCTATATAATATGGTTGCCTTGTAGCGCAATCCGGAATACGATTGAGAACAGTTTGATGAATTTATTTACGAGTATCTGACTAGCCCGTTATAGGGATAAAGGAAAACGTACAAGTATACGTTATATATAGTATACTAGCTTTTGCCCGCGGCTTCGTCCGCATATACAAAATATAGCCTATGTCATTCAGAAATAAAGCAGCTTTCTATCGGTAAAAAAAATTTTGCAATCGGACCAATACTTTCAGAGATTACTTCCTACAAACAAAAAAACATACAAATCTTTACCTCTTTATAATATTAAGTGTAGATGTAGATGTAAATATAACAATTGTAATAGATAATACATTTAGAGTTGTATGAAATTTGTGTATATTTTTTTTTTTTTTAACTAATTGAATTTGCGGATAGCCATTTTTGTTAAAGTAAAACAAATAAATAAAAACAAAAAAAAATAAACAAGTGTAATTCTATTTGCAATCAAAGTCAAACGTTGTGCCTTCAAAACCCAAAGTAGGACGGACGAAGCGGTCCCTGATAAATTAAATTGGTATACCGGTTCTCACTTAAAATCGGTTTTCATTACTTAATCCCTTTTTTCCTTCCGATCTTGGGCAATACTGAAGTAATCAGAGATTTGTGACTCAAGTTAATTAAAATTCGAGGATTTTACTTTTAAATATTAACTGGATATTTTAATGGTATCTAAGCTGTACGACTGATTCAAGATATGTACGAGCTGATGAAATTTATATTATTTTTCTATGTTAGAGTACAGTTAACAAAATAAATAAGTAACCATGATCGTCAAATATAGTAGATTTTTTTATGGAAACCGATGAAGGGATATGAATGAAACATAATTAAGTCCATAATAAATAAACAACTCATTAATAAAATTAAAATTCATTAATGTCCATCCATCAGTTTCCATGAATAGGGAACGGCCCTCACGCCCTAGCCGCCGGGATCCTGATCCCGATTTCCAGTCACTATATGCACGGGCTTGCGGACGGCGAGCAATGGGTAGCTCGCCGTCCAACCGTCCGATAACCGTCCGGACCGAGACCAAGTCGTCGATGGCGCGTAGTGTTCCACGCGCGCCTCAAGGAGTTGTCAACAAAACCGTAGGGTCAAAGCCTACTGGGGTCATGGGTTTGCTTCTGAAAGGAAAACCCGGGGTCCTGGAATGCAAGGCGACGAAGGAACAAGAGTGGGTTTTAGTCAGTGAAAGTCTGATATTGGCGAGAGATGTCATTGGATCCAATGTATCCAATGGCGAGAGATGTCATTGGATGATTTCCGACATAAAAAAATCAGTTTCCATGAAACTTCAACTACATGGTATATACCCACAATGTACCTACATACAATGTGGGTTTTTCCTATAAGTTAAATAGTTTTAATATTAAACGATTTCGTGACTAAGCGAGGGAAAAAAAGTGGAAAATATTGTAATAGGACTTTTTGTTCACTCACAAAACGGTTGGTTCTCGACAATTACTTCACAGACTGAATTTGATTGAGCTATTATCTTGATCCCAGTTTTAAACTCAGTACTCATAGGAAAATACTTCTGGGATTATAAGTAACTTATGACCTATTCTAGGATGTAGTCTACCTTCTAAATTTTATCTAAATCTGTTCATCCCTTAGAGCATCAAGGAGTAAAAAACATACACACATACAAAGTTTCTGTTTGCCTTTATTATATTAGTGTGATGTGACTTTATAACATTACCTGAGTTTCAAATCGCTTTTTTGCTTTATTATGTAGACTAGCTTCTTCTTCTTCTTCTTCTTCTCCATACCAACTTTGGACTCCCGTTTCATCCCACTAATTACCAGTCACCCTATATATACGAGTAGATAACTTTTATAATATTTATGTACTTTTTTTTTACTACAGTTCTTTCACAGGACTGTGATAGCACTAAGCTGCTACCCACATGAGTTACTTTATTAATTAGATCAAGAAATATTTTATTCGAACAAAGTTTGTCTAGACATTGCATGTCTAAACTGTATTACGATAAGCTTCTGGCTGATTTATTTAATTATTTAGGTTATTTATTTCTTTGATTACTTGTGCTTAGTAACAAGTTCAGCATTGTGTATAATAACATGTGAAGTGGTTAACTATTTGTTAAATTGGAGCAACTCATATTTCGCTTAACCGTCTGATGAGACCTCATTATCGTTTGAGTTAGTTGGTGCAGCTCACTTACAGAAACAAACGTATTGAAAATATTTTATTGATTTTAATGATAATGAAGTTTTGGCGGAAGACGTAGCGTTGGAAGGCCTCCTACAAGGTGGACCGATGACTTGGTAACGGTTGCGGGAGTCCGATGGATGCGAGACGTACAGGATCGTTCATTGTGGCGACACTTGGGGGAGGCCTATGTCCAGCAGTGGACGTCTTTCGGCTGAAATGATGATGATGATGATGAGGTTTTGGCGTATAATTGCCTAAAAATGCGAAACATATCGGCTGCGTTTCGCGAAACATGATCAAACCAAAAACATTTTGAGATTTGGCAGTAAACATGTAGGATGGTAGACAAATAAGATATAATTTTTCTAAAAACAAAGGTGTCTTTAAGGGACTAAATTGGTTTGACCAAGCATTTTTCACATGATTGTGTAACAATTTTTTGATTTTTCAAACAATATTTTTTTTCTCTAATGGTGCAGTCACACGGTACAGACTGTTGAGCGGGTGCATGGGATTCGACAATCAAACAAGGCGTTCAGATCAAGACTGCTTTATTGGTTCTTTTCTCAAGCTATATGCATTTTTTTTTTTTGTACTTTGTTGTGAACAGACGTGCCGAAGAATTATTGAAATTAATAAATAAAAACTTGCTGATTCGTGACCTGGTTTTACCTACTGACCGGATAACTGTGTCAAACGTAGTCATAATATGTACTAGTTATTTTACGTAAATAAATAATGTGTAAGGTGTTACCAAGCCAATAACTGTGTCACAATGGCAAGCAGCCCCTTCAGCCGGGGTGACCGATGTGCTCGGAGTCCACCTCCTACACCCGTGCCTACAGCTGCACCTAAACCAGTGCCCGCACTCGCATCTCATCCTCAGACGCCTAACCGAAGTAATGAGGTCATGGATGTGATTTCAACGCCGGAAATACAAAACTGGATGACGACTATTGAGCAATGTCTAAACGAAGTGTGCACTATTGCATCAGAAGGCAAATTAAATACGGAACAAAAAATGCGCATAAGTGCTTTATGCCGAAAAATTGGTCACGGCACGTCACAGATGGCTGTCCAGTACCAGTCGGTCAAGATGAAAGCAGTCATGGCCAACTCCACCGTGCAAACACTTGAAGACCAAATAGATCTGTCGCAGCAACTGCAAGAACTTAAGATGACAGTTGGAGCCTCTATAAAGCCAAATACGGGATCTTCCTTTGCTGATATGGTGAAAAAAGGTACCAACAAATTTATTCAGCCCTTAAATTTAAGTTCATTGGCCATATATCCAAACGACAAACTAAAGTCCAGTGAGGAGACCAAATCACTTGTCCAAAAAATTATATGCCCAGAGCAGATGAAACTGCAAGTAAGAGGACTACGCAAGACAAAAAATGGCGGTGTCATTATCAGCACTGAAACAAAAGACGACATTGAGAAGGTGAAAAAATCGATGCAGTCAACAAATTCTGGCCTTACAGTCGACGAACCTCAGAAAAGAAAACCTAGAGTCGTAATTATCGGAATGCCCTCATCCATGCAAGAGAAGGAAGTTTTTACTTGTCTGTTCAACCAAAATCTAGCCGATAAACTTCAGGATTGCAGCCTCGAGACCTTTTTGTCCTCCATTAAGCTGAGCCACAAGTCAGGTAAGAAGGATGCAGACACCTGTAACTTTATTATTGAAGTTTCTGCACAGATACGTAAAGCCCTGATATGTAAAGACAGAGTGTCTGTTAATTGGTCTTCCTGCCCTGTCAGAGACTTTACCCTAGTCACACGTTGTTATAAATGTCAGCAGTACGGACATGCGGCTAAAACATGTCGGGAGACCGCCTACACCTGTGGCCACTGTGGTGAATTGGGTCATTCCATCAAAGAATGCACTAAGGAGGCAGAGGAACCAAAATGCGCTACTTGCATGCACTTCAAAAAGCCAAGCAATCATAAGACAAGTGCAGCGGACTGTCCGGCGAAAATTAGGGTAATTCGTCAACTCGTACCGCATACCTACGGCCCATATGGTACGAGTTTTTAAAATAAAAATAAATTATATTTTCATTGGTCAACTCGTCCAACGTTTATTTTTGTATGGAACTTTAAACCTTATCAACGTTTGGTACAGTTAGTAACACAAGATTAATAGTAATTATTTTTTTTAGTTTCGTTGTGTTCTTAGAATATTTCATATTAAAAAAATCTGACGAATTAACCTTTTGACGTGCGTAATTAGAGACACAATAGTAAGACAATGGCTTGCGGGCGCCGGCTACCGCCTGAGCGTTAATGAATTAAGAACTTCCTCTTTTTTGATGTCCGTTAGAAAAGTCAGTAACTACATTTTTTTTTTGTTTCACTTTACAAGCAACCACACAAGTTCATAATTATGTTATTCGAAATTAATAAGAATGGTATACTTGCTGTTGATACCAAGATTTTAAGGGAACATGTCCAAATGGTTGTATACTTTTATGCTCATGTTACAGCTAACACTTTTAACTTTATCTAGAGGGTCCTGAGCTAATTCCACGTAATTTTCTGCATTTTCATTTCCTAAGTTATTTTTGACGAATTTGACGAAAGATTTCCAAGCCGCTGATTCCAAACTATTCATTAAAATTATAAAATCGTTGTTTATCATCAAAGTTTTTATTTGAGGCTAGTCGAAAATACCAGTCGTAAGCTAATTTGAATAAACAAAAATAACCCCCCATAATTTTTTTTTTTTGGTTCTTACCAAATCATAGGTACCGAACGTCAATCGTGCTAGTTTATCACTCATCCACTATCGGTCGCCCACTGTCGGTCTAAGTCCTTGACATAGATCTTATAAATTAAAAGTCAAAATACGCCTTTTTACGAAAACCGCGGTTTTTTATTATTTTTTTCTCCCCATATACACCCTTAATGTAATAAAATGTATTCGAATTAATTAACCAACTGCACCTAGACGACAAGATGATATTACCGGTTAATAACATAAATTGGCGGAATGCGAACACAGTCAAAATACCAAAATTGGTATTTTTTTCAGATGTGTTTAATTCCTGATGGCTACAACCCGGGAATCTTTAAGTCAAGAGTGAATAGGTTACTTCTAGGTAAGCACGCTCCATCGTCGACCGCATCATCGCTTTCCATCAGATGAAATAGCGGTCAAGCGTGAACCTATCAAGAATTTAAAAAAAAATTGAAATTACACGAATTTTGACGTTCTAAAACTTTTATACTTACGACTTAATATCAAGTCATTCATCAAATTATATTATGAGATTACCAGCATTAAAAACTTTAATTTTTTGCAGACCTATGCAAGTTAATGATAAATCCTAAAAAAACTTTACTATTGGTTATATTATGATTGTATATGTGTTTATATATTATCCTTATATATACTATTGATTGTTTAAGAACTTTAGAGTTCATTTGTAAAATTCATTTTAAAAATGTGATATTCAATTATAAGACTATCATAGAAACTCTAAAGATTTTTTTCTAGTTTTGAGTTACAAGTTAATAATAAATCCTAGAAAGACTCACTTACAACCACACATTTCTATTATATTATTGTTAAAACTTTTGAAATTTTGATTATTTTATTTAAATTTATTCATTATTTCATTATTACCCGCGGTACAAGTTGACGAATTACCCATTTTCGGGTAATTGGTCAACTCGTACCGCATACCTACGGCCCATGTGGTACGAGTTGCAGAAAATAAAAATAAATTATATTTTCATTGGTCAACTCGTCCCACGTCACTATCACAATAAGAAAAGGTACAATCAGTAGCAAAGTGTTAGTGTGGAAATAATAAAGAAATTTACGAATTTGCTGTAAAATATTTTATCACCACAAAACTATCATATACCTATAAACAGAAAATATTAAACCATAACAAATTTGACATCAATTAACACACGACGTAATAGAAAATATGAATACATGTAGGATTAACTATAAAAAAATATTATAAAATAATAAGCAATCGTCCTAAAGATTATAGTCAACATTTATAAAGATATTAATTAACAATTATAAAGATAATAATAATAATGAATAAATTTAAATAAAATAATCAAAATTTCAAAAGTTTTAACAATAATATAATAGAAATGTGTGGTTGTAAGTGAGTCTTTCTAGGATTTATTATTAACTTGTAACTCAAAACTAGAAAAAAATCTTTAGAGTTTCTATGATAGTCTTATAATTGAATATCACATTTTTAAAATGAATTTTACAAATGAACTCAAAAGACGTAAAGATCTAGTCTGTCCTCAAAATCATACCAAACATGCTTTCACATCAAAATTTTACCTGTTTCTCGGTCCTCTCCTCTACAATAGGTTGAACGCGAAAGCAAACATTTATAGCTTGAATCAAATTAACTGTAAGAAAATTCTTAAGGAGGCTCTTCAAAGAATGTCCTACGATGATACAGAGAATTTACTGATTGTGCTAAAGTGATTTATTTGTTTTTATACAATTTTTGACCTAGGTTAAGTATCTTGTTAGTTAAGAAACTAGAAGTTAAGATTTGGTAACATTATAAATTAATAGTATAAGATAACTTGTCTACTTTACAGATTTTTTACACGTTTGTATTGTACTATAAAATCCTTTTGATTATTTGTTAATTTTAAATTATTTTAGCTCTTCTCGCCTGAAACACAGGATTTCCTAGTTCAGGCACGTAAGACTCAGAATTAAGATTTATATTTAAGACTGTATTACTTTATCCTCTAAAGAATTTTGAATAAATATTATTATTATTATTATTATTATGTACCCTCTACCCTCATCATGCACTTATATCCTAAATGTTACTTAGTACTAAGTATATCAATCTACCGACACAGACTCAGTGTAAACTTACATACATACAAAATTCAATAGAAATCTATATAAATCTGTACCGTGGGGACACCCAATAGTCTACGGTATATAAATCAAGGGTCAATTTAGAGTAAAGAAATAAGCGAACATTTTTATTGCCCACCACTTAGGCTTAGAAGCAATAAATAAAAATAATGTGACTTTTGTGTGATGCGTAGTGAAGGTTACAAGCCGGCGTGATGTTTTTTATGGGATATAAAATTATGAATAGTTATGTAATAGTATTTTTTTGTCCACTTCGAATGGATTTTCCGTATTCTTTTACAAGAAAATTACTAAGTAAATTTGACCGATTTGATTGTTTTTTTTTTTAAAGTGGGAAATCACTTAATGACTTCTCCTGCTCTAGACTTTGCATATCAGACTTTTACTGACTAAAACCACAACTATGTTCCTTCAGTTGCCTTTGCGTTCCAGGACTCTGAGTATCCCTTCCATACTTTTCCCCACAGCCCTAGCAGATATCGGCTCTATTGAGTCCCTACGGTTTGCTGACATCTCTATGAGGCGCACGTGGAACAATACGCGCCGTCGACAATCCGGGCTCGGTCCTTATAGGATTCGATTGTTAAATCTTTATTAGGCGCATATGTGTTGTGGGATTGTTATAAAGAGTTACCGCAGCCTTGGGACGCAAAATGAAACTGAAGAAACACAGTTTCTTTTTTGTCTGTAAAAATCGGACATTCCCTTTCACTTTAATTATAGTAGGAAGAGTTACTTGATGATTTTTTACAATAACAAAGACATGCATGTATATTTAGTAGGTACTACTTTTTTATGGTTAATATATATTTATTTTTTTTTACTTAAATTTGATTCCTCATTTACGTTTATTAGTAAACTTTTGTAACAGCATAAATGATCATTAGCATCATAAAGAGTCTGATCATTTTTAACAATGCTACTTAAAGCTGACAATGATTGATTGACTGAGAAGAAAATCTTCCTACTAACATATGTATGTATGTTACTACTTTAAAACGTAACCTTTTATAATTATTTACTTTGAAAGATCGGTGTTGTTTTAGGCAAAGTAAATGCTTAAAGAGAGAAATAAGGTAGGCTTTTACCCAGCTGTGGGGCATATACAATATATAATAAACGAATCACGTAAAAGTCATATAATCTAGCTTTCGCGTCTTCCGTTGCTGGTGGTGTCAGAGGCACTACTTCTTTAGTTCTTAAAAAAAAAAAGTTATCACACACTAAGAATAACTTCTGTAGGGTTTGATTCTGTAAAAAATTCACGGTCCCAATTTCTTCACCCAGAACGGTAAGAATTGTTGATGATTTCCGACTTCAATAAAAAACCTGGCAGTTAAGTGATGACGGGCAAATGTTATGAATACAGTTTTATGTACTTTTATACGTTAAAAAGTGCTGATTCTTAGTCTTATTTGAAAAAGCGGTTATTGATTCGAATTCTCATATTTCTGCTACACGTACACTGGCACTGAATCCAATTTTTGGTAGGTTTCCGTAGAGATAGTGGGTGTCAAATCATAAATATCGTACGCCATTACGTTTTATATTCTTTATTGAAACCCACGCATATCATTCCCATTACATTCAACATTTGGCTACTTTCGCTATACGATCAGGTCATATAAAAAGTAATATCAATTTTTTTGGGTAACCTTTATTAATCTATTTTGCGCAACACTTCACAATCATCTACTTGGTTCTCAGCTATTCCGCCATATTGTATCAATAAGTGCCTATTCTGGGCTTAAGAAAGCCAGTCTTAAGTGACAACGATAATAAAAAGGTAACTTACGTTTTTCTATTTTGAGGTTAGAAAATCATCAAGTTATTTCTTCCGCTACGGGCGGTGTCAGAGTGACAGATTTTTATTGACTAAAACCCACCCTTTCACGTTCCAAGGCCCACGGCCTTGGAACGTGAAAGAGACTTGGGCTGAGAGACTGTTCGATAGACTTGAGAGTCTATCGAACAGTCTCTCAGCCCAAGTCTAAAAAACCAAAGGTGACTCTGAAAATTAAACCTTAATTTTGGGAAAGGCAGATAATGGCCATCGTCCAGCATAGGGACACATTAGGCAAAATACTACTACGTAGCTTTTTTTAAGGTGGGAAATCATCCAATGACTTTTCCCGGTCTGGGTGGAGCGAGAGAGTGTGTCAGAATTTTACTGACTAAAACCAGACCTGTGTCCTTCAGTTGCCATTTGCGTTTTAGGACCACTGATTTCCTTTTCAGAAAGTACCTGCGGTCCTATCGGGCATTAGCTCTGCTAGACCCCTATGGTAAGTAGCTAGGGTACAGTATATAATAAATATGGTCAAAGAAGCGTGTTTAATAAAACTTGGGAGAGATCTCCGCCTAGCAGGTTTTCTATGTCTCGCTACAAGGCTAAACTTGTCCATTCTCAAATTAAATTAGTACTTAAAACTTTTATTCTAAAGTAAATTCAAACTTGTCTAAATTCAGGCTTTAATCCCGACAATACAAACAGGCTGTTAAAATTTAGTTGTATAGCCCTCCCAAGAGAAATCAGTCTATGTTACTTCAATATAGACCAAAATAAAAGCGTTTGACATAAATCTATACAGACAATAACGGCAGTTTAGATTTTATCGTGCAGCTACTAAAATAAAAGTGATGACGTAATAAAAGTAAAGTTTTGGTAATTTACTTATTTTGAAACAATGTTTAATAACTGGTTTTCGTAATCACAATAAATATCACGAATGAGAGATAAGGAACACAAACCTCGCGCCCTTCAAGGAGATGTCAGCAAACCGCAGGTTCGATGCCTACTGGGGCCACAGGTCTGCTTCTGAAAGGAACACTTGGCCCTGGTACGAAAGGCAACGAAGGAACAGGAGTGGGTTTTTAGTCAGTAAAAGTCTGACACTATCTCCCGCTCTGCCCAAGAGCGGGGGATGTCATTGGATGATTTTCCCACCGAAAAAAAAACCTCATCTTGTTATCTAAACATTAGGTATTCACGAATCAACATGTTTGTAAAAACTGACCAAAACGTATTTTAATCATCATCATCATCATTACTTTGATATCAGTCGTATTAAATCTACTTGGTCAATTTAATAATGGTAAAAACTTAAGCATATCAAATATTATAGTGACCATAAAATAGGATGTATAAGCCTTGGCCACGGTAGACGCGGGCTTGCGGACGTCGAGCACTGGGTAGCTCGCCGTCCGGCTGTTCGGTAATGAACCGGACCGAGCCCAGTCGTCAACAGCGCGTAGTGATCCTCGCGCTCCTCAAAGAGATGTCAGCAAACCGTAGGGGCCCAGCAGGGCCGATGCCCGCTAGGTAAGACCGCGGAGAATTTCTGAAAGGGAAACCCGTAGTCCTAGAACGTAAAGGGTATCTAATTGAAGGATACAGGTGTGGTGTTAGTCAGTAAAAGTCTGACACGAAGAGCGCGAGAAGTCATTTGGATGATTTCCCAAATTAAAAAAAAAAGCCTTGGTCATAGTCAAATATAACATTCATGTAATGTGTTGTTTCTATCACCTTTATAACCTGTCCAAATTACAGTTCTACGCCAAGGGAATGTTTCTCCTAATTTATTTAAACCTACTAGCCCCGGGCTGTTGCTAGTCAAATATTTAATTTAAACTCTTAGCTAGGTTATATACATATTATACATGACAATATCTGACGACACTCTCAAAGGGAACGTCCCGTCGTTCTATTTTAAGCCTTCTAGTGGGTGAAAGATACCGACCGCAAAATTGAGTAATACTGTTTTTGCTCATGAATTACCATTTTGACGAGGTTCAAACGAATCGGAATACTGGCTTATTGATCATTTTATACAAAATCATGAACTGACTGGCCTGTTGGTCTAGTGATTAGTGGCCCTGACTACTATGCCGGAGGTCGTGGATTCGATTCCCACCCAGGACAAATGTTTGTGTGATAAGCACGATCATTTGTTCTGTGTGTGGGTGTAATTTATCTATATATGTATGTATTTAGAAATATTTAAGTATATGTTTATTAGTTGTCTAGTACCCATACAACAAAAAAATTAAAAAATGTTAACTAATCTACAAATAACTTAAAATAAAAGAAACAAATTATAAAAAAGACTTGTACAAGGCCAAAAAGGCTCCTATCTCAGCATATACTGCTATATCTAAAACAAAAAAAACTGGGCAAGTGTGAGTCGGATTCGCGCACAGAGGGGTCCGTACTAATTTACCTATGAAAATAGTTCAATTCCCGAATGGAGTCTCAAAGATTTTTCCGAATCGCAAAAAAACAGTTTTTTTTATGACTTAACAAAAATATTTCTGTTTTCAGATTTATTCCTATACCTGTGCTATAAAATCTTGCTTTATGCCAAATTTCAAGATTCTGGGTCAACCCTATGAATTTTGATTCCCTTGAAAATCAAAATATAGTTTTTTTTGCGACAAACACGTCCTAACCCCCTTCCCCTATCACCCTATAAATAAAGGGTCTTGAAAGACAGGCAGTCAGACGGACAACCAAGTGATACTATAAGTGTTCCGTTTTTTTTCTTTTGAGGTACGGAACCCTATAAATGTAAAATAACGCAGCTCTGGTATTCTGATAGGGCCTGGTGAGGCTGCAAACATACTCAAAGAATAAGAAAGACAAAAAAATAATTTAAAAAAATAAAATTAAAAACTAAATACAACATGTAACAATTATAATAAACTTAAAAAAAAGTGTGAATAAAAATGTACTGTATTATATGATTAACAATTCAACGACGCACGATGCTCCGACAACATTAAGATACTCGTAAATGTAATACTCTTATGGTTATGCGATTATTAGAGATCTCAAGCCCTTTTTTATTAGTGTACAGAAGAGTTTACATGTTTACAAAGGTCGGGTAAATAATATTGGTACTGTTACAATATATTATATTAGAATTTTTGGTACCCGTATTTCCAAGGTCCCGGTATTTAATTTCGGTAAAAGAGAGAGACGGAGGCATATAGGAAGAATAGCACTATTTCTTACTTTCACCGGAAGTATGATGTTTTTTAAATGTCATGAATTCATGATACAATCACAATAAATCAACAATAATGGTAGTGTAAGACTGAAAGAGGGATAGGATTTATTGTTTTACTTCATCTATTATGAGAACAGGTTTTCACAAAGTTGAGTGCATTAGAGCAATTGGGTAAAGGAGGCGATTTACCTCACGCCTCCAGAGCAGGTAGGTAATTGGGGTCTCCTCCTTGCTCCGGACCACGGCCTGTACCAATAAGGCCCGGTGCGAGAGATCGCCGCCGCCGATCGCCCTCACGAGGACACGGCGTTGCTCTGCCCAAGCGGGGCACACCTCCACCGTGTGCTCCACCGTGTCCTCCAGGCGGTCCACACAATGGTAGTACCCGGGCGTTTCTTCCACACGAATCTGGTGCAGGAACCTCCCGAACTTACCATGTCCGGCGAGGACCTTCGTCATGCGGAAGGTAAGGACGCCGTGTTGTCTTTCCAGCCACTCCTCAAAGAGGGGACTTACCGCCATAATTATGGCGTGCCCAGCTTAGGAAGCAATGACAAACTGTCTCCACACGTATCAAAATGTAGGTACTATTGCACACAAGTGAAGACATTTCCTATACCAAAAAAGAAAAACATATCTAATGTAATGTTGTGATACCTTCATTTATTACGTCCGCCAGAAAAATACGAAGATTTTTCTGTATTATTTTTAACTACGAAAAATGTAAAACGCCACAATCTTTCTGAATAATACTGATAGATATTATGAAAAGGGAAATCCCTCGAAACATTAGATTTTGAATGTATACTTGAAAGCTTTTAGTCAGCCGTCAGACACGTAATCAATCATTTCACACGGCTATCAATATTTCAACGTAAAAAAAGAATATGAATTGAAAATGTGAATGCTGAATTGGATGGTGAATTACATTTACATTGCACTGTTTAAAAACTCGATCATCATAAATTTCAGCCGAAAGCTTTGAACTACAGAACATTAAGTAAGTATATATATATATATTATTATTTTTTAAGGTGGGAAATCATCAAAATGACTTCTCGCGCTCTGGGTGGAGCGGGAGGGCGTGTCAGACTTTTACTGACTAAAACCACACCTGTATCCTTCAATTACCCTTTGCGTTCTAGGACTACGGGTTTCCCTTTCAGAAATTCTCCGCGGTCCTAGCTAGCAGGACATCTCTTTGAGGAGCGCGAGGATCACTACGCGCTGTTGACGACTGGGCTCGGTCCGGTTAATTACCGAACAGCCGGACGGCGAGCTACCCAGTGCTCGACGTCCGCAAGCCCGCGTCTACCGTTACTGGTAGTCGGGGTCGGAATAACGGCGGCTAGGGCGTGAGGACCTTCGTTCCCTCACGCGTGCAGCCTCCTCCTTCGCTAGCATTACTGCTTCGCAGAAGGAGGCGACCGCCTGCCATTCCTCCTCGCTCCGGACTATAGCCTGAACCAGGGCCCGACGCGAAAGGTCGCTGCCGCCAATTGCCTCCACGAAGACACGGCGGTGCTCCGCCCAAGCGGGGTACACCTCCACCGTATGCTCCACCGTGTCCTCTGGGTGGTCCGCACAATGATGACACCCGGGCGTTGCTTCCGCCTGAAGTAAGTATTATATAGTATGTATTAGTATGTATAATACAATTATATATTAGACTTAGTTATGTAGGTTTTTATTGTGCACTGGATCCTACCCACAAATATGTTCTCTATCTATAATTCAAAGTTTGGCTGGGATAAAAATCATTACTGAGTTAAGCTCGCCTTTGTACATGAACTGTCCGTATCTCAATATATTATGTTATGTTTTTGTGTACAATAAAGAATTAAGTCATGACTAACTAATTCGGTACCTACTAGATACTTAGGTCGACCGATACGTGACGACCATCAAACACAAAGAAATGGCAGCTAGGACCAATGTGAGTTCCAAGGCACGGAAAAGAAGAATCATGCAACATCTTATCTAAAAACACAGCAATCACGATGTTTATATAGAAATGCGTTTAAAGAACTATTATTGAGTTACCAAGACTTAATCATATTTGTTTAGGGTTTGTCAAGGGCGCAAAAAGAAATCACAACCCGTAAACATAATTGAAATACCCTTTTTAAGGTTCCGTACCTCAAAAGGTAAAAACGGAACCCTTAAAGGATCACTTTGTGGTCCGTCTGTCTGTATGTCTGTCAAGAATCTTTATCTCGGGAACGCGTAGACGTATTGAGTTGAAATTAAAACCATACTCTCAAGTCAGCGGTCCCTTGAAGCTGTGAAAAAGTCAAACTTCTGAGTTAACGAAAAAAAAGATACGGCCGTTTATGTCGCAGAAAAATGTATATTTCGACACTCTCAAAATAAATCCAAAATTCACAGGGTAGGTACTTCCCGTTGATCTAGAATCCTAAAATTAAGCATAGAGCAAGGTCTCATTGCACAAGTATAGGGGAGAAAACAGTTTTGTACTTAAGTCACAAAAAAACTTTTTTGGCGATTCGGAAAAATCTTCGTTACTTGATTTGGGAATTGAACTGTTTTCATAGCTAAGTTTGTACGGAACCCAGTGCGCGAGTCCGACTCGCACTTGCCCGGTTTTTTAAGTGACTTCTCCTTTAGGGGGTGACAGACTTTTACTGACTAAAACCACACCTGTGTCCTTCAGTTGCCCTTTGCATTCTAGGACTACGGGTTTCCCCGCGGTAGGACCGCGGGGAACCCCGTAGGCAGCTGTCTAGCTGACATCTCATGATGAGGAGCGCGAAGATCACTACGCGCTGTTAATGACTGGGCTCGGTCCGGTTGATTACAGGACGGCCGGACAGCGAGCTACCCATTGCTCGGCGTCCGCAAATCCGTGCCTACCGTGGAGTCGGAATCTCGGCGGCTGGGGCGTGAGAATGTTGGTTTCCTCACGCGTGCGGCCTCCTCTTTCGCAAGCATTACTGCTTGCTGAGAAGGAGGCGACCGCCTGCCATTCCTCTTCGCTCCGGACCATATCCCAAACCAGGGCCCGGCGCGAACGGCGGTGAGGACTCCGTGTTCCTGCTCCAGCCACTCCTCAAAGACGGGACTTACCGCCGTCACTAGGGCGTGCCCAGCACTGGATTGTGACAGTCTCTGTCGCAATTTCACCATGAGATCTAGCCGGAACTCTATCTACCATGCCGCGACTTGTCGCGGCAGTGGAGTTTCGTCCCGGCGTTGCATCTCCATGCGCAAATCATGCATGCTTACACGCATTAACTATTACCTCCAGATCTCACGGTGGCAGGCCAGCAAGGAGGCTCGCTGTTTCGCGGGAGAACGTGCGGTATCCCCACACCATCCGGAAAGCCATGACAGCAGCGTCGGTGCCCACACCGGCGTCCCGTAAAGGGCCATAGACCGAACGATTCCCACGTAGATTCTTCGGGAGGAGGCGTCTGGACCCCCGAGGTTAGGTGGAGTCACTTGAAGGCAGCCCCGGTCCGTTCCAGTTTGGGAGTCAGACATCGAAAGTGCTCCACGAATTTCCACTGACTGTCGAGGACGAGTTCCAGGTACTTCATCGTCGACCCGACGTCGATTCGAATCCCTCTTACCGTTATTTGGGAACCCGGTGGTAGCGCGTTCCAAGGGCCTTGAAAACACATGGCCTTGGACTTCTACAGTGCCACTTCGAATCCTAACTGCTAGATCCTCTCAACAACTGTCGCAACCCTGCGTGTCACTAGTTCGGCCGCCGCCTGGTGTGACTCCCCCTGCGCCAGGACCAGCGTGTCGTTTGCGTAACAGACCACGCTGACCCCGTCGGGGAGGTGGCCGCGCGGCACATAGTCGTAGCCGATGTTCCACAAGGGCGGTCCTAATACCGAACCCTGCGGAACACCGCACGACATTTACACTCTCCCTGGTGATCAGGATAGATGATAAACCGGTCCTTCAGGTAGGTCTCGATCACACGACAAAGGTAGTCGGGCACTTGCTGATACCGAAGGGAGTTGAAGGCGTTGGTGATATCCAAGGACACCACCACGACGACCCTGCCCCGGGATACCGCATCCCGCGCATGAAACACTTATAGACGACTTTGTCTTGGTCCATACCAGACGATCAAACGGTGATCTGTGATACGGTAGGCGGTGATTGCCCTGCTACTTGCGAATAATTGGAATGCCTGAAGATCATATTTTATGGTCAGTACCTACAGAGCGACAAACTGCTGATTTATGTTCTTTGCAGTCAAAGAAGAATGCCCATACCCCGTACCATATTGCGTCACAAGTATATTAATACCAAAAATAATGTTTTATTTATATGTACAATGTACTGATTTTTCACCGCTTTTTTTAACCACATTAAAAAATATCGTAAAAATGATATTAAATGATCAACAATTCCTACT
This sequence comes from Mythimna impura, assembly GCA_905147345.3. NCBI lineage: Eukaryota > Metazoa > Arthropoda > Insecta > Lepidoptera > Noctuidae > Mythimna > Mythimna impura. The sequence continues at coordinate 14,374,369 of LR990356.1, read as the reverse complement.
TCCGAAAAAAATAACGTCATTTCAGAAATCTTTACGTTCCGATTACAGTTTTCAGTTATTTTCGTAATCTAACCAAAGAGTATGTAATGCTAACGCTTTTAATCTGACAATGATCATAAAGAAATGGTTCGCCTAATTAATTTTATCTGATAACTAAGTAAATAAATTAATATAGTTGAAAATAATTAAACTTAAATTAACTTAAAAACCCTAAATTTTAGGGGGCTGAGTCACCCGCGTCCGTAGGAGAATACCCATTGTAAGTCCCTACACGTGGTCCCTGGGTGGTGCTAATCAGGTGACATTTACTGGTGGTAGGTTTCGACCGCTGGCTTGCGACCACCCACTGGGCAAAGACGTACCGCCAAGCGGCCTAGCCGTGTTCCGGTACGATGCTCAGTGTAGCCAAATTAGAGGAGTTGGGTCGAAGTGGTGGTTCCATTGCAGGCAGACCGACCAGGCCCACACTGGTGTGGAGGTATCGGGAGACTAGTCGCGGAGGGTAGCGGGATCCAAGGCACGGTGCGCCGCTGGCCGACCGCAGGTAGTTGGGGGCCCAAGTAATGTACCAGCCACACATGAAAGGCTGCCCCGCCAACTGTCGAAAAATCCCGGGATGCGCCATCGTGCTGGTTGGCGACCAGAGGAGAGGGCCCGATGGACACTCCCGGGGGGGCTCGGGCGTCCCCGCAGTCTCCGGACTAGTACCCCAATGATGCCGTCCTATCAGTGCTTGCCTGAAGGATAGCAGCGTGAAACCCCATCTCACTTCCTTCTCCTCTCCTTCATTCACTCTTATCACACATAATGACAAAGATTAAAAAGAGAACAGTTAAACAGCGGCAGCACTCCCTCTCTCTTAAAGTGCACCTCAGTAATATCCGAGGACTGCACTCAAATCTCGTCGCAGTCCACCACCATCTGGAGACTGAGAAACCTGCTCTTTTTTTTCTTTCGGAGACGCAGATCAGTAGTCCGTCGGACGTGTCGTACTTATCTTACCCAGGGTTTACCCTGGAGCACCATTTTAAACCACGCGCGGGTGTATGTATGTATGCCCGGGATGACATCTGCTATCGGCGTCTCCGCAATCTTGAGGACTCCAGGTACTCCACGCTTTGGGCTTTGGTGGACACTGTCTGTCTACCGTTCGCACAGTGGTGATCAGGAGACAACCAGGCTCGCACAGCACCTTAGTGAGGCGGCGGATGTGGCTCAGCAGCGGTACCCTTCTGCCCAATTGGTGATACTGGGGGATTTCAATGCCCACCATCAGGAGTGGCTCTTCCCATACCAGTGCACAGACCATGCTGGGCGAGAGACGCGGAAGCTAGCGCTAGCGTTAAATCTCACCCAGCTGGTCCAGGGGGCTACAAGGGTGCCGGATGTTGAGTCACACATGGCCAATTGCTTGGACCTTCTATTGACTACAGATCCGGACCGGTACTCAGTGTCGATATCTTCACCAATAGGTAGTTCCGACCATTGTCTGGTGAAATCTGTATCTGTCTATTCCCCGCCCGATCCCAGCCCAAGAGGCACCCGGCGGGTTTGGCGATACAAGTCAGCAGATTGGGATGGTATGCGTTCTTTCTTCGCATGCTATCCTTGGCAGCCTACTTGCTTCTCTTCCGCTGATCCGTCGTTGTGCGCGGACGCAGTGTCGGATGTGTTGTGTCGGGGGATGGAATATTACATTCCATTCTCTGATGTAACAATGTCTGACAAGGTTCGACCTTGGTTTGGCGCCGAATGTAATCGCGCTGAAGCGCTTAAATATACGGCATACCAAGAATGGGTCGACGCTCGTAGGCGCAAGGCAAGTGACGTGACTCCAAAAAAGAGAGCCTATAATAGGGCTGCCAAATCCTGCAAGAAGGTGATGCGGAGGTCTCGGTTTGACCACATTAGCCGAATTGGGAACAAACTTGCTTCATACCCAGCAGGTAGTAAAGCGTTTTGGTCCCTGGCTAAATCTGTTGAATCGAACTTCTGCCGTCCCTCACTACCACCACTGCTGAAACCCGATGGGTCGCTGGCCCACACCGCTGAGGAGAAAGCAAATCTATTTGCCTCTCTTTTTGCGGAATCTTCACGTCTTGATTCCGGTAACGCGCGGCCCCCTGCCTTTCCTGAGCGATGCGAGACGACTATGGCAGACATACGCATCCATCAGAAGGACGTCCGTAGGGTGCTACGTAACCTTGACGTGAACAAAGCCAGTGGTCCCGACGGGATACCAGCAATTGTTTTAAAAACTTGTGCGCCTGAACTGTCTCCGATCCTGACACGCTTATTTCGTCTTTCGTTTGAGGCTGGAAAAGTACCGATGGCTTGGAAGCAAGCTAACGTGCAACCCGTGCCCAAGAAGGGTAGTCGGGCTGAACCTTCTAATTACAGACCTATCTCGGTAACGTCCATTCTCTGCAAGAGTATGGAACGAGTGATCAATAATAAGCTCCTGGCATACCTAGAAGCTAATGACATCCTCAGTGATCGTCAATACGGCTTTCGCCGAAATCGGTCAACTGGGGATCTTCTAGCGTATGCCATTCACATCTGGAGCGAGGCCATCGAGAAGCATGGGGAAGCACTTGCAGTCTCCCTTGATATCTCGAAGGCCTTTGACAGGGTCTGGCATGATAGCCTTATTGCTAAGCTTCCTTCCTTCGGTCTGCCCACTGGTCTGTGTGACTGGATCGCAGACTTCTTGAGGGGGCGATCCATCCGAGTGGTTATTGATGGCTGCTCGTCCGGTCAAATGGAAATTAATGCCGGGGTCCCTCAGGGGTCGGTACTCTCGGCAACACTGTTCTTGCTGCACATAAACGACCTTCTTAAACCCGGTACCTTTGGGTATGCAGACGATAGCACTGTTGCTGAGAGATACGTGTCTGATGCACGTGCTAGTGGGTCACAGATCCAGTCTTTCCGAGAGGCTATGGTTGAACGCTTGAACTTTTCCTTGAAGGCAGTATCCGACTGGGGCGATGCCAATCTGGTCAAGTTCAATGCTGCTAAAACCCAGGCGTGTCTTTTTTCCGCCAAACGGAGCCAATTCCACCCGGCTCCATCATTCCGGGGTGTAACCGTGCCGATAACCAGTGACCTTGAGCTTCTTGGGGTAACGTTGTCATCTACCCTCAATTTCGGCTCTTTCATCGAGGCTAAAGCTCAACAGGCTGCCAAAAAATTGGGGATCTTGGCCAAGGTGAGACAGTACTTCATGCCGGAACAGCTGCTCAAACTTTATCAAGCGCAAGTTCGATCGTGTATGGAATACTGCTCTCATCTTTGGGATGGGTCTGCCAAATACCAGCTTGATGCTCTGGAGTCGATTGAGAAGCGAGCCAAGAGAATCATCGGTGATGATGCACTTGTCGAATCAAAACTCCAAAGCCTTGAACATCGACGCCGAGTTGCTGGCCTGTCGGTTTTCTATCGATTACACTTCGGGGAGTGTGCGTTGGAATTGCACAATTTAATTCCACCAAGTCCGTTCCATCATCGGACCACTAGACGTACGGCGCTGCGCCATCGGTACATGGTGGACATCCCACCCATACGTACAAAGCGTTTTGGGAACACATTCATAATGCGTACAGCTAAGGAGTGGAATTCCCTGCCCGAGTCTGTGTTCCCTGATAGCTACAACCTAGGGGTCTTTAAGTCAAGAGTGAATGGGTTACTTCTAGGCAAGCGTGCTCCATCGTCGGCCACATCATCGCTTACCATCAGGTGAGATGGTGGTCAAACGCGAGCCTATCAATAATAAAAAAAAAAAAAAAAAAAAAAACTGATAAAAATTAATTCTGTTAAATTATTTTATTTTATCTCACCATTTTATAAAGTAAACATTGCGTATATTAGAAACTGAAAACTTGACACTGCCAATTTGGTTATGACATTTTGATATTTTGTTGTTATACTGACGTTTATATCGTTTGGTGGTTTTGTACCGCATTTGAGTAATTCTGGTAGTTATATTGAATAATAATTAATTCAATACGTCTATAATAACTATTGACAGTGTTGAGATAGTGACTCATAGTGTTGCAAGTGGCAAGGTTTGTAAAGGGGGCGCGCGGCGCACGTTCGGGGCGCGCAATTCGCGCGCATGCATTTCCATTTGCTTTCTGCGGGCGCGAGGAGAAGCGCGCTGGCCGCTGGCGCGCGGTGTTGCACCGTTCGCGCGTGGCGAAGCTTTCGCGCGAAGGGTACGATGATGGCATGGGAACGGCGCGCTAACTTGAAATGCACGCACGCAGCTCGCTAGCGGCGTATTCGCCAGATGTGAACACACCCAAAGAGTTATACACAGAATATACCTAAAGAATAAACACGTGAATAGATGGAGAAGGAGGCTAAAGAAAAGTCGGATAGATTGTGTGAAGAAAACGGAGTCAGTGATAGCGTGACGGTTGACAGGATACAATGGAAGAAAAAAATGTTTTGGGCGTACCTCAAGTAACATGGGCTAAGGGCAGGAAGATGACGATGATTTGATACTATGTACCCTAAAAGTAAATGTTTTATCTGCCTAACAATTAAAAATTCTTTATTTGTGTTACCTTGTTAAGTACCTATGTTCACACGAGAAAGTGGCTGTGAAGCCGAAATGACGTCAATATTAGTTATTTGTCACTAAAATAATTCGACTAGGTACATCAGTTTTTTCACACAAATGCATTAATAACTATTGTAAATAGATTAATATAAATACTATGTAAATATGTTATAAAGTCTCTTGCTACGCTACGAGCAACGCATCGACTCCTCTCACTGTTACTGCGCCTATAAATGGTTGCCGATAGCTCTGGCCTTATCCAGCCTTAGTTATTGGTCGGTCCGTGAGGTTGTGAATCGGCAATGATAAAATCCCGTCTTATACACCCTTCAGTATTCCCACCTTCCGTCTGTTGCCTTAGGTGTCAAGGCAACAGGCTTCCCGCACTATTATTTATATACGTATATATTGTAGCTATATGGTTAGGGCTAGGTTATTAGGTGCAGCTAAGGGTGATGATAGGCTACAGTCAACCCCTTTACTGTACGTTTCGGTAGCTGAACGTAGAACCCACAACCTGTAAGTGATGTATTGTGTTTTTTGATTCGAGAAATCGAACTAAAACACGTCATAAGTTTGTTTAGGTCTTGATAACTTTATAAATAAATAAGTAAATAAAAGACTAAACCATTACGACTTTTAACAGTCTTAAGGTTCTTCAGTGTAGTCTTAGGTATAGCGTAAAGATATTTCCCATGCGCGATAAAAGCCTGAGCTTAAGTAACGCCACAATATAGGAGCGAAGGAATCCGGGTCCTAACTTATCGCATAAATAAAAAATAATGCAATACACTACACAGCAATTTGCCTTAAAACGCATACCTATGGTATAGAATGCAAATTATAATAATCACTACGGTTAAAAATTGCTATGAAATATGATCAGGCGTTTTCGAACTATTTTTAATTTCTCAAAAATGTGGTTAAATATTAACAAAACAATTTTAGATAGTGAAAATTTAAATAATAACTATACTCTTGAGAGTAAATTTGGTTTGACGCAAGTTGGTACGGATCCACATACAAATTTGGGCAATCTCTTTTTTAAAACATGTTAGCATATTAAACACGTGTGAACAGACGCTACATGGAAAATTCTTTTATATTATAGTATATTATTTTCATCACTAGTTTTGTTGTACTTTTATTGATTCATTCAAAACAAAACATTTTGAAAACACATGTGTGGTGCGTACAGCTAGCTAATTCCATCAAGGACATGAAAAAGACGCCTTGGTTGTTGGTTATCGAGCTACAACCCAGGGGTATTTTAGTCAAGTACAGGTTAGTTCTAGACAAACGTGCTTCATCGTCAATCACATTATCGCTTACCACCTGCTAATAGTGATCCAATGCGAGCTTATATACATTACATATATTACATTATATATATTACATACTATAATTATTATCAGTAACTTTAAGAATATGTTGAATGTTTTGCATAAATTTTAATACACAAAACCTTAAATACATACAATAAATGACATACGGATTTATTTTTTACGAGTATAATTTAGATAATCATGTCACACCCACACCATCGCTATAAGTGGAGTTTCATTTGTGGGAACGTATTTATTATATATAAAGTTTTCGCTAAAAGTGCCTTTTCCATTCATACTGTCCACCGCTTCCACCACATCTTTCATCATGTATATTATTATAGTACGGTCAAAATATGTTGCCGTGCCGCGTGCGCGTGTGTGACGTGTTGTTGTTGTTGTTGTTGTTGTTGTTAAGTTGGCGTTCCGAACTATGGCGCATACTCGAACAAATACGAAATCCGTAATCACCATATGATTCTTAAAAAAAAATACTACGCAGACAATTGTTCGAAGTTCAGAGCGGTCAAGATATTTCGGCTGTAGGTACTGTACATGTAAATCTGTGGTATAAATACATAATTAAATTATTTATTTCAGAGCCTATTAAAGTTATTCATATACTAGAGTACTTTTACTCGTGAAAGATAATAATAATAAATAATAAATAAAATAGTAATATTCCACAACCATCACACAACGCCGTCTAGTCTCAAGCTAAGCAGAGCTTTTGTTATGAGTACTAGACTACTGATAAACATACATTATATATTTCTAAATACATACATACATATTTTAGATAAATTACACCCAGACAAGAGATCTGTCTATTGGGCAGAGCCAGCTCACGAAACTGAAGACCGAAGATGGCAGAGTCATATCCACCAAATCGGAGCTTCTGGGAGGGATCGAGGCTTTTTATGGACAGTTATACATGTCAATCACAAAACCCACTACGAATCTAGCAAACGACCCAAGAGCTAGGTTGACCCGACACTATACCGAAGATATCCCGGACGCCAGCCTGTACGAGATTAGGATGGTTCTGAAGCAGCTTAATAACAACAAGGCACCGGGTGATGACGGAATAACAGCCGAACTCCTGAAGGCGGGTGGTAAACCGATCCTTAAGGCCCTTCAGAAGCTGTTTGATTCCGTCATATTCGAGGGAAAAACACCACAGGCATGGAGCGGAAATATGGTGGTACTCTTCTTTAAGAAGGGCGACAAGGCCCTGCTCAAGAATTATAGGCCCATCTCACTTCTGAGCCATGTCTACAAGCTGTTTTCCAGAGTCATCACAAACCGTCTCGCACGCAGGTTCGACGACTTCCAGCCTCCCGAACAAGCCGGATTCCGAAAAGGCTTTAGCACCATAGACCACATACACACGATACGGCAGGTTATACAGAAGACCGAGGAGTATAATCTGCCTCTCTGCTTAGTGTTTGTGGACTACGAAAAAGCCTTTGATTCGATCGAGACTTGGGCTGTGCTGCAGTCTCTCCAACGGTGCCAGATTGACTATCGGTACATCGAGGTGCTGAAGTGTTTGTACGAAAACGCCACTATGTCAGTCAGACTGCAGGACCAGACCTCGAAACCTATCCTCCTGCAGCGGGGTGTGAGGCAGGGAGACGTCATTTCTCCGAAACTGTTCACGGCCGCAATGGAGGATGTCTTCAAGGTTCTGGACTGGAGTGGATTGGGCATTAATGTCAATGGCGTGTACATCACTCATCTTCGGTTTGCCGACGACATAGTAGTCATGGCTGAGACTACGGAGGAGCTCAGCACAATGCTCAATGACCTCAGTAGAGCTTCCGAAAGAGTGGGTCTTAAAATAAACATGGATAAAACTAAAGTCATGATAAACAACCATGTAGCACCCACTCCTATCAAGATTGGAGACTCTATACTCGAAGTTGTGGACGATTACGTCTACCTTGGACAGACAGTCCAGTTGGGTAGATCTAATTTCGAGAAACAGGTCAACCGTCGAATCCGACTCGGCTGGGCAGCGTTCGGGAAGCAGCGCGGTATCTTCTCATCCAATATACCACAGTGTCTCAAGACGAAAGTCTATGACCAGTGCGTGTTGCCAGTTATGACATATGGTTCCGAAACGTGGACGCTCATAATGGGCCTCATCAGAAGGCTCAAAGTCACCCAAAGGGCAACGGAAAGGGTTATGCTCGGAGTTTCCTTGCGTGATCGAATCAGAAATGAAGATATCCGCAGGAGAATCAAGGTTGCCGACATAGCACGAAGAATCGCCAAATTAAAGTGGCAATGGGCAGGGCACATTGCTCGCAGAACGGATGGCCGTTGGGGCCGAAAAGTTCTGGAGTGGTGACCGCGTACCGGAAGACGCAGTGTTGGAAGGCCCCCTACAAGGTGGACCGATGACCTGGTGAAGGTTGCGGGAATCCGATGGATGCGAGACGCACAGGATCGTTCGTTGTAGCGACATTTGGGGGAGGCCTATGTCCAGCAGTGGACGTCTATCGGCTGAAATGATGACACCCAGACACAGAACAAATGATCGTGCTGATCACACAAACATTTGTCCTGGGTGGGAATCGAAATGGTGATCCAGCTAAGGTCTGGAAGTTTCTTAAATCATTAGGTATTGGAAAAAAGTCTCATGACACAATTCCTAAAGACTTAGACTTCAACTTACTTAACAGTCATTTTTCTACTTCGCCCTTATTAAATAGGACCACCAAAGCAATTACACTAAGTCATCTTTCAAACCTTCCGATACCTGATTTTTCCCCTTTTGTCATAAGTCAATTCACTGCTTGTGATGTTAAAAAGACTATTTTATCGATAACATCCAACGCTGTTGGTAGTGATTATAACAGCCGAAAAATGATTATACCCATCCTTGATAACATTCTTCCTGTTATTCTTTACATCCTGAACTTCTCTATTTCTAGTAGTGTCTTTCCAAAAGTTTGGAAAGATGCTCAACTTATACCTTTGCCTAAAAAATCTCATCCTGCTTCTTTCTCTGACTATCGTCCTATTTCTATTCTTCCATTCCTGTCCAAAGTCCTTGAAAAACTTGTCCACCAGCAACTTAGCATGTTCCTTTCCAAGCACAATCTACTTAATCCCTTCCAATCTGGTTTTCGACCTGGACACAGCACTACCTCAGCACTCGTGCATATCACAGATGATATCAGGTCAGGCATGGAGATGGGGAAGTTAACAGTACTTGCTCTGCTTGACTTTAGCAATGCTTTTAATACTGTTGACTTTGACATTTTGCTTGGCATCCTTTGCTCTTTTAACATATCTCCTCCGGTAATTGACTGGTTCAAAAGTTACCTGTTTGGTCGTCGGCAACGTGTTTGCTTTGAGGAATATTTTTCTTCTTGGTGTAACACTTCTGCTGGTGTGCCACAGGGTGGCGTTTTATCTCCTCTACTTTTCGCACTTTTTATTAATGCTATAACTCAACGACTATCTTCTATCTACCACCTGTATGCTGATGATCTACAAATATACACCCAATCCCCTCTTGAAAGGCTGTGTGATGCCATTGCGACTATTAATACAGACTTGACTCGAATAGGTGACTGGAGCACTGAGTTTGGGTTGAAGACCAATCCATCCAAGACGCAGGTGATAGTTGTTGGTAGTTCCCGGACTGTCTGTAAAATTGATTGGTCGACACTTCCCCAAGTTTATTTCAATAACACCGTAATTCCTGTAACTCATATAGTGAAGAACTTGGGGATTTATATCGACAGCACTCTTTCCTGGACTAAACAGCTGCAGGAAGTTAGCCGTAAACTGTTTGCCTCGGTGGGTTCCATAAGGCGCCTTCGTAATTTTCTTCCCATCCCTACTAAAATTGCGATGGCACAATCTCTTCTTCTCCCAATCTTGGACTATGCTGATGCCAGCTATCTTGATCTCAACCAAGACCAATTGGATAAGCTTGAGCGACTTCAAAATCTCTGTATCAGGTTTATATTTGGCTTGCGCAAGTATGACCACGTTTCTCAATTTCGCACTCAGCTCAAATGGCTTCCCATTCGCCTTCGCCGGAATGCTCACATACTTTCTTTGCTTTACAATGTGCTCTTTAATCCTTCGACTCCTTTTTATCTTAAAGAACGCTTTCAGTTCCTCTGTGACACACATTCTAGGTCCTTGAGGTCATCGGAGAATTTAAAACTTAGTATTCATATGCATTCCACATCGTTCTTTGATAAATCTTTCACGATACAAGCAGCGCGTTTGTGGAATGCATTACCCTTAGAAGTGAGGCGTGCCCAAACGCTACCGACTTTCAAAAAGATGGTGAAGGAGCATTACCTATCACTTTAATTTTTCTTCTCCTTTCTCTGTCGTATATTTTAATATTTATTAGTTTATTATTTGGTAATATACCTATTTATGTATTATATGTATTTTATTATCTTTTTTTTATGTTGTTGTACACTGACAGCCCCAAATCTTTTCCTTTCGTTACAGTCCATCCAAAGGTTGTCTGGTAGAAATTGCCCTGTGCAATAAGACCGCATATTGTACACTTATTTTTTATAAATGTTGTCCTGTAGTAAGTTAAGGTGTGCAATAAAGTAATAAATAAATAAATAAATAAATCGAACCCACGACCTGCGGCATAGCAGTCAGGGCCACTAACCACTAGACCAACAGGCCTGTCAAAGATTGCTAATGAATTAAAAGTTGTTTTATATAATATATTTCTAACTTTATCCTGCTTAATATTATGAAGCTAAAGAGTGTTTTTTTGAACGTGCTAATTCCAAGACAAGGTTTTTGACAGAAAAAATATTTTAGTGATTGATAGCCCTTTGATTATGTATGTAGATGTTTTTTTTTTAATTAGTTATATAAATACTTATTAATATTGAATTATATTGTCTAGGTTTATTTCATAATTTAATTAAGATTTCACATACCCTTCTCTTCTTTTTTTTACTGTTTAGATTTATATACATTTCTCGCAGGTCAACTGAAGAAAATATCTAGTAATATCTTTTTTATAATGTATTCTTTATAACTTTTTCCATATTTGTTCATAAATAAATAACAAATTAACATAAAACAGTGAGTAACCCCCGCATGTTACTGTTAGTAATAAAAATCATGCTTATTGAATGTTAAATAAATTTACTAAATCATCTATGATCAAATTATACCTCTTTTTACCCATCTACGTAGGCGATTCTTCGGGCTATGTCGGCGACCTTGGTTCTCCTGCGGATATCTTCATTCTTTATGCAATCGCGCAAGAAAGAAGAAAAGTTTTTTTTTTCATATATATTATAATTACATGAGTAAATTATTATAACATAACATTAATTGACGGATTCGAAAACTTCCAAAACATTTTTAGGAGAGACCTTTGAAGTTTTTGGTTGAAAATAATAATTACTTACCATAATTAAAATGCTCTGATTTTTCAAAGGATATTCTGGGAATTGTTTATTCAGTAAAGTTTTATGATAGAAGCCTTTGCGAAATATTTTCCGATCTTTTTCATTACTTTTATATTATGTATAAAAGTCTTCACTTAATGTTTTAGACATCAAAAGATTAAATTATGGATTTAACAGTTCTTCATAATTTCTCTTACTAATTAGAAATCTGGTTATACCTAGACAGATTTCAATGACCAATACACTGAAATCTATTCGTGCATTACCGAATAAGGCCAGAAGATATCCGCAGTAGAACCACGGATACAGACATAGCTCGAAGAATCGCCAAACTTAAGTGGCAATTGGCAGGGCCCATTGCACGCAGAACAGATGGTCGACGAGGACGAAATGTTCTAAAGTGACGACCAAGTACCGGAAAACGCAGCGTTGGAAGGCCTCCCACAAGGTGTACTGATGACCTGGTGAGGGTCGCGGGAATTCGATGGATGCAAGACGCATAGGATCCGTCGTTGTGGCGACGCTTGGGGGAGGCCTATGTCCAACAGTGGATGTCTTTCAGCTGAAATGATGACGATGATGATGATGAATAACACAAAACGACTAAATGAATACTTTTACCATTTGAAACACAGTTTTTACAACAAATATAAATAAAGATAATGCGTGACTAAAGAGAATTAAAATGTATTATGAATAAAATGGCATTACAGACTGAAAGCATTTTCATTACCATAGGGTGTAATAAATGGCTGAATTTAACGATTCTCCATCACAGTAAAGATTTTTTGTATTTTCCTCTTTTAATCACAAATTTATAACAAGATAAGTAAAGTATATATTGATATACAAGCCTTACGTCCCGACTCCCGGTGGACGCGCTCCGGTTATCAGGAGTCTCTGTACGATTTCCGGCCACCGATGGCGCGGACTACCGGACGGTGAACAATGGGTGGTTTGCCATCCAGCCGCCCGGTAAGGACCTCGACGGACGCTCGGGCACTTTGTATTTCACGCGGACCTCAGAGCTTGTCAATTTTACAGACATTTAGCAAAATTGACGGGTCTAGTTAAGGCCAATATTCCAGCCAGGGCTGCGGATTGTTCGAAGCGGTTACCGTAGTCCTTCCAAAAAAGGAAACTGAAGGAACCCAGTGAGTTTTCTGATTATTCCTTTCCCGTTTGTACATATAGCCAATGTCAAGTTTTCGTAATATAAAACTTTTTATTTTTTTTACATTGAAGTCGGTTGTATTTTTTTTTGTAAAAAGTTTTTTATTTTACACTTTTTAGTTATGGTACCACCACTAAAAAGTACCTCTCAGCCAAACTTAAATGCCTTTTATCTAGAGTTCATCTCATAACAATTCTAATAATCCCAAACACGGTTAGATTACAATTACCTTCCGGTTTCATCATCAGATCAGTTCAATATATCCCCTCCCCTTTTTTTTCAGTCAGTCATCGACTACACGTATAAATAAAGCAATTTTACTTGTTACTACAGTTCTGCTGTAATCCAATGAGAAGTTCTGTTCCATATCTTCGAAATTTTGCATCACAATATATCCATTTGCAAATAGTAAAGCCAACCACTGAACTTCCAAAGAAAAAAATCGCACCAAGAACTTTTATTCGGTATTTTGACAAAGTGCATTTAGATCATTATCAAATAAAGGAATAGTGTTTAAATTTTCTGAATCACACAATTTAAAAAAAAAGACAGACACAAATCTTTTTAGTATTGAACTTGGTTTAAGTTCAGTGAGCAGAGTGTATCGCTCAAGGCGGTCGCAGACGTCAGTGACACTATTCAATGTAAAAGAAAATAGAAATTTAAACAGAAGTTTAAATTGAATAATAAAAGTCTTAACTTTGAGGCCAAGTTACAGTATGCATAAAAAAATAAGAATAGAAATTGCAATAAGTTTAAGAGAACATTGCGTTCTCTATACATTTAATTGAAATGAATAACTTCAAGTTATTTTAATTAATAGCTAGTGGATGAAATGGCGGCTGGTAATGGGAATAATTAGCGACCCCCACTAACGTGTAGTTAGTAGTTCACTAGGGTAACCCCTAGTGAACTTAATGGAAAATTTTGAAAGCAATGGTTAGGCCTGCTGTTTTTTATGAATCATAGTGTTGGGTTATAAAAGGAAAGAAAAAGTAATTGCAACATGCAGCTGAGATGAGAGCTCTGCGAGGACTTCAGTTTGATAACTTTGTTTAATTCAATTAGTAGTATTACAGTTTTTAAATATAAAACTGGATCTTGTACTAGGATATTTTCGCTACCCAATATATCTCAGTTAGGTTTTTTTTTCAGGTGGGAAAATCATCTAACGGCATCTCTCGCTCTTGGGCGGAGAGAAAGGGTGTGTCAGACTTTTACAGACTAAAAACCCAGTCCTGTTCCTTCTTTGCCTTCGTCCCAGGGCCCTACCCTGCTAGGCCCCTACGGTTTGCTGACAACTCCTTGAGGCGCGCGTGGAACAATACGCGCCGTCCGCGATTTGGGCTCGGTCCGGACGGTTGGACTGCGAGCTACCCTTGGCTCGCCGTCCGCAAGACCGCGCATACGGTGACCGGAAATTGAGATTGGGGTCCCGGTGGCTTGGGCGTGAGGGCCACTCCGTCGCGCGTACACGTGAGGCCTCCTCCTTTGCTAGCATTACTGCTTTGCAGAAAGAGACAACCACCTGCCACTCCTCCATGCAGTGGACCATGGCCTGTACCAAGGCCCGGCGTGAATGATCGTTGCCGCCGATCGCCCCCACGAGGCCACGGCGGTGCTCTGCCCAAGCGGGGCATACCTCTACCGTATCCACACAGTGGTGACGTTACTTCCGCACGAATCCGGTGCAGGAACTTCCCGAACTGACCATGTTCGGTGAGAACCTGCGTCATGCGGAAGGTGAGGACGCTGTAAGGGTCTTTCCAGCTACTCTTCAAAAAGGGGACTTACCGCCATAATTATGGCGTGACCAGCACTGGTTTGCGACAGAACCCCGAGCCGAGTGTCCCGCCGGAACTCTGTCTACCAAGCCGCGACTTATCGCGGCAGCGGAGTTTCGCCCTGGCGTTGCATCTCCACGTGCAAATCGTGCATGCGTGCAATGACTGTTGCCTTCAGATCTCATGGTGGCAGGCCAGCAAGGAGACTCGACGCTTCGCGGGAATTTCTTCGTTAGGTTAGGTTACAAATAGATACAACAGTCAGATAATGCGATTTTTTTTTCTAAGTTGGTTTAATGTATTAGGTACTCGATAGGGTAGACCACTTTTTAAAGTCATTTCTTACTCTATCGAGAACCTAATCATATTAATCACATAATCATATGATTATTATGATTACGTGCTCGATAGAGTAAGAAATGACTTTTAAAAGTTGTCTACATATAATAACGGCATTGGAGACTGCAAAGTTGTGTGGTTATTGTTTGATTTTCCATGTTGATGGTTATAAAAGATAAGTATTTCTGAACATGAATTGAGATAATAACGAGAGGATGATGATTTGTTAACGGTTCAAATGTCGTTTGATACTGCATAGGTTCTATAAGAGAAAACACCTAAATTATCTACGTATCTACGAACACCGTAGTTTTAAAAACAATTTGTTCAAAACTTGTTTTTTGGTTGGAGCTGTGTTTGGTGTTGGAGATAGGTGCTCGAGGGGTCAAATATATTGTAAGATTTTCTAACAAAGTAGCTGCATAGTGACATTTTGTATTTAGTTAAATAGTTTGTGCAGTCATAAAAGGGAAACCAACACGTTTATCTAAAACGTACGTACTCGGCTTGATATAAAGTGCAACATTGTCGTGCAAAAAGCTTTTTCTAGATTAGCCCGATGTAGTGTTGTTTAGTTCAAATTTATTTTATCCAGAAAACATCCAGAATACGGTACATATTTTTATTAAGACAAGTAATAATACAGAAACAAAGATTTATTTATTTTATTTTACTTTTATTATTTTTATTTATTTAAAATATATTTAAGATCTGGGTGAGGGTAATGACTATACAGCGTGTTTGGTGCATCGTGTGCAAAATTGAAATGGTCGACGGGAGGGGTCATCTGCTATAATTTTAGACCCCTAAAAACTTCTCATGCTCTGTGGATTTTTTTTCATCGACTTTTTATTCTTTTATGAAAATAAGACCCAAATTTTTAATTCAAATACAAATTTAAAAAAATATATAAGTCGTAGACTGAATTTTAATTTTATTTAGATGTGTATTGTATTAGAGTACTTTTAAATTTATAATTAGTGACATTAGTTATCTAGTTTTTTTTTTTAATTTACTTGTAAAGTTTTGGACTTAAATTAAAGCTGTCCATGTTACTTCTATTTACATGGCTATAAAAAAAAAACAAAAGCGACCGGAGTCTTCCAACTTCCTCAAAAATTCTCTAGTTTATTCTCTTGCTAGTGATGTGCCACATGCCATAAAAATCTTTTTATAACTTTGTGAATTCGCTAGAATTGTAAATCAAGTCACATAAGACTAATATTTAAAATTATGATTTAAAAAATATTTTTGCTTAAATGATACCTGAAAAACCTATTAAAAATGTTATCTCACTCTTATAAGGTAAAATCTGTCTCGTATCTCTCTTTTCGTGGGTTTTACTAAACACAGTATAGTATTCTATTCTAGTAAAACTAATGGACTTAGACTAGTGCGCAGTAACAAAGTTCTGATCGGATTTCAAACAGTTACTAGACTTATAAAGTCAAACAGGTGAACAGTTAAAAATTTTCACATTTACAGCGGCATCACGGATCCTGGTATAAATAAAGCTGCAAAATTTTACCTAAGATGTTATTTGACCGAATTAATGAAGCAAGAAACATCTTGTGGTGAATTACATTGCAGATATTTCTCTTATAATATTCAGTGTCATTAATATGAATGAAAGTTATTTTATTGTCATCCTCCCTTATGCCTATATTACTTAGGGCCGATTTACACTGGAATAGCAGCGGCTGGTAGCTCTTTAGGATTTAGGTAAATTTTAAAATTATTTCACTCTGAAAGTGCTCGTCGCGTCGCTGTCGCCTGCTGCTATTTCGGTATGAATCAGCCCTTCGGGTTGGTTTAGTACATTTTCTAGGCTTCCTAGGTTATTATGAATATAGTAAAAAGTTGCAAAATCCATATTGATTATATTTGGGACTAGCTGTTGCCCGCGACTTCGTCTGCGTTAAGTTTGTAAAAACGTACAATCATTCTGAGCTTGCAATTCATTCTGAAAGCAACGCAATTATTTATTGTACTTTAACATAAAACGGTTAAAAGTAAAAACGCAAATTACCTTCAGGAAACATGTTATGTACTCGTCCAGATCCAAATGTATGAATGTCAATGAATAGAAAGAGTATGTAAGGGTCGTAGCAGTTGGAATTTCTGCCTACCCCAAAAGAAAAGAAATTAGTTTATGTATGTTTCTGGTGAAACAACATTGTATGATTTTAACCCCTCGCCACAGTGAGCACGTCACAATCGCAGCGGTAATGCCTGTCTTTGAAGAGTGTCTACAGAGGCGTCACGGCATCCTCTCTTTGTGCAGGACTCACTGGATGTGGGTGTTTTGGGAGGTATCTGTATCGAATTCAACGGGAAGAAACACTCGGGTATCACCATTGTGCGGATCGCCTGGAGAATACGATGGAGCATACGGTGGAAGTCGGTCCCGCTTGGTCGGAGCGCCAGCACCGCTGTGTCCTCATGGAGGCGATTGGTGGAGAAAATGTCAACCAGTAGCCTCCTTCAGTGAAGCACTACGATCGAAGAAGGTGGCTGAAACTATGAGGGACATTCTGACTCCTTAACTGTCGCTGCAAGTGATGATCCGGGTGTTGAAAGCCGCAGGGCGATTACCAGCCGTCGCAAACCGGGATTGCGGTGGTGCTGTCCGGCCGTCTGGTTAAAGCAATCCTGAATCGACGGCGCGTTGTATTCTACACCGGACTCAAAGAGTCGTCAGCAAATGGATAGGGCCCTCTAGGGCCGATGTCTGCGAGATTGTTCGAAAGAGTTACCTCCCGTAAAATTTTCGCCTCAATAATTTTTCACTGAAGAGTTTAAGCCGTTAGACAGCTTTGGTAGAGGTAAATGAAGGAGCATAATCGGGACACCGACCTTCAGCTGAATAAAGTGCACTGATAGTGCAAAGCCAAAAAGCCAGTGAATCCAAAAACTACCATCATCATCATCAACTATCTTCCTCCACAACAGTACTTATGAAGAATTTGCGAGAGCATGCTTGCATTGATTGTTGCAGCTTGATCATTTTGGGCGTAAAAATTACTTGTTCATTTACCTAGGATTTTTTTGTGTGTATTTAACTGACGTCCCCGTTGAATGAATTTCGGCGAAATCTTGAGCGCGTGTATCCCCGCCCAATCAAACTCGCATATTGATGGCCAAACCGAGAGGTCACTGTCACCGATTGCCTCTATGAGGACACGGCGGTTCACCCAAATGTGATAGACCTCCACCGCATGTTACACCGGGTCCTCCGGACGATTCGCAAAATGGTAATATCAGGATACTTCCAACCGAATCCGGAACAGAAACCGCTCGAAACACCCTCAACAGTCCTGAGCTTGTGTATCCATAAAACAATGAAATTTTTTTTTTTTTTTTTTTTTTTTATTCATATAAACCAGTGCTTGACTGCGATCCCACCTGATGGTAAGCAGCGATGCAATCATTGATGGTGAGGCGCACTAGTTTATTAAGAGCCTATTCACTCTAGCCTTGAAGACACCTAAATTATAGTTGGACGGGAAGACCGCAGCAGGCAAATTGTTCCAGTCCTTCGATGTACGCGGTATAAACGACGAAGCGAAGCGCTTAGTCCGGACCGTTGAAGTTTCAACAACGTAAGGGTGGATACTCGCCGTACGTCGGGTTGTCTGATGGTAGAAAGGAGAAGGCGGAATCAAGTCATGCAATTCCCGCGCACACTCTCCAAAATGCAACCTGTAAAATACCGATAGGCTGGCTACCCTGCGCCTGTGCTCGAGGCTTTGTAGATTGGAAATTACGGTAAACAAATGTAGCAGCCGATTAGTGTTATCCCTGAGACTGGCCTCCCTCAGAGGGTTGTTCCAGTGTTGGTCACCACTCACTGCAAGGAGGTAACATCCAGATGTCGACGTAAGGCTGCCAGGAATCTGAGATACATCAGTGATCAGGAACGTAAACCACTTTCGACCCCGTTTTATATGGAGCAGAAACTGCAAACAATAAATCACGCCATTATTAGGCCGCAAGGTGCCATCCCGGAGGACATAGTGGAGCATACAGAGGTGTGTCCCGCAAGGGCGGATCACCGCCGTGTCCTCGTGGAGGCAATCGGCGTCAGTCACCTCTCGCGCCGGGGCCTGTTTTGGGCTATAGTCCAGAGCGAGGAGGAATGGTAGGCGTTTGCCTCTTTCTGCAAAGCCGCAATGCTAGCGAAGGAGGAGGCCGCACGCGTCAGGGAACGAACGTCCTCACGCCGAGCCGAGATTCCGACCCCGACGACCAGCCACGGTAGACGCAGGCTTGCAGACATCGAACAATGGGTAGCTAGCCGTTCGGCCGTCCGGTAATTAACCGAACCGAGCCCAGTCGTCAACATCACGTAGTGATCCACGCGCTCCTCAAAGAGATGTTTCAAAGCGCAACTGAAGGGCACAAGTGTGGTTTTAGTCAGTAAAAGTTTGAAACGCCCTCTCGCTCCAACCAGAGAAGTCATTGGATGATTTCCACTCTTAAAAATAGAAAAAAAAGTACCATCATTATCATTATCATGGACATAGGCCTCCCCAAGTGTCGCCATAATGACTGGTCCTGTATGTCTCGCATCCATCGGATTCCCGCTACCCTCACCAGGTCATCGGTCTACATGGGGGCCTTCCAACACAAGGTGCCATGCAACCCCTTCCGAAAATTTGGCCGTGTTATTTTAAAATCAATAATTAAATACATATACTTGTTTACTTTTATCCCCTTTTTTGGTTGGTATCCCTTGAATAATCATGGTCAATTATCTTGTTACAATCATGGAAAAAAAAGCAGTAGGATTGTTAAAAATGCCTCCGTCTAACACCAGTTTAACCATAACTATTTTCCTCCAATTTTGAACAATAGAACTGTCTGCAAACGTGGGCGATGGTCATTCTTCCGCCATTCAGAAAATTACGTAAAATACACAATGCCATCTATCAAATATGAAGTTCAACTGTCATTGTCATCATTATTTCTACTTTGAGTCTTTAGATGGCGTTGCGAGTATCTGAATTGCGTGTGGTGCCATATTTTACTAATTCGATTTTATTATGTGTTTTGATTAGTTTTTACAATATATTTAGAAGATATCGAATAGAAATGTCAATTTTATTTTGAAAAAATGGTAAAAGTTATTTTATTACAAAACGAAGATAAAATAATGACAAAAATTTTAACTGTATCTGGGAATCGAACTCGCGACAAATGTCATTCAACACCGACGTTTTGGATTATTGCTCACCCCCCATAGCAAATAGCGTGATAATTTATAGCCTAACAGATGCACTGACCTATAAGGATTATGTATGCAAAATTTGAACAGGATCGGTTCAGTAGTTTTTGCGCCAATTAATACCATTGCAAAATAATTTTATTGTTTTATTATATATATAGAAGATAGATAAACCGGAGACATGCAGTATGTTCAACTTAGTGGTATTTGAGGAGTATTTTGTTAGATTTTGCCAGGTAAATAAAACATCCTGCGATTCACTGGCAAAACTAAAGTACCTAATTACAATCGACTCTTCTTTACCCCGGGAGCACAACTATCCGGTTTTTACCCAGCCGTTCATTATTTGAAAACCGCAACTGTACTGAGACTGTTTGATAATAAATAAATTTAGTGTCTCATCGCACAAATCATGACCATTAACAATATTCAAATTGCCTGCCCCCTAGCCAAGTTACAGCCGTTTCGTTTTGATTCTCTTTTCGTCGATCGCCTCGAGTCGGCCACGCCTCCGATTCCTTTGTTCTGACGTCATCTCAACGCTCAGTCACGTGGTCAGAACAAAGGAATAGGAGGCGTGGTCGACTCGAGGCGATCAACTTAAAGAGAATCGAAATTAAACGGTTGTAACTTGGGTAGGGGGGCTGGTCCAGAATAGAATAGATTAACAAAGTCTCCCTAGATAGAGTTCTCTCATTGCTTTGTACACAAGTCGTAAAGATTGTGTAGTCAGGTAGTCTGTTCTAAGAAAACCATCTCATAAATTCTAGATGAAACTGTCCCCTTGACAACAGCTAACTTAGGATTAGACAGCAAACTGGTAAAGATTTGGTAGATGTAATCCATTAGAATTTGCGACACTTGAATAAACAAGGCAGTTTTGAAATAACACATTTTGATACAAGTGGACAAAGTTTGTCATTGCGATGGAGGCGGAATTTGAAGTGTTATGGAGCCGAGTGCTGCAGTAACAAATTTTCGTGTATCCAACGACGTTTTTCAATACATTTACGAAGAAATAAATAAACGAAGGTTGACGCACGACTAGTGGGGATCGCTCAGTGCCCAGCCTGAGCGATTTAATAAATCTTTTTATCGGATGATGTTAAAAATTATAAATGATTTTTTTAAAATTTGATAAACCTGTCACGATGGGTGTGAACCTGTGTCACTTGACAGGAAATGGTTTTCGAACAAGTGTTTCTTGTACGATCGTTTATCGTTTTATGACACTTATAATCATAATTATTATAAAAGTGAAAGTTTGCTTGTATGTTACTTAGTCACGTTTACACGGCTGGATTTCAATGAAACTTGTTACACAGGTAGACCATATCTTTCACTGACACTTTTTGTCTCCTTAGTATATTCTTTTGGGACAATTTTCTTTTTTTTTTCGTTTACATTTCAGGAAGTGTGCTTTGGAATTGTATAATTTAATTCCGCCAATCCCGTTCCAGCATTGGTACACGGTAGAGATCCCACTCCCATAAGTACAAAGCGTTTTGGGAACACATTTATTGTGCGTACAGCTAAGGAGTGGAATTCTCTGCCGGAGTCTGTGTTTTCTGATAGCTATAACGTAGGCGTCTTAAAGTCAAGAGTAAATAGGTTATTTCTAGGCAAGCGTGCTCCATCGATGACCACATCATTGCTTAACATCAGGTGAGATAGTGGTCAAACGTGAGCGTATCCATAATTTAAAAAAATATCCTATAGTGTGGGCAAAGCCGCTGGCAGCTGGCTAGTATCAATATAAACACAGCACATGTCAATCTTTCTGCAAAGATATTAAAGAAAGTCGAAACAAATGTATATATTCTTAAAACAGCTTAGAATACTAATCGAGTTAGTATACATGAAGTGTTTTATTTTGTTTTAAGATACCATCGTCCACTTGTCATAAAATGCGTACACTGTCGCCGACCTTAGGATACAGTTTACAAGTAAAAAAATACTATAAATCACTTGAAACTGACACGTTTCAATTTTATCTTGAAAAAAATATTTTATTTAAAAGGATTTATAAAATTAATTATGGTGAAGCGTCAATGCCTTTTCTTAAGGTGTATATATTTTTAGAGAATAAATAATATAAATTAGTTACCTTTCCCGCATTCTCTAAGTTAATTCATCTGTTGAGGATTTCATTCACCAATACCTACGACCGCAGCGCCCATTGGTTGACGTATCGAATGCTTTCTTGAGACGCTCGCAAAGACCGCTAGAGGGCATCTACCCACTAAAAAAAAAAAAAAACATTGTGTCCGCTCCGCAAGATTCGACACGCGTCGAATGAAAACCGCTCCGCGATATAAATCCCATATATTATGTTGAAAACCTGGGAATTCTCGTGTAATAAGTGTATCTGCTACTGTGAGACATTGAGACCTTATAGTGCAGTGTTGGTTTCACGAGTTCTGACCAGCCCACCGGTGGATGAATCAAGATAGCTCGCCGGCTGAACGAGGCGCCTTCCTACCTCCAAGTGGGGTCCCTGGATTAGCAAGCTACGTGGGCTTATGGCTGTAAAGAGATGTCGTTGGGTATTGGTGTCTCAGAGGTGTCGTCAACAGGGATTTAATTTTGTGTAATTTAAATATACTTTCACCGCCATATTGGTCGTCTTAAAACACCACCCTTTTCAGATGAGGCTATTTACACGCCTTATCATAATTATTTTTGTAAATGGTTACAGTTTCGTTATTTTACAACAAATTTAGAAAGAAAGAAAGAAAGAAAGAAAAACATTTTATTTGCCGGAAAAGGCGCAAACTTATAACTAAACATATTGCAAACATTTTGCAAGACAAAAACATAATTAATCACAAATAACAAATATGCGCCACGTCCGAGCAAAACGGCACAACGCAAAAATGCGACGAGTCCACAGCGCTGGTTTTCAGCGTGGGCCGGTGACGTTATCAACTAACAGACGTCGGCAACGGTATTGTGCACATACCAATACATTTGAATAAAATTAAATATAAATAAATTTTTAAGACAAAGTCATAAATAAACACACAAAACAACAAACAAACAGTAACAGTAAATAAATAAATAGTGAGGAAATACAATTATCTACACACGTATAAAGTGGCAACATTACGCCACATCTTTTAAAGGGCGGTGGCTTAAAGAATACAGTATCCAAGACAAAATTACTACAAAAAAAAAAAAGAAACAAAATTTATACCTGCGTTCCGAGCTGCGACAACAGCCAAAAATCATGCGAATCCGACCAACGTGCATCGTCACAATTTCTGCCAGCGGCTTCACTTGCGTGTTTCTCCATTCAAACTTTGGATCCACATTTAATCCCATTAGGGAGTGGAATTTAGAAAATCCTCTCTTAGTGCTAGCTTATGTCATAAGAGGATTCCTTATGCATAATTCTATGTTTCTATTCCCAGTAGTATCGGTTGTGCGTTGATATGTCAGTCACTTAGTTTCTTCTTTTATATTTATAGAAGACTACCGGTCCCGATAGACATTGGCCTATCCGAATGCTGGCTTTTCATCAGAAAAAAAATAAAAAATTGAATACCCGATTGCAGCGCCACCTACCGAGTCCAATTTTATCTTTAAACCATCCAAGGACCCACACAAAGTTTCGTCCATATCAGTCAAGACGTTTGGGGGGAGTTAGGTGACAAACACACATATAGGGTGACTGGCAATTAGTATACGATACTTAAACACGTGAGTTTGCTCATGATAACAAACAATTTTTATTATGGGAGCAAAGCCGAAATCGCGAAAAAAATATCAGCTATTCAGTACATTAGGCAAACATAAATGTACTGAACAGCTGATTTTTTTTTCGCGATTTCAGGTTTGTTTCCATAGTAAAAGTTGTTGGTTATCATGAGCACAATCACATGTTTAAGTATCGTATACTAATTACCAGTCACCCTGTATAGAAGAATTATATGGGTATTTATTTATAAATAAGTCAATTCTAATGTCAATGTAATTTCCTTCTCTGCCATTTTAAATAATGCCTTACTGATTGATATGCTATTAAGCCTATATATAAAGAAATAGTAAGTGTTACCTATTTCTTATTCATTTTCATCGGAGGCCAGGTCATCAGAGGTCTCCATCTGCCCATTTATAACACGGCTACATCATGTAGAGATTTATTGACCTATTTCTATCTATCCATTTAGCCATAAGATTTATAAGAAATCCATTTAGCTTTTTACATGATTAAACCATATCAATTGTTAGGAAGTACTGATGGAGCTTGAAAGAAAAACATGTTATACCTACAAATTCCTTTGAATCAAATCAGAATGTTAATACCATTAATATCTTGTAGAGAAAATGTAAAACAGATAAATACGTCCAGCAACAAAATAAATGCTATTTTTCATAATTCTTTTGTTTATTTTTATTCCTGTGACAGAACAGATTATACGACGAGACGATTTATAAAAGTTTTTGCTTCAAAATGGAACGCTATAAATACTAGTGTGTCATAAAAAGTAATAAGGCTTCACGTCAATAGGGAATTTGCAAGGATTTTTTTTTATTAACTAACCAGTTTGACTGGCCTGTTGGTCTAGTGGTTAGTGGCCCTGACTGCTATGCCGGAGGTCGTGGGTTCGATGCCCACCCAGGACAAATGTTTGTGTGATGAGCACAATAATTTGTTCTGTATCTGAATGTAATTTTATCTATAATATGTATGTATTTAGAAATATTTAAGTATGTTTATCAATAGTCTAGTACTCATAACACAAGCTCTACTTAGCTTGGGACTAGACGGCGTTGTGTGATAGTTGTGTGAATATTATTATTATTTTATTTTATTCATCTCAGGACCCTGAGGTCCTGGACCTTTGGGAGGGCGTACGAGGAGCCGAAGCCAACTCGCAGAGGCCCTTTAGATAATTATAATGGAACATGATACCAACCGACGATTATCCCTGTACGCGCTATGCTAGTGCACCCAAGGACAAACCCCGGTTATTGAAAAACTGCTGTGACATATGGAGAACAAAGATAATAGGGCTATGGTTTTTGGAGTCTTAAGTGGACTGGTAATATATAGACTATGGCCCCTGCCTGAACAACGTTATTAATATCCATCGAAAAATTATTATTATTTTATTATTAGTTTATCAATAAATATACAAAACTAGAACACTAATAATTGTGAAAAAAATATAATATCTGGTTGGAAAGCAAACAACAAAAAAATATATAACAATTTTAAACAAATATATCTGTCTCTCTCGCCAAGACGTCGTTTTCTACTGTGGTCGTAAGTCTGACATGGCCTTTGATGTCAAAGACCATGACAGACTTTTTTTTAATTGATATAAACCAGTGCTTGACTGAGATCCCACCTGATGGTAAGCAGTGATGCAATCATTTATGGTGAGGTGCACTAGTTTATTAAGCTGTTGATCCCCGCATTAACGCCGGCGTTACGCGCCATTGTCTTACTATTGTGTCTCTAATTACGCACTCAAAAGGTTAAGAGCCTATTCACTCTAGCCTTGGAGACACCTAAATTATAGTTGGACGGGAAGACTGCAGCAGGCAAATTGTTCCAGTCCTTCGAAGTACACGGTATAATCGACGAAGCGAAACGCTTAGTCCGGACCGTTGAAGTTTCAACAACTTTTCTTTCATATAGCAGTTTTGAAACTTTAAAACTTCGTAGTTGATGTAGATATATATATTTTTTTAAATATCTGTTTACCAGGACTAAAAAGCGTTTAATTTAGCAAATAAAAATATTGCATACATATTTCTGACTAGGTCGTTTAGTTGCCATGTATGCAAGAGTGATACGGGTATTATTGGTGCCATATAGTGGCTAGTTAACAAATACTATGTTATAGAATCAGTAATTTGAGTCACGATTGTCAATTGTCTGACACGTATCAAGGTGCGACATGTAATTTACTAACAGAACTGGGCATTTAGGGTCGCCTTACACGGGTTACCTTCCACAACCACAAAACGCCGCCACCGGCATATTTCCTGTAGGTTTCATACATTTTACATGGATTCGCCGCACACGGTTGACGCCAGTGACCGCCACAAGCTTCAAATCACCGCTGCTCACTTTTTGTGGCTCTCACTGACAACTAAACGCCGCCGCCGTCACACGCCACTCACGTATTTAAGCCTTCTTCGTCAGAGTCCATTATGATACTGCGCATATGGGTTAAAAAAATTATCAGCCACCGGCCACAAGCGAGGAGGAGTGGCAGGCAGCATTACTGCTTCGCAGTTAAATTATTATTGCCTTTTTGTTTAACTACATATGTGATTTTTAAAACTGTTGATTAATTTATAATATTTAATTTTTATTCCTCCGTCGAGGAATAGGTTAATAAAACTGTGATTATGATTGTAATGTTCTAGTCGATTTTAAAAATTGTAGCCTGTCAACCAGCTGTGGAAATTAAGTCGGTTAATTACCCACTTCAATAAAAAATAACCAATCAAAGCTATATTATATAATACTAAGTAGTAGGATCATTTTTTAATACTTGAGTGAAACATTTAATAAAAGTTGATTCAAGAATATGACTATTATTTACCTACCATATAATTTATAAATATTTAAATTAGTCTTACCCTTAGCCCTGCTAAAAATCAAATCCGTAAGTATATTAAGCAATCCTTTACCGGTCTCTAGATTAAACAATTTAAATTGATGGCCAGTGGGAATCGGATCAAAAGAGTTGTGCCATTGTCCCCCAACGGCGGCCATAGGGAATGTTAAAAAATCCATGTCGCTGTCCACCAGTGGTGGCGAATGGAAATAATTTACAAAGTTGTGACGCTGTCCCCCAGTGGTGGACAACGAGAATAATGTTTTAAAGTTGTCTCGCTGTCCCCCAGTGGTGGCCAGACAAGTGGTGGACATCGGGAATAATCGCTTGTGGCCGCTTCTAGTTTCTCGTGGCAGCATTTGTGGCTGTGGCATGTGGCCCATTTGCGGTGACACTTAGACTTCGACGGATTCATAATTATCCACGTGCAATATTGATTTTTTTAGGTGAGAAATCATCCAATGACTTCATCCCTCTCCTCCCTTCGGGCGAAGCGAAAAACCCACTCATATATTATGATGGATCCGATTTTTGTTTTGGATGTAAATCCCTCACTTTATCAGACAAGTGTAATGATGAAAATTGAAAAAAAAAAATTTATTAGTTTAGGTATTTGGTTAAAGTGACGAAATAGGAAATAGTAGTTTTATTGTAAGCACGCGTAACCTTTAGTATTTAAAAGCTGGTCAAAGTAGACATTTTCCCTTAACCCTATTCAATTATTTAAGTTTGAAAACCGTGTCCACAGTTCTAATCCAAGATTTGAATAATTTTCATTAGTCCTAATTCCTCGCCTGTAGGAAAATCAGGGCGTTAAACAGATGAATGAAATGAAACGCAAAATGTATAAATACTATATTTTTTTTTTTTTTTGGGACATTTAGAGACAACTGCAACATTGGTTGAGGTCATTACATACAAAATTATATATCGATGGTTGAAGATCTTAATTTTTAACCGACTTTAAAAAGAAGGAGGTTTTATGTTCGGCTGTATGTATTTTTTTTTGTATAAATTAAGAATGTTTTATGTCAAAAGTTTGCTTGAAATTACAAAACATTAGAGACATGACGCTATCAATCATATTTTTTTATTATTATTATTATTAATAGGCCCGCGTTTGACCACCATCCCACCCGATGGTAAGCGATGATGTGGCCGCTTGAACAATCTTAATAATATCCATCGATAAAAAGGCAGAGGGACTTGCACACTTAATAAATGGGAAAATTAAATAATAACTAGCTTCTGTCAGCGGCTTCGCCCGCGTGAAAGTTTGTTTCTCCATACAAACTTTGGACCCCCGTTTCATGCCCTTAGGGGGAGAATTCCGGAAAATCCGTTCTTAACGAATGCCTACATCCTATAAGGAACCTACTTGCCAAATTATAAGTTTGTAGATGTTATAGTTTCTGAGATTTCGTGATTAATCAGTGAGTGGTATTTTGTATTCTATATAAATAGATAGCGGAAAATTCAGCTAGTGATTATTTCAAAAGGTGTCAGAGGGTTTAGGTCTGAAGGACACCTGTCTTGTGCAGTAGAGTCTTCCTTTTTAATGACTACAATCTGTTTTCAATTACTGTAACAATATTTGGCTAGAGGAAAACCTGTAGTCCTATGAATGAATTCGATTTTAGACTTACATTTTCCCTTTTTATTATTGACTAAATTGTCAAATCAATATTTTTAATCAGCCTGTTGATTGATTGACGTCTAACCATTTAACGGTTTAATTTATCAACGACACGTTATGATGAATCTATTTAGGTCTCTAAGCTTTGTGTTGAAATGTGCTGAATTGTGTTCAGGATTGAAAGGCAATGCTTTGGTATCGTCTGACTTCTGACTATTATTATAGCTTTATGCTTCAAAAATATTTAACATTGAAATTTCTCTGTA
Organism: Mythimna impura; assembly: GCA_905147345.3. Lineage (NCBI taxonomy): Eukaryota > Metazoa > Arthropoda > Insecta > Lepidoptera > Noctuidae > Mythimna > Mythimna impura. The sequence continues at coordinate 14,346,047 of LR990356.1, read as the reverse complement.
AAATAAGTAAGTACAGACCATTATATCTGTGGCCCTAGTGAAAGGGGGTATAAGTTTAATTTTGTCGAAAATGAGTTAAGTATACAGAAATCATCAAAAAAAAAAATAGGTCCATTGGTAATCCAATGAGATCTCCCGCCCTTAGGCGGAGCGCAAGGGCGTGTCCGACTTCTACTGACTTTTTAGTCCACCCACTCCTAGTTCCTTCGTTACCTTTTATTCCAGGGCCGGATTTTCCTTTCAGTAGCGAACCCATGGCCCCAATTACAGGCTTCGACCCTTCCCCTACGGTTTGCTGACATCTCATTGAGGTGCGCATAGAACACTACGCGCCATCAACGACTTGGGCTAGGTCCGGACGGTTACCGGACGGTCGGACGGCGAGCTACCGCTCGACGTCTGCAAGCCCGCGCCTACGGTGGCCGGAAATCGGGATCGGGATCCTGGCGGATGGGGCGTGAGGACCGTTGCCTCGTGCGTGCGGCCACATCCTTTGCTAGCATTATTGCTTCGCAGAAGGTGGCGACTACCTGGCACTCCTCGCATTGGAGCATGGCCTGTACCAAGGCCCAGCGCGAGATATCGTTGCCGCCGATCGCCCCCACGAGAACACGGCGCGGTGCTCTGCCCAAGCTGGGCAGACCTCTACCGTATGCTCCACCGTGTCCTCCGGGCGGTCCACACTGTGGTGACACCTGGGCGATTTTTCTGCACGAATCCGGTGCAGGAACCTCCCAAACTGACCGTGACCGGTGAGTACCTGCGTCATGCGGAAGGTAAGGACGCCGTGGGGTCTTTTCAGCCACTCCTCAAAGAGGGCCCTTATCGTCATAATTATGGCCCATCGCATTAAGTACTTGGTACTTATAAAAATCATTCCAAATGCGTATCCCTTTTCACTTGTATGAATTACTCGTATCATTTAACTTATGGGAGAAGTGGTATAACTTATTTTATAGGAATTCATTTTGTGGTTGGTATAAGTCATTATCTTAAAAACTATTAACTTTACCTATAAAATAATCCATTAATAATAAAGAGCATAAATCGATTACTTCATCACACGTATTTCATTAGGTAGCGGTTTAAATGTCACACGAGGTGTTTTATGCATCTCCTGTAAAGTTGCATTTTTGGACTTACATCCCTTTTCACTAGAGCCACAGACATACTCGTAGTACCGAAGTATATGCCTAGAACATTATTGAAATACAATTATTATTTTGTATATGATACTATCCATGATAATTTAATTATTTTACTTACGTTATTGCAGAATGAGGCCATAAACCACAGGGAAATAATCACATATGATTCCAGTTCACCAAATCCACTTGTGTGTCCAATAATTCCTGAAACAATATTCAATATCTAATTATTTTGTTTTATTTCAGTTATCGACAAAATATGTTTGGCATACCATTTGTTATTAGAAGATTTTTTATTAGAAGATATTTTACCTACTACGTAGGTAGTAGGTAAAATACCTACTATACCTACTACTACCTACCTACGATATGGAGTTTTTGTTCAAAAAAATTCGGTGATCTTTGTAAAACGTATACTATTGTCTGAATGTCCTTATTTATTTTCCTATGTACATACATACCCAAACAATACATAAAGCCCCATGTAAACAAACTAAGTTCTCAGTAGGTAATCTTATTAATTAAATTTCCGAATGAGGACCCCTTCGTACAAAACACTGTATCGTAACTTTCTGACTAGCTGTGGGTTTAAGAACTTTATAGTTCTGTAACAGTGTGTACTGTTGTGTTCAATTATAGATCAATCACAGTTATTATATTTTGATAAATATTTAAATTTTCCATAAAATGTCATACCCGTTAAAACTTTACAAATTAATTAGATTCAATTATAGTTTTGACATATTTCTTTCTTTCTCCTATCAAAATTGGAGACTAAATACTCGAAGTTGTGGACGATTACGTCTACCTGGGACAGACAGTCCAGTTGGGTAGATATAATTTCGAGAAAGAGGTCAACCGTCGAATCCGACTCGGCTGGGCAGCGTTCAGGAAGCTGCGCGGTATCTTCTCGTCCAATATACCAGTGTCTCAAGACGAAAGTCTATGACCAGTGCGTGTTGCCAGTGATGACATATGGTTCCGAAACGTGGTCGCTCACAATGAGCCTCATCAGAAGGCTCAAACAAAGTCACCCAAAGGGCAATGGAAAGGGCTATGCTCGGAGTTTCCTTGCGTGATCGATTCAGAAATGAAGATATCCGCAGGAGAACCAAGGTTGCCGACATAGCACGATGAATAGCCAAACTTAAGTGGCAATGGGTAGAGCACATTGTTCGCAGAATAGATGGCCGTTGGGGCCGAAATATTCTGGAGTGGCGACCGCGTACCGGAAGACGCAGTGTTAGAAGGCCCCCTACAAGGTAGACCGATGACCTGGTGAAGGTTGCGGGAATCCGATATATGCGAGACGCACAGGACCGTTCATTATAGCGACATTTGGGGGAGGCCTATGTCCAGCAGTGGAATTCTGTCGGCTGAAATGATGATGATGATTATGATGATATTTCTTTATGTATATTTTAAAATGGTGTACAGACAGTAGGCAGATCAGTTAGAAAATGGCAGAATGAACACTGACCCTGAACAACTAGAATTCATTGCGGAAATCTTCTGTCTCGTTGTGAGATGATACAGCTTGTAAGTATCCTGTTATAATTTGAGTTACAAAGATTTACAGGTTCGTTACAGTTTCAAGGCATGAGATAATATAATATGAAACTTTAAAAAAATCATCCATATTTTTTCATTTGCAAAATTAAACACGTTTGATTGTCTTCGGTTTTAAATCCTATAGAAGTCATTAATTGGATATTCGTGGTAAACACTCTGCTTTGAAGTTAATTAAAATTTGTAATAAACAGAACTTTTAAGCCGCACTCAAGACGCGGTTTTTGGTTAATCTTTAGTAAATTTTTAAGTGTATACAAATATTAATTTAGTTGGACGTCGTTCTTTAAAAAAACAAACTGTTTTTATGAGATTATATAATCGTACTTGCTGGTGTCCACGACTTCATCCGCGTCAAACATCTAAAAGAGCATAATGTCATTTGGTACCAATTTCAAGAAGTTTTTTTTTTGTGTGGCAATCTATTTTTTTTTTTAATATATATTTTTTTTTCTAAAATAAAGAACTGACAATCAATTCTTTATTTTAGAAAAAAAATTACACAGGAGTAACATTAGATAGCTTAGCACAAAAGATCCAGAAGGGTCGAAGTGCTCTGGCCTAGGACCAGCCCCACAACAAGATAAGATAATATTAGATAGCTAATGTTATAAAGAATAGATATTCTTTCGTGAAACTACTGTCGAAATTAGTCCTGCTTTTCTAGAGATTAGACAAAACAAACAGGCAGACAGACAGACAAAAATTTAAAAATTGCATTTTTGTTATAGGTAGATATCGAATATACTTTCAAAACTTTCATACGCATTTAGTAAAATTATGCTATTTTGATATCAGGTACAAACAAACACTTTATAAAATGGTGATAATAATGTTGGTGATGATGAATACATGCATAAATAATGAGTTTTATAAGTTTTTAATCACGTGCATCGGGAGTAATGTTTTCAATTTCACTATTATTATAATACACAAAAATAGTCAGCAACATTATTTTTAAGTCGGAAACTTGATGATAAATACCATCGGACTGTTTTTAAGTTAAGAAAAACTGAGAACGTGATAAACATTATTTTTTTCTGCAGATTGTCAGATTTTCGGTCTAAAATAGTTTATAGTTACAAGTATTCAACTTTAAATTCTTAATGTAGAAATTAATGGTAAGTTCTTAAGTTTTCTGTTAATTTAAATCAAAACTGTTGGGGGCAGAGGATGTAAATAATTACACAACACAATGGTCACGCTTGAAAGGCCTCAGCCATTTATTTAACACGTATAAAAAACAAGACTTCACATAACACGTGTAAATACTTTCACATAAACGAGTCCTTTACGTACATACGCGTGACGCTAACTCACAAATAGTTCACAGTTACTTTACAATACTTCACTGACTCTAATACGTTAGATAACTTAGGAAATCTGGAAATCTAGGGCCGCTCCAGGAGCGTAGGGTGCCAAGACAAACTGACGTGGTGACGCTTCAAGTCGAACTGCAGAGAGAGAACGTCGTCTTCAAGGAAAGTGTAGCTTAAGTACTTTTTCAGCCGGTCGCAAGTCGTGGGAGAGAGTCCCTATCCCTCTCGTCCTGTTCCCTAATCCTGTTGAGGCCGGCTGATGTACACCTCCCCGACCCCCGCATACCGCAAGCACACTATTGGTCATCAATAGTGGCGTGTTTTTCTCCGTTGTAATCCACCAATAGAAATCCAGATTATTCTTAACGGTTTTCTGCGCTATTTACTTCTAAGAACCGCATTATGTACTTCTAAGAACTCAGTACATAGCCTTATATACTATCCCTGTAGCCGATTGGACAATAGTCTTGCCTCTGATTGGCTTGCCCCTCATTATGTACAGCGCGTATATACATACGTTACGCATCTATGAATGATGTAATGTTGATTATATTTAGTGATTCTAAATTACATGCTCGTGTCCGTAACAAAAACAATAAATTAATTATAAGTGTGTATATGCAATGGCTAACAACATTGCCAACTGACGAAAGATGTCAATCTGTTTCAAACTTCAAACGTACAAATTCTCTGTCTGTTTAAACCAGTGCAAAAAATGTAATCCGATGATGAATTGATGCCCGAAGAATCACCAAACTAAAGTGGCAGTAGGCAGGGCACATTGCTTGTAGAACGGATGGTTGATGGGGCCAAAAGGTTCTAGAGTGGTGACCGCGTACGGGAAAACGCACCGTAAACAACGAAGACCTCCCACGATTAAAAAATGGAAGTTTTTGACGGACACTATTGAAAAAAAAAAACACGGCATAAAGACACTACAGACGGCTATTTACTAGTTTTTTCAAATACAGAGTATATCAATCATTCTGTCAAGGATATTTTAACCAACAAATAAAGAAACTGGTTAGGTAGATAAATGTGTGTTTATATTGTTTTTCAATGAAAAATTTTAATATCTTTGAGTTTTTTTTTCCGCTCTTTTTCTTAAAACCTTTAAATATTGGAATCATTTGAAAATTGAAGATTTTAAACAAACTGGTTTAGTACCTAATATGTTATTGTTATTGTTTGTTAATTTTTTTTTTTAAATTGCACCTAAAGGTTGATGTTAAAAACTTCTTAATCTTTAATTTATTCCTTAGAGGCGGAGTTGTTATACACGTCCATCGTCCACCAAATAGAATATTAAGTTACACAGTAGAGATAACAAACTTTGCGCTTTAGTTGGGCTTGAACTCAACAAACTTCAGCTTGAATAAGATTAATTGATCGGCCTGGAGATTAATCAAGTAGAATCAGGTACATAATTTGTAGACTTCGATTTTACATAATATCTTATCATCGTCCTTTCAGTGAAGCATCATTGAAATGCTTAGTACTCTGATTTTAGTCAGATTATATTTTTGAAAGGTTGTTTTCTGTAGAAAAAAAAAAACTTTATTAAAACCTGAAGGGACCACATAATAGTGCGTTGAGTGCGAGTGGTTTTTACGTTAACAAGATCGAAATGTTTACCGCATTTGGGTCTCTGATTGGTAAAGAGCTTAGATCGGGCCAATCAGAGCGCCCAGCGTCATAAACATGTCAATCGCGTTAACGTAAAACAAACTCACACTAGGGACTCAGTAGATTTTTGAATTGTAAAATAGCCTTCCCATCATCGTCATCATCATTTCAGCCGAAAGACGTCCACTGCTTAACATAAGCCTCCCCCAAGTGTCGCCACAATGAACGGTCCTGTGCGTCTCGCATCCGTCGGACGCGCGCTGAGCAGCGCGGTATCATCTCGTTCAACATACCACAGTGTCTCAAGACGAAAGTCTATGACCAGTGCGTGTTGCCAATGATGACATATGGCTCCGAAACGTGGTCGCTTACAATGGGCCTCATCAGAAGACTTAAAGTACCCTTCTATCTGAGTATATTTATGGTGTTAATTATTTTGATTTTTGGTTAAACTAAGGATATTTTCCTGAACGAATTCCTATCACAATGACCAATCTCATCGGATATTAGCCAAATACGAGATAATATAATTTAACATGCACAGTTATTTACATATTACTTATTGCATTAATATGACAAAAATTAAAACTAATTATGACCTTATTTAATACTTACTGACTTACATTATAATGCACAGGCGTGTGCGCAAACAGAAGTGCATCACATTTCAACTGTTACGCAGTTTGGTAAGTTTATAAAATGTACAACATTTTTGGTCCAAAATATTTTTTCTTTCTTAATCTCTGATCCCCTACCCTCATAGTCCAACAGTCAATCCGGTATGATCAGGGAGAAATCAAGTGAAGGATCAGCGACTCTACGTGTTTTTCGACGTACCTACGAGGATGTCACACCTTTTTTTTTCGGTGGAAAAATCATCCAGTGACATACCCCGCTCTTGGGCGGAGCGAGAGATAGTGTCAGACTTTTACTGACTAAAAACCCACTATCTGCCACCGAACCTTCCTATCAGACCCCAGTAAGCTTCGACCCTACTGGGCCCCTACGGTTTACTTACAACTCCTTGAGGCGCGCGTGGAACAATACGCGCCGTCGACGTCTTGGGCTCGGTCCGGACGGTTACCGGACGGTCGGACGGTGAGCTACTTATTGCTCGCCGCCCGCAAGCCCGGGCCTACGGTGGCCGGAAATCGGGATTGGAATCCTAGCGGCGGATGGGGCGTGAGGACAGTTGCCTCACGCGTGCGGCTTCCTCCTTTGCTAGCATTATTGTTTCGCAGAAGGAGGTGACCGCCTGCTGGTCTGTACCAAGGCCCGGTGCGAGAGATCGCTGCTACCGATCGCCCCCACGAGGACACGGCGTCGCTCTGCCCAAGCGGGGCACATACGACGATGACACCTGAAACTTGTTACAGAGTAATTCCTAATTGAAAAACCCAATAGCACTTCTACCTAACCCAGCAATCGAAACCAGCACCCCACCAAGCTCGGCAGTTGTGCTTGCGACTATGAAATAAACAAGGTAATTTGAAACGCTTTTAGGATAGCAATGTACTATACTAAGTATAGTATATTTAAGTCCTAAAGATACTGATTGATACCCGAAAGTTTTGGAGCAAATTTTGGACGCTGTGTTTGAAATAGTAACAAAGTTTTGATTTGGACACCAAAAGTACGGAAACTAAATGACAGACCACCCCTTCTTCAGTATAGTAACTTCTAACCGAGTATCGAAGCTGTTCCAACTTATTTTGAAGAGAAGTTAGCGTAGTGGCTGGGCGTGACGCATGTTGGTTCTCACACGAACAAATATTTGAGTAGCCTACAGATGGTTAAATTGGGTCTGGGTATTTTTGCATGTGAGGTTAAATGTTTGTTGAAGTATTCAAGGTTCAGGGAAAATTCCTTGTGTTACACCGTTTTTCATAAAGAAAATCTAAATATCAGGTATCCGTGGAGCTAGGAAAGAGTTTTTTAGTAGTATTACTATTGGATAATTACACGTAATAATAATTATCCTTTGTTTGACACAAAGTCTAAAAAAAAAACTTAAAAAAACGATTTTGATACATAAACTCACACTTGTCTTCCATTTTTATTTAATTAACCGTGAAACTCAAACTCAAAGCATTCACAGCCACTATTTATTGTCAAAGTAGGTATATCAGTCAAAAAAAAAAAACGTTCAAGTAACACACACAACGGTGTAAAATCAGGGACAGGGAGTGTCAGAATTTTACTGACTAAAACTCACTCATGTTCCTTAGTTGCCTGACCGCCCGGTAACCGTCCGGACCAAGCCCGATTCATCGATGACGCGTAGTGTTCCACGGGTGCCTCGAAGTTGTCAGTATAACCGTAGGGGCCCAGCAGGCCCGAAGCCTACTGTGGCTATGAGTTTACTTAGGTAAACCCTAAGAATATAGGTGTGGTTTTAGTCAGTAAAATACTGATAAGCTTTCGCGCTCTGCCCTAGAGCGCGAGAAGTATTGAATAATTTCCCACCTTAAAAAAAAACTTATGTTACTTCAGTTACCCTATACGCTACGGGGCAGCTGTAACTCTTTCGAACAGGCATCGACCCTAACAGGCCCCGTCAATTATTCTGACATCCCTTTGAGGCATACATGGAATACAACGCGCCTTAAACTCGGCTCTAGTCATGTGCTTATGTCCTATGCGAATGACGAGCTATAATGATGGCTGAACGTACAAAACTCAAATGGGATCATCTACTTTTAAGGGAATAAAAAAGCGCATAATATTAATAGCTAGCAAAAATACCTACGTTTATTCATTCCGTTTACATAGTTAATGACACTCATTCGTTAAACGTATTGTGCTGCATGAAAATAACTGTTCCTACACAACATTTTAATGGCGCTATTAATTATAACGTTTCAGGTAATCGACATACATTTGCCAAATTAAGTAACGCCAATATTAATTGACATATATTTACACAATTAGCTTTGAACCATAAAAAGTGCTTATTCATGGTTATTAGGCACTTATATGGCAAGTCAATTGAGGTAAATGGACTCAATTAAAGACTATTAGTGATATAAAAGCATTTTTATATACTTTAGTACACTGGCGCTTAAAAAAAAATGTCAACCCAGGTTTGGCAAAAGTCCGGTGTTCATTGTTTCTATTGGGGAGGCGGCGAGCCTCTTTGCCGGTTTACCACCGCTGTATATGGAGGCAACAATCCTAACATACGTGGTGTGTGAAGGTGCATTGCCTGGGTGTAACATCACTGCAGTAACAAATTGCGCTCGGCGGGAACTCATAGTGATACGGAAACAGTGACAGTCATAACATAGCGCTGGGCATGCCACAATTACGGCACTAAATCTCCTCTTTGAGGAGTGCTTAGATAGGTGCACCAGCGTCCTCACCATTAACCTGATGCAGGTCATCCTAGTATATGGTTATACATAATTCCAATTCACCGGGAGGATACGCCCGGGTGTCACCATTGTGTGGGACCTATCGAGTCCGGCTCTATTCCAGGCCATGGTAAGCGTAAGATGGTATAGGAACAAGTCACCTCCTTCCGAGATACGATAGGGATCAGGCCCAGGTCGATGATAACGCGTTGTGCTCCACCCAGAGCCAGAAAAGTTATTTGACGATTTTCTAGCCTCAAAAAAGAAGATTGTATAATAAAATATATTATGTTATAGAAGCAATATCCGGTCTGAAAACAACTGCAATCAGCTATCCATCTTTGCGTTACTTATCGTAATTTCCTTTTAAAGCGTTCATTAAATGTTTACGAGTTGTTATAAACGGGCCGGTTAGATAAATCAGGCATCTTTACAATAATTATATAGCTATAACTTTGTATTTAACAGTAGATAGGCATTACATTGTCCTCTAAAGTTGTTTAACGCTTCGGATAATATTTAGGGAAACCTTAATGATGGTAATGCTCAATTTCAGCAATGTAATGAATGTGGGGTGTAATAAGCAGCAGCTAAGCCAAGCACGGTTTTGATTGTTATACAAAGAAATCTTATCGCTTATGACTTTTTAATTTGTTATAAAAAAAAGGGTAAGTAAGGAAGTTTGAAAGTGGCGCCAGTAACTGAAAAGTTGAAAGGGAATCGTTTGTCTTGGTATGGTCATGTGAAGAGGAGGGATGAAACGCAAGTTACTAAAAGAGTCATGAGTTTACATGTGGATGGATGGAGAGGGAGAGGGAGACCAAATAAAAGATGGATGGATTGTGTGAAGAGTGATATGAAAGAAAAGGAAGTTAGTGATAGCATGACGAGTGATAGGGCAGAATAGAAGAACAAAACATGTTCGACCCCAAATAACACGGGACAAGGGTAGGAAGATGATGATGATAAAAAAAGTATATCATCCTTCCTACCTATAGCTTTTAAACATCAAAACTAAGAACAGATAATTTTTTAAAGTTTAAGATAGGATATTTGAATAATAATCAACATGCTTTGAATTGTAAAATGCTCAGCGGTGATATAATGCAGGCTAACAATAACATACCTACATATGTACATAAAAATGTTTCCACTGCTAGAGTTCAGGCCTCCGCGTTTTCTCTCTAGGAGATTAAATGGGTCGTTATACAGTACGCGTTCCCAGTGCGGGTTGGTGAATATCACGTCATTGAATTTTTGGTCCTAGGCCATGCCAGTTTCTTCACGATGTTTTCCTTCACCGTTCACAATGTTACCTGATGGTAATTAGTATTTATGGCATCGATTTTATCTTACAGTGTAGATACATACTTTCCTTAAAGACTGGTGAAATATTGCTCAAGTTTTCTAAAAACAAATGTCTTCAACAGCTTCTATGGAACTCCGAAAGCAAACTTGTGAATGAAGTGTGGAAACATAAGCAGTGTATTCAAATTTTAATCATTACATTGCAACAAGAGCTATTTATTAAAATTAAACTAACTTCATCTTACTGAACCCGGCATAACAAATTTCTCTTTCTGGCAAAATGTTGCTATATAAATGCAAAGTACGCTTTTGGATTATATTTCCTGTACAAAACTATCCGTGCTAACAGATATGCGGCGTGAATATTATTTAAATTACCCACATCTAAATGAAGTGCATCGTGGAACTGGTTAACTTTGTATTTATGTTAGCATTTTTCTTAACAATTATGTTTTTTTTTATTTGTAATGTACAATAAGTCGATGGTAATGTACAATTCGAAATGCAGTAAGTTTTATTTTAAGTTATACGACTGTTATGAAGAAGTGTAAATAGCATGGTTTGTCCAATTTATTAAATTTATAAATCAAAATTTATTTGTGTCTCAGAGAGCATGTGTTCCAACTTCCTTTGAAACAATTTTCATCCAGAAAAAAATCTTGTACGAAACACAGTAACGATTTTGATATACCTTTCAATGACTTCCCACGCTCTTGGGCGGAGCGGGGAGGGTGTGTCAGACTTTTACTGACTAAGACCTACTCCTACTTCTTCTTTACCTTCGTTCCAAGGCTCCGGGGTACCCTTTCGCACAACCCATGGCCCCAGTAGGCTTCGACGCTGCTGGGCTCCTACGGTTTGCTGACATCTCTTTGAGGCGCGCGTGGAACACTACGCCGTCTGCAAGCCTACACCTACGGTTGTTATACCTACGTATTATAAAAGAGAGAGTACAACGGCCGCTAGATGGCAATATCAACATTTTCCATACAAACCAAGCACGATACCATTTACTGGCACTTCGATTATTAAGTAAAGTATAGAAGTTAAAGAATTTGGTCAAAATCCGTGACAGGAATTGAGTGCTCGACGCTCTTTAGACTTCAAAAATTTCATTACAGTGGTCTCTACAGCATGTGTTCTATGTTATGTGTCTATTTACATCATGTCATTATATAAAACTTTACTTGAGAGTATCAAATGGTTTTAAGGTTTTGATTTACCTGTTATACGCCAGAAGTTAGAAAGTTAGGGGCGCGTTCACACACGGCAAAACTTTGTTGCGGTCGCCACGCGGTGGCCGGGTGCTAAGCGCGTACTTTTCTTTATTTATATCATAATTCAATTCTAATAGCTACACCATAATATTCTATTGTTTACCACTAAAGAAATACGCGGCGTTGATGGCAGCCGCGCGGCGTTAACTATGAGTACGCGCGAATCATAATACAAACTCACCTTGAGATGAAAGAATCAAACTTGATCGAATGGAATTCGTGGAAATCAAACGCAACATTTCTTTTAGAGACGACATTTATTTAACGGCTTTCCTTGTTTTGTCGCTTTCAGCTTTTCGCCTATGGGCACAGATTTATACTTCAGGTGATTTACTACGGCGGTCCGATGGCGTCATGTTTTCCGATCGTATTTGTTTCAATAGCGATTTACGAATATAAGAGCTAGTGTAGATAAGGCATTTTACGCGTATGTCTACTGACTACTTGTTTCTGTAGTTAAGCGAGTAGCTGAGATACAAGTTTGTACTAGAAGATAATTTAAATTAACGCTTTGCTTACGTTTATTTTAATTAATCTTTTTAATTATTGATAGACTCGCGTTCTTCGCGACTTCTCACCTGATCTATTTACATAAATACGCGTTATTTTTTTTTAAATGCCGCTTGCTACACTCGGAACAGGTGTATGAAAATGCCTTATCTGAACATGCTTCAGTTCGTGCATTTCAGCAGAGCGTATTCCATGTTATAAACACACACTAGACTAACCATCCCATTTATTGGCTGATGGTAGACGTTTAAGTAAATATGAAACAATATAGCAGATAACTGCACGTGACTGTGCCTAATAAGTTTCTCTGCATATTAATCTCATTTACAAAAAAAAATATTAAGTCTGATACGATATCTGTTAGCGAAAATGTATTTATACCTAGTAATTAACACAATGGCGAGATCAGAGATAATATAGGAAAAAAACAACTCATAAACATACCCTTGAGTGTTTTATCCTAATATGCAAATGTAAAAATGTATTCAATAAAAATACCAAACCAAATAAAGAAAGAAAAAACATTTATTCTTGGCTAACTTAATTTAAATAATATTAACGACATCATCCGACGAGCCCTTGTCACCGTCGGCGTTCCGGCTGTTTTGGAACCTCATGGCCTGGCAGGCGACGATGGTAAGAGACCGGACGGTATGTCTTTATTTCCGTGGAAGATGGGTAAGTATTTAGTGTGGTACGCTACCTGTGTTGACACTCTTGCACCATCCCATCTTCCTAGCTCTTCGTACTGTGCTGGTGCTGCCGCTGCTCAAGCGGCGGAAATACAACAACCTCATCGGCAGTTTATCTTTAGATCTAAATAGGATAATTATAATCTTTAAGAAAACGGATAATTATTTACTCAAAAATCTTATTTAGATTTACGTAGTTATTTTAGACTTACCTAGTACTTTTTTGGCTGGCTATACTGTTTTCTCATACTTATAATGGAAACGTAATCTTTTTATCAGGGTAACCATTGTGTTAGGAACACAATTAGTAACATAGGTGGGTGCTAAAATTAAAAATTAAATCAGATTTGAAAAACTATGATGTGGTATCAGGCAAATATACGTGACGCTGATATTCTACCGGATTCTTGCTGGCGGTAGGGAAATCGAGCTGAATTTGTGGATTTAAGATTGTGAAGCTTACCGAGTCTATAACAGAGTTCTCATATACATACACAGTAACATCTACACCTAGCTATGCGGTCAGAAATCCATCACTTGCCACCGTGATACTCGTTGTGAAACGTGATATTGTTTTGACTTTATTATGTTACCGCGTGTCACATATAAAAGGTATTATAATATTAGTTTAAGTATATTTATTAGTTTATGTACATGCAAATTGTTGGGGGCAGAGGGTAAAAATATACAACAACAAAACACAATGGTCACGTCGAAAGGCCTCGGCCATATTTATTGCAACAAATACTTAAATACGAAAATATCAAACATAGAAGAGCACAAAAGTGCTGCTTATTTCAAAAGAAATTTCTTCAAGCAGCTTCATTCTGCTACAGACCAGATAGTCAGCAACATAAATTACATAAAATCATCAATGAAATTGCCGTTTTTTAAAACAAGTTGCTTTGAAGTGTTATATCTTTGGTATGACTTGGAATTATTTATTTATGTATCATGATCCTGTTGTGTCCCACTGCAGGGCAAAGGCCTCCCTTCCGTTATTACACTCTTTTCTGTCCTTAGCTACTTCTGGCCAATCCTTAAGGTAGGAGTCCAAATCGTCACGCCATCTCCTTCTGGGCGTCGCTGGCTCCTGCTGTTCGGAATCCAGTAAGTAGTTGCCTTCGCCCAACTTTTTGATGTGACCGGCCCAGTTTCATTTTAGTTTGGTGGCTGAGTTACCTACGTCTGCGATTTGTGTTTTGGAACGAAGTATTATAATTTTCCTTATGCGATCTGTTCTTTTGACCCCGAGAATACTTCGTTCCATTTTCAAATAAATTTTCGAATTATAAGTTCAAATAAACTTTATATTAAAGTAACGTTTTTTTTTTTCAAAATTAGGTATTTATTAGTTTGTTTGTGTTTTGTATTTTCTGTAATAACTGAAAAAAATACTAACTACGCAGTACTGAAGGATGAATATGGCGACAAGAAAGAGTTTATGTAGTTTTTTTTTTCATTATGCAAAACTTAAAAGAAACTCACCATACCACCTTACTAAAATTGCTATCTTAGTTAGGAAGTTCATGGAAATATATGAAAACGAAATAGATCCCCATCATAAGACACCCTCAACATAACACAACAACACTGTATTTACTTGATTTTGTCTCGTAAATATAGTTGAACAATCAGCTAAAGAGCTGAGAAGGGAAAACAAACGATAAAAAATAAAATAAAACAAACAAAAATCTTTCATATTTCTTCGAACCAAATAAAACTAAAACTACATGACAATCTCGTTTAGCAAACTTTCTTTTAAACTATTGATAAGTTTCCTTAAATAAAATGGGCAAGTGAGAGTCGGACTCACGCACTGAGGGTTCCGTACAAATTTACCTATGATGAAAACAGTTCGATTCCCGAATTGAGTTACGAAGATTTTTCTGAATCGCAAAAAAAAAGCTTTTTTTTTGTGACGTATCTACAAATTTACAGTTTTTAGATTTCTTCCTATCCGATTCGATTTTTTCTTTCCTTTTTTTTATTTTTCTTGTGCTATGTGAACTTACTTCATGCCAAATTTCAGGATTCTAGGTCAACGGGAAGTACCCTATGAATTTTGATTCCCTTGAGAGTGTCGAAATAAACGTTTTTAGCTAGAAACGGCTTAAAAGGCCGTATCTTTTTTTTTTCGTTAACTCAGAAGTTTAATTTTTTCACATACCGCTTCATGGGACCGCAGACTTGAGTATATGATAATTTCAATTCGATAACTCCACGCATTCCCGAGATAAAGGGTCTTGACAGAAAGACGGACAGACGAACAATAAAGTGATCCTACAAGGGTTCCGTTTTTATCCTTTTGAGGTACGGAACCCTAAGAATATAAAATAGTTTTAGGCTTGATTTTCATATGATATATTGCTAAGTTCAGTTAAACCCTTGTTTATCTAAAGTACTGAAACACTATAATGATAATTTGATGGACCTCACAAACTTAGCTCATCGACTTTTATTTTCTACCACATATTCTGAAGTCCCTTACTCCCACAACTTTAATACTTTGTACTTTTACGGCGGATATAATTTACTAGAGGACTTGCAATTACTTGGAAATAAATGACACACCGAAACTTATTATTCCTTACAGTACTAGGAGTTTAGAAATATCATAAAAACAGGAACTTATCAAAAAGAACGGTAAAAGAGTAATCGTTATGTAGCAATGTATCAAATATGTATATAATCACAACATACATTAAAATCGCTATGCTCGGAGTTTCCTTCCGTGATACCATCAGGAATGGAGATATCCGCAGGAGAACCAAGGTTACCGAGACAGCCCGAAGTATTGTTAAACTTAAGTCGCAGTGGGCAGGGCACATTGCTCGCAGAACAAATGGTCGACGGGGTCGAAAGGTTCTGGAGTGGTGACCACGTACCGAAAAAAGCAGCGTTGGTCTTCCAATGCTGCGTTTTCCGACACCACCCACAAGGTGGACCGGTGACCTGGTGAAGGTCGTAAGAATCCAATAAATGCGAGACCCACAGAACCGATCGTTATAGCGACAATTGGGAGAGGCCTATGTCTAGCAGAGAATGTCGACGATGATGATGACATTAAAAGCATATGCCAGTTTTTAATATACCGCTCTAAGCCCGTCAAAGGACTTCGCATGATAGGTAATAGGGTGGATATCCAGAAAATATTATTTTTGAGTAAATTTTGTGGATTCTTGTAAACCTGCGTGCATCGCTCTTAAATTTTAATAGTATTAATAGGCATGTTCAGATTACAAGTTTCTTATCAGATTTACCCCAGATAAACAAGAATTTAAGGAGATATTCATATATTGTTTTTAACCATTGTTGAGGATAATGATGTAATTTGAGAAAAATGATTTTCAAGCTTAGGAAAATGACGATATGTTGAGGATAATGATAATGCTCATGAATTTAGTTTTGTACTTCTGTAAACGACGAAGGTAAATGAAAATAAAAATAATTAAGTATCTAAATGATATTTTTATTTGGTTTAAAGTATCACAAATCAAATAATATAAACAAACGTCAAAATAAGTCCAACAAAAACCAACTTCTAAGACTTCTAAAAACATGATTGCATTCAGATAGATTATGTAAATTAAAAGTATCAAAATCAACAGTCGAATATCAAAATATTAAAAGTTGTTCGCCGTAGGATCGTAAAAACCGTTAGTTCATAACCAGACTATAACAAACTATAAACTCACGGTTTTCACAATCATACGGTGACTGAGTTTACAAGTCTAACAAAAATAAATTAAACATAGTCATTGATTAATTTTTCATTAACAATTTTAAATTTTTAACAGCCTCATTTATGGTTATAAAAATTTCCTAACACTGTCAGGGATCATACAGGAGAGACTAAACATGGTTGAAAGGTGGTGTAAACTCAACCATTTATCCATCAACCCAAGCAAAACGGTGTTCATCCCGTTTACCAGAAGGAGGGACCTAACAGCAATGGTACCATAAAGCTCTACGACACCGTACTAGAGTTGTCCACAGAAGTAAAATATCTTGGAGTAATCCTAGACAGCAAACTCACTTGAAAAAGCCATGTCGAAGCGACAGCAAACAAGGCTCTATGAGTATTTGGCATGTGTCGCTCTGCCTATGAGAAAATATGGGGCCTTAGGGCCTCCACAACGACCGATCCTGTGCGTCTCGCATCTACCGCACTCCCGCGATTCTCACCAGTTCGTCGGTCCACCTTGTGGGACCTTGTGGCCTTCCGACGCTGCGCCTTCTGGTGCGCGGTCGCCACTCTAAAACTTTTCGGCCCCACCGACCATCCGTTCTACGAGCAATGTGCCCTGCCCACTGCCACTTTAGTTTGGCGATTCTTCGGGCTATGTCGGCGACCTTGGTTCTCCTGCGGATATCTTCATTCTTTATGCGATCACGCAAGGAAACTCCGAGCATAGCCCTTTTCATTGCCCTTTAGGTGACTGTAAACCTTCTGATGAGGCCCATTGTAAGCGACCATGTTTCAGTGCCATATGTCATCACTGGCAACACGCACTGGTCATAGACTTTCGTCTTGAGATACTGTGGTATGTTGGGCGAGAAGATACCGCGCAGCTTCCCGAACGCTGCCCAGCCGAGTCGGATTCGACGATTGACCTCTTTCTCAAAGTTAGACCTACCCATCTGGATTGTCTGTCCCAGGTAAACGTAATCGTCTACAACTTCGAGTGCAGAGTCTCCACTCTTTCGGAAGCTCTACTAAGGTCACCGAGCATTGTACTGAGCTCCTCCGTTGTCTCAGCCATGACTACTATATCGTCGGCAAACTGAAGGTGAGTGATGTACTCACCATTAACATTAATGCCTAGTCCACTTCAGTCCAGAACCTTGAAGACATCCTCCATTGCAGCCGTAAACAGTTTTGGAGAAATGACGTCTCCCTGCCTCACACCCCGCTGCAGAAGGATAGGTTTCGAGGTCCGATCCTAAAGTCGAACTGACATTGTGGCGTTCTCGTACAAACACTTCAGCACCTCGATGTATCGATAGTCAATCTGGGACCGTTGGAGAGATTGCAGTACAGCCCGAGTCTCGATCGAATCAAAAGCTTTCTCGTAGTCCACGAACGCTAAGCATAGAGGCAGGTTATACTCCTCGGTCTTCTGTATAACCTGCCGGAGCGTATGTATGTGGTCTACGGTGCTGAAAACTTTTCGGAATCCAGCTTGTTAGGGAGGCTAGAAGTCGTCAAACCTGCGCGCGAGACAGTTCGTGATGACTCTGGAAAACGGCTTGTAGACATGGCTCAGAAGTGAGATGGGCCTGTAATTCTTAAGCAGGGCATTGTCGCCCTTCTTAAAGAAAAGTACCACCACACCTTTGCTCCATGCCTGTGGCGTCTTTCCCTCAAGTATGACGGAATCGAACAACCTCTGAAGGGCCTTTAGGACCGGTTTTCCACCTGCCTTCAGGAGTTCGGCTGTAATTCCGTCGTCACCCGACGCCTTGTTGTTTTTAAGCTGCTTCAGAGCCATCCTAATCTCGCGGCGGATATGACTCTGCCACCGTCGGTCTTCAGTTTCGTGAGCTGGCTCTGCCCTATAGACAGATCTCTTGCAAAAACCTTGGAGCCCTTATTCCGCTCGATCGCGTCTTTAATCCGTTCGGTATTAAAGAGGCGGAGATTGCGTTTTAAGGACTTGGAGATCCGTCTATTGAGCTGCCGGTAGATGCACGCATCGTCTGAAGACTGCAGAATCATCTCACGCCTCTCTTTCAAGAGTTTGAGAGTTTCACCCGAGAGTCTTTTCTTCTTTGTACGACGAGTCTTAAAAAACTTAGACCCGACTGTATGGACAGTTTCCACGAACCCATCGTTGTATTCGTCCACTGAGCCACCTAGGCACTCCAAACGATTGTGAAGTTCGAGCTGAAAGTTCTCGGAGTTTTGAATCTGGATCTGTGCTGGACGGAGCGTAGACTTCATCAGTCGAGATCTTTCAAAGCTTGATATTGATATTCAATGTGCCTCTTACCATTCGGTGATCACTTCCAGTTTTCACTGCGTTGATCACAGAGACATCATTGAATATTTACTTCTTCGTCGACATGATGAAGTCAATCTCATTTCTGGTCGCACCATCAGGGCTTTGCCAGGTTCACTTCCTACGCTCATGTTTTTGAAGAAGGAGTTCATCATATAGAGGCCCTCCTTCTCCATATAACTAGCCAGTAGGTGTCCCCGGCGGTTCCGATGTCCAAATCTAAATTGCCCCACTCGCAGCTCATCACCGTCTCGTTTGCCCAGTTTCGCGTTAAAGTCCCCCATGACCACGGTGAAGTGAGTCTTAGAACCATGCATGGCTCTTGATATATCCTCATACATGGATTCTACTTCGTCGTCGGGATGTGTTGAGGTCGGGGCGTAAACCTGTATGACCTTCAGCGAATATCTTGATGATATTCTGAATATAAGGTACGCCACCCTGGTCGACACACTCTCGATCTTCACCACATTGTTCATATAAGGGACTTGTGGACGATAAACCCGATACCACCCTGGGACTGCTGGTCACCCTCCCGGAAATAGAGCAGCTTACCGGATTTGAGAATTATCGTGTCCTCCCCCTGTCTTCGGACTTCAGATAATCCCACAATACTAAATCGTAACCTGCTCAATTCTTCCTCAAGTTCGGTGATCTTCTCGTCGGACCGGAGTGTACGCGTGTTATATGTTGCCAGGTCCAGTCGTCGTTTTCTAAAGGGGTAGCCGGAGATTCTTCGCACCCCTTGCCTCGCCGTAACCTTGACCGCTACCGGAGTCAAGGGTAGACGGCCTGCCAGGCACTAGGGGCCATTTTTTGGTTGTGCTTGTCATTTTGGGGTTGCCATAATCGCCACGCTTGGCATGCGGGTTGGCGATCGCAGTGTGGTTGTTGCAATTCACAGAGAATGCTGCTGCCCATTCTCTGGTATGTGATATGACAAAATACATACCATTCATAATCTCAAAAAGGAGTTTAAGATCTACATTCAGACACTGTCTACATTTTAAGCGACAGCCAAGGAACACTTAATGCACTCACGTCCAATAGAGTGCATTTTGGGCTGGTACTAAACTGTATTAAAATACTAAACCGGATAGGAAGGCGCAACAAGGTCAGATTGATCTGGGTGCCAGGTCATACAGGAGTAGAAGGCAACGAAAAAGCCGACACTCTGGCAAGGAAAGGAAAGGATCCGAGACACCCCTATATGGATTGGAACCCTTCATAGGACTCTCACCAAGGGTCATCAACCAAGCATTGAAAAGAGCTGCGTTGGCGATACACAGCACACACTGGCGCAACACAACAGGTCAGAATTATGCAAAGCTATTTCTCAATGAAATAGATAAGGCCTGGACCCAAAAACTATGGAGGTACAGCAGATCACAGCTCCGAACAATCACAGGAGTCTTCACGGGGCACTATGCCACCAACAAACAGCTCCACAACATGGGACTAGCAAGCGACCCGACTTGCAGGATCTGTGGAGATGAAGAGGAGAATATACTACACTTACTGTGCGACTGTGCAGCACTAGGCTCCAAAAGACTAGAGTATCTGGGCCAACCATTTCCAAGACCAGAGGACTACAGGCTCAGCCCCATCAAGGCCATACTGGGACTCACGAAGAAGGTGCACAGAGGGCTAGGGGTTAAGTAAAAGGGAGGGGAATAGTACAAAAGATCCAGAAGGGTCGAAGTGCTCTGGCCTAGGGCCAGCCCCACAACAAGATAAGATATGGTTATAAAACCAAACAAGAAAAAAATTAAAAGGCAACAGTTCTAATTCATACCCTGGAAAAGAAACACTTTGAATATGATCAAAATAATGCAAAAAGATGTTTCTATTGAAAAACAAAACAACTTACTACCTAAAAAAGAACTGGGCAAGTGCGAGTCGGACTCGCGCCCTGAGGGTTCCGTACAAACTTCTACCTCTCTTCCTCAAATAAACTGAACAGCTGCCCTTCTTTGAAATTACACTAACCAGAAGAGAAAAGACCTTAAATAAATGCATATATTACGAACTCCCATCATTATCCTCAACATGTGTCATTATAATTTCACATAATATCATTCTTCTCAACGTGCGTCATTATCCTGGCAGTACAAATTCATGACAATGACGTTGAGAAAAATGATGAATCGGAAAAAAACTTGTACAAACATGTTTTGCGCATGTAGAATTTCAAAAAACGTTTTATAATTGCGTATGTACACAAAACCTTCATACGTTTTTGCTAAATGAATAGTGTAACAATAGAATTTGACGGGTAAACAAATGAAAATGTAAATGACGTTTGCAATAAAACTTTTTGGAGAATGAATTTCAAAGCCTTACCTGCAAAAAACGAGCGTGTATATCTACACCAAAGCACGTCGTCCGACTGTGGTGCGGGGAGGTCTGTTTGCCCAGCCACTAATTTCCCTCCCTCCCGTCTCTTACTCGACATAATATTGAAATCAAACATAGCGCAGGACAATGACGCACATTTTTTGAACATGAGTTTTTTATTTATTAACTTAGCGGGCATTGGTAATTTTATCAAGAATATGAAGATTTATTATGTATAATTACAGCACTCAACAGCAAATAGCTCCATGAAGTCACAATTGTTGATATCATCAAAATATATACCGCGTGTGCCCGAGGCGACACGTGAAAAAGTGGCAATTTTATTGGGTTTTTTTAAATATTTTTTTTATTATAAATTTTTTACAATCGTGGTTTAGAGCAACATTTTCGTTGATTCTTTTACTATTAAAAGTAACACTTTTTTTTAAAATACGTACACGCGTTCTCAAGAAATTTTCAAAGACATGAATTTGGAGCCTCTCAAATATTCACCCACTGGATCCTACCCTCGAATATGTTCTCTCTCTATAATTCAAAGGCTTGCTGGGAGAAAACGGGTTTTCGAGTAAGTGTATTAAAAACAAATAAGTACCTTCTACTTTCAAAATTAGAATAATCGATGTACAACCACGAAATGGGAAACTGAAAACGAATCTTGACGTCACTGATGATATTTCTACGTATGTATGAACATTTCAGATGCATGTATGCGAATCCTTCGACATGGAATAATAAGGGCTCAAATTGTATTCTCTCTTTTTTTGAGGTTCAACATCATACCTCACTATATATTAGATAGATAAGTTAGTTAGATAGATGGTTATAGGCTTATATAAATATTAGCTGATGGCATCCTATTTTTAAGTGGGTTTCAACCAAGTAAAAATAGAATGAAAGTAATTCCCAGGAAACTTCCCAGTCACATTCAAGAACTTAGTCTGTATGAATTCAAATCATTTGTAAAGCGAAAACTTTGCCAGAAGGCTTTTTATACTATAAAAGAGAATCTTGAGGACAAGATGGCTTGGGATAGACCTGCTCCAGTACTGATTATGATTGTAATAACCTAGATAATATATATATATACATTTCTTTTTTTCTAATTGTCCTTTTTATTATTATTTTTTTCTTGAATTTGACATTGATGATTATTTTTAAGCTATTGCATAGCTTCTATCGCGGGCCTTGAGCGCGGGGACCGAATCCAGAAATTCCGTAACGAAAAATATACCTCACGCTCCCCACTCCGACGGGCACGGAGGTGTGGCTTGGAGGCCGACAGAGACCGAACACCTATTTTAGAAAAGTCGTTAACGACCTGTGTGGCGCATTGGTACAGCGCAGCGCCACACAGCCCCTACCTACCTACCCTCCTGAATGGTACCTATGTTATCATCGTGCCTCGAGTTCAAATCTCGGTCAAACAAAATAGTCTTTTTGTATTATAATAGATTATAGTAATGTTCTATGATAACAACTGTACATACTTGTAGCAATTTATGAAGTAAACAAGAAAGAAAAAAAATTGTTTTCTTATCGGTCACCACGCTCAAAAAGTGTAACTTGAATTAATATCAAAGAAAAAGAAATACTGCATAAATAAAATAAATAAATAATTATAATTGCATAAGTTGATACAAAATGCTATGCAATAGCTTTACCGCGGCAGTCCCCGAGTGCCACACTTATTTTTATTTTACATTTTGACTTTGATGATCTTGGTTAAATTTTATTTAACAATTTGACTTAGAACTTAGAACGTACTTTATTTTATTTTACCATTTAACATTGATATTATTTTTTATTTATTTCTTTTATATTTTACGCCAATTTTTTATATCCTAATAGCCATTAAAAACGAATTTCTTTTATGTAAATCAAGTTTGCCTTGTGGTAAGCAGAGCCTATGCTTATCCCTAGAGGTAACATTCCTTTTGGTTATTTCTCTATATTTAATAAAATATTCAGGATGTTGTCGTATAAATAGACATAATTCTTTAATATACATACATGCTAACGGTAAAATTGTTGTACTTTTTAAACAGTGGCTTACAGCTATCCATATACCAAGCTCCACAGATTGTAAGCATATTTTTTTTTTGTATAATAAATGTTTTATTGACATCCACCGAATTACCCCACAACAAGAGACCGTATGAAAGTACTGAGGAAACGTAACCATAATATGCACTGCCGCTTCAGTTGAGAAATGAGAAAAAAAACGGTCAGATATGTCCACCCAACAGTGAATTTATATATTTTTTTAAATAGTCCTCTATTAAACTGACTACCTATAAGGGTTGGTCCAATAAAAATTGTAATTTTGCGGGTTTAAATAAGTTTTTAAGTAATACGTTTTACAAAAAAACATCTTCAGTGACTTCAGAAGTCGTCAATAAGGAACACCGAATTTGTCTAGTAAAATAATGAAATAATGGACTAACTTCGGACTAAATTCAATGTTAGTCCAATATTTAATTATTTTACTATACAAATCTTTTGAGTGAAATATGCCAAGACAACTGTTATTTCTTCAAACAGACATTTAACCCAAAAAAAGATTCCAAAGCCCCTAAGCAATACATTTTTTTTTTAAATATTAAACTTAAAATTAAAAAGAAATATTTTAGGATGTATTTTTTTTATGATTTTTTTATATCTTTGTAAATAAATATACTTGTACCATTTTAATTAATTATATCATAAAATCGAAATCCACGATAAATGCCGTTACTCATAATTCATAACGCTTGTTAGGTTATAGTCTACCAAGCGCATCTCATGACAATTCCAATAAGCTGAAATACGGCTAAGTTAAATCGATTTATTATGAAATTCCTGTACCTACCTTTATTCCATATCCTATGAAGTGGGTTAAAAAGAAAAAAACCGGGCAAGTGCGAGTCGGACTCACGCACTGTACCTTTATTCGATATCCTATGAAGTGGGTTAAAAAGAGAAAAAACCGGGCAAGTGCGAGTCGGACTCACGCACTGAGCGTTCCGTACAAACTTACCTATGAAAACAGTTCAATTCCCGAATTGAGATACGAAGATTTTACCGAATGGCAAAAACGTTATTTTTTGTGACGTAACTACAAATTTACAGTTTTCAGATTTTTTTCCTATATTTGTGCTATGAGACCTTACTTCATGCCAAATTTCAGGATTCTAGGTCATCGGAAAGCAGCCTATGAATTTTTTTTTGAGAGCGTAAAAATATACGTTTTTTTTGTAACATAAACGGCCGTATCTTTTTTCCGTTATGTTTGTGTTTTTCACAACTTTAAGGGACCGTTTCAACTTAATATCTCTATGCGTTCCCGAGATAAAGGGTCTTGACTGACAGACAGACAGACGGACAACAAAGTGATCCTATAAGGGTTCCGTTTTTTCCTTTTGAGGTACGGAACCCTAAAAATAAATAAAACCCACTTATTCGAGTACTCTTGTGTCATATGTAAACGCGTGTACCTTCCCAATTATCATATACGAGTATGTATTTGGAAGAGTACGTAGCATTAATCTATTGTAAGGACATTTTCCTAAAATAAACCCAACTCTTTCCAAACATGAAATATACCTCTCAAGGGCCCTAAATTGAAGAAAGGGTTCTACATGCCTCAACATTTAGCTTTGTTTCATACACATTAAAATTTATTATATTAATTTACGATTATTTTTTTTATTCTTTTTAACCGACTTCAAAAAGGAGGAGGTTATAATTATGTTCGGTTGAATGTGTTTTTTTTTTATGTATGTTCACCGATTTCTCGGTCAATTGTGGACCGATTTTGATTTTTTTTTTTTTATTGAAAGGTTATGCTTCCGAGTTAGTCCCATAGAAATATTGTTATGATCTGATCATAAACTTCGAAGATATGGAACAGAACTCCTCATAGGATCACAGCAGAACCGTCGTAATAAGTAAAATTGCTTTGTTTATACGTGTAGTCGATGACTGACTGAAAGTAGAGGGGGAATATATCGAACTGATCTGATGATGAAGCCTGCAGTTAGGCACCGGAACTCTGTAATAAATTAATGTAATCTAACCGTGTTTGGGATTATTAGAATTGTCATGAGATGCACTCTGGCTATAAGGTATTTAAGTTTGGCTGAGGGGTACTTTTTAGTGGTGGTACCATATCTAAAAAGTGTAAAATAAAAAACTTTTTACAAAAAAAATACAACCGACTTCAAAGTAGAAAAAAACACTGAAAAGTGCAAAATAACTTTAATTTCGGAAGTCGGTGTTAAATAACGAAGAGACAAAACTATTATAGAAACACCGACTTCCGACAAAAATCCGATATTTTTTTCTAACTCAAATAGGTAACTTAATGATTTTATTCACTACACCGTATCATATTATGATCGTGCTAGGAACGTATTAAAACACAGACAGATACATGACACGGTCTACTATGTCAACTAGAACGAATTTACCTTCCTATACTCGCGCCAATTTTTGTAACACCTATACTCGTACATGGTCTCACAGACCGGTAGTTCGTACGGGTACGTATCAAAATCCCGAATTTTAATAGACCGAATTTTAAAATACCGATAGACGAAATCCCGATAATTGAAACGCCGAATGGTTGTTTGGTCGAAAGTTTTAAATCCCGAAAGTTCATTTGCCCGAATGTTTAAAATCCCGAAGTTGCCACCGTTTCCGAGAAAAACGATTTTTTGTAAACCAGGTTAGGTCAAAACACTTAAAAGTTGCCAAAAAAGCGTAGTCGGAGCCTACTGAAGTACTAGGGCTCTAGGGTTTACAAAAAAAATAACCACGAAGGGTGTGGCGGAGTCTGTGTTCGCTCGCTTCGCTCGCTCACTAGACTCCGCCACACCCTTCTAACCTAACCTGTCCGTGTCGGAGTGCCTTAAGGTCCCGAGATCGCTTCACTCGCTGATCCAAAGACTAAAATCTCTAAGACAATGACAAAAAAGGAGCTTAACATAATAGGTATATATCATAAGTTAAAACAAAAGTTTAAATGATAATCATACGTATAATTAGGAAAAAAAGAATATTTCGACATGGGCCTTAAACAGAAAGTTCATCTTTATGATGAACCTGACATGTAGTGTTATCAGACACGACTTGCATTAATAGAAAAAAAGATATTGTTTTTAGTAGGTTACCCGGAACTCAACTATTTAGATTAGGTTAATTTCTTCTTTAAAAAAAATGGGTAGGTTAGGTTAGGTTAAAACTGTGACCTCCTACGCACGAGCCGAGCGAGCGAAGCGAGCGGTGCCGCGGCAGCGGCCGGCGAGTGCCAGAAACGTCTTGCATTAATAGAAAAAAAAAAACAGATTGTTTTTAGTAGGTTGCCCGGAACTATATATTAGCATTTGCCCACCGTCATAACTGTGTTGCAGTGCCATCTATGAGTAATCGAGGGAACTACGTCGCTGCTCTTTGGGATTTCATCCATCGGTATTTCGTCCATTCGGGATTTCGTCCATTCGGGATTTCGTCCTTTCGGGCATTTGAACATCGGTATTTTGTGTTTCGATATAACGACTATCGGCATTTAAAACTTTCGGTATTTTGAATTTCGGTGTTTTGGACGTCGGTATTTCAATCATAGGTATTATGAACGTTCGGGATTTTGATACGTACCCATTCGTACCACTATAAATATTTGATAGATTGGCGCCGAATGCTACACGTATGCTTTGCACAAACGAACGGCGTGCATTAAAATGAAGTTCAGCAACAAATCCGATAGATAGCAAGGAACTCGACTTTCCAGGATTTTCGTGCATAAAAATAATAACGAAAATGTTTTTCGTCGGTCTCTCAGACCAACGCGCACAGTATCCGCGTGTCTCCGTTCCCGTTGTCTCGGTTGCACCTAGAGTTAGGCAGAACAAGTGAATATTTTTGCAAATAACGTTAGGGTGAATATTTGAGAGACTCCAAATTCATGTCTTTGAAAATTTCTTGAGAACGCGTGTACGTATTTTAAAAAAAAGTGTTACTTTTAATAGTAAAAGAATCAACGAAAATGTTGCTCTAAACCACGATTGTAAAAAATTTATAATAAAAAAAATATTTAAAAAAACCCAATAAAATTGCCACTTTTTCACGTGTCGCCTCGGGCACACGCGGTATATATTTTGATGATATCAACAATTGTGACTTCATGGAGCTATTTGCTGTTGAGTGCTGTAATTATACATAATAAATCTTCATATTCTTGATAAAATTACCAATGCCCGCTAAGTTAATAAATAAAAAACTCATGTTCAAAAAATGTGCGTTATTGTCCTGCGCTATGTTTGATTTCAATATTATGTCGAGTAAGAGACGGGAGGGAGGGAAATTAGTGGCTGGGCAAACAGACCTCCCCGCACCACAGTCGGACGACGTGCTTTGGTGTAGATATACACGCTCGTTTTTTGCAGGTAAGGCTTTGAAATTCATTCTCCAAAAAGTTTTATTGCAAACGTCATTTACATTTTCATTTGTTTACCCGTCAAATTCTATTGTTACACTATTCATTTAGCAAAAACGTATGAAGGTTTTGTGTACATACGCAATTATAAAACGTTTTTTGAAATTCTACATGCGCAAAACATGTTTGTACAAGTTTTTTTCCGATTCATCATTTTTCTCAACGTCATTGTCATGAATTTGTACTGCCAGGATAATGACGCACGTTGAGAAGAATGATATTATGTGAAATTATAATGACACATGTTGAGGATAATGATGGGAGTTCGTAATATATGCATTTATTTAAGGTCTTTTCTCTTCTGGTTAGTGTAATTTCAAAGAAGGGCAGCTGTTCAGTTTATTTGAGGAAGAGAGGTAGAAGTTTGTACGGAACCCTCAGGGCGCGAGTCCGACTCGCACTTGCCCAGTTTTTTTTTAGGTAGTAAGTTGTTTTGTTTTTCAATAGAAACATCTTTTTGCATTATTTTGATCATATTCAAAGTGTTTCTTTTCCAGGGTATGAATTAGAACTGTTGCCTTTTAATTTTTTTCTTGTTTGGTTTTATAACCATATCTTATCTTGTTGTGGGGCTGGCCCTAGGCCAGAGCACTTCGACCCTTCTGGATCTTTTGTACTATTCCCCTCCCTTTTACTTAACCCCTAGCCCTCTGTGCACCTTCTTCGTGAGTCCCAGTATGGCCTTGATGGGGCTGAGCCTGTAGTCCTCTGGTCTTGGAAATGGTTGGCCCAGATACTCTAGTCTTTTGGAGCCTAGTGCTGCACAGTCGCACAGTAAGTGTAGTATATTCTCCTCTTCATCTCCACAGATCCTGCAAGTCGGGTCGCTTGCTAGTCCCATGTTGTGGAGCTGTTTGTTGGTGGCATAGTGCCCCGTGAAGACTCCTGTGATTGTTCGGAGCTGTGATCTGCTGTACCTCCATAGTTTTTGGGTCCAGGCCTTATCTATTTCATTGAGAAATAGCTTTGCATGCTTCTGACCTGTTGTGTTGCGCCAGTGGCGCCAGACCTGGCAACATATAACACGCGTACACTCCGGTCCGACGAGAAGATCACCGAACTTGAGGAAGAATTGAGCAGGTTACGATTTAGTATTGTGGGATTATCTGAAGTCCGAAGACAGGGGGAGGACACGATAATTCTCAAATCCGGTAACCTGCTCTATTTCCGGGAGGGTGACCAGCAGTCCCAGGGTGGTATCGGGTTTATCGTCCACAAGTCCCTTATATGAACAATGTGGTGAAGATCGAGAGTGTGTCGACCAGGGTGGCGTACCTTATATTCAGAATATCATCAAGATATTCGCTGAAGGTCATACAGGTTTACGCCCCGACCTCAACACATCCCGACGACGAAGTAGAATCCATGTATGAGGATATATCAAGAGCCATGCATGGTTCTAAGACTCACTTCACCGTGGTCATGGGGGACTTTAACGCGAAACTGGGCAAACGAGACGGTGATGAGCTGCGAGTGGGGCAATTTAGATTTGGACATCGGAACCGCCGGGGACACCTACTGGCTAGTTATATGGAGAAGGAGGGCCTCTATATGATGAACTCCTTCTTCAAAAACATGAGCGTAGGAAGTGAACCTGGCAAAGCCCTGATGGTGCGACCAGAAATGAGATTGACTTCATCATGTCGACGAAGAAGTAAATATTCAATGATGTCTCTGTGATCAACGCAGTGAAAACTGGAAGTGATCACCGAATGGTAAGAGGCACATTGAATATCAATATCAAGCTTTGAAAGATCTCGACTGATGAAGTCTACGCTCCGTCCAGCACAGATCCAGATTCAAAACTCCGAGAACTTTCAGCTCGAACTTCACAATCGTTTGGAGTGCCTAGGTGGCTCAGTGGACGAATACAACGATGGGTTCGTGGAAACTGTCCATACAGTCGGGTCTAAGTTTTTTAAGACTCGTCGTACAAAGAAGAAAAGACTCTCGGGTGAAACTCTCAAACTCTTGAAAGAGAGGCGTGAGATGATTCTGCAGTCTTCAGACGATGCGTGCATCTACCGGCAGCTCAATAGACGGATCTCCAAGTCCTTAAAACGCAATCTCCGCCTCTTTAATACCGAACGGATTAAAGACGCGATCGAGCGGAATAAGGGCTCCAAGGTTTTTGCAAGAGATCTGTCTATAGGGCAGAGCCAGCTCACGAAACTGAAGACCGACGGTGGCAGAGTCATATCCGCCGCGAGATTAGGATGGCTCTGAAGCAGCTTAAAAACAACAAGGCGTCGGGTGACGACGGAATTACAGCCGAACTCCTGAAGGCAGGTGGAAAACCGGTCCTAAAGGCCCTTCAGAGGTTGTTCGATTCCGTCATACTTGAGGGAAAGACGCCACAGGCATGGAGCAAAGGTGTGGTGGTACTTTTCTTTAAGAAGGGCGACAATGCCCTGCTTAAGAATTACAGGCCCATCTCACTTCTGAGCCATGTCTACAAGCCGTTTTCCAGAGTCATCACGAACTGTCTCGCGCGCAGGTTTGACGACTTCCAGCCTCCCTAACAAGCTGGATTCCGAAAAGTTTTCAGCACCGTAGACCACATACATACGCTCCGGCAGGTTATACAGAAGACCGAGGAGTATAACCTGCCTCTATGCTTAGCGTTCGTGGACTACGAGAAAGCTTTTGATTCGATCGAGACTCGGGCTGTACTGCAATCTCTCCAACGGTCCCAGATTGACTATCGATACATCGAGGTGCTGAAGTGTTTGTACGAGAACGCCACAATGTCAGTTCGACTTTAGGATCGGACCTCGAAACCTATCCTTCTGCAGCGGGGTGTGAGGCAGGGAGACGTCATTTCTCCAAAACTGTTTACGGCTGCAATGGAGGATGTCTTCAAGGTTCTGGACTGAAGTGGACTAGGCATTAATGTTAATGGTGAGTACATCACTCACCTTCGGTTTGCCGACGATATAGTAGTCATGGCTGAGACAACGGAGGAGCTCAGTACAATGCTCGGTGACCTTAGTAGAGCTTCCGAAAGAGTGGAGACTCTGCACTCGAAGTTGTAGACGATTACGTTTACCTGGGACAGACAATCCAGATGGGTAGGTCTAACTTTGAGAAAGAGGTCAATCGTCGAATCCGACTCGGCTGGGCAGCGTTCGGGAAGCTGCGCGGTATCTTCTCGCCCAACATACCACAGTATCTCAAGACGAAAGTCTATGACCAGTGCGTGTTGCCAGTGATGACATATGGCACTGAAACATGGTCGCTTACAATGGGCCTCATCAGAAGGTTTACAGTCACCTAAAGGGCAATGAAAAGGGCTATGCTCGGAGTTTCCTTGCGTGATCGCATAAAGAATGAAGATATCCGCAGGAGAACCAAGGTCGCCGACATAGCCCGAAGAATCGCCAAACTAAAGTGGCAGTGGGCAGGGCACATTGCTCGTAGAACGGATGGTCGGTGGGGCCGAAAAGTTTTAGAGTGGCGACCGCGCACCAGAAGGCGCAGCGTCGGAAGGCCACAAGGTCCCACAAGGTGGACCGACGAACTGGTGAGAATCGCGGGAGTGCGGTAGATGCGAGACGCACAGGATCGGTCGTTGTGGAGGCCCTAAGGCCCCATATTTTCCCATAGGCAGAGCGACACATGCCAAATTCTCATAGAGCCTTGTTTGCTGTCGCTTCGACATGGCTTTTTCAAGTGAGTTTGCTGTCTAGGATTACTCCAAGATATTTTACTTCTGTGGACAACTCTAGTACGGTGTCGTAGAGCTTTATGGTACCATTGCTGTTAGGTCCCTCCTTCTGGTAAACGGGATGAACACCGTTTTGCTTGGGTTGATGGATAAATGGTTGAGTTTACACCACCTTTCAACCATGTTTAGTCTCTCCTGTATGATCCCTGACAGTGTTAGGAAATTTTTATAACCATAAATGAGGCTGTTAAAAATTTAAAATTGTTAATGAAAAATTAATCAATGACTATGTTTAATTTATTTTTGTTAGACTTGTAAACTCAGTCACCGTATGATTGTGAAAACCGTGAGTTTATAGTTTGTTATAGTCTGGTTATGAACTAACGGTTTTTACGATCCTACGGCGAACAACTTTTAATATTTTGATATTCGACTGTTGATTTTGATACTTTTAATTTACATAATCTATCTGAATGCAATCATGTTTTTAGAAGTCTTAGAAGTTGGTTTTTGTTGCACTTATTTTGACGTTTGTTTATATTATTTGATTTGTGATACTTTAAACCAAATAAAAATATCATTTAGATACTTAATTATTTTTATTTTCATTTACCTTCGTCGTTTACAGAAGTACAAAACTAAATTCATGAGCATTATCATTATCCTCAACATATCGTCATTTTCCTAAGCTTGAAAATCATTTTTCTCAAATTACATCATTATCCTCAACAAAGGTTAAAAACAATATATGAATATCTCCTTAAATTCTTGTTTATCTGGGGTAAATCTGATAAGAAACTTGTAATCTGAACATGCCTATTAATACTATTAAAATTTAAGAGCGATGCACGCAGGTTTACAAGAATCCACAAAATTTACTCAAAAATAATATTTTCTGGAGATCCACCCCAGTGCACAATATAAACCTACATACTAAGTCTAATATATATTTAAGTATATTATACATAAGTCCAATATATAATTATATTATACATACTAATACATACTATATATACTAATATTATGTCAATAATGAAAGGAAGTGCTCTTTAAGTTTCCTTTTGAAGACATCTAGAGAAGGGCTATCGCGAAGAGAGTGTGGCAGAGAGTTCCAGAGACGTACTGCAGTTACAGAAAAGGAGCCATCATAGCGGCTAGAAGTATGACGTGGAGCGCGAAGGAGAAGAGAAGAGGTGGTGCGACAGAGTTTACCCCTAGGGACGAGGTACTCAAAGCGTTCACGAAGGTATTGAGGAGCATTAGGATTGTGAAGGATTGTATAGAGAAGAGATAGAATATGTGTATCTCGCCGACGCCGAATTGGCAGCCACCTTAATCTGGTCCGGAACTCCGACACGTGATCGTATTTGCGGAGGCCAAAAATAAAGCGGATGCACAAATTCTGCAGTCGTTCAAGTTTGTTTAGCAGTACCTCCGTAGCATCTAGAAAACAGACATCCGCATAGTCTATGAGCGGTAGAAGAAGAGATTGTGCAAGATTAACCTTAGTGTGAAATGGTAGGAATTTTTGGAGACGTTTAAGAGACTGAAAAGAGTAAAAGACCCTCCTACTTACATCAGCAACATGAACCTCCCAGGAAAGGTTAGTGTCCATATGCACGCCAAGGTTTTTAGCGCTTTTAGAGTACAGAATGGGCACAGAATCATACACCACAGGCGGGAGCGACTGGTGATCCAATAAGTTGAGCATATATCTGTCACCAACAATGAGCGCTTGGGATTTAGTTGGGTTTAGTAAAAGTCCAAAAGATTTAGCCCACAGGTGAAAATTTTCAAGATCATTGTTGATGGCAGTCACAGTTTCAGTGATCTCGTGTACTTTACAGTGACGATATAACTGCAAGTCGTCAGCATAGAGATGATAATTCGAAGTTAGGACCTTAGTGAGAGCATTTATAAAAATCGAGAAGAGAAGAGGAGAGAGGACGCCACCCTGAGGGACACCCGCAGCCAACTCACACCATTCAGAGGAATCCTCATCGGATCGAACAGACTGCGAGCGACCCCGAAGAAAATATCGTTTGATACACGTGAAAATTTGTCACTGCAGCACTCGGCTCCATAAAACCCTCACCTACGGCTCTGGAAAATTCCACCTCGGTCGCATTGACATACTCTCTCCACTTATATCAAAATGTACTAATTTTTCTTCTGTTGACAGCCATATGAGCAACGACAATTCAATAATTGGGACAAAAACTTTCAGCAGATTGGTGTTCGTAAGCCATTAAGATTACTTACTGGCTCAAGATATAATATTTCTTTCAGTTGTGGGCTCAGCTTGTATCAGCATAGAATTCGTTATGAGGTATATTTCTCTACTCGGGTATTCTATCTGGGTAAGGAGGATATCTTATTGGATTTGTGTGTTTTCTCATAAAAATATGTATCTGCTACTATTGTGATGTTATCAGTATTAATGGAAGTAAGGCTAATAATAAATAGGTACAGACAAATAATTAAGTTTTGCGACGTTGAAGTGGTCCCACTCGCCTATTTTGTGACGTGATTCAATCGCTCAGTTCGATAGTTCGTTCCTGGAATTAACGATAAGGTCAGATTAGAGGTAACGATGGCTACTGTCACTAGCGATGCAATGTGTCAATGAATACGTTGTGCACCCGGTGAAAGATCATGTCAGAGATATCGGACTGTCTTTATGATAGCTGTTATTATTGTGGTTGTTAGTTGAATTTGGTATAAAATAGTCCACGACAAATTGCTATCATTTCGACATAGTTTATTTATTAAAATCTTACGTAACATAATTATGTACAACGTGCAAAGGCGGACGTAATGCCATAGACATTCTCTACCAGTCAACCAAAGGTGGTGGACAGATAATATGGCAGGTGCACAAAAACAAAGTAATATTAGGAACATGGTACAAAAGTTAAGTATAAATGACTGGCCTGTTGGTCTAGTAGTTAGTGGCCCTGACTGCTATGCCGGAGGTCGTGGGTTCGATTCCACCCAGGAGAAATGTTTGTGTGATGAGCACGGTCATTTGTTCTGTGTCTGGGTGTAATTTATCCATAATATGTATGTATTTAGTAACATATAAATATATTATGTTTATGAGTTGTCTAGTACTCATAACACAAGATCTGCTTAGCTTGGGACTAGACGGCATTGTGTGATAGTTGTGGAATATATATTATTATTATATTATATAAATATCTGTATATATAATAGGCAAAGTCCTGACTCACTTAGTGACACATCCACGCCCAGCCCAAATTCTTGGACCCAGAACACTTTTAAAACTTTCCATAGAAACCTCTATCCTCTGATATTTAGCTTAGGTATCTTATTTGTCACTCTGTATCGTAAATAAATGAAACTGTTTATCCTTTCAAATAGACAAAAAATATTATAAACAAACTTTTTCGTGCAATAAATCTCACGAAACTCTTTTTGGAAGTCAAATGTAGAAAAATCTCGTCTAGCAACCGCGGAGGGGAATGAAAACTAAAAATAAAAGAGTAATCTAGCGCAAACTAATTGCATTCTGAACCGCACGGTGTGCAAAAGTTTTTGCCCTGTTGTTGCATGCAACTCTATATATTTCTCCCTTTGGGCTTTGGGAAAATCCTCTCGAATGACACGTGTACTTGCTTGTACTTGGGCATAGACACAGTTACAGCATCAGCGACAGTGAGTCACAAATATCCAAAACGATAGATACTACAATTCTTTAGAAGTAATTACTCGATTCATCATCATCATCATCATTTTAGCCGAATGACGTCCACTGTTGGACATAGGCCTATCCCAAGTGCCGCCACAATGAACGTTCCTGTGCGCCTCGAATCCATTTGATTCCCGCAACTCTTACAAGGTCATCGGTCCACCTTGTAGGAGGCCTTCCAACGCTGCGTCTTCCGGTACGCGGTCGAAACTTTCGTCATCATCGACCATCTGTTCTGTGAGAAATATGCCCTGCCTATTGCCACTTAAGTTTGGCGATTCTTCGTGCTATGTCACTAACCTTGGTTCTCCTGCGGATATCCTCATTCCTGATTCGATCACACAAGGAAACTTGGAACATAGCTCTTTCCATGGCCCTTTGGGTGACTTTAAGCCTTTTGATGAGGCCCATTGTGAGCGAAAACGATTCGGAGCCTCACCGGCAACACGCACTGGTCATAGACTTTCGTCTTGAGACAGTGTGGTATGTTGGACGAAAAGATACCGCGCAGCTTCCCGAACCTTCCCGGTTGACCTCTTTCTCGAAATTAAATCTAGCCAACTGGACTGTCTGTCCGAGGTAAATGTAATCGTCTGCAACTTCGAGTGTAGAGTCTCTGATCTTGATAGGAGTGGGTGCTACATGGCTGTTTATCATGACTTTGGTTTGATCTGTGTTCATTTTAAAACCCACTCTTTCGGAAGCTGTACTGAGGTCATCGAGCGTTGTGCTGAGCTCCTCCGTAGTCTCAGTCATGAATACTATGTCGTCGGGAAACCGAAGTTGAGTGATGTACTCGCCATTGACAATTACTCTATTACACAGATTTAAACGGAAACGTAAACACACCGTACAGCATGTACGTAGTATGCATGTATATAGTAAGCGCATACTTACCTACGTAAGTTTGTGTGTGTAAAAGACATGACTTTGTGTGTGTTTGAGTTTGTGTGTGTAAAAGACATACACCTAAGTATCATCTTTGACAATACCTTTTGTCTTTAATTAAGTTTTCTATCTGAGGCATGCAATAATCGGAAGAAATAACTTTTACAACTGCATCAAAGTGCATGTCCGTTAAGAGCGACCTTGTGCAAGATTTGTTGATTTGACTCTATCAATATTAATAGTGAACGGTTTTTAACACACACGCAGGCCGCGTTATCTGGCTGTTTACAAAATTAATTCGGGCCGCAGGAAAGTGCTCAGTCTACACTATAAATCGGTTTTCGTCCCTTTTTTAGGATTTCGTACCTCAAAAGGAAAAAACAGAACTCTTAGGATCACTCGCAAAAAACGTATATTTTGACACTCTCAAGGGAATCAAAATTCATAGGATACTTCCCGTTTACCCAGAATCCTGAAATGTGATCTGAATTTTTGAGATTCCATTCGGAATTTGAACTATTACATATAATTTCAACTCGATACCTCTAAAAATAATAATAGAAAAACATTATACATTTCTCAAGTGCGTGTTTTTTTTTTGCCGATTTATTTTTTTAATTTCAGGATAATATTATAATACACACAATATTAAAATAAATACTTTGATTTTGATTATAGCAGTCAATTATATCTCGTCGTTTATACCGCGTTTTTTTATTTTTTTTAGGTGGAAAAACCCACTCCTGTTCCTTATTTGCCTTCATCCCGGGGCCCCGGGCTTCGCTTTCACACTACCCGTGGCCCCAGTAGGCTTCGGCCCTGCTGGGCCCCTACGATTTGCTAACATCTCCCTGAACATCGAAGGATTGCAGTGGTTTTCCCGCCCGATTATAATATAGGTGTCTTCAAGGCTAGAGTGAATAGGTTCTTAATAAACTAGTGCGATTCATCATCAACGATTGCATCACTGCTCACCATCAGGTGGGATCGCAGTTTATATCATAAAAAAAAAAATTCAGCATAGACTAACTATCGACGTGAGAGATATTGTAATGTATAATTTAGTCGCAAACACTCCGATATTCACACGCTCTCGAATCTTTTTCCTCAATCTCAGGGTATGATGAGACGGTGATTCGATACGACCGGAGAGATAACGGAAATTCCTAATGGAAGAACCCAGACTTTTTTCACATATTTTGTTTCTCGCTGGTAGCGCTAGACCAACAAGGCAGTGGGGAAGGCAGCAAAACATTGTGAATCAAAACAGTATCTTTTTATTGGCTTATTAGGTTCATAAAAAAAGAAAAATGTTAAATATCAAATTGGCATTTAAATAAGCACATTTTTTTCTCTCTTTGTTGTTATTCTGCAGACCTTGTAACATCCCAGAGTTCGCAACTGTACCTACCTATAACAAATGTTTTACTTCTTAAGCCTATTTAGACTCGGTAAGCCTATTAAATTGGGCTCGCCCCTTAAAGGCAAAATGAACAACATATATACATTTACTCGGCTAGCTTAATGAAACACGTAAAATAAAATCACCTACTCGAAATCAAGGAACTAAGTAGTAATTTGGATAATTGGTAAGTATTTTAAAGGGTTTTTGCTGTTTATCGTACAGCACGCTGACTGGAATAGTAAATTTTGATACAAGTGGAGAAAGTTGGTCATTTTGACCGAGGCAGCATTCACCCGAGCCGTGGCGAGGGTGTTATGGAACCGACGGTTGCAGTGATAAATCTCGTGTATCAAACGAAGTTCTTCAATACACTTGGGGGTCGACACGCACTCAGCCTGATACGATAAATGTAATAAAATTATGGTGGAGGTGAACACGCGCACTTTTCCGTACCAGTGCAAAAACAGTAAATTTCGTGTCTAAAAGCGGTTGGATAAGAGTGGGTTTTTGAGTAAATATTGAAAAAAAATTGTAGCTGAATTAAAACACTTAAGTATTTGTAAAATTATTTCGATTTGTAGATCGTGTCTATTATCTAGTCCGGGAATATCTTATTTAGACAAGCTAGTGCAACCGTGTCATTAAGTTGAATATAATTTAAATAACCTCCTCCTTTTTTTTGAAGTCGGTTAATTAAAGACAACTAAGTATTTTTATTTTGGCTAACGTTTTGTGAGTTGTATAAGACACCCGAAGTTTGTAATTTATTAACAAGCCAAAATAAAAATTCTCCTTTTCTTACAGTTATCGGGAAAAAAAAAAACAATTAGTTTCCTTGTTATGCGGTTTTCGGTCCGATTTTCAGTAAAAGCTCTATACATATAGGTACATTCGATAACATAATCATATTATAACTTAGTCAGCCCTACAAATTACCCAATGCTGGGACTCAGGCCTCCATTTTAGGTGAGGGAATGGGCCGTAATCGACACAGGCCTAGTGTGGGTGAGAATATGTCACACGTTTTCTGTTTTTTTTTGTTCTATCACAATTTGTATAGGCTCCACTTAACATAAAAGAGTTTTGACCTCGAACCCAAACCACACAACTAGGTACCTACTTTTGATATGGAATTTTCTGAAAAGCTTCGACTAACGACCGTATTTATACTTGCACATAAATAAAAAATGTACCCTTTATTCATCAGAGTTCACTGAAATAGAAATAACTGATACCGACGACGGGAAACTGAAGATTTCGGGAAAAGTTTGAATTTTTATGAGGACCGGAAGAGGGTGTTATGATAAACAGTATTTCGGTATCTAATTTAGATTCAACCACTGATTCTTAGGAATCAGTGGCGTAGCTAAGCGTGGGGGAATCGGCCCCTCG
Source organism: Mythimna impura (assembly GCA_905147345.3). Classification (NCBI taxonomy): domain Eukaryota; kingdom Metazoa; phylum Arthropoda; class Insecta; order Lepidoptera; family Noctuidae; genus Mythimna; species Mythimna impura. The sequence continues at coordinate 14,307,346 of LR990356.1, read as the reverse complement.
CTCACAGCCTCGCACCTAAAGGGGCCTCACGTAAGCCCTCGCTTGAACGCTCTTTAAGAACGAGTGCTTTTTTTTATAATAGATGGGCTCGCGTTTGACCACTGTTTTACCTGATGGTACACAGCGACGATGTGGTCGAACACTGGGTTGCGACAGTCACTGTCGCGTTGTTGAATTTATGAAAGAAATAGGTCTGGGTGATGCGCCTTTGCCCACATCTAAATTAGTCCACGCTACGCTTCTGCCATAGATTAGCTGTAGTCTTTTAAGCAGGGTGAAGCGTCAATAATGAATGGAAGCTTTTCTTTCAGCGAAGGATATTTAAATACGCATTTAAGCGTTTTTAACTAACTTCAAAATGGAGGTTATATATTATTCGGCTGTATGTATTTTGTGCTGTTTGTTTAGGGTAAATCTTGTAAATGTATTTTGATTTAGCATTAAACTGAAAATTGGTATACCTATGTAACTTGGATGACAATGCATTAATATATCATAGAGCTGGTTTGATGCTGAAGTAGGATATCGACCATAGGAAATACTGAGTGCAACAAGATAACCCCATCGCGTTTGAATTCTTTCAAATGATCTTTTTTCTTTAGGTACATGGTGGACATCTCACCCATACGTACAAAGCGTTTTGGGAACACATTCATAATGCGTACAGGTAAGGAGTGGAATTCCCTGCCGGAGTCTGTGTTTCATGATAGCTACAACCTAGGGATCTTTAAGTCAAGAGTGAATAGGTTACTTCTAGGCAAGCGTGCTCCATCGTCGGCCACATCATTGCTTACCATCAGGTGAGATAGTGGTCAAACGCGAGCCTATCAACAATAAAAAAGGTAGGAAATCATCCAATTCTTATCCCGCTCTGATGGATGGAGCGAGAGGGTGTGTCAGACATTTACTAACTAAAACCCACTTCAATGATCCTTCCTTGCTTTGCATCCCAGGACCCCGAAGGCTTCGGCTCTGCTGAGCCCCTACGGTTTTCCTGACATCTCTTTGACGCACGCGTAAAACACTACGCGCCGTCGCCGGACGGCCGGACGGTGAGCTACCCGTTGCTCGTCGTCCGCAAGCCCACGCCTAAGGTTGCTGGAAATCGGGATTGGGGTCCCGACGGCTGGAGCACGAGGAAGTCCGTTTCCTCACGCGTACGGCCGCCTCCTTCGCTAGCATTACTGCTTGGCAGAAGGAGGTGACCTCCTGGCTCCTCGCTCCAGACCATAGCCTGTACCAGGGCTCGGCACGAGAGGTTTCAAATGATCTTGATGCCGCACTTTTCTATACCGCGCGCTAAAATGTTTTTCTTTCCATCCCGGAATTAAATTTCCTTACGATAATTTTCTACTGTTTCGCGAGCAAAGCTGCTGACAGAAGCTATAGTTACAATAAAAGGCAAACAAAATACTCAGAAAAATGACCCGAATTACTTTGCTTCTTGTTTTAATAGTGAAATACTTAATCGTGTGAATTACACCATTTATTACCTACTTCAAAGGTGGAAGCAATTTTGCAGTAACAAATAAATAGTATGGTTTAAATGACATGAATAATAATATACATATTTCATACTACAAAAATAAGTTTGAGAAAGCATTTATCCTGCTGTTGTCAATACTACTACTAACTTACTTCTTATTATTGTATTTTAGATGACTTGTATTGGTAGGTATATAGAATAGTAGACAAATAGTCGTGTTATAAAAACTTTGCAGTATTTAATTTAAGACTTTTTTTTATAAGTGGGAAATCATCTGATGACATCTCTTGAGCGGAGCGGAGCTAGAGGGTGTGTCAGACTTTTATAGACTAAAACCCACACCTAGTTCTTTCGTTGCCTTGGATTACAGGGCCGGGTTTTCCTTTCAGAAGCGAACCCATGGCCTCAGTAGGCTACCACCCTGTTGGGCTCCTACGGTTTGCTGACATCTCCTTGAGGCGCGCGTGGAACACTATGCACCGTCGACGACTTGAGTTCGGTCCGGACGGTTACCGGACGGTTGGACGACGAGCTACCCATTGCTCGCCGTCCGTAAGCCCGCACCCACGGTGGCCGGAAATCAGGATCGGGATCCCGGCGGCTGGGGCGTGAGCCTCCTCCTTTGCTAGCATTACTGCTTCGCAGAAGGAGGCGGCCGCCTGCCACTCCTCCTCGCTTCGGACCATGCCCTGTTCCAAGGCCCGGCGCGAGAGATCGTTGCCACCGATCTCCCCACGAGGACATGGCCGTGCTCTGTCTAAGCGGGGCATACCTCTACCGTATGCTCCACCGTGTCCTCTGGGCGGTCCACACATTGGTGACACTCGGGAAATTCTTCCGCACGAATCCGGTGTAGGAACCTCCCGAACTGACCATGTCCGGTGAGAACCTGCGTCATGTGGAAGGTGAGGACGTTGTGAGGTATTAACCAGTCACTCCTCAAAGTGGGGACTTACCGTCATAATTATGGCGTGCCCAGCACTGGGTTGCGACAGTCGCTGTCACCATTTCACCATGAGATTCCGCCGGAACTCTGTCTGCCATTGTCACTTGTCGCAGCAGCGGAATTTTGGCCCCGGCATTGTATCTCCACTCGCAAATTGTGCATGCGTGCAAGGACTGTTGCCTTCAGATCCCATGGTGGCAGGCCAGCAAGGAGGCTCGCCGCTTCGCGGGAAACCGTGCGGTATCCCCGCACCATCAGTATGGCCATGACCCTCTGGCATGCGTTCAGTCAGGCCACCGGTCGCTTTCGCAGCGACGGCGCCCATACCAGTGCTCTAAGCCGAACGATACTTGCGTAGATCAGGAGGTGTCTGGACCCCCTAAGTTGGGCAGGAGCCACTTAAGGGCAGCCTCAGCCCGATCCAGTTTGGGAGCCAGACGTCGAAAGTGCTCCTCGAAATTCCACCGGCTGTCGAGGACGAGTCCCAGGTACTTCATCGTCGACTCGACGCCGATGTAAACGCCTTGTACCGTTATTTGAGAACCCGGTGGTGGCGCGTTCCAAGGGCCGTGAAAACACGTTTTAGCTTGTGTTATCTTATAATTAAGATTCTTTTATTTATTTAGTTGATATTTATAGGCTTGTATCTCTCATATTTCATCCTTAGAATGTCCTCTTGGGGTTTCATCGTAACTAACCGTCACACTGGAACTTAAGAAAATATGCAATACTAGCTTCTGCCAGCGGCTTCGTCCGCGTGAAAGTCAGTTTCTTCTTACAAACTTTGGACCCCTGTTTCATCGCCTTAGGGAGTGAATTCCGGAAAATCCGTTCTTTTCGGATGTCCATACCCTATAAGGAACCTACCCGACAAATTTTAAGATTATAGGTGTTAGAGTTTCTGTGATTTCGTGATTAATCAGAGAGTGGTATTTCGCTTTTATTTATATAGATTAATCAGCTCCCAGGATTTAATTTAGCTTATTGTTTCAATTGCAATTGCTAAGAAAAACGTCCGACAAATCTTGAGCTCTGCACATTGAAGTAACTTTCCAACCGTCTAACAAATGGAAAGCTATTCATTTGTAACAATTAACTAACTAATGTACCTTTAATCGATCGTGCCACGTTGCGATGCAAATTCAATCTGAACTTTGAATACCTAACTGAAATAAATGAATTAAAAAATTTTGCTCCATTGAAAAATATTATATTATCCTTTCCTTGTATTTTGTCTGAAATCTTAGGCGCATATAAACTACAATTCACTAAATTCATATTTTATGGTTATTTAAAACATCATTCTGTTTAGACGATCGTCAGAAATAGAATGATGATTGACGTCTAAAAATTTACAAAAATTACAAACAAGCTATTCCATTTTCAAATGAAATAAAGAGCCTTATTTATAAAACTCATCAACCATAATTTACGAGTATGCTTAGTTTAAATATTGTTTAGCAGATTCTGCATTTCAATTCTCGATAGAACATTTTGCTTTAAAAAGTCACTACATTGCACAATGTAACTATTTTCGGCACAAAACACAAATCTCACTGGATTTTACAATTTTAATTGCGAACATACAGGATCAGTCAGCCAGCCTCAAAAAAATGAATTTATCGTGCAAAGAAACAGCGAAGCCCCTAATTTTTGACATGGATATAATTTTATGGTTTTTGGGACTGATATATAAGGAAGCCTACTTTGTTATTTGCACCGCTCACACAAGGACGGTTCTAGGTTCTGATTCTATTTCATTTTATTATTAGCTAGCAACCCGCCTAACTTCACATGGGTGTTAGGAATGTTTAAAATTCGAGACTTTTCTCTATAATAATAAATTTGGACCTTCCTCATGTATCACTTTGTCTATCGATAAAAACCATAGTTTGTAGTAGTTTTTGAGTTCATCACGAATAGACAGGCAGACAGAGAGACAGATGCATAGAAGGACTTTGTTTTGTGTAAAGACGAGCCATATCAATAATATAGAGTGTCCCAAAATTAACGCAATATTTGAATTAAATAGAAAACACAGTTTTTAGTCTTCAGATTGTGGTTTTTTATTGAATCATAAACTAAAGGAGGACCCAAAATTAACGCAAGATTTGAATTTGCCGCCATTTGTGCAGTAAAGTGTTGGAAACCCCAAAAAGGAATTTCCATTTAATTCAAATCTTGTGTTAATTTTGGGACACCTTTATAATGTTAATAAATGAGTTTTTTTTTAATATTCCATAACTTTCACACAAAGCCATCTAGTTCCAAACTAAGCAGAGTTTTTGCTATGAGTACTAGGCAACTGATACACATACTTATATATTTCTAAGTATCGATTGCACCCAGATCGTGCTCATCACACAAAAATTTGGAAATAATAGTAAGTAGGTTATAAGAAAACTTCTAAAATTATTTTCCTGTATTTATTCATTATGAAAAGATGCTTCCCTAGAGTACTTTAATATTTCGTGGAGTTCTCATGAATGAATCATGCTTTTTCCTTCTTTTCCTCATAAAATGTGAAATAGTATTTTTAATACAGACTGCATTAAAAATATCATTGCACATTTTATCTTAATTACTCTGCACTAATGTACTTTTGCCCGGAACATGTTACTACAGGTATGTGTAACTACTTATAATCTATTATGTATGAAGTCACTTTAAGGTTATAAATTTTCGTGAATTACCCTCCATTCTCTATCACCCTCATGGGGAAAATTTATGACTAGATTAGTATTAATTTACGGGATCAAAGTAGGACTTAGTTCGAAGATTATTTAATGGATATCAAGGGTTTCTGAACTTCGAAACTAAGCACATTTTGTTTTTTTTTTGTTTGCATTAATTGCATTAATGAACAATAAATTAGATAAACTTGTGAATAAAAGCTGTACAAATTGATCTTATTTTTTACTCTAGTAAGACATTTTAGCGGTAACATGATTGAATTTGTTTATTCACTTGTTTCACTGGTCATTTATATTTTTAAATATTTCTTAAAACATATCTTCCAAAAAAAATTATATAGTTTGCTGGTGTCGGGAGCCTTTTTAATTTAAAAAAAGAAACATAATATAAAAAAATATTATATTCATACGAGTAATCTGAGGAAAAACCTTAGCTTTGATAAAATAAATTAAACTCTTATTCGTGGGAATGCCAATTTCTCACTTTCAATAAAAAAGTATTTAATATCTTGCATTAATGTTAGAAAGATCATTTTTATATGCATGATAGGGTATTTTAAAAAGCTTGTTTCGGCATTTCAAATTATTGTGATAGTTCTATTGCAAAAAAGCATCGCATTTTTTTTCCCAAAGTTAAAAAGAAATATTCATATCTCATAAAGCATTAAAAATCGCGGATTATAGTCATAGGGTATTTTCGGATACCCCTAGGTATGAGAAACATATTTTTTTATTGACGCTACTACATAGGTATTTGAACCACCCTGACTAACTTTTGAACAAATTAGAATTTTATTCTATATTGTTACGCCGTGAAACTTTGTTTGTAATAAAGAAAGTTTACTAAGTAAACTGGCATTTGGTTACCAAATCTGGTTCGTAACAATATCTATCAGACGAGTATGGTGCACGCGTCTGATGTAACTCAAGAACACTGAAGCTCTAATAAAACTCAAGAACAACGAAAATACATATAGTTGCTAGACTTTACTAGGTACTTAAAAACCAGCAATAGTAAAAAATCAAAGTAAACAAACTTGAACTTTCACATTTTCTGAAAATAAATTATAGATTTTAAAAATTAACTGCTATTCTTGGGAACTGCAATATACTGAAACAAAAATAACTAAAAGTGAACAGTTAAGTAGTAGGTATTCAGAAAAGAAAACTATTAATGAACGATCAAAACATTTCTAATGAATGAAACCTTACAAATATGAGTACATCAAATTAAGTACTAATAATTCTGACATTATGGTTTTATTGATATAAAAATTTGAACAGTTTAATTGCTACATAGCTGGTTCTAAATTTAAAATTTTATATGGAAAATTTGAATGAAGAGTATGTGTATTATGCATATAAACACGCCTACATAATATGGTTAATGAGTTTTTAGTTATGAGAAGTGACCCAGGATAGCGTAAAAATACTTCTACCACAGTACAAGATATCAATAACTTGAAAATTATTTGAATTTGTCTCTAGAAAAAACTTTTTACAAAAAAATACAACCGACTCCAATGTAAAAAAAAACACTAAAAATTGCAAAATAACTTTAATTTCGGAAGTCGGTGTTTCCTTAATAGTTTTATCTCTTCGTTATTTAACATCGACATCCGAAATTAAAGTTATTAAGCACTTTTTAGTTATTGTACCACCATTACTAAAAAGTTTACATTTCTTTTTTTCTCATTTGTACTTTGTTGTGAACAGACGTGCCGAAGAATTATTGAAATTAATAAATAAAAACTTGCTGAATCGTGACCTGGTTTTACCTACTGACCGGATAACTGTGTCAAACGTAGTCATAATATGTACTAGTTATTTTACGTAAACAAATAATGTGTAAGGTGTTACCAAGCCAATAACTGTGTCACAATGGCAAGCAGCCCCTTCAGCCGGGGTGACCGATGTGCTCGGAGTCCACCTCCTACACCCGTGCCTACAGCTGCACCTAAACCAGTGCCCGCACTCGCATCTCATCCTCAGACGCCTAACCGAAGTAACGAGGTCATGGAAGTGATTTCAACGCCGGAAATACAAAACTGGATGACGACTATTGACCAATGTCTAAACGAAGTGTGCACTATTGCATCAGAAGGCAAATTAAATACGGAACAAAAAATGCCCATAAGTGCTTTATGCCGAAAAATTGGTCACGGCACGTCACAGATGGCTGTCCAGTACCAGTCGGTCAAGATGAAAGCAGTCATGGCAAACTCCACCGTGCAAACACTTGAAGACCAAATAGATCTGTCGCAGCAACTGCAAGAACTTAAGATGACAGTTGGAGCCTCTATAAAGCCAAATACGGGATCTTCCTTTGCTGATATGGTGAAAAAAGGTACCAACAAATTTATTAACCCCTTAATTTAAGTTCAGTGGCCATATATCCAAACGACAAACTAAAGTCCAGTGAGGAGACCAAATCACTTGTCCAAAAAATTATATGCCCAGAGCAGATGAAACTGCAAGTAAGAGGACTACGCAAGACAAAAAATGGCGGTGTCATTATCAGCACTGAAACAAAAGACGACATTGAGAAGGTGAAAAAATCGATGCAGTCAACAAATTCAGGCCTTACAGTCGACGAACCTCAGAAACGAAAACCTAGAGTCGTAATTATCGGAGTACCCTCATCCATGCAAGAGAAGGAAGTTTTTACTTGTCTTTTCAACCAAAATCTAGCCGATAAACTTCAGGATTGCAGCCTCGAGACCTTTTTGTCCTCCATTAAGCTGAGCTACAAGTCAGGTAAGAAGGATGCAGACACCTGTAACTTTATTATTGAAGTTTCTGCACAGATACGTAAAGCCCCGATATGTAAAGACAGAGTGTTTGTTAATTGGTTTTCCTGCCCTGTCAGAGACTTTACCCTAGTCACACGTTGTTATAAATGTCAGCAATACGGACATGTGGCTAAATCATGTCGGGAGACCGCCTACACGTGTGGCCACTGTGGTGAATTGGGTCATTCCATCAAAGAATGCACTAAGAAGGCAGAGGAACCAAAATGCGCTACTTGCATGCACTTCAAAAAGCCAAGCAATCATAAGACAAGTGCAGCGGACTGTCCGGCGAAAATTATGGCAGAAAATAGGTACATAAACTCTATTGATTATGGAGGCGCCTAAGAGCGCCGTAAATTACGATCCTTCTTGGCCTTTGTTGTTATTTTTAATAATATTTAAATATGATTAATCATTTAATTAGTGACTTAGACAATTTCTCTGTATCTCAATCACAAGTTTGTGACGTTGAACACTGCAAGCAATATCTCTCCTCTTACACTAGTCCATTAACCATATTAACCCAAAACATTCGTAGTGTTTTTAAGAATTTCGATAATTTTAGCATTTTTCTAAAACGTCTAGACATAAATTGTGACATTATTGTCTTAACTGAATGTTGGCTTGCTAAACAATATAACATACCACAAATTCCGGGATATTGTATGTATAAGAGTAACTCAACTTCCAATCAGAACGATGGGGTGATAGTTTATGCAAGTGATCATCTAAATGTGTCTGTCGTAGAGCCAAACATGCACGACTGTAGCAGATTGTTGGTTAAAATCGGAACAGAATTTGCGATATTAGCTGTATATAGATCTCCCTCTTTTACGAATATAAAAAAATTCACTGACTCTCTAAACGACACCTTGCAGAACCTATCATCCTTCAAAAATACAATTTTAACTGGAGATATTAATATCAATATTCTTCCGGGAAGTGGAGACGCTTCCGCTGAGGAATATCTGAACCTATGCGCGTTCCATAGTTTGCTTCCCGCTCACACGCTTCCTACACATCAAAGTGGCTCCTGCTTGGATCATATAATGCTCAAGGCCAACTTCCCTGCACTTACCCTTGTAACTAATTCAACAATAACCGATCACAATGCTACCCTACTCATTCCTAATTGTAAATTGCCTAAGGTGGCCTCTCGCACGGTCTCTAAATTAAATTTACATAAATTTGAAGAAGACTTATGCAATATTGATTTTGCCCCAGTCTACAATTCCGATGATCCGCAGTTTTGTATGTTGTACCTAATTAAAAAAGTGCAAAATGCAATTCAGAAGAACACGGTCATATCTCGGTTAAATAACAAATACTGCAACATAAAACCATGGATCACGGCTGGTCTTATACGTTGTATGAAAAATAGAGATAAACTGCATATGAAAGCTAAAGTTAATCCGAATAATTTAATATTGCAACTGTCATATAAGCGATATCGTAACTTTTGTAACGACCTCATAAAAAAAGTAAAACGCAATTACGATAACACTGCACTAAAAGAGGCTGGTACAAATAACAAAAAGATCTGGAAAATTATTAAAAATGTGACGTATAATTCAAAACAGAAACAGTCTTCTTCAGGTTTATTACAGGCACATTCATCACAGTTAACATATGCGAACATTGCAAATAATTTCTTTGTTAATGTGGGCAAGTGTCTAGCTGAAAAACTTCGGGGACAATCGCAGTACCTAACAAGCTCATTGTTTGCATCTAGCACTAGCTTATCATCTTTTGTGTTACTAGATACTGACGAGACGGAAGTAGAAAGGATTATTATGGGTCTAAAAGATGACTGTGCAGTTGGCTGGGATAACATATCTAATAAAATTATTAAGCAATTCAAAGACCTTTTAGTACCACCGTTGACTTACATTTTTAATAAATGTTTAACTACAGGTGTGTTCCCCAAGTGCTTAAAAAAAGCTGTTGTTGTCCCAGTTTACAAATCAGGTAGTAAAGATCAAGTGACTAATTATAGGCCTATTTCCTTACTGCCTTCTATTTCTAAAATATTTGAAAAGATTATAAACAACAGGCTTTATAAATATTTGGAGGATAAATCTATTCTCTCTAAGCGGCAGTTTGGATTTAGACCTAAAATGTCTACAGATGATGCTATACATCATTTAACTAACTATCTAGCACAAGAACTTGATAAAGGTAACCACACCCTAGGAATATTCCTGGACCTCGCCAAAGCTTTTGACACAGTTTCTGTTCCCATTTTGTTGCGCAAGCTTGAAGCCATAGGCATTAGGGAAACGCAGCTGAAACTATTTAAGAGCTATCTAGAAGAACGTACGCAATGTGTAAAGATTGGTAATATTATCAGCGATGACGAAAAAAGGACAGCTTTCGGAATTCCCCAAGGAAGTATTTTGGGACCTTCACTTTTTTTAATTTACATAAACGATCTCTGTAATCTAAATTTAGATCACGGCCATATCGTTTGTTATGCTGACGACACTGCCCTTTTGTTTTCAGCTGACTCAGAAGAAAATGTCTACAAGTTTGCGCAACACGGATTCAATGTTATTAATAAATGGCTTCAAAATAATTCACTGACTTTAAATGCTGACAAGACAAATTACGTCAAGTTTTCAATGCGCAAGCAAAAATTAACTGGCACTACCTCAACATTGTATGCTCATAACTGCACATCTAGCACAAATAACCAATGTGTTTGTCCCAATATTAAAATGTCAAATACTGTTAAGTACCTTGGAATTATAATCGATGAAACACTTTCGTTTAAACATCACTTAAAAGCTGTAAATAATAGAATTCGTAAATTGATATTTGTTTTTAAAAAGTTACGATACATTGAAGACCCAAAAATAGTTAGACAAGTCTACTTTGCTTTATGTCAATCGATAGTAACATACTGTATTACCACATGGGGTGGAGCGGGTAAAACATTGTTACTGACCATCGAGAGAGCCCAGAGGGCAATTCTCAAAGTGGCTACTTTTCGCCCATTCCTTTTTCCCACTAACCTCATATACAAAGAATGTGAAGTACTAACAGTCCGACAGCTATTTATAATGGGTATTTTATTAAAACAGCACGCAGATCTAACATATAGCACGGAGTTTACTAACAAAAGACGTAAAGATCTAGTCTGTCCTCAAAATCATACCAAACATGCTTTCACATCAAAATTTTACCTGTTTCTCGGTCCTCTCCTCTACAATAGGTTGAACACGAAAGCAAACATTTATAGCTTGAATCAAATTAACTGTAAGAAAATTCTTAAGGAGGCTCTTCAAAGAATGTCCTACGATGATACAGAGAATTTACTGATTGTGCTAAAGTGATTTTTTTGTTTTTATACAATTTTTGACCTAGGTTAAGTATCTTGTTAGTTATGAAACTAGAAGTAAAGATTTGGTAATATTATAAATTAATAGTATAAGATAACTTGTCTACTTTACAGATTTTTTACACGTTTGTATTGTACTATAAAATCCTTTTGATTATTTGTTAATTTTAAATTATTTTAGCTCTTCTCGCCTGAAACACAGGATTTCCTAGTTCAGACACGTAAGACTCAGAATTAAGATTTATATTTAAGACTGTATTACTTTATCCTGTAAAGAATTTTGAATAAATATTATTATTATTATTATTAAAAAGTACCCCTCAGCCAAACTTAAATACCTTATAGCCAGAGTGCATCTCATGACAATTCTAATAATCCCAAACACGGTTAGATTACGTTAATTTATTACAGAGTTTCGGTGCCTACCTTTCCGGTTTCATCATCAGATCAGTTCGATATATCCCCTCTCCTCTTCTTTTAGTCGACTACTCGTATAAACAAAGCAATTTTACTTGTTACGACAGTTCTGCTGTGATCCTATGAGAAGTTCTGTTCCATATCTTCGAAGTTCATGATCAGATCATAATAATATTTCTATGGGACCAACTTGGAACCTTTCAATCAAACAATAAATTTTCAAAATCGGTCTGTAGCGACATCTATGGCGTCACATAGGAACTAATCCTGCATCGCGCAATCAAAGTTCTCCGCGCGTTTAAAACATATAGAACAGCCCGAAATCATCTATCGGGCAGTAGCCCGCCAGACATAACATCCCGTCTGGCCGGAGGATCCTCCCTTTTCAACGGAGGTACGTGGGGCTTTACTCTCTATTCCACATACCCCCAAAGGTCCACAATTGACCGAGAAATCGGTGAACATACATAAAAAAAATAAACATACATTCAGCCGAACATAGAACCTCCTCCTTTTTGAAGTCGGTTAAAAATGATAATGACTTATTTCGCTTAAGTTCTAGCGATTAGAGGTTTGATAGATAAATCTGATAATTTAATTAACAAAATCAACTTAGATAAATTAGGTTTAAACTCAAGCTTAGTACTTGGCTTTAACAGAATATTTCCAGCATTATAGTAACTGCAACTTAATCGTATCAAAAATAAAAGAGTGTGCCATATTTCATCATCATTATCATCATCATTTCAGTCGAAAGACGGAAATGATGATGATGTTGTGATGACTGTTGGACATAGGCCTACCCCAAGTGTCACTACAATTAACAGTCTTGCACGTCTCGCATCCATCGGATTCCCGCAACCCTTTTCAGGTCATCGGTCCACCTTGTAGGAGGGCTTCCAACGCTACGTCTTCTGGTACGTGGTCGCCATTCCAGAATCTTTCGGCCCTAACGGCCATCTGTTCTGCGAGCAATGTGCCCTGCCCATTGCCACTTTTCGTTTCGGAGCCATATGTCATCACTGGCAACACGCACTGGTCATAGACTTTCGTCTTGAGACACTGAGGTATGTTGGACGAAAATATACCACGCAGCTTCCCGAACGCTTCCGAGCTGAGTCAGATTCGACGATTGATCTCTTTCTTGAAGTTAAACCTACCCAACGTCTGTCCCAGGTCAAAATTCAAAATTTCAAATGTTTTTATTTCACGTATGCCTACATGGGCACTTATAAAACGTCAGAAACTAGTGCAGGTAAACGTTATTGTTCAAAACTTCGAGTGTAGAGTCTCCAATCTTTATAGGAGTAGGTGCTACATGGCTGTTTACCATGACTTTAGTTTTGTCCATGTTTATTTTAAATCCCACTCTTTCGGAAGCTTTACTGAGGTCACCAAGTATTGTACTGAGCTCCTCTGTAGTCTCAGCCATGACTACTATGTCGTGGGTAAACCGAAGGTGAGTGATGTACTCGCCACTCGCTCGCCACTCGACAGCGATGTGGAGGAGTTTTTCGACGCCGTACTTTAGATTGCTTTTTTTAGTACTTTATGGCTTTTATTTTGTAAGTTAGTTTTAATTACGATAGTATTAGATTTAAATGTATATAAAATGAATAATTTACTCACCATTAACATTAATAACCTAGCCCTCTCTATTCCAGAACCTATAAAACATCCTCCATTGCTGCCGTGAACAGTTCAGCCATATTTCATTGAATTTAAATTCATTAAATCCCAAGCGAACGCCGGTGTTCGCTCGCTCATTGTCTTTCTATTGTGTCTCTAATTACGGTACTCAAAAGGACTCTCTCTCTCTCTCTAGACAAAAAATCATGTTATTAAAGATTAATTGCTGATAACGAGAAAATAATCTGACATGACTGAGTTCAGTAGACCGCACGTACTAATGTTTAATTATCATTGGATGATATGCCACATCAAAAAATATAATATATAGTATATCATCACAATGTTCTAAGAAGGGTTGTTTTAGTAAAATCATTAAAAACCGTGACATCATGTAAAATCAATGGCCAGTTTAAGGATGTTGTCATCCATACACCATAAATTTGCAATATCTCAGCGAACGGAAAATTGACGCCTGATATTCGATGCCTTGTTGATACTATAAAGACCTATAGGGTAACTAAGTCGTCGGAGATTTTAATTTAGATTATTTTGTATCAAAGGGACCCAGCAGGTTTCTTTGATACAAAATAATCTAAATGAAATACTACCTGTCTATTTTTGTACAAGAATAATTAATCACCTAAGTATATTTTAAACAGAAAAGATTTAGGTACAAAAACTCACCTATCTAAATATATATATGTAATTATATGTCACTGTCAATCTTTCTAATCAGTAAGCGACTTATATTTAATAAGAGGTGGAAGAAACGATAACAGTTATTATAATTTTTTTTTAGTGTCTAGTAATATAATCAATTTCTCATTTGCCTTGTTTTATACTATATAATTTTAACTATAATAATATTGTGTAACTATAACACCTTTTCAAAAATCAGAACATAAATAAGTATTACTCCAAGTATTTGCATGTCACATTATTATTTCTAAATGTTATGGATCTATTATCATTTATGTTAAGACCGAAATTGTACCAACACTTCTTGCGAATAAATTGATTTGATTTTATTGTTGGTGACTATACCTATTTAAAAAGTCCATTTTAAATGAAAAATATAGGAATTTTTAAAAATAAGTTTTGCTTTAAATAAGCAAACAGTTTACATAACTTTAAATAGGCAAACGCCATCTTTTAAATTAACAAAAGAACGATTATGTAATGAACATTGCATGACTCTGAATTACAGCCCATGCGAAATGATCCCGTTATCTTAATACTCTTCCCTCACGTATTGTTTTGGCATCAACGAGCAGGATTTTTAATTCAGAGCCTGATAGCCCATTATTTTAAAGTTCTCGTTTCAGCAATGAAATGTCATTTTATTGATACACGAATAAAAGATAATAATATTTTGAAAACGTAACAATATTTTCCAAAAAAAAAACATCCAATAATAACAAACCATTAATTTTTCCATCTTCTAATTAATTTTTAGAGTACTCCTGGATATAGTTTGGAGAAAAACTGAATGCATGTTATTAATAAATTAAGATTAAATAATAACTTGCAACCACTTGCCCATTTATAGATTGATTCACAACCGGTCGTTTTTGTTGTCGGTAATTAATCTTTACAATTAAAAATAATAAATAAATAAATATTAAAATCAATAATAATAAAAAAAAATATATATATATATATATTAAATATTATTTTCAATTAATATTTTTCTTTCTTTCTTTCTTTTCTTTCTTTCTTTTACCTAGCAGCGAGCAGTGGTGATGAAATAAATTACACAAAGTTATGCGCCTGGCTGGGTTTGAACCCGCGACCTGCAACTCGTAAGTCGGGGCTGTTACCACTCGACCACCACTGCTCTCAACACATCTCTTCTTAACAAAAAAAAATAGAATAATTTTCCAACATTTTTTTTTATGTGGGAAAATCTTGGGCGAAGCGGGAGATAGTGTCAGACTTTTACTGACTAAAAACCCACTCCTATTCCGGGTTTCATTTTCACACTATCAATGGCCCCAGTAGGCTTCGACCCTGCTATGCCACCATGCCCCTACGATTTACTGACATCTCCCTGAGGCGCGCGTGGAACAATACGCGCCGTCGACGACTTGGGCTCGGTCCGGACGGTTACCGGACGGTAACCACACAGTGGAGACCACTTGTTGACCACGAGTTTGTGATACTTTTATGCTTTATATAGTATAGGCGTTTGTATTTAATAGGTAGAAAGGGACATTGTTTTCTAATGTCAGAGAAGTCAGGTTGGCTGTCAAATCGCTAGGCGGAATAATTTTATAATAATGTAACATAAAGAGCCTCTTACAACACAAATTAATAATTCACATCATACAGAACCCTTTTATTATATCTCCGCCCACAGCTGTTTTAACCTATTGTTTAGTTGAAACTGTGTGTTTAAATATATATCTGGTGAAGTGAAGTTCAGAGTAGCTCGCCGTTCGAACCGGACCGTGGGGGGTATCGGAGGACTTCTGAAAAGGGAACCCGAGGTCCTGGAACGCAAAGGGCAACTGAAGGAACATGGGTGTGGTTTTAGCCTATTATGGTGGTAAGTTCTCTCCCCATCCGCATAATGCAGATTCTCACCGGACTAGATAAGTTTGGGAGGTTCGTGCACCATTGTGTGAACCACCCGGAGGGCACGGTGGAGCATACGGTAGAGGTGCCCCGCTTGGGCAGAGCATCGCCGTGTCCTCGTGGGGGTGATCGGCGGCAACGATCTGTCGCGCCAGGCCTTGGTACAGGCCATAGTCCCGAGTGAGGACGAGTGGCAGGCGGTCGCCTCCTTCTGCGAAGCAGTTATGCTAGCAAAGGAGGCGGTCGTACGCGTGAGGAAACGGCCCTAACGCCCCAGCCGCCGGGGATTCCGATATTTTTTAAAAAATTTCTATGAGAATTTCTATTAATAACAAATTAATGCATGATTTCTCTGTAGCTGAAATTAGGTGTTCGTGATGGTTTTATTAAAAATTAATATTTTTATAAGTAAAACCACCACAACAGAAAGAAACTGAATTTATATTTACAGCACACACCATGGCACAACTGACAATGAAAAAAGTAAACGTAAAGTTTACATCAGACTTTATATTTGACACGTGCCTTTTCACGAAAAAAAAAATTCTCGCAATATCCTGCCAAACTGTAAACAACGGAACAAAGGGGCTGGAACGTGCTAAGCTAGGTTTAGTTAAGTCAGGTAGATTTTTACAGTTGCAAGATGCGCCTTATATAGTTTAAGTTAAGTCGAGCTTAATGTATAATGCGAGTTTAATAAAATCTAGTTTTAAGAGCAGATGGTGCAAACCGCCCTAAATGATAGTGCGGTTGGCGTAGTTTTTTTTTTTTTTTGTTTTTTTTTTTTTTCCGGTTGGAAAATCATCTAATGACAAATCGCGCTCTTGGGCGCAGCGAGAGATAGTGTCAGACTTTTACTGACTAAAAACCCACTCCTGTTCCTTCGTTGCCTTCGTCCCAGGGCCCCGGGTTTCGTTTTCACACTACCCTTGGCCCCAGTAGGCTTCGACCCTGCTGGGCCCTTACGATTTGCTGACATCTCCCTGAGGCGCGCGTGGAACAATACGCGCCGTCGACGACTTGGCTCGGTCCGGACGGTTACCGGACGGTCCGACGGCGAGCCAACCATTGCTCGCCGTCCGCAAGCCCGCGCCTACGGTGGCGGGAAATCGGGATCGGAATCCCGGCGGCGGAAAGGGCGTGAGGACCGTTGCCTCACGCGATCGGCCGCCTCCTTTGCTAGCATTACTGCTTCACAGAAGGAGGCGACCGCCTGCCACTCTTCCTCGCTCCGGACCATGGCCTGTACCAAGGCCCGGCGCGAGAGATCGCCGCCGCCGATCGCCCCCACAAGGACACGGCGTTGCTCTGCCCAAGCGGGGCACACCTCAACCGTGTGCTCCACCGTGTCCTCCGGGCGGTCCACATAGTGGCGACACCCGGGCGTCGCTTCCGCACGAATCCGGTGCAGGAACTTCCCGAACTTACCGTGTTCGGTGAGAACCTGCGTCATGCGAAAGGTGAGGACGCCGTGAGGTCTTTCCAACCACGCCTCAAAGAGGGGACTTACCGCCATAATTGTGGCGTCATCCCATGACAAATCTCGCTCTTGGGCGGAGCGAGTGATAGTGTCAGACTTTTACTGACCAAAAACTCACTCCTGTTCCTTCTTTGCCTTCATCCCAGGACCCCGGGTTTCGCTTTCACACTACCCGTGGCCCCAGTAGGCTTCGACCCAGTAGGGCTCGGTCCGGACGGTTACCGGACGGTTGGAATGCGAGCCACCTATTACTCGCCTTCCGTAAGCCCGCGCCTACGGCGGCCAAAATAAAATGGATGGCTTACAAATAAAGTCGTTCCGGGTCTTGACACCCAAGACCCTCATCTTATGTATGTAAGTATACATGTTTGTGAAAGCACTTACTCCTACGATACAGAAGTGGTTTCTAAAATGGAACGTATAAAAAACAGAAATATAAGCGTTTGGAAGCCGTAAAAATAATATTATAATAATTTCAACACAATATACACCAAAGTTTCACTTGAGGTTTATTTTCACTTTAGACATTTAATTATAGTATGGAAATTAAGCTTTTCTTTTAAAAAAAAAAAAAACAGTCGAAGCCTATTATCATCATCATCATCCTTTCAGCCGAAAGGCGTCCTCTGTTAGACATAGGCCTCCCCCAAGTGTCGCCACAATGAACGGTCCTAAGGGTCTCGCATCCATAGGATTCCCGCAATCCTTACCACCAGCCACCCTTAATATTAATGAATTTTTTAATGATAAATCGGTCTAAAATTACTGATTGAATATATTCTATTTATTTTGTACCGCACAACTATTGACCAAACTTTTTAATTTAATATTAAGTAAAGATAATTGTTATTATTTTTTTATTTTTTTTTTTTGTATTTTTAAAATCTTATTGTCTTTCGACCTAATTTGCACACCAGCCATGGTCAAACATATTGAGCCAAAAAATATTTTGTAACACCTATAATAAGCATCTTACCATGTATAATATTATCTACACATGTTTATGCAAATAAGTAAATCGGAATCTAAACCTGAATCTAAAGTAAATAAGATACGAAGCTATTGACTTAGGTAGTTCTCTAGTTCCTATTGACCTCTATATGTAAAAGGACTAAGTTGACTAAGGGCGGAATTCACCAATAAAACTAATCGCGTTTTAACGTTTGGCTTGCATAATCGCGTTTACCCGCTGTCACTAGTGTCACTGGTAAAAATACAACAAGAAAAAAATACAGACAAGTGACACTAGTGACAGTGGCTAAACGCGATTATGTGAGCCAAACGTTAAAACGTGATTAGTTTTATTGGTGAATGGACCCTTAGTTTCATTAAACATTTAAGTTCATCAGTTCAGCTGAACGACTTCCACTGTCGGACATGGGCCTCCCCGAAGTGTCGCCATAACGAACGGTCCTATGCGTCTCGCATCCATCGGATTCCCGCGATTCTCACTAGGTCATTAGTCCACCTTGTGGGAGGCCTTCCAATGCTGCATCTTTCGGTGCGCGGTCGCCATTCCAAAACCATTTGGCCCCATCGACCATCTGTTGTAAATATTTAAGTTGCCTTGATATCAATTTTGTCAGCGACAGCTCGTTAAGAACGATTTTCCAATTTTCATTTAAAATCTTAATACTATGACACAACTCTTTCGTGTTACTTTATTTAATACACTAATCACTCTACTAATCCTGAAATATATCCAAAAGTCTGCCTGGAGTGCCACATTGAAAAGGCAATACTCGCGTGACGTGGTTTTTTATATATAAGGCAATTAACCTTATTTCTTTTTTGTCCTGAATGTTCTACAGCTGTTGCAACTCAATATACGTGTAACACCAGTAAAGATAAAAAAAAACTGGGTAAGTGTGAGTCGGACTCGCGCCCTGAGGGTTCCGTACAAACTTAACTATGTAAACAGTTCAATGCCCAAATAGAGTCTCGAAGATTTTTCCGAATCGCAAAAAAAAAAAATGTTGTGATGTAACAACAAAAGTTTTCAGATTTATTCCTATACCTGTTCTATAAGACCTTGCTTTATGCAAAATTTCAGGATTCTAGGTCAACGGAAAGCACCCTATGAATTTTGATTTCCTCGAGAGAGTCGAAATATACGTTTGCGACATAAACGGCCGTATCTTTTTTGTCGTTTATTTAGAAATTTGTTTTTTTTTTTCACAGCTTCAAGAAACCGCAGACTTGAGTACATGGTTTTAATTTCAACTTAATACCTCCACGCATTCGCGAGATAAAGGGTCTTGACAGACAGATAGACAGACGGACAACAAACTGATCCTATAAGAGTTCCGTTTTTTCCTATTGAGGTACGGAACCCTAAAAAAACAACATTGTTTTGAGTGTATGCATATTTATCAATCATCATCACTATCATAATTTCACCGAAAAACGTCCATTATTGGACACAGGCCCCAAGTGTCACCATCACGAACATGTATTTATCTAGCTATAAATTAATCACGGTTGCTAGATAATTATGTTTCATTTGTTTTTAACTATCGGAAGTGCATTCACAAACATTTAAGATCACATGTACACAATAAACTCCAACATGAGACAACTACCTGTATGCCATAACACTATTATTATTATTTTAATTATTTTTTTCGCTATATTTCTGTGTGTGTGTGTGTGTATTGAACAAGTGACACGCAGGGCAGGAGCCAACCATTACACCAACCATGTCGTCTAAACGAACATTAAACGTTTTATTGAATCACAATGAACCGATTGCCGCCTGCGGGTCCAAACGAATAAAATAGCTTCTTAAACAGGGCCCCATTGCAACAAATAGTGACACGGAAATCATCCTAGAGCAATTTCGTAACTACTAAAGGATGTGAGTTAGAAGCTCTTGGTTAAGTAAGTAATAACAGTCACACGGGTCAATTTTCAAGGATAAGCAACCCTTGAAGAGGTTGGTCTGTGGATGGGTTACCATCTTATTATATCGAGATTCCTTACATGCCATGGAAAGCAATATGTTAAAGTTGCTGATCTACCGGGGACTAGTGGCTTAACATGCTGTCATTTGTAGATCTTTACGGATAGTCAGAAGCTAAAAATTCTGACACCAGTCTTGCCAAGAGTCCGTATGGGCCCTACTGGGACCATGAACCAAAGAAAAACCTGGGGTCCTGAAACGCAAGGCAAAGAAGGAACATAGCTGTAGTTTTTATCAGTAAAAGTCTGACACGCTCTCCCGTTCCGCCCTAGGGCGAAAGAGGTCATTGGATGATTTCCCACATTGAAAAAAGTCTTGCCAAGGGTATCTTATCTAATTACTGGGTGTGGAGGTTAGATAGATAGTCACTAGAAATGTGAAACACTAGTACCCAGCTATATTCATTTTGACTTCAAGCCGACACCAACACAGGTGAAGAAAGACTATGCAGAATGATTTTATAGAATGAAAGTTCTCGGAATAATGCTCAAAGTAATTATACAACTTCCACTGCATACTTATAAAAGATTCTTTACTCATATTTCATGAGATTTTTGTTAGGTACAACTTGGATAGAGTTTGTGTAACAAGTACCTACTTTTTATCAGCATTCAAAACGGAAGAGACAATTTTTAAAGATAAAAAGTATGTGTGTAAAGATAAAAGTACGTGCCAAAAAATCTAAAAATAAATTCATCCTCATTATCCCTTTGCTCTTATCCCAATAAAAGTCCTAATAAAGGCTCAAAAAGTTTGCCATCGCATCAAATAAATAAACATTTCAGAATGGTAATGAGTTTAATCCTTGGTAATGGGAAAAAAACTGTTTTATTCCATTTAATTAAAGCTACTAAGCTTTAATTAAATGGAATTAAACAGTTCTACTAAGAACAGCTAACATCGTTTAGACTTAAAAGAGTGCCCATGGAGTTTCTTCTTGCACTTTCTTTTCCATAGAGATCAACGCTTTGGAACGTGCAAATAGCTTCACCTTCTTGTGACTGACTGACTTAAACAATTTAAAAGTACCTGTAAATGGTTTATTTGGTACCTGTAAGGTTAAATCTCACTTTGGATTAAATGTTCAAATATTGGGAAGTAGGATTTCCATAAAAATATGTCAAATTCAGAAGAAACCAAATAATTTTTAGTTAAAAAACAACATCACAATATATCAACCCTAACATATCTTTAAACATAACTTTAAATCTACTTAAAAAACTTTGTATCAACAAAATACTTACGTAATAGTTTCCAAACTTTGAGAAAAATATCCAACAAAAAACTTATAATAAATTGTCAATATCCAAATACCGATCCTGATTCAATATTTATTGGTCACCAAATAACACAACTAAGTAAAAAAATAATAATTATGATTTAATTCAAAACAAAACTACGAAAACTTAATTCCACGGTGCGATGACGTGTTTAGTCGTATTCACGTCACTTCACGGCGACTATTCGCAAAAGACTGCCTGAAGCACGACCCTTTACGTGAGTGAACATTTATACTCGTCATTTGCACTCGCTATATCATCGTATTGTTTTTCCAGCTGGTATAGACTTCGTTATTGAGTAAACTTTCAACGAACAACTGTGTTACCAAATTATCATGAAAAATGTTTTGCTTATATCTGTATCACGCATTCATATTTCATGGGCCGTTGAAATGTTATTAAGTCGTTTATTTTCTGTAGTCGATGGTCGATTTACTTCGACATTTTTCTTCAAACCTAACTATAGTTCAAAAACCTTGAAACTCTTTGAGAATCTGTTTCGTCGTAAATGAAGGTAAACAAATGTAATTTATTATTCATGTTTTACGTACTTCAACAAAAGGTGTGTTCTAGTGAAATAAAAAATAGTACCTTTATGTCGACAACAGATTTTTGGTACGATATCAAATCGAGTACAAAATAACCTTCCTGACGGCGCGACGCGACGCATCCGATATGGCGTTCCCTCGCACATTTGTAGCGATGTAAAAAAAAACTTAGCCTACCGAGGGTTTTGTATAAGTTGACTAATTATAAATAGGACGATCCTCAATTGAGTCACAGAGATTTTTGCGAATTGCAAAAATGTATAATTATTTTTGAGACGTAACTATTTTACAATTTTCTGACTTTTCCCTGTGATTGTGCTAATACCTTGGTTCTTGCCTGATTTCAGGATTATAGGTCAATGAGAAGTAACCTATAGGTTTTTAATTCCCAGTGAATGTCAAAATATGCGCCTAAATGGAATATAAACGGCCTTATCTTTAGATTGCATTGACTTAGTGGTTTGATTTTTTTACTGATCCAAGACCTGAGTATTTAATATTAATTTCAGCTTAACCTTTTGAGTGCGTAATTAGAGACACAATAGTAAGACAATGGCGCGTGAACGCCGGCGTAAATGCGGGGATCAACAGCTTAATATATAATTCTATGCGTTTCTGAGAAAAAGGGTCTTGACAGATGGACAACAAAGTGATCCTGTAAGGTTTTCGTTTTTACAAACTTAGAGTTCCGTACGAAATCTAAAAAAACGCCATCAGGAAGGTCGCTAATATAAGCGACAGGTTGTGACCTACACTATTGGTTTCATACGTTCATGCAGGTTGATTGAAATCTTTGTCAAACGTTTAACTGAAAATCCAACCGTCGCTTCGAATGAATCGAATAGATGATTATCACCAGAATATAAAAAAAATGAGACAACTATTTCTAAAAATACAATGTTTTTCAAGAAACATTGATATGTTACCTACTGGTGTTTTTTTATGCAGGAGATTCTGACACCTTGAAAATAAATGCGTTTCAAAATATTTTTAATGATAGATTTACACAGATTCTCTACTAAATGAAAACTGAGTTTATTTTACATAATTTCAACAATTTGTTACATTTTTATTTCTTGTAACCTATTTATTCATATAACTACTTGAAGATTGTCATAAATATTGTGTCGGATAACCATTTCTTTGTTGCTATCTTAATTTTTCAACTTTCGTTTCAAATTGCAAACAGAATTTATTGAAGTAGACTACACTTTTAAAACAACAGATCAGGCCTCGTATATTTATTTTTAGTCATCTTTTTACACAACAAATAGAAATGTCAGAAGCCGTTATAAACATTTTAAACAGGGCAAAACTCTTAATATTTTATTTGATATAGAATATGTTGTCATATTTCGATTCGTAAAATATGAAAAATCATTACAATTTTAGAGTTCCGTTCCATTTATAACCGACTTAAAAAAAAGGAAGTTCTCAATACAGTTGTATTTTTTTTATCATCATTATTTTTATTTATTTTTTATGTAAAAATCCCAGGGTGGCCCCATCGTGCCGGTTGGCGACCGGGCGAGAGGACCCGATGGCGATCCCTGGGGAGGTTCGGGCGTCCCCGCAGTCTCCAGATCAACCCTCCATTGGCACAGCAACTCTGGTTGTGTTGTTGGGTTCGACATCGCATCACCTCGCTCAACCGCCATCTTCCATCTCTCCTATTCACTCCACAAAAACCATGAAAGGTAAAAAGAAAGGCAAGTTGTGTCAACAGCGGATGCACGTCCTCTCATTTCAAGTGCAGTTCTCAAATATTAGAGGGCTGCACTCCAATCTCGTTGCGGTCCACCACCATCTTGAGACTGACAAGCCACACTTGCTTTTCTTGACGGAGACCCAAATTAGATGTCCGTCAGATACGGCGTACCTCAACTACCCGGGATACTCACTGGAGCATCATTTCCTGCAGCGTGCCGGGGTCTGTGTGTACGTCCGTAATGACATCTGCTGCCAGCGTCTCCGTCACCTTGAAGACCCTAATTTATCTACGCTGTGGCTGTTGGTGGACACTGGTACGGACAAAATTGTTTATGCCTGTGTCTACCGTTTGCACAGCGGTGATCAGGAGACGACTCGGTTGTTCGACCACCTCAGTGAGGCTGCCGATAAGGCTCTGCAACGGCACCCTGATGCGCAGCTCGTCGCTCTGGGGGACTTTAACGCCTGCCACCAAGACTGGCTGTTCCCATACCAGAGGACCGACCACGCTGGGAGAGAAGCGCGAAACTTTGCAATATCGATGGGCCTTTCCCAGCTGGTCAAGCAAGCGACTAGGGTGCCTGATGTAGATGGTCATACTGCCAATTGTCTGGACCTTCTGCTGACCACCGATCCGGACAGATGTATCGTAACAGTTTCCTCACCACTTGGAACTTCAGATCACTGTCTGGTGAAGTCTGTTTCGTCCTTCTCCCCACCTGACTGCGACTCACGCGGTAAACGGCGAATGTGGCGTTACAGGTCAGCAGATTGGGATGAGATGCGGCATTTCTTTGCATCTTATCCTTGGCAGCTGGTCTGCTTCTCTTCTGAGAGTCCGTCGAGCTGTGCGGATGCTATATCCGATGTGATACGTCAAGCTATGGAGTTTTTCATCCCTTATAGAGACGTACCCGTTGGAGGCTCAGCTCACCCATGGTTCAACGCCGATTGCGTTCAAGCTGAAGAGCGTAAGCATTCGGCGTTTCTCGCCTGGGTTGACGCTCGTGACCGCAAAGCTCCGGATCTGAGCTCAAAGAAGAGAGCTTTCAACCATGCTGCCAAGTCCTACAAAAAGGCACTAAAGAAGGCTCGGTTCGACCGCATTACTCATATTGGCACAAAGCTCTCTGCACAGCCGTCCGGTAGCAGAGCGTTCTGGTCCCTTGCCAAATCGGCGAAGCGAACTTCTGTAGGCCCACATTGCCTCCGCTGGTTAAGCCTGATGGAACACTGGCTCACTCGGCGAGAGAGAAAGCAGGTCTCTTAGCATCTCTCTTCGCCCATAATTCTCGTCTTGATACTAGCAGTGCTACTCCACCGACTCTACCTCACTGCAACACCTCGATGCCTGAGGTTCGCATAAGAAATAAAGAAGTATTGAGAGCACTGTGTCGCCTAGACGTGAATAAAGCTAGTGGACCAGATGGTGTACCAGCAATAGTTCTCAAGGCATGTGCGCCCGAGTTGTCTCCTGTATTGACGCGCTTGTACCGCCTCTCGTTTAGGACTGGTATAGTGCCCAAGTCCTGGAAGCTTGCCAACGTGCAACCCGTGCCCAAAAAGGGCAGTCGTGCCGATCCTGCTAACTATCGGCCGATTTCAATAACCTCCATACTCTGCAAGATTATGGAGCGTGTATTGAACTCGCGCCTCTTGGCATACCTGGAAGGTAACGATCTCCTCAGTGACCGACAGTACGGGTTTCGCCACAATCGGTCTACTGGGGACCTACTAGTGTATACCACTCACATGTGGGGCGAGGCCCTCGAGAAGAATGGAGAAGCGATTGCTGTCTCCTTAGACGTCTCGAAGGCCTTCGACAGGGTATGGCATGCCAGCCTTCTGAGTAAGCTTCCAGCGTACGGTATTTCCCCTGGTCTGATTAACTGGGTAAAAGACTTCCTGAGTGAACGGTCTCTCCGAGTTGTTGTCGATGGATGCTCATCAGAGCCCATGACCACTAATGCCGGAGTTCCTCAGGGGTCAGTTCTCTCTGCAACTCTTTTCCTGCTGCATATTAACGATCTGCTGATACCCGGTATCTATGGGTATGCAGATGATAGCACAGTTGTAGAGAGATACCTTCCTGGTGCTCGGGCTAGTAAGGAACTAATCCGGTCCGAACGAGAGGCTATGGTAGAGCGCACGAATGTCTCACTTCAGGCAGTCTCCAAGTGGGGCGAAACCAATCTAGTAGAATTCAACGCCGCCAAAACACAAGCGTGTCTGTTCACCGCCAAAAGGAGCCCGTTCACCTTGGCTCCTGCTTTTCGGAATGTATCCCTGGAGTGCACCGACCGCCTTCAGCTCTTGGGAGTTGAAATTTCCTCAGACCTCAATTTTGGGCGGTTCATTGAGTCCAAAGCCAAGGTAGCTGCTAGAAAACTAGGCGTTCTTGCAAAGGTCCGACGGTACTTCACACCGGGACAGCTTCTAATGTTATACAAAGCACAGGTCCGATCGTGTGTGGAGTACTGCAGTCACATATGGGCTGGTGCTGCAAAATGCCATCTAGCAGCTCTGGACTCAGTGGAAAGGCGTGCGAAGAGGCTAATTGGGGATCCAGATTTGGTTAAGTCCAATCTACAAAGCCTCGAGCACAGGCGCAGGGTAGCCAGCCTATCGGTATTTTACAGGTTGCATTTTGGAGAGTGTGCGCGGGAATTGCATGACTTGATTCCGCCATCTCCTTTCTACCATCGGACAACCCGACGTACGGCGAGTATCCACCCTTACGTTGTTGAAACTTCAACGGTCCGGACTAAGCGTTTCGCTTCGTCATTTATACCGCGTACATCGAAGGACTGGAACAATTTGCCTGCTACGATCTTCCCGTCCAACTATAATTTAGGTGTCTTCAAGGCTAGAGTGAATAGGCTCTTGATAAACTAGTGCGCCTCACCATCAATGATTGCATCACTGCTTACCATCAGGTGGGATCGCAGTCAAGCGCTGGTTTATATCAATTAAAAAAAAAAAAAAAAAAAAAATGTTTTTATTTACCCAACTTTTTTTCCCCTAAAATGAAATGCTTCCAGATTGATTCCATTTTTTTTTCAAATTCCAGTTCTGATAATGGGAGCTATGAGGAAGCGAGGGAACTCCTCAAATATTCTAGGCAACTATATATTGATTTTGGTATTTTAATCGAGAACTTAAGCATTTACAGGCAAAAAGTAACATTTGATGAAGTGGAACTGATGAAGAAGATCAGAAATGGCCAACGGAACTTCACACTCACATAGATACCACAATGAAGATAGTTAAGTAACTATGACAATATAAATAAAGAAATGGTTTTGAATAGTTATGTTGAAAATGGTATCATCGAAGTGATTTGATAATGATAATGGACCCGGAAGGTAAGCGCTGTAAATATTCAACATAACCTGGCCGTGTTTGGGCTTATTAGAATTGTCAAGAGATGCACTTTGGCTATAAGGTACCATCGGACTGATCTGATGATGAAGCCGGAAGGTAGGCACAGGAACTCCGTAATTAATCAATGTATCCTAGCCGTGTTTGGGCTTATTAGAATTGTCATGAGATACACTTTGGCTATAAGGTACTATGGAACTGAGAGGTGGATGGGAACTTCATAATAAAATAATGTATCCTAGCAGTGTTTGAATTAATTCGAATTTTCATGAGAAATAGGCACTCTGGCTATAAGTGTATCACAACTAAAATGTGTGAAATAAAAAACTTTTTACAATAAAAAAGTAACCGACTTCACTAAATTTAATACACTAGAGACAGTTTATACTTTACTTACGTACGTTTACGTTTTTCTTTGTTTTTTTCTTTTCTTTTTTTTTTCTTTTTTTTTCTTTTCTTTTTTCTTTTTCTTTTTTATTCTTTTTCCTTTTTTTTCCTTGTTTTTTTTTTTCTACGTTTATTAATTAAAATGGTCAAGTTCTCCAGAACCAAACTGTGGCTTGCCGTCTTTGTAAAATAACACAAAGTACTGTAAAAGTAACGAAATTTAATGAACAAACCGTACAGAGAATATTAAAAGAAGCAAAAGATATTATACCTAGCATATCATTCACACAATCAATTTAGTCTCGTGACGCACAGAATTGGTTGCTGTAACGACACTTGTGGGATGCCTATGTCCAGTCGTAGATCTCTATTGGCTAAAATGATGATGGTGATGAATTAGAACAGTACAAGTCCAATTACACTGCACTAATATAACATAAAAAAAAAAAAACATGTGAAGAGCTATAAGATATTCCACATATCTTATAGCTCTTCACATGTTTTTTTTTCATACACAAAAGCGGGTTTTTTTTTGGTGGGAAATCCTCTAATGACATCTCGCGCCCTTGGGTGGGGCGTGAGGGCGTGTCAGACTTTTACTGACTAAAACCCACTTCTGTTCCTTCTTTGCCTTCGTTCCAGGGCCCCAGGTTTCACTTTCACACTACCCGTGGCCCCAGTAGGCTTCGACCCTGCTGGGCCCCTACGGTTTTGCTGACATCTCCTTAAGGCGCGTGTGGAACACTACGCGCCGTCGACCACTTGGGCTCGGTCCGCACGGTTACCGGACGATTGGACGGTGACCTTCCCATTGCTCGCCGTCTGCAAGCCAACGCCTACGGTGGCTGGAAATCGGGATCGGGATCCCGGCGGCTGGTCGTGAGGGTCAGTCCCTCGCGCGGGCTGCCGGCCCCTTTGCTAGCATTACTGCTTCGCAGAAGGAGGCGACCGCCTGCCAGTCCTCCTCGCTCCGGCTCGCTGTACCAAGGCCCGGCGCGAGAGATCGCTGCCGCTGATCGCCCCCACGAGGACACGGCGGTGCTCTGCTCAGGCGGGGCACACCTCTTCCGTATGCTCCACCGTGTCCTCCGGGCAGTCCACAAAATGGTGACACCAAGCGTTTCTTCGGCACGAATCTGGTGCAGGGACCTCCCGAACTTACCATGTCTGGTTTGGACCTGCGTCATGCGGAAGGTAAGGACGCCATATGTTGTCTTTCCAGTCACTCCTCAAAGATGAAACTTACCGCCATAATTGTAGCGTGCCCAACACAAAAGCGGGTGAGAAATACTTATAATAGTGATGTTACAGTAACATAGTTAAAGCTTTAATATAGATTAATTATATCCCAAGGGATATGGCTGTATAGCATAATATAGTTACGCACAAGCGCTACATAATTGTCTTAATAGGAATATATCTATGATGCACGCAAGATCTAATCATATATCCATCTTACTAGATTAATGTAGTGAAATTATTGTAGAAACAGAATGCGGAGTCTTGGGCGCTCCCCGCAGCCGCACGCATGTAACCTTGTGCGGCCCGCACGCCGCGGGCGTCATTTGATGTTCTGCGTTTACGACGATAGAATTTTCGTGGGTAATTGTCAGATTGTCGCTTCATACTTGTACGTTTTCCTTTATCCCTATAACGGGCAAGTTAGAAAAATCCATCAAACTGTCCACAATCGTTTTCCGGTTCGCCATTATATGATTGACATTTTTTTTGTACTGCGAAATATCTACTTACTATACAGTAAAACGACGAAATGAAATATTACATCATACTAATTTAAGAAAGTAAAAATTTGTATGTGATTATATGTGTGTTTTTTTACTTCTTTACGATCAAACGGCTGTATGGATTTGAATAGCACATAGCTTACTTTTTTATCCCAGGATGATGTTCCTTTAGGATAATATTCTAACATGCACACACACATATACTTTCGCCTTTATAATAATAATATTAGCGTGATGTTATACTCGTATTTAATTTCACAAGGATCAAACCTTCAAGCAGCTATAGATAATGATGAAGAAGAGTAGCTCAAGACGGTGGCGGTGCTCTAAAGACATAATTTATCTACTGGTCGAAAATGAATATATTATATGTGACGCTCTAAGTTACATTGTGGGTCAGGAGGGCAGAGAGGAATCCTAAACATTTTTATTCGGCCGGCCAATATCACGGGTCGTCGACAATATTACTTTATGTGTCACAATAATACTCTACGTTTCGGAGATAATAATACTCTACGTCAGCTGTGTGAAAGTTATAAGCTTTATTGTGTTGAACAATGTTTGTTTTAGGCAAGCTATTGTCCACTTGCTTGCACATTAACCCCCTTAATAATAACCCCAAATGATTTTACAGAAAAATGTCTCAATATGTCTTTTCTTCAGTATTTTCTTAATGGGAAAGCAGATCGATTCTGAATGTCTATTAATATATCCCAATATAGATAATTTTATTTTCTTATTGCAATGAACATGATTGGAGAAATTCAGGAATAAGATTAACCACATTAACACCTAGCTATGCAGAACAACCAGCACAATTTAGTAAACAAAAGATCCTAATTCCCTAAACTCGACGGCTAAAGGTTGAGCCTTTAGCCTCCCATTAAGTCTTATAACGTTGAGGTCAGGAGTGAGGGAGGAGGCTACGTGGGTGATTGAATTATAAGGTCGGGATAACTTGTGTCAAATTATTACGATGGTTTGTCTACCGGACTTAAGCCCTTTGAACTCCAGCGACGGTAATGTAAATCACACTCTGGTATATACCTATTTATATACTTGAGTATACTCCTGAGTACCTAATAATAACAGCTGTACTGTGATCTCTAACGTTAAGGAACGAGTCGGTCCTTGGATTGGTGACCATTCTTCACATGCTGAGAACCTTCCGTGCCATAGACTCTAGTAAGCACGTTAAGCCGATCATTGAACTGTGAAATTTCAATAAAATAATGAAGCTTTAACCATTTCACGTTACAAGACAGTAGCCCAAAGATCTGGTCATGTTACTCAGTAACTGGATTATGGCAGTCACATAGGTAGTCACACCGTGTAAAATACTAGTAATTAGCTGTATTTAATTAGTGTAGAAGCCGATTCCAATACTTTTGGGAAAAGGAAAAAAACCGGGCACGTGCGAGCCAGACTCGCGTACTGAGAGTTCAGTAAAAACTTACCTATGAAAATCAGTTCAATTCCCGAATTGAGTTGCAAAGATTTTTCTGAATCGCAAAAAAAGTTTTTTTTTGTGACGTAACTACAAATTTACAGTTTTTAGAATTTTTCCTATACTTGTGCTATGTGAAAGTTCACATACGTTGAAGCAAGTGCTGGCAAGGCCAAATTTCAGGATTATAGGTCAACGGGATGTACCCTACGAATTTGGATTCCCTTGAAAGTGTCGAAATATACGTTTTTTATGACATAAACGGTCGTATCTTTTTTTTCGTTTACTCAGAAGTTTGATTTTTTCACAGCTTCAAGGGACTGCTAACTTAAGTATATGGTTTTAATTTCAACTCGATACCTCCACGCGTTCTCTTGATAGATAGCAGACAGACGGACAACAAAGTGATCCTATAAGGGTTTAGTTTTTTCCTTTTGAGGTACGGAACCCTAAAAAGATGTAAATAAATAGGCTTAACAAAGAATGGAAGGTGGAATAAAAGGTGTGTATTGGTGTACAATAAAGTATAAGTACAAACGAAGTTATGATAGAAACTAAAGAGACTTCTATCATCATCATTATTACAGCTGAAAGACGTCCACAGTTGGACATAGGCCATATAGGTCTACCCCAAGTGTCGACACAACAAACAGTCCTGTACGTCTCACATCCATCGAATTCCTGTGACCCTCACTAGTTCATCGGTCCACCTTCTGGGAGGCCTTCCAAAACTGCCTCTTCCGGTACGTGATCGCCACTCCAGAACGTTTCGGCCCCATTGACTATCTGTCTCTCGAGAGACTTATATGTATCTATCTAAATGCAAAACTGTCATACAAATGATATAGGAAAAAAAAGCATAACGAGAAACGGAACAAACTACTGTAGGACGCTGAAATATTTTAATATTGGCATTCATTGAACTGTTATAATGTTGTTTCACTATCGCAAAATAACAGCGACTGTAGGTATTTTTTTTGCGTTTGTTATCAGATAGAGGATCTCAAGTATATGCAGCTTTCAATGCCTGATCGAACTTTCATGTAAATATCAAATACCAAATGTGCTAAATAAAACTTTTATCGCAGTATGGAAATATACCATGTTATGTATGGCTAACTGTACTTGTATAATTTGGTGAATACTTTATTGATATTGTTTAACAGATCGTCCTATAGATAAACAAACCAGAGTTAACAGGATTTGATGTATAAAGTTTTGATTACTTTGTTTATGAATACGTAAATATAATAATCATAATTATACTGTTCCCACTGCTACGACCCAGGCCTCCTCAGGGTTATTTTACAATTTTGCTCATGGAATATTTAACACAAAGTAAAGTAGTCGTAATCCTGGTTTCGAATTGACAACCTATATATACTAATACTAGCGGGCCCGGCAGATGTTATCTATTTAATACTTCATGCACCTAAAGGTACAGAGGCGGACTTAACGACTTAGATGCCTACGGCATTATGTCCGTCTCTTCCTCTTCCTTTCCTTCCTCTTCTACCAGTCAACCTTTGGGTGATGCAGAGAAGAATAATAAGAATATTCAATTTCTATGTTTTTAATTAGTTTTTTTTTGTAATTATTATTACTAATCTACATTGTGCTTACATATTAGAAGCGACAAGAAATATGTAACCAAGATTTATGTAACCCATAATATGATTTAAAAGAGTGTCCATGGAGTTTCTTGCACGTTCTTCTCCATAGAGATCTACGCTTTGGAACGTGTAATTTAGCTACACTTTTTTTTTCGAGTGACCGACATTTTGACAATTCCTGAGTGAAAAGTGCCTGTAATTGGTCTATTTGAAATAAACGTTTCTGATTTCTGATTTTTGAGGGAGAAGGAGGCCAAAGAAAAGATGGATGGATTGTGTGAATAGTGATATGAAAGAAAAGGAAGTTAGTGATAGCATGACGAATGACAGGGCAGAATGGAAGAAAAAAACGTGTTGCGCCGACCCCAAATAACACGGGACAAGGGCAGGAAGATGATGATGAATTTTTATATATCACTAGGTTCTTACAGTATTGTATCTTGTTAGCAAGATATGTTGCGTTTAGTAAGATTTTTTTAGTATTTGTGAATGCCTCATTTTCTATGTAAATAGGCACTCTTTTGAACGCACGGACAAAGTGCGGAATGCCGACCTTCACTTGTTTTTATTCTCACAAACTACTAAATATTCGTTCCAAATTATGTTAATTTTGTGTAGCACTCGGATGAAAATTACAGAGTAGTATATGTTTAATAGTAGGAATAAGAAGTTATTTAATTGTTTGCATCCATAAACTTGTTTGTATTATCCTGCTAATACGGTTATTACATGAACTATTATTTTCCTCTCAGTAGGTACATAAGTATGTAAATTAATAGTCTATAAGCCGACATTAACTAAGATAAGACTTGGCCATAATCATGGCGGTAAGTCCCCTCTTTGAGGAGTGGCTGGAGAGCCGTCACAGTATCCTGACCTTCCGCATGATGCTGGTCCTCACCGGACATGGTAAGTTCGGAAGGTTCTTGCATCTGATTCAGGCTAAAAAGCAAAATAAAACTATGTTGATTTTATCCAATAGCTTTTGGACAGGACCTTTAGGAACTACACTTTGCACGCGGGTATATCATATTAAGTTTAATAATGTTCTAGGATACTTATCTTTTTTTTTAATCTTTGCCGCGCACTAGGTATAAACTCCTGTACAGTCAACCTGGGTAACTTTGAACACTTTTTTAAAATTATTATGGATACTGAAAAAAAAATTTACTGTTGGACTACGTTAAACAGGCTTTTAAGCGTTCTTTTGTGCTCAAATTCATAACTATATAACCAAAATGATGGTTTAATAAAGAAATGTTTGAGAAAATAACGTTTTAGTAGCCATTCAAAGTTACAACTAATTTTGGCTAACTTTGAATTGAGTTTTCTGGGATAACGAAAATCCTCTAAAATTCTCTATTTATTTGATTTGGGTAACATTAAACTACTCCAGACAATAAAAAATGTGATGATGACCCCAAACAGAAAAGGCGCCAATTCTTTGAAAATTGGTTGACAGTTGTCAATTTTATGACACATTTGACATTTCAAACATTTAAACGTTCCGTTTCACTTAACTATTCAAGTAATCATTCTAAATGCGTTAAGAGAAAAAAAGAAGAACCTTCAAACAAGTTTTATTCAAAGTTATATGGAAATTCAAAATTACCCAACTTGTACGTAACGTGGGTGCATAATAATGCATATAAACAAGACACCCAGATCCGAAACACTTATCTGTAGGCCATTCAAATATTTGTACCGTGTGAGAATCGAATCCGCAGACACACAGCGCAGCAGTCCATCACTCAACCACTGCGCTGACCGTACCGTCATACTGTCCCTTTCGTACATTCCCTTGGAATACTTTCGACTTTTTGCCTTTCGATGAAGCGCACTTACCTAGAAGTATTCACTCTTGACTCAAAGACCCTTAGGTTCTAGCTTTCAGGAAACACAAACTCTCGCAAAGAATTCCACACCTTAGCTCTACGCGCTATTAATGAGTTTCCCAAACGTTTTGTTTGTGCGTATAGGTAAGATGTTTACCAAACTTCACTAAGACTTGTACAGTTCGAGCGTTATAATTAGACAGTTTATTGAACAAAATGAAGGCTGTGGTGAATTGTCTGTGTGGGTAGTCTCAAACACATTGACACGAGTCAGTGGCCATCTGGTGATTAACTGGAGCAATTTTGTTGTGTGAATATATGTGTGTCACTCTATTGGTAAGCAGTAAAATACTCCAGAACGCAGTACAATACCAAGGCTATTGGGATCTTTCACCAATATTATTAGGTATTCAGTTCAACACATACTGAGATCTAGTAGCATTGTTTAATAATATTTTGTAATAAATCTTAGCTCTTTGTTTCATTTATCAAGCACGTACCTACTTAGACAACGTTAATAAATTACCTACATTATTTTGAACAAGAAAAAAATACTGGATATGATTTGTTGGGCAAACAATGAATTATATACTTGTATCTAATTACGCCTTCAGAGAGTTTTCCTTTTAATTAAGAGTTACTAATTATTAGGAAAAATAATAATATGATAAGGAAGACATTCGAGACTTAAAGCCAATTTGAGTAAATAAGGTTGTTTTTGTGCATTTGTAGCCTTTTAAGGTCTGGTCACTTACTTCTAAATCATCAAATAACTCCTCCAGCTATGGGTGCAGCGGGAGGGAGAAGAAGTTTACTGCATAGCATAGCATAATCAGCATTATAATGCTGTGTGACTGGCTGCAGCACCCCGAGCTGCTGGTAGAGCTGGAACTGCGCGCGCCTACTGGCTGCGGGGGTGCGCCCCACCCCATGCCCACGCTGCTGGAGCCTTTCTCTAGGACAAAGTTGAACAAGTTTGCCCCCTTTTCGCGCGCCATAAGAATACTGAACATTATTGCTACTGACGTAGATCTATTTCACTGCAGCTGCCGAGGTTCACTAAAGCAGAACTAAGTGCAATGAAAATATAGGTACAGGTTAATTAATATTATACTCTATTTTTATGTTGTTTTTTGATTTAATAGTTTATGTATATACCTACTTGTTATTTATTTGTATAAATTGAACACAGATTTAAAGCTGGTAATGGCATCGCATAGCTGTAATGGTGTTATTTACAGAACTTTAAATAAATAATTAATAATGTTCCCACTGTTGGGACTCAGGCCTCCTTTCTGGGAGAGGGAATGGGCCATAATCCACCACGCAAGCCCTGTAGTGCGGCGGATTGGTGGATATCACAATTCTTCGAATTTTTGATTCTACATCTATCATACATTCATATCTGAATTTATAGATAAATTTATACATGACAAATTATTTATTAGTATGAATTGAGTAATTATTATTAAAATTAATAAAATAAAAAATGTTATTTTGATATTAATTATAAATTTAAATATGTACATATAATACAAAAACACCTATTACACTCAGGCGTCGAAGTACTCCTCCACATCGCTGTCATCCGGAAATGTGCCCAGAAGGCTGGCAGCATTGCGACGTTGAATGGCAATGCTAATTCTTTGGGCGAAGAACGAGCCAGCCCCTGGTCACGCAAAGTGTCGATCAGACGGCGTGAAATTTCCTTAAAAAGAAGACGCGCACTCGGACCCCCTGACCCAAGCGTTTTGTACATAGTTAGGTTTAGTATAATAGTTTTTATAGTTTGTATGTACATAGTTCGGTTTTAGTATAAATAGTTTAGTTATTATTTAAGTTTCATATAAATTGTTTAATAATAAGCATAATAAATTCCAATTTAAATATTTCATTTGAAGCAATTCTTGACATGCCGCTTTTCTCACAATGTTTCCCTTCACCGTTTAGAGGACAGTGGTGATGAAATAGATATATTTCTAAAAAAAAATAGATATATATAAAGTAAAGCGCCTAGTTGGGTTTAAATCCACGACCTACACCTCGTAAGTCAACGCCGTTACCACTGGCCACCACCGTTCTCACTTTCACTGACTAAAACCCAACTGTGTTCCTTCAGTTGCCCTTTGCGTTTCAAGGCCACGGTAACTCTTTTGAACATTCTCGCAACCCTAACAGGATTCCCTCTGCCAGAATAAGATCAAACTTTTTACTAATAAAACGTTTTTAGTCCTTAATATTTTTTCTAACATCCAGACAGTTCTTATCCTAAAATTAAATAAAAAAAACTACTAAAAATATTCTTTTTAGGGTTCCGTACCTCAAAAAGAAAAAACGGAACCCTTATAGGATCACTTTGTCTGTCTGTCTGTCAAGACCCTTTATCTCAGGAACGTGTAGAGGTATCGAGTTGAAATTAAAACCATATACTCAAGCTGTAAAAAAATCAAACTTATGAGTTAACGAGAAAAAAAGATACTTCGGTTTACGAGTATGTGGCAAAATACGTAGATTTCGACACTCTCGAGGAAATCAAAATTCATAGGGTACTTCCCGTTGACCCAGAATCCTGAAATTTGGCATAAAGCAAGGGCTTATAGCACACGTATAGGAATAAATCTGAAAACTCTAAATTTGTTGTTACGTCACAATTTTTTTTTTTGCGGTTCTGAAAAATTTTCCGAGACTCCATTCCGGAATTGAAATATTTACAGAGGAAGTTTGAGATGAAGCGGAAAGTTGAAGCGCTGATAGTTTTTCAATAACAATTTAAAAAAACCCAATCAGAAATTTGATTTTGTTGTTAGTCTCAAATACGTTAGTACTTTTAAATTTTATTAAAAAATGATTAATAATAATATTCATTACAGAGTTCATATTTGGAAAGTAAATACCACCAAGAAAAAAAAAACAAATCCATTCAACCTTATGAGCATGAAGGTGTAAAAAATATAAACACATATATACTTAATACAAACTTTCAGACATGTAGTGTTTCACACATGCTTCAAAGAGACGTCAGCAAAACCGAATGGGCCCATTAGGGCCGATGCCTACTAAGGCAGTAGGATTATTTGAAAAAGTTCCCGTAGACTAAGAACGCGCAACTGAAGGACCCAGGTTAACTAAAAAGTTATGAAAAGTCAGGTATATGGCCTCTTGCCTTTTCTTAGAGCGGGAGAAGATTAATTTTTGATAATATTCCACCTCAAAAGAGGTACCTTACCCGAAAAAATTGCTCAACTATTTAGTTTTAGATAAGAGAACCCACACATAAAAAAGGGGAAAAATAAACACATCACAAAAAAAAATAGTACCGATTGCAAAAACAAGTTCAAAATGCTAAATAATCATTAATTAATAATGAAATATAAATCAACCATTTTTTTCATTTTTTGACACTAACTTCCGAAATTAAAGTTAAAATCGGTAGTATTTAATTTTTTTTAGAAAAAGGAAGCTTTATTTTAAATTGAGAATGTCAATAAATTAAGGTGGCCAATGGCAATATTTGTCATACTAAAATGAAACCTCTATGAGTAACATGAAAATAAAAGGTTATTTTACAGACAAGGATAGGTATTGGATGTATGGTAGGTAGGTATGCACTTAGGTACTATAAAAAATACTATGACAATAACTCTTTAGCAATACTGTGAAATGATTACTCAGCCGACCACGATTGTTCAACAGTGTCACGCGATGTGTATATCAACGACGATTTTACTTGAATTAGAAGTATTTTCTGTGGCGCTAATGGCATAAATAGTCTCGTTATATTGTTTCATTTGTCTAGACATAGCATGGTTCAGGTAAAGAATGGAGTATCAAAATACCTCCCCCCCCTCCCCCTCTTACTTCAAAGAACGTTTTAAGTTCCTTCATGACACACATTCTAGACACTTGAGATCATCGGAAAATTTGAAACTTTTAATGCCCTCACATTCCACCAAATTTAGTGACAAATCGTTCACGGTCCAAGCAGTGCGATTGTGGAACGCGTTGCCGATGCCAATTAGGCAAGCCCAGTCACTAGTTTCTTTTAAAAATTTAGTTAAGGATCATTTTCTTTCACAATAATTAATTCTGCTACTATCCAAATTCAGTTCTTTCCCTTCTTTTTTTTTTTTCTTTCTAGTCCTTTCACTTTTTGTATTTATTTTTTTTATTTTTTCTCTATTACTCTCTTTGAAATTGTGTAACATTTATTATGTATGTATATATATAAATATATATAATATTCATGAGTTTGTTTTTTTGTCTTTTATATATAATAGCTATACAATATATTATAATTTTATATCTATGTATAGTCTTATATATGTTTTTAATTTAATTAAATTTTAATTTAATTTGCAGTACACCGCAGTCTACCCCTCTTTTTTATATTAAGTTCTTACAGTCCATCCTAAGGTTGTCTGGTAGAAATCGCTGTTTGCGATAAGACCGCCATTGTACCCATAGATTAAGTTAGTTTATAAGTTTTTGTTACTATTTTGGTGTACAATAAAGTTTTATTCTATTCTATTCTATTCTACCTACGTAATAAGTTAAATTCCATTTCCTTATAAATGTAGCGATATTACACCAAACGAATAAATAGTTATTCCAAAAAAAAAGAGTAACGTAGGTATCTTTAATATAAAGTTTATTTGAACTTATAATTCCAAATCAATCCGAAGATATCATAGTGTAAAGTAAACCGTTTTAAAAGAGGCACTTCAATAGGTCTACCTATAAAAGGTAGACCTATTGAAGTGTACCTACTACATGAGCTCGACAAATGGATATGTAATTTACGTTTGTGCGACAAAACTGTACTGCGACTCACTGTAGTTCGAATGCACGCCTTAACCTTCTAACCTAACCTGTAAATGTCAGGGAACCATATAATAATGTTTTTATTTGTTTTTTTTTTTTATTCTTGATAGGTTCGCGCTTGACCGCTATCTCACCTGATGGAAAGCGACGATGCGGTCGACGATGGAGCGCGCTTACCTAGAAGTACTCGTAACCTATTCACTGTTTGTTTCCCTCTGTTTTATTCTCACATCGGAACGCCTTGCAGCAATTACACCAATGGAGGTCAATTAGTTCAGAATCTGCTACTTTCTAACATCATGTGCGCGGTGGAGTGGTAGTCATCAAAGTTTTGTTAATTCTTTATGTCGCACTAGAGTAATGTCGAGCTTTAGTGTGTCGCACAAGCGTGCATTTCGAATGTACGCTTGTGTGAGAGATAAGGTGAGTCGCAGTACAGTTTTGTCACACAATCCTTAATCGCACATCGATTTGTCGAGCTCAAGTAGTAAACTCGACCTATTTTATCCACAATATGTCAGTGATGCAAGTATAGCAAAATATACACAAACTAACTTTAAAAAATGAAAAACGTCTCGTGACCCCTGTCACCAGATTAAACTTACAATGTTACTAGAAATAATAAAATTTGACTGGCCTGTTGGTCTAGTGGTTAGTGGCCCTGACTGCAATGCCGCAGGTCGTGGGTTCGATTCCCACCCAGGACAAATGTTTGTGTGATGAGCATGATCATTTGTTCTGTGTCTGGGTGTAATTTATCTATATATGTATGTATTTAAAAATATATATGTATGTTTATCAGTTGTCTAGTACTCATAACACAAGCTCTGCTTAGCTTGGGACTAGACGGCGTTGTGTGATAGTTGTGGAATATTATTATTATTATATTATTATTAATAATTGCATCATAAAACGCGGACGATGCTGTCATGTCATCGGGTTCCATTGACTGCCAAGTGAGGCTTTACGCTATCTTGAACACAACGCATTTACTCCACACTGCAACGACTAGACATGCATCATCATCTTCCTGCCCTTGTCCCGTGTTATTTGGGGTCGGCGCAACACGTTTTTTTCTTCCATTCTGCCCTGTCACTCGTCATACTATCACTAACTTCCTTTTCTTTCATATCACTCTTCACACAATCCATCCATCTTTTCTTTGGTCTCCCTCTCCCTCTCCATCCATCCACATGTAAACTCAATGCAACGACTAGACATGCCTTAGCTAATAATACTCGGGCCCATGTGCAGTGAGCTCAAGCTTCAAGGGTTGATACAATCAAAATTTAAACGAGTCCTCAATTATTAAGTGACCAGTGACACCATTCAATAACAGAAGTCATTGAATGTTTTCCTTACTTCCTTGATTTTCTTTCCTTCTTTTTGGAGAGGGGGAGACTGCTCTCGGGTGGACGAGAGGGCATGTCAGACTTTTACTGACTAAAACCTACTCCTATGTTCCCTCTTTACCTTTGTTCCAGGACCCTGGGGTTCTATTTCGCAGAAACCATGGCCCCAGTAGGTTTTGACTCTGCTGGGCTCTTACGATTTTGTTGACATCTCCTTGAGGCGCGCGTGAAATACTACGTGCCGTCGACGACTCGACTCCCTCAAAGTATTTAGGCCCAATAGGTTGCCACATTTATAGCAGCGTCAGTTTCAGTTATTGGCAGTTATTTTTAGGTCCTCCAAAGTACAGGTGTAAGGAGCGTCTTGCTATTTGATATCTCCAAATCAAGAACTAAAGGGAAATATATATGTGAAAAACAAACAAATTAATGCTGTAAAAAACAATAATGAATGTTACGTAGGGAGGCATCCGCTGTAGGGTCGTTTGTAGATGTGAAATATTTGAGTGCGAACCACATAATAATTCCTTTTAAGGGTTTCCGTATACAATTCCAAATTACTCTTAATTATGTTAAAAACCACGAGTGGGCATACAAGTCTTTTTTATTCCTTTAATTAAGTACCTACTTAATTTTAAAAGCTTAGATGGACATAAAAAAGGGTGCTAAATTTGCCAAAGCGGGCTATTTAATCAATGTGATACCAATAGAACCGACGTATATTAAATACAATGAGTACAAAACGAATGTTGGTGTAAACTCTCCTAAATTAGCAGTTTCAAGTTCAAGTGTAATGAACACCAACCCAGTTCGATGACCTTCCCTAATCGAATTGAATGTGAAATTTGTCCGCCCTTAACAATTAGTCTCCAACATGATAAATTACACTGAATCCTGGTAATATTGTATTTACATTAATGATTTATTCTGATAAGATTAAATATTTGTTTTTTAATCATTTGTTTTTTCTGTGATTTCTTCTCAGAGTAGTCAGGAAACACCGGTCTCATCTAGTTTAAATTGACGAAAAAATTAACATGTATTTTTTTTAAACCTTAATAATAAAATTAGCATTGCCATTCAACGTGGCAATGCTGCCAGTCTTCCTGGGCACATTTCTGGATGACAGCGATGTGGAGGAGTATTTCGATGCCTGAGTGTACTTTGTTTTTTTGTATTATATTTATGTACATAGTTAGATTTCAGTATAGTTTAGTTAATATTTATGTATTTTATGTAAGAGAGTGATTATTTAGCTGATAAACTAATAAATATATATTTCCTTATAAAAAAATAAAAAATAAAAGCAAAATAAACATTATTTAATAAATCATCTTCAGCTAAAGAGTAGAATTATCTGCCGACGTATTTTTTTCCTGATAAGTATCAGGAATTACGGACTACCTAGTGACGTTTAACCCCTCGAGCGCCGACTGTACATACGTCTGTACAACTTGAATGAGCTTGAAAAACGCTTCATTATCGTACTGTACACACGTTTATACGAAATTTATTTGGCCGAAAATTTTGGTTTCTATATTTTTATTTTTCCTAGAAAATTCCAGAAGTTTTTTTTAATTATTATTTTTGGTTATTTTACGTAAAAACGCGCAATTACGTAATAATAATACCCCCAATCCTGAGCAATTATGTAAGCGTGGCCCGTCCTTGACCATACCATCGCTTACATGTCACCCAACATTGTGGTCGAACCCGAACCAATAACAAACATGTAGAAGTAGAAGAAGTTCAGCGAACTATAAATACGTAGTATTTAATTAGATGGAAATTATAATTGATTTCAACAGCATCATTAAATTTTAAGAAGTCCTCTACTAGACATGGATGAAGTGGTGACTTATGCTTGTCGCATCCTACAAAATATGTTTTTTTAAATTATTATTAGTTATTTTTTTATATTAACATATTTTTATTAGTCGCAGAACAGATGGCCGTTGGGGCCGAAAGGTTCTGGAATGGCGACCACGTACCGGAAGACGTAGCGTTGGAAGGCCTCCTACAACAACTGGACCGATGACTTGGTAACGGTTGCGGGGGTCCGATGGATGCGAGACGCACAGGACCGTTCGCTGTGGCGACGCTTGGGGGAGGCCTATGTCCAGCAGTGGACGTCTTTCGGCTGAAATGATGATGATGATTATTTATTTACACATACATATATCTTAGAACCCCCCAGGGTTCTTTGGAAGGCGTACGAGGTGTGTACGAGGCGCCGAAACCAACTCGCAGAGGCCCCGGCCCATAGACGCTTTTAATGGAACGTGGTAGCAACCACAGATATAAGAAAGAAGGTAGCAACCGACGATTATCCCTGTACGCGCTATGCTAGTGCACTCACAGATCATTCTTCTATGAGTACACCCAAGGGCAACTCTCGGTTGATGGGAAACTTTTGCGACGTATGGAAACTAAGATATAGTTTTTTTTTTTGTATTTTCTGGAACGAATTTCAAATTATGCTACGAGTATTATAATTATGTTTTGCTTTAAGTTTAACGTTACGACAAAGGTTTTTTACACGCCGCCATTTAAAACAGACAGTTATCCTGCAGACCAAGGGCATTTCAATTAACGTATAATTATAAAGTTCATTTTATAGTTTCAGTATCAGACTATAGATTCAAACACAGATATTCGTTGAAAGGTGCAATTTCTAGGTCACCCGCATATTGTGGTATACCTATATTTACATAGAAGATGGTGTGTGTAAAAACTATAAAATCCGGTATCGTAAAGGTTTTCAGTATTCCTGGAAATCGTATGTAAGAAAAAATAATCACGTAATAAATTAGCTGATATTTTTAACCGGCTTTTCAAAATGTATTTTAACGCAGAATATAGACTTTTGAGAAGAAAGTGATATATTAAACGCTCTAAAACATAAATTCACACTAAAATAATATATAATCACACAAATCACACTAATATCTCTTACCTACTAAATTTTGCCCGCAGTTTCGCCCACGTACATGAAATATACCTAATCTAAGTCACTCAGGAATAAAGCAGCTTTCTATCAGTGAAAAAAAAATCGCAATCGGACCAGTACTTTCAGAGATTACCTCCTACAAACAAAAACAAACTTTACCTCTTTATAATATTAGTGTAGATAAAGGCGATAGTTATGAGTGTGTGTGTATGTGTTTGTTAGTTTTTGATGTTTGAACGGATTTCGATGAAACTTGGCACATGGATAGACCATGTCTTAAAATAGCACATAATGATACTTTTAAACCCGGGAGTATGTTCCCTTGGGATTAAGTCGACACCCGCAACGAACAAGGTTGTA
This sequence comes from Mythimna impura, assembly GCA_905147345.3. Lineage (NCBI taxonomy): Eukaryota > Metazoa > Arthropoda > Insecta > Lepidoptera > Noctuidae > Mythimna > Mythimna impura. The sequence goes on along the minus strand of LR990356.1, from coordinate 14,263,592 downwards.
ACATTTATTCAGTATTTTTTTAAAATAAACCAAAAAGTGATAGTGATATGTTTGAATTTTGTTTGTACTGTAATCGGAGATACTGCCTTGTTCGATGCGGGTGTCGAATTTAGTATTGTATAATGTAGAAGCACTTTTTTTTTCAAAGTTTGTAAATATGAGTACCATGGAGCTATTTTATGGTTTTTAGGTTACTATTGGACTTGTTTGGCATAAATCAGCATGGCAGTTAAAAGCTTGTCATGCTCACTCAAATGTTTCAATGATGGTGGCGCATGTCTTGGATCATTCGGTTCCCTTAAAAAGGATGAACTGAGTGTTGCTAATATTCGCGTCATGTCCGTGAACGGGCGCTGTCAGTTGAGACTGGTCATCTCTTAGCTGCCAGTTACTATTTTAATATCCATATTTAGTTTTTATTTTTACTTTATTTACATTGTTCTCACATGATATCGACAAGAAACATGTAACAGAGATATTTGTAATTACAAAACATGATTGAAAAGAGTGTCCATGGAGTTTCTTGCACATTCTTCTCCATAGAGATCTACGCTTTAGAATGTGCAATTAGCATAATTTTTTCTGACTGACTGACTTCTTGACATTTCAAAAGTCCCTGTAAGTGGTTTATTTGAAATAAAATGCTTTGAATCTTTGATTATTTTCTACTATCACGCGGGCGAAGCCGTTGGCAGCTGCATGTAATATAAAGGCCAAAGTTTGTGTGTATGTTTGTTACTTCTTCAAGCTCGAACTTTGGAACGGATTAGGATTAAAATTAGCACATGGGTAGACAAGGTCCTAGAATAGCATATAGAATATTTTTTATTCTGCGAGAATGTTCCCTTGGGGTAATTTTCTAATTTCACGCTGGTGTAGCTTTTGGTAGAAGCAAACAGGATTATAAGAGGAATTTATAGAACTTAATTCATTGCGTAGAGAAAATTGAATAGGCACCTTTGAAGAAGAATTTTCGATAAAGAACTCAACACATGGTTGCCACCGTAACGCATTCATTTTTATTAGGGTTCCATACCCAATCAATAGGGCTCTCCCCTCGGATTTCCGAAATGTTCGGACGTGTTTGCAGTTGCGATAGCTTCTTATTGATTATTTAAAATTACTGTTTTTAATTGATAAAAAAATAATTTAATAAATTGTGTTCGTAACAAAAGTACTAGGCGCCCAGAAACAGTGTGGAAGTAAGATCACCGTGAGTAGTGAAGCTAACACACACGCATACCGTGTCTCAACAGCACACTAGCTAGTCTGGCAAGGAAGTTAGCCCCGCCCAGCTACCACTTACACTGTGCAGACACACACGCACACAACGAATTACGGCACACACGGCTGTTTGTCCGCCATCTTATAATATGTCAACTCAACGCACACCACCGCAGCCGTTAATACAGGTGCAGGTGCCTATGCAATCTACTCCGACCTTTTCCCATTTGGAAAACGCAATTCATGACAGCTATGGCTCTGATACTCAATTAGATCTTTCATTAAATCAGCGTGAAGGATCACAAGAAGCGCGTAACATCACTAGGAGATTTAAGAGGAAATGGACATCCAATGAATCAGCTGATTTACAAGCATCCGTTTCTGAAATCAAGGCTATGTTTGAAGGTTTTCAGAAAAAACAAAATCTGAAATTAGACCAACTCAACTCAGCCATGCACACTATTCAGGAAAGAACTGAGGAAATTAGGAAAGACTTGCAATTTGTCTCTGACAAATACGACGCTTTCTTAGAACGGATGAGTGGTTTGGAACATGAAAACTCCAAAAATAATAAAACAATTGCTTTCTTGGAGTCGAAAGTTGAGTTACTGGAGCGTAATTCCCGAGCGGCTTCGGTTGAAATTAATAATATCCCTAAGGATCGTAGTGAGAACAAGGAGACTCTACGAACCATTGTAAAAAACATTGGAGAGGTCATTAGTCAGCCCATAAACGATTCTGATGTCTACGATGTATATCGAATAAAAACAAAAACGGAAGGTAGAAACCCTATCATCGTTCAATTTACTACAACGTTTATGAAGAATAATGTGATCAAAAAATGTAGAACGTTCAACAAGGAAAACAACATCAAGTTAAATACTTTGCATATACAGTTGGCAGGTACACCATCCCAGTCTCAACCAATTTATATTGACGAGTTTTTGACAAGTACTGCCAAAAAGCTTCGCTATCTAGTAAAATGTTTCAAGAATGAGTATAATTATCATAGTTTCTGGAACTCATACGGCAAGATTTACATAAAAGAAAAAGAATCGTCTCGTCCAATCCGAATTGACAGCGAGGAAGATCTTCATAGGCTAAGGTCTAAATGACTTGAAGTTGTACTTACCTTCGTTTTTTATTATCACCTGTTTGCACATACCACCGTAATTTATTATTACCTATTTTGTAATCTACTGAACATCACAATTATAACAACACGCACTCTAAATTTCACATTTAAACACTTTCTCGCATACTACTCACGAATAACACTAGTTTATAAGCAAATGAAATATCACCACAATAGAACTACTGACATAACAATTATACTCAAAATTAATATTGTGTGTTATTTTATCTCAGAGAGAACTTTACTAATCGAGCGTATTTGTTTACAACGTCAACTCATTAACGTAACACGGGCCGTACTTGTTCAACAACATAGTAAGCGTACTTTTCTGTCAAAAAATATTCTGCATACCCTACAACCGAGTTTATACTTTTTTATAGGTACCGCCTCCGCGGATATACTCCATAGCGTCGCCAAACTATTCACTGCCTTATCAGATCTTGCTATGATACATTTTTACACATCTCACTTGTATTTATTATGGTGTTTACTTAAAATGCTTTCTGATGATTTGATAAGTGATCTCGAACCGCTTTCTGAATACTTTTTTTTAATTGAAACTTATTACATCAATCGGAAAATAGCATCGCTATTCTTTAAAATTCAAATTCAATAGCACGAAAGAGTTAATCTCTGACCTGGACGGCATTACCGTTGCACTTTCGTCGACTTGTGATATTGACAATTGTGTTAATATTATAACGGATTCCAATCAATCACTTAAAGTTATACACCAAAATATCAGAAGCATAACGCGCAATACACCAGGTTTGCTCACATTATTACAAAGATCGCAAGTTGATTGGGACTTCATTGTGATAGCGGAGTGCTGGCTGTCTTGTGCTCAACGCATTCCGCCGCTTGATGGTTATAATTACTACCAAACTAATAATATCTTAACCCAAAATGAAGGGGTGGTTATATATTGTAAAAACATCATTAGCGTATCGGTAGAGGAACCTAATATTTCTGATTGTAACAGTCTAATGGTCAAGATTTATCAAAGTACAGCGATGCTAGCAATTTACCGACCTGCAGGGTACAAAAATCTTAGTAACTTTTTCTCATCTCTCGAACTTTTTCTAAATACAAATTCTAATGTAAAAAACTTTATTTTAATAGGGGACCTTAATGTAGACATAGTGGAGACTAACACAGACTCAAATTCTGCTCATTACCTTAATCTGTTAGCATCCCATGGCATGTTGCCGGCTTATACTATCCCCACTCATAACAAAACATGTCTTGATCACATTATTTTGAAAACGCGACTTCAAGCTTCTTGTTATGTAGCTGAAACCTCCATCACTGATCATGATGCGGTAATCCTAATCTTGAATTTTAATATGCCTAAAAACAAAACATATAAAATAGTTAAAAGTTTAAGTTACGAAAAGGTTGACGTGGAAATTAAGGATATTAACTTTAATAAATTATATTCAATGACAGATGTTAATCTTGCTGTTCAGTACTTCGTTGACACAATTAATAGAATTATAGTATCTAATACTCAAATTATCAAAACTTCAAACCGAAAGAGAATCTCAAAGCCTTGGATAACACTTGGACTATTGCGCTGTATGAGGACACGGGACAAGTTGCACCAAAAAGCCAAACGGAATCCTAACGATCAAGTTACAGTCACATCCTATAAAAGATATCGAAATTTCTGCAACGACTTGTTGAAAAAAATTAAAAGAGACCACGACAAAATGAAACTTCAGATTGCGGCTAAAACTGATAACAAAAAATTATGGAACACAATAAAAGACATTACTCACACCAAAAACACGAAAAACGAAGCCTCTCAGCTAATCAACACCCTGGATCCAATTTCCTCCATTAATTTCATTAATGACTTTTTTGTGAACATCGGTAAAAACATCGCTGATCGCTGTAGTTCTGGTAGCACTACTTCAACGGCTTCGCATAAACTATACCCGCACTCGATGGTTTTTCTACCCACCGACTTAGAAGAGGTTGAAAATATAATTTTAAGTCTGAGGTCTGATTGCGCTGTTGGCTACGACAACATCTCTTCCTACTTTTTGAAGAGATATAAGCAAGTCCTTATTTCTCCAATCGTTTTTATCTGTAACCTTGCCATTGAGTCCGGGAAATTTCCAGATGCATGGAAGATAGCAGAGATTCGCCCAATCTTCTAAAGTGGAGACGGAGCCAGTGTCAACAATTATAGACCTATTTCCATCCTACCAGCTTTGTCTAAGGTACTGGAGCGGATCATGAAGGAGCGCCTGGTTGGCTACCTCGAAGGAAACTCGCTGCTATCAGCTTCTCAGTACGGTTTCCGATCTGGTATGTCAACCAGCGACGCTGTTCATGATTTAACCAAGTTTGTTTCTGAAAAACTAGATGTTAACAAAAAGGTAATAGCTCATGCTGCTGTGTTGGTATGGCTTCATGGACCTCGCCAAAGCCTTTGACACGGTCTCCGTCCCACTGTTGGTGAAAAAATTAGAGAGCTTTGGTATAAGGAATGAGCAACTAAAGCTTTTTTCGGACTATCTCACTAACCGATTCCAGAGGGTTAAAATAGATATGTGGACTAGTTCTGATCTTCCTGTCATCCACGGCGTCCCACAGGGCAGTATTCTTGGTCCCCCTTTATTCCTAACTTTTATAAATGACCTCGTTGAGCTGAATATGCCTAGCGGTAAAATCATAACTTTCGCTGATGACACAGCTCTGTCGTTTGAGGCTGACACATGGCCTGAGGTTTACAGTTATGCACAGACTGGACTAAACCTGGTTCTATCTTGGTTGGCTACCAATAAACTTGCTCTCAATGTTGACAAAACAAAGTATATTTCCTTTTGTATAAAAAAACCTAATTATTCCCTGAATAGCCTCAAAATAACTGCCCACTCATCCTTGTGCTTGCAGACTCAAGGTTCTCCTCCTTGCTCATGTCCCAATCTACAACACACAGATTCTATAAAGTACCTAGGCGTCATATTAGACAATACTTTGAGTTTCCACCCGCACATAGATTCTCTTGCCAATAGAATTAGAAAACTGATCTTTGTATTTAAAAACCTCCGTTATGTTGCGGACTCAGGAATATTGAAAGCGGTATATTTTGCACTATGCCAATCGCTAATCTCTTACTGTATAACTATATGGGGTGGCGCGACCAAAACGGTTATGCTTCGAATCGAACGAGCGCAAAGAGCCGTATTAAAAGTAAGTAATTTTCTGCCGTTCTTATTTCCTACCAAAGAACTTTACGAGCGTACTGAAGTTTTAACTGTACGTCAACTCTTCATTTTAAATACGATCCTACGCAAGCACTCTCAACTTACCTATAATCCTACCTTATTTGAAGGTAAGCGACGTAAACATGCAGTCTGTTCCACAGTTCGGTTTCATACAACTTTTGCCCGTCGACATTTTGGTTTTCTCGGAAACTATTTATATAATAAAATTAACGAGATCCTAACAATTTATGCCCTACCAAAAAAACTTTGCAAAAAAAAAACTCTCTGCCTGGTTACAAAAGTTAGATTACGATGCCACTGAGCAGTTGCTCATTGTTCCCTCGTAACTTCATAAGACGTATGTAATTATTTTATGTATAACTATGCACCCTACACGCACTCGCTCACACTCACACCATCACACTGCAAGCACTTTTCATGACATCTAATATCTACACTTCACTTTTTATTTTGTTGTATATGTAAAGGTAAAATTATTTTTGTCTGTATTCTTGCAAAATTGTTAACTATCTATTCTATTTCTGTATGGTTTCCGCACTTAGTCCTATGTGGACCATTGTACGTGTACAAAATTGTTAACTATGTTTAAATCTTTTTTTTATTTTATTTTAGTCATTTGTTTAATATAACTAACAGTAACTAATTGCATAAATATATAACTAAGCATCGGCATTTTGGGGTGAGAGCCTGGTGATCCGTCACACAGGGTATCCTAGTATGGACTCCAGACTCTCACAAAGTTATATGTTGCATTATTATCCATTTTATGATACTTTTGTATATATACTTAGTGTAGAGTGAAAAATAAACTATTATTATTATTATTATTATTATTATTAAAGGATAAAAACGAAACCCTATTCCTAAGACTCCACCGTCCGTCGGTCTGTTTATCACCAGGCTATATCTCATGATAGCTAGACAGTTAAAATTTTTACAGATAATGTATTTCTGTTGCTGTTACAACAAGAAATAATAAAAACAGTTAAATCAATATTTAAGTGGTCTCCCATACAACAAACGTGATTTTTAACAAACAAACACCGGGACATGTGAAACAGGTGAAACTAAAAAAAAAGGTTTTTAATATCAGTGACTAATGTTGTACTTATCAATAATGGTACGGAACCCTTCATGTGCTAGTCTGACTCGCTCTTAGCCCGTTTTTTTTGTTTGGTTTTGCTCGATCTTTCGCACCACAACGAACTCAGTGTGTGTCATCCCTCTCTTTAAGCCGCAAAACTGTTTACCCAGTGCGACTGAGAAAGAAAGAATGAAAGAAAACACGTTTATTTGGCACACAGGTACACACAATGAGAAAACGATTATAATATAGAAACTTAAATACTTACTAAAACTTAAAAAATACATTAACATTGTGTATCTCACGGCTGCGCCAAATTGGTCCAGTTCAGCATAATGCCAGGCCACTATATAACAGTTGCCTGACGCTGGTTTTCAACTGAACCTTACTATGAGTCTAAGGATGCTAATCAGTTTGTTTGATGCGAGGTAAATAAATATACGTATATTTTATATGTAGGTATAAATAGGTGTGTAGTAAATAATAAATAATAGATATTAAGTGATAAATACATAATATGAAACAGGAAAAACACATACTAAGAATAAAAAAGTCATCATCAAAACTATACGTAAGTTCGATCGTACAGTACTTGCGGCTAGTATATAAAAAAAAAGCGATTCAACTCACCGTAGTTCGTGTTACGTAACAATAATTATCACTATGCCTTGGGTAGGCGAGCGCAACAGACAAGTTGCATTCAGCCATATATATGTATGGAAAAAAAAAAAAACATAGGGTATTAGAGGGAAAAAATAAGATATTACGTTTAGATTATGTAGTTGTCAGTGAAACCAATATAATGAAAACAGTGAAACCATCGCTATCCGTGAGTGAAAACAAGTGAGTGTAATTATGTGTATTGTATATTATTATATGTATTCTAATAACCATTGAAATGATCGAGTGAGTAATGTATGCACCTGTATACATATTACTTTTTCTCAATTGCAGGTCATAATGACTTTGTCATGCCACCAAAACGGACGATCACTACAATTCGAGTGGGATGAAAAACGAAGGCGTAACCGATTGCAAGTGCCAGCTGCAAGTAAACCAGGCACATAAGGTAAGTGAAAATAAACGCAAATCGCACGACAAAAACGGCAACAACAAAATGAAAGTTTAAACAATAATTATATTAACGCATCCTTCGTTTTATACAGGTCTCAAAAATACATGGGAACGCAGGTGGTATGGAAGACACGTCAACAATCCACCACAGCGGGCGCAAAGAGACGAGGCAGCTATAAGGGATAAACGGTACCCTAGAAATCCTAACCACCCACATATTGTAGCTATGTATAAACTCTACTACTTTTTTTTATTATTGTGAAATTTACTTAATAATTAATATTATGAACGAAGACAATTTATTTAAATCAATGAAACGTTCAAATTGGTTTGGTTTAACTTTCGCTGTGCATCGATCAAAAACTGCCGTAAACGTCTTCTGAAGGTACTAATCGTGTTTATTGCTCTAATAGACGGTAGAAGGTTATTCCATACTTTGGATGCTGCGTAACGAAAACTGCCTCTAAAAGTTGTTGTACTATGGGGCTGCGATGAATGACTGCTGCATTTGTATGTTGTAGTAAATCAGATTTGCCTAGCCAACTGAATCTAACTGACGATTTGACGAATAAACACGACAAACTACTAAAAGCATATCTGATATTAGCTGAAACACTTTGTTACAGTATTTATCAGCACTGAGAGAGTGAATCCTGATATTGTTAATGCTCTTTAGTTAAAAGAAATTTTCGATTTGTAATGAATGAACAACATTAATTTAAATAAATAATATTTATTTTACAAATCTGTATTTATAAAAGAAAGTCGTGTTAGTTACACTATTTATAACTCAAGAAAGGCTGAACCGATTTGGTTGAATAAGGGTAGACAGGAGGGTAGGGTAGAGTTAGGTAGCGTAGAATATAGTTATAGTCAGTTGACGGGAGCGAAGCCGCGGGCAAAAGCTTATAAAACTTTAGCACGTAATTGTTTTCGTTAATTTAACTGGATGAAAACGGTTTCAAATGATTAATCGTAAAAGTGTCCGTGGCATATTTTTTATTCAATTTGAATATTAATTTAAATCTCAAGAGTGAATAGGTTACTTCTAGGTAAGCGCGCTCCATCGTCGACCGCATCGTCGCTTTCCATCAGGTGAGATAGCGGTCAAGCGCGAATCTATCAAGAATAATTAAAAAAAAAAACATTTCAACGACCCTTAAAGAAATTTACTAATGAAAATTACACTGAAAGATTAGGTAACATTATCCATCTTAAAAATACATTGCGTATTTATATTGACTTATTTTTGTTTTGACTGGAATAGTCATAACAATAATAAATCAATTAAAGTTTGTTTTCTTTACATATTTAAGAAGTAATAATTAAAAAAATAATAATAATTAAAGTATTGATTAAAAAAATAATGCAAAAAAAACGTCGAAAAATAATGTAAATTTCACTAAGCATTTCCTATTCATAAATTAAAATGTAAGACAGATTGTGTGTGAGATACTCAGATCAGACACAGATCTCAATTTTTAATTCGTTTGAAAGGTCTGTTAATGCCATTATGTATGGAATATGATATTGTTCAAATGCTCGCTGGGGCTTCGCTGGATAGCGGGCATCCTATATTTTGTAATTTTCCATGACTCTGGTGCAAAAAACAGGCTGAATTTAACCGATGGCATGGGCTATTATGGTTTTGACGGCCACCGTGGTTTGTGGCTTGTACAGATAGACTTGGGACTTCAAAACATTTCACAAGAAAATGTGTAACGTGGTCAAACCGCATGATTTTAGTAGCAAGTCATCACCTCCACGTAAGATGGCCATGCTCTCGAATCGCTCGTACAGAATTTCTAATTTAGCATGACCTATATTGTGGCACGTGGCACCATCCTGTTAAAACTGTATGGTTGGTATCCATATTATACAATTCAGGCCAAAAAAAATGATAATCATCATCGATCAATAGCATTCACCGTTGACAGTGATGGCCTAGCCTACATCTTTCTCAAAGAAAAATCGGCAGATCTTGCGTTTTAGTTGATCGTTTACTGAACTAGTAGACTCAAAATTATCCACCATTCTGCGAATAGTCCTGTCGTTTTACGGTCGCCATAATCGTTCAACCGAGATAGAACGATTATGGCGACTGTAATATGGGTGAATCGCGCGGAACGTCGCCCGAACAGAGCACCCATTTTGATAAAACAATTTTATCATTTGCACTGCACGTATGGTTGAACGCTTTACCGATCATGGTGACTTCGAAAATGAATCTTAATAAATGATAGCCAATTTGATAGATGTAGCTTTAACATCATGGCCGCGATCAACTCTCAAAGTTTGGAAGTCCTTATTGAAAAACCAGGATAAAATATTTAAATCGAGGTCAAGTCGGAAGTCGTAAACACAAATTTCAATTTCCAAGATTAAGAAGTGGACCCAAATAACTGATATTTGACCTTGTTAATTCCTTCAGATATCAATTTAAATGGATTTTGGGACAAGTGGGGGTGCCCCCTTTATAACTTTAAGAATATCTCGTCAATTTGTGTATCTGTTTCTGTCATTGATTTTATTAGAATAAACATTATCGTTACATTATTAATTTATTTACAGTTAGTAGTAGAAAATAAAATCTAACTGATAATGTTTTGGCTCGGTGTAGTAAGTATTATTTTGTTACAGGTGTATATTATTATTATGTTCCTGCAACAGTTGAAGCTTACAGCCTCAGGAATGTATACCGGGATCTTATTATTTTTTTATTTATACTTATAAACATCTACATTACTGACACCACACCGTGCCTCGAAAAGCACGTAAAGCCGTTGGTCCTGGTTGTCATTTGTAGATTTTTGAATATAGTTACAGGTAGTCAGACGCCAGGAAGTCTGACCATCAGATATCCAAGGAGTATCGTGTGGCCCAGTAACTGGGTTGTAGAGGTCTGATAGGCAGTCAATGGGAACTTTAGTTTTAAGGAGGAGTTAACTAACAATAAAGTAACGTATGTTATGCTTACTAGTACCTGTAAGGAATTGATACAATAGTCTATAAGTTTATTTGATGTATCTCATATCTTTTTGTTTACGTGTACTCAATTGTTGGTGAGCAAAAAAATTAAATAAATAAAACACGGGTCTTCTGTCAAATGCTTGGAATCGCCAAACTTAATTGGCAGTGGGCAGGGCACATTGCTCGCAAAACAGATGGTCGATGGGGACGAAAAGTTCTGGAATGGCGACCACGTACCGGAAGACGCAGCGTTGGAAGGCCTCCCACAAGATAGACTGATGACCTGGTGAGGGTTGCGGGAATCCGATGGATGCGAGACGCACAGGACCGGTCATTGTGGTGACATTTGGGGGAGGCCTTTGTCCAACAGTGGACGTCTTTCGGCTGAAAATGAATGAATGATGGGTCTTCTGCCGCATTTGGTTAGACTGGAAGCCGACCCCAAGCTAGTTCGGAAAAGGCTAGGGAAATGATGATGACTTATATACATACATCTACCTTAAGTTTGTGTAAAAGTAAAAAAGTATTTAATCCATACATATAATAAAACAGTAAAATTATTTTGCGATGGTATTAATTGGCGCAAAAACTACTGAACCAATCCTATTCAAATTTTGCATACATAATTCTTATAGGCCGGTTCAACTGTTAGGCTATAAATTATCACGCTATTTGTGGGGGGGGGTGAGCAATATTGCAAAATGCCGGTATTCAACGACAATTGCCGTGAGTTCGATCCTCAGGTACAGTTAATATTTTTGTGATTATTTTGGTGTTTTTTTGTACATAATATAGGATGATATTACCAGAACAATAATAAAATGGCTATTTATGTATTGTCAAATTGCCATCGCCATTTTTGTTCGATATTTTTCGAAATATTTTAGTAAAAACCAATCAAAACTCTTATTCAAATGGAACCGGCGATAAAAAGTACACGTTTTTTTTAAATTTATGTATGAATTTAAGGTCAGAAATGGAAAATCATCACGCTATTTTGTACAAGGAGCCAAGCAGACAATCATGACGTTGTTTAATTAAGAATGGCTATTTTGACCAGTTTTCTGCAAGGACCGTGGTGCAGTTGTTTCGCGACGGATTCGCGTTTCCGATGTTGCGAGTTTAAACCTCACAATATATTTTTTGTGATTGTTTTCTTTTATTATTATTTATTTATTGCTTACTTATTTTTGTTTTCTTACTACTTTTTACTTCGGATAAAACTATAATAATATAGAAATAAAATTGTACCAAAGTCAAAACTAAACAGATAATTAAAAAAAAATAGGTAAGGATACTGAAACACAATGAGTTTTTGCATATTTTTAACAAAATGTCGATATATTTATAGGATTTATAGGTGGTCCGCGGTACATGCACGAACGAACCCAAGACGCTTTTTGTTACGTGCGAAAATTCAGTCGCCCAGACCTCTTTATCACCATCACCACCAACCCTAAGTGGCCGGAAATTACCTGTGAGCTTCTAGCAGGACAGGCGTCATATGATAGGCATGACTTAATATCTCGAGTGTTCAATTTAAAACTGAAGTGCCTCATAGATCTCCTCACGAAAGCAAAAGTATTTGGTGCAGCGCGATGCCATATGTATTCTGTTGGGTGGCAAAAACGTGGTTTACCCCACGCGCATCTTCTCCTGTGGTTAGAGGAAAAGATCAGGCCCAACGAGATTGCTCAAATCATAAGTGCCGAGCTGCCGGACCCTGATGTCGACCCTGTCCTGCATCAGATTGTGAAGTCACATGGTGCACGATCCCTGTGGTGGATTCCATTCAAATTCGCCATGCATGAAAGACAGACGTTGCTGCAAAAGATTCCCAAAACGCTTTACTATCGAAACTGTAACGGGTGAGGATGGATACCCATCGTACCGGCGCCGGTCTCCGGCGGATGGTGGTTATCGCGCTGAAATAAATTGCGTGGACAGTCAGTTCAGATTGACAACAGCTGGGTTGTTCCATACTCCTTCATACTTTCAAGAACGTTTCAAAGGCACATTAATATTGAGTCGTACACCAGTGTCGAGTCAATTGAATACATATGTAAATACATAAAATATAAAGGCAGTGATCAGGCTACGTTTGCTTTGCAGAGTTCTGATCGGGACGAAGTGACCAAGTACCACTCTGGTCGCTATATCAGCACTTCCGAGGCAGTTTGGCGGATACTGGCCTTCTCAATACATGACCGAAATACAACAATCACGCATTTAGACGTCCACTTAGAGAACGGCCAGCGCATATTTTTCAATCCTGAAAATGTCACAGAGCGCTTGGAGTATACGCAACTGACAACGCTCCTGGCATTTTTAAAAGTGTGTGAGGAAGATCACTTTGCGAAGTCCCTTACGTATGACGAAGTGCCGTCGTACTATACGCATGATAAGCAAAAAGGTGTATTTAATCGACGTCAACGTGGACGTGCTGTGGAAGGATTTTCGGGAATCTTTAAAGACACCGCATTGGGAAGGGTTTACACCGTTCATCCCAATAATGGCGAGTGTTATTATTTGCGATTATTGCTTCACACTGTACGGGGCCCAACGTCATTTGCATTCTTGAGGTCAGTTGATGAAGTGGAGTATCCCACATTCCGTGCAGCTTGCGTAGCACGTCACCTTTTTGACGGTGATCAACACTGGGACGACACTCTGACGGAGGCCAGCGTCAACGATAGCCCCAGTCGACTGCGACATTTGTTTGCCATTATTTTAGTGTTTTGTGGAGTCGCAAGCCCAGGTCGGTTGTGGGAATTATGGCGGTAATTCCCCTATTTGAGGAGTGGCTGGAAAGGCAACACGGCGTCCTTATCTTCCGCATGACGCAGGTCCTCACCGGACATGGTAAGTTCGGGAGGTTACTGCACCGGATTCGTGCGGAAGAAACGCGGGTGTCACCATTGTGTGGACCACCCGGAGGACACGGTGGAGCACACGGTGGAGGTGTGTCCCGCTTGGGCAGAGCAACGCCGTGTCCTCGTGGGAGCGATCGGCCGCGGCGATCTCTCGCGCCGGGCCTTGGTACAGGCCATGGTCCGGAGCGAGGAGGAGTGGCAGGCGGTCGCCTCCTTCTGCGAAGCAGTAATGCTAGCAAAGGAGGCGGCCGATCGCGTGAGGCAACGGTCCTCACGCCCCAATCGCCACTGGAATTCCGATCCCGATTTCCGGCCATCGTAGGCGCAGGCTTGCGGACGGCGAGCAATGGGTGGCTCGCCGTCCGACCGTCCGGTAACCGTCCGGACCGAGCCCAAGTCGTCGACGGCGCGTGCTGTTCCACGCGCGCCTCAAGGAGATGTCAGCAACTGTAGGGACCTAGCAGGGTCGAAGCCTACTGGGGCCAAGGGTCTGATTCTGAAAGGAAGACTCGGCCCTGGTACGAAAGGCAACGAAGGAACAGGGTTTTTAGTCAGTAAAAGTCTGACACTATCTCCCGCCCCGCCCAAGGGCGGGGGATGTCATAAGATGATTTTCCCACCGAAAAAAAAAAGGTCGGTTGTGGGAAAATCATTGCCATCATCTGTCCGAAGATTTTTTACGAGCTTTGAGGTGTACTTCTGATGGTGACAATGAACAGAAGGACGAACGCGTTTGCAATAGTTGTCTAGGTTCACTTCAAGACGTGGTCATTTCCATCGGTGGCATGGATTACCGGCCCCGCAATCATTGGCATATCAAGACCGAGGAAATCGGGAATACGCCGCCGAAACCAATTACGATCCGGCAGCAATGGGTGATATCGTAAATGATCACGTCTCTAAGTTCACTTCAGAGCAAAGGGAGATTTTTAACATCGTCCTACAAAGCGTTGGGCTCAGCCCGGGTAAAATACTTTTCTTAGATGCTCCTGGAGGAACAGAAAACATTGAGAGAGACAAGGCAAAATAGCGATTGCGACTGCTTCTTCTGGAATTACTGCCACACTGCTTCCAGGGGGTAAAACAGCGCATGCGATGTTTAAAATTCCCATCGATTTAGAGAGCAACGAAACGCCTTTGTGTGGGGTATCACGCAACAGTGACAAAGGCCGAGTACTCAGGGATTGCTCTTTAATCGTATGGGATGAATGTACTATGGCGACTAAAAAAGCAGTGGAGGCTGTAAACAGAACCCTGCAAGACATACGCAGGAATCAAGATGTGATGGGAGGTGTCACTGTTCTGTTTAGTGGTGATTTTCGGCAAACTTTGCCTGTGGTGACGCGAGGAACTAGAGCTGACGAGGTGAATGCTTCGTTAAAACGATCAAATCTATGGTCACGAGTACACAGACTGCGCTTGAGCGTTAACATGCGAGCTCAGTCGGGCGGAAATATACGCGCTCAAAAATTCTCGGATGTTCTTTTAAAAGTTGGTGAAGGTACCTTACCAGAAGAGAGCGGTGAAGTGTGCCTACCAGATACTCTTGAAAAAGTAGTTAGCACTATTGAAGAACTAATTTGTCTGGTGTACGGGGACGTCAGCCGAATACCACAACAAGAGAATTCTTACGTGTGTGAACGGGCAATTTTAACACCCAAAAATAATCAAGTTGCAGCAATTAACGAAAGCATTCTCTCGCAAATTGATGGGAACGAAGTAGTATACACCTCTATAAATACTGTTGTAGAGCAAAATGACGCTACACATTATCCCGTAGAGATTCTGAATTCGCTTACAGCAAGTGGACTACCGGCGCACATTATCCAGCTGAAAGTTGGTGTCCCGATCATGCTGCTACGGAATTTAATTCCACCTAAGCTATGTAACGGGCCCCGGCTCAAAGTCATCTCTCTACAGAGAAAAATTATTGAGGCAGAAATTCTAACAGGTTGTGGCGTTGGGCACGCCACAATTATGGCGGTAAGTCCCCTCTTTGAGGCGTGGTTGGAAAGACCTCACGGCGTCCTCACCTTTCGCATGACGCAGGTTCTCACCGAACACGGTAAGTTCGGGAAGTTCCTGCACCGGATTCGTGCGGAAGCGACGCCCGGGTGTCGCCACTGTGTGGACCGCCCGGAGGACACGGTGGAGCACACGGTGGAGGTGTGCCCCGCTTGGGCAGAGCAACGCCGTGTCCTCGTGGGGGCGATCGGCGGCGGCGATCTCTCGCGCCGGGCTTTGGTCCAGGCCATGGTCCGGAGCGAGGAGGAGTGGCAGGCGGTCGCCTCCTTCTGCGAAGCAGTAATGCTAGCAAAGGAGGCGGCCGATCGCGTGAGGCAACGGTCCTCACGCCCCAACCGCCGCCGGGATTCCGATCCCGATTTCCGGCCACCGTAGGCGCGGGCTTGCGGACGGCGAGCAATGGGTGGCTCGCCGTCCGACCGTCCGGTAACCGTCCGGACCAAGCCCAAGTCGTCGACGGCGCGTATTGTTCCACGCGCGCCTCAGGGAGATGTCAGCAAATCGTAGGGGCCCAGCAGGGTCGAAGCCTACTGGGGCCATGGGTAGTGTGAAAACGAAACCCGGGGCCCTGGGACGAAGGCAACGAAGGAACAGGAGTGGGTTTTTAGTCAGTAAAAGTCTGACACTATCTCCCGCCTCGCCCAAGAGCGGGGGATGTCATAAGATGATTTTCCCACCGAAAAAAAAAAAAAAAAAAAAAAAAAACAGGTTGTGGCGTCGGCGAAACAGTGTTTATTCCCCGCATACCACTAATCCCTCACAATTACCCCTTCCAATTCAAGCGTGTGCAGTTCCCTGTGAGCGTATGTTTCGCAATGACTAACTAAAAAAACTAAACTAAATCTCAGGGGCAGACACTGAAGGCTGCAGGTGTTGATCTCAGGACTGGGTGCTTCTCACACGGACAGCTGTATGTCGCTTGCTCTAGTAGTAGGACTAGAAACGTGGTTTACAGAGAAGTTTTATAAGAAAAGTAAATTTTAGGTTTATGATTTATCCGCAAAAACAAATAGTGTAAAAAAAATACTGTGTATTTGCGGACAAAGTTGCGGGCAACAGCTAGTTATTTATATGTGCAATGATGTATGTTCTATTCTATTCTACATTTTCCCTGACCATGATTGTATCAATGTATGTGAGAATTTTTCGAAGGTTGCATTACACTGGCAACCCTAACAGGTCAACGACTATAAATACATGGTTGTGGTTAATGCGGGTAGAAGGATTGGCTTTTATCTGAAGTATTTGTGTATAGATAGTACTTGATATTTTGCTCAGTTCAACAGAGGAACGATAAACAATCGGGTGTACGTTTTATTTAATTATACCCGTACCTAAATCAATATTGTGAGTAATATTACTGAAGAGGCATTTATACCGGAATCATCGACTTATATAGTACATATATATCGATGACCGGAATATATATCTTTATTTCTATATGAACAACAAGAAACCACACAAATTATTCGCTCCGCAATCGAAGCGATCTCTATCATATTTAATTATACAACAGTCTGACTACGTCAGGTTTTGCCTTTCATTTCTATTAATGGCACCTCAGATAAGTCGGGTCGAGTTGACGATAACTTCATGCGATAACCACTATTTCCTAGTTACTCCCCAGTTTTCTGGTCAGATGGGTACATTTTTATATTAAATATTTCTTATAAAAACATATAAAAAACACATTTAAAAATATTAAAAATATATTGTAGCTAGACGGTATAGGGAACAAGATCCAAGCTACCAGCGGGTCAGACTTCTTGAGAGAGGAACCTCCTAACAATTCGAGCTGTGTCCAAAAGTATCGCTTCTTGAATAAAGCCCGTGATCCAGCAGCCTAACGAGACACTCCTAAGGTTATGGTCAAGTTTCGTGGCTATTGAGCCATTGATAGACAGGACTATCAGTACAATGATTGCTAAATCCACATTGGATTGCCTCACACAACTATTAACACAAGGCTATTGCCCGGTCAGTGAAGATACCACCTTACCTTACCCGCCTTACCTTAGTGAAGATACTACCAATCATTTCCACTATAGAAAAAAATGGTTGGGCACGTACTTATAGGTAATTAGTACTGCTTTCGATTTTACAAAAAAGTGTTTCAAAGCAAGTAGCTGGTGAATAATCCTCGCTACAAGTACAGATTGTACTTGTATAGGCATAACCTTGTAAGACGAGAACAACCTCGAGACAAAGTGGCGGATTGATTTTCACGAGCGATGACAATCTTAACAGATGTCAACCGTGCTGTTCTTCCTAAAGTAATGATTTAAATAAAAAAAATATAAATAAAATAAAATCTTTTTATTTCAGACATATTTGGTCCATATAGTTACGAGTACATTTTACATTTTCATTATTATATTATTAATTGATTATATTCTGTATTACTTTATATTGTTATTATATTAATCATTCAATTTAATTTATTATATTAAGTATATTATTATTATTATGTCATATTGTTATTATATTATTATTATTATTAATTTAATTTAATTTATTTAATTGTCATCATTATATTATATAAAAATTAATTTAAGTATTTGCCGCCCTCTGGGGCCCCGGGCACGCGCACTTGAGTTTGAACCCAGTGTCCCAGAAGAGGGCTGTCCAGCTTGTGGCTGAGCACGTTCAGGATGGTGTTGGCACTCCCACGCGTACGGAACATCAGCGAGGCGATGCGGCGCCGCAGCACAGTGTGAAAACCGTCTGTGTGCGCGTGCGCAAACATCGCAGACGCACTACAGCAGCGTGGGAGCCCCACCAGCACCCTGAACGCGTTATTATATTGTACTCGGAGAGCGTTGATGGCCCGCTGCGTGTAGTTGACCCACAGATTGCAGGTGTAGAGAGTTTGGCAGAATGCTTTAAACAGAGTGATCTTTACCCCTAAACTACACCTCGCAAATCTGCGTGCCAACATGTTACAGCGGACCGCCATCGCCCTCCTCTCCCTTTCTATATCCCTATCATCTTTTAAATCCTCGGTGACCACATGGCCGAGGTATTTGAATTCATTCACTCTACGAAGAGCGACAGCGTTAAGCAGCACAGGTGCCACATCCCCCAGTTTACGACCCCTGGCTTGAAATACCATGAGTTCGCTTTTCCGCTCATTGTACATTAGACCGTGTACTCTGGCATACTCCTCACACACGCCTATCAGCTTTCTGAGCGCGGCCACTGATGGGCTGAGCAACACCATATCGTCTGCGTAGCTGATACTGTTGATACAGTGACCATCAATCGAGCAACCCACTCCGATGTTGCTCAGCTCAACAATTAGTCCGTTCACGTACAAGTTGAAGAGCGAAGGAGATGTTAACCCCCCCTGTCTCACTCCACACTCCAACCTGTACTCATCAGAAAGCTCGCCAAGCCATTTGACCTGATTAGTTTGGTGATCATACCAATATTTAAACATATTAATTAGCTCACCCGGCACACCTGTACTCTTTAATTTACACCAGAGAATATCATACCTAACCAGGTCAAAAGCCTTGGAGAGATCAAGAAAGGCTGCATACACAGGCGTGTTCCTGTCTGTGTAATACCTGACAGTCTGCTTGAGAGACATAACTGCGCATTCTGTCGAAAGTCCTGGTCTAAAACCGAACTGTGCGTCGTTTAAATTTAAGTGTTTTTTAAGCTGTCTCTCAAGCAGCCCATCCAGCACCTTGGCTGTGGTTGTAGCCAATGATATCGGGCGGTAGTTGCACTTATCAGAACTATCTCCAGTCTTGTTTTTAATTATAGGCACTACCACCGTCTTCATCAGCTCATTTGGCAGGTAGGAATGCCTAATACAGAGCGTGAAAAGCAGTCCCAGGAGCCTCGGGAGGTGTGGCCCCGCATGCTGAAAATGTTCGATGCTGAGGCCGTCGTGTCCGGGCGACTTCCCTCGAGTCATGCCCTTTATTATTAGAGCAACTTGTTTTGCTGTGACACGCTCAGGCACCGTTGACACGACGACCTCCGCATCCCTAGTCTGCTCACCTTTTAGCGGAGACTCCACTTGAAAGTGACACCGAAACACGTTTGCAATGTCTTTTGGTTCACAGATGCCGTTGACACTCACAGGGACGCTAGGTTTTGGGTTTAACTTTTTTGTTTGTTGCCAAAATCCTTTAAAATCTTTGTTCTTATGTTTTGTAGCTAAAATATTCATTTTTATTAATTCTTGGTTATTCTGACAATAGTGTAGTTTGCTTTTGAATTTTTTTCTAGATTCATACATTTCATTATAAAACTTACCACTGTCAGGTCGACCGTAACTCACCCAGGTTAAAAACTTTTGCCTAGCCTCCCTGTGAGCGTCACGAACATACTTGTTCCATCCGACAACATGACGACCGCGGCGCCGTCCGCCACTAACCCCGCGACCCACATAGCTATCGACAGCAGCCTCCTGTAACGCTGTTACAATGTCACCATAAAGCGCGTCTATCGCTGCCAAGTGATCCTTGCCACTCTCACTACACATGCTATCACAACACTGTTGGAATTCATGAGGGAAGCCAAATTCCCTCAGTTTATCGTTACAACATTTTGTATATTTTTCTATTTGGCTTAAGTCCCTGTCACCCCATAGAATTTTATTGGTTTTGGTGAGCGGTGGCTTAATGATTGTACAGACTGTTTTCAAGTTACACTGAATCTCTACTGGACAGTGATCAGACCAGAAGATGTCGTAGCATACCCTTACTGAAGTAACCGTCTTTAGTGCAGCATCAGTAACAACACAGTGATCCAGCCACCTACGGCAGCCGTGCGCTTCACTTACAAAAGTATAGGTATTCGAATTTGAGCCTAACATCTCTAGGTCGACACATGTCCAGTTTTGCTCATTACAAAAATTTCGAAGTTCATTTCCAAATAATTCCCCCGGATGAGCGTTAAAATCCCCCATGATAAATACACTTTCAATATTATTACTCTCAACTATTGATATAATTTCACTTAAACATTGAACGAATTCCAAAAGATTGTCAGAAGAGTCGGTAGGCATATAGATAGAAAAAACGAGTATAAACCGATCCGACACACACACCTTAATCGCACTTATTCGTTTACTTTCACACGGAATCACAGACACATAATTACACTTACTGTTTCTCCATAGAAGTGCTACACCGCCATACGGTCGCCCCCGCAGTATACCACTTGTTAGGTCTACCGCAGATTTGCCGCAGTATCCGAAATCACTGTTTATTTTACCGAGTTCAGGTATTTCATGGGGCAGGAGCCACGTTTCTTGCAGTGCAATAATATCAGCAGTAAGGCAAAGACGTCTTACACACTCCGAGGATCTTTTAAAAGACTTACAATTGAAACTGATGAATTTTAAACTTTCATTGTTTGTTGTACTATCCATTTAGATTTATTATTGCACTAGTAGCAGATTTCTTACGTCTGTCTAAATCTCGTCTGCTGAAATCCACGAAACGGCGGAAAGCAATACCATCAGGCCATAAAGTGCAGTCCAAAAACAAACTAAGTTTCTCCTTAGGAACATACATTTTAAATGAGTTGTATTGTTTCTGTTGCTTGGGTTCGATCTTTTGTAATGTGACTTCAACATTTGTTTTGCTCCTTATGTATTCAACTATATGATTCTCGCAAGTTTCCTTATGCACATTATTTATAAATAGAGGGACACTGATATTTGCAGCCCTAAAACTATCAACTATTTCCGTGCATGTTCCTTTTTTACTCAGAAATCGATTCCTGTACCTTTTTCTTTGTACAACTTGCCAAACGTCGTCTGCTGGCTGCGCAAGTACAGCGCTATGCGGCTGGGGCGTTCGAATCAGCTGATTGTTCGCCGTACCTACACATACAGAAGTATTAGTCACCGCGGCAAACGAGGCGCCCTGTGTTTGTTTCTCGGTGAGCACCGCTGCGCTCGCGACGTCTGGGCTGAGTGGGACAGAGAGAACGTCGCCAGACGGCGGCGCGCGCGAGCGAGACGGGGACAGTGGGTGACGTGCCTGAGCGCGCTGATGCTGATCTACCTCCTTATCAACAACGGTCGAATAATTGTTATCGCTCATCATCTTAGGTGTAATATGAATAATTCCCGAGGGACCACTCTCGCAATTGAATTCCGAACTGTCTAACATTCGACTCGTACCTCGTTTTCTGTTGATAAAGTGGTCCCGTTCGAAATTATTAACTATCGATGTTTGCTGAAGATTAATAACTTCGTTTCGTAGTCTTGAAAACTGGTCCATAGGTGCATATGTTTCCTTGATAGTCTCAATCTCGTGTTTGAGTATAATAAGGTCCTTCAAGATCCGTGTCGCATCCAAATGATCGAAAGTGACTGGGGGTAGTTTTTGTAAGTCACGAGCGACAAAAATCGGCATTTCTTCAGGATCTTTCTGTTTTATCAATGTGATTATGTCTTCTATTTCTCTTTGCGTTTTTCCCTCTCTTTTTCGGTTTATTTTTCTTCCCAATGTCTTGACTGAGGCAAATAAAAGATTTTTTGCAGCACTAATTTCGTCCGATGTGAACGCCGTGGCACACAGTCTAATCATTGAATCCTCGTCCATCACATCACACTTGTTCTGAATAAAGGCCAGAACCTCGTTTATAACCAAATTACAGTTCGCACACTTTAACATTTTAGAGGTCGTTGACCCGGTCGCACAAGCCATTGTAACGTACGCGCGCTGCGACGCACCGCTCGGAACTGAAAACTGAACTTTAAAAGCTATTTATCTTAACTTTGCACAGACAAAACCTTTGATTTTTCAAAGAATTTTTAATATTGATTACCTCAGCAAAGGTTGCCTTCACAAGACTGGTTCAATACGTTTCTAACAAATATTGCAAAAAAATTATAATGTGTACATTCACATTTCAGTAAAATACAAAGTGATTGTATTCTGTATCAAACTTCACACTGGCTAAACATACAAACAATGCGAAAAGACAAACGAAAAAAAAATAATATAATAAAACTTTCTTTACGACGGTGATTAATGACGAATCTGTCAAGCTACGGGAAAAGTCAATGTATTCCGATGGCTCGTGAAATTGCTGCATAGCATTTAGGACATATACTTTTTAACTCTTTCTACGGTATTTCTTATTTAACGGACTAAAGTTGTATATAGCCTCTTTTTTATAATGTGAATGTGAGAACACTGTAGCACGGTAATATTATCTATATAATATTACCGTGACTGTAGACTCCACGAATTCTTAGATTACTTCCTATTACGACTCACTTTTTTATGATTATTTTTATAGTGCTTTTGGGTACAATATTGACTGGTCTACAATGTTCTTACGTAATATCTATTATACTGTAATATGGAAATATTGTAACATCAACCATTTTTTTTTTAAAGAGTAATCATGGAGAAATTCATATCGTTTTTAAACCGAAAACTACGCCAAAAAGCTTTTTACTCTGTAAAGGACTATCTTAAAAACGGAAAGGCATGGTATTGATCTGCTCCAGTACGCACTACAATTGTCATTTTTTTCTTTTGTTTTCTAATTTCATTTGTTTTTTTTTTTCATTTTTACGACGTGACATTAAAATTTACTTTTTACTCTTTTTTTGCAATTTGACAGTACCTATTGATTATTTTTGTTTTAAAATATATGTTTTTTTTTTATGTTTGACTTAATATATTACATTTTTGTAAACTTTATTTTATATATTTCTTTTTATTATTGTGAATGTGAGAACTATGTGGATTGTTTCTTTTTTCTTTTCAGTAATTTTAACGTATGTCTGGCAATTTGAATATTTTCTGCGGCCTACCTAAATGTTCTGTCCTTGGTATTGTTCGTTAAGTCGTTGAGCTCCTTAGCAGTCCTGAGTTGAGCTTTACGAATACTGACAAATGCTTGCACTGACTGGATAGGTCCACTCAAATTTGTATGGTTCTTTCCTCAAAAGACCATCTTAGACACCAACCTCCATGGTTCTCATGTGATTTGACCATTACATATTTGTTGTATGGACTTTAAAAGAGACTTTAACCCCTGAGTTTGTTTCGGTGTTTCTTCTCAGAGTAGTCAGCTAGGAGAAATCGGCCTCATCTAGTTTAAACTGAAAAAAAAATTGGACGAGTAATAGTACATTATGATATGTGTAATGTTAGTGATTACCGTTGAGGCGGTATGTAGACCCGAGCCTTGGCGAGGGTCTTAAGAGAGCCAAGAACGGTAATCATTAATTACTCACATGTGTCATACGACGTTTTTCAATACACTTGTGAAGAAAACAATAGTAAAACTAGTAAAATTTTCTGTGACATCATTTTTTTAATTTACCCCTAGAGCAAGGCTAAGGTATTTTGAACATACTGCCTAGTCTTACGTTTATGCACCGTTTATGTTTTCTTGCGTGAAAAGTTTTTACGATACTATCTTTCATAGTGACAATAGAATACGGATGTAACATTTTCTGATGATTTTGTAGTATTTAATTTTATTTAATTAGATAAAACAGCCACTGGACTTCATTGGAATAAAAAAAATCACGCCAAAAACCGCACGCATCTGTAAATGAAGTAAGACACTAATTTATATACTCGTACTATTGAACGGGAATTTTATTCGAATTCAAAATATGTTTTGCGAACAAAGAGGTTGAACAAAAAGGTTTTAACTACATTATAGCACTAGTGCGTAATGGTTATCAAAATGTCACAGTTTGGTAACGAGTGCTATTATATACCTAAATGCAGTGCAATAAGAGACACTTTCTGAGCAAGTGAGTTGAAAACAATATTATAAACTCTTCGTCTTCGTCGTCTTCTTTCGTCTTTGTCCATCAAAGACTAAAAGAAAAACAGAAATTAAAAAAGAATATACCTAAGTGCAGTGCAATAAGTCACTTTCTGAGCAAGTGTGTTGAAAAACATTTTTTTTCTACTTTTAAACGTTTTTGAGGCTTAATCATGATTTAAATGTTTTTATTTAAAAAAAAAACTCTTTTCTTCTCAGATTTGGTGTTATTTTTAAGAATTATTTGTTTATTTGTAAATATTTACCCACTCAAAAGACCTTTCTGTACTGTGATTACCAATCGGAAAGCGTTCAATAAAGAACCATTTTCTAGTGATAATTTCAGTAAAAAAAAAAATACAAAAATATCAATTTGAAAGAAATAAACGGTGAAATTGAAGCACCAAATAAATTTATTCTGGGTGATTGCGATAAAGACGTTGAAGATCAGTTTTAAATCCCAATGTCACAAACATTCAATAGATCGAGAAGAAAATTGGACGAAAGATAAATCTTCTTGTTGATGGTTTTAATATTCCACATTTCGCTAATTCGCGGTAGAAAGATCGTAAAAGGCATTTTTAGGTGAAATTACTTAATAACACAGTTCTCTTTAGTTTCTGACGACCTATCGATCTGTATTTTTAAAGTTTAAATATTACCAAAAAAATATTTTTAATACCCAGTTTTTATTTGGCAATTTCTTGTAAAATAAAATTATTTACAGGAGATAGTTCGCCCAATATGTTTATTGCCATCAAACTTCGATCAACTATTATTATTGCTAATCATTATTTAGGAGCCCCTTTGTCATTCATTCACCCTTTATTTCGTGTATTAAATTATATTGTTGGGTGGTTGACCATTCAATGGTTTATGTTGAGTTGTAGGCTTGTGGTCAAAAATTTCGCATTGTTACTAAATTTATATATTGGAATATATAAAATTTGATAACACCTTGTCTTGTCACTATAGTAGGATCTAATACGATAGTTATGAATGAGTTACGAGGAGGTAATGCAATATTAAAAGGATTTATTACTTGCATACCTCTAAAGACATAAAGCATAATCATTCCTTGTGCATGAATATTAAGTGCTCGTTTTATTCATAGAATCGTTAAATCAGAAAGTCTCGTCATGTTGTTAGCATGCATGGAGACGTCAGGATTTATTACCTTAGTCCATCGGATTTGGGCATGAAAAATGGTTATAATCATGAAATGACATCATACATGTATCATATCATTTCACGATTATGATAAAATTATTCAAGTTCCTTAATATAATATAATTTCATTTATTCAAGTAACTAAGGACTCATAATTACACATAACACAGAACATAACACCAACAAACAAACAACATTTAAATATTTCACACACAGTTATCGATAACTGCAGGTAACATGCAAGTCGCCTTATATAAGGACAGTCGAGCCGGTCGGCTATCATCATCAGCACACTGTTGGGGCTGCCGCGCACCCTGCGCACCAGAGACGCGTTCCGCTTACACATCGTCGCATAAAAGCAGTCAACGCTAGGGGCGGCAAACATGCAAGAGGCACTACAGTGTCGCGGCAGCCCCATCAGTGCCCTGAATGCGTTATTATACTGGACACGGAGGGCTTCGTATGCTTTTCGGGTGTGATTCACCCACAGGCTGCATGTGTACATAGAAGTAAAATAAGCCCTGAAAAGGGTCTAAACCTTAGTCATACAAATAATAACTTGCTTCCAAACAATAACGAATGAGACAGTCTCTCGGTTTCAAAGAATCACCCTAGGAATTGAGTACAGTTTTACAACAAGTTCCCTCTTTGAGGAGTGGCTGGAGAGACGTCCGGCCTCGTCTTCTGCATTACGCAGATCCTGACCGGACATGAAAAGTTCGGGAGGTTCCTGCATCTGATTCAGGTAGGAGATACGCCTGGGTGTCACCATTGAGTGAGTTGTCCAGAGAATATCGACGAAATGAGATTGCTACTATTTCAAATAGTTCTATTTTAGTAATTACTTAGAACTATTTAGAAAAGTCAAAACAAATATTCTTATGTCCAACAATTAATTGGGGTTAATAGTGAATACCCACAAAATTAAATCCAATAATTCAATTGTGAACCAAACAAAGTGAAATAGTTTTTGTTCGGGGTTCTTAATCAAGGGACATTTCAAAGCAATTAGGTAACAATGACTTAGCAAATTAACAACAATGTATGTTCCTATCCCAAAACGATTCAGTTATAAACTTTCAACCATGTGAACTAACGGGAAAATTATTGTTAAAATAGAGTTTATTTCTATATGTATAATTTATGAATGTAGGTTTAAGTATGTGGACTGTGTTGATTGGTTGTTCGATAGAGTTACCGTGGCCCTGGAACGCAAAAGGCAACAGAATTAACACACGTGGGCTTTGTCAGAAAAAGTCTTTTTCGCCCTCTATCCAGACATAGAGAAGTTGTTTGATGATTATTTATTCCCATATAAAAAAGGTTTAATTAAGTCTTACTATATGCATGCTCAAGAGCAGTGGTTGCCGAGTGGTAATGGCCCCGACTTACGAGTTGTAGGTTGCGGGTTCAAACCAAGCCAGGCGCATTACTTTGTGTAATTTATTCCATCACCACTGCTCTCGAAACGGTGACGGAAAACATCGTGAGGAAACCGGCATGTCCTAGAACCAAAAAATTCGAAGATATGTGGCATTCACCAATCCGCACTGGGCCTGCGTGGTGGATTACGGCCCGTTCCCTCTCCTAGAGAGGAGGCCTGAGTCCCAGCAGTGGGAACATTAAAAGGCTGATTATGTATGTATGTTATGTATATGCATACTATATCATTGTGAAAATGTATGTATTATAAAAGTATTTGTGAACATTAAACAAACCAAACTTAAAGTAAGTAAATCCTGCCTTTATTTTTACTAAGGTCCCTCGTCCACGGCGACTTTTTGTAGCGAAGCTGTCGCGCGCTTACGTAACGTGCGACAGCATCGCTACTAACGCGCTACAGCATCGCTACAAAAAGTCAACGTGGGCGAGGGGCCTAAGGGTTTATATTCCGGATCTCTAATTTAGATGACATGTAAATATGACGGCAATTTAAAGTACACATTTGGAATAACTTTTAAAATGTAGTGTGTTTTGATTGATTCTATATTATCTAGATTGTGTCCAATTAATAAACTACAACCCCTTTTTTTACGAAATCTTTTAACAGACACTACAACGGTACAAAATAGTGTTGTTTAGTTCGCAAAGGACCTATTTTTGTGCAATCTACACTAATTATTACAAAGAGGTTAAGTTTGTTTTTTTGTTTGTAAGAGGTAATATCTGAAAATACTGATCCGATTGCGAACATTTTTTCATCGATAAAAAACTGCTTTATTCCTGAGTGACATTGGCTAAATTTTATGTATTCGGGCGCAGCCGCGGGCAAAAGCTAGTATTCAATCAAACTTTTGAATAAATACTCGGTTTGACTTAGCTTGGTCTAAGACAAAGAACGGCATGACCAGTTCAGTTCACTATTACAAGAACACTACTAGGAGAAGTGACCTATGGTTGGATAGCTAGGTCACTGCATGTTTATTACCTAAGTTACCCAGACCACTTTTAGAATGGAACGATTTTTAATCTCACCGCCCCGCCCGATTTTTAATCTCTTAAAGAAAATATTTAGGTCTCGATTATCAAATTTTTAAAAAGACAAATAACTTTCATCTGATTGATAAGTGCGTTAGTCGAATTAAGACACGAAAAAAATATTGTTAATGTTACAAGGTTTCAAAATTTTAAAAGTAATTTAGAAGTTCATCAAGACAAAACTATTTTCTGCTCAAGATAGCAGAGTTAATGGTCAATTTATTAAAACTTCGTAATTTCTAATTGGAATTCTCCAAGATTATTATTTACTGGTTGCCGATATTTTGTATCGACTTTCAATGAATGAGAAAATACATCCCGTTGTTTAGAAATAGGTTAAGACAAATACTTTATGGATAGTTTCAGAAAGGTCATCTGAACTTTACAATTGGTAACTAGCATTCCGTTTAGAAACTTTGGTAAATATCTTAACCGTTATCGAATTGTTGAAAATACTCATAATAGTTATGAATGTCAAGATAAAATCGATTTAAAATATCCAAAATAATGGCTTTTAAAAGGCAACAGTGGCCCCCTTCCAAGTGCTGATGGTGATCATCGGGGCAGTTTTAGTGAAGCAAACCCCCAACTATACACACAAATAAACAAACCCCAAACACGCACTCCTCGGACTTCTTCCTAAAGTTCAAGCGCCTTATGGAAGTATCACCACTAAAATAAAAAAGGTTTCCTATCACATAAAGTAGACATCTATGACATTCTATCAGTTTTACTGAGCAAAGTCTCTATGACAATCAAATAGCAAAAAAGACTAAGGCACTTTTTCTGGATATCATTCATATTCGAAATAATTTAACAATTTCAATGGTATGCAGTTTTAAAAATAGCGAGGTCATGTTGATACAGGCTCGCAAAAGAGTCATTGATCCCCTCTGCTAAGTGCATTGCCGTTCCTCGAACATAAACTAGTTTTTATTAAGTGGAATAAGTAAAAACATGACTTTGTAATGATAATGAGGGAGCTATGATAAAATGTTCCATAAGTAGATTATTATGCAGGTATTTCGGTCAGAGGTATGATAAAAGTTTCTATGTGAACAATCAGTAGTTGGTATCTCACTCTGTTGCTACATTTTTTTTAAACCATCCTAGTTTGATTCTCAAACAAAGGAATTCCATAGTAATTTTATTTAATTTTCTGACTAGAAATAAATAGGACTATGAAATAAACTTAATTTTGGAAGTTAAAACAGGCCCTTCTGCTCAACTGAGTTTTCTCATCATTATTTTAAATAGCTGTGTGTGTTAATTTCAACATTTTTTATTATGTCATCAACACACTCTTGTGTATAGTTGTCACAGAGTCAAAACAAGGTCATTTGTGGATTCACAACGAACTAATCCAATCAAAAGTTCTATAATTATTTTTAGTAACAGATGTTTCAAATTTCAGTTGCTATAATTTATTCGTCATTTATACCTATCTAGTCAATAGCTCATTCTAGACGATTGTAATCAAATACACTGAATCAATACTAGTGTTTTAGTTTAATTAAGTTTCGTTCGTCAAATTAATCCTAACCTATTTTTTTTAGACTGTCAACATAAAAGAGATCAACAATATAAAAGTAATTGATCTTGAACGACACAATTTGTTATAAATTATGGTCGGTCATAACAAGCTCATAACAAAACTTGTCCGTTCCGCATTCACCAAAAGAATTACTTCGTCATTCACCTTCTTCCTTTTCCTCTTTCAAACTATTATTGACCACCCCTGTTTTCTCATAAGTGTTTGTTGTTTACTACACTTTTCTATCTTAAAAGTGAGGATGTAGACGATAAAAACAACTCATAAAATTCATCCATTACGATCTCAATGGCCTGCATAAAACAAGCATTTTGTTCTTCGTTGCATTTCTTCGATTGAAGTTTTACGTCTGTCAGAGATTTGTCCTTCATTTTATAAGTATTTTTTAGTGTTTTATTCCGGAGAGTATAACAAAATATAATATCTTTATCGTACTTATGGTAATGAAAAGATATATAAGGAATTGTTCGAAAGAGTCAAAGCGGCTCTTGAATTAAAAGAGCAACTGAAAAAACCCCGAGTGGGTTTTATTTAGTGAAAGTCTGACATTCCTTGTTGCTCCACTCAGAGTGATAGAAGGTATTTGATTTTTTAGCAGCCTCAGACAAAGAAACTGTAAAGTATACAAGTACCGGTGCTCGTGTATATCCAAATGTATGAGCCGTATACGCTCAAGTAAGTAGATGTAATATTCTTGGTTTAAATAAATGAAATCTCCTTGTATGTAAACACGTTAATTTATGAGTTTTATTGAGAAAATTACAAATAGTTAGGACCGACGCCATGTTCCTTAGATGTTGGAACATGGCGTCGGTCCTAACTATTTATGAATATCTATCTATTCATATTGGATGTGCATCAACTCAAGATAGTGTTGTACTTCAATCACTCAAAACATCCTTCTCTTGCACATAAATTTAACAAAATTAAAATTACATAAAAAGTTACCTACTACATAATATAAAAATATACAACTGCTACACCAAAATAATTATTTTAATAAAATAAAACTATTTAGGTATTTATTTCACATCACTTAAACTAAAGCTTTAAACTCCTTGTAAACCAACACAATTTTGTTTCATTACTTACAATATTATAATCTTTTAAATTAGTTGGTTGTTTTATTACCCTTCCTAACCTAGTAACATAAGTATTAGGTACATCAGTAGGTTTATTATTACTTATATTTGTATTATTTGATATTTTATTAGTTATAATAGGTTTGTCTTTCCAAAATCTCTCCATTTCCTTCCTCATCAAACATGTTTTTTTCATTAAAAGTAGCTCTCTTTATTAATTTTCTCCTATTTCTGATTATTCCATTACCCAGTTCATTCCTTACTCTGTAAGATCTAGGACCCTCACTTTTTTCTAATATGATTCCTCTTTCAAGAGGCTTTCTCCCATTCTAATTTTGTATTTTCCCTTTTCTAACGGTGGTATATCTCTACTGCCTTTATCATAATATTCTTTTTTAATTTCTGTTTTTCTTTTAGTCTTTGATGGACAAAGACTGTTGATTTTATAATATTTTTTTCAACACACACTCAGAAAGTGTCTCTTATTGCACTGCACTTAGGTATATAATAGCACTCGTTACTAAACTGTGACATTTTGATTACCATTACGCACTAGTGCTATAATGTAGTTAAAACTTTTTTGTTCAACCTCTTTGTTCGCAAAACAAAAACGAACAAAATTCCCATTAAGTAATTGCGTTCAATAGTATATAAATTAGTGTCTTACTTACTTATTTCAACCAATTTACAAGTTAAAAAGGACAAATTTAACTTGTACAAACGATATAATTAATAAATAACATTTAGTAAATAAATTGTACATTCAAATAAATTTTGTTTCTTTTTTGTGGTCTATGGCCGACATTTTAATATGCGCGCGGTTTTTGGCGTGTTTTTTTTTATTCCAATGAAGTTCAGTGGCTGTATTAATTAAATTAAATTAAATACTACATATTTCCACAAATGCCATAATGAAGAGTTGAAGTTGAAGTTACAAATGTATATGTTATAAAGTGCTTCGTACAATATAAACATAATTTAATAATAAATAAATAATAATAATAAATAATAATAATAAATAATAATAGACGTGTGTTCTAGAGATTAATTATTTCTAATAAGCGTTTTAATTACCTGCTACCGAGTTTGAATTCTATCTGAACAGTCAAAAGATTTAATTACGAGTGAAAGTGTATTCAAATAGTTGTTACCTGTGAATACTGAGCTGCAGTGCCCCAAGCGCCCCTCAACCCGCGAGTAAAAGAGAACGCAGCGATTTTTTGACTCGCTCGCTCCTGCACCTCATCGCACACAAATAATAAGCATGACGACTTTGCGATCACCGAACAGCGGAAAGGTATTGAGTGACAGCGGAAGCGGCTCATCACAATCAACTCCGGACTTGCGGGCTTTAGAAGAAAATGCTACCAATATAACCCATAGAAAAAGAACGTATTTCGAACACCAGTATGATGTTAAGTCAGAATTGGCGGAATTTAAGCGTGAAATATTGTCTTTTTTCCAAGATTTCAGCAAGTCGCAAAAAGACAATTTTATACAAATTCATCAAAACATAACAGAAATAAAAGACGAAATAAAAGGTGTCAAAATAAAGGCTGACTCTCTAGTATCAGAACAAAACAACATAAAACAAGATTTAGTTAGTATGAAATCACTAACCAACTCATTACAAGACAAAATAATCAATCTAGAAAAAGAACTTACATCACTAAAAACCGAAACAAGAACCCCGACTATGCAACAAAACACGCTCCCGCTTACTAGTGAGGACACAATACTTGAATTGCGCGAGCGCCAGCGCCGTGAGAAAAATATCATTATAGTGGGTATGCACGAAATAAATGAAAGCAACAAAAATGTAAGGATTGATTACGACAAAAATTTTGCTACAAAGATGATTACAGATATCTGGCCGGATTGTCCCATCCCTGTCAACATAATACGACTGGGAAAATACGTTCCTAATAAGAACCGACCACTCAAAGTGTGTTTTGAATCTCAAGAAACTTCAAAATATTTATTGCGTAATCGAAATAGTGTCATAGATAAAAACATACATATTTTTGCGGACCAGACTATCACTCAACAAAAATATTATAAACAGACGCGTCGGGAATTGCAGCGTCGGCAACAAAATGGTGAAACTAACATCACAATTAAATATAAAAACTCTGTACCACAAATAGTAAAAATAAATCCAAAAAACTCGAACAAATTGGAACGAGCCCCGACATCCTAAACACTGAAAAATTAGAAACGAATTGCGACATAACATACCAAAATCTAGACTGCTATAAGGACCTAACTACGAGTAAGTCATCTTTAAAATTTCTTTATACAAATATAAGAAGTCTGGTTAAATTTGGAAAGTTGGAGGAATTGTTATGTATTTTAAAAACAATTGGACAGACTATAGGATTAATACTATTAACGGAAACTTGGATAAAGTCAGACTCAGAGGCCAATCTGCTTCAAATCACAGGCTATACACATATTTATAACTACAGAAAAGGCCGCCGAGGCGGGGGTGTGTCCGTATATATCCATAACAGTATTAAACATGAAGTTATAAAAATAAAAAGTAAAGAAGAAAATGAATATGTATGGATTTACCTTAATAAATACGCACTACATATTGGCCTAATCTATAGACCCCCAAACACAAATATAAACAGTTTTTTAGAATCCTACATCTCTGAATTAGAAAATAAACGACGAGCTTTAGTGTTCGGCGATTTTAATATTAATTTGCTCCGAAACGAACGCCAAAGTACGAATTACGTCGATGCACTTAATGAAACGGGCTACCAAATTTTGAACAAAATAGATACTGATTACTGTACACGAGAAACAAACAACACTAAATCTATAATTGACCATATTTGCACAAATTTGAACTCAAGCAAATTTCATTTGGCATGCATCAAATCGCCCTTATCAGACCATAACCAACTCTATTTCGAAGTAAAAAATCACAAACACGTCCCAAAACAGAAGACTACTTTCTCAGTGACCAACTTCGAAAAGCTATATCAATCCGTAGAAAACCAACATTTCATAAACGAGGAACATAACTATGAAACCCTTGAAAGTTTCATCATATCACAGATACAACAAAATAAAACAACAAAAATCAAAATTATGAATAAACCAAGAGACGACTGGATAAATAAGAAAATATTACAGGATATAGAGGAGAGAAATATAATCTGGAGAAAACATAAAACAGATCCTGATAATCTTATTCTGGAAAAACAATTAAAAACAAAAAGATACGCTGTATATAAAAATATAAGAAATACTAAGAATAACTATTATTACCGAAATTTCAAGAAATGCGATAAAATGCCAAAGAAAATGTGGAGTCTAATAAATAACTTAGCTAATAATAGAATTAAAGCTGTTGCCACCCCTCCCAAACTTATAGTAAATACTTGTGAAATTACTAATGGAAATGAAATTTGTCAAAATTTTAATGATTTTTTCTCGACAATTGGTCCTGATCTAGCCAATAACATACCATTGAAATATCACAGCAATTTAACCAATACTCTTAATTACACTACAGACATACCCAATAATAAACTAAGCGTATTTGAGCCATGTACAACAGAGGAAGTAAACAACATTATCGATGATCTCAACACAAACACAAGCTGCGGTATAGATGGGATTAGTGCAAAAGATATTAAATGTATAAAAAAGCTGGTGCTAGACGAGCTAACTAGTTGCATTAATAAATGCCTTGAAACTGGAAGGTTTCCAGATAGCTTAAAAGTTGCAAAATTAACGCCAATATATAAGTCTGGAAGCAAATCGGACCCCGGCAATTACCGACCTATATCCGTATTACCTATACTATCAAAAATTTTTGAAAAAAATATTTTTAAACGCCTCATAAATCACTTAGATAACATAGATTTCTTTTATAGCCAACAATACGGGTTCCGTCCTAAATCGAACACCCTATCAGCCACGATAGATTTAATCACTAAAATTAAAACATCAATTGATAAGAAACTTATAGGTTTGGGTATCTTCATTGATTTAAAGAAGGCGTTCGATACAGTTTGTCATTCTCTCTTGCTAAAAAAACTCAGTAACGTGGGAATAACGGGATCGGCATTCAGAGTGATGGCATCATATCTTAAAAACCGGTTTCAAATAGTTAAAATAAATAATTACGAAAGTACACCAGCAAAATTAAATTGCGGAATACCGCAGGGATCAATTTTAGGACCTCTGCTTTTCCTTGTGTATGTAAATAACATAAAAAACGTTAATGTTACCGGCGACATCACGCTGTATGCCGATGACACTTGTCTCTTTTATTTTGGGAGTGATATTCAAGAGATTGTCAGGAAAGCGCAAGCTGACCTATATTCACTTAATGAATGGTTCAAGTACAACTTATTAACCATTAACCCGAAAAAACCTCGTATATGGTCTTTGCAGCAAAAAATAAAAAAATACCTAGCGATATTAAACTATCCATAGACAATGAATCCCTGCAAAAATCAACAAACGAAAAGTATTTAGGCTTAACTCTGGATCCAAGACTATCATGGTGTAACCACATAAAAAACATGCGTGACAAAATTTCTTCACTCACGGGGGCATTACGTAGACTTTCCGGTTGTATCCCACATAAAATCAGACACATGATATATGATGCGCTCGTAAAACCTCACCTAGAGTATCTAGTTGAAATTTGGGGATGTGCTGCTAAAATTTACATAAATGACATCCAAGTAATACAAAACAGACTTATTAAAACTCTTTACAACTACCACTACCTAACACCAACTAAACAAATATACAACGACACTAAGATATACAATATAGAGCAACTATATACATTCAAAACATGCATTTTAATTAGAAAAATAATATTAAAGGAAACGCACTCACAACTTACTTTCAAAAAAAGAAATCATGGATACCACACCCGAAACCATAACAAGTTAGAACTCAGACCACCCAGAACCAATTACGGGAAGAAAAATATTTTATACGAAGGAGCGGTGTTATATAATAAATTACCAGATGATATGATTAATGTAAAAAGTACAAATATCTTTAAAAAAATGTTAAAAGTTTATGTGTCTAAAATTTTATAACAAAGCATGTGTACCTACTTAAATTCTTTAGAACCCTATTAATATATGTTGTAATTTTCGTTATTTTCTATCTAAATCGACTCACGGAGTCACGATGTGCTTTATAATAACTGCATGATTTGTTTGTAATCTCATTATTTAAGTGAACTATTTGTGTTCTTTATGGGAATAAATATCTTTAAACCGATAAATAATAATACTTAATTGAAAAATAAACGTCAACTGTCAATTCGGTTGACTGTATAAATTTTTCAGCTTTATTATTTTTGCTGTTTGCCCACTTAATCTTATATGAAATCAGCAAACGTTTCGCCAATGAATAATAAAATAAGATTTCAAAGTAAAGCTCCATTATTGCAAATCTAAATATTTCGAAATATCATTGGTGGCGTGTGCAGTGCTTTTATCTTCTTTATTTATTGCACTTGTAAACAAATATTTGTAATAAGTGCTGCCTGGAGGCGACGCCGAGAACGCGACACTAGTCGCTGGGCAACGGTTGCCAGGGCGCCGCCGCCGAAGCGCCTTCGTCGGTGTCGCGGCGCCCCAAGCCGCCAGCTGCCGCTGACAACATCTGTCACCGATGACATTTTTCAGTGTTTTTGTCAGTTTTTTTTCTACGAGAATGTTTCTTTTAAATTATTTAATTAGTGAATAAGTGGAATATCTGTACCTATTTATATAAATCTAAGATAAATGTTATGTGGCAGCAGTGATGTGATGGAAGACAGTGCATATCAACCTTTGACATCACTGAATGTTTTGGAGAGGTGCCCTCTGTGCACCCAGGCACGGTTTTTTAAAGGTAAGCGGGGTCTGAAGGTGCATATTGGGAAGGCACACAAACCCCAAAATGTCACTTCAGACCCTGTTATTGGTTCTTCATCTCGTACGCCGACTACATCAAGTTTTGACGCGCTTTGGAAAACACTCACAAAATTCAAAAACTCTGTTTCTGTTTTAAAGCGAGTTCCTCGCGGCGCTAGGCCTGCTGTAGCGCAACACTTAGCAGGATGCATTCGACTTGCTGCCCGGGAGAACTCGCTAAGTGCCTGGGAACAACTGCTCACCTTCCCTTACAGAATATTGCATGTTGAAAAGAATACTACAAAATCATAAGAAAATGTTACATCCGTATTCTATTGTCACTACGAAAAACATTATCGTAAAAACTTTTCATAGCAAGAAAACATAAACGTAAGACTAGGCAGTATGATCAAAATACCTTAACCTTCCTCTAGGTATAATGTACTATTTTCTTTTGAAAAGTTACATCCGGTAAAATAGTTTTCATTTTCTGAAGGTGTACTTCCATTTGATGAACCAGTAGTATTTCTATACATTAACAAGCCTATATATATGTCCTTATTTTCATAAAATAACTTTTTAACATTCTTCTAACAGTCTGTATCTCTCTCTGCTAACCGTGTCCTCGTGGGGGCGATCGGCGGCAACGATATCTCGCGCTGGGCCTTGGTACAGGCCATGGTCCGAAGCGAGGAGGAGTGGCAGGCGGTCGCCTCCTTCTACGAAGCAGTAATGCTAGCAAAGGAGGAAGCCCCACGTGCACGTGCATGCAATGGTCCTCACGCCCCAGCCGCCGGGGATTACGATCCCGATTTCCAGCCACCGTAGGCGCGGGTTTGCGGACGGCGAACAATGGGTAGCTCGTCGTCCGATCGTCCGGTAACCAAGCATTCACATCACCCATTTCGCATCACCCATGGCCTCAGTAGACTTCGACCCTGCTGGGCCCTTACGGTTTTGGTGATATCTCCTTGAGGCGCGCATGGAACACTACGCGCCGTCGACGAATTGGGCTCAGTCCGGGCGGTTACTGGATGGTCGGGTGGCAATCTACCCATTGCTCATCGTCCGCACGCCCGTGCCTACGGTAGCCGGAAACCGTGCGGTATCCCCGCACCATCCGGATGGCAATGACCCTCTCGCATGCGTTCAGCTTGGCCGCCGGTCGCTTTCGCAGCGACGGCGTCCATACCGGCGCCCTATAAAGGTTCATGGACCGAAAGATCATCTGCCGACGCCAAGTTCCAACAGATAGGGATGGGCATGAACTCAAGATAGTGTTGTACTCAATCACCCGCAAGAGTAGGTACATTTTTTATATGAAAAGTTTATGAAGCAATAGTGAGGCAAATTTAATTACAAAACTACTTAAAATCAAGAGAAAATGGACGGCTGTTGTCAGCTGCTAGTTATTTTAGCTTATTCCTAAAGATACTTTAAAATTTATACTCTCATTTCCTCTTGCTACATTCATTATTTCTTCTTCTTATATCACACATACTTACACTATACATTTGATGGCAAACTTAAGTTTTTTTTTTTTTTTTTTGCCCTATTAGGCGGTCTCTCTGTATTTATAACTTTGATTATCTGATCTTGGGCTGGCGAACCTTAATACAGGTTACTATGTAACCTAGCTAGGACGCCAGGACAACCTTTTTCTACACTTATATTGTCATTTAACCATTGTAAACTGTTTAGACTGTAATTCATTTTGTGAAAATAAATAAATAAATATTTTACTTTCAACGATGACTACCACAGCATTTGCGTCAGTAGTTAAATTATCAAGATCCCCTCGGGAAATGTAGTATCTAAATAAACGCCCACTTTTCACGCCGGTTACGTACGAAGGCTAGACAGTTGACATTTGCAGTTTACAGATCATTCAATTTAAAATTGAGCAGACAGAATTATTGGATTGCTTTTAAAATGATGTTTGGCCAACGTTTAAAAAAAAAACGAATACAAAAGAAGTACTATTTGATGAATTTGAATACCTTTACAATTCCGATTTCAATTTGTTTAACATTCAAATCAATGTAAAGTATTCAATTCGAAATTTTCAATTATTTATCAATTAGAATAACCCTTCGTTCGACAGTTGATCGAAATAACATTCAAATATTTGAATGCCCCTACAATAAATTATGTTTTATTGCTGGGCATTGTTATGAGTTTAAAATAGACGTGACAGAACCGATAATTATACTGAATAATGCTTTGGCTAATACATTATGAGCGCGAATGCAATGCGCCAGGTTATACAGGATAGTTCGAAAAGGTCTCTCGCTCCAACCAGAGCGAGAAAAGTTATTTGATAATATACTATCCTTAAAATACTAATAAAAATTCAAAACGCTCTGGATGAGTCGATGGAGCGATCTTTGGGGGAGGCTTATGTCAAGCTTTGAACGTCTTTTGGCTAAACTTATCATGATGAGTCCGCTAGGGCCACGGGGAATTTCTGAAAAGAAAGTCCGCGGTTCTAAAAAGCATAAACCAACAGAAGGACACAGATGAGGTTTTAGTCAGTAAAGTTTTCTAACGTTCCACCCTAGAGCAGGAAAAGTAGTTGGATGGTTTGCCAACTCAAAAAAAAAATACTGCCTATACCTATTTGGAAGTATGCGGAACAGAGAGTAAAGTCCCCCAAACCTCCGTTGAAAGGGGAGGATCCTCCGACCAGACGGGTGTTATGTCTGGTTTTGCACGATGCAGGATTAGTTCTTATGTGACGCCATAGTTGTCGCTACACCTACTCAAACTCATTCATGAAACGGCACGGTTGGCGCAATATAGTGTTAGCTAATGTGTTAACTTTAGAGAAAGATTGCATAAGAAACTTATTTAGTGTACCTAGATATAGTGTAGCGGGAAGGTTTTAAATAAAACGACCAAGACGGGTAACACACCCTCTATACTTTTGCCTTGACAGCACACAATCATTACAAATATCATAAATCAATACCATTTAAAATAATAATAATTATATAGTAGCACTTACTCTGAGATGTTGCTTACCCCGAAAACCGGAATGGAATGTGTCAGGACAGCGCAGCGCGTTATTTTATAACCTGTCAACTGACATAGCGCTGAGCTGTCAAATCGCATAACGTTCCAGTTGTCAGTGCAAAATAAATACATTTTAATGTTGCCAATACAGAAAACAATCATAATGTATGTAACTAATCATAAAAATCGCTAACAGTCGGCCATCCGTATTACAAATACGACCTCGTATGTGAAAGAATAAAGAAATTGGTGTTATACACAAAATAATGAGAGAAGAAAAAAAGAATAACAGCAATAAAGCAAACAGATCTTTAGATTATTAATACACTGGTTGCTGTACCTAGGAACGAGACTAAACATAATTATCAATTTACCAATTACTATTTAGACACAATTGATTGCATTATTTAGTTGTTATATAAAAGTAGCTTATAAGCAATTGTGTATACATGATTTTACTTTGTTGCTCAATAAATATATATTATTATTATTATTATTCTTACAAATCATTATCTTATTCTTTATACAGTCATTCAAAAACAGATCTCTAAAATGTCTTGCCTCTACTGATTCAAAGATTCAAAGCATTTTATTTCAAATAAACAATTTACAGGCACTTTTGAAATGTCAAGAAGTCAAGTTACAAATCTATGTTACTTATTTCTTGTCGCTATCATGTAATGACAAACGTACAGGCCCCTCAAATATCCTGCCTCTAATGAAAAACAAACAGGCCCCTCAAATGTCTTGCCTCTAATGAAAAACAAACAGGCCCCTCAAATGTCCTGCCTCTGAAGAAAAACAGGCCTCTCAAATGTCCTGCCTCTAATATAAACAGACAGGTCCCTCAAATGTCCTGCCTGTAATGGAAAACAAACATTAGTAAATAAACAATTACCTGATAAAGCCAATTGGTTTATCCTGAACAGGCCCCTCAATGGTCCTGAACAGGCCTCTCAATGGTCCTGAACAGGCCCCTCAATGGTCCTGAACAGGCCCCTCAATGGTCCTGAACAGGCCTCTCAATGGTCCTGAACAGGCCTCTCAATGGTCCTGAACAGGCCTCTCAATGGTCCTGAACAGGCCTCTCAATGGTCCTGAACAGGCCTAATGGTCCTGAACAGATCCCTCAATGGTCCTGAACAGATCCCTCAATGGTCCTGAACAGATCCCTCAATGGTCCTAAACAGATCCCTCAATGGTCCTAAACAGATCCCTCAATGTTCCTAAACAGATCCCTCAATGTTCCTAAACAGATCCCTCAACAGTTTCTGTAAATACCCTTTTGATTTTGATATGGCCACTCAGGCCAGGTACACGATAAGTTTCAAGTGCATGTCACAATAACATCAATGATTTACCTCACCACAAAATTTCACCCGTTGTTTGTGAATCATTGACCAACAATGACTCTTTGTTTACATTTGATATCAGTTGTAATCACTGACCCGACTAAAACGTGAGGGTATATATTTAATTTACTCTTTTGGCTCCGATTAGTTTTTATTGAAACTCCAAATTTCGATACAATAACTAATCAAAATGCGAGATCACGAACTATGAAATTGTTTCGTCTATTTTATTTCATTCACTAAAATTACCAACTATTAATTACCAGTAGGTACGCTGTAAATACCATCACTTTTAAGATACTCAAGGCAAATTCAGTCTAGACTACTTTCTCTTAATGTAAGAATAATAGGTTTTACGTTAATCACTTATTTCGTTAACATAATTTTAGATGTGGGAAGTCAGGTACACTTCCGTAAAAATAACCTCTGGTAATCAAAATATTCATAGACATTCTATACTAAATAAATTACAGTGAGACATCTTTTGGATGTTACCATTTTATTTTAAATAAATAAATCATTGTATCCCTCCATGTCCCTAGTGAACAAATTGGGAGTTATTGTATTATATTTATCCACAATAACTCTTTACCATACTTAAAATACTCAACATTTACAGATATTTAGGTACATCCCCCTGATAAGACAAATCTCTAAAAACAAATAAAAAATGCCTACAAAAGGCTTAGGTACTGACTTTAGCAACTACTTTTTGCCGCACCATCTGATTTTCCATGAAAATTACTTCCTATAATTCAATCAATGCTATCCCTTAAGTTGGTACACTAAAATTAGTAATTCATGAATATAATTTGGAAGTGCTCTGGGAGTCATTAAATAGAATTCACATTACATTGCAAATTCTGCAGGACTATAGTCCAAATCAGACATTCAAGTCATTTACGAAGCTTAGCGATCATGTCCTCAGATGTCTCTGCACGAATTACAATCTCATACGAAAATTTATTACGCAGAAGGTATTGAAAATATACTTTCACTAAATCCATTTCGATAGTTATATTCAAAGTCAATCTTATTTATTTGGTCTTCTAACTTTATATAGAAGATAAAACCGTTATGAAGTTTCAAACTAATCTCAAAAGGCAAGTATCCAAGTTCGGTAAAATTCATGAAACGTTTGTTTGACGGCAGTGTTACGTCAGTGACATGACACTGCTGTCATGTCACCACTTTTATTGTAGGTCAATATTAGGCGTGGAAAAAAGTGTGTCATCTTTGCGATTGGAACATATTATTTGGAACATTGGCTCAAAATATACACACTGAGTCGTGATCTGTTACGTTGCGTCATATACACTAAAAGTTTTATTTAATTGAATTTTGATTTGAGAATAATTTAAAGCAGAGGTTTTTAGTTCAGGTCATTAATTATATATACGCCATTTACGTTATAATTTGAATTTTTATAAAGAGTGTCTCAGAGTTCCAATTGTTCCAAATGATGCATTAAAATTTAAAACATTACTGATGTTCCAATCTTTCGGAACACTAAAATATTTCGGAACAGTGAGTCGGTTCAGTAAAGAGTTACACGCCTAGTCAACATTAATTTGTCCACAAATGCCATTTTATGAACAATGACTTCCGAGCATGAAAATAATGTTAAATTCTACAATGTTTCGTTCAGAAACGTGGTTTATTGAACAACATGAGCTACGGTATTTTCTTGTTAAACTGTATATAAAATCACAACTTTTCATCAGTGTAGGTAGGTATACTTAAAAAATAAATTGCGTGTGGCTATTCCCTTGAAAGTACACAGTACGTACTCAGTATGTACTCCTTTTAAACCAAAGAGATTTAAAGAGATAATTATAATAGAGTGGCTATCAGAACAAATGTCTTAGAAAAACTGTCATCCTATGTCTCAGTGACGCCATCTGGCTTTGAATAGCAAACACGCGAATTAAATTTGTCGAAATTTATAATTATTTAACTATCGCTCGGTAGGTGGCCAGGGGCCTTACCATGATAATGTTAAAATGTCAGTCGTACGACCGAAAAAGAGTGATGGAGCCATACACCCTATATAGCTCCACCCCTTTAACAGTTCGGTTTAGGTCGTAAAATGGATCACGTTATGAGCTCGTGGTAGAGCCTCAGTGTGTGATAAAGGTAAGGTTAAGCTTTTCAGCAATAGATGGCGTTATCACAAAATCAGCAAATGTTCTAGAACTATTTATAAAAAATATTGAATTTTAATTAATTAATTCGTAAATACAAAAAATATTTACGAAAATAAACCGAAGTTAGGTTCAGTCATTTTATCATAACAAGATTTGCAATAGCGTAATGGGCAGTTCGGCATATTTTCTCAGAAAATTATTTTCTTTTAGTGCATAGAGCGGATACAAACACGACTTGACGTGTAGGGGCGTCATACTAGACTGAGCGACTTATGACCACTAGGTAATAAGTATCGGATCACGATTTTGTTCGCTATGTCCTGTCTATTGGTAGTATATATTTAATGTCTGTTTTAAACCAAGAACAAACACTCTTGGTACCCTACATAGCACAATTGATAGATATTAATAATTGAACAAGAACTTTGTCTAAACCTAGCAGTTGTCAATAATGAAGCTATCCCAACAGCATAACATGGCACTGTGCGCTCTCGTGTCTCAGTTGGTGTTGTATTTTGTAACGGACCTTCTTTTAACCTATAGAGTATACGAGCCCCTTGGTGTAGCACCACATAAAATATTGTGTAATTACTTGTGTCACTTCTTCATTTCCATTGATACCCACATCACTTTACAAAACCAAAAATATTTAATCAACAACAAAGATGCATTAGGGTAATAATATATTTGGACTCAACACTATCGACAACTGCCAACCATATTTTATTAAATATAATATTTTTATTCTGCCTTGCTTATTTAACTATGAGTATTATTATTTATTGTCACTGTTTCAATTGAGCCAACAGCGTTGATGTGCTGAAACTTTTTTTTTTTTTTTTACACTATTTTTTTTTGTATAGTAATTTAATTACTTGCTAGATTTCCTCTTACTGTGTGTTAACTCCTTCATTAGACAAAAATTAACTATGCTATGTATTTGGCAACTACTTGTGTTCAATTGGATAATATGCAATTGTATATTCTTCGCACCACTACCTATGGCAAATTATATGGGCCATCACCTTAGACATAATGTTTTATTGTACTTACTATTCCGATTTGTACCAACTACAAGCTCATGTTTTACAGAATACCTATACACATTAAAAGGAGTTTCACGGAAACAAGATTAATTTGACTATTAATATTTCTACATCTAGA
Source organism: Mythimna impura (assembly GCA_905147345.3). Classification (NCBI taxonomy): domain Eukaryota; kingdom Metazoa; phylum Arthropoda; class Insecta; order Lepidoptera; family Noctuidae; genus Mythimna; species Mythimna impura. Next base: position 14,219,351 of record LR990356.1, on the reverse strand, counting down.
GTTTTTCCAGTAAAGCGATTTACTCTGGTGATGTAATAAAATGTTATTATTAGCCTACCCTTCTGCCGCTTCTAAGAGCAAAGAATCTATTTCAGCATCATTAGGCATACTAGATAATACTCTTCGTCACGTGGTTTCAGTTAAATGGGTAATACTAGTAGGTATGTAAAATCGCACAGGACCGTTCGCTGTGGCGACGCTTGGGGGAGGCTTATGTCCAGCAGTGGACGTCTTTCGGCTGGAATGATGATGATGATGATGATGTAAAATCGCTTTAAGCTGTAGTAAACAGTAAAGCATATACAACGCCAGTTCCAGCATATGTGAAGCCTGATGATACATGTGGGTAGCATTTTTATGTAAAGAAACCATGTACTAAATTTCAAACTGTATCATGTAAAATCACAAAGTTATAAGCTTGTTATGTTACTTGGTTGTCCGAAAAATACATGGTCACCGGGCCATCCAGGTGACTGAGGGGTTGTTTTGCTCCCGCACCCAGCTGTGCGCTGGTGCCTAATGCCCGCTATGACCTGTGTCGTACTTAGTGTCGGTGGTGTCCAACTTTATACATTGGTGTAAAAATTGTTGGAATCGATTCAGTTACTAATTCTGAACAAACTATATTCAGCTTTCGCATATACCAAAAATAAAGCTGTATACAGATACACCCTTTTGTTTTATTTGGAAATACCAAGAAGTTATATTTGCATTCAATGTTTGCATAAAACTCGGTAAAGTCACGTGACCGCGTGTGACGTCATTTTACCACGCTCCGCTCAGCCGCAATTCGCCAGCTGAAGTAGAACTGTACTCGCGCAGTATTTTGTTTTATTTTATCATACAAGGATTCGAAAAAGGGACAATCAGATAACCTACCTAAAATACATTAGAATGGTTACTCATTATTTAGTGACAAATAATGTTTTCTTTGCCGTTGAAATGTAAATCTGTACATTTTGGCACAACGCATGATTTTCTAGTATGAATATTAGACATTTAGGAAAAATAATAAATTTATAAGTTATAGTGAAACGCAAGCACAGAATATCTAATAACGCAAGGCAGTGGGAACGGACTGAGCGAGCGCTGCACTATGAAATCAAGGGTCAAATGATCGGTCATCGCACGCTCACTTTAAAAATCTATAACTTGGAATCTAAAGGTATCAAAATATTGATTGAATCTGAAAGTACTGGTCCGATTGCATTCACACATAGAAAGCCACTGTATCCCTGAGTGACCTAGGCTATATTAATATGTACGCGGGCGATGCCGCGGGCAAAAGCTAGGAGGCAAATGTAATAAATGTCAGACTATCTGTCAAAAGGCAATCCATATAATATTAATTTACCTAATTTTAATTTCATTGACTGTCCTCTTTAGTTGCATTTAGATTATTCCTAATCAAAAGTATTACTGGTCTGCTCATTTACTTTATAAGTAAGCTCAGAACGCAGGTCATGGTAACAACGATTCATAAGTTGGTAGATATGTTTGCTACGGTCATTTAACAATGATCCAAAACCGGTCCCTAATCCATCTGAACACACCCTGAGTTGTCCTTAGGTATTCAATAGATTAACATACGTGTGGTATGGTAATACCTCCAGGGAGTAGCCCTGGCAAGGCACGTGTGGTGGTGTGGTAGTACCTCCAGGGTGTAGCCCTGGCAAGGCACGCGTGGTGGTGTGGTAGTACCTCCAGGGTGTAGCCCTGGCAAGGCACGCGTGGTGGTGTGGTAGTACCTCCAGGGTGTAGCCCTTGCAAGGCACGCGTGGTGGTGTGGTAGTACCTCCAGAGTGTAGCCCTGGCAAGGCACGTGTGGTGGTGTGGTAGTACCTCCAGAGTGTAGCCCTGGCAAGGCACGTGTGGTGGTGTGGTAGTACCTCCAGAGTGTAGCCCTGGCAAGGCACGTGTGGTGGTGTGGTAGTACCTCCAGAGTGTAGCCCTGGTAAGGTACGTGTGGTGGTGTGGTAGTACCTCCAGAGTGTAGCCCTGGCAAGGCACGTGTGGTGGTGTGGTAGTACCTCCAGGGTGTAGCCCTGGCAAAGCACGTGTGGTGGTGTGGTAGTACCTCCAGGGTGTAGCCCTGGCAAGGCACGTGTGGTGGTGTCAGAAGAAACTCATATTGAATAAGGTAGTACAACAAAAGCGATAAGCCTGAATATTTTAAAGTTCACCATTTTAAAGTACACATCACTATGCCCGCTTAGATAGGTACTATTTTATCAGCAACATTGTAACGGTGCCTACATACGTAGGTACTTTCAAAGCAAAAGTAGAAGATGCAGTTTAGGAAAAAAAATCGCTTGTGGGCGGGATAAACGAATGCATTTAAATAAACGACTCGTTTATCCCACTTCTGAATTGTTAGCTAATGTGTTAACTTTAGAGAAAGATTGCATAAGAAACTTATTTAGTGTACCTAGATATAGTGTAGCGGGAAGGTTTTAAATAAAACGACCAAGACGGGTAACACACCCTCTATACTTTTGCCTTGACAGCACACAATCATTACAAATATCATAAATCAATACCATTTAAAATAATAATAATTATATAGTAGCACTTACTCTGAGATGTTGCTTACCCCGAAAACCGGAATGGAATGTGTCAGGACAGCGCAGCGCGTTATTTTATAACCTGTCAACTGACATAGCGCTGAGCTGTCAAATCGCATAACGTTCCAGTTGTCAGTGCAAAATAAATACATTTTAATGTTGCCAATACAGAAAACAATCATAATGTATGTAACTAATCATAAAAATCGCTAACAATAGTTTAGAGAAATTCCTTCACAGAAAAAATATTAGTATCAACTACCTTGTTTTGGGTTTGGGTGTCCTGTGTATTTGAGTTTAAATGTTTCTAAACGCATCTACGTATAGGAGTTATTATTATTGTTATTTATATGTATTTATACATCTCAGGACCCTTAGGTCCTGGACCTTTGGAAGGCGTACGAGGGGCCGAAGCCAACTCATAGAGGTTTAGATAATTTTAATGGAACGTGATACCAACCGACGATTACCTATCCCTGTACGCGCCATGCTAGTGCTTATTATTGTTATTATTAGGTGTTATTCCTATTGTGGAGCAAGACTTTTATTTTTTAAATCATCCGTTATAACCGCTTGTAGACACTGCCGATGGCGACGCGGCTATTCTATATTCTGAGGTTTTTTTTTTGCAACACAGTTGCAGTTGTTGTTGTTGTCGTTGTTGTTTTTTAAAGATGATTGCTTCCAGACCGGACTGTCCCTTGTGGAAACACTGGGTGGTGACAGTTATAAATAAGAAAAATAAATAAATAATAAAAACTAACTATACTAACCTACTAACAAAACTATGAACATACTGTAAAGTCTGAAATATACTTATTATAATTATTAAAAAAACGTTATCAGAGTGACGTGCGCTGCATATTACTTATTTTCTTCTTTTCTAATCCATCTACATTATTCTATGACAGATATATGCTAAGGGAATACGTGATAAGTCTTTTTTTTCAGTTTAAGCTTCTAAGCGAAATATTTATCTCAATTTCGCAGTGTGTTGTCATCGAATGCCGTCCCTCAGCAATTTATCTTAGTTTGCGACCTTCTGATTCTTGTATGGGACTTTTATTCAAATTTGTAGACAAAAATAGATAAATGTGTTGTCACCTCCCTATTTACATACTCTTGTCATCACGTCTGTTATCGCCGGAAGGGTAGACAGAGATTTATAGGTCCACAACTACACAGGTCCATAGAATAAATCGATATTTTTATTTATTTTTTATTACTTCATTGACATAATTTCTCTCTCTGTATCACAACCACAACTCGTCAACTTCAACATCACCTTCATATTTACCGTGATAACAATAATCACTGTGATTCTGATTTCCGTGTATTAAAAGGAATTTTCCACAGGATTATTCCCAAAATGACTCAATAGATTATTGCCTTGGAAATTAAAAAGTTGTTTTTTAAACTCTTTTACGAAGATCAATAAGACAACACGTGGCATTAATAGGTGTTCCAGTTTACTTTTTCTTTTTTTTTTTTCAAGGTGCGAAATCAATCAGTTACTTTTTCCGTATTAGGGCGGAGCGGAAGGGCGTGTCAGACTTTTACTGACTAAAACCCACTCTTATGTTCTTACTTTACCTTGCGTGTCAGGACTCCGGGTTTTCCCTTTCGGAAGCGAACCCATGGTCCCAATAGGCTTCGACTCTGCTGGGCCCCTATGGTTTGCTGACATTTCTCTGAGGTGCGTATAGAACACTACGCGCCGTTGATTACTCGGACTCGGTCTAGAGGGTTACCAGACGGCCGGACGGCGAGCTACCCATTACTGGCCATCCGCAAGCCCACGCCTACGGTGGCTGGAAACAGGGGTTGAGATCACGGTGGCTGGGGCTTGAGGAAGTCCATTTCCTCACGCGTACGGCTGCCTCTTTCGCTAGCATTACTGCTTCGCAGAAGGAGGCGACCGCCTGCCATTTGCTCTGGACCTTGGCCTGTACTAGGGCCCGGTGCGAGAAGTCGTTGCCGCCGATCGTCCCGACGAGGATACGGAAGTTCTCCAACCAAGTCCACACAATGGTGACACCCGGACGTTTCTTCCGCAGAAATCCGGTGCAGGAACCTCCCGAACTTACCATAATATATCCTGTGACGACTTGCGTCATGCGGAAGTTGAGGACGCCGTGACGTCTTTCCAGTCACTTCTCAAAATGTGGACTTACCGCCACAATTTTTGCGTGCCCATCCACGTGTTGGGGAAAATCGGTATTTACAATAAGTTTCAATACTATCATGATAGTCCTTATATACTCGATACTCCTTGGATAGACTAATAGTCAGACTTTCTGGCGTCTTAATACCTGTAACGACTATCAAAGATCTACGAATGATAACCAGGGTCAACGGCTTATGCTCGTCGAAACATGGGAACCAGTAATATCCTAGATAAATTTGGAAAGTACACATGAATTGAAAAATTCACATTGCTACTTGCCCGGTTTCCAACCGGCAAGCTCATACATGAGAGGCGGGTACCTTAAGCTGTTGATCCCCGCATTAACGCCGGCGTTCACGCGCCATTGTCTTACTATTGTGTCTTTAATTACGCACTCAAAAGGTTAACCACCGGACCATCACGACACACGTTAATATTGTATTATAGTAAGAAAAAAACAAAAAAGTGTGCTAACGGTGATGGAGGCAAAAATAACAACCACATGCCACCACCACCACCACTTAATTAAAATTACCCAAAAACTGTAACAAAATCATTTCCGTGTAGGTTACTACACGGAATTAAAATCACGGTATAATTCCCAGAATGACTCAGTAAATAATTGCTTTGGTAATGAAAATGAAAAGTTATTAGCATATCACTATAGGTACATATCAAACTCTTACACTAATACCTACCAAAAATGCAGGACGTGGTATTATCACGTGATTAGAAATACTGGTATTTACCATTACTCTCTATACCTTAGGTCTTTTTACATAGCATGGGTAGGGTGACAGCAGGAAGAAAATATACATCTTTAAGATGAGAAAAAAAGGATAGGTAGCTGCATTGTATAAATCCGACAGCAATCACCCGCTCCATCCTGTAATAATAGCAATTTTAGTGTAGGTACTAACGTAACTTGTATCCTACTTCCTACTAATACTAATAAAAAACTTTTTACAAAAAAAAAATCAACCGACTTCAATGTAAAACGCTGAAAAGTTTAAAATAACTTTAATTTCGGAAGTCGGTGTTAGATAACGAAGAGACAAAACTATTATAGAAACAACAACTTCCGAAATTAAAGTTATTTTGCACTTTTCATTTATTTTTACATTGAAGTTGGGTGGTTTTTTTTTTTGTAAAAAGTTTTTTATTTTACACTTTTTAGTTATGGTACCACCACCAAAAAGTACCCCTCAGCCAAACTTAAATACCTTATAACCAGAGTGTAACTCATGACAATTCTAATAATCCCAAACACGGTTAGATTACATTAATTTATTACAGAGTTCCGGTGCCTAACTTCAGGCTTCATCATCAGATCAGTTCGATATATTCCCCCTCTTCTTTCATTCAGTCATCGACTACACGTATAAACAAAGAAATTATACTTGTTACGATGGTTCTGCTGTGATCCAAAACCAACAACAACAACAAACCACAACAATATATATATGGGACCAACACGGAAGCATAACCTTTCAAACAAACAAAAAAATTCGGAATCTGTATAATTGACCGAGAAATCGGTGAACATACATAAGGTGTCCCTGAATTTGGCTGTTTGTGTACCTATATCCCTCAACATTTGAAACGGATCTAAAAATGGAATGTAGGTTGCCTGAAGGACATTGAATATACAGTTACACACAGTTCACATTCAAGCGATTTTTCTGTTGTTCCACCCAGAGCGATAGAAATATTTAATATTTGTTACACCACTTGTACGATAATGTCCTTTTATATGTATGTCATATAACCATCAGCTAAAACAATTCATTCTATCCCTAGGAAGATAATGTAGAATGGGCGATCCCTAAAGAAGAATGAGATTTGAATTTGAAACGTAAAAAAAAAAAACGTATTAAGTGAATTAAAATGTACGTACATCAAAAAAGTTTATTCAATAAAAACTTTTTAGAAAAAAAAAATAACCGACTTCACTAAAAAAAACACTAAAAGGATCAAAATAACTTTAATTCTGGAAGTCGGTGTGTCTCGGTATTGTTGGTTTCTTATTTAACACCGACTTCCGAAATTAAAGTTATTTTGATCCTTTTAGTGTTTTTTTTTTTTAGTGAAGTCGGTTATTTTTTTTTTCTAAAAAGTTTTTATTTCACACTTTTTAGTTGCGATACACTTATAAACAGAGTGCCTATTTCTCATGACAATTCCAATTAACCCAAATACTGCTAGGTTACATTGTTTTATTATAAAGTTCCTGTGTCTACCTTCCTCCTTCCGGCTCCATCATCAGATCAGTTCGATAGTACCTTATAGCCAAAGAGCATCTCACGACAATTCTAATAAGCCCAAACACGGCTAGGATACATTGATTAATTACGGAGTTCCTGTGCCTACCTTCCGGCTCCATCATCAGATCAGTTCGATAGTACCTTATAGCCAAAGTGCATCTCATGACAATTCTAATAAGTCCAAACACGGCTAGGTTACATTGATTAATTACGGAGTTCCAGTGCCTACCTTCCGGCTCCATCATCATCATCAGATCACTTCGATGATACCATTTTCAACGTAACTATTCAGAATCATTCATTTATTTGTATTGTCATAGTCGCTTAACTATGTATATCTTCATTGTATTATCTATTTGTGTATGAAGTTCCGTTGACCATTTCTGGTCTTCTTAATCAGTTTCACTTCATCAAATGTTACTTTTTGACTGTAAATGCTTAAGTTCTTGATGAAAATACTAAAATTACCATAGGGTTGCCTATAATTTTTGAGGAGTTCCCTCGATTCCTCATGGATTCCATCATCAGAACTGGATTTTGAAAAAAATGGGACCAATCTGGAAGCATATCCTGTATAGGGAAAAAAAAATTTGCAAATCGGTCCATAAACGACGGAGTTCTGAGGTAACAAACATAAAAAAAAAAAATGATAAAAAAAGAAAAAAAAAATACAAACGAATTGATAACCTCCTCCTTTTTTTTGAAGTCGGTTAAAAATCAAACTGGCTACTAACAAAAAAAATAAAAAAAAAAATTTTTATTGACGAGTCTAAAAAAAGGAACAAAAGAGCGGGAGCGATGTAGAAAATTAAAACTAAAGAGTCATATAGTAGTGAATTTTGTTTCTTTCAAATCTCAAAACATGTCGAGTGATAGTTAAGATTAACTTGTAAATAATTCTTATATTTCTCTAATATATAATAACTTGTTTTAGTAAAATGTCTTTTAATTATCTCACAGATGGTGTAAAAAGTAGAGTATCCAACACAGGGATAAAGTTGTCTTTGTCTTAGGCGGGTTGAATTTCTCACTTCACTCAGGTTTCTATATCAACTCACTCGCAATGTTTGGAAGTTAATTATATAAATCCTTTACCATGCGTTCGGGATTAAAACTTAGCAACCTTCGTTTTATTCGGGTTTCAACATGCCGTCCGCGACTAAGAATATACTGCTTTATCCCGTAATCACAAAATCTACTATTATAACATACAAAAATACTTCTAATTCCTCAACCCACCAACATGGCTAAGGAACTGATGCATGAACATAGTAAGTGAGCCTCGTATAATTATGGCCACGTAGCCACCTCGAAACATTGTGACGTTTTTTATTCCATTTCTCGAATAAATTGAATTACTTAACTCACTGCTTGAGGTTAACAGCATGCAGTTTTTATTGTTGTTTCAATCATCATTCATACACTTTTTGTTATCCTTTCCTATTAAGTATGTATCTAACGTACAGTTACTCGTCCACATTTTTCTTACATATTTTACGATTCCGTAGGTTTGATGGTAGACTTGACTGCTGATAGATTAGTGACTACACATTCTTGCAAAGTCACAGAAAGTTTGCATGTTGAATCTAGAGCCATTTTTAATACTTCGTAAGTATGTGGTGGAAAACTACTGCCGCATCCATCGAGTAAATTTGACATCGTAGTGGGGTTTTTTTTATTTTTTGTGTGGGAAAATCGTCTAATGACATCCCCCGCTCTTGGGCGGAGCGCGAGATAGTGTCAGACTTTTACTGACTAAAAACCTACTCCTGTTCCTTCTTTGCCATTGTTCCAGGGCCCCGGGGATCTCTTTCGCATCACCCATGGCCCCAGTAGGTTTCGACCTTGCTGGGCCCCTACGGTTGCTGATATCTCCTTGAGGCGCGCGTGGAACACTACACGCCGTCGACGACTTGGGCTTGGTCTGAACGGTTACCGGACGATTGGACGGTAAGCTACCCATTGCACGCCGTCCGCAAGCCCGCGCCAACGGTGGCTGGAAATCGGGAACGGAATCCCGGCGTGAGGGCCAACGCGTGTACGTGCGGCCTCCTCCTTTGCCAGCATTACTGCTTCGCAGAAGGAGGTGACCGCCTGCCACTCCTCCTCACTCCGGACCATGGCTTGTACTCAGTATCCCGCTGGAACTCTGTCCGCCATGCCGCGACATGGCGCGGCAGCGAAGTTTCGCCCCGGCGTTGCATCTCCACGCGCAGATTGTGCATGCGTGCAAGGACTGTTGCCTCCAAATCCCACAGTGGTAGGCCAGCAAGGAGGCTCGCCGCTTCGCGGGAAACCGTGCGGTATCCCCGCACCATCCGGATGGCCATGACCCTCTGGCATGCGTTCAGCTCGGCCGCCGGTCGGATTCGTAGCGACGGCGCCCATATCGGCGCTCCATAAAGGGCCATGGACCGAACGATCCCTGCATAGAGCCTCCGGCAGGAGACATCTGGAACCCCTAGGTTGGGCAGGAGCCGCTTGAGGGCAGCCCCAATCCGATTCAGATCGTAGTGGGGCTTGCGAAGTTCAATGAATCCTAGTTCTGTGCTAGTATATATTATTTTAATGCAACTTGCCTAGTATGAGGAGTGTGTGGCCGGTTACCACACAATGGACATAGTATCTGATTAAACCAGGGTGGAACCTGTAGCAAATTTAACTTATTTTTCAAGTAGACAGCGGGCCTTTGAGTAGTGATAAATCTATAGTCAGAACAGGAAATTCCCTGCCGGAGTCTATGTTTCCTGTTAGCTACAACCTAGGGGTAAGTCAAGAGTGACTAGGTTACTTCTAGGCAAGTGTGTTTTATTGTTAGCCACATCATTGCTTACTATCAGGTGAGATAGTGGTCAAATGCATGCCTATCGATAATAATAAAAAAAGAAAATCCGAAATTAGTTAGATTTTATATGGTACCCGGTATGGTACCTGGTGGACTGGACATGTGTCAAATTTCGGGACCTACAATAAAAATCATTTTTAAAAAACATTGACAATCGAGAATTTAGCTTTCAATTTGGGACAAATTTTGGTGAATCACCATTTATTTTTATCGGAAGGTCAGTATTTTCAACCAACCTTTAATAATGTTAATATTACGTAGTAACCTCTTGAAAAAATTGACTAATGGTTGAACTTGCTCTCTAAACAAAAACAATTAAGAGGTATGAGAACTTATGATGTAAGAGCGATCATAATGAATGATGTTACGCATACATTTTAGTAGCAAATATAAACATACGCTACATGATATTAATTTAGTTAGATGTTTTATTTTATTTATTTCTCAAAAAGTACTTATTATCTTTTAACAAATAAATGCTCTAAACAATAATATACATGAACACAAAAGTTTTAGCAGCTGAACTAGAAGGAACCTGTATTTCGGCTTACAGCGCCAACCCCCTCGCATTTCATTTCATGTATTTGTTTAGTTTGTAACTTTCTATTGTACAACACCTTGGATATCCTCCGTAACGTTGTACAAGTGCTTGTACAAGTACAAATATCTTTAAAAAAATGTTGAAATGTTTATGTGTCTAAAATTTTATAACAAAGCTTGTGTACCTAATTTAATTCTTTAGAACCCTATATATGTGTTATTTTCTATCTAAATCGACTCACGAAGACACGATGTGCTTTATAATAACTGCATGATTTATTTTTAATTTCATATTTAAGTGAACTATTTGTGTTCTTTATGAGAATAAATATCTTTAAACCGAAATAAATAAATAATATAATTATCATAAATGCTTGCATTTACAATACCAAAAAATATATTTTACTCTGATATAGCTCTGATCTGTTCCTCTCTTTGTGTGTTATGCTAGGTGAATAAGGGAGTGTGAGAGTGTGTATATATAGTTGAGTATGAGTGTGGTATGTGGGAATTTATGAGAGGACATGTTATTGACTGAGATACTATTTTGTGTGTATATAATATAAGTGTTTAATTGCTATCTATCTCGATACGGTTAGAAGCTGCTCAGTCTCGTCATAAGTGAGACTTTGCAGGTATTCCATTACCTTTCTCCGGCAACGATGTGTTAAAGAGATATATGTTAAGGAGTTTATTAATTTTGTTGTAAATGTAGGGTCAGAAGTAATAAATTTTGCTATAAATTTTGTGTTGAAAGAGCTTAGTTGAGTGCAAACTGTGTAATTTCTGCGTTTATTAGACACCTGTGGGTCGTAAATTATTTGTGAGTGTTGTATCAAGATTATTTTTAGAATAAATAATTGTTTCACGGTTAGTACTCCACATAATTGATAGCGTGAGGCAGTAGAGAAAAGTATAGGTTTAAAATGGCTTACCTGTAATGTTAGATATTTTTAAGTCCTTAAGTAACGATATTTACTGTTCTCATAAGTAAGTAACGATGTTTGTTGTTCTCATAATGTAACGATGTTTGTAGCTCAAAGTCGACTCATTACTAATTGTTATCACAGTAACCACTAATCACCTAATGATTGTTAACGATTGTGTACTTTCTCAATGAGCTGTTTTGGACTTTAATGTTTGTTAACTCAATTAGAATACATATAAATATGCTCTCCTCCGTTACCCAGGCAGTCATTTCTGCGTCCTGTCTTGAGACTGTTGTTACTCAGTCAATAACGCGAACAATCTCGTTGTGTTAAGCGTACTTATTGTTAAAGTGTCGGAACTCTAATATATTATAATAAGAGAACTGTCTCTTATTTGAACCCTTCCATCTACACGACGACCTCCGAACATTACATTTTGGTGTCAGAAGTGCGGGATTATCCTGACAAGGGAAACATCGTCATCATTGGCAGTACCTTCGAAGTGTTGGAAAAACTTGTCATACGACAAGCAACACTTTACTGCTACCCAAGGAAGCGGATCTTCGAGAGCCACATCAATAAATCGCACCTTCGCACGGAACGAGACTACCTCAAGTCTTACCGCAGAGCAGCAACTACGGTTCTACAATAACTTTCGAGTTATTACCGTCAGTCGCAACAAAAGCAGCGTGTCAAGATCGCCAGGAGCAGCAGCTACGGTTCTTAGATAACTTTCGAGTTATTACCGTCAGCAGCATCAGCGTGTCAAGAATAATACCAGAAATCAGACTCCGCAATATTCTAAGTGAGTAATATTGTGTATAATGGCCACTTCAAGTATTAACGAATTACCTTTGTATAATAATGTAAACAATACATATATAGAAATAACGCTTGCTGAGAGAATGCTCAATGAGTACGATGGTAATAAGGCGAATTTACATGTATTTATAGATAACTGCAATAACGCGTACGAATTGTTAAATCCCAATTTTAGGAAAGCGTTTGTTTCGGTTATATTATCCAAGATAAAAGGAAATATCCGATCAACATTATTAAACAGGTCATTTGGTTCATGGGAAGACTTAAAGCTTCACCTTTTAGAGAATTATTCGGAAAAACGCACATTTGCCCAATGGCAATTAGAATTGAATTCCTGTAGACAAGCACATAATGAACCCGTATTAGAATACTCAGCGCGAATCGAAAATTGCTATATTAAATTAATAAAATCACTAGATCAAAAATTAAGTAATGAAGCACGTAACGCTAATATAGATTTATTAAAAAATCAAGCCCTAAATATTTTTATAAGTGGACTTAATCCACAATTACACATTTTACTGAAGTCGCAAAAACCAGCCACCTTCGAGGAGGCAGTATCCATAGCAATTTCGGAAGAACAGGAAATAAAGTCGAGGCAAGAAACCTCCAGACATTTTAATCTATTCGACCAAAGACAAAAAAAATGTTCGTATTGTCATAAGATGGGGCACTTGGCCCATCAATGTAGGAATAACCCTACGATTAGGTCGGTTCAACCTGAAAGGGTACCGACATGCTTCAACTGTAACAAGAAGGGTCACTTAGCTAGGGATTGCTGGCATAAATCAGGTCCTAGAAATAATAATGATAATAGTAAGCAAGCGAATAGATTTTATAAAGGTACGGACGGAACGCGTCATAACAATCAAAATCGGAAAAGTTCATTTCAGTCCCGTAATAATCAAGAGTCTTTAAACTCCGACAGTCCAAGGACGAGGGCCGGTCCAAGGACAATGCAGAACATCCAGGCCGAGTAATGTCGATAGATACTGGGATTTCAGCATATGTTACTTTAGAGATTGAGGAATTAAAATTGGGGAAAGGAAATTTCTTAATAGATACGGGAGCCGAAGTCACGTTGATAAAACCCAAAGGAATAAAGAGCGATACCTTATATTATGAGGATCGAAAATTGAAATTAAAAGGAATAGACAAAGAGGCTATTCCTACTGAAACGTTAGGCTATACGCATCTCACAATTCAGATAGGAGATGAAAGAGTTATTCATACCTTTTCGTTGGTCCCTGATAACTTCCCTATTGAATACGATGGCGTTATAGGTAACGATTTTCTACGTTCAGTAAATGCAGTAATCGACTATAAGAAAAGTAAAATAGAATTAATGGGACATGTATTTAATATTAATTATATAGAGAAAAGATATAATACAGAATATGTTCAAGATAATGATTATGATGAACGAAAAATAGAAAAAGTGGAAGATAATAGAGTAAATAACGAAAGTGTTAATAATGATAATAAAATAACGGAATATAAGGAACATATAGAAAAGGACGATAAAACTAACGATTACATATATGTAGAACCGAGATGTGAAAAGATTATTAAGGTAAATATAGTTAATAGAGACTTAGAAGAAGGATTGATCTCTGAAAGAATTAGCCTATCAAAAGGTGTATATTTATGTCCGAGTTTAGTAAAAGTTCAAGGGAATAAAATAATAACAGCTTGTGTGAACACAACAGATAAACCAATTAAGTTAGAGAATGTAAAAGTAAAAATAGATCCATTAAGTATTGAAAATGAAAGCAGTATAGTTAAAGTTAATAAGATAAATAATAGTACATCATTTGAAGGAAGTCGTTTAGACAAATTAGAACAAACGTTAAGAGTAGAACATTTGAATGACGAGGAAAAAACATCATTAATAGAATTATGTAAAGAATACAATCATATATTTCATTTAGAAGGCGATAAGCTTACATCAACTAATGCCGTAATGCATGAAATTCCGACAGAAAGTAATATACCAATAAATACGAAATCCTATCGATATCCAGAAGCTTTAAAAGAGGAAGTTAACCAACAAATAGGAAAACTTTTAAAGGATGACATCATAAGACCATCTAACAGCCCCTGGAATTCACCAGTATGGGTTGTACCAAAAAAAATGGATGCATCTGGGAAGAAAAAGTGGAGATTAGTAATAGATTACAGAAAATTGAATGAAATTAGTATAGGGGATACGTATCCCTTGCCACAAATAAACGACATTTTAGACCAATTAGGTCATAGCAAATATTTTACAACGTTAGACTTAGCCTCTGGCTTTCATCAGATTAAAGTAGACCCTAAAGACCAGCAAAAGACAGCATTTAGCGTTCCCTTAGGACACTACGAATTTACACGTATGCCCTTTGGCTTAAAAAATGCACCTGCTACGTTCCAACGGCTGATGAACAATGTTTTAACAGGGCTACAAGGTATAAAATGTTTCGTTTATTTGGACGATATTGTCGTTTATGGGCATTCGTTAAAAGATCATAATAATAAATTAAAAGAAGTGTTTGATAAACTATCAGAAAATAACCTTAAACTACAACCCGATAAATGTGAATTTCTCAAGAAAGAAGTCATGTATTTAGGTCATTTAATCACTCAAAATGGAGTTAAGCCAGACCCAAAGAAGATAGAAGCAGTAAAAAATTACCCAATACCAAGAAATCCGAAAGATATCAAAGGATTCTTAGGACTAGCCGGTTATTACCGAAGATTTATAAATGATTTTAGTAAACTAGCACAACCTTTAACAAAATTACTAAAGAAAGATGAACCATTTAATTGGACGAGCTTACAACAAAGTTCTTTTGAAACCCTTAAGTCAAAATTATGTGAAGAGCCAATACTGCAATATCCAGATTTTAGTCAAACGTTTAATTTAACTACAGATGCAAGTAATTACGCAATCGGGAGTGTCTTATCACAAGGTGAAACACCAGACGACTTACCAATTGCTTATGCTAGTAGAATACTAAATAAAAGTGAAGTAAACTACTCAACCACTGAAAAGGAATTATTGGCAATTGTGTGGTCAGTCAAACATTTTAGACCATATCTCTATGGCCGCAAATTTCGTATAATTACAGATCACAAACCACTAACATGGTTAATGAACGTTAAAGACCCAGGATCTAGATTAGTGAGATGGAGACTTCTATTAGAGGAATATGACTATGAAATCGTCTATAAACAAGGCAAATTGAATCAAAACGCAGATGCCTTAAGTAGAATTAAACCTGAAGAACAATCTATTAGTATCAATGCTATAACAAGAAGTTCAGAAAACTATACGTCATTTTTACAAGAAATGGAAAGAAGACCGATCTTATCCAGTAATTTGAATGAAAGCAATGACTCATTACCCAAAAAGTCAGATAAAGTAATATTCTCATCCTGTGATTTAGATGTTCTAAACGAAAAACATCTATCTAGATATGAGCCACAAGTTAAACAATTAAAATCGCGTAATCTAAAACAGTATGATGTAGTTAAACTCTCTGATTCTGAAGAAAATAATTTATTTTTCGTTTTTACTAAAACTAATTTTTGGGATAAAGTTACATACGAAGATTTGTTCATATCTCTAAAAAATTTAAAGTATGAACTTGGTAAAAACAATATAGTAGAAATAAACTTTGGTAGATTTTCAGACTTTCAACTAAAATGGCATAAAATAAGAACAATGCTAAGATATCTATTTAGGGACACAGATATAAGAATAAATGTTTTTCATGACTCCGTCATGACTCCAAAGAGGGAGGATATACCGCGCATCTTAGAGGAAAACCATGCTAACCCAATTTCAGGACATATAGGTTTTCACAAAACATATAAGAAAATAAAATCAAATTATTATTGGGATTCTATGAAAAAGGATATAAGAGAATTTATAAAAACTTGTAAATCGTGTCAAGAAAATAAACTTGATAGGAAAGTTGCTAAACAGCCTATGGAAATCACTTCAACATCAACAGAAGCCTTTGAAAAGGTTTCGTTAGACATAGTTGGACCCTTACCTATGACGGAAAGTGGAAACAAATATATACTAACACTTCAGGATGATCTAACAAAGTTCTCTCAAGCTTATCCTTTACAACAACATGATGCTGAAACTATAGCAGATTGTTTTGTTAGAAATTTTATATGCAAATTTGGTATACCTGATATAATATTAACAGATAAAGGCGCAGATTTTACTTCTAATCTAATCAAAGAAATTTCTAAATTATTAAAAATGAAGAAAATTAACACCACAGCTTATCATCCACAGTCTAATGGTGCACTCGAAAGGAGTCACTCAACATTAGCAGATTATTTAAAACATTATGTTAATGAAGATCAAACTAATTGGGACAAATGGATCGATTTTGCAATGTTTTCATATAACACAAGTACTCATACATCTACACAATTTAGTCCATTTGAATTAATTTTTGGAAGTAAAGCAAAACTGCCAACAGGAATTGTTAAACAACCTGAATTTAAATATTGTTACAATAATTATTTAGATGATCTTACATTAAAACTTAGGAAGTCTAGACAAATAGCTCGAGAAAAACTAATAAATTCAAAGCTCACCAATAAATTAATTTATGACAAAAGAACTAAAAATACCGTATACGAAATAGGAGATTTAGTTTACTTATCTAATGAGCAAATAAAAAGCGGGAAATCAAAAAAGTTATCACCCTATTGGTTAGGTCCTTATGAAATAATTGAGGTTAATCCACCCGTTAACGTAACTATAAAAACTAATAAGAATAAAAAGATGAGAGTCCATACTAATAGACTGAAACATGCCTTTGTTTCAGAATGATCTACATGATCACCGTTCTCGTTGGTATCATCATTGGAATAGAAGCAAATAGTATAGATACATATAATATAAGTAGAATAAATGAAGGAGGTGTATATTTTGAAAATATAGGTAAGATTAGTCATTATGATAGTGAATGGAATATGATAAGTTATTTAGATATATCTGAAATACATAAGAAAATAGACGTAATAGATAATACTTATAGTAGAACTAAGGAAATATGTAGTCATCAAAAGTTAAGTAATTTTTCGCTTTGCGATACTTCACTTGTTATATTGGAACAAATAATTCCACAATTGTATAACCAAGAAACCGTATTGAAAGAATTAATTGGTAGAGTAAATAATGTTCACAGAGTTAAACGATCGTACATAGATGGAATAGGAAGCATATTTAAATTATTATTTGGTACTCTAGACGTTACAGACGCCGAAAGATATGATGACGCTATTAATAACTTAAACTCTCATGAACACGATATTTTAGATTTAGTTAAAACTCAAACAAACGTCATTAAAACAACAATTTCTAACTTTAACAATACTATTACGGACCTTAAGAAAAATGAAGAGATTTTCAATAAAAACCTAGAGATTATGTCAAACTTCACGAAAAAGATCGACACAGTTTTCTTTAACTTAGAAATTAAACAAGATATTGACGAACATTTATCACTTTTAACGCTAGTCACTTCAGAAGTAAATAATGAAATATCAGCTATTATAAATGCTATTTTGTTTGCCAAAAATAATGCCTTGCATCCGATAATTATTTCACCGGAGCAATACGTTGCAGAATTAAGAAAAACGATACCGTATTTACCTCCGCAAACCAAGTATCCATTGAATCCTTCAATCAGCGAAGCAAGTGAATTATTGTCATTGACAAGTCTAATTTCATATTACATGAATAATAAACTTGTATTTATAATTAAAACTCCGTTGATAACTCAGTCAAGTTATGAATTGTATAATATAATACCTGTACCAATTAGAAATAATGATAATACATTTATATTTATTTTACCTAAAGAAAAATATTTTATGATATCTAGTAACAAAATACATTATGCATATTTCGAAAATCTAGATCATTGTAAAAAGTTGTCTCGTAATTTTATTTGTAAATTAAATACACCACTGTATTCTGTCCATGGAAGTCCGACATGTGAAACAGAGTTAATGTTTGGTAAAGCTATCGTACCACCACAGTGCGATACTAGATTAATGTATATAACACATGAACAATGGTATAAAATGTACAATGATAATAAATGGTTATATGTAATACCACGAAAAGTAGTCGCAACATTAAGTTGTAGAAATAAAGAACCAATTGATTTTGATTTAGTAGACACTGGCATATTGTCCATTACGGATAGTTGTAAACTATATACTGTAGATATAGTGTTGCAAACGGAAATTAAAGGCTTATCTAGTGAACGTAATTCATATCTACCATCAGTAGATATAATCAATGATGATTGTTGTAGAAAATTAAAAGACAAGAATATGACTAAAATTGAATTCATTCCTTTGAAATCTTACGATAAATTAGACTTACAAAGTTTAAACTTAGCGAGTCATAGAATAGATAAAGTAGACGAAATAATAAATAAGTTAGAAAATGAAACCACTTATTCTAGAATCACAAATAATGTATATTTTGTTTACATTTTCATGTCAATCATAAAAGTCATTGGTTGTTATGTGTTATACCGAGTAGGAAAATACATCTATGAAAGAAAATTCTTTTGCACTAACTCAGGACGACTTTTAGCTCTAGAAGACACTAGGAACTGTTGTTCTAGAATAACCAATTGTATAACTCTAAGGGTCAATAATACAAATAGAGATATAGAACTCGAAGAAATTCCATCAGCGAGTTCACAGTCAGAAGTCATTACAACTCCTTTGCGCAGAAGCAATAGGATTGCTCAATTAAAGGTTAATTAAAATTGTAATAATTATAAATTAAATTGTGTTTTAAGTGTGTAATGTTACTGTGTTTTAAAATGTGTGTTATTTAATAATTAAATGTCAATTATGTAATGTATAATAATGTATCAGAATAATTATAAGAATCATGTATTTAGAATAACTAAGAATAACTTTATGTGTATCATTGTTTATTAGACATGGTAATGTCTATCTTAACGGGGGAGGAATGTAATGTTAGATATTTTTAAGTCCTTAAGTAACGATATTTACTGTTCTCATAAGTAAGTAACGATGTTTGTTGTTCTCATAATGTAACGATGTTTGTAGCTCAAAGTCGACTCATTACTAATTGTTATCACAGTAACCACTAATCACCTAATCGACCCATCCGAAGAACAATGTTACATTTGAAATTTACTAGGTTTTCAGGAGAGCCATTCAAAGTTCACCCCATACTTAAATGCTAATAACTTTTTTAATTATTGAAATAAAGTGATGAAAATTCACATATACTTTAATTACTTGTTTAGACAACATTTTAATAGAAAATTATTGTATTTATGCTATTATTTTCTAAAATAAGGGGTATTATAATCACATGTTACTTTGTTCCACGTGAAGTCAATGTAACTAAGTTAACATAAAACAGTGTTTTAGGGAATTGGGTGTAGATTTTGTGATATATTTGTATATAGTTCACTTTTCTTTGGAGTTCCAGTAATGTGTGACATTCAAGATGTAACATTTGCAAAATTAAAACGAGGAATAATAACGACTTAATGAGTTTTATTATGAAAAATATAAAAAATATTGTAACATAGACTATTTTAAAACTATTTCAGTGTAGGTAATAATTGACTGATAGGCATAATTTTACCTATTTAGGTACCTATACTTAATTATAAAAGTAGTTGGCAAGGAAGTAAATCTAATTAATAAAGTTACATAAAACTTTGTACTTTTATATCACAGTTAATAATAATTAACATTAATATTGACCAGTACTAATGGTAAGTATTGAAAATCAAATTTTTGGTAAGAATGTAATATGAAATTCTGAATGAAATTAAATTCTCATATAAAAACTTTATATTTAAAACTAAACAAAACTTAAAACAAACATAAACAATTTCAATACTTAATTTGAAAATAAAATTTCTAATAATCAGTCTTTTTACTCTAAGTGACAAATTAGAAACCAATAAAAAATTATAAGTAATTATGTCATGAAATCAACAAAGAAACTCTAAAAAACAACATAATATTATAAGTTTAAAAGGAAAAATAATCAAAAAAAATATTAAAATTAAAAGGGAATCAAAAAATTACTGTAATCATCGTGCCTACTAATTTTCTTCATCATCACTTGTGCTGGCATCACCGTTGGGCAATGTTTTGAAATAATCATGATATTCAACAGGTATAATATTTGTATTGCATAAACTAAGAAGATCTTTGTATTTATCCCGTGAAATAGGCAAAAGCTGATTATAGGCCTTTTTTATTTGCATATTTTGATTGCCTCTTGAGTTTCTAGTTGTATTACCGATAGTTATAGCATCATACATTTCAGCGCTTAAATCGTATTTATAGTATAGTTTGTTTGAATCATTGCAATCTACGTGTACTTCTTTAATATTGTTCCAATTAACTTTCTGACCACGACAATTTTTACTCCATAGTTTATCAATAACCCGACTTTTAAAATCGTAAAAATGCTCTTGAGTCATATTTTTTACTTCATACGGATAATCATTATTTTTACTCCATCTCACTAATAATTGCCACTCTTGAGGTGTATAGATTATTTTGGCACGCGAGGCATTTTCAATACATGCATGAACGCTATCACCTTCATTCTGCGTGTGACCTTTCTCCATAAAGCGATGTGTGATGGTCACTTTGTACTTGTTAGAAGCGTAAATGTAGGATGAGTACACGATACGGTTTCTATTTTGACCGGCGCAGTTGTCAGACCAAAACAGGAACTCGCGAACTCCTTTTTGCACGTTACAATCAATAAAATCAATCAAACAACTGCTTACATCGTTTGCTCCACGCCTAGCTATCGTTTCGTCCCACATAAAACACGTTCCATGTTTATTACCCATATCAAAAATTGTAAAATTTAAGCAGCTTAATTTTCTTTTGTAATAAAAAATACTAACTTGTCCGTGAGGACAAGTCAATACCTTTTCAAAATCGAACACCGCACAGACTATCTCACCATTAGAATTTTTGGCCCTCTCTTTATCTGCAGTTTTCATAGCTCTTGCAATCTTTTTTCTATCCTGATGTTTAGCAAAAGTATCTTGTTCCACTTCAGAAGGATTTTTCAAATTTTTAAATATGTGACATTGGTCACATTGATCTTTTTTAGGAACAAAAAATGCCAAGTTAAAATAGTTATTGACAATATCACGGTATTGCCTTTCTGTCCGTGCTTTGATTGAGTACTGTTCGTCGTTGAACCACTCCTTGTATAAAGTAAACATGCGGGCTATACTTAAACTACCGTCCAGATATAATTTATTACTTTTCTCCCTGAGATAATGGGATTCCACAGGTTGGAAAGACTTGACGTGGTCACAAACACTACGAATCATTTCATCGACAAGTACTATTTTGTGACTCTTGTGACGACCTCGTTGATCCTCTTCCACGACTGCAGTACCATCATACTTTGACCAAGCAGTTTGTAATACTCTGCCACTTATGCCAAGAGTATTTAAAAACATTGTCTTACAGACATCTATTTTAGGGCAAACAGGTTCGGACGTTATAACAGGAAGAAAATATTTATAAGTAAACTTACGATTATTTGGCTCGTCACTATTAATACAGCGTTTTTTTTTTAATTTTTAGTGTAAACTGTATTACGTAAGCCCACTGTTTCTGTTTATCAGCCAATGACCAAAATTTCCTGAAAATCTCTAGGCGTTGATCAGGTGTTATTTTGTCACTGCATTTATAACGACATTGACATGCTGGCCTAATTAACTTCTTATCTACTAATTTTCCTCTTTTCGATATATATGATTTACCCATATTAGTGCGACATTTCCGTTTAACATCATACCAGTTTTCCACGTTCCGGGTACGTTTTCTAGATTTTCTATTCGTAGTTGAAGGGTTATCAGCTGAATCTAACCAACATTCATGTTCCGTACAAAATACATCTTGACATTTAGCCTTGGAGTGATAGTTTAGAGGGGATGGCATTGGTGTAGGGATATTCAAACAGTCTACCAATATACTATTATGATTTACTGGCATCGGGGAATTTTCAAAACTTTTTGTGTTTTCGATATTAAATGGAGATGGATCTATCAAAGTGGCACTGGAAATATTATCATATATTATCATCGGAGCTGGTTTTGGGCTTACATTTTCGGGGACTGTATTTAATGAGTTAACAGTGTCATTTACAGCATTTTCATCTTCTATGTTCAATAATAATTGATCTTCTTCGATTGTGTTATTAACGACAACTTCGTCCGTATCACTGAAAACGTCGCGTAAAAGGACGTAAGTTTCTTCGACCCCGTCCGGTAAAGGTGATGAAAGCTCCCGATCATCTAAAACAAATTGACTAATAAGTCTCCTGTATCATAATAATTTATGCAACCTGTCCACCGGGCACTGTTATTACCTACTACTTAGATAGTTTATGATTCCTAATGTGAACAGATCTAGCGCAGATCAATAGTAGAAAAATCATATTTTATTTTACATAAATAAATAGTAATTTTGTAAATAATCCATAATAATGCTCTTAAACAATTCTAGTATAAAAAAAATGTAAATATTTAAATACATAAAAAGATTTTATTCGAACAAAGATACATTTGATTTGACTTCCATCGAACAACGTAACATATGCGGATAGTACATTATTTTACTAATGAATCTCCGAAGAACACAGTTACATCTGCACTCATTGTATAATAATAATGATGATTTTCCGAAGTATGACGTTACATGTTCACTTGAAATACAAAAATTTATAAAAATACTAATTTATATAAAATTAAATGTAATTACTTTTACCATGACAACAACTATTACTTTTCATATTAAAACATAACATTTTTAAACATTGTATAGTTTTCAAAGTAAACTGTTTCACGTGCATATGTATCTATTTTGTTCGGAGGACACAAAATTTTGCGGTTTAACCTTCTTTATGGATATTTTTATTAACAAACAGTAAACAATCATAATTTCATTACATAATTAATAAAAATAAACACTTACCATTATCTTTTTGGATAAAGTTTCGTTGTAGCTGTTGACTGGAACTTGTATTATCTATACTTTCATCGGGCAAAATTAAAGACAATATTTTCTTCGAACGTTTCATATTGAATAATAAACTCAAATATCAAAGGAATATGTAAATGCAATTAGAAAAACAAATAAACAACACGTAATTTAACCGTCACCCATGCACAAGCAAACACATACACACCTCCCGCCGACACGACCGCGAATGACGAAGTAACCAGCGCGCGGGCAGCGGTAGCGCGGGGTGGGGCCCGTGTACATCGATCTATCTATTAATGAATTGCTATTCTTCGAAATACTACTACGTATTACGTTCTTGGCACATTATAACTTCGAAAATAGGCTTCATAAAAAGATAATAAATACACCATTAAATAGCTCTTGTTATTCTAAATTAAATACGATAAACAAAAAAAATTGATACATTTTTACAAGTAACTATGTTCTTCGGATGGGTCGTAATGATTGTTAACGATTGTGTACTTTCTCAATGAGCTGTTTTGGACTTTAATGTTTGTTAACTCAATTAGAATACATATAAATATGCTCTCCTCCGTTACCCAGGCAGTCATTTCTGCGTCCTGTCTTGAGACTGTTGTTACTCAGTCAATAACGCGAACAATCTCGTTGTGTTAAGCGTACTTATTGTTAAAGTGTCGGAACTCTAATATATTATAATAAGAGAACTGTCTCTTATTTGAACCCTTCCATCTACACGACGACCCCCGAACATTACATACCTTTAATATTGCACGATGGCCAACCTCAACAAATTTGACTGAAGTTTTCGGTGCACCTCCCCACACGGATATACAATATGTTATGGCAGAGGGCAAAAATGATCAACCCTTTCTATTGCAATACATGAGCTATCACCGTGAGATGTGCATTCGTGTTGAATAATGGCATAGGTGTGATCGATGTCCAAGTCTGATCGAATACTAAAACAAATGTACTTGGTTTTATTGGTATTTAGCGTTAAAACATTGTCACTTAGCCAGTTTCTGACAGTACAAAAAACCAGATTGGGCGATTTAACCAAAACGTTGCTGAAACACGTCGTTGTAAGGAGGACATTCTCCTTTCTATAATGTGACCAAAAATTATGACCTGAAGAAACCCAAGAATTCAAGTATAGGCTACGGTTTCTAAGGTGTCGCTTACACAATACGCAGATACTGCGTAGGCAGTACGTAGTGGCCTCGTTGTCGCTACGTAGAAATAGCGTAACCGTAGCCATGTAAACTTTTGCTTCTAAATTTTTGTATTGGCCACGGTACATAATCTTTTTTTTAAATGCTGACATAAAATTAAAAAAAAAGAAGATTATGCCCTCTCGCCCCGCCTAAGATATCATTATATGATTACCAGCTAAAAAAAAATACATAAAATTTGCGATGAGGCTTTTTAAAAAAAAAATTTACAGAAAAAATACAACTGACTTCAATGTAAAAAAGACACTGAAAAGTACAAAATAACTTTAATTTCGGAAGTCGGTGTTTCTATAATAGTTTTGTCTCTTCGTTATTTAACACCGACTTCCGAAATTAAAGTTATTTTGTACTTTTCAGTGTCTTTTTTACATTGAAGTCGGTTGTATTTTTTTTTGCAAAAATTTTTTATTTTACACTTTTTAGTTATGGTACCACCACTAAAAAGTACCCCTCAGCCAAACTTAAATACCTTATAGCCAGAGTGCATCTCATGACAATTCTAATATTCCCAAACACGGTTAGATTACATAAATTTATTACAGAATTCCGGTGCCTAACCTCAGGCTTCATCATCAGATCAGTTCGATATATTCCCCCTCTACTTTCAATCAGTCATCGACTACACGTATAAACAAAGCAATTTTACTTGTTACGACGGTTCTGCTGTGATTCTATGAGGAGTTCTGTTCCATATCTTCGAAATTCATGATCAGATCATAACAATATTTCTATGGGACCAACTCGAAAGCATAACCTTTCAAATAAAAAAGAAATTTCAAAATCGGTTCACAATTGACCGAGAAATCGGTGAACATACATAAAAAAAAACAGAACATATAACCTCCTCCTTTTTGTAGTCGGTTAAAAACGGTACCCACCCGTTATGAACTACACGGTGGAGCACACGGTGGAGGTGTGTCCCGCTTGGGCAGAGCAACGCCGTGTCCTCGTGGGGGCGATCGGCGGCGGCGATCTCTCGCGCCGGGCCTTGGTACAGGCCATGGTCCGAAGCGAGGAGGAGTGGCAGGCGGTCGCCTCCTTCTGCGAAGCAGTAATGCTAGCAAAGGAGGCGGCCGATCGCGTGAGGCAACGGTCCTCACGCCCCAATCGCCGCCGGGATTCCGATCCCGATTTCCGGCCATCGTAGGCGCAGGCTTGCGGACGGCGAGCAATGGGTGGCTCGCCGTCCGACCGTCCGGTAACCGTCCGGACCGAGCCCAAGTCGTCGACGGCGCGTGCTGTTCCACGCGCGCCTCAAGGAGATGTCAGCAACTGTAGGGGCCTAGCAGGGTCGAAGCCTACTGGGGCCAAGGGTCTGATTCTGAAAGGAAGACTCGGCCCTGGTACGAAAGGCAACGAGGGAACGGGAGTGGGTTTTTAGTCAGTAAAAGTCTGACACTATCTCCCGCCCCGCCCAAGGGCGGGGGATGTCATAAGATGATTTTCCCACCGAAAAAAAAAAAAAAAAAAAAAAAAAAAAAAAAAAAAAAAAAAAAAAAAAAAAAAAAAAAAAAAAAAAAAAAACCCGTTATGAACTATAATATTCTTTCGGCCATTGAGCAATTTCGGTCATGGCACGTATCATAATACATAACGATGGATGAATATGGATACTTTATAATATTCTAAGAACTATACAGATTACCAGATTCCCGGCTTGCTTTAACGGCTGAACCTATTCTTACGATAAAATTTTATGATATCGTTTCGCTCTCTGCAATGTGATAAAAATATAGGAAATCCCTTTGTGAACGTTGAATTTTAAATGTTTATTTTATCAAGATTTGGCATTTGTAATAATTGCCAAGTTGATATCATTAGTGGCCTGTTTACGGATACAAGTTGTGGTAATTACAATATTTTTATTTAATTAGTGTCCAAGATGTGAACCCGGACACAATTTAATTATTCAAATAGATATCTGTTAAACTTAAATTCTAGTAAAAAATATCGTTTGTTCGGCAATAATATATTGATACGTTTACTTTGAATACAGGATTTTGTAAAAATAGATAATATAGCCTTTGTCGCACAACCAGCACACACCAAGATATTTATTACAATGTTAGAAAAAAACAATTTTGTAGCTAGCTCATTTGTTAAGTCAACAATTGTATTCGTCTATTTCTATTATTATTTCCTATTTTTTGACCTTTTTTCAACATGACCATACTTGTGGATTTTTACAACTAGTAGATTTTTGTCTGATCTGTAATAAAAGCCCACATTTTTATATTTCACAGTTATTTAATTGAGAAAAATAACGCTGATTTGATCTTGTTCCATGATATTTACTTTCCATAGATGTCTCTTTTTTTGTTAAAAGATTTTTCTATCATTGAGATTCTTATAACTTTATTTCCGTTAACATTAATATTCAAAAGCAAAAAATTCGGACCTTCTAATAAAATAAACAAAAATATAGTTTCAGCATGTTTAAAAATGTTGAGTACCCATTTAACTTCTTTTGCCGTCACAAATTAACACTCATATCATCCATTAAAGTTGAGGCTTCTATCTAAATCTTCTAAAACTGATAATCGTGATAGATAGCAACATCGGGTTCATTAATCCCAGACCTTACTATACTTATTTGAACTTAAAATATTCCACTTTAGAGCTTAACTTGACTTGTAAGACTATAACTGAGGTACCTCGGTACTGGCACCGTTAAAGATTGAGAGGAGAAGAAGAGAAGATGGAGAAGCCAACAAGAAGGAGGACCGTGAAGAAGGACCTTTTTAAGGAACATTAAGGACGAAAAACTATTCAAATCTAAGTTCACGAAACTGATAAAGAAATTTATATAAGGCAATCGGAATATAAATCGTTCAACAATATGAAACAAGTAGGCAAATTTTGCTATTGCTTGTAATATCTCGTTACTTGATCTAATTTTAACCATTTAAAAGTTTACTTATATACCCCAAAGAAATGCCAGTTAGCCGCTTATGCAGTTAGATACTTATAGTGGGGCAAATGGCCTTTAAATTCCAAAAGGCCCTTGCCAAAACTAATAAAACAAACACAGCAATGACATTGGTTTCCTAGAAACGATTCAATAATATTATAGTAACATCTACGGCGTCATATACGAACTAATCCTGCATTGCGCAATTAAAGTTCTCCGCGCGATTTGAACATATAGAACAGCCCGAAATCAGGCAGTTGCCCACCAGACATAACATCCGTCTGGTCGCAGGATCCTCCCTTTCCAACGGAAGTTTGTAGAACTCTACTCTCTGTTCCGTTTACCTCCAAACTGGTGACCCTCGACAATGAACGTCAGCGCAGGTTTCATGCAGCCACTACTTCGTGACGTCATCATCACTTCCTCAAGATTTTGAGCCATACAGCCAGCACCCACGACTATAAAGGACATCCTGACCACCAGCATGCCTACCTGGTCATATCTGGTCATCACTCTCAGCCTCATCAGCGACCTTGGCCAAGCACACCGCACCTTCGGCCAGTCACATGAAGAGCCATGAAGAACCTCTCCTGGTCGACGCCAGCAGTCAAGCCCTACGTTGCACAGCACCGATCCGACTAACTGGAGCAAGCAGCACTACTCCGACTCACTGGAGCCTGCAGTATCATCCCGACTCACTGGGACATCATCACTCCGACTCACTGGGGCATCATCCCGACTCCCGAATTTGACACTCTCTAGGAAATCAAAATTCAAAGGGTACTTCCCGTTGACCTAGAATCCTGTAATTTGTCATGAAGCAAGGTGTCATAGCACAAGTATAGGAAAAAATCTGAAAACTGTAAATTTGTAGTTACGTCACAAAAAAAAACTTTTTTGCGGTTCTGAAAAATCTTCGTAATTCGGGAATCGGTCGGTTTTCATAGGTAAGTTTCTATGGAACCCTCAGGGCGCGAATCCGACTCGCACTTGCCCAGTTTTTTTATACATTGAAGTCGGTTGTATTTTTTTTGTAAAAAGTTTTTGGGTCGATTAAAAAACGCGAACCAAGATTACAAGTTTCAGTTCTGAGAAACTTAAGTGCACAAATTTTTTCAACAATTCCCACACATTCATATAATAACAGTTATGCTTTTTTACTGTTCTTTTATTTAATCATATATATAAAGTTAGTTAGGTACCTACCTACTTTTGTCAGTAAGAGACCTTAAAGTGGAACAGCTGCAAGATTATTATGATAAATCTTTGGATACAACAGAGACTGGCAACATATTGAAAATACAGCCAGACCCTTTTCAAAACTTGATAAATAGTTTGATATAGATTTGTTTTGATAAATATAGTCGTATGTTTGATATAACAAAACTACATCCTTTGGTTTCTCGAAATAATAAATCGGATAGTAAAAATATTTGATGGCACAGTAAGTTTTGTTATGAAGTAAGTAACAGATTCATCCGAAGTTTATGACAACATCTGCTGCTTGTAAGGGTGTTGTTAATATCGTGCGGTTTTGATCACGCATGCGGGATTGGCCCTCGCAAAAGTCCATTTCATACAATTATTTTTTTATTGTAATGCGTGGAATACGCACGCGGAACGCGTTTTTTTTTGCATTTTGAAATTTTAGCATGCGCAGCAATTCCGCATGCGTGATGAAATCCGCACGATATTAAAAACACCCTAACGGTGGCAGATTTCTAATGACAGACCTTATCAGAGATTATGTCATGAGGGTCTTGTCGTAACCACAATTATGATGATATTGAAGGTACGAACCAGTAATACAGTGAACATTTCTAAGCAAGGCCATCTTGCGCCGTATAATACTAAGTAATATACGCCTCGTAATTTGAACTGTATTATGCGTTATTTGTGTAGATTTAAGCTGTTTACTTACTTTTTTCTCCGCTTACACAGTGTAAATCGTACCCTTTTTTTTACTATGTACCCAAAATTACTTTGTTCGTTGTGTTTTTCATGTAGGACCTACTAAATCCTGCCATTTATTTCGCCCCCGATTCCAAAACGGCGCTAGTAAATTATGAGCACAAACGGTTTTATATTGAAAACCGAACTGTTTGAAAGACAACACTGGATCATTATTTTATCGAAAAAAAAAAACTGAGTTACTAGATTCAGATGTTTAATATTTTTAAATAAACGTTGCCTCACACTAAGAATTAGTAATGTATTGTGGGTGCATTCACAAACTTGTAAACTCGCATATAGTACACAAGACACCCAGACCCAGAACACTAAACTGCTGGTACTGCCGCTACTGCTGCTGGGTATGAAAGTTGGTGAAGTAACAAGTCAGTCAGGTTTGTTACTTTACTATCAAATATTACAAATACTGAGCTTCTGTTGCGAAACTGTAGTTGAAAAATCGAATAATACTTTGTATTTCCGGACAAGTCTGCCGCATGTCAGATGAGCAGTAGGCTAAAAAAGCCACATAAAGGGTCCTATTAAATACTTGGCGATATTGCAGCAGATCAAAATGAAGGTCTTGTTTCTTACCGGAAGGACTGACCCGCAATGGCTGAAGGCAGACGTATATAGAAAAGGGGGAAGGAGGCGTTTGCCCAACCATGGGTCATAATTGGCTAGTTAAATTAGATACCCTAAGACCTCGTGCACACCGCTTGCTAATGTGGAGGGAAATTCAAAATTCGAACAATGGTATTTTTACTTTTAAATAACCAAAGTTTTCAAAATAATTACAAGTGGCCAGTGCCTTTTACATAAACACCTTTTTTCGCAAAACTTTCTGAGTGACCTGGTATCTACGGCAATATGCGTTGCAAAAACAAAGGTCAATTAGAACTACTTTATAGCCTTGATAGCTCCAAAGTAAGAACAAATTAGCTCCATAACCAAGTCAGACAAAATGGTGTGCAATCAGCCATTGTCTTGCTTAATGACTCCTACACTACCGACCAAAATAGACTTTGAGTTTGATAGGATTTTAATTGAAGCCTTATCGCTAACAGTGATATCTAACAGAAAACCAAGTCTGCGGTGTTCTATTAGAAAATAAATTAAAAATCAAAAAGTAATATTACTATTTTTAGTAGTATTATAGTTTTGAAACAAGAAACTCTATGAATGACTTCAAATTCATACAAATATACCAGACATATTGGACTTTTTTCTGCAAATGATGTTTTAAAAATCATTCAAAAATACATCATGCTAAAGTCGATACTTAATTGGTGGCGATGAGTTGAAATTATCTACAACTAGGTTCTGCCAGCGGCTTCGCCTGTGTGTGAGTAGTAAATACATACCTTTATCACTCAGTGATAAAGTAGCATTCTACTTGTGAAATAATTTTAAAAATCGTAGTGTTAGAGCTTATTTTTTATAATATTAGTAGGTATAGTTATAAATTATTGTTTTTTTTTTGCCGTTTCACCGAATCATAATAATGTAAACACCGTTAGTCTGGGATAAAAAATGTTAAATTTGTAAACTATTACATTTCAATAAAACTGGGACACATTGTAAACTCATCAAACTCATTTTTTTAAATTACCTAATCATAATATATCAAGAATTTACATTGTTACTTAGTTACTATATTAAGATATGCTCTCAATAAACTAGTGCGCTTTACCACCAACAATTACATCACTGCTTACCATCAGGTGGGACTGCAATCAAGCACTATCTTATATCAGTAAAAAAAAAACCGGTACATAATAATAATTATGTAGATATTATTATAAAGTGCGGTACGTATAAAACATTCTTTTCCTGAACAGCTGTTAATACGAATAAGGCAGGTGTGTTTAATGAAATAGATACGGAGGTAAATTTTGTTTGTTCCTGTTTTTATATCAGTTAAACAATTTGGAGTACCTATTTTTAAATGCAGACTTCACTTTTCACAATTCTGCTTCTGATATTTGAAATCTACACGTTGCTCCTATAAAAAATCATCATCATAATTTCAGCCGAAGGACGTCCACTGTTGGACAAAGGCCTCCCTCAAGTGTCGCCACAACGAACGGTCCTGTTCGTCTCGCATCCACCGCATTCCCGCGACTCTCACCAGGACATCGGTCCATCATGTGGGAGGCCTTCCAACGCTGCGTTTTCCGGTGCGCGGTCGGCAATCTAGAACCTTTCGGCCCCATCGACCATCCGTTCTACGAGCAATGTGCCCTGCCCACTACCACTTAAGTTTGGCGATTCTTTGAAAACAAAAAATTGGGTTATAATTATTATGAAATGACAATGAATTTATTGTATTTCTTTCTGTATTTCGTGGTATTGTGTATGTAGTAACACTAATACTTAGAACTACTTTTCTTTCAAAGTTTAAAAAACGGGTCGTCTTTTCATTCATCAGAAGATTACTTAAATTTTCCCTTGAAACATACAAAATTCTTATCAATTGCCATACTTACCACAGTTTTTCAAAATCTTCAGTTAGTTCTACATAATTCAAAAACATTTTCTCATTAAAAGGCGAAAGTTGATAAGTGTGTTTATTTATTATTTCTTCACGCCCGAACGGCTGGACAGATTAGAATGAAATTTAGGCACACGGGTAGACCATGTTCTGGAATAGCATAATATATAATCATTTTTAATCCCGGAAGTAGGTTCCCTTGAGTCAATTTTCTGCTTTCACACATCATGTAGGTATAAACAATAGCGTCATTCTTAAATAAAACGCATTATTACACGAAACGAAGGTAATTGCAACTCCAGCGAAAGCGATTGATGTGACAGCAACTCATTTTATGAGCTAACTAACGAAGAATCTCACAATAAATAAAATAATTATAACAACTCTGACAAGATAATCGATTCCTACTCATTCAATGTTAATATAGGTACCTACAATCATTTATAACAATGTTGATTTAATGCTGAGAGATGAAGTACCTAGTGAAGTTACTTAAGCAGAGTATAAAAATAAATGCTCTGTTTACGATGTTGTCACGGTAGTGATTATTTGTCGACTAGTGCATGTCTCCTTATAGTTATAAGTTTTTTGGTGAAATTAGAAAGAAAGAAAATAAATAAACAATTTATTTGGCGGAACAAGGCGCAAATTTAGAATTAACAAATTATAAGTATAATATTATGTGAAAGAAATATGCGCCACATCCGCGCAAAACGGCCGAACACTCAGCATAATGCCGTGACCACACGCAAAATGCGATGAGTCTACGGCGCTGGTTTTCAGCGTGGGTCGGTAACGGTATCGACATAAAGACGTCGGCACGGTATTGTGTGCTAATAGATTTGAATAAAATAGATAAATATAAATAAATTATTGGGAAAGGAAAAAAAAAAAACAATGAATAAATAAAGAGGAAATACGATAGCATATTATGTATAAAGTGGCAACATTGCGTTGCGTCTGTGCCAAAGGACGCGGTTCTGTTTGCAGTGTACCTATAGTCTATGGACGCGATGACGTAAAGAAAGCGTGAAAAGGATATGATGCATGCTATGACGCTATGCCATTGTGACGAGTGTTTCTACAGAAATGGAAATTGAAATTCAAAATTTCAAAAAGATGCGATGCGAGATCGTTGAATATGTTTGTGTTTTATTGTTTTGTACAGTGTTTTAGCTGCCCGTCTATGAATCACTTAGCATAGCATAGTCGGCCTTATAATGTTCCCACTGCTGGGACTCAGGCCTCCTCTCTAGGAGAGGGAATGGGTCGTAATCCACCACGCGGGCCCAGTGTGGGTTGGTGGATGTCACATATCTTCGAATTTTTGGTTCTAGGACATGCCGGTTTCCTCACGATGTTTTCCTTCACCGTTTTGAGAGCAGTGGTGATAAAATAAATTACACAAAGTAATGCGTCTGACTGGGTTTGAACCCGCGACCTATAATTCGTAAGTCGGGGCCGTTACCACTCGGCCACCACTGAAATCCTTCACCTCCACCTCGGCAATCACTTGGACTCATGAGAAGCCGAAATCGGGGCAGACATTATGCCTCGTATGAAAAAGTGAACAGTTTGCACTGATCAATTTGCATTGATTATGTTTAAATGAGGCCCACAAATCTACAGCCATATGAATAAAAAATAAAATAATAGAATAGGAAGGCTTTTATTCGGGTCAGACACAGCACAACGGTTAAAAACACAAAGGAACAACACACGGACATTATGATGTTAAAACTACAATTTTTTTGATAGAACCAATTGAAGACATAGTTTTATATTGATATCATTATATCACCTCTACGTTTCAATTGAAAACTATGAACTATCTTATTTATTTCAATTACTCTCTGCACTTACAGTTTACACTAACACAGGCTATTGAATATAGTATACAAACAGTCGCTATCGATACTGCTAAGAAATATCCATTCTCACTTTATACGCCCGTAGAATCTAAACAGTTGGAGCCAGCTGAAGTTCTTGAGAGGAGCACTTTTCTCAATTTAAAGCACGAAGCTACTAATATAGAATCCCGTCTATCTTAAGAAAACGAGAAGAAAGTTACGACGAAATTTTGTTTGCCTGGGGTACCCGATGAAAAAATGTTTAACCGGAAACCACTTCCGACGGGTGAATATATATTTTAAAAATAGGAAACAGTTCACTTCAGTCACTACGGCAAGAATAATAAGGGTGCAGTGAACTAGAACAAACTGATGACAAGCTCTTCTTCAAACAATGGCTTTATATTAAAATTTTACAACGTCGTAGTAAACGTTCCTATGTTTGTCAAAAAACGTTTGCTTAAAATTTTTCCCCTCTTTAAGGAGTGGCTGTAGCAGCAACACGGCGTACTCACCTTCTACGTGACGCAGGTTCTCACCGGAGATGGCTAGTTCGGGAGGTTCCTGCATCGGATTTAGGCGGAAGAAACGCTTGGGTTTCACCATTGTGTGGGCCGCCCGGAGGACAAGGTGGAGCATACGGTAGAGGTGTGCCCTGCTTGGGCAGAACACTGCCGTGTCCTCGTGGGGGCGATCGACGGCAACGACCTCTTGCGCCGGGCCCTGGTACAGGTCATGGTCCAAAGCGAGGAGTAATGGCAGGCGGTCGTCTCTTTCTGCGAAGCAGTAATGCTAGCAAAGGAGGCAGCCGCACGCACGAGGGAAAGGCCCTCACGCCTCAGCCGCCGGGATCCTAATCCGGATTTCCAGCCACCGTAGGCGCAGGCTTGCGGACGGTGAGCAATGGTAGCACGCCGTTCGGTCGTCCGGTAACCGTCCGGACCCAGCCCAAGTCATCGATGTCGCGTAGTGTGCCACGCGCGCCTCAAGGATATGTCAGCAAATCGTAGAGGCACAGCAGGGTCGAAGCCTACTGGGGCCATGGCATAAGTGGAAATGAACCCCCGGGGCCCTGGTGCGCAAGGCAAAGAAGGAACAAACGAGTTGGTTTTGGTCAGTAACAGTTTAACACGCCCTCCCACTCCACCCAAGGGCGAGGGATGTCATTAGATGATTACCCTCCTAAAAATATAAAACCCCAAACCGCTCGAAAATATAACTGACCTCTATATTATGTTTACATGAATTTTAATGAATAAAAGATTGTTATTACAAAACAAGAAATTCGTTTATTCTACTTTAACATTTTTCACGTGTATATTATTAAAATATACTAGTTCAGCAAAAAAAAATATATCCAGCCTAACAACTAACTATAATTTTTATTAATCTCATTTATTTTACCATATAGGTATTTATCTTTAATTTCTGAAAAAAAGCAATTTGGTAGATATTTTATCATTTTGGTTTTAGTGTAAATAATAATGATTAATTTTATAAATTTTTAATTATGTATGCTAATAATGTATGATATTTAAGATCCTGTCACAGGAGGCAGGTAACATTAGTTTACATGAGTTTTGTCCATAAAATGGAATATGGTACTGGTTATGTTACTTTGGGTATGTACATCTTGGAAAAATATTTAAAAACAAATCCAGCACGTCAGTACTTTGAAATATTTATTTATGAATATTTTTTACAAAAAAAAAAAACTACTTCTAAATAAATAATAGACAGTTAAAAATGGGTAATTTTTGGTATTTTTTATAAATATTTTTATCTCTATCTCTCACAACAGACCAGCAATAGTCACCTTGCATATTATGGTCCCAAAAACCTTGATAATTTTGCTCAAATGGTTTTAAATCTTGGTAAAATCGCTCACCGTGTTCATCACTCATACTACCAAGATTTTCTGGGAAAAAATCTAAATTGAAATACAAACACTGAATTTTAGTGACATGTTTACGTACACTCATAATAGATTTTCAACAATCTCTTTGTAATTATCACTTTTTTATTGCCTAAAAATATTTTAACGACACTATTGTAATAGTTCCAGGCTGTTTTTTCTACCTCTGTTAAAAGGCTCTCGAATTTTGTATCAATATTCTCCTGATTTGAGGAGTTGCTGACGTTTCGGAAACAATATATTGTCTGAACTGACACATATTTATTTCAAAATTTTTTTCACTGACGAATCGGACACACACTGTTTAGTAC
Organism: Mythimna impura; assembly: GCA_905147345.3. Taxonomy (NCBI): domain Eukaryota; kingdom Metazoa; phylum Arthropoda; class Insecta; order Lepidoptera; family Noctuidae; genus Mythimna; species Mythimna impura. Next base: position 14,183,505 of record LR990356.1, on the reverse strand, counting down.
AGTCAAATAAAAAGTTTTAAAATATAATTTATGGGGGAAAAAGCGTAACCAAAAATATTTTAGGCTTGATTTAAGGCGGCAACTTCGGGTAATAAATTTCTTTATATTATAATATTTTGAGACTTTTTAAAGGTGGTGCCCGAATTGTCAGTAAAAAAATCACCAACTCGATTTGAGGACCCACCAATAGTTTAGCCGCAAAAAGATTAGTAAATACAGAGCAAAGGTATTAAAAAGCAGGCAAAACAAAGATCTCTATATCTCAGAGTTGTGACGTGCTACGAAAAATAAAAAATATACTTTATTAACTACCATACATAGCCTACATATATAATATACGTTTCATTTAAAGGACATTTTTTTTTTGTAAACTTGTGTAATTAATAATTTTGTATTTAAGCTGTTGATCCCCGCACGAACGCCGGCGGTCGTGCGCTATTGTCTTACTATTGTGTCTCTAATTACGCTACTCAAGAAGTTAATAAGGTCAAAGACGTCAAAAAACCCTTTATGCCTAATTATATTGGCTCTTAGCTACAAAGGCTGTGGATTTTGCAAGAAAAAAGAAATAAAGGATTTAGTTTGGCTTTCACTTTCAAGGACTCGTTTTTGTTCAAAAACATGATTCAGTGTTTAGTTTGTAAAAAGAGGCTCGTTAATCTTGGCTCCTAGTATAACTTTGTAGTTACTCAATTGTACGGAACCAAATAAATAATAATAAAAAGACGTTAGAAACAACTGACGTCGACTTTCAAAAGGAGCGTTGAAAAATGTAAATTTTTCATTTAATTTATGAACTTCAATAGCTAGGATAATCTAAGACATTACTTTATAGAGTCTGTTAGAATCAGCTGACATCTTAAAGTAACCGAAGCTTTGAAAATGTTGCTCGTTCTTTGAATTTATGAACTTTAATTGATAAGTTAATTTTATTCTTAACAGAGCCCATTAGGGCCGATGCCTGCTCGGGCTGCCGGATTGTTCAAAGGGTTCCCGCAGTCCCTGGGTCGGAAAGGGGAACTAAGGAAACAGGTGGGTTTTAGATTAGCTAAAAGTCTGACACACCCCACTCAGAGCGGAAGGAGTTATCTAATGATTTTCTATTTAAAAAAAAGGATTCCAAACTCCAATCCATCTGAAACTCTTAAAAACAGAAAATTTATATATTTATTTAAACTTCATGGTAATTGGTACATAGGCAGACTTAATGCAACAAGGCATTCTCTACCAGTTAACCTTTGGGTTAAAAGAGACAACACTGGTAAGTGTGCACAATAAATAGGTAAATAACAGATAAATATCAAGTATGTAGTATCATTAAATTAAGTTACAATTGTGATGAATCATAAACTTCAAGCTTCAGTTATATAAATATTTTATTCACTTTGATCAACACAATTTCATATTTATCATTTTATTAACAATCATTTTCAAATACACGGATTGGTAGGACATGTTCACTGTTCAACAACTCAGAGCAGACTAGACTGACTGTCCAGAATGACAGTTACAAACTCAATGTTTCCCCACCACAAACTTTCACAAACACTCGGTCCGACCAATCAGAGCAAAGTAAACAATACGTAATATCAATTGACTAACTAATATACATTAGGGTTTATCAATAATTAACTGCAAGTAAATATTTCATTTTAACAATTATAATATATTTATACAAAACTAATACATAAACTCTAATACCATAAATCATTACTTAATGTCTACAACAAGTACCTTATGTTCATGTAACTACTAGCGCCATCTATCGCTTATAGATGGAAGTTGAACGATTTATGAATATTTTCTTTAAAAATCATTACATTCGGCCATCCGACATCGTGCGATCTCCTGACGCACGATTACAATTTCAATGATAGACTACATTCATATAAATTATGATACTTCATTCAGTTCGACAAGAAAATGAGTTTTACATTCAAATTCATTACATTCGGCTTAGTATTGATTTTAATTTAGGTTTGCTTCCGGATAATTAGTTTGTCGTCACGTCATATGTTTAGAACATTCATCACTAGAAGAATAGTGTTGTAAGGTTTTTTTGTGAAAAGCTTTTCTACATGTCTGGGATCATAAAACTTACCATATAATATATTCCAGTAATTTTATACTTAAAACTTTTGTTTTTGAATGGATCTATAGATTTTAAAATGAGGTTAATGTAATTTTACCTTCTTATTTGCAATCAGATCTACTAATCTTAATCAGATCACTTATGCTGTAGATAGTAGCAGGGATTTTACTGGTAACGTAAGTATTCTTTTGCTTGTCTAACTTGGATATTGGAGCTCACCTCATCTCTTAAGCTTTGTAACGTGTTTCGTACTTCGTAATGTCGTAGTCTATCGTTTAAAGTATCTCTGATCCTAGCTTTGTGGCAGTCTTTCTAGTGAATGAATTACCAGAATTAACAAGACTCCATTGAATTTTCCAAGATAGGCATATGTTTCATTGGTGTTCGTTATAAACGTTGAAGTAATTTTATTTTGCTAGGGCATTTAAAATAGTAGTCATTTTTACAGCGTTAAGAACAAGGTCAATACCATGACTATCGTAAAAGCTCTTTAGAGTAGATAAAGTATCTAAAAGAAAGCCACAATTGCACTATTATTCGAGATAGTAAACCAATGTTAAATATATTTTATAACCAACACTATCAGTCGAAACAATTGGTCAACTTTCTGTAAGTATAAGGTAAAATTGACCAGCTTTTTGTCCAAGAGTATAGTCTTCGTTATTTACGCACACTGAATTCACGACTTAACATAATTATACATACTTTGTCATTAGGTTTTTCATCTGGTTCAGCCTTAAGAACTTTGAATCTAGGTCTAATATTTATAATGTTGATAATCAATTCTCAGTCTCAATACTATAAACAGAAACAGAGGATTCGTCTTAGTGTCTGTAGACAGCATGGTATCACGGCTTAAGGTATCGACATACGCGTCCCAGATCTTACACTCTCAATGGTTAACTAAACTCATGAATGTATAGCCACCATATTGCTATACGTTGTGTGGCGTCTTATTTAGTCAGTTCATTACATTCACTATTTGAAACCATAATATAAAACAAAACTTAAGCGTTTAGAATAAAAGCGACTCTTCAGCTGGAGAGCCCATGGGCTTAATTGTACTAATATTTCCCCTAAATCTAAGGCCCCAGCATCTGTGTGCAAATTCGTATCAAGTTAAGGTTATAATAATGATGCTTGAATCGCACTGTTTATCAAACTTTATTTTAATTTGGAACATTTAAATTGACCCGCCACTCTAGTGTATGCATTTTAAATCTATTTTCCTCTTAACCGAATTATAACAATATAATATCTAGCTCAAATTAAATCTTTTAATATTATTATATATAACCTACTTGTAAAATAAATATCATTTAATTGATGTATATCTTTTGCGGTGATGTCTGTGCATAGATTTGTTGATGATATAGTCAGAAAGATTTGACACGATAAATACTCTGATATAAGATCCGTCTATACAAATATTTCCAGAATGATGTGAATCTATAGCTGAATTTGGTTGCGCAAGGTAAGTTTTAGAAAATTAAATCAATTTTACTGTTGAACAGTACAAGGTTTTTGTGAAAGGATAACGTACCTTTACAAATTGCAATGGATGGTAACTCTGCATAAACTTTTGACTGACAACTAATACTTCTATATCGGATTCACGCAAAAGACTACATCGCTGTTAAAATCTATATAATACCCAATAAAATTGATCATTTTATTTCTACTTGATTGTAAAGCGTTTGATTGTCATCAATATCCGTATATAAGCACTGATTTGTCATAAAAATATTCACATAAGTTTCACCTTAAGTCGTACCAGCTAACATTTCTGCTTGAAACTGACCATATATTCTGCTCATTAGAAAAACTATTGTTAGTTTAGTTTACCACTTCGTCACTAAATACTACACTTTGGTAGGGTTTCGTAACATTTCTATTTTCTTTTGGTAAGCCTAGCAAGTTTTTGAGACAAAATGTATAGTCAGTTTCTGATCCTATTTGCATACAAATCAATTACAAATACTCTTTCTAATCCAACTTAAATACTCTCAAAATTTACTGGAGTGATCGAACTCCCGTATCACATTATTCTAATGTTTCATGTTCAAACTTCGATACTTTTAACGTTTTTCTCTTTGGAAAATCATTTAACCAACATGAGGTACCTCTTTGCTTCTTGCGTCGTGGTGGTGTAGTCGACAAAGAGGTTGATTGAAGTTCTGCACTTCCTTCCAGATCGTCTCTTTGCCTCATTCCTCTTCGAGTCTGTTTTGTTCGAAACAGGAACTATCCGTTTGCTCAATAAGACTGATGGTTTTTCTTCTGTAGTCCTGACGCAATCGGACTCCAAGGCCTCAAAAATAAAAGAAATCAGTGGTTTTAAAAACATTTACATGAATTATAACTTGTACCATTCATTTAGAACTCGCTTTTTAAAAAAATAAAATCTCAATATAAAAATCTTCTTTCAATTCATTTTATCTATACTTATAATATCTTCATAAGCTATAACAGAATGTTCAATTAAAAGAAACTTATCCAATAAACAGGTCAAAATGATATGAAGCAATAATAAAGAAATGAATATGGAAATAAACTTAATAAATCATTCAATTCATTAACATCATTATTAAGCCAACATAGTCACACTAAAATCACATAAGTAGGTAAATTCATACGTTACTTACGCTCTTGGTGATAATTTCGTCTGCATTGGGCACACTTAACCCGAATCTTTATTGGCTCACTTGGCCTAGTCCAATGTTACATGTGGCCAACTCTAATGGCACACTTGGGCTCAAATGGCGCACTTGGCCTCAAATGGCGCACTTGGCCTCAAATGGCAAACTTGGCCGCAAATGGAACACTTGGCCTAAAATGGCACACTTGGCCTCAAATGGCACACTTGGCCTCAAATGGCACACTTGGCCTTATCTAACGGCACACTTGACCTCATTAAGGCTCGCTTGTCTTCTTCAAAGGCACGTTTTGGCCTCATCAAGGCACGTTTTGTTCTCATCAAGGCACGGTCGGCCTCATCAAGGCACGGTCGGCCTCATCAACGCACGGTCGGCCTCATCAAGGCACGGTCGGCCTCATCAAGGCACGGTCGGCCTCATCAAGGCACGGTCGGCCTCATCAAGGCACGGTCGGCCTCATCAAGGCACGGTCGGCCTCATCAAGGCACGGTCGGCCTCATCAAGGCACGGTCGGCCTCATCAAGGCACGGTCGGCCTCATCAAGGCATACTCGGCCTCATCAAAGGCATACTCGGCCTCATCAAAGCACTGAAATCAAATCAAAGCATTTATTTCAAATAAAACATTTACACACTCCAGATACTCTTGAATTGCCAAGGCAGTCAGTCAGCAAATTGACGGTAATTGCATATTCTTAAGTGTAGATGTCTATGTGCAAGGAAATCCATTTACACCCTAAATCCACAAACACGGTTTCGTATTTTTTTTTTCGCTTCTAAATTCAAATTCATTTATTGTTTTTGTGGTGGAAATTCAGTTCATAAAATTATTATTGTAACATACCCAGTAGCGGTACAACATTTAAAGGAGATTGGGCACTTATAGATTCACTTTTTGACGCGTATGGCCATTTGAGTTATTGTATATTTCATAACTGTTATTTTTATTGATTTTTTACTTAAATTCATTGAAATCATTTGTGGGGTTTCTATTTTCACTTTAATTAGTATTTAATACAATAAATACGTCATTCGTTCCATTATAGTGAAGCGACTTCTTACTCAATTATAATCGATCGATTAAACATTAACGTAAATCGTGGAACAACAAAACAATCTACATTCGCCACTAAAAAATACTAAGAGTTGTCATTATTATTTTTCTTTAATTATGTCAATATTTCTTTCGTTAAAAAGCAATTTCTGGGCAAAAATAAAACAATTAAGATATAATCGATAATGTTATAACGCCGTAGTCAATTGATGTGTCACAACACTATTCGATGAAATGTCAAACAACATCGTTTACCGTGTTAACTGCCGGCAAGCCGAGAATATTGTTTTTAGCTTTTCTTTGCTAACAAATATAAATTCATGTCGAGTTGAGTTTTAGGATTCTTACACGTTCATTTACTATATCGAGCGATTTGACTCTTTTTGTGTGTGCTGTGAAGTGAATTATTAGAACGTTTTTACGTCTATGGTGATTTGATCTAGACTTAAAATAATATGTCGTGCTGTTTAATTGTTCTCTTTTATATTAGCACACCCACTGTCTAGCTGCCAAATCAGAGAGGCAACTGATTGCCTGGCCCGGAGGTAGGATTTCAAAACGAATTGTTTTAAGATGCAACATAACCTCAATACTCAACTTATTTTTTTTTTTTTAAATCCATAATATATCATTTTGAATTTACCCTTGTTTTAAAGCATGACACTACCCCTTGTTTGTTTCTAATTTTCACTATTATACTGTGTCAAAAGTTGCGCAACCAAGTCTCATAGTAACTTGCACAATCTCCGTTACAATTATATGTCAAAAGGAAAAGAAAATTATCATAGCACACAAAGTAATCCAAGGCAACATAATGACAATTACCGCTATGGAAAATAGGTTAATTATACATAGCAATTGTCTTTTGTCGTAATTTAGCATTATGCATGATCAATTAAAACAAATAAAGAAAAAACAACCCAATTTAAAATATAGGAACTAAAATGAACCACTAGTAGTTAAAGTGTCAGCGATGTCCAGTTTTAACTGTCAGCGTTCGTTTACGAACATATCAGTACCACTCAGTTCACACATTTGAAGGGAACCGAATGATTCAACACACGCGCCACCATCAGTATGAAAATTGAGTGAGTATAACACTTGTCTAAAATAACATTAGCACTCTTGGAAAAAATATCTCGATCTCATTTAGCTTTAATTTAGGCACACATAACCTAACATTCCTGTTATCACTGCACATATTTGTAGGCTTTTTGTAGGCATGTACCACTTCTGAAATGTGATGAATCATAAACTTCAAGCTTCAGTTATATAAATATTTTATTCACTTTGATCAACACAATTTCATATTTATCATTTTATTAACAATCATTTTCAAATACACGGATTGGTAGGACATGTTCACTGTTCAACAACTCAGAGCAGACTAGACTGACTGTCCAGAATGACAGTTACAAACTCAATGTTTCCCCACCACAAACTTTCACAAACACTCGGTCCGACCAATCAGAGCAAAGTAAACAATACGTAATATCAATTGACTAACTAATATACATTAGGGTTTATCAATAATTAACTGCAAGTAAATATTTCATTTTAACAATTATAATATATTTATACAAAACTAATACATAAACTCTAATACCATAAATCATTACTTAATGTCTACAACAAGTACCTTATGTTCATGTAACTACTAGCGCCATCTATCGCTTATAGATGGAAGTTGAACGATTTATGAATATTTTCTTTAAAAATCATTACACAATAATAACATACTTATACTTGTATATGCTAATATTATAAACTAATAAATACATTATAATTAGGAGAACTTAAAAATAACAATTATGACGAAGACCAAACTAAGGTTGAGAGGACTTCAAGTAGTAGTTCCGAATTTTACGCTTGAAGGAAAATTTACTTTCGGCTTTTTTGATGTCAAGAGGAAGCACATTTCAGAGTTTTATGGTAGAGACAACGTAAGAATTAGGCATAAACCCAGTACGGTAAAATTCCCAATAATCAAACTTAATAAATTATATAGAAATGCAAAAATTTGAAAATATATTATAATTCTGTGTGTATATTTATTATTGCCAATCTACTCTACGCAAATGACACCACCTTAGCTCTAGTCAAATGGAACAGCTGCTCTCAAGAATGGAAAAGTTTTATCATACAATTAGGTTTAAAGATTAACCGTAGCATCACCAAGATCATGATTGTCTCACATAACGCAAATAGTGAACTGCGAAGTCGTACAATCTTATTTGAACCTTGCGACTCTATCTCAAATTAGGAAAAACTGCGTTGAAGACATTAGATCAAGAGTGGCAAAAAATATGGAGAAACAGAAAAATTACTAAAGCCTCAAAGACCAAGCTTTTTAAAACATTAGTGTTTCCGTTATTTTTATACGCCACTAAGACATGGACCCTACGGCAGACAGATGCCAAAAAGATTGCCGCTTTAGAAATGTGGGGCTGGAGGGAAATACTCCGCTGATGCTTGCTGGGTCTCTTGGACCGAGTTTGGAACAAACGTTTCCATTCACCAGGAACTGGGCGTCAAGGAGCACTTGTCTACATTGGAGCGTAGTCGAATTTTTAAATACAAGGAGAGGTGGATGACACGAGACTGCGTGGCAGATTACCGTTGCGATAGACAGACCAGATCAAAACGGCTGTGGCGCCTGGAAGACTTAGCAAGCAAAAGTGGCGGGAAGTCGTACGGCGTACCCTGACAGCTTCCGGAGAGCCACTTTTGTGATAACTATGACCACTCTGCCAAGAGTGAAACGACTAATAAGAAAATATTTGTTATTCCTTCACGCTCAAACGTATGACCGGATTGGAATGAAATTTGGCACACGGGTGGAGCGAGTCCTAATTTAGGACACAAGATATTTTATAATTTTTATCCCGGATTGTGTTCCTTTGAGAAGATGTTCTACATTTACACGAGCAAATATAAGAAAATATTACTGAAAGAAAATATTTCCTATGAATTTAAATTCACACTTAATTCATACATTTGGTGTCTAGAGTGTATACTTATTATTTTCTACTCATAGTAAAAAAATAAAGATCTAACGTTATAGGAGCTTCGATTCATCATCACGCATAAATGGCCTCGCCCACATGCCATGTCTTCTGTAACAATAAAACACCGAATACGTATGTGCCTAATTTCGCTGTCTGAGTTTTCGGAATCTATTTTTAGAATTCTATTATAATTGAACACGTTTTGAATTAATTTTGGTAAGAACATAAAATAGCAAAATGCATTTATTAAATGGTGGTTTTGTATTATAATATACGAGAAGTTATATTTACCTAAAATAGTAAAATAGAATTATATAATTTTATACTTAGTATGAGGTAAGTCTAAAAGCCCAAACTACTGCGCTCCAAAATATGGATCGTTGACGTTACAGAAAGTTACCTAGCTTAACTGGCCTGGGCATCTGCCGTATTCCGATTGAGCATTAGGCCCGTAAGTTATATAATTGGTGCCTTAGAATCGAGAAACTGGGTCGTGATAGACCACCTTGGAAATGGCGGGACGGTGTCTTCGTTAGGAATTCGCAAGAAGTGATTCAGAGCCGGAAACATTAGAAATTATAGCCCTTTGCCCAGCAGTGGGAAAATACAGGCTAAAACTATGTTATTTTTTATATTATATAAAATAACTTTATTATTAAAATAAAATAAATAAATAAATAATTTTAATTGTTGACATGAGGTACGAATTTATTAGATGTAATTAAATGTGATAATTTATATAATTTAAATAATGGTTGCCAAAATTATGATAATAGAGAGATTTCATACTATAATTTAATATATTTTGAGATGATAAATTTAAAGATGCATTAATTGTATAAGTACTTATTGCATGAATTACAAGGCTTTATTATTTTATTTAACAAATATAAGTTCTTCAGAGGTTCGAATTTTGTAGTTGTCAGCAAAAAGCACTATAATACGTAAATTCTTGCCCTAATAAAAAGCAACACTATAGATGTATTATAGTTTCTGAAAAATATAGTACAGGAGTGAAGATAACAGTAAATAAAATAAATATCTTGTTTACTAAGAATCGCCTTTAGTTTCCGCTTCATTATTCTCACAACTTTATTGCTCCACGGAGACCTAATTGGACAAAGATAAATAGAAATACAGGTCTCAGGAGAACTGCTCATTCGTGATCAAGTCAAATTGGCTGGATATGACCCTCTTCGAAAACTGGGTTCGTGCCAGTAACCAGTACTTACAGCACCTAAATATCAGATTTTTTTTTTGTATTATGCGCGGGTTAGATTATTGTGTTGTGTTGTGTCTTGAGACGAATTAGATCAAGTTCGATTGGTTAGTAGGTATATCCTATGCCACAAACTAACCTGACACAGTAATGGGAACCAAACTTAAACTTATTCTATCCTTAAGCTAATTATGGCTTTCTTCCGTTTTTCTTATTCCAAGCAATCCACCGATGAACCTAAATCACAATCGTCTTCCATTTTAATTTACGTGTCTTTTTTTTTATTTGGGAAATCATTCAATGATTTTCTCTCTCTTGGGTGGGGCGAGAGGGTATGTCAGACTTTTACTGACTAAAACCCACTCCTATGTTCCTTCTTTGCCTTGCTTTTCAGGGCCACGGGGTTCACTTTCACTTAACCCATGGCCCCGGTAGGCTTTGACCCTGCTGGGCTCCTACGATTTGCTGACATCTCCTTGAGGCGCGTGTGGAACACTACGCGTCATCGACGACTTGGGCTCGGTTCGGACGGAACGACCGGACGGCGTGCTACCCGTTGTTCGCCGATCGCAAGCCTACGCCTACGGTGGCTAGAAATCGGGATCGGGATCCCGGCGGCTGGGGTGTTAGGGCCGTTCCCTCACGCATGTGGCCGTCTCCTTCACTAGCATTACTGCTTCGCAGAAGGAGGCGACCGCCTGCCATTCCTCCTTGCTCAGGACCATGGCCTGTACCAGGGCCCGGCACGAGAGTTCGTTGCCGCCGATCGCCCCCACGGGGTCACGGCGGTGCCTTACCCAAGCGGGGCATACCTTTACAATATGCTCTTGGTGACGCCTGGGCGTTTCTTCCGCACGAATCCGGTGCAGGAACCTACCGAACTTACCATGTCCGGTGAGGACTAGCATCATGCGGAAGGTGAGGACGCCATGACGTCTTTCCAGCCACTTCTCAAAAAGGGCACTTACCGCCATAATCATGGCGTACCCAATTTAAATTTAGGTATCTGTTATCTGATTAGCCCAGCATGTCTTTTTTTTCTAGACTTTCAGTTTAATGATGACATTAAAGAAAAAAACCTCTCTTCTAACTACATTTTTTCCACGCAAAAGATCAATAATTGTTTCTTTCAAGTTGACTCCATTTTGAAACATAAAATTGGCGGTTATAGCTTATTATTAATTGAGAATAGTCGATTATTTTATAGGCTTGGTACTAAAAACTTCTGCAGAACTGTTCGAAAGAGTTACTGTGGCCCCGAAACGCAAGGGGCAACAAAAAGGACATAGGTAGGTGTTAGTCAGCAAAAGTTTGACCCCCCTCGCGGTCCATCCAGATAAGGGCGAAAAGTTATTAGATGATTTTCTACCTAAAAAAAGTACTTAAACCTTGTCTCAATACTTGGTTTTCATCCTACATGAAAGTTAAAGAATTTTAAATTAAAAAATAATATACTCAAAATCTGATTAACATCCTACGCTAGTTATAAAAATCATCAACGAAAAGTTATAAAGCCATTTAAGTGACGATAATTATGTAGATTGATACAATGTATTGATTGATTTAGAACGAAATACATAAATGGCCCTAATCAAACGCCTACAATACCACAAAAGTAATGTTGCAATAAACCACAAAAGAAAAAAAGGCTTTATTCTACTGCCGATCTAATAAAAACAATTTATTGTTACAGCAAAGGATACGAAGTAATACGAGCTTGTGCGTGGCTACGGTTACATGGGGTAGTGACTAGCGTTGCGACTGAGATTATGAAAATCCCATTTAAAAAAACTTAAGTACTATGTCTTTACTCAAAAGGAAAATGTAATACAAATTCTGTGCCTTAAATTTTACATACCTACCGGAACATTCGGAAAAGTTATCGCAACTCTGAAACGCAAAGGAGATATGGAGGAATACATGTGTGGGCCACCCCAAAGAAATAATTAAATAACTAGGTAGGTATGTATCACAACTAATAATATAAAGGCGAAGGTATGTATGCATGCGACATAAACGACCGTATCTTTTTTTTTCGTTAACTTACAAGTTTGATTTTTTACTTTTTGACCTGACTATACTTAAAGTCTGTTTTTTAATTAGAGATAATGATTTGACAATTCGAATGTTGCATGTTTTTTCCATTTCATAAATAGTGAGGTACCGCAACCGATATTGAACAAAAAAACCGAAAATATTCGTAAAAATAATTTCATTTTAAAATGCAACTAATTATGGTAAGTTTTTGTATTTTCTGAAGGTAATTTGAAAGATGCAAATGTCTAACTCTTTTTTTTTTTTATTAATGATAGGCTCGCGTTTGACCACCATCTCACCTGATGGTAAGCGATGATGTGGTCGACGATGGAGCACGCTTGCCTAGAAGTAGCCTATTCACTCATAAAATAAAATATAATTTAAGCCTAAGAATTAAAGACTAGCAAAAGCTGCGTCATTTTATTTTTACGTCTCGATTTGTTATCACCAAACCCAGACAAAAATATAGAATTACTCAGTGATATTTTTGCTGACATTTTATTACAACTTTAATAATAGGTAATGATAGGACTTCGGTTTGAAAACTAATAATAGTTAAAATTAAACAATCATAAGTCCTCTTTTTGTACTATTTTCGCATGGATCTCTTATAAAATTGTAGCGATAAACGAATCAAGTGTCCGTTTCTTGTAATGCAGTCATGTGAATTCACAGCTTGACGACCAATGGGCACGCCATAATCATGACGGTCAGTCCCCTCTTTGAGGAGTGGCTGGAGAGGCGTCACGGTGTCCTCATCTTCCGCATGAAGCAAGTCCTCACCGGACATGGTCAGGTTCTAGTACAGGCCAAGGTCCAGAGCGAGGAGGAATGGAAGGGGGTCGCCTCCTTCTGCGAAACAGTAATGCTAGCGAAGGAGGAGGCTGCACGAGTGAGGGAACGAACATCTTTTCGCTCCAGTCGCCGAGACCCCAATCCCGACTACCACAATGTCAATACCAACGTCGAGCAATGGGTAGCTTGCCGTCCAGCAGTCCGGTAATTGCCGGGACTGAGCCCTATTCGTCGACAGCGCTTAGTGATCCACTCGCTCTTCAAAGAGATGTCAGCAAACCGGAGGAGCTCAGTAGAGCCGATCTGGTTTTAGGTAGTAAAAGTCTGACACGCCCTCCTGCCCCGCCCATACCGGGAGAAGTCATTGGATGAATTCCCATCTTGAAAAAATATTGACGACCAATGATGATAACTTTTTTAATTCTAAAGCATAAACTGAGACTGTCTCGTTCCACTCTTGTAAACCGGATATAAAATTGTGTTGTGACTGGAGCTCCCTGGTAAAAGAAAGTAGCTAAGAATTCATGATTTTCAACCGGTTTTCAACCGCGCCCGCCACGGTGGAGCTAGTTTATTTCTAAACTCACGAGACCGGAGTTTTGTGTGGTTATACAGCCGTCGCAGTTGGGGTTATCGCTTGAAAACTTGGCAGATGACAATCGCAAGACGGGCGGTTCATTATCAATTGAGCTCCAGACCACCGTGGACATACACCAGAAACGAGCTGTTGCGTTATACTTACTTGACAGAAAAATTAAAAAAAGAAGGCCTATAAAGTTCTGGGTGCATCAATCGATTTTTGGATTTCGCATCGGATTTTTCTAACCCCTGAAGGCCACTACGGGTGTTAACCGACCGCAGAGAGTGCGGGCGCAACCTGCCGAGTCTGCGGGTGACCGTGGCCCACACCATTCTACTAGTTGCCCGCCGGTGCAGCGGGGAGCGGGATACATATATCTCTAGCATTCTACAGAAGCTGCGGGCCCGCAACCGCAGCGGATGCGGGTAAAAACGGTTTTGTAAGTTCTCAGTATAAGTAAAAGTCCGAGTGTAAAAAAATATGGTAATATTTTTGAATATTTCTAATTATTTCAATCTTCAATTCATATTAGACTTTGCTATTAACAAACACTATCGTATTTTGGGCCTACTTTCCTTAGAGGTTGTATTATTAAAAGAACCGGTATAAAAAAATCGAATTTGGAGACATCACTAGTATCAAAAAGCAGGCAACATATTTCTGGAGTTTGACATTTGGACTTGTCAAATCATTATCTGGGATTAAAAAACGCACTTTATATGGTTTTAATTTCAACTAGATACCTTCCCACGTTCCCGAGATAAAGAGTCTTGATAGAAAGACAGACAGACAGTCGGACAACAAAGTGATCATATAAGGGTTCCATTTTTTCCTTTTGAAGTACGGAACCCTAAAAACTAAAGATAGACGTCTTGAGACTGGAGATTGGCTATGACATTTAAAGTTTGCACTACGCCAAGACGGTTCAATCAGTCAAGTCAACTCAAGTCAAAGTCAAAAGTTTTTTATATCACATAGGCTTACATGGGCACTTGTGAAACATCAGAAGCTAGTGCACGTATAATAAAAATAAACCCCTCGTTATTTTATATTTTTACTTTATTTTTGAGGTGCGAAATCATTCAATGACTTCTATCGCTCTAGGGTAGAGGGAGGGTGTCTCAGACTCTTTGTGACTAAAACTACATCTGTATCCTTCAGTTGCCCTTTGCGTTCTAGGAGCATAAGTTTATTTTTCAGAAATTATTTGTGGCCCTAGCGGGCATTGGACCTGCTGGGCCCCATTCATATTTGATCTCTTGGCCGTTTGAAGCCAATTTAAGTATCAAAACAAAAATAAAACGTCTTGTTTATTTAAATAATGGAACGTGATGATTGCTTCACTGTTTTATATGTGGGTGTAGTTTATTACACTCAATTATGGTCTCAGTTTCCTATACAATTATTTCTTTTTTTTGCTTTGGTTTTTACCCAGATTTTTGTGATCACGATTTTGAGAGTTGGCATCTTTTATTTTCTTACGGCGGCATACACGCTTTTTCCTGCGTCTTCACTCATGTCTATATTCCAAAGTACGGAGCACTTTTCCCAAAACGAACGTATTTTTTTTTTACCAGTGAAAATAATGATTTGTAATTATATATATACGTAACTGATTTAGTTTGTCCAGAGATAGCCTATTACAAACATTAAAATAAAAACAAAGAAACGGTTATTAGTTAGTTACTATTAATTACGGCCGAAATACACTTGCCTATAACTAGCATAAAAGTATTCAAGTAGCATTGCATGCCATAGTGACATCCGCCAATCAGAACTTGTATGAAACTAGTAGTCATGCTAGTGTACCATAGTACACTAGCATGCCTACTAATTTCATACTTTTGTCCTAGTTACAGACAAGTCGAGGAGTAACTAACCAAAAACCGCTAAATCTATCTTGTATTTTTTGTTCAGAAAATGATAAAAAACCTTCTTGCATAGTGTAATATATAGAAAAAAACATTTGTATGACAATCTTATAGTAAAATTACCTATTGATAGGGTAGTGAGTAGTGATTTTTTTTCGAAAATAGCTACTGTTATCAAGGAAATATTAAGCTAATAAATATGGAGATAATCGATTTTTGTTCAAGCCATTTTGGATTTATGGGGTTTAGATCAAGTCAGTCTGGATTTATCGAAATTTGATCCAACCAACTTGGATTTATCATGTTCTCGTCCTCAACGCCAAAATGATCTAGAGCTAAAATTGATGGTGGTTCTGCCATTTTTCGCGATTGCTAAAGCGAAATCCATAATAAATCCACTCAACTTTCGTTTTACCACCAAAACATTGACGTTCTTGACATTGGTTACGATTTGTCAGTTTTGACTGTGACAGATATTTAGACAGGATTTCAGGTGCGTTCACAAATATAGTATTGCACAAAGGTTTATAGAAACAATCGAGAAAAATCAATTTGTTTCGAATCTAACTTGGACTTGTCGATATTTGAAGCGACTAAAAAACACAAGCGTGTAATTGCATAAGGATCTAATGGTTTTTGTTTCAACGTAGTGTATTTATAGGATTTTGATCAAACCTTTTAACATTTCTTTCAGTAGGAATTGCTGGTTTTTGAAGCGGTTTGTTAGTATTGGGATGTGTATGTATTTCAAGTTTCAGAAGAGAGAAAAATAAAAAAACTTGGGTCAATATCGGCTTTTGTTCCCTCACTCCTTGTATCGCCGCCTGTAGTGATACCCACCAATCAGAACTTATTATGGCTGACTGGCATGCAAGCTAATTGTATATTTATGTGTCAGCTACAGGCATATGTATTTCAGCCTTCATTTAAATACTATCTTTTCTAAAAAGAAAATATCTGATTTCAATCTCGGATAAAAAACTAAAGAAACAACGAAAGAACGAAGCGAACGTGAAAATGAAATGTATCTAAATTTTTGTAAAGCCCTTTTCTATACACGTGTCTCACGTACCAGTTAATATTCCGCATCGTAAACACGTGCCATCTGAGATGAAATCAGAAAAAAAATAATAGAACTGGATGGTGACTATTACAAAATAATTTTGCCTCACACTCCTGTGACTTTTTCTAAAGTGTAGTAGTTTCTAGAGTGTGAGTATCTTAATTAGGGTCAAAATTACATCTAGTTATTAAACTAGATTTGCTCGTCTTTAAAATTAAAAGGCTAGGTATTATAATAAATATTTTTGAGCCATTTGGGCTTGAAACTCTCGGTTCGTGGGGTCCGAGTGCTCACAAAATCTTTAAATATCTTTCCAAAAAAGAGCCTTTTTGACACTTCACGTGACCCAGGAACTGGTTTTTACCTCGGATAGAAGATAAGCATTGCCATACAACGTGGCAATGCCGCCTGTCTTTTAGGCATGCCACACTTTAGGTTTCTTTTAGTTTTAACAGTTTTTATTTTATTTTTTGATTTAGTGTATAATTACACTTAATAATAGTCAGTTGAGTGTTTTTTAAGGTTCCGTACCTCAAAAAGAAAAAACGGAACCTTTATAGGATCACTTTGAGGTCCGTCTGTCTGTTTGTCTGTCAAGACCCTATATCTTGGGAACACGTACAGGTATAGAATTGAAATTAAAACCATATACTCAAGTTTACGGTCCCTTGAAGCTTTGAAAAAATCAAACGTGTAAAAGAAAAAAAAAATACGACCGTTTAGGTTGCAAAACACGTAAATTTCGACACTCTCAAGGGAATCAAATTTCATAGGGTACTTCCCGTTGACCTAGAATCCTGGAATTAGGCATGAAGTAAGGTCTTATAACATAAGTATAGGAAAAAAACTGAAAACCGTTAATTAGTAGTTACATCACAAAAAAAAAACGAACATCAAAAAAACTTTTTTGAGATTTGTAAAAATCTTTGAGACTCGATTTGGAAACTGAACTGTTTTCATAGGTAAGTTTGTACGGAACCCTCAGTGCGCGAGTGTAACATTTGCCCGGTTTTTGTAAAAAATAATTTACGTGTCTTCCTTCGTGATATATTCTTCTCTGACCTATACGACAGTTTTACACATCGGTCTAATTCCACACACACTAACTTTGCCAAATGGCAAAAAGATTAATGGCTTTTGGGGCAGAAAACGGACAAACATTTCCATTTACACGAAGAGTAATTAAATTTATGTGTGCTATAAAGGTTCCCGCAGATAGACGCGATGTGATAATACGACAACCACTTTTAATTTATTCCAAGGATATCATTTTGTCAAATGAGCAGTGAATTATGCAGTCACCATAGATATCATCAATTAGTTATAAGGTTAGTAGGTGTGGGCTTACAGACGACGAACAATGTATAGCTCACCATCCGGTCGTCCGGTAACCGTTCGGACCGAGCCCAAGTCATTGACGTCACGTGGTGTTCCCTACGCGCCTCAAAGAGATGTCAGCAAAACCGTAGGGACCCAGCAGGGCCTAAGCCTGGATTTACCTATCGCTTTGCATAAACCGATATCAACGAGAAATATAAATACATAATAGTTTTGTTAGTAATCGTCATATACTCGTATTTGAGAAGAGATTACCGCGATAATATATTTTGATTATAATGAAAAACATTATCTATACAGTCATCAAAAATTATTACATACTTAAAACACATTTTCGTAAGACTTATTTTGTATGGTTTAATTGCAAGCACAAATGGCATTTAGGATGCAGTTTTAAGACAGCAATAATGCTGCGATAAATCTTTCTCAAGGAACTATCAATTGGCTGTGTGAATGTTCGAAAGAGTTATCGTAACCCTGGAACGCAAAAGGCAACTAAAGAAACAGAGGTGGGTTTTTGTCAGTGAAGGTCTGACACGCCGGTCTCCGGAAACCTTTTCCAAGATTTGGCCGTATAAATACTTTAAAATATTCATTCGTCATAGAGTTTCTTCAGAAAGAAGAAATACTTGCGATGTGAAATTCACAAGATTTACAACACAATGCCTACAAGGCAGTTTTCAATGCCTTTTGTGTTGAAACTACTTGTACTAAAGTCTTCTATAGTTCACAAAAAAAGAAACACTGAAAAAAATACAGACAATAGGATGTGCTAAATGCTAGCACACATCGCATATTGTTTTATTTATGTATGGTATGGTAATTAATTATAGCGGTTACTGAGAGGCTCGATTTCAATAAAAGACCTTCACGAGCTAAAATCTGTTTAAATGGCGTTATGGTAAATATGTCATTGTTTTTCAATCGCTACATATAGATAAAAAAAATATACTACACACACATTTAAGATAAACACGTCTTTAAGAAGTAGAACAACTTTACAAGGGTTACAAATTGATGTTAGTTCCTTTAAATACTAAGATCCCAGATTATTATTATTATTTTCACACGGATGAAACCTTAGGTTCTCAGTAGCATCTCATGTGCTTTGAATACCTCTGTGCTTGTGGAGCTCCCCCTTGGGGCCCCTTGGCAGGTACCAGGTGAAAAAGGGAACTAAAAATAAGAGCTCCTTAACTTAAATTTTTATGGCTTGTTATATATGTTTTATAGTATATATTCTAAAGTAGTATCATAAGTGACAGACACTTTCCATGGACCAAAACTTCGGTCAGACGCTTTAAAGCCTCACAATTTATTTTTACATGTCTGATTTTGAATATGATATTATGGTAACTATTACAAAGTTATATTTCCGTAGTCAGACCAATTGTAGTGACCAAACAGAGAGTTAAGTCAGTGCATGAAATCGTGTCACTCGTTTTGAATCGCATGCGGCTATTACGCTCATACTCTCGGCTAATTAATTTTGGTGTTTAAGGGATGTTTGGTCACTTAAATGTTTCTGCATCATTTAGGTTTAGACTCAGTGTTCCTATTGGAAAAATGACGATGAAATATCTAAACTATGATTTAAAAATATGACAATCAAGTTAATGTGAGACTGAGCAATATGTAAATGTATTAATTTGCAATGTATTGAACTTTATAATTTATAAAATTTATTGTACTATATATGTACGTATGTATTCATCATCGTTTCAGCCGAAAGACGTCCACTGCTGGACATAGGCCTCCCCTAGGTGTCACCACAACGAATGGTCCTGTGCGTCTTGCATCCATCGCATTCCCGCGACTCTCACCAGGTCATCAGCCCACCTTGTGGCTTCCAACGCTGCATCTTCCGGTGCGCGGTCGCTACTCCAGAACCTTTCGACCCCATCAACCATTTGTTCTACGAGCAATGTGCCCTCCCCACTGTCACTTCAGTTTGGCGATTCTTCGAGCTGTAATGGGCGACCTTTTCTCCTGTGTGTATGTGTTAGTTTTATAATTTTAATGAAAGTTGACTTTATTATAATTATGATTTCAAACAGAATGTAAATTAATACTGAATAAATTGAATGAGAGCAGTGGTGGCCGAGTGGTAACGGCCCCGACTTACGAGTTGCGGGTTCAAACCCTTGCTGTTCAAAGGCGCATTACTTTATGTAATTTATTTCATCACCACTGCTTTCAAAACGGTGAAGGAAAACATCGTGAGGAAACCGGCATGTCCTAGAACCAAAAATTCGAAGACATGTGACATCCGCCAACTCGCACTGGGTCTGCGTGGTAGGTTACGGCCCATTCCCTCTCCTACAAAGGAGGCCTAAGTCCCAACAGTGGGAACATTGTAAGGCCGACTATGCTATGCAATAATTGAATTGGAGTTTTAAGTGTTATTGTGTGGTTTATGAACACCAGCATAATTTTGGGGACTTGACTACTAAATTTTAGCCCGAAACTTTAAGAAGCACAAATATTTAGGTATTTAAATTTACAAAATTAATATTAAAAAAAAAAAACATGATACAAATATAACAATATACAGTACTTACCATCCTCTGAAATATCCTGATTCTGAGCAAACGAGCAAAGGCTTGCTCATAAACCAAGCAGAACAAGCATTTAAAATAATTCTGCTTGTTCATGCTCATTGCGTGTTTGACGTTCCAAACGAATAGGTTACGTGTAACATTACGTTTTCTTTTTCATTTCATTCGACTGAATAAGTGAAAAGTTGTTGAGCAGGCATGCTCATAATTTATAAGTCAGGGTTCCATTGTGATTTTATCCTCATTCTGTACATTTTACCACTCAAGAAGGCCCTTCTCGAGCCGTCTCTCGTCAATGTGTACATTGTTTAAGCTTTTTGTTTTATCCAGCGCAATCCAATACAATGTTTGATGAAGAGGCAACGCGAAAAAAGGGAGATAAAGAGATAACACCGGATCGCTCTGTTGGCATTCGGTAATATCATCATTTACTCGATTTTTTTACAAAACTCGTAGGGTTCCGTACCTCAAAAGACAAAAACGGAACCCTTATAGGATCACTTTGTTGTCCGTCTGTCTATCTGTCAAGAACCTTTATCTTGGAAACCCGTGGAGGTATCGAGTTGAAATTAAAACTATATACTTAGGTCTGCGGTCCCTTGAAACTGTGAAAAAATCAAACTTATAAGTTAAGGGAAAAAAAAAGATTCGGCCGTTTATGTCGAAAAAACGTATATTTCGACACTCTCAAGGGAATCAAAATTCATAAGGTACTTTCTGTTAACCTAGAATCCTGAAATTTAGCATGAAGCAAGGTCTCATAGCACAAGTATAGAAAAAAAACTGAAAACTGTAAATTTGTAGTTATGTCACCAAAAAAAAATTGCAATTCGGAAAACCTTCGTAACTCAATTCGGGAATTGAACTGTTTTCATAATTAAGTTTGTGCGGAACCCTCAGTGCGCGAATTTGACTCGCACTTGCCCAGTTTTTTAAACCTTTAACGATTTCCGAAAAAATATTCATCATTCAGAATGTTGATTAAATGAGCAAGGTTTCTATAGATATAGTTTTTATATTTTTAGTTTATAATTACATAAGGAAGGGTCAAAGTTCACGCAAAATTAGTCGGATGTCTTTACTGGATAGTCACAAGATATATATTTTTAAAATATTCTTATAACTATTCCGCTCTTAAAACTGTTTTGCATAGCTTTGATACACAAAAAAAAGAATTACTCACTGTTATAATTTCAGTTGAATAATATTAGAAAATTAAATTCGACTTTTGGAATGGAGTTAAAATAAATTACTTGGATTTAACTGATATCTTTGTGGAATTGCTCACACTACATAGCATTGCTAGTAACTACATGAGGGTTTAAGTGATGAGTTGATGAGTAATGAGGTGCTTCTACATTACTTTCGTTTTCGATTCAAAAGTTTCAACCATTTTGAATTAAGAATAAAATCCTTTAAAAAAATATACAGCAAAAAAAAAATACATAACCATTACCTTAATTTTTTATGTTTTCATTTTCACTCACCAACGTAGCTGCTCCAATTGATTTTCTATCTCAAAATAATGCTATATCATTTCTTTAACACAAAATTCAACACATCGTATCTATCACAGATTTATCACTAAAAATGTACACTCACAGACTACTTATTTTAAATCACAAGCTAACACGTTACTTAATAGTAAATTTATGACGATTTAAAAACACAATATTATTATTGTTTATATGAACCGGTTCATGTCCACACTTCTGGAACCTGAGAATTATAAAACTATACTGAATGACCAGTGTCCTTACAACTCTGATTGACGTAGAAAAATGCAAGCAATACAACAAAAACAAGTTTTCAAAATGGCCTTTTTTTACAATAACTCGCTTGAGGCCTCAATTATGTAAATAGTGAGTCGTTTTGTGTATCTCTACATATTATAAACAAATAAGAACTCTGAACTTTATGTTATTTTTTTATTGGGTTTTTTTTTTTTTTTTTTTTTTAGGTGGGAAAATCATCTTATGACAAATCTCGCTCTTGGGCGGAACGAGAGATAGTGTCAGACTTTTACTGACTAAAAACCCACTCCTGTTCCTTCGTTGCCTTCGTCCCAGGGCCCCGGTTTCGTTTTCACACTACCCATGGCCCCAGTAGGCTTCGACCCTGCTGGGCCCCTACGATTTGCTGACATCTCCCTGAGGCGCGCGCGGAACAATACGCGCCGTCGACGACTTGGGCTCGGTCCGGATGGTTACCGGACGGTCGGACGGCGGGCCACCCATTGCCCGCCTTCCGCAAGCCCGCGCCTACGGTGGCCGGAAATCAGGATCGGAATCCCGGCGGCGGCTGGGGCGTGAGGACCGTTGCCGTTGCCTCACGCGATCGGCCGCCTCCTTTGCCAGGGTGGGAAAATCATTTAATAACAAATCCCGCTCTTGGGTGGGCGGGAGATAGTGTCAGACTTTTACTTACTAAAAACCCACTCCTGTTCCTTCGTTGCCTTCGTCCCAGGGCCCCGGGTTTCGTTTTCAGGAAATCATTTAATGGCTTCTCCCTGTCAAGAGCGGAGTGGCAGGGTGTGTCAGACTTTTACTGACTAAAACCGCACCTAAGTTCCTTCAATTGCCTTGCAGTGTAGGACCACAGGTTTTCTTTTCAGAAGTTCACCCATGGCCCCAATAGACTTCAGATGTGCTAAAGCTCGTGCATTATTTATTAGGTTAGTTAGTTACTCATTTTCTAGCTAGAATGTTTTTTTTAGTAACATAAAGAGTTCTATTTAGATCGTTTATGTGCTTTAAGTGATTAAGGGTTGGTTTCTGAATTGAGTATTTTGAGTTAAGTATGTCTCAAACCGTACTTTAACGCCAAATTTTTACAGGTTTTCAGGCTAAAGTAGAGTTTGAGAAATACTCAACTTCAAATGCTTAATTCAGAAATCGGGGGTAAAGGTAAGTATTCTATTATATCTATTAAAGAGTTCTTTACCACGGCCTTGAAACACAAAGGAATTTAGAGGAATACGGTTGGGTTAGATTAGGTTACTGTAATGTCAATACCGGGATAAATTAATGAAAAATATATGTTCAACAATTTAATTCACAATTTTTTGATGATGTTCCAAATTTAAATCACATTATTCCCTAGGGAACGGCCATACTTTATTAGGTCCTGTTGTGATCCTGGTTGTATGGTATATAAAAAGGCATTATCGAGCAGGTGGTTCAAAAAACAGATTACTCAGACATTAAACATTACTCATGTACAAAAGTTTTAATGCCCTTTGTGCAACAACTAACTTTCTCTTTTCAAAAATGTATATTGAGCAGTTCATAAGGTCACCAAGTTTCTTAAATATCTTTGTAGGTATGCCCTAAGTATGAGGTCATAGTCAAAAATAAATGCATTTAAAATGTTCAGTGCGAACGAGGTCTAATATGCCTCGTATATGTTTCCCTTGCGGTGCGGCTATGAAAAATGTAGTCTTATTTACCGTGCGGAGGCCGTAACTTCAATTTGGTTTTGTTTGGGAAAGAGATGAATATATATCTAAGATGCCTTACTAAAACAGATTGCAACGGTATATATACTTTAATACGGGGTCACTTTGACCTCGTATCACACTGAAAAAAATTTTTAAATGTTCTTTTAATTTAGAAAAAAAAGCTTTTAGTTTCTTAAACGTTACATAGTCTAAATAGCCTTTTTCTGCCATAATTATAGTTTTCAAACAAGGTCTTAAACGCTCCGTACCGCAGGAATGGAATTAATACAAAAATGACTACCGCTGTCAACGTGTTAACCAGTAACGTCATGATGAGTCTTAGCAATAACAGAGGCTGAATTCACGGGTTTCCAAGATATTGTAACTTGATTAAAGGTGGTCGAACTAAATGTTATTAAATTGATTGAAGCATCCAACACTGTTAATAGAATTTTAACTTTGATGACTTAATGTTTAGGCTTTATCAATTTCCACTTAATGAATAAATTGTTGGAAGTTTGGAACCGTTATCATTAACAATTTGAAGGAAATTCTAATTGTTTATTACTTAAGGTATCTTAAAAAATCTGATTTTTGTGTTCTTGAGCTGAATTGATTTTCTTCAGATAAGTAGCCAACAAAGTATTTTTTTGTAAATATTGTGAACCACGTTTCCAAGAATTTTTTTGGTTAGTACTTTTTTATACCTGCTGGCTGTGATATCAAGATCAATGTACGGAACCTAGGGTGGACAAGTGCAACATGCTCTTAGCCATTATAATTAAAATTACCAACATAAAGGACGTGTGTGTGTATGTTTGTTACTCCTTTGCGCTCATACGGTGGGATTTAGGGTATTTTTAATATCATGCGGATTTCATCACGCATGCGGGTTTGCTCCGCAAGAAACTTCATCCTAGAGCAACTTTAATTTAATTTAAACAAAAAGTGGTAAATATAGAAAACAACTGCATTATTTATCTCGAACACAAAGCAACTACTTTAAATTACTCTTGACAGGTTTTTATTGGTCTTATTAACACCTACTTATTTCCATATCATAAAACTGCTATAGTAATATGTATACTATAAATATATTGTCACGTACTTTAAATGAAATGATAAAACTAGGCACCCAATAACATCACACTAATATTAAAAAGCCGAAAATTTGTGAGTATGTGTGTGTGTATGTTTGTTACTTCGTCACGATTGAACGGCTGAACGGATTTTGATGAAATTTTATACACGTGTAGACCATGTCCTAGAATAGCACATAGGATACTTTTTATCCAGGGAGTATGTTCCCTGGGAGACAGTTTGTAATAATATATGATTTATATAAAAGAAAAAAAGACGATACATTTTATCAAATTCGTATCTAATCTCTTTCTTCCCTCCTTCTCTTTCCTTAGTAAACCCCAAAATCAAAGCATTTATTTCAAATAAAACATTGTAGTGCAGTGGGTGTTTTACAAAACCCACTACACTTTATATTTATTACGATGTCCGGAGCTAGGAGTTGATACGTCCGACCCGCTAGGTGGCTAGCTCACAACTGAGGGCCGACAACTCCCGTCACCTAGCGGCCAGTCTATGCAACTCATAACTGCACACTCTTTATTTGTATACTATACATCACAGCATTCGATACAAATTAGCCTTGGTTATAAACAATGAATAAAGTAATTTCCTCAATCAACAAATATAACTGGGTAAGTATACCGGGGAGAAAGTTAAATTGACTTGGATCCCACAATAGATTCATTCCAATATGAATAACAAAAGCAAAGGGATACTCTTTCAGAAACTTCAAACTATAAATGATAAGTTGCTTCTATGTAATCGAACGGAAATGAAAATGAGATAATATTTGTAAACTGGAGTTTTGATACATAATATAACAACTTATAAGTCACTATCCCACTCAGTATTGTAGTTTCAAAAAATATCTTCGTCTATTGTGTGTCTTCTTTATTAATAATAATATAAAAGACACACAAAGCGGTCAGATAGTGGTGAAACGCGTGCCTATCAATAATAATAGGCACGCGTTTGACCACTATCTGACCTGATGGTAAGCGATGATGTGGCCGACGATGGAACGAACACGCTTGCCTAGAAGTTACCTATTCACTCTTGACTTAAAGACCTCTAAGTTGTAGCTATCAGGAAACACAGACTTTGGCAGGGAGTTCCACTCCTTAGCTGTTCGCATATTAAATGTATTCCCAAAATTCTTTGTACGTATGGGTGGGATATCTACCATGTACCGATGGCGCAACGCCGTACGTCTAGTAGTCCGATTAAGGAGAGGGGCCTTGGTGGAATCAAAATGTGCAATTCCAACGCACACGCCCCGTGTCTTTTACTTAAATTTATAGAAATCAATCCTGCCAGCTGTCAAAATGCTCATCCAATAAAACAAAGATGTTTTTTTTAATCAATGATGTCATTAATCCCACTAAGATAACAATAGTTATTGCAAGAATATATAGAGTTATTTAAAAAAAAAATATGAAACAAGGTTAAATTAATACTGTTTTATGAGATGGTAGAAAACCGCCACAAATCTTACAAATACTTCAGTAACAAGGTTATTCGTTAGTTCGTAGTTTCTAATATGAAAATTAATATTCTCAATATTGGTGACTGTAAAATTAAATATTGGTGACTATAACTTAACTATATAAAATGCATGCAAAATAAAATAAAAATACTAATAAAACATATTTGAAATTGTTTGATTTTAATGGAAAATGTACTGTTCACAAGAATTTTATTCGAAAATATAATATAGAACATTGATAAATATATTTACCAAGTTAAAAATCCCTAAAAGCCGGATATTATCCATTAAAATAATACTAGTCATAAATTATATAATTCCTAATATAATTGTAAGATTTGGCTCAAAATATAATTTAATTCACTTTTTAATGCAATTATTTTAATGTCTGATGGGTAGATATATATAATTATAATCTATTGTAATTTAATTTATTTTTAATTTTATATAATTTATGATCTGTATTGTCTGTACTTTAATGATTTGATTTGTAACTAAAATGAGTCTCTCTACTTGAAATAAATGAATAATAATAAAAAAAAACATAAGCCGAAAAATTAATAGTTCTTTTGTAATATGCATACCTGAAATTAATGTTTTACCTTAAACCTATTACAGTCGAACAAATATTTGTAAGTAATTTTGTGATAATTATGAACCTTACCATTGAAACTAAAGAAACTCAAGATAATAAATATGGTTGTTTTGTTAGAAATCGCGTGGAGCTCCTTACAAACGTATCTATCAGAGAACTAGTATTGTATTAAACGTATTTCAAGACAAAATCTTTAGTCAAATAAAAACATGGAATCAAACAATTCCATTTGAAACTAGGTACATAAGCAACAAAGGCTTTCGTATTTATTCTGATTGCTACTCGGCTTGGTTGGAAGCATCTCAAACCTCTGAGTAAACAGTATACAGCTGAAGTCTACAATGCCTCGATTCCTTGGCTTTCCAGGAAGATTACTTTTTAACGAATATATTTTATTCGTATTTTTCTATGTAAATATTGATGCGATTAGATGATTCATCAATGATAGAAACCCTACACACATACTCACTATCTACACTGATGTTCAAAATATCGGACCGCCCGGAGGACACGGTGGAGACGTGCCCCGCTTGGGTGGAGCACCGCCGTGTCCTCGTGCAGGCGATCGGTGGTGGCGACCTCTCGCGCCAGGCCCTGGTTCAGGCCATGGTCCGGAGTGACTGCAACCGTAAGGGAATGGACATCCTCACGCCCCAGCCTCCATGACAAGAGACGCTCCTCAAAGAGATGTCAGCAAAACTGTAAGGGCCCAGTAAGGCCGATAGGAATTTCTGAAAGGAAAACCGTGGTCCTAGAATGCAAAGATGATTTCTCACCTCAAATTACGAACCTTATTTTTCTTGACTAAGGGCGGAATTCACAAATAAAACTAATCTCGTTTTAACGTTTGGCTCGCATAATCGCGTTTGGCCGCTGTCACTAGTGTCACTTATCTGTATTTTTCTTTTGTTGTATTTTTACAAGTGACACTAGTGACAGCGGCTAAACGCGATTATGCGAGCCAAACGTTAAAACGCGATTAGTTTTATTGGTGAATTCTGCCCTAAAACATTATCGCGTATATCTACTACAGATAGTGAGCAGTGTTGGGCAATATTTAATTGCAAGGTACAATTAAAAATAACAATTGATTAACTATTAATTAAATTGTGAAATTTATGAATTAACAATTGATTAATTATTAACTGTGACATTCAAATTAACAATTAATTATTTGGTAACTGACAGTTTCTCAATTATCAATTGATCAATTGTTCATTGTTCCTGCAATCAAACTTTAATGAAATTTAAATAATATAAATATAAAGATTGATAAAATTGTTTTTTTTTTATAGATGCTATTCGAAAAAAAACATTACACCTTTCTCAAACGCTGTTAAGGAATGGGTGGAAAGTTTCGCGGCGAAAGAAGTAGCAAAAAGAAAAATAGTTTATATGTGTAGGTGCAGAGAAATATGATTATTAATGTTACTTTTAATTATTTCTAACTACAATTAAAAATATTAGTTGCATTATTTTAATTGTATCTTGCAATTAACATTAGTAAATTTAAATAAATTGATTGTAATATGCAACTAAAAGATTAATTGCAATTAATTTTTTAATCGATTACTACAAAGATTAAAATATTAATTGATTAATGCCCAAGACTTGATCGTTGTGAAAGAGCATTATTAATGTTATTATTCTCGTACACAACTATTTAGATAATGATACCTAATATTGACTTATGGTGGATATAAGGAGATCTATCTTCGCTACATTCAATTAGTTTTCGTGGATTCTGTTCTATTCTGATTTAAAAAGAAACATAGTTATACAGATTTTCCCACAATAATCGTTATGATTTTCTCGTAGACAATCGTCAACTTCAAAATTAGTGAAACGAAACGAAATAAATCACAAGTTCTTCAATAATTTTAATATAAGGATACGCAACTTGCCTAAATAATAAATTAGTTTAGACTAACTTCTTCTTTGATCTATTTCATTTAATAATTCCAGTATTAATACAGCATTTAATAATTCCAGTATTTATACAAAAATACTACTTGCTTTAATTATTTTGACGGGATTGATTAATCAAGTGGAAAATATACGTTGCTGGTTTACAATCAAGAGCTTTTAAGATCTTTGAGTAAATAAAGGAAATTGAATAGAACAAAGATTGTTTTATTGTTAGAACAATAATCGGCAGGTAAATTCCATTTCCTTTTGTGCTGAACGCACCTGAAATCATTTTACTGTAGGGGCCCAGCAGGGCCGATGTCCACTAGCTAGGACCGTGGGGAATTTCTGAAGGGGAAACCTAGAACGCAAAGGACAACTGAAGGACACAGGTGTAGTTTTAGTCTCTCTCCACCTAGGGCGGGAGAAGTCATTGGATGATTTCTAGCCTTAAAAAAAATGAAATCATTTCGTAGGTACCTATTTATTAAAATTTTGTTGTAATGTTCTATTGTAGTAGGTACATCACTATCTACTAAAGCTGTTGTTTTCCGACTTCAAGAAATAGAACTCCTTGTAGTCAGGAAAATAACAGCTTTTCAGACAAACAATCTCATGAACGAAGTTTTCACATTTCACTAAGGAATATAGAAACGATTAGGGATTTAATGATTGAACTAACTAGTTTTAGAGATATCCATGAAGATGAAGGACACTCAAGAACAATTTCTTCTTATTACCTAAATGTAGATCAGAATGTACTTTGAGCAAAGCGCAGACCCGCGTCAAAACTCATTCATCCATTAATGTGACATACTTTTTCCACAAAAATAAAGTACAAGTATTACTAATAATGGTAGAACTTGTCCAAAAATACTTTTTCTTTCGTCACTTGATATTGGGTCTCCTCATTTTTCGAATCAAGATCTTCGCACTTAGATATTCTGTTCTAGTAAATTTTCAATCTTATTTTATGTGTCTTTTTATATTACAGCACCAAGTCAATGTTTAGTTCCCTTTGTTTAGTAGGGTCGATGCTCAATGCTGGGACCCATGGTGAGGGATTAACCCTTAAGATTTCAGCAAAAGTTGTGGCTCAAACGATCCGGCAAATGAGAAGAGGGAAGTCTCCTGGCCATGATGGTCTCAGTATTGAGCATCTGCAACATGCCTCACATTGCACGAGTACTAGCTATGTTTTATTCGTTATGTATAAGTCACTCCTACCTGCCAGAACATTTAATGAAAACGATTGTAGTGCCCATAGTTAAAAATAAAACTGGAGACATCTCCGACAAAAATAATTATAGGCCGATATCTTTAGCGACTGTAGTGGCTTGACAGTGTGCTGGACGCACAATTGGCCGAATCTATAATTCTGCATGACAATCAATTTGGTTTTAGACCGCAGTTGTCAACTGAAAGCGCCATATTGTGCTTAAAGCATATTGTCAGGTTCTATAACCACAGGGGCACACCTGTATATGCCTGTTTCCTCGATTTGAGCAAAGCTTTTGACTTGGTCTGTTATGACATTCTGTGGAGAAAGTTACAAGAAGTAGGGTTACCACCTGAACTTGTAAATATCTTAAAGTACTGGTTTAGCAATCAAAGTAATAGTGTGCGGTGGGCGGGCAC
Organism: Mythimna impura; assembly: GCA_905147345.3. NCBI lineage: Eukaryota > Metazoa > Arthropoda > Insecta > Lepidoptera > Noctuidae > Mythimna > Mythimna impura. Next base: position 14,153,085 of record LR990356.1, on the reverse strand, counting down.
CCTTTCTGATCCATATAAATTGGAATGTGGCGTGACACAGGGTGGCTTGAGCTCTCCCCGCCTTTTTAATTTGTACATAAATGCCCTAATCGAGGAGCTCAGTAACTTGCATGTCGGCTGTCATATAGATGGTGTATGCGTTAATAATCTTAGCTATGCTGACGACATGGTGTTGCTGAGCGCCTCGGTTTGTGGCATTAGGAAACTGTTGCAAATTTGTGAAGCTTATGCAGGTGGTCATGGCCTAATGTATAATATAAAGAAAAGTGAGTACGTCGTTTTTAGGGCTGGTACTAAAGTTCCCTCTAGTGTGCCCCCTATAACTCTGAGTGGAGAGGAGTTGGCGAGGGTATATCAGTTCAGGTACCTGGGCCATCTGATTACCGAGGACCTTAAAGACGACATGGATATTGAACGTGAACGTAGGGCACTGTCTGTTAGGGCGAACATGATTGCTCGCAGGTTTGCACGATGTACCAATGAGGTAAAAATTACCCTCTTTAGAGCCTTCTGTGCATCTTTTTACACCAGTAGCCTGTGGGCAATCTATACTCAAAGAGCGTACAGTGCCCTTCGGGTACAATATAATAATGCACTTAGAACGATGTTGAGGCTGCCCCGCCACTAGTGCGTCACGTATGTTTGCGGAGGCGCGCATCGATTGCTTCTACGCTATTCTGCGCAAGCGATGCGCGTCAATGCTGAGCAGAGTGCGGGCTAGTCGTAACATCGTTTTAAGTATGATAGCCAGTAGAGTGGACTGCCTGTACATCAATCGTTGTATTAGTGCTCACATGAGTATTGATACCTCGATTCATGGGTCGGGCAGGGGTCGAGTAGATTAAGGTTGTATTACTAACACTAGTTTTAAGTTTTTTATACTACTAACAAATTGGATCAAAGTTATCTTTAATAAACGTTTTATTATTATTTTACCTTGTCAAATTCTACAGATTTTCGTTGCCTTAAAGAAAAAATAAGTTTCAAAATTGTTTTATCCTTGTAAGATACACTGCTTTGGTTCAAGCTATTAACATAGTTCTTAAAAATCGATCCATTTTTTTAGAATGAAACTGTCACGTGAAAAGACTTTCTGCATGTACGTTTGATGCAATGCTTTGATTAAAATCATAAGGGAACGGGGAACGAGTAAATCACGTACAATTAACGTATCTGCGACCCTTTCTGGGGAATTTTTTGAAAATTGTGTCCTGTGTCCAGTTTCAACTATTACCAATAAAATATATTTGTAATTTTCTTAATTGCACCGCACTATGTTTGTGGCTTAAGTTCAAATTCCTTTGTACATAGTAATTTAAGTTTCGTTTGCATTGAAAAAACTCAAAGCGTGAAAATTGTTAAAGCTGTAAAAATTTTCACATTTCCAGGTGATTTATTCAGTGTTTATGAGTTAAATGTACACAAAACAGAAGGTTAACATGCAACTGTGGTCTTTAACCCCTAGTTACCTTGCTTTATGATAAATATAATTATGTACATTATGTGTACCATTTTTTATTGAATTTTGTTGAACAACTGTTTTGATTAATATAAATAATAATATGAAAATCTCTGACATACCGTATGGAAAAATACAGTAATTGTTGAGTTAAATGAAGTGAGCAAAAAAAAAAAAACAATACAAAAACTATAAATAACTGCTAAACTATGATTATTATGGGTTTTTGCGTTGGCGAAACTGTATAAACCGCGTTTGCTACTTATTTCACACAATCACTTTTTCTAATTCAAGCGCGTGCTGTTTCCTGTAAGTGTATGCTTTGCAAAGACTATAAACAAGTCGCAAAGGCAGACACTGAAGGCTGTCGGGTGTCAATCTCTGAAACTGCTGCTTCTCACTCAACTCTATACGTCCTTTGCTTCCGTGTCACCATTCCTGTCTCTCTATACTACATTTTGGCTGCTGCAAGCTAGACTACAAACATAGTACACAGAAAGCTGCGAGAATTTTTGAAAGCTGTACCACGGTCTTGGAACAAGCAATTTGATGATATCCCACCTCCAAAAAATACAGTGTACTGAAAAGTTTTATTAATGACTAATGTTTTACTTTTTCCATTATTTAGCTACGATTCTCACATACTCTTGCGGCTTTGTTGACGTTCATAAAACATACATACATAACATATTTACCTCATGTAATTGGTGTTTCATCATTTAGCCTCTTTATGTGAAAGTGAAACAAATAAATAAGATCCTTTGGGAATAAATCATAGGCCCAAAATGATTACTTTTTACGAGTTGCAGTGGCATTTGTACAATTTTACAAGTTTTGCCACGTCATGCTAATAGCATTTAAAGCTATTTCTATTACAATAAAACACTCGCATTTGACCTGATTTCATAGCCACTTGTAGAAAGGTTCTAAAATTCTTACTTATCCTTACTGGACCTAAAATATTTACTAAAACACTCTCGAGATTTTTTCAGTTCGTTTTCTTGAGACAATCTTACAATATTTGAATACTACTAAAAAACTAAAATTAATGGCACCTCTAACTCTTCTTTCACTCCAGGGGACTAGACCTTTTTAAATCCACGTAGACACTTCAAATATTTATGTTCAAAACGTGATATGCTTCTAGAGATCAACCAAATGAGTCAATTCAAAGTTTAACACCTGCCTGTGTCAAATCTAAAATATTTAACCTGTTAGAAAAAAAATACAATCGCATAATACCACCTTAGATGTTAATTACTAACTTGTTCATAAAGGTACTACAGGTGATGATAAAGAACGTGATTTATCAAAACCTTTTGATATTGTTATTTGACTTTTCCTGAATCTTTTTCTAAATTAGAAACAGAATGTATCTTCTGCAAAATAGAACCTCGATGAAAATATGAAACATGATATAGCATAGCATAGCATAGTCGGCCTTATAATGTTCCCACTGCTGGGACTCAGGCCTCCTCTCTAGGAGAGGGAATGGGCCGTAATCCACCACGAGGGCCCAGTGCGGGATGGTGGATGTCACATGACTTCGAATTTTGAACACAATTTTTAACATGATATACATAAATATGATAAGAATATTGGCTGTAAATTACCATTTAAAAATAGGTTCCAAAAGTATCGAGTGGAAAGAATTTTACGTTTGTGTAGCCATAACCTGTGATTTAGGCATATCAAGTAAGTCAAGAGTGAAATAAAAAATCTCGGTATGAGGTTCAAGAGATGTAGGCTACATTTACATCTCTTGTAGTCTTAAAATATAAGTCGATCTTAGTAATATTGAACTAATTAAAAATGCCTTGAATATCTCACACGTTTATAAACTCTTGAGGAGTTTGTGGCTAGCGAACCACGAGCGGACGATGAGCTTTAAGTAGCTAGGCGTCCAGCCGTCCGGTAACCGTCCGGACCGAGCCCGAATCGTCGACGGTGCATAGTGTCCCACGCACGCCTCGAAGAGCTATCAGCAAACCGTAGGGGCTCAGCAGGGCCGATGACTACTAGGGCCATGGGATGACTTCTAAAAAAGTAACACGTGGTCATAGAACGCAAAGGGCAACTGAAGAAACATAATTGTGGTTTTAGTTAGTAAAAATCTGACAAGCCCTTCACTCCACCCTAGAACGGTAGAAGTCCGTTAGATAATTTCCCTCCACAAAAAAAAAAATCGTTTGAACTCCAACGAGTTGCCGAGGTCGGCCTTTGGCTAGATGACATACCGAATACTCTTCAGTCGTTGGTAAGCACATGAAGCTTTTGGCTCCAGCTGGCTTTTACAGACCTTTTAAAGTAGTTATGAATAGTAAGAGAGCTGGAAATCAGACACTGTCTTGCCTTGAAAGGGTTAGGTATCTAATTACTGAATTGTGGAGTTCAAACAGGCATTTGCGCCATGTAAAATATCGATATTCATTTACATCTGGGTTGATTGGAAGACGACCCCATTACAGGTAGTTGAGAACAAACTAGGCATTTTTATTATTTGTATACGCGTCTTCGGGGGCAATAAAGAAAGGTAAAGTAAAATAACAGTGAGCAGTGGTGGCCGATTGGTAACGGCCCCGACTTACGAGTTGTAGGTCGCGGGTTCAAACCCAGCCAGGCGCATTACTTTGTGTAATTTATTTCATCACCACTGCTCTCAAAACGGTGAAGGAAAACATCGTGAGGAAACCGGCATGTCCTAGAACCAAAAATTCGAAGACATGTGACATCCACCAACGCGCACTGGGCCCGCGTGGTGGATTATGGCCCATTCCCTCTCCTAGAGAGGAGGCCTGAGTCCCAACAGTGGAAACATTATAAGGCCGAGTATGCTACGAGTATCATCATAATCATCATCATCATTTCAGCCGAAAGACGTCCACTGCTGGACATAGGCCTCCCCCAAGCGTCGCCACAGCGAACGGTCCTGTGCGTCTCGCATCCATCGGACTCCCGCAACCGTTACCAAGTCATCGGTCCACCTTATATCATCGGTCCACCTTGTAAATCTGCTCAGACTTGTAATCTCTGTCCCACTTCATCTTTACGATTTGATTACTTAAATAATGTAGTGCAGCGTAAATGGTTGACCGCCCGACTGTCCTCTTGTGGATTTCAGGTAAGTGTTTCATAAATTAAGGTGTGTATTTGTTCAACGGTTTCTCACAAGATGGCGCTGTTCATTAACACCATCTTGTGGAATTCTGTGAAAGTTTTATTCTATTTGATTTGAAACATATTTTTAAGTGGATTTATGTAAAATACCCAGTTTAGGTATTTACCTAACAAGTAGGTGGTGTAATCTTACTCCACCTAAATGACATATAAACATAATTATAGTGAGACCGGACAATGTAGGTTTTTTTTTTAGGTGGTAAAATCATCTAATGACAAATCCCGCTCTTGGGCGGAGCGAGAGATAGTGTCAGACTTTTACTGACTAAAAACCCACTCCTGTTTTTTCGTTGCCTTCGTCCCAGGGCCCCGGGTTTCGTTTTCACACTACCCATGGCCCCAGTAGGCTTCGACCCTTCGGAAAATGTAGGTACGGAATTAATCTCCCATTGTACATGGTGTCGGTACTTGTAAATAGTTTTTGTATTCAACTATTGTTAATAAAATGTTAGATTGATTGAAATCTGCGTACTGTTTACATCGACAGCCAAATTATAATTTTTGGGTTGAAACACAACTTATAATTTAACAACTTATCATTATATTTACGATTCTCTTGACAAGGAAAATAAAATCGAACACAAGATTACTTTATCAAGTTTATTTTCAAATTTAGGCATAGGGTGTAAATAAAAATCAATTTAAAAAATACTACAGCTCATATAATCGAAGTTACACTTTCATTTCATCAACAATGATCACAAAAGTTTCATTTCTTTTGTTTACGCACCGCATAGAACATTCCGTTGGCATACAACTTAAAATTTCATTATACAATTGAACGTATTATTTAAAAATAATTTTACTGGAACCATATTTTATTATTTTTTACTTTATTTACATTAAAATTCGCAAATACAACTGGTATTTACATTATTATTTTATACATAATGTCTTACTGATTTTCGCTTATTATTTACAAATTCTACGTTTCTTAAATAACATTTTGGTCAATTCTTATTTATAAATAAATAGTTTTTATACTTTGAAATTTAGCTAAAATTGGGACTCACTCGCAAAAGTGTTCGATAGGTATAATTATACTTTAAAATATCATTGAAAGGTATAAATTATATTCTAGTCGGTAGGAATAGAAGAGTTCAATTGATAAAATATAAATAGTACGAGTACAAACACTTTTGTGAACAACTGTCCTAGACAAAACAGACTATAAAGCAATTTATCTTAGTGACTAGACTTTTTAAAATTCTTCATAATGGGGATAATTCATTAGGCTACTGTTAGGTTAAGACCGATAATGTAAATACCTAGTTTTACTAAAATGCCACTTTTTATATTTTTAATATTGTGCGCTTTGGATTTTGAAATGGTCTACAAAAAAATTAAATGGAATTATGACAGAAATGAGGTGAGATAATTTGGAATTTATTTGTATTATATTAGGTAAACAAAAGGAAATAAGAGAAGTTCAAATAATATTATTCAAAGTAAAGTGGCAGTTAAAAGTCAAACTGTAGGTAATTATGACGTGTAAAAATGTCGAGGTAGTTACAAATACTAGGGAATATAGAAAGTATTTTTTTAAAACACTGTTTATGAAAAATTTTAGGAAAAGTTTTAATTAGATGGGTAAGATATTATTTAATAATAAATATAATGCAGGAAATATTTTAATTTCTACACTAAATCTGTCATATATCTAAATAAACTAGTTGGTGTTTTTTTGTATAATATAACGAACGATTAATTTATAGGATTATTTATTACCCTACCTAATTACAGCTATTGTAAAAATAACTGAAAATTATGATTCTGAATGTATTTCACTCAAGGAAAGGCAAAGCAAGTGATTATTTACTTTATTTTACACTTTTTTAAATTAATTCAATCAGATCGTAAAGCTATACCAGAGCATTTACTTTATTTTTTTATAATTAGTAATTTAAAAATTAAGGTGCTAAATTTTTTTGAATAATATGGATAATAATTTTATTTTTTTTTTTTCAGGGGCGGGCAAAGGCAATTGTAGTCAAAGTGAATTACACCTAGAACCAAATAATAACTCATATAATACTGGTGAATAAGACTAGGTATTTCTGTACGGTGCTATTTCTATGAAAATCACTTTTATTATTATTTGTAAATCTTCATTTACATTGGTTGGTATTTCAGTCATAAAAGCATGTGAAGTATTTTTTTATTATAAATTGTTATTTTTTTTATTTTCTCCCATCACCTATCATACAGGTAATTAAGAACGATTTTTAGAAACAAAATTTTATTTTGTATTTTTCTAAACATTTTACTTTTTCTGTTACAGATGAAGATCTTTTGTGATACTTTGTACAGAATTGCGTTTTAGGAGAGATTTTTTGGTATTTATAAGGATATAATTGCAGTCTGACGCGTACCACAACCTATCAAATAACGACTGCCACAAACTGGTCATTAACTATATTTGGGTCTGATCTATTCATTAAATTATTGGTCTATTCTATGTAGATTTAACATGCGTGTCGAATTACCTGCTATTTCATATTAACTTCATTTTTTTATTTCTGAAAAGTCAGTACAAATTTGTTTGAGCAAAGTCCATAATTATTTAGGTTTTGATACAATGTGTTCAATGCAAAATCCGTAATTTTTTCAATAGACTTTTAAGAAATTTAATCAAACAACGTTTATAAAGAAGGGAACTTTTTAAACTAAAATGTACAAACAAATTGATCCCATCATACAACTCGTACAGCTACAAAATTCAGATATTTACTAAATATTATGCTCTCAAATTTTAGATTACTTATTTACATTCATAAGTTATTAAGATAATAAAACTGAATTATCGAAATTTCGTAGTGTTTTAGGCACTATTTAGACAGCCATCAATCTTATGTCTTATACAAAGCTTTACTTAGGTCTAATTCTTAGAAAAAATTGTTTACAATCTACATGTCAATAGGCAGGTAGTAACAATTCAATTTACCTAATTATATATCTAAAAGTGTGTATACAGGTTTTCTTAGAATATGTGCAATTGTCTCACCTCGATAGTTTTCGAACAAATAAAGTGGAAACACACTTAGCTTATGCTAAACCACGTTATACGTAGCCATAATCTGACCTCAACATTTATTATTCAATTTTGTTTCGTTTTCTCTTTAAAACATAGTTCACTTTAGTGTCAAATCTCAATAAAACTTTGTTTTATAGAGTATTTAAATATTTAAAATATATTACAAATATAGTGGTCAGATCATCGTATTCATAGTTTTGTATAAAATATATTTCAATTATTATTCGATACTATCGAAGATGACATTTACAATTCTAAAGTAGATGGAGTTATGTATAGTTTTTATTTCATAGCTAAATCTGGCATTGTGATATAATTATTCCAAATCGTGTTACTTTTCCATATAACGATAAATTTACACAAGGAACCGAAACCAATCTATAGTGACTACTATGTGTACTTTACAGTAAATGCCTATGCAGTCAGTTTACTTATTGACTGCATAATGTAAATGCAAATCTATGTGTATACTATTATTTTTAGTCACTATATTTATTTTTATTACTGCTATGTGTCTGTACATTAAGAAATCTATGAAAATTACTAAGTACTCTTAAATTCATTTCCAAAGACTTCTCAATGTCAAAATATCGGTGGCATTCACAAAAAACCTTAGTAAAAACACACTCAGCTTATAAAACAGTGTTATTGGTTCCTCGAACATCAGATAAAACGTGAACAGACGTGTAGGTAATAACAACCTATACTAATGCTGATAATGTATTCAAAATATCGTCTAACGTAATTAGCTAAAGCGTCTATCGATAAAGCATTTGTATAATCACAACAGCAAGTCCGTACCGCCTCATTTCTTTTCACTATCTAAACAATATCACTAGAAAACAGTCTGGCACATCCGAAACTTTGGGGAACAGCGAAGATAACTACGGCTGACCTTGTCTCGCACCGCGGCGTGGTCCTTCGGCTTGCCGAGAAAATCGTTTCACTTTGATCCGTTCATCACCCAACGCAAGATAAAGATGTCGAAAATAGTTTCAATAAACGAATTAAGTTCGCGTCATTATAAAAATACAAATCTTCACACATGGTAAATTGTTCGTTTTGATTTGCAATTTTATGAAGAAAAAAACATGAGAAAATGGTCGTACGAAAAGTTAGTTGAATTTTTCAGTTTCTGTTTTGCGTGCTGTTCAGTGAACTATTTTGTTTAAAACAATAGCAAATCTGCCATTTGCATATCGTGGCTTGTTAAATCAAATAACTTAATATTTTTGGTGCAAGGCGTTCATTGAACTAGTATCTTCAAATCTCTGTCTTTCGTAGTAAAACAACTTCCCCGGCAACCTCTTTCGGGCGTAGTCGTGAAGGGGGGGTCAGAGGACGGGCGCCGAGTTTCGTCGAGTTCAGCACAGGAGTTCGGAGTTGGAAGGCGGTACTCAGCTGGGTAGAGGGGGCCGAGACGCGTGTGGGGCGGGGCTAGAAGGCTGTGGCTGCGCAGGCGATGGCGAAGGCGTTGTGGTGCTCTCGGGAGCTGAATGCGTTCGCCCTGCCGGCTGCAGCACCGGGCTTTGTGGCCACGGGTGTGACGCTGTTGCTAGCGTCCTGGAAATGAGATCGAAAACTATAAGCAGCAAAATAATAGTCTTAATAAAACAAACAGATATATATTAAACAATTTCTGAGTTTTAATTTTAAATTGATAGTCTCTATAAATGAACTGTAGGTGTCGTGGCCAGATATAAGGTCTTTACCTATGAAATTGGAGATTTGTATGATAATTTTAAAATATAAAAATTTTGGTAATTTTTTTATTTCAGCTAATTAAAGTACTGGCCCAAATTATCTATACAATTTTGCCATTTTGATGGCAGTTTGTTTATCCCTTTATTGTAGAAGTCTGCCGGACGGGAGGCGATGAAGTCAGCGAAAGCGTTTTGTATTGCATTACGGGTGTTGAATTTTTTCCCACTTAAAAAATTGTCTAAATTTTGAAAAAAGTAGAAATCTGTTGGGGCAAGGTCCGGTGAGTACGGTGGGTGACGGAGAGCTTCCAGCTGTAACTCTTGTAGCTTTGCGATGGTCTGTCGTGAAGTGTGAGCTCGCGCGTTGTCGTGGAGAAGCAATGGAGAAGAGCGATTGACTAGTCTTGGTTGTTGAATTGCGAGCTTCTCCATCATTGTTTGCAATTCTTGGCAATAGACATCTGCCGTCACTGTTGTACCATTCGGTAAGAAGCTGTGATGTACAAGTCCGGCACTGGTCCACCAGACAGTCACCATCATCTTCCTATGAGTAATCTTTTTTTTAGCGCACTGATTAGGTTCTGTACCCGGGTCCACCCACTGAGACGAACGCTTACGGTTGTCGTACAGGATCCACTTTTCATCGCAGGTAACAATTCGATTAAGAATTCCCTCGTTTCTATGCCGATTCAGTAGTGCTATGCATGCTTCGACACGTAAATCTCGCTGTCGGTCGCTTAGTTCGTGTGGCACCCACTTATCTAGCTTTTTTATCTTTCCGATTTGACGCAAGTGCTTCAATGCTGTTTTGACACTAACTCCAAGGCCCGCAGCAAGCTCAGCCGTAGATTGAGAAGGATCCGCTTCCACTATCGCCTTTAATTCGTCGTTGTCGACAATAGTTACCGGCCGACCGCGAGGCTCGTTCTTCAACTCAAAATTTCCAGATTTAAAACGATTGAACCAATAATGGACTGTGTTTATGCAAGCAGTGTTATGCCCGTACACGTCGTTAATGTTTCGTGTTGTTTGCGCAGCGGTATTTCCACGTAGGAACTCATATTTGAAAATTGTACGAATTTTCAGTTTATCCATAGCGCCAAAAACTACCACAATGTCACAAAAACAAAAAACTATCTAAAAACAAATGACTGAAATTGAAATTAAATTAACACGTCTTTCGAATAAAATTTATTTGAATTTCGAATTGCGCGCCAATCCACAGATAATTAATTCTGAAAATGCTGGTTATATAATCTCCAATCACATAGGTAAAGACCTATTATTAAAATTTATCACTTCATAATGTGACCGGCCATTTCATGAAATAGTACTATTTTAGCTAAACGCATTATATTATTTCATGATAATAATATGGTCAGACATGGCTGATCATAAATCGTAACATAGTTACGTTGTCCACCGGTGAATTCCTCTATTCCTCAATATATTCTATTACTGTTTTCTACTACAAAATATGCTTTTGTACCATCAAAAATACTAAATGTGCACTAAAATATACTGGGTATTCTGGGTGGTTTTTATAAAAAAATAACCACGAAGGAGAGGACAGGGTATATGTTCCCTCACTTCGCTCGCTCAATAGATCCCGCCATCTCCTTCTAACTTGACTTGTCCGAGTCAGGATGCCCCAAGTTTCCTTAGTAATTGTAAAAAGTCCATTAATATAAATATTTTTAGTTAAGAATAAGATTTTTGATGCACAGAAATCCTACATTAATGATATAATCACATGTGGATGGACATATCATCAAACCTTAACGTTTAAATTATCTGGCTAGTTTTAGTTGGCCATATCATGAAGTGATCATTTCTAAGATCCGGCTACGATATAGGTACCATACAAGTTTAGCTGCCTTATGAGCAGCAAAAACAAAAGTTAGTACAAAAATAATATTTAAAACGATATCAATTGAGCCTGGTACTGAGACGCTTGCCGTTTCAGTACTTCGTATCATTGATGAAGACCTACCTGGTGTAAGGCGTAATAGTAGATGAGGGCGGAGTAGGTACTGCAGCAGTGTCGGGATGCAGAAAGTTTTTTCTCTGCTCCGCCCGTTCCCAACACTGCTGTAGACACCGAGCCATGACGTCTGGTAAATTATTTACTTGTTCCTGAAACACATCATAAATTTGATTTTAGTATGAAAATAAAATATAAAATTATAAGAGTGAAAGAACACTATCTTTCTATTTCGTCATAGTTGCATATTAGTATGTATTATTTTATTATATTATTTAGTATGTATTTTTGTGATATTTATTTTATTATGTGTATACATATAATTATAATAGTATTTTTTTTTTATTTTTTGCATTTTATATTATTTCATTGTTAACTTTGTGTGTACCAATTTTCCTTTTACTTCAACACACAGTGTCTACATCTCTATTTTCTCCAACTGTCCTTTCGCAGGTATGCTGAAAGAGATTTCTTTAGAAATAAGCATCACCTTTGAACTATCCTTCTGTTTCCTTCTTCTTTTCTTTTATTATTGTGTGTACATAAATTATTAAATAAATTAATTAATTAAATAAAAATTAGGAATTAGCTGCTGTTAAAAGTATGTTGAACTATCTTCTGCTACCGGCTTCGCCTGCGTGAAAGTAGAAAATTATCCAAATGGAACATGCTCCCTGGATAGAAATATCCTATACCCACTTCGAGGATATTATCAACCCGGGTGCCTTTCACCGATATCCCTCCAGCTGTTTGAGCATGAAGGGGTAACAAACTACACACATGTATACATACTTAAAAGTTTTCGTCTTTATAATATTCTGGCTGCTATCAGTGGCTTCGCCCACGTGAAAATAGAAATTTTTCCCAAAAGAACATATTCTGGGGATAAATTCTATGTGCTATTCCAGGACATAGTATACCAGTGTGCCAAATTTCATCCATATCCGATCAGCCATTCGTGCTTAACAACATTTATATACACACAAGTTTACACAAACTTTCGCCTTTATGATGTTGATGTGATTACTGTGATAATGACTACAAATCACCACTAGAAACTATCTCTTAATAGGGTTTTTTTAGTATTCGGTTTAGCCTTCATATACAGGGTGTTTGGTGCATCGTGTGCCAAATTAAAATGGTCAACGGAAGAGGTCATCTGCTATCATTTCAGACTCCTAGATACTTCTCATGCCCTGTGGATTTTTTTTCATCGACTTTTTATTGTTTTATGAAAATAATAATCAAATTTTTCATTCAAATACAAATTTAAAAAAATATATAAGTAGTAGACTCTGAATTTTAATTTTATTTAGATGTGTATTGTATTGTATTATCCTCTTGTTAGTGATGTGCCACATGCTATAAAAATATTTTTATAACTTTGTGAATTCACTAGAATTGTGAATCGAGTCACATAAAACTAATATTTAAAATTATGATTTAAAAAATATTTTTGCTTAAATTATACCTGAAAAACCTATTAAAAATGTTATCTCACTCTTATAAGGTAAAATTTGTCTCGTATCTCTCTTTCCGTGGGTTTTAGTAGAAATAAAAAAATTAAATTGCATTTTTAACATTTATTTCATAATTTTTACAAATCCTGCCCAAATTGTTGGCCTCTGTTATAAATGTAGGCCCAATATCTGATTAGTATTTCGATAGTTGTTGTACGAAGTCGTATTTCCTCCTTAATTGTATTGTTTGCAAGTTAGTCTTATGTGAATCATTCACAATTCTAGCGAATTTACAAATTTGTTGTGCAGTAATGATAGTTGGAGCAGCGGAGTTTCGCCCCGGCGTTGCATCTCCATGCACAGATCGTGCATGCGTGTAAGGTCTTTTGTCTCCAATTGAATACGAATCAGATGTTGGGCCTGCATTTACAACAGAGGCCAACAATTTGGGCAGGATTTGTAAAAATATGAAATAAATGTTAAAAATGCAATTTTGTTTTTTTTTATCTCTAGTAAAACCCACAAAAAGAGACATACGAGATAGAGTTTACCTTATAAGAGTAATAACATTTTTAATAAGTTTTTCAGGTATCATTTAAGCAAAAATATTTTTTAAATCATAATTTCGAGTCTTATGTGACTCGATTCATAATTCTAGCGAATTCACAAAGTTATAAAAAGATTTTTATGGCATGATTGTGGCACATCACTAGCAAGTGGATAAACTAGAGAATTTTTGAGGAAGTTGGAAGACTCCAGTCGCTTTTGTTTTTTTTTATAGCTGTAACATGAACAGCTTTAATTTAAGTCCATCACTTTGCAAGTTTATTAAAAAAAAAAAACTAGACAGCTAATGTTACTAATATTAATTTTAAAAGTACTCTAATACAATACACATCTAAATAAAATTAAAATTCTGAGTCTACGACTTATATATTTTTTTTAATTTGTATTTGAATAGAAAATTTGGGTATTATTTTCATAAAACAATAAAAAGTCGATGAAAAAAAATCCACAGGGCATGAGAAGTTTCTAGGGGTCTAAAATGATAGCAGATGACCTCTTCCGTCGACCATTTCAATTTGGCACACGATGCACCAAACACCCTGTATATTAACAAATAGTGTGATCTTCAAACAAGCATAACCTCCACTAATCTAATAGAGTTAGAGCAGTTAAGAACCCTGATGTAGGTTGGCAAGGAAAGAAGGCAATTATCGACAGCATTATGATTATTTTCCAAAAAAATCGAATCACTCCTCAGTGAAATACACAAATCTTCAACAAATATACGTTACGTTACAAACAATTTAACGTGACGTATATTGTAAAATGTAATGTACTTTATCATTGTAAAAAAATCCAGTTACCTGTAATGAAGTAAGTTTTTCTTCTAAACTAGTCAGCCTCTCTTCTATGGTGTCTTGTCTCGTACTCATGTCCGAAACAATTTCGTAGACTGTGTTCTGAGTCTGGAAGAGAAAGGGGTCCTAATATCAATCGTTTTGTAGTTCATTATTAACTGCACTTGCTAATCACTAGTTCGTGTAAGTGTAGGAGTAACTGTATCTTTGTCTGTCTCATGTGTGTCCTGTAGTTTAAAACGAATGTCTATTATATTGTGCATGTCCTCTTTTCTTTTAGAAAATACGGTGAATTCTAATTCTAAATCATGCACATTATTAGCAGGAGTTTTGTCTATATCAGCAAAATAATTTTGGTCTAAGAATTGCATGCGCAAAGCAAGTGGCCAATGGGTTTGAAACAAAATATTGTAGCATGCTATGATTTAAATTTCACGGTGGTTTTCATTTTATTAACTAGACTAGGTAGTTTCAAAATAGAAAGTCTAGCTTCTATAAGACACTCGGTTTGGAATAAGGGTAGTAAAAAGTCTATAAACATCATAGAGGACTTCTACTGCTGAATCTATTTATTGCATTCCTAAAGTGCTAACTAGGGTTCTACCTCTAAATGAGTGTATGAGTGTAGCAATAGCGGTAAATATAATTTACGGGATTCAACGTACCTTTGCCATATCTGTTATTGTGTTGGCATTGTCCATCAGCTTTCTTTGATCCATTTTCACTTTCCGCAACCTAAAACGTAATGGCAGGTACTTTTTTTTATCAATTTCCTTAATTTTATATTTATAAATACCATGTTTTTGTATATAATATTTACATCATTTATTTTTTGCTACAACTAAGCTAATTTATTAATGAGAATATTCACATTAATGAATTTATACCATATGGCAGCGTTGTTGTAATTGGATTAGCTTACGTAGATTTCTTTTTCGGTGTAAAATCATTCAATGACATCCCCCGCTCTTAGGGCGCAGTGGGAGATAGTGTCGGACTTTTACTGACAAAAAACCCACTCCTGTTCCTTCGTTGCCTCTCATACCAGGGCCGAGTCTTCCTTTCAGAATCAGACCCTTGGCCCCAGTAGGCTTCGACCCTGCTGGGACCCTTCGGTTGCTGACATCTCCTCAGGCGCGCATGGAACACTACGCGCCGTCGACGACTTGGGCTCGGTCCGTACGGTAACCGGACGGTCCGCAAGCCCGCGCCTACGCTGGCCGGAAATTGGGTTGGAATCCAGGTGGCTGGGGCGCGGGGGCCATTGCCTCGCGCGTGCACGCGCGTCCCCCTCCTTTGCTAGCATTGCTGCTTCGCAAAAGGAGGCGACCGCCTGCCACTCTTCCTCGCTCCAGACCATGGCCTATACTAAGGCCCGGCGCGAAAGATCGCTGCAGCCGATCGCCCCCACGAGGACACGGCGGTACTCTGCCCAGGCGGGACACCCCTCTACCGTATGCTCCAACGTGTCCTCCTGGCGTAGCTTACGTAGGTAAGAGAATAGGAAGATAATACTGCTAGTCTGTCCACAGTCGGTATCTGTTATTTTCTAGTAGGAGTTAAGTAGTGTTTAGACAAAAATACTTACGCATAAATAGCTAACAAAAACTTCCTTTGATGCGTTCTCACTCTCCCAGGATGGACTCGTTTCACAAGTCTCGTGTGTTTGTATATTAGCCACGTCTCCCGAAGCACGTTGGCAGCTGCATTTTTCAGCTGTAAGTATCCATATATTCAATCAGAAAATTCATTAATTCTTCTCAATAATATATCCAAACATATTAAGACAACACAATGGTGTCCAATGTTTTTAAGCTTTTTGTGATTCAAGCTATTTGTTAGCTCAAAATTGTTATCCAATATTATTACTTAGTCTCCAGTTATTTATTTATTTATTAGTTATTTAATCTCTAGCGAAGTGTCGCTACTCTTGTGTAAGTTTTAAATACTGTTAGTTTCATCTAATGTGTATTACTAATTGTGTCAAGCATTAATTTTAAGCAGATTAGTATATTAATGATTTAATTTATTAATATTTTCTTTAGCATAACCTAGCAGGTAAGTCTTACCTTCAAAGTGTCCTTTAACTGTTACTCAAGTAACAGTCACCTTACCTTTTTCGTTAGCTGGGTTTCCATCATGAAGTTATGGACATGTTTCTCCGCTCTAGTTAACTCTAATTTTCTCGAAGCAACGGTCACTAATAATGCTGTACATCCCGCCCCCTGTTAATTAGATTAACAATAATTGTGATGAACTTATATCACAGCAATACTTACTCTTTTAGTAAGTTGTGTGTCCATCATGAAGTTATGAACGTGCTTCTCGGCTCTAGTTAATTCTAATTTTCTTGAAACAACCGCGACTAATAACGCTGTGCATCCAGCTCCCTGTTAAGTGAATACCTTAATGTAAAATGCAAGCGAACGTGTAGAAGCATTCAAGAATTTGTCATTCCAATAACGCAAGTTTGAAGGCTAAAAATCAAAAAACAAACTATAATTTTTCAGCTATGTGCTATCCTTTAGATTATTTAATAATGTTTTTAGAAATTAAAATTTATTGAGTGTATCAGACACAATAGAAAACTTAATATGAAAGCGATTTGAAAGTCGTATCGCTCACTATTGTCTCAGTTACTCTCATAGATAGCTTGGATATTTAAAATTTACTATTTATATCTTGGTTGACATTATTTATTTATTTTGCTTATAATTAGGTACTCAAACCTTTTGTGCTAATATATAAAACACTATGCAAGTAGAATAAAAGAAGGAAAAGTCTTACCTATCAAAATGTTTTACGCGACAATGTCATAAAAGCAGTAGCTTCCTTCTTTTATTGTAATTTCATGTTGCTTAAAACATTTAACAAGTTGTCATCAAACACGACAGTTAATTTGAGTGCATTTCCATCTAATAGGTGCACAAGACTGAATCAATTCAACGTTTACTTCCATTTTAACATTAAGAACATCTAATATCTCTTTAACTTAATCAACATTTACACAAACACTATTTTAGGTGCATTAAGATTTATTATACACTTCTGTATTAAAATAATTTTAGGAAAAGTGAGCCATTTTAAAAACAAACGTATTGTGCAATCCAGTGAAATATTTAAGTGAAGAGAGCTAGAAATAGTAAGTTAGGAGAAATGAAGCATTCCATACTACAAATTATATAATTTCTAATAGCTGGCTTTAACAGGGAAATGGACGTAAGTTTATTATAAAAAATATTGAAACCGTACTTATATTATTGATAAAGGTATTCCAAATAATGCTGTTGCCTGCAAGAACTACGAATAAAATTATACGATAGTAACCCTATATTCAAAATATTGTGTATACTGAGTGTTACAGAAGTGGTGACATAATACAGGTGTGTGTACATAGATATGATACTGCATTCACAATATTTCAACATAAAACATTTCGTGTTACAGATATCTGTGAACATCAATATACGAGTACTTTATAAATATTTATAACATCGAATACACCGACAAATAGTTGTGATTTAGCGTAAGTTCTCGAGAGTGTGAAGCATTTTAGTGTGGTGTGTGATTTGTTTGGTACATTGAAACATTAGTGTTGACTGACTTCCACATCAAACAAAGCATTGTATAAAGGCGAAAGCATTCCAACAGTGTCATGTTGGCGTGATTTTGCGCACATCGACATTCAAATATATTATATTGATTATTATAAATATTTTCATTATAAACTTGGTAAAATTGTGTCAGTCAACACATACAGTCATAAAGTTTGTTTGTAAGGAACTTACCATAATGCCGGTGCTAACAGCAATACCTCTGCCGCAATAAGTGTTTGGCACTATATCACCAAAACCGACGGAGAGAAAGGTAATCGCAATAAGCCACATCGCATTCAGTAGGTTAGCGTGTTCTTCGTCGTGAAACCTGAATGGTTAATAAATTTCAACGCTTTACTCATTGACCTGTCTACCCTAAAGTTCGAAGCGTTCAATAAAGAAGTGTTCATTCACAAACCCTACCTACTGGCTCGTCGCACGCAAGCCAATCCCTACACGCGTAGTGGATTAAATGTAGAAAAAGATGAAACAAAAGAAAAGAGAGAGGGAATTCGAGTAGAATTGAAGAGTTTGACTTTGATTAAAATTGAACTGTGAAATTGCTTCAAACATATTTTGACGTTATTAACAACACATAAAATGGCTCACCTTTACCGACCTAATATAGTGTCACCTAGACAAAGCAAGGTTTTGTAATTTAACCATAATAAAAACTGACGCAAAGCTTGCGATGCCTAGTAAAGTTCACTCCTAGCCACACAGAACGTATGAAAGATGTATAAATTGTCAAACCAACCCAAAATATCCTACTATGTTTTCATACATACCACCATACCGCAGGTGAGGGTAATGCCACGGCCGCAGTAAGTGTTGGGGACTATATCACCGTAGCCAACACAGAGGAACGTTATTGCTGTCAGCCACATTGAGTTTAGCAAATTGGCATGGTCTTCATCGTGGAACCTGAGAGCCAAAATGCCCGACAAGAACCACAGATAACCGGTTGTTTCTACTAAAGTCAACATAAGTTCAACTTCAAAGATACATAAAATGTAGAATTTAAAAAGGAACCTCAAAGCAAAATTTTCGTGGCAAAATCAATGGAAGGACACGTCTATTTAATTTTTGGGAACAAATTTTAAATTTTTGATCATCATGTGATAAAGAACTCCTAATACACAAAAGAAAATTTTGTCATGCCTATGGAAAAACAAAACTTTCTTACTACACAGACATTGTACGTACTAATACCGAATATAAAGATTTTTAAATACAACGTGCATTCTAAACATATATCTGGGTTGAATACCAAATAATTATACTTGTAGCCATGCGTGAATTAAATTTAAACCTCAGGTGGTCATGATACACAGATAAACATTTAGGAGATAGATTGGCGATAAGAGAGAAGGAAAAACACGTAAAAGTGATAGATTTACAAGCAACTTGCTTCGATCGGGAAGAAGAGGTAACTTGTTTGATGCATGATATGATAAGGTGCAATGGTTCTGTGCATGTTGATGGTAAGTCAGAAGCTTTATCTAACATTTAGTGTGTTGTAACCTAGAGCCATTTTGTGCGTAATTAAACTCTCATAATTTGTTTAATTTATATATTGTGTACGATATTTGCAATATCATTTATTGTGGTAAGCCGTGCTGTGATTATTATGCTGCTTTGTCTAAGACTTGATATAGATCCACGATATCTATATCAAAAGTCTTATTGTGCAGAAATAGTGATACCATGTTTTCAATTCAAATTAATTCTACTATATCACAACAAGCATCCTCTTTCTTTGCAACGATTTGTTTTATTCACTACATCTAACACATCAACTAACAAAATATAAATTACAGCACTTGTGTTCTCAATACATCTTACAAAAGCTATATTTTGCGAAAATAGTCAAAGTCAAACTCTTGTATATCTGTGATGATTATGAACCTAGCTTCGCTACAGTAACTCTCCGTAAAACATTAAACGTAGACATTGAAAACAAAAAACACAGTGGATATAAGAAGCAAAAACAAACATAATATTTACAACGCCACAGTACAAAAGCATTAGCATGCCCACATAGGCAATACATCGGTGATCTTAAAACTTGATAACTTGAGTGTCAAACATATAATGTGGACATTAAACTAAACGATGGAAGCGAAGATACTGACAGAGAGGAACGACTTTTAATGAGAAATTAAAATTTTGGAACGAATCGAATGAGCAAATCAACTCCCCAAATACTGTTACAGGATTGGAGTAATCCACCCAAGATTTCGAACACATAATTATTACGCAAAATAAGATACGTCACCAACAACACATAAACAACAACGATACCAACCTTTCGCACTGCCGAAGTGTCCAGCTCGCGATTATCCATAGAGATACCATAAAAACTAGTAACACGGTGCCTGGGCAAATTGTCATAAGTGTCTTCAAGACAAATCTGTGAACATGTAACACACATACTTGTAGCGAGGCAAGAAAAGGCAAAACTATTAGCAAGAGTAAAACCAACGATACCAAACAAAAAAGTATAAAAAATTAAATTACTCAATTAAATATTTTATTCAAAAATTATGTTGATCTGAATATCATTGAGACAGACAGACATATACAAAAATATTTGAAATTGTGTAAAAGTCAAAATGTTACATTCTGTATATAAAATATTTATGAAAGAATTTGAATATTTACCTAGTGTTAAAATTAATTCTGTTTAAAGCTCCTATACTTCTGGACGAAGCATCCGTAAATAATTTACTGTGAAGCAACATGACCCTGCATATTAAGTAGAGTCGAAAGAACATCGGCAGAGACAGTGTGACATCATAAGGAACCTGGAATGAGAAAAGCAATCACTTAGTAAGACTACATTTTGTAGGAGTTGTATACGGATTCAGAATCGGCAACCTTAAGGCACGCGACAAAACTTTATATGACAATATATTCAACACAGAATTAGAGGTACTCATAGATATTAAAAACATTTCAAGTGATGTCAGTAGTAACATTGTGAAACAAATAGTGCTTTGTGCTAACGTGATTTGTAACATTTAGCACATCAATACAAAAAGTTTACAACAAAATGTGTAGGTAAACCAATCTTTGCTGATACATTTTTCAATTGATCCAAAACATAAAATCTTAAGATCATTTTTTATTGTTTTTAGTTCAACGTTTAAAGCCCATGTCACAAATATAATCTATCAAATGTATTCTAACCACAGGTATCGTGTAGTTTCTGGTTAAATACAATACAACGTCACTCTAAAATATTCATTAAACATTATTTTCTAACATTTCCTACATGCATACAAATAAAACAAGACCAAAGAGGTATTATGCTTATGGTAAATATTACACGGTTCATCTAAATTGATTGAAAAAGCAGGAACAAAAACATAAAAGGATGGACAAAATCGAATAATTCACTTTTGTTCAATTTAAAAGACTCCATTAAAATTGAAAGGCGAAACTGAACCGTGTAATTACGGTGTAATACAACATCTGTGACATCCACTATCACCATACCAATTTATGAAATTCACATACACAAAAACAAATGAATTCTGTTCGTACATAAATTGGAAACATGCTCAAGACGAGGACTCTAACATCACTTAAAACTTGGTAACACTTCAACTCAATGAATACAGACCTGAATTTGCTTATACATCGTGCCCTAAGGAGAAAATTAAAAATAAACATCAGTCAGCAAATAAAATACAAGAATGATTGTAACTATACAACAGAAAGAGAATAATTATATTACATGAAGCCGTTGTCTACACCAGTTTAAAGAATGCTAGATAGTTTTCTAATGAAGAGAGCCTATATAGTTTATTTATACGCGTTGTTTCGTATTTATTATTAAAAGATTTTCTAAACTAGTCAAGAGATGAACATTTACTGAATTTAACAAAAAACTCTATTGAACTACAAAACAGTTAACACCAATAAAATAAGTACTATAACATTATCTAAGGGTCGCTGACACGGGCCACATGCCACAGCCACGAACGCCGCCACGACAAGCTAGAAGCGGCCACAAGAAGCTAGCAACGGTGATTTGTAGCATGTTGTGGCCACCAGCCGGCGTCAACTGTGTGCAGCGAATTCATATTAAATGTATGAGAACTATGGAAAATATTCCGCTGGCGGCATTTTGCGATTGTGGCCGGTAGCCTGTGTGTGGCGACCCTAAGTAAAAACAATGGTAAGAAATTAGAATCAAAATTCCAACTTCAAACTTTCATCAAATTTAAATTACAACATAAAGATACCAAAATGCTTACTGTATGACATTGAAATCTACATACTTAGAATATACAAAATATAAGAAAATATAGCCAAGGTTGTACTTACTACTTCTACGCCAATGACACCTCCTTTGTTTGCAAGTTTAGTGGTCCAAGTAAAGGTATATTGTCCGGGGATAGGATGTACGGCGCAAATAGCAAGCTCGAGGCCAATTTGTGCTATCCGCTGCCACGTCATTGCTATCCGCCAGTCGTCAGCGCAGTTGTCTATCATAAATAACTGAAAACCAATACAAGGAAGGTAAGCAAAACTCGCAAAAATCAACAATATGTTGATGAAATTCTACCAAAATTAATATTTGAAGATGCATGTTTTCAAACTTCTTAACTTTTGTAATAAAAATTGAAAGTTTTTTTTTTTCATAAGTTGTGCCGTGAAATTAATTTATTGATCCGCTGCATTAAGGAGGCGGAAATTAATTAAGAAAGTTTTCCGTCTCAGAATCTTTTAGAGGCAAAGATTATTATGTTCAATTTGTTACCTGTACTTCTAAAGCGTGATACGCGACGATTAGGCCAAGTAAAATCACAGTCGACATTGATATAAGCGTCTTCAACGCCTGCGAATATATTGACGCCTGAAATGAAGTAGCAATAAGTTAGCTTTGACTGGATTTTAAAGAAGATATTGACTTGTGAAAACTCAAAAAGATACATTACCTTAGTATATACACCAGCACTTGAAAGTTCATTTTCTATAACCATAATTATTATACCAAACATTCCCATTACTAAAGCGTAATCACTTATTCGTTTCCTTTTTTCAAATAACGCCTTTCTTCTACCTAACCTGCAAATGAAAACACAATTTATTTAGTACGTTCATTTTATTATGGACAAGAATTATTTCTCTATAGAGTTAATGTCAAATTTCAGAGGGACTTCAAAATTTTCGAGGTATCCAAAACTAGGTCTCGTTTCAGTCAAAGTTTTCGTGCCGCCGACCACTATCACGGGATTAGATTTATTGATGAGGGCCCATAGCTATTGGTTGCTACTTCGCAATTTTCCTGATTGACTTATCGGTAAATTGATCTTTAAAAGGGTAAACTTCTAGTTGCGGACGCTTTGACAGTGGATAAATCAATTTTATTATTAAAATGCTATGAAAAACATACATATAACAATAATAAGATACTGAAACTGTATTTTACTAAATTTTAACATCTTTATCTTAATTAAACTACCAACCATTATTTTGTGAACATAGTGAACATAACATTTAAATCTGGCACGTTTGGAGTACGTGCCTCTAGCAACGTCGATGCATCTCACGTTGCTAGCACTTGCCGTTCTAATTACTCCATAATAGGAAAGATCACGAAGTAAATCTATATATTTAGTGCACTGTTAACACATTAACTTTTTGTAATACGTCCTATTGACATAGTAATAACAGTTCTAACAATCCTTGGAACTTTCTTAGAAGTAACACACGTTGACGTCAATGGTTCTATTTAATAAAATATAGCTAAATTGATGGTGATAATATCAATACATATGTGTCTACTGCACTTAAATATTCTGAAGACAAACAAAATCGATGCGACCCTGATGCAAGTTATTTCCGTTTATTCAAGGCTGTCAGGCATTATTAAAACGCTTCTAGCCATTCGCTTTATAAAGTGAGTTTTGTGTGATTTATTTATTTACTGGTTGTGCTTGAAGTCTATATTATAATTATCACTTTAAAGTAGGTATAAATTTTAGATTTCCTCAATACTTGTCTCATAATTTTTCAACTTTTTGTTAAAGTGAGAAATCATCTAATGACATCTCCCGATCTTGAGCGGAGCGAGAGGGCGTGTCAGACTTTTACTGACTAAAACCCAATCCTGTTCCTTCTTTGCCTTCGTTTCAGGGCCCCAGGCTTCTCTTTCGCAACACCCATGGCCCCAGTAGGCTTCGACCCTGCTGGGCCCCTACAGTTGCGTACATCTCTTTGAGGCGCGCGTGGAACAATACGCACCGTCGACGACTTGGGCTCGGTCCAGACGGTTACCGGATAGTCGGACGGTGAGCTACCCATTGCTCGCCGTCCGCAAGCCTGCACCTACCGTGGCCGGAAATTGAGATCGGGATCCCGATTTCCCGATCCAGACGGCTGGGGCGTGAGGGCCGTTGCCTCTCACGTGCAGCCGCCTCCTTTGTTAGCATTACTGCTTCGCAAAATGAGGCGACCGCCTGCCACTTCTCCTCGCTCCGGACCATGGCTTGTACCAATGCTCGGAGCGAAAGATCGCTGCCGCCGAGCGCCCCCACGAGGACACGGCGGTGCTCTGCCCAGACGGGGCACAACTCTATCGTACGCTCCACCGTGTCCTCCAGGTGGTTCACATAATGGTTTCACCTGGGCGTTTCTTCCGCACGAATCCGGTGCAGGAATCTCCTGAACTAACCATGTCTGGTGAGGACCTGCGTCATGCGGAAGGTAAGGACGCCGTGTTGTTTTTCCAGCTACTCCTCAAAGAGGGGACTTACCGCCATAATTATGGCGTGCCCAGCACTGGGTTGCGATAGTCGCTGTCGCCATTCCACCATGAGATCCCACCGATGATGGTAGGCCAGCAAGGAGGCTCGCCACTTTGCGAAAAACCGTGTGGTTTCCCCGCACCATCCAGATGGCGTTCAGAATGGGTAGGAACTGCTTGAGAGCAGCCCCAGTCCGATCCAGTTTGGGAGCCAGACGTCGGAAGTGCTTCTTGACATTTCTGGCTACCGAGGACGAGTCCCATTTCTTCATCGTCGACTCGACGCCGATGTGAACTCCTCCTACCGTTATTTGGAAACCTGGGCGTTCCGAGGACCGTGAAACAATGAGTGTGTACCAACAATTTACATAAAGACGCTTAACTTGCTTGTACGAAAAACTAACTTTATATATATATTACTTTCATTTATATTTACCAAAAGTCCTAAAAAGCGAGGGTTCGTTGATACAAAGCTGATAGGAGCACGCTTGGAACCCATAAACTACCATATAAAGTGCTGGGAAAGGATTTCGGTTTGTATGCCACTCGTATCTCTGTAGAAACACAATGTATGTTGGTGCTGTTGAATTTTTATGGGCTTCTGTATAGATAGGAGCTGGTGATTAGAAAGAACTGTTGCTATAAGAAAGATAACAATATGTCTAAAGGTTAAACTGGTATACTAATTACAGTAATTACATACATATTCATTGTATTCATGTAATTATGGCAGTTTAATTCAACACAAGTAAACAAAAACGTAAAATTAAATGACCGATGAATTCGATAATGCTGCAAACAGAGGTACAAAAGATTTCAAGTAATAAATGTCAAAATATTACAAGTATATTCAATTTTAATAAATAATGTTTACGTAAACAATTCCGCATGAAATGTAAATACAAACAATTTTATGCAGGTTATGACAGTTAAAAAGTAATCATCAATTGAAATGATAATAACTTTTATTTGCCGAAGTGGTATTGCGGAACGCGTTGTAAAGTACGAAACCTCCTTTGAAAAGGAAAATCCTCCGACTAGACGAGTGTAGTATCTAGTTCAGACAACTACCCAACAGTTGATTTCGGACTGTGGTATATGTTCTAATCGCAGGGAGAACTCTAATATCACGAAGCAGAATTTTGAATTTTAGTCTCTCTCTGGCGTTATAGATGTCACTACACTCCTATTAAAATATGGCTGAAAAGAGAAAACGCAGTGCAATAAAATAATAAAGTTCACAAAGAGTTCTCTAAGAGAACTTTATAGACAGTTAATAAATATTTAACTGTCGATGACAACACAGTGATGTCTCTATTCAGTTAAATAAAATCATGAAGACAATCATTGTTTTGAAGAAAACAACCTATTTGTCTTGTCTGTATTGTGTTTAGACATATAGGGTTGTTCCACGTAGGATGATACATCGTTATGTATTCAAGTCCCGGGAGAATAAACTCGACGGCTTTCGACCAAGGATTGACCCCAGCTTTATTACACTGCTTATTGGTTTTATATAACCCACGAGACTTAATGAAAATAGTAGGATCCGATATCGGGAAAACAATGAAGTACGCCATAATAATGATATGTTGTATTAACTGCTGTTTTATTGGTCGCATTTTACGAATGGCATAAGGATTTCTTTTTATATTGCTCGTAAAAGTTTCTTTGGCAGATGATGTGTTATTAATATGTATAAACCTTTGCCTTGAATTGCGGTTTGGTGGTGTTTGGTTTAAAATTAATTGTTTTTTTCTGTATTTCATTTTTATTTAATAAATAATTATACTGTTAAACATTTTAATAAAAAACTGGGCAAGTGCGAGTCGGACTCACGCCCTGAGGGTTTTGTACAAACTTACCTATGTAAATAGTTCAATTCCCGAATGGAGTCTCGAAGATTTTTCCGAATCGCAAAAGAAGTTTTTTTTTTGTGACGTAACAAAAAATGTACTGTTTTCAGATTTATTCCTATACCTGTGCTAAAAGATCTTTCTTCTTGCCAAATTTCAGGATTCTGTGTTAACGGAAAGTACCCTATGAATTTTTTTTCTTTAGAGAGTGTCTCCCGAAGAAAAGATGCATGGATTGTAGAAAGAGTGATTATTATGAAAGAAAAGGGAGTTAGTGATAGCTTGCTAAATGACAGGACAGATTGGAAGGAAAAACCGTATTACGGACCAAGTAATATGAGACAAGGGCAGGAATATGATGATGATGATCAAAGATGAAATTGTAAAAGACTCTAAATCTACAAAAACTCTAAAGCTACAATAGCCTTTCAATCAAATCTGACAATTCCAAAATTGCTGAAGTATTATTAAAATTTACGATTTATTTTATTTGACATGTAACAAAATCCATTAAAAGCCACACAAGTCCTAAACTTTTCAAGTGCAATCCATTTCATTTAACTTTAAATATTGACACCCATCTGTATTTACTTTACTCTCAAGTTGCGTTTACACATAACGTTTCAAAGCGAACGTTGGTCCACAGTGAAATGGAAATTTTATACTAAAATCGGACCAAAACGATGGGTGTATATAAATCTTTCCCAGGTTTGCGGTCCGGAACCGGGGTTGATCTGATCGTGAGTGATGGTGAGCTCTATTTGCATTGTGAAATCGAGTATTGAGAGTTTTCAAATCAAAAATTGTAGTAATACTGAGCAAGTTTCACGTTTTCCCGACTGTCCAAATGAAAAATTGCAACCTTTATAAAATCACACAGTCATGTATTCATTTGTCTGGCTGTTCATCTGGTCAATAGTCAATTTACTCTGAATGTCCTGGGATTAATTTAGTTGGAAATTGGTCACTTATAATTATGAAGTTCTGTGACCCAAACAGAGACGCGTAATGTTAATATATAAATTCTGATTATAATAATAATAGGAGGCTCGCGTAAGGTGGCTTGATTTAGAAAGTACTACTGGACATGGCTCGTCGCTCCCTTTCTCTGGAGCCCTGACGGGCGGTAGCTTGAACCCTGTTGCCGATGCCGGTGGGATTCTATTTTTTATATTTTTAAATGTTTTTTTTTTGTGATTAGGTTAAAAAAATATTTAAATATGTAATTTATATGTATATACAAAAAATAAAGGAAATAATAATATATATATATATTTTTTTTTTCTGGGCCCCTACGGTTGCTGACATCTCCTTGAGGCGCGCGTGGAACACTACGCGCCGTCGACGACTTGGGCTCGGCCCGGACGGTTACCGGACGATCGGACGGCAAGCCACCCATTGCTCACCGTCCGCAAGCCCACGCCTACAGTGGCCGGAAATCGGGATCGGAATCCCGGCGGCGGTTGGGGCGTGAGGACCGTTGCCTCACGCGATCGGCCGCCTCCTTTGCTAGCATTACTGCTTCGCAGAAGGAGGCAACTGCCTGCCACTCCTCCTCGCTCCGGACAATGGCCTGTACCAAGGCCCGGCGCGAGAGATCGCTGCCACCGATCGCCCCCACGAGGACACGGCGGTGCTCTGCCCAAGCGGGGCACACCTCTACCGTATGCTCCACCGTGTCCTCCGGGCGGTCCACACAATGTTGGCACCCGGGCGTCTCTTCTGCACGAATCCGTTGCAGGAACCTCCCGAACTTACCATGTCCGGTGAGGACCTGCGTCATGCGGTAGGTAAGGACGCCGTGAGGTCTTTCCAGCCACTCCTCAAAGAGGGGACTTATCGCCATAATTAATAATAATATATATATTATGGTGACAATTTATTAAATTTAAAAAAAATATCAAACTAAATAACATATCAAACGAAAGGGCTTATGTGAATGTCTCAATTATGTCTATTTTACTATTATATTTAGGAAAATTTATGTAAATTTACTATTTCATTGTTCGAATATATGGAGGTGATCCGTTAGCTGTCTCCGAATCTATTGATACTAATTAAAAAAAATACAAGATAGTCTTAAGTAACTTATAGATAACCAGAAAACCTATAAGAAGTTTAAGGTTTTTAAATTAATTTGAAAAAAAAAATCGTTCGAAACCCTTTGCGCGCGAGTCCATCTCGCATTTGGTACTTTTTAGGGTTCCGTAGCGCAAAAGGAAAAAAACTTGTGTTCTTGTCCGTCTGTCTGTCTGTCAAGACCCATTATCTTGGGAAAGCGTAGAGGTATCGATTTGAAATTAAAACCGTATACTCAGATATGCGTTCTCTTGAAACTGTGAAAAATTCAAACTACTGAGTTAACGAAAAAAAAGAAACGTGTATTTCGACACTCTCAAAATAATCAAAATTCAAGTCCGACTCGCACTTGCCCGGTTTTTTTTTTATTACAGTGCTACCCAATATGTGCGTTCCAAGGCTATGCGCAGACCTATATCATGACTGTCTATTCTCTAACTAGACAAATTACTCGTAACAAACCTGCCACCTTTTCAGAAACAAAAATCTACTGGAAGAACTTATTTTATTTTTATTTTATTTTATTATATAGGAGCAACTAACAGTTACAACTTCTCTTTAGAAACAAGTAAGAACTGTTTACGAATACAGAGACGCTACCATGAGCTCTTAATGCGATCCATTTTACGATCTAAACTGAACTGTTGAAAGGGATGGAGCTATAAAGGGTGTATAGCTCCATCCCTCTTGCTCGAAAACCTGACGTTTGAACACGTCATAGTAAAGCCCCAGTTTTTTTTTTTTTGACTGTCTTAAAACAATCGCAATTCGTACGATTTCGTACCAAAAAACAAGTAAATAAAATAATGAAGAACACGAGACGTGTTGTAGTCGTTATTTAATCGAACGCTCCCGAAACATTGCAAATTGGATTTTTAAGCCACGTCTGTTATTTTGTTAAAAACAAACGATTGGTGAACTACATGGTTTTAATTTGCATTCCGAATTGGCTTGTGAATTTTGAGATCTTAATCGAGCACGAAACGTGAATATAAAAGATTAGTAAGCATTTTTAAAACACAGGCCATCACACACGACGACGATGTTATAATATTTATACACAGTTATAATATTTATTTTTAGTTGTTATAATATTCATAAAATTTTTTAAAGAAGGTGCTAGAATTCCGAACTGGATTTTTAACCCGGTTAATGAGAAAAGATTTACTCCTTAATACATTACTCTTACCATAACCAACTAATGGTGGTTAAGTATACCTAATGTATATTATTTCTGTCCACTTCAATATAGAATATGTGTTGAAAAAATATTACGATCTATGTTTAGATTTTGTAATACGTCTATTTTTTTAAAATTTAGATTTATGTCAAATTTTTCATTATTCTCATGTAAGTAAATAATATAATTCTTAAAAAAATAAACTAACCACAAATGTGTACGTTTATTTTGTTTTGAAATCTCTCTCTCTAAATTAAAATATTTAAACATTCTACAAACATCTAGTCAAAAATTAAAAGAATCTTTTCGTTCTCAGTTCCCGAGATAAACACGAATCCACATGACAGAATGAACAGCTCAGCATTGTGTGATCTTACAAAGACGCTCTCCAATTATGCTGAAGTGCCAACTTTGTCTGCTTCATTATAATTTCATTGATCGACTTTTGAAAAACTCTGTGTGTCCAAACTTCATGATTTTAAAACTTTCTTTGAAATTTACGATATTCATTTGCAATAAGATGTTTAAACTATAGTATTTAACTATAATTAAAAAGCTATTTGTTTGCTTAATAAATAACAGTTTGACGCAATTATTATTTCTCAATTTTGAATTTTCATTTCACTAAATTTTTGTTTCTCAATTTGGTCTTGCGCCTCATTTTTCAATTCCTAAATTATATTGAAAGCTTATTATAAAAAAAAAAGCAAATGACACGTACATACTGCATACTACTGAATCAGACTGTCACCTTATGCTTCCAATTGAAGCAAATCTTATTGAGAAAACACAATTCGGCCTTAAAAGGATAACACAATATCCTCACGCCAACTCCCTGTCACGTCTGAACATTTGATCTCAGGTACAATTTAACTCAATATAAAAACATCACGCACGTCCACTCCAATTACAGCTAGAGCATTGGATACTAACCTATATCCTATATTGGGTTTGTGCTTGGCTGTCCCCCCGCCCTTGTACGTGCCGCCGCCTAGTGCTC
Organism: Mythimna impura; assembly: GCA_905147345.3. Lineage (NCBI taxonomy): Eukaryota > Metazoa > Arthropoda > Insecta > Lepidoptera > Noctuidae > Mythimna > Mythimna impura. The sequence continues at coordinate 14,122,433 of LR990356.1, read as the reverse complement.
GTTCTTCGCCGAAGCGCGGGTATTCGCTGTGAACGCCGACTAGTGCGACGCCGGCTTCTTCGCCTCCCGCGTCCCTCCCTCCCCCCGAGTACGCTTTCATCGCGCCCGGGATCGAGAGCGTCGACACCGGCTTCCGCAGCTGGAAAACACCAAAGTACACTGTCAGCAAATTGTACGAAACCACCAAAATTGAAATTTCAATCCGAAATGTATACTGTCGCATGTTACATTAAGAGCGTACTGTTGAGATCCGTGGGCTTCTAAAATCAGTTTCGCGATATTAATGTTTTGATTCAGCTCTATATTTATCAAGTTTATTTCAATCCACGATGTCTCATCTCCCGCATTAATAAATGTGGACTTCATACAAATTCAGAAATAAATATTCGTTCCGAAACTTTTCGTTTAAGACTACGTTATATTCAACCGTAAAGCTTCTCGTAAAACTTAAGATACAAGAGTTGTTGTATTTTTCAACTCATAACCGTTTACCCTACTTAACATAACAATGTCCGTTATCCTCTGAAACGTAAGGCTGCCCTCGAGGAAATACCGTCATATCCTTGACCCAAGATTAATAAAATGACGCTTCATGGAAATGTCGAAGAAACCCACAATTGAAATTGTTGTACTCCACTAAGGATCTCTTCATTCATTTGTTACGCGTTTTGGGATGCATTTTGAAAACCAAGGCTAAATACGTACTACATTTTGGCCGCGCAATTATTCCGTGACTAATGAGAAATACTTACTAAAAGTCTTGGGGCTCCAATTAAGTGGGGCACAAAAACATTTTTGAGATATTACGCAAATAAAATTGCGTGCCCAACTCTTAGTTGGTAAGACATGTTTGTGCGTAATTAAAATTTTCAGGATACTCGAGTGCCTGAAGCAACGTTGGGTGAAGCAAGGACGGAAATGTGAAGTGCTACAATTTGCTAAATAGGTCTTTTCTCTTTTGACCAGCATGTTTCTGCCGGCGGCTAATTAGATTTATTATCTACATATATGCATTCTGTTTCCTGCTTTGGGCTAACTAATGTTTTCCTGGATGCTATTAGCGTAATCAAATTGTGGCAATTTATCTGCAAATACATATATCTTTGAAAGCTTTTCTTTTGTTTGAATAAAATTTATTTCTGTAATAAAAGAACTCTTATAAAGTCACTGTATGTTATTTCGTAGGTTTGTATTCACCGAAGCGTCTATTATCATCCTGTTAGCTTAGCAGATTCAAAGGTAAGGGTGACAGAATGATCAAATTAGCCAATCCATGCGTCTAGACATTCAAATCGACCAAGCATTACATCGTGTGCAGTAAGCCTTAAACTAATCTGGCTATAACACGTTAAACCTGGATCATTGCGTGTATACTGCTTAATTAAACTTTATGAACTTGTATTATGTATTCAAAATACGTCTAACAACGTCTGGTTTGAATATTTTAATTAAAATGGCGACCCGTGAACTGTGAAGCTTACAATGCATGCTACAACGCCCGGTTACTATACCTAAGTGAAAATACTGTAAGCGAAATTTGTGATAAGCTTTGACCTCGAGGTTCTTCATAATTTTGTTGGAAAAACGTCTAAATACGAGCACATATATAAAAAAAAATGTTTTGTGGATGTTGCAGTAGTTAGCAAGCAAATGATTTTACGAATAAGCTTATTTCGTTTCAAAATATCATGAAAGGTCGTAGTACTTTAAATTACATGATCTCGGTTTAGGATATGCAGTTCAATTAAAATGTGCAGGATTTTACGCTAAAAATAATTAGAGATTAACATATTGATATAAACCCAACTCAACACAGATTTTTTTTTTTCGTTATGAAAATCATCCAATGACATTCCCGCTCTTGGGCGGACCGTGAGGATGTGTCAGACTTTTACTGACTAAAAACCAGGACCGAGTCTTCCTTTCAGAAGCAGGCCCTTGGCCCCAGTAGGCTTCGACTCTAACTCAACACAGATGGGGTTGCAATATTGTTTTATATTTATACTACGAAAACTGCTTTTCGTAGTATAAATATTAAAAAAAAAAAAAAAAATTCTAATTTTGATTTTTGCAGTTTCAATGTTTTTTTGTTTCCTCCCTACCATAATTCAAATATTTTCAACGTAACAATTCAGCACGCATTATTCACATCTACAGCTTCGAGTAATTAATTCTGGAAAATATAGGGCAAGCAAATTCACGCTTAATGATTTATTTACATACGCTACTTAATTACTTCAGGAAAATTATTCACTTCTCGAACTCAGCAGTAAATGGCTAGCCTAATAAGCGATTCTCGGAAACGCGTTCATCGGAGCCTAACACTAATACCGAATAGATCTGCGGTATCACGTCGCCAATTCGGTTAAACTTGGGTGATCCGATCGTAATAGCACCATTCGTATAATCTGTCCTCACTGAAACTACCCGTTCACTCTTTCCTAGATGATATCTCGGAGAAATCGAAGATAGGATAGGTAGGAATAGTAGCTCACTGTTTCAAAAATCACCATTTTTAAAGAAAAATTTATACCACATCGCTGTATCCTAGTAGTCCTTGATTTTAAGAAATAACACTTCATACACTATTTTGAGTTTGATCAAGTCATCACAATCTGTAGAATCCCACTGTATATTTTGCTATAGTAAAATAACGTAATATCAAAATATTTCTATTCTTAGGAACACTCATTTGGTATAACAACTAATTCACCAAAGCAACCACAGTAGGTACACTAACTTTAGACAGCTTTGAGCAAATAAACAAAACTAAATTAGAAACGTAGGAACATAAACGGAACGCGAATATTTTTGTCTTTATTTTTAGAGTAAGCACATTCATTCATTCACTCATTCAACATTCATAACACGTAGAAGATCTTTTTCGTTTTCCGTCAAAACTTCTGAAAACTTTTTCGTTATTACACATAGAAACACGTTTAGATATGCGTGGTACTGTGTTTTTGGGTCATGTAAATGAACATCACTTTTATTATACGAGTAACTTATGTAAATATACTTATCATAAGATTTTTTTTTAATTGTTGCAAAGCTCGCGCTTAACCACTATCTTACCTGATAGTCGATAATGGAGCACGCTTGCCTAGAAGTAAGCTATTCACTCTTGGAATTAAAGATCCCCAGGCTGTAGCTATCAGGAAACAGAGACTCCAGCAACGAAATCCACTCTTTAGTTGTACGCACGCAAGATATTATCTGGACACGTACCAGGAAGGCGGGAGAAAAAGTCTTGGAAGGACTCGCGAGAAGTTTTTATAGCAGTTGGAGAGTATTAGTTAATAAAATCTAATCTGGATAATCTGGATATTATTTCATGTACCTACAGCTGAGTTCTGGAAAAAAGTAGCACATTCCTCTAATTATATCCAAAGGCATTTCCTCTACTACAGTCAAAATTACGCATGTAGAAATAGCATAAGAAATTATAACGCTGACCTTGATTATATTTTTTTTTTTAAATATGTTTCAGTGTATAGAATTGTCCAATAAAATAAATAAAGTTATTTAATGACATCTATGGAGGGTTTCTTTTAGTTGTCATGGTGACTGATTCAATTGAAATGTAGAAAGTTTCCTTTTACAAGTATAAAATATTTCAGAACACGTATCTCAAGTTACGACCACCATAAAAAGTCAATATGGCGTAAGTCAAAATATATCTTTTTTTTTTCACTCAATGCGGATACAAAATTCAAAAATATATATTTTGCTGCGCCCAAATTGGGTTGAGTTGCTCTTCTAGTCAGGCGATGACATGTTGGGGACTGAAGCAAGACTTGAATACAAATAGCCGATATAGGAAATGCTGACGTACCCGAGTGTTGGCAAACATTGTTGACTTTAATTCTTAAGAGAGATTTTATCGTAGGTGAATCTACAAATGGGCTTATGTAGGTGTATAAATAAAGTTATATCATACTAACATCAGGAATTTGAATTGGCATTTGAAGATAAAAACTTGTCAACCTACATACTTAAGTTTGACAAGTTCTCAACTTAAAATTCTCAATTCAAAAACCGTGTAGGTTGATTTGCCAATTCATAGTGTTAGGTTGACAAGTTCAAAACTTCAAATTCTCATTTCAAAAACCGGCAGGTCGATTTGATAGATCCAAAAGTCACAAAGTTCGTAAATACCAGAAATGCTTTTACAGTAATAAAGTAAATTATTCATTTTTGAAATACTTTTTATTCGTTATTTTCTTCTTTTCCGAACAAAACCTAGCTATTTCAAGTTATGACCAAATGTTTTGGAAAATTACAGTTATAAAGAGATAATTTTGCCGCACAACGCCAGTTTTAAGTCAAGCGTTGAAAATTATTATTGTCACTGGTTTTTATCGTTAAAATAGGGTGAGGCAGTATTTAAACAGCAAATTGAACTTCTAATTGCATGGTTTCACCCATGATTAATTGCTGCCATAATTTTCGGTTGTAATTAACGTTAGCATGCATAATTTTCATATTATGAGTATAAAGGAAATACATATTTATTGTACAGGAATATGTTATTATCAAGAGTGTATGTTAATTTTGGAGAACCTATAGTTTAGAATACTTAGGAACAATGAGATACTGAGGTTTTAATTTACTGCAAATACTGCATGTTACTTTAATAGGCCTTGGAAAATCAAAGTTAACTGAAAGAATACAGGAGTGTATCTGTAAAAGTCTGACACCCCCTCTCGCTAGAACGAGATGGATCGGGGAACTTATTTGACGAATACCGAACTCAAAAAAAAAACTGTAGGCAAAAAGTTGAAGATAATATATATGTATATGTCTTTTCAAGTTTGGAGGTATGCAGAACAGAGTGTAAGGTCCTGCAAACCTCCGTTGAAAAGGGTCCTCCAACCAGACGGGTGTTATGTCTGGTGGGCAACTGCCCAATAGATGATTTCAAGCTGTTCTTTATGTTCTAATCGCGCGGAGAACTTTAATTGCGCGATGCAGGATTAGTTCTTATGTGACGCTATAGATGTCGCTACACTCGTATCTATTCTCCATATCTGTCAAATCCATCTTAGGGTTGTCTGAAAAAAATTGCTTTTAGCGATAATACCCCCTATTAATTTTAAGTTCCTACGGTAATTATATTTATGGTTTACAATAAAGAGTATACCTATCTATCTAATATAATTTCTGAACTGACCATTAGGGTACGTTCTTTTTAAGGTAAGTACCTAGTTCTCGTAAAAGTTGCAGTTGCACTTCAAAATAAAGCACAAATAAAAATAACTCCTAACAAAAACAATCGAATAATCTTTATCTGAACACAATAAATTACCTATCGTCAGCAGAAAAATAATATAAATGAAAGGCTCAGTCTAAAGCCACTGATATTATGATAAACTACCTATGGATATTGGCAGATTATGAGGATTATTGGACTCTAGAAAAAATGTTCGTATAAGCTACAGGGGAAATAAAGACGAATGGTTTATTTATGTTTGATTTTTGTGGAAATTAGGATATATTATTATGATGCTATAAAATAACGCTATTAATTACCCTCAAATAGGGTGAATAGGAACGCTGGACAATCAAGCTAAAATTTAGTTTTACCAAAATATACGCGTAAGACAAATGTCTGTACGGACTTGGGGGAGACCTTTACCATCAGAAAAAAGCATGATTAAGACAATATAATTATTTTAAGTAATTCACGTTGTTATCATTGTTAAATTATTCGTCATAGTGGTCTTTCAGATATTCTTTAGTAATATTATATCATAGTAATATCAACATGTTCAAAATCTTTGGTCAATGTGTACGAATAAAACGATGATAGCCGTTGAATGCTGGTTGTCTGTCAAGACTCTTTATCTCAAGATCGCGTGGAGGTATCTGGTTGAAATTAAAACCATAAACTTATATCTGCAGTCCCTTGAAGCTGTGAAAAAATCAACTTTTTAAGTTAACGAATAAAAAAGATACGGCCGTTTATGTCGCAAAAAACGTACATTTCGATACTCTCAAAGGAATCAAAATTCATAGGGTACTTCCCGTTGACCCAGAATCCTGAAATTTGGTATAAAGTAAGATCTTATAGCACAGGTATAGGAACAAATCTGAAAACAGTAAATTTGTTCTTAAGTAGGTACGTCACAAAAAAAAATACTTTTTTGCAATTCGGAAAAATCTCCGAGACTCCATTCGGGAATTGTAGTTTGTACGGAACCCTCAAGGCGCGAATCCAACTCGCACTTGCCCAGTTTTTTTCAAGTGTGTCCATGCAATTTGTAGCAGACAAACCGCGAAGGTACTGTTGAGAACAAATCTTACTTGTAGTGTTTAAACTGCAATAAAGTGTGGCAGTCGACAGGTAGTTGGCTCAACGCCCACAAGCACTTTTAAGTCTGATTTCAACAGCACTTAGTTGAGGTTAAATACACACTACATCTCTGAAATAGATGACGAAGAAAATTGTTTTGTTTTCTATGATTATTTTTACTAAACGTTTCTTGATGTTACAATTCTATGACCACAAGAAGCTATTGACACTACTAAGTAATAGAGTATTGAAGGTTTCGATCGGTGAAATAATTGATCAAATATCTTTGGAAAGTCTTCAACAAGGTAGATCGATGACCTGTCCCCCTAGCCAAGTTACAACCGATTCATTCCGATTCTCTTTTCGTTGATCGCCTCGAGTAGGCCACGCCTCCTATTCCTTTGTTCTGACCACGTGACTGATCGTTGAGATGACGTCAGAACAAAGTAATCGGAGGCGTGGCTGACTCGAGGCGATCAACGAAAAGAGAATCGAAACGAAACGGTTGTAACTTGGCTAGGGGGGCTGGTGAGAGTCGCGGGAATTCGATGGTTACGAAACGCATAGGACCGTTTGTTCTGGTGACTCTTGAGGGAGGCCCATAGGCCTTAGGGCTGGACATATCCAGCAGTGGACGTCTTTCGGCTGAAATGATGATGATGAAGATCAATTTTCTAGAGATTACAACTTTGAAATCAAGAGTTTCAAATCAAGATTATTACGAGTGTTTGCAATTTCTGCGAGAATTTTCTATCAAAAATATAAGCCCGCATTTTTCTTTAGAGTAACTAACCAACTCCTTTCTTAGTGGATATACAACCTCTCCAAATATATAATCTAACCGTGTACAAATGATTGATGAGCAACGACCCATGCCAAGTAGTATATTTATAAATCTACCCAGTATATTTTCCGATTTTCCATAAACCACAGCCTATTAATATCGTGGTACAGTATAAATACCTTGAAACCGTCAACAGTACTGGGTTACATATTCACCACGCAACCTCACACTGGATTGAACATGATAATCTAATTTTAGAATACTTAATGTGTGTTTATTTTTATCGCACGCTGTAATTACCTTTGGTTAAGGAGCAAGTTTTTTTTTTTTAAATTGTATAAACGAGTGCGTAACTGCGATCCCACCTGATGGTAAGCAGTGATGCAATCGTTAATGGTGAAGCGCATTAGTTTATTAGGAGTCTATTCACTCTAGCCTAAATTATGATCGGACGGAAAGACCGTAGTAGGCAAATTGTTGCAGTCCTTTAATGTTCGCGGTATAAATGACGAAGTGAAACGCTTAGACCGGACAGTAGAGGTTTTAACAACGTAAGTGTGGATACTCGCCGTACTGTCAATTACTCAAATAGTAGTATTTTATATTGCATTGATACAGTCTAATAATAGTTTGCACGATATTGCTCGGTAAACTGCCTTTTATTTACAAACGTCATGCAACTTAAAAAGCCTATTAGCCTCATTTGAACTCTTACTTCACTTATCGGATAAGAACGTAAGTAAAAAAGTCAAGTTCTCATGAGTAAGGAAGTAGGGTCTAACATTGCATGGTTTCATTTTCAGGACAGTTTCACTTAGGCTTAGCTGCAAAAATATTGTTTGCTGAAATACCCGGAAATTGAAAATGTAGTAGTGCAGTGTTGAAAATGTAGTAGGGGTGGCCGAGTGGTAACGGCCCTTGCAAGTCGTACGTCACTAGTTCACGCTTAGGTCTCATTTTATCAGCACTGCTTTCAAAACGGTGAAAGAAATCATAGTGATGAAACGGGCCTGTCCTAGAAACAAAACTTTGAAGACATGTGACATCCACCAACCCACAATGGGCCCATGTTGTGGATTTCGGACCATTCCCTCTCATAGACAGGACGTTTGAGTGAGTACTAGTAGTAGCGACATTAGATGGCTTAATCAGCCTTGCTATGCCATGCTTTAATATTAGCTACTTATTTTGTTATTATAACTATGGTTTATAATAATATACTGGACTCGGTGTCCGGTATATTATTATTAGCTACGTAATCTACCAAGCTTATTTTAACGCTGCATTGTTGGGTCATAGTAAGCTTTTGTTTTATTAAAATTGGTTTGATATTTCTAAAACTATGTTAGTTAAACCAAAAGCCAGTAAATGCGAGTTTCAACATAGGTAATAATGTTCTTCTATATTACCTATACATTAAGTCTGCTGTAAAAAGATGTATGACCCATCATTTTGTGGATGTCATTTTAGCAAAGGAATACCACTGTCTGTTTCCACCCACTGCAGCACTAATGAAAAAGAAATACTGATCACAATCTAAATCCTAACTACAGCTATAAAAAAAAACTTAATTAATCTAAACATTGTCATAATTAAATCTCAAAACGAACACTACATTGTAACTAATTAAGCGGCAACCTCTTAGGTGATTATAATTATTAATACTGGTCTCGAGCTTCTTTAAACCGTGAAAAGCCGAGGTTAGAAGAGAAGAAGCGGTGCATTTTTGTTATATTGTGTCAAGAACTAAGTATAAGCTTAAATATTATAACAAAATCTGCCCCATCATGTCTGTCTGTCTGTATGAACGTGATAAACTCAAAAATCACTGAACGGATTTTCATGCAATTTACCAGTAGATAAAGTGATTCATGAGGAAGATTTCGGTGTACAATTACATGCATTGCATGTGCATATACAGAACACCCGAAAATTTTACAGATTTCTAACCCCCGTGCGAAGCTGGGGCGATTCTTCAGTATTTGATAATGAAACTCTTTTATTAGGAGTGTGAACAGAGAATATCAAATCATACATGATATGTCATCTGAAAGTACTAGGTCACTCAAAAATTTTTTATGTATAGCAAGTACTGGCCACTTGTAATTATTTTGAAAACTTATTTAAAAGTAAAAATACTAAAACCCGACTACGACAAAAAAAAACGACGAAACTAAAAGTATGAAACAAGATTTCCAGGATGCTGAAAAAAACAAGGTAAAAAGAAAAGCCGCAGTCACACGTTATAGGTAACAACCGAAACACTTTAATAACGTGTGACTACGGCTTTTCTTTTTACCTTGTTTATTTCAGCAACCTGGAAATCTTGTTTCATACTTTTAGTTTCGTCGTTTTTTTTTTGTCGTAGTCGGGTTTGTTTTTTTACTTTTTTTTTATTTAAATTATTTAGGTGTTAAATCATTGTGCTTCTATACCATTTGCAAAAGCTAAATTTAAAATTTCTAATTAATAATGGTAAATTAATTTTTGTCCACCAGAGGGCGCCATATCAAGTTTTGTGACACGTCACGTAACCTATGTTCAGCGGAAAATTAAGATGGTTCTAACGATACCTCATACGTCGAGATCCGATAAGTAGATTAGGAGCTATGTGGGAACAGATGAACAAACTCACATACATACATAGCCTGTCAAAATCATAACCCTCCGTAGTCGGGTAAAAATACCATTATTCGAATTTTGAATTTCCCTCCACATTTTTTCGAGAGCCAAATCAAGTTATCTTGTCTCATTTAAAACTGAATCTGCATCGAGAACATTTTCGTGCGTTGATTTTCTACGATTTTAAATGTGGCCTAATGCACTATAGCAGCTAAGGTGCTTGACTGTGTGTTTGAGCGTAGGATAAGGGGACATCTTAAGCCAAATGATGCACAGTTCGGTTTTAGAGCTGGGTTGTCCAACGAAACTGCTATTCTGGCGCTCAAGCACACAGTTAGGTACTACACTGACAGAAGTACTCCTGTGTATGGTGCCTTTCTGGATCTCTCCAAGGCTCTTGACCTGGTTAATTATAATAAGATATTATAATTAACCATGATGGTCAAAGCTGAGGGAGAATGCCATACCCCATGAGCTGATAAACCTCCTCGAGTACTGGTATAACCATCAAATTAACCAGGTCAGATGGTCGGGTTCTTTGTCTGGTGAGTATAGGCTGGAGTGTGGCGTGAGGCAAGGTGGCTTGACCTCCCCAGGGCTCTTCAGTCTGTACGTCGATCAGCTGGTCGAGGAACTCGGCAGCACTGGTGTCGGATGCTCTATTGATGGTAAGATTATTAATAGTATCATTTATGCTGATGACATGGTGCTGCTGAGTCCCTCGATTGATGCACTCAGACGGCTGCTTGGAGTGTGTGAGCGATACGCCACGGCTCATGGACTCCTGTACAATGTCAGGAAGAGTGAGGTCATGGTGTTTCGTGCTGGTTCCAGAAAACCTAGGTCGGTTCCTCCAGTTTACCTATATGGGGTAGCGCTTGAGAGGGTGTCTCAATTTAAATACCTTGGGCACGTTTTCAATGAGGATCTGAATGATGACGATGATTTGGAGAGAGAGAGAAGAGCGTTGTCGGTCCGATGTAATATGTTGGCCCGCAGGTTTGCTAGGTGTACTAAAGAAGTGAAAATTACACTGTTTAAGGCCTACTGCCAGACTTTTTACACCTGCAGTCTGTGGGTCACGTATACGCAGAGGGCCTACAACGCTCTTCGAGTTCAGTACAATAATGCTTTCCGGGTGTTGTTGGGGCTTCCACGGTTCTGTAGCGCGTCAGGCATGTTTGCTGAGGCAGGCACGGATAGTTTTGAGGCTATCATGCGCAAAAGAACGGCATCCTTGATGCATAGGATACGTGGAGGCTCCAATAGCATCCTGAAGGTAATTGCTGAGAAACCAGACTGTCCTTTCTTGAGGCACTGGTCCCGCAGGCATGCCTGCGGGCCTGGTGCTGAGGGAAAATATATGAATTAGGGGATGATTTCTATTTTGTTTTAATACTTTTTTTTTTTACTAACATAGTTGTTTAAGTATCTCTGTTACTAACACATTATGGATTTTCTATATCTGAAATAAAGTATATTATTATTATTATTTATAAGCTGATGAGTCATTTGATCGAATTCAAATTGTTTTTGTGGATTAAGAACCTTCAACAGCAACCATCTACCGCTGGTATAGCGAGTTCAAGCGCGGTTGCCTTACTTTGGGGGATGAACAAAGGAGTAGTCGTCCTACGATGGCTGTCACGGAAGAAAGTGTGCTGGCCGTAAAAAATAATAATTTAAGAAAACATATGAATTACATATGAAGAGATTCAGCATATACTGCAGATTGGTTCGGAAAGCGTTCACAAGATTCCACAACTTTCTGAGTGTCCCACGTATAGATACAATTTTAGGACATTAGCATGTCATAAGACATAGAGAGTTTTCACCCAAGTCTGTGCATGGTCGAAGAAAAAGCTTAAACCCTATCCACCACGTGGGTAATAAATGGGGCCTTTAATGATATCAATTCCAGATACGTAGCTATTTCTAGAGTAATACATTACACTTCTGATTAGGATCACAAGTAAGTGTGCTAAGCTATCTATGCTAATACGTGTTCTGTATATAAATGTTTCAATGATTTACAGTTTCAATTATCATTTACATGCGCTTAAGTGACCAATGTAACGGGGTTTAAAATGAGTATTTTTTATTAACCTTTTGACGTGCGTAATTAGAGACACAATAGTAAGACAATGGCTTGCGGGCGCCGGCTACCGCCTGAGCGTTAATGAATTAATGTCATCTACATTAATATAATAAAGAGGTAAAGTTCTATTTTTTTTGTTTGTAGGCGATAATCTCTAAAAGTACTGGTCCAATTGCTAAAAAATTTTCACCGATAGAAAGCTGCTTTATTCCTGAGTGACATAGGCTATATTTTAAGTACGGGGGCGAAGCCGCGGGCAAAAGCTAGTTTAAAATAAAGCGTTGGTATTAGGATTCACCTGTACCTAGAAAGGTAGAATTGCGTGGAATACAGAAAGGGAGGCTCTTGCTCTATATCCTGTCAACAAATCCTTCATACCTAAATGCCTTTCACAATAATTGTTCAGGTGTATAAGCTTGATAAATAACCTGTTTCAGGGTGTAACAGGTTACTTAGGAACGTCTTGTAAAAGGCAAGGCGAGTTTTGACAAAACACTTTTTTTATTAATGATAGGCTCGCGTTTGACCACCGTCTCACCTGATGGTAAGCGATGATGTGGTCGACGATGGGGCACGCTTGCCTAGAAGTAGCCTATTCACTCTTGACTTAAAGACCCCTAGGTTGTAGCTATCAGGAAACACAGACTCCGGCAAGGAATTCCACTCCTTGGCTGTACGCATAATAAATGTGTTCTCAAAACACTTTATGCGTATGGGTGGGATAGTTACCATGTACGTCATCTCGCAAATCATCTTTTATACAATGAGTCCATGGTTTCTTTGATCTTCCTGTAACCTTTTTCAAAACTATTACACTAGAAAGCCCAAACAATTTTGTTACGTCAACAAAGAAACAAAAGTAGGTCTCACAACAATACACAAGGTAACTAAACGCCTAATTGATGGTATCTACTGCGACAATAAATAAATACGTTTTACAACACCGGTGCCAAAGGAAACCCGTAATTACGTATTACTTTTTTATGAAGTATGCTTCGAGTTCGACCTGATCGATAATGAAGAAAATAGGCTAGCATACAATTGAAAATTGGACTGCAAATGTCAGAGGACTTGCCATTATTTTTGTTAATTAGTGCACGTGGGGTGAGCAGGCCTTTTGAATTGCATTCATCAACGTAATTCTGTTCTGTTTGGATTACAGGTGTAGTCTTTGACTGCCGTTTTAATCTTGTCGTCGCAAGCGCGACTGTTGAGGATGGCGTCCTGGGTTCGATTCCCGGGTTGGGAAAAAAATGTTGTTGGGCTTTTCCATAAAATTACGTTCATAGGCCTTCTTCAAATATCGCCATATCAACCAGTTCTAACGGCCAGTTCTAGCGGAATAAGGGCTCTAAAGTATTTGCACGAGATCTGTCTATTGGGCAAAGCCAGCTCACGAAACTGAAGACCGACGATGGCAGAGTCATATCCGCCAAATCGGAGCTTCTGGGAGAGATCGAGGCTTTTTATGGACAGTTATACACGTCTATCGCTAAACCCGCTGTAAATCTAGTGAACGACCCAAGAGCTGGATTGACTCGACACTATACCGAAGATATCCCGGACGTCAGCCTGTACGAGATTAGGATGGCTCTGAAGCAGCTGAAAAACAACAAGGCGTCGGGTGAGGACGGAATTACGGCCGAACTCCTGAAGGCGGGTGGAAAACCGGTCCTTAAGGCCCTTCAGAAGCTATTTGATTCCGTCATACTCGAGGGAAAAACGCCACAGGCGTGGAGCAGAGGCGTGGTGGTACTCTTCTTTAAGAAGGGCGATAATGCCCTGCTTAAGAATTATAGGCCCATCTCGCTTCTGAGCCATGTCTACAAGCTGTTTTCCAGAGTCATCACGAATCGTCTCGCGCGCAGGTTCGACGACTTCCAGCCTCCCGAACAAGCCGGATTTCGTAAAGGCTTCAGCACCGTGGACCACGTACATACGCTGCGGCAGGTTATACAGAAGACTGAGGAGTATAATCAGCCTCTCTGCTTAGCGTTTGTGGACTACGAGAAAGCCTTTGATTCGATTGAAACTTGGGCTGTACTGCAGTCTCTCCAACGGTGCCAAATTGACTATCGGTATATCGAAGTGCTGAATTGTTTGTACAAAAACGCCACTATGTCAGTCCGACTACAAGACCAGACCTCGAAACCTATCCTCTTGCAGCGGGGTGTGAGGCAGGGAGACGTTATTTCTCCGAAACTGTTCACGGCAGCAATGGAGGATGTCTTCAAGGTTTTGGAATGGAGAGGGCTAGGCATTAATGTCAATGGCGAGTACATCACTCACCTTCGGTTTGCCGACGACATAGTAGTCATGGCTGAGACTACGGAAGAGCTCAGTATAATGCTTGGTGACCTCAGTAGAGCTTCCGAAAGAGTGGGACTTAAAATGAACATGGACAAAACCAAAGTCATGGTAAACAGCCATGTAGCACCCACTCCTATCAAGGTCGGGGACTCTACACTCGAAGTTGTAGACGAATACGTTTACCTGGGACAGACGGTCCAGTTGGGAAGGTCTAACTTCGAGAAAGAGATCAATCGTCGAATCCGACTCGGCTGGGCAGCGTTCGGGAAGCTGCGCGGTGTCTTTTCGTCCAATATACCACAGTGTCTCAAGACGAAAGTCTATGACCAGTGCGTGTTGCCAGTGATGACATATGGCTCCGAAACGTGGTCGCTTACAATGGGCCTCATTAGAAGGCTTAAAGTCACCCAAAGGGCAATGGAGAGGGCTATGCTCGGAGTTTCCTTGCGTGATCGAATCAGGAATGAGGATATCCGCAGGAGAACCAAGGTTGCCGACATAGCACGAAGAATCGCCAAACTAAAGTGGCAATGGGCAGGGCACATTGCTCGCAGAACAGATGGCCGTTGGGGCCGAAAGGTTCTGGAATGGCGACCACGTACCGGAAGACGTAGCGTTGGAAGGCCTCCTACAAGGTGGACCGATGACTTGGTAACGATTGCGGGAGTCCGATGGATGCGAGACGCACAGGACCGTTCGTTGTGGCGACGCTTGGGGGAGGCCTATGTCCAGCAGTGGACGTCTTTCGGCTGAAATGATGATGATGATGAACCAGTTCTATGCACTTTTAGCGGACTCCCTCAGCCTTTACTAGATTTTCAGTCCACTTAACCTTTTGAGTGCGTAATTAGAGACACAATAGTAAGACAATGGCGCGTAAACGCCGGCGTTAATGCGGGGATCAACAGCTTAAGAGAGAACTTCCATCGTTGCATTCTCCGATTCGCGGTCGTCACTATAGAACCCTTCGACCTCATCGACTACCTGCAAGCAATGAGCCCTGCTCACTGACACATAACTAGTTTTGCGCACATTAGAATTTTTAAAAGAAAGTTTTCTAAGCAGCACATTCGACATTTGAGAGAACTTCCATCGTTGCATACTCCGATTCACGGTCTTCACTATAGAACCATTGGCCTCATCGACTACCTGCAAGCAATGAGCCCTGCTCACTGACACATAACTAGTTTTGCACACATTATAATTATTAAAAGAAATATTTCTAAGCAGCACATTCGATATTTTTTTTGGTTAAAGATATTTATTGCTCATAAAGAAATTTACATTTCACTTAAATGAGAACAAAATTTAAAACTAAGGTAAACTAAATCATACTTCGACAATCGGACTTACAAATTATTGTAAGTCTGTGTTACTATTAAGTAATGTACAGAAAAAACAATTTATTACATGATACACATACACAGTATTCAAATTTATTTGGTTAGTGGGTATTCCCAAAAATAATGTTGTTACCAACTAAGACAAACTACCTCGTTTGCAGAAAAAGAATGCGGTCTCGTTGTCACAATGCAAATAAGTCACTCAGTAGTACTACTTACGCAAAGTTATCAGATTTAAGTTTTTTTTTTTTAATATTTTTTTAACTTTTGTATATTAGTAATCTACTATTTAAATATTCGATATTTTAATGTAGCAAATTTCACATTTCGAAATCCAAGGGCCAAAAAAGCGCTCAAAAAAGCGTCCAGGGAACTAAAAGACCTTTCTCCTGCTAAAGCCACCAAGTATTCCCTGTGGAAGGCAACCAAAACTTTTATCGACCCCTATACCACAAACTTCCACTCCGGATACAAGACAAAAACTGGGCAAAAACTGCACAGTGAAAGGTTAATGCACATCATCTTAGTCAAGTTTTTATACCAATTAATTATAGTAAACCTAGACACGAATTTGATAATTATAGACTCTGTCTTCGACCAGGACCTTCAACTTGCCCTTCAAATCTCGACACCCAAAGAATTATCTAGAAATATCAAATGGATAATTACAAAGCCTTGGGTTTTGATCTCATTGATAAAAAGGTTCTAAAAGAGTTACCATGTAAGGTCTCTATCTCTCTCCGTCTATCTATCTACCACTCTATGTAACGCCATCCTTTGTGTAGGATACATTTCAGATTGATGGAAAATCTCCCTGGCACAAATCCGTCAAACCAAGCCACAAAGTTACTTCATACCGACATATCGGCTTACTGCCAGTTAAATCCAAACTATTTGATTTGGCTTTTGAAAAGAACATGCTACAGAACAGGGCCATAAGTGTGCATAATATTCATTAAAACAAAAAATTTCATTTATCAGCCTTCCTGGACATACAACCCTTAGCAACCCTTTGATAGAGTTTGGCATAAAATACTGTTGTATAAGGTGATATCATTTCACATTGGTACATATTTTGGAATCTTAAAATCATGTCTAACAGGCTATTTCAAATAATAAAAAAAAAATTAACAACTCCACATCAGACGTCCATAATATCACCGCAGGAGTCCCGCAAGGGTTTCTCTTAGGGCCGCTGTTTAAGACGCACCTACCGCGAAGCTTCTGGGCTCGCGGTTGGTTTACAGTTGCGACGTTTACAAGTGATACAGCCTTACTTGCTTCAAGCTCATGTCCCGTTCAGGCTTCAGAGCTCCTATAAAGTGGATTACATAATATTGAGAAATGGTTGTGTAATTGGTGAATCACTCTTAATGTGTTGTGGCACATCTTAGTCATAGTCATAGTCATAGTAATTTATTGGTAAGGGATTCTTACAAGTCACTTACTCCAGTTACTCTCAATAGTACTCAAATTCCACATGAAAATGTAATGAGTTACCTTCTTGGGAATACATTTAGACCGTAGAATTATTAGAAAAAAAAAACACAAATAAACAAAAAGAGGTTCAATTTAAAATACAGGGTTCTCTACCAGTTGTTGGGTAGAACTTGAAACTAGAAATTCATAGCAAGATTCTCAAATAAAAAACGATGCTAAAGAAAATGTGGGCTTACGGCTTTGAACTGTGGGTATGCGAGCTAATACAATGATAATACGTAGGGCATTGTAATAAAGCACCGTAATTCATCAAAACAGAGGAAGTCCATTAAATTCCTTAACATACGGATGGTTAAAAAAGTCACGTCTACAAAAGCTCCCATACTAGTAGCAGGATAGTTTATCATTCTTGAAAGCATCCGCTGAGTGAAGAAGCGGCTTGACATCTTTGACTACAATAGTCATAAGGGGTGACAACTACACTTAAGAATGGGCAGGCGTCACAGAGAGCAACATCCTACAAACTCTCGACTACATCTTATCTGTTTATAGTCCACATGACTGATTACATGATTGCAATTAAAAAGATAAAAAACCAATTTGACTATGTATATTGTAACAATAATCTTAAAACATTATGTAGTATAAATAATAATGGTTCGGTACTTTGAATGTGAACACTATAATTACTTAGCTAGCTTTTGTTGATGACTATACACAGATATGTAAGTAACCTATGTACCTTTAGGTATATGCATAGGTAACATACGTGTGAGTAGGCTTCGAAATAATTAGTGTAGGGTATGTGGTCAGATTATACGGGACTGATTCAATATAATATGAGACACTTGGATACAAACAAGATACAGTTAGTGGGTGGACTAACATTAGTTCTGTATTACCGATTCAAAAGGTAGGCATTAATATTTATATCGATAATCCTCGACTCAATTAGAATGTGTTAGTGAGTTAATAAATAAATAGTTGTTAGAACTCGTATTTTCTTGTTTTATTAAAGAATTGTTATAATTAGCTTTGACAACTAGATGGAATTGGGTAATTGAATTAACGGAATAAAATATAAACAGGCAAATATATGGTTATGGGACACACTTGGAAGGTACTATGAGTAATAAGAGTTTGAGAGGGAAAATTAGCCGAAAAGGCATTTATTTTCCTCAATTATTTTACTCGTCTACTGTGTGATTTTCCCATTAGAAACAAAATTATCTGAACTCAATTGTTTTTTAACTTACACGTGTTTTCTTTCTGAAATTGAACATTCGTAAATTGATATTAATTTAATTGATTTAGTGTTTTCTTTTTTTTTTTAATGAACTTGACTCAGTTATTTTCAATTAATTTGATTAAATCCTTAAAAAATCACTTTAAAAAACTTGTTTTTTTTTTAAATTCAATTCGATTTACTTTTGAATTTAATTTGATTCCGTTTTTATTTTTATCATAATTCTTGTTTTCTTTTATTTATTATTATTTCTGTCCATACATTATCCTTTCTGTGTCTACTTCTTCTACTGTAAAATTGTGCTGTCACATAGAACTTTCAAATTGCTCAATTTCCTAATTATCTGAGCCACCAAGATACAGACTACGCCTAGTTTGGGGCCCACGGCCACAACTAATGTGTTCTGTTGTGTGAAATAAACAATTAGGAAGAACTAATTGTTTATTTATTTATTTTCCTATAAACTTGTGTGTGTGTCAATAAATTATTATTATTATTAATATCGCCATTTGTCAAAGGCAAGCAAACCATCAAATCATCTAGCTACGAAGACCCATCGAAATATTCAGAGAACATGTTAAATATTTATAAGTTACAAGTCGTTACTTTGTGTGGCTTCGGAAAGTAGTTACGTAGAGAAATAAATTACGAAACCGACTAGTACTTCAAGTTCTGTAACGACCAATTACTTATTGAAAGAAATATTAACGATACCCCTTTCACTTATAATAATTGGTACGGGCCCAAGGGGTAATTGACTACGCAAACTTTCACGACCGTTCGATGTTGATACAAAAACTTGGCAGGAAATGTGGTTGTTTACTAAACCTTCATTATGGTTTATACCATCCATCCTTGTCTGATTTTAGCCAACATTGATCACAGTACCCACTTGGAGACCCGAGTGGATGATGGATGAGTGAATTTGGTACTATCACATTATTCGGGAGTATAGTACGTGAAAGGTCGGGAGTACTTCTAAAGTACTTCAGAAAAAGCCTTTTGTGAAGGATCTATTCATATTATGATTTTGTGAGTAAGCGAATAAACTAGTAATAGTAACTAGTAGTAGTAGTGAGTAGATTTCATTAGTAATTTATTATTATTGTATACTTATTTATCATTTAATGATAAAAATAAAAATAAACCTATCAATAACAGGTTTACTTTTATTTTTTATAGTCTTTTTTAGGGTTCCGTACCTCAAAAGGAAAAAAGGAGATCGCCACCGAGTTGCTAGCCTGTCGGTTTTCTATCGTTTACATTTCGGGGAGTGTGCACTGGAATTGCATCTAATTCCGCCAAGTCCGTTCCATCATCGGACCACTAGACGTACGGCGTTGCGCCACCGGTACATGGTACACATCATCGCTTGCCATCAGGTGAGATGGTGGTCTAACGCGAGCCTATCATTAATAAAAAAAGGAACCCTTGTAGGATCACTTTGTTGTCTGTATGTTTGTCTGTCGAGACCCTTTATCTCAGGAACGCGTGGAGGTATCAAGTTGAAATTAAAATCATATACTTTAGTCTGCGGTCCTTTGAAACTGTGAAAAAATCAAACATCTGAGTTAACGAACAAACAAAATACGGTCGTTTATGTCGCAAAAAACGTGTATTTCGACACTCTCAAGGGAATCTAAATGCATACGGTACTTTCCGTTGACCTAGAATCCTGAAATTTGGCATGAAGCAAAGTCTCATAACACACATAGAGGAAAAAATCTGAAAACTGTAAATTTGTAGTTACGATTCCTAAAAATCTTCGTAACTCAATTCGGAAATTGAACTGTTTTCATAGATAAGTTTGTGCGGCACCCTCAGCATGCGAGTCCGACTCGCATTTGCCCAGTTTTTGATAATGTGAATGTGAGAACACTGTAGAGCCCGCGGATTCATAGATTACAATTTTAATTGTGGTTTTGGGTATAAAGTTGAATAGTCTACATTGTCCTATCATATTTATTAATACTGTAGGATCAATCACTTTTTTAAAGATTAACCATGGAGTTTTTTTGCTGGTTCTTCTACAAGGCAAACTAATTCAAGCTTAAAAGACCATTTCTAGCCTTGACTGAAACATAAAAAACCAAACGGAAGAGTGTATTTTAGGAGTGAATCAATATCATTAAAAATGTAGGTACCAGCGTTCCCTCGCATTTGTGGATTGTTTAAAAATAGCCTGAATATTTCAATCGATATGACTCCTAACACAAGTCAAGGTTAATTAACTCCCGGAAGATAATTATGCTTGGTCGCAAAATATGGAGTATTTTGAATGTCTTATTTCAGCAAATAAAATGTATTTGGAAACGAAACCAAATTTGTACAATGATAACGAAATGCGTGATCGAAGAGAGTAACATAGATAACTAGCTTCTGTCAGCGGTTTCGCCCGCGTGAAAGAAGAAGGTTTTCTCCATACAAACTTTGGACCCCCGTTTCATCACCTTAGGGTGTGAATTTTGAAAAATCCTCTCTTAGTGCTCGCCTACGTCATAAAAGGAAGCTTTGTACAAAATTTCACGCTCCTAGTCCCAGTAGTTTAGGCTGTGCGTTGATATGTCAGTCAGTCAGTTTCTCCTTTTATATATATAGATTAAAAAAAAGCTTTTGTGTCCCTCATTAGGAATTACCTACTCCTGTATCGTAAATGCTTTCATTAAAATATAACAAACTCACATACACGAGACACCCAGACCCGAAACTACTACATATCTATAAACCATATTATTTCTCTGACGACACGGATGATACAGTGGTTAAGTGATTTACTGCATTTTTTTTTTGATGGGGAAAATCATCTAAAGACATCCCCCGCTCTAGGGTGGAAGATGCGCCGCGTAAGGGTGTGTCAGACTTTTACTGACTAAAAACCCACTCCTGTTCCTTGTTTGCCATTGTTCCAGGGCCCCGGGGATCTCTTTCGCATCACCCATGGCCCCAGTAGGCTTCGACCCTGCTGGGCCCCTACGATTTGCTGACATCTCCTTGAAGCGCGACTTGGGCTCGGTCCGGACAGTTACCGGACGGTCGGACGGCGAGCTACCCACTGCTCGCCTACCGCAAGCCCGCGCCTACGGTGACCGGAATCACAGCAGCTGGGGGGCGAGGGCCATTGTCCCGCGGCGCGTGCACGTGCGGCCTCCTCCTTTGCTAGCATTACTGCTTCGCAGAAGGAGGCGACCGCCTGCCACTCCTCCTCGCTCCAGACCATGGCCTGTACCAAAGCCTGGCGTGAGAGATCGCTGCCGCCGATCGCCCCCACCAGAACACAGCGGTGCTCTACCCAGGCGGGGAACACCTCTACCGTATGCTCCACCGTGTCCTCCGGGCGGTCCACACAATGGTGGCACCCGGGCGTTTCTTCCGTACGAATCCGGTGCAGGAACCTCCCGAACTTACCATGTCCGGTGAGGACCTGCGTCATGCGGAAGGTAAGGACGCCGTGTTGCCTTTCCAGCCACTCCTCAAAGAGGGGACTTACCACCGTAGTTATTGCGTGCCCAAAGCGATTTACTGCTACGCTGCGTGTTGTGGGTTCAATTCCCGCACGGAACAACTAATTGTATAGCCTACATATAGGTATTTCGAGTCTCAATGTCTTCTGTGTATGACTTTACACGTTTGTGAAAGTACCCGGGCACGATACAGGGGTAATCTTAGTATGAGGCAATATTTATATAAAAAAAAGTTCCGTGAGGGAGTAGAATTCGCGACAGGCAGAGTATCAACCGATTGCTCAACTAATGCGCCAGCCGTGCCGTTAAATTCTGGTTATACAATATTGACGATCAAAGTGAAACAATAATTCATCGGATCATTAAAAAGTACTTTTGATTGTCATAACTTTCATGATGAATTATTGTTTCTAGTTGTCCATAACAATTCATGATATCAGCAAGGATAAGTTTAAGACGTATACGGAATTAAATAGAGCCAAAATCAATGGCTAGAGATTAGTCGTCGAATGATCGCTATTGCCAAAGCAAATGAATGGGAAACAACAAATTAGATTCTCGACAGTTTTATTGTGTTGTTTACAAGGCTATTGTTTTTCCCCATTACCTATATTAAATGGTATGAACAGTTGCGTTAGTAATATTGACTTTATAAGCGAAGAAAAAAAAATATCCTGTGTAAAAATCTATATAGATAGGTAGTTACTTTTAACTAGGAATTCGATGTTTTCAAGTTATTACTGTAGCGCCATCTAGGTCACCATTTAAGAACTATCCTGCATGTGTTTGAGTTTTTCATACGATTTAAATATAATTAAGTCACAGTGAAATTTTAAATACCGTTAGATTATAATTTATCTCGCGCGATTGTAAACATTCTAAACATGGTGAACCTTAATATTCTGCTCACAATTTAACGCATTATTTTTTGGTAGACTATAATCTATCGAAGTAAAACTGTAAAATTTTGAAAGAGCACAAAATGGAACGTATCTCGCGCGCTGATTGGTTAAACGTCATATGCCCCGCGCCGCCATATTTGTTTGATAAGATTAGATAAGATAAATTTTATTTGCCAAAAACATGTATAGGATTTTTTTTTTTTTTTTGAAATCAGTTGGAACGATTACAAAAACAAAAAAAGGCGTACAAATACAATAAATTAAATTCAAAATTCAACAATAATAATAATAAAAGGCTAGGCAGCTGGATCAAGGGCCTGATCCAGAAAGCAGTACTCCTAGACACGGCGCGTATCGTTAGGAGATTCCTCTCTCAGGAGCCCTGACCGCCGGCAGCTTGGACTCTGTTCCCGATGCCGGTGGGCTACTATTTTTTATATTTTTAAATGTTTTTTTTAATGTGTTTTTTTTTTTAAGGAAATATTTAAAAATATAATAAGTATGTAATATAATAAATAAATGGAATAATAATAATAATCCGCAGGGCAGTTTTGTGGCGAACTGTTGGGCATTAGCGACCCCACGGACCCGATCTCCAGGGAAAATTCTTGTTCTTCATCTCCGGCTTGCCTTTATTGGCCGGCCGTAGTGAACACTGACGAGGAACAGAGCTCCCACCTCTCTCTTGCCTTTATTGGCTGGCTTGAGTGGAGATTCGCAAGAGCAAACGTGCTCGGGAGAAGGATGTATAATCCAGTAAGGTGCTGGTAGGGATCTTGACCGTACTTCCGGGATTGTCCTGATAGCCGTAGTATACCTCTCCACTCCTCAAGCACCTCAGGATATGTTGCCCTCTTGTTGCTACGTCACTTCGTGCTAGCGGCCGTTTTTGGGGGCCCATTTATTGAGTGTGCAAGTCACCCCCTGCCTTTTTTCGATGCATATTAATAACGTTGTTCAGGCAGGGGCCATAGTCTTTATATATAGTTACCAGTCCACTTAAGACTCCAAAAACCATAGCCCTATTATCTTTGTTCTCCATATGTCGCAACAGTTTTTCAATAACCGGGGGTTGTCCTTGGGTGCACTAGCATAGCGCGTACAGGGATAATCGTCGGTTGGTATCATGTTTCTTTATAATTATCTAAAGGGCCTCTGCGAGTTGGCTTCGGCTCCTCGTACGCCTCCCAAAGGTCCAGGACCTCAGGGTCCTGAGATAAAAAATTATTAAAATTATAATAATAATAACCAGTCCACTTAAGACTCCAAAAACCATAGCCTTATATCTTAGTTTTCCATATGTCGCAATAGTTTCCCACCAACCGGGGGTTGTCCTTGGATACACTAGCATAGTGCGTACAGGGATAATCACCGGTTCGTACCACTTTCCATTAAAAGCGTCTAAAAGGGCCTCTGCGAGTTGGTTTCGGCTCCTCGTACGCCTTCCAAAGGTCCAGGACCTTAGGGTGCTGAGATAAATAAATGTATAATAATAATAATAATAATGCTTGAGCCAGCCGTCAACGTTTCGGCCCAACGACTGTCGGATCAGGTGCGGGTTATCCAGCGTAATCATATGTTGGACGATACTGTACTTGATCGCCTCCGTACGGAAATGAGTAACCATGCCATTGCTCCTTCGTCGCAGCCTGTGGTACCAGTGATGGTACCACCGTCCTACCATCTTTCCGACCATGCTGACGAAGAGATTACTGACATGGTTACACATGTAAGTACCCAGTGCAACAATGAATTGAGGAGTGCTTTGGAGTGTGCTATTCGGGAGTATCGCAACATGCCGCTCGAACTTAGGCCGCGCTTACCTCGTTTGCCCATGCATAATAAGAATAAGGCGCTGGTGGCTGCTCTGGATTTGCAGTTGTCAAACTATTTTGACGACTGCGAAGATCTCACTGATACACACTCGATAATGTACTGCGCAGCTGTTGCGGCATGTCGTGTAGCTCACGTCAAGTTTCCAAGCTGTGACGTATCTACACGACCGAAACCAGCCGTGCCGGCTTGGCAGTGCAGGATCGAGCGTCGTATTGGTGGGGCCAGAGCACTCATCGGCAAACTAATCTGCTTCAGGGAGGGCAACACTCGCCCAAGAGTGATGCGCTTTGTGAGGCGGGCGTTTTCGGGGACTGACATCAGCCCCCGAGACTATATGTCCCGTGTCACAGAGCGCATCGACTTCCTGAAGCAGAAGGTGTATGCATGGGCAAACCGTATCCGCAGGTATAAGCGGCGGGTGGAGCGATACACCCAGAATCGCACATTCCGGAGTAATGAAAGGTGGGTTTATAGGGCTTGGGAGAGACCGGACCAAGGTGTGACTGATACGCGCCTCCCGGATGATGACGCCATGAGTTCATTCTGGCGCAGCATCTGGTCGGTGCCTGTCAGTCACACCGAGGGTGACTGGACTCGAGAGGTCGAGCGTGCGTGCGATCCAATACCACAAATGGGGGCAATTGACATCAGCCCCCAAGATGTAGCTCGTGCAGTCCGTCCGTTGCCAAACTGGAAATCTCCAGGGCCGGATGGGCTGCACAATTTCTGGATTAAGTGGTTTACAAGATCGCACGCTCGCTTGGCATATCAGTTTCAGTCTGCCTTAGAGTCAGGGTCGCTACCCCAGTTCCTAACAACAGGAATAACCCACCTGCTCCATAAGTCAGGTAGTACTGCGGAGCCTAAAAATTATAGACCGATCACCTGTTTGCCAACGGTCTATAAAGTTCTTACATCCATACTGAGAAGCAAAATTAATAGTCATATCGACAAAAATCTGATCATGTCACCTTCTCAGAATGGATGTAGGAACGGGTCCCGCGGTACTAAGGAGCTGCTCCTCATTGATATGACCATTAGCCAACAGGTTCGACGTTTCCGAAAGGATCTGTCGACGTGTTGGATAGATTATAAGAAGGCCTATGACTCTGTTCCTCATACATGGCTCATGAGGGTGCTGGAATTGTATAAAATTGATACAACACTACGCACCTTCCTGATGTCGTGTATGAGGCAATGGAGTACGGTCCTCCGCTATCCAGGATGTCGACATATCCAGAGGAATAGCGAACCTGTAAGGATCGAGCGAGGTATATTCCAGGGTGATAGTTTGAGTCCACTTTGGTTTTGCCTAGCCTTGAATCCTCTAAGCACACTGCTGGAGAATTCAGGTCTAGGCTATCGGTTGAAGAGAGGTGGTCAGGTAATATCTCACCTACTTTACATGGATGACCTGAAACTTTTTGCCCCCAACAATCTGCAACTGATGGAGCTACTGAAGGTAACTGAAACCTTCAGTAGTGCCATCAGGATGGAGTTTGGTGTGGACAAATGTGCGGTCATGCATGTAAAACGAGGGGAGGTTGTGGAATCCGTGGGCACTCAACTCACGGATTCCATAAACCTGAGATCCCTCTCTCCAACCGAAACCTATAAGTATTTGGGTATGTCGGAAGCTCTAGGCATCAATATCACTGACATGAAGCAATCGTTGAAGGAACGTTTCTTTGGACGCCTGAAGAAGGTATTCAATAGTCTTCTTTCAGGCGGAAACAAGGTGCGTGCCTTCAACGGTTGGGTCATGCCGGTATTGATGTACTCTTTCGGCGTACTCAAATGGACTCAAACGGAACTTGACGCCCTGGATAGGAGGGTCCGCACACTGCTGACTGCATACCGAATGCATCACCCACGATCGTCGGTGATGAGACTGTATATCCCGCGGAAGTGTGGAGGTCGAGGTTTTTTAAATGCTAAGACCCTACACAACCGCGAGGTATGCAGTCTCAGGGAATATTTCCTAGCTACCGACGTGGGTATGCATCGAGATGTAGTGGCAGTGGACAAGGGACTCACCCCGCTCTCTCTGGCTAACGAGAACTGGCGTAAACCGGTAGTGCTTGACACTAACGATCGCAGGGAAGTATGGCAGAGCAAGGAACTTCACGGACGCTTTTTCCGGGCCTTTCACGGGCCCGATGTAGACCAATTGGCGTCCGTAGCCTGGCTGCGTTTCGGTGACCTCTTTGGGGAAACCGAAGGTTTTGTCTGTGCAATTATGGACGAAGTTATCATGACGAATAACTACCGGAGATTTATTGTGAAGGACGGCACGGTTGACATCTGTCGGGCATGTCACCGTCCGGGAGAATCAATTCGTCACATTATCTCTGGTTGTTCTCGTCTAGCTAACGGAGAGTACTTGCATAGACACAACCTTGTAGCCAGGATTATCCATCAGCAACTTGCTCTGAAATACTCTCTTGTGGAATCGGAAGTGCCGTACTACAGGTATGAGCCCGACCCAGTTCTTGATAATGGTCATATCACTTTGTACTGGGATCGGTCCATCATCACTGACAGGACTATTGTAGCCAATAAGCCTGATATAGTGGTGGTGGACCGAAGCGAGAGGCGTGCAATGATTGTTGACATATCCGTTCCGCATGACGAGAACCTCGTGAAAGCCGAGAAAGATAAACAAATCAAGTATATTGACTTGGCTCGCGAGGTTGTCGACATGTGGGATGTGGACTCAGCGATCATTGTACCGATAGTCGTGTCAGCCAATGGCTTAATAGCCAAGAGCCTCGACCAACACCTTAGGAGGCTCGCGTTAGGCGGCTGGATCAAGGCCTTGATTCAGAAAGCGGTACTCCTGGACACGGCTCGTATCGTTAGGAGGTTCCTTTCTCTGGAGCCCTGACCGCCGGTAGCTTGGACCCTGTTCCCGATACCGGTGGGGTACTATTTTTTATATTTTTAAATGTTTTTTTTTTATTTATGTTTTAAGAAATATTTAAAAATGTACAAAATATGTATATAAAGTAAATAAAGGGAATAATAATAAAATTCAAAATACAGTAATAATATAATCTTAAGAGCAAATTTTTTAATTCAATGTTTGTTAAAATTGTTCTCTTCAAAGTTTACCATTTCGCGAGATAGATTATAATCTAACGGTATTTACAATTTTACGGTGACATATATATCGGGCAGTTGCAGTACCCACCTGGTCGGAGGAGCTTCCCTTTTTAACGGAGGTTTGCAGTACTTTTAATCCTGTTCCTAGCACGCCTCTAAATTACAATAATTATATTTAAAAAAAAAACAGATCAAATCAATGGATAATGTGTGAAAAGTTGATTTCATTTGTTATTTTACAGCCGTTGCTATAAATTTTAGAATAAAGCATCATCAGTAAAGAATTCAAAATTGTATCTACGTACCTATTGTGAAAACGAAAAAAAGATATCGATGCTTTTACCTTGAATGAAATGTGATAGAAATATATTTCTGGAAAATGAACCAAAGTGTTTGCGTTTATTATTTGCAATAAAGCATAAATAAAACAAATATCATCCATCAATTAAAAAACTACTTCTTGAATTAAGGATATTATTGTAATAATAGATCAATACAATCAATGAATGATTTATAAAGTCAGTCCCCGTCTTCGTAGACCCATTCATCTGTCAATGTCACGCCTCCGATCGGACCTAAAGCTAATGAATGGAAAGGCGAAATTTCTCCAATCCTATTATTACAGCTTACCAAACCCAAAGACTTCAAACTTTGAGGGAGAGTCATATAAAGAGCAAATTGAAAAGGTTAAATAATTCTATGGTCGGTCATGAATGCTTTATCCACTCATTATCTTACAATACGCAATATATAACCGTGCGTTTTTAAACTGGGCTCAAATGGACTACGATAGATAAAGTTCCTTCATCTAGAGAGGAGGCTTGTGTCTCAAACGTGGTAACATTATAAGGCTGATTATGCTTATGCTTATAGACAAAGTGATGGACATAACAAATAATGACAGACGTCCACATAGCTAGGAAATGATAATGTATTTAATAATTTATAGTTGGCCATGAATTTTATATCCATTCATCGCCCTATCCTTTTTTCAGTTTATTTGGGGTGAAAGAAGTGTTGGCCGTCATTTCACTGTTTACATCCATTCTAGAGGCGTTTTATCATCTATCGCACAATCCATCTTTCTTTTCGTTGGATCGCCCTCATTTAGACACGTCTAAACGTAACAATAGAAAAATTGTTACGTTTAGACGTGACGTGACGACGAATTGGTATCGAGTTTTCATAATATTGTTATGACTATCGGTAAGAAGATAGATAGATAGACATTATCTATAGTGTACACCAATAATAAAATTACAATAGGAACATAAAATTAATAGGGAGTCACAATGGGTGGTCTTATCGGTTATAGCGATTTTTTACAGACTACCTTGGGAAGGATTTGTCAGAGAAGGAAGAAATTACAGAAGAAGCAATTACTTCATTCTTTAGCTCATAAATTACATATTTTTGTTTTTATAAGGCAACACATAAAATTAATGCCTCATTAATCTATAGGTTTAGAGACTCGCACAGCGCGTCAAAGTCACGTATCACGTATTAATGGCAAATCTTTGATGTTAATACAATTTTGTGCGTCGTTATAAAACACAGTAGGTACCCTCTGATATATAATTCACGGTTATACACACCCACGTTCTTAGTATATTTTGGAGTTTACCTATAGATAATCTACACTACAGTATAGAAGTGCCAAAAGTGTTTCGAAGCTTAAAATTGTTAGTTTAGATCGTAATTTGTAATGGCCTATACTACCCTTTTCTCTTGGACATGGGTCGGTCAGTGACAGTAATATAATTAAACATTCGAAGTGATTTTGTATGTCTATTAATGTATCGAAATAATTTGAATCACCAGTCCTTGAAAGTTTCAGGGGTCAAAATTTAAAACTGAATTTTTTGAATCAAGAGATACAGCCACTCGTTTTTAAGTTTAAACAATCATACATTTTTAATAATAGAATCTCTGTCTGATTCCGGACCTTGGTACAGGCCATGGTCCGAAGCGAGGAGAAGTGGCAGGCAGCCGCCTCCTTCTGCGAAGCAGTAATGCTAGCAAAGGAGGAGGCCACACATCCACGCCTGAGGAAGCGGCCCTCACGCCCCAGCCACCGGGTCCCCGATCCTGATTTCCGGCCACCATAGGCGCGGGCTTGCGGATGGCAAGCAATGGGTACCTCGCCGTCCGGCCGTCCGGTAACCCTCCGGACCAAGCCCAAGTCGTCAACAGCGCATAGTGTTCCACGCGCGCCTCAAGGAGATGTCAGAAAACCGTTTAGTAAGTAAAAGTCTGACACTATCTCACGCTCCGCCCAAGAGCGGGATTTGTCATAAGATGATTTTCCCACCTAAAAAAAAAAAAAAAAAAAAATATGGGCCCAGCAGGGTTGACGCCTACTGGGGCCATGGGTTCGCTTCTGAAAGGAAAACCCGGCCCTCGGCCCTGATGTGAAAGGCAAAGAAGGAATAGTAGTGGGTTTTTATTCAGTAAAGTCTGACACATGTTGATTTTCCCACCTAAAAAAAAAGCATTTTAGACATGCGGTATGGTATTACTAGCATCAGCAATCCTGCTTCCTTTCCATTACCAAATTGACACCGAAAACCATTTTGAATCTGCAAATAGCCCATAAAATACTTCGATCCCAGTCCTATTATTTACCAACAAAGGTTCGTTGTATATTTAGGTATATCAATACGGGCCACAGGAGCAAATATCATAAATCAGCTAACAAATAATGTCCGATAGCGTCCATCCAAACGCCCAGATAACTCGTAAACTGGAATACAGCCGCAAAATATGTTGGGATGGACCATTCACTTGAAGTTCTACCGTTTCTACCCTGAAATAAACAGGATAAGGAGGGTATTACGACATAAATTTTATTTTTACATCACCTGAGAGACGCGTCGTGCTATGAAGCATAAGAATTGATAATATTGGGTAGGTATTAGGTCGGTATAGTTTGGGATGAAAGGGTTGACAAAATTGATCCAAAATAATAAGGTGAAGATAACCCTAAAACCTTGTTATAAATTTAGATATTATACAAAGGGAAAATACATTATAGATACCTGCTAGTTTCGAATAAAACGCAAACATCAATATCCTCAAGTTTTCGCATCATTTGCAATACTCAACAATTTGAGTCTGTATCAAAAGTAAGTATTTTGGAAGAAGTAAACAAAGTCATAAATCACACTTTCTACGCCATGGATCTGTGCAATATAGCAAAAAATGAGAAGCTAGTGAGGCGGTGGATTACCTTCTTTCTTGTAAGCTATGATTGCCGATGGAAGATAAATGGTAAAGACAATGCTAGCAATGGATTGGAAAAGTCTAGTGAAGTAGTTGTTAGAAAAAAGCGAATACATAAACACGTATAAAGCGAGGGTTGTCCAGACAAATAAAAAAAGGATGTAAATGAAACAGACATTTGAGAGGATAGTGCTGAACTTGAAGATCATAAAGTACACCATAAAATGGCCATATAAGGTAGATATTTCAAGTATCAGCTTTTTTCGTACTTAATTACTATTGTCTACTACAATTGTGTTGTGAAGTTACTTTTTTTAACAAAAAACAATATTTTGGAATGATGCCAACTAGATATAACTGTTACATTTTTACGAAATGAAAAATTGTTCATTTCCAATTTGCTACTTCAGATTCTACAATGAAACGGATATTGAACTAAGGAATATAGTAATTTATTGTAACTAAGATAATATCCACAGGGTACTCGTAAAAAGGATTTCAATGCTATAAATTATTTAAATTAAACACTTTGGGTGATTAATCTAAATGATAAATGATAAATGATATTTATTTTGTAAATAGGTTTAAAAAACACTTTTACACGTCAATTTTTTTTTCGTCATTTTTAAACTAGATGAGGCCGGTGTTTCCTAGCTGACTACCCTGAGAAGAAACACCGAAACAAACTCAGGGGTCAAAGTCTCTTTTAAAGTCCATACATTAAATATGTAATGGTCAAATCACATGAGAACCATGCAGATTTGTCTGAAATGGTCTTTTGAAAAAAGAACCATACAGATTTGAGTGGACCTGTCCAGTCAGTGCAAGCATTTGTCAGTATTCGTAAAGCTCAACTCAGGACTACTAAGGAGCTCAACGACTTGACGAACAATACCAAGGAAAGGACATTTGGGTAGGCCACAGAAAATACTCAAATTGCCAGACATACATTAAAATTACTGAAAAGGAAAAAAAAAAACAATCAACATAGTCCTCACGTTCACAATAATAAAAGGAAAAAATATAGTTTAGAAAATGTAATACTTTAGCAAAGTAAACATTTTTGTCAAAAATTAATAGAAGAAAAAAAAAAAAAGTCAAATTGCAAAATAAAAATGATCTACAATATCGAATTGTAATAAATAATAAAAAGCACAATTAAAAATAAAAACAAAAGAAAAAATAATAATAATAAGACAACAATTGTAGTGCGTACTGGAGCAGGTCAATCCCAAGCCGTTTTGTCCTCTTTTGGAATCTAGTCGAGATTTTCAATATTATCTGACTATTTTACTTAACTATCATATCCAAATCATTATTGATTGAGATTTATGTTTTGGTAATTATTGATCAGTGACTGCACCTATGTATGTTTGAATCTATTTTCACTTTGAACTGCTACAATTTTTTTTCAAAACTTTGTTCATCAGTTTTTATCTAGATTCATTGTCAGGTTTTAGTCTTTCATTGTCATATTATATTTCACATTTATTGCATTGATCATCTAATTACATTCTAGTGTCTTCTTAATGTCTCTTCGTGTTTCTACCATAAACGTTTCTGTTTGATTAGAATTAACTAAAATGAACGTAGTTTTGAACTAGGTAATTATGATCGTATCTAAGTTCCACAAACCTGACTAATCTATTAGATATGTATCTTCCCGAATTTTGATTTATGTGATCTTCGGAATTTCATCCACACACTTCTTATCAGTTTCATACCTATCTACAATGTTTAATTTTGAGTTCACCCTATCACGTGTTGCTTAAAATCTTGAGAGGCAATTAAACTTTTTCGACCATCAAGTTATTGTGAAATATTTTTTGTATGTAATATGTTATATATGTATATACTCCTAGGTGTCATCCATTTATTTTCTTTCCAAATGTAATAATAATATATGAGTAAATAAAATACCCCAATCTCTATTTTTTTACTATGAACTTTTAAAGTTAATTCTTTATAATGTTTAAGCTACTGTAATCAGACTTTCTTTCAAGAAATTAAATCGTATATAATTACAATTAAGGTAACTTTAAAAATAAGTCCAGGTAGCCGTAACGAATGATTTACAACTGATATTAAAGGCATTTATTATTGTAAGTGACACTATCGGCTAAGACGAATTTCATAAATTAGTCGGTCACTTATTTAAAATGATTTATACGAAAGTGCTTTAAGTTAGGTTAACTCGCAGTTTTAAAAATAAAGTAGAGAAATTATTAGTTTTTGTTTTTAATCTATTAAATATCATCAATTATATTTTATATTTCAGATAGACTGCTTATCTGTCAGATGGAAAACCTTTAGTTGAACTTGATTTATTGCACTAGGATAATTGATGAAACGAAACAAGTTAAAAAACCTAGTGAAAACTAAACTTAAACAATGCAATTCATTTTGGCATCTCTCGTATTCCAAAGCAAAGTAAAGTTGTAATAAAAATAGTAGACGAGACTGGGATTCTTCAAAACAAACAAAATCTTCTCGGTCCGATTTTTCACAAAAGCTTTGGAATGTTAGCGTTTAATCAAACTGCATTAAAGCATGAGCACTAAGGTTTTCTGCCAACACTGTTTGTCTGGTTTAACGAAGCATGCCTGGAGCCATATTATTATCAATGTGAGGTTTTATATCATCTAGTACATTTGCTTGCTTTTGTACTTTAAATAATTTAATAGTTACAGGTTCATGCATTTTATTTCTACTATCTAACATACCATACATCATATCGTTTATTTTTACAGCACTTCAAACAGAATTCAATTTCTTTCTTACTTCATGTTTCATGGTCACTGGTGTCCGAAAGTACCAAACTTTCAATAAGTCATTTATCCCTTTAATCCCAGGTGTTCTTTATGCTTCGTTCAATCTGAGTTACTCGAAAACTTGGAATGCTGTCACTGGCTTGACAAACTATTCCAATATTTTATTGTAACTGTTAGTCGATGTTACGAACTATGCCATTCTGAACCTAAACTGGAATGTTTTAATTGCAGACAATATAAACTTTAGATGCAAACCAAACTCAGCTGAATACTTGCATAGTTTGTGCATCGTATAATTCAAACACAACTTAAATGATTTTGTGTTTCGGTATTGTTCCATGAATGTTCTGTTGTTTTGTATATTTCTACCAAAATAGTCATCCTATCTGAGCAACTAGAATGATATTATTGAAATGGATGTTACTGATATGGTTAATGTCCTATTCAAGATTATAGTAATAGTCGCAATGGTCACTAAATAATGCGCTTACACGCTATTGTATGCCAAAATGTTACGATTTTCGTGTAAACTACGCTAAAACTGATTATGTATACTAACCTTGACTCATAAACGAAATCTTTTAAGTATAATTGTGAGCGCAACTCGCTTACCTTAAGCAAGTACACATAAAGCAATTATGTCATTATCTGTGGAAGCTTGTAATTAGCAATTTCTTTATTTATTATTGTCATATTTATTAGTGTTTATTTTTTTTCTAAAATAACATTTTTTTTTATTTTAATTCAATATTTCTTTTAACTAACTAATACATTAATATGCTTAATTTAACCTAATTAAAACTAACCTACAAAATAAAAATAAAACCCCTAAAGTACTAAAAAAAGCTTATTGTCATTATAATGCTATTATTATAATAGATTGAAAATTTTCTTAAAATGTGAAAAATAATTAAGTAACTAGAATCGGTTTAAAACTCAATAAT
This sequence comes from Mythimna impura, assembly GCA_905147345.3. Taxonomy (NCBI): domain Eukaryota; kingdom Metazoa; phylum Arthropoda; class Insecta; order Lepidoptera; family Noctuidae; genus Mythimna; species Mythimna impura. The sequence continues at coordinate 14,088,054 of LR990356.1, read as the reverse complement.
TCATAGCGTCAGTTAAGTTTTAACAATCTGTAAGTCAATACAGGGTATTTCGAAATAATAATAATAAAATATACCATTATTAGAACATCCATTTAAAAAATAACTATTCGTTACCGTTTTGTTTTGTGATTAGTTTAAACGATGCACGTATTTTTCTTAACCAAATGACATATTTTTTAAACTGTACAATCTTCGAAAATATTTGAAATACCTAGTATTAATCTACACACCGCCGAAAATGACTTGCATGATGTTATAATTATCTATACTGACGGTATATTTATGGCTTTATAGATTAGCTTGATCTTTGGTAGTTGACACAAAATCAAACAACCCATGTTAGCCAAAGCATACAGTTGTCAAATTAAGTATCCTTACTTTTTTCAACAAACTCCTAAAATGTACCTACAATGAGTTGAGAAAAGCTAACATCCAAATTGAACGTCAGCTTGCATCCTAAATCCAATACGTTACTAGACACTGCTGTATGTCATCGAGTTGTTTCTATTTTTGGTATCGCGCCAAACCTGTTCCATTGGCATTTATGTTTTTTTTGGCAAGTTTTAGTGACCTGTTCCCGTGCGAGGGAAATATTTCAAACCTTCATATAGTCAATTCCTGTGTAAAAAAATACTGGACAAGTGCGAGTCGGACTCGCGCTCTGAGGGTTCGTACAAATTAACTTACCTATGAAAACAGTTCAATTCCCGAATTGAGTTACAAAGATTTTTCTGAATCGCAATAACAGTTTTTTTATTGTGACGTAATTGTGAATTTGTATTACAGTTTTCAGATTTTTTTCCTATGCACACTAGTCGAAATACACGTTTTTTGCGACATAAACGGCCGTATTCTTTTCTTTTCGTTAGCTTGGGAGTTTGAATTTTTCACAGCTTCAAGGGAGGGACCGCAGATCTGAGTATATGGTCTTAGTTTCAACTCAACACCTCCACCACGCGTTCCCGAGATAAAGGGTCTTGACAGACAGACAGACGGACGGACAACAAAGTGATCCCATAAGGGTACCGATTTTTCCTTTTGAATTACGGAATCCTAAAAATGACTTAGCTATCGAGGATTTTGAAAATGGCAAACTGTAGTTATTTTTAAAGTACTTTATATTTATAAACTAGTGCGCCTCACCATCAACGATTGCATTATTGCTTACTATCAGGAAGGATCGCAGTCAAACGCCAGTTTATATTATTTAAAAATATAATAATATATATTTTGAACGATTTTTAAATTATTTATCTTTAACAAATCAAGTGTGAAACTTATTTTCCAACTTTCACTATAAAATAGTATTTACGATAGATTCTTGGATAATTTTAATAACGCCTATTTTTAAGGAAAGATAATTGTGCCTTTAATATTATAAATGCAAAAGTCTGTATGTTTGAATGTCTAAATAACAAGCATCCAAAGCTTGTCAATTGGTCTACCCTTGAGCCAGGTTTTCGAAGAGTGATTATCTTCAAAAACTTGGCACCTAGTACAGACGCTGACCTGGATTAGGACTACGGTCGTATGTTCTCATGGGATAATTTCAACTTTTATTAGTCCCTTTTAACTTTTCAGTCATTAATACCACTATCAAACTTCCTCTAATAAGATTTAATCCCAAACGTTTAAAAAAAAATGATCGGTTTTAAACATGGATCACTAACAAAAATGGATCACTAATAAAAAAGAACTTTTACCTTTTTAAAAGACTTTAGTTAGAATGAGAGTGTTAGTAAATCCTTTTATGTCAGCAACCGTAGGGGCCTAGCAGGGTCGAAGCCTACTGGGGACATGGGTGATGCGAAAGATAACCTCGGGGCCCTGGAACGAAAGCAAAGAAGGAACAGGTGTGGGTTTTAGTCAGTAAAAGTCTGACACGAAAAGGGCGGGAGATGTCATTGGACGATTTCCCAATAAATATGTAAAAAAACCTTTTATTACATATTCATTGGGAAGTTACAAACACAAAGTTGTTCCCAACATTTGGTAGTAAATATGTTAAATAGGTCCTGCAAACGGCCTAATTTGACTTAGTGAGCTGTGATTTAAGTTTTTGAAGCAGAAGTCGAATTATCGCATTAACTAGATTGTAGAAGAATGAAGATATCCACAGGAAAACCAAGGTCGCCGACATAGCCCGAAGAATCGCCAAAATAAAGTTGCAGTGGGCAGGGCACATTGCTCGTAGAACGGATGGTCGATGGGGCCAAAAGGTTCTAGAGTGGCGACCGCGCACTGAAAAATGCAGCGTTGGAAGGCCTCCCGACGGGGACGACCTGGTGAGGGTCGCGAGAGTGCGGTGGATACGAGACGCACAGGATCGGTCGTTGTGGACACGCTTGGGGGAGGCCTATGTCCAACAGTGGACGTCTTTCGGCTGAATTGATGATGATGATGAGCTAGATTGTATAAAATTATTCCAAGGATATATAATTCCCGGGGTAAAACATGAGATATCCTATGTGCTATTTCAGGACATATAATAGTCTACTCGTGTTCCGATATCATCCAATTCCGTTCAGCCGTTCGAGTGTGAAAAAGTAACAAGCATACACACACTAGAGTGATTAGCAAATTGTCTAGCCAACTTTTCAGTTACGGTGAATATTTTTATGATAATTATTTTATTTTATTGAAACGTTGAAAAAAAGAAAGGACTTGAGAACGTAGTAATATATAATTATTTTTACTGCCGATGTGTGTACCTACCCAGGAAATATTAATTCAACAGGAAAAAATGTATTAATGCAAACACAAGTTTATTTCTAGGTACACTTCTAATTAGTGTTTTTAATTAATTAAGAACTATAAACACTAGAGCTTTATTCTGCGTTAATTTAAATATATTATTTTCTTTCTAAAATACCAGTATTTAAAATATTTAATACTTTCTTTTAGCTCACAACAGTGATTTAGGTTCATTACAGGGATAAATTATTCTCGGCGAGACATAGTACGTTTTAATAAAGTTACGCCTGACATTCTATGAGAATGAGATTAAAATCCAATTTAATATTTCATTTCAAACATTATACTTGTTCATCTTTGTGGTAGACGTATTACACTGTGTCTGCATTTGAATGATTAAAAACTATTCTTTCTACAAAATTAACTTTACAGTTTTTATCCTTTCTTTCTTGACCTGCACAATGTCTCGATAGAAGTACTTAGCAATTGCAGATTTCTTTAAGTAATCTTATAGCACGTATCTGGAAAGAGCTTGGAGTGTTTTTTTTAATGATATAAACCAGTGCTTGACTGCGATCCCACCTGATGGTAAGCAGTGATGCAATCGTTGATAGTGAAGCGCTCAGTCTGGATGTGTAGTGGCCATCAGTTTGCCTCAAATAAGGTTACATGTATATAGAAGTGGTGAATCATGAGTGTTCTGCTTACCACTTCGGAGAACACAGACAACATAGCATGATATTATGAAACGGCACAAAAAACTTGAACCATGAGTATTCAGAAAATGCATATATTATAGAGACATTGTGTCCGTATATTCAAGTCCAGTCTGCCCGATGCTTATCACTCTGTGAAATATGTTTCAGTAGATTTAGGAAAAGTAGGGCGGGCGACATTAAAATATAATGCTTTCACTCCAACAGCAGACATATCAGACCCATCAGTGGTGAGTGTTTCCTTCTTCTTTGTTTAGTGTCCAAGATTAAAAATACATTTGTTGTAAGGGCGCTAATACTCATTTGTTTAAATTGCGATATTCATTATTTATATTTTTTTATTGACGATATTTATTATTGACTGGCCTTTTGGTCTAGTGGTTAGTGACCCTGACTGCTATGCCGGAGGTCGTGGGTTCGATTCCCACCCAGGACAAATGTTTGTGTGATGAGCACGATCATTTGTTCTGTGTCTGGGTGTAATTTATCTATGTATGTATATATTTAGAAATATATAAGTATGTTTATCAGTTGTTTAGTACCCATAACACAAGCTCTGCTTATCTTGGGACTAGACGGCGTTGTGTGATAGTTGTGGAATATTATTATATTATTATTATTATTATTTGAATGGGCCTCTGGATGGTTTGAAAACACAATTGAACCCGGTAGGTAGCACTGCAATCAATAAAATTGCAATTTGTTAGTTCTAAATTTGCGCCTTGTTCCGTCAAATAAAATGTTTTTCTTTCTTTCTTTTCTTTTCAATCGGATTCTTAATTTCTTTATTTTGACAAATTGCCAGCATTTTGTCAGGACAACGTCTGCCGGAACCGCTAGTAGTTACATAAATTTCTTATCGCTCACTAATTTATTATTCATACTTGATACAACGAGTTTAGATGTGGATGGATGGAGAGGGAGAGGGAAACCAAAGAAAAGATGGATGGATTGTGTTAAGACTGATATGAAAGAAAAGGAAGTTAGTGATAGCATGACGAGTGACAGGGCAAAATGGAAGAAAAAAACGTGTTGCGCCGACCCCAAATAACACGGGACAAGGGCAGGAAGATGATGACTTGGTACAAAGTAATTTGTTAAGTATTATGTTAATCTTAGCGCGATAAATGAAACCGAACAAATCATTCTATAAAACAATTTTAGTTTACTTCACATTCATCATTATCATCATCATTTCAGTCGAAAGACGTCCACTGTTGGACATAGGCCTCCCCCAAGTGTCGCCATAATGTCCGGTCCTGCGCGCCTCGCATCAATTGGACTTTAGTACAACTCAATACAAATTTAGTCTGCGCGCAGGCGGACTGACTTGAAACTGTCTACTAGACAGAGTATCGTTTACGGAAACAAAGACACCACAAGACGTAACATGGTCTTGTGGTGTCATTCTTTCCTTTGTGTCGCCTTGCTGCGATTAGAAACACCACTAGTAATATGTTCGTGCAAGTTTCAGCTCTCATAATCATAATGTAAGGCAGCCATGCCATGTTACGAGTATACCTACCATAGACCCATAAATCCATAGATAGGTGACAGGTGACACTCGTTGACATCGAAAATCTTCTCTAGTTATATCTGGAGCAAGAGGGAGTATCAGAATCTTATTGATTGAAACACATCCATGTTCTTTCAGTTGCCCATTGCATTTCAGGGCTGCTGTGACACTTTTGAGCAATCACACGGCACCAATAGTAATTATATTCGTACGATTTTCAAATATCATATAATTATGTATTATAGTAGACATACCATAGATGGGTGATCGGTGTCACTTGCTAATAAGCTTAGTTTGTAAGGAAAGTTTTTGCAATGGCATCTCTAGCCCTTTAGTGCTCGAACTGTGAACTTTTTGCCGCTTTATAAAATACACTATTATTTTCAAAACTATGCTGTATTCACGATCAAACGTAGCTTAATTTAACCCAGTAGCTGATCCCCTATTCTTTTTGTACCTAAATTGTAAGTTTGAGTAGGTATCTACAATTAAAACTCGGTTATCCGCGATAATAAACGACTTATGTAAATCTCCTAGTATTGTTCGGCGGCAAACTGCTCATTGCGTGACCAGTCTATGGCTAGAAATGGCTATTGAGGAGACTTTGTGCTCTGTGGATAGCACAATTGCAAAGAAACTATCTGCTATACACAAAAATGTGCTTGAAATATTTAAGTTTTTAGTCAATACTGGTTATATAACATCTGTTTTTTACTACAATTTTACGCATCATTGATTTTCTTTTCTAGGGTGACTACTTGCTACTAGATAATTTTGGTCACGCGACCATTTTGTGCTTTGGATCTGAAGTCTGGACAATGTTACTGTTTCCATTTTTTATGAAGTTTTTTGTGCCAGCTAAAGGCATAAAACATTTCGAATGTACCTGAAAACCTTTATGACTTCTCAAAATATTATATATTTACAGTAAAAAGGAAAAGTTTACCCGTTATTTAGAACAAATTATTTTTTATTCACCAAACTTTTACGTAAAGGGGGTTCAACATAGATACCTATTAATGAAATTACAACTGCGTTAAATCACAATTTATTTGGCCTGTTATCTTTGTCAGTAATTACTGCAGGGAGGTCGTTGGCTTAGAAACACGTCTGTACAAAAATAGCTTTTATTTTGCAAGAGATATGGTTTAATTTTGTTTTAATGTTTTATGTTGTTCGTGACCAGAAAACGCCCATGTCATTTTTGTCATGGGTGCGGACCACTCTAACGATGAGACCTGAATACAACGGAGATTTTGAATTTTAACACTGTAAATGGACATAATGTTTTATTATAATAGAGGTAAACGACTTTACGATGATAAAGCTCTTGATTAGGTTACACTAATATGACATTTAAGTGACTAATGAATATACACTGTACAGTTCAACTTTGATCTAAAAATATAGTCCAAAGAAAACTAAATGTCTGTAAAAAAAAAAAATGTGAATAACACAATTAAAAATGGTCATTTATTATTTTCAGTTTTTAGTTCGCAAAACGATAAATATAATCTCCCAAAGCTCAAATGAAGTGCCTATTCTAAAAACCCATAAGAAAGTAAACAAAAAAAAAAAAATTAAACGCTTTAAATCTTAAAAAAATTAGGGAATTAAAACTCAAGAAATAAGTATCTACACAGCTCTAAACAAATTTTAGAACACGGAGATAACTATAAAAAATTGTTTTCCAGACTAGGAAATTGCTTTACCTAAATGGTACCTATTCCCGTGAGGTACGAGTATCTAACTCCTGATGAATGCAATTCCTTAGTCCCCTACTGCTCCTCGCTTCCTCCCAAGAGAAATTGTTGAGATCTCCGTACGAACAACCCATTCATACATAGCTAAGATTACGTGGTAACTGAGAAAACACGAAGGTATTTATTAACTTGGCTGGACAAACAAATATACTTTACAATGTACATACAACATTTAATAAAACTTTAAAAAGCTATCCTTCTCTCTCTTATGTGAGAAATCATTAAACCTCCCGTATTCATTTAGGGCCAACGCTGCGTTAAGCGTGCGCCCGCAACGGCAAACCGTCGCGAACAGTCGCGCGTGTGTCGTGTGCAACCGTCACTAGTTTCACTTTAATGGTGTGCATGTAGTCGTGTCGATGGAGAACTTTAATGTATTATTAGGAAAACGGGCGCGGGGTGCGGCTCCCTACGACGGATGCCCGCGCGGAGAGCCGCGACGGAGCACTTTTATATGGGACCGCGCAACGCATTTTCGGCGCTTAGTTCCTCTTTTGCGTTCAAGAGCCGCAGTAGCTCTTTCGAAACCCATAGAAAACTATACTTCTTCCTTTCATGTATGCTGAAAACTACTGAGAGCATAAAATACTTCTTCTTATATAAAAATACTTCTTACATCTTCTATCAGTGATAGTCACTAAACTGGCCAAATGTAAGAGCGCTACTGGAAATGTCATATCTGCCGACATAATTATTATTTTGCATAAATCCCCATGACATGATGCTTAGAGATGCTGCAATTGCAAAAACTAAGAATAATATTATTATCATATTAACTGCTCTCAATAGTCCTTGTCTTGAGCTCACTGCTAGAAATCATACCACAAGCTGAGTCGTACCAAAGTGACGTTCTGAAGCCTATTCCTCGGTAACGGCTGGGTTAATAGATTTGAAAAAATATATATTTATTTTAGATTCATATATAACACGGTTTTTGCCCGCGGCTTCACCCGCGTACATGAAATATAGACTATGTCACTCAGAAATAAAACAAGTTTCTATCGGTGACAAAATTTTACCAATCGGACCAGTAAAAAGTATTGATTGTGTATCAACGTATGTTTTTTTTCGTATGACTAATACTTTTGCCAAATAATTTTTTTTTAACATTTTTTTTTTCGTTTGTTTTCCCTACTCCTTTCTTTAGTAGTAAAATTGTTAGGTACTTAAAGCTAGAACTACATTAGACCGACGCATACGTGTAACACGCCTAATTTGTACGTATAACGACGTCGCGTGGCGACGCGTGGCGTGGATAAAGAGTAACTCTACAAGTCTAGTTTCTATATAAAATGTATGGAGACCGACGCGCCTAGATCGGCGTATGTGGCACACGTGTGCGCAATGTAGTTCTACCTTAAAAGTTCTTCAAAATACATTCAGTCAGAAAAGTATCGGGGATGGATGATTTGTTTATGGTTCCAAATTAAAATTTTTGTTTTTTTTGTTGTTGGTAGATTGGCACAACTGTTTTCCATTTTGGCGCAGAGTTTGAGTTGCATCTGTTATTTATATTAAATACAGTGCTGTGTGCGCAATGTAGTTCTACCTTAAAAGTTCTTCAAAACACATTCAGTCAGAAAAGTATCGGGGATGGATGATTTGTTTATGGTTCCAAATTAATTTTTTTGTTTTTTGTTGTTGTTGGTAGATTGGCACAACTGTTTTCCATTTTAAATGATATTTATTTTGTAAATAGGTTTAAAAAACACTTTTACACGTCAATTTTTTTTTCGTCATTTTTGAACTAGATGAGGCCGGTGTTTCCTAGCTGACTACCCTGAGAAGAAACACCGAAACAAACTCAGGGGTCAAAGTCTCTTTTAAAGTCCATACAGTAAATATGTAATGGTCAAATCACATGAGAACCATGCAGATTTGTCTGAAATGGTCTTTTGAAGAAAGAACCATACAGATTTGAGTGTACCTGTCCAGTCAGTGCAAGCTAAGGAGCTCAACGACTTGACGAACAATACCAAGGAAAGGACATTTGGGTAGGCCGCAGAAAATACTCAAATTGCCAGACATACATTAAAATTACTGAAAAGGAGGAAAAAAAAAACAATCAACATAGTCCTCACGTTCACAATAATAAAAGAAAAATATAGTTTACAAAAGAAAAATATACTTTAGCAAAGTAGGTAAATATTTTTGTCAAAAATTAATAGAAAAAAAAAGTCCAATTGCAAAATAAAAATAATCTACAATATCGAATTGTAATAAATAATAAAAAACACAATTAAAAATAAAAACAAAAGAAAAAAATAATAATAATAAGACAACAGTTGCAGTGCGTACTGGAGCAGGTCAATCCCAAGCCTTTTGGTCCTCAACATAGTCCTTTATAGTGTAAAAAGCCTTTTGGCAAAGTTTTCGCTTTACAAATAATTTGAATTTATTAAGGCTTAGTTGTTGAATATGACTAGGAAGTTTATTATAGAAGTGTATACATTGGCATCTAAATGAGCCACCTATTTTTTTCAGCCTGGTTGTAGGAACCACAAAGGAGACAATTTTTTTTGGGCCCACTATTAAACGGTTACGTTTATTAATAATATTACACATGGAAAAAGCGATCATCTTATTATAATTAACAGACCAAAAATTATATAGAAATCTAACCGGAATAATGAAATAATAGTAAAAAAGTGTTACGGCAAAAAATGCTTGTTTAGGAGCGTTTTCAAGTTTATTTTAACGTAAAAAAAAAATAATGTTACTATAGTGCGCAGCGGTGACATCGGATTTAAATGCGTTTCAAGAGATAATAATTAATTGGTCCAGCGAACTTGTTTTTAATGCTGTTATTAACGGTTAACACAAATATCAAGTAACGTACTTTAAAAATCAACGTGGAATGAAACGTAATTAATAGCCCGTTGCAGATGCTCTGTGGTCCAGTTTCAATCAGTTTGACACTGACAGACAACTAGTGGTGGGCCGTTGTCGAACTTTAGACGGACGAGACGTAACCGTTTTGGCGACGACAAAAACGGTTGCAGAAAACGGTCGTCGTCGCAACTGGTTTGAAGACGAAACTATCGTTGAGTGAAGTAGTTGCAGAAAACGTTCGTTGTCGCAACTAGTTTGAGGACGGTAATAAATTCTGTACTCGTCGCGTCGTCGTTTCAAAACCAGTTATTACAATGAAAAATGAACTTTATGACTATAAACATAAAATTCATTTTTCATTGCAATAACTGGTTTTAAAAACGACGACGCGACGAGTGTGATAGTTGAAGCGATGGATTTTCGACCTCATTTTCTTAACAGTAAGATAACAATTCGCATACAGTAATTCGAAGACTGGTTTATGCAACGAAGACTGTTTGGTCTCAGGATGGAAAACGGTTGTTACGTTGCAGAACAAAAAACGGTCTTTGAAAACTGTTCGTCGTTGAAACCCCCACCGCTACAGACAACATTATTATTGTTTCCGATTACTAGATAGTTGCATGTTTCTTCTGTTCTTTTCGTATTTTTATTCAAAAGATTTTATGAAAATGGCATCTGTAGATACAGTGCATAATCCACAAAGCCGTTGTATCAATTGTGCAGCACGATTTCAACGGAATGTTGAATACTGCTCTTGCTGGATACTGTTGTAATTGTTTAGTGGGCAGACGCACTGTTGGCTGCTGTGCATATGTGATGTGTATAGTGTGGTTTTTATCTTGGGCGCGGCATCAAGGTGAGGTTGAGCCACCTGCATCTTTTTTAGATGAAATACTGCTTTTAAGAGATGACTTTGAAAATGATGATGATGAACAGTAATAAATACTTGTGATGCTATAATGTGTTTTTTTTTCTCCTTACACAACCAGCATAAAACACATCACCTTATTATTTTAGATCTACAGTCAATGGCCGACAAAAGCCGCGCTATTTCGAAATGAATACATCTACGCATTTTCATGAATAAGTCTATCAAATCGTGTAAATCACATCAAAGTCTGTCACGTAGTACAGACGTGACTTTGTTTTATACTGTATATTGAACAGTGCACTATTTTAACTTAAAATACCAAGGAGACCTATCCACTCATTAGACAATCGCTCTTGTGAGATTTTAGGTTATTATGAGAGTCATGTTTTGAATGTCGTATTTCACGGTACTCCAGTTAGATAAAGTTTTGCCAATATTACCAATGTAATCTAGAGATTATAAGGAATAAACTAACGTGCATTTCATTGCTATACGCCACAATTTGTGGTGGGCCTATTCCCCAAACAAAAAAAATTGTCTCCTTTGTGTTTGTTCCTAGTATTAAAATTATGAACATCACTGTATTTTTTAAACATGTTTATATTTTTATGTACATACAAAATGTTCTCGTAAATATACGGTGAAGGTACAGTCATTATAATTATTAATTTCTTTAAATTTATCTCTGAGGGAGTATCTGGGACTTAATTTATAAATTGAACGAATAGCCCTTTTTTGGCGCAGAGTTTGAGTTGCATCTGTTATTTATATTAAATACAGTGCTGTTTTTAGTTATATCATATCTAGTGTGTATTGCGAATTTCATAATGGACAAAAACATCGAACAAAAAGTTTGTCTTAAATTTTGCATCACCAATGGAATTTCGTGTTCGGAGTCACTGAAAATGTTACAGAAGGCTTACAGTGAATCGACTTTATCAAAAACACGTGCTTATGAATGGTACAAAGCGTTCAAAAGCGGTCGAGATGGAAGTGATGGAAGATTTGCCTCGCTTTGGTAGGCTGTCAACGTCATCGTCGTCGAAAGAAATAGTGACTGAAAATCCTCATTCAACTTTGAGAGAGATAGCCGCCGAACTTTCTGTATCTCATGAGTCGATTCGTACCATTTTAACTAATCATTTGGGTTTGAAACATGTTACCGCTCGGCTAGTCCCAAAAGACCTGAATTTTCTCCAAAAACCCAATCGCATGAGAGTCGCTGAGGACATGCTAGAACGAGTCAATTCCGACCCTACATTCATGAAACGCATTTTTACTGGTGACGAGACGTGGGTTTACGAGTTTGACATGCAAACTAGTCAACAAGCTTCGGATTGGCGCCTTCCAACTGAACCGAAACCGAAAAAACCACGCCAAAATCGATCAAAAGTCAAAGTCATGTTGACTGTTTTCTTTGATTATCGCGGTGTTGTGCACTCGGAATTCTTGCCGTTAAATAAAGAATATTATTTGAGCGTTATGCGGCAAATTTCGTCGAATTTGCTTTAAGAGAGCAAATTCGACGAAAAAGGCCAGTTTTGTGGAAAGAAAATTGTTGGATTTTGCACCACGATAATGCGCCTTCGTACAAGGCTATCATTGTGAACGAATTTTTGACCAAACACTCAACAAATACCATCGAGGAACCACCATATTCACCAGATATGGCTCCAGCCGACTTCCTTCTTTTTCCTAAACTCAAATTACCACTTCGTGGCACCCGTTTTCAATCGGTAGAAGACATAAAGGAGAATTCGCGGCGAGAACTGAACTCAATTCCAGAAACAGCATTTAAAAAATGTTTTGATGATTGGATTATTCGTTGGCGTAAATGTATCCTTTCTGAAGGAGCATACTTTGAAGGTGATAAAATAAATTTGGATGAATAACAAACATTTTGTGTATTATTGATCTTTTCCCGGTACTTTCTCGACAGAGTAGTATACATAGCAATATGTAAATCAATCAATATTTTGCAAAGAAAATGGTTTTAAAGGTCAGCGGAGCTCTATACGGGCGCAGGACGTGGTAGTAAGAAAATGTGTGCATTTACCTCCACTCAGATGATCAAGGGACTATATAATATGCCTTAATTCAGTTGCTAAACTATCAGCAAAATCATAGGAGCCAAACAGGGCCGATGCCTGCTAAGGGCACGGAAAATTTCTGAAAAGAAAATCGGTGGTTCTAGAACGCAAAAAGCAATTGAAGGAACAAGGTGGGTTTTAGTCTGCAAAAGTTTGATAAGACTTTTACTGACTCCCTTCTGCTCGACCGTGGAGTGGGAGAAGTGATTGAATGATTTCCCACCTCCCAAAAAAAAACCTTTCTTCAGTTACTTATATAAAAGAATCAGCCAAAATTATTTTCAGTAAATAATGCCCTACAAAAACCAACACAAAACACTTACATAACTTCCCTGACCCACATTAATCTGTCTAAAACACCACTCATTGGCAGCGCATACATATTTGATAGCTAAGCGCCTTTTGAAATATGTATCTCTGCATGAAATAACTAAGCGTGAATCAATACTTCCTTTAGATTGTCGCCTATTCAACGTCACGACATGTCATGAGCGTGACGTCACACTATTGACTTTTTAATGGTTAAGAGGGCCCTTTTCGAACCGTCTATCGTCAACTTGAGCAAGGTTTAAAAGCATGCAATTCATCCAACTATCCATATTGTTTCTAACACCGTCTTAAGTAGGGACAGTTATATGAAAAGGAAAATCTTGGAGTCAGCGTTTTTTTTTGAAGGTCATTATATTTTAAAGAAGCACCGTTCAACCCTTTTTAAATGTTTAAGCTGAGAAAAATTGGCCGGCTTTTGTTTTTACCTGACTTCGGCCCGAATTAAGACTCGTATTTTTAAAGAACGCTCGCATTTTTTTAGTAGTCTTAATGATGTCAAAAACATCTGTTTTTCATGCATATTAAAATTGTTTGACTTTAATTATAATTGAGTAAAAATAAAATAGTGGGTCTCATGATTAACAACAGCAAAACCAAGGACCGAAACAGAAAGCTACAACTCAAGGGAACTCTTGGACTTGAAGTGGTTGATGACTTCATCTATCTCGGCGCGTACATCAGCAATACAGGTTTTTGTGAAAAGGAAATCTGGAAGCGCATAGGAATGGCCAAAAGTGCAATGTCGCAGTTGCAAGGCATATGGAGGGATCGCATTATTTTACGTAAAACCAAAACTAAACTGGTCAAATGTCTAGTCTTTTCCATATTTAGCTACGGAGCTAAGACTTGAACTTTGAAAAAGGCGGACCGTTACCATATTGATGCCTTCAAGATGTAATGCTGGAGGAAAATGTTTCAAATTCCCTGGACTGCTTTTCGTACAAACGTCTCAATCTTACGAGAACTGAACATCAAGATTAGACTGTCGAGTACCTGTATGCGCAGAGTACTAGAGTTTTTTGGCCACATAGCCAGGCAAAATGGTCACAACCTTAAACAGCTCATCGTAACTGGCATGGTTAACGGCAAACGACCAAAAAGATGGACAGATCAGGTCAACTCCACACTGGACACCTAATTGCACGTCGTTCTTCATGACGCCAAGAACCGTCACAGATGGCGAGACACCATCAGTAAGAAGCTAATCCAGTGGGACCTTCACGACCCTCAATAATGAGGAATACGACTTGAGCAGGAGGAGGAATAATAATTGAGACTGAGATGACATTACACTTTTAATTTTAACGTTTTTAAGTTCCTTCTTTCACTTAAACGTTTGATAATTTTAAATACTATGAGAAAAAAGTAGTTTTCGTTTTGTCATCAAACGGTGCTTATTCAGTTTTAGAACAAATTGACGTTTAAGGTAACGCTTAGAGTATGTTAAGTTTGCACTACTGCTACTGATATAACTAACCAGAACGCAAGGTACTATTTCATTTTACAGAAGGATTAATTATTTGACTAATTATGACCTATACTCCATTTGTTTAGGTAGTTAACTAAACGTAAGCAATCTTGATATGTCTTTTTATTTAAAAAAAAACCGTTTATAAGACATACAAAGATTATTTAAATTTAGTTAATTACCAAAAATCGGTATAGGTAAATAACAAACTGTAAACATTTTTAGACAACTTTTAGATAAAAGACATGTCAAGATTGTTTACATTTAGTTATTTACCTAAACAGATGGAGTATAGTAGTATTCACAATAATATAGAATTCTTTAATGAAAATTTATTGAAATATCTCAGACCGTGTATACAAAACTTCTAAGTAGCGATTAGATCTCAAATAAAATTATGTCACCACTAAGTTTATTTTTCGTTCCCAGATTTGAAATTTAGAGTAAAACCACAAAAATTTGGTTAGTCTAAAGCTTGTGGAATTCGGGCAACATTAAAGGTAAATCCAAAATATGACATGTCTGAAAGAGCTGGTCTAAGCTTACATGTTCCTTTGAGGTAGAGTTAGCGTTTGATGGTTAATCTAAGGATTAAAATGTGTGTGCAAAATTCAAAGTAATGTTTTTGAGAGATGAACATTATTCTAATTAGGTACCTAATTCTCTTCGGGTACGCCTCTGGCATATATTAATAACTAATATCTCAGCCAGCCAGCGATTTCACTTGCGTAAAAGTAGAAAATTATGTTCACTGAACATACTCCTGGGATATAAAGATTTCATCAAAATCCGATCAGGCGTTTCAACGTGAAGGGGTATCAAACATACATAGCATAGTATAGTCGGCCTTATAATGTTCCCACTGTTGGGACTCAGGCCTCCTCTCTAGGAGAGGGAATGGGCCGTAAACCACCACGCGGGCCCAGTGCGGGTTGGTCAAACATACATACCACATACATAAGTTTCGTTTTTTTAGACTAATATTATAACGGAAATGTTATTAGGAAACGTTTATATTTTTGTATGGAGACTTCCCACAAGGTGAACCGATGACCTGGTGCGGGTCGCGGAAATCCGATGGATGCGAGACGCACAGGACCGTTCATTGTGGCGACACTTGGGAGAAGCCTACGTCCAACAGTTGACGCCTTTCAGCTAAAATGATGATGATGATGAAAATGTTTTTTGTTTATATATTTTAAAGTGTTCGTAAAAAGCTAAAGCTTGCATCATAATAAATCAGTTGTGTGATCTAAAATAGTTTGTTTATTGCTCGTTACCCAGCCATCGCCCACAAAACATAGTCTCTGGACAGACCTTCAATGATGTCGGCGCAGGATGCCGATCATCAGCTTTAGATATTGACTTTACACAACGAGCAGTGAGACAGTCCCCGAGACTAAACGTTGTATGCACGGCTGCCGACAGACGAAAGACCCACGGACCTCTGCGGTCGGCACTTTTATCTGCTCGGTTCGTGCAAACGTCAGCGCGGATTCTGTCAAAATGACATGTGTCACTTTTCACTTAGCTCGTTCATTCGTTCTCAAGCTTCCGTACTATTGACTTCACCGACATAATTATATTATGTAAAAAAAGCTTTTTACAAAAAAAATTACAACCGACTTCAAAGTATAAAAAACACTGAAAAGTGCAAAATAACTTTAATTTCGGAAGTCGGTGTTTCTATAATAGTTTTGTCTCTTTGTTATTTAACACCGACTTCCGAAATTAAAGTTATTTTGCACTTTTCAGTGTTTTTTATACTTTGAAGCCGGTTGTAATTTTTTTTGTAAAAAGTTTTTTATTTTACACTTTTTAGTTATGGTACCACCACTAAAAAGTACCCCTCAGCCAAACTTAAATACCGTATAGCCAGAGTGCATCTCATGACAATTCTAATAATCCCAAACACGGTTAGATTACACTAATATATTACAGAGTTCCGGTGCCTAACTTCAGGCTTCATCATCAGATCAGTTCGATATATTCCCCCTCTACTTTCAGTCAGTCATCGACTACACGTATAAACAAAGCAATTTTACTTATTACGACGGTTCTGCTGAGATCCTATGAGGAGTTCTGTTCCATATCTTCGAAGTTCATGATCAGATCATAACAATATTTCTATGGGACCAACTCGGAAGCATAACATTTCAAAAAAAAAAAAAAATTCAAAATTAGTCCACAATTGACCGAAAAATCGGTGAACATACATAAAAAAATAAAATAAAAAACATACATTCAACCGAACATATTTATAACCTCCTCCTTTTTGAAGTCGGTTAAAAATGAATAGCTGTTCGTTGGTCTCGCTAAAACTCGAAACAGCTGAATCGATTTGGCTAAGTTTGGTCTTGAAATATTCGGGATAGTCCAGGAAAGGTTGCAACGGTAAGAAAAAATGGAAAAAAGTCATGGAAAAAAAATCCAAATACAACGCCATCTCTAATTAAATGTCATTATAAAATGAATTATGCTGTTCTGGTAATGCCAGTAGACGGCATTATCCTTACCCGATCCCGATTTCCGGCCACCGTAGGCACGGGCTTGCGGACGGTGAGCAATGGGTGGCTCGCCGTCCGACCGTCCGGTAACCGTCCGGACCGAGCCCAAGTCGTTGACGGCGCGTATTGTTCCACGCGTGCCTCAGGGAGATGTCAGCAAATCGTGAGAGCCCAGCAGGGTCGAAGCCTACTGGGGCCACGGGTAGTGTGAAAACGAAACCCGGGGCCCTGGGACGAAGCCAACGAAGGAACAGGAGTGGGTTTTTAGTCAGTAAAAGTCTCAAACTATCTCTCGCTCCGCCCAAGAGCGGGATTCGTAATTAGATAATTTTCCCACCTAAAAAAAAAAGGCGGTACGAAGTTCGCCGGGTCAGCTAGTATATATTTAATTATAACGTTTCTGATTTCTGAATGGTATTACTGTCAGGTAACTAGATACCTATGAGTCTGTCTACCTTTCACAAAAATGTGATTGATAGGTTATTTCGTAAAAAGAGTAATATTCGAAAGAGTTATCATGACCTTGGAACGTAAAGGGCAGCTGAAGGAACAAAGGTAGGTCTAAGTCAGCAAAAATGTGGTACACTCTCTTGCTCCGCCCAGAGCGGAAGAAATCATTTGATGATTTCTCCCCAAAAAAGTACACTAAAATAGTCGTATTTACGATTATTACATTTAATTTATTTCTACTTCTGATTACTTGATTTTAATCAGTTTTAAAAACTGAAACAGCAAAAGAAGTATAAACTTGGGGATGAGTAGGTTTGAGCATGCTGCTCAAACCTGCACAATGTCCAGAATTAACTTATCAAGAGGAAGTGGGTCAAACACTCTCAACTTGTTATGCAAGGACTGCAATATTACCTATTCTAGGTCACTTCTACCACATTCTAATTATCTCATTAACGAAGTTGTCATTTCTCTTAGTAAAAAAAAATTAGTAAATTATGTACGCCGAAACAGTGGCCAGAGTGAAAAGAAGCTTGCCAATTCGCTCAATTATTTTGAAGCTATAATATCATTTTTTTACAAAAATTGATTTAACCTGTTTAAACCTGAATTTGTACCTATTCACAGTTTTTTGTTAGTAGCATAGACTACTAACAAAAAACTGGAGATTGGTCTAGGACGTAGAATAAGTTAATAAAATGTACTACGTAAGTAAATGCCTCACCTTTTTAGGGTTCTGTACGTCAAAAGGTAAAAACGGAACCCTTATAAGATCACTTTGTTGTCCGTCTGTCTGTCTGTTTGGTCTTTCCGTGTCTAGACAGACATACGTCAAGACCCTTTATCTCAAAGATGCGTGGAGGTATCAAGTTGAAATTAAAACCATATACTAACGTCTTAAGTACCTTAAAGCTGTGAAAAAATCAAACTTCTAAGTTAACGAATAAAAAAGATACCGCCGTTTATGTCGCAAAAAACGTATATTTCGATACTCTCAAAAGAATCAAAATTCATAGGATACTAACTTCCCGTTGACCCAGAATCCTGAAATTTGGCATAAAGCAAGGTATTATAGCACAAGTAGTATTGTTACCAACGTCACCAAAAAAAATACTTTTTTGCAATTCGGAAAAATCTTCGAGACTCCATTCGGGAATTGTAGTTTGTACGGAACCCTCAATGTTTATTGAAGGTGTTTACTATCTAAAACACACCCGTGTTTTTTCAATTTAGAACAAAAGTTTGAATTTTCTTACAGACCAAAACACCACTGGTTTGAAACTAAACTTTAAATCACAAAAGTCTCTAATTTCCAGGTTTACAATTAAAACTTCAGAAGTAAAGCCCTACGCTCTCCCAATAGACCTTCATGAATTTATTCCTTCCTCATTCCTTAAAAAGAATGTAAGAATACAAAATTCATTAAAAGAAAACAAAACATCATGACACACCATTCGTTCTGTAAGACAAACGACCTCATTTATAGTTCCCTTAATTGTACAAACATTTTGCAGTTAGCATAAATCTGAACTAAGCCTTCTTCCCTGTTTTTGCTACCGAACTAAAATGGGGCAAGCCCCTTTTGGTCACCCTAATTACTATCAAATTATGCCAATGAGTTGATGGTCACTAAAAGTGGTAAACTTAGTAGGACCTATAGTGATTTTGAATTAATGGACCTTCATTGATCTTAAATATTGTAAAATTTTACTAATTGCAATAACTGTCATTATGTACCTATATATACACTTAATAAAAAAATAAGATAAAGACCCTTAAGATCTAACTAAGACTGGTAATATACACAAGAGACTGGCGGCATTGCCACGCTGTATGGCATGCCATACAGAAAATAAATGGCACGAATTACAATAGAGAGGAATGGAAATTATTTATGATGCTTTCACAAAAAGAGCCAGTAGCTTATCCTTCACGTACTTTTAGAATCCAAACCGAATAAAAATATCAAGCTCAGCCGATAAAAAATCGATATTGCTAATTATAAGATTACTGGTAGCTGCTGCGAAAACGTCTGAAAGAGTAACGGTGGCGCTAGAACGCAATAGGCAACTGAAGGACACAGATGAGTTTTACACAGTGAAAGTTCGATACAACCTCCCGCTCGACCCAAGATCGGGAGAAGGTATTGCACGATTTCCAGCCTCAAAAAAAAAGTGTGACATATCATTGGATGTTTTATTTCCTATAAATATTTTTTTTATTAGAAAATGTACACATTCTGCGTTCAATAACTAATTGTAACGTATTGGTATCGCGAAAATTCCCGAACTCAATACAATTAATATATGTCGAAATCAAAACATTTTTCAACGTTCAAAATTCTCGGAACATTTGTTCCGATTTTCTGAACAGTCATTTCACAATTCCAACAGCTTCATCTCGATGGGTATCTGTAATCGATAGCCATTTGTCTGTAACCCTAGTACGTAACAAGGTTGGTGAAATATTACTAAAAGTATCAAGACCATTAGTCATCGACTACTCTTCCAGATAAAATGTTAATTCTTTGGTGTATTAAATTCACTTTGACAAGCTTAGGGCCTTAGCAGATGTGCCATTTTTAACATCGGCGATATCCAAACGACTTTATTAGTTTGTAGGTATCTCAAAATGATTCTGTGTGCGATTTCAAGAGCAAACTCGTGTGTTTTTCGAATAGCTTCGACGCTGTACCCTGTAGTGAAAATGTTTGCTTTTCGCATGGTTATGGAATGCGAAAGTCAAACCAAATCGCTGGCTTTAGCATTTGAATTCGTGCGGATTGCAGCAAACGTGTACATTAATTCACCGCTGATTCCAACAAATTTTACAGTTAAATTGCTGTATCAAGCTTCCTAAAATGCGTAAATCGCTTATGGAGAATGCTGCCAACGGTGTCTCTGCTAGGGCCCTTATTTTGTTTCAAAAAGTGACAGTCTGCAGCCTTGAAGTTATCGCCCATTAAAAAGCTGTTTTTGAACAAATTAATATGTATATCGAATGTGGCGGATGGCAAGTTATGGCATGAATTGATTACTGTTTTCAATTTTCATCGGAGTTTTACCACTGGCTTTTTAAATTGTAATGGTTTTAATCACGTCGTATGATTTTTTGGTGTCACTTTAGCAGTGAGATTATTTCTCAGTGTATCAAAACACAGACGCTGTGTGCATAAAGTTCAAACTGATTCCTATAATCAAAAACTGAATATAAATTGTTACGATGAAAGTTTCTCGAACCATAGGTATTATTTTTAA
Source organism: Mythimna impura (assembly GCA_905147345.3). Classification (NCBI taxonomy): domain Eukaryota; kingdom Metazoa; phylum Arthropoda; class Insecta; order Lepidoptera; family Noctuidae; genus Mythimna; species Mythimna impura. Next base: position 14,067,557 of record LR990356.1, on the reverse strand, counting down.
TAAAAAATTGCTTGTTTGTAAGCCCGTACTCTTCTCGAAATAAACCCATTTCAATACGACGACGTCTTGTTGGATTATTTTCTTCTGCACTGAACAACATTTTCATTTTACAACTCGCAGCTTTGAAATGTTTCGAGCTCAAAATTCAACGACTAAGAAAAATTTATGAATCCAATATTCAATCTGTTATAGTGTAAAATACCTAATTGAAGTTGAGTTAGATGAGTGAAGAAAAAGTAGAAAAAAAAATCGTTCGTTACTCGTTCAATTGAAGCTCAGATCGTAGTTCAGTTGACAAAGCAAAGCGGCGACTGTAAACAGATTTTCACTTTTCCACTTAAGATCAAGTTGATAACAGGCCGTTTAATAAAACCGCCTCAGTGGCTCTCCACACTGAAAACTTTTGACTAGACAAACTAGGTTGAACAGAAGTAGAGCTCTCTGAGAATTCTAAGTGGGATTTCATCCACTGAGCCTCACTCACTCGTTCATTCAGTAAAACACTATTTATTCTCTAGTAAGTAAAAATGTTGTTTATCCTGAAAAAGATTTGTTTTTCCTCTCAATTTTGCTAGCAAAATTTTCAGAGATAAGACTCCGTTGACAGGGCATAATGGAATTAATTCTCTTGTCAGATTTAAAAAAGGTATTTGCATGGATTAAGCTGGGTTTAAGGCGACATTGAAAAGGTTCGTTAGATTGAGGTTAAGTCCTTGCTGTCAACAAACACACGCTGCAGAAGCACGGTTAACGGTTACATAATAGTTAAATTTGAATACGATAACTGGGAAACTATTCAGTCGTTAACAGCTTAGTTTGGGGAGCACAGTTTGATAAAGTTATTCTACCATAAGTTAACTGAAACATCCGTTGAGTAGGAAAGTGAACATTTAATAATTTGTAGGTGTTCAGAAAAGTACCTATATTAAATCGTCGGGTCCAGCTGTTCTCACTTTGAGTTATTGATCGCTTAAATAGAGGGAAAGGTCTACAGGTGGCGTTTTAACCCTATTTCAGGTAAGAAATATATATTTATATTTAAGGCAGTTTATGCTAGCAGCTCCGACCGCGAAAATTATCCCGAGGAAAAATACTTGTGGGATAAAAAGTATCTTGTGTGTTGTATTCCAGAACGTAGTCTACCTACGTGCCAAGTTTCAACGAAACTCGTTCAGCTGTTAGAGAGTAATGAAGTAACAAACACACAAACTTTTGGCATTATATTGTTAGTGTGATGTACATATAGTGTGAAATGTTATTTTTATCATAATTTTTTAATCATCCAATGAATACTCTCACTCTTGAAAGGAGTAGGAGGGCGTGTCAGACTTTTACTGACTAAAACTACATATTTGTTCCTTCAGTTGCCCTTTGCATTATAAGAGCATGGTTTACCTTTTTAAAAGTCCTCCCATGGCCCGAATACGCTTCGACACTGCTGGGCCCCTATCTATCTCTTTGAGATGCGAGTGGAACACTACGCGCTGTCGACGACTCGGGCCCGGTCCGGATGGTTACCGGACGGCCGGACGGCGAGCTACCCATTTCTCATCGTCAGCAAGCGTTCGCCTATGGTAGCTGGTAGTCGAGGTCGAGGTCTCGGCGACTGGGGTGTGAGGATGAACATTCCCGCACACGTGCGGCCATCTTCTTCGCTAGCTTTACTCCTCTGCAGAAAGAGGCGACCGCCACGCATTCCCCTTCGCTCCGAACCATGGCCTGAACCAGGGCAAAGCGCGAGAGTTCAACACCGCCGATCACCCCATGAGGACACGGTGGTGCTCAGCCCAGGCGGGGCCCACCTCCACCGATAATGTGAAATGTGATACTGTAAACTATGATACTCACTATTACTTTGTAGATGTTGGAAACTATTAACTCAATTTACATGTAAGCTATCTAGTTTTGACGTCCATCCCATCAAAGAGCTACTAAAAGTCAGCGAATACCTGCTTTGTACTTTATTACCTCCACGTAAGTTATTCGAGATTTCATTATTCATGCTTATATTCTCACTTTATTATAACAAAGGAGCAGAGCTTTATCTCACCGTAACACGGTGAATTACAAAATATTTGACTAGTGTTTAATAATGCCCAGTAGGTACCCAGTTGCTGCAAACACTGCAATGAAAGACAACAATTACGCTTTCTAGAAATTCACAACAACGGACAAAGACTTTATTTAAAAAGAGGATTTATTTGAGAACCGCTTTTAACAATAGGATCAAATACAGAAAATCGTTTTATTGTAATACAGCATACAACTACGATTACCCGGTATGAGAAAGGAATGCCTTTCTCAATGTACAGTAAATAAAATAATAATAATAATATTCCATAAGTTTCACATAACGCCATCTAGTCCTAAACTAAGCAAAGCTTGTATCTATCTTCTATCTATATCTAAATAAATGAATGGCTATTCGCTAGTCTCGCTAAAATTCGAGGACGGCTGGACCGATTTGGCTAATTTTGGTCTTGAAATATTTGTGATAGTCCAGGAAAGGTTTAAACGGTGAGAAAAAATGAAAAAAATCCGAATACAACGCCATCTCTAATTAAAATATCATTATAAAATAAAAACTTTTTACAAAAAAAATACAACCGACTTCAAAGTTACACTGAAAAGTGCAAAATAACTTTAATTTCGGAAGTCGGTGTTTCTATAATAGTTTTGTCTCTTCGTTATTTAACACCGACTTCCGAAATTAAAGTTATTTTGCACTTTTCAGTGTAACTTTGAAGTCGGTTGTATTTTTTTTGTAAAAAGTTTTTATTTTACACTTTTTAGTTATGGTACCACCACTAAAAAGTACCCCTCAGCCAAACTTAAATACCTTATAGCCAGAGTGCATCTCATGACAATTCTAATAATCCCAAACACGGTTAGATTACATTAATTTATTACAGAGTTCCGGTGCCCAACTTCAGGCTTCATCATCAGATCAGTTCGATATATTCCCCCTCTACTTTCAGTCAGTCATCGACTACACGTATAAACAAAGCAATTTTACTTGTTACGACGGTTCTGCTGTGATCCTATAAGGAGTTCTGTTCCATATCTTCGAAGTTCATGATCAAATCATAACAATATTTCTATGGGACCAATTCGGAAGCATAACATTTCAATCAAAAAAAAAATTTCAAAATCGGTCCACAATTGACCGAGAAATTGGTGAACATACATAAAAAAAAAAAAAAAAACATACATTCAACCGAACATATAACCTCCTCCTTTTTGAACTCGGTTAATGAATTATGCTGTAGGTACTGGTAATGCCTGTAGATGGCGTTATCCTTACTATTAGGCAGTACGAAGTTCGCGGGTCAGCCAGTTATAGATAAATTACACCCAAACTCAGAACAAACGATCGTACTCATCACTCAAACATTTGTTTTGGGTGGCAATCGAACTCGCAATCTCCGGCATAGCAGTTAGGGCTACTAGCGACTGGACCAACAGGCCAGTCAATATAAGATATATTTGCAGGTCATTGAACTATACCGCAAATATTACGTCACGCGCGGTTGGCAATAAAGAAAATGAACTATTGTCTAATAAATTAAGTGTTTTCTTTGTAGTTACAGAAAGCCATAACAATAAATAGATTGTAACATCCGTAGGCATTGTTTACAAAGAACAATTTATAGACAAACCTAACAAAGACTTAAGTTACATTTGTTCACGTCTATCAGAATAACTGGTATAGTCATCATTATGAATATACATATATAGGGGCACGACATTTCAATTAAATGATTCTTCAATACTACGAAAACTATTGACATACAACTATTTAACTGGTTGTTAGTATTCTATACGTCAATGACACCTAAACCCTCATTCATCATAAACTAGTGACGAACTCCAGATTTGCACGGGTGTTAATCATAAATCTACCTCGTTATATTGATCCGCCCGGAGGACATGGTGGAGTATACGATGGAGGAGTGCTCTTCTTGGGCGGAGTACTGCGAGCTGCTGCGTGCTGTGAGTGCGGTAGGTACTGCCATGTCTCAGTGGAGGCGATTGGTGGTGGTAACTTTTCGCGCCAGGCACTAGTTCAGACCGTTGTCCAAATTGAGAGGGAATGGGATATGGTCGCATCCTGCTGTGAAGTAGTTATACTAGCGAAGGAGAAGGTCGCAAGAGTGAGAGAACGTACATACTAACGCCCCACCCACCGCGACAGAAGATCAGGAATCGCAGAGCGATCTCCAGCTACGGAGATCTGACAGGAGACAGGAGCTCGCTGTTCGTTCGTCCTATAATATATATAATATAACGCGCGCGAGTTGTCGACATCGCGTAATATTCCACGTGCGCCTCAAAGAGATGTCACCAAACCCGATGCCAGCTAGGGTCATGGAGAAAATTATGAAAGGGATACTCGTGGCCTTAGAAGGCAAAAGGGACCTATGTTCCATAGGCGTGGTTTTAGTCAGTAAAAGCCTTATGCCTACCGATGTACCCTTGAGTGCGAGAAGTCATTAGATGATTTCGCACCTTAAAAAAATACTTCATTTAGGTATTGTTCTTTGTATTTGTGAAAACCGCAAAATGTAAAGGAGAAGTTGGCGGGTAAACACAGGAACAAGGACAGACGCGGAAAGCGACGTAATTTTATATAGTACAAGTAGGTAACTGTACGCGGTATCCGTTGTAACGCCATGTAAAGAAAAAAAGTCTTTGGTATATTCTGTTCATTGAATTACTTTTTTATACACTTTCATTTACCCATTACTCATGAACCATTATATTCGTTATACAATGCTTGCTTCTGACAGCGGCTTCGCCAGCGTAAAAGTAGGTTTCTTTTCTTCATACAAACTTCCAACCTCCGTTTTACCCCCTTAGTGGTGGAGTTTCGTAAAATTCGTTCTTAACGGATGTTTACACCCTATAAGGAACCTACCTGCCAAATTTTAAGTTTTTAGGTGTTATAGTTTCTGAGATTTCGTGATTAATCAGTGAGTGGTATTTCGCTTCTATATATATAGATTTCTTAGGCAATCTGAAACCTTTTTTTGTTATTGTTAAAGATGATTATTGCTTACCAACTTTTTTTATTTAATTAATATAAACCAGTGCTTGACAGTGATCCCATCTGATGGCAAGCAGTGATGCAATCGTTGATTAAGAGCCTGTACTAATGACGCTGATAGTACAAGTCCAATATATATCGCTTCAGAGAGAGAACTAATACAATACGTTAAGAAATACGTAGATAACATCAAACAGTTTAATAAAGCAGGGGTCTTACTTAAGCGAAGTTTCGAACTCTGCTCAAGTTTGATGCCGCGGTTTTGATCAACGATGCATTGCTAGACCAAAGAACGTAATTGTTTTGCAAACCTCTTTATGCAGAGGTCTATAATCTAGTTAAGTTTGGAGATGTGGGATAGTATTACCTATATATCTATGTATTAAGGCTCGGACAGACACGAACCAACAATGCACCTACGTGTTTTCATAGAAAGTGTTCAAAAATAGTTTTTTACATTTTTGATGTGAAAATGTGAAGCGCAACTGTTTTCCGAGCAGATGTAATATGATAGTGTGAATACTTAAATACACTAAAATAATACTCGCAATATATTCCATCATATTATTTAACGCGCCAAAAAAGTGAATGTATTTTTTTAAAACACTTTGTGTAATTAATTATTATTTTATTGTTTTTTTTTTTTTAGTTTGGTTCCAAGTTACATTCTAGGGTATTTCTCAAATGTCAAAACGAGTATTTTATTTTTTAACGAGTTTAGGTCTATAAATTATTCTAGACGAATAAAGAGGCAGAATTTTTGAAGGCTTCTTCCGCTCTTGGTGGAACGAGAAAATGGAGTGTCAAATTTTTAATGACTAAAACCCATTCATGTTTGTCCATTTTTCTTTTGTGTCACGGAGTTGCGGTGGCTCTTTCGAATAATACTGCAGCCCTAGGTGAGGTTAACAATGTTTTTTGTAACTATAATAAAGACCTCAAGATTATCAAATATTTAAGAAAACAAAAAATTATGGCATATCATACAATAACGTTTCCATTATGTATTCATTGCAATGAAATATCAGAGACATTTAATTGTTGAACAATAAAACAAATCTACTGAAACTCTGTAGACTAGAAATTCTTTTATTTTTCTGAACTGTTAGTTTTAGCGTTTTCTTATTAAGGTTTTGTTATTATAACGTACTAACAGTATGTTATTGCCTTAAACTTAGATATCCAGTTTTAAATTTTCCATAATAAAATGAAAAGATACAATGATACATGCAAATATTCAGTTGACAAGTTTTGTCTTGGCACTGTATTCTTATCAGCATTATGCAACCAAGTAAATGGGATAAAAACTTGGCGTATAATGTCAAAAATAATGCACAATATAATGTTTTACAGTTTGAAGTTATGCCAGCATATTTTTTATGCCACCGGTTTAAAACAAATGACTATAAAGATCGCGAGGCTAATAAAATGTTACAACGTTTATAAGAATAATGAATAATGTATAGTTGTTTCATTTTGGAAAGGCAAAAGCGGTCATTGTCCTTTCCCTAATCTATTTGCGTAGGACCTAGTACAAACCCGTATCGTTTTTAATTAGTCAAGAATATTTAGGATCATGAATAACCAAGACAGGAATTCATACCGGTTTTAAGACTTTATTTCTATGTTGGCTGTTTTATTTAATTATTTACAAGTACATCGCAACGTTACAGATCACAAAATTTAAAGCATTGTATTTATTGTGCATGTCTAATTTGATGTGTTAATGTGTATTATTTTATTTTATTTTATTGTATTTATGACATATTTTATGTAATTTTAATGTCTATTTTTTATTTGATTTTAATTTTGTGTTAAATAATAAAAATGTACATTTAACATTACAATAACCTAATACCCTACTCTACTACCCTATAATATTATACAAACTCATCAACACCTATTATTATTCATAAAATCGACCTTTAAAATTAAAAAAGAAAAATATACTAAAACAATAAAAAGTAAAAAAAAACACGCTACAGCGAAACACTTATAGTAGTTTGTGAGACTAATAAAATGGTTATAACGTCCATAATATAACAATTTTTAAAGTTGAAGAATTGGGCAATTATAAAACATAATGCAGATGGTTGAAAATCGAGTCCATTTCACGTTATAAAACTGCAATTTAACTCACTATCTGAGTCACTATTTCTCTTGGTGTAGAATAACAGAAGACAAAAGATTTGATTTTATCTACTGCGCCGCGCAAAAGTGGTTCAGATCTGCGGAATTAGAGCGTCAACCTGAATTCAACTTCAATATTGGATTCAAACTATTCCGGTGTGCTTCTGACGTTTTCTCCTTTGAGATCGGTTTGGTATCAATGTACTGGTATGGTTTGTTCAAAAGTGAAGTCTCAGTGGTTTAAATACCGCAATGTGTATAAATATTGACAAGTCATGAGTGTGTGACACGACTGTGTGCATTTCATTTGTAAAAACGCACAAGTTTATTGCGCAATTGCTCTGTCTTTCACTAAATTCGAGAATCGAGGTTCGCGGGGGTTGAGGTTTATCTTTATGGGCCCAAAAACAAAACTACGATTCAACGTTGCATCGTAAAAATCTACTAGTTTGCACGACGCATCGCAAGAATAAGTGAATGAGGGTTTTCAGGAAAATTCAAACCTCCAGTCGGTGCCACTTAGCTGTGAGGTCTTCTACTTTTGAAAACGTATACTTTTTTTAGGTGAGAAATCATCCAATGACATATCCCGCCATTGGGCGTAACAAGAGCGTGTGTCAGACTTACTGACTAAAACCCACTCCTAGTTCCTTCGTTGCCTTGCATTCCAGGGCCGAGTTTTCCTTTCAGAAGCGAATCCATGTCCCCAGAAGGCTTCGACCCTGCTATGCCCCTACGGTTTGCTGACATGTCATCTCCTTGAGGCGTGCATGGAACACTACGTGCCGTCGGCGATGAAAACGTATACATGACATTGACACCTAACGTTTGACGCTGACGTTAATGTCTAACTAATGTCATTAATATAAGCGTTTTCACAGGTGCCTGAACTTGACGACTCAGTGCTGCCACTTGGTGAACTTCATTTTAGAAAACCCTCATTATTCCCATTGCATAGGTATTGTATGTTCACTAGAACCCATGTTTGGCTACACGAAATCTCATCGTAGCAATTTGTTTGGGAGCCCTTTAACGGTTGAAATTTAAAGTTATTTTTTGCTGTTTTTTTAGGATTCCATGAAAGAGAGAAATATGTAGCTTCAAATTATTGGATCCATTTGTTCAACTTTAAAAATTTCTAAAATTCGTGCAAACCTGGATAGACTCTTTAATGTACACCATAAAAAAACTGAGGCGAGTCACTAGTCATAATTATAACGTAAAATGTCATCTATTATAATATTTTTTGTGTACCTCAATGTAACGATCCCTTTATATTCGCTGTCCGTATGTAAAACCCGTAACCTTAACCGTGCCTATGTGTGTCTATAGTTCAGTTGTAAGCACCACAATTTCATAGTCGATTGAATAATCATTTGAAATCGATGTAATCATCCACGATTGGAACAAAGGCCACTGTAGTATATGAAAATACCTCTAATTATATAGTTCCGTTTGAAGAGAAGGGCAAACTATGAATGAATGAATACGTTGGAACATCTGACAGAAATTCATATGATGATATTTAGTTATTTGACAGTGATTTGACGACCAAAGTCGTTATAGGTGTTAGTTAGGTGATGGAATATGTCAAATTCAAATAATTTATTTTGGATTATAGATTTATAAAATGTTGTATTAGTTATAGTAGAGGCGGCCAGGTGGGGATTTCGCGCGAAACTCGAACGCGTCAGAAAATCATATGGGAAGAAACCTTGCACCCTGTAATGTACCCCTACCACATATGAACCCTTAATATAGTGGGGTGCGTTAAGGGCAGCCCGTCAGATTAGTAAAAAAAATTGATCCTCGGAAAAACTCGAGCGCGTCAGATTAAGACAAGGTAAGTTAAGTACATGCAAAACAGTGTATATTTTAATAATCTGACAATTTGAGCGTGGCATAAGCAAATGGGCGAGTCACAAAGTTAGGTTGTAAAGTTCCTGTTAATATTTTGTTGATTAGTGCAATTTTGTTACCGTAGTTTGCTAAGATAATTTTATTAGGAACGTTGAAAATTACTATACAACGTTATACTTATGTATGGTTTTAGCTACATCGCCTCATGAAAACCGTCAGATTATATGTTTTTCGTAATCCCGATATTTTTTTTTCGGTGGGAAAATCATCCAATGACATCCTCCGCTCTTGAGATATGTCTTGTTAGAGCCGCGCCCTCGCGCGTGCACGTGCGGCTTCCTCCTTTGTTAACATTACCGCTTCGTAGAAGGAGGCGACCCCCTGCCACTCCACCTCACTTCGGATCATCGCCTGTACCAAGGCCCGGCGCAAGAGATCGCTGCCACCGATCCCCCCACGAAGACAGTGTGCGGAAGTGTGAAGCGGTGCTCTGCCCAAGTAGGGCACACCTCTACCGTGTGCTCCACCGTGTGCTTCATCGTGTCCTCCGGGCCGTTCACACAGTGGTGACACCCGGGCATTACTTCTGCACGAATCCGGTGCAGGAACCTCACGAACTGACCATGTTCGGTAAGAACCTGCGTCATGAGGACGCCGTGAGGTCTTTCCAGCCACTCCTCAGAGAGGGGACTTACCGCCATAACTATGGTGTGCCAAGCACTGGGTTGCGACAGTCATTTCACCATGAGATCCCGCCGGAACTCTGTCCGCCATGCCGCGACTTGTAGCGGCAGCAGAGTTTCGCCCCAGCGTTGCATCTCCACGCGGAAATTGTGCATGCGTGCTAGGAATGTTGCCTCCAGATCCAACATGGTGGCAGGTCAGCAAGAAGGCTCGCCGCTATGTTGGAAACCGTGCGGTATCCCCGGACCATCCGTATGGTCATGACCCTCTGGTATGCGTTCAGCTGGGCCGCAGGTCACTGTCACAGCGAAGGCGCCCACACCGGCGCCCCATAAAGGGCCATGTACCTGACAGGGCACGTCTGGACCCCCTTCGTAATCCGGATAGGATTACCTTCGAAATAAAAAAAAAATCAATCGCGCTCAATCGCGCTCGAGTATTTCCAGGTGGCGTTATTTTTTTACATTTTTGAAAATTCTTACACGCTGAGATCCCCAACTAAAATGGAAACTTGTCATAGACCGTTTTAGAACCTAATCTTCACAATCCAATAGGTCCCCATGACGCTTTAGTAACAGCAAATTTAGCATCCCGGCCTCCCCTACTATTACAGGTTCTGCTATGTCCCGCCATTGATACAAACAAAATTCTTAATATTAAAACTCAACCTCATCCCAACCAGCAAAAACTAGGCTTACAACAATCTCAAGACTACTGTTTTTTTGCTCTTAAATCACTCCTATATAATGATATAAGCCTGGGTTTGCGCACTATTATAAGCATATTTAGTTTAATATCGTTCTAATATCAGTCTAATTGAATGCGGTTTGCACTTACTGAAATCTAGCCAAAATTAATTTAAGCCGACTTAGGCTAATATTGCTTTTACGTAAGTATCTTGTAAGCGTGCATTGGCTTATATTGGCCTAAGGTTAGAATATTTTGAGAATTTTATTTCAGATCCAACTTAAAAGTTCGTGTGAGTGTTGGTTTGAAATTACATGAAGACAAATTAAAGTTGCGTGAAGTTAATGTTTATAATAATGTAGGTACGGCACTTTAGTATAAAAGTAAAAGTAGTTTTACGGTAAGTAATCGTATTGGAATTAATTATTTACTGTTAATTAGACCACATATTACGCTTCAAAATTCATGCGCCTTGTTAAATAAGGTATTTCCTGTTCTCGTTTAATTATTTTATTTGTTAATTTGTATTGATAGTGTCGCCATTAGTATAGCTGCATTTTACAAGCGCACTATTAGACTAATATAAGATTGTTTACTCTAATTTTAGCATTCGGTATACTAAAGATAACTCCATATTGGAATAAATTAGGGTTCCTCGCAATTTTACATAAAACCTTAAATCGACAGAGAAAAAAAAGAATAGAATAGAATAAACTTTATTGTACACCAAATTAGTAACAAAACTTTCAGAAACCAACAAGAACAAGAACTTAATCTTAAGGCTATACGGACACGAAGTCGGCTTTTTAACCGACTTCAAAAAGGAGGAGGTTCTATGTGCGGCCGAATGTATTTTTTGTATTGTAAATATGTTGATCCAAAATCACTCTAATATCATACTTATCCAGTGCTATTGATCTTATATTAGTTTAAAATAAGATCAGAAATGCACATACTCACAGTACACTTATGCTATGCTGATATTAGTCTGACATCTTACAATAGCATTTAGCAAGTCTAATATAAAATCAAACGAGCATACCCATATAAGACCAAGTTTATCTCAAGTGCAACTAGTCTTAGTAAATGCTCTTATATACATATATGAGACTTGGTTATGAGACTGAGCGTTCTTGAGGCCATACCGGCTTGTCTAAAAGTAATATAGGATCGATGGTATGTTCTAAAACAAATATAAGAGCGCTTTAAGCCTACCACTCTTAAAAAGTGCGAGTTCTGAGACTGTTTTGCTTGTTGGGATTTTTGTTATTATTTCACTTAGGCCTACATTCCATGTGGTCGTTTCCTATGAAGAAGAACCGGCAAGAAACATAATGCCTTCCCTTTTAAAAAAAAATTGTATATATAAATATCTACAATATTTTTATATTGAGATATTAATAGGTAGGTGTGAGAGGACAACGTAAACTGATCAACTTTGTACCGTTGTAACGTTTTATTAATTTGATACATATTTAAAATACAATAATTATATAAAATTTTCATGCAATACAATAACATTAAATTAGTAAAATATTCAGTTCAAATTATAATTTACTCACATTACAAAATGTTAGGCTTACGTTGTATTATGTTGTATGCAATCTTTAAATAGTACAAAGCCGATTTTTGTGACAGTCTAGAAGCAGTTTTCACTAATAAAAAGACCGATAAACCAAGAATGTTAATAATTTGCACCGGTGCAAAGCTGGAGTGTATCAGTTGTAAATAATACAGTAAATAAAAATAATTTATTTGTCCATTGTTAAAAATTGTCCCATAATACACTTAATTTGTTATATTTTTTCAGTAACTGGTACAATTAATTTAGCCGTTTGGACAGTTGTCACCAAATCAATAAGCATTATATCTTAGATTATATCTTATATCTAATATTTTTCAAAGACATGTTTGCAATAACTATAATACTAAATTCAAGAAATTTGAACATGGATATATAAATCAAGTACATAGCAAACTATGTGTCGAAATATGAATAAATTATAATGATAGGCTACACATCATAAAGAAACACATTGCTTCAGTGGCAAAAAAAAATATGGATATAGACTTTAACCCACCTAAACGAAAAAGTTTGACCCAATGGAGAAGATATTTTAATTCCTTTGGAAAAATACAATGTAGCGTTTTCATAATAGCTTGCACAAGTGCCAGACAGAAAAAAATTCAGCCAAGCTTCTGTGAAACGAGCGTAATTTAATTTTACGTCCATTGCAGCACATGACAATAATTTTATAGTAGTTAAAAGACTACTTCGAAACTAATTATCAAATTTGGTTTCCATTTTTTTTTATGACTTGCCTGTTGGTCTATTGGCCCTGACTGCTATGCCGGAGGTCGTGGGTTCGATCCCCACCCAGGACAAATGTTTTTGTGATGAACACGATCATTTGTTCTGTGTCTGGGTGTAATTTATCTATAATATGTATGTATTTAGAAATATATAAGTATGTTTATCAGTTGTCGTTGTCTAATACTCATAACACAAGCTCTGCTTAGCTTGGGACTAGACGGCGTTGTGTGATAATTGTGGAATATTATTTTTTTAAACATATTTTATTGCATTTTTTAATGTTTTCTTAAAAAAAAAAAACACATTAAAAATATTATTATTATATTTATTTATTTTGTTATACATATAATTTACATTTTTAAATATTTCTTTAAAAAAAACATTTAAAAAATTGTTAAAAAAATTTAGTAGTGTATTGACTTTTGCTAGCGGCTCCGCCTGCGTGAGAGTAGGTTTCTCTATATAAACTTTGGAGCCCCGTTTCATCCCTTTAGGGGGCAAATTTTGAAAAATTCTCTCTTAATGCTTGCCAATATCATAAAATAAAATCTTGTAACAAATTTTAAGCTACTAATCCTAATAGTTTTCGGCTGTACGTGGATACGTCAGTCAGTCAGTTGCTCCTTACATAGACAAATACTAACACAGGTTATAAGCTAAAATTTTAACTAACATCCTATTGTTTTTGTGTGGACTATGTTGTCTAAAATAAAAATAAAATATATTATTATTATTAACTAAAATATGGCATTTGTTCCAAAAATATGGAACAAATGCCATATTTTATACGGAACTCATTCAGTAGCGGTGAAAGAACCATTAAATCTCTTCCACATAATGGAATATAGACTTCAATATAGAATAATTTAAGGAAAATGACGAATTTATATCCTTTTTATTACACGTGTGATGGGATGGTACACACCGCCAAATGTGTTGACCTACTTCTGTCAGTAAAATTTTTCAGCACGTTTGTAATTTCATTGATTTATCGCAATTTTTTGTCACCAATAAGCTCATGAATGCATATCGGTGTCAAAAAGGTGCGTATGAGTTTTTGCTCATGTAAAAACTCATATGCACCTTTCGGGAAAACGTTTTAGTATCTAATTTTAAATAATGATACAAGTAGGATTACTCAGTTCAAATGCCATCCCAATTCTAAATCCAAATTTCGACACCGGGTGAAAAGTTGGTCCAAAGTTCATGAACCTGGACTTTGTTAGGGTCTGTATGTCACATGTCATGTTGTCTGATGTTTTCGCTTTTAGTTAGAACAAGGGTACCCTTTATTTAGCCACTTAAATCTACTGACACAATGTGGTCCAGTTTCATCCTGAGCACAGCGAGGAAATTGAAATATAACTCTATGGCTATATTCACATTAAAATACGGTCTTTTTAAAATAGATAAGCTCGCTGGTTATGCTATTTCTGTTCGCGTTTGTTTAATTTTTTTTTTGGCTGGTGCTGCATTCTTATTTCCATCCCTTTTGTACACATACCGATCGCCCTAGTGTGATCCCGTACAATAGTAATTTCGATGGTACGGTCAACGATGGTACACGTTTACTCAGAAGTAATCCATATTAAATATTACACATAAGTACATTCCCTCGACACTTGGAGCCTCCTACAAAAAAATATAGATACACACTCGACAGAAACATAAAGCTATGTCAAGAAATTTCCCTGAATATGCTCATATAGTGTTGTAAATTATTCACAGCAAAACTTGGAACATTTAAGGCAGTTGACTATTGAATCATAAAACATCTCAAGTTATAAACAAGTACGTCCAGTTCATCTGATGCGGGTAAATGTTGAAGAAAGTCCGCTTTCATGCTTGAGGGACGTGCCTCGGGTAACAAACTGCATGACTATAGTATATGATTTTCTATTACTTTGGCCCGAAAGCCGACGCGGTCCAACTTTGTCTTTTGAAACGGCCAACTTCCATTGTGACGGCAAACGAACTTAATGACCTATTTCGATTCGTGTATTGTCAGTTTAATGATAGACTGTTGGTCGGTTTTGTCACAGAAAATGTGTATAGAATACTTTTTGGGCTTTTAATTAAGGGAGCGTCGAATAAAGATTCTATAGGAAAAAATCCGTGTATTGAAATTAATGATGATCACTAAATACTGATTTATAAAGAGTTAAATGAATAAAAATCTATATAGCTCGGGACGGGTCTGCGAAATACCAGCTTGATGCGCTAGAGTCAATTGAGAGGCGAGCCAAGAGAATCATCGGCAATGATGTACTTGTTGAGTCGAAGCTCCAAAGTCTTGGGCATCGCCGCCGAGTTGCTAACCTGCCGGTTTTTTATCGTTTACATTTCGGGGAGTGTGCACTGTAAAATAACGGCTAATCGTGTGATTATTTGTAAGCCATTTTTGTGCAATATTCATTTCTATGGATTTTTGGCCAGAAAACGCGCAAGATAAAGAGAGAGGAGGGAGAGGGGAGGTTTTTAAGAAAAAAAGGGAGTCTTAACTCGAGTATTGCCCTATGACTCCCTATGTATTTTACGGTGATGGCAGGGGCGTAAGAATGTCCTCTACCCTACGGTTACAACCATCTCCTTAGCTCATCTTACTGCTTCACAGAAAAATGTAACTGCTTCCCATTACCTCCCACCCTGAACCGTGGTCATAACCAGGGCCGGACGCAAGAGGTTGCTGCCTCCGTGAGGATAAATTTTCACCGTAGGTTCCAATATTGTATTGTAATGTTGTGTATTGTAGCTACTCCTCAAAGAGGGGACTTACCCCCGCGATTGTGACGTATCCAGCGCAGGTTTGCAACAGTCACTATCTCCATACCACAATGAGAGCTTGTCACTACGTGAGAGATCATTCGGTATCCTCGCACTATCTAGATGGCTCTTTGGGAACAGCAATTGCGTCCACACCGGAACCCCGTAAAGGACCATGTACCGCACGATCCTCGCGTAGAGCCTCTGGCAGGAGGTGTCTGGATCCTCTATATTGGGAACTGAACCTGGCTTATTATTTTACTGCATAAGACAATATTCTCGTGAGGCCCATACTGACGCAACCCAGTAACTTTATAACTGTCGCAGTAAGCAAATATAGCCAAAATATCACTCTGCATAACTTTATCACTTCATTTCCTTAATGATCAGATAAAGTCATAGTCTGATTAGGCTGAGTTTCACCTATGCAAATTGAATTAAATTACCTTGGCTTGGCCAAAGTAAGGCAAGCCTGTACAGAGATAAAGTTTTCAGCTCGTGCTTGAACGCTATTCAGGCACGATGCCAGACTAGTTTTTAGACAAGTAAATGTCAGGGAAGACGGTCACTTCCTTCATTCCTTTATACACTTTCTTTTTAAAACTTTGTTACGCCGTTCTTCGTGCAAGAACTAAGAAGTTAATTTCGTCTCTTACGGAATATTTTTAGAAGTCAGAGAGCTTTATTAGAGTCGAAATGTCTACTTCTTGAGAGTTTGGTCGTGATTTTTCTCCGGAACCAGTTGACTTTATTTTGAGAACTGAAAGCTGGATTGAAATCACGAAAGAGGCTCTCGATGGCTGAATAATTTGAAAGCCAACGCAAATAATAAGAAATTGATTGTTAAAAATTGAAAACTAGCACCGATTAGCGGCTTCACCCGCGTGAAAATATAAAATATATGCTGATGCAGTAATAAAGTAGTATACTACTGGTAAAAGAATTTTTCAAAATCGGTCCCACAGATTTTGGATTTATTAATTACAAACATATTAATTTTATACAAATATTTACTCTATATAATATTGGTATAGATTTCAACCAAGGGGTTTGGCGGTGAAGTTCAAAAACAAACACATTCCAACGTAAGCTGTTGATCCCCGCATTAACGCCGGCGTTCACGCGCCATTGTCTTACTATTGTGTCTCTAATTACGCACTCAAAAGGTTAAAGGTGAAAAAAAATACAGTATCCAGCTTATTCCTTTGCAACACATGTTTGTACCTTACTCCCAATAAAACTGCTACACTCTTAGCTCTAATAACAAAAGTCGCAAGCCTCCTTTTATGTTCAACCCGAGTAATAGAAAAACAAAGCTACAATTTTCTTTGCTGAAATAAAATAAATAAACTTCTAACCTTCAAAACTGTACACAAACTACTAAATAGGACACATGTGCACACGAATGTGTAATTTTACTTAACCAACTTTAATTTCATAAGTGTAAGGTGCAGTTAGTTTCACAAGGACAATTACAGTTTAAGTGCAAATGAAAATTACCCGCAGGAAGCCATTACAATCACTAATTACTAGGAAAACAGTCCAGACATTCGTGTTCACGTCAAAAAGTTTTAAGCTTTAATTTTCTGAAAATATGCATTCTTGGTAAAAGCAACTAGAAATCTAGAACACAACTAAATAGATCCCATTTTGCAGAAACAGGGCAGCTCATTAAATAGTCTAGCTTCTATAAACACAAACGTACGCGTTAAAGTTTACTCATAAATAAAATCGTAAGTGAGTATGAGACCATTAACACATTGAGTGAGCTTAGTTTAAAGGTGCGAAGTCTAGTAAGTCCTTTATTTCGATATTACATGTTTGTCTTAGTTACCGACAACCGTGTTTCTAGTTTTGACAGCGCTGTCGATTGGTTGAGAACTGACAAAGAGATATTCCATTCTGTATCGCAGTTCGAACTGACATTGCAATCCGATTACTCAGTCACATCCGTTTACTGGACGTGCAAACTTCGCAGACGTATTTCCTTTCGCGATGTCTTTGAGTGGGTACCTAACGATTTTTTTTCCTATTTTTTTTAGTTGCACATAATTCTAGGTTTAAAGTTAATTTTCCTTAGGTCCTTAAATATTGAAATTTGTTTATGATTTACTTGTGGCTATTTTTTTTCTCTATTAATATTTATTTATACATCTTGACTATTAAATATTATAATTAAGTTATAATAGGTATTTAAACAAACTGAAAATAATAATAATATGTACAACGGGTAGAAAAAGAACTCATAGGGCATCAAAAAATTTGTCCACATCGATGTCAATGGGAAAAGTGCCCAGAACGCTGGCAGCATTGCCACGCTGGATGGCAATGCTGATTCGTTGACCGAAAAAAGCCCAGCTCTCTGGTCACGCGAAAAGTCTTGTGGCTATTAATTGTAACTATATTGTGTAGATTTAAGTAAATAGTGTAAGATTTAACACCCCGTAAACCATATTTTGAGAGTAGTTTTGAATTTTTGGATACCTACTTGTGTCACACTTTTTGGTAAGAGAATGTCAGTCTGTTTTGTTTGTTTAGATGTATATAAAAAGTAGTCACTAAAAGTTCCTATTGCCTCTTGTATAATATAGTCATTGCCTTTGTTACTAACATTTTTTTTTTTCACTCATATAGGGAGTGACAATATAGTTACTATCGCTGGCTACTATTAGTTCCAGACAACCGAACGGTTCCTGTGGGATTGGAAATGGTAACATTACTACTTAAAAAGCCAGTGAAATAATAAATTCAAGGATATGTAGAAGTTTGTACATTTCGAGTCTACCGTTAAGTAGGTAGCAACAAGAAAATCAATAAATTCTTCACAACATTAATACGACTTCTTCAATTTGTATTTCTGAATAGAATACTTATACCGCTCTGTAAGGCATGCAGCAGATTAAATATTGCTTGTATTTTAAAGCAAAGAGGACTGAACGGCCTAAGGCATTAAGTCCGCCTTTGTACTTTTGTGTTGCATGAAGTTTTAATAAATAAATAAACGGAAATTGAGGAGCTAGAGAGTGGAGTGTAGAATGCTTCATCATCGTTCTTGGTTCATGATGATTTCTCATGTAAACAAGATATTGCAAACTATTTTTGCAAATTACAAAATCTATTTAAATAAAAGGAGAATCTGACTGACTGACATATCAACGCACAGCCTAAACTACTGGGAATAGAAGCGTGAAATTTTGCATAAGGTTCCCTTTTATGACGTAGGCAAGCACTAAGAGAGAATTATCCAAAATTCATCCCTAAGGGGATGAAACGGGGTTCCAAAGTTTGTATGGAAAAACCTACTTTCACGCGGGCGAAGCCGCTGGCAGAATCTAGTTCGTTTTAACTTCAAGACAGTACCTTATATAAACAACGAATACTACCTCTTTATAAATTTGAAAACCCTAGGTAAATAGAAAAAATCTTTTCGAGGACAGAGATACTCCGCTACTGGTATCATGCTGCGGTCCTCTTACTGGCTCCATTTTCTGAAACAGGCAGCCTTGCAATCAACTACTCTCACCTCGTAACTCGAGACTATTCGAGACTGGCCATTTTGTTTGCTAGTGCTAAGTCCAGTAAGTATTGCAACTGACGTGGACATTACTCTACTCAGTACTTCATAGTTCTCTACGAGGTCTATTCAGTTCGGCTCAAGTTAGTTTGTAGCTGAGCTGTTTCATAGAAAATGATAAAATAAAATGGAACTATTAAATAACAGTATTATTTTGTAATAATCATTTACAAAATATTATAACTTGCTTGTTTTTCTGTCGTCAATTTGATTGGCTTTAAAGCTGACGGAATATTATTATAAACATATAATTTTATTACATGTTTCGGTAGTACGAATGCATTTCCAGAAATTGAAAAACAAAATTTGTACAGCTTTCCGAAAAGCGTAAACATATTAAAATATGTATACCTGTGCAAATTGTCGTGTTTAAATTGGGTGCTTATTTGTGAATAATATATTTCGCTTTTGAAATGTTAATTTGGTAGTTTATTTATACTTAAATTAGGCACGGATTTCGTTTTAATTATAAATTATTTAATAAAATTCATGAGATAGTTAAATAACTTGACATTTTTTTTAATAAAACTCTACTACACCAGACCCATAATTATTATTTTATTGTTTCTTTCAGTTTCATTTTGAGTTACATTCTAGGCTTTTTCTCAAATGTCAAAACAGGCCTTTTATTTTTTAACGAGTTTAATATTATACTAATATATTTTTTTAATACAAAGTTTTGACTACATCAGCTTTGGAAAACCATTGGTACAAATTAATAAAATTGGCAATAGCAGTCCAAATTCTACCAACATCGTTATAGAATATATGATAAAGATGACGCTACAATTTTTTCACCTGTCATTCTTCAGATAATGTACGATTCACTGATTAATAAGATGAGTAGGACAGAAAGTTTAATCAAAATAAGGATAAAGGTGTTCCTTTCTGCAATTTATCACGGTGACCAGCTAAATGTTAAAGAAAGAAAGTAACGATTGAAACAATAAGAGAGTAATATAAGTATTTAAAATGCAACACAAAGGTACAAAGGCGGACTTAATGCCTTAGGCATTCTCTACCAGTTAACCAAGGATACTGAAGAGAAAACATGCTAGGTGCATAAAAAAAAGAAAAGATTAATAAGAAAACAATGAATCAAATATATATAGGTATATATAAAATAAACATACATAAATATTTAATATAATATAAACCTACATATAAATATATATTATTTATATAAGGAAAAATAAAAGGATTTTTGGGACTACTCCGCTATTTATTTATTTATTTTAAAATATAATTATGTTTTTAGGATTAAAACGGGACCCTATCACTAAGACTTCACTGTCCGTCTATCTGTCACCAGGTTGTATTTCATAAACCATGATAGCTAGACAGTTGGAATTTTCACAGATAATGTATTTCTGTTACCGCTATAACAAGAAACACTAAAAACAGAATAAAAATAAATATTTAAGTGGGACTCCTGTACAACAAACGTGACTCGATTTTAATATAGTAGTGCGGAACCCTTCGTGTGCAAGTGCGACCAGTTTTTATATTCACATCTACATATGTGCTCCATTCATTAGAAAAATTTAATAAGGAAAAAAATGATCGAATGCAGTAGACGTGTCGATTACTGAAGAAAGACTCAAGTAAGATTAAAATAGGAGCTCAGTCACAAGCTTATCACCAAAGAACATCAATGCCTCATCCTATTACAATTTGAATTCAAATTGAGCTTGAAGGCTCACTGCATTAAGACTGATTGCATTCAATCAGCTGGAATAATTCCATACTAAGCTGTCTATTATTCCCTCAAGTCTGTTTATTGTACCTAGTGGCCCACAAAGTTCTTCAAAGACACCAATGTTTAGCAATAAGACGTTTACGATCCAATAAAACCTTTCACTCTTCAATAGATTTTCTGGGTATAATAAAAGTTTAATTCTAAAAAGGTTTATTCATCCACAAAAGTTTTGACACAACCTGACCCAAAGGACAACTGATCCAAATTTAATTAGCAATTTAAACTGAAAGAAGAGGAACTAGCCGATTAAAAAACAATAGAGGATTTATAAATGAATCCCTCTGTATGTGGATTTGTGGAACGAGAAAAAAAAATAGAAATGGTCACGGCAGTGCTGTCTTTGTTCTGCTGATTGAATGGAAACCTTTGAGTTGGGAACGGTCGTTGGTACTTTAAATGAGAGTACTGGCTGTCATAACAATTTTCTGTTTGTCTAATGGGACGAAATAAGAGATTATAGTGGAGTAACGTGTTTGAGGAGTTTGTCCATTTGTTGCTAAAGAATTTTTTGGTAAGTCAGTCAGGAAATATATATTTATTTTTATGTAAATTAGGCAGAAACGGCATTGAGTTTTGCATCCTTAAAAATTTATGCTTTGTTCTTTTTACTGTTTTTTTAACTTAGTTTAAGTACTTACCGTGTCTTTCTACTATGAATTATACGTGGGGATGCTTCCATAAACTTGTAAACTCACAAACACAAGACACCCAGACCCTGACTATCTGAAGGCAATATTATACAAATATTTGTTTTTTTGTAGAAATCGAGCACGCAAAACGTTGTGCAACGGCCAATCGCTCAACAACAGTGCTAACCATGACCTCAGTCAGTGTGATGTAAAAATGATAATGGGAAGTAAATATTCAAAGAAATCGTTAACATATTTTTAAACTCGAGGCTCAAATCCTTTTTTTTTTAATTTAACGCAATCATCTGATCCGAAATCTAGGTCTTTTTTCCCAATCAAATTACACTAAAATTCTCATTATCATCCAAACGCAACCCAGATCAATCAGGGTTGTACCGATATTTGACTTAAGCCTCATTGTGATTGTTCAACCAAAATTGGAAAGGAAAATACTGTCCGCGGTATAAAAGCAAATTGGCTTTTTTCGGGGACTCGAATTGCGTATTGGATATAACCAGTGAAGTAGCAGACTCCCGAAATCCATTGATGCTAATTTCAAACATGAATGGGTGGACGTTGGAGTAAGTGAGATGGAAAAGGTTCTATCGATTTTCTCGCTCTAGCCTAAAACGTTGCATTCGAAAATTAAAATTGACGTCTTAATACCGGGAGGAGCCGATTGTGACTCGAATAATTCATCGTTCAGCCTAGATTTGGGTCACGCTCTCAAGTATTGACGAGTTAGGGACGGTGACTTTTGACACCACGCCAACACGTTGTTAGCTTTTCAATTATTTATGTTGTGTACATCATTGGAGAATTGTGAAGTATAGAGGGTTTTTATGTAGGTCGAACCCGTGACTAACCAATATTCTATAAAGATTTCCTGGTTAAGTTTTAAAGACAGTATTTTTTACGAACCAGAGTTTAGGTACATTGTAAACCAGTACTTACAGCAAACAAAAATAGATGAAACCACAAAAACGCTTTCAAAGCTGAAATACACTGTCAACCATACAGAATCCTTTTTACGCTTTTCCGAACATCCCACATGTCATGTTTTGAAACAACAAAAACATTCCCTTAAGACCGGTTCCAAACAGATGTGAACGCTGTACGATGTAAAACACTTTATTATGTCGTAATAATGTGACTTATTATGAGTATATTATTTTGTTTGTCTGCATATACACTTCTCGGAAGAATTCCCTAAGCGTTCCTAAAAGTGAACGCACACTTATTCGAGCCGAACACATCGAACGAATTGAAAGAAAATAATTTAAGAATTCTTTATATGAAATCCTATGAAACCCCGCACAACTAACCGCGTCGAATCGTCCGAATCTGGAAGGAATCCAGAAATCTTAGACAAATTCGGATGCACCAAAGCACTGCCTTTTTAAGTTAATGTTATGAACCCACATTCTTGTTTGCCTTTGGTGTATTTAACTTTATTCATCTTCCATTAATAAAGCACTAACAATAAAAACCTCGTCAAGATCCGTCACAATTCACTTGTAATTTCAGTGCGACAGGTGTAAAGGAAATAGAAACTATTTTTTTTGTCGCGGTCGATTCTTTCAGTGGGGATATGTGTGCGAGGCCTTCTTGACTTCGATTCGTTTGACGCGTTCGGTTCGGATAAGTGTGCATTAACCTTTAAAGTTTGCTTTGTAGTGCTTATTACTATTTGCTGATGCCTCGATAGCTCATAATGAGTTTATTGATAGTTAAAACCTGGTATTTAAGAAAAGAGTGAATAGGTTACTTTTAAGCAAGCGTACTCCATTGTCGACCACATCGTTGCTTGCCATCAGCCCCCCTAGGCAAGTTACAACCGTTTCGTTTCGATTCTCTTTTCGTTGATCGCCTCGAGTCGACCACGCCTTCGATTCCTTTCTTCTGACCACGTGACTGAGCGTTGAGAAGACGTCAGAATAAAGGAATCGAAGGCGTGGCCTACTCGAGGCAATCGACGAAAAGAGAATCGAAACGAAACGGTTGTAACTTGGCTAGGGAGGCAGGTGAGATAGTGGTCCAACGTGAATCTAAAAATAATAATGTTAAAAAAAACTTAAACTCTGGGTTCTTACGATAGAAAATCTTAGTTTTGTTATTTATCTACGAATGCTACGGTCTATCTAACCCTTAAAACTACACTTATTAGAAAGGCGGTATGTTTGTTAATTCTTCTTACTCCAGTGGTTGAACTTTAGATGAAATTTGGCACATATTCACGCGGCAGAAACCGCTAGCAGAAGTTAGTGCCCACATATACCTATTATACTATCGATTTCCAGCGGCTTTGCCTACGATAAAGTAGAAAATTGTCCCAACGGAACATACTCCCGGGATAAAAAGTGTCATAAGTGCCATTCCAGGAGCCGTTTGAGTGCGAAGAAGTAACAAATATATACAGTCACAAACTCTTGCTTTTGTAATACTAGTGTGATTGTGTTATGTCAACTACAACGCGGCGCTACAAAAAATTACTGACTGTCATTAATAAGAATAACACGGTATACGAATTTTTTTTTAGGTGGGAAATCATCTAATGACATCTTCCACCCTTGGGCGGAGCGGGAAGGCGTGTCAGTCTTTTACTGAGTAAAACCTACTCGTTTGTTCCTTCTCTACCTTGCGTTCCAGGGCCCCGGGATTCATTTTCACTTAACCCATGGCCCAAATAGGTTTCGACCCTGCTGGGCCCTTACGATTTGCTGACATCTCCTTAAGGCGCGCGTATACGAATTGAATTCTCAACCCATGACAAAGTCGTTAACAGCGCATAATGTTCCACGTGCTTCTCAAAGAAGTGTCAGCAAACCATAGTGGCTCTGCAGGGCCGATACCCGCTAGGACCGCGGCCATTTTTTGAAAAGGTAACCAATGGTCTTAAAACATAAAGGGCAACTGAAGGATAAAGGTGTGGTTTTAGTCAGTAAAAGTCTGACACGCCGTCCCACGGATGCATTCCAACCTTAAACAAAAAAAAAACAACTAGGAAAATACTGAAACTCTCACCGCTACGCAAAATGAAGTTAGCCTTTTCGCAAACTTACTAGTAGGTGATAACATGATTTTGAACGGTGTTTAATGCAATTACTGTTAGCATCGCTTGAAGTTACACTGTTACACTGTTTGCATGGGAATATGTGCAGCTGTAACCAATATTAATATTACAAACTTAGTTAATAGCCACTTATGAATAGACACTTCTAGTAGGAAAGTTAAGTTAGAACATTGTCAAATTAAATTAACCTTCGATAAGTTACACCCATACTTAAAGAATATTAGTATTATTTATAATATAAAAGAAGAAACTGACTGATTGTCATATCAACGCACAGCCGAAACCACTAACACTACCTAGGAAAACCCAACCTGGGAAAGGAAACTTTACTAAGAGAGGATTTCGCAAAATTCACTCCCTAAGGGGATGAAAGGTGGGTCCAAAGTTTGTATGAAAAAACCTCCTATCACGCGGGCGAAGGTTCTGGTAGAAACTAGTGTATCCATATGACTAAAAATTGTATGTTACCAAAAGCAAGCAATTTCAGCTGACTCTGTATGCCCGCCCTCCTCTCATTTCCTATTCCTTTTGTTATTATTGCACCGACAACTGAACGTTGGCAGATTTAATTATAGTACTAGTAGATGCTGTTTTAATGCACTCGAAGCACTTAACGACCCCTACTAATAAGCATATTCCAATATACTTCGAAGAAACTTATTTATGCAAAACGGAAGACATTTCCGTAGTTAATAAATTTATAAGTGCCCCGTTCTTGGAATCGCTTTCAAATTTATCGAACGCTCGAAGTATCAAAATGGCTTCGAATTTTAATTATATGTTTAGATATTACTCGACGTCAGTAAGATGGTCTTTAAAATGACTTTTCAAAATGCGCGAATAAATGAAAGTTTTTCGATTTTGTTTCGTTTTCTGCAAGTTGTTAAATGGCTTTGTTAATTACAAATGCAGTGACATAATCAAAAGATGATTTACTTCTTGTAAGTATAAAGTTATTGTGTTTTAAAATATTCTTTCTAATAAATAGTTGAAACAAATACAGCCCCTAATATCAGTCGTAATTTCTGATGAAAATACGATGTGATCAATACGAAACTCCTTTTTCAATCCATGTTTTGGCTCTTGGCCAGAATATGCTTTGATAAAAGAAACGATTTGTGAGCTCATTAGCAGCCAGTACAAGTTACTTCATTTTTATTAGGGGCGACTTTCTGTTTTTATGAAGAGTATACCAATTGACCTTCGGAGTTCAACATTTTACTTTATACTAATGTAGTTCATTCTTAATTTATTTATCAGGTCAGCACCTGATAAATAAATTAAGAATGAACTACATCAAGGTAGCCTATAAAAAAATGTGATACTGAACACAGCCATTGCAGTTTATGAAACTGGATAAAATGTATTCCAAACCGAAATGTCAAAAAACTATCACAAGCAGATAATTGTAGGTATGTACAGCCGATAGATTTTTTAACAGATATATTTCCTGTCAAGGAAAAACACAAATTTATGGAAATTTAATCTGATACGTTTACAACTCTTCCCATGTGAGTGAGTAAACAATATCAGTGTCAACCGCAAATCTTTTGGCGCATGAATATTTCACTCCATACTTTACAGATTAGATATTCAGAGGTTGAACTTATTTGAAGGACAAAAAGATATCAACAGCTCCGCCCACAAAAAGGGTGAATCAGAAATGAGATAAATCCCGCTGGACTTAGCGACACGAAATATTTTGTCAGAAAAAAAAGACATCGAATTAGTGCGGTGACATTTTGAAAGCTTAACCTTCCGAGATTATATTCACAAATTAATCTTGCAATCGACCTTTCTAAAGGCCGGAAACTGAATAAAATTCTCTAAAGACAAAGGCTTCGTCATTCCTCCTCTCTCACCTTTCCCAGTTATTATTAAAGGTAAGAATTCTTCGGTGCGAATACTTTGAAGTGTCATAAAAATGTAGGACGTCAAATAAAATGTTAAGAGCGGTTGACCTTTATTTGACGCAGCTCGAATTCTTTTAGTAAATTAAAATAGTTTTTAGCATGAATAGGAAATATTGTATATCTATCATAATAATGTTATCTATCTGTACTAGACAAAAGCAAGATAAACATATTTTCAAAAACTGACATGGGTCACCCTTAGTTACTTTCTATTAAAACCCAAGTTAAGAACAAGACTAAAAATCCTAACTCCTTTTTTTTCTAGAGTAGATACTAGTATTGTGATCACCTTCACGGAACGTAAGAGGAATCCCAAAAGAATCTCATCTATCCCTTTGGAAATTATAGTCATGAATATCGAAGTTGGTATTGAAGTATCAAGGGACATCTCGATTTCACACTTAGATCTATCTATAAAGCAATCGTTGATGACTGAAAAGACGTAACCTGATCTAAGTTTAGCTGTAAGTACTTTCACTACTTTTGTAAGTACATCCTACTAAAGTGTTATATTGGTTTAGTCCTGCAAAATTGGGGCATTGATATTTAAATCTTCAAATTCTCCGTTCGAAAGCTTCTGAATTAGTATCAACTTTATAATTGTTTATAATTTGCAAATGTGTTTTGATAGCATCAAATTGAAACGTAATTACATATGGAAACAACTTGCCTTTGATCATTATAATCATCATATTCCCGTCAAGCATATTGGTTGCACTGGTCATAAATTAGATGCTAATATTACGAAGCATCAACAACGTCTGTAACATAATCTGATGACAGATCTGAGTAACAGAGGAGATCAATCATTTCAGTGCATCTGTTATAATACGTCAATAACACATATGCCATCAAATTCTATTAACTGGTAATGTAGACGTTGTATCTTGGTCGGCAGTCATTATAAGATCGTCTAATACAATGGCTTGGATTTGTTTGTACAAATATGTTGACACTGGTATAAAAAGGTTAGCAGCAATAGAGAATTGTAGTCTAAATAAAGTAAAAACCGACATGGATAACGAAATGCTTCAGTTTGTAATAAACCAATAATAAATAAGTTTATTCAACATAGCATAAGCATCATCAGCTTTTTTTTTCAACATATTTTTTATAAAATTACAAGTGAAACATTCGTTCTTAATGGTAGTACAAAAATGTAAGTAATTACCTAGCTATGGGGTTTAAGAAATAAATAATTATAAAAAAATTGAATAATCAAAATTCTATATCTACTGCAATTTCTACTAACAGTAAAAAAAAACTGAGCTACAAAATAAACTCAAAATATGAACAAAAAGTCGATAAGATTAAAAATTGCAGTTTCCGGTAGCTGGGGCTCACGATGTTATTAACAGCCATGCTGGTAAACGTTTTTAAATTAAAACTCTATGTTCAATAAATTTTAAGTTATTAAACGTAGTTATCGCAAGCTGTTGTACATATAGGGTGTGAAATGTGTGAAGTATATGATAAAGATAGCAGTGCCAAGTTTTGCTCGACGCTATAAAATACAGCAGCTTATCCTTTTAGGAAGACGAGTGCAGTTCACACAGGGTACTTTGGTTAAATTTTTGAAATAATTTTAGATTTTTTTTCGGTTTAGAAGTTATATCTCCAAGTGTGAATTTGAAACAAGTATTTTGTATTACAGTGAGTAGAGCATAAAATGTGTAAGTGAAAGGCCAATGATAGGATTGGCTATATACAGCGGTACGTTGCAAACCAGTAGTGTGAATCTGTGAAAATAGCACACAGAAAATGATAAATGTTGTTAATAAAATAGCAGACTAAAGAGTTAGCACGTGAACCATATCTGGCACAGTTTCTTTTGAATAAGGCACATAATTCAACATAAGTGGCAATAATGCAAGCATAATTTTACACAACAATGATACATTGAAATCAGAAATGGACACAAAAATCCCACTAGGCTTTACAATGGAATAAAAATGAACAAAAGGAGTTATGTGCCACATATGGCATGGTATCATCGTTAGTGCTTTTATCTCCATGTAAAAAGTTTGGATTAAAAATGCTGCCAGTGCGATGTATGAACTTAATACCAGTCAGGCAGTTCCTGGTTGGTTCAATTGATATAGTAAGTTTTTACTGACCAACAACTTCTGTATTTCAATTGTGATATACGAACTAAGCTCGTTATGTCTTCTGTTAAAAATGATATATAGAACCAGAACTTAACCTCATACAGAACATAAATCCAATTCATAAAAACAAATCTTTTTGTCTAGTTTTACATCGGAGACTAAAATTTCTAAGACCATGTGCTTGCTAATATTATTCTTTCCTTTTTTTACGTATTTTGTATGGTACGTTCAATGACACCCGTCGCTTCTGAAGAACGTTGTGCTATATTACGCATAAGCGACAAGTTACACTTTTTGGTTTTGGATAACTTAACGTGAATCCATCAACATACAAATATGTATAATCTTGAGAAAATTATACATATTTGTAGTCATTTAACAACCCTAAAATCAGTAACATAACTAGAACACTTTTTTTTTAATAATAGATATGAATTAGTGCTTTACTGCAATTCTACCACATGGTAAGCAGTGATGCAATCGTTGATGGTGAGGCACTTTAGTTCATGAGGAGCCTATTCACTCTAGCCTTAAAGACACCCAAATTATAATCGGACGGGAAGACTGCAGCAGGCAAATTGTTCCAGTTCTTCGATGTACGCGGTATAAACGACGAGGCGAAATGCTTAGTTCGGACCGTAGATTATTATATGTTGTGAATATTAAACTCATACTCATCCGCGATACGCACACAACTGAGATCAACCCGTCTTCGTGAAATGTAATATCTAACTTGCTATCGTCATTGAGCTCAATTGTCGTCATTGCACACATGCGAAGCTTAGTTTTTGTATTCAACCTTCTGGAGAAACAAAAATATCAAATAATATGATAATGTTACGTAATCACCTAGAAGCAAAATGCTTAACCTACTTGGGTACCATATGGCTAAGCAATTCGGGAGTGCCAAGCCGATGTTACTGACAAAAATGATTGTGACGACGCTCTCTTTAAACTAAATCTTTTGCAGTTTGCAGTATTAAATAAGCATTTTGTGATTTGACTTAAAAATGAATAAAACTCAAAAATATATTAAGAATTTACGCTCGTGATTTTTTTTTTATTATTATTATAGATAGGCTCGCGTTTGACCACTATCTCACCTGATGGTAAGCGATGATGTGGCCGAAGATGGAGCACGCTTGCCTAGAAGTAACCTATTCACTCTTGACTTAAAGACCCCTATGTTGTAGCTATCAGTAAACACAGACCCCGGCAGGGAATTTGTAGTTGGTAACGGTACAGATAACTAAATTGTTATCAATAAATCAGTCAGTGGCAATACAGAAATTCGTAATACTAAAATTGCCAGTCACATAAATTACTTTATTTCACGACGTAACTCTTGAAAAATGTAACCCATTTTTACGCGATTGAGTTTTTCGATATAGCAATCATAACCAAGACTACAGACGTAGAGAAGAGATTTTGACATTTTTGATTTAGAAATTGGAACAACTTCAATAAATGTTCGATATGAACAAGTACTCACATTCCGGTAATACAAAAGCCAATACAAAGAATTTCGTACCTCCAAAGCCTTTCCACTCAGATGACTAAGATAAATACGCTACGCTACCCACAGTGCCAATATTTGCCTACTTACGTTCCCTTCCGATTGTGGGTAGTCATTTCCCGTCGTAAGTGAATCTCTCGGGAAGGACAGGCGTAAAAGGTGGAAAGGTTCCCCATGACTTAATGTAACTATAATTGCGATCTAGGGAGATGAAGGAGAAACTACGTCTTTGTAACTATGTTTCAACTGTGATATTCCAACGTTATGGAATTTCTTTTAAAACTTCAAGATGTTTTAAGAAAAACACTAACGCAAGTTTCACCATCTATATGTCATGGTCAGATCTTAGAAGTGATCACTTTATGATATGGCCAACTAAAACTGGCCAGATCGTTTAAACGTTAACATTTGATGATATTATGTCAATCCTCGTTTGAGCATATCATTTATGTAGGATTTGTATGATAATAAAAGTCTAAAGAAAGTTTATAACAATCTGGCCAGTTTTACTTGGCCATATCATGAAGTGATCAATTTCTAAGATCTGGTCACGATATATATACTTAAAAGGAGAAACTGACTGATTGAATTATCAACGTATAGCCAAAACAACTGGGACTAGAAGCGTAAAATTTGCACAAGGTTTCTTTTTATTACGTAGGTGAGCACCAAGAAAGAATTTCTCAAAATTCAGCCCCCGTCTAAATCCAAATCCAAGGTTTTGGGGCGAAGCCGCTGGCAGAAACTAGTATATACTTAAATTGGGATACTATCACTCACTATTTTTACCTCATTAAAATGTTTCTCTATTAATTTACGAATCTAAATAAACCAACATATATACAAAAATAATGTATAAACCACTCCAACCTCAAACTTTTTTGTAGTCCATAATAGCATTACTAACGTGTAATACCTCTAGACACAATAAATGTTGGAATAAAAGCCTTCTAAAAGCTCGTCCTACGCACAGTTACCAGCCAACTAACAATTAACCTTTACCACACATGCTAGACAAACCTATACACGTATAGCTTTAAACACAAATTTTACAGTTCCGTACAGAATAAAAAAAACATAAGTTAAACTTTTGGTGTTTTAAAAATTTAAGCACAAGTATGACAGGATTTTTGCCCTCGTTATATAAAAACATGAAACCAAATACTGGTGTTTTAATTCTGGGACCGGTATTGAGTTTTCATTCCTGGCTATATTTTCTTTTTATGCCATAACAGTTACACAGACAGCTTCGTTAGTTTTACTATTGATACACATCCATTCCTAACTACTGCACCAAACCCATTCGTTTTTCAAACAAATAATTCTGCCTCAGTGAATGAACCATACATGGAATGAACCACATTTCGATCCCTATTAAAAAGTCTTTTCATAGTTTTAAACCTGAAATCCGAATCTAATATACCTGCAGCGTCCCCATTAAAAGTTTTCTTGGTTTCGTATTCGAAATCACGACTAGATCCCTCGTAAAATTGATTTAACCACAAATATAACGTAAGCTTGGTTGGTCTGTTTATTTGGTATCAGGTGAATTATAAGCGCGTCCGCAAGGATTACGGTAAAGTGTCAAATTGTATCCTTATTCATAACCCTTACCTTATCCCGTTAGGTGGCTCCAAATGTATTTGTGAGATTCTGACTTATTTTTACTTTGACTTTGGTTCATGTTTTAGAATTGAAGGTGGATAAAAATTTATCTTAAAACCAGGAAACTTTACTAATATATTTATGTTCTTTGTATGGAGGATATTGGAAGAAAATATGTTTTCAATGCTTTCAATTACATAGGTCTGTACTTAATATGTGTATAGATATTATATGTAACATTGAATATAACAATGCTGCTTGGCGTTAGAAATTATGTTGGCATTAGATACGTTCTCAAAAATTAATTTAACTACTAATAAATAAACTAATTTAGTCAGATTCATGCCAAAAGACAGCTTAGGTAACTCGAGAATAAGTAGGAACAATTGGTCTACTCACAAATGTCGAGTTAATGTGACATTAATAATCTTGGAACATGACTTATATAGTACAACTAAACATTCGATATCCATTAGTTACCAACTTTTGCCTGTGCCGAATTGCTGTTATGATTCGTATACCAAAGTATCTACTTTGGTATACAAACATATCTTATAGATCATGACATGTGTTCTGTAGTTTAGAACTCGAAAACTAGCCAGACAACATCTTCATTCACGAGTTATATCAAATTCAGATCAATTGTTTATAATTTATCAATAAGAGCAGTTTTAGACATAAACACAGATAAATGTTGCTTTTCACATTAGTTCTTGGGCCAAAATTCTTTAAGACCATGTCAAAAGAGAATTTCTTGTTATGATATTTTCTCGGTTTTTAAAAGATCTAGGAATCAGGCTATACATACTAGGAATAAGAATGCAGATTTTCAATAAAAAATATCTTTTTTTTTTTGCACCGTAAAGTTTTACGGTGCAAAAAATACCGTACCGAACCGTACCAAAAATATATCCTAAAAATAGAGATTTCAAATAAAACGAGTAATTATTTACACGACACGGCCTGGATAGAAATATTTGGTTATTGTAAGGTACCAGTAATACTGCATGAAAGATATAAAATCTTACTTGTAACCCAGAGGGCCGAGATGATACTGAACTAAATTCAAGTTTGAAGCATTTGCATACAATTTTCATGTGAGCACTGATATTGCCATAAAACTATATACAACGCTGAGATTTCAACCAGCGACTTCGTAGTTTTATTTATTGTTTTATTTTTCGTCTTCCCTAGCTTTATGTTTTCTAGAATCAGTGTTCTGTGAGACTTATCTGCACGCCCGTTTTGGCTTATAGCTTATGCAATGCTCCAAGGAGTCTGTATATTTTATATGTAGATGCACCTAGCAACGTTGGTAGAATGTGTTACGGTAAATATCACGTTGGGGAATTACCCGTTACGGGTTACACCGCCTACTAAGTATATTATTCGCCGCTGAACTCGCTACTACACTTATGTACATATGTGTAGATTATATGTTCAGGCTTTGTGATGTTGATGCGAGTAAAAGCGTAATTGATTCAGTTAATAGCTTGTTATACGAAACAAAAATAATACACCAACATTGTAAATATTTTATACGTAATTTTTCTTATCTACTTTTCACCACTCTAGTAAATTTATATCATTTAAAAACCTTTTTAAACAAAAATAAATTATACACACACTCTCGCCATCTTTTGTCATACATTATTTCTCTAGAGTAGGCAAGGCGTGGTGAAGCACGCATAACGCCTTGATGGATGCACGGTATATTGTGTGACCTTTGTAAAAATGGCGAACATTATTCATCTTTTTCATATTATGGAAGGCAATACGTACGTTTGAATCGACACCGTTCCGATAACGATCAGGCAATACTGACGAATGTTATGTCATGTCAATCGATAGAAGGTACTGTAAGGCGCTATGGTAATTTGGTTTAGGTCTATTATAAAACTTCAATCAAATAGGCAGACGATATTGTTGTCATCGCAGGCAGAACCTAAAAGAGAGGCATTTGCCCAGCTGTGGGCGAAGTTGGGCTGTGGTTGATAATAAAACTTCAATAGGTTTTAAAGCTGATCTTGCTAAGCTCAAATCTGCAAATTTCATGTGGTCAGTGTCATAATGGAAAATACTTAAAGAAATTCTAAACAAACATTGGAAAGACGAAGTTAAGTTTTTTCTATCTGCGGGGCCATTGCGTAACTCTGTAGACAGTTCAAGTGATGATCACTTGTTAACAATGTGCATCATTGAACTGTCAAACAGCTAGTTTCGTATTGCCTATCTTCAGTGACCAACTGCAGTGACGTCAGTAGCCACTGGTGCCTTTGATAGCCACCGTAACACGTTTTGACAGATGTTATTGTATCGATACTTTTAAGATTTGCGATTGTGTAAGCTTTTGAAGCTGTATAATAGTCGATAAAATTTTAGAGTGGTCACAATAGGCACCGTAAATTTTTATAATTCACCACATTTCCACCGTAGTTTGTTAGTCACTTATGTGATACGTAATACCAATTTTATGAAATTGTCAGTTGACAACTAAGTTTAGTGTGCAACGAATGCTAGTTGTCAATTGTTATTGAAAAGTTAGCCAATACCCCCCTGATCCCATTAAACAACCAATTTCTCAGAATCAACTACAGAAATTGAACGTAGTTCCTACTGGATCTCAAGCACGTAGGAAGTGGGGTCAATTTACACTATCTAGTACCAGCATAACATTTGACGGTAGGAATTAAACGAAATCGATATGTATTGTAATCAACTGGGGATAATTTAAACCTGACTCATAAAGTATTGACTTCGTTATTTTAAGGGTTTTATAACGATTAACCCCATGACCTTTAAAGCTGAAATCATAATTACTTTTCTGACATATGAGCATAATATTGAATATCGATCCGTCTTGAAGTTATATTAATGGGTTTTTACCTATGATATTGTCGTTTTATGAAATTGCACTCTTTAAATGAGGAGTTTCTAAAATGACGTAGAATTTTCTAAAGTGGCAGCACTGGGTAGTCAGGTCCAGGCACTTGTCAAAACATTATGTTTTTTTTTTTCCTTTTTGCAACTGAGCCGGTGTCAACACTTATGTTAGTAACATTAGTTAGACATCAACGTCAAAGTCAAGCCTTAGACGTCAACGTTTTGTTTATGTTTTTTTTTAAATAGAAGACCTCTCGGCTAAGTGGCGCGAACTGGTGGGTTTTTTTTTTTCGGTTAGGTAAATCTTCTAATGACATCCCCCGCCCTTGGGCGGGGCGGGAGATAGTGTCAGACTTTTACTGACTAAAAACCCACTCCTGTTCCTTCTTTGCCATTTTTTTTTCAGGGCCCCGGGGGTCACTTTCGCATCATCCATGGCCCCAGTAGGCCTCGACCCTGCTGGGCCCCTACGGTTGCTGACATCTCCTTGAGGCGCGCGTGGAACACTACGCGCCGCGCCAACTGGTGGTGTGAATTTTTCTGAAAAGTCTTATTGTGATATTTGACTTGAAGTACAAATAATTACAAAACATTGTTTAAGATGTTCCCGTTTTAAATAAATAAATAATTCATTGTTTCATTGGCTTTTGTTTTTCTGTACTATTGCTATTTTATACCCATCTATATATATATAAATGAATAGCTGTTAATTAGTCCCGCTAAAACTCGATAACGGCTGGACCGATTTGGCTATTTTTGGTCTTGAAATATTTTTGATAGTCAAGGAAAGGTTTAAACGGTGAGAAAATATGGAAAAAATTACGAAAAAAACATTCGAAGACAACGCCATCTCTAATTAAAACGTCATTTTAAAATGAAGTATGCTGTTACGGTAATACCAGAAGATGGCGTTATCCTTTGACAGTTTAGCTTACTCAACATTCATCGACTATTAGGCGGTACGAAGTTCGCCGGGTAAACTATTTTTCTTATAAAATATTAGAATACTCGTGTTTTTTTGAAATATGATTGTGTTCTTACGATGCAATAATTATACGTCTCAAGCAGTATGTATATATTAATGACGTAATCGGAAATAGAACTTGTAACCAAAAAATATCATCTTTTTATTTTAGCCGCTTTTATTTGGGATTTTTAAAAATGAAAGCAGATACGTGTAGCGGGATCGTTATTAAGTAGTTGTAAGTATCTACATGTTATTGATATAATGTCCCTTTTGTTTTTTTTTTTGTGTTTTCATTTTTAAATATGTTAATATTACAGAAAAAATGCTTATAATATGCCTTAAATTTAAAGTTTATTTGAATTGTAATTTCTAGTAAATCTGAAGATATATCACAATTTAAAGTGTTAAACGTAACATAAAACGACAATTTAATAAGTAATCTAATATTTTATTTTATCCTCATCTATGTGTCATTAGATGATTTCCCACCTCGAAAAAAATCTGTGTGTGTTCATAAATTTATTTAACTGTTATTTTTTTTTTTAATCTTAATCCCAGTTGATATATTTTGCGTACGTGGATTGCAAAACAAAAACTTCATACAAAATAAAATTCTCCGAACGAATAATATTAAATGCTACAAACAATATCTTTGGTACGCGACTTGGTTCTTACAGTACCGCATACATACAAAAAAATCTATATTTTGAAAACCTCGCACATACGGGAAAGCTATAAGATTGCTTCTCATAAAATTACAAAACTTCAGAAGCTATTTTAATTTCGTATACTCCGCGTAAATGCGGAGTATGCACTTAAGTATGCATCGTTTCCTTATTTTGTGCGCTTAAAGCCGCTTCAAGCTGTTTCAAGCCGCGTGTGGTATTAAAGTAGTCGATTTTAAGATTAAATATACGTAATGTTGCCCTCTGTCTTCATGTTTCACGCTGTATTTCCCTCAGTTGGATTTACGATGCGCATGGCGAGATAATCCACCTTCATTGCTGTATTTTATGGGGCACTAACTCATTTCCGTAGTGGAGTCTCGGCGACTTTTAGGTGACAGTTGTAGTAGAAAGGTATTAAGAGTACCTAGACAGTTGTCGTAGTCGATTTTCGATTTATGTCGCAATGCACTCTCGTTATCCACCGTAGGCGTGGGCTTGCGGATGACGAGCAATGCGTAGAACGAGCCCGAGTCGTCGATGGCGTGTAGTGTTCCATGCGCGCCACAAAAAGATGTCAGCAAAACCGTAAGTGCCCAGCAGGGCCGAAGCCTACTGGGACCATGGGTTCGGTTCCGAAAGGACTACCTGGTCCTGGAACGCAAGGGAAAGAAGGAACATAGGATTGAGTTTTAGTCAGTAGAAGTCTGACACGCCCTCTCGCTTCGCCTTAGATTGGGAGAAGTCATTAGATGATTTCCCATCTAACAAAAAAGCACTCTTGTTATGGCTGACTTAGTCCGTTATGGCTGACTCAGTCCGTTATGGCTGACTCAGTCCGTTATGGCTGACTCAGTCCTCATGGTAGAGGCCATAGAAACCAAAATTGCAACTTTGTAAAGAAGCTATTGTTATTGAAATAGACCATCAGACATGAATGTCAACAAATTATACTATTGACTTTAAGTCAAGGTGATAGACAAAAGTTTATTGACACTGGAAATCCGTACCGTTACACATCAAGGGCAAACTGTGTAACAATATGTCATGGACACTTTTTCTGCCACCTAGTTATGTAAATTCGTATAAAGGAAATAAGGCACACAAAGCCTCAAGGTGCCAAGCTAAAAATTCGTGCCACTTTGAGGCTGTGAGGCTACCTATTTGTGTTTTTTTTTTGTGTACATATTTATTAATAAACATTTGTATGAAGACACTTGTGTGTAACATATTTAAACATAAGGCTACGATAATCTTGAATATACAAAAAGGAGACTCGTACTCACAGTGCAACAAAAATTTGACCAGATTGCTGCTAAAAGGGATGTGCCCAAGAGTGATAGTTTGAAAAGTTCTTTACAGAGTTCTTTTTAAATAAAGTACTAAACATAATTACACGTAACACACGTAAGTACGTGAATAGATGTAATAATAATAATTATAGTGCTATCACGTAGGAACATAAAAGCACTCTAAAGCAACTCCTTTTTTCATTGGTCCTATTTTCATTTGAGAAAACTATGAAAACCACTCCGATTGCGTCTTTATTATAAATGACGTTGGAACCTCCGAATCCACAGCGTACAAAAACAGAGTCGAGTGAAACAACAGGTTGTCTCCCAATGAATTACTAATATTTAGTACGGCTACGTAAGTGTTAATGCTGTGCAATATAAATAAGGTAATCCTCTAGACTCATCACTCTGAACTGCCGAGCTAAATTATTTAGAAAGGTAAAGAAATCAATGTGTGTAAATGTGTACGGTCGTAGAACTGATTTTTGTTAGAGTAGACTACAAATTATTAAGTAGATGGCGAAAAAAGATTGAAGCAAACACCAACATAATAAAATATTGAGTGCATCCTATTCAGGAATAAAGTGTATATGGGTATAAAAGTGTAGAAAGATCTAGAGTGACCGTACAGCCTGTTATAGTTGTCAAATTCTAAAACTCTGATTAGACTATGACAATGTTTTACAGGAACGATATGTTTACACAAAGGTACAGAGAAAGTGAAAAGAGACAAATATTGTCCACACAATCCCTTTGTCTCTTTTTTCATCTCCAATTAATCAAGTTTCTGAGATTCTAGCCTGTAGCGGCATCATGCTACCACATAAGAACTAAAAAAATAATATTCTGTAACGTACTATCAGAGTTCTATGTTCAATCAGAACGTATACAACAATCCAAAATCAAGTATCGGACAGTTGCTCGGACCAGACACAATACTCGTCTTGTCGCAGGATCCTCCCTATTCAATAGAAATCTTCGAGACTTTACATGCCATCTACCTCTAAACTGAGAGCATCATCTCGACTAACTTGGTCAGCACCACCCCTACACACTATCACCGCGCCGACCACCATGGATCGTTCCGACTCACGAAGAACTATGCGGCTACAGTATCGGTCGTTGTGGGGACACTTGGAGGAGGAGCCCTATTTCCAGCAATGGACGCCTTTCGGCTGAAATGATGATGTTGATAGCTATTCTCTTTGTTTAGGAGAAAACTAGCCAAATGAATTGGCAACCAAAAGATAGCAGTTCAACATTACAAGATTATAATATTCGAGAATGGGAGTTATTGTGTAGAAGACAATAACATTGGATATAATGAAAATGTCTGTCTATAGACCGATAACTGTTGGTACTCCACGAGTTAAGCCTACGAAGCTGTAGACAATTACATTGTTAGTGAGTTGGTTGTACCAGATGGACACACGACTCCAAGATAGCAGTTAAACCAGTCTGCGTTTGTGAAGGGTTAATCGGATTTCGAGGAAGCACCTTGGTAGACAATGGCTTCGAAATGAATAGTCACGTCTATCGTCCTGTTTCTGAAGATAGAATCGGTTAGTATTGTCTGGAATGTACGACTATCCATACTTAATAGACTACTCCGACGAGTGCAAAGTTATTTGTAATTTTAAAATTTTCTGATAATTTTAGTAATATACTAAAAATATCATATTCCAGAATAGAGTAAATCCTATTTCAAGTTTAAAAAGATAAGGCGATATCTGTAAATACTGAGGAATATTATATCTTTAGTAAGTAGGTTACTTTTTTTTTTTTTTTTTTTTAATTCTTGATAGGTTCGCGCTTGACCGCTAACTCACCTGCAATTACCTGTTACTGCAATTATCAAAAAATCATAAAATCGCAGATAACTTTTTTCACTAACTAGTCATGGAACACATAACGCAAAAGACATAAATAAATAAAAAAAGTAATGCATTGAATGATTACTCACCTCAAAAAAAACTGTCGAATCGAAACATCAGAAAAAATCAGTCTTTTTTTTAATTTAGAGAAGCTAGATTTTACGCATTTCCGCAGTTTCTTTTAGTTCATTCTTTAATTTTATAAATAAGTATAAAGAGATAAATAAAATTACAAACGCGAAAGGAACTCTGTATGTCTGTAAGTTTGTTAAACTTTTGTCTCGTACTATTTCACGTCTTACAGCTAAACGAATTCGGCACAGGTCTAGATCATGTACAAGAATAGAACCTAAGGGACTATAATATATAATAAATAAGTAAATATATTTCCTTGGGATCATTTCTGACGGATCACGTTGGTAAAGCCACTGGCAGTAGCTAGTTTATTAAGAAAAATACAAATTTTTGACCCGAGATCAATAAGTACTTATTGATCGTAAATTTTCCAAGCAATTAGAGAAAGATTTGTCGCGGAATTCAGGTCTTTTTATCTCTTTTGAGGAATCTTGCTTGTAATTTATTAGAGCGATACCCAGCCCCCTCCAGAACAATGGCATTAGTTGGACAAATTCTTCTACTTTTTCCATAAAGTATGTGTCTTATCAGATTATTTAATAGCAAAGTAACAAATTGCAAATCAGATTAAAGTGTTGGTAAATGTTGACATTAGAAAATATGTTTCATTTTGCGAAAAAAAGTGTTTGTTCAGCGTTCATGTTGGTTCGTTATTACCTCAGACACGTTAATAGTAAAAATGGTCCCTAGCTAGGTAAACATTCTAACAATAGTCTAACAAAATGTTATGTGACATTGGATGGAATACAGTATGAGCCCAACAGTGACTTAAAAATCAACACAAAACTATGATTATATTACAAAACTGGTACAAAATCGAAAAAAGCATACAAACTTCCAAAAATTTTAGCTCGACACTCGCTTGGGATTCAGCTAACAAACAAAGCAAATAAAAACCGGCAAAAAAGTAATACAATATGTGGTCTCCGCTGGGTACATAAAATATCTTGTGAAACGTAAAAAAAAAGTTTGGCTATTTCACATACAATTTGAGCATAGCCACAAACGTTTACAATGAACAATGAACATTTTTATGCTTCAGTCTTATATATTTTTAAGGAGATAGGTATATACTTTTTTTTTTTTATATAGGTGGGAAAATCATCTTATGACAAATCTCGCTCTTGGGCGAAGCGAGAGATAGTGTCAGACTTTTACTGACTAAAAACCCACTCCTGTTCCTTCGTTGCCTTCGTCCCAGGGCCCCGGTTTCGTTTTCACACTACCCATGGCCCCAGTAGGCTTCGACCCTGCTGGGCCCCTACGATTTGCTGACATCTCCCTGAGGCGCGCGCGGAACAATACGCGCCGTCGACGACTTGGGCTCGGTCCGGATGGTTACCGGACGGTCGGACGGTAGGTATATACTTAAAGTTTCTATGGATCACATATTTACATCTATGCAAATTATGTCAATTAAGGGTATTAATATATTTTTATCAACATGTCAGGGTTACAGTTCTTGATGTACTCAATTGACTCGTGAAACTAATGAAAGTGAATCATTCTTGACTGGCCTGTTGGTCTAGTAGTTAGTAGCCCTGACTGCTATGCCGGAGGTCGTGGGTTCGATTCCCACCCAGGACACATGTTTGCGTGATGAGCACGATCATTTGTTCTGTGTCTGGGTGTAATTTATCTATAATATATGTATTTAGAAATATATAAGTATGTTTATAAGTTGTCTAGTACTCATAAAACAAGCTCTGCTTAGCTTGAGACTAGACGGCGTTGTGTGATAGTTGTGGAATATTATTATTATTATTTCGTTATGAGTTATTATATCTCAGAACCCTGGGATCCTGGACTTTTGGAAGGCGTACGAGGAGTCGAAACCAACTCGCAGAGGCCCCTTATACGCTTTTAATGGAACGTGGTAACAACCGGCGATTGTCCCTGTATGCTATGCTAGTGCATCCAAGGACAACCCCCGGTTAATTAGAAACTATTGCGACATATGGAACTAAGATATAGGGCTATGGTTTTTGTAGTCTTAAGTGGTTACCAGGAACTATGTTAAGACTATGGCCCCTGCCTGAACAATGTTATTAATTTCCATCGATAAAAAGACAGGGGATGACTTGCACACTCAATAAATGGGCCCCAAAAACGGTCGCTAGCACGAAGTGACGTAGTAACTTATTATTATTACTATTATTCTATGTTGACTATCGCCTTATTTATTTGCCTCTCATGCAAAATTTATCAATTTGATTATATTTATGGTCTTATCACATTTGACTGGCCTGTTGGTCTAGTGGTTAGTGGCCCTGACTGCTATGCTGGAGGTCGTGGGTTCGATTCCCACCCAGGATAAATGTTTGTGTACCATAACACAAACTCTGCTTAGCTTGGGACTAGACGGCGTTGTGTGATAGTTGTGGAATATAATTTAAAAAAAAAATATCACACTAATATTACCCTGGTCAACAGGGAGAGTGGAAACGGTGAGAGATGTCATGCGGTGTTCCGCAGGGACCGGTACTAGGACCGCCCTTGTGGAACATCGGTAAGAGAAGTTCACATCGGCGACGGGTCGACGATGAAGTACTTGGGACTCATCCTCGACAGCCAAAGGAATTTCGAGGAGCACTTCTGACGTCTGGCTCCCAAACTGAATCGGACTGGGTCTGCCCTCAAGCGGCTCCTGCCCAACCTAGGGGATGCAGACGCCTCCTGCCGGAGGTTCCCCACCATCCACCACGCATCGTTAGGTCCATGGCCCTTTATGGATCGCCAGTGTGGGCGCCGTCGCTGCGAAAGCGACCAGCGGCCCAGCTGAATGCATGTCAGAGGGTCATGGCCATACGGATGCTGCGGGGATACCACACGGTTTCCCGCGAAGCGGCGAGCCTCCTTGCTAACCTGCCACCATGGGATCTGGAGGCAACAGTCCTTGCACGCATGCACGATTTGCGCGTGGAGATGCAAAGCCGGGGCAAAAATCCGCTGCTGCAACAAGTCGCGGCATGGCGGACAGAGTTCCGACGGGAGGCATGGTGAAATGGCGACAGCGACTGTTGTAACCCAGTGTTGGGCATGCCATGATTATGGTGGTAAGTCCCATCTTTGAGAAGTGGCTGGAAAGACATCATGGCGTCCTCACCTTCCGCATTACGCAGATGAGACCAAGCATGGTCAGTTCGGGAAGTTCCTGCACCGGATTCGTGCGGAAGTAACGCCCGGGTGTCACCATTGTGTGGACCGCCCGAAGGACACAGTGGAGCATACGGTAGAGGTGTGCCC
This sequence comes from Mythimna impura, assembly GCA_905147345.3. Taxonomy (NCBI): domain Eukaryota; kingdom Metazoa; phylum Arthropoda; class Insecta; order Lepidoptera; family Noctuidae; genus Mythimna; species Mythimna impura. The sequence continues at coordinate 14,024,830 of LR990356.1, read as the reverse complement.
CGTTTGGGCAGAGCACCGCCATGTCCTCGTGGGGGCGATCGGCGGCAACGATCTCTCACGCAGGGCTTTACTACAGGCCATGGTCCGAAGCGAGGATTAGTGGCCAGCGATCTCCTCCTTGTGTGAAGCAGTAATGCCAGCAAAGGAGGAGGCCGCACGTGCCCGCGCGATGGAACGGCCCTCATGCCACAGCCGCTAGGATTCCGATCCTGATTTCCGGCCACCGTAGGCGCGGGTTTGCGGATGGCGAGCAATGGGTAGCTCGCCGTCCGACCGTCTGGTAACCGTCCGGACTGAGGCCAAGTCTTCGACGATGCGCACTGTTCCACGCGCGCCTCAAGGATACGTCAGCAAACCGTAGGGGCCCAGCAGGGTCGAAGCCTACTGGGTTTCTGGAAGGAAATCTCGGCCCTGGTATGAAAGGCAACGAAGGAACGAGAGTGGGTGTATAATCAGTAAAAGTCTGACATACTCTCTCGCTCCGCCCAAGGGCGAGAGATGTCATTGGATGATTTTCCCACCTAAAAAAAAACACTAATATGACAGGCGAAAGTTTGTGAGCGTGTGTATGTTTATTACTTTTTCATGCTCGAATGTTTTAATGGATTTCAGTGGAACTTGGTAAACGGGTAGAATATATCCTGGAATAGCACATAGAATACTTTTTATTCTGGAAATTTGTTGGGTTGTCCCTTGGGATAATTTTTAGGGTTCAGTAGCCAAATGGCAAAAAACGGAACCCTTATAGATTCGTCATGTGTCTGCAAATTACCTTTTAAGTTTGTACGGAACCCTCAGTGCGCGAGTCCAACTCGCACTTGCCTAGTTTTTTTACTATCACGCGGTCGAAATAACACTTTTACACAAATATGTGTCTGTTTGCTACTCCTTCACGCTCAAACGACTGACCAGATTTTGATAAATTATTACAGGTATATAGCTTATACCAAATTATATATAGGCTCAAATTTGACGCGGGTCAAGCCACTGAAAGAACTAAAGTTATACATATTTACGTTGAGTATACGCTTTAATTATTATTAATGCAGTAATAAATAATTGATTAAATATAATACCGATCTAAAATAATACCAGTTTAACTACACTGCACTGATTAATACAATACAATTAACGTGAATAAAACAGACCACAAATATGTTGTCGACCCAAAATATTCATGCACAAATTAATAGCTGATAATCAAAACTTTGCTACTGTTTGGTCGTTTATTCCCTTGACTATAATGTTGGTATCCCACAACGTTTCATTATTTAATTTATTCATTGTATCTCGCAAGCACCGAGTTAGCAAATTAAATCGTTTTAATGCCCATACTTTAGTAATTCTGTTATAAGGTAAAAACGTTGGCTCGCTCGAGAAGACTCGCTGCCACTGATTTATTTAGAAGCTCCCTAATAATTTGGGTTGCTTATTATAAGCGAAATGTGCACGTAGGTGGTGCTTTAAAATGGTAATTTCATCTAGAGACAACGAGCTATAAAACGTGTTTTGCTGAAATTGGCTGAATTTGTCCTGTGAATTAAGGATTTTTTTAACTAGTTGCGGCAAGCGGCTTCACTCGCAAGAAATTAGAAAATTGGCCCAAGGGAAAATATTCCTGGGATAAAAAGTATTCTATGTGCTATTCCAAAACATAGTCTACCCGTGCGCTAAATTTCATTCAAATTCGTTCAACTGTTGTAGCGTGAAACAGTAATAAACATACACACACACACACACACACATGCACACACAAACTTTCACCTTTATAATATTTACGTTTTTTTTTGGGTGGGAAAATCATCCAATGACATCTCTCGCTCTTGGGTGGTGCGAGAGGGTGTGTCAGACTTTTACTGACTAAAAATCCTCTTCCGAGTCTTCCTTTTAGAAGCAGACCCTTGGCTTCGACCCTGCTGGGCCCCTACATAATATTGATGCTTACTTTCCCATTGCTGTACAAAGGCTTTCCCCAAATTCTTCCAGGAATTCTTTTCTCGAACCACCTCACACCAACCGTTCTGTATAGAGTCCAGGTTGTATCGTCAACTCAGTTTAGGTTAACCTCGGCGACGTCTTCCATCCTCAGGCATCCACTTTATGAAGACTCTTGCCCAGTAGTCAATGTGCATGCAACTGACGTAGCCTGGCAGCTTATTTTTTGTCAAAGATTTATTTTAAAAAACTTGGAAAGAAAAGACATCAGCAGAGTGAAGAACTTCTTGTCTCATTTTCTCTGATCGTCTTCGAGCGTGTTACAGTTGCAAATTGCTCAATGAAGTTTAAAAAATGATTCTTGTCGAGCAAGAATCATTGGGGTCAATCAAGGGGGTTTAAGCCAAAAACGCGAATCAGTTGAACCTTAACAAATAGGCAGCCATAAAAATAAATAAAACTTTGGATGTAGACCGATTTTATCTGGCCCTTCTACGGGAAATACGGGGGGTCAATTCGCTCACAACCTCTTCCAGTTACCTTTCAACGTGATAATAGATCTTGCGTGAAATAAGGATTGTGCCAAATTGGGATATTAAGTGCCTTATTTTCGTTTAAAGACTAAGCTTAGGTAGAGTCCGTTTTGCGGACCAATGGGTGGAGATAATACGTCGTGTTATTTTTCGATTCGCTGGCTACTGTATCTAAAGGTGTTTGCGTGATTAATTTAGTTCATATTACAACACAAGTTACACGTTTGGTTTGTGGCTGAATTACCACATGAAAGCTTGTTATTAAAAAAGTTTGAACACGTCTCAGATACACAACGTAAATATGTAATACTAGCTTTTGCCACTGGTTTCACCCACGTGGAATTACTACTTTCCTTCATTATAATTAAATTTTACTGACTTTTTTATGTTTTTTTAGATGGGAAATCATATAATGACATCTCCCGCCCTTGGGCGGGGCGAGAGGGCGTGTCAGATTTTTACTGACTAAAACCCACTCCTGTTCCTTCTTTGCCTTCGTTCCAGGGCCCCGTGGTTCTCTTTCGCATCACCCATGGCCCCAGTAGGCTTCGACCCTGCTGGGCCCCTACGGTTTTCTGACATCTCTTTGAGGCGCGCGTGGAACACCACGCCGTCGACGACTTGGGTTCGGTCCGGACGGTTACCGGACGGTCGGATGGCGAGCTACTCATTGCTCGCCATCCGCAAGCCCTCGCCTATGGTGGCTGGAAATCGGGATCAGAATCCCGGTGGCTGGGGAGTGAGGGGCGTTCCCTCGCACGTGCGGCCGCTTCCTTTGCTTCCTTTGCTAGCATTAATGCTTCGCAGAAGGAAGCGACCACCTGCCACTCCTCCTCGCTCCGGATCATAGCCTGTACTAAGACCCGGCGCGAGAGATCGCTGCCGCCGATCGCCCCCGCGAGGACACGGCGGTGCCCTGCCTGGGCACCGTGGCTTCACCGTGTCCTCCGGGCATATTATACTGAGTTGACTTTAATATTGTAATATTTCAACCAAATCCGCTCAGTCATTTAGAAGTAACAGATTACTAGCTTCTATCAGTCAGTTTGCCTGAGTGGATGTACATTAATTTGCTTTATTACAAATTATAACAGCTTCTATGTTAATCCAAGATACAAACTATTCTGGTACAAAATTTCTACTCAGTCGTTTGGTCGTTAAGAAGTGACAAACATATACACACATATTTATTCGGCCTTCATAATTTTAGCATAATATAGTGTCAAGTATAGTTCAAAACTTAAATTCTCATTATTCATTCAAGTTACTAAGTTCAAACCATAAACAGAGTTCCCTAATTGTCATCTTAAAAAAAAGACATTTAAAATTTTCTAACTAACAAAATTACATAGGAAAAAATGGTAGGTACAAAGTACTCTATTATTAATTCCCTTTTATTGTTAAAATTCTTTTCGAAAGTATTTATAAAAATTAAAATAGGTTTTCGAAGTCGATTATGATACCAAATAAACAAAACTAAGTTCGAGGAGTGTGCATTTGAATATTCAAAAGCCTTCAGCCATTTACAAGAAGAATGAATTTAAATTCGACACTAAAGTCTCGTTGGAGTTGCCTTCAATTAATGTGATAGGGTATTGTAGCTTCTAATTTTCTCACTGTTTAGAGAAATGGTTTTACTACTACTGTGAAACTTTTTTTAATTACTTTTATTGAAAGACAGACAAAAACAATTAATTTTAAAAAGAAATAGATTTTTTTTTTGCTTCAAATACGTATCTATAGTAGTTTTGGATAGGTATGTTAAAAAGATTGACTAATTTAGGTATTTATTTTATTTTTAATTCAATAAAATGAAGAAGAAAAAACTTAAGAAAATATATATACCTATATTTTTTATTCATGATAGGTTCGCGCTTGAACGCTATCTTACCTGATGGAAAGCGACGATGTGGTCGACGATGGAGCACGCTTACCTAGAAGCAACCTATTCAATCTTGACTTAAAGATTCCCGGGTTGTAGCAGATTCCGGCAAGGAGTTCCACTCATTGGCTGTACGCACAATGAATGTGTTCCCAAAACGTTTTGTGCGTGTGGGTGGGATCTCCGCCATGTACCGGTGGCGCATCGCCGTGTGCCTGGTGGTCCGATGTTGGAACGGGCTAGGTGGAATTAGGTTATGCAATTTCGAGGTACACTCCCCGAATTGCAATCGGTACAATAAAACAAACAGAAAAGATATTAAGTTTAAAACTAAACACAAGTAACGGAAATACCTTTATGCAATTAAAAACCCATAAACAGACAATGATTAAATAAAGTATTTGCTTAAGATGGTTGATTGTAATTACCATCTTAAGCAAATTGAAAAAAAAAAAGGAAAAAAAGAGATGAATAAAGCCACCTAATTTAGGCGTAACGATCACAAACAATATGGTTAGCCGCAGTGGTTGAATCAATCAACGGTTTGCAGGAAAACGGAGACGGAACTCTGATTAGCTCAACCTTCGAAAAGGCTTTAGTAGTTATTTACTTATCTTATCTTCGATAAATTAAGTTTATTTATTTGTTTTGATTCAGGGCACGTTGCTCGTAGGACAGATGGTCGATGGGGCCGAAAGGTTCTGGTGCGATAACCGCGCACCGGAAGATGCAGCGTTGGATGGCCTCCCACAAGGTGGACCGATGAGTGTGAGTCGCAGGAATGCAATGGATGCGAGACGCACAGTATAGTACATATTCAGCAGTGGACGTCTTTTGACTGAAATGATGATGATGATGATGATTTGGTTCGAAGCTTTGATTAAAAGTACATTTGGAAGTAAGCGAAACAGTGAGTAGAGTTCCGCATACCTCCGTTGAAAAGGGAGGATCCTCTGGCCAATCGGGTGTTATGTCTGGTGGGCAACAGCCCGATAGATGATTTCGGGCTATTCTATGTTTTCTAATCGCGCGGAGAACTTTAATTGCGCGATGCAGGATTAGTTCGTATGTGACGCCATAGTTGTCGCTATATACAGTTCAAATTTTAAATATTATTTATGTAATTTAATATACATAACAATGGCGACATAGATTAAGTTAAATAGTTACAATTAATTTTTACCACAATAAACCTATAGGTATATTATAATTTATTTTTACAAATTATCTTTAAAAAAAAATCTATGTTTATGGTTAAATTATAATAAATTAAACACATAATTCAATATCCTACTCTAAGCTGACGAAGCTTACTGACTAAAAAGCATAATGTTTCATTTAGAAATAATTCAAAACAATAACTTGCGTAATCTCACATAACATACCAAACTTTGTAATTGAAAAACTTGCGCTGTAACCTCATGCCCCACATGGGCTCTTTGCTGTCCTCAGAAACTATTTGCTGGTGCTTAAACCAGCAACTACAGGGTAACCGAATTGAGTGTATACAACTTTAAATTAAAATATAAATTTATATCCAACGACAATAATATCAGTTTTATTTTTAATATTTATGTATTTTCAGGTATCGCAATTTGGCACATAGCAATATCTACCTAATTTTTGCCTGTTTGTTAGTTAAAAATGCGCCAGCTTTTTGTGTTTTTCATTAAATTTGTACATGTTTCCTCACCGACCGGCCGTCCTGTAGCCGTCCGGACCAAGCCCAAGTCGTCAACGTCTCAAAGAGATGTCGATCAAACCGTAAAGGCCCAGCAGACCCGAAGCCTATTTGTCGACTTCTGAAAGAGTTACCCATGGTCCTGGGACGCAAAGGGCAACTGAAGTAACACAGGTGTTGTTTTAGTCAGTAAAAGTCGAACACGCCTTCCCACTGCACCCTAAATCGAGAGAAGTCATAAGGTGGTTTCATACTTTAAATAAAAACCGATATCCCACCGCCAACATTGCAAAAATACTTTATATTGTAACTGTCCATTTAAATGTATATAAATCTGCCTCATAAAGTGGACTGATGACGTGGTCAAGTTCGTGGGAATCTCATGGATGTAATATGCACAGGACCAGTCGTTGTGGCGACACTTGGTGAAAGACTATATCTGGCAGTAGACTTCATTTGACTGAAAAGATGATGATGACCGAAAAATTTAGGATCCGTCAAATTTTTAGTCAGTGGAGTTAATTGATTTGTTACCCATTTGGTCGTTTTTCATTCCACATTGTAATATTAGAATGCAATTTCTGAAGTCAATCACAGGTCACAGTTTAAAAAACTATTCAAAACAACATTGCATTTCTTTAATGAATATAACGGATGTCAAAAAACAGAAATAATTGCCTGTAAATTGAAATGACGCAAAAAATAAAAACGACATAAATGAAAATTTGTATCTCTTGAAATTGAAAGGCAATATTTTTGGTTAAAACCTATAACCAAAGCAAAACAAAAAACGTATAAAAATAATTATTTTTCAATATATTAATTAAACCTACTTAAAATGTTGCCCTAACCTGAAAGAATGATGAGCAAAAAGTTTCTCCTCCAAAATTATTTATGGTAAGGATTAACCATCCTTTCCAAAGATAAATGTTAGTCGAAAAGTTTTGTGTTTATGCGCAAATAAGCGTTGAAGTTTTCTCAAAAAGTGTCGTTAAGATTTACCTTGTAGGCTGTAAAAACAAGCGTTCAAAACAACTTAGGCCGCGGTGTTCTCTTAGGTTAAGTACAACCAAAAAAGATTTTGAGTTAGTTGATAAAATGAAATTTAAGGCCCAAAATCCAGTAAAACAATAACAAAATCAAATATTAACGTAGTGTACGTTAATATTTGATTAGAGACTTAAAACCCCAATTCTGAATAACACAAAAGCCAAAGCGAATACGTAATCACTTCCTCAAGATCCTATAATTGCGATTTCCGATATCTCTCAATTACCGCACAGACACTTTAGCAAAACGAAAAAAGGCAGTTAATTTTGACAACGGAAAGGGCACAATAACTGGCGGCATACAGACGAAAACAAAGCAATAATTTCATAGCAAAGACATATTTGGGGACAAAGTCCTGTTATTTATCCAGAAAGATATGGGTAGTGACGAAAATAAGGTCCGGGATATCCATCTAGAGGAAATTTGCTCGTGCCCTGATATGTAGATATGGTCTATCTTGCCTATATCGCCGTCAGTTGAGAAAGGGTAGAAATTGTTTACACGGACCCGTCTTGACAAAGATTTTCTGATATAGGTTAATGTTATTTAAACGTGTCACTTGAGAACTATCTTTATTGGTTTTGTCTGACAAAATGTATAACCTCTAGATTGTTGGGTTGACTTAGACTGGATTAAAGCATATTCTGATATTAGATTGAACTGTTATTGACCCCAAAATGTGGTGTTTACTTTTGTGTATTTTCTTGAGAAACCCAAATAACATTATGTTTGAAACGGTCTTTTCATTCAATAAATGCTGCAAATGCATTACATTGTGCAAAGCTTCTAACAGCTAGCTGTTGTCGCTATGCCTTAGTATGCTTGTCCTTTGACAAGCGCGGTGTGTTTGCTGTTGTTATCTTATTTCCGGCGAGTGAAAGTATTAGTCTGTGTTTATTTTCCCTTCCCTTTGGCTGGTGGAATATATCTCGCTTTGTATCAAAGTACATGGCTACCGATTTGTATTTTGTTTTACTCGTAACAACTGAATTGTGTAACAATCAAAGCCTTTAAAACAGTTAGAAAAGTTTAATTTATCTTTTTAACGACTCCATCTTTCATGGCCTACTAAAAATTCAAACTCGATTACGACTTTGACAATATTGACCAACCGTGACGAAACGTTTGATGAGCTTCAAGTTTTATAACATTGTAAATTTCACTTTTCTCATTATCTCGAGTATCTTATTGCTTTTACTTTCCTTCAAAATATAGACTTAATTTGTAACATGCAGGAAATTAATAGCGAATAAGATTTTTCATCATTTTTATTGCGCATGAAACTTAAATTTAATGTCTTGAAGTAGGATGGTTCAGTCTGAAATATTGGATGGGAAGATAAAAATGTTTGCTTGCGAAGTCGTTACGATGTAGGGAAGCGATTTGAAAACAGGCGCCATAACTCTATAGTAGAAGACGCTAGTAAATAACACTTTTCTGCCTTTCTGAACAAATAAACAATTCGGGGGAAACACACTCTGCGACGTCCGCAATGAAAAACAACTAGGTGTGAATAAAAATATACCTTTGTTTTCGTCGTTTAGTTTTTTCTTTTTTCTCGTTTTATGTTATACTCTAATTCACGCATTAAACTCAATGGAAAGTGATAGATGAACGTACGTCTGGATAGTCAAGCTTACTATATAAATGTTTACTAGAAGAGAACACGAAGAACAAGAATTTAGATGTCTATTTTACTCCTGAACTAAATACGAACACATCACCTGTCATATTTGCTAACTCACTTAACTATAACACGAACCAAACACACCGGACATCCCACACCCTTTCACATCGTTCTCGGTGGAAATATTTCAGTTTGTTTGTGCACATTTACATTATGCAGAGTCAAACGCGCATTCATTATGACAGTCATAATTATGTTATGAGAACAACCTTGCCACTGTTACTTTCATGTATACGAACAAGCATATTATCAAAAATTTATAAGCCTCAAGGAATAAAGATAATCCTTTTGAATGGGTAATAAGAGAAGAATAAGAGAAGTTTGATTTGCATGCAAACACAACATTTTCCCAATGATATCACTTTCGACTTTCAATCTTTCAATATAATACATATTACCTTCTAACAACTGTGTCGTATAAGAAAAGCTTTTTATTTATTGGATTCTCTTTATGAAGTTTGATAGCATATACTAATATTGGTGTTGTCAAACCAATCTAAACTTGTCGCGGGAATCTTGAAAGTTTCCATATTTACATGTTTTGTTTTACGTAAATTGTGACGATGTTTTTTTTTTACTTTTATATTATCATACTGGTTTTAGCGTAGTACCGGTGACTTTGCCTGCGTAAATGTAAGTTTCTCCATACGAAATTTTCGTCGCCTTTTTCATTTTTTTGCGACGAAGGTATCAACCAATTTACTGTTTTCTGATTTATTCCTATATCTGCTATAAAACCTTGCTGTATGCCAAATTTCAGGAGTATGGGTCAACAAGAAGTACCCTATGAGTTTTGTTTCCTTTAAGAGTATCCAAATATACGTTTTTTGCGACACAAACGGCCATATCTTTTTTATTCGTTAATTTAAAAGTTTCACAGCTTCAAGGGACCGCATACCTGAGTATATCGTTTTAATTTCACTCGATACATCCACGCGTTCTTGAGATATAGTATCTTGACAGACAGGCAGACAGACAGACAGAGAGACAGACGGACAACAAAGTGATCCTATAAGGGTTCCGTTTCATTTTCTTAGGGGTTGAATTTCAATATATGCTATAATAGATCATAAAAGGTGTCTATGTGCAACATTTCAGCATTCTAGGTTCAAGTGTTTCGGTTAGTCGTTGATGAGTCAGGACTTTGCCTTTTATATAAACAAATTACATGAAAGCTTTGGAAATTATAAAAGAACACCATAAAAGGAATTGAGTGATACAGTTATAACGTCTAAAGCTGTATTGACACAAGCGCCCCTATCAAAATAAATGGCAGTCTTGAGCCTGCTCGTAAACGACTTGTAATAAACTTCACAGTATGGTTGTCAGTGTACACAAATCAGTTAATGCCTTACTTGGAATCATTTTATGCAAATGACTGTTTTAAATACCTACGCTAAGAGAGGGACAATTTATAGCCACTCTAAGTATGATTTAATTTGCAAACTAGATTTAATTACAGTTTGATATGAATACAAAAATGAAATTGCAATTTTATAGCTATGATACTGGGCATTTTAGTTTATTGAAACCCTGAAGATAAATTAAAAAACAAATTGCTGTATAAAAGGAAAGAACATTGCAAATTGTTTTCTTTGTTCTAGTTGACTCGAGGATGAAGATTTTAACTATGGCATTCGTAAGTACAAAATACCCATGCATTTTGTTTTGTTAGGCGGACGCCTCCATCTACGAAGCAGTAATACTAGCGAAAGGGGCGGCCACACGCGTGAGGGAACGGACTTCCTCTCTGTCTCGACCCCAATTCTCAGTCGACGTAGGCGTGAGCTTGCGGACGGCGTGCAATGGGTAGCTCACCGTCCGGCCGACCAGTAATCGTCCGGACCAACCCCGAGTCGTCGACGGCGCGTAGTGTTCCACGCGCGTCTCAAAGAGATGTTAGCAAAACCGTAACGGCCTAGCAGAACCGAAGCCTACTGGGGACATGGGTCGTCCGAAAGGGAACCCCGAGGTCCTGGGACGCAAGGCAAAGTATTCTGCTAGCATATTTCTACATAGGTGTGGTTTTAGTCAGTAAAAGTATGATACTCTGACACGCCCTCCCGCTACGCCCTAGAGCGAGAGATGTGATTGGATAATATCCCATCTTAAAAAAAAGTACAAAATGCATTGAATATACTATATTCAATACATATACAATATACTATACAACAAATTATATATACAATACAAATATATACTTACTGTAAATTAACATTGGCGTCGAATGAGTTATAAGCTATTTATAATTTGGCATTCCGTTTAATAGAATTTACGATGAACTCAAAAATGCTCCAGCAAAAATGATTCAAATAAAAAATGCGAACCAGTTACTTACGAAAAATAATATCAACCCAGCATTAATTAACTACAACCTTGAATACAATTCCGAAAACTAATTACAGTGAAGCCTAGAAGACATTGAAAACTTGAACAATACACTTCAATTGTTTATTAATAAACAACTTGGAGTCACAAAAGGTACTCAAAGCTCTTACATCTACCCTCCAAGCGTCTTTGGGAAAGTCGGTTACCGCTTTTTCGAGAGCCACACTTGCTTTAATGAAGCAGGTAATGAGTCTCTGAGAGTCAACAGCAAACAAGGTGAGAGTTGAAGACTTAAGGCGAAAGCACTAGGGACGCTCTCGAAATTAAAAATTTTATACATTTTTTAGTAACTGTTGATGGAAGATGCGCGTGTTTGCTGGGTAAAACTCAAAAACGATTATCCTTTCAGTTCAAAAAATCGAGAAAAATACACGTTGATCTTTTTTTGGCCAGAGCGGGAAGACATGTCAGACTTTTACTGACTAAAAACCCACTCCTGTTGCTTCTTTGCCTTCGTCCCAGGGTCCCGGGTTTCACTTTCACACCACCCGTGGCCCCAGTAGGCTTCAAACCTGCTGGGCCCTTACGGTTGGCTGACATCTCCTTGAGAAGCGCGTGGAACGATACGCACCGTGGACGACTTGGGCTCGGTCCGGAAGGTTACCGGACGGTCGAAAGGCGAGCTACCCAAGCTCGCCATACGCAAGCCCGCGCCTACGGTGGCCGGAAATCGGGGTCGGGATCCCCGGCGGCTGGAGCGTGAGGGCCTGTACCAAGGCCCGTTGGACAGATCGTTGCCGCCGATCGCCCCCACGAGGACACGGCGGTGCTCTGCCCAAGCGAGGCACACCTCTACCGTATGCTCCACCGCGTCCTCCGCACGATCCACACAGTGGTGATACCCAGGACAAGTTGATCTTGACCATTTTTCTTAGAATATTTGTAAATGGAACAGGTTTAAAAGTATCGATAGAAATAAACTTACCTGTAACTCTGACCTTTTAATTATTTTTATTGTATTACTAACCAACGTTAAAGGGCCCAGGATGTGTAATTATAAATAAAATAGATGACGAAATGTTTTGACAGAAACAATTATGTCGTTTGCATCAAACTTCAGTGTAATTTTGATAACAGAAATTTTAATTCTACTAGGTGAATTTTAGACCATAGACCATGATCTGAATTACTGTATACTTGTATATTACTATTTATCTTAGTAATAAATTCTCATCCGCCATTTATATAATTTTACTTTTTACCTGAAACTGAAGTGAAAATTGAAAAAAGTATAAGGAAACATTGCAGGCTATGAGAATCTGAAACAGCTTCAAAGATATTTTTCATCACGCTACGTTTGTGTATCATAGCATTACAGAAATGTTGTCGTAAGCGGATAAGGCATTACATCTATTATCGCTGTGTGTACGCCAGATTTCTTCCGAGGTAAAACAAGCAAAGATTCTAATTTTCTTGCAACTGATTTGTCTTTCGAAGTGAATTTTTCCAGGTTATTTTCTGCCTCTTTTGAAGGAAATCAAAACGCTCAATTAAAACGAATTTTATTATTTTTCATTCATTTTCAGCAGAATTATTTATGTTATACTTGTGACTCTTGATTCAATATGAAGGAATATGAATAATTTTTTTTAGCTTATTGCATTGACGAAGTATTGCCATTTGTATTCTGTGTTACCAGACCATTAAAACAGCGAACGGTTTTATAGCAAATGAAGGCGAATTATTTCAAAAACATCTACAATTGACTGGTATGTGTGCTTTGTATTATTATGTTTATTATACGTACAACCTGCGATAAAATTGACGATTTATATTCACAATCGATGTTACACGTAATGCCACTAGTTTTATTTTATGTCCGTTAAAACGACCACTGTTAGACACAGGCCTCCCCAAAGTCTTGCCATAAGGACTGGTCTTATGCGTCTCGCATCCATCGGATTCCCGCGACCCTCACCAGGTCATCGGTCCACCTTGTGAAAGGTCTTCCAACGCTACGTCTTCTGCTCTTCATTTCTGATGCGATCACGCAAGGAAACTCCGACCTTATAGCCCTTTCCTTTGTTCTTTATTAGGCGACTTTAAGCCTTCTGATCCATAAACGTGTTAACATATACGTTGTCAGTAAATATGTACCTACAAAATGTAAGTTGTTGGAAAAAGGAAGTAACTAAGGAAGTTATGAAGAACTGTTACATAAATCACTCAGTCAATTGCCTTCTAATAAGGTAGCTCATTCATTTGGACCAATAAATATTCATCAAGCTTACTCATACAGTACCTATAAAATGTTATTTTACATATTTAGTCGTCACTTTGGTGCCGAGTACCCGAACGTTAATTTATGGCAAAGAGACAGTTAATTACACGGATATAAATGTAAGAGGGAACGTTATAGACAGCTGACCTTTATAAAAACTTCATGTATCATATCAACGGCCGAGCACTAGAAAACGGAACACAGAATTTAAAACGATAACTTGACGATGTTATGCATCCGGAAAATCAAAAAATATTAATTGAGAAAAGAGCCAAGAGGTTTTTCACTCGACGTTAAAGAGTTAAACACCTCTTGGCTCGTTTCTATTTTAAGTCTTGAGCATTGAGGCCGAGTTGCTAGCTTGTCGATTTTCTGCCGGTTGCATTTTGGGGAGTGTGACTTAATTCCGCCAAGCCAAACGGCTTGTGCCACCAGCCGTACGGCAATGCGCCATCACCGGTACATGGTGGACATCACACCCATAAGCATTAAATTTTTTTTTTAAACACATTCATTTTGCATACAGTTAAGGAGTAGAATTCTCTGCCGGAATCCGTAATATGTTTCTTGATAGCTAGAACCTTATAATTAAGGAGTAGAATTCTCTGCCGGAATCTGTGTTTCTTGATAGCTACAATCCGGAAGTTTTCAAGTCAAGAGTGAATAGTTTCCTTCTGGGCAAGCGAACTCCATCGTCCACCACGTCATCGCTTATCATCACGTGAGATACTGGTTGAGAGCGCGACTATCAATAAAATATATAATATATATATATAAAGATTAGGTTAATTTCCATAGCAGTGGGAACTACAAAGTGTGCAACAACATTAACGTGACAAATAAAGTATAATTTTGGTTAGATTACTTTTAATTGAGCAGCTCGAACGAAATAAGTCAGATACAGACATTGCCTTCTAATTGCTATCAGAAAGTACCGTTGGGTACTCCTTGTTTTATTTTTATTTTCTTGACTGCAAGCGTCTTCGTTGAAGGGATAGATCGCACTTTCAAAGCTATTTTAATAAAGGAATGTTATCATTATCTGCAATCTACTTTGTTAATAAAAACGTTGCAATTTACGCTGTCCACTAGGCTACATTTAAATTGCTCCGGGTACTTGAAAACAAATTAGCGCTGATATTTCCTCCGAGTGGAAAATAACTCGTCTTGCACTCTTTTTTAATAAATTAGTCTCAGCGAAATGAACTAGAAAAATGATGTCACCGCGAACTGTTAGCACGCAATTTTGAGCTCTTCTCCTGTCGGACGCGGCGGCAATTTATCATTTCTTAACAAAATGAATGACGTATTGCTTATGATGCCTTCCACTAAAGTATCTCTGGAATTTTGGGACCGAGCGAAACCTGAATGAAGACCGCATATTTCATCTCAGAGTACTCAGTTAATAAAACCTTTGACTTTCGAATAAAGTCATTCATACAATTATAGAGCGCGAATTTTGTTTTCAGTTATGGCCACGGAATTAATGACGTCATTACATGAATGTTTTAATTTTTTAAACTCTCTACATACAAGCACGCAATACAGCTGTTTGTCATTGGTCTTTACACGGGCTAACACAGGGGATTCGTCGTCAAAAACAAACTTGGGAACGGGTGTCCTCGGAACTTCCTGCTTAATTAAATGGATGTTTGTACAGGCGGACAGACGTTTTCCACGTTGAGTCTTATTAAGCAAAATTGGTGTAATTTAGTAAGGTTTTGTTTTCTTAGACATTGAGAGAAACATATGTTTCAGCTTGGCAGAAGAAATAAAATTAAAGACCAAAGAATAAGTAGGTATTTTATTGAATATGGGGGATCTTAATAAACAAAGGAGTTGTTGAACTGAATTCGATTTTGAATGTCTTTTAAATAATTTCTTAGAATAAAGTTTTATTGTATGCCTGAGTTCACTAAAACTGTACCTATTCAGAGTCACTCGTAAAGTTTTTATGCAGTAATTTACTCAAATCCTTCGCAAAAAATACGTAATAAACCCAGGACCGTTTAAGTGAGGGTAAGTTAAAGCAAAACCAAGATCGTTAGGTTGTTTCCGAGGAGTCGTGAATCCCTTTTCATGATTTTCTCGAGTTTCCCTTTGAGGCGCTTTAAAAGCGATGAAGCGTAAAAGCCCAAACCAAGATGGAACAAAATATCTGGAAAATTTCAACGAACCTACGCTGCCAGGCTTTACTCCTAACTGATGGAAATGAGCGAAGATTTTGAGTGGATCAAATGACATTTTCGTTTTAAGGCAATTCAAGACTGAAGACGCATACTATGTGTAGAAACAAACTCAGTTAACAAGACTTGGAGTTCTGCTCATACTGTGGTGTGAAATAAACCTGACTATTCAGCCATAACTGTGTTAAAAAAATTGTCATGGCCCTACTCTAAACATAGTATTTGTCTTCAAATATTCAAGATGGGGTAGCTACACGCATGTCGACCAGTAATTTAGAAATGGGTTGGACATGAACAGCACGCGATGATGCCCAAATAAAAACGTTCCTTATTTTTTACAACTGGCGTTGTTACCATCAAATATTTACTCTATGCTGCAGTGGGCAGCTGAAGGTCGAAAACATCGATGTTAGTTTTCTTTTGTTGTATTTTTTTATGTGAAATATTCAACACGTAAACACACAATGCCTGAAGAGCTTTATTTTTTAAAGGAGACGTAGCGAACACGTTTTGTTTTAACACTGAACATTGATATGTGTTTAATATTTTTCTTGTTATTTAAACATGCCGCTTGGTTTTCAAAACTCTGTGATTGTATTACTACTGTAAATAACGTTGTAAGCGATGGGAGGTAGAACAAAATGATTTGAAATCCACAAACCTTTCATATAAATTCATCCGGCAACGAGCGAAAAATGTTGTTAATAAAACAAATGGAAAATTTTACAAAATGTGACACTTCGACAAATTTTGCAAATTGAAATAATGTGAATAATGAACCATTTATTTCCGATAGAAATCTCATGACAGTATCGTTTTAATATTATAGAAAGAATATTAATTCTCCGGACGTTGAGATATTTCTTTTAGAAATATTTGAGATTCTCTCGAGGTATGATCATAGATCTAATAAATTGTTCACCTTGAGCAAACATCCATTCATCACATTGTCTCGACTGTGCGGGGATATATTCTTTCGGTAAGAAATGTTCCACAGAATCAAGTTTACTACCGTAGGAAATCCATTCTAAATGATTAATCTTTTATCACTGTTTTCTTTGCCAATTCACCTGTTTTTCTTTCCATTACGTTTAATATTAAGGAAGGCACTCCTCTTGATCATTATTGTATGGATAAAGATCTTAATACAATTGGTTGGAATGTCAGTGACGAAAAAATTAACTGGGGCTTCAGATAAAAACTGGAGTTCTAAATAATTATAGTGTCAGACTATTAAATTTAAATAATAAAATTAATATTTACTGAACTACAACAACGCCACGGTGCTACGTTCCATGAAAAGTATCTCAAGGGCTCTGCAAGTTGGCTTCGGCCCTTCATACGCCTTCTAAAGGTCCAGGCCTCTTGGATTTAATCAAAAATTATTACACTTACCCTAGATTATATACATAAGTGCTTCAAATATTTACGGTCTAAAGAATTGTTGTTGATTGGCCATTAATGGCAAAATAAAACTAAAATTATGTGAAATTTTGGCAACGCATGTCAATTATTATACACTTTGGATCTTTTTACAGTCACGAGGGAATTGGTACGTGTTTTTGACCAATGAACTGAACCTTGACGAAGCATGCACAAAACGTGGGTACACATGGTGTAACGGAAACAGGTTGTCATATTTGAAATACTGCTATTAAATAATGAAATGAAAAACTTCCTTCAATGAAGTCTAAGGCCCTTAGACTTTATTAAAAGAAGTTTTTTCTGAATCCAATTAATGATCTGATTTGTTTTGAGTTAAGTAATTCTCAACTTAAATGCCAAATTTTGATAGGTGCTTCAGAAATCAGGGGATAGTTATTTCCGAAAAATAAATTTGTATCTGCCATATTAATTTTCAGTGAACGATAACTTTGTACATAAAACCCATTTTTTTTTAGAAATATGCTATTAGTTTTTCTTAAAAAGAAATAATTGTAGGTATCTCAATACTTACATACACTTTTTCGTTGCTTCCTGTTTGAATAAAAAATTAGTTGAACAAAAAATATTTGCGAATATTTGTTTCGAATATTTCATAGTTGAGTTTCATTAACAATGCTTCGTTGAAAGGATCCTAAAAACCTTTTATTTCCTCATCGTTAGTCATCACTTGACCTTGAATTCTTGGGTGCTTATCAATGCGGGTCAAATGCGGGTCGCCTCTATCAGGAAGAAGGCTCGTTTACGACGCCAATACCTGAATATTTGGGTAGGTATTTGTATAGCTAAAGGGAGGTATCGGGAGCACAATAGCCGTTACTCTTAGTAAGGGTACGCACACACTTAATATGTAGACATTTTTAGGTATTTGATTGATTTGCTAACTATGATAATGTTACATGGTTATGAGTTCAATTTACTTGAAATTATAATATATTTCAAGAACTTGAATAAGACTTAGATAGTGTAAATTAAATGTGAGTACATTTACTATAATGTAAGGCACACAGTACCTTGACTTGTATAAGATAATGCGCATGAACGAATGAATTACAGATGATTTTGACATAAGCACTGTCACTGAATGTTGCCATCGAAATAAATTTTATTTAAAACTAAATGTTGTTTCTAACAGAACTCAATCGTCAAATATTATTTATCAGACGAATAAATCTGTGTCCAGACTGTATTTCACAGAAACCTAAATTTTTATGTTCATAAATTCAAATGGCAAGAAACTTCCCCCTTTCCGAAGTTGCGTAAGAAAGGGCATATAAATTACGACGCAAATACTTCGCCTCTCGGGGTTTCCCGTACTAATGAAAAACAACATCGTCACAATTCGGAAAGTACTAAAACGAAAAAGTTTTGACGGTTCAAGTAATAAACACATAGGTAATGAGAGAGCGCCGACGTAAACGGATTTAATTTGAATTTATCAATTACACGATTCTCGTTCGAGAGTGACTGGCACGCCTGAAATTATTTTTTCAGCAAAACGGGTGTCCCTTTGCCGAAAAATTAATTTCGGGTGTGCCAGTTTTGAGTCAGATTTTAGAGCGTTTGTTTTTACAGGTTGTAAAAACAGTGTTAAATCAGCGTTTTTCCAGTAACACCACAAACGCTTAGGCCTACTTTCCACGGACGCGTAGCTTCATAGAAGCGTATTCGTCATTATACGCCTGGTGTACGCCTGCGTGAAGCTTACATATAAAACTATGAAACACTGTCGACGAAGTGGACGGAAGCGTTGTGCCGTCATGTCGCGTCTATGAAGCTACGCGTCCGTGGACAGTAGGTCATAGTTTTGTATGTCAGTTTTACGCAGGCGTACACCAAGCGTATAGTGACAAATACGCGTCTATAAAGCTACGCGTCCATGGAAAGTAGGCCTTAACTCTCTTGACTGTTATCATTGAACAAAACTCAGACGCCAGAGGTGAAACGACATGCCTATTATTTTGATGATGCTACAAAGCTTTGAATATGACTCGACTCTTTTGTAAGACATTTTCGGTGTTATGCTGTATCACCGTTATAGCTATTGTTGCGATTGTTCCCGTTATATTTTCATTTGATAGGTCGAAGTCGCTTTTGGCGTCATTTTACCGGGACTTCCGATTTTCCTATCATTTATTATGATCAGAGACTGATGATGTTTTTACTCGGCATACAATACGTTGGCAAGCAGATTGATGAAATGAATGCTTAGTTTCACTCATCAATGTTTTGATTTAAACAATCCTACCTTTGACCTCTGAGATAGATATGTATCTATCTCAGAGTTAGCGAGTCAGAGTTTATTATTGGTGTACAATAAAGAATATATGTATATTCTTTATTGTACACCAATAATAAAATTACAATTTGAATTTAAAATATTTGAGTTTATTTGGGGTTTCTTCTCATAATAGTAAGTTAGAAAACATCGGCCTCATCTAGTTGACGAAACAATTTGACGTGTAAAACAGTTTTTTAATTTATTTGCTAAATAAATATCATTTACAATGTATCAGTATGTATTGATTATCAAAGCAATTTTTGCCAGGATTTTTTTTTTAGAACTTCACAGATCAAATTCTTTAGTAACGGGCGCGCGTACGTCGCAATAAAATATTAAAACCGTGTTTAATAAACCAGAAATTTTTAAAAAACCACACTCATGCATAACAACTAAACAAACTACAACGTACCTGAAACGACGAAAGTTCAGCGACAAAGCAGACTATCATCGACAGAGTTATATCGCTGCATCAGCTAGAGGTGGAAATAAGTCGGCCCTGGCGTCGACAGGGCATGTTCTGGGGCTGCCGAGTCTGTAGCATTGATCCTGCACCCCTTCACCTATATTCCTTCATCGTCGATTTATCGATAAACTTATCGTCAGCATTCGATTGTACATAGTCTGCCACTTCACTATTTGAGCACTGGATTTTAGGTCACTGTTTTTAGGCTATTCGGGGTTTAGTTTTCAATCATGTTTTTATTTTTATTTTTAAACCTAAATATTTGACTATTAATGTATAAACGAGCTGTTTAAACATGCAGCAAAGAAACGAAAATTAAGTTATGGAATTTTTTAATATTATTGTCACGTACAAAAATAAGCAGAATAAAAGAATTACTCAAAAACAGTAAAAGGACCCTTATTTTGAATTTTTAGTACGTTTATGTAGGCTTTATTTTAAAATATACCAACACACAATATTGCACGAGAACATTACTGTGCCTACATAACTTTACAAAAAGTTTTTGTTGACCAGATGTTCGCAATGAAAACCGAGTTTTTATTATAAGCCTAGTACACATCGTACCGTCTCGCGTCGTTTGGCAGAACATTCATTTAGTTAACAGAGCTCCATCGTCCAAGCCACTGTCGACAGCTGCTTACCCAAGAGCATCGATCAAGTTAGTTGTTACGGCTACGCTGCTACGATAAGGCTACGACAGTGCTACGGCGTAGCAACTGACCGATTTCTGTAAGTATTTTACAACCGCATCTAAGTTTGAAAATACGCTCTAAGTGTAATAAATGAGCAATAACTCTCTTGATTGAACCACTTTTTGGGATCGTATCTTGAGAACTCTTGACCATCCATATAAGTTAGTCAACAAAATAGGAAGTTGGTATATAATATAACAAAATACTTGTACCAAACGTGAAAGTGTACCAAATAAATTGCTTTCAGCTTCGAAAAATATATTTGATATCGTAAGGGAATGATTGAGGAAAGTGGTACTAGAATTTATAATGACAAATTCTTAGTAAAATGTAACGTATAACGTCCATTTATAATATTTAATTGGATCCCTAGGCTAATTTGGGTCAAGGGCTCTTATAAAATTTCTTTCTGAACTACTTAAGAATTATAAAAAGTACATACCTAATAAGTAAGATTTCTACACACTGTACCAAAGCGCGTTAGCAACAGACTAGATAAGGCCGACTATATAATAGCCGAATAGGCGACTAATCGATTTTCAAATGGTTGGTTAGTTGATACACTATTCTTTTACAATAAAAGTACCCGGATAGTCGGCCTACCCGAGTAGTTACACCATCTCTATCAATTTTATTTTGATTATGATTTTTAAGATTTTGTGAATATAATGAAAATTATTTTGATATGTTTATTTTAAGGTTAATTTCATTATTTTATTTTACGTGTAAGTACGAGTATTATTAACAGTCGTTACGGAAGGTCAGGATCCAGGAAATCTAACGCCAGTCTTTCCAAAGGGAATTTTGTTACCCAATTAATGGTTTCTGGAGATGAAATAGGTAGTCATTTCAGGTAAAGTACTGATACACAGCTGATTTGATTTGACTGAAGGCCGCCTCCAACAATTTTGTGAAAAGAATAGATAGAAACGTGCAGTAAACGCCAATTTAGGGCTACCGGAATATTTAAAAGCCACCACCATAAAACG
This sequence comes from Mythimna impura, assembly GCA_905147345.3. Lineage (NCBI taxonomy): Eukaryota > Metazoa > Arthropoda > Insecta > Lepidoptera > Noctuidae > Mythimna > Mythimna impura. The sequence goes on along the minus strand of LR990356.1, from coordinate 14,003,393 downwards.
TAGAGGGCAATTAAAAGGACAAAGCGGGTTTTAGTCAGGAAAAGTCTGACTCGCTCTCTTTTCACCCAGGGTGGGAGAAGTTATGTGAGGATTTCCTACTTAAAAAAAAAATCACCAAATAGTCAGTCCATTTCTATAAGGGCTATATTTCACTGGGACCCCATGGTGGCGCGACCAGTTACGCCGCCATGGTGTCCGTAAGCTACTAAACTAGACACCATACAGACACGAGAGTCGTTACACCACACTGATACAGTATCAAAATGGACCTTAAGTGCACGCGTCATAGCTGGTCGGGCTGCGAAATTGGTTGCTCAACCACACGGACACCAGGTGAGTAACTCTCAATAGAACTGTATATATTTTGTTGGTAGCGGCAACCGGTCGCGCCGCCATGGTGTCCCGGTGAAATATAGCCCTTAGACAACAATTTTGAAATGTGTTTGTGAGGGCGACTGAAGGTATAACCGTGGGTTTGGTCAGAAAAATTTTGACTCATTCTATCTCCACCCAGTGCTGAAGAAGTCATTAGATGATTTACCCACCTTAAAAAAAAACTTTCTCTCCACCCAGTGCGGGAGAAATTTGCCAACTAGTTAGTCCATCTCTACAAGATAGAGACCAATTTCGAAATGTGTTTTGACAGTCAGGTACGTCTGGATATAATCTGCAAAGTGATCTTGTCTAGAGATTGTTTGTAACTCTCACTTTGATTCGGACTCGGCTTTCAACGATTGGAACTAACCAAACTTTGCCGTTTATGTACTGTTTGTCACCACCTTGTATTCTATGGCAAAGATAACGTGAGTCTAGGTAGCTATAGTGGCCAAGATGGCTTTCTAGAAAGATTTTCAAACACATTTTGTTCCCCACGAAAGGTACTTCAGGTAATGTGTCAAACGACTTTGGAATCTATTCACATAAAATGAAAGCAATTAATTGTGTAAGGTATTTGATTTTGTCGGGGCCGCATTTTTTTTTAATAGTATTAAACCCATCTATTGGGTTCTATGCTAAGCAGTATCGCAGCAGACCAAAACGAAAGTGGAAAGATGATTATTCTTACCGGAAAAACTGGTCCAGTAAGGACCGAGCAAGAGCCCAGCGAGGCCGATGTCCACTAGGGCTACAGGAATTTCTGAAAGGGATATCATTTTTTTTAGGTGGGTAAATCATCCAATGACATCTCTCGCTCTTGGGCGGTTCGAGAGGGTGTGTTGGACTTTTACTGACTAAAAACCCACTCCTGTTCCTTCGTTGCCTTTCATACCAGGGCCGAGTTTTCCTTTCAGAAATAAACCCTTGGCCCCGGTATGATTCGACCCTGTTGAGCCCCTACGGTTTATTGACATCTCCTTGAGGCGCGCGTGGAACAGTGCACGGACGGTTGGACGACGAGCTACCCATTGCTCGCCGTCCACAAGCCCGCGCCTATGGTGGCTGAAAATCGGGTTCAGGATCCCGGCGAAAAGGGATACCATGGTCCTGGAACGCAGAAGGCAACTGAAGGACACAGATGAGTTTTAGTGACTAAAAATATAACGCGCCCTTTCACTCTATCCTAGAACAAGAAAAGTTATTGAATCATTTAAAACCTCAATAAAAAAAATAACTGAAGACAGTCATGTGAGGAAAAAGGAAAGAAAGTCTTTCGCCCAACAGTGGGACATAATAGATTAATTAGATTACAGAAGGAATAAATCCTATACAAGCGCTAATAAAAACCTTTTATTTGCTTCGATCCTTTACAGTACCTTTGTATATTATTAAAATTTGTTAATATTGTTATACTCATCAATTGTACTAATTGTATTGTTCGGCTTATTTCTTTGTTAAGATAAAGACAATACTGTAAAGTTACTATGCCGAACTCTCAAGTCCCCACATTTTGTCTCAAGCTCCAATTTGGTTCGATCTATCGGTGCCTTAATTTCCATTATCATTAATTTAACCTACATTGGAGTTTAGAGGAACCAATTTCTATTGGTGGAATTTGTCGTCTTACCAAGCTTTAATTTTGATCTTTGATCGTGTTCTAATTACGTTCCTTCTGAAGGTAAGTAATTGAGCTTTATTAAATGTGAATAACATTGAAACATTTTTTTATGGTCATTTAGTAAAACGTCTGTATCTATGTGATTGATTATGAATTATAATTTTGGTTTAATCGTTATTAATTAGCTTTTTTTTAGTCGGACATACTGACAAAATTGAACTACAATTGACTCAAGGTTTGATAGACCTTAAGCGATGGAACCTGCTAAGACTTATGTTTTTCAGGGCTGCGGGATAGTTTAAAAGAGTTACCGTGGTCCTAGAACGCAAAGCGCAACTGAAGGAACACGAGTGGGTTGTAGTCAGTAAAAAAAAATTGACACTCTTTCTCGCTCCATCCAGAGCAAAAGAAACTTTTAATGACTTCTCAACATCCACAAATAAAGAATTAAAATACCTGATTAGCAGATTTTGTGAGTATTTCACAAGAACTAAATCATAAATCAAAGTTCCATGTACCTAATTGGTTCATAAATCATGGAGACTGATATTTCGAATTAAATGGAAATTCTTCCAGTTTGGTTTATTCGACATAAATGTTTAGAATAATTATTTCTCCCAAACTAACCTGCTTTGATGAACGTTTCTGTTAAAATATATCGTACACAGCCTACGATAATTACTCAGTCACTATTAAAATTATGGATCATTTATTTTATGTAATATATCTTTTAACAGTCCACCATAGCATAATTGTTAATGGATGCGTGGCATTTAAATACTCACATTAAATAAGAGCTCTTACAAATTTTATAGGATATTTTATTATCTGCGCAGTCGATAAATGTTCGCGCGTACATTTAAAACACCCTGGTTTTTACCGTACCCTTTTAATTAAGAACGAATGAACAGCGAAATAAACCCGTTAATTTTGATTACTTACAAAACTCTGGTCATAAACTGAACAAGTTTAATTTTACCTTCAAAAGGCCTAGAATTTTGAATGTTGATTCTGGACGAAGTTTGACTGGCGCGATACTTGTTAGGCTTCGATAAAGGTATCGAACGACATATTGTAGCCAATTATTTCATGAAACTGCTGATTGAATTTGAAATTCGAAAACGAGACTTTAACTTGAAACCATAGAAACTCAGAAAATTGAACTCGATGGCAAGGAATTGATTACCTACATGACGATCAAAGATGGAAATGAATTTGACCGATATTTTCCAATATGATTTGATACGAGGAAATAAATGTAATAGTTATTGAAATGAAACGAAAAATACTTTGAAAAGATACATTCATCATCTGTCTTCAAAGCAAAATCGTTACCAGTGGAGATAATAATAAGATAAGAACATGATTTAAATTTGGAAACTGAGATATTTAAAGTTCAGTAGCTTTTAACAAGAAAGGTGGAGAAAAATCAATAGTGTAGTCTACACAAAAATACACAATAGAAAACTTTATCACAAAGACTCGGATAAAACATCAAATAAAAACTTTGCGAAATTTTTATTTATTAGTCTCGTTATTATGGAATCCGGGAAGAGTTCCTTGCTACATAATGTACACAGGCCCTAAAGAGCAAAGTGTGATTTAATTTAAGTTCGGGTCCAATCCGGATCTAGCGCTCAATCTGAACATCTTTAACGCAAAGTTACAAGAACTTCGGATTGCTTGGACGTAAACAGATAAGACAACGGATTCTAACAATGCGGTTTTTGGAGCAAAAACACGTTCTCGAAAATATATACTGAGAATCAGCGCCACGGCAGATCTTCACGAGGAATGTTTTATAGCAGTAACTAACAAGTACTCCTATTTTGTTTTTGCGTCTAGAGGCCTTTAGTTTACTTACATAGATCTTTGTTTATTTGTAGACGAAATAAAACGAAATTGCTACAAGTATCATAAATTGTGGCTCAACAACACTCTTAATAATATCGTATTTCTTGAAAACAAAAATACGTTCAAGTACGAGCGTGTGTTAGAAAATAACGTTTTGTTATGGCCTTTTGTGTATGCGTACTTCTGTGCTCTACAAAATTGCTGAAGAATTAAAAAAAACCAAAGGGCAGTCGCTACAAAAAGTAAGATTTATAATCGCATCAGAAGGAAGTTGGGGCAAAAGTTAATACATTTCGGAGACACGTCATTATTGTTGAAGAAGACATTTGCAGTAGGATATGAAGTGGAAATAAAATTGTGGTGACAATCGTATAAATCCCCCGCACTTTAGGCCTATGAACTTTTTACGTTGGTTGGCGAAAAAACAAAAGTAAAACGCGATACTGCTCTCATACCGGGCCAATTTAATGTCAGTATGGGACGTGTTAGCACGTAGCAGTTACTAAACAAATTTATCTGTGCCCTCACTCAATTTGCTTACTCGTACTTCGATGGCGCCAATCTTTTATTATCCTCATAGAATAAACACACGCAGGTTGTTCGAATCAAATTACCTTAATAAATGTAACGGTAATTTCAAATGAACTTTTTCGATTTTACATTTATTCATTGTAAAACATTAAGGTTTAAACAATTTGGGTTTATGAATAAAATATTTGCTTTTGTATTCGATGAGGATTTTGCAACAAATATCTATTCTCAATATTTCATTCTCAAAAAATGAATTTCATTCGAAGACCCAACTATTTAATTCAAAAATTCACCAGACAGTCAGTACAATTAAGGCCAGAAAAACTGACCCATCATGACTGTTACAAGTTTTTAGAGCTACCAATGAAAACAAAAAAGAATTGCATGTCTGTTGGCGTCTGTAATCTATGTATTTACTGTAGCCATCCAAGATTGCGGGAGACTCGGCGGCGTCGTTTGGCCGGTCGATGCACGCGTCACAATAAAACCTTTAGCGGCGCTCGCCACATTTCCCCGACCCCAATGCCTTCGAGATATTCTTTAGAATAATTACGAAACTGTGACTTTTTTTTTTGCTCTACACTGTAATTAAGTTCGTCGCTCCTGATTTTAATACGTTATTGTAACTGCTTGATTATTTTTCTACTTTGTTATTTTGGTTTTTTTTGTCTTGTCAATCTTGATTTTCTGTTTTAATTGACTGTAAATCTGAAATGCAGTAGATACAGGCTGTTCTAAAAATAATGTTGTTTTTGAATATACCTTTTTAGTAGCATATTGTTGTGATAGGCATCATTATCGACTGGTAAAAACAATTTATCATACCTCCGTTGTGAGGAATGATTGATTCTTTCCTTTCATATTCGACATCGTATAATAAAATATGGGTCACCGTTTTCCATCTTAGAGCCAAGTTTTACAATTTATATATTAACATTTGTTACTATAAAATATATTGCTGAAGAATTTAACCTATCTTCCGGATCCCCTTTATCTATAAGGCTATAAGTCTCGTGAAGGTATTTTTATCTAAATTTTATAGGAAATGTTCATTCCTATCCACGATAAATGGGCAATTTCCTACGTAGAAAAAGGGTCACAATCATTATCGAGTTAAGTAGACTAACGTTCATAGTACTTATAATCCCATTTTTACGATATAAAGATTTACCTACAGATATAATTTCGTTGGATCGCCCTTTCTGACTTTTATATTTCTAGGTATGTACCTTTTTTACGTGGAAAACCACCAAATAATTTCTCCTGCTCTGGGTGGAGCGGGAGAAATGATGATGATGAAAAGTCTGACACATCCGTCAGACTTTCACTGACTAAAACCCAGTGTTCCTTCAGTCCCCCTTTATTGCGAAAGCTGCGGTGACTCGTTCAAATATTCCGCGCCCTGGGAGACTTTTATAGTTTTGCTGACCTCTCTTTGAGATGCACGTAGAACAGGACGGTCCTTACCGGCTGGCTGGACGACGAGCTACCCATGGCTCGCTGTCCGCAAACCCGTGCCTACGGTGTCCAGTTAGATAGTCGTCTTGCGAGTGAGTTGAGTTGAGTGTCCGGGGTGTCTTGGCAGGGGTATAGGTTTGTCCCTAGGTATTGTTTAAACCTACAAATATTACCGATATATTATTTGTAGATAAGTACAAACTTTAGTTTTGAAAACATATTTTTTAGTTCTGTAACGTTATGACTGTTAAGTACTTACCATATCTTTGCTCAAAACTATGTGTCTGACCCTGAAATGACCAGTAATCTGTTTAATTATTAGCTATATGACACAAGGGCAATGTCAGAACATGAATCTATGAGAACGTCCACGGTATTTTTCGTTTTTTTTTTAATGAGTGAGCATCATAACCAAGGTCGATAAAATAGTAAGTACGCTAGGTATATACTTGATGTTACGAAACAGACAAACACCTACCTCAAACTACTCTAAGATGCTAATAAATTCATTAATATTTGAATAAAACATCAAAACTTTGTATAACTATAAACATTGTTTACAGCACTTGAACCAGACGTTCGAATTACCTATGTCTGGCCTACTTTGGAATATTTTACTGTGTGACTAATTTATTTAAAGGGTATCGACTCATGAAAACTTTAGCCAGATATTACGTTCTTTTGCATAATACGTTAACATTATTCTCTCGAGAATCCCAGATAATTTTATCATTAAGTGCCGTTATCTTTAAAGTACGCCATTCTTCGCACCTAAGCATTATCTTTTTTTTTGTTGCTTTTAATCCATTTTTTTATCAGGTAACTTTATGAGGAGCGACTGCCAAATTAGGTCACAATGAAAACATAATTTGAACATCCTGTAATAGCTGTTTGCGTTGTTTAAAAAAAAAATGCGCTCATAGTTTTGAAACATTTTTATTCGTCCCTTTTTGAACGTTTTCAAAAGTATTTTTTCGCATTACGGACATCCTTCTGTGTTTTTATTTATGCTTTGCCGTTGTACAACATTTTAATGTGATAAAGTTTGAAAATTCCAGGCTGAAAAAAATGTTTACATTTTTAACGCACCTTTGACATTGGGCTGCCTTTGATTTTGGAATTTAAAGAGTTACGGCAGTACTGGAACACAACAGCCCACTGAAGGAACACCGGTAGGTTTTAGTCAGAAAAACTCTGACACTCCCTTTTGCTCCTCCCAGAATGAGAAAAGTTATTGATGATTTTCACCCCAGCAAAAAAAAAAAACTTTGACATTAATCACAGTTCATTTTGCTGTCTATTTTTGCGAGACATACCTTTTGTGTCGTGTTACGATTGGTAATATTGAAAGGAAATTGGAAAATGAGATATGATCTTGGACGAACAAGATACCTTATTTCGTTGCGACCCGTACTAACTCAAAATTATTTAGGTTTACCTACACCATTCTGGGAAAATAGGTTCTCATCTAATTCATATAAATGACATTACAAATAAAGACCTATTCGAGTATGTACCTGCCTTTATTAGGTAGAATATAACATTGGAACAAGAGATTTATACTTCTTAATTCCTTATCCATGTAGGTTAGAGCCATAAAAATGTAGGGCACGGCCCATAAGTGTGTGAATCTACTTTTATGATCAGTAAAGTGAGTAGAACTAATTGGTGAGTGATGAACCTATAAAATGTGATGACGTTGGGTTGAATCACACCCTGTGGCACTAAGAGCGAAACGTAAAGGAAACGACCCTTAAACCTGAATGCGCACGTTTACGTTCTGTATTCAATAACTTAATGATCATAATCCCGAACAAACAGTCACCTATTAAACGCTCCATTCAGTACAAGCGAACCTATATTCTACACAAAGTAAATTTAATTAACAATTTAATTATATTAATGGAATCGTTTCCACTAAAATTTACATAAAATAGTGGGTTTGTTTAGAATATACTTGCTTGTTGTGTGTTATAATCAAAATGTTGTAATAAATGGGTGTGAATTTCTGTACTCTAAGTCAAAAGTTGCTTTTAGGTTATGACGAATTAGGTGGTTATAAAATTGTGGTAATAAAAAGTTTACATGACAATATTTTTGAAAGCAGAATTGGAGGAACAAAACACAAAACAAAGAAATAAGCCTATTTCGCCAATCGTGACTACATAAAGCCTTAAAGCATAACAAAATATTTTTCAGGAAAAATAAGTATTATACCCAGTGGCGAAAGTTTATATCACAGCCATTACAGATGCACTTCGGCATTAGGTATATCCATATATTGTTATTGTTGTCAACCGATCACTTTTTTAAAAAAAAACCTAATTTTAATTAAAATTTTAACTTTTTTGAAACCAATAACAAAACAAACACTCCAAAACGAAAACGGATAAGAACACTAACAAATCAATTTGATTTGATTTTACTTTAAAATTCGAACAACAACGTGTCGACGAATGAACGACACGTATTTGATTTCAATGATTCTGACAGCCGGCGTCCGAAACGTTTAACGGTGAAAAATCTATTTTAAATGTTTTTTTTTATTAAATACAAATAACACTGACATTCTAAACAACTGTCTCCTTGGATGGATTTAGAGGTGTCATCTCGGAAGGTTTTGATCAGTGATTATGTATCGAGCGGGGAGCGAGCGCGATACTACCCCGTATACGGCGAGTTTCCAACTGAATCACCCCCGACTCGATGCCTCCGCCCAACATAAAGCGCTTGCTCGCCGCGTCGCCGCCCCAATTTTCAACCTCCAACACTTCAAAATAAAGCTCAAATTAGCTCTTCACACCGTTTGTGGTGAAGAAGATTCGTGCTTCGGTTCGTATAAGCGGCCAATACGCATGTCCACGACAATGTATATAAATTCACATAGAGGGCATAGTTTCCTTATACATTTGTATTTTCTCGAGTTCAAGGACTTCGCGTTATCTGTTTGAGTTTTTAGACGTCGAATCTCTATTATCAAATTACACTGGATATTGATATGATAATTTGCGATTTCAATTTGCCTTTTTAGTTTTCAAAGTAAACAGCCTTGTTGATATTTTTGTTAGAATATCTTCATTAATGTGAACGACCTCTATGAAAGGATACAAAACAACAATTCCATTATTTTTTTACCGATTTATTGCTTGAGAATTACTAAGAATTTCTAGTTTCTTTGCTTTTTGTTGATTCATGGTATTTTTTTGTGTGCTTGTTTTCAGTATCTTCGATATCGAGTTATAGACAATGTAAGTGACGGTTCCTTTCAAAGAAACGTTGCAATTATTATTTTCGTTCAATCGTAGCAAGCACAACTTCAATGGAAGCGTTAATTGCGTTAATTTAACAAAAACACTCGTCGTCGTAAAACGTGGAAAATATTAATTAACATTTCGCTGCCGCGCTCGAGAAATTAAAGGAAAGTATAAAAAGGAAAAAATATGTTTATGAAGCAAGGTCAATTCCAAGGGTTTTTACATCTGCGAATATCGCTGAACAAGGCCACAGCGTGATTCAGTTGATCAATATTAATGCATAGCACCGCCTGAATAAGTATTATAATGGTGGGAACCTTTCACCGTAATGAATATTTCCCCGCTATATGGGAAAGTTACTTAGTTCTTTTATTTTTATTCGCTGGCTGTATTACTTTTTGTATGTGTTGTATGAGTGAAATACGGCCCAGCTTTCTAAGCCTCCATTCGAGGTCTTACACAGAGGATATGTGCCTGTCACATTGATGGAGGAAGGAAATCATGTGTAAGCTTCAGTTGTGAGTAATAACTTTGTTTTTTGTTTAATTAATGTGGACTTAATTTGCAAATAAATGTTACGAATGTTACAATATAGTGTTCTATATTTTAATACTTTTTTTTTAATTTATACATTATTATCATTACTTTTTTATCTCACTTATTTACACACATTCATTTCATTTTTCAATATTTAAAAATTAAAACATTTAAAAATATATAAAAAAACAGTATCCCACCGGTATCGGAAGGAGAGTCCATGCTACCGGCGTTTAGGGTTCCAGAGAAAGGAAACTCTTAACAATACGAGCTGTTTCCTAAAATGCTGCTTTCTGAATCAAGCCCTTGATACAGACGCGTAACATGAGCCTCCTAAGGTGTTGGTCGAGGCTATTGGTTATTAAGCCATTGACTGACATGACTATCGGTACAATGATTGCTGACTCCAGTAATTATTATTTTAAATAAAATATTTAAAACATATGTATGTTTTATGCCACTAACGAGTTACTTTTAAAAATAATAGAGTAAACACTGAAAAGCACGTTCTTTTTATAATTTATGAAAAATTTGAATATAGAATCCACTACTTAATCAGTAACGATTAAAAAGTTTTAAAAATAATGTTGTGTATTTTTTTTTATGCACACGTCTAAAAGCAAAAATAAAACTCTATTTTCACTACAAACATAAAAAATGTCTGATACAATATAAACAACTATCACATTTGATGTGGTTTATCCGCATAAAAAAGTACTACCAGTTTATAACTAGATTTAATGGACCTACAATAGATGGAACACTAAAAAGGTTTTTACCGAAAAAAAAATAGTACCTATGTATTTTGAAGTACTAAAATATAACAAACATTTATTATTTCGTTCACAACAGTCCAATACAGCTTTATTAATATTCTCGGTTGTATAAAATTGAATGAGATTTTGTTTTCGCCAAAACTAATGAAGCGAAATTACCTTCGAACTATGTTAAAGTTAAGGAAAGGTTACGCAGGGTATCAATTTCCCGGAACACTGTTATTTCGAACCCAGCCTAATATGATGATTGGGGTAATGTGGTCCACACCCTTTACCCATTTTGTTGCCCTTTTGTTTCGCTTTACAACTTGCACATTTTACAAAATAATAATGTTTTTCGTGTGATGTGGGTCTTCACTCACTGACTGTGAGCAAATTGCAAACTTGCAAAATAAGTGTAAAGGCAGAGAAAGTGTTTAATAGTTTTAACCGGAATTCCTAGTAAATCGAAGTTTTACTAAGGCACAGTATAAATTTCACATGTTATAAACAGGGTTCATTTTATGACAGGAATTAATTTTGCTGAGTGTACATCATGTTTTGGTTATAGATAAAACGTGGGCTCCAGAAATGTTGGCTGGTCATGATGTTTTTTACGACACACTGCTTAAAAGAGCCCTATCGGGAAAGGCTCTTTTAAGCCGTCTATGGTTACCGTGATCATGGTTTGAGAGCTTGTTATTTCATCTAACGCAATCCAATGCAATGTTTGATAAGTATTTCACAAATAAATAAATAAAAAATAAAAATAAAATAAAATCTTTTTATTTCAGACATATTTGGTCCATATAGTTACATTTTACATTTTCATTATTATATTATTAATTGATTGATTATATTCTGTATTACTTTAAATAGTTATTATATTAATCATTAAATTTAATTTATTATATTAAGTATATTATTATTATGTCATATTGTTATTATATTATTAATTTAATTTAATTTATTTAATTGTCATCATTATATTATATAAAAATTAATTTAAGTTAATTTAAGTATTTGCCGCCCTCTGGGGCCCCGAGCACGCGCACTTGAGTTTGAACCCAGTGTCCCAGAAGAGGGCTGTCCAGCTTGTGGCTGAGCACGTTCAGTATGGTGTTGGTACTCCCACGCGTACGGAACATCAGCGAGGCGATGCGGCGCCGCAGCACAGTGTGAAAACCGTCTGTGTGCGCGTGCGCAAACATCGCAGACGCACTACAGCAGCGTGGGAGCCCCACCAGCACCCTGAACGCGTTATTATATTGTACTCGGAGAGCGTTGATGGCCCGCTGCGTGTAGTTGACCCACAGATTGCAGGTGTAGAGAGTTTGGCAGAATGCTTTAAACAGAGTGATCTTTACCTCTAAACTACACCTCGCAAATCTGCGTGCAAACATGTTACAGCGGACCGCCATCGCCCTCCTCTCCCTTTCTATATCCCTATCATCTTTTAAATCCTCGGTGACCACATGGCCGAGGTATTTAAATTCATTCACTCTACGAAGAGCGATAGCGTTAAGCAGCACAGGTGCCACATCCCCCAGTTTACGACCCCTGGCTTGAAATACCATGAGTTCGCTTTTCCGCTCATTGTACATTAGACCGTGTACTCTGGCATACTCCTCACACACGCCTATCAGCTTTCTGAGCGCGGCTACTGATGGGCTGAGCAACACCATATCGTCTGCGTAGCTGATACTGTTGATACAGTGACCATCAATCGAGCAACCCACTCCGATGTTGCTCAGCTCAACAATTAGTCCGTTCACGTACAAGTTGAAGAGTGAAGGAGATGTTAACCCCCCCTGTCTCACTCCACACTCCAACCTGTACTCATCAGAAAGCTCGCCAAGCCATTTGACCTGATTAGTTTGGTGATCATACCAATATTTAAACATATTAATTAGCTCACCCGGCACACCTGTACTCTTTAATTTACACCAGAGAATATCATACCTAACCAGGTCAAAAGCCTTGGAGAGATCAAGAAAGGCTGCATACACAGGCGTGTTCCTGTCTGTGTAATACCTGACAGTCTGCTTGAGAGACATAACTGCGCATTCTGTCGAAAGTCCTGGTCTAAAACCGAACTGTGCGTCGTTTAAATTTAAGTGTTTCTTAAGCTGTCTCTCAAGCAGCCCATCAAGCACCTTGGCTGTGGTCGTAGCCAATGATATCGGGCGGTAGTTGCACTTATCAGAATTATCTCCAGAAACAAAACTTAATCTATTTTTTTTTAAAGTACTAAAAGATTTTGGAAAATTATTTTCGTCACTCGGAATCTCGATTAAATGTGGAAGGTTACTATAAATACATTTTACTTACCTTTAATTTATGAGTACATTATGAAAGGTCAAAGTTGACACGCAAAATAGCAGATTTGCAGAGGTCTTTACTGGATTAGTTTTAACCAAATTTATGTTTAGAATTCAATAGACACCTAGATAACATCCACAAGATATCTGTGTTTCCAAAACATCTATTCTAGAGAAAGATGTGTAATAACGTCATAATCACGTAAGAGTGGTTGTATGGAAATGTATCTCGGGTTGGACTCTCGTAAGTCATTTTTATCATCATCATCATCATCATTTCAGCCAAAATTTGTCCACTGCTGGACATAAGCCTCCCCCAAGTGTCGCCACAATTAATGGTCCTGTGCGCATCCATCGGACTCCCGCAACCGTTACCAAGTCATCGGTCCACCTTGTTGGAGGCCTTCCAACGCTACGTCTTCCACACGTAACCTTTCAGCCCCAACGGCCATCCGTTCTGCCAGCAATGTGCCCTGCCTATTGCCACTTAAGTTTGGCGATTCTTCGTGCTATGTCGGCAACCTTGATCCTCCTGTAGATATCCTCATTCCTAATTCAAAGACATTTTAATCAGATCTAATTAATTGGGTATTTGCCGGTACTAATTTTCGTGCCATATTTTATACTAAAAAAACCAATAACAGTCAAAAGAAATCTGTTTCTAAAAACAGCATCAAAATTGGTTATTAAATGAAGCAGCAATTAGCATTCCAAATATTGGCTTGAGGAAGAGTGGTGGCATGGTTTGAATATCTCGCCATCTCTTTTTAGCTCATGTAACATAAAAGTGATGATGTCACAATTATGACTGGCCTGTTGGTCTAGTGGTTAGGCCACTAACCATACGAGACCACGACCTCCGGCATAGCAATCAGGGCCACCTGATTGCTATGCCGGAGGTCGTGCGTACGATTCCCACCCAGGACAAATGTTTGTGTGATGAGCACGATCATTTGTTCTGTGTTTGGGTGCAATTTATCTATAATATGTATGTATTTATAAATATATAAGTATGTTTATCAGTTGTTTAGTACTCATAACACAAGCTCTGCTTAGCTTGAGACTGGACGGTGTTGTGTGATAGTTGTGGAATAAAAAAATAAAAAAATTCAGTATGTGCATCAGTTTACTCTTCCACTAAATTTTAGAAGAACTTGAGTTACTTTTTGTACAGAAACTTTTTGATACAAACAATAAAAAAATTGATTCAAATACCCAATTCCCTGAGCATTTCGTATCTTCCACTTCATCATTTTCTTAATCCATTTTCGGAAAAGAAACAATTAATTTCAAGACATCTCAGGGGCCATGAAACCAATTTACAGTCTTTTGCCAAAACATGATCCATCAATATCTATTCAGTCGTGATTTGATTTTCTTCAATGTATACTTTATTATAAGTTACAACATTTATTTTCGTTAGAAGTAATTGTGTTATATAGGCTGGCCGAATATATAATGTACACCACTTTTTTTTGCCACTATTTCGATTTGAGAGAATTTTTTGCTGTTTGATATCCATTATTTAGTTTTAGAGTTGCAATTTTAGTTTTATATAGTTTTTATCACTGTAACTACAGATTACCTTCAGTGATTTTATTCTGAAGTGTAACGTAAATGGAAAAAACGACAAAAAAATATTAACGCCTTTTGGGGATTTTTCCCACCTGGAAATCATCTAATGACTTCTCCCGCTCTAGGGCGGGGCGAGAAAGCGTGTCAGACTTTTACTAACTAAAACTTTACTTATGTTGCTTCGGTTGCCTTGCTTTCTAAGACCACCAGCTAAGGAGTGGAATTCCTTGCCGGAATCTGTTTTTCCTGATGGCTATAACCCGGGAATATTTAAGTCAAGAGTGAATAGGTTACTTATAGGTAAGCGCGCTCTATCGTCGACTGCATCGTCGCTTTCCATCAGGTGAGTTAGCGGTCAAGCGCGAACCTATCAAGAATAAAAAAAAACACGGGTTTCCCTTTCAGAAGTCAACCTATAGACCCTGTCTGCCTGCCTGCCTGCCTGCCTGGCCTTTTATTTCTGTGTGTGTACATAAATTGGTAAATAAATAAATAAATTCCTTTTGGGGTAATGAATTGATCCTTATACTCACAAGCTTCGACAGATCTTGAGTCTATCAGTAGAGTTAGTTATCTAAAGGAATGTGTTGAGGTTAATTTAAAATGCTAAAGACAGAATATTTATTACACACAAAAGCTGAAGCATTACTGAGCAACACCTTATAGGGGTCCCATTGACACTACCCAAACTAAGAACCTAATTTAAGACCCCACGTTCCGAAATCACGCTTGCGTCTACTAGACCAAGGAGATAGACGTGCCATATAATATGTGAGTTGAATATAAATTGCTTTAATACATGATATGTTTTAAGTGACAGCTTTAATTCCCAAAAGCGCACGTGACTGTTAGAGATACACACGGCTCCATTCTATGCAACGGACAGACATATGAGGGAGAAACGTTTCCTGCGAGGCTTATACGGGTGGGCTAATGAATATTATGTGTGTAATTATGTATCACTCTCGTCTTGGTACGAATTTTGGTGAGTAGCAAACCGAATTTTCTTTGAGATCGTGACTCGGATTAAATTTGATGGTATATCATTACCATGTTTATGCAAGATGCGTAGCAATTCAAAATTCTTAAAGAAGTCAGCGCTATAGTCAGTATTGCTGTGAAAATATGCCTAAATCAGGTTGTTCGTGAAAGTGGAGCAATCAAAGAAATGCTTACCACTGAACAGCAAATAAAGTAAAATACAATAGCAGCAGTTTTCCTTATTTTCTCATCCACTGAATGTAAATTTGAAAATCTTCAGAGGAAGTGAAAATGCAAAGAGCGGTTACACTCTATTATCCTTTATCTTTCAGAGCGGAGATTTTAGCAAATGAAACAAAGGAAATATTATATGTAAAAAGAAAAATGGCAATCTTATAATTATCATTTCAGCTGAAAGACTTCCACTGTAGGACATAAGCCGTCTTAAGTGTCTTAAGTGGTGTTTTTTTGTTTTTTTTTTTTTTTGTTTTTTTTCATATTATGCGCATTCATTGAATTCCCGCGACCCTCATCAGGTCATCAGTCCACCTTGTGGGAGGCCTTCTAATTCTGCGTCTTCCTATACCTGGTTGCCACTCCAGAACCTTCCACATCGACTATCTGTTTTACGAGTAACGTGCCATACCCACTACCATTTAAGTTTGACGAATTTTCGAGCTTTATTGGTTTCTTGGTTATCATGCGGATATCTTCAATCCCGATTCGGTCACGCAAGAAGGAAACTCCGAGCAAAGCCCCCTTCATTGCCCTATGGGTGCCTTTAAGCTTTCTGATGAGTCCCATCGAGACAATCTAATCAAGACAAGTTAATGCAGAAAATACAATAGCTCTGTCGTCACTGCAATTGTTACTATTGAAGCCATCTCATTACTCCACAGCTGATTGCGAAACACTGCATGCATTATGTACCAGGCCTTTGTTATCAGCCCAGGTCCATTTCCAGTTTTATGACAAACCGTTGTATGAAATTCTTTAACCAACAGGAACGATAAAAGACGGTTATTTATTGTGTCATAAAATTTTATTGCATTGCACACTCAAGCAGAAATTTTCATTCGCTATGTGGTTAAGTATATCCGTCTCATTACCTCTATTCATCAGTAGTTTCATTATACTTTACAAAAGCGAGCAGTGGTAGCACAGTGGTATAGGGTCCCAACTAAAGCTAAGTAGTAGGTCGTCGGTTCAAACCCAAATAGGAGCATATTTCATCACCAGGGCCCCAAGTCTGCTATTTTTATAAATTCGTCATTCCAACACGATCCTATTGTCATTTTGCTAAAAGTTCGTAATCAGCTGATTCATAATGATCGATCATTGATCGATCAATGGTCTCTTACTAGAGTTGTAGTAAAATGACAATATTGAGCTTATTAAAAGCAATGACTGCACAATGACAAACTTACCAACCAACCAACTTACCTCCTTGACTTTTTATTCTATTCTTCTATTCTAATGACGTTCTAATGGTATGTCACTGATCAAAGGAACTGTCAAATTTTTTGCAGATTACCGCATACGTCAGATCTTCATTTGTCAATATGTACGAGATTAACACTTCTTTCAATGGAGTATCAGTGGTTGATCACTGGAAAGTCATAATGACGCCATTATAATAGTAGATTACCAAACATGTCAAAATCAACAATTATGAAATCAATGTTAGACCATTCTGACACTATTGTAATGGCAGACTTGAGGCCCAGTGCTCTTTTATTATGTTGTATGTCGGGTTGGTGTCTCCACGTCTAAAGCGCTTATTTTGCGGACGGGTACAACAAAATGGTGTCATTCGATCCCCAGTTCCTCAAAGAAGACCAGCAGCGCCTTCGTGTTAATATATATATATATATATATATATATATATATATATATATATATTTAATTATTTCTCTCATACGTTTTAAACATTTGTTTAATATATTTTTAGCTCGCCAAACTTTATAGTTTGATTGCGAGAAACGCTCGTTATACAATCACTTCTGTGACATTATAAAATAGTAAAAATATGAGTTGCTTTGCTGTTTCAGGATGTGTACAATATATCATTTAAACTTAATACTTAATTTATTTTTGTACATTTAAGTTGGTGATGTACATACATTGCTATTTACTTTCAACTAAATTAATCTTTTTTTTTTCTCTTTGAGGAATTAATTTTTCGACAACGGCAGACCTGGTGGGTCATTCTAGTTCGAAACTCATTCCTTTATTCATTCATTCCTTTCGCGGAGGGTACCTGGATTCTCAAAGTGCTTTGCCCTATATTCAGTGACCACTGTGCAGCTTAGAAGCATATGAGCTGCTGTTTCGCCCTCCTCCTTGCAGGCTCTACAGAATGATCTGTCTGTAATTCCTATGACAGAAAGGTGCTTATTAATGGTCCCGTGGCCAGTTGTAACTGACGTGACTTTGCGCAACTGGGGCTTAGTCAGTCATAGGGCCTGTTTCGTGAAGTGGCCATAAATGGAAGGAAGTACCCCTTTGACCTGCCTGCTCTCTGCATAGTTTGTGGTGTAGATCTCTGGTACGTGTTCTTACTAAATTGCGTAGGCATCCAAAGAGAAGCAACACAATGGGTTCAGGCCCTAATGCTGCCATACTCGAATTCCTTCTGGCCAGTTCGTCCGATGTATCGTTGAAGTGTCCCCTGTCGTTGAATGGTTACTTTTTTGTATTTACCTACCTAGTTAAGGCGTTGGTGACCCTCGTACATCAGCCCAGAGGTAGCTTTGTGGCAATACAGCGCTTGCAGGTCAGCCTTGCTGTCTAAGAGTATCCGTATTGAGAGCTCCTTTACTTCCTGGTTGTGATGACTAAGGCTGCCAGAGAAATGCCCAACTACTCAGCCTGGAACACTGAGTTATTAACGCCTAATGGAGTGGCTATGTCATATCACCAGTGCTCTCAAAAGGGTGGATTACCGCCCGTCCATCTCCTAGAGAACTTAAAGGACTGAAGGCAAAAAGTGGGAACATTATAAGTCTGATTATTTTACAAAAGCGTGTTTAGTTCCATTAATTGATTTTCGTAGTTTGCAAAGCCGTAGGCAAAACTACTTTAAATTTCAGTCACTGGTACTAGCACAACTTTTAAGTGTGTTAAGTGGCTTGTTTATTTCTACGCTTATCATTTCAAAAAAATATTAAATTTGAAGAGTTCTTATTTCAAGTTACCATAAGAACCTACTATAGCAATTTGCATAATTAAATTAGGTAGATACTCATTTCATTTAATTAGATTTCCTTATACAAAAACCATCAATTAACGTATAATGGGCAATAACAGTGAACAGGCACTTCGAAATTGAGGTTGAAATTATCTTGTAAATAATTAATACCTTAAATATTACCGTATAAGATTATGTTTGATAACAACACTGACTAGTCAATACGAATTTCATGCATAATAGCAAAATCAGTCTTATAATGTTCCTCCTCTCTAGGAGCACGGAGGCCGAGTGCAGATTAATGGAAGTTACATATCTTCAAATCTTTAGTTCTAAGGTATGTCAGTTTCCTTACGATATTTTCTTGTAGTGTTTTGAGTTTCAGTTAAACAATTTTGCCCAAACCAATAACCACCACAAACATTGCGGACGGCGTGCAATGGGTAGCTCACCGTCCGACCGTCCGGTAACCGTCCGGACCGAGCTCAAGTCGTCGACGGCGAATAGTGTTCCACGCGCGCCTTAAGGAGATGTCAGCAACCGTACGGGCCCAACAGGGTCGAAGCCTACTGGGGCCAAGGGTCGGATTCTGAAAGGAAGACTCGGCCCTGGTATAAAAGGCAACGAAGGAACAGGAGTGGGTTTACAGTCAGTAAAAGTCTGACACTATCTTCCGCTCCGCCCAAGAGGATGTCATTGGCTGATTTTCCGTCCGAAAAAAAAAATCACACACATTACGTTACGTCGTTATTCATTACGTTGGGTTACATGTTTAAATAACCTTTAAAAATGTAACCCAACAAAGTATCAGAAAAATATAAAAAGTTTAAATTTAGATCATTCTGAACCCTCTTTGTTGCTCCATTTAATATTTTTAAAAGCTTCTAACTTCTATTTATTTATTTTTTCCATAAAACTGGCCATATAAAACGAAAAAGGTCGTTAATCTCACAAAGTGTATTTGCGTACTGGGAAAAAATTAAAACACGAAATTTGTCAGGACTCGCTGTGGTGTGCCAACTGACTTTTCCGCAAAAAACTCGCTTAAAGTCGGACGCATCCTGATTCCGAGGCTTGCGGTGCTTCTGGCAGGACTGAGGCGGCCTGTATTTCAATCCGAGAAACGAATTTCCATTTATCCCATCTCTTATTTGGTTACTCAGTGAAAAATGTTGAGTTTGAAACGCATTTGTCAGAACATTTATGAGCGGTTTGAGTTTTTTTTATTTATTATTATGAGGAGCACCAACGACATATTAACAAGATGCTATTACTGGTACGTAATTTTATAGACATTCGATTCTGTGCAAATATGTCAATTAAAGGTGTAGCTTATGCAATTTGACAACACATATAAATAATTATTTTATAAATTAATTTAAATTAATATTGAATTAATATTGAAGGAAAACACCGTGAGGAAACCGGCATGTCCTAGAACCAGAAATTCGAAGACATGTGACATCCACCAACCCGCACTGGGCCCGCGTGGTGGATTACGGCCCATTCCCTCTCCTAGAGAGAGGAGGCCTGAGTCCCAGTAGTGGGAACATTAAAAGGCTGAATATGTATGTATGTATGTATTGAATTTAAATTAGGTAAGATTCGATAAGATTCTGGAAATCAATTATTTGAAAAGTATAAAATAATAGTTAGAAATACTTAAATTATTAAATTAAATTGTATTGTATTCATAATTATGAGCGTTTTTAGAGAAAGTTAAAGCATAATTATTGATGAACTGTTTCAAATATTGATGTTAATAATTGACGAAAAAAAACCCAACTAACATGAGAACTTTATTCAGTAACGTTTGAACAAAATCCTGAATACGTTTTCTCTTACACGCTCATGACTATTTATCCATTTCTTCCCCTCACATCCGCAATCCTGCCGACGACATTTTATTTAACTCTTTCCCATCGGATGTATTATGGAAAATATTCAAATATACAGCTTTTATGTTCCAGAATTCCCATAAAAATATATGTCGTAGTTTCCTCGTTGGGTTTGATTGTCCAATAGTTCTACCACAAACATATTCAGGTTTCTATGAATGACATGCGACGTAAAGTCAATAGCGAAATCCAATCGGCACTTTTTTCGACTCCGCGGAAGTGGGAGCGCGTTCGTTACTGTTTGTCATTTTTTCATTGGGACGAATAGATTTTTGCTGTATTTTTTATAATACTACTAGCTGACCCGGTGAACTTCGTACCGCCTAATAGTAAGGATAACGCCATCCGCTGGCATTACCAGAACAGCATAATTTATTTTATAATGACATTTTAATTAGAGATGGCGTTGTATTCGGATTTTTTTTCGGGTTTTTTCTCATTTTTTCTCACTGTTTAAACCTGTCTTCGAATATTTCAAGACCAAAATTAGCCAAATCGGTCCAGACATTCTCGAGTTTTAGTGAGACTAACAAACAGCTATTCATTTTTATATATGTATAAGATTCAAATTCGAAAACGAATACTTTTAGGACCTCTTTTGTTAGTTTTCGTTTTTGTGTTATAGATGGAAACTAAATGTCTATCGCAGTGCCTGAAAATAAACACTATTAATATTGAAAAAGTAATTTTAGGAAAATCGTAATTTCTCAGAATTTTTAAACTGTAATACAAGCCTCTTAAGAGTCAATAGTACATTTGGTAGTATAAATCAAATCGTACCATAGTGCACTCCTGATCACATTTGAAAGCTGAATAAAATAAACACAATTTTGAACATCGGTCTATCCGGAACACTCGTAGACAGGTAAAACGGGCTTATCTGCTATTCCGGTAAAGCTTTTAGTCCGGAATATTTATAGAGTTTTCCCTCATGACCCAGAATAAAATCGCATTATGAATATATCGGATTCTACTGCAGTTGTGATGATTTATATTATCTATTTTTGTCATGTATTAAAAGAGTTTTTTTTTTCGGCAATTAAAAGATTTGAATGATTTTTCATCGGCTTCGTTTCATCCGAAATACGTCCACAGCTGGACATAGGCCTCTCCAAGTGTCACTACCATGAACCTGTGTGCCTCTCGCATCTATCGGATTACCGCCACTCTCACCAGGTCCTCGGACCATTTTATGGGAGGCCTTCCAACCCTGCATGTTCCGGTGCACGGTCCCCACTCCAGAACCTTTCGGCCCCATCGCCTATCTGTTGTTTAGTGGTCATCAATTTGAGTGAATTTTAGAATAGCATCACTACCTATATCACTACCTAGCCCAGCATTTATGAAAAACATTGTAATAAGGAGATGTTTTTTTCTCTAAGACACTATTATTTTCACGTCTTATATTTGACTATTGAATACTTTATAAGCGCTCAATCATTACCTGTGTTTATAAGATTCATTAAAGAACACTAACTGTCGCTGTTATTATCATTTGCCATCATTTCATTTTTTGTCTAATTGTTATGAATGTACAGTCAAAAGGGTCAAAAGTGCAGATGCACTCTACCAATTTTAAATTGTCTTATATTTATTTGTAGAAGTTCCATGATCTACAACTTTACTAGCTTATAACTACAGTACTTTAGATTCTAACTACAAATGAAATTAGTCAAAAAACATTGACACTCTTCTAAAATAAATTTTAGACACTTTAGCATTAGTAAAGTGCTAGTGTACTTTTGACCCCTGACTGTACCTACCTATCTGTATGCCAATTATTATAATTATTATATTTGACGTTCATAAGGTTTTCGGGTTAATTTCGAACCATTTTGGGATAAAAATCAAGCAAATATGCGTTTTAAGAGTGTGATATTTTATGACTTTTAATTAATCGCTTTTATATGTATATCATTGAAATAAGTTTGTCAAAAATGTTTTTATTTTTCTATATACCAACTTTATCACTATAGGTCTTCGGGTCAGAATTGTCCTCCAGTAATAAAAAAGCACACAGTACCCCGGTTGTCGTCTTAATTGTTTATGTATCGTGTAACTTTTCGTCTCATTCAAAAAGTTACACGATAGAAAAGGGAATTCCAGTTGAAAATTACCACCAGAAGTAGTAGCAAAAAAAGAAGAACACGAGAGAAAAACACCATAATATCCATTATGTTTTGATTTTTTTAAAGATACTAACGCTTGTCTCTAAGTCCCCAAAAAATAAGTCAGTGTATTTCCTTAGCACGTTGCATCATAGTTTAGAAATAAGTAATAGCGCAGATAAAAAACCTGCGATAATTATAGACTATAGTAAATGCAAAGGGGAGTTTATAAACTAGAAAAAGCTGTATACTTGCAAAGGGTTGACCTCAAGTAGGTAGTATAAATTAGCAAAACTGTGTATATATCGGCATGTAATGCTTTTGTATAATTCACTGCTGCTAATGATAGCTTCTAATGCATTTTCTTTTTACTTAGGTAAGTGCATACTTAGTTACCTCTTATATAAAATATTCAAAATCGTTACCAGTGGCAACTTTTTAAATAGAATTTGTTAAAAATAATGCAATGATATTTGTAATCACATTTTTAACTTTTTAATAGACTTTATCAACTTCGACCTAGCAATAGGAAAATGCTACTTCTATGTACTTTAGCAAAGAAAGCTCGCAAAAGAAGTCGTCGTAAACTATGTGCTGAAACTAATGATATAACACAGTGAATCTGTGTAAATTATTAGATTTTTTGTGTAAAAAACATTAAAATACAATTATTTTATGTACTCAATATAATAAGAATTAATTATACATACATTTATTTTTTAATTGTTTGTTATGAAAATACATTTATCCATGTTGTCAAATCATTATATTTTACATAAATAAAATAATAAATAATAATAATATAATATATTCCACAACTATCACACAACACCGTCTCGCAGTCTCAAGCTAAGCAGTGCTTAAAAAATATTATTTAACAAAGAAAAGTTTTCTAATAAATTTAATATTTATTTTTTTAGAATTTGTATGTATATATAGATATATTTATTAAAATGTTTGTATGTCATTTGTTCTGTATCTGGGTGTAATCTATCTATAATATGTATGTATTTAGAAATATATAAATATGTCTATCAATTGTCTAGTTCTCATACCACAAGCTCTGCATAGTTTAGGTCTAGACGGCGTTCTGTGATAGTTGTGGAATATTATTATTATTGTCAAACCAATGATAGCACCATTTTATGTCTTGACAAATATTGTACATTCCAGGTTGTCTGAAAGAAATCGCAAAATGTGACGAGGCCATCGTTTGTATGTGTTTTAGTTCCTTGTTTTAAGTATCATGGTGTAAATAAATAATAATACGTAACGATTGCTCAATTATAAGACACCAATATACAGGCAATGTTATATCAGATTAGGTATAGTAAGAAAATATATACGAACTACTAAAGCCCTTAGCAAAATTCCTCTTGAGGTACCAACACCGAAATTCACAGCACGCATAGCTATCGACGTCCAGACAGGAAAACATTCGTTTTATTACACAAAAGCCCCACCCAAGTGAAACATTCACCCACTATTCTACATAAAAAGAATTAAAACAAGGTTAATTCACGAACAAAACACTATCTTAATACATCGAACTAAAGTTCTATTCAGATTGAGGTAGAAGTATAGTTATGTCATTCAGTAAAGTGACAAAGCTGTTCAGCAACAAAATGTAAATAAAATGGTATGCATTAATTGCTTGGTTTTTACAGTTCGTTTATCGGCAAGAAAATTTCTTTTTTTTTAGTACTGTTAATGAATCCTTCGTTGTTATAATGAAATCAGTGGGGAATTAGATACATCTCAGTGGGTTTTATTGGAATGTGTAAGTGTGTTTAATTATGGCAAATGTACCATTTCGAGTTTATTTAAAAAGGTCTGTACAGTGTCAGTTTGTGTTTAAGGTATCTACAATTAAATTTACGGAAATGAATGCAAATGATAGGCTCTATACGATTGAGATTTAAACAGAATTTAACCTATAAGAAAAAAATAACATAATTCATCATAATTGTTCTATTTTAAGTTCTCATAATTATAATATTTTCATATTTATCATTGTATTCATTATATTAGAATTTATACGTATTTTATTATTATATGCAACTTAATTTAACGATACTACATTCTATTTCAAATATCTGTTATTTTTTTATCTGTTGTTTTTTTTTTTGTGCACACCTACCACAGTGTTGTCTTTTTAACCCAAAGGTTGACTGGTAGAGAATACCTTGTGGCATTAAGTCCACGTACCACTACTGTACATGAAGTTTAAATTAAAAAAAAAATGACGGGTTGCACTCTGGGAGTGCCGGCAGAAGTGAAAACTTAAGTATTAACGTTGTGCGTTTTGGATATTTTGGAATGGTTATGGAATAATTTTGCACGAATTGCTTTTTTTTTGCACACAATTTTTTTGCACACAATTTTGCACGACATCCGTCTTACGAATTTTCGATCAGGTCACGTGTCCTGACGCGAGTTTAACATTTTTTACCCATTACAAAATTTTTTGCACACAATTTTGCACGACATCCGTCTTACGAATTTTCGATCAGGGTCACGTGACCCTGACGGTCACGTGACCCTGACGCGAGTTTAACATTTTTTACCCATTACAAAACAACGCCGCTAAAGAAGTTTTCACTTCAAAAATGAAAAACAAAATATGATGCTAGCAGTTTTCACACACTGGGGCCATGGATTCGCTTCTGAAAGGGAAACCCAGAGTCCTGGAACAAGGTAAAGAAGGAACATAGAAGAGGGTTTTAGTCAGTAAAAGTCTGACACGCCCTCTCGCCCCACCCTAGAGCGAGGGAAGGCATTAGATGATTTCCCACCTAAAAAAAAGCAGCTTGCACACAAAGTATCCGATAATGTTTCTAACTAACCAAAGCGAAAAACAAGAATTTATTTTTCATTTTACACATAGAATTTTCCAGTTATTTTCTATAGCAAAAACACAGACAGAATGGTATAAGATATAATGTATAGCATTATATCGCGTCGGTATTGTTCAAAGAAGATAATAACCCAGACTTTAAATTTAAAAGCTTGCTGTCTGCGTTCCTTTGTTTCTAACAGAGCGGACTTTATCGGATTTCTGAGCTGATCTTATTGTATCATTTAATGCAATATATTGGCATTAAAATTTCACATGGTTGGTCAAAGTCAATGCTTATTTATTTTATTATTTACGTACATAGCACCAGAGTAAATGTGTTGCGAAATTTCTTGTTTTTGTAGCTTTTTGCTTTTATATAGGATAGAAGATTTAGGACATAGCACGTGGCTTTTGCAGTTTCTACTGTTCAAAAAGAAAGACGTTTTTTTAAGGTAGGAAATCATCTAAATTCTTCTCTCGCTCTAGGATGAGACGAGAGGGCATGTCAGATTTTTACTGACTAAAACCATACCTCCAGTTGCCTTTTTCGTTCTAGTACCACGAGTGTTTCTTTTATACTTTTCCTCATGGCCCTAACGGGCATCGGCCTTACTAAGCCCCTACGGTTTGCTGACATCTCTTTGAGAAGAAAGACGTTATTTTGTGTTGTAATATTTTAATCCAACAGAGATTTAGCGTACATACATTTTACAACAAACAATCAGCTACATTAAATAACCTTGTACAAACTCTTTAGAAAAATAAAAAAGATACAAAAACATATTCTGTTCTGCTTAGTACATCCCGGAAATAATGATAACGCAACACAGAGGAATTTCGATAAAATCATAAGCACAGTTACTACAAAATGTTCCAAAGGCCCCAGACTTAAAGATAGGAAGCTTGAGATACATTTTTAGCAGTGAGTGTATGTGACCCGACAGGAATTTAAATTCAGAGAATATCATACGAGATCCTGCCACGTATGCTGTGGGGAAACATTTTATTTTATATTTTAAGGGGCTCTCAAAAGTTATGTAATTATTAGTATGATTGTTCTTGCACGATATAGTCGTCATAAAGTTATTCGAATATTCTCGTGGTTTTAGGATAGGTTCATAGGGAAACTGTTTTATTAAATGGTTTATGAAAACTTTTATCCTAGTGTCTTGATGGCTTACGGTTAAGATACCCGCCTCTCATGCATAAGGTTGTGGGTTCAAGACCGGCCAAATACTAATGTATAATTTTCAATTCACATGTGTTTTTGTGCATGGGGCCATGGGTGATGCGAAAGAGAACCCCGAGGCCCTGCAACATAGGCAAAAAAGGAACAGGCATAGCATAGCATAGCATAGTCGGCCTTATAATGTTCCCGCTGTTGGGACTCAGGCCTCCTCTCTAGGAGAGGGAATGGGCCGTAATCCACCACGCGGGCCCAGTGCGGGTTGGTGGATGTCACATGTCTTCGAATTTTTGGTTCTAGGACATGCCGGTTTCCTCACGATGTTTTCCTTCACCGTTTTGAGAGCAGTGGTAATGAAATAAATTACACAAAGTAACGCGCCTGACTGATTTTGAACCCACGACCTACAACTCGTAAGTCGGGACCGTTACCACTCGGCCACCACTGCTCTAACCACTCGGCCACCACTGCTCAGGAACAGGAGTGTGTTTTAGTCAGTAAAAGTCTGAAACGCCCTCCCGCCCCGCCCAATGGCGGGACATGTCATTGGATGATTTCCCACATTACAAAAAAAGTGCTTTTCTAAGTTTATCTAGGACATTACTGATACCCCCTGCCTCCAAAAGCACGTAATGCCCCGATTGTCATTCGTGAATCTTTGACAGTCGTTAAAATCTGACGATCAGTCTATCCAAAAAGTATTGTGTTGTCCAGTAACCTGGGTTGTGGAGGTCTGATGGAGTCGCTCCATGTAAAACCAGTATTCAGCCACAAACGATTAAACCGAAAGCTGTCCCCAATATAGTTGAATAAAGGCTAAGAAGATTATGATGAACACTTTTGTCCTAAGTTGATATTTTTATTATGCAAAATTTTCTGTTGCCAAAAGCCATTCTGCTTCAAGCCTCATAATAGCCTTTATCCCTTAATTGTTTCCTTCAACTAGCTCAAAATATACACTCACTATTTTTCCTTCCTTCCTACATTACCATAGAAATAGGAGTTATACGTATAATATACATGTAAATTGCCCTTTCATTTCTAGTGCAAACCCTTCTTCAAGGGTGAGGTGTAAGCGTGCGATGAAACAAGTTATTTCATAATACGTAGTTTTATACCTAACGTAACCCGCTTTATGGTCTTCACGTTACGTTTGTTTTATGATTCAATTATTAGCCACTATAGTATTTTTAGTTTCGTCCCCACATTCTTCTTTGATACCACTTGTTACGATGTTGTATTAAATTTTGAATTGTGTTGGAATAATAACATTTTTCTAAAAAGTTAAAACTATATTTATTTGCAATACTTTGAACTGAAACAAATACTTTCTACATTTCCAAAAGCAAAACCCAATGACCGAAGTAGAATGTGGAAACAAAAGTAGTTTGTGTATCTATAAAAGTAAGTTCAAACCAAACCTACAGGATGAATTTTTGAAGGCAACATGTCAGAAACTATGAGGAATAGAGAAAAATACTCACAGGAGTCTCAGAATGCAATATTGGAATTTTGAAAAATGTATATCACCAGCCCTGGCTGTAGTCATGTGGTCGTTCCTAAACGACCCGTTTAAGTTGAAAAAAAAAAAGAAAACATGTTGTGTTATTACACCACATCTATTTTGTAGCCAATTAAGATGCTATTCTAGGAGCCACTAGGAGGTTATAATATAGGCAAACTATAGGAAGTAGATAAATGCGAGACGCACAGGACCGGTCATTATGGTGACACTTGGGGGAGGCCTATGTTTTTCATAAATTACACTCGTTATGTTCTTATTTCAATTGTAAAAAAATCAATGTGAAGTTGACACCACAAAAAAAATGTGTGTAAAAAAAATTGAGCATAATTTCGAACAGGGAATGAATACATAAATCATATATATATAAATACATTATTTTGAACTATGAATCGAATTTTATCAACGATTTCCTTAAAATTGCCGTATATCATTACTTAATGGACCCTTATTATCGAAGTTTTCATCAAAATCGTTCCCAAGAAGACTCTTTTGAGTATTTATCTCTACCTAGTCCTCATCTTCATCGGTGATGATGCACTTGTCGAGTCAAAACTTCAAAGCCTTGAGCATCGACGCCGAATTACTAGCCTCTCGGTCGGTTTTCTATCGATTACATTTTGGGGAGTGAGTTGGAATTGCACAATTTAATTCCACCAAGTCCATTCCATCATCGGACCACTAGACGGTATATGGTGGACATCCCACCCATACGTACAAAGCATTTTGGGAACACATTCATTATGCGTACGGCTAAGGAGCGGAATTCCCTGCCGGATTCTGTGTTTCCTGATAGCTACAACCTAAGGGTCTTTAAGTCAAGAGTGAATAGGTTACTTCTAGGCAAGCATGCTCCATCGTCGGGCACATCATCGTTTACCATCGGGTGAGATAGTGGTCAAACCTATAAGCCTATCAAAGCCTATCAATAATAATAATTGAAAAAAATTGGTTTGGCCAAACGAACTCACTTGAAAAATTCAGCCTGTAGTTTCACGTTCTCTCTTTATATATCAAAACAGTTTCTCTCAGTGGTCTCTTCTGTATGTGTGTTTGTCTCCTAACACCTCTTAAATGGCTTGACCGACTAGGATGAAACTTTGTATGTATATTTTGATGGTTTGAAGATACAATTAAGCCCGGTAGGTGGCCCTGCAATCGGGTTACTACATACTAAATTGGAAGATTACAACTATATATAAAACTTACTCCAATAGACATAAGTGCATCTATAAGAAACTGATATATATGTATAAATGGTTTGG
Organism: Mythimna impura; assembly: GCA_905147345.3. Lineage (NCBI taxonomy): Eukaryota > Metazoa > Arthropoda > Insecta > Lepidoptera > Noctuidae > Mythimna > Mythimna impura. The sequence goes on along the minus strand of LR990356.1, from coordinate 13,974,123 downwards.
TCTTCTGCAGAGTTAGAAGACGGACAATACAGGGTGGCCCAAAAGTCGTGGATCAAACGCAACTACGGGTTAGATGGGGTCATCAGCTGCAAAAAGTTGTTCTACGGGAGGTCCTTAAGGTCAACCCCTGCAGAGTTATAATTTATTTTGTGTTTTTATGGGAAATATGACTTTTTTTAACTAATTGTTATTAAAATTCGAAAAAACCTACATCCTGTATCTTTTTTATAATTTTTACTAGATTGGTACTGATGAGTCCTTGCGTTAGACATGCAATTTATGGTTGTTTATTGGGTGTGTTGAAGATAATATTAAGTTTTACGATTTATTTTTTTCTCAAATCATAACTTTTTATTTACTTCGGACCCCACTGTGAAAAAAAAATACTCTACCGAAAAGTGACCCTGTATTACAAGTTTTGGCGCATTTAATAGGGATTCTGAAAAGGTATTACACATGGCCATGAGTGGCTCTAATATCTTTCTAGGACGAAAAAACAAAACAACGATTGTGAAATAATTGTTTTATTAAGCAAAACATTTTACAATAAATGCTCAAAATTCCTGCCTCTGACCATAATACATAATCTGCACCGCCTAATAAAATTCCTACGTAACCTACGGAATGCACCTCTGTTGTTAGTAACTTGTACCCTAGCAAATTCGAGCTTTTGTCGTAGTTCTTGTTCGCAATTGTAGAACAACTTTTTGCAGCTGATGACCCCATCTAACCCGTAGTTGCGTTTGATCCACGACTTTTGGGCCACCCTGTATATTCAATGGTGTAATCCCCAAATACCATCAGACATTCAATTAATTTTGTCGAATGCGATTTTCTCATCGACTGTACGAGGATTCCAAGAATCTTGCTGAGTCTTTGTCTGGAACCCGTTCAGTTACATAACTTTAAATTCGGAATTAAATTTATCGTACTTTAATCGGATTGCCTTAATTTGTTCTGGTTCAGTGTTGTGAATAATTATTTTTAGAGTTAATTTATTACAGCCTAGTTCCTTAGTACTTATTCATTTTAAGGTACTTTTATACGGCCTGTGTGCTCCCCTCTTATTTAACGCCACGTATTTATTTACGATTTATCACAACTCGATATTTCTCTTTTCTTTTAGATATTAACCCGCTCATGTAGTTTCGTAAATATTCACATCTACGTACAAACTATCAATTGCTGTACTTTATTATTAATCGTTTCTACCGCAACTGCTACAATGTAATTATCAAATCTATTACTTTATAATAACAAAGGAATTTGATTTTAATTACGAAAGCCGTCAATGTAATTTTAATAATTTGTAATGTGGGTGTGAATGGCCAAATCGAAATCAATGCAGAATAACGAAAAAAACTTAATGGAGTCATGGGTTCGATTTTGATGATAACCTACACTGAAACATATAATTTTTTTAATAATCAATATTTCTCGCAAGGAACAGAAACTGTTGTCAAATAAACCACACGCTGTATTATTCCACCTTTCTGATGGTGTCGATGCCGAGATACCTATTTGAATTTAAAATTTAGTTATGAGACCATTATTCCCAGGCCCATGCAATTCAAGAAGCTCGAATTTAGGCTTTTTTTTTTCGGTGGGAAAATCACCTTATGACATCCCCCGCCCTTGGGCGGGGCGGGAGATAGTGTCAGACTTTTACTGACTAAAAACCCACTCCTGTTCCTTCGTTGCCTTTCGTACCAGGGCCGAGTCTTCCTTTCAGAATCAGACCCTTGACCCCAGTAGGCTTCGACTCTGCTAGGCCCCTACAGTTGCTGACATCTCCTTGAGGCGCGCGTGGAACAGCACGCGCCGTCGACGACTTGGGCTCGGTCCGGACGGTTACCGGACGGTCGGACGGCGAGCCACCCAAGCTCGAATTTAGGCTAAGTCAAGTCGAGACACAGAACCTCAACCTACAAACGATCTGCGCAACGCTTGCATTAGCCAGTAGCCTCTGCCAGTGAATTTGTTCCTGGGCCATGACTAGTGTGACATCATAACAAATTAAAACAATATGTGGCTTAGGAGATAGATACTGAGGCAGCAGCGGCTTTAGCCTCCAAGCAGGTCTCGACCCTGCTCAAACTGTTAGACAGCAAAAAAAGACATATTACACACAATAATTAGTTTTTGGTCGAAATTACTCGCCTACTCGCCAGTCACTCTTGAAGAAGATTGAATAAGGTTTTTATGTCCAATAATAAACATAAATTAAAAATTGTTGTCTATATTTATGAAAACTTTTTTATCTGCCTACTTAACGGGTAAAGATCGTCACTTATTTTTAAAATAAGTGACGATCACCTGAACGATGACGATGCCGTCGAGGTCGACCGATTTGAAGGTAGTGTGACGATCTGCCCTGATGTTGCCCAAGCCATAGCGGTTTGGAAGGAGAAGGGGGAGGCCTTTTTATCCAGCCATATGACACAATAATATAATTATAATAAAAATAGTTGAATTATTTCGTATTGTTGTACTAAAATTATCTGTAAGTAAATTGTTACTAATACTATGAGTCTTGATACTTGCTTTAAAAAATATTATTATATCTTTACATTTCTCAGAACTGAAGTCATCTCACAGAAGCCCCGACCCCCGTAATTCAGACAGCGTCATCAACAGGTCAACCCTCCTTTCCACCTCCAGCTTTTCTAAGTTATTTTAATGTAAGAGGGGTACCTAATTAATGCCGACAAGTATCCCTGTACATGCAACGTAAAGACCGTGACCCTAGCCTGAATGATGTTATTTAATGTAGGTATATGGATAAAAAAGGCAGGAGGTGATTTGCACACTCAATAAATGGGCCCCAAATATTATTGTTATATTTAACAACCACACAAATTACTTCAACGTAAACACTGAACCATAACCGCGTTATTCTCAGTTTATAACCTACAAAAATAAATGAGCTAATTATCCCAAAGTAACCCTCGACCATGCAATTTGCGAAGTAACTCCTTCCGTGACATAATCACGTACTAAGAAGGGATTTCTCGCACCGCTAACTGGCCAAAAAGGTAAAATGTGTTTGTACAAAACCTACGTAACATTGTACTTATGAATAAATAAGCTTAAGCAATTATGAGAAGAAACGTGAAAATTGCAACAATGGAAAATTTTAATAGGGAAGAACTGCAAATCTGAGTTTATATTTCGACTAGCTGCTCCCATAATTCTGCTTGCGTGGAGTCATTTTATGCTCAAGCCTAGTGAGTGAGTCAATTTATGAATTTAAAAATATGTCACATACATAATGTGTTCCAGTTGGGTAGATCTAACTTCGAGAAAGAGGTCAATCGTCGAATCCGACTCGGCTGGGCAGCGTTCGGGAAGCTGTGCGGTGTCTTCTCGTCTAATATACCACAGTGTCTCAAGACGAAAGTCTATGACCTGTGCGTGTTGCTAGTTGTGACATATGGCTCCGAAACATGGTCGCTTACAATGGGCCACATCTGAAGGCTTAAAGTCACCGAAAGGGCATGGAAAGGGCTATGCTCGGAGTTTCCTTGCGTGATCACATCAGAAACGAAGATATCCGCAGGAGAACCAAGGTTACAGACATAGCCCAAAGAATCGGAAAATTTAAGTGGCAGTAGGCAGGGCACATTTCTCGCAGAACAGATGGTCAATGAGGACGCAAGGTTCTGGAATGGCGACCATGTACCGGATGACGCAGCGTTGGAAAGCCTTCCACAAGGTGTACCGGCGACCTGGTGAGGGTCGCGGGAATCCGATGGACGCGAGAGGCATAGGAGCGGTCATTATGGCGAGACTTGGGGGAGGCCTATATTCAAGAGTGGTAGTGGTGGTCTTTCGGCTGAAATGATGATGATGACATAATGTGTTTGGAATAGGCAGGTCTCAGAGTCATACATGAACAAATAGAGAGGAGAGTTTTTTTTTAAAGAGACCTTGCTGTATCGTGGGTGCGTTCACAAACATGTCAACTCACTTACTCAGGACACCTAGTTCCGGAACAACTATCTGTAGGTCATACAAATATTTGTTCCTTACGGGAATCGAAACCGGGACACGCAGTGCAGAAGCCAGTCGCTCAACCACTACGTCAACCGTACCACAATATAGATATATGGAACAGTACGGAAACTACCTACAAATATTCGAAACGGCACACTCGCACAAACATACGCATCGACGAGACTCCTAAGCGTTTCTCGCGGTCCTGTCAGTAGCGAATGCCGCTTAGGAGTCTCGTCGATGCGTATGTTTGTGTGAGTGAGCCGTTTCGAACATTTGTAGGTAGTTTCCGTACTGTTCCATATATCTATACTGTGACCGTACCGTCAGTTCACTTTCAAATTTCAAAACACGGATTAACAAAAACAAAACTGGGTTGAATCCCAGTTTTGTTTTTGTAGAGAACTTTCTCCTCTTGCAGCGGGGTGTGAGGCAGGGAGACGTTATTTCTCCGAAACTGTTCACGGCAGCAATGGAGGATGTCTTCAAGGTTTTGGAATGGAGAGGGCTAGGCATTAATGTCAATGGCGAGTACATCACTCACCTTCGGTTTGCCGACGACATAGTAGTCATGGCTGAGACTACGGAGGAGCTCAGTATAATGCTTGGTGACCTCAGTAGAGCTTCCGAAAGAGTGGGACTTAAAATGAACATGGACAAAACCAAAGTCATGGTAAACAGCCATGTAGCACCCACTCCTATCAAGGTCGGGGACTCTACACTCGAAGTTGTAGACGAATACGTTTACCTGGGACAGACGGTCCAGTTGGGAAGGTCTAACTTCGAGAAAGAGATCAATCGTCGAATCCGACTCGGCTGGGCAGCGTTCGGGAAGCTGCGCGGTGTCTTCTCGTCCAATATACCACAGTGTCTCAAGACGAAAGTCTATGACCAGTGCGTGTTGCCAGTGATGACATATGGCTCCGAAACGTGGTCGCTTACAATGGGCCTCATTAGAAGGCTTAAAGTCACCCAAAGGGCAATGGAGAGGGCTATGCTCGGAGTTTCCTTGCGTGATCGAATCAGGAATGAGGATATCCGCAGGAGAACCAAGGTTGCTGACATAGCACGAAGAATCGCCAAACTAAAGTGGCAATGGGCAGGGCACATTGCTCGCTGAACAGATGGCCGTTGGGGCCGAAAGGTTCTGGAATGGCGACCACGTACCGGAAGACGTAGCGTTGGAAGGCCTCCTACAAGGTGGACCGATGACTTGGTAACGATTGCGGGAGTCCGATGGATGCGAGACGCACGGGACCGTTCGTTGTGGCGACGCTTGGGGGAGGCCTATGTCCAGCAGTGGACGTCTTTCGGCTGAAATGATGATGATGATGATGAGAGAACTTTCTTAGAAACAAGAATAGAAAAAAAATGAAACTATTTTAGTTGCTATTCTACACAGGTAGTAAGAACCGGAAACCAGATGCTCCAGCCTAAGTAGATTGTAATCCTATCTTCCACACAGATAGAACGAATAATATAGAAAAATAGATACGTCTCTTAATAAAGGCTCTTGGATATTGTATTACAACAAAAGGAAATAAGCTTTGCTGGACTTGTCTGCAATGTTCAGCTCAACTCATAAGTTAACATAGTAAGCGGTTTCTTTACTAAAAAATATTTTAAGAATCTTTCAAGTTTTCACCATCAGTTTTATGGCTGATTGATTAATTTTTTCACATAAACGACTGTGTGGTTTTAGTCAGTAAAAGTCTGACACGCTCTTCCGTTTCGCCCTGGAGCGAGAAAAGTCATTGGATGATTTTCCACCTTAAAAAAATACATCTTGTAATGTTTAGAATCGGCTACAGAATCGGTTTAACCTATATCTATTAAATAAGGTATTTTTTATCCTAAAATAATTAATAATAATTTAAATTAATTACCTATTTTATTATTATTTTTATTTAATTATACCTACCTATTTTCATCAATATTCTTGATAAATCTTGATTGCATCACTAGCGTATATGTGTGTACATATATATCGCACACATATCTACTAGATGTCAATACCGATGCGCTGCCAATGTAGTGCGTCTATATATATCCATTTTTTTTTTAAATAATAATAATATTCCACAACTATCACACAACGCCATCTAGTCCTAAACTAAGCAGAGCTTGTACTATGAGTACTAGACAACTGACAAACATACTTATATATTTCTAAATACATACATATTATAGATAAATTACACCCAGACACAGAACAAATGATCGTGCTCGTCACACAAACATTTGTCCTGGGTGGGAATCGAATCCACGACCTCTGGCATAGCAGTCAGGGCCACTGACCATTAGACCAACAGGCCAGTCAAATATTATTTACTACTATTAGTTAAGTGCATTTTATTAAAATTTCAGTGCTTGAACAATGATTATAACTTTTTTTTTAAATTGGGATGTTTAATGGTGTGCATTATTCCAGTTACATATTGTATTTTTTTTTCTTTGGCCTATTCTATCCCACTCTAGGGCAAAGACCTCCTTCCACCCCTTCCGTCTTTCCCATCATCTCTATCATGGTCTACCGCTACTCCGTCACACTGTTTCAGGACGTATGTTAAATTTCATCCAAATCAATTCAGCCGTTTGACCGTGAAGAAATAATAAACATACTCACAAACTTTGTTTTAATGTGATAGTGTGATGTCAATCGGGCACTTGATGTAGATAGAGAACAAAAGGACCTTTACAAACGATTGGTCACAATTTGATATTATTGGACTGATCTTGACCTTAATCTTTTCCAGCCATTGGGTGGTCATACAAAGATAGAACTATTCAGTGAGTGATATTATTATCATGTTTTTTTTTTTGTTCAGGGGTGAATAATTGCTAACAAGTGAGTGATCTAAGTGATTGGCAACGGCATTTTTCAAGTGACCGTAGCTCTGGAATGAAAATTGCAATCGCAGAAACACTGTTTTTTTTTTAGGTGGATATAGCATCTAACGACATCCCCCGCTCTTGGGCGAGGCGGGAGGGCACGTCAGACTTTTAATGACTAAAAACCCACTTCTGTTCCTTCTTTGCCATTGTTTTAGAAATCGGGATCGGAATCTCGGCGGCTGGGGCGCGAGGGTCGTTACCTCGCGCGTGCGGCCGCCTCCTTTGCTAGCATTACTGCTTCGCAGAAGGAGGCGAATGCTTGCCAATCCTCCGGAGAAACACTGATGGGTTTTAATCAGTTAAAGTTTAATAACTCGCTTCTTACAGCAGGATAAATTATTTGATGTTTTCTAACCCCAAAAAAGAGCCTAACTGATCAAAACTGCATACGCCACTTATGGATTACATGTAGTACGAAAATCAAAGCCAGTGGAGAAACTGAAAGAGGTCCGGAGTTATACTGGTACTTCTTAAGACGTCAAGTCGCGTGTTCGATTCCCGCACGGAATTATAGTTTGTTCCAGGTCTGGGTGTCTTTTATATGTGAGTTTACATGCTTGTGAATGCACCCATGATATAGGAGTAATTAATAATGCAGGGCAACATTAAAAAAAAAAAACAGGACCACTGCAATGATACTTGGCAAAAACAGATTCGGTGGTTGCTCAAATGCACATTCCTAGACGAGGTACTTGACGAACAGCTCCTAAATTACTATTTATTATCTATTATTATTATTTATTTATTTATTTTTTATTTTTTAGCTGTTCGTCAAGTACCTCGTCTAGGAATGGTCCTAGGTTAATGTTGATAGTAGTAACCGACTAGTATTTTGAAGTAGCATTGCATTCCATTATTCCATAGACGCCCTGCGTGTGTAATATAATAACGCGTTCAAGGTACTGAAAGTACTGCCGTGGTACTGAAGAACGAATTCTATGTTTCTAGAGGCACGCGTGGACGGCTTTCCCGCCGTCATACGTAAACGCAGTACGTCTTTACTGGCGTGGGCACGCGGCGGCCCCAGCGCCATCCTGAACATGTGCGCTGGCCGATAGGACTCTGTACTGATGGCTTACTGGATAGGCCTACACGTGAAAGCGATTGACATGTTGTTATTATTATTATATTAATTTATTATGCTTTTAATAACACTATGCTAAGAACATTGTTACTAATAAATATATGGAAGTAATTCTGAATTAAATTTTATTATAATAATTAAGTTATTAAGATTTAGTAAGAGACTACCACGCCAATAATACTTTATTATGACGTAAACATACCTCTTAGGATGGTCGGAACCATGTTACACCAAGTTTAAATGTTTCAGTATAATATGTCCGTTAGGCTTGTTTCAAACATCTTTACCGTCAGTTTAATTTTACCATTTATTGCTCCATTTTGTAAATAAGTTTGGACGTCGTCATACTGCTGGGTCATCATCATCATCATAATTTCAGCCGAAAGACGTCCACTGCTGGATATAGGCCTCCCCCAAGTGTCGCCATAATGAATGGTCCTGTGCGTCTCGCATACATCAGACTCCCGCAACCGTTACCAAGTCATCGGTCCACCTTGTAGGAGGCCTTCCAACGCTACGTCTTCCGGTACGTGGTCGCCATTCCAGAATCTTTCGGCCCCAACGGCCATCTGTTCTGCGAGCAATGTGCCCTGCCCATTACCACTTTAGTTTGGCGATTCTTCATGCTATGTCGGTAACCTGCTGCTGCGGTACTGCTGGGTATGTTTTGTTAATTGGTTTGATTCTCGTTATATAACGATAACTCCACAGTAATGACGTGAAAGCTTGGTAATTTTGAATAACTCATTTTGGTAATACCTTCAAGGATTACCTCAGGATCACCTCAGGATAAATAAGTATAGAACCAAAGAAACACGGATGGGTTTTAGCCAGTATAAGTCAAGTCAGATACTTCCATTCGTTCCACTCATGGCAGGAAAAGTTATGTGATGTATTGCCACCCCAAAGTTTTTATAATAGTTTTGTCTCTTCGTTTACTTCCGAAATTAAAGCTATTTGGCACTTTTTAGTGTTTTTTTTTACATTGAAGTCGGTTGTATTTTTTTTGTAAAAAGTTTTTTATTTTACACTTTTTAGTTGCAGTACCATAAATAAAAAGTACCCCTCATTCAAACTTAAAGACATCGCGTATACGTATAAACAATGCTATTTTACTAATTACGACAGTTCTGCTGTGATCCTATGAAGAGTTCTGTTCCATATCTCAGAAATTCATCATCAGGTCATAACAATATTTCTATCTATGGGACCAACTCGGAAGTATAACCAAAATATTTTTTTAATCAAAAAAAATTATTTTCAATTCCACAATTGACCGAGAAATCGATATACATACATACATATAAAAAAAATACATACAGCCAAACATAGAACCTCCTTCTTTTTGAAGTCGGTTAAAAAAGGGATGAATACAAATAAAACTTTGATATAGATTTTCAGGTCATCTAAAATATTTTCCCAGTATTCAGGTACTTTTATTTATTCATGAATTGTACCAAGCAAAATTGCTTTGTTAGAAATCAATAATGCAAATATAATTTATACCCAAGTGAAAATCTTAATCAAAGTTAGCTTCCTAATATTTTTTGTACAGTACCATCATTAATTTACTCCTTTTTCTCTGTGTGAAGCGACAGGGAGTGTCATAATTTTACTGACTAAAACCTACCTGTGTTCTTTCAGTTGTCTTGGGCATCCCAGAGCCGCGGCAACACTTTCGAAAAATTCCTCAGCCCTTCTGTTCTTCTGTACTTCCTTCTTCTTCATTTTATTTCAGTCATTGACTATAAAACTTCGTAGTTCAATTGTACCTATAATATGGGAGTCTTCCACTATCGGCAATCGATGTCGCCGACGTGCCTCGGTCTCAACGATAGTCGTAGCTTCGATAGCAAACGAATAATTAATCGGTCAACCAACGTCTCTTGCCCCATTTTCTGTTAAATTGGGCTACGTTTTATTTCCTTGGCATTGTTCGTTCGAAGATGAATTATTGACAAGAAATACAGTGGCCAAAGGCAGCAGTTTTCTTGGAAATGGAGTAAATATTTTAAAAATTCCGACAACTGTTCAGTTGTTGACGTTATTGATGAAAACACACGTGTTCACGTTTATAAATTTAAAAAACTAAGCTTAGCCATTTAGTGGTTCGAATTTTAAAGCTGGTAAAGAAAAATATACGAGGAAAGTATTGTGCAAAACAAAACAAATGCCGTTGCCAGCCAGTACGTCCGTGAATACAGCACACATAACAACTCACGTTGCTCGGTTGACTCTTAAAACTTGCACGTGCTAGTAAGCAACTTTTGTTCCTTAAGATGAAAGAGGAAGCAAGAATATGAACTTTGTAAAGTTTTCTCACAATATCTGCGCGTTGTGTCTCCCTTGTAAGATAAGTGATATTGGTTACAGAAATTGCTTTGTAGAATTTTCCAAAGAATTTGCTAATCTAAAAATTCTTGGCTTATGAAAGGAAAATTACACGGTATTTAAAAATTCTTACACGAATATTACATTATATAAGATTCGTTTATATTTTCATGAAATTAAAAAGTGTTGTCAAACTTCTTGTTACAAGTATTGGATAAAAAACTCAAGGCCTTTTTGTTTTAAGCTCTTTTGCAATTGCGCCTGTATCGACTAACCTGTCTTGTTAGCAGCAAAGCAACTCCGTTAAATAGTTGTTTGTTCGAAAATCCAACTCCAGTATTTCGTTATTGAGTGCATTGTCATTGGTGCCAACAGCAATTGGGGTAGCTGAACTAGCGTTTCAGGTTTCTGTTTGTATTGTTTCTGTTCACTAAGGTTTTTTAGTGGCAAAATTGATAATATTTTGTGTGAAAACTTCAGTTGGATATTTTGTTACGTCAGCAGCATTCCATTTAATATTTGAACAGTAGACTTTGTTTCAAACTTGTTTCTAGTAAACTTTTTTGTTGAATATTTGATATGCCGATAGTAGAGCTTGATGGCATTATAATGTTTAGTCAATGTAGGACTTATATAAGGTTGTATTCGCGCCTCCGGGAGATGTCAGCAAATCGTAAGGGCCCAGCAGGGTCGAAGCCTACTTGGGCCATGGGCAGGGTGAAAACGAAACCCGGGGCCCTGGGACGAAGGCAACGAAGGAACAGGAGTGGGTTTTTAGTCAGTAAAAGTCTGAGACTATCTCCCGCTCCACCCAAGAGCGCGATTTGTCATTAGATGATTTTCCCACCTAAAAAAAACTCAGTTCATTTCATCATCTTCTTAGCCTTTCCTAACTAGCTTGGTCGGCTTCCAATCTAACTGGATGTGGCAGAATATATAGACCTTTCCATGGAACAACTGCTTATCCACAACCCAGTTACTGAACAACACGATACTCCTTGGATACTGATGGTCACACTTTCTGACGTCTGACTACCAATAACGACTGTCAAAGATCTACGAATGACAACCGAGACCGACGGCTTTACGTGGTTTCTGAGACACAGGGTGTAAGTAATGTCGTAGATAAATTTAGAAGAGTACATATGGTTTGAATAATTCATATTGGTACTTGCCCGGTTTTGAACCCACAACCTCATGCATGAGAGGCGAGTGCCTTAACTACTGGGCCATTGCGGCACCTCGACAAGGTTTATAGATTATAATAATGTGTATCTTTGCCCAACATTACCATCAAAATACGCTAAGCATATAATTAACAATCATATAAAAGGTAAATAAACACCAAACACAAAATTACTCAAAATAATTTCTCAAAAATAAACCAAAACCTTAATTTATCATCGACCGTTAAAACCTCAATAATAACTGTTATTGTGCCGTTTATTGGAAAACCTTTGTTTCCTCCAACTATCATTAGACGGCAATCAAAATCGTTCATAGACGATATTATAGCAATCTTATTGATTACCCTTATTTGCAGACCAGTTAATAGGTTTGTTATACTTCAATCGTCTGTTTGCATAGGCTAGCACTTACTGGAATCTGTCAAGCTAGCGCAAATTTAAAGCATATTCTTGGAATGTCTGGTCCGTCCTGAAATAGCCCTGACTTTGGCCTGAGAGTGGGTGTGTAGCTACCTATTTATTTATTTTGTCGCCTGAATCTAGGCTGTGTATATTGAGCCACTTTGAACTTTCCTGCTGTTGGTTGTCTGAAATGAGAATTGTTTCTAAGACAGTAGAATGTTCACGTGTAACTTAGGTACACAGTGGAGGTTATTGTACACTGTACATACAACCAGTTTTAGAGATTATTTGCTATCTATTTAGGCTTGTTTAAAGAGTGTTAAAATTCTTATTACAATCTCTAAAACTAGTATTTTAATATCCAGGGAATTTCGTGACATCACAAACATTTGTAAATCCAAAACACAATTCAACAAATCTGTAAAATAAAACACTTATTTAACATGCTTTTTATTTACAAAATAATCCTCCACTATCCCGATTATATATATTTATATGCTATACTAATACGGTTACAGCATTATTAAGAGCACTGCCACATGCGAAGCCCAACAAATATAAGAACAAGATGTCGTTAACATAATGCCGTCTATTTGTTTCCGTTCAATCGACCTACATTTGTAAACACGCTCCACTGCCCTATCCTAGAAAAATAGCCTTGAAAATATTCAACACAAAAATATTCGTTTATTGATGGCCGGAATTTTCATGCTTGTTTTAACATAATTGGTACACTTAGTGCGTTGGAATCATCAAAGCCATTCGCAAATCAAACAGGGTTGTCTAATATTAAAAATGGTGCCAGGGTCTTACAAGCAAATCTAATTTATCTTTGTTACTGTCTTCAATTATAATAGGTTAAATCAAAAAAATTACACTAGGCAATAGGCTAGTCAACCCTTTTTTAAATAGGCCCTACATTTTATATTGTTTTTAGACTTAAAAAAAACTTCAATTTAAACTTATACCCACCCTTACCCTTACCCTTACCCTTTTTACTTTTACCTTTCTTGTTTTTAACTTTTTTACTTATTGTATTATAATGCCATGACGTCAACGTTATAGTAAACAAAATCGTTCCTAAGATAATCTCTTAGCAACGGGTAATTGTTTAAAATGACGTCGGAGTAAATGGTGGCAGACACCGTTTTTTACACGGAAATATGAATTAAATATGTTTTTGAAGATTTCAATTACAGATTGAAAATATAAGTATACATTTTTAAATTAGATTTAAATGGACATCTTCTACTTTAATCAGCAAAAGTATTCGAAATTAGGTCCCTAAGGTCTTATACACTACTTGCCCTAATCATTTTTCTAAAAGGATTTTAATATCAGTCAACAAGCTTATTTAAAACATTCAAGGAAACATCAAAATCTTTCACACATAATTCAAACTCTACTCATATTCCATCCAAAGCGATATCAAAAGCGATATTTGGCACTAAAAAAAATTCCAAAAGCTCTAAAGACTAAAATAAATATACATAGATCTGATCTAGTTACCTGTGGCACCTGATCCCGAGGTCCCGAACAGGCCTAAAACAGAATTTAATGATACTTTGTATAATGTTATAGCGATCGATATTTAATTTTGTTTCCGCTTGAAGCTACATTTTTAGTATCAGGTTTAGAATGGACCCTAATATTGAAAATGGTACACCTCAAAAGTAATGTTGGTTTTCAAAATGAATTCACAAACAAGTATTTTTTCACTAATCAAACATTCGAAATTAAAGCTAATATGTGTTACAGTTCAACTTAAAGCGGAAGTAAATTATTTCGTGGAACAGTTCTAGCAAGTATCAAATGCTAATTTTCGTTTTCATTGAGGACAAAATCAAAATCTTTTTTTCAGTTCAGTCAACTTTAGGTTTAACTGACGTGTTCAAACATTTATTGGCAAGTGATTTTAATATCACTCTTAACAGCGTTTCATAAGTGCCTAAAACATTATTATATTTATCTTATAACTTTATTATTACTGTCTTATAAGTTGTTTTGGTGTACCACAAAATATGAAAGAATTAGATTCAATTAAACATTATGTTCACGGGCCCAATCAGGATATTTCCGTAATAACTTACTACGTAGTTAGTAGTCAGGATACTTACTGTTATAATTACAACTTCAAAAAGGAAGAAAATCTAGAGAGCACTAGAAGCAAGATGAAAAATGAAGTAAAAATATATGAGATGAGACAAACATAAGACTAAGTATTAACAAACAACTCAAACCAAGAAGAAAAACAAAATAAAGTTCGTAAAATAAGTTCTATATACAAAGCTTTCGAAGTCACAATAGTTATTCTGAAAAACGAGTCACCGTTCTTTCGGTACTGATAGCCAGATACTGCCGCTATAAAATTTTATTACTTCGGAAAGCTAAAAGTATAAAACACTGAATAACGTATTAACTACCCATATCCGAACTTTAAAGAGTGTATTGGTAGTACTATACTAGTCTATTATCCATTCACACTTCGATAATTTTATTGCAGAGTCTTATAGTTTAGCCAATTATAGTTGTCATCCACCGCATTAGAAAATGGTTGAACTTTTGAATGAACTTCATTTTTAGTTCATTGTGAGGCAAATTCCATACCCTCATCTCAATGAAGATCGTAAATAAGGCACAATTTTAAAGTAAGAGCTTTACTGCTTGAGTAAACTTTCAAAGTTCCCTTTGTAACTTTAAATACGAAACATAGTACAGGATAATTGGTTCTGAAAAGTTCATAGTCGCGAACAATCCAGACGCTATCTAGAACAATATGAAATGTTGAAGTTTTAACGTTTGACGCTAAGTGTTTCTGCTCTAATGCACCTTTTGGCGAATTGCCAAGTCTGCACACAATGGGCACAGATTTCTGTTATGTCCTAACTTGTGTTGCTTGTACTGGATTTATTGCATATGTTGGCTGGACCAGCTTGTGTGTGGTACCACTGTACATGGACGATGTACCCGGTGATCGTCGATCACACTCTCAGCACCTGTGTTCAACAATGTTTCCTACATGAATTGGCTCACATTGTTGCTCGATTCGATTGTTGTTAAGGGTGAATTGGTTGACAAATGGTTTACATAGCCTTCTAGGTTCGGCAGGTTGTGGATTTTTATTTTATTTATTTTTGCAAGTAAAACGCTTAATATATTGGAATTTTGAAATATTGTAGTGTGCTAAAAGTCTGTAATCAAAAACTTTGACAAATTTTTAATATAAAAACTTTTAATAACCATATCGATTATTGTGGAACACAATATCTTCTTGGTTATAATGGCAGTGATATTACCTACGTATAAAAATGCATTCTGTAATATCCAATTACGAGGTCATTAGATTAATAACGTACCTACTTAGAATTGTCTTTCTAGTAATGTTCTTCTTTTTAGTATGTATCTTCTTTCATGGCTACAATTTATTTGGACTTGATGACCAAAATACTACTTAGATCAACTACTACCATTAACCACATTAAGTCCATGCGAATAGCATAGGATTTCCAAATGCTCTATCACTACGCTTTTGCTATCACAGCCAACAATCCATCACCTTCCAGTACTGTTCAATCATCACTATACACTGACGAAAATTTAGTACATTCTTCTGAAAGCATAAAACGAATAACACCGTTTGAACCAAGTACGTAGTGTAAATGTATGGTCATAACTCCAACAGTGTGTACTTGTAATAAATATGTTTATTACCTTTTGTCTCTGTCACTATCTCTTTCAGTATTTATTGGTTCTACACTTTTTATGTTCTTTATATACGAATCACTTGAAAAGAGGAACATAAAATTTGTTTTAATACCTGTGCCCATCCATAGATTCCGTAAATGAAAACTGGAATTCTCATATTAATTTGAATGAAAATTGTAGGTTACTATAATCACTTTACATGCGACTTTGTTCGCGAAATGAACCCCTAAGCCTTGTTTTAAGGGTAGTTTTGAAAAACTAATAATGACAGTCTTTACTCATATTATTCGTTTTGATTAGAATTTCTACAAAGTTTTAAGTTTATTAACCCAAGGAATAAGATTCTCCCGTACAACCTATAACCTCGCCTAAATCGTTTTATGGGGTTAGTTTTGAAAAAAGAACAATACCGCCATTGTACCCATAGATTTAAGTTTATGTATATGTTGTGTTACTTTTTTGGTGTATAATAAAGTTTTATTTATTATATTCTATTCTATTCTAATAAAAACCTTTTTTATTTAAGTACTTCGGTTATTAATTATGCAAGGTTTCAAGTATATTGGCCCTAGGAATAAAATTTTGCATACAAACGAATTTCCCCGGTTTCAACCCCTTAAAAGTTGAATTTTCAAAGTTCCCTTCTTAAGAGCACTAAGAAAGGATTCCAGATTAAATTCAAAGCCTACAACATAAAAGGAAGCTTTGTGCAAAATTTCACGTTCCTAGTCCCTATAGTTTCGGCTGTGCATTGATATGTCAGTCAGTCAGTTTCTCCTTTTAATATATAAATAGATATACGTGAGCATTTGATGCTGGTGGCACTTTGTTCCTCATATTTTATTTAATCTTCCTTATCTTACTTATTTTGAATCATCTAGTTAGTCAATAACTATTCTTGTACTATTTATATTAAATGCATATGTTCTGTGTAGAGTATATCGCTATTTCAATGCTTGTCAAAGGCAACTTTGAAAATAATTGATATTCGCTGAACTAACTAGATTACATCATGTTTGATCGTACAACCTACACATGATTGTATTGTACTGTCAGATGTCAGATTGTGTTTAAATCCTCGACGGCTTTAAACATAATCTGACAGTTTCAAACTATACATATATCCATGTTGGTAATAGTACACGTCATAGGTATAATCATAGTCGATTTAAATGATTCTATCCTATAACAACGAAAATTATAAATTACACGCTTAATCAAAAAGAGACGTAACTAAAAAAAGAAGGTATTTGAAAATTGAACATTATTTTTGAAACACTTGTATTCAGATTCAAATAACCTATTTTTGAGTTAGGTCTTTTTATGATTAAGCATACGAAACGTGTCAATGACCTTCATTTTCACGGCATTTGAATTATGTCAATATACCTAGATTCCCTTAAAAAAAACAACAACAATAAAACAATTCGACACAATAACAAAGTTACATAACAACGGTAAATTGTTTAATTGTTTCGCAATCACTGTCTCGTGCAAGTGACAACCGCAACAATTTTACACCTACAGGACGACTTAATGAAATTAATCATCACTTTGTAAAGCTTGACAAGAGAAAATGTCACGCTCGAAGCGCTGACTGGTTCGCCGGGAAAAGGTGAAAATTAATTTGTGTAGTGAAAAACTGGTCCACGGATTATTTTAATTTGGTACAAAAACCAATGGTTGTGGTTTTGATTTATGAATAAGTAGAAATAATAATAATATGACAGCAATATTTTAAAGGTGAAATTTTGCCGGTGAGTGTGTGTGTTTGTTACTTCTTCACGATCGAACGGCAGAGCGAATTTCGATGAAACTCGGTACACGGGCAGACCATATTAACTACAATTTACAGTTTTAGCTATGAGACCTTGCTTCATGCCGAATTTCAGGATTCTAGGTCAACGGGAAGTACCCTATGAATTTTGATTCCCTTGTGTGAAATACACGTTTTTTGCGACACAAACGGCCTTATCTTTTTTTTTCGCTAACGTAGAAGTTTGAATTTTTCACAGCTTCAAGGGACCGCAGACTTGAGTACATGGTTTTAATTTCAACTCGATCCCTCCACGCGTTCTCGAGATAAGGGGTCTTGACAGACAGACAGACAGACAAATAGACGGACAACAAAGTGATCCTACAAAGGTTCCGATTTTTCCTTTTGAGGTACGGAACCCTAAAAAAAAGGTTTGAAATTGGGTGTTGTGTTTAAAAGGTTAGAAGCATCACATCTTCCAGATATGTAGTTTTAATTGTGTGTAAATAAAACATAATTACAGGAACAGAAAAAAAAAACTTCAGCAAAGTTATTGGAATATCCAACATAATTTTAACTCTTAGGATTTGCAGCCGTAGTGAGAATGATAATACTCGTTAAATTTTTAATTTCAAGTACTGTTTTGCTGAGGCTCTCAACAACGGAAAAACATTTATGCAATAGCACAGCATAAATGTAACAATTTTTTGACTTGTAATGGTTCTGTGGTAGGATTTAGCTCTCATTTCATGCTCGGTTTTGCCTATGCTTTTACTCTTATTGCAATCTTTAAATTTTTCGAGATAAATGCCATATTTTGCCCGCGATTTCGATGTGAACTTTACGGTGTGCTGAGTAAGCATGACGTTTTTTTTACAAGCTTTTTATTAACTTGCAATGTATGTTACTATGTATGTTCGGCTGAAATCTTGTAACTTAATTTTGAAACAACCGATTGAGTTGAAATTTTGTATACATATGTAAATCGCGTGACAATACAATACTATGATGACATGGAGCTGATCTGATGATGGAACTGGAAGATGTTTTTATGTTTTATTCTTTTTAGCGCATTTAATTATAAGCTTGTTTTAAAAAAACTTTTTTTTTTACTTATAATGTTATTTTTTACAATAAAATAATATGTTGCTACCAAACTTTGGTGAAAATAATTAATTAAACACTAAAATATTACATTCCACACATAAGTATTTTTTTTTTAGGTGGGAAAATCATCTAATGACAAATCGCGCTCTTGGGTGGAGCAGGAGATAGTGTCAGACTTTTACTGACTATAAACCCACTCTTGTTCCTTCGTTCCTACCGATTTCCAGCCACCGTAGGCGTGGGCTTCTGAACGACGGTAGTTCGCCGTCCGCCCGTCTAGTAACCGTCTGGAACGAGGCCCCGTCGTAGTGTTGCACGCGTGTCTCAATGAGTGGTCAGCAAAACCGTAAAGGCCCAGCAGGGGCCATAGATTTACTTCCGGAATGGAACCCGTAGTCCTAGAATGCAAAGGGCAAAGAACCTTAAAAAAACACGAGTATGGAGTCTAAATAGTTAAGTCGGTTACGAAACCGGACTATGTTTACGCTCCTTTATGTGAAGTTTTCGAAGTACATCGAGAGTAACTTACAAATAGTAAGAAAAATTGGCAACGGTTTAATTTTTAACTGAATAAAATGTCAAAAAACACTGCTTCCCTAAAATGTACCTAATGAAATTTTTTTCCGGCAGTGACCATCTATGACTTAATCCGTGTTCTCTAAAAATCGTAAAAGCCACCTGCCGCTTTCAGTTTTAACGATAAAACGAATATGATCACTCTGATGACTGACAGTCGATTAATCTACAGCGAATCGAGCTGAAGTACTTTTACATCGACGAAATGGGGCTCTACCTTCAATATTCAAAAAATAATATTAATGGTTGAGTTTTTCGTACAAGTTATCTTCAGATTTATTTTTATTTTACGCTTTAATTTAACAACATTATTTTCATTACAATTTTGGATAAATATATCTGTTGTGAAAACTGATCTTATTACAATTGTTGTTTCATTTACAACTGTGTGTTTTTTACTACTGCGTAAGTGTGTCGCGTAAGTGACTTGTGTGAGTGCCCTAAGGCTACTTTACGTTTCACAATTATTTCTCTATGTGTAAAATTACTTCTCATGAAAATTTCAAAAATTCAATTCAACACTAAAAACCAAAAAAAAAATATTAATGAAATATTGAAAACTAGATTCTGCCAGTAGCTTCGCCCGCGTAAAAGTAGATATTTTTTTTATTATTGTTAGGCTCGCGTTTGACCACCATCTCACCTGATGGTAAGCGATGATGTGGTCGACGATGGAGCACCTTTGCCTAGAAGTAACCTATTCACTCTTGACTTAAATACCCCTAAATTATAGCTATCAGGAAACACAGACTCCGGCAGGGAATTATAAAAAATAAATAAATATAAATCATATAAAATTATCCCAAGGGAACATTCTTCGAACATACAAAGTATCCCATTTCCTATCCAGGACACCCGTATACCCGTATGTAAAATCACAACCAAATCCGTACCAAACATACATACAATTTTTAGCCATTATAACATTACTGTGATTAGACAAACCTACTGTAACTGCTATGCAACACGTAACACGCTTTAAATATTTCATAAAGGAAAACAACGTCATTTTGGAAATAATGTTGATTTCAGTAGCCAAGTTATCTCATCTTTAGCACTTTTCCACCACATATTGTATTTTTTATTTACTCTTTATGTGGGTGCAGTGCGTTTTCTAATCGTCTATTCTGCCTTCTAAGTCAATATTAATATGAGCTCTATAACTTCCCTCACTGCCCGAGGCTTTAATATATTGAAGTTCCTAGTACTCACAAACTATGTAGCGTTCATTAGATGCTTGGTAATCTGAACTGGACCTAACCGGTTAAGTTGAGACTTTTATTAAATTCATTTGTAGTTTTTTTTTTTTATTATTGAAAGGCTCGTGTTTGAACGCTATCTCACCTGGTGTTTAGCGATGATGTGGTCTATGATGGAGCACTGTCGCCTAGAAGTAACCTAATTACTCTTAAAGACCCCTTACTCTTAAAGGTTGTAGCTATCAGGAAACACAGGGTTCGGCAATTTCACTACTTTTCAAACTATTTTTTTATTTTATTTATTCAATTTCTACGAGTAGTTTTGGGATTATAAGTTATTGAATATTAGATTTTTTAATGCTCATAATAATTTTAATTTATTGAATTTTGTATTTATTTAATTTATTAAATAAAGTGTGTTTATTTTTTTATATGTGTTTGTATCTGAAATAAATGTATTTTTTTTTTGCAGTCAGCAGGCTACTCGACAAAACGACTGCTTAATAATTTCCATTGCCCGTAGCTATCGGGCCCGAGCGTGGCAATGCTGACACTAGATGGCGCTGAACTAGAAGCATTTTAAAGTCAAGGAAATGTTATTTGCTAAAATTGGGCATTCCATCTCATTGAACTTAGTCAAATTAGTGCCGCAAAATCCACCAAATTGTGGAGCACGTTGTCTCTTCGCGGGAGCGATCGGCAGCAATGACCTCTTGCGCCGGGCCCTAGTTCAGGCCATAATCTGGAGCGAGGGGGAATGGCAAGTGGACGACCCCTTCTGCAAAGCAGTAATGCTAGCGAAGGAGACAGCCGCACGAGTGGGGAGAAGAACATCCTCACGCCCAAGTCACCGAAATCCCGACCTCAACTACCAACCCGATTACGAACAGTAGACGCGGGCTTGCTGACCACGATTAATGGGTAGCCGTCGAACGGCAGTCCAGTAAACGTCCGGACTGAGCCCTAGTCGTTGACGGCGTTAAGTATTCCATGCGCGCCTCAAAGAGACGTCAGCAAAACCGTAGGGGCCCACCAGGGCCGTAACCTACTAGGGCTATGGGTTCACTTCTGAAAGGCAACCCGTGGTCCTAGAACGCGAAGGGAAACTGAAGGAACATATGTGTAGTTTTCATCAGTAAAAGTCTGACTCTCCCACAGGAGCAGGAGCAGCAGAAGCTCCACCTTAGAGTTCTGCCGCTTTAGTCTTTACATGATTTCACACCAAAAAAATCCACCTAATTCTGAATGTTTATGTTGTTATTGTTAAGTATGGTTATACTTAAGCACTATAGTTAGAAGTATGAACATTGAACAGTCAGACAGTCTTTTTGTTTAAGCATAAAAACTGATTACTATAAAGTTTTTCAGTACAGTCCACAGACAAATTTGTCTACATTCATGTACGTATAAAATATTTTTATCTCCTCAGAATTTTACAGAAGAAAATTTTATTTTACGCTGACACCGTAAAAGAGACTAACTTTTCAAAAGTTTTAAGACTGAATCAAATACTTTAACACCTCCCTGAAGTTCAAAAGAACCGGTTACTTACCATCGTAAGTATAAGACTCCTCTGATCATGAATGCTTAATTAGTTAGCGAACTCTTACAAATTGTGACTCTCTTCGCTTAGCTTAGATAAGTTGCAGTAGTCGGACATAAATATGCAAATATTATTCAACACAAGTCTTCAATGCAAATGGGAAGAGTGATTTGTAAAAAAGTTCTTTGCGTGGATAAAAATTGCACACAATTTTTTCGATAGCTCTTGTAATATTTTTTACGAGGTTTAATTCGTATGTAGATTTAAAAAAAAGCTGGATTTTTTTATCAGCTGGACTTTTTAAAATCTCTGTAGTCAAAATAGGCTTGTTTCAAGTTACACTTGGCTTAAGTTAAACCAGTGCGTAGTAGTGTTAAGGATTTTTATAGTATACACAGTGTCAAGTGAAACATTTAAAAACCTTTTTTTTTTACAAGGACGCCGAGTTGCTAGCCTCAGTTTTCTATCGTTTACGTTTCGGGAAGTATGCTTTGGAATTGCACAATTTAATTCCGCCAAGCTCGTTCCATCATCGTATTTTTTCATCCTTTACCCGAATTCACAGAATATTTGTTTGCATCATCTTTCTATCGTCTTTTGTCTTCATCATCTTTCTACCCTTGTCGCGTTTTATTTAGGGTCGGCACAACACGTTTTTGTCTTCCAATCTATCCTGTCACCCGTCATGCTATCACTATCTCCCTTTTTTTGTCCTATCTCTCCCTCTCCATTCGTCTATATGCATACTCATAACTGTTTTAGTAACACGCGTTTCATCCCTCCACTTCCTATGACCATACCAACACAAACGATTCCATTTCAACCATTTCAACAATATCTGCCAGGACAGATATCGGCTATTTATTATTACGCAAAAAAAAACATTTTTCTTAATTTTGATGTATTTTTCTTTATCCAGCTTCTTTTTCTTAGCGTGTCGATGTAAAACTAGTTAAATTCCTTGCCTTGCCCAGTATTCGGCCACGGCAATGCTCTGATGCTGTCATTAGGTCCCTTCGTGAACAGGTAACAGGGCACGTGATGCAGGATGGAAGGTGGGACATGGTCTGCGCAGAGACGTCGTACAAACACTGAAGATCGGAACCGTCCGAGAACCCTATCTGTGGAGATTGTTTTTGCTGTGCCTAATCTAGCTTACAAGCTTAATTTTTAAATTATTTTTCACTTTATCATCACAACAAAATTTCCCTAGAGACAAATTAACGTGAAACATATACCAGAATAATTTTCCCGTATTCAATTATCATGTCGTTTGGGAATGAAACTTGGTATACACTTGAAAGTTTTGTAAGCCCATAAGTTTGTGTTTATAGCGTTGTTCTTGAGTATCCCAATTGCTTCTGTAATAGTTATTATTGTGATAATTACAGGTTGTTTGAGGAAAGCACCAAACTTGTGTGATGATGTTAAACGTTTCATTTATTTCAGGGTTATTTAATAGTCTCTCTCTTTTTATGTTTATTTCTCCTCAAAAATCCCGAATTCTATTTTTAGTAAGGATAGTTAAGTAAAGGTTATGTATGTAAGTATTATTAGGGTCTTAAGAAGTTTTCAATCTCTCTTAAAACAGTAATCTTTCTAAAACCATTGATTCTGTTTGCTGATTAACCTTTGAAATAAGAAAAAAAAATATTTTTTATTTTTATGTGTGATTTCATCAATTATTTTCTCCAGTGCTAGGTAGAGCGAGAGTAAGTATCAGTTTTTTACTTATGAAACTGCTACCTGCGTTCTGTTCCAGGCTGTGGTGACTCTTTTGAACAATTCCGCAGTTCTCTATACGCCTGTCGTTCCATACTTCTCTTATATTAGCGTAGACTTAACATTCCCATCAACCATTACTTCTAAATGAAATCCAAACCCTGCCTCACAAATAACAGGTCATAAAAATCTAATCAAATACAAATTACAATACAGAAATCGATCTCATTCACAACATATCCATATCTAATCACTAAACCATGTCACCTAGTTCTTAAGCCTTAACTCACATTAAAACTGGAACGTCGTCATCTCTTGGAAACTATTAATCATGTATAATATCGCCGACGTCAATAGCCCAAGTCTTCATTACGTAAGGCAGTGCTCCCACTCAGTTACCGATTAATAGCAACCTCGTTAACGGCAAGCGCTTTATACCGCTTTATGCAGAGCTGGAAGGCTGTAATGTGGAGATATTGCGCTTTTTAGTGTTCCGTACCTCAAAAGGGAAAAACGAAACCCTTATAGGATCACTTTCTCGTCTATCTGTCTGTCTGTCAAGACCCTTTATGTCGAGAACGCGTGGAGGTATCGAGTTGAAATTAAAACCAAATACTCATGCCTGTGGTCCTTTGAAGCTGTGAAAAAATTAAACTTCTGAGTTAACGAAAAAAAAGAAAAAAAGATACGGCCATATGTGTTGCAAAAAACGTATATTTCGACGCTCTCAAGAGAATCAAAATTCATAGGGTACGTTCCGTTGACCTAAAATCCTGAAATTTGGCATGGATCAAGTTAGTATAGGAAAAAATCTAAAAACTGTTTTGTAATTACGTCACAATAAAAAACTTTTTTTGTGATTCGGAAAAATCTTCGTAACTCAATTCGGGAATTGGACTGTTTTTATAGGTAAGTTTGTTTGCACGCGTCCGACGTGCTTGTTTTGTTTTGGGCTGGCTCATTTTTGGTTCCGTACCCAAAGGGTAAAAACGGGACCCTATTACTAAAACTCCACTGTTCGTATGTTAGTCACCAGGCTGTATGTCATGAACTGTGACAGCTAGATGGTTGATATTTTTACAGGTGATGTATTTATGTTTTGCGCTATAACAACAAATACTAAAAACTAAAAAGAAAGATTATACCTAATACCTAGTGTCTAATGTTGTATAGATAAATAGTATGGAATCCTTCATGCGCACGTCCGACTCGGACTTGGCCGGTTTTTTTATTTTCTGATGCACCATAACGAGACGATAAATCATTTTTTAAATAAAAAATAATGGTATTTAAGTTTGGCACAGACGCATCAATCTTGGCGATACTGAAAAAATATTAACAAAAATTGCGTTAGTAAATGGTTTTTTTTTTCAGTGTTGCTTACTAGTGATGAGTTAAAATGTTTTTAAAGTTCCAAAATATAATTTTAGATAAAACCTTTATAACATAAACTGTGCCTCACTGCATTAGTTTTCATAAGTGCAAAATTGCGTGATTTATTAATGCAGCGAGTACATTATCGCCGATTATTATCTCGCCATGCTCTCAATTAACAACATTGCATTGTTTAAACCCTAAACAAAACAAAATCGCAACAATATACTTTAATAAATTATTTATTTTTTTATTTTGAAATGAGCTTGAGTGTGTGTGTGTGTGTCATCGTAGTTTGAAATGAAGCTAACATTTTTATTTATTTTTATTTGATATAAACCAGTGCTTGACTGCGATCCCACCTGATAGTAAGCAGTGACACAATCATTGATGGTGAGGCGCACTAGTTTATTAAGAGCCTATTCTATAATCATGCATAATTTAATATTATTCTGTATACGTTTACTTGAAAACCCGCTCCTACCCCAAGCACGCTTAGGCTTGTATCGTAGTTTATTTTGCACTAGTGCAAAAAAGCGTGGCAGCCACAATTAATTATACTTATTTTATCAGACTGATCTTGTGGCAGCCTTCGAGGCAAATTAATAAAAATCGGTAAGACATTTGTCACAATAATTTGCTACAAAGAAATGTTCATAAAGTTTAATATTTATAATTTTGAAATAAGTGTGTTGAAAAACGTCGTTTGATACACGTAGGCAATTGCCATTACAGTTTCTCGCGTGTATTCTGCCTCGACTACAATGACCAACTTTACCTACTTATATCAAATTTTACTAGGCATAATTATGAATTTTGATTCCCTTGAGAGTGTCGAAATATGTTTTTTTGCAACATAAACGGACGCATCTTTTTTTTTCGTTAACTTAGAAGTTTGATTTTTATTTTTTTCACAGCTCCAAGGGACCGCTGACTTGAGTATACTCGTATGGCTTTAATTTCAACTTGATACCCCAAGCTTTCCCGAGATTAAGGTTTTGACAGACAGACAGACGGACAATAAAGTGATCCTATAAGGGTTCCGTATTTTCCTTTTGAGGTATGGCAAATATTCCTACAGTTACGTATATTTCTTTATAAAAAGTACTCAATCAATCAATCAATCAATCAATCAATACGTTTATTTGCATAATACAGGTAAGTGTAAAAAGGTGTTACATACAGGTATAATAGGTGCGCTGTACTATAACCTAATAAGGTGTGCAAATTTAATAATTAATTTTAAAATTACATTCTGACAAACTAGACAACAATTATTGAGTCAAGATTAAAGTCATATAAATTCACATTAAAAGTAGTGTGTCATAGGTAAAAGATAAGTAAATAAGAAATGTCAAGTGGATTATATACATATGTCGCATTAAACAATCAAAAGCAAAGTCGATTAAAAGATAAAATTAAACATTAAAATAAACATTGGTCCAAATAAATAAATCATTAAATTATGTCATATCATTATTGTTGTCATAATTTTTTCATAAATTACTATCATTATTATAATTTTTTGTGTGAGCCATTACTGTATATCAATATTTTTATCCTGCAAAAACTCCTTGACATTATAGTAACATTTATTTACTAAGAATTTGTGCAGCTTTGACTTGAACTGTGGAAAAGGTAATTGTTTAATATGATCAGGCAATTTGTTGTAGATCAGTGATGTCATACAGATAATACTTTTATTGACAAGTGCTGTTTTTCCATATGTTATTTTAACTTCTAGTCTATTTTTGTCACGCAATTGTCTATAATAGCTTTTAAAAGCAGTCTTAAAATAACTCGGATTCAATTTGACAAATAAACTCATTTCATATATATATAGCGAAGGCAATGTTAAAATTTTTAGGCTTTTAAAGTATGGTTCACAGCTGGTAGTATGGCCTATATTGCACATTGCTCTAATGCATTTTTTTTGAGCTTTAAATATGGATTCTTTATCAACGGAATTGCCCCAAGATATAATACCATATCTTAGGACAGGTGCAACAATTCCGTGATATGCAGATAATACGGCTTCTTTATTTACAATTTTAGTTAACTTGTAGAGAGCAAATGAAGATTTATTAATTTTTTTACAGGCATGTTCGATATGTGTTTTCCATGATAGTTTATCATCAATTTCGATTCCTAAAAACTTGGTGTTTGTCACAGGATGTACTGCTTTGTCATGGTAACTGACACTTATATTGATGGGTTGTGTTCTTTGATGAAAGTGAATAATTTTTGTTTTGTCCATATTTATCTTGAGATTATTTTCGGTTAACCATTGTATTATTGTATTTAATGTTTGATTAATTACGTGCTCATAGTCATTTTCATTGTCGCATTTTATTAGTACCGTGCTATCATCTGCAAAAAGTACCATCGGTTGACTTATATGTTTAGGGAGATCATTGATGTATATCAAAAACAGTAAGGGTCCTAGAACACTACCTTGTGGGACTCCAAATTTTATAGTTTTCGTGTTTGACCTATGTTTGATCTCTCTACGTGTTTTTTGACATATGTGGGTAATTTCTGTTATTTGTTGTCTATTATGCAGGTATGAAGAGAAGAGGTCTAGCGCTTTACCTCTTATGCCATACATGCTTAATTTTTGTAGGAGTTTATTGTGATCAACACGGTCAAAGGCTTTACTCATGTCCATAAAGATAGCACATATTGGGTTTCTTTTGTCCATAGCAGCCAGAATAGTTTTAAGTAAGTCATAAATGGCTGTATTTATTGATTTGCCTTTGCGAAAGCCCTTCTGTTCTTCTACTAAAATATTGTATTTTTCTAAATATTTATACAGACGGCTGTATATGATTTTTTCAAATATTTTTGAAAATATGGGGATTAATGCGATAGGTCTATAGTTCCCCATTTTTCTTTTGTCGTCTTTTTTGTGAACTGGAATTACAATGGAGGTTTTTAGTTTTTCCGGGTATATTCCGTTATATATACATAAGTTAATTATGTAGCTCAAATGAGCTGCAATAGCAGGGGATACATATTTTATAACTTTGGTGCAGATACCATCGTTACCCACGCTAGGAGTATTTTTCAGTTGCCTTATTTCTCTGTCTACCTCTATAGGTGTTGTAGGAACGAGAAAAATTGAATTTGAATTACCGTTAGCGTTGATTTTGTAATTCAAGGATTGAGTTTTGTTATGATTGGTGTTCTTTAAATTATTTATTTGGTTTGGTTCTGAAGCTTGGTCAATGAAAAAGTCGTTAAAATGATTTGCAATAGATTTAGGATCAGAGACTTTCGTATTATCCTTCAGTATTTCAGATATTGGTTCTTTGGGAAAATTAAATTTAGATTTATTTATAACTGACCATGTCGCTTTTGTTTTGTTTTGTGATGTACTTATGAAATGATTATTTTGTGACTTTTGAGTGAGCGATACTACTTTTTTGAACCTTGCGGCGTATTGCTTAAAGGTATCTTTATTTACTTTTGTTGGATAAGCTCTGTAATGCCTCTCGAGTGAAACATTTCCTTTAACACAATTTAATCACGTTCCTTATTGCATTCTCTTGGCAGCTGCATTCCAATGTACAGCATCGTTATAATACAGAACATTAGTGTCCACTTAACTTTAATCCGTCACAAGCTGTTAGCTCGCCGTCCAACAAAATGCAGCTGTTAAAAGCGCTTTTTGGTACGAAAAACACGTTATTTCAGAATTGAATTAAGTTGGTTACATTATACGTTGATTATGAACTCGGTAAACAGCTTTCGTAGAACGTGTCTGTTATTTTTGTATACGTAATGTTAGGCGATAAAATAGATTTGGAATTTATTCCAAGGGTAGCAAGGTTTCGTCAATTTATTAGAGACATATTTGGCATTCAAAACAGTAAGCAGATGGGGAAAACAACTTGAATTAATCGATTGAATAATGAATATTGGAATGTTATTTTTAGATTCCCATACGAGTGACACCTGTCGGTTCATTTGCAATTATACAATTAGTTCTAAGGCTCAAGGTACAGGGTGGCCAACTCGGACGTATACCCATATGATTTTAAATTATTATTTTGTCAAAGTATATTATTCTGGTTCAATTAATAATTCCATAACTTTCACACAACGCCATATAGTTCCAAATTAAGCCGAGCTTGTGGTATGGGTACCAGACAACTGATAAACATACTTATATATTTTTAAATACATACATAATAGATAAATTACATCCAGACACAGGACAAATGATCGTGCTCATCACACAAACATTTGTCTGAGTGGGGATCCCACGACCTCCGGCATAGCAGTAAGGGTCACTAACCCCTAGACCAGCAGGCCTGTCAATTTTTTATGTATAACATAGATGTGATGAGATTTTATGTTTTTTCTGTTTCCCGCTATAAAAGTAACAAGTATTCTGATTATAGTAATCAAGATTGACCATAAAACGTTCCTTCATGTTACCCAACAGAGAAAATTACAGGATCTGTAGAATCGCGTCATTTTGGGGATAAAATTATACGTATATACTTTATTGTACACCTCATAATGTGGACAGGATAAACATATATACAAAAACAAAGTGTACAAAGGACAAGGGTATAGTAACAACGTACATAAGCTTTGGTCACCCTGTATAAGAATTTCGATTTTTCTATTACCATTGCCGTAAATAGAAGATTATGTAAAGTACTTTGTGGTTGCTACGCCGTAGTACTGCTTGTAGCTACGCGGCGTAGCAGATTACTCAAGTGCTACGCAAACATTTAGGGTGGCTACACACGGGCCACCGGCCACAACCACAAAACGCCACTATCGGCATATTTCCTATTTTCCTATATTTCTCATACATTTTATATGGATTCGCCGCACACATATGACGCCGGTGGCCCACACACGCTACAAATCGCCGCTGCTTGCTTCTTGTGGCCCGTACTGGCCCACTGAACGCCCATACAAAATGCCATCACAAAACACTCGCGCATTTAAACCTTCTTCGTCAGAATCCATTATGATACTGCGTGAATGGGTTAAAAAAGTAGCAGCCAACGGCCACAAGTGGCTTAAGGCCGCTTCTAACATCTCGTGGCGGCGTTTGTGGCTGTGGCACGTAGCCCATGTGCGGCGACACTTATTCTAAAGAGGTTTCTCTAAGAACAATATTCTCCTGCAATAAATAACAGCACGATTATATATAATATATATAACTAATTTGCAATATGTCTGTTATAGTTTGACCCATGATGCAAACTCCTAAACGGGCTACACAAACCGTTGTATAAAATAGACATTTATTAACTCTTAATTCAGAGGTAGCCTAACAAGCGGAAGGTATCAGTCTGAAAAAAAAGCAATTTCGTATGTAGGCTGTAGACAACACCAGCTGAAGGTCAAAGATTTAACTCTAACGTATTACCTATTCTACCTTTTTTACCGCAGGTATTACTTACAAAAAACTACCTATTCTGCGTCTATTGTCGTAGTATTAGCAATAAGCTGGCATATCTACATCATTTCTGTAAAATTACCATAAATATTCAGTGTGGCATGCCAAATGCATTCCGAGTAGCAATCGAACGCTTCCGATGATAGTCGTCACGTGTTACATTAGCATTGCTAATACACGGCCAGCGTGGAATTAATTACGACATTAGAAGCTTTATTTGAGAGTAGTTGAATGTAGTACAATTGTTAAATATAATATGGAATTAATGAAGTACAGAACAGGACTTGAATGTAATAAATATTATATAGGTGGGTCTACGCTAGAGGAACTGAGCACGAGAGGACCCACTACCCGCCACCGGCCCACGCTGAAAATCAGTGCTGTAAGCTCATCGCATTATGCGTGAGGCCGCAGCTTTATGCTGAGCGTTCGGCCGTTTTGCGCGGATGTGACGCATATCTTCCCTATCAAGTGATTATGTTTGTTAGCTAGTTTTAAGATGCGTCATTTCGGGTGAATAAACAGTTTTTCTTTCTTTCTTTCTTTAGGAGCACGAGCCGAGCTCAAATTCGTGTAGTGTGGACCGACTCCAGAGGAGTCGAGCACGAGCGAAATTACACGAATTTTTTCGAGCTCGGCTCGTGCTCCGCTCGTGATCGGCACCCCTAGCGTAGACCCACTTTAAAGTTCTGAATATGAGTAACGAGTATGTCACTTCTAGTGAAGGATTTTACACTTCTAGCAACGATCGTGTAATGTTAAGTCATGGTTTTTTTTCTTATTTTGGTGTTTTGAAATGTAATGAGCTTCGATTAGTTTTCCTGCAAGAGATAAAAACAAACAGAATGTTATAGTTAACGAAGACTAAGTCAAACAAATAATCTATATAAATAAAAGGAGAGAAACTGACTGACTGACATATCAACGCACAGGCGAAACTACTCGGACTAGGAGCATGAAATTTTACACAAGGTTTCCTTCTATGACGTAGGTGAACACTAATAGAGGATTTCTCAAAATTTACCCCCTAAGGAGAGAAACGGAGGTAGAAAGTTTGTACGAAGAAACCTATTTTCACGCTAATGAAGCCGCTGGCAGAAGCTAGGTCCAAGCCACTATCCTATTAATATCCGAGAATAAATTATTACAGAAGAAAAATGCCTTGAACCTCATACCGAGAAAAGTGAAGCAGGTGCTAAGAGAGCACAGTCACTGTGTACCCGAATGGTACATACGCAGTATTAATGATATGTACAAAGACATCCAGACTAGGATCAGGATCAGAAGCCTAGCTGGTCTATTTGCCAGCTATATGTTTAACATAAACGTCGGCGTACACCAAAGCAGTGTACCGAGTCCGTTGATGTTTAACGTGGTCATGACCTATCTGACGGCAAAATTCCAAACACGAACTCTATGGAAGCTTTTGTATGCTGAAGACCTAATTCTTACATCTGATATATCCGCTATTTATCTGTATAGTTAGCAAGTACATCTTGAAAAAAAAATAATACAAAGTTGGCACACTATTTTTATATCTTAGAAGGTTGTTTACACCAATATTATCGTCCGACAAACCCATAAATCTGTGAATTATGTTTCCTTTACAGTAAAAAAGCCTTAACCTAAGATCTACTTTTGAAAAACCTTAGCAAATAAGGCATTTCGGAAAAGAAGTTCCGAAGGCACACAAAAGGTCATTCGCAAGATTGTAATGTTAACTGACATTAGGACAGTTTTGCAATACAAATACTAGGTAATATCTGCAGTATCTTAAACCTACGTACATAGGTACGACAAACATAACGTACGTACATCTAACTGCGTTATTGATATTACCATCACCAACGTGACTGGTTTTCCAAGGATGTGGCGGAGAGGAAAGGAGAGCGTTCTTCGCACTCCAGCTCGCCCTCTCTGTCGAACGTCGACGGATGGTCAACAATCTTTGGCTACCATAAAAAAGGGCCTGCGGGCGGTGTACTTGGGACTTCGTCGTCATTTGACCTATCAGGCCCAAAAAGGTGGCGCGCAGTTATTCCAAGCGCGTTTCATGGTCTTTGAATCGACCTCACTGCCTAGTGAGGCGTAGAGTGAGAACTGTTAGCAAGCCCCACCACACGCTCGATTTGTGGTTTAAGTCTGATATACATCTCCGTTCTCCACAGTCGGAGAGTGTCCAAGAGCATAATTATTAAAAAAAAAAGTTTTGTTAGTTCGTTCTGTATTCTCTCTCTTTATTTATCTAACTAGCAGAGTGCTCGGACTATGTTTGCACACTTACTTGTGCACTACAATATTGGTTGTTACAACCGAAATTCGGTCAGGAGAACTACACATATACATAAGTCATACAGTTATAGGTACCTATATCAATAGCAATGATTTGGGAGTTTCGGACTGGTGTGCCAGAGGTCAAAGCTTACAACCTACACGTTGCACTAACAAACTCCTTAACATATGGTGCATAGTTGCCGAGCTTCCCAACAGGAATGCCTACTGGTATATTAATTAATTACAATGTCTGCTGTGGCACACAAGCTGTCTTTACTGATACACCTTCTATTATTTTTTTGCAAGAAAGATCACTTCACCATCTACTATATATGGTGTTTTGTTTTAACTAGCATTTACTGTCCCACTTCCGGCAAAGGCCCTAAGTCCTTTCTTTTCCCGCGCCGTCTCAAAGACTCGTACCACGAGAAATGGCCTCTTGATATGCGTCTGATGATCTCATTCCGCCACCTCTTTTTAGGTCCGCCTCGACGGCGCGGCGGGTTCCTTCTGCAGGAACCCATTGCGTGGCGTCGCTTGCCCAGAGGTCTCTATGCATTCGGCTGACGTGCCTCGCCCAATTCCGTTTGAGCCTGGCCCTGTATGGTGTACCTACACAAAAAATTTTTTTCATGTACGGCGTACTTGCATAAAGAAATACTATTGCTACCTAACTCATTGGCAGATCTGTTTGATGGTAACTTCTGCCACTCCAATCGATTCAGTCACTACATACTCGTATGACAATCGAAAAACCCTCAATCGATGTTAATTAATAACAACCTATACCTGATAATTTAATTGCGTTGAGTATAGAAAATTACTTACAATAAAGGGGGTAACATTTATTGGAATCAATACTAAAGAGCTAGAGGTAAAAAGAGGAATCCTTACCACTTTTTCTTAAAAAAAATACTTTTAATCTATTTTTAACTACGTTACCTTACACTAGGAATGACATCTGTATCATGGGAGCGTTAACAAACGTAAACTCAATTATACAACAGACCCAGACCCTACACAACTATCTGTAAGTTACAAATATTTGTTCCGCACTCTATCTATATAATAATAATAATTTAATATTCCACAACTCTCACACAAAATCACAAATTAAGCAGAGCTTGTACTATGAGTACTAGACAACTGATAATCATAGTTTAAATATATTTCTTAACACATACATACAATATATAAATTACACCCAGACATAGAACAAATGATCGTGCTCATCACACAAACATTTGTCTTGGGTGGGAATCGAACCCACGACCTCCAGCATAGCAGTCAGGGCCACTAACCACTAGACTGGCCAGACAATATTACTAATGTAAAAAAGAAGTTGATCCTTTACATAAAACCAGACATCCTAGAACATCAAAAATGTAAGAACATTTTCCTTTACTAAGACTAAAATATGAATATATATTATGCGAAGATAGAAAATGAGATGAATGCATACGAAGGAACGTACCTGGTATGCTCGCAAATATGTAGGACGAAGGATTGGGAAACTTGTGCATCCAACCTCAAAGCTTTCAACTTTATCGAAATTTTTGTGGAAGCTTAAATGTGGGTAAGTTTTTCATTGTAAATGTAATAGTACTGTGTGCCTTAAACTTATAAAAGTAACCTGTGAAATTTAAATTTTCTTAAGTTTTTTACATTTTAAAGGTCAAAGTCAAATTGTATATTGATTAAAATATGTTTGGCGGGCTATTTTTTGAAATACTCATTTAATAGGGTAATTCGAACTGAGAGTGTTCTATTGATGACTTTAATGATTATCTATTTATATAAAAATAAATAGCTGTTTGTTAGTTTCGCTAAAACTCAAAAACGGCTGGACCGATTTGGCTAATTTTGGTCTTGAAATAATTGTGATAGTCTAGGAAAGGTTTAAACGGAAACAAAAATTTGAAAAATCACCAAAAAAAAAACGAATACAACGCCATCTCTAATAAAAATTTCATTATAAAATGAATTATGCCGTTCTGGTAATGCCAGTAGATGGCGTTATCCTTAGGCGGTATGAAGTTCGCCGGGCCAGGACTCTGACTTGAATTTCACGTGTTATCCCTGCGTTATTTTTACCTTACACAATCATTTATTGGATCTGACTGTGACATTTAACCTGGCGCGGGTGTTGAGATTGTCATGCTCACTCAATCGTCTTGTTGATGGTAGCGTATGTGTTAGATCATCCAGTTGCCTTTAAAATGGTTGAACTGAATGGTGCTAGCGCATGAGATATTCGTGAACGCGCACCGTCATTTAACACTAATCATCTTTCAGCTGCAACGGTTTATTGTTTGGATTATTACCCTAGACGTCGTCTATCTACATCATTCTCACATGTACTCGTATTATATATAATTTAAACATCAACCATGTAACTATAATTATTTATTTATTTAGAAAAGAGTCCTTGGAGTTCCTTGCACG
Source organism: Mythimna impura (assembly GCA_905147345.3). Classification (NCBI taxonomy): domain Eukaryota; kingdom Metazoa; phylum Arthropoda; class Insecta; order Lepidoptera; family Noctuidae; genus Mythimna; species Mythimna impura. The sequence continues at coordinate 13,939,102 of LR990356.1, read as the reverse complement.
TTTTACTCCATAGAGAGCTTCGCTTTGGATCGTACAATCAGTTTCATCTTTTTTTGACCCTGACAAATCAAAATTTAATCGAAATATATGCTTTGAGTTTCAATATCTTTTTGTGTAGAAAAAGTTATAACGTTTTAACGCAACTGGTTAGCTATATTTTAATTTATTGTTTCAATCGTACCATTTTAACGTTAAGTAAATCAATGAATCGATCCACCAAAGTGATGACCAATAGCACCAAACAGGGTGGAGATTGACGGGCAGAAAATGAATGAGTGCATCTAAGTAGATATACTCATAAATATCATTGGTCCAAGTGGGCCAGTCGACCGTTGTACCAAGAATGCTTAGAAAAACTACTGGTCCATGAAGATGCTAATGAAGGTTGATCTGCCGATCTCTTTGAAGCGTAAACTCATCAATGTGAGTATCGTGCCCGTCCAAAACTACGGTGCTCAGATCTCGGTACACACCGAATTGCAAAAGTTTCGCCTTAGAATTTGCCAGAAAGCGCAGTATTTTAGATGTAAAAATAACAGATTGTACACAAAAATCCATCAGTTATGCCAGGGTTAAAAAGGCTGCTAGGCTTATAAGGAGTTGGGCGGGATACATCAGCCGTATGCGACGAACGCTGGACAATAGTCTCCACGCAGTGGATTCCTTCAAATGACCGGCTTTGCGTACCATAACTGCTTGTCATGCTTCATTTAGTTTAAATGGACGAAAAAATTTACATGTTTTTTAAAACCCATTTGCAAAATAAATCACACGATACATATTATTATCACACTAACATTATAAAGGCGAAAAGATGTGTGTATGTGTGTATGTTAGTTACTTGTTCACGCTCGCACAGCTGAATGGATTTCGATGAAACTTTATGTTCCCTTTGGATATTTTTTTTTATTATCACGTGGCAGCAGCATCATTTACAATTTATGAGGGCTGATTTAAAACGGGGCGTGAGATATACAAATGGAAAAGGCCTTACTTTTGCCCAAAATTGGGACAGTAAAGGCTAGATTATACTAAGTGAATACAACCAGGAAACATGACTTGAAAAAACTGTCACCATTTAAGACATTCCGTTGACATCATCATGGAAAAAGGTATGGTAAACTCAAAAAAAAAAAAAAAATGGTGATGCGTGAATACTTTGTTGTAAATTATTTTTGTACAGTAAAAATCGCAGAAAAGCATCGAGATATAAGTACTAACGTACTAGAGAAGACACCGTAAATTCCTACTTTGTCTCGTTCAACTGCGGCGATCGCGCCGCACTTTGTCGAAGAAAACGCGTAATTGCCGTGATTTACATTGCGCTTAAGACCTTTTTGCCGAGAATAAATACACTTTCGCAGCAAATCTAGCGCTGTGGTAAATTAGTTACGGTTTAGACGAATTGTTATTATTTTAGCGCTGCAGCGAACTAAAGATTCAAATTACGAAAATAGGACAATTCAGTTATTTGACGTAGCTTCTCTAGTACGTTAGTACTTATATCTCGATGCAGAAAAGCCATTAAAAGAACAAACTGTAATATTAAAAAAAATCCACGAACTTGAGAACTACAAAAATTAATAATTAAGACTTTGATATCAGAAACGAAACACTCACAAATGTACCAGTAGCAACATTTCTGTTGATTGGAATTTTTTTTTTACGAAAATTTACTCTGAATGCTTCTTAGTATGTGTACTTTATATGGAATATTCAATTACGGTTGCCTCGATGCTGTTTATTTTTAAGGACACGTAAAAATTTGATTTCTGGTCAGGTTTCATTGTCTTATTGGGTCTCATTTGTATTGCCAGTCTCTAGAATCTTCAAGTGCTCTTTAGAGGTCATGTTACAAAAATAGAAAGTTTGTGTCACCTTTTCAAAGGTGACAAGGTGATTTCAAATGTGATAAGCAGTATGTAGTATGTGGATAGTGTCAAAGCCAGTATGTACTTTATTGTACACCATTATACATAGGTCCAAGAAAGAAACTAAAACATACATACAATATACATACAATGGGCGGCCTTATCACATTACGCGATTTCTTCCAGGCAACCTAGAATGGACATTAATTGCCTGGACAAAATGCCTGGCAATGGAGCTGTCATTGGTATGATAATACCAGTATTATTCAAATATAATATATTATATTAGACACACACAGTTACATGCATATGCTGTATAATATATAGATACGTTTAAATTAAAAACTATAGGCAGAAATATAAATGACGACTACCGATAATCACAGCGACAGGTAATGTTTCCTGCCGAGTCTTTTAAACACAGGCAACGATTGAGCGTATTTAATTGGGTCTAGCAATTTATTCCACAGACAAGTAGCCTGTACAGTAAATGATTTATCTGAGAAAGTTATGAAATGCATTGGTATTTTAAGCTGCAAGTTGATCTTAGAAATTTTGTGCAGAGAAACTCAAAACATTTTTTAGGTCAAGGCGTTATTGATAAAAGTATATTAAAGGTAACCTGACTTTAAGAGCAGTATGTCCGACTTACAATGTACATGGAAATATTTAAATTATTCGTACATTACTGATGTTAAAAAATCGTTACATTGTTGATTTTGTTTCACACAAATATGGACATGAAAATACTTTTTATACTCGAAATGCATTAATATTTCTAGCCAAACAAATCGAACATGCATCAATTCCGTACCGTATTCCGTTATTGTAACGAGAAAATATGCATACAAACCGGTTTCAGTGGATAAACCTTTTTTGTTTTCATATAACATTTCGGGTAACCGTCACTATACTCGTGGATGCGGAAAACCACAACTGACATTATTCCTTTTCATTAAAAAAACACTGAAAAATATTTTCTCGCTGTCAATACATTTCCTAGTACCAGTAATGTAATATCCTTGCCCCAGTTATACAATATACAGAGTTGGGTAGTACCCAAACCCAAAATTCGGCAGTTATTATGATCATTATGTACAAAATTAGCTTTTACCGTTGACTTCGCCCACGTTTTAGTAGAAAATGACCCTTAGGGAACATACTTCCATGATAAAAAAACCGTATGTGCCATTCCAAGTCATAACATATCGGTGCCCAAAATTTCATCCAAATCCCTTCAGTTGTTTGAGTATGAAGGAGTAGCAAGCAAACACCGGTGTGTGTGTGTACACACCTACAAAATTTTGCGTTTATAATAGGAGTGTAGTAGAAACTAGCCTATAAGTTGCCATCAACTACTGAAAAGTTGCTGATCAGATAGCCGTTGGGGCCAAAAGCTTCTGGAGTGGCGACCGCACACCAGAAGACGCAGTATTGGAAGGCTTCTCACAAAGTGGGGCGATGCTTAAACCTGGTGAAGGTCACGGGGATCCGATGGATGCAAGACGCACAGGACCGTTTATTGTGGCGACACTTACGGGAGGCCTATGTCCAACGTGATGATGATGACTAAATAACATTTAGCCCTATTACCTAAAATTCCATGAACTCAAGTTTAAATCTGCTTTATATTCTAAAGTACGAACAGTCTTCATATATTCCGATCATGTACGTATTGTGGAGTTCGTAACTGAACTGCCAGGAAAATTTTGGCAAGCAATTCTGAAAGCAATGCTTACGCCACAGCAAACAACATTATAAACTCTGAGAACTGGGTTGTCAATCGGGAACATGTACGAACGTAATTTATGTGGGGAAAGGAATATAATACGAAATAATTTGGACGGTTTTTCATGTGTGCTGAAATTTCTGCGCATTTATAAATTAGTTTATCAACTAAACATGACTTTTTATAATAACGTCAAGGCTAACGAAGCTATTGTTTAAAGGTGCATTCAGAAATAAAAAAATCAGAAGTTCAGCCTTCGAGTGCAGGACTGTCGTAAGAAAATCTGTTTGCCTGTGCTTCCAATTTTTACAAAGACAAAGTCACGGTAGATTCTATAAGCTTTCTATAAGATAGATAAGGTTCTATAAAATTTTCGTAAACAACCTGAAAGGTTTTTTATGTTCAAAGCTTTATAGACAGTGGTTTTCTTGGGTTGGGAAATCATCTAATGATTTCTGGCGCTCTAGGGTGAAGCGCGAGGGCATGTCAGACTTTTACTGACTAAATCTACACCTTTGTTCCTTTAGTTGCAATTTGCGTTCCAGGACCACGAGTTTCCCTTTCAAAAGACAACCCATAGACGACAGTAGGCCCTGCTGGTCCCCTACGGCTTTGCTGACATCTCTTTGTGGTGCGCGTGGAACACTAAGCGCCGTTGACGACTCAGGCTCGGTCCGGTCGGTAATCGGACGTTTAGACGGCGGACTACCCATTGGTAGATGTCCATAAGCCTACGGTGGCTGGAAATCGGAGTTGGGGTCTCGGTGACCGGGACATGAGGATGTCCGTTCCCTCACGCGTGCAGCCACCTCTTTCGCGAGCATTACTGCTTCGCAGAAGGAGGCGACCAGACTTTTACTGATTAGAACCCATCTGTGTTTTTTAGTTGCCCTTTGCATTCTAGAGCTACGGTAACTGTTTTGATCATTCCCACAGTCGATAGACAGAGTTACGTCATTTCGTTGGCCTTACAACGATAACTCACACAACCAGAGTAAAAAATCTAGAATTTAGTAGGTCAACTTTACCCTCGGAACTATTCATACTGCACTATGATCATCAAAGTTAATACTGGAAGTACAAATAAAACCTTCCAACGTCCGTTCAATATTTGTTTTGAACGTCGAGAGCGCAGCAACTTTATATTTAATGTTCCGCCTTGATGTATTTTATTCTTGTTTTTTTTTTAATGACGGAAAATTATATCATAAATTAATTAATTGCTAAAGTTTTTACTAATGACGTCTCTCATACAATTATGTTGAAAATAAAAATGTATATACATATACATAGGTGGGAGAGCGAAATCATTTCATTGATTGGTAAATGCAATAGTTAGTTAAGTATTTTTAGTCGTGATTAATTTTCCGAGATATTTCTAAATATGTGGTAAAAAAGAAAATAAAACAACAAAATGGGGAAAAGATAAAGTTACATTGAAATAAGCTAATAAAAACTTATAAATCACAAAATGGAACTAATTTATTGCTCTTATAGAAAAGGCTGACTGAGATGTAATGCATGGCTCCTCGGAGCTTTAAAATCGTAGAAACAAGAAAAAACATATTTTAATACAGATCAAGTCACTTTTCTGATTTTTTGCCTTGTTAAATTTTGATTTTCAAAGTTAATGGTAGTGGTGGTGGTGGTGATATTGTAGCTATCAAGCAGCATTGTTCGTAGAGACCTAAACCTGAACGTTCAGGTTGCATGGTTCATCGAAATGAACAAAATGATTTCATGTAGAATTTATCCTTAATTAAATGCCTTTTTTCCTCGCATAGGTCTTTTTTGTGTTGTTATTTTTATGATTAATTAGTATTTTTTTAGGGTTTCTTACCTAAGTTAGGAAAAACAGAACCCTTATAGGATCACTTTGTTGTCTATCCATCGGTCTGTCTGTCCGTCTGTCTGTCTAGATATAGACCTTTTTTCTCAAGAACGCGTGGAGGTATGAAGCTGAAATTAATTCAAAGAGCAGACTTGAGTCTGCTACTCTAAGCAGCAGTAAAAAAATCAAACTTTTAAGTCAGCACAATAAAGATTAGACCGTTTATGCTCAGTTTACCTAAACTGAGCATAAACGGTCTAACGGTCTAAAATATGCACCTGCATATTTTGATACTTGCTAGGAAATCAAAACCTATAGGATACTTCCTATTGACCTAGAATCCTGATATTTGGCATGCAGCAAGGTCTCATAGCACATATTTAGGAAAAAATATGAATACTGCTTTGTATTTCGTGCGTGCTCCATCGTCAGCCACATCATCGCTTATCAGGTAAGATAGTGGTCAAACGCCTATCAATAATAAAAAAAAGTTACGTCATAAAAAATACATTTTGCGATTCGGAAAAATTTTGGAGACGCAACTATGTACGGAACTCTCAGTGCGCGATTACAACTCGCATTTGCCCGGTTTTTTATTTTGTTGTTTGTCCTATGCGAGACACAAATAAACTTTTTTTTCTTTTCTTTTCATTGATGTAAGTTTGTGTGTATTTTTACGGCTTTAATCTTGTGGGATTTATCGCGGTTTCCGAGTGAGTTTTGGGCGAAAATGCCACCTTCAATGTTGAGCCAGTATTTTTCGCTTTGAGAGTTCGTTTTACGACCTCGCTTCCTGACACATACTCTTTGCTAAATATTGATGTGAAGCTCCTAAAAGATGTGTTAGCTTCGGTGAAGTAGTATTCGTAAAACCAAAATGTTGCTGAGATTAACGTGCTATTCCAGAATTTTATTTTAATCTTCAAGTAGCAGAAAATAAAACCAAGATTCCATCTAACGAGAAGTTTAATGGGATCTAACTGAAACTAATGTAGGCCATTAGAACTGTACGTGCTCAAGTCTACAGTTTGCGAAAGAAGATAAAATAAAAATATGTGCGTTCAAGTGAATATTATTTCTAATGCATTCTCCTTGAGTTTTATCTTTTATGTAGCGGGTGAAGCGAGGAAATGCCGATCACACCTCATCGTTCACACTATTGACGTGAACTCATTCTCAACCCAAGCACATAAATCTTATTTTAACCGACTTCGGAAAATAGGGAGATTTTGTGTTCTCACTCCTGACGGTTTTTTTTTTTTCGGGTGGGAAAATCATCTAATGACATCCCTGGGCGGAGCGGGAGATAGTGTCAGACTTTTACTGCCTAAAAACCCACTCCTGTTCCTTCTTTGCCATTTTTTTTCCAGGGCCCCGGGGATCTCTTTCGCATCACCCATGGCCCCAGTAGGCTTCGACCCTGCTGGGCCCCTACGGTTGCTGACATCCCCTTGAGGCGCGCGTGGAACACTACGCGCCGTCGACGACTTGGGCTCGGTCCGGACGGTCACCGGACAATCGGACGGCGAGCCACCCATTGCTCACCGTCCGCAAGCCCGCGCCTACGGTGGCCGGAAATCGGGATCGGTCACTCCTGATGGTAAGAGGCAGATGAGGTCTATAGATAAGCGATCCCAAAGGATTTTTTTTTTTTTAAAAACATAAACTAGTGCTTGACTGCGCATTGATGAAATCGTTGATGGAGAAGCGCACTAGTTTATTAAAACCCTATTCACACTAGCTTTGAAGACACCTAAATTACAATCGGACGGGAAGACCGTAGCAGGCAAATTGTTTATTCTTACTTTGAGGGGTGCTGATCTGTTATAGGTAAGTAGTGACTATAGAAGTTGACAAAGCATTCTTTACATTAACTGTGCACATAATAAATGTGAATCTTTTCTGTTTTGTACATATGGGTTTTTTTATTACTTAGGTCAAGCAACCGATATCCGCAGGAGAACCAAGGTTGCCGACATAGCACGAAGAATCGCCAAACTTAAGTGGCAATAGGCAGGGCACATTGCTCGCAGAACAGATGGCCGTTGGGGCCGGGAGGTTCTGGAGTGGCAACCATGTACCGGAAGACGCAGTGTTGGAAGGCCCCCTACAAGGTGGAGGTAGAACCTGGTGAAGGTTGCGGGAATCCGATGGATGCGAGACGCACAGAACCGTTGATTGTGGCGACATTTGGGGGAGGCCTATGTCCAGCAGTGGACGTCTATCGGCTGAAATGATGATGATGATGAGGTCAAGCAACATAAGATTTGTGAGTTGGTTTATTTGTCAGAATCTTGATTAAACTTTTAGGTGCTGTACCATTTGCTGTCAGCTAGCAAGCTAGTTTACTGGAAAGTAAAGAAAAGAATATAAGTAGTTATATAAAAAAATGTGATCTGTGTTTGTGCGGCGTCTCTCCGCAGACCATGCCCTACCTTCTATCCTGCGTCACGTGCCCTGTTACCTGTTTACGTGGGGATCTAATGACAGCATCAGCGGACGGCATTCTCATGGCCAAATACTGAGCCAGGCAAATAATTTGACTTGAAAAAAGAAACAAAATAGAATTGACACGGTAGGAAGAAGACTGTAAATCACTAGTATTGGGAAAAGGCTAGACCTTTATGTCTTTAGAGATAGGTGGAACAGGATGTTAAGTCCCGCAAACCTCCATTGAAAAGAGAGAATCCTCCGACCAGAAGGGTGTTGAGTCTGGTCCGCAATTGCCCTATAGTTGATTTCAGACTTTTGCATATGTTCTAATCGTGCCGAGAACTTTAATAGCACGATACAAGTTTTTTTTTTTGGAGATTAGCTTTTTCAGTGATAGACTATTTTCAGCCAATTTCATCCCTAAAAGTGTCTTAAATTGTGTTGATATTTATTTTAAGGGTTTTTAATATCGGTTCAATAATTTATTGACAGGCTCATTAAATCTAAGTTTAATTTTGATAATAAATAATAATATTATGAATTGAAATAATTACAAATATTGAAAATATCAAAATGGGTTGTTATTTTTAACCGACTTCAAAAAGGAGGAGGTTATATGTTCGGTTGAATGTATGTTTTTTATTTTTACTGCAAAAATTGTCAATGTCGAGTATATTGGCAATCTGTGTAGTAACAACTGAAATCGATCACAATTAAAGTAACTCAGTATCAGTTTCATATTTTGATAACATAGTTCAGAACGATCTGACATCATTATAATGACTTATTGAGTATAATTAAAAGTTGGCCATTAGTGATTTCAAAAACCCAGTTCTCGTTTAGTCATTATTTTATTATAAGCGTCGTTTACTTTTTTTTATTATATTCTAAATTGCTTTAAAGTTTAGCTTATTTTTTATACCAAGTTCAGCTTTATTTGTTTCAACATATTTTATGTCTAAAATCTATTTATTATTTTAGTGTATCTATGCGAATGAAAAATAAAGCCTTATGACCTTAAATTTTCTTTCATAAAAACAATTAATAACAATATAAACTAAACAAAATACATGGCTTCTCTTCCACTATCTATTTCCAGTTTTGAACTATATAAATAATTTCTTTTAATTGGTGGTACTTATTCGGTAGGCGCTGTGTCATGAAATTATAGATAATTATTGTTTTTTAATTTACTAAAAAATAAAATAAAAAACTTCACCATAAAAATTGTAATGGCATTCAACTTACTATAATGTGGAACCACCACATGGTACAAAAAACCTACTTCCACATTTCACACCCAACGCCTATTGAAATCTACCTCTAAATTATACTATCGCCGTAAAATATATTCAAAGGGCCACATAAATAACATCAAGTTGCAGGCACCAACGCTATCGAAAGTCGGCATCCAAATAACGCCCTATCTCATTGACAAAATGGCCTGACAGCCTTGGTTTATATTACGCACAAACTTACGTTGTGTGGCCTTGGGCTTACAACTTTGACCTTGACTTACTTACGTACACCGTTTATTTGACTTTGTTGACTTTTCACACTGAATTAAGCTTTTAGAGTTTAAATTTGGGCAACGGGAGTGTTCTTGCTCGTGGATAAAATAATGGTAAGTGGCTTGTGTTAAATTAAAAGTTAAAATAATATTATGTCATGGCATAATAGCACTAGACTCACCTCTGAACATTTGTATATTATTATGTAAAATATTAAAATATAAAATTAATTAAAAATATTAATTTATACATTGAAGACTATCTCATTTCAGATTTTGTGATTTTCATAGCGAATGTTTAAATGGTCAGCTATGTAAGTAATCCCCATATAAAATAAAGATTAAAGATAAAAAAAAACCGGGACATAAACGTCTCAATGGACGCTTCCTTCTGTGTAGCAGTAATGCCAGCGAAGAAGACGGCTGCACACGCCAGCTGCCGCAACAGAAGATGCCTAGGGAGTCAGGAGTCACAGGACGACTGCCAACCACCACGGGCTTGCAAATGGCTCGCCGTCCGGCCATCAGGTGAGCGGACCGAGCCCGAGTCAAAGGCAGCGCGTAGTAAACCACACAAGCACCTCAAAGAGATGTCAGCAAAACCGTAGGGCGCCTCGGCCCTACAGGCGCTCTACGGTTTTGCTGCATAAAAAAAAAAACGTCTGTATGGAAAAAGGTAACATTTCCACATGCTCCGAGAAATTCCCCTAAATATAACTCGTAACAAATTAGTCCCATATAGAGACCCACTGAACTAATTGAGGCTATAGTCCTATAGTGATCTCGTTATAAATGTGATAACACACGCCAATCGCTTAGATCGTTAGTGACCGCAACGGCCTTACGATGCTGCCTTGTGACACACCAACCCCAACACATTTGAACCTTAAAAACAAGACACATTGAGTTCAGTTTTTGACAGCATATCCACTTGTTATTGCCTCACTGTGGATTCATGTCAATTCTCCCATCTGATGTGATAAGTTGTTAGTACACTTGAAATGTCTATGTTTATAATGATTTTAGCAACAAGAATTGTTTGAAAATCGAATTTTAAAAGGAAAGAATAGTTTTTCACAAAAATATTGTTAAATAATGAAAACGTTGGTTGGTAATTCATACAGCGTCAGTATACTTCTGAATTATTTTTTATATATTCATGAAAACCTAGTAGACTGGTACCAGTAAAATAATTTCCGTTTACAAACTTTATGATTATTTTTTCTAAGATTTCTAATATGTCAATAGTGAATTGAAGTTTATTCACGTTTCTGAAACTTTTGAAAATATTTTATCTTCAATTTTTATAACGACCAGTTTCAATACATAAATATCTAACTAGCTATTATAGTTGTTGAGTGAAATTAGAAAATTATCCCAAAAGAACATAGTCCTACACACATACACATACGCAAATATTAACTTTTGTCTTCGTGATATTAGTGTGATTTAGGGACGTAATCCTCCGAATACCGAAGAGCCGAAACATAGCTCCACAAACGGCTTAACAAGAAGAAGAAAAAATAACATTGTGTAATGTAGGACGTTGAATCTCAGTAACGATGCTAGCAGTCCCGAAGCATAGGTAAGCATTTTGCACAATCTGCCAGTAAAGCGCCCGGGTATTATACTAAACCAGTTAAGCATTTTGCATACCAAATGTAAAACTTTTTCATGGGCACATTTTTGTATATTACATGTGAGATTGCGTATACGCTTTATGTGAAACAATAACCATAATGTGACGAAAATATTTCAAATTTTCTTGCAAAAAAACCGACCTTTTAAAAGGATTGTAGATCAACGCTAAACAAAGGCTAAGGCTGTAAAATTTTACGGTGTATTACGTTTAATCTAAATGGATGGACTCCATTATGTGGCTTTCTTAGAGTTATGGTCGGCCATGCGTTAAGGTGAGTGCTTCACTCAGATAAAATTAAAATTAAATAACTCTGCCGTCCCAAGAAAAGAAATTAGCAGTTGACGTAAAAAGTGGATCAATTTAGATGAGAAAAAAAAAACATAAATTTGATGAGAGATAGGAGCAGGACGGAGTCCACGACACAAATAAGACATTAAGGGGCGAAATGATAACAACAATAAATGCTTAAAAAGATTTATTTGATCATAACGTCTTGATGAACTAGACTGTTACAATACAGTACAAAATTGGGTAGCAACCAGATATAGCTGTAGAATGGAACTTAATATAATAATCAATAAAGCCAGCACTTACGTAACCGGTTATTGTATCATAAATCAATAGCTTTAGTTACACTGTAAACAAACACAAGGGTATCGCGTGTTACGCTTCATCATCACTTCATAATACATCACTGTTATTATTTTTGAAGAGCATTTTTAGTAATTTTATGTTCATCGTAACAGATATTGGGCGACCTATTTAGCAAGTGTAGGTTCAGGCATTAGAGAGAATGCCTGAACCTATACTTGCTAAATAGGTCGCCACTATGCACTTTACTATATCAAAAGCTAATTAACTGTTTTGTTCAGAAACTAAAGATTTATTAGCGTGAGTGAAAGTGTAATGTATGATATAATTATTTATCGGATAACAATAATTAATTATATAATTTCGTTTAATATACTTATCATTTGTTATTATTGTTTATTGTTATGACTGTTTTAGACTGCTTTTCATTTTCATTGAATTCTTCAGTTGGTATAAAATACGCTTAAACTAATGGTCGTAATGTACAAAAGTCAAATTATGTAATAACTAGCTTTTGCCCGCAGCTTCGCTCGCGTTAAGTATTATTATTAATTATGTATATTTATTGCGGCTTTACTTTTGTTTAGCGTGTGTAAAAAATTAGGGCCTGCAAAACTTCTTTGTACACAATATTCTTAACTAATCTGTCATTAGGCGCTAAAACTAACAAGCAATTGGGTGAACTTACTCGTGAGCAAGCAACATAAAACGGTCCATGAGAGAAGCAATGTTCTCTCAAGTCAATACCTGCAAATTTGAGAGTTTGCCCCTAAGACTTATTTATTGTCATGGCAAAGCAGACTTTTAGGGGAAACTGTAATCGTAATTGTAATTCTAACCACTGGACAAATCTTGGCTGAATCGTAATCGCCTTACCGGATAGTTATTTTATCCGCATGGGGGTTGAATTTATCAACATCCTATTTAAGCAGACGTCTTCATCATAGTAGCTCCAATCTTTAATTTCAGTTCAATAAGTCGAAAATCTAAGAAGATTTATACAAACTTTCATCCCCTATTTTATCCCCTTAGGGGTGGAATGTATAAAAATACTTTCTTAGGGGATGCCTACGTCATAGTAGCTATATGCATGCAAAGTCTCAGCCCGATCGGTTTAAAATTGACAAAGTTTCATACAAACTTTCATCCCCTATTTTATCCCCTTGGGGGTAGAATTTATCAAAATCCTTTCTTAGGGGATGCCTACGTCATAGTAGCTATATGCATGCAAAGTCTCAGCCCGATCGGTTTAAAATTGACAAAGTTTCATACAAACTTTCATCCCCTATTTTATCCCCTTGGGGGTAGAATTTATCAAAATCCTTTCTTAGGGAATGCCTACGTCATAATAGCTATATGCATGCAAAGTCTCAGCCTGATCGGTTTAAAATTGACAAAGTTTCATACAAACATTCATCCCCTATTTTATCCCCTTGGGGGTAGAATTTATCAAAATCCTTTCTTAGCGGATGCCTACATCATAACATTTACCTGCATGCCAAATTTCAGCCCGATTCCTCCAGTGGTATGGGCTGTGCGTTGATAGATCACTATGTCAGTCAGTCACCTTTGAGTTTTATATATTTAGATGGTAAAAATGGTCGTAATGTACAAAAGTCAAATTGGTATAAATTACGGATGTAAGTAAAAAAATGGCTCTGCAGGGTCAATGGAATGATTATTATATAATTAACATTACATTAAATGACACTTTACTAAACGTAATATAAAATGTCATTATATAAACTATACTGTGTATTATGTTAAATGAAAATGGTATTAAGTGTTATTAGACTAAGTAGACGTTATGTCATTTGAGCTTCATGGATTTTGATAATAGATCAAATATACTTATATTAAATAAGCGTGTTGGCAATAAGGAAATTACTAATATTAATTATTGATCAGTCGATATACTTTGTATACGCATAAATCCACAATTTCCCTAAGCCTAATTACATACATGCATAGAACCAATTAACGCAATAAATTCTACATGGTAACATTACTAAAACGGAAATCCTAAACACAATCCCAAAGCAGTGTTTGACAAAACAAAACACACAACCGAAACTGTTGTGTTAACAGATTTGAATTGTTTATCATGTTTGTTTGTTAAAACACTTTTCACCCGTTAAATCGATCATATCGCTTTCCGATCGGAGCACATTAGTTCAATGTAATGGAACGTATTGTGTAACCGCATCTAAAGGATAATTTATATGACAAGCCTCTATATGGGGGCCCATTGTGGCGATTTGGAACCATGCCATAGTCATCGCGGATGACCACCGATATTTGGATGCTGAAATAGCATCTGGTACAGATGGCATAGAATACTAAATAAGCATTTAAAATGGACGAAAAATTGCAATAATCCTGTTTGATATTCAAATAAGTATGTGTATGACAGAAAAGAATTCAGTGTAATAGTTTTGAAGTCTGGATATTATTCGGTCTGATTGCACCCCTGGGTACGATTTGGCGAGTGGTTCTCTCTACCATTTTGGCAGATTAATCTGAACAAGACATTACAGAGTCCACTGTCTAAGACAGCTTCTTGCATAATTATCTCAGCAGTAATGATCTTAGCATGAGATTCAAGCTCAGTGCCAAGTGCTTTGTCTGTGTTAAATTATCGTAAATATATCTGTTCGTTTCTATCATTCGCTCTGAAACGATTGCATCAACAAGATAAAATCTTTCCTCGGTAGGCTTACTTATTGTATATTCCTATAGACCGTTTTGTCTACGCATCGTGAACAGGGATTTTGTGGAGAATGAATTTATTAGCACCCGGAAATGCTTAGGGACCTTTAGTTTTCGATAAAACTACTCTGGCTCAAAATATAAGATCGTAACACCTTTTCACTAAGGTTGGAATTACAGTTTTTTCCTTTTTGCCACGTGTTTCGTATATAATACGCTGAAGCCCGAAGAGTCTCGAGGGTAGAAAAATACGAGGTCTTGGCTTACAGGAGCTATTCTTTTCATTTCTACCAGCGTAATTAGATTCTTTACACAAAAAATGTTTGGTTCTTTTCTAATTCTTTCCTTTTTAGGGTTCCGTACCTCAAAAGAAAAAAACCGAACCCTTATAGGATCACTTTGTTGTCCGTCTGTCTGTCTGTCTGTCAAGACACTTTATCTCAGGAACGTATGGAGGTATCAAGTTGAAATTAAAACCATAAACTCAGGTTTACGGTCTTTTGAAGCTGTGGAAAAATCAAACTTCTGAGTTAACGAAAAAAAAATGTTACTTATGGCCGTTATGTCCTAAAAAACGTACTTCCTGTTAATCTATAATCTTGAAATTTGGCAAGAAGTAAGGTTTCATAGCACAAGTATAGGAAAAAAAATCTGAAAACTGTATTTGTAGTTACGTGACAAAAAAAAAACTTTTTTGCGGTTCGGAAAAATCTTTGTAACTCAATTCGGGAATTGAACTGTTTTCATAGGTAAGTTTGTAAGGTTCCCTCTGTGCGCGAGTCCAACTCGTACTTGCCGGGTTTTTTAATTTTTCAGAAGCAACACTAAGTAAATTAATTTCACGAAATAAACAAAAATATTTAGAAACGCACATTAAGAATTAATCCCGTGTCGTGGGTTACAAATATTTAAACTCATGTACATACATTAATAGAGCAGTAGTGGCTGAGTGGTATCAGCCCCGACTTACGAATTGTAGGTCGCGGGTTCAAACCCAGCCAGGCATATTACTTTGTGTAATTTATTTCATCACCACTGCTCTCAAAACGGTGAAGGAAAACATCGTGAGGAAACCGGCATGTCCTAGAACCAAAAATTCGAAGACATGTGACATCCACCAACCCACACTGGGCCCGCGTGGTGGATTACGGCCCATTCCCTCTCCTAGAGAGAGGAGGCCTGAGTCCCAGTAGTGGGAACATTGAAAGGCTGAATATGCCATGCTATACATTAACTCTCAGACCCGAAAGAATATCTGTAAGCCAGACAAATATTTGCGCCATACAGGAATTGAACCCGTCACACGCGCGCCTCAGGGATATGTCAACAAATCGTAGGGGCCCAGCAGGGTCGAAGCCTACTGAAGCGCAAGAGCGGGATTTGTCATTAGATGATTTTCCCACCCAAAAAAAAACCCACGTTACGCAGCACAGAAATTAATCACTCAACCTTTGCGTCGACCCTGCCCACCATCAGTCTCACTATGTAAATACCTTAAAAGAAAAGAAAATTGTTGTCCCAGTTGAAGAACGATAATAATATTTGATTTTAAAGTTACCTCTGAATAAAGCAAACAAAATACCATAATCAGCCTAAAGCAACATAATTTCGAGAATCCTACATTGAATTTCTTATCTAATTACGTACCTGAACTGGTCTACATAAGTATAGAACGTGGAATTTCACATGTCAAATAAAACCACTTTAGCGCTCAGTGGAGTATAATATGAACATCATTACTCTGTGGCATAGTGTAATTATCTTCATATTGACCACGACACCGCAGTGGATGGAGCCAAATTTAATCTGCATACAATCGGTTGCATGCAAAACACATTTGGAGCAATAACTGACGACCGAATGGTTTTAATACGATTTTCCAGACCAACGCCGTTTAGTGTAACTAAAGTCCGACAAATGGAATGGAATTGATAGAAGATTTACTACTACTAAATACAAATGTATATGTCGTAGTCCTATCGTAGAGCTAGGCATTTCATGAAATGGTCAACTGCTATGTAAAATGATCGACTATATCATGAAATAAATATATGTTTTCTTTTTCTCTTGTAGGACAAATATACTAGCTTCTGCCAGCGGCTTCGTCCGCGTTAATGTCGTTGATTATAAACCGAAGTCGAAGTCAAAGCCAGATAATAAGTAGCCTATGTCCTTCCTTGGAGTTCTAGCTTACTTCATACCAAATTTCATCAAAATCCGTTCAGCTGTTTATCCGTGACAGACAGAGAGACAAACAGACAGAGTTACTTTTACATAGGATTACAAATGATAATATCGAAGTCAATATTAATTTGAAGACAAGAGCAGTTAATAAAGACCCGATCAACTAAGGCAAATTCCGAATAGAGACGCTATCTTCCTTATATAATATTGTTAATAATACATGATTGTAATCCAATATGTGAAGGGATTCTTTTAGATCGAATAATCATATATGTATATATGGCTTATTGATGAAGATGAGTTACATAGGAAAACAGATGTAGATAATACGATGTGTTTTAAATATAAGGCTCAAAAGTATAATTTATTATCTTGGTGTACAATAAAGTATATATAAATAAATAATGGTGTACATTATTAGCAAAGGGAAATTAGCTTTGGACCATACTGAGTATGTACATATTTTTTTAATTTAGATTTGCGTTGCTAAAGAGATTTGACACAAAAAAAAACAAATTTACCTATCTATATATAAAAATGAATAGCTGTTCGTTAGTCTCGCTAAAACTCAAAAACGGCTGGACCGATCTCGCTAATTTTGGTCTTGAAATATTCAAGGTAGTCCAGGGAAGGTTTAAACAATGAGAAAAAATGGAAAAAATCCGAATACAACGCCATTTCTAATTAAAATGTCATTATAAAATGAATTATGCTGTTCTGGTAATGCCAGTAGATGGCGTTATCCTTACTATTAGGCAGTACGAAGTTCGCCGGGTCAGCTAGTATGTAATATATATGTATGTGAAATGATTTCTAGAGACGACGTTTACTATGTGAGTAGTTTCACCAGCTAATAAATGCGTCTAGACCAATGATCCTCAAACTGTGGTCTGCAAGAGCGTCTGCAAGTGAACATTACAACTGAAAAAATAACATTGTTTTTTTTTTTGTGGGAAATCATCTAAAGACTTCTCTCGCTCTAAAGTGGTACGAGAGGGCGTGTTAGATTTTTTACTGTCTAAAACCACATCTATGTTCCTTCTGTTGCCCTTTG
This sequence comes from Mythimna impura, assembly GCA_905147345.3. Taxonomy (NCBI): domain Eukaryota; kingdom Metazoa; phylum Arthropoda; class Insecta; order Lepidoptera; family Noctuidae; genus Mythimna; species Mythimna impura. The sequence goes on along the minus strand of LR990356.1, from coordinate 13,921,548 downwards.
CGTTTTAAAATAACATTGGTGCAAAATGATTTTTAAGTTTTATCAGAAATATTGTGTTATCTATGATTATGTTCATTACTTTTCATTTTACAGAATACAGTGTTACTCTAAAACTGGACACCGATTACCAGTTTTTAATGTATAAGTTTCTTTAAAATTCTAATTCATTATGTCTTTATTTTACACTAGCTTTTGCCCGCGGCTTCACCCACGTACATAAAATATAGCCTGTGTCGCTCAAGAATAAAGCAGTTTTTTATTGGTGAAAAAAATTTAGCAATCGGACTACTACTTTCAAAGATTACCTCATACAGATTAAGGGTGGAAATCATCCAATGGCTTGTCCCGTTCTGGATGGAACGGGAGGGCGTATCAGACTTTTATTGACTAAAACCAGACCTGTGTTCTTCAGTTGCCCTTTGCGTTCTAGGTCTACGGGTTTCCTTTTCAGAAATTCCCCACGGTCCTAACTAGCGGGCATCGGCCCTGCTGGGCCCCTACGGTTTTCTAGACCTCTGGTCCCTGTTAACACCAAAGAATCCAAACTGATGTCAGGTCAAAAAAAGGTTGAGAATGACAGGTCTAGACCAACGATGTAGACATGAAGTTTTAATCTTTTAGTCTCAAGCAGTTTTAGAACTTTGTTTACATGACACTGCAATAATTTTATAGAGTAAAATGTATCCCTGAAAATGTGAGTGCAAAGCGGAAACATTTATTTCCGGCTTCAAACTCCCCCGAGACCAAACTCATAAAGAAAGTCCAAACAAATTCGAAATTCTATAAGGTCTGTTACCTCCACAAGTACATGAATTGTGCAAAACCGGAAAGTGACATTAAGGCGAGGATAATGCAGAGCAGAAGAAAAGAAAAATTGGTTTATAATTCAAATGTAATGGTAGGTACAGATGGTTTTAGAATTTAAAGGTCATTATAGTATTTTATAGGCTATCTCAATTCGCGTGTCCGTGAATGAAACATCAGATTACCACTTTTATTTTTCTTGAATCTCGAAAGGCTCGTAGTAACTGAATTATTATAATGAAATTGAGTATTTGTGGTCTAGAAGTTTAATATTTTTAAACAGTATAAAATGTCTGGTTAATTGGTAAATGTTTGTGCTGCCCCTAAAAATAAACTGGTAGTACATGACAGACTGATAAAATCGTTTAAAATCTTTAGCTGAAAAATCTCCTGAAACTAGGTATAGTGCAGAATATATTGCTCTCTGAGGGTTACAGATAGAACACGAATCCCAGACGGCCATTTCAGTGGAGACGGGCAGAATTCCAAGAGCTGATTAGGTATATAACTTATTTTTGGATATGTTCCCGGATGAAATTCAACCCGTCAAAAGTGATTGTCACGAACATGGCACACGGGAAAATAAATACGTTGTGTAGGTTTATCTGAATGTCGGCAAAAACAATAACACGGACGCAATCAAACACTAAGTTTAAAGAGTTAAAATCAGTTCTGCGTTGAAAACTGAAATCCGCTAAATGAAATTCAATTGAGTGTAATAATTGTGCAAATAAAATTGCTTCCATGCGAAATACCAAAGTTCGCCGTCTGTTATATAACCTTACGTAATTTATTTCATTGCAAACGTAGGTTGTAATCCAGTCTCGGCAACACGTTGTAAAGTCATTGACCGAACCCGACCTTTCTATCAATTCAATAACCAGACAGAAGAACACCCTTTAGAAAAAAAAAGTACCCATTGTAGAAACGATAAATCATTCCACAATACCTATTTGGCAAGATATCGTAGAACTGGTGCCAATTACTAGAACTTGGCTGGTATAAAGGGTGGTAGTAGCTTGGCTTTAAGTAGCAAATACTGGCTGTGTGTACACCAGCCACGAATTCAAGCATACAGTGGAAGCATTAAAATTAATTATACAGTGCTCCGACACTTGGAGAATGGAGCACCAACAATAGACACGCCTTTTCTTGAAGTGAAATAGTGAGATTCCAGCATTAAATTTCGTAACGAGCAAATATTTCACGTTCTGTACATTTGTTATGTTTAAAGGTTTATTTATTTTAGTAAAATGGTTTTAGGAAGACTTAAAAGACGACTGTAGCTAGCAGTTTTACTTATAAAAAAAAACTATTCGGTACTTGAACCATGATCGTGTGTTTCCGTAACACTAAATACTTTTACTGTCAAAACGCGTGGTTCAAAAGTATATAAAAGAGTACCTAATGATTGTTGAAATATAAAAAGGTCATAACCTTAGTTATCTTTTATATTGCTGCCAGTTATATGCCTACGCACAGTAGGAATTATAATTGAAGCTGGAACCAATCCACTTGTTATTCGGTACTTCCACGATAATAGCATCCATTAAGGAAAATGTTAGCGTTTTCGTATTTCGATGTAACATGCAGAAACTTGTTGAAAGCATTTTGGTAGTGACCTAATTCATTGAAAGTCATATCTATTATTATTTCTTGTATGACTGATGGATCTTGTTTTCATAATATTTTGCTAATCTGAATATAGATCAGATGCTAAAATCAAAAACAAATCTAACGGGATTCCGAATTATTTCTTTTTCTATCATATTAACATAATGAGAATTGAAAATAAAAATTCGATTAAGTTAGAATATAAACGAATGCCCGATACAACCACTGATAGACCAATAGAATTAGATTTTAGGAAATTATATAATTAAACAATCAATGTCTGTACTAGTATAACTTTCTGACATTCAAACAACACATTTGCTGTCCAATTTACTTCACTCAAGTATAATTATATCAAGTTAAACTAAACGTCTGGTTGGCTGCCAAATTGTATCGCAACTGTCCATTATCAAGCACATTAAGGCATATTCAAGTTAATCCACTTAGTAAATCGTACCGAGTGTCATGAACCTTGAACGTTTGTTGATGATCTCATAAAAATTCAAAAAGTATTATGCGTGAAATGGCCTAGAGGGTACGAAAATGAAGTCCCCGCAACCATCAGGTGATATTTTATCGTCTGACAATAGAATTGATAGCGTCTTGATGCAGAATAATTTCCAATATCACGGTGTCTTGCTTTGCATGCAGAAATCCCTTTTATTACGTTGAAATCTAAATTTTTCCTACACATTGCCAGTACTCTTTTTAAATTTTCATAATGCTTTCTTCATCAAAAGAATAAAAAATTAAACATATGAATATAATAATATCTTTGAGATTGCTTGCATTTAATGTCTTTGTGAAACGTTATCATGGGTTACGCACTAAAATCGTCAGTATAAGTTTTGAGTAAATTATGAGTTGTAAATGCTTAAAAAACTTTCCAAGATTACATTTTGCTTTCCTGTACCTAATTTTCTAAATAAAATCGTGTAACCTAATAAAACGAAACTATTAAAAACCGTACACCAAAACAATAGCGACATAATCTGTGACCTAACACATAATATACTCAACAGCAACAAAAAGAAAACTCCATCTATGTATCGAAAAGCGACATTTCTGTGCAATCTAATCATCGATCTAAAGTGCATAGCGCTACCTATATTCATCAAAACAATGCGAATGAATGGATAGCTAATGATTGTGTAGGTGCTGTGTATATTGCTTGAGTAATGGGTTCCCAAAGCGATGACAAAACGTTTTCGTTTTAACTTTGAGATTCCAAAATGAATCCACAAATTATGATCGATGTGAGAAAACATAATGATCAAAAAAAATATACCTGCTTTTTTTATGTGCTCGACGACACTTGACAAACAAAGCCAACTTGTCAAGTTTCGAATAAATGTGCTCGATGGTACGATGACATTTTTGCTTGAACAAAGTGATGAACAGAAAACGATTTGTTCGTGACAAGCAATTTTGGTGCCAGGGAAGATGTCAGGGGCGTGGGGGGAATGGCTAACGGTGGTCATTAGACGAAGCTATAGGGACGACACATTCGCCAACTAACAAATTACTTTGGTGATAAATCCACAGATACCTGCTTTTCGACTGTACAACCTGACGTGGGTCGTGACTTTTGGTGATGTGGGGGGTAAGTTTAAAACTAATTTTATTTTCTGCTTAAATATTTTACTTCTTTCGTGTTGTTGCTTATTCTCTAACATGCTATGCTTCTAATTTTGCGTTGCAATCTATTTAAAAAATCTAAATGCATTGTGATGTGCTTTACTGCTATTAAAACTTTCTGTGTCAGCTAGGTGAGGGTTTTTGATCGTTAAAATACTATTCATATTTCCAATTTTATCACTGGAAAATTGCACAAGGGAAATTGTACAGTCGACAGCAGTATTCGACGGTGCATAATCCAATAGTTTGAAGCCCACCGTTTTAACGTAGTTAACAGTATCCCCCGTGGCTTCAGTGAATGCACGTCTCAGCCGGGCTCGGCGTGTCTGCGACAGGGTTTGTGGACAGAGGAGCAGCCCCGCCTGCAGGTTAAAAACAGAAATCAAACCAAAGGACATTGATTTGATTTGGTTAGAAGGGAAAACCCGTCTCAAGACCCTTACACAGCACTTACACGCCAACTGCATCGCGCTAACCAAGAGCCAGGATAAGACTGTCAAGGAATTTTTCGATCCATGAAAGTGATTGATATGATCCATCAACATACTTATATTCACACTAAATGATTTGCCTACATACACACCAATACTTATTTTACTACAACACCGACGTACTGTGAACCACCAAAATGATTAATATACTTCTTGCAAGGCTTTTTGCTAATTCTAATCTCGAAATTGCCTTGATAGCCTGAAAGAGTGTTACAACGCTTCTAAGTGTCGTAGCAGCGAGTTAAATGGCCGTGAGTTGCAAAGGCAGACATTAAGAAAAGGCTCATCTCGTTGAAACAGTTGGCAAAGGCGCCTTCACAACGGTGAAACGTTCTGTCAATTTCTGATTGTTTGACAAAGTTACGACTACGCTTCTACCTTTTCCTTTGTCTTTTAACATTATTATTTTTGAGACGAGCGTTACAGTTTTACACCAAAGGCAAAATAATTTTTCGAAAAGCATTTCTACTACCTTTTAGCTATTTACAAGATATATTACAATACTTTTTGCTTTCAAATTTGTAAGATCAGAATATATATGTCGATTTGAAGTTATCTTTACCGAGTAATGTAGGTCATGCCTTGCTATTAGTTGTGAAAAGCCGTTTCGACAATAATTATGTAGCTGTTTCCTTCAACATTTAACTTAGCACTTTAATTAGGGTAGCCTTTTCCTCGGTGCTTAATGATTGTTGAAAGTTCCTTTTTGCTGAAACGCTTCTGGTGTAACATTATTTTCTGTTGTATCATTTTAGCAAATTATTCCAGGAAATTGCTGTTCCAAGTAAAAAACAAACAAGGAAAACCCTGGTTTACCGCCTACCTAATTCCTAATCTATTTAAATTGCATGGTTGCATGATTGGCATGATAATACGATACGCTAACCGTTTGACAGATATAATTTAAAAGCGCATATCTATGAGTAAATTGAACACACTTCACTGCCTTATTACTAAAAAACTAAAAATTCTACAATGTATGATTCTTATAAAACAGTAGCGCCACCTACCGATCGTGAAACTTACCTGTTTGAAAGGGCGCATACCCCCGTTGATTCGTAGTGAGTCCGCGGCGATGCCAGCGATGCCATCGCCTGGTTCCCGCAACTGCCGCAGGGAGGCGCTGGGGTGGTGGTGAGGATGATGAGGGCAGTGTGCCGCGCATGCGCTAGACTCAGGCTGCGAACTCTGTCGGATAATCCTCGTACTCGATGTAGGCAACAGTAGCGCCGGGGGTTGTATGACAGGACACGTACTAACAGCGTGGAGCGAACTACAACCGCAAGGGTAATGCACGGCCGAGCGAACGCTCTCTCTGGACACAGAGCGCGCTAGTTGTAGCGCTGATATTGGTGCCGTGGATTGCCGTCGCTCGCAAATGCGACATCTCGAGTAAGTTTGTGGAACTAACTGACACGCGGTGACTGACCCTCTATGCGAGCATGTCGCTACGGGAGAAACAAGTGTTTGAGGTCGGTCTGCCGGTTCCCGACATTGCAACTCGATGTCAGGGACGCTTCTCGCGGTTCCCTCTTCCATTCTGATGGATGTTGCACTTTCCTCGCTGCCGGGTCCGCCTGATAGTTGAGGTCGGAGGTGTGTGGTACAGTCTTGTCTTTGCAGAACTGGTTTGACTGTTCTGTTTTCAGTAGGGACTATGACGGTGACTGAGGGACCGGTGACGAGTAGACTCGCGGTCTCATCGCTGCTGCCGTAGCCAGAGTTGGTGATAGCTTCAGTGCTGTCTGTTGTTGGTGCCGACATGTTTGTCTGCAACAATGAAAACATTAATTAGCAACAGTCTGATGTAATTATTATGAATATTATTGATATACGTAGAAAATATCATTAATTTATCAATAAAAGCTACCTGACAGGCTTCTTTTGGGGGTATTATTTATGAACAATATCGGACAGGACTTAATATATACGAGATTACGTCTTGACGGCTTACGTACCAATAACTGGCCAGTCGTAAACAATTTATCGTTTTCATATTAACCTAAATGGGGTTAATAAAATATTGCAACTATCAATCTACGAAATTGCTACATTAAAATTGATCTAACTTTAGATCAGATCTATTTAAGTAGGTATAAGCAGTTCATGTTACGAAGTATTAAGTGGACACGTAATTTATTATTTATTTGCTACCTGGACTTATATCCAGCAATGGGCGTATTCCTACTGAAATGATGATGATAATAAATGATAATGAAATTGTTTACTTTTAAAATGGTGTTTAAAAACAGTTTTACACGTCAATTTTTTCGTCTAAATTGACGAAAAAATTGACATGTAAAACTAGATGATGCCGGTGCTTTCTAGCTGACTACCCCGAGAAGAAACACTGAAACAAACTCAGCGGTCAGTCTCTTTTAAAATTCAGACAGTAAACATGTATTGGTCAAATCACATGAGAACCATGCTGATTGGGGTCTGATATGGTCTTCAGAGGAAAGAACCACACAGATTTGAGTGAACCTGTCCAGTCAGTGCAAACATTCGTCAGTATTCATGTAGATCAACTCAGAATTACTAGGGAACTGAATTAAATGTATTCATAAATTTTATTTTAAACATAGATAGTTGGTATGATAAAAATTAATACCTACTAAAAAGCCAGGGAGATTTTCTAAGGCTACCTTCTTCTTTAAAGGTAACGCATCTATTTTTGTTTAAATAATAATACCTAAATATAGGTATTGTTAAATTATTATTCTGATTTACAAATGTCACTCATACGGAATCCTTGAACTGATATATGTACCTAACAAACATGTATTCCCGATGGCGACATGTCACTATTCGTTTTACTTATGGTCCCTCGGAACCCAAACTTTGTTGTGACTTGGAAAGACAAACTTTTCACTAAGGATACATCTTTTTGGTATGTTGTATATGTAGAAGTATCTAAGTGTATTTGTAAATAAATAAATAAATTACATAGATAGATGTAATAAAATAAGTCCTATTAACGCTTTCTTTTAATGTGGGAAATTGTAAACACTGACATTTCTCGCTATGTGGTGGAGGAAAAGGGCGTGTCAGACTTTTACTGACTAAAACCCACTTTTGTTCCTTTAATTACCTTTTGCGTTCTAGGGCCACAGAAACTATTTCAAACAATCTCGCAACTATTAACGCCTCTAAGACATGATGAATCAGGAATTTGTGTAACAGTTTCTGGTTTGTTTAAACATAAATGCCATAGATCTATACATGACCAACAATTTACTAGGAAAATATAAGGCCTCGGGTTCCGTAGGTAAGTAAAGGGTAAAAACGGAACCCTATTACTAAGACTCCAATGTCCGTCTACTGTCACCAGGCTCTATATCATGAACCGTGATAGCTAGACAGTTGACCTTCTCACAGGCAATGGCAAATGCGGCTTTATCAACAAATACTAAAAACAGAATAAAATAGATTGTGTAAAAAAACAGTGGTACAGATAATGGTACGGAACGCGCACGAATGTGCGCGAATCCGGCTCGCACTTGGCCGGTTTATTATAAAGTTGTTACTTAAAAAGCGAGTAACTTTGAGTTATGATAACTATGCATTGTCTTCAGATTATAAGTTCATATAAACTTTATAAATATATATGGAATGGAATTCTTTTTTTTGAAACGGGTTATTCATTTGTTTCTTTGGGTTTTAATAATTCTGTCACACCGATATATATTAAGAGCAGTGGTGGCCGAGTGGTAACGGCTCCGACTTACGAGTTGTAGGTTGCGGGTTCAAACCCAGCCAGGTGCATTACTTTGTGTTATTTATTTCATCACCACTGCTCTCAAAACGGTAAAGGAAAACATCGTGAGGAAACCGGCATGTCCTAGAACCAAAAATTCGAAGACATGTGACATCCACCAACCTGCATTGGGCCCGCGTGGTGGATTACGGCCAATTCCCTCTCCTAGAGAGGAGGCCTATGAGTCCCAACAGTGGGAAAATTATAAGGCCGACTATGCTATGCTATGCTATGATATATATTTATAACCATTTTTATACGAAATCTAAGAGAACTACAGGGCTGCACTAAAAGTATCGGGAATGGAATATTTCCACTGTTCCTGTCATATTAAAATCTTTTTAATTGAAAACTCCTTGGTTTTAAAAATCGAATACCATTTATTTATTTAAAAAAAGATTCTCGGTCTTGTCACAAGGTCTTGTCAAACTTGTTTAGTCGTTGAGAAAATGGAATTGACTCGAGAAAATTCAAGAGCGATGATTTATTATGAGTTTCGAAGTGGTTTAACACAAAAACAGTGTGTTGACCGGATGATTTCTGCATTTGGTGATGAAGCCCCATCCAAAACCACAATTTACCGCTGGTTTGCTGAATTTCAACGTGGACGTGTCAAGCTCAATGATGATCCCCGTCAAGGTCGTCCAAAAACTGCAGTCACCCAAGAAAACGTTGATGCTGTGCGTAAGCTGATTGAGAAAGATCGACATGTAACATACCGCGAAATTCAGGCAACTTTAGACATTGGCATGAGTCAAATACAAATAATCTTCCATGAACAATTAGGTGTAAAAAAGTTGTTTTCCCGATGGATACCGCATTCGCTCTGTGAAGAGCAGAAAGCGGCTCGCGTTACTTGGTGCGTCAGAACTCTCGAAAGATTCCACGCAGGATCCTCAAATGCTGTATACAACATCGTATCAGGTGACGAATCCTGGATATACGCGTACGAATCCGAAACAAAAAACCAGTCACGAGTTTGGGTGTTCGAAAATGAGTTAAAGCCAACAAAAATTGTTCGTTCACGGAGTGTTGCAAAAAAAATGGTGGCCACGTTTGTCTCCAAAACCGGCCATGTTGCGACTATTCCTCTTGAGGGACAAAGAACGGTTAATGCAGAATGGTATGCTAGCATTTGTTTGCCACAGGTCGTTTCTGAACTCCGTAAAGAGAACTGCAACCGCCGCATCATCCTCCATCACGACAATGCGAGTTCTCACACCGCGCACAGAACAAAAGAGTTTTTAGAGCAAGAAAACATAGAATTATTAGACCATCCGCTTTCTATACTTTCCCTAAAATAAAGAATAAATTGCGTGGTCAGAGATTTTCATTACCTGAAGAAGCTGTGGACGCCTACAAAACGGCCATTTTGGAGACCCCAACTTCCGAATGGAATGGTTGCTTAAATGATTGGTTCCATCGTATGGAAAAATGTGTCAAATTTCGCGGAGAATACTACAAAAAGCAATAAATACATTTTTAAATTATAATGTTGTGTCACTTCCTTGATTCCCGAAATTTTTAGTGTCGCCCTCGTAGTGTTATTTTGAAGTAATTATGAGTAGAAGATATTGCGTACGTTTTGATACGCATTATTTCAATATTGAAACTCATAGAATAAAAAGTATTTTTAGATATCTTTTCAAAATTTTGGTTTTTTTTAATTTAATATATTTTTTTTTTTGGTATTTTTTTCAGAAAAAATAATACCCATGAAGTCTAATAATAACTTATTTTGAAAAAAATAGTCTTACTTACACGTACTGTATTATTTGAATTTAGAATTTCAAGCCAATTTGAAATTATCACATTTCTAAGTCCGCAGTTTCAAAAAGCGGCCATTTCATAGGTTAATGTTATGAGCGTGTTTCGGTCACAAAGTGTCATATCGTGACCTAATTTGATCAAGAAAGTAGAACAACTACTGGACTTGGTAATAAATTTTAGCTTATTGCATAAGATGTTAAACGACACGCTTAGTGTCAGTTGCAAATGAGACTGCAGAGCGTAAGGTTCCGGGTTTAGTTTTCAGGTCTGGCAAACTGTTATTAGGTTTATCAGTGAGAGTTCAGAATTTAGGAGCTAGTAGTATAACACCTTAGTGTTTCGAAAAAGACCGTATGCCTGCCCCCTAGCCAAGTTACAACCGTTTCGTTTCGATTCTCTTTTCGTTGATCACCTCGAGTCGGCAACGCCTTCTATTCCGTTCTGACCACGTGGCTGAGCGTTGAGCAGACTTCAGAATAAAGGAATCGGAGGTGTGGCCTACTCGAGGCGATCGACGAAAAGAGAATTGAAACGAAACGGTTGTAACTTGGCTAGGGGGGCTGATGGCTTAGCTAAGTTGAAAATCTACAATGGTTAACGCTAATAGAAAACTTCAAATGTATGGGAATGACATCGTAGTCAGAACAAAGGAATCGGAGGCGTTACCGACTGTAGAAAGAGATTCAAAACGAAACGGTCGTAACTTGGCTAAGCCTGCTGATCTCTCTCCAATCGTACCTAGACTAGACTTTTAAATTATACACGACCGGAGAGATATCAGCACAAGTTGATAATCTGCAATCGTTAACGCTAGTCGAAAACAAATCAAATGTATGGGAATGACATCATCTCAACGTTAAGTCACGTGGTCAGAACAAAGAAATAGAAAATTCGTAGCCAAGTTCACATCGTTCAAAATGATAGAATGCATTGTTATCGTTTCTACAATGTTCAACGCTACATCCTCTGTTATTTTATTGTAGAACAATATTTTAGAACGAGCGGCCGACTCAGGCGCGTCAACATGGCTACCAACTTATCGTTTTCTACAGTTGCTGACACCGAGGCGTTACCGATTGGAGAACGGAATTCGACACGAAACGGTTGTAACTTGGCTAGGGGGGCAGGGGACATAACATGATATGTTATAGGTACTGTCAGTCGTGCGAGCAACAAAGAGGGATGGAGAAGGGATAGATGGGTGAAGCTATCTCTATCCCTTTAACAGTTCAGTTTAGGCCGTAAAATGGATCGTGTTAAGAGCTCGTGGTAGCACAGTAGGCGTGTGTGCTTTAGCAAGGTGGTTAAGTTTTTTTTTTATTCTTGGTAGGTTCGCGCTTGACCACCATCTCACCTGATGGAAAACAACGATGCGGTCGACGATGGAGCGCGCTTACCTAGAAGTAACCTATTCACTCTTGACTTAAAGATTCCCGGGTTGTAGCCATCAGGAAACACAGATGGCAGCATGGAATTAGACTGCTTAAGTATTCTCTTAATAATAATAAGAGTGCGTACACATCGGTCTATGCGCATAATACCGAACAACGTGCTTTATAGTACAAGATAATATTGTGTATGTAAAATATAGATTTTACCATAAAATAGCCTTCCTTTCTCAAGGAGGTTGTACTATGCAATTAAGGTACTTTATGCACTCAGGAACATGGCGTGAACACGGCTTGTTTACTTGCCACTTACTTACGTGGGCGCCTTGCTAATGCAGTTCTTCGTAAACTTAGTTTCCTTGTAAAAGGTATGCTTCAAAAGACGATATTTTATAAACATGCTTACTTTAACATACTAATTTACATAGGGAAACCAGTCACATAAGAACTTGTGCAACAACAACCGCTCATAAAAAAAAACTGGGCAAGTGCGAGTCGGACTCGCGCACTGAGGGTACCGTACAAACTTACCTATGTAAATAGGTAAGTTTGTACGGTTCAATTCCCGAATGGAGTCTTAAAGATTTTTCCAAAAAGCGAAAAACAAGTTAATTGTTACGTAACAACAAATTTACTATATTCAGACTTATTCCTATAACCTGTGCTATAAGACCTTACTTTATGCCAAATTTTAGGATTCTAGGTCAACGGGAAGTATCCTATGAACTTTGATTCCCTTAAATGTGTCGATATATACGTTTTTTGCGACATAAACGACCGTATCATTTTTTTTTCGATAACTTAGAAATCTGATTTTTTTACAGCTTCAAGGGACCGCAGACTTGAGTATATGGTATTAATTCAACTCTATTGAGTTGAAATTAATACCTCCACCACTACTCCTCCACGCGATCCCGAGAGAAAGGGTCTTGACAGACAGACAGACAGATGGACAACGAAGTGACTCTATAAGGGTTCCATTTTTTCCTTTCGAGGTGCGGAACCCTAAAAATGTAAAATAATACAGGATTGATGATAATCTTGCAATGTGTCCGTTTCTTTGACCATAGTGCTATAAAATAATGTTAAAAAAATCACGGTTTGTGTTATCATTGTTGATTTTTAACTCAATTAATGCTTTAGCCAAAAGACATATTGCTGGACGTGGGGCTTTGTTTTCGCGAATTCATCAAATAACTTTACTAGAGCTGACTAACTACTAACTTTACTGTGTCTGTTTCACTTTAAGGCCCTTACTCCAATTTGTTGCCATAAAACTAGTGACTTTCTGAAGCTTACTTAAGCCTTGGTAACGACTGGGTTAATGGATTTGAAAAAAAAAAAAATTATAGATTTTTAAAATAACGACATGACATTTTTTCGCTTGTTTTCCCTACTCCTTTCAAACGGTTTTGATCTTTAGAAAAATTTACACAAAAAAATTGCTGGTTAAGTGATCTTCAGAATGTACAGTCAGGGGTCAAAAGTGCAGTTGCAGTCTAAAATTACTAAAGTGTCTAAAATTTCTTTATAGTAGATGTTCAATGGTCCTCAACTAGTATATTTAATACTTTAGATCCTATGCTACGAATTGAATCAGTCCTGAACCATTGACCCTCTTCTAAATAGAAATTTTAGGCACTTTAGCAATGGCAGAGTGCAACTGCACTTTTGACCCCTGACCGTACATAGCATATGTAAATCGATCAATATTTTGCAAATATAATGATTTTTATGGTGAGCGGGGCACAGGCGATAGTACGAGTGTGTGTGCATTTAATTCCGGTCAGATTTTCAAGGGACTATACACCTCAACTGACTAAAACACACCCAATACGAGTTAATTTTTGTTGCTTTTTGCGTTTCAGTGACGCGTGACTCTTTTGAATAATCCCATAACACTTATAAAAAATACTAATTATTTACTTATTTACAACTCTAAAATAATTACGTTATAAACAATAAACACAAGATAAAACCCTTTGTTTCTCAACAACATTTTATATAGTTGGTAAAAAAAAAGGAACGAACTCTGTTTTTCTGAAAATATATAAAATGTTGAACATGTGGCTTACACTATGAATGTGATATGAATTCATTGAGTATCAAGCATTCACGCTTGACTTAATACAACGGCTACTCTGAAAAGGAAATAAAATATGGAGGTACCTGTAACTATTTTATTTGTATCGTTACAGTATGAAAATTTTATTTTATTAATTGTGGACGTAAGGCCAGTTTTACCAAGAAGGTAACGTGTTTTAGAGGCTTCATCTAAAAATGTATGCATGTAGCATATGGTTATAACAACTTTTTTTAAGGTGGAAAATTATCCAATGACTACTCCCGCTCTAGGACGAGGCAAGAGGGCGTGTCAGACTTTTACTGACTAAAACCACACCTGTGTCCTTCAACAACTTTTGCGTTTTAGGACCACAGGTTTCCCTTTCAGAAATTCTCTATCAGTTCAACCCTTGTTTGCGGTCATCTCCTTCGTTAGCATGACTGTTTCACACAACAAGGCAACTGCATCCCATTTCCTCTTACTCCGGACCATGGCCTAAAGCAAGGCCAGATGCGAAAAGTCGCCACCGCCAATCGCCTTCACGAGGACACGAAGGTGCTTCGCCCAAGTAATGCACACCTCCACCGTATGCTTCACCTGCGTCAGCCATTTCTCAAAAAGAGGCCTAATCGCCGCGGTTGTGGTGTGCCCAGTGCTGGGTTGGGACAATCACTCTCTCCATACCGCCATGAGATCCCACCGAAACTTTGTACGCCATGCAGCGATTTGTCGCGATCCGGTCATAATGGAAGCCGATTCCAATAAATGAGGTAGTGTTTGTAATATTGTTAGTACGAAAAGTCTCTACATAATTTATAAAACAAAGTCACTTTCCGCGTTTGTCCGTTTATATGCTAACCACCCCTAAACCACGCAACAGATTTTGATGCGGTTTTCACAAACAGAAAGAACAATAAACGAGGACTGTTTTTGTGTTTAATTTGTACCCGTTGAAAGTGGCAAGTAAATAATAAATTAAAGACAGAGACGAAAAGAGCGTCAAACTTTTATTTACTAAAGCCAGGCCCTTGTTATTCAGTAGACTCTTTCGTACCGTTCCACAGCCCAATCCATTAATCTCTTACAATCTTACTGCATAATATACCTAAAGTAATCGACTATTATGAAGCATTAATATTCCTATCACCTAAAGTAGATTCAAACGTACGTTTAAGTTATTCACGAGTTTCCTCAAACCCCAAAGCATTAATACGTAACATTAATTTATGATCCCATTTATGTTTATTGCGTTACGAATACATTTTTCTAAAGGAAAACTCTTTTGGGAGATACCACGAAGATTAACGTAGTTTTAGGTAAAACCCACAAGGATTTCCTAAGTTAGATGGGACTTGGAATTGAAGTGAATTTATTGCAAAAAGTACAAAAGTGTGTTTAAGTGCAAAAGTGAATTTATTGGGCCCATACGAGTCCAGTGGGTTTAGAACGGAATAGCAAAACAAATTTTTACAACATTTCGATGAGAATATTATGTGGAAAGGAAATTTTGATTTGGGTTGTGGTTAATGTGGGATCTCGCTTCGTTTTCATATATTATTCAGTCTTTTGCACTTTTGTACGCCCGGGTATTTCGTGAAATTATTTTATGAGGCTTATTCCACAAATTCACAGTTCAAGCCTAATACGATTCTTAGCCTCTTAGATTCAAGCCGTTACGTATTAGACCAGGATCCAGAGCTGTCTGACATAACTTATTTTCACATGGATGAAACTTTAGGTTCTCAGTAGCGTCTCATGTGCTTTGAATACCTGTGTGCTTGTGGAGCTCCTCCTTGGAGCCCCTGGGCAGGTACCAGGTGAGAAAGGGAACTAAAAATAAGAGTAACTTAACTTAAATTTTTATGGTTGATTTTTATAGATGTTTTGTAGAATATTATTCTAAAGTAGTATCAAAGTTATATTTCAGTAATCAGATTAATTGTAGTGACCAAACATCCCTAAACACAAAAATTATTCAGCCGAGAATATGAGCGCGAGAGCACGCATGCGTTTCAGAGCGAGTGAAACGCTACTGAGAACCTAAGTTTCATCCATGTGAAAATAAGTTATGTCTGACAGCAGTCTTAGTATATATATATATGTAATGGTTTATTGTTATTTATGTTTTTGGTTTGTTTATTTAGTGATTGTAAGTATATAATTGTAATCTTTGCTGGCCGATCTCACCGTCGACGACGGCTGGTGCTGAAAATCAGCGCTGAGGCTTTGTCTTACACGAGCCCCAGCGTTTTGCTGAACGCTGGACGTTTTGCGCGGATGTGACGCATATAGTACCACCTATAAGTTGTTATTGTTATTTTGTTTTTATTTTTAAAGGTATGCTTCATGTTTGATTCTTATTATGTTTCTTTTTCTTTCTTTCTTTATATTCTGCATAAGTTCACCGAAAGTACTGGCACGTACTAAAAAACACAAGTACATAATTGTGTGGAGAAGTGAAACGGCCTTTACCCTACAGTTGAACAACTCAGGGTACTTCAGATTAGATCAGAAGTTCAGTGAACAAAGCAAAACAAATACAACAAAACCAACAGATAAATGTCAAACTATTCAATCCGAAACAAACAAACTAGCCACTATCACGTATATGTTTGATTCCAATAAGAAAGTTATCGACTCTAACCAAGAAAGAGACAATTTTATTTTCAACCTACTCCAGAAAAATAAATTGGTTAGATAATCCCTGAAGGCACGCTCTCGAATACACCGGGCTGTCTTAGGGGATTATATGCTAGACCTCATATTTCATTTATGGGGCTAGTGGTTAAGTAACAGCCGCACGGGTCGGTAGATCGCTACAGGTAAGACGTTTAACTTGCCACGGTCGCTTTATGGCTGGGTGACCGTCCATTTTAATTTACAGAATAATTAGTACCTTGAAAAGCATCTTAAACTGATTATTCCGAAGTTTGAAAGTACCAGCATAACATAAAACATTACCATCCAGCTACCGGGGAAACCCGGGGTCTTGGAACGCTTGGCAAAAAAGGATCATAGGTGTGGTTTTCTTCAGCAAAATCTGGCACGCCCTCTCGCACCGCCCTAAACCGTCAAGTCACTGGATGATTTCACACCTTAAAACAAAAACTCCTGCTGCGGGATTTTATGAAAGAGTCACCGCGGGCCTGGAACGTAAAGACGAACTGATGGAATACGGGTGGGTTTCAGTCAGTAAAAGTCTCTTGCTCCATCCTAGAGCGGGAGAAGTCATAAGATGATTTTCCGAAAAAAATTTAGTCGTACATCCAGCAGTATACATCTTTCGGCTGAAATGATGCTGATGAAGTTGATTATTTAACTGTTAATGTTGAATTTGCTAGAAGAATAGGGTGGATTAGGTATAAAATCAACGGCGACAAAACGAGCAGTGATTATTACCACATCGGTGTTCGCTTCAAGATTATTTGATGATTTTCCACCCTCGAAAGGTTTCGAGTTACCTAACCAGATAACTATGATGTAGTTAAGGTAAAATTGGCAATTACTTCATGAAATATACTAGTTTTCAGTTGTATCAGGTAGTCTGAGAGCTAACCACAAAATAAGAAAAAAAAAAAAGTTTATGAAAACTATTTTGACAAATCAGTCCTAAAAGTTCATGCCTTTTGATTTCATTTGATTGTATTTCAATTAGACTCAACCGTTTGCTTTTATTGTGCTCCTATTTTAATTTAATTCAATTAAACAGTTATGTATTTCTGTAATGTAAGTAATTGTAATTGTCAATTTTTAATTTTATTTCTTTCTACTGTGTTTTTTTGTTATTATTACTGACATAGTTTTAACTTTTTTTTTCCCCTTTACATTTAATTCAATGAAATTCAATAACCTAATCTTATGTGTTTTAAAATCAATTTTTTTTTTATGTTAATGTAGTGATTGTCTCTAAATGTTGTAGCACTTGAATATTCTTACACATGTACCTATAAATTTTCAGTGCCTGTAATGTTGGCGAATGTAATAAATAAATTAAAATAATAAATGTTTTGGAAAAGCCTAGGCAGATGAAAACATAATTATAAGTTTCTAACAGTGAGTGTGATCTACTCCTAGCATTATCCTTTTAGTTTGACGTCGAGGATTTAAAGTGCATTTGTATTCAGAGCATGAAGGCGTTGAGAGTCTTGGTGTTAACAAAATTCAAGTAGTACAGTGGACGATGGATTATGTAGAGCGGATTTAGAACTTACTGGTGGTACGTGTAAACAAGTGCATTCGGATAAGAGAGTTCGATTCGAATTTGTAGAGTACGTTGTTGACGCGTTGAGAAATCGGTATGAGCAGAGAAAGAACCACAATTTCGTGACCTCGAGGTAAATTGTAGAAGCGGAATAACCGGATTTGATTAAAATATGACTATTCAGTAGTTCAATAGTTAACGAAGAGAAATATTTGTACAGTGAATGCAAATATTAATGGCTGCCTAAATCATACGTCGGTTAGTGGTTGGAAACAGAGCATAGGTTATGCCTGTTTTTTGTGTGGGAAATCATCCAGAGCAAGGTAAGCTCCCTTGCTCTGGATGCAGCGAGAGGGAGTGAAAAACCCATCCGTGTTTTTTCGAATAATCTCGCAACCCTAGAGGGCTCTGGCGTTAGTAGGTCCTGTCACTTAAGACAATGCCCTCTAGGGTGTGTTACAATCGCGCGTCAAAGTGATGTTAGTATAAGTACTGACATCAGTACTGACGCTGTTGACTCGGCCTAATCTTTATCGTGCAACTCAATGTTCGCTGTCTGCAAACCCGTGCCTAATATGACCAGAAATTGACCTGAAATTCCCGATGCCCAGGACATATGCTACGGCATCTAAGGCGCAAGGATTACCTTTTCCTCACGCTCCTTTTACGATCTTTCACTCCATACCGTGGCCAAAGCAGACCTGGACTCGTATGGTATAGAGATGCCTGGTGATCGATTTTGTAGTCAGCATTATCAACACTTTCCATAAAAACCATGAGTTCCAGCGAGTGTCAGACTCACAGACACGTCTAGTTCAGTACCAAACGAATTTTCTAATAATTTTTGTTCCACTCTGAGATTTGTTATCCTACGTCCACCGATGGGACTTCCTTTCTCTTTGGTTATAAACTAAGAAAAATATCTAGGCTCCTTTATACACTCCAACAATATCCTTTTGTTCCATAGGGATGTTTGGATATCCAATATTTATTATCCTTACTTTTTACTTTTCATGTCTACGATGTTTTTTGTTACATCTTTTCTGAATTTATATATTTGAAGGTATTTGAACCAAAAGACATTTAATTACTTGCTCATCTGTATAAATTGAAAAGTAATCAAGGGAGTTGAAAGATAAATTTTCATGATAAACGATGTTTCAATAGCCGATTAAACATCGCTGTGTTGAATGAAAAATCTCTTCAATGATTTGATTCAAAGCTCTTTTAAGCTAAATAAATTGTGGTGTATATAGTTTAATTTAAAAAATATAAAATAGAAAAATAATTACGCTGAAGTCCTTTTGGAAAATGATTATTATCAATTCAAAACTCAATAAAGGGTGATTTAGAAGTTAAAAGAGAACTCATTGTTTTTTGGCAAGTTCAATTAATTTTTAGCTTAACTAAGTCAAGAAAAATTTAAAAAGTACGCAAAGCAAGCAATTTAGTTATAAGTTTTTATTTTAAAATTATTTTTGAAAAAAGAAACACTGAATTTCAAAGCGTTCAGAGTTAATATGGAAACTTTATGGTAATTTAGGAGATTAAACCTTTTTATTTTAATTATTATTTTTCTTCTAAAAACCGCACATTAGTTTTGAAAACAAGTGAACGGTCTTAAGACATTTTCCGTTATAGTTTCCTTAAAGTGTTTAAGTATTAATAAAATATATCGGTGTCCGATTTCATAGACCGCAATAATAGTAGGAAAATCATAAAAATATCATAGGAACCATTCATAAAAGCCTGCTGTGAGAAAATAAAATGCAGTTTACGAGTTATACCACGTACAAAGGTTGGCCAATAGCCGGTCATTCACATTTTACTGCGAAATAAAATAGTGCCGTTATGTTTATGAGGGTTTAGTAAAATTGCAAATAGAAGGAGAAATTAAGACCCGCAAGGTATAATTTTACATCTACAGAGTTTAACGCCAAAGCTAGTGTAGAGGTTAAAAACCAGTTATTACTTTTAAGCGAAAGATAAAAACACGTTTTTTCTCAGCGCAATATCCTGTCCTACACTACTCTACCCTATAGCCCGAAGAATCGCCAAACTTAAGTGGCAGTGGGCAGGGCACATTGCTCGCAGAACAGATGGTCGATGGGGACGAAAGGTTCTGGAATGGCGGCCACGTACCGGAAGACGCAGCGTTGGAAGGCCTTCCACAAGGTGGACTGATGACCTGGTGATGGTCGCGGGAATCCGATGGATGCGAGACGCACAGGACCAGTCATTGTGGCGACATTTGGGGGAGGCCTATGTCTAACAGTGGACGTCTTTCGGCTGAAATGAATGAATGAATGAACACTACTCTATTTTTTCCATACTATTTAAACTTTTTTCAATTTTGATTATACTTGTGTCGTTTTATTATGTACTTTGTATCTTCTTACGCCCTTACAATTTTCTCTTTATCATTCTGATATACTTTTATTTTGTATTGTTGTTGTTGTCTGGGCCCATGTTAGGCATTACTATGGGCAAGAATCACTATAACAGATTACAAATGTAAGATTACATATGGCTGCCATATTTTTCCGTTAAAATCTATTCCAAAATAACACATAATGTCATCATCTATTTCTGCGGAATAGAAATGCAAACGAAGGAGGCGTCGAAAAGCGTGAGGATAGATATCCTCACGGTCAGTCCGCCGTAGGAGACGCCCTGGGCGTTGGGTGCCGCAAGGCGATTCCCGTCCCAGCTTGTGGACGGCGAGTAATAGGTGGCTCGTCGTCTAATAAGGACAAGGCCCTTATCGACGGCACGTTGTGCTCCACGCACACCCTCATAAGATGTCAGCATGACAAAGCCTAGACTGCGAAAAGGTCCAAAATAGTCACTACGGCCCTGGAACATAAAGGGCAACTAAAGGAACACGGGTGGGTTTTAGTCAATAAAAGTATAAAACTCCCTCTCTCTTCACCTAGAACAGGACAAGTTATGATTAGATGATTTTCCACCCTCAAAAAAGGCATAGGTTTACTAAATAAGCTATTTATTATTAATGTTTTAGCGTTCCTCACTTTATGGGCTTTTGAAAGCTGTGTCGTTGTTAGTTTTATAAGCACTAAAGCCTAAGCTGGGTCTTGAGGCTTAAACCTTGTATTTATTGGTCCACTAATGGGTTTCCTCTTCATTGGATAAGAACTAAGTACCTACAACTTCTCATCCATTATTGTGTTTGATCTTTCCTTACTTTTATTCAGTTGTCATTCCAGTGTTATTTTTTTTTATTATTGTTAGGTTTGCGCTTGACCACCATCTCTCCTGATGGCAAGCGATTATATGGTCGATTATGGAGCACGCTTGTCTAGAAGTAACACAATCACTCTTGACTTAAAAACCCCCGCGTAGTAGCTACCAGGAAATACAGACTCCGGCAGAGGATTCCACTCCTTAGATATACGCACAATTAAGTGTCGTCGCACATGGGCCACATGCCACAGCAAACGCCGCCACGAAAAGCTAGATGCGGCCACAAAGGAAGCTGAAGCGCGTGATAGCGACTTGAAGCCGGTGGCTGATACTTTTTTTAACCCATACGCGCAGTATCAAGGCGACGTGCGAGTGACGGCGTTTTGTATCTGCGTGGCGTTTAGTGACCTGTGCGGGCCACAAGAAGCGAGCAGTGTTGATTTGTGGCGTGACATGTGGCGGCCACCGGCGTCAACCTTGTGCGGGGAATCCATATAAAATGTATGAAACCTACAAGAAATATGCCGGTGGCGGCGTTTTGTGGTAGTGTGCGGCGACCCTAAAGTGTTTCCAAATCGTTTTGGTTACTTTTACACAAGCTATTATATGCCTCAAAATTTCTTTTCCTTCCCAAAAAATCACGTAAACTTACAATATTCCAAACAATATCGTTTTTCATAAAACCAAAGTATAATCTGTACAACCTCAATTTCTTCTAACGACTGTCTGTTGTACTTATAATGATCATAATATTTGTTTACATGTGAATCAAGCGTAACAATCAGTATAAAGTATTTTAAACGATCTCATAAAAGTTTATGGAAAATACTAGTTTCTGCCAGGTTTTGTCCGCATGAAAGTAGAAAGTTTACTCATACATACATACATACATATTCAGCCTTTTAATGTTCCCACTGCTGGGACACAGGCCTCCTCTCTCTAGGAGAGGGAATGGGCCGTAATCCACCACGCGGGCCCAGTGCGGGTTGGTGGATGTCACATGTCTTCGAATTTTTGGTTCTAGAACGTTTCCTCACGATGTTTTCCTTCACCGTTTTGAGAGCAGTGGTGATGAAATAAATTACACAAAGTAATGCGCCTGGCTGGGTTTGAACCTGCGACCAACAATTCGTAAGTCAGGGCCGTTACCACTCGGCCACCACTGCTCAAGGAAGTTTACTCAAGGGATTATATTTCTGGAATAAAAAATATCCTGTGTGCTGTTGCAAAATATGGTTTAACAAGTTACTTTTTTTATTGGGAGGTTGGAAATCATCTAATGATATTTCCCACTCTAGGGTGGCAGGGCATATCAGCCTTTTACTGGCTATAATCTACCAATGTTCCTTCATTTGCTCTATGAGGACTTTTTTTTTCAAGGGTGGAAATAATCCAATGACTTCTCCAGCTCTGGGTGGAGCGCGAGGGCGTGTCAGACTTTTACTGAATAAAACCAATGTTCCTTCTTTGCTTTGAGTTCCAGGCAACGGGAAGTCCTTCAGTTGCCCTTTGCGTTCTAGGACTACGGGTTTCCTTTTCAGAATTCCCCACGGGCTCTTTGAGGTCTAGGATCACGGGTTTCCTTTTCAGAAAGTCCCTCGTGGCCCTGGCGGGCATCAGCCCTGCTGGGTTTCTACGGTTTGCTGACATCTCTTTGAATAGTACACTACACGCCATAGACGACTCGGGCTCGGTCTTTATCGGACGGGTGGACGGCGAGCAACCCATTGCTCGTCGCCTAAACAAGTCACCACAAGCCTGTACCTAAGGAGGAAGTGTGAAGAATTAAGAATCATACACATACGTTAAAACTATTGGCTTTAAAATATTAGTGCTATTAATTCATTAACGCTCAGGCGGTAGCCGGCGCCCGCAAGCCATTGTCTTACTATTGTGTCTCTAATTACGCACGTCAAAAGGTTAAATCAGTATACACACAAAATTCCATGTCATACGATATTCCATACAAATATTCCATTTTAAAGAAAAAATGGACAAAAGGGAGAAATAAATCAAATTATAGGGAAGATTTGTTGTGATCTTTGCTCTAAGTTCTAGATTGCTCTTAATCTTTATCTCTTCCTTAATCTAACACTGTGAGAGTGAGACGAGAGATACAAACTAATCTTCTAATTAAAGTAGGGATTAATGTGATTAAGCGAGGATTTAGGCTTTGCAGGCGACAGATTTTAATTTAACTTGATTTTCTGCTTGATAATGATATTATATCCTTAAGAAAAATGTAAAAATTTAGGGCCAGTACAACCAAATATTTTGTTTAACAAGCTGTCAAAATCATTCCTCCGTTAAAATTATATCAAATTAAATTTCACTTTTGGATAACATTATTTTTTTTATGTCGTAAACAAAATGAATATTAAAAAAAATATGTTGCAAAAGTAACTCACTATTCACACCCCACACCCCAAAAAGATAATCCATTTTATCAGAGGCGTAGCGCGGACTAATTTAGACGTGGGCGAAGGCGCATTAGCAAGGCTTTTTTCTTTCATAAATTCGAAAATGAGACAGCGACTGTCGCAATCCAGTGTTCGACCACATCGTCGCTTACCACCAGGTAAAATAGTGGTCAAACGCGAGCCTCAATTATAAAAAAACCCTCGTTTTTATAGAGCCTTCGATCACGCGAGGCTCTTTTGGGTGCGAGGCCGTGGGCGAGGGGCCCCTTCGCCCACGCCTACGTTACCATTTTATTCTTCTCCAATAAACACTTTATTTTACAAGATTCAATTGTCTCTTAATTTTCTCGGAATAAGCAGAATCCCGAGGGATGGATGAGTGCTCGATTAATATACAATGGGACATTATGCAACATTATAATAAAGCTTTATCTTGAAGGCTTATGATCCGAAGGTTAGTCTAACAGATCGTTTAGTTATATTATGATATTCTTACTTTATGAGATAATCACAAATTATTATTTTTTTAATTTATATAAACTAGTGCTTGACTGCGATCCCACCTGATGGTAAGCAGTGATGCAATCGTTGATGGTGAGGCGCAGTGAGAGAGTGAGAGAGCGAGCAGTGGTGGCCGAGTGGTAACGGCCCCGACTTACGAATTGTAGGTCGCGGGTTCAAACCCAGCCAGGCGCATTACTTTGTGTAATTTATTTCATCACCACTGCTCTCAAAACGGTGAAGGAAAACATCGTGAGGAAACCGGCATGTCCTGGAACCAAAAAATTCGAAGACATGTGACATTCACCAATCCGCACTGGGCCCGCGTGGTGGATTACGGCCGATTCCCTCTCCTAGAGAGGAGGCCTGAGTCCCAGCAGTGGGAACAATAAAAGGCTGATTATGGTATGCTACTTATTTGTATAATATCCACTTCTGCCAGCGACTATGCGCATCACCTAATAAGTATTTAAACGATATTTTAAATAAACAACAATGTACAAATGATATGTTATGTTCCTGCACCACCCTAAGGTCAACTGGAAGAATATGCCTAAGGCATTAAGTCTGCCTTTGTATTGTGTTACTAGTGCATACAATCTTAATAAATTAATATGCCTAAAATAACGACGTTTATAAAAAAAGAAAACAAGAATTAACAAGATATTAAAGACGACCTAAATAGTGCCACAAACTTTCCACAAGGTATCTGGGTCAATCACGTTATTTACACTGTCCTTGGTCGACGTTTATTTT
Organism: Mythimna impura; assembly: GCA_905147345.3. NCBI lineage: Eukaryota > Metazoa > Arthropoda > Insecta > Lepidoptera > Noctuidae > Mythimna > Mythimna impura. The sequence goes on along the minus strand of LR990356.1, from coordinate 13,896,939 downwards.
GAGTTTGAACCGGTGAAAAATGTATAGGACACATTTTTTAAAACATTAGTGCTGTTATAAAAATTAATAATTTAAACAAATTATTATTTCGATGACGTTACGGCCCAAATGTTTTTAAGAAACAATGTTGAGTTAAAATAAATAGACCTAGTTAAAAATTAATAAAAACTAAATCATTTCAAGGATAATGTTTGAAGTAAGGGATTATAAAGATTTTATGAACGTTGGAAAATAAAACCTTTTCATGGAACTCAAATCTAAACATAAAGTATTGGCAGCTCTGTGATATGCCGTAACGCACCTGTATTTTTAGTAGGCATACATAGAGTTATGTGTGTAGTATGTTATATCTGCTGCTGTCAGGGAGTTCACGTGATAGTAGAAAGTTATCCCAAGGGTACATACACCCGAGGTAAAAAGTATCCTATGTGCTATTCCAGGACACATAGCATAGCATAGTCGGCCTTATAATGTTCCCACTGCTGGGACTCAGGCCTCCTCTCTAGGAGAGGGAATGGGCCGTAATCCACCACGTGGGCCCAGTGCGGGTTGGTGGATGTCACATGTCTTCGAATTTTTGGTTCTAGGACATGCCGCCGGTTTCCTCACGATATTTTCCTTCACCGTTTTTGAGAGCAGTGGTGATGAAATAAATTACACAAAGTAATGCGCCTGGCTGGGTTTGAACCCGCGACCTACAACTCGTAAGTCGGAGCCGTTACCACTCGGCCGCCACTGCTCTTCAGGACACGGTGTACCCGTATCCCAAGTTTCATCGAAATCCGTTTAGCCGTTCGAGCGTGAAGAAGTAACACATACAGTTTTAGTCAGTATAACCCATCTATGTTCCTTAAGTTGCCCTATGCGTTCTGGGGCCATGATAACTCCTACAAATAATCTCGCAAAAGAATAATTGCCTTGAGTGCAAATAGTTGGTTACTTTATAGTTACATGTTAACCATATTCAAACCAGACATCAAAGTCTAGTCAAAACAAAGCAATCTCCTAGTTTCAGTGTCAATACAGTCAAGCACTATCCACGTACTAACAACGTAGTTTTCACTAACAAAACAATACACAGACTCGGCTTTTCCTGTTTATCGCACTGTCAACACTAATGCACTCCAAGATTACTGCTTAGGGTTGCCAGATAACAAATAGATCTTGTTTGTTATTTAAACACTAAAGAAAACTACTGTAAAAAATATACAACCGACTTCAATGTAGTTAGTATTTCGGGCTGGTATCCGCAACTCCACTACTAAGCGCGTATTTTGCGTACTTCAATGCAAAAACTTCAATGTAAAAAAAATAACTTTCATTTCGGAAGTCGGTGTTAAAAAACGAAAAGGCAAAACTATAATAGAAACACGTTGTATTTTTTTGTAAAAATTTTTTACAGTTTTCAGTTGTTAACCAAACGTAAATATCTTCGACCTTTCGGCTCCATCATCAGATCAGTTCAATGTATCCCCCCTCTTTCTTCAGTCAGTCATTGACTATACGTATAAACAAAGTAATTTTACTTGTTACAACAGTTCTGCTATGATCCTACTTGATGAAGCGGCAGCTCAGGTGGTATGGACATGTCTCTAGGATGCCCGAACAGACGCTAGTGAAACGTATCTTCTATTCTGAACTCCAGCAAGGAAAACGAAATCGTGGAGGACAGTTTTTACGTTTCAAGGATGTTCAGAATAGACATATGAAGAGATGCAAAATTGACCCCGCGACTTGGGAGAAACAAGCTCAAAATCGGTCTGAGTGGAGGCGTCGTGTGCAGTGGCACGTACAGACCTTTGAATATAAAAGGAGGTTGGAATTAGACCAAAAACGCGACGACCTCAATGCTAGACAACCAACAGCTATAATTTACCATATTGTTAATAGTGTTTTGACATGTTTGTTCTGTGCTTGGAGTTTTTCGGCCAAAGTTGGATATGCAAATCACATGAGGGCACATAACAGAGCAGAACATCTGAGCTCACTACCACCATAAGGAGCTAAGGAATGCGGTCGCTGTGGCCGAAATCGGCTAGATGGCATCATATATGATCCTATGAAGTGTTCCGTTCCATTTCTTCGAAGTTTATCATTAGATCATAACAATATATTTATGGGACGAATTCGGTAGTATAATCTTTCAATCATAAAAATAATTTTCAACTGACCGAGAAATCGGTGAAAATACATTAAAAAAATACATATGTACAGCCGAACATATAACCTCCTCCTTTTTTGAAGTAGGTTAACTAGAAAGGCACCGGGAACGAACGGCAATAAGGGTTAACCTGCATAAATTATTATGATAAAACAACGTGATGAAAGATATCAAAAGAAGTAGCGCATGACAGACTATAAAAACCTTGAATATAGCATCGTGGACCTGACCTAGATAAGAATTGCAAAGGCGTGAGAAAACTGTCAATGATGATGACTTTACAGATTTGTAATGTCAAATTGTAATATGAACGCGAATGTGGTTGTGGATCCGATGCGGTTCACAAAAATTCGAAGCGACGCGGTGGTTATGTTCTACTTGCGTGTGGCGTGACTGCTTCTGCCGTCATTTATATAACACAAGTCACCGCACCGCAAGATTTCTCGCAAAAATGTCAAACCAACTAATTCCGTCCGCTTTGCTTTGCTTGTTGGCGCGCCGCGCCCACGTATGATTGATCACGTAAGCAACCGTAATAGAGTATCAATCGTTTAATTCATTCGCGCAAGAAGTTGCGGGGAAAAGCTAGTTATAACATAAATTACATTTTCTTTCTATAGGCAAATAGACAAAACAGCGCATGTCAGTTTTATTAACATTATTCTTCCATGAAATATGTATAAAAAAGTAAAAATAAAAATTAACTTCTCAATTTCCTACCACATTAATTTCCACTAAAACTTTTCGGAACATCAGATACAACACTTATTCTTTGGACATTATTATATTACCATAAAACTCGGCTATTTGATGACCCTAGAGGGAGGGTGCTAAAGGGGGAGGTGTCGTGTTGCAACGCTATTATCTCGTACACCTTACAACGTTGTTAAAGCGAAGACACATAATAGGAATTCCTGTTTTCTTTTAAGGTCGTCAAACATCGTGAAGATAATAAATAAAATCACACTAAAATTATAAAAGCGTAAGTTTGTGAGTGTGTATGTTTGTTACTCTTTCATGCTTAAATGGCTGAACATATTTGGATGAATTCAGGCACCATATTCTGGAATAAGTCATAGGATACTTCTTACATGATGTTCGGCCATGGGTAGACTTCTGAAAGGGTTACCCGTGGTCCTGGGATGCAAAGATTAACTGAAAGAACATAGGTGTGATTATAGTCAGAAAAAGTCTGACACGCCATCGCGTACCGCGCTAAAGCAGGAAAAGTCTTTAGATGATTTCCAACCTTAAAAAAAGTATAAAACTTGTTATAAAAGTATGAAAGACGTTTCAGAAACTCATTAGCAAAAGTGGAATAGATTTTCATTTTCTGGTTGTCTGTCATTTGTAAAATAGAGTTAGGTTAATTGTTTGGACAACTAGTAACAGCTAGGTTGCCTTAATAGTTACGTTTTGTTAATCTATCTTATACATATAATAAAACAGTAAAATGGTGGAGCGTTGGTATTAATTGGCGCAAAAACTACTGAACCAATCCTGTTCAAATTTTGCATACATAATCCTTATAGGCCGGGTCAACTGTTAGGCTACATATTATCACGCTTTTTGCTATGGGGGTGAGCAATATTCCAAAATGTCGATATTGAAGGACAATCGCTCTAAGTTCGATCCTCAGATATAGTTAATATTTTTGTGATTGTTTTGGTGTTTTTTTGTACATAATATAGAATGATATTTCCAGAACTATTACTACAGATTATAGAGAAATATAATGAACACAACCGGCCACTCTATCTGGCTTTTATTGATTACGCCAAAGCCTTCGACTCTATTTCCCATAGTAGCATGTGGAAGGCCTTAGACGAATGCGATGTACCACTGGAGACTATTGAGCTTATCAAAGACATATACAGAAAAACTAAGAGTTGTGTAAAATTGGAAAAAAGAGGCCTAGAAATAAAGATATGTAGAGGTGTTAGACAAGGAGATCCTCTCTCGCCGAGAATCTTTATAACAGTCTTACAAAGCGTTATGAAAAATCTAGACTGGGAAAGAGAAGGTATCAATATACAAGGAAAATTTCTAAACAACCTAAGATTTGCAGATGATATAGTACTTTTTTCGGAAACATCAACTCAACTGGAAAAAAAGGTAAATGAGCTTAATACAGTGAGCAGAAAAATTGGCTTGGAATTAAATACCACAAAAACAAAGGTCATGATCAACCACCAAATGATACCCATCAAAGTCAACAATAGCTCTCTGGAATATGTACAGGATTATATTTACTTGGGTAAACAAATATCGTTCGCTACGACCAGACACCAGGATGAACTACACAGACGAATTAATGCTACATGGAACAAATTTTGGAGCAATAAGGAAATACTAAAATCGAACCTCCCTATAAATCTGAAGAAAAAAGTACTGGATTCCTGTATACTGCCGTGCCTAACCTATGCATGCCAAACTTGGATATTTAATAAGCACACAAAAAACAAATTACAAGTATGCCAGAGGTCAATGGAACGTAGTATATTAAATCTAAAAAGAAAAGACCGGTTATGAAATTCAGAAATAAGGAAAACAACGAAAGTATTAGACGCTCTAGAACATAGCATGAAACTGAAATGGAAGTGGGCTGGTCACATTGCTCGTATGAACAAAGATAAATGGGGTCAAAGAATAACTATTTGGCCGGGACCACCCAATAAACGGAAGAAGGGAAGACCAAAGGAGAGATGGATAGACGAGATAAATGAAGTGGTGGGAAACAACTGGATATCAAAGGCAAAGAATAGAGACAGTTGGAAAAAAATGGAGGAGGCCTTTACTCGTTGCGAGGTCCTTAATTAATAATAAAATTAATAAATAATAATATTAAATAAATTTTAGTTAACTTTTACTTATATTTTGCATGTATTTATATAAATGTGGATTGATGATGGATTTAAATCAATTTTATGTAAATTTTAAAATTATTTAATTTATTTTATATGAATGTTTAAATTAATGAATTTATTTTATGGGAATGTTTAAATTATTGAATTTGTAAATTATCTATTTAACTAAACTATTAACAATGCTTATGTAAATGAAATGTTAAATTATATTAAGGAAATAATAAAGGCTATAATAATAATAATAATAATTTCCAGAACAATAATAAAATGGCTTTTTATGTATTTTTAAATTGCCATCGACATTTTTATTCGATATTTTTCCAAATATTTCAGTAAAAACCCAACAAAACTCATATTAAAATGGAACCGGAGATAAAAAATACACTTTTTTTTTAAATTTGCGTAGGAATTTAAGGTCAAAAATGAAAATCCTCACGCTATTTTAAGAACGGCTATTTAGAACTGTATTCTGCAAGGACCGTGGCGCAGTGCTATCGTGACGGATCCGCGTTTGCTATGTTGCGAGTTCAAACCTCGCATATTTTTTTGTGATTGTTTTCTTTTATTTTTTATTTGTTTATTGCTTACTTATTTTTGTTTTTTTTACTACTTTTTACTTCGAATGAAATGTAATCTATAGAAATGAAATTGTACAAAAGTCGTATTATTTTTGAAAAACAAATTATTAGCGAAGGACACTGAAACACAATCACAAAATTAGTTTTTGCGTGTTACGTATCTAACAAAACGTTGATAGATAGATAGATAGATACGAGTAGATAGATATACTCTTTATTGTACACCAAAAACACAAATTACATTAGGAACTTAAAATTAATAGGGTGTCACAATGGGCGGTCTTATCGCTAAAAGCGATTTTTTACAGACAACCTTTGGATGGATTTGACAGAGAAGGAGAAAAAAGATACGCAGGTAGTTCGTGGTGTACTATTTATATATATACAATACATAAACGAATAAATTTCATATAATACAAACAATATATAATATATATATTTAAATATATAATAAAGAAAGCAAAGAAATGATGTACGTAATGACGACATTCAAGAGGAAAGGTAGTGATCCTTAACCATATTTTTAAAAATCGTGAGTGTTTTAGCTTGCCTTACTGATACGGGCAAAGCATTCCACAGCCGCACTGCTTGAACTGTAAACGACTTGTCATAAAAATTGGTGGAATGGCTTGGCATCTCTAGCCCCAAGTTTTCCGATGACCTAAGATATCTAGTATGTGTGTCATGAAGGAACTTGAAACGTTCTTTAAGATATGCGGGGGTTTTAGGATTGAACAGAACACTGTAGAGCAGAGACAAGATGTGTACGTTCCGGCGAAGACGTATTGGAAGCCACTTGAGTTTCGTACGAAAATCGGATATGTGATCATACTTGCGCAAGCCAAATATAAATCGTATGCAAACATTTTGAAGTCGCTCAAGTTTGTCAAGTTGTGCCTCAGTGAGATCGAGATAACTGACATCAGCGTAGTCAAGGATAGGGAGTAAGAGGGACTGAGCAAGTGCAATTTTAGTGGCAGTTGGCAGAAAGTTACGCAACCGTCTCAGGGACTTGGCAGAAGCAAATATTTTGCGACTTACCTCTTGTAATTGGGGACCCAAGAAAGATGTTTGTCTATCCAAACGCCTAAGTTCTTAACCTTCTCGCTAATTGGAATAGCAGTACCGTTGAATAGAACCTGAGGCAGCTGGGACCAGTTTATCTTGGGCATCAACCTAGAGCTGCCAACAACAATGACTTGAGTCATACGATATAGACATATGATTTGTTATAGTTTGTTGATATATTTATACGTATTATTTGTATCTCTAGAAAGTAATCAATTCGTATTAATATCGAAGCGAATTAAAAACTTCATTGATTTCTTTTACAGTACTACATCTTATTATTTTTAAATTTAACTTCAGAACTACTATCATCACTTTAAAGACACCGCATTGGGAAGGGTTTACACCGTTCATCCCAATAATAGATAGTGTTATTATTAGCGATGATTGCTTCACACTGTACGGGCCCCAACGTCATCACGATCAACACTGGGACGACACTGACAGTGACGGAGGCCAGCATCACCGATAGCCCCAGACGACTGCGACATTTGTTTGCCATTATTTTAGTGTTTTGTGGAGTCACAAACCCAGGTCGGTTGTGGGTCTCATGGTGGAATGGCGACAGCGACTTTCGCAACCCAGTGCTGGGCACGCCACAATTATGGCGGTCCCCTCTTTGAGGAGTGGCTGGAAAGACAACATGGCGTCCTTACCTTCCACATGACGCAGGTCCTCACCGGACATGGTAAGTTCGGGAGCTTCCTGCACCGGATTCGTGCGGAAGAAACGCCTGGGTTCCACCATTGTGTGGACCGCCCGGAGGACACGTTGGAGCATACGGTAAGGTGTGCCCTGCCTGGGCAGAGCACTGCCGTGTCCCCGTGGGGGCGATCGGCGGCAGTGATCTCTCGCGCCGGGCCTTGGTACAAGGTATGGTCTGGAGCGAGGAGGAGTGGCAGGCGGTCGCCTCCTTCTGCGAAGCAGTAATGCTAGCAAAGGAGGCGGCCGCACATGCGAGAGAAAGGCTTTCACGCCCCGCCGCCGTTCCGATCCCGATTTTCAGCCACCGTAGGCGATAGCTTGCGGACGGCGAGCAATGGGTAGCTCGCCGTCTGACCGTCCGGTAACCGTCCGGACCGAACCCAAGTTCTCGACGGCGCGTAGTGTTCCACGCGCGCCTCAAGGAGATGTCGGCAAAACCGTAGGGGCCCAGAAGGGTCGAAGCCTACTGGGGCCATGTGATGCGAAAGAGAACCACGGGGCCCTGAAACGAAAGCAAAGAAGGAACAGGAGTGGGTTTTTAGTCAGTAAAAGTCTGACACTATCTCCCGCTCCACCCAAGAGCGCGAGATGTCATTGGATGATTATCCCGCCGAAAAAAAAAAGGTTCGGTTGTGGGTAAATCATCGCCATCATCTGTCCGAAGACTTTTTACGTGCTTTAAGGTGTACTACTGAGGGTGACATTGAACAGAACAACGAACGCGTTTCGAATAGTTGTCTAGGTTCACTTCAATACGTGGTCATTTCCATCGGTGGCAATCCACTGAACTGGTCGAATATGGATTACCGGCCCCGCAATCATTGGCATATCAAGATCGAGGAAATCAGGGTGATATCGTCAATGATCACGACTCTAAGTTCACCTCAGAACAAAATGTCCCTACATTTTTAACATCGTCATACAAAGCGTTAGGCTTAGCCAGGGTAAAATATTTTTCATTAATGCCCCAGGTGGAACAGGAAAAACATTAATTGCCACTGGCATCCTTGCAGAAATAAGGTGACAAGGCAAAATAGTGATTCCGGCTGCCTCTTCTGGAATTGCTGCCACACTGCTTCCAGGGGGCAAAACAGCGCACGTAATGTTTAAAATTCCCATCGATTTAGAGAGCAACGAAATGCCAGTGTGTGGGCTATCACGCAACTGTGACTAAGGTTGGTTACTCAAGGATTGCTCTTTAATAGTATGGGATGAATGTACTATGGCGAATAGAAACGTAGTGAAGGCTGTAAACAGAACCCTGCAGGACATACGCAGGAATCAAGATGTGATGGGAGGTGTCACTGTATTGTTTAGCTGCGATTTTCGGCAAACTTTGCCTGTGGTGTCGCGAGAAATTAGGGTTGACGAGGTGAATGCTTCGTTGAAACGATCAAATCTATGGTCACGAGTACACAGACTGCGCTTGACCATTAACATGTGAGCTCAGTTGGGCGGATATACTCAAGAATTCTTGGATGTTCTTTTAAAAGTATGGTGAAGGCAACTTACCAGAAGAGAGCTCTGAAGTGCGCCTACCAGAGACTCTAAGCAAAGTAGTTCCCATTATTGAAGAACTAATTTGTCTGGTGTACGAGGACGTCGGTCGAATACCGCTACCAGAGAATTCTTGGGTGTGTGAACGGGCCATTTTAGCACCCAAAAATGATCAAGCTGCAGCAATTAACGAAAGCGTTCCCTCGCAATTTTATGCGAACGAAGTGGTATTTCTATACCTCTATAAATACTGTTGTAGAGCAAGATGCCGCTATATATTATCCCGTAGAGTTTCTGTATTGGAACGGCAAGTGGACTACCGGCGCACACTATCCAGCTAAAGGTCGGTGTCCCGATCATGCTGCTACGGAATTTAGCTCCACCTAAGCTATGTAACTGGATCTAGCTCAAAGTCTTTTCTCAAATATTATTGAGGTGGAAATTCTAAAGGGTTGTGGCGTCGAGGAAACAGTGTTTATACCCCGAATACCACTAATCTCCCACAATTACCCCTTCTAATTCAAGCGTGTGCAGTTCCCGGTAAGCGTATGCTTCGCAATAATAATAATCTAAAGGCTGCAGGTGTTGATCTCAGGACAGCTGCTTCTCACACGGATAGCTGTATATCGCTCGCTCCCGCGTCACCAGTCCTGAATCTCTGTACATTTTGGCTCCTGAAAGTCTGTGGACTAGAAATGTGGTTTACAGAGAAGTTTTCTAAGAAAAGTAAAGTTTTGGTTTATGATTTATCTGCGAAAACCAATTGTGTTAGAAATATAATGGTTATTTGCGGATGAAGTCGCGGGCAACAGCTAGTTCCTTAATATATGCAGTCGAGATGGCGTGTTAAGTCGAGTGGTCAGGGCACCCATTCTCATGTCTAAGGTACTTGCCTGGTTTCGAACCTTGCGGGTTTATACGGGCAAGTACAAATGTGAATTTTTCAATTCATAAGTACTGTTCAAGAGGACCCTTTCCCGTTCCGTGTATTGTCAACGTGGGCATGGTTGTAATGCTCGTTTCATCCAACGCAATGTTTGATAAAGAGGCACCGCGAAAAAAGAGCAATAGTGCTTGAACATTCGGTTGGCATTCGGTAATTTCCATCGCTTACTCGAATATTTCACTGAACTTGTTCCAGGAAATACGTGTCTATTTTTAAACCTTAAAAGTTTTTGAATTAAAATTTCATCATTCAGAATCTCGATTCAATGTGCAAGGTTTCCATAAATAATATATAATTTTCTTACTTTTTTAGGGTTCCGTACCCTTATAGGATCACTTTGTTGTCCGTCTGTCTGTCAAGACCCTTTTTTCGGGAACGCGTGGAGGTATCGAGTTGAAATTAAAACCATATTCAAGTCTGCAGTTTCTTGAAACTGTGAAAAAAAATCAAACTTCTAAGTTAGGCCCCGGGGGTCACTTTCGCATCACCCATGGCCCCAGTAGGCTTCGACCCTGCTGGGCCCCTACGGTTGCTGACATCTCCTTGAGGCGCGCGTGGAACAATACGCGCCGTCGACGACTTGGGCTCGGTCCGGACGGTTACCGGACGATCGGACGGCGAGCCACCCATTGCTCACCGTCCGCAAGCCCGCGCCTACGGTGGCCGGAAATCGGGATCGGAATCCCGGCGGCGGTTGGGGCGTGAGGACCGTTGCCTCACGCGATCGGCCGCCTCCTTTGCTAGCATTACTGCTTCGCAGAAGGAGGCAACTGCCTGCCACTCCTCCTCGCTCCGGACCATGGCCTGTACCAAGGCCCGGCGTGAGAGATCGCTGCCACCGATCGCCCCCACGAGGACACGGCGGTGCTCTGCCCAAGCGGGGCACACATCTACCGTATGCTCCACCGTGTCCTCCGGGCGGTCCACACAATGTTGGCACCCGGACTGGATTAGTGTTATGTTTTATTTTCAATAGAAACCTAGTTGATAACCACAAGATATTTGTTTCTAAAATATCTAGATAAATATATGTAATACCGTCATAATCACCTAATAGTGGTTGTGTGGAAAGTCACGGGTTGTGCGCTCTTTAAATGAGGAAATAAGTATTATTGGAACTTAGTAGTAGTCAGTAACCACTCTTTGTGTTGTTTATTTATTAACCTGATGAAGTAATAGGGGTTAAAGTATGAAATTGCCGTTTTTTAGAACTTTACAGAAAATACAAAACACAAAGAAACCAATAAATACCTAATTTTGAAAATAGAATAACGCACCTTTAAGCTGTTGATCCCCGCATTAACGGCGGCGTTCACGCGCCATTGTCTTACTATTTTGTCTCTAATTACGCACTCAAAAGGTTAATATAAAGTTTATTTGAACTTATAGTTCCAAGTCTATCCAAAGATAACATAACACAACATGATATGATAACACTTCAAAGCAACCCTTTTTTAAAAACGACAATTTCATTCTTTAACCCCTAATATTTACAAAAAAAAAATGCCGAAGAATTTTTTGACACCATATTTTAAGATTTTGTTAAGTTAAGTTTTTGTTTTAAACTATATCTTATAGTATATTTAAAACTACAATATACTTATTCGTTATGAGTAATTGTAGTTTTATTCTGTTGCGAATATTATAGACGTGTGTTAAATTAAATAAAAATATATTATTTTAATTCGACAGTCCCGAAGAGTCGAAACAAAACATTTCAAAGCAATAATGTAGTATACAGATAGAAATATCGGTCCTTTTATCCTACATCCGAACTCTAATGTTTTATTATTAAACAATCGATTTACCCATTCTCTCCTAAATGCAGGTATATATAGGGACTTATTTATACTTAGGGAGTATAAAGAGGACCATTCAGGCTGAGTTCGTCTGCCGGAAAGCTTTTCAATGGCAGAAATCCAATTTACCGAACTCAAGCACTTTATTGCCACTTATTGTATTAATATCTAAAGTACAACGATTTTTTAATGAAACTTGATGCTGAAATTGTTTTTTAAATAAGAGGTGTAACTTCCGTGTATTTAATGAACGTTTACAATTTGTATTGCAGTAGCAAGCTGTCAAAAACACCTCTACCTATGGAAATTAGACGTCTTTGTGGTTCTCAAATATGGTTAAGCATTAATAATTGCTAGAAATAGCATCGGTAGAGAATTAAATGATATAAAATTTAAAACAAATATGAAAATACCATTTAAAGCATGCGAGATATTTTCGTAAAATTTGATTATTTCAAAACGCGCACATGTTATTTTTTAAATATTGATTGGTTCACGATTGGCCATTATCTTACCTGAAGGTAAGCGATGATATGATTGACGACAGAGTATACTTGCCTAGAAGTTACTTATACTTTAGTGCTTCTTATCTTTAATTCCAAGGTTTAAACCCTAAAGTTACTGGACCACTATTTATATTCAGGCAAGTTTTTGTTTATCCAGATGATATTTGAGAAATTAATTTTAGTTTTTTTTTTAAGTTTATTTTTATAAAAAGGAGGAGGTTCTCAATTTGGTTGTATGCTTGTTTATATGAAATACTCAAGAGTTTTGAAACAAGGCAAAAATAAATGATAACAACCTCGTTAGAACAAACAAATTCACTGTTTTTGTGGTACCGGCTGTGGGAAATTGTTCTCTAAGACCTAATAAATTATTGCTAGGTTCCGCCAAATTTTCGAAGCTCGTAACTCGCTTTTCGTGAGCACCAAGAATTTCACTAAAAGCGAGATTAATTACCCACTAGTGCCAACATACCCGGTCCACATTCACCTCACTACTTAACCGGGCCCGTCAAACTGACGAATGTGTCCAATATAGCCTTTTCGCAGTCATTTTTCATGACACAGTGCAGCTGGGTTCCGGTTCATTTACTACAGATAAATATTTAGCCAGTTTCAATTAAGGCGATGAAGTTTTTCTAAAACTAATTTATGACATGCTTTTCCAACTTTTGGGATAAAAGTATCGTTGTGCCTACTTTCATCAAAATTCATTCGGTCTTTTTTATTTTTATTTTTGTGCCTCAATCTTAATTTTAATTTTATAGTTTTTGACTTGCCAAACTAAACAGTTTGTTGACGACAAAAGCTCGTTAAATATTCACAGAAATAAGGCTGTTTCACTATCTCATGATGTTTACTATGTGTAATGTACCTAAACTTAAATTATACTTTGAATTAATTTGAATACCGAATCACAGATAGTTACAAAGAAAGAAAATCAAGGACATTGCCCTGCACCTATACATTGTTGGCCCTGGAGCCAAGAGCATCGGATGATTATCTATCATTAGTAAGCTTTTATAGGGTCTTATTTTTATAGCGGACTAGCTGCAGAATAGATTTATTTCAAAAAAAGTATATCACATTTTGAGGTTATAATCAAACCATAACAACGAATATTAGGTATGATTTTTCATGGCTCCGAGTGTTTTTTAAGAAACTGAAAAACAAAATCATAACACATTTCGCTATTTTTAGTACCTAGCTAGACAATTAGGATAGTGAGTCCGTTTTTGAGTGCCAAGATATCGTTTGAAAGGTACACAATTTCTAAAATCACAGCCGTTTCAAGGTTAGTCGTTTTTGAAAGCAATTACTTTGCGTTAAAATAGCCAAGTCGTAGTATTCTATGCGTCCCGAAAGTCACCAAAACACACCGATACAATTACAAAGACCAAGTGACGCTAATGCAAGCACAACAGATAAGACTGTGACTCTGACAATGACAAATTACCATAGTTACGTCAAAAATAGGGATGGTAATTACGATAGTATTAATCGATATTTCTTAACATTTACTATGGCAATACATTATATTATAAACTGCCTTACATCCTCTTTTATTTTATTTTACTTTTAATAACATTCTTCTATATTGTTAATATTAATACATAATAACATCTGTATCCAGATTGCAATATTGATTTTTTTTTAATAAAACATATTTTATAACGTACATGTTCAGTAAAAATAAATATATTTTTAATAATTAATGCAGCCCAAAAGAAAGGTTACTTTTGCATAAATTTTACTATACTAAATAATCGCTTAGTTAATTATATGTAGACCACACACTTTTCTTAACGATCATTAGAAAATCCTGAAAAATTATTATGATGAAATAATAGGTTTTGATCATTTCATCGTTATTCTAACTACCTATTTAAAATCGAGTATGGCCTCATTTATAAAGTATACATAGTAGTTTTTTTTTTAAATACATGTTTAGAAAAATAATATCAATCGATAGATTAAAAATACAATCGATCAATTACAATAGATTGGGCATCCCTAATTCATTATCGACACTACATTAGGCGTAGATGGCGGCTGGCGAATGTTATTAGACGCGTAAAATACTATAAAATGTACATTTTGGCATATAGCTAGTCCGTGTCACAGAAGTATGTGCAACTTATATAATATAAAAGACAATTAATTATCGTGTATTCCAATACTCTTTATTGCACTGGGCCATTTTGGACCTTTATATATTTGGCACAACGAAAGGCGGAAAAACAAAAACTCACGGCTGCACCAAAATAGATCCAGTTCAGCATGATTGCCAGGCAACTAGTGCCTGACTCTGATTTTCAACTGAACCTGTGGCTGTGATGCAATTCATAATGTGTTGCCACCTAATCCGCTGATGATGTTGTTTTGTATAACTAAATATAATTTGAATTGATGAAATATACAAATGCCTACATCGTACCTATATACCTAGTAAAAAAGCGCTTAAATCTTTTTTATTCTTATATTATAAAGAGAAAAGATTTGTAATGAATAAACTCAAAAACTATTAAACTGGATTTTAAAAATTCTTTCATTTGTAGAATGCTACTTTATCACTGAGTGCCAAAGTGTTTATAATCTTTCCTACTTTCACACAGGTGAAGCCGATGGCAGAAGTTAGTATTAAATATATTGGTTATTGATATAGTGCAACATACAAAAGCCACCTACGTAGTAATATTGAAATTGGTTATCGGGCCTTACAATAGAAGGTCGTAGATGGATAATTGGATATTTCTCATATAACATATTCAATTTCCGGAACAATGAGACTACCTGCGAAGCCTCTGTCGTTACAAGTAAATTAGAAAAAGCTAATCCCGTCTTATCTTCCTGTAGCCACGAAAAAATATGCCAGCCAGTGTTAAAGTCATTACGGTACGCCGTTTTGTTAACATTGTTAAAAATAAAATTGTTTTCATAAAGACTGCAGCGGCATTGTTAAAAAAATAAAATGCTTGGACAAAAAAAGTCATTTAATTTTTTTCCACGATTCAAGCTTTTCGAAATTTGAAATGTTTCTAGGTCAAATAATTGAGGATAACACCTTTACGATATTATCGTCCTTATGGACGTCGTTTAAGGTTGAGGATCACTTGTAACATTGATACTTTGAAATTCGGAAAGTTATCTACACCATACCCGGTTAAAACTTTTAAACAGTGCAAAGCGGTGGAAAAAGAAACTTCGGTAACATTCGTGCGTCAGGAAACACTTTGTCGGAAATGTATTGTGAAATTGATCCGCATTCATTCAAAACAAATGGGAAAAGTTTTTATGAGGAAATGGAATGACATGCAGATTTCGTTCGTTGATTTTATAAATTGTTTCATGGTAAAAAAAAAGTGGAAAGATTTTAAATGAAATGCATAGAAAAATTAACATTTTAAACTTACTTTAGGTTTTAAAACAACTGAATAAAGGAAACGTTCGTAGTTGTTTCTATCGGGGGGCACGGTAGTGCCCCCGCCAAGCCGAGCGCGAAGCAAACACTGCCGTACCATCCTTTACTGGAACCATTTCGCCGCAATTTCAGGCCCCTATTTGAGAACCTCTGGATAAGACCAGAACGCAGAAATTTTCGTCAACCAGTAAGCTATAATCACATACTTAAAATCTAAAATTTCAAGTCTGTAGGTCATTTAGTTCCGAAGTTAAGCGAAAGCAAAGTTTCGCATTTATGACACTCACTCACTCATGATCATCAGAATAGAACTAGTACTTCCCATAAACTCAGAGAGCTGAAATTTTGTACAGAGTTAGGGTTTAATAGCCACATAAAGGGAAAACTATAAAAAAACTAGTATAATCGAAGATCTGGAGTACCTGATGACCCTGATTAGAAAACACAAGAGCCCAACCAAACTATTAGAGATCGACATACCGCCTTTACAAAAAATATTCAACAACTTGGTGGACCGCTTCATTTGATGTCAAAAATCGAAGGTCTGAAGTATCTGGTGAAGAACCCTCAGCTGGTCTCAGCTGTATTAGAGATATGGTAATGCCCCCTTCTACTATTGTTACATAAAAAAATCGACTGTCATTGCAAAAATCAATATGGCCCACGTTTCTACAAAAAGAAGTGAAATCCCACCAAAAACATTTTGTAAAAAACTAGCCAAGTCTCGATGGAGCTGCTTGTTTATCTCTAAAAAGTAATGAAATCTGGACAAAGTCGTGCCAAGTCTAAGGATTCTTACTGCGATTTCTTTATTATTATAGTTAATGTTGTGTGACTTGGCCGTTGAATGGTACACAAGGGTACAAAACCAGGTGCTCCATGACACCTTTGCACCAATCTGTCGCCAGAACTGCTACCCATTGAGGATGGAAAATTGCCACTTGGAAAACGTATTGTTCAACGGCCAAGTCACACAACATTAACTATAATAATAAAGAAATCGCAGTAAGGAACCTTAGACTTGTCACGACTTTATCCAGATTTCATTACTTTTTAGAGATAAACAAGCAGCTCCATCGAGACTTGGCTAGTTTTTTACAAAATGTTTTTGGTGGGATTTTTCTTCCGAAATTTAATTCAAGCCATTTGTTGCTCAAAATTGTAAAAATAGGCAAAACAGGCAATGCGTGTACAATTTCTAATCTTTTCCATATTTGACTATGCTGATGTGTGCTACTGTGACCAGAATGCAGATCACCTCAGTAAACTGGACCGCCTTCTGAATAACTGCATTCGATTGTTCTTCAACCTCCGTAAGTATGGCCATGTATCAACGCATCGATCACTTTTAAAATGATTACCCATTCGGCACCGTTGGGGGCTTTGACAACCCTGTTTTCTTTTCTAGATAAGCCGTCTTCTCCTTTTCATTCGACTTCAGAAATTCAATTGCTCTATAAACAGTAAAAATCTTTGATCCACAAAAAATCGCTCTCTGCGATGTCCGTTCAGGGTTTGTCCATTCCTCTTTCCTTTTACAGGCGATCTCCCTTTGGAATGCGCTCCCTCTAAACATCAGGACGCCAACCAGTCGTTTGCCCATTAAAGTAAAAGCACGAGAACACATTCGAAAAAAGTTGGTAGAATCATCACACTCTTGATTTGTTGTAATTGTTTTTTTTTTTACAATCTATGTACATATTTATTATTGTTCTTATTTCCTTTCCGTTTTTCTTCTATTAAGCTGCACCAGCCTGAGGTCGACTGGTAAAATGCCCAAGGCAATAAGTCTGCCTTTGTAAAATGTTTCATTAGTGCATAAAGTTTTAAATAAAAAATAATAAAACTGTACCGAGAGAAAAACATCATCAGGAAACCGGCATGTTCTAGAACCAACATTTTCAAAGATATGTACATCCACGTACCCGCACTGGGACCGCGCAGTGGATGATGGCCCATTTTCTCTCTTAGAGACGAGGCCTGATTCCCAGCAGTAGGAACATTATAAGGCTAAGAAGGTAGTCTTTCCGGATATGTTTAACTGTAAACATTTAAATTATAAAAGAATTATTCAAATTTAATTTCTCCAATCTCTCATTATTCTTTATCCAAATGTCGACCAATATTTTTTTTTCATGTCATTAATGTTAACACACAAAAAATTGCTTCTAGGTAAGCGCGCTCTATCGTCGACCGCATCGTCGCTTTCCATCATGTGAGATAGCGGTCAAGCGCGAACCTATCAAGAATAAATAAAAAGAAATAACCCATAATTACCTACACAGATACCATTTAGAAAATAGGGGTTATTTTTTCAAAGGTATTTTTAATAATATTAAAGATACCTGTCTTTTCCTAGTTATCCACGAGATGAAAGGCAACAATATAAGAAAACAAATCAAGTTGTCGGAACCCTCTATTTACTGACTCACCCACACCTCAATAAGGCTTGATCCAATAAGAGGTGACTAAACATGAAGAAAAAAAGTAATTTTGTCTGCACACAACACGTGCCGTATACGAAACATATTTTAACCGACCTTATGTGTAAGAAGAGAAGGGAAATATGATATGTATATTCTTCGTTCATTTGTATTATACACATGCAATTTTTCAAAATTAATTATGAAGGATTATTTTTTTAATTAAATTTTTTCGAACACAACACAACAGCTGATGATGATGAACACAACACAACAGATGATGATGATGAACATAACACATCAGTAACAAATAAAAAATTAGAAAAAAATATTTATACCAAATATTTTACACGTTTTCAAAGCCACCGAGAACGAATGAAAATTACAATATTTTCTATATTGTCATTTACACACACATTATCTCTTTGTATAATACCTATTTATATAAAGAGATAATATTGCTATAGGTACATTTATTACAATTATCATCTACACTAATATTATAAAGAGGTAAAGTTTGTTTTATTTTTTGTAGGAGATAATTTCTGAAAGTACTGGTCCGAATGCTAAAAAATTTTCACCAATAAAAAGCTGCTTTATTCTTGAGTGACATGACTATATTTTATGTACGCGGGTGAAGCCACAGGCAAAAGGTAGTATATTATATACAAGATTTTATTGTAATTACAGCACGTAATTTATTTAATCCATGTAAATTGTCAAGGGTAACCTTAGTAAATTACACGAATTCATTTGGGAAACAATACTTTTTAAAACCAACGTACCTACTATGGTTTGTTGGTCAAAAACCTGAATAGCCCTGATACACAATTACTGCCTCGCTAAAATCTTCAGTTGTATTTATTTATTTATTTATTGCTTTATGCACACAAAAAGTACAGAGGCGGACTTAATGCCTTAGGCATTTTCTACCAGTCAACCATTGGGTGATGCAGAGAAAAGTAGTGGTAGGTGCAATAAAAGAGAGAGAAAAAGGCGAATACAGGAA
Source organism: Mythimna impura (assembly GCA_905147345.3). Taxonomy (NCBI): domain Eukaryota; kingdom Metazoa; phylum Arthropoda; class Insecta; order Lepidoptera; family Noctuidae; genus Mythimna; species Mythimna impura. Next base: position 13,877,962 of record LR990356.1, on the reverse strand, counting down.
TAGATTTACTTATAGACCATAGATATACCAACTAATAAACCATAGAATAAATATAATACAGTTATACAATATATACTCAAATTAATACACTACATACATACACGAAAATACTTAAAAAAATTGTCCAAATCGACAATGGGAAAACATTAACGCTGTGATGATACTAATGCCAACTTTTTACGAATTAGCTCGCGAACTTTGGTTTTGAATGATAATCGGGTTGTTGCCATCCTGATTTCCTGGGGGAGCGTATTCACATAGAAATCACTTGAATAAAGAAGGAATAGTGAAGAAAGTCGGTACGATGAGTTCGACAATAGATAAGGCGTTTATGAGATGATCGCAGATTTCTATTGTGGTTGGCGCAAATGCATTGAAAGTGAGGGGCTAAATAACGAGGGGAATTAGGAGAATCAAGAAATAAAAATAAGGTGGTGAGCGCCCTTTGCTCTCTGCGCGGACGTATGGGCAACCACTTTAGAAGCGACCGATGCGCTGAAACATGATCATATTTACGCAAATTGAAAACAAATCGAATGCAGTAATTTAGAAGACGGTGAAGTTTATTGAGGAGATCTGCATTCAGGTCATAGTAGCACACGTCGCCATAATCGATGATGTTGTAGTAGTTCAAGGTAAGCCATTTACCAAAACAAACTGCTTACACAAAACTTTAAGCGTTCTATTAACTCTAACTTGGTACAAAAGTGATTAAACGCCAAACAAATCATAAAGTATCACGTTTCAGTGAAAGATTGAATAATGTTACTTTTTCGTGTCAAAACAGCTTGATTTCCTTATTTCATTATTGTGTTCGACTCGAGACTCATTTCCTGAAATATAAACGGTTCTAACACCAAAAGTTTTCATTACTTGTGTTTTAAGAAAATAATGTAATTTGTTGAAATTAACCTCTTGAACGTTCGCGAACATTCCACGAAATGCCCTACGCGTCGAGGATTTTTCGATTATTCTTTTTTTTTGGTTTGACCTTGAGAAAAACGCAAATTTCGTGGTTATATTGATAATTATATGCAATAAATTATACCTTCCCGGAAAGCCCATTAGTTTTCCTATCGAACTGTGTAAGATTATAAATAAATGAAACTGACCTGACTTCGTAGCGACGAGATAAATTGGCATTTTGAAAATTTTCTTACACATAACCTTTAACTTTCTCACATTACACCAAAACCACACACATATTCTCGAAAAAAACACTTGAATACGATAGTCCATACATTTGCGCAAAAACAATGTTACTCATATCACATCAAATTACAATAATTACACGACACAATAACTATTTCCGCAACTCAACAAGAAGCGCGGCGCGCAGCGCGCGGCGGCACGCGAAATGTAAACAAACACTGTCTGTACTATCTATAGGTAATGTTCACGACTGTGGCGCCATTTTTACCGGTTTATTTTCTTTCAACAACGATTATGATAACAATATGCAATTTTATCACTTTGTAGTAACTTCATTATGTTTATAGGTAAATAAACTAACAACTTATGTAGATTTCAAAGCATTTCGAGATAAATTTTGCACTAAAACAAGTCGAAACACGACGGCCATGACGGAAAAAAATACGCATCTTCACAAGTTTCGTCACTTTTTCACTGGCATATTTATTACTTTTCCAAAAACAAACACTTGCAACGTAATCTACACTTATTTCTCAGTAATTCTATATAAATCTTATAAGATTACTCATCGTTTTCTAATTGGAAACATGATTTTCGTCCCGACGCAACCACGCAACAATTGCTCCCAAAAAGTGACAGCTAGCTGAATGACGGATCACTTTATTTTTTTCAATCTTCTTCATTCTATGTATCGATATTGCCAATGGAAAATATTTTAATAGAAAGCGAATGAACTATTCTGTTCAATCAAATAAAAAACGGGTTGCAACTTGAAAATATACGTCACAGAAAAAATATCCAATCGGTGCAAGTCACTCTCGTACACCTGGGTGTACCAATGGCGCGATGGGCACTCAAATCTCTCGTACACCCGGTTGTTCGAGAAACGCGCGAGAGGTTAATATATTCCAGTATGAATTATTTATACGAAGAATCGCCAAACTTAAGTGGCAATGGACAAGGTACATTGCGCGCAGAACGGATGGCCGTTGGGGCCGAAAGGTTCTGGAATGGCGACCACGTACCGGAAGACGTACACGTAGGCCTTCTACAAGGTGGACCGATGACCAGGTAAGAGTAGCGGGAATCCAATGGATGCGAGACGCACAGGATCGTTCATTGTGGTGACATTTGGGGGAATCCTATGTCCAACAGTGGACGTCTTTCGGCTGAAATGATGATGATAAATTATTTTACGAGTAAACAGCAGAAAAATAAATGGTGGAATGGTAAATAATTTTGAATACAGTTTTGGACTCTACATACAGTATAATTTAATATTCACAACTTTACTCATCATCATTTTTCTGCCCTTGTCTCGTGTTATTTTGGGTAGGCGCAACACGATTTTTCTTCCATTCTGTCCTGTCCGTCACGTTATTACTAACTTCCTTTTCTTTCATATCACTTCTCTGTGTGAGGAGGATCCATCCGTTTTTTCATTGGCCTCCCTCTGTCTCTCTCCATAAATCTAAATGTGTGTACTCATAACTCTTTTAGTAACATGCGTTTCATCCCTCCTCACATGATCATACCAAGTTAAACGATTTTCCTTCAACTTTTCAGTCACTGCACGGGCGCCACTTACAAACTTCCATAAAAAAAAATATATGCAATTTTGCTAAAGCATAATTTTTTTTTTATTATTGATAGGTTCGTTTTTGACCTCAATCTCAACTAATGATAAGTTGTCGGCGATGGAGCTCACTTCCTTATAAGTAACTATTACATTCTAAAAAAAAATTCTTCTGAATAATCTCCAGCTCCAAGTCTAGAACAGTCTAGAACTCCAAGTCTCCAAGTCTAGTCTTCTAACCGCAGGTTGTTGTTAATAAGTTAGTAGATTTTGCCATTAAGTTAAGTGTGTACGCGACGATGATCCAATCTATTTGCAGACACTACAAAATTCCGAGGTGGTAATTCCGTCCATCAGTATCACTAAGTTTGTAACTCTTTCATGCTTAAACGGCTGAACGGATTTGATGGAAATTTAGCACACAAGTCGGTCATGCCCTGGAATAGTACATAGAAAATTTTTACCTCTGAAATATATTTTCCTTGGGACAATTTTATACATTCAAGCGCTTGAAGCCGCTGGTAGGAGCTAGTAAATTATATTGGAGTGCTACGACTATCAAACTTCGGAGGATACATAACATTCAATTTAACGTCCCTAAAAATATTTTATCCGCTGGCTGAATAGCACAGGTGTCGTAAAAATACTGGCAGAAAAGTTATGCATTTCATATTAGGAATTTTATTAAAGAAAAAAAAAACCATAGATGTTTATTCATTGCAGTAAACAAGCCTAAGTTTTGGGTCACATAACCATCAATGAATAGTTTTACCAACAAACATTTGCAGTTATCGATTTATCTTCACCAAACTGGTGGCTGTTTCAAACAATCGTTTTACCCTACAAAATGGATGATAAATCGACATCTGATCACGAAAAAACCCTCCCCTTTTGTCTTATGGTTAAATAGACAGTATAGTAAAAGCCGGAAAATAACTACGTTCCGGTCCACCATGCTTAGACTATAAATCTTATGGCTTACCAATAAATCTGACGATTACCCAGCTTTTTGGTAAAACTGTTATTACAATATCATTTTGTACATTAGGTAAGTAGTAGGTAGATTGGGTATTGAGATATTAAATTAACATTTTCAATAAACTTCAGTACTACTTCAGTGAATTCCAGCAGAACGCAATGAAAAAGATCTATCTTAGGGTGCCTACAAATTAGCCGCTTGTTAGTAGAATGATGTTTCATTTGAATCCTATAGATACGGGTGTTTATTTTGAAATAGTTTTTATTCGTGCACCATAAGATTGTTGAATAATATTGCTAATAAGGGCGCCTTGAAATTACCCGCAAAGTGACACGCGATAGCAGCGTTGAAGCCGCGCTGCTTTGTTAGCATAGCATAATCAGCCTTTTAATGTTCCCACTGCTGAGATTCAGGCCTCTTCTCTCTAGGAGAGGGAATGGGCCATAATCCACCATGCGGGTCCAGTGCGGATTGGTGAATGTCACATGTCTTCGAATTTTTGGTTCTAGGACAAGCCGGTTTCCTCACGATGTTTTCCTACACCGTTTTGAGAGCAGTGGTGATGAAATAAATTACACAAAGTAATGCGCCTGGCTGGGTTTGAACCCGCGACCTGGGCCACCACTGCTCACTGCTTTGTTATTCCATTAAATAGAAAACGTGCGACTGCTGCGCAACACCCGTGCTGCAGTAGCGCTGCACGCTACTTTGTTATTTACATGGAATAAACACCCGTAATTATAGGATTCAATTCAACTCTTGTAATGAGACATCATTCTCCTAACAAACGGTAGTACAAAGAAACAAGATGAAAGCTATTCCCAATTTAATCGCTCGGGGACATTATGCTAACCATTCAAAGGAGTCTACGTCTGCAATAGAATGAGAAACAATAGTCAACAAATACGTCTCTTCCACATGGAAAGATAAACATATTGAGACGGAGTAATCTGTTGTACTATTGAAACAGACTTGACAAGTAGGTACGAGTATATTATGCGATAATCCGGTCTGTATTTAGATAGTTTGGTCCACTAATGTCTACATTTGTCTACTAATGTCTACAACTTCAAATGGATTCGACAACATATTTAATGTGTCAGCAGACTCTAGACAAAGTAGTGATATTCAAAAAACTATTTTCCGAAGTATAGGTGGAGAATACCTACTACTACTATTACTAATAATCTCACGTGGAGAAGCTCGTGTATTTTTTTTCAGGTGTGGAATCATCCATTGACTAATCCAGCTGAAATCATCCATTGCGTAGTGAAAGGGCGTGTCAGACTTTTACTGACTAAAACCCACTTGTGTTCTTCAGATGCCCTTTGCCTTCCAGGACCACGGTATCTTCAGCCTTCAGCATATTCAGCCTTTTAATGTTCCCACTGCTGGGACTCAGGCCTCCTCTCTAGGACAGGTAAAGGGCCGTAATCCACCACGCAGGCCCAGCGCGGGTTGGTAAATGTCACATGTCTTCGAATTTTTTGGTTCTAGGACATGCCGGTTTCCTCACGATGTTTTCCTTCATCATTTTGATTGCAGTGGTGATAAAATAAATTACATAAAGTAATGCACCTGGCAGGGTTTGAACCCGCAACCTACAATTCGTAAGTCGGGGCCGTTACCACTCGGCCACCACTACTCTCAGAAATATATTGAAACCAATGTAATAACAATTAACTTCACTAAGTAATATTCATTAGGAAACCTCGTCACAACAAGTTAGCGGCAAAGTGATAACGCAAATGCGTTGCTTGCTAAAACTGAAACAGAAATTGAATAAGCAACCACACAGTTTGAACTTTATGTAGCAAGCTTTAGTTAGGATGACTCTATACGGCGTATTAACATATAAAGCGCTTGAGCGAACCCTAGCACGCTTTATTTAGCGCTTTAAACCAGATCGTTTGTATTCGCATAGTTCTGCTTTATATTGTAAACCGCTGGAAATCATTTGTTTAGTATATGTTTGTTGGGTTTTTGAAGAGTAACATTGTTATTTCTTTATACTTTATTGAGCATAAAAGACTTAATATAGTACACAGTGATTTGACAATTCATATGTACAAAGGTGAACTTATTTTAACAATGTGTTTTATCCCAGCAAACCTTTGAGTGACAGAGAGAGATCACATTCGACGGTAAGATCCAGTGTACAATATAATCGTACATACTTATAAATATAAATATTTTTTGGTCACGCAAAAGGTTCAAAGGTCAAGTAGAAGTCAAAATCATTAAAAACTAATTCCCAGACAAAACTAGTCATCAAATCCACGAGATAGAAATTTTATAATCACTAGTGTGACACAAAGAAAAAAAATAAAACCATTCGTAGTCAAAGAGACGTCTCCTTAGATGATTACATACTAGAACTGCTTTATGACAATGTTAGTATATCATACTTGTAGGGCGTTAGTAACAAAAACTAGATGCTCATTGGATTTACGAGATTAAAGAGTAATAATTTTTTATTTGTTTATTTATTCTCTTTACAGCTATCTTTACAGGCCTTACTTTTTTTTACTTAAGCCTATAAAATACGAGTACATTTATGATAAAATCTGAAAAATATTTGTAATCTATTAAAAATAAAACTTAACATAAATAATATTTCTCTCTCGCTCATTGTCTTACGCATAGCTAAAACTCTTGCGATTATTCACTCAAAGTGCACGAGAAATCATCCAGTCGCTCGTGAACTTCATTCACAACGCGAATTGTTCTGGTGAGGGGTGTTTTTGGCCAGCAGGTTAAGATTAGTTCTGACTACCGGAATATTCAATACTTGCGGCGTCTCCGCCTCTACACGTACCGGTCTTTCACATTGAGTTTTAGGTAGTGCAGCACTCCCGGATTATGCACTATGCTCCTAAATCTCTCCTATCTCATCATCACGTAGATAATAATTTTAAGGCGAAAATGTGTATATACAGTCACGAGCAATAAGATCTATACATTTTCAAATTTTCAATCTATTTTAACTTCTGCTATTCAAGAAATAAGTGTACGACCAATGGTCCTTAATCACCTAACCATCAAGTAGGTAATTTAGAATCAATTGTCACACACAACCATGACTGTAGTGTGTGTGTGTGTGTGTTTGTTACCCCCTCACTTTCAAACAGCTGAATGGATTTTGATAAAATTTGGTACACTAGTAGACCATATCTCATCATATCACGATAACTTTATACTTTCGCGCGGGTAAAGTCGCTGTCGGAAGCTAGTTCCAAATAAAAGTATGAAAATAGTCTTTCTGCTAAATCCCACAATGGCTAGAGGGTCATTGACACACTAGTAGACGATAATGTTCAAGATTCAAAGTATTTTGTTTCAAATAAACCATTTACCAGCACTTTTGAAATGTCAAGAAATCAGTCAGAAAAAATGATGCTAATTGCACATTCCCAAGCGTAGATCTCTATGGAGAAGAATGTGCAAGAAACTCCATGAACACTGTTTTCAATCATGTTATATATTACAAATATCTCGGTTACATGTTTCTTGTCGCTACTATCATGTGAGAACAATGTAAATAAAATAAAAATAAAAACCAAACAGATATTAAAATTAAAATAATAAAAAAAAATACAACCGAATTGAATAACCTCCTCCTTTTTTTGAAGTCGGTTAAAAATAGCAACTGGCAGCTAAGAGGTGACCAGTCTCAACTGACAACACCCGTTCACGGACATGGCGCGTATATTAGCACCACTCAGCTCAACCATATCCTGAAATAGGACACAGATAGACACATTTTGTCCCAAATGTATGTTCCTTTTGGATAATTTTCTACTTTCGCACGGGCTAAGACGCTGTCGGAAGCTAGTTCCAGATAAAAGTATGGAAATAACCTTTCTCATAAATCCCACAATGGCTAGAGGGTCACCGAGCGGTTAATCCGCTTAGCCGGCAACAGAACCACTCCACCGCCACAAAAGGGATCCAATACACGAACGGACTGAAACCATTTGATGTTAGTGCATTGAACTGCAGATGATAATGGAACAGTGAGATTAGTATTCGTTCGATTATTCTAGCACTCCTACAAGGTTTGACTTTTTGAGACCCTATAATTATTTTTTTCCTATTTTATTTCATAAAATGGACTGTCAGGTAGGTAAACTATCGAAATCGAATCTGTTTTTCCTGATGGCTACAACCCGGGAATCTTTAAGTCAAGAGTGAATAGGTTACTTCTAGGTAAGCGCGCTCCATCGTCGACCGCATCGTCGCTTTCCATCAGGTGAGTTAGCGGTCAAGCGCAAACCTATCAAGAATAAAAAAAAAAAAAAAAAAAAAATTGAAAAAGCTTACTTTACAGGAGAGTGATTTGAAGTTTGTTTTATGGATAACTTTGTCATTAATTATTATATCTGGACATAAATTTGGTTTCGTATTTAAGAATCATTAGAAAAAAAATGTTTTTTTATTAATTATGAATAGTTTTTGAGATAAATGAGTTACTATTTGGCCCTGGTATGAAAGGCAACGAAGGAACAGCATTGGGTTTTTAGTCAGTAAAAGTCTGACACTATCTACCACTCCGCCCAAGATTTGAGGGATGTCATTGGATGATTATACCACCGAAAAAAAAAACACTTCACAGGATCAATTAAAAACGCCATTAGATTTGCGGGTGTCAACGAAACTTCATATAATATTCTAATACGCAGATAACTCAGTCCCTTTCACTCGATAGGTATGTGCAGGAAAGGGATGAATAATATATATGAATGTAAACAACAGCCAAAAAAATTAATTTATCACTATTTAAAATCAACGTAACCAATGTTGTTTTTCCTCAACTAAGAGTGGGTAGAATATTCTATTCACTTAGCATATATTTTTATATGCTGAATAAAATATTTATTACCTCCGGTTTTATATGAAAGAATTTAAAGAATATCTTCATCACCGACGAAGTTACAATTTTTTTTTGTATTCTGATCAATTCAAATTTTGTTTAAGAGTTCGTATTATAATTTTCAATATTTATTTATTGTTTGGATAATATTTTTCTCATGCTTATTCCTTATTGGTTACTTTCAGACAACAGTGCTCCATCATCAACAACAACATCGCTTACCATCAGTTGGTCGGTCAAACGCGACTCTATCAACAATAAAAAGAGCAGCCAAGTGCGGATAGCGTACGAAGGGCACCAACGTATTACACAATTATTTTATTCTATTTATATTAGTATTTGTTGTTGTAGCGGCAACAGAAGTACATCATCTGTAAAACTTTCGACTGTCTAGCTATCACGGTTTATACAGATACACAGACAGACGGACAGTTTTTTTTTTAAGATGGGAAATCATTCAATGACTTCTCCTGCTCTGGGTGGAGCCAAAGGGCGTGTAAGACTTTTACTGACTAAAAACACACCTGTATCCTTCAGTTGGCCTTTGCATTCTAAGGCTACAGGTTTCCTTTTCAGAAAATCCCCGCAGAGACAGACGGACAGTGGAGTCTTAGTAGTAAGGCCCTACTTTTACCCTTTAGGAACCCTAAAAACGTACCTATTTAAGCATTTAGTCTAGACTCCATGTAGGCACGGACTGGCAGACGGCGAGCAATGGGTAGTTCGCCGTCTGACCGTCCGGTATCCGTCCGGACCAATCCCAAGTCATCGACGGCGCGTAGTGTTCCACGCGCGCCTCAAGGAGATGTCAGCAAATCGTAGGGGCCCAGCAGGGTCGAAGCCTACTGAGGCCATGGGTTGTGCGAAAGTTAACCCCGGGGCCCTGGAACAAAGGCAAATAAGGAACAGGAGTGGGCAGCTCTAGGGCGGGAGAAGTCAGTAGATGATTTCCCACTTAAAAAAAAGTCCAGACTCCACAGTGTTCATTAATTCGATGAAACTCATTCTATACTCAACCTTACTTTGTGTTTATCTTTCCAGAGAAACCAATAACCTCAAATTCATGCTACAGTTTCGTTGAGTAGATCCACTTAGCTTAACAAAACCACTGCAATACTGTAGTTTAGTTATTATAATCGTGGTGGAATCACGTGCACGCTCTGCAATGAAACTATGCATATTATCTAATTATTGTAGACTAGCAATTACTAGCATGCTAGGAGAACTAGTTTATAACTAGTTAAAATGCTGTGTTAAGTTAATCTGGGACACGGTATAAGTGGCCATTTGAATCAAAATAACCTTTTTTTTTGTATAAACTTTGTTCCACACTAATATATAGGGTGATTGGTAATTAGTGTACGATACTTAAACACGTGATTGTGCTCATGATAACTAACAACTTTTACTATGGAAACAAACCTGAAATCGCGAAAAAAAATCAGCTGTTCAGTACATTTATGTTTGCCTGATGTACTGAACAGCTGATATTTTTTTCGCGATTTCGGCTTTGCTTCCATAGTAAAAATTGTTTGTTATCATGAGCACAATCACGTGTTTAAGTATCGTACACTAATTACCAGTCACCCTATATACACTAGTCACATAAACACCCACCCAAGTTGGGCGCAGCAAAGACAATCTCCACAGATGGTTCTCAGACGGTTCCGATCTTCAGTGTTTGTACGGCGTCTCTCCGCAGACCATGTACCACCTCCCATTCTGCATCACGTGCCCTGTTACCTGTTCACGTAGGGACCTAATGACAGCATCAGCGGACGGCATTGCCATGGTCAAATACTGGGCTAGGCAAGGAATTTAACTAGTTTTGCCATCGATACGCTAAGAAGAAGAATATATACACTAAGAATAATAGAGATAATAATAAATATTCCACAACTTTCACACGACGCTATCTAGTCCCAAACTAAGCAGAGCTTATATTATGAGTACTAGATAACTGATAAACATACAACCACATACAACACAACAACATATTTCTAAATACATACATATTATAGATAAATTACACCCAAACAGAACAAATGATAGTACTCATCAAACAAACATTTGTCTTGGGTGGGAATTAAACCCTCTGGCATAGCAGTCAGGGCCTTATACTTTAGTAGAGACTAATACTTTAGTATAATAACTAAGAGAGCAGTGGAGAGCAGTGGTGTCCGAGTGGTAACGGCCCCGACTTACGAATTTTAGGTCGCGGGTTCAAACCCAGCCAGGCGCATTACTTTGTGTAATTTATTTCATCAACACTGCTCTCAAAACGGTGAAGGAAAACATCGTGAGGAAACCGGCAAGTCCTAGAACCAAAATATTCGAAGACATGTGACATTCACCAACCCGCACTGGGCCCGCGTGGTGTATGGCTCTTATAGAGAGAGGAGGCCTGAGTCCTAGCAGTGGGAACATTAAAAGGCTGATTATGCTATGCTATGCTATGCTAATAACTAAGAATAACTTCTGTACCCTGAGTGCGTTTACAAATATATACAGTCACTTATACAAGGCACCCAGACCCGGGACAACTATCTGCAGATCATACAATTAATTTATAAATACATATTTTTTAAATCATTACACTTGTATACACACCAAATTTTATCGAAATCCGTCGACCGCTTGGGCGTGAAGAACTAACAAACATAAACTCACCCTCACAAACTTTCACGTTTATAACGTTAGTGAGATTGAGCAGCAACTTCATAAACTTTTACAAAGTAAGAATTGATTGGGATTAGAGTAGTATAGGGAATCCGACGGATGCGAGACGCACAGGACGGTCGTTATGGTGACATTTGGGGGAAGCCTATGACTGTCTAACAGTGGACGTCTTTCGGCTGAAATGATAATTGATGACGAGAGTAGTATAGGACCTAATCGAGTTTTTGACTCTGACTCACGAGGTAATTATTGTGCTGTGAAGAGGGTTATGATAAGTTTTTACATGGTGCTATATAATGGAGTGGATTAAATAAAACAATTTTTCTATCATACACCAAAATAATAACATAACTGTCTTTTATATCAATGTATTTTAATAACATTGTTCAGGTAGAGGCCATAGTCGTTATATACTTAGTTGAAAGAAAGAAAAAAGAATTTATTTAATACAGCACAAGGCACAAATACAATATCAGGTAACACGAAACAAAAATAAAAAAGGAGCAAAAAATATAGTTGTATGCCTCACGGTGTACCAAAATAGGTCCAGTTCAGCATGAATGTCAGATAACTAGTGCCTGACGCTGGTTTTCAACTGAACCTGTGATTGTGGCGCAACGGACGTAAAACAGTTTTGGAGTGTAATATATATGTATAGGTAGTTCTTGATAACCAGTCCACTGTAGTCTCTCAAAACCATAGCCTCTCTATCTTTGATTATGTCGCAATAATTTCCCACCAACAGAAGGTTGTCCTTGGATGAGCTTGCAGGCGCTTACAAGTAATCCGTCAGCTAGTACCACGTTCCATAAAAAGTGTCTGAGGGCCTCTGCGAGTTGTAAAGTCTTTCGTTCCAAAGGTCCAGGACCCGAGGGTGCTGAGGGATATAAAGACATAACTATTACATAAACTTAAATCTATGGGTACTATCGCTGACAGCGAAATCTATCAGATAACCATTGCATGAAGTGTCGAATGAAAGTAAGTGATAATTGGCAGTGTAGTTGTGTTGCCAGCATAGCATAGCATAAGTGTTGCCAGATAATTAATAAAACATTAAATTTTACATTAAATACACATAGGTATACTCGTAAAGTTCTAGGACATTATTGACACCCCGTGCCTTGGAAAGCACGTTGAGCCGTTGGTTCCGGTTGTCATTCGAAGATCTTTAACAGTCGTTATAGGTAGTCAGACGCCAGAAAGTCTGAACATCATCCAAAATCCAAGGAGTATCTTGGGTTATGGAGGTCTGCCCCCCTAGCTAAGTTTTCACTAGCCGTTTCGTTTCGATTCTCTTTTCGTTGATCGCCTCGAGTCAGCCACGCCTTCTATTTCTTTGTTCTGACCGCGTGTCGTCAGATGTCAGAACAGCCTTATTTTATTCGTATTATTTAAAATTGTACACTGTACCCTCTATTGTGATCTCTCTCTATAACTAAATGGTTTGTTGGGAGAAAACTTAACTTTGTGTTATTACATTAACTCTACTACCAATGTATAACTTGTTGTGGTGTAGTTACAATAATTTATTAATGTAAACATTTTGTTTGTATAGGTACACTAGTTTTAAAAATTAATTATGCAAAGTTTTCAGTCAATAATAATTTTCGTGGTGTAATTTAAAATGTTTAAGTTTAAATAAAGTCAAACCAAATTACTTTCCAAATGTAGTCCTGTTTAGTAGAAGTTTACATTACAAATTCACAACAGCAACTACTTAAAACGTCTTTAAACATGCATTGAATTTAGCCTCCCATTATCTCATTTCAATGTTATAAAAGTTATACTCTTCAATAGTTGAAATACCTACGCGTTTTAGGGCTACATTTCACTGGGACACCATGGCGCGCGACCAGTCGCCGCTACCAACAAAATTTATACAGCTCTATAAAGAGTTACTCACCTGGTGTCCGTTTGGTTGCGCAACCAATTTGGTGGCACCCACCCAAAGAGTATGTAAGGGCTATATTTCACCAGGATACCATGGCGGCGCAACTGGTCGCGCCGCCATGGTGTCCCGGAGAAATATAGCCGTGCCTGATTTTAGATTGAAAAAAATAGTTTATTTAACATTAATTTTACGTGGCATAATAACTTCTGTTGTGGGCAGGGGGTAAATTTGAGTTCCAAGAGGATTTATTAGACGCTTCCGCTCCTTGTGGAACAATAAATGTAAGAATGAAAAATAATTGTTTTTTTTTTTTACTCTGGAACGCAAAACAATATCACCTGGTTTTATTCAAACAAAGAAAGTAACAATCAATTTTTTGACTTAATACTTTAATCAATAAACCACTCATCATTGTATCAAAAATATTAGTTTAGAAGCTCGAACGTTAAAAACTGTGCCAAGGACAGTCACGCAAAGCAACTATCAATTTGACATGAACTATCGCTTTGATAACTAAACTTTTCGATGTATTTGCGACTGAAGCCTTTAGAATATTTAGGTTTTTTGCAAACTCTTTAAAAAATCCAATTGGCACACAAGAAAAACGAATGTTATGAAAAAACTGGTTAACCTTGAAATAAAAAAGCATATGAATATAAAACAACTTTACATGTATAACACTTGTATTTTGATTAGAAAGATTATAGTTGGAACCATTCACACTAACGTAACCTTTATCAAAAAGTTTCCAAATGTCTAAACGCAGTCTTCGTCGACCTAGCTTACTTGTCCTGCCAAAGACACGTACAAACTATGCTAAAAAGAATAATTATTACGTGTGAAGGAGCAGAATTTTATAACAGTTTGCCATCTTATATTAAAAATCTACACTCTTTCAGCGGTTTTAAATCTCAACTGTCAAATCACATTGAAACTCCTCACTTTACCATACTCCTCATAATACCATCCTGCTAGTTAAGAACAAAATTATGATATGTGACCAACCCGCACAGTGGGTTCCTGCAGATGGAAAGAGCTGATGAGGCCGAACCAGAAAAATGTAGCGAGACGATTTTGACGCGTTTTCACGAGTTTCTGGTTCGAAAAGACGTGGGGAGAAGAATGTCTGAAAGGATTTTCGGGGAGGTAAAGGCAAAGTAATAAAAACAAAAGCTCAGCCGTGAGACAAAAGGAAAGTACGTTCGTACCTCAAAAGGAAAAACGGAACCCTTAAAGGATCACTTTGTTGTCCGTCTGTCTGTCTGTCTGTCAAAACCCTTTATCTCGGGAACGCATGGAGGTATCGAATTGAAATTAAAACCATATACTCAAATCCTTTGAAGCTGTGAAAAAATCAAACTTCTGAGTTAACGGAAAAAAAGATACGGCCGTTTATGTCGCAAAAAACGTGTATTTCGACACTCTCAAGGAAATCAAAATTCATAGGGTACTCTTCCCGTTGACCTAGAATCCTGAAATTTGGCATGAAGCAAGGTTTCTTATCACAAGTATAGGAAAAAGTTTGAAAACTGTAAATTTGTAGATACGTCACAAAAAAAAAATATTATTGCGATTCGGAAAAATCTTCATAACTCAATTTGTAAATTGAACTGTTTTTATAGGTAAGTTTATACGGAACCCTCGGTGCTCGAGTCCGACTCGCACTTGCCCGGTTTTTTTAAGTTAATGATAGGCTGGGATGAAATGGAGTGCTCTTACCTGGAAGTAATCCATTAACTCTGGACTTAAAGACTTTCAGACTTTGCTTTGCTTCATATTAAACCATATTGCAATCTCATATTAGCCTCATTTGCTTTACTTCAGACATCAAAACTAATCTCAGCGGGCTGGTTAGTTTTCTAATCAACAAAAGCTCTTTGTGTTGAACTCAGTTCCGCCTCGCTTTTGACTGCAGACGAAACTCGTATATTAAGCAGATGTGAGTAGGAACTACGGATATGCAAACGTTGTGAAATGGGGCTAGAAGACATGGTTGCTAAAATTGTATTGCTGTGTTGAGAAATGGGTCTGAGTTTAGAAGGTAATCTAATGGGGAAATCTCAGTTATAAAGATGTCTTACGCAATCAGAGGACAATGATTTCTCAGTTAAAAAAAAATGTAGTGTAATAATTTTTAGTCGTACATCGCAACTAAAAATACTTGCACTACTTTTTCCCATAGGTAAAACCACAGAATACAAAATACTGTATTTTCTATTCCATGGGTAAAACCAAACAGGTAAGTTCTACGAGTATTATAGTAAGTTCCCTACATACAATTTTTGCTTCATCATAAACGCTTAGCTAACTTAAACAAGAAAGATTCGTATCGTCAACAATGAAATACATTTCATCATGGAGTACTGTGTAGATAGATCTGTGTAGTCCAGTGCCTGGGGGTTTTTAAATCGGTTTTTTTTTTTACTGTGGATAAAATTTAAAAAGAAAATATGATATGTGTAGCTCAGTCATTGAAATCCGTTAGAATTTTTCAATTCGAACTTGTAGGTCCTGTGATACTAATTGATCTATATATTGTAATCCTCATTTTTTTTTCAAAATCATGACCACATTTTTTTAATAGGTAAACTTTTTTTACATATTATTAGCTACACATATCATGTTTTCTTTTTAAATTTCATCCACTAAAAAAAGTCCTAGATTTTGATGATTTTATCGCCCCAGGCTGGTACAACAGACTATAGTGGTATTGTTCATCAATTCCAAATAATATTTTCTGAATGCAAAATGCTTGAGTTGATGAAAATTTCAAAATCGTTATGTGCCTATGTATGTATAAAATATTTGAGGAGTAGGACTTTCTTTTACTCACGGATCAGAACCGAATTTTGATAATAAAGGAACCACTCTGTATATCATTAAAAAAAGGGATTTCTAAATTGGTTTATGAATTACAGAATTCAGAGGCAACCAACATCTTTTCTAAGGTTATAAACTAGTGCTTGGCTACGATCCCACTTGGCAAGCTGTAATAAAATCGTTTATGGTGAAACACACTAGTTAGAGCCTATTCACCCTAGCCTTGAAGACACCTAAGTTATAACCGGACGGGAAGATCGCAGCAGATAAAAAGAAATAAAATTGATTGAAAACTTTTTTCTTTAAAAAAAAACTAGGCAAGTGTGAGTCGGACTCGCGCACTGAGGGTCCGTACAAACTAACCTATGAAAACAGTCTAATTCCCTAATTGAGTTACGAAGATTTTACCGAATCTCAGAAAAAGTTTTTTTTTGTGACGTAACTACAAATTTACAGTTTTCAGATTTTTCCTATATTTCTGCTTCATGCCAAATTTCAGGATTCTAGGTCAATGGGAAGTAGCCTATGAATTTTAATTCCCTTGAGTGTCGAAATACACGTTTTTTGCGACTTAAACGGTCGTATCTTTTTTTTTCGTTAACTTGGAAGTTTGATTTTTTCACAACTTCAAGGGACCGCTAAATTGAGTATATGTATAGTTTAAGTTAAGTAGTAAGTTTTGTAGCAATTTCAACTCGATACTTTTACGCATTCCAGAGATAAAAGGTCTTGACAGACCGACAGTCAGAGGGACGGACAACAAAGTGATCCTATAAGGGTTCCGTTTTTTCCGTTTGAGGAAAAACGGAACCCTAAACAAGAAGAAATTATGACGATGTGACACAAAAAATATGACAAACAATTTAATTTAGAACCACCTATTTTTTTTTTTAATTGATATAAACCAGTGCTTGACTGCGATCCCACCTGATGGTAAGCAGTGATATTTTATCGTTGGATATATTTATATTATAATTTAATCTTACGATCTGCCCCAGCTTCGCACGGGTGTTAGAAGTCTTTGAAATTTTCGGCTTTTCTCATATTATGCATGTATTGTTATTATACTTAA
Organism: Mythimna impura; assembly: GCA_905147345.3. Taxonomy (NCBI): domain Eukaryota; kingdom Metazoa; phylum Arthropoda; class Insecta; order Lepidoptera; family Noctuidae; genus Mythimna; species Mythimna impura. The sequence continues at coordinate 13,860,917 of LR990356.1, read as the reverse complement.
ACCTGTCTCATGAATCACTCTGTCTATTGGTCAAAACCGCAAAACATTCGTTAGTAGTTTTTGACTTTATTGCGAACAGAGAGACGCGATAAATTTCCCCTTTGTCATATAACAATGTAAAGATGAATTGTCTAGTTTGAAAATTTTTAAATTTTCGTGATGGGCTAGCTAAACTTAAGTTTTATTAAAAAAAAAGTGTAATAGGTGTTTATTTTCTGAAACCATGATTTAATGGGAAATTTTATCCTAACACTTAGTAGATTATTCCAAGAACAGCATTCAAAACCGTGGAAAATAAAAATCACGACTCCGCAGACAATCTTTTTATAACGAATCCCGCGGAACAAATAAATCTCTGGCACATAACTGTTATTGCAATAATAAAACAGAGCAGATACTTAGTAGGTATCGCGTCTTAATACATTACCCGTTACATTCTGCTATAAAAACAAAGTGTACGGTTGGCAAAAAAGGTGAGACAGTTTTATATTTATTTATTTTTTGGCTTATGAATTACAGTAGGCAACTGTCAATACTTTCACTTTCAGAAACCAATGGTTTATTATGTTAGTGACCATAATAATAATTATGTTATAGGTACAATTGCAAATAGAATTTATTGTTTTGAAGTTTAAGGGTTCCGTACCCAAACGGTAAAAACGGGACCCTATTGCTAAGACTCCGCTGACCGTCTGTGTGTCACCAGGCTACAGCCTCACACACATCACACTTCATAAGATACACAGCCAGATATTAGCAGAGATTAGCTAGACAGTTGAAATTTAATATAACAACAAATACTAAAAACAGAATAAAATAAATATTTAAGTGGCCCAACAAACTTGATTGTTTAGCCCTTTTTCGCTACAGACGGTAGGGTACCCTTCGTCCGACTCGCACTTGGCAAGATATTGTTAGAATAGTTTTATTTTCAGACTGTACGTGTACAGTCATAAACTGCACTCAGTTTACGAGAACCCGACAAAATAATGGTATCAATCGTAAAACATGTCCAGATAGAAAATTATTCCTTAAATTTTATGCTCTGGCCACGGCTGTACGGGACAAGCTGTTTCCTTGAATCGTTTGTCATGTTATTAATCTTCATGTTTACCAGATAATATGGTAGAAGCAAATAATGGAAGATTTATGTTGTTGGTTAATTATGTTGAACATATTATGACGCCAAAATGTTTAGCAATGAGTGTTTTGTTGGTGTTGTTTACATCGAAAATACATATATCAATAAAATATGGCAGTTGTATACTACCTTTATATAATGACTAGCTGACCCGGCAAACTTCGTACCACCTAATAGTAAGAATAACGCCATATATTGGCATTACCAGAACAGCATAATTCATTTCATAATGATGAAATGACATTTTAATTAGAGATGGCGCTGTATTCGGATTATTTTTCGTTATTTTTTCCATTTTTTCTCACCGTTTAAACCTTCCCTGTACTATCTCAAATATTTCAAGACCAAAATTAGCAAAATCAGTCCAGCCGTTTTTGAGTTTTAGCGACACTAACGAATAGCTATTAATTTTTATATACGAGTATATAGATAGATTGCAAAGAAAAATATTGATGAATATAAGCCAAAAAAACATTATTTATTTACGCTATATATTTATAATAATATAATATTCCATAGCTATCACACAACGCCATCTAGTCCCAAACTAAACAGAGCTTGAGAGTACTAGGCAACTGATAATTAAATTATTAATTTTTAAATACATACATATTATGGATACATTACAACCAGACAGAACAAAGGATTGTGATAATCACACAAACATTTGTCTTGGATCCGAATCGATCCCTCAACCTCCGGCATCGCCACTAACCACTAGACTAATTACAAGCCAGTCGACACAGGTAAAATAGATACCATATCCAGCAACATTTCTTTTGAAAAATTCAACACACAATTTGCGTTTTACTAATTCATAAAAAAACATCTGTATCGCCTTCAAACTGACCACACCATACAAATCCCTTATCTTTATTCCCATTGACCCTCCATGTATTGTGTACGAATCCACTGGTTAATGGCTATATAATGGGTTCTGTATCCGTGTATGGAATAGGTAAGTAAACAAACCCTTTCAGTATACTTGAAAAAATATGTAATATTCCATACATTGTTTGTTTTGAGTTTACAAATAATAAAGGAAGACAATACAATTGTTTGAACTAACTTTGTTTGGGGGACAAACATGACGAAATGTCACATAAGGGTTGGTGCAGGCCCGAGCTAAAATTGTCTACACAGTGGCAATCTGGACAATCTATAGACTCTGTAGATATATTTACTTTTGCTCTATGAAAACTACAGGCGGTTTGCCCGATGGGGATTCCCTACTTCGGAAAATTCTCATAAGTAATAATAAATAATATTAATCATTTATTATCAGACATTTTGGTCCATAGGAATATACGTTACAGATTAATATAAAAAAATCTTTCACTTCTTGCTCCACAAAGAGCGAGAAGGATCGAGTGTCAGATTTTTACTAGCTAAAACCATCCAAGTTCTCACTTTCTTATAGTTGCCCTATGCGTTTCAGAGCTTAATTTCTACGTTTCTGTCTAAAAAAAAATTACAAACCATATAATTATTTCAATTTTTTATATTTCGAAAATTCCACTTTCAAAACATTTCAAAATCGCCTCCGCCTCAATAAGGCTCTAAGCAACCCACACAAGTCACTGGTCAGCCTCCGTTTATTTATATATTCGTAAGTGTATTGAAAAACATCATTTGATACACGTGGAAACTTGTCACTACAGCACTCAGCTCCATAACACCCTCGCCTGCGGCTCGGGCAAAGTCCGCCTCGGTTGCAATGGAATCGTTCTCCATTTGTATCAAAATGTACTGTTGTTTCTTATGTACACACTGTCCAACCAGACGATCACGATTTTCATTTACGTAGTTGTCCGTCTACGTAGTCCCAGCAATATGTTTACGTACAAACAAAAGCGTTGAAGCCAGTTTCGGACAGGCTGCAGTATTTTGGCTTGCTGTTCGCAATAACCTACGTCGTGTTGGGAATTCTAGCTCATTTAATTAAGTCAAGTTGACAGCAAAAGCAAGGAGCATAAATAACCATTATTTACGGTAGAAGTTGAGCATGAAAGTTAATACATGAACAGTGACACAGATAGACGAAGGACACATGATAGAATTAACGACGGGAAATAAATTATCAACACGCCATAAATTAAACGCAAGTGATGCGATTGGTTGTTGAATATTCATTCAACCAATCAAAGCAACAAAATGCTTTTTGCGATGATTTTCATTTAAGAAACTGGACAAAGAATATTTCGCAGACTGAATTGAGTTGTAATATTCTTTTGTTACACCTATTTATAGTTTAATAAAACATTACTTTGTATTGTTGTACATAAATAGACCAGGATGAATTAATCATTTTATGAAGCACGACCTAACTACAGGCATTTTTCATTGGTCGTCCCAACCGAATTTCGATCACGGTGGCCAATCTCAACAGAGATTAGTCAAGTACGCAGGAGATGAGCATGCGTGTAAAAATGCGTGCGCACACACAGGCGCACTCTTTGTATCTTTTAGTCTCATAGTCCGATGGGACCAATCGGACCGAGCCCAAGTCGTTGATGACGCGTAGTGTTCCCACGCGCGCCTCAAGGAGATGTCAGCAACCGTAGGAGCTCAGCAAGGTCGAAGCCTACTGGGGCCAAGGGTCTGATTCTGAAAGGAAGACTTGGCCACGGTACGAAAGCCCGAAAGGTAACGAAGGAACAGGAGTGGGTTTTTAGTCAATAAAAGTCTGACTTACTTGACTGCTTTTCGTGCTTTTTTACAGAGTAATTCCTAATAAAAAATAAAAAAGTTAATAGCACTTGCCCGACCTGGGAATCAAACCCAGTACCCATCGCTCAGCACTTGCGACCACGAGACCAACAAAGCAGTCAAATACATACTTTCACATTTTTCATTATCGATCACACAATATGTCTATAAATAAAAAGGATTCAAAAACAAAAGGTAAATTAAAGAGAAGAAAATAAACTTTTGAAGTCAATTCCACGCCATGTTCGCTTTCCAACATCAGATATATTAGATTGTGGACTCAAGTGTACCCCTTGTGTACTCCGCGAGGAATTCTCTCTAATAGTAACGTACATTAATGACAGTGCAGAAACTAGAGTACCTACACTACATACAACAGATGCTTGCAATGTAGCCTAGTCTATCTGTTTTGATCCTTTTGTTGCCAGAGTACTGTGCTAATTGCATGTAGTTGGTACTTTGTAGACAATTTCAGTTTTAATAAAAGTATTTTTTATTTATTTAGCCTATACGTTCCCAATGCTGGGCGAAGGTCTCCTCTAATTTCTTTCAGATATTCTTTTCCCGTAATAGTAATAACAAGACCCCCAGAGTTCTGAGAAAAAAAATGTAAATTAATTCATCAAAGCATTTAATGTAAGCATTACAGATTTGTTGAAAAAGATAATGCACAAATTAATAATGGCTTACGGTCTCTAATATAGCTTAGTACTACTATCTGTATCCGATGGTACCCTGTATCTCGGATTATATCTCATATCATTATTAGAAGCACTTGGCGGAACAATGTCTGAATTAAGGTGCCATCAGATTGCGATTGAGATTGTTTTTTTTAAGCACTAATAAATCAATTAGCTAAATACATTTGTTCACAAATTCAATTTTCGTTTTATCTCAAATGTGCAGCTAACCTAACAAACTGAGTCAGACATCCACTACTATACTTGATATATCTCACAGTATTAGATTTGCATTTGAAATGGCCGCTTCAAAGCAATGAGTGGGTAATGTTGCTATAATGTCCACGCCATCACACAGGACCACGACTAATGAAATTACTGCAGTCATTCGTTCAGACATTATGCTTTTGGGATTAAACTTTAAAGGGCATTCAACTCGATATAAATTGTCATTATTTTTCATACAACCGCTCTTACGTGATTATGACGTTATTACACATTTTTCATTAGATATATTTACTAGCCTTCTATTGAAATCAATTTATAAATTTGTGTAAAACTAATCCAGTAAAGACCTTTGAAAATCTGCTATTTTGCATGAACTTTGACACTTTCATAATTTACTAAAAAATTAAAAAAGTATAACAATTTGCAATGCTTTGCAAATTTGATCAATATTTTGAAAAACGACAATTTTTTTTTTCAAAATCTTTTAAGGGTTTAAAAAAACACGTATTTCCTGGAACAAGTTTTGTAAAATATTCAAGTAAATCACGGAATTACCGAATGCTAACAGAGTTTTCAGGCGTTTACTCTCTTTCTTTGCGTTGCCTTTTCGTCAAACATCGCGTTGGATTGCGTGAGACGAAGTAACAAGCTTTTAAACCATCGATGTTGACGATAGGCGAGTGAAAAAGGACCCTCTTAATTGAAGAATGTATGTTTTATTGATTAGTGCATGATTATGTTGTTTTGAAAGTTCGAAAACTCAATATGTGACTTAAAAGTTACCCGAATACTCAAAAACGTATACTTTATCTGTTAGGCATACTGTTGTCCACGGACGCATAGCTTCATAGACGCGGTTTCGTCATTATACACTTGGTGTACCCCTACTCGACGAAGCGGCAACGACACGAGGGCACGACGATGTTGCCGTTTCGTCAAAGTTTCATAGTTTTATATGAAAGCTGTGAGCAGGCGTACACCAAGCGTACATTGACGAATACGCGTCAATGAAGCTACACGTCCGTGGTTCGTAGGCCTAAGACTTCAATTAGCATAAACAACACTAATTTTGATAAATTTACTAATAAATTATAGATGGATCTTTTACTTAATTACTTCTATTTGTTTTTTAAAAGAATGACAAAAACTGAATGGGATGACATAATCGATAATAATACATTACAAATGAATATTATAAATTCATACTGAAATGGTATATAGAAAAGTGTACTCATCTCATTCATTATGTAAAACTTTACTTTGCAAATCATTTCAGATTTCTAAGAACGGTTCGTTGTTTTGTATACATTTCCTGTTTACAGCGTAGTAATTACATGTACTTCATAATAAATTGAGCTTTTGTTAATCTGTTTCGCGAAGTAATTCCCGGTGCCTTTTTTAATATTATGAGATCATCACCTCTTTCGATTTTGGTCTGGTCTTCATTGAACGACGAGTTACCCATTACTTGCCGTCCGCCAACCCACTTCAATTAAATTTGTGTTGCCATTAAATGCGACACCCAAAGCTCAGAGTGTCTCTAGCGGTGCGTGGCTGAAATTTGCCAAAATCTACCAAGTAATATTAAGTAATCTACCAAGTATTATTAGTATTCATATTTTGTATATTCTATTCAAATAATATTATAAAGGTCGCAATGGCCCAGTGATTAAGGCACCCACTTTTCGTGTATGATGGTTACGGGTTAGAAACTGGGCAAGTACCACTGTGATTTTTTCTTTTCAAGTTTGTCTAGGATATTACTGACACCCCGTACCTTGGAAAGCATAACAATCCGCTGGTTCCAGTTATCATTCGTAGATATTTGACAGTTGTTACATGTAGTCAGGTGCCAGAAAGTCTGACCATTAGTCTATCCAAGGAGTATCGTGTTGCCCAATAACTGAGTTATGGAGGTTGGTTATGCAGACGCTCCATGTAAAACACAGGTACCTATTCAGCCACATCCAGTTAGAATGGAAGCCGACTACTAGCTAGTTGAATAATAGCTAGGAAGATGATGATTCTAATAATATTATAAATTTTAATGTGAAAATATGTACCTAAGTCTGTTAGTGTATCACGCTTAAATATCTGAATGGATTTAACACACGTGAAACTGTATGGACAGGTTCAGGACCTATGATACTTCTAAAATATTCAATGCTCAGTTTTTATGTGTACAAAGCCACCAAATAAAGTTAATGTTATCGTCTTGCCGGTGAATTGTTGTTTTTGGGCTGTTCAATTCAAAATGACTTCGAACTTTTAAATTTGTATAAGATATGAGTGACCAGATGTCAAAAAAAAAAATAGCAAAGTCGAATCCATGCTAAATTCAAATAGACTAATATTTGCAAGGTTGGTCGTTCTAAATTCGAATCTAAAATAGCGCTAACAATTTAATGTGGAATGGTAGATCCAATTTAATACTAAAATAAACTTAGCAGACTTTGTCTTTTAAAAGTCGTTTGTCAGTTGGATTCTAATACAATTTGCTTATAATTTACACAGAATTAAATTTTGAATATTATGTGACATTAAAGTTAATATACCTACGAATTACGTTGTGTAGCACGTTAGCACTAACCGGGTAATCGTCCACAACTTTGACTATAGAGTCTCTGATCTTGATAGAAGTGAGTGCTACATGGTTGTTTATCATAACTTTGGTTTTGTCCATGTTCATTTTAAGACCAACTCTTTCGGAAGCTCTACTAAGATCATCGAGCATTGTGCTGAGGTCTTCCGTAGTTTTGGCCATGAATACTATTGTGTCGTTGGAAAACCAAAGGTGAGTGCTGTACTTGCCATTAACATTAATGCCCAGTCCTTTCCAGTCCAGAACCTTGAAGACATCCTAAATTGTATTTTTTTTTACTTATGATCAGTAACGGGTACAGACAGAGCCCAATTTTATTTGAACTAATTAAAAAATAGAGGTGTATATGTTTGTGTAGAATGTACTATAAAAAGCCTCCCCGAGGTCACCAGGTTGGGAATAAATTAACTAGGTGAAATATCCATTTGGATATTTCCATTATTCATTTGCCTACTGCCTTGGGGTCGGCTTCCTGACTAAGTGGATGCAGCTGGATACCAATAATTTACATGGAACAACGACCTGGTTGACCTTCACAACCCATTGTCACTGGGTGGTTTGATTTTTTTTTGAGCTGAGAATTTATTACATAGTATAACTTCTCCCGTTAAGGATGAAACGAGAGGGCGTGCTAGATTTTTACTGGCCTAAACTTATCTGTATCCTTTAGCCCCGTGTTGCCTTTTGCGTCCTAGGGTCACATTAACTTATTTATTTATGTACACACAATCACTTAAAAATGAAAAAAACAAAAGCAGTTACAAGAGCACAAAGGTACTGCTTATTACAAATGAAATTTCTTCCAGCAGACCTGCGACAGGAGAGTTGGATGAGAGATGCAGACACAGTGTATACAAATAAGTTAGAAAATTAAAATTATACTATATTATCTAAATTAAATCATAATTATATATATCAATAACAGTATATAAAACACATAAATAAATACAATACATAAACTAAATTATAAAAATATATACCTATAAAATATAACTTTTTTTTTAATTTTACGAGATGGTACAGAGGTAATGTTCGTACATATTGTTTGATTGTGTTTAAATTTAGTAATATATTCTTAAAACAGCCTTTTGAAGTATAGACAATAATAGGTATGCTTCCTTACCTTAGTAAGTACACACTTTTATATGTATGATGTGTTTGTAATATACCTCATATGCGACGATTCGATATTTCATGCATTTATTCAATAAATAGTACTTCACAGATGTGGTTGTTTCCTTGAGACCACCTATTTAGATAACACCCAATTGTCAGCAAAGAATCTCTTTGAGTTGATGAATATGTTAGTTGAACTCTCTTTGGGCAAGAATTATGAGAACACTTCAACTGTCAACACTTCATTCATAGATCAAATATAATGTCAATCATAAATCAAATCATATAATGTATTATTAGCTGGCAACTTTCCAAATAAATAAATTGACTTGTAGATTATTAAAGTGGTACCTCAACATACTTCAAATTACAGAGAATATGTTTATTGTTTTCAATTTTAATACACTTTGATGAATAAAATTATTGTTGTATTGTGAGAACCTGATTTAATATGATTTTAATTTGAATATTAAATGGTTTGCTAAATAAGTAAGTCAATCATAGCTCTATGGCTTATTTATTTAATTTAAATACAAAGATAAGTTGTTAATGTAATTATAACAAACTGTGGGTAGTATTTATTTAGGAGTAGCGAATATGTTATTTTGGTATGAATATTTTACCAAGAACTTTATTTAGTCTATCTATTCTATATTCAAAAGAAAGAAAAATAGACTGATATAAATTTAGGTTTTATTAAAACAAACGTCAAAGTTCTCCAGAAATCTCATTTACAATCAGCCATCAACTAGTTTGGACCGTCGAGATAAAATGTTTCATGTTTCAATTTGCATAAAACTCGAATTTGATTTATTTTCCACGCTACAGTACTTCCATGGAGGACAAAAGAACAGAAGACCAACTTCCATACCTTTTTATATGAGCAAGAATTAAGGAAGTACCTATTTAGTGGCAACACTAGTAATATTTTATATTAGATTAGCGGTCTCGACATACCGTCATTGTTATTTCAAACCATCCAAGGATCTACTTAAAATACACACAAAATTAGATCCAAACCAGTCAAGCCGCTTAGGAAAAGTTAAGTGACAAACACACGTACAGAATAATTATATATATAAAGACTAAATGACTCAGCAAACGTGGTTCTGCCGTATAAATTATCGAAGAAAAAATGAGGTTGGGTGTAGGGGGTAAAAAATAGCCTACAACTTACGAAACAACCACATTTTTTTTTTATAAAAATCGGTCGAGTCGTTCCAATGGAATTCGAATACAAACACTGTGACAGGAGATTTTTATATATTAGATAAATGCTTTTATCGACAATCCAAACACTATTTACCGAGAATAAACTCAACTCGACGATGACACTGCACAAAATCATACTCAATGAAAAAGAAAAACAAAAAACCGACCCAGTAAACAAAAAACACACAGTCTTGAAAATAAAAAGCCTAGATAAGAAATACTGCATAATTACACACAAAACACTTACATAGTCTTGATAAGACACTGCAAATAGGACACCACTGTCAGATTTTTCAGTAAACCACTCTCCGTTGAACATAATTTTAACTTGTAACGCGAAAATGGTCCGTCTTGTGTGGAGTCAGAATTCTGTTTCGCAGTACCGTAGTGTCACAGTGTCAATCTTCAGTTTATTTCTGTCGGGCGACACTTCAGAACGGGAACCTATTTTCAATGCAAGTGCGATGCACTTTGATTAAAGGCACGAAACTAGACTGACTGGCGTAGTTAAAAATATCTGTAATGAAGCCGCGGAAGTTGTTTCTATTTTAGAATTATATGTAGCATTGGTATAATTCTGTAAAGGAATGTATTCCTTAGCTGTTAGGACTGGATTGAGGGATCAGTTGGTTGACTTAGAAACTGCTGACGGTAGTGATAGTATCCTCTGAGTTTCTTTGAATAATAAAAAGGTTATTGTGATAGTTTACGTTAATGATTGGGATATTGTTCACATTCCGTATACGATTTCTAAAATTCTGTAAAGGAATGTATTTCTTAGCTGTTAGGATCGGATTAAGGGATCAGTTGGTTGACTTAGAAACTGCTGACGGTAGTGATAGTATCCTCTGAGTTTCTTTGAATAATAAAAAGGTTATTGAGATACTTTACGTTAATGATTGGGATATTGTTCACATTCCGTATACGATTTCTAAAATTCTGTAAAGGAATGTATTCCTTAGCTGTTAGGATCGGATTGAGGGATCAGTTGGTTGACTTAGAAACTGCTGACGGTAGTGATAGTATCCTCTGAGTTTCTTTGAATAATAAAAAGGTTATTCTGATAGTTTACGTTAATGATTAGGATATTGTTCACATTCTGCATATGAGTAGTATTTATCTAAAGAAATTTCGGTGTTAACGTAATCAGTGTCTATCACTAGCTGCCCAACAGAAAATGTCATTAGGTCACTTTGAGTTGTGATAACTACTAAAAGGTTTTTGGTGGTATTTTAGAAAATTAAATTCAACTATAATATATTTTTAATATATTTTAATTATTCGAAAACTGATTCCTCGATAATAACAATAAAGATATTGTGATGTAACATTGGACCGATGACCGATGACCTGGTGAAGGTTGCGGGAATCCGATGGATGCGAGACGCACAGGACCGTTCACTGTGGCGACATTTGGGGGAGGCCTATGTCCAGCAGTGGACGTCTAACGGCTGAAATGATGATGATGATGAATGATGATGTAACATTGGTTGGTGTTGATAAAATGGAGTTGAGAATTTTATTATAGTAAGTATTAGATACCTCAGTCTCTCAGAATAATACAAAATGATTTTAGTCCTCAAGAAGTCGCCAAAATAAAAATAATTTGAAACATTTGGTTAAATGCATGATGTTCAAATACCATAAAGATTCCACCACCGTGTCTTCAGCATCACATTGTAATAAATTCATGTTATCTTGTTGTGGGGCTGGCCCTAGGCCAGAGCACTTCACACTTCAGAGCAATAAATACATGTTAATGGAATCTAATAAACTAATTTGTTAAGATACGTTTTAAGAAACTTTGAACACGCCCGTAAAAAATATACACAACATTTTTTTTTAGGGGGTTTAATGAATTAAGACGAAAAACAAACAACATTCAAGTGCAATAAATTAACCCTAGATCCCACACCAGGATACCCAGAGTCGTGGGTACAATAATTATGTTGGTTACACGTGCAGTATAAAACACGAAACAGATTTAATAGCGGCAGCTGTCATCGTATTGACTAACAATATAAAAAACTTTTTACAAAAAAAATACAACCGACTTCAATGTAAAAAAACACTGAAAAGTGCAAAATAACTTTAATTTCGGAAGTGCGGTGTTTCTATAATAGTTTTGTCTCTTCGTTATTTAACACCGACTTCCGAAATTAAAGTTATTTTGCACTTTTCAGTGTTTTTTTACATTGAAGTCGGTTGTATTTTTTTTGTAAAAAGTTTTTTATTTTTCACTTTTTAGTTATGGTACCACCACTAAAAAGTACCCCTCAGCCATACTTAAATGCCTTATAGCCAGAGTGCATCTCATGACAATTCTAATAATACAAAACACGGTTAGATTAAAATAATTTATTACAGAGTTCCGGTCCCTAACTTCAGGCTTCATCATCAGATATTTCGATATATTACCCCTCTTCTTTCAGTCAGTCATCGAGTACACGTATAAACAAAGCAATTTTACTTGTTACGACAGTTCTGCTGTGATCCCATGAGGAGTTCTGTTTCATATCTACGAAGTTCATGATCAGATTATAACAATATTTCTATGGAACCAACTTGGAAGCATAAACTTTCAAACAAAAAAAAAATTTCAAAATCAGTCTATAATTGACCGAGAAATCGGTGAACATACATAAAAAATAAAAATAAAAAACATACATTCAGCCGAACATATAACCTCCTCCTTTTTGAAGTCGGTTAAAAATTACTCTTAGCCGGAAATAATAAAACAAAATAATTTGAGAAATGGTATTCTCACTTCTCGTAAATTTTATATTTATTATTATTTAAAGCCAGATTTTTTTTTAATTCATTGGATTTTGTAGTAAAGTTTTTAAAATACCTAACCATTTAACTTTTTTTAAAGGGTATCATAAAATAATTTCTTCTACTCTAGCTGGTGTGGGACGTCCCGTACTAATTAGACCAAGAGAAATTGTGAGACTTTTACTGACTAAAATACAATCGTAGTCCTACACTTGCCCTTTGCATTCCATGGTGACGCAGGCGGTCGCCTCTTCTGCGAAGCCATAATGCTAGCAAAGGAGCAGGCGGCCGCACGAGTGAGAGAACGGCCCTCACGCCCCAGCCACCGGGATCCCGATCCCGATTTCCAGCCATCGCAGGCGCTGGCTTGCGGACGGCGAGCAATGGGTCGAATGGTCTCGCCGTCCGACCATCCGGTAACCGTCAGGACCGAGTCCAAGTTGTCGACGACGCGTAGTGTTCCACGCGCACCTCAAGGAGATGTCAGCAAAACCGTAGGGGCCCAGCAGGGTCGAAGCCTACTGGGGCATGGGTGATACGAAAGTGAACTACAGGCCCCTGGAACGAACGGCAAAGTAGGAACAGAAGTGGGTTTTTAGTCAGCAAAAGTCTGACATAATCTCCCACTCCGCCCAAAAGCGGGGGATTTCATTGGGTGATTTGAAAACAAAAGGGCCGTGGTGACTCCTCCCACAGCCCTGGCAAAAAGTAACGTAACCCTTTCGGGACAGTTATGTCTAAGTAATAATCACTATTGGCGGCTATATCGTAATCTGACATAGTATTTGATACATAGTCATTATTCAAATACCTACAATTACATAGGTCTTGAAAACATTTCATCTATAGATGAAATCGCGAGTAGTGAGTTGTGACACTCAATATGCGGGTACCTGCATCATGTATATCCATGATATTATGACCGCAAACCACACAAATACTGAGGTAATTACGCAGTACACACGTCTACCTTGAACATTCTTGACTACCAACCCAAAGTACATACTACTATTCAAACTAAGAAATAAGCTATGAATATTAAACGTGAACTTTTGATTGAAAGGTCAAAAGTACAAACAGTACCACATTGAACTATTGTGCTGAAATTGTTCGGTGAAATAGCTGTGATAGTTATGTATGTGTTACCTTTGTAGCAAGTTCCATTCAAAGAATGGAATTGATAAGTTTCATTGACATGCCTACTGAAATATCATTATTTTTCTGGAGCCAGCGACTTTGTCTGCAAAAAAAACTTTTTAGAAAAAAAAAAATAACCGACTTCACTAAAAAAAACACTAAAAGGATCAAAATAACTTTAATTTCGGATGTCGGTGTTTCTCGGTATTGTTTGTTTCTTATTTAACACCGACTTCCGAAATTAAAGTTATTTTGATCCTTTTAGTGTTTTTTTTAGTGAAGTCGGTTATTTTTTTTTTTCTAAAAAGTTTTTATTTCACACTTTTTAGTTGCGATACACTTATAAACAGAGTGCCTATTTCTAATGACAATTCCAATTAACCCAAATACTGCTAGGTTACATTGTTTTATTATAAAGTTGCTGTGCCTACCTTCCTCCTTCCGGCTCCATCATCAGATCAGTTCGATAGTACCTTATAGCCAAAGAGCATCTCACGACAATTCTAATAAGCCCAAACACGGCTAGGATACATTGATTAATTACGGAGTTCCTGTGCCTACCTTCCGGCTCCATCATCAGATCAGTTCGATAGTACCTTATAGCCAAAGTGCATCTCATGACAATTCTAATGAGTCCAAACACGGCTAGGTTACATTGATTAATTACGGAGTTCCAGTGCCTACCTTCCGGCTCCATCATCATCATCAGATCGCTTCGATGATACCATTTTCAACGTAACTATTCAGAATCATTCATTTATTTGTATTGTCATAGTGGCTTAACTATATCTTCAATGTGATATCTATTTGAGTATGAAGTTCCGTTGACCATTTCTGGTCTTCTTCATCAGTTCCACTTCATCAAATGTTACTTTTTGACTGTAAATGCTTAAGTTCTTGATGAAAATACTAAAATTACCATAGGGTTGCCTATAATTTTTGAGGAGTTCCCTCGATTCCTCATGGATTCCATCATCAGAACTGAATTTTGAAAAAAATGGGACCAATCTGGAAGCATATCCTATAAAGGGAAAAAAAAATTTTGCAAATCGGTCCATAAACGACGGAGTTCTGAGGTAACAAATATAAAAAAAAAAAAAATATGATAAAAAAAAAAAAAATACAACCGAATTGATAACCTCCTCCTTTTTTTTGAAGTCGGTTAAAAAAAGGACATACTTCCTAAATAAAAATTATCCTAATAAGACTGCTTTTCCACCAGATATGTGCTATGCAGTTATGCTGCGAGGATGTAATAGCTAAGCTGTAAAACTATGTGACCGTTTCCATTGATATTAAGCTATGTGGCGGTGCGAGTAAGATGTGCTATTTATTTGCGCTGCCGCAAAGTAGCTGCGCGAGGAAGATGCGCAGTTCGAGCTATGCTATGCTATGTATCGATAGTACGGAAGCGGCACATAGCTACACCACTCGCGACCATCCATAGCACGCATCCGTAGAACGCATCCATAGCACACATCCATAGCACGCATCCATAGCACGCATTCTTCCATATAAAAATCATATCTTTGTTGAATCCGTTTCCACCAGTGCTAAGCTATATGCACCAATGAATGTGATTGGTGGATATCAAACGCATCCATAGCAACGTATTATAGCACATCTCTGGTGGAAAAGCACCCTAACACAATGATTTCTTCCGTACTAATTGGTACGAGAGGAATTGTGAGACTTTTACTTACTAAAACCCACCTGTATTTCCTCAGTTGCCTTTTGCATTCCATGGGTATGGAAAATCCAAAAATCCCACAGCCGTAGCAACCCTTTTCGTCTTGCTGACATTTCTTTGGGACACGTGTGGAACACAACACGCTGTTGACTCGGATTGTGTCCTTATCGGACAACAGCCAGACGGCGAGTTTACCCATTGCACGACATCTGTAAACCTGCGCCTACAGTTGGAAATCGCCTTGCAACTCCCGATGCTTGGAAGTCATCATGCCTATCTAAACAAAAACTACGACAACGTGTTGATCACCAAATTGAAGTCAGATTGTGTTAATGTTAGGCTGAGTTTTGTTTTGCAGAAAATAAAAATGACATTCAGAATATAGGTAAGACTATAACACGAACAAATTATCAAATAATTAACACATTTCTCCTTAGCTCTGGTATAATTAGAGGCATAATGAGCAGCTGCCACGCTTCGTGTTACCTCCATTTCTATTCAGACGAATATAATACGGTTACAGGCATAAGTAACAGTTGCTAATTAGAATGTGCATTCATTACTTTCTTAAACGAAACCTGAAAGGTTCGAAATATTAGGATGTGAATAGAATTTCTAGTTTTAATGAACACAAAGATTGATTAATACGCTTCTAGAATTTTCTCGAATAAGTCCAATATGTAATTAATTCGTAAAAAGATAACGTGTGGGTTTCTCTGCCTGTGTCTATGTTTCTTAATAGCTACAAACTCAGGGTCTTTAAGTAAAGAGTGAACAGGTTACTTCTAGGCATGCGTACCCCAACGTCAGCTATATCATTACTTACCGTCAGGTGAGATATTAGTAGGGTATTATTGGGCATTCTATGCCACTGTCGGCAAGTAGCTCGGCTAGTGCGCCTCGCTATCCGACAGTGGCATAGAATGCCCAATAATGAACGATCGACTCGACTGTGTAGTATATTACTGTACTCACCTGGAGATCATGTGAGTTATACCACTGGCCGCCAGTAGCCGGGCGAGTTCACCGTGCTGCGGACGATGGTATGACATGCGTTTCGTTGTTAGAAACGACTTGATGATTTTGATATGCGCTTCATATATGGTGGAAACGACTTGTTGGGTTTTGTAATGCGCTTCAGCATGGAAACGACTTGTTGAGTTTTGTAATGCGCTTCAGCTTGGAAACGGCTTGATGAATTTGGCACGTATTTTAGTATTAGAAACGACTGGTGTTACTGGACTCATACAAAGATCATGCGAGTTATACGACTGGCTGCCAGTAGCTAGGCAAGTTTGCTTGGCATCGGACAGTAATGATAACCATCGACATGATCAATGATTAAGATTTAACTTAGTCATTTTGACATGCGTTTCGTGGTTAGAAACGACTTGTTGGTTTTTGTAATGCGCTTCAATGATGGAAACGACTTAGTGATTTGGTCATGCATTTCAGTATTAGAAACGACTTGTTGGGTTTTGTAATGCGCTTCAGCATGGAAACGACTTAGTGATTTGGTCATGCATTTCAGTATTAGAAACGACTTGATGATTTTTGTAATGCGCTTCGTGGGTTGAAACGACTTGGTGTTTTTGAAATGCGTTTCAGTATTAGAAACGACTTGTTGGGTTTTGTAATGCGTTTCAGCAGGGAAACGACTTAGTGATTTGGTCATGCATTTCAGTATTAGAAATGACTTGTTCACTCACTGCTTTGAAGGGATCTGCATAATAAACAAGATACATTTTATATTTGGTTTATTTGTCGTAAAACATTGGTTTTTCTGGAAATAATGTATCTACCGAACGCACGAGCTCTTGTAGTTTTCGCCACTGAGACGAATCCGAGTCGGTCTGGAACTTGAGTCGCACAAGCGCCTTCTTCCACAGCTCCTGGGAGTCGGTGTGGCGCGCGTCGTCAGCCTTGTACACCTTGCAGTCGACGTAGTACTCTCCGTTGATGCTCGCTGCTCGCCGCTCGCAGCCGTTGGCGACTCGGTTAACGAAGAATGATGATAGACATGTACTCGATGAATCGTCTTTTGGCAAGGTATCAGACCCGTAGTTGCTACTGATACCGAATACATCATTATCAGTACTGGTTTTTTTACTGAAACAACAACGAAAACTTCTATTAGTTCATCATACACTTACAGGGTACATTTACCGTTTAGATACGCACAGGAAAAAAAAAATACACACTTAGTCAATATGCCTGTAGAACATGAGAGACGTACAAATAAAAATATATCAGGCACTTATAAAGTCATATCTGTCAGCAGACTTGTAACATTACACGAATAACTGATGATTATTAACTGGTATGGCGAACTAAATTATTGAATAGTTTGTTTACCTCGTACGAATTAAACTCGTTGATGGTGGGTTCAACTTGCGTTTCTTATTGTTGTCTGCAGACGGCTTGCGGCTGGGTTTCGTTTTCTGGTCGGGGATCGGAGCTAGTTGAAAGTACTCGCACTCAGAATCAGACCTGAAATAAAGATACAACAAAATAATAGTCAAACATAATTATTACTATCACCTGCATCGGGTCAGACCTCTGAGCTATGAACCGAGCGGGAATGTTTTATACTTACATTTTCCAATTATCTCCAATCGATATGGCAGGCTGATGAAAGCAGTCGTAGTGACTGACAGCAGCAGGCAGCGGTTAGCTATCAACACTGATATTGACAGAATAACGCAGCAGGATCGCAGAGCACTTCTTGAAGATTACTTCCACACTTGTAGACTTCAGTTAGTTTGTACCGAGTACATCGAAAACATGTAGCTTATAAATCGGAAAACGAACGATAATTCACCATATTAAAAATGACGGCAACCGTTCATAAAATATTGTGTAAAACAACTTTTATCCTTAGACGTATTATACTTGTTCAAAAAGTGCACAATAAGGTTGTCTCAGGTAGCATCGAATGACGAGACAGTGAAGCGACTTAGGGTTGACAAAACGTTAACCAGTAGATAAGTTATCAACAACGCTAATAGGGAATATTCTTGCAAGTAATTTAAATATTTGGCAATCTAGAGACAATCATTAGATTAGTATTTATTATGTTATACATCCAAGTTTTACTTCTAATACTTTTATGCTCGAGTGAAGTGGGTACAGGAAATAAGTTAACGTTTCTAAGGTACTCATTTGACCATCTACGTTTTGGTCTCGTCGTACTTTGCTAGACTTCCTAAAATAAATCAATAATATAATTCCCATAACCACACTAACAGCCATGAGTGAAACCACGCTCATCAATATCTAACGATATACTATGATATATTATAATCGTAATAGTGCATTGTATAAAATTTGTATATTGCTTATAAATAAAATGCGTACCAAGTTATTACCAACCCTAACTAAAATAGCTGATTATTGTGAATGTGAATTAAACAATTAAGTTTGACACGCGTGTCACATTTGTGCAAAAACAACTTTTATGATGAAATATTTTTCTGCTTGTAGACAAAAAAATAAAATTTCGTAAGGCATCAATAATATGTTGCTATGTTGTAAACTCTAAAATATTAGATACTTATTGTTTCAAAGGTACGATGGAGTGAGCACCTTTCTAAACTATCACAGAACAATTAAGTAAATTATAAATAATGACTTACTTAATTGTTCTGTGACAGTTGAAGAAATGGAGCTCCCTCCATTTTTTGTCTAGCAGTGGGATAGCATAGACTTATTATTCAATAATTAATATTAATAATTATTATAAATAAATATTGTATTGATCACACGAACGATTTCATCTCCTGGAGCAGCTGTAATCGCTATATTTTGGGACCCGAAATATATCTACATAATTGGAACACGTGTATAAATCATTTCATACTGAGCAGGTAATTATCAAATATCAGAACATAATGACTATTTTTCTATACCCAGAATATATAATTACATGTATACCTAATTATTTATCGATACCTCAAATAAAACCCTTTTTTTATTTCAGATACATTGCTTAAACGTACCAGTGAAGAACTATGTAATGACCCGAAATATAACAACATATTTGGACCAAGCAGATGCACATTCCTATGTTTAAAACATTTCATATTTTGCTGGTAATTATTACTCATTACTAATTATTAATACATTTTCTTCCCAGAACATACAATTATCTACCTAATTAAATTATGTACCTAATGTAACCATTTTTTTTCAGATAAATTCTACCTAAACATAGTTACCGACTTGCATGTGAAGAATTATACAAGGAATCTTGGAACGAATGTAAAATAGTCCTGATCAAGTTGTACTAATAATTTAAATATTTTGTAACTGGTATACCTAAGATCGTGATTATTAATTGTAACTGTTGTAAGTATTACCTAATCTATTTTATTTAAATAAGCAATTATTTTAAGTGTTCTTTAATTTTAAAAATAACATAATGCCTTACTGTTCTGATTGCAAAGTATTTGTAGTAAATCGTCGATGGTCTGGTCATTTACGTAGCAATGTACATAAAAACAATAGCTCTACCTCTATTTATGATAATGTTGCAATTATTAATTCTTCTTTTAAAGAACGAATCATAAGTTACAAAATCATAGCAACTGGCGAACAAATAAATAATTTTCCTGAAATGTTTCTTAATAATATTAGTAAACAAGTTGAAACTCTAATAAACCGATCATTATTGAAACATACAGCTCTGAAAATAAATTTTGAACTTTTTTCTTTTTTTCTTATGTTTAAAAATGATCAAAAGGAAATGAAATCGTTCGCCACAAAAAACATTATTATTAATTTTAATTACGATTTTGATTCAATTTATAAAGCAACGGTTGATTTACTGTTAAAGAAAATTGAAGAGTTTCAGGAGAGAGATAGTGGTTGGACATTTTTGAGCAATTCCCATGTAGAAATAAATATGAATAAATATCAGCCTCTCGGTGGATCTAAATTTATAACTTTACCAAAATGTATAAAAAATAAAAAAGCTTGTTTGAATATTCGTAACAATGATGAGTATTGTTTTTTATGGTGCGTAGTGGCGGCTCTGTACCCTGCTAAACAACACCCCGACAGAGTTTCATCTTATCCCTACTTCCAGGATGTTTTGAATGTTGATGGTTTGACATTTCCGATAACATTTTCGGGTATAGCTATATTTGAGAAAAATAATCCGTTTTTGAATATTTACGTGTATGGTTTAAAAAATAATAAGACTATCGTTGGACCTTTGTATTCAACATCGAATCAAAAATCTAAGAGTATCCATCTATTGTTCTTAGAAAATAATAGTAATACCCATTATTGTCTTATCAATGATTTACCTCGTCTAGTCAGAAATCAGATAACTAAACATCATGGTAAACTGTACTTCTGCGAAACGTGCTTATTGTTTTTTCCGACGCGCACTCAAATTGAATCACACATGTGTGGAGGGATTGCCACGGTATTACCAGAAGAAGGAACATTTTTAAAATTCAAAAATTATGATAGAAAACAAAACATTCCTTACGTCATATATGCTGATTTCGAAACGATACTCGAACCGATTTCCGGCGATAATTTCAACACCACTAACACGTCATACTCACATCGTCACGTACCGG
The DNA here is from genome assembly GCA_905147345.3 of Mythimna impura. Classification (NCBI taxonomy): domain Eukaryota; kingdom Metazoa; phylum Arthropoda; class Insecta; order Lepidoptera; family Noctuidae; genus Mythimna; species Mythimna impura. The sequence continues at coordinate 13,840,036 of LR990356.1, read as the reverse complement.
CCGCGTTCGCCTATAATGTAGTGTCATCATTTAACGATATGGTTGGCGGCTATAGAAGTTATCGCGGAAAAGATTGTGTTTCAAAATTTATACATTTACTGATTGAAGATGCTAAAGCAATACACAGAATTCTAACTAAAAGCGAGCCTATGATATTCACAGAAATAGATGCTCTTGATTTCAAACGCGCTATTAAGTGCTACCTTTGTGAAAATTTACTGTTGACAGATCGAGTAAGGGATCACTGTCATATTACAGGCCGGTACCGAGGTGCAGCACATCGACACTGCAACCTACAACACAAAGTACCAAAATTCATCCCAATATTTTTTCATAACTTATCCGGATACGATTGTCATTTATTTATTAAAAAGTTAGGCGAAATTCCAGGACAAATTAAAATAATACCCAAGACTAAGGAAAAATATATATCGTTTACAAAGTTTATTCCTATTGCTGATAATGAGTTTATACAAATAAGGTTTTTAGATTCTTTCAACTTTCTAGGAACTAGTTTAGACAAACTTGCTAAAACTTTGCAAGTAGACGATTTTGTTAACCTTAAATCAAATTTTTCTGATGAAACACAATTTAGTTTGCTAATTCGTAAAGGTGTGTACCCCTATGACTATATGAAAGATTGGAAATGTTACGAACAAAAGTCATTACCATCGAAATATTATTTCCATAATTCTTTGACGAACGAAGGTATAAGCGATGAAGATTATAATCATGCTCAGAATGTATGGGCTGAATTCAATATTACTGACCTAGGCGAGTATACAGATCTATACTTAAAAACTGACGTGCTTTTGTTGACAGACATATTTCAAAATTTTCGGAAAACATGTAAACAATATTACAAACTCGATCCTGCCTTTTACATAACTGCACCCAGTTTATCGTTCGATGCAATGTTGCTAAAAACAGGTGTTCAGTTAGAACTGATTTCGGATCTAGCTATCATCAGAATGATTCAAAGCGGTATACGAGGTGGCTTGTGCATGTGTTCCCATCGGTATGCAAAAGCAAATCACAAATACATGCCAGAACATGATGCATCACAGCCTCAGAGTTTTATAGTATATCTAGACTGTAATAACCTATACGGCTTCAGCATGTGTCAGTATTTACCATATTCTAGTTTTAGATTTCTTGATGAAATTGAATTAACTAATTTTCGTGTAGAAAATATTGAGAATAACTCTGAGTGGGGCTTTATATTAGAAGTCGATCTTTTTTATCCTGAACATTTACACAAACACCACAATGATTTACCATTTTGTCCTGAGAAATGTATACCTCCAGGAGGTAAAACGAAGAAACTAGTTGCAAATTTGCATAATAAGTACAACTACGTAATACATTACGTTCATTTAAAAAAATGTTTAGAACATGGTTTAATATTACGTAAAGTTCATAAAGCTATTACTTTTAGACAAAGTCCCTATTTAAAACAGTACATAGAATTAAACACTCGATTAAGACAAAAGGCAAAAAGTTCTTTCGAACAAGACTTTTTTAAGTTGTTAAACAACAGTGTTTTTGGCAAGACATTAGAAAATACTGAAAATAGAGTAACCGTTCATTTAGTTAATCAATGGTGTGATCAATCTAATCGAACTAAGAAATTTATATCCTCCGAGAGACTTGTAGCCAACCCCTATTTTCATAGCGCTTCTATTCTAACTGAAAACTTAGTTGCAATACAAATGAAACCTGACCAAATTATTTTAGATAAACCTATTTATATTGGATTCACTGTATTAGAACTTTCTAAGACACACATGTATGACTTTCATTATAATATTGTTAAACCTTTTTATGAAGATCGAGTGCAGCTGTGTTATACAGATACCGATTCGTTTGTTTATAAAATATTCACGTTTGATTTTTACCATGACTTGAAGTGTAATTTTTTGCAATATTTCGACACCAGTAACTATGATGATAAAAATGATTTTAACATACCGATTATGAACAAAAAAGTGCCAGGTTTGTTCAAAGACGAAATGGGAGGAAAATATATCTCAGATTTTGTTGGTTTGAGATCCAAGCTTTACTCAATAAAAACCGTTGATAAAGTCATTAAAAAAGCAAAAGGAGTAAAATCAAGTGTAGTAAGAGACTTAAATATAACAGATTATGAAAATGTTTTATTAAATGGTGGAATTATTCGTAGAAAAAATATTATGTTTAAATCTATAAAGCACGAAATATTTACTAAGTGTGTCAACAAAATTGCTTTATCTCGAAATGACGATAAACGCTCAATATCTGTAGATGGAATATCAACGCGTGCCTGGGGTCACTCACTTATTTTAAAGAGCGAAAATGTATTTTAAGATTAAGCTAATTAGTAATAGAGTTCGAATATGATTTATGTAACGTACGTAATCTTAATATAGCTTTTAAAATATACCTAAATAACTTTTTAATGTATGATAAATATAATTCATAGTTTTAAAAACCTAAGTTATTGTAAAAATATAAATAAAATGTTAATGACTATGACTACTTGTTTAATTTATGATTTAAGACATCATCCTCCTTTTTTGTAGTTGGTTAAATAAAATGAAACCCGACCAAGATTCAAGTTGCAACATGAACTGCACGTTGAAACTTGAATCGTTCGTTTTTCAGAGGCAAAATGTATTTTGTACTTATTACAATAAGACTGATTATACAAATTTTGAAGAGCCATGTTTGCGTCAATTGCATAACGCTGATCATACAAAATACCTATTACAAACACGTAACAGTGCATTACCCTCAGAAAAGCTTAGTTAACATTTTAATCTAAATTGGGAATCGTTGCGATGGTATTTTTTTTTTGTCATTTACGAAATAAAACTCACCTTGAGTACTTGTACGAAGCACACAACGTATTGCTTATCGCGAGCATGTCATTGGTAAGTTTCTCAATTTATTTTTATTTTGTTTAGTAACTAGCGATAGAGTTTTCAGCAATTTTGCTCAAAGCTATTAGTGAATCTGCTATGAATGTTGTAACCCGTTGACAATTCGTTTATGCAGCACTATATCAACGTCTACGGTTTAGTTTAAACTTAATGAGCGTCTATTTTTGTTCCAGAATACAGAATCAGAGATTATGTTTAGCCAGTACGCTCAAAATCCTTATGAAGGATTCTCCGAAACGCTTCACAACGAACCCGAGCACAGCAAACATGTGACGAAAGAAAAAAAGTCAAAACAGCGATGCAGGGAAAAGTCGAAGAAGCACAATCCAACTAAATCTTTTGTGATGAGCCGATTACAGCGACGAGGCATGAAATTAATAAAAATATCAGTCGTAGATCTAACCAATAACAATTCGCAAACCAGTGACACAGACAGTGACAGTGAGAACGTTATTATAAGTGCTCAATACATTGTTAAAGACGCTATCGACAATGTTATGGACGAAACTGAATCTTTAGTTAAAAAAATATCTAAATCTTTAATAGATAGTGATTTTTAATATATATCTGTTTGCGTAAGAAGTTGATTAGGCAAATATTTAGTACTTATTATGTTGTTTTATTTAATTTTAAAGTAGAGTGATTATTTGAAGAAGTTTTGGGTGTTTAACAAAATAAAAGCAGTTTTACTATACAAATGATTTTTTTATTTATAAAACCAATAACCATATAAGTAGGTACACATTTATAACTCTAAATACTTTCTTATACATAACACATTTTTAAGAGCACAATGCTTTAAATGTTTTATACAATTTAAATTAATTCTTCCTTCACAGTATTTTTTATGTAAAATATAGAAATTAGGACATCCTTCGGTACCAAGGTCTGATACATTACAGTTCTCACAAAGTTCCTTTATCCACTTTACTTTCTCCAAACCATTAACAACGATTTCCTTATTTTCTAGATAGGGAACGATTACACGATGAAATTCTTTATAGTCGATATACCCTTCGTTCCAATAAATGCCTCTGTTTCTTTCCAGCCATTTAACTTGCCTCTTTTCGTCACTTGTTAAGTATTTAAACAAGTATGGTGGTTTTATTAAAAATGTTTGCGTATAATCACGGGTAGCAAAAGCTAACTCTTTTATTATAAAATTATTGTACAGATCTTTAAACCCTTGAACATCTAATATGACAGTATTCGGATTCATGATATTTTCCTGACTGTATTACTTAAAGGTTTATATTCAATAATACAGTCATTCAATATAAGACAATACGCAGAAGTTTGATCGGGTATTTCTGAATCACTCTCGATTTCCACTCTTACGTCTACAACAGGGCCTGTCTTTACATTATCAGCTTGTCTAGAGCAATCGATGACAAATAGTGGCGCCAAATCTTTAAATTGTTTTTCACTTAATAAGGGCTCCGGTCGACGCCCGTAATAAGACTGTTGAAATCTGACGTATTGCTCGTATAATAAAGCGATTCTGTTATTCGCGAAACTCACATTTAGGTTTTCATACGGAAAGTAAGTAGAGTTGAGGTACACTTTTACATCACGAACATGACAATGATCGAACTGAGACATATCAGAACTGCTATTGTTTTTTCTATTTGTCTGTAGTCCCATAATAATGTATCTTGGTTTCTCTATTTGCGAGGATGTTTTGATTGACCAGGTATGTTTTGTAGTTTTAGGTAAAGCAGGATATTCGTACAGATCCCAATTTCTGAATATCATCTGGAGTGGTCGATCTTTTTCTAATAGTTTCAGCAAACTTATTTTTTCCTTGTCAGACACTTTAACGTGCGGCACGCGCCAAATGATTTTATTTATCTGTACGTCTTCTACAATTTCACCAGTGTTAAGTTTTACAGCATTCAGGTTAGTGTTACTTCGTAGCAATATCAGTTCGTGCCTACAATTTATCACGACTTTCTTGAAATCCTCTGCGAAACCGATAATATTACAGAGTGGTATAGAAGCAGAAAAATTACCTCCGTTAATGTTTTTTGTACCATCTATATTCCAGCCCCATGAATTCGATGTCTTTGATTCGTTCTCATTCATTGATATTAATGATTTCATGGTGGTAGTTACGCCAGCATTTTTTATTCTATCAATTTCTACTCCATTTAACTCGTACCTTATGTCTTGAAACAAGTAGAGTAAAGCATTATTCGTGAAATGAACACTAGTGGCTTTATCTTTCATATCCTTTTTGCTAACGATAACGGATCCTTCCAAATACAAGGTACTCGCTGATGGGAGAATGTGCAAGTCCTGTTGATTAATAGGTATGCGAATTTCGTCGTTTCTATTAAAACTAGTTACATAGGGCTTGTAAGAATGAAATTCAATTCCTTCAACCGTATTATCATAAGTTGGAGCGGATAAAACGTCTAAGATATTCATTTTAGTAAACCAATCACTTTGAGAAATGTCTTGTTGTCTTTAGTTAATTTTATTTTCTTCTTACAGCGAGCTCTTAATGGGGTGGATGCTTGAGCGGGACTGATATTTTGAATTTGTTGATGCACATATTTATTGTAGTCAATCATTTTTTGATTCTAAGATGCAAATACAGCTGCACTTCTTCACCGCGTAAAGAACAATGGTCATTCTCCTAACATGCTTGGACCATAAAAAAATAGTAAAACGTAACTTGATGAAACATATATCGTTTGATTTGCCTGAATGAACATTACTAAGTACGGCATTCGATATATTTTTAAAAGTACGGAGAAACTAGTAAATAATTAAAATGTTTTTTAAGGTTATGTGGTTTATTAATAATCTGTAGCATTTCAAAAAATATGTCAAATATATAATTTCTCTATTTCGCGCCAAATAGCACCTACTTTATAGACGCGGCGGGATGTTGCTTTCTGTTTCTATTGGACAGTACAGCTCACAGAGTAACTTTTTATGTATAGTAAGGTTGATGGCAACAGCAACAATAGAGAGATCTAAAAACTTAGTAGAGCCTAGTAACAATTATGAAACTATCCTCTAGATTCACCGGAGTACCTAGTAAGCCTGCGCACGGGCAAAACCGATGTATAATGGACCAAACTTATTGAGGTCAGATGTCCCACCGTTTTATAAACGGTGCATAGTTTAAGAATATAAGTCATAAGCCTTTAGATTTAGCTGGTGGGCTGTGGGCACACTATATCTGTTCTAAAAACTCAAGTTGTCTTTATTCATAAGAATCTTAATAACATCCTTACATAAAAATTAAAAATTAAATAAAGAATTTTTGAGAAGTCTAGTTATCCCTCTTCACTTGCAAGATCACAATCACTAAGGTAGGTAGGTACTGATAAAAATTAGGAAAAAAATAAAAACAAATTAGGTACTTTCTTTATTCTTTATTATAATTCTCTTATGAATACCTCATCAAGAAATGCGGCAGGAGCAGCTACATTTTGTTCGTATCTGGCCCATCCAAGATACCAAACAATGGTCATAACATGAGCACAACATCCTAGTGTGCGTCTACCAACAAGGCAATTACAGCAATATTCTCTAATGCCAGCTAACCCAGATGTGTTATTATTTATTAAAATGTACACATAATATTGTTTTCTGCTAATGTGTCTTGACTTTATTCTACCTCTTATAATTGAGACTTCATCTATATCCAAATTGGAAAAATACAGAGAATCCGGTATTTCCCTACAGACTTCAATTCTGTACTGCCCATGGAATCTGATATGTTCTCCATAGTAGGAGAGTGCTTGGCGAAGTTGGTATGTACCAAGAGCAAATAAAATATCCATTGCTGAATGTAATTCAGGTATCTCAACATCATGTTCCTCTACTTCAAATGCTTCTACCATATTTGTTGAAGAAAAATCAACCAATACATTTTCTGTTTGTTCTTGCTGCATACGCAGAGCATTTCTTTTTGCTTTCATCCAGCAAGAATGACATACTCTGTCATTTGTAGTTAGCTAAAACAAAAGAGAGAATTGGTAAACTTATCTTAAAATACTTTTAAAACCCGCCTATTATTGTTCTATTGTCTTGTTCTCATACAAAAGAGGCACAAGCATTGATCACTATGTTTGCTTCCTCAAGCAAAGATAGTGATCAATGCTTGTGCCTTACACTGCCAACAAACTGCCTCCAGTTTGGCAACTCCACTATATTAATTATAAACCCAGCTCTCCTCGAAATATTGTTTCTTTTAAAAATAACCTTTAGGAGTTATTACACACCAAGCAAACTCTAGAGTGACCCACAACCTGAGTTCGACTACTTCCGGGAAGTTGGTTGTCATGGATTGATATTTCTCCATGGATAATTTGATTAACCCTCATCATCACAGCATCTAAACAGGCCTGACAGATATTATCACTGTTCTCAATCTGTAAAATAAGTTAATTGCTGAAGAATCTACATGGAAAGTCATCAACTTTTTATTTAGGCATCAAAACTTTATTATTTATTAAAAAGTAAATATTACTGTTTTCTGTGTAATTTGTATCGTACACAAAATACTCAGAAAACATTTAGATGAGGATGTAGGTTCTGAAATGAAAAATCTTACGATGCGTTGTGGTGCTAGTAAATTAATATCTGAATACTTACGATACGAGGCGAAATCCTTTCAGCAATAAAAGACACCACTCTAGTATCTTGTTCTAGGACAATGTGTCGTGCAATGCGATTAACGCATATTCCACAGTTTACACACAGAATGCGCGAAGACATGACTACTTCCACTCCACTGACAAATCCAAAACCAGATGAAATCAAAGTCCAAAAAACGAATGCCAAGTTAACTAGAATAGAAGATTCGATCGGAGTCCGTAAGCAAAGCAAGATATTGTTAGAATAACAGGGAAAACACAAGATCGCACAGAACACAGTCGTCGCCGAAACCACAACAACACGGTCTGCGCAGAAAATAACAATCTTTTGTTTGTGTGTCAAAAATAGGGTGGCTCCATATTCGATCGATGTACGGCATTATCGATTTTTATATGCAAAATCATTTTTTAATTCATGACTTGATTCAATTAAATAATAAAAAACAAAAAAATCTGTTAGTGGATTATCTTAGATTAAATAAATAACAAAATTATAAACAGTTGACATAACCTTGGATTTAATTTCGATTTAGAAATTAAATCGATATCGATTTTGAAACTGTCTACGAAAAGTATGGACTTCTCTAAGAATGTTAACATTACGGATGCGTTCATAAATAAGATATTTTCAAGCGTTCTAATAAACAAAAATAATTATTTAAAAAAAATGAATATCTTTTTTCCTCCTGCTTTTAAAAATAAACTGATGCCATCCGTTAATTACATTGATAATATACTATGTTATGATGACAGTCTCATTTCGGTAACAACACTTTTTTTTCCATGGTCCATATTGGCCATCCTTCTTTATTAAGCGGTTATTTATATCTATCAATCGGATATGTATGCAGCTTATGTTGTTTTGGTTGACTGGAAAGTATATTGCGTTTTTTGGAATTTCTATAATTCTATAGCCAGGAGGTACGTTAAGCGCGAATTCGTGAATTATGTGACTCGGCTTTCCGTTTGTGTACGAGCCGCTTACGATATCACATTCGATCCTGATCACTGTCGTAGGTAAAATGTTGACTGGAAACTGTGACACATGCCATTTATTTGGTTCCAAGATCTGCTTATCAAAACCTAATAAATTTCTGATAGTATCCTCTTTACTAAAATTTATGTTTTTTGTACAGAATACAGTAGTTTTTAATGTATTGTTATTGCACTGCAGTTTGATTGACGCATCTTTAATGTTAGATTTTAAGTAGTCATTAATATCTTGCAATTCGTAGGTGCCTTCAGGTATTTCAATAACTTCGTTAGAGCCATAATAGAATTTGTTATTTGTTTTGTCGATGTTTGGAATAGAATTAAATGTTGAAAAATGCAATAAGGCACACTCATACTGTTCATTTAGTTGCAATGTGTTAGGATAGTACGTAGATAAAGTTGACGAGTTTCCAGTTATTGACAATGTGAATGACATCTTGCAAATGATAGAAATAAAAGAAAATTATAATTTTTATACGTTTTTATTCCAAAAAGTCCTTAGATATTCTAAACATAAGTGACCACAGTTTTCTGTGTTAAATTTCTGATATCTAGTATAATTATAAAAAATATTACATTTCTTAAAATATCGCATTAATTCCAATGGAGGTTTCAAATCCCCAAAGCTATCAAAATATTCACAATAGTTGTTAACTTTAACATAAGCTACCCAATGTGTTCCAACATTCTTATAATTATCCAAGTTAACGACACCACATTCAATCCGTTTTGGCATCCTTGGTAATTGATCTTTCATGTAGACTCCTCGAAAGTAGGGGATGTTACGTGCATACTTTTGAATATCTACATTAGTTAGAGGACGATTAGGTAGCTTATTTCTTAGTTTTTTGAAGATTTTATAAATAAACCTTTACCATTTTTATGTGACTTAATGTATAAGCCCTTGCCTAACTTTAAAGACTCCATGGCCTTATTGTGTCTTACTGTTTCTTGCAAATTTTGCTGACTAGTTTTGTAATCGTTTACAGTTTTTGCAATACCCGCCGCACCACCAGCTAAAGTACCTAAAGCCGATAAACCCGCAAAAATTGGGATTAAAGGTAGAATTCCTCCAGTTTTTGGCAATGGTATCACACGCGGTACTCGAATTTTTGAAATTTTTGGAAATATTTTTTTTGCCGCTGCGTAAGCAACGTTGATTAATGTTTTGTTATCCTTTGGGTTCAGTTTCTTGATCGTTGAACTTATTTTTGACACGAAACTCTTAAACGTTTTGACGCCGGCACCAGATTTTAATTTAGCTTTCATAACTTTGCTCACTATCCATGAACTCAGTTTTTCACCTTTTCTGGCATCTTTCGACTTAAGTCTTTGTTTAGCCATATTTAATAGTTGTAAATCGGCTTTGTGGCGATTGGGTAAGTCTGTATGGTTTGCATAGGCAATGTCGTGATGCATACAAGCTTCGTCTAGCTTATTCACACCGCGATCACCTCGTTGTAATCGTTTCTGGAGTTTGGTTCCTGGCCCGCAATAATTGTAACCAGGCAAATGAAGTTCGAACGGCAGATTATTAATTAATGAATTAACTAGTTCACCTCCTTGCATTGTCCGAATTGCAATGATGAAAATAGTGCAAAAATAATGTTTATATTAATATTATTTTAACCCACAATTGCATTTTTGTCTATCCAACTGTTTTCTGAATTGTTTAGACCCAACCATTTTACGAACATTTTTGATCCTTTTCTTTTTAAAACTCTTTCTATCAAATAAACACCAGGATAGTTAGATTTTTGAAGTTCTTGCTCGTAAAAAGTTCCCAATATAGCTTGCTTTCGCTGATCTTCTAAATGATATGTAACAGGTATGGTAAAATTAATCTTTTTTATGGTAAATATTTCAGTTGACCAATTAGGTGTATAACCTTTCTCAAACTGGTGTTTGTATTTACTGATCCGAACGAAATCACCCACTTTGAACTTAGGTTTTCTACAAATAGGAACATGTTTAAATGATTTTTTTATATTTTCTTCTATAACTGATACATTAGCTTTATTCACTTCGATTGGTTTAACTCTAATTGTTCGATGTTTTGTGTTGTTATATGTCTTTAATATATCTTGTAACGGTAAATCTAACCATTTATAGTTTCCATTCAGACTAAAACATTTATATAATTTATTTTTAATAGTTTTAATGAGTCGCTCTACAATCGAAGCTTTTTTGGTAGAATATGATGAGTAATGGTTAATATTGTATGACTTCATAAGCATCTGAAATGAGTTGTTATAAAACTCTGTTCCCATATCCGTTTGTAAATTATCAGGTTTGCGTTTGCTGTTTATCAATATTTTTTTGAATGCTCGAGTAACATCGAGTTTATTTTTTGTTTTTAATGGCTCTGTCCAAGCATACTTTGAGAAGCAGTCAATCACCACTAAAATGTAATTATAACCTTTATTATATTTCTTTAGGTTTTGCATGTCCATCAGATCAGCTTGCCACAAGTCATCGACTCCCTTTAGAATGACAGGACGTCTAAGGAAATTTCTTCGTGCTGCTTTGTGTATTTCATTAACAATTTGCTGTTTTGTCATTACTGAGTTTTTTGAAGTAATTTGTCGACCTCTTCTTTAGTATAAAACTTATCTTGCAAATGACTTATAATTGCAGGTATCTTGGCTTTTAAAGTAACTTGAACTGTTTCCCGTGCATCTATAATACTTTGTGAACGCAATGTACCAATAAGTGTATTAAATTCTTTTATCATATTAGCACTCATTCGATCTACATAATCCTTGTTCACTGCATCACCAGCTTCTACTGGATTTTTTATTCCTCTCAGTCTCGATGTTTTTAAATCAAAATCTCCGTTTTCTGATTTTAATAAGGTATTTTCATTAATCTCAAATAACTCTGATAATCGCATTCTTTTATGAATATGATGTCCGAATTTATCTACGTTCATGTTTAAGGTGTATTGTGTTGTGAGGTTTATGATAAAATGAACACACGTTTTAAAATATGTAGGTATTTTATTTATTTATAATTTTACTTTCACGTAATTCTTCAATGATAGATATAATTTCATTATCTAATCCTGTGTTACCAGCATCTCGAGATGCAATTAATAATTTTAATCTATCCACCAGTTCATTTGGATCGTTCCAATATACAAAATCAACCTTTTTCTTCCACATTTTTGTTAAGGGTAGTCCTTTTCCCTTCGATTGAGGGGTCTGAATAGTACTTTGTAGTTTGAAAATAGGCTTAATAACTTGCATATACTTTTGACCTTTATTACTTTTTATTGGTTTATCCGACTCATAGTCTCGTCGATGTGCATTTGTATCAAGTAGCATTGACTTATAATGCTGCATGTCACTCTCTGTAACCATGTTTAAATCTACGGTCTTCTTCAATAACAACTGTTTCAAACCAGACGTATTTCGGTATTTGCGTCCAGCTACAGTGATATATTCATCGCCGATCGTTATACGAGCAGAACCTAACATCAATTTCCCGTTCTCTACTCTGACACCGAATGGAATATCTGACAGTGCTTCTGAGGATACAGACCAGGATGACGTGTCACGACCTGGGTTGTTTTCAACTAATGATTTATATGAAGAGTCACTTTCGATATCAGATTCATATTCATCTGAATTGTCTTTTTTATCATTGGCTTCTTGATTCTGCAAAGTTTTATCAATAAACGGAAGTTCTTCATTTTTTGTAGGACACAGTGAAGAAGTCTGCTTACTGGCTTTAGCAATCTGGTTGAGTGGTCCTGTTACAGGCTTGAAAACTGATTCCAGTGTTTGCTGATTGTTAATGTCAACATCTCTCATTTTACGTACTTTTTTCTTAACAGCTTCGGCTGCAACTACTATTTGTCTTTTTAACGATTTTTCCATTGCAGAAAAACAAGCCGATAGTGATTGATTAAGCGATGATTGAAGAATAATAATATCACGAAGGTAACGGACTTAAATAACTATATTCTTAATCAAAGACTACAAAGGTATCAAATTTGTTTCTGTAACATCCCTTATTTTTTAAACAATCTTTATTAATTACTACATAATTGAAGGGCTCATTCCATATTTTTGAACACATTTCACGAAATTCAATCCACGTCATATCAGTGTTGACATGTTCTTCATAAATATGACGTAAATTAATGTCATCTTGTTTAAAAATTATGATTAAGTTCGCGTTGTCTCTTACTAACTGCTTAGGGATTTTACTATAAGTTTGATTTAGATAAAAACAATCGATGAACTTATGTCTTCCCATTGCGAAATAATCACGCATGCTATCTTGATTTTCGCAAGCAACATCATCAAATATTATCACAGAGTTAGGTTTCGCGTCTTGAACTCTTAGCACTTCCTCATTTCCATGATATTTCTGAAGTGAAATACCTGGTACTCGTTGTAAAACTTTTTCTAAAAAAATGTATTTGGGTTGGTACAGAGTTTTCGAATAAACATAAACATTTTTAAATCTTAATCCATTTTCGTGTATGAGAAGACCAATCAATAAATTGGTTTTTCCACAATTGGATGGTCCGCAAATGATACATCGAACTGAGTCAGGTAACAATTCTCCGTGACGAAAACTAGTCTTACAAACATCCTCGCAGATTGTTGTAACATGTAGTGATTGTGGTTGCTTTACAAACTTCATGATTACACTTGGAAACCAACTGATTGCTAATGAGTAAATGTATCTGATACATTAATATTTATAAACTGAAATAGTACTCTATCTTTTTCGCGATAGTGCGATCGTTTGAACAATGACAAACTCGCAAGATCATTGATTAAGTGGTTTGGAAGCGATCGTACAATATTCGGTATTCTACGCGAGTTTTGTAGCAATGAGAACTCGCCCTAGCTACTGGCGGCCAGTGGTATAACTTGCAAGATCTCGAAGAGAGTACAGTAATTTGCTCTACCGTCGAGTCAATCGTTTATTATTGGGCATTCTATGACACTGTCGCGTAGCGAGGCGCACTAGCCGAGCTACTTGCCGACAGTGGCATAGAATGCCCAATAATACCCTACTGATATTGGTCAAAAGCAAGTCTATCCATAATAAAACAAAAAAAAAGAACTGGTTTAAATACACGTAACGCCATGTTTGACCATTCAGTTGGCTGTCGATCATTTCGTAGAACGAAGCATTGAAAAAGCGTATTTCTGATAAATTGTACCTTTTACTAAAAATTGTTTCGTAGAACCCGTGTCCATCCAATACAACCATAGGTAAAAGATATTTTGGTAAAGCCAGTGAAGGACAATTTAGGAAACTACTTTCAGCTTGTATTCGAAGTGAAGAAAAAAGAAAACGGAAAAACTTTCTTTATGAACTTGATAAAATCTTTCTTGAGTCTTCACGTTCAATAGGTACGCTAGATGACCTAGCCAACGGATATAAACATTTTATGACATCTGACGTCACCAAACCAAATTAAGGTCAAGATACTAAGTAAGTTTACAACTCAAGACATACCTACATTATGCATCGAACTTTGGTTTTACGATGTTCCCCGATCAAGAACCCGCCTTGACCTTCGAAGAATCTTTTGTACTTCGAAAATGACTAGCATTTTCCGTGAGGCCATATCCCTCTGAACTCAAGGGTCTGATTGAATGAGAAAGGGTCCAGTCCTAACATAAAATATTTTGATTTTACGATGCCTTTGAAACGCCAAGATATATTTCAATCGAAAAGATATAAAAACTGAAGTTATTCCAAAATTAAATCTTTTTATCATAATAATACAGTTGAATTTAATAAGTCATTGCGTAGATTTTTTTTTTCTTAATAGTAGTTTCATTATGATACTTAATAATGCCCCGTTGGTCTCGCGGTCGCAAGCACGACTGCGGAGCGTGGTTCCTTCGGCTCGACTTCCAGGTTGAACAGAAACAGTTAATAAATTTCACCTAAGTAGCCGGCCGAAGCTTGGAATTTGGAGGTGAGAAATATCCTAATGCCTCAGAAAACACATCAAGCCAGTCCCTGCACCTGATCTCTGCACGTTTGTGTCATATTGCCATCCTATCGGAATATGAGAGTAAAGAAACAGAGAGTTTACCTGCGTTTGCGCTCATACATGTGCGTACTTGTCTGATCTCCGTTGAGTTTCGACACATTGACCGAAATCCAATCGGAAGGACTATTATCATTACGGAACGTCAATCATAGGACCACTCAATCTAGCTTGCTTTAGCCCTATTTCCAGCCATAACCCACTTCTTCTGGTGAAATAGATGACGATGAAAACAATTTGAATGACAGAAAAATTTTATAATCTGGTGTAATACTTATTGATATCTGTTTTATGCTAAACAATTCATCATCACTTTCACTTCCTAAATAAAAATGCAAATTCTATATTATTCATTTTTCACTGAAAAATATTGCACGGAAGCAACTCATCAATAAAAGCTACCACGAAGCTATTAGCATTTGAATAGAGGAAATCTTTGCTATTGAATTATTCATTTTGTTTAGTTTTGCAATGGATCCCCCTTTCCTAAAATAAAATAAAATAATTGACTTAATTGTTTCCTGAGTTCACCCACGACTTTAGAATTCGCTGCTTTCGTATTGCTATTTTAAGCCATATTATGTTTTTAAAATAATATAAATATTCCTGAAGTAGGAGCGCTGGTCAGAGAGCCTGCCTAGCGTTAATAATATCATCCGTTGAGCTCTTGTCACCGCAAAAATACTAAATGTTTTAAACCCTAACAGGCATCGGCCCTAAATCGAGCCCCGTTCATTTTGTTGCCATCTCTTGGCGGCGCGCATGAAACACAACGCGCCGTCGACTTGAGTTTGGCCAGATGGCTAGCTACCCACTGCTCGCCTTCGCAAGCCCATGCCGACGGTGCCGGGATAATAATAAACCTACCGCTTAAGTTGTCAAAAACAATAACTACTCGTATTTAGCAAGAAATGGAGTAACTACATCTTTCAATAATTCTCGTTCTTAAATCAACGAAGATAGCCGTCCCGCCCTACATAACACTAACTATTCGACTCATTGTCAGACTCAGTGTCTCAACGCCAAAACTTCCGTATACAAGCACTTAGTTACACTGTTAGTTATTGTTGCTGAGCCTTTTTGGGATAAATCTGGTTTGCTAACTCTGGCACGACAACGTTCCGTATGGTGTTCGGACGTCAAGAATAACACCATCCCATCTCTTCCCGAGGGTTGGGCACGCCATAATTATGGCGATAAGTCCCCTCTTTGAGGAGTGGCTGGAAAGGCCTCACGGCGTCCTTACCTACCGCATGACGCAGGTCCTCACCGGACATGGTAAGTTCGGGAGGTTCCTGCACCGGATTCGTGCAGAAGAGACGCCCGGGTGCCACCATTGTGTGGACCGCCCGGAGGACACGGTGGAGCATACGGTAGAGGTGTGCCCTGCTTGGGCAGAGCACCGCCGTGTTCTCGTGGGGGCGATCGGCGGCAGCGATCTCTCGCGCCGGGCCTTGGTACAGGCCATGGTCCGGAGTGAGGAGGAGTGGCAGGCGGTTGCCTCCTTCTGCGAAGCAGTAATGCTAGCAAAGCGGCCGATCGCGTGAGGCAACGGTCCTCACGCCCCAACCGCCGCCGGGATTCCGATCCCGATTTCCGGCCACCGTAGGCGCGGGCTTGCGGACGGCGAGCAATGGGTGGCTCGTCGTCCGATCGTCCGGTAACTGTCCGGACCGAGCCCAAGTCGTCAACGGCGCGTAGTGTTCCACGCGCGCCTCAGGGAGATGTCAGCAACCGTAGGGGCCCAGCAGGGTCGAGGCCTACTGGGGCCATGGGTGATGCGAAAGTGATCCCCGGGGCCCTGGAAAAATGGCAAAGAAGGAATAGGAGTGGGTTTTTAGTCAGTAAAAGTCTGACACTATCTCCCGCTCCGCCCAAGAGCGCGGGATGTCATTAGATGATTTTCCCACCCGAAAAAAAAAAAAAAAAAAAAAATCTCTTCCCGAGGGTGTCGTAAGAGGCGACTAAGGGACATACCAGAGAATGGGCAGCAGCATCCTCTGTGCATTACAACAACCAAACTGCGATCGCCAACCCGTCTGCCAAGCGTGGCGATTATGGCAACCCCCCCCCAACATGAAAAACAGAAGGAAAAAATGGCCCCTAGTGCCCGGCAGCCCGTCTACCCTTGACTCCGGTAGCGGTCAAGGCCACGACGAGGCAAGGGGTGCGAAGAATCTCCGGATGAGATTTGGCTACCCATCTATTAAACGACTCGACCTGGCAACTTTCAACACGCGTACACTGAGGACTGACGAGAAGATCACCGAACTGGAGGAGGAATTGAGCAGGTTGCGATGGAGTATTGTGGGATTGTCTGAAGTCCGAAGACAGGGGGAGGATACGATAATTCTCAAATCCGGTAACCTGCTCTATTTCCGGGAGGGTGACCAGCAGTCCCAGGGTGGTGTCGGGTTTTTCGTCCACAAGTCCCTTGTGAACAATGTCGTGAGGATCGAGAGTGTGTCGACCAGGGTGGCGTACCTTATACTCAGAATATCATCAAGATATTCGCTGAAGGTCATACAGGTCTACGCCCCGACCTCGACACATCCCGACGACGAAGTAGAATCCATGTATGAGGATATATCAAGAGCCATGCATGGTTCTAAGACTCACTTCACCGTGGTCATGGGGGACTTTAACGCGAAACTGGGCAAACGAGACGGTGACGAGCTGCGAGTGGGGCAATTTGGATTTGGACGTCGGAATCACCGGGGACACCTACTGGCTAGCTTTATGGAGAAGGAGGGCCTCTATATGATGAATTCCTTCTTCAAAAAGCGTGAGCATAGAAGGTGGACCTGGCAAAGTCCTGACGGTGCAACTAGAAATGAGATTGACTTCATCCTGTCGACGAAAAAGCAAATATTCAATGATGTCTCTGTGATCAACGCGGTGAAAACTGGAAGTGATCACCGCGTCGTAAGAGGCACATTGAATATTAACATTAACTCGTTGAGTAGTGTAATTAGAGACACAATAGTAAGACAATGGCGCCCGAAAGCCGGCGTTCGTGCGGGGATCAACAGCTTAAGCTTGAAAGGTCTCGACTGATGAAGTCTACGCTCCGTCCAGCACAGATCCAGATCCAAAACCCCGAGAGCTTTCAGCTCGAACTCCACAATCGTTTCGAGTGCCTAGGAAGCTCCGTGGATGAATATAACGATGGGTTCGTGGAAACTGTCCATACGGTCGGGTCTAAGTTTTTCAAGACTCACCGTACAAATAAAAACAAGAAGCTCTCCGATCCGACCCTCGAGCAAATGAGGAAGAGGCGTGAGATGATTCTGCAGTCTTCAGACGATGCGTGCATATACCGGCAGCTCAATAGACAAATCTCGAAGTCCCTGAAACGTGACCTTCGCCGCTTTAATACCGCAAGGATTAAGGATGCGATTGAGCGGAATAAGGGCTCTAAAGTATTTGCACGAGATCTGTCTATTGGGCAAAGCCAGCTCACGAAACTGAAGACCGACGATGGCAGAGTCATATCCGCCAAATCGGAGCTTCTGGGAGAGATCGAGGCTTTTTATGGACAGTTATACACGTCTACCGCTAAACCCGCTGTAAATCTAGTAAACGACCCAAGAGCTAGATTGACTCGACACTATACCGAAGATATCCCGGACGTCAGCCTGTACGAGATTAGGATGGCTCTGAAGCAGCTGAAAAACAACAAGGCGTCGGGTGAGGACGGAATTACGGCCGAACTCCTGAAGGCGGGTGGAAAACCGGTCCTTAAGGCCCTTCAGAAGCTATTTGATTCCGTCATACTCGAGGGGAAAACGCCACAGGCGTGGAGCAGAGGCGTGGTGGTACTCTTCTTTAAGAAGGGCGATAATGCCCTGCTTAAGAATTATAGGCCCATCTCGCTTCTGAGCCATGTCTACAAGCTGTTTTCCAGAGTCATCACGAATCGTCTCGCGCGCAGGTTCGACGACTTCCAGCCTCCCGAACAAGCCGGATTTCGAAAAGGCTTCAGCACCGTGGACCACATACATACGCTGCGGCAGGTTATACAGAAGACTGAGGAGTATAACCAGCCTCTCTGCTTAGCGTTTGTGGACTACGAGAAAGCCTTTGATTCGATTGAAACTTGGGCTGTACTGCAGTCTCTCCAACGGTGCCAAATTGACTATCGGTATATCGAAGTGCTGAAGTGTTTGTACAAAAACGCCACTATGTCAGTCCGACTACAAGACCAGACCTCGAAACCTATCCTCTTGCAGCGGGGTGTGAGGCAGGGAGACGTTATTTCTCCGAAACTGTTCACGGCAGCAATGGAGGATGTCTTCAAGGTTTTGGAATGGAGAGGGCTAGGCATTAATGTCAATGGCGAGTACATCACTCACCTTCGGTTTGCCGACGACATAGTAGTCATGGCTGAGACTACGGAGGAGCTCAGTACAATGCTTTTGACCTCAGTAGAGCTTCCGAAAGAGTGGGACTTAAAATGAACATGGACAAAACCAAAGTCATGGTAAACAGCCATGTAGCACCCACTCCTATCAAGGTCGGGGACTCTACACTCGAAGTTGTAGACGACTACGTTTACCTGGGACAGACGGTCCAGTTGGGAAGGTCTAAATTCGAGAAAGAGATCAATCGTCGAATCCGACTCGGCTGGGCAGCGTTCGGGAAGCTGCGCGGTGTCTTCTCGTCCAATATACCACAGTGTCTCAAGACGAAAGTCTATGACCAGTGCGTGTTGCCAGTGATGACATATGGCTCCGAAACGTGGTCGCTTACAATGGGCCTCATTAGAAGGCTTAAAGTCACCCAAAGGGCAATGGAGAGGGCTATGCTCGGAGTTTCCTTGCGTGATCGAATCAGGAATGAGGATATCCGCAGGAGAACCAAGGTTGCCGACATAGCACGAAGAATCGTCAAACTAAAGTGGCAATGGGCAGGGCACATTGCTCGCAGAACAGATGGCCGTTGGGGCCGAAAGGTTCTGGAATGGCGACCACGTACCGGAAGACGTAGCGTTGGAAGGCCTCCTACAAGGTGGACCGATGACTTGGTAACGGTTGCGGGGGTCCGATGGATGCGAGACGCACAGGACCGTTCGCTGTGGCGACGCTTGGGGGAGGCCTATGTCCAGCAGTGGACGTCTTTCGGCTGAAATGATGATGATGATGATGAGGAAAAAAACATTAATATACCTATTAAACAAAATAAGAAGAAAAATAGTTTTCAATTTCAACATGATTTAATTAAAATAATAATTTCATGTGTTTTTGATATTCTCAGCATGAAGGCAATGCAAACTCTTCGCTCTACCTAATGCTTCGACCGATGATAGCAATAATTTAAATTCAGGATTTGTCTCGAAATTGAGCAAAGCACCACTAAAAACTAAACACAGCAGGTCAGCTTAACGCAACGAGCGAAAACGCACGTACGCAAATACGCTTCAAATATAAAAGTACAATCGCACTCGCACGTCATTTGTTTGCCATCACTGTACGTATGCGTCTTTTTTCACTCATTGTATAGAACAGCCCCCCTAGCCAAGTTACAACCGTTTCGTTTTGATTCTCTTTTCGTCGATCGCCTCGAGTCGGCTACGTCTCCGATTCCTTTGTTCTGACGTCATCTCACCGCTCAGTCACGTGGTCAGAACAAAGGAATAGTAGGCGAGGCTGACTCGAGGCAATCAACGAAAAAAGAATCGAAACAAAACGGTTGTAACTTGGCTAGGGGGGCTGGGATTTTACCATTACGTGTTAAAATGTCAGGCTCGTGAGCGAGAAAGAGGAATGGAGTTATATACCCTATATTGCTCCATCCATTTAACAGTTCAGTTTAGGTCATAAAAAGGATCGCGTTAAGAGGTCATTGTTGGGCCTCTGGCCTTCTGTACATTTTTACATGTTCTGTGACAGTCGTGTCCACGTTTTCCCCCGTGTAACTTCGAAATTTAATTAACGAAGTTCCCATGAAAAAAAGAATTGTTATTCTTTTATTCGACGTAATATTTTGTTTTTATTGTTTTCATTACCATGGTAAAGTTTTTTTGTTGTGTTTTTGTACAACATGCACTCTTTTAGGGAAAAATTCTAATGACAACAATAGGCCTGCGTTTTTTTTAGGAAACTGGGTAAATGGTTCAGTTTGTTTGAAAGAAGTAGGTAACTGTACTGTCCGAACAATATACAGGAGAAGTAACTTAATGGTTTGTTTTAATAGTCGGTCATCAAGAAAAAAACATCAAATAAGTTATTTTGATAGCCTTATGTATTCAGAAAGCTAGTTATTTTAACTTCAGTTAAGTCAAGTCTAGTGTTTATCAAGTAATGGATGGGTCAGTCTACATTGTTTACTAAATGTAAATCAATCTTCGTCGTTTTGGTAGCCTAATTTAAATGAAAGTTATTTCTTAGTCATTCATTTCAAAATCATAACTCATATAAATAAAATTATTATCTTAAACAAGCAATTTTTTTATTAAAACGACCCCTCTTTGTTCTGTAATCAGAACTGAAACCTGAAAAAGACAAGTGAGGTTGATTCCACGAAATTTGTTAGCAAATAAAATCAGCTTTATGAAATATTTAGCAGAAACAATGATAAATATTTACTCTAAAGTGGCCTTACTTTAGAGTAAATATTTATCATTAATGAAAATAAAATCTCTTGTCGCTGTTTGACTTTGTCAAATCATTTTAATACCTTACCTTACCTTATTTTTCTTCTTATTATGTTTAATAGGTATATTAATGTTTTTTTTCTGCGTACATTAATTAAGTAGTTTTTTTTTAATATACCTATATATATTAAAAAAAACTACTTAATTATACCTATGTATAATTTCCTTTACCTGAAAACCAGTGAATGATGAAATGAACTTTTACACGTCAAAACGGTAAAAAGTCCAACTTGGTTAAAGCCTTGTACCGACGGTCAATTAAAACACCGGCCAGTGGAACTCACTGTGATTTCAGACTGTTGTAGTTCCCTAGTTATTTACAAATCAACGAAACATCCCACCCATACGTACAAAGCGTTTTGGGAACACATTCATAATGCGTACAGCTAAGGAGTGGAATTCCCTGCCCGAGTCTGTGTTCCCTGATAGCTACAACCTAGGGGTCTTTAAGTCAAGAGTGAATAGGTTACTTCTAGGCAAGCGTGCTCCATCGTCGGCCACATCATCGCTTACC
This sequence comes from Mythimna impura, assembly GCA_905147345.3. Classification (NCBI taxonomy): domain Eukaryota; kingdom Metazoa; phylum Arthropoda; class Insecta; order Lepidoptera; family Noctuidae; genus Mythimna; species Mythimna impura. The sequence continues at coordinate 13,818,309 of LR990356.1, read as the reverse complement.
ATCAGGTGAGATGGTGGTCAAACGCGAGCCTATCAATAATAAAAAAAAAAAAAAAAAAAAAAAGTTCGGGAGATTCCTGCACCGGATTATTCGTGTGGAAGTAACTCCCGGGTGTCACCATTATGTGGACCGCCCGGAGAACACGGTGGAGCATACGGTGGAGGTGTGCCCCGCTTGAGCGGGGCACCGCAGTGTCCTCGTGGAGGCAATCGGTGGCAACGACCTTTCGCGTCGGGCCCTGGTTCGGGCTGGTTATGGTCCGGAGCGAGGAGGAATGGCAGGCGGTCGCCTCCTTCTACGAAGCAGTAATGCTAGCGAAGAAGGAGGCTGCACGCGTGAGGGAACGAAGGTCCTCACACCCCAGCCGCCGTAATTCCGACCCCGACTACCAGCCACGGTAGACGTGGGCTTGCGGACGTCGAGCAGTGGGTAGCTCCGTTCGGTAATTAACCGGACCGAGCCCAGTCGTCAAGAGCGCGTAGTCATCCACGCGCTCCTCAAAGAGATGTCGGCAAACAGTTGAGGCCCAGCAGGGCCGATGCCCGCTAGCTACGACCGCGGGGAATTTCTGAAAATGAAACCCGTAGCCCTAGAACGCAAAGGGTAATTGAAGGACACAGGTGTGGTTTTAGTCAGTAAAAGTCTGACACGCCCTCTCGCTCCACCCCGAGCGCGAGAAGTCATTGGATGAATTCCCATCATAAAAAAAACGTGTTGCGGCTTCTTCGTTGAATTGGTAAATACGCGCAATTGCTGCCAACTTCAGACATGTTCCTAGTACGCGGTATTGTTTCGATAGCATATCGAGCTTTCCTATTGCCTAATTCAAATCGTGTGAGATCTACGATAAGCGAATTAGCTTAAAGGATCTACTGAGGCGATATGTCAATATTGCGACTTTTGCTGTTACGCGGTATTTACAAACTGCTCTTTCGCGGTTTTGCACGCTCAACGACGCTATGTAATAGTTATTAAAATGTTCAAGGAATAAAATTGGTATTAACGATGGTTACTGAAATTTTCATAACACAAAATGCGATAACAACATAAGCTGAAACAGTAATGGAGTTAAATGATTCATTTGGGCCCAAAACTGTAATATTCACTTAACTACAACAAATTAATGGAACTGCCATAGTAATTATGTAGCCCCTTCCTAACGTGGGTATCATTTAATTATTTTAGTTCCAAGTTATTATTAAATACCTTTCTGAATTTATAAGGATAACTTTTGAGCCTACTTTAAGCCTTACACTTGAAATTGATGTACAATATTTAACTTCAGCAAATTAAAATGAACTATCTAATCTGAACATTAAAATCTAATCGGTAATAGTTTCCCCATGCGTACTAAAAGAAAAATAATAGAATAATATTTTACGTGTTTGCTGCAGTCATTATAAGATCTTTTACAGTCATTACAGATGCTAGAAAGCCTGACCATCAGTCGATCCAAACAGTAACGGGTTGCCCAGTAACTGAATTGTGGAGATCTGATCTGATCTGTCGCTTTAATCAATACCTCTTTAGAGATAACCTAGCTACCTACCTATACTTCTTTATAAATGAATGAAATAAACACTAATTCGAGTATAGAAGTAGTAAGTTTGTCATTTGAGATTAGGACGGCTGTCAAGCCCCTTGGCTTGTTTTACCAGATATACAAAAATCTCGATTAAAAATGTTTGTCATTGAACTCCTCCAAAACGGCACGACCGATTTTTGTAAAATTTGTTTATGTTTGGTATGTCTGAAACAAGGTCGTAATAGTAGATTATGTGACTAGGGGATAAAGCAGTGTCTTTAAGTCGCGGGCGGCATGTTGAATTCCGAACGAAACGAAGGTTGCTAATTTTAATCCCGAACGTCAGTGAGGGATTTATATAATTAACTCCCGAGCACTGCGAGGGAGTTAATAAAGAAACCTGAGTGAAGTGAGGAATTCAAGCCGCCCAAGACAAAGACAGCTTTATCCCCGTGTTGGATACTCTACTTTTTACACCATCTGTGAGATAATTAAAAGACAATTTAGTAAAACAAATCATATAATAGAGAAATATAAGTTTTATTTACGAGTTAATCTTAACTATCACTCAAAACTGTTATGAGATTGGAAACAAACAAAATTCACTACTCAAAGATTCTATAGTTTAAATTTTCTATAACGCAGCTTGTTCATTACTTTTTTTTAGCAACTTTTTTTATTCTGTTTTTTTTTTTGTTAGTGGCCAGTTTAAAATTTGAATAAACTTCTTTGATGCAGTACATTTTAATTCACATAATGCTGACGGTTTTTCACGTTCCAAATTCAAATCTCATTATTCCCTAGGGATCGCCCATACTGCATTATCTCCCTAGGGACATAATGACTTGCTTTAAGTGATGGTTGTATGACGTATAAAAGGGCATTATCGAGCAGGTGGTGTAAAAACTATTTTTATCCTCTTAACCCCACCCCCCATTTATTTCTTCGATAATTTACATGGCAGATTAACATTTACCGAGTCAGATAGTTATTATAATTATAATTTATACAAAACAGTTTAAAAATGTGTTAAAAATAAATCCTACAGCCAGTGCACAAGAACCTTTTCTTATCTTCCAAACTCGATTTAAGAATCTTTGACGATAAGTAATCGGCTACATACATTTTTTTGCTATTTCTGAGGTTTCTATGATTAAAGATTCGCAATTTTAAGTTCTATTGGTCAGGTTCTGGAGTAGAGACCGCGCACCGGAAGACGAAGCGTTGAAAGGCCTCCCACTAGGTGGACCGATGACCAAACAAGTGTTGCGGGAATGCGTTGTGGTGATACTTGGAAGAGGCATTTGTCCAACAGTGGACGTCTTTCGGCTGAAACGATGATGAGTCAGACCTTGGATTGGACATATCTTGATAAAACACTTAATAACATATATCTTGTAACCGTTCGCTATTTATACAGAAACGAATTTTCACAATGGTTTAATTTTTTTTGCCTCGATTTCAATTTCCTACCGAATGCAGATAAGGGATCTTCGGAAATACGCTATCACGGGAAATTTGCGCTTCGTCGAGAACCTGATCAGCAGGTAATTGAGCATTTTGGAGCTCTAAATTGGTTATTTTTATCTCAATACTTCGTTAACGAATATGATCTAGTTAAGGTAAGAATCCTGCTTTGTTTCAGATTAATGAAACGTGATATTTTATTACGATTATCTTTCTTTATTTAATAGGCTCATAAGCCTTGGCAACCGTTTTTTCATGTTACAGTCAAGAATTTGTATTTTTAAATATCTGACTTTTACCCGCGGTTTTGTCTACGTACGAAAAACTAACACTACACATATTAACTAATCTGTACTTGCGATTCACTCCAAAAAAATCTTAACTCTTTTATTTTGCTCTTACATAAAGCGGTTAAAAGCCAAAATGCCTATTACATGTGGTAAATATGTATATAATATAACCAGATGTTTTATAGACACAGGTGGAGTATGCAAGTATCGATAAAAAGAAAAATAAATATAAAATTCCCTGAATAGCAAATATAAAATATGTAGCCCAAATTTAACCAGCCAACCATGTTACTATCAAAATATGCTATACAAGAGGTAGTGCAGCCAAAACAAAGGTGTGTTCGTGCCAAGAAGCATTTGCATGAAACAGGGGTGTTAAAAATTGGACATTTTATTTTTGTTGCAGCTCCACACTATCCTGCACCGACGCCGGGGGGGCCTCGTCTATATAAAATAAGCAATGACATGCAAATAACGATGGTGCAATTTTATCTGTCATGTGTTGCAGAATGATGAATTTCATTTGAGAAAAAATCTGCCTGTATAATTTAATTTGTATCTTTCAACAAAGGAAAAATGCAACAATAAACTTCGAGTTTTACCATGTAAATGAAATTTCAATATGAATTTGGTTATTAATTTATTTTTATGCACTTGAATGTATGAGATATTGAATTGTTGATAAAGTTTGCCGTTGAAAACCGTGCATGGATTTTATTAAGGAAAATAACTGCTCTATATAATTTCATTGTCTTCCCCACAAAACCTGCATAAGGAAAATGGGGTTCTGTATTTGCATAGCAAACGTAGCAACATGTGTTGTGTTTTTATTTTTTTAAACATATTATTTTTGGCGACTGTGTCGCATATGATTGTCTTCTGTGATATTGTTTGTTTTATAATTATTTGATTTTCCTCACTTTATTGGTTGACCTAAATTAATTATTATTGAAAAATAGCTTCAGAGGTCTACTTAAGATAACATATAAAATTTTATGGTTTAATTAATAAATTAATACTTAGAGCGAGGTAATTTCTATATCATTATAAGTAAAAAAGCGAGCCAGCGTTTTCATAAATATTCCTTGTTGTACACCAACATAGTTACATTATAACCTTTTTACAAGAAATCTTAACACCGATATTTAATTAATTATATTTAAAAAAAAAATGCCTGCCTTCGCCTGTACGTCACCATAGGGTGCCTGAAAACCAGCGCTGGGTATCTGACGGTCAGCAAATGCCGAGATGGTATCCTTTTCAGTACGGCACCCTCAGGCCAATTCTGTGGGTACTATATTTGTCTTTTACTTTGCGATTGTGGCTGTTGTACTATGTTTCATCATCATTATCATTTCAGCCGAAAGGCATCCACTGTTGGACATAGGCCACCCTCAAACATCAGCACAACGCCCAGTCCTGTGCGACTTACATCCATCAAATTCCAGCGACCCTCACCAGGTCATCAGTCCACCTGGTAGAAGGCCGTCCAACGCTGTGACTTCCGGTACACAGTCATCCAGAACGTTTCGACTCCATCGACCATCTATTTTGCGTTGTGTCTGTATCAAAAATATGTTTTTTTTTATATTCTACTCTCAAAAGAATACAATGGTTACTACTTCTCGTTTATTGCACATTAACTTATGCATAATTGAACTAACAGAAATGTTGACTATAAAATCATTTACATCTATCACAACAAACAGATAAAAGCAACAAATAAAAATGAATTCATTCAATCACGACAAATGAAGTTCGCTTATCAAATTAGTGAGCACCACTCACAGCACGGCGGGTGGTCGATAGATCTAATTGAATTACTGGAGAAATAAAGCCAAGCAATAAAACCGAGTGAAAGCAAAGAAAATAACTCCAATATAGACATACTAATCTGTCTAAGTGAACAACAAGTGGGATTTTATTATCCTTCGCGAAAGTTCGTAGCTCATACAGTGATATTAAGGAATTGTCACCTCATGTTTATTTTAAGCAAAGAGAACATTTTTGTTATTAAAGTAGATTTTTTTTCTTGAGAAAAAAATATAAAAGAAACAGAGTGAAATGTTTTTTGACAGCTTAGAACAGTGTTTGGTACTAAACATAGGTTGGTTACTAAGGACTACAAAATAAACTTTCTTGACTTTTGATTTGATGATTTTTGTGATTTTTTGTGATTTTTTATAAAATGTTTTAAAAGTTTGTATATAAAAAAATGCAAAGGTTTGAAAATTTTCCATCCATTATTTTAGAAAACGATTGTTGTTACCAAAAAAATAAAATCAACCTTTTTGCCCCTTTTTTTACCCGACTACGGTACGATTTTGAAAGGCTATGTATTTTATTAAGTTTTAGTCAGAAAAAGCCGGATACTCCCACTTCACTTTACCCAGAGCAGGAAAAGTTACTTGATGATAGCTGTTCAGAAAAAAAAAACCAATTGCCTACAGTCAACACCAAAAAGAATGAACTACAAAAGAAATTCGCCCACATTAAACGTCAATAGATTCCTTCATCAATAAACCACCGTTCAACTATCCCTTTCTTCTTTGATCGTCCCTGAATATGTAAATGAAACATTTCCCGCCACCAATATTTTCAAGGTTCGATCTACAAAGTCCATTGTGGTCGTAAATGTATGTAAATGGATGTCCGTCGGTTAAATCAGTTGATGACATTCGATTGAAAGACAGCTTGGTTGGACACCCTGATAAAAGAATTAAATACCCCATGAATAATGTAAAATGGTAATGCATAAAGATGTTGGATGAATATTTTTATGGGATGACTTAGTTAGTTTTTGTTAAAGAATGGCTTGGTTGGTTTTGTGGCTTACTGGATTTCCATGAAACTGTGTAATGGCATTTTAGCAAGGTTATTCCAATTTCTGCATCGGAACTGAAAAAAAAAACTGATAGATTTGGTATGGACAGACGACTTCATTTAACCCGAGAAGAGATGATAAGAGTCGACAGAATGTTGGCAGTTGATTCTGGGCAACGTACTATGGCTATCGCTCTTGGCACTTCACAGAGCGTTATGGACTTACTACACGCATAAGCTTCACCACAGTTTGGCTTGCGGAAGCCGGATTGTACATGAAACACCGTACGTGTGGTTGGTAAAATTCATACAATTTTACGTGGTACAAACCGGCCGGAATTATAGTCGAACTTTTGCGTGTGGTAGGCCTATTATAAACCATCTCTGGACACACCATCATATGGTCGCGGCCAGCGTGGCCGAACGATATGGAGTACAATCTTGCATCATCACTCGCAGACAGAACTGGTACCTTCACACAAAATACTACATGACAAAAAATACCATGATCGCCACGATATTGGTTACGAGTCTCCACAATCCTTCAGGTTTGTTAATAAGCAATAAAACCATTAAAAATCCTTTCCGTAAAGTGGTAGTGTCTTTATTATAAAGAAATCCAATCAAAACGATGAAAAAAAATACTCAACAGAGTTCCCTAAATTCTGAGGCAATCTTTCAGCAAATTAAGTGAGACATAAGTCATAGCCTGAAGCCCACAAAGAAATTCGCGGCAATTGAAAAAAATCGTGCCCAAGAAATTACACAACGTATTCAAGATTGTTACTTCAGTCTGAAGTATTTTCACGAATAATTCGTGTCTTTATATATTTTCAAAAAAAGGCTTGCTTTACTAATCGCTTTTTGATAAAAGATTCTTGAGAGACTTGCATTTTGTGGAAGTCGTGTAGGCAATATATATTATAATAAAAGCTAAAGAAAAGGAAATAAATCAGTTTCACAATTACTATTAATTAATCTCTTTACAAACTTCGTGCTTTAGGTACAAACGCGAAAGTGTGTATCTATTGAAGTATGTATGGATGTTTGTTACTCTTTCACGCAAAAACTACGAAATGTATTTCGATGAAACTTGGTACAGACCACGTCCTGGAATAGCACATATGATGCTAAGATCCTTTTTATCTTGGAAATATGTTCACTTGGAATAATTTTCTACTATCACGCGGGCGGAACCACTGGTTGCAGCCAGTATGTTATAAAAAAGAAAACATAAAAAATAATTCTCAACGACTTTATGCTATTCACATTGAATTTAAACTGTGTGAAATATTACAGCTAATCCAAAAGTATGTATGTTTAACTTATATTTGTGTCTGTTTAGGTAATTGATAATTCCTACATATTATAAAAAACTGGGCAAGTGCGCAGTGTGCAAAAAAATATGTTTATTTACGACATCATATTAGAAATAACCATTGTTTCTCTACTATAATATGCATGTATTATACATATAAACCTTCCTCTTGAATCACTCTATCTATTAAAAAAACTGCATCAAAATCCGTTGTCTAGTTTTAAAGATCTAAGCATACATAGTGACAGAAAGCGGAAAGCAACTTTGTTTTATACTATGTAATGATTGCGATAGTTGGTTTGCTCACGTAAAGAGTGAAACTGACATATTCCATTAAACTGAGAGAGGAATTGAATGGTTGCAATCTATGCTACCTTACAAATCAAATAATGAATCCCTTGGTAGTTTCATTACAAGTAAGAAAATAGGTAAAAAAATATCTGTTAATGATTGAACTGAAAGAAATGTTTGTTTGAATTTAATATTAAAAATGTAGTTTATTTTTTGATTTAGCCAAAATTAAATTGAGTAGTTCAAAAATGTCTATCTACAGTATAATTAAAATAAATATTTTATGTTTAAACACGTTAATTTTCCGTGCATTTTCGTTACAGAAAATGGTCCTATTTTTGTATGTTGACTAAAACAATAAAATGAATAAATAAATAAAATAAAATAAATAAGTTCAAAATCTAGTTTCGAGACAAAACCAGATGAAACTTTGTGTTAGAATAAAGCAAAACTGAAAAAAAAATGAGTTATATTTTTATGAAAATCAAAATTCATCTGAATTGCAGATGCAGTGTTGATATTATTCTCTAAAGCCACAGCGTTGCTATAAAATTTATTCAAATATCTTATAAATAGCACCTGCGGGAATCCCAAAGATTACATTGTGAGCAACGATGTATTTGGTAGCAATTCTTAGCTTTCCTTGCATAAACAGTTTTACTCCAAGCAATGCAGTTTGTTTGGTTAGTTCAGCATGAAGCAAACAAATTCAAATCGTAGCTGTTATGTTTTTGTAAAAAATGTTGCTCACAATCCATGTTGATTTCAGTTTTCGTTTTTGAGTCCAGAGTATGAATCTTCAGGTGAGTCTGTTTCTCTTCTATCCGCATCCAGGGCCCGAGAGTCTAACAAAATAAAATCCAGTTTCAAATAACATGTTTTCTATTATTTTTTTTATATTTTGTATCTTATCTTATCTTATAGTGGGGCTGGCCCTAAACCAGAGCACTTCGACCCTTCTGGATGTTTTGTGCTAATATTTTGTACCTACATAAAAAAGTAAAATAAATAAATATTTCTTTATTTCCATTCGGAGACGATCAAGTACAGTATCGTCCAACATATGATTATGCTGGATGACCCGCACCTGATCCTACAGTCGTTGGGCCGAAACGTTGACGGCTGACTCAAGCACCAGAAACAAAGAGAGCATCCGAACACGGTACCTACGTGGTCAGATTGTTTCCTCCCTCTGTAGCCCCATAGTATGAGCGCATGACGTTCTCGTTGATGGATTGCGTCCATCGCATGTGCTGCACACTTCCACCGGGAGCTGGGACCCTATCAGAGACTGGTGGGCTTCGAGGTCCTAAGCCACTCGGCGGCCGACGTCCTATCCGTCGACGCGCAGGTGGTGGTTTACGTGGTAAGTGCTCACATTAAACTAATTTTGCATTTACATATAAGTTCATTTTGTTCAAGTATTGGTAGTTAGTTGAACTTCTAATGGATCAAGTTATACTAGTAAATACTCAAAAATATTTCTACTCAAATCAGTCATTTGATAATATTTTTTATCGTACCTATTAGAGCATTAAACAAGTTTCCTGGCTCAGAAATTAAATTAGATAAAATTATGAAAACTTTCTTATCTAAAAGCCTTTTCAGAATTCTTAGTATTTTCTTGGATAATGTCTCTTAGACCATTTAACTTCGTAATGGTCCATAATTTTAACCGGGCGGTAAGCCTTAATTGTCAGTAGCAGGTAATTACGTACCGCACGCACGTCTTTTTATGACCACTATCCGTTTCTTGTTTCCTAAATCTTATGAGACTTAAATTGATCAAATTATTATGTACTATGACCTGATCCAGCTTCGTACGGGTGTTAAAAATCATTAGGATTCGCGATTTTCCTCTACTATAAATATGCATGTATTCTTTTGAACCTTCTTTAGAAATCAGTATACATATTTGTGAAAATCGCATGAAAATCTGATCTATAGTTCTTGAGGTTATCGCAAATAGACAAACAGACGCGGTGAAGGGATTTTGTTCGAAATAATTGCCCTGGTCCTGGAACGCAAAAGGCAATTGAAGGAACAAAGGTGGGTTGTAGTCAGTAAATACCTATCTGACACGCCCTCGCGGGAGAAGTTATTTCATGCTTATCCATCCCAAAAACAAAACCATGCGATAGTTACTGCTTGTATACAAAATATATTCATTTATTTCGTGACAACTGAACAACAAAACTATTTCATTATCATCACCTAGCTTAAGGTTAGCTTCCAGTCTAAAATGATAAGGCTGACTAACCTGAATACCTGTGTTTTACATGAAGTGACTGATTATCTATCAGACCTCCACAACCTAGTTAAGTTACGGGGCAACGCGATACTCTTTGGATAGACAGTTGGTCAGATTTTATGACAGATAAAACTATTTTTCTTGTGAATTATATTGGAACGTGACAAATTTACGAATACCCTAATCTGTTACTCAAACAATCAAGACCACAATAGGACAGATTCTTCAAACATCACGCGTCCTTTGAGCGAGATAAGCTGTCCTGTCCAATTTTCCGTCTCGTTGGACTGAAAATGGGGTTCCTCGTACTCTTTCGGTTCACGGTGCTATCGACCAGCCGCCGCAGCGATTTCAACTCGTTTCTTTATCGCCTAATATTCTCTGGTGTATCGCTGTGTCTAGCGATGATCGTATCACTTTCACGATATCGTTAGAGAGAGTTTATTGCTTCGAGTTTTAAGCAAGAATAGTTTATTTTAGTTTTTCTTTATCAGCTAAGAAAATTCGCATTGATCTATTTAAAATGATCGGAAAAAATATACATGTATAAATTTTAGTATATATTATAAGAATAAAGCTAAATACAAACTGACCCCACGTATGTTACGCAGTATACAGATGACTTAAAAAAACATATTTGGCCTACGCAACGCGTAACTTACGTGGGACGCGTGTGTTAATACGTGTCAAGCAATTCAAGAGTCTAGATGTCATAATGCATAATAGCATACGTGACTCACGTGGGCTGTTTGTCTTTAGCTTATGATTTGTTAATTTGTATGATTAATTAGTAATGTTGTACTCGTGCTGTTCCGAACTTCGATTCAAATTGAAAATTGAAACATGTGGATAATATAGTTACGCATTACTAGATTATAAGCTTTTGTTAACCAAGAATAGTATGTAATTACTGAGCCGCAATGAGTTTCTTGGATGCAGAGAATGTTACAATTGGGACAGAATATCGAATTTATTGTCTGAGAAATGTTCAATATTGATTGAGATGATATTAAAGGCGGGGTTAGATAACCGGTGATGGATGGAGTAATCGTTTTTGTTTTGCTGCGCACCTATGTAGGCCGTTACAAACGTAACCTGGCAAAATAGGAGATTATAGACTCCTCCGTCGCACAATACTTGTGCGGTGCTCCTGCACAGATGATGGCCTACTTACTAGAATGCCCAAAGTGTCCCTACATGTACACTTTAGGAGACCTTAAAAATGCCACTAACATCAACTAAATACTTTAAGTGAAAAGAAAACCATCGATTCATAAAGAAGAAGAAGTGTATAAATACTGGTTTTCATTAATTAATAATAAAAAAGGGCAAGTGTGAGTTTGACTCGCGCACTGAGAGTTCCGTACAAACCTACCTATGAAAGCCGTTCGATTCCCGAGTTGAGTTACGAAGATTTTTCCGAATCGCAAAAAAATAATTTTTGACTTAACAACAACTTTACAGTTTTCAGATTTTTTCCTATACTTGTGCTATGAGACCTTGCTTCATGCCAAATTTCAGGATTCTAGAACAACGGGAAGTACCCCATGAATTTTGATTGTCTTAAGAATCTCGAAATACACGTTTTTAACGACATAAACGGCCGTATCTTTCTTTTTGGTTAACTCAGAAATTAGATTTTTTCACAACTTCAAGGGACCGCAGACATGAGTAAATGATTTTAATTTCGACTCGATAGCTCTATGCGTTCTCGAGATAAAGGGTCTTGACCGACAGACCGACAGACGGACAGACAACAAAGTAATCCTATACGGGTTCCGTTTTTCCTTTTGAGGTACGGAACCCTAAAAAACAAAATACTTTGGTTAAAATCTTTGGAACAGAGCGTTGCTTAGTAAAGTTGAATATTTGCCTTATTTTAGACAGATTTTATTCTATACTTTTAAATCGTAAATATTTTTGGTTTTAGTAAGTTGTGTCAGGCATATTTTTTTTTCTGTTTTCCTCTTTTTTTTTTCTTTACTTTCAGTAAATTCATACCTACATACATACAACAAACACACAAAGAGACATTCAATTTCAAACACCATTACAGTATGTCACTTTGTGAACCAAGTTGAACCAATTAAATGTATTATTATCTTAGTCGCGAACTACGAAGTATACGATTCGTAGCAGATCACAGCCATTTGTTAAACTTTCCCAGAATATATTACGGTCTTACGGGTTGCCTTACTTATTGGATATTTCTAAAAATATGAAATCTTCAATGTTTGCTATGAGCTTGAAAGTTAGAAAAGTTTTCAAATTCAGATAATATGAGGAAAGTAAAAAAGTTTGCAAAGTAATATTTTGTGTTATGGCTAACTTTTTCAATAATAAAACATTGTCACTTTAATATGTAGCTTTATTTCAGAGTTAGCAATTGATAAAAAAGAATTATTAATTCACCCAGCTGTATTATTGTGCTGGAATAATACTGGAGTCGAACTCGCGCACTGAGGGTTTCGTGAAAAAAAATTGTGTTTCAGTTCTAAGTATGGGGAACCCCCAAAATTTATTGTTTTTTTCTATTTTTGTGTGAAAATCTTAATGCGGTTCACAGAATACATCTACTTACCAAGTTTCAACAGTATAGTTCTTATAGTTTCGGAAAAAAGAGGCTGTGACATACGGACGGACATACAGACAGACATGACGAATCCATAAGGGTTCCGTTTTTTGCCATTTGGCTACGGAACCCTAAAAAGATCCAACAAACAAGTTTGAGTACACAGATAAGCCAAAATAGAGCTCTCTGGTGCAAACGTGCAAGGAGACCCGACCCCAGTTAAACTGGAAAGAGGGTTGGACACATACAAGAACTATTCGACTCAAACAATTTGACTGCTGTGGTCTTCTCGTCCTATTATAATATAGATGTCTTTAAGGCTAGAGTGAATAGGCTCTTAATAAACTACGTTCGAATCACTATCAACGATTGCATCAGTGCTTACCATCACGTGGGGTCGCAGTCAAGCACCAGTTTATATCAATTAGAAAAAAATGTATCTGAACAAGTTTATATACCTACTTATTAAAACAAAAGTTACGCTAAGCATAATTATGACGCCGCAAAAATATATGTCGTGGATTGATGGCGCAAGGGTGCGACGGGCAGCACCATCTAACAATTAGTTCCGTAAACTAATAATATCGTCACCGGAAACGCAAGCGGCGCCCTACCGCTTGGACACGATCGTCGGTAGAAGGGATGCAGCGAGGACTGGAGGGAAGCCTGAGAGGTGCGGCATTCGACCTCGGACAGCCTCGGCATACGCTTAGTACCAACGCACGTGTTTGTTTCCTTTTGTAAAACCGTTATCAAATTAAAATTATTCCGATTCAAATTATCTTTCGTTCGAGTGCCCAAGTCAGTGCCCACACTAACCAAGAGCTATGTCGGATCGTGATGAAGACCCGATGTTTCGCATCTCGGCCACCCTTGATGCGACATATATCAGGATCACGGTACATTCCTTTCTCAAATCACATCACTAACACAGAAATAGACGTTACGAATCAAAATAAATCGTAAGTGATATTGAATTGTGAATTTCGTGTAATTCCATGTCTTTTGTTATTACAGTCACTTTATATTATGACGCATGTATTCCCTGACAGCTGTGTCACAGGTGTAGGTGTGTACACCCACATTCTTTCAAGTAAAAGTCGCAAGTAATAGGACACGCTGTAATTGTTATCAGCCACCTACACCTAAGAGCAGTGGTGGCCGAGTGGTAACGGCCCCGACTTACGAGTTGTAGGTTGCGGGTTCAAACCCAGCCAGGCGCATTACTTTGTGTAATTTATTTCATCACCACTGCTCTCAAAACGGTGAAGGAAAACATCGTGAGGAAACCGGCATGTCCTAGAACCAAAAATTCGAAGACATGTGACATCCACCAACACGCACTGGGCCCGCGTGGTGGATTACGGCCCTTTCCCTCTCCTAGAGAGGAGGCCTGAGTCCCAACAGTGGGAACATTATAAGGCCGACTATACTATACTATACCTACACCTAACTATTAAAAGAACCAAACCAATGCTTAAATATCAAATAGCTTCACTTTTTTTGACTGACCGTCCTTGACAGTTCAAAAGTGCCACTCCTATGTTCCTTCTTTGCCTTGCGTTCCAGGACCCAGGAACCCCTTTCGGAAGTGAACCCATGGTCCCAGTAGGCTTTGACCCTTCCAGGCCACTACGGTTTTACTGACAACTCTTTGAGGCGCGCGTGGAACACTACGCGCCGTCGACGACTCGGGCTCTGTCCGGATGGTTACCGGCCGGCTGGACAGCGAGCTACATTGCTCGTCGCAGCAAGCCCACGCCTACGGTAGCTGAAAATTGAGGTCGGGATCCCGGCGGCTGGGGCGTGAGAAAGTCCGCGTGCGGCCACCTCCTTCACTAGCATTACTGCTTCGCAGAAGGAGGCGACCGCCTGCCATTCCTCCTCACTCCGACCCATAGCCTGTACTAGGACCTGGTGCGAGAGGTCACTGCCGCTGATCGGGCCCCTCACGAGGACATGGCATACCTCCACCGTATGCTCCACCGTATCCTCCGGGCGGTCCACACAGTGGTGACACCCGGGCGTTACTTCTGCACCAATCCGGCGCAGGAACTTCCCGAATTGACCATGCCCGGTGAGAACCCTCATGCGGAAGGTGAGGAGACCGTGACGCCTTTCTACCTACTCCTTAAAGCCCTCTTGTAGGAGTGACTTTAAATCCCCTTCCTTACCACCAAGATTATGGCGTGCCCAAAATCCTCTGAGTTTGAGTTACTAGTTACTGTCGGCGGTTTCGCCCGCGTTATAGTAAAATATTGTCCCAAGAAAACACACTTCTGGGATCAAAAGCTGTTATTACAGACCATGGTTTACCGGTGTATTAATTTTGGTCGAAATCTGTTCAGCCGTTTGAGCATGAAGAAGTAACAAACATATACATACACTCACAAACAAATTAGCACAGTGTGATTATCAACAACTATTAAGATACCTTTTATTTGTTATCGTGGTGAAATCTTTAAAGATTTGCAGAAAAGGCCAAGGAATGTGGAAATTTTACCTCACTAGAACCACACTGGTGATCATCATTAACACACTGAAGGAGCGAACTGTTAAAGCTCCTCGGGAGACTGAAAAGAGGTTCTCTTCACTGTACAAGGCAGCATGAAATCACCATGCTGTCGTCTTTCCTAGGGTTACTCAGTAGGCGAGTAGAGTACTTCCTGCCTCATGATGTGTTATTTGAGCGTTTTAGGTGACGCGGCGCTGCCTCTCCAACGCATCCTTCGCCTATCGTGATCGGTTCTCTTACAATTCCACTCAGCGGCCTCTTTTTGGATCATCAAGGTCTCACAGAAGAAGGCAACTTCCCTTCATATTAAGGTATCTCCTGCAATTTCAATGTCAAATGAAGCTAACGTCAGTCGTTAGCTGTGTGCATTAGCAACCATGTGTTTGACAAACAATATATATCTATTACTAGTTATTTGCCTATGTTTGCTTGTGAGCTATCTACATATACCTACTTATGACGTGAACATTATAACAATCTTGGAAATACAAACCCTAAGGAGAAAATTAGACGTCGAAGTTCTTTACAAAATTTATGAGTTTGAAACATTACTTTCAAAACTATGACAGCACTTCTAAAATATATTACGGTACCTACACCGAACTACACGAAACAGTGATATGTTGACCTTCTTGGCGTGAAATACATTTAATATTTAAAACAGAAGCGCTCAACCCCTTTTTAGTCTGGCTTACCATAAAGCTTAGTAAAGAGACCCAATATTTCTTTGAGCCAAGTGAGTTCTATCTCGTAATTTGGTACGTTTCACATTGAGATGGAATGCAAATCAGTTACATTTTTTCACGTTCGTATGTAATCTGAAGTTAATTTAAGCATGACAATGTTGTACGTGGATCACGAAGTCTTTTTTTTAAATAAGATTGGTCTGTTAAGAAAAGCCGGATCTTTTACGTGAGACTTCGGCCTAACAAAAAACTAACTAGCTCAGTTATTTTTTTTTTCTTATATGCACAGCTAAGGAATGGAATGCTCTGTCGGAATCTATGTTTCTTGATAGCTACAACCTAAGTGTTTTTAAGTCAGAAGTGAATAGTTTATTTCTAGGCAAGCGTGCTCTATCGTTGACCATAAAAAAGTCTCTTAACAGACCCATATTATTACTCTCTCAGGTGAGAGAGTGGTCAAACGTGAGCATATCAATAATTTCAAAAAAATGATGAGACAAGTCAAATATAGTTGATTCACGGCTGAAGAAGTTTGTTACCCATAAGAATTAATCCTGAACCTATTTTAATTAAGTCATCACCACAATAACTTCAACAACAATTCTTAAAACAAATCCTCTTCAATTCAAACATATGAATCTTGAATTAACAAGAAAAGGAAATATCTACTGAATAAATTAAGTGACATTAAATTTTAAGCGCTTTAACGTACTATACTAAGTTTGTTGTGTAATAAAATCAATCACAGTTTACGTCCTGAATCAAACGAAACAAATGGTCTAGGTCTTAATACAATGTATAAAGCCGAGATCTGGCCTACAATAAAGTTTTAATATGCCAACAAACTCCCTAGCATTATGTTTATAGCCAACAAGGACGTAAATTAGGTGAAAGTTAGTACTGGCAATGATGCTTACAGTGATTTAAGTGTTTCATTTCAATTTGATTCCGATTTTTAAGTGTCGACTGTATAAACAGAGAGTTGTCATTGAATACTAGCTTCTGCCAGCGGTGTCGCCTGCGTGAAAGTAGAGAATAGACCCAAGGAAACATACTCCCAAGATAAACCCCTCCTTCTTATCTTATATCTCACTTTCAATATCTCTGTTCTTTACATGCTAAGAATCTGCGTTCTTCTAGCAATCTCCTACTGCCTTCGTCCTTCTCATACTTCTGATTTTTTTCATTCCTCCTTCTATTAGTCCATCCTTCTGTGGAATTCGCTATCTCTTGATATCAGAACGGCCACGAGTCAGTATGTACTTTCTACACAAATGGCAGAATCATCTCAAAGCTCCTTTACTATATATTTATATACTAGCTGTTGCCCGTGACTTCGTCCGCGTAAAGTTCGTATAAATGCACAAACGTAACTAATAAATAAGTGCTTGTGATTCATGCCGCAAGCATCTAATTCATTTGTTTTACTTTCACACAAAACGGTTAAAGGTCAAAATGGAAATTACGTCCAGTAAATATGTTATGTAATATTTTTTATATCCAGATACAACTATTTTGTTTTATTTATTAAGGCTCACCAATAATAGAAAACACGTAAATTATATACCTACATCAAATAAACAATATGAACGTCAATAAACAGAAACAGACATGTTGAGGTCGCAGTTTAGTTGGTGATCTAAGGTTCTGCCTACCCCTAAGGAAAAAGTGTTAGTTTATGTATGTTTCTGGTTAATGTTATAATAAAACAACGCTGTCATCATCATCATTATCATCATCATTTCAGCCGAAAGACGTCCACTGTTGGACATAGGCATCCCCCAAGCGTCGCCATAATGACCGGTCCTGTGCGTCTCGCATCCATCGGATTTCTGCGATCCTCACCAGGTCATCGTACGTAAGTGTTTAGTACTTACCTTACATTAATCAAACATAAGTTTTAATGTTAAAATTTTATATTGAAACCTTTACCTATTTATTAAAATTGTTTGAATTTATCTCGAAAAATAAATGATATGCACATCTACTTCTATGAACCTCTTTTGTCTAATGCTATCGTGAATGGAGTATAGACTTCATAAATTATCACCATAATTAAATTTACTGTAATTATAATGAAAACTATTTTAAAATAACTAAATGGATTAATATCAAAGTCTAAGTCTCAAGAGTCTACGATACCTAATTATATTTTTTTAGATGAATTATCTAAAAAAATATAATTAGGTATCTTCTGCTCAGATTTCTTAGCTAATGAATCTAGTTTCAGGTTAGAAACTAAATTAATCATTACTTAAATCTGGAATTAATATAGATATCTAAGCCCTATCGTTAACTGAAAATTGGAATTTAGCTTCGTTAAAATTCTTTAATTTCATTTTGTAAACTTGTGTCAAGTAACTAAGTCTCTAAACTTGAATTATGAAGAACATTTTTTGAATAATGATGACTGAATTCAATTACAAATAAGTTTTGATTTTAATCTATCGAATACCGTAATTAGAGACACAATAGAAAGACAATGAGAGAGCGAACCACGTTCGCTTGGGTTTAAATAAATTAATAAAAACTTAAAAAAAAAACCGACTTCACTAAAAAAAAACACTAAAAGTATCATAATAACTCTAATTTCGGAAGTCGGTGTATTTCGGTTAGTCGGCGAAAAAAATGCAACATTAAATAATTTAGATAATGAAATCCCTTTTAGTAATCATCAAATACCTACTCTCGCTATAGGAGGAGCGGGAGAGAGTGTCAGACTTTTACTGACTAAAACTCACAGTGTTCCTTCAGTTGCCCTTTGCGAGGGCGACGGTAATTCTTTCAAACAATCCACAGCCTTGACAGATATTGGCCGTAACTGGCGCCGTCAATCTAGTTGACATCACTTTAAGGTGCCCGTGGAACACAACGGGCTGTTGACCCGAGCTTGGTCCTTACCGGCCGGCGAGCTACCTACCACCCAGTCCGGTGCTACCGTAGGCGCGGGCTTGCAGACGGTGAGCAATGGATAACTCGCCGTCCGCCCGTCCGGACCGAGCCCAAGTCGTCAACGGCGCGTACTGTACCACGCGCACCTCAAGGAGATGTCAGCAAATCGTAGGGGCCCAGCAGGGTCAAAGCCTACTGGGGCCAGGGGTTTGTTTCTCAAAGGAAAACTCGGCCCTGGGACGAAGGCAAAGACAGGAGTGAGTTTTTAGTCAGTAAAAGTCTGACACGCCCTCCCGCTCCATTCAAGATCGAGGGATGTCACTGGATGACTTTCCCAGCTAAAAAAAAAGCCGTCCAGTCCGGTGGGAGCCGAGTTATGAGGCTTGTCTCCGTTTCCGGTTTCAGCCAACCTCCATTGTTTACATTACGGCTTCGCAATAGGTGACTGACTCCCATTCCCTCTCGCTCCGTACCATGCTCTGAACCAAGGACAGACGCGAGAAGTTGCCGCTGCCAATTGTCTCGACGAAGACACTTGGCCTAAGTGGGGCAGACTTCCACCATATGCTCCAGGTAATGAAGTTCATGGCCTCCAATGTTTGTAGTAAACAAACAAAAACTGATATACAAATAAAATGGTTCGACCACATTCAAGTATTAAAAGCGCACTCCAACAAAAGTTACTAACTCCTCGAATTCATAAAATAATGATGTGAAAACTCTTTCACCTCTATAATTAGAACATTCCAGTTGAATCTAATTTTAAATTCTGTTCAAAACTTTCTTATTGATCTGTTCAGACGAGTAACTCCCGAGTTTTACAATAAGTGGACTTTGAAACGAACTGAATTAGTTAACGAACTCACAATTTGTTGAACAATGAACATCCAACTTGATTTTGAAACGGATTTCATTGTATTTGGACTTGAATTGTGCTCATTAATTCAATGATTGTATAGTAAAGGTAATTTGCGTGACAATTACAGCAGTGGTGGCTGAGTGGTAACGGCCCTGACTTACGAGTTGTAAGGTCCAAACCCAGCCAGGTGCATTACTTTGTGTAATTTATTTCATCACTACATCTCTCAAAACGGTGAAGGAAAACAACGTGAGGAAACCAGCATGTCTTAGAACCAAAAATTCGAAGACATGTGACATCCACCAACCCGAATCGGGCCCGCGTGGTGGACTACGGCCCATTCCCTCTCCTAGCGAGAAGGCCTGAGTCCCAACAGTGGGAACATTATAAGGCCGACTATGCTATGCCTAGCGTGACAATTGTATAGTAAAAATAGCATGTGTATCTTTAAAAATAAAAATATATAGACCTAATTCAGAGGGATTCAAGACATTGTGTTACAATAAACTCCAAATAACAATGCAGAAACATATAATTTACAATGAATTCCTGGAACTGATCTCATTATATATTACATAAAATTCCTGACTATCATTGTTGAAAAAATTGAATGAAAATAACTTCAATACAAAGCAAAAAAATTATGAGTACATTTTCTAATGGCTGGCCAAAAAGTTAATATTCAATACTGAGCTTGAAGTAAACTCTTAGGGTTCCGTACCCAAAGGGTAAAACGGGACCCTATGACTAAGACTCCGCTGTCTGTCCGTCCGTCTATCTGTCTGTCCGTCTGTCACTAAGGTGTATCTCATGAACGGTGATAGTTTGACTGTTGGAATTTTCACAGATCGTGTATTTCTGTTGCCGCTGTAACAACAAATACTAAAAAAGCAGAATAAAATAAATATTTATACTCCCATACAAAAAAACTGGGCAAGTGCGAGTCGAACTCGCACCCTGATGGTTCCGTACAAAATTACCTACGTAAATAGTTCAATTCCGGAATGGAGTCTCGGAAGATTTTTTTCGAATAGCAAAAAAAAAATTGTGACGTAACAACAAATTTACAGTTTTCACATTTATTCCTATACTTGTGCTATAAGACCTTGCTTTGTGCCAAATTTCAGGATTCTGGGTCAACGGGAAGAACCCTATGAATTTTTATTTCCTCGAGTGTGTCGAAATGTACGTTTTTTGCCACATTAACCGAAGTATCTTTTTTTCTCGTTAACTTACAAGTTTGATTTTTACAACTTTAACAGTCCGCAGACCTGAATATATGGTCTCTTTCTTTCTTTTTTTTCTAAGGGTTCTGTTTTTTCCTTTTGAGGTACAGAACCCTTCGTGCGCGAGTCCGACTCGCACTTAGCCGGATTTTAATATTTCAAATTCTATTCTCAATACAATAGAATTTGATATTGACTTCAAGAGTTTAAGAGTAAGTTCCAAGAAATAATGAGAAAGTCATCTTAATTTTAGTACCCGTCGTGTTTTCTTTATAACTCAGTATTTACTTTATGAACTCTAAAAATAATTAAGTACAATTGTTTCCTATTCAATTTCGAATTAGGAATGAAGATACGTCCAGGAACACGAAGGTTATTTGAGCCCGAGGAATCGCGAAATTTAAATGGCTGTGGGCAGGACATATTGCTCGATCATCAAATGGTTGATGGGGCTGAAAAGTTCTGGATTGGTGACCGCGTACTAGAAAAGACAGCGTTGGAAGGACACTAAAAGGTAAAGGTGGTTGCGGGAATCCAATGGATGCGAAACACAGGAACGGTCATTGTGACAACGCATGGTGGAGGCCTATGTCCAACTAAATTAATGGAAAATCTTTTATTTAGATGCTATTTTTTTTCTTAAATGATATAAGCTAGTACTTGACTGCGATCCCACCAAAGCAGTGATGCAATCGTTGATGGTGAGGCGCACTAGTTTATTAAGAGCCATAAAGATACCTAAATTATAATCGGACGGAAAAACCGCAGCAGGCAAATTATTATAGTCCAATTGTTTCTTTTCTGAAGAAATTTACATTTTCAAAGATTATTACGGTAATTAAAATTATTGAATGATAGAAACAAATGAAATTAAAAAAAACTGGGCAAGAGCAAGTCAGACTCGCACCCTGAGCAATTCCGGAATATCTCGGAAGATATTTCCGAATGGCAAAAAAAAAAAATTGTGACGTAACAACAAATTTACAGTTTTCAGATTTATTTATATACTTGTGCTATAAGCCAAATTTTAGGATTCTGGGTCAACGGGAAGTACCCTATGAATTTCGATTTCCTCGAGAGTGTCGAAATATACATTTTTTGCCACATAAACCGAAGTATCTTTTTTTCTCGTTAACTTACAAGTTTGATTTTTTTACAGCTTCAAGAGTCCGTAGACCTGAGTATATGGTTTTATAATTTCAACTCGATACCTCCACGCATTCCCGAGATAAAGGGTCTTGACAGACAGACAGACAGACGGACGGACAACAAAGTGATCCTATAAGGGTTTCGTTTTTTCCTGTTAAGGTACGGAACCATAAAAATCGTGAAGCAGCATATGCTTTACGATGTTTTTATTTAACTTACTACATTTTATTCATAGTCAGAGAATGCATATTGAAAAAGTCTTTGTCGTCATAAACAAGAGGCAATATATTTCCATTTGTGGTAGGATATTAGTTTGTCGCTTCCCCTCTCGCGGTTCTTCCGCTCATTCTGAAGATTACATCCAGTAGTCTTTTGTTTATATTTTTAATCATTGGGTTTTTGCCTATAATATAATAATAATATTCACACAACGCCGTCTAGTCCCAAGTTAAGCATGTGTTATGAGTACTAGACAACTGATAAACATACTTAAATATTTCTAAATACATACATATTATAGATAAATTACACCCAGACACAGAACAAATGATTGTGTCATCACACAAACATTTGTCCTTGGTGGGAATCGAACCCATGACCTCCGGCATAGCAGTCAGGGCCACTTACCGATAGACCAACAGGTCAGCCTATAAAGAACGTCAGCATTATTTTCCTAGCCTTTTCTGAACTAGCATGGGATTGGCTTCCAATCTAACCGGAGCTGAGTCTTTCATGGAGCGACTGCCTATCTGTCCTACAACTCAATCACTGTACTGGGCAACACGATACTTCTTAAATAGACTGATGGTCAGACTTTCGGCACCCCTGGCCAAGTTGATAACAAGTTGATAATCTGCAATCGTTAACGCTAGTCGAAAACTAATCAAATGTATGGGAATGACATCATCTCAACGTTAAGTCACGTGGTCAGAACAAACGAATAGAAAATTCCTAGCCAAGTTCACATCGTTCAAAATGATAGAATGAATTTTTATCGTTTCTAAAAGGTTCAACGGTACATCCTTTGTTATTGTAGAACGACATTGTAGAACGAGCGGCCGACTCAGGCGCGTCAACATGGCTACTAACTTATCGTTTTCTATAATTGGTGACACCGAGGCGTTACCGATTGGAGAACGGAATTGGACACGAAACGATTATAACTTTCGAAGATCTTTGACAGTCGTTACAGGTAGTCAGACTCCAGCCCCCCGGCTGGAGTCTGACTACCTGTAACGACTGTCAAAGATCTTCGAATGTCAAACGAAACCAACGACTTTACGTGATTTTGAAGGCACGAGGTGTTAGTAATGTTCTTGTTAAACTTAGGAATGTAGGTATATAATAAATTGAAAAATTAACAGCAAGTACCAATGCCTATATTGAACATGCAGATGAGTAATAGAGTAACTACATTTCATTATCTATGTTCACGTCATTAACATCATTGGTAGGCATTGTCCTCGCCAACTGAAGAGCATGATAGACCTCTTTTGTGCTAATCCTCGCGTTTTGTACCAATTTCATTCTGGTTCTACCCACGATGACAATAATTTCATCTGTCCATCTCGCCGCCGGACCACCTACATTTCTACTCCGGTCCTTGAACGGCACTCGGTTACCGCCTTACTGTACTATCATCACCGCACCTTGCCAGGGGCCCGAGTCTGTGATTTTTTATAAATTCGTCATTCCAAAACGATCCCATTGCCATTTTGTTAAAAGGTCGTAATCTGCTAATTCATAATGATCGATCATTGATCGGTCAATGGTCTCGTAATAGAGTTGTGGTAGAATGACAATATCGAGCTTATTAAAAGTAATCACTGCATAGTGACGTTCTAATGGTAGGTCACTGATCAAAGGAACTGTCAAAATTTTAGCAGATTACCGTATACGTCACACATTCATTTGTCAATTTGTACGAGATTACCATTCCATGCCACTTCTTTCAACGGAGTGTCAGTGGTTGACCATTGGAAAGTCATAATAACGCCATTATATTAGTAGATTACCAAACTTGACAAAATCAGCAATTGTGAAGTTATTGATAGACCATTTTGACATTATTGTAATGGCAGATTTGAGGCTCTGGTGTCCTGATTAGCTCCATTTGAGTTCCATTTATTGTTTTTTATTTTATATAAAAACCGTAGATCTTCGGACCTTGACATTTGGAACTTGGTCTATTTGACGTAGGACAAGCATGGAATGCTTCATGGCTTCTGCTTCCCTAGTCTATACAAATTCAACCTAATAAAGCTGTTAGTCTGCGCATCATCCTTTTACAAATCAGTTAAATCCCTGTTGAATGCATTTAATATTTAACCTTTAAGTGATAATGTCATAAAAATATAGTTTTTTGTATTGATAATAGCACCAACCGCCAATTTACTAAAACAATAGTTCCACTGTCAAAGCATTGTTCGTCACCTGAAGAGGAGGTTCTCGTTAGGAAGTTGGGTCAAGGGTTTGATGTAGAGAGTAACTACCCTTGGACACGAATCGTATTGTTAGAAGATTCTTCACTACGGAGCCCTAACCTAGCTTTGAAACTATCCCCAATGCCTAACTGGCTAACAAGAGCTAAGTGAGGTCAACTATTTTAATGAAAAAAAAAGACAAACCTAAAATCTTGCCTTAAAAATCAACACCTGATTATTGTATAGGCATTATAAAATACTGCCGTTTTAGAAAATATGCAATACTATGCATTGAATATTTTTTAAAACTGGGCAGGTGCGAGCCGGACTCGCGCACAGAGGGTTCCGCACAAGCTTACCTGTGTAAATAGTTCAATTCCCGAATGGAGTCGCGAAGATTTTTCCGAATTGTAAAAACATTTTTTTTGTGACTTAACAACAAATTTGCTATTTTCAGATTTATCCTATATCAGTGCTATCTTGCTTTATGCCAGATTTCAAGTTTCTGAGTCAACGGGAAGTACCCTAAGAATTTTGATTCCCTTGAGAGTCGAATTACACATTTTTAGGGTTCCGTAGTCAACTAGGAACCCTTATAGTTTCGCCAAGTCTGTCTGTCTGTCCGTCCGTCCGCGGATAATCTCAGTGACCGTTAGCACTAGAAAGCTGAAATTTGGTACCAATATGTATATCAATCACGCCGACAAAGTGGCTTGGTGGTATTTGTTCTTGCTCGTTGTCTGTCGTTCATTAACTCTGAAGTGGGGACTCTTATGGTGACGGACGGGAAACTGAACGGGACCCCTACACTGATTGTGGCCCGACACGATCTAGGCCGGTTTTTATTTGTAATAAAAGCAGCCTTTTTTTTTGTTAACTTAGAAGTTTGATTTTTTCACAACTTCAAGGGACCGCAGATTTTTTTCTACGTGGTTATAATTTCAACTCAATACCTCAACGCTTTAACAAGATAAAGGGTCTTCACACACACGACAGGCCGATAGAGAAACAGATGGACAGCAAAAAGATCCTATAAGAGTTCCGTGTTTTCCTTTTGAGGTACAGAACCCTAAAAAGACAGTAGGTATTACTGACGCAATATAGGGTTCTCCGGGACGGGGTCCTCGGAGATCGGGGTACTCAGGGCTTAACCCATAAAAACTGCGTCGTAAATACCCAAAAGTTATACATTTCAGAATTAATTTTAATAATTACATCGAAAACATCAAACTGAGTCGTCTTACAAACAGTTGCGGTTTCCTAATTGCTCATTCAAATTGTTTGGACATCACTCAAATGTTCACGAGCAATGATTTCCTATTTTCATTTATATTAAAAAGGGTACAATTGTATAAAGTTTATTCTTTTAAGTATCTTTTGAAAGACATTTTAATACGGTTGAGTTATTTCATTGTCAAGAAATTTTTGAAAGAGATTCAAAGATTCAAAAGCATTTATTTCAAATAAACCATTTACAGGCACTTTTGAAATGTCAAGAAGTCAGTCACTCAGAAAAAATGATACTAATTGCACATTCCAAAGCGTAGATCTCTATGGAGAAGAATGTGCAAGAAACTCCATGGACACTCTTTTCAATCATGTTTTGCAATTACAAATATCTCTGTTACATGTTTCTTGTCGCTATCATGTGAGAACAATGTCAATAAAGTAAAAATAAAATATAGATATTAAAATAGCAACTGGCAGCTAAGAGATGACCAGTCTCAACCGACAACGCTCGTTCACGGACGTGACGCGAATATTAGCACCACTCAGTTTAACCATTTTGAAGGGAACCGAATGATCCAACACACGTGCCACTCTCAGTGAGACATTTGAGTGAGCATGACAAACTCTCAACTGCCATGCTCATTTATGTCAAACAAGTCTAATAGTAACCTAAAAATAAAATAAAAACCATAAAATAGCTCCATGGTACTCACATTTACAAACTTTGAAAAAAAATGCTTCTACATTATACAATACTAACTACAATAATATTTTACAAATTAAAAAAAAAAACATTAAAGAATAATAATAATAGTTTCAAAACTAATAAATGATATTTATTTTGTAAGTAGATTTTTTTAAAAACACTTTTCCACGTCAAATTTATTGTCAATTTAAACTAGATGAAGCCGATGATTCTTAACTGACTACCCTGAGAAGAAACACCGAAACAAACTCAGGGGTCAAAGTCTCTTTTGAAGTCCATACAGCAAACATGTAATGGTCAAATCATATGAGAACCATGCAGGTTGGAGTCTGAGATGGTCTTTTGAAGAAAGAACCACACAGTTCTGAGCGGACCTGTCCAGTCAGTGCAAGCATTTGTCAGAAATCAATTTGTACACCCCGGTGGTAGTGGAGCTGGACCAGCATTGTGCCAAGCATATAATCCTCCAACTTATAATATGCTTGCCTGCATAGTTAAATTTAAAGTCGCTGATAAGTACCTACATTCTTTGCGGGAATTTTCGAAAGAGTTACTGTGGCCCTGGAACGCAAAGGGCAACTGTTGGATCACAGGTGGGTTTTAGTTAAAAAAAAGTCTGACACGCCTTTACTCTCCATTTAGAGCGGGAGAAGTTATATGATGATTTCGCACCTCAAAAAAATAAATAAATTGTAGACAGGTTTGCTTTAGCCAGAATTTATTAAAACTAACAAGTAATTTTGTAATGTGTAAGTAGATTTTAGTGGCTTCTAAGAAAAAAAAGATCAAGAGAAGATCAATCGCGGGATGTAATAAGAAGAGAAAATCATCTTATGACATCCCGCGCTCATGGGCGGAGCGTGAGGGTGTGTCAGACTTTTACTGACTAAAAACACACTCATGTTCTTTCGTTGCCTTTCATACCAGGGCCGAGTCTTCCTTTCAGAAGCAGACCCTTGGCCCCAGTAGGCTTCGACCCTGCTGGGCCCCTACGGTTGAGATCTACCAACTAAGTAGTAAGCCTTTAGGTAGATACTTATTATTTTGGATGAATTGAATATAGGACACGATAAATTTAATTGTATACCAAAACAAGTTATACACAAAATTAAATGTAAAAAAGGTGCAATGGTGAAATATCATTTTTTTTTTCATTTTTTATCAAGAACACTCGCAAACGCAACACTTAAACAGATACGTGAATACAATAATGAAATCACACCCAAATAAAAGTGGTTATGACGCAAATTTTCTCTGTAAGACTCATAAAAACAGAGTGTTTAA
Organism: Mythimna impura; assembly: GCA_905147345.3. NCBI lineage: Eukaryota > Metazoa > Arthropoda > Insecta > Lepidoptera > Noctuidae > Mythimna > Mythimna impura. The sequence continues at coordinate 13,790,802 of LR990356.1, read as the reverse complement.
GGAAAAAATAATAATATATCACAAAAATAAGCCTTACTTACTTCTGTAACAGTAAATAAAACACCTGATGTAATATTTCATCCGTACAACGGGAGAAATTGGGCCTGTCATACATATTTGACGATGATTCCATACTTTTCTAGACGCAGAGCGGTTGTTATACGTAACATAGTATTATTTTAGACATATTCTCTTTATGTTGTACGTCATTTTTATTTTTAAATGGAATAAACCACTTAAGGAAGCTCAATAAGTGCTTCGAGTCCCTTGATGCTATTAGCTCTAGGCTTTTTCTTTGACGTAAGATAATATTGTAAAACTTTAAATACGTATTGTGTACACCTATTGGCTGCACGGTTGGCGTAACGGTCGTGCCATTGGCTGCTGAGCTAGGTGTTGCGGGTTCGATTTCCAAACAACTATTTGTTCGATCTATGCTATCAAACCGGAATGACTAGATAGTCAGCTCGGGTCTGGGTTCCTTGTTTATATGAGTTTACATGTTCGTAAACGTACCTATGATGCATACTGCAGAAGTACCCAATTCTTATTGACCTACCACACGCACAAGTTTCACCACAGTTTAGCGCCTATTACACCACTCGATATTCAGACAGTCTTAGGCTATGTTTATTTATTTATCTCATCGTTCTGTTTCCTATCTACTGTTCCTTTACACGACATTGGCGTAAGTTGCTCTTTTTCTTGTGTGACGCTACATAGACTAAGACTGTCTGAATATCGAGTGGTGTAATAGGCGCTTTTTGCTTGCGCAGGCCGGTTTGTACACGAAACAATTTCTAGAACTGTTTAGAGTTTTACCAACCACACGCACAGTGTTCCGTATACAAACCGATCAAACCGATCTGCGCAGACAAAACTGTGGTGAAGCTTGTGCGTGAGGTAGGCCCAATAGTGTGATACAACATTTTCAAACACAAATAAATAATATCTACATTAAGGACTAGAACTTTTTTTTTTCTTGCTCTTGGGCGGTGCGAAAGGACACCCTTTCGCCCCGCTCAAGACAGACTTTTACTGACTAAAAACCCACTCCTTTTCCTTCTTTACCTTTCATACCAGGGCCGGGTTTTCCTTTCAGAAGCGAACCCATGGCCCCAGTAGGCTTCGACCCTGCTGGGCCCCTACGGTTTGCTGACATTTCCTAGAGGCGCGCGTGGAACACTACGTGCCGTCGACGACTTGGGCTTGGTCTGGACGGTTGCCAGACGGTCGGACGGCGAGCTACCCATTGCTCACCATCGGCGAACCCGCGCCTACGGTGACCGAAAATCGGGATCGGGATCCCGGCGGCTGGGGCGTGAGGGCCGCTCCCTCGCGCGTGCACTTGCGGCCTCCTCCTTTGCTAGCATTACTGTTTCGCAGAAGGAGGCAACCGCCTGTCACCCCTCCTCGCTTCGGACACGATGGTGCTCTGCCCAAGCGGGGCATACCTCCACCGTATGCTCCACCATGTCCTCCGGGCGGTCCACACAGTGGTGACACCCGGGCGTTACTCCCGCACGAATACGTTGCAGGAACTTCCCGACCTCACCATCCTCGGTGAAAACCTGCGTCATACGGAAGGTGAGGACGCCGTGAGGTCTTTCCAGCCACTTCTCAAAGAGGGGACTTATCGCCATAATTATGGCATGCCCAGCACTGGGTTACGACTGTCGCTTTCGCCATTTCACCATGAGAACATTACTAGAACTTCGATTTCTAGAATACTTGACTTGGCTTTAAATAGTAGTTTTCGCCCATTATCCACCAAGCGTGAAATAATATTTATTTCTACGTTTACTACAGAACATCCAAATAGCTTTACAACCTGACTTGAACTTCATTGAGAGTCAATCGAAAGGGTGTTATTCATTCTGAAACACACGAATCTATTCCATTCATTATGTTTCGTGATCCCATCAGGCTTTTAGGGACCTCAATAAATTCATCCCTTGTCGGTCACAGCTCGTTTATCCCTAACATCTATTACTTATATCGAAATTACGTAACTAAATACTCTTTTTTATTATATTCGATATGTTACGTGGTAAACACACCGTATTGAAAACAAGTAATATGAATTGCTTTCATCATTCTTAAAAAACAAAATTGTACATTTTGATACAAGTGTAGAAATTGTAATTGCGACCAAGGCGGAATCCGCCTGAGACGTAGGCGAGGGTGTTATGGAGCCAATAGTGCTACAGTGACAAATTTTTACTTGTATCAAACGTCGGTATTTAATACACTTATGAATTAATTAACAAACGGGGTTTGCCACGTGACCCGTGGGGGTCGTTTAGCCTGATACGATAAATACAATAAATTTTAGCGGGGTGAGGTCATGCACTTTTCCGCACTAGTGCGGAACAAAATAAGTTGCGTGCCTAAAAGTGGTAGTGGGTTTTCGAGTAAGTGTATTGAAAAAAGCTTTTTCCTCATACTTGAAATTACTCCTGCCCTTACTAATTATCATGAGTGTGTTCACATACATGTAAACTCAAGATACACCAAGTTGCCCAGACCCGAAACAACTAGCTGTAGGCCATACAAATATGTAATTGTCAACGACAAGCAGCCAACTATTCAAACACTGCGCCAACGGTGTTCATCAATTCAAATTGTGTTAACATTTAAATTCAAAAACTCTACAAAATTATCTAGAAGTGCTAAAAAATCCATGACAAGGTAAGCTACTCTGGCTCTGATTTTATGTAAGGAAGTAATTTCATTTATGTTTCAAAATTGGGTTGTTGACTTATTTTTTTTTTTAAATTATTTGTAAAAGTACCTTTACCCAAAATCGCTAATAAAAGTAATTTTCAAATTTCTTCAACGCCGGCGTTCGCTTGCGGTTTAATGAATTAAGTAATTTCTTTTAAATTTGGTAAAAGGGCAAACTGTCAAGTATCAGAATAATAATGCACACATTGACACACATCACACACACACACATCACATCATCACATTTGTATTTTTGGTGTACAATAAAGAATATATATAAATATCTATCTATTGAAATGTGACGTCACCATTATTAGGTTACGTGTGTACAAAAGAGATGGTGAGATGTTTCCACCACGCCCCCACTCATCTTCCTATTTGAAATGCTAATTTTTGTTTCATTAATATTCAATTTCGATGATGTTTTCAGAAAAAAATATTTTCAGATATTGATTGTTTAGAGCAAAATGACACCTAATTTGAAGGTAATAATAATACTTTTATTGACACAAGTCCTTACAACATGTTCAATATCAGTTAAGTTCATAATAATTAAAGGCGCACAAAAGTTGACACCAGACTCCTAAACTAGGAATCCCTGTGTCTTAGGAGTCAATCTTGTACGACCACTTGGACACTATAAGCTCATATAAGAATTTTAAACTCGCTAATATTATACAAAAATAATATATTACTATCTACCTACACAATTCTTTAAAGAAAAAATAAAAATTAAGCAAAATAAATGTAAAATATTAAATTAAATTTAGAAGTTAAATGAATGTATCTGAAAGTTACAACAATGGTTACTTTATTTTCTAATAAACCATTTGTCAAAGTCAGCAGTCGGCGTAACTAATAAATATAATTTATACGTCATTACTTAAGAGCTACAATTCACATGTGGTACCTATATAATATACAGCTACCTGCTAATTAGTTCTCGGCACGAAATAATTTACTCCAAACCATACTTTGCTAACTACCTTCCGATATGCGAAGTAAATTTTAAATTAATCGTCACTTACTCACTTGTACAGGTGCCGCGGCTAAGTTTGACTACATTAAGCGAATATTTCCAGTGAAATTCGCAAACAATATTATGTGAAGTAAACCGTTAAATTAAATATGGCTGCCAATTTAAATTCGCAGCAAACAGTTTAATGTGTTAACTTATTGTTCAAACTGCTTCCTTCAAGCTGGAATTAAAGAAACAAAATGATTGAATATCAAAGCGCGATTTGTTCTAAACTGTGTTGCGTAAGAAAAAATAGTTTTTAAAGACAGTTTTTCTTAACACTCTTTGAATTTTTTAAATAGTTTGTTATAAAATTTTCTTAAATGTAACTCACTAACTCTAACTAAAAGAGGATCATTACTATCATTTCAACCGAAAGAAGTCCACAGCTGGACATATGTCTCCCCCACGTGTCACCACAGCGAACGGTCCTGTGCATCTCGCATCGTATTCCCGAGAAAAGAGGATGTACTTAACAAAATTACGTTCAGCAATGCATCACCAGTAGATACATGGTGGAAATCAAAGCACAAAACGTTTTGTACATACATTCATTGTGCATACAGCTAAGGAGAAAAAATCCCTTGTGTTTCCTGATAGCTACAACCTGAGAGTATTTAGGTTAAGAGCGAATAGGTTACTTCTAAGCAAGTGTAATCCATCGTCATAAGGTGAGATAGTGATCAATCGCGAGCCTACCAATACTAAAAGATGCGTAGGTAAATTATCTTTGAACAAATGTTTCAAAAGTGACCATTAACCGTTTATATGACAATAAATATTTAAAATAGTAGGATAAAGTTACATAACATTAGTTTAACGGTTGAAGGACGTAGTAAAATCGTGAGCTTACAAAGCTCTGAGTAATCAATTTAAATGCAGAACTAGGCTTAAAACTTGCTTTACGGTAGGAGCTCAATAACTTTAGAAACATAATTGGGTTATCCATTTAACTATGAATTTATACTTCAGTACCAATTACTTTGCTTATATTTATTTATTATATTTAAGATATACCTATTACAAAAAAACGACCAAAACAACATTAAAAATGTAAAAAAATAATAGGCTAAAGACAGGTAACAGGTAACTTCGTTTGTTTAGTCAAGATATTTGATTGTCTTCTCTTTGTCACGTTTCATGAAATGGTCGCCATTTGGAATGATAACGTAGTCATTGTTCGGTGCAGTATTCTGTCTATCCCCACTATTTATCTGCCTTATTGGGAACTACAATTCTGTCAGTAATGATAATAACAGTACAACTTGACATGGTCATTTTTGATAACTGGGTCAGGTACATAGTGTTGTAATACTAACGGTTTGGTACCTAGTATTATTTGCTCCTGTTATTACATCGAATGGTAAAATAAGCCTATCTTTTCATTTGACAATACCTTTTAAAAGTATCAATTAAGTAGCAATAAATGTCTAAAACATTTATGGTGAAAATTATCTTATGTAACAGTTAGAAAACAGGATATAAAAACTAAAAACGCAAAATCAAACTAATCACTTATTTTTAAATAATTATTCTAAATGTTCTATTATTTATAAAATATTCTTTTTTCTCTGCTTTAAGAATAATATAAAGTACTACTAAACAACCTCACCTTATTTTACTCAGCACAACTGATCACTTCTCTCAATTCACTCTCGAGCAACTGCAAAAAAAGAAAAAAGTGTATAAAATACGATGTATTATGTCTGCTAAAATAGATCTCCTAAGATACGATCCACATAAAGGATCAGAGCCATTCTGTAAAGACACACGCTTTTACGCGACTAAAATGTTTACAGAGAATCGAATTCAGTAAAAAGCTGTAAGTGGCTAGGTACTCGTACTTTACTTTAGGTACAGAAGTACATTCCTAAATAATGTTTAGACTAGTTCAGTATTTAGGTTTTTAGTTATCTGCTTGTAAAGTCCCAACACAAGTGTACAAGTTACTTTGTGTAATTTATTTCATCACCACTGCTCTCAAAACGGTGAAGGAAAACCGTGAGGAAACCGGCATGTCCTAGAACCAAAAATTCGAAGACATGCGACATTCACCAATCCGCACTGGGAACGCGTGGTGGATTACGGCCCATTCCCTCTCCTAGTGAGAGGAGGCCTGAGTCCCAGCAGTGGGAACATTAAAAGGCTGATTATGCTTATATGCTTATGCTAAAGTACCAAACCATAAAACTCATTTATATCCTTGACATCGAAAAAACTGAGAACATTTTTATCTTCAAACGTAAAGTTAAGTAAAGGTAAGTAGGTACTTAAAGTTCTCTCCACTTTAGTTTGGTTTCGAAATAATTATTACAATTAATTTGAGTTCTCTTAATTAAAATGATTTAATTATATCATATCGCACCAGATACCACAGTATTTATTAGCTTACTATTTTAAAATATACCTATTATTACTTAATCTCCGTTCTTTTCCAAATATCTAGGTATTATTATTCATTAATTGTGCACATTTTTATTCTACTAGTCTTTTTTAACCTAAAGGTAGACTGGTATAAAACGCCTTGTTGCATCCACTTATGTACCATAACTGTACATAAAGTTTAAATAAATGAATAAAAATTGCAGACATAATTTATTTTTGATATAATTCGAATCTCGTCGATCGTCAAGACACGGTTAATCTAATTTTAAATTATTATACTGCAATTCCAAGTTCTAAATTTGAAAAGGATTCCAAAATTCTATATTATTTAATTATTGAAATAAAAATGGTGAAGTCGAAACAAACTGTTTCTGAAACAACTTGAATATTTAAAAAATATTTTTAATTACTTAAATCAACGAAAGCAACTAAACATTACATAACAAATGATATTACTTAAAAATATCGTCAGTAGTAGATACTTAGCGTAGTTATTCAAGTATACATGCTTAAACATTATAACTATAATACAATTTCTGAAATTTGATTGATTTTGAGGCAATAATTTAACTACGTGGAGTGTCCGATTATAGCAAGTACAATTGAATTTAATAATGTTCCTATACACTAAAAACAAAATAAACTAAAAATTTTGAATTCAGCGCCATCTAGAAAAAATATGGCCACGCCCGGGCCCGTAGCTATTACCTTATGGAAGCTGTTTTTTGGTCTTTTACATGCTACAAAATCAACAACACGTCAACAGTAATTAAATCTATAATAAAACTATAGTCGTTTTACAGCTTCTATGCTAATAATATAAAAGAATTGTATTTTTGTTTGTAATGAATAATCTCAAAAACTACCGGGCTGATCTTTGAAATTTCCTTTTTAGGGTTCCGTACCTCAAAATGAAAAAACGCACTTCGTTTTCCGTTCGTCTGTCTGTCTGTCAATACCCTTTATTGGGAACATGTTGAGGTATTAAGTTGAAATTAAAACCATATACTCAAGTCTGCAGTCCCTTGAAGCTGTGATAAAATTAAACTTCAAAGTTAACAAAAAAAAAAGATACGGCCGTTTATGTCGCAAAAAACATGTATTTCAACTCTCTCAAGGGAATCAAAATTCCATAGGGTACTTCCCGCTGACTTAGAATCCTGAAATTTGACATGAAGAAAGGTGTCATAGCACAGTATAGGAAAAAAATCTGAAAACTGTAAATTTGTAGTTAGATCACAAAAAAAAAACTTTTTTACTATTCGGAAAAATCTTCGTAACTCAATTCGGGAAATGAACTGTTTTCATATGTAAGTTTGTACGGAACCCTCAGTATGCGAGTCCGACTCGCACTTGCCCGGTTTTTTATCACTGAGTGATGACATAGTTTATAATATATAATATATTTTCTACTTTCAATCGGGCGAAGCCGTTGGCTAAAGCTAGTATTAGATAAAATAAAAATCAACATTCCTGGCTCGTTGCATACCGGGGACGATACTAAAATACATAGTTTCACGTAAATTGGAGTCTATAGTCAATGTTGATTGCGAACGAAACATGGTTTTTTTCTTCTTTTTTCAATTCTGGTGTAGACATTTTGAAGCGCTGTTCATTAAGGGAAATTCAATACACTTCAGGGAGTTAAAACCCTGTATTATAAACACGATAAATATCCATCGTTCCCAATCATTTATAATTTGTAACTATTCACTGGTAGCCGTTGTAGCATAATTAGAAAAGCAGCCGCAGCGCTTTCTATGCAATATAAAGTTACTCGAGTAATGAATCTCTTTCCGTGAACATTCCAGGTTCCACTCTATCTGTTCATTGGACGCATCATGCGCTGTTTTGTATAGCCTGTGGGTCAAGTGATAAGTACAGAGAAGAATGAATGGTATACTATCCTTAATAGTTACCAGTGTGTTGCTGACCACATTTTCAATCTACGAGTATATATGTAAAAGCGAAATACCACTCACTGATTAACCACGAAATATCACCAACTATAAAACCTACAAACTTAAAATTTGGCAGGTACGAGTAGGTTCCTTATAGGGTGTAGACATTCGCTAAGGACGGATTTTCTGAAATTCATCCCCTACGGGGATGAAACGGGCGTCCAAAGTTTGTATGGAGAAACCGACTTTCACGCGGGCGAAGCTTGTAAATAATATGTTTCAGTAATATTTTCATGCGGGTTGGTGGATGTCACATGTCTTCGAATTTTTGGTTCTAGGACGTGCCGGTTTCCTCACGATATTTTCCTTCACCGTTTTGGGAGCAGTGGTGATGAAATAAATTACACAAAGTAATGCCCCTGGCTGGGTTTGAACCCGCGACCTACAACTCCGTAAGTCGGGGCCATTACCACTCGCATTGGGCCCGCGTGGTGGATTACGGCCCATTTCCTCTCCTAGAGAGGAGGGCTGAGTCCCAACAGTGGGAACATTATAAGGCCGACTATGCTATGCTAATATTTTCATGACTCGCCTGTGAGGTCGCCTTTTGGGTTTAGTCCACTCTCGGCCCCTCGACCCCCAATAAATAATGTGTCCACTGAACCCCTAACTGTAGTTTACTCTCGACCCCCAAGGGTCGAGCGTGGATTTAATTTTTCAGCCAACTTTTAGTTTTCTCTCGACCCCCAAAGTACAGTTAGGTACTATGATAAATCATCAGTCTAGCCTATACTTTACCCAGGGAGAGTGGGAATGGCGGGAGATGTGCTGTGTCCTGCTTGGATATTATCCCTTTTTCATATTTTGGGTATTAGGATCGCCCTTGGCGATCGTACTAAGGCTACGACTACGTGCTGCGCGGCGACCTCCCCAGCGGAATCAGTGTGATTATATAACGCTGAAAACCGCTGATCCTGGCACAGGGGGAGTCGTAGCGGCGGCGGCCGAATTAGCGACACTCGGGGTTGCGACAGTCGTGAAGAGGATCCGGCAGTTGGGACTCGAGGTGGCACTGCATAAGTCTGAGGCCATGTGATTTTATGGCTGTCAGAACGCACCACCAAAGGGTTCCCAAATAACGGCAGAAGTCGAAGATGAAATGCCTAGTACTCATCCTCGACCCCGTGGAATTTCGAGGAGCACTCACTTCATTACTGTGGGCGCTGTTGCTGTGTCCGGTGGCCAAGCTGAACGCGTCCCAGAGGGTCAAACTCATTCATGCGGATGGTGCAGGGAATTACACGGTCTCCCGTGAAACTTTGATCCCCTTACTAGCCTACCGCCGTGGGGTTTGTAGGTAACACGATGCCGCCTGCGCATGGTGTTGCAACCGAAATTCCCTGAAACTCACGGCATGGCGGACTTCGTTCCTGCTTGATCTCATGACAATATGGTGAGAACGACTATCGAAACCCAGCCCTAACCACGCCACAATCATGGCGGTAAGTCCCCCTCTTAGGAGTGGCTAGGGAGGTGCCACGGCGTCCTCACCTTCCACACACAGGTCCTCACCGGACATGGTAAGTTCGGGAGGTTCCTGTTTTGAATTCAGGCGGAAGAAACGCTAGGGTGTTGCCATTGTGCGGATCGTCCGGAGAACACGGTGGGCCATACGGTGAAGGCGATCGGCGGTGGCGACCTCTCGTGCCGGGCCCTGGTTCAGACCATGGTCCGGAGCGAGAGGATACGCAATACGGACGCCTCCTGTAAAGCAGAAATGCTAGCGAAGGAGAAGGCCGCACGCGTGAGGAAAAGGATATCCTCATGCCCCAGCGTGCACCGCGACAGGAGACGCCCTGGGCGTCGAGAACCATACGGTGATCCCCAGCCACCGAAGACGTGGGCTTGCACACGACGAGCAATGTAGCTCACTGTGCGATCGTCCGGTAACCGTCCATACCAAGTCCGCGTCGTCAGCGGCGCGTTGTATTCCATACGCGCCTCAAAGAGATGTCAGCAAAACCTTAAGGGCCCATCAGGGCCGATGCCTTTACATGGGGAATTTCTGAAAAAGAAACCTTAACCTTCCTAGGTTCCACTAGAACGCAAAAGGAAACAGAAACACACAGGTGCGGTTTTTGTAAGTAAAAGTATGACACGCTCTCCCACTTCACCCTAGGGCGCGAGAAACTCAAAAGAAAAAAGTGTTCTCTAATATTCATAGATTTCTTTTTTTTATGTCAATTCCTGAATTTTGCCTTTAGTTTTTACCTGACTGTACCAAAATAACAATTTCGAACTAGGGGTCGTAAGTGGACGAGGTATGTCTGTCCTTTGTATGAAAATCCATTCTCACCCCCTGGGGGTCGAGGGTGAACTATGTTTAAGGGTTGAGAGGACACAAATAGACAAATATTTTTTTAGGGGTCGAGGGGCCGAGAGTGGACTAAACCGCCTTTTGCGTACAATTCAATTAAAAAGCTGGTCGTATTTTATTGAGAAAATCGTTCTTTTCCTAGCAATTAACTGGAGAAAAATAATAAACCTGTCTGTATAAAATTCATATTCACATACGCCGACAATCTGAATAGATAAGTGGATGTGCAAAGTACCATAGAAGAGGCCTCTAGTGTTTCCGGAACTGCGTTCAATGTAGTATTCAGGTTAGGAGGAAAATTACAAGCAAAGGGTTGATAGGTTTTATCGTCTCTCGCCTTTCCGATATTGGAGGATACGCCTATATTCAGGAAGTTGTTAGAAATAAAAGCGGTGTGGCGCAGAATAGTTTTGTATTTTCTGTTTCCTGTAGGTATACATTTTGTGAAAAACGATTGGTTTAGCTGAAAAAGTATTAAAAAAAAGTAAAAGTATTAAAGTATTTGGTTTAGTTGAAACAAAACTTGAGGCGTGACGCCTTTGACAAAGGAACTACTTAATTAAACTCAATAGTAAGGGTTAGTGTTTGGGCTTGCGGACGGCAAGCAATGGGTAGCTCGCCGTCCGACTGTTCGGTAACTGTCCAGACCGAGCCCAAGTCGTCGACGGCGCGTACTGTTCCACGCGCGCCTCAAGGAGATGTCAGCAAACCGTAGGGGCCCAGCAGGGTCGAAGCCAGCTGAGGCCAAGGGTTTGATTCTGAAAAAAAGGAAAACTCACCCCAGGAACGAAGGCAAAGAAGGAACAGGAGTAGGTTTTTAATCAGTAAAAGTCTGACACGCCCTCTCGCTCCACCCAAGAGCGCAGGATGTCATTGGGTGATTTTCCTACCTAAGAAAAAGGTTCGTTTTTTATATCGGTTAACTTTTCAAAAGGTAGTACACACATACATACATACGAGTATATAGGTAGGTATCGAATGAATAGATAGTCAACTAATAAAGCGCAGAAATTAATCAAAACTCAATATAAAAACATATTGCATTTGTAAAACATATTGCATGTGTTAAAAAGAGCTTCTAGAGCTGTCAGTATAATTGCCGTGTTACTTTTTTTTTGAGTTGGGGAATCATTAAATTACTTTTCCCACTCTAGGATGAAATGAGAAGATGTGTCAACTTTTACCGACTAAAACCCACCACTGATCTCTCTGTCAAACGTTCCTGCAAAGGATTTTGTCAGTAAAAATCTGACGCTCTCTTTCGCTCCACTATAGAAGTCATTAGATGCCTGCCCATCTCAAAAAAACCTTTCTTCAGTTATTCTGTGCATCCTACGGCCACGATCAGTCAATTATGCAGTAGGTACTAGCTGACATCAGCACTAGCGGGTCGAGAGAGAGAGAAGTTATTTGAAGAACCAAAAAAAAAATGTGTTACAAAATTTTATGAACACTTAGAAACTTAGTTTATTTAATTCGATAGTAAAATAAATACATTTTACTAATTTGCTACAGATTCACATTAAGTACACTCTGGAGTATGAGAGTAATTAATATTTTCCACACGACTAAGTTCTGCACACCGACATGATTGAGGTAGGTCACAGCTAATAAAGGTCGATCGAGGTAAACGACACTCGGTTTGTCAACCGTCTAGCGTCATTATAAATATCGAATATTAAAAACTCTTTATGTAAAATAAAATATAAATTGTGGCTCACTCTATAATGCTGTTCTGTCCGTATATATTATATACTTTATCAATATATAATTGATACTTGAGTACACGTATCACGTATCACTTAAATATTGATGAAGTAGACTAGAAACAGAACTTGAATATTCTGATGAAAATAAAATCAACAAGAATATTTTCTACATAAGTTAGTATTATTTTGTGACTGGCCTGTTGGTCCAGGTCTAGTGATTAGTGGCCTTGACTGCTATGTCGGAAGTTGTGGGTTTGATTCCCACCCAAGACAAATGTTTGCGTGATGAGCACGAACATTTTTTCTGTGTCTGGGTGAAATTTATCTATAATATACATACGTATTTAGAGATATATAAGTATGTTTATTAGTTGTATAGAACTCATAGCACAAAGTTTGGGACCAGATGGTGTTGTGTGAAAGTTGTAGAATATTATATTTTTAATAGACTTTTAGTCTCTATTTTATTTGAAATTTCTAGAAAATTATGTTGCAATATATCTTTTCTAAAACGTACTAAGTGGATAGTTGATGAGCCTCACAAAAGTTAATGATGGATCAGCATAAAAATTTTTAATGAACAGAAATATAGTAGGGTTACCTTTTGAAATTCATATTTACACAAGGTTTTTCTTTTATCTCATTCCAGATAAAGCCTTCTCGTGCAGTTGAGCTCAAACTCGCTCAATTCCTTTAATAGAATGATAATTTACCCCTCCAAACAGAAACTTGGATGTAACATGGATCTCTGGCACATTCCCTATGGATTTCAACTTGTGGCTCCATTCTACTAATTAGGCATTGAGAAATGAGGTCACTAAGAGATTATACACATATTTAATTGTGTAGTAAAACCTGAGGGAGTTATTATGCCAGGGTTTAGAGAGGCAGTTTCCACTTGTCATATGAAAAAAATATTTTTTAATCTTTTGTTATATGTGTACTGTTGAAAAATGATGCAATTAATTTTATTCATTGTACCTAATTGAAAAGCGCTGAAACAAAAGGAGTGATCGAAATTGAATAATTCACTTTCATGTTTACGATTTAATTTCGTTGCTTTGTTCTTTAAAGGTGAACTGAAAAAAAAAAACAGGTTGACAAAAATAGGTAGTATTATTTTATACAATTATATTTTCTTTAATAATAAAAATAGGGCAAGTGCGAGTCAAACTCACGCATTGAGAGTTCCGTACAAATTTACTTAAGTACCGATTCCCGAATGAAGTTTCGGAAGATTTTTCCGAATCGCATAAAAGTTTTTTTTTTCTTACTTAACAACGAATTTACTGTTTCCAGATTTATTCCTATAATTATGCTATAAGACCGTGCTTTATGCTAAATTTCAGAATTCTGGGCCAACGGGAAGTACCCTATGAATTTTAGTTTCGAAATATACGTTTTTTACAACATTAAAAAATTAAACTTCTTAGTTAACTAATAAAAAGATACAGTCATTTGACTGTATCTTTTTATTAGTTAACTAAGAAGTTTAATTTTTCACAGCTTTAAGGGACCGCAAACCTAGGTATATGGTTTCATTTCAACTCGATACCTCTACGCGTTCCTCAGATAAAGGGTCTTGACAGACAGACAGACAGACGACGGACAAAAAAGTGATCCTATAAGGGTTCTGTTTTTTCCTATAGGTACGGAACTCTAAAAATTGTGTCGAAATTATTCAATATACCTGAATTTCGTACTAATTTGACAGCTGATTTTGAATTTTCCATCTTATTACAGTTTAGATACACTTTAAGTGCGAATTCCAAAATAAAGAAATGATTTTTTTTATATTTGGTCAGCAGAAATGTATTATTTGATCATTAGAAAATGATTACTTTCCAGATTTTATATCGAATTTTATATTTCGGGAACTTAGGGTTAACCTAACCCATTGGTGTCGGGCCCGGATTGGTTAGATTAAAAAGGTATGATGAGGGCTAAAGTGAGTGAGAAAAGCAAGTGAACAAAGCTCCCATCATATCTTTCAAGTTAGGTTCTTTTAAGCTCTGCAGACAGAAATAAGAGCCCCGTATAGTGGCTTATATTAATAACAACTGTTGTCAGCAGATTGCTGGTTGAACAGTCGTTATTCCTGTTCCTAACCTCAATCACATTTTGCTACTCTGCCGATACGCTCCGTCGACGACTCGGGCTCGGTCCGGACGCGAGCTACCCATTGCTCGCCGTCCGCAATCCCACGCCTACAGTGGTATCATGGAAGTCTAAAGTTTGCACGATGAAACCTACTTTCACGCGGGCGAAATCGCTGGCAGGAGCTAGTATACAATATTGGCATAAAACCGCTGGCAGGATCTAGTATACAATATTTGTATAAAACCGCTGGCAGGAGCTAGTATACAATATTTGTATAAAACCTCTTGCAGGAGCTAGTATACAATATTTGTATAAAACCGCTGGCAGGAGCTAGTATACAATATGTGTATAAAACCGCTGGCAGGAGCTAGTATACAATATTTGTATAAAACCTCTCGCAGGAGCTAGTATACAATATTTGTATATAACCGCTGGCAGGAGCTAGTATACAATATTTGTATAAAACTGCTGGCAGGAGCTAGTATACAATATTTGTATAAAACCGCTGGCAGGAGCTAGTATACAATATTTGTATAAAACCGCTGGCAGGAGCTAGTATACAATATGTGTATAAAACCGCTGGCAGGAGCTAGTATACAATATTTGTATAAAACCTCTCGCAGGAGCTAGTATACAATATTTGTATAAAACCGCTGGCAGGAGCTAGTATACAATATGTGTATAAAACCGCTGGCAGGAGCTAGTATACAATATGTGTATAAAACCGCTGGCAGGAGCTAGTATACAATATTTGTATAAAACCTCTCGCAGGAGCTAGTATACAATATGTGTATAAAACCACTGGCAGGAGCAAGTATACAATATTTGTATAAAACCGCTGGCAGGAGCTAGTATACAATATGTTTATAAAACCGCTGGCAGGAGCTAGTATACAATATTTGTATAAAACCGCTGGCACGAGCTAGTATACAATATGTGTATAAAACCGCTGGCAGGAGCTAGTATACAATATTTGTATAAAACCGCTGGCAGGAGCTAGTATACAATATTTGTATAAAACCGCTGGCAGGAGCTAGTATACAATATTTGTATAAAACCTCTGGCAGGAGCTAGTATACAATATTTGTATAAAACCTCTGGCAGGAGCTAGTATACAATATTTGTATAAAACCTCTGGCAGGAGCTAGTATACAATATTTGTATAAAACCTCTTGCAGGAGCTAGTATACAACATTTGTGTAAAACCTCTTGCAGGAGCTATTATACAACATTTGTGTAAAACCGCTGGCAGGAGCTAGTATACAATATGTGCATAAATTTCTATTTTCGTTCCCGTTCAGGAGTTGATGTGTGTGTTACTACGTTCATATGTAAAACCAGTGAGCAGTAAAAAGCGGTTCTATTTATACTTCGCTGTTAACATTTTATTTTTCCTTTCCATGTGGGTTGCAATGAGATAAGCACTGAGCGAGGTTACATTTCTATTTATATTCTTGCAACCATAGTAATGTTGAAAGCCTTCTTTTATAATGACGTCATTGATATAAAATGGTGCCAGCTGTCTGCGTTCTTTCTATTCATATTCATTAATTATCGGTATCATAAATATCGTGGTTTTATTTTATTACCTATACTTATTATTTTTAATTTTTAATAAGCAGCTATAGAGCCACAAGCGCTTTTTATATAATTTTCAGTCAATAGAAAATAAATAGTATAATCGTATAAAGGAGAGATGATGATAAAGAGAAGAACTTGATAGGCTGTGTGAGGATTGACATATAAGATAAGTAAGTGAATATACAAACAACATGTAACATTTCTGACGCCTCCTGCCGGAGGCTCTACGCAGGCATCGTCCGGTCCATAGCCCTTTATGGGGCGCCGGTGTGGGCGCCGTCACTGCGAAAGTGACCGGCGGCCCAGCTGAACGCGTGCCAGAGGGTCATGGCCATACGGATGGTGCGGGGATACCGCACAGTTTCCCGGGAAGTGGCGAGCCTCCTTGCTGGCCAGCCACTATGGGATCTGGAAGCAACAGGCCTTGCACGCATGCACGATCTGCGCGTGGAGATGCAACCCCGGGGCAAAACTCCGGTGCCGCGACAAGTCACGGCATGGCGGAAAGAGTTCCGGTGGGATCTCATGGCGGAATGGCGACAGCGACTATCGCAACCCAGTGCTGGGCACGCCTTAATTATGGCGATAAGTCCCCTCTTTGAGGAATGGCTGGAAAGGCAACACGGCGTCCTAACCTACCGCATTACGAAGGTCCTTACCGGACATGGTAAGTTCGGGAGGTTCCTGCACCGGATCCGTGCGGAAGAAACACCCGGGTGTCACCATTGCGTGGACCGCCCGGAGGACACAGTGGAGCACACGGTGGAGGTGTGCCCCGTTTGGGAAGAGCAACGCCGTGTCCTCGTGGGGGCGATCGGCGGCGGCGATCTCTCGCGCCGGGCCTTGGTACAGGCCATGGTCCGGAGCGAGGAGGAGTAACAGGCGGTCGCCTCCTTCTGCGAAGCAGTAATGCTAGCAAAGGAGGCGGCCGATCGCGTGAGGCAACGGTCCTCACGCCCCAACCACCGCTGGGATCCCGATCTCGATTTCCGGCCACCGCAGGCGCGGGCTTGCGGACGGCGAGCAATGGGTGGCTCGCCGTCCGACCGTCCGGTAACCGTCCGCACTGAGCCCAAGTGGTCGACGGCGCGTAGTGTTCCACGCGCGCCTCAAAGAGATGTCAGCAAACCGTAGGGGCCCAGCAGGGTCGAAGCCTACTGGGGCCAAGGGTCTGATTCTGAAAGGAAGACTCAGCCCTGGTACGAAAGGCAACGAAGGACTGTTCCTTCGTTGCCTTTGTTTGAGTGGGTTTTTAGTCAATAAAAGTCTGACACTATCTCTCGCTCCGCCCAAGAGCGGGGGATGTCATAAGATGATTTTCCCACCAAAAAAAAAATTGGACCACGCCTGATATGTACGTAGCGGCGCGTTGCGTAGCGTGGATCTAATGTAGATCTGCAAATCTAGTTTCCATATTAAATTTATGGAGATCGACGCGCACAGATGGCGTTACGTGGCCCACGTGTGCGCAATATAGTTCTACCTTAATAAACGCATATCCTGAAAGTGGTATGATAAGTTACATGTTAAAGTGTCAGTCGTGTGAGCCCTATACGCACCCTATAATATAGCTCCAACCCTTTAACAATTCAGTTTAGGTCGTAAAATGGATCGCGTTAAGAGCTCGTGGTAGGACATCAGTATTGGCAATTGAATTTATTATTATTTTATATTTTACTATGATCTAATTATTTTTAATGAAATGATGAAATGGTTTTAATTTTATGTTATTAATTGTTTTATTTATTTGATGAATTAATTGCATCAATAATTTACGCAACAAAGTACTTCATTTAATTAAAATATATTGTGACTTGTAAATGTAATTTTTACCAATAAATATGTTTATCTGTTTATCTGAATCGATTCATCTATTATTTGAATTAGGTTAATTTTTATGCAAAAATAATGAAGAATTATTTTAGGTTAAAAAATAAAATAAAAATTAGATTAATAAAGAAAATTTTAGGTTATATATTAATTCTTAATTATGGCGCATTATTCCAGTTATATGCTGTATATAATGAAGCAATCTTTTTAAGGAAGAATAAAAAAAAGATGAAAACGTGTTGTGCCAAGCCTAGGCAACACAAGACAAAAACAGGAAGATGATGATGATAAAAAGAGGATTTTACTAAAACTTAAAGAAAGCCATAATTTTTGTAGCTTTTGGTTATACACCCCTATTTTTTAATTAGTACAAAAAAGGGCTCTATCTGTACCCGTTACTGATCATAATTGTATAGTCAAAAGTAAAAAAAAGAAGTCCCAATATTGTCCATGAAAATTTGACATAATTGGTAAATTCATAATAGAATCCATCATTCATAACAATTGCTACTAGAAAATACTACGCGCAGTGTTTTTCCATTTTGATTGTCATTTATTCATTCATAATCAATAGCCTGTACAATATTTCCATAAATTGAGTGACATTTTGGGATATAAACAAACGCTAATAACCTTGTTGTTTATGAATATTATTTATTGAGACTTTACTTAATTAATAACCAGACCTTTTCTAAAAAGCCCTTTAAGTATTTTTACTAATTAAAAATTGGTGGTGTATAATAATAAATTAAGCCAATAACAAAACGCAGGTTCCAAATTAATTCACAATTTCATCAAATTTTAAGTCGGTCTTTCACTCAACAACACTAATTGTTATATCGCTTTTCAGTCAAGTGGAAGAGAAATCAATGTCTGTTTAGGTCGTTAATAACTGAGTTAATGTTCATGTTAATTTAAGTCGTTTGCTAATGAGAATAGAGTATACAATTGCAAACTAATTTTAGGGTTAATACAGTCATTAATGCGATTGATGTTATTGACGTGCCAAAGAGCTAGATTTAGTAAACAGATTAGATTATGAGACCATAAAAAAGGTTACAGAAGTGTCGATTTCTGAATTCTATATTTTTCAAAGGTCGATAGATGTTCTTGATGCTGAGCAGCTTAGTGTCTCTTACATCAATCATCATAGTTCGTATCTTCTCCGTAAAACAAAACGAGAATATGCGTATTTACCTACTTATTTTTGAAATGTGGATGTGTCTTCCAAAGTTGACCTCTACCATTTTTCTTTTTTTTTGGTGAGATATGTTCAAATGACTTCTACTCTCTAACGCTTTTAACCTAACTTAACCATTGGGTTTTGGTAATGATTGAAAATCATAGCATAGCATAGCATAGTCGGCCTTACAATGTTCCCACTGTTGGGGCTCAGGCCTCCTCTCTAGGAGAGGGAATGGGCCGTAATCCACCACGCGGGCCCAGTGCGGGTTGGTGGATGTCACATGTCTTCGAATTTTTGGTTCTAGGACATGCCGGTTTCCTCACGATGATATCCTTCACCGTTTTTAGAGCAGTGGTGATGAAATAAATTACACAAAGTAATGCGCCTGGCTGGGTTTGAACTCGCGACCTACAACTCGTTAGTCGGGGCCGTTATCACTCGGCCACCACTGCTCTAAAAAAAAATCATCATCATCAATCATCTCTATTGAAAATCATACCATATCGTCGTTGTCAAACCAAAACCTGCTATGTGCAAAAAGTATACTTTTGAGATATTGACAAAAGAAGTTTTCCTGAAAAATTTTACATGAGAGTTAATTTTTTTAAGTATTTTATTTCAAAGTTATCATTATTATACTTAAATTCGTTTGTGTGATAAACACATAAAACTAGTAATTTATTTATTTATTAGATTAAAGAGAAAAAGAAGCACATAGCAGATTTTAAGTAGTCAAGTTTAGGGCACCAGGTTTTAATAAAAATAATATTGAAATTCGTAAATATTTAATGTTGACACATAAAAAAGACTGTATTAATTAGGCTTATATTTAAGGCAATCATAAAATGGATGGTAGTCACGATCTATAAATGGTTTCAATTCTTCAAGTTCATTAAACTTTGATTGAGTTATTTCCAATGGACCATCATACAATGGCGCAGGTTCAGGGTACTCATGGGGAACCTGCCTTCGCTGCGGAAGAAATGTATAATCTTCTGGATGACGGAGTTTGAAATACACATCGCCAGACGGCGTGTATTTAAAGAATCTGATGTCATTTACTGTAGGATCACCCTTCCTTTTACCTGATCTAATAGACTGGTAATTTGTCAATAGATTTTCATAATCTTTGAAAAAATCATAGTAAACAACTCTAATATCATAAGGTTGTTTAGGCCGTACTTGTCGCATTTTTGTGACGTAATCCTGAGGTGCATAAATAGGAGGTTTTATGTAATGCTCGATTGCAGAAGGGACACTATTGACCTCCATCATAGTGTGTTCCTTTTCTAAAATTATTTGCTCCACTTCTACTTTAAAAAAATAAGCAAAGTCACTCAGTGCACTCGCTAATACCTTATTTCTATTTGGTAATTACATCCGTCACTAATTATGGTCATGTGTTTATAAGCTCTGCTTGTAGTTTTAAGGTAATCGATTACACAGCTTGTAAATTCGTTGGATGTAACTCCTCCGTCTGTTTCGTGCCAAAAATAAATAGTGACATCTGCGGTACGAGAATTATAAATCATAAAATTATGACACTAATTTTTGTTTATAAAAATTAGTGTCAAGTAATTAGTTCAAGTAATTTTGGTGCCAAAAGGACACTTTGAACGTCAACGGTTATCACTGCGACTGTTACATAGCAGTTTTTATTTGACAAAGTTTTAGCTGCTGCACATAGCACATTTTATTCTGAGGCCATAGTTCCACAACTAGTGGTCATAAGCACATAGCAGTTCTTTTATATGACAAATAAGGCAGTGACCTACAAGCTGTGGTCAAAATCTTAAAATCTCAAAAAACGGCACATAGCAGATTTTGGTTTGACAACGACGATATAATAAATCTAATATTATAAAGACGACCATTTGCATGCATGTGTGTTGTATGTATTTATGTTTGTAACTCGTTCACGCTTAAACTGCTCAACGGATTTTGATGAAAATTGATACACGGGTAGACCGTATCCTGAAATCGGACAGGATTTTTTTCCGGGCGTATGTTCCCTTGAAATATTTTTCTACTTTCATAGGTGACGCTGCTAGCTGAAACTGATGGTTTTTTTTAAACAACTATCCTGTTCGAACACTCAGCTGAGCAATGACATTGTGGAACAGACATCGCTTAATCTAGACCTATATATTTTTATAACCAAGAATCAGCTATTATTTTTCTTCTAAAAAGTCAAAGTATTCGGTCATTATTTTAATTGACTTACATCATCGCTAATTTCTTTCACAGAACCCAAATAACCTCACATGATTGCATTTGCAATTATAAAACAAACAATGAATTCATGGATTGTGAGGAAACCACTTCAATTCTAAATATACAATACCCGTGTTCGTTTAGTATTTCATACGAGTTTAATTTATGCGTTCTAAATATGGATTGTAATGAAACTGAAATAAGTCGGAGTAATGCCATTGAAATTACTGGCTTTTGTGAAGGTCACAGAGTACAAAAATGCCACGATGACAGCCACTTCTAGGAACGAGAAGTGTAAATTGATAATACGTCTTTTCAAGGCATTTCATCAAATAAAGCATAGGTATGCTTTATCTAACTAACTAACTAACTAATCGTTACCGATTTCTCATAAAAATCGCAAATAGATGCTTTTTTTTTTCAAATATTATGTTCTTATATTCATAATTTAAACTATGCTTGTAGCGGCCTCTGCTAGAGATGGTAGATACTGTCAACATTTTCTGTACAAAACAAGGATGTCAAAACTTAATAGAAAAATTAAAGGCCTGTGACAAATGCGACAATGTTTGACTGGATACTTACACTCAAAACTAATTTCGCGAACAGGAATTTAATGTAATTATAAATAAAACAATTAAAAAAAAAATGGGCTAGTGTGAGTCGGACTCGCACACTGAGGGTCCCGTACAAACCTACCTATGAAGTTTAATTCCGAAATTGAGTTACGAAGATTTTTCCGAATTTAAAAAAAAGTTTTTTATTGTGACGTAACAACAAATTTACTTTCAGATGTTTTCCTATACTTGTGCTATAAGACCTTGCGTAACGCCAAATTTCAGGATTCTAGGTCAAAGGGTAGTACCCTATGACTTTTGATTCCCTTAATAGTGTCAAAATATACGCTTTTTGCGACATAAACGGCTGTATCTTTTTTTTCGTTAACTCAGAAGTTTGATTTTTTCACAGGTTCAAGGGTCCGCAGATTTGAGTATAATAAAATTATGGTTTTAATTTAAACTCAATACCTCCACGCGTTCTTGAGATAAAGGGTCTTGACAGACAGACAGATGGACAGCAAAGTGATCCTATAAGGGTTCCGTGTTTTCTTTTGAGATACAGAACCTTAAAAAGACAGTAGGCATTACTGACGCAATATAGAGTTCTCCGGGACGGGGACACGCAGACAGATAAACAGACAGACAGACAGACGGACGGACAACAAAGTGATCCAATAAGGGTTTCGTTTTTTCCTTTTTAGGTATGGGACCCTAAAAACGAGGTGGTTATGCTGTACTGACATCTATGTCACCACGTGGGTACTCAGTTTCTCGCTCGATTAGAACGTATACAACAGTGCAAAATTAATTATAGGACAGTTACTTGGATTAGACACAACATCCACCTGCAGCGCTTAGTTCAAGATTCAGTTATCACAATCGGTTTTAAAACCAGTAATATTCATCATTTCCCTTTTTTCATTTTTTGTATCAAAAGTGTTCTTGATACCGTCTAGTAGCATAGTATATAGCCACTGAGGCGTCTCCATGTTCTATGGTAAAACCGTAGTTATGTGATCGTACATTCCGAAATGAGTTTTTTATTGAGGCGTGAGTAATTATGGTTCGATCAGGCGATTGTTCCCCACTCACGTTGTATTATTATTTTCCATATTCATTCTCTTAATACTGGAACTTCATTAACCTAAATGAAAGTGTTGTTTATGTTTTGAATTGTATTCAAGAAGAAAAACTAAAAATTTTCATTGATTTTCTTTAAATAGGTTTGTTTTAAAGTTAAAAAAAAATGTTCGAATTATTCTAGTTTTCATAAAAAAAACAGGTTTATAACAATAATAATATTCTACAACTTTCACATAACACCATCTAGTCCCAAACCAAGCAGACCTTGTGCTATGAGTACTAGACAACTGATAAACATACTTATACAGGGTTATTTGTAAAACACTGGCAACCTCTCAGGACTATGTTACTAACATCATAAACAACAACTTTTGTTCTATGACTTTTAAAAATTTATCATATTTCAGTAATTCTGATGTTCTTATAAAAAAAAATAATTAAATTGAACATTCTTAATATTACGAAGTCTATGCGAAGCAAGTAATAGTACAATAGCGGAGGAGAGCGGGGATCGGGTGGCGGGGGTGCTTGATGCGTTTGTGTCGCGTCATACAGACGTAGTTAGGTATAGCAAAATACAGAGTTGAAATATGTTAGGTAAAACCACGAAATCTTGAAGATTTGCTTTTAGTAAATGAATTAAGTTTTGTAAAAAGTCATAGAACAAAAATTGTTGTTTACAATGTTAGTAATACAGTCCTGAAAGGTTAAATAATAATTAACAAATAACCCTGTATATTTCTAAATACATACATATTATGGATTAAATACACCCAGACACAGAAAAAATGATCGTGCTCATCACACAAACATTTGTCCTGGGTGGAAATCGAACCCACAACCTCCTGCAGTCAGGGGCACTGACCACTAAACCAACAGGCATGTCAAAAAAACCCTAACTATACAAATATTTTTCACATTAGTCCGGTTGCATGTTTTATAGATACTTATCCCAGTTACAAAGGGCAACTTATTATTAATCGAGCGTCCCTAGGTAAACTCTCAAATCTAATTTGCATTTCTTATTATTTCTGTTTTAAGCTTAGCTTAGAGGTATTTTTAATGTGCGTACTAAAAAAACGATAATTATCAGTACTTATTGCTTTTTTCGCAATCGAATAATATCGGAACGCAACAGTTAAGCCGTCGCATATGGACGAAAGTTAAGTATCGCGTGCGTACTCGGTAGTGGCAAGTGGCCCGAATGAGACGGAACTACCGGTTTCGCGATTGTTCGCCGCACATCGACGCATGCACCGCAGTCTGTGTTGAACACTGTTCTGGTCTTTTCTCAAAGTGTTTCCTAGGCAATAAATCGGATCTGGTAGTTTCGATATTTTTCGGTGCGACGCGTGCTCAAAATAATATCAAGAAAGTTGTTTTTTATTCTATAAGTGAAATTTTAAATGACGTAAGTTATCGATTTTGGCAGTTTCGATATGTTTTGATAAGTTTCCTTGTAAATAATCGAAAGTGTCATTTTCGATCGATAATGTCAGTACAGTTACGTAGTATATTATAGTAACTCATTTTTCTCAAGAAGCATTCATAATTAATAAAAATCATTTTTGACTAAATGATCCTTAATCTCAACCTAAATATGAAACCAAATTTATATACAGATATAGTCATTAATGACAACGTTATCTATAAAACAAACTTCAAATCGATCTCCCGTAAAGTAAGCTTTTTAATTTCGATAGTTTACCTAGCTAGGGACAATTGAAATATTATTAGCCATAGAATACTGTCAAGCATAGCTCTGTAACATAGTTTATTATTATTGTGTGACCTTGGGTGTAGATACAATAAAAGACTGGTAACGACTAACTCATGTATTGACTCTTCACAAAGGACAAGTACAAAGTGCGCGCTGAGACATACTGAACATTGCTTATATGTTACGTACGAAATACAAACTTAGCTTACGCTACAACATGAAACATCTTTAGTATACGCTATGCCGTTACACTACTCCCCCCCTTTTTAAAAATAACACTTTTTTGACAAAACAACCCAAAAAAAATTTTTGTAACAATCACTTAATAAACACAATATTACAGCTGAAATTAATACAATACATTTATTATTAAGTACACATTAGTTTTACAAAGGTTGACAATTAGGTAGGTTTTACACAACTACACTCACTTATATCACTTATTAGACCTTGACTTTAAACTTCGTCATTTTGGGAAGTTTCAGCCGTTTGCTTTCGTCTAAAACTTTTACGAGCCGCTTCGAAAGCGGTCGACTGCAGAGATTGCATCTGCTTGGTCAACCAACTTTTCCATGTTCCGATACACCGACGGAAAAATAGACATAAACACACTATGCCTATGAGTGCCAAAATCGAAGACCAACCAATGAAGGTTACTAAATCTGCGTCGTAGCCTTTGACGGCCTGGGGGGCGATAGCGGCTGAGGATTTGACCTCGTCCTTCACCACGTAATTTCCCATAATTAGGTATGATACGTTATAACAGACAGAAATCAGAAATAATATTAACTTATTACAATACACTTACTTATAAATTGAAACGTACGGGTCTTTTGCTGACTCGGCCGCTGCGCGTTTTATGTAAAGGTGCGGTTTCATTAGCGGGCGCGGAGCGATCCTCGCTAACCGCTGTTCCCGGACCCGGACTTACGTCTATTTCCCTATTATCTAACTTAATGCTATTACTTACCATATTGCTCGAACACGAGTCTTTACACAAGTATGCGGGTTTAAGTCGATCAATCGATATGTATGCCGTCCGACCCGAAAAATCTACCAAATACGTCTTATCTTTCCTGTTTAGGACTCTAAAAGGACCATCGTAGGGAGGTTCCAAAGGTTTCCTAACCCTATCATTTCGTACAAATACGTGTGTGCACTTATCTAAATCTGCATATACGAATAATGTGCGAGCGTCCTTATGTCGCATCGGCTTCGGTTTTAAGTTCTTAATAATATTACGTAATTTTTCTACATATTGACAATGATCTAAAATTTTAGAATTCGAGTCGCTACAAAAATCACCAGGTAAACGTAATGCCGTAGCGAAAGTTAATTCTGCAGCACTAACACCAGTGTCATTTCGAATGGCGGCACGTAAACCTAGCAAAACTATAGGTAGCTCGTCTACCCAAGTAGTTGAGTTTAACCTTGCCATTAGAGCTGCTTTTAAAGAACGGTGCCAACGCTCTATCATCCCGTTCGACTGAGGGTGGTAAGGTGTAGTTCTCTTCTTATCAATGCCTAAATATCGCATAAGTTCTTTAAAAATACTACTTTCAAATTGTCTGCCCTGGTCGCTTGTCAGCTTAACAGGGCATCCAAAACGTGCAATCCACCCTTCTAATATCACTTTAGCCACAGTCTCTGCTGTGATATCCTTTGTAGGATACGCTTCGGGCCAACCGGTTTGGCGATCTATTATCGTAACTAAATATCTATAGTCGTGTATAGAAGTGGGCAAGGGGCCGACGATATCGACATGGATTTGAGAAAATCGCTCTGCTAGTGGAAAAAGTCCTAATTCTGTTTTTACATGCCTGGTTACTTTTGCACGTTGACATTTAACGCATTCTTTTGTCCATTTGCCTATGTCACTATTCATTCCGTCCCAGAAAAATCTTTCCTTGACTAATTTTCGCGAAGTACGAATTCCTGGGTGACTTAAGTTATGAACTGATTCGAAAGCTTGCCTCCTAAAACTTAGCGGTATATACGGGCGAACCTTGTCTGTTGATGTTTCACACGTTACCGGTAGGTCGCTTCCAGGTATCGCTATGTCTTTGAATATTAAATTACATTTGTTATTGTTACATTGATTGCGCACTAAGCCCAGGTTTGCATCGTTAGCTTGAGCTTGGGCGATCGCGGCGTAATCTAATATTGTAGGACATGTTATTGTCTCTACCCGCGATAATGCATCTGCTACAACGTTCTTATCACCGTCTATGTACCTTATGTCAGTAGTGTATTCACTTATATAGAGAATTTGCCTAACGCGACGCGGTAATTCATTGTCAGACTTGGATTTTTTGAACATGAATGTTAAAGGTTTATGATCTGTATAAATAATCAAATGTCGTCCTTCTACCATGTTCTGAAAATATTTAATGGCCAAATAAATTGCCAAAAGTTCCCTATCGAAAGTACTGTATTTAATTTGCGGAATTGACATTTTCTTTGAAAAATAACCTAAAGGTATCCATTTATTGTTTACGAATTGTTGGAGAACGGCTCCCACGCAGGTGTTCGATGCATCAGTCATGAGCGCAAATGGAGTATCGAGTTGCGGATACGATAACGTCACTGCGCTTCGCAGCGCTGCCTTACACCGTGAGAATGCCTCGTTTGCACTTTCTGTCCATGCTATTTTTGTTCTATCTTTTCTCTTTGATTTAACTAAGTATTGATTTAAATGACTTTGATATTCTACTGCATGAGGTAAATGTAAACGGTAAAAGTTAACCATCCCTAAAAATCGTCTGAGCTGTTCGAGTGTTACTGGTTTTGGAAAATTATTTATAGCATCCATTTTCTCCCTTAGAGGTCGAATGCCTTGCGTGGAAACTTCGTATCCTAAAAAATCTATCTTTGTTTTACCAAACTCACATTTTTCTAAATTAATAGTTAAGCCAAATTTACTTAAACGACTAAAAACTTCTCGTAAATGCTGCTCATGTTGAATTTTACTGTTACTAAATATTGCTACGTCATCGATATAGCAGTAAACGTAATCTAAACCAGATAGAACAGTATGGGTCATAAAGCGTTGAAAAGTTTGCGCAGCGTTCCTTAGCCCGAATGTCATTCGGGGAAATTCAAATAGGCCGAAAGGCGTGATAATGGCAGTCTTTTCCACATCGGCAGGATTTAATGAAATGAAATGATATGCACGGCAAATATCAATACGTGAAAATATTTTTGCGTCAGCAAGCAAGTACGTGAAATCATGTAATCGCGGGATTGGATAACGATCGGCCTTGGTGATTGCGTTAAGCGCTCTATAGTCACCGCAAGGACGTAACTGACCATTTTTTTTCATGACGATGTGTAAAGGACTTGCCCACGCACTTTTCGACGGTCTACAAATCCCCAACTCCTGCATTATTCTAAATTCTTCCCTTACCTTAGCGTAGCGGTGAGGCGGCAACGGTCTGCATCGCGCGTGTACCGGCGGGCCGCTGGTTTCTATGAAATGCAATACCGAATGTTTCGGTGGCTCCTTAAAAGAAACAGGTTTAGTAATATCTGGGAATTCAGCAAGCAGATCATGATAAGGGTGACTTACATCGACGGTTTTGATTGACGACTCGTTACTACTTACAACTGAAGCTAAAACTTTCAATTTTGTGACTTCGTCAATCAACCTACGGGCACTTATATCCACTAAAAGCTTATAGTTCGCTAAAAAATCGGCACCTAAAATGGGCTGATGCACGTCGGCTATCACAAATGTCCACCGTAATGCGCGACGTAAACCTAGATCTAACACTAAACTTTTGACACCATAAGTCTTTATTTTAGTCCCGTTGGCGGCGAATAGGCAATAGTCTTGACACTCACTATTTTGATTGTTTTTTAACAATAATTTACCGGGTAGCACTGAAATATTAGCACCGGTGTCCACTAGAAAACGTAAGCCGCTGTTGCGATCCGTGACTCGAAGGCGGTGACAAGGGGCGATGGTACAAACCTCCGCCGCGGTTGGTACCCGGACTAGTTTTCCGAGGACGATTTCCAGGAACAGGGCTCATTGCATTTCCTTGCCTTTGTTCTGAACCGATGATGATAGAAACACAGCCAATCAGGGCTTTCAGGAGTTCTACGTGGCGAAGATCGTGCTCGGCTGCCGGCTCTGGATGCTGATCTCGAACGGTTCCAATTCCGTTGCTGCGGTCTCGATCTAGAGTTCGACCTTTCCAATTGCTCGACTTTAAGGGTAAGTTTCGCTATTTCGGCCATGATGAGGTCTGTTCCCTTGGAAGTGCTTGGCTGCTGTTGGCTTACTTTGCTCACATGGGCTGCGCGCGTGGTTTCAAACACATTATCTGCTACGACGGCCAAGTTATCGAGATCTTTCGAATCCGTGACCGCCAAAACTGCTCGTACCGGTGAAGGCAGATGACCTTGCCAAAGCATTCTTAAGGTGTCGTCTGGAATTTTCTCTTTGGCTAATTCTCGCATGCGACGCAAAAGCTGCGAAGGCTTTTGGTCTCCTAGATCCATCTCGCTTATCAACTTTTGTAGTTGTCGGTTTTTCGATTCTTCGTAAATAGCGAGAAGTCGTGTCTTCAGTGTTTCGAATTTTTTTTCTTCTGGTGGATCCATTAGAAGGTCTGTGACCTGTTGGATGGCCTCCTTAGACAATTTCGACACGACAATGTCGAAACGCGAGTCGTCCGATAATTTTTGCGGCGCCAGCATGGCCTCTATTCGGTAGAACCAAACGCGGGGCGAGTCGATCCAAAATTCGGGGATCTTCGATGTAAGTGTAATCGCTGCGAGATCTGCTGATGGTTCTGACGTACTTTTAGCCATTTTTGTACACTATCTACACTATCACACTGTCGAAAAATGATCACGTCGGGTCACCAATTTAGTGTGTGACCTTGGGTGTAGATACAATAAAAGACTGGTAACGACTAACTCATGTATTGACTCTTCACAAAGGACAAGTACAAAGTGCGCGCTGAGACATACTGAACATTGCTTATATGTTACGTACGAAATACAAACTTAGCTTACGCTACAACATGAAACATCTTTAGTATACGCTATGCCGTTACATTATTATGTATCGCTGGTATTTACCAAAATAAAAAAAAAAACTAAACTACAAAAACCAATAACTTTAAAAAAATTCTTCAAGCAACATGAAAGAAAAATATTGTAACGTTATAATATCAGTACTTATGTAGTCAATATTTAATAGAAACACTGTTAACATCTGTTACCTTACATACATAAATCATGTTGTTCTTTTACAATAAATTATTCTAGTTTGTTTTTATGACCACTGTTGTCTTTATTCGAGATACAATCTGTTTTGTTTGTTAAACTACAGAGAGATAGTAAAATAAAATATATCTTTATTTTGCTTTTTTCTGATTTCGTCTTCACTGATTTATTAAAAAGGTATTTGAGTGATTCGCTGAATCATGAATTTTCCTTATGCCGAGTCTCGAAAATCAAAATGATTGCGCGATTTCATTAGCGAGAATGTTTTCATAAAAACTTTTATACCCCGTAAGCTGTCCTTACAAAAAATGATGTGACTTGATTCCGCCATTACCTTTTTACCATTGGACTACCCGACGTACGGTTGTAAACGTAAGGTTGTAAGTGTCCAACCTTACGTTGTTGACACCTCTACGGTCCAGACTAAGGGCGGAATTCACCAATAAAACTAATCGCGTTTTAACATTTGGCTCGCATAATCGCGTTTAGCCGCTGTCACTAGTGTCATTTGTCTGTATTTTTCTTTTGTTGTATTTTTAGAAGTGACACTAGTGACAGCGGCTTAACGCGATTATGCGAGCCAAATGTTAAAACGCGATTAGTTTTATTGGTGAATTCTGCCCTTAGTGTTTCGCCTCGTCGATTATACCACACACATCGCAGGACTAGAACAATTTGCCTGCTGCGGTCTTCCCGTCCAATTATAGTTTTAGTGTCTGCAAGGCATGTGAATAGGCTCTTAATGATTAACGATTTTATCACTGCTTACCATCAGGTGAGATCACGGTCAAGCATTAGTTTATATCATTAAAAAAATTAAAAATGAGACATTATTATTCATGTAAGTTAGAATTTATGCCAAGTTTCTTAATCCCAGAAATAAAAACCCTCCATACAATCTTTAACATATCCTAAATCACCTTAAGAGGGTAGTTTTGAAAAACAAATACCGGCAACCTTTATTTAATCATTTAGGTTACCATTTGTACTAAGTTTCATAAAAATTTACCCACTGAATAAGATTTTGCATACACACTGAATTCCCCCCTACTACCCTCTTAAAGGTTGAATTTCCCAAAACTCTTACTTAGTGCTCGCCTACGTCACAATAGGAAGCCTAGTGCAAAATTTCACATTCCTAGTCTCAGTAGTTTCAACTGTACGTTGATATGTCAGTCAGTCAGTTTCTCCTTTTATATATAGATAGATGACGTCACTTAGTGGGACAGAACAACATAATTTAGGCAGAAGTGTCTGCAAGGGCCCGAACCGTCGTCGATACACGTCGTTTGATCAATAATGTTTGCACAACGTTCAGTCACGTCACGTGGCAATCTCTTCAATTAGATCGTTTGTTTTTTTGGTTCTGTACACGGCAAGGTCTGATTCCTGGTAATGAAACAAAGGGCGATTGGACGGTCATTGGGCGATTGTATTAGGTTGGCTAGGTAGGGAGAATCAACTGTCAAAAGAATACTACCCTGTATACCTCCTTGGGTGCCCCGGGGTATTATTATTACGTCATTGCGCGTTTTTACGTAATTCACCAAAAAAAAAACTTTTTCTTGATTTTTCTAGGTAAAACAAAAATATAGAAACAAAAAAAGAAAATTTTCGGCAAAAAAAATCATACAAACGTGTGTACAAAACGACAATTAAAAGTTTTTCAAGGTCATTCAAGTTGTACAGACGTATGTACAATCGGCGCTCGAGGGGATATTAAAGCAAGAATTAACCTGTTTAAATTGCAAGGAAAACTTTTTCTTCTTACAATTTCGCTAGCCTTCGCATTCTAATAAGTACCTACAAATGCAAAAAATTGTAACCTGTATTTTTTAAAACTGTAACTACACCAGGAGCCGTGTACATGTAGATAACAGAAACTTTAAGTAACCAAGCTTAAAAAAATCCAGAGTAAAAATATTATCGCCAACAAAGGAAAAAATTAAGTCAAGTGATCTCGTAAGCTGTTATAGCTGGCGAATATAGAGAAGAATAGAAGAGAATAAACTTACATAGTATATTAATAATGATATTGACATTTGGGGTGCATGAAAGGAACTTCCCCGAGCGGCGTTAAAAACATCGTTATATGATTCTAAACGCCAGGCGCACCATGGATAGCTAGCATTTGGTAACGCAGAGTCTAGCTGACTAATCCTTTCACTACGATGATTCAAACTCAATGACATTGTTCAAGCAGGGATCAGTAACCAGTTCACTTAAATCTCACAAAACCATAGCCCTATCTTTGTTTTCCATATGTTGCTATAGTTTCCCATCAAGGGGGTGTTGTTCTTGAGTGCACTAACATAGCTCTTACAGAGATAAAATCGTAGATTGGTACCACGTTCCACGAAAAGTATCTAAAGAGCCTCTGTAAGTTTGTTTCGGTCCCTCGTACGCCTACTCAAGGTCTAGGACCCCAGGGTCGTGAGATAAATAAATTTTAATACACATTTCCATCAATAGTAAATAAATAAAAAGCATTACTGTACCCATTGATTTAAGTTTGTATACTTTGTGTTACTTTTTTAGTCCTCAATAAATTTTATTCTATTCTCGTGAGAATAGGATTGGTCTTTGTCTATGTTAATAGATTTTATTTTTGCCCAGACAAAATACACGGAGTGATATAGATAGCTGGTCAAAAGGTCCAACCTAAACGTAACTCTCTTTTGACAATAGTTTTTAGTGATAACTATGATGTTACCTCATCGAGAGCCCAGCACTGCAATCCAGAGCTCATTTTATGACCTGAACTGAACTGTTAAAGGTATAGAGCTATATAGGATATATAGATCCATCCCTCTTTCACGCTCGAACGAATAAAATTTTATCACGTTTTAAGAAATAGCGAACGCACCTTGGTACGTCTCAAATAACAGACTCCATCACGACCTCTGCATCAAAACTGTAATGGAAGAGATTACAGAAAGGACTAACTACTTTAGGAGGCTACAAGAATAAACGGGGCAGTCATTGGACAGCCTGCGTACAAATCTGCTGCATTATCAAAAATATTGCTGAATATCTAAAGGTACGATAGATTGCAATAAAATATTTAAAAAAAAGTTTTAAGAAGGTCCAAGTTTTCATAAAGTGACTGTTTCTGTACAATATCAACTAACCTAACAAAACAGAAAAAGCCAATAAGAGTGACAGTAAGTTACGAAGACAATATGAAGTGGGAACGGAACAAACCCTTTTCTATGTTTATGACCTCACTACGTCTGTAGCTGCGTGGGCTAAAATTAATTAGAGAACGTCCAGTGTTAATGAATCCTTGTAATTTATTATCTTTCATTTATTTGGAGCTCTATTTGAGTTGGTAAGTATTTAGAAATGCTGCATTCCGTTAATAAAGGGTGTTAGAATATTTAACAAGTTCTCATAATCTCTAATCCAATCAACGTAGTATCCGTTGATTCAATTAGAGATTATTAAAGAAATATTAAAACAAAATGGGCAAGAGAATATTAAATTCGCACACAAAATTGGTACCCTTAAATCGCGCGACCGGATTGAGGCAGGCTACAAGTGAAATCACTTAGTTTGTACGGAACCTTCAGTGCGCGAGTCCGGCTCGCACTTGCCCAGTTTTTTTTTTTTTTTTTTGTAAAATAAAATCATTTTGAAAATGTCTTTCATAACCAGCTTTTAATATTCCCGCTCCTGGGACATAAACCTCCCCTCTGTAAGAGGGAGTGGGCTGAGATCAACAACGTGGGCCCAGTGCAGATTGGTAGAATAATAGTTACATCAGGTCTTCCAATGTTTGACTCTAGGTGACGGTTTGGTTCTACATGCCAAATTCCTCACGATCTTTACCATTTTGAGTAAAGTCCTAATGAAATAAAATTCTAATATCATTATCTACTTGTCCAGTCATAAGTGAAGGCCTTTACCATTGGGGCAAAAATGCTCTCATAATGCTTTGCATTCTGAAGTGTTTAAAGATTTTTAAAATACTATGTCTTACTACGTCCCGTAGTATTCTAGGATTCACTTGTTGCTTTTTAGTACGTGGCACTGAAATCGCTAAATAGTACATTATGTAATATGAAAGATAAGGAAATAGTCTCCATATTCCTCACAATCTCATGGCCTTATGAAGTCAAGGCTAAAATTAATACTATGTGAGTGTCGAGTATTTCATACATAAAATTATATTTATGATACAATCTTGTGCGTGACATGTTGTTTTATATTCATGAAATTAAATACAACCGAGTTTTTTTCTTAATTTTATGGAAACAAACAATCACATTAACAAATAGTTATAATGACAGAAAAAGTTTGATTGCAATAATTTGTAATAGATAACCATTGAATTGAATTAGAGGAGATATTTATTTGAACTAAGAACAACAGGCGAAACATTTATTTAAACTATGAACAACGGAGAATTTCTAAAAAGGAAATCATGGTCTTTGAACTCAAAAGGCAACTGAATTATACAGGTGGGTTTTAGTCGCCACCGTAGGCGCGGGCTTGCGGACGGCGAGCAATAGGTAGCTCGCCGTCCGACCGTCCGGTAACCGTTCGGACCGAGCCCAAGCCGTCGACAGCGCGTAGTGTTCTACGCGCGCCTCAAGGAGATGTCAGCAATCGTAGGGGTCTAGCATGGTCGAAGCCTTGGCGCCAAGGGTCTGATTCTAAAGGGAAGACTCGGCCCTGGTATGAAAGGCAACGAAGGAACATGAGTGGGTTTTTAGTCAGGAAAAGTCTGAAACTGTCTCCCGCTCCGCCCAAGAGCGCGGGATGTCATTGGATGAATTTTCCCACCGAAAAAAAAGGTGGGTTTTAGTCAGTACAAGTCTGATACGCCTTCTCGTTTCACCATAGAGCGGAATGATTTCTTAAATAAAAAAGGCGGCAATCGACAATGATTAAATTAATTCATCAAGTTTAACATTGCTTTCATGTGAGTTGAGTCACATTTCATCTGCAGTGTATCTGAACATTCAGTCGTTATCATTATTTCCGCCGAAAAAAGTCCACAGCTAGACATAGGCCTCCCTCAAGTGTCGCCACAATGAACAGTCCTGTGCGTCTCGCATCCATCGGATTCCCGCGACTCTCAACAGATCATCGATCCACCTTGTGGGAGGCTTTCCAATGCTGCGTCTTCCAGTGCGCGGTTGCCACTCCTGAAACTTTCAGCCCCATCGACCCTTTGTTCTGCGAGCAATGTACTCTGCTACCTGAAGAATCGCTAAACTCAAGTGGTTGTGCCACTTAAGTTTGGCGATTCTTCGGGCTATGTCGGCAACCTTATTTCTCCTGCAGATATCTTCATTTTTGATACGATCACGCAAAGAAACTCCGAGCATAGGTCTTTCCTTTGCACATCGAACGTTTATTTATTTAAACTTCATGTACAGTGGTGATACATAGGCGGACTTGACAAGGCATTCTCTACCAGTCAACCATTGGGTTAAAATACAACACTGTGGTAAGTGTGCACAATAAATATTTGAAATATAATGTAGTATCATCTACGTATAAATGTTAATATAATAAACTAATAAATGCTATGATAAATATGAAATCATTAAAATAACTTAAAATATAACAATTATGACGAAAGTTCCGTGGTCTATTCCAATTTAAATTATAGTTTCCTCATGTCAGTCCGCCTATATCTATTTATTTGAACGTCACAATCTTTTGGTTGGCTCACTGAGTACCAGCCCTTTTTACTGAAGTGGGAAATTATCAAGCGAGATCCCGTCAGTTTACTGACTGAAATTCACTCGTATTCCTTCAATTACCCTTAGCGTTCCAGGGCTGTGGTAATGAACAATTCTGCAGCTCTAAATAATAGCGCTGTAGTTCTATCTCCTTGGTTGTTCTGCGAATATCCTCATTCCTAATTCGATCACGCAAGGAAACTCCGAGCATAGCCCTTTCCATTGCCCTTTGGGTGACTTTAAGTCTTCTGATGAGGCCCATTATAAGTGACCACGTTTCGGAGCCATATGTTATCACTGGCAACACGCACTGGTCATAAACTTTCGTCTTGAGACACTGTGGTATATTGGACGAGAAGATACCGCGCAGCTTCCCGAACGCTGCCCAGCCGAGTCGGAAAGGTTACCGATATAGCACGAAAAATCGCCAAATTTAAGTGACAATGGGCAGGCACATTACTCGCAAAACAGATGGCCGTTGGAGCCGAAAGGTTCTGGAATGGCGACCACGTACCGGAAGACGTAGCGTTGGAAGGCCTCTACAAGGTGGACCGATGACCTCGTAAGGGTTGCGGGAATCCTAAGGATGCGAGACGCATAGAACCGTTCATTGTGGCGACACTTAGGGGAGGCCTATGTCCAACAGTGGACGTCTTTCGGCTGAAATAATGATGATGATGATGAGTTCTATCTCGCACTCGAGTCTCAGTACTGAGCGATGGCAAATTTGGCCGGATGTGATACATATTTTTCCTATATGGTTATTAGAATAAAGGGAAAGATTACCGACCAATCAATCAGAATGACGTGCCTAAATGGCGTCATAGCATAACACCTACACCCCTTGACCTCACAAACACACCCTAGGGTGTACCTTACCCTTATAACCGGGTCAAACTAAAATAAACAAAGGAGGAAAATAAATGAACAGATTTATAAAAGCCATAACAAGCGTGTATTCCCGGTAATGCTATGCTATTCTAATCAATGTTTTAAATATTTTAGCTAAAAAAATCGAACTGAAAATGCTTTTAAAAATAATTGGCGCCTTCAATTTTCAAAACAAAGTTTGTTTATGTTTGGAGCAATGAAATAATTGTTGACAATTATTGGGGCAAATCAAATGAGGACTACTTAAGATATTATTGTGTCTGAACCTTTTATAAGTGCCCATGTAGGTCTACTATATGGGAAATAAAAAAATAAAATAAAAAAATTTTGATTAGGTAATTTTTTTTTGTTTGGTGGGAAAACTATCCAATGACATCCCCCGTTCTTGGGCCGTGCGCGAGGGTGTGTCAGACTTTTACTGATTAAAAACCTACTCCTGTTCCTTATTTGCCTTCGTCCCAGAGCCGAGTTTTCCTTTCAGAAACTAACCCTTGGTCCCAGTGGACCCTGCCGGGCCCTTACGGTTTGCTGACATCTCCTTGAGGTGCGCGTGGAACAGTACGCGCCGTTGACGACTTGGGCTCGGTCTGGACGGTTACCAGACGGTCGGTCGGCGAGCTACCCATTGCTCGCCGCAAGCCCTCGCCTACGATCGATGGCCGGAAATCAGGATCGGGATCCCAGTGGCTGGAGCGTGAGGGTTGCTCCCTCGTGCGTGCACGTGCGGCCTCCTCCTTTGCTAGCATTACTGCTTCGCAGAAGGAGGCGACCGCCTACCACTCCTCCTCACTTCGGACCATGACCTGTACCAAGGCCCGGCGCGAGAGATCATTGCCGCCCATCTCCCCCACGAGGACACGGCGGTGCTCTGCCCAAGCGGGGCACACCTCTTCTGTATTCTCCACCGTGTCCTCCAGGCGGTCCACACAATGGTGGCACCCGGGCGTTACTTCCGCACGAATCCAGTGCAGGAACTTCTCATACTGACCATGTTCGGTGAGAACCTGCGTGGAAGGTGAGGAAGTCGTGTGGTCTTTTCAGCCACTCCTCAAAGAGGGGACTTACCACCATAATTATGACGTGCCCCGCACTGGGTTGAGACAGTCGTTGTCGCCATTTCACCATGAGATCCCGCCGGAACTCTGTCCGCCATGCCGTGACTTGTTGCGGCAGCGGAGTTTTACCCCGGCGTGGCATTTCCACGCGCAAATCGTGCATGCGTGCAAGGACTGTTGCCTCCAGATCCCATGGTGGCAGGCCAGCAAGGAGGCTCGCTGTGACAGGAGATTTCTATACATTAGATAAATGCTTTTATCGACAATCCAAACACTATTTGACTGGCTTGTTGGTCTAGTGGTTATTGGTCTTGACTGCTATGCCGGAGGTCATGGGTTTCGATTCTCACCCAGGACAAATATTTGTGTGATGAGCACGATCACTTGTGCGTGCCTGGGTGTAATTTATCTATAATTTGTAGGTATATATTTAGAATTAAGTCAAGCATCACTTCATGATCAAATTATGCAGCAATATACGCCATGTTGAATGTCCAGAATAATAAAGCATACAGACTTAGATAGCAAATAGAGTATTATTATTTTTATGGACTACTTATAGTTTTTCCGACTCTGGATGTCTTTTGTTGGTGAGTTTACATGTTTGTGAATGCACCTATAATACAGGAGTAATTCCTAGTTTGTGGGCAATGGTTTATAAAAACAAAATAAAGCAGCACGTGTTCAAATTATGCAGCAATATACGCCATGTTGAATGTCCAGAATAATAAAGCATACAGACTTAAATAGCAAATAGATTATTATTATTTTTTATGGACTACTTATAGTTTTTGCGACTCTGGATGTCTTTTGTAGGTGAGTTTACATGTTTGTGAATGCACCAATGCAGGAGTTATTCCTAGTGTCTGGGCAATGGTTTATAAAAACAAAATCAAGCAGCACGTCGTGATCTAATTATGCAGCAATATACGCCATGTTGAATGTCCAGAATAATAAAGCATACAGACTTAGATAGCAAATAGAGTATTATTATTTTTATGGACTACTTATAGTTTTTCCAACTCTGGGTGTCCTTTGTAGGTGAGTGTGACATGTTTGTGAATGCACCTATAATACAGGAGTAATTCCTAGTTTGTGGGCAATGGTTTATAAAAACAAAGTCAAGCAGCACGTCATGATCAAATTATGCAGCAATGTACGCCATGTTGAATGTCCAGAATAATAAAGCATACAGACTTAGATGGCAAATAGAGTATTATTATTTTTATGGCTACTTATAGTTTTTCCGAGTCTGGGTGTCCTTTGTAGGTGAGTTTACATGTTTGTGAATGCACCTATAATACAGGAGTAATTCGTAGTGTGTGGGCAATGGTTTATAAAAACAAAGTCAAGCAGCACGTCATGATCAAATTATGCAGCAATATACGCCATGTTGAATGGCCAAAATAATAAAGCATACAGATTTAGATAGCAAATAGAGTATTATTATTCGGTGAATGCAAATAGATTCAGTCATTAGGAGCCAGTGCAGATAGATTATTGCAGCTATTTGCTCTATTAGTGATGTGGATAAATAAACTAGAGGAGTGAGCAGTAAACAATCGATTCAACGCTTTCAGTTGACTGTCTGAAAAACTTCGATAATTTTCGATATCATTTAATAAAATGATATCGAAAATTATCATATTATTACATTCACTATTCCGTGCTTTTTGACACTTTTCAATACGTTTCGATACGTCTCGATACTTTTTTATACTTTTCGAGACTTTTCGTTTCTTTTCAATACTTTTCGATACTTTTCTATACTTTATTTATTCATTTGTGTACCTTACGCAGACACTTATAAACGAAAATAATAAATCCAGATAAGCTACATATTTTGTTAAAAGAATATATAGTTGGTTTTTGGTACTTTTCGATACCGTACGATACTTATTGATATCTATAAAATATTTTATATAAATTTTCTGTAGTCTTGCTTTTTTTCGATGGGTCCTACTTTTGTATAATTTTTTTTTTCCTCCGACAAGAGGGTGAATTTATTTTACCAAAAAGTTAAATTAAGTACCTACAATATGTAAACCTTTAGTTACAACCTTTTGATTTCAACTATCCTTACCCATAGTATACCTATTTTTTTTTTTAATTATGGTTGTAATCAAGATTCTATTCAATCTTATAAAAATTTAGTTATCATCTAAGAATTATAAAGCAACTACGTCATCATTCAGTGTTGTGCATCGTTAGTTTACCATGTAAACAAGGCTTTATTCCACAACGCGGTCAAGTGTCTGACCGACCCTTGTTATAATCCGGCAGACACTGAAATATCTCGAGTAGGCCGAGTTACAAGTGATTCTATGCTCCCGGGCGACTTTATGTTTAGACATATCGTCGGATTATCTTGTAATTTTGGAGGTAAATGGGCGTTGAAATCTTAGGATAATAGAGGTAGTTGTGCACCAAAAAATTGTATAATCGTAGATAAAAAAAATAAATAAAGTAAACCTTTATTTAAATTCTCTAAAAAGTATTAAATTTTAATATTTAATCCAAACTCACACATTTATTACAATACTAGCTTATATCAGTGCTTTCGTCCGCGTGAATGTCGGTTATTATAGACGCGAAGTCGAATGTCCAATCGCGAAGTCGAATGTCCAATCGCGAAGTCGAATGTCCAATCCAGCTAATAAGTAGTTCCCTCCTTAGGGTTCAAGAATCACCATCATAATTTCAGCCGAAAGACGTCCACTGTTAGACACAGTCCTCCCCCAAGCGTCGCTACAACGACCGATTCTGTGCGTCTTGGGTGACTGTAAGCTTTCTGTTGAGGCCCATTGTAAGCGACCATGTTTCAGTGCCATATGTCATCACTGGCAACACGCGCTGGTCATAGATTTTCGTTTTGAGACAAGCTTCAAGCTTACTTTGTACCAAAATTCATCAAAATCGACTCTTTAGTTTATTCGTGAAAGTGTAACAGACAGACAGAGTTACTTTCACATTTATAATATTAGGTATGGATAAGAGTCCGCCATATTCGATTTAGAATGACGTCACTTAGCTAAAGATGCATTGTCATCCAAACGGATCATGCCTGCATAGTTTCAGCTCGATTGGTTTCAAAATAAATTTTCAAGATTTGACTAACACATTAACACGTACATATGAATATTGCAAGAAAAAAAAATATAATAAAAGCCTGTAAAAATTTAAGAATTACTTGAAGCATTAAATTTTTGAATTCAAGGTAGAGAATAATTACTCTTGCTCTATGTAAAAGTCCTTTTCAAACGGAAAAACTTTCGAGTCGTGATAATTATGTAGAACTAGCTTCTGCCAGCGGCTTCGCCCGAGTGAAAGTAGGTTTCTGCATACTAATTTTAGACACCCGTTTCCTCTCCTTAGAGGGTTTTTTTTTTTTAGGTGGGAAAATCATCTTATGACAAATCCCGCTCTTGGGCGGAGCGTAAAATAGTGTCAGACTTTTACTGACTAAAAACCCACTCCTGTTCCTTCTTTGCCTTCGTCCCAGGGCCCCGGGTTTCACTTTCACACTACCCGTGGCCCCAGTAGGCTTCGACCCTGTTGGGCCCCTACGATTTGCTGACATCTCCCTGAGGCGCGCGTGGAACAATACGCACCGTCGACGACTTGGGCTCGGTCCGGACGGTTACCGGACGATCGGACGGCGAGCCACCCATTGCTCGCCGTCCGCAAGCCCTCGCCTACGGTGGCCGGAAATCGGGATCGGAATCCCGGTGGCGGTTGGGGCGTGAGGACCGTTGCCTCACGCGATCGGCCGCCTCCTTTGCTAGCATTACTGTTTCGCAGAAGGAGGCGACCGCCTGCCACTCCTCCTCGCTCCGGACCATGGCCTGTACCAAGGCCCGGCGCGAGAGATCGCCGCCACCGATCGCCCCCACGAGGACACGGCGTTGCTCTGCCCAAGCGGGGCACACCTCCACCGTGTGCTCCACCGTGTCCTCCGGGCGGTCCGCACAGTGGCGACACCCGGGCGTCTCTTCCGCACGAATCCGGTGCAGGAACTTCCCGAACTTACCGTGTTCGGTGAGAACCTGCGTCATGCGGAAGGTGAGGACGCCGTGAGGTCTTTCCAACCACGCCTCAAAGAGGGGACTTACCGCCATAATTGTGGCGTGCCCAGCACTGGGTCGCGACAGTCGTTGTCGCCATTTCTCCATGAGAACCCGCCAGAGCTCTTTCCGCCATGCTGCGACTTGTCGCGGCAGCGGAGTTTCGCCCCGGCGTTGCATCTCCATGCGCAGATCGTGCATGTGAGCAAGGCCTGTTGCTACCAGATTCCATGGTGGCTGTCCAGCAAGGAGGCTCGCCGCTTCGCGGGAAATCGTCCGGTATCCTCGCACCATCCGTATGGCCATGACCCTCTGGCATGCGTTCAGCCGGGCCACCGGCTGCTTCCGCAGCGCCGGCGCCCATACCGGTGCGCCATAAAGGGCCATGGACCGAACGATTCCTGCGTAGAGCCTCCGGCAGGAGGCGTCTGGACCCCCCAGGTTGGGCAGGAGCCGCCCGAGGGCAGCCCCAGTCCGATTTAGTTTGGGAGCCAGACGTCGGAAGTGCTCCTCGAAATCCCATCGGCTGTCGAGAACGAGTCCCAGGTACTTCATCGTCGACCCGACGCCGATGTGGACTCCTCCTACCGTTAGCTGGGAACCCGGTGGTGGCGCGTTCCGAGGACCGTGAAAGCACATGCTGGGCCCCTACGATTTGCTGACATCTCCCTGAGGCGCGCGTAGAACAATACGCGCCGTCGACGACTTGGGCTCGGTCCGGACAGTTACCGGACGGTCGGACGGCGAGCCACCCATTACTCGCCGTCCGCAAGCCCGCGCCTATGGTGGCCGGAAATCGGGAAAAAATCCCGTTTTAAAAAATCCTCTCTTAATGCTCACCTACGTCATAGAAGGAAACCTCGTGCAAGACTTCACCCTTTTAATCCCAGTAGTTTCGGCTGTGCGTTGATATGTCAGTCAGTCAGTTTCTGGATTACACGAATCTCATACGTCATAAATTATGTTTACAGACTGGGTAACTTTACGTTCATGGAACTAAGCTAAACAGGAGATAGAAATACAATATTATAATACTTCAAGGTTACTTAAGTCATGTGTGATGGTCGTCGTAGAAAACTAATCATTATTATTACCGACTTATACACGTCATGTTAGGTCAACATAGTTGTTTACCGATTATGACGTTGTACGTCAAACATTATCAGTGGGTGACGTCACTAGATTCTTTGATATCTAGTTTCTGATTCCGAAGCGCGATTTAACGATAATTTTCATAAAGTAAGTAGAAAATACTGGTGCCTTCATTTTGGAGGTTTTTGTTTTTACAGACAAGTTTGATGCAAACCATTTTTCATTGGTTTTGTTCTATGTAGGTATGTATCCATAAAACAATTTTAATTAAAAATGGTCTTAGTGCCGAAGCCTACTTTTTTTACAGTTCTACACGGGCCTACTGAGGCCATGGATCGACTTCTGGAAAGGTGACTAGAACAAAAAGGTTAACTGAAGTGTTTTAGTCAGTATAAGTCTGAAACGCCCTCACGCTCTCTATAATAAGACAAGACATTAGATGATTTTCCACCTTAAAAAAAAAACCCGGGCCCGGGGACAAAGGCAAAGAAGGAACAGGAGTGGGTTTATAGTCAGTAAAAGTCTGACACTATCTCCCGCGCCGCCCAAGAGCGAAATTGGTCATAAGATGATTTTCCCACCCAATACCAAAAAAAAACCTTAAAAAACCGGAGTCTTAAATCTACAAAATGATACATAACAAATGTCTTTGTTGGTTTGCGAAGAATCAGTAATAGATGATACCTGTTTATGATTTCAGTCATTCATTTCTTTCAACAGAATACAGGCATATTATTCACTTACAATGAGAACCACGAGTTTAGTAATTAATATAATGGGACAAAATTGTCACGGCGGCAGTTTAAGGGGGGCGTTATGTTCGGTGCTTCTAGTGTTAAGTAGTTTTGGGTCGTATTGAGTCCTCTGTCTGCAACTTTTGTAATTATATTAACTAATAATAACACCAGGTCAGTGTAACTTAAAAACAAATTTTCTAATAATACATTTATTAGTGTGGTGTCTTCTCGTCCAATATACCACAGTGTCTCAAGACGAAAGTCTATGACCAGTGCGTGTTGCCAGTGATGACATATGGCTCCGAAACGTGGTCGCTTACAATGGGCCTCATTAGAAGGCTTAAAGTCACCCAAAGGGCAATGGAGAGGGCTATGCTCGGAGTTTCCTTGCGTGATCGAATCAGGAATGAGGATATCCGCAGGAGAACCAAGGTTGCCGACATAGCACGAAGAATCGCCAAACTAAAGTGGCAATGGGCAGGGCACATTGCTCGCAGAACGGATGGCCGTTGGGGCCGAAAGGTTCTGGAATGGCGACCACGTACCGGAAGACGTAGCGTTGGAAGGCCTCCTACAAGGTGGACCGATGACTTGGTAACGGTTGCGGGGGTCCGATGGATGCGAGACGCACAGGACCGTTCGCTGTGGCGACGCTTGGGGGAGGCTTATGTCCAGCAGTGGACGTCTTTCGGCTGAAATGATGATGACATTTATTAGAAAATTTGTTTTTAAGTTACACGTATTTTTCACAATATTTGAGTTATACGCTCCTCTTACAGATTGGATTGGATTTAGGTTTTCACGTAAAAAGGTCCATCACAAACACAATATTGTTAAAACCCTTATTGTAATATTCTTTGAAAAGGGCAAACAATTGTGTAAAGGATCAGCTAAAGGTTGGCATGAAAATTCTTACCGAAGCTTGTAAGCACAAAAAAATATTATTTTGCGAGTTTATATTTAGCTTTTTATGAATGAGCAGAATTTTATTAACTTTTTATTAAAACGAGTCCACTGTAATTTCAAAGGA
The DNA here is from genome assembly GCA_905147345.3 of Mythimna impura. Classification (NCBI taxonomy): domain Eukaryota; kingdom Metazoa; phylum Arthropoda; class Insecta; order Lepidoptera; family Noctuidae; genus Mythimna; species Mythimna impura. The sequence goes on along the minus strand of LR990356.1, from coordinate 13,746,608 downwards.
TTTTTTTCAAATCCGTAATTTTCGCGCTAATCTATAAAGGCAAACATTTTTGAGTGTGTCTGTGCATGTTTGATACTTCTTTACGCTCGAACGGCTGATTAGATTTCAATGAACCTTAGTGCACAAGTAGACCATCTGAAAATAATGGCATATAGGTTTATCTCGGGAATATGATCCCTTGGGATCATTTTATACTTTCAGGCGGGCGAAGCCACTGGCAGTAGCCAGTCTAAATAAGTAAATAAAAAAAGGGTTTCTACCTTTGTCCAACCGTGTAACCAACCGACGTGTCCCAAAGCAGGTTCATTAGGCCTTGTTGCATTAAGTCCGCCTATGTACCACTACTGTACATGAAGTTTAAATAAATAATAAATTAGAAAGGCAGTAATGCGAATATAATAATAATAATCAAAATGGTTTAAATGCATTAATTTATTTTTATTTTACCCTTTTTTTCCTACAATATTCATAATGTAGGTATTTCTTTTTTCATAATAGCACACAATAGTAATCGACTAGTAATATTAAGCATAAAACGAAGTTCCCCGCTGCGTACGTCTATCTGGCTGTTCGCAATAAACTCAGAAACGACTGAACGGATTTTCATACGGCTTTCATCTATAGACAGAGTTATTTATGAGAAAGATAATACAAGTATAATACATACGCATGTATTATACACATTACAGTAAAGACAAACCGAGAATTTCAAAGATTTGTAACACCCTTGAGAAGCTGGGACGGGTCACTAGTGTCTATTGAAACCTTTGTCAGTGTCAACATTTCAATGACTTTGTAGCGGTTTTCATTTTGTATTTGCGGACACAAAAAGAAAGAAAATGTCAAAAAGCAAGAACAAAGTAAATAATCAAAAACCGCGAGACTGAGGGTCTCACGGTTTTTAATTATTTACCTTTATATAATTTTTATTCCATACACGGGCGAGTATCATTAAAACAAAGCAACACAGCTGTACCTAAGCAAACTTCAAGAAAATAAATAATTATTTATAGAAGAATTTTCTTTGTCATTTTTTTATTATTCACAAAAGAAAAGTGAAATCTTTTCTTTGCTTACGGGGTTATAACGTTTCATTTAAAAGATAGTTTGTCGTTATCTTATATAAATATAAAAATCTGAAATCGTGTCAGTGTTTGTTATCAAATTCTTCCGAAACGGCTTGACCGATTTTTAGAGGGCCATTGCCTCGCGCGTGCACGTGCGGTCGCCTCCTTTGCTAGCATTACTGCTTCGCAGAAGGAAGCGACCGCCTGCCACTCCTCCTCGCTCCGGACCATGGCCTGTACCAAGGCTCGGCGCGAGAGATCGGTGCCACCGATCGCCCCCACGAGTACCGGTGGTGCTCTGCCCAGGCGGGGTACACCTCTACCGTATGCTTGACCGTGTCTTTCGGGCTGTCCACACAATGGTGGCACCCGGGCGTTTCTTCCGCACTAATCCGGTGCAGGAACCTCCCGAACTTACCATGTCCGGTGAGGACCTGCGTCATGCGGAAGGTAAGGACGCCGTGTTGTCTTTCCAGCCACTCTTCAAAGAAGAAGTCACTAGGTACATGTTAAATACAGAACAAAACCACAAGTGAAATAATAGTCGACAGAAAGCACGGAGGATGGAGGTTTTCCACGAGAAAAGTTTAAACTTGTTTGTACCTCCGATATATAGTAGGTAAGTTCCGATTAAAGTTTATCGGAACCGAAATCGAAGTTGCAAAATCAATCGAAAGTTCCGAACTTTCGGAATCGGAATCAAACACATCCAAGACCAATCAACTTTTGTAATATAAAAAATCTATAAGTATGTAAATATGTATGTGTGTATATATATATGTCGGTGAAGTCAATAGTACGGAAGCTTGAGAACGAATGAACGAGCTAAGTGAAAAGTGACACATGTCACTTTGACAGAATCCGCGCTGACGTTTGCACGAACCGAGCAGATAAAAGTGCCGACCGTAGAGGTCCGGGGGTCTTTCCTCTGTCGGCAGCCGTGCGAACAACGTCGAGTCTCGGAGACTGTTTCACGGCTCGTTGTGTGAAGTGGATACCTAAAGCTTGCATCATGATAAATCAGTTGTGTGATCTGGAATAGTTTGATTATTGCTGGATACCCAGCCATCGCCCACAAAACAGTCCCTAGAAAGAGCTTCAATGATGATCGGCATCTTTGCGCCGACATATATATATCTCTCTAAGTATGTAATACATAAATAAAAGAAAATAATTTCCGCACTCATTTCATTTTGTAACCAGTCTCATTTCACGCTAATCCGAAATGAATTTGAAACCAAGCTATTTTTAGGTAGGTATTTCGTGTCCCCTTTTTGTTTCCAGGTTAACAACGTGAGGCCACAGCTGCATAACCTGAATTACAGGAATTACAAAGACACTGGAGAAGAGAATTTAGACATTTTATTATAAATGTAGTTTTATGTAGATACATTAGTTTATTTAATGATACATAGCGAAACAAGATATTCTCTACCAATCAACCTTTAAGTAAAAAAGACTACACTGTAGTAGATATGCGAAACCATAAATAGGTATCATCTATTTCTGATTCTTCGCTACCAAAAATCTTCTCTAACTAATATTATAAGTGATAAAGTCGGCTCGTTTGTTATTCACGTCTCAACGGAACAGCAACGGATGTTGGACAACTTTGCTTGGAAAAACTTTACGTGAAGGAAAGTGTATAATCTTCTCAGTCATTACAATTCTTTAGGGATGGAATGCAATTTTATTAGTTTTCTTTCGTCATACTTCACTGGATATTTTACGTAAAATGTTTTAACGTTGCAATACGGGTATGCACACCTAAATTGATTCATTATTTTCAATTCAAAATTGTAGACGAAATATTCTATATAAAGTCGTGTTAGTTACACCATTTATGACTCAAGAACGGCTGGACCGATTTTAATAATCTTTGCTTTGTTGGACTCACAGTTGGATTCATCTCCGCTTTGAATAGCTGAATAACTATTAAAATATCGGAAACAAGTAAAACAAAAATATTTAGATAAATATCCAACATCAATCATTCTGTCGTCCTGTCAATCATCCCATCATTCGTTGACTATTAGGTGGTACGAAGTTCGCCGAGTCAGCTAGTAATTAAATATAATTTAAATTCGAATTAAGTACAGGTATTAATTATAATAATCGCTTACTTTTATCGTCTCGTTATGGCATGCTTTAGCACAATAGTGACTCCTAACGAAATTATACCTCTGAAACTGACCTACATAATCTTTATATCCAGTGACAAACTGTCCAGAATAACTTGAGCTTTAAAGTCTGTTCTATTATATGCTTGACGTGGATCAATTTGATTGGTGAATCTTTCAGTAGCACTTAGGTTGAAATTGTCGATCCTTTATAATACACATTGGGCTGTGAATATCATTGTACATTCTATTTATATAGAGCATTTAAAAATAACCTAATTATTTTACACCTTTATTTAATTACTAGCAGCCTTATGGTGAAATAAATTATTATTATTATTTTGACATTTTTTTTTTATATCAGGACCCTTGGAAGGTATACGAAGGGCCGAAGCCAACTCGCAGAGATCTCTTAAACCCTTATCATGGAATGTGGTACCAACCTACGATTGTTCCTGTACGTACTATGCAAGTGCACCCAAGGACAACTCCCGGTTGGTGGGATACTATTGCTACACATGGATAATAAAAAAATGTGTGCGTGTACTAGCGTACACTCGTAAGAAGTGAAACTTCTTTATGACTTTATTTTTTTTTATTACTACTAATTAATAAACGTACGTTAGTAAATTATAAAAGTTAATTAAAGTTACGTTAAAATAAACGCACGACACCACCTAGTGGTCAAAGTCATCACTACTCAAAGCGGGTCATGATGAATACGGGCTCTTATGGAAGTCGATGCAATCGCCACCTGGATTTCAAAAATGTAACTACTCAAAACGGGCCGCAAAATACATTGGAGACATTTACCAATCCCTACTCCGCTGGAGAAAGTATACTTCGAATCACGCGTGGTAGGGATAAGAAAAAGATGGCGCGTAACGGAAATATGTGACGCGTAACGAAAAAATGTTACACTAAATTTTTTTCCAACCCCGATAAAGAAGTTTCACTTCAAAAATAGAGGATTATTTTTCGGGGGTCGTGGGGCTCTTTGGACCAATCGCGGTACCAACTTCCGTCTATAACATTTTTTTTAGTAGTATTTTTTTGGATCACAAATAAAATAAATACAGTTTTTTTTTATAATGCCTTTTTCCTTGTGGTCCCAAAATTCTAAAAAAGCTTCATGATCCGTTTTGGGAAGGAGGGTGTAGTAGACTGGTTACCGAGAACTATGTAAAGACCGGCCCTTGCCTGGATAATATATTATTACTAAGTTTTCCGAGTTTTACAACTTCTGGAATGGTGTAATAATATAAAATGTTACGAATTTTTAGTTTTAGACCCCTCGCCCACAGCGACTTTTTGTAGCGATGCTGTCGCGCGTTTCGTAAACCCGCAATAGTATCACTACTAACGCACGTTTGTCGCATTTGCAACGCGCTACAGAAGCGATGCCAGTGCGCTACTAACGCGCTACAGCATCGCGACAATATTGATGCATAAAAAACTTTTTACAAAAAAAAATACAACCGACTTGAAAGTAAAAAACAACACTGAAAAGTGCAAAATAACTTTAATTTCGGAAGTCGGTGTTTTTATAATAGTTTTGTCTCTTCGTTATTTAACACCGACTTCCGAAATTAGTCGGTTGTATTTTTTTTTGTAAAAAGTTTTTATTTTACACTTTTTAGTTTTGGTACCACCACTAAAAAGTACCCCTCAGCCAAACTTAAATACCTTATAGCCAGAGTGCATCTCATGACAATTGTAATAATCCAAAACACGGTTAGATTACATTAATTTATTACAGAGTTCCGGTGTCTAACTTCAGGCTTCATCATCAGATCAGTTCGATATATTCGCCCTCTACTTTTAGTCAGTCATCAACTACACGTATAAACAAAGCAATTTTACTTGTTACGACGCACATAGATAGGTTTTTAGGTTTTATGCGGCCAAAATTATTTTAATTGCTATAACTATTCTAAATGACATAAATGATAATAAAAAACAACTTTCTGTTGAAATTTTAAATATTTATTCAAGAAAATATCATATTTATGAAAAAAAATGTCAAAAACCTAACGTCACAGACATAAAAAAATATATTTCATAAATGTACATTTTAAAAGTTAGTGAGTAATGAATTGACGTATCCCCTCGACAGTCGACACATACTCCATGCCAATTCGATACTCCAGATCCTCATCATCCGAGGATTCTGGTGAAGCGGAGTCTGGTTTGGTGGGTAAAAGCATATCTAAAGTCTCCGGAGAAAAGGATTTAGATATTTTTTCTCCTTCTTTGTTTTATACTAATACTGCTAATGAGCGGATCAGAGCTCAATAATAGTCGATTATAGATGTCGCGGTTACACTGTTCGCGGGAAAATTTTCTTGCGTAATTTTCTCTATACATGCGAAAGTGCTTATTTCTGGCCTCTTGAGCCTCCTCCGACAATTGGCCTATTGGGAGAAGTGAATTCTCTATTATGGCAGCACCATGTTACATGTATGAGCACTTTGTGCAAAGTAGGGGTCATCGGGTGCCACCCATAATGCTGCACGTATAATTTGGCGGTATCTAGTGCATACTCATCATATTTCTTGACGTCAATAATGTATCCACTTGAAATCGTTTCTAAAATGACTTTCAGTCTGTAAATTAAATCGAAGTTCACTCCAGTTATGTCGGATGCCAATTGGGGATTCTCGAAAAATTCTCGACTAATTTTGTTCCGGATGAGCCAGGAGAACCTACGACGAAAAAGAAAAAAATATATTTTTTGGAACATTTTTCAACATAACTTTTTTTACCCTACCTGCACCTACCTGCAACTGATTTTTATCAGAATTATAAGAAAAGAGTATTAAGTATTATAATAAATAATAATTTTGAGGCGAGAGGAAGCGATAATATAACTAAATTACTTTTAAACTGAAAAATCAAGAATATTTTTTCAAGAAAACGTAATATGTTTTGAAGGTTTAAAATAAAGGTTTTTTAATTATACTAGGTTGACAATTTCTATAATAAATAATAGTATTTACCTGAAGCACTCGAATCCATATTGTTTACTTTGAAAACTGTCTTCAAATCAAAAATATTGACGACGAAAAACAAGTCACTTTAAAAGCGTAAAGAGCGAAAGCGTGTGCGTAGCGGGAGACTAACAAGTTCCGACTACCTGCATACGTACCCCGCGCGGGTATTGAAGCCGAGAAGATCGGTTTATTATCGTCTGTTCTATTGTTAACGTAGAAAGATATTACATTTTGTATTTGTAACTAGTTTAAAATCTTCAATTTTGGCCGCATAATTATGCAAAATCTATGTTAGTGCGACGGTTCTGCTGTGATCCTATGAGGAGTTCTGTTCCATATCTTCGAAGTTCATCAGATCATAACAATATTTCTATGGGACCAACTCGGAACCATAACCATCCAATCAAAAAAAAAATTTTCAAAATCGTTCCACAATTGACCGAGAAATCGGTGAACATACATAAAAAAAAAAAACATACATTCAACCGAACATATAACCTCCTCCTTTTTGAAGTCGGTTAAAAAGCGCGACCGTGTCGGAAGACATCGGGGAGAGAACGAAGGAAGGATAGCGCGTGAGTGAAACATTCTAAATACAAAAAAATCATTTTTGTGCTGTTACTGAATCACGTTTGCATCGCGATAGAAGCGCGACGGTATCGCTTTTTTATCGTGACTGAGAATCGTGGTGGAGGTGAGGGCAAACAGCTATAGCGATCGCATTTACTGCATCACTACAAAAAGTTGCCGTGGGCGAGGAGACTTAGTGTTATTATATTTCAATATGGCAAAGAATAATGGAGTTTTCCTAGAATCTATCTTGGTTGAAACTTTTTCAGTGATAAAATTATTTTCGAAATGGGTTTCGTGCCTCTTGAGAATACCTTTAATAAAAACTTAGTCTATCACTCTGAACTTTTACTGTTCTGTGGTTTCACCTGTACTGATCAATAAACACTAAAGTATAATTTATCGCTTTTAGGTTTTACTGTTATTTTTATAGATTTGTAAAGCTTCATGGTATTTTATTAGCTGCTAGCTTCTGTCAGCGGCTTCGCCCGAAGAAAATTATACCAAGGGAACATTACTTACCACGAGAAAGGATCACAGTCAAGTTTATATCAATTAAAAAAAAACTTTTTACAAAAAAAAAATACAACCGACTTGTAAAAAAAAAACACTAAAAAGTGCAAAGTAACATTAATTTCGGAAGTCGGTGTTTTTGTAATATTTTTGTCTGTTTGTTATTTAACACTGACTTCCGAAATTGAAGTTGTTTTGCACTTTTTAGTGTTTTTTTTTACATTGAAGTCGGTTTGATGTGATGATGAGAATGTTGAGATGGATGTGTGGTATGGCCAGAATGGATAAAGTGAGAAATGAGTATATTAGAGGAAGTTTGAAAGTGGCGCCAGTGACGGAAAAGTTGAAAGGGAATCGTTTGTCTTGGTATGGTCATGTAAAGAGGAGAGATGAAACGTATGTTACTAAAAGAGTTATGAGTATACATGTGGATGGGTGGAGAGGGAGAGGGAGGCAAAGAAAAGATGGATAGATTGTGTGAACAAAAAAGTTATATATATCAAGTGATATGAAAGAAAAGGAAGTTAGTGATAGCATGACGGTTGACAGGATAGAATGGAAGAAAAAAACATGTTGCGCCGACCCCAAATAAGATGGGACAAGGGCAGGAAGATGATGATTGAAGTCGGTAGTATTTTTCTGTAAAAAGTTTTTTATTTCACACTTTTTAGTTGCGGTACCACAACTAAAACGTACAACTCAGTCAAACTTAAAGTCATCGCGTATACGTATAAACAATAAAATCTGATCACCCGTTTGAGCATTAAGGAGTAACAATGACATCCACATTCATATACACATGCAGATAAACTTTTAATATTGTGATTATTTACCTTAGTATAAATTGAAATGAATAGAAATAGTTTAATTCAACCAGGTTTCAGACTGGCTAAAGTAGCCTCTTCTTTACTTCTTTAGATGGTGGTAACCTTTAAAGGCTCATCGTGACCAGTAAAGTAGAAGGGAAAAAACTTCCTGGAAATGGCCCAATACGTTGGTTTGACTAGACTCTACGGTATACTATGCCTTTCACACCGCTAGAGACAGAAACAGATGGAGGAATATCATAAAGTGAAAATGATATAACAGGGGGAGATCACGATCCTCAGCATTAAGAATACGAAGAAAAAAGGGTTGGGGAAAGTAGCATCTTTCATGGGGTATTATTTGAAATGTTATAATGTAATACCTCCCCGCATGTTGAGAACTCAATGAGATGTTTAAATCTTGTGTCAAACACTCTATACAGGCAAACATACTAAAAGTTGGGGGATTATATCGAAGATTAAATGTGATGACACACACACACACAGGATATCATTCAGCTGAAATGATGACAATATTGCCCCTGTTTTTTTGTGTTATTCTAATAGGACCTATAAGTTTATTAATAAATTTATAGTCCATTCAACACAGTTTAGCGAGTGTCTGAATATCTAAATACACCTAAGAGGTCGATAAGAAATAACAAACTTTCAGGAAGGTCTAATCAACTTCCAAAGTTATAACTTTAAAGCCCAGAAAGCAACTCTTGAAGATATTGCAATTAATAATAAGTACCAGCACTTGCTTTGTCATGAACGAGAGATCTTCAGTAAGTGATATTTTGCTCTAACAAGCTTCGACGCTTTTACAAGAGATCAGTAAGATCACGGGGCGACTTTATTATACCTATTTGTTTGGATTTTGGAAGAGCAGTGGTGGCCGAGTGGTAACGGTCCCGACTTACAAGTTGTAGGTCGCGGGTTCAAACCCAGCCAGGCGCGATATTATGTGTAATTTATTTCATCACCACTGCTCTCAAAACGGTGAAGAAAAACATCGTGAGGAAACCGGCATGTTCTGTGACATGCGGCTGATTCTGAAAGGAAGACTCAGCCCTGGTACGAAAGGCAACGAAGGTACAGAAGTGGGTTTTTAGTCAGTTAAAGTCTGACACGCCCTCCCGCTGCGCCCAAGGGCGGGGGATGTCATTGGATGATTTTCCCACACACAAAAAAAAAGGCAGATGCCTACTAGAGCTGCGGGAACATTTGAAAGACTGACCGTGGCTTTAAAACACAGAAGGTAACTAAAGGACAGGTGGGTTTTAGTCAGTAAAAATCTGACACGCTGTATTGTTCTAAGCGCAAGAAATCATTTGATGAATTCTCACCTAAAAAAATTAAATAGTCAATTCTAGTGTCTACTTTCATAAAATTTGATTTAATTTGAATTTATTGAGACGTGATAGACACCCAACGACACAGACGTCCATGTTTAGTTAAAAGTGAATTAAGACTATAATAATTGATTTAATGATTTGATGATTTTTTTTTATTGTTTTTTTTCGGTTGCGGGAGTCCGATGGATGAGAGACGCACAGGACCGTTCATTGTGGCGACACTTGGGGGAGGCCTATGTCCAACAGTGGACGTCTTTCGGCTGAAATGATGATGATGATGATGAATTGATTTATTAAGTATTAGGTGTTACTCGCGTACATTAAATATAGTCTATGTCACTCAGGAATAAAGCAGCTTTCTATCGGTGAAAAAAGTTTAGCAATCGGAACAGTATCTATCTACCTTTAGAAATTACCTCCTACAAACAAAAAAAAACAAAAAAAAAACTAACTTTACCTCTTTATAAAAAAAAAAAAAAAAAAACTAACTTTACCTCTTTATAACTAATATTATAAAGAGGTAAAGTTAGTTTTTTTTTGAAGATTTAAGACGTACGATTATAACATAACTTCTGACGTCGATCAAATGAAAACACACTTTACCTATCTTAGATCTTGCAATTAAATAGATTCAATTACTCGTAATTTTGGTTCGATCCCTTTGTATATCGGCTCGGGTCCGTTCATTAGGGTCGAACAGCAAACCACCTAATCATGTGGCTCACCTCTAGCCAATCCGTTAAACCACGGTCCTCTCTATTGAACCTATGTACCTACTTCCTTAGCATAATTTGCCTAATGGATAATGTATAGAAATGCATAAGTTATTAGGGTATATAGGGTGACTGGTAATTAGTGACCGATACTCAAAAACGTAATTGTACCCATGATTACAAACAACTTTCCCAAAGAAACTTTTTTTATATTCTCATTAGTTTTGTCAAAATAACAAAACAGCTGTTTGAATCCGGTACATACATTGATTACGTTTACCGCTGAGTTTGCAAGCCGCGGATGTTCTATCACAATTGTAGATACGGCGGCGTCACGCAGCAAAAAACAGCTGAGCGGTCGCCGGTTGCAGGGGCGCGCGTAGTACAAACAGCCTTCGATTCAAACAGCTGTTTTGTTATTGTGATAAAACTAGTGAGTATATAAAAAGTTTCTTTGGGAAAGTTGTTTGTAATCATGAGTACAATCACGTGTTTAAGTATCGGTCACTAATTACCAGTCACCCTATATAAGCTGTATAAGTATCTAGACAACTTGTTAATAATTAGAGTTTGAAAAGTACTCAAACTAGTTAACACACATAGTTTAGCTTTTTTTGTTAACAGGTTATGATTTAAGGTTAGTTTCTTTGTTTATAACAAGAATTATTTATTATTTATATTATATTTATTTTATTTTATTACTCGAATCGTTATACTTAAGCGATAGTGAGTAGGATACATCACTGGCAAAACAGATTGTCGATAGGGTCGTAAGGTCCTGGTGTGGCTACCACGTTCCGGAAGGAGCAGAGTTGGAAGGCCTCCTATCAGTTAGACGATGACTTGGTGGGGTCGCAGCAATTTGATTAATGGAGATGCACAGGCCCGGTCATTGTGGCGGCACTTTTTTTTTGTTGGGAAATCATTCAATGACATCTCCCGCCCTTTTCATATCAGACTTTTACAGACTAAAACCCACTTCTATTTCCTTGCCTTTAATTTCAAAGCCGGGTTTTCCTTTCAGAAGCTAACCCATGGCCTCAGTAGGCTTCGACCCTGCTTGGCCCCTACGGTTTGCTGACATCTCCTTGAGGCGCGCGTGGAACAGTACACGCCGTCGACGACTTGGGCTCGGTCCAGACGGTTACCGGACGGTCGGACGCTACCCATTGCTTACCGTCTGCAAGCCCGCGCCTACGGTGGCCAGAAATCGGGATCGGGATCCCGGCGGCTGGGGCGTGAGGGCCATCGCCTCGCACATGCGCATGCAGCCGCCTCCTTTGCTAGCATTACTGCTTCGCAGAAAAAGGCGACCGCCTGCCACTCTTCCTTGCTTCGGACCATGGCGATCGTTGCCACCGATCGCCACGAGGACACGGCGGTGCTCTGCCCAAACGGGGCAAACCTCTACCCTATGCTCCACTGTGTCTTCCGGGCGGTCCATACAGTGGTGATATCCGGTCGATTCTTCCGCACGAATCCGGTGCAGGAACCTACCGAACTGACCATGTCCGGTGAGAACCTGCGTCATGCGGAACGTGAGGTCTTTCCAGCCATGGCTCAAAGAGGGGACTTACCGCAATAATTAAGGCGTGCCCAATTGTGGCGGCACTTGGAGAAGACTAATAATAATAATAATCTTTATTTCATAAAGTCAAATACAATTTGTCTATCTCAATCGAACATAGAAACAATGAAGTACAATACAACGCTATGCATTATTTGAGATGGATTCAACGTCTGTGTCTGCGCTAGTGTAAGTTGTGTTATAGACACAGGCGCCAGCATTAGACGTCTTTTGGTTGAAATGATGATGATGCCTTTAACAGTTGGACTATTTACTTTAAGTTACCATACACAGTGTTCTGTGAGTGTGCCCGTTGCATCATGAATCGCGGAATAAGCGCTGCGGTATTTATTGTTTTTAAATATCGCAGCATTTATGCTTCATTAGGCGCCTGCTTGGCTTCGTGCAATTTCTTTTTTCACGTGTATTGTTAGTTTTAATAAGTTCTTTTGTGAGGCACAAATAAACAGTTTTTCTTTCTTCCTTTTCACTACACATCAAAGATTAACAAAAAAACAATCTTCACAGAAAAACAGAGTAAAGAATTTATAGATTCGTACAGCGTTTACCAATTTTTAACGTCAAAATTTCGATTCACTGATCGTTTCTTTGATGCATTGTCTTTGAACTGTTAGTCAAGTTAAGCAAAGTTGAGCGAATTCCCTTTTAAAAGCTTTTAGTCACGCTATCAAACATTTGACTATGGACGACTCTCTCCCAACTTTGTTTTTAAGTGATGAAACAGAAAGTTTTGAAAATCTTGTAGACGACATGTAAAATACTTATTGAAGGAAAAAGTTGTGAGTGAATGGTTTCCAGTTTGTTGCTAGAGAAATTTGCCTAACAGTTTATATCTTAGATTCGTTCCACCATCTTACACCGTATGTCAACTATAAACTTGCTACAACTGCGTCAGCAAGCGGGGTTTGAATGAATGAATTTTGGGCTTAACATAATATTTGAACTAATTTTATACATTTGTTATTTGCATTCGTAAATCTCAAAAGAAATAGAATTAAAGTAAAGTACATAAATTCTATTTCTTTATCTTATTTTATTATCTACTAGCTTCTGCCAGCGACTTCGCCCGTATGAAAGTAGGAAACTATCCCAAGGGAACATACTACCAGGATAAAAATTGATTCAGCCGTTTGAGCGTTTTTTTTTTTTTTTTTTTTCGGTGGGAAAATCATCTTATGACATCCCCCGCCCTTGGCGCCGTTTGAGCGTGGAGGAGTAACAAACATACATGTGCAAAAATACAGACAAACTGTCACATTTATGATAGATATTAGAGTTATTATAATGTACAGAAACCATTTTGTTATGCTTTTACATGGATGGCCAGGGTAGTTCGTATATTTTCATAATCTTTATTTTTTTTATTTATTAATCAACAAAGGGGAATGAAACTTTTTCCATACATAGTTGGCATATTTTTTTTTTCGCCAATAGTGAAACCTAGACCATATCTTAAAGAACTGTATCAGGCGTTATTTTTCTTTAATAAAAATACTTCGAGTCTAATATTTTAAGTTTCCCATTATTAAATACTACACGGTTTTTCTAATGATTTATTCTGCACCCACGCTTCCGCATATATCACCGATTGTGGTAGGGGGACGGCTAGAGTTGCAGAACTCGAGTCCTCAAGTCGTCTTAATTATAATATCAAACCAAAGGTTGACTGGTAGAGAATGCCTTGTTGCATTAAGTCCGCCTATGTACCACTACTGTACATGAAGTTTAAATAAATAAATAAATATAAGAAAAATAGGTAACGCCTGAAAAAAAGTACTAGCAATGCTTCTATAGGTATCTTCGTTCGGTTACGGTTTTTGATTTTTTTTACTATTGATTCCTCGTATCATCCTCTAACTTATAACCTAGGTTTCATTTCTGGCGAAAAGAAAAAAGTAAATCATACCAATATTTTGCATTGGCTTTTCCACTGTGAAGTAGTTACTACTACGGCTACTCATGTTTATAATTATGGTCTAGTAGACATTTTTTTAAATAAAAAAGTTCACTTTTTTTTCAATAATAGAACACATAGCTTTAAAACGGACCAACACAAAATAAGCTTGTAAAGAAAAAAAAACAATCGAACACTTTTACAATGCATCATTTTATAGCTCTAGTTATAGAAGAGAGCGCTAAAATGTTGCGTTGTGATGTTTTGCAGACTTTTATTATAAACAGTACATAATGTATGTGTTAACGTATTTACAAGTGTGACTGAAAATATAAGTTGTGACGTGTCGACACGTTTAGTGCAGATATAACGTGAACCGCACTGAGGAATGCTCTGAAAAATACGGAATGGATGGCATGTGAGCATTTTTATTAATTTCTTTGCATATTTTATGCCATAAATACAATGTAGCTGTATAAAATTGTTGTTGCATTTGAGTGAACAGGTATGAGTGTGTGTGTGTGTATTAAAACTAAAAACTCGTTTAAAATTATACTAAGCAAACATTTTAATAGGCAATAAAAATATTTGAAAAAAAATTAAAAAAAGTTTTCAACGGTTACCTAAAGCTATGTATCTTGTTTAAGCAGTATATACGAATACGTAGATACATTTAAGGCCTTACGGGCTAACTAATGACTCAAAATATTCAGTAGGTACAAAAACACACGTACATTATTTCGTACAGTACTTAGATTTTCGTTTAAATTTTAGCAGCTTCAAGCATTTGCATAATATGCTAATCTGAAAGTCAAAAAAACTCAATATTTATTTTCGCAACGATTAAACACACTTAATCATATGATTTGGAATTCCGTTCACGATCCACAGACATCACGGCATTTATTAAGTATACGGTCCGCTCGGAGGAGCACGCCTAAGCACGGTGGAAGTCCACCCCGCTTAGGCGGAGCACCACCGTGTCCTCGTGGAGGCGTTCTCTAGCGCAGTCCTGGTTCAGCCTATGATCTGAAGCGAGAGGAAATGGGAAGTGGTTGCCTTCTTCTGCGAAGCAGTAATGCGAGCAAAAGAGATGGTCGCAACCGTGTGGGAAGGGACAACATCGTCAGGTGGATCATCACCAGGTGTTGGGAGGCGCAGGGTGATTTCCATCTACCGTAGGCGTGGTTTTGCGAATTCCAAGCCATGAGGAGCTCACCGTCAAGCCATCTAGTAAGGACCAGACCCGAATCGACGGCACGTAGTGTTAAAGAGATGTCAGCGAATCCGTAAGGGCAGCAGAGTCGATGCCCGCTAGGGATACAAAAATTTTTGAAGAAATTCTTTCAAAAATTCTCGTGTTCCTGAAATGCAAAGGGCAACTAAAGGACACAGTTGGATTTTAATCATTAAGAGTCTAAAACGCCTTCTCGCTCCACCCAATGCCATCCTCGATGATGCCTCATAGCTGAGAACACAGTGACAGCTGCTGTCACTGTCATTGTAGTTGTGAAACAATATTAACACTGTCAACTCTTGAAGGCGGTTTGGATGTGATGATCGCGTTCAGGTTTATAGGTTAAAATTGACCTATATCAGAAAAAATAAATAAAAATGATTCCATCTTTTATCTGCTAAGTGATAAATAGAGTAGGTATTACAAAAAAGGATTCATAGTGGTGGCTTATCTCGCAGCTTCATTTCTGTCATAAATTCTACAAGAACTGAGGATTTTTTCGGGATAAAGATAACTAGTAACTCTAAGCTGCGATACTGTAGTTTCTTAACGGTGAAATATTTCTTGCAATATGTGGCCTCTTTACAAAAGTACTACCAGAATATTTTTACCTATCTAAAATATATTTTAAGCAAAGATTGAACACCTTTGTGTGGTCTACGTACTCCGCTGTACCAAATTGTGACATATTATGTCATTTGAAAAATAATAATAGCTCTGTTGTATTGTACGGCACCAACAGCCAGACTCGCTCATTTAGTGATATCCAATTCAAGTACTACTTGACTTCAATCGAGTTCAGTGAAGAAGCAAAACCTCCGTTCATCGCTGAATTACTTCGATTTTTGGTCGATAAATAAAACAATTGAAAATACTCGTAGATGTATGAATTGAAAATATCGTTTACTTATATTATATCGATATCCTATTAAAATTAAATCTATATATTATAAAAGGAGAAACTAACTGTCTGTCATAATAACCCACAGCCGAAACTACAGGGTCTAGTAACGTAAAATTTTGGTTCCCTTTATGATGCAGGCGAGCATTAAGGTTTTTGAAAATAGAACTTAAAGAGGGCGAAAAGGGTAAAAGTTCGTTTGTATGCAAAATTTTTTTCAGTATTCGTATTTCAAAACTACCCCTATAAAATGATTTAGGGGGTGTTAAAGTTTTTAAGAAAACATTCTCACGAACGAAGTTGCTATCAAAGTGCAAGTCAGACCTAGTTCTTTTCCTACATATAATAATAACAATAAATCATTATTATCAGGCAACTAAGGCATGAGCCTTACAAAATACACAAATAATAATCTTACAAAATAATTATAGTAATACATATTTAAAAAAAATATAACAACTAATCTATGCACTAGTAGATTTTGCCCGCGGCTTTGCCCGCGTACATAAAATATATCCTATGTCACTCAGGAATAAAGCAGCTTTCTATCGGTGAAAAAATTTTAGCAATCGGACCAGTACTTCCAGAGATTACCTCCTACAAACAAAACAATACATATAAAAACAAACTTTGCTTCTTTAAAATAAGCATAAGCATAAGCATAATCAGCCTTTTAATGTTCCCACTGCTGGGACTCAGGCCTCCTCTCTCTAGGAGAGGGAATGGGCCGTAATCCACCACGCGGGCCCAGTGCGGGTTGGTGAATGTCACATGTCTTCGAATATTTTGGTTCTAGAACATGCCGGTTTCCTCACGATGTTTTCCTTTACCGTTTTGAGAGCAGTGGTGATGAAATAAATTACACAAAGTAATGCGTCTGGCTGGGTTTGAACCCGCGACCTACAATTCGTAAGTCGGGGCCGTTACCACTCGGCCACTACTGCTCTATAATATTCTTTATAATATTAGTGTAGATTATTAAACTATTGTACACGAAGACACATATTATTATCTGAATATTGAAGACATATCTGAATACTGGTGATGTACAATAAAAATAAACTATTACTATATATTTTTCAAAATCCGTACTACTTGATACAGGTTTGAGTCTAAAACATATTCTCTTTTCAACTTTATGCTTTAAAGTGTGTTTGTATAAAATATATTTCAAAATTGAAATAGTAGGATAATAATATATTAGCTTATTTAGGTCCTATGAAATATTCAGCTATGTTTAGTCAGATATGGACGTCGATACAATAGAAGTAGACTGACGTCAAAAGCCTCATAAAGTGGGTATAGTTAGAGCGGTTACTATTTGGCTTGTTCTAAGTATAACTTGGTAACCATGGCGTTTCTGGCCCGAATATAATATGACGGCTAAAATTGTTTCCCATTACACCCACTCTTAAACAGAATTCCCTGCCGGTGTTCGTTTTTTCTGGTAGCTATAATCTGGCGACTTCCAGTCAAGAGTGAATAACTTACATCTAGCCAAGCATATTTCACTCTCGACCATATCATTGATTCCCTAAAAAATCCGGCCAATTGCGAGTCAGACTCGCGCACGAATGGTTCCGTACCGTCCGTAACAAAAAACGGCAAAAAAAAATCACTATTGTTGTATACCGCCCCACTTAACCTTTCGAATACAGTACTTAAAGACACAATAGAAAGACAATGAGCTCGCTTGGGGTTTAATGAATTAAATATTTATATTTTTCTGTTTTTAGTATTCGTTATTATAACAGTTACAGAAATACATCATCTGTGAAAATTTCAACTGTCTAACTAATACGGTTCATGAGATATAGTCTGGTGATAGACAGACGGATAGCGTAGTGATAGCAATAGGGTCCAGTTTTTGCCATTTGGGTACGAAATCCTAATAAATCGTAAAAAGGAAAAAACAATTCTTACCATTGTTACATTTCATTGGTTGATTGCCATCTATCATCCTCGTGTTACTCTCACATTTAACAGATTATTTGGAATCGAATGCGGATCGTTATTATCCATATTTCACTGTTAGATGTGGTATCTAAGATTACTTCCTTGTTTAGTGGTATAGTTTTTCACACAATCCATCCATCTATTTATATTGACCAAATATCGAATAATGTTTTTTTTTTCATTTGTATGTCTTTTCTTTTACATCTTCAGCCATCTACAAATACAGTTAGTTTTTTTCTTTGAACTCATACTTTTTTTTGGCGCTTTTTATTGATATTTTCAGTTCAGCTTAACAATTTCTCCAGCATAATCAGTACTAGGTACAATACTGATGCCTAATAGGTTTACACAAATATAATTTATAAGAACAATAGATATACAGTCAAATACACCAATTTATAGCTACAAAGTAACATAGAATTTTCTAACAATACGTAGACAAAATAACCCGAAAATTTCACTAGCTTCTGACATTTTAAAAGTGCCCATGTAGGCCTATGTGAAATAAAAACATTAGAATTTAGAATTTGAATTTAATTAACAGGTACTTACATAAATTGAACGAAAAATATTGACTGTCAATATAACTTGTAGCATAGCGTAGTCGGCCTTATAATGTTCCCACTGTTGGGACTCAGGCCTCCTCTCTAGGAGAGGGTATAGGCCGTAATCCACCACGCGGGCCCAGTGCGGGTTGGTGAATGTCACATGTCTTCGAAATTTTGGTTCTAGGACATGCCGGTTTCCTCACGATGTTTTCCTTCACTGTTTTGAGAGCAGTGGTGATGAAATAAATTACACAAAGCAATGCGCCTGGCTGGGTTTGAACCCGCAACCTACAACTCGTAAGTCCATGTCCATTCGGCCACCACTGCTCTCAATAAAACTTGGCGACTGTTTATTTTATTTAAGTAATTTACAAAAAACTGCAAATATATAGTGGTCCTTCTATATTTAAATTTATACAATTTTGTTATTAAGATACCTATCATAAACAGGGTTCATTGAATCGATTGATCGTCAGTTGATGACATTGATCGACGTCGGCAGATTAGTGTAGTAATATTAGATCTATAAGGAACTGTTGATCGTCGTTGACTAATCCATTATACCTACAATAAGTAGTGTGTGTTTGTAAGTGGTATCTTATTAATTAGTGTGTAACACCCAAAGGCAATATAAATATTTTATAGGCATGTGGAACAGGGTGTAAAGTTCCAGAATTCTCCGTTGGAAAGTAAGGATCCTCCAACCAGAAAAGTGTTGTGTCTGGTCCGAGCAACTGCCCAATAGTTAAATTATTAATAATAATAATATTCCACAACTATCACACAACGCCGTCTGGTCCCAAGCTAAGTAGAGCTTGTGTTATGGGTACCTACTAGACAACTGATAAACGTACTTATATATTTCTAAATACATACATATTTTAGATAAATTACACCCAGACACAGAACAAATGTTCGTGTGATGAGCATGATCTCATCACACGAACATTTGTCCTGGGTGGGAATTGAACCCACGACCTCCAGCATAGCGGTCAGGGCCACTAACCACTAGACAAAATTCGGACTATTGACTATAATACCAATACGTACCGCAATTCATGATTTTTCACTTTTAAGTCCTTTGTGGTATCATAGATGTCATAGCATAGCATAACATAATCAGCCTTATAATGTTCCCACTGCTTGGACTCAGGCCTCCTCTCTAAGAGAGGGAATGGGCCGTATTCTACCACGCGGACCCAGTGCGGGTTGGTGGATGTCACATGTCTTCGAATTTTTGGTTCTAGGACATGCCGGTTTCCTCACGATGTTTTCCTTCACCGTTTTGAGAGCAGTGGTGATGAAATAAATTACACAAAGTAATGTGGCTGGCTGAGTTTGAACCCGCGAGCTACAACTCCTAAGTCGGGGCTGTTACCACTCGGCCACCACTGCTGCAAAGATTGTACTACATTACATTACTATTATTCAAAAGTTCAATCAAAAAAAAAAAACTGCCTGTTTCGTAAATTTTGAACTATTCTCTTTATTCTATACGTTTGACTCTAGCTTCACCTATATACTACGTATATACGATTACAAATGATGTTATTAGCAGATAGGTGTGCCTACAGCCCTATGTAATCGCTTAGTTAATTCTTACGACGCCCTTGGGAAGGTACAGGGTGTGTGCCTCGCCGTGAGGTGATAATGTCTGGAAAATTGAAATAAGGACACGCATTTACAATTTTTTTCGCTGACCAATTTAGGAACAGATAGATAAAATATATGTATACATATAGGTTAAGATTTGTCATAGATAATGATAATTTTTGTTTATAAAGTTGAATATATACAGGCAAAAGTTCGTGTCTGTGTATTTCTATTACTTCTTCATGCTCGATTGGTAAAATGGATTTGGATAAAATTTGGCACATGAAAAGACCATGTCTTGGAATAGCATTTTTTTTTTTAGGTTGAAAAATCATCCAATGACATCCACTGCTCTTGGGCAGGGCGTGAGGGCGTGTCAGACTTTTACTTATCAGTCCCAGGTACGAGTTTTTCTTTCAGAAACAAACCCTTGGCCCCAGTAGACTTCGACCCTGCTGGGCCCCTACGGTTTGTTGACATCTCCTTGAAGCGTGCGTGGAACAGTACGTGCCGTCGACGACTTGGGCTCGGTCTGGACGGTTACCGGACGGTCGGACGACGAGCTACCCATTGCTCGCCGTCCGCAAGCCCGCGCCTACGGTGGCACCGGACGGGACGGTAGTTAGCTCGCCGTCCGGTATGGAACAAGCCCGGGTCAACGGGTTGTGTTCCACGGGCGCCTCAAAATGATGTCAACTAGATTGACGGGGCCAGTGACGGCCGATACCAGTCAAGGCTGTAGATTGTTTAAAAGAGTAAAAAGAGAGTTAAGAAAGAGTAAAAAGAGAGTTAAGAAAGAGTAAAAAGAGAGTGAAGGAGTAAAAAAGAGAGTGTGAAGTAAGAGTTTTGAAAAGTATCCTATATGGAATAGCGATAGAAACTTACTACTACTACTACTACTAGACTTGGATAGTATACTTTTTATCCGGAAGTAGGTTGCCATGGGACAATTTTCTTCTCTCACGCAGGCGAAGCTGCTGGCATCAGCTAGTACGAAAAAAGGTTTTTTTTTTTAACTTCTTTCATGTCCTGCACAAAGTTTTTAACAGTTGAACTATTAGAAGAAAAAAACACATTCTGAAAAATATTGGAAGATTTTTTTTTTTTTTTAATGGATATAAACTAGTGCTGTAAGTGCAGTAATTGATACTAATAATATGAATGTGACAATAACTCTGTCTGACTGTTACCTTTTCATGTCTTAACGGCTGAACGGTTTTGAATAAAACTTGGCTCACGTGTAGATTTCATCTTGAATTGGGACATCGTTATTATTTTTATCTTTGGACTATCTCCTTAAAGAGTATCCGCCTTGGGGCAAAAACAGAACTCTGTGGAAAGTGTAATAGTTTCACATAACTGTATATGTAGTATCTTGTATCTAAAAGAAGGCTCCCGAATTTAATATTATAGTAAATATTAAATTCGAGCAAAAAACGGCGACAAAATAACGTTTCATATATAAACCCCTTTATTTTTTTTAACTTTATTATTTGCTGTTGTTGCGGCAATATATACACATTCTGTAAAATTTTCAACTCTTTACCACTAACGGTTTATAAAATACAGCCCGCTGGCAGACGGACCGACAGACAGCGGACGGACTAACAGCGAAGGTTTAGTAAAAAAGGCTAAACAATAAGTCGCCTATCCGAGAACCTCTCGACACAATCATCTCTTTTTTCGCAAATTCTGCTATGTTCGAACAACGTTATTTGGGAATGACCTCAAATACTCCACGATAAAAAACACAATGGGATACACAACGTATGTATGTTTGTATGTATCTTACATCTTTGTTTTCTCCAGGGTAGACGGAAATCCCACGATTTTGCCGAAGAAAAGCTTCCTATTGATTGATCTTAAAATAGACGTTAAACTTTTTATCTTGTGTTTTCATTGTGAAGATAAGGCTACCTTGATTTTTCTTCAACAAATTCAATATTTTACTGATAAAAGAGGAAAATATCTTTGCCCTCACGTGGATAGTAACTTTGTTTCCCTGTTGGTTCACTGGAAACTTACTTGCACAGCTATGATTCTCTATTCCTTTCACATAACCATTTCAAAGCTAATTCAATTTTTTTATGAAATACCGTAAAGTACCTTGTTACTGTACTTGGTAAAAAACTTATGTACGAGTATCTTACCTTTCCTGACAGATTTTATATCTGTGATATATTCGAAGCACTTACAGCAGCATTACTTTTTTGTTAAACTCTCTGGAGACTCGGTGTGAAATATGGATATTCCTAACCGACCTGCATATATACCAGTCTTCTAAATTGGAAAAAGAATCAGTAGCCTTTATCTCTAAGATTTAGAAGAATATATCTTGAATATTTTGATCACGAGATTTATTTGTACATTTTTTTGAGGTTAGAAATTATACTAGAGGGAGAGGGAAATGCTCTGCGACTCTCGACACCCAACACGTCTCTTGCAGCGGCATTTGATGCGTCAGGATGTGATCTCTCTCGATTTGCACTACCTCCTTAACTCACATTAGTGCTTCGCAGAAAGAGGCGGCTGCATCCCCTTCTCTCTCGTTTAGCCAGGGCTGAACCAGGGACGGACACGAAAGATCGTCGCCACCGATCGCCTCCACAAAGACACAGCGGTACTCCGCCCCAGCGGGGTAGACTTCTACCGTATGCTTTAACGTGTCTTCCGGGTAATCCGCACGATATAACGGTACGAGATAACAATAGTAGTTTCTTAACGCCTGATTTCTTCTTTTTTCATTATTGATGTAAATTAGTGCTTGACTGCGATCCCACATGATGAGACACTAGTTTATTAAGATCCTATTCACTCTAGCTATTAAGACACTTAAATTATAATCGGACGGGAAGACCGCAGCAGGCAAATTGTTCCAGTCCTTCAATGTACGCCGGTATAAACGACGAGTGGAAACGTTTTCCGTTTGGTACTTAACGTCGCACTTGTGTATGACTCGTGTGTCTAAAAATTGTTTGTTATTATTATTCATACACTGCATATTAAATTTACAAACGTCTACCGAGACCTTGAATCAGCACCATGTGCCCGTTGGTAATGGCCCTCGTGAACTCAGTTTTATGTTTTCCACAGCGGATACCAACAAAATTCTAAGAAAACGATACGATAAAAGTACGGTAATAGTTTGTTTTCACAAACTTTAGTCCGAAAGTTTCAACGCCTTCTAGTGATTACTTCCAATTCGAATCCGTCTTATTCCAGCACTTGTAGTTAATAACCATTTATTTGTGTTGTAGATGTACTAAGATTTATAACACACGTTTTGTAGAACATCATTTGATGAAAACCAGCCTGTCTGTTTCAATATAAACGCCCACTCGTTGCTTTTTACGACTATTTATATTGCATTTGAACGCTAAATATATCTGAATAGATATGGAATTATTTTGGAATTATTCGAAAAGTCTGTTCTTTCATTTACGGTTAGACAGCATGATTTAGCGTGATGTCACTTCGAACCCATATTCATAATATGGATACGGGTTCACTAGTACACTAGTATCACATTAATATTGTAAAGCGAAAATTTGTGAGTGTGTATGTTTGTCACTTATTCACGCTCGAACGGCTGAACAGATTTGGATGGATTTTTTGGTACATGGGTAGACCATGTCCTGAAATAGCATATAGGATACTTTTTATCCCGGGAGTGTAATACCTTGGGACAATTTTCTAATTTTCTGCGGGCAAAATCGCAACCAGAAACTAGTAATGACATACTACTATCGATTTTATGAATCTGCAATACATAGCATAACATTTACAACGAAATAAACAGAAATTTATCTGCTATCCTGTATAAATTATGATCGAAGCTACATATCCGCTACCAGTATATCCAAGCTGCGAGATAACAGTAACTTATAACTAGTGATGCAACATCCAAACGCGAACTTGCATATAGTACTAAACATAATAGATCGAGGATCTATCCCATAGGCCTATCCCATATTCTAACACAATTTAAAATTAGTTTTGTCGTGAATCATGGTATAAAATCAATCTTCTTCATCATCATCATCATCATTTTAGCTGAAAGATGTCCATTATTGGACAGAGGCTTCCCCCAAGTATCGCCACAACGAACGGTCCTGTGCTTCTCGCATCCATCGGATTCCAGCATCTCTCACCAGGTCATCGATCCACCTTATGGGAGGCCTTCCAACGCTGCGTCTTGGATCCTTGCAAATGTATAAATGCAATAGTTTGTGTATGTGTATAGTATTCATTAAGTCTAAAAGGCATAATGGATTAAGTACAGAAATAGAACATACTCATCTTGGATTCAAATATTAGATTTCTTTTAAATGGGTATAAGAAGTAAATCTAATAAGACATAAGTACCGCGGCTTCATTTTAACATCGTCATTTCAGATGAAAAACGCCCACTGCTGGATATAGGCCTACCCCAAATGTCACCACAATGCCCGGTCCTGTGCGTCTCGTATCCACTGGATTGCTGCAACCTCATCAGGTCAACGTTGTACCTTATCGGTCTTAAAACTGCTTACGGTACGCAGCCACCACTCCAGAATCTTATAGGCTTATCGACTATCTGTTCTGTTAGCAATGCGTTCTGCCCATTGCCACTTAAGTTTAGCGATTTTTTGGGCTAAGCTCCTTCTTAATTTCAAGCTCTTTAATACCTTTTTTGTGATTTGTATTGAGGGCTTATCCGGCCTCTATCGGCTGTCCAAGACCTGTCTGCCATGCCACGTGAACCTCTCTGCTTCTGCGATCTCTGCAGGCCTCTAAGGGTCACGTGAGGCCTCTTCGCTAGGCCGCCTTCTGATGAGGCTCAGCTTCACTTAAATACTACATCAAACTTCATACCTTTGTATCAGATGATGTGTATCTTAGAATACCATGCGCTTCTTCTTCTTCTTTTCGATTCGATGGTAAACTCGTCAAACTATTTGGGCCCAATAGGTGGCTACATTATTAGCAGCATCGGTAGCACTCATCAAAACCATGCGCTAATAAGCTTACATGCTTCCTATCCATCATAACAAAAACAGCCTTCTGGTCAAGGTTAATCTTTTTTAGCACTTAAGTTGCTACGCCAGCAGGTCCTTAATTATGTCGGTCAACAACGTGCTCGATACGACCCGTGATAAAGTAATTATTTTATGGGTTTGTTGTGTACCGCATCCTCATTATCATTAGTATCCGTATTCCACCCTCTCCTGAGTGACTTATTTTGTTATATACTTCCCTGGTACGTGCAAGTCTAATTCAGGTCTTACGCACTCATTTGTCAGTAATCATCTACCCAGATGGACTAGCTAATGTGTCCTTCGTGCCAAAAAATACACAATATGTAGGATTAGCATGCGCTACCACAAAATGGCATGGCCAATCCCAAACATTCTTGAATTTTAGGGTTCCGTACCTCAAAAGGAAAAAATGGAACCCTTATGGGATCACTTTGTTGTCTGTCTATCGTTTGCGTGGAGCGCGTGGAGGTATCGAGTTGAAATTAAAACCATATACTCAAGTCTGCGGTTCCTTGAAGCTGTGAAAAAATCAAACTTCTAAGTTAATGAAAAAAAAGATACGGCCGTTTATGTCTCAAAATAAGTATATTTCGACACTCTCGAGGAAATCAAAATTCATAGGGTACTCATAGAGTCCCGTTGACCCAGAATACTGAAATTTTGCATAAAGCAAGGTCTTGCACAATGCACAGGTATAGGAATAAATCTGAAAACTGTAAACTTGTTGTTACGTCACAACAAAATTTTTTTTTTGCGATTCGGAAAAATCTTCGAGACTCCATTCGGGAATTGAACTGTTTACATAGATAAGTTTATACGGAACCCTCAGGGCGCGAGTCCGACTCTCACTTGCCCAGTTTTTTTTTTAATTATGAGCCCGTTGTGCCCCACTGCAAGGCAAATGCCACCCTTCTGTTATTCCACTCTTTTCTGTCCTTAGCCACTTCTGGCCTGTCCTCAAAGTAGGAATCCAAATCGTCACGCCATCGCCTTCTGGGATCCTGCTGTTCAGAATCTAGTTAGTGGTTGCCTTCGCCCAATTTTGTTGTGACATGTGGCAGATGTGACCTGCCCAGTTGCATTTTAGTTTGGCGGCTGAGTTACCTACGTCTGCGATTTGTGTTTTGGAACGAAGTATACTGTTCCTTATGCGATCTGTTCTTTTGACTCCGAGAATACTTCGTTCCATTGCTCACTGGCAGACCCCGAGTGCGGACTTTTGATGTTTCGTTAATGACCACGTTTGCGCTCTGTAGGTGAGGGTGGTAAGGATGCATATGTCCATGAGTTTCCTTTTAAGGGATCCACAGTGCTCCTTTCATCAGGTATTTTATCGACCTATTGCTCTTCCAGGCGTTTTCGGTGCGTCTATTTCTTTATCTTGCCTCGCCTGGAAAGAGACTATTAGGCTGAGGTATATGTACTCATGGACACATTCAACCTCCACGCCCTCGATGTCTACTTTACGTTTCGTGCTGTTCGTCATTAACTTTGTCTTCGTCATATTCATTTTTATTCTGACCTTGAGGCTGGCATGGCTCAGTTGTTTGAGCATAAGGCTTAACTCAGCCGCCGAAGACGAAAAAAGGACTATGCCATCAGCAAAGCGTAGATTAGTTAATCTTCTTTCCCTGACGACAATGCCCTTATGACAATACTAATACTAAAAGAGAATAATTATGGGAAACTAGCTTCTGCCAGAGGCTTCAATTTAGAAACCTCACCTCAGAGGTTTCACCTCAAATTAGAAAATTATTGCTAAGAGAGTATATTTCCGGGATAAGAAGTATCCTACGCACTATTCCAGAACAGGTCTACCATCATCATCTTCCTGCCCATATCCCGTTTTATTTGGGGTCGGCGCAACACGTTTTTTTCTTCCATTCTGTCCTGTCACTCGTCACGCTATCACTAACTCCTTTTTCTTTGATATCACTTCTCACACAATCCATCCATCTTTTCTTTGACCTCCCTCTCCCTCTCCATCGATCCACATGTAAACTCATAACACTTTTAGCAACATGCGTTCCATCCTTCCTCTTCACATGGCCATACCAAGACAAACGATTCCGTTTCTACTTTTCATTCACTGGCGCCAATTTCAATCTTCCCCTAATATACTCATTTCTCACTTTATCCATTCTCGTCACACCGCACATCCGTCTTAACATTCTCATCTCCGCTACGTGCAGTCTTTTTTCATCCATCTTTTTCACAGCCCAACATTCTGATCCATACAGTTTGACAGGCCTTATCACAGACTTCCAGAACAGGTGTACCCTTGTACCAAATTTATTCCAATTCAATTGTTACCAAATTTCCATCCGTTTGAGCGTGAAAGAGAAACAACACACACACATACATACAAGCTTTAACCTTTATAATACTAGTGTGATATAATGTAACATGTACCAGTTAATATGTGTTAGCAGTACACTGCAGACTACCCTCTGTATTATTTGAAGTTCTTACGATCCATCCTAAGGTTGTCTGGTAGATATTTCTATCAGTGATAACACCGCTATTGTACACATAGATAGTTTGTTTATAAGTTGTGTTACTTTTATTGATGTACAATAAAGTTTATTCTATTCTATTTGATAATGAAATGAGTTTTCAGAGATAGACCGGACATAAACAATTAAACGGCATCCACTAAAAGCGCGCAAACCCTAGACGCCTGATGTAAGGGTTTTAAATTTTGACAATGAATGAATTTGGGCTAGATTTGAATGAAGAACCTAATACTAATCTCTATAATATTTAAAGCTCATTTTTGTCACAATTAACAATAACTTTCACACATTTTAAGGGGTAGATAATCGATCGATCAGCTGTGACCTTTCAACGAATGCTACCGATTGTACCAACTGTCACTTATTTATCGTCAGCTATAAAGTTCACTGGAACACCGGCTGGTTCAATACTCGTTGTATGTTAACGACTTCTTCGACCCAAGGGCAAACGTGTATCGATGTAAATAGAAAATACTTCAGCTGTAACCATTAATGTGTTATAAAAAGGAGAATTCGTTTCAAGGTTTTTCAAAGAAATAGAATTAAAAAAAAATAATTAATTAAAATGCTTTATGTTGTAAATAAAGTATAGTTGTATTATATTTTTAAATTTTAGTACCTACTTACAAAGCAGCAGATTTTCTATTGACCATAAATAATGCCTACTAGTTGCTACTTTCCGTTAGAATTAAAAATAACTCCCCCTCTTCATTCAATCAGTCATCGACCACTTGACATTTATCAACTGAGCAATTTTTAGTTTCATTCCATATCTCCAAATTACATTATCAAATCATGACAATATTTCTAAGAGATCAATTCGATAGTATACTATTTCAAAACATTGTTTGTTAGAAGTACCGAAAAAGCATATAAAACAAAAGTGAGTTGTTTCTGACTCCATCGAGCATCATAAATTAGGTGTCTACACAATGATTTATTTCCCCTTCGTTGACCTTTAAACTCCCACAAAAAGACAAGGTACACCGTGGAAAGGTTTGAAAAAGAGAATACGGTGAACACAAGGTTATTTCAAATACAATATTTTATATTCATGTATATGTATTCCCTCTCCTAGAGAGGAGGCCTGAGTCCCAACAGTGGGAACATTATAAGGCCGACCAGATCTTAGAATTGATCACTTCATCATGATATGGCCAACTAAAACTGGCCAGATAGTTGAAACCTTAACATTTAATGACGATCTGGCCAGTTTTACTTCGGCATTTCATAAAGTGATAAATTTCTATGATCTGGCCACGTATTATATACAACATGTAACTGGAATAATGCACTCTTATACACCCCAATCAGAAAATTAAGTTACAATCATAATTCAATCACTACAATTTTACTTAAATGTAATTAGGTACTGTTTTTTTTAAGAAATTAGTTATCCTAAGTATAGACAATAATATGGGAATTGACGCATTTCATCGGTATTGTTATCTACGCACGCACACTCAAACACTAAAGTGACGAAATCAAGACTTATCAAGATTTTATCAAAATAGGTAATTTTTGTGCTACAATAATCAATAATTAATTTAAGATAATTACCTACTTTATTATTATTATATATTTTTTTAATTTATATAAACCAGTGATTGACTGCGATCCCACCTGATGGTAAGTAGTAATGCAATCGTTGATGGTGAGGCGCACTAATTTATTGAGAGCCTATTCACTCTAGCCTTGAAGAGACCCAAATTATAATCGGACGGGAAAACCGCAGCAGGCAAATTATTCCAGTCCCTCGATGTACGCGGTATAAACGACGGCGACGAGGCGAAACGCTTGGTCCAGACCGTAGAGGTTTCAACAACGTAAGGGTGGATACTCGCCGTTCGCCGCCTTGTCTGATGGTAGAAATGAGATGGCGGAATCAAGTCATGCAAATCCTGCGCACACTCTCCAAAATGCATCCTGTAAAACACCGAAAGGCTGGATACCCTACGCCTGTGCTCAAGACTTTGTAGATTGGAATTAACCAGATCTGGATCACCAATTAGCCTCTTTGCACGCCTTTCCACCGAGTCCAAAGCTGCCAGGTGGCATTTTGCAGCACCAGCCCCCATATGTGGCTGCAGTACAGGTCCGTTCGTGTGTGGAGACACACGAACGGACCTGTGCTTTGTATAACATTAAAAACTGTCCTGGTGTGAAGTACCGTCGGACCTTTATTAATAGTTAAAATCGATTGAGTAGTTAATTCTGAACACACTACTTTCAGGATGTGTGTAATAAACACACATCCTGAAAGTAGTGTTTAATACATGTTGTATATTTATGTCACCGGAAAATTGCAGACTCCGTATGATTATAGGTATATAGATTGTTAAAAATCCTTATTATATTATAAATAGTTTTCTCGATATATTATGAAAAAATCGTTTTGTATACAATAAGACACATCCAAATTCATTAGTTTCCAACATAGCCGAGTCTTACTTAGAAAAAATAGTTAACAATTTTTCGCGATATTTTACAATCTTACGGCGTTTGCAATTTTCCGTTTTTTTATTATTATTTTTTGGTGGGAAAATCAACTAATGACATCCCTCGCTCTTGGCCGGAGTGAGAGGGTGTGTCAGACTTTTACTGACTAAAAACTCACTCCTGTTCCTTCTTTGCCAATGTTCCAGGGCCCCGAGAATCTCTTTCGCATTACCCATGGCCCCAGTAGGCTTCGACCCTGCTGGGTTCCTACGGTTGCTGATATCTCCTTGAGGCGTTCGTGGAAATTGCAATTTTCCGGTAACATACGTATGTATATACCACAAAGTTATTTACAAAAGGCGCTGTAAATCATTGTTTATTGATAAGAACCCAAATTTAAAGATACCATACCTTTATATGACATACCAAAACATCAATCTACCTAGCCTAGTCCCACTATGTTGGGAGCAGCTTCCAGTCTTGTTGGTTATAGCTCCCTTGGCAAGTCTTGTATCAGATTTCCTGCCGTCTATCTATTCGTAACTAATGTCAAAGACCTACAAATGACAACCGTGTCCAATGGAGGAATCTGGGTACCGTTATGATGGAAACCCATCCATGGATCAACCTCGGCAAGCGTTGCTCAACCTAGAAAATTGATCAGTGTGGCTGTTATTATTTTAGCTGAAAGCCAAAATATACTTCATTGTTTAAGCATCTAATAAAAAAGTATCGTCGGGTAAACTTTGTTCAGATGCGTGTTCTAATTAAACATGTTACCAAAGGCTATTAATTAACGTTGTCTCCAGAGGCCCAATAGCAATATTTTTAACCGAACTTTTTGCCTTAAATATACTTAGGTATTTCGACAAGTACCACAGCCCAAAACTTTCAGTACAAATCGACGGGTGCAAAGTAAAGAAAGTATTTCTAATTTTGCGATTTTCTGATAGTTGCAAATGAAATATACCAAAAACTCATATTCTAAGATATGGCAATATGGCGTCTTTCAAGTGTTAAAAAATTCAGAACTAATAGTATTTTTTTTCAATAGTATTTTTGAAAAGAAAATATTAGTAAATAACTGCTGCAATCACTTATTATTACCAATTATTAGAAAATCGAAAAATTGCACATAACTTTTTACTTTGCAGCCGTCGAAATATGCTTTCAACTTGATTAATGAACACCTAGTAGGTATGTGTATACTATAGTAGAAGAAAACCCGCACATGTTTCGCACGGGTCTACTAAAGGGCCTATTACACTACGCGATATTCAACACACGATATTCAGACTGTCTTATTTTTTGTTCCGAGTAAGACCGGTCTAACCCTTATTCAGACAGTCTTAGTCGATGTCGCGTAGTGTAACGCGACATCGACTAAGACTGTCTGAATATCGATTAGTGTAATAGGCCGGGCTACATCAATACTCAAAAACTCTCGCATCAAAGTTCATTGTTAGAAGCGTAAATAGTTTAGAAGAACTCGATCTCACGAATAAACATAAAAAAAAAACAATTTTATTTTTTAATATGAATAGAAACATACACAAACCGTGGATGTAGATATTATATACAAAGTGCAGTTTTGAATCTGTTAAACAGGAAGTAATTATATTCGTGAATCTTTGCCCGAATCAACAATAAAATACGTAGATAATAATATATTTTTTTTAATTCTTATTTACAGAAACCAGTAAAAGCGTTTCGTAGAGTAAGTAGACGGAGCGTCGTATAGGCTGTCGCACTCATGCGCACAGTGACATGTCTACGCACGATAAATCGCTACGAGTGATTTTGTTTTTTTTTTTTGAAGAGGTTTATTAAGAGTTATTCTGTATCTCTGAACAAGCCTAATAAAAAAAAAAATAACAAGGATTATTGATTTTGACCAGGTAGTCATAGTTTACCAAGTATCGTAGTTTTATATGTTTATTTACGAGTTTTATAACCATCTGCATCTTGTTTAGCGCTTGATAGCGAATGAAGTGATTCACTCTTGATTGGACACTTCTAAGCAAGCATGCTCTATCGTTGACCATACCAGGATTTACCATCAGATGTTAACGTGGTCAAACACGAGCCTATCAATAATAATAATAATAAACATACCAAGTTTAATGCATCGCAAACTGCCATACCTAACTGTCACGCTAACTGACAAATCGGTGATCAAAGTATGGTGTCAACGTTGCGACGTATTGCTTTCTAGCGGACGTTGGTATGCTCCGATCTCCGGCAGACGGCTACAACCGGGTAGGCTAGGTGCCAAGTCAGACTGAGTTTTATCTTGTTTATCAATGTTATTAAGAAACTTCAAAAGAGTTAGGTAGATATATTTGTTAAATTCTGCTGTAAAAAACCAAATTATTTATAAACGATCAGTCTAAAATATAAAGTACCTAGTAAATTGATCAATGGCAGTAATTCCACGTCATAATATAACTCAACTGTTCCAAGGAATAATTTTACTTAGGTTGAATGTCTAGATAGAAAAATATGTATTTCGTAGTTGATGATCGATGATAATAATCGTGTTGAGTTAACACGATTGATCAATCGTATTTAACCTATGCTAAATACCTACTAAAAGAGAATAGGGCAAGTATAAATAAAGAAACATTAAGTAATAATAATAATAATATTCCACAACTATCACACAACGCCGTCTAATCTCAAGCTAAGCAGAGCTTGTGTTATGAGTACTACGCAACTGATTAACATACTTATGTATTTCTATTTACATACATATTATTGATAAATTACACCCAGACACAGAACAAATGATCATACTCATCGCACAAACATTTGTCCTGGACCTTCGGCTTAGCAGTCAGGGCCACTAACCACTAGACCAACAGGCCAGTCAAAAGTACCTAAACTACTCTGTATACTCTTACTCAACTCTCTTGTCGCAGGTCTTTTGGAAGAAATTTCGTTTGTAATAAGCAGTACCTTTGTATTCTTCTATCTGTATTTGTTCTTTTCGATTTTAAGTACTACAAACACTTACATGTACACAAATAAATTAATAATAATAAAGACCTTGGTATAATACTCTACTAACACGCAGACGAAACCGCGAGCAAAAGCTACACATAATCACACTAATCTATGTATATAAAAGCGAAATACCACTCACTGATTAATCACGAAATCTCAGAAACTATAACACCTACAAACTTAAAATTTGGCAGGTAGGTTCCTTATAGGGTGTAGACATCCGCTAAGAACGAATTTTACAAAACTCCACCCCTTAGAGGGTAAAACGGGGGTTGGAAATTTGTATGGAGAAACCTATTTTCACGCGGGTGAAGCCGCTGACAGAAGCTAGTATTATACAAGCGAAAGTTGGTGTGTGTGTATGTTTGTTGCTTCTTCACGCTGTAACGGCTGAACGCATTTCGAATGAATTTTGGCACGCGGGTAGACCATATCCTGGAATAGGCCAAGATCACTTATATGAAGAGGCACTTTTATCCCGAATGTATGTTCCCTTGAGTTAACATACATAGTATTCTACAGTCACGAAGGCAAAATCGCTGGGATAAACTAGTAGGTACTTGAGCGCTGATTGTACAGTCAGGTCTAAAATTCCTTTGTTGTAGAAGTTCAATAGTCCACAACTAGCTTTTTCAGTACTTTAGATTCTATGCTACCAATTAAATCAGACATTAACCATTGACCCTCTTCTGCAAAGTAATTTTAGCATTGGTACGGTGGAACTACACTTTTGACCCCTGACTGTGCATACGTTTGTACAACTTGAATGACTTTTAAAAACGCTAAATTGTCGTACTGCACACCCGTGTGTACGAAATTTATTCAGACGAAAATTTTGATTTCTATGTTTATATCTTCGTTTTTTTTCCGGAAAAAGTTATTTTTTAATAACTTTTTCCGGAAAAAAAAACGGTTTTTGTGGTTTTCCTAAAAAAAAACCGCGCAATTACGTAATAATAATACACCCCGCGCGTGAGGGGTTAATAACAATAAAATGCCAAAAAAACGTAACTGTGTAGGTAGAGATAATTTCAGGTTTTTCCTTCATTTCACACGACTAACGCGTAATGATTAAATGAATTACATCTCATTTGTGATAATATCGTCGGCAGCAGTTTTTGCAGAACACTAATATAACACCGTTAGTGTAATGGCTAATATTATCATTTGCTTTTCGCGAGAAACACTATGACTGTGTTAATAGTGACCTTGACGTTGGAGTTGAAAAAGTGAAAAAAATAGAGGGTAACTAAAGACTAATCACGGCATCCTGAAGGTATTTGCAGAAAGGATGGATGGGCCTACAATGGGTAGGTTTATCAAGCTACGTATATTTTTTTTTTTTGGTTGAGCGGGAGGGCGAATCCGTCTTTTGTTACTACCCACTCCTATGTTCCTTCTTTGCCTAGCGTGCCAGGGCCCCGGGGTTCATTTTCACTTACCCCATAGCCTAGGCTTCATCATCAGATCAGTTCGATATATTCCCCCTCTTCTTTCAGTCAGTCATCGACTACACGTATAAACAAAGCAATTTTACTTGTTACGACGGTTCTGCTGTGAACCTATGAGGAGTTCTATTCCATATCTTCGAAGATCATAATCAAATCATTACAATATTTCTATAATACCAATTCGAAAGCATAACCAGTCAATCAAAAAAAATATTTTCAAAATCGATCCACAATTGACCGAGAAATTGGTGAACAATAAATATCCATAAAAAAAACTTACATTCAGCCGAACATAGAACCTCCTCCTTTTCGAAGTCTGTTAAAAAGGCGAAGCACTCTTTGTTTGGATAATAATTGCTTTGACTTTTTTTTCCTTGGGTAAATCATTTTATGACATCCCCCCCTCTTGGGCGGAGCGGGAGATAGTGTCAGACTTTTACTGACTTAAAACCCGCTCTGTTCCTTCGTTGCCTTTCGTACCAGGGCCGAGTCTTCCTTTCAGAATCAGACCCTTGGCTCCAGTAGGTTTCAACCCTGCTGGGCCCCTACAGTTGCTGATATCTCCTTGAGACGCGCGTGGAACAGTACGCACCGTCGACGACTTGGGCTCGGTCCGGACGGTTACCGGACGGTCGGACGGCAAGCTACCCACTGCTCGCCGTCCGCAAGCCCGCGAATTGATTTGACTTACTACATTATTAATCACGTAAATGTCACAGAAGCCTAAGAATAATAGTAGGTTTTAATTTTTTAAATAGTAAAATTATTGATGTGGTATCGGAAAATAATAAGACCTTTTTATGGTTATTCTATGCATATAAATTAC
Source organism: Mythimna impura (assembly GCA_905147345.3). Lineage (NCBI taxonomy): Eukaryota > Metazoa > Arthropoda > Insecta > Lepidoptera > Noctuidae > Mythimna > Mythimna impura. Next base: position 13,711,495 of record LR990356.1, on the reverse strand, counting down.
TAACTTATAACGGATAAACTGAGTCGCGATTAAGTCGATGACAAAGATAGGTCGACGATAAAATTATGGTTGTCTGGAAAATATGATTAAGATTGAAATAATGGCCCACCGCATCTTTCTGTCTGTCTGGTCGCGATGAACTCAAAAACTACGGAACGGATGTTAGTATGGTTTTCATCAATAGATAGTGTTTCATGAGCAAATTTCAGGAGTATGACCTATGATGCATGTACTATATCATACTCCTTACTACTACTACTTACTGTGTCTATACACAGTAGACAACACGAGAATTTTAAACATTTTTAATACCTGTACGAAGCTGGGGCGGGTCTCTAATATAGGCGAAAATTTGTGAGCGTGTGTGTGTGTGTATTGTATGTTTATTTGTTACTTTTTCACGCTCGAATATCAGGAACGGATTTCGATAAAACTTGGTACTCGGGTACCCCAGGTCCTGAAATAGCACATAGGGTATATTTTATTCCAGGACTATATTTCCTTAGGATAATTTACTACTATCACACGGACGATGCCGCTAACAGCACCAGCACAAATGTCAATATTCAATTCAATTATATATATATATATATTTGTTACCCTCGTTCGTGCATCACGGCGGGGCGCCAATTGAAAACCAGCGCTGGGTGTCTGACGCCCAGAAATGGTGAGGTCCCTTTCGGTACTGGCACGCTCGGTGCATTCTGTACTTTTGTACTGTACTTTGTGTTTGTAACTGTTGTACCGTGTCTATCCCGAATAAAAGTATTTCTATTCTATTCTATTCTTCAGCTAGATAAATAATGTAAATCGTAAAGAATTTGTAAAAGACATGAGTCATTTTTACAGTATACAAAAAAATATGGAAAGCTGCCACATAATTCAATTAAAACACCGTATGATTTCCTTTACCCGACTCACGCTTTGCGGGATGTGTCACTTGCTAAGAATAGCCGATCCGCCGCGAACGTGTCATAAGACACAATTGAGGGATTAATACTAGCTTGTGTAGTGCGATAGCTATTAGGTACCTGTTTATCACACTCCAGAGGTATGTTTGGTAATTAGTTTTTTTAGAAAAACTTTTTTTTTTTAAATTTATATCTCTAACAGTTTTTGTCGTTTTTGTACATAATGTTCTCGCCAAACTTTACAGTTTGAATTTCTTCTATTGAGTTTTTTTTATAGTTTTATTTTACGTGGAAAATCTTCAAATTACTTCTCCCGCTCCGGGTGGAGCGGCTACGGTAACTCTTCTGAACAATCCGCTGCCCTGGAAAGCATCGGCCCTAACTGACCCCATCAAATTTGCTGACATTTCTTTGAGGCACCACGCGTCGTCGACCCGTGTTTGGTCCTAACCGGACGGCCGGACGGCAAACTGCACATTACTCGCCGCCCGCAACCCCGTTTCAGTAATAATACCTACATTGATTTTTTTTTCTGGCGGGAAATCAACAATATTATTTTAAAAGATTGCAGAATAACGAACAAAGACCGCGTCTGTTTGTCTGTTTATCTGCTAAGTCTTCCTAAACCAGAAAACGGATCTTGATGCAGTGTTAGCAAACAAAAAAGCGATAACCGAGAAAGATTTGTCTGTATAATTTAAAACTGTGCAAAGCTGGGGCAACTCACAAGTTTTAAAATCAAAATGAATTAGTTCTATGAACCACGTCATTGTTGCGTGATTATAAAGGATTGATTGATGCTTTGAGATATAAAGCTGTTTAGGTATATTTAGATATAATCGGTTTTTCTGTATAATTTTAAACTGTGAAAAGCCAAGGCGACGCACTATTAAAAAAAAAAACTGTGAACTTCGTCTATAATGCGTGATTATAAGGGATAGATAGATGCTTAGAGATACAACGCTCTGTAAGTGTATAAAGATACATACGCTTAAGATATATAGTTCTTTGATGATTAAAGAAATTGATACTTTGAGATACAAAACTGTGTTAATATAGTAGATATACAATCGGTTTATATGTATAATTTAATTAAAACTATGCAAAGAAGGGGCGATGCACTATTTAAAAAAAAAACTAGGCAAGTGCAAATCGGACTCGCACACTGAGGGTTCCGTACAAACTTACGTATGTAAATAGTTCAATTCCCAAATAGAGTTTCGAAAAATTTTCCGAATCGCAAAAGAAGTTTTTTGTGACGTAACAACAAATTTACTGTTTTCAGATTTATCTCTATATCTGTGCTATAAGACCTTGCTTTATACCAAATTTCAGGATTCTAGGTCAACGAAGTACCCTATGAATTTTGATTCTCTTGAGAGCGTCGAAATATACGTTTTTTGCGACATAAACGGCCATATCTCTTTTTTTTTCATTAACTTATAAAATTGATTTTTTCACAGCTTCAAAGGACCAGAGACTTGAGTATATGGTTTAATTTCAGCTCGATACCTTTACGCGTTCCCGAGATAAATGGTCTTGACAGACAAACCGACAACAAAGTGATCCTATAAGGGTTCCGTTCTTTCCTTTTGAGGTACGGAACCCTAAAAAACGACTGTAGACCTCGTCGTTATTGCGTGATTTTAAAGGACAGATTGATGCTTAGAGATACAAAGCTCTGTAAGTATAATAAGATACATAGCGCTTTGATGATAGGAGAAATTGATGACAAAACTATGTGAGTATAATGTATATACGATCGGTTTGTCTGTATAATTTAAAGCTGTGCAAAACCAGTTCTACATACTATTTAAAAAAGGAAACTGTGTACCCTTTCATTATTGCGTGATTATAAAGGATAGATTGATGGTTTGAGATACAAAGCTGTGTAGTTATATTAAGACTCAATTATTATACCTTTGTTATATTAACTTTGCCCTCTGACCCTGTCTTTAACAGAGATTCTATCAATATCGTTCGTAAGCTGTCAGTCTAAACGTAATTTAATTTCTTCAAGACAAGTTGTAAACGATAAACCAAGGTTAAAACAACGAGGAACAATACATAATGATTTTGTATTACGTATTTAAAATGTAGTTAATTAAGTATATTAATAGCTGTTGCTACTTGCGGTAAAAACTAAGAAAAGATTAATGTCTTTTACGCAAATTTGCGCTGTTATAAATATGTTTCCATGTTAAACACTATTGCAAAATTATGCACCTTACGAAGTTTTAACTGCATACTAACTACTTTGATCAACGTGATTTCAAGCCACAATTGAAGCACAACTGTAATTCTTTATCAGTCGTTCTATATGACAAATAGTTGCAGTTAGTCAATCTGATCCGATTCGATTATCAATATTAATTCACAAAGGGCAACTAAAGGAACACAGATGGATTCCACGTAAACCAAGTCGTGAATAGAAACAAGTTTGTATTTCATAATGTACAAGTCAACTTCAAACCGTCCATTTCAATAACCAACCAACCCATCAAATACAATAAAATATGTAACTAAATTACATCAAAATTTGAATCCAAATGCGTCCACTCCCAGCCCACATTTTAGTTCAGTATTGTAACAAATGGTGTGGAATAATTCATTCCAAAATCGTGCACCCACTACTTTCACAATCAATTTATCTTCATCTAGTTTAAACGCTTTGACTGTAGGGCAAAACTAATAGTTTTCTCTGTTAGGCTCGTTTTGTTTTTAGCGGTCATGACCCTATTTAAATTTATTATTCACAAATTACTAACAATGCTACCTAGTAAACAAAAAATTTCGAAAAATTAAAAGTGCTGCTTAATACGACAACATTCTGAAAAAGAAACTTGTAGAAAAAGCCTTGCTTTCTTTCATTAAAAAACCGGTTCGAGTTTGACTCGCGCACTAAGGGTTCCGTACAAACTTACCTATGGAAAAAGTTTAATTGAGTTAGGTACAAAGATTTTTCCGAATCTGATTTTTTGTGACGTAATTACAAATTTACAGTTTTCAGATTTTTGCCTATATTTGTGCTATGAAACCTTGTTTCATGCCATATTTCAGGATTCTAGACCAATGGGAAGTACCCTATGAATTTTGATTCCCTTGAGATTTGAGATGGTTTTAATTTCAACTCGATACCTTCAAGCGTTTCCCAGATAAAGGGTCTTGACAGACAGACAGACAGACAGACAGACAGACAGACAGACGGACAACAAAGTGATCCTATAAGGATTCCGTTTTTTCCTTTTGATGTACGGAACCCTAAAAACTGACTTTCTTAATGAAAGATTTATTAGCAATCTTGTAGCAGACGAACCAAACGTCATCACCCTTCTACCATCGGACAACGCGACGACGTATGGCGAGTGTCCACCTTTATGTTGTTGACACCTCTACGGTCCAGACTAAGCATTTTGCCTCAACGTTTACACCGCATATATCAAAGGATTGGAAAAATTTACCTGCAGCGGTCTTCCCATCCGATTCTTGTGTCTTTAAGGCTAGATTCAATAGGCAATCAACTAGTGCGATTCACCACCAACGATTGCATCACTGCTTATCATCAGGTGGAATCGCGGTCAAGCGCTAGTTTAGGTTAAAAATAAAACCAAAGTTACCGGCACAGCTCGAAGAATCACCAAACTTAAGTGGCAGTGGGCAGGACACATTGCTCGCAGAACAGATGGTCAATGAGATCAAAAGGTCTGGTGTGGCGACCGTGTACCGAAAGAGGCAACGTTGGTAGGCCTCTCACAAGATGGACCGATGACCTGGTGATGGTCGCAAAAATCCGATGAATGCGAGATGCGCAGGGCCAGTCATTATGACGACACTTAAGGACAACCTGTGTCCATCAATAGACGTATTTCGGTTGCAATGATTATGAAGAATATACTGTATTAACTTGATCTTTAGCCAGTGTGCAAAAAATCTAGCATTTTCAAACCACATTAAATTATCTCTGTAAGGTTTGCTGAATTGACACTGCCACCCAAAATATAAGCATTCGCTTAGTTTGGGAGACAGTACCAGTATTTATAACACATTACATTTACTTGTGTCTCATTATAAGTCACCTTGTGAACTGTAACCTTGCGACAATAAAGATTATTATTATTATTTATTATTATGATTCATCATTCATAACCAAAGTCATGGTAAACAGCCATGTAGCACCCACTCCTATCAAGATCGGGGACTCTACACTCGAAGTTGTAGACGACTACGTTTACCTGGGACAGACGGTCCAGTTGGGAAGGTCTAACTTCGAGAAAGAGATCAATCGTCGAATCCGACTCGGCTGGGCAGCGTTCGGGAAGCTGCGCGGTATCTTTTCGTCTAATATACCACAGTGTCTCAAGACGAAAGTCTATGACCAGTGCGTTTTGCCAGTGATGACATTATGGCTCCGAAACGTGGTCGCTTACAATGGGCCTCATCAGAAGACTTAAAGTCACCCAAAGGGCAATGGAAAGGGATATATATTATGCTCGGAGCTTCCTTGCGTGATCGAATCAGGAATGAGGATATCCGCAGGAGAACCAAGGTTACCGACATAGCACGAAGAATCGCCAAACTTAAGTGGCAATGGGCAGGGCACATTGCTCGCAGAACGGATGGCCGTTGGGGCCGAAAGGTTCTGGAATGGCGACCATGTACCGGAAGACGTAGCGTTGGAAGGCCTCCTACAAGGTGGACTGATGACTTGGTAACGGTTGCGGGAGTCCGATGGATGCGAGACGCACAGGACTGTTCATTGTGGCGACACTTGGGGGAGGCCTATGTCCAGCAGTGGACGTCTTTCGGCTGAAATGATGATTCATTAAGTTGTGTCAAGTGCCATCCTTCAGCCGAGCTTAACTCAATTCTTTAAGCTAAGAAGATTTGTAGTAAGTAATCTAGACAATACTACCTAAAGATCAAGAGAGGACCCCTATAATGTTATTTGTTGAAGTACCTTTTCATTTAAGTGATAAGATACCCTTTGTACTAACTTCCTTTGTCATTCGATATCAATGTTTATTATGTAGTGATCTGATAAATTATATTTATTTTGCAAATAGATTTTTTTAAAATACTTTCACACGTCAATTTTTAATCTCATTTTACTCTTCATTAGAGAAGAATAATGCAGTGTATAGAATACTTCTTTTACTGGGTTTACTTCCGAAAGGGTAACCCGTGGTCCTGGAACGAGTAATTAGTAAAAGTCTAACATGCCCGCCACTCCACCCTAGAGCGCGAAAAGTCATTAGATTATTTCCCGACTTAAAAGAGGTACCTACTAATCTTTTTTGTTTCTTTTTTCTTTCAGGTTAGAAATCATCAAATAAAATGCTCTGCCCTTAATGGAGCGAGAGAGAGAATCAAATTTATACCAACTAAAGCCCACTTATGTTTTTTCAGTAGCCCGTTGCATTTCTGGGCCACGGTAACTCTTTCGAATCATTCTCCAGTCCAGAATATTACTAATCTTTATTATAACTTGTAAACGTGCTCACAGATTAAGCAAAAAAAAATCTATACGCTATTTAATAAACTTCAAAATACAACCTTAACTAAAAATTTAAATAGTTAATTTAATGACAAACTACGTCACATTTGATGTCAAGCGACAACAATGTATCTAATTAATATAGAACCTTTACACCCGAAGTAATGAAGAAAAAATAATTCACGAAATACATACTTCACCTATCACGCAAACCTTACTTCTGTGTTGTGGCAATACGTCATCTATAAAATATGCATTTTCATACGTATTATCTTTTATTTATCAAGAATTGTTTCAAATACGAGTATGATGTACTAGCTTCTTTCAGTGACTTTACTCGGCTGAAGGTAGAAAATAATTCCAAAGGAACATACCCCTGAGACCCAAAATAAACTCGTGTACTATTCCAAGAAATGGAAGGCGTGCAAAGAGGCTAACCGGTGATCCAGATTTGGTTAATCCAATCTACAAAGGTCTGGAACACAGGCATAGGGTAAAGAAAGAAAAGAAAAGAAAGAAAATCTTTTTATTTGCCGGAAAAGGCGCAAACTTAAAACTAACATGTTGCAAACATTTTCCATGGCAAAAAAAATATATATACTCGTATATGCACCACGTCCGAGCAAAACGGCCGTACGCTCAGCATAATGCCGTGACCACACGGTACGTATCGGTAACGGTATCGACTGACAGACGTCGGCAACGGTATTGTGTGCCAATAAATTTGAGTAAAATAAATAAAAAAATAAGTGTGGCACTCGGGGACTGCCGCGGTAAAGCTATTGCATAGCATTTTGTATCAACTTAAGCAATTATAATTATTTATTTATTTTATTTATGCAGTATTTCTTTTTCTTTGATATTAATTCAAGTTACACTTTTTGAGCGTGGTGACCGATAAGATAACAAATTTTTTTCTTTCTTGTTTACTTCATAAACAGAGTTCATACTGCGTATTCCATTAATCCCGAACGATCTTCCTTTCGAATTCAAAAGACTACAATTTCCTTTGAAAGTTTGCTTTGCAATGACAATAAACAAATCACAGGGCCAAACCCTTAAAACGGCGATGTGCGCGGACGTAGTCGCGGGCAAAGTGCTAGTCTATTATAATACAAAAAGACTATTTTGTTTGACCGAGATTTGAACTCGAGGCACGATGATAACATAGGTAGAACGCTGTACCAATGCGCCACACAGGTCGTTAACGACTTTTCTAAAATAGGTGTTCGGTCTCTGTCGGCCTCCAAGCCACACCTCCGTGCCCGTCGGAGTGGGGAGCGTGAGGTATATTTTTCGTTACGGAATTTCTGGATTCGGTCCCCGCGCTCAAGGCCCGCGATAGAAGCTATGCAATAGCTTAAAAATTATTTTAGGACAAAGTCATAAATGGAAATAACAATAATAAATAAATAAAGAGGAAATACCAGCGTTTCAGCATTTTACAGGATTTATTTTGGAAAGTGTGTGCAGGAATTGCATGACTTGAATTCGCTATCACCTTTCTACCGTCGGACAACCTGTACGGCGAGTATCCACCCTTTTTTTTGTATTTGCATTTCGGGCTGGTGTCCGCAACTTCACGACTAAGCGACTATTTTGCGTACGGGTGGGACAGATTTGTCATTCGATCCACCCCAGCTCCTCCAGGAAGGCCAGCAGCGCCTTGGTGTTATAGAGTGTCCACCCTTACATTGTTAACACCTCTACGGTATGGACTAAGCGTTTCGCCTCGTCGTTTATACTGCATACTTCGAAGGACTCGGATAATTTGCCTGTTGCGGTCTTTTTGTCCAATTACTATTTATTATTACATCTCTCAATAGATAACTCTATATTTATATATGTATTATTAGTAGGCTAAATAATGTTTCACATAAACAATTAAATTTCTTTCTCTCTCCAAACTCATTTATTTTGCTGTGTCCGACAGTATTCGTATGATCTAATTATCTTTTCACCACCCAATAATACAATCGCGCATGTGAAATGCAATAAAAGTAATGGCAGCCGAAAAACATTTTCGGTCATAAAAAAATATTTCCCAAAACACTACGTCTTTACGTTCACACATACGAGTAATTACTCACTTCCATCCAAATAACGTAAGAAACTTAAGGCTTGTTACTGACAGTCTACCTTATAGATGGTTCCAGAGACTTCGCGGCCTAAACGACTGTAAGCAATAAACCTAAAATTGTACCAGAAAAGGTTAAATAAATGCTAACTCCCTATCAAGCTTTTTAGCCACTGGCTGAGTTGGCATTTCAGTACAATATTGCCACAAGTAACCTTTGCGATATTTTGAAACGATCCCAGTGAATGAATACGAAAATATGGTGTAATAATGGATATGAAAATTCAAGGTCATTTAATATGATATTATTTATTTAATTCATGTACTGTAGTGGTACATAGGTGTACTTAATGCAAGAAGGCATTCTTTATCAGTCAACCTTTGGATTAAAATAGACAACACTGTGGTTGATGCGCACAATAAATAAATAATAGATAATTCAAATAGACTGAAGTATCATTAAATAAAGTTACTTAGAATAATAAAATACTTAATATATGTTAAACAATAAAATACATATATATTATCTGGAACATCGAAACATCACATTTTATTTAAACATTATTAATGGTTCTAGCAAAAAATCTGGATCCACCCAAGAGCAAGATTTGTCATAAGATGATTTTCCCACCGAAAAAAAAAAAACGTAGAATGCGTCAGACGTTTAATGGGCAATTATATATGCGTTGCATTCCTTAATAATACGCTAAGTCAACTCATTCTTGTTATTTATTTCTTCAGCATGCTGAAGCTAAAGAAGCTTCAGCACGCAAACTTTTAATTTATTTATTTACAAGCATTTGTACAACGTTACGGAGTATGTCCAAGGCGTTGTACAGTAGAAACTTACAAACTAAAAAAATACATTTAATAAAACAATAATAACCTAATAACAAATCCTTACACATTGAAGAAAAAAAAAACTAACGTATAATTTAGAAATAAAAAGAAAATACATATACATTACCACTAAAATAATATATCCCACTAAACAAATGAAACAATGTTTACTTATTTATTAGTAAATAAATATTTTAGATGTGGTTATTTTATAGTAATAAAATAATCACATGTAAAAGCAGAATAAAGCAAAAATAAACATTGGTAACTTTATAAAACTATCAGACACTCGGCATGTGCTAAGCTAAAAAAAGAAAAACATTTTGTTTAATTGTAAAACATAAAGGAAATTTGCATTTTTATGCATTGTTAAAGGTCTAAAACCATCTCCGCATTTATTGCCTTTCTAATAAAACCGATTTGGGGCAGATTGGTAGGATGGTTTCAAAATCTATACATACAATTATACGATATATGTATTTTTTTCTTAACTGATAGTGATGTAATCGTTGATGATGAAGCGCACTAGTTTGTTAAGAGCTAGCCTTGAAGACACCTAAATTAAAATTGGACGAGAAGATCGAAGCAGGCAAATTGTTACAATACTTCGATGTACGTGATACAAATGACCAGGTGAAACACTTAGTCCGGACCGTAGAGGTATCAACAATGTAAGGGTGGACACTCGCCGTACGTCTGTAAGTACTGCAATATTACAGAAAATACAAAACACAAAGAAACCAATTAATACCTAATTTTGAAAAAAGAATAACGTTCCTTTAATATAAAGTTTATTTGAACTTATAATTCCTAGTCAATCCAAAGATCACTTCAAAGCAACCCGTTTTTAAAAATGGCTGTTTCATACTTTAACTCCTAATAGATAGATATAATATCGCCTGAGTACTCATCTTCCTACAGTTATGTTCTTGTCCTATGTACCAAATAAGGGACCAGCATAATTGCTATTAACCAGGTTGTAAAGTTCTATATGCTACAACTGAACTTCAAAATATGCCTAAAATATCTTTAAAACAATACTTTGTTAGCATTTTTATCACTGAGTGGCATTAAAGAAGGATTATATGTTAGGATTATATCACACCTCCAATATTGTACAAAATATTCGCCAAAATATTGTAATCCGTTGTAATCCGTGATAAGCGATTTTGCGCTCTGTTGCAAGAGCAATAACCGTGAATAACCTTTACTTAATTGGAGATCACAGAGATAACATTGAAAACAAATGAAAATATCGAAAACTTTTCTAGAACAAAAAGTTACATACTAAACAGTTATATGGTAGGTAATGTTTGAAGTTCTAGTTGCACAATAAAACAACAGCTTCAATTATAAAATCCTACTTACTTCATTTCAATTCAAGAGAAAAGCTGTTATTTTGTAAAATAAACTATTTGCCCTGTAATAGATATGTTCTGAAAATTTCCTAAACTTTTCAACTCTTTTTTTTAAACACTTAATAAGTACATAATCCTTGTAAGTAATATGCCTGACGAAAACTTTGATGACCTTTTAATATAACTACGGCTCTGAATAATGTACTAACTTAGCACAAGCTGTCAATTTTCATTACACGTAACATGAAACTCGGCTCAAGGAACATATTAGTGGGAGTAAATGGTTCGGGGAAATGCTAAACTAATTTTAATTCATTTTATCCGTTTAATGTAAATACGGGAAGCCGTAGTATATTACAAAATAATGTATTAGTAGCCTTACCTTGTGTCGATATGTGAACAATCAATATCAATTAGTTTTCGTTGTAGTTAATTTCAACAGGAGAACCACTCACTGTATAGATACATAATATGTTCGTCTTACAAATATATTATTTACACAAAGCACTACACTGCCTTTAAGTATATCATCCAGAACTTTGGTCCTCGAACCAGATACAATACTCTTACAAAATATATTTACAATAAGTTAGGATATGAACGATTGATATCAGCTGTTGCTAATAAGTCACTTGTTTGGACCGAAGGGTAGAGTCTAGTGCAGGGAACTAAGCTATAACTCTAATATTTGGCTATGTTTGGAATTATGAATAAACATACACACAGTTGAAGCGACGAAAATAAACTTTGTACATCGAATAAATCACAAACGCATTCACTTACGACCGAGCGATTGACGTATTACTTTAATTTTATTTGAGTAACAAAAGTTGTGTACCGTCACCGGCTGTTGTGGGTTAATATTCAAATATACACTCCCAACTCGAATATAGCAAGCAAAATAAAACGTCCGTACGTAATGCGGTTCAAATATCGCGGCAAGTAGCTGGGCGGCGTGGCTTCACGTCCGCGCGCCCTGCCGCTCAAACGCGGACTGAAAGCTTTCCTGACGTTCCTGAAGCCGGTGCACGATTGAAAAAGCTCACCATATTTTCAATATTCCCATATGTGTGAAAGAGATGAAGTGATATTTCTTGATTTGGTGTCAAACGCCATGCTCGAGTAGCGCAATCAAAAGGAAATGTGAAGGTGTTCGTATCAAAATAAACATGCAACGGCTGTCTGGTTTTGGTAGGTCAGACGTGCAGGAAATGTTTCGAAGACAATGCTTACGAAGCTAAATCGGTAACGTGATGTAATATCTTACCAGCAAAGTGATAACAATTTACTTTTATATTAAATTAGAAGCAAAACTGAAGTTTCAAACATATTTTATAACAAAGTTATTTAGCTATGCTTTATAATTTTAGTGACTAATCAAGTGAAGACCACAAAGTAAAGGTAGTAACTACGTGATAAAAAATAATAATTACGAAAACAAGCAATCAAACAAAGATTAAATTAATTGATCAAATAATTGATGAAGCGCTGAAAAAAAAAAACAAAGTTACTAGTGTTGTTAGTTTAAACTCGACTCTAATATACGATATACAGCTTGAATCAATCTATTAACAGTAAAATCAGGGTCATTAGCAGGTGAACATTAGTCAGGCGATAAAACCCACGAGGTATTTATCTAACATACCTATATAAGTAAAGCCGTAATTATAAGCATAATTATTATGAAACAGTCACAACTATAGTGGTAACGGCCCCGACTTACGAGTTGTAGGTCGCGGGTTCAAACCCAGCCAGGCGCATTACTTTGTGTAATTTATTTCATCACTACTGCTTTCAAAACGGTGATGGAAAACATCGTGAGGAAACCGGCATGTCCTAGAACCATAAAATTCGAAGACAAGTGACATTCACCATCCTGCAATGGGCCCGCGTGGTGGATTACGGCCCATTCCCTCTCCTAGAGAGTAGGCCTGAGTCCCAGCAGTGGGAACATTAATAATTTTGTGGGCTGATTATAATCACAACTGTAAGCATAATAGACATAAGAAAGCCCTGGTGACCAGTAATACGGGTTAGTAGTCCCTTACAAAGTTATTATGTCTATCTAAATTATTGGCTTATTGATAAAATATATTATCAAAAAAGTTGATGAAAAACAAATAAAATTATTGTTAAGTATTATACCTAGCTTCAGCCAGTGGCAACATTCGGGTGAAAATAGAAAATTATCCCATAGGAATATACTCCCTAGATAAAAAGTATCCTATATGCCATCTCAGAACAAGGCAACCGTAAAAACCAAATCCATTCAAACGGATTTGAAACAAACTTACACCCACACATACTTCCGTTTGCCTTTGCACTCGTAATATTAGTGTAACATTAATTGTTTATTTTTCACTAAGCAAGGAAGTAAATAAAGGTAACACAAGTAATAATATCATTAATCTCAATAATCACATTAAAGTACAAGTTAGTTTCAACTTGAAGTGAGTAAGCCAATTATAATAAGTAGGTCATTGCCCACATGTAAACGAACACTATAAATGGATTAAAGTACTTTTGAACATAAATTCGAAAATGAAGGTCTTTTCATTTCCCGGAAAGTGGTAATTTCAATTTATGAGCTTTGCAAAGTTATGAATTATTGTAAAGTTATTTCACTTGGAAGAATATTAGGCGATTTCAAAGAATGAAACAGAACTGTATCAAAAACAAAACTTTAAAGCTTAGAGAATCTAGATGAAGCCGGTGTTTCCTAGCTGACTACCCTGAGAAGAAACACCGAAATAAACTCAAGGGTCAAAGTCTCTTAAAGCAAAAGTCCATACAGCAAACATGTAATGGTCAAATCACATGAGAACCATTGGAGTCTGAGATGGTCTTTTGAAGAAAGATCCACACGGAGTGTCAATGCAATCATTTGTCAGTATTTGTGTAGCTCAACTCAGGACTACTAAGGAGCTCAACGATTTGAGCAATAATACCAAAGAAATTACATTTGGTTAGGCTGCAAAAGTACTCAAAACTGCCAGGCATTATGTTTAAAGTAAAGAAAAAGAAAGAGTAATCCACAAAATAAAATTTACAAAAATGTAAATATTGCAAATTGTAAATATATATAAAAGTAATTGTCAATTTCAAAATGTAAATATAAAAAATTAACAATGTCAATAAAGTAAAAATAAACTATGTCATAATTGTAAAATAACAATAATCGTCATTAAAAAATAAAAAAATGAAAAAGGTAAAATAGGAAAAAAAATAAATGACAACAATTATAATAAGTACTGGAGCAGGTCAATCCCAAGCCGTTTTGTCCTCGTAATACTCTTTTACAGTATATAAAGCCTTTTGGCAAAGTTTTCGCTTTACAAATGATTTGAATTTATTAAGGCTAAGTTCCTGAATAGGACTGGGAAGCTTATTGTACATTGGTATCTAAATGAGTCTCCTAATTTTTTGACCCTGGTTGCAGGAACCACTAACTATATTCATTTATTTAAAAATACTGTCTATAATTACAATAAAATAATAAATATAATAATAAAAACCCTACACTAATTACAACTAACTAAAATCAAACTAAAATATGGCGTCAAAAAACTCTTCCACATCGCTGTCGACTGGTAATGTGCCCAAAAGACTGGTGGCATTGCCACGCTGTATGGCAATGCTTATCCTCTGTCCGAGGTAAACGCCAGCCCTTGGGTCACGCGAAGTGTCAACTAGACATTTTGACAGATCTTTATACAACTTGTGAGCACTCGGACCCCACGAACCGAGAGATTCAACCCCAAACGGTTCGAAAATAACCACTAACTTGTGTTTGCTCTTAGTATTAACGTTATGAATATTAAGACTAAACTAGTTATAAGTTAACTAGCTTATGTGATCTATATTGTAAGTCAAAGCCTCCTCCCTCTTTTCCATACAATTTGTCGTCATGCTATTGCAACTAAGACAACTAGTTTGTATATCTATTAAGGTGTTTATTAGTTTAGTTGTTTGTATATTATAATTAGTTGAATATTTGTAAGGATGTAATAGTAGATTATGTGACTAGGGGATAAAGCAGTGTTTTTAAGTCGCGGGCGGCATGTTGAATTCCGAACGAAACGAAGGTTGCTAATTTTAATCCCGAACGATAGTGAGGGATTTACATAATTAACTCCCGAGCATTGCGAGGGAGTTAATAAAGAAACCTGAGTGAAGTGAGGAATTCAAGCCACCCAAGACAAAGACAGCTTTATCCCTGTGTTGGATACTCTATTTTTTACACCATCTGTGAGATAATTAAAAGATAATTTAGTAAAACAAATCATATATTTATTAAGTATTATGTACAAGTTAATCTTAACTATCACTCAACATGTTTCGAGATTTGAAACAAACAAAATTCACTACCATATGATTCTATAGTTTCAATTTTCTTTATCGTCCCCGCTTTTTCATTACTTTTTTTTTCGAAACTCGTCAGTAACCACGACCACGTTATATTCTTTTTTTTTTAGTGGCCAGTTTGAATTTTGAATAAACTTGTTTGATTCACATACATTTTAGTTCACTTAATGTTGATGGTTTTTGACATTCCAAATTCAAATCTCATTATTCCCTAGGGATTGCCCATACTGCATTATCTCCCTAGGGACAGAATGACTTGCTTTAAGTGATGGTTGTATGACATATAAAAAGGCATTATCGAGCAGGTGGTGTAAAAATGAATATTTTGGTCCCATTTTATACTTAAAAAAACTACAAAGAACAGGAACATTATAATCTCTTGGTTCGTCTAATAATATTGAAAATTTTGATTTACCTACTTATTTGAAACTATAAGATAATTCACGAATGATGATAATTTTATATCACGAATGGTAGATACTTACAGACATCCGTAAGTTTGTAGCAGAAAGGAAATATATATAATACTAGCTGACCTGGCGAACTTCGTACCGCCTAACAGTCAATGAATGTAGTATATTTTTCGATATAGTCAACCGATTGCGATGAAATAAAGCCTAAGTAATATATCAAATTACATAAAATTTTATTGTATAAAAGTTATCAACATCGATTTCGTACATTTTACGTGATGCGCGTACAACTAAAAACTTCTACAGATTAATTATATGACTGTATAGATAAGAAAAGTAACGAGTCCTAGAACCAAAAATTTGAAGAAATGTGACATCCACCAACCCGCACTGGGTCCACGTGATAAATTATGGCTCATTTCCTCTCACAGAGAGGGGACCTAAATTGCAGTAGTGGGAGCATTACAAGGCAGTTGTGCTTAATTTTATACCTCCTTTGTCCATTATAAGTATGCAAATAGTTAGCTATGGCACAGCAGGTACTGCAGAATAAAAACAAAACGTACCTTATTTACTATAAACTCCCCGGTTTTGCTGCGCAATCACGCGCCGTCTCCACAGGGAGATTAATTAATTAACCTAATGCAAATTAAGATTAAAAGCTTTCAGAACATTTCTATCTCGATCTAACCCCAAGGTGATCTGAGAGACCTTTATTAATAATCTATATTTCATCATTTCCTTTCTAACTATCATTACTAGACAGAGAGTGAAGTAAAGAAAATATGGATATAAAAAAATGGAAGTCAGTAATCGCGTGACGGTTGATAAACCAGAATTGAAGAAAAAAACGTATCGTGCTGACCCCAAGTAATATTGGGACATAATTTATACCGCGTGCATCGAAGGACTGGAACAATTTGCCTGCTGCGGTCTTCCCGTCCAACTATAATTTAGGTGTCTTCAAGGCTAGAGTAAATACTTGCAAGTTTTTACCATCAGGTGGGATCGCAGTCAAGCACTGGTTTATATCAGTTAAAAAAAATCATTCATTATCATCATTTCGGCCAAAAGACATCCACTGTTTGACATCCTCTTACAAGGTGGATTGAGTGTTGCGGGAATCCGATGGATGCGAGACGCACAGGACCGTTCATTGTTGCGACAATTGAGTGAGACCTAAGTCCAAAATGAGACATAGGAAGGAAAATTATTTTGAAAACATGAGTTTCAAAACTAAATGTTGTACGAAACTTTTTTTTATAATTATTTAATGTAATTATAAAAATATTATATTTGCCTTGGTACCGGTGACTGAAAAATTCTGTGGATATTGGTTGGTGGATAGTGCCTCACCATCAATGATTGCATCGCTGCTTACCATCAGGTGGGATCGCAGTCAAGCACTAGTTTATATGAATTAAAAAAAAAAATGGTAAGGACTGACACTCTGAGACAGTCTCTCGTTTTACCCAGAGTGGTAAGAGTTACTTGAAGATCCCTCGCCCTCAAAATAAAAAAAATACATATTCAGATTATGTGCTTAATTTTATTGCTACTTGAATAATACAAAGTGTGATTACATTGTTTTTGTTTGTCTAACATTGACAAGTAATATGACTGATGTTTATAAATTACCTACAGTTCAATGTGAGTAATTTTAATAGATGCATGTCTCATCAATCAAGTTATTAGATTATTATATAGAGATGACGATTTTAATATTAAACTTTTTATAGAAGGCTTCATTTTATTTTTATTGTCAAAAATATATTGTTATATTATTGGTTACTTTGCTATTTAATAATCTATACATATAAAAAGAGAAACTGACTGACTGATATACCAACGCACAGCCGAAACTACTGGCAGTAACAGCGCGAAATTTTACACAAGGTTTTCTTTTATGAAATAAGCAAGCTATAAAAAAAAACAAAAATCACCCCCTAAAGGTATGAAACGGCGGTCCAAATTTTGTATAAATAAATCTACTTTCACACGGACAAAGCCGCTGGCAGAAGCTAGTTAATAATTATAAGTAAAACATTGTTACATATTTTGAAACACTTAACTGATTAAAACTAAGTAAAAATAATATAAAATATTTTTTAAGTTATATTAAAAATCGTAAAATCAAAAACGTTATTAAATTGGTTTTTCGATCAAACTAATTCATTAAAAGTTTTATATGAAAACCGGTTCCCTAAATCCTGACAGGCCTGTCAAATGATTTGAAAGTTTGCAAGATCAGGAAGTAAAACGATAAAAGTCAAAAACTTCCCTTACAGAGCAAAGTATCCCACATGGGGTCATAATTTTCAGTTTACGTAACTTTAAGGGCAACCACTTATTATGAGTTCCACAATTAGATATTTTATGTTTCGAAACTTTAATCATATTATTATAATATAACTAGCACCTTTTCCGCGCGACTTTGTTCGTGTGAATTTTAAATTGTTTTTTTTTATTATTATTGATAGGCTCGCGTTTGACCACTATCTCACCTGATGGTAAGCGATGATGTGGCTGACGATAGGGCACGCTTGCCTAGAAATAACCTATTCACTCTTGACTTAATGAACCCTAGGTTGTAGCTATCAGAAAACACAGACTCCGGCAGGGAAAAGGGAGAAGACCGGGGAGGGGGAGTGGGGGTGTTTATTTATTTTGCCCTAATAAACGATTCAAATCAAGTATTTACGTCAATGTGTGTTAATATCAACACACGGAACAAAGTTACCTATTTTATAAAAACTTAACACTACCTAAACCATTTTTTGAAGGTACTTTTGAAAAACTAATAATAACCATGTTTATTTATTATTCGTCTCGGTTAGTATTTGATTCAAACAAGTTTCTTAGTTCTTAGGAATAAGGGTTTTTCATACAATCTGTAACACCACCTTAGTTTTTTTTGGGGATAGTTTTGCAAAACAAATAACGACAACGTTTATTATTTACTTCGGTTACCATCCGTGGCAAGTTTCAAGAATTTTGGCTCTAGGAATCTATATAATCTATATAATATATAATATATAATATTATAAAGCTGCAGAGTTTGTTTGTTTGTTTGTTTGTTTGTTTGTTTGTTTGAACGCGCTAATCTCTGGAACTATTGGTCCGATTTGAATGTTTCTTTCAGTGTTGGGTAGTCCATTTATCGAGAAAGGCTATAGGCTATGTTTTTTTTTTCAAAATTAGGGATCCGTAATAAAATTGCTATTTTGTAACACAAGGTGTAAAATCGAAAACCTATTTTTGCGTGCGCTGCAAAAACTATTGACAATAGAACAAAATGATGTACTACGGGTTTGTAGATCCCATTAAGACCTACAAAAAAGTCCGCGAGAACATATATCTAGCTATCATGGTTTAATCACAATAACCGATTTTGTGTTCAAAATAATTATTAAATCGTCTGAAGAAAAAAAAACTACGTTAAATATGTATCGTAATATTAATCTTTATCGAAATTAAGCATTATGTTATCAAGAGTTATTATGTAGAAGTAAAATACTTTTTGTTTCATCTCAATCGGATATTTCGTTTAAAAGTTATCACGTGTGTAAGATGTTAAGAGTTGGTACCTATTAATGAGTTATGGCCCATAGAGTTTTTTATCAACATAAAATCCTGTAATAATCTTTTTCGAAATATATTTGTTGATGAGATCAAGAAGATGCAGTCCATTATCCACAGGAATTTCTTAATTCTTTAAACCCAAGTGGCCTCCCCCCACATTCTCTCAAGTTAAAAATTGGTGCCCCAATTATTTTACTTAGAAATCTTAAGCCACCAAATTTATGTAACGGGACTCGACTTCAGGTTAAATTTCTTCGCAATAACGTGATCGTTGCAACAGTTTTGACTGGTCCAGCGGTTGGTCAAACAGTACTTATACCTCGGATCCCAATGATTCCAAATGATTTGCCTTTTCATTTTAAAAGAGTCCAATTCCCAATTAAATTATCTTTTGCCGTAACGATAAATAAATCACAGGGGCAAACATTTGAATATGTAGGATTAGATTTACGGCAAGACTGTTCTTCGCACGGCCAACTAACACGGCCAACAACAACTAAACTATATGTCGCGTTGTCAAGATCAGGTTGCGGAAACAATCAATATATTCTTCTGCCACAAGAAAATAAAACGAAAAATATAATTTACTCAGAAGTACTTTAAAATAATATTTTAACCCGGTTTAAAGTGGACGGACATTCCCGCCTATAGTCGTAATTCTTATGTGTCTGGCTGAATGTCGAACAGATAGACAGCTATTGCCTGCGACTTATACAATTTAACTTAATCTATATTTTTCTTAATATTATAAAGCTGAAAAGTTTGATTGTTTGTTATGAACGCGGTAATCTCGGGAAATACTGATCTGATATGAAAACTGTTTAAATATTCAATAGTCCATTTATTGAGGGAGGCTATATTTATCTCGGTATTTCCACGGAAACGAGAAAAACGCGGGTGAAACCGCGGGGCACAGCTAGTATTTTATATACAGACAAAGTTCCCCACTTACACCCCCTTAAAAGTTAAATTTATTGCTATATCATAGACAGAAGCCTTGTGCAAAATTTCATTTCACTCTTATATTTATCAAAACTTTATGCACTAGTAAACACTGTACCAAGGTGGACTTAATGCCAAATTTTTTACCAGTCGACCTTAGGGCGAAGTTCTTATTTCTAGTAGTTTCGGCTGTGTGTTGATATGTCAATCAGTCAGTTTTTCTTTTTACATTATATAGATTACGGTTTCGTTTTGTTGATTGAGTTGCTTTTGCGCCAAACACTGTATAATTTAGATAACCCTGGCCAGTTGAGGGATAACTTTGTTACGTTGTATCCCCAGCGAGGACAGAACAGATTGACATGACAAAATGGCCTCCGTTTTTGGGACCTTTATAAATAATTAGGTAGTCGTTGGAAATTTTATAAACTCGGTGTGTTACGACAATATTAAAACATGAAAAAATTATTTTACGACCGACGAAATTTTCTGGCTTTTTCACTTTTCTGTGGGGAAACTTTGCCATAACATTCTCAGAAGTTCTGAGTTTACTTAATGTTTCAGTTTTCTTGAGAACTCAGAGAAAGTCAACGACTTTGAAATAATATTAAATTGAATGGAGCAAACGCTACATTTGCAAATATGAATCTTCGAACATTATACTTTGTGTGAAGGTATCACACGTCACTACTTCTTATGGATTCTGTTGTCTGAGTGTGCTCGTTGTGACTTAGAAAGTATCTAGGCTGGTGGTAAAAGTCTATATGCCCAGCTCCGGGCAAACTGGCGTATTAGCGCTACTGTAATCTTATTGACTCAGTAATGAGATTTCAGTAGCGCATGTGAATCCTATACATTTTTTTATTTATATCGCTGAGAGAATGTCACTCCACTTGAGCCGTGTCTAATACCTGGATATGGAAAATGCGGTATCATAACAGGTATAGGCATATTTTTTTATTTATTATTGTTAAGCTCCTGCGACGATGTGTTCTAATTTTGAGCGAGCTTGCCTAGAAGCATCGATATATATGCTAGAAGCAACTTAATTTAATTACTCTTGACTTCAAAAGGTTGTAGCTATTATGAAACACAAACTCCGTCAGAGAATTCCACTCCTTAACAGTATGCACAATTAAGGTGTATCCAAAATGCTTATGGGCGCGATGTCCACCCTATACCGATGGCGCATTAGTGTACTTCTAGTGATCTGACGATGAAGTGGGACTTAGGATGGACTATAGGTTAACAATGATCACAACACAAGAACTTCGGAAGTTATAGTCAATTTATTTGACCGATAGTGCTGCAATAGCGCACTTTAAATTCATGCTACATTCAAGGAGTACAAAATACTTTAACCTCACAACCCCTCAAGCAACATTTCATTCCGATACAATCACCACTAGTTGCACTACCGAATAAAATACAGTCAATTTAAAACTGTTGGAACCACGTAATATCCTCTTGGCTGTGAAACGTTTTGGCTCGGTTGCCAACGTCAAAATGTCACCTGTGATACTGGAAACAGATTTACAAGTTCTGTGCCGTAAATGGTGTGAGTTGCAGTTTGAAAATGCCCTTGAGTTTAATTGCCCCGATAAAGGCTAGTTTAGTGAAATTGGCAAGGATTTAGATTTTGTGTTAAGTTATGAATACTTATAGTTGTTCAGTGTAATGTATGCCTTTGAAATATTAATTGATAGTAATCTAACAAAACAAAATTATTATCGTTTTATGTAGACATAGCTTACTAGTTTCGCCTTTTGCCTTATGTTAATACTTCACGTTATATTTTCAGGGTTAAATTAAATTCGGTAGCAAATTTTCACCAACGTAAAATCAGAAATATTTCATTTTTGATACATAGGTAGGTACAGCGGTTGAACATGTTTTAGGTTAATATGCGCTATGATCAGCCTATTATAGGCATACAAAAATAACCAATTACAATTTTTACATGCAAATAAAGAGCTTACTCGTACTAAACTACAAATTAACTACATAAATGATTGTATTATTTGATTACTATAGGAACAAAAGTTAAAATATAATTTGTTAGGTAAATGTCAAAAATAATTCAGACTTAAATAACGAATTATAATTTGCGACTACAATATAGTCAAAGAAGCAAATTAGATTATATTACAAAAATTACATTTACATGTCGAAATTTATCTGATAAAAAATCCGATACACTATAATAACATTTTTGACACAGTAAACTTCTCAGTTTTTGTTTAAATAAGTTAATATATAGATTATTTAGCTCTTTTGGTAATTTATTAAATACAACTGTTGCCATGTGAAAGACACTTTTATACATCAAGGCAGTATTCGCTTTTGGAACGCACAGACGACTTTCGTCCCTTTGGGTCCGATTGAAAGCTATAGATGCTAAAGTAAATAAATGAGGATTTTGTTTAACAAAAGCCGCTACTTCAAATATGTATAGTGACGGTAACGGAAGGATACTATGATTTTTAAAGAGAGGCACACAGCTTTCCGTTGATTTTAAACCAAACATAGCCCGAATGCATCGCTTCTGTGCCTTACAAACGAGATCTTTGTCGGTGGAATTCCCCCAAAAAATTATGCCATATCTAAGAACAGATGCCTTTAGCCCATGATACGCAATTAAAAGGGCACTGGAGTTTATTTTGCTTGCAAGTGTACGTAAGGCATAGGCAGATTTACTAACTCGCTTGCATAGTTGTTGAATATGTGGTTTCCAAGTCATTTTGTCATCAATATATAAGCCTAAAAAATTACAATTGTCTACTTCCTCTATTGTTTGCATTTACATTTAGGTTATTTGGTGCTGGTAAACGCTGTGAAATGACGTTGCCATCGTAATTTTATTTAATTTTCTAACGAAAACATGAGTATGATGAAGGACGAACTTAACCTTATAGTCGAAAATATATTCCCCCATATACGTTACGGTCAATTTTTCAACTTCAGTTACAAGTAGTACAAATAAACGATGCTTGGTATTCATGCTGAAACACCTCACACGATATAGAAATCATTGTAATAATCTAATAAAAAAAATAAAAAGAAAATATGAAAGAGAAATACTTACTAAATCAACTAAAAATAACAAACTGCTATGGAAAAATATCAAAGCAATAACTTATACTACTAAACCTAAGAAATTAAACACGGAATTGACCTATTTAAAACCGTCTCCTGTGGAGTCTGCTAATTTTGTAAATAACTTTTTCGCTAACATAGGTAAAGAGCTAGCTGAGGATATTCAATTGAATATGAGTGTGGATGATCAAAATCATTACATTAATGAGCTTCCAACACAACCACAGTCTTTTACCCTGTACGATGCCGACATTGATGAGGTTAATAACATTATAATAAATTTGAAATCTGACAGCGCCCCTGGGTGGGACAACATTTCAACTAGGTTCATTAAATTTGTTAGACACGAAATTACTCCAGTTATTACTTATCTAGCTAATCTTTGTTTTAGAACGGGCACCTTCCCTTCTTTATTAAAGCAATCAATTATTACTCCTGTTTTCAAGGGTGGGGATAGAGACGACGTAAACAATTATAGACCTATTTCAGTTCTTCCAGTTATATGTAAAATCATAGAAAAACTACTAAATAATAGACTACTAAATTACTTAACTTCTTTCAACATATTATCCCCATCTCAATTTGGGTTTAGGCAGGGTATATCAACTGAGGATGCAGTAACATCTCTTAGTACTCTTGTTGTAGAACAGCTTGATGTTGGCAAGAAATGTCTATCAGTCTTCATAGATTTAAAAAAAGCTTTTGACACCGTCTCTCTCCCCATCCTTGCGAAAAAACTTGAAAAAATTGGAATCAGAGGAACACAGCTCTCTATATTTAAAGACTATCTGTCTGATAGAAAACAAAAGGTTAAACTGGAACAGTACATCAGCGATGAAATTGGCATAACATATGGTGTACCACAAGGCAGCGTCTTGGGGCCTACTCTGTTCTTAATTTACATTAACGACCTCTGTAATATGAAGATCAAAAACGCCAAAATTTTCTCATATGCAGACGATACTGCCATTGTTTTCTCTGGGCACTCTTGGGATTCTATTAAAACTGACGCTGAATATGGTATGTCTAAGGTTGCTCAATGGCTAAAGTATAACCTCCTTACGTTAAACACATCAAAAACAAATTACATTTGCTTTACCATCAATAATAGTACACAACCCAGTCAAGATTTCAGATTAAAAATACATGTATGTAATGAAAATGATAGTGCAGCAAGAAATCAATGTAATTGCTCAAAAATAGAAAAAGTGTCTTCTTTTAAATACCTAGGAGTTATACTAGATCAGAGACTATCATGGTACCCACAAGTTGAGCAGATTACCTCTAGGATAAGGAAGTTTATATGGATGTTTAAATCGCTGCGCCATGTAGTCCCAAAAACTACGTCCAATAACCCCAATTCCGAAAAAAACCTTCTTAATGAAATTTATATTGCTTTAGTACAATCCATAATTTTATATTGTATTCCCATATGGGGAGGGGCTCTCAAAACCCGATTTTTAGATGTAGAAAGGGCTCAAAGAGCTCTTATAAAAGTTATGTACTTCAAAAAACAACGTTTCCCTACTGTGAGTCTATATCAAGTGTCCAACCTACTGTCAGTTCGAAAATTATATATTGTATACACCATATTAAAAAAACATAAAACACTAACCTATGACCCTCGCATAGAAACTAAACGTAGGAAAAGCATAGTCACAAATGTTCCTATAACAAAGACTGCTTTTGCTAGTATCCAATTCAATAAGCGATCAGCTTATCTTTATAATAAAGTTAATAAAATATTACAGATTTTTTCGAAGACCTCTCATGAGTGCAAATCCGTACTCATAAAGTGGATAAAAACCCTAAATTATGCAGAAACAGAAAAAATATTGTTATATGTGGAATAAACTTGAACTGATTACAGAAACACACACGCACACACATACACATGCACGCGCGCGCGCACGCACACACACACACCCTCACACACACACACACACACACACACACACCTAATGGTACTGTAACCGACCCCAACTTCTAGGAGCTGGGGAATCTTATAGTACACCTTGGGCGCCTTAATAAATAAATACTTACCCACTAAATTTACTTACCCATAAAATGATTAAAATACAAAACTTATGTTTACATAACTTATCTCTTACTAAGCTGTTAATACGTAAGGAAGAGCGGAGCCTCCTGACACAGGCATATTTACATGCTTAAAAGGAGACTCCAACAACTAATAATTATAAGAAAAAAATCTTGTTAAAGAAATAAAGATTTTGTATTTTTGTATTTTGTATTTTTTGTACCTCACTTCTTATCAAATTTCAGCACTCTAGTTCGTCAAAATATACCCATTCCTGAAAAAAAAATCACGTATATCTAGCGTGATGTGTGTGACACAAGACTGGCAAGTTAAGCAAGCCAAAAACTTATGTAAAATAAAAAAGTGATATCAGAAATCAGAAACGTTTATTTCAAATAGACCAATTACAGGCACTTTTGAATTGTCAAAATGTCAGTCAGTCAAAAAAAAACAAGTGAAGCTAAATTGCACGTTCCAAAGCGTAGATCTCTATGGAGAAGAACGTGCAAGAAACTCCATGGACACTCTTTTAAATCATATTATGAGTTACATAAATCTTGGTTACATATTTCATGTCGCTTCTAATATGTGAGCACAATGTAGATAAATAAGAATAAAAACTAATTAAAAAGATAGAAATTGAATTAAGCCACTGGCAGCTAAGAGATGACCAGTCTCAACCGACGGCACCCGTTCACGAGCATGACGCGTGCATCAGCCTCACTCAGCTCAACCATTTTGAAGGGAACTGAATGACCCAATAACACGTGCCACCATCAGCGAGACATTTGAGTGAGCATGACAAACTCTCACCTGCCATGCTCGTAATGTCAAACAAGTTGTAACCTAATAAAAATGCTCCATGGTACTTCACAAATAAAAAATAAAAATATTTAAAGAAAAACAAAAAACCCGACTGCGTCGAAACTAATTTTAATAAATACGTAAAAAAATTAACTTAAATAAAAACTAAAAAGAAACAAACAAGCCCAGTAGTTTAGAATTCTGTTATGTAATACTAAATAACTACACAATTGAAATAGTTTTATAATCGATACACACATAAAACAAATCATAAATTCTAATGCAGAACAGACCGACTCACAGTCGGGGCCCATTCAAATTTTACCAATCAAATCTTCCCAAGGGGCCCCGACTGTGAGTCGTTCTGTTCTGCATTAGAATGTATGATTTGTTTTATGTGTGTATCGATTATAAAACTATTTCAATTGTGTAGTTATTTAGTATTACATAACAGAATTCTAAACTACTGGGCTTGTTTGTTTCTTTTTAGTTTTTATTTAAGTTAATTTTTTTACGTATTTATTAAAATTAGTTTCGACGCAGTCGGGTTTTTTGTTTTTCTTTAAATATTTTTATTTTATTTTATACTTTTTAGTTACGATTTATTGACTTCGCTATAAGATGGTAAATTTCGCAATCTAGTCATTTCATTGAGGGAGTTAATATCGTGGGGATTATTAAGTAACTTGCGGTGGTCTAAACTACTGATGATTAGTCCCTCTAGAGACCTAACTCGGCTCAAAGCTACATAAGCTTGACCTTTAGCAAAAATGCGTGAACTTAATTCAACCACAGCTCGGTCCAAAAGTCCAAAGTAGTTCCTTGGAGCTTGTGTACAGTTACACCCCAGCACAATATCAATGGCAACATTTTTCGCTCTATTTTACCCTGTCCGCGAAGTGCATCGAATTCTGTCGTCGATGGTTCGATTCTGACTCCTACTCCAGGAACATTGTTTTTAATTGCTTTGTCGTCAAATTCTATATAAACGGCTTGTGGCAATTCTCCGGGTTCCAATTGGTCCCTCCGAAGAGCTGGCCACTCAATTGTCCTTATAACACCCATTGCTCCGTTAACAAGACCATGGGTAACATTCAAATTTCTTCGTAACATAACTCGTGATCCTAAACCGATTGTTAAATATTTAACGATTCCTCCAATTTTGTTAGGATCATCAGAAACATATACCTACATCTTTCGGTTTTTGACCATAATTATGTTTTCGATTCTACTGATATATCAACTGCATGTAATTTATACAACCTAGTAGTTTTTGCCAATATAGTTGTCATCTTTTGCTTATGTTCATCGACCTGTCTAGTAGATGGGAAAACTCGAATGATTTGATTTACAAACGTGCATCAAATGAACAACGCCATCTACCGAGTTTGGTGGTAAACTTTTTTTTACCAAAAATATTTGTTCTTCATGCTTTTTCACTGTTTTTTTTTTTATTTTTATTTGTGTATCGTTTATACTTGAAATGAAAACTTAAATCAATAAGTAAGAAAATTAACGAGAATGATTGTTTTGTTTAACAACTTTAAATCGTTATATATCCTAAACTATTATTTAAAATGAAAAATGATAAAAGGAACCTAAAGATGATTTTAAAATACCTATTCAACGACACCCCACTTGACATAGTTCATCGACTTTTTTTTTTTCACTTTGACAATATGGCGTCTGGTTGTAGCTGTGGTGAATTTTGATTACTGTCATGTCTTTAGTGACACTCGCAAGGTTAAGACGAATCGATTGACGTAAGAATTATCAAAATCGGCCTACGCATTTGGTCTCTAGAACGCCACATAGAAACAAACATACATACATACATACATACATAGACTGATAAACACATTACCCTCCTTTGCGTCGCGCAGTCGGGTAAAAACATGATAGCTCAAATAAGCAAATAAATGATTATAGAGTTCCTTTTTACAAGCTTTTATTTAACTAACAATGTATGTAACAATGTTTGTTCGGGTAGAATGTTGCAACGCAATTTTGAAGCAGATATCTTCAGCCAATTAAGCTGAAGTTTTGTATACACGTTTAGTTTTAATGACAATGCATAGTTAGCTGTGTAACGTTATTCTAAAACCAACATGGTGGAACATCCAAGATGGCAACCTAGTTAATTTTAATGTGGAATGTATGCACACGTAAATACTTAAATCTCGCGACATGCTTTTATATCCAATAAATTGTGTAATGACGTAATAAGTTAATAATAAAAGTTATAAAGGAAAAGTTTAAATTATTAGTTTCAGCGAATTAAACAAAAAACTGTTTTTATTTTTTTTTATTTTTTTATATCTATTATATATAGATATATATGTGATATGGAACCCCAAAAACAAAAAAGATTATTACTTTCAAATTCAAGTAACTATTAGCTGTCTACAACCATCGGTCGAGGTCGTTGGCAGTACCTTTATTTAAAAAAAAAAATCGGTACTCATTACATCTGCGAAACACAAAAAAAAAATAACTGTTACACATAAAATCACAAATCATATGACGTTATTGCTTAAAAATTTAATATCATTCCATGATTGATTAGTATTTTAAAACCAAAGATCAAGGAGAGAATCTCTGAATTGGGAATTCAGATCAATCAAAATTAATAAATATACCATCCGTTGAATATTTTATTCCAATTTTCAAGATATTAAAAAGTTATCGTTTAATATTCGATGGATAGATGTCTGAATGGTTTGTTGAAGTGAGCATCATATTTTTCGTTTATTAATTTCTATCTTTTTTAAAATTATTATTGATATACTCGCGCTCGGCCAATATCTTACCTGATGGTAAGTGATGATGTGTTCGACAGTGAAGCACGCTTGCCAAGAAGTCACTCTTGCCTTAAAGACCCCCTGTTTGTGCAGGTAATTCCACTCCTTAGCTGTTCTCTTTTAAAATGTGCGCCTTTAATCGAAATCTGTTCAGCCGTTCGAGCGAGAAGAAGTAACAAACATACACACACAAATCAAATATGTTTATTTGTCAGAATATGGTACAATAGATATTACAATTTTGGTTCCAGCATATCCGGCCATACTATGGCGTACAAATATTTCAATAAGAATGAAGGCTCATTTATTAACCTATTAATTAATAAATATGAATCAATTAATAAAATATAAATATTATTGTAATAAATGTATGGAATTGTATTGAATTAACAATAAGTCATGTCATTATTATTGAATAATTATGTCATTGTTGGGTATGGCAGAATAAAGTCTTTTTTATGTATTATGCTATTAGCGACATACATATCTTCTAAATATTCTTTAACACTGTAATATTTTTTTCCAATAATAGTCTCACCCTTTTGAAAAACGACGGTGGCAAATCTTGAATATTATTTGGCATGATGAATGATTCTCGTTCCAAACAGTAGGTGGTGGTCAAGTCCGACGGAGAGACTACTTGAAGTACTGGTAACCTCCACGAACTGCTCAAGAATCAGAGCGGAATTCCAGAAGATGACATTTTGTGACCATGGTGACACTCGAGCGTTAACTTCCCGCTGAATCCCAAACAGGTACCTTCCGAAACATCTATGTCCGATGAAGACCTGCGTCAGGCGGAAAGAGAGCCTTTTTAGCCTTTCCTCAAAGAAGGTATTTGTTGCCGTGAATGTGGCGTGCAAGTTACCATAGCCCTGGAACGCTAAGGGCTCCTAAAGGAACACAGGTGGGTTTCAGTCAGTATTAGTTTGGTACTACCTCTCGCTTTACCTAGAGTGGGGGAAGATATTTGAACTTCCCCCGCTCTAGGTAAAGCAAGAGGTGATGATTTCCTACCTAAAAGAAAAAGTTGCGGACACTAAAAACTATGGGTATCGACCTCAGGATCAACACCGTACAGACTCTTTATACATTTTGGCAACTGAAAACTACTTTATCCACTTTGTTTTGATAGCTTACGTTAAATAACATTTATTTAGTGTTGTTAAAAGATAACTATGGTATAATAAACTTTTAGTATATCTAATGAACCAATAATTTTAAAAACATACAGCGTTGTTTTATCATAACATAAACCAGAAAGAAACATACATAAAACCCACTCCTGTTCCTTTTTTGCCATTGTTCCAGGGCCCTCTCAGGGAATCTCTTTTGCATCACCCATGGCCCCAGTAGGCTTTGACCCAACGCACAATGATCCGATAAAAGAAAGATAAAGATAAGGCTTCGACCCTGCTGGGCCCCTACGGTTACTGACCTCTCCTTGAGGCGCACGTGGAACATTACACGCCGATGATGATTCGGGCTCGGTCCGGTCGGTTACCGGACGGTCGGACGGCAAGTTACCCATTGCTCGCCGTCCGTAAGCCCGCGCCTATGGTGACCAGAAATCGGAATCACGGCGGCTGGGGCGCGAGGGCCATTGCCTCGCTCGTGCGGCCGCCTCCTTTGCTAGCATTACTGCTTCGCAGAAGGAGGCGACCGCCTGCCACTTCTCCTTGCTCCGGACCATGGCCTGTACCAAAGAAATAATAATAACAATATTATTATTTGAAAAAACTATTATATTTTTTTTACAAACATGCATGTTTAAAAGTTATAAAGACAGACACAAGACACTCACAAGCTTTCGCGTTAATAGTGCGATGTATGTATAAAGATACATTTTTATGGTTTGTATCACCTTTAAAATTGTCTGGTCT
This sequence comes from Mythimna impura, assembly GCA_905147345.3. NCBI lineage: Eukaryota > Metazoa > Arthropoda > Insecta > Lepidoptera > Noctuidae > Mythimna > Mythimna impura. The sequence continues at coordinate 13,680,891 of LR990356.1, read as the reverse complement.
ATAGTAGCTGGCAATCTTCGTATTTTTAAGACTGTTCAATTTATTAATTCAGTCTCAATAAACCAAAATTACATTTTTGCTAAGATGTCATTACGATAATTATTTTGAATAATTAAAAAAAAAATTCTTCGTATTCAATGTAAAGGACACGGACCATTTTGAAAGGAAATTAACTAGGTAGCAATTTTTCATCTTCACAAATTTTCAGGAAGCATTACCAACTTAAAAATTTTAAGAGCGTTAATTTGCTTATGCTTGAAGTTAATTAGTACGTCATTGACAGAAGTGTGTTAATTAAAAATAAATTATTGAAAGCTGAGGTATTTTAAAAGTTACGATATTAGATTAGATTATTTTTATATTACATCAGCGTGGGTGGCATCATATTTAATTTTAAATGATTCTATTAATACTGTTATTAGATTTACCTGGTACAAGGAGCTTCTTTATTTTTTTATTTTTTACTATAATACTCCATCTCACTTGGTTATGTTAACGACTTTGCCCGCGTGACAGATCAGAATAGACTATTGTTATCGTACAATTATGTTAAACTAATATTTATGACCTTACAAATGACATAATATCTCATCAGTGGTCACATATAATGTGATCACTTTATATAGCTATGGGTTCAAAATACCCATTCTCTTTATTAATTTTAGTAGGGTAAATAGGATCACCAAATGGAAAATATAGCATCAATACTTTTTTTATTTTGATAACATTTACAAAAAATCCAACATTATAAATATTTGATCGCTTGTCAGGTTTACCTACTTTTCTTGAAACAAAAACATCCGAAATCGTAGACTCACAATTTTATAGATTTTTTATACTTTTGCCAGCAGTTTTCAATTCGAATCATCCCAAAACAAACAAACAAACAAACATTCAGACTTTTTATTAGACTTTATATTATTTGTAGCATCATTCGATTTTAAATATAATTAAGCTTTATTTTGTCGAAGTACTTACTGTCACAAGGCGTTGACGTGAAATGAATCCACCAATTACCAAATTGATGATGTCACAACATGGCGTAATTAAAACTAAATAATTTCGAACACATCGGAGCGTGGTCGTCACGCAATGTTTACGAAGCTTCAGTAGGTGAAGCCACAGTGTGTTTATATTTTACAGTGGTTCAACTTTAATACTTTTTATAAGATTTGAAAATATTGAGAATCACGCGGCAAAAGTTTGTTGATGTATGTATGTTTGTTATTCCTTCACGCCCTCATGGTTGAACAGATTTGGACTAGACTTATCCCGGTAATACGTTCTCTTTGGATATTTTTCCTACTTTTACGCGGGCGACGCCACGGGTAGAAACTAGTAGTCAATATTTTTGATATCTGTATTTTTTACCCATCACCACTCCTTACAATTGCTCTGAAAATAGGTTTGGGTTATCCTATCATCATCTGCTTTTTTTGTAATCATGTTGGTGTTAGCTACTTTACTAACTGGAGGTAGTTGAGTACCAATACTTTTTGTTAAACCTCCACAACTCAGTGAGTAACTGGGTAACGCCATACGTCTTTGCAAAACCGTTTTTTGGTTTGTAACTATGGATCTACTTGTAAAGATCTACAAAGGACATGCGGCCAATGACTGAACTGTTTTCCGAATTACGGTGGAGTCACAGTAAGAAATGAATAGTCAGTTATAGTCACTCTTCCGTGGGGCGATATCAGTAAGACAGATTTTCAGGCTTTTGCTTTGAAGATATTTTCTTTTCTTTTCAGTTTTCTATAAAAGAGTTAAAAACAATTAAATGCAGAAAATTAAAAAGTTGCGTGTATTCCCTATTGTGAAAGATATATTATGTACGCGTTAATATACTGTAAGAAGGTAATATTTTGAGGCTGTGGCAAAGTTTTAACAAAATTATAAATCCAAAGGAGACAGTCCGTAAAATTGTGACTGACGCAAGAATTAATAAAATTATAAATATGTCAGAAGTAGACGGAAAAGATAAATATGTCTACTCGTAATTTTCCTCGTTCACAATTTTTTTGATTTGCATAGGTATTTCAGATAAATTTCCCGTTTAGTAACTCGACAACTGAAGTTAGGCCAGACAATATAATATGTATTGTATGTATTCTATACTTTGCTTAAGTATTGTATAGAATACCGGATTATAAAATTTGCTGGTAACATATATGCATAACAACAAAAACTATAAACTAAAAAAAAACTGGGCAAGCGCGAGTCGGACTACCACACTGAGGGTTCTGTACAAACTTACGTATGTAAATAGTTGAATTCCCGAATGGAGTCTCGAAGATTTTTCCAAATTGATAAAAGTTTTTTTTTGTGACGTGACAACAAATTTTCGGAATTCAGATTTATTTCTATATCTATGCTATAAGACCTTGCTTTGTGCCAAATTTTAGGATTCTCGGTCAACGGGAAGTACCATAGAAATATAAAAAACAGGAGAAGTGGCAAGGGGGCGTGTGCATGTCCGCGCGACTTGCACAAAAACAGCTTATTCGGGCAAACGGCCGTCAGTTCAAAACTTGTGAGATTCGCGATACGTGATCGCAAACAAATTTAAAATACCGTATTGTTCAGTGGTTTTGTGCAAGAACCGAAGCGTAAAAACCGAAGAGTTAATGATGTGCCTGTATGATCTACCATAATACCATCCACCATAATATCGATTGGTTGGATATCCGAAGTGAAATAGTGTAAATATTTTTATTTATTTTACAGAGTAGTAAAGAAATACGCAATCAACTGTCGTAAAGTAAGTTAGTTAAATTGTAAGTTTAATAGTCGAAGGACTATTTTTTGGTTTCGGATATCGTATGTTATGCCTTATCTTCGTGTTATTTCCTTACTTATTTCTGATTTTGATATTTTCACTTCCTTCTTAAAGTCTTCAAAAGTTTCGAATGTGCTACAATAATGGGCATGATTCAGAATTTAATAACGACTTTTGCTTAAAATAAGGCAACATGTTCTAGCTCTTTATTTGTTCTCTTTATTTGACAAGCTCTGTACTGTTTTTTCTAACAAAAGCCTTACATGGTGAGGTTTAGCAGAAACTTAACTAAAATGTTATTTTATGTTTTCAGTTTCCCAAAAGACGCAATTTTAATAAAGCAGTGGATTGATGCCACTGGAAGGCCACCTAATTGGTTCCCTAAAAAAATACATTACCATATGCTCAATTCAATTTCAACCAGAAATGCTTTAGCCTAAAAAAAACGCAGTCTTTTTGAATGGGCAATCCTTAAATTAAGACTAGACCTTATTTTTGTAGAAGTGAGTTAAATTTATTTTAGTAACTGAGAGCTTTTTCATGTAATAATTCTTAATATTAAACTTTTCAGGATTTTAGAGAACCAGGAGTACCAGGACCACTTGGCCGATTTTTAGTATTTGATATTGACGTTCTAAAATGCCGTATATAATGGCCTAATGCGGGTAAATGGTTAGAGTCTTTGGGTTGTATGAAAACAAATTTTGTCATTCTATTATTAATATATTATTTTCTGGACATATTGATTTTGTTTTTGGGACCCAAAAGAAATAGCACAACAAAAAATGGAAAAATCGATAACTTTTCTATTTAGTCAATCACTAGCGTAAATGTAAAATAAATTGCTTTTGCATAGCACATCGACATTTAATGTGTGCGTAAGTTGTACGGTGCATGGAAAATATACGCTGTTCTTAGGGATTTAAGGTTTATAATTGACTGTGTAGTATGGACTGATTTATGAATTGCGGATGTGTGCGCGACTGCGTAACTATTGCTGCATGTGTAGTAGTGTCGGCGGTGGTAGGGCAAACTGGAGACATCGTGTTCCGGTACATTTTTTACTACTTAACATATCTCCTCCTTTCTTACATCTATGGGAAGTACCCTATGAATTTTGATTCATTTGAGATTGTCGAATTATAGGTTTTTTGCGACATAAATGGCCATATCTTTATTTTTCGTTAGCTTAAAAGTTTGATTTTTTCACAGCTTCATGAAACCGCATACTTGAGTATATGGTTTTAATTTCAACTCAATACCTCGACGCGTTTCTGAGATAAAGGGTCTTGACAGACAGACACAGACGGACGGAAAACAAAGTGATCCTATAAGGGTTCCGTTTTTTCCTTTTACGGTACGGAATCCTAAAACTGCTTATAATATAGTGAATGTATCGAGTGGACTGTATATATTGATATTGAAATCACGTCGGGGTCACTACCCTTGGGGATAGGGCAGTGATCACATGGAAATGGCTGTGACTATGCCGTCGTACCAGCCGGCAGGCCTAGGGCCAGGTCCGTAGCTGGGTAGAATCACGTCGACTTTGGGGATAGAAGTAAGACTCGTGAGACTCCAAAACAGAATGTGTATATTTTTACCATGCACCTCCTTTTATACAAGTTTACAATATTACGGACTAAAAACTTAACCAATAGTAACTTAGTATCTACAAAACACTTATCCAATGGGCGCGGTTCGGGCGCGCAATGCTTTTGTTCGAGCAGCTGGGGTAGCAGGTACTAAGGTTCGCACGTGGGTCCTTGGAATACAATGGCTGCGTAGGCGCAATGGCTGCGTAGCGTGGGAATGCTTTTGGGTCGAGCAGCTGTGGAAGCAGGTAGCGAGGTTCGCACGTGGGTCCTTGGAGTACAATGGCTGCGTGTTTCTAGCGTGGTAACAGTGATGTGCAAATTATAGGTACCTACTTAAATCTAACAGTAGCAGGTACAGACTTGTTGCTGTCGTGCACAGTGAATAATATATAAATAATGGTACGGAACCTTCTTTCTCTACTTCGTGTACGGAACCCTTCGTACGCAAGTTCAACTCGCACTTGGTCGGTTTTTATTATCTTTGCAGCTTAAATAAACCGCTTTTCACCTGACTTAACCTTTGTAAATCCCACGTATGTTATAAATTAATTTATACGTACGTCTATAAATACTTCCGAGGTACATCCACAGACCAAATATTTACAATTTTGCCTGACACTAACATATAAATATCAATTTTTTGTTGAAAATAAAAATTATTACCTTCCTTCAGATCTGCAACATTTATTTATTGAGTACTGCTGGCTGGAAAGTATGAAACTGGCAAGAAGTCATAACTTATCGAACTTATAACCGACATTAAACTATATGGAAGTAAAGTTTGACGCCGTTCTTCGACTACTTTTGAAATATTATTCTATGAAGTTATGAAGCTAAGGTGTTTGTATTCTAATTTCAATTTGCTATCGGTGATCAGAATTCCCTATTTATTTACCTTTTTTGTCCATTGTGCTGCTCTTCTATTCCATTCTGTTATTTTCATTTTTCGGGTTCGGGTATATCAAATAACTTCTCCCGCTCATGATGAAGGGAGAGGACGTGTTAGATTTTTACTTACTTGCCCACCTGTGTGCCTTCAGTGCCCTTTGCGTTCCAGAGCTTCGGTAACTCTTTCAAATAATACCTCAGTCCTAGCAGGTATTGGCGCTACTAAGCCATCTTTTTGAGGCACGCGTGGAATTTAAAGCTCAGAAAACCTCGACTCGGGTTCAGCTCTTACCTGACGGTTGCTCTGGATGACGAGCTACCCATTGCTGATTATCCGCAAATCCGAGCCTACGGTGGCCCACTCCTGTTCCTTCGTTGCCTTTCGTACGAGGACCGAGTCTTCCTTTCAGAATCAGACCCTTGGCCCCAGTAGACTTAGATCCTGCTGGGCCCCTACAGTTGCTGACATCTCCTTGAGGCGCCCGTGGAACCGGGGGTTGACCTGCGAATCGCAACGCCCAAGACGTCTCATGTGGCGGTGACTGAAGTGTGAGAATATCCTCTCCCTCAAAGATTCCTTACCTTCTTCACTCGTATTACTGCTTCACAGAAGTACCATGTATATTGTAAGTATCATGACCGAAACCAGGGCCCAGCGCGAGAGGTTGCCACCGCTGATCGCTTCCACGTAGACACAGTGATACTCCGGGCAAGCAGAGCTCAGCTCCACCATATGCTCCAACGTATTCTCGGGGCCGTCCACACAATGGTGACACTTGAGCATTTTTTCCGTCTGAATCCGAAACTGGAACCTCGCCAACTAGTCATGTCCTGTGAGGACCTGCGTTAGGCAAGAGGTGTGAACCCCGTAACGCCTCTCTATCCACTTACCGCTGCGATTGTGGTATGCCCATCACTGTCAGTGATCAGACCGCCAAGCGCCATTATACCCATAGATGATTGTTTGTATGTATAGGTTGTATGACTATAGTTGTGTACAGTAATCTTTATTCTACCCCATCTTGTTCATAAAAAAACCTTTATAACGGTCTCACTACTAAAATAAATACCAGCTTCCTTTGTGTAGGGAAGAAATGGGTCGTAATCCACCACGTGGGTCAACAGTGCGTAGGTAGATAAATAGGTATCCGATAATAGATATGGGCAAAGATAGAAATTACCCACCTATTAAATAAACTAAATGTGTTAGTTTATTTAAAGGTAGGCAATACCTACGTATAAACTACCTCCCAACTACCCAGCTCCCATAGCCAAGTTACAACCGTTTCGTTTCGATTCTCTTTTCGTCGATCGCCTCGAGTCGGCCACGCCTCCGATTCCTTTGTTCTGACGTCATCTCAACGCTCAGTCACGTGCTCAGAACAAAGGAATAGGAGGCGTGGCCGACTCGAGGCGATTGACGAAAAGAGAATCGAAACGAAACGGTTGTAATTTGGCTAGGGGGCTGGTTCTCTCTCCTAGAGAGAAGGCCTAAGTCCCAGCAATGGGAACTAAGTATAGTAAAATAAGTATAGCATAATCAGCCTTATAATAGGCTGATTATGTTATACTTATGCTAATGCAAATAAATATTGGTAGGCAATTACAATTGAAATTATTTCTTAATAATAATTAAGTTTTATAAAAAAATCAATTATTCCTGTTACAATATAACAAAAATGAACGGATTCATGTATTCAAAACTAATTAAAACTCAACCTCGTTGGAGGGTTTATTTTATTGCCATATAAATAACCCATAATCTTCTATAATTAGGACATTTAAAATTAAAAACAAGGACGCCGTAGCTCACGCTTTTATTGTTATTAACTTCAACCTTGAAAGCGGCAGTTAAAGGACTAAAGAAGTAAACAGCTCGTAAATAATGATGAACTTAATAATATAGTAAACAAATGTAAATGTTAAGTACAACAAGATTGTCCCTGTCCATAAAATTGTGTTACCTTAATGTTAGGCGATACCGCTAAAATACACTTCTGGACACATCTATTGGCCCACCTTAGAGTTTAGGTTTCGATGGCCCCTACCGAAATATGATTGCTAGATTGAACAAAAACTGTTGATGCAGTTTTAAACCTGATACATTTTACCATCTTTTTCGATCGTATTGTTTTAAATTTGAATTCAGAATACCATACGACATGGAGCTACGCCTAACAAGTCGGATATGCGCCTTGTTAAAGGCAATTGATTTTTGAATAAAAAACATGTTTTATCAAATAAAGGTTTAATTTAATAACGCGTGTTGCCTCCATGGGCATCTACCACAGCTCTCATACGATTAGGCATAGAGTTTATCAACCGCTCTATGAAATTTTGAGGGATCATCTCCCATTCCTCTTCTATGGCAGTTTTCAACTCCTGCATCGTCTGGGCAACTGGCTGACGAGCCCTAACACGTCTTTTTAGCTCGTCCCACTTGTGCTAAATGGGGTTCATGTCTGGGCTTCTGGCTGGCCAGTCCATAACTGTGATGTTCACATCCCGAAGATATTCCCTGACGATGCCGGCCGCATGGGCTCTTGCACTAACATGCATAAAAAGGAAATTTGGGCCCACATAGTCCGCGTATGGTATCACGTAAGGTTCTAAGCACTCACGAATGTACCTTTCAGCATTTAATGTTGGCAGCCGTGGTCCTGTAACAACCTCAAGTTGAGTTTTGCCGCTCGCGGATATACCGCCCCAGACAGTCCATGTCCAGTCCATGAGCCACCGCCATAAGCAACCCTCTCTTCAAAGCAGCATTGTGCGAAACGCTCTCCCTTACGTCGGTAGACCTTCTTCCTTCCATCATTGCCATGTAACACAATTTTAGACTCATCAGAAAAGAGTACACGGCTCCAATCTTGCTGTGTCCAATTTAAATGACTGCGTGCGAAATGAAGGCGCGCTGTTTTAATTGAATTTGGGCCCATTAGCTGGCTTGTGTGGTACCATATCGCGTTCTTTTAACCTTCTCCGAACAGTTCGAGCGCTCACAGATACTCCGTGAAAGTCGCGAAGTTGGTTTTGTATCTCAATGGTGGTAAGGTGACGATTTCTCAAGCTGGTCGTTACGATGAATCGATCCTGCCTTTCAGTTGTGACCCGAGATCGTGGCCTTCCTTGGCGACGAACAAAGCCGCCAGTCTCTAGGTACCTCCGATAAACATTTCGGACCGCAGATCGACTTAAATTAAGTTGAGCACTCACGTTTCTTCGGCTGTGTCCGACCTGAATAAGTGCCACAGCTTGGGCGGCGACTTCAGGTGAAGTATCCATAGATTATTGATAGAACCTCACCTTAATGTTAAGAATAAGTAATGTTTGTTGCAAAACCAAAGATATCAATCACTTTTTCAAGAATTAAATCCAAGTAAACCAATAAAACCAATTTTTTTTAGTATTCGATTGTTTGATATCAACAAACAGGCTCCAAATTGTCTTTTGTTTCTTTAAATTCTGTGTTCGAAATTCAAAAAAAGACTATTGAATGAAATTGTGAATGTGCCAGGTTCAAAACTGCATAAAAACTTTTTGCTCGACCTAATATAAAATTTTAGCTAGGACCAAACGAAACTGAAAATACAAGGTGGGCCAATAGATGTGTCCAGAAGTGTATATACGACGTTTCCTACGAATCCAGGCTACTGCTTTTGCTGAACGGCTAGTAGGGTTAGTTTTGTTACCGCGATATGCGCATTTCTGATGAAATTATAGAGATCGGAGTTTCACGTCCTACAGAAAAAAGGAAGAAGTAACTGAGTTCCTCATCATCATCAATTCAGCTAGGTTCTTAGGTTTATTGCTGGAGATAGGACTCCACCAAATATTAGCACATCGATCAGAGAGATTCAGAGTTCTATTTTTGCTCTCAATGAACTCCCATGGCCCCCTCCAAACTATTGTTCTGTTGGCATATAGAAGCAGCATCTTCCGCAACGTAATCACTGCCATAGAACCTTTCTTTTTTTCGCTATGAGAAATCATCGAACAGCATCTTATGCACTAGATGTAGTGAAAAAGAGAGTCAGATTTTTAATAGCAAATGTCGGGGAAAAAAACAGTCTGAAGTGGAAGTGGGTTGGCCACGTCGCACGAATGCATCCGGGCGAGGATTATCACTCACTGGCCGCCTGAGGGAGGTCAACGCCGTTGAGGTCGACCGGGGCAAAGGTAGTGAGATGATCTGATCTTGTCCGTGGGGTAAACTTGTCCAAAGAGCGCCCTGAACAGAGAGCTTTGGTAGGAGAAAGGGCCAGCAGCTCTCGTCTTCTTTCAATGTTGCCCTTAGCATTCTAGGAACGTAGTAATCCTTTTAAATTATCGGGCAGCCCGCTACCGCAGAACTTGAGCTTGCCAAATATAAATGGTAGTTATTTACTGAAACATCTGTTTCCTGATGGCTACAACCCGGGAATCTTTAAGTCGAGAGTGAATAGGTTACTTCTAGGTAAGCGCGCTCCATCGTCGACCGCATCGTCGCTTTCCATCAGGTGAGATAGCGGTCAAGCGCGAACCTATCAAGAATTAAAAAAAAAAAACATCCTTCAGTATTTCACAACTTCCCAAACTCCTTTTAACAAAAAAAAAACATGGTCATGTAAGTACACAATATAAGTTTTAACTCCTCTCTTCTGAGTAGAAAACTTGTGACGTGTGCTGCTTTCGTTAGAAAGTTCCGAGTTTCGTTGTCGAAGTTAACAACTTTCGCAGCCTGCATTTTAAGCAGAAAGGCTTAGTACCTTGATTGGTACGACAGACATTTCTGGTAAAGTTTTCGCGTTTAATTATAAATTGAAGGTACTGTAATCTATTTTGTCGTACCTGGCTTTGCTAGCGGCTTTGTCCGCGCGAAAAATAAATGCCACGGGCACGTAACAGAATAAAAAGTATACCAGTTGGTTCAAGTTTATTTCCAATCTGGTAAAATATTGACATTATTGTGGCATCAACGATGCGCAAAGTGAGGGGGAGTGGCAACAGCATCCTGAAGGTCTTTTCAGAAAGGTTAGACGGGCCTACAACGGATAGGTTTATCAAGCTACATGTCAGATATGCCGCTTGATAAATCCTCCTCAAATTGAATGCTGTTTTTTTTTTATTTTATGTTTTTTTTTATTTTGTTTCTGTACTTGTGTGTGCCTAAGTTATACTACAGTTGTTACTAACATAGTTTTTTAAGTTGTTTTGGTAATATCACCCTATGGGCCTTCGATGCCTGAGAATAAAAGTTTTTTTTTATTGAAGCGTGATTGATTAACAAGCATCTAAACACACAGACTACCACATGTTTATAATATTAGTAGGAAAGGCAACTACCTCGACGCCTAAAATGCCGAAACAACGATGCACCACTTAAGGTACCTAAGACTTCGGCTAGGAAAGTACAAGTGGGGACTCTGTTCGCCCTCTATGCCATGGGGGTAAGATGATGGCACAGTGAACACGTGCTGCATGCACAGTAATATTCAGGAGAGACCTCTTTACATTCTCTTTAGGTGTCCTAAAGGCTACAGACTACTTTTAAGAGGTCAGGTCCCCTTCCATGTGATGGTGATCACCGGGGTGGTATTAGTGAGGTAAAAATTCCATACTTCTTGGTCCTACAAAGGACCAAAGGACCAACCTCTCCTCAAAGTTCAGGAGCCTTTTGAAAGCTTCCGCAACAATTAGAAAAGATAGTCGTTATACATATTTTATGAGAACACAGAAAATACAAACTATTTGTAGCAAGGTATTTAGAGAGATGCTGCGGAAGAGTTACCGTTGCCCTGAAATGCAAAGGGCAACTGAAGGAACACAGGTGGATTTTAGTTTGACGCGCCCTCTCACTCCACCCAGAGCGGTGTGAAGTTATTTGGTGACGTCAAAAAGGAATGTAGCGAGCTAGAGAGAACGAAAGGAACAAAGACACAAAAATATTTGTACGTACCTAACTGGCGGTCCCGGCAGACGATGTCCTGTCCGAAAGCTGGTATTTTGTCAGAAAAAAAATTAGAACCCCAACTGGGTCTAATTGTATTTTTAAACCATCCAGGGACCTCAAATAAACACACACAATTACTTTCAAATCGGACAACCCGTTTAGGAGGAGTTAGGTGACAAACATACGTATATTTAAAAAAAAATGTGTTTATTAACTTGTATCTATACAATTAAGTTGCCGGGGCTTCAAGAGTCCACAGATTTAAATATATGGTTTTAATTTCAACTCGATACCTCCACGCGTTCCCGAGATAAAGGGTCTTGACAGACAGACAGACAGACAGACGGACGGACAACAAAGTAAATAGTAGACTCCCGAATGGAGACTCGAAGATTTTTTTGTATTGGCATCACAGCTTCAAGAGACCGCAGACTTGAGTATATGGTTTTAATTTCAACTCAATACGATTCTATAAGGGTTCCGTTTTTTTCTTTTGAGGTACGGAACCCTAAAAACGGAACCCTTATAGGATCGTATTGAGTTGAAATTAAAACCATATACTCAAGTCTGCGGTCTCTTGAAGCTGTGATGCGATTCCTAAAAATCTTTGAGACTCCATTCGGAGGTCTACTATTTACTTAAGTAAGTTTGTACATAACAGTGCGCGAGTTCGACTTGCACTTGCCCAGTTTTTCTCTTTTGGCAGAGTTTCATCAGAAATCTTTCAATAATAATTGTAAACTATGAAGCCAAACAAACTCTTCTTTGCTTATTTCTACACACTATTGTCTACATCTCTTCTAATTCTTTCGCAGGTCTGCTGGAAGAAATTTCTTTTTGAAATAAGCAGTACCTTTGTACAAACTTTTATAGTAAGATATCTTCTTCAGTATATTTTTGTGTATACATAAATAATAAAATAAATAAATAAACAACGGTAAAACCGTTATGACGATTGCCAAGTAACTAGTTTTGCTTCTATTACATATTAATACGGTATTAAATATTAATACTTCAGCATTCAAAATCAAAAAATGCTCAGTTAGCCAAAGGTTTTTTCGGAATTGGAGCATACTTACCTCGGCAGGAACAAAGTAAGGCCATTTCACTGTACCTACCTAATACTTAAGTATATTTTACAGTAGCCAGTTATTCTCTTTTATCATTCAAACTCTATATGGCAGCATGAAATAATAAAGTGCATGAGGAATGGTATCTTTCAGGATCATCGCTCAGAAGATCCATTAATTTTATTTCACTCACTTGACATCTATATTCACATCTAGAGCACTGGGTATAAGAGAGTATATTCCGTATTTATCTTTCACATTCATTTCATAACTTTTATTTTAACTTTGACTGTCTAAATACTGATGACGGTAAGGTACTTATTAAATAAAAAATCTGGTAGCATCATCATCTAGCTGTATTGTAATACCTAGTTATTGGTTTTTTTTTAGTGTGGCAAATCAACAAGTATCTGCTCCACCCTGAGCGTAACTCAGGGTGGAGCGAAAGGGAGTGTCAGATGTTTACTGACTAAAACCCACCAACCCACGCTGTGCTCAATAACTCAAGTGGCAGATGTCGGTGAAAAAAGAGTCAGGCATAATTGGGAGTGGACTGGCCATGTCGCACAAACGCACCCGAATAGATGTGCGAGGTTTGTTACTCACTGGACGCCTGAGGGTGTCGACGCCGTCGAGGTCGTCCGTGGCAGTTGATTAACTTGGCCAGAGATTGCGCTAAACAGAGAGATTTAGAAGGAGAAAGGGAAGGCCTTTGCCCAGCAGTGGGACACACAATAGGCTATTAAAAAAACTCACTATGTGTTCCTCTTGTTGCCAATTGTATCTCAGGGCAGCGATAACTCTTCTAAAAAAACCAGCATTCTTGGCTATTAGTGGTTCCAACCAGACATAAACGTGCTTGACAAAAAGTGAATAATAATAATAATATAATATATGCCTAGGGTGAGGGGCCAGACTAAGAGAGATACAATCCGCAGTGCAGTTTTGTGGCGAACTGTTGGGCATTAGCGACCCCACGGACCCGATCTCCCGGGAGAATTCTTGTTCTTCATCTCCGGCTTGCCTTTATTGGCCGGCCGTAGTGAACACTGACGAGGAACTGAGCTCCCACCTCTCTCTTGCCTTTATTGGCTGGCTTGAGTGGAGATTCGCAAGAGCAAACGTGCTCGGGAGAAGGATGTATAATCCAGTAAGGTGCTGGTAGGGATCTTGACCGTACTTCCGGGATTGTCCTGATAGCCGTGGTATACCTCTCCACTCCTCAAGCACCTCAGGATATGTTGCCCTCTTGTTGCTACGTCACTTCGTGCTAGCGGCCGTTTTTGGGGGCCCATTTATTGAGTGTGCAAGTCACCCCCTGCCTTTTTTCGATGCATATTAATAACGTTGTTCAGGCAGGGGCCATAGTCTTGACATAGTTCCATGTTACCAGTCCACTTAAGACTCCAAAAACCATAGCCCTATTATCTTTGTTCTCCATATGTCGCAACAGTTTTTCAATAACCGGGGGTTGTCCTTGGGTGCACTAGCATAGCGCGTACAGGGATAATCGTCGGTTGATATCATGTTCCTTTATAATTATCTAAAGGGCCTCTGCGAGTTGGCTTCGGCTCCTCGTACGCCTCCCAAAGGTCCAGGACCTCAGGGTCCTGAGATAAATAAAATATAATATAATATAATATTCCACAACTATCACACAACGTCGTCTAGTCTCAAGCTAAGCAGAGCTTGTGTTATGAGTACTAGACAACTGATAAACATACTTATATATTTCTAAATACATACATATTATAGATAAATTACACCCAGACACAGAACAAATAATCGTGCTCATCACAAAAACATTTGTCCTGGGTGGGAATCGAACCCACGACCTCTGGCATAGCAGTCAGGGCTACTAACCACTAGACCAACAGGCCAGTCAATGAGATGATAATGCTGTTAATTGTCATCTAAAAAGTATTTAGTAGTTACTTAGTTGGTAGTAACCGTTAAACTTTCCCCTCTCAACGTTTACCGAAAACGCCCCTTTATTTCCAAGCGATGTCTAAGTGACTGACAGGTCATTAGTTACCAATATAAGATGCCAAATGAAGTACAGACTCGCGGTTTCACAGTAATTTTTCTTTGAAAATTGTAAGCGTAATTGTTAGGAAAAACCATACGGTCTAGTAGACGAATTAGATTTCTTGCTACTTCGTTTTTGTAGGAAAAAACTCGCCATTGCATCGGGAAAGCAATAAAAGTGGCGAAACTCGTTATGCTCGCTTGCAAACGATAGTCACTTTTTTTAACCGATTCTTTTTTGCGTTTTCCATATGTTTTGTTTCGCAATAGATGTTTTAGGTGAATTTTTGGATCCATTTTCTAAATTCATGTATTTTATTCGGTACCTAAATTAAGTAAGAATAATTTATATAAATGACGTTGTAACTTCCACCATGACAATGTTATAATTGAATTAGGCGCGTAAAATAGATTTACACAAAGATATTTGGACCGAAATGATTCTTGTTATTGTATTTAGAACCGCAATTCAAAGCTTCATGGCTTAACTTCCTTTGGAACGTAAGACAAGCTTCGCAAATCAGAGAATTTCATGAGTTACAAACATTAATCAAAATAGGAGTAATTATTGTTTCAAGAGTTATTGATCTTCGAAGCATTCATTTTTAAATACTTCAAAAATCCTTGAATTCTCAAGGGAAACTTCGTTACCTTTCAAATGAGACTGATTTATTAATATCGACTTAACTTTTCCAGTAAAGGCAGAATTGTATTAATCCTATTTCAGGAGTCGAGAGATTCTAATTGACTTGGATTGACAGATTCGTGCCTCAAGGTATATTTAGAACACTTTAATGCAGTTCAAAGATGGTCACAGACCTGTAACTTCGATGGTTGAGTATTTTGAGGCAGGTCTAATTTTGGATCTACTAGCGGGAGCATCTTCTTTGAAAATGGTTTTGAATTTATTAATCTAAAACTTTTGCAATTATAGTGCCTAACACGGTGTTCGATGTAAGCGATTTAGTCAAATGTGAAGCAATGCAACGCGAATGGAACTAACACTTGGTATTCTATTGCAGTAGTATATGTGACCAAACGTAGGTGGGTGCGGTGCGGCGACAAGTGAAGCAAAGCGGTCGCGAACAGTTTGTTTGACATTTTCGCGCGAACTTTTATGATGCGGTACAATACGGCCGACGTATCTTGGCGAGTCCGAATTTTGCGCAGAAGGTTGCACAAGAGCATTTTTTAGGAACCAAATGATAGCATGAAGTGATATACGCGGGGTGGAGGTCTAGGCTAGAGATTGACCTTATGTAAACACAATCGACCCATTTGTTCAATCAAATATCGCAATTGATTTTTATTGAATTAGGATTTATTTATTTTTGTTTATATGAAATATTAAACGAGATAGATTTACAAATATAGTGAATTTTGTCGTTATAAGTAAACGAGATTTCGATTTTAACAAAAAAAAAAAACAAAAAATTATTTTCTTGGTTGAAAGACATGATTTAGTTAAATATCAGTTATCTATTAACGAATACTTGAATAACGACTATGAGAAAATGTTTTAAACCTCCTTATAAAATTGAATAAAAATATATTGTTATGACTTAATTTCAATAGATTTGAATAAAAATCGATTAAACAACACCCTCAGACAACCGTATTGGACATCCCTCTTTGGTTACTTCGTGAAGTTTCGTACTTATTCGGCAATGCTCGGTACACGGTAATATATCTCACTCACACCTTAGCATTGGTGTTATTTTCGTGTCGCTATCTCTATCTTGAGCACAGGCGGTGACAAAAGTTTTCGTTGGTTGCATTTTGGTTGTTATTATAATGTTGTTAAGTTTATTTCTTTAATTCATAAGTTATTTTTGTAGCTTTCTATCTCAAAGTGTTTTAATATATATTTTATTTGTAGGTGTCCCTGTATTAGTAAATTTTTATTCGTATTTTGGTTTAAAAAAATAAATGTCAACAATAGTTTTTTTACGAGTGTAGGTACATGCGCTAAAGTTCGCAGAGCCTATGTTCAGACTCGCCAAGTTACGTCAGCCGTATTGTAACTTGTTTTAGACAAATGGCGGCTGAAGCGGTAACTTCACATGCACATAGGTCAGAGCCGCCGCGTTGAGTTGAATTCACGTGAACCACATTGGATTGGTGATAAATAAAACAAATTAAATAGTATACAAAGCAAAGTCGCTTTTCTTCCCTTCTACAGAATCCAAGCTTATAGAATTGCTTTTTCTATCGAATAACATTTTGTGTCCAAACAACAAATTTCTTGCTAACAAAATTAGCCATTCAGCCATAATGGCATAGGCTATGGGTTCCGTAAAACCTCAAAGCCAAAAATAGCCGTACAAATCTTCCACTGCGGTTGTAAAGTTTGCTTTTAACCCTTCCTTAGGAAAATGTATTTTGTAAGCTGTCTGATATATTGTGGTTGGAATAGAAGTTACTCTAAAGCTGAATGACTTTGTTGATTATGAATTAATTTTGCGAGTTGGGTAGTGGTACCTATTTTGAACTATATTAGTGGATTTAAACTGTTAGTAGGAAAATTATAGCAATCTGCAAATGCTAAATAATGTTATTTGGATTCTAGGTTCGAAATTTTTATCGTTTGCTGAAGCCCGTCCATAACTTCAACGTGTAGGTAAATATCTAAATATGTACAATAGATACAGTTTTTGCAATTTAGCAAGGCAATTGCGGTCATTGACCCACCTTATTGCCATTCATAAATTCAAAAACGACTCGACATCTATCGTGATCAGCGTGATCCTCAATACTTTTCAATAATGAAAAACGTTACAATGACATAGTGTATTTTACGGGAAGAAATATTAGAGAAAAGGGCAATGACTGCTATTACCATGCTATAAAAAAAAACTGGGTAAATGCGAGTCGGAGTCGCGCACTGAGAGTTACTTATGTAAATAGTTCAATTCCCAAATGGAGTCTCGAAGATTTTTCCGAATCGCAATTTTTTGTGATATAACAACAAAATTGTTGTTATCAGATTTATTCCTATACCTGTGCTATAAGACTTTGCTTTATGCAAAATTTCAGGATTCTGGGTCAACGGGAAGTACCCTATGAAATTTGATTACCTTGAGAGTGTCAAAAAATACGTTTTTAGACGGTTAGGTTTAATTTTTAACAGTTTTAAGAAACCACAGAACTGAGTATATAGTTTTAATTTCAACTCGATACCTCCATCTATTCCTGAGATAAAAGGTCTTGACAGACAGACAAAAGGAAAGACAGATGGACAACAAAGTGATCCTATAAGAGTTCCGTTTTTTCCTTTTGAGGTACGGAACCCTAAAAATCAACTATAATAATATGTAACTGTTTAAAAACCAAGGACCGAATAACGCTTAATTGTTGGCATATACTTCTACTCAAACAAATGCCCTTTGTGACATTCGTAAGCATTCGCTTGTTATAAATTTTCTCATTATTTCATGCCATTTAACTTACATAAAATACTTACATATACAAAAGCTTGTCTTTTAAGAGCTGTCCAATACTAACTTAGAGTGGTTTACGAATAAAAACACTGTCTGAAATAACAAAGGAAGAAATAAGTATTTGCAAAAAGCTAAGTGAAGACTCACTTAAGATTATTGTGTCTTATGTTTTAGTAGCTGACTTATAAGGGAAGTTAACCAATATTTTAAGAAAGCTTAGATATTCTCCTGTTTTGGGCTACAAATGTAGGTGCCTACTTTAAAAAAATTGTATACTAATAAGTGGAGAATTTATTACATTTATGCAAAGTGCGAGTTCAAATTCTCGTTAAATTACATTCTAACGTGTAGACTGATTAAGATTTGTATATTACAAGCTTTTCAAAAAGCTGTTTTGCCCAAGTGACTGGCTAAAGCGGTCATGGGGGTGAGGGTAAATTGTCCACTTCATAAGTTCTCAGAATTTTGTTTTCTTGAAATATATCGTGCTTGACAAAACATTTAATTTTACATTTTCAATCTGTTTTAATCACAATAAACCTTGAATGTTTTTTAACTAAACTATTATGTTAGTGTAGTTTACAACTCCTATTATTTTTTAAGAACTACCTATATTTATTTTTTGCTCTGAATTAAGATTTTTGTTAATCGACAATTACTTTTCGTACTTAAGTCTTACAAGTCTTAATATCAACTACCAATATGACTCCTCTCTAAAACTTAAAAACATTCATAATGAAGCTTATCATCATCGCTTACCATCAGGTGAGATGGTGGTCAAACGCGAGCCTATCATTAAAAAAAAAATTATAATGCACGCCATATCTGATTCAATCATCATCACTAATTTACATAAATTTTAAATATATATCGGCAATTATGACAATATAACAATAAATAATCAATTGATTCTTTAGTACCAGAGTGTGGTGAATCTGAGCTCCATCGCAGCTTGATCCCATGAGGCTTGGGTTGTTTGTAAATGCTCATATAAACAAAATGATTAGGTAAGTATAATCTATCGATCCATAATAGTTTGGTTGGTAGCTTTGGCTGGACTGCTTTTGCATTTTTCGTCAATTTCGTTATGAAAAGGAACTACTCTCACATAATTTATGAGAAATCATAAGTCAAGCCACACATTTCTTTATTGGCCACGTGATCAAACTTCTCATTTTATAACTAAGTAACGGGAAAGAGACCGCCTCTATTAAACTAATTTGCCTTTTTAAAACGCTAACTAGATATTCTTAGACCAAGAGCGCGAAGCGAGCTCGGAGTTGTAGAGAACTCCGACACGGGCAGATTAAGTTAGAACAAGTTAGTTGTTATTTTTTTTAAAACCACTCAGAAAGTGACTTATGATAACTAGCAGCTAAGATAGAATTATTCACACTCGTTAATTTTGGTTGGGTTAGTAATTTAGACGGAAATGTAGATTTTAAGACGCTAATAATGCTGTTAATAAAAAAGTTTTTACAAAAAAAAAATACAACCGTTTTCAAAGTAAAAAAAAAAACACTGAAAAGTGCAAAATAACTTTAATTTCGGAAGTCGGTGTTTCTATAATAATTTTGCCTCTTCGTTATGTAACACCGATTTCCGAAATTAAAGTTATTTTGCACTTTTCAGTGTTTTTTTTACTTTGAAGTCGGTCGTATTTTTTTTTGTAAAAAGTTTTTTATTTTACACTTTTTAGTTATGGTACCACCACTAAAAAGTACCCCTCATCCAAACTTAAATACCTTATAGCCAGAGTGCATCTCATGGCAATTCTAATAATCCCAAACACAGTTAGATTACATTAATTTATTACAGAGTTTAGGTGCCTAACTTCAGGCTTTATTATCAGATCAGTTCGATATAATATTCCCCTTCTTCTTTCAGTCAGTCATCGACTACACGTATAAACAAAGCAATTTTACTAATTGTACTTACGGTTCTGCTGTGATTCTAATAGGAGTTCTGTTCCATATCTTCAAAGTTCATGATCAAATCATTACAATATTTCTATGGGACCAACTCGGAAGCATAATCTTTCAATCAAAAAAAAATATTTTCAAAATCGGTCCACAATTGACCGACAAATTGGTGAACATACATTAAAAAAAATACTTTCAGCCGAACATCGAACCTCCTCCTTTTTGAAGTCGGTTAAAAAGAAGTCTATTTAATTAGCACATTTATTACATTTCTGAGGTAATACTAAACATAAAATGCTAAATAACAATACACATCTTGTGACTTTTCCACGCTTTAAAAATGTGTGAAAGACTCCAGCGTCAGCTGCACAACGTCCTGTGGTGAAACCATACTATGTATCGTGCAAAATGTTGTTCGTGATAAAATGGTTAAGCATTTTATTTAATATCGCCAATGTCGTTAATAGACGAGTTTACTTATTGATTATATATATCGTCACTTAACACTTGGTCACTAAATTAGATAGATAGTATTAAGGTAAGCGAGTTTAAGTGAGTTCCTGATTGTGAAAATAAATTAAGTAGATTGTGTTACTAACACACATTTAAGCAGTCAAGCACTGTTTGCATGATCTTTTATAAATAAACGCTAACAAAGAGGGTCGAATCCTACTGGGGCCATGGATTGTACGAAAGAGAGCCCTAGGGCCCTGGAACGAAGGCAAAGAAATGGGTTTTAGTCAGTAAAAGCCTGATACGGCCTCACGCTCTGCCCAAGAGCACAAGAAGCCATTAATGATTTATTTCATCTAAAAAAGAAATGGCTTTATAGTAGAACTAATATTTATAACTTCAATTTTAAATCCTTGTCTTCAATTTTTAAACTGAAACGGTATGTAAGCTCAAAAGGATTCAAACAAGAAAAACGATTTCGATCGTTAGTAATGATTCGTGTTCTGATAAAAAGCTGAATGTGGGTTTAGTTTATTGTACCTAAGAGTATAATGTTCTTTTTAGATACAATCTATGTTGTTTCATTATTATCAGGCGTTTCGATTAAAAAAATACTTGCGTCACATTAAAAAGTAGAAAATATTTATTTTAATATTTATTCATTTCATCAACAAATTTACATTTGTGTCGAATAGTAGACGTCTTTCGGTTGAAATGATGATGATGATGAATCTTCTTAGAACGATATGTGGAAAAATAGCCTAAACTGGAATAACATAGGCTGTTATAAAATAAACATCAGCTTATTCAATTATAATTCAATTCCAATTAAAACAAAATTATGTCAAATAAACATCACAATTAAAAATTTAATTGCACAAAATTAAAATAAAATTATGATTGCATTAAATTATAACATTAGTCTTATTAATTATAGTTTCATTGACTAATTATACCTGAAAAAACAGGGCAAGGCGAGTAGGACTCGCACCCTCAGAGTTCCGTACAAACTTACCCATGTAAACAGTTCAATTCCCGAATGGAGTTTTGAAGATTTTTCCGAATCGCAATTTTTTTATTTATGGTGACGTAACAACAAATTTACAGTTTTCAGATTTATTCCTATACCTGTGCTATAAGAACTTGCTTTATGCAAAACTTCAGGATTCTGGGTCAACGGGAAATACCTAAAGAATTTTGATTTCCTCGAGAGTGTCGAAATATACTTTTTTTGCGACAGAAATGGCCGTATTTTTTTTTTCGTTAACTTAGTAATTTGATTTTTTCACGGCTTCAAGAGCCCGCAGACTTGAGTCTGGTTTTAATTTCAACTTGATACCTCCACGCGTTTAGAAATAAAGGGTCTTGACAGACAGACAGACAGACGGACAGACAACAAAGTTATCTTATAAGGTTTCCGTTTTTCCTTTTGAGGTGCGAAACTCTAAAAATTAATAAATTAACCAAAATTTCAACATGTCAGTATAAGCGACGGCCTTCCTAACTTTTCCCTTACCTTAATTTTGTACGAGGCATTAGTAAAACCTCATTTTGATGGCACTCCTTCAACGGTTCTTAATGGATAATATGGTAATTTCAGTTTTGAGTTCACCGTCATCTTGTCAATTTGTGAAGACATAAAGTTTACGTGGGCGTTGTTGAAAACCAACCAGGTAGACATAATGTGACATTTAATGGTTTTAGGATAGCAACCAGATTATGAATCTATCTTAGTAAATATGGTAAACTAACCTCCTACAAACAATTAGGCAAATTTGTATCAGCTAAGAGAGCGAGTCGTCCGTTAACCCCCTATTTATTACTTCGTTAGTGTATTGAAACACAACGTTTGATACACAAGGAAAGATACTCGGCTCGATAACACTCTCGCCTGTGGTTCGGGCGAATTCCGCTTCGTTGGCAATGACAACCTTTCTTCATTTGTATCAAATTGTAATACTACCGTAGCGTTTAGTAAGTACGTCTCTGTTCACGTGAGCTTATCATGAATTCTAGCCAGTTAGTAAAGCACCTAACTAACAAGTAAACAACGAACAAAGACACTACTATATTATAGTTAACTAATCCCTAATAGACATGTAAATGGGTCATTTCGACCCTTGAATTATAAAATAAAATGTGTACGAGGAAATCCTACCATTTTGTAAAGACTTTCTTAGAATATCTTAAAAGTGTTCGATCAAGTTTCTACGTACTGTATATATTTTCATACTTGAAGAAATTCATACTTGCGAATGGCGACAAGTTTGCATGGAGTTGCTTCGGAGAATTTTCACCAAATCCTTATTATTTATTGCCCTACAACGTGCTCCTTTAATTTATTACGTAATAACCGTGCGCGATATATTAGAAATGTAAGATTATGTATTTATTATTGTACTTGCAGAAAATAAAAATACGATGGATATTTTTATATAATATAAACTTGGACTTTATTGCGATCCCGCTTGATGCAGTAGCAGTGAGCAGTGACGCAATCGTTGATGATAAGTCGCACTAGTTTATTAAGTGCCTATTAGTTTTATGAAAATGGTAAGAAGAATCAAAAAAACTTTAGTGGCAGTAGGCACGGCATATTGCTCGTAGAACAGATGGTCGATGGGGCCTCTGGTTCTGAAATGGCAACCGCGCGCGGAAGACGCGGTGTTGGAAGGTCTCCCACAAGGTGGACCGATGACCAGGTGAGAGATGCGGGAATGCAATGGATGCGAAACGCACAGGACCTTTCGTTGTGGCGACACTTGGCCTATGTTTATTTATTGGACGTCTTTCGGCTGAAATGATGATAATGACTAAGAATATTATAATGCTCACGATGACAACAGTCCGTTCTACTATTCAAAAAAATTTAGTCCCAAAAGACAAACAAATATGAAGTCATCAAGAAAACCGTTTAAGAGCAGACAAGATAAGCAAATGTCTTAAATGATGAAGCGTCTCAAATAATATGTCAGTGTAGGCGAGTAAATCTAACTCAAGATTAGAACCACAGATTACTATAATGTGAAAATTTATATCTTGATCTTTTTTACCATTTTGTGGCCTAGCTGTAGATAGTATCTATGTAGTGAGGTTGAGTGCAGATTGAGACAAGAGGACCTATAGAAAGTAAAATTTAATCTATGCTGTTTACACATACAGTACAAAGTTAATGGGTTTGACCATCTGACAACTCCATTGGTTATGCCAATCTCATATGTTTGAATTCGTGTGGTACATTTACTTGGCATAAGACTACCTATAAATTAAACACTGTCGCTATTTAGAGTGTTTTTAATGTCTTGCGGATTTCATTACGCATGCGGATTTGATCCGCATGCAGAAAAAAAATCGCGACCCGCGTGCGTATTCCACGCATTACAATAAATACTTGTATGAAATGGTCATTTGTGGGATTTAACGCGTGCGGAGCAATCCCGCATGCGTGAATAAATCCACACGATATTAAAAGCACCCTTAAACCCACGCTCCATGAAAAAATGACATAATTATATCGTAATCTTCTAGGAACCAAAAATTTTTGATACGAATGTAGGTAATAGGTACCTATGCACCATCTAAATATAACATGTAACATCCATGTTACATCCTACATCTGTAGGTAAAATCAAACTTAACACCAGTAATAAAGAAGAAATAAAAACATTTTATTTGCTGAAAATGACGCAATCTTAGGACTAGCTCCGTACACCACGCCCACCACGTGTAAGAGTAAAACTTCTATGATTAAACATTATGTAAAACTTATAAATAATAAAGAAGAGATCTTTCATCACTTAGTGACTATAAAATGACATCGTAATACGGACATTAAGAATTCAGAACCAGCTGGAAGAAAACTCTTCGTAAATCTTAAAGATTCGAGTTAACCTGAAGTCACTTCACGTTATAAACTGAGCAAGATTGAGCAACATGAATTTGCAATTGGAGTTCACGTTACGGGGCAGAGAGCGGCTGACTCAGAATACATTTTACTAGACATAACACGAAATACTTTGCTTTTTGAATTTACTGGAAAACTTGCAAAGTTGAAATGCCGACATTTTTGAAAGAAATTTTATTTTGGAAAATGTACAAAATGGAATTAAAAAAGATCAACGAACATATGGAGTATAAAAAACCTCGAAGAGAAAACGCATAACTATCATTTAGCTGATTACTACATTTGATCAGCTATTTATCAGTGGTTGGATAGTGAAGACACGTACTGACTATACTATTCACGAGTAGATGTCATTTCCCTTTCAAAACTATGATAGTTTTGTTTGCTATTATACTATTGGGGAGTTACTTGTTTTAAGGCGTATATTTGAAGATGTTTTTATGTTAATACATCAGTCATATATACTCATCAACGCGGCAGATTTAATAATGCACACGTGCGTACCCAAACGACGTGTTTCACGTCGAAGTGCTCTTCTTTTTACGTCCTGCTAGTTCGATGATACGGCAATACGACACGAGTGAAAACGATCAGGTGCTGGACCAACTTGCTTTCCGAGGTGTGGCTCCCAACTATCTAACCCTGGGCTGCCACTAGGAAATTCATAAGAGAAAACCAACACAATCTTATAAATAATACCATACAATACATGGAAAGAGCCATGCTCAGAATATCTGAAGGAGAACCAAGGTTACCAATATAGCCTGACAAATTGTCAAACTTAAGTGGTAGTGTGCAGGGCACATTGCTTGCAGAACAGATGGTGAGGACCTGGTGTGGATCGTAGGAATCCGGTAGATGCATGACACATAGGACCAGTCATTGCGGCGACAATTGGATGGCCTACGCCCAGCAGTCGTCATCTTTCAGCTGAAATAATGATGATGATGATGATGATGATGATGATCTGATTTACAAACAGAATAATAATAAATTAGTGGTTTGCTATCTAAAATCACTACTGTATAGATTCTACTCACAATTTAGATTGGACGCAAACTTATCCGAACCATAATCTCTAGTATATTCTAGAAGCTATAATTGTAAATCTAATCAAAGCAATTACCGTATATTGTTTCACATATAATATTTACGATGTAGAGCTTCTAGATATAGGTTCTAATTAATTCTCGTCTGTGACCTGACCTTGAGAAAATCATAACCTCGCAAACTCATTTATTTCTGTTCTATTTTTACATATTTTGATAATTAGAACTGTGTTCTCTTATGATTAAGGTAAATGCTGTGCACATTTGTTATTGACATAACATTGTTATAAGACCTCAGAAATGTTATATTTTTTTTTTTTTTTATTGATATAAACCAGCGCTTGACTGCGATCCCACCTGATGGTAAGCAGTGATGCAATCATTGATGGTGAGGCGCACTAGTTTATCAAGAGCCTATTCACTCTAGCCTTGAAGACACCTAAATTATAGTTGGACGGGAAGATCGCAGCAGGCAAATTGTTCCAGTCCTTCGATGTACGCGGTATAAACGACGAAGCGAAACACTTAGTCCGGACCGTTGAAGTTTCAACAACGTAAGGGTGGATACTCGCCGTACGTCGGGTTGTCCGATGGTAGAAAGGAGATGGCGGAATCAAGTCATGCAATTCCCGCGCACACTCTCCAAAATGCAACCTGTAAAATACCGATAGGCTGGCTACCCTCCGCCTGTACTCGAGGCTTTGTAGATTGGACTTAACCAAATCTGGATCCCCAATTAGCCTCTTCGCACGCCTTTCCACTGAGTCCAAAGCTGCTAGATGGCATTTGATTGCAGCACCAGCCCATATGTGACTGCAGTACTCCACACACGATCGGACCTGTGCTTTGTATAACATTAGAAGCTGTCCCGGTGTGAAGTACCGTCGGACCTTTGCAAGAACGCCTAGTTTTCTAGCAGCTACCTTGGCTTTGGACTCAATGAACCGCCCAAAATTGAGGTCTGAGGAAATTTCAACTCCCAAGAGCTGAGGGCGGTTGGTGCACTCCAGGGATACATTCCGAAAAGCAGGAGTCAAGGTGAACGGGCTCCTTTTGGCGGTGAACAGACACGCTTGTGTTTTGGTGGCGTTGAATTCTACTAGATTGGTTTCGCCCCACTTGGAGACTGCCTGAAGTGAGACATTCGTACGCTTTACCATAGCCTCTCGTTCGGACCGGATTAGTTCCTTACTAGCCCGAGCACCTGGAAAGT
The DNA here is from genome assembly GCA_905147345.3 of Mythimna impura. NCBI lineage: Eukaryota > Metazoa > Arthropoda > Insecta > Lepidoptera > Noctuidae > Mythimna > Mythimna impura. The sequence continues at coordinate 13,654,615 of LR990356.1, read as the reverse complement.
ATCTCTCTACAACTGTGCTATCATCTGCATACCCATAGATACCGGGAATCAGCAGATCGTTAATATGCAGCAGGAAAAGAGTTGCAGAGAGAACAGACCCCTGAGGAACTCCGGCATTAGTGGTCATGGGCTCTGATGAGCATCCATCGACAACAACTCGGAGAGACCGTTCACTCAGGAAGTCTTTTACCCAGTTAATCAGACTAGGGGAAATGCCGTACGCTGGAAGCTTACTCAGAAGGCTGGCATGCCATACCCTGTCGAAGGCCTTCGAGACGTCTAAGGAGACAGCAATCGCTTCTCCATTCTTCTCGAGGGCCTCGCCCCACATGTGAGTGGTATACACTAGTAGGTCCCCAGTAGACCAATTGTGGCGAAACCCGTACTGTCGGTCACTGAGGAGATCGTTACCTTCCAGGTATGCCATGAGGCGCGAGTTCAATACACGCTCCATAATCTTGCAGAGTATGGAGGTTATTGAAATCGGCCGATAGTTGGCAGGATCGGCACGACTGCCCTTTTTGGCACGGGTTGCACGTTGGCAAGCTTCCAGGACTTGGGCACTATACCAGTCCTAAATGAGAGGCGGTACAAGCGCGTCAATACAGGAGACAACTCGGGCGCACATGCCTTGAGAACTATTGCTGGTACACCATCTGGTCCACTAGCTTTATTCACGTCTAGACGACACAGTGCTCTCAAAACTTCTTTATTTCTTATGCGAACCTCAGGCATCGAGGTGTTGCAGTGAGGTAGAGTTGGTGGAGTAGCACTGCTAGTATCAAGACGAGAATTATGGGCGAAGAGCGATGCAAAGAGACCTGCTTTCTCTCTCGCCGAGTGAGCCAGTGTTCCATCAGGCTTAACCAGCGTCGGCAATGTGGGCCTACAGAAGTTCGCTTCGACCGATTTGGCAAGGGACCAAAACGCTCTGCTACCGGACGGCTGTGTGTAGCTTTGTGCCAATATGAGTAATGCGGTCGAACCGAGCCTTCTTTAGTGCCTTTTTGTAGGACTTGGCAGCATGGTTGAAAGCTCTCTTCTTTGAGCACAGATCCGGAGCTTTGCGGTCACGAGCGTCAACCCAGGCGAGAAACGCCGAATGCTTACGCTCTTCAGCTTGAACGCAATCGGCGTTGAACCATGGGTGAGCTGAGCCTCCAACGGGTACGTCTCTATAAGGGATGAAAAACTCCATAGCTTGACGTATCACATCGGATATAGCATCCGCACAGCTCGACGGACTCTCAGAAGAGAAGCAGACCTGCTGCCAAGGATAAGATGCAAAAAAATGCCGCATCTCATCCCAATCTGCTGACCTGTAACGCCACATTCGCCGTTCACCGCGTGAGTCGCAGTCAGGTGGGGAGAAGGACGAAACAGACTTCACCAGACAGTGATCTGAAGTTCCAAGTGGTGAGGAAACTGTTACGATATATCTGTCCGGATCGGTGGTCAGCAGAAGGTCCAGACAATTGGCAGTATGACCAACTACATCAGGCACCCTAGTCGCTTGCTTGACCAGCTGGGAAAGGCCCATCGATATTGCAAAGTTTCGCGCTTCTCTCCCGGCGTGGTCGGTCCACTGGTATGGGAACAGCCAGTCTTGGTGGCAGGCGTTAAAGTCCCCCAGAGCGACGAGCTGCGCATCAGGGTGCCGTTGCAGAGCCTTATCGGCAGCCTCACTGAGGTGGTCGAACAACCGAGTCGTCTCCTGATCACCGCTGTGCGAACGGTAGACACAGGCATAAACAATTTTGTCCGTACCAGTGTCCACCAACAGCCATAGCGTAGATAAATTAGGGTCTTCAAGGTGACGGAGACGCTGGCAGCAGATGTCATTACGGACGTACACACAGACCCCGGCACGCTGCAGGAAATGATGCTCCAGTGAGTATCCCGGGTAGTTGAGGTACGCCGTATCTGACGGACATCTAATTTGGGTCTCCGTCAAGAAAAGCAAGTGTGGCTGGTCAGTCTCAAGATGGTGGTGGACCGCAACGAGATTGGAGTGCAGCCCTCTAATATTTGAGAACTGCACTTGAAATAAAATATATGTCTATTATTGGTGTTGTAGATCTGCCATAAATAAATAAATATCCAATTAATCTATAGTTAAAGTTCTGTCTTGATTAGCTAATGAAAAAAACGAATGAACAGAAATAAATTTCGAAAGATAATCAACCTAATTAATTATATTTTGAAGATTTTTACTCTGAAAGTAAAATAATAAAAAAAAAACTATGTTTGCATTGAATATAGTTCACAAGCATGCTACTAATTTAAACAAAACCCTGTCTAACTATTTAGACAAGGATATTTCCTAATGTTATTAATAAATCACATGTTTGTACAATAAGTCATTAACGCATATAAATGGAAATTCATAGTTTTTACGCCAAATAGCGCGTAAAGGGTAGTAAACACTCTTAAGCTTCAATGAATAACAAAAGCTAGTGAATAAGAGAGTAATTCATATAAACATCGTATCTTATAAAATTCAAGCTGTCAAATTGGCCATCTGACCACAAGGTTCAGCAAATACACAGCTACAACGCACATATAATTTACACACAAAAGTGGGGCAATACTGTGTAAGCCATTACCTTAAATAATTACGAAGACCACGAACGAGACCTGTCCTAAGGGAAATTACAGACCAGCCAGGGGTTGCAGTCTTCACTCTTTACTGCTTCAAATTGATTATAATTATAGTAAAGGAGGACATTAAAGATATGATCATAACAGTATGATGAATATTTGAGCAGTGAAAGCCTTGTTGTATTATTGTTAGTAGGGACGCGTGGTTGGCTTTCTCTCGTATTAGTAAAATGATTCAAGTGACAATTCCCTACTCGAAGGTTTCTCCAGGGTAGCCCGCGAAATTCGAATTTTCTCTCAGTTCATCTTATCGTATTGAATGACTTTCATTAAATAGATGGTTGTATTGTTGATTTTAATAATTCATAAATAAATGTGTCTTATTTCCGCCAATTATATATATTTCAACATAAAACTGACCTGCAAAATGAAAAAAAAAAACTTTTAAGAAAATTTAAATTTGGCGGGCTACTATGAATATCCACGTAAGGAACGTTTGCATTTGCTTTTAATTTGACTGAGTACATTATGACATGAACACAGACGAAAATTGCTTGTGGTATTTTTAGTAGATGAAATCTAATGGTGGGATACCTACTTATAACAAAATTAATAAAATCTTAGTATTGCTTGTCTAGTCAACGATTTAGACTACTATTACGAATCCTTTTGAAGATTAATTCAATTAAAAAAACAAAGGATGATAATTTTTCATCGTTCTAAAAGTTAAAATGAAAACTTAATTACCGTTAAGAAATAATTGAAAGACACAGCGATAAAAAAGTTATAACAAAATGCATTCTTTGAAATCCAATAAATGTTATAGCTTTTTCGTAATAAAAGGAAGGTGTGTTTTCACGGTGTAATAAAAAGCTAACTACACTAGATCATTACCAAATGCTTAGTGACTAGGTACCGTCACCGTCCTGGCCATTGACATAGAATATGTTCCACACAACCATCGACTTTATGAGCATTGAGTTACTGATTAAAATTGCCTGGAATATTGTACATAGTGTTCAAATTTCGCGGTTCACGTGCACAGGCAATGCTCAGACGGGAATTCACAGTCGGCTTAGCACGGCATTTTTACCAAATTCTTTGAGGGAAACTATTTGTAGTTTGTTGAGTGAAAATTGCACCTGTAAATTTTTTATTTACTTTTTCAGTTGCAAAGCGAAAGCTCACAAAAGCAATGAAAATGTAATACTGTGGGCTATCCCATAACATAACATTTTGTGATCTTTCATGGGCTCACGTATTTATTTATTTTCGTTTTATTCATTCTCGAAATTCACGCCACTAGTTAACTAAAGAGAATGCAGGGAATAAATTCGTTTGTATTCATTATTTTCAATTAAATATCGGATTCATGGGAATGATGATCCTTACTTTACTTTTTCTTCTGACAGTCGATAGATCGTGCCACAGAACACTAATGTCCATAGATTATATATACCCTCTAATATCCGCGAACCGTGCGCTCACGTTCGTCCGTTTATCTATGGTTTTGAGCAATGATTTTGTAACGCGGTGTCAGGCGTCTGTCTTAAATAAAATGATCATTTGCACTGATTTAACTTAATTTTATCATTATAATAATCGCTTATTTTAATAGAAGAACATGTGTTTTAAAACTTACTATATAAAATTTGAATTAAAATAGCTTTGTCAATTTTTAATAAATATCACAAATCTCGGCGCGCGAGCGTGTCGATGAATATTGTTGGGCGACTGAATTTGCAACGCTCGTGCGCCGATATTTATGGTCCTTTTTAAATATTTATTAAAAATTGATAAAGCTATTTAAATTCAAATTTTAAATTGTATATTTTGAAAAAAAAAATGTCCTTCTATTAGATTATGCTATTATTTTAATGATAAAAGGAAGTTTAATCAGACCTAATGATCATTTTATTTACCCATAATTTCTTAATAATTTGACATTTTTATTTTAATTTTCTTAATTAGTAAACTAAATCCATGAATTTTTTTCTATAACTATTTTGTTAAGGATTCAAGGTTAAGCAAAAAATACGAACCAGTAACTAGGTTCGTATTTTTTGTTTATTAATACTATTAGAACTGTAGAAATTGTCAAGCTTCGAAATTGACTCTGAAAGTAAAATTAAAAAAAACTGTAGTTACATATTATATGAATATAGTTCACAAGCGTGCTATTAATTTAAATAAAGTCCTGCTTAACTGTTTAGACAAGAATATTTCCTAATATTATTGGTAAATCACATGTTTGTACAATAAATCATTAATGGATATAAACGGGTTTGAAAATCAAGGTTTTTGGGCCAAATAGCGCGTAATTTGGAGTGAACGTAAATTCAGGCTTTGTATCAATGTTAAGTATTTATTATTTTTTCAATGTTTGTTTTATCAATGTTTGTTTTTATTATTTTGTTTCGATTCCTAGTTTTATTTAACATCCGTGAGTGAACTGAATACCAGCGCTGCGTTATTTATCGTTTTAAAATTCGCAGCATATGCTGAGTTAGGCGCCTTTTTGGCCTTCCACAGATTTTAATGATATTTTTTTCATACCAATTTTTATTCTACTGTATGTGTGAGGTACGAATAAACGTTTTTCTTTCTTTCTTTCTATTTATCTACTCTCAAGTCGTAAAGTTCCAATTATGAAATCAAGAGAATAGATAATTCTAATAAATTAGTATTCCCGCTTTGGGTGGACCAAGGGGAAGTGTCAGACTTTTACTGAATAAAACCAACTTGTGTTCCTTCAGTTGCCCTTTGCGTTCCAAGGCCGATGTAATCCTTTTGAATAATCCCACAGGCCTGGTAGAGGTGCAACACCCTAGCTGTACTCTAGCCACATAATTGTCCAGCACGTAGCCGTCTCTTCTTACCGCCAGTCGTATTACTGAAATCCTTACACTGACTTCACTTTCACCATCTTTAAAACGCCCTAAATTGTTCTCTTGGTGATCGAAATAAAAACAAAATTTATTTTATTGATAATTGTTTTATTTGTACTTTTCTTTTTTTTCTGTCACTTTTACACACGATGTTTTCAATTTTCCTTTCGCAGCTATGCTAGAAGAGATTTCCGTAGAAATAAGCATCACTTATGTACCTATTTTTCTGTTTCCGTCTTCTTTTCTTTTATTATATAAGTGTGTACATGAATTGTAAAATGAAATAAATAAACAAAATAATGTCATCCTTTATTATTTAGTTAGGTTACGATTTCTGCTAAGTTTTAAGTATATTGGGACACGGAATATGATTTTGTATGCAAATGAGATTCCCCTTTTTCACCTCCCTATAAGTTGAATATTCAGAAAACCCTTCTTGATGCCTACATCATAAACGGAAACCTTATGCAAAATTTCACATTCCTAGTCCCAGTGAGTTACTGTGTTTTGATACTCGTATATCAGTCGGACAGTTTCTCCTTTTATAAAAAAAAACCTTTATTAAATTATTTTTGTAATATTACTTTTGTTTTATAGTTTCTTGATTTTACTACCTAATAATAATAATCTTCCCGACTGAATTTCGATCATGTTGACCAATCTCAACAGAGATTAGTTAAATACGCAGAAGATATTTTAGTGCTCAAAAGTGTGCGCAACCACAGGTGCACTCTCTGTTTGTTTACTCTCATAGTCAGATGGGACGGAAAACGAAACGTAAAAAGAAAGCGAAAAAAAAAGCGTAGAAGCGTAGGAAGCGTAGAAGTTTCTACCTCCACCACGTTGACTTCTATAATTATTTGATAGGCTTCTGTTATTATAGTAATTATTATAGGGCCTTTTATACATACCCATAATTTCTCCTTGAAGTGTTGTTGATGAGGCCTCCTCGTCTTGAGCTGCTTGGACCGCGTCCTTCAATGAGCTATAATTTCTTGCTGAAATAATTGTACTTAGTCTTCGATTTCGCAAACCATCGGCAAATTGTTTGATTGCTATATTTTCATTAATTGGTTTTAATATATTATAATTGTGTTCATTCTCGTTGGCTTGCGTAATCGTTAGATCCACAAATAATTCCGTTATTTCTTTACCGTAATCGGCAATCGACAACTCATTTTGTTTCATTCTTAATAACTTATTTTGTATAGCCGTCACGCGTGGCGTTTATCTTAGCTTCTTGTGAAAGTCTACTTTTTAACACAAAATTAATTAAATTTTGTTTACAAGCGCTATCCTTCAGTAGAGAGTTATAGTATTCAATATTATCAATCAGCTGTTTTATACTAGTTTCCTCATTCGTCATAATCGGTAATAAAGTTAAGGCAGTTTTCAAATCAAATGAATTCATGTTTGACGACGTTTCTAATGTATCACTTTCACACAACAATAAAATATCCTCACGTACCATCACCACCACCACCGTAACACCGTATCGTAAGCAGTGATGCAATCATTGATGATGAGGCGCACTAGTTTATCAATGGTAAAAAGAATCGCCAAACTTAAGTGGCAGTGGGCAGGGAACATTGCTCGTAGATCAGATGGTCAATGGGGCCGATAGAATGGTAACCGCGCGCGAAAGACGCAGCGTTGGAAGGCCTCCCACAAGGTAGACCGATGACCAGGTGAGAGTTGCGGGAATGCAATGGATGCGTAACGCACAGGACCATTCGTTGTGTCGACACTTAGCCTATGTTTAGCATTGGACGTCTTTCGGCTGAAATGATGATAATGACTAAGAATATTATAATGCTCACGATGACAACAGTTCGTTCTACTATTCAAAAAAATTTAGTCCCAAAAGACGAATAAATATGAAGTCATCAAGAAAACCGTTTAAGAGCAGACAAGATAAGCAAATATCTTAAATGATGAAGTGTCTCAAAGAATATGTCAGTGTAGGCGAGTAAATCTAACTCAAGATTAGAACCACAGATTACTATAATGTGAAAATTTATATCTTGATCTTTTTTTACCATTTTTTGACCTAGCTGTAGATAGCATCTACGAGTATGTAGTGAGTTTGGGTGGAGATTGAGACAAAAAAAGTAGAATTCAATCCAGGCTGTTTACACATATTATGTACAGACTAATAGTACAAAATTAATGGGGTTGATCTTCTAACAACTCCATTGATTATGCCAATCTCATATCTATGTTTGAATTCGTGTGGTACATTTGCTTGGAGCATAAGACTACCTATAAATTAGACACTGTCGCTATTTAGAGTGTTTTTAATATCGTGCGGATTTCATCACTCATGCGGATTTGGTCCGCATGCAGAAAAAAAAAACGCGTCCCGCGTGCGTATTCCACGCATTACAATAAATACTTGTATGAAATGGTCATTTGCGGGGTAACGCGTGCGGAGCAATCCCGCATGCGTGAATCCACACGGTATTAAAAGCACCATTAAACCCACGCTCCATAAAAAAATGACATAATTATATCGTAATCTTCTAGGAACCAAAAATTTTTGATACGAATGTAGGTAATAGGTACCTATGCACCATCTAAATATAACATGTAACATCCTACATCTGTAGGTAAAATCAAACTTAACACCAGAAATAAAGAAGAAATAAAAACATTTTATTTGCTGAAAATGACGCAATCTTAGGACTAGCTCCGTACACCACGCCCACCACGTGTAAGAGTAAAACTTCTATGATTAAACATTATGTAAAACTTATAAATAATAAAGAAGAGATCTTTCATCACTTAGTGACTATAAAATGACATCGTAATACGGACATTAAGAATTCAGAACCAGCTGGAAGAAAACTCTTCGTAAATCTTAAAGATTCGAGTTAACCTGAAGTCACTTCACGTTATAAACTGAGCAAGATTGAGCAACATGAATTTGCAATTGGAGTTCACGTTACGGGGCAGAGAGCGGCTGATTCAGAATACATTTTACTAGACATAACACGAAATACTTTGCTTTTTGGATTTACTGGAACACTTGCAAAGTTGAAATGCCGACATTTTTGAAAGAAATTTTATTTTGGAAAATGTACAAAATGGAATTAAAAAAGATCTACGAACATATGGAGTATACAAAACCTCGAAGGGAACACGCATAACTAACATGTAGCTGATCACTACATTTGATCAGCTACCTATAGGTGGTTGGATAGTGAAGAAACGTATTTTAAATTCACAAGTAGATATCATCTCCCTTTCAAAACTATGTTATTTTTGTTTGCTATTATACTATTGGGGAGTTACTTGTTTTAAGACCTATATTTGAAGATGTCTTTATGTCAGTACATCAGTCATAGCTACTAATTTCAATAGATATATCGACATACTCATCAACGCGGCAGAATTAATAATGCACACGTGCGTACCCAAACGACGTGTTTCACGTCGAAGTGTTCTTCTTTTTACGTCCTGCTAGTTCGATGAGATACGGCAATACGACAAGAGCGAAAACGATCAGATGCTAGACCAACTTGCTTTCCGAGGTGGGGCTCCCAACTATCTAACCCTGGGTTGCCACTAGGAAATTCATAAGAGAAAATCAACACAAACTTATAAATAATACCATACACATATAGGACATGGAGAGAATCATGCTCAGAATATCTGAAGGAGAACCAAGATTACCAATATAGGCTGACGCATTGCCAAACTTAAGTGGTAGAGGGTAGGGCACATTGCTTGCAGAATAGATGTTGAGGATCGTAGGAATCCGGTGGATGCGTGAAACATAGGATCAGTCTATGTGGCGATAATTGGGAGGCCTATGTCCAGAAGACGTCGTCGTCTTTCATTTGAAATGATAATGAAGATGATGATGATCTGACTTACAAACAGAATCATAATAAATTAGTTGTTTGCTATCTAAGCTCACTACTGTATATATTCTACTCAGAATTTAGATTGATCGCAAACTTATCCGAACCATAATCTCTAGTACATTCTAGAAGCTATAATTGTAAATCTAATCAAAGCAATTACCGTAAATTGTTTCACATATATTTACGATGTAGAGCTTCTAGATATAGGTTCTAATTAATTCTCGTCTGTGACCTGACCTTGAGAAAATCATAACCTCGCAAACTCATTTATTTCTGTTCTATTTTTATTTATTTTGATAATTAGAACTGTGTTCTCTTATGATTTAGGTAAAAGCTGTGCTCATTTGTTATTGACATAACATTGTTATAAGACCTCAGAAATGTTATATGTCTATGACCTGTACCATGACGTTTAAAGTAAGATTGTTTCATTCTTATTTCCAGTGTGGGTAAGAGATGGCGCTAGACAACCTGTATAGCTCTGTCTCTTACCCACACTGAAATAAGAATGAAACAATCTTACTTTGAACGTCATGGTAACCCCGCCAGTTAGTGTTGTAGATGTGCCATAAATTAATAAATATCCAATGAGTCTATAGTTGAAGTTCTGTCTTGATTAGCTAATGAAAAAAAATAATGAACAGAAATAAACTTCGAAATCAGAAATCAGAAATCAGAAACGTTTATTTCAAATAGACCAATTACAGGCACTTTTGAATTGTCAAAATGTCAGTCAGTCAAAAAAAGAAAAGTGAAGCTAAATTGCACGTTCCAAAGCGTAGATCTCTATGGAGAAGAACGTGCAAGAAACTCCATGGACACTTTTAAAATCATATTATTGTTACATAAATCTTGGTTACATATTTCATGTCGCTTCTAATATTCACATATTAGAAGCACAATGTAGATAAATAAGAATAAAACTAATTAAAAAGATAGAAATTGAATTAAGCCACTGGCAGCTAAGAGATGACCAGTCTCAACCGACGACACCCGTTCACGAGCATGACGCGTGCATCAGCCTCACTCAGCTCAACCATTTTGAAGGGAACTGAATGACCCAATAACACGTGCCACCATCAGCGAGACATTTGAGTGAGCATGACAAACTCTCACCTGCCATGCTCGTAATGTCAAACAAGTTGTAACCTAATAAAAATGCTCCATGGTACTTCACATTCACAAAACTTGAAAAAAAAAAAGTGCTTCTACATTATACAATGCTATTGTTTCCAAATGCAAAAGGTAATAAATTATCATAACCTCTATTGAAATAAACAAATAAAATAAAATAAGAAAGATTTCGAAAATAACAAAACAAAAAGGGGAATAGTAAGTATCTCTTCCAATAATTAGAAATATATATATTAAAAAAAAAACACAAAACTTAATTTGAAGGCTGTGGCTGTGGAGCAGAACCGGCATTTAGCCAAGCGTTTTTGTCAAGGATATAATCTTCCAGTTTATAATACGCTTGTCTACATAGTGTGCGTTTAATGCATGTTTTAAATTTGGACTCATTTAGTTGTAGAATCTCAAGTGGTATTTTATTATAAAATCTTACACAGTACCCCATAAAAGAACTATGTACTTTTGCCAATCTGAATCGAGGTTGATCTAATTTGTTCCTATTCCTAGTATAAAAATTGTGCCTGTCACTTATCTTAGTAAAAAGATGAATATTTTTCCGAACATACATAATGTTTTCATAAATGTATTGACAAGGGACCGTCAGGATGTTTATTTCCTTAAATAGTTCTCTAAGAGAATCGCGTCTGCGAAGATTATATATGGCTCTGATAGCTCTCTTCTGGAGAATAAAAATAGACTCTATGTCTGCAGCCCGTCCCCATAGCAAAATACCGTAAGACATGATACTATGAAAGTAACTAAAATAAACTAGTCGCGCAGTATCTATATCAGTAAATTGACGGATTTTTCTTACAGCATATGCTGCCGAACTAAGCCGACCTGCCAGAGATGTTAAATGAGGACCCCATTGTAGCCTCGAGTCAAGCGTGATCCCCAGGAAAACCGTATCTTCGACGAATTCGAGTTTCTCCTTGTTCAATACTATGTCGGAGTAATTACTTTTAACATTCGGTAACGCAAATCTTATGCACTTAGTTTTTTTTCCATTTAATACTAAATTATTAACAGTAAACCAATTTTGGACTTGCTGTAGAGCATTGTTTACGTCATCAAGGTTTGTGGAACGTCTATTGATCTTAAAAATTAACGACGTATCGTCAGCAAACAATACAATATGTGGTTGTTTTTTTAATAGATGTGGTAGATCATTTATGTATACTAAAAAGAGGAAAGGACCCAATATTGAGCCTTGTGGTACACCCATTTTGACTTTTAAACCCGGAGAATTGACACCGTTTATCTGAACTTGCTGTTGCCTATCAATTAAATAAGATTTTACCAAGCTGAGTGCAAGTTTACCTAGCCCATAATGTTCTAGCTTTAAAAGCAAGGTTTCGTGATTAACACAATCGAAAGCCTTTGAGAGGTCACAAAAAATTCCTATCGCATCTTGGGCTTGTTCCCACGCTGCAAATATATGTTTTAATAAAGTGACACCAGCGTCAGTCGTACAACGTCCTTTGGTGAAACCATACTGCTGATCGTGAAAGATTTTATTGCTGTTAAAATGGTAAAGCATTTGATTAAGCATAACTTTTTCAAACACCTTACTGAAAACTGGCAATACTGATACAAGTCTGTAATTATTAGTGTCATTATGGTCACCAGATTTAAAAAGTGGTATAACCTTACTGTATTTCATTATATCTGGAAAGACTCCTTGGTCCACACACAAATTAAATATTAAAGCTAAGTATGGTGCTATGGTCTCAATTATGGATGTGCATACTTTAACAGACATTCCCCATAGGTCTTCGGTTAATTTGACTTTGATTTGCCGGAAAGCCTTTATGACTGTCAAAGGGTTTATATGTTTGAATTGAAATTCAACCGGACAGCCTGGTAAGTTTGCTTTCAATAAAGCAATTGAAGCTTCAGGGGAGGAATTTAGAGCTTCCGTTGTCCTAAGAGGTATATCTGTGAAATAATTCACAAACTCTTGGGCTACTTCTATGTTAGAGCTTTTGGGACCATGTGAAGTCTCCAATAAAAAATCCGTGTTGCGTACTTTATTCCTACCAGTTTCACTATTAATAACTTTCCACACAGCCTTAATTTTATTGTCTGCCGATTTGATCTTATTGCTAATGTACAGGGCTTTCGCTACCTTGCAAATCTTTCTGAAAAGTTTAGAATATCTATTTACATATTTATTAAAGGTTTCAGTGTTGAAGAATGGCTTAAGGCCGTACAGCTCATATAGTTTTTCCCTACTTACCCTAATACCTTTAGTCGCCCAGTCACTAAATACAAACTTAGGGAAAATATTTTTCGACTTCTTTTCAAAAGCTGTATTAAATTCATTGAGTACCACTGAAAAGAAATTATCATAAAATTTATTTGCATCATCAATATCATGGCCCAGAACATTTAACTTATTTTCTAAGTTACTATTAAATTTTGTTAATTTGCCAATTGTAATTGGCCTAAATTGAATTAAAGTTTTTTCCAAGGCTGCGTGAGACTTAAAAGCTACCGTTTGTCCACTATGATCAGACGGAAGATAATTTACTATGGCTTTATCTAAATAGTCACAATTGCAGAAAACATTATCAATACAAGTAGCAGAGGTTGGAGTTACTCTAGTTGGCTCTTTAAAAACATTAGTCAAATTAAATGATTTAAAAAGGCTTAAAAATCTGCTACTATTTGAATTATTCTCCAAAATATTAATATTAAAATCTCCACAAATAATTATGGATTTGTTACACTCTGCAAGTTTGGTTAAAATATCTTCCATTGTTGATTCAAAAAGACAAAAGTTCTGAGGGTTTGGGGGTCTGTACACGCACACTATAACATGCTTATCCAGCTCAACACAGGACAGTTCAATGCAATGTTCTGTTGACAAGTTAACTAAGTCATTACGTTGCTTAAATTTTAAGCATTTTTTTTATTAAGATTAGCGAACCACCACGCAGCATTGATCTACGGTTAAAACAACTACCCACAGTATAATTTTCATAACTGAGTAGCCCCTGGTAGTCCTTCAACCAATGTTCACTAAGACATACAACATCAAACATTGTTTTTTCCAATAACACTTCGATTTCCAATAATTTAGAAGAGACACCTTGAATATTTTGATGAAACAATTTCAATTCATGCTGCTGAGACCCCTTTTGCTGCTTAACTATTTGAGAGCAAGAAGATACCTTATTGATGGTTGGTATAACTACGGTGTTTCTGGTACCCTCTGTTGTCTTATGAACTAGTTTAAATGATCCGGAGTTTGTTCCAAATCTATAATATTATCACTTGGCAGTGAGTTGCAACTAATTGTAGGTAGCCTCCACGTTAAATAAAGAATTTTCCAAAGTGGCACTTGGAACCTCCTTCGTACACTTCATAAAAGTATTCATAGCAATTGTGCTACCGTTAATTTGGTCCACCACATGATTATTAGTATGATTACTAAACATTGCAGTGTCAATTATACAAGACTTCGACATACTACTTATGTCTGTGTTAATATAATAAGCTAATAGCCTTGCTATTGTGTGTCTATAACTAATTGGCAGATACGTTGTACCCCTGGTCGACTTTAAATGGTCAACAAAAATGTTGGTGTCAAAAAACATAAACTTGTCACTATAGTGACTAACTAAAAAGTACATATGTTTGTTAAGCATATGAATATAATTATTTTGTCTATTTGACAATTGTTCAAAATATGGAAAAGCACACAATATTATTTTTTTACATTTTAATTTTAACATCCTAATTACATAGTCTGTGATATCTTCCTTTTGTACCTTTAAACTATTGCCTATACACACAGTTAAATTAGTAGCATAACTATATGTTTTTCCAATTATTAATTCCATAATATGCTTGTACGTTGACCCAGGTATACAATAATTCTGAGTAGAATAGCTAAGGTTGTTGTTTATTAATTTGCCTAAACCTCTTCCCATACTATCTGAGAACACAACTGAATGATTATAATCCTGACTATTACAGTATTGAAAATCACCAAACTCAGCCTGGTTAACCTGAGATAATTCCTGTCCAAAATCAGGTAAACCTTGTTCAGCAACACAGTCTTGAGAAGAACTCTCAGCCTGGGACGGGTCCTCCGTTGCCTCAGGCTGGCCAGCCTCTAGGTCTGAGACCGTCTGACATGTGCACTGACTCATAACTAATTCATTTGCAGCAAGAATGTGTTCTTTTATTTGGTTCTGAGATTGTACATACTTACTGTAAAGAGAACCGAGTGAATTTTCAAGTACTTTCATTTCTGACTGTAACTGCTGTGTATCTATTTCATAAATCTTCTTGCTGTCTTCCAATTTAATCTGATAATTATTTAATTTATTTATTAAATCAACACGTTCTTTCCTAAGTGGAATATATTTGGAAAAGCGTTTATGTTGTTTTTTGAATTGGTGACATTTTTTAATTATTCGTTTTAGTTTTGCATATTTTTTTAATTTTTTGTGACTAACTGTTACACTATTGTTATGATTCAATAAGGAATCCTCAGTTAGGTCGATAGTAAGCATGGGATGGGGGTTACAATTGGAGCTTAATAATTCATTATATAAATGGTTAGTTTCCCTAGCCTGAGTACTTTCTTTTTCTTTTTGCAATGTGACAATTTTACTGTTGGCATAATTTAATTCATCCTGGAGATCCCTAACTTTGCATAAAGCCTCCTCATATAAATTACTACAGTCCCTAAAACCATCCGTGATCACCCGCAGTTTGTCGCACTCATCAACAACGTCTTGATATTGCTGAGCTTGGTCTACGAGCTCCCGTTTAAGGCTTGTGTTTTTTTAAATAATGTTCTTAATTTCGGCCTCACTTTCATCCCTCTCCAACAATAATTGTTCACACTGTTGTTTCGATTCTTTAAGTCCTTCGAAGGCCGTTTTCAATTTCAGCTCCATATCCTTTGCAGTAGCCTTACGGGTCATCACAGACATGGTTTCAGGATTAGTGACTGAAAATAGAAACGAAGAAACAGTAAGAATCAAAGGGTAGACAAAGTAAAAAAAAGGAGAGGAAATGAATGAGAAAAATTTGTGCAGTTACTTATGTGGAAATTCGAGGTAAGCTGCTGAATCGATATGAATTGAAAAAGTTATTGAATAATGAATTTTGTAGCTTTTGCTGACCTAAAGATTATAATTTTGTAAAAGTGGGTAGGATGTCCAGATCATAAAATAAACTTTGTTTGATGATTTACAACTAATACAGTGCGAAATAACGATCGAAAGTTATATTATTGACGTATATTATTGAAGAAAATTAGATCTAAACTAACAGAAATAAGAAATTATGACCATTTGCAGAATGTAAACAAAGCGTTTTAGAACAAACGCAAAATTCTCAATTGCCGTAAACAGTATGTAGAAATTAGTTAGTACGACGTGTAACTGATATAAGGTACATGAATGTGTGCTATTGTTAGAAATAGTAAATAAAGTAAACAATACTTCCCCGTTTTATTCCTTAATTTGGACGTCAGATGATTCTAGGTTACCGTTGACAGCCGCCGGTACTAAATATCGTATTTTACTTGGTGTATTGACAGGAAAACAATAATCCTGTATATTTATGCAGTTATCTTACGATTAAATTAACAATTACACCTTATTTTTACTTAAATACTAATTAAAATTAATTTTAAAATACGGAACACAAATTTGACAAGTTACTTAGGCAGTGTTGCCAGGGGAAGTCCCCGAAGAAAGATAATCAAACTAATTAATTATATTTTGAAGATTTTTACTCTGAAAGTAAAATAAAAAAAAAACTGTTTGCATTGAATATAGTTCACAAGCAAGCTGCAATTTAATCAAAATCCTGTCTAACTGTTTAGACAAAGATATTTCCTAATATTATTAATAAATCACATGTTTGCACAAAAGTATATATATATATATAGGTGAGATGGTGGTCAAACGCGAGCCTATCAATAATAAAAAAAATATATATATAGTATATAAACGAAAATACATAGTTTTTACGCCAAATAGCGCGTAAAGGGTAGTGAACACTCTTAAGCTTCAATGAATAATAAAAGCTAGTGAATAAGAGACTAATTCATATAAACATCGTATCTTATAAAATTCAAGCTCTCAAATTGACCATCTGACCACAAGGTTCGGCAAATACACGCCTATAGCGCACATACAAATTACACACAAAAGTGGGGCAATACTGTGTATGCCATTACCTTAAATAATTACGAAGACCACGAACGAGACCTGTCCTAAGGGAAATTACAGACCAGCCAGGGGTTGCAGTCTTCACTCTTTACTGCTTCAAATTGATTATAATTATAGTAAAGGAGGACATTAAAGATATGATCATAACAGTATGATGAATATTTGAGCAGTGAAAGCCTTGTTGTATTAATGTTAGTAGGGACGCGTGGTTGGCTTTCTCTCGTATTAGTAAAATGATTCAAGTGACAATTCCCTACTCGAAGGTTTCTCCAGGGTAGCCCGCGAAATTCAGATTTTCTCTCAGTTCATCTTATCCTATTGAATGACTTTCATTAAATAGATGGTTGTATTGTTGATTTTAATAATTCATAAATAAATGTGTATTATTTCCGCCAAACTTTTAAGAAAATTTAAATTTGACTGGCTACTTTGAATATCCCCGTAAGGAACGTTCGCATTTGCCATTTGACTGAGTACATTATGACATTAACTCAGACTAAAAATAGATAAAATCTAATGATGGGATACTTACTTATAACATAATTAATAAAATCTTAATATTGCTTGTCTAGTCAACAATTTAGACTACTATTACGAATCCTTTTGAAGATTAATTCAATTAAAAAACAAAAGATGTTAATTTTTCATCGTTCTAAAAGTTAAAATGAAAACTTAATTACCGTTAAGAAATAATTGAAAGACACAGCGATAAAAAAGTTATAACAAAATGGATTCTTTGAAATCCAATAAATGTTATAGCTTTTTCGTAATAAAAGGAAGGTGTGTTTTCACGGTGTAATAAAAAGCTAACTACACTAGACCATTACCAAATGCTTAGTGACTAGGTACCGTCACCGTCCTGGCCATTGACTTAGAATATGTTCCACACAACCATCGACTTTATGAGCATTGAGTTACTGGTTAAAATTGCCTGGAATATTGTACATAGTGTTCAAATTTCGCGGTTTACGTGCACAGGCAATGCTCAGACGGGAATTCACAGTCGGCTTAGCACGGCATTTTTACCAAATTCTTTGAGGGAAACTATTTGTAGTTTGTCGAGTGAAAATTGCACCTGGTTTTAAATTTTTTATTTACTTTTTTAGTTGCAAAGCGAAAGCTCACAAAAGCAATGAAAATATAATACTGTGGGCTATCCCATAACATAACATTTTGTGATGTTTCATGGGCTCACGTATTTATTTATTTTCGTTTTATTCATTCTCAAAAGGAGACAATTTTTTTTTGTTTGGGGAATAGGCCCACCACAAATTGTGGCGTATAGCAATGAAATGCACGTTAGTTTATTCCTTATAATCTCTAGATTACATTGGTAATATTGGCAAAACTGTATCTAACTGGAGTACCGTGAAATACGACAGTCAAAACATGACTCTCATAATAACCTAAAATCTCACAAGAGCGATTGTCTAATGAGTGGATAGGTCTCCTTGGTATTTTAAGTTAAAATAGTGCACTGTTCAATAATATACAGTATAAAACAAAGTCACGTCTGTACTACGTGACAGACTTTGATGTCATTTACACGATTTGATAGACTTATTCATGAAAATGCGTAGATGTATTCATTTCGAAATAGCGCGGCTTTTGTCGGCCATTGACTTTAGATCTAAAATAATAAGGTGATGTGTTTTATGCTGGTTGTGTAAGGAGAAAAAAAAACACATTATAGCATCACAAGTATTTATTACTGTTCATCATCATCATTCATCTCTTAAAAGCAGTATTTCATCTAAAAAAGATGCAGGTGGCTCAACCTCACCTACCTCACCTCAAAAATCACACTATACACATCACATATGCACAGCAGCCAACAGTGCGTCTGCCCACTAAACAATTACAACAGTATCCAGCAAGAGCAGTATTCAACATTCCGTTGAAATCGTGCTGCACAATTGATACAACGGCTTTGTGGATTATGCATGTATCTACAGATGCCATTTTCATAAAATCTTTCGAATAAAAATACGAAAAGAACAAAAGAAACATGCTATCTAGTAATCGGAAACAATAATAATGTTGTCTGTAGCGGTGGGGGTTTTAACGACGAACAGTTTTCAAAGACCGTTTTTTGTTCTGCAACGTAACAACCGTTTTCCATCCTGAGACCAAACAGTCTTCGTTGCATAAACCAGTCTTCGAATTACTGTATGCGAATTGTTATCTTACTGTTAAGAAAATAAGGTCGAAAATCCATTTTATGTTTATAGTCATAAAGTTCATTTTTATTTATTATTTATTTATTTAATCTTCATGCAACAAAAGGTACAAAGGCGGACTTAATGCCTTAGGCATTCTCTACCAGTCAACCTAGGGTAGTGGAGAGACAATATGGCAGGCATTTTTCATTGTAATAACTGGTTTTGAAACGAGGACGCGACGAGTACAGAATTATTACCATCCTCAAACTAGTTGCGACAACGAACGTTTTCTGCAACTACTTCACTCAACGATAGTTTCGTCTTCAAACCAGTTGCGACGACGACCGTTTTCTGCAACCGTTTTTGTCGTCGCCAAAACGGTTACGTCTCGTCCGTCTAAAATTCGACAACGACCCACCACTAGTTGTCTGTCAGTGTCAAACTGATTGAAACTGGACCACAGAGCATCTGCAACGGGCTATTAATTACGTTTCGTTCCAAGTTGATTTTTAAAGTACATTACGATTTTTAAAGTATATACGTACGTTACTTGATATTTGTGTTAACCGTTAATAACAGCATTAAAAACAAGTTCGCTGAGTTCCGGACCAGATTAAGGTGGCTGCCAATTCGGCGTCGACGAGATATGCATATTCTATCTCTTCTCTATACAATCCTTCACAATCCTAATGCTCCTCAATACCTTCGTGAACGCTTTGAGTCCCTCGTCCTTAGGGGTAAACTCTGTCGCACCACCTCTTCTCTTCTCCTTCGTACTCCACGTCATACTTCTAGCCGCTATGATGGCTCCTTTTCTGTTACTGCAGTACGTCTCTGGAACTCTCTGCCACACTCTCTTCGCGATAGCCCTTCTCTAGATGTCTTCAAAAGGAAACTTAAAGAGCACTTCCTTTCATTATTGACATAATATTGGTATATATAGTATGTATTAGTATGTATAATATGATTATATATTGGACTTATGTATAATATACTTAATTATATATTAGACTTAGTATATAAGTTTATATTGTGCACTGGATCCTACCCTCGAATATGTTCTCTCTCTACAATTCAAAGGTTTGCTGGGAGAAAACTCATTGCTGAGTTAAGCTCGCCTTTGTACATGAACTGTTTGTATGTCAATATATTATATTATGTTTTTGTGTACAATAAAGAATTAAGAATTAAGAATTTTAATTTTGTTTATTTCACGCGACCAAGTCAGTTTATCATATAGATAGGCCGGTTTTTTTGTGAGTATTGTGCCAAAAAGTAGGGTAGCCAGATGAAGCTTTCTGCGATCGGACATTCTCATCAGATTACTTTTATTTAAAAATGGTGTTGCGTGTGACCTCGGAGGTACATTGAAACAGAACCTAGCACATGCATTTTGTACTTGCTGGATCAACCTTTTGCTTCTACCAAGAATGCACGCCCCATACACAGTGTCAGCGTAGTTCAGCTTGGATAAAACAAGTGACTCACTGTGCATGATACGCATATCCACACTTATGTAGGGACGTACACGATATAAAAGCTTGAGACGGTAGAAGCAGTTGCGCACAACTTCAGTAATATGAGTCTCAAAATGCAAGTGCTCGTCAAACACCACTCCAAGATTACGAGCTTCCTGCACCCTCTCAATGGGACAACCGTCAATCCTCACATCCAAAGTACCGTTACCCATTTTATTTAAAAAATCTCTTGATCCTATAATCAAGTATTTTGATTTGCCTGGGTTCAAAACCAGTGAATTTCGCATAGACCAGGCTGTGATCCTATCCAAATCCTCATTTACTCTTTTCACAGTGTCGACAGACTGCTGAGGATGAAAAGACAGATACATCTGCAAATCATCCGCATAAAGGTGGAACTTGGTGTTGAGCAGGCAGTTGGTGATGTCAGCACTGTATAGAATGAAAAGAAGAGGGCCTAGGATCGATCCCTGGGGCACACCTCTGCTCACGCACCTTGGACTAGAGGACTCAATGTATCCATCACTTTCACTTATCACCTGGACAAACTGAGAACGGTGATTCAAGTAGCTTTCAAACCACTGAACCGTCTCAGGCTGACATCCATAGTACGAGTAAGACAGCTTAGAAAGGAGAAGCGACGTATTGATTGAGTCAAAAGCACGTGAGAAATCCAGTAGGACAAGTATGGCACCCATTCCCTTATCTTTGCCTTCAAGGATATTACCGACCACATCAAGTAAGGCCGTGGCTGTACTATGTCCCTTACGAAAACCAGATTGAGCGAGCGGCAATATATTGTGCTCCTCAAGATATGCTCGGAGCTGGTTGGAGACAACCTTCTCTAGGACCTTGGAAAGACATGGTAGTAGGCTAATAGGGCGAAGTTCTTTCACGCTGGTGGGATTAGATATTTTAGGGATTGGTCTGACTATTGCCAATTTCCACAGATCCGGAAAAGTGGAGGAGGAGATGGAACGGTTGATGATCGCTGTTATAGCTGCAAGGGTACGAGGAAGAGTCATCATCAACATCTCAAGCGAGATATGGTCACAACCTTCAGCATTGGACTTCAAACTACGCAGTAAACTCAGCACCACATCCTCCTGGACGGGCTCCAGCTGGAAATTAGTATTACTGAATCTGTGTTTTTCATAGTAATCCAAGTCGGCAGCTGCGACCATACCACTACCTGGTACATCCAAAAAGTGTGCATTAATTTTTTCGGGATCAGTGCAGAAGTGCGGTAAACTGTGCTCTGGTGTTTTAGAGATAGCTATAGAGGATTTGATATGACTCCATAGCTTCTTAGGTTTTTTGATGTTTTTATTTATATATGTATTAAAATATGCTCGCTTTTCACTCTCCAAGGCTTAAATAGCCTTGGAGAGTGAAAAGCGAGCATATTTTAATGGATAGGCTATTTCCATTTCATCTGACTTTTCAACATAATATTAGCTAGTCAAACACTTACATAAAACGTTATATCCACAGTGTGACTTCGGCATGGAATGCTGCGGAGGACGTTGCTTCTATGGCGAATGTGATTGGTGTAAAGACAGTATGTAGGTATCACGTGTATTTGTAATATTATGATAGTAGACGAGGCCAAAGGATGTGTCTGTCGTATCACAAGCCCCAAAAGAATAAGCACTGCACTGCTGGTTCTAGGACAAGTTGGTTTCCTCACGATGTTTTCCTTCACCGTTTTGAGAGCAGTGGTGATGATGTAAATTACCCGCGACCTACGACTCGCAAGTCGGGGCCGTTACCGCTTGGCCACCACTACTCCTTCTAGAGTCAACTTTTTGAAATTATTGTTATGCTCACAGTTGACCACCATCTCACTTGATGGTAAGCGACGAAGTGGACAACGATGGAGCACGCTTGTTTAAAGTAATCAAACCGACGAGTCAACCGGTCAACCGTAGAGTTTTTAAGTCAAGACTGAATAGTCTTGACTTAACGGACTCTACGGTTACGGCCGTGTTAGGGAACTGAGAATGGGTACGGAATGGATACGGAATAGGAACGGAATAGGAGCGGAATAGGACCTGAATAGGAACGGAATAGGAACGGTATAGGAACGGAATAGGAACGGAATAGGAACGGAATAGGAACGGAATAGGAACGGAATAGGACCTGAATAGGAACGGTATAGGAACGGAATAGGAACGGAATAGGAACGGAATAGGAACGGAATAGGAACGGAATAGGAACGGAATAGGAACGGAATAGGAACGGAATAGGAACGGAATAGGAACGGAATAGTAACGGAATAGGAACGGAATAGGACCTGAATAGGAACGGTATAGGAGCGGAATAGGAACGGTCTATACCGTTCCGTTCCTATGAACGGAATAGGAACGGTATAGGAACGGAATAGGAACGGCATAGGAACGGTATAGGAACGGAATATGTACGGTATAGGAGCGGAAGAGGAACGGAATAGGAACGGTATAGGAGCGGAAGAGGAATGGAATAGGAACGGAATAGGAACGGAATAGGAACGGAATAGGAACGGAATAGGAACGGTATAGGAACGGAATAGGTACGGTATAGGAGCGGAAGAGGAACGGAATAGGAACGGAGTAGGAACGGAATAGGAACGGTATAGGAGCGGAATAGGAATGGTATAGGAGCGGAAGAGGAACGGAATAGGATCTGAATCGGAACGGAATAGGAGCGGAATAGGAAAAGAATATATAATAGAGGAAAGGGATAGGAAAGGAGTAGGAACGGAATAGGAACGGAATAGGAACGGTATAGGAGCGGAATAGGAACGGTATAGGAACGGCATAGGAACGGTATAGGAACGGAATATGTACGGTATAGGAGCGGAAGAGGAACGGAATAGGAACGGAATAGGAACGGAATAGTAACGGAATAGGAACGGAATAGGACCTGAATAGGAACGGAATAGGAACGGAATAGGAACGGAATAGGAACGGAATAGTAACGGAATAGGAACGGTATAGGAACGGTATAGGAACGGAATAGGAACGGTATAGGAACGGAATAGGAACGGAATAGGAACGGCATAGGAACGGTATAGGAACGGAATATGTACGGTATAGGAACGGTATAGGAACGGAATAGGAACGGTATAGGAACGGAATAGGAACGGAATAGGAACGATATAGGAACGGTATAGGTACGGTATAGGAGCGGAAGAGGAACGGAATAGGAACGGAGTAGGAACGGAATAGGAACGGAATAGGAGCGGAATAGGAAAAGAATATATAATAGAGGAAAGGGATAGGAAAGGAATAGGAACAGAATAGGAACGGAATAGGAACGGAATAGGAACGGAATAGGAACGGTATAGGAGCGGAATAGGAACAGTATAGGAACGAAATAGGTACGGTATAGGAGCGGAAGAGGAACGGAATAGGAACGGAATAGGAACGGAATAGGAACGGTACAGGAGCGGAATAGGAACGGTATAGGAGCGGAAGAGGAACGGAATAGGAACGGAATAGGAACGGTATAGGAGCGGAATAGGAACGGTATAGGAGCGGAATAGGAACGGTATAGGAGCGGAATAGGAACGGTATAGGAGCGGAATAGGAATGGTATAGGAGCGGAAGAGGAACGGAATAGGAGCGGAATAGGAAAAGAATATATAATAGAGGAAAGGGATAGGAAAGGAATAGGAACAGAATAGGAACGGAATAGGAACGGAATAGGACCTGAATAGGAACGGTATAGGAGCGGAATAGGAACGGTCTATACCGTTCCGTTCCTATGAACGGAATAGGAACGGTATAGGAGCGGAAGAGGAACGGAATAGGAACGGAATAGGAACGGAATAGGAACGGTATAGGAGCGAAAGAGGAACGGAATAGGAGCGGAATAGGAACGGAAGAGGAACGGAATAGGAACGGAATAGGAACGGAATAGGAACGGTATAGGAGCGAAAGAGGAACGGAATAGGAGCGGAATAGGAACGGTATAGGAACGGAATAGGAACGGAATAGGAACGGTATAGCAGCGGAATAGGAACGGAATAGGAACGGACGAGGAACGGAATAGGAACGGTATAGGAACGGAATAGGAACGGTATAGCAGCGGAATAGGAACGGAATAGGAACGGAATAGGAACGGAATAGGAACGGTATAGGAACGGTATAGGAGCGGAATAGAAACGGTATAGGAACGGAATAGGTACGTACGTTGATATCTGGACATTGCCTCCTTGCAGTGATTGGTGACCAACACTGGAACAACCCTCTGAGGGAGGCCAGTCTCAGGGATAACACTAATTGACTGCTACATTTGTTTACCGTAATTTCATTGTTTTATGGAGACAAGCTCAGGACTGTTGTGGGTGTTTTGAGAGGTTTCTGTTCCGGATTCGGTTGGAAGCACCCTGATATTACCATTTTGCGAATCGCCCGGAGGACCCGGTTTATTATGCGGTGGAGGTCTATCCCGCTTGGGTGAACCGCCGTGTCCTCATAGAGGTAATCGGCGTCAGTGACCTCTCGGTTTGGCCATCAATATGAGAGTTCGATTGGGCGAAGATACACGCGCTCAAGATTTCGCCGAAATTCATTTAAAAGCTGGAGACTCTTCATAGGGCAGTTCCCACTATGGAAAAACTTTTGTCTGCTACAAGGGGACGTCAGTCAAATACACACTAAAAAATCCTAGGTTAATGAAGAAGTAATTTTAACGCCCAAAATCATCAAGCTGCAACAATCAATGCAAGCATGCTCTCGCAAATTCTTCATAAGTACTGTTGTGGAGGAAGATAGATGATGATGATGGTAGTTTTTGAATTCACTTCCGGCTTTGTACTATCAGTGCACGTTATTCAGCTGAAGATCGGTGTCCCGATTATGCTCCTTCGTTTACCTCTACCAAAGGTGTCTAACAGCTTAAACTCTTTAGTGAAACATTATTGAGGCGAAAATTGTTACGGGAGGTAACTCTTTCGAACAATCTCGCAGCCCTAGCGGACATCGGCTAGAGGGCGCTATCCATTTCCTGACATCTCTTTGAGTCGCGCGTAGAGTATAACGTACCGTCGATTCAGGATTGCTTTGACCAGACGGCCGGACGGCACCACCGCAATCCCGTGTTTGCGATGGCTGGAAATCGCCCTACGGCTTTTAATACCCGGAGCGTCACCAGCAGCGACAGCTGAAGCATGAGGATGTCTTATCCCTCATAGTTTTAGCCACCTTCTTCGATCGTAGTGCTTCACTGAAGGAGGCTACTGGTTGACATTTTCTCCACCAACCGCCTCCATGAGGACACGGCGGCGCTCCGACCAAGCGGGACTGACTTCCACCGTATGCTCCATCGTATTCTCCAGGCAATCCACACAATGGTGAGACTCGAGTGTTTCTTCCCGCTGAATTCGATACAGATACCTCCCGAAACACCCACATCCGTTGAGTCCTGCACAAAGAGAGGACGCTGTGACGCCTCTGTAGCCACTCCTCAAAGACAGGTATTACCGCTGCGACTGTGGCGTGCTCACTGTGGCCCTGAAACGCAAAAGGCAACTGAAGGAAACCAGTTGGGTTTTTAGTCAGTAAAAGTCTGACACACTCTCTCTCGCTCTACCCAGAGTGGGAGAAGGTATTTAGTGATTTATCTACCTTAAGAAGAAGATGCAAACCCTAAAGGCTGCGGATGGCGAGCTCAGGATCAGCTCCACTGATCGCTTTTTTTTGACAGCCTGAATTTAAAAGCACGTAATTAATTTATTTATCATCATTTTAAAATCATACAATGTTGTTTTACCAGAACATGAAACCAGAAGCATACATAAACTAAAGCCTTTTCTCCTTGGGGTAGGCAGAAATGCCAACAGCTACGACCCTTACATACTCTGTCTATTCATTGACGTTCATACGTTTCAGTAACATGTTTCCTGAAGGTAATTAGCGTTTTTACCTGAACTGAACTGAAAGTACAATAACTAATTGCGATGCTTTCGGAATGAATTGCAAGCAAAGAATGATTGTACAGTTTCACGAACTTAACTCGGACGAAGTCGCGGGCAACAGCTAGTTTATATCAAACCTGACTACGTAGTAGGTACAGGTCCATAGTATGTACAATAACATAAAAACTTTTTTACAAAAAAAAAGTAACCGACTTCACTAATAAAACACTAGTTTAGTAAACAGTAGTTTTAGTGTTTCTTTTAGTGGTCGGTTATTTTTTTTTTTTGTAAAAAGTTTTTTATTTCACACTTTTTAGTTGCAATATACTTATAGCCAGAGTACCTATTTCTCATGACAATTCCAATTAACCCAAACACTGCTAGGATACATTGTTTTATTATGAGGATCCCGTGTGCACCTTCCACCTTCCGGCTCCATCATCAGATCAGTTCGATAGTACCTTATAGTCAAAGTGCATCTCATTACAATTTTAACAAGCCTAAACACGGCTAGGATACATTGGTTAATTCCGGCTCCATCATCAGATCAGTTCGATAGTACCTTATAGTCAAAGTGCATCTCATTACAATTTTAACAAGCCTAAACACGGCTAGGATACATTGGTTAATTACGGAGTTCCGGTGCCTATCTTGCGGCTCCATCATCATCATCAGATCTTTTCAATGATACCATTTTAAACATAACTATTCAGAACTATTTATTTATTTATATTGTCATAGTCGCTTAACTATCTTCATTGTGATATCAATGTGAGAATGAAGTTACGTTGGACATTTCAGGTCTTCTTCATCAGTTCCACTTCATAAAAATGTTACTTTTTAACATTTACAGTCAAAGTTCTTGATGAATATACCAAAATCACCATATATTTACCAAAATCGCCTATAATATTTGAGGAGTTCCCTCGATTCCTCATGGATCCCATCCTCAGAACTGGATCTTGATAAAAATGGGACCAATCTGGAAGCATATCCTTTAAGAGGCAAATCGGTCCATAAACGATGGAGTTCTGAGGTAACAAACATAAAAAATCGCTGTCATCCGGAAACGTGACGTGCGGCACCGAGTAAATGGAACCTGAGTTATTCCATAGGCGGCACCTATCAATATTTTTCACAGGTGCCATTACTGGAATAATTTATTATTTAAAATTTTATTCCACAAATGGCACCTACAGATTAGTAGCTATTAGGTTGGTATGTTTATTTTTTAGGACATCAAAATCTAATAGGTATTCGATCGACTCCTGCATAACAAACAGCGTCATTGTGGGGAGCTGAAATTCTAAGTGTCTGATGCCCAGCAAATGCTTAGATAATACTCTTTCGGTACGGGTACGCTCAGAACAAATTTGCTATATAATTCTGTACTTTCATCTTTTTTAATTATTGCTTGTTATCTTGGCTTGGGCTTGCGGTTACCGGATGATCGGATGGCGAGCCACCCATTGCTCGCCGTCCGATCGTCCGGTAACCGTTTGGACCGGGCCCAAGTCGTCGACGGCGCGTACTGTTCCACGCGCGCCTTAAGGAGATGTCAACAACCGTAGGGGCCCAGCAGGGTCGAAGCCTACTAAATGATGCGAAAGAGATCCCGGGGCCCTGGAAAAATGGCAAAGAAGGAACAGGAGTGGGTTTTCAATCAGTAAAAGTGTGACACTATCTCTAGCTCCACCCAAGAGCGGGGGATGTCAATAGATGATTTTCCCACCAGAAAAAAAATAATAAAAAAATCCCCAAAGGGGTGAAAATTAAATGGGATTCCAAAGTTTTTAGGAAGAAGTCTACTAACACGTGGCCAAAGCCGCTGGCAAATAAGCCAAAAATACTTTTGAATAGTCAAGAAGTCAGAAAAATTAAGCTAATTGCACATTCCAAGACATAGATCTCTATAGAGAAGAATGTGCAAAAACGCCATGGACACTCTTACTCGTAAATAGAAAGAAATAAGAAAGAAAACATGTTTATTCTGCCTGAATAGACGAACAATTCGTTTCAAAAATACAAAAACCAAGTTCCCTGACAGGCCATGTGTGTACCGGGCATAACTGTATTGCACCACTAGGACCATATATAACACAGCTGTCTAGGTTATCTGTTGCATTTTGATGCCGGCCTCAACAGAGACAAACATAAACAAAAACTAAACCAAAAAACAAAAGAAAATATCATAATTTTAAACAATAAGAACTATGAATCAAAGTTGTGCGTCGCATCTTAGCAATAATAGGCCGTTGCTCAGCATATACCGTGACGCTAGGCAAATCTAGCCATCTACTGTGCTGGTTTTCAGCAACCACCGATCAAGTGACAAATAGTCACTCGAACGGTGGTTGCTGAAGACAATAAATCATGTCATAATACAAATATCTCGGTTACATATTTCTTGTCGCTTCATTTATGTGGGAACAATTTATGTACCTAAATAAAGTAAAAAAAAAAAATAAGCCCCTGGCAGCTAAGAGATGACCAGTCTCAAGTGACAGGGTCCGTTCACGAACATGACGCGTATATCAGCATCATTCAGCTCCACCATTTTGAACAGAACCGAATGATCCAACAGACACACCACCATCAGCGAGACATTTGAATGAGCATGACAAACTCTCAACTGCCATGTTTATTAATGTCAAATAAATCAAATAATAGGCATACACGTACACTCATTTATTGTAAATTGATTTATTCATTACTATTGTATTTTTCCATTAAAATAAATTTTATTGTATATAACAGAACAATATAAAAACCACCAAGTGCGAGTCATACTCGCACACGAAGATGACCGTACCGTTATATTTGATTTTATTTTGTTTTCTGCTCCAATGTCAAGTAGAATTGAATAATAAACTTGTTCCTTTACATGCTGTGTGACTTTCTTTACTTTTAGCTAAACATGTCTTATTAGACCGAAATGTCACGTGGTTTAATCTAGGCCCTAGACAAAGAGAAATAAAGAGGTTGTATAGTCATTGCCCTCAGATATTCATACGCTCGGATGCTTCCTCTACTGAAGGATAAGTTCAGAAGATCACGTCGCCGCGTCGTATGGAATGAGTGTCCAGAATGTACTATGTGAAATAAATTGACACTTAAGGAACCTTGGGGCTTAACTAAAACTTACTTACTTGACTTACTTAGCTGATCGAATATGTAACGTGACCTTAACGGATAGCATGGCCTTAATAAGTTATTCATTCCAGACAAATGCATAAATGAATCAGTAAGTCTTATTACTCACTATTTCATTTTTTGTTCAGCCGCGACAACATGATCCTCGCTATCGGTTACTACCTTTTGATAATACCAGTCATTTTATTTTTAGTCTTATTTCTCTTGGTCTTAACTTTATCGCTATATGTGAAACTAAAATTAGAACCCGTGAAGGGAGTGTGTACATCTAATGTTCGACTAGATGGAAAGATTGCACTCGTGACCGGCGGCAACCAGGGCATCGGGCTGGAGACCGCACGCGACCTCGCGGCCAGAGGAGCGCGAGTGATCATCGCCTGCCGGGACGCCAAGGTAGCCGCAGAAGCTGTCGCCGACATAACCGCCACTACAGGCAACAATCACGTAGAATTTAGATCTCTAGATCTAGCAAAATTCAGCAGTGTGCGGAAATTCGCTGACGACTTCAATAGCTCCTATGACCGTCTCGATATTTTAGTGAACAACGCTGGTTGCGCCGGTCTCATTTCGAAGTTTACTGAAGATGGGATAGATGTAGTGATGCAAGTCAACTACTTCGGAGCCTTCCTGCTCACGAACCTGCTGCTGGACAAAGTGATCGCCTCCAAACCCAGTAGGATTATTATAGTGTCGTCCTATCTTCACAATTTCGCAAGATTACGTGTCGACGACTTACATAAAGCCGCAGATAAAGGTGTTTTTGGCAATTTTATTACTTACGCGAATAGTAAGTTATGTGATGTTCTGTGGACGAAGGCATTGGCTAAGAGATTACCTCAAGGAGTGACAGTGAATTCTTTACATCCTGGAGTTGTTAAAACCAATATATTTCAAAGGCTATCTGCTTTTGGACTGAAGCTAATCAATTGTCTCTGCGACATATTGTACAAGACACCAAAAGAAGGAGCACAGACGACAATATACTTGTGTGTTTCTGAAGAAGTGGAGGGCGTGCGAGGGAAGTACTTCATGGAGTGTAAGGAAGCTGAATACAGCAAGAAGGCTGATGATGATGAGTTAGTTGAGCAAGTGTGGAACAAGAGCTTGGAGCTGACGAGTTTGAGAGAGTCACAAGTCACCCACCCAAATGATAACGTGTGAAATATTAAGTGTATAACATATTCTGTGGTATAGTATAGGCCTGTGGGACGTACTGTCAGCCCAAAACTTCGACATGTGTTTTATGTACACTTCATGTAAAGCAGACAACTGAAAAAAGTTGATATAACCGATTTTAGTAATATTTGATTATGTTACACCTGTGCCTATATGCCCGCCCTCTTTATTTTTGCAGTATAAAAATTAAAAAACTTATTTACAAAAAAAAATAACCGACTCCACTAAAAAAAACACTAAAAAGATCAAAATAACTTCAATTTCAGAAGTTGGTGTTTCTCAGCCTATTTGTTTTTTTCTTATTTAACACCAAATTTCGAAATTAAAGTTATTTTGATCCTTTTAGTGTTTTTTTTTTTGTGAAGTCGGTTATTTTTTTTTTGTAAAAAGTTTTTTATTTCACACTTTTTAGTTGCGATACATTTATAACCAGAGTGCCTATTTCTCATGACAATTCCAATTAACCCAAACACTGCCAGGTTACATTGTTTTATTATGAAGTTCCTGTATCTACCTTCCATCTTCCGCCTCCATCATTAGATCAGTCGATAGTACCTTATAACCAAAGTGCATCTCATGACAATTCTAATAAGTCCAAACACGGCTAGGATACATTGATTAATTACGGAGTTCCTGTGCCTACTTTCCGGCTCCATCATCAGATCAGTTTGATAGTACCTTATAGCCAAAGTGCATCTCATGACAATTCTAATAAGCCCAAACACGGCGAGATTACATTGATTAATTACGAAGTTCCAGTGCCTACCTTCCGGCTCCATCATCATCATCAGTTTACTTCGATGATACCATTTTCAACATAACTATTCAGAACCATTTATTTATTTGTATTGTCATAGTCGCTTAACTATCTTCATTGTGATATCTATGTGGGTATGAAGTTTCGTTGGCCATTTCTGGTCTTCTTCACCAGTTCCACTTCATCAAATGTTACTTTTTGACTGTAAATGCTCAAGTTCTCGTTGAAAATACCAAAATCACTATATGGTTGCCTGTAATATTTGAGGAGTTCCCTTGATTTCTCATGGATCCCATCATTAGAACTGAATTTTGAAAAAAATAGAACCAATATGGAAGCATCATCCTTTAAGAAAAAAAAAAATTGGCAAATCGATCCATAAACGACGGAGTTCTGAGGTAACACATAAAAAAAATACAACTGAATTGATAACCTCCTCCTTTTTTTGAAATCGGTTAAAACTATGACTATAAGGTATACTCTACTTTGAATATGATTAACGAGTTTTAAAGTGATATAGTTATATAAATAAAGCAGTCGTTAAATACATTACTTAATGGCCTTTTTAAGTATAATAATATAATATTCCACAACTATCACACAACGCCGTCTAATCCCGAGCTAAGCAGAGCTTGTGTGTAGACAACTGATAAACATGCATATATAGTAATAAAAACATACATATTATAGATAAATTACACCCAGACACAGAACAAAATATGATCATGCTCATCACACAAACATTTGTCCTGGGTGAGAATCGAACCCACGACCTCCGGCATAGCAGTCAGGGCCACTAACCACTAGACCAACAGGCCAGTCAAAGTACATTTTAGAAAATTAAAAAATATTTTTGATAAAAAAAATGCACTAAATAAAAATATGGGGTAAAAGCAAATGCTTGAAATCTTATAAAAATCATGCTTAGCAAACAGATTTCAAGTAGCACAAAAAACTTTGTATGGTTTGAAGAAACCTTTACCGCAGATCCCAGACTCAGATTTGGCCTTGAATCTGGGCTGAACTGTAAAATACAAGCTGATCGCGTCTGCAAAAATTTTTTTTTTTTTTTAAATTCATATAAACCAGTGCTTGACTGCGATCCCACCTGATGGTAAGCAGCGATGCAATCATTGATGGTGAGGCGCACTAGTTTATTAAGAGCCTATTGAATCAGTCTTCTTGATGATGAAAAAATTGACTGGGTACTAGATGGAGTCGAGTGTGCAAAATATAAGAACCGCATTCTGAGTATAGTTTTGAACTCAGAAAAGCATGCAGATTGTGATTCTGGATGTTGCCAAGAGGTTTATCGTTATTTTTTTGTACACCCCACCCCACAGATATCAAGTACCTAAATGAACTGAATAAATTCTTTGGAATCATTTTAATGATTATTTAGTGATAATATCCAATTGTTTTTATAAATAAAGATACTTATAATTAGGCAACTGAAAAAACACAAAAAAAAAAATATGAACAAGAACAGTTGATATTTTTTTGATAATAACTATCGAAATAATAAAAAAATATTAACTGTATTTTTTGGATAACATGATATGATCGTAATTTTTTTTTAATATTTTCTATATTTTAGTTTTTTTTTTCTATCCATTAAATCGTCGTGGTTTTAATGATGATCGTCATTTTTTTAGTAGTTAAAAAGTCAAGGATATTTGGGACAGGGATAAAAATGTATAACAGGACTATATAATGTGCAGGCTTTTAAATAGTTCATCGTGGTCTACCTTATCGTTATATATATTTTGTACTTTTAGCTGTAAGTCACCCAAATAAAATAAAATAAATTCTATAATAACTTAAATATATTTTAAATCTCAAAGAATTATGAAGTAAAGCATAATTATTATATTATTGAATCAATGACTTTCTAAATTAAAAAAAAAAAAAAAACAAAATAGAAGTATAAATTATGTAATTATATTCTATTATTGTTATTATTTGTATTGTATTTGTGTTTGTGTTGTGTTAATTTATGTAAATTGTATGTGTGGCTATGAAATTTGAATTTGAACTATATGGACTTTTTCTGAATACATTGTAATAGACAGACACGAGTAATACATAATGACCTATTTACCTATCCATGTACCGATCATACCTTTTGCCATTTTATAACAGGTATATTTTTAGAAATACTCTGCAGTTTTTTTTTTTGAGGTGGAAAATCATCAAATGTCTTCTCCCGCGCTCTGAATGGAGCGAAGGGGTGGTCAGACTTTTACTGACTAGAACCCTTCGGCCCTACTAGCCCCTACGGTTTTGCTGACATCTCTTTGAAGCGCGCGTGGAACACTATGCACCGTCGACTCAAGCTCGGTCCATACCGGACGGCCGGACGGCGAGCTACCCATTGGTCGTCTTCCGCAAGCTACAAAAGCCTACGGTAGCCGAGAATCACCCTGCGACTATCAACGCCCGGGGTGTCTCCTGTGGCGGCTGCTGGGGCGTTAGTATGTCCGTTCCCTTACGGTTGTGGCGATCTTGTTTGCTCGCGTCAGCGTAACAGACAGCGCTGACGCTGCTAGGCAGGTCACCGCGCTGCAACCAGTCGTAACCGGTGTCCCACAGGTGCGGCCCCAGTACCGATCCCTATGGGACACCGCCTCATATCTGTCGCAGGTTTCACTTTCCCCGATGACCGGGGTAGATGACGGCCCTGTCCGTCAAATAGGGCTCGATCACACGACAGAGGTAGGTCGGCATCCGGTAATACCGAAGTGCCTCCCTAATGCAACTCCAGGGTAGGCTATCGATGGTATTAGTGAAGTCAAGAAAAACCGCTAAGACGACCCTATCCCAGGATACCATATCCCCCGTAATAAGGGCTCACACGCGCATGATGGCGTCCACTGTGGAGCGCTCCCTGCGGAAACCAAACTGGCTGTCCGTAAAATCCGGCCCACCCATACCAGCCGCGCGATGAATTACTCTGTAGCTGCCCAGTGTTTTGAAGTTGGTCCTTCGGCTGATTTCACCCCGGTTGTGTCAAATTGCCATACCATCGGGCTATAAGATTAAAGAAACAGACGGTGTACAGGCTAGAGCATTATAACATCTCCATGTCCTCCATGGCTAATCTCCGTTGAGATTGCCCACCGCGATCGAAATTCGGTCGAGAGGATTATTATGGGAGTAAGGAGGTTTTTTTATTATTTATTTTAATGACTTTTATACTTACAAGTATATGTCAGTTCGATTTACCCATTTATAAACATAGCTCATCAATTAAATTAAATTCTCGAGATAAAAGTCTAACTAAACAAAAGACAAGTTCTTCAATATTAGAGTTTGAAAGGAATGTGTTGAATAATTCCTTTATCTGCGTGAAATTGAACACATTTCATCAATAAATCAAATACATTATCTATTACCGGGGTCACATTTAGGGAATGAAGTCTTTCCTACTAAAAAAACCTTTTACAAAAAAAAAAATACAACCGACTTCATTGTAAAAAAAAATACTGAAAAGTGCAAAATAACTTTAATTTCGGAAGTTGGTGTTTCTATAATAGTTTTGTCTCTTTATTATTTAACACCGACTTCCGAAATTAAAGTTATTTTGCACTTTCAGTGTTTTTTTTTTTGTACATTGAAGTCGGTTGTATTTTTTTTTTTGTAAAAAGTTTTTTATTTTACACTTTTTAGTTATGGTACCACCACTAAAAAGTACTCCTCAGCCAAACTTACCTTACAGCCAGAATGCATCTCATGGCAATTCTAATACTTAATCCCAAACACGGTTAGATTACATTAATTTATTACAGAGTTCCGGTGTCTAACCAGGCTTCATCATCAGATCAGTTCGATATATTCTCACTCTTCTTTCAGTCAGTCATCGATTACACGTATAGGCAAAGCAATTTTACTTGTTACAACGGTTCTGCTGTGATCCTATGAGGAGTTTTGTTCCAACTCTTCGAAGATCATGATCAGATTATAACAATATTTCTATGGGACCAACGCAGAAGCATAACCTTTCAATCAAAAAAAAATAATAATTCAAAATTGGTCCACAATTGACCGAGAAATCGGTGAACAAACATAAAAAAAAAATACATTCAGCCGAAGATAGAACCTTCTCCTTTTTGAAGTCGATTAAAAACGACTTGGATGTCGAAAACCTATGAACGATAAAATAGAACATTGTTAGATTATTTAGCTTGAAATTTTACGTGCCATCAATCACGAAAACCTTTCCATAATAAAAATGGGTGAGTACCTGACTATATAATAACTAAGTAGGTTTCAAAAATTCATTATACATTACAAAGCCGAGAAAAGTGAGGAATTTCAAACTTTAATGAATTTACGAAGCTTATAGGTTGACAGTAGTGACATTGAAATGGATACAACGGAGCGTGGATTAAGGGGCTCAACTATTTAGTTTTCGTATAATGATATTAAAACTAGATGTCTGCCAAATAATTTATTTTAATAAGAAACTGTGGATCTTTCATGGGTGACTATTAAAGCACTGTAGTTTAATTGATGCGAGTTTTAATCAGGTTTAGTTATTTTCTCCTTTTATGAGATTTCGTTTTAGTGAGAAATCATCACTGACTCCTCCCACTCTGACTATTGTGAGAGGGTGTCAGACTTTTCCACCGTATTCCTTCAATTGCTCTTTACGTTCCAACGTTCCGGCAACGGTCAATTCAGTCAGATGTGTATTAACCAACCAGTTTAACCTACTAATTGACGCATTCAAATCTTGAAAGTTCCGAGATGAACTACACGATATTAGTCCATTTAAATCTATGAGGTCCTTTTCCTTAAAAATCACCTCAGACATTAACTAACATGACTCTCCTAGGATTTGACCTTTACACATTGATTTCGAACCCTGAGTTTGTTTCTTCTTGGGTAGTCAGTTAGGAAACACCGGCCTCATTTACATACTTGAAATTAATGTTTGATATAACTACGTATGTACCAAATAAAAAAGTAAAGCGTCGAGTATTTGGTTTGATAATCTATTTATAAATACTGTACCTACACTACCTCTCTCCGGTCTGCTAAAAGAAAAAAAATCTATACAAGATAAATAACACGACTAACATAACAGTTAAACTAAATCAAGCGGTTACAATATACAAATCAAACATTTTAAACATATTTAATTTAGTTTTCAATACCTACATGAATAACAATTACTGTTCATTGTTCTAAATATATACATATGTATAACACAATACAATTAATAATATTGTTTTGATTTTATTGTGCATTCGAAAAACAAATGTACATGCAAAACAATTATTATTTGTCACCACCGTTACCATAGCAACGCGATCAACAATATCACACTCGACTTGCGTCTCGCAATTAGTAATGGTTCACTGAACATTAATTAAACGTAATGGCTTGATATTTAATCTGTGGAGGCTAAATTGATCACTATATCGAAGATAAACACTGTTTAGGCTGTCAAGGGCGATCGATTTGTCAGAAATACATACTTGAATACTCATTATATTTTTATTTCGTCGATGTTTTTATCAGCCGACTTTTGACAGCACTATAAAATTAGAATGGTGATGAAATGATTCACTTCGCAAAGGGATATCGTCAATATCTATGTTATTTACAAGCCTGTTGGTCTAGTAGTCAGTGACTCTGACTGCTATGCCGGAGGTCGTGGGTTCGATTCCCACCCAGGACAAATGTTTGTGTGATGAGCATGATCATTTGTTCTGTGTCTGGGTGTTATTTATTCTTAATATGTATGTATTTAGAAATATATAAGTATGTTTATCAATTGTCTAGTACCCATACCACAAGCTCTGCTTAGTTTGGGACTAGATGGCGTTGTGTAAAAGTTGTGGAATATTATTATTATTATTATATGTTATTAGAAATTTGCCAAGGGATATCCAAGCAATATGTCCATTGCTTATCAAGGTAACTCTACGGGAAGGTACCACAGGACAGCCGAGTAGTATTTATATCAAGGGTAGAACCATATCGTTGTATTGGTCACTTAGTCGTGGTCGTTTGTATAGGTAATATCGACGCACATCGTCCACATTGAAACATAAGTCTGGTATATTTAAAATGTAGACCTAGGTAGACGTTCAAATATGTTATATTGGCTATCGAGAATGTTCTGGATCCCAATATTGGAGTTTCACTTTGCTGCCAAAGCACGATCGGCGTATATTGGCATAACCAAAGTTGACAGGAGCAACAGACATAGACATACATTCGGGCATGTTTCTAGTACATTTGTACATTTGATTTCAGTTTCTGTGAACTATGTATGGTTATAACAATAGCTACGTTGTTATTGATTCTATTGTTTTTTTATCAAAAAAGTTTCACTGAAGCATATAATTTTCATAATAATATTTCTAAAGAAGTTTCAAATGAATAAGTCGAAGTAAATTATGTATTATCCTGTATTTATTATTGTACAATATTTTTTTATCTACACTAATATTATGAAGAGGTAAAGTAAGTTTTTTTTTTGTTTGTAGTAGGTAATCTATGAAAGTACTGGTCCGATTGCGAAAATTTTTTCATCGATAGAAAGCTACTTTATCCCTGAGTGACATAAGCTATAAGTATTTTTTTGTATGCGAGCGAAACCGCGAGCAAAAGCATACATGAAAAAGCAATTAGAATTTTAAATTTTAGTATGAAGATGGGAATATATCGATATCTCTCTTCTTCACACATAACCTACTGGCGGTGACTTCATATTTCATTGAATGAATCCTTATTCTATTACTAGACAGTTTCCCTTTCCACCAGATTTATAACTTACTTACTTAATATTGAACAGATTTGAAAAAAAAAATGTTCTATTTGCGATTTTTGATAAAGTTAGATATTATTTAGGAACAGTGGTGGCCGAGTGGTAACCGCCTCGACTTACAAATTGTAGATCGTGGGTTCAAAACCAGCCAGGTGCATTTAGCTCGCCGTCTGAACGTCAGGTAACTGTCCAGACCGAGCCCAAATCGTCGACGGAGCGTACTGTTCCACGCACGCCTCAAGATGTCAGCAAACCATAGGGGCCCAGCAGGGTCGATGCCTACTGGGGCCAAGAGTTTGTTTCTGAAAGGAAAACTCGGCCCTGGTATGAAAGGCAATGAAGGAACAGGAGTTGGTTTTTAGTCAGTAAAAGTCTGACATAAAAAGCCAGGTGCATTACTTTGTGTAATTTATTTCATCACCACTGCTCCCTCGCGCGCGGGGGGTATTATTAATATAATATGACATTTATTTCAGACAAAAGTCCATATATTGTTAGTAACACAAGAAACCTTATAAAGCTATTGTTAGTACATACAAAGACAATCAGAGCGCCACCACACAGTAGCATCAGTTTTGGTCAGGCCCTGGACGCAACCACCCTTTGTGTGTACGTGTGGTCGCATCCAGTGCCGCCACATCGGCAACTCCCAGCGACCCACGAACACGTGCTGGCCCACATGCGCTTCTTCACAGACGCACTAGCTTCTGCCAGCGGCTTCACCCGCGTGAAAGTTTCTCCTAACAAACTTTAGACCTCCATTTCATCCGCTTAGGAGGTGAAATTTGGAAAATCCTCTCTTAGTGCTCAACTATGTCATAATAGGAATCCCTGTCAAAATTTCACACTTCTAGTCCCCGCAATTTCGACTGTGTGCTATATATGTCAGTCAGTCAGTTTCTCCTTATACATATATCACACACACACATCACACACACACACACACACATTCACACACTACACACACACACACACCATCACACACATCATCATTGTACACTTATTTTTAATTATGTTTGTCCTGTATTTTTGTTTATGTGGTGTACAATAAAGAATATAATAATAATAATGTATACTCGTATATAGATTACACAGAATGGAAAACTCCACATAGTCCCGTTACATGAACTAATCTCGTGGATGATTTTTACTGTCATGAACTAATCTAAATCTACTCCCTTCAATATTTGAACATGAA
Source organism: Mythimna impura (assembly GCA_905147345.3). Taxonomy (NCBI): domain Eukaryota; kingdom Metazoa; phylum Arthropoda; class Insecta; order Lepidoptera; family Noctuidae; genus Mythimna; species Mythimna impura. The sequence goes on along the minus strand of LR990356.1, from coordinate 13,615,319 downwards.
TCCAAAGTCTGTAACACTGATTACGTAACTGTTCTAGAAACATCTCCGTAACTTATCTTCAATTTCAGTCCCCTATCCCTTTAACTAACTACTTACACTACCATAATCATAGTTTAGTGGATGATAAGTCAGATATTGTAGTCTCAAGTGGGTGGATAGAATGACTTCATTAGAAGATATTTTCTGCTGCCTTGTTCGCGGAAGACACCTACTATAAGTAATGTCTATATTGCAATAAAGTGACTGTTTTAATGAGGATAATATAAGTAAACTTTTGGCATATAAAGTAGAAAGGCTTCGACCCTGCTGGGCCCCTAATGGTTTGCTGACATCTCCTTGAGGCGCGCGTGGAACAGTACGCGCCTTCGACGACTTAGGCTCGATCCGGACGGTTACCGGACGATCGGACGGCGAGCTACCCATTGCTCGCCGTCTGCGACCCCCGCTTAAGATGGCCGGAAATCGGGATCGGGATCGCGACGGTATCCGGTACAGGTGGGCTCTCAATCCATAACTCGCTTATTTGATTTTCACAAATTCTAATCCCAAATTCCACAATTCTTTGGGAATATTGACTAGCTAAATATTAAGCATATTTTCAAAGAATTTTAACAAACGGACTCCCCAAACGGAAACCCATATTCACCATACATACGCACACTTTTTTTTTAAGCTATACAAATCTTAAATAATCTTTTACTATCTAGTAGATACTACTTCTCTAGGTCAAGGTCGATGCCCTAGTCCCTTTATGTTGTCAGAACTTTAAATAAATAAAAGGTAAAAAGAAGCACAATATGAAATATTCCTTGCCTGTGGGTGCTCCATATACACCGACCATTGACATCGAAAAATGTGAGCACAGAGACTTACTAATTCTGTCACGTCGAGACCTCGTGTGACCACTAGACTACATACCTCTAATAGCGTAGCGAAAATAAAAAACATACATTTTCCAGTAGTCTCTCCTTGAATTGGCAAGAAATTTTCGAAAGCTCCAGTGAGTTTAATAATATTACTCTACATAAATGAAAGCTGTTGTGTTTTATTAGAAAATAGGTGGAATATCATCAAATAAGTCTCCATACTTCTGGTGACATTCCGCTTCGCTAAGCGGAATGTCAGACTTTTACTGACTAAAATCCACCTGTATTTCTTTCCCTTTGCGATCTAAGGCCACGGTTTCTTTTCCAAACAACCCCTCAGCCCTAGCAGGCATCAGCCTTACTGGGCCCCGTTCATATTGCTGATTTGGAGGTATGCGGAACAGAGAGTAAAGTCCCGCAAACCTCCGTTGAAAAGGGAGGATCCTCCGACCAGACGGGTGTTATATCTGGTGGGCAACTGCCCGTTAGATGATTTTGGGCTGTTCTATATGTTCTAATCGCACGGAGAACTTTGACTGCGCGATGCAGGATTAGTTCTTATGTGACGCCATAGATGTCACTACACTGACATATCTTTGAAGCACGTGTGGAACACAACGCACCGTCACCTTGGGCATAGTTCTTACCGGACGGCGAGTTACGCGCTGCTGTCTGAGACACAGATATTTATTTATCTAGTTCAGACGCAGATGTTCACTGTATTGAGTTTTATTATTAAGCTGTAGGTATCCCAAAGTGCTTGTATTGTGAATTTAAGATATTTGTAAAATAAATATATGTATATAAATTAAAAATAATTTGGAATAGATAATTTGGATTGGTTTATTCATAGACTCGTTGTTAATTTGATACAATTTTCATCACACTAATATTATAAAGGCGAAAGTTTGAAATGTATGTTGTTAATGTTCATGCTCCTTCATTCATCAGATATTTGATATCTGCATGGATTTGGACAGGGGGCGCCGACTCCGTGGGTGCTCGGGGATCGAGCACCTATGAGAAATAAACAGTGGGTGCTGAGCACCCCTGAGAATAGACATCAAGGAACAGATCAGTAATCGCCTTTTAGGATAAGTATAAATTATAACATTTCTTGATAATAAAAACTAGTTTCATTTTTATATAATGGTTTCATTTTATATTTTTATCAAACATAATTAATAATTAAGTACGCAGTATGTAAGTAGGACATTTATTTATTTGTCGGTCGATCAGTGTGCATTTCTCTTCTCACACTTCGCCACTTTTTCGAGTCCATCAAATGAGCACGAGCACCCATGAGGTTTTCTAAAAGTCAGCGCCCCCCGATTTAGATGACACTTGTCACACAAGTAAACCATGTCTTGGTAATAATAGCACACAGAAAACTTTTTATCGCAGGAGTTTTTTTTTTCTTGGGATAATTTCCCGCTTTCACGCGGGTCTGTGATCGCTCGCTGTCAGAAACTAGTTGACATATAAATCATGCTGTCTTTTCCGCACATTCTGACAAATTTCAAGGTACACAAAGAATAGTATTAATATACACTATAGCAATAGTATCCCCTGTACCCAATATGTTCTCTATCCATTAATGTAGAATACGTTTTTCGGCTGACATGGATGGATGGATCACGTAATGGTAAATAATGGAAAAGCGAAATACAAATGCCTTTATACGACATTTAAACACGCTGACTGTAGTTATTTACTACAGCAAAGGTTCAACGATACGGCTTTTATTCAGACAACGCAACCAATTAGCATGGCTAGACATTTAATACTATTAAAATCATATACTCAAGTATATGATTTTAATTTCAACTCTGTATCTCCACGCGTTCCCGAGATAAAGGGTCTTGACAGACAAACAGACAGACGGACAACAAAGTGATCCTATAAGGGTTCCGTTTTTTGAATGAGAATAGAAGGAATGAGAGAGAGTGGCAGATTTTTACTGACCTACCCGTGTTCCTTCAGTTGCCCTTTGCGTTCCAGGACCGTGCTGATTCTTTCAAACAATCCTGCAACCCTGGTAACTGGTGGGACTTACCATGACATGTTAAAATGTCATGTGCGAGCGAGAAAGAGGGATCCAGCTCTATACCTTATATAGCGCCATCCACAGTTTAACTTAGTTCAGATTGCGTTAACAGCTCGTGATAGCACTGTAACTTGTACCAGCAATACCCGTCGAAGTCCCTTCTTTGAGGAGTGGTTGGAAAGGCAACACGGCGTCCTTACATTCCGCATGACGCAGGTCCTCACTGGACATGGTAAGTTCGGGAGGTTCCTGCACCGGATTCGAGCGGAAGAAACGCCCGGGTGTCGCTATTATGTGGACCGCCCGGAGGACACGGTGAAGCATACGGTAGAGGTGGGCCCCGTCTGGGCAGAGCACCACCGCGACGGTTGGCAGCGATCGCCAATCAAATATTGTCAATCAGACTTATCTGACTGACAAACATCAGCGAAAAAAATTAAATCAATTTCATAATCAATTCAAATTTTGAAATTGGCCTTTAGATATGCACACAAATCATAATCAACTTTGTAATGTTCCCCTTGCTGGGACTCAGACCTTTTCTTCAGGATAGAGAATTGGCCATATTTAATCCACCACTCAGGCCCAGTGCAGGGTGGTGGAGGACATAAATCTTCGAATTTTTGGATCTAGGACCTGCCGGTTTCTTCACGATATTTTTCTTCACCGTTTTGAGGAATGATGAAACCAATTACACGAAAAAAAGCTAATGCCTGGGTTTGAACCTACGACTTACAAGTTGTGAGTCCGGACCGTTACCACTAGGCCACCACTGCTCAATAGATATGCGCTTTGTCTAAAATGCACAAACGATTCTTGCACATTCTTCTCCATAGAGATCTACGCTTTGGAATGTGCAATTAGCATCATTTTTTTCTGGCTGACTGACTTCTTGACATTTCAAAAGTGCCTGTAAATGGTTTATTTGAAATAAAATGCTTTGAACTTTTTTGAATCGACACTGCTTAAAAAACACGCATTACCTATATCTGCTCATGTCAAAAATGCACTACATATTTTAATACCCGAATTTTTTTAGCAAAACAGAAATAAAAACCATATTTACATTCAAAAATAAACTTGACAAAGGCGATTACAACCAAAGCTGCTTTAAATTTAAGCTGTATAAACATACACAACATTTCTGCAATCACAATTTAACTCGGCTTAAATTAAGGCCCCGTATAAAGTAAATAAGCTAGTGCTAACTATAAACCTTAGCGACATTGCCTCATAAAAACTGATTTTAAATGAAAAATATTAAATTTAACCCCTAGACGTAAACAATAAGAGCTGACTACGCTAAAATTGAATGAAATATCAAAAGTTTTATACGAAAATAACGATATTAAATTTCGATTCAGACGCTTCAGAATTTATTTTTAGTAAAAATTGCTGTCAGCGTTAAGTCTCATGATTTTTTCGAGAATAATAATTTTGAAACGATATTTTGAATACCTCCCCGATGGTAATAATGAAATTATGGAAATATTAAATGCAAAATTGGTACACAAGATATTAAAACCAGTGACGATTATTGTAATTACATTGAATTAATTTGTTTATTGGAAAAGCCTGCTGCTGTCGATGACAGTATTATTTTCACTTTAACCAATATCAGATAGTCGCATTAACAAAATATTAATCAATTTTTAACATAACTTACAGTGCGATATTTTGTCAAAAAAAAAAGCTGGTAATGTGTAAGTCGCACTCGCGCAAAAAAGTAATTATTTTGTCACGTAACTACGGTTTTCAGACTTTTGCTTTTACTTATGCTACGAGACCCTGCTTCTTGCTAAATGATCATGGTGAGGTCCCGAACAAAATTTTGCTGGCATACGTTTTTAGCGTATAGTGATGAAAAATATACAAAAGTATTTAGATTAAATTTCTAAAAAAATCTGACTAAACCCATCCGTGTTCCTTCAGAAGCCCTTTGAGTTCCAGAGTCGCGGTGACTCTTTCGATCAATTCTGCAAACAATATTGTTAAGCCTAACGGCCCGTTTACGACCCTGCCGCTGAAAGCGGTAGCTAAGCGCGGGGCGGCGAGCGGTAAGATCAAAAGTATGAAAATGTTTGAAGCACGCCACGAGACGCCGCTCATAGCGCCGCGCGCCCGCGTATCGATGCTACCCCGCGCCGATCGCCGCTAAGACCGAAGTCGTGAACAAGCCGTAAATATTGTAAACCCCTCAAGCGTATATTATTACGTAATTGCCCGTTTTTACGTAAAATCACAAAAAAAAAATAACTTTTTCTGGATTTTTCTCGGAAAAACGTAGATATAGAGAATAAAATTTTCGGCCGGATAATTTTCATACACCCATGTGTACAAAACGACAATTAAGCGTTTTTCAAGGTCACTCAAGTTGTACAACTCTTGTTTCCGTAAAACACTATCAACATCAGTTCCAACGAGTCAATATGCTGTACTTACCGGTACCTGTAAAGCAACCATAAATAAAGAGGTCACACGAGTTCCGTGTCATATCATCCATATTACCGGTTTTTCGGTTTCCAATACTTACGCCTGTGTTATGAATTATTCATATACGGTTGGGGTGACGCTCATCGGTGTTGTCGGGTCGAATTTAAAGTGATTTACGAGAGTGCAAGATTTGTCATCGTATTTCAGAGTTCATGGGTATGGATTGCTGTTAGTACGGATTTATTTGGTGGTTTGGGGAGAGTAGATGCATTTAGATAAAGGAAAAACTTATCGTACTTTACTTAAGTTGAAACTGCAATCAAGAGTCCGGTTTTTGCCACGAACATTTTCGCAAAATTGATGTTTCTAATTACTCGTATGTGTACAATAATCTATTGCTGTTTTTTAGTCTCGCTAAAACTCAAAAACGCCTTGATTAATTTTTTTTTTTCTGATTCCACCAGAACTGGCAGGAGGAAGCACGGGCCCGCAAAAGATGGAAGGAGTGGAGGGAGATATTTGCCCAGGAGTGGGACAGAACAGGCTAACAAAAAAAAACTGTTTGGTTCGCTTTTAAAGCCCTAGCTCCCGAGTGCCATAAAACAGTGATCTTCTGAAGCCTACTTCTCGGTAAGGGCTGGGCCAGTAAATTTGAAAAAAAAATATATATATATTTAGGATCTCCAACAAAGGATGTACACAATATCTGTGTCTTATAATTAGTGGTTCCCGGTATCTTGTTGGTGTACTCCTTCACTTATAGAAGACCACAGCAAGCCCAAAAATAATTTAAGCAACTAAGCCAACAAAAATAAAATTACAAATACATTACAAACATGATATAAATTGATAAAGATAATAATACTGAAAATTGATTGAATAATAATAATTACCATGATAAAATTGGAACTCTAATAACAATGAATAAAAAATAATCTAATCTATTATAATAGGTCTTTACCTATGAAATTGGAGATTTTTAAAACGGGTTGCTTTGAAGTGTTATATCATTGGATTGACTTGGAATCATAAGTTCAAATAAATTTTATATTAAAGGTATGTTATTCTTCTTTTGAAATTAGGTATTTATTGGTTTCTTTGTGTTTTGTATTTTCTGTAATATCGCAGTACTTATAACCATGAAAGCTAATAAAAAAACGTTTTTTCATATTAAGAGTTTCAACGTAGATACTATGCATTGCAAAGGGCAAACAATATCAATGTCGCATACCTAAGACTTTCTTCTAACAAAAAAACTCTGTGTTCTTGGTTTAATAGATTTCGTTTTGGAAATTTTGTCTTGTAGCCGCCCTAAGAAATAAAGTTATTCCTGAGATAAAATTTCTCACATGAAGTGATTGAAACCAAAATAGACATCTCATTCATTAGCAGTTTTAAGTCCGTATACATCATCAATATTGCATATCACTTGAGTCCCATTGTTTCCACGGTAGAACTCATATTACAAAATAATACGAATTTTCTTAGATTTCATACAAAAATGGTTATAAGTACTGCTATATTACAGAAAATGTAAAACACAAAGAAACCAATAAATACCTAATTTCAAAAGAAGAATAACATACCTTTAATATAAAATTTATTTGAACTTATGATTCCAAGTCAATCCAATGATATAACACTTCAAAGCAACCCGTTTTAAAAATCTCCAATTTCATAGGTAAAGACCTATTATATTAAATTAAATTAAATCTTGTAAACATTTCGTATACTTTGGCATAAATTCATATATAACATTATCAATATATGATTTTTTCGTATGACTAATATTTTTTCGCTTGTTTTCCCTACTTCTTTAAAACAGCTTTGATCTTTAGAAATATGTTTACAAAAAAAAAATTGCTACTTAAGTGTTCTTCAGAATGTACATAGCATATGTAAATCAATCAATATTTTGCAAAGAAAATGGTTTTAAAGGTCAGCGCGACTATGTGGGCACAGGTGGCAGTACGAGTATGTGTACATTTAACTCCGGCCAGATGTTCAAGGGACTATAAGCCTTAAACAGGGGTAGTTTAAAAGAAAAAAAAAGGAAAGAAAAATTTCTAAATTGGTAATTTTGTACGTGGATCGTCTCATGTAGTTAGGAAGTACTAATTTCACTGAGGCGGACCGGGTGGCAGCTTTTGAGAAATATTGTCAAACGTGTATTATTAGCGGCTTTATTTTTAAAATAAATTTACATCATATAAGTCACGTTTTATATATTTATTTATTTTATGGCAATCTCTCTGTACCAACAGTCGAAACCAACACGCCATGGTAGCCATGTTTGACGTAAATAAACTCTTTTTCTTTCTTCTTTACACTTTTTTTTAGGTGGAAAAATCATCTAATGACAAATCGCTCTCTTGGGCGGAGCGGGAGATAGTGTCAGACTTTTACTAACTAAAAACCCACTCCTGTTCCTTCTTTGCCTTCATCCCGGGGCCCCGGGCTTCGCTTTCACACTACCCGTGGTTCTTCTTTACACGTGCGATTTACTTGTGATCCGTCGATTTACTAATTAGAACCCATTTACTACACCGGTGTATGTGACCAAAACTTGTCTCGTTGTTTCTAACAACAACAGAGAATAAATCTAATGAGTTACTTGCTGGAACATGTAATAGGAAATTTTAATATTATTGTATAGCAGTTCCAATTTTTTTTTACCACGTACCAGTAACTTTGGTTTTTTTTTTGTTGTTGTCTAGGAAAAACACGTTAAAAAAAATACAACTGGTGTCAATAACTTGTTCAAAACAAGGAACATTGTTATAGAAAACACAACATTTCTGAAAGAAACTTAAAATCTGTCCGAATTACTGTTACATTTCAGTTGGAAAGCATAAAATTTTTATACTTTTCACGGAACATATTAAACCACTGCTACAGCAGGATTTATAACAGGAGCCTTTGCATTTCTATGACTAAATGAAAGCTACATAGATCATAAACAAAAAGAAAAAACCGGCCAAATGCGAGTTGGACTCGTACACAAACGGTTCCGTTCCCTATTCTATACAGCATTAGACACTAATTTTATTAGTCACATCAGAGCACATGATCGCAACCCGTAGTTGCAAAAAAACGGAATCCAGTCACCGTAGCCGAAATCGGCTAGGGAGTATATATATAAATAAAAATACACTAATTATTATATATATTTTTTTTTTAATTTTTAGTATTTTTTATTATAGCAGCAACAGAAATACATCATCTGTGAAAATTTCAACTGTCTAGCTATCAAGGTTCATAAAATACAGCCTGGTGACAGATAGACAGAGGGACAGTGGAGTCTTAGGCCTACTGTCGTGGCGTCGTGTCATTGCCGCTTCGTCGACACAATTTTATAGCTTTGTATGTAAGCTTCAGGTAGGCGTAAACCAAGCGTATAATGACGAAAACGCATCTATGAAGTTACGCGACCCTGGACGTTACGCGAAGTTACGCGAGCCTTAGTAATAGCACAGTATAGATATATGGAACAGTACGGAAACTACCTACAAATGTTCGAAACGGCACACTCACACAAACATACGTATCGACGAGACTCCTAAGCGTTTCTCGTGGTCCTGTCAGTAGCGAATGCCGCTTAGGAGTCTCGTCGATGCGTATGTTTGTGTGAGTGAGCAGTTTCGAACATTTGTAGGTAGTTTCCGTACTGTTCCATATATCTATACTGTGGTAATAGGGTCCCGTTTTTACACTTTGGGTACGGTACCTTCTATCTATCTATCTATTTATTTACGGTTTCCGCACTTAGTCCTGTGTGGACCATTGTACGTGGGCCATAGCGGCCACAACCTTAGGTGGGCTTATTCCAACCAGCCCACCTCTCTCCAAAAACAGATAAGGCCTCTTAGGTTTTTCAGGGCATCAATAAGGGAGTTCGGGGATCCTAAGGTTCGTGTGCGTATTTCAGTGACACCTGTGCAGTCCAGGAGAACATGTGCAATCGTCTCCTCCCCCTCCAAACATGCTCTGCACAGGGGACTGTCTGTGATGCCTATCGTGTGAAGGTGTTTATTCAGTGTGCAGTGTCCGGTGATGGTCCCCGTCACCAGGCGCAGGCCGCTTCTGTCCAGTCTTATGAGTTTTTTGGTGAGGGCTTTATTGAGATGTGGTAGGGCCTCCTTGGCCTGCCTGCATCCCGGTGTCGAGGACCACCAGCGCTCTGCTTGTATATGCGTGTGTTCGCGTAGCCAACTACGCAGCTGACCAAAGGGGACCGGCACAATTGGTTCGGGCCCGAAGGCCACTGCTCCAGATCCTCTCCTGGCCAGTTCGTCCGCCGCGTCGTTGCCCAGTGAGCCGCTATGTCCTTTAATCCACTGTAGTGTCACCGTATTGCGTTTCGGCACTGTGACACTTTCCAGTGCTGAGTGGCATTCTTGTATAATTTTCGAGGTGGTAGAGTTTTTGCCTAGGGATTGTATGACTGAAGCACTATCGGAGAGTATCCGAATGTGTGTGTCCGTTACATTCCTAGTTTCTATGGCGTGGGCCGCTAGGATTATACCAACACATTCCGCCTGGTAGACGGTGTTGAATTCTCCTAGCGTTCTGGATATTCTGATATTGAGGTCGTCGGAGAAGACTCCAACTCCCGTGCCAGCATCTGTCTTTGATCCATCCGTGTAGACTCTCAGTTCAGCTGGGCCTGAGTAGTCGTGCTCTTCTTCTGTTAGTTGAATACTGAAATTCTTTTGGAAATGATACGCCTTTGGAGCTTTGTCGGTAGGTGCTGCCATCATAGGCTGTCGTTTGATGGCGTCTTCCATTATGCGTATGTGTTTGATTCTGGAATCTTTACTCAGGGTGCCCGATGCGCTGAGCCTGAAGGCCGCTGAGGCCGCCTCCTCCTGCACTATTAGATGCAGTGGGGGCAGTCCCAGCATCGCTTGCAGGGCAGCCGTGGGTGTGGTTCTCATGCTGCTAGTGATCGCTACGCAAGCGAGTCGTTGCAGTTTTTCAAGATCTTTTTGTGCTGTGCTCAGTTCGGTCCTGGGCCACCCAACTAGGGAGCCATATGTGATTATTGGTCTAATAACAGAGGTGTATAGCCAGTGAGTGATCCTTGGGGCTATGCCCCAGCTGCGGCCTAACATGCGCTTACACTGCCACATAGATATACTGGCTTTTTTGGTGATGTACTCAGTATGTTTTGCCCAATTCAGCTGTTTGTCCAGGTAGACGCCCAGGTACTTGACTTCAGTTGACAGGCTAAGGGTAGTTCCAAAGAAACGTGGTAGCTGTAGTGCTGCCAATTTCCTTTTTTTGGTGAAAAGTACTAATTCAGTTTTAGTGGGGTTCACAGTCAGTTGGTGTTCCTTACACCAGTCCTCTACTATTTTCAAGGCCTGCCGCATAAGGTTGAATAGTGTATTTTCGTGAGTGCCATTTATTATAATGGTTATATCGTCGGCATATCCTACGGCGAAGTAACCTTTGGTGTTAAGTCTTTTAACTAAATCATCTGCAACTAAGTTCCATAGTAAAGGCGAGAGGACACCCCCTTGGGGACAACCCTTCGCCACCATGGCCCTTGTAGTGTTATTTATATTTGCTTGTACTGCTCTAAGTCTGAGCATATTTGTGATCCAGCCACTCAAGGTCGGGTCAACACCGTGACTTTCGAGTGCTGTGCTGATGCTTCGGAACATAGTCTTATCGAAAGCTCCTTCGATGTCTATGAAGACTGCTAACGAAGAGCCTTTGTGATTTATAGCGCATTCAATCTTTGAGATCACGCTATGTAGTGCAGATTCTGTTGATTTACCTGTTGAGTAGGCATGTTGCTGCTTGTGGAGCGGTCTCTCCAAGAGAGGTCCGTCCCGGATATATCTGTCGCAAAGCTTTTCCAGGGTTTTCAGTAGGAAGGATGTCAGGCTTATGGGCCTGTACGCCTTGGGTTGTGTATAGTCAGTTTTGCCGGGTTTCGGGATGAAAATAACTTTCACCTCACGCCATGTGTGTGGTACATATCTGTGTGCTATGCAGGCACGGTATATCACCAGCAGCCACGGCACTAAGGAGTGTTCTCCCCACTGCAGTAGCGCCGGAACGACACCGTCTAGTCCTGGTGACTTGTACGGTTGGAAGGTCCTGATGGCCCATTTAATTCGGTCTTCTGTCACTATGTTATGTGCTCTGGACCAGTCAAGATCCGTTGGGGTCTGTTCCGGTGCGCTCGACCACGTCCTGTCCTCAAGTAGGTTGCAGTCCGGGAAATGCGTTTCCAGTAGGACCTTACTGGTCTCATGGTCTGTTAGTGTGTAGCTGTTGTCTGGTTTTTTTCAGCGCACCAAGGGTACGTTCCTGGTCAATTGACAGGATTTTCCTGACCCGTTCTGCTTCAGTGTTGGATTCAATGCTTTCGCAGAAATTGCGCCAGGCGGAGTTCCTGGCGGTCCTAACTGCTTTCTTATATCTGTATTGAGTTTCTTTGTATTGCACCCAGTCCTCTGGAAGTCTTGAGTTTTTGGCTCTGTTAAATTGTTTGCGTAATGCATTTCTGAGTTTGCCAAGCTCTGCGTTCCACCAGGGGTTTCCTTTTCCCTTGATGTGTGGGGAGCTTAGTTGACAGTTTGTGTGGTATGCTTTGATTATGTTGTCTGTGAGTTTTGTCACGGCGTTATCCAATTCTACGGAGTCAGTTATTTGATTTACGGGTCTTTGTTCCCTGGCTAGTAGGGAAGTTAAGTGGTGTTTATATTCAGGTACATTTGTACGGCAAGGATTGCGCCGTGGTTCTGGGTTTTTTGTAATGGCTGCCAGAGAGAAACATATTCTTCTGTGGTCAGAGCAAGAGGGTTCATTTGATACGCGCCAGTTAGAGATTAAGTTTGTCGCGTTTTCTGTAGCTAAAGTCAGGTCTATGATCGTTTGTCCGCGGACCGTGACCCAAGTGGGTTCCGTGCCTCGGTTCACGATGTTAAGGTTAGTGGAGAATAAGTATGTGGATAGTGACTCACCCCTGGTGTTTGATACTTCACTACCCCATAGTGAGTGATGCGCGTATGAGTCGGTGCAGATGATCAGGTCCAGGTTGGCGTTTTCGCAGTGTTGAACCAGATCAGTCAGTTCTTTTGGTGGGCAGCTTTCGTCGTCGCCAGGCATGTACGACGAGGCTAGTACTAGATTCGGGGTATCATTACCAATCTGGAGCCTGATTGCTGTCAGGTCTCTGGAACAGAATTGGGTTAGTGGTGTGATCGGTATATCTTGGGGTATGTAAATGCAAGTTCGAGGTTTATCTATATTATATGTGTTAGATATCAGTTTACCTCCAATGTTTCCAAGTCCGCATATCTTGTCATTTCTGACCCATGGCTCTTGGATCAGTGCTATGGTTCGGGGATTGGTCTCCAGCACCCTGCTTAAAGTAGCTGTGGCAGTTTGACTGTGCTGAAGGTTGGTCTGGATGATCGGGATTGGGTTTGGTGTGGTCGACGACGACGTCGGAATGGAGTTAGGAAGAGGTGGAGCCATCGGAAAGTGTTTCTCCCTCCTCCATCCTTCGCCAGTCATCAGTGGGTGAGGACGCCAACAGCTGCGCCGTCCATCCGGGGGATGCAGGTGCCTTATCGGCATCGGCGTCAGCCATGGCTGCTCGGGCCATTTCTTCCTCGAGCGTGTCCATGTCCTTGTCGGTGTCATTTGTCTCCGTCTTAGTCAATTCAGTGCTGTCTTCAGTTTTGGGATGGGTCTGGGGGTAGAAGCGAACGTATATCGAACCCAGAAGGTACGATATACGTCACTCCCGACCCAAGACCTTGTCAACTTCATCGGTGGGTATACCCAGGGTCAGATACGTCCCAAAGTTATCCCCACCGACTTTGGTTGCCCTGTATAGCGACCACCTCCCAATGTCGTACCAAGCATTCTGACGGATCAGAAGGCTCTGGAGCAGCGCAATGTCCCCATTGAACCTGGGAGCAAAGAGCGCCGCTCGGACACGGGTCGGCACGTCGGACTGTCTCATGACTGTCAGTGTCTGGTCGGTGTTAGGGAGTTTCAGTAGCGGTGTGTTCAGTGTCAACCAAGTCAGGGCATTGTCGTCCTCACACCACATCTGCACGGTGCCGTCCGTCACCCGAGGGTAACCTCGGAAGGCCGGGAGTGGTTTCGTGGGGTCTGACATGATCAGGAGTTTTTCTAGTTCCGATTTGACGTAAGTCGCTTCGTCACTCGTCAGGTCTCTCGAGGGGGGAGGGAAGCAGATCGCTACGGCCAACCGCGCCGGAATATCCTTCGTGGCCCGCGCGTATGTTCTCTGCTCCCCTTGAGCGGTCTGGGTCCTCACCCGTTTCGGATCCCCCTGCAGTGCGCTCGGTGAGGCCGAGTCGTCCGGGCGATCTCTCTTCGCCGCCCCTGAGCCGCTTGGCCCAGGTTGTGGCTTAGAGGTACCCGGCGTAGTGCGCCCAGTTGGGATCCGAAACTGGCGATTAGTCCCAGCCCGTTTCCCCCTCTTCTTCATGTGCTGTCTGTCTGTTCGGTCCTGGGTCTGATCAGTGGTTTCGGCGGATTCCGCTGCCAGCGAAGGCTTTTCGCGTCGGGTGACCCCGTCGCGTACTTGCCCCCGCTCGCGTGTTTCCGCGTCCGGCCTTTTTCCGTGTTGGGTTTCCCCTTCACGTACTGCTTGCTGGTCGCGTACTCCGGCAGTTTCCGCGTCCGGCCTTTTTCCGCGCTGGGCGAACCCTTCGCGTAATTTGGGCTGGTCGCGTATTCCTGCTGAGCTAGCCACCTGCACATCGCGCTGGCCGAGGCCTGCGCGGATCTTGCGCATGCGGTTGCTCAACTCCCTCTCCCTAAATACGGATTTTTTCGCGCTTAGAGGAAAGCAAGCGTACTTCATCCGCTGGGATTGGGGTGAACCCACCTGAGCCATCAACTTTCCCCGAACCTAGTTCTGGGTCAGCGTCTCTCAGTCTAGCCTCGGTCTTCGCGCGCTGTCGTGCTAATGCACGCAGTTCGTCACCGAGGCTGGTCAGTTGGGCTTTGTCCGTGTCGTTGTCAGGGTTATGCGTTACGCTGTTCCTAACGATGCTCTGTTGCCAGGCACTCGTGGACGGTAAGCTCAGTGTCGGTCTGATCGGTGCTTGCGCACCAGTCATGTCAGGGTCAGTAGGCGCTAAAATAGCGTCCGGTGGAGTCGGCTCTGGCGCTGTAGAGATAGCAGCCTGGTCTGTGCGGGGTAAGGGCGCTGTCGAAACAGCAGCCTGGTCTGTGCGGGTTAAGGGCGCTGTCGAGACAGCAGCCTGGTCTGTGCAGGATAGTGGCGCTGAGGCAGCAGCCGGTCGCGCTGAAGGCGCGACCTCAAAAAGCAGAGAGGTGCCCCCTCCCATAATACGATGGGGGCTGACCGACGAGTCGGCATGGGATTCCCCGGCTTGACCGGAACCCACCTGGGTAGTTATTTTGTCTACCTGCTTTTTCATTTTGAAGAGTTGGTGGGCTTTTTTGGAACCGAGGTTGCCCGTCCTCTGGATCGATAGGATGGCGGGATGAAAGGAGGGAGTGAGTTTGGGGTATAGGAAGACGGGAAAATAGGGGGTATCGGGTTACCCCTAGCCTGGGATTTGGCTTCGGGGAACTTTTCTTGTCCGGAGCCTCACCCGAGGCACTCCGGAAGGGGATCAACCTCAAGCAGTCAGGAAGCGGTCCCCAAGCCGGAGCTGGGCTATCCGCAACCTGCCCACCCGCTCGGTTGCATGAGAAGAAGTGCCTGGCGGTCCGTGACGGCCCGCCATGTTGGTACGTGTACCGCCATGTCAGATCGCCACAGCCAGCCCCGAGTCCGGTACGGTACCTTATAAAGTACCATAACTCATTTACCAGTAAAGCACAATCATCGACACTGTATCAAACACAAAATAATGTACGCGAATCCATCGCGTGTTTCCGTGGCAATGCGGTCTAGATTTGCGGGAAGTATTTCAGGAAATATCTCGTGATGTAGACTCGTTGGTTATACTGGTTACTGGTTAAGCTTTAGCCAGTTCTCGGCTGAAAATGAGGATCTATTTTCGTCGCGTGTAATACGATATTTAATAGTAGGAACTGTGGATTTTAAGAGCAATAAGTTTAAATGTAACACATTTTTGTGAAACTTTGTGTGGTTTTACTTTTGCATTATCGTAGTGTTAACAACATGCACGACGTTTGATCGCACTTAATCACACTAATTTAATAAAGGTTGTGTGTGTCTGTATGTTTGTTATTTCTTCACGTTCGAACTGCTGAATAAATTGTGATTAGCACACGGGTAGACCATGTCCTGGAATAGTACGAGTACATAGGATACTTTTTAGGACAATTTTCTACTAGCCAGCAACCTCGCGGGTGAAGCCACTGGCTAGTAGAAAATTATTATTAAGCAGCCAGCGGCTAAACCTAGTCCTTAATATTTAATGATGAAGTTAATATTTTTATTTTGCTTATCCTATGCAAGTCACAAATAAACGTTTTCATTTTTCTTTCTCTTCATTTATTTGCATTTTGCACCTATGATATTTAATAAAATAGGGAATTAGGCATATTATTTTTTTTTTACAGCAAATAATTTAAAATAATCTTGCTCCAATAACAATAATGTATGTTAAACCTTATACATCGTTATTTCAGCATAAAATATTTTAATATTCAACTATAGTTTACCTTATTATTACAGTAAACCTTTTAGTTAAGCAGTAGTAAACATAATAATTATAATAGGTAAAAAAATTACCAAAAGAAAATTGCTTTAAATTACTACTTTTGTTTAAATTACCTAGTCACTTTTTCAACCCTGAAAAACTATTAAGAACTAAAAACAAATTAGGAATAATTTTTTTAGACCAAAATCGATTTATTAACTTTACTAAAGCGAAAAAAAATAGCTTGTGACTTGAGAATGTAGCTGCGTGATTGTTTGAAAGAATACCGTGGCCCTTGAACGCATAATATAAACTAAAGGAACACAGGCTAGTGGGTTTTACTCAGTAATACACAGTCTGACAATCCCTCTTGCTCCACGCAGAGCAGTAGAAGTTATTTGACTTGTTACTTTCCTACCACAAAAGAAGTTGTCATTTTTTACAAGACCTGAATCCTGTCACCAACTTTACTAAAGAGCCCATTCAAAAATCTCAGTCGCTTAATAATTATGAATATAAAAATATATATAAAAACTCTATTATTAAAGGAAGTATAATGTTTCTTAGTAAAGCGGACAAAATAAAATGGGAGTGGCAAAGAAAACACGAATCACGGTCGCCATGAACAAATCGTTTAGTCACTTCGTTATAATTAATTTTCAGCGTTTTTTTATGCTACTGAATAGATGTTACATGCTTATTTTTTTTAGAAAGCATGTAATCAATATTTTGTTTATGGCTTTGTTAGGTATTTTTTATTCTTAATATTTAGCCAACCCTTATGAAAGTTTTAAAATTTGCTCGTTGAATAGTGGTGCTTGCGGATCAGACCGAAAGGGCTAAAAAGTTAGATGGAAGATGCAGCGTTTGAAGTACTCTCACAAGGTGGACCGATGATCTGGTGAGGGTCTGAGAAATCCAAATTGTTACCACTTCAGTGTACAATAAAGTTTATTCTATTCTATTCCTATAGATATGAAGTGCACAAGACCAGTCGTTGTGGCGACACGTGGAAGAGGCATGTGTCCAACAGTGGAGATCTTTCGGCTGGAATGAAGATGTAGTATGAATAATAAATTTGGTAGTAAAACCTCACTTAAACCTCTGAAAAAGGCTTCAAGTCAATAGGAAACACAATATTCCCCACACAAACGTAAAATAGTCTAGGGATTGTAAACATCGGAGTGACATGGGTCAATCTAATCCAATCGATGTACGTCACCGGCATTGCTAGGGGAATGCCAACATTCAGTCCCGATCTACGTGGGTATGCATGTAATGAAGTGACGTCACACGTGGATGTACACTGAACTGATTAATTTATCAACTGCTCTAAACATATGATAGCCTGGTACTTAATTTTGTGGTGGACCTTTTTAGTTGGGGTTTATAGTTAGAAAAAAAAATAGGTTAGTTTAACTTATACAGTCAGGGATCAAAAGTGCAGTTGCAGTTGCCAATGCTAAAGTGTCTAAATTTTTTTTATTGTAGAAGTTCAACTAACTAGTTTCTTCAATACTTTAGATTCTATGCTACCAATTAAATCAGTCATGGACCATTGACACTCTTCTACAAATAAATTTTAGACATTTTAGCTTTGGTAAGGTGGAACTGCACTTTTGACCCCTGACTGTACTTATTATATAATTCTATTTTATTATAAAGACTAGCTTCTTTCAGTGAATTCCCCCTCATGAAAGAAGGTTCCTCCATACAAACTTTGGTTTCATCTCTTTAGGGGGTCAATTTTAGTAATCCTTTCATAGTGCTCGCCTACGTCATAACAGGAAACCTTGAGCAAAATGTCAAGCTTCTAGTCCCAGTAGTTTCGGCTGGGTGATGATGTCAGTCAGTCAGTTGCTCGTTTTATAAGTATACTTAGATACCCACTGTTGACTTATTCTGCCACGACAAGTCGCAGCATGGCGGACAGAGCTCCGGCGGGGTCTCATGGTGGAATGGCGACAGCGACTATCGCAACCCAGTGCTGGGCACGCCATAATTATGGCGGTAAGTCCCCTCTTTGAGGAGTGGCTGGAAAGGCAACACCTCCGCATCCTTACCTTCCGCATGACGCAGGTCCTCACCGGACATGGTAAGTTCGGGAGGTTCCTGCACCGGATTCGTGCGGAAGAAACGCCCGGGTGTCACCATTGTGTGGACCACCCGGAGGACACGGTGGAGCACACGGTGGAGGTGTGTCCCGCTTGGGCAGAGCAACGCCGTGTCCTCGTGGGGGCTATCGGTGGCGGCGATCTCTCGCGCCGGGCCTTGGTACAGGCCATGGTCCGGAGCGAGGAGGAGTGGCAGGCGGTCGCCTCCTTCTGCGAAGCAGTAATGCTAGCAAAGGAGGCGGCCGATCGCGTGAGGCAACGGTCCTCACGCCCCAATCGCCGCCGGGATTCCGATCCCGATTTCCAGCCATCGTAGGCGCGGGCTTGCGGACGGCGAGCAATGGGTGGCTCGCCTTCCGACCGTCCGGTAACCGTCCAGACCGAGCCCAAGTCGTCGACGGCGCGTGCTGTTCCACGCGCGCCTCAAGGAGATGTCAGCAACTGTAGGGGCCTAGCAGGGTCGAAGCCTACTGGGGCCAAGGGTCTGATTCTGAAAGGAAGACTCGGCCCTGGTACGAAAGGCAACGAAGGAACAGGAGTGGGTTTTTAGTCAGTAAAAGTCTGACACTATCTCCCGCCCCGCCCAAGGGCGGGGGATGTCATAAGATGATTTTCCAAACGAAAAAAAAAAAAAAAAACTGTTGACTTATTGATTTAATAATTCCATAAAAATATTTCGTTCCATATTCTTCTTATAAAAATATTTTCATTCTTAAAATATTTATAGAATTTCAAAGACTTACAAACTGGCTGTGGTAATAAGAATTCGTTAAAGAACAAGGTGGAATTTAATTTTAATGCATCATTATTTTAGCAAATTATGTTTGGTTAGGAAGAGAAACCATCAACCTGGCACAAATCTACCTACGCCTGCTGCTGAGGTACTATAATGAAGAACGTTTCAGAAAAGGCCATAAATCAAACCCGAAATAATGTAAGACGATCCAATTATTATCATCATTAAAATAAAATAAGTAATCTCTCTTAGTTACACTTGAAATGGCGCCTACATAAAGCAGTTAGGAATAATGAGAACATTAAAGGTATTCTCATATAACGTTTTATATTTATGATATCATGAAATGTTTAATACCCATAATATCAGTTATACTTGCTAAGCATCGTAATTGTGATCTCATTTTTTTCATTAGACTACAGAAGGAAATATTTTTCTCTCAATACATGCTTCGAACTCTCGCGCCGATTGCTATACTACCACTGTATGAAATGACCAGTGTTTAAGTGTGTATGTGTGTGTGACGCTGATGGGCAAGACCAAAATTCGATTTTATGATTTGTCATATTTCATTATCCGCTCTTTTACGCAGGTTGAAATAATTGGTCAAGAGATAGAGGCTTTATGACACACTAGATTCTACTAGAGATATCCTATCTCCATTAAAATATACTCGTCATGGTCCATCCATGAGCTAAGTTCATCCAACGGAAACCAGTTCAGCCATTAAGACGTATAGAGGTAACAAATATATGAAGTTACTTTGATATTTAAAATTATAGTATAATATTAAGTACAGATGGATATAATGTTTAAGGTCTTACTTTATTAATATAAAAAAAAAAATATGAAACTTAACTCACACTAAAAGAATTTTAGCAATAAAAACGTATAATTTTTTACGGCTATATCTACTTCACTTAGTGTAAAAGAAGACAATAAATAGTGCATAATATATAAAACAGTGTAATAAGCTTTCAATGTTATATATAACGTGCTTCAACGTATCAGGATCGCTCGAAATAGTTCGCGAATGCAATTTTTATCAAATTGCTTTTCAGTCTAACGATCAGACAGCTCAAGAATTAAGTATCAAATTTAATAGAATTCAGATAGATCTGACGCGTCAAATTTATTTTTATCGTTTTTATTTTAATGCGATATAAAAATTCAGAATCGCGAAATAAGCGTTTTATACTGAATTCCTTTTAGTTTCAATCAGCGAAACAAAACTTTAATAAAAGGCAGAATGTCCACTACAGCAAATATCTAATATTAACTAAATTCAAAATAGCGGTCCAAACCTTATCAATATTCATAACCAACGGCAAAAATTTCACATAAAACAGAAATATTAAACAACTAAAATTTTTAATATTCATTTATTATCCACATGAATATGAAAAAAATAAAGAAATCTATTGAATGCAGTTTCAGATTTCATATTTAGGACTAAAATATACGCTCAGCCAATACAGTTCGTTGAAAAATATGAAATGAACAATATTTACCTTCGTTATTTATTCGTACGTGTTTCATGGCAATATAAACATTCAGACTGCTAAAACTAAAACTAGGAAACCTCTCAGTATTGAAACTGAACGATTTCATCATAATATTCATGAAAACTGATCCTCAATTTGGATGGTAGTTTCAAATAGGTACCCTTTTTGTCTAGTCGTTGGCCTGACAAGAAATTATATTCTCTCGCGCCGGGCACAGGGTACAGGCCATAGTCCAGGGCTAGGATGAATAACAGGCAGTCGCCTCCTTTTGTGAAGCAGTAAAACTAGCGTAGGAGGCGGCCGCACGCGTGAGAGAAAGGACTTCCTAACGCCCCAGGCGCCGGGACCCCAACCCCGATTTCCAGCCACCGTAGGCGTGGACTAACGGACGACGGGCAATTTGTAGCTCGCCGTCTGGCCGTCCGGTAACGGCCCGAACTGAACCTGAATCGTCAACGGCGCGTAGTATTCCTCGTGCATCTCAAAGAGATGTCAGCGAGACTGTAGGGGCCCAGCAGGGCCGAAACCTACTGAGGCCATAGATTTGCTTCTGGTAGGAAACTACTTCAGGGAACGCAAAGCAAAGGAACAAAGGAGTGGGATTTAGTCAGTAAAAGTGTGACACGCTCTTGCTCTACCCTAGAGCGAGAGAATTAATTGGATGACTTCCCGCCTAAAAAAAACATTCAAATGATTACTAGATAGAAGATAATATAGATCAAACAACAACAATATATAGAAGATAACATAAAAGAAATTCTCAATTTTGTTATTTTAGCTTTGTATCATGTTGGAAATAGTAGGTATAATAGATACGCTATTATTAATCATTGTTCCCACATGTCCAAACATATTTTTCTGCCCCATTTATTACCGTCTAGACCATTATAGTTTAAAGTATTTGAAGTTTGAGTTTATTTTGGGCTAAATATAACAACTTACACGTAGTATATATTTCACATTTAAAACTGTTTATTGGTCAAAACCAATAATAAAACCAATAAACAGTTAGCCCAAAATAAACTCAAACTTCAAACAAATGAAACTATAATGGTCTAGACGGTATAAAGTAGTTTTATCTGGTCAGTAGTACTTTTGACCAGATAAAACTTTAGTAGTTTTGTCTGGTCCTTTACAAAAAATCCTTTTAGGTTGATAGGCTTTTTGACGTTTTTTTTTTAAGTTTTTTTTTTGGGTTCCGTGTCTCAAAAAGAAGAAACGCAACCTTTATAGGATCAATTTGTTGTCCGTCTGTCTGCCTGTCTGTCAAGACCCTTTATCTCGGGAACGCGTGGAGGTATTGTGATATCGAAAGGAGATCGCATGAGGTAAGTTAGCGAACTGGCATTTAAAATATATTTCTAAGGATTTAGTTGTTCTAGAATAGGTTTAAAAATTGAATAGAACAAAATAATGTCTAGTTTTTGCAGTTCGGACGCGACTATTGTAAAGTGAAGTCATTATCGTGAAGCAATACAAATATTCAATGAAATAAGTGTTTCATTGCTAGAAGCCTATCGAACCTGGTACCTACTGTCGCATAGAGAGTGCGACATAGTGGTGGAGGCGCCGGGTAATAAAAAATTACAATCGTTAAAAATATTGAAAACTCCGACGAATGTGAAACAAGTAAAATTTATATTGGGTTTGTTTTCTTATTATCGTAAGTTCATTAATAATTTTGCAGAAATAGTATTGCCCTTAACAAAATTATTAAGGAAAGGTGTCGCGTTCAAATGGACAGCCAAGCAGGAAGAAGCGTTCCAGAGCATAATAAAAATTATGGAGTCACCACCTATTTTGCATTTTTATTCTACTGCCCCAAAAATAATTACACGTTTATATGTAGACGCATCTGGTGAAGCGGTAGGTTGCTGTTTAATGCAAGGTGAAGAGTTGATGTATCCCGTTTCATACGCGTCGAGGAAGCTGAGCGATGGAGAGAAGAAATATTCCACTACGGAGAAGGAGTGTCTCGCGTTGGTGTGGGCTCTGAATTATTTCAAGCATTTTCTTTGGCGTCTGAAGTTCCAGGTCATGACGGATCACAAGGCGCTTTGCTGGCTGAGGAAGAGAAAAGATATGAATGGACGTTTAGCTAGGTGGTCGCTGTGCATCCAGGCTTACGATTTCGACATTGTTCATTGTGCAAGGAGAGATAATGTCATTGCTGATTTTTTGAGTAGGAATCCATTATGCCAGGGAGATGAAGAGCAGAGGAGTATAGCAGAGCAGCAGGAAGATGGCATGCAGCTATATAGAATAGAAGTTGTAAAGATGCGCGAGGAGCAAGAGAGAGATGATTTTTGTAAACTATGGTTAGATAGGATTGCTGAGGAGAATGTGCTGTGTAAGAAAGCCAGGAGAATGACTGGTGTTTGTGAACTAGTAGTGATTCCAAAAGGGCTTCTGTGTGAGATTTTGAAAGAATTGCATGATGATCCATGATCAGGAGGTCATTTAGGATTAGCTAAAACATTAGCTAAGTTTCGAGCAAAGTATTTTATCAGGGACGCGGAGAAAGAGATAGAGCGTAATGTGAATAGTTGTGTGTTGTGTCAGGAACGTAAGAAGTGTAATCGGTTTGCTCAATTGCAGCCTGTCGTGGTGAATTGTTTGATGGAAAAAGTAGGCATCGATATCTTAGGTCCCTTTAGAAAAACATTGAATGGCAATAGATATATTATTGTTAGTTTAGAATATGCTACGAAGTATGCGGTCTGCAAAGCGGTTCCCAGAGCGACAGCCCAGAGGATCAGCGATTTCTTGATAGAGGATATTTTTTGTCGATTTGGTGGTGTCAAGAAAGTGGTGTCTGATAGGGGGTCAGTTTTCACTTCTCGTTTAGTCAAGGAAACAGTAAGTTATTTCGGAGCAAAATCCTGCTTCACCACGGCGTTCCATCCACAATCGAACGGCTTGACAGAGAAATTTAATAGAACCATTTGCCAAATGCTATCCATGTACGTTAGTTCAGATCAGCGTAATTGGTGTAGTTATGTGCCACTCGTGTGTTATGCATATAATTCTAGTAAACAAGCAAGCACTAGAGTTTCGCCGCACATGTTGTTATATGCTAGGGAACCATCATTTCAAACAGATATGACAATAAATGTTGGAAATCAAAATCAATTAGATTATATAGGACGTCATAATCTGAAAAGTCAGCTGTCACGATGTGCCATAGATATTATTAAAAAAGCACAAGTCAGACAGAAAGCAAGGTATGACAAGAAGGCCAAAATAATAAGGTTTATACCCAATCAGTTGGTTATGGTCTACACTTCTAGACGAGCATCGCATAAGAGTTCAAAATTATGTAGATTTTATAAAGGACCTTATCAGATAGTTAGAAGAATGTCAGATGTGAATTATGTAATTAAAAAACTAAATAATATGCGATTTAGGGATATAGTACATGTAAATAGATTAAAACCATTTCATGTCAGAATGTAAATAAGTCAAGGCTCAAAAACCTAGTAGCCAATTTGTATAAAAAATATGTCTATAGAATATGTCATTGTCAAATTTGCTAATGTCAGATTGTTCATCATAGTGGTGTTATCATAACACATTAAAATGTTTTAATGAAAAATGTTTTAATTAGGTGTTTTGTTTCATGAACGCTGGATAAATGCTGCCGGGCGAGCACGCCCAGCGAGCACGGCCAGGTGTATACGCAGCCAGAAAATCCAAATATAAAAGTGTTTACTTATGTTAATTTAGGCTAGATTTTACTCCAGAAATAATATATTTGTGTTATTAGTGAGAGGAAAATGCCCTCCGGTCCTCTCTTATGAGAGGATAGCTCAATAATCAGTTTGAGCTAATATCAACTTTGCAAATGAGGCATAGCCTTTGCAAAGAGAGTCTAGTTGACTCTAATGATTTAGCCATGATGAGTTATTTAATTAATTTTTATTGCTTATAGATTCTGGAGTAAATTCTAATAATGAGATCCTCTAAGTGGTCCAATACAATTATGGCTCTTTGTCCTCTGGCCCGATAAGCGTCTGTTGGAACTAAAGTCATGACGGTATTGAATCTTAGAGTGTAATCCCGGTCTGGGAGGTTGTCACTTTGGCATCCTAGGTTAGCAAGGGCGGTGCGCTGTGGCTTTTGGTGCGGTTTTGCTGCAGCGGGGCTTAAGTCAAACCAAACCAACGTTGATTAATGAGTGTGGATTGACACACAGTAATCATGTAAGAATTTTATGATAATTATTTATCGTTGGCTCTGACTTAAGCTCGCTTTATAAAGACGTACGCCATTATATAAGTTTTCATCCGCACAAAGGTAGGGACATTTGTGTTAGGTAATAAGTAGGTCATGCTTAATCCTTCGAAAGTTTTCTTTAGAATATAAATGTTTGTTGCCTCCACATTTCTATTCATTGGGGCGTAGCTCATGTGATATCGAAAGGAGATCGCATGAGGTAAGTTAGCGAACTGGCATGTAAAATATATTTCTAAGGATTTTGTTGTTCTAGAATAGGTTTAAAAATTGAATAGAACAAAATAATGTCTAGTTTTTGCAGTTTGGACGCGATCATTGTAAAGTGAAGTCATTATCGTGAAGCAATACAAATATTCAATGAAATAAGTGTTTCATTGCTAGAAGCCTATCGAACCTGGTACTGTCGTATAGAGAGTGCGACAGTATCGAGTTCAAATTAAAACTATATACTCAAGTCTGCGGCCCCTTGAAGCTGTGAAAAAATCAAACTTCAAAGTTAACGAAAAAAAGATACGGCCGTTTATGTCGCAAAAAACGTATATTTAGACACTCTCGAGGAAACCAAAATTCATACTTCCCGTTGACCCAGAATCTTGAAATTTGGCATAAAGCAAGGTCTTATAGCATCGATACAGGAATAAATCTGAAAACAGTAAATTTGCGGTTACGTCACAAAAAAAAATCTTTTTTTGCGATTTGAAAAAATCTTCAACAATTCAATTCCCGAAAGGAGTCTTCTTTCGGGAATTGAACTGTTTACATAGGTAAGTTTGTACGGAACTTTCAGGGCGCGAGTCCGACTCACACTTGCCCAGTTTTTTTTTTTTAAATAACAGTAATATAAAAAAAGTATTTTATCATAATATGATAGAAACTGAACCCAATCAAAACTAATTTTAACTAAGACCGTAACATAATTTTGAACAATTCACAGTATATACTGTAACATATGCATATGTATTTAGATAGTTTTGCCCTTTGGTAAGAAGCTTTTTGTTTTCCGTAATAATATTACATTTACATCGTACGGCTCAAAGAAGCCAAAAGCTAAGACAGTAACTTAGGACCGCGAATCCTGTCTCAGTCGGATTTGCGGTCCTAAGACTAACTTAGGCTGAAATGTCTTTATTCAGGTTACTCTATAGAAAAGTCTGTGTGTTCTGGAGGGTCAGAATTTATCTTAAGAAACCAGATAGGCCGTAAAAGCCACCTTAAATAAAATTATAGTTCAAGAAACCCAAATGGCCAAACGCTAGAAACGTTCAAAAAGAGAATGAAGGATTGAGAAAAGAATTATTTAATTCAATTTATTTAATTTTATTTAATTTACAGAAGTTCTATAATTTACTTCTTCATTGTGTATTAGATATTTATTAATAGTAAATTTTCTCATATTGTATTTATGTAATCTGTTGCTTTTTTACATTATTTATGGTATTATACATTGACAGTCCATCGAAAGTGTGTCTGTAAGAGCTTACCCCGTGCGATAAGACCGCTATTGTACACTTTTTTCTAGAAATGTTTGGCCTATGTTTATATAAGGTGTACAATAAAGTATATAATAAATAAGTTATAATGAAAAAAAATAGCATTGGCCGTCATAGATAGATAGTCTTCATTGTATATCATAAAAAAATACATAAGGAGCTTAAAATTGGTGTAACAATAAGGTGGTCTTATTACTAAAAGCGACCAATGGATCTATGATCTATGATCATATCTGATTATATAGTTGGTTATGTTGATATGTGGCTTTTTTTTTTATAGGTGGGAAAATCATCTTATGACAAATCCCGCTCTTGGGCGGAGCGAGAGATAGTGTCAGACTTTTACTGACTAAAAACCCACTCCTGTTCCTTCGTTGCCTTCGTCCCAGGGCCACGGTTTCGTTTTCACACTACCCATGGCCCCAGTAGGCTTCGACCCTGTTGGGCCCCTACGATTTGCTGACATCTCCTTGAGGCGCGCGCGGAACAATACGCGCCGTCGACGACTTGGGCTCGGTCCGGATGGTTACCGGACGGCCGGACGGCGGGTCACCCATTGCCCGCCGTCCGCAAGCCCGCGCCTACGGTGGCCGGAAATCGGGATCGGAATCCCGGCGGCGGTTGGGGCGTGAGGACAGTTGCCGTTGCCTCACGCGATCGGCCGCCTCTTTTGCTAGCATTACTGCTTCGCAGAAGGAGGCGAACGCCTGCCACTCCTCCTCGCTCCGGACCATGGCCTGTACCAAGGCCCGGCGCGAGAGATCGCCGCCGCCGATCGCCCCCACGAGGACACGGCGTTGCTCTTCCCAAGCGGGGCACACTTTCACCGTGTGCTCCACCGTGTCCTCCGGGCGGTCCACACAGTGGCGACACCCGGGCGTCGCTTCCGCACGAATCCGGTGCAGGAACTTCCCGAACTTCCCGTGTTCGGTGAGAACCTGCGTCATGCGGAAGGTGAGGACGCCGTGAGGTCTTTCCAACCACGACTCAAAGAAGGGACTTTCCGCCATAATTGTGGCGTGCCCAGTTGATATGTGGCTTACATTTAATACCATTTCACTTTGTTACAAGTTTAGTTCTAAAAAAAAAAGTTCTTTTTAATAGATAATTTATTTCAAAAGATAAAAATCCTATCAATTTTATTCTTTGGTCATAAAACCCTTAAGCAAAATAAAAACCAATGATTTATTCCCACACATTTATTCATTATTGTCCTTAACT
This sequence comes from Mythimna impura, assembly GCA_905147345.3. Lineage (NCBI taxonomy): Eukaryota > Metazoa > Arthropoda > Insecta > Lepidoptera > Noctuidae > Mythimna > Mythimna impura. The sequence goes on along the minus strand of LR990356.1, from coordinate 13,588,028 downwards.
TCTTGAGTAGCGTAATTAGAGACACAATAGTAAGACAATGGCGCACGACCGCCGGCGTTCGTGCGGGGATCAACAGCTTAAATGATCTGCGATAAGCAAGGCTATTTATAGGCTTAGCATGGCAGTCTTTGACCGCAAGCTATAATTAATAAAATCGATTGTCTCTGCAGCTGCGGTCGAGTAGCATCGAGATTGCAGCCATTCCATAGATTTATTGGATTATTGGCTTAACAGATTGTTCGCATCGAGTTGCGGAGTAATTGAGAAGCGCGTTGAGATGATAATCGCCTATCATCTGTCTGAAATACGATTCATCTGGCTTAAATAAATGTTTGAGATTAAATTCTACTTAAATAATCAATACAAAAGTCTTAAATATAATACTTGAATGTCTTGTTAATCAGTCTCGCCTCAACGGCTGAATGGTTTGGATAAAACTAAATCTGGCATACGAGAAACTAACGTTTTGTTATTTTTTTATAATTTTAAAATGGTATTTAACTGCTAGGCACAGTCGCGGGTTCAAACCCAGCCAGGCGCATTACTTTTTGTATTTTATTTCATCACCACTGCTCTCAAAACGGTGAAGGAAAAAATCGTGAGGAAACCGGCATGTCCTAGAACCAAAAAAAAATTCGAAAACGTGTGACATTCACCAATCCACACTGGGCCTGCGTGGTGGATTACGGTCCATTCCCTCTCATAAAGAAAGGAGGCCTGAGTCCCAGCAGTGGGAACATTAAAAAGCTGATTATGCTATGTTAGGCTAGGCACAGGCCAGTATTACTATAATTATAATAGATATTTTTATCTAGGTAGATTTGAAAAATTTAGGGTTTTTACCCTTAAGAATTTTTTTTACTATCACGAAGGCGAAGCCACTGGAAAAAGCTAGTGTTTAGATAAGTAAAAAAGAAAACATATTTTCGGTAGTTTTGGTAATCTTTTTAGCAAAAAATAATTAAGTAACAAACAAACATGTTCTGACTAAACATACCGCAGAATACCGAAAATAGTGCACTGGTGGTGAGTGTTATGTCTATGACCTATATTTCACGTGACCCAAATAATTATCGCGCTTAGAAAGCACAACCGAATTCACTCTGAACCATATTGACCGACGATTTTAAAAAACTTTTTACAAAAAAAAAAAAAATACCGGATTCACTAAAAAAAACACTAAAAGGATCAAAATAACTTTAATTTCGGAAGTCGGTGTTAAATAAGAAACAAATAATATATATTACCTAGTCGGTGTTTCTCGGTATTATTTGTTTCTTATTTAACACCGACTTCCGAAATTAAAGTTATTTTGATCCTTTTAGTGTTTTTTTTTTTTTGTGAAGTCGGTTGTTTTTTTTTTGGAAAATGTGTTTTATTTCACACTTTTTAGTTGCGATACACTTACAACCAGAGTGCCTATTTCTCATGACAATTCCAATTAACCCAAACACTGCTAGGTTACATTGTTTTATTATGAAGTTCCTGTGCCTACCTTCCATCATCAGATCAGTTCGATAGTACCTATAGCCAAAGTGCATCTCATAACAATCTAATAAGTCCAAACACGGCTAGGTTATATTGATTAATTACGGAGTTCCAGTGCCTACCTTCCGGCTCCATCATCATCATCAGATCACTTCGATGACTCCATTTTCAACATAACTATTCAGAACTATTAATTAATTTGTATTGTCATAGTCGCTTTACTATCTTCATTGTGATATTTATGTGAGTATGAAGTTCTGTTGGCCATTTCTGGTCTTCTTCATCAAATGTTACTTTTTGACTGTAAATGCTTAAGTTCTCGATAAAAATACCAAAATCACAATATGGTTGCCTTTAATATTTGAGGAGTTCCCTCGATTCCTCATGGATTCCATCATTAGAACTGGATTTTGAAAAAATGGGACCAATTTGGAAGTAGGTATATCCTATAAGAAGAAAAAAAAATTGCAAATTGGTCCATAAACGACGGAAATCTGACGTAACACACATAAAAAATAAAAATAAAAACATACAACCGAATTCATAACTTCCTCCTTTTTTGAAGTCGGTTAAAAAGAGACTTTGACCCCTGAGTTAGTTTCGGTGTTTCTTCTCAGGGTAGTCAGCTAGGAAGCACCGGCCTCATCTAGTCTAAACTAACGAAAAAAAACTGACTTGAAAAATTGTTTTTAAAAACCTATTTGTAATAACTATCATTTATTAGCAAAACCACTAAAGTAACGACAAGTTTATAGAGTAACAACGTTTCTAAAATACTTAAAAAAAAATTACTTTATAAAAATCCTGCGTCTCTGCTTTCCCGTTAACATTTTGCCCACATTTGCACCTTTACAGGGCTTTTATATTTACATAATCGCTTGTTCGAGCGCGCTAAAAATATTTGAATGTCATGCAAATAGGAAAATTTCAACTTCTTGGCCCAACATAAAGAATTCTGTTGTAGAGATTGTCTACGACACTTGTCCTCGTTGTCGGACAGCCCACTCAGGTCTCAAGTACTAGCAGAACTCGATGTTAAAAATAAAACGAGAAAATAATATTTTTGGACAAGATATTTTTTCATTTTTAGCAAATTTTCTTATGATAAATGTAATGTTGACATCTTTGAGATGACATCTAATTATCAAATACGACAATGTCGAAAATCCGTAAGTAATAACAATTGTTTAGCATTTTTTTTTTGTTTTAGGTGTGAAAACGTCTAATTACTTCTCTCGCTCTAGGTGGAGCGGGAGCCCTTTCGCTTCACCCGTCGCAAGTCTAAGACCACGGGTTCCCTTTTCAGAAAATCTCCGTGGACCTAGCGGGCATCGGCATTAAGGTTTGCTGACATCTCTCACACAATGGTGACACCCGGGCGTTTCTTCCGCCTTAATTTGATAAAGGAACCTCCGGAACTTACCATGTCCGGTTAAGACCTGTATCATGCGGATGGTGAGGACACCGTGAAGCTTCTAGCTACTCCTCAAAGAGGAGACTTACTGCCCTAATAATAGCATAAGCATAGCATAATCAGCCTTTTAATGTTCCCACTGCTGGGACTCAGGCCTCTCTCTAGGAGAGGGAATGGGCCGTAATCCACCACGCGGGCCCAGTGCGGGTTGGTAAATGTCACATGTCTTTGAATATTTTGGTTCTAGGACATGCCGGTTTCCTCACGATGTTTTCCTTCACCGTTTTGAAAGCAGTGGTGATGAAATAAATTACACAAAGTAATGCGCCTGGCTGGGTTTGAACCCGCGACCTACAATTCGTAAGTCGGGGCCGTTACCACTCGGCCACCACTGCTCTCCACTCGGCCACCACTGCTTTTCTACGAGGCTAGTACCCTAGACACCACTGACTTGACGGTGAAGGAAAACATCGTGAGGAAACCTGGACTTTGGTCTGAAATCGCCAATCCGCACTGAGCAAGCGTGGTGATTAAGCTCATGGGAAGTACGCCTTGAATACGGTGCCCTAATAATGTTATGCCCAAAATATTGCTTGGCATGAACTACATTTACGTAATAATGTTAATTTTAGAAGTTCTAAAGTACACTGCTAAAAATGCTTCTCATTTTAACCATTCCAATTATTCAAAACGAAGCAATCTAATTTTAACTTTATTTTTTTGGGATTAAAACAGACTTTCCTACAACACAAAACTTTTTGTTACAATTGAAGATCATATAGGGTACTGTATACGTAAAAACCATTACGTAGCGTGTTTCTCTTGTATTTAGACCGTTTTAAATTGGTTTCATTCCAAAAGAAGAAATGAATAAAATGGAATGGGATCCTAACAATGATCTGATGGAAACCACACTTACCGTGTGACATTTTCCCAACCCCTATCCCTTTCAATACCGGAGTGTTAATATGACCACTTCTATTTTATTTACAGGTACGTGGAGCTCGTGGTTAAAATAATATCAGCCACACAGGTTTGGAAATCGTTCCTCGCTGAGGTCAATTCATGGATGGGTGACAATATTATCGAAAGACGTCCCGAACGAAAATGTATGTTTCTAAATGAATAGATGCAAAAATTACATATGAACGAATAATCGGCATCAACTTTGCCTTGCCAAATGAAATCTGACGTCATCTCGCAAAATTGTCGTCGATAGTGGCACATCGGAATTATGATGTTTGCCAGCCATGTTGGTTTTGCGAGGGCTTTGTGTCAACAAAGATGATTCATTATGTACGCGCACGCTCATTATGAGTTGACGTTTCAAGCGATGCCAAAACCCCGTTCACATGGAGACCAGTTCGATATTTTGCTGTATAAACTTACATACCTTTATGCAATAGCTACACGGTTTCATCTTTAAGGTCCGTAAATAGGTGATATCTTAAAACATCAAGATTCCTTAGTACCTCGGAAAGCATGAACAGCTGAGTTATTCCCGGTTGTTATTGTAAATCTTTAACAATTGTTACGGCTAGTTAAAGGTCAGGAAATACGACACCTAGCTTGCCAAGATACCTGCAGTTGTCACTGCAGGTATCTTGGCAACCTTGGTAACCCCAGTAACAGCTGGATTGTGAAAGTCAGATGAGCACTCGCTGTATTTAAAATACTTTAAAATATTAATACGCGCCAAATAGATATTAGTTAAGGCAAGCAAATCATTCCTCAAAAACAAGAAAAGAACAAAAAAAAAAGGAAGGTTGTTTAAGTTGGTTACAGAAGTTAGCGAAAGAAAGTTTGAAGTCCACAATCAATCAATAGTGTCCTTATAAAAAAAAGCGTGTAACAAGATTGAAGACTACGTTGAATACAAACTTGTTTGGCAATTACTACAGTCCTACGCATAAAGCTTCCCTGGTAGCTTATTAACCGTACCATCATGTAAACATCCATTTAATGCTCCATTTTTTTTAAATTAATGTTATTGATTTTAAAAATGATTTCACATTATTTAGATCACTGACTGTCACATTATGTAATTTCCCTGATCCTGATCCAAGATCCCTGCGGAATACCACACGACATCTCTCGCCGTTTCCATTCTCCCTGGTGACCGGGGTAGATGATAAACCTGTCCTTCAGGTAGGCCTCGATCACACAACGGATGTAGTCGGATACCTGATGGTACCGGAGTGCCCTCCTAATGCTACTCCAGGGCAGGGAGTTGAAGGCGCTGGTGATATCCAAAGACACCACCACGACGACCCTGCCCTGTGATACCGCTTCCCCCGTCGTGAGGACTCGCACGCACATGATGGCGTCCACCGTGGAGTGCCCTCTGCGGAAGCCAAACTGGCTGTCCGCAAGATCCGGCCCCACCCGCGTCAGATGCGCAACGAGGCGGTCTGCAATAACTCTTTCAAAGAGTTTGCCCACCTCGTCGAGCAGCACGATGGGCCGATACGCGGACGAAGAGTCCGCAGGGCGCCCCTACTTCGCGATGAGGACCAGTTTCCCGGTCTTCCAACGAAGTGGGAACTGGCCCCTCTCCAAACATGCGCTGAACAGCCCCCTTAGTCGAGGCCAGAGTTCCTCCGTAGCCAGGACCCAGGCTTTCCCAGGCAAGCCGTCGGGTCCTGGGGCGGTATTTTTGGCGTTCAGCCTTCGTGCCGCCACTCTCATCTCTACCTCGGTTACCTCCGGAGTGTGTGCATCTAGTTAGTAGTCGAAAAGTTCTCAAAGAATGGCAGATTCATTGATAGAAGTAACATACTCGTACCTACTTTCTGACTATAAGGGATCACACGTGAAACATGGTCCCTACTTTTTTTACCTTATAATTTAAAGACAGCCTGCACCGTATGAACAGCCGCTAATAGCTCATAGTCAAAACAATGATAATGATGATTGATTTTATACTGTACGAGCAAAAATTGAAATAAATATTTACATTTGTGAAATAGCTTCAGAGGATAATGCAGTGTGTTTTGATCGATGAGTTTATGACTGTTATTTTTTTTTTAGGACTTTTTAAAAAAATAACCATCCCTTCACTTGGAATTGCTGCTATTGCTGTATGGTGCATGTACTGAGCAATCGGAGCTTGCAAGTGTGTGTATTTGTTTTAATAATGTGTGTGTACCTATTGTTGGTTTGCATGTTGTGTGTGTCTTGCTTTCATATGTTGTGTGTGTAAGCAATTCTTTAATGTTCTATGATCCAGGTTGGTCGAAATAATTTTTTTTTTTTTATTATTATTCCATTATCGTTAATCTTTTCACAGATATTTTAACTAACATGCGTTAGAAACCTAATTATGGCAAAAAAAATGACGTTATGCCATTTGGTGCAACGTTCGTGAAGTATTGAATAAACTTTTGTTTGTGTCAGTTTTTTATTTTATGAATTATACAGTTAGAGTGGACTTCTATAAACAGTTGGTTAGTATTTATTTTATTATATAACCTAACACGACAAAACTGGTCCATATGATACAGTTAATTTGCTAGTTTAGCGACCAGAATATTCATACTTATGTTTAACCTTTATATAAATAAACTTTTTATATTTTATTTAACTTATTTACTTTTTTAAATATTAAAAAAAAAACTAGCTTCTGCTAGTGGCTTCACTGGAGTTATATTGAAAAACTAGCTTTTGCCCGCGGCTTCGCTCCCGTCAACTGACTACTATATCCAACTCTACCCAACTCTACCCTACACTACCCTACTCTACCCTACTCTACCCTACTCTACCCTACTCTACCCTACTCTACCCTACTCTACCCTACTCTACCCTACTCTACCCTACTCTACCCTACTCTACCCTACTCTACCCTACTCTACCCTACTCTACCCTACTCTACCCTACTCTACCCTACTCTACCCTACTCTACCCTACTCTACCCTACTCTACCCTACTCTACCCTACTCTACCCTACTCTACCCTACTCTACCCTACTCTACCCTACTCTACCCTACTCTACCCTACTCTACCCTACTCTACCCTACTCTACCCTACTCTACCCTACTCTACCCTACTCTAAAAAAAAAAAAAAAAAAAAGTAAAGTAAAGTATCCTATGTCCGTCTCCTGGTTCTAAGCTACCTCCCTGCCAATTTTCAGCTAAATCGGTTCAGCCGTTCTTGAGTTATAAGTGAAGTAACTAACACGACTTTCTTTTATATATATAGATATATGCCTGTGTTACTCAGTGTAAAGTAGCATTCTACTTATTAAAGATTTTTTTTTTAATTTATACAGTAGTTTTTGAGTATATTATATTTATTACAAACAAAAATACAATTTTTTCCATGTATTTATATAGTTACCCACCGGCATCGGGAACAGGGTCCAATCTACTGGTGGTCAGGGCTCCTGAGAGAGGAATCTCCTAAAAATACGCGATATGTCCAGGAGTAACGTTTTCTGGATCAAGCTCTTGATCCAACTGCCCAACGAGAGCCTCCTTAGATATTGGTCGAGGCTATTCACTATTAAGCCATTGGCCCTCATGACTGTCGGCACAATAATTGCTGTGTCTACTTCCTACACGTCAACAACCTCATGAGTCAAGTCAAGATACTTAGGTTGCTTAACTTTCTTAGCATTCACGAGATTCTGTCATGAGAGACAACTATATGAATAATTATTGTGCGATCTGTCATCACTATATCAGGCTTATTGACAAAAATAATCCTAACAGTGATGATAGATTGATCTCGATACAACGTTATATTGCCATTGTCGAGTCGGGCATATTCCTTTAGAACGGTACTTAACTTTTTAAATGTATTTATTTGTCTCAGGACCCTGGCGCCTTGACCTTTGGAAGGCATACACGGAGCCCAAGCCAACTTGCAGAGGCCTCTTAGACACTTTTCATGGAACGCGGTCTTACAGTTAAATTATATCCCTTAAAATTATCTGTCGTAAAACTTTTACGGGATCATCAAACTCTTATGCCAATAACTTAAGAGGAAACGGTCAATAAAGTGAGATTGGTTCGCAAGATTGTGAGAATGAATTCAAATAGGAATGAAGGAAGTGCATTTTTTTTTTCTTTTATTCATGGTCATTGAAGAAAAAACGTTGATTTTCTTCTGAGCAATCGGTTTACCGACGGGCATTAATTTAGCAATTGACTTTCAGCTTTTCATACTTACTATTTTTTTTACGTTCTTTTTCAAATTGTATTTTTAATTTATACAATTGTGTGAGGCACGAATAATCGTTTTTTCTTTCTTTCTTTTTTTTCAGTTGTGATAAGTTTGTTAACAAACTCAACGTTGAGGTAACGATAGGAAGTAGGTAGTCAGTGTTACCTGCCTAATTAAAATTGCAACTGCAGAAGAAAAACCCTTTAAGTATTCATCACTTCGTATCGTTTCAAGAAATTCTGACTAGTGGTTCGTATTTAAAATCAAGTCCTACACAGCTGGCATTTAAACTGTTGCGAATAACTTATATGTATGTTTTAAAAAGTGTTACGTTTTGCATGGCTTAAATACAGCGTGCGTAATAACCCAATGGGATTATTACCCACGCTGTCGCTAACCGATGTGGACTAATGAGTTCACATCAGAACAGCTTCAGACATATTGACAACAGTAATTAAAATACTTTAATTGGGGTACCATGACAAATTACAGTTAGAAACTCAAAGTTAATAGAATATACAATGGGCGGTCTTATCACTGAGAAGGATCTTTCACAAGCGACCTTTTCACAGACTTGACAGAAAACGGAAAATGATACTCAGGCAGTCCATGATTTACCTACTTGATATGATATTATTATTGAAAAGAAATCCGGTCAAGTGCGAGTTATATTCGCGCAACTAGGGTTCCATACAAAATGACTTAAATATGTAAATAGTTCGATTCCCGAACCGTCTCGAAGATTTTTTCGAATTTCAAAAAACTAATTGAAATTAATTAATATATATATAAATTAATTCATTGACTTTTTTGTTTTTTGTTTTTTTGGTGTACAATAAAGAATATATCTATCTATCTATCTAATTATTTTGTGACGTAATTAATTAAAATTTATAGTTTTTGGAATTTTTTTTCCTTGTGCAACACAGCATTACTTCTTGCCAAATTACATGAGCCTAGGTCATCGAGGTATTAATATATATACATCATATAGGTTTTAATTCCCTTGCAAGTCTCGAAATCTCAAATACGCCATAATCGTAGCATAAATGGCGTTATCTTTAGATTGCAATGACTTAGATTTCTTTACTACTCCAAGGGGTAACACACCTGATTATTTTATGCTTCCACGCGGTCCTGAGAAAAAATATAGACAGACAGACAAAGTGATTCTATATGGGTTTCGTTCTTGCCGGCTGAGGTACGGAACACTAATAAAAAGAACTAAGATTTTAGATACGTTTATTTTTGTTACAAAAGCTTGAAGTTAAAACAAAAGAAACCTTATAATATCAACCAGCCGGTTTATACCTTCATCGATAACCCTATAAACACATATGTGCTACGCCCAAAACCATTTCAAACCAAATATCGGTTCCGCGTCCATCGATGTGAATAAATTATGCTTACTGTGAATAGGTAGGTAAGTAGGTTCTTCACAAGACATTGTTAGTAACAGAAATAGAAATAATGTGACACGTATTGTCGCCTTGTATCTTATTGTTCTTTTTTTTTTATCATATCTTTTTGTCGACGATTCTTTTATTTATTAGTTTTATTATAATGTCTGCGCGGGCTAGGCATTAATGTTAATGGCGAGTACATCACTCACCTTCGGTTTGCCGACGACATAGTAGTCATGGCTGAGATTACGGAGGAGCTCAGTACAATGCTTGGTGACCTGAGTAGAGCTTCCGAAAGAGTGGGACTTAAAATGAACATGGATAAAACCAAAGTCATGGTAAACAGCCATGCAGCACCCACTCCTATCAAGATCGGGGACTCTACACTCGAAGTTGTAGACGACTACGTTTACCTGGGACAGATGGTCCAGTTGGGAAGGTCTAACTTCGAGATAGAGATCAATCGTCGAATCCGACCCGGCTGCGCAGCGTTCGGGAAGCTGCACGGTATCTTCTCGTCCAATATACCACAGTGTCTCAAGACGAAAGTCTATGACCAGTGCGTGTTTCCAGTGATGACATATGGCTCCGAAACGTGGTCGCTTACAATGGGCCTCATCAGAAGACTTAAAGTCACCCAAAGGGCAATGGAAAGGGCTATGCCCGGAGTTTCCTTGCGTGATCGAATCAGGAATGAGGATATCCGCAGGAGTACCAAGGTTACCGACATAGCACGAAGAATCGCCAAACTAAAGTGGCAATGGGCAGGGCACATTGCTCGCAGAACAGATGGCCATTGGGGCCGAAAGGTTCTGGAATGGCGACCACGTACCGGAAGACGTAGCGTTGGAAGGCCTCCTACAAGGTGGACCGATGACTTGGTAACGGTTGCGGGAGTCCGATGGATGCGAGACACACAGGACCGTTCATTGTGGCGACACTTGGGGAGGCCTATGTCCAGCAGTGGACGTCTTTCGACTGAAATGATGATGATGATGAATGTCTGCGTGAGGAATAACTCTCCAATCCCTATTTGTCAACAAATGCGAATAGAAATATTGGTGAATTGTACTCAAATCTCAAGACTCGAAGTTGTTATTTTGGACGTATGTCAATTTTATTTTATTTTCAAAATCAAGGAATTATACACATTTTTGTAATACACTAGCTTCTATCAGCGCCTTCGGCCACGTGGAAATTGGTTAGGTTAGGTTACATACAAACTTTGGAACCCCATTTCATACTCTTGATGGATGAATTTTGAAAAAGCCTTTATGAATTTTAAAAAGGAAAGAAAGAAAGAAAGAAAGAAAAACATTTTATTTGCCGGAAAAGGCGCAAACTTATAACTAAACATATTGCAAACCTTGCACAAAATTTTACGCTCCTAAGACCCTGTAATTTTGGCTATGCGTTGATATGTCAGTCAGTCAATTCCTCTTTTTAACCGACTTCAAAAATAAAGAGGCTCTGTATTCGGCTGAATGTGTTTTTTTTTGTGTATGTTCACTGATTTCTGTCAATTGTGGACTGATTTTGAAAATTATTTTTTGATTGAAAGTTTATGCTTCCAAGTGAGTCCCATATCAATATTGTTATAATTTGATGATGAACTTCAAAGATATGGAACGGAAATTCTCATAGGATCACAGCAGAACTGCCGTAACAAGTAAAATTGTTTTGTTTATATGTGTAGTCGATGACTGACTGAAAGAAGAGGGAGGATATATCGAAATTATCTGATGATAAAGCCGAAAGGCCTGGGCTTAGCTTATTGGAATTGTTATGCAATGTTTTAATGATTAAATTCTATAGGTACCTTACTATAGAACTTATTTAAGTTTGTCTGAGGGGTACTCTTTAGTTGTACAAAAAAGTTTAAAATAAATTTATTTTACAAAAAATATATAGGTATAACCAAATTTAATGTAAAAAAAAAACACTAAAAAGTAAAAAATTACTTTAATTTCGGAAGTCGGTGTTAAATGAAAAGTTTTTTACTATATACATAGATAAATCTTCAGTTAAGCTGCAGTACAGTTTTCTGATCAGCGTTCGATCGGGTATTTAAGTAGGTACATATCAACTTAGACATGAGAACGATAAATTCGAAGATGACGGAAAGGTTCCATCATCGGATCAACATGGTGGTGGACATCCTACCCAAACGCACTAAACGTTTTGGGAAGACATTCATTGTACGTGTTGGAGTATTTCGCCGTTGAAGATTCTCCAGTAGTTGTTGTAGGTTGTAAATAAAGAAACACCAAACCACTTAGTAACACGTTAAAATGTTTATTGGTAAATACAATAAAGTTATGTATAGAGCCGCACTTATTTATTGCAAACACATTACCGCGTGACGGAGGTGTAGTTACGACTGAATTAAATTATTAAGTTTAATAAGCAAAACGCATTTTGCTGTATGAGCATTATTGGCTCGTACAGTACGTACAGTTAAAGACTGGAATTCCCTGCCGAAGTCTGTATTTTGCGTGTTGTTTTTATAGTGAAAAGGCTACTTCTAGGCAAGCATGCTCCACAGTTGACCACATCAGGTGAGATAGTGATTAAGCACGAGACTATCAACAATAATAAAAAGGTACCTACTACGGGCAGATATTCTTGGGTTTCCAATTTATAAAACTTTAATTTTTTTTTTACATTTCAGATGTGAAAATTTCTTCCTATGTCTATAAAAATTATAAGGAAAAAAAATTGAAACATCCTGTGAAACAACCTTATATTAAATTAAATCATTTAAATAAAAGCTTGTTTTCAAACTACTAATTTATTTACTTTTCACTGGACATTTTACTAAATCTATTTATTTCATTTAATGCGGCATAGTTATACATACCTATAATTATTATAATCACCATATTATGGTGCTTGAGCTATTTATCGTTAAACAAAGAAGCCTCGTTATGGTGAAACATAGAACGGACTTCCAATATCAAATGCGTATACAATATTTAGTGTCAGTGCTGTTAACTTTGAGGGGTTGCCATCATTAGTAGCCAAATTTAAGTGAAACAACCACGTCATGGTTAAATTTAAAATATTAATAAAAAATATTTTTTTTATTTTCCACCACAAACCATTTTACAGTATTATTACATTAAATAAAGTTTGATAGATTATAGGGGTGGAATGAAGCCTAAACTAGGGAACCCTCTATTTCAGGCCTCCATAACACTAACCCATGATTAGAGTTTTCGGTTAGACTTAATTATATAAAAAAACACGTACAGGTAGAAAAAAAAAACAAAAAAAGGGTAAACAAAAATAATGATGTGCTAGTAATAATAAGAGAGCCTAGGTAAGCCTGTAATAATTTAATACGCGCACTGAATTTTGTATCTGTGCTGTTGACCGTTGAAGAGTTCCTTTATCAGGAGCTAATCATAGATGTCAATTTAGATCATCCTTGCCACAGAAATGCATTGTCACTGGAATATAATCAAAATGTAAAATATCAACTTTGTAGAATAAGAGGAAGTGGTTCTAATTTAACTTACAAAATTCGAGCCTAACAAACAATGTAACATACAAATAATTACAAGTTTTGTAAAAATCTTGTAAAACAGAGGCCCTACCACGAGCTCATAATGCGATCCATTTGACGACCTAAACTGAACTGGTAAAGGGATAATAATAATAAATATTAATAATATATGGAGCTATATAGTGTGTTGCGCCATCCTTCTTTCTCGCTCGCACGATTGACATTTTAACAAGTCATGGTAAGGCCCCAGGGTTAATATTGTGCTGAAATAATGCGTACAGCTAAGGAGTGGAATTCCCTGCCGGAGTCTGTGTTTCCTGATAGCTACAATCTAGGGGTTTTTAAGTCAAGAGTGAATAGGTTACTTCTAGGTAAGCGTGCTCCATCGTCTGCCACATCATCGCTTACCATCAGGTGAGATAGTGGTCAAACGCAAGCCTATCAATAATAAAAAAAAATAAAAAATAAACGTAGGTACTCCGTTACAGTATGACAGAGTATTTGCAAACGAAATATAAATTAAATCCATTACTATGAAAACTGAATACCCAGCCCGTTAAATTAATTAATTTAATTACTTCCAGTCTGAATACTTAATTATTATAAGTGGTGTGTGTTTTAGCCCTTTCATTTGACTTAATTGAATTTTAGTAGGTAAACTAATTTGTTTGGTACATAGTGTATGTTTAGATACTTATATGTATATGTCACCTGTAATCTGTATAATCCGGCATTCTTTAGAATGTCTAAAATGTACGGGTAATGCACGCAACATCAGTTATTCTATACTTTGCCTAAGCATTTTATACAATTCTGAATCTTCAGCTGGCAATGTGCGAATGACGGCTTTGTCCTTACGAGGACGTAAAGACAAAGTAACGGAGCCCCGCTCTGGAACTTCTAATTCTGTTTGCAAGGTTTAAATGAACTAAATACGAAGAAGATGATGGGCGCTTCCTAACCTGCCCGTGTCAGGGTAAGTTTCGAAGTTCCCGAGTTCACTTTACTCGGTTTTGGACTAATTTGTTCAGGAGTTGTCGCACTTGAGTGGTCACCCACTCAGAATATACTTTTGGTTGTTAAAAAAAGTTTTTTTTATTTGTTCAATATCTCATAATTTGCTATAGTTTAGTCTAATTCTATAGTCAATGAAATTCATTGACTATAGAACTAGAGCATTATATACTTTACACCGTCAATGTATTTAAATTGACCTTGCAAAATATAAAAAATGCTAAATATTAACCAATTTATACATTACCTAGACAAACTGTATTATATATATAGAATTTTTTGTGGAAGAGAAATAAATAAATGTTATTATTATTATTGTTAATTACTAGGCATTCTATACAATGTCTGAATTTGATAGTGTGCCGGTAACATGTGTATTAATTAATTTGTGCTACCCACTAGTAAATAATTAACTACGTATGCAACATAAAATATCACAATAATTTATCTTTGCTCAGCGACTCTTATTTTAAATTTTGAAATCATTTAGCTGTAATCAAATATGTCAACGATCTCAGCATAAATCGGTTATAAGTAGGTATATGAAATATTTGCTACCTTCAAATACAATACTAACGTATTGCTACTGAAGATTACTATTTTATTACTTTCTCACTCCATTAAAGTCACAAATGATAAAACCATTTAATTCGTAATAAAAGAGTGTTAAGAAATATTGCTTTATAAATGCAGTCAAAAAACAACAATAAATGATATATTATGATAATCTCATCTCACCATTTCTTCACTGAATATGTGTCTGTATTTTTTATTTCAGAGAATTCTTTGCTCGTCTCTCAACTGCCTCATTCATTCAAATATCTTCATTCGTCCGTGTTCGCTCACAACGATGCCTGACGACCGTCAATTTTTAATTGGAGACATTTCCTTTCAGTCTGTTTCTAGGTCACGTGCTGTACCATGGAGGCCCCTAAAATATGTATCGGGGAAATATCACACGACCTTCCGTATTATGAAAGACGTTACTATTGGATACTATTTTGAAAACTTATGTTTTGTACGCCTCTGAAGTTTAAGGGTTTGTTTGGAACGTGTTATTAAGACGAGAGTCCTTAAGAAACACATCTCACATTTTTCAAAATTTCTAAATAATACACCGTCAGTGCAGTGTATTTTCAGAAATTTTGTGAATGACTTAAACAAAAAAAAAATGAAGAACCTAAATAGATGTGCCAACAGTTTCACTGCGAGATATTTGCAAACCTATCCTTAATTTCGAGAACAAAAAAATGTTCATATCTCTCAAAAACAGCTAAAGCGACCTTTTCTGTTTGCAGAATTTACAAAATTTTAAACATTGTTTTTTGACTAGCCCGGAAAGTTCATATCTTCTTAATCCTTAATTCTATATTGTACACTATTAAAAGTTACAATATATTATTATGTGGATAACAAAGTGGTGGTGTGGGTGTGTGGAGTTTAGAGTTGTTTTTGCATTTTACAAATTAATGTAAAGTTGTAAGTTGATTAAAATATGATTTGAAACCGTAACAAATATACAATTATGCACTCCAACGAATAGTTTGTAGAAAACATTACAAAAAAAAATAAGTTTACAATCATCGCAATGAACTCTTCACTTACAGGGCACAGCGCTTACATTAAAATTATACAATAAATAATATATATGATATAAAACAAATAATAATTAAATAAAATACAGAATATAGAATTAAATTATTAATAGTGGAATGGAATAGTGAAAAAAATCAATTAATTAATTAGGAAAGTAATTTAATTTTATCGATCTGTGATTTGGAGTAAAAGATGCTTACGAATGCTCATGCACATTAAATACATATTTGACAGTAATAAAACGGGTTACCACAACCAGTACAAAAACTAAGCACTTTATTTTTTATTGCAACAAGAGAATGGAATTAAATACAAATACCTCAGAAAAATTGGGTCAACTGTACGTTAAAATGCAAATATATTTTATTTGTTGAATAATTTCAGTTTCTTAAGACACGCTATGTATTTGAGGGTACTTTGTTACGACATTAAGGAGTTAAAGAAGAAATTATTCAGCGATAACACGAATGTGTATTGTACAAGACTTTTTATGAAAGGAAAGAATAATTTAGTGTCTCAAGAAATCATTATGCTCACAAATATTCAAGTAACTATGTCTGTTACGCTTTCACGGTTAAACTACTAAACCGATTTTGATGGAATTTGGTGCGGAGTTAGTTTGAACTCCACAAAGGTCCTACTTAGGATACTATTTCACTATTAACTGTTTCAGACTTTACGTCCAAAATAACCAACATTCACACGAACGAAGTCGCGGACGAAAGATAGTAGTGTTAGCGATTTTTAAGATTAGTTACATACACTATGATTGTTTTCTGTATTGGCAACATTCAAATGTATTTATTTTGCACTGACAACTGGAACGTTATGCGATTTAACAGCTCAGCGCTATGACAGTTGACAAGGTTATAAAATAACGCGCTGCGCTGTCCTGACACATTCCATTCCGGTTTTCTGGGTAAGCAACATCTCAGAGTAAGTGCTACTATATAATTATTATTATTTTAAATGGTATTGATTTATGATATTTGTAATGATTGTGTGCTGTCAAGGCAAAAGTATAGAGGGTGTGTTACCCGTCTTGGTCGTTTTATTTAAAACCTTCCCGCTACACTGTATCTAGGTACACTAAATAAGTTTCTTATGCAATCTTTCTCTAAAGTTAACACATTAGCTAACAATTCAGAAGTGGGATAAACGAGTCGTTTATTTAAATGCATTCGTTTATCCCGCCCACAAGCGATTTTTTTTCCTAAACTGCATCTTCTACTTTTGTTTTGAAAGTACCTACGTATGTAGGCACCGTTACAATGTTGTTGATAAAATAGTACCTATCTAAGCGGGCATAGTGATGTGTACTTTAAAATGGTGAACTTTAAAATATTCAGGCTTATCGCTTTTGTTGTACTACCACACCACCACACGTGCCTTGCCAGGGCTACACTCTGGAGGTATTACCACACCACCACACGTGCCTTGCCAGGGCTACACTCTGGAGGTACTACCACACCACCACACGTGCCTTGCCAGGGCTACACTCTGGAGGTACTACCACACCACCACACGTGCCTTGCCAGGGCTACACTCTGGAGGTACTACCACACCACCACATGTGCCTTGCCAGGGCTACACCCTGGAGGTACTACCACACCACCACACGTGCCTTGCCAGGGCTACACTCTGGAGGTACTACCACACCACCACGCGTGCCTTGCCAGGGCTACACCCTGGAGGTACTACCACACCACCACGCGTGCCTTGCCAGGGCTACACCCTGGAGGTATTACCATACCACACGTATGTAAATCTATTGAGTACCTAAGGACAACTCGGGGTGTGTTCAGATGGATTAGGGACCGGTTTTGGATCACTGTTAAATGACCGTAGCAAACATATCTACCAACTTATGAATCGTTGTTACCATGACCTGCGTTCTGAGCTTACTTATAAAGTAAATGAGCAGACCAGTAATACTTTTGATTAGGAATAATCTAAATGCAACTAAAGAGGACAGTGAATAGTATTGACACTTATTGAAATTAAAATTAGGTAAATTAATATTATATGGATTGCCTGTTGACAGATAGTCTGACATTTATTACATTTGCCTCCTAGCTTTTGCCCGCGGCATCGCCCGCGTACATATTAATATAGCCTAGGTCACTCAGGGATACAGTGGCTTTCTATGTGTGAATGCAATCGGACCATTGAGGGATCTGTTCAGGACCATTGAGGGATCTGTTCAGGACCATTGAGAGGCCTGTTCAGGACCATTGAGAGGCCGGTTCAGGACCATTGAGGGGCCTGTTCAGGACCATTGAGGGGCCTGTTCAGGACCATTGAGGGGCCTGTTCAGGACCATTGAGAGGCCTGTTCAGGACCATTGAGGGGCCTGTTCAGAACCATTGAGGGGCCTGTTCAGGATAAACCAATTGGCTTTATCAGGCAATTGTTTATTAACTAATAATTGTTTTTCATTACAGGCAGGACATTTGAGGGACCTGTCTGTTTATATTAGAGGCAGGACATTTGAGAGGCCTGTTTGTTTTTCATTAGAGACAGGATATTTGAGGGGCCTGTTTGTTTTTCATTAGAGGCAAGACATTTGAGGGGCCTGTTTGTTTTTCATTAGAGGCAGGATATTTGAGGGGCCTGTACGTTTGTCACTACATGATAGCGACAAGAAATAAGTAACATAGATTTGTAACTTGACTTATTGACATTTCAAAAGTGCCTGTAAATTGTTTATTTGAAATAAAATGCTTTGAATCTTTGAATCAGTAGAGGCAGGACATTTTAGAGACCTGTTTTTGAATGACTGTATAAAGAATAAGATAATGATTTGTAAGAATAATAATAATATATATTTATTGAGCAACAAGGTAAAATCATGTATACACAATTGCTTATAAGCTACTTTTACATAACAACTAAATAATGCAATCAATTGTGTCTAAATAGTAATTGGTAAATTGATAATTATGTTTAGTCTCGTTCCTAGGTACAGCAACCAGTGTATGAATAATCTAAAGTTTTATTCGCTACTGTAATAGATATCTGTTTGCTTTATTGCAGTTATTCTTTTTTTCTTCTCTCATTATTTTGTGTATAAAACCAATTTCTTTATTCTTTCACATACGAGGTCGTATTTGTAATACGGATGGCCGACTGTTAGCGATTTTTAAGATTAGTTACATACACTATGATTGTTTTCTGTATTGGCAACATTCAAATGTATTTATTTTGCACTGACAACTGGAACGTTATGCGATTTGACAGCTCAGCGCTATGACAGTTGACCAGGGTATAAAATAACGCGCTGCGCTGTCCTGACACATTCCATTCCGGTTTTCTGGGTAAGCAACATCTCAGAGTAAGTGCTACTATATAATTATTATTATTTTAAATGGTATTGATTTATGATATTTGTAATGATTGTGTGCTGTCAAGGCAAAAGTATAGAGGGTGTGTTACCCGTCTTGGTCGTTTTATTTAAAACCTTCCCGCTACACTATATCTAGGTACACTAAATAAGTTTCTTATGCAATCTTTCTCTAAAGTTAACACATTAGCTAACAGTAGTATGATATAAAATAAAGTCTCCTTGCGTGTCTGTCTGTATGATCGCTCAGATCACCCAACTACAAAATGAGGTTTAAAGCAATTCAATATCGGCACGGATCTTGAGCGCTCGGCCAAGAGTGGGATCGCTTTTTTACCTATTTTATTTTATTTTTTCTTTTACCTAGTACCTAGTAGCTAAAAGAAAAAATAAAATAGGTGTACATTTAAAAAAAAAACGCGTACGCAAAGCGATCCCCACTCTTCGCCGAGCGCTCAAGATCCGTGCCGATACCTGTAATGCTTACTAAAAACTTAAAACTTATGTCAATGTTATATTATTTTAAAGTAAATTTTTATATTGTGTATTTGTTTTTCACACAGTGTCATAACGACCCAATGGTTAAAGTACCCGCTTCTCATGCATAGGTTGCTGGAAACCGGACAACTACCAATGTGAATTTTCCAATTCATATCTACTTTTCTAAGTTTATCAAGGACGTTACTGACACCCCGTGCCTCGGAAAGCACATAAAGCAAACAGGTCCCGGTTGTTATTCCTAGATCTTTGTCTGACCATCAATCTATCCAAAGAGTATCGTGCTACCTAACCGGGTTGTGGAGGTATGAAACAGCCGCATAGAGCTTAACTGGAAACTGACCTCAAGCTGGTTGGCCAGGGAGATGGTGATTTCTTTTTCCTATGATTCTTACAAATAGTTCCTATGTAGAAAAATTTGATATTTTCTAACACTCCTTTCGCAGGTAGGCTGGAAGAGATTTATTTAGACATAGGCAAGACTTTTGTACTTATTTTTCTGTTCCTTGCTTCTTATCTTTATTTTATACTAGGTTCTACCAGCGGCTTCGTCTGCAGGATGATGGATAAAAAGTATGCTACATGCTATTCGAGGATATAGTCTACCGATGTACCCAACTTCCAAATCCGTTCAGCCATTTGAGCGAAGGAGTGACCAACATACATACACACTTGTGTTACTTAAATAGTAACTATAATCTTCTTCTTCTTCTTGTTCTTCCTGCCCTTATCGCTTATTACTAATAAGTAGTTATATTATATCTAACTGTGTACATATAACACAAAAATAAAAAATACTCTCAGGCATCGAAGTACTCCTCTACATCACTATCACCTGGAAATGTGCCCAGCAGACTGGCAGCATGGCCACGTTGAATGGCAATGCTAATTCTTTGGGCGAAAGAACGAGACAGCCCTCCAGTCACGCAAAGTGCCGATCAATCGATATGAAATATACATTAAATTTACAATAATATACGTTAAATTAAAAGTTTTGTTACTTTCTTATTACATTTTTATTTCATATTATTGTAATGTGCACAGTATGAATTTAAAGTAATTATTTAGTTATTACCTTAAATTCATACTGTACTTAAGACTAACAAGAAATCGTGCTGTTTTCAGTTTGAAGCGGGTGTGGGCCTTTATAACTTATACGTATGAATGACACATCAGAAATTAACTCAACCCTATAAACTTAACAGTCCGTGAAAAGGGTTACCATAATACTGAAGTTAAGATAATTTTAAAGAGCTCTTACAATAATGATAAATGAAATTAACTTTATATGCTTTGTACAGTTGGGTATAACTGTACAAAGCATATAAATAACCAAATCCAGTACCTACTTGTCTAATCATCAATTTTATTAAATAAAGTCAATTAAGAAATAATAATAAGTTATTAAAACCGGTTGTCTTTATTAATCGTCCGTAGTGCAGTGATGTTGTGTAGTGTGTGTAGTAGTGTATAGTCATCATCATCATCATCATTTCAGCCGAAAGACGTCCACTGTTGGACATAGGCCTCCCCCAAGCGTCTCCACAACGACCGATCCTGTACGTCTCGCATCCACCGCATTCCCGCGACTCTCACCAGATCGTCGGTCCACCTTGTGGGAGTCCTTCCAATGCTGCGTTTTCCGGTGCGCGGTCGCCACTCTAGAACCTTTCGGCCCCATCGTCCATCCGTTCTACGAGCTATGTGCCCTGCCCACTGCCACTATCGGCGACCTTGGTTCTCCTGCAGATATCTTCATTCCTTATGCGATCACGCAAGGAAACTCCGAGCGTAGCCCTTTTCATTGCCTTTGGCTGACTGTAAGCCTTCTGATGAGGCCCATGGAGATGAGGTAGTGTACAGTAGGGTATAGTAGTTATAGTAGTTTAATATATCCTTACCTATTCCTAATTACTTAATCGTTTAGATTTTGTTAGTAGGTATATAACCGTTATATTCTGATGTCAATAAAATATTATATTACTTAACAGAGCCCTTGTTTATGTTAAGTATATTCTTATGTTGTCTCTAGAGTTCAAGAACATTCACAAAATTGCCTTTTCAAATACTTAAAACAAATTCTAAAATACTCATATTGGGACAGCAAAATAATTGCGAAACTTCCACAAACGCTCACATCATAACAATAAATTGAACAACATTATTTCTTTACAGTTGAACTTTTCACAAAGATCTGGTCGCGTATTCTAACAATGATTCTCGAGCCATAATGTTAGCTTTAAATTCCACTTTGTAGGAGCTCGTGTGCTTTATACGGTTTACAGTTAAAATACACTTCTTGACAATTCAAAAGTAGCCTGTAAATGGTTTATTTGAAATAAATACTAGATTCTTTTTGATTCCTGATAAAATAGAACATAAGTACCAACTTGAATGTGGGTACAATATATTATTGCAACTACTGATCTTACGTTTTATTCGACGAATAGGAACCCCATTTGATGATGTTATATGAAAATTGGTTTAAGATTAACCTAATACAAACCAATGTGATATATCACGGCAGGCCTGGAGAAAAATCGTAGGGGCCCAGCAGGGTCAGGGCAGAAGTGAACCCATCACTTCTGAAAGTATAAAACCCGACGTCCAGGAACGCAAGGCCAAGACGGAACATAGGAGTGGGTCAAGTCTGACACGCCCTCTCGCTCCGCCCTAGAGCGCTAAAAGCTACTGGATGCATTCCCACCTAAAAAAAAGGCCTAGAGAAAAATTATAGGATGAACTGGCTCAAAATTATTGAATGTGTAGTGTCGTACTCTGCAAGGCTCAAAACTATAATAATATTATTAAGATTTCATGACGCAGTGGCGGTCCAGTAGTTGTCGTCGGTCGTGGGTTCAAACCCAACAAGGCGCTTTGCTTTGTTTAATTTTTTTCATAACCACTGTTCTCAAAACACCGTCGTTTATACCGCGTACATCGAAGGACTGGAACAATTTGCCTGCTGCGGTCTTCCCGTCCAACTATAATTTAGGTGCCTTCAAGGCTAGAGTGAATAGGCTCTTAATAAAATAGTGCGCCTCACCATCAATGATTGCATCACTGCTTACCATCAGGTGGGATCGCAGTCAAGCACTGGTTTATATCAATTAAAAAAAAAAAAAAAAAACGGTATAGGAAAGCATCGTGAGTATACCGGCATGACCAAAAACCAAACATACGTAGACATGTGACGTCCATAACTCACTGGGCCTGCATGGTCAACTACAGCTAATTATTATAAGGCAGATATTATGCTATTATTACGTTTAAATTAAACCGTTTTTATTATGGAACTTTGACCCTAGTAAGAAGCTAGTAGTTTTTCGAAACTAAATAAATTACGAAAATTATAATAACACTCATTTAACGATAAAAAGCTGTCATCAATCTTGTACCATCATAAACGTTTACGTGAAGAATTTTAAACAAGCAAATAAATGTGTGGTGCGTGTCGTAGTACTATCGTAGCACCATAGCGCTACGGCGTAGCACACGATAACACTCACAAACATAAATCGTAGCACTTATAAACACGCACTGAAATCACTTCATTTGAGTTATGGGGACACCTTGTATCGGAGTTAATTCATAAACGAGTGGGGGACCATAATTTAGTAGGTAATCATTATATTAAATAATATAGTTGAACGTTTGAAAATAAACCAGAAATAAAAATTATTCAAATCAAAATTATCATCATCATTTCATCCGAAAGACCACATAGGCTTCCCCCAAGTGTCACCACAATGAACGGTCCTGTGTGTCTCGCATCCATTGAATTCCCGCAACCCTTACCAGGTCATCGGTCCACCTTTTAAAAGGCCTTCCAACTCTGCGTCTTCCGGTACGCGGTCGCCACTCCAGAACCTTTCGAACGTGCTTGAACCTCCAGAATCTCTTCTATGTATGGTTAAAATTCATCGGTGTATGTCCGAATGAAGTACAATTTAAAAACAATATTTTATGTACTCCATCGAAAATGGTGATTGTCGACGTACATCACTTAACATAGACGGTAACATAATATAAAAGAAGAAAATGACTGATTGACATATCAATGCACAGCCGAAACTACTGGGAAATTTTGGACAAGGTTTTTTTATGATGTCGGCAAGCACTAAGGGGTTTTTTTAATTACAATTTTTAAATGGGTGAAATGAGAGGATTTCGTCCGTATCTAAAATGCTATTCTTAGAATCAAAATATTTTTTGTACTCATGAACTTGACATGAACATATATGTAAAAAAAAAAAAAAAATTTTTCATGTACACAAAGTTGCGGGCAAAGTTCTAGTTCCCAAATAACGCCGTTTCAAAAATAGTAGTAGTGACATCTATGGCGCCACGTAAGAACTAAAATTCAAAATCCCGCATCGCTGTGTTTTAGAGTTCTCCGCGCGAATAGAACATACCCATAATCCTATATACTCACAACCAGTAAATACGAGTAATGTATTGTCGTTTAATCCCACCCTTCGACCGCACGAGGGCTGATGGCCACCGCACAATATTGACAATTCAAAGCCCTCCCTTTGTGCAAAGTAATTGCTGGTAGTATTTACTCGGCTTATGTTTTAATTGAACTAAGGTAGGAAACACTAGTATTTTTGTACAACTTTACTAGCATAATCAGCCTTTTTTAATGTTCCCACTGCTGGGACTCAGGCCTCCTCTCTCTGGTAGAGGGAATGGGCTGTAATCCACCACGCAGACCAAGTACGGGTTGGTGAATGTCACATATCTTCGAATTTTTGGTTTTGGAACATGCCGGTTTCCTCACGATGTTTTCCTTCACCGTTTTGAGAGCAGTGGTGATGAAATAAATTACACAAAGTAATTTACTAAGAATAGAAGAGTTAAAAACAAATTATTTTTTTAAGAACGTCTTTGTTTCCTTTAAAATGAATAAGTTGAGTTGTCATAACTAAATGTATGACCTGGTGAAGATCTAGGGAATCCGCTGGATGCGAGAAGATTAAGAGCGCCCAACCCGGGATACTATTGCCGTAAAACTGCTCTTGCGTAGTTACAACATCATTACACATCTTTCTCCAGATATTTTGGAAACACAGATATCTTGTGGTTATGAGCTAGGTTTCTATAAAATTCAAACAATACAAATTTGTGGTATTAAATTAATGCAGTAAAAACTTCTGGAAATCTGCTATTTTGCGTAAACAAGGGACAAATCCCTTCGTAATGTAATCATAAATTTAAAAAGTAAAGAAAAGTGTAGAAACTTTGCACGTTTAGTTGTAAGTTTGAATAACGAAAATTGTTCAAAAAACTTTTAAAGATTAAAAATAAAAATAAAACAAGCGTTTCCTGAAACATGTGTAGCGTTACATCTATGGCACTACATATGAACTACGAAATCCTACATCGCGCAATTAAAGTTCTCCGCGCGATTTGAGCATATACAAAAGCCGCGCGATTTGAGCAGTGGTGGCCGAGTGGTAACGGCCCCGACCTACGAGTTGTAGGTCACGAGTTTAAACCCAGCCAGGCAAATTACTTTGTGTAATTTATTTCATCACCACTGCTCTCAAAACGGTGAAGGAAAACATCGTGAGGAAACCGGCATGTCCTAGAACCAAAAATTCGAAGACATGTGACATCCACCAACCCGCACTGGGCCCGCGTGGTGGATTACGGCCCATTCCCTCTCCTAGAGGAGGCCTGAGTCCCAACAGTGGGAACATTATAAGGCCGACTATGCTAAAAGCCCGAAATAATCCATCTAGCAGTTACCCACACCAGACATAACACCCGTATGATCAGAGGATCTTCCCTTTTCAACGGAGTTATGCGGGACTATCCCACATACCTCTAAACAAGTTTTGTAAAATATTCGAGTTAGTGTTGTCACTGACAAGATAACAAATGCCTACAAAGCATTCAGTCGTCGACGGCGCGAAGTGTTTCACGCGCGCCTCAAGAGGATGACAGCAAACCGTAGGGGCCCGGCAGGGTCGAAGCCTACTGGGGCTATGTGTTCGCTTCTGAAAGGAAAACCCGGCCCTGGTATGAAAGGCGAAGAAGGTACAGTAGTGGGTTTTTAGTCAGTAAAGGTCTGAGACACCCTTTCGCTCCCCCCAAGAGCGAAAGGTGTCATAGGATTATTTTCCCACCTAAAAAAAGGTGTTATATCTCTTTGTTCACGATGCCTATTAAACCAAAATTGTGTTGGATTGCGATGGATGAAACAATAAGCTTTTAAACCACGCTTATGAGATAAAACCTTAACCTCGAGTTTCAACTCGACCTCATAGGTCGTCTCTATCTCTACTATGGTAGTAAAACCTAAAGTCGGTAGAATATTTACACAAATAGACTTGATAAATCACCATAACATATTAAAAAAAAATATTGATAACTAGATACCATGTAGGTTATAAAAAAAAATTGGGGTTGGGGGTAGGATGAAAAAAAAAAATCTACGACCTATCGACAGATCTATAAAAAATACACAAAAAAATCATACAGATCAGCCGATCAAGCCGTTTCGGATGAGTTTGATAACAAACACTAACACGAGATTTTTATACAACAATATTTTTAGTATATGCGAAACCTCAAAACCTGAAACATACTATGTTCAGAACCAGTAACTGTATCGATTCCAAAAATTTTTACACCATCTTATTTATTTTCCCAACAATATTTAAAAAAGATCACAATTACAACACAGGACACGGCAGGTTATTACATTACCTGCCTTGTCCTGTATTAAGCTCCAGTGTACAGCTGGGTGTGGAAGCAAAACAACAACTCAGTCACCCGAGTGAGAGCGAGATGGCCCGGTGACCACGTATTTGTACGGACAACCAGGTAACATAACAAGCTAAGTTTGTAATTTTCATGATACAGTTATGAAATTTTGCACATAGATTCTTTACATAAAAATAGTAGATACGTGTTTCGGGTTTCGCATATTATATTAAGCTGTTGATCCCCGCATTAACTTACGCGCCATTGTCTTACTATTGTGTCTCTAATTACGCACTCAAAAGGCTAAAACTAATGTGGTAGTATATTAGATTATAAGTTTTCATGTCAACTGTTAGGAACAGTTGACATGAAAACTTATAATCTCTTATAATCGACTTCATGACATTTTTTTTTTAATATAAAACAAAAAACCGTGGAACGGTTTCTTGTTAAATAATTCTGAAAAGTTTTGTTTGCGACCGGCATCAATGATATATAGCATAGCATAGTCGGCCTTATAATGTTCCCACTGTTGGGACTCAGGCCTCTTGGTGGATGTCACATGTCTTAGAATTTTTGGTTCTAGGATATGCCGGTTTCCTCACGTTGTTTTCCTTCACCCTTGGGTTTGAACCCGCGACCTACAACTCGTAAGTCGGGGCCGTTACTACTCGGCCACCACTGCTCTCATCAATGATACATTACAAACTATATCTATATTTACGAGTACATTTATAATGGCCTGTTGGTCTAGTGGTTCGTGACCCTGACTGCTACGCCAGAGGTTGTGAGTTCGATTCCCACCCAAGACAAATGTTTATGTGATGAGCACGATCATTTGTTCTCTGTCTTATGGGTGTAATTTATCTAAATATGTATATATATTTAGAAATATATAAGTCTGTTTATCAGCCGTCTAGTACTCATAGCACAAACTCTGCTTAGTTTGGGACTAGATGGCGTTGTGTGATAGTTGTGGAAATATTATTATATATACTTTATATATTCATCCACAATAATAATTCTAGTATAATATTTTAACTTAATTTAAGCTCGGCGTAATTCAAAGTAATGTAAACACAAATCTTGACAACATAATTATTCTCTCGTCTCCCATTACGTCAATTTGAATTCTGTCCGCGCTACATTCGCATACGATTAAAATTACCAACTCAAGCCATTCTCAAACACACACGTCCTTTAATGTCTCTTCACATATATAAAAGGAATGCTCATTCCTTATCCATCTTTATTCGCTTCGTAAATCGTAACAATCACTATCATCACTACATAGTATAAAACTAAGTCGCTTACCGCTGTCTGTCCCTATGTATGCTTAGATCTTTAAAACTACGGGACGGATTTTGACGCGGTTTTTTTTATAGATAGAATGATTCAAGAGGAAGGTTTCTATGTAAAATGCATGCATAATATATTAGACAAACACTGATGATTTTGGAGGTTTCTAATGTGATGTCGTAAATAAACACATTTTTTGCTGCACTGAACCCTACGAGATAGATCAAAATGATGTAAAACAGTATTATACACCTTTAAAAGGTCTACAAAAAAATCTGCGATGGTATAGGTCTATCTCTTAGGGATAACCCACAATAACCATTTTTAATCTTTTACTTTTTACGAGAAATAATGGCTTATTTACGAAGCGACTTTAAGCAACATAGCATTAATCCTTATCCAATTAAGTACATTAAATACATTGTGCATTTGATATAAATCAGTATGGTGCTTAACACCACGTAATTTAAATGAATATTTTCGAAGATATTACAGATTTAAAATGCAGGGACATAGCGGTTGCGGTGGTATCAGCATTGCACCCGTGCGAAGCCAGGGCGGGTCGCTAGTATTATTTAATTCGAATCACAAAAGAGCCAAATATAAAAGCAGATGTTATTAATAGAATGTTTATGAAAATTTTGGATGTTTTCTAAGAATAAGGGACGTTTCAGATTAGGCAACTATATAACGGGAAGGGTTTCAAGTGCACGTCACATAGTAATGCGTCTGTTTAACTAGGTACCATCTTCAATCAAAGATAGGTGCCAAGGCTGAGAGATTGTTCAAAAGAACCACCGCGGAGGGCAAAGGGCAACTGAACGAACACAGGTGAGTTTTAGTCAATAATAGTGTCAGACACTCCTTCTTTTGCTTCACCCAGAGTGGAAGGAATTATTTGATTATTTCCCATCTTAAAAGTGAAAAAGTTTAATTCAAAGACTTGCGAAAGATTGTGGTTATTTTGAAGGGTTTCAGCAATGTCTTGACAATTGTTACTTATCATCTATGCAATTTTGAGCAAAATACAGCGTTTTGTGACATCGCATAACTTTTCTTAAGATAAGTACTGGTTTTTATGTCTATTTAACAGAATAATTATCATTGAATTATTATTAAATGACTAAATAATATTTGAATGCATGAATTGAATATGAATTAGGATGGTGTAAAAACATTATTTTTTATTTTTAAATAGTATCCTAGGTTGAATAGTTTAATATAATGTGCAAAAAAATAATATAACCGTTGGTTCAAATTAGTAGTTATGCGTACTTTCACACTTTTTATTGTAAGGTAGACCTTATGATCTTAAAATTATACAGTTAAAGTATCGTTCTATACACCGCCGTATTAATGGTCTGTGCTAGCAATTAAACGCTGTAAATATATCGATTGTCCCCGTGTGGCAGTCATTAGAAAATTAATATTCACATAGCCATTATCGTAGCTTGAGATTTGGCCGCGAGAACTAAGTGAAGCTACTACAGTATCATAGAAAATTTACTTCGGAAACATTTAGCACTAGGAACTTAGACAATAATCGCTTGTAGCCACGAGTCGCCTAATGTGCGCCAGCACTTAGTATTACGGCAAGGTCTATTCGTGCACGTTCCATTTTGTATACAATACTATTTTCGTCCATGAAAAGCTTACTTGGACCCAAGTTTCTTTTTATCCAGTCACATCTAGTTTGATTAAGATCTTTTGTAAACTGTACTCTTATTTACGTTGTAGTTGAAGTTTGTTTACAAAAAAAACTAGCCAAATGCAAGTCGGACTCGCACACGAAGAGGTCCGTACTATGATATTAAAAAAATTGGGCAAGTGCGAGTCGGACTCGTGCGCTAAGAGTTCCGTACAAACTTACCTATGTCATCATCATCATCATTTCGGCCGATAGACGTCCACTGCTGGACATAGGCCTCCCCCAAATGTCGCCACAATGAACGGTCCTGTGCGCCTCGCATCCATCGGATTCCCGCAACCTTCACCAGGTCATCGGTTTACCTTATAGGGGACCTTCCAACACTACGTCATCCGGTACGTGGTCGCCACTCCAGAACCTTTCGGCCCCAACGGCCATCTGTTCTGCGAGCAACCCTACCTACCTATGAGCTTATTTAAGTAAATAGTTTTATTCCCGAATAAAGTCTCGAAGATTTTTCCGAATCGCAAAAAATGATTTTTTTTTTTTTGTGACGTAACAATAAATTTACTGTTTTCAGATTTATATTTATGCTTAAATACCTTGCTTTATGCCAAATTTCAGGATACTGGATAAACGAGAAGTACCCTATGAATTTTGATTCCCTTGAGAGTGTCGAAATATACGTTTTTGGAACAAGAACGGCCGTATCTTTTTCGTTAACTTAGAAGTTTGATTTTTTCACAGCTTCAAGGGACCGCAAACCTGTGAATATGGTTTTAATATCAACTCGATAACTCCACGCGTTCACGTGATAAAAGATCTTGACAGAAAAATACATGGACAACAAAGTGATCCTATAAGGGTTCCGTTTTTTTCTGTTTGAGGTACGGAATCCGAGGTACGGAATCCTAAAAATGGAAAAAAGACACCTAATTATTTATTTTATTCTGTTTTTAATATTTGTTGTTATAGCAGTAACCAAAAAATTCAACTGTCTAACTATCACGGTTCATGAGATACAGTCTGGTGACTGACAGGCAGACAGTCAGTGGATTTTACCCCAGTTTTTACCCTGTTTATTTTTTTTTTTAAGATGGGAAATCATCCAATGACGTCTCCCGTTCTGGGTGGAGCGGGCTTATCAGATTTTAACTGATTAAAACCACACCTGTGTCTTTCAGTTGCCCTTTGCATTCTAGGACTACGGGTTTCCTTTTCAGAAATTTCCCGTGGTCCTAGCAGGTAACGGCCCGGCTGGGCCCCTATGGTTTGCTGACATCTCTTTGAGGAGCGCGTGGATTACTAAGCGCTGTTGACGACTGGGCTTGGTCCGATCGATTACCGGACGGCCGGACGGTGAGCTAACCATTCCTCGACGTCCGCAGGCCCGCGTCTACCGTGGCTGGTAGTCTGAGTCAAAACCTCGGCGACCGGGGCGTGAGGACGTTTGTTCCCTCACGTATGCGGCTTCCTCCTTCGCTAGCAGTACTGCTTCGCAAGCAAGGAGTCGACCGCCTACCATTCCCCCTCTCTCCGGACCATAGCCCAAACCAGGGCCCAGCGTAAGAGGTCACTGCCGCTGATTGCCTCCATGAGGACACGACGGTGCTCCGCCCAAGCGGGGTACACCTCCACCGTATTCTCTACCGTCTCCTCCTGGCGGTACACACAATAGTGACAACCGGGCGTTTCTACCGCCTGAATCCGATGCAGTAACCTTCCGAACTTGCCATATCCAGTGAAGACCTGCGTCATGTGCAAGGTGAGATCGCCGTGTTGCCGCTCCAACCACTCCAACCACTCCTCAAAGAGGGGACTTAAGGCCGTGGTTATTGCGTTCCCAGCCCTGGGCTTGCGACAGTCATTGTCGCCATTTCATTATGAGATCTCGCCGGAACTTAGTCCGCCATTCTGCGACTTGCCGCGGTAGCGGGGTTTCGCCCCGGCGTTGCACCTTTATACGCAAATCGTGCATGCGTGTAAGGATTGTTGCTTCCAGATCCCATGGCGCGGGAAACCGTGCAGTATCCCCGGACCATCCGGATGGACATGACCCTCTGGCAAACGTTCAGCATGTCCGCCGGTCACTTTTGCAGCGTTGGCGTCCATACCGGCGCCCCGTAAAGGGCCATGGACCGAACGATCCCCGCGTAGAGCCTCCGTCGGTACGGAACCCTAAAAACGAAGTTAACGTCTCTAGAGAGTTTTCATTTGCAAAAACTTTTTACTTTAAGATAGAATAACTAACTTTTATTCTTTATTTCTGTTAATTAATTAATTTGGTTATTAGTTTGCTGAAGATGCTTGAATCGGTTTGTTTTGAAGTTAAATTATAAGTTAACTTGTCTTGAAAATTAAAAAATATATATATATATTGAACTAGCTTATGCCAGCGGTTTTGCCTGTGTATATGTTAGTTATAGTGACCTCGAAGTCGAAATCGAAGCCAGGTAAAAAGCCTATGCCCTTCCTTGGGGTTCAAGGTCCATACCAAACATCAAAATCGGTTCAGTAGTTTAATAAGCGAAACAGACAGACAGAATTAGTTTCACATTAATAATGTTAGTATGAATTTTACTTACTGCTCTGAAATCTGATGCTTCCAAACAATATCCCGAAATAGCGTTGTTATGTAAAAAGTGAGCCTCAATGTAAGAAACATGTGGGTTGATCTTTTATCTTAGACCTCTGTTTTCTTTGCAATATGAGAACGATACCGAAATAAATATCAGTAGGTGTCTAGGGTTTATGGTTATAACTTATTTTACAAATAACTGCTATCCACTTAAAAAGGAAATAGAAGAATGTGAGTGACTTTTTAATAAGTTATTCCACGTATTGAATACTGGATATGAAATCGCTCAGCAAAGAGTAATTCTCACCATGTCCTGCCATGTATCTGTTTCTGTTAGTCATAATTAAACCTTCACACGTAGCCATAAAGTTTAGAGTACATGTTGCCTACCGATAGTGTTCGTGACACGTACGAACGTTGAAGACGAAGAGTAAAATAAAAAAAAAGGTTGGCCGCTAGAATATGATGGATTAAAAGATAAAAGAAAATGCATTTGTCGGACATCCACATGTCCTAGCTGCTGCCATAAGAGACACCCCGGGCATTGGGAGTTGCTGAGCGATATCTGGCCATCATCGTCGAGGGCTTGCGGACGACAATCAATGGGTAGCTCGCCGTCCAACTGTCCTTTAAGGGTCGAGCCTGAGTTGCCAACAGCGCGTAATGTTCCACGGGCCCAGTAGGCCACGGGAATTTCTGTAAGGGATACCGTGGTCCTGGAACACAAAGGATAACTGAATGACACAGATAGATATATTTTTTAGTCAGTAAAAGTCTGACACGCCCTCTCACTGCACCGTACAGCGAGAGAAGTCATTGAATGATCGCCCACTTTAAAAAAAAACCGCTTACATAGCAATCCAAAAAATAAGTACGAGATTAAAGCTTGAGTTCATGTGTGTTCTAGTATGTAATCTTCTATTTATCACTGACACAACCAGTCACTGATATCAATCGTCCGTGTGTTCCAAATTGGTTAGCGCTTGATTTATTAATACAGAGTGGTGAGGTTAGAGTGTCAAAAGGGAAAGATAACTTCACGTATCTTCCTTAAGAGCAATATTATAAAAAATAAACTACAAAATTGTGAAACGAGACGTAATAATGTAATGACAAAAAGACCTCAAAATTTTTTCTCAGAAGTACAGTCATAAAATAACACAAGAAATCGTCAACCACTTCAAAATGAAAAGTATCTTCGGGAAAGATTCAATTTTGCTGATCTGCATGACATGTCAAAGCCTCGAACAGGCTTTAGATGTCAAGAGTCACACTTGTGGCTCGAAGACTAAGGCACTTGTCATTGGCGCTGATTCATCAATTTCTAACGACTCAATCATTTTTCTCGAGTACGTATTTTCTCTGAAATAACCAAAGTACCTATTTTTCGGTGGGAAATATGTAATGACTTCTCACGCTCTAACGTGGAGCGCAAGGACGTGTCAGACTTTTACTGACTAAAACCCTCTCCTATGTTCCTTTTTCTGAGGAGCAGTGGTGGCCGAGTGGTAACGGCCCCGACTTACGAGTTGTAGGTCGCGGGTTCAAACCCAGCCAGGCGCATTACTTTGTGTAACTTATTTCATCACCACTGCTCTCAAAACGGTGAAGGAAAACATCGTGAGGAAACCCGCATGTCCTAGAACTAAAATTTCGAAGATATGTGACATTCACCAATCCGCAATGGGCCCGCGTGGTGGATTACGACCCATTCCCTCTCCTAGAGAGAGGAGGCCTGAGTTCCAGCAGTGGGAACATTAAAAGGCTGATTATGCTATGCTTATGCTATGTTCCTTCTTTGCCTTGCGTTCTAGGGCCCCGCGTTTTTCTTTCGGAAGCCAACCCATGGCCCCTGTAGGCTTCGGCCCTGCTGGGCCTCTACGGTATGTATAAGGAGTGTAACTGTCTTCTGAAAAGTCCGACGAATGAGGCTTGTCCGTTCCCTCATAAAGTAGATACCTATGTTTTAAAGTGTATTTTGCGTGGGTGGTTTTAATATGGATTCATATCCTTAAAAAAACATCATCACAGTTAGCAAATGAATGCCAATCAAAGACACATATTAGATAACTACCTGTACGGTGCAGCTATTGAAAAACAAGAGTTTATGGTCGTCTGGACACGCTCACTACCGGATCTGTGGGTCCACTTGAACACATACATTTATGTTCCATATTTTTATTGTTTGACTGGGCCAACAATAACAAAAGTATGATTAGCGAAATTAATAAAAAATATACGATCGGGAAAAAATATTAGTATCCACTCTAATATTATAAATCCGAAAGTTTCTATGCATATATGTGTATGTATGTATGTGTGTATATATATTCTATATCTGTAAAAGGACATGTGATAGATACTTTTTAGTAATGAAATAAAACTATAAATAGACTCCGTTCATTATCATGATACTAACGAAGAACTTTGAAATCTAAAACTAATAACTACGTTTAATTAAGTTTTAAATGAGGGTAAAATATACGTGTGCCTTTTTGACCGTTTGAATATATGAAATGAATAAATGGTAGAAGAAATTAATATTCACATACAACAATAATAGTAACTTGTGGCGTGTTTAAAACTAATCATACTTGCATTAGCAATATTGTAGTGCATTTTATTCGCGACAAAATAATTATGTAAAGTAAGAAATAAAAGAGAAAATTATTAAAATAGGTTATAATATAAATAATGAGGTGACATTTTAATTAAAATTACATATTAAAAAAAAAACACTTTATGAAGAGTGATATGAAAGAAACGGGGGTAGTAATAGCATGACGGGTGATCGGACAGAATGGAAGAAAAAAACGTATTGGGCTGACCCTAAATAACAAGGGACAAGAGTAGGAAGATGGTGATAAAAAAATGCGGTAGTTTTAAAATCGATAAATAAACAACTGTATTATGCGACTTTATTTGCATAAAGTATGAATCAAAGAATGCACCAATATTTTAAATTTAAAGCTTGAACTTTCCTTTTTAGGGTTCCGTACCTCAAAAAGAAAAAACGGATCCCTTATAAGATCACTTTGTTGTCCGTCTGTCTGTCTGTCTATCGATCTGTCTGTATGTCGAGACCCTTAATCTCGGGAACGCGTGGAGGTAACGAGTTGAAATTGAAACGAAATACTCAAATCTGCAGTCCCTTGAAGCTGTCTGAAAATCAAACTTCTAAGTTAACGAATAAAAAAGATACGGAAAGAAAAGAAAGAAAGAAAGAAAGAAAAACAGTTTATTTGCACAAACATGACACATAACTTAAAAAATAATAATAATAACATACATAATATATAACAAATTACACAAAAAAGTTAAATTATGCGACACATTCATGCAAAACGGCCAGCGCTCAGCAAAATGCTGGGGCTCATGTGCATGTACGGCCGTTTATGTCGCAAAAACCGTATATTTCGATACTCTCAAAGGAATCAAAATTCATAGGTTACTTCCCGTTGACCCAGAAATTTGGCAAAAAGCAAAGTTTTCTAACACAGGGAATAAATTTGAAAACAGTAAATTTGTTGTTACCTACGTCACAAAATAAAAATACTATTTTGCAATTCGGAAAAATCTTCGAGGCTCCATTCGGGAATTGTAGTTTGTACGGAACCCTCAGTGCGTGAGTCCGATTCGCACTTACTCAGTTTTTTTTACATAAATCAGCTTTATACTGTTCCCACTACCAGGCTCAGGCCATCTCTCTGTGCAAGAAAATTGGCCGTAATCCACCATGTGGGCCTAATGTGGGTTGATGGATATCACATGTGTTTGAATTGTTCTATCACATGCCAGTTTCCTCATGAAATTTTTTTTCATTGTTTTGAGAAGTTTTTTTTTTAAAGACGTCCCATACTAGGAATTACTCCTGTATGGGTGCCCTCACAAGCATGTAAACTCAGCTACACGAGACACCAAAACCCAGAACACCTATCCGACCATACAAATATTTTTATCGAGCGGGAATCAAACATATGACCCGCAACACTGCAGCTAATAATAATAATTTTTATTTAAAGAGACAACAATATGATCCACTTTGTTATTAAACTTAAATTTACTTAAAGTTAGTGTTAGTAATGCACAAACAAAGATGCAAAAATAAAAATAAGAAAAACAGTTAGAGAGGTAGGTGTCTTCTGAAGCAAGATGTGCAGAGAATAATATTGCAAGCAGTAAACTACTTGACCATTCTCTCCACATAGTATCTTAGAATAGGGAAGTAAGGACTCTCAACCACTATTTTCACGATGCCATTGTCACTGACCCGCGTTCTATGCATAAGTGATGCAACTTTCTTTCGAATCACTGCATGAAAGTCGTCAGTTCGATTCTGAGCAAACATTTCCGACGCACTACAGAAACGGGGCAGTTTCAACAGCATCAATGGCTCATCCATTACACTAACCGTACTGTTTAAATTGTGTGCCTGTAATATAATGTAAAAGTGTAACAACTATAAAAGTCCAAGTCGTATTTTTCCTTCCGTGCTTGATACATTCCTAGAGCTGTCATCGTATGATACGATGTAATGGGCAGCCTACTAAATAGTTTTGTTAACCCCAGGGACAGAGGCAGATTCTGTCTTTTGTGCCCGACGTTAACAAAATTATTTAAACGCACAGGCATAGTAAAAAACTTAAAACGTTTGTAGTAAGAAAACAACGAGGTAGTGTCGAGACTGTAAATTAGTCGGCTAGACACCACTATCTGGCGGATATCCGTTGTCTATAAATTAAGGAACGCTTGTGTAAAGTTGTTATGGAGCTACGAACTTGAGTGTGCACTGTTTTTGATGGATTTTTTAATTAAGTTTAACTGTTTTTTTTTAATGGTAAAACTGCGAGATTGTTTGAAAAAGTCAAGCCACGGTCCTGGAACGTAAAAGGCAACTAAAATAATACTGGTAGGTCTGGTGGGTGGAAAAGTCTGACTATTTCTCTCACACATAACGTAATTTATTTTATGACTTCACTTTTAAAAACAAATGGTTTAAAACCTTTGGACATGCTTCCCTTAAGTGTCACTACAACGACTGGTTCTGTGTGCCTCGCATCCTTCGGATTCCCGTGACCCTCACCAGATCATCGGTCTACCTAGTGAGAGGCTTTCCAACGCTGCGTCTTTTAAAGCGCGGTCGACACTCTAGAACCTTTTGCCCCATCGACCATCTGTTCTGTGAGCAATGTGCCTTGCGCACTACCACTTGATTTTGTTGAAAGGGAGTTTTCCATGCGTGGTCGAATCAAAAATGAAGATATCCTTTGGAGAATTAAAGTTACCAACACAGCCCGAAGAATTATCAAGAATCGCAATTAGGAAGACATGGACAATGGACAATATGGACATACTCGTAAGTACTATAAAACTTTACCTAAATTAAACATTTATAGCAGTCAAACATAAAATCATGTTTGGGTTACAATATTTTTTGCTTCAGCGGATTCATGAAAAGTTCTAAAGGAAGAATACCGATTTATTTTCCGTATTCGGCACAATACAGGATCATTGAACAAATCTCTGCATGTAGGTGACACACGTCAGGAACGACGACGAGGGATAAATTGATAAGACAACTATACGGATGAATTAACATTACTGAAAGAGTTGATAAAGCATTTAATAGTAACGTTTTAAATTTCCTTATTTTGTAATAGAATATCTTGAGGGAGACCTTGTAATGCTGCGTCTTCCAGTACATGGTCGCCATTCTAGAATCTTTCCACCCCATGGACCATCTGTTCTGCGAGCAATGTGCCTTGCCCACTGCCACTTAAGTATGACGATTCTTCAGTACTGACGACCTGGTGAAGATCACGGTTGAATACGAGAGGCACAAGACTGGTCATTATGGTGACACTTGAGGGATGCCTATGTTCAGCAATGGACTTCTTTCGACTGAAATCATGATGATGATGATGAATACAATAGAATAAACATTATTAATTAGATACCAAAATATTAGGTAACTAAATTAATACACAAACTTATATTTATGGGTACAATGGCGGTCTTATCGCTGACAGCGAAATCTACCATACAAATACACAATACACGAAATTATCAAGTACCTACGGGCAAATTGGTTTCAACCTGATTCTGTGGTTGTGGTTAACTAAGGCTGTGCGCAGACTTAAGTCAAGACTTATTCAAAGCTACGAAAATAAAGACGGTGCACTAGTAATTTAACATGTGTGTTCTATATATGACTTAAAAAATCCTCTTTAACTCCGCTGTGCATAATTACTATCTTAAATCCTAATTAATAATAATAATAATATGAATTGGATATTGTTTTTTTTTTTTGATATCATGAAATTACTTCTGAGTCGAGCAAGACAGAATGTCAGGCTTATACTGAATAAAACCCACCCGTGTTCCCTCAACGGCCTTTTTGGACGGAGTTTGGACGGCTGCCGTTCATAAACCCGCGTTTACGGTGATCGGGATTGTCTTGCGACTCCTGACGGCCCGAAATGCCATCGCGGCAGGCGAGGCGAGAGTATTTAGATAAAATTGGCTAGTGTGTGTTATTGTTAAGTATTTCTTTGTACGAGGTATTTACCAGGGAAACAGTTTTCAGTTTAGTACAGACTAGCTTTATCCCGCGGCTTCGCCCGCTTACATGAAATATAGCCTATGTCACCCAGAAACATAGCAGCTTTATATCGACGAAAAAATTTTCGCAATCGGACCAGTATTTTCAGAGATTATCTCCTACAAACAAAAAAAAATTACCTCTTTATAATATTATTGTAGATACAGTACCAATCGGTTGGTACTTTTAGAAGTACAGAACCAATTACAAAAACTCTTTTACTAAGCTATCCCAGAGAAAAAGATAGTTACCATAAAATAAGTCCAGTTAAATCTTGTTAGAGGATATAAATATGGCACATTTATAAATATTTTTCTTTGGGCTGTCGTCTTAAGTTATAGTAACATAGTGTCCCTAAACTAAAATACCTAGTTAGGTATTCAAGTCCTCTCGGCTAACACTAAGTTAGTATTGTAGGTTTTACTCGCTATATTCTTGGCACGTACTCTAAGGGATCGTAACTCGGGTCCACATAAGTTGGGACGCAACTAATCAGTGTTCATTAGGCGGATAGTCTTTGAGATAAATTGAGCAGGATAAGATCAAGGGTCTTTGAATGACTTTAAGAAAATGCATCGTTAATATGCACGAGATGGAAGGCATGTTTTTCTCGCCTTGTGACTCATTGCTAAGCACATTAAGTGTGGGTTGCAGCCAGAGTTACGTCACAGTTTTCGTCAGAATTAATTTTAACAGTGACCATTTTTTACCATCTGCTGTTACGTACAAAACGTTTTGGTAACACATTCATTGTGCGTACAGCTGAGAGGTGGAATTTTCTGCCTGCATGTTTCCTGATAGAAACCATTTAGGGGTCTTAAGTTAAGAGTGAGTAGATTATTTGCTCAAGCATGATCCATTGACGGCCATATCGTTGCTTACCATCAAGTAAGATAGTGGTCAAATGCAAGCCTATCAATGATAAACCAGATATCATGAAACCGTTAAAGAAAATTGTTAGCAAAAACTGTCATTATTTGTCTTTTGCTTTAACCGTAACTACAACCCTTTCATCCGAATTTAACAGGTGAATGTGAATGTTATATGTGACGTTATTTTAACTATTGCATATTTCGCTTAACCAGAAAGACAGCTGATGAGGCATTGGTTATCCCCTAAGTTAGTTAGTGCAACTCACTTTTAAACTAACAAAACAGACCGTGAAAATTAAAACATGTCTCAAAATTGCAATTTTTCTTTAAAATATTTCGACATGTTATTTATTTAGGAGAGTTAGCTGTGAAGAAACTTATGACGCTAAATTCCTCAATTTTATTATTCGCATGGCATATTTTTTTTAAATAAAATGGTCTTTCAACCTAATTTATTTCATCCGAATTCCTACAGCTGGACTTTATTTATTTAAGTAAAATGGAAGGACTTAAACCTTCCATTTTACTTAAATAAATAAAGTAAATTCATTATACGCATGGATAAGCGAAGTCGACGACAACCTTTCATGTACAATATAACGCTTCGCTGGAACCTTTACCGTCTAGTTCACAAGGTGTGAGTCTGAACTCTAAGAAGCATTCACGAGGATAAACATCACCCCGTAAACTTATAACACCGTATTGCGATCTGCAATCCAATTGCCTAGTTTTTTTAATAATTATTCATTTATTTCAAGTAACAAATGGCTCATTCTTGCAAATAAAATTACACTAAAAAATAAATTAAATTACACAAAATTGAAATTATTAAAATTAAATTAAATTGCATTAGATAATAATTATACTATTAGACAGTCAAGTCTTAATATTTGCATAAAATATTAAAAGATTTTGAACAAAATTAAAATTCAATTCAATTCCCTTATTACATTAAAATACATAAGTGTGTAACTATAAGGCACTAGTTTTAGACAACAAATACACTGACGATTGTTTAATTCAGAGGGCTATTTCATGCTTAGGTCAAATAGGAAAGTAATATATGTATATAATATGTATAATATTTTGGGCAATGTATTTAGTTCAGTAATAGAGTTCTTAGATATTTGTGTAATTGATTTTGATTCTGCGAAACATTTTGGAAAAAAATACTATTAAAGTGAAAACTACGGGCCCAAGCGTGGCCATGTTTTCACTAGATGGCACTGATCTCAATATTTTTAGTTTATTTTGTTTTTAGTATACGGGAGCATTATTAATTCAGCCAAAAGGTATTTGCAAAAATCGGAAATTCTACTTTATGACTGTGCATGACATGCATACAGCGCTGTATTTAAGTACTATTATATAGCTGACTAAAAATGTAGAGTTCAGCGCCATGTAGTGCAATTTTGGCCACGTTTGGGGTCGTAGCTTTCACTTTAAGTTTAATACAGTTGTGAGGTGAAATAAAGGTCAAACACGAGCCTATCAATAATAAAAAAGTGGTGAACTAACACAATACTCAACAACACAGTCTTTCAC
Source organism: Mythimna impura (assembly GCA_905147345.3). Taxonomy (NCBI): domain Eukaryota; kingdom Metazoa; phylum Arthropoda; class Insecta; order Lepidoptera; family Noctuidae; genus Mythimna; species Mythimna impura. The sequence goes on along the minus strand of LR990356.1, from coordinate 13,547,343 downwards.
TTCGACTTCTTTCTTAATGTGATTAGACAATTCAACTAGAACTCCTTATTTTACTTTATTTTATTTTATTTTATTTTATTTATTTATTTGACAATAATAATAGTATAAATATTTTACAAGCCAGTTCGTTAGCTATAAAAAACCTAACTCATACGATCTCTTTTCGATATCACAATAGCTACAATATACATATACACTAAAAAACGGTACAAACGAGCGTTTACAATATTGCAGCCCACTGCATTATGTAAGTACCAGGAGACTAGTCGCGGAGGGTAGCGGGATCCGAGGCACGTGCGGGTGTCCACATATACGTACAAGATTACCTGTAGTAAATGCCGCTGGATAAACAAATATATACTGTAGACCAAATCATTATTATTATAAGGTTTTTTTTAAAAATTACGTTTGTAAAATTATTAAATAAGCAAAAACACACATTAATTTAAATTAAAATTATACGTTAAACTATATTAAAAATGGCCACGTTAATCATGGTTTCCATGCCAGAGCTTGCGACTGCCGCATAAGCTTAAAAAACAAGCATCAATGTAATGCCTCATCCATAACATTTTACACACACAGCTTACATCCAAGTCTATGCAGTCTGAGTCGCAATACAGCCGATCACGCAACAGTTCCTTCACCTTTGACCCGACAAACAAATCCAATCCAAGTCATTATACTGTAGCCCATTTTAGTAGGCTGTGGTTGAATGCACTTTGCACCATTACAGGCTCGCTTGCATGCATTCAGTTACTTGTGCTTCCTTTATGCATTCTTTTATTATAGTTAGTAAAAGGTATTTTTTATGGTTTAAGTGTGGTTGAATATAAAAATTTGTTAGGTTTTATGGTTTTTGTGATTGTGTTAGTTTAAAATTTTGTGTTTTTTTTTTTTGTGCAGTGCAATTTATTGGTACGAGTTTTGTTTTTATGAAGTAAGTAAGTGGAAGTATAATCGGCGTTTAATGGTCCCGCTGCAAGAACCCACAGTTCATCCCTATGGAAGCATAATCAGTCTTATAATATCCCCACTGCTGGGACTCAGGCCTCGTCTCTAAGAGAAGAATATACCGTAATTCACCACGTATGCCCAATGCGGGTTAGTATATGTCACATATCTTTGAATTTTTAGTTCTAGGGCATGACTGCAAAAATAGCTAGTAATAGTGTATTGCGCTGCTAATTGGAGTATTTTACGGTTCACCAATGCCACGGCACACATATATTCGCACCACCAACCGCTTCGGTCGCCCGTCTGATCTCGACTGATAGGTGTCAACTACATCATGCCACTGACGCTTGAAACAACCAAAACAGCCAATACACCACAAATAGAAATAGTTGTAATCCACCATGCGGGCCCAATGCAGGTTGAGATGTCACATGTCTTCTATTTCTTGGTTCAAAATTACAAACTAATTATACCGTTTACAGAGTTACTTTTGATCACCTAGACAGTTTATTTACTAAACTCTAACCAAACAAAATGAATCTTTATTCTTTTCAAACAAAAACGCTTTGCTGATCTCATATAATAACTTTATAATAAAGATCCTCATAAACTACCCTACGATTAGGTAACATGACACACAGGCTACATTTTCTAATTAGAGCCGACGTCACTGTAATGACGTCACAGTTATTAACGTGATTAGATCTAACAAGGCAGGCTCTGCCCACTAACGTGGCCTTTCTGAAGCAATTTACCTACGAAAATTTTAGGCGGTCAACAAACTAAAAAAAATTGAAAATATTTGAGTCACATTTTTTTATTATGTCAATTACATAAAACGATTATTTTCTCTTCATAAACTTATTTTATGCTACAGTTTTAAAATTCACGAACTGGTGTTTAACTAAGTTAGAGATGCTTGAAATAGGTTTTCGTAAGAACCTATATTATTAAAAAAAAGAGAAGAAAAAAAAACAGCGTGAGTAATCAGCGAGAGATATAACTTTAGATTATTTAATGCTGTCAGAGGCTTTCACCCGCCTGAAGTAGTACAAAATAATCCCAAGGGATCATGCTCCCGGGATAAGTATCCTACGTGCTATTCCAGGACATGATCTACCAGTGTACTAAGTTTCATCGAAATCCGTATAGCCTTTTTTTTCGAGCGTGAAGAAGTAACACACACTTACAAACTTTCGCCTTTATAAATTAGCGTTATATACAGGTTGTCCAATCCAGTTGCCATGCCACATGGAAAGAAAGTACCTACTACTTACGAATAAAAATTTCTAGGTACAGTTACAAGTAAATTGTTTTTGAGCATCACTTCATGCATTGACTTGAAATTGATAATTAGTATCTATAGCGTCTGTAAATAATAAAAACATATTTTTTATGAAAAGGAGTGTTATCTATAAATGTCAACTAGGTGCAGCTGTACTTTTAATCCAAAGCTATCTGACTCATTTCAATTTAATAGAAGTAAATTGGAATGAGTCATGAGTATTCAATCGACAAGTGTGTCCACAGCCTTATATCGAAACAACCCATAGTTTATGGTGTACAATTTTCTTGAGTTTGTGGTGTAAAGTTCCCACCTTTGAAGTTTAGAACACTGTTATTAAGTTTCAAGGACCTATTAGAAGTCTCTAGTAATTTTCAATATTCTTGAGAAAATACTAATCGATAGGGTGTAAAGTTTTTAACTCAAAACTAAGCGTAGATTCTTGGAGTTCCAGTTCATTATTTTGGCTGTTATTTCAAACTTTAAAATGTTATATTAAGCATAATACTCCCAACCGGATTACGATCTTGGAATCCAATCTGGACAGAGATTTATTTTAATTTTACAAATTTTTATTTAATTTAAACTAAAACTAACTTACAAAATAAAAATAAAAGCCCTAAAGTGCTAAAAAAAAGAAATCTAAAGTACGGCATCGAAAAACTCCTCCACATCGCTGTCGACTGGTAATGTACCCAAAAGATTGAATGGCAATGCTTATCCTTTTTCCGAAGTAAAAGCCAGCCCTTGCCTTGGTACAGCCTAGGCCATGGTCCGGAGCGAGGAGGAGTGGCAGGCGGTCGCCTCCTTCTGCGAAGCAGTAATGCTAGCAAAGGAGGCGGCCGATCGCGTGAGGCAACGGTCCTCACGCCCCAATCGCCGCCGGGATTCCGATCCCGATTTCCGGCCATCGTAGGCGCAGGCTTGCGGACGGCGAGCAATGGGTGGCTCGCCGTCCGACCGTCCGGTAACCGTCCGGACCGAGCCCAAGTCGTCGACGGCGCGTGCTGTTCCACGCGCGCCTCAAGGAGATGTCAGCAACTGTAGGGGCCTAGCAGGGTCGAAGCCTACTGGGGCCAAGGGTCTGATTCTGAAAGGAAGACTCGGCCCTGGTACGAAAGGCAACGAAGGAACAGGAGTGGGTTTTTAGTCAGTAAAAGTCTGACACTATCTCCCGCCCCGCCCAAGGGCGGGGGATGTCATAAGATGATTTTCCCACCGAATAAAAAAAAAAAAAGCCCTTGGGTCACGCAAAGTGTCAACAAGGCGTTTTGAAAGTTCTTTAAATAGAAATTAGTCTATTATCTACGCAGGAGATATGATAGGGCACAAGCGTGAGCGCAAACACGGGTGCACTCTCTGTTCCTTTACTCTTGCGTGATCAGGCGCAGGACCAACAGCTTTATGAGCTTTCCAAGGTACGGGAGTGTCACACTACCAACTTACAAACTCTGGACTGCTGCTTGTGGTTGCAATCACGACTGCTGAGTATGCGATTCTGGGTTCTATTCCTGGATCTGGCAAAAAGTGGTATAATGTTTTGTACAAATGTATATTATAATATAAGTTAACCCCCCATTATCATATTCATCATAACAGAAAAAAGACTGTTTCCCTTGGTTCTGTTCTTCTCGTACCTGACTTCCACGACCCTCACCAGGTCATCGGTCCACCTAGTGGAAAGCGCTACAACGCTGTAATATCCACCAGAATGTTGTTACTCCAGAGCCTTATTGCCCATGCCCATTGAGTCTAGCCTAATGTCAATAACATCAGTCTAAAATTATAAAGGCAAATTTGTGAGTGTGTGAGTGGCTGGTGTGTGTGTGTATGATTGTTACTTCTTCATGCTTGAACGGATTCTTGGGTAGACCATGTCCTAGAATGGCACATGGATTTAGGACTTTATTCCCAGAGTATGTTCCCTTGGGATAACTTTCTTCTATCGCGCGGGCAGAGTCGCTGCCAACAGCTGGGAAGAAATAATGCACAATTTGTTTCTATTCATCTACGACTATATCCTAGATACAAGCCTGCTGGCCGACTGCGCTACAAAGCCTCTACGAAACTTATCAGCAGGCTTCATTGTTTTGTTTAATAATCCTGCCCGGGACGCGTCTTTGAGAACTTGTTCTATAGCCTCGCTTAACTTTTGAGTTCGACTATTGTCTGAAACATTGAAACTTATGTCAGCCTCGCCTTTATTATCTAAATGACATGTTTAACTCGATAAAATCAATGGCCCGATTGTTCGGCGCCAAGTAAACAAAAAATCTTTTAAATACAGAACGAATGAAGCAGAAATTTTCAAGCAGCATTGCAATTTGCAAAACTCATCAAGTGAATGCACACAATTCCAAAGTGAATTACTTTGACTTTAGAAGTAATTGAATTCATACTCCAATAGCGTTCGAATTCTAAAGTGATCTTTATGATTACGAGAATATCAACCTCAAGCAAAATGAAGTTTACTAGAAGGAAAATTCACATTCAAATCGCAATATCATCTCAGCGAAAATCAATGTCAAAAACTTATGATAATCAATTTGAGGTATTATTGACAGTAGTGCAAATGCAATCGTTCCTTATAAATGCGTGTTATTGTTTTTACTTTTTCCCGCATTAGGAAATACTCCCGTAACGAGAGTGCGTTCACAAACATTAACTTACATACATAAGATACATATACCTGGAACTGCTATCTGCAGGTCATACAAATTTATTCCTTGCGGGAAATCAGCCCAAGACACGCAGCACATCAGCCAATCACTCAACCACTATACCGTCCCCTAAGTGAGTCCCCTCTTTGAGAAGTGGCTGGAAAGACAACACGGCGTCCTCACCTTCCACATGACGCACGTATTAACCCAACATGGTAAGTTCGGAAAGTTCCTGCACCGGATTCGTGCGGAAGAAACGCCCAGATGTCACCGTTGTGTGGACCACCCGGAAGACACGGTGGAGCATACGGTAGAGGCGTGCCCCGCTTGGGCAGAACACCACTGTGTCGTCGTGGGGTTGATCGGTGGCAACGACCTCTTGCGCCGGGCCCTGGTACAAAGCGGTACCTGGAGCGAGGAGGAATGGCAGGCGGTCGCCTCCTTCTGCGAAGCAGTAATGCTGACAAAGGAGGCGGCCGCACGCGTGAGGGAACGGCCCTCACGCCCCACCCGCCGAGGTCTCGATCCCGATTTCCAGCCACCGTAGGCGTAGGCTTGCGGACGGTGAGCAATGGGTAGCTCGCCGTTCGACCGTCCGGTAACCGTCATGACCGAACCCAAGTCGTCGACGGCACGTAGTCCACGCCTCAAGGAGAAGTCAGCAAAACCGTAGGGGCCCAGCAGGGTCGAAGCCTACTGGAGCCATGGGTTGTGCGAAAGAGAATCCTGGGGCCCTGGAACGAAGGCAAAGAAGGAACCAACGAGTGGGTTTTAGTCAGTAAAAGTCTGACACGCCCTTTCGCTCCATCCAAGGGCGAGAGGTGTAATTGGATGTACACTAAAAAAAAACCCGCCGTATCGTGCATCTCGTTGCCCCTCTATTGGGCATTAGGGCCCTTTCTCATTCCCCTGTTAGTCAAATAAAGCAATATTTTTAATTAAGCGCAGTCGTTAGCCAACAGAATTTGCGCTAATGTCTAAAACTAACAGAACTCGAGTAAAGTTCTCTTCAAAAGTTTGGATTATCTTCTCATCGCTAATTTATTAAAGTTTGAAGTAAAACCAATTACAATGTGGACTTTTGTGATATGGTTTTTGGGATTTACTTTCCTTAGGGTATTAAAGTAAGTACTTATATTTTAGCATGAAATAACACGTTTTTTAATTACTATATAACCTTTTTATTTTATGATTGTTTGCTAGATATTTGTAAAAGAAAACATTGTTTTAATATGAATTACACTAATATATAAACGCGAAAGATTGTTAGTGTGTGTATGTTTGTTATTTCTTCACGCCCGAACAGCTGAATGGATTTGGATAAAATTTTGCACATGGATAGACCATGTTCTGGAATATCACATCTATGGGATAGTTTTTATCTTGAGACAATTTTGCTACTTTTACGCGGGCGTGCACCTGCTAGTGGTACATAAAGTAGTTCGTAGTTATGAGTTCAGGTAGACGATCCAATAAACTTATCAATTTTTTTTTCTTAAAACCATTTCTAATAGATAACTTGAAGTAACAATTATAATAATAATAATAATCTTTATTGTCGCAAGGTTCACAAGGTGACTTATAATTAAACACAGGTAAATGTAATGTGCTATGAGTACTGGTACTGTCTCCCAAACTAAGCGAATGCTTGTTTTGGGTAGCGGTGTTCAGTCGATTAGTGAGGCTCTATGGATTTACAATGTTGGTGCAATTAAGTGAACGTAGTCACTGGGTACATGAGAAAATCGGTTACAATTTTTATACATGTATTTATTACGTAGGTGGACCATGTATGGTTGATTTGTTGTAATGTTGAGTGAGTGTACATTCAGTCAGAAAAGTATCGGGAATGGATGATTTGTTTATGGTTCCAAATTCAAATATTTGTTTTTTTTTGTTGTTGGTAGATTGGCACAACTGTTTTCCATTTTGGCGTTGAGTTTGAGTTGCATCTGTTATTTATAGTTATATCATATCTAGTGTGTATTGCGAATTTCATAATGGACAAAAACATCGAACAAAGAGTTTGTCTTAAAATTTGCATCGCCAATGGAATTTCGTGTTCGGAGTCACTGAAAATGTTACAAAAGGCTTACGGTGAATCGACTTTATCAAAAACACGTGCTTTTGAGTGGTACAAAGCGTTCAAACGCGGTCGAGATGTGATGGCAGATTTGCCTCGCTCTGGTAGGCCATCAACGTCTTCAACTGAAGTTAACATCGCAAAAGTGAAGGAAATAGTGACTGAAAATCCTCATTCAACTTTAAGAGAGATAGCCGCCGAACTTTCTGTATCTCACGAGTCGATCCTCACGTCCGTACCATTTTCAATATCATTTGGGTATGAAAAATGTTACCGCTCGGCTAGTCCCAAAAGACAATAGGTATATATAATTTTCTCGAAAAACTCAATCGCATGAGAGTCGCTGAGGATATGCTAGAACGAGTCAATTCCGACCCAACATTCATGAAACGCATTGTTACTGGTGACGAGACGTGGGTTTACGAGTTTGACATGCAAACTAGTCAACAAGCTTCGGAGTGGCGCCTTCCAACTAACCCGAAAACGAAAAAACCACGCCAAAGTCAATCAAAAGTCAAAGTCATGTTGACTGTTTTCTTTGATTATCGCAGTGTTGTGCACTCGGAATTCTTGCCGGAAGGTCAAACGGTAAATAAAGAATATTAATTGAGCGTTATGCGGCATTTAAGAGAGCAAATTCGAGGAAAAAGGCCAGATTTGTTGGAAGAAAATTCTTTGATTTTGCACCACGACAATGCGCCTTCGCACAAGGCTATCATTGTGAACGAACTTTTGACCAAACACTCAACAAATACCATCGAGCAACCACTATATTCATCAGATATGGCTCCAGCCGACTTCTTTCTTTTTCCTAAACTCAAATTACCACTTTGTGGCACCCGTTTTCAATCGGTAGAAGACATAAAGGAGAATTCGCGGCGAGAACTGAACTCAATTCCGGAAACAGCATTTAAAAAATATTTTGATGATTGGATTATTCGTTGGCGTAGGTGTATCGTTTCTGAAGGAGCATACTTTGAAGGTGATAAAATAAATTTGGATGAATAACAAACATTTTGTGTATTATTGATCTTTTCCCGGTACTTTCTTGACAGAGTAGTATGTGTTGGTGTTTGTGTATAGATGAGTGTGAATTTAGATGTTTTAGGGTTCCGTACCTCAAAAGGTAAAACGGAACCGTTATAGGACCACTTTGTTGTCCGTCGGTATGTCTATCTGTCTGTCTGTCTGTCAAGACCCTTTATCTCGGAAATGCGTAGAGGTGTCGAGTTGAAATAAAAACCACATACTCAGATCTGCAGTCCCTTGAAGCTACGAAAAAAAAAAGATACGGCCGTTTACGTCGCAAAAAACGTATATTTCGACACTCTCAAGGGAATCAAAATTTATAGGTTACTTCCCGTTGACCTAGAATCCTGAAATTTGGCAAGAAGCAAGATCTCATAGCACAAGTATGGGACAAAATCTGAAAACTGTAAATTAGTAGATATGTCAAAAAGATTATTTTTTGCGATTCGGAAAAATCTTCCTAACTTAATTCGGGAAGTGAACTACTTACATAGGTAAGTTTGTACGGAACCATCAGTGCGCGTCCGATTCGCTCTTGCCCAGTTTTTTTTCATAATTTTATTTGTGTTGTGAGTATTTAAATATTGTACTGCTACCTAGATAGATAGGAGTATCGTGTGTTTGTATGTGTAGGTTACGCGATGTATATCAGTAATTCTTCAGTTTTCTTATAGTCTTTATTTTGAAGCCAATCAAGGAAAAGAAGCAAGTCAGACTGGTTTTAAATGTTTTAATTGTCGTACAAATCATTCTGCCTCAAAAGACGACATGGTCGGCACTGTGTTTGAGCGATTGACTGGTACGCTACGTAACGTGGATTCAATTCCCGCATGGAACAAATTCCTGTATAGCGGTATGGCCTACAAATAATGGCTCCAGGTCTGGGTATCTTATGTATGTGAGTATACATGTTTGGAAACGCACCCATAAATCATGATACAGGAGTAATTCGTAGTGTGGGCCAACATTTATATTTTTTTTTATTTTATTTATATAAATATAAAACTGTTCAAGCAACTAAAAGCATCTAAACTAATTTATATAGAAATGTAGGCACAGTATATCCACTACACTACCAGTATTCTATATTATTGCATGCGTTATAATCTTTATGCTTAGGCTTAAGAAAATGGCATAAAAAAATTATTACAGGGCACATCGTTGAAAAGTAATCAAGCTAACAGCTCTTATTTGGGAGTTCTGCAGTCCCGACCACTGTAGACAAGGGCTTGTGGACGGTGATCAGTAAGTAGCTCGCCATTCGGTAACCTGCCAGAGCTGCGGGAATGCTCAAAAGAGTTTCTGCGGCTTTGGAATGCAAAGGGCAATTAAAAGAATACGGGAGTTTCAGTTAGTAAGTAATAGTCTGACACGCCCTCCCGCTCCACCTAGGGTGGGAAAAATTATTTGATTACATCCTAACTCAAAAAACAAATATAAAATATATACCTACATAAATCCACCCAGCTGTTTTCAAAACTAAGCTGGAATTAATGTCCAATCTTGTGGTATGAACATTGTCATTTAATGAAACCCTTCTGTAATTTCTAGTTTTCATTAGTAAGAAAGGCTAAGTCTAATTAAAATAAATCTCCTTTAAATTATAAAGCCATACCTCACATAAAATTAACAATCTCTTCATTCCCACCACCAAATTAAGGGACTGATTACACACGATTAAATCATTCTAATTTAATTCGAAGTGAAACAAAAGCCAGGGAACGGTTACTACAATCTGCCTTCGTAATATAAACCGACAGATTATTATGTCACTCCTGCCTTGTTATTAATTATATTAATCTCGCATGAGTTGAGCATTTTAAGCTTTTGGATTATGTCTATCTTAACCTTTTGTGATATGGCAGTGCAATGATTTTTGTTGGGACAAATTTCTGATCATCTACCTAATTTCAAACCGTACCGTCAAACGGGGTTAATAGAACCACAGGGGGTATGTTGTATGTGAATTGTTATGCAATGTTTTAATGAAAAAATTCTACAGGTACCTTACTATTGGCTGAGGGGTACTTTTTAGTTGTGCTACCACAACAAAAAAAAAAGTAAAATCAAAATCTTTTTACAAAAAAATACAACCGACTTCAATGTAAAAAAGTGGTTGTACTTTTTTGTAAAAAGATTTTTTCGAAATTTTTTCTGCATTTGAATAATCTAATTTATTATTGAATGTTTATACATAATAGAATAATATTGTATCAAAGTAAAAATCTTAATCAAAGTTTTATTTCTATTTACTCCTGTATTTTTATTCACCCATTTTTAAAGTAGGAAATCACTACCTAAATAACTTCTTCCAGCGAGTGTTAGACTTTCATACTAAGTAAATCAATATGTTTGATATATTTAAAAAAAAAAACTTATTATTATTTTGATTTTGCAATATTGCTGATTTATGCTTTCCATATGTGAATATCTATTAATATTGTAATGTGGAAATACTGTAAAAAAATTTTTTTTTTTTTTAAAGAGTAACCATGGATGGCGAAAGGCGGAGAAACGCCAAGAAATGGCGTTTTTTCTCCATAAAAAATAACCAATTATTATTGGAACCGTGCACAAGCCTGTAACGTTCTATAAGTGCCAATGTAGGTCTATGTGAAATAATCATCCCACGCGTGTTTTTTCAGTTGTTCTTTGCCTTTAAGAGTCGCGATTACTCCTTTTACTCCTGAATTCCTATTCACCCCATTTATTGTTTGTTGTTGATGATAGAAACTTCAATTACAAGCTATCTAATCAACTCGGTGTAAAACTAAAAAACTCGTTCTGTAGCACTTAGTAATAAATGTCATTACTCCCAGTATTAATAGGTTTTTATGGTCTAGCTAGTGTTTTTATGACACTAAGCTAACGGCCAACAGTTAGCGTATTGCATTTTGTAATTATGTAATAGGATCGGCCATAGTAGCTGACTGTAAACTTTAATTATTACTCACCAGAAAATTTTTTTTTTTAGGTAGTAGGAAATCATCAAATTGCTTCTGCTGCTTTAGGGTGAAACGAGAGAGAGTGACAGACTTTTACTGAATAAAACCCGCCTAAGTTCTTTAATTTGCCCTTTTTAGGGTTCCGTACCTCAAAAGGAAAAAACGGAATCCTTATACCACTTTGTTGTCCGTCTGTCTGTCTGTCTGTTAAAACCCTTTATCTCAGGAACACGTGGAAGTATCCAGTTGAAATTAAAACCATACACTTAGGTTTGCGGTCTTCTAAACTTCTAAGTTAACGAAAAAAAAAAGATACGGCCGTTTATGTCGCAAAAAACGTGTATTTCGACACTCTCAAGGGAATCAAAATTTATAGGGTACTTCCCGTTGAACTAGAACCCTGAAATTTGGCATGAAGCAAGGTCTCATAGCATAAGTACCTATAGGAAAAAATCTGAAAACTGTAAATTTGTAGTTACGTCACAATTTTTTTTGCGATTCGAAATATTCTTCGTAACTCAATTCGGAAATTGAACTTTGAAACTTCGGGATTGAAAAAGGAGGAGGTTCTATGTTCGGCTGAATGTTTTTTTTTTCATTGGTAAATTTGTACGGAACCCTCAATGCGCGAGTCCGTCTCGCACTTGCCTAGTTTTTTTATTATTATTATTTCTTTATTTTTGGGCAACTGAGGCCCATAGATAAAATAACCTAACTTATACATATTAAAAATACCTCAAACAATAAACTATAATTATACAAGTAACATCGGCGTTGTGTTCCGCTGCGTAGTGTCGCGTAACCGTCCTCGGAAACGTCGATACACGACACCTTTCAGTCAAAAGTCTTCTTTCAAAAAGGTCTGTAGATGGTGTGTTGGAACTCGTATCACGAACGACTTGAACTTGGTGTCGTGGCGCGAATCCAGCCTTTCTACCCTCAGACTCCAGTTGCTATTCATCATATACTCCACGACTTCCTCAACCTTCGTAGAGTGATGCAAACGTGAAATATACAGCTGCGTCGTAGGCACAGCAGAGGACGCAGCAGCATGTTTGGTCCACTCGGTGCGGTACCGCACTGGTTACGGGAACAGGGGTTCTTTCTTCTTTGCGTTCTGGGTAACAGTAACTCTTTCAAAAGATCCCGCAGACTCGCCAACACACTCGCACAACAAATTAGAATTATTTAAAACTAGCTGCTGTCAGCGGCTTCTCTCGCGTGGTAGTCCAAAAATATCCCAAGAGAACATATTGTCGGGACAAAAGTATCATTAATATATGCTAGTAAAGTGTGATTTTGTTTTTATTTTTATTTTAGAATCAGTTTTTCCTAATTAAAAGTCTATTGCGCCCACTCACATTGCCAATAATTATATTTAAGCGTGCTCCATCGTAATGGGCCTCATCAGAAGACTTAAAGTCACCCAAAGGGCAATAGAAAGGGCTATGCTCGGAGTTTCCTTGCGTGATCGAATCAGGAATGAGGATATCCACAGGAGAACCAAGGTTACCGACATAGCACGAAGAATCGCCAAATTAAAGTGGCAATGGGCAAGGCACATTGCTCGCAGAACAGATGGCCGTTGGGGCCGAAAGGTTCTGGAATGGCGACCACGTACCGGAAGACGTAGCGTTGGAAGGCCTCCTACAAGGTGGACCGATGACTTGGTAAGGGTTGCGGGAGTCCGATGGATGCGAGACGCACAGGACCGTTCATTGTGGCGACACTTGGGGAAGGCCTATGTCCAGCAGTTCACGTCTTTCGGCTGAAATGATGATGATGATGATGATGGTGCTCCATCGTCGACCACATCATTGCTTACCATCAGGTGAGATAGTGGTCAAACGCGAGCCTATCAATTATATAAAAAAAAAAAACATTTGTGATAACGCTACTCCAGCCTCCGAGATACAGCCTCCGCCTAGTTCGGAGACCGCTGTATAATGTTATGCTAAACGCAACTTGTTAGAATTATCCATTAAGCATTATAACTAACAATTTTTTAATAATAGGTATATTAAGACATTGTTTGAAACAATGCTTCAATTTAACTTATTTTTTAAACGATAAAATCTACTACTTGACTGCAATCCCACCAGATGGTAAGCAGTGCTGCAATCGATGATGGTGAACAATTACTGCAGCAAAGGCCTCTCTTATGATATGACTTATATGTATAATAATCTGCTATTCATTACCATCGTCATTGGCTATAAAACGTCTACTGCCGGACATAGGTAAGCCGTCCTCAAAAGGCACTACATCTATCGGTACTGTTCTTCACTTCCGCGGCCCTTACTAAGTCATCGCCTTGCGTGGCCACTACTCCAGATCTATTTTTTTTATCGGCATTTGTGTTCTGAAAACAAAAAAAAACTGAGTAAGTGAGAGTCGGACTCGCGCACTGAGGGTTCCGTACAAGCTTACCTATGAAAACAGTTCAATTCCCGAATTGAGTTATGAAGATTTTTCCGAATCGCAAAAAAATAATAATTTTGTGACATAACTATAAACTTACAGTTTTTAGATAATTTTTTCCTACATTTATGTTATAAGACCTTTTTTCGTGCCAAATTTTAGGATTCTAGGTCAACGGGAAGTACCCCATGAATTTTGATATCCTCGAGAATGTCGAAATACACGTTCTTTGCGACATAAACGGCCGTATATTTTTTTCCGTTAACTCAGATGTTTGATTTTTTCACAGCTTCAAGGGACCGCAGACCTGAGTACATGGTTTTAATTTTAACTCGATACCTCCATGCGTTCCCGAGATAAAGGGTATTGACAGACAGAGAGACAGACGGACGGACAACAAAGTGATCCTATAAGGATTTCATTTTTTTCCTTTTGAGGTACGGAACCCTAAAAAGAGCAAATACCGACACGAAAACTGTCCAATTATATTTCGAAAAAAGCCGTAATTTGAAAAAGACAGGTTTAACTGCTATAAATACATAAAAATAGTCTCGCCTTGTCTCAAACGAGATAATTCACTTGGCATTTTTTATGAAAATGAAGATCATATTTTCCTGCAAGCTCGCAAAAATTATGCGGAGTCTTATAGCGAGCGTGTCGTTTCAATGGCTTTAGAGATCCTCCGCATTTTTTTATTATTTATAAAGTGTTACACGGCAACTTCTCATTATCGTCACTTTTTCTTCCCATTTTCGTCATTTTCCCTATTCGCCACTATGTCAAAATACCCATACCTTAACAAAAGTGTGCATTCGCTACACTGGTAATTTTCGTACATTCAATCTCGTTTAAAAAAATGTGATTTCGAATTAGAAAAGAGACACCGTTAGATTAAAATAGTTTAGCAAAACGACACTTTTTTTAGTAAGAATTTCTCTTTTCTCATTAATAAATAAATAGTGGTGAATCGGGAAAGTAACGAAACCCTCATACGCATAAATATGAGGCTACGAATAATGCCTCGTAAAAGGTAAAGGTTTTATAGCCTTTACCAGCAATGTGTACTTAGGGTTGTGTGTCTGTTGGTATTGGTAACTTGTTCAACAAAACTAAGTTGTAGTTTTGTTGATATACAACCCTATCTCTTGGGTATTGAACCTTCAGTTATTTAGTTTACATCAATTAGTTTCAATGCCACAAGTGGTTTTACATAATTTTGAAACTACTAGGCTTTAAGTAGATTTATAATCAAACTTAAAGAAGAAAATCCAACAAAAGCATCGTAACACGATTGATGCCTTTGAGATGTGGTGTTGAAGACATTTGCTAAGGATAAAAAGGACTGCTTACTACACTATCGTTCCCATCCTAAAAGAGCTTCACATCAAGCAAAGAATGAGTCTGCGCAAATACCAATCTTTAAGATGTTTAGACATTTCATCCGCAGCATAAGCTCTTTGGAAAGATTTCTGGTAGGAGGAAGACGGAAGACTAGAGGGCCAACGTTTTCGCGGCCAAATTACCTACCATATAGACAGATCTCATTAAATCGTCTATAAAGTATTCTGTTACTGAGTGTATACGCAATGCCACAAATAGAAAGAGATGGATAAGTCTTGCAAAAGCCAGAACCAACCTATAAGATGATCCATGACCACGACCACACCACCTGGTATGTACGACTATCCCCACCAGAGATGCATTGAGGCTCGGGTGTCGAAGGCAGACGATTTCCGTCAAAGGGAATCTCGTCATCCGGCTCTCCGATAACGATCAAGCCCAGGTCGTCAGCGCGTTCTGTTCCACACGGACCTCAAAGAGATGTCAGCAAAATTGATGGGGTTAAATAGAGCCGACGCCTACCAGGGCTGCAGATTATTCGAAGAAGTAATCGCAACCCTGGCAAAAAGGGAAACTCAAAGAATACTATGGGGTTTAACCAGTTGCGTACAACTAAGAAGAGAGAACCATGCATAAACCATTAAGAAATTCTTTCTTTATCAAATAAAAGGCACTTCGAACTCAGCAGCAATACATAATTACCTAAAGTTAAACATTAACTAATCTGCACGTCCTGTTTAGAGGGTCCTTTTACACTCGCCTATCGTCAAAGTCGAGCATGGTTTAAAAGCTCGTTGCTTCATCTAACGCAATCCAACGCGATGTTTGATGAAGAGGCAACGCGAAAGAAGAGAGAGAACGCCTGAAAACTCTGTTGGCATTCGGTAATTGTTTACTCGAATATTTCACAAAACTTGTTCCAGGAAATACGTGTTTTTTTAAAACAAGTTTTTGAGAAGAATTGTCATCATTCAAAATCTCGATTAAATGTGCAAGGCTTCTATAGATGTATTTTTTATATTTTTAATATATGAGTAGATTACGGAAGGCCAAAGTTCAAGTAAAATAGCAGATTTTGAAAGGTCTTTACTAGATTAGTTTTACACAAATTTATGTTTTGTTTTTTATAGAAGCCTAAATAATGTATCACAAGATATCTGTGTATCCAAAATATCTGGAGAAAGATGTGTAATAACATTATAAACACGTAAGAGCGGTTGTATGGAAATGTACCTTGAGTTGCCTGCTCTTGATATTCACTTCTCATACACTCACAGAAAAGTTACGAATCACTTTTTCGCTAAACCTTGCGCAAATCCCAGTTTAACATTTTACGCTGACATCCTCCAAAATCCTCATGATCGTGAGAGAATATTCGCCGTGTTTCCATAAAACAATAATGTTTGTTATCACACTTGTGCCCGGGTCGGCAATAAATCCTTCCTCGCTGTGTTTCAAGTCAAATATTCAAAACAATACGTTACTAATCCTGCAGCTTTCCGGTAAAAAGCGGCCAAATTATATATTATTCATGTTACCGTCTTTGTTTATTTTATTGTGGAGTTAGATGGATTTATTTGAACATCATAAATGATTTCATTATGTTGCTCATAACTAGATTTTTCTAGAAAATTAATAAAATTACGACTTTTTTCCATAATGTAGTGATTAGTAGTAGGCAGACACTTACTAGGACGCCACTTGCTACGATCCTCAGGTACAGTCTGCAAAGGAGATAGGTAACCATAACTTGAAAACTTCAAATATATCATTTCTGGGGCCATGGGTTACTCTGGGGCCATGAGTAGTGTGAAAACGAAACCGTGGCCCTGGGACGAAGGCAACGAAGGAACAGGAGTGGGTTTTTGGTCAGTGGGGGTCTGACACTATCTCCCGCTCCGCCCAAGAGCGAGATTTGTCATAAGATGATTTTCCCACCTATAAAAAAATATATATATATATCATTTGAAATTTTTCGTGGATATGAATTAAACATAATTAAATTCACAGTAAATAAATATCTCAATCATAAAATTGAAATTCGTTCATACCTGTCCTGTACCCATAATCATTGAGGACCCTCGTTACTTATCTCCTTTTTTGACTGTACATACGTTTTTCTTTCCCATGCTAATAGTTTCTCCTCTATTGTGAGAGCGTTGACAAATACTTAAACTCGCATAATAATATACGAACAACCAGACTTGAAAAAACTATCTGACATTCAAATCTTGTTATGTATGTGCGGAAATCGAACCCGCCATTCACTTCACAGATATCAATATCTCAGTTACTGCGCCAACCGTTACGTTGCTACTCCTATTACTTCGTTCGCGTACATGCATCAGGTCATACAAATCGTCAAATAACTTCTGTCACTATAGAGAGGAGCGAGAGGGCGGGCGCGTCAGACGTTTACTGACTATAACCTACCTGTGTCCTTCAGTTGTCCTTTACGTTCCGGGGCCAGGGTCTTTCTTGCTCCACCCAGAGCGAAAAAAGTTCTTTGATCATTTCCCACTGAAAAATAAATACCGTAAACCTAACGAAATCAGAAACTTTATATAACAGGCACTTTTGAATTGTCAAAATGTTGGTCAGTCAAAAAACAAGGTGGAGCTAAGTTGCACGTTCCAAAGCGTAGATCTCTATGGAGAAGAATGTTCAAGAAACTTCATGGAGACTCTTTTAAATCATGTTATGAGTTACAAAAATCTTGGTTACATTATTTTATTTTCAACGTTTATTTTAACTTGTAATTCAAATTTAATCCAAAATTATCATTGATCAAAGCAACCCGTTAAAGAAAAGGTAAAACATCAACTTTATATGTTAAGATCAACACTAATGGGCCTTTATAAAAACAGGGCAGTTGCTAAAGTCATGTGTTCTCTACCTGCGAGTATCTATTTTAACTTAGTTATAGTTTTCTAGATTACTCCAAGTGACGCCAGGAGTCTCGTACACTCTAAAAATTCTTTCATTAAGAGGAATGCACTTAGCTGCACTCATACTGAAAGCGTCTAGCTCTGGGAATTCTAATATATCAGGTTTATTTTTCTTTTTAATATTTCCGAATAGTTCAAGCACGTTTGGCTTTTACCTACTTCGGAATACTTACTCCGTTTTATTTGAATGACTTAAATCAATCCTGCCATTTCATAAAATTTATTGATATTCTTGTCTGTCAGTATCCTTAGGAAGAGAATGCTTTATATCTCCAAGCCATCACGAATACGACTAACTCAGTTATATAAATTATTACTACTAAAGTTATCCTTTGAAATTAATGCTTACCGCTCTTTACAGTTTGTTTTATCGATGTGAAATGATAATAATTATGATAAGATAATATTCCACAACTATCGCACAACGCCGTCTAGTCCCAAGCTAAGCAGAGCTAGTGTTATGAGTACTAGACAACTTATAAACATACTTATATATTTCTAAATACATACATATTATAGAGGCATGCCTTTTAAGTTTTGTCGTATGAAGAAAAAAACACAACTAGAACCTTATAGTACTTTTTATTGTTTTTCAAAGTATTCACCACGTAGCTTAAATACACTTTTCCATTCGCTCAAACCAGTTATTATAACATTTATTCCACTCTAAAGTGGGGGTGTTCTAAATGGCTAACTTGAAAGCGTCGACTGCTTCTTCACTGGACTGTAACCTTTGACCACGAAGAATTTTCTTAATTTTAGGAAATGTAAAGAAATCAGGAAATGTAAAGAAATCGTTAGAGCTTAGGTCAGAACTGTATGGAGGATGGTCAAGAATTTCTACTTTTTCCTGCTTCAAATACTCAATCGTATGACGAGCGCTGAGTGAGCTTGCGTTGTCGTGGTGCAGGATGATGCGTCGCTTTGAGTTAGATTTTCGAAGTTCGGCGATGACTTGTGGTAAAAAAACTGTGGTATACCACTCTGTGTTAACCGTTCTACGATCTTCAAGTGCAATAGTCGCAACATGGCCGGTTTTTCCAACGAACGTGGCCGCCATCTTCTTTGAAGTGCTTCGAGAACGAACAACTTTAGTCGGCTTTGGCTCGTCTTGAAATACCCAGATTGTAGATTGTTGTTTGGAATCAGATAGATAGATAGATATATTCTTTATTGTACAGTGACCCAGCAAAAGTGCTTGGATACCTTAACGCCTATTTTCCCTTGCACGTTAAAGTGCAACTTTAGTCGGCTTTGGCTCGTCTTGAAAGACCCAGATTGTAGATTGTTGTTTGGAATCAGATTGATAGATAGATATATTCTTTATTGTACAGTGACCCAGCAAAAGTGCTTGGATACCTTAACGCCTATTTTCCCTTGCACGTTAAAGTGCAAGTTTTTGAAAATTAAACTAGATGGCGTTGGTTTCTTCACAGCTAAGTGGCGACCAAAGGTAATCTCACAAAGTATAAACTTGACTTTTAGTTTAACAAATAATAGACACATGCGTCATCATTGTCGTCAACAACTGATTGTAGTTCATAATTTCATCATTCAAACTAGAGTCATGTTGACCTAGCGGTTTAGCATGTGCAGATAGATGCGTAAATCAATGAGCCATGAGTTCAAATCTCACGTAGTACTCACAGTTTTTGTAAGTTATGAATAACAAACAAAAGAAGTCGAAAGGAATCAAAACTAACAAGTTGATATTTATTTGTAATATAATATTCAAGTGAAATTTATCAAACAAAAAGGCACTATTAAAAATAATATGTTAATTTCTTACAATTTCTTACAATTTAAGTTTTTACCTTGATTAGGCATAGCAATTATTTGAGCTCTTTTTACTAAATCTATATAACAATGCATATTTACTCATTTTGGTGAAATAAGTAGACAATACACCTGGTTAAAAATAAAATTGAATGAAAGGCGCTGGAACGAGATAATCGAAATTAACTTAGCGAAGAACCAATTGAGCTTAGTAATAACTCTTTGGTCTAAGTATTATTTATACTACCTACTAGTTATTATTTATAAATCCATATTCAACCTACCCTCTCAAGTTTGAAAACTAACACATAGATAATCAAATATTTATAAATTGATATTCAATTTTAATATCTTCATCTCTTTAAAAGAAATCATAAATTATTTCAATGTTTGAAGAAACAAAAAGAAAGTACAAAAATAAGCATTAATTAAGCATTAATCATTTGAAGCACAGCGGCGCCATCTATTAACAGTATAATGTAATGTTGTCGATAACAACATTTCAATCTGGTTTTACGCTAGATGGCGTCATTTCTCGCTTCACACGATTTTATTTCTGTAGTACCTATGGACTTTTGCTTTTGATCGTACACCAAAAATACAAATTACAGGATCAGGAATAACAGAATTTATCGGTTATCAGGATCGTAGGCATAGATCCAAGATTCGTCACCACTGATGATGTCGTAGACGTGATTTGACTCTCCTCGGTTGAATCTTTGCAGAGTTTTTTTACATATCCCATCTAACGCGGGCCGCCTTGTGATCGTCGGAAAGCAGATGCGGTATCCAACGGCAAACTAGCTTTCTCACACCAAGCGCTTCATGCAAGGTCTTCTGAATGGTTGTCCCTGAGATGCCTAATAGAGCCTCTATCTCTCGATACGTCACATAACGATGTTCGAGAATTAGTTGTCTCACAGCATTGATGTTATCGATGTTATCTTCAGTGAAGGCGGATTTTGGGCGTCCTTCGCGAGATTTGTCACTAACACTAGTATGTCCACGCTGGAATTCTAAATACCAGCGTTAGACAGTCCGCATACATGAGGCTTCATCACTGAACACAGATGTTAACTCTTCAAAACACTGAAGCCGTATCAGGCCTCTTCTAAAGTTGTAGAAAATTATTGCACGAACATTTTCCTTAGAAAGATTCATTTTCGTACATAACCTGACAGATTCCAATCGACGCTGTGACTAAACAATAGCATTAATCCTAATACTTTCAACTGTTTTGAGATTCAAAATTTAAACACATTCGAATATAGAACAGTTCCAAATTCAAAATTGCCGGGAAATATGGAAACGACAGAACTTAAAAGGCATGCCTAGTAGATAAACTACACCCAGACACGGAACAAATGATCGTGCTCATCATACAAACATTTGTCCTGGGTGGGAATCAAACCGGAAACCTCCAGCATAGCAGTCAGGGCCACTAACCACTAGACTAACAGGCCAGTCATCATCAAGTAACTTCTTCCACTCTGAGTGAAGCAATAGGAAGTGTCAGATTTTTTTCCGGTTTTAAAAAATCTTAATCCAACTGTATTCCTTTAGTTGCCCTTTGAATTTCAGAAGCGCTGACCCTTTCGAATAATCCCGCTGGCCTGGCGGGTAGCAAATTTATTAGTGCTTACTTCACAGTTACAAAATTATCAAACTTTAAATGTTACTTACTTACTAAACTTAACTAAAGATTGATTAGTAGGTTGTAATGTTGCTGTGGGCCTAAGTTTCGTGCGCAAATAATTTAAATGTTAATCGTTTACAGAAACAAACTTCTTTGCTTCTTGAAAATGGAGAAAATGTTGACAACTTTTGAAAATTAAACAGGCCTTTAAAATGAATATTAAATCATTGGCCACAAACGAAAAAAAAATGTTATTTCCCCTATCAAATTCAATAACGAACACGTTAACTACTTTAAACAATAAGATTAAGTAATAAACAATAGGAAATATCACATTGGCTTTCATAAAGGCCATATTTTTTATATTATTAAAAACGAACGATCAGAAATTGACTAACAAAATAACACGATGAATGAGGGATGTAAGTACGAATCATCCACGAACTTTCAGTGTATTACTCTAACAGTTTATCACAATTCCTTTCTTGATTGATTTGACAAGTCTGTCTTTATTTTTTGGCCGTGTCTTGCATCAAGTTGAAATTCTTTCAGATTTGTTCTAAAATCCCACGTAAAACCATACTTTTAAAATCAATTCTTTCTCACTCGATGTTTTGCTGGCGCATTAGGTACATAACTTTGAGTTAAGGTCACATAGGTGCATGAATTCAATTTTCACGGTTTTGGTCAAATATAGAATTAATAAATTAAATGACTTAAGAGGCGACGGCCATAAAAACAAAAACAATAATACTCGTAACAAGAAACAGTACAGTGCCTATGTCGTTATTAGAAATTTCAAAAACAAATAATAGTTTCTCGATTTCCAGTTAGGTGCAATATTTCACACGTAATTGTAGTAAATATTTTCAACATTCTTTGTCGCCGTAAATCCGATCTGAAAATAGAGGGACATTTCTTGCTCCTATTTCCACGGTCTGTCGCGTTTTTCAGGCACTCCGACCTGTCAAGGTGATAATGTATGTGCTACAACTGAAATTCCGCTTGTCAACAGCACCGCCATGACGTGATGAAAATACGACCACGAATGCTTTAAAGGCTATGTATGTACTTTAAAATGTGTTCATGATAACATTGGTTTTGTTTTGAAAAGGATTTGCTTCTTGTAATTCTAAATTTTAATAGAGATTAAACAACAGTATCTACTGTCATTGGTTTTTTTTTACGGAAATATTTGTAGGATAACCAGTTACCGATATAGCTCAAAAAATTGCCAAAATTAAGTGACAGTGGGTAGGGCACATTCCTCGCAGAAGAGATGATCAATGTGTCCGAAATTTTCTGGAGTGGCAAACGCGTATTGGAAGACATCGCGTTGGTAGATCTCCCACAAGATGTACTGATGACCTAGTAAGGGTCACGGGAATCCGAAAAATTAGAGACCGGTTATTGTGGCGACACTTGGGGAAGCCTATATCCTACAGTGGACATCATTCGGCTGAAAGGAAGATGATGATAACGAAAATGCCATTGAGGATAAATAGGAGACTTAAAACAGTTAGTAAAAAGCATTCCTAGCTAGATTAAGAATAATTGCTATCACGTCCTAACACTATCCTAAACAAAAAGAGGTCATTTGTTGTCATTAGTGCTGTAGAAGCCTGCACTCTTGATCAAACTTTAAACGGTTGAATAGTAGGTACTATCATATTTATTTGTGGGGGCTTTTTCTATTTTTTGTCTGCATTGGACCGTTTCGTTCTGCGAGCAATGTACCCTGCCCATTGCCAGTTAAGTTTGGCGATTCTTCGTGCTATGTCGGTAAAATTGGTTCTCGATTCGATCACGCAAGGAAACTCCGAGCATAGCCCTTTCCCTCGCAGAACGGATGGCCGTTGGGGCCAAAAGGTTCAGGAATGGCAACCACGTACCGGAAGACGTAGCGTTGGAAGGCCTCCTACAAGGCGGACCGATGACCTGGTTGCGGGAATCCGATAGATGTGAGACGCACAGGACCGTTCATTGTGGCGCCACCTGGGGGAGGCCTATGTCCAACAGTGGACGTCTTTCGGCTGAAATGATTATGATGATGATTGGACCGTTGGTCTAAGTGGTTGCTAATGCTCAGCATGAGCGCTTTTTTATTTTGAGGTAGGAAATCATCAAATATCGTCTCTCGCTCTGGGTAGATGCCGCAGCCTGTACCACGGTTCAGGCAGCGGTATTGGTAAGGCTGTAGGATTGCTCGAAAGACGTTCCAGGTTCGGGTTAATGTTAAATGTTATTAGGTTTTCTTCTTTAATCGATAGAAATCTGAATTTGTGCCATCTGAATGTGAGACTTCATAATGGGATATGTGGAAATGGGTGTACACCATCAATTATAATATAATATACACCGTGTCTCAAGCATCGATGTGCAAACGTGTACCATGGATCCGGTACATGATTCCAGACCCCTTCTTTTGGATTCTGTCGTGGAATTTTTCGTCAGCGTTTTATATATTTATTTTTTAATTTTTCTGTTTTTATTTTGATCTCTATAAAATCGGGAGGTCGAGAATTGAGTGCTGGATGCATAGTCTACTTTTGTGCGTAGATGTATGAGACATGATGTATTTGGGTCTCATCTAATACCTATGTATTCTTCTGTTTAACCTTGGGGGTTTCTACCTTTAACGTAACGACTGAACATCACGCCTGTACCTCTTGTTTTTTATTTGTTTTTATTTGTTTATTTTATTTTATAGAAGGCTCACAGACAAATAGAAAAAAAAATGATATAAACATTGTTACATTATCAAATAGCTAATTACAAGCCTCCACATATATATAAAAAATATATATATCGATAAAAAGAAATTACACACAAATCAATTAATTACTAACGAGAAGTTAATCACAGAAAAAATTCTTTGCCATTTGCCGTCGTAAGGTCGCCACACTGGTGCAAAACAAGTCGATATCAAGGTCCGTAGAAAGTCTATTGAAATCAAGTGCACTCCTTATTGAAAAAAAAAATTTTCATATAATTGGTCAATGCGAAAGGTACACATAATATTGGTCGCTGACGTAATCCCATTAGGTTTGTGCGTAGTGCTAAATTAGAAACGAGTTCAGGACAGTCAATGTGGCCATTTGCGACACCCATCAGCATACTTAAGTCTCCAATATGACGCCTCATCTCCAAAGGAAGGAAGTGGTACCGTTTACAGCGGTGATCATAGTAATGTTCTGCCGTTATGTTACATCTCTATTTACAAAAGCGATCACGCGGAAACCTTCCTTCATTTACATTTTAACACCTAAAAATAAAATAAAAAGCAAGCCTTATCTTTAAACTGTATTATCCAAACGTTGTAATTTCCAAGTACGTTGTAAAAATGAGACGTGTCTCCGCTTCGTACCTTCTTCCTTTGTTGACACATTGCTATTACCGGAGTTGAATTCGCTTTGTATATTTTTATAGAAACAGCTGTTACGTTGATGGGCTAGAGTAATGTGATGATGTTGTTAAGAACCAGCTAAAACGAAAAGATTATAATAATGATACCATTTTGGGACCTTGTTGGTTTATTATAACTAGTATTAGGGTTGTAATGTTGCTTTCTAAACAAATAACAATTTACAAACGATTAACAGTCCATTTTAGAGCTTTCTTCATCTGCCACTTTTCACCATGATTAAATCAGCAATCTTGATTTTTTTTTAGGTGTGCAATCATCTAATGACCTCTCCCGCCCTTGCGCGGGGCGGAAAGGCGTGTCAGACTTTTACTGACTAAAACTCAACTCTGTTCCTTCTTTGCCTTTGTTCCAGGGCCCCGGGGTTCTCTTTCGCGTCACCCATGGAGCAATCTTGATTGAAAAACATCATCACATTAATATTAAAAAAGTTTGTATGTGTACAAGTGTGTTGGTATGTATGTAGTTACTCCTTCACCCTCAAACGGTTGAACGAATTCGGATGTAATTTGACACAGTGGTAGTCCGTGTTCTAGAAGACTATTTATATTTTTAATTCCTGGGAAGTCAAAAGAAATTAGGGATGCAAAAAGACATTTTTTATTGTAACAAAACCCAGATGGCCGCTCAATTCTAACGGGTCTCAATTAAACCAAGCCCCTTGCTTACACCGTGATTTAGAGAGTACAAGTCGCAAAGAGCTTCCGTTCATCCTTGTTTAGACGAAAACCAAAATAAATGTCGGAATAGGTCACTTAAACCTTGCAAAAGCGAAGAGGCTTTAAGATAACGAACCTGACGGAGATCTAAAGGAACGCCTGAGGCTAACAGTGTCGCAGTTTGAAGGTTCACAAGCGATTCACGTAACTGAAAACACGGATTTGTATGGGGAACAAATAGATCGCTGTATTTTTCGCTACTTCGATTTTGATCGGATTATTCAGCTGTAGAATCTGATCGCAGAAGAGTATATCCTTTGATAAAAAGAAATTGAAATAAGGTAACCTTGACCTCGAAGAAGCACTGTTTCCTTAGGTTTAGTGAAATGTTAGCAAGAATTGTCACAACACACAGTTGAAAGTCACACTACAATAACATTATAAAAACGAAAGTTTGTACGTATGTTTCTTACTTCTTCGGGTTAAAACGGCTGAACGGATATTTTTTTTATTGTTATATACCAGTGCTTGACTGCGATCCCACCTGATGGTAAGCAATGATGCAATTGTTGATGTGACACTGGTGTTCTAATGTTAACACTAGAAGCGCGAGCGTCCCAAATTTGACCCAATTCGATGTTGTATGAAACTTTTTATGAAATACGATGATTATTGTTTACACGACATTTTAAAAAAAGTCACTGAAAATATCGATTCTACGCACAATAGAACATGAAGAAGATCGAAATGGGTCAAATTTGGGACGCCCGCCCTTTTATTGATAAAGCGAGGTATCAATATAAAACTCACCAGATTTCATAGCTACCTTTTCGTACACAATATTGCATCCCAAATTCACAGTACCTAGTCATCAATAATGACCGAACCTGCGACCAGAGCCGAATAATTGAGTTTGTACTTTATGTAATAATTTATTTATAAATACAATGTAGTATGTGTCTACCTAACTACTGTTATTTTTTTTAGCGTCACTTTTCGCAAAAAGCAATCACAAACTTTTGACACCCATTTAGTGCATTATTAAATCACAAATGTAAGCTCAAATTCAACATATCGGGATTATTCGAAACTGAACGAACAAGGTACTTACACCTTTCTTATTTTATTAGCAGTATACAGTACACCACAGACTATCCCCTTTATTATTTCAAGGTCCTATGATTCATCGAAAGGTTTTCTGGTAGATATCGCTGTCAGCGATAATACAGCTATTATATCCATAGATTTAAGTTTGTGTACCTATAGGTTTTTTTTTAAGGTAGGAAATTATCCTTCTCTCGCTCTAGGGTGAAGCAAGAGAACGTGTCAGACTTTTACTGGCTAAAACCTGCTCCTATATTCTTTCCGTCCTAGGAAGACCCCGGGGTTCCCTTTCGGACGACTCATAGCCCCAATAGTTTTCGGCCTTACTGGGCCCCTACGGTTTTGCTGACATCTCTTTGGGGCGCGCTTGGAACACGACGAGCCGTCGACGACTTTGGCTTGGTCCGGGTGGTTACCGGATAGCCGGACGGCGAGCTACCCATTGCTCGTCATCCACAAGCCCACGCCTACTGGCGAGATCAGGGTCCTGGCTGCTCGGGCGTGAGGAAGTCAGTTCCCTCACGCTTGCGGCCACCTCCTTCACTAACATTATTGCTTTGCAGAAGGAAGCGACCGCCTGCCATTCCTCCTCGCTCCGGACCATAGACTGTACCAGGGCCCGGCCTTCTTAGGATCTTAACATTTTTTTTTTTATTTGTTATATTTAGGTAATGTCACCAATCAACCAGTTGTTTATATCGTGTTACGAGATAATAAAATGTATTCTTATTTATTAACCATACTGCTTTGTTTTTGGACTTTAAGCCCAAGTGGCTGTATAAGGTACGAGTATACAGCCAATGTATTCTAGCAAATTTATTTTATGTATTCAATGTATTTCAAGGTTCCAAGATAAGCAAGCATTATGAATGACATTAGGATATACATAGTTTGTATTGCCCAGGTGGCGCCAGGTGGTGGTGCTAAAAATATTAGAATGTAAGGTTCATTGTTTTTAACAGCTAAGACTTTTATTAATACTTATATTGTTTATTTAATTTTGTATTCTTTATAAAAAAAACGAACGCAATTCTCATTTTTTTATAATAAATACAAACTCGCAATACAATTTAATGGCGAGATCGCCATCAAATTGAAAAGTTTGGCGAGAAAATAATGTGAAAAAAACACAACAAAACTTGTTTGAAAAAAAAAATGAGAATATGCTTCTGGGACCAAAATATATTCTAAAATGATAACCGAACTGGTCTAGATTAAGGTGGTAAAGAAAAATACCAGCCGCTCACTATTATAAATGATAATAATAATATTCCACGACTATCGCATAACGCTATCATTCTAGTCCCAAACTAAGCAGAGCTTGTGGTATGAGTACTAGACAACTGATAAACATATTTATATATTTCTAAATACATACCTACATATTATAGATAAATTACACACAGAACATAACACAAATATTTGTCTTGGGTGGGAATCGAACACATAACCTTCGACATAGCAGTTAAGGCCACTAACCACTAGACCAACAGGCCAGTCATAAATATTGACTGTCAAAACTTGCAGTACCATTCTGATCGATCGATTCTCCCGCTGGCCTTTCCTAATATTAGGCACACATACAAAATTAACCTGGTTTTCGTTCAGGCACCAACAAAGAGTGTTGAGCGAATAGCACACGAACAAAGGCCCCACAGCCGGTATTGTCTGAGAATGAATGAGTTTCGCGAGATATGCACCACTTTTAGCTTGATGTATATGATTGTTTAGTTACTTTTGTGTGTGTTCATTGAACAGGTAGATAAAAAAAACTTTTTATAAAAAAAAAATACAACCGACTTCAATGTAAAAAAAACACTGAAAAGTGCAAAATAACTTTAATTTCGGAAGTCGGTGTTTCTATAATAGTTTTGTTTCTTCGTTATTTAACACCGACTTCCGAAATTAACGTTAATTTGCACTTTTCAGTGTTTTTTTACATTGAAGTCTGTTGTATTTTTTTTTATAAAAAGTTTTTTTATTTTACAATTTTTAGTTATGGTACGACCATTAAAAAGTATCCCTCAGCCAAACTTAAATACCTTATAGCCAGAGTGCATCTCATGACAATTCTAATAATCCCAAACACGGTCAGATTACATTAATTTATTACAGAGTTCCGGGGCCTAACTTCAGGATTCATCATCAGATCAGTTCGATATATTCCCTCTCTTCTTTCAGTCAGTCATCGACTACACGTATAAACAAAGCAATTTTAATTGTTATGACGGTTCCGCTGTGATCCTATGAGGAGTTCTGTTCCATATCTTCGAAGTTCATGATCAGATCATAACAATGTTTCTATGGGACCAATTCGGAAGCATAACCTTTCAATCAAAGGAAAAAAATCAGAATCGGTCCACAATTGACCGAGAAATCGGTGAACATACATAAAAAAAAATACATTCAGCCGAACATAGAACCTCCTCCTTTTTGAAGTCGGTTAAAAAGTAGTTTTTTTACCTACTAGCCGCTGCCAGTGGCTTCGCTCGCGTGATAACAGAAAATTATCCCAAGGTAACATACCTTCTAGATAAAAAGTACCTATCGTCTGTGATAGCAGTGTAGGAGCAGTGGTGGCCGAGTTTGTGGGTTGCGGGTACAAACTAAGGCAGGCGCATTACTTTGTTTAATTCATTTCATCATCACTACTCTCAAAAAAGTGAAGGAAAACATGGTGAGGAAACTGGCATGTTCAAGGACCTAAAATTAGAAGACATGCGATATCCACCAACCCGCACTGGCCCGCGCGTGGCTGCCCTCCTACTGAGACTCTTCTCACTTTCGGACTTAGGCCTCTGCCTAAGTCCCAGTTGGCCAACTGCTTGGACCTTCTGCTGACAACAGATCCAGACCGCTATTCAGTGTCGATATCATCACCGTTAGGTAGTTCCGACCACTGTCTAGTGAAATCTGTATCAGTCTACTCTCCGCCCGATCCCTGCCCTAGAGGCACCAGGCGGGTTTGGCGATATAGGTCAGCAGATTGGGATGGCATGCGATCTTTCTTCGCATGTTATCCTTGGCAGCCTACTTGCTTTTCTTCGGATGATCCATCGTCGTGCGCAGATGCTGTGACAGATGTTTTGCGGCGGGGGATGGAGTATTACATTCCATTCTCTGACGTAACAATGTCTGGCCATGCTCGCCCTTGGTTTGGTGCGGAGTGTGATCGCGCTGACGCGCTTAAGCACACGGCATACCAGGCATGGGCCGACGCTCGTATGCATAAGGCGAGTGACGTGAGTCAGAAGAAGAGAGCCTTCAACAGAGCTGCCAAGTCTTGCAAGAAGGTGATGCGGAGGTCTCGGTTCGACCACATTAGCCGCATCGGGAACAAACTCACATCATACCCTGCTGGTAGTAAGGCGTTTTGGTCCCTGGCTAAGTCGGTTGAATCGAACTTCTGCCGTCCCTCACTACCGCCACTGCTGAAACCCGACGGGTCGCTGGCCCATACCGCTGAGGGGAAAGCAAATTTGTTTGCCTCTCTCTTCGCGGAATCTTCGCGTCTAGATTCTGGTGACGCACGGCCCCCTGTTAATCCTGATGGTTGCGAGACGAGTATGTCGGATATTCGCATCCATCAGAAGGACGTCCGTAGGGTGCTGCGTAACCTTGACGTGAACAAGGCTAGCGGTCCAGACGGGATACTGGCAATTGTTCTAAGAACGTGTGCGCCTGAACTGTCTCCGATCCTGACACGCCTATTTTGGCTTTCATTTGAGGCTGGAAAAGTGCCGATTGCATGGAAGCAAGCTAACGTACAGCCCGTGCCCAAAAAGGGTAGTCGGGCTGACCCAGCTAACTACAGGCCAATCTCAGTAACGTCCATTCTCTGTAAGACAATGGAACGTTTACTCAACAGTAAGCTCCTGGCATACCTAGAAGCTAATATCTAACTAACCGACAATACGGCTTTCGCCGAAATCGGTCAACTGGTGATCTTCTAGCGTATGCCATCCACATCTGGAGTGAGGTCATCGAGTTACACGGGGAAGCGCTTGCCGTTTCCCTCGATATCTCGAAGGCTTTCGATAGGGTCTGGGACGAAAGCCTTATTAGTAAGCTTCCTTCTTTCGGATTACCTGCTGGTTTGTGTGCTTGGATTGCAGACTTCCTGAGTGACCGGTCCATCCGAGTGGTCATCGATGGTTGCTCGTCCGGTCAAATGGCCATTAATGCCGGGGTCCCTCAGGGGTCAGTGCTCTCGGCAACATTGTTCTTGCTGCACATAAATGATCTGCTTAAGCCCGGTACCTTTGGGTATGCAGACGACAGCACTGTTGCTGAGAGTTACATATCCAGCGCGCAGGCTAGTGGGTCACAGATCCAGTCTCTCCGAGAGGCTATGGTCGAGCGCTTGAACTTGTCCTTGGAGGCAGTCTCTGAATGGGGCGATGCCAATTTAGTCATGTTCAATGCTGCTAAAACCCAGGCGTGTCTTTTTGCCGCTAAAAGGAGCCAATTAAGCCCTTTTTTTTTTTTTTGTTGCCGGGGTAGAAAATCCTCATGGATGTCCTTCGCCTGGGGCAGGCGAAGGGGTCTGTCAGACTCTTACTGACTAAAAACCACCTCGGTGTTCCCTCCCACACTTGGACCGGGGATCGTGGGAGCTGATACGCCATCCATGATCCCCGGCTAGTGCCGGCCCGCCTACGCGGGCAGCCAATTCAGCCCTGCTCCAACTTTCCGGGGCGTAACCGTGCCAATAACCGACCATCTTGATCTCCTTGGTGTTACGCTGACGTCAACACTCAACTTTGGGCCATACATCGAAGCAAAGGCTCAACTGGCAGCAAAAAAGCTGGGAATCCTCGCGAAGGTCAGACAGTACTTCACGCCGGAACAGCTGCTCAAACTTTATCAAGCGCAAGTTCGATCGTGTATGGAGTAGGTACTGTTCTCATCTTTGGGACGGATCTGCCCGATACCAGCTTGATGCACTTGAGGCAATTGAGAGGCGAAGAGATCCAAGATCCAAGAGGATCATTGGCAATGATGCACTCGTTGAGTCGAGGCTTCAAAGTCTTGAGCATCGACGCAGAGTTGCTAGCCTGTCGGTTTTCTACCGGTTGCATTTCGGGGAGTGTGCGTCGGAATTGCATAACCTAATTCCGCCTAGCCCGTTCCATCATCGGACCCCCAGGCGTACGGCAATGCGCCACCGGTACAAGGTGGACATCCCACCTATACGCACAAAACGTTTTGGGACCACATTCATAGTGCGTACAGCTAAGGAGTGGAATTCCTTGCCGGAATCTGTTTTTCCTGATGGCTACAACCCGGGAATCTTTAAGTCAAGAGTGAATAGGTTACTTCTAGGTAAGCGCGCTCCATCGTCGACCGCATCGTCACTTCCCATCAGGTGAGTTAGCGGTCAAGTGCGAACCTATCAAGAATAAAAAAAAAAAAAAAATAAGTAAGTGTTGTTTGTACATCATAAGGCCGATTATGAAACTGGTTTATTAATGAACACATGCATACAAGTTGACTAATTAATGAACTCTGCACATGTACCTTATTAGCGGCCTGATTATTGCAGTAGCCTTTGGTGTGGTTATGGTCGCCGATTTATATCAGTATTGGATTAAACTAATCTAGGAATTAATCTGTGTAATATTTCGTAATGACGTATTTCCTTTAAAAATTACTCATAGGTTTAATATAATGTAATCTGAACGGACTTTCGAATTAATGCGGGAGCTGGTCGCCGCGCAGCACCTAGTAGTGCCCGATGCTCCACAAGGGCGGCCCTAGTAACGATCCCTGCGGAACACCCCACGACATCTCTCGCCGTTTTTACTGTCTTCGGAATAATGGATCTATCCGTCAGAGCTTTCGAATTCACTGAAATCTTTTTACTTAACACCAAAATATGTAAATACCTGAAACATAATTTTCATTGAAATAAATAAGCCATTCTGCCTGTATTTACCTATATAATGCTTTTTAATATTATCACACTATGTCGGAATCGGATTCTATAAGAAACAATTTGCTTCTTCTTAATTTTAGATTCGCTGGTACAACAGTCAGTTTTTATTTCTTTGAAACAAAACTTTGGTACTTCTACGAATTCATCGGTGGCAGTGCATAAGTCGCTTGGACTACATATGAAGGATACAAAGAGTAGAATAAGAGGTGCAGCATAGTTAGTAACTCGGTTCTACATCCACACCTGAAGCCAAATGAACAATTTGCTGAAAATACTGCTAACAAACATCAGTTCGTCAAAACAAACATAATAATAATGATCAATTTTATTAATAAAGACAACTTTTGGTTCACAATGTTTGTTATTAGGACTTATTTCAGTGTAAGTTCCGAAGTATAAAAATATATAATAGTAGATGACCCGGTAAAAGTTGTTCTGCCATATAAATTCAAAGAAAAAAAATGGAATCAGCTCAGTATAAAAAAAAGCCTACGACATACCAAAAATACCGATTTTTATATATATTATATAAAAATCGGTCAAGCCGTTTCGGAGGAGTTCTATAGCAAACACTGTGAAACAAGATTGAGATAGGTAAGTACTAAATTATTAGGATAAACTTTTGGTATTTAACTCGTAAAATTGTCAATAAAACTAACAATATATACAAATATAATCACTACCTTTTTATGCTTCAGCACTGAGTATATAAAAAAAAATTATGCAATTTACCAGCGTTACCAGATTAAGATACAACTTTTTTCCCGTAGGAAATCTTAATAAATTTACAGTGCTACTTAATTTCATTCTCCACTGAATTTAAGTTTTTATCGCTAACTCGCCGGGAGCATAGTTGTTGAAACTTGTAATTTTCTCGCTTCAAAACTAGTTACGTTTTAATTATTCTGTAAAGCGAGTGATTGCTACATACATTGTTAAGACGTGTGTGTGTTTTTATAATTATATTTTTGGTACTTACAATTTTTGATTTAATTGTATAACACCATCAGGAATTGAATCTTCATCAGGGTTTTATTTTAGGTACAAAAGTGTAACTTTTTTTTTTTTTTGGTGTGCAATATCTAGATAATTATTTATTCAACTTTGTACAAATATCATTCTATTTATCACTTTTACTAAAACTAGAACTAACATCAAAACTAATAAATATTAATTAATAAATAGGAATTTATACTAACTAAAAATAATAATATTTAAAAACGGGTAGAAAAAGAAATTATTGGGCATCAAAAAATTCATCCACATCGATATCAATGGGAAAAGTGCCCAGAACGCTGGCAGCATTGCCACGTTGGATAGCAATGCTGATTCTTTGTCCGAAGAAAAGCCCAGCCCTCTGGTCACGCGAAGAGTCGACCAGTTGTTTGCTGATATCACGGACAACTCGATGAGCGCTCGGACCCCAAAGTGTAACTAAGTTCTAGAGCTTAAAAAGTGTTAATTTATTTAACGCTAGTTTCTTCTTAATTTAAATATTTTATAGTGATGAAAGGTCCGCTTTATGGGTTCCATCTTTTGCTATTTTCGACGCAATAATAAATGTGTTTAACGTTCACTATCGGAAACTTCTTAATTTTGTGTAAGTCTTAAATCTGCCAGTGGCTTCACCTTCACCAAAAAAAAAACATACGTCTTGCAAAAAAAAGTATTCTATACTCTTTTACAGAACATGGTCTTCATCAAATTCCTTCCAAATCTGATCAGTGGTTTGAGCGTGAAGTGTACTTACAAACATACAAACTTTTACTTTTATAATAATTATTGATTTCCAATTTATCTAATCTATTCATTTATTCAAATATGACACTACTTTCTTCCTTCCTTTTCTGTCTTTCAAATCTTTGATAGTCAAATTGAAATAAATGATTTATGTTTGAATTTGTTATAGACACAGTAAGGCCTTACCTAACAAATAATTTACATAACACAAGATAAAACGGGCCTATCTAGCAGGGGCTTAAGATAATCCCTAGTTAATCAGCCCGCAGTTTACCCGAGACCACAGCCGGGGCGACTCGATAATCAGCAACACAAACAAACTACTAAACAGTTACTAATTAACCCCTGGCCGGATACTACTGAACGAATAGATCAATGTAGGAAAATCCCCGAAGGAGATTTAGGCACCTACATCGATTTATTATATACTTGGCAGTGGGCTTTTATATTAGAGGCAGAAATTCATTCAATGACTTTTCTCGCTCTAGGATAGAACGAGAGGGTGTTTCAGACTTTTACTGACTAAAAACGCATTCCTGTTCCTTCTTTGCCTTCGTCCCAAGGTCGAGTTTTCTTTTCAGAAACAAACCCTGGCCACAGTAGGCTTCGATCCTGCTGTGCCCCTACGATTTGCTAACATCTTCTTACAGTACGCGCCGTCGACAACTTGGGCTCAATCCGGACGGTTACCGGACGATTACCGGACGGTCGGACGGCGAGCTACCTATTGCTTGCCGTCCGCAAGCCCGCGCCTATGGTGGCCGGACATCGGGATTGGGATCCCGGCGGCGGCTGGGACGTGAGGGCCGATCCCTTGCGCGTGCACGTGCGGCCTCCTCCTTTGCTAGCATTACTGCTTCGCAGAAGGAGGCGCTTCGAACCAAGACCCGGCGCGAGAGATCATTGCCGCCGATCTCCCCCACGACGACACGGCAATGCTCTGCCCAAGCGGGGCACACCTCTACCGTGTGCTCCACCGTGTCCTCCGGGAGGTTCACGCAGTGGTGACACCTGGGCGTTACTTGCGCACAAATCCGGTGCAGGAACTTCCCGAACTGACCAGGCTCGGTGAGAACCCGCATCGTGCGGAATGCGCGGAATGCGTTGCGATAGTCGCTGTCGCCATTCCACCATGAGATCCCGCCGGAACACTGTCTGCCATGCCACGACATGTCAGTTCGGGAGTGAAGTATCGCCTCGTCGCTCGTCGAGAACCCGAATTAGAACGCATATGGGAGAGATACATTGTTTTTATATTTATAATAATAATAATAATATTTTATTAATATGTTTTTTAAGGAAATATTTAAAAATGTATAAAATAAGTATTAAAATATAAAAAATGAAATAATAATATATATAATATTGCAATTTTTTTATTTAGTCACTTTCATTCTAAATATACAAAATGTGAAAAACACAGCGATATAGGATCTAAATAAATTGTGTAGAAAATATGGGTTTAAACTTACGGAAAAGGTAAACTGTGTAAATCCACTTTATTATTTTCCAATTTTCCGAAACTGACCAAAACATTTCGGAGGTCTCAACAGAGTTCCAAAACCCATTTCAGTACAAATGGATCTTGATACGTGATTCGAATTGCAGACCTATACACCGGACACAGGTTCCTATTTCACTGGAAAAAATACGTAAACTACGTGGAAATTTTCATGCACGTTTTGAGAATACAAAAAATGGCAACTTAGAAGAAAAATATTAACTATGTTAGTTGACATTTCTCTTTCAACTCAGTAAAACCTACGCAAATTGCAAAAGTCAGCGCAAACGAGCGACTGCTTGAACTTTGATTAGCAAATCCTTCACTTCTTCGAATTTAATCATTTGAATAGGATTTTTGACTAGTCTGTCTTATGTAATTGGCGGTAGATTTGACGATAGAAATGACTGTCGTCTTTTTTCACTAGATGGCGTTAGTATCTTCACGATCCATTTATTTTATCAAAATGACTGAATGACTGGAATGTTGGTCTAGTGGAAAGTAGCCCTGATGCTATGCTGGAGGTCGTGGGTTCGATTCCCACCCAGTACAAATGTTTGTGTAATGAGCATGATCATTTGTTCTGTGTCTGGGTGTAACTTATTTATAATATGTATGTATTTAGAAATATATAAGTATGTTTATCAGTTGTCTAGTACTCATAACACAAGCTCTGCTTAGCTTGGGACTAGACGGCGTGTGATAGTTGTGGAATATTATTATTATTATCTTTATTTATTTTTATACATATTTTATATATTTTTAAATATTTCCTAAAACACACATATAAAATTATTATTATTATTTAAAGTTGTGCAGTAATTAATTCCTGTATTTAATGTAATATTAAATCAACTTTTATAAAAAAATTTTTGGTTGTTTTAATGTATACTGATATAGTTAACTGTTTCTAAAATAGTTTACTGGTTAAGCCGCGGTGGCGCACGGGTTCCGGTTCCCACTTTTGTGTGTTTTTTGGTGTGCCGCGGTAGCCCGGAGTGGCAGTCAGTTGTTAACCGTGTAACAAGCAAGTCAGGGAAATAAAAAGTGATTTGTGTGAATTAAGTTACTTATGTTGAAGTAGCCATCTAACACACGTAATCGTTGAAAACCGTTTCATGATTTCGAAAAATATCGTTTATCATTTCCCTATTCTTTTCCTAGTTGTGTTAAGGTCGAGTCCCGTCTTTTATACGAAACGACTGCTAATCAGACCTCCACAACCCAGTTACTAGGCAACACGATATTCCTTCGATAGACTAGATGTCGGGTACGGCATAAGCAGCATAAGCACAATCAGCCTTTTAATTACTGTTTATTTATTTATTGGCACACCAACAGCATTACATACATTATTTTTTGTAAAAAATAATATTAAAATTTAGTCAAGCATGTATGTGTTACGGCTAATACCCGAAGTGCGGCTACACCTAGTTTTAGCCGGTTAGAACTAGGTGTAGCCACTTACTCTTGGTTAAACCTAGTACGAGCCGATTGTTTTCGGGTAAAACTAGGTCTAGCCTTCATCATGCCGGCTACAACTAGGTCTAGCCATTCCCTGTTGGATAAAACTAGGTCTATCCGATATCATTCCGGCTAGAACTAGGTCCAGACAATCCCTGTTGGATAAAACTTAGATGCGTGTCCCGCCAAGCCTTCCGCCCCGCGTCACACTCATGACTCACAGCATCTGCAGCAGCGGCGCGGGGTGGAGGGCATAGCGAGGCACGCGCCTCTGCAGGTTGTGAGCGCCAGGTGCTGCTGATCTACTGCAGGTCTACTAGCGAGTGTCAAGCGAGCACTAGCGAGTGTGTGTGAGTGTACTAGCGAGTGTGTGTGCACAGCGTCTTCAATCAGGCAACTGATTTCTTGAAAATAGTTCTGTTATAGTGCCGTATTTGTTTCCTAATTTGTATAACCCCTTGTCGTTACATTCAAGTACAACCATTAACACATTGGGAAAGTCGCCTCTACCTCTGTCCACGTCAGGAATTTTTACTCGGACTGTATCACCGACTTTACATGGGGGAAACTTTTCATTTGATGAAGCCGTCATTTTTATAGCTTGTTTTACCAAACCATCCTGTGCGCCATTCCTGTTAGTGTCAATTTTTAGTTTCTTTTCACACAGCTTACATTTTTTCTCCTCATTCTGGTCACAGAGCCCGCAATAGAATAGAATAGAATAGAATAAAACTTTATTGTACACCAAAATAGTAACAAAAACTTATAAACTAACTTAATCTATGGGTACAACGGCGGTCTTATCGCTAACAGCGATTTCTACCAGACAACCCGCAATATGTCATTTCGATTTCTTTCTGGCAACTTCCTGAGGCTATAAAAGATGCCACTGCAAAACCAAATGTGGCAACAAAAAGTGCCTCTGCAAAGCTGCTGGTATTTTGTGCAACTCAAAATGTCACTCAAGTTTAAGTTGTTCTAATAAATAGTTTATGTTACTTTATAAAAGTGTGATTTATAATTATAATAACATTCTTTAAATTATAATATGCAACTACTTATTGTCTGTTGTTAAAAAAAATGTTCCTGATAGTTCCTATTATATTAAAAATTGTACTCCTAATAATTTGTGTTAATTATTACAATGTTTTATTTATTTATTTAATAACACATACAATTGTTTTAACAGGCATACCCAAGATAACAAATGTAGTCGCAAAATAGCCGCACTCAGAGACGCCACCCACAGACTGATCAAATATTCATTAGTGTAGTAGTAGGCAACATACATACATGATAGTCGATGATCAGCCTCAAGCAGCGCCCTGAAGAACCGGCACAAGTTACACAGAGGACAACACACTTATTGTCACCCTATCAAATTCCGCCAATGTGCAAGAAAAAATATCTAACCGCAGAGAGACGTTATTAAGTATTTCAACCGCCAATGTGATTTATAAGAATAAAAAAACTCTCTACGTTTCTTTTTATTGGATGTTTTTTTAATAGGTATCTAAAAAAGCTCTGCCGATAGCATGCCAGCTACAACTATGTACAGCCAATCCTGTTAGATAAAACTAAGACACGCGCTGCTGCTGCAGACACTGTGAGTCACACTCGCTAGTAGACCTGCAGTAGATCAGCAGCACCTGGCGCTCACAACCTGCAGAGGCGCGTGCCTTGCTATGCCCTCCACCCCGCGCCGCTGCTGCAGATGCTGTGAGTCATGAGTGTGACGCGGGGCGGAAGGCTTGGCGGGACACGCATCTAAGTTTTATCCAACAGGGATTGTCTGGACCTAGTTCTAGCCGGAATGATATCAGATAGACCTAGTTTTATCTAACAGGGAATGGCTGGACCTAGTTGTAGCCGGCATGATGAAGGCTAGACCTAGTTTTACCCGAAAACAATCGGCTCGTACTAGGTTTAACCAAGAGTAAGTGGCTACACCTAGTTCTAACCAGCTAAAACTAGGTGTAGCCGCACTTCGGGTATTAGCCGTAACATATGCATGCCTATTATAGGTATGCACAGCTTACACCATGTTCCCACTACTGGGACTAAGGCCTCCTCTCTAGGAGAGGGAATGGGCCGTAATCTACCACGCGGGCCCAGTGCGGGTTGGTAAATGTCACATGTGTTCGATTAAATATAAAAATAGAATGTAGTAAACGGAATAAACTTTTATAAACAGATTCATACACGTTTTTATTTCATAATTTAAAAGATTACTTTAAAGACGGTCTTTTCAGTAAAAGATACCAAACATCTCTTTCTATGCGATAATAACATTTATACTGCCGCGCTTTCTAAACAATGCGAAACGTGCTACCAAGCCGTTTGCCTCGTTTATCACTTGTTTCGGAAATTCCCATTTGCAGCTTTACTTTGTGTAGGTACCTAAGGATGTGATATAATGCTGAATTACACAGAAGTAGATATATAAGAGAGTAGTTAGAGCAGTGGTGGCCGAGTGGTAAAGGCCCCGACTTACGAGTTGTAGGTTGCGGGTTCAAACCTAGCCAGGCGCATTACTTTGTGTAATTTATTTCATCATCACTGCTCTCTCAAAACGGTGAAGGATAAAATCGTGAGGAAACCGGCACGTCCTAGAACCAAAAATTCGAAGACATGTGACATCCACCAACCCGCACTGGGCCCTCGTGGTGGATTACGGCCCATACCCTCTCCTAGAGAGGAAGCCTGAGTCCCAACAGTGGGAACATTATAAGGCCGACTATGCTATGCTATGCTAGATATATAAGATGAAGATGTGTCTACATACTTGATTGTTTATTGTGTGCCAAATTTACGTGTTTTTCTTTATTTTTTTAATTCTTACATACATATTATGAACATAGACTACAAATTATGAAACAAGGTTCTCCATCACACCTGTCTGTCTAGCTGTGTGCGATAAACTTAAAATCTCTTGAACGGATTTTCATATGGTTTTTCCCTAACAGCCAAAGTGGTTTATTAGCATGGAATATAAGTGTATACTCCATACATATTATAGTCGAGGTAAACCAGAAAGTTCCTTTACGAATTAAAATTGTTTGAAATCAGATTTGCGTATATGGCTCTTTTAAAATTAGAATGGATATACACACAGACAAGCCTAAGTCTTCTATGCGCTAAAAATAATATCCTACACTGGCCTACTGACTACTGTTTGAAACTTGATGACACTCCATATCCTTCATCCATTTCTCTTTGTGACTTTGCTTTGTCATCATCGCCAGCCCATCATTTACATTCAGCACAGCTTGATTATATTTTCGGGCCATTACTTTATAACCCCATTAAACAAACGAGTCCTCGGTTTTGGACTGTTCGTAATTCACAGGCAGCTATCAAGTAAATCTTCAGCAGTTCTGTATGTAGAGGCGTAATTTCCGCACCGTCTAGACTCTGGCCGTTTCGACCGTGTCTTCATTAAGAACTCCCAGCGTCTCGGATTGCAGGCTATTGTGGCTGCCTATAATAGATTTATTAAATCTAGGTGGCCTATTTAGGTTAGAGAGGACAGCCCGCTATAACTGAGATATTTAATTTCGTAAGGTAGATTTTATGAGGTATCATAATTTGATTGCGACTTTGAAAATATTAAAAGAAAACACTGGAGGATTTTTGATCAAATGACTGCCCCCGCTCTAAGGTGTAGTAAGAGGGCGTGTGACTTTTACTGTCTAGAACCAACCTGTGTCATTGGTCATTCTTTCAAACATTCGCGCAGCCCTACGAGTACCTGTAGCAGGCATCGGCCCTACTGGGCAAATTCAGTTTTGCTGATATCTCTTTGAGGCACGAGTGGAACACTACGCATCGTCGATTCAGGTTTGGTTTTACTGGACAACCGGATGGCGAGCTGAGATCTATTACTCATCGTCCATAAGCCCTGGAGCCTGGAGCGTGAGGATGTCCGTTCCCTCATGGTTGCGGCCATCTCGTTCGCTCGCATTACTGCTTCGCACATGGAGGCGACCGCTTCCCATTCCCTCTCGCTCCGGACCATGGCATGAACCTGAGCCTGACGTGAGAGGATGTCGCCACCGATGTAATTTTGGGTCTCAATATCTACACGACTAGGCAAAATGTGCAATCATAGGAAAGAGCGCGAATTATGAAAAAAAAACCCAAGCTGGACTAACTTCCACCGTATGGTCCATCGTGTCCTCCAGACCATCCACACAATGGTAACACCCAGGCATTTCTTCCGCCTGAATCCGATAACAGGAACCTCTCAAAGTGGCCCTGTCAGGTAAGGACTTGTGTCAGATAAAGAGTGAGGACGCCGAGGTAAATCTTTCGTCCTCCCCAAAGAGGACTTAGCCCCGCGATCGTAGCGTGCCCAATCGTTGGAGGCCTTTTAAAGTGAAGAGTACATAAATACATAGTTACAGAACAAACATGTTCCATCCACTACACTATCACTTACCATCAAAGTTACTGGTAAAATGAGAGCTAATCAATATCAAAAACCGGGCAAGTGTGAGTCGGACTTGCACATTGCGGGTTCTGTACAAACTTACCTATGAAAATAGTTCAATTCTCAAATTGAGTTACGAAATTTTTCATGTGACATTCACCAACCCGCACTG
Organism: Mythimna impura; assembly: GCA_905147345.3. Classification (NCBI taxonomy): domain Eukaryota; kingdom Metazoa; phylum Arthropoda; class Insecta; order Lepidoptera; family Noctuidae; genus Mythimna; species Mythimna impura. The sequence continues at coordinate 13,505,828 of LR990356.1, read as the reverse complement.
GGCCCGCGTGGTGGATTACGGCCCATTCCCTCTCCTAGAGAGAGGAGGCCTGAGTCCCAGCAGTGGGAACATTAAAAAAAGGCTGATTATGCTTATGCTTATGCTTCATGCCAAATTTCAGGATTCTAGGTCAACGGAAAATACCCTATGAATTTTGATTCCCTTGAGATTGTCGAAATATACGTTTTTTGCGACATAAACGGCCGTACCATTTTTTTCGTTAACTCAGAAGTTTGATTTTTACACAGCAAAGAGGGACCGCAGACTTGAGTATATTTATGGTTTTCATTTGAACTCGATACCTCCACGTGTTCCCGAGATAAAGGGTCTTGACAGACAGACAGACGGACGGACAACAAAGTGATCCTTATGCTGTGTTAAATATTCAGCACTAAAATCTAGATCAATGTCTCTAATGTCTAAACAGAACTAAGAGTTATGCCAATGAAACTTAAAACTTATTATCTATACATCAGAGTCTATTTCCACTCTCCCCTGTGCATTCCCGGAGGCTCGCATTCACTGTTGTTGCACAAATTGGATGGTTATTAACGTAATTGAGATCTTCACAACGAGCTTCTAACCTCGATGCAGTACTTGAAACTGGCAGAATTAGAGTAGCGAATCTAGGGAAATAGGTGAAGAATAATTATTATAGACTATTATTGTTTGTTGGCTTTGATTTTTCTTTGGAGGCTATTTAGTAACTAGTGTTTAGATTATTTATGTTTGCGTGGTTCAGGCAAAAGGTGCAAACTATTTGAAATTTGGCTGATGGGATTAGCCAGTCGTGGGAAAAAAATGCTCGAAATGATTCGTCATTCAAAAGGAAGGTTCGCACAATATCTAGTTAGTCCTCGGTACAGCTTAGCATACACGATGGCACGGTCTTTCGAGGCACAAATACCAAATTTCAAACGATTCCGAATTTTGATTGCAAACGCAACACTTCACACTTCAGCCATTTTACGCCATTGAATTTACGGGGTACACATAGAAATGTCATTACGTCATTCCAAATTTGAATACGCGGGTAGCTCAGTTCTTTTCACTCGATAGATATCTACAGGAAAGAGATGGATATAGGAATTGCCGCAACCAGCTAAAAAAAAATAATCTGTCACGCATCGAAACAGCGTAACCAGATTAAAAAAGAAATTTAAAAAAAATTTAAAGGTTCTTATTTTGAAATGTGGATTCCTGGAAGCCGATTTTTTCTTTTATTTGAGGTAGGAAATCATAAAATATATTCTCCCACTCTGAGTGGAGCAAGGAGTGTCAGACTTTTACTGAGTAAAACCCTCCTGTGTTCCTTCAGTTGGCCTTTGCGTACCAGGTGAAGCAACGCTACTATCGTGTAAGCCACTTACTTGGTTATTGAGGTCAGATAGACATTCGCTCCATGTACAAATACACTTGTTACTTCAGAACAGATCTTATCAACACTAACTACAGACCTGTTTTCAAAGACACCATAAAATAAAATTTTATCATCATTTCAGCCGAAAATCGTCCGCTTAGACAATGAACGGTCTTGTGCGTCTCGCATCCATCGGACTGCTGCGACCCTCACCAGATCATCGATCCACCATGTCCATCTACAGCCTTCCAACACTGCGTCTTCCGGTGCGCGGTCGCCACTCCAGAACCTTTCGGCTTCATCGACCTACTTACCACCTATAAACGTCACGTTGACTTGTCTAAACCACTGAAACGTACAAAGTCATAATGACGTTTAAGCTTGGCGTTTAACCATTTATGTTCAGAGTGAATCTGACAAGTGACGTGCAAAGGCTGGCATTACATTTGAATATCTGAACAATGGTGTACCTAATTTACGCTGAACATAATCTACGTCATATCACGCGAATAGTGTGGTTTATTTACTATCTAGTTAGTGGAGTATTTTATTTAACACTAGCTTCTGCCCGCGGCTTCGCTCGCGTAAATGTAGATTTCTCCATACAAACTTTGGACCCCCGCTTCATCCCGTTAGGGAGTGAATTTTGAAAAATCCTTTGTTAGTGCTCGCCTACGTCATAAAAGGAAGACTTGTGCAAAATTTCACGTTCCTAATCCCAGTAGTTTCGGCTGTGCGTTGTATGTCAGTCAGTCAGTTTCCCCTTTTATATAATTATATAGATGACACGAGATAACAGCCCAGTTAGCTTTGATACCTCGTCTTATCTATTATATATATTAATAAAACCTTTTGTGATGACATGTGTAGACCGTTATTTACAAATAAGTAAATGTGTAATTATTTTTGTATTTTATTATTTACTAGCTTTTGCCCGCGGCTTCGCTCGCGTACATAAAATATAACCTAGGTCACTCAGGAATAAAGCAGCTTCCTATAGGTGCTGCTACACTGCTGTTTAAAAATTGTTGCAAACATTTTCTAACACTAATACATTTACTAACAAATGTTAGGAATTTTTACATTCTGTTAGGAATTGTTAAATGTTTTAAGTGCTCCTACACCGATGGAAAATGTTTATAAACATTTATACCATTTGAAAATCGGCTCGCTCGCAGTTTAGAAAATGGAAGATTTGCTCATTGGATTAGTTTTTATTTTTTGTTTAAAAAACCTGCTGTGGCCTGGATATAGGTATGTTTACAAACAAATGCTATTAATTGTTTTATTTTGTTACAATTTGTTCATTTTGTTCAGAAATGTTTACTAACATTACTTATCATGAAAACATTTTCTAACATTGTTGTTACGGACACGAGCATGTAATTTAGAATCACTAAATATAAGCAACATTACGTCATTCACAGACGCGTAATGTATGTACATAAGCGCTGTACATAATAGAGAGCAAGCCTATCAGAGGCCAGACTATTGTCCAATCAGCTACTGGGATAGTATATAAGGCTATGTACTGAGTTCTTAGAAGTACATAATGCGGTTCTTAGAAGTAAATAGAGCAGAAAAACCGTTAAGAATAATCTGGGTTTCTATTGGTAGAATACAACGGAGAAAATCACGCCACTATTGATGACCAATGGTGTGCTTGCTGTATGCGGGGGGTCGGGAGGTGAACGTCAGCCGGCCTCAACAGGATTAGGGAATAGACTAGAGGAAAAGGGACTCTCTCCCACGACTTGCGACCGGCTGAAAAAGTACTTAAGCTGCACTTTCCTTGAAGACGACGTTCTCTCTCTGCAGTTCGACTCGAAGCGTCACTACGACAGTTTGTCTTGGCACCCTACGCTCCTGGAGCGGCCCTAGATTTCCAGATTTCCTAAGTTATCTAACGTATTAGAGTCAGTGAAGTATTGTAAAGTAACTGTGAACTATTTGTGAGTTAGCGTCACGCGTATGTACGTAAAGGACTCGATTATGTGAAAGTATTTACACGTGTTATGTGAAGTCTGTATTTTTATACGTGTTAAATAAATTGGCTGAGGCCTTTCAAGCGTGACCATTGTGTTGTGTAATTATTTACATCCTCTGCCCCCAACAGAGGAACTTTGGTCCTTCGAGAGCCGGATATTGGTCCTTTGGTAAGGAATATCGAGCGGCTTATTGTGCGTCTTTGGGGAGACGTGAAGAAATACAGTTGGGTGTCGAAGATTGAAGAAGGGAACGCTTCAAGCTCGAACAGGAACGCTGCAAGTAAGAATAGGAACGCGGCAAGTTACGTTTCGAAGAAACCTATTTTCAAGATTGAAAAGGAACGCTTCAAGTGGGAAAAGGAAAGCAGCAAGTCACGTTACGAAGAATACCTATTCTGAAGAGGGAAAAGGAACACAGGAACGCAGCAAGTCCGACCCAGTAGGTGCTTAGGATTGTCGCCACGTCGGGAACTTCGAGCCGCCAGCGTCGTGTCAAGCCGTCGTGTCGAGCTGCAGAGAGGGATCCACGGGTCCTTTACGCCGTCGCGTCAAGAACCTTTTAAGCGGGTGGACCGCGGCTCAGGTACGTGCCACCTAACGGTGTCAAAGGTGCGTGCCTGAGTTAACGCCGTTTCAAGGCGGTGCGACATATTGTGCGGTGTCGCCAACCAAACGTGGTTGAACAGCACTACTGCGCCTGTAAGGCTGCGCACGTTGCGAGGGCCGGACTGTAGGCACTGCCGAGGCAACCGGTCGTTCCCACCGGTTGCTGAGCACCTCGTACCGCGTGTAGCTCTCTGCAGGGTAGTCCCCACCTTTCCATTTCCTGCACATTTTCCATCCCTGCCGGAGCATATCCCTCTCATAGGGCCCTCCGGTAGGTCTGATAGGGCCGCTAGGGCATTGATAGAGCTAGGGTGCCAAACGAGGAGGAAGGATGCCGACTACAAGAAGCCAGAAGAACGAAGATACGCAAGCCCGCGTGTTTGAAGAACCCCCCGCGTCACCGTCGTCCCGCGCGACAATATTATCACGCGCTAACCCCCGCGTTACGATTCCCGCGTCTGTACCAGTTCCTGCAACAGTGCCTACGAACGCGCCGACAGCCGAGAACACTACGATGGATGCTATAACGTCAGCCGCCGCCGCGACCGCCATCCCAGCGCCCGCGCCCGCCGTTGATAGGATAAATAGTAGGTCGCCCGTCCAATCCGTACGATCGCGCCAATCCACCGCTAGTGCTGTACTGCGCATTAGGCAAGCAGAATTACATGCTGAGGAGCGCCTCGCCGCGATACGCCGCCAGGAATTGCAACTCGAAGCCGAGCTGGTTAAGAAGAGATTAGCGATAGATGTAGCTACCATTCGCGAGGAAACAGATCGAGATAGTGATATAGCCCAGGACGTCGCGGACACCGATAATCGAATCGATAATTGACTGCAATGCGCGCAGCCTACGGGGGACGAGGAATTACCATCGCTGACTCCGCCGGATCAAACGTCGTCAGCGATACGCGCACCCGCCCCGGTTCACATACGGGGGGAGGGAGCCGAGCGCACCCGGGGTAGGCAGGAATTTACGAGGCCGCGTACGCCACAGTATGAGGAGCGAGAACGCGCGTACTTTCCGAGGGAGGAGCCGCCCCGCGTAGAGAATAAGGAGCCCCGCGAACCTAGGTTCCGATCACCGCCTAGGTCGCGACATAAATCTCGATCTCGATCTCGATCCCGAGATATCGATAAGCTAGCCGACGCGTTAAATAGGATGACACGTTATCGACCGCCGCCGCGTCAAGCGATAGAGTTGCCCATTTTCACGGGAGCGCCGCACGAGTGGTTGCTGTTCAAGTCAGCAATGCGAGACTCGACACGAGAGTATGGATTCTCACGAGGAGAGAACTTAGCGCGCCTACGCAACAGCCTGAAAGGTGAAGCGAGAGAGACCGTGTCCGCGCTACTTTGCACCGCTGCTGACCCCGCCGTGATAATGCATACACTCGAACAGTGTTACGGACGTCCCGAGATTATAATCGACAAGTCACTCGACGATTTAAGAAAATTACCGCGACTCGGTACGACGGCCGCTGAACTCAACGCGTTCGCGATAAAGCTGCAGAACATCGTCAGCGTGCTATCGTGTCTGGATGATAGGGGGTACCTACAAAACCCAATGCTGTCCAGACACGTGGTAGAGAAGCTCAGCCCACACATGCGCGCGCGTTGGTGTGATTACGCCCAAGAGCATGGTAGTCGCGTGGAAGCGGAGATCGTTACGCTGTCGCGCTACCTAATGAGGGAAGCTGATCGGGCCGTAAGATACGCGTACTCGTCGACCGTGACTACGACTTCAAAGGAAGCGACGCGTCAGCAAGCTCCCGCCAGAGCACAAGCGGTCATTAGGAAGAACAAAGCGCGCGTACCCGCAACGTACGCCGCCGCCGAGCGACCTGGCGAGGACGAGAGAGAGAGGGCTAAGAAGACGTGCTTGTGCTGTGGCGAGGGACATGCCACGCCAAGCTGCAAGAAACTTGGTGACATGACGGTCCAACAAAGATGGGAATGGGCCAAGGAAACTGGAGCATGTTTCAAATGTCTGGCGAGTAAACATCGTCGATTCAAGTGTACCGCGAGGAAGTGCGGAGAGCAGGAATGTCGTAGATCGCACCATAGGCTACTCCACACCGCCGACCGAACGTCGGACGCGGCTAGCGCCTCCACCAACTGTGGGACCAGGAGCGTGAGGGAAGAATCGGCGACCACCGCATCTGCCCATGCCGGCAGCGAAATGAGCGCGGTGTTACTCAAAGTGTGCCCAGTAACGTTGCGGGGGCCGAACGGCAAGGAAATAGAGACGCATGCGTTACTGGACGAGGGCTCCACTGTTACGCTACTCGACGAAGAGATAGCTAACGAAATGGGCGCAAAAGGAATTAAGCGAGCGTTACGCGTCCACGGGATTACGGCCACGCGACAAGAGAACGACAGTCGTTGCGTGGAAATAGGAATCAAGGGAAAACGCTCAGAGTGTTTTAACATACGCGCGCGTACTGTTAAACGCTTAAATATAACCGGTCAGACCGTGAAAGCGAGCTATCTACGCTGCGAACACATGAAACGTATACCTGCACGTGACGTGTGTTACGAGAATGCGAAGCCACGCCTATTGATAGGCGCCGATAATTGGCATTTGATAGTGTCGCGAACTTTGCTCACGGGACGGCAGAACGAGCCAGCCGCTTCACTTACGCAGCTAGGATGGGTGGTACACGGAACGGTACCACGGCGCGTAACTGAATTCGAGGCGAGCAGCGGGACAGCATTGCACGTGCACCCACAGGAAATATCCAAGGATTGCGAAGAGTTAAAGGACCTCACCACATCGCATATCTCGATCGACGCTCAGGGGACAGTTTACCAGCCGAGAACAGTGCTGGCAGACGAACGGGCGCAGGATATTTTCACGAAGACTGCTCGGCTGGTCAACGATCACCATGAGGTAGGATTGCCGTGGCGGAGTGATGAGCCACACCTACCACCGAGTCACGATATGACCTTTCGTAGACCCGACACCATTGAAAGGAAAATGGATAAGTCAGCTGACTTCAAAAAAGCACACGTGTCACAGGTCAATGACCTCAAGGAAAAAGGGTACACGAACAAAGTAGCCGATGACGCAACTCGGCCCGAAATGATACAACTGGAAAGCGACAGCAGATGGTCCACTGGTCCCCTCTTCCTGGGCGGACCAGAACACATCTGGCCAACGGAGATCGCGCAGGGAGAGGGGGGTGATGAGATCGTCGCGCACATAGCGCGCATCACCAGCCTCGTCGACACGACTCGTTTTTGGTCCTACGAACGATTACTACGAACGACTGCGTATGTCCTGCTGTTCGTCGACAAATGCCGCAAACGCGCTACCCGGTTGACGTTGCGTCACAAACAGGAGGCCGAGCTGCTACTGATAAGGGAGGCTCAGAGAGAGTGTTTTCCAGCGGAAATAGCGCGACTCGCTGTAGGTAGGAGAGTAGACAGGACCAGTCGACTCTACCGATTGGACCCGATTTTTCAAGACGACGTCATTCGTTTAAACGGCCGCATAAATGCCGCGAACGTTTCTCAAGATAGGAAGTGCCCACCCATCTTGGAAGGCAAACATCCGATGACGTCACTATATTTACGTCAGATTCACGAACGGGATCATCACGCGGGACGTGAATATATAGTAAACAAAGCGAGGGAACGCTTTTGGATTTTAAAGGTTCGACCGACAGTGCGCGCACTGATAAGAGATTGCGTGATATGTAAGCGACGAAGGAAGCCGCCAATACGGCCCGTCAAAGGGAACTTACCTATTGAACGATTGGACACCCACCTGCGGTCGTTCACCCGTTGCGGAGTAGACTGTTTCGGCCCAATGACAGTCACAATAGGAAGACGGCATGAAAAACGATGGGGTATGTTGTTCACCTGTCTTGTCACGCGAGCAATACATATAGAGTTGTTGCCAAGTTTAAACATCGATTCAGCTATATTAGCGCTAAGAAGAATGGCGGCTAGGCGCGGATGGCCTAAAACTATGATGTCCGATAACGGGACTAATTTTCGAGGAGCCGATGTTGAAATCCAACAGGCATATAAGCAGTGGGCGAATGACCTCAATGAATTCGCAATTAAGCAAGATATGGAATGGCGGTTTATTGACCCCGGGGCCCCAAATCAGGGCGGCGCGTGGGAACGACTAATAAGAAGCGTAAAGTCGGCGTTGTCGGCCGTGTTGAAGGAACGCGCACCAAAGGAGGAGGTACTTTCCACGTTGCTAATCGAGATCGAGCACACCGTCAATTCGCGACCCCTCACACACGTAAGTGTTGAACCTGGCGACGAGGAGGCGCTCACGCCGAACCACTTCTTATTAGGCTCGGCTACTGGACTACCAACTACAGGGCAGTGCGACGTCGCCGATCGAAAGACATGGCGCGCAACACAGGCGCTAACGGACAAGTTCTGGACTCGTTGGATAAACGAATACCTACCAACGTTGACACCGCGCGGCGACGTCCGAGATTCACGCACGCAACTCGCACCGGGGAATATAGTAGTCATTGCGGATGGTCAACTGCCGCGAAATGTATGGCCATATGGGAAGATAGTGCGCACCATACAAGGACCTGATGGTGTCATACGCTGCGCTGAGGTACAGACGCGTGGAGGCGTTTTCAGACGCCCAGTTAGAAGGCTCGTTGTCCTGGCCGATGGAAGTTAGGCTCGCGTTGCTACGCCGGGGGGAGGCTGTTACGGACACGAGCATGTAATTTAGAATCACTAAATATAAGCAACATTACGTCATTCACAGACGCGTAATGTATGTACATAAGCGCTGTACATAATAGAGAGCAAGCCTATCAGAGGCCAGACTATTGTCCAATCAGCTACTGGGATAGTATATAAGGCTATGTACTGAGTTCTTAGAAGTACATAATGCGGTTCTTAGAAGTAAATAGAGCAGAAAAACCGTTAAGAATAATCTGGGTTTCTATTGGTAGAATACAACGGAGAAAATCACGCCACTATTGATGACCAATGGTGTGCTTGCTGTATGCGGGGGGTCGGGAGGTGAACGTCAGCCGGCCTCAACAGGATTAGGGAATAGACTAGAGGAAAAGGGACTCTCTCCCACGACTTGCGACCGGCTGAAAAAGTACTTAAGCTGCACTTTCCTTGAAGACGACGTTCTCTCTCTGCAGTTCGACTCGAAGCGTCACTACGACAGTTTGTCTTGGCACCCTACGCTCCTGGAGCGGCCCTAGATTTCCAGATTTCCTAAGTTATCTAACGTATTAGAGTCAGTGAAGTATTGTAAAGTAACTGTGAACTATTTGTGAGTTAGCGTCACGCGTATGTACGTAAAGGACTCGATTATGTGAAAGTATTTACACGTGTTATGTGAAGTCTGTATTTTTATACGTGTTAAATAAATTGGCTGAGGCCTTTCAAGCGTGACCATTGTGTTGTGTAATTATTTACATCCTCTGCCCCCAACAATTGTGATCGTATGTTTCTCAACAAATGTTTACTAACGTTTGTAAACATTTTTAAACAGCAGTGTGGCAGCATTTTATGAAAGTAAAATAAAATAGTAATCGGACCAATACTTTTAAACTCGCCGTCCGACCGTCTGGTAACCGTCCAGACCGAGCCCAAGTCGTGGACGGCGCGTACTGTTCCACGCGCGCCTCAAGGAGATGTCAGCATAACCGTAGGGGCCCAGCAGGGTCGAAGCCTACTGGGGCCAAGGGTCTGATTCTGAAAGGAAGACTCGGCCCTGGTACGAAAGGCAACGAAGGAACAGGAGTGGGTTTTTATTCAGTAAAAGTCTGACACTATCTCACGATCCACCCAAGAGCGTGATTTGTCACTAGATGATTTTCACACCTAAAAAAAAACCAGTACTTTCAGAAATTACCTCCTACAAACTTTACCTCTTTATAATATTAGTGTAGATTTTAATTGTAATGAATTAATGAAATCTTTATTACCTATTAGCTGACCCGGCGAACTTCGTACCGCCTAATAGTAGGATAACGCCATCTACTGGCATTACCAGAACAGCATAATTCATTTTATAATGACATTTTAATTAGAGATGGCGTTGTATTCGGATTTTTTTCGTGTTTTTTTTTTTTCATTTTTTCTCACCGTTTAAACCTTTCCTGGACTATCACAAATATTTCAAGACCAAAATTAGCCAAATCGGTCAAGCCGTTCTCGAGTTTTAGCGAGACTAACGGACAGCTATTCATTTTTATATTATATAGATAGATGTGTTATGTTATTTTTTATAATATTCACGTTAATTTAACTATTTTAATTATTGACATGAAATACGACTTTGCTATGTAATCAATATGTGAATATTTAAATAATTTAGATAATAATTGCAAAAATATGATATGTGATTTTATGTAGCCCAACCATTATCACAATAATTTAACATTGATAAGATGCAATAATTGTACAACTTATGTACCTACTTGCATGAATTAAAATGCTTTTCATTTTATGTTTTTTATTTATTTACAATTATATTCACTTGTTTAATAGAAATAAAATATGTTTTCACACTAATTAATTACTTATCTGCATAACTCTTCCATATAACAAAAGAATCTGTGCCTGTCATTATTTTAAATTAACTTAAATTAAATCCTGCTAATGACGTCATGTAAGGAAATTCAAGCAACCTTAACAAAGACAGAAGTACGAAAACCAATTAGAATTTACTAAACTCTTTGAACGAAGAGAAAACCACAGCCGACACGACGTCAGTCGTAAAGGAATAAATTGAAAATATTGCTCCATTTGATGTATTACATTTTTTATAGACATGTGACTTACGGCATCCCAAACTGTTACCCGATATTTAGGACCGGTTTACGAGTTAAAAAGGGTTGAATAAGACCGAAAGAAAGTTTTTCGACTTCTACTTTCTATACTACATTTATCAGACGTAGGACCCAAAGTTTTAAGTTAGGTCAAATATAATCCTAAAACTTCTTGTAAGTAATGGACAGAGAGTATTTTTGAAAAGGGTTAAAACCTTAAAGTTATTACTATAAATGGTCTATGACTATAAATGGTAGAGTGCTTAGTCTGACACGAATTATCTTCTGAAATAATAATATTATTTCTATTTCAAAACAGCGTCTTTCAATTTCTTAGTATAGTATGCACAGACACCCTTGCTATATCTCACCTGACTGCAAGAACCTGCACGATTCCAAACGATGACCTAGCTCCAACTACTAACAAATTGACGGGGGTAGTTTGACTGTGTCCACTAACGAGATGTCCACTTAAATCAATTAAGAGGAGTCTTTGAGAAACATCTAAAAAGGCACTTACAGTTTTCAAAATTTCTAAAAATACACCGCACTGAATTACACAAAAAAAAATAAAAAAGAACCTAAACAGATGTGCCAACAGTTTCACTGGGTTTGCAAATATTTATTTAATTTTAAGAAAAAAAAATGTTCATAAAAAAATTGTTTAAAATTTAGTAAATCCTGCAAATAGAAAAGGTCGATTTAGCTGTTTTTGAGTAATATAAACATTTCTTTTTTCTCAAAATTAAGGATAGGTTTTCAAATATCTCGCGGTGAAACTGTTGGCACATGTATTTAGGTTCATCATTTTTTTTTTGTGTAATTCAATGTGGTGTATTTATATAATTTTTGAAAACTGCAAGAGATGTTTCTTAAGGACTCTCCTCCTAAGGTGCATGCCAATGTTTGTCGGTTCGTTTCCTATGGAAAGGTCAGTGGAGGCCTGTCGTCATAGTAAAAAATAAGCACGATTAAAAGTAGATCATAATAGAAAATAACCTATGAGTCTACAGTGTTGTAATATTCACATAAAAAAGAAAGCAATCAAAATAAACCTATAAATAAATTACATGATTAACTATAACACAAATAAATCAACCAGTTATAATATTATGTCCTCGGTAAACTGACTAAGGTTCAGTTCATGGTTCACACAGTGACGCGACGCGACGTGACGCTGCGCGAAAAGCGACTCAAAATATAACTTTATTACTATATCAAAAGATTCACATTTTAGAGTGAAATGGCTCGCGTCGCAGCGTATTCTGAATTTTTACAAGGGAATGTGTGTCTTTTCGTGTAGTAAATAAAGTTATATTTTGAGTTGCTGTTCGCGCAGCGTCGCTTCGCGTCGCTTCTCGGTGTGAACTGATCCTAAAGATAAATAGTATAAACCGGTGATAGGAACTTGGAATCAACACAAAAATGTTCTATAAAGGATGTAGGATGACATACAATATTATTTTACAATCAGCGTGCAAATGAAATCTATCAAGTCTGATAAAGCGCCTCCAAGCCTGCCTAAAGATGTGCGTAACTAGTAAATACTTATTTACTGTTAATTTGAAGGCTGGCTGGTAATAGAAAAAGTAGGAAACACAGACGCTCTCAAGGAAGTTCAGTACTTTCAGAGTATATAATTGCAGAGAGATGCACACATAGTCAGAAAATCTCCCACTGGACATAAACTACAGTGGCCAATCTGGAAATTCCTTAACCGACTGCGGACCATGCAGAGAATTCCAGTCTGTAGCTGTACGTGCGCATACAGGTGATGCAGGTTCTACGAACTTAAAAAAAAAAACATAAAATATGGGCCTTAAGCAGGTACATAACATAAAATAATCAGCCTTATAATGTTCCCTCTACTGGAACTTAGGCCTTCTTTCTGAGAGAGGGAATGGGCCGTAATCCACCACGTGGGCCCAGTGCGAATTAGAGAAAGTCACAACATGTCCTCGAATTTTTAGTTCTAGCGGCCATACCGGTTTCCTTACGATGTTTTTCTTCACCGGTTTGAACGCACTGGTGATGAAATAAATTAAACAAAGTAATGCACCGTGCTTGAGCCTGCGACCTACCAATGGGCCACCAGTGCTGCCAACTCTGCTGCTTGCTATGTAGGTACAGCTAAAACAAACTGAAAAATAAAATAGAACTCGATAAACAGGTTTAGGTTTTTATTATAACAATATTGAAAATAGGAGATTATTTTTTTTATAAATACACATTGCGACCAGTCTGTAAGAAATTGTTTCGGGTAATTTTATAACGACAAAAATGCTTCACAAAAAATTTCTAAGATTTCCATTTCCCTCTTTTCGTCAAGTATATAATTGACTTTATTACAAAAGATTCAGAAAATCTGTTCTAATTGCTGTTTGGAAAACCGTAAAGTTTCACAAAAGCCCTTGGGCATTTCCAGGAACATGGGTTTCTTTACTATAGAACCGTCAAGGCTTTGGTGCAGACAAGAGCGAAGTGACATTGCGATAACAGTTTGCACACAACAGGAGTATTGTGTGGAAACTGTTCTTTTTATAGACGGGCGAGTGAAGCCGTTGACAGAAGCTAGTTAGTTTCTTCAGAAAGTAGAAAATTATCAAAAGGGAAAAACTCCAGGATAAAAAAAAACTTATATAGGTACTATTCAATGTAAAGATATCCTATATATAGCTTATCGGTTTTGCTCCTGTCATATGTCCTACCATTCCTCCTCGATCACCATGGCCTGTACCAAGGCCCGGCGCAAGAGGTCGTTGCCACCGATCGCCTCCATGAGGACACGGCAGTGCTCTACCTAAGCGGGGCACACCTCCACTGTGTCCTCCGGGCGGTCCACAAAATGATAACACCCAAGCGTTTCTTCCGCACGAATCCGGTTCAAGAACTTCCCGAACTTACCATGTCCGGTGTGGACCTGCGTCATGCGGAAGGTGAGGACGCCGTGACATCTTTCCAGCCACTCCTCAAAGAGGGGATTTACCGCATTTATTATGGTGTGCCAAGCACTGGATTGTGAAAGTCGCTCTCGCCATTCCAACATGAGATCCTGCCAGAAGTCTGTCCACCATGCCACGACTTGTAGCGGCAGCGGAGTTTCGCCCTGGAATCATAATAGGTACATACCAAATTCGTTATCTGTTTTTCGTACATTAAGATTAAGCTTTCATTTAAATCAGATTTATTTACATTTATTTCATACAAAACTACATAACAGAGTATTTTAGATCTAATAAATCTTAATATAGTACCTAAATTGTACCCAACGTGTACGTAATCGTAAACACAGATGTCGGAAAACAATTTGTAATTGTAGAACACAATACGTTTTCGGCTAACAATAGAGCCAACACAAAGGTAATTGGAAAACAGTTAACATTCTCTATGGGCGATTTACCATGAATTTATACCACAATATATTTTTAAGAACATGTACTTATACGTATAGCATATAGTATGAGTGATTTGATTTGATGACCGGGTACCTCGTGAGGTTCTGTGGTGGGCCCTTAAGGAGAAAGGTGTGCCTGGGAAGTATGTGCAGTTGATCCGAGCGATGTACAGCCAATGCAGTACCCAAGTCCGGTCTGCAGAGGGCAACACTGGCAGCTTCAGTGTGGCTGTCGGCTTACATCAAGGGTCGGCCCTCAGCCCTTACCTCTTCCTGATGATAATGGACGCTCTGACGTCGGGCATCCAGGAAGAGGCTCCCTGGTGTATGTTTGCCGATGACATTGTGCTGGTTGCCGAGAGTGGCCTAGAGGTCCAAATTGGAGGTGTGGTGGCACAGACTGGAGAGTGTTGGCTTAAAATTGAGCAGAACGAGTACTTGTTCTGTGATTTCGGTGGTCTCTCCGGTCCTATGCCCTTAGCTCTCGCTGGAACGCCCATACCAATCTGCTCCGACTTTCGGTACCTCGGGTCGCTTATCCAAGGAGATGGCGAGGTAGACCGAGACGTATCAAATCGGATCAATTCAGGATGGATGAAATGGCGACAGGTCACTGGAACAATTTGTGACCCACGGATGCCCCCCAAGTTGAAGGGTAAAATCTACAAGTCCGTGATAAGACCTGTCATACTGTATGGATCAGAGTGTTGGGCTGTGAAAAAGACGGATGAAAAAAGATTGCATGTACCGGAGATGAGAATGTTGAGATGGATGTGTGGTGTGACGAGAATGGATAAAGTGAGAAATGAGTATATTAGAGGAAGTTTGAAAGTGGCGCCAGTGACTGAAAAGTTGAAAGGGAATCGTTTGTCTTGGTATGGTCATGTAAAGAGGAGAGATGAAACGCATGTTACTAAAAGAGTTATGAGTATACATGTGGATGGGTGGAGAGGGAGAGGGAGGCCAAAGAAAAGATGGATTGATTGTGTGAACAGTGATATGAAAGAAAAGGAAGTTAGTGATAGCATGACGGTTGACAGGATAGAATGGAAGAAAAAAACATGTTGTGCCGACCCCAAATAAGATGGGACAAGGGCAGGAAGATGATGATGATGAGTGATTTGATTTCTAGGCAATAAATAAACTACCTCTCGCTTAGCCCAGAGCGGAAGAAGTAACTTCATGATAAAAAAAGGCTACAAATATATTTTTCAATACACTTACTCAAAAACCTGCTCTTATCTTATCTTATAGTGCGCGAGCTTGCCCGTCACTATTTACTACATTTATCGTATCGGCTGGGCTCTAAGCAAAAAGCACTCGGCTCCGTACCACTCTCACCTACAGCTCAGGCGAATTCCACCTCAGCCGCAATTACAAACTTTCTCCACTTGTATCAAAATGTGTAATATTTTAACTGTTTCATTTTCTTTTTTTTAAGAAGTCTTGTTTGGCCTTGTCGTAAAAATGTTTACAATTAATTGAACTTGATTAAAAAAATTAAATAAAAGAAACTTTCTTCATTAAGAGAGTCAGATGTTCCAAATTTTAATTATCCCACAAACTATAAAATTGTTTTAGCGTTTAACATTTTTACATAAGAAAATTAACCGTCCAAAAACATCCATTTAAATACAACCTTCCACAGGTAGAAACTTGGCTCATAATAAAAATTCGAAGATGGCTTCAACTTCAATTTCTCGATAGGAATCTGGACTCTTTCGATATTGGCTCATTGGAATTCAAATCTCGCCTCCGCTGGAATCGCGTGTCAGGTAATTTAGTAACCTTCCTGAAATATGGAGTCTCGGGTTCTATCAAGTGTAAAAAGCTTTTTTCTGCTGTATTGTTTGTTTACTGTTACTATTGATAAAACTAAAATGTTGTTTACTAGGGTTATTACGACGACTTAAGATTTGAGCGCATGCCTGGCCTGGACCACGTGATTCCAGACAGGCGATTTACTTCGTTCAACAACACGTCCACTGCTCTCAAAACGGTAAATGAAAACATCGTGGAGAAACTAATATGTTCTATTCACTCAAACCTATGCTCAAACCCATTTTGCTTGGTGTCCAGCCATTTGGTTAAACACCACGCCGCGAACGCCGGCTTCCGCATAGATTATAAGATATTGAGCATTTTATTTATAGGGTATTTATCCAAGAACGTAAATTAGAAGTTCTTCATAAAGTAGTCTGTAAATATCTAAAATAAGCAAACCTTTCCGTTATTTTCTATATATATCTAGTTATTTACAAGCTTGAACAACTATAATCGACAATTCGAAGACATATGACACCCACAAATCCGGACTGAGCCCTCGTGGTGGATAACGTTTCATTTCCTTTCGTAGAGAAAAGGCTTGAGTCCCTGTAGTGGGAACATTGTAAGGCTGATTATGCTTAATATATTTTTTTTTAATTGATATAAACTAGTGCTTGACTGCGAACCCACCTGATGGTAAGCAGTGATGCAATACGAAAAAAAATGTACGAGTAAAGTTAGAAAAATTGACTCTTTGTTACTTTCGACATCATCATCTCCCTAGCATTTTCCCAATTAGCTTGGGGTCGGTCTAACCGGGTGCGGCTGACATCGCATAAAGCATAAGCATAATCAGCCTTTTAATGTTCCCACTGTTGGGACTCAGGCCTCCTCTCTCTAGGAGAGGGAACGACTGACATCGATTCGATACCAATAGCACGTAAATTAAAAGATCACTAAACTTTCAGCTACTTTACTTTCACATATTGACTGGCCTGTTAGTCTAGTGGTTAGTGGCCCTGACTGCTATGCCGGAGGTCGTGGATTCGATTCCGACCCAGAATGTTAGTGTGATGAGCACGATCATTTGTTCTGTGTCTGGGTTTAATTTATCTATAATATGTATGTATTTAGAAATATATAAGTATGTTTGTCAGTTGTCTAGTACTCATAACACAAGTTCTGCTTAGCTTGAGACTAGACGGCGTTGTGTGATAATTGTGGAATATTATTACATATCCCCGTTTTCAAACAGAATTGACATCAAATAATAAATTTACCAGCTTCGTACACAAACCATAAATTATTTATTTCACATAGGCCTACATGGGCACTTGGACATGACACAAAACACCAGAAGCTAAACATATTAGTGTTTTATATTTTCGAGCCTTAACTAATTTATATTTGCCGAAGCTATTTTTTGTTCAGCTTCTTTAGTTATGTGACTTTATTAAACTAATTGTCTTCGAAGATTTCATTTTCAAAACCGAATATAAAATAAAACTAAACGAACCGACGGAATTTCCTTATAAAATAGTCTCGTAATTGGCTGAGATCCGGAAATTCCCGGCATTCCGTCACAATTTAATCAGAAATATTTCCCTCGAATAGTTTTCGTGTTTTATGTCTGCCCTAGAAACACGAAAATAACAGTTTTTTTTACAATAATAACTTGATTAGAATATGCAAGGTCATGAAAAGGTAAATTAATATAAATAAAGTACCCAGTACAATGGTGAATTGAGCAGTTTTTTTTGAGCGTGCTCTTCGGAAATATATAGGTATATGTCGCTCAGGTTTAGGCCAAGTGCACCTCGTTTGCCCATACGTAGCAAAAATAGGGTGCTAGTGGCTGCTAGTTATGCTGATTCGCAGTTGTCAAACTATTTTGATGACTATGAAGACTTCACCGATACACACTCGATAATATACTGCACAGCTGTAGTGGCATGTGGTGTAGCTCTCGTCAAATTTGTTAATGACAGTGCTTTATGATTCACCCAAAATCGCACATTCTGGAGAAATTAAAGGTGGAGCACATTCTGGAGAAAATATAGGGCTTGGAACCGACCAGTCCAAGATGTGGCTGACACACGCCTGACGGATGATGACGCTTGATCGATGATCGCTTCGAGTTTTGACGTGTTTTTTGCGACGAGTCACGATGAACGAAGATGTTTTAATTAATTTAGTGGAAAGATATGAAGAGCTTTACAATCTTAAACATAAACATTATCACAATTCTCCGAAAACAGGCCTTTTGAAGTTTATTTTATGAACCCACATCTTTCTTTTCCTTTTGTTTTTCTTACCCTCTACTGATAATAAACAACTAATGATTACAATATCTTCGTAACTATCCTCGATAGTGTGAATACACGTGCACAGCGAACTCGATTGCTTTGAAAATACCGAAATTGGCGATGTAAAATTCGAATGCAGTAGACGCACCCTATTGACACTTTGTAAATACCAACAGCTCGTACACTGCGTACGCTCCGATTCCGACGCGGTGGACGCTAAGCTTTAGCCAACAGGTTCGAAATTCCCGAAAAGATCTGCCAAAACGTAGCATAGATTATAAGAAGGCTTAGATCTTAGTGCCTCAAACATGGCTCATGAAAATGCTTGAATTGTATAATATTATGGGGCACTGAAACGAACGGATGGTCGATGGGGCCGAAAGGTTCTAGAGTGGCGACCGCGCACCGGAAAACGCAGCGTTGGAAGGCCTCCCACAAGGTGGACCGACGACCTGGTGAGAGTCGCGGGAATGCGGTGGATGCGAGACGCACAGGATCGGTCGTTGTGGAGACGCTTGGGGTAGGCCTATGTCCAACAGTGGACGTCTTTCGGCTGAAATGATGATGATGATGATGATGATGGGGCACTGGACGGTCCATCGCTATCCAGGAATTTGACATATCTAAAGGAATAGCGAACCGATAAGGATCGAGCAAGGAATAGTTTGAGGGTATTTATATATACATACATACACATGTACGTATATTGTAATAACACGACTCATATTGTTAGGAGATTCTTCTCTCTGGAACCCCTGACTGCCTTGAATATGTTCTCGATAACGCCCGCACGAGATCCTGTCTGTTTGTATCGTTGCACATTAGGGTGGATCAAGGATACTTTTGATTTGATTACATCTGACTGAACGATAGGTATAACCTACCTCAATCATCGGTCCTGGCGGCTTCAGTTGCAGGTAAATCACTTATTCTGTATACACATAAAATATTAAATTCAAGTTCAATGCTGCTAAAACCCAGGCGTCTCTTTTTTCCGCCACACGGAGCCAATTCCGCCCGACTCCATCATTCCGGGATGTAACCGACAACTTTGAATTTCTTGATGTAACGTTGTCGTCTACCCTCAATTTCGGCTTTTACATCGAGGCAAAAGCTCAACAGGCTGCCAAAAAATTGGGGATCTTAGCTAAGGTGAGACGGTACTTCACGCCGAAACAGCTGCTCACCCTTTATCAAACGCAAGTTCGATCTTGTATGGAGCACTGTTCTCATCTTTGGGATGGGTTTGTCAAATATCAGCTTGATGCCCTGGAGTCGATTGAGAGGCGAGCCAAGAGGACTATCGGCGATGTTGCACTTGTCGAATCAAAACTTCAAAGTCTTGAATATTGACGCCGAGTTGCTGGCCTGTCGGTTTTCTATCGTTTACATTTCGGGGAGTGTGCTTTGGAATTACACAATTTAATTCCACCAAGTCCGTTCCATCATCGGACCGATACCGGAGAGGTACGGCGTTGCTTCATCGGTACATGGTGGACATCTTACCCATACGTACAAAGCGTTTTGGGAACACATTCATTACGCGTAAAGCCCACATCATCGCTTACCATCAGGTGAGACAGTGGTCAAACGCGAGCCTATCAAGAATAATAAAAAGAAACTCTCCAAACAAAACGAGCTAGGCTTAAGATTATGTAATCAATGGTGGACCATTGATTACATAAACCAACTTCCTTATAAAAAACACTCTGAAACGTAATTGTAAACAAATACTAAAGGTTTCTATAAGAAGGTAAAAAGTGTTCAAAAAGTACATAATGTAAAATGAGAGAAGGGTAATAATTCAAATAACGAAACCACTTGTCGATTTTTTTTAAACCATCACAATGCCATCTAGTCCCAAACTAAGCAGAGCTTGTGCTATGAGTACTAGACAACTGATAAACATACTTAAATATTTCTAAATACATACATATTATCTCACTCGGTCACCACTGCTCTCAGTTCGACAGTCGATTAATGAAATGATTTTTTCATAATATGTATATTGAAAAATTATAATCTAATAAAGATTTATTACAATCATACGGAGTCTGCAATTTTCCACTGTCATTTACAAGTAATCATTTCCCAAATACCAACTATGGCGTACTGTAGACTTAACACCTAGATAAAGCATTTAAAGAACACGCTATTATATACTAGTACACATTCTGTCAGGTGTCTTAAAGGAAGTGAACAGAATCAGATTTCCGTATACTCTTTCTAAACTTGATTTAGGTACGTCAAGTCCTCGTCAAAAAAGAACGTGCCCAAAATAGATTAATTTAACCTGACCCACTTACTAACATGATTTGATCGATACCCAAGTATTTCGGCCAAACAATATCGTATTATTTATTAATCCATTCTGTTCTGTTTTCTTCTTTGCAAGTACCTTTGTTCTGAAAAAACAGGTTTGTTTTGAGGCATTAGACTTTAAATCGACAAAGAATTGCCAAACTTAAGTGGAAACGGGCCGTGGCGAAAAGATGGCCGTTGGGGCCGAAAGGCTATGGAGTAAAACTGTGTGCCGGAAGACGCAGCGTTGAAAGGTCTCCAAGGTGGACCGATAACCTGGTAAAGGATAGCTATCAATAAATCACTCTTTAAGAAAGTGACATAAGTATATTTAATTTTATTGTTTATCAAGTCTACTTACAGTATTAAAGACTAGTTTACCCTCCAAAACTGCTGGTATTTGTGAAGGTGTCCTCTACCGCACTGTTTCCTCCGCCTCCTTCGCTTACATAACTGCTTTTATAAAGCGAGTTTAAGTCAAATCAACGTTGATTAATGAGTGTGGATTGACACACAGTAATCATGTAAGAATTTTATGATAATTATTTATCGTTGGTTGTGGGAATCCGATGGATGCAAGGACAATTCAGGACCGTTCATTGTGGCGAAACTTGGGGGAGGCCTAATTCCAACAGTGGGCGCCTTTCGGTTGAAGTGATGATTATAATGATGAAGTTAAAACGAAACAACTTTCAAAATTGCGTTCAAAATTTACAAACAAAAGGTAGGTTTTTTAAACTCCAGCTGCCCAGAGATCAAATCTGATTTTATGCTGCGCAGTAACTCAAACTTTAGAAAAGGGCAAAGGAATGATGATGACCGTTATTTCCAAAAGAGACTAAAAGTTTGAGTTCTGTTAAATGTGCATAGCCTACATACACATTCTTTTTCTGAAGTGGCGGTGGAACGCTGTTAACCAGATAATACTGTTATCACGTCTAATCGCATCAGCGCGTGCTATTAAATAGATACCCAAATATGAATTGATTGTTTGCAATAGAGCAGGTGGCAACATGAGAGAGAAAGCTTTATTTATTGTTATGACTAAAGACAAAATCAATTTGTGAAGTCTTTAAGCTTTAAGTTTTTATTACGATATTCTTGGCGATGTTTCCTGACGTACCTAGCTATCCCACCAAAAACATAAATGTGAAAATGAGAGGCAAGTTCAATTTTATAAAATGCTGTTATAGTCGGATTCACTGACAAAAAATTTGAGTTACTAGTTTTTAGGGTTCCGTAGCCAAATGGCAAAAAACGGAACCCTTAAAGATTCGTCATGTGTCTGTCTGTCCGTCCGTATGTCACAGCCACTTTTTTCCGAAACTATAAGAACTATACTGTTAAAACTTGGTAATTAAATGTATTCTGTGAACCGCATTAAGATTTTCACACAAAAATAGAAGAAAAACAATAAATTTTGGGGGTTCCCCATACTTGAACTGAAACTCAAAATTTTTTTTTTCATCAAACCCATTCTTGTGGGGTATCTATGGATAGGTTTTCAAAAATGATATTGAGGTTTCTAATATCATTTTTATTTAAACTGAATAGTTTGCGCGAGAGACACTTCCAAAGTGGTAAAATGTGCCCCCCCCCCTACCCCCGTAACTTCTAAAATAAGAGAATGATAAAACTAAAAAAATATATGATGTACATTACCATGCAAACTTCCACCGAAAATTGGTTTGAATGAGATCTAGTACTTAAGTAGTTTTTTTTTTAATACGTCATAAATCGTAAACCGCAATTTACCTTTCAAGTTTGTACGGAACCCTCAGTGCGCGAGTCCGACTCGCACTTGCCCAGTTTTTTTTTACATATCTCAGTTCATCAACCAAATTTGGTGTGTTTACGTTTAATAACTTATGACTTATGAAGGGGTCAAAAATAATTACAAATAATTCGTGTAGTATTTACACACGGGTGCTGCTCGCCAGTTCACTCTGGGCTTGAACTTGGCTTGACACGCTACCTCGTTTCTAGATCAACGCAACCTATTATAGTAGACTTTAACTCAAGAGTAAATAGATTACTTCTAGGTAAGCGTGCTCTAACATCGACTATATCATCGCTTACCATCAGGAGTAAAGGAGAATAAAAAAATTACCTAAACATTTTAAACTAGTCTGAACGGGTTTCTGAATTATGTATTTGCAGGTAATGCGCCTCACCATCAACGATTGCATCACTGCTTACTATCAGGTGGGATCGCAATCACACACTAGTTTATATTATTTAAAAAATAAAACGTGTTCCTGCCCTACTTTAATGTTTTGAATTCGATTTTTTTACGGGTTTTCAGGCTCAAGTAAAGTATACAAGAAATACTCAGAATAAAAAAGCAAAGAAGCATTATTCAGAAAGTTTGGTTAAACTAACATACATTTGAATAAAACATACAGCATTTTTCCAGCAACCTTTTGAAACCGTGAATTTCCTAGCCTGGCGTTAAATCTAGTCTACACACATTATAAAGGGAACCTAAACTCTCACCTATCTACGATTAGGTCTAGTATAGAGTAGTGCCTAAGTACGGTGCGCGCATGCGCGGGTGGGAACCTTTCTGTGGCATGAAGCTCGCACTGCAGACGTAGTGGGTGGATGGCCGGCGCGGTCGTGCCATTCATCTACTGCCTCTTCATATCTTCTTGATCATACCTTTTCAATTCAAATCAAATAATTAGTTGTAGTTTAGTTATTATTAGTATTTAGTTGGTATTTTAGCCAGGAGTTTTAATTAGTTAAGTGTTTTTTTTTTTCTTGTTTAATTATTTTATTATATTTAAAGAAAATAAACGTAAAAAACCACTAATAATTAGTTTGTGTAAATTTATAATATGTAATACAACCTGAAAAGTGCAAATAAATAGAAAATTACTTTAAAAAAAAATGAAAAGAACATTAAATTTAATCACATAAATTCAAATAAAAAAGTATTATCTGATAAGTAAAAATAAATTTGTCAAGTGAATTATACACGTGAAATTATCAATTAAATTTTAAATATTGGTTCGTACACATAATTAATAAAAATATACAAAAATTAAATGAAATTATTAAAGTAAGTCACATTTTTCTTAAATAAAATAATATAAGTGTAAATATTTAATAAATTATTACACTATTAGTAGATTTGATTGCGCTTTTATTACATAACAATATTTCTATCCATTCAGTCGTTCGAGCGTGAAGAAGTACCAGCACACAAACTCCGGCTTTGTGAATGAGGATTTTATTTACCTATCAGCAAATTTTCTAAACGTATTTTCCATGATAGTTTGTTATCGATATTGATTCCAAGAATTTTTGGATCTGTCACAGAATGTACCACTGTATGTACATGTAAGTGTTGCCTTGGTAACTACCGTTTACATTTTTATGTGTTAAGTTTTTGATTAAAGTGTATAATTTTTGTTTGGTCAATATTTATAATACTTTAAGGTTACTTTTGGTTAATAATTTTCACTGTTGCATTTTTTATTACTGTGTTAAGCAAAGAGTATTTATTGGTTTAGGGAGATTATTGGTGTAGTTACATCGATTTGGAATTTTGGATTTATTTATTTTTTTGTTTTTTGGATTTGGTGATTTCTGGATCCTACCCTCTATTGTGATATCTCTCTATCACTCAATTGTTTGCTGAAAGAAAACTCAACTTTGAGTTAAGCTCGCCTATGTACATAAACTTTGTTATTTTATTTCATAAGTTGTTTTAGTGTACAATAAAGAATTAAATAATTTGGGACTTTTAAGGCCGATTTTTCAATAATCAGATAACTTTTAGTTGAGGAATATACATGGCAATTTAACAGCTTTTGCATAGATTTTGTATCATCGATCATATTCATATACCAGTCTTAATTATTAAAAAAAAATATGTCAGAAGATTTTAAAGAAGGCCTTTTAAAAAAGTATTAAGTACATTAAAAAATATTCAAATATGAATATTTAATAATAAAATATAATATTGAACAAAATATTTGTATTTGCAATTTGATAATAAATTTGTCCGCTCGCGAATTTTCTATCCTAAAGTAATCCGGTCTTCATTATGTCACCGGGTTATTGCAAACACCGTCATTTTAATAATATAATACTCTGTCTTCTCAATAAGTCACGAACGTATTATAAACTTTCAATTTTTTCTTATCGTTGTACAAGAAACATTTTACCGACAGTTTACAATCGATATTTTTTAGCTTAGTGTGTCCGTAATAATGTCATTCACATGCTACAGAGGCGCCACGGCTTTCTTACTGTTAAGACCTCACCAGACACGGTTGTTTCGGGAAATTCCTATGTTATTTCAGCGAAAAGAAACGCCTGCATCTTACCATTATACGGATCGTCCACAGGACACGGTACAGCATACGGTGGAAGTCTGCCTCGTCGGTATGGAATGAGATCGAATGGGAGGCAGTCACTTCATCAGGATGAAGTGACTTCGCAGACGAATTGTGATCTGTGAGGCTGGTATGAGCTTCGCGCACCGCCACCCGCTGGAGACGCCCTAGGCGTTGGGAATCGCAGGACAATGCCACCTAGAGCGCGGGCTTGCAGACAGCGAGCAATGGGTAGCTCATCACCCAGCGGTCTGGTAAGGACGAAACCTGGATATTGAAGTAATTCGATGATTTCCAACGACTTGTCTTGTTCTCGAGATGATGATGATTTTTCAGAGTTAGAAGTTTGGTAAAAATATGAAATTTCAAAATAAAACGCAATGACTCAATTTCCTTAATAAAATCTATTTTTTTTTTAATATTGAATTCCAAATCCCATTCTATTGAATGTCGGAACAAAAACTGAACAATTTTTACAAATTATTGTCCTCTTTGGGCAACAATAGAGAGCTATCTTTTAAATCACCACACGTTGCCGCCTGCTCTATTGTAAACACACTTCAGTTCATATTTGGGTTGCTATAGCTATTTCAGCGCTTTGTACTAAAGGTACAAAGCGCGATAGACAGTCTGTATGCATTTAAGCGGATACCTAATATTTTTCTTCACCAATACTGCCGTCAATAGCTTAGTTGCAGTAAGTACACTCTCGACGGTTTTGAGAAAAACGCGGTTAAAGTTTTTGTGCGAAAATCATCCATAACTTCTTTGTTTGTAATCAGAATCTTTGATGGTTTGTACCTTAAATGAAAGAGGATCTCTGCACCTATCTACTTCTTATTTGGAAAAAAATACTGAGTAATTGACAAACAAAATAAATCCATTATATTAGTTATACTAAGTATATATTTTTTTTAATTCATATAAACCAGTGCTTGACTGCGATCCCACCTGATGGTAAGCAGCGATGCAATCATTGATGGTGAGGCGCACTAGTTTATTATGAGCCTATTCACTCTAGCCTTGAAGACACCTAAATTATAGTTGGACGGGAAGACCGCAGCAGGCAAATTGTTCCAGTCCTTCGATGAGATGTCGCAGTATCTCCTAGACACTCTCCGATATCACACTTAGCATAAACACAGCACTTGTGTTTTTTACTGTATTTATGCTAGGTAACCATATAAATTTATGATTTAATTAATATGGTTTATGAGTTTTATTTCATCAAGCTGTAGTGATAATAAAAAAAATTGTTATTGGTTTTCATTAAAGTATTTAAAAAAATTAAAAACTTAGTTATTCTGTTATTAACTCGCGACGCTGACATTGTTTTTGATGAGCATGCCTTTTCCCGCTGCATCTAGAACCGAGTAACTTGAATTAATAATAATAATAGTTTATTTTCAGAAAAATACACAGAAAATTCAATTGATAAAAACAATTTTGCCAAATAATAATTGGTAAATACAGAAAAGGAGTTTCGTTGGTACCTGTACTAATGAAAAACATTGTATCACAGGCACCAGCATCTTTCATTCTTTTATAATACAGGATAATTTTAGCTCTAAAACAGTCCAAAAACGATTTACAAAATCAGATTATAGTAAAAATTTAAGATTCAAAAAATAAATATAAATATAATAATGTAATAATTCCAGAAACATTTAAAATTTATCATCAATTAATCATCAGACGTTGTTCCCTATTAGTGTTTTTGGTACTGATCTTCTCATCTCAATAAAAGTATCTTAATCAGTAATCTCCAGTTCTGTAATACAATAATCTTTGTCTTTTACACTGTCATCAGAATCGAAATCTTTGAGCAAACAAAACATTCTCATTAACAGAAAAACATCAGTTGCATGTGAAGCTGATGGTTTATTACGTGAATTTCTCGTTTAAATACGCCTTTCAGTTGCCATTACAGGCATAATTCTTGTATCAAATGAAAATGGTGAACTGGTTCTTTCAATAATAATATTATAATAATAGATGTTTCATGAATGGGTTTCGACTCTGACGGTGTTTGTACGACATACTCGTAGTTTGAAAAAACTATAAGTAATTTTTAAAATCATCTTCACTAAAATGAGAATTCTCCACAAATGAGTTTAGCTAGAATTAGGTGATATCAGCATTACCTCAGTGCATTGTAATGAATACTGAGAACTTTCCACCACTTGCCACACTCTAGACATTATTAGATTTTGCCGAGGAACTCATTTCTCTGCTGCTTCTTCTTCTCGAATCGATGGTTTTATTTTCCCTAAAAGTTTTAGGGCCTAGTAGGTTGCCACATTTATAGCGGCGTCAGTGGCGTTTTTTAGGTCCTCTAAAGTGCAGGTGTAGGGACACGTTGGGCACTCTAATAAGTGGGCCATCGTCTGGTCAGGAGCACCGCACTCGCACTGGGTGTCGGAGGGGTCTATTTATCCCACACTTTGTCAGGTTGTGTTTGCAACGGCCTACTTGCGTGCGTAGTCTATTGAACACTTTCCATAAAGGCCATCGCAGATCGCGTCCGAGTGGCAGATGTTCTTGGGGTTGAACAAAGTCGGGCGGTGGTGAGTGTGAATTTAGTAAATATTAGGAAATAGATTAAGATCAAAACAGTATATCTTCTTAGTATCTTTTTACTAGGCTCATATTCAATTTTTTTACAGTAAATGGCTTAACATAGTTGTTGTATATATGTCATATTGTACTTAGGCCGAGTGACTCTGAATAAGAACTTCTGCAGTAAGTGTACCCACTGTAATCTTGCTTTGTGATGTAAAAAAAATACTCAACTTACTGCAAGTTTTGAATTTATAAATTTACTCGTTATCGTGATCGGCTGTATATCTAACTCATTTTTGACAATAATCCGACTTACTGTAACTATGCCATTGACGGCAGAATAGCAAAGTGGTCTCAAAAAGTTTATCTAATTCTTGAAGATGAGTCTACACCTGAGGAGCCGAGCACAAGAGGAGCATGAGCCGAGCACAAATTTGTCTAGTGTGAACCGACTCTAGAGAAGCCGAAAACGGGCGACACTACACTTTGAGCTCGGCTCTTGCTCCGCTCATGCTCGTACAGTTATTTTGAAAATATTTTTACCGAATTCCTATTTCTTAAGAAAAATTCACCATCATCTCTCGTTTTGAAGGGAAATCGTGAATAAGTCCTTGGTTTTACGTTGAAAATCATCGAATTACTTCAAGACCCGGGCCTAATCCTTACCGACGGCAAGCTTACCATTGCTTGCCGTCCGCATGTCTGCACCTAGACAGATCACCCTGCGACTCCCCCTGACCAGGCGTCTAAGCTAAGGTTCGTATACCATACGGGATTTAGTTTAATTAAAAATGGATTTAGAAAACCAGCCAGCATACCCAAAGGCTAAGTTGTTAGACTAAGCTATTAATTAAAAAACATATTTCGTAAGCATAGCATACGGAAGAAAAAATTTAAAAAATTCGAACAATTGCAATTGATTTTACTATGCGATATGAATGAGACCATACCATACATAGCAAGAAAAGCTCCACAGATAAAATATTTCTCTCGTCGATTCCAGTCACGTTTTATCTAATCTTGGAAGCAATATTTTTTCTTTTTCTAACCTCTGCCAATAAATATCGTCTAATTTGTGTAAAAGGCTTTTTGTAAGCTGCTTACCATTTTATCAAGAGACCGAAAAATAATGTTGTCAGATAATGAGATGAATTAAATATTTATGTGAAATGAGCATATTTATGTGTTGTGCAATTTATGTTTACCGTAAAGTCTATTTTCTTTCTCATTTGTGTTTGTATTTGTATTTTTCGGAATGGTAATTTATAATACACTTGATAAATTATTTAACTAACTGGTACTTACTCAAAGAAAGTTCGTGAAATTATTATCTTTGGAATTAATGACAAGGTCGCGCAATTGCAAGTTTTTTATTATAAGGTTTTGTTTTTGTAAATTGTAATCTTGATGACATATAATATAGATGAATTGTCGCCACAACGACAGATCCTGTGCGTCTCGCATCCACCGCATTCCCGCGACTCTCACCAGGTCGTCGGTCCACCTTGTGGGAGGCCTTCCAATGCTGTGTTTTCCGGTGCGCGGTCGCCACTCTAGAACGTTTCGGCGCCATCGACCATCCGTTCTACGAGCAATGTGCCCTGCCAATCCAATGTTTCATTCCTATAACTGCTATAAGACCTTGCTTTATGCCAAATTTCAGGATTCTGGGTCAACGGGACTGGAACGACGACCTTATGAATTTTGATTCCCTTTTGAGAGTGTCGAAATGTACGTTTTTTGCGACATAAACGGCCGTATCTTTTTTTTCAGACCTGAGTATATGGTTTTAATTTCGATTCGATACCTCTACGCATTCCCGAGATAAATGGTCTTGACAGACAGACAGACGGACCACAAAGTGATCCTATAAGGGTTCCGTTTTTCCTTTTGAGGTACGGAACCGTAAAAAAAAACCTTACTTCTTTAATGAGATGGAAAATCATCAAATAATTTCTCCCGCTCTGGGTGGAGCGAACGGGCGTGTGAGACTTAGTGTCTAAAACCCACCAGCGTTCCAGGACCACGGTAATTCTTTAAAAAAAATGCCTCAGCCCTAACAGGCATCGGCCCTACTAGGCTACATGCATTTTGCGGACATCTTCATCAACTCGGGCTTACTCCTTACCAGGTGGCTGGACGGTGAGTTACCCATTGCTCGCCGTCCGCAAGCATAATACACTCCTTAAATTTTCATTTATGTACTAACTAGTGAGTTTTTCTGAAATACAAAGCGTGTTGGAAAAGACCGGAAAGTACTGCTATAACGTACGAGTATCAAAGTATAACACAGAATTGTTCAGCCGCACTCTAGCTCAACTTCAATTGAATATTAAAAAACTTTTCTACATTTTGTTACTTATAGTTTCTTGTGATTTTTGAACAAACTAAGTGGAAGGAATCGGAAGTTTTGCGTGAAACTTATCCGATATTTAATATTCCGAATTTTACGCGTGAAGGAAAACTTTACTTTCAGCTTTTTTGATGTCAAGAGGAAGCACATTCCAGAGTTTTATGGTAGAGACAGCGTAAGAATTAGCCATAAACCCAGTACGGTGAGTCGAGCATCCAAAAACATACTTCTTTATATTCCTTATGAAGAAGTATGTTTTTGGATGCTCGAAGGTTGAGATTATGAGAGCTGCCCAATACTTTAAAATATTGGTTCAAATAATCAGGAGCACAAGGATCGTTCATTTAAGTGAAGAGCGTGCAGAGGGATCTGAGGGATCTCCTGTGGTGGATTAGCAGCCATTTAAGCTGAGAACGGAAGAAAGAAATATAGTTGAATACAGTTGTTGAGAAGTCGATCCAATTTGTTTAGAAGTTCCTGGGATAGATCAGAGTAACAAACATCAGCATATTCAATTATAGGTAAGTCAAGCGATTGGACCGAAGTGGCTCTGGCTAACCTGAGCAATATGCTTATTCCAGCTTAACTTATCGTCGATATATAAGCCAAGGTCTTTAACGTGTGGCGAGAGAGGGATAACTGTATTGCCGAAAAGAAGTGGCAGTAGTCGGCTAGGTGTCCAAGCTACGTAAAAAGTATAAACTGCCAATAAGAATAACCTGGAATTTACTGACATATCTGGTAGGGTATTGAAGTTGTACCGTGGAATCGTTCGAAAGTGTCACCGCGACCCTAGAACTCAAAGGGCAGTTGAAGGAATACGGGTGAGGTTTAGTCAGTAAGTCGGACATTCCCTCTCACTCCACTCAGAATGGGAGAAGTTATTTAATAATTTTCCTCACAAAAAAAACAGTATTGAAGTTATCTACTGTTTTACTTCCATGAAGTATCTTTGTAACATATTTCGAACTCATCAATTCATAGAAGATCATTAAACAATGCCTTATAGGTAATTTCATGGTCTCAAGCGCGAGGTCCTACAGGGTTCAATTCCCGGGTCAGGCATAAAGTGCTTTTCCATTAAAAATTACGCTGTAGCAGCCCAGAGTTTGGAAGCTGGCGGTGTCATTACAAAAAAAAAAAAAAAAAAAAAAAAAAAAAAAAAAAAAAAAAAAAAAAAAAAAAAAAAAAAAAAAAACCCATGCCTCAGAAAGAACGTAAAACGGTTGAACCTAAACCTGATCTCTCCCTGGTCGTGACTGAAATTAGGTCGAGAGGTTTATTCAAATTAGGTAATTTAGGTTTGTTATGGACAAAAAATCTGGAAAGCCAAAGACAAAACAAATGTTTATAGGTCAATACCTATGAATACAAAATTATGTGTAGTAAAAAAATAAATTACGATGGTGAATTCAGACACACCCAATTATAATTCAATATAGATTTATGAAAAAAAGCTGCGGTGAGCAGCGAATGGGTATCCATTTATTACACAAAATATTTATTGAGGTCTCCCGTGGCCAATGTGGCCAGGTATCGAACATCGATAACCCTCTGTCTCTGGGGAAACACATACACTTACTTAATTTCTTATAAAGTTTACAAAACTTCTGAAATAAGACTTGGAAAAAGACTTTGTACTAGTTTTTTGGTTTTGCGCCCTAGAGATTCTAGAAACTTTTAACAAAATACGATTTCTAGAACTGAAAATGATTTTACAATAAAAATTACTATTTGGAATTTAAAACTTACCTACAAACACTTTGACAGCTGCAAAGTTTTGATTCAAAGTTTTGTTTTATTAGACAGTTATGAAATACTAGCTCCTGTCAGTAACTTCACCTGCGTAGGTTTCCTATATAAACTTTCGACCCCTGTTTCATCTCCTTAGGCGATTTATTATCATAAAGCCTCTTTGAGTACTCGCCATTATAAAAGAAAATCTTGTGCAAAATTTCACATTCCTAGATCCTATAGTTTCGGCTGTGAGTTGACATGTTCCAGTTCCAGTTACATTCTCCTTTTATATATATGTCACCGTAAAATAATGCTTTAAATTGTACGATTTACAATCTTTTCATAGTTTACAATCTCGCGAGATAGATTATAATCTAACGGTATTTACAATTTTACGGTGACTTATATATATAGATTTACGAACTAACTAGTATTATAATCAGCGAAGAAAATGGAAAATTAAATTTAAAAAAAGAAATGTTACAAGAGTTAACCCCCATAATGACCAAACAATATTTCTATAATAAAATTTGACGCTGTTTTACTGCCACGTGTAATGTTATGAGTGACCTAGTTATAGAGTATGGGTTGGTTCAGACACACAACTTTTGAACAACAGCACAGCTACAAAACTGTGGTCTGTCGTTCACTTACAAAACGTTAGTCAGCACTCCTATTAAGTCTGTATAATAATTTAATCATCTCAAAAACCTGACACATAGAAAATCACTTCGAGAGTGTTATATTGCCGAGGAGAGACCCCGGGCATTAGGAGTCGCAGGGAGATTCCCGGCTACACATACGAGCAACGAGTAGCTCACCGGCCAGCCATTCGGTAAGAATCAAGGTAGAACTAAACTGCGCATACGTGTGCCACACACACCAATCTGGGCAAACTAGACTTGTAGAGCTACATTTGATCCACGCCACGCGACGTCGTTCTACGTACAAATCAGGCGTGTTACACGTGTGCGTCGGTCTAATGTGGTTCTAGCTTCAAGCCCGAGTCGACGGTGCGTTTTGTTCCACGTTCGTTTCAAATGGATATCAGCAAAATGCAGCATGCTAGGGTTTCGGGACTGTTCGTAAAAGTCACAGTGGCCTTGGAAAGCAAAAGGGCAACTGAAGGAACACAGGCAGGTTTTAGTCAGTAAAAGTCTGATACTCCCTCTCGCTCCACTCAGAGTATAGGAAGTTATTTGACGATTTCTCTCTTCGAAAAACATTGAAAAGTAAAATGTACATGCATGCCTATAGGAATTTACCGGGTTATGCCTACATAAAATTTTCAATTGTGGTATCTGGCTTTGTCATTGTATAGATACCCCCCTGTGCCTTAGATAATTTAGTGTAGAATAGTAAAAGGTGTGCGCGCATGCGCGACCCTCGACCTCTCTGTTTACTACTCCTACTCAGATAGAGAGGTAGAATGGCCGGTGCGGACGTGCCATTCCATTTTTTCTTGTCCACCTTTTTATGTCCACTTTTGGCTTAAATATTTGCTGATTTCTAATAATCATAAGACAAAATCAAATATAATTTATTGTTGATAGAAGTGCTAACAAGTTGGTAAAAGTGAAATGTGAGGGTCACACTAAAAGTGTGCAATTAACATGTAATATTTTAAAACTAGACTAAACTAACATACATTTGAATAACACACATTGCGCCTGGCTTTAGTCCTAGTCTATCTTTATTATAAAGAAAGCCTAACCGCTCAGCTATCTACGGTTTGGTCTATAAAGTAGTACCTATCTACGTAACGTGCGCGCATGCGCGAGCCGCGGTGGCTCTGTTGTATGAAGCTCGCTTCAGATGTAGCAGGTGAATGGCCGGCGCGGTCGTGCCATTCATCTACTGCCTCTTCATTCCTTCCAGATTCATTATATTAGGGTCTATTTTTCATTAGTTATATATTTTTTTGTTGAGGAATAAAAATAGTAGTTTGTGAGCTTTTGTATAGTTTCCAAATAATATTTATACATCAGCCGTATTTATTCTTGAATAAAAAAGTATTTAAATATTCATTATCAAAAAATACTAACAATTTATCAGCAACTTTATCTCCCTGATAATAAATGTCGTTTTTACATAAGTTTCAAATTTTGCAAATCAAATTACTTTTATTATTATTTTATATTTAACTAAGATACACGATCCATATTTTTGTTAGTACTTAAAATTATGTTAATCACAAATTTCGTCGAGTCCATGTTTACTAGACATGTTATAGAGTCAAATAACGTTGTATGCTAAAAAATCTAGAAAGCTGTATAAGGCTTTTTGAAATAATAGGATCTTTTATACGAGCGTTTTTCGATCTATAGTCGAAAGAGTAATTGCTTATACGATCTCTTTGCTAGTTGGGAGCTTGCATAGCAAACTATGTATATTATTTTAAATTACGTTAACCCCCTTCGCTCGAGCATATATTATCCAATGCTGTATGTACAAAAATACATTACACATCAAGAAATTTTCGTTGCAATTACAATTAAATCACACTTCGTGATTTAATTGTCAAAAGTCTTCATTAAAAAATTAAGTCAAATTATTATTATATTTTTTGTCATTAAGCGTATTAATTATATTCGATTAAAGAAATAATTACAATAGTATTTGAATTTTTGTATATTAATTTCTACTTTGTGTAGCAGCAATGTGTTTCGGCAGTGGTACGTTTGAACATACTAGGGGGTAATACATTATTCAACAAAGCAGCGCTTGCTATATACTTGTTAGTAAAATATTCCGTTATATTGATAACTTCGTTAAAGACATGGAATATGATATTCTTTTGTTTTACCTTTCTCAAATTTTGTATTATAAAGGGACAAGTCAAAGGCCTTTTATCGAAGGATAAAAAAATAGCCAGACTGTTCGTAATTTACATCGATTGAGGGAAAAAATATATTTACCAATAAATTTTACCTTCAAATTAGTTTTTTTTTTATATATATATTTATAAATATTGGAAGAGATACTATTTCCCTTTTTGTATTGTTGTTTTCGAAATGTTTTTTACTTTATTTTATTTGTTTATTTCAATAGAGCTTGTGATAATTTGTTACCTTTTGTGTTTGGAAACAATAGCATTGTATAATGTAGAACCACTTTATTTTCAAGTCTTGTGAATGTGAAGTACCATGGAGCATTTTTATTTGGTTACAACTTGTTTGACATTACGAGCATGGCAATTGAGAGTTTGTCATGCTCACTCAAATGTTCGCTGATGTGGCACGTGTTATTGGGTCATTCAGTTCCCTTCAAAATGGTTGACCTGAGTGGGGCTGATGCACGTGTCATGCTCGTGAGCGGGTGCCGGCAGTTGAGACTGGTCATCTCTTAGCTGCCATTGGCTTAATTTAATCTCTATTTTTTAATTCGTTTTTTTTTACTATTTATTACTTATCTACATTGTGCTCACATATTAGGAACGACAAGAAATGTGTAACCAAGATTTATGTAACTCATAATATGATTTAAAAGTGTGTCCATGGAGTTTCTTGTACGTTCTTCTCCATAGAGATCTACGCTTTGGAACGTGCAATTTAGCTTCACTTGTTTTTTTTTTGACTGACCGACATTTTGACAATTCAAAAGTGCCTGTAATCGGTCTATTTAAAAGAAACATTTCTGAATTCAACGCTGATGTAGCTACGTATTCTCGAATCATTCAGAGGATCTTTTTTACGTAAGTCATCATCAAATGACTTTACCGCTCTGAATGGAGCGAGAGAGAGTGTCAGACTTTCACTAACTAAAACCCACAGTGTTCTTTCAGTTACCCTTTGCAAGGTCCACGGTAAATCTTTCGAACAATCACAGTCCTTGCAGGCATCGACACTAACTGGCCTTGTTAATCTTGCTGGTATCTCTTTAAGGCGTGTGGAAAAAAACTCGCCATCGACCTGGGTTTAGTCCTTAGGTATCGGACAGTGACCTACCCATTGCTCACCGTTTGCAAGCCCGCACCTACGGTGATAGGGAATTGCCCTTCGACTCCCAAAGAGGCGTGAGGTTTGGCTCCAGCTCACGCTTTAGACCGCCATCTTTGCTCGCATTATTGCTTCGCAGAAGAATGTGATCGCCTTCTATGCCAAAAAAGTAGAAAACGACACAATGTTGTTTTCTACGCAGTTGTGCAACAGCCTTAGGAGCCGGCTGCAGGCGTGAGGGAACGGCCCTAACTCCCCAGTCGCCGGGATACGGAAAAAAAATACTGTTTTACTTTTAATTGTCCATTGTTACTTTTTTCTCAGCAAGAATTAATAATGATCTTTCACTATGC
Organism: Mythimna impura; assembly: GCA_905147345.3. NCBI lineage: Eukaryota > Metazoa > Arthropoda > Insecta > Lepidoptera > Noctuidae > Mythimna > Mythimna impura. Next base: position 13,470,038 of record LR990356.1, on the reverse strand, counting down.
GGCAAGTCACCCACTCAATTTTAAAATATGTTTCAGGCAGGTTGTCGATTCGCTTTTATGGTGCTAATTTAAAAAATGTACGAGTTTCGCTCGGAATATAGTTTGGCTTCAACGAGTAAAATGTTTTGATAAATGGCCGAACTATACGCGATAGATATTTCCCCCCTGGGTGCAACTGTCGCCATATTTTAGTTGCAACGCTCTATATGTATCGAAATGCAGGTCAGAAACTGAATAAACCATAAGGAGTTGTTTGAAAATATTATTTGTAACACGAGGGTACTGTAACAAATAACACAGTGTAGTGCAACTTTATGAAAAATTAAACTACATATTTACCTACCATCGAAAATAATATATGATTGCTTGAAAAACATTTGATTTTTTTTTAAGACCTTTCCCACACTAGTAATAACTCATGTGTAGTAGGTGCATTCAATGAGAAATTTGTATATTAGGGGAAGTTTGAAAGTGGCGCCAGTGACTGAAAAGTTGAAAGGGAATCGTTTGTCTTGGTATGGTCATGTGAAGAGAAGGGATGAAACGCATGTTACTAAAAGAGTTATGAGTTTATATGTGGATGGATGGATTGTGTGAAGAGTGATATGAAAGAAAAGAAAGTTAGTGATAGCATGACAAGTGACAGGGCAGAATGGAAGAAAAAAACGTGTTGTGCCGACCCCAAATAACACGGGACAAGGGCAGGAAGATAATGAGTGGGTGCATTCACAAACATTTAAATTCACATACACAGGACACCCAGATGCGGAACAATAATTATCTACGTATAGGCCATCAAAATATTTAATTTGGTTCCATGCACGAAGGAGTCTCCATATGTAATGGATGGTCACCGATCTATGGACCGACCGCGGGGAAACCTTTGCTTAACCTTAAAGATCGCCCCGGCTTCTTATTTAACACAAATTCCGCTCAATTTCAAAACAAAAAATACAAATCAACCTAATACACTCTGGGGAATTGACGAAACCGAATCAGTCTGCTATACACCGACCGCTAACTAGACAGGTGACATGCTAAGCTTATATCTCTGCCAAATTAGACCGGGACGAAATTTGGTTAGCAGACGATTACTGTGCATTGTTGCTTTTGAATGGGAGTTTATTAGGATAATTGACAGTACTGCAATCCGGTTGGAAATTCAGACAGTACTGTGAAAGTACTGGAAAATAATTGTAGTGGAACGTTTTGTGGAATAAGTAACAATTACTGCTATGTTCTGATTACATTGCTGATGAAGTTACACTACTTCAAACCAGGTGGATTACAGTGACATATTTAGAAGAACGTGACATTTTTGAGAAGAAACGTTCACCTAGGATAGGCTCTAAGGATAAAAGATATGGTTTAAGACAAAAGCTAATATCAAAGGAGATCATGTAATGGTTTTTTGTCCCTAATAAATGATATAAAAATAAGTTACGACAGCAGTCAAGCCGCTAGTTGGATTGAATAATTATATAAATAATACGTTTCTAGGAATAAAGCCTATAAATACATTTTCTTTACTTGCCACCTCTCATACAACCGTTACCGGTTCCATCACAAACTACATAAGCCTATTTTTGATGGATTTGAACGAGCACAGTCCTTTGGTTAGATTAGCAACTTTACTGAATTCTCGTGCTGATTAATACATGCTTACGTAAGCACCGCTACACTTGACCAATTTTCAGAAGCCAATAATAAGATTGGATATAAAATTTAATAAAACTACAGGTTTGAAACCACTCCACCTGTCTAGCCACGTCGAGGGCCTCTCAAGAAGATTGATAGCGTAAGTATCCATCTTACTTTATGTCCGAGCCGTTAACCTGTGAGGCAAATGTCAAGTGCTGGTCATCGGCCACCGTCACATTTGTCTAGTATCGGAAAGATCCGTTGCCTTGACATTCATTATTCGGTTTTTCATCCTAATTGATTGCTGCCTACCTACTTCAAAAAAGGATAGATGTGGTACTCGTATGTGGATCAGAATGTTGCGCTGTGAAAAAGATGGATGAAAAAAATTACATGTAGACGACCATGTATAAAGTGAGAAATGAGTACATTAAATGAAGTCTAAAAGTGGCGCCAGTGACTGAAAAATTAAAAGGATTTGTTAATCTTGGTATGGTCATGTGAAGAGGAGGGATGTTACTGAAAGAGTCATATAATGTGAATGCATGGAGAGGAAGAGGGAGATGGGATCAATATGGATGGATTGTGTGAGTAGTGAGAGAAAAGGGAGTCAGTGACAACGTGACGGTTGATAGGATAAAATGGAAAAGAAAAGTATTGTGTTGACCCCAAAGAAAATTGGACGAGGGCAGAAAGATGATGATGATATGTTGTTCGTAATATTTTGTGATGATACACATAAGCGACTTGGAATTTTATATCGATATTCACCAATTGGCAGGCAAAACCTATCATACATTTATTTTTTAATTTATTCATTTTCTGAATCTATACAAATGATACATTACAGATAATGCAAATCAAAAACTCATTAGAGTTTTACTGTGCATCATAATCATCGACACAAAACTAAGGTTAAATAAAGCTTAACAAAAATAATAATATAATTTCTGATGAAAGACGAACACTGCTGGACGTTGTGGTAACCTTTCCAAAATGAGGGGTCATAAAACCTTAGAATATCCCTCATATTGTAAGGTTTTATGACCCCTCATTTTGGAAAGGTTACCAATAGTTTGACCGTACCTCTAAAAGAGTTTTTCAATGATACGAACGAAACATATAATTTCATTAAAAAAAAAAGATTGCTAAAAACTATTTTTGAAAAAGCCTTTCTATTATTTGAATATTTCCTATAACAAAAGGATATTGCTTGACATTACTGAAGTAAGGAAAATGCTCTATAACGTAGGGTCGTTCGATAGAAGTAGCAAATAAGCTATTTGTAAGTGCAAACATATTTCTGTGCACGTTAATTGGCAAACTTTCCATAAACATTTGATCGAAACCTCAAAGAGGAAAGCAAAACTAATTACATCTAAATAGACGTAATGATTACTCTCTTTGAAACTAAAGAGCTTTACTCCAACTTCCTTCCAAGTAGATACAAACCTATTGACGTTTCAATAAAGATTAAATTTGAATAACCCTAGGTGCAAAATAACAGTTTTAGTTCTAGGGCTTGGAAATTATTTTAAAGTAGTTTTGGAAACATATTTATAGTGAGCTGCTAATAACTTATACTGTGAGGTAATTAGTGTATAAAGTGTGTAATTATTTTGTTACTTAAATTTTTCACTTATTTTCTTGCATATGACGATAAGCAAGATAATAAGTAAAAAAAAAATAAAAGCGACTTCAAAGTAAAAAAAAACTCTGAAAATGTAAAATAACTTTAATTTGGGAAGTCGGTGTTTCTATAATAGTTTTGTCTACTACTTTAAAGTCGGTTGTATTTTTTTTGTAAAAAGTTTTTTTATTTCACACTTTTAGTTATGGTACCACCACTAAAAAGTACCCCTCAGTCAAACTTAAATACTTTATATCCAGAGTGCATTTCATGACAATTCTAATAATCCCAACATGGATTTACAGACAGACAGATTACTTTAATTTATTACAGAGTTCCGGCGCCTAACTTCAGGCTTCATCATCAGATCAGTTCGATATATTCCCCCACTTCTTTCAGTCAGTCATCGACTACACGTATAAACAAAGCAATTTTAATTGTTACGAAGGTTCTGCTGTGATGAAAAAAAAATGTATTTGCAATAACAATATTATGTTTTTTTGTGTAATACGGGTCGAAGGGGCTGGAAGGTTCTGGAGTGGCGACCACGTACCATATGTTGCAGTGTTGGAAGGCGTCCCACATGGTGGACCGATGACATTGTGAGGATTGCGGGAATCCGATGGATGCGAGACGCACAGGCTCATTGTAGTGACAATTGGGAAAGGCCTATATCTATGGAGGCCTATGTCTATGGAGGCCTGTATCTATATGTTTATGGAGTTTCTTGCACGTTCTTCTCCATAGAAATATACGCTTAGGAATGTGTAATTTAGCTTCACTTTTTTTGAATGACCGACATTTTGACAATTCAAAAGTGTCTGTAAATGGTATATTTGAAGTAAACATTTCTGATTTCTGATACCCAGCAATGGACGTCTGTCGGTTGAAATGAAGATGTTGATGTATAATACTTACTGTGCAACCTTACATAAAATAGTTATTTTTCTGCAAAGCCAATCGAAGTCCAAAAACTACTTAATTGTAATTACCACATGTATTTCCAAGCAATTTCCACCACAACGCATTGAACGACTTCCGAATAAAGACCGCTACGCGCTAAAACAAATAGGCCGTGGCCAAGTGAGCAGATATTCAAGCCGGAGGGTTGAAATATCCCTGGGGTAGCTCAGCACTTGAATGGGATCTGTTTACCGAGGTGCTTGTAACCCTCTCGTGGCCAGCGGTACTTCCATAAGAAAATATGAACTTTTCATTTTCAGCAGAAAGGTATTTTATTGAAGTGGTAAAGGTTGTATGGCAGGAAATTGTAAGATGTTGCCATTTTGGGTTGAACGTAAAATTTGCGAATAAAAATAGATGTATTGCGGGAAAGATTAAATGGTAAGGGAGTATATGAACTCTAAGAAGACACCTGATTGCTCTCAATCAGGTGTTTTGGAAAATGTAGTGACAGAAAGTGTGTGTGGGTATGAATAACTTGCTAGTAATAGTCTTCAATTGAGACGATAGTATAATTAGGTAGGTACCTACTGTCAGAGCTGTATACTGAAAGTAACCTTACAGCATGCAGGCTGGCAGATCGAGAATTAAGTCATACCAATTAAAAAAAGAATTGTTTAAATTTTTGATGTCACCATAACGTGCTACCAAAGTGCAAAGCAATATGTCGACAGAAAGTTTTCGTAAATTAAGCTCGAGATCATACGATAGATAAAATATATATATTTAACGTTATTAAACAGACTATTTTCTTGTTTTGAGAGACAAACAAGCGTTGTGGCTGACAGACGGATTAGCATCATGAAAAAGTAGACCATTATAAATGTAAATCTATCATTATTGTAATATTTAGATACACCTTTTTTATTAAAAACCGGTAAAGTAACAACTATAAGGTTCTCGCTTGCCTTACTTTTCTTACTCTTTATCGTCATAATCATACGACTGCGTTAACATAATTTTCGGGTGAGCACTTATTTGTACAGTCAACAAAAAAGAGAAGTAACCAGGGTCGTCAGATATAGTTGAATTTCGAAGGATGGATGAGTTGTTTATTTAATATGAATTTAATTATATTTCATTCATATCTATCAGTTTACATGAAAACTTCAACTATATGTGACGACTCTGGTTACTTATCTCCTTTGTTTACTGTACATATAATGTAGATAGTTACTTTCCGAAGTAGTTAGTTAGTGCCTTAAGCGTTAGGTACACTTAGAACAATGACCAACTCCAGGGGATTACTATCGATATATTATAATAACTAATAGCCTGAGAGAATAAACAGATAGGTAACCAGAACACGTTTCATTCTCTAGTGAATAATTAATTTTCAATACACTTACTCGAAAGCCCGCTCTTATGCCATCGCTTTCAGACATGCAATTGACTATTTTCCACACTAGTGCGGATAAGTGCGCGTACTGGCCCCCACCACAATTTTATCGGGGGGCACGGCAGTGCCCCCGCCAAGTCGAGCGCGAAGCAATGCCGTACCATCCTTTACTGGAACCATTTCGCCGCATTTTCAGGCCCCTATTTGAGAACCTCTGGATAAGACCAGAAACTTTCGTCATCCAGTAAGCTATAATCACATATTACATTTATCGTATCAGGCTAAGCGCGCATCAACTCCCACGAGTCGCACGTCAACCACCACGAGTTGCGCGTCAACCCCCGTTTATTTAATTTTTCGTAAGTGTATTGAAAAACGTCGATTGATAGCCGTGGAAATTTGTCACTGCAGCCCTCAGCTATATACCCACCATACCTCCATTCCCTCGCCAAGGCTCGGGTGAATGCCGTATCGGTCACAATGACAAACTTTCTCCACTTGTATCAAAATGTACTATTCCTTCGTTACTTAGCTCCTTGAAGTATATTGAAGCCATTTCGATTAACGAGGCCATAGTATTAAAACCTAGAAGAGTGGGAACTAAGCCCTCGGATCTGCGTTTACGGTCAAGGGTTTGATACCTAGTGTATCAGATATTTATATGGCTTCAAAATCTAATTATATTAATTGATCTGTTTTATTAGGGTTAGGGCCTTAATAATAAATTGATTGAGTAAGAATTCTTTTACTGGTTTATTTTATCACTATGAGATCACAAACTACATTCATTAGTAGTTTATGGACCAAGGGATTCATATTTATGTAAAACCTTTATGTCAATATTTTTTTTTTGTAAAATATTTTTTTATTCTCAGCTCTTTGGCTGATTTTTAACCACATTTACGAGTCGAAACCAAGTAAATGCAGCGTGTGGTGTATTATTTTGAGGGCGTGTTATGATAGGGGCCTAGTTCGTTTTCATTTATTTGCATGAGCGGTGCTACGACAGAAAACCTCCTTGAGTTCCCGCAGGCTGTAGTTCCCTTGCGGGTACGTCCGGAGTGAAGGCCAGTCTGCAGGACGGTGCACCCTGGGAGGCGGCCAAAGACCCCCCTTGGGTACTCCTGCCTAAGAGGTCTCGATGGCCGCCTGCGAATATTCTGTCCGAAGGAACGCTTCAACGCGTGTCCCTCTTCTATAGCAGAGGGCACAGTGGCGAAGTAAGAGCGGGCTCAGTGTGCACTTACCCTGCCACTGGGCAGGCAGGAGGAAGACTTGCTTCTCCTTCCGCTACCGTAAGTCTCGTAGCCCCAGAGATTGTCCAAAGTCATGTTTTTGACTTTTGATTGGTGTCGAGGGTCGTGGCTTAACCGCCCGGGTCGCGAGGAAGACAACCTCTATAATAAATGACCCCAAACCTGCAAGCGGCGGCGCACCGTGATCCCTGTTAGATTGACTAATGGGTAGCTTAATTAGTCTCTAATGCGAACCACATTATTTGAGCAAGTACCCGAAGTAAATACTCGTGGGAACAAAATGAAAAATCAGTAAAAAAAATATATAAAACCTAGGGAAAGGGGCTCGCAGGTAGAGGAGACTGTGGGACAATCCGGTAGAAACTCGCATGTCTACCGGAAGCGCTCCATATGACAGATCGTCCTCCAATGTAGAGAAGGGCTCGGCCCGAAAAACCCCCATCAGTAAGCGGAGTACGGGCCGTGCAAGAGGATGAAGGAGGGGGTTTACCTCCCGAGAGGCTGCTGAGCAATCCGAGAGGCTCGCCGTGTAGGGGTGCTACCCTGCAGCGACCAGCGCTAGGGCTGACCGCTCGGGTCCGTCTGGCAGAGAGCCAGACGCCGGGGAAGATTCCACCAAGGAGTCTTGCAAGTTGCTCGGGGAGCTGGTCGTCGAGGCCTTGACATCCGTGTCAAGTAAGAAGAAGAAGGGCTCCAAAAAGAGAGGCTTCTCCCAGTTCGCGACCGCAATCCGCAAACCACGAGCCGGAAAGCCAGCTGCTGACGCTGGTGTGGCATGGCTGCCTTCCGGTAGTAACAGCAGCAGCAGCAGGTGCAGCAACAGCAGCAACAGGGGCTGTTCCAGCAGAGGATGCAGCAGCAGCTCTCCGTGCTGGAAGTCATTGTGCTGCGTCCCCCACTCGCTTCCTCCGCAAGCCGGACGCAGGGCAGTGGCGTCTCCCTTATGGAGATGAATGCCGTCGTCTCTGGGTTTGGTTCCCTCCCCGAGGTCGTTTGCGAGGACTTCAATGCCAAGAACTTTACTTGGGGTTCCCGATACACAGACCGGCGGGGTCTGATGGTGGAGGACTGGGCTCTGGAGACAAGCCTGGTCGTACAAAACCGGGGTTCTGTCACCACGTGTGTGCGGATGCAGGGCGAATTCGTGGTGGACACATCGTTCGCCAGACCCGCTCTGTCACCACATGTCGTCATTCGTGGTGGACACATCGTTCGCCAGACCCGCTCTGTCACCACATGTCGTCGACTGGCGTGTCATGAAGGGAGTGGAGACGTACTCAGACCACCGGTATAATCCGGTTTGATGTCTCCGCCCAGACCTCGAAATACTAGACCAATAGGCTTCTAATTGTTCTTTTGTTGGTTGATCAATTGTGTCCGAGTTATTCTCAGTATTTGTGTTGGTGTCTGGTTTACGTAAGTGTCTATAAAACATTTTTTCATTTGTACTAAATATGTTATTATCTATTTTATGTTGTTGTGCTTTTTTGTATCTTCTAAGCCTATGAATTTTAAGTGATAGTTTTTGGTTTACGGTGTCTAAATACTCTTTAGGTTTTCTGTTATTATTTTCATGCCTAGTGTGTGCAAAACTGCTCCTAAATATAGCATTAACTCTTCTTATTACTTTACTTAATCTGTTGTTGATGATACAATGTATTGTGTAAGTCTACTAACATTTTCTCTTAATCTGTCGATGTCTTTTTCTCTGCTGCTACGCTGGTTTGACTTTCTTTTTTGACCTTAAGTTTCCTGTATCTTGTGAGATTAACCATATATAACCATATGTGAAGAACTTAAGGTTAAAATCTCACAAGATACAGGAAACTCACAACACACACTCTTAAATTGCACAGCGGTGGATACCGCTGTGCAATTTAAGAGTGTGTGTATATCTATAAGTTGTGTGTCATCAGAAATAAATTAATTTAGTATATTTTCATTAAATAAGTCAACTAAACGAAAAAGATCACGACTATATCGAAGTTTAGGTAGTTTTGGTCGAGACTATGGTGTCAGAGTTGTTGGATATACAACTCTGTTGCCAAGTTTTGTTCTGGAACAACTAAGGTCTCAACATCCACGACGTCAACGGAGAGATACGGCGATGGGGTATTAAATTATTATTATTATTATCAGGAAATTGTACTATTTCTTATTCTGTGGTGTTGTGTTATATATATATGTAGTAGCTACCGTAAGGTGTCTGGATGTAAAAAATAGCACCATCCTATCTCTTCCCGTGGGTGTCGTAAGAGGCGATTAAGGGAAACACCAGACAATAGGCAGCGGCATTCTCTGTGCATTGTAACAAACACACTGCGTTCGCCAACCCGCTTGCCAAGCGTGGCGATTATAGCAAACCCCTCTCCAAATTAAAAGCACAACCAAAAAATGGCTCCTAGTGCCCGGTAGCCCGGTTTATGGGGGAGGCCTGTGTCCAACAGTTGACGTCTTTTGACTGAAATGATGATGATGATGATGATATAGTAGCTAGTCGTTGCGACCACGCAACCCGAGTAAATGACTAAACATAAAATTAGTTTATGGTACATTTTGTTAGGAGCGTAATGGACTGTCAAAAGCTAGTGAAATTGTTCGTGGAACTTCATAACTTTGTTTTAAATCGAATCGATTTGAGCGCGTATCTCAGACCACATTTTCATTTACCAACATACAAAATCGTGATTAAACGCAAGCCGTTTATTTAATGAAAACCACAAAAAGAGCTATTCATTTCACAAACTGTCTCATTAAAAAACTCATTTTATTCTCATCACTAGGTAACTAATGAAATTATATCCTTTTAAACGGTGATAGTCAGTGGTTTCTACTTAGGCTGGCACGAACTGATACCAAGGCATTGATTAGCGCGTGGCTTTGGTAATTAAAATGTCTTTCTGGTCATAAGAAATCGCACGCGAACATTTAGGTAATGAAGATATTTGGGTGCATTTGATGATGAGGAACCAAAGTTGCTATAGAAGATAAAATCATTGACATTGCGTATATGAATATAATTGTAATTATTGCGTTGACATAAACAATAATTACAATTATACATAATTTTGTGACTGATTGGGTAATGTGTTATTTTATTTGTATTTTATTTATAGACATCAATTTTATTTATTTTTAATTATTAATGTTTTATTTGATTTTAATTTTGTATCAATGCATGCATATCAATGCATCCAAAAAAAAAAACACAGTAAACATGAAATTTTTGGTATTCTGATCTTCTTCGCTCCCTAAATAAACGATAATAAACAAATTCAACTTAATAATATTTGGAAAAGGGTAATTCCTGTGGGTATTCAATATTACGAAAGTGCTTATACCACGCATAAACTTCGACCTTCTGGTAACAGAAACTTAGGATAGTTTGGAAAGCCAGGTGAACTTTGTTGAACTTTTGTTTTAAGAAGCCCGTTGCTTAAGTAACTTCCCTAATCTCGAACTCGGATTAGTTACGAATTGGCATGCTTCGATAGGATGGAGAGATAAGACAGAGTTTAGTCTAAGTGCTGAAGTTTTATTCGTCAGTTGAAAGGCAATGATGAAGTTGATGGCATTTCGCTTATATACAGCACTCTTTTTATATTTGTAATTAGCATACCTATAGGTACATTTTCCATAATTGTTTTTTTTTTTTTTTTTAAACCCACTCCTGTTCCTTCATTGCCTTTCGTACCAGGGCTGAGTCTTCCTTTCAGAATCAGACCCTTGGCCCCAGTAGGCTTCGACCCTGCTAGGCCCCTGCAGTTGCTGACATCTCCTTGAGGCGCGCGTGGAACAGCACGCGCCGTCGACGACTTGGGCTCGGTCCGGACGGTTACCGGACGGTCGGAAGGCGAGCCACCCATAGCTCGCCGTCCGCAAGCCCGCGCCTACGATGGCCGGAAATCGGGATCGGAATCCCGGCGGCGATTGGGGCGTGAGGACCGTTGCCTCACGCGATCGGCCGCCTCCTTTGCTAGCATTACTGCTTCGCAGAAGGAGGCGACCGCCTGCCACTCCTCCTCGCTCCGGACCATGGCCTGTACCAGGCCCGGCGCGAGAGATCGCCGCCACCGATAGCCCCCACGAGGACACGGCGTTGCTCTGCCCAAGCGGGACACACCTCCACCGTGTGCTCCACCGTGTCCTCCGGGTGGTCCACAAAATGGTGACACCCGGGCGTTTCTTCCGCACGAATCCGGTGCAGGAACCTCCCGAACTTACCATGTCCGGTGAGGACCTGCGTCATGCGGAAGGTAAGGACGCCGTGTTGCCTTTCCAGCCACTCCTCAAAGAGGGGACTTACCGCCAGTGCAGAGTCTGTATTATTTATCAATTGAATTTTGATGGTCAGATATATCGTCGCTCCTTGTAAAATCTAAAAGCTGGTATCCAGTCATCAATTTAATCTATATATATAAAAAGAGAAACTGACTGACTGACATATCAACACACATCCGAAACTACTGGGATAAGGGCGCTTTCAATTTAGACGTTTCATAAACGTGCGGCAACCGACCGGTTGCAGTACGTTAGTGGTCCGATAACAAACGCCTAAATTATAAACGTATCTGGCTGCCGTGTATTCGTATGCCGGTGATGCGCTATTCAATACCGCACTATTGCTTGTGACGTTTCGTAGGTGCAGGCTTGCGGACGGCGAGCTCGTAGGTGCAGGCTTGCGGACGGCGAGCAATGGGTGGCTCGCCGTCCGACCGTCCGGTAACCATCCGGACCAAGCCCAAGTCGTCGACGGCGCGTGCTGTTCCACGCGCGCCTCAAGGAGATGTCAGCAACTGTAGGGGCCTAGCAGGGTCGAAGCCTACTGGGGCCAAGGGTCTGATTCTGAAAGGAAGACTCGGCCCTGGTACGAAAGGCAACGAAGGAACAGGAGTGGGTTTTTAGTCAGTAAAAGTCTGACACTATCTCCCGCCCCGCCCAAGGGCGGGGGATGTCATAAGATGATTTTCCCACCGGAAAAAAATAAAAAAAAATAAATAAAACTATTGCTTGTGACGTTGCCGTCTTGTTGTCGACCGTTCGCCGCACGGTTACCGTACCGCGCGCTTTGTATGAAAAATACGATCGTCCGTACGCAGTACGACTAACGCACCGAATCCGCACCGTAGCAGGCTGTCAAAGAACGCATAAATTGAAAGCGCCCTTAGGAGTGTGAAATATTGCACAAGGTTTCCTTTTATGACGTAGGCGAGCACTAAGAGAGGGTTTTCCAAAATTATACCCTAAGGGGATGAAACGGGGATCCAAAGTTTGAATGGAAAAACCTACTTTCACGCAACCGATGCCTCTGGTAGAAGCTAGTTCAAAATATTTCACATAGGCCTACATGGGTACTTATAAAACATCAAAAGCCAGTGCACGGTTCCAATGATGATCAGTCACGATTTTTGTGGAGTATGCAGATTTATAGCGTCAAAAAAAAAAAAAACAGTAAATTGAAGAAATTATTTAAATCGGACCAAAAGTGACGAAAATACAGCAGTTTTAGTGTATTAGTTCCAGAAACGCGCCCGAGAATGAAGCGACTCGCGGTGACGTCATCTGTCATGATCAGTCTCCACCGGCGAATGAATACGATCAAGCCGTTAGTCGTACGGATCATGACAGTTGACGTCATCATAAACAGTCCAGCGAGAGCGCGCGTTTCCAAGTAGCCGTTCAGAAAAACTTTAATAAATCCACCATTTCTTGATGTATTTTAATAATTTAAAAATTAAATGCTCACTAAATTATTACTAAACACCTAATTATTATGCCTAAGGCATTATGTACGCCTTTGTACTTTTGTGTGCATAAAGCGTTAAATAAATAAATAATACACATTCGATGTACTTAGTAAAAATCGGATTTGCTATTATGTGATTGATCCTCATTGGACGTTTATGAAGAAGAACTACGTTGGTACAGTTGGTGCAGTGGTTGTGCGATTGGTTGCTTCGATGCGTGTCGCGGGTTCGGTTCCCGCACGGAATAAATATTTATGTTCTGGTTATGGGTATCTTGTGTATGTGAGTTGTTGTTATAATTATGTTTTTCAACGCACCCACAATACAGGAGTTATTCCTAGTGTGGGGCAAAGTATTTTTTTAAATTACTCTTTAAAAAAATATTGTAATAAAATATAATTATTAGATATTAATTAATAGGTTTGAAAAGATGGTGCAGACCTGTTAACATAATTATAATAATTTAATATGTAAAAGTAATTTCGTCTGTATGTATGTTTGTTGCGTTTTCACGTGCGGATTCGGAATAAACCTGGCACAAAAGTAGGTAGATAATGTCCTGGATTAGAATGTAGGATACTTTTATTCTGGGATTATTATATTTTCCCTTCGGATCATTTCCGACTTTCACGCGGTAAGGCCGCTGGCAGAAGTAAATAATTCATAAGTATTTATAATTTCAATCAATCAATATTATTTATTGTTTGTCACAGGTGGTTTAGTTCTTACAATTGCATTAGAGTCGCTGCAACATACCCATAAAGTGTACAATATTTTTATCATTCTTAATTTGAAGTCGATGAAGTATTATTACATAATTATATTTCATGTCAGTATCCATTGTTATTAATAAAATTAGTCCACATAGTCAAAATCAAATTTCATAGTTACACAATTACAATTTACATTATTATTTCATTCGTCAATATGTTTATCATTTAAGAAGTAATTGATCGAGTAGTAGATATGCTTTACTTATTAAAAATTCTTTAAGTTTAATTTTAAAAATATTTAATACATTCAAGATTAATTTAAACAGTAAAGTGTACATTCACTTTGAAGTTAGAATACTCCTCACAACTGACAAAAACAAAAATAAAAACAATAAGTAAAAAACAAAACAAAAAAACAACACGTAAAAAGCAAAACAATACATCGATTTTGGATCCCTGACATGTAAAACGTTTGGACTAGACCCATTCATGCCAAAGCTTTGTCAACAGCCCGTTACGACGTGGTTTTTGTCAGTCCGCACAAATTTGTACAGCGCGCTTAATGAGACCGGCCTTGTCCGGAAAAATGCCTGTATTATTTATATTTTTACCGAAAAAAGTCTCAAAATGCCCACTTTATTTTTACTGCGTCAAGGACTTTGAGAAAAGGTACTTAAAGGTTTTGAAAATAGAACATAGTCCGTCGTTGTTTTTAACCGACTTCAAAAAAAGGAGGAGGTTATCAATTCGGTTGTATTTTTTTTTTTTTTTTTATCATCATTTTTTTTTTTTTTTTTTTTATGTGTGTTACCTCAGAACTCCGTCGTTTATGGACCGATTTGCAAAATTTTTTTTTCGTTTTATAGGATATGCTTCCAGATTGGTCCCATTTTTTTCAAAATCCAGTTCTGATGATGGAATCCATGAGGAATCGAGGGAACTCCTCAAAAATTATAGGCAACCCTATGGTAATTTTAGTACTTTCATCAAGAACTTAAGCATTTACAGTCAAAAAGTAACATTTGATGAAGTGGAACTGATGAAGAAGACCAGAAATGGTCAACGGAACTTCATACTCAAATAGATATCACAATGAAGATATAGTTAAGCGACTATGACAATACAAATAAATGAATGATTCTGAATAGTTACGTTGAAAATGGTATCATCGAAGTGATCTGATAATGATGATGGAGCCGGAAGGTAGGCACTGGAACTCCGTAATTAATCAATGTAACCTAGCCGTGTTTGGACTTATTAGAATTGTCATGGTTGGCACTTTGGCTATAAGGTACTATCGAACTGATCTGATGATGGAGCCGGAAGGTAGGCACAGGAACTCCGTAATTAATCAATGTATCCTAGCCGTGTTTGGGCTTATTAGAATTGTCGTGAGATGCTCTTTGGCTATAAGGTACTATCGAACTGATCTGATGATGGAGCCGGAAGGAGGAAGGTAGACACAGGAACTTTATAATAAAACAATGTAACCTAGCAGTATTTGGGTTAATTGGAATTGTCATGAGAAATAGGCACTCTGTTTATAAGTGTATCGCAACTAAAAAGTGTGAAATAAAAACTTTTTAGAAAAAAAAAATAACCGACTTCACTAAAAAAAACACTAAAAGGATCAAAATAACTTTAATTTCGGAAGTCGGTGTTAAATAAGAAACAAACAATACTGAGAAACACCGACTTCCGAAATTAAAGTTATTTTGATCCTTTTAGTGTTTTTTTTAGTGAAGTCGGTTATTTTTTTTTTCTAAAAAGTTTTTATTTTTTAGTTTTTTCATTTTCTTATTTTAGAAGTTACAGGGGGGGAGGGGATTATTTTAAAAGTTACACACATTTTACCAGTTTGGAAGTGTCTCTTGCGCAAACTATTTAGTACAGAATTCTAAGTATGGGCAACCCCCGAAATTTATTGTTTTTTTTTTCATTTTTGTGTGAAAATCTAAATGGGGTTCACAGAATACATCTACTTACCAATTTTCAACAGTATAGTTCTTATAGTTTCGGAAAAAGTGGCTGTGACATACGGACGGACAGACAGACAGACATGACGAATCTATAAGAGTTCCGTTTTTTGCCATGTGGCTACGGAACCCTAAAAACATTGAACTGAATGATTCCAAAAACCGTTGATTTTCTCTGAAACTTTACGTCGGTACATAGTTACCACCGACTCCAGTATTTTACGGCCAAGAAAGCTTCAACTGGCTTCAAATGGCTAATGCCGCTATCAGCTGAATGGCTGCCTTGAATAATCAATAGATCCTTACACAGTCTAAATATTTTCTTGATCAGGTAAAGCCGTTCCTCCGAATAACTTAGTATTCGTTTTATTTCTTCGTTAGAATTTTCTTGTGAGTTTGGTTTTACTGTGGGCGATGTAAATATTGGATAGATTTTTTTTTTTTTTAAATCATTGATAGTGGTATGGTTTAGGCTTTTGGGAAAGCTTGTTTGTCGGTTAGTTATAGATAAAAACTTTTTAGAAAAAAAAAATAACCGACTTCACTAAAACAAAAACACTAAAAGGATCAAAATAACTTTAATTTCGGATGTCGGTGTTTCTCGGTATTGTTTGTTTCTTATTTAACACCGACTTCCGAAATTAAAGTTATTTTGATCCTTTTAGTGTTTTTGTTTTAGTGAAGTCGATTATTTTTTTTTTCTAAAAAGTTTTTATGTTATTTTTAGGAAGGAAAAAACGGAAACCTTATAGGATCACTTTGTTGTCCGTCCGTCTGTCTGTCTGTCTGTCTGTCAGTCTGTCAAGGCCCTTTATCTCGGGAACGCGTAGAGGTATCGTGTTGAAATTGAAACCATATACTCAGGTCTGCGGTCCCTTGAAGCTGTGAAAAAAATTAAACATCGTTTATGTCGCAATAAACGTGTATTTCCACACTCTCAAGGGAATCAAAATTCATAGGGTACTTCCCGTTGACCTAGAATCCTGAAATTTGGCATGAAGCAAGGTCTCATAACACAAGTATAGGAAAAAATGTGAAAACTGTAAATTTGTAGTTACGTCACAAAAAAAAATCTTTTTTTTGCGATTCGGAAAAATCTTCGTAACTCAATTCGGGAATTGAACTGTTTTCATAGGTAAGTTTGTACGGAACCCTCAGTGCGCGAGTCTGACTGGCATTTGCCCAGTTTTTTTAATTGCAAACACTCAAGTGGGTTTCATTATGAAATAAACACGTATAATAATGTCAAGTCAAAGTTCTTCATGACATTTTAAAGAGCTTTTTTTATGGGAATTCATCAAATAACTCCTCCGGCTCTGGGTGGAGCGAGAAGGAGTATCAAACTTTTTTTGACCATAATTTTATCAGACTTTTTAAAACCTCTACATATGTTCCTTCAGTTGCCCTTTGCGTTCCAAGGCTGTGATGACTCTTTCGAACAATAAAAGCAGTATTTTTGTTCGTTGGATTTCCCCTTGGTGTAATTTCTACAGATACAAGTAAATATGGTATTGCCTGAAAAATTACAATTACGAGGCATGCCTTTTAAGTTTTGTCGTTTGAAGAAAAAAACACAACTAGAACATTATAATACTTTTTATTGTTTTTCAAAGTATTCATCACGTAGCTTAATACACTTTTCCATTCGTTCAAACCAGTTATTATAACATTTATTCCACTCTAAAGTGGGGGTGTTCAAAATGGCTGACTTGAATGCGTCGACTGCTTCTTCACTGGACTGGAACCTTTGACCACGAAGACTTTTCTTAATTTTAGGAAATGTAAAGAAATCGTTAGGGCTTAGGTCAGGACTGTATGGAGGATGGTCAAGAATTTCTACTTTTTCCTGCTTCAAATACTCAATCGTTTGACGAGCGCTGTGTGAGCTTGCGTTGTCGTGGTGCAGGATGATGCGTCGCTTTGAGTTTGATTTTCGAAGTTCGGCTATGACTTGTGGTAAAGAAACTGTGGTATACCACTCTGCGTTAACCGTTCTACGATCTTCAAGTGCAATAGTCGCAACATGGCCGGTTTTTTCAACAAACGTGGCCACCATCTTCTTTGAAGTGCTTCCAGAACGAACAAATTTAGTCGGCTTTGGCTCGTCTTGAAAGACCCAGATTGTAGATTGTTGTTTGGAATCAGGATCGTAGGTATCAGATCCAAGATTCGTCACCACTGATGATGTCGTAGACGTGATTTGACTCTCCTCGGTTGAACCTTTGCAGAATTTTCTTACACCATCTGACGCGGGCCGCCTTGTGATCGTCGGAAAGCAGATGCGGTATCCAACGGTAAACTAGCTTTCTCACACCAAACGCTTCATGCAAGATCTTCTGAATGGTTGTCCCTGAGATGCTTAATAGAGCCTCTATCTCTCAATACGTCACATGACGATCTTTGAGAATTAGTTGTCTCACAGCAATGATGTTATCTTCAGTGAAGGCGGATTTTGGGCGTCCTTCGCGAGATTTGTCACTAACACTAGTATGTCCACGCTGGAATTCTAAATACCAGCGTTTGACAGTCCGCAGACATGGGGTTTCATCACTGAATACATATGTTAGCTCTTCAAAATACTGAAGCCATGTCAGCCCTCTTCTAAAGTTGTAGCAAATTATTGCACGAACATTTTCCTTAAAAAGATTCATTTTCGTACGTTACCTGACAGATTCCAATCGACGCTGTGACTAAACAATAGCATTAATCCTAATACTTTCATCTGTTTTGAGATTCAAAATTTAAACACATTCGAATATAGAACAGTTCCAAATTCAAAATTGCCGGGAAATATGGAAACGACAGAACATAAAAGGCATGCCTAGTATGTTAAGTTTCTCGGACAAGACAAGACACACAAGAGACATAGACAAGAGTCTATGTTAAGTTGTTGCTTGCAGAACAAATGTTCGATAGAGCCGAAAGGTTCAGGAATGGCGACCGCGTACTAGAAGACACAGCGTAAGAAAGCCTCCCACAAGGTGGACCGGTGACCTGGTCAGGGTCGCAGGAATCTGATAGACGCGAGATGTGGAGCACCAGGACCGGTGGCGACACTTATGGGAGGGGAAGGCAAGGATGATCTGGTAAGGGTCACGGGAATCCGATAAAGGCGACAAACCGGTCGTTTGGGGACGGTTTGGTCCTGCAGCAGATGCCTGAGTGACCAATGAGTAATTTCAAGAATTAAGCAGAGGGTTGGTCAATGCCACAACGCTTCGAAAAGGCAGTCCAGCAGTAGACGTCTTTCGGCTAAAATGATATACGAAAACATGTGGTGTTTTTTTTTTGGTGTGAATATAATCTAATGACATCCCCCGCACTTGCGGGAGATAGTGTCAGACTTTTACTGACTAAAAACACACTCCTGTTCCTTCGTTGCCTTTCGTACCAGGGCCGAGTCTTCCTTTCAGAAGCAGACTCTTGGCTTTAGTAGGCTTCGACCCTGCTGGGCCCCTACGGTTTGCTGACATCTCCTTGAGGCACGCGTGGAACAATAAGCGCCGTCAATGACTTGGGCTCGGTCCAGACGGTTACCGGATGGTTGGACGGCAAGCTACCCATTGCTCGCCGTCCGCAAGCCCGCGCCTACGGTGGCCGGAAATCGATGTTAATTTTTCGTTCATTATAAAGAAGAAGTGAAATGTTTGAGAAGTGTTTTATTTTTATGTTCATTTTCATAAGCATTTTCTGAAATTTCCTGTAACCTGTCCCTCCCTCCTTCACACATTTTTGATATTTTAATTCTTGAGCGACGATTTGTCTCTTAAGTTAAAGTGTAAATTATGACCCAATGAAGACGCTATGTAAATGCTGAGGTCCTTTAACAGAAACTCTTAGAATGCTTAATGGCTTTTGGGTTGAAAACTGACGGAAACCGTCCGAAAGGGTCAAAAAGGATATCTCACTAATTTTGTCTGCGAACGCAATGATTCTCTTAGGTGCTTTTTACTTGTTTCTATTTAATTCGTTTTCGCCTCTTTACACTTCGCATTGGTTTCAAAAACAAGATTATTAATTATCAGAGTTGATTAAATTCAATTTCAAATTCTTAATTAAGAAAACGGGGACAACATATACGATAACCTTTATAAATAACTGCAAAATCTGATGCGATTCCAATTTAAAAAGCCGGTTTACTAGATAGTTAGAAGAGTCAGACATATCCCGAAGAATCGCCAAACTAAAGTGGCAGTGGGCAGGGCACATTGCTCGTAGAACGGATGGTCGATGGGGCCGAAAGATTCTAGAGTGGCGACAGCGCACCGGAAAACGCAGCGTTGGAAGGCCTCCCACAAGGTGGACCGACGACCTGGTGAGAGTCGCGGGAATATGGTGGATGCGAGACACACAGGATCGGTCGTTGTGGCGACGCTTGGGGGAGGCCTATGTCCAACAATGGCCGTCTTTCGGCTGAAATAATGATGATGAGAAGAGACAGGTAAGGTAATATAAATCATTTCTATCAATGAAGTTTTTTCACTTGTCTTGGCTTCCGAGGGGTATCCCAGAGAAACCATGTATTTTTCTACAAAATGTATGGCTATGGCTAAAATGAAATGAACTAAGTAATTCCCCATTTTACAAAATATTGAAGGCAGATTTTTTTATTCTATAAAATGTTTTATTCCTACCATCATCATTTCAGCCAAAAGACTTGTCGACTGTGGGACATCTGTGGATTATATAAAAACTTTTTAGAAAAAAAAAATAACCGACTTCACTAAAAAAAACACTAAAAGGATCAAAATAACTTTAATTTCGGAAGTCGGTGTTTCTCGGTATTGTTTGTTTCTTATTTAACACCGACTTCCGAAATTAAAGTTATTTTGATCCTTTTAGTGTTTTTTTTAGTGAAGTCGGTTATTTTTTTTTTTCTAAAAAGTTTTTATTTCACACTTTTTAGTTGCGATACACTTATAAACAGAGTGCCTATTTCTCATGACAATTCCAATTAACCCAAATACTGCTAGGTTACATTGTTTTATTATAAAGTTCCTGTGTCTTCCTCCTTCCGGCTCCATCATCAGATCAGTTCGATAGTACCTTATAGCCAAAGAGCATCTCACGACAATTCTAATAAGTCCAAACACGGCTAGGTTACATTGATTAATTACGGAGTTCCAGTGCCTACCTTCCGGCTCCATCATCATCATCAGATCACTTCGATGATACCATTTTCAACGTAACTATTCAGAATCATTCATTTATTTGTATTGTCATAGTCGCTTAACTATATCTTCATTGTGATATCTATTTGAGTATGAAGTTCCGTTGACCATTTCTGGTCTTCTTCATCAGTTCCACTTCATCAAATGTTACTTTTTGACTGTAAATGCTTAAGTTCTTGATGAAAATACTAAAATTACCATAGGGTTGCCTATAATTTTTGAGGAGTTCCCTCGATTCCTCATGGATTCCATCATCAGAACTGGATTTTGAAAAAAATGGGACCAATCTGGAAGCATATCCTATAAAGGGAAAAAAAAATTTTGCAAATCGGTCCATAAACGACGGAGTTCTGAGGTAACAAACATAAAAAAAAAAAAAAAAAAAAATAATGATGATAAAAAAAAAAAAAAAAAAAAAAAATACAACCGAATTGATAACCTCCTCCTTTTTTTTGAAGTCGGTTAAAAAATGCAAAAAACTACTAGACCTACTGAAATTTCGCAACACGATTTTAGGGATACAGAAAAGAATCTAAGATACCTTTCGTTTAGGCAAAAAGTACAGTTCCCGAGAAATCTTCACTAATACGAATGACAAATAATAGGAGTTTGATATTATTATCTATCTAAAAACTGTCTAAACATCAGTTTTATTCCGCGGATAAAAATATTTTTTTTTTTTTTCATTAGACAGTTATATTCAAACATCGGTTTTTAAAGATACAAGGATTTTTAATGTATGAACAGCAAAGTTAAATAATGTAGAGAGAGCAGCGGAAGTGTTTAATTTCGATAATTAAATATAGCGACATCTATATTACTTACTAAGAATAACTAAGAATTACAGATGCTCTACTTTTGCTTGTTACCACTGCATGAAAC
This sequence comes from Mythimna impura, assembly GCA_905147345.3. Taxonomy (NCBI): domain Eukaryota; kingdom Metazoa; phylum Arthropoda; class Insecta; order Lepidoptera; family Noctuidae; genus Mythimna; species Mythimna impura. Next base: position 13,448,720 of record LR990356.1, on the reverse strand, counting down.
ACTTTTTGAACTAATTAGGTAGATGGCGTTTTTATTTGTATAGCAGAATGTAGGACAGCGCCATCTGGTTTCTAACTAAAACGTATGATATATTAATATTTCTTTATATAGACAGATGGCGCTGATATAAAAATTGTAAGGTGGAAATGGGTCGCGGGGTTGATTGTTTGGTGCATGTATCTATGATTGCGATACAATTACAATTTATTGCCCGCTCAAAAATGTTTTTTTTTTTTTTTTTAATTTATATAAACTAGTGCTTGACTGCGATTCCACCTGATGGTAAGTGGTAATGCAATCGTTGATGGTGAGGCGCACTAATTTATTGAGAGCCTATTCACTCTAGCCTTGAAGAGACCCAAATTATAATCGGACGGGAAAATCGCAGCAGGCAAATTATTCCAGTCCCTCGATGTACGCGGTATAAACGACGAGGCAAAACGCTTGGTCCGGACCGTAGAGGTTTCAACAACGTAAGGGTGGATACTCGCCGTTCGTCGGCTTGTCCGATGGTAGAAATGAGATGGTGGAATCAAGTCATGCAATTCCTGCGCACACTCTCCAAAATGAATTCTGTAAAACACCGAAAGGCTGGATGTGGATTTCTAAAGTATAATATATGGCGAAAAAAAGCGTTACCAAAAAAAACTACACTTCTGGACACATCTATTGGCCCACCTTAGAGTTTAGGTTTCGATGGCCCCTACCGAAATATGATTGCTAGATTGAACAAAAACTGTTGATGCAGTTTTAAACCTGATACATTTTACCATCTTTTTCGATCGTATTGTTTTAAATTTGAATTCAGAATGCCATACGACATGGAGCTACGCCTAACAAGTCGGATATGCGCCTTGTTAAAGGCAATTGATTTTTGAATAAAAAACATGTTTTATCAAATAAAGGTTTAATTTAATAACGCGTGTTGCCTCCATGGGCATCTACCACAGCTCTCATACGATTAGGCATAGAGTTTATCAACCGCTCTATGAAATTTTGAGGGATCATCTCCCATTCCTCTTCTATGGCAGTTTTCAACTCCTGCATCGTCTGGGCAACTGGCTGACGAGCCCTAACACGTCTTTTTAGCTCGTCCCACATGTGCTTAATGGGGTTCATGTCTGGGCTTCTGGCTGGCCAGTCCATAACTGTGATGTTCACATCCCGAAGATATTCCCTGACGATGCCGGCCGCATGGGCTCTTGCATTATCATGCATAAAAAGGAAATTTGGGCCCACATAGTCCGCGTATGGTATCACGTGAGGTTCTAAGCACTCACGAATGTACCTTTCAGCATTTAATGTTGGCAGCCGTGGTCCTGTAACAACCTCAAGTTGAGTTTTGCCGCTCGCGGATATAACGCCCCAGACAGTCCATGAGCCACCGCCATAAGCAACCCTCTCTTCAAAGCAGCATTGTGCGAAACGCTCTCCCTTACGTCGGTAGACCTTCTTCCTTCCATCATTGCCATGTAACACAATTTTAGACTCATCAGAAAAGAGTACACGGCTCCAATCTTGCTGTGTCCAATTTAAATGACTGCGTGCGAAATGAAGGCGCGCTGTTCGGTGGGCTCGCGTTAGTTTGGGCCCATTAGCTGGCTTGTGTGGTACCATATCGCGTTCTTTTAACCTTCTCCGAACAGTTCGAGCGCTCACAGATACTCCGTGGAAGTCGCGAAGTTGGTTTTGTATCTCAATGGAGGTAAGGTGACGATTTCTCAAGCTGGTCGTCACGATGAATCGATCCTGCCTTTCAGTTGTGACCCGAGATCGTGGCCTTCCTTGGCGATGAACAAAGCCGCCAGTCTCTAGGTCCTCCGATAAACATTTCGGACCGCAGATCGACTTAAATTAAGTTGAGCACTCACGTTACTTTGGCTGTGTCCAGCCTGAATAAGTGCCACAGCTTGGGCGGCGACTTCAGGTGAAGTATCCATAGATTATTGATAGAACCTCACCTTAATGTTAAGAATAAGTAAAGTTTGTTGCAAAACCAAAGATATCAATCACTTTTTCAAGAATTAAATCCAAGTAAACCAATAAAACCAAGTTTTCTTAGTATTCGATTGCTTGATATCAACAAACAGGCTCCAAATTGTCTTTTGTTTCTTTAAATTCTGTGTTCGAAATTCAAAAAAAGACTATTGAATGAAATTGTGAATGTGCCAGGTTCAAAACTGCATAAAAACTTTTTGCTCGACCTAATATAAAATTTTAGCTAGGACCAAACGAAACTGAAAATACAAGGTGGGCCAATAGATGTGTCCAGAAGTGTATTTAGGTCGAATATAAGGCAGCAACTTCGGGTAATAAATTTCTTTATAATAAATTTTAAAACTTTTTTATCTGACTGTACCTACTAAACAGCTGCAATGAATTTGGTGGTGTGATGGTATCCGAATCGTCAAAAACTCAGATAAAATGGCAGATACTTTGCCTATTTAATCCTTTTCTTCTTTTTTCGTTTTTAGTTGCATATTTACTGTTGTCACTTTTATATTAATAAAGGCGAATGTTTGTGAGTGAAGTGTGTATGTTTGTTACTTCTTTACGCTCGGAAGGCTGAACAGCATAGCATAGCATAGTCGGCCTTATAATGTTCCCACTGTTGGGGCTCAGGCCTCCTCTCTAGGAGAGGGAAGGCTGAACAGATTAGGATGAAACTTGATACACGAGTAGAACGTGTCCTCGAATAGCACATAGGCTACTTTTTATCTTAGGAGTATGTTCCCTTGGGATAATTTATGTCGGGAGTATTTTCCCATGGTATAATTTATCTCGGGAGTATTTTCCTTGGGATAATTTATCTCTGGAGTATGTTCCCTTGGGATAATTTATCTCTGGAGTATGTTCTCTTGGGATAATTTATCTCGGGAGTATGTTCACTTGGGATAATTTATCTCGGGAGTATGTTCCCTTGGGATAATTTATCTCGAGAGTATGTTCCCTTGGGTTAATTTATCTCGAGAGTATGTTCCCTTGGGTTAATTTATCTCGAGAGTATGTTCCTTTGGGTTAATTTATCTCGAGAGTATGTTCCCTTGGGTTAATTTATCTCGAGAGTATGTTCCCTTGGGATAATTTATCTCGGGATAGTGTTCCCTTGGGATAATTTTATATACCCACGCGGGCGAAGATGCTAGTACATATAATTACTCAGATTGCATCAAGTAGTGTCAGACTTTTACTGAATAAAACTCATGTGTGTTCCTTCAGTTGCTATTTGTGTTCCAGGGCCGAGGTTTATAATACATTATCCGATCAATTCCGCGGATTTCTTTTTGGTACTGTGTTGACATTATGTTTATCCAATGACGATTGCTGACCATACATTACTGCCCATGGTCGTGGGATGATTGTGTTTTGTATATTTCGTGTATTTTTATTTATGTTTTATATTTTTATTTTACTGTTTGTACTGTGTGTTGGGGTTATAGGTAAAGGTAAAATATAAATAAAAGCATTAGGTAATTTTTATGGAATTTATTTCATCTTCAATTTCAAACTACACCTTTAAAATTACAGTTGATTGTAACTACTATAAGCTATAATTTTTACCTAACTCCGTTTAGGGACCTACATCGCTCATGAAAAAAATTTTGACACGTTTTCAAACTTCCAAATATAAGAATTTCATCCGATATCTTTAGCCTACCTTCCAATACGCGTTTACTACATAATCATACTTCGTACAAAATACATGAGACGGATAATTAAGAAATTATGTTTTCTACAAAATGTAGATATTAAAAATCGTCAGTGACGATGATTCTGGACCCAAATGATTCCCATTCTCATGTAATAAGTACCGCTGCTTATAATAAATCAGTATATTAAGTTCTATATTAAAATTAGTTGCACGCTTGCAAAAGCTGCTTTGCGGTGGTTAAGTAATTACATACAATTATAAATGTCACATACATTCAAAAAATTCGTTCCTTCCCATACATATCTAGGTTAATATTATTCTAATGATCACTAAATTAATTAACAAAATAAATCTGTTAAAACGTAATTTATTTTTAAGTCTCAAACAACGTTTCTTTCAAAAAATCAGGTACAAATCAATCAAAATTAACACTAGGGTAACTGAACCATCCAGAGGAAGTATATTTCATGAGATCTTGTTGTACATTATTAGACAAATATGAACATAATTAAGCATGAATATGCGTTACACAATAAATACGATGAACTTAATTTATAATACACAACATTTTTTTGGCTTTTATTGTATTAAACACAAAATCACAGAAGAATCTATTAAATATAGCTGCTAAACCTTTCATTGAGTATATCACTGGCCGTCAATTAATGTCGTTGTAAAAATGCCAAGTGACATAAAACTATGAAGAGGAACTAAATCTATCCATTATTGAGGGCCCCGTTGTCTATCCCGTTACTCTACTTAAATTCTAATTTTAACAAAAAATATAAATAAGTCATCATGTGAAAGTTACATAACATGTGCAATCTTCATCTATGATCTTATATTATTCTGTTATGTGCCATTATTATTATGATAGGCTTAAGACTTCACTATAGTATGAAAGCTATATCAAAATTTATTTCTATTTAATATCGTTTCCTGTTGGCCAATGTTTTGTGCCTCAAGTGTATTTGCTTCTTCTTTTATTTTAATACATGTTTAATTGCCTGACGAAATTTTTTCATGAAATTTGTGTGCAAGCAAGAAATTCTGACAATCATTCAAAGTAAATTTTACATTAGCACACACACTTGAGGTTCCGATATAACTAAGTATTATTATATCTACTATGTTTGACATTCAGTGTATAAAAGTTCCAACTGACATCAAGTCTACTCCGTACAGTTTTGTACTAAATCGATATTATTTTCGTGTCTATTCGACCCACGTGCTTGTGACTCATGCTATTGCAATCTCTACTAAATTCAACCTTGTATCTATAACATCAAGGTCCTATTTATATGTACTCATCAATGTGACAACTGTACCCACCTATTTCATGTTTGCTACATAAATATTCCACGGTTTGCAATCTGATTTGTTTTTAACCTTGCTGAATACATTTTATAGTTTGCGTAAGCAGTTTACGCGCTTTTAATATAAAGTTGAATGTTTTTATAGTGAGTCACTTATTGTTAAAACAAATTTATATTCAGACTTGATTCTTCACACCTGTATCTACGTGATTTGTGAATCATGGCAATATCATTCTAAATTATGACTGCAATAAAGCATTTTTTTCTATTTCAGTAATAAAATTAAGTATCTTCATAATATGACAGTCATTGTGATAGAAAATAAAGAACTAACTCCTTCACTTTAAAACTTACGTAATTAGGTAGTTGGTGGCAAAATTCTATAGTTTATGGTTCAAGACAATTTAAAGTCTATTAGGAAGTTTGACATCTTTATTCAAGACAAGACCAATAGCAAATAAGTAATTACGTTCCTAGTCTATTGCTTAGGCCATGTTATTGCAAATGAATACAGAGGTCATTATATGTTTTGATGATTCACCGCAAATTGTTTGCAAAACGAATTATCACACAATATAACTACCTAATATCATCGTTTGCGTCAATATCAAACAAACGTACAATATACATACAGATAACACTGATTAATAAAAGATATATGGTATCAATGCATAAGATAAACGATCAATGAGTAATACGAAGCAAGACAACATAAGTACCTATATCGTTACACACAATATACATTTAAATGTGAAAATGATTATATGCGAATAAATGATATATAATACATTTTATATATGTGGCTGCGATATTCTGGACTAGCATAAATTACACTGCTACCTGAGCGTATACAAATAAATGTAAGCCAGTTCATTAGCAAAAATCATTGAATCCTAACTCTTTGGTATTATTTACTGGGTTCCTAAAGCTATACAAATACAATAAGTAACTCCTTCACTTGTGCTTTCTTCAGCAATCTAAACAAAAATTAATCACACCATGGATTTCCGATCGCTGTTTATGTACACCTTTCCGAACTTCGAACCGACCGATCGACTGATCGAGGTTCACTCAAAATGATAAAACCCATCTTTCCTGATGGGATATTCATAGTAGGACGGCTGGCAAAGGTGTGGACAGTGCCATGTGTTCCGCACCTCGAACTGGAAGCCTTTGGGCAGTGACGTAGTGTCGCATCAGAGCTGGCACAGTAGGAAATGCTGTTGCAGCACCACCCAAAGTGTAGCCGTCTGTAGCACGGCAAATACGCATGTGCATGAAACCACGTGTAGATCTGCAAAGCAAGGAAACAACCAATATTAGCAAAACTGTGTTAAAAATATTCCAAAGACGTATACAACTGATGTTGATAATAAACAACATGACTAATAAGATGCGCTAAGTGATAGTGTATACTCACTTTAAACTTAGCGAGTAGTCGTGTTTGGCCGATTCGCTGTTTCGAACCAAAAAGGCGCCTTCATCCGCATCCCTTAGCAGACTCTCAGCTTCAACGCGCGATAAGGTCCCGTGGTACCACCTGTAGGCAATAAAAGAAAAAATAATTATCGTCTGCAATTAATGATTTTTCTCTCACTACTAAATATTTGTGTTCATTTGGCTTTATGTGGTATTGAAAAGAAATCAACTCACCCTTGTCGGTCTAGTGGAAGGGAAGCGTCAACCAAATCTCGAGGCGGAGCAATAGGTCCCAAATTCAAACGCAATCCCTTAGAACTGCCAGAACCACCGCTGCCGCTGTCAAAATTCAACTTCAAATTCGGTTTGTGTTTGTTTCCTGGAAACAAGAAATAACATTGAATAAGGAAGTCTGTCAAGTGACTAAACTTTTGTTCTTAGCATTGATTGAATCTAAGACGCCACCACTTATTACGTCAAACCACACGCAATTCTCGGCGAAACGAACTCCTAACTCAACTGAACGGTTACAAATTGCTCCCAACATGTACAGGAAAAAGTTCCCGAAAAAAGCACTCAAGCAAATTAAATATTGGATGGGTGTTGGACCAGAGAATTTCGTGTAGAGCAATCCGGAGTCATACGTCTTAATCGGCATAATGCGGTAGCGGTCGCTTTGAGTTAGAAAGAACCAACAATTTGAGTCGACAGACCCTTCGAGTATACTTCTTTCTTACAAGATTGACATTTAAATCGTTTTGACGTGATAGAATTATTGCAGAGTATTGGAAAATTCTTAAGTGATTCAATATTTTGATTTTATGAGTTAATGGAAATATTTTAAAGAAATATAAAAATACCAACCTTGATTTAAGTCTTGCACGCTTTGGCTGGAAGAGGCATTTGAGATGGCCCCTCCAAAGTCGTTATTCAGCTGTAATGACTGCCCGCGTAACTTTCGGCGTAATTTAGGCATGTCAAATGGCAAGGACCGCAAGTCGGCTTCGGCTTCAGCCCGTCGTCTCCTTAACTTGGGCATGTCGAAAGGAAGATCAGATAGATCAACGTCGTCATCTTTACGTTCCTCTTCAGTATTACTGTTCTTGAAATTAATGAAAGCGTTTCGTGAGTCGACGCCTTCTCTCGAGTGGATTGAAATTCCACTGTCAGAGCCTTGAATTTCAGAATCACCAGTTGTTGAGTGTCTAAATGTAAGGTTCAAAAGATTTCTGTTTTGTAACGCACGTCGTTTAGGTTTAGCAACAATTTCCACAGTCGTTTGCATCGTATTACCAGTTTCACAGTCCTCAGGAGATACTTTCTGAGAGTTGTTGTTTTTGTTATTGTCAGATGTTTCTGATGCTTGTTCTTGTGAAGATTTATCAGAAATGGGGCTTAGAATGTGCAGCTTAGCTGGATGGTGCCCAAACCCCGACAACTGCATATTATGATGTGACTTTGTGAAAGGCACATTTCCTGAATCAGAGCTGTGTGAACTTAGCGAAGACGAATGACGACTTTCTGAACTACTACTACTTCTGTCTCCTTCACTATTACTACTGCGCAGTGACTCCATGCTGCCTCCGCTGCTGCTTGTGGCCATACTTTCTGTACTAGAGTACTTGCGACGCGGACGAATTACTCCAGGCCTTCCTTTAAACTCCATTATAGGGCCGACCCCCTTTGGCCCCGTGTACCGATTCATTTCAGGTGTGTCAGAATCGGAAGTGGGCCGACCCTTAATCTCTAAAAAAATACCGTCTTTTGATTGCCCTCCTTCATCATCACCATCGCGAGACTCGCGACTCGAATCTCTCAGACGTTGTCCAAGATCTAATTCTGTGGACACTGAACCCTTCACGTCAGCCATGCTAGCATCGCTACTCGTGGGTGTATCACGAGCGCGCAGGGACTTCACTGGCAACCTTAAGTCTTTGAGACGAGGGTGTGCAGGCTGTGACTGAGGCAGATTCGGAGCGCTTTTAATACTATTCATGGCAGAGCCGTCTTTCTGTTGAAATTTGGTTGGCAAAGGTGCTGTTGATGGCGGCGATGGAGTGTAACCACGAAGTGGAAGTTGAGACGTCGAGGCTGTGCGTCCGTCTTCCTCAATATGAACCTTTTCCAATTCCTCTGACAAAGCACATGCGTTGCTCTCATTCTCCCTTTTTTGGCGAATTGTAGGGATTTTGGAGCGTCGAACACTGTCTGTCTTCATAGTCACCTTGCGGCGACCTTTGTAGTCTGGTTCACTACGTTCAACGGCTTCAAAAGCGGATGACGCGGACGAAATAACTTTACGGTCCTCGGCTTGCAAAAGAGCTGGGTGGTTGCTAACCCTGTCGAAGTCATCCAAGTCATCATCCGATCGTGCAATTTTGCAGTCGAACGCTGTTTCGTAAATCTGTCTGGTGGTCATCTCTTGCGGCCAGCGGGGCAGTGGCGCCGGCACGTAAAAGACGCTGCGAGAAGGCTGACGCTCCTCTACATCTTCGGGCGCGGCGCACGCGCAGCCGGCCGCGTCGCGCCCGCGACGCCTCGGCGGCATCCACGCGCTCTCACCAGACGAAGATGATGAGCGCTCTAGCTCACGGAAACCATCTTCAGCAACAGAGAATCTTTTGGGTAGATTCGGTCTGGGAGCAACGTGAGGTGCGTCTAGGCTGGCTGACTTCCTGTATCGTGGGCCACGAGAAGATGATGTTGTAGAGATAGTAGGAGCCGACGGGGCTTGCTGTTGAGGTGTTTTGAATAAATCACCGTAGTAGTAAGGACTTGGGTTTCTACGTGGCGCGTTAGCGTATCGCGGATCTGAACGACCACTGTCTGGGGAATGTAGAGAAGGTGCAGTGGCGAATGGATCAAATTCACCGAATTCGTCTTCCTCGCCTTCTGAAGATGTCGACCGATCCTCTGATGATGATTCTGTAACAAAACAAACATAATATATTATATGAAGATTTAACTTATCAATTTACATACTTGTGAAAACGATTTAAGAAGCATACGCACTCATGCTTTTTATTCAAGTGACATTGGAGTAGCTTTAGAAGATGAACTAAAGTTGGTAACGAGCCAGACGCGGATTTACAATTTTTCTCCTATTTCTGATGTGGCTCAGCTTGTCTCAAGTGATGTCGTTTAAACCCCAACGTCCGGATTGTGAATCCACATCCCCTCAAGAATGCAACCAATTGTTAAGAATTGAAAAGCATTTTTTTCAAGAACGTGAAAAAGTTTATAAAATCTTCGCTTCGCTTTTAGATTTAAAACCTAAAAGTATGTTTATAAATTCATTGGTGCTGGTATACGGACTCCGTAAGGAATGCTATTGTCGAATTTCTATGGTTATAAATTAGACATCGTTGCCAGTAGTTGTTATTTGCCCTCGAAGGGGCGAAGTGAAAGAGCAAAGGGTGCTTTTGATAAACGTTCTGTTTTAAGGATATTCGGAATGTTTATTTAACTGTTTTGTCTCGTCATTAGTTAAAGTACCTACTGTAAAATTCTAGAATTTATCTGCTTGAAAATTCGAAATTTCATATTTTGTGTCCGTGATACATTATTAAAGCAAACCTGATAAGAAATTATTACTACACTATGTGCTTATCTCTATTTACATTCGGCAAGAGCAATTTCATTATTAGCTATGAGTACACACTGAGATTTACGACGCATTTGAAACAACGCTCATTGACATTTCTCCCTCGTTTTTTAAACTTATTCATTTCCATTTCAATCGGATCTGAAGGACTATTACCTTAGTTAATGAATACGTTAAACCCCTCATACACGTGCCTACACGCACAGCTAATGTAATTTCAAAGGCACGACGAAATACCCTAACGAGTAAGTAAGTATTCCTTGCTTCGGGTAACAAAGGACTCCTTCTGAATGCATCATGAACATAAAAGTCTGGATTTTAAAAACCACGACGATAGGAAAGAACTAACGAATCGTAGGCGGTCCTAGTATGCCATTTTATAATAAACTTTTTTTAATGCGCTCCCTAGAACAAGGTCTGAGCCTCTTTGTTTTAATACCGTATTTTCCGTTGCCTCATTTAGATTATTCTGTAGAGCATTGTTCTTTGTAGTTTTTTTTTTACTTTTATTGTGATTCTGAGTTTCATATTTTTATGTTTTTATAAACTTGCTGTCGTCAAATTGTCCTTTAAGGGCATTTCGGTCTTCCTAAATAACACTTTTATCTACACAGTTTTTTATGTAACTTGTATTTTATTGAAACACATTGTCATAAACACAATAGCGAGCGAAATTGCCGTCATCAAAATAAGAGAAGTCCAAATACGTTCAACACGTTGCGTCAATTGAACAAAACGGCGTCAAAAACTGTGCAAATTGTCTATTAGCGACGTGGAGAGTGCAGATGGGAGGGTAAGTGACGTCATTACGTGACGTAATTACTTTTCCGCGTGGATGACCAGGCCGCGCGACTCGAAATTTGTTAAATTGCCGCGATTAACGTGTTAAATGTCTTTCTGAAGCGCGTTGGCAGTGAAAGGTTAAAGGTAATCGACTTGTACGAAGCGCACTTAAAGATTTTCATTCAATTCTACACTCTATAGACACCAAACATTTTGAAACCCTTGAAATTATTCCTCAAATTTGGGTTATGAATCTAAATCCTTTCGAAGTAAACTATCGCTAGTTTACAGTAGTAAAGGTTTTGAATGATGAATGAAAATTAATCTATCCACGACCATACCAACTTACAATAAAAAGCTCTGTTATTATAAAATCCCGGACATTTTTTCAGCCGTGTCTAGACGGACGGACAAACGACAAAAGGGCTGATTAAAACTTGCTATTGTTGCTTCAATACTAGCTGATATTAGCGAATGAAAGTCCCTGGATGATAAAAAAAAGAACTGCAATCGTGTAATTAATACTTGGTACTTGCATTTTCCTATAACGTAGATGTTTGATGCAAAGGCTCAGTCGCACGCAAAGGCATTGTGTTACGAATAAACAGAATATTTGGTTACGTCATCAAAGAGAAATGGGACAGAGTTTTAATGCTTTTCATGATATTACAGAACATCATATCAATGTAATTGTCTAACATTCCAACATTAATCACCATTAACCAAAATTACTTTACAGCTATTATTTCCATTATGAATACAGCGGTTAAATTCTGGAATTTGTCCAAACAGTAGGTTATTTATTGTACGCCAGTATCACATACGAGTACTTGTACTAGATTAAACTGACCTAATTACCAAGATTGTGGAACAAAGATGCCATCTTTTAAATCTGAGAAGACGGTTTTCTTTTTTTTTTAATAATGGCAAGAGTGTATATCTCTAACCAAAGTAAAGACAATGGCCTAACTAGAGTCTACCACGATTGTTGCACTGGAAGAATGGACCCTTTGTCCCGGCCGTCCTAGATGAGGATGTTCTCAAAAAAGTAAGAGCTTCCTCGTAAACCAGGACAATGAAGCGCAAAATTTTGTTGTTTTAAGGAAACCATCTAGCTATTTAACGTCAAGTTTTCTTCTTAGAGTGACTTCTTCTTTCCAACCAGGTTTATATTTAATTTGAAAAATTACATTCTAAAGCTGTTCGAGCAAGACTCTCGCCTTGAATTCTAAAATATTTGGAAATCTGTTTATTAGCAGCATAAAAATTTCTGTAAGCAAAATTGCTGATTTGAATGTAATCCGAATTATGTTGTGTTATTTCAAGGATGTTTTTACAATCAATTGGTAACATTGAAATGCCGATTTGTTTGATATAGGTATGTACATTGTTAAGCGTTGCTAAAATAAGCGGAAGTAAAGCTTCATATTTCTTTTCTATTTAGTATTCAGTAGTTTCGTTATTTATTTCATAAAACACATTTTTAATAAGAAGAATGGAATCAGATTTTCTTAGTACTTATGTGATGACTATAATATTTCAACAAAATTCGATTCGAAGAATACCAGCAATCTATTCCAGCTAATCTAATCAACTCTCCATTTCAAGTTTTTGATACAAATACGTAAGTAGATGAACCCAATAGGCATAAATTGACCTTATCAAAAAAACACTGTTGTTATGCTTTACGTGATTCATCTATGTTATCATTTAGCTTGTCATTGTTTCCCCTACTTTTTTGATTTGTCATTATTAAAAAAATATTTTAATGCTGTGTTGTTTGTGTTTCTTAAATGTTTATCAACTTACCAGATTCGTAATATGGTTGAGATCTGTGTCTGGTCTGTCTCTCGTGCCTTAATGGCGCCGACGGTGCTGGTTCTGGCGGTGACTCCACTGAACCTTCAGGGGCACTCTCAGGGCTTCGCCTGGACACACTAGGAGCAGACAAGTCAAAGTCGGTCCTCCTTGCGGACTCGTAATCCGCTCGACGCCTTGCTGACCCCGCGTCAAACTCCGCTCGTCTCCCCGAATCTCCGTCGAATTCCCGTCCGTAGTACCTACGACTCTCGTACTCGTACGGTTTCCGACACGAGTCAAAGTCGTAGTTTGTGCGGCGGGACTCGTAGCGCCATCTGGTGGCTTCGGGGGAGCGGCGCTGCTCTCGGGAGCGCCGGCTGCGTTGTGGGGAGCGGCGGGCTGTGTCGCGAGGTGTGCAGTATGCTTCTATGAACTCAACCTGGAACAATGGAGAATTGCACATGAATAAACAAATTCATTTCCAATTGGATGATGTTATGGTGCTTCAGGCTATGTAGAATTTCTCCAAATTGCCCCATTAATAAGTAAATGGAAATTTATTGAACAATTAACCCTACAAAAGCCGGAATCGGCCATGTAGGACAAGGGCCAACGCATACCAACCGACTATTAGTCCGAAAGAAGCCCTTCATCATGAAGGTCGATTATGTGGCAGAGTAAAGTGGTAATAAAATGCAGCGGTCACATATTCAGCGACCGTAATGGCCGGTTAGACGTCCTCTCCCCTCAACGGGGCGTCATTACCACGACCCGTTTCTGTTTATGGGGACGGATATAAAGAATATTATGAGATATTGTGTGCATAGACGATACTATGAGGTGATAACATTTCGGGGGACGCTGCCAAATTTAGTTCGTGCGAAGACAAATTTTTATAGCGCATTGCTGGGATGTTTGTTGCTTTTATTTGATCGGGCCATGTCTAAAAGGGCAGCAAAAAATAGCATGTTGCACGTAACGTATAAAATAAATACGACAGACAATAATACTAGAATAAAACGTCCATATTGTAGGTTCTGTATCTTGTTACATATATTTACGTAAAAATACTTATAGGTCCTATAGAATCTCGCTAAATCACTTCACAAAAACTTTGCAATTAAAATTTTCACTTACAAAAAAATAATGAGAGAACAATTCAGACGGTATAGCATGTTTTCATTTTTCGAATCTGTTTATAAGATGATATCTGTTTAACCCGGGGGTGGTTTCAGGCCATTAGAGACAGTGATGAGACCCGCTTCCGCGCCTCCGGACATGGAGGGTCTGTCGTACTTCTCATTAAGGGTTAAATTAGTAACAGCTCAGATGGATTGCAACTGAACCGAGAGTTATTTACGTAAACAGTTCACCGTACGCACGTCGTACTTTACGTAATCGCTGTTTACGCAACACTTTTATGGCATTTGTAACGCTTTAAACCATGCAAATGTATATCGCAATAAAGTACTAGTAATACGTGTATACTAAATGGAATGTTGTCCAGAAGTTGGAGGTAAGTTCGTCAAAAAGTACAAAAGGGTGATCCATTTTGGCCCGAGGGGCAGTTCTCTTTTAAACTTTGGCTATAGAAGGGTAGGCTCGGTTCATCTGGCGCATTGTTTAACGATTCCTTGCTATGCATGAAAATTTATTTACATAATTAAACGTCGGTCGTGGCACCCTCTAGTTTTGATTTGCGATGTCTACAGAGATTTCTACGCTCTTTATTTGCATATTTTGATGCTTAATTAAAATCTCCCATCAGTTTGGTGTAGTACGAATTTCTATTTGTATTTTATATTGAGAAGAGCTGAAATTGTCTTCAATTTATTGTGACCGTACTCTTTTATCTAAATCAATCTTATCAACATATTATATCTTCTATCTAATCTGCATAAAATTCCGAAAGATAAATTCAAGAAATGCAAGATCAAAACTACACTATTTCTAAATATTTTATAAATACAATTGTTACACTCATGTTCTTAATCAACTTTTTAAAATATGTTCAATAAAAGTAGCACGTCCCCTTAGAATTTTATTTACAGATTCAAATCAATGCCGCCATTCAAGCGTAAGGGTTAACTCTGAAAAGGATCAAATTGAATTCTGCTCAACACACATGCTCGCGTCTGGCCATTCATCAATTGTATCGTATAATGGGGGTAGAGTAGTCAACAGCTCACTTCCTGGCCACTCGTAAAACGTATATTTACTATGTAAAACGGTAGCAGTCACTGTACTATTACCATTATAATTACTTCATTGCATTGAGGGACAGATTCTGTAAGTCGATTAACAGACCAAAGTAATAGAGAGTGTTATTAAATTAACCAATGCACTGGCAGTAAATTTCGAAGAAAAGGTTAAGTCTAATCAAACATCCGCAAAGCCCAAACAACGAATTAACCTTTACTTCCCTGATTCACCGCATAATAAAAACAAATCGTATATTTGAATTAAGTAAATTGGCAACAGGTCTTGCCAATCTCAACTCAAAGAGAAAATGCAAATTAGGGAACGGCAATGTCTATCACATAAAACAAATAGTAATCTAAGGAAGGAAGTCGAAATAAGATAAACAATACCGGCCTTGATTGAGATCCAGTTGCGAATCGGACAAAGAACAAATAAGGAAATGAAACAAGATGACTATTTTACATCTAACACCATCGATCACTGAGAAAACTATCATTAACATTTTATTGCTAGAAATAAAATGATTTCTTGGAATCATTGGGTAAGCCTTGTGGAATCCAGGATCTAAAATAAATGCACATATATTTCCAGAGCACGTGTGACCTGACGTCCTTAGCTGTGACTCATTGCGACCTTAAAAGTTCTTCTGCCAGCCATGTGATAAAAATCTCCTACAGTCTTTTTTATATCTGACCGAGATGTTTGAGAATGTGTTGGCAACGTCAGGGATTCCTTCTTGTTTGAATTTGCCTTCGCAATTGTATAATTTGTCTTGGACAATAGCGTTAATAATAAACAAGCTCTAGATACCGGCGAAGTCGTCCATATAAACGATTCCGGGTTCACCCAGTATGAGTAATACAAACAGTATGAAGGATGTGGGACAAGACGGAGCTTTCAGACGGTCAGATGAGTCACCGGCCCGGCCCAATGTATTAATATCGGAGACACGCCTCCTGGGATCCCGAACTAAAATAGCGCGGTGTCGCGTGACTTCAATATGGTAATGCGCGATCATAGCTATACATTTTTTCGTGAATTTTTTCCGCACCCACAAATATTTTTAGATGGTGAATCAATCGATTAACAAATAAGGCTTGTTTAAGCAAACAACTGCCTACATAGTAATAAAAACAATGAGTTTAGAAGGATTCTATTGGTGGTTGATGTCATGAAATAGATCTAGGAGTTTCTAGAGTTATAATTTTTCAATTGTTGTACCTACTCAGTCCATATAATTTGTATGTAAAACTTTTTTGTATATAAACCTTTGCATGACTTGTAAAAATAGTGGTAATCATTATAGATGTTAACACATTGTTCACACAAACTCAACTAGTACTTTTTCTCACATCCTTGCAGGCAAGGATTAAAGAGGTGGTGACTAATTAGCAAAGCTTTTAGCATCTGTGTCTGAAGACAAACGTGAGTCATCATCACAATTGCCAGTTTTGTTTACAATAACAAATGATGACGACAAACAACTTACTATTGACTTAAAAATCTCCACACACAATTTTAATAAATTATCTTCTTGTTGCGATGGAACGTGCTGATATGAAATTGAGGATTTATCTAAAAATCCCTGGTATTTGCCCTTTGCTATGCGCAGATGTGCAAACAGAACAGATTGCATTGCAATATAAAACAGAACAACATAAGAATTCGTTAGGTGGAATTGCATTTGCCGGCCGGCAATTGGCACGGTCATGCTTAGGCCGCCGCCAGCCACTGTCTGGTCACGTTCAGCAAACCAGAGACCGCAAACAGGTCCCATACAGCTGAATTAAACAGACTGTCTTTTATTTTTTTCACTTTCATGGGCTTTGACGACGCATTTCAATTTGATATTGGCGCAAAGCCCTGCGTCTGTGACATGTCTAGTCAACGAGTCATAATAATAATGTTTACTTTGGCACCATGAGAAAGATATAATATAATGAAGTCTCCAAATTGGAATTGCTTTTCTGTTTTTAAATGTTCTATATTATGGCAAGTATTTCTGGTCCATGTTTGACTAGACTGAGCACACTGTCGGAAACGACAAAACAAGCAGAGGAAATAAGCTTAATTACTAAGTTGCAAGTCCGAGTCACCCAAAGGACCGGGGTTCCCTTTAAGTAGACCCTTACGAATGTTTCAATGAAGGGAGCAATTATGGAAGAAATTTTCAACACCTCTCCTAAAAGGTCATCGTACCCTGAGCATTCTTGAAAATCAGTTGTGCAAATAATGATATAGAACTGAAGCTGATTATTATGAAAATCTGATGACGTTTTTGAATGATTTCTTTTTTAAATTATATTTCCTAACTGCTTCAATGACTTTGCAGGAATAAATACAATGAGCATAACAAGTTGTTTTTGTTGAACTAAAAAACTTAGTTGAATAGTCCTTTATGGACATCATTGTGACTACGAAAAAGGGACATAGATCAGATTTGTTTCTTTTTATGTTGTTCATCTGTCACAGCTTAAGCTTTTGTAAGGCGAGAAAATTTTAATATGGCCCATAACTAAGTTCCAGAAAACCGGATGGAGTGGCGATCTGGTGATAAATCTTTTGTAATTGACAATGGTGCTCATTGAGAACGACACGACTAAAACATAGCTGTGATAAATGAAGTTTGTTTGAGTGCTAGATTCGTTACTTGTCAACAATGGAGAACAATTTATCCTTTGTGTATTGTCTGTTCCTTTTAATCTCATCCTGACTCAACGTTTCCGAGTTTGCAGAAGTTTTATGGTATTTTATTAGGATTTTATTTTCGCATTTGAAAAGAGAAAAGATTGTGCTCCTCGTATCGAGGAGAAAACTTTGCTCTCTGAACTTGTAACTGAGTTAAGTCAACCCCCGGGATTGCCTGGAGGCTCCTAATCAATATTTACTTACTACTGTCTCGATTTTAGTTTATTCCTCCTTGAACACTTGAGCAAATTATATGTTTACATTGGAATCTTCTAGTAGTAAAGCTGAATGGATGTACGACATCTCATGCGTACATCATTAGCATATTATGCTTGGTTTCTTTTATTTACTTCAAAGATTCCTATTGTCAGTAAGAATATCAAACAATTAAATATTGATAGTATCTAGTTTATCTGACTCCAAATATTAACGTAAAGTACAAACTGAATGAATTGAATGAGCAACTCACCACATGCACTACCAAGATCCACTGCGCGATCTGGCGCATTTTTGAAATCAGCTTCTTATTCGACGGCATTGTCAAATCATAAATCCAACTTATCACTATCAAATCCAACAGTAAGTATGTAAGGAATCCACAAATAGCACAGAACGATCACCAACTTTATCGACCGTTTCACTACCGACACGCACACACACAGGTTACAAAACTAGACCTACACTTTCACACAAACTTGTTCTTGTTCAACGTACACGAAATGTTTGTTACACTAGTAGCTTATCTCGCCAATTATGTTTTAAGTCTAGGCGCTTGGCAGTAAACCCTGCAATATAACGCCTAGGACAGTTCGGTTACTTGACGAGTCCAACTGTAGACTGACAACACTACTCAAACGCTATACGCGAATGTGTAAAACGGTGACTCATCGCCCCGCATACTGTTTACCGAGGCTTGAGTCATCGCGGGCCGAAAAGCAACAGCAGCGATGAAGCGCTGTAGTAAAAGAACGATAGCGAACACGCTAGTAAACCGGCCGGAATTGTAAAGCGCTGGAATGCTTTGTTGTAGATAACCGACTCCATTAATACCTCCATTCCGCACGTGTCCCTGATTATAGAAGACAATTATGGACTTTATTTTCAAGCATATAGAGCACAAAATATTTTGAAAGTGATTGAGTAACGAAACGTAAACTTTCGCGTTTAGATTTCGATCCGAGTTGAGTTATGTTAGATTACGCTCGACTAGGTCGAATGCCGTTTTGAGGTCGTTTACGCGATAGACATGTTAAGCTACCTAAGTAACAATGACAATAGAGAACTGTATAGTGATCAATGTTGTCTTTGGAATGTCGGGCTCTGGTACCCAGCACGTAATTAAAATAGATACGAACTAGATTAGAAATAGTTGCAAGCGCTTTCGAAACTAGTGTACTTACGTACTGTGGTACAGCTAATACAAACAGCGATGCCAACAATAAATCTAGTTTACTGACCATTGGTTCTCTAGGCCTGACCATTAAACGACAGTGTGGTAGTTAGCGAGCAAGTGATAATAAAACTCGTGGAAAAATAAACACAGTTTGAGACCTCTCTGGCTAAGTTTGGCCATTTGGCATTTATGCGGCGACCTTTTATGGCCATCGTGTTTTTGCGTAACTTGATGTGAAACTAATTATAAACAAAAGTGGACGTATGCTTTAAAAGTTTGAATATAAGTAGATGGTTGACATGGTTGTTTCTAAATTTCAAACCAAGTAGGTAGTTTCATAACATTAACCATGGCCAACCCGAATAGTAAAACAATGGAATGCTATTTGTTGATTCTCACTTAGTAACTTACCAAGGATATACCATTGTTTCTGGTTCGCACCTTTCACAAAAATTCTTTATCTCTATTATCCGACCTTAGCGCTTTTGTGTTGTGTTTCCAACAATAATATGGGCTATAGTGTTACCTTTATGATTCCAAACCAGAATTTCCTGTTATTATGAGTGGGCAACACACAAAGAGGACATACACATAAAGTAAATGCACTAAATATATAGTTTTGTATCTTAGTTTATCTTCTAGAACTTTTCATAGTGATCCATAAAGTTACACATATTCATTTAAAAACTGCCACTATTTTTTTTTTAATATTGCATGAACTACCACTATGTGAATTTGCAAATTAGAAACTCATATAATATTTCTACACCGGCAAAGGTAGTATATGTGATTTCGTTTAATATTAAGATCTTCATGTACCATGTATTCAGAAATGAACGATTCTATTCTATTCTATATTTATACATATGTTGAGAATAATAAATTCCTTAGAAATAAAATATTATGCTAGTAAAACTAATGCATTATCAAAGTATAATAATTTTACAAGGATCCCAAATGCGTATTTAGTTCTTGTCTTGTTCATAAATTAAATTGATCTGATACTTTATAAATTTATGACATCTTTTTAAAACAACTTGCATGACTTTTAATTTTTAACAACTTCTTTTCCATCAAAGACATCAAAAGTCCACAACTAAACAAGACAATAATGGTTATGAAACATTCGCCTTGACAATTGACAATTGAGACTAGTAGTGATACTAAATTGAAATGATCATTTGCAGAAGGAAAATAGAATCTGTTCAAATATAGAATCTAAATTGATGTTCATTTGTTTGAACAAGTTTTAATTGACGTAGAACTTATGTAACACCAAATAATTCAACAACGTTGTGTCATAGATGGGCGTCACATTATTATCGACAGACAGTTTTATCTTCCACTTAATTATGATGATGTTTACATATTACATTTCCATTAACAAACCACACTATATTATGTAGGTAATTGTGTAAATTCAATTGTTTTGCTAAACAATTAATTAAGTTTAATAACGAACGCTTTATGAATTCATTCAACCACAATAATCTTGATGATAATACTGAGTGTACTTATGTAGATATTGATAATTCTTTATTTATTAGAATTGGTATTTCGATTCTTATCAAAAACAAAAACATCAATTTTTAAAATACTAACTCTAGGTAATGTAATGTCCCTTTTCATTTTTCTAACACGTGACTCATCGTCTTAATTTATCATTAGTTAGTTAAGTAACGACTTTGTTTATTACGCATAATACTGTTGTATTGATTTTATGTATAAGCTTTCCTTGTTATGTCAAAATTAACTTCCATTCAAAACTTAGAACCTCGTTCTCAATGAGAGTTTGAACGTCACTATTATCATAAAAACTTACAAGTAAGGGATTACCATTGACATTAAGTTTGTTTGTATATTTGCCCACACACAAAAATGCTAAATACTACGCGATAATGATAATATCCAATAGAACCGTCATCCTGATGTCATGTTCAATGTAATTTATCGAACCGTTAGGGATGAGTGTAAAATGCGTAGGCGTCGGAAATAAATGGTGAAGCAATTTATATCAAAGTTCATAATATAATGTTATGTGGGAACATACAACTAGGTTGGCATAGTTGTAAACGTTACTAATATTGTATGCCTGTCTAAATTCACGGTATGATTCATAGTTATTGTCGACATGTAGTCTAGTTAATACGCGACTGAATGTCTGTTTTCTCACCATCATTGTAACACACATGTGTGTTGTATATACCTACACATTTGTAAGTATTATAGCTCAACTTATGGTTTTGTTTTATATTTTATTTATCGTGAAAAACTATTTATTTCTTTTAAATTTTTTGAGTCTATAAAAATCACGGCCTAAGACGTTTCGATTTTTGGCTTGAATATTGTAGCGTTAAATCTTTAAACAGTTTGTTTTTGTATGTGCAAAATAAACAATTTACATTTTGTTCCTTCTTTAAAAAAAAGACGAAATATTTGAGCATATCTAGTGGATACTAACCCTTTAGATTTTAGTTTTACCTGACTTATTTTTTTGAGGCATTAATGCCTCAACAATATTGTTTCTTTAATGGACGTGATTTAGGGAAGTGTATACAAATAAGATATCCGGTTCAAAAGTCTCCATTATCTACTTTCATCAATAGAATTTTTATTATGTTTAGACAGCCCTGATTGTAAAGAGCCCACCCACTCGCAATTCGGTAAGTGTGAACAAAAATAAAATAACAAACCACAGTATGTGACTAATACTGATATATCAAAAAGAGAGCTTTGTCTTCTTGATTAAATTGTCTATTTTTATTGAGGAAATGTAGAGGATTTTTTTTTATAATTTACGTAAAAAATGTTTATAATACTTGAGATAAAAAAAGCGACGCATGGACTGTGAGGAAGATATGGTTAAAGGAAAGATGAATACTGAAATGACGACTAATTTAAAAGTATGGATCAGAAAGACATTGAGATAGGAAAATAATGATATGGGTAAACAACCTAATTACTGAAGTACGTAATAGGAATATAAGAAACTTAAAAAAAGTAATTTTGAACTGCAGTGCTATCAGGAGCTCTTAACCCAATCCAACCTATCCCGATCCCGATTTCCGGCCACCTTAAGCGCGGGCTTGCGAACGGCGAGCAATGGGTAGCTCACCGTCCGACCGTCCGGTGATCGTCCGGACCGAGTCCAAGTCAACGACGGCGCGTAGTGTTCCGCGCGTGCCTCAAGGAGACGTCAGCAACCGTAAGGGCCAAGCAGGGTCGAAGCCTACTGGGCCATGGGTTGTACAAAAGACAACCCCGAGACCATTGAACGAAGGAAAAGAAGGAACAGGAGTAGGTTTTAGTCAGTAAAAGTCTGACACGCCCTCCCGCCCCGCCTAAGGGCCGATGTCAATAGATGATTTCCCACCTAAAACAAAAACATTTTACAACCTGAACTGAACTGTTAATGGGATGGAGCTTTATAGGGTGTTTAGCTTTATCCCTCTTTTTCACTCGCACGACTGACATTTTAACACATCATGGTAAGTCCCCTGAACTAAACTTACATATGTACCTAAACTGTGTTTTTTTTTAGGTGTGAAAATCATCCAATGACATTTCGTCCATTGACTAAAAACCCAGTCCTGTTCCTTCGTTGCCTTTCATACCAGGACCGAGTTTTCCTTTCAGAAACAAACCCTAACTTCACCTTTTTTTTTAAAAATAACAAAAACATCTTCTGATAAATCAATAATTAAGAAGAAAACCACTTCAAATAATATAAAAACGGTGATATCTACATATTGCACATTGTTCCTTACAAAGTGGTGCAGCAGTCGATGTCTGTTCCATAAAACACTTGTAGTGTTGTACCGCAACATTTGTAACAATCTAGTTAAGAAATAGGTTTCTACTATTACGTTAAGAAACTATTTAGTTTTTCCTTTTTCTCTTAAGGTTTTCATGCAAATTGTTTCTATCTATTTCATATAATTTTAAATTGTTGTTCTATATAAGTTTATTTTTATGCGTTGATATAACATAATTTTCAAAAAAAAATGACTGAAATTAGTACTGACAATACAAATGTTAAGCAAGGAATTGTTTAACCAATTCTATTACGATTTTTGTTATAGAAATGGACCGAGAGCTTAATAATTTCTGACAATGACCGAAAAGTTTTAGTAAAAAGTTAATTTCACTTTGATGAAATTAAAAAAAAAACGCTAAAAAAACCACAGATAAGAATCGAAACTGTGATGTGCAACAAATTGGCAATCGGAGCCAGGCCGACACTACAAGCGAGCGCTGATGATGTAAGCCTGAGTAAGGTGAATGCACTCGTTATTCGATGGCGCGCGACCTCTTGGCTCTTATCGATGACTTCACCACTCAGTACTGAATGACAGTTCTTAAGTAACAAATCGTATTTTATTCTAAGCTCTAAACCTATTTTAATACTGTTTTCGTGGTTATCTAAGCTTGTAAACGGATTTACGTCAGTTTGTCATGCATGTTCGAATTCTGAAGGAAATAGGTCTCTGAGTTGATGGGTATTTTGACGGATTGTGCAAATTTTATTCAAGGTGGTTCATGGTGTATTTTAAGGTAACATGTGTGTATTAGAACGTGGTGCAACTAGAAATCTTATTGACCTCATCCAGTCGACGAAGAGGCAAATACTCAATTATGTCTCCGTAATCAATACGGTGAAAACTGGAAGTGATCACCGCATGATAAGAGGCACATTGAATATCAATATCATGCTTGAAAGCTCTCAACTGGTGAAGTCTACGCTCCGTCCAGCACAAATCCAGATCCAAAACTCCGAGAGCTTTCAGCTTGAACTCCACAATCGTTTCGAGTGCATAGGGAACTCTGTGGACGAATATAATGATGGGTTTGAAGAAACTGTCCATACGATCGGGTCTAAATTTTTCAAGACTCACCGTACAAATAAAAACAAAAAGCTCTCTGATCCGACCCTTGAGCTCATGAGGAAGAGGCGTGAGATGATTCTGCAGTCTTCAGACGATACGTGCAGATAGCAGCAGCTCAATAGACGGATCCCGAAATCTCTGAAACGCGACCTTAGCCGCTTTAATACCGAGAGGATTAAAGACGCGATCTAGCGGAATAAGAGCTCCAAAAGATTTGCACGAGATCTATCTATTGGGCAGATCCAGCTAACAAAACTGAAGACCGACGACGGCAGAGTCATATCCGTCAAATTGGAGCTTCTGGGAGAGATCGAGGCCTTTTATGGACAGTTATACACGTCTATCACTAAACCCGCTCACCGGCCCGGCACCCGCTCATTGACTCGACACTATACCGAATATATCCTGGACGTCAGCCTGTACGAGATTAGAATGGCTCTGAAGCAGCTGAAAAACAACAAGGCGTTGGGTGAGGATGAAATTACGGCCGAACTCTTGAAGGCGGGTGGAAAACCGGTCCTTAAGGCCCTTCAGAAGCTATTCGATATAGCAGAGGTGTGGTGGTACTCTCTTTAAGAAGGGCGATAATGCCCTGCTTAAGAGTTATAGGCCTATCTCACTTATGAGCCATGTCTACAAGCTGTTTTCCAGAGTCATCATGAACCGTCTCGCGCACAGGTTCGACGACTTCCAGCCTCCCGAACAAGCCGGATTCCGAAAAGGCTTTAGCACAGTGGACCACATACATACATGCTGTATAACCTGCATACATACATGCAGGTTATACAGAAGACTGAGGAGTATAATCAGCCTCTTTGCTTAGCGTTTGTGGACTACGAGAAAGCCTTTAATTCGATCGAGACCTGGGCTGTACTGCAGTCGCTCCAACGGTGCCAGACTGACTATCGGTATCATCGAAGTACTGAAGTGTTTGTACAAAAACGCCACCACGCCAGTCCGACTTCAGGATCAGACCTCAAAACCTATCCTCTTGCAGCGAGGTGGGAGGCAGTGAGACATCATTTCTCCAAAACTGTTCACGGCCGCAATGGAGGAAGTCTTCAAGGTTCTGGAATGGAGAGAGCTAGGCATTAATGTCAATGGCGAGTACATCACTCACCTTCGGTTTGCCGACGACACAGTAGTCATAGCTGAGACTACGGAGGAGCTCAGTATAATGCTTGGTGAACTCAGTAGAGCTTCTGTAAGAGTGGGACTTAAAATGAACATGGGCAAAACCAAGTCATGGTAAACAGCCATGTAGCACCCACTCCTATCAAGATCGGAGACTCTACACTCGAAATTGTGGACGACTACGGTTGCCGACATAGCACGAAGAATCGCCAAACTAAAGTGGCAATGGGCAGGGCACATTGCTCGCAGAACAGATGGCCGTTGGGGCCGAAAGGTTCTGGAATGGCGACCACGTACCGGAAGACGTAGCGTTGGAAGGCCTCCTACAAGGTGGACCGATGACTTGGTAACGGTTGCGGGGGTCCGATGGATGCGAGACGCACAGGACCGTTCGCTGTGGCGACGCTTGGGGGAGGCCTATGTCCAGCAGTGGACGTCTTTCGGCTGAAATGATGATGATGACGTTTGCCTGGGACAGACGGTCCAGTCGGGTAGGTCTAACTTCGAGAAAGAGATCAATTGTCGAATCCGACTCAGCTGGGCAGCGTTCGACAAGCTGCGCGGTATCTTCTCGTCCAATTTATCACAGTTTCTCAAGACGAAAGTCTATGACCAGTGCGTGTTGCCAGCGATGACATATGGCTCCGAAACGTGGTTGCTCATAAGAAGACTTAAAGTCACCCAAAGGGCAATGGAAAGGTCTCGGAGTTTCCTTGCGTGATCACATCCGAAATGAAGATATCCGCAGGAAAACTAATGTTACCGACATAGCTCGAAGAATCGCCAAACTTAAGTGGCAATGGGCAGGACACATTGCTCTCAGAACAGATGGTCGATGGGGTTGAAAGGTTCTGAAGTGGCGACTTCGTACCGGAAGACGCAGTGTTGGAAGACCTCTCACAAGGTGGACCGCGGGAATCCGATGGATGCGAGACGCACAGAACCAGTCATTGTGGCGACGCTTGGGAGAGGCCTATGTCCAACAGTGGACGTATTTCGGCTGAAATGATGATGATGTGTGTATTATGTAGATACGCATCAGGGTCTAGTGCGAGTTTGTTTTGCGTTAACGCGATCGACACGTTTGTGACGTTCGGCGCTGTGATTGGCCCGCTCTAAGCTCTTAAACAATCAGTGTTAACGTGAATACAACTCGCACTAAAGCCTCAGAAGGTCACTTAGAGACGAATGAGAATCATTGAGTGCTATTATTTTGCTGTGATCACTAATCCTCTGGTTAAGGACTTCGTTCCTTGTAGCAGCAGTCTATAAGGAGGATAGAAGACATTGCACATGCTAATAAAATGACCCATTGGATAATCTGTGTCGTGGATACCAATGCATGCACGAAACACATGAACAAACATCATACTCGGAAATATCTTGAGGCCATACAAATGCCGTCCTCGTGCTGAAATTCATATGGCGACTCTGAGTTCAGAACTTCGTCATCAATGTATCATTTAGGTTATTAGAACATAGAAGATAATATTTGTATGCCTTCGATAATTGATAAAACCAAAACCAGCATATCTAACAATCATGACAATATTTCGGATGCGTGAAATTGACCAAGGGTCTTACCATGACATGTTAGAATGTCAAGCGTGCGAGCGAAATAGAGAGATGCAGCTATATGCCCTATATAGCTCCATTCCTTTAAGAGTTCAGTTTAGTTTGTCAATTGGATCTGGTTAAGAGCTCTTGGTACGGCCTCTGAAACTTTATAAGGAAATTCGTTACTATGTTATTTTGTACACCAAAGAAATTAATCGCTACACACAAAATGCTCAAGAAACTAGGAAATGCAGATATCTCTTCCGATACGGAAACCTGACGCAGAGCTCGAGTGAAACCG
This sequence comes from Mythimna impura, assembly GCA_905147345.3. Classification (NCBI taxonomy): domain Eukaryota; kingdom Metazoa; phylum Arthropoda; class Insecta; order Lepidoptera; family Noctuidae; genus Mythimna; species Mythimna impura. The sequence continues at coordinate 13,421,985 of LR990356.1, read as the reverse complement.
GCGCATAGTAATCATGACTACTAAGGTCATTAAACAGAAGTGACAATGGAATATTTCAAATTATTTTATCTAGACCTACCTCAAAATTGGCTAACGAACTTTATAAAATTTTGTATGCAATAGATCCATATGAGCCTTAGTTTAGTATCTAAGGTCTTTTTTTAGATAGCATTTTAAGATGACAGCAGGACGAAAATATGCATCTTTAAGATGAGAGAAAAGGATAGGTAGCTATATTGCATGAATCCGACAGCTGTCACCCGCTCCATCCTATAGCAATTGTAGTGTAGTGTTAGATCTAAATGTAGGTTATAATGAAGCTGTCATAAACCTGGCGCCCATAATCGGCATTGGTAAGAAAAGGATCCTTCGGTACCCCTACATGCAATCGCACACTCTCGGAAACTATGCCTTGGTATGCATATAGGGATGCCGAAGGATCTTTTTCTTGCCGATTGCTATAATGGGCGCCAGGCCATATTCGAATAACAACTAAAGCCTCATAAACAAATAAAAGACAAAAAGGTAATAACTAAAAACATCTATTCATTATTTAACACCCTTATACAAATGAGCGTCTCGTTTTTCTTTTGTGCAGAAACAACAAAAGACTTGGATCGTCAAAAGTAGATAAAGACGTGTCTTAATTAGGTAGGCCAACATATTTTAGGTAATCTCATTCTTTTACTAACATTAGTCATGCATTACATTTGACTGTATTTAGTGTTGTTATCAATGAGTCACTCCGGTGGTTCCCAACCTTTCGGCAGGTCACATATGGCACAGCAACCGCTCACGTGGACTAATGAGTCATTTGGTCGCAGGTGTTGTATTTGACGATGTCAGTGTCACATACGATGAGTGACAAGCGTATTCGAATATTTTCAAATTGTATGTTTTCCTTTTTCAGTCACTGTTTTTTTTTTCTGTTGAGACACTCAGACTTTTACTTCTCACAAGGATTTGAACAGCTGATGCATTTTATTTATATTTTGTTCCTTTAGCAAATATTTTATGTCGGTTGAAGTAACAAAAATCGTAGTTTAGTTATTTATTTATTCATATAATCGCGTAGTAGTGTAGTTATTTATTTATTTAATCTTTATGCGGACTTAATTCCTTAGGCATTCTCTACCAGTCAACCCATCCGTCGTACCGCCGTCGTTTTTCATTTAATTATATTTTGAAGACAAATCCAAAATACTTACTGTTAACTGTCCATTTTTATAATTGTGTGGTTTGCCAAATTAGTTTTGTTTTTGTTTATTTCAATTTATATTTTTTATTGTTATTTTTCATTATTTATCTACATTATGCTCACATAATAGAAGCGACAAGAAATATGTAACCAAGATTTATGTTCATAATATGATTTAAAAGAGTGTTTATGGAGTTTGTTGCACGTTCTTCTCCATTGAGATCTCTTTGGAACGTGCAATTTAGCTTCGCTTTTTTTTAACCGACCGACATTTTGACAATTCCAAAATGCTTACAGTCTGTTTGAAATAAACGTTTCTGATTTATGTTTTTCATTTGACTTGGGACACAGTTAAAATAGTCAGTGATGCAGAACTGTGACGAACGTAAAGAGTAATGAGCCATATTGTGCTTCTAAATGCAAATTAAATTGTGATAATTATTTTGGTAATCCGTTGTAACTTCCTGTTGCAGGAATATAAAAGCAACGTATGTATATTGGTATACGTTTTCCTGCTTGTGATGTGTAGTAATGGCTTAGTAGGTTTAAAAATGTATGATAAAGCACGAATATACGTGCACAAAGTATTTTTTTCCTCCGATTTTTAACACCAACATAAATGCAAAAAAATATATGACAGAATCGGTATTATTAACCTAAATAATATGGTGTATATTAATATTGCTAGTGAAATGAGGGTGTGCCATATTGAAGTTTTCTTTGTATACCTAGTACCTACCCCTTGAAAATATACTGGCGTGATGAAATTGTGTAAACAATGAACAGACATACGATTGCATCAGTCCTGGGATTTTTGAGACCATTTATTGAGGAGTTCCATTGTTTAACTCCGTAGTTCTTCATCAGTTCTTCGCCAAATTTGCACGTAACCAGAACGGGACGAAACGAAAGGAAATTTAGGAAATAACTCTTTCGAATGAAACCAGAAACATCGAATTGAGAACCTCTTTTTTTAAGTCGGTTTAAAAAATAAATGAAATAGAATGTAAATACAGGAATGACGATCAGAATTAAGTCAATCGTTACTTTACTTAAATCAATGTACTCATTAAATATACAATGTCCCACAGTAGTATACATTGGAAAACCGATCTAAGAATTGAATATACAACACAACAGAAGTGATATTATTTGGTTTTCAAAACATAGAACTTCGTTGTCGTATAAAACGCCCCTAACTTAAAGCTTGAAACACACAGGATGCAGGGCCCGACCATGCCTTATGCGCCATGCGTTAGGGGCAGCGTGACTGTGCCCTTAAATTACCAGAACATAGCTTTCTGTGAAATTGTTGCGTCAATCGGCACAGATGGATTGCTATGTCAATGAGTAAGCAGATCATTCCAAAGTATAGTAGAATGACTCAAATTATGAGTTATAGTCACACTCATTTATTAATCAACATCATTAGCAATACAGCCTAAACTTTACTTGTGATTATTTGCAAAGTATTCATTACATCAGTAATTGACACACTAAGGCTTACTTTCTACGGATGCGTAGCTTCATAGACGCGTATTCATCATTATACGCTTGATGTACGCCTGCATGAAGCTTACATATAAAACTACTATATAAAACTCTGTCGCCGAAGTGGCAGCATCGTACCGTCGCGTCTATGAAGCTACGAGTCCTTGGACAGTAGGCCATAGTTTTGTATGTAAGCTTCACGCAGGCGTACACTAAGCGTATAATTACGAATACGCGTCTATGAAGCTACGCGTCCGTCGACAGTAGGCCTAAAGAGCAAAGTCGTCTTTTACTGCGAAGACGGTTGCAGAATGAATCGTCTCCTTAGTCAATGCGTAGCCAAAGGCTAGGTCTGTTTGCTTGTCGGTACACGTCAAAATATTTTTTATCAAATCAATACAGTAGTCATTTAGATAAGAATGTTATCTAAGTTTATAATAGATCAGATAGATCATAGTACATAATTGATTAATCATTTTAATCAATATCTACATCATTTGTTTTAAAAGGTAAATAATTTTATCATCACAATCTCGATGTTTTTGGAAACATCAAGAAATTTCGCGGACACAAACTAAGGTTCAATCATTATTTTTCTAAGGTTTATTATGTTAAAATGGGTATATCTGTATCGGGTATCCGTTCGTTGTGGCGACACTTGGGAAGGCCTATGTTCAGCACTAGATATCTTTTGGCCGAAATAATTTATTAATTTATACATTTATTTAAACTTCATGTACAGAAGTGGTACATAGGCGGACTTAATGCAACAAGGCATTCTCTACCAGTCAACCTTTGGGTTAAAAAAGACAACACAATATACACAACACAATAATGATGATGATAATGAATATATCATGGATACATTAATATTATTTGAATCAGAACACAGTGTAAATAGTCATCTTCAATAACCACAGTATTCTGCGGTGCGTCTCTTTGTTGAGCGAGACACATGTTCCTTCAGTTGCCCTTTGCGTACCAGGGCCGCGGTTGTGACTCTTTCAAATAATTTCGCAGCCCTTTCAAACCATCCCGCAGCGCCCAAATAGCCTGACAACGCCCACTGTTGAGCATATACCTTTCTTTTCTTGTGCCCATCCGTACATTCTAATGCCAAACTAGCTGAACAAGTTTTTAAGTTTGTGAAGGAAAACTAGAAAAAAAATGTAACATTCATAAAGTCAACGTACTTACTAGTGATTCCCGTTTTCCTTATAAAACAATACTTACTAACACAACCCAAATATGTAAACTAATCACCATTACATTACTCATAAATAAATTGCAAAACTTCAGAGTACATACTCTTATTCATGTAAAAACTATTTAATAGTAAACATTATTATATTGAAAACCCTGTTACTCATGGAGTATTTGACGTCAGGAGTGGGGTCGAGGACAGTTTAAATCACGTTGAGGTGCCATCTGACGTCAATCCACGTCATAGTGAGGTCAGTCTCATCGGGGAAGCTTGTGAGATAGATATTACTACTTTATACGGTACAATATATGAAGTTATCATATGTCTATTTATGGATACTTTATTCAAATGGTTGAATGAGGAAAAACTGTGCTGTGTTGTATTTTTGGTGGAGCACAAGGAAACTTTAAGGTGATCCATTACAAACTACAAACGCTAGAGGAGCCAAACACGAGCTCAGCTCAAATACGTATAGTGTGGACCGATTCCAGAGGAGCCGAGTACGACCGAAATTACACGAATTTGAGCTCGGGTCGTATTCCGCTCGTGCTCCGTGCTCAGCTCCTGTAGCGTAGACCCTCCTTTATATTTAGGTTTTAAATGAACTCAAAGCATTAATGAGGGATTTTATTTTGAACATACGATATAACAAGAAAAATAAAAAACACTTAACTAGTTAAAATTACATAATATATACACAATAACTCCTATCTAAAATATGGCGTCAAAAAATTCATCCGCATCGCTGTCGACTGGAAGTGTGCCCAAAAGACTGGTGGCATTGCCACGTTGTATGGCAATGCTTAATCTCTGACCGAGGTAAAAGCCAGCCCTTTGGTCACGCGAAGTGTCAACTAGCCGTTTGGATAATTCTTTAAAAAGGGCATGAGCACTCAGACCCCACGGCCCAAGAGTCTCAACCCCAAACGGCTCAAAAATATAACTACCGACGAGGTTGTTATATTTCCGCCGCTTGAGGTTCTGCGCAGCCGCAGCGGCAGCACAGCGCGACGAGCTAGGAAGATGGGCTAGAAGCTAGAAGCATTAATTAATTAAAATATGCAGTAGTTTGCGTCTGTATATCACGGAGTCAGTTATTCAGAAGCCTGTTGCCCGTGTTAAAGCGTAGATTCCCATATGAAAAAGCTAGCAAAAACTTGCTAGTTTTTTTTTAAATATAAAACCGTATGCATTAACAATCATATAATCTCTTATACACAAGATACCCTGAACAACTATTTGTAGGCCACACAAATCTATAGGTACATATAATAAATCTGTAGAAGTTTTTTGTTGTGCGCGCGTCACGTACCTACTATAGAACTTTTATACATTAAAATTGTGTGCAACTTGAAATATTACTTAGGCTTTATTTCATCGCAATCGGTTGACTATATCGACAGATATACTACAATCATTGACTGTTAGGCGGTATTAAGTTCGCCGGGTCAGCTAGTATTTAATATGACGTTGAGTTTGAAAGAGAACTGTAGACAAAGATGTTTTTATTATGATGCTGCTACCTCTGATCTATCTAAACCCACATAGTCTTTAAATGTATGTTATGCCTTACATACTCGCAATATTAATGGAACAACAATTTACCTCATTCAATGAGGAAAGCCAGCCGTCGATGAAAACAAATGAAACATAAATTATTCAATGCTTGCATAACAGGCAGTAACTATGATATTCAGTTCAAAATAACGGATCTGTGTAATATTCCTGGAACTCGATACTAATTCCCCCGTTCCGATAATACTGGTATTCGTTGCAACAATATTGATTGTGATGTTTCTACGAACAGGATGGAATATTTCCCTTGGATAATTCTGCAAAAGCTTATGAAGCCTCTCTTTTAGAGCAGTTTCTCGGAATATCCTTTGTAATAACACTTTTGGGGCTTATGTTTATGCAGTTTAACAATAACTTCACAGGTAAAAAAATAGAAACAGGAAATAATTATAATGATGTGTACAAAGCGCTTTTAAAAACTCCTTAGACATCAGGAATTTCATTTACATCACTGTCAATGTGAATAGTGTTTAGAAAGAACACTGGCATACTTAAACTTAATAGCAATGCTGATTTGATTCTTTAACCAAAGAGAAGGCCAGCCCACTGTTCACATGAAGAGTAGACTACTTGTTTTCTAGTAACCCGAAAACCTCGACAAGTACTCGGACTCCATGACCATTGTTTCAATATCAAACGGCTTAAACATATAGCTTCCAATTTCGATAAGGTTGTGCTCGTGAAGCGCTTGTTACTAAAAGAGCTATATGAGTATACATGTGAATGGATGGAGAGGGAGGCAATAGGAAAGATGAACGGATTGTGTAAGGATTGATATGAAACAAGAGTTAATGATAGCGTGACAGAAGATAAACCGAATGCAACAAGAAAAAAACGCGTTGCGTCGACCCCAAATTGCACGGGGCAAGGACAGGAAGATGATTATTTAGGTTACACTCGTGAACGTTACGCTTGTGGCGACTGGTCGTCTTTCTTGTAAAATTTTTATATTTACCCCTTTTGAGGTTTTCTGCATCTACACCACCCACCCCAGCACAGCCCGTTGCGCTGAGAAGATGAGACGGTTCACGAATGTGACCACATGTTGCATTATATACCAAAGGCTTATAAAACGTCTAAGGCATTATAGTCATCCAGCCTGGCCTCTTCCCATCGTCACAAGACAAGCTATTGGGTTCTAAAATAACTGATATTCTGGCATTGTCAAAAGCCACATAGCTGATGTCATTAATACTGACATGTTGTGCTCCTGTAGAAAAAGTCATAAGCTCCAGGCTGGTCGATTGCTTCACTGCAATGACAACGATATTGAGTTCCAGGACTCAGACGCAGACCTGTATCCGGAAGATGTTTGACGGCAGTGCCTGTAGTCAGTCTCCACTCCCAATTACTCACAGCCAGCAGACTGCTACGCGCATTCTCACGCTCATTTAATCTATTTATTCTATTATCTACCAAGCGAACCAATTTATCTGGGCTGGGAATGTCTATCCTGTATCCGCCATTCCTGATCCTGAGTCACGTTTCTTCTTTCATCGTGGACAATCCCGAGATGAATTCAGTGACAGTGATTCATCACGCAGAGATAATTATTATTATTATACATATCAAGCATCCAAGCTCGATCAGACACTCTTTATTTATAAAACATTATCTTGTCCAATATTGATGGCGCTCACTTTAATTGTTTGAGAATTGAGTTAAAGTCATTTATTTTAAATAAATAGTGATTGATTGATCAAAACTTTACTCCTACAGTCCACTGTTAACTAATCAATCATATATGCATATGATACATGAATCATGAACTCATATTAAAAAAAAAACAATAATGAAGATATTATATCGATATCGTTGTTTAAAAGCTGTTTAAGGTTCCTAATTCAAAATTATACATGGTCAATTTGAATTTAGAATTCGCTAATCAGTTTTTTAAACTGCGCATAAGGTTAGTGATATTTATAATAACTAAGGCTGTAAGTATCGTCACCAGGCTACAAGAATGTTTTAAAGAGTTCCAGTGGCCCCCTGAAACGTAAAGAACAACTGATGGCTGGGTTTTAGTCAGTTAAAGTTTGACACTCTACCCTACCGCTCCACCCAGAGCGGAAAAGGTTATTTGATGATGAGTATTTATTGGTAGATCATACAAGGTATACGTTAAAAGTTTTTAGGGTGTAACAGTCCATTATAAAATGGTAATTTGGAAAAATTACAACTTTAACTTTGAGAAAAGAAATAAATAGAACGCAAAAGTTTCTAAAACTACGTGGTTGCACATTTTGCAAGTCATCTGCCATAAATCCAAAGACGCAAACAAAATTTGGCATGCATAATCAGGTAAAAAAAAGAAATATTGGCCAAGCAACAGCATTAATCATTTCTTTCCGCAAATAAAAAGATGATGCACAATTCTTAAAATACCCACAACAAATGCCAATAACGTAAAAAAAACAAAAGCTATTAAGACAGAACGCGTCACGTCATGGGTTTCGAATTAATGTAATGAAAGAGATGATCTCATGGTTAGCTTGAATAAAGATGACCTTACTTCGGGCTACGGGAATAACCATAACTACCTGCCTGATCATTTTTTAACTTTGCAAATGATACTTATAATTTTTTTATTCCACAACGCCATCTAGTCCCAAAATAAGCAGAGCTTTTGCTACGAGTACTAGACAACGGATAAATAAACTTATATATTTATAAATACATACATATTATAGATAAATTACACCCAGACACAGAACAAATGATCGTGCTCATAACACAAACTTTGGTCTTGGTTGAGAATCGAACCCACGACCTACGGCATAGCATTCAGGGCCATTGACCACTAGACCGACAGGCCAGTCAATATAAAAACGTACAGAGATTCTGGTACGAGCTTGTGACAACATTCGCTTCTAATAAATTTTATAGAAAAAGAGGTTTTCAATTATTGTCACCAGACTGCGCTTATAGGTACAGTTCAAGTACAAATTGACGATTAGCGCGATCGAGTACGTCAAAAAACACTTTTACTTTAAGTTTGTTTTACGTTCATGCGATTGACACGTTTACCGCGTTTGGTTCATTCATCATTGGTTAAAAGCTTGGAGTGGGTCAATCGGAGCCCCGAACTTCATAAACGTGTCGATAACGTTAACGTAAAACAAACTTACTCTAGGTACTGTGTGTTAACATTGGATGTGAGATACATGAAACCTGGAAATATGACAGTATAAGTCAGAAAACCCAGTAGTGAGGGATTTCGCGCTGAAATTATAATGATGATGACAGACAAAAACCAAATATGTAGTCGACTAGTCAACCTATCTATCGAGACTATCAGATTCGCTAATTAATCTTTATTACTACACTAACCATCAATCAAATTAAAATGTCATTGAATTGATATAGTCCTGATAAACATAAATTACGTAAAGTTAAAAATAGTTAAGAGCAGTACCGGATCATACAAAAAAATTTTTGGTATGTGGAGTGCTAAAATGAAATGTTTGCGGTGAAAGTCACAATACTGCGATTACCAAACCAGACGGATTGGCAGACGATGGGCGTATGAATATGTGCATTTTCCCTTCTAGCTTTTCTATTGGACTGTCATCGTCTTAAGTGCATAACAAAACATAAAGCAAACTTTATTAATCCAATACCATCTTAAATTTTTATTGTTACTAGTTTTTCCAGTGGCTTAACTAATCCAATACTATCTTAAATTTTTATTGTCACTAGTTTTTCCAGTGGCTTAATTAATCCACTACTATCTTTAATTTTAATTTTAATTGTCACTAGTTTTTCCAGTGGCTTATTAAATCCAATACTATCTTATATTATTATTGTCACTAGTTTTTCCAGTGGCTTAATTCATACCACCATGATGAAAAGGTTCTTGGTACTAATTCAGATAATGGTTTACCTGTATGCAAAATTTCCTCTAATTCTAGTTATAAAACATTAGTTTTAGTACTTATATGCGAAACCCGAAACAAGTGCCTAGTATTTTTAGGCAAAGAATCTATGTACAAAATTTCATCACTGTATCATATAAAATCATAAAGTTACAAGCTTGTTATGTTACCTGGTTGTGCGCACAAATACATGTTCACCGGGCTATCCGGGCAACTGAGGGGTTATAGTGCGCTGGCGCCTGATGCCCCCTATGGCCTGCCGTAACCTGTGTTTTACTTAGTTTCGGTGACGTCCAACCTGCGACTTTTTTTAAAAAAAATTTGGTTAAAATCTAACATGGTGTAAAAATTGTTAGAATCGATTCAGTTACTGATTCTGAACAAACTATATTCAGGTTTCGCATATAGGTATTAAAAATAATATCTCGCTCGAAAGCTGGCTTCGTCAGTAAAAAATTGAGAACCCGATTGCAGCGCCACCCACCGTGTCCAATTGTATTTTCTAACCATCCAGAGACCCACTCAAATATACCTACACACAAAGTTTTATCCAAATCAGTCAAGCCGTTTAGGAGGAATTAGGTAACAAATGTACAAAAAAAATATCTGTTATGGTCTAGTATCTGTTGAAGCGTGATTGATTAACCTACATCCAAACACACATACACATTTATAATATTAGTAGCATGATGTTGTTCTGCCAAACATTGTTACTTCTAGGTCGTCATTAATTAAAAACTGAGCAAAACAGATAAGGCCAATGATATCGAAAGGACGGAAACGCCTCACGGGGGCACGACTCTTTATGGAAGAGTACCACGAATCGAGACTACATACGTGACGTCGAGTGCAAAAGAACACACATAGAATGCATAGGTATGTCTCTCATTGCGCCGTAATAACTGCAGGCTAAAAACACTGAGTCATTCACCAACCAGACGTGTTTAGAAATCAATGCTTGTTATGAAATTTAAGTATTAATAATTAGTGTATGTACTCTGATATAACAATAGTTAGTATGAGTAGTCAAAACAATGACACACCCCCGGTGAGAATGGTTACAACACATTGCACTGTCGTGCACGGGGATGGGAAGATTGACTCATTACATCGTTGGCCATTGTAAAGACCAGATGACGAAGTACTAATTTATGAATCATACCAGCAACTAGAAATCCCTCTAAAGGGCTTTTCGTACCTACCCTTTTGGTGGCTGTAGATCGGATGTTTTTGAAACGTTACATGCCAGGAATGAATATAATATTAAATCATTAGTACTAGTGTGTAAGATTTATTGGACTAAACTAAGCCAAACATAATATATGCTGACAATTTTCCAATGATTCAGATAATAACATTATCTTATATTTCAAAGTGGCATTACTATGATTAAAAACACATTAAGGGGCTCCTTTTGAAAATATGCGTTTTTCGTTTGTATAATTACGTTAAAAGGGCATCATAAAATTCAAGAACACTACAACTGTAATACTACACAATACAATACTTTGATCTGTGATCTTCAATTTTGTACATTTTCTTTTTCATTTATTGTTCTATAAACAATAAAAAAGTGTCTATTTGCGTTTATTGTGTTTCAACTTTTTTACCTAAGCAATTACCAATACAAAATTTATACCTGTCTATAGAGAATATAATGATTGTAAATATTGTACAAATACTTTTTTACTAACAGTACATATTTTTTGAGAGAATTAGCATTTTTTCTATTCTCGGTAACTAATTTTCAAATCATAGGTCGCCTAGCCTTTTGGACTGGTGGACGTGGTGTATGTCATTTTTCTCGCCAAAACGCGAGAACGCGCGTAGGTATTTATGTAGATTTATCGTTCCATCGTAGAGGAGCCCCCTGTTCGCATTGATGGAAAATTATATGTTATGCTTTTAAATAGGGTAAATGGAACTATATTATCTATATAAAAGCATAACATCTAGGATCTGTATGACTGGACCTAACTTTGAAAGTACAAAGTACGTACAACAAAATTTAAATAGACCTGGTTTTGAACCCGCAACCCAGTACAGAGGCACTAACTTGTTTTGTATTTTTAATAGCATATGACCTTGATAAGTGCGAAGTATTTTAATGCATATTAATAAATAGTTAACTCAGTGACCTCTAGTTAATTGGAATTTAATTGGTCGAGTACGGAAAGTAATCACGTTCGAGTTAGTTCCTCATTCCAATCTATTCGAAGTTGAAATTATTGCAATATTTTGATAGGGTTATTTTGAGAGGCCCTAAAACGAAGCGGGCTTTTAAAGTCAGAAGCTTTTTGGATCGGTGAATATTTCAAAGTTCAATTTTTCTACGACAAACGATTTTTAGACGATATGATTTAAGGTTTAAAAATTTCAAGACTATAGTGAAATACAGTATAACATTGTTATTATTGCCGTTTCGGAAAATATAAACCAATACACATACAACATCATTATTGTTTACGAAGAAGGCATGAGCATTAATAAACACCAAATTTAATGTTACCACATAAGATAAGCAGAGCTTATACAGAGTGGGACAGAAGTGATTTCATATAATATGAATACGCTAGAATTTTTTGCAACAGTCGTCTTACATTATACTGACTGGTGCCCGCGACTTCAACTGCGCAGGATTCGACGCAATGCCTTTATAAATGTCTATGTGTTATTATTATGTATAGGCTATATTATTGTAAGGTTTCATTAAAATTCATTCAGTAGTTTTTACGTAAAAGTAGTACAACAAACAACAAACTTGCGCATTTTTATTATTAGTAGGATTTATTATTATTTGAAAGTCATGTTAAAGACAGGCTGATAGAGAATAATTAGTTGACAATTAACAATGGGGTACACACTGTAAAAAGCCGAATTGTTATTTTGTAATGCTTTTTTTTATCAAAATCTGGGCAATTGTTTAAACACTGCGTGCAAAATTAGATATATTGAGCGGCAAAGCCGCTATATTGGTGGATATCACCAATATAGTTATGTAATCAATAATAATTTGTGCTTTTCAGGCCCAGTGAAATGCTATAAGTAAATCCAGCTCCACAGTGTCCTCAAAGCGGCAACAATTCAAAACGCCTTATAGCACAAGTGAGCATCAACGCAGGAGTTGTTCATTTGATATTATTTATAATTTTTCCGACTTAATGGCATTTTTATTGTTTGGTGTAGGATATATTCCAATGACCTTTCCCGCTTTGAGGTGGACGAGAGGGCGTGTCAGACTATAACTGACTAAAACTACACCTGTGTCCTTCAGTTGCCATTTGTGTTATAGAACCACGGATTTCCTTTTCAGAAAATCCTAAAGGTTTTGCAGACATATTTGAGGCGCGCGTGGAACATTACGCGCCGTCGATGCTTCGGGCTCGGTCCGGACAGTTACTAAACGACCGGACGGCGAGCTACCTATTGCTCGTCGTTCCCAAGCTTGCGCCTACGGTAGCTGGGGTTCACCCTGCGACTCCCGACTCACGATAATGGCATCAATTTAACACTTTTAGATAAGATTTCTGCCAAGACAGATCCTATTTTTGCCATTTCCAACGAAACAACAGCCAATTCTCATTATGACTTTAACCGACTTATTATTTTTTTTTCTTTCCGAGCTTCCATAACGTAACTACTGTATTACACCTCTTAGTAGCAGTCTCAGGGATGTTAATGACTGACTCACAAGATCACAAGCCAACTCCTGACTCATCAAGGAATCGACAGCCGGCAAATCAGTGGCATGTTTTATTAATTGGCCATTTGAATCACTTCGCCGTACGTTTGTAACTTGCATGTTAATTATCAATGAGTGAGTGCGTGATTGGAATTTTATAAGGAATAATTATTATCGTATCGTAACTTGTGACTCAAAGGAAGCTTGACATACTAATGAAGTATATTAGAATACTTAGAATATTGCATAGGGATTGGACATCATCTGTGATTAATTGTTGTATTATGTTCTCGATTACTAATGAGATTATTATTGTCTGTGAGGTAACTAAAGGGTTTATTGAGATGATTAATTGAATATGAATAGGTCCATCTAGGTAGGATAATAGACTAGAGCTGCGAGATTGTTTCAAAGAGTTACTGCGATCCTAGAACAGAAAGGGTAACTGAAGGTACACAGATGGGTTTTTGTCTGTCGATGGCACCTGTTCCACGCGCGCCTCAAGGAGATGTCAGTAAGCCGTAGGGGCCCAGCAGGGTCGAAGCCTACTGGGGCCAAGGGTCTGCTTCTGAAAGGAAGACTTGGCCCTGGTACGAAAGTCAACGAAGGAACAAGAGTGGGTTTTTAGTCAGTAAAAGTCTGACACTATAGCCCGCTCCACCCAAGAGCGGGGATGTCATTAGATGATTTTCCCACTGAAAAAAAAAACTCTCTCGCCCCACTCAGAGTAGTGGCGGTTTTCTGATGATTTTCTACTTTAAAAAATTATAAATAACTAAGGGCGTCTCGTAGTGCAGGTCAAAGTGAGGGCACCAGGCCACGTGGTAGATCACCAATGAGATGGACAGACCAGATCAAGGTCGCAACTATGTGCTCCATTTATGAATGTACCCGGAAAGCTGCAGTCCGCAATGAATGGCGCCGTGTTACCAAGATGATCACTCATCGTTATTCACAGTGATGACCAATATAAAACTGTCAGACCCTTCTTATAGTCCATATTTTGACAAGTTTTTAGGCTAAAGTAGAGGTTGAGAAATAACTTAACTTCAAATGCTTAAATCAGATATCGTGGGTAAATTAGTCTCTTCTTCTTCATCGTATTTATAGTTCTATATTACTTGCATTTTGATCAGAATTCTGCCAGCTCAAAAGCGCGCAGCGTTACAATTTGCTTCGAATTGGCCTTTAAGAGCGCGGAGTTTCTCTGAGCCTGCCTCGAGTGTCAGCTCGTCAATTTTATTGGTCTCTATTCTAGCAAAATAATAAATAATACGATACGCTATTCTCTGGCCGACCGAAGCAATTACGATCAAAGTTTTAAGACAGCTTCGGACATTCTCTGTCGTAATATAAGTACCAATTTATAGTTTATATCCATAGAGGATTTAGAGGTATTTAATAAAGTATAGCTATAGTACTCATATTATATTTTTATTTATTTATATTTTATTTATTGGGGAAAACAAACAATAACACATAGGGAATGACAGAAAAAAGGCTTAGAAATAGTTTTACACATGTGATATCAACAACGTTCTCCACGTATAAAACGTGTGACACTTGGTTTGACAAGAGCTGTAATTATTTTTTTATATGAATGCGAAAAGTTTTTTAAAATTACAATGTAGAGGATATAAGTCATTAATTGTAATCGTAATTATTAGTTAAGGGTTTTTATTATTTCGTCTTAGTGTGCATATTATTTATCATCATCATTTCAGCCGAAAGACGTCCACTGTTGGACATAAGCCTCCCCCAAGTGTCGCCACAATGACCGGTCCTGTGCGTCTTGCATCCATCGGATTCCCGCGACCCTCAGGGTCATCGGTCCACCTTGCAGGAGGCTTTCCAAAGCCGGGTACGTGGTCGCCGTTCCAGAACCTTTCGTCCCCATCGACGATCTGTTCTGCGAGCAATGTGCCCTGCCCACTGCCACTTAAGTTTGGCGATTCTTTGGGCTATGTCAGTAACCTTGTTTCTCCTTGGTTCTTTGTGCATATTATTATATTTGTTTATTTATTGTAGTTAAGTATTTTTTAAATTAAAAAATAGTAGATTTAATTTAAAAAAAAAAAAACTATAAACTCAAGTAAAGCAGTGTCCAAATATTTATTTAACCTACCACCGCACCCAAAATCAGCATTCTTCGCAATTACCACAATATTATACCTGAAGCAGTTGATCAAACATGTCTTACTAATACGATGTAATTTATTCAAATTTTTAACATACAAATTACGGTCACTTGTCACACATACCTCCCCCATTACTTAAGTAAACATTATTCGTTCTCGACTTAAATTTTTGACTCATCAACTTAAAAAGGATAACTACGTTCGAGTCGAGTGAGCAAGTAGACTGACCGACTAACACTTCAAGTCACTATCCCGAAACTACAGACGAAAAGTTACAGATAAAAAGGTTTCAATCCATTACCTGTCTAGTTCCACAATTTTGGGAATGTCAATAAAAGATTAAGAAGAAAAAAGCAGTGGATTCAAAAAAAGAATAGTTCTCGTTTAATACGGTCGTAGTAGAATTACAACGGAGAGTTGAATGACTGAATGAGTCACTCTTTCACAACGCTACGTTCTTGAAAAGGTCATCGTGAAGTTGGTTCATTGATTTTTTATTTCTCACGACTGTGTGGGTGTTTGTGTCAGTGTGCACTTGTAGGTGAAATTTATTTAAAGCTTATGACTCAGACGTTACACTTTCGTTTGATATAAAGTTAAGTTTCCAACTTAAGGTTTTTTGCATACCTGACTACAATGTAATGGTAAAGTCCCGTAATATAAAAGTTGAGGAAAAATTTCACTGTCACAGCGTATTGTCTGAATTGTTAATAAAATAAAATACACGTAGATTCTAAGAAAATAGGAGCTGTAGACAACTTAGCAAATGTAAATTGAATATTTTACAAATAGTTTCATTGACTTCCACTTCACTTTTTTTAGCTCTTTGATCGCACCTTGCCTTCATATGCAATCTCATAAAGACATGGTCAACTTACTGGAATACGACACATCTCTAAAGCTAAAGTAATTACAACTGTGGCATCTTCACCTGGAGCATCTATCCTGCTCCAGGTTGAAGATGCCACAATTACAAGTTAGTACCTATCTGCGGGTTACTTAATAAAGCATCTCAGAAATGACTGGCTGAAATACTCTGGATGTCAACATCGCACTCTAACCATGAGGTATTTTTGAGGGACAGGCGCATAAATAGTTATGTTGCTTGGAAAATGTTAAGTTTTCCTATCGGCACGTTTTTTCCGCCCACAAGTGGAAATTAGGTACCGTGGCAATTCGATTAAAGAGTTTTTGGCGAGATTTTTTCCTGATTCCTGGTGGATATTGCGGTGTCAAATTAATATAGTTTTGTACCTTAATTGTCTTTAACAATCTCATAGAAACAGGCACAACAGGTAAAATGGAAAAGACTACCTATTGACTGGCGACGGACTCGATAAATTGACTGCCACACACAACACGGCAAAATCATAACAACATTACATTCGCATTCTAACAAAGAAACAAACTAGTCACTTTGTCAATTTGTGTCAAAAATAAAATATTTTTAGGGTTCTGTACCTCAAAAGGAAAAAAACGGAACCCTTATTGGATCACTTTGTTGTCCGTCTGTCGTTACGATACGGCCGTTTATGTCACAAAAAATATATATACCTACAGTATACGAGTATTTCGACTAACTTTTTTTGCGATTCGGAAAAATCTTCGTAGCTCAATTGAGTTTCTTTTCATCGAGAATTGTAGTTTGTACGGAATCCTCAGTGCGCGAGTCCGACTCGCACTTGCCCGTTTTTTTAACTTGATATTGCCTAAATGTACAAATCGTTCAAAATTAAAATAATTAAAAAAACAAACTCGATAAAAAACTGGCTCTTCATTTTGAGATTGATGTTATCTACCAAAGTATTTTCCTCAGAGCTTGGTTGTTAGAAAGCATTTCATTTGCTAATACTGCGACTCAACTTTTGACATGTTATCTAAACATGCGGTTAAGCTAGTTAGGATATATTAAATTTTGTTTTTTTATTTAATTAGTATTATTGATGAGTTCGTGGTTGACCACTATCTCACTTGAAGGCAAGAGATGGTATGGTTGACGACGGAGCACGCTTATTTTCTGTTAAAAAGTAAATTAAATTATTAAAATCTTTTCATATATTCAGGGCAACGACCCAAATGATGACATAAATACGCTGTCATGACCACCTACGGGCACTTTATAAGGATGACAAGCACCTACCACTGGCCTACCGGTACCGTGCTTGTAAGCCATTTTTAGGGTTCCATACCTCAAAAGGAAAAAACGGAACCCTTATAGGATCAGTTTGTTGTCCATCTAACTGTCTATCAGGGCCCTTTATCTTAGGAACGCGTGGAGGTATCGAGTTGAAATTAAAATAGGTACTCAAATATGCGATCCCTTGAAGTTGTGAAAAAAATCAAACTTCTGAGTTAACGAAAAAAAAGATACGGCCGTTTATGTCGCAAAAAAAAACGTGTATTTCGACACTCTCAAGGAAATCAAAATTCATAGGGTACTTCCCGTAAACCTATGATAAATGTAGGAAAACATCTGAAAACGGTAAATTTGTAGTTACGTCAAAAAAAAAACTTTTTTCCGATTCGGAAAAATTTTCTCAACTCAATTCGGGAATTGAACTGTTTTCTTATGTAAGTTTTGTACGGAACCCTCAGTGCGCGAGTCCGACTTGCACTTGCCCGGTTTTTTTTTTATTATGAATGCGCGTTTGTTCACCAATGCCATTTTATGTGACACTTTTATTTAGTAATTGGAAGTCGAAATTCCAAAGGCAGACTTGGATATAGAAGGCAGGTATTATGTTACAATTTAGGCAACTTCTTGGATTAAATGGTCTTTTATGTGAACTTGCCAGCCTTTCTTTTGAGAAGGGAAATCATCAAATCATTCTTCCCGCCCTGGGTGGGGCGAGAGAAAGTGTCAGCCTTTTATTGACTAAAACCCACCTGTGGGCTGTTTTTCTCCAGTTGTCCCTTGCACTGTAACTCTTTCAAATAATCCCGCAAACTGGGTGAATGCATTTGGTACAGTTGATTCGGGAGGAAGTCCATCCAGCACTGGATTGAATTTAATGTGCTATTGTGTTGGCGGATGAAAGTATGCAGCATTACGGAAGACGGATATTGTGGTGCACCAAAAAAACTGCCCTTATATTGCAGAATTAAGGAGACACCTATGTCCAGCCTCATTATCTTAATTTTCCTGCCCTTACCCCGTTTTATTTGGGGTCGGCGCAACACGTTTTTTTTCTTCCATTCTGTCTTGTCACCCGTCACGCTATCACTAACTCCCTTTTCTTTTATATCACTTCTCACACAAACCATCTTTTTTTGGTACCTATATCCAGCCTATGACTCCGATTATAGGCTATACTGGTTAAATTAGATAACTAGAACGACAAAACACAAAGACAATCATGTTGCATAGCTTTCTAAGCAGCATGATTGTGTTTTGTGAATGGAATAAATTCAATCATATACAGTGGAATACTACAAGCTGATATGTTTGAAGATAAAATAATCAATTAATAAACGACAAATAATAATATTGTCAGTAATCTGGCACTGTTATCAGGACATTCAGGTGTCTCTTAAGGTTTTAATATTAGTCATTGTATTATCTGTATAATTTACTTCAGTATTATTGTAACGTAACATGAGGTTTGAGTTCCTGTCTCCGATCATCGCATTAGCAATTTAATAGGACAGTAACCGATCGAATTGTAGCGTAACTTCGCAATTACAGTACATTTAGTGCACTGACAAAAATAAAATTCAAATTAATGAAGAACATTTAATAATGCTATTTTTTTCATGTAAGGACTTCAAGGGAGGCATCCAAGATCCTGAAATGCAAACGGTAACTGAAGAAATACGGGTTGGTTTCAGTCATTTGATGACTTTCAACGCTCAAAAACAAATGAAAAACTTGATTTGAGTTCCATTAATGCCAAAAGTGCTTACAAATATCCATTATTTTATAACATACTAGCTTCTGCCAGCGGCTTCGTCTGCGTGATATTTGGTTTCTTCATACAAAATTTGGACCAATTAGAGGGGGAATTTCGTAAAATCCGTTCTTAGCGGATGTCTACACCCTATATGCGTTCCTATGGAGGAAACCTACCTGCCAAATTTCAAGTTTGTAGATGTTATAGTTTCTGAGATTTCGATGATTAATCAGTGAGTGGTATTTCGTTTTTATATATTTATATAGATTTGTTTACCAAATAACGAGTCATGTAAGAAAGATACTTACAACACACACACAAAACTACACTACTTACTTACACTTTAAATGTAAATATAGTTGACCTTTTTACCTACTACGATATTTTTTTACTTTTTAACTATTAAACTTTAGCACGCAACTTTGTAGCGTTGGATATTCTGACTCATCAGGGTAAACTTAGTGCGCCCCCATTCAAGGTCAAATCTATTTTCACTTAAACTAACAATCTATAAGAATTTATAACACCTAAAATAAAAGGTGACGAGTTCAATGCCAAACAAAAAACAACTGCAACACTTTTTTATAAAAATAGCAGAGAAAGTATGAGCTTTTATAAGATTTTATGTATGCCATTAACGTTTAATGGGCATGCCCCACTCGATGAGATCACTTCAACAAGTGGAGCTGGATTTCGTTTATGCGTTTGTACCTTTACTGCGTTATAAATTGAAGTACAGGATTATGCAATACTGTACCGAGTTACACGTTTTATGAAAGCGTTAAATAAAGCTCGACATTTTAATTAGTAAGGGTAATCTTACAAAATGATAAAAGGGTAATGAAAATATGTAACAAGAGTACTTTCAGTAAAACTTTACTGTGAGAATTACTTAAGATTTGAATTTCGGCTGTCGGTGTTAATTAACGAAGAGACAAAACTATTATAGAAATACCGATTTCCGAAATTAAAGTTATTTTGCGCTTTTAATGTTGTTTTTACATTCAAGTCGGTTGTATTTTTTTTTTTTTGTAAAAAGTTTTTTTTATAAGTTTACTTATAGACACAAAAAAATATAGTATAGCCTAAAAAAATACAATTAATGTTAACTTATTCCGGATTGTCTGCTTGCAGAACAGATGTTCGATGGGGCCGAAAAGTTCTGGAGAGACGACCGCGTACCGAAAGACGCACCGTTGGATAGCCATCCACAAGATGGTCTGATGACCTGGTAAAAGTCCCAATGGGAAGGGAATCCAATAAAAGCGAGACGCACAGGATCAGTCGTTGTAGCGATACTTGGAGGAAGCTTATGCACAGTGGACGTTTTTTGGCTGAAATGATGATGAAAATAATGATTCGGTCTACAAGTGTCTTTTTTTTCGGTGGGAAAATCATCTTATGACATCCCCCGCTCTTGGGCGGAACGGGAGATAGTGTCAGACTTTTACTGACTAAAAACCCACTCCGGTTCCTTCATTGCTTTTCGTACCAGGGCCAAGTCTTCTTTTCAGAATCAGACCCTTGGCCCCAGTAGGCTTCGGCCCTGCTGGGCCCCTACAGTTTTGCTGACACCTCTTTGAGGCGCTCGTGGAACACTACGCGCCGTCGACAACTCGGGCTCGGTCCGAACGGTTACCGCACGGTCCGCAAGCCCGCGCCTACCGAACGATGCCTCACGCGTGCGGCCGCCTCCTTTGCTAGCATTACTGCTTCGCAGAAGGAGGCGACCGCCTGCCACTCCTCGCTCCGGACCATGGCCTGTACCAAAGCCCGGCGCGAGAGATCGCCGCCGCCGATCGCCCCCACGAGGACACGGCGTTGCTCTGCCGTCTACAAGTGTCTCAGATTTTTCTTAAGTTTTAGGTAGCTTACTAAAACTGTAAAACATGCAGTGGCGTAAACATTGGGTAAGACACACAGAATCGGCCAATACTTACTGTCTACTCATTATATGTTTTGATAACTCAGTCAGGCGATATAAATATTATCTTAAAACAATATCGCATAGCCTCGAGCAAGCGCCCAGGGAGTTTTAGTAAACACGTGATACTTGCGTCAAAATAATAATTAGGTATATAAGATAGCAATATCTTAGTAGAACGCTGTAGAACTTGTGAAGTACAACAGTGACCAGAATAAATACCTTACGCAAAATTAAAAATGCTTTAGATCGTGCAATGACTTGAAGAAAATACTTTTTCATAACAAAACTGTTACGGTACTTATCAAAAATACTATGTTCGTAACTGTATAAAATTGTATTGAACTGTATAAATTTTATATATAACTACCTCGTTGGTCTTGTGATCGCAAATGCGACTATTATGTATGGAGAACTAAGTTTGGTTCCTGGGTCGAATAAAAATAACTAGGTATCTCTCCGGTCGTGTCGGATTGACATGATAACACTTTTTTAAATAGAACGTACAGTCTACATAGTACATACTTTCCCTTTTTTTTGTATGACGAACATTTTGAGAATTCAAAAATGCCTGTAATCGAAATAAACATTTCTGATTTCTGATCCCGTCGGACTATGAGAGTAAAGGAACAGGGAGTGTATCTGTGTTTACGCACACACTTGTGCATTAAAATATCACCAGCTTACTTCGCTAATCTTTGTTGAGATTGACCATCATGATCGAAATTCGGTCGCGCGGGCGGATATTATTTTGTATCAATTCTAGTTTTCGAATGTTTCCCACTTACAACATATTAATGCTCTCGATTGTACTTTATCATTTCGATAAAGCATCAAAAATGATTCAAGAATACTGATAATGTTCCCGCATAAAGATGCGTCATGGGACGATGCGACATTTATTATCAATTTTATTCAGATAGATATACTTTCTGATCGGTGATTGGTTGATGTCCACAATGTTTCAGATAAGATACAATGTTTTGAACGAGGGTTCAGTGTATGTGTACTTAGGTACTTGTGTGTGCAATTACGATAGCGAAAGGCGAACATTCATAATTACCTTTTAAGGTATTGTTTGGTGTCGTCGATAAATTAATGTCTATTTTTAGAAGTCCTTTGTTATAACTTTGTAATTACCTAAGCACCTATTATTATTATAGGTACCGTTACTGTATTTATAGGTTATCGTGTCGAATATTATTTCAAAGAAAATTCTTTTCTCATTATCACTTCACTCTTTCTCCTAATAGGAGTTTACAATACTATCAACAAATCCACATCACAGGTCCCTGGGAATCTATCTATCTATTGTGATTTGGTTTCCGCACTCAGTCCCTAGTGGACCATTGTGCGTGGGCCATGGCGGCCTTCACTCCAACCAGCCCATTTGATACCAGAAGTGGATGAGCCGTTACAGTTTGCTCAGGGCATGAGTGAATTCGGTGCTTCCAAAATTCGTGTTTTTATTTCGCTGACGGCTGTGCACTCGAGCGAGGAGCACGTACGCGACAGTTTCCTCTGACTATGCATTTTCTGCACAGAGAACTATGCCTAGTCCCCGGGAATATAGTCAAAGCCAAGAATGTTTTAAAGAGGTGGTTACAACATCTGACTTATGAACAAACTGAAAATATCACTTGCCCATTGACTAAAACCACACCTATGTTCCTTCTAGTTCTCTTTTGTACTATACCCATGGCCCCAGTAGGCTTCGGCCCTGCTGGGCCCCTACAATTTTGCTGACATCTCTTTGAGGCGCTCGTGACACTAGTGACATCGAACACCACACGCCGTCGACGATTGGGGTCGGTCCGGATGGTTACCGGACGGCCATCATTTGCCCGTTGCGTTGGCCAGCACCTAAACACAATCACCCTCACCCAGACAATGCGCTGACATACAGCCCGTCACTCACACACCCTCGACTCTTCTGTTCTTTGAGTAATTGACATATTGTATTTCAGTCTTTTTTTTTTGTGATTTTGTTAGACGTCTATGTTTAGGACCAGTATGGATTTTTTTTCTTATACAATCTTTATTCTTTTTTTAATTCTGAAAAAAATATCTTGGTGTAGGTATTGTATAACTTTTATATTTTAAGTTACTAATTTTTTTTTCTGTTTATTATGTTTTCTCTTAAATAATGTGGCAACTGGTCCACGGAGAATATCATTAAGGGGGGCTTTGATCGAAAAGTATGTTATCTCCAATATTTCTATTGTACTGTGGAAATAAAACTTGTCAAATCAGAGGTGATTCACCATACATTTCTGTTATCACTCTCAGCCATAGATATGAGAAATCGATCACAGCCCATTTACTCCAAGAGGTCTTTATCAAATTTTTGTTTGTATATTTGGAGATAGCGTTATACCTATGCACTGTTATCAAATTGATATATTTTAGTCTAGATAGCTGGTAAGTACATGTTTGAAGGTCATGTGAATTTCCAAGGTGATCAATGAGAGATAAATTTGATACCATATAGTGGGTGTACCATAATTGCAGAAGCTAGTCTTGGTCAAGTCATTACGCGTGAACGGCTGGACCAATTTGGGTAACTCTTTTTTTGTTGTATTTGTTAATGTCAGGAGAAGGTTCTTATGAAAGAAAAACTGGGCAAGTGCGAGTCGGACTCGCGCCCTGAGGGTTCCGTTCAAACTTACCTAAGTAAACAGTTCAATTCTCGAATGGAGTCTCGAAGATTTTTCCGAACCGCAAACATTTTTTTTTTGTTGTGACGTAACAACAAATTTACAGTTTTCAGACCATGCTTTATGCAAAATTTCAGGATTCTGGGTCAACGAGAAGTACCCTATGAATTTTGATTTCCTCGAGAGTGTCGAAATATACGTTTTTTGAGATCTAAACATCTGTATCTTTTTTTTTCGTTAACTTAGAAAAATAAAAGCTTCAAGAGACCGCAAACTTGAGTAAATGGTTTTAATTTCAACTCAATACCTCCACTCGTTCCCGAGATAAAGGGCCTTGACAGACAGACGGACGGACAACGAAGTGATCCTATAAGGGTTCCGTTTTTTCCTTTTGAGGTACAGAACCCTAAAAATGATAAAATTGCGCAATAAATTCGATAATTTCAGAAAACCAAGATTATTTAATCTGCACCCGTTTGACAGTTCATAGTTAAGACAGAACAAGGTCTATCGGAGTCAGCTAGTTTAAAATAAAACAAGAAAAATACTTGGCCTTCTTGTACAATCAACACACATTCTAGTACTCATAATACAAGCTCTGCTTAGCTTGAGGCTAGACGGCGTTGTGTGATAGTTGTGGAATATTACTATTATTTCGTTTATTCATCATTATAACATACAAATTATATTTTTAAATATTTCAATAAAAAAAATAAAAAAACATTATTATTATTATGCTAACATCGTTTATACATTCTATCTTCTAGCTAGATTGTAGCTCAATGAATATCCTTGTCCCATAAAAATATGTGTGTAATGGCCCTGACTTACGAGTTGTAGGTCGCGGGTTCAAACCCAGCCAGGCGCATTACTTCGTGTAATTCATTTCATCACCACTGCTCTCAAAACGATGAAGGAAAACATCGTGAGGAAACCGGCATGTCCTAGAACCAAAAATTCGAAGACATGTGACATCCACCAACCCGCACTGGGCCCGCGTGGTGGATTACGGCCCATTCCCTCTCCTGGGTAGGAAGCCTGAGTCCCAACAGTGGGAACATTATAAGGCCGACTATGCTATGCTATGCTGTTTTTAATATCGTGCGGAAATCCGCATGCGTGATCAAATGATCACGCATGCGGAATATTGCAATTATCTGAAAATTGCAAAATGGCATATAACTTTTGTTTTAAATGATATAAACCAGTGCTTGACTGTGATCCCACCCGATGGTAAGCAATGATGCAATCACTGATGGTGAAAGTGAAGTGAACTAGTTTATTAAGAACCTATTCACTCTAGCCTTGACTTGTTTCAGTTTGTTCCCATCGATAAGTTTCTTCGAAATAAGTAAAATTAAAAACGTACACTAATCGTATAAGCCTATTGTTGAGTATCGTTAGTGCCAGATAATACTTTTTAAGAGTTATTATAGAGGTAAGTACCACTTGTAACACTATTCACCTGAAGAGTGATAATTTTAAGTCATATTTTTCGAACAATGTTCATTTAAAAAGCTGTGATCTAATCGGATGTGACTCATCATTTGCTGCTTAATATCGCTTTGTTTCTTGAACACTCTCTGGTTTTCTGGGATTCAATTGTTCAACGGAACAACCGCTAGACCGCTATCTCACCTAATGGTAAGCAATTGTTGTTGTCATAATCGATCATCGACGATGGAGCACGCTTTCCTAGTAGTAACCTATTCACTTTGCTTTCAGGAAACACAGACTTTCGCAGGGGATTCCACTCCTTTACTGTATGCACAATGAAAGAGTTCTAAAAAAAGCTTTTTGTGTATGGGTGGGAATTGGGATACATACTAATGGTGACGCATCGCCGTATTTCCTGTAGTCCGATGATAGTACGGGCTTGGCGATGCAACCAGTAGAAAAGAATTCACTTACTTTGGGTGCGGAGATCTCGTGGAAGGAACTGGGTCGCGGTGCTGGCCCTGCTGCTACGCAATCCACTGGCACACTGTAGTCAGCGCAGAGAGCAGCCTGCAACAAAGAAAATTAAATTTTAATGTTAACTACAATAGAGTCTATTTTTATTTGGAGGATATTTAATAAGTAATCCTGAAAAGCAAATGCCTATAAAAAAACTCGGGCATTTTTTATTTTAAGATGTTGTTTAAGGTCATACCCTTGCTGAGGTCCGTTTGTAGGCTGATGGTCCCGGGTGTAATTTTGCAGATAATTGATACTCGTTACGGATTGTTACAAGCCAAAAAATATGGCACTATTCTTGCTAAATAAATATGGTCGTGTCCTTTTGGGGGCGCTCGGCGGCAGCGATCTTTGTCACGCCGGGCCTTGGAACAGGCCATGTTCCGGAGCAAGGAGGAGCGGCAGACGGTCGCCTCCTTCTGCGAAGCAGTAATGTAGCAAAGGAGGCGGCCGCACGCGCGAGGCAATGGCCCTCGCGCCCCAACTACCGGGATTCCGATCCCGATTTCCGGCCACCGTAGACGCGGGTTTGCGGACGGCGAGCAATGGGTAGCTCGCCGTCTGACCCTCCGGTAACCATCCGGACCGAACCCAAGTCGACGACAGCGCGTAGTGTTCCATGCGCGCCTCAAGGAGATGTCAGCGGCCCAGCAGGGTCGAAGCCTATTGGGGTCATGGGTGATGCGAAAAGGGCCCCGGGGCCCTGGAACGAAGGCAATGAAGGAACAGGAGTAGGTTTTAGTCAGCAAAAGTCTAACACGCCTTCCCGCCCTGCGCAAGGGCGTGAGATGTCATTGGATGATTGCCACCCTTAAAAAAATTTGGAAAAGGTTAGAAAGATAAAGACAAAGAAAGAAAGAAAACAGTTTTATTTGGCAAAACACAAGGCACACAAGTTACGAAATATAAAACAAAAAGAAACAACAAAAATAAAATAGATCGATTTATTGTTTAGTTGATATCAAATGACATAGGGCTCTTTATCTTCATAAAGTACATAGTGGCAAACCTGACTCATACATAAAGGATTACTGTAATCTGTTATAGTCCTTAGCAACAGATTAGTACCTGGCTACTTTTATATAAATACAGTACTAAAACCTTTTTTTTAATTAATTTGCCTGAATCAGGTCAATTAGTATGCTACGTGACGATGTTGAGTAACGAAAATAAAATTATCGTGCTTTAATCATAATTATAATTTTATTACAATTTGAATAACATCTGTCAACGACCAGCTTGCTACGGATTTATGTTTTTTTTTTTTAGATCGGAAATCATCAAATAAATACTCTCTCTCTCCCTCTGGGCAAAGCGAGAGGGCAAATCAGATTTTAAATCTTACCGCTCACAGAGGCGGGAAGCGGACGCAATTCTCGCGGCTTCTGTCTCTGTGGGCGCTAACCTTTACTGACAGAGTTCACACCAAACGTAGATATAGTCAGGCGGCTAAAAAAAGTTGTCAATTCAAAATGAATGAAAAATGAATCTCTTTGCTATCGACTGACTGTCAATTATTTTTCTTACATCACTACATAGTATAAAACAAAGTCACTTTTCGTGTCTGTCTGTCCCTATGTATGCTTAGGTCTTTAAAACTACGCAACGAATTTTGATGGGGTTTCTTTCAATAGATAGAGTGATTCAAGAGGAAGGTTTATGTGTATAATACACACACAATATAGTAGAGGAACACTGATGATTTTAGAGGTTTCTAATGTGATGTCGTAAATAAACACATTTTTTTGCGCTTACATTGCAAACGCTGGCTGAACCCTAAGACATAGATAAAAATAATGTACTACAGTATTGTACACCTTAAAAAGATCTACAAAAAAGTCCGCGATGGTATATGTCTACCTTTTAGGTATAACCCACAAAAACCCTTTTTTATCCTTTACTTTTTACGAGAAATAATGGCTTATTTACGAAACGATTTTAGCAATACAGCATTGATCCTTATCCAATTAAGTACCTTAAATAAATTGTGCATTTAATATAGATCAATATGGCCCTTTAGAGCGTGTAATTTAAGTCAATATTTTCGAAGATATTACAGATTTAAAATGCAGGGACATAGCGGTTGCGGACTTGCGGTAAATAACTTGATTCTTTTAAAGATTGATGCGCCGACGCAAGTATACTACTTGGTTACTTCCAGATTGGTCCCATTTTTTTCAAATCCAGTTCTGATAATGGAATCCATGAGGAATCGAGAGAACTCCTCAAATATTCTAGGCACTATATAGTGATTTTGGTATTTTCATCGAGAATACCAAAAAATAAACATTTACAGTCAAAAAGTAACATTTGATGAAGTGGAACTGATGAAGAAGACCAGAAATGGCTAACGGAACTTCACCCTCACATAGATATCACAATGAAGATAGTTAAGTAACTATGACAATAAAAATAAATAAATGGTTCTGAATAGTTATGTTGAAAATGGTATCATCGAAGTGATCTGATGATGATGGTGGAGCCGGAAGGTAGGCACTGGAACTCCGTAATCACTCAATGTTACCTAGCCGTGTTTGGGCTTATTAGAATTGTCATTATATGCACTTTGTCTATAAGGTACCTACTATCGAACTAACCTGATGATGGAGCCGGAAGGTGGATGGGAACTTCATAATAAAATAATGTATCCTAGCAGTGTTTGGGTTAATTCGAATTGGCATGAGAAATAGGTACTCTGGCTATAAGTGCATCACAACTAAAAAGTGTGTTATATTTTTTATTTACAAAAAATTAAAAATTACCGACTTCACTACAAAAACAATATAACGATCAAAATTACTTTAATTTCGGAAGTCGGTGTTAAATAACAAGCAAACAATACCAAAAATACCGACTTCCAAAATTAATGTTATTTTGATCGTTATAGTGTTTTAACCGACTTCAAAAAAGGAGGAGGTTATAAATTCGGTTGTATGTTTTTTATTTTTTTTGTGTGTTACCTCAGAACTCCGTGATTTATGGACCGATTTGCAAATTTTTTTTTCCTCGTAAAGGATATGCTTTCAGATTGCTCCCATTTTTATCAAAATTTAGTTCTGATGATGGGTTCCATGGGGAATTGAGGGAACGCCTCAAATATTATAGGCAACCATATAGTGATTATGGTATTGTCATTGAGAACATAAGCCTTAGACATCGCCGCCGAGTTGCTAGCCTGTCGGTTTTCTATCGTTTACATTTCGGGGAATGTGCACTGGAATTGCACAATCTAATTCCGCCAAGTCTGTTCCATCATCGGACCACTAGACGTACGGTGTTGCACCACCGGTACATGGTAGACATCCCACCCATACGCACAAAACGTTTTGAGAACACATTTATTATGCGTACAGCCAAGGAGTGGAATTCCTTGCCGGAGTCTGTGTTTCTTGATAGCTACAACTTAGGGGTCTTTAAGTCAAGAGTGAATAGGTTACTTCTAGGCAAGCGTGCTCCATCGTCGACCACATCATCGCTTACCATCAGGTGAGATGGTGGTCAAACACGAGCCTATCATTAATAAAAAAAAAATAAAAAAAATAAGCATTTACAGTCAAAAAGTAACATTTGATGAAGTGGAACTGATGAAGAAGACCAGGAATAGCCAACGGAACTTCATACTCACATAGATATCACAATGAAGACACTTAAACGACTATGACAATACAAATAAATGAATGGTTCTGAATAATTATGTTGAAAATGGTATCATCGAAGTGACCTGATGATGATGATGGAGCCGGAAGATAGGTACCGGAACTATGTAATTGATCAATGTATCTTAGCCGTGTTTGGGCTTATTAGAATTGTCATGAGATGCACTTTGGCTATAAGGTACTATCGAACTGATCTGATGATGGAGGAAGGTGGAACGTAGACACAGGAAATTCATAATAAAAAAATGTAACCTAGCAGTGTTTGGGTTAATTGGAATTGAATTCTAATACCATCGAATTTACTGTTCCAATATAAACGCCTACAATTTCCGCTAAAAATATTTTTTGCAATGACCATCAATAAATCGCAGGGTCAAACTTTCAACGTTACAGGCTTGAGCGTTGAATGTTTTTATTACATGGCCAATTATATGTTGCTCTTTCAAGTGTAACCTCAAAAGAAAATATGTTTGTATTGACTAATGACAAAAAAAACTGTGAAAGTTGTGTTTAAAGACATTCTGTAGTATATTTAGTACTCGCGACCCGCCCTGGTGCAATGCTGGACAAAACCGCATCAAAATCCGTTGCGTAGATTTAAAGATCTAAGCGGACAGAAAGCTGGAAGCGACTTTGTTTTGTACTATGAAGTGATCAGCATTGCACCCGTGCGAAGCCGGGGCGGGTCGCTAGTTTGGTATAAAAGCGACTTTAACGTATTTTGAGTACAAACGTTTTCCGCACGATTTTTTGTGATCCGATATTTCTCATGGACTAACTTATCAATAGATGAATCTAAAACTACCATACATTCAAATTCAAATCGAAAATGTTTTTTAATTGATAGGCATACACTTAAAAAACTTCAGAAGGAAGTGCACGCAGTGTTATAATTTCATTAAGAGGCTATGTCAAAGGGTTAATTCCCTTATACTTATTCCGTTCCCGGATATTTCCTGATAGAAAGGTAAATTGTATAATTGTTCTCGAATATTATATGCATTGCAGTTAACGAACGGCATTCTCGTATGAAAATTGGCCTTTTATTTTGTGTTATTTGATTGGTATTCAATATGGCAACCTACAATGGTTTGTGATTGAGGATTGCAAAAAACAGGAGTGTATTTTGTTTGTTGAACCTAATGTGGGAAATCAATAAAATAACTTCTCCCGCACCAGGTGAAAGCAAAAAGGAGTGTCGGAATTTAACTGAGCAAAACCTACACATGTTTCTTCAGCTGCCTGCATTGTATTTTTCTTCTATACTTTCTAAACAGGTCATCATTTACATTCTATTCATAATTTTTTCGGTCTTGTTTCTCAACTCTGATATTACGTAATTAGACCCACTGTGAATGTTGCGTGTGACTTTCTTGTACAGTAATGTCTGTCAATGTATCGTTGACATTGTTTTCAGGGTTCCGTAACTCAAAAGGAAAAAACGGAACCCTTATAGGATCACTTTGTTGTCCGTCTGTCTGTCTGCTTGTGCTATGAGACCTTGAAACATGCCAAATTTCAGGATTGCATACATGAATACAGGATACATCAGCTGCAGATCCCCACAGTAAAATGCCATAAGACATAATACTGTAGAAATAAGCCTAGTAAACTAACCTGGCTGTGGCTATATCTGTCAATTGCCCTAAATTAAGTAAGCATATATAATGTGTTATTGTTACAGCAATTATCATTATCATCTAATCATTATCATCTTAAAATAGTGTCATCGTGGCATCAAAGCCACGATGACGATACTATTTTAAGATATATTTCGTAAAAAAAAAACATACGATGTTTACTTTAAGCGTCATCAAAGAAAAAAAAAAACAACTTTATCAAATAATGTCTTGTTTGATAGCCCGTTGACATGAGGCATGAACTCCATTCAATTTACAGCCTTTGGCTTTAAAATTACTAAATTGTGCAATAAGTAAGAGTTATCAGCTCAAAGTAACACGATATTTTTATTATATACTCCATGATCATAAGACAAAAACATTTATCCTTGGAAAATATTATCATCACCTTATTGCAGTATTATATTACCAGATTATGTATGTTTACGGAATATTTCTGTTTTATAATCAAGATTTATGAGTACACGCACACTTGGATGATGTATCATGATAGATATAAGGTTAAACCGGTCGAGAGGGAAGCCCATAATAGTAGGTACTTCATCATTGATTAGTGTCGTGATCTAGATGATATTGAAATCAAGATGACTTGCTAACCTCTTCTTTACATGCGCATAAACAATGAATATAAAGAGTAAGACACGAAGCTAAGCAGTATAACTTGTGAGTCATCTTTTACATTGACTTATATTAGTTTTGAAATGCTTCAGTCAGCTCAACCATCACCAGAGAAACGCAATTTCTAAAGCAACCCCTCCTTTGAAAAGAAAACAATGCCAAAGGGTAGATAAAGATATGTTAAACTTCCATAAAATATTCAAATTATTCTATAGACCCATACGAACATTAATTGGTTCCTAAATACTGAATCCACAAAAGAATTCCACACGTTAGAGAATAATAGGATCCTAAAATTTGTTAAAACGTCCATTAAGATTAATGCCCATTGTAACGAGCGGCCAGAGACTGCCCTCTAAAGAAAATTCATTACCGAGTGAAAACGTAAAACAAACAAATCGGCCAAACTAAATATCGCCTGGAACCAATAAAAGCGTAGAGGGGACATAAAAGGACCCACCCTCATTTGCAAGGAGTCGAAATTAATTGGGCGCAATTATCTTTTTGTTTTGCCCCGAAATGAAACCGTCTGTGGCAATTAATTATAACGTTGCAAAACGCTGCCAAGTTTAGCTGTTAAGTATTTCTTCATAATACAATACATTCGTTAAGCTTCTACCAGTCGAAGTTTCATTAAACAGGACGATTTAATGCTTTCCAGAATTTCTTCCAATAGTTCACAAAATGGAAGTTGGTTTTTATGTTTAATGTACCGCACCAATTGAAATTCAATTTCAAATAAGGATAATAAAACTGACTTTTCGTTAATTTATTTTACGAAATCAATTAAATAATATTTCGCTCTTCTTCAGAACTCAAGTAAGTTTTGGCTGAGCACTTAAAATAATCGAAAACTTTAAGATTCTACTTACATTTGTGAAGTATTTTAATCTAAATTTTGTTCTTAAAGTATTCATAAGTTTATATCATAAAGGTGTCGTTCACATCTAAGACCAACGCGTTAATTTTCAAAGTCGCGTGGTTTGCACTCTTTGAAAATATCGTCACTCGATGAGTTTGCAAGCGGTGCGTTCGTAAATGTGGACGAACCCTAAGGCTGTCGACGACATTATGGTGAAGCGCATAGTTATGTTATTGAGTTATGCAGACTGGATGACGGAGATATTGAACGTCTGGCTATTCCGCCTGATATGTCGATACTTTGGAATTACATGTTCAAAGTTCAGAAAATTTTAATAATCATGGCGGAGAATTTGAATAATATTAATTTATTGTTTAGATTTTAAATGAAAATAACTCAAGGAGTCATGTAAACAAAACAATTCCAAGTTAAACTGTGAGTAATGCCCAACTTTCGCTTTATTTTCCTTAAAACTTGAAGAGAAAGAGTAAAACTTGAAGATGAAGCAAAAATCAGTGAGAGGTCCCCCTCAAATCAGATTATTATGAGTCACGACTCAGTAGAGCGGATAGATAAAATTATCAACGACAAAGGGAGGAACATTGCCCCAGCAAATAGCTAATTATTTTATCAACTGTCCACAGTGCCGTGACGCGTTCAATTGAAAGGGAAGTTACTTTTAAGCAGAGAGGAAATTTAAATGAAATGCTGGTAGGTAATTTTATGAACAAAAAATAGGTAGAAATATTGTTTAAAATGTTAAATTAACTCATTGTAAACTGGTTATACATACTCACATTATTTATTTGTAATTGAAAAAAAAAACTGGGATAGGTAGGTATATATTATTATGAGTGAGAAATATTTTTTACTCTTCGAAAAACATAAAGTTGCGTTTGTTATGATAACTACGGAATTGATTTCATCTTTTAAAATAATTCAAGATATCAACTCATTTCGATTCAAATGTCAACTTTATTTTTGTATGTTTTAAGTTGAGTTTTAAATGACGATTTGCATTAAAGGCCATATAAAAAGTATGGGTTCTGAAGGAATTGAAACTTTCCGTGTTTGACATAGAACTTTATGTTTCAAAATTTGAAAATTACCTCGAATTATAAATTCAAGCGTAACTTATTTTGACATTTAATAAATTACGTGCATACTTATGTGAGCTTACTAAATTTCACAGCAAATTCCATTCCGTGATTTTAATCAACTGAGGAAATCATAACATAGGAACTAACCATCAAAATAGTACCTACCTCCCGTATCGCGCAGGTCTTATAATTGACTATTACAGGATTATATCAGGCGAATGGTCAGCGCCATCTGTACGTACGCACGTACACTAATATGATCTAACTGAGCAAACACAGTTACATAGACCATCAGTCGGTTTAAAACCAATAACTCCCTATAATTTTAAAGGAAGGGACTGGTCGTGCGTTTTACATGGCACGACTTATTTTTTTTTGGCAAAATGCCATGGGGACAGTGTATAAACTAAAATAAGACGTTCCATTCTTATTTGGTTTACGTCCATACTAAGTTAAATTGATTTATTTATTAAATTATATTATAACACCATTATAATTTATTACACTTAAAACATGTTATTAAGATGTATGCATCTTAATAACATGTTGTTATGTCATGTTTGTTGTGCATGTTTTGTTATGTGTTTAAGTCAAGAGTGAATAGGCAAGCGTGCTCCATCGTCGACCACATCATCGCATACCATCAGGTGAGATGGTGGTCTAACGCGAGCCTATCATTAATAAAAAAAAAATACTGTTTTTTATTTTCATTTTGTATTTATACTTACTTATTAAGTTTTATGGTGAAAAATGTGACTAATATAGTGTAAAAAATAAACTATTTCAAAATAAATATAAATGATAAATTATAAGTTCTGACCTCTTTACAGTAAGTAACAGTATCAGTAACAGTACAAAATGAAAGTTTGAAACATAATATACCTATATTTGCCTATATCGAATCCTATATATCAGGGAGGCCTGGTCGATGTTGGCGGTTTCAAAACCTGTGGTTAGGGGTGTCTGAGCGAAACGAGATTTCTAACCCCGATCTGTTTTTGAAACATGCGTGCCTATACTTACAAATACAGAATTTGTATCAAACGAGGATGTAATGTAACAATTAAAACTACTAATTATTTAAACGTTAAACTACTTTTAAATAATTAAAATTTACTCAAAAACCTTTTTAATTGGTAGGTTTTTTTGTAGTAATTCTGTGTAGGTAGGTACGTATAGATAACTTAAACGTTTCTTTTTTTTTAAATAACAAAACAAACGAAAGTTTTGACTGAAACCAGACAAAACTAGTTTAGACTAATTACGAGTTTTGACTGTAACGTAATTAATATCTTACTGGATGTGTAATGTCCTAAGAATGCGAGTTTTGTACGATAATTTCTTATGGCAATAAATATTGTCCAACATGAAGGCTGCTGTGTTCAACTTGCCGGTGAAAGTCCTGGGAACCTGTTCACCAACCTTTAATAATGGAAAGGCATTCGAAAATGTGGACAGAATATTTATACAAACGAAAAAAAAAATTGTTGAAACGGTAGTCGAAAATGTAAACATTTTTACTTATACATGACGTACGTGGTACAGGTACATCATTATCTCGTTAATTGAGTAAGAAAGAAAAATAAATATGAAATTTACGTGGAAGTTAGTTGAAGGAGTCAAGCTTAAGCGGCTAAAATTCATTTAAACTTGGTAGTCAGATAGACCATATCCTGGGATAACACACAGGACACTTTTTATCCCGGGTGTATGTTCCCTTAAGATAATTGACCACTCTCACGTAAGCAAAGATTCTGGCAGAAACTAATATAAAAAAATAAAAATGCTAATGCAAATGCTAATAATGTGCTAAAATATAGTTCTACCACCATTCCGTATGCCTCACTCCACTATCCAAAACTCACTTTGGTCACAGTCCTATATTATTATAATCACAGAACACGCCTACTAGCTTTCATCCCTATTATCATAATGTAACGAACAATAGACCTTCAAGCTACTCAATCGCCACACCGTGCCATCACAATCATAAGCACGCTGATTTATTAACCTCCAAATTCGTAGGTTTAATGGCGCGAAATGAACGATAAAGATTAGCCCTCATGAATATTAACAGCGTCAAGTTTCTGATCCGAACCGAATCTACATTGATAATGGAGGGTCATCGTATAAACTTGAAACAGTCGGACTCGAATCCAGGATGAATTTCAATGATAAAAGCTGGGCAGCATAAGTTAACAAAGCCAAGCAGATAATGTTATTTCTGTGAACTATTGGGATATGTTTTGCAATGCTAGTCTGTCTAGCTTTAGTTTTAAACTAATGACTGTGTATATCTAGTTCGTAGACATACAATTGTAGTGATTTCTGCGCAGTGCTGAACTAATGCGCAGTTTGAACATATACAACAGCCCGAAATCATCCATCGGGCAGCAGCCCGATCATACATAACACCTAGACGGGTGTTATGACCTCCGACCAGGTACCTCCAAACAGTAAAATTTTCACAATCGTAAAATCAGCCTTTTGCTGAAAGTACATTAAAAAGAATGTGAAATTAAAAGCCCAAATATTTGAAAGTCAGTATTAACACAGTTGAATCAAATGGATCCTATAACACTCCAGACGATTACGCGGCAGACCAAGAAGAAAATGGTAGGACGAACTCGATTTCTAACAAATGTTATGTACTGGCCTGCACTAGCAAAGGCAGAATTGTGAAGAAAAAGGAAAAGGAGGCGATCCCAGCATTGGAACAAAATAGACTAGGTAATAGATTAACGTAGTTCGAGACATAGATTTTTGGAAAAGATAAAAAAACACGGTAGTAACATACACTATTTTAACAGATTCATCATCTGCAGATACGCCAGGTCTTAATTCATATTAATAGCTCAAACATATTGAGATAGAATCATATTAAGATTCTACCTCAATTTGGCATAGTTCACCAGGTGCATAATGCACGAGTGCTTATATCATGCATAAACCTAGCGGTAAACGGTAATCCGAGATATGCCGTAAGTCATACTCAGGGCATCCGTAACAAAGGATTTGTCGCCGTGACCAAAGCGCCACCTGTGCGAGATATTGATCTCTGCTTAGGCCACATCACATAGATGGGACCTATCACCCTGACATAACCTATTGTATCTAACAATGAACGCTCAATCTGACTGGGACAGGCAATTCAATTATTATCATTAAGTTGTGTGCGGTTGCGTAGGTATAGTCTGAAGCGCATAAACAGGCTGTAACGAAAATGAGGGGTCTCATTTAAAATACTGCTTCGGCACTCAGAAATGAACAACTTTCTTCAAGAAATTCATAGTCTATTCCGAAAAAAAAATTGGACTAACTTTGATGAACTGATGATAATTTTTGTACGGAAAGACGATTTTTTTTTTTGGGATTTTTTATGACTTCTTTGTGATATAATTCCGTTAAGTACCATATACTATTCTACCTATGTGTAGAATTGAAAGTTAAATTTTCAATTCTATTTATTATACCGAATTCACTGTATCATTACCTAAAAGTAATTCAAGACCTTAGAGCTATTTCTTTGAAAGTAGTTTTCAGACAAAGTTAACAAAATACTCATAGTAACCACTGTAAACATTACTGTAAAAATACTTAATCAACAATTAATCTTAGTCATATATTATAAGATTAGATAATAAAAAAGTCAATCAATCTGACTCGTTTGATATCAATATAGGAAACAGAAAAAAGCGAAATAATAATACTGGAAATTGAACGTCTATTGATAAAAACAAAACATATAGGTAACTAAATAAATTGGTATTATAAATAATACGGTGATTGATATCTAACAACATTTAGGTAAAAAAACATGCCTGAAACATATATCATCGGCTACCTTATCTAACACATACGAGAAAGCAACCACACAGAACAAAGTTGGCGATCCCCGGCCACCACAGGCGCAGACTTGCGGACGACGAGGTACCCATTCGTAGCTCGCCGTTCGTGTAAAGACCGAACCCGAGTCGTCAACGGCGCGTTGTGTTCCGCGCGCGCCTCAAAGAGATGTCAGCAACACCGTAGGAAAGAAAGAAGATAGAAAGAAAGAAAAACATTTTATTTGGCGGAACAACACGCAAATTTAGGGCTAAACAATTATAAGTATACTTTTCTTTTTTTTTCTTTCACCTTTTTTTAGGGGCCCAGAAGAGCTGATACCTGCTAGTGCCACGGGAAATTTTTGAAATGGATCCTGTGGTCCTATAACGCAAAGGGCAACCGAAGGTCACTGGTGAGGTTTTAGTCAGAAGTTTGACACGTCCTTTGCTCCCCAACTTACAGCAGGAGAGTCATGACTTTAATTAGTATTAAAACCATGACTGAGTGCGTATTCCAGTGGCTGTGTGTGACTGTAGCCATAAAAAAAAAAATATAATCGATCAAAACGATGACAAATCTGATATCTAAATAGGTGACATATCATAAGCTGTAGTCCAGCAATAGCTTAATAACATTATGCATAGATGTAGTCTTCTATAACGGTAAAACAGCGGTAAGGTTAAAAGAAAACAGTAATATCATTTTTCATTTTACATCTGAACATGACACTGCAATTACATAAAGCATATTTATACACATAACACAAGCATAGCTGAAATACTAGAGGGCCAGACAAATAATTGATAAATTCTATTAGATGTCAAAAAATAAAATTAAATAAGTGACAAGAAAATACAAATAAACCATATTGAATCTGATTATCAACAGATACATGTGCTATAAAAAATCAGTTGCTTACAAAATGCTGTGGTCTCAAGACAACGGTTGAAATAGAAAGAAAATGCCTATTACATGGATTAACAAGACTCATTAAACAAATGCCAAAACTAATTTATTAGATGACACATCTAATACCAAACTGGAAAAGATCATAAAAACTAAAAATATCAATACTCAAATTGCTGAGAACAACAAAGTTATACAAAAAATTAACTAACAACAATAATAGTCATCTAACAACGGCAGCGTAAAAATAAAATACCTACAATATGTACCATCTGACACCTAAACTAACACACAGGACACCGTAACCACACACAGCATAGGTATACCTAGAACCTCATACGTGCTCGGACATAGCTGAAATACTAGACGGTCTGAAATTTAATTAACTACCCCTAGCGATGAAACCCTCCTGGTTGACTCTGATGGTTTAGATAACAACAGAGATGGGTTGTGACCACATGAGGATGATCGCAATTTCATTGATCGACACTTTGATGTTGACTGTTGTAGACATCCGGAATTTACCGCGTAAACAGGGAGATGAATTTTGTGGTGTGAGTAAAAAGGGACGTAATTTTCAATGTCCAGGAAACAGTGAGTCAAATAATGATGGTTTGATGAAGCAGTTTGAACAAGTGGAAACCTATGAAATTTCACTTTGAGCAGTGATAACTTCACACTTCATTTGTTCGTTAGTGGCTAGTGGTAGGTATACGTCATTGATATCCCATGCCTTTTGCATACATTGTTTTCACATTGGAATGTATTATGAAAAAACATCGTTGATTAAAGCAAGTAAAAACCATATTTTTTAAGAAATCCTTAAATAAACCCTAAAAACCCTAGCCATAAATATTATATAAAGTTTATTTGAACTTATAATTTCAATCCAAAGTTCAAACACAAAGTGACCCGTTTTATAATAAAAAGGAAACTTCATACATATATCGACCTAATATCTAAAAATGGAAACCTACAGCTGAAGAAAACAGGTTCGTTGAATCATCATACAAAGTTGTCTGTTAAAGCAACAATAAACTCTCTGTTTTACCAGAATGTTGTGATTTTTATCTTGGCAACGCCAATCCATAGAGTGAACTCAACTTTAATTTAGTTATTAAATACAATATGAACTAAAGTCGTCTGACGGAAGCTTATTATGAAAGTTTAACTAGCGCGGCAGAACATCGAACTACTATCTATACAATTCTATGTATATACATCAGTAACTGTGAATCGATTAATACCACATGTTACGAATAGTCTGGAGGTACTTAGTAGAAACTACGAAAGGGAGGTTCTGTAAGGAATTATATTAGCTCCCAGCCTCTAGACTTTAGTTTCGTTTATATACTGTAGAAATGTTCATACGGGTTGTTAGAATCCCGGATTTGCATTGAAATAATACAACGGTACTGTTTTAGATTTTTTATTAGATGTATGTTCCTTTTCAGTGACATTAGTTTTATCAAATTTAAATTTGATAAAAGTAAGGTTCCCATTGAAACTATCCCAAAGAAAACTTTACCCTCTATCTGATACAGTCTAATAAAATTTCATAAATTTACCAATATAATGTCTTCATTTTTACTCTTTATAAAATCATATACGTATCCAAAAAAGATTGTATTTTAACCAAGTAATAGCAAATTGATGTAAACCGATATTAAACAGAACAATATGTTTAGGATACAAAATCAAGATTTTTATGAAAATACTAGGAGTATATGATATTTTGATCGTAATAAAACGTGCAGTAATTTTTAGAATTTAAAAACCGATAGGTCTATTGACTACGGGATTGTTTAAAAGCTTTACCAGGGCTCTAGAAAGCAAAAGGACTGGACCTATTTTGGTGCAGCCGTAAGGCACACAACTATATTTTTGCTTCTTTTTTTATTTTTTATTTTTGTTTCGTGTTTACCCTATATTGTGTTTGTGCCTTGTACTGTACCAAATAAATTCTTTTTCTTTCTTTCTTTCAAAAGGCAACTAAAAGAAAGCTGGTGGGTTTTAGTCAGTAATAACCTGACACTTCCTTTCGCTCCACGCAAAGCGCAAGAAGTTATATAATTATATCCCAACCACAAAAAAAAACACAGTTACGTGACCTTTTCGAATATAAATTCTCACATCGAGTCATTCTTAAGCAGGTGCATATAAAATTGCACCTTCGATATTCTTATTATAATAATTTATTATCTTCTCATAGTAATTAATTCCATCCTCTAAATATTACAGCTGCTTATTAAAGAACACGTAAACAAGGCATTCAATAAATTTTATAAACTTGCTACGTCTATCTATTTTTTCTATCGACTATTAAACTGTTTGATCAAACTCATCCCTTGCTGTCCTACTCCCAGCAACAATTTACCAGATACCCTCTTAGCGTGAAGTTGCTTAGTTTCTTGTTAGCTTTAGGTTTCTTATAAGGCAAAGCCGATTAAGCAGACGATAACTTCATAGGTTGATCTGCAAGAATTTGTTCATAAAAAGAACCATCGATTATTCAGTCCATCTTCACACATTGCGACACGCATTCAAATATCACATTTTTTATGACTCTTAGAGAAACTGCATTATATTGAAATTCATCACCATTGATTTCTTCTTTTTATTTACGATTTTGAATACAATTTTATGTATATACATATGGTTATATACCCATATACGATGACCCTTCAAGCTACGTGCAAGTTCGTATAGGTAAGTACATTAAACACTGTCCAAACTAAATCACCTAACAATACAGGTTGCAACCATTGTGAATTACTGAAGCGATAAGATAATGGCTGTCACATCACTATCAAGCTGGGGTCGCATCATTGCATGATGGATGAGTAAACCATATCCATTGATAAATAATCATGAATAAATTAACGAAAGATCCTTCAAACTGAATTTATCTTTATTCGCATATTCAATTTTGTTATAACAAGTATTAACTTATTATGAGTCATATTTTGGGAGTATTGATTTTGGCTAACTGGAAAATTACAAATTCCATGCAAAATGAATGCGAAATTCGATTTAATTTGCTTATATTCTTATTGATATGAATCACTGCCGAATTTACAGCTTTATGAATAAGATTTTTTGCAAAAAAATCTTAATATTTAATGGATTTTAGATGAATGGGAAAATAACGTAAGTAAACGAAATTCATCGAACAACAGTTTTTTTGGCCAGATAATTGCTTTTCACGAAAATAGTTAGCCCTTCAGCGATACACCAGCAAATGCCTCCCCTACACGTACGAAATCCCACAGAACTGGACCTAAATTATCTACGAATGCACTATCTGAAACCGCAAACCACGAAACAAGGATACCTCATTTAATTACATGTTTTGTGCCACCAATACCTTCACAATCATGATTTAATAATGGCACAAATGGATTAAGCCTGTTTACGGTAGCACAAACATATAGATACATGTAAATAATGAAATTATTCTGTCGATCTGTGCATTGTTTGGTGTGTAAATAATCGTTTGTTAAATTAGCATTGCTGTAATGGTAGGTAGTTGGTGATACTGATTTGTCTGATGTCATAATAGGATTGCACGATGTCTGATTTTGTGTTTGGACTGGGTTGCCTAATTTTATGTTAGGCTGTATTTGAACTATTTTGTAAATACAGTGGGAATCGGTTTAGGAATTTGCTGTCTGTTATTGATTATTTGGCATTGATTATTTCAAATGATTACAAAAACATATCTATATAAGTTTATAACCGAAAAATATTTGATGATACAATCTTTTTTAACAGATTTAAAAAAAGGAGGATATTCTTCATTCAGTTGTATTTTTTTCATGTTTGTTTGGGCTTATTAAAATTGTCATGAGATGCAGTCTGGCTAAAAGGCACCATTGGTTCGGTTTATTAGAATTGAGATTTTTATAGGTTCCAGGAAAAAAATAAAAATAAATAACACTTTTTGCAAAAAATACAACCGTACCTTGGACCAAAACTCGGTGTTAAATAACGAAGAAACAAAACCAGCAGCCCCGGCTTCCAAAACTAAAGTTAAATAGAAGTCGGAAGCAATTTTTTTCTCTTTTTAGGGTTCCGTACCTCTCTAAAAACGGAACTCTTATAGGATCACTTTGTTGTCCGTCTGTCTGTCTGTCTATCTGTCTGTCAAGACCCTTTATCTCGGGAACGCGTGGTGGTATCGAGTTGAAATTACCATATACTCATGTCTGCGGTCCCTTGAAGCTGTGAAAATTTCAAATTTCTGAATTAACGGAAAAAAAGATACGGCCGTTTATGTCGCAAAAAACGTGTAATTTGACACTCTCAACGGAATCAAAATTCGTCGGGTACTTTTTCATTGACCTAGAATCCTTAAATTTGGCATAAATCAAGGTCTCATAGCACAAGTATAGGAAACAATCTGAAAACTGTAAATTTGTAGTAACGTCACAAAACTTGTTTTTGCGATTCGGAAATCTTCGTAACTCAATTCGGGAATTGAACTGTTTTCATATGTAAGTTTGCACGGAACCCTCAGTGCGCGAGTCCGACTCGCACTTACCCGGTTTTTAAAAGATTATAATTTTAAAAGATGACATTAATTTTATTCCTTTTTTTTTAAGTACAGCCTTAACAAAATTGGCGCAAATGTTCAGAATACATGGGGTAATTACTAAGTTTATGATAATTAATTATTGGATTAACAACCAACTTATCATTGCACCAACACTTTTAATCAGTTTAATATCGTAATTTTGATAGTATCTAAGTAATGACGTCAAATAAAATCCTAATCTTCAAGATTAACTAAATTGATTAGTCATTCTTAAATTATGTGAAATACTAATATTATGATAAATGATATTTATTCTGCAAATAGGTTTAAAAAACACTTACACGTCAATTTTTTTTCGTCATTTATAAACTAGATGAGGCCAAATATATGAATATAAAGAGGTAAAGTTTGTTATTTTTAATCCCTCACGGACTCAAAGTTAAATGAATA
The DNA here is from genome assembly GCA_905147345.3 of Mythimna impura. NCBI lineage: Eukaryota > Metazoa > Arthropoda > Insecta > Lepidoptera > Noctuidae > Mythimna > Mythimna impura. The sequence goes on along the minus strand of LR990356.1, from coordinate 13,378,798 downwards.
CCCTGAACTGAACGGAACCTTGTTTTGTTTTGTTGTTTTTATTTGCTCTCTGACGTGAAAGCAATCACCGGTGTAGTTTTAACGTACAAAAGCAATACTAAAATCAAATATCATCAAATAGATTTTGTTGAATTAGTACAGATCTTTTTCACCATTTTTTTTTAGTTTTTTTTTTTAGGTGGGAAAATCATGTAATGATAAATCCTGCTCTTGGGCGGAGCGGGAGATAGTGTCAGACTTTTACTGACTAAAAACCCACTCCTGTTCCTTCGTTACCTTCGTCCCAGGGCCCCGGGTTTCGTTTTCACACTACCCATGACCCCAGTAGGCTTCGACCCTGCTGGGCCCTTACGATTTGCTGACATCTCCCTGAAGCGCGCGTGGAACAGTACGATATAATTATATACGATTCACCATTAATATATTGCATCGCCTCCACGAGGACACAGCAGTGCTTCGCCCAAGCAAGGCACACCTCCACAGTATGCTCCACCGTATCCTCCAGGTGGTCTACACAGTGGTTCCTGCACCATATTAAACTGGATATTCATATGGAAGAAGCATGAGCAAGAGACGAGTAAAAAGTAAAAAAAAAACTCAATATCAAAATGTTTTTTAATTCATATAGGCCTACATGGGCACTTATAAAACGTCAGAAGTTAATACACGGTTCCAATTGGTCGTTTCCTATGGAGAAGAACCAACAAGAAGCGTAGAAAAAAAACATGACTCATATCGTATCGTTACTTTAATTCAGCGTTTAACAATAATAAATTCAATAACATAAAAAACGACATCCGAAAAAATAGCACAAAAATCTATGAGAAAAAGACCAATGTTTTATTCATGACCATACTCACACAAATATAGGAAAAGAGCCATGTCCAAAGGGTAACAAGTTGAAACAACTTTAATTTCCGGTAAATTAACATTTCGAAAATGTTTCGGAGACAGGAAGCACGACGTGCCCTTTGAATTAATGCGAGCCCTTTAGCATTGGCACGTTTAAACCTTTTTTTTTGGATGTTGCCGATTTTCTGTGGTGTGTGATAGCTACTGTTTCTTTGCTATTACGAGTATGTTTGGAAGCTATCCCGCTCTGGGAGAAGAAGGAGAGAGTGTCAGTCTTTTACTGATTGAAACTCTCAGTGTTTTCTTTTAGTTGTCCCGAGGGCGAGAGATGTCATTGGTTTTGATTCAAATTGGTTCAAAATTGCTTTGTTGTTTGACTAGTCGATGACTGACTGATGAATATTTCTACTACTGCTGTCTTATATTACTATTATCTTATAACACTGGTGAATTAGTTTTAATACTACAGTTATTGTTTTTTTTTCCTTCATGTATTCCTCAGCTAAATCTAAAAAAAAGTAGGTATTTATTTATCGATCGTGCATATCAACCTCGTCAACCGCCAACCTACGCCAATACCAACTTGTCACATCCTCTTATGTTATTTTCGTCAAGGACGTGCTATCACGACAAGGCTTATCAATGAATAGAAGAAAATCCTTCTGATATTCTCGATAACTTTATCAATAAAATATTTATCTGGCTGTAAATACCTATACAATACACATTTTATTTTTTTTGTCATTAGTTATGCAAGGTTACATAATGTCATTGATGATATTGACTAAGACTGATATTTTTATATTCCACGTATCAACTGGAATCTTGCTGGTATATAAAGGTAAAGTACCCGGTAACATCGATTGATAAGTTTGATATTTAAATCGTTAATGTATCCATGACAAAATGGCCTTGAGATTAAAATGTTATTATATCATTCGATATTGAAAGAGGCTTAAAATGTTAATCAAAGCCGACAATCGGACAATCTTGCTTCCAACCCTTTAACGATTCTGAATCATTCTATTGTGTTTCTAAAAGAAAAGAAGGACGACTACAAACTATCAATCTGCGTCAGTCTTTCATTTGCAGGATATCTAAACACAGTTTCAGTTAATCGTACCGCAGTAAAGCATTCGCAACCCACTATGTCCAGCCCCCTTCGCCACATTGACCACATTCAATCGCCAGCACCCTTCACCCCCGACCTCAGACATCGAGAACCCTTCAGGGAATTCCGAACATCCAGGGATGGTTTTTTAATTCCGCCTCTGTATTGCAGATGCACAATGTAGTGAGGAGATAAGAATGAACTCTTTTGTTGCATTCCCTTGCTAGTTGATGGGTCTGAGCTAGTGTAGTGCGCTTTCATTGTTGAGAGGGAGTGATCTGTCCATACGTGATAGTGTTTTGTAAGTTCTGAAAATGTTTCGCAGTTTAATAAATAAAAATAGACCTTCTATAAAACCAACACCCGGTTTTATAGAAGGTGATGGCATTAAATCTAATAAATATACTTTTCTGAGCAATAAAACCAAGTAACGCAATAAATGAAGGATTTTGTAAATACAGTTCCAACTGAAATAAAGTCTTATTACAAGGCGCCGATATTTTCTTCCTCAAAATATGATTGGATTGATAGGGTTCGGAATCGAAATCCCCAATAAAATAATCGACGATCATTGTTCAGAAGTCTAGACCAAACTTTTGGGAGTAAATCCGAAGTTAATTCCGGATGGAAATCTTGGACCTTGCTGGACTTCGAATACTTTGGATTCCCTAAAGATTTGCTCCGGGATTGAACAGAATATTGGAATGAATACTGAATATTTTCGGTAAGGTTTGTGTATAAACGATAAATTCATAAGAAGCTTTTGATATAATACTCTTATAAGGAAATTCGTTTGATATGAATGGAAATAAATGGGATCTTAACCCAATTTATTTTAGGGAACGAAATATTTAGCTGTAGCCATTTTTATCGGATTAATTGATATAGTATTTATTTGAAGACTAATCACTAAAAACAATTAAACAAGATTATTTAAATCCCCTGATTGATAACTAGGGTACGTTATCTGCAGGTGTATAAGTTAATATCATAATATTTACGTCATGTAAGTACCTCGTAAGTAGGTATTTATAATAAGTAGGAAGCCTTTTAGCCATGGAATGAGTCACACTTGTTTTGTTTTTTCTTTAACTCACACCTATTTTTCAAATTTTTTAATACACACTTTTGTTTAAATGGCAATGTGTGAATGTAACTATGTTTGTTCGGGTGAAATCTAGCAACTCAATTTTCAAAACAGATATCTTGAACCGATTGAGCTGAAATTTTGTACACAAGTTCAGTTATGATGACAATGCATGGTTATGACGTGACGTGACGTCATTCTAAATTCAACATGGTGGAACACCCAAGATGGCAGACTAGTTGTTTTTTATTACTTTGGTATAAATACACACTTACGATGCAACAATTTAAATAACGCTCGTCAATATTCTTATAAGTAAAAAAGGAAAATATCTGAAATCATTAGCACGCTTGTATACACACGACTGGCGACAATTCAGAAAATTTAAAGAATTAAGGCGAGGACTCAATACGACGTTTATTATTCGAATTAAAAACAAAATATTACATTTAAAATCTGTCACCATGGACGGAAGGGAACTTTCACAATTCAGCTATCTTCATTATCATTTATGTAGCAATTGAATGTAAATAATAAGTGCGAATTCAACCGGCCTGTTGATTTTATTTTCGACGTGTCCTTTCAATTTCCGGACTCATACATAAATCATAAGTTTATCGAATTATTGATGGTGAAGTGCCAATTCCTCTTAGCTGACATTTATCGAAAAATTAACTTTTTTTTATTACTTTGAAATCAAAGGCGTATTTCGCATGTTTTAGTAAAATCCTCCGAAGCTACTAGTTAGTTGCTAATTAACAAAACTAAAATGTGAAAATGCCTCCCAACTACTACCTACTATGACTGTTTTATGGCATTGCCTCCTATTTTATCAAATACCTACTACACTATCTTAAAATAAAAATCAAGAATAAGTTATTATTATTATTCTGAATTAAAAAATAATTTAACAAATTATCAATTTCTCAAGAAATTAAACATTTTCTTCAGATTTTTAAAATTCTCAACTTCGAATTTTTTGCCACTTTGCTATCGATATACTTTTACGATGGGAAAAGCATTTTGCAATGCGATATTCTTAACTACCCGTAGGTACTATCAAAGATGACTGTGAATTGGTCCTACTTATTTATTTACTGCAAGTTAAGGTGTACACATCGTCTATCAACATAACGTAAAGGTAGCTAACAAAAGAACTATAAGTGGCATCAAGGCATAATATATCACCACCACATTCTCCCGTTTACCCCAACACTTAGTCGAAGGAAAAAATCTCGAGATAAAACAGTGATAAATTATCTCTATGATAGCTTCGCCTTAAAGCATGGTGGCTTTATATTTCCCATAAACACTGTTTTGGGAGGGTTGCCTTACATAAGTGTATATGAATTGCGTTTTCTAGAAGTTGGTGAAAATGATATGAATATCAAAATTAGTGAAGAAAATTCTATTAATACTAAAGGTTCTATTACTCTACTCGATATTCAGATAGGCTTAGTCGATGTCGCGTAGTGTAATAAGAGTTAGACCGGTCTTACTCGGAACAAAAAATAAGACAGTCTGAATGTCGTGTGCTGAATATCGCGTAGTGTAATAGGCCCTTTAGTTTAAATCACGAGCGACGAAAGTCTATGAGTCTATCCATGGAATATAGTGTCACCTAGTAATTGGGTTGTGGCTCCATGTAAAACACGGGTATTTAGCCGCATCCAGTAAGACTGTAAGCCGACCCCAAGCTATTTGAGAATAGGCTAGAGAGATTTTACAAACGACCATATTCTGAATCTTTTGTGACCCTTTCAAGTTTTGCTAATCTTACCCAAACAAAAAGCTTAGACCCGAAGAAAAGGTTATGGTAAAAGTGGAAATGCAGAAAATAATCATTGAAGAAATTCTCATTACAGACTGAATGAGAAAAGAAAAGCAGGGTTTTGCAACAATATTTACTCTTTACAAGAAAACTCATAATGATACTGATGCGATTATACAAGAAAGGAAAATGGAGACATGAAACATGAATCTTACAGAACCGTAAGTAGCCCACAGAAAACATTACCAAGCATAATAAATATGATTACATTACGGAACTTTATACCTACGTAAACCTGATATTCTACGAGAAAAATAAAGAATTTCCTTGACCGATAATCTCCAAGTTGGTCCTAGTATTTTATTGGCCTTTCGCCAGAGTCACTTTGCATAATGGATCTGGTGGCGCGTTAATTAGTAAATGCAGCACCAGCTTTTTCATCAATTACATTGTGGTTTTACTTTTTAGAACAGTCTTTAATATCGTAAGAATAAAAAAGTGTCTTGTTTTTGAACTTTTTTTATCTAATTTTGGTATTAATCAGTTAAGTGACGCTGGCTCGTATGTCTGTTTAAGGAAAAAAATGCTACCGTCCTTTTGAATATTTTTATAGATGGGATATAATATATTTTTTCTATGAAGCAGTTATTTGTACCTATTTTCGAATGCTAACATCTTGCGCTGTGTGATTGTTCGAAAGAGTCACCAGCCCCCCTAGCCAAGTTACGATCGTTTCGTTCCCGTCGAACGCCTCGAGTAGGCCCTTCGATTCCTTTGTTCTGGCGTCATCTGAACACTCAGTCACGTGGTCAGAACAAAGGAATTGGAGGCGTGGCCTACTCGACGCGTTCGACGCAAACGAAACGATCGTAACTTGGCTTGGTGGGCAGGAGCGTTATCATGACGTGATAAAATGTCAAACGTGCGAGCGAGAAAAAGGGATATATAGCTCCATCTCTTTAACAGTTCAGTTTAGGCCATGAAATAGATCGCGGTAAAAGCTCGTGGTAAGGCCTCTAGGATTTTGAACGCGAAGGACAAATAAGGAAACATGATTGAGTCTTAGTCAGTAAATTTTTGACACTCCCTCTCCTCAGACCGGGAGAAGTTGTATGAAAATTTAAAAAAAGAACTCCCTTGAATCCCGTCCAATAAAAATCGATCCCATTTACAATATCATACCTACAAAGCTTTATTTTACACGTAACACTTTCACCAAATTCTTAATTAAACTTTCCCCTGCCTAAATCTACCTCTCACACCCCAATCCATACCATGAAACTACTCATGTTGCATGCATTCATCAACTCGTAGGGCTATATTGGCGCAAGCACTGATTTATAAAACGTCAGAAAAACCTCATCGCCCATTTGTGTAGAGTTATAAATGGAGGTAAATAACACCAGTTATGATATACGCGGTCATCCAAGTGGGGTAGATAATGTATAGATTGTAATGTATATATATAGATACGAATACAAGGATGTGGTTATTATGATACGGCGATTGATAAACCGTGATCACATGGTTGGTTATATCGTAAGTTTTTAGGGTTCCGTACCTAAAGGATAAAAACGGGACCAGGCTTTCTCATAAACCGTGATAGCTAGAATAAAATACATATTTAAATGGGGCTCCCATTCAACAAACGCGATTTTTTTGCCGTTTCTAGAGTTCCGTATCTCAAAAGGAAAAAGCGGAACCCTTATAGGATCACTTTGTTGTCCGTCCGTCTGTCTGTCTGTCTGTCTGTCTGTCAAGATCCTTTATCTCGAGAACGCGTGGAGGTAACTTCTAAGTTAACGAAAAGAAAAGATACGGCCATTTTATGTCGCAAAAATCGTAAATTTGACACTCCTAAGGAAATCGAAATTCATAGCGCACTTCCCGTTGACCTAGAACCCTGAAATTTGGCATGAAGCAAGGTCCTATAGCACGAGTAATTTGTAGTTACGTCACAAAAAATATACTTTGTTGGTTTTCGGAAAAATCTTCGAGACTCGATTCGGGAATTGAACTATTTACATAAGTTAGTTTGTACGGAACCCTCAGTGTGCGAGTCCGACTCGCACTTGTCCAGTTTTTTGTTATGGATTTACACTTGGCCGGTTTTAAAAAGTACGTCAAAGATAATTGAAAATAGAATAATACAGTATTATTCTATATTATATTGTTATTATTTTATACACAACAATTACCCAATTGTACCAGCATTTCAAGCACGAAACTCAGAATTTACAACCGTTTTCTACGAGCTACTGGACTTAAGTTGTCACGGGTACTAAGACCATCTTACTTGGCAAGCGGAACTTTGAAACGTAGAGTAATTGCATGCAACTATTAAGTATTTCTAGTTACGCTATCACAATAATATTATGAAGGCGAAAGTTTGTGAGTGAGTGTGTACATTTTTCTATGTTTGTGACTTATTCAAGCTCTAACGGCTAAATGATAGACCATGTCCTAAAATAGCATAAAGGATAGAATACTTTTTATCTCGGAAGTATGTTCCTTTGAGATAATTTCCTAATTTCATGCGAAGCCGGGCAGAAGGTAGTCCTCTAATAAACTAAAATAAGTATTGTGTAAAGCCTTTTTTTAAGGTGGGTAATAATCTCGCTCTAGGGCAGAGCATGATGATGATGTTAGACTTTTACTGACTAAAACAACCTATGTTCCTTCTTTGCTTCGCATTCCAGGACCCCGGCGTTCCCTTTCCGACTACCTATGTCCCCACTAGGCTTCGGCCCTGCTGGGACCTTACGGTTTTGCTGAAATCTCTTTGAGGTCCGCGTAGAACACTACGCGCTGTTGACGGCTCGGACTCGGTCCGAATGGTTACCGGACGGCCGGACGGCGAGCCACCCATAGCTCGTCGACAGCTAGCCCACGCCTACGGTGAATGTGTAAGGCCTAACCAGTCCAGTTTTTATTTTGTTAAACTGAAAGTCGACCTCGTAAATAAAACTCGATTAACTTCCAAAGAAGCACATTCAATAAAAACTTCACACGCATGCTTTTATTCAATACGTCGTATTAAAGGCGCGAGTAACAAAAAGAAAAAATATAACTTCCCTTTTCGCTTTAGAAAACATCACCTGCGTTCGCTTACTTTTTTTTTTATTAACCCTGCATATGATGTACCTTTTGCGAACACCCTCTGTTACGCAGCAGACTGTTAACCCTTCAGTGTTTGTCAGCAAACGTGTGTAGCGTCAGTGCTTAAGGTGTATAGTCCCTTGAACATCTGACCGGAGTTAAAGGCACATAATTATACTCGTACTGCCGCCTGCACCCATTTTCATTGTGAAATATTGATTGATTTACATATGCTAAGTACATTCTGAAGAATACTGGACCAGCATTTTTTTTTTGTAAACATACCTATTTGTAAAGATCAAAGCAAGAAAACTAGCGAAAAAGTATAACATCGTTCATTTTTTACTTTTTGGCAAAAGTATTAGTCATACGAAAAAAAAATCTCTTTTTTTTTTCAAATCTATTAATCCAGCCTTTCCCAAGGAGTATGCTTCAGAAAGTCACTGTTTTATGGCACTAAATGGGAGTAAGGGCCTTAAAATTAGGGGCGTTCAAGGGTTTTATTGTAAACATGAGCTAAACATGTTTTCATTGAAGAGCTTCGTTGAGTTCCTAAATAAAACGCAGATAGGGTATTTGTTTGTTTATCGATTTCGGAAGGCGAAATATTTATGGTAATGAGCCCCATTTGGGTAGGGAAATGCTTGCGTGAATATTTCGGGTGCCAAATGTACACCACAATTGATTTTCGTTTAGTTTAAATCTGATTCAATAGACCCAATTATTTTAGTTACGTTAGTGAAACATATAGGCTGCAGAAGATAAGTACGACCAGGGATGGATTGTTCGAAGGGATTACCGTAGCCCTCGCAAAAAGTGCAACTGAAGGACAACTGTGGGTTTTAGTCGGAAAAAGTCTGACATTCTCGCCCGCTCCACCCAGACTGGGAGGGGGGTTATTTGATGGCTTCCCCATAAAAAAGGAAGTAGGTGTTTTCATTTAAATTACTCTATAAATAGAACAACTTACATGAAAAACGTCATCGCATCGCTGACGCATTGTCGTGTCGCGTTTTTTCTCGGGAACCTTATACTTAAGTACATGGTGAACATCATGACCCATAAAACGGTTTTCGGAATACATTCATAAAGCTAAGAAGTGGAATTTCCACACAGGGACTATGTTTTCTGATAGGTACAACCTGAAGGCGAGTCAGAAATGAAGATATCCGCAGGAGAATCAAAGTTACAGACATAGCCCGAAGAATCGCCAAACTTAAGTGGCAGTGGGCAGGGCACATTGCTCGCAGAACAGATGGTCGATGGGGACAAAAGGTTCTGGAATGGGGACCACGTACCGGAAGACGCAGCGTTGGAAGGCCTCCCACAAGGTGGACCAATGACCTGGTGAGGGTCGCGGGAATCCGATGAATGCGAGACGCACAGGACCGGTCATTATGGCGACATTTGGGGAAGGCCTATGTCCAACAGTGGACGTCTTTCGGCTGAAATGATGATGATGATGATGATGAGGGTGATTAAGGCAAAGGTCAATGGGCATTTTGTTCGGAGATTTGACCCACGGCGTACACAAACGAAATAGGGCTAGGTATATAGATAAATGTATCTGCAACTCAGTGGTATGGGTCGCATTCTTGTGGGCAATGGGAGAATTGAAAAAAAAAACTATTATTAGGGCATTTTTAAAGCATTTTTGTAATGAATTAACTCAAAACTACTGGACCAATTTCAAAAATACTTTTACCAGTCGAAAGCTAGTCATCCCTAAGTGGCATCGGATATTTTCCCATGGGGAAATTCCCACGGGAAAGAAAGTAGAATGTGCTAGTTTTATCAAAAGCCACTACTACTATTTAAGGGACATAAAAATAAAATCCAGTTCTACTTAAATAATATTTTTATTCAGCTTGATCAAAATCTACTGTAATTTCATCTAAAAAGGCTGCAGGTGCATCTATTACATCTTGATGCCTGGCCCATGATAAAAAGTAAACTACGCTTACAACATGCTCACAGCTTCCAACAGTGCGGCGGCCGTGTACACACGAGCAGTAATACTGTTCAATGTCATTTCTTCCAATTCGTGTGGTATCTACTAAAATATAGGTATAATATTGTTTGCTACGGACGTGTCGCGACTGAATTCGGCCTCTTATTAGTATTTTGTTTTCGATAATTTCTTGCTGCCGGTATATTTCGATGTGGTATACTCCATTCAAACGCATGTGCTCGTGGCAATATGACCTCGCAATTCTCAAGTGGTAAGATCCCAACGGTCGGTGTTTCTCGGTATTGTTTGTTTCTTATTTAACACCGACTTCCGAAATTAAAGTTATTTTGATCCTTTTAGTGTTTTTTTTAGTGAAGTCGGTTGTTTTTTTGGTAAAAAGTTTTTTATTTCACACTTTTTAGTTGCTTACTTATAAACAGAGTGCCTATTTCTCCTGACAATTCCATTTAACCCAAACACTGCTTATAGCCAAAGTGCATCTCATGACAATTCTAATAAATCCAAACACGGCTAGGTTACATTGATTAATTACGGAGTTTCAGTGCCTACCTTCCGGCTCCATCATCGTCATTAGATCACTTCGATGATACCATTTTCAACGTAACTATTCAGTACCATTCATTTATTTGTATTGTCATAGTCGCACTATCTTCTTGTGATATCTATGTGAGTATGAAGTTCCGTAGACCATTACTGGTCTCCTTCATCAGTTCCACTTCATCAAATGTTACTTTTTGACTGTAAATGCTTTAGTTCTCGATAAAAATACCAAAATCTCTATATGGTTGCCTATAATATTTGAGGAGTTCCTTCGATTCCTCACGGATCCCATCATCAGAACTGAATTTTAAAAAAGGGGACTAATCTGAAAGCATATCCTATCCTATATAAGAGGAAAAAAAAATTTGCAAATTGGTCCATAAACGATGAAGTTACAAACAAAAAAAAATACAACCGAATTGATAACCTCCTCCATTTTTTGAAGTCGGTTAACAAAAGTTTATTAAGTTTTTAAATGTTAAATAACTTTTTTCTCCCATTAAATACTTAAAAAATAAATACATATTTTGAATAGTGGGATTGAATTCTTCAATTTAAAACTAATTTGGTCTGTGTACGCGTTGTCTCATAAAGTGGGTCAGAAACGCCCAATGACCTTTGAATAGGTCGCATTATTATTAGGGTCAAGCGTAAGCCCATAAATAATAATAAAAAATACCTCAAGTATACCTACATTAGTTATTAGTCCAAAGCTTTCTTATTCATAATCTTTAAGCAAATTAATCCCTGTCAAGTAAGGCAGCGTCTACCTAAATATTCAATGCCCCGCGGCCATTATTCAGGTACAATTAATTTGCCTGATTTACGATCTACGTGGCCAAATTTGCTTCATTTGTTTTCTAACACGAAAACCAGTTCCGGCTTTCCCTTCAAAATAATTACTGAACAGCTTTTTAGAAGTTTCAAGTAAAGCTGTCATCTTTAAACGATTTACAATCAAAGAACAAACAAACAATATGAGAAACAGTAAGTCCACATCGCAATCAGAGCTAAGTATATCGTGCCAAGTTTGTAGAGCCGTAGATTATGGCGCAAAAACAACGGTCTACCAACAAAGAAGCGGGGCGTTTGAGCACACTCTCACAAACACTGCGTCATCACCAACAGTCCCATCTGCGGTACTAACGTACTCTTTGACAACATTTTCTGATGAATGTGACTGGCTGGAGTGTTTTATGTCATATTCACAGATTCCGTTCGCCAAAATTCTCATTTTATGAAAAGTTTCCGAATGGTAAGTAGCTCGAACTTTTGAATTGTTTGAATTCAACTCGAGTGTTCTAAATTTGGTTTTCTGTGCGAACAATGCGTTGATGTTTGAAGTTTTTCCTTTCAAAATCACTTGAGTACCCATTTAAACGTTTAGCTTCGTAAAATTTAATAAATTCTAAAGCCATTTTTTCCACATAACTTCTTTAATAAAAGTAATAATAGTGAAAGTGACAGTAGAATTATCTATATATATCTATAAGTATCGCGTAATAATCGATGATTGACAGTTACTGAAAAAATATATTGATTTGGAACGAAAAACATTTTATGTTTTAACAACTGTTGTATTGAATTACCATCGAATTACACAAAGATGAAATTATTATGAAAAAGAAATTGGATAAATCACATACATATATGTCATAAGATTTATCTTACATGTTAGATGTTTACATCTCACTATGAAAATATAAATTGGACCATATGTTAGTTACTGAAAATTAACTGCCACATTTGAACTAAACTACGAAATCCTGCATTGTGCAATTAGAGTTCTCCGCGCGATTTGAACACATACAACCACCCAAAATCATCTCTCGGGCAGTAACCCACACCAGACATAACACCTGGTCGGAGGATCCTCCCTTTCCAACGGAGGTATGTGGGACTTTACACTCTGTTCTTCATACCTCCAAACAGTAAACACAACCTACGAATTCATTAAATTCTACTAATTCATCAACTCCAATCAAAGTATCGCTAACAACGAAACAATATCCTAAAAATACAGTTCGTAAATATATACTAACGAAAAATAACAGTACCGCCAAAATAACAGTTTCGTGAAAGTAACAGTTTCGTGAAAATAACAGTTCCCCAAAATAACAGTTCCTGTTTATCTGATTTAACTTGTTTACCTGAATGAAGTTTCCTTATTCCAGCCGTTCCTTGTGAACTCCTGACTGAGTTACATAATAGCCCAGTTACTAATTGAGTCAGTCTAGACACTACTCAACAGATAATCGCATTACATCTGCCTGTCAGTACTAGTGTTGTACTGATTAATGCAATTATTTACGAGAGTTTGCATTGTTGATCTTGGATTAGGAACTTCATGGTTTTAAATGAACGTAAAAAGCTTTGGAACGGTAAGTGTGTTTTCTACTGATGGCTTGCACTAAGTAAATAGTATAAATTGTATACAAAGTTATTAGAATCGTCTACTATGGTCATTGGTACTTAAAAACGACCAAAATCAAGTCACAATATCGTCTCAACGACTCGTCGTATCGTCTCAATGTCATATTGATGAGAAGGTAAGTGTTTTCGATAGATTGAGCCTGAAAAGCTATATCACAACCAGATGATACTAAGTTATTAATTATATCTCTATTTCAAAGCTTGTATTTAAACCATATGCAAGCACTATTGAATTATCAAGAAGTACCATTGTGACGTAAATGCAATTGGTAGCTTGCATTTGTGTCTAAAATGTACCTTCTATTAACTTGTTTTGCTTTTCTTTGTCTAATCGTGTCAATCGATGAGCAGTGTTAATAAATATTAAACATGTATACTTATTAAACATGTATATATGTATGTAAGGTAAATAACCTAATACTAAACAATTATTATAAATAAACTAACTTTTCTACCGTACACTCTAAATAAAGTTCAGTTGAAAACCAGCGTCAGGCAACTACCACGAAGTTGTCTGGCATTTTTGCTGAACTGGACCTATTTGGTGCAGGCGCGAGGACACACAATGTTAGTTATTTTATTTTCTTATTTTTTTTATCTTAAATGTTTACATGTTGTTTCTGCATTTTTTTTTTATAGGTGGAAAAATCATCTTAGTGTGTATCTGTGTACGTGTGCCAAATAAATATTTTTCTTTCTTTCTTTCTTTTTAAATATTTTTTTTACCGTACCTGAAACCAATATCCCAAAATAAACATACAAATATCTCTCATAGTCATCAAGCGAATTGTATCTAATATCTTCTTAATCAGTAGTGGCTCGAAAATGTCCATTACGGAGCCGGGTTTCCCTAATACCAGTTCAAGAAGGCTATTGCAATGTACACCACATTTCTAAGTACATTTTAAGAAATTTGAAGTTCTAGTTGGAATTGATAAAATAAAGTGAAGCTTTTCTGTTGCTTAATCGGGTTGTATCAGTTTAATGGTTTCAAATACCAGCAAATAGGTATGCGCAATACCCAAAATAGTGCATAAATACTCTTACTTTTGTTTTTTAACTTCACTATGAAAACCTTCAATTCACTCTTCCGATAATAAGTTTTTCATGACTTTCAAATCAAATCAATTTATTCGCAGTGTTGGTACAATTACGGTCCTAACATAAATGATTACAGATCCATAATACTTAGTACATATGTAGTAGCCAGATCTTAGAAATTATCACTTCATGATATGGCCCACTGGCCAGATCGTTTATGATTTGAGGATTAGGAGGAGGACGAGGATTGACATATTATCATTTGATGATATGTCAATCCTCGTTTGGCCATATTATCATTGATATGTAGGATTTCTATGATAATAAAAGGTCTAAAGAAAGTAGGCCAAATGAGATTGAAATATCATCAAACTTTAAGGTTTAAAATGATCTGGCCAGTTTTACTTGGCTATATCACGAAGTGATCAATTTCTAAGATCTGGCCACGAAATATACAAATGTAAATTTAGGGTTTGTGGTGTTTTTTTTTTTTCTTTCTTTAATAAGTTAGCTTCAGCTGTATTCCATGCTCTAGTAACGGATCCTAAGAACACATACTTTCGAAATAAAAAGTATCATAATCATGTTTTATTCCAGGATATGGCCTATCCGTGTACTAAATTTTATCTAAATCAGTTTTGCCGTTTGAGCGTTAAGGAGGATCAAACAAACTTTTACCTTTATAATATTAATATGATGTGATATCCGAAACATAATAATACAATTCTATTATAAGATTAGTTCAGATGACTACGTCTGAATGAAGTGGTCATAAATACGGCTATTATATTTAAGTGCAGTTAATAAATAGCTTTTTGTCATCACTCATGATTTTGGAATTTGCAAGTTTGACGTGCCGTGACGCACGAGAAATAGTCGTTAACGATTTTACTAGGTATTTCCATTTAATAGATCTATCAATAATTCCATCACGAATATGCGAAATTCTAACACAAATAGTTTTACTATCATATTATAGGATTAACCTTTCGTGTGTTTTAAACGCGGATCCACGCGAGACACAATCGCTTTTTGATTGTGTCTCTAATTACGGCATACGAAAGGTTAATATAGTAAACGTCAATCAACATCTTAGGAGACTCTCGGACAGCCGGATCAAGTGTTTGATTCAGAAAGTGTACTACTGGACCCGGATCGTATTGTTAGCAGGTTCTTTTCTCTAGGTCCCTGTCCGCCGGTAGCTTGGAATCATTACTGATACCGGTATACTGATTTTGTTAAATGTATTTTGAAATGTTCTTTTTTCATAAGATTTATTTAACTATGTAACCAATATATCGTACCCTTATTGCAAAAACCAACTATCTGTAATTTTTTACCCAAATTAAGTTAAATATAGCTAACGTCTCATCAAGACGAATCTACAGGTAAAACCGGTTATTAGCTACGACACGTATTTACAAAGATAGCTTTGGCAAAAAGTAAATAACCTGAAGATTTGTTCGGATAAAATAATAATACTATAATATAATAATACAAAAATCTTGGTGCATTTAGCTTGGTTTCTGCAATAAGGGTACGATATATACAAAACTTATTAAATGAAACACAGATAGTTTACAGATAGAGGCCTACATGGGCATTTATAAAACGACGTACCATCAGAAGAAAGTTTTGCCGAAGACAAAATAATTGTTTATTTCAGTGCGCAAATTTGTACTGCCTACATATTCCCATAGATTAATTTAGAACGGTCAATAACATTTCACAAGCTGGTCTGATCTCTAGACCGTTAGTAGAGGTCAGACTTTCTCTATCCCCATAATTTTATCGAAAATGTATTTACAAAACTCAAAAACAAAAGAAAAAAATATTTGTGTCTCGTACAAGACAAAATAAAAAATATTGACTAACTAAAATAAAATACAAACAAAATAAAAAAGACCTTTGCGAGGCCAAAAAGGCATCTATCTCAGCATAAGCTACAATAAAAAAGTATCCATCGTTGCTATTCTTATAGTGCCTGTGATACCACAGAGACTCTCATGGAACACAGATACAAGAAAATATAATAATAGATAAAAATTAAATAAACTCAGTGATAATGAACATTTAAAAAATCATTATGTCGAAACCACTCTCATCCCAATTCTTAAACTTGACACTGGTTGAAAAAATAATGAACAAGTGAAAACTAAAACTACTAGAGAGCAGTGGTGGCCGAGTGGTAACACCCCCGACATACGAGTTGTAGGTCGCGGGTTCAAACCCAGCCAGGCGCATTACTTTGTGTAATTATTTCATCACCACTGCTCTCAAAACGTTGAAGAGGAAACCGGCATGTCCTAGAACCAAAAATTCGAAGACATGTGACATTCACCAACCCGCACTGGGCCCGCGTGGTGGATTATGGCCTATTCCGTCTCCTAGAGAGGAGGCCTGAGTCCTAACAGTGAGAACATTATAAGGCCGACTATACTATGCTATGCTATGAAAACTAAAAAAAAACTGACCCAATTAAATAGGTACCAATTATAGTTTTATCTAACAAATTTATGAATAATATCAGAAAATTAATCACGTCTGAAACCGCTCACTCCATGTAAAATGTGTACTCAACAATTTATATAGGTATTAAGAAAGTTACTTAAACTCTTGTTAAAACCCACGAGAGTACGGTTAACTCATCTACGAATTATTCGAATGAATGATTTTATTAGTGCCAATAAAACTGGCGGACTCGAGTACTGTTGGGATTTCAAGTATGGGGAGGATGCTAACGTATACAGATTTATATTTTTCCCCGTTTTACTTGTAATTTAGAACGATACTCAGACGTACGAGAATGATTTGAAACTGATCATTTTAACAATGTAAAGCCGAAAGTTTATTTATATGCGTGTGTATGTAGGTACGTATTTATATAGATGTATGTCTCAAGCGGTTAAACGGATTTGTCTACGCCAGATGTCTGCGACACAGCACAAACCTTACTTAGTGTAATAGTTTTAGCGCCTATTTTAGCTTGTATCATTTCAACCTATCATAAAGCGATACGTCACATGTCGCGCCATTGTAATTGACCAATGACAAGAGACAACGATTCCTTTCTTTTCTGCTAAGTCACACATAATTGTAATTCATTCCTAATTTAAACTTTGAGCAATACAGCCCATTTCAAAAAGTAACCAATTCTTTCTTTTTTTCGCCTAATCCTGAACAAATTTAAATAAAATTTGGCACACGGGTGGTAGGCTATTTCCAGGAATGGGACATAGGCTAGGTACTTTTACCTCTAGAGTATGTAAGCTTGAGATATTGTTTTTCTTTTACGCGGGCGTAGCCTTTGGCAAAACCTAGTTAAGTATAAACTAAGTTGGTTTTAAATTAAATTCCAGGATAAGCAAGGTTCTTAAACTACCTAGTACCAAGTGTTCTCTGAAGATGTGGAGCGAGGAGGAATGGCAGGCAGTCGCCACCTTCTGTGAAGCTGTAATGCTAGCGAGGGGGCGGCCGCACGCGTGAGGGAACGGATATCCTCACACCGATTTCCAGCCACCGTAGGCGTAAGTTTGTGGACGATGAGCAATGGGTAGCTGGCCGTCCGGCCATTCGTCAACCGTCTGGACCGAGCCCGAGTCGTCGACGGCGCGTAGTTTTCCACGCGGGCCTCAAAGAGATGACAACAAAACCATAGGCATCGAAGACATAGAAGGAATATAGGAGTGGGTTTTAGTCAGTAAAAGTCTGACACACCATCCCGGTCGACCCTAGAGCGGAAGAAGTCATTGGATGATTTGCCAACTAAAAAAAAAGTGTTCTGAAGGTGTCAAAAATACGAAGCAAAGGTTGGCATGACTAAGTGATCATAAGAATATTTGAATAAACCTGTCTGGAATAATTTTAGTACCAGACAGAAGAGTTATCAAAAGCCAATTACGAGAAAATGCTCTTATTCAAATGTCGTTAAAATTATCAAGATACTGGCAGTAAATATTATTGGATGCAGTCCAATTGGTTTCACATTACCAGTATTATGACAGTTGATTGAACAGTACGGTATGCAAAACAAGAGCTTTTTATTTGGAAAGAACGAATATTTATTGCATGATGTGAATAAAAATAATTGTTTTCAAATAGGTATTTATCAAACGGAAACCCAATTTGTAAACAAACAATTCCATGAAATTCCAACCACTTATATCGATACATATTTGAAAATAGAACTAGCGGACAAATTTAATTTAATCCCAGTAACAATAATTGAATTGGGCTTCCAAATAAAATCCTCTCGGCGAGACCACTAAATAAATACCATTGAACACCAAACGGCAAAATAATCAGTCGAATCCAATTACTACACACCTCGCACTATGTATTAAGATCTGCCGATTGAACAGCCAGAGTAGGATTAGGTGGGAAAAATTCCATTTTCAATTAACGTTTGCTTGTTACTAAGGGCTGACATATAAGGGAATTGGTGAAATTGCCCAGCACGGCTGCGACACGACACAACTGTTAAATTGCCCGGCACTGTTTGCTCGAAAATATATTTTATTTTTCATGTTGTAATCCAACCCGGCGTGTTAACTAGTGCAGACACTGACTCTTTGGTACACGGCGTCGGGTTGCCTTAATTCCAGGCTTTTTGCCCAGCAATTGATTGTTTGGCTTTTGGGGGTTAAGGGAAAAAGAAAAATAGGAAGCATTTTTGGGCATGTGAAACGGTAAAGTATTATACCTTCTATTTTTGTTGAGTTTTCGCCGTTTACATTCCCACTTTACTCGTTTCAAACTTTGAGGTAATGTAAGAGATTGTACAATACATTATTTTCAAATATAACACATAACAGTGTTGTAAATTTCAAAGTTTTACTTAGGTACACGCAAGAAAACTTCCAAGTTTGCAAACTCATAATTACTTTTCATTAATGTAACGTAAACGTTTTACCACATAACAGTGAAGGAGAAATTAAAATGCCTCTTCTCTTCGACGGTTATAAAAAACTAAACAAATAAAATTGGAAAAAGCTTACCACTCAGATCCCAAAAATAATCACTCAACTTCAAAGTGTTAAAAAAGGACATAGAAAGAGCATTATCTCCATAGTAGAGTAGCTAAGTAAAAAGCTCGTATCGAAATCGTCCGGGAATCGTCACGTGGAGAATTGGCACTATGAGGATGTTTCCCTCGCTTCCCTGTTAGGGTTGTGAAAAAAAAAGTGTTTTGAAATGTCAGTGACATTCAGCACCAGATGTTTTTTGTTTGGCAAAGTCATGATTTGCATTGGAAAAAGTCAGTTTAAAAAAAGACCTGCTGTAAACTTGTTTTTAGTTGCTAATATTTTTGGTTTAGGTAGGTAAATACTATAGTCAGAAAGAAATACGATAACACTCTTAAATTGAAAGTAACCTATCTCAAAATAGCGGTAACTTCTGATTTTGCTTGCTGACCATAAAAAGCCTATTCTGAAACCCTTTATTTTCTTTTGCGTGGGAAATCATCAAATGAATTCTCCCGCTCTAGGTGGAGTGAGACGGAATGCCAGACCTTTACTGGCTAAAGCCCACAGTTTATCTTCTTCATTTGCCCTTTGCGAGGGCCACGGTAACTCTCACCCAACCTGCACCCCTGGCAGGTATCGGCCCTAACTGGCCTTGACACATTACGTGCGGTCGACCCGGGCTTGGTCCTTACCGGACGGAGAGCTTTTTTTCTAATGACATCCCCCGCTCTTGAGCGGAGCGGGAGATAGTGTCAGACTTTTACTGACTAAAAACCCACTCCTGTTCCTTCTTTGCCATTTTTTTCCAGGGCCCCGGGGATCTCTTTCGCATCACCCATGGCCCCAGTAGGCTTCGACCCTGCTGGGCCCCTACGGTTGCTGACATCTCCCTGAGGCGCGCGTGAAACAATACGCGCTGTCGACGACTTGGGCTCGGTCCGTACGGTTACCGGACGGTCGGACAGTGAGCTACCCATTGCTCGCTGTCCGCAAGCCCGCACTTACGGTGACCGAGAAACGCCCTACGGCTCTCGATGCCCGGCTTGTCTCTGGTGGGGTACTCTGAAGCCCTGTGATGAAACAATCAAATTTGTTGATTAAAATATATACCTAGTGTTGATACACTAGACCGTATATGTTTTAATGAATTTCGTGCTTATTTCTCGCAAATTGCAATTTTTAAATTAGGACACGTTCGTAAGGATACGAGTTGTGAGAATGACGTATGTAACAGTATATACCTTGTACCTATGCGAAAAGATGGGAAGTTTACTTTTGTTTTAACCACATGATACCAAACACCAAATTGAACATTTCAATGACATCATGTTTTAGTTATTTAGCGTCTGTCATAATATTCTAAGAATTTGCATGGTGCTTACTAAATGACTGACTAAATTATGCCGGATATGTGAGTTAAGTGAGTTCTAGGAACTAAACGCAGCATTTTAAAGCTTGAAGTCTAATTTTATACGTCACCAAATTACTTGTTAAGAATTCTAAGGCGGAACTATAGAAAAGCGACGATTAATAATAAGTAATTAATTGGAGAAGTATTTTTTTACACTATTAGATTTAGTGCGTATCTTACGCCTCGGACCGCTTCTTTAAAAATGTGATTTGACAACGAAAAATTACATTATCTAGGACCTGGAGCACAGGCGTAGAGTAGCCAACCTAACGGTATTTTACAGGACACATTTTGGGGAGCGTGCACAGGAATTACATGACTTGATTCCGCCATCAACTTTCAACCATCGGACACCCTGACGTACAGCGAGTATCCACCTTTTCGTTGTTAACACCTCTACGGTACGGACTAAGCGTTTTTTGAAGGATTGGAACAATTTGCCTGCAGCGGTTTTCCCGTCCGATTATAATTTAGAATTATTTTCAAGGCTAGAGTAAGGCAAGGCAAGGCTTTTAATAAACTAGTCCGATTCACCATCAACCATTGCATCACTGCTTACCATCAGGTGAAATCACAGTCAAGCACTAGCTTATATCATTAAAAAAAATTTACTCGTCTATTTTGTTTTTAACTACTATAAGGCTTATTTTTTTCTGGTGGAAAATTTATTAAATAATTCTTACTGACGAATTCTCATCTGTGTTTCTTCAGTTATCTTTTGTAATCCAGGTCCACGGTAACTCTTTCGTAATCCAGGTCCACGGTAACTCTTTCGTAATCCAGGTCCACGGTAACTCTTTCGAACCATCCCACAGGCCTAGCAAGATATACGATACTCGTAGTCCTAGAACGCAAAGGGCAACTGAAGGAGCATAGGTGTGGTTTTAGTCAGTAAAAGTCTGAAACACCCTTTCGCTCCACTCAAAATAGAGAAGTCATTAGATGATTTCTCGTCTTAAAAAAAGGCCTAGCAGGATATGGATGAGGTTGGAATTTATTTTTCTTTGAAAGATTCAAGTAATGATTAGGTTTTTTTGTAGAACATCAAAAAATTTAACAAAGTAGTAAAAACAATTCTCGTACAGAACATCACAGCCCTAGGGGAAGGGTACCAGTATAATCGTTTTCCTGCATACCTCTTTTGTACACGGTACTCTTAAATATGGCTGCAGCAGACGCAAAAAGTTTCAATTGCTTTAACGGCCACTTGCATATAATTGTCCCTAGGACGATACTATGCAATGGTGAAGCACGAATCTATTGTGAAAATATGGATCTTTTACATTAATAAGTGATTGGTTTAAATGGGTATTTATAATAGAGTTGAGTAAAGTAGTATGTTTTTCTCCTATTAAACCAGCTCACGAGCCTTACCATAACGTGTTTAGGCAAAGTTGTACTCATTTTGAGTCGAGTAGAGTCGGCGACGCCTTCGATTCCCAGGAATAGTAGGCGTGGATGACTCGAGGCGATTAACGAAAAGAGAATCGAAACGAAACGGTTGTACTCGTAACTTGGCTAGGGGAGCTAATCTCGACAAAACACTATACTTAAAACTTAAATATTTTTAAATACTAGTAACTTTCGGTTCTGTAAATATGACACACATAGACTTTTGTTGCCTTACATCGTCCATCAGTCAATTCGTATAAATAATGTCGATCAATCTTCAATTGACAATAAACAACCTATCAAACATTATGTACATTATCTGTCACAACTGTCAAAACACAGAACTTGTCATTTTCTAATTTAAAGTTTTTTAAAGGAATTTTTATATTACTTCAAAATTATCTATAAATAATATAAAATAATTACTATCAGTTCGATTTACTAGATTTACAATAGTTCGAATATTTTAAGTGTTTTAAACATTAGGTGCTATGTATTTATACTAAACAAAATACATAATTATATATACAAAAACACAAAATACACTCAGGCGTCGAAGTACTCCTCCTCATCGCTTTCATCCGGAAATATGACCAGAAGATTAACAGCATTGCCACGTTGAACGGCAATGCTGATTCTTTGTGCAAAGGATAATTTCCATATTTTTTTTAACATTTCTAGATGTTGAGTTAGTTTATCTTGCAGATGGACTCATAAACCCGGAGGACACGGTGGAGCATACGGTAGAGGTGTGCAGAGCATCGCCGTGTCCTCGTGGAGGCGATCGGCAGCAACGATCTCTCGCGCCGGACTTTGGTACAGGCCATGGTCCGGAGCGAGGAGGAGTGGCAGGCAATCGCCTCCTTCTGCGAAGCAGTAATGCTAGCAAAGGAGGCGTCCGGACGCGAGAGGGAATGGCCCTCACGCCCCAGCCGCCGGGATCCCGATCACGATTTCCAACCACCGTAGGCGCGGGTTTGAGGACGGCGAGCAATGGGTAGTTCGCTGTCCGACCGATTACGGTGAATTACGATTTGAAAAGGTTTCCATTCACACTTATATTTTAGATTCAAAGTGAGTGCCTCCTGTCTGTCTGGTGTAAACGTTTAGATACATACAGTTAAACTATTTAATGCAAATGAGCACGTGATACCTAAATTACTTAGGTCATTCAATCATTGATATTTTATGCGGACAGGAAACACGTGCATTCATATTTATTTAAATCAACGAATTGATTTATGTGTAATATTTTAATTCTAGTAATTTCCATTCGACTTTAAAAAAGTCTGAAGTGGACAATTTTAAATTAAAAGTTATAAGTGACTTAAATTTACTAGGTAACTTAGCTAGGCTTACTAACCAAAGGATGCTTTCTTACTTTTGTTTGTGTGCCTTGTGGTGTGCCAATTTATTTTTTCTTTCTTTCTTTCGTTAGTTTTATCTTTCTTTCCTTCTTTCTTTTCTTCTTTTTTCTTTATTTCTTTCATTCATTCCTTTATTCTTTCTTTCTTTGAGACATTTGTATAAAAATAATAAAATAGGAATATGAGAAACAAATGTTAAGTTGAAAACTACGATAAATGATAAATGAAAAATGAAATGTAAAAACCCTATGTAGCAAACGTAGATTCTGATTATACGCTGCAAATATATGGGAAAAGAACATTTAAAATATATATTTTTTTTTTTTTTCGTGTGTTTTTCATAATATGTCATTTATAAATGACAATGCCCATTATTCTACGTATAAACTCTGGGTGTTCGACACCAGTCACACAGGACTGACATTGCCTATTTAACTTAATAAAATATTCTAATAAAACAAATAATAAAGACTACAGATACCATTACCAAAACCATAAAAGAAGTGATCTATACCAAAAGAACAGGACAAGATATTCTTAAGAAAATAAATTAGCACTGATTCTTCTACTTATAATTTCCCAATAACAATAATCGTTCCGTAAGTCTTCATTAAAATGCGGCCTCACGAATTCGTGGCAAAACGCTTATACTTGTGGGAGAAACAAACATGAAAAAAATCCACCAAGGATTTTCATCCAAACTCGGTTCGTCCCCAATCAAGGACAACTTGTTTGTCTGACAAACAAAATATCCTTTTGGACGAAAAATTTGTAGGTGCCTTCGTTGCTGTGTTAGGTAGGTGTTTACACGTTGTTTTGTTCGTGTGATTCTATTAAAAGTCGAGGTTAACCCGTAAGCTGTCACGTAAAGTTTGCTGTCTGACTGTGTATGTGTTGACTGGTAAACAACACCAAAAACCTATTGAATAAGTCTGCGAGAATATTTTAATATTATTTCTGAAGCCCAGGCGGCTTATATTGCCTAGCTTCTAGATTTTATAATATGTTTTATTATGCACTTTTTAGGATTTATACGAGACCAATAACAGAGCTGTACAGATTACTTAATACTGGTAAAAAAAAATATTTGTCCATCGCCTCAAAAAAAATGTATATATGGTTTTCTGGATAGTACCAAGAAAACCAGAATCTTCCAAAAATACGTAGGGTTGACAATTGACAAAGTCCATCCCAGTTGAAGTCTTTGCCGCGAGCAAAGACTTCAACCGGGATGTATGGCAGCATACATGAGCTCAAAAAAATAACGTTGCGAATTTCATGAAAAAATGCAAAAAGCTAGGCCGCTGTGAACTATAGGTACAAATAACTATTCCCCGTATCCAATAAGTCCAAGTATTTCAGTATATCTGAATAAAAACACCAAAGTTGGTCATTCAAGAAATTGTCATAGAGTTCTTAAAGAACCACATGAATTGGGTGGGTATCACCCTTTACGAACTTCACATATGAGTTCGGTCATAAAATTCGGCAGCATATTGTATACTACCATGCCTATACTTACCTACTTGCTTCCACGCTTTTGTTTACCTTGGATATGCAAAGAACTCGATATTATAATTTATGTATTATGTAAATAAGATGTAAAAGAGAAGATATTTTGTGTTTACAGCTGAAACATTGAGAAAATATTTTTTTATAAAGTGTTTCTTTAAAAAAATTACAAGTTACGCAACATAATATCACGCCTAGATTCTCCGAAAGGTAAGACAGAAGTGTGACTTTAGTATACTCATATACATTTCCCAAACTATGTTGAAGTCCCTTATTAGGCGGTGCTTGGCGCAGTGGTTCAGCAATTGGGTGCTGCGCTGTGTGTCTCGGGTTCGATTCCCGTTCGAAACAAATATTTATATACCTTACAGGATACTTGATTCGGGTCTAGGTGTCTTGTATAAAAAAGCAGCCAAATTATTTCATTCAACCGATACGAATTTAGATAAAAAAGATCGTTATTTGACTCATTTATTTGCACCACTTTTTCTATACCAACATTTTCCCTTAAATAAACAGAATAGCGCTTTCTCTGCTAATACAATAAGTAACGCCTATGTTTACAAGACGCTTGCCAAAACAGCTTACTTAGCAAATTGGTCTATGTAAGTACCCACTCCGAACCCAATCAATGTGAACAAAGTCATAAGCGAATACTATACCTTCGTATCTACGTATCTCTGGTACTATACTTACATATGTAGTGTAGGTATAGATGTCATAAAATATATAACCACGTATTACATATTTTATCTACCGTAGTTAGTAGTAAAGTAAACACGACGAACAAACACAGCCACACGTACAAACAATTCATTAAAATGACTCATTTGACGTTGTTTATTTAAAGTAGGTATAAACATATCATTATAAGGGCTTTATCTCCATGTTTAATCTCACTTTTATGTCATGTTTTGAAACTCACAAGCAAACATATTTGCAAATAAGCTTCTATTCATAAAACCTTATTCAGAACGCTGATTTGTCTGCCAAGCATTAATAAAACGTCCATAAAAACATACACTTTAGACGAAAATAAAAATATTTTTCACTTCACCATCTCTTCGTGGACCTCGTATATTTTTTTAATTTACCTTCTCAAAGTGTACTGGAAGGAATAAAACAGTTTTATCCTAAAAGAACATAAAGGCTCACATCTACGGTTAAGTGTTTTCCACCATCCAGACGCACTCGGTAGAAAATTGATATAAACTTGTTGTGGGGCCCCGCTACGTTTGCTCAGGTGACGACGGTGACTTATTTGTTTTAACGTGAACAAACGAATATCATCTCAAACAGTTTAAATACAAAGTCTATATTCCATTGTATGTCTGAATAATAGAAGCCAGAAAAATGCACCCTGCACACGGTTGGCATAAGTCTTGAGTATAAATGTTGTTCGCGAGAAAACAAGTAGTGTGAAATAGCCCGCTCGCGATGGAGACGGCGTACATGTTTTAAATATTTGAGTATGTTATGCTTTAGGAATATTTATTGAGTATGACGCCACTATAACAGCACCCACTTGGCATATAAAAGGGATTTTTATGAGCTGAACTGACCAATATAGATTTAACATGAAATGAAAATGTGAAAGTAAAATAAAATATGTGTTTATTATGGTGCGACGTTCGAATTTATCTACAAAATTGCTTTAAGTGTGATATTATGTCCTGTGACGTACTCGTATATGTAGTTTTATTGCTTCAGATGCAACAAGTGTAGAAAGTGACAATTTCCTCACCCATTTTCTCGAGCGAATCTAATACACAATTTCCCTCCATCGACTCTTTCAACGAGCGAGAAAACTAGACACTGCGATTGACTCGATATTTCCTTTCGACCTTATTCGAGGACATAAAAAGTCTAATGACAAAAGCCTGCGACAAATGTTTCCCATTCAATTACCTAATAAAACCGCAGCGTGTCCTATAAATTGAATACGGAGATCAAAATTCCGCACGCGCGAAGAGATATGTCGACATAACGAAGACAAATCAAAGTTTCTCTGACCTGACTCGGCTCGGATGGACACCCTTCTAAGACATAAGACAGAAAGCCATTAAGTCGAGATAGTGGTATTTATCTTTAGTGTCCCCCGTCTACCTTCCGAAGTGACGTGGACACTTCGATTAAAGACAAGGCAAGGCAAAGTAAAGTAAATAAATTTTGTCGCAAAAATTTTAAAGGAAATGCTGAATAGTGTAGTTTAAAATGAGTGAAATTGAAAGTGGTTGGCAGCACAAAAAGAAAGGTGACGTTGCATTGTGGAAGCACGGACGTCAAAAAGGATTGTGTGTTTACAACAGTTGAGTAAATACAGTCTACGTTGATTTTCGCTTCGTTCTTCGTTCATATTTGCTTTTTTGCAATGCCAAACTTTTAAATGAATGAATGGGTTTCTAAAATTTTGTTTGAAGTAACTGTTCTGTGAGTAAGTATTTGTGCAGGTTTTAAACCTATTTTGGATTTTATTAAAATTCTAGGAATTGACAGATATATAATGTTATTTTTTAGGTGGGAAAATCATCCAATGACCTCTCCCACTCTTGGGCGGAACGAGACGGTGTGTCAAACAATTACTGACTAAAACCCTACTCCTGTTCCTTCGTTGCCTTTCATCCCAGGGCCGAGTTTTCCTTTCAGAAACAAACCCTTAGCCTCAGTAGGCTTCGACCCTGCTGGGCCCCTACGGTTTGCTGACATCTCCTTGAGGCGTGCGTGGAACAATACGCGCTGTTAACGATTTGGGCTCGGTACGGACAGTTACCGGACGGTTGGACGGTGAGCTACCCATTGCTCGCCGTCCGCAGCCCTACGGTGGCCGGAAATCGGGATCGGGATCCCGGCGGCTTAAGCGTGAGGGCCGCTCTCTCGTGCGTGCACGTGCGGCCTCCTCCTTTGCTAGCATTACTTCTTCGCAGAAGGAAGCGACCGCCTGCCATTCCTCCTAGCTTCGGACCATGGCCTGTAACAAGGCCCGGCGCGAGGGATCGTTGCCGCTGATCGGATCACACACAGTGGTGACACCTGGGCGTAACTTCCGCACGAATCCGGTGCAGGAACTTCCCGAACTGACCATGCTCGGTGAGAACCTGCGTCATGCGGAAGGTGAGGACACCGTGAGGGCTTTCCAGCCACTCCTCAAAGACGGAGATTTAAAATGTTTAGACCGGAAAAACACAATAAAAACCCGGATATGACATTTCCAAGACCTCACGTAACATCAGCGCCTCTAGCAGTGACTTCAAACGCATTGGTGAGATAACGGTCAAGCGCGAACATATCAAGAAAAAAAAAAAATTGATTCTAAGACTTGCTGATTTTGTCTCGCAGTAATTTGCAGTACCTACAATTCACATTAAATACATGAACGGTACCTACCAGTTTAAGTACTATAAACAACCATGCGTCACTCGAGCACGGAAAACGCGACTTGCAAAATTCATTTATTTTAAATCATGGCGAATTTTATACCATAGCTTTTGTCCACATAGCTGTAGGTTTCTCATTAACATGCAAATTATTCAGAACCTGAGCACGCAATGTAAAAACCTTTCCTGTTTTAAAGGTAAAGAAACAGTACCTACATAAAGATTTTTTTTATTTTTATAACGGTACATTTTTATTATTCCAGAAATGTTTTGTAGAAAAAAATATTTTTGTTAATTAAAAACAATTATAAAAACCATAAACCTTAGTATTTTTTACAGCTTTGTGTCGTTTAAATAGAACTTTCATTTATGTAGGTAAAGGTTATTTTCACTCTATTTTAGAAATGCTTTTGCAGAATAAAATTGGAAATCAGAAACGCTAGAAGAAGCTGAAGCGAAAGTTATTTTTATTAACATCATAATTTCAGCTTAATGATGTCCACCGCTGGATTATACGTCACACATTCGTCATTATTTTTGTATGCATATGCAATGCAATATGCTTCATATTTCTGCCATCTGGTTTTAAACTGTGTCTGTGTTATTTTATTATTATATCTTTATTCACTTAATACCTAGGTACATTTGTATAAATTATATTTTTAAATATTCCATTAAAAATATAAAGAAAACATTATTATTGTTATATTCCCGTGACCCTCACCAGGTCATCTAGAGGTTTAAGACGCGGTCGTCACCCAGACCCTTTTGGCCCCAACGACCTGTTCTGTTCTGCGGGCAATGTGTCCTGCCCACTACCACTTAAGTTTGGCGATTCAACGGACTATCTCGGTATCCTTTGTCCTCCCGCAGATATATAATTCATTCCTGATTTGATCACGCAAGGATTCTTTTATTTTAAACTAATCTTATTTTTATTATGACTTAGAACTTTTAATTAGACAATTTATTCCGTTATTTGGGGTTTAAATGAGAAATCAAGAGAATTGCGTCACCTAATCGCTATACTTAAGAATACTTCAGGCTATATTGCTAAAACATCATTTATTTCAGGCGTGCGTGCTTCAGTTGCGTGCCTGAAGTAGAAAGCCTCCTAATATATGTAAATAGCCTGGGCTATTTATTGAAGTGTACGTACGTATATATACATCAGTTTTATATATTTATCCAAAAGGCGAAATTGCAGCAGGTAATGTTAATTTTATGAATAACTAATTTCTAGTTTGCTGTTTAATTGTCGTTGTTAAATTAATTTTGCATATCTAGATAAGATCTTGGTTATCTTTAATAAATTTACGACGCGTTTTTAAGCTATTTATTATTTTAGTTGTTTACAAGTGGATCATAATTAAATAAGTATATAAATAGAGAGAGAGAGAGAGAGAGAGAGAGAGAGTTCTTGTTTTAATTAAGTATATTGCATGTATTATTATTTTGTACGCCCTAGAGACAAAACATAGCGCCCTCAATTTATTATATAAGAACTTATCATGTACCTATTTTTTACAATGAATAAATGAATCTTGAATCCAGAGATATCCATTAATAAATTTCAAAATCAGAAAAAATAAAAAGTAAAATACTTAAATCAAAAACGTATATAAAAGCGTTTAAAGCTATCACAAGCGAAACATTTTACGCTATTTTATTTAAAGCATAGGCCGTATAAATCAAGTGAGGAGCTATAAACTCCAGCCATATAATTTTTATATCCACGATGCGGAAACAGCGCTATATACAGACAAACATACATATAAAAACGATATGGACACACGTGAATTTATTTTGAATCCTATCGATTACCGATGTGGAAGAGGTCAGGATGGAATATGCCCTATATTTAACTGGTTTTGAATATTAATTACAGGTGTGATATTTGGTTTCTTTGTTTTAAATAGGAGAAGATTTTTTTGTTTTTATTATGATTTTTATTTAGTTCGTTGGTTTAGGGCTGTCTATGGACGCGAAGCTTCATAGACGCAAAACTCTGTCGACAAAACGGAAGCGTCGTGCTGTCGTCGTGTCTTGCTGCTTCGTCGATAGAGAGTTTCATTCATAGTTTTGTATGTAAGGTCGTATAGCATTGTTATGCTATACGCCCTTACATACAAAACTACAGCATAGTCGGCTTTATAATTTTCCCACTGTTGGGACCTGGGGGCCTCCTCTCTCGGAGAGGGAATGGGCCGTAATCCACCACGCGGACCCAGTGCGGGTTGGTGGATTTCGCGTGGCGTACTGTAGGGATTGAAGTATTTTTTTTTTTGGGTGGGAAAATCATCCAATGACATATTATGTCAGTGTATGTCAGACTTTTATTGACTAAAACCCACTCCTGTTCTTTCTTTGCCTTTCATACCAGGGCCGGGTTTTCCTTTCAGAAGCGAACCCATGGCCCCAGTAGGCTTCTACCCTGCTGGGCGGGGCTCGAAGTATTGGATTTGTCTCATAGTTCAAGGAAATTCTCAGGTAATGTTTTTTTTTAATCCACAATGCCCTGATTGTCTCCTACGCGGGCTTATGTTCTGTTACCACGATAATATTTTAGAAACCTTCCACTTTTCGATACCACATTCCTGATCAACTGTTTCCGCTTCCACGTCATCTTGTTGTCATGTGATTCAATGAATCTGCGTCGATGAATCAATCAACGCTATAAAACAACAGATACAGATGACAATAATAATCTTTAGTCACAAAGAAGTGACTACAAAAGAAACTATTTCCTGACGATGACGTGACTAATCTCCAAGTCCTACCCCAAGCAAATCACGCAAAATAAAAATACTTTCATTACCAACAATAGGTAACTGTAATAAGCTTAAACCTTTATCTGTGAGTCATGTTAAAAGTTCAAGGTTTCGCATAACAAAACATGCTAAAATTACCGTTAAGTTAGCACTTTTTATACCATTCATCATTATGGTCATCGTGATGGCCATGATGGGTAAGTATTTTCCTATGTAATTTTCTAGGTTTATCTAGGACACTAATTGTCATTCTTAGATCTTTGACAATCATTACAGGGGCCTAATTCTGCTATTTTTATAAGTTCGTCATTCCAACACGATCCCATTTTTATTTTGCTAAAAGTTCGGAATCTGCTAATTCATAATGATCGATCATTGATCGATCAATGGTCTCGTAATAGAGTTGTGGTAGAATAACAATATTGAGCTTATTAAAAGCAATGACTGCACAATGACGTTCTAATGGTAGTTCACTGATCAAAGGAACTGTAAAAATTTTAGCAGATTATTTGTCAATATGTACGAGTCTTGTCAACTTAGAAACTTGTCGAAATCAATGATAGACCATTATAATGGACTGTATAATTTTCTCTTCTTGTGTGTGTTCTTCTTGAACTTGAAATAAAACAAGGCTTCTTTCTTCCAGGTTTATTTCTTCTCAGGTATTCTTATTAGATTATTCGGAAAACGACTGTCTACGAATTTTTTTTTTTTTTTTGTGTGTGGCCTCTCGCAGGTCAACCTAGGAGGTTGTCGGCTGCTTAAGCGGTCTTGCCTGTGGCGGCCTCGATTCGAGAATCAAAGCCTCCAGCCAGGGCTTACTTAACTAACTTAAAAACTAAGCGACTACACGCTAAGGGCACCCCCTGTGGGGTACGGACCTCGGCTTAGGGCGTCGCTGGGGGGGGGGCAGCAAGGGACGGGCTGGATCGCACAAAGATATTATTATTAACGGGGAATTTTAAAACTATGGCTCAGCGGCGCGGGCTGGCTCGAGCAAAGGACGGGGAGGACGTTGACGGGTCTGTCGCGGCGGGCCTCGGCGGCGAGGACGGAATGACGGCGGTCTGTAATGTCTACGAACTGTACTGGTTTCCTTACGGCTCTCTTGGAGCAGGGTAATGGGGTCGTCGGGGGTGACAAGAGTATGCCTAGGACGGCGAATCTTTGAGATGAGGGAGGGTTCATATCGGGCGGCCGATACGATAAGGGGGTTGCGGTGTTTCACAGCAGTATCGAAGAAACGCTTGCACAGGCGTTTCATGAACTGCTGGATGGTGGGGATTTTGAGATCTAAGTGTAGATTCTCATTTCGGACGTAATAAGGGGCACCGAGGATTTTACGGAGGGTCCGATTTTGGAGGGTCTGCATCCTATGGAGGAAACGGGGCTTGGCGTGTGCGAAGATAGCACAGGCATATGTCATGATCGGGCGGATTACTGCTGTAAAGAGGCGCAGCTTGCACTTAAGTGCCAATTTGCTGCGAGCAGTCAAGAGATAGTGGAGTCTACCTTGAGCGAAAGCGGCTCGCGAGCGAGCCTGCTTTATGTGCTCGGCGAAGGTCAAGTGCTGATCTAGGATCACTCCGAGGTACTTGGTTTGCTTCTCCCAGGGGATTGGCTTGCCGTACATGGTGATCGGAGGGCGAGGGAGAACGGACTTCCGCTGTCTCGAGTAGAGAACAGCTTGACTCTTATCAGGGTTAACCTCTATTCTCCATTTCCGGAACCATTTGCCCAAAATGTTTGCGGAGGTTTGGAGATTGCGAGCGATAACTCTGGGGTCACGACCGGTGTAGTAAATTGCCGTGTCGTCGGCGAATAGAGCCAACTGGGCCTTTTTACTCTGGGGAATGTCGCTGGTGAACAGCGTGAAGGCTAAGGGGGATACTACGGAGCCTTGCGGGACTCCTGCTCGGATGGGGTGGGGGGTGGAGAGGGCACCCTCAATTCGATAGCGGAAGGTGCGATTCGACAGAAAGTCTCGCATGATGAGCACGAGACGGTCTGGCACTCCGAGTTGGTATAGCTTATATAATAAGCCATTGTGCCAGACCTTGTCCGACTGTCTACAAACAAAACCGGTTCCAATTTATACATTACGCAGCTGATCGCTGATTGATCGAACGGTCAGGAGGTGGAGCTTTTCAACCATTAAGGAACATTCCGGAATGCTCACGAATATTTCAACCAATCAGAATCAAGCCCGGAATAATCTCGAAATTACATGCAATAACCTTTAGTATCGCGAAACTTTACCTTAACGAGAGCCTTTACACTTAAAACATGCTTTTTACTTAGAAATATCCATATTTCACATATAAAACCTTATATCATTCGACTTAGAATTCACTAATCTATCCTACCAAAATATAAAAACCTTAAAAAGTCACCATAATAAAACCTTAGTCCTTATCACTTCGTAATATAATTACACGTTATCACTACACAATTAGGGCTCATTTTATGAGTTCCTCACTAAAAACTAATTAGGTTCACTTAGAAAACACTAATTATTCACAAAATCACTCACTGTCCTATCAGTCTATTGTCACTTTGACACATAGGTCCGCAGGCTCGGCGTCCATTACAACCATTCTGACACTATTGTAATAGCAGACTTGAGGCCCAGGTAGTCAGACGCCAGAAAGTTGACCATCAATCTATCCAAGGAATATCGTGTTGCTCAGTAATTCGGTTATGGACATCTGATCGGCAGTCGCTCCTTGTAAAACAAGGGTATTCCGCTGCATCCAGTTAGACTGGAAGCCGACCCCAAGCTAGTTTGGAAAAGGCTAGAGAGATGATTATAATCGTTATGGTCATCATCATTATTATCATTTCAGCCGAAAAACGACCACTGTTTGACATCGGCCTTCCCCAAATGTCACCAAAACGACCAGTCCTGTGCTTCTCACATCCATCGCATTCCCAGGACCTTCACCAGGTCATACATCGGTCTATATTGTAGAAGGCCTTCCAACGCTGCATTTTCCAACCTTTCGGCCCCATCGATAATCTGTTCTGCGAGCAATGTGCCCTTCTTGCCCACTGCCACTCTTAAGTTTAGTGATTCCTCAGGCTATGTCGGAAACTTTGGTTCCTCTGCGGATGTCTTGTCACTCATTATCTAAATTCCATTAAATTTTTGTGGACATCACCAAATAGCTTCTCCCACTTTGAGTGGTGGGAGGGAATGTTAGACTTCCCCTTTGCGTGCCACGGCGGTGACTCTTTATACATTTTATGTTTGGCAAATGCTAATTTAAAAATTGCTTAATCCATGCTTGATATAACAAATCAATCAAGGTTAAGCAGTCTAGACTTTTGATTACACTTATACGACTATATCTGTCAATGTCTTTAACCTAACCGTGCCCTGACGATTTGTCACGTCAATTAACCGATAAATCTTTAATACTAGCCATTACACTTATATACACACTAACATGTATAGGCGAAACTTTGTGTGTATGTTTGTTAGTCTTTCTGTTTAAGCGTCTGAACGGAAATGATAAAAGGAGATGTTTCATTTTCGGCCATCAGATGTACATTTATCGAAAAAGAGGAAAAAATACCACAAATTGGGGAAAAATATTCTCTGGTGAATTTGAGCCTGATTTGTTGTGTACAAAAAATAATAGTTTTTCAATTATTGCCATGTTTTAATCAACATGGCGTCTCGTTTGCTTGCAGACTTCATTCGTTCTGAAATCATGTCTCATCAAATCAATGTTACGTAGAAAATAATTAAAAAATGTGTGTATTCTTGTAGTGTTAAAAATAAATTACTATTATTCTCTTATACATATTTTTGAGTAAACATAATTAAATGTGACCATTTCATCGTTAAAAAAATTTTTAGTCTCCATTTTTGAAGTGTGTTTCTAAACGAATTCAAAATAACCGCCCGAACGCTCAAAGTGACTTTTGTCCCTTTTTATTTAAGAAATGATTCAAAGATTTGATCGTGCTTTGAGCCACTTTTGTCTAATATTATATTAGAAAGATCTGATCTTAGACTATTTATGAGTTTAGTTCTGATAAACAAAAACAAAACAATTCTATAGGTTAAGTAAACGTCATCTCTACGACCTATCATGGCTGTCATAACTGTTAGGACAAACGTCAAACATTTTTAATTTTTATTTTGTACATAAAAGCCGTTTAATATTATGAAAAAAATGTTACTTTATTCTATTCAGGGGTAAGTTTCCCAGCTTCGCTAAAATGTACATGTTATGGCCGGAGTCTCATACAAAAATGAAACATCTCCTTTGGTACCGTCTTTGTACCAGCTTATATTGTGAATTATCATACAGGCAAGTTTATGTGATTAAACTATAAAAAGGCGAAAGTTTGTATGAATAGTGTCTTTGACATCCACGTATAAACGAATACCACCGATACAGTACATGATTCTGGACACCTTATTGGTGGAATTTTTCGTCGGCATTTTCCAAATTTAAAAAAAACTGCACTTTTATAATTTTAAACTGTGTAAAATCGTTATTCTATCCAACCCCGATGATATTTTTAGTAAAAAGAAAAAAAAAGTCATCGGTGTGCATAAAATCTTTATTCTTATCAATCCCGATGACATTTTTAATTTTAAAAGTAATTCGTTTATTTTTTCACTAAAAATGTCAGAATAACGTTTTTTTTTTATTATTTAAATAAAAAAACGTGAAGATTTAAAAATAAATAAATAGGAAAAAACCGACGAAAAATTCTCAGGGGTCCAGAATCATGTACTGGATCCATGGTATACGTTTGTGCGCTTACTGTTTCACGCTTAAGCGGCTGAAAGAATTTGGGTGAAAGGCATACGGATTTGGTCTACCACGTACTAACTTAAATAGCACATTGTGTACTTTTTACCAGAATGATCTCTTACAATAATTTTCGACTCTCACGCGAGCGAAGCCGCTGACAGAAGCTAGTGATATTATAATGGCGAAAGTTTGTATATATGTTTGTAACTTCTTCACGCTCAAACGGCTGAACGGATTTGGATGGAATTTACTTGGTATAGGAGAATAGAATAGGACTTAATAATTTTCATCCTGAGATACTGTTCATTTGTATGACTGGCCTGTTGGTCTAGTGGTTAGTGGCCCTGACTTCTATGCCGGAGGTCGTGGGTTCGATTCCCACCCAGGACAAATGTTTGTGTAATGAGCACGATCATTTGTTCTGTGTCTGGGTGTAATTTACCTATATATGTACCTATGTATTTAGAAATATGTAAGTATGTTTATCAGTTGTCTAGTACCCATAACACAAGCTCTGCTTAGCTTGGGACTAGACGGCGTTGTGTGAAATAATCTTCTGCTAAAACGCAAGTAAAACCATTGGCAGAAGCTAGTGTCTCAAAAACCTTTTAACCTACCCCAACTGACT
This sequence comes from Mythimna impura, assembly GCA_905147345.3. Taxonomy (NCBI): domain Eukaryota; kingdom Metazoa; phylum Arthropoda; class Insecta; order Lepidoptera; family Noctuidae; genus Mythimna; species Mythimna impura. The sequence continues at coordinate 13,342,695 of LR990356.1, read as the reverse complement.
CACTCCGATAAAAATAATTTAAACAAAATAACAGTAGCAATCTAAATCGTATCTATGATTCACGCAAAAGTTCAAGGTTCACACAAAAACTACTACAATAGCTGTAAATTAGAACATTTTCTAATATTAGTCATGTTACTCACAAGCAATTACCCCACCTAGGTGGGTAGGCTAGGTATATCACTACTTCAACCATAGAACGAAATGCCCCAATTCCAGAGTGACTCACCCACGAACGGCCTTCGCTGTTATAAACGATGCCTTGTACGAGTATTTTGCATAATATCGATCGTTCCAGGAAAACGTTACTAATAAGTGTTATTTTTATACCTATTGATGTTATTTTTTTCCTTATCGCTATGACGAAATGTCTAAGTAATTGACATAATAGTGTGGAGGGGAGAAAGGGAAATCATGTCGGAGTTAACACCGGTTTTGTATTGTTTTGTTGTATTGTTGTTGTTAGTCATTACTTGTGCTAGTATTGGTACTAGGCTCTACAGATGTGAACCTCCTATGTGTTGCCCGCGCAGCGTAACATATTGGCACACTTTAACGCATTTTTTTCTTTATTTTTGAGGTGAGAAATTATCAAATGACTTCTCCTGCTCTAGCAAGAGGGCGTGTCAGACTCATACGGATTTAAACCCACCTATGTTCCTTCATTTGCCCTTTGCGTTCTATGCCCACGATAACTTTTTCAAACCTTCCTGCAGTTCCAACAGACATCGGCCTTTCTGTTTTGCTAACATCTCTTTGGAGCACGCGTAGAAAACTGCGCGCCGTCGACCCGGGCGTGGTCCTTCCTAGACGGCCGGACGGTGAGCTACCATTACTCGTCGTCAAATTCTTGTACGCATATGTGGTTGCCATTCCATACCTAGTTTCGTCGAAAAACTATAAGCTCGAGACGAAAATTGAAGCAGAACCGAGCCGAATGTTTTACCGTATCACACAGGTGTTTTCAATTTAAACATTTCTAGTTATCAGAAGACTGATTATAAATTTAGCCAATTGCTCACTGAAACTACTTTACTCAATAGTTTTCGAGACGAAGTTTCTACTAACTTAATCAATCTAGTCACTTAAGCTACGTGTCCGAACGTGTTATGTATAACTATGTTCTCGCTAGAGAACTCTAAGGGTCGCTGCATACGGGCTAACGGCCATAACTACTAAACACCGCCACTGGTATTTTTCCGCAGTTTTCATCAACACAAGTCACGAACAGACAGAATTAGGTGGATTTTGGAAAAATAATTTGATTTGACTTTAAAAAAAAGGAATGTCCCATTTTCGTAAATATCATTTCTGCGAAATTCTAATTTACTTACGATTTTTTGCATTTGCAGTTCTGGTTCTATAGGGAGTCCCAAAATTAACGCAAGATTTGAATTAAATAGAAAACACAGTTTTAGTCTTCAGATTGTGATTTTTTTATTGAATCATAAACTAAAGGGTATCCCAAAATTAACGCAAGATTTGAAAAAAAAATGGCGGCAAGCCATTGGTGCAGTAAAGTGTTGGCAACCCCAAAAAAAAATGGTGTTTTCTATTTAATTCAAATATTGCGTTAATTTTGGGACAACCTGTATGTTCATTAAAATATGAATAGTGACTGTAACAAATATGGTTTTACTGAGTTATAATTCATCAATTGGTACAGTCACGAGCAATAAGATATATACTATACATTGTCACAATTTCTATCTATTTTAACTTCTGTTATTCAAAAAATAAGTGTATGATAAATGGTTCTTTATTACCTCACTATTAAATAGGTAATTTAGAACCAATTGTTGTATACATAGTTATTGAATGGTAACAGTTAAGAAAGCTAGAAAATGTGATAATGTATATATCTTATTGCTTGTGACTGTACAACCATCTCAGTTCAGCTAAACCTATTGAATGACTTTTCATGAAATAACCATAGGGTTAAACGAGCTAATAGGGTTATATTGATGTTTTTGATGATTATAATTCCGTAAATTAATACGTGTTACGGCCGCAAATATAAAAAATATATATATATAAAATATCGCAGCATATATTATGCTGAGATAGGAGCCTTTTTGGCCTCGCACAGGTTTTTTATTTTAAGTTTAGTATTTATAGATTAAATAGTTACTTTTTGTTTTATAGTTGTTTGTCCTGTGCGAGTCTCAATTTTTTTTTTCTTTCTTTCATATCATACTTTAATCAACAAATAAATTGACACTGATCTGCAAAATGCAAAAAACTTAAGAAAATTTGAATTTCACGGTCTACTCTGGTACTTTCACTTTATGCATGGTATCATTCTACCTATCCGTCTTCAACCACCTTCCAGTCAAAGTTTTAATGAAGGAACAAATAAAGACTACGATTCATATTTCTTTTGGAAACCACAAGTGCTTCTTATACCGGTAAACTTATAAATAACAGCCCTTCCTATAACTAATTTTACTCATCAAGTTTTCTTAGCAAAACTTTTCGCAGAAGTCCTTCGATGCGAGACTACAAATTGTATGGTTCGCAACAACAAATTGACAACGTCACTTTACTTGCGTACATTCAATATACCAGATTTCCATACATTTACATTATTAATTAAAAGACGTCAGGTTAACACACACGTGATAACTAGTTTTTGCAAGTAAAGGTCGAATTCGTTGACTTAGGCAGTGTCATTTGATTAACTTATTAGAACTTTATAAAGTTAATAGGATTTCGCGTATCTATGTTAACATTTTGGTAAACACATTTTGGCGTCGCACTAAGTGGATCGATGACCTGGTGAGGGTCGCTGGATTACGATGGATGTGACACGCACAGGACCGGTCGATGTAGCAACAATTATGGGATGCCTATGTCCAGTAGTGACGTCTTTTGGCTAAAATAATATTGATGATGATACATAGATTATTTAGGTATACTAACAAACTCATACATAACACTATATTTAAGTATAAATCATTCGAGTAGATCTGTGGGTTAAACCATCTCAACTTGGTACTTGTTTACGATAAAAGTCTAAACAGTCATCGTGACCCGGGATCAAAAAGGCCACCTGAAGGAACACAGGTGGGTTTTAGTCAGTAAATTTAGTCTCTCACAGTATTTTCCAACTGAAAAAATAAGTGATTGCAATCTGATTGCAAGTGATTTTGAAGTTATACAAACTTAATTATTGTATTTAAAACTTTAACAGATTTCTTTGCTAACCGTACCGACACCATACGGCCCCATGCAAAATTCCCACGATAATGGGTTATGATTCAAAAATTTACATCTAAAGAGAATCATTGAAGAAAAATCTGCGTTCGTCCGTTTTTTGTGCGTCATTGCGATTCCTGGTACAAATGTTACTTTGAAATGGTCACAGATCATGTGACTATATATTATAACTTAAGATGATTAATGTTTAACAAATCTTTCTTTTTTAACTTGCGTTTTCATGGTCATTCATCTGTCCCTTGATTTGCTTAAGCAGACCTCGGCCTGGCGATGTCACAAGGATGAAGTGCAGAAACGTTAGTCACTGACTGTATTTTTTAAGGACTTGCATCATATTTTATTGTGACGAAACAACGGACTTGTCCATCATATAAAAACGAAATTTTAACTAATCTAATCATGATTATTTGCTCTGAAAGAAGTGTCATCGAAAATTACGTCATACTATTTCAGTATCTAGGCAATATTTCGACATAATTATGCAATTCATAGGTGAACCGATGTCCTGGACAGGTTTGCATAATAGCGTTTTAGCGAGACCTAATGGACTTCGTAATTCAATTCAATTCGTCAGCATTAATCGGTGAGAACTCAGAATATGCACTAGTAAGGTCGATACTTTCTAAAGCGCTTTTTTTGCTTTTTAAGCGGTTGAAAATCACACTAATATTATAAAGGCGAAAGTTTGTGAGTGTGTATATATTTGTTACTTCATCACGCTCAAACGGAGAGTATGTTCCCTTGGGACAATTTTCTTCTTTCACGCGGGTAAAGCCGCTGACAGTTAAAGCCGTTTATAATTTTGAAAAAACGTGAATCTATTGGAAATGTAAAACAATATTATTTTTTTAAAAGAGTAACTATGAAGCTTCTTGCTGGTTTTTCTCCATAGGAAACGACTAGTCGGAACCATGCACTAGCTTTTGACGTTTTATAAGTATGGGCATTTATAGGCATAGGCCTTTATGTGCAATAAATATGACTGAATTGAATTGAAATTGAGTATTAATATTCTGTATTCTTTTCCCTGAAGATTGTTCTTATGAATAACTTTGTACATCCAAAGGAAAACAATTCGTAAAGATTACCGCTATACCAAAAAAAAAGAAAACATTATTCAATGTGATACGCATATTCTCCATTCTCTACACTGCGTATTCTCTGGAGCAGAAATAAATTTGGTAAAAAATACACATTCATCATCTGTGCTGGGTTGATCTCTTGCAGGGATCAACGAGATTTATGACGTGAAATGACGTTCCTGATCGTTGTAGGAACGCATATTTACGGGCCCTTTTGTCTAGGTTATTTTTTGGTCTATTAGAGAGGTTTTCTTTTTATTGTTGCGCAGATGAGGAGATTGGTTTCTTCATCAAACTTGGCAGTGTTTTTGGTCTATAAGAGAAAAAATGCGCAGATCAGAAAATTTGTCTTAGTCATTCAGAACGGCAGGCTTAGGCAATAGTACATTTTGATACAAGTAGAGAAAGTTTGTCATTGCGACCGAGACACTCTCGAGCCGCAGGCGAGGGTTTTATGGAACCTACTGCTGCAATGACTTTCCACGTGTATCAAACGACGTTTTTCAATACACTTACAAAGAAATAAATAAACGGGGGCTTACGCGCGACTCAAATACACTAAATTGTGACGGGGCCGAGCTTACGCACTTTTTTGCATTAAAACGGAAAACAGTAAATTGTGTGCCTAAAAGTGGTAGAGATAATAGCTGGTTTTTGAGTAAATCTATTGAAAAGTCATTGGTCTAAGCCTGCAGTTCAGTTATTTAGTAAATATTAGTTAAAGTTATTGCATAAGGTGACTTTGTTGCACCATAATAAATTCTAGACCACTAAAATTACTTACGTTATTAGTCATTCTAGGAGATTTGAAGGAATGGAAATAGGTTCTGACTATACAAGTATTACTTATTCTTGTGGTTGCTTGCATGATTTGCGGTTTACGGTAGGCAATAAGGCCATTTCTATTTTTGTCTATATTTTGATTCCAGGTATCTTTTATACGCATACTGATTCATCTATTTGCATAGTGTGAAAACTAGTTTTCTTAACTTATTGTTTCAAGGTATATTTTACCTTTTCAAACTATAATTTTCATAGATAATGTTGGTAATTAAATATAATAAAAAAGCGTTTTGTATCTTGCACAATAAAAAAAACAAAGTACTTAAATATAACTAAACTTAACCTTTTGAGTGCGTAATTAGAGACACAATAGTAAAACAATGGCGCGTGAACGCCGGCGTTAATGCGGGGATCAACAGCTTAATCCTCTTTCAAGTATATCATAATTAATTAATCCTAATACAATAAAAATGTTAGTTTGCAAGAACCCCACCGCAGGTTTCTTTTTTTTCGGTTGGAAAATCATCTTATGACATCCCCGCGCGAGACAGTGTCAGACTTTTACTGACTAAAAACCCACTCCTGTTCCTTCGTTGGAGTTGAAGACCTCCTTCAGTGTTGGCAATACGTTAATGAAAAATTCATATGGAACTAGTGAAATCTAACCTTTTTTTTGAGGTTGTAAATCATCTAATGTGTCCTCTCGCTCTAGTGTGGGAAGAGAGGGCGTGTCAGACTTTTACTGACTCTAAAACCTACCTGAGTCCCTTTACATTCTAGGACCACGGTCACAAAGCACAGCCCTAAAGCTAACTAACTTTTAACTAATCTTAAAGTGCTTTTTTTTAGGTAGGAAATCATCCAATGACCTCTCCCTCTCTAAGGCGGAGTGGGAGGGCGAATCAGACTTTTACTGACTAAAACCCACTCAAACCTACTCCTATATTCCTTCTTTGTCTTGCCTTCTAGGATCCTGGGTTTCCCTAATGGTAGTTAACCCATGGTCCCAGTAGGCTTCGACCCTGCTAGTCCTCTTCGGTTTGGCTGACATCTTTTTGAGGCGCGTGTGGTACACTACGCATCGTCGAACCTTAAAGTGTTTATCATTTTCATTCAGCGACTGTAAGTACATGAGCACAACAACAATAATCGGTTTCCTTAATAACAACGCTTACAAGATCAGAGTTTAAAAATACCGGGTGTTTGTAGCGAGTAAACTCTGACCCTCGTTCGCAATCTTGTTCGACACCGGTAAGGCTTCGCATGCATGTACCTCCATTGTTTTACCACGTGATGGCAAGAGCCTTGTATGCACAGATTATATAAGTTGTCATGACACACGCGAGTTTTGGGTCTTGTGAGATCGATTTATTGTGTTTTGGTGGTAGTCATAAATAGGTACGATTATTTAGGTGACTAGCTGACCCGGCGAACTTCGTACCGCCTAATAGTAAGGATAACGCCATCTACTGGTATTACCAGAACAGCATAATTCATTTTATAATGACATTCTAATTAGAGATGGCGTTGTAATCGGATTTTTTCCATTTTTTCTTACCGTTTAAACCTTCCCTGGACTATTACGAATATTTCAAGACCAAAATTAGCCAAATCGGTCCAGCCGTTCTCGAGTTTTAGCGAGAATAATTCGTTATTCTCGCTAAAACTCGAGAACGGCTCAGCTATTAATTTTTATATACATATATATATTATATAGATAGATTTTATGAAAGGTAAAACTGTATAACACTTATTTTCATTGTTTTTTTTTTTTTAAAGAATAAAAACCTAATAACTCCTTCCGCTCTATGAGTATAAGACTTTTACTGACTAAAAACCACCTGTGACACCCCACCACCACGACTCCACTCCACTCCACTCCACTCCACCCACACCCACCACCACTCCACTCCACTCGTGATTTCCAGTCGCCTTTTGCGTTCCAAGGCCACAGTAACTGTCTCAAAGAATCCTGGCTTTAACAAACATATGAAATCACATACACAAAATTCAAAAATTCAAATTATTTTTATTTCACATAGGCGTACATGTGCACTTATAAAACGTCAGAAGCTAGTGCACTTCACAAATACTCAGACCCGGAGCAACTATCTGTAGGCCATACAAATAAATTGTTCCATGCGGAAATCGAGACCACTAGACGAATTGTAGCGGCCAATTTATTCAACCACTGTGCCAGTTTTGCCATCGATACAGCACTGATCCTTTCACAAAAACTGACTGATACAGCCCTGCGAAGTCACTGAGAGTTGTTGGCTACTTTTTAACCGACTGCAGCAAGGGTTATGTTTTTCTATACGTTATATGCTAGACTAAAATCATTTCATCTAAGGGTCCCGACTGTTGCAGTCAATATATTCCATATTAGAATTTAATATTTGTTTTATTTTATGTGTTTAAATTAATGAAATTAAATTGGTTTATAAGCTACTGTACTGAACTTGTTTTTTTTTTCAGTGTTTATTTAAAGTATTTTTTTACGCAGTCGGGTTTTTTTAGCCCCTTTTTTGGGTGGGAAATCATCAAATAACTCCTCCCGCTCTGGGTAAAACAAGAGGGAGCGTCAAACTTTTACTGACTAAACCCACCTGTGTACATTCAGATGCACTTTGCGTTCCAAATCTTTCGAACACTCTTGCAGCCTTGTACTTATTACCTCTAAACAATGTACGTTTCCTTTGAGCCACAAAACCGAAGCCGTGGCAAAAGGTAAGTTGAATATATTTAGGTCAATTGCTTTTGGAAGCAAAACACTACACTCCCAAAAGATTTTCTACGCTTTAGGTATTTCAAAGGAAGCCAATCAGTACTTGCCAGATTTTTTTTCCGTGGTTGCTTGTGTAAATCATCAAATGAAAAAGGAAGGATTGCTCCCATTCTGTGTAATAAGCTACAACCCACCAGTAGTATTCCTTCGGTTACCCTTTCCATTCTAGGGCCGTCGAACTCTGTCGTACAATCACGAAGCCTACTCAACTAATTCGTGATTGGTCTTTAGGAATTCGATTTTTACACTTTCATTCTGAAAAACAGATTTCCCTTTTTAGGCAGCAACCAGTTCATCATTATCATTTCATCCAAAAGATGTCCACAGTTGGACATAGGCCTCCCTGAAGTATCACTACGACGACTACGACGGTTCTGAGTTACTAGAGTACTGAATTACCAAAACATATAATGAGTATGTAGTTGCCTCGACCAATTTTGTGTTACCCAATGTTTACGCCACTGCATGTTTTAGTATGCTACCTGAAAAGAAAAAATAAATTAGACACTTGTAGACATAATCATGATTATTCATCACTTCAGCGGAAAAACGTCTACTAGGCTGTTGTGTGCCTAACAGTGGACGACCAAGTATCGCCACAGCGATCGGTCCCATTTTTTTTTAGGTGGGAAAATCATCCAATGATATCTCTCGCTCTTGGGTGGACGCAAGGGAGTGTCAGACTTTTACTGACTAAAAACCCACTCCTGTTCCTTCTTTGCCTTTCATATCAGGGCCGGGTTTTCCTTTCAGAAGCGAACCCATGGCTAGGCTTCGACCCTGCTGGGCCCCTACGGTTTGCGTCAGCAATGTTCCACGCGCGCCGTCGACGACTTGGGCTTGGTCCGGACGGTTACCAGACGATCGGACTGCGAGCTACCCATTGTTCGCCGTTAGCGGTCGGTCATTTGTATTAAGCATCCATCGGATTCTTGCGACCCTCACCAGGTTATCAGTCCACCTTGTGTGGCTTTTCAACGCTGCGTTTTCCAGTACGCGGCGCCACTCTAGAACCTTTCGGCCCTATCGACCATCAGAATCTGTTCTGCCAGTAATGTGTCCTGCCCAATGCCACTTAAGTTTGGCGATTCTTCGGGCTATGTCGGTAACTTTAGTGCTTCTGCGGATATTTATTTATTTTTTTTTTAAATGCTTTATGCACACAAAAGAACAGAGGCGGACTTAATGCCTTAGGCATTTTATACCAGTCAACCTTTGGGTGATGCAGAGAAAAATAGTGGTAGGTGCAATAAACGAGAGAGAGAAGACAAATACGAGAATAGATATAAGTACTAATAAACTACATAACTAACTAATATAGTCAAACAGTTAGTCCAAATCGACAATTGGAAAACATTAACGCTGTGATGATACTACTGCCAACTTCTTACGAATTAGCTTTCGAACTTTAGTTTACCAACCTATTCACATAGGGACCTAATGACAGCGTCAGCGGACGAGCATTGCCATGACCGAACACTGGACCAGGCGAGAAATGAAACTTGGAAAAAAGTCATTGGCACACTAAAAAGCAGTTTTAGTATTTTTTTTTTTAATTTCTAAGTTGAATGCCTTTTTGAATTTCTTACACATAAAATTATTCTGATTCCCATTTCCCCCGAGTTATGTTTATCTTTTATCATGCCCTCTGACTTTCGTTCAATTTTAATTATTTCATACAAACATTAAAACAACTTTACGACTGTTCTGGCGTCCAAAAAACTTCACAAAAGTACTGACTGGGCATTCAGATTGCTAAAAATATGCAAATTACGGACGTAAAGTTAGTCAAGTGTTTCTTCTAGGTCACAGAACCCAGGGGAATAGAAAGTAAGAAAACTTTATCTTGTGCGATATTCAGATAAGTGCCAAGGTTCGCTGGACATCTAGGTAGGCCATTATTCCAGTCTGGCTAGCCCTTTGCATAATGCTTACTGAACCAATGAAAAGCATCTGCGTCGATTTCGGTGATAAAGTTCGAAATCAGCACTTTTGCATATCGAACTTTTTACCTCAAATTTTATATTAATACTAGTAGTTCTTCGCAATTTCACCCGCATCTTTGGTCGCTCCACTCCTGTGGGTCGTACAGGGTTGTTACATAGCCCTTCCTTAATAAATGGGCTAACTATCACTTAAAGAGTTTTTCAATTTGAATCAGTTCAGTTCCTGAGATAAGTGCTTTCAAACAAGCAAATAAACTGTTCAGCATTATAATAGTATAGATATCAGTTTTTTACAGGCCATACAAATAATAATTGTTCTATGCGGGATTCGAATCCGCAACACGCAGTAGTCAATCACTCAACCACTGCGTCAAGTTTAGACTCCTGAACTCCTGCAAATTACTATTTTTATAAACGTAAACGTTACTTACTGCTCTCAAGACGGTAAAGTAAAACATCGTAAGGAAACCTGCATGTCCTAGAACCAAACTTCGAAGACATGTGACACCCGCACTGGGACCACGTGGTGGATTACTCACTTAAAGAGGAAGCCTGAGTCCCAACAGTGGGGACATTTTGACGTAACTACAAATTTTCAGTTTACAGATTTATTCCTATACTTGTGCTATAAGACCTTGCTTCGTGCCAAATTGCAGAGTTCCAGGTTAACGAGAGAGTACCCTATGAATTGTGATTCCCTTGAGAGTGTCGAAATATACATTTTTTTGCCGTATCTCTTTCTGTTAATTTAGAAGTTTGACCTTTTCACAGCTCCAAGGGACCGCAAACCTGAGAATATGGTTTTAATTTCAACTCGATACCTCCACGCGTTCTTGAGATAAAGGGTCTTGACAGACAGACAGATAGACGGACAACCAAGTGATCCTATAAGGGTTCCGCTTTTTCTTTTGAGGTACGGAACCCTAAAAATTACGTATTTTTACTACGAATCGACGCTACATCGCTACCCTTCAAAATATACCCAATACCACCCACTTTAAAAATACAACCCATTACATAGACCTAACTACATATTTTTCACGTAGCTACCCTCTACCCCAAGTACCCATGCTGCTCCCTGAGGGAGCCTTTCACCTTAATGACCGGGCCGGATCAATCTGCTCCCATCCGAGGCACGAGAGCTTGCGTGTCTCGACACACAACTCATCCAAGAAGCTAAGCCATCTGAATAATGAACTTGGAGACACGCGACGTTGAGTGGATGTGTTTAAGTGAAACTGATTTTGATAAAGGTAGCTAAGAATTTGGTCAGATAATAAAAGAAAGTTAGGACATCGAAAAAGAAAAGTAAAGCTAATTTGTTATTTAGGAGGAGATTTTATTTTATTTATTTCACCGTCGCTTATTTATTCCGTGCTTCACTTTGGGGTGCCAAATGAAAACCAGCGCTGGGTGTCTGACACCCAGCAATTGCCGAGATGGCAACCCTTTCGGTTCGGGCCCGCTAGTGCAACTATATTGTTATTTTTAAGTTCTCCTAATTATAATGTATTTATTAGTTTATCATATTAGCATATATAAGTATTTTATTATTGTAACTTAATTTAATGATACTACATTCCACTTGATATTTATCAGTTATTTATTTATTGTGCACACCTACCACAGTGTTGTCTCTTTTAACCCAAAGGTTGACTGGTAGAGAATGCCTTGTTGCAATAAGTCCGCCTATGTTCCACTACTACTGTACATGAAGTTTAAATAAATAAATATTTTATTTCTGTAGTCGCTAGATGGTAGATGGCATTTATTTTGTATTCAGTGTATGAGAGCGTTATCAAGTCAGAAAAAATATATTTTCTAACATCGGACATTCCACTTTATTGAACTCAAGTCAAATTATTGCCTCAATATCCACCTAATTCTGATTGACTGTGTAGTATAACTATCGTGCTTAAATATAATGCTACAATTAAGCACTATAGTTAGACATCAGTCTCTCACATTCAAAATATTGGCAACATTAAATATAAACATTTTAATCAAAATACCTATGTCCCTACCTTTTCAGTTCTATTTTAAGCTAATTGATCATTGGTTTGTGCACAATTGTGAAATATTATGGGACTTTTATGATTTTGTAATTCAAATGGAATTTATCCTCAAAGAATTCCCACAACTTGTAGACACGATAACAAACAACGAATGCTCTCAGTATGTTTTCCTATAATTTCACGAAATGAACTGAGAAGCAATAACAACACTATTGAATAAACAGATAACCGTGTGGTAGGGTAAACAGACCTATCTTAATACTGTGAGTTTTTATTTAACAAATTTACAGATGGGAACAAACCATTTAAGTAAATACTAAAACAGAGTACTGATATTCAATGGTAATCGAAATTGCTTTCTAATACTTACCTATAATAATAAAAAGGTATTTTATTTGTCCAGCCCTTACATTACAAAAAAAGCTTAGAACCAACTTAACTGTATACAATACAAAAGCCTATTGATAATGTTTAACTAGTATGACACTATATTCAACAAAAATAAAAACAATTTTTAAAATTCGAATATTCCAGTTTCGATTTTTTATGTAGCCAGCCAGTCATTTGTTACCCTTTGTGCAGAACTTTTTCCATTTCATTTTTTAAAATGCGTTCCAGGTTCGAATATTGCATACAAATAGCGCATCGGCCCAGTAATCACAATTAAAATGGCGGCCAAGATGAGAATGCTACGTGGAACATTACCATCAGGAACGCTTAAGTACCGGCTGAATTGAAACCGTTTATGGGTGGAAAAATTAAAACGAGATTTGAATTTCGTATTCTGTGAGCGCTTGGCTGGGTCATACTCGTAAATGATAATGCTTTTAGCTGGACTATAGGATTGTTTATAAATGAAGACAGATAATGTGGAAATAAACTATAAATTCACCGCGTGAAGTCATGTTGGCAAATATAAATGTTGTTCAAGGACAAGTTATGTTTTGTTTTTTCTAAATAAAAAAACGTGTGTTTTATGATTTTAAAGCTTAATTTTTTCACACGAAAGTTGATTTTCTTTTGTCGATTCCAAAAATATACCAACACCGTAAAGCCAACTGGGTACCAAAAAAATGTTCACAAGTCGTCCAGTCATAACGGACGTTTTCAATTAAACCGTGACCCCTTATACTCTAGAGCACATACAAAAAAAAGTAATTTCAATACACACAGCATAAAAAAACGTCAAGAGGTTTTTTGCGCTCCATTACAGCTGGTTCGGATTACGAGCGACGACGTGGAAAATCTCTATATCGTTAATTGAAAACGAACCGTTCCGTGGCCAAACGAAAGAAAAAATGCATAAACATGCTGTAAACTGGTATAATTTAGTCTGGTCTGTGTATTGATGAACTTGCTTGCAATTAAAAGTTGTTGACACTGTGATATCCTAAACATATGGGAAGATCTACGTTTCGATCACTTTGATTAAATTTGTATTTTGTAAATAAATCGACCGAAGAAATTCTGTGGTTGACAAGCGATTTTTATTCATGATCTATTAACATCGAGACGCAAAAAAAAGTGGAAATTCACAACATGGAACGAGGAATCATAGACTCAATAAATAACCAGAAAATACTCTCGAAAACCGCAGACAAAAATGTGTAAACATTTTTTTTAGCATCAAATAATTGAGTCATCGCAGATATTTGGATTGTCTGAATTCCAATATTTATTTTGAACAGATCGTCCGAATTAGCGCGGAAAATGCTCGCACCCACTCATTTTACGAAACGTGTGCTACTCTTATTTTTAAATGAAACATACACATATATTACAACACTTTTTTACACGAAAACGTTGGATTACCTATGTAGAAACCATTTCACATAGGTAATCCAACGTTACCTTTATAGAAACCATTTTACACAGGTACTTAAAATACCTTTGTACCTCATTAAATTTAGGTACAAATTATTTCAATGACGTCAATGTCATTTAAGACGCGCAGTTGTTTTGTATTTTATACCGAGTTGAGTTTAATGTACCTACTCAAAGAAATAACAAGTAGGTACCGTATTGTTTCACCATTCACAGTCTTTTAGGCAAAAACCTAAAAATTGTACCTAGTAGGTATCTAACAGAGAAACTGCTCATACAACTTTTCTTTTCACGAATCCTAAATAAATATGAGTATTGCTGGCATTTTTTGAATTGCCAAACTTGTTGGCAGGACACATTACTCGTAGAACAAATGGTCGATGGGGAAGAAAGGATCCGGAGTGGCGATCGCGTACCGAAAGACGCAGCGTTGGAAGACCTCCTACTTACATCCGATTGCTCCAAGACGCTAAGATGACACGAGAGAGAGTCCTAAGCTGTGGACGTCTATTGACTGAAATTATTATGGTAATGAAGATGACTGGCGTGTTTTACTTATCATCATCTTGACTGGCCTGTTGGTCTAGTGGCCAGTGGCTCTGACTGCTATGCCGGAGGTCGTGGGTTCGATGTTCACCCAGGGCAAATGTTTGTGTGATGAGCACGATCATTTGTTCTGTGTCTGGGCGTAATTTATCTATAATATGTATGTATTTAGAAACATAAGTATGTTTATCAGTTGTCTAGTACTCATAGCACAAGCTCTGCTTAGTTTGGGGCTAGATGGCGTTGTGTGAAAGTTATGGAATATTATAGTATTATTATTATATTATTATCATCATCACCATCGTTTTCAGTTGAAAGACGACCACTGCTGATCCCTCCAGGTCACTACATCAAACTGATCCTGTGTTTCTTGCAAGCAGCAGATTCCCACGGTTAAGGATTTTTACAGAATATATTGACGCATAAAAATACACCCTATACACTACATCACCGCATAAACTCCAAGAAATCTACCACCAAACCACTGACCACTTAATCCTATTCTAAAATACGATCGCGTGTGAAAGAAACATTCGTTCCGAACAATATCCTTGCACTTGCACCGTAAGGGGCCGCCGGCCAAAAACTGCAAGTTAATCGCCATATATTACGACGATACATCATTAGGACGACCCTTAAGTAAGTTGTAAGAGGAAATAAATAAAGTGTTCTGTCGGTAAATTAGGCGCCATATTGCAGGGAATCTGTCGGTGTTAATCATTTTTGGCAGAATTAAGTGAACGGGTTAGTTTATTTTTGGTGACTACCGATACTAAAAAAAATTAGGTACCTATTTTTAACAATTAAAGATTTATTTTTTTGAGATGGGAAATCATTAAAAATAACTCCTAGCACTCTAGATGAAACGAAAAAGAAGTGTCACACTTTTAGTGACAAAAACCCACCTGTGTTTCCTAAGTTGCCTTTGGCGTTTCACGTTAACATGACACTAAAAATAGCTCTAACTTAACCCAATGTCGAACGCCTACGCAAGTAAATTTCCCAAGAAAAAAAAACATTGGAACGCTACAACAGCATTTCATCACTTTTTTCTTCGAAAGACCGTAAAATACTTTTACTGTTTCGTCATTTAATACCCATTTACATACAATGATGTCCAGTGCCGTTGACAACGGCATTTGTATAATGAATAGTGCGCATAATCACGTTCTATGTCAATAGAGTTCGCACGCTGTGAGCATGCCTACGTCATGGACTATCACGTGACCGCCTGAAGAGTTTTCCAGGCGACTGGTGAGTCATACTAGCCATGAGTTGTGGTACAAGTGATAGGAAGTTGTCTTGCTAAAATGTTTGCACATGGCGTTTGTAAATTCTACAGTAAAATATGCAATATAATGTGGAAAAGCACAGAGCTGGCTACTGCTAATAAATGATGAGCAGCACATCTTTATACCGCAGTATAAAGACGTAATTTAAGGATCCGAATTCAATAGTCATTTTAATATGACTTTGATGCCATGTCTACACAGTAATGTAATTTTTATTTTATGACTAGCTTCTGCATAGGAAGAAACCTACTTTCACACAAGCGTAGCCATTGGGCGAAGTAGGTTTCACCGTACAAACTTTAAGAGGTGAATTTTAGAAAATACTTTCCTATTTGGCGGTTGATATGCTAGTCAACAAACCACATGCACCAGGCTAAGTAGCATAGTTAGTTTTTTTTAATGATATAAACCAGTGCTTGGTTGCGATCCTACCTGATGGTAAGCAGTGATGCAATTGATGATAGTGAATCGTTTTAGTTTATTGAGAACCTTCTCACTCTAGCCTTGAAGACACCAAAGTTATAACCGGACGGGAAGACCGCAGCAGACAAATTGTTCCAATCCGTAGAGGTGTAAACAACGTGAGGGTATCCAACATTCTTAATTATAAGTTGTCACTGTCTCAAAAACATTTCATTTTGATTGGTAGCCTATTTTTCAACTCGCTGCCGCTCATGATATAAACCTCATTTCAGCCTTGAACTCTGTGTATGGAAATTTTATACGTAGTTCGTACTCCGTCGCACCCAGAGGCATTGTAGTCTAAAATAGACACGACACAGCACTAGTAATTTGACAAATATATGTGCTATGATGGTATTGCTCTTATTATATTCTATTTATAGAATAAAAAATAGACTATTTTAGGCTTTAGGGTTTTTGACCTAAGTATGTTGTTTGGAAGAAAAAATAATCACACTGATATTATAAAAGTGAAAGTTTGTGTGTGTGTGTGTTTGTTATGCCTTCAAATGTCGCATAAAGATAGCATGTGCTGGAATAGCATATAGGATACTTTTTTATCCCAGCAGGAGTATGTTCCTTTAGGATAATTTTCTACTTTCACACAGGCAAAACCGCTGGTAGAAGCTAGCATAATCATATAGCAGCATATTAGAGATAACACTTGGATTAATAAAATGCCAATATGTTGCAGTAAACCTGAAAGAGACTGGCCTCCACAACTTAGGGAAAATCCTAGCGTAGAGACCAGTAAATTATCTGATGTAATCATGTATTTTCCAGAACAATAAATCAATATTATTATTTAAAAAAAGCATTTTCTTGGAATTCTTTTGTCAATTAATATACTTCCAATATACTTCCCTCTGGAATATTTTCTTAGAAGATCGAAATAACCCTTCGACTATTCCACAAGTCGAACTGACCACTTTAAAATAAAGATCGAATGCTTTTCTAACTTCTTCTAGGAGTACATGAGGATCCTGCAAGGAGTTTATTTACTAACTAACTAGCTTTAGCCAAAAAGAAAGAAATGTGACCCCGATTGACGTCAAGAAATGAGTCATTTACAAGCTGGCAACAGTAGATATAATTAATTACTTTTATATCTTAATTTGCGGGATATTATTATACTATAAGGGTAACATAACAAGTAATAAAGATACACAAATTATAGGGCATATTACCCATAAAACGTATTAACACAGAGATGTCACACAATAATATAATTAACAGAAATGTCATTAATATTCGAATGACGTCATTTTCACACCGCATTGTTCTGCTGAGGTAAAGGACATAATTCATTGCCGCGACAAGGACACGACACCACAAAAGGATCTACGATCCAACGAACATTTTAATCTATCCGTAGCTCGTAATGTCTATATGTACTTAACTAAATTACTTGCATAAATCATATTTAAACGTGACGAACACCCAGCGCCAACAAACCCTGCAAAATATACCTAACACACGCAATCACTAACTCTAACTTAACGGGATTCGTTTCAAAATCGGTCGGCTGGATGAGGATCTGCGGAAAATTCACAGCGATATTAAAAATGTTATTTATGACTTGCGATATAGAGATCAATTTCGTATTTTCGGCTTAGGCGAAGGAAAATGTTATCTAACCGAGGTTTTTTTGCGAGAATTATTCCGTTCTCGTGACCGTGTCGGGTTTGTGGAGTGAAAGCAGTTTTTTGCAGCTGTTTTCAATTGCAGAATTAAAGTCATAAGTAGTGTGTAGTATTTACATTCGTATAGTAAGTAATTAATATGTAATGAATGCCGTTTAAA
This sequence comes from Mythimna impura, assembly GCA_905147345.3. NCBI lineage: Eukaryota > Metazoa > Arthropoda > Insecta > Lepidoptera > Noctuidae > Mythimna > Mythimna impura. The sequence continues at coordinate 13,324,935 of LR990356.1, read as the reverse complement.
CTGTTTACGTTATCTGCTGCCATTTACTCGACAATTATTTACATTTTCGTAGACTTTGCTCTCGTGTGGGATGAGGATTTTTTGGGATTCGGAATTCGAAAAAATTACCGTAGGTATATTCTCCATTGAAAATTTATATTTTTTTTTTTTCTAAAGCTTCAGATACATTAGGGGACAAAACGTCCCGCAACATGACATGCAACGCTCAATCTACCTGTTACTGCAACGTTACCCAGTGTCCCTCAATATTTTACGAAGCATTCAGCAGGACATAGTTGGACATGTGGTTGCGGAACATGTTGTGCGCATGTTACCTTTATACCTTGTTGTTTCTAATTCGAATATAGACTTGATAAATCATCAATGCAATTTTTGCACCTTTTCTTTTTGCATTCTTTTAATCCTATGCAAAATCAATGTTTTTGTTTATTACTTCCAATCCAATGTGCTTTTGTTAAGATCAAGGAAAATAAAAAGAAAACTCTATTTAAGAATAGCATCATTTTCACATGCGAGAGATCAAGGAAAATAAAAACAAACTTTATTTGATAATAGTATCATTTTCAATATGATGCCGGATTGTTAATTATTCTAGGGAGGTACTTTACATAACCTTTTTCCCGCCCTATTCATATATTTTATCAAACGAAACGCAAAATTGTCCCAATGTGCACAACATTTAGGAACCATTTTCTCAAAAATCGACCATTAATTCTAATTCCCCATTTTCTAACTCAAACATTTATGACATCTCAAACATTTAAGTCCCCATGAAATCGCGATAAAACAGTTTTATTCTTACGAGACTCTCTGGTACAATCTGTTTCTTCCCACCGGGAGGTTGGTACATTCGGCCGATGATTTATTCCGTCCCTTATCTATGGAACATGTACATACTCCATTAAGATTAGGTATTCATGTTGCACACCTGATACTTTGAAAGCGTTTGACAATGTGGTAATGTTGGCTCTTTGTGTGCGTGTGTTGGTAGACAGAAGATGGAATTTCATCGTTTGGGTATTTGTGTCTAGATGTTGGTAGAACAGGTAATGGAGGGCAGGATGATAGACAAGTCGTTGGATTACAAAGTGACAAATATAAGTTGCAAATATAAATATTAATTTTCTTTTTGTTTTGACGTTGACCTTTGTTGTAAAAAATTAAGCAGAATGAACCCGTATGCAAAGATTGGGTGAAAAGAATAATAAAACATGTAAAACAATATTTTTTTATTTTTGTGACGTTTACCTGGCCTGATGTTGTACTACAAAATGTGCAATTTGATACGGTATGCAAAGACAGGCTGAAAAGAAAAATCAGGTATGAAAAGGTATTAACTCTCTTCATTTATAAATGGAATAATCAATTTAAAAAGTTCGAAATATACGTTTATAATTAAATTAGCCTGCCGTATCTAAATCAAACTAATTGAGACAGAAAACTCGTATGCAACACACGTCTCTCTCGTTTACGATGCTGCAGAATAATTAACACAGATTTGTGCTCAAGTTTGCTACTCTGTATTAAGGGGGATACAGGAGGACATATCGACAGGTACTTGCTAAGTAATTACTGTCTGCATTAGAAGTCCAGACCGATTAATAATGTTTTGAGTACTTACTCATGTTTTAATTAGTTATTTAAATTACTCGTATTATATTCCTGAGATGAGTGAAATAGGAGTCAAAAGAGACTCTTTCAATAATGAAAATAAATTAATGTTATGTACAGTAAAAAATAAAAATAAAAACTTTTATTTATTAAATACTCTTAAAAAGAAGAAAATAAACTTTAAATAAAAATAAATAAAAACTATACATTTATATTATACGAATGTTTGTTAATGTGGACCTGAAATCAAAGTCATTTATAAAGTAGCCCATCTTAATCCCTAGGCTATAAGCTTACTCTACTCCAAATTCCATCAAAATCGGGTCAGCAATTTTATCTCTTTAATTTAAGAACTTTAAATTTAGATTATATATAACAGATATGTAGGTACTAATTAAATACTAATACGTACGTATGTATTAATAATACTATTAATAAAATATATACTAATTAAATTATTTATTTTCTTATTTAAGTTTATAATTGTGTAATGTTAGTCGCAACTATAAAATGATAAAGATAAAACATATTGAGTTAGGTTTCAAATGGAGGACGATACGCAAACATATAAGGTATAATGTAATTTATTTAATAATGCTCGTACTTTATAGTCTATCAACATGATTCACAGCTGCATGATTTTAATATCGGCTTACACCTCAAACCCTTGGACAGTGTCCAAGAGCTTATTATTTTGTCTACAGACTCACAATGTATTATTAACCAAAAGGGTTTGTCATGAGATATGGTAGTCTTTCGCTAAAATTTGGATTAACAAACATTTGTTCAAAGCTAGTACTTATAGTAACAGCCCCAACTTACGAATTGTAGGTCGGGGTTTCAAACCCAGCCAGACGCATTACTTTGTGTAATTTAATTCATCACCACAGCTCTCAAAACGGTGAAGGAAAACATTGTGAGAAAACCGGCATGTCCTAGAACCAAAAAATTCGAAGACATGTGACATCCACCAACCCACACTGGGTCACCAGTCCACTGCTTACGATCAGGTGGGATTTCAGTCAAACACTGGTTAATATCATTTAAAAAAAGTAGTTCGGTTTAAAATCATTTTAGTTACAGTATTAGTATATTTCGCACCTTTAATCTAAAACCGTCACTAAATGATTTTTTTCAAAAAAAACTCTTTTTAACGCAATCTGTAAAGTTGGCGTACAGCAAACAGATGCCGTTAAAAACAGTTTTTTTGAAGAATTTCGTTTAGTATTCGGTATTGGATTAAAGGTGCGATTTAAGTAATTTATGTCGGTATATTTTTTTTTCTAATAAATAAGCTACAACTACGTTAATAATAGATACAGGGGCTTGCCAATCGGTAAGTACTCAGTTTCTTTCTCTCAATCCAAAAGTAAACCAAGCAAAGTTTCGTCGAAACCTATCCGTTTCTAAGTTACTCCCTAAATAAGGGTCTATCCGGCCTCCCTTCCTCGCCTGACATCTGTAAAGGGTTTTCAATGTCGACAAAGTTGAACGGCCCTTAGAATAAATAACTAACTGTAGGTAAGTACTAGGGAGGCAGTAATAGAGCGATTTTATCTTTGTTTTCGTCATTTGGTTCATGTATATATGGTATACATATGTGACAATTTAATAATAAACGTAGTGACACGGGAAGTGGTGTATTAATTATCTTTAGCATGCCATGCTTTTCTTTATTGTTTTTTCTACGAAAATTATAAGTGTCTTTGGAATTAATTACAACTTTTTATTTTTGGTCTAATCGCACTGACAAAATATCAAGAATTGTTAAAGAAATAGTATATAATAAAGAAATCAAGCTCATGTGACATTTGGAAAATGCTTTTAGAATTTCCATATTATTTTTGAAATTTATTTATTAAGCTATTGCATAGCTTCTATCGCGGGGACCGAATCCAGAAATTTCGTAACGAAAAATAAACCTCACGCTCCCCACTCCGACGGGCACGGAGGTGTGGCTTGGAGGCCGACAGAGACCGAACACCTATTTTAGAAAAGTCGTTAACGACCTGTGTGGCTCATTGGTACAGCGTTCTACCTATGTTATCATCGTGCCTCGAGTTCAAATCTCGGTCAAACAAAATAGTCTTTTTGTATTATAATAGATTATAGTAATGTTCTATGATAACAACTGAACATACTTGTAGCAATTTATGAAGTAAACAAGAAAGAAAAAAAATTGTTTTCTTATCGGTCACCACGCTCAAAAAGTGTAACTTGAATTAATATCAAAGAAAAAGAAATACAGCATAAATAAAATAAATAAATAATTATAATTGCATAAGTTGATACAAAATGCTATGCAATAGCTTTACCGCGGCAGTCCCCGAGTGCCACACTTATTTTTTTTATTTAAATTTCATGTACAGTAGTGGTACATAGGCGGACTTAATACAACAAGGCATTCTCTACCAGTCAACCTTTGGGTTAAAAAAGACAACGCTGTGGTAGGTGTGGTGAAATCGCAATTTATTTTTTCTCCTGTGTCACTTTTCAACAGAGTTTAACTTTTAGTTTTCTAGCATTTATGGAGGTATAATAAGGTAATTTAAAATTAAATACCCTTGTTTATAACAAGAACTATACCTGTAACACTCACAATCATGTTTGCGAATAAATGATTTGATTTTATATCAACCGTTTTCCACAGCCTAGTGCAAAAAATAAACGAAAATCAATTTAGAATCGTTAACATTCAATAACAAAATAATCTCGCTGAAACATTGTAATACTAGGGCTGCAGATTTATGAAGTACCTACAGCGTAGCGCTACGAGGCTACGAGCTACGTGCTACGAGCGCTACGGCGGCGTGCTCTGCGGTGTGACATCACGCGCTGATTTACAGCCTACGATGCTACGAGAGTTTATCGACCTCGTGCTTTTATATGAAATATTTTGTTACAGCGAAATAATAGTGGAGTTTTTAATTGTTTAGACCTTATTGTGAAAAAGTTTACACTTAAAAATATTAAACTGTTCAGATATGCGTGTAGTTGTATTTAGAATTAAATTACTCAATTAAAAAAAATACAACCGACTTCAAAGTAAAAAAAAACACTGAAAAGTGCAAAATAACTTTAATTTCGGAAGTCGGTGTTTCTATAATAGTTTTGTCTCTTCGTTATTTAACACCGACTTCCGAAATTAAAGTTATTTTGCACTTTTCAGTGTTTTTTTTTTACTTTGAAGTCGGTTGTATTTTTTTTTGTAAAAAGTTTTTTATTTTACACTTTTTAGTTATGGTACCACCACTAAAAAGTACCCCTCAGCCAAACTTAAATACCTTATAGCCAGAGTGCATCTCATGACAATTCTAATAATCCCAAACACGGTTAGATTACATTAATTTATTACAGAGTTCCGGTGCCTAACTTCAGGCTTCATCATCAGATAGTTCGATATATTCCCCCTCTACTTTCAGTCAGTCATCGACTACACGTATAAACAAAGCAATTTTACTTGTTACGACGGTTCTGCTGTGATCCTATGAGGAGTTCTGTTCCATATCTTCGAAGTTCATGATCAGATCATAACAATATTTCTATGGGACCAACTCGGAAGTATAACCTTCCAATAAAAAAAAAATATTCAAAATCGGTCGACAATTGACCGAGAAATCGGTGAACATACATAAAAAATAAAAATAAAAAACATACATTCAACCGAACATATAACCTCCTCCTTTTTGAAGTCGTTTAAAAATACAGATGCATCACTTAAAAGCTTGAATCCGAAAATATGATGGATTCGATTTAGTGATCGCTAACGCCACTTTTGAAGATAAAGGTTCCCTAAGCAAGCAAACAATGACGACCACGATTAATAATGTTTTTCCATCTTGAATCCAGAATCAATCCAAAGTCAGGATTTGTCGATTGACAGACTCATCCTCGTCTACATGTGACGTAAGCATAACTGGCACAATCTGTATACGACATTATTTTTAGTATATGCGAAACCTGAATATAGTTTGTTCAAAATCAGTAACTGAATCGATTTCAATAATTTTTACGCCTTATTGTATTTTTTCCCAAAAATATTTAAAAAAGATCACCAGTTGGACACCACCGTCACTAAGTACAACGCAGGTCAAGGCAGGTCACAGCAGGCATTAGGCACCAGCGCACAGCTGGGTGCGCAAGTAAAACAACCCCTCAGTCACCCGGATGGCCTTGTAACCATGTATTTGTGCGGACAACCGGGTAGCATAACAAGCTTAGTGATTTTTCATGATTCAGTTATGAAATTTTGTACATAGATTTTTTACATACAAATATTAGACACCGCGTGTTTCGGATTTTGCATATACTAAAACTAAGATTGTATACGTTTAACACTAGCTTGTTTATTGAGGTGGAAAATCGTCAAATAACTTCCCCCACTCTGGGTGGAGCAAGCGGGAGTGTTACATTTTTACTGACTAAAGCCCACTTGTGTTCCTTCAGTTGCCCTTTATGATCCAGGACCACGGTAACTCTTTCGAACTTTCCCGCACCCTTACTTTGTACAAATACATGTCCATCTAACTCTTTGGGAGATTCAGGCGTAATGGTATACTTATGTTAGATCGCCGTCCGGCCGTCCGGTAACCGTCCCGACCGAGTCCGAGTTATCGACGGCGCGTAGTGTTTCACGCGCGCCTCAAAGAGATGTCAGCAAAACCGTAGAGACCCAGCTGAAGCCTGATGGGACCATGGGTGGACTTCCAAAAGGGAACCTCGGGGTCCAGAAACGCAAGGCAAAGAAAGAACACAGGTGTGGTTTTAGCCAGTAAAAGTCTGACACACCCTCTCGCTCCGCCCTAGAGGGGAAGAAGTCATTGGATGATTTACTACCTTAAAAACAAAAATGGTATACTTATGTTATGTACTGTAATTTCCAATATTTTTATCCCTGTTCCACACAAACGATATTTTAATTACATTCAAACCACCGAATGCACCTGTCACCCACTCACCCCCAATTGTTTACGCACGTCGTAACATCACATACCTATAGTTCAGCCCACACTACATTTGTATCAACACAGCGTGAAGCTGTCATTAACACACCGTGACATTTGCAAACAAATGTGAACAGCTTACTGATAGATTATTGATTAATTAGTAGATATTTTGGAATGGTTGAATTGAATTGATTTAAGACTGTGATACAAAAACGTTTAATATGCGTTCCAAATAAAAATAGAAAAGTCAATAACCTCTATCTATCAAATCTTGATAGAAAAGTACGTTTTTTTTTGCTTGGTTTTACTGAGTCTTAGTTAAATCTAGGTGAAGTAAAAACGTTATTGTTTAATCTAAATTAGCTAAATATATCAAGTCATAATTAGTTTAAAAAAAAAAACTATTTTCTTTCTTATTTTCATTGTTAGGAACAATTCGCCTTCTTCTTCCATTTGCCACTACTCAGACACTTCACACAGTGACGCAGGGATGAGCAAAATTGAAGAACTGAATTCTGATTAAATATATTTTTCGTTCACGATTGGTAATTTTTTTTTTTTAATTCTTGTTTTGATCACCCTACCCAATTTCTTCGATTTGATAGTATGGCGTCACAACATGGCGTAAAAATCGATCCTATTCTTATTTGGAACGCATTGTACCTAATTTAAAAAAATACGCGCATATAATAGAAGTCATTCTCCAACTTTTTTCAATATTTTATGTACTGGTACAGCTTCATCAAATACCAACTAACAAATTCAAAAGTTATCAAAACCGAGCAAGTGCGAGTTGGACATGCGTACGAAGTATTCTGTACCATTATCTAGTGTAACAAACCACGTTTGTTGTATGGGAGCCTCACTTAAATATTTATTTTATTCGGTTTTTAGTATGTGTTATTATAGCCGCAACAAAAATACATCATCTGTGAAAATCTCAACTATCTAGCTATCATGGTTCATGAGATATAACCTGGTGACCGACAGAGAGACAGACAGTGGAGTCTTAGTAATAGGATCCCGTTTTTAACCTTTGGGTATGAAACCCTAAAAAACAAAAGAAGAAACAAAGAGCAATAAATAATTAATTTTGACAGTAATTTAAAAACCAACGCAGTGGTTTTTATCAAAATAGTTACTCTAGTATTCCAATTAAAACCCAATGATATAATGTATAAATTAAAATTTAAGCTCCCAGATACATCGTACTTCGAAACCATTACCCATTTTTTAAAGCAACGTGGTTAGCTTGTATTATAAACAAATATAAGAACATGCACTTTTCGCGACCAAAATATTTTTAATATGTCTGATATACGGGACACGATAGAATTTTTATGTGTGTACAAATTGGCCACTAAAAATATCCCAGAGCGATAAAGCCAGAGCACTTTTAAACGCTTCACAACATCGTTTAAAACTTTCCATTATTATGAACGATATAAATAATTTCATACATACACTGACATGAGATTACCTCAGCGTGGCGTTATTAGTCTAATAAATTTTATTTATGGCCAAACAAAAGAACATAAGGCCACGTATCCACTTACGCACATTTTGGCCACATTATGTCCGCGCCATAGTCTGACCTCATATGTCCGGGCCAATAAATATATCGTTATAGCGTTTGAAGCCAGCCTAACAAAAAAATTACTCGACATTTTTTGTGTTGAACGGACCGTAAAACTTTCGCAATCAAGGGAGGAAAAACAAGCATTGTCGATGGATATTTTTGGGTCTTGGACGGTTAAGTTGGGGAACGTTTTATTTTTAGACTTCGTATACATTGTTAAATGTGAGTTTGCGCGTAAAACGGCATACCAAAAGTATTCCGAATTGACATACGATCCAAATCAGCCAGTATTGCAAAATAGAATTTTTATTATTTTTTGGTCTAATAAGCTCATGGCCCATGAACAGATAGTTAGGCGAGGATTGTCACTCGCTGGACGTCTGAGGGAGGTCGACGCCGTCAAGGTCGACCGCGGTGAAGGTAGTGTGACGATCTGATCATGTTCCCGGGGCAAAGTTAGCACCGTATATTTATTTGATGACGCGTCACCTTGACACAGTCAAGAGTAAAACTATTCAAAATCATCAGTGTCATATTTTATCTGCTTTACCTCACTAACACCAATATCTATCTTTAAAAACCAATACCCATCACACAAAAAACAGGCTTAAAAAGTACAGGTAGCTTACAAAGAAAAATCACAGCCTCATTGACAAAGGCCGTCCATCTTAAGGCGACATTAAACAAAGAGTAGGGGGACCATAATGTGATTTAGGCCCGAGGACAGACTCGCCACGTTAATCTTTACGTCCTCTCCCTAGGGTGTCATTCCTGTGGCAGGACAGAACGTGACTTCTTCACGTCTTAAAATATTGGCGAATTGATTTCTTGATGGTTCTTGTAGACGTCGATTTGGGTTTATTGTGTTTGTAGCACGTTGTCTGTGCTTGAAGTCTGATACTATAGTTCCTACCCTACGTGCCACTGTAACCTTGAGGTTAGTGCTTCAATTCGACATGTCATTTAAAAGAGAGATACTTTTTTTGGGAAATAACTTTTTCTACCCTTGCGAACGTAAGCTTAATCTTTCTGACTGATCGATTCCTTAAAAATTCAATTGTTCCAGTGAAAGGTTTTATTGAAATAAATGCTTTAAGGTTTAGTTGGGATCTGAATTTTAGAGGCTGTTTGGAATAAAATCTTCAAAAATTACAAAGTCATTTTATTTTGAAAATGTATCACATTGTTGGAATGTTATCTGAATTTTTGTAAAGGTAGTCTAAAAGATAGTTAATCTAAGCCGATAGTTATCATAAATCACTAAAGAAAAAGTCTTTTCTTTCCAGACTTTCAGCACTTAAATATTCACGTTAAGCGAACCCTAAAACCTTTTCTCCCCGATCCATTTCCATAAACCTTATGACCTTACACTCATTATTTAAGAACCCTGAAAGAGAACCTGGGCCTAACGGCAATTTCCCAAATCTCCTATGTCTCATTTATAATTTATACCGGCCGTTGCCAAATTAATTACTGCGACAAGAATTATCGATATCTATCCTTCTCTGTCACCTTCATGTTACTGATTAAAATGTATATTTAATAAAATTTTCCCCCGCAGTAAGGTCACAGGTTAATAGGGTAAACGCCTCGACACCAAATCGACGTGTCATATAAGCAACACTGTGTTACACTGTATCTTTAAATTGGCTACAACGTTCGCAAAATAATGTAGCAATTTCGTCACAGTGCCTCAGCTGGAAAACGTTTACTGTGTAGTAAATAATTTATGACCTCTTCTGAAGTTTCGCTCGGTTTGTTCAGTAAGCGAGGCTTATGATTAAGCTGTGGACATAGTAATGTTGTAAGTGGATATCTGTCATTTGTTCACCAGAGACAAGTGATAATCAGTAGCCGCAGTGGGTGTTTGAAACCCCGGTTAATTGGGTCTGACCGTCCCTTCTTAGTGTCTCAAAATAACAATGACATTCTATGAACCAGGCTCAAATTAGAATTCTGTACGTCGCGGCGTCGTCTAGGATCCAATTTGGATTGTGAAAGTCAAATACCAGTCGCTTCACTTCAAAACATCAACAAATCCTGATTAGACTAAAAGTCTATCGCAATTCACTTGCAAATATCTAGCACAATGAGTAGTTTACGAGCCATCTATTAAGGCTCTTACTGCCTTTTAGTACCATAAAATAGTGACAGTGAAGCCTTCTCCTCGGTGATAGATTTGAAAATAATGCATATTTATTATAGATTCATAATATAACATTATCAAATATCAATATATTATTTTTTCGTATGACTAATACTTTTGCAAAAAAAAAAAACAAATAATTTAACAACACGATATTTTTTCGCTTGTTTTCCCTACTTCTTTGAAACGGCTTTGATCTTTAAAAATATGTTTACAAAAAAAAATACTGGTTAAGTGTTCTTCAAAACATACGTAAATCAGTAAATATTTCGCAAATAAAATTATAAGTCAGCGGGGCTCAGGCTCAGGTCGCAGTAAGGAGGAGGCTGCACGCGTGAGGGAACGAAGGTCCTCACGGCCTAGCCGCCGTAATTCCGACCCCGACTACCAGCCACGGTAGACGCGGGCTTGCGGATGTTGAGCACTGGGTAGCTCGCCGTCCGGCTGTTCGGTAATTAACCGGACCGAGCCCAGTCGTCAACAGCGCGTAGTGATCCTCGCGCTCCTCAAAGAGATGTCAGCAAACCGTAGGGGCCCAGCAGGGCCAATGCCCGATAGTTAGGACCGCGGCGAATTTCTGAAAGGGAAACCCGTGGTCCTAGAACGCAAAGGGTAATTGAAGGATACAGGTGTGGTTTTAGTCAGTAAAAGTCTGACACGCCCTCTCGCTCCACCCAGAGCGCGAGAAGTCATTTTGATGATTTCCCACCTATAAAAAAAAAGGCTCAGATCGCAGTACGAGTATGTGTGCATTTAACTCCGGTCAGATGTTCACGGGAGTATACGCCTTAAGTGATGTGAAACTCGAATACTCATAAAATAGTTAGACAATGTTAGTTCTTCACACGTATCACTAATACAATAAAACTTCACAATCTCATTTCCAAACCCAAACTAAAATAGTATGTAGCAGGAATACAAAATTAAATTAACAATCGCAGTCTTTTTCTATGAAAACTAAACGAGCAGCAAGTTCGTAAGTCCTGCTGTAACTAAGTTTCACCTGGTTGACGCTGCCGATGGAAAAAAACGAATAATTACTCACCGCAGAGAGCCAATTGAATACACCCACCTGAAAAGAACAGACATCTTCATGAATATTCGGAAAGCTCTTAGTAAAAGTTTATTGAAAAGAATCGGTGGAGACGTTAAAATATTTTAAGGGTCAGGCTACATTTTTGGCATCTTGGTAAGTTTTCTTTAAGGTATTTAAATAAGTATTTAAAGCATTGAATAATAGTATTTTAAGAGATATACCTAGGAATGAAATTCTTATAGTTATAACACTAAAATTATAAACGCGAAAGTTTGAGAGTGTGTGTGTGTATTTTTGTTACTTCTACATGCTCGAACGGAATTACATAAAATTTGGCATACGGGTAGACGTGTCCTGGAATAGCCATATGATAAGTACTTATCATAGGAGTATTGGACCATTTTCTAATTTAAAGAAGCCACTGCCAGAAGCTAGCCCTTAGATACGTAGGCGCATCCTAGGGGTCTATAAGTCAAGAGTGAATATGTTATCTGCTTCTAGACAAGTGAGGTCCATTGTCAACCACACCATCGATTATATTATCATCAGGTGAGATACAAGTTAGTAGACAAGACTGCGAACCTATCAATAGTTTTTTTTTCCGGTGGGAAAATAATCCAATGACATCCCCCGCTCTTGGGCGGAGCGAGAGATAGTGTCAAACTTTTACTGACTAAAAACCAACTCCTGTTCTTTCGTTGCCTTTCATACCAGGGCCGAGTCTTCCTTTCAGAATCAGACCCTTGGCCCCAGTAGGCTTCGACCCTGCTAGTTACAGATATCTCCTTGAAGCGCGCTTTGAACACTACGCGCCGTCGACGAAACCTATCAATAGTAAAAAACAAACAACACAACATAAATACAATATTTACTATCGTCGCGAAATCAAAGATCAGATCAAAAATCAGAAGTTATTGGCTGCAACAATGCAATTTTCTTCAAAATTGAACTGCATTTTACCTCTATTTTCTCTGCCACAAACAATGTAACCCACCCTTAACTTAAATGAGATCTTATGCTACCGTAGCCGTCTGCTCGGAACAAAAAAGGATCCTATTAAATAAATATCGAATTAAGTACATGCAAATGACGGGGGAGTAATTTGAAAGTGTTTTAGATGAGTACCTATATTGCTTCTATAGGAAAGTAAAGTCGATAGATTCATCTTAATGTTTAATGCTTGCCATTTTAAAGTACTGTTTTTTTTTTCTTCAGATGGCATCTGTCAAAAGCAATTAACAGCTTTCAAACAAGTCAACTTCAACTTCAACTTCAACTCTTCATAATGGCATTTGCGGAAAAGACACCACAATTTTGCCAATAACACGTGCAAACTTGTTAATAGACTATCAAACGCTGGAGAGTATTTAGCGTGAATTAACAGTAAAATAAATATATAACTCTAAACATTACAGTTCAAAATAAAAGAATTTCTTCGCAGATCCAGAACGACATTATGATCAGACCACAGACTAGGTATGTGAAATGAAAGTTAAGTAGACTCGTAAGAGTGAAGGAAGAGAAAAAAAAAAAAAAAAAAAAAAAGAGTTACAATTTAATTTTATTAATTTCAATAAATTTGCATAGTTTAAATATAAAACGAGTAAACACAAAAGAAAGAAGACATTTGACCGAGGTTGGACGAGGAATATGAGCAGGAATGATTTCATGAAAGGAGAAGCGCAATTTAGGACAGGAGAAAAATAAATGGTCCACGTTTCCTTCATCCAAACCGCATTCACAAAGAGAGTTATCTTTAATCCTAAGTTTGGCCAAGAAATGAGGAGTACAACAATGATTTAAACGTAAACGACAAATAGTTGAGGTAGTGATTTTTTTTTTCAATTGATATTTAAAAAACCAGGGTTTGTGGGGAATCTCGGGTTGTATATCTCCATAAAATTTACCCTTTATAGACTTAGAGATTTGCCATGCCTTGGACCAAGATTTAAACAAAGTTAGAGGAAGAGTAGTACAAATGTCATGGGAAAATATCTCAGAGTGGGCAAGAGAGCCAGTGAGAACAGCATTTTTGGCGCATGAATCAGCTGACTCATTACCAAGAATACCAACATGACCGGGAATCCAAGCTATGACGACTTTAATACCAAGTTTATGACATTGAAATAGCAAATCTCTAATTTTTAAAATTATAGGGAATCTTGACTTAGATCTGAAAGGATTAGATAAAATGGCTTGAAGGCAGCTTTTTGAGTCAGAGAAAATTATGGAGTTATTTAACTTATGAGACAAAACAAATGAAATGGCTTCGAAAATAGCAATTGATTCACCTGTAAAAACGGATGTAACAGGAGGGCACTTATAATTTAAAATAATTTTTGTATGAGGAATCCAAACAGCAACTCCAACAGGGCTATCATCGGAGACTTTGGAAGCGTCAGTGAATATAGTATTCCAATTATTATAATTAGAGGAAACTTTTTGGACAAACATCTTATGCGGTTCTAAGGTATTTTTGTGAATTCCAAAGTCCAAAATGATCTCTGGGTGGAATACCAGGGCATTATAAGGCACCGAGTATAGATATAAAATAGGGTTTTGAAAAAGTGGGCTAGAAAGACGAGTGAATTGAAGGTAGGCACGAAGAAGACAAGGAAGTTCAATATTAGAACGACGACTACAAGAGTCAAAGATGGATGATAATTGGTCCAGCTTACCAATAAGGGGATGCTCAGAATTTTGCACCAGTTTAAAAATAAATCTATTTGCCAGAAATTGTCTTCGAATCGAGAGGGGAGGTTCTACACACTCAACTTGCATGGCATTAATTGGAGACGACTTCATCGCCCCGAGAATAATCCGTAAACACTTTGATTGTATTTTATCGAGTTTTTGAAGGCCAGATTTGTTACAAGGATCTAATAGGAACATACCATAATCAAAATGACTACGAACTATAGCATTGTAGATCAGTTTTTGAGTATATGGGTGAGCACCCCACCAAACCCCAGAAAGAGAGCGAAGAACATTAACGTTTCTTTCACATTTTTGAGAAACAAAGTCTGTGTGAGCAATACCTGATAATTTTGAATCTAACCAAACTCCTAAAAATTTAACATTGTTCACCTGAGAAATATTTTCACCGTTAACTTTAATTTCAACAGGGGGAACAATCTTTTTTTTCGTAAACACAACTACAGAGCTCTTAGAGGCTGATAAGGACAGACCGTGATGTAGAAGCCAGTCAGATAGATATCCGAGGGCAGAATTTAGACGGATACTAGCCTCATCCAGAGATTTTCCAGAAAAGTATAAAGCTATATCATCAGCATACTGCAATATTTGACAAAATGAATCAGTAGAAAAATGTAAATCATAAGTATAAAGACTGAATAGGAGAGGACTCAAAACTGAACCTTGTGGTAAGCCTTTCCAGATAGTCTTAGGGGAAAGAGAGGCGTCTTGAGTTTTAATAGAGATGGTTCTCTCCATCAATAAATTAGAAATGAAACGGACCAATTTTATAGGAAGATTCAACTGATGCACAAGTTTATCCCTGAGCACCGGGAGTAAAACATTATCATACGCTGAGGCAATATCCAAAAAAACTCCTACTAAAAACTGCTTACTTATCAAAGAAATACGAATATCAGAAATTAATATACTAAGACTATCCATTGTGCTCATACCTTTACGGAACCCAAACTGGGATGAGGGCAACAAGTTTCTATTTTCCACAAACCACTCAAGTCGATGCTTCATCATATGTTCTGCAACCTTGCACAAAACAGACGACAAAGCAATAGGCCTGTAGCTATTTGGGTCTGACGGGTTTTTGCCAGGTTTAATGACCGGAATTATTATTTGATGTTTCCACGGTTGAGGAACCAAACCGTACTCAAAAAAGTTATTAACTTTCAAACAAGTCGCTTGGGAGAGAAGGTCCAAGAAAAGTAGGTACTAAAATTTTCGAAAAACTTTGAAGTTGGCATTGTTCATTTTTTCCTTGCATTTGTTTTTAACAAATACAATCTTTTTATTTTCGGTCCAAGACAAAATACTTCGTAATATTTCATTCAGTACTTTGTAGTAAATACTTAATTGTTTTCGTTCGTCAATACCAAAAATGCGATCCAAAGTAGTACATGCTTGAAACAGGTTTTTTTTTAAATAGAAGTAAAATCCAGTTCCATCCGATGGATGCGAGACGCACGGGACCGTTCGTTGTGGCTACACTTGGGAGAGGCTTATGCTCAACAGTGGACGTCTTTCCGCAGAAATGGTGATGATGATGAAAATCCAGTAACATGAAAATTACTAACTTAAAAGTACACTATTGTTAATTTCGCCAGCCTACTGCATAATATATTTGGTCTGCAGGATTGTTCGTAAGAGTCACCGCGGTCCCGGAATGCATAGGGCAACTGAAAGAACACAGATGGGTAGTAATCAGTATAAATCTGCCACTCCCTCTCGCTCAACCCAGAGCAGAAGAAGTTATGTTAGTTACAATGCGTTCCAAATAAGAATAGGATCGATTGCCATTTTGTGTCGTCACGATATACTGTCTAATCGCAAGGAATTGGACAAAATTGAAGAATTCAGAGATGAGCAAAATTGAAGAACTGGATTCTGATTAAACTCTTTTCTTTCACAGTTCGTAAACAAATTAAATTTTAAAAATTTCTTGTTTTGTTCACCATAATAATTCTTCGATTTGACAGTATGACGTGACGTCACAACATGGCAATCGACCCTATTCTTATTTGGAACGCATTGTACTTACTTATTCCGATAAAATACACAGTCCCAGTGTGTTACAAAAGGCTTGATCAAACCGCAAAAAACCTAGTAATTCAGAAATATCCGTCTCTCATCGCAAACACATTTACTAATTAAGGCTTTCAGAGATTACCGCGTCCATTAATAGATTGACATTAACAAAATCAACTGGATTACGTAACCCAACAAAGACGTTATCTTTCCACTTGGTCGCCTATTTGTACTGCCTAGCCAATATTTGGGGATCTAATAACGTCATAATAGAAATAAGCGATTAATTATTTTTGTTATCTACCAAGACAGAATGACTTGCAAGAAGTATATGTTTACCCTCGCCGGGCTAAGTTTGACATTTCTTGGCAATGTTTTCATAGTGAGGTGAAGCTGAATAGTTTAGTCCTAAAAGGGTTCAAAGTAAGAATTTCATTTCAAATTTTTGGGTCATGTCACCACGTTGTTGATGGTACCTTGTGATGTTATTTGACACATAATTTATTGTCTTAAGGTATATGACACGATACGTGGGCTACTTAGTTATAAAATAAAACTTCGGTTTATGAATTGAGTATTTCGTGTTAAGAATGCCTTGACCTGACTTTAGGGCCAAATCACAAGTTTTCAGGCTAGAATTTGTAAAAAAGCTTAAATTTAAATACCTAGGGTTTACCTATTTTGATCGTCAAAACAATACTTTTTCCCCTTTAGCAAAAACTTAGCATATCTTTTTTGCGGGGTGCGGGGAGGAGAATATCATCAAATAACTTCTCTTGTTCTGGGTGAAACTAGAAGAAGTATCAGATTTATACTGACTAAAACGACCTGTTTTCCTTCCGTTACGCTTTGCTTTTCAGGTCTGCAGTGACTGTTTCAAACAATCTCGAAATACTTAGCACACCAGCCCCGTTAAGTAAAGTAGGTTAAGTTCTGCCCCCTAGCCAAGTTACAACTGTTTCGTTTCGATTGTCTTTTTGGTTGATCGCCTCGAGTCAGCCACGCCTCCTATTACTTGGTTCTGACCACGTGACTGAGCGTTGAGATGACGTCAGAACAAAGGAATCGGAGGCGTGGCTGACTCGTGGCGATAACTTGGCTAGAGGGGCAGAACTTAACCTGCTTTACTTAATGATAATTTTCTTATTTTTGGCAAAACAGCATTTTCTCAATTTCTATAAAGGTTGACATCGATACTCGATTCACGTCTAACGTACATAATAAATTCTAAGACGACAACATTTTTGGGCCAATGAACATAACTTTATTTACCCTTTTTCCCAGAAATGACAAAAATACCCTTTTAACAGCAAAAATCTTTGACCCAATGCGAAGTTTACCACGGACATACAATTCGCATACACAAAATATCTGAAAGGAAAAAGTTTGGTATAAGGGATCATTCACATCTGTTGCTAAGGGCTGTTCATACAAATGGCTGTTGAATCCCAAAGCATTTTCTGATGTACAGTCAAGAGCACAAATATGTGACAATTGCGCCAAATTGAAGGATTTTTTTTCTCTTGTCACAAACCTAGCATTTCTTACCCGACTGCAAGAAGGCTTATTTAATTTAACTATGAAAATTTGAAAATTAACACATCTTTTCTTTTGGCAAAGTATTTTTTTTTTAATTTTAGTTACAGTTTTTTTTTTAAGATGGAAATCATCCAATGACTAGGGCGGAGCGGGTAGGCATGTTAGAATTTTATTGAGTAAAACCACACCTATGTTCCTTCTTTGACTTGTGTTGCAGGACCCCGAGGTTCCCTTTCGGACGACCCGTGGCCCCAGTAGACTTCGGCTCTGCTGCATCCCTACGGTTTTGCTGACATCTCTTTGAGGCGCGTGGAACACTATACGCCGTCAACGACTCGGGTCGTTACAGTAAGGTATGAATTATGCTGCTGACTGTATCTATGTAGTTATTGATATGTGTAAAGATTAAAATTTTGGACAGTCACGCTTAGTGTGGGTAGTTTGAAGTATGTGGCGGTGGGAAGTCTGTATTGTGAGATTGATTGCGTGTTCGATTATGTGTGGCGGTGTTATTTGCTGTTCTGTGCTTGGAAATAGAAAATAAGGTGAGACAGCCCTACTTCTGAGGTGTATTTAATTTTATAGTAGTAGTTAATCGTCATTTTGTGAACCTTACATAGATTTAAGAAACAAAATGGATATAGAAAACAGACATTTACAAATAGTCTATTAGGCAAGTATCAGTCAAATTTTTCACAAATAAACTTAATTTGAAAAAAACAATTGTGAGAGAAAATGGAGATGAAAAATTAGTGATTCTAATTTTGATATTTAAATCTACACAAAAGAAATAGATTTAAGGCTATCACTTAACCCATCTCATTTCGTTCAATGGATTCAAAGGTTATTCGTAAGATATTGCCCTATGCGATAAGACCGCCCATTGTACACTTGTTTTTATAATTTTTTGTCTTTGGCTCTTGTGTATTATGAGTGTACAATAAAGCGTTTTACTATAAACTAGTATTCCCGACAGACATTGTATTGCACGAAAGCTAGCTTTGTGCCACCTACCGAGTTCCATCATATTTTCAAACCATTCAGGGATCCACTCAGTGTGAAAGTGAAACCCGGGGCCCTGGGACGAAGGCAAAGAAGGAACAGGAGTGGGTTTTAGTCAGTAAAAGTCTGACACTATCTCTCGCTCCGCCCAAGAGCGCGATTTGTCATAAAATGATTTTTCCACCCAATAATATATATATATACACACAAAATTTCATCCGAATGGTTAGGTGACAAACGTACGTACAGAAGAATTATTTTAATAAAGATGAATCACTTTTTAAAGCCAGTTTTATTTAATACAGCGTTAACATGTTAATAAAATCAATTACTTGAATCTACTATAGAAAAGGTCACCAAACCTAACCAAAAATAAAAATATGCATGCTATAAAAAATACTGCATCGTAAAATATCCAATAGTTCCCTGCATGAATGAGTAATATCATCCCACCCTAACGAGCAGCGCCATCTGCCGGTAATTACGGCTATACGTGCTTTGAGAAAAAAAATATGGCGGTCTAATTGTTTTTATAGCAATACGCCTATGAGACCCCCCATCAAAACAGAGGTTATGGTGTTATTTGCGAGTAATGATAATTTAATAGGCGGTTTCACACCACATGGTATGCTTAAAAAGCCAGAACGTGAACCTTTTTTGATTGTATTTGAACCAGATTTAATGTTTTGTGAAAAAAAGAACACGGTTGGTTAAATTTTAGAAAAGGTCCAGAGCAAGAGAGATCGTAACTTCAATTTTTTATGAAATCTAAAACGTATTGTAATGGGTATTTTTTAGATATTCATAAGTTTAACAAATATTCAAAAATACCAACTTAACGGCATATCTCTAATTTAAATCTCTTTTTAATGTCATAAATTCATTGCTTTTTATTTTTAATAATAATAACTTATGTCTACAAATCTAATATTAATTTAATTTAAGTAAATTTTTGTTGTATTGCAATACTTCGTCTAATGTTTGGAAGAAGACACTGATTCGTGTAACACAGGTGTTCCCACCGGGCCTCAGTTTCCTATAGGTACCCTTTTTTACCAGAACCTTATCTTATTAAGGTTACGTACCTCAAAATAAAAAAACGGAACTCTTATATGATCACTTTCTTGTCCGTCTGTCTGTCTGTCTATCTGTCTGTCAAAACCCTTTATCTCGGGAACACGTGGAGGTACCGAGTTGAAATTAAAACCATTACTCAAATCTGCAGTCTCTTGAAGCTGTGAAAAAATCAAACTTCTAAGTTAACGAAAAAAAAGATACGGCCGTTTTTGTTGCAAAAAAACGTTTATTTCGACACTCAAGGGAATCAAAATTCATAGGGTACTTCCCGTTGACTCAGAATCCTGAAATTTGGCATAAAGCAAGGTCTTATATAACACAGATATAGGAATAAATCTGAAAATAGTACATTTTTTGTTACGTCACAAAAAAAAAACTATTTGTGATTCGGAAAAAATTTCGAGTCTCCATTCGGGAATTGAACTATTTACAAAGGTAAGTTTGTACGGAACCCTCTGTGCGCGAGTCTGACTCGCACTTGCCACTTGCTTGTTGATGTATATAATTCTGATATAATAAAAAAAAACTTTACCTAATTGTAAAAAACTAAAATCTACAAGAAAAGCAACTGCGTTAAACTTTCTACAATTGTAATCACAATTTATTTCATAACCAAACTCTACAGAGCGAAAAATACACTAGTCCCAAACTACATTAACACAAGAAAGAGCATAATCCAGCGGTATTCAGGCTACAATTTTATATCCTTATGACGCCGCACACAAAGGCTGATGTCATTGACAACAAAGAGCGAGATTTACCCAAAACTGTCATTTTTGTCCACCGTATAATATGCGCATTTTTATAAGCATTGTGCTAGTGTTGTGCGGTCACACTATCAGTGGTAAAATGTGACTTAGTTTTTGGGTAAAAGCATAAAGGTTTTTGTTTGTCTGTATACATGTATCTAATATGTATGTACTTTTTATTATATTATTAATATTATACAGAGGATAGATTTGAAATTTTGTTTGTAATGAACAAATTCAAAAAATACTAGACCGATTTAAAAAAATATAATAATAATGGTTAGTAATATTCCACAACTTTAGCAAAGCTTGCGAACTAAGCATAGCTTGTGGTATGAATACTAGACAACTTTCACCAGTACAATGATTCTTTATCACTAAGTGACATAGGTGTAGCGGCTTCGATAAAATTGGTATTGTCACACCAATGACAGCCCCATTTCATGTCCAGAGAATTAGTGCCCATTCCAGGTTGCCTGGAAGAGATCGCAGAATACGATAAGGCCGTCCATTGTAGGTGTTTAAGATTTTAGTTTCCTTTTTGTATGTATGTGTAGGTGTAGAATAAAACATATAATAAAATAAGGAAAGACATATTTTAGACGAGGTAAAAACCTAACAAAAGTTGTGCTATAATTTCATTGTGATACAATTCCATTAGTTTAAGTATTTGTTAACTATAACTTTTTAAATTAAAAACAATCAATATTTACGGTTCACACCAAATACAAACTTACAGTCATACATAAAACAATAATAGTCGACTTAAAAAGAAGTGATACGAACACTAATCCGACATAACATACCAACATACAGAATACATACCAACACACACAAAACACACACAGTTCACAGTTGATACAGAATTTAAGATCCTATGAATCGAAACGTGAGTATCTCGAAGATAAAAATCCTTCAGGAAATTTTCCAGGCACTTTTAATATTGCTAGCTACCATACGTACCCACTTACTTTTTCTAGACTATTGAGAAAGTAATATCAGAATTTTGTACCGATAAAAAGCGAAATCTTCATCTTTCATTCACTGCCCTACTTCATCCAATGGCGGACAAAAACGGTTTTTTTCTAAATCCGGATTATATTCTCATCTCGAGCGAAATGTATTCTATATTTATCGTTGCTGGCCGAACGTTTTTAACAATGACCACTGCATACTTTATTCAAGAAGGGAGATTGTCCGGAATGCCTAAATATAATGAGGTTTATTTTTGTATTTCTGAAATGTAATTTTTCAGGTGGATAACCGCGATAAGGTGAATTAAAATCCTCAAAGGAAGGTCGAGTAAGTAATTTATTTGGTTGAATATAAGGGTCACCTTTGGTCTTGTTATGTTAGGACCTTGTCTGGAATGAAGGGTGCCTTATCCTTCAGAAATATCCCGAGAGATATTGACTTTTTTATACGATGTTGTTACTGTTAAGATATTGCTGCAATTAATTGCGTTTTTACCCGACTGCAAGGGTTATTTAAGACAGAATTTGAACTAAATATATGCGTTCAAATGAAATGGCCAGAAATAAAGATTACTATTGTATAATCAACCTCATATGTTTCCCACCGCTGTTGTGTGTGATATCTGTGTCTGGGTATAATTTATCTATATATGTATGCATTTAGAAATATATAAGTATGTTTGTCAGTTCTAGTTGTATCTAGTAATCATAGCACAAGCACACAAACACGCATCAAGCTTATGCTATGAGTACTAGAGAACTGATAAATATACTTAAATATTTTTAAATATACGAGTATACATACAGAGAAAATTACACCCAGACACAGAACAAATGATCGTGCTCATTACTCAAACATTTGTCCTGGGTGGGAATCGACCTCCGGCGTAGCAGTCAGGGCCACTAACCACTATACCAACAGGCCAGTCAAATGTAGTGAGAATATTGTGGGATATTATTATTATCATTATCTATGTCGCTATATAGGAACTAAACTACAAAATCCGGTATCACGGTATCAGGGTTCTTCGCGCTATTAAAACATTACAAAAGTTTGAAGCACTATCGGGCAGTTGCCCGGACCAGACATAACACTCGTCTGGTTGGAGGATCCTCTTGTTTCAATGGAGGTTTGCGGGACTTTACATCTGGTGGCGCTTACCTCTAAAAGGAAATGGGCCGTAAACCACCACGCGGGGCCTATACGGGTTGAAATGTCCTCGAATTTTTAGTTCTAGGATGTTTTCTGTCACCATTTTGAGAGCAGTGGCGATTAACTAAATTACACAAAATAAAGTACACAATGTCCAACTTGCAAGTTAGGACCACCAGGATTACTACTAGACCACTATTGCTTACTACTATTTCCACTATTAATTGACATGATTGTAAATAGAAATGTATGGAAAAAAAGACATGTTCCAGCGACATGTAATAAATTGGGTGATGAAGACCCCCAAGTTGTAGCTATCAGGTTTTATTTCGCTGTTTAAAAAAAAAACCTTGGTTGCTTGTTTTCAATCTCAAAACAACGACACACCACATGTACTGTTCCACAAACACAGACCAATCTCCTTTTTTTTGAGGCGGTAAATCACCAAATAACTTTTCCCATTCTGGGTGGAGCGAGACGGCGTGTCAGACTTTTACAACTAAATTCCACATGTGATCCTTCAGTATCCCTTTACGTTCCAGGGTCACGGTAACTCTTTCGAACAATGCCGTACCCCAAGCCATTCCTTCTTACGTAAACAGTCACACGAAGCGGTTCACACTTCCCCCTACTTTATTCTTTACAAAACCATCAAACATACCCTTCACAGGTAAGCAAAGACGAATCTAATATGACCAAACAAAATAACGTTTGATTACAAATTAAATAAACAATGGAAACAAACGAATCGTCCGCCGGAAACGCGCAGCGCCACCGGAAGTGGCGGCCGTCGCGCTATCAGGTGTCGTTCACGCGGCTTTATATTTCCGGTTGGTCGTCGTACGACCTTCGGGAATGGGTGAATTAATCGATAGTTTCTACCGGATTCTACCGAACCACAGAGCAGTGGTGGCCCAATGGTAACGGTAAAAGACTTACGAGTTGTAGGTCGCGGGTTCAAACCCAGCCAGGCGCATAACTTTGTGTAATTTATTTCATCACCATTGCTTTCAAAACGGTGAAGGAAAACATCGTGAGGCATGTCCTAGAAACAAAAATTTGAAGACATGTAACATCCACAAATCGGCACTGGGTCCGCGTTGTGGATTATGACCCATTTCCTCTCCTAGAGAGGAGGCCTGAGTCCCAGCAGTCGGAACATTACGATGCCGATTATTATGCTGCCGGATTATAGAGAAATGAATAATTCTGAAATTCTTCGTTTACGAGTACTTGATTGAATCACACTAATATTAAAAAGGTAAAGGCGAAAGCAGAAAGCTGCTTTTTGGTGTAAAACATCGTATAGAACATAAGATTTTTTTTCACGCGGGCGAAACCGCTTGCGGAAGCTATTTTATTACACAGCACAAAACTTTCAAGTTATTACAAACAAACAAAGTACGTAATTAAATTTGTAAAATAAATCTCGAAAACGAAAAAATAAAGAGTAAAATACCAGAACATCATGATAGTGACAAGAAACATGTAACAGAGATATTTGTAATTACAAAACATGATTGAACAGAGTGTCCATGGAGTTTCTTGCACATTCTTCTTCATAGAGATCTACGCTTTGGAATGTGCAATTAGCATCTTTTTTTTTGACTGACTGACTTCTTGAAATTTCAAAAGCAAATGGTTTTTTTGAAACAAAATGCTTTGAATCTTTAAATCATCAAAAGTACAGTAAGTAACAGTTGATGTCGGTAAATAAAAACTGTGCGTGTTTTTGTAATCATTACTTTAAAATCAAGAACAGGGGCAAACGAAATCCTTGAACAATCTTATGTCATAGTACAACTATTGATAAAATTGTTTTCACTATTTTCAAGTTCAACACCTAAATAACATCTATGTATAGCAACAAAGATTATTCAGAAACATTATAAGACACAAGACTACCACCAAAGAGCGAGGAATATAATAAATAAAAAATAATAAGAAAACTTTCCCCATCACAGAACTCATGTTGAGAGAAGGCAATTCACCAATTTCATTCAATCTTTAATCACATAGTAAAATCAACCTTGACAGCTGTGACATAAAGTGTATTTTCAAGTGCATGGTTGGGTAATTTCATCGCCCTTTAGGTAAATCATTGGATGCGTTAGTGATGTTGCTATACTTGCCCGACCGACTGAGGTACTTTAGTTCACTATAAAGTATCCTCCTCACATGTTATTCTAAAGTACCTATATTCTTAACAAAAAGACAATTATATATTCTTAATAGTGATCAACTGAAACACGATTTGCAGCCGATAGAGTGGGAGAAATTATTGAACCTAAAAAACCTGTAACCAAATGTTCGGCTTCTCTTCTAGTTCCGGCCGTATACCCAAAACCGAAACCGACGCAGTAATAGAAAAAACTGACAAGAATAGTATATTTTGTCACAAGTAGAAAACTTTGTCATTGTGACCGAGGTGGAATTGCCGGATACGATAAATACAATCAACTGTGGCGTGGGTGAGCTCGAGCACTTTTCCGCACTAGTGTGGAAAACAATAAAATGTGTGCCTAAAAGTGCTGTGGATTAGAGTGAGCTTTCGAGTAAGTGTATTGAAAATTATATTACGATACAGTTATTTCTAACCTTATTTCGATACAGGTACAGTAGTTCGGTACAGTATACGCCTTCCTTAGAAAAAGTGCTTTTTAGACTTTAGTAGAATAGGTACCTTTTGATCAAATCATTGAGAACGTGGGTTTCATGGTTAATGAAATCTCTACTAAAAATTAGCTATCTCTTACAATTAAACTAATAATAATAATATACCTTTTTATTCAGATTTCATTTCTAATTACAGTGTTTTTAAACTTCTAAAAAACTAACACTGAAATCTTAAACTAATATCTGTTGCTCAGTTATCTTTCCTGTGTTTGCCGGCAGCTAAAATAACGTCTACATAAAACAAAGAAAAAACCTGCAGACACATGCATAATTCCTCTATCAACATAAACCCTCAGCCACAACCGCGGGTGTCACTTCACTAAGACACCTTTAACATTCACTTCTACCGTACACTGCCACAAAAGTTTAGGCACAGCAATCACTCAATGCGTAATCTCTCAGGATTTCCTCCACACCCTTGTGATAGTGTGTCTGTGCCCTTTTTGTTTTTTAAAAAGTCTGCATCTTAGAGATAAGGGTGCTCCCCTTTATGACGTCATCCGCATTAAAATCTATCAATGCTGACGCGATATCTAAAACAAACCGTGGATTGCTGGCATTTTGAATAAAGGTGATGGATTTATTTTGACATGAATCTCGGAATAGACTTAGAGCAATTTTATTATTTCAATGATACTTCAGGTTCAAAAACCATTGTTAGATTTTTTTTTAATTTATATAAACTAGTGCTTGACTGCTACCCCACCTGATGGTAAGCAGCGATGCAATCGTTGATGATGAGGCGCACTAGTTTATTAAGAGCCTATTCACTCTAGCCTTGAAGACACCTAAATTATAATCGGACGGGAAAACCGCAGAAGGCAAATTGTCCCAGACCCTCGTTGTACGCGGTATAAACGACGAGGCGAAACGCTTGGTCCGGACCGTAGAGGTTTCAACAATGTAAGGGTGGATACTCGCCGTTCGCCGCCTTGTCTGATGGTAGAAATGAGATGGCGGAATCAAGTCATGCAAATCCTGCGCACACTCTCCAAAATGCATCATGTAAAAAACCGAAAGGCTGGCTACCCTACGCCTGACTTAACCAAATCTGGATCACCAATTAGCCTCTTTACACGCTTTTCCAAAGAGTCCAAAGCTGCCAGGTGGCATTTTGCAGCACCAGCCCATATGTGGCTGTAATACTCCACACACGATTGGGCCTGTGCTTTGTGTAACATTAGAAGCTGTCCCTGTGTGAAGTACCGTTGGACCTTTGAAAGAACGCCGAGTTTCCTAGCAGCCACCTTTGCTTTGGACTCAATGAACCGCCCAAAGTTAAGGTCTGAGGAAATATCAATTCCCAAGAGCTGAAGGTGGTCGGTGCACACCAGGGATACATTGTGAAAAGTAGGAGCCAAGGTGAACGGGCTCCTTTTGGCATTGAACAGACACGCTTGTGTTTTGTAGTTATGACAGTCCGCCTTCTCTTTCTTATACTGAACTAGTGACCAGTTCCGGCTTTACACGGTTGAAAATTATACACACAAACCTTCCTTGTTAACTACTCCTTCTATTAGTGAAAGCCGCATTAAAATTCGTTGCGTGGTTTAGGAGAAGTTGGTTGCTAAACAGACAAAGTCGGGATGTGACTTTGTTTTATACTATAGTAGCTGCTCAGCCCCCCTAGCCAAGTTAGGACCGTTTCGTTTCGATTCTCTTGCGTCGAACGCCTCGAGTAGGCCACGCCTCCGATTCCTTTGTTCTGACGTCATCTCAACGCTCGCTCAGTCACATGGTCAGAACAAAGGAATCGGAAGCGTGGCCTACTCGAGGCGTTCGACGCAAGAGAATCGAAACGAAACGGGCGTAACTTGGCTAGGGGGGGGCTTCGCCATCGTGATAGTAGAAAATGATCCCAAGGGAACATTCTCCCGGGATAAAAAGTATCCTATGTACTCTATGTGTGTATTCTATGTCCAGGACATGATTTTACTCGTGCACTAAGTTTCATCGAAATACGTTCAACCGTTCGAGCATGAAGAAGTAACACACACACACACACACTCTAACTCCACCTAGAGCAAGAGAAGTTACTTGATGATATCGCAGCACAAAAAAAAAACAAATGTACAGAACTGAAACAATTACAGCAAACATTAAAACCTCATCCTCAAAAGGACAAAACAAACAAATGATAGCAACATCGAGGAGCGTCAACCTCAACGTCAACAAACAAACATCCCGCCAAAATTAAGTCCGATTACTTCATAGGGAGGGAAACTAAAATGGTCGCAAAACATCCACAAAGAAAATTATAGTCTTCAGCGTTTGCCATCGACACTCCGTCAAAGCTATAATATTCCCTACTTTTGAGAAGTAAAAAGGTTCTTCAACGCCTGTACAGCAGTTCCGCTAGCATTTTGTTTTTGACACTTCACTTTAATCACTGTAAAAAAACATAAACAGTGGTTTTCATTTCAAAAAGAGCAGAATTCCCTACGCAACCGAAGTGCGTAGAATATGAGAATCTGCAACCCTTTGTGTCTATGAACGGGGAAAATTGCTTTTCTTCCTTTTGAACGTCTTATCGCGTTGCAGAAAAACAATACAGTCTGCTATGTGAAAGATTACAATGTTTTATGTAACTGTTGTTAGAAAAACGGGCTTTGTATAAAGTATTTTTGTACCTAATGCAGTCCAGTCGTAGCGACTAAATTATGCACCAGGTGCACTTTTCGGAAACGTTCTTTATAAATGTTTCTGCCAGACCAGCTTTCAGTTTGAAGAATGGCTAATGATTTCTTTTTTCTTCAAAGTATAAAATATCTATAAAAAAATATAAGCTTCGTATTTTGTTATCATAATAATATTTTCATTCACAAACATTTAGAGTCGGGTAACTTAACAGAAATGTACTTTAATTTTTTTACTTAACTCTACTATCATTTGCTCGCTGGTCGAATGCTCGCAACCAACTCAGATGATTCGATAAATAAACGAACTTCAACTGACCGAACAGCATATTTTATACAGTTGACAGAAACAAATGGGTCTGTTACTCATTCCACACGTCCTGCAGATACGAGACACCTATTCGATTACGTTTCACAAAACAATTGCACCCATTCACATGCATAGACGGGATAAATCATCAAAAACAACAACACAGCATCGATTTATTAGCGATTTCCAGATATCAAGAGTGAACATTAAAGCGAATGCATTCGATTATCAGTTTTCGAATCGAATAATCGATGTCATGATTCAATAACGCAAATGAGCGAAATGAATACGTTCGGTGAGCCTTTGTTGTGCCCACGTACACTGTGATTGTGTTGTTTTACGATTTCCGCGCGCGTCAAGGGCGCTGATTGGCGCTTTAACGAGGCGCATATATTTAACGGGCAACTGCGTCAAATTTGCAACATTTGTAATGGGGGAGTTATTTGACGATCCCCCTGACAATACTAAACAGGGATCGCTTTATTAGATCCACAGTTAATATTGCTCCAGTTTCTTCTTCTTTTTGACTGGTCTTGGTCATGTCTCGGTCGAGTCAACGCCATATAGCTCTGTTTTTGACGGCTTCGGAGTTGTCATAAGCTGCAGTGTGTCATAGATTTGATGAAGTCCGTCCACCGTGTTGGTGAGCGTCCACGTGATCTTTTGCCCTCGACTTTCCCTTCCGGCTCCAGTCTCTACAGTCTAAGTAAAAGCTCTCAGGTAACGTCTCGCATCAATCCATATTCCTTGCAACCCTCGTCAGGTTAAAGGAAGCGCGAACAAGAAGTTGACGTTAACAAATAACTGTAAAAAGTGCAGAGTTGAAGCACGTTTATCGATAAAAGCGACTTACAGGCAATCTAACTTACCTTTAAGTTATGAAGAAACTTCAATATTTTCCGTCCATGTAATACAACAGAGATGGATTTTCTTTGCGAGGTATATTTTGATTAACTCTAGTAGCAAACTTATAGGTACACCAATTCTCTGTATAAACGTTTAAGACAGTAATTTCAACTGAAAGTGGACTTTAGTATAACAATACCTACACATATTGATGTATTCAATTTAAAGTTTCATCCTACTAATATTATAAACGCGAAAGTTTATATGTATGGATGTATTGATGTTTGTTACTCTTTCACGCAAAAACTACTGAATGGATTTCGATTAAACTTGGTACACGGGTAGATCATGTCCTAGAATAGTACTTAGAATACATTTTATCTTAGGAATATGTTCCCTTGGGATCATTTTCTACTATCACGAGGGCGAAGCCGCAGGCAGCAACTAGTAGTTCATACACCTAACATGGCGTTTCGTCGTTCGTTCCATTTCAAAAATCTAAAATGGAAACCCTTAACCCTATGTTGAAAAGTAATATCTTCAGATCTTTCTCTGTTCAATATTCAGCGAAGAGTCTTCAAGTAATACGTTAAGTTCAATATTCATTTCATCCCTAGCATCATCATCTATCAACTACGATAGATGAATATCACAATACAACAAGTAAGAGTAATGTTAAGTACGAATCCTAATTTTCTTGTTTATTGTGTGGCAAACAAGCAGACGCCAAATCTAATGGTGGTCAATGCCACCTTTAGACGTTGCTATTACAAAAATAATGACCTAATGTATCAAGTGCCTAAAATTGCAACACTCTTCCGAAACATAGCTAAGGAACGGATAAAAGTCTCTTGTATTTTTTTTAAATGTTTTTTATTTTTACTTTTTTTGTGATGGTACCCCCCACAACTTAACCTAGATAAAATATTTTTTGCAAGTTCTATAGTATTTTCCACTTTTTTGTGGTGGTACCCCCCCACAAAAAAGGTACCTAGATAAAATATTTTTTGCAAGTTCTATAGTAAGGTAGGTACTCGTAGGTAGGTACCTAGAATATTTTAATTTAAATCATTCATAGCCACAGTGTATCTCATGACAATTTCAATAAGTCCAAACACAGCTAGGATATAACAAAATAGAGCATAAAAAATACAACCGAATTCAGAACCTTCTCCTTTTGTTGAATTCGTCGAAGATTGTTTTGGTTCGTCTTTGGGCTAGCTCCTTCACAAATAGCTCTGCACCCCTAGCCAAGTTGATAATCTGCAATCCTTAACGTTAGTCGAAAACTAATCAAATGCATGGGAATGATATCATCTCATCGTTAAGTCACGTGGTGAAAACAAACGAATAGAAATATCGTAGCCAAGTTCACATCGTTCAAAATGATAGAATGAATTTTTATCGTTTCTACAATGTTCAACGCTACATCCTTTGTTATTGTAGAACGAGCGGCCGACTCAGGCGCGTCAACATGGCTACCAACTTATCATTTTCTACAATTGCTGACACCGAGGCGTTACCGATTGGAAAACGGAATTCGACACAAAACGGTTTAACTTGGCTAGGGGGGCTGCTATCACCTGCGGATACGTAAGAAAGGCACAGGTTGTAATAACGTCCTCACTCTACTAGCTCACACTTAAGGCCGGTCATAACCGACCACGCCGACTTACGCAAAGTGAAGTCATCTTAAAACGTTCAAATTAATAATTCCAACACATCCTTCAGTCCCTCTTACACGGGGGATCTTTACAAGATAAACAGCCATTAGTTAATCTGGGGGCGGTCCCGTAGTAACTCAGCCGGGCAATATTGCTTATAGACCAACCGCTTTAATGAAATAAAATTTGCATATTATCAAGATTTATGTTAGCCGTGCCAGTAGGCCATCGGAAAACAATGATGCCTCGGATAATTTTGAATGCGACTTGTTTGTTAGTCTTTTAAATTTATTTGCTGCCAGGCTCGCTTCTTTTAATACTTGATCTAAACTTTTTTCATTATGTTGAGTGGCGTTTGAGAAGAATAAGTGTGCGTGGTAGAAGCAGGTGCAAATGTAAGGGAGCTTCACAAAATGATATCATTAACATTACTTATGATACTCGCTTTTATTCTCACTCCTTATTTAGATTCGGTGCAGCCTGAGATGCAATTCTTGTTCTGTCTGGACTTTTTTTTTAGGTGCGAAAATCATCTAATGACAAATCCCGCTCTTGGGCGGTGCGGGAGATAGTGTCAGACTTTAACTGACTAAAAACCCACACCTGTTCTTTCTTTGCCTTCGTCCCAGGGCCCCAGGGTATCACTTTTACACTACCCGTGCCTTTCACACTACCCGTGGCGTCCTGTCTGGGTCGTAATTGTATTTATTTTTAAAACAGTTGCATTTCCTGAGATTTTCTTTGAGTTGGGACATCATCTAATGACATCTTACGCTCTAAGGTGGAGCAGGAGAGCGTGTCAGACTTTTACTGAGTAAAATAACACCTATGTTCCGCCAGTTGCGTTTCAAGAATATGAGTATATCCACTAAATTCCGTAATTCCGTACGAGTGTATTCTATTCTATTCTATTCTATATCCTTTTTAGATCCCATAGCCCCAGAAGGCATCGGCCCTGCTGGGACTCTACAGTCTGCTGACATCTCTTTGGGGCACGCGTGGAACACTAGCCGTCGATGACTGGGGATTGGTCTTTATAGGACGAGCGGATGGCGAGCATTTTCTGAGGATAAGGAAATATCTACTCGAATACAAAACTGTTTTATTATAATCACTTCATAAACCTACAAAACATAAAAGTGGATAAAATATGTCCGGCAGCGCTTTCCTGTTTAAGTAAATTTCGTCTCACAATAAAATGAACCAATTTCACTCACAGATAACGAAAAAGATTAAAAATTTAAATCTTGGCAGCAGACTTTCTAAACAAATGGAAGAAACGAGGGAAGACTCGGTGGTATTCATTGCGCTCAGTCCTCATTAGTGAGGAGTTCCACTAACTAGTTTGGATATTAGAGGAATAGTGATGGTCTTTTAAAGCCGTTAGAAGCTTTTAGTTCGCAGATATATTAAACTAGTGATCCGCCCTGACTTCATATAAGTGCAAATTGTACACAAACACCTTCTTCCGTTATTGCTCTTTTTATTAATGAAAACCGTATCAAATTCTATTGTGTAGTGAGCAGTTACTATATAAACAGACAGACGCAGAAACTGACTTTGTTTTACCACACTTCATACTAATATTATAGAGACGAAAATTTGTAAGTGTGTGTGTTTGTTACTTCTTCACGCTCAAACGGCTGAAAGGATTTAGATGGAATTCGGCACACGGGTAGACCATGTCCTGGAATAGCACATTGGATACTTATTATCCTGGGAATATGTTCCCTTGGGACAATTTTTTACTTTCACGCGGGTGAAACCGCTAGCACCAGCTCGTACATGTAATATGCAAAAGTACAATGTTGCATAAGAGCATAACATTTTGACAAGCCTGTTGGTCTAGTGGTTAGTGGCCCTGACTGATAAGCTAGAGTTAGTGGGTTCGATTCCCACCCAGGACAAATGTTTGTGTGATGAGCATGATCATTTGTTCTGTGTTTGGGTGTAATTTATGTATTTAGAAATATATAAGTATGTTTATCAGTTGCCTAGTACTCATAGCATAAGCTCTGCTTAGTTTGAGACTAGGTGGCGTTGTGTGATAGTTGTGGAATATTGTCATTATTATTATAACACGTGAATTGTTCAAGTTTCAATTAAAAAATCATTAAAAAATCGTTTAAGTCAAGAGTGAACGTAATTTTAAAATATTGTGACTTTTAATAAAGCTTTCATTTTGATTCAACAAATCAAAATGAAATAAAGCGAATAAGTCAAAGTGGCACAGTCTAAAATCGTGAAGATTCACGAATAGAGAAAGAATTCTCAACGATAGTGATCTATATGAAGTGGTACAAACTTCCTTCATTTTTATGATCTTCATTTTAACTCACTGGGTTCTGATTGTAAAAACTATTTGAATGAATCTTTCTTACGAAAAAATCATTCGAGATTGAAACTGAAATTGCTTTTGAAAGGATAGTTTTAGTATTAAAGTGGCGTAGATGATTTTATCATAAATTTTCGAATTGTAGATAGTAAAGATGTTCCATTTGAAGACATCAGTTCATACACGCCAATTACTGGGTTTGAGTAAATACTACTACGTATTTCAAATTTTATATAATGTAATGTCTCCTTGTAATGTCATTGGTAGACTTAATACAAGCACAAAAAGACGGCGCAAATATACAGTTTAAGAGGACTACAAGAGCTAATCGCGAATTTCATAATGCGCAAAAGTATAAAATGCACTGTTAACAGAATTAGAAAAATAAATGTTATTCTTCAGGATAAATGCTAGATAAATAGTGTGTTCAAAATATACCTAATACAGCTAATTTAATATTACAGAAAAAAAATCATGAAGATACTTCTAAAATTTACTTTTATCGATTAATACCTAACTGGACTAATATTATGCAATCGGTCTGATTATATGTCACATTATTCTACAACCAACGTTTTACTGTTATAGTGTAGTGCGTAAGCGTCGCGTTTTGTTGAACTGCAGCGTGTGTGAAGAGTGTACGCGGCGCGCACGCGGCGCACGCGGCGCTCGCGTCGCGTTCTTACTCCTTCACCCGCGATCCCCGCCGCCCGCTACTGTTTCGGTCAGTCACTGAGTGGTAAGTGTGCCAAGGCGAGCGCCGCGTGTGAGCACACGTCACATTCACACGGCGGCGATGCTTACGCAGCGCGCTCGGGGCGCGCACACGGTGACCCCGTCGCTCACACGCCCAAGGAACGCGCACGCCTAATGTGGGGGACGCCTAATTCATAACCGAGTGCTGAACAAATATATACAGGTGAGTTCAATTCAACGTTAACTTTTAGGGAGTATCAGCATTCATGTATATAAACAACTTTCATAGATATGGGACCTACCCTGAAAACGTGTAAAAAATTATTTGTATCTCTGAAAAGTCACCGTGTGTTATCAATCCAAGCAAAGAGATTCTGTCTGTATACAGCATAACAATAGCCAATTTTGCTATGACGGAAACCAGACGAAGCCACATAGCCTAAATAATTGGCAGTTCCTCCAATTTCATGGACAACGACTTCGAACAATCTGCTTGAAACTGGATCAATTTGCATTCTGTGCAACTTGTAAGTCTATTACTGCTGATCTCGTTTGCCCGGTCTAGTCTTCACGGAATGGGATTGAGCCAATCTTAATCTCAGGGTTAGCTTTGAAGCACGGTGGGGAGTGAATGCGGCTTAAAATGTGAAGTGCGCTAATGTCTTATGAAAGAGTATCTCCTGCGAACGGCTTGGCTTGCGTGAAAGTAGCAAAATTATCTCAAGGAAACTTACTACCGGGATAAAAAGTATCCAATGTCCTATTCTAGGATATGGGCTAGACGTGTGCCAAATTTCATCAAAACTCGTTGTTAAGCTATTTAGGCGTAAAGAAGTAACAAACACACACATGATATGTGAATATATTATTCATACAAAGTTTCGTTTTTATAATATTAGTATGATGTGTTTAAATTAAGTAGATTCGTGAGGAAACCTGCATGTCCTAGAACTAAAAATTCGAAGACATGTGACATCCAGCAATCCGCACTGGGCTTGCGTGGTGGATTATGGCCCATTCCCTCTCCTAGAAAGGAGCCCTGAATCCCAGCTGTAGGAACATTATATGTCTGATTATTATGATATGTGTTTAAATTCAATTGAGATCGTTTTTGTGTGTAATGATATTACAAAATGACTTAGTTTTTAGGGTTCCGTACCTCAAAAGGAAAAAACAGGACCCTTATAGGATCACTTTGTTATCCATATGTCTGTCTGTCTGTTTTTCTGTCAAGACCCTAAAAAAACATACTTCTAAGTTAACGATACGGTCGTTTATATCGCAAGAAACGTATATTTCGACACTCTCAAAAAAACTTTTTTTTGTCATTCGGAAAAATCTTTGAGACTACATCCGGGAATTGAACTATTTACATAGGTTTGGTACGGAACCCTCCTTTAACCTTGATCACATCTAGAATTGAGAAGAAAAACAAAGGAAGAAGTCCACTCAATTTGATTATTGTAGGTACGACGTCGATTTTTTTAAAATATTTTCAAGAACTTACATTATTGAAAAGATTTAAAAGGTTTCTTTTCCAAGAAATTCAGGCACCAATTAAAATATAATTTTAATAAAATACCTCCCTTAAATCTTTTACTTTCAAGTTTAACTACGGAATATCTCGTTAAAGGTCAACTCTTGAATACCAAACTTTTTAGACCATTACCGTTTTTCAATATAATGTTCAAAAAACGCTGGCTTTTAAAAGCTTTATCTTCGTAAATGTTGTACTCTAAGCGAAATATTAATTTCTTTGAGGTTAAGGGCCTTCATAACTCATTAAGGTAAATGGTTCTAACCTGGGAAAGTGGGTTTAAGCCCTAATCGCGTTAAAGTGCGTAGCGGGTCAAATTCAAATATATTGAGACAGGATAAGTTTGTACAATTTATTACTTTAAACATGCCCTTTGTTTTATTATTGTTTAGTTTACCTGCTAAAGCCTACAGGCTTTAGAATTAACTGCTTTTGTTTAGTGAATTCTTTGGAAACGATTTCTGAACAATTAAATTACGAATGAAAGTTGCGATATTCATTATTTAAATGTAAGGTTCTGGAAGGGTCAGTCCTTCCAGAACCAGGACTACCAGGGTTCAAGTTTCAGAACTTGAACCCTGGTACTTGGTACATCCAGTGCTATGCTGGCGAACGACGCAAATTAGGAAATGTTTATGTAAACAAGCATACTTAGGTGTTCGTTTTTCAAATTCCACCAAAAACACTAACGAACACATTAACTGTATAATAATAGTACATTTTGATACAAGTGGAGAAAGTTTGACATTGCGACCGAGGCGGAATTCATCAGCACAAATTTCCACGGGTATCAAACTACGTTTTTCAATACACTTACGAAGATAAAAATAACAGGGGTTGACCGGCGACTTGTAAGGGGTCGCTCGCGCACTTTTCCGCACTAGCAAGAAAAACAGTAAATTTTGTGCCTAAAAGCGGAAGGGATAAGAGCGGGTTTTTAAATAAGTGTATTAAAAAAACTTTTTCGCATTCCTGACGAAATATATATCTATACCTCAACCTCTAACAATAGCACTCGCAGACGACAGCAACATTCAACACATCAACAATTATAAACCCCTGAAGCAGCGGTGCCAATGCCTCTAAAAGGTGCCGATCTAGTTCAATTGTGCGGAAAATCGAAAATTATGAGCTATTCGGAACAGGGAGCGTCCGAAACAGAACTCCAACGAATTTACGGCTGCAAGCTTCGAAATATGAATATGAATGACAGTTAGACGATTAATTCATCGAATCGTTCGAAATTTGAAATAATTTAGTACGTTATGGTGTAAAAATATGCTCTGATTTTTGCTAAACACTCTTTATGATTACACACTTTGCAGAGAATTAAATATGACGATAGTAAACGGTGAGATAAATGGTATTGGCTTTTTTTTAAGGTGGGAAATGAATTTTTTTTTTCTATTCTTGATAGGTTCGCGCTTGACCGCTATCTGACCTGATGGAAAGCGACGATGCGGTCTACGATGGATCTAATGACGCCCTCTCGTCCTAGGATAGGGCGAAAGGGCGTGTCAGGCTTTTATTAACTAAAACCACACCTATGTTCCTTCAGTAGCCTTTTGTTCTAGGACCACGAGTATCCTTTTCATACTTTTCCCCGTGGCCCTAGCAGGCTTTGGCCCTACTGGCCCCCACAGTTTGCTGACATTTCTTTGAGGCCCACGTGGAACACTACGCGCCGTCGATGATTCGGGCTTCGTCCGTATAGGACGAGTGGACGGCGAACTACCCATTACTTGTCTTCGAAACGCTTTCCATATTTACGCCTCTGCAGAGAATTAAATATGACGTATGGAGTGACGGAAGTCAAATTAATAAACCTTGAAATATATGGTATTGGCTTAGAGTTAATATACGACCTTGATCTTTAAATGAACAGATGTCAAAAATATAGTCACAGTATTAGCAATATGTTTCCTTTATATTATTGTCAACGAGACATGTTACATACGTTTGTATTACACTGCAACATGTAGGTATTCATTGCATCATCTCATTCAATCAACATAACACCTTTTTACTACCTAATATTCATCATTATTGCAGTCTTAATTATACACGTTAGAGGAACCCTTACAAACCCGAAAACGTAAAGACAACATTTGAGCACACCGAAAATTTCTAAGCTCACATTCTCAGCTTAGCTTTGAACTCATACAAACACTTAATTGGACGATTACACTATTGTTCTATCCCCTCGTCTTGAAGGGGATATAATTCATAGAAGATCCCCCTTTATCTCACGGCAAGATCGGCTTTCATTGAGAATTTAATTTCATTTTCACCCTCTCCGTACCGGTCTTTAAGAAAAGAATGACCGACTGACGTAAGTCTTCAAGGGGCTGATGTGAAATTCAAGAGGGTACGTAACGTCTTTTTAGGATTTTTTTGTTGTCAGATTTTGTGTGGATCACGATAATTTGGAATAAAGGACCTGGCTTAATGGGCGCACCCTTTTTATGGAAGTTATGAATTCAAAAATGAAGTCGGTCTTGATAAAAATATCCTAAATGAGTCCTCTGATATAGAATTGGCATAGAATTACACGTGACCCTCTAATTTTAGAATAATTATACTTTATATAAATATTCAAAAATAAATAAATAAAAAATAAAATAATATTCCACAACTATCACACAATGCCGTCTAGTCTCAAGCTAAGCAGAGCTTGTGTTATGAGTACTAGACAACTGATAAACATACATATTATAGATAAATTACACCCAGACACAGAACAAATGATCGTGCTCAGCACACACACATTTGTCCTGGGTGGGAATCGAACCCACGACCTCCGGCATAGCAGTCAGGGCCACTAACTACTAGACCAACAGGCCAGTCGAATATTACAAAATGTTATTCATTAACCGACTTCAAAAAGGAGGAGGTTATATGTTCGGTTGAATGTATGTTTTTTATTTTTATTTTTTATGTATGTTCACCGATTTCTTGGTCAATAGTGGACCGATTTTGAAAAATTTTTTTTTGATTGGAAGGTTATACTTCCAAGTTGGTCCCATAGAAATATTGTTATGATCTGATCATGAACTTCAAAGATATGGAACAGAACTCCTCATAGGATCACAGCAGAACCGTCGTAACAAGTAAAATTGCTTTGTTTATACGTGTAGTCGATGACTGACTGAAAGTAGAGGGGGAATATATCGAACTGATCTGATGATGAAGCCTAAAGTTAGGCACCGGAACTCTATAATAAATTAATGTAAACTAACCGTGTTTGGGATTATTAGAATTGTCATGAGATGCACTCTGGCTATAAGGTATTTAAGTTTGGCTGAGGGGTACTTTTTAGTGGTGGTAACACAACTAAAAAGTGTAAAATAAAAAACTTTTTACTAAAAAAAAAAAAAAAAACCGACTTCAAAGTAAAAAAAAAAACACTGAAAAGTGCAAAATAACTTTAATTTCGGAAGTCGGTGTTAAATAACGAAGAGACAAAACTATTATAGAAACACCGACTTCCGAAATTAAAGTTATTTTGCACTTTTCAGTGTTTTTTTTTTTACTTTGAAGTCGGTTTTATTTTTTTTTGTAAAAAGTTTTTTATTTGGATATTGTTGTTTAATTAATCATCAGCACAAATACTTTATGTATAATTAATTAATACACAACACACACAACATACATTCACACAACACACATACATAATTTACAATCTTTAAGATCGCACAAAATAAAGATATACTATTTTTGAAAGTGCCGGGACCGTTCTGGGTGGAGCGAGAAGTGTCAGACTTTTACTGTCTAAATCTCACCTCACCATCATCATCATTTCAGCCGAAAGATATCCACTGTTGGACACAGGCCTCCGCCAAGTGTCGTCATAACAACCGGTCCTGTGCGTCTCGCATACATCAGCTTCCCGCGACCCTCACCAAGTCATGGGTGCCGATGGAATTTCGAGGAGCATTTCCGACGTCTGGCTCCCAAACTGGATCGTACAGGGGCTACCCTCAAGCGGCTCCTGCCCAACCTAGGGGGTCCAGACGCCTCCTGCCGGAGGCTCTATGCAGGAATCGTTCGGTCCATGGCCCTTTATGGGGCGCCGGTATGGGCGCCGTCGCTTCGAAAGCGACCGGCAGCCAAGCTGAACGCAAGCCAGAGGGTCATGGCCATCCGGATGGTGCGGGGATACCGCACGATTTCCCGCGAAGCAGCGAGCCTCCTTGCTGGCCAACCACCGTGGGATTTGCAGGCAAAAGACCTTGCACGCATGCACGATCTGCGCATGGAGATGCAACGCCGGGGCGAAACTCCGCTGCCGCGCCAAGTCGCGGCATGGCGGGAAGACTTCCGGCGTCCTTACCTACCGCATGACGCAGGTCCTCACCGGACATGGTAAGTTCGGGAGGTTCCTGCACCGAATTCGTGCAGAAGAGACGCCCGGGTGCCACCATTGTGTGGACCGCCCGGAGGACACGGTGGAGCATACGGTAGAGGTGTGCCCCGCTTGGGCAGAGCACCGCCGTGTCCTCGTGGGGGCGATCGGCGGCAGCGATCTCTCGCGCCGGGCCTTGGTACAGGCCTTGGTACAGGCCATGGTGCGGAGCGAGGAGGAGTGGCAGGCGGTTGCCTCCTTCTGCGAAGAAGTAATGCTAGCAAAGGAGGCGGCCGATCGCGTGAGGCAACGGTCCTCACGCCCCAACCGCCGCCGGGATTCCGATCCCGATTTCCGGCCACCGTAGGCGCGGGCTTGCGGACGGCGAGCAATGGGTGGCTCGCCGTCCGATCGTCCGGTGACTGTCCGGACCGAGCCCAAGTCGTCGACGGCGCGAAGTGTTCCACGCGCGCCTCAAGGAGATGTCAGCAACCGTAGGGGCCCAGCAGGGTCGAGGCCTACTGGGGCCATGGGTGATGCGAAAGTGACCCCCGGGGCCCTGGAAAAAATGGCAAAGAAGGAACAGGACTGGGTTTTTAGTCAGTAAAAGTCTGACACTATCTCTCGCTCCGCCCAAGAGCGGGGGATGTCATTAGATGATTTTCCCACCCGAAAAAAAAAAAAACCAAGTCATGGGTCCACCTTGTAGGAGGCCTTCCAACGCTGCGTCGTTTGGTACATGTTCGCCACTCTAGAACCGTCCACATCGACCGTCTATTTTGCAAGCAATGTGCCCTGCCCACTGCCACTTAAGTTTGGTGAATCTTCGGTATGTATCTCTATGTTGGTAATCTTGCGTGATCGCATCAGAAACAAAGATATCCGCAGGAGATCCATGGTCACCGATAAAACTCACCTGTTTTCCTTCAATTTCAATCCAAAGTCGCTATAAATTTTTCGAACAATACCGCAGCCACAAAGATATGCCTACACGGGCTTGTGTATGAATTTAAAATATACACAATAATATAATAAGGTGAAAGTCTGTAGAGAATGTCTGTACCTTAT
The DNA here is from genome assembly GCA_905147345.3 of Mythimna impura. Taxonomy (NCBI): domain Eukaryota; kingdom Metazoa; phylum Arthropoda; class Insecta; order Lepidoptera; family Noctuidae; genus Mythimna; species Mythimna impura. Next base: position 13,284,276 of record LR990356.1, on the reverse strand, counting down.
TTGCCACATACGAGCAGTTCCTAAAGCACTTTAGCCACTATTCCTGGTCATGTTTTTTCGCAAAATGTCTCGAGTTTTAGTGTGCGCTTGACAGCACATCGCTTAACGATTTTATACATTTTGCCGACATCGTCTGTTTGAAATAGCGAAGAAAGCAACTTAAACTTTACTCGATTATGGTTGTTATTGCTCGGCTTACTAAGTTTTTGATCATAGACTTTATTATTCCAGTGGTTGAGAAAGACGTATAAAGAATAATTTTATCTAGGTTTTATTTTTTCTTTATCTCTTATGACTTTTCACTGGGCCCGACTTATGGGTTCTAGGTACGTCGTTCGGTCAAACTCTGCCAGGCGTCTTACTTTACGTAATTTATTGTATATAAAATCGGTGAAGGAAAACATGATCAACTTTTAGATTTGAAGACATGTAACCCGCACTGGGCCCGCGTAGTTGATTATGGGTCTATTCGCTCCATAGAGAGGAGGCCTGAAACCCGACAGTGCTGCAGTGGGAATATTAACAGACTGATATCTTATATAACTTTTCACAACAATGTGATCAAGAATCCATTTTGTAGGGCCTGAATTCTGTTAGCAATATGCAAAAAAAAGAAAACCTTAATTTTTCTTTCTCATTACTTTATCACACCAATTAAATGCGTAGGTAGCGTTTTATTTACCCAACATCAAAAATAAAATAAAAAAAGATCTACCACAAAGTGAAAAATAAAATTTGCCACCAAAACCTTACGTAAACCAACCTAATTATAAATAAGGTGAGTAATTGAAATTGTTTCGTAAATGACTCTATTTTCAGTTGAAGTGCGCCAGAATATTAAATTTAAAGAGGCAAAGTCTGACTTTCATGGTCTCATACTTTATGTATGAAAACGTCGGTGGGTTTAAATTGAACGCGCTTCATGCTAAATTCATCTGGAATTCATACCTTTCGGGAGCATAATACTATTACTGAGGAAGAACGTTTTATTCTGAATGACATTGGAGCATTGTTTTAGCTCTCAAGCTTTTTGGGTGGGCAGGACAGACTCCGTTTGTTGTTTGCATTTATGGGTTTAGATTACAGTTAGTTACAGAGCTGGGAGATTATTCCAAAGAGCTACCACATTATTGAGACACTAAGAGCAACTAAAGGAACAGGTGAATTTCAGTAAGTAAAAGTCTAACGTTCTGACTTGCTCCACTCAGAGCGATAGGTATATTCCCATCTGAATAAATTAATAAAAAGTATACAGTAAATATGTGTTATAGTTAATAATAATAATATCCATTTATTTCGGACGAAATCCATATGAAGTGGTAACAATATTCTTAAGATGTTTGTAGGTACATAATAATAATAATAAAGTAAGTAATCATATAACACTTTCACAATCTACTCGTAACTATTCCGACCTGTGTGCAGTATGGGACAGTCGTGGCGAGATGCAATCATTTGAATCCCGCCACGACTTAGTCTTTGAAAAAATTAACATGAACTTATATTAAACTGTGCATGAGTAAATGCAAATTAAAACAAAAGACCAGAAAGAAACAGGCCATAAACACTTGTTGATGCAAAAATAGAAACAAAAAAGTTACTTCCTCCGTACGAGACTGTAAAATTCAAACACAGAGTACTAACTCACATGAATTCCTTATCAAGATCTACGAAACACGTCAAAAATAAAAATGAATCAGTGTAAACCTGTAACTTCTAGGAAACAGTTCATACATTCACCCTTATGAAGACTTCATGTTTAAAATATTCCGCAACTCCAGCTAAAGCACCACAGATTTCAACTTTAAAAGAAGGAAATAACCTTTATTTAAATTTTATCGTCGAATCTTCCATTTTTGCGCTTAAAATGAAAAGGGAAGACAATAATAATATTCCTATTCGACGAGTGTGGTCCCTTTATTAAACATCTCGTGCTTATTTCAGGAAATATTCGAACGTAAAAATATAACGAGCCTATTTTATTTCTTTAATTTTCATAACAATTGGCTTCCTTTATGAAGTGGTAAAAAGAAAAAAGTGTTCAGCCTCAGACCTCTTTTTGAGAGGAAATAAACTTTTTGCGTTTCGCTCATGACAAGGGTCAGCGCTTCAACTGTTTCGTCTATTTTAGGCTTATTGCTGTATTTGCATTTAGGTTGGTTTCTGTGAAGCTTTACGGTAGAAAAAATCTAGGACTTGGCCCCGATCGACCTTTTCCCATGTAACCTTTTCTGATCTAACTCGTATCTGAACCCTATTTATGCAAAATGTTGATTGATATAAATGTGAAGAGAGCTGAACATTTTGATTAAGGCCAGCCCATTTCATCATGATGCCGATTTCGTCGAAAACGAAAAAAGATTTACCAACAATATCTGTGACTGCCAATGGTAATTTTATTCGACAACATTTCGGCGTTTCTTTCTACTCATAAAAGACCCTAAACTTTTCTCAAAGTCTAAGCACCCCAAACATGTAAGGGCGAGTTGTTCGAACCTTATCCGTGGAATCAACCCTGAAAGTCAATTACTTAGTCGCAGTCCTAGGCAAATTCAGTCAGTGCGTGACTTGCATCCCTGTGTTTATCCTTATTAGGTTTGGGATCACCCTTGCAAATGGCTACCGGTATACGAATATAAAGTTTAAAATTCGAATGCTGTAGTTTTTTTTATTTTTTAAAGTTCAGTTTTTATACGTTTTGAAAATGCAGGATTAGATACTCATTAAAACCAGTTTGGTGCCTGTGGAAATATACTGCGCATTTAACATATACAGCCAAACATAAAAATGATGTCTATTTATAATTCTGCATAATAATAGTTAAAACATGGAATTATCTGAAACTTGATTTTTACAAGCTGTAAAATCCAAGTTTTATCTTATTTCATTTCTACCGGAGAATATATATGAATGAAGCCAGTCCATGGCCAAAATTAACGAGGTTTATTGTTGCTATTGTATATTTTTTTGCACAAAAAATAACACTTGCACAACACACAATAATTCAAAGGCTGCTCCTGTAGATGACAAACCACGTTATGCAAAAAAGTAACAGCTGACTGGGCGCCATTTTTCATAGCCTAAAAGCCTACAAAGAGTGCACGTTGCTCTCGCAAATAAAAGAACGCCCCTTTAATCGTCAAACGGTAGAAGTCGTAAAACCATAGAGTAAAATATTATGCTCTTTTAAATTCATCAGTTTCGGAACACTTAATTTTAGGGCATTTCATTCGTTCTTCACTCGTACTTAAATGCATAGAAGCCAAAATGTTATTGTAGGAAAACGTTTACAATTTCACTGATGTGTTGATATTGCTTATATAAACGAAACCGTTTAGTGAAATTATTTAAGACTGTACACAGTGCAAGACTAACAAAACGGCCCTGATTGATACAAATACATTATTGGAGGCAATATATCCTGAACATAGATCAACAAGGACACTCCCACAGTACCGTTGATTACATCGAGTCCCAATACCGACTGAGCTTCACCAATCTTCGCGATACTAATCCGATCGAACGAACAATGAGATCGTATTGCTCCGAGCGAACATCGCACGTTATTGCCTCTAAATCTTTCAGTCACTGGGATACATAGGACCCGAGGACCTCTAGTGTTGCCTGTTGAGACAAGTTCACTGATGTTACTTTCGGCCGATACTAAGTTCAAGGCCGAAAGTTGATGAAAGTTGGGAGAGATATGTACTGTTAAAAATATTTTCAGTGTCAAAGAGGACTTTGACCTTTATAGATATTAGGAATTCAATCATTTTCTTAAAGCACTTAATCTTTCAGTCACCGGAACACATATGGCTCGAGGACCTGATAGTGTTAGCTGTTGGGAAAAGTTCGTTTCGACCGTCACCAAGAATAAGGCCGAAAGTTGGTGAAAGTTAGAAGAGAGATGTAGTGCTAAAAATAGTTTAAGCGTCGAAGCGGAAGATATGACTGACGCATCTTAGTAACCATTTGTCATTTTGCTTATATAGATATTACGAAATCCTTTATTTTCATTACTCACTGAATCTTTGAGTCATCAGAATTTGTAGGGCTCGAGGATCTGCTATAACTCTGTGATTAATGTTTTCAATAGTTACGGTCTCTTCAGTAATTTAATAATCCACTTTCAATTTTTAGACAGCAATTGTTAAAAATCAAATAAAAAAACCATATAAATCGGTTTCGGCCTCCGTTTCGAGTCCCAAAATGTTGCCGAAACCAACCCTCTTTCTCGATCTCTATTCAAGGTGTTTGCGAACCCCCCAATAGCCCGGGGCTATTGCACTAGGCCTTTAGTGTTACTTTAGCAATCGATGGGGGTTACCTTTTCTGGTTGTTCGCCTCGCTTGGTTCTGTAAATATTGACCGGTTCCGAGCTTTAGCGGATACTTTTATTGCGTGTTAACAAATAGAGGATTGTTTGTTTTATATCTACGTGCTTTAATGTATCGGTTCGAGGCTTTCGGGTAAAGGTTTTTTTTTGTTATGCATGATACATAAAAATGAATGTATGTTTAGTGATTGTATCGCTTTCGTGCATTCTGAATATTGTAGACGTTGTATAGGTACAGGTACTTTGAAGTTAAAACACGTTTCACTGAAATTATAATTAATTATTCTGATTATTTTGCTTACTTTGATTATATGGATTATTTTTACTAATTTGATTACTTAAACTTCTTTATTTATTCTTAATATTTTGATGATTATTTTGCTTACTTTGATATTTTGATTATGTTGATTTTCGTAATTATTTATTTTTGATTAATCTGATTATTTTTCTATTTTGATTATTTATTTTTTTCTTGATTCAATTGTCGTAATTGTTTCTTTTGTTTGCTTTGATTGGTTATTTCTATTGTTTTAACAATTTGATATTTCGATTAATGTTAATGATTTTGTTGCTTTGTTCTTTTTCAATTGCAAAGTATGATTTTGATTTTGTTTATGTATTAGTATTGATAATTTTAGTTCCATTGCAATTTTATTCACTACTTCTGTATTTTTTATCACTCCACTCCTTCTTTTGAGAAATGGGGAGGAGGGCGTGTCAGACTTTTTCTGACTAAAACCCACTCCTGTTCCTTCTTTGCCTTTCATACCAGGGCCGGGTTCAATACAGGTCATGCTGGTTGACCTATATTGGCAAATGTGTAAGGCCAATTGTTATCCTTATCTGTAAAATGCTGTACACAAAAGCTATTGGTTTTACCTTAATAAATAAATAAATTATTAATTTAGAAGATGTGCTAAACAAGCCTAAAGTTATTAAATTTACGCTCACATTTTCTCTTCCATTTTTAGTGACCCGTACAGTGTACTTAAAGAAAAATAATAACAGAAACTCTTTTCAAAGCACATTTTATATAAATTATATTTTTTATACAGAAAATGCAAGTCATTGCAGACTTTCATTGGGGTTGCTAAATTCGCATTCATATCGACGATACACGCAGCTAAGGCGCACACACAATTTATACATTTTTTTTTGCATTCATACTACTAGTTACCCGTGTTCGATTTTTAAACTGAGGATTCGATTGCTTTTTTTTGTTTTAATGCTTTTTGTTGATAAAAATATGCGCCGTGCATGAGTTATGTACGGTTTTTGTTTTGTTTTCAGTTGTATTTTTGAATGATTGGGCTTTGTCGCTTTTTAGAAACAATGCTTTTTGTTACTACAACTGAACAATTCATAGTTGTATTAAAAGTAGATTTGTTTTCACATTGATCCTATTGTAAAAAAAAAACATATTTATACTCTCTAAAAATTTCTATTCAATCTGCATTCGGTATTTCTAATGTACAAAAGAAAAGCCATAATGTTACACGGTCATGCATGCGTACATATACCTACCTAAAAGAAAAATAAGTTTTTTTTATTAGACCCTTAGTGCTAGAAATATAGTTAGTATTACTTTCACGTGCCTCTGAAATTCACGTGCTCAGAACATTCCGGTATTTTATCGGCTGTAGAATTGCAAAAAGAAAAGTTTTTTCAGAAATAAACTAGGTCACTTGGAGGATGTATTCATTGGATGGTAGTACTATTTAAAAAATGGTTAAGTATTAAGTTTCCCTACATATTATTTGAAGATTGCGATAAGAAATTATTTTTGCAACGATAATATTCGGGTTTTTTTTTTGGAGTAGGTAGCATAGCATAGTCGGCCTTATAATGTTCCCCCTGCTGGGACTCAGGCCTCCTCTCTAGGAGAGGGAATGGACCGTAATCCACTACGCGGACCCAGTACAGGTTGGTGGATGTCACATATCTTCGAATTTTTGGTTCTAGGACATGCCGGTTTCCTCACGATGTTTTCCTTCACCGTTTTGAGAGCACTGGTGATTAAATAAATTACACAAAGTAATGCGCCTGGCTGGGTTTGAACCCGCGACTTACAACTTGTAAGTCGGGCCGTTACCACTGGGCCACCACTGCTCTATCTATCTTTTAGGCGTGTGTGCTCTATCACTGACCACACCATAGCTTATTTTCGGGTGAAAAAGTGGTCAAAAGCGAGCCTATCAATAAATGAACTTGATAATGTATGAATTTGTAGACGGCACAGTTAGCGCAGTGGTTGAGTAATTGACTGCTACGCTATTTATCGCGGGTTCCATTCCCGCAGGAAACAAATATTTGAGTTGATTGAGTGGCGACCGCGCACCGGAAAACGCAGCGTTGGAAGGCCTTCCACAAGGTGGGCCGATGACCTGGTGAGAGTCGCGGGAATGCGGTGGATGCGAGATGCACAGAACCGTTCGTTGTGGTGACACTTGGGGGAGGCCTATGTCCAACAGTGGACGTCAGCGGACTATCGGAAATCACATTCTGCAACCAAACTTCATGTTGTATAAACAAAAACTTACAGCATTCAGTAGTCTAAATACATAATAATAGTAACCACAGAATTAGTCCGTATTCAACTGAAAATTTAATGAACCGGTAACATAGACGAACCTCTACCTTTGACCCAGTTAACTCTATGACCTGTTCTAGCAAGCCAGATGTTACTTTATTGAATTATTTCTTGTAATCAAGGTGATCTAATTCTGAATTCTACTCGATTCAGTTTCAGCGTCCTTTAAGCGATTCTTAATTAAAATTGAATGATTCAGTGTTCGCGAGCTAATTCGTAAGAAGTTGGCAGTAGTGTCATCACAGCCTTAATGTAAATTGTCAATTTGAACCAATTGTTTGACTTTATTAGTGTAGATAATAATATATATGTTGATAGTTTATTAATTTGTGTATGTAAGTATTGTATAATTGTATGATATTTATGGTTTATTTCTTTTATTTTTATTATTGTAGTATATCTTTTCTTGTACCTAATATTCGCCTTTTCTCCAACTTTAATTGCACCTACCACTATTTATCTCTGCATCACCCTAAGGTTGACTGGTAGAAAATGCCTAAGGCATTAAGCCCGCCGCTGTACGTTTTTGCATAAAGTATTTAATAAATATATAAGAAACCCCTCCTGGGTTGCACGTTTTGAGCGCTGATAATTATGGATGTATCAAATCTGACACGAATTATTATAGATACTATGTCCTTACTATGTGTTATTATAAACTTAACTACATTAGGTTACCCCGACCCCGACTACCAGCTTCCCGTAGGCGCGGGCTTGCGGACACGAGCAATGGGTAGTTCGACGTCCGGCCGATCGGTAACCTAGTGTAGCCCGAGTCTTCGACGGCGCGTCGTGTTCCACGCGCTCCTCAAAGAAATGTCCGTGAAGGCCCAGCAGGACCGAAGCTTACTAAGACCATAGGTCGACTTCTGAAAGGGTTACCTATGGTCCTGGGATGCAAAGGGCAACTGAAGGAATATAAGTGTTGTTTCAGTCAGCAAAAGTCGGATACGCCCTCATGCACCACCCTATAGTGCGAGAAGTCCAATAGATGATTTCCCACTTTTGCATTTGGATTTAAAATTATATTGTTATTAAAAAGATTAAAAATTCAAAAAAGTATTATACTATACCTATCTTCTTAGGTAAAATACCACGCAAAATAAATTCATACGACAACTTAACTATTTAAAATCATACAGTATTACATTCTGTCATCGATCGAAAACTCCCCCTTGATTTCATTCTAATATATTCTCAATTTTTATAATTCTCATCAGAAAGTCATCGGTTCGCCCAACCGTAGCAACGACCCAGGTGTCCCGGGATCCGTCAGTTCGGGACCAAAAATAAAATTCTCTACCCGCACTCATTCCAATCACGTACTTCCGAATTTGTCATATTGGATTTTGGAAGCGGACTCCCGTCATACGTCTCCCCTTAGCTGTCACGACGCGAAAATGAAAACATGTATCATTTCTGCAACATCTCATCAAAATCCAACCTTAATAACATGAGGACAGAGATTAAATTAGCGTTGCCACACAAATGGAAATAGAGGATTGTCAAAATTCTCTTTTTAAAAAAATGTCTTGTAATGAAATTTGTTTTTCGTACGACGCAGAAACTTTGTAGACATTTTTTTTGGTTTTGTATCGAATAAACTTTATCATTTCGGTTTGGGAATGAATGAAACTGAGTTGTATTTCGTTTCGGAAAATAAAATGGAACGCTGACTTTGCTATTACATTTCCCTATAGATTCAATCTTTGCTGAAGGGTGACATACATTTGTATCGTATTTGAATCAACGGAAACACAAAATAAAAAAGCTAACACACTTTTATACTGTTACAAATATTTCTAAAAATCACCATAAACTTTTATGTAATAAGTTCTTGAGGTTTACTTAAATGTGACATTAAATCTAAGCCGGTACTCACACGATTTATTTTTACACCCTACGCATCAAACGCCTTAACCCAACCTATTTATAATGGCAAGTCGATGTCAAATTAGGCACATGGCACAGCCCTAAAGCTGACGTAAGCAACATGCCACAAAGCCTTTGGTGACGATGACACCAAGAAATCCACCCTAAATAAAACATCGTGTCTTTTTTCCCTTTCAATACAAATTCGACCTTCAAACTGCTGTAAAAGGGAAAGTTTTCAGAGATGTGAGCTTTAAAAGCATTTGAAGAAAATGGTTATAGTAGCTTTTATTATTAATCAGGTACTGGTTTACACATTTAAGCGTATAGCTACTAATAAGTAATGTGATAAAAGGAAGAGATCAATGAATCAAAAACCTATTCAGACTTAAAAAAAAAAATACATATTAAAAATATTTCTTTAAAAATGTTACAAAAAAAAATGAAATATAAGATTATTTAATTTTAGTTATATTTTAAGCTCGCGTTGTGCTGCTATTTCATCTGATGGTTTACTATGACGTGACCGACGATATATTTATATAGTACTTTCGTTCAAATTATGTACTCATAAAATACACTTCTGGACACATCTATTGGCCCACCTTAGAGTTTAGGTTTCGATGGCCCCTACCGAAATATGATTGCTAGATTGAACAAAAACTGTTGATGCAGTTTTAAACCTGATACATTTTACCATCTTTTACGATCGTATTGTTTTAAATTTGAATTCAGAATACCATACGACATGGAGCTACGCCTAACAAGTCGGATATGCGCCTTGTTAAAGGCAATTGATTTTTGAATAAAAAACATGTTTTATCAAATAAAGGTTTAATTTAATAACGTGTGTTGCCTCCATGGGCATCTACCACAGCTCTCATACGATTAGGCATAGAGTTTATCAACCGCTCTATGAAATTTTGAGGGATCATCTCCCATTCCTCTTCTATGGCAGTTTTCAACTCCAGCATCGTCTGGGCAACTGGCTGACGAGCCCTAACACGTCTTTTTAGCTCGTCCCACATGTGCTCAATGGGGTTCATGTCTGGGCTTCTGGCTGGCCAGTCCATAACTGTGATGTTCACATCCCGAAGATATTCCCTGACGATGCCGGCCGCATGGGCTCTTGCATTATCATGCATAAAAAGGAAATTTGGGCCCACATAGTCCGCGTATGGTATCACGTGAGGTTCTAAGCACTCACGAATGTACCTTTCAGCATTTAATGTTGGCAGCCGTGGTCCTGTAACAACCTCAAGTTGAGTTTTGCCGCTCGCGGATATACCGCCCCAGACAGTCCATGAGCCACCGCCATATGCAACCCTCTCTTCAAAGCAGCATTGTGCGAAACGCTCTCCCTTACGTCGGTAGACCTTCTTCCTTCCATCATTGCCATGTAACACAATTTTAGACTCATCAGAAAAGAGTACACGGCTCCAATCTTGCTGTGTCCAATTTAAATGACTACGTGCGAAATGAAGGCGCGCTGTTCGGTGGGCTCGCGTTAGTTTGGGCCCATTAGCTGGCTTTTGTGGTACCATATCGCGTTCTTTTAACCTTCTCCGAACAGTTCGAGCGCTCACAGATACTCCGTGGAAGTCGCGAAGTTGGTTTTGTATCTCAATGGAGGTAAGGTGACGATTTCTTAAGCTGGTCGTCACGATGAATCGATCCTGCCTTTCAGTTGTGACCCGAGATCGTGGCCTTCCTTGGCGACGAACAAAGCCGCCAGTCTCTAGGTACCTCCGATAAACATTTCGGACCACAGATCGACTTAAATTAAGTTGAGCACTCACGTTTCTTTGGCTGTGTCCGGCCTGAATAAGTGCCACAGCTTGGGCGGCGACTTCAGGTGAAGTATCCATAGATTATTGATAGAACCTCACCTTAATGTTAAGAATAAGTAATGTTTGTTGCAAAACCAAAGATATCAATCACTTTTTCAAGAATTAAATCCAAGTAAACCAATAAAACCAAGTTTTCTTAGTATTCGATTGTTTGATATCAACAAACAGGCTCCAAATTGTCTTTTGTTTCTTTAAGTTCTGTGTTCGAAATTCAAAAAAAGACTATTGAATGATATTGTGAATGTGCCAGGTTCAAAACTGCATAAAAACTTTTTGCTCGACCTAATATAAAATTTTAGCTAGGACCAAACGAAACTGAAAATACAAGGTGGGCCAATAGATGTGTCCAGAAGTGTATAAATATGTATATTTGTCATGAATGATTAACTTTAACATTACATTAATAAGGACCAAACCTCAACTCATACAAAAACACATAAACAGGCTCATAAAAATATTTTCACAATTATTTCATCCATCTATATTTAGCCTAAATCCCTTCAAAGGGCCCTTTCGAAAGGTATCCTCACACCCACATGAGCTTAGTGAAATCACGGTCGATTTGTTATTCCTACTTCGTCATCAACAAATGTCGCTGAAATGCTGAAACAGCCTCAGTAAAACGCAATGGCCTGTAAAAATAAAACACAGATTTTATACTTTTTTACCGAAACCGATATTTTATAGGATACTTTGGATTAAGCTTTCATTTGACGTATAATATGAAAGATATCTCTATGGTATTGTTAGGAAAATATTGTGCAAATCGAATGAAACACCGTATGCTTAAGACTTGTGACAGAATTGGATAGACTTGTGACAAAATTAAATAGACTTATGACAAAACAAATAGAGTTTTGCCGAAATCAGATAAGCTTTTGATCAAACAGATAGATTTTTGCCTAAATCAGATAGAATTGTGATCAAATTAAATAAACTTATGACATAATAGACAGATATTTGCCAAAATCAGATAGACTTGTGACATAATCTTAAATAAAAATTAGTAAGTATCGTAATTTTTCCTAGTTTATCGACGACAACTAATGTTTTCTAATATGGTAAAATATTTATAATAATAATAATAATATAATATCTCTATCTGAAGATCTGAACCAACCAGGCTGTAATAATTATCGTCGCTAAAACAATATCAATATCTTTTTTGTTACCTGCGATGTTGGTAAAGAAAAAATAGTTAGTAGACTTTTTACTAGGTTGTAGACAGTCTCTCTAATATCTGACATATAATATACTACATAAAAAACTTTTTATGTAGTATTTTTTATTTTACACTTTTTAGTTTTGGTACCACCACTAAAAAGTACCCCTCAGCCAAACTTAAATACCTTATAGCCAAAGTGCACCTCATGACAATGACAATAATCCCAAATACGGTTAGATCACATTAATTTATTAAAGAGTTATGGTGCCTAACTTCAGGCTTCATCATCAGATCAGTTCGATATATTCCCCCTCTTCTTTCAGTCAGGCATCGATTATACGTATAAACAAAGCAATTTTACTTGTTACGACGGTTCTGCTGTGATTCTATGAGGAGTTCTGTTCCATATCTTCGAAGATCATGATCAGATCATCACAATATTTCTATGGGACCAACTCGGAAGCATAACCAGACAATCAATAAAAAATTATTTCAAAATCGGTCTACAATTGACCGAGAAATCGGTGAACATACATAAAAAAAAACATACATTCAGCCGAACATAGAACCACCTCCTTTTTGAAGTCGGTTAAAAATAATACATACTAACCTATGTAGTATTGATCCTATCTTATAATATCTGCATGCTGCAGCATATAAAGCTACCAGCGCAATACTGCAGCAACAAGCAGCCTGAACATGTCTTTAAATAATTATTATATTTTTCAGACTATTGTGCTTTGTAACCCACGAGATAACACTACGTAACAAAGTCTGTTTTTCCAGAAAAATAGGTCAGGAGGAAATGAAATTCCTGAATTTCATGTGTAACAAAAATTCCAGAAACTATGTACCTAAGCATTTTTTGGTTTTATTGTATTATCTTATCTTGTGTGTGTGTTGTTAATTTATTTTTATTTATTTATCTTATTCAAATCTATTAGCACACAATACCGTACCACAACGTCTTTATGCCGATACCATAACCGGTACACGCTGAAAACCAGCGCCGTAGACTCATCGCATTTTGCGTGTGGTCATGGCATTCTGCTGAGCGTTCGGCCGTTTTGCACGGATGTGGCGCATATTATTCACATCATATACTTATAATTTTAGTTCTAAATTTGCGCCTTGTTCCGCTAAATAAAATATTTTTCTTTCTTTTCTTTCTTTCTTGACTCAGTTTCCTTTTTTAAAGAATTCATCAAATGACTTCAATCTGAGTGGAGCAATAGGGAGTGTCAGACTTTTACTGACTAAATCCCACCTGTATTCATTCAGTTGCGCTTTTCTTTATTGTTTATAGGTTCGCGCCTGAACACTATCTCACCTGATGGAAAGCGACGATGCGGTCGACGATGGAGCGCACTTACCTAGAAGTTACGAGTACCTATTCGCTCTTGACTTAAAGATTCCCGTGTTGTAGCGTGGCCCAGCAGTGTCGAAGCCTACTAGGGACATGGGTTGTGCGAAAGAGAACCCCGGGATCCTAGAACGAAGGCAAAGAAGGAACACAGGAGTGCGTTTTAATCTGTAAAAAGTCTGACACGCCCTCGCGCTTCGCCCAAGAATGGGAGAAGTCATTGAATGATTTCCCAGCTAAAAAAAAGCTATGAACAGTTATGTCAAATTTACCAACCTTAAAACTAACCCAATAATATTTGTTTACTAAGAATATAACAACTAACAATAATAAATCAAACATTACCGCTATCCCTAATAAACATAACAAAATTGATACTAACCGTTATGAATATAGTTTCACGCATTGAAAGGGTCCGAAAGATCCAACATTTTGTTACGGGCTTTATCAAAATAGCGGGAGGGCATTTTAAACCCAATCAACGGAAAATCAAAATGCGGAAAATGGGAGGGGACTCTAACTGAGGGTTAAATTCGTGTTATCGATTTGTTTTTATGACTTTTGCTGACATTCCGATTCTATAATCGAGAAGCCGAGAATCCGATTGAACCTGTTTGGAATCGATTCGCTTCGATATAAGTGAAAACAGCAATAAGGGGCTTATCCGTTGGTGTTGTAAAAAAGAATTTGGAAGATTCCACATTACAAGGTTCTTAAAATAAGCAGTTAAAAAATTGCCTCATATATTTCAAAGTAGGTATAAGAAAACATTACATTCCACTTACAAAGCAAAAAGCTTTTTTCTTAGGCTTTTGTTCTCAAGCTTATTTACGTTATAACAAGAAAGTTATACCGTAACAATTGTACAGTATATGTGACAGCTTTGTAATTACAATTGTGGGTTCTCAAAACTTTGACAATTAAACGCAGGTCCAGTCACCACTCATGGTACTCCTTATAAAGCGGACTACGCACGATACTCATAAGCGTGTAAGTAAGTGGAGTTGCCAGTCGTCAAAACAACTTAAGGAACACTGTTCCCAATTCTCATTATTACGGTATTTTTTCGCATGCTCACCCCAGATAAATTCCTGTCGTGAGGGGAGATATAGAAGATAACAGGAGCATTATCGAAATACCAATGTCCCTGTATTAAAGCGGGAAAACTGAGAGTTAAATAGCGATTTATTATCTTAAGGGTATGAGAAAAGAGGAATGTTTTGAAAATATTCAATAAACATTTGAGACTATAGACCGTATATAAAAAATTGTACTGGCTGACACAAATCGGAAGACGAAATGAAAGTTCATATATTTAGGGCCTATTTCAAGGTGGTATGTGGAACTCACTGGTTCTTTCAAATAATAGTGTTTAAATCTAGTATAATTAACTTACAATAGTTTAGGTAGTTATAATTCATATTATTACTTTCATAAGAGACATATTATAAACATATTTTTTCCAACCATTAAAAACGTAAACGAAGCAAAATAATAATTAGTATATAAAGATTGCAGAAGTAAATGTTCGAAAGATCACGACCCTAGAACGAAAAGGGCAATTGTTAGTCAGTAAATACGTTCTTTCGCTCCACCCAGAGCAGGAAGAGGTATTTGATGATATCGTACCTCAAAAACAGTAGTATTCTGAACTTGAGTCCCAGCAGTGGGAACATTATAAGGCAGACTATACTATGCTATGCTATTCTGAACTTGGTATAAAAGTCTGGCTTTTGTAATATAACCTAATCTCGTATTTTTTGCTAAGATTCGTTAACAACAAAACTGCGAGATTATAACCCTAAGGACACGTCATCAAGAATGTTTTTTATGTCAGTCGTCTTTGCTTTGGACGTCTAACTGGGACACACTAATGATATTTGAAGTATCGCACATGACTCATCTTCGCTGTCAAGCTTTTCTGAAAGATATTACTTACTAAAACGATATGACGTTCATCTAAATATAAATTGTAAATATTTTTGGTGCCTTTATATATATATATAGTTATACACAAGCTGTTTTCATTTATTTTTTCATACCATCTGCCAGAGCTTTATTCCTTAAGGTGAGAAATCATCTAATGACTTTTCCCACTTTAGGGCGAAGCGCTTAAAAACCACACCTATGTTATTTCAGTTTCCCTTTGCGTTCTCGGACTACGGGTTTCCCTTTCAAAAGTCAACCCATGGCACCATTGCCCTGCTGGGCCCTTACGATCTGCCAGAGCTGCCGGTTTGTTCGAAAGTAACCACGACCCTGGAACGCTAAGAGCAACTGAAGGAATACGGATGGGTTTTAGTCAATAAAAGTCTAAGGGTTATATTTTACCGGGACACCATGGCGCCGCTACCAACAAAATGTATACAGCTCTATAGAGAGTTACTTACCAGGGGCCCAAGTCTGCTATTTTTATAAATTCGTCATTTCAACACAATTCCATTGTCATTTTGCTAAAAGTTTGTAATCTGAAATCTCACAATGGTCGATCATTGATCGGTCAATGATCTTGTGGTAGAATAACAATATCGAGCTGTCTCCTAATCGTAACAAATTAAAAGCAATGTCTGCACAATGACGTTCTAATGGTAGGTCACTGATCAAAGGAACTGTCAAAATTTTAGCAGATTTCCGCATACGTCAAACATTCATTTGTCATTATGTACGAGATTACTATTCTATGCCATTTCTTTCAATGGAGTGTCAGTGGTTGACCACTGGTCAGTCATAATGACGCCATTATATTAGTAGATTACCAAACTTGTCAAAATCAACAATTATGAAATCAATGATAGAACGTTCTGGCACTATTGTAATAGCAGTCATGAGGCCCTGGTGTCCGTTTGGTTGCGCAACCGATTTGCACTCACTTAAGGTCCATTTTGATACTGTCTCAGTGTGGTGTAGCGTCTCTGGTGTCGAGTTTGGTAGCTTACGGACACCATGGCGATGCAACTGGTCGCGCCGCCATTGTGTCCCTTAAATAAAGCCCTTACACTCACTCTCGCTCCACCCAGAGCGAGAAAAGTTCATCATCATCATCATCATTTCAGCCGAAAGACGTCCACTGCTGGACATAGGCCTCCCCCAAGCGTCGCCACAGCGAACGGTCCTGTGCGTCTCGCATCCATCGGACTCCCGCAACCATTACCAAGTCATCGGTCCACCTTGTAGGAGGCCTTCCAACGCTACGTCTTCCGGTACGTGGTCGCCATTCCAGAACCTTTCGGCCCCAACGGCCATCTGTTCTGCGAGCAATGTGCCCTGCCCATTGCCACTTTAGTTTGGCGATTCTTCGTGCTATGTCGGCAACCTTGGTTCTCCTGCGGATATCCTCATTCCTGATTCGATCACGCAAGGAAACTCCGAGCATAGCCCTCTCCATTGCCCTTTGGGTGACTTTAAGCCTTCTAATGAGGCCCATTGTAAGCGACCACGTTTCGGAGCCATATGTCATCACTGGCAACACGCACTGGTCATAGACTTTCGTCTTGAGACACTGTGGTATATTGGACGAGAAGACACCGCGCAGCTTCCCGAACGCTGCCCAGCCGAGTCGGATTCGACGATTGATCTCTTTCTCGAAGTTAGACCTTCCCAACTGGACCGTCTGTCCCAGGTAAACGTAGTCGTCTACAACTTCGAGTGTAGAGTCCCCGACCTTGACAGGAGTGGGTGCTACATGGCTGTTTACCATGACTTTGGTTTTGTCCATGTTCATTTTAAGTCCCACTCTTTCGGAAGCTCTACTGAGGTCACCAAGCATTGTACTGAGCTCCTCCGTAGTCTCAGCCATGACTACTATGTCGTCGGCAAACCGAAGGTGAGTGATGTACTCGCCATTGACATTAATGCCTAGCCCTCTCCATTCCAAAACCTTGAAGACATCCTCCATTGCTGCCGTGAACAGTTTCGGAGAAATAACGTCTCCCTGCCTCACACCCCGCTGCAAGAGGATAGGTTTCGAGGTCTGGTCTTGTAGTCGGACTGACATAGTGGCGTTTTTGTACAAACACTTCAGCACTTCGATATACCGATAGTCAATTTGGCACCGTTGGAGAGACTGCAGTACAGCCCAAGTTTCAATCGAATCAAAGGCTTTCTCGTAGTCCACAAACGCTAAGCAGAGAGGCTGATTATACTCCTCAGTCTTCTGTATAACCTGCCGCAGCGTATGTATGTGGTCCACGGTGCTGAAGCCTTTACGAAATCCGGCTTGTTCGGGAGGCTGGAAGTCGTCGAACCTGCGCGCGAGACGATTCGTGATGACTCTGGAAAACAGCTTGTAGACATGGCTCAGAAGCGAGATGGGCCTATAATTCTTAAGCAGGGCATTATCGCCCTTCTTAAAGAAGAGTACCACCACGCCTCTGCTCCACGCCTGTGGCGTTTTTCCCTCGAGTATGACGGAATCAAATAGCTTCTGAAGGGCCTTAAGGACCGGTTTTCCACCCGCCTTCAGGAGTTCGGCCGTAATTCCGTCCTCACCCGACGCCTTGTTGTTTTTCAGCTGCTTCAGAGCCATCCTAATCTCGTACAGGCTGACGTCCGGGATATCTTCGGTATAGTGTCGAGTCAATCTAGCTCTTGGGTCGTTTACTAGATTTACAGCGGGTTTAGCGATAGACGTGTATAACTGTCCATAAAAAGCCTCGATCTCTCCCAGAAGCTCCGATTTGGCGGATATGACTCTGCCATCGTCGGTCTTCAGTTTCGTGAGCTGGCTTTGCCCAATAGACAGATCTCGTGCAAATACTTTAGAGCCCTTATTCCGCTCAATCGCATCCTTAATCCTTGCGGTATTAAAGCGGCGAAGGTCACGTTTCAGGGACTTCGAGATTTGTCTATTGAGCTGCCGGTATATGCACGCATCGTCTGAAGACTGCAGAATCATCTCACGCCTCTTCTTCATTAGCTCGAGGGTCGGATCGGAGAGCTTCTTGTTCTTATTTGTACGGTGAGTCTTGAAAAACTTAGACCCGACCGTATGGACAGTTTCCACGAACCCATCGTTATATTCATCCACGGAGCTTCCTAGGCACTCGAAACGATTGTGGAGTTCGAGCTGAAAGCTCTCGGGGTTTTGGATCCGGATCTGTGCTGGACGGAGCGTAGACTTCATCAGTCGAGACCTTTCAAGCTTAATGTTAATATTCAATGTGCCTCTTACGACGCGGTGATCACTTCCAGTTTTCACCGCGCTGATCACAGAGACATCATTGAATATTTGCTTTTTCGTCGACAGGATGAAGTCAATCTCATTTCTAGTTGCACCGTCAGGACTTTGCCAGGTCCACCTTCTATGCTCACGCTTTTTGAAGAAGGAATTCATCATATAGAGGCCCTCCTTCTCCATAAAGCTAGCCAGTAGGTGTCCCCGGTGATTCCGACGTCCAAATCCAAATTGCCCCACTCGCAGCTCGTCACCGTCTCGTTTGCCCAGTTTCGCGTTAAAGTCCCCCATGACCACGGTGAAGTGAGTCTTAGAACCATGCATGGCTCTTGATATGTCCTCATACATGGATTCTACTTCGTCGTCGGGATGTGTCGAGGTCGGGGCGTAGACCTGTATGACCTTCAGCGAATATCTTGATGATATTCTGAGTATAAGGTACGCCACCCTGGTCGACACACTCTCGATCCTCACCACATTGTTCACAAGGGACTTGTGGACGATAAACCCGACACCACCCTGGGACTGCTGGTCACCCTCCCGGAAATAGAGCAGGTTACCGGATTTGAGAATTATCGTATCCTCCCCCTGTCTTCGGACTTCAGACAATCCCACAATACTCCATCGCAACCTGCTCAATTCCTCCTCCAGTTCGGTGATCTTCTCGTCAGTCCTCAGTGTACGCGTGTTAAAAGTTGCCAGGTCGAGTCGTTTAATAGATGGGTAGCCAAATCTCATCCGGAGATTCTTCGCACCCCTTGCCTCGTCGTGGCCTTGACCGCTACCGGAGTCAAGGGTAGACGGGCTGCCGGGCACTAGGGGCCATTTTTTCTTTCTGTTTTTCATGTTGGGGGGGGTTGCCATAATCGCCACGCTTGGCAGACGGGTTGGCGATCGCAGTTTGGTTGTTGTAATGCACAGAGGATGCTGCTGCCCATTCTCTGGTATGTCCCTTAGTCGCCTCTTACGACACCCTTCCAACACAAATAAAAAACAACGACACCATTCCAACACAAATAAAAAAATATCCAATAAGGTACACAATTTATGCAGAAATCAACTCCAAATGCCTGGTAAAACTTTGTACGGTGAAAAATAAAATCAGGTTACAAGCAAGAAAGCCCACAATTACATTAAAAATCACGCTGGTTACCCAAAAACTTGGATTAGTAATCCAAGTTTTTGGGTAACCAGCGTGATTTTTAATGTAATTGTATCCTCGTAACAATTACAGCAGTTCATAACATTTTTACACTTCATTCCGCAATACTAACTTCTTAATATCCTAATTACAAACTATTTAATCACAAAAGTGGGTCGTTACTCCAAAATCACGTTCGGAAAAGTTATGGCCACCTCAAATAAACATTTTGCGAATTCCTCGTAAAAATTGTGGTACCAGTTATTGGTGTTTAGTCTCGTACGTTCGGCCATTACAGAAGTAGGTACAGTCAACTTCAAAAGTAGCTAAGCATTTTAGAAGGTCGATTCTTGTGCATCAATAACGTTAACAATAGTCGCAATCTGATTTGTATGACAGTTTATATAAAAAAATTGTCAATATGGAGGGAATAAAATAAAATTATGGTTGTTTTTGACAGACTGAGACCCATATTAGAATTCAAAAGTTTCTTAAAAATGAAAATGTTTTTATTTATTCTATAATTTATTTATAACTAACAGACGCTGTACTGTCTAACTGGCTTTTCGTTAGAAAAAAAAATTGAGAAACCGATTGCAGCACCACCTACCGGGTCCAATTGAATTTTCAAACCATCCAGGGACCCACTCAAATACACACACAAGTTTTCATCCAAATCGGTTAGGCCGTTTAGGAGGAGTTAGGTGACAAACACATGTACAGAAGAATTATATAAAGATAAATTAATAAATAAGTAATGTCAGTCCTGTAATAAGTTAAGGTGTGCAATAAAGTAATAAATAAATAATAATAATAATACTATATGCAGACAATTATAGTACAGAAGCGGCCTTTGGCACTTTCTACCAGTCAATCTTTGGGTTATGCAGAGAAAAATTGTGGTAGATGGTAGAAATATTAAAAAAATGCTGATTTGAATATCTGAGGGGAAAACCTATATTTTTAAGACATTGACAGTCGCATCTCAGTCAGAATCTATGAAAAACTCCTTTTACATTGTCTTTCACTGAAAAAAATATTTACTAAATAGAGACGATAGTAGTAGAATTGGCTTTCTGTTGTTAACTGTACCAGCCGCCCTTGCAACGATATTTCTTCCAGTTTCTTTATTGAAATTCTGCACGGTCGCGAAGTTTCCGATCAAACAAGAGGAGGAGGTGCAAGGATACTTCTTGCAGCCTGCTTGAACCTTAATTTTTAGGCAAAAAGGTTGAGTTTGCCATGTCTGACGGAAATGGTGGCTAGCCAAGATTTTGTTACAGTACGATTCTTTTGTTTTATCTAACGGGTGATCTTTGATAGCTATCCGATTTGTTAAATAATAATAAGCATCATTATGCCTTGCAATTTAGTTGAATGACGATTTTATGTGTGTTTATTATTTTGTTATTATATTTTCATTTCAAAATACATATCAGAAAAATAATATATCCTACCGGTATCGGGAACAGGGTCCAAGTTACCAGCGCGGCGGTCACGGCTCCAAAGAAAAGGACCTCCTAACCGTCTACAAACTCTACAAGAACCTCCTGAGGTGTTGGTCGAGCGCGTGTCTAGACTAACATTAAACATAAACAAACGTAAATTACCAACTATTTCTCAGAAGCAAGGTTACACTAAAAATCAAAATTTAAAATGTTTTTATTTCTCATAGGCCTACATGGGCACGTATAAGAAGTCAAAGGTTAGTGCACGGTTAAAATTAGTCATTTCCTATGGAGAAGAACCGTAAAGAAACACAATTGTAACTCTATAAAAAAAAAAGATTTTATAATATCTCCATATTTCAATATTAAAAAAATATATTATTATCATGTAATAGTCATCTAGTCTAAGACGGACATGTTACTATTTCGTGGCAATACAAGTACAAGTTGACCCTTTCCAAAAAGTTTACGTCTCAAGTAGTCGGTACTAGATCTATTTGCAAACTTTTCTCAAGGTAGCCCAATTCCAAACACATACAGCCAACATCTAACAAAGGTTGACAAATAACATACTACAACAATTTCAAGGTACTCCCAAGAGATCGTATGAAACGCCCCACCCTTTATGGGCCGATATTGAAATTCTGTGGCAAGATGTGACTCACATCGTCAGTATGGCGAGGAGCAAAAGGGGATCGTCCCACTAATACCGAAAATGTTAAAGTAGGTATTGTAAAAGTAAAATATAGGTATTTCATGAATAAAGAGATGAACTAGTGCTACAAGGAGAAGGATTGACTCTAAAGTGGACTCGAAGCTTAGGCTTACTAATATCTATATACATAAAAATGAATAGCTGTTCGTTAGTCTCGCTAAAACCCGAGAACGGCTGGACCGATTTGGCTAATTTTGGTCTTGAAATATTTGTGATAGTCCATGGAAGGTTTAACCTTTTGAGTGCGTAATTAGAGACACAATAGTAAGACAATGGCGCGTGAACGCCGGCGTTAATGCGGGGATCAACAGCTTACATGGTGAGAAAATATGGAAAAACTTACGGAAAAAAATTCGAATTCAACGCCATCTCTAATTAAAATGTCATTTTAAAAGGAATTATGCTGTTATGGTAATACCAGTAGATGGCGTTATCCTTTGACAGTTTAGCTAACACAACATTCATTGACTATTATGCGGTACGAAGTTCGCCGGGTCAGCTAGTCACAAATAAATATAGTACAAAAGGCTTAGCTTAAACTAGCTTCTTTTTGCCGCTTCATCCGTCTGAAAATAAAAAATAATCCTAAGGAAACATAATCCCGGGATAAAAAGTATCCTATGTTTATGTGTATTCTCCGCGCCTTCTTGGACATGGTATAGCATAGTCGGCCTTTATAATGTTCCCACTGTTGGGACTCAGGCCTCCTCTCTAGGAGAAGGAATGGGCCTTAATCCACCACGCGGGCCCAGTGCGGGTTGGCGAATGTCACATGTCTTCGAATTTTTGGTTCTTGGACATGCCGGTTTCCTCACGATGTTTTCCTTCACCGTAAAAGTAATGCGCCTGGCTGGGTTTGAACCCGCGACCTACAACTCGTAAGTCGGGGCCGTTACCACTCGGCCACCACTGCTCCTAACATGGTATGGCTTGGGTGTAATTTTCATATCAACCTGTTTAGGCATTTGAACGTGAAGGAGTAATAAACAAGCATACAAACATTCACCTGTAAAGATTTTTACAATGATTTATTTAAAGGCAAGCTTTTATAGATCTAATTTACAATAACTATTTCTTCTATTTGATAATAATAACAAAAAAAATCTATGATGAAGAGAAATATTGCTGGCGATTTTACGTGTCAGTTCACTAAGTTGCAATCGTTTTTAAGGCTAAACTCACACTAGCTCAGAGTCGAAGCGTCACGACGCTTTCTGTTTTTGGCTTTAGCATATTCATCTCTATTTTCCCATGATTAAGGTCCAAATGTGTGTTATGTAAATATTATATCGATTTCGTCTGCGTCTTACGTAGACAATTCAACGCAAATGCGAAGCGTTCTGATGCGGATTCGAAATCAATGTGGTGCAGTTGCTCTGTCCTAGATGCAAGTGAAGTTGCCACTTCAGCCGCAATTTATCGAAAATAAGCCACCACACCGCAAGAGTTCGTGCGTAAATATCAAACTAACTGATCGCAACCGCTTTGCTTCGCTCGTCTCAACACCCCACCCACGTGCGCCACCGCAAAGAATATCAATTGTTTATCGCGCCGCTTCGCTTCGCAATCCTCTTCACGTTGAATTGCCCACGTCGGAAACCGTGTTAGATTCAAGCAGTTTCGTGCGTCACCATGCGTTACTTGCGTGCAGTGACGCGTCAGCTGACAAGCTCGAGAGCCATTCGAGGACCTCTACCACGAGCTCTTAACGTGATCCATTTTACGACCTAAACTGAACTGTTAAGGGGTTGGTGCTATATAGGTTGTCTCCATCCTTCTTTCTAGTTCGCACGCATGAAATTTTAGTGCGTCATATTATGTCATGTTCATGTCTGGTCCAGACTGTCATCCGAACGCTTCGCGTCTGAGTCAGTGTGAGTTGAGGCTAAGAAAAATCTTTCGCTGAATATTGAAAGTCGATATGTCACAAAGTAGGTTGGCAAAAGATGGAAGGATAAAGAATTTCATTGGAGAAGTTTGAGGAAATGGGAGCCAAACTCATTTGCTATGACAAAGTCTAACCAAGCGAAAATTTACCTTGCTCTGAAGATTTGTCATTTTTCATCTTGGAAGTAATAAGTATTTGACCCAGTTTTCTTTGAAGGTAATACACATTAATATTTTCGTGAGACAAACTTTTACTAACCTAACTTCTGAAAATGCAGCAGGGGCAAATTGGTTGAGAGGGCTGAGTGCAATCTTATGTCAATTTGTCCAACAGTAATATTAGGTCGCAGGTTCAAATCCAGTCAAGCGCATTACTTTCTGTAATATATTTTTCAACACACTTGCTCAGAAAGTGACTCTTATTGCACTGCACTTAGGTATATAATGGCACTCGTTACCAAACTGTGACATTTTGATTACCATTACGCACTAGTGCTATAATGTAGTTAAAACCTTTTTGTTCAACCTCTTTGTTCGCAAAACAAATTTTGAATTCGAATGCGTTCAATAGTATCTATATAAATTAGTGTCTTACTTACCTACTTATTTCATCCAATTTCAAAGTTAAAATGGACAAGTTTAACTTGTACAAACGATTTAATTAATAAAAAACATTTAGTAAATAAATCGTACATTCAAATAACATTTGTTTTTTTGTGGTCTATGGCCGCCATTTTAAGATGCGCGCGGTTTTTGGCGTGATTTTTTTTATTCCAGTGAAGTTCAGTGGCTGTATTAATTAAATAAAATTAAATACTACAAAATCATTGGAAAATGTTACATCCGTATTCTATTGTCACCACGAAAGACATTATCGTAAAAACTTTTCACGCAAGAAAACATAAACGTAAGACTAGGCAGTATGATCAAAATACTTTAGCCTTCCTCTAGGGGTAAATAAAAAAAAATGATGCGCGCCCTTATGAAAACAGATTTTTACCGCCATGTCACAGAAAATTTTACTAGTTTTACTGTTGTTTTCTTCGCAAGTGTATTGAAAAACGTCGTATGACACACGTGAGTAATTAATGATTACCGTTCTTGGCTCTCTTTAGACCCTCGCCACGGCTCGGGTCTCAATACCGCCTCGACGGTAATCACTAACATTACAGACTTGTATCATAATGTACTATTATCAGCACTGCTCTCAAAACTGTGAAGGAAAACATCGTGAGGAGAAAAAATTTAAAGACATGTTTTTTTTTATGTGACATCCACTAATCCGCACTAGGCCGCGTGGTGGATTATGGTCAATTTCCTGTCCTAGAGAGGAGGCCTTAGTCCCAGCAGTAGAAACACTAAAAGACTGATTATATATATAATACTAGACAGCAGTCTAAGATGTTAGAAATTAGCCTTTTGTTGGGCTGCAGGATTGTACAAAAGAGTTACCGTGGCCCTGGAACGGGAAGGGCAACTAAAAGAACACAGGTGGGTTTTCGTCAGTAAAAGCCCACAAGAGCGCACCACCAAGAGCGGGAAAAGTTATTTAATGATTACCAACCTCACTCATCTGTTTAATGCTTTTCCAGATTCTCTAAGGACGTATACTTAACATTAATAAATCGGTATTATTTCAAGTAGGTTTGCTAGCTTTCGTAAAGAAAATACCTTATTATTTTTACCGCGATATTTTTTTTTTCTCGGAACGACTTTAGGTAAGAAAATGTAAACAGAAAATTCAGCGAATTCCCTTCGCTCCAGACTTTAAGAAATTCATGTTTAGGGAGTTAAAAATAAATATTCCCCGGAGCAATTATGCTCTTGATTGTTGTCAGATAAAATTAATATCTCCCGAAATGTACATAGTAAAGTAGCACTTGAATCTGTTCGATCAGGATTTTAGGAAAATAGTTAAACCTTTCAAGGCTGCAGAATTATTCGAAAGAGTTACTGTGGGTCTGGAATGCTAAGAGCAAGTGATGGAACACAGGTGGGTTGTAGTCAGTGAAAATCTGCTCCACTCATAGCGGAAGAAATTATTTGATTACCTCAAAAAAAGGGAAATAGAAGTGTCATTTGTCATTAGGACTATTATATCAGGAGATACGCAGGTGCCCATAAAATCATTATCATCATCATCACTTCAGCACAAGTGTCGCTACAACGATTGGTCTTTTGTGTCCACCAAGCCATCTTCATTACCTTGTAGGCTCCTCTTCCAACGTCTACCTACCAATATGGCTACCAATATTGTAAAAGATTTAATTTTATATGTATTAAAAAAAAACTGGCAGTCTAAGTGGAACTAAACAAATGAATTTTAAAAATGTCATATACTGAGATCCTCCTTCACCGGTACTTTTTAAAAGGGTTTAGAACTAACATTAACATTATAAATAAGATTATACTACATAGATTTTATAAAGGCTGTCAGGCCGATAGGGGCGAGTGATTATTTATAATGATATAAAAGAGTAATTTCGTAGGATTAAACTTTTGATATTATTATACAACACCTACACCTACATACTCAGTTAACGCAGTATAATAGTCTTATTTTCTGCTAAACCAACTATCATTACCATAATGTATTCATTAGATAACTGAACCAAACTCATAATCATGGAATTATAATGTGATGATTCTGTACAACCTCAGATAAATAACTTACTTAACAACAAAGCCTTAGACAAGTCAATTGAAAATTTTGCTCAAAGCGATCATAAATTATAGGAAACGATAAGGTTCATTGACTTATCGAGAACAGCTTTAAGGTACAAAGGTGCGGTGGCTAGGTTTTGTGAAGGACCTACCTAGACGCTAGGTGAGGTGGCTGTAAGGGTACTAGAGGCTGGCCCCGTCAGGTAGGTTCAAACGGTTGACTGTGTCGTTATTATATTAATCTTCGAGTTTCAGGTAGGTATGAGTGGATTAGTAAGTTTATAATGTAGGTAAAAATTATGTTTTTTTACCTGACTTATCAAGAAAGAACAGTTGTTTTGTGTGTATGAATGTATATTTATTTAGCACACCGTGGAGCCTAAACGGCTTGTTGCATTTTAGCTTAAGAAGTTTTGTTAGATCCATCTTAATAGTGAGAATGACACCGGGTCACAAAACATATAGCGAATTTTTGGCGTCAAATATTATCTTTTTATGACATAGTCATGTAGAATATCAAAGCAAAGGGCTCGTGGAGACGACTTCAAAAAAACTCACTAATATGTCGGAGCTAATAAAAGTTAACTTTAAGCAGTCCGATGCAGTTGATGGCGTCAAATCCATGATTGAACTAAAATAAATTCCACCAACTGCATCAGACTGAAGTGACTTGTTTCGAAGTTTTTAGTTGTTTTTTGCAATCACTGTCATCTTTTTTAAATTTGTATTTTTTAGCTCGTTTAATGAACATCCGCTGCTCGTATCTATCTTCAGGGTCGGCTCAATAAGAAAAATCTGACAACCAATCTTCGGCAAGGGTTTAGTTCAGCTGCACCCAGTTAGACTGCAAAGCTTAGAGTCAGTTTCCAGTCTACTCAATCACAGTTGGAAAAAAAGACAACTATTTTGTGTAATGTCTAAAATAGAATCTCCCAGACCATGGAAATATAGTGACACAATGGTAATCCTACGCAATGTAGGCCTCTGAGGAGAAAGAAAAGCACATTATACGCACACCCGTTTCCATACTTAACGTTATTTTTTCACAGGAAGTAACAATCTTAGATTTGTCACCCTTTATTTTTACTTTGCATGTTTGCCATACACTTTTCAAAGCTTTTCTATTTGTAAACGGAAGGGTAAAATAAAATATATTCGTTGTGCTTTATATCAGAATTTCCTTATATTTAATCTAGACACGGTAGTGTATTAAGCCAAGTTCAAGCCTAGAAGAAAAAACTAGAGAACTGGCAAGCAGCACTCGTATGTAGGTATATTACAGGAAACATCTGAAGCAACTTTTTATCCTTTAAAGACCTACTCATACATGTAAATAGATTAATATAAATACCATGTAAATCTGTAATAAAGTCTCTTTCTACGCTACGAGCAACGCTGTTTCACTACGACGAGACCATCGACTCCTCTCACTGTTACTGCGCCTATAAATGGTTACCGATGGCTCTGACCTTACCCAGCCTTAGTTATTGGTTGGTCCGTGAGGCTGCGGATCGGCAGTGAGAAAATGCCATCCGATACACCCTTCATCCTTCCCACCTTCCGTCTGTTGCCTTAGGTCTCATAGTAACAGGCTTCCCGCACTATATATATATACGTATATATTGTAACTATATGTTAGGGCTAGGTTGTTAAGTGCAGCTAGGGTTGTTGATAGGCTACAACCAACCCCAATCTTCAATTTTTAAATTAAAAATTAATTAATTAGAAAGTCATCGGGGTTGTTAAAATTGTCATTCTAATCAACCCTGATGACATTTTTAATTTTAAAAGTAATTTATTCATTTTTTTTTTCACTAAAAATGTTAGAATAACGATTTTATACAGTCTTATAAATAAATTTCACGATTCTCTACAGAACTTAGCACCCATTAAGATCTCAATTCTTTTGTCGGTAAATTTGACAACCACACCATATCATATCATCACTGCTTACCATCAGGTGAGATCGCAGTCAAACACTAGTTTATATTATTTAAAAAAAAAATGAACTTGGCTCCTATTTTTACCCGACTACGGAGGGTTATGATTTTGACAGGTTATGTATGTATGTGAGTATGTTCATCTGTTCCCTCATAGCTCCTAATCTACCAATCGGAACTCGACATATGAGGTATCGTTAGAACCGTCTTCATTGTTCGCTGAACATAGGCTACTTGACGTGTCACAAAAGTCGACATGGCGCCCTCTAGCGGACAAAAAGTATGTGTTAAAAAATAAAAATGGAGATAAATACGCCGTGTTTGGTATCATTTGAAAGGGCTACATTTGTAAATTTCGAAAATATTGCTCAAATTTAAAGTGACGCCCTCTAGCGGACAAAAAGTCATGTGTTAAGTTTAACACCAAAATTGTTTAAATAAAAATAAAGTAAAAAACTAAAACGACGCTGAAAAAGTATGAAACAAGATTTTCATACTTCGAACAGAACAAAAATAAAAACCGTAGTCACACGTTATTAAAGTGTTTCGGTTGGTACCTATAAGGTGTGACTGCGGCTTTTCTTTTTGTTCTGTTCGTATGAAAATCTTGTTTCATACTTTTTCAGCGTCGTTTTTTTTTTTGTCGTAGTCGGGTTTTAGTTTTTTACTTTATTTTTTTATATTTATGTTTTTGCTGGGATACACACCAACAATATAACGCAATTTATCTGTTTTTTTGGGTTAGTAAAAAAATTATCTACTCTTCCTGGTGTTTGAAAATAATTATGTAACTCAGTCTTCATATATTAAAAAAAAAACATTATGTCATTCAATGTTAATTTACTTAAATGGCATATTAAAATTACTCATAGTAATGGATGTGCAAAAGCTTTTACCGACCCATTATCACACTAATATTATAAAGGCGAAAGTTCGTAATTATGTAGCTATGTATGTGTGTATATATGTTTGTTACTCCTTCACGCTCAAACGGCTGAGTGGATTTGGATGAAAAATGTTTGTTTTTTTTACCATGTCTTAAAATAGAACATAAAACACTTTTTATTTCGTTAGTATATTTCCTTAGAATAAGTTTCTAACTTCACGCGAGCGAAACCGCTGGTAAAAACCAGTCAAAAAATAAAATGATAAATTGAGATGACATGAAATATTAAAGTGGGTAGTTATATCAAAACACTTTATTGACGCCCAGCATGAGCCACGAATATATGAAAATTCCCAAGCCGATTAATTAGACATACTCAAAATTTATTACGTAAACTCTATGTAAAATCAAAAACAATATTTCACACACACAAACGTCTCGGGAAATAGTATCTTCCTGAAATGACGTATTTTCTACGCACATCTCCGAGCATTAATTTTATTAACTACAAGCCTGGTTTAATGAAAGTCTAACGAAGGCTTTCATATTCCGAAGTTTGGTGATAAATATAACTTTTATGAGTAATAACGTTAAGTAATAAGGTGACGAATATTCTAAAGATGTTTTATGTATGTAAATAAAATCGCATGTATTTATTTTACCAAGCGTATTTTGAATAAAACAAGTTTGTTTCAAAATAAAACTATTACTTTTATTCCTATCTCCAAATGAAGTACTACATCAAACGTCACTATCAACAAAGGCCCTGAAACAGAAAATGGCCTTTCTTTACAGAACAATGAAACCTTTCCGTTTTACGAGAATCTCGTAAAAGCTGTCCTTTGCGTTAACATATACGAAAAAAAAATGTTGCTGAGCTGTGATTGGCAGGAACGTGTGAGTTACGTCAGAGAAGAAAATTCTATATTTAAATTGAACACATTCGTGTACAGTAAAGCACATGTATCACATTTGTTTGAGTAGTTGGATAAGGAAGAGTACTTACCATTGTTGTAGGTTAGTAAAAATTATGGGATAATAAAACAGAGTACCTACGACGCACGGTAGCAGACGGTGGATAGGATGACATAAAGAGTACTCAAGGGCTCAATTTTTATCTTGTTAGCAAGTACCTCACGCTATCAAACTCCGATAATATTGCTGTTTATTGAATTACAATATTTATAGAAGTACAAAAGTTACAACATTTACCTTTGTTATTCTGTAAGCTATTTTTGATCAAATAGAGAAACTACCAGGTCCTCGGTGGCTATTGTTTAAACACTTCAAAGGTAACAAATAAACAAACAAATTACCGAAAAGAAATCTTGGAAATGATTGTAAAAAAATCTTACCAAAAACCTATACTTCCAACAGCAAAACCCAGTCTTAACAATTTTATTACCGGCCAACTAGGTTTTCCAATTTCAAACTAAATTCATTTGCCAGCCGTCCCAATTCCATCGTAAAATTCAAAATTAAAACTAACGATTCCCGAATACGTGCCCGACGGGAGTAGGCCTCATGAATAGAACGTGTTTTCATTTTAAATATCGAATTCATTTGGGGCCCTATTTGCAATGAAAATTCGCAAGTATTGTATTATCTAAACTGAAAGATCACTATGCTTGCCAGGTTGAAAGTGACATTTCATTCCGCCTAATTCTCAAAAGAAATAGTGCTAACGTACTATAATCTCACCGTAAAAACTTAGTTTTACTGAACCGTAGGATGCAATCCTACACACGTGCCCTGTGCTGGCTTTTGGAGGACATCATTTCTTCTTTTATTGGATTTTATATTTGAATTTAGAATTCAAGCCAAAGTTTAAATTCTGTTGCAGCCCAAATCTTTTGAGGACCATTTTACTATACATGTTTTGACAAAATAATGATCACTGCATTAACATAAAAGACACAGAGTTTAAGTCTATACTACACCAGTACACATTTTGAATTGGTTTCAAGACTAACAGATCCGTTTCGCTTAGAACCTGAAATTTGTGGAACGATTTAATTAAAGCGCTAAATGCAGTCCCAAATTAAATGTGTGCACATGAATAATTTAGAGTTAGACGATTCTGTCAAATGTTTGCGCGATACTTCGCTATTCCTGCAAAACTGAAGTTGCATTTTCAAATAAATATCCACAACATATTTTACTGGAAATAAAATATTCTCGTGTAACACGTGTTTGCTTAATGAGGGCAATTATTATTATTTCTAGGTATCCGTGTACCCACATCCTATTAAACAAAACCGTAAATTAAAAATAATTATAAACCCTACAATTCAATAATTTCTTAGCTTATCAATAATAATAAAAAAGTCACAGACAATCTTGTACGCGCCTACTATGTTAGCAAATAGGGCATTTTTTTTACCGACATCGGTAGCTATCGAAGTCGGTAAAAATAGTTGATCAGTACAAAAAAGTGTGACATAGGGTATTTCGTCTACTCTGTGACGCAAATAAAAACAAAATTCAAAAATCGCTGTTAGTTTTTAATTATTATTTTTTTTGTTCTCACGTACTACGTAGCAATATTTTTAGCTAGTGATCAATGGATGGCATGTTATTGCAGTACTGTTTTTATCCCTAACCAATAAATAAATATTACAATAATATAAGTTTCATAATTTTCTTAATTATGAAACTTAAAAATATCAAGCATAAATACAATATCTATATAATTTTTCGACAAGGCAAGACCAGCAATTATCGGTAAAAAGGAACGTCCCAAATGCGTTTTGACCTGGCAATGATGGTCATTAATGACTTTCATAATTGAAAAAAAGAAATAAAATACGAAGCCGCCTTGAATTAATATCTATTGTGATCCGACGAAATCGTGATGATTTATATTAGAAAAAATATTGAATGTTTACTAATATAAATAATGCGCAGTTTATTGCTTGAGAATATTGTAAAGTGCAATGACCTCTATTGTTAAACTAAAACGAAATAATTTCACACCTTCGCTTATGCCATTACGCTATGCAACTCCAGTTAAGTTAGTCTGCCGTACAAACTTGCATACACAATAATTTAAACTTTAATTACAGGTAGCTTTGTCCATACATAAACAGGACGAAAATAGCTCTCTAATCTAATATTAAAGGTTTTAATAACTTGGCTGTATGGACAATTTACGGCAAGTTGAAGCTTTAGTTTTATGACTTGCAAGAGCTCAGTTTTATTATATGACTATCGTAGTTTTACGAGAATATTTACCTACAGAAAGCTTAAAATATCTTCAGCTTCATTACTCTTAATTTCGTAAAACCTCACTGCTGAATAAAGCTAACCAAAATTATAGTGCTCTTCTTGATTGTATCGATGGTTTTTAAAGCTAGGAGACGCCTCGGGCGTCAAGAGTTGTATGGTAATTCCCGGCAACCGTAGGTACTTGCGCACGACGAGCAATGGGTAGCTCACCGTCCGGCCGTCCGGCAACGACCAAGTCTGAGTCGACTGCGTTTTTGGTCCTCGCATCTCAATGAGAGGCCTACAAAACTGAAGGGACCCGGTAGAGCCGATGCCTGCTTGGGTTGTGAGAAAGTTCGAAAGAGTTACCGTGATGCTGGAACGCAAAGGGCAACTGAAGGAACACAGATGGGTTTTAGTCAGCAAAGCAAAGGAGAATATCGTGAGAAAAACGGCATGTCCTCGACCAAAAATTCTAAGCAATGTGACATTCTCCAACCTGGACTGGGCCCGAGTGCTAAAGAGGAAGGCCTGAGTCCCAGCAGTGGAACAGTATATGCTTATACACAAATTATTTTCTCACAAATAAACAAGTCCAAACCCAAAAAAATACCCTTCTTTGTCAATAACCCTCTTTTCATTACAAAACAAATCTCAAGTGGACTGACAGCTCCAAACTTTTTGATTCCGAAAAACTGTCCCAAAAATTCATTAGGTATCGTTCCAAGTTAAGTAATTAAAGAACAATGGAATTCTTAATCCCCCTGTTACCTTATCCAATTATTCTCCAAGTCGGATTTGATTATAAGACAAAAGTTATTAATCCAAGTTTTAAATCGCTGACGATGATAAAAACGGGTCAATGAATTTTACAGTTCAGCGAGCTAAGCTCGGCAAATAAGTTTGTAAGCATAAATAATATCGGTCGTGTTGTTCCTGGTGTAGCATTCTATATAACCCAAATGGCTTCGGCTAAGTGATACTCTGTCAGTGATAACAATTTGACTTTAGAAAATAATAACCTCTTTCGTCCAATCTCAACAGAAATCAGCCAAGTACGCAGGAGATATTTAATACGAGTGATGAAGAGAGCAGTGGTGGCCGAGTGGTAACGGCCCCGACTTACGAGTTGTAGGTCGCGGGTTCAAACCCAGCAAGACGCATTACTTTGTGTAATTTATTTCATCACCACTGCTCTCAAAACGGTGAAGGAAAACATCGTGAGGAAACCGGCATGTCCTAGACCCAAAAATTCGAAGACATGTGACATTCACCAACCCGCACTGGGCCCGCGTGGTGGATTACGGCCCATTCCCTCTCCTAGAGAGGAGGCCTGAGTCCCAGCAGTGGGAACATTATAAGGCTGATTATGCTATGCTATGCTTATGCTAATAACTCCTGCGTACTTGGCTGATTTCTGTTGAACTAATGCGCACAACGTGTGTGCGCAAACACAGGTGCCCTTACTTTTCTTCTTCACTTCTCCCGCTCCTGGAAGAGCGACAGTGAGTGTTAATCATTTACTGACTAAAAACCAACTGTATTCCTTTAGTTGCCTTTCGAACAAGCCCTGACAGGCATCGGCCATAGTGAGTACTGTCCATTTTGCTAACATCTCTTTAAGGCGCACCCGGAACACAACGCGTCGTCGACTCGGGCTTAGACAACGACCGAATGAGGAATTACCCATTGCTCACCGTCCGTAAGCCTATCCGTAAGTGGCCGGGAATTGCCCTGTGACTATCGACGCCTGGGGTGTCTCCTGCAGTGCTTGCGGCGGCTGGAGTCTTCTACCTCACGGTTTCAGCCATTTCCTTCGCTCGCATTGCTGCTTCGCAGAGGAGGTGACCACTTTCCATTCCCTCTCGCCCCGTACTATGGCCTGGACCAGGGCTAGAAACGAGAGGTCACAGCCAGCGATCGCTTCCACGAAGACACGGCGGTGCTCTACCCAAGCGCGGCAAACTTCAACCGTATGTTCCACCGTGTCAATATTAGGTAAGTGAGCACCCGTAGGGTCAGTTTTACGTGCACAAGCTTTCGCGACACATGTGACAACACAGTGATTTAATATGGTTACATACATATCCAATTTGAAACCGATAGTCAATAGGTATCATCCCTTTCCAATAACATCAAAGCCGTATACATGAAACATGTCATGAAACCCAATATCCTGTGTTTACTAACAGGACCCGTATTGATCTGCCTACACATGTATCTACCCTGTGCTCTCCAAATACGTATTAGCCTACCTTTCCGTCACTTGAGCGTTATCTATGGCCTATATTCGGAACAATTGTATGTAAAGGTGATATATATGTATATTTAGAGAAATTTCCGGGAGAGTTAATTTCTTCTAATAAATCCGTCACTCCTAGTGAGGGTCGCAGAAATCCGATGGACGCTAGGACCGGTCGTTATGGCGACACTTGGGGGAGGCCTGTGTCCAACAGTGGACGTCTTTCGGCTGAAATGATGATGATGATAATGATGATGATAATGCTGATGATATCCGTCTTTATCAATTAATATAAAGATTGATCTCAGTGTAACATAAATAATACATAGCAGCTATTTCAGTTAAATTCATATCTTTAACTTAAATAACTTGAATTTCAAGATTCTAAAAATTACTACACTATTAGTCTGTGCTTAAGACTACAACAAACTTTTTCACTGCATGTCTAATTATACATACCCACCCACTCTGAAAAGATTGCATACAAACTTCAAAAAACTTTCTCAACACAACTTCGGTGGCCCAAGATGCAATCGCAACGCAACCGTTTACAGCAGCCACAACAAGAGGCGACTATGCGCTAACTAGACCCGGTCATGCTCGTGACTTCAGCAAAGTTGGATCTTCTAAAATTTCCATCGAGACCCGACAAACTTTCTCGTCCGAGGCATAACGAACCTTCACGGACCGACGTGTACGGCACAACAGAGTAGAATTGAGTTATTGTTTATGGTCTCGATAATAGAGGGGTTTTGAGCTGATTGGGTTGTAAGACTAATAACCATAGACAGTGACGAACTCAGATCCATTAACGAATATCGCATGATCACGACTTTTCATTACACAGTCTTAATAACAGTGTTAACAATCTGAAGCTTTAAGTCGATTACAGGCTTTCAAGTCTCTAAGTCTATTTAATTTAGTCATAAAGGAAATAATATACAGTGTCAGGTGGCGGACCGAGCCCGAGTTGTCTACGAGGCTTAGAGCTTTATAAAATAAACTATTCAATTCAAAGCCTCCCTAGTCATCATCATCATTTCAGCCGAAAGACGTCCACTGTTGGTCATAGGCCTCCCCCAAGTGTCGCCACAATGAACGGTCCTATGCGTCTCGCATCCATCGGATTCCCGCAACCCTTACCAGGTCATCGGTCCACCGTGCAGGAGGCCTTCCAACGTTACCTCTTCCGGTACGTGGTCGCCATTCCAGAACCTTTCGGCTCCAATGGCCATCCGTTCAGCGAGCAATGTGTGTTGCCAGTGATACTAACAATCCCAAGTCCGACGTGAACGGAATGCGGAGTTTCTGGCATCTCAACGGGCTGCTGAAACTCCAGAACAGTCCCAAGCTCGACGTCAACGACATGCGGAGTATCTGGTGTCTCAGCGAGCTGCAGAGACGATAGAACAGTCTCTAGATCGGCGACAACAGCATGCTAATTATCTGATGTCTCAGCGAGCTGAAGAGACACCAGAACAGTCACAAGCCCGACGTCTGCAGCAAGCGACTTACATGGCGTCCCAAAGAGCCACTGAAACGTCTGAAATGGCCGAATCTCGCAGACGCACTGTTGCTGAAAGGGCAGTACAGCGACGTCAAACATTTACAAGAAATACATGGGCAGTGTTTAATAAAGCTGCATTTGAGTATGACGAGACTCTTGATTATGAAAGTCACAAGCTTATAAAAATGGAAGCAATGAACATAGATTGCAAATATTGCGGAGCTCTTAAGTGGAAAGAGGAAGCACCAGGTATGTGTTGTTCGGGTGGGAAAGTAGCTCTTCCTTTTATTGACGAGCCAGTTCCACCTCTTAAAGAGCTTTTCTCTAATGAGACTGATGAATCTTGCCGTTTTCTAAAAAATACAAGAAAATACAACATGTGCTTTCATATGACGTCCTTTGGAGCAGATCAAATAGTCTCAATGCCAGGGTTTTGCCCGACCTTTACAATACAAGGACAAGTGTACCACCGTATCGGTTCTTATGTGGCAGACCAAATTCTACGCGAGCGAAGCCGCGGGCAAAAGCTAGTCATTATAATAATAATGTCTGTGTATAAGTATGAGTAAATTATGTCAGGTAGGTATGTTTGTTTATCTTGTGTCGTCATTATTATTAAATTATTCAAATAAAATTATGTATGCATATTATTTTATTATGTTTGTTTATAAGAAATAGGTTTATGTCAGATATATTTATTAATTTGTTAACGTCATTATTATTAAATTATGTTCTTATTTAAATTAAATTATGAATGTGTATTATTAATTTATCTATAATATATATGTATTTAGAAATATATAAGTATGTTTATCAGTTGTCTAGTACTCATAACACAAGCTGCTTAGCTTGAGACTAGACGGCATGTGATAGTTGTGG
The DNA here is from genome assembly GCA_905147345.3 of Mythimna impura. Classification (NCBI taxonomy): domain Eukaryota; kingdom Metazoa; phylum Arthropoda; class Insecta; order Lepidoptera; family Noctuidae; genus Mythimna; species Mythimna impura. The sequence goes on along the minus strand of LR990356.1, from coordinate 13,247,411 downwards.
AATATTATTATTACTTGCCGCAGGATTTTTCGATAAAGTTATCGTGGTCCTAGAAGGCCACTGAAAGAATATAGGTGGGTTTAAGTCAATAAAAGTCTGATACGCCCTCTCGCTCCACTCTACCGCGGGACAAGTCATTGGATGATTTCCCACCTCAAAAAAAAAACAATTAACAGTATTAGATATCAAACTATTCATTAACTACTTAGATTATTATATTTTATTTTACAGGATGCATTTTGGAGAGTGTGCGCGGGAATTGCATGACTTGATTCCACCATCTCATTTCTACCATCGGACAACCCGACGAACGGCGAGTATCCACCCTTACGTTGAAACCTCTAAGGTCCGGACTTCCGGACGCGTTTCACCACTATCTTACATAATGGAAAGCGACGATGGAGCACGCTGGAGTAGAAGTAACCTATATATTCACTCTTGATTTATAGATCCCCATGTTGTAGCCATCAGGAAACAGAAACTCAAGCAGGGAATTCCACTCCTTAGCTGTTCGCACAATGAATGTGTGTCCCCGCAACGTTTTGTGCATATGGGTGGGATATCCATCATGTACTGGTGGCGCATCCCCGTTACGTCTAGTAGTCCGATGACTGCCTTGACGGCATTAGGTTATGCAATTCCGATGCATACTCCCTGAAATGCAAACCTGGAACGCAAAAGGCAGCTGAAGGAACATACCTATGTTACTTCTTCAGGGTTTTAGTGATTATAAGTCTGACACGCCCTCTTCCTGGAGGGAGAGGGCGCCTAGAACGGAAAAAGTTAATTGATACTTTTGAAAAAAAAAGTGTCTTTAACCACTTAAGAGTACTACATATCAAAGTATTTACAGCCACCTATATTCATTTACTAAAGGCTTATTTTAAACTTGCTCACTAAAATAATAGTTATTCCTAATGACCACGTCGTCTTTACCCTGAACTAAAGCCATAATTAGTTGCCTAACTGTATAAGTTAGTTTGTTTATGCTAAATCGGGAATTGGCCGCTCAAACCATAAGTTAGTTGCGAAGAAAGTTATTTAAACTACTTTGTAGCAAGGCATAGAAAACAGCTGTTGTTTGTCAACATTTTCTTACAAATATCAATTTAATCAAATCAAATTTAACCATCGTAATCAAAACAATGATTACAAAATTATTGTTTTGATTACGATCATTGTTATGATTAGCAATCAAAATTTAATTACAACGTAGAGTAGAAGAAATAAAAGATTGAATTCTTCTAAGCACTTGTTTTTAATATAATACAGATTTATTTTATTCGGTGGCAAATCATTAAATGACTCCTCCCACTCTGGGTGGAGTGAAAGACGACTTACTTCCTAAAACCCACCTGTGCTCTTTCAGTTGGCCTTTGCGTTCGAGGGCAAAGGTAACTCTTTCGAACAATCCTACAGCTGTAGATCATACAGAGCTAAAAAAGCTTTGCTTTCTATAAGTAAAAGACTTTTGCTTGCTAGAGGTAAAAGTGCTTTGCTTTCTAGAGGTAAAAGTGCTTTTTAATTCTTCGACTGTATACACTAGGGAAAAAAATTAGAGGTGATGTAGGTACATACTCGTAGTACAGCTTTATTAGTTTGTTTTGCAAAGGAACCCTTTTCGTTAATTATATTATTCTACGATGAAAGAATTCACTGTCACACTTCTTCTAATATAAAATCAAAACTAAAACATTATTCTCAACTAAAACTCGCACACAAATATTACACACGTCTCACAATCAAAATGCCTTTGTTGTACCTACCTCTGACCAAAACGGACATGGTAAAACCGTATTCTGCGGTTTTCAATAAGGAACGAAAACATTCTGTAAACTTTTGTATGCAAACCGAGTAAACGAACCGAGAGTCCTCACTCTATTGAAGTTTATTTCCTACAGGGTTACACAGCTTGGAGGAATAAAATGTAAAACCATATGTTTTTAGTTTATCTTACCAAAATGTTGGGGAGTTATTTTATGCTTTACCTGAAACAGAGGACATAATTTTAGGTCACAACATGTTGCAAAAGATATAATAAAATGATGGCAGGAATTTCCGGAAAGCGCTTTTTAAAATACCTACATATATTTAGGTAACAAATATTAAAGTTTCTTCCAAATCGCTACACAACTTGAAAAACATCACCCACGTTTTATAAGCAATACTCAATGCAGAGCAGTGGTGGCCAAGTGGTAACGGCCCCGACTTATGAGTTGTAGGTCGCGGGTTCAAACCCAGCCAGGCGCATTACTTTGTGTAATTTATTTCATCACCACTGCTCTCAAAACGGTGAAGTAAAACATCGTGAGGAAACCGGCATGTCCTAGAACCAAAAATTCGAAGACATGTAACATCCACCAACCCGCACTGGGCCCGCGTGGTGGATTACGGCCCATTCCCGCTCCTAGAGAGAAGGCCTGAGTCCCAACAGTGGGAACATTATAAGGCCGACTATGCTATGCTATGCTATACTCAATCAATAAAATAAAATACTTGCAAGACTCTAAAACTTCAAGTTCAACTTCAACTAAAAGAAAACGCAAGCAGTCAACATCAAGGACGCAACTCATTGCGTTTATAAAATTTCACGGTCAAAACAATCTAAAACCCTTAAGCAAATGAGAAGACGACCGTCAGTGGAAATTAGAACTGCCATTCATGGAAACCCTTAAAACGCGATCCGGGATTGTTCCCGAGGGAAATTATGGACTTAGCACCTGACAAGGCTCAAATTTTAATGTTGCTCCCGTAGCCCCTTGTAGCCGCGAATAAATTAACGAGTTTTTGTTGATTTGCTCCGAGTTTTTTGATAGGCGTTTTCTGTAAACATACGAGTGAGATGTAAATTTGGTTTTGACACACCAGACGTATGTATATTCGTAGGCGTACTTCTGTTTCTCAACTGGCAAACATTGTGTTATTGTTTAAACTTTGTAATCTTTGGATCCTTCGCTTTGAGTCTCACGAGGCTTTAGTTACCAGAATGTTTAGGTAGACAAGTTTTATAACTTACTTCTAAAACTTGTTTCTATTGCCTACAGCTGCCTTAGAATAATAGTAACTATAATACCTTTATGTATTGGGTAGACGATTAGGATCCTACTTAATACCAAAACTTTTTCACTTAGGCATGCTTGCTAGCTTTGAGTAAAGCTTAGACCCAACTGATTAATACCCAAGCATGTACAACAGTCCCAAACTGAAATGGTTTAATTTAGCCTAACTTGCTCCGAATGACACTTAGAAATCCCAATCGTCAAGAAACCCTATCGCAATACTGCTGTCTATATGCATGCAAAGTAGGGAGCTAGGTACATAAGTGGCTATATTTAGGCCGCAAGTCTGCCTCCTTGAGTACCTATATAAACAGACTTACAAGATTTTGTAATAGAAGGCTTATACACGTCTCGATTAAACTTCAGTGGTTTCTTAAGGAGTGAATGTGGCAATATTAAAGTTTCACCGCAAACGGACCCTTATCTCGTCCGCCGGCGCCTAACGTTGTTACAAATTACGTTTGGACGTGTTGCCAAGACTATCCGGATAAGTGGTTGTTGAGCTTGTTAATGTATCGTTTATACTGTCTGTATTATTTGAATGAGATTGAACGTTACCTAGATAGAAATAGCATTTAGATTTTTTTAAATGTAGAAATTCACATGTCGCACGTTTAAATCATATCGCATAGATACTTTCTAACGAAGCTAAGCTCAAAAATACCGTACATATCACAAAGTACACGTTGGTAAAACCATAATTGTTTTATTACACAGTGTTGTTTACAAAGAATGTAAAACGTTCGCTCGACAGCGCCTGCACACTTATGTGCGGCAATGAAGCGCATATCTGTAACGGCCCACATTTTTTTAACAGGCGCTTTGTTGCTCTGATGCATTCTGTCTGTTAGATGTTGAGCATACTAATGTCGTGTTTACAGAAATGTAGTTGCTACGACCATGAAGTAGAAAGTACTGCGATAGTAAGTATGTATTTACTATATGTATAATTATGGTATGGGTTAGACATAATGCGAGGTTTCTTTACATAAAAATCGCCAAACAGGATATCTACATAGATGTACGTTCTTTTTCAGTAATTTGGAATATTCCAAAATTCTTTTTATTCCAGGTATTTTTTTAAAGTTAACAGTGCCTATTATAGCATATCACAGAAAGCCCTTTATTCCTAAAACAATGTTAAAATCGTGATCATACAAGACCGACAACAGACCGCTTTAAAATAACTGATGGTAAACCGTACAAATCTCTTCCACAGCCTCCGTCTACATCATTAACTCAGCTAACCTCCAAACTCTTATCTCATGAACGTTAACGTTACAAATGACGTCACGTCCTCGGATACAAGTTGACACAACTATCTGCATATTTACTAGGAGGGTACAGTATTTTGTCGGAAAAAGGTAGAGGTTTTAGTTCAATAGCAATTAGTGTATCTATAATAATATTACCAAACTGAAGAGTTAGTTTATTGGTTTGAACGCACCAATCTCAAGAACTAGTGATTCGAATAAAAAAAGTATTTTAGTGTTAGATAGTCCATTTATCGAGGAAGGCTAAGGCTTTACTAATATAATCATGCGCTACAACCCACAGGAGCGGATCAATAACTAAAGACGCAAGTGGAACCACGAGGAACAACTAGTGACAAACATTTTTGTAAAGAAATCATTGAAAACGACAGTTCGAAAAGGTCATTACAGAAAAAGAATGATTGTTCAAAATTGCTGAACCTTTTCGTACGCATCTGCAGTGGCGGATCAAGCACGTAGCAAGAGTAGAAAATGCTACGGGCCCTGCACATCGGGATGGGCCCCACTTGGACGTACAAAAACAAGTAGATTCCTGTTCTTAAATGAATTTTAATTACTCCCGGATTTTCCATATCTAAAGACAATGTAGGCCTATACACCCATTGCTACCTAAGAGCCCTGCGACATGTTTCGAAAACATTCCTTAACCTTGAAGATTCAACTCGTGCAGCTGTTATTATTATAGCTACAAGCTCTTTTTTAACCGATAAAAAGAAGCCGTTAATAAACACATGAAAATAAACTGTTTGATATTTAATAACAAACAGTTTATTGGTTGGTTATAGAAACCATAAGTTTTGTTTAGTAATCGTAATTTTCAATTTTTTTTATTATAATGCGTTTAGCCACTACCTCTCCTGATGGTAAGCGATGATGTGGTCGCCAAAGGAGCTGGCGTAGAAGTAACCTATGAAAGTTAAAGAAGTTTTAAATCGTACTTTAAGGGGCCCCTGACTAAATTCAAGAGTTAGGGGGGCCCTTGGTAGAATTTACTACATGCCCCACGCTGGTACAATCCGGCACTGCATATCTGTACATATTACATGTTCGTTAGTCGAGCTTGTTGCATGAAAACTGTAAGCATCTTCGTTAATACTGTCTCTTCAAGTTTTTCGTTACATTTTCTGATGCGTTGCACTTTGCAAAATTTTGCTCGTGGATGTTGGGATCGGTTTGATACGGCTCATTTATTATTGGTGAGTTCGGTAGTCAAGTTCCGTGTCTTGTTTTGTGCATACTGCTTCATTAATATCTACTCACAGATTGTAGCAGCTACAATAGGTAGGTACTTATTTTGAAGTGTTGTTAGACACGAAGGTGGCTGGTAGAGAATACCTTGTCGTATTAAGTACGCCTATGCACTACTATTGTACATAAAGTTTATATAAATAAAAACGTCCTCAGCAAGTCAGATATCTAGACATCCAACAGGATGGGTGGAATAGAGGCGTGTGTTTGTAGATGCCTAAGCAGGCTAATCATACTGCAGGCTGTAGACTGATGACTGGATAAGTTTGTAGGTAACCATTTGCATTTTCCTTGTATTGAGGCACAATTCACAAAAATATCCTATTATTATTTTTCCAGTTTTTGTTACTCTTTCTCAATAACTTAGATAAAAAATATCTGATAATAACAACAGCAACCACAATACATTTGTAAGGTTCAAAAAATAAATGTAAATTATTTAAAAATCTTTGTATATACTAGTTCCATTAATTGAATTGTCTTGGAAGATACATGGCTTACCAAAAATGTTACTGTTCACTAATAAATAAGCAAAAGATTGAAAGCTTTCGTATGTAAAATGCTTTATTACAAGACTTTTACGGGTAAAATTATTTTTTTAAAACAAAAATATCTACTAATACTTTTCGTTATATGTAAGAGTAGGGTTCTGTAGACTTGAACATAAATTAAAAAATGTTCAATCGGTTGGTGATCAAAATTTTCGAATAACATACAGACTTGAGCAATGATAGCCCAGTGTTAATGGCTCCGACTTACGAGTTGTAGATCGTAGGATCAAACTATGCAGGCGTTTTACTTTGTATATTTTTTTTCATCACCACTGCAGCTCTCAAAAACTACGAAGCAAAACATCTCATGCTTACTCACTCAATCTATATACCTAAGTACCCGACCGCAACCGTCGGTGATAGAGTAGGTACACTCTGCCCTCGAGCTGACCTAAGGTAGCAAGGGGCTTCAGTACAGTAAGAGGCCAGTTTATACTGGTTTTTTGCTTCCTACATGACCTCATACGATGTGATTTTTTAAATTAATTTAAATCTATTTAAATCTTTCTATTTGTGTGTTTGGGTGATATTTATTGCGATCAGAGTAGGTACTATAGCTTAGCAGTTTTGCTGTCTAGAAAAGATCCTTACTTAACTGTGGAACCCCAAAAACGGTACCTATCAATAATTATTGATTAAAGGAAGTCGTAGGTGGCCAATATATTACTATTACTAGTTATGTATGTTGCCACAATTTGCATAAGTAGTCGCCATTACGGTCTAGCTGAGTTATACAGTCATTTATCAAGAAAACGGCATCTTGGAAGTTAGAGGTGGATAGTTTGAATTCCAGTCTTGAATAATTTTGGTTGGTGTTGTCATTTCAACAGAGGAATGGTCTCGGGTCTTGTTTGATAGTAACATACTTTGTAACATGGACATAACTTTAAGTATATATTTATTATTGTATTTCTAATCTAGTTTACCATTATGTTGCACCTACCATGTTATATTTCTTTACCACCCTGAGGTAGACTGGTAGAAAATGCCTAAGGCATTAAGTCCGCCTTTGTACAGTGTTTCTTACTAATGCATAAAGTTTTAATAAATAAATAAAACTTCAAAATAGCTGATATTACCACACTGACCGAGAATTACGCAAGATTAATGAGACCCATTTTTACAGACCCTTCCGTTTTTTTTTTGAGGAAGGAATTCATCAAATATCTTCTCGTGCTTTGTGGAGTAAGAGGTGTCAGATTTTTACTGACTAAAAGTCACTCGGGTTCTTTCATTAATCGTTTGCGTTCCTGGGTAGCCCTGTTCTAAAGTGAGAATCGAGAATGAGAATCTCCCCTCCCTGTCCCTGACAATAAGAATGAAAATTATACTCTTGGAATTTTATTATTCAGATCTTAAGCAACTTGTTTTACCAGTTAAAAAAAGGGTTCTCTATAATCAATAAACGTATGTCCAACTTGGTCATCAGGCAAGTTTCTAGTCATAACTACGCCGTTATGGTTAGAAAATTTCCAGCAGGCCTAGCCAAGTTACAACCGTTTCGTTTCGAATCTCTTTCTACAGTCGGTAACGCCTCCGATTCCTTTGTGCTGACCACGTGACATATCGTAAAGATGATGTCATTCCCATACATTTGAAGTTTTCTACTAGCGTTAACGATTGTAGATTATCAACTTGGCTTGGCCTTCAGCCCCCCTAGACAAGTTACAACCGTTTCGTGTCGAATTCCGTTTTCCAATCGGTAACGCCTCGGTTTCAGCAATTGTAGAAAACGATAAGTTGGTAGCCATGTTGACGCACCTGAGTCGGCCGCTCGTTCTACAATAACAAAGGATGTAGCGTTGAACATTGTAGAAACGATAACAATTCATTCTATCATTTTGAACGATGTGAACTTGGCTACGACATGGTGGACATCCCACCTATACGCACGAAACGTTTTGGGAACACATTCATATTGCGTACAGCTAAGGAGTGGAATTCCTTGCCGGAAACTGTTTTTCCTGATGGCTACAACCCGGGAATCTTTAAGTCAAGAGTGAATAGGTTACTTCTGGGTAAGCGCGCTCCATCGTCGACCGCATCGTCGCTTTCCATCAGGTGAGATAGCGGTCAAGCGCGAACCTATCAAGAATAAAAAAAAAAACTAATTTTCTATTCGTTTGTTCTGACCACGTGACTTAACGTTGAGATGATGTCATTCCCATACATTTGATTAGTTTTCAACTAGCGTTAACGATTGCAGAATATCAACTTGGCTAGGGATGCAGATAAGTTTGCGTACATGATGTCCTCTTCAAGGTCTGCGCCGCGTAGTCACTAGCTACGTACTGCGTAGCAGTCCGCTACACGCGCTGAAGCCGCCTACCGCGTACTTAGTAGCTGAGTAGGCGTAGAGGCCACGTGAATAGAATCACGAGGAACAATGGTTTGTATTAATACTCTTCTTAATGATCATTTGCGTAGTAAACATCGTGCGCGTTGGTCAGCTTGCCTAGTCCGAGTTTGTTTTACGTTAAGGCACGTGTTTATGACGTTCGGCGATTTGATTGGCCGGCTCCAATCTCTTAACCAATCAGAGAGGCCAACTCAGTAAACGTTTTGATCACGTTAACGTAATAACAACTTTACAGATGTATGAAAGTAACAGTATGTAAGCATTACAGCAGGAGCCCTAGTCTGCTATTTTTATAAATTTGTCATTCCAATACGATTCCATTGTCATTTTTGCTAAAAGTTCGTAATCTGTTAATTCATAATGGCCGATCATTGATCGGTCAGTGGTCTCGTAATAGAATTGTGGTACGAGCTGTCTTGTAACGAATTAAAAGCAAGTGACGTTCTAATGGTAGGTCGCCGATCAAAGGAACTGTCAAAATTTTAGCAGATTACCGCATACGTCAGACATTCATTTGTCATTACGTACGAGATTACCATTCTGTGCCATTTCTTTCAATGGACTGCCAGTAATTGATCATTGGAAAGTCATAATGACGCCATTATATTAGTAGATTGCCAAATTTATCAAAATCAACAACTATGAAACCAATGATAGACCATTCTGACACTATTTTCATAGCAGACTTGTGGCCCTAGCGTGAGTCATAGTTTCTCCATCTGTAATTCCTATAAATCATCTATGCATCAAAATTCGATTTAAAACTTCACTAATTTATTGCGTTTAAAATACACCAGGCAAATATGCAGAGTGGTCACCGATCATCATGTTTTTAAGAAAGAAACACGTAAATCCTAACTGTATACCGTCTTAATCGGCTTCTTAATGATTAACAACACTTAATTTATACGATTTTATAGAATATAGTATTTTTAAGATATGATTAAATACTTAATTACAATTAATATTGATTATACATGATGGTGATTATATTTTACTACTAGCTGACCCGGCGAACTTCGCACTGCCTAACAGTCAATTAATGTAGTATACCTTTTGATATAGTCAACCGATTGCGATGAAACAAAGCCTAAGTGATGTATCAAGTTACACACAATATTAATGTATAAAAGTTATCTACATCAATTTTGTATATTTTACGTGATGCGCGCACAAATAAAAAGTTCTACAGATTTATTATATGTAGTAAAAAAAAAATAAAAAATAATAATAAAATTTTATTGATTGTTTACAAGGACCAGATTACACAAATGGATACAATAGGCACATATATGAGTAAAACAAGAATCTAGTAAGCGGGTGAAGCACTGTACTCCTAAATAGGCTACAAAGCAACCTGAGCTTAGGAGAGACAGGACCGATCCCGATTATACAATATAAATATGGAGGTCTTATATGGCGCAAGACGTGGTACATTTTATAATTAGGTACATAATCCCAGAAACAATATCATGCATGCAGAAAAATAAAGAGAAATGAGAGACGAGTGTGTGTGTAGTATATTTATGTGTGTGTATGTGAATGTGTTATATGTGTGTCTAATTAATGGGTCGAGTGTGTGTAAAAAAGGTGTGTGCGTGTGTGTGGCGCGAGTGTGCGTGTGTGTGTCACGGAAGAAAAGATTCTGTTTCCTCGTACGTTTTGTCTAATAGAAAAGAGCGGACTGCTGACTTACATTCATGGTAAGGTAAAGAGTATATGGGAATATTTGCATTAATTTTGTTGTACAAGAAGGGACCAAGGTAAAAGAAAAATTTTTTTGTAAAAGAGTAACGGGTCTGTGGAAGGGTACAAATTAAATCTTTACGACGCTTGTTAAGTGTAACAAAGGGAGTGAAATGATGTTGAAGCAAGATCGCTTGGAACATAAACAGCTGTCGTACGTTCAAAACATTGCAATCCTTATATAACTGAGTGGTGGGAAATAATATTGGTCGAAAAGTTGCAACCTTTAATATTGCTCTGTGAGCAATCTCTAAAGGAAGCAATGTGGTTTTGGAGGCCCCACCCCAGCAAGAAATTCCGTAAGATATAACTGGTTGACAAAGTGCGTAGTAGACAGTGCGGATAATAAATTGGTTAGCTACAAGTCTAAGTGTTTTAAAAATGTATATCAACTTACGCAATCTGCTCGTTAATGCTTCCACATGGGGTTTAAAGTTTAGAGTACTGTCTAAAATTATGCCCAAGTATCTAATATTATTTACCGACTCTATTTGAGCGCAGTTACAATTTTGCCTAATTTGTGTGCGACATGTGTGAGCTTTGAGCGTTATACAATTTTTTGGCTGGGACGTTGAGCTAATAGAAAATGTAACAAATTTAGTTTTGCTTGTATTTAGTGTTAGGGTGTGAGCAGTAAGCCAGTCAAGAGTGGAGTTAAGACCCTTTTGTGCTACAGTAGTAGAGTTGGCGCATCACTACAAAATAAATTATTTTAAACATAATCTTCTGTAAATATAAAAAGCAAAATCCTAAATCATTCACTAACCCATCAACGCCCAGCCCAAATCTTTGGATCTTTTTTTTTTCGGTGGTAAAATCATCTTATGACTTCCCCGCTCTTGGGCGGAGCGGGAGATAGTGTCAGACTTTTACTGACTAAAAACCCACTCCTGTTCCTTCGTTGCCTTTCGTACCAGGGCCGAGTCTTCCTTTCAGAATCAGACCCTTGGCCCCAGTAGGCTTCGACCCTGATGGGCCCCTACAGTTGCTGACATCTCCTTGAGGAAATCTTTGGATCTAGAACTCGGAAAGCATAAAGTTTCCTTTAACAATGTACACAAAATATAAGAAAGAGTTTTCTAAAATTCACCCTAGTCTTATAGTAAACATGAAACCATAGATCTTTTAGTATTAAGGTAATGAATTGGGCTCTAGCCTTCACCCTTTTCTTTTGGGGGTGTGAAACCTTCAAATATAACTTCTCTCGCTTCTTCATGGTAGATTGAAAGAACGTGTCAGATGTTTACTGACTAAAACCCACCTGTGTTCCTTCAGTTGCCTTGTGGCTCAACTCACACTGGCACAGCGCTGGAATTCTTCTTTAGGGGCCGCATCATTTTAGATGAGGACGCTCGCATTAGAGCGCTCGGATCACAGGGATGTACCAGTTCTGAGACTTTTGAATATACGTGAATGGGGCTCGTGCTCGTCAGTTGAAACCACTCGACATTAGTCAAGCGTCAACTTGCGAAGGTAATACTGATACAAACTAGTACCTTACTGGTACAATAGGGAAAATAGAGGTGAGTATGCTATGATCGCGACGCCGCGACGTTTCGATTCAGCGCTAGTGTGAGTTAACCTTAACAGTTCCAGAGTCACGGTATCTCTTTCGAATAATCGCGCAGCTTCTTTCCTTTCCCGGAGAACACTCGGTGGAGGTGTGCCCTGTGAGCGGAGCTCCGCCGTGTAGTAGTGGGTCCGATCAGCGGCGGCGATCTCTCGCACTGGGCCCTGGTTTAGAGCAAAGGGGAATGGGCGGCGGTTGCCTCCTTCTGCGAAGCAGTAAAGCTACCGAAGAAGACGACCGTACGCGAGAAGGAACGGACATCCTGACGCCCCAGCCGCCTAGACCCCGATCCCGACTACCAGCCACCGTAGGTGTGGGCTTGCGGACGACGAGCAATAAGTAGGTAGCCGTCCGGCGGTTCGGTATCCATCCGGACCGAGCCCAAGGCGTCGACGGCGCCTAGTGATCCACGCTGGTCTTAAAAAGATATCAACAAAACCGTAGAGCCCCAGCAGGGCCTGGGGCCATGGGTTAACTTTTGAAAGGGTTACTGGGACGCAAAGTGCAACAGAAGGAACATAAGTGTGATTTAAGCCAGTTAAAGTCTGACACACCCTTTCGCTCTGCCCTAGAGCAGGAGAAGTCATTAGATGATTTCCCACCTTAAAAAGAAGCCGGTTTCCCTTTAACCTTGTCACTATGAATGACAATGCGAAGAACAAAAGAATAGCGAAAGGCAACAAAGAAAAAGAAATTAACATCAGTAGCAAACCAGCTTGTAATCATGACTCTGAATGCTACTAAGCTGACCCGAGGTCAAACACCAAATAAGACCATTAACCCAGTACGTTGATTACTATAAACACTACTAAGATAAAATCCTACCAAAATAAAGCATAATCACGCACGGCCAGTGTCCACTCTTACGTTGTTGACACCTCTACGGTCCGGACTAAGCGTTTCGCGTTTACATTTATACCGCGTACATCGACGGACTGGAACAATTTGCCTCCTGCGGTCTTCCCCTTCGATTACAATTTAAATGTCTTCAAGGTTAGAGTGAAAAGGCTCTTATTAAACTAGTGTGCTTCACCATCAACGATTGCATTACTGCTTACCATCAGGTGGGATCGCAGTCAAGCTAGCTAGCTTATCCTAGTGGCTAAGTAATTAAAAAACGTGGATTTTCCAACAAACCACGTAATTCAGACATTGCTCTTTGACCTAATAATAAATTAGTCCACAATTGCCAGCCTGAAAATTGCATTTAACAAAACTACAGTGGTCCTAGTTAACCTAAAAAGAGCTATTTTCCAGCTACAAAACATTCCCCAAGAGAATTAAGTACTTTTAAAACTGGGAGTACAGTTTAATTTTGAGTTGTTTCAGGAGCTTAAAGCCAAGTTAGTTAGTACTGTATTTTGACATTGTCCTACCATTCACATGTTTATGTGACGTCATAAATGAGAGATTATTTAAGCTGTGCACAGACTGATTCGACAGGATATCGCCACAGATATACTGTTCTACGATCTTTGGCTTTCTTTACCAGTAGGCGTATGACCAGTGCGTGTTGCCAGTGATGATAGATGGCTCCGAAACGTGGTTGCTTACAATGGGCCTCATAAGAAGACTTAAAGTCACGCAGAGGGCAATGGAAAGAGCTATGCTCGGAGTTTCCTTGCGTGATCGAAATGAAGATATCCGCAGGAAAACCAAGGTTACCGACATAGCACGAAGAATCGCCAAACTTAAGTGGCAATGGGCAGGGCACATTGCACGCAGAACTGATGCCGTTGGGGCCGAAAGGTTCTAGAATGGCGACCGTGTACCGGAAGACGCAGCGTTGGAAGACCTCCCAGAAGATGGACCGATGACCTGGTCAGGGTCGCTGGAATCCGATGGATGTGAGACGCACAGGACCGGTCGTTGTGGCGACGCTTGGGGGAGGCCTATGCCCTATATGCCTATGGCCTAGGCCAGCAGTGGACGTCTTTCGGCTGAAATGATGATGATGTCCAGTAGGCAGAGACTCTCGGAAAGTCTGACAATCAATACTATAAAGATATATCTTGTCACCAGATTGACGGGCTGAATGATTGTCTAAAAGTGTCACTGCGGCCCTAGAACGCAAAGGGCAACTGCCGGAACGCAAGTGAGTTTTGGTCAGTAAAAGCACAAAAGACTGACACTCCCTGTGAGAAGTTATTTAACAATTTCCCAGATCAAAAAAAAACCGCCCAAGCTTGAGTCGGCCTCGCGCACGAAAGGTTTCATACCGTCCGAAACAAAACACAGCAAATAAATATACAACCAGATAGACAATAACTCCATATAAAAAATCATAGAGATATTGTTTCCAGTGAGCACACTGTCTAATTGTCGTTACGCTTCAATTATACGGCGAGACACAGAGTCTCTAGGATTAGTCATATACAATACAAGAAGTAGGACTATCTTTGAGTAGGCATTAAAACAGACATTAACGTTTACTTTTACGCCAGATGTGTCGCACTGAGCTTCAAGCATCTTCATGTTTTGTGTCTCAAAGAATGGACAGTATTTCTTGGTTTCAGGAACTCTTTGTTTATTATTATAATTCTATTTATTATTATTTTTCTCCTTGACATCTTATGCAATGCTAATTAACTAATCTTATGTGTTTTAAAATCAAATGTTTTGTGTTAATGTTGTGATTGTCTCTAAGTGTTGCAGCACTTGAATAGAGTTTTATAATTGATCCTGTAAATTCCCAGTGCATGTAATGTTGACGATCCTAATAATAAATAAATAAATAAATTATGTACTACTTTATTATGCTATACTTTATAATATATTATTTTTTATTGGATCAGATATAGCACAAATATTATAAAGGCGAAAGTTTGTGAGTTTGTTTGTACGTTTGTTACTTCATGCTCAAATGGCTGAGCGGATTTGGATGAAATTTGCATCACGAGTAGACCATAGCATACAGGATACTTTTCTTATAGGAGTATGTTACCTTAGGACAATTTTCTACTAAAACGTGGACGAAACAACCTGCACGAGCTAGTATTATTTATAATCTAGAAATATATATTTCTCCGCATTTTTAGATTGCGAATCATCTACTAACACTATTCGCACTATAAAATATTATAAATTCAAACACACGCTCAAACGGCTGACCGAATTCGAATGAAATTTGCCACATGAGTAGACCATGTCCTGGAATCGCCCATAGAATAATAATTATAATATTTTTTTATTTCCAAAACTTCAAAATACATTACATCAATGTGGTCTCAACCCCTGAACTAGGACAACCTGTATGACAGGGGTTGAAGAATACTTTTAATAACGGGAGTTGTTGCCTAAGGATAATTTTAGGGTACTGTTGTGTGTGTACCCTTGAACTAGTTTTCTACTTTTACGCGGACGAGACCGCTAGTAGAAGGCTCATCATATATAAATAAAACTCTTTCAACGCTTTTTTTACTATGGCCACATTCTGTCATAATTAAAACTACCTTTAGGTACTCACAGATAAGATTTAGTCTGTACTAGATTATGCCAGCGTGAAAATAGAAAATATAGGCCTATGTTGCTTAGTGATAAAGTAGCTTTCTACTGGTGAAAGAATATTGAAAATCGGCCCAGTATTTTTTGAGTTAAATCGTAACATACAAACAAAAAATAAAATCTTTCATCTTTGTAATATTGGTTTAGATATATCATCATACAATCTAAAAACAATGCACATACAGTCAAAACATTAACCCACCCACTTTAATCACAATTCACACACACAAACCCACGTTGCACAAAACGCAATCTGCAGTGTCCCTGTATGCATGAATAAAATATATTGACACGTGTCGCGCCACCAGATTCGTATTACAAGGTACAGGCGCCTTGCCAACGAACAGAATGAATTTTCATAACACGATGTCACTGAAAGGAGTGAGGAATGAGCTGGGAATAAGATGAAGATGGAAATTTTGATTTGTGTAAACATAGTTTTTTGAAGGAGGGTTTGAAGATTTTTTTAACAGGGAAATCATCAAATAGCTTCTCCAGCCATGAGTGGAGAGAGTGAGCATCAGACTTTTACTAACTAAAAGCCACGTGTGCATTCATTTGCCTTTTGCCGTGCAGTATTGGAATGGCTGCGGCAACTCTATCGAACAATCCTAGAAAGTTTTGAAGAAAATCTGGGCAAGTGCGAGTCGGAATCGCGCACTGAGGGTTCCGTACAAAATTACCAAAGATTTTTCCGATTCAAAAAAAATTTTTTTTTGTTACGTAACAACAAATTTACTGTTTTCAGATTTATTCCTATATCTGTGTTATAAGACCTTGCTTTATGCCAAATTTCAGGATTCTGGGTCAACGAGAAGTACCCTATGAATTTTGATTCCCGTTAGAGTGTCGAAATATACGTTTTTTGCGACATAAACGACAGCATCTTTTATTTTCTTTAACTCAGAAGTTTGATTTTTCCACAGCATTAGGGGATCACAAACCTGAGTATATGGTTTTAATTTGAACTCAATACCTCTACGCGTTCTTGAGATAAAGGGTCTTGACAGACAGACAGTGTTCCGTTTTTCTCCGTTTGAGGTACGGAACCCTAAAAAGGGTTGCGAAATTGTTTGAAAGTCTTACCGTGGCCCTGAAACGCAATGGGCAACTGAAGGAATACGGGTGACTTTTGGTCAGTAAAAATCTGACACTCCTTCTGACTCCGCCCAAGGCGGGGGAGTTGTGTTTTGATGATATCGCCAAATAAAAGTGATAAAACTTTCTGTTGAGATTGGAAATTCATTCAATGTAGCTAGGTGTCAAACGTTTGAATCCTTTTTAACCGACCTCAAAAAGAAGGAGGTTCGGCTGAATGTTTTTTTTTTTTTAATGTATTTTCACCGATGTCTCTGTCCGATACCGACCGATTTCAAAAAAATATTTTTTTATTGAAAGGTTATGCTTCCAACTTGATCTCATAGAAATATTGTTATGACCTGATCATGAATAGGATCACAGCAGAACTGTCGTAACAAGTAAAATTGCTTTGTTTATACGTGTAGTCGATGACTGACTGAAAGAAAAAGGGGAGGGGATATATCGAACTGATCTGATGATGAAGCCGGAAGGTAAATTAATGTAATTTAACCGTGTTGGGATTATTATAATTGTTATGAGATGCACTTTGGCTATAAAGTATTTAAGTTTGGCTGAGGTGTACTTTTTAGTGGTGGTGCCATAACTAAAAAGTAAATAATAAAATAATTTTTACAAAAAAAATACAACCGACTTCAATGTAAAAAAAAAAAACACGAAAAAATGCAAAATTACTTTAATTTCCGAAGTCGGTGTTAAATAACGAAGAGACAAAATTATTACAGAAACACCAACTTCCGAAACTAAAGTTATTTTGCATTTTTTGTTTTTTTTTTTTAAATTGAAGTCGGTTGTATTTTTTTTTTTGTAAAAAGTATTTTATATTTTTTTTTTATTGATATAAACCAGTGCTTGACTGTGATCGCACCTAATGGTAAGCAGTGATGCAATCATTGATGATGAGGCGCACTAGTTTATTAGGAGCCTATTCACTCTAGCCTTGAAGACACCTAAATTATAGTTGGACGGGAAGACCGCAGCAAATGGTTCCAGTCCATCGATGTACACGGTATAAACGACGAAGCGAAACGCTTAGTCCGGACCGTTGAAGTTTCAACAACGTAAGGGTGGATACTCGCCGATAGTTCAGTCACATTAGTTTTGCGCTATAATTTTTGTTACTAATCTTGTTTAATCCTAGCTGTTCATAATTATGAAAACATTCTCAAAATTCCGTCGTAAATCACTACATAACCATAAGTTAATCAAACTGCCAACAACAATGCAAACACTAACACCAAATCTCACCACCGTTCATAGATTAACTGGCCCTGATTGCAACCAAAATGTACACACAATATTAAATACAGCTATAAACCACCACCATGGTAACTCAGCCAGGAGCGAATGAAATCAGCGGGGAGATTACAGAAATAAGCCTTTGCTGCTGCAGCCGATATTAATCTACGAATCCATTTCGAATTACTAGATTAATTTATAGAACTTTGTAAGAATATATAGCATAGCTTAATCAGCCTTTTAATGTTCCCACTGCTGGGACACAGGCCTCCTCTCACTAGGAGAAGGAATGGGTCCGGTGCGGATTGGTGAATGTCACATGTCTTCGATTTTTTCTTTAGGTTTCAACCCGCGACCTACAACTCGTAAGTTGGGGCCGTTACCACTCGGCCACCACTGTTCTCAGTTGTAAGAATAATGAGTAAAAAAATATTGAATGACAGAAAGTATGCTTTACCTATGAAATATCGGTCTGAATCTTGAGAATGTGTTAAACTAACTGCGAAAAGAAAACTACCTGCTTTTCAGTTTATTTTTAGTTGAATTGAAGAGACACGTCAGCACGGAGATAAAACCGGTGAATAAAAGCCTAAATTTTCAAAACAATTCCTGATCTAACATTCAAGGCAAACAATAGTCGTAAATTGCACCCTCAGGCCATAACAGAAAAGTACTAACGACCCATCAATCCCTCACCCGTTTCACAGCTTAAACGGTCATAAAAACTAAAGCATTGTCCAATGCCGAGTGTAATCCACTTAAACCGACTACCTATTGTACATACAATGCTATGTATGATGTACAGTGCAATGACACTCCAAACAAACAATGTACGGTGGCTGGATGGAGGATCCGACGGAAAATGCGGACAAGGACCGTTTCATACTGAATAATGATGAGATGACATCGTGTAGATGTGGCAGCACTTTCGAATTGTGCTTTGAAGTATTCATTTAGCTAACAGATGCTAATGACTCTAATGAGTCTTGTAGTACAATCACTACCAAACATAATGGTGAGTGGCTTGTCAAGGGGCACTCAGGCTAGTAGGAGTTGATTAGAAGATTAGGTCCTATTACTGCTTTCAAAGTCTGTCAAAAAGACTAAGTACATTTTCGCGTGACGAGATATGACTGTGACAAAATCTAGAGGTTTGATTTTGCAAGCTGTGCCTTATGAGTGTTATATGAGTGTTTCATCCACGAGGCTAGATGACTGGGCCAGTTTTAGGTACACTAGGTGAGTGTCGAAAGCTTTTAGCAACGAATAAGCACTATACGTAGATAAACCAATTTTGTTAGTAGAACGTAGACAGAAAACCTGGAACACTTTCCCCGAATTGGAAGAACCTTCAAACTGAATTCCCGAAACCTAATTTGAGTTCCGAATCATTCGAAATTCGATTATCCTTTAACTAAATAATTTAATCAAAACTGTTACACGACAAATCTTTTCAAAATCAAAGATTTATTTACTTTCAAATCTCTTGAAATGTCAATCAATAAATTTAATTAATCTCTGAAACTCAACTGAATAGAGTTGCCGCTAATACTAGTGATGTATTTAGCGCGCCGGATCCCCGGCTCCCTGGCATAGGGGTGCGACTGCATTCCTATTAATATTGCATGCGGATACGTGTACTGTTTAAACTAGAGGACCGCCATGGGGTCCGCAGTACAAGCTCGGATCTTGGATAAGTCGGGAATGTAAAATAATTTTGCTTTGAGAGTGAAATATTTGAGTTTAGTTTAACTTATAGACGTAATAATTGTTTTGAATATTTACATGGCTGTGAGGTGGATAGTGGCAGAGCTTGCATTGAAGTTTATTATTATGTTTATTTGGTAACTTGACCACATTACCTGCTCGCAAAAAACTAAATTTCAAAATTCACTTTCTTTTGCCAGCCGCTTTACCCGCGAATGTTTAGAGAATCGTCCCAAAATAAGAAGTATCTCATGTTCTAATTCAAGACATGATCTACTTGTGTGCCAGTTTTCAGTCAAATCCCTATAACTATATGAACGTGAAGGAGTAACAACATACACATATAGATACATACAAATACATATACATACTTTCACTAATAATAATATTAGTGAGACTTTAATGAGAATACTTTGAAGCTATAACATACATACGAGTATGTGTGCCCATGTTTTGAAAAACCGTTGAATTTAGATATGCAAATCTCTACATCTAAATCAGCTGAAAGTAAATCGAGAGCCAGGGCTAAGGGATTGTTCGAAAGATCACTGCGGCCCTGGAACGTAACTAAACCCTCCCGTGTTCCTTCACTTGCCCAAAAGGCAGAAAAGTAACACGGATGGGTTAAGTCAGTTAAAGATTGACACCCTCTCTCGCTCCAGAGCTGGAGAAGTTATTGGTAATTTACCGAACCAAACAAAAGTAAATCTACTTTTTAAACAAGATTAAATTTTTTCACATCTCCGTATTTACATCTACCTATCGGTGCCGTCATCATTCGATTTTAATTTACCGTTTAATATTAACCGTCATTAGTAACGCTATCTCCGAACACAAATCCTTTAACCAAATCCCACTCGTAGGTACTAGACTTACAAAAAGACAATACACAAGAAACAGTACTCTTCCCTATAAATATACATTGTCTGAAGTTCTTAGCACAAATGCGACCTCCTCATTAGAATGTCTGAGAGGTTGCCGTCCGAACTCCCAAAACGTTTCTTTGGCTACCCTCTTTGAGTTGTGTTAATGCATAAATATATAAAATGTGTGCTTTGCCTGAGAGTGTGGCTACCTCTGGGGAAAGTGAGTGTCTTAGTAGGAGCATGTATGTGGTTTTCGGAAATAGATTTATTGGAACTAAAACAAGCCACACAACACAATGTTTGTCTTACATGTTTTGTTCACACACACATGTCTCGTTATGTACGTGTTATCTATCTATATATTTAATCATGAAATTTTCAGAAACTATAACACTTACAAACTTAAAATTTAGGTAGGTTCCTTATAGGGTGTAGATATTCGCCAAGAACGGATTTTACGAAACTCCATCCCTAAGGAGTAAAACGGGGGTTGGAAGTTTGTATGGAGAAACCTATTTTCACGCGGGCGAAACCGCTGGTAGAAGCTAGTTATTATACTAGGCATGCCTTTTAAGTTCTGTCGTTTTCATATTTCCCGGCAATTTTGAATTTGGAACTGTTCTATATTCGAATGTGTTAAAATTTTGAATCTCAAAACAGTTCAAAGTATTAGGATTAATGCTATTGTTTAGTCACAGCGTCGATTGGAATCTGTCAGGTTACGTACGAAAATGAATCTTTCTAAGGAAAATGTTCGTGCAATAATTTTCTACAACTTTATAAGAGGCCTGACAAGGCGTCTGTGTTTTGAAGAGCTAACATCTGTGTTCAGTGATGAAGCCCCATGTCTGCGGACTGTTGAACGCTGGTATTTAGAATTCCAGCGTGGACATACTAGTGTTAGTGACAAATCTCGCGAAGGACGCCCAAAATCCGCCTTCACTGAAGATAACGTCATTGCTGTGAGACAACGAATTCTCGAAGATCGTCATGTGACATATCGAGAGATAGAGGAGCTATTAGGCTTCTCAGGGAACACCATTCAGAAGATCTTGCATGAAGCGATTGGTGTGAGAAAGCTAGTTTGCCGTTTGATACCGCATCTGCTTTCCGACGATCACAAGGCGGCCCGCGTCAGATGGTGTAAGAAAACTCTGCAAAGGTTCAACCGAGGAGAGTCAAATCACGTCTACGACATCATCAGTGGTGAAGAATCTTGGATCTATGCCTACGATCCTGATTCCAAACAACAATCTACAATCTGGGTCTTTCAAGACGAGCCAAAGCCGACTAAAGTTGTTCGTTCTCGAAGCACTTCAAAGAAGATGGTGGCCACGTTCGTTGGAAAAACCGGCCAGGTTGCGACTATTGCACTTAAAGATCGTAGAACGGTTAACGCAGAGTGGTATACCACAGTTTGTTTACCACAAGTCATCGCCGAACTTTGAAAATGTAACTCAAAGCGACGCATCATCCAGCACCACGACAACGCATGTTCACACAGCGCTCGTCAAACGATTGAGTATTTGAAGCAGGAAAAAGTAGAAATTCTTGACCATCCTCCATACAGTCCTGACCTAAGCCCTAACGATTTCTTTACATTTCCTAAAATTAAGAAAAGTCTTCGTGGTCAAAGGTTCCAGTCCGGTGAAGAAGCAGTCGACGCTTTCAAGTCAGCCATTTTGAACACCCCCACTTTAGAGTGGAATAAATGTTATAATAACTGGTTTGAGCGAATGGAAAAGTGTATTAAGCTACGTGGTGAATACTTTAAAAAACAATAAAAAGTACTATAAGGTTCTAGTTGTGTTTTTTTCTTCAAACGACAAAACTTAAAAGGCATCCCTCGTATGTATACAAGTTTGAGTTGTCTAATAAAAGTCAACCACTTGAACCAACATCTTTACCCTTTATCCTTTACCTTTCTTAACAAAATTTCGTATTAAACAACGTTAACCTACTTATTTACAAAACTTCTACAAGTTTACATAAAAATTGGCGACACTACAACACTAGTATTACGTACTAAGCTTGTAAAAACTAAATGAGAAAAGTTTAAAATCTTATAAGCTTTCAGGGACTTCAAATATTTAATTCAAAACGCCCAAGACAAACACCAAACACAAAATTACACCACGTTGAAACACCAGCAAATCCACAGACCTGGAAATAATTCCCGTAACTTAATTATGCAAAGTGGCAGATATTTTTAGGCCGCCTCTCCAAACACCAGTCCAGTGTGCAGGTGAAAAGGGTGGTGCTACGTACAATAAAAGCAAATCTGTCATGTTGACCACAGAGTAGATAAAGTACAGAGGCTTCATGCAGCAAGCGAAAATGCACGCACACATGTCAAACGCAAGTTTATGCATAATCACGCGATTTCAGGTTGGTCCAGATATCGTATCTCGAGACTTCCCAAACCCTAGTCCAGATAGTAAAACGTAATTGGTTTTACTATTGGACCAAACCGGAACTCATCATAATGCCAGCTCGGAATCACCGACTGTTGTAGATAGGCCTCCTCAGAACTTTTCCACAATATTTAGGTTTATGTAACTCGATAAAATGTACTGAACAGCAGTTTTTATCGCGATTTTACGGTTCTTTCTCTAACAAATGTTGTACACAGATAGAACAATATCTACTATGGCCTACCGGGTTCTAGACACAGTGATATTAGAATATCACTTTGTCTAGAACCCGGCAGGCCAGGAATCAGGTTTGGTTTTTGCTGGTAGACTAGCAAAAGCTAGGTAGATACCAAAATGCAAATAATTGTAGAGTCTCTTAATCCCTCCGGACAACCGTCCGTTTGAAACCGCTGACTCGTTGTAGGTACGAAGTTGGCCTTCTGTACCCATCTACTCTCGGCGTGGTGCTACGTACAACAAAAACAAGTCCGTCACGGTATCGGCGAACACTGTGCAGTCCAATTCAGCCCCACAGAGCCCAGTTAATCGGATTCTATTCCCCTAGATTACTACCAAACGCGTTGAATCAGTGTTTGAGTACATTTGAAGTCATTATTTTGACACTGCAAGAGTAAGTTGGTGGATTTCAATTGGAAAATTAGCTGGATGTCAAATTGATTAATGCCCGGTTTTTGAAAGCAAAGTAATTTTTTTAGTAGGTAATGTTAGCTTTTTTTTCTCTTTTCATTTGTCGACACCATAAGAATCATAATAATGGAAGTTTAGTGATATTTTTATCCAGCCGAAGACATCTCGGTACTTATCATGAAGCATAAATGAGCATAGCTATCTTTCACTCAACATCATACATCCACCAGTGTTGCGTTCATTATCTTCGTAGTCTATTCCATGTTTGTTCCCACAGTACTTAATTTAATTTCCTTAAATATAGGAGGAACAGTGCATCACCTGTTACCATGTTATGCAAGCTGTACTGAACTCAGGAAGACGAATAGTATGACTGACGCGTCTTATTCCCTACTTACCCCACATTCTAGTCTAACGTGTGTTTAGACTATGTCCTTAATTACATCTACACTACATTGTGCAAACGGCACATTTTAGCTCTATTCTAAGTAAGAGTTATATTATACTGACTGGCCTGGTTAGTGACCCTGACTGCTATGCCGGAGGTCGTGGGTTCGATTCCCACTCAGGACAAATGTTTGTGTGATGAGCACGATCATTTGTTCTGTGTCTGGGTGTAATTTATCTATATATGTATGTATTTAGAAATATATAAGTATGTTTATCAGTTGTTTAGTACCCATAACACAAGCTCTGCTTAGCTTGGGACTAGACGGCGTTGTGTGATAGTTGTGGAATATTATTATATTATTATATTATATTAGTGATTTTAATGAGTTTAATTATGGAAATACAATACATGACATTACCGCAAATATATATATATATATATTTTACCTTACTATCCGTTACTAAACTACAAATTAGGTACAAATAATGTACGAAATTTTGAATTTCGCGGTCTGAATTAAATTATCTATCTATCTAGTTTTATATGATGTTTTTTCCGTTAAAACTGAATATTCTACAATGCTTATCTACATTTATATATTGTAGAGAAAAACCATATTGTCATCATTTTATCACAGCATTTTCGCCAACGTTGTAGTACCTGTGTATATGTATAAAACACTATATTTTGCACGACTTACAACTATCGTCATTGTTTAATCGCTACACCTACGCATTATACTTGTCTTAATTACTAAGAAATAGGGTTATTACAACACTTAATCCCTACTTCGTCACGACCTACGAAAGATAATCGAAAATAATTTCGTCTAACATCAACCATGAGTGTCAATCCCGCATTATTCCACCCTACAACCCCGGAGGATCCCGTAGCACCCCGGGGCGGGACTCCCCCCGTATCAAGCAACACAGTCACTAGCAAATTACGTAAGCCTCCAACGCTACAATTTTTCAATCGCCCATCGCTCCGAGCAAAACCGTTTCGCTCACTAAATTGAGGATGTTTAGCCATAATTTAGGAGATCGACCTTGTATATGTTTATGAATAATCGGAAGAGTGAATAGAAGAGTTTCAAGTTTATTATGAGTGACTTCGTTCTGTGAAATACATTTTTGAAAACTTCTGCCCCCCTAGCTAAATTACAACCGTTTCGTTTCGATTCTATTTTCGTTGATCGCCTCGACTCGGCCACGCCTCCGATTCCTTTGTTCTGACGTCTCTCAACGCTCAGTCACGTGGTCAGAACAAAGGAATATGAGGCGTGGCCGACTGGAGGCGATCAACGAAAAGAGAATCGAAACAAAACGGTTGTAATTTGGCTAGGGAGGCTGGTCGCCAGGTATATATCGTGAGATAAAGACGAGTACAAAATCGATGTTCAAATGTAGTATGGTGCCAAAATCTACAATGACTTTTTTTTAGAATGATTTCCATTAATTAACTTTTCCCGCTCCGGGTGGATCGAGAGGGAATATCAGTTTTGTCCAGACTAAAATCCACCCGTGTTCCTTCTGTAGCCCTTCATGATCCAGACGACTCTTTCAAACGATCCCTGGCAAGCATCAGGAATGTCTAATGCTCTCTTAGTGATAATTATGTATGTTAAAAATACTGAACAAAAACCAAACAACAGTTGCAATAACAGTTAATATTAAAAGTTGTTAAAATAATAGGATGAAGGTTCTTAAATTAAATGATTTTTAAATAATTAAGAGAGAAAAAAACAGTCGAACATAGAACCTCCTTCTTTTTGAAGTCGGTTAAAAATTGGTTAATGTCATGCGTATTTTCAAATATTACAGAACATTTCAAATGTCTGCACAACAGGGATTAGCCAGTATCTACAATAACAGTTAACGCATTTAAAATTAGGATAACATAAGTGAATTATAATAGAAGCTTATAAAATCAACAGAGGACTATGACAAAAACATTACATGTACCTAAGTAACTCAGACCCTAAATGTAAAGCCAAACAAATAGCTATTACTAAACAACTTAATGAGAGTTTTGTTACCTTTACTTTAATTCCGCAAAGTGAACGCATTTCCTACCTAAATTCATTATTTAAATGCACCGTTTTACTTATAAACAAATAATAATTTGCATAATGGACAGCCATTTTTCTTAGTCTTAATTTTCCCGCCCTAACGTCACGTCTTTAGACAAAAGATTGATATATTCTCTCTTTTCATTAAGTTAAAAATGATTTATTTTATAACACCCCTACTCTTTCTAACGTAAACGTTTACGTTTAAGTTCTGTTTGGAGAAACTTTTAAGCAAGGAGTTCATTAAGTGCCGCCCTCAGATTTACGTTCAGAACGTCAATGCTTTTGAAGAGGAATTAATTTGATTTGATTTGAATGAAAAGGAAAGTTTTATCACAAAGTTATTTGGAAACGCATCTCCTTTACTACCTTGTTTAAAATCATAAGCATATAAGCATAAGCATAAAGCTTATATGCTTATGTTTTTTAGTAGGAGAAAACCTAAGTAATAAATCAAAGACCGATTTAAGAAACTTTCAATGTTCCGCTTCAAAAGGGCTTTACGCAGGTTGTTAATTGAGAATCCCTTTTATAATAGAAAAAAAATCCTTCAGTTCAAATTTAATTAACAATAATTTGTTTATTTGTACTACAATTGAAATAATATCTAATTAATTTTACCTGTAAAAAAAATTACATGTCATTATGCTATGATTAAATATGTTAAGCAACTATTATATATATAACCATTTTAAGAACTTTTATAACCATATTTATCTGCAAATAAATCTTTGACTTTGACTTTGAAATTAGGTACATACAATTTTAATGTATAAAAGTTAACTACATCGAATTCGTACATTTTACGTGACGCGCGCACAACTAAAAACTTCTACAGATTTATTATATGTATTGATATAATAAATCTATAGAAGTTTTTAGTTGTGGTATCTACTTTTTGTGTTAACATATTTCGTATGTATGATTACGGTAATAATGTGTATCTGAAATAATTACAGTTCCCTTTCATAAATTATAACGCAAATACTCGCATCTAACTTACCATTAATTATGTACGACATTCATACAATTATAATTGGAGCTTACGATATGAGTAACTGAAAAAGTTACTCGTACGTAGGTATTTAATATTCTTTATCAACTAAGAGCGCTCAGCATAACATAAGTTCAAACTTAATCACATGATTCACACCTCTAACAACTAAGTCAGAGGCGTGAATCTCAGTATTACAATTCACAATTTTTCATATTGTACTATCAAACCACGTAGTCGACTCGCAAATAAAGATTTCATTGTTATTATTATATTCTCGTTTATTCGTTTTTTCTTTTATCCACGTAAATATCAATTCATTTTTAAACATTTTTTAAAACACATTAAAAATAAATAGTAGTCCGTTAGTAGCTGGTTAGGGCTCCATAGACAGAAAGGAGGTTTCTGTTTCACAATGCGAACTGTATCGAAAAGTACTACTGCCTCTGTATTAGGCCCTTGATCCAAACGTGGAACGACAGCTTCGGCAGATGGTCGTCGAGGCTTTTCGCCATCACCCCGTTGGCGGTCACGAGAATCGGCATAATGATTATTTTATTTTTTATTAATCACCTCTCCCAAATAAGTATGGTGAGCAAAAGAAAAACTTTTGTGCGTTCTAAATTATTACGTTCGTTCTTTGAAACAGTTTGCTTTGATTATTATTATGAAATAAACATTAAATCCGCCTAGCGGTTTAACAGCCGACCTAACCCTTCTGATATTATTTTTTTTTTTTTCATTTCAAATTCAAACACCTATTTTATATAAAGCTATGTTGCCAGTTCACAAGTTAGTAAGGGCAATAGCTTGGCTTAGCCAAGTTGATAATCTACAATCGTTAACGCTAGTAGAAAACTTCAAATGTATAATAGGAATGACATTATCTCAACGTTAAGTCACGTGGTCAGAACAAAGAAATCGGAAGCGTTACCGACTGTATAAAGAGATTCGAAACGAAACGGTCGTAAATTGACTAGGCCTGCAGAAATGCGATCTCTTTCGATATCACGGTATCTCGCAACATCGATAATTACAAACTGATTACATACAATGTATGATTGGCACAATCACAGGAAAGACAGGTAACATTCACACAAGGGACATACGTCCCAGTGTCCCCTGTCCCCTATGTAAATCGGAAATTATCGTTTGTACAAGGGTAGGGGCCATCTGATATTAACTTTATTGTGTAGGCATAGTTTACCTTTGTATTTGATGGGATAATCGACGCTGTGAGATGGGTAGTAGTTGATTTTGGTACAGATAAGATTCTTGAGTAGCTTAAAGGGTTATGACGAGGAGCATTCCTTGACCCTTGGAAAATTGAATAGGTTTCGCTTGTTGTTTGATTGTTAACATTAGTTATTTGGTTCGGTGGTGATGGCGGTAGGCGTTAGCGTTTGGATTTTGTTTTTTTTTTGTGTGCAATCCATACTAATATTATAAATGTGAAAGTAATTCTGTCTGTCTGTTACGCTTTCACACTTTAACTACTGAACCGATTTTGGTGAAACTTACGGAACGAAGTAAGCCCACTTCCTCCTTTGTGTCAACTACAACCCACATTCACCCGGACGAAGACGCTGGCAAAAGCTAATAAAATGTGTAATAAATATTTATTTTAAAAAAGACTCATACTTAATTAATCTGTCCAGTACCCACATATTTGAGAACACTCTACAATCTTGGGACCGGCTTAGTACTATACATGAAGCGATTAGGCATCTCCTAATCATTCATCATCATCATTTCAGCCGAAAGACGTCCACTGTTGGACATAGGTCGGCCCCAAGCGTCGCCACAACGACCGATTCTGTGCGTCTCGCATCCACCGCATTCCCGCGACGCTCACCAGGTCGTCGGTCCACGTTGTGGGAGGCCTTCCAACGCTGCGTTTTCCGGCGCGCGGTCGCCACCTTTCGGCCCCATCGACCACGACCATCTGTTCTACGAGCAATGTGCCCTGCCCACTGCCACTTTAGTTTGGCAAATCTTCCTAGTCTTTAGCAACTCAGTAATCGGGTAACATGATATCTCTTAGCAATCCTTGTGTCTTCTAAACATTTAAATTTGTAAATTCATGGTATAACATACCATGAATTTGGTCACCCATCCACTGGCAAGCATTGCTTAGCTTGAAGATCGATCTCTTAGTCACTCTGAAAGGGAAACCCGTGGTTCTAGAATGCAAAGGACAACTGAAGCAACATAGATATGGTTTTAGTCTGTGAAAGTCTGACACGCCTTCTCCCTCCGCCCTAGAGCAGGAGACGTGATTACATAATTCGTATGCAGCCTTTTTTTTAATGTTCCCACTGCTGGGACTCAGGCCTCCTCTCTCTAGGAGAGGGAATGGGCCGTAATCCACCACGCGGGCCCAGTGCGGATTGGTGAATGTCACAGGTCTTTGAATTTTTCGTTCTAGGACATGCCGGTTTCCTCACGATGTTTTCCTTCACCGTTTTGAGAGCAGTGGTGATGAAATAAATTACAGAAAGTAATGCGTCTGGCTGGGTTTGAACCCGCGACCTACAACTCGTAAGTCGGGGCCGTTACCACTCGACCACCACTGCTCTCATACATAATTATCCACCTCAAAAAAAAACAAAGCCCCTGTTCATAATTAAACGTTGAAAGAAACTATTTACATACCTACATAGTTTCCGTCGAACCAATGATATATAATTAGTCCAGTTAAGTAGAGCTACCCATGTTATTCTCTAAATACATTATGTATCTACTAATATCATCTAATATACAGGAGTGGTGGTAATGGCTCTGACTTACGAGTTGTACTTCGTGAGTACATTGTTTTGTGTAATTTATTTCATCACCACTGCTCTCAAAACAGTCAAATCTGCATGTCCTGGAACCAAAAGTTCGACGACACGCGAACGCAACATCTACCAATCCGCACTGGAACCGCGTTGTGAAATACGGTCCGTTCTCTTTCCGAGAGAGGATACCTGAGTCCCAGCAGTGGGAACATTGTATGGTGGTTAATTATGCTATGTTACATTATATCGTCTAATGTATGTTGAATATACCTAGGCACCACTTTCATCACTAATCATTATACTAATTACATAGGCAAGACCTAGGAATGTGCAAAAACATATCCTAGACACGCAAAGGCTAGTTAGACTAGACTCTAAACAGCTAACCAACACACAAAATACTAATTAAACAATATTATTAGCACTACGCAAAAAGACATGACTCATCACACGAAAATACACGCGATTTTAACATTTACACCCTAATATATATAGTTGATATATTCGCGTGCAAATTACTACCGTAGCGAGCTGTTTGCTTAATATAATTTAACAGTATGTAAGCCAAAATATAGTTGAACACCTCAAGTTGATTTGTTGAGTCAACACTTGAACACATTTTAGTGAAATAGAATGTAAATATTTATTTACATCTTATAATTATTATTGGAGAAATTAAACAACGGTTCTTAATGCTTTATTAGAATATTCAACTTTTTACATAGAAGTATTTAGGTACAGTATTTACTGAATAATCTAAATTAAAGTTATACTCTGATATTTTTTGTGTCCCAATTTTGTATCGGTAAACCTACTTTCACACGGGTGAAGACGCTAGCAGAAGCTAGTATTATACACAAAATTATTTTTAGGATAAGCGAAACCTAAATATAGTTTGTTCAGAATCAGTAAATGAATCGATTCCAATGATTTTTACAACATGTTATATGTTTTCCCAAAAATATTTAAAAACGGTCATAAGTTGGACACCACCGACACTAAGTACAACACAGGTCACGGCAGGTCATAGCGGGCATGAGAAGCCAGCGCACAGCTGGGTGCAGGAGCAAAACAACCCTTCAGTCGCCTGGATGGCCCGGTGACTACGTATTTGTGCTGACAACTAGGTAACATAACAAGCTTATAACTTTGTGATTTTTTATGGTACAGTTATGAAATTTTGTACATAGATTCTTTACATAAAAATACTAGAGATGTGTTTCGTGTTTCGCTTATACTAAAACTAACGTTGTATATGTACCTACCTACCTATGTATGTAATTGACTTATTATTATCTATTAGAATAAAACGCCAAGAAATAGGAACTTAGTTTTAGTTCTAAAATGGTCTGAAAAACCAAATAAATGGTTTGGTTTGGTATGCCAAACCAACAAACGAGGGTAACTTGTGAAAATTACGAAAACTAAACAAAGGCAGAAAGTCATCATAACCGTTTATTCAATAAATATCAAATAGTTCATTATTCAGTGGGATTAGTGCAACTTTTTTAACGTATTCAATCGCATTAAAGTAAACGCCGATTTCTACTAAAACTGAATAAGCGCCCTCTGGTGAAAATAATGAAAAACCTTTTTTTTTTCCATAGCGACTGAGTTTCTTCAAAAAAATTGCACTTGGCCTTAGGTGGAGTGAGAGTGACTGTCAGACTGTTACTACTACAAAAATACAGTATAATTCGGACTAGGCCTTCAGATCTTTACAATATAAATAACAGTCACTTTTTTGGGTAAATAAACCCACGAAATCGTAACCGCCTACCTAATCATTCAGTTATCCCAATCACTAAAGAGAAAACAATACTGTCTCCCCTTTTAGTTAACACGAAAAACCACTTCCGATGTTGGCATAGTGATGTTCCAATGCTTAATTAGATATTTAGTTGACTCGACTATTCTCGTCGAAACTAACGAGTCAACTGAGAAAGGAAAACTGGTTTTCTGTGTTTTTTTGTGGGTTCTATTTATAGATTGTATTTATAAGTTTTAATAAGATCTAACGACACTTAGAACTTCTTTTGTAATAACGAATTTGCTGTGCTCTGAAACGTTATCGGTTCTAATGGCCATAGGTTCAATATAAATATCAATACAAATGTCCACGAGTACATATTGTAAGACTTTCGTTACTTAAATTGGTTTCTTAGACATATAGAAAGAAAGAAAGGAAAAACGTTTAAAAAAACACACATACAGTAGAATTACAAAAAATATGAAAAGAATAACTTTAAAATCTGTGCAAGGCCAAAAAGGCGCCTAATTCAGCATATGCTGCGATATTTAAAACGATAAATAACGCAGCGCTGGTATTCTGCTAGGGCCCGCAGTAATGCCACGGTTACACTCACGGAGGTTAAATAAACTATGTAGGTATCAAAACAAAATAATAAATACAAACATTGATAAAACAAACATTGGAAAAATAATAAATACATAACATTGGTAAAAAGCGTATAGGTAGTTATAGCATAGCATATTCAGCCTTATAATAATCCAACTGCTGGGATTCAGGCCTCTTCTCTAGGTGGGAAGTAATCCACCATGCGGGCCCAGTCCGCGTGAATGTCACATTCACATGTCTTCGAATTTTCCGTTCTAAGAGATGCCGGTTTCCGCACAACGTTTAACCGTCACCGCTTCGAAAGTCTTTACCACATTTATTTATAGCCATAGAAAAGGGCTACCTCTACGTCTAAAGGTATATTTTTAACTCATAACCGGTACTTTTTTGTAGCCAGTTAAACATTGGTAGGTATTGACAATCAATAAATCAGAACGGTAAATCAGTATTGACAAATACCTCAATTTAGGGAGTACAAACTCTACCGATACCCGTAGGCGATATTAATTACAGTGTCTACGATTAACGGTAAACTGTTAAAGGTCCAAATGTTTTGGTTCAAATAATTAATATGACGAATAATAAAACATATATCATGTCCGTTACTAATTAATTATTTCACGACAATATGAAAAATTGTATTTGCGTTAGATTTTTTTTTAAATAACTGTGTAAGTCTGTAAGTGTTAATGATATTTCAGTACATCCCTTTGTGATGTTGATATTTTATGGAACTGAAACCAGAAAGTACAATAGAAACTTAATTAAATAAAGCTGTAACTTCAAGAGAGCCACAGTTTCGAAAACATTTAGTACAAATCAAAAGTTGATATTGAAAATATTTTTTTTTAGTATAATTGAACTACTTCCCGTACCGTCAACCCAGTATACCTTTCAATATCCGGAAGTACTCGTTAATAAACCTTCCTCGTTTCAACAACAAAATAATTCCAAGAATCCGTTTCAACTTCGACGCTATCAAGAACAGGTAGGAGAGACTACCACAACAACTTAACTATATTATAAATAGGCCAATCAATATACTAAATTCCCTTTGATGGTCCGTAAAACCCTACAAAGTTGGCGAGTAATAGAGTTTTCACGTCGTTGCCAGCTGCCCGAGTGCCAATCAAATTAGGAGCGATTATCGAGCGATGCCGATCAGGACTCACTTTGAACGATCGCAACTGAAGCTAATCTACGGATTAAATTCTTTTACTCAATCGCCACAGGGATTTTGAGTAATCTCATCTCATAATTTGAGAAAAAAATGCCATTGAATATTATCAGGAAATTGATTTTGCAACAGAGCTTTGTTGTGCTTTGAGTGGAAGAATTGGGTCGCTCCGTGGTGCGGAATTTTCTTATTTTTCATAATCACTTAGTATCGCTTCACCTAATCCGTTTCTTTGTGAATCTTTACCTCAGCATTCTCATTTGCATAATGTATTTTATGTAGGAGTAACTTTATCACTCCATTTAATTGAGAATCATAATTTTCATTGTTCAAAAAGTTTGCTATTCGCCTTACATTTTCAAAATAATTACCTAAACAAGCACAGAAGCTCCATCGTCAGCAACATCATCACTTACCATCAGGTGAGATAGCGGTCAAACGCGAGCCTATCCATAATAAAAAATAAAAGAAGAAGTTCTCCTCAATTTCATTATAAAAACAAAATATACCTACAAACTTAATGAGACCCTTCTCATAAACAAAGAACATTTTACTTAGGTCGACAGCATCCATAGCTATTTTTTCACCATAATCTAATAGCTTTTCCGAGTTCGTATCGGTGATTAGTTCCAATTATTGGCATTCAACGCACATGCGGCTCGCCATTTCAGTAATTGCCTTTATTTCTTCAGAGGATCCTGCTCTTACCACACGGTCTGCTGTATTGTTTTCTTTTTTCAAAGTATTACAATGGAAATTGGATTTAAGTGCTCAAGTTAGATTTTAAATTAGGATAGGTTTTTTTTTCTAAATAGTAACCTTTTAGAGAGCTGAACCAGCAAATTCTAATTCCAAAAGTGCTTTTGTAATAGATTTTTGTAAACCTACTCAAAATACAAAGTCCGAATAAAAACCACCTGATCCAAAGAAAAACCTGAACTACTCGAATATAAGAAAACGTATGAAAACTTCCAGAGCTCCAATCCTAACAAGACTCTGGATCTCAATAAAAGAAAAGAAATCTAGTTTCACGAAAAACCAACTCTTGTAATAAAACGAAAACTTGTGACGGTTCCATTTCACCTCTTCGCTTTTGAATACTGGCGACTTGTAAAATTTTCCAACTAACATATTACTACGATGAGTCGTAACATCTTCGGGATCATAAAACGTACACGACAACGAGATACCAAGATCGTTTGTTGAAGTTTATATTAAGTCTTTTCTAAGTTTCGGTTTTCATACAAAACGTGTTGCTAAAAGTACTAGTTTCTAGAGCTAGTTTGATCAGTCAAGTCCCGACGATGAACTTAGTAGATTCCAACATTGATTATCTTGTAGGTTCTTTTACAATCGTAACATAAAGGTAACATAATCGTAACTTAGAATATGGTAGTAGTCGAAAACTGTTTTACTGGTGACGACATAGGGCATACAAAAGGGAATACTAATCACGCAGACAGTTTATCTGAATTGCATGCAGTATAAGTTGATACGTCAAAAAATCCAGCTAATCATTTTTAAATATGCAATAGAAGAATTATTGAACTTACTTAAAAAAGAAACGCAAACTACACAGTGACTGCAACTTTATTTTAAAATGGCAGCCGCCATTCACCCTTCAGCCCTCCATAATGAAACTAGTCATACAGCCTTAACAGTAAATCGGGATGAGACATTCTGATACACACAAACAAACAAATCAAATTATATAAATTACGGCGACGTGGTGGCAGTGCCAAGTAGTGAGGAACTTAAAGCAATAGGTCATGGTCGTAGCTTCGGGGTCCTTCGAAAATCAGGTCAAGAAAATTTTATCGTTGAGATTCATTAGCAGATTGAGGTTGAGAAAGATTTTTAGGAAAATCTTTAGGAGTTGGAGTAACAACGAGAAGTTTTAAAGAACACATTATCAGTTGTGAAGGTGAATGTAATCAGTTAGCTGTATTGGAAATCCATGATAGATAAATATCATAATGGTAAACAGGACAGGATGGAAGAAAAAAAACCGGGCATGTAAGTTGGACTCACGCACTAAGAGTTCCTTACAATTGTACAAACATATATAAATAGTTCAATTCCCGAATCGAGTCTCGGAAAATTTTTCCGAATCGCAAAAAATAACTTTTTTTGTAACGTAACTACAAATTTTGCAGTTTTCAGATTTTTTCCTATATTTGTGGTATGTGACCTTGCTGACCTTATGGATTCTAGGTTAACGGGAAGTACCCTATAGGTTATGATTTCCTAGCGAATATCAAAATATGCACCTAAACGGAACGTGAACGGCCTTATCTTTAGATTACGTTAACTTAGAAGTTTGATTTATTCACTGCTGCTTGCGGTAGCCAACTTGAGTATTTGATATTAATTTCAGTTTCATACCTCCACGCGTCCCTGAGAAAAAAGATCTTGACAGACGGACAGATGGACAACAAAGTGAAATATCACTTTGTCGACAAAAATAGAATCCTTATAATAATAAGGATTCTATTTTTGCCGACTCAATTACGGAATCTTAGAAAACGTGTTACGCCAATCTCAAGTAACATGGGACAAGGGCAGAAAGATGCTAGTAATAGGTAAATATCAATTTCCTAGAAAATAGTGACTAGTCTCGATAGATTTACGTCTACCGCTCAGAAGGATTTTCGTAAGGATTCAGAAATATTTTGTAGGATGATCTGATCGTTGTATGAGGGACACCACACATATCAAATTACAATGACGCAAAATTCCGAATTTTAATAACAGAATTCCAAATGTGAAGTGTAGCACCACATAACAAATTAACTTAGGCGGGTATTATCCCTCCGGACTCAGGGGTTATTTAAATGACTTCCCCATTGCAACCGAACTCCATGTCGATGGCAAAAAAAAAACAATTTCGCGACGCAAACTTTACACCACCCGTTTTGTTCCTTCTAAATATTCAAATAGGATATGAAAGCCTGTAATGGTTGGTTAGATCGGAGATGTATCCGCTCTTGGGGACATTAATTTATGTAAAGTATTAGATTACTTGGTACCACAGTCTACTCAATATCTAAAACGTGATCCCACTGTTGATTCAAATTGGCATCAACTCTGTTGTATGTAACTTGAGTTAATAAAACCGCTTGGAACTCGTTATTAATGGGACGTAAACATTGTTGTTTTCAACGAAAATAAAACTGTTACTATCAAGCAAAAACTCAATAAAAATGCTCATGTATTTTGCTTGAAAAGAAATAGCGCTTCAACTGCTCATATTACTCAGAAAAGTTTCATCGTTTGTTTCTAGCGTAAACTACACTAAGAACATTTTTTTCTAAAAGAACCGTAAGCTCTAATAAGGCATGTTTAATTTAGACGGATACTCCAGGATCAATCGGAAATAATAACTTCCTACCTTTATCAATCTTAGCTTTCACTAAAACAATAATAGAGAAAATCTGATAGGCATAGATGCAATTGCCTTCTGACCTACGCAACCCGCCGGAAACAAGATTATCAATGCTGTCCGAGTACATATTGACATTGCCTATTCGAATGATATTATCTGAAGAGAAGAGATTTAGCTCATTGATAACCAAAAACCAGACGAATCAGATTATACAATTCTGAATGAGTCATCTGTAACTTACGAACGAAAACATTTCAACAATAATTTGGTTAGAAGAAACTGAAGAAGAGGATTACAGAATGTGTAGTAAGTTTTGTCGTTTTACGAAGAAATTGCAGTTTCATAAAACTGAACACGATAACAATACAAAACATCCTAACACAGTAACATACACTTAAGAAGAAAACTTTGTACGAAACGATCTTTTATCTTGTCCCAAATAGTTTCCTTGTCTGTTCTTATTACTATCTCACTTGAAACTTTAAGAACAAGCTCATTTATTTGCAAGGGTAGACAAATGTTTTATGAGATAAACAAATAACCGGCGGCATGTGATTTATGGTCCACTAAACATCAAAATCTCATCAGCGTAAAAATCTGACGACTGAACGTTTTTCTACAACGTTGCTTTCAGACAACGGCTCGCATATCCACAAAATATGATAAAACACGTCTCACAGACTCGTGCATGAGCTAGCATCATTGAGAACACTGACACGGCCTGAAACTGTAAACAACATGAGATAACGTTACCTTTTTAATGAAGAATCAGCTTCTGCAGCCGACCAGCGGTCAGACGTCAGCTTACACTTGTAGCAACAACACTTGCAACACAATTTATTGTACGATATCACTGTCTCTAACAGATTGTTAATTCAACGATTGTTTTTGTATCACCACTGGAGAAACGAGGTGCCCCTACGATTGCTCGGGGGTGACTGTTAGTGTCACTCAGACCTACGGGTTCACCCCGATGACGTCATCCTAGACCAATAGGGTGAGATTTGGGACGCATGCGCGTCGTGCCAGCCGCCGCGGCGCCTCTACCGCTTCCGAAAACGACGCCACCGCGCAGTCGGAGCACATTGTATACATTGCAGCTTCAGTTGTTTGCGCTTGTGTGGATCGAGGAACGTGAGCGTCAGTGGATGTTCAGACGCGCGTTTTTGCCGATTTCGATGTTTACGATCGTAGTGAAGAGTGCTTCTGGGGGTGACAGCTTTGAGAGCACCCCCCGATGGGCTTTTCAAAGGACCAGCGCCACCATTCTTTTTGTAACTGCCTGTGGCATATACCGCGCGTTTGGAATAATTGAGACGCTCGGTGTATGATTTAATTTGCCCTTTCGCTGGGCCAAATGTTTCACCGTAAGGGGAGAAATATTATATTTGTGTCTAAAAAATGTTTACCAACAGAAAAGGGGTACGTCCCTTGGCGGACCAAGAGATAAATATTAATAATATATTTTATTTAGCGTCAGTAATTGGTCTTCATTAATTAGGGACACGAGAAGTGGGAGTTTTGATACATGTAGGTATGACTAAACATAAAAATAGATGTACAAATTAATGGAAAACGATGACAACTAGTAGATTACAGTATACTCTATGAGCTATAATGCCATCATTTGACAAAATCACATTTTAGTTGCACAAAAAAAAACAGCGTTGAATTACACAGAAAACAAGGGAACTCAACAGTCAATTTTATTTGTTTGTATCTTGGAATCTAATGTTAATATAAAAATACTGCTTGCAGCCAGATCGACACAGAACTTTTGGCAGATTACCAATATGGCAAGTATCAAAAAAAAGAAAACCCACCAAAAAATAGTTAATGAAACTTTTGCTTAAGCACGATAGTGTAGACAAGAGAATAGGTAGATGTAGATCTTTTAAACAAATATTCAAATTAATCCCCATAGTCAATCTGTCTTACTTTGTAACCGTTCGGACCAAGCTCGAGTCGTCGACGGCGCGTAGTGTTCCACGCGCGCCTCAAAGAGATGTCAGCAAAACCGTAGGGGCCCACACAGCCAATGCCTGCTAGGGCCTTGGAACGACTTCTGAAAAGGTAATGCATAGTCCTAGAACGCAAATGGTAGGTAACTGAAGGAACATAGGTGTGGTTTTAGTCAGTTAAAGTCTGACACGCCTTCCCACTCCACGCAAGTCATTAGATGATTTAAAACAAACTCTTGCACAAAAAAGAAAGATATTGGGAGATTAAATACTTAACCTTTTGACGTGCGTAATTAGAGACACAATAGTAAGACAATGGCTTGCGGGCGCCGGCTACCGCCTGAGCGTTAATGAATTAAAGTTTCGAATTGAAAATACTCGCAACAATATACTTGATACTCGTTTCTTTATTGCATTTCACAATGTAAGTATTTGCCAAAACTTAATAATCATGGACACTGTCGGGCACAGCAAAAGAAGGATATGCGGAGATGAAGATTTCATTCATTTATTATACATTCTTCAATCATTTAGGTATCTTATAATCTAACTTAATCGAAACAAGTATATTTTTACAAAATTATTAATTATTTAATAATAATAATTTAACATTTTGCCCATTATTATATTTAAGTTTTTCAAGGATTTTTACATTACACCCACAATCACTCCAAAATACTATATTCCCAAATCGAAATAACAAGTAACAACTAATTTCGAAATCCAAATCGTATCACGTCATACGTTGATCGATAAGTGGCAATCGAATAGCCATCTACAGCGATTTTTCATACTCGATCACTAGTACAGGGTGGTGTTTAATTCGCCATCCGTCTTGTTACTTGTAGCAACAGATTTCCCTTCAAGCCTAGCTGATTGTAATCTCTTTGTGATTGGCTGGAGTGAGACCGATGTGTACCTACTTTGTGATGTTGATTTTATTTGGAAAGGTGTTGGAACAGTTTTGGACTACGATTTTTATTTTAGTTTTTGCGAACCCAGTTGCTAAACAAATCTAGCTGAACTATTTATTTTTTTATTTAACTATTAATATACACACACATAAAATATAGATAAGAAGGAAACAAAAAACAGGCACAAAGAAAACCATCTTCCTACATGTCTAAAGTTTATTAGGATTTATTTTGTGGCGTGTTAGGTAAATGAATGTGCATCTCAAATATTTTCAATGATTCAGTCGATTTGGTGCTCTAAAATCGCTAAATAGAGTCGCGACCGACGACGAAAGAAAAGTGAGACGAAAAAAAAAAGAATTGGTAAGAAGTGTCAAGTGCAAGTGCCGAAAACTAACGAAGGAAACCTTTCCCCAGCATTGGGACAATTCAGGCTAGATATAATCGCACTAATAGATTTTATAAAGGAAAAGGAAAGTTTGTATATGTGTGTGTATATTTGTTACTCGAACGGACTTAAATTAAATTTGACACATGGGTAGACCATGTCCTGAAATATATAATATAATATTCCACAACTATCACACAACACCGTCTAGTCCCAAGCTAAGCAGAGCTTGTGTTAGGAGTACTAGACAACTGATAAACATACTTATATATTTCTAAATACATACATATATAGATAAATTACACCCAGACACAGAACATATGATTGTGCTCATCACACAAACATTTGTCCTGGGTGGGAATCGAACCCACGACCTCCGGCATAGCAGTCAGGGCCACTAACCACTAGACCAACAGGCCAGTCAAAATAGTACATAAATATACCATTTATACGATGATTATGTATCCCTGGGATATTTTTTTATTATCACGCGAGTGAAACAGCTGGCAGAAGCCAGTAATATAATAATAATAATCTACATAATGTTGGTTCTGTATTTTTTGTTTATGTGGTGTACAATAAAGAATTATAATAAATAAATACATAATAATTAGTTGATATAAATTCAAATTACAGAATTACTTTTTGTGAACAAAAAATTGCTTAAAAATAATCAATATGGCAGGCAACATTCGTCCATAGTTTCAAACAATAAATTGTAAATACTTATGTAAAAAAATAATCATGAAAAATACGAATAAAAATTGTATGACAAAAACCATATCATTTACCTTTTTTTTTAATTTGTTATAAAACTAAATCAAAATCAAATCCAAATCTATTCTGCTGCATCTACATAATTTATGAACAATCCAAACACACATACACACGTACAATACAAGCTCCACAAGGCAGAATGGTAACAAACGAACCAAAATTTACGTAGAAAACTTTTTAAAACTAACTTCGAGTTCGTTGGAAAAGCAAATCCTAGTACGAGAACTAACTTTTGTGCTAAAACTAGATTACATGTACAGTCAAACATGAATTAGAACTTACGAGTACAGCACCTTCGTCAAAATTTCAGAAAATCGTTAATTGCGTTTGTCTCTGATGATTTCTGCCTGAACGCTACATTTTCCAAATCAAATAAAATAGTTTTATTTGTCACAATGCAGATACTAATAATAATAAAATAATAATATTAGTGCTCTGCATACTACACTCAAGTATACAAATATAAAATGCGATTGGTCAAGAAATGACGATAGACAGCTGTTTCTTCTTCTCCTTCGCTTCTGAGATGACATTCACATATGAGATGAGATGAACTCCTAAATTCCTCAAAGTAGTGCGGACCTTTACACTTTGGACAATGTTAGTCCATGCTGCCTCCGACAGGCGACAACCCTCTTAGAGTACTTTTCAACAAAAGATTTTACTCGCACTCATTCCTCGCCGTCATCCCTGACACATCTCTCACTTTTTCATATTATAGTAATTTTTTAATTTTAATTTTTAGTATAATTAAAATGTCAACCAATAAAATAAAAATAGTAAACGAAGTCAAAAATTAAAATAGTATTATCAATATCATCATCATCTTCCTGCCTTTGTCCTTTGTTATTTGGGGTCGGAGCAACATGTTTTTTCTTCCATTCTGCCCTGTCAAGAAAATCCTGTAAATGGTCAAGAAATGAGGACAGACAGCTGTTTCTTCTTCTCCTTCGCTTCTCCCACATTTAAGGACTATAACCACATATGAGATGAACTAATAAATTCCTCAAAGTATTGCGGACCATGTTAGTCCATGCTGCCTCCGACATCCCTCTTAGTGTGCTTTTCAACAAAAGATTTTACTCGCACCCTGACACATCTCTCACTTTTTTGCATATTAAAGTAAATATACCAGCTCTGCAATCCCTTTTCCACCGTAGATGTTCCGAGCCTAGCTAGGAAAATACAGTGATCCCATTTTCTTCCCACCAAGTCCAGTGTCATGAATTCCTACTGATAATTACTTCATAGTCGTGACAGTTTATTGTGTGGGTATCAATATATGTCCCTTAACTCAATTGATTATTTTTATTGGGTGGGATGAGGGAGTGTCAGACTTTTACTGACTAAAACCTAACTGTATTCGTACAGTTGCCCTTCGCGTTCCAGAGATGACTCTTTCGAACAATTCCGCAACCCAAATGAACATAATGGACCTCAACTCCAATAAATAACAAAGGAATCAATTTATTGCCCTCTTTGTCTCTTTGTAATGTAAGCTCTCTGAAGGAACTTTACTGTTCATCCAACCATTCTTGGGACAA
Source organism: Mythimna impura (assembly GCA_905147345.3). Lineage (NCBI taxonomy): Eukaryota > Metazoa > Arthropoda > Insecta > Lepidoptera > Noctuidae > Mythimna > Mythimna impura. Next base: position 13,205,387 of record LR990356.1, on the reverse strand, counting down.
GGTAACAACAAGAAACGTCGTACGCTTGAACTGAACTCAGTCTCTTCGGCTGAAATGGAATCTGAAATTGAATACTTTAGCCTCAGTTAATTAAATATCATTATTCTAATCAAAAGTCTTATATTACTTACTATCTGTACTTATTCAATATCGACTCGATACATCATGAGTATCATGAGATTCTGGTAAGGGTTGCGGGAATCCGATGGATGCGAGACGGACTGTTCATTATGGCGACACTTGGGAGAGGCCTAAATCCAACAGTGGACGTCTTTCGGCTGAAATGATGATGATATCATCAGATTCACTCACTCTCAGACAGATCCTCCTGCCAAGTTGCGTAACAACACTGGGTGTCTTTCATGGGCAGCTTATCCAAACTGCCATTTACTGATCAGATTTGTGTACAACGTCTCAAACTATGGCAATCACATTTGGATTTGAATATGACCGATTCTGCAACCCAAGGTGCACGTAATAGAATAAAAAATGTATTTGTTACACCTTCATACGTACTCGTAAGTACAAGTAGCTTCTCCATACTTCGAACATAATAAAGCTAGAACTATATTAGACCGACGCACACGTGTAACACACCTAATTTGTACGTAGAACGACGCCGACGTCGCGTGGCGTGGATCAAGTGTAGCTCTCAGACCAATAAAAAAGTAAAGACGGAGCCGTCGTAAACAAAATCGACGAAATAAGTGAGGACTAGTTTTGGCTTAGTGTGCGTAACTTGGTGTATGACATCGTAGATTTGCACATGTGTGCTAGAGAAAAAATGTTGCAAGCGTTGCGCTGCGACTCCCAAGTACGAGAGATATACTTTGGTTAAGTTTTATTATTGTGTAGGTAGTACAGTGTTTATCTTGGTTATATGAAATGAAAGATAATTTCATTTAATGAAAATCATTTATTTTCATATTAAGTGAAATTATTTATTTTAAAAACTTACATATATAAATAATAATATATATCCAACGACTATCGGATTAGGTGCGGGTCATCCAGCGTAACCGTATGTTGGATGACGCCGTACTTGTAAATTAAAAAACACTTTGTTGTAATGTCCGTAAAAATTACGACTTCCCTTATTTTTGGGAAAAAATAATGTTCTTAACTTGCAACACCGACAAAATGGCGTGTTCCGAGAAATTATTTCAGATATTTTTACGATTTTATTTAATTTATACAGCAAAAACGTTACTTACTTGTGAAAAGTAATCCCAGAAGCCTTTTTTTGCAAACTGGAATTGTTTTTGCAGCAGTTTATGACACAGGACCGGCATAATTTCGTAATTATTGTGTCAACAAAAAAACGTCTCACGCACTCGCTTGCTAGCGGCAGACTACCGAGCGGCTGGCTTCATATTGCCGATTGGCTTCATATTACGTGTCTCACTTTTAGGAGCGCAATGTTCTGTCTATACTTTTTTATTAGTCTGAGGTGTAGCTCTACAAGTATAGTTTCCATATAAAATGTATGGAGACCGACGCGCCCAGATCGGCGTGTGTGGCACACGTGTGCATCAATGTTCTAGTATATAGTTCTAGCATCAATCCGCCTTACCCACTCGTACATATACCTACACCTTATTACAATATCACTAATATAGGTATATAAATAATTAGAATCTGTATTTAAAATAATTTGCTTGTTACGAGTATTATTTAAAATCTGTAACGTATACTAGCTTCAGCCAGCGGCTTCACCCGCTTGAAAGTAGGAAATTTTCCCAAGGGAACATAATCCCGGGATAAAAATTACCATAAGTAATATTCCAGGACACGGTCTATCCGTGTGCCCAATTTCATCCACATCCGTTGCGCCGTTTGAGTATGAAAAAGTAACAAACATACACACACATAGAGATACACATTGTTAGGACTTTTACATCTGACGTACGACCGCCCCAGATATTTTATTATTGTGTTATATTTATGTTAATCGTGATGTGTGTGTCCGCTATCTAATGTATTTTAATAATAATATAAGTTTAGTAATTTATCTAAAATTCAGAGTACTTTAGAATACGTCATTATAATGTTAGTGTGATATTTTATGCAACAAAAGTTCCTAACGTATTTTTGCATCTGTTGATCACAAATTTAATTCCATTACTGGTTTATTTTACGCAATTATCAAATTATTATTTTTTTTGCATTAATTTATAGGCACATTCCAGTGAGACGCACGCAACGGTAATTACATTGACGTTTTGATGTCTTATTATCGTCCAAGTAAACATGAGGTGGACATAACTGTCTTTAGAACTTGTGATTTCTCTCATAAGTATGTTGGTGCATACATTACCTATATATGTGAGTGTCACATGGTAACTTATTCAAATGTGAACCGCTTAACTTTACGTTAGAACGCTAAACTCTCAAAAACTGGACTAATTCGGGTTAGAAGAAGATAAAATATTTATTTGGCAGCAGTCACCAGCATCACACATAATAAATTAAAATAAAATAAACAGTAAATAAAAAAAAAAACAATAACATTGTGTGTTCCTCACGGTTCACGGTTACAAATCACATCGCAATCAGGACTCCAATAAAAAAAAAAAACATTTATCAATTCAAACTCGAGCATGAAAACTTAGACTAACAAAAAAATATTGTGGCCGTCTCCTAAGAATAGCATAAGCATAATCAACCTTTAAATGTTCCCACTGCTGGGACTCAGGCCTCCTCTCTAAGAGAAGGAATGGGCTATAATCCACCACGCGGGCCCAGTACGTGTTGGTGAATGTCACATGTCTTCGAATATTTGTCTCCTAAGAATATTACAGAAAATTACAAAGAAGTTGGAATGCTTTGGGATTGATAGGAACTTAAAAATTAACTTATGTATCAATTGCTATACATACATTTCCTATTAAAATTTGAATTTAAGCTGTTGATCCCCGCACGAACGCCGGCGGTCGTGCGCCATTGTCTTACTATTGTGTCTCTAATTACGCTACTCAAGAAGTTAAGGAGTATGTAAAGTCTGCTGCAAGAGTGCATAGGAAGTACAGAAATAAAATCGTGTGAAGCGAGAAATGACGCCATCTAGCGTAAAACCTGATTGAAATGTTGCCATCGACAACATTACGTTATACTGTTAATAGATGGCGCCGCTGTGCTTCAAATGATTAATGCTTAATTAATGCTTATTTTTGTACTTTCTTTTTGTTTCTTCAAACATTGAAATAATTTATAATTTCTTTTAAAGAGATGAAGATATTAAAATTGAATAAGTATCAATTTATAAATATTTGATTATCTATGTGTTAGTTTTCAAACTTGAGAGGGTAGGTTGAATATGGATTTACTTATAAAAAATAACTAGTAGGTAGTATAAATAATACTTAGACCAAAGAGTTATGACTAAGCTCAATTGGTTGTTCGCTAAGTTAATTTCGATTATATCGTTCCAACGCCTTTCGTTCAATTTTATTTTTAACCAGGTGTATTGTCTACTTATTTTACGAAAATGAGTAAATATGCATTGTTATATAGATTTAGTAAAAAGAACTCAAATAATTGCTATGCATATTCAAGGTAAAAATTTGTCAGAAGTAACCAGAGAGACCGGTGTAAACGTAAGTAGTTTTTTTTAACGCTTTTAAACAAAAAACTCCTATATAATAATCATTATTGGATATTATATATTTCTGTTTTATTGTTGCAGAGAAAAACAGTTGTTCTATGGATATGATGATTTGAAGAAGAGGGTTCTTTGAAACACCATCAAAGAGCTGGCAGACTAAAAGTAATAAACATGTTGCAGCATCAAACCATGATAAGGGAATACGAAGAAAACGGACGTCGGTCGACGAACCACTATGCTATATATATACTTATTTTCTGTATTAACTGGAGACCTTGTTATGTGTGTTTAACTTAATATCCGTATTTAAAACAACTTAAAAAAGTTATGAACACTTGATGTGTTGTTGTGCAATTTTATAGTTTTTAGCCTACATTTTTAATCCTTTTGACCTTTGTGATAATATAATTATCTGGTATTTTTTTGTTTTTGTTAAAGTTACATAAGCTTCAAACCTCTTTCCAATTTTGGAAACGAATACTTAAGCTATGGCCTCAATAAGAAATTATATATAATATTATAATTTTATTCGGTGATTAATAAACGGTGATTGTTAAATTTGATTAAGAAATTGTAAGAAATAAACATATTATTTTTTAATAGTGCCTTTTGTCAACTGTTTACCTGCATTTTTTTCATTTTGCTGAGTAACTGCCCACTTGAATATTATATTACAAATAAATATCCACTTGTTAGCTTTGATTTAATATTCCTTCCAACTTCTTTTGTTACTTACAAAAAGACTTACAAAAAAACTTACAAAAAGTGTGAGTACTACGTGAGATTTGAACTCATGGCTCATTGATTTACGCATCTATCTGCACATGCTAAACCGCTGGGTCAACATGACTCTAATTTGAACGATGAAATTATGAACTACAATCAGTTGTTGACGACAATGATGACGCATGTGTCTATTATTTGTTAAACTAAAAGTCAAGTTTATACTTTGTGAGATTGCCTTTGCTCGCCACTTAGCTGTGAAGAAACCAACGCCATCTAGTTTAATTTTCGAAAACTTGAACTCTAACGTGCAAGGGAAAATAGGCGTTAAGGTATCTAAGCACTTTTGATGGGTGACTGTACACTGGTATATCTTCGAAGTTAAGGTCTAAAGCAAATCTCACTAATACGTACAGCATATCTTTGTGGAATGTGACCGATACAAAGACAAGAGAAACATTCTATTAAAGTCATTGAAATTGTCCGCAATGAATGTAGGAGTTTTTAATGGCATCTTAACGAAACCTAACTGTAGTGAAGCAAAATTTTTATATTCGTTTATAGATTTAAGAAAGTAGATTATAATTTGTGATAAAAGTGTAGATAATAGTAGGTACGATGGGATTGACTTCGTCGCATTAGTGTACGAAAATCCCTTAAATAAAAAATAATAATAAAAATAACTCACTAATATTTTTATGTACGTGTGTGTATGTCTATGTTTGTTACTCCTTCACGCTCAAACATCTTAACGGGTTTGAATGAAACCATGTCCTGGAACAGCACATAGGATAATTTTCTACTTTCACGCAAGCAAAACCGCTGGTAGAAACTAGTAAAATATAAGTAGTGGGCCTACTACGGAGAGGATTATAACTTGCCCAATACCAACAAAATATAGGTATCATCAAGAGTAGTCGATAAACAAAAAAGTTATAGCCGAAATATCTGTTATGAATTTTGGTGTTAACAATTAACAGACATGTGACTGTAGAAATCTCGGAAGATTTGCTACAGTTTATTAAAGAGTGTCAGGCTTACATCCGAAATACCTCAACAGCACATTACCAAATTTAAATTAGAACTATCAAAATCGGCTTACAACACAAACGAAAGGTTAAAAATATCCACTCGATTTAAGAACCTCTTCCTTTCTTGAAGTCGGTTGAAAACATAAGAAGCTCGTTACCGATAACGTTGGTGGCTCGAGCTTTTCCGAGGATGCCCGAAAATTCTCGAAGACTCCCGAGGATGAACGAAGATGCCCGAGCTTGATTTATTGTCAAGATAGCTGACGTTGCCGTCATAACTCACACAAGTCGAGTACTTGGCAAAAACTCGACGAGACGCTCCGATAAGTGAGCCATAATTGTTGTGATTTTAATATTGTCGTGTAACTTCGTGTTAGCGTTAAAGAAATTAGATTTTGTTCGGGTTTTAGAGAAAAAATCTTGGCTAACCTTTGAGCTGTCTGGTGGAAAAATTGGAACAGTTTACTAGCTATGCGCATGTCAATATTCGTGTTCAAGAAATCTTGACTATAAAAAAGTATTCTGTAGCTAGATAGCTATATATAATAACTAGATAATTATTTTCTGTGAAATCAAATGAAGTAATTGAGACAACATTGACTAACGCAGTGCATTTTCAATGCTATGTTTACACATTTCCAAAAACAAAGAAATACCATTCAATAGAATTCATTCAGTCCAAAGTAAAGCCACAAAAATACAAAACCAATCAATAACGATGATATCACCTAAAACAAGAGATCAAAATATGAAGTTGATATCATTTTAAACAATATATTATTCCAAAACCGTAAACAACACGACATATTCAATGCAGTCATTAATCCAGCAACAGCCTTCCATCACGACCGCACAATGATCGATTAAGCCATTACCGACCACAATACAATATCCACCTGTAGAACATACATACATACGTGCTATTGTTACAATATAAATTAATCAACAATCAAATGCAAATAAAAAGGTACAAACGACATTGCTGGGGTGTCGATTGAGTCCGCTCGAGGGTGCTAATCCCAGCCCGACAGGTAAGCTTCGCTAATTTATCATCCCTAAACAATAGGGTTGAGTACATACCCTCTATGTAACGAAATAGAGGGTACAATAAACAAAGAGTGAGTTATTACTCTATTACGCAAACGAGACTGTGTAACCTTATAGTGTTACGTAAAAAATTTCACGTAGCTATAGTTTTTTTTTTTGGTGGGTAATTATCAAATAATTTAAGGGAGTGTCAGACTTTTACTGACTAAAACAAACCTGTGTTATTCCAGTTGCATTTTTCGTTCTAGGACCACGGAGACTCTTTTGAACGATCCCGCAACTAGCTCTGGCAGGCATCGCAGGTCCTCACGGATATGACAAGTTCGGGAGGTTCCTGCATCAGATTCAGGCGGAAGAAACGCCCGGGTGTCACCATTGTGTGGACCGCCCGGAGGACACGGTGGAGCATACGGAGGAGGTGTGCCCCGCTTGGGCGGAGCACCGCCCTCCGCTCCTCAGTGTCCTCGTGGAGGCAATCGGCGGCAGCGATATTTCGCGTGGGGCCCTGGTTCGGGCTATGGTCCGGAGCGAGGAAAAATGGCAGGTGGTTGCCTCCTTCTGCGAAGCAGTAATGCTAGCGGCCTCCTCCTTGAGGTTGCACGCGTGAGGGAACGAAGGTCCTCACGCCCCAGCCGCCGTAATTTCGACCCCGACTACCAGCCATAGTAGACGCGGGCTTGCGGACGTTGAGCAATTGGTAGCTCGCCCTCCGGCTGTTTGGTAATTAACCAGACCGAGCCCAGTCGTCAACAGCGCGTAGTGATCCGCGCACTCCTCAAAGAGATGTCAGAAAACTGTAGGGGCTTAGCAGGGCCGATGCCCGCTAGCTAGGACCGCGGGGAATTTCTGAAACGGAAACCCGTAGTCCTAAAATGCATAGGGTAATTGAAGGACACAGGTGTGGTTTTAGTCAGTAAAAGTCTGACATGCTCCACCCAAAACGCGAGAAGTCATAGGATGATTTCCCACCTTAAAAACAAAAAAGCTCTGGCAGGCATCGGCCCTAGTGATCACCGTCAATTATACTGACATCTCTATGGAGTTGTAAAGTTGTGAAAATCTTAGGGAAATATATATTTGTTTTTATTTATTTATTACAGCTTAAAATACTTACAGCTTAACCAAACTAAAAATAAAAACAAACATAGACGACAGCAAGCCAATTACAAGTCTTCACCTAAAGTGTGTAAATAAATGAATATGTGTTTAAGAGTTCACTGAAAGATAAGCATAGCTTGATACTTTGAAGATTTTTTAAGATAGGTACAGAGGAGCACTATGAAATAAGTTCACCTTTACGCCTTTTTACGCCTATTAATGAAAAACAACTTCAAAGAAACGGAAATGGAGTTTTGAAAATTGTATCTAAAAATCCAATATTTTTTAAGGGGTGGGTAGAAAATAGAAATAACACAAATTGCGTGTAAAGGTAATTTACTCAGTAATTTTATTAAAAAAAGAAAACTAAGTGAAAAAGACAAAGAAAAATTATGGATTTTTTCTGGTAAAATCTATTATATGTAGGTATGGGATTGGATCCGGCGTCATTTTTCTAGAAATTAGCAATTGCGTTCATGGCAAATTGCAAAGGCAGTAGCAAACAGTAACATTATGTAGCTAGCGTCTGTCCTAGATATTTGATCCGTTTTCTTTGAAACAATAAAACAACATCTATACCTATATTTTAGTAAAAACTGGGCAAGTTTTAAACTCAAATTTAAACATCTTGGAATTCCGAAAGTACCTATAGTTTCTTGACTTCAAATTATGAAATCGAAGTAAGTACCTACGTACCTTGGACTTACTTCTGTCATACTTACTCGACGTGGCTCCTGAGTTACATAAATAATAGCTTTGAATCGTATCTTCTAGAGTATCATACAGTAAGGATAGTTCTTCTGTGTTTTCTAGCAGTGAGACAGTTAGAGCTTTAAAAAAAAAGATAGTTTAAAATTATTTCACTCTAAAACCGCTCACCGCATCGCTACCGGCTGCTGTCATTTCAGTATGAATCGGCCCTAATGATCAGTGTCATACGCAATTAGTCAATTTGTTTCAGTTGAAAACCAGCGTCAGGCACCTAGTCTCCTGGCATTCATGCTGAATTGGACCTGTTTTGGTGCAGCCGTGAGGCACACATGTGTATTTTTTTTTAATTTCGTATTACCTAATGTGTTTAGCCTTGTGCTATGTCAAATAAATTCTTTTTTCTTTCTTTCTTACAATATGCAACGGCCGAAAAAGAGCGGTCCTATAATACCCCCTTGCTTAAAAATGTTGCATGTTTGCATTATTACATATATATAAATGCATTATTTTCCATTTTAAATTCAAACCTGCACACGAATGAGGTAAATGTGAAAATATCGAATTCACGTTTCAATTAGGAGCTGCGTATGGCGAGTAATCTCTCTTTTCATAGCGGATTTTAGCTTATACGAGTACCCATCAACAAAGAGAGCTTTCATCATTTTCCAATATGTCTATATCGATGATACATTCATTATGTCAAAATATTAATCGCGCTACGTCAGTTTTAATTAATTTTTAATTTGAGTCTGGTAAAATTGAGCAGAAATATATACAGACTAGCTTTGGCATGAAGAAAGAAAATATTGGCCTATGTTACTCAGTGATAAAGTAGCTTTCTATTGGTAAAAGAATTTTGAAAATCAGTCCAGTAGTTTTTGAGTTAAATCGTAACATACAAATAAACAATCAAACAAAAAATTAAATCTTTCCTTTTTATAATATTAGTTTAGATATCAAGTGTAATGCGAATCATACCTACACACTTTGTACATAAATTAAGAAGCAAGCAAGGAAGTGCTTAAATTAATATATCATTTCTGTTCCATTCATATTTAAAATTCATCACACGGACACGTCTTATCTTAATTTTAATTTGACTGAATAACATGTAACTCAACACTGCTTCACAAAATCATTACTGCATAACGGCTTTAAGTATTTTCTGCAAAATGTCTTGGCAAACTTGACATCACCATCTTGATTTCATTCCTTTTCATACCTACTCCCTATATTGGACTAATAGTTCGGACCAAAATATAAAGACTGGGTTTCATTACCCCACTCTGATACAAAAGAACAATCGAACCATGTACTCAAGCAGCAATGGAGTAGACTTCTTTGAATCTGTGGATTAATACGAAAACGGGATTGTGGTAACCCTCTCCCAAATATTTCAAAACCGGTTCGAATGTCCAGGAACAAGAATTCGTGACCATTTTGCGGTTTTTATTAAAAGTAATAAAAGTCGTGCAATAAAGTTGAAAATAATATGTAATGCTTCCTTTGCACGTACTCAATGCATTTTCGGATGTAACACTGCTTGAGTTTCCATATGGAGTTTCTAACAAAAGTATCAAAACCTATGAAATAGTAGTTTTGAAGTATATTTGCAACGAAACGAGCTAAATAAAAAATCAGCTTCGAATTTTTAAGAATGTATATCAGATAAAAACTTTATAGACAAGGCAAATTCACTGTACCAAGACGTAATATGCTTTACGCATTATCTATCAGCCGATCTTAAGGTGGTACAAAAGTACTTCGTAAAAATTTACAACTCCTAATCTAACATTGTCTATAAACCGCTTCTGCTTACATCATTTGGTCCATAACAAAAAATGCTAAAAGGGGATCCCAAAATAAGAACAAATAAAATAATCGAATATGAATCCGTCTCGATACCTTTTGTTAATCGATTGTCAGAATAAACATGCGTTTGCCGCATCACTATTCAGGTGAATCGAGTCATGATCAAATCGCACGGGATTCACTCACGTCACAATAACAAAGAAACCGATCGAATAACAAAAGAAAATAATAAGTGAAGCCTTAAAGCATTACTTATCGTTGCAAGGTCACTGATCAATAATAGTGGCAGGTTGTGAAATCCGACCTTCTGGTTACTTCCTATTTTTACTTGGACGCTTCTTCATATTATCAACTGTTTTGGTTATAAATGTAGGTATTTCTTTATAACTGTTGTAAATATTCTTTTTTTTAATCTAAATGAAATTCCCTGGCTCATGAGCTAGTTATAAACTGTATTACAGGAGCCAGTGCATTCCTCACGATATGGATACAGTTTTGTCGACATATTTATGAAATTTATTTTAAATGGATATGTAAATAAATTTAAAATGTAAACAAAATAAAATCTTAAATTAATATTAGATTACTGTTTAGTTGATGCCAAAAATTAATGTCATGAATAAATTTAAAATCAGTTTCAAAATTAAAATGCATTGAAAATCAAAAAATAATCCTATTTACTTATATAGTTAAACCCTACTCCTACTTTCCTTTCTCATTTGTTATAAAGTTTTTCTTATTTCAAAATTATTGAAGCATTTTACTTTAAAGCTAATACAATGCTTTAAATGTAATATTACAATGCTTTGCTGCTGCTTGTAAATAAACATGATACTCTTAAGGAAACTTGGCAAGCCATTTGTCTTAGTTGGCTTTTCTGCCTAAGCAATAAGAATAAGTACCTTTTTTATCAAAATAATACATTAAAACCTATTTTTTTTAGCAGTATTCTGAGTCCACAAATAAAATAAATACAGTTTTTTTTTTTGTAACTGTACTTTAATGCATTTTTCACAGAATACTACTCAAAAAAATATTTTTTTATACGTTGAATTTGGGATCGCGGTCTCGGTCTAAAGAACCCCACGACCCAAAATATTTTAACCTAAAACATTTCGCTTGTCCAAAAAATTGAAATCCTAAACACGACTCCCAGAAAACTGAATCTTATTATACTTTTATTGATTTCCCTCGACATTACCTACTACCCATTACTCCACCACACTCGTGATATCTCATTAACTATGTTCCGTTGTCAGGAAGGTTTCCGTTTCAAACGGAAATAATTAGGAACAAGAAATGTGAAAAGATTTACGGTACATAGTCAGACTGTCATTGTATTATGTCATACAACTCGACGATGCATTATACATTCTTTTACAAATCGTAATTTTTCAGAGCTTTTAATTTTCCATGTGATAAAATGCGATTTCTCATAAAAAAGGATGGGGTGGCGTGGAAGTATACCTTACCTTCCCGAATACGGAGAAACCTGCCACCGCAGTTATGGATTATATTAGTTTCAAATACCTAGAACAAACAAAGAAGTGGTTAATACATTTAAAAAATTATTTGTTAATTTTTTGAACTCTCCAGTAATATATTTAAATTGAAGGTCACCGTATCTCATTCAAGGTTTAAATTATAATAGTGTTTTAGTCATTGATGGCATATGAGTAAAAAACAAACCAGCAAAAAAAAACTGATCAACTTTTTAAAAATATTAATATTTTTGCTAAGTGCCGGATTTCCGACCTCCACTACAACATAAACAAAAACCGGTTGGCTGATACCAAACCTAACGAATACACACTTCTCGACTACAATACAAAAAAAAATACAGGCAATGGGCATTCTGTCAATAACACACTTTCGATCTGTAGCTGTCATTGGCATTCATTTTCATCTAAACTAATATTTAAAAACCCGCCAAGTGCGACTCGGACACGCGCCAAGGGTTCCATACCGTCCGTAGCTAAATGGCAAAAAAAAACACGTTTGTTGTATGGGAGCCCCACTCTAATATTTATTTTATTCTGTTTTTAGTATTTGTTATTATAGCAACAGAAATACATCATCAGTGAAAATAGAATAGAATAAACTTTATTGTACACCAAAATAGTAACAAAACTTTTACACTAGGTAACTTAAATCTATCGTTCACGGTCCAAGCGGTACGATTGTGGAACGCGTTGCCGGTGCCAATTAGGCAAGCCCAGTCACTAGCTTCTTTCAAAAATCTAGTCAAAGATCATTTCCTTTCACTCTAATTGCTGTCCTGCCTCTACCTAAATTCAGTTCTTCCGTCACTAACCCACCTTATTGTTCTTTTCTTTTTCCATCTCTTTGTATGAAATTGTGTAACTCTTATTATTTATATATATATATATAATATTTATAATTATGTTTATATATTGTCTTTTATATAATTAGTATATCATTTTAATATAATATTTACGTTATTAATTTGCAGTACACCGCAGACTACCCCCCTTTTTCTATTTCAAGTTCTTCCATTCCATCCTAAGGTTGTCTGGTAGATATCGCTCTCAGCGATAAGACCGCCTTTGTACCCGTAGATTTAAGTTAGTGTAAAAGTTTTGTTACTAATTTGGTGTACAATAAAGTTTATTCTATTCTATTCTATTCTATTCTATCTATGGGTACAAAGGCGGTCTTATCGCTAACAGCTATCTGTATATCTACCAGACAACCTTAGGATAGACTGAAAATTTCAACTGTCTAGCTATCACGCACGGTTCATGAGATATAGTATGGTGACAGACGGATAGACAGACAAACAGGTAGACGCAGAGCGGATTCTTAGTAACAGGGTCCTGGTTTACACTTTGGGTACGGAACCCTAAAAATGGAAAAAATGTTTTTTTTTTTTTAGAAGAGAAATACTGGCTGAGTTATGCTGCTTTTTATCTCCAAAAGGCACGTTTCCTGCCTGTAGGATAGATAATGGGAATAAGGCCACTGGAAAACTTAGTTTTTCTTTACAAGAGAGACAGCTGACACGTGATTCAAGAATTTATGAGACTATTCGTACCTTTATTTTTAGAGGAAGCGATGGAAAAATCATCACCAAATATGGGTCTTTTGATGGACTTGTCTTGAGATGAGCTAACGGGAATATTACCATAAGTATTTTATTTGCCAAGTTTGGCAATCGTATTGATGGTTGTCGTGTTTGAAGTACCGTTCCATTTTATGACAGCCTCTTGAAGAAAGGTACTACGGATTTTAATGATCAGGAGCCTCACAAATGTTGGTACAAATTATCAGTCATTGAAAAAGTATTGCGAGGTCCTCGCGGCCAAGTGAAACCTAATTTTTGTGAAAGAAAGTAACATAGAGGTGATAATACCTCTTTTAAATTCCCGTAGTCATAAACGTGACAGGATTAAATATCGTGATTTAGGAAATTGAACTAAATTATCATATTGAAAAGTCTTTTTATGTTTTAGAGTTGCATAATAAAACTGTTAGATTGAAACAAAGCTCTTTAATTGAATAGTTTTAGTATGGTACTCTAAAAAAATAATAAGATTCTTCAATATAATAATTTACTTCAAATGTATTTAATTCATTAACGCTCAGGCGGTAGCCGGCGCCCGCAAGCCATTGTCTTACTATTGTGTCTCTAATTACGCACGTCAAAAGGTTAAAGCACAATACGTAATTTGCAATTTCATAAATTCCGCGATTTAATCGTAATATTTAGCTGACCCGGCGAACTTGGTACCGCCTAACTGTCAATGAATGTAGTATATCTTTCGATATAGTCAACCGATTGCAATGAAACAAAGCCTAAGTAATATATCAAATTACACATAATGTTTTGTTTCTGCACCACCCTAAGGTCGACTGGTAGAAAATGCCCAAGTACAGTGTTTATTACTGTGCATAAAGTTTTAATAAATAAACAAATAAAATAATTATAATATATAAAAGTTATCTACATCTATTTCGTACATTTTACGATATGCGCACAACTAAAAACTTCTACAGATTTATTATAACTAAAGATTGAACCGGGATTTCAGTAGAGGTATTATCAACTCTATGTTACGTACTTCCACGAACTTCAGATAAATATGTATATCCTTCCTATTTCCCGACCTCTGGTAATAACAGACGAACTGGTCGATCCTCAAGTTTTTTTTTTTCAAACAATGTTTACCGAGGTCATTCTGTGGATGGGTGAACATCTTAACATACCGAGATTCCTCCGTACCTCGGAAAGCACACTAAGCGCAACGGCTCAACGACGGATCAACATTCTTAATGTCATTAGTAGATCTTTGACAGCCGTTACGGTTAGTCAGAGGCCAGAAAATGTAACGCCAGTCTTGTCCAGGATGTATTGTGTTACCCAGTTACTGGGTTATGAAGGTCAGATAGGCAGTCGTTCCATATAAAATACTGGTCTCCATCTGCATCGAGTTTGATTAGAAGGTAAACCCACCTTGCTTGGGAAGAGCACGCCATAGTCATGGCGGTAGGTCCCCACTTCATGACGCCAAGAACCGTCACAGATGGCGAGACACTATCAGTAAGAATCTAATCCAGCGGGAATTTCACGACCCTCAGTAATGAGGAGTACGCCTCGAGGAGGCGGAGGAAAGTCCCTATTTTAGGAGTGGCTGGCAGCAGGGCCGATGGCCGCTAGGCCACGGGGATTTTCTGAAAAGGAAACCCGTGATCCTGAAACGCAAAGGGTAAATGAAGGACACAGGTGTGGTATTAGTCAGTAAAACTCTGACACACCGTCGCGCTCCACTCTAGAGCAAGAGAGTCATTGGATGATTTCCCACCTAAAAAAACAAAAAACTTCCTTGGGCCTTTTGCTAGACAGATTGATTGAAAAAGAACCGCACCGTCTATAGTCAAACTTTAAAGACCATTACAATAAAGAATGACAAAATAAATATTTTATCTCATTAGTTATTTAAGAGATGAGTAGAAGCAGTATAATGTATCAACTGCTTGGTATTCTACGCAAGTTATGAATGTCAAACAGCGAAATAAATCCGAGCACATTACACCGAGCTTTGCTATGATTCTCGTAGGCGACTTGACTGTAAGACGACAAAAATATCCTCATACAAAACCATAAACATCTTCTATTGTTTCATTTATTGTCGTTTCGTGTCAGACTGACTGCAGGTTGACTAGCTGAATGATGAAAAACACGGCACAGATAATTGGTTTCTATAGAACTTGTAAATTCAGGAATTAATTCCACTTGTGTTCTTTCAGTTGCCCTTTTCATTCCAGGTACACATTCATTTGATCAGCGCATGTAATAAAAAGGTTTCGCTGTTTACATCATCGTAGTCCCATGTTATATGAGGCATCTTTTTTTACTTTTACGTATATTAGATTGATCAGTCTATTGGCATCAACCGGACACAAGACCAGACAAATTGAGGCGAAATGAAAAGGGTATTTCTGAACCTACTCTTCTCTGATTGGGTAAAATTGAGAGCAGAAGTTATGCGAATGAAGTCACAAGTAACAACCAGTTTCATATAAGGATCTTATACGAATTCACGGAATCAACAAGGTTCTGGATAATTTTATGAATATGGAACAGTAAATTCAGTAGCCCGCGTTCTATTAGTTCCTATACATAGTTTTGGCTTTTACTGATACTTGTATGAAGAACGTGTAGAATTTATATGTGTTTGATTTACTGTTGGTGGTTTATTACACTCTGGACATAAAATCTACATAAAATACATTCACAAACAAACAAAAAAACAACCCGCAAAAAAAATAAAAATGTTCGAATGTTTTGACAATTTTTCACCGTTATCCCTTAATTTAACACCCGTGTTGATGGTCGTTTAGTCAGGACCCGTAAATCAAACACTCAGCAAGTGAAATACAATACTTTTTAGGTTAAAGAGCATACCCCTTACTATGGCATGCCAATGCCGACAAGATTCCACTGTAAAAGAGAGACGGATATATACAAGACAAATATTACTATCCCTGTTCACAACGGGTTAATGATGGCAATAATGTCTATAGCATATGTCATAGTAGTGGCCGTGGGGGCAGATTATTACATTCAAACCGTTTTAACACTAAAGTGATATATTGGATATCATATTACAATTCACATACCTAAAAATATACAGTTTCTGTAAATGCATGTCACTGTAGGTGTCGTTAATATTTTTTTATTGCCAATAGATCAAAAAAATTCTAAACTGGTGTATCATCTTACTAAAAAATTACTTTATTGACTTCTCTTACGGTTTATAGGTTTATAAATTCGTCATTTTTGTCAGCGTTCTATGGATATTGCAGTTCATTATAATTTGTAGTCTTTGAGATTTTAAATGTGTTGATAGAACTTTTTATCGAATGTCTTCTTTAAAGTTTAGTTGCTTTGCAACTAAGAGCGCTGTTAAATGACTGATACTTTAAATTTGTATATAGATACTCATAAAAACCATCATTCTATCCGGCCAAATTAGAACATTTAGGTAAATGTACTCGCGTCAAGAAAATGTCAGAGTGATAATCATAAACAATATCTTTGTCAACTCGCAGAAGAGTCGAGTACAAAAAGTTGTCTGCAGAGGAATACTGAACTCCTTTAGTATAATGATTTATTACATTGAAACCGAAACCCTAATAAAATAAAAGCCGATACCGTAGCACAGAATTTCTTAGAAAAACACTACACCAAATAAATCAAGAAATATACAGTATATTTAGACTTACAGACCCCAAGATACGAATCCAATCACAGTATCTTTGACGGGAGAATTGAAGAAATAAAACGTAAGCTCGAACAAGTGAGTGATAACGATCGATAAAATCTACAACGTCATGCGAATATGAATAAAAACATTCTGTGAGTTATGCAGACTTGAAAAAGTACGAATAAGTGACAGGACGCTGACTAAACATAACATTATCTTAGGAACGTACGTCATATTTACTACACATAAAATAACAAAAGAAGCAACTTATATAAAAGATATAAATAGAGCCTTCCATAATAAACTGTCTAGTCCCATATTCTATGATATTATGTCTAATAAATAAGTCTCAAAAGTTGTGTCACAAGGTCACATGGACAATAGAAAAAACACGCTCCATAAAAATGGTATTGCCATACCGATATTGGCAACTTATTATGTTATATAAAAATTAATAGAATCTTTTTTGAAAAGACTTCAAAGGCTAAGTAATCAGTAAAATGAAAGGTAAAGTTTTGCCCATATTTACGTAAGAACCGTTCTCCCCTATAAAAATCTCATTGATACCAAACAAGTTTTTAACAATCACAATATTATTGGAAGTTCTCACCATAGAATAAGAAAAAGTAATTTGCAAAAGTAAAAGTGGTTTTTATACAACTTCAATTGCTATTAAGCCCTACAAAATATTTAGTTGTATTGAATTGTAAATGAAAAAAAAAATGAGCCTAGATTTAATCTTAATAAATTGGTTCCATCAGTCACAATCCTTTTTCTTTCAATAAAATGACTGGTAGAAGCACTTCTTATCTCTAGGGCAATAATAATGCAGATATCGAAGATCTGAGTACCGTTCGTTGACAATGGCACCGCCATCATTACGCGGCATTGTGTTCCTACAAGGTCAAGCCTCTCAGAACTCCTGAACTTGAGCCTTATAGGAGCGTATGCAAAACAAACTTAGAAATGACCTGATGAGTAGATATGCATTGTTTTGAAAAGTTATTTGTAATGCCTTTTATCGGCAAAATTGGCATATTTACAGTTTCTGATGAATGACTACCACTGATCTCAAAAATCGTTTGGTTGAAGGACCTTATGCAACAACGAATATTTGGAAGGTAAATTTTTTTTGCAAAATCACTTTTCACTTGAAACCAGTATAACAGTACATCAATGATGAAGCAGGTACAATAAAATATCTCAATACAAATGCTAACACAAAGGACCTTGAACACGGTTCAGATATGCATGACCGTTCAAAATTTAATTCAGCGATAAAATTTGGTGCAGATGTTTCATACCGTCATGCCCTGTATGAGCTTATAAAAACTGTATAGCATGCAGACAAGTGTCAAGAGGAGCATAACGTAGTATAACGCTGTGCCAACACCTACGTTAACGTTTAACCTACCTTGAAGTTTTGCCAATTCGTGAATTTTCAAATTGTTGGTTTTGGGACAGACATATTTGCTAGCAGCATTTGTGACTGTAAGCTATTGCAGAAACTTTATTCCGATTGTTGACTTATCTAGAATTTATACTTTCTATAAAATTATTATATAAAGAGCAATGTTGGCCCAGTGGTAATGAACCCACTTACGAATTGTGCGTCGTGGGTTCAAACTCAAATAGACCCTTTACTGTGTGTAATTTAATAAATCACCACTGCTCTTAAAATGGTAATAAAAATAATATGAGAAAAATCTATATGTCCTAGAACCAAAAATCCTAAAACATGTGACATCCACAAAACTGCACCGGAACCGCGTAATGGATTACAGCCTATTCCTTTTTCTAAAGTGGAGGCCTTAGTCCCAGTAGTAGGAACATTATGAGACTGATTATGCTTTTCAATAAAATTATACCAAAAGACGTCGTCTACTTTCATACTATGCGACAATAACGGAATATTCCGGAAGAAAATATACGCTGGATGCTCAATGCAAGTTAAAATGAAATTTAATTCGATGTTAACAATATAAAGTTGTTTGAACAAGTGAAATGTCATCAAAACCGGACACATTACGAACTAATTATAGCTAATTAGACGCTCTGCTATGTGATGTTTATCATGCGTTTCGAAGATGATGAGTGCCTGTCCAGCAGTGGATTGACGCAGGCTGATGATGATGATAACGCTCCAACACATACTGTCCTTGCTACTGTTATTGTATGTTTACTAATCTATTGTAAGTTTATAAAATCTAACAACAGTAGCAACACGAGAGAGTTTTCAACATAGGTAATGCGAAAATGTAATCGTGAGGTAGATAGGTACAGTTAGCCTTCTTTGTTGACAATAAAATGCTACAGCACCATTTTTATGAAATCACACATTCTGTTCATGTGCATACAGTAAAGACATAATACCAGACTATAGGAGCGTCTCAAATCCTCAAGGGCATCTATTATCCTGTAGAAGCCCACGCAAAGGTTTTTGTCGTACAAGCACATAACGCCGATGACAATCTAGAATTCTTACGTGTCTAGAAATATCAAGAAAGTAGATAGGTACAATGGTAATCTTGTCACGTCAGCATGGAGCGTTTTAATCTGGCATTTTGATCCTGGGACAAAGTAAATTGCTTTTGGGTCGATAATTACGACGGAGATTATATTCGTGTCATCGACAAAGACATTTACATAATCGATACACAAGTGGAATTTTAAGGGTATACAACAATCGGCTGCTTCCTTCTTTGGATATTTTGCCATTGATTTCTTCTTCAATGTCAAGACCGTATCTGACGTTAAAATTAAAAAATTGTTGAGGTGTAGAATTGAAGAAGGTGTATCAATAAAATACCTTGAACTAATACTATTTAATATTAATAATAAAAATATTTTGGAATTGAGTTACGGAGATAACCAATGCTAAGTATTCCTACTACTTGGCTTCTTGTGGGTAGCGACTAATAATGAAAAGTTTTCTTACTAGAAAAATATAATTTTCCTAGTAAGAAAACTTTTCATTATTCCCACCGACCAGAGTTGTCAGTCTAACTTTGCGTCTGCCTTTCTTTTCCAAAAGTTGAATGAAACCTCTTTCATTTTCTCGTATTACGTTCGCAGTTCTCTATTGTGTGGAAGTACGGATTCATTTGGTTCTCTCTCTTCAGAATTCGTATGGTTTTGAATTCTTAAACCTTATACTTTTTAATATGTCTCGGTCGATTGAGTAGTTTATTCAGATATCTTTCTCACGGTTTCTACATTTCAATTTGTCTAGGATAAAATGCAGTTGTTATAAGCAGTTCCGTGTTTACGCCCCTGAGTAGGGTTCTCTGTGATTAGAATAGACTTTTAAAATCTAAATTAATAGTTTTAAAGCAAAGTTGATAAGGAATTCTATAATCAGGAAGTTAAAAATGTGTCAAGTACATTTGTAGGTCCTTCTTTTTTATTTAAATATCAGATTTGAATAGATCACCCTGATAACAAAGATTAGTTCCAGCAGGCACTGAATTATCATTATTTTTTTAGGCGAGGCCTAGTTTTCCACGACATGAAAATATTATGTTAATTTCGGTTATCAAGTAACCCACTGGTACTAATACTAGCAGATTCATGGTTGAAGGCATATGTAACGCTGGCCTACATTTTGTCTATGCAAATGAAGAGGAAACCGTCAGGGCTGGAAGCGGTAAAGTAAACCGTTACAAAGTAAACCATGTTTTTACAGAACTAACAATACATGTGACAAGGGACGATAAGTTGGAGGCTCAAGTGACATTATCGTATGACAAAAAGCTAGAACTCCACTGCAAAATATGTATGTGTCTGCAAATCATGATCAAAGTTATTTCAAAGTTTAAATTCGTCAAATGCAGTTCGGAATGTCTGGACAATAGTACAACGTTCAAATACGACAAAAACTGAAGAAACCTTGACAACTAAATCATCGTTCGCTCAAAAAAAAACATTTGCATATTCCCCATATCAATCTAGATGAAATAAAAATTGATTGATTCTAAGCCATATTAGTACCGGTCATTTAATCATCACTCTATTTAAAAATCGATTCGAAACGTTTGGCCCAGCCTAGACCAGAATTTATTGATTGAAAAACTACCTACGACATAGCTAACAAAGAATTTAAAACTGCTTCATTAAATTACTTGGAAGAAGTAGTACGTAAATGTTAACTACAGTTTTCCCCCATAAATTTTGGTGTGCCAAAAGATCTGGGTTTTATTAATAACACCGTTATTTTCGCAATCCTGGGTTAAAACAACTAATTAATCAACCTAAACGAATATTAATTAATACATTCTAATCTTAATAGGCACAACAATTTGGCATGCTACCATGCTACTGTTAATGTTAAACTCTCTCTATACCCACCAAATGTAGTAGGAACCTCGAAAGCAAACAAGAAATAATTTTGGTACTGGATTTTCAAAAACTTCAGTCTCATTAGCATATGTCACTTGCAATAAAAGTATGAACTTTTAACATAATCGAAGCGAGTTCATTGGCTCCATATGACCTTGGTTTGCGGAATCTTTCGAAAGGCTCATTTATTTGACCATTTGCTTTCCTTTTTTGTATCATTTTGATACTTTTCCTTTTACTTGTTTTATTTTCATTTTTTGCGACCATTCCTTTTGATTTTGAGGTTTTTTTTCGTAAAATGTTGTTAGTCGTCGCCCACAGAATTAATTACTTGATTGGTTTTTCCTTATTATTTTAATACGGATATTATTTTTATAATATTCACACAACTATCACACAACGTCGTCTAGTCCCAAGCTAAGCAGAGCTTGTGTTATAAGTACTAGACAACTGATAAACATACTTAAATATTTCTAAATACATATACATTATAGATAAATTACTCCCAGACACAAAAAAAATGATAGTGCTCATCACACAAACATTTGTCCTTGGTGGGAATCGAACCCACGACCTCCGGCATATCAGTCAGTCACTAACCACTAGACCAACAGGCCAGTCACAACAATTTATCTATACTTTTCATCAGGGTCTTATTCTTGAATAATTTGTATAAAATGGAAACTATTTATTTCATAATGATGTTTTGTTCAGTTACGGATATTGTACAAGAAAAAATATATTAAACCTTATGAAGTAAAATAAATTAAACTATAATATTTATCCATAATAAATAGAATTTTCAAACTGCCAAGGAAAGGACACAATATTGTACACTAATATAAATGGAGTAGAAACACACTCATATTATACAAGCGAAAGATTCTATGTGTAACATACACATATGTTACTTTTTTACGCTACAACGGCTGAAAAGATTAGGATGAAACTTTACAGTATTGAAGCTTATTTGAAGGAGAAGACGCTGGCGGGAGTTAAGATCATCGCAAATTGGATAATCATATTGTATATAAATACTAAATAATAATAAAAAAAACAACGAAAATGAGAAACTCCTCCTTTTTGGAAGACGATAAAAACAGTTACTTCTACTTGATGTCATTGCCCTTAGGGCAGGTCCAAGACTTTATAAATCCAACGGAGATTAATAATAAATTCAAGCATATCGTCAGCATGACGGGATGACACAATACAGGTCAAAGATCATGTGAGAAACGGATCGATTCTTAACAGGCCCAAGTGAGAACTTTTAAAATATTTCAGACACAGGTATAACTTAACAGGTTTTAACTTGCTTAGCAGTAGATTTATCCAATTAACAGTAACATGTCACAAATAAAATGGGTGTTATCTAAAACAAATTAATCACAACATGTAATCGCATCTTAACCCTGAATTTGTCGAGCTAAGGTAAACAGTCACCGTGAATCACCACCAGGGGTCACTAACACAAGAAACCAGTTACAAAAATGCCATAATTTTAAAACGTGAGGATGTTTTTTCGGTTGTTAGTCAAAAATATGGCACTATTCCTGGAATTCCCGCGGGCAGGTTTTAAAATTACATGTTGAAGCAAAAAATAGGTCATCGACTCAATGTTTCAAAAGAGATATCACTCATGCTGTCAGCCCTATGTTATATCAGAAGAGATATAGCGTTGGAACTCAAACGAGATTGTCGAATATTATCCCAAGCTTAAGGTCGACCGTTGAGTTTGAATATGTGAATATTAAGCGATCCAATTTGCAATATTCAAGAAGGGTTAATAAGTGGGTTGTGACAGCTGTTAACGCAAAGAAATTTTATCGTCAGTGTTATTAATAGCAGTTAAAAGCGAGTAATTTAAACTACACTTTTACCACACACATCAAATGAACATATAAATATGACAGACCACAGTTTTAAACAAACAACGCGGGAAGGTGTTCATATTTTAGTTCAGTTCAGAATTATCTACTATCTAAACTCAATTATAAGGGATAAATCAATACAGCCACCTAAGACACGCCGCAAACCGCAGACCGCACCTAACAAGGTACAATTAAAAGAAATTATCACGGACGGCAAATATAAATCACGACTCGGTAATTCGGTCCCCATATTTTTGTTATCGTCGTAGGTTTGAACATATTGCAGCTTGTTCGTTTCGGAAACTTAATTACGAAATGATCCGCAGGGATTTACGAGGTGCCAGTTTCTGGTACGCCTTAATAATGTAACTTGGAATCGTAGATATTGGATTAATTGACTGAATTCTCTACTAGTATAAACTTACACGGATATTTTTGCAGAGATGTACTAGTAATAGAGTCGATTTTGAAACCTTACCTAGTGATATAAGAACTATAGAATATGTTTTATAGAAACCTGAAGAAGAATCAGAAACATTTGTTACTAAGGTGGCGAAGATCAAAATACAAACAGGACAACAACAGGAAAAACTAACTGTATAGTTGTAGCTATCAAGATATCACAATTCAATTCGGAAGCCTACACAATAGAATCCAAGGACAGAATCTACTAAACACACGTGCAAACATAAATTTACATAGGAACCGCCAATCCAGACAAACTTAAACACACTTGAAGTTGTCTCGATTCTAGAGCCTATTTGAATAATATACACATCGACATGGGAATCGACTTTTTCTTTACAAAAATTTAGATTGATAACGTTTGCTATAACTAGGTCAAGAAGTAACGGTGAATGGATTTGAAGAGGTTTTTACGCTAGAAATAGGATAATCGCAGCATGAGGTTAATGTTTATATTAGACGTAGTTATTTTTAGTAAAACACGGATATAAACAAACGTGTGCTACTAGAGTCGTTGTTTGTGAATGTACCAGCTCTAGATCATAATGATAAGGCATGTTTGAGTCAACTCAGAGATACAGGTGAGTCAGCTTTTGTACCTTATGGGTTTCATTGGTTTTTGGGGCAGGTTTTGTAGCTTTTTTATAAGTTACGTGCGTAGCAGAAGTTGGCGACATGGCAACGGTAATTTTGTACCAATTAAAAACGATGCAAAAGACAGGATGTTTTAGGATATGAGAATACGAGACAAAGGTACAAAAGTATATTTAGAAGAAACACGTCAAACGGTGAGAACGACAAACGATAAATTTAAAGAAAACATTCTTCAGAAAGATATTCCTAATTGAATTTTGATCGGGTCGGCGACAAGCTCGCGAGATGCCAAATTTACGAACTGTTGCTCATTTATCTAAGTGAATTCATCATTCACTTTGAGCGATATGCCTAATGAATGTTTTATAAATCATTCAAAAAAGTGCAAAAAAATAATTGTGGCACAAGGATTCTGACAAAATGATATAATGTTTACTTAATATAAAATTGTTTTAACTTGCTCGGTGCCAGATTGAATGAATGAGTCTATTAATTTCAGAAATGTCAAATTTATATTTTTTCTATCTGTTTAGAGACTATCGTCAGAACTTTCTGATTTATCATATTTCTTATTTGTAGGTACAAATTTAAAATAACTACAACATTATGTTAATACTTACTAAAGATATTCAATAAATAGCTTGTTTTGTAGGTTAATTGCACCTAAAAACCCATTACTGCAAAACTTTCTTGAAAGACATTTTAAATTCTTAAAACAAGAGCTTAGATTTATTTGTTTTCGAACGGCTCTGAAAGAACTGTTCTACAATATATCAAAAGGTTTGCTGACACTTTTGTTAAGTTATCTCTACCTGACCGCAGACGTGGGCGCACTTTATTACGTACCGCTAAAGGAAAGGGATTGATTATTTATTGATTTGACGAAAAATTTACACTTTGCATTCCCAGCGTCCTGACGTCATTACTAAAGAATTGGAATTAGTTAGGGAGCCTTGGGAGTTTGGGACTTACTTTTATTCTTATTAGCAAGGAAGGTCTGGGAAATATCAAAAGCTTTTTATAAATATATTGTATTGAAGGGAAAGGACGAGAGGTAATTACAGGTATGATGAGAGTTTGCTTACAAAATGAAATACCCAATTTCATATTTATTGGATAGGTAACATAATTCAGTTGTGTATTATTTATGATTGTATTACGGAGTGATGTGTTTTCATATATCAATATTACTTTTTTTTATCACACAAGCAAGACATAAAAGGTTATTTATGTATGTTTTATTTGATATAACATAATTCAATAAGGAAGATTACGAAGCACATATTTTTATTTACCACAAAGTAGGCATTTTAAAACACTTAGATCTGTTGTATCTGTACAAAATTATATAATTACTAACTGACTCGGAAAACTTTCTTCCATATAAAAGATCAAGGGAAAAAATAGAGAGTGGGGGTAGTAAGGTAAACAATACCCTACTACCTATTCTAAGACCATTCAAAAATACACAAAAAAAAAATCATATAATTTCAGAGAAGTTCCATAACAAACACAGTGTCATGAGATTTTTATGTATTAGATGTATATTGTCCAGCAGCGTAGAAACCAATTTAATTACATTAATATATACATATTAAATATTATAACTTAATAGGTATTTAAACAAACTGAAAATAATAATATGTACAAACGGGTAGAAAAAGAACTCATAGGGCATCAAAACATTCGTCCACATCGATGTCAATGGGAAAAGTGCCCAGAACGCTGGCAGCATTGCCACGCTGGATGGCAATGCTGATTCGATGATCGAAGAAAAGCCCAGCTCTCTCTCTCTCAGCTGTTTGCTGATATCCCGAACAACTCGATAAGCGCTCGGACCCCATGGCCCTAGTGTTTCAACCCCAAATGGCTCAAACATAACCTCCGATGAGGTTATTATTTAGATATATTTTTATTGTTACTTAATTACTTTATGTTATTGCGGTTATCTGCTTGTAACTATTCTAAAAGCTTTATTCTTGCGACCTTACTCAACACAAATTTCCTAAAAACCGCTACATTAATGCAACCTGGTGCTCGCAATAGAAACAGTAATCATAAAAGACAAGTAGCTAAGAAGTTATTAACATCAACAGCCTGACCTTTGCCAAGATTACGGTACTGTACGGTAAAAACAAAGAAAATGTAATGCCAAGAAAGGATTTATTTGCTAAAAACGGGAGCCCTCTTGGGCGAAGTATTACGCATTGACTTCAAACACACTTGTATTTTATGCTCTTGTGTAAACACCTCGTTGTGCACAAATGTATGATCTCTTACCGTTATTTGATCGTCATAACTTCAAGTGCTTTTTGTATGAGAGACTTCTTTATTATGAAACACTAATTCTTGTTTCATAAGATGTGAATTGATTTTAGTTTAGTCTTCGCCAAGTTCCATTATTTTTTAGCTTATTTGCAAGGTCAACACAAGTGGACTGTCAACGCAATGCAATTCTCTGAGAAAAAACGGTAGCATTGGCTAGCTGGCATCGGCTTATAATTTGTATTATTTCTGCAATACAATAAATATCTCTGTCATGCGCCAACCATGGCGTCTAATTTCTTTTTCGAGAACAACTACATGAAATATATCATGCTCTCCGGCAATGGAACGAAGCTGTTATTGATATTTTGTACGAGGCAAACTTATGTGCACAGCGTAAAAAGTCTGGTGGTATTCGTCCTATTGCTGCAGGGTCTACCTACATACACATTGCAGGCAAAATTTGTTGCACTTTTTATAGCGGATTGTTGTAGATACTTGTTATTCCCTGTTATGCAGACCTATTTCTAAGTTTATTTTCTTTAACTAGCTTATTCATTAGAAATGTTCTATATTTTAAAATATTTGTATTGCCTAGTTACTTGTTTATAAATACTCATAACAGTAACATATTTTTCTCTTATTTGTGTACAAATCCTTTATATTTACGAGCAAGCTCTACAGCTGCTGTTTTATAAATGGGCTTTGGCTTTAAAGAGGGCTGTGAGGCTGCGGTACATATTCTGTTAGTTTACCTCAACAGTAATAAAGGTGAGGTCATTCTTAAATTCTTAAGATTGATATTCCTAATACCTTTTATTCCATAAACATTGGCAGAAGTTTGAAAATAAATACCCTATAATTTATAGTTTTCTCTGTCAGTGTTACAGGCACCCCTTTTTAAATCAGCTAATGCCTTATAGAATTAGCTGCTTGCCACGGTTCCGGATGACAGCGATGTGGAGAAGTACTTTGAAGTATTTGTGTGGTAACGGCCCCGACTTACGAGTTGTAGGTTTCGGGTACAAACCCAGCCAGGCGCATTACTTTTTAACAGACTTCAAAAAAAAGGAGGAGGTTATCAATTCAGTTGTATTTTTTTTATCATAATTTTTTTATGTTTGTTACCTCAGAACTCCGTCGTTTATGGACCGTTTTGCATTTTTTTCCCCTAATATGCTTCCAGATTGAACCCATTTTTTTCAAAATCCAGTTCTGATGATGGGATCCATGAGGAATCGAGGGAACTCCTCAAATATTATAGGCAAATACTATAAGAACCGGTATAAAAAAAAATCGAATTTGAAGACATCACTTTTATCAAAAAGCAGGCAACATATTTCTGGAGTTTGACATTTGCACTTGTCAAATCATTATCTGGGATTAAAAAACGAACTTTATTTATAAGTGTATGGTAACTAAAAAGTGTGAAATAAAAAACTTTTTTCAAAAAAAAACCGACTACACTAAAAAAAAACACATAAGGATCAAAATAACTTTAATTTTGGAAGTCGGTGTTAAATAAGAAACAAACAGTACCGAGAAACACCGACTTCCGAAATTAAAACTATTTTGATCTTTTTATGTAGTGTTTTTTTTTAGTGGTCGGTTATATTTTCTTTTTTTGTAAAAAGTTTTTTGTGTAAATTATTTCATGACTACTGCTCTCAAAACGGTGAAGGAAAACATCGTGAGGAAACCGGTATGTCCTAGAACCATAAATTCGAAGACATCTCCTATTGGCTTTATTTATTTATTTATTTATGACAGGTACTCTCTGCACTTACAGTCGAAACCAACACGTGCAGAGAGTCATTATTATATTACAATACAATATTTAGAAAGAAAAAAAAAATCATAAAATAACACAATTAATAAAAATCATTATCATTACATGTGACATTCACCAATCCGCACTGGGCCCGCGTGGTGGATTACGGCCTATTCCCTCTCCTAGAGAGAGGAGGCCTGAGTCCCAGCAGTGGGAACATTAAAAGGCTGATTATGCTATGCTATTTTAGTAGTTTTGGGATATAAGCAAACGCTAATAACTTTGCTGTTCATGAATATTATTTATTGAGATTTTACTTAAATAATAACAAGACCTTTT
The DNA here is from genome assembly GCA_905147345.3 of Mythimna impura. Taxonomy (NCBI): domain Eukaryota; kingdom Metazoa; phylum Arthropoda; class Insecta; order Lepidoptera; family Noctuidae; genus Mythimna; species Mythimna impura. The sequence continues at coordinate 13,176,990 of LR990356.1, read as the reverse complement.
CTAATAAGCACTTTAAAAGTATTTATATTAATTATAAATTAGTGGTGTATAGGTATACTGTAATTAATGTGTTGCATGTTTAATATGTAACTGTTGACTTTTTTTTTAATTATATAAACTAGTGTTTAAATGCGCTCCCACTTGATGGTAAGCAGTGGTGCAATCGTTGATGGTGAATGGCACTAGTTTATTAAGAGCCTATTCACTCTAGCCTGGAAGACACCTAAATTATAATCGGACGGGAAGATCGCAGCAGGCAAATTTTTCCAATCCTTCGATGTACGCGGTATAAACGACGAAGAAACGCTTAGTCTGGACCGTAGAAGTGTTAACAGCCTAAGGGTAGACGCTCACCGTACGTCGGTTTGTCCTAGTACTTACTACTTTATTACAGGGAAACATGATAGCATCCTTGCCATTGTGAATGCTTTTCACCCATTACAAAATGTTATAATTCAACCCACTTTTTATAGAAGAGAACGCTGGTAATCCTCATGCCCCTTTTTTATAGGTGGGAAATCATCTAATGACATCTCCCGCTCTTGGGCGGGGCGGGAGGGCTTGTAAGACTTACTGACTAAAACCCACTCCTGTTCCTTCTTTGCCTTCGTTCCAGGGCCCCGGGGTGTCTTTCATACAACCCATGGTCCCAGTAGGTAGGCTTCAACTCTGCTTTTTTTCACACGACGCCGTCTAGTCCCAAGCTAAGCAGAGCATGTGTTATGAGTACTAGACAACTGATAAACATACTTATTTATTTCTAAATACATAAGTACATATTATAGATAAATTACACCCAGACACAGAACAAATGATGGTGCTCATCCCATAAACATTTGTCCTGTGTGGGAATCGAACCCACGACCTCCAGCATAGACGTCAAGTCAGGGCCACTACTAACCACTAGACCAAAAGGCCAGTCAAAAGTGCTTTGCTTCGACGGTTTTGCTGACATATCCTTGAGGCGCGTGTGGAACACTACGCGCCGTCGACGACTTGGGCTCGGTTCGGACGGTTACCAGAAGGTCGGACGGCGAGCTACCCATTAATCGCCGCCCGCAAGCCCGCGCTAGGGTGGGTGGAAATCGGGATCGGGATCCCGGCGGATCCTCATACCCCTTGCAATCTAAATGTATTAAAATATAAACTCAAACAAAAAGCAATATGACAAAAGATTGCCAGCCATAATATGTCTTTAGAGGCAGAGATTTATAAAATTCAATCATGTTTTCGGGACCCCACGCACTTCCTAATAACCCTCATGCTTTATCATATTTTGCGTTTGATAAATATACAATTGCGGTTATACTCGTATTAATAAAAGCCTTTGAAGATTCATATCTGCAAGGAGGGATCAGAACATTTTTTAGCTAAATAAACATACATACTACCCACATAAAAAGCACATCTTGAAAGTACCATACCATACGTATTATGTTCAGAATCGGCTACTGAATCAATTTCAACTATTTTTTAAATAGGAAAATTACCTATTTAATTTTCTAATGGTCACCACTGTGTAGAACGGCCGACGCGGTGGAGTATACGGTAGATGTGTGCCCCGCTAAGCAGAGCACCGCCGTGTTCTCGTGGGAGCGATCACCGGCAATGATCTCAGGGTCGAAGCCTACTGGGGCCATGGGTTCGCTTCTAAAAGGAAAACCCGGCTCTGGAATGCAAGGCAACGAAAGAACATAGGAGTGGGTTTTAGTCAGTAAAAGTCTGACAAGAAAGGGCGGGAGATGTCAAAAGATGATTTCCCACCTAAAAAAAAACCCTTTTAGAACTATTTATTTATTTATTTATTTATGTACACACAAACACTTAAAAATTAAAATAACAAAAGCAGACAGAAGAGCACAAAGGTACTGCTTATTTCAAATGAAATTTCTTCCAGCAGACCTGCGACAGGAGAGTTGGATGAGACATGTAGACACAGTGTATACAAATAAGTTAGAAAATTAAAATATATATATATATACCTATACTATATTATCTAAATTAAATCAAATAATACATAATTATATATATCAATAACCGTATATAAAATACATAAATAGATACAATACATAAACTAAATTATAAAAATATATATCTACAAAATATAATTTTATGAGATGGTAGAGAGGTAATGTTTTTTGACTAGCATCTTGAAGACAGATACACTTTTAGCGTCACGGATCTTAGCTGGAAGTGAGTTCCACAGTCGTACCGCATGAAAAGAGAAGGGAGTTGGAATAGAAATGGGTATTATGGGATGGGAAATTAAGATGGAATTTAAGGTGGGATCTGCAAGGGGCATCGGCAGGGCGAGTGAACGAGAAACGATCACGCAAGTAGCCAGGGTATGCAGGGTTGAAAAGGATGTTGTATAAAAGACATAATACCCGAGTGTTCCTACGAAGACGGATAGGGAGCCACTTGAGATCCTTGCGGAATTGAGAGACATGGTCGTATTTTCTAAGGCCATAGACAAAACGAATACACAGGTTTTGCAAGCGCTCAAGCTTATTTAACAGCTCCTCAGTGGCATCCAGGTAGCAGGCATCCGCATAATGAATGATCGGCTGGATTAAAGTTTGAGCTAAATATATTTTAGTTTTAAAGGGCAAGAACCTTTGAAGGGTTTTAAGGCTGTGGAAGGAAAAGTGTACCTTACGGCTAACTTCATTCACTTGCGCTCGCCAAGAAAGGTTGCTGTCAATTGTGACACCGAGATTCTTAGCTGAGTCAGTGTATGCAATAGTCGAGCCGTTAAGAGATAAAGGCGTCAAAGTAGAATTGACTGCCTATGATCATGGCCTGGGACTTGGAAGGATTTATTTGTAAGCCGTAAGACTTGGCCCACTGACTAATACTCTCCAGGTCACGATTCATGGCATCAATCGCTAAGTCTGCATCAGCCAGTAAGAATTGACGATAAAGCTGCAAATCGTCTGCGTAAAGATGGAAGTTGGAGGTGATAACTTTAGTAACAGCATTTATGAAGATACTAAAAAGAAGAGGAGAGAGAACGCCACCCTGAGGAACACCAGCAGTGAGATCACACCAATCAGAAAAAGTCTCTTCAAAGCGGACACACTGAGAGCGACCTCGAAGATAAGAATCAAACCAGGCTAACGCTGAGGAAGAGAAGTTAATAGAACTAAGAACGCCAAGAAGTATGTCGAAATCCACTGAATTGAACGCACAACTGAAGTCAAGCAAAACAAGTAAAGTGAGAGATTTGTTGTCCACTATCTGTAGGCCAAATGTTTGTTTCGTGGGTTCCCCACATTTAACCCGCGACACTGCTCCGACAGCGGCAGTGTCGGGCTCCCGATCACTAAACCACTAGGTACGCCAACCGCTATCCTGATCTAAGTAAATACTTGAACACAGTAATTCGTCATTTACCACCACTTCAGCGAATTCAAACATGATAAACGTCAAGGACAATCAACGTCATATAGGTCATCCATGACGCATTGTACTTAAAACTAAATAAAACGAAGTCAATTAAAAAAGGGCCATAATAAAATCATTTTACTGTCCAAAGAAACGTGAAGAAACCAGGTGTGTCATTGAAACCTTGAAGGTTGACTCACGGCATACGGAGCTGTCCTTAAGTAGAGCATTTCATAAGAACTAAGAGCTCATTAAAAATTCCCAAGTTCATAACCGTCTACAAAGCTGCTAGTAAAAAATGAGACATCGTAATTATTATTTTCCTCAATTATTAATCATATTTTATTTTACCTATCGCATAGAAACATTTTCGCTTCAGCACCTTTTCCTGCGTGAAAGATGACATTTTATATAATACTAGCTGACCCGGCGAACTTCGTACCACCTAATAGTAAGGATAACGCATCCACAGGCATTACCAGAACAGCATAATTCATTTTATAATGACATTTTAATTAGAGATGGCGTTGTATTCGGATTTTTTTTTTCGTGACAATTTCCAATTTTTCGCACCGTTTAAACCTTCCCTTATCACGAATATTTCAAGACCAAAATTAGCCAAATCGGTCCAGCCGTTCTCGAGTTTTAGCGAGACTAATGAACAGCTGCTAATTTTTATGTACATAGAGTTTTAAACAGATCCCATAAAAAATGTACTCGAAGTGATACACAAAAATTGCACCGATGATCTAATCTGTAACTAAAACAAGGATTGATTATTATCATAATTGATCCGTAGATGATTTAGATCTTTGCGATTCAAACCAAATTCGGTAAGTATGACATTAAACAACCGACAAAAACACAAAAAAAAATCTGGAAAATTTTAGCTCGAAGGAGGAAACGGCCAGTCAATATGACCGGTGGTTTTGTTCAAGATTGATTGAAAACGACTGATTAAGATGCGATAACTACGGGTGACTTCATTAATGATGAAACCCATACTAATAAGCAATAAAGAACTAAACTTGGGGAGGGAACGGGCATTGAAGAAACAAAAATAATACCACAAGGACAAACTAAAAACGATGATATGACTCCATAGTCGGCCTTATAATGTTCCCAATGTTGTGACTCAGGCCTCCTCTCTAGGAGAGGGAATGGGCCGCAATCCACCACGCGGGCCCAGTGCGGGTTGGTGGATGTCACATGTCTTCGAATTTTTGGTTCTAGGACATGCCGGTTTCCTCACGATGTTTTCCTTCACCGTTTTGAGAGCAGTGGTGATGAAATAAATTACACAAAGTAATGCGCCTGGTTGGGTTTGAACCCGCGGCCTACAATTCGTAAGTCAGGGCCGTTACCACTCGGCCACCACTGCTCTCATTATCATATGTCTCATTCCAATAAAAAACTATTCTACACTAATTGACAGTGGAAGTTCAATAATCTTCTAAATCACGATTTATTAGATCTGGTGGCGATTTGCATATATATTTATAAAACTACGGCGTTAATTCCTTTCATATGGAGATGTTATTTGCAGAACACTTGATAAAAATCATAGTTATGGATGGGATTATAGGTTTATGATGCAGAATTTGCGTTAGTTGATTGGTTTACTCTATGATAAACGCTGAGGGTTTGTTTATTATACAAATGGCACATATAAAGGAGCGACAAATGGGTGGCTAACTCATTTTTTTTTAATAAAAAAAAGTATTTTATCCTTAATCGTAAATAGAAAGAATTTCTCAAATCCGTAAAAACCTTTTCAATTTAATAGTAGAGTAAACTGTCAACTATCAAAAAAAGATACACAAACTGGAATGTGATATCACCGCTGCAGCAGGGCCGATGCCCGCTAGGGCCACGAGGAATTTCTGAAAAGGAAACCTGTGTGGTTTTAATCATTGAAAGTCTGACACATCTTTCTCCTCCACCCTAGAGCGAGAGAAGTCATTAGAATTATTTCCACTTTAAAAAATACCGCTATTAGGTTACGTAGGCAGAAGAGAGATAGCTAGACGTTCCCACCGCGCCTTCTTTCTCCCTCATACCTATATTTGATATACTAAATGCTGCTTTATTTAAGAACCAATTTTGATGCTATTTTCAGATTTATTTTTGTTGATAAGTTTGCGCTTGTCCGCTATCTCACCTGATGGAAAGCGACGATGCGGTCGAAGTGTCATTTCTTGTTCAGCATAAAACATTGTAAACAAAGGGAGCTATAATAGCACAACCAAATGTGCCATTGGGGGGAGCCTATTGCCATCAAACGTGCATGAATTCAGACTGTCTACTGTTACTTGTAAATGAAAAACCCCAATAATAGTCTGACTTCGATTCTATCATTCTGCCATATGCAACTAGCTGTCTCCCACGGTTTCATCCGCGTCTTTGGTTACTGCTCTGCTCCTTTTGGCCGTAGCGTGATATTGTATCAAACAGCCTTCCTCGATAAGTGGGCTATCCAAGAGATTAGCGCGTTAAAAAGAAACAAACACTTCAGCTTTATAATATTAGTATAGATTATGTTTTATCATCAAATGACCGTTGGGACCGAAAAGTTCTGGGGTGGCGACCGTGTACCGGAAGATGCAGCGTTGAAAGGCCACCTACAAGGTGGACCGATGACCTGGTAATAGTTGCTCAAATCCGAAGGATGCGAGACGCACAGGACGGTTCATTGTGGCGACACTTGGGGAAGGTCTATGTCCAACAGTGAACATGTTTCGGCTGAAAAGATGATAATGATGATGTTTTATTAAATAGACATAATAGCATATTTAGCACTTGAATATTCCAAAACTGTCCCGAATAACAACACCACAAGTCATGATAAAAAGAACCGCATCACCCATTACTTTATTGATTACTAAAATTACTTGCATGATTTATTTAAGACACATAAGTCATAACAAGACATTGTAATTACAACGGAACATAAATCACATTTGGTACTGTCAATTCCCAATTTGTTATACCGCTTGTAAATTTCTTACTGCGGGTCAAAGGCCTCATACAGGGAACGAATGCTTTATCACCAAGGAGGAGTACTAAGTTTAAAAGATCCTGTAGACAGGTGCGGCGCGACAATAGGACAACGACGCAATGCGACGACGAATTCCATAAAAGTTGTTCTCAAATTGCTCTACAGTTAGAACAATTACTGAAAAAGCGTAGTCGCATTATTGCGTCGCCCTTGTGCCTTTACCATTTGGATAGTTGACTCATTTTTTTATTACTTATATCATAAAGTAACTTTATCCAAAACCGCTAATAGAAAGAATTTTTTAAATCCGATCAATATTAAATAAGTCAGAAACCTTTCAAATCTAGTGTAAGGGTCAACTGTCAGGTAACAGAATAAGGATGCACTCACTGAAACGTGACGTCACCGCCATTAGGTTACATGTGAACAAAAGAGATAGCAAGATGTTCCCGCCACACCTCTTCTCTCCCCATACCAATATTTGTAATGCTGATTGCTGCTTCATTTAACAACCAATTACGGTGCTCTTTTCAGAAAAATATTTCTTTTTGTATTATTTCTTGTTTTTTTTTATAAAATATTGTACAAAAATAAATACAGAAAAATACACAATTTCAGATAACATTCCAATTATTCTCAGAATGCTTTAATCTCCCTCATTCAATTAAAAATTACTTTATGAACTTGGCGAGTTGTACGATCTTCCAAACTTCGCGACGATCACCACGAAAGAAATTCAAATCATGACACTGCAATTTATTTTGCAAACAGATTTTAACTGTATAATTCAATAAAAACACTTAACTAATTAAAACTATATATACACTAAGGGCAAAAACTACTAGCTAAAATATGGCGTCATAAAATTCCTCCGCATCGCTGTCGACTGGAAGTGTGCCCAAAAGGCTGGCCGCATTGCCACGTTGTATGGCAATGCTTAACCTCTGACCGAGGTAAAAGCCAGCCCTTTGGTCACGCGAAGTGTCAACTAAGCGTTTGGATAATTCTTTGAAAAGCTTATGAGCACTCGGACCCCACGGCCCAAGAGTTTCAACCCCAAACGGCTCAAAAATATAACTACCGACGAGGTTGTTATATTTCCGCCGCTTGAGGTTCTCCGCAGCCGCAGCGGCAGCACCAGCACAGCACGAAGAGCTAGGAAGATGGGATGGCGCAAGAGTGTCGACACAGGTAGCGTCCCACACTAAAGGCCTACCCATCTTCCACGGAAATAAAGACATACCGTCCGGTCTCTTACCATCGTCGCGTGCCAGGCCATGAGGTTCCAAAACAGCCGGAACGCCGACGGTGACAAGGGCTCGTCGGATGATGTCGTTAATATTCGCGTGCCGTGCTATCCGTCCCGCGCTTCGACTGCATGACAGGCCGTGGTGACCAAGGCTGTTGACAACTTCGCCACAGTGGCAGCGATGAGGAGAACAGCAAGGAGCGCCTAGGCGTAGGGCAACAGCTAGGCGGAAAGTAGTATCGTCAATTGACTTAACTTCTTTTCGCTTACAACAAAGAATATTAACAAAACCCATCAAAGTTGATGTATTAATTTGAGATATGAACCCTTGTTTTAATGCTATGCTGATATAAGACCACTTAGAGTGAAGATAAAGACAAAATCAAATTATGTGTTTCATTACGAAGCATTAGTTGAACACCTTTGTGATTTTGGGCCGTGACTTATAATATTTAAAACAGCTTTTTGGTAAAAACATATCGTAAAACGTTAAATGGTTGCTGCTTAGATTTGAGAAACATAACTTGTGCTGGAAGGAGAAGAAGCATAACTAGCACGAAGGAGGTGGCGGGACGAATTAGACAGATTTCACCGGAACTGGTAAAAGGAAGCGTAGAGGAAGCCAAAGCGAATGGAGGTCTTTGCCCAGGAGTAGGACAGAACAGGCTAACAAACAAAAACTTTTACTAGTGAGGGTGGCGGGAAAACGATGTATGCGAGACGTACGGGACCGGTCATTGTGGTGACACTTAATGCGAGGCCCATGTACAGCTGTGGACGTCTTTCGGCTAAAATGATGATGATTTGTAAGTTAATTCGTGTTGGTAATTTGTGCTCGGAGTTCTCCAACGTACTGTATGGTGTCGGACGTAAAGAATAGCACCATCCCATATCTTCCCGTGGGTGTCGTAAGAGGCGACTAAGGGATATTTAGATTCTGTGCATACTACAGCACCTTAGGTCATCCCGTGGTGGCGGGTAAACTACCAACAAAAGCATTCCCAAGGAGGGTTGGTGTCAGGCTGGCGGCCGACTTTAAAAAAAAACTAGCCAAATCCCATTTGCAACATGTTTGGTTTTAATAGAATGCGCGATAGGGTTAGGGCGTACCCCACAGGCGACGCGCAGGGGCAGCACCCGGCTCCTGTGGGAAATGGACAAGGGTTGTTGCACCACCTCGGGCGGGTGCAACGTAAGAAGCTAGCTCGGGAAACGAGATTGAGGTATGCAAGTTGGAATGTTGGGACTATGACTGGAAGGGCCAGAGAGTTAGCGGATGTATTGAAAAGAAGACGGATAAATATAGCATGCTTGCAGGAAACTAAATGGAGAGGAACAAAAGCGAGAGAAATTGGTGAGGGATACAAGTTCTACTACTGTGGAAGTGATGGAAAAAGAAATGGTGTAGGAATAGTGTTAGACAGTAAATTGAAAGAAAGTGTGATGGAAGTACAAAGGATTAGTGATAGATTTATAGTTGTGAAAGTTATGTTAGAGAATGTGATGTTGAATATAGTTAGTGTGTATGCACCACAAGTAGGATGTGATGAAACGGTAAAAGAGAAGTTTTGGGAGAATTTTGATACAGCTTTAATGAACATCCCTGTTCATGAAGAATTGATAGTTGGAGGTGATTTTAATGGACATGTGGGAAGAATGAAAGGTGTTTATGAAAGAGTACATGGGGGATGGGGTTTCGGTAGTCCGAACAGTGAAGGAGAGACCCTGCTGCAATCCGCTACTGCATTTGACCTAGCAGTAGCCAATACGTGGTTCCAAAAAAGAGACGAACACATGATCACGTACAAAAGTGGTAATCATAAGACCCAAATCGACTACTTTCTAGTTCGGCGCAACCACTTAAAGCACGTCAAAGATTGCAAAGTACTGCCAGGAGAAGACCTAGTCTCACAACACAGACTCCTGGTTATGACATCAGTGGTTAAAATACTGTCTACCAAATACAAAGAGCGTCCTCCCCCTAAAATAAAATGGCATATATTAGAGAGGAATGATTGTGCGAAGAAGTTCAGGGAGCGAGTGGTGGACAGAATGATAGAGATGGGAGATATGAATGATCGAAGTATAAATGAAAGCTGGAATGAGATGGCTGAGTGTATCAGGCATGCAGCGAAAGATATTTTGGGAGAGACGAGAGGAAAGGGCATAATAGATAGGGATACATGGTGGTGGTCGACAGAAGTTCAGAGTGTATTGAAAGAAAAAAAGAGAAAATTTAAGGAATGGCAGCGTGTAGAGCCTGGAAACGCTAGTTTAAAAGCTGAAAAAAAGAGTGAGTATGACGTTTTAAAGAAGAAAGCCAAGAAAGCCGTGGCAATAGCAAAATCAAAAGCCCAGGACAAACTATATGACGCACTGGACAGTCCTGCAGGCCAAAAAGAGCTATACCGGCTTACTAGAATAAGAGAGAGAAAGGCGAGGGATGTTTGTCATGTAAAATGTATAAGAGATGAAACTGGAATGGTTCTATCGGATGATGAAAAAATCAGAAAGAGGTGGAAGGAATATTTTGAAAGATTGATGAATGAAGAAAATAATTGGAGTGGGGTGTTAGAGAATAAACCAGTGAATGTGGGATTAGTGAGAATGGTTAGTATGGATGAAGTCAGAATAGCAGTAAATGGAATGAAGAATGGTAAAGCCATTGGTCCAGATGGAATACCAGTTGAAGTGTGGAAGTTATTGCGAGTGGATGGATGGACGTGGTTAGCTTTGTTCTTCAATAAGTTGTTGCTGGAAGAAGCCATACCTGATGAGTGGTGCAATAGCTCTTTGGTGCCGATTTTTAAAAACAAAGGTGATGTGCTTGAGTGCAACAATTATAGAGGAATAAAGCTAATGTCACATACTATGAAAGCCTGGGAGAAAGTTATTGAAAGGCGACTGAGAGAAGAGAGTGAAATTTCACAGAACCAATTCGGTTTTATGCCGGGTCGGGGTACAGCGGATGCCATTTTTGCTATACGCCAGCTGTGCGAGAAATACAGAGGTGCGCATAAAAACTTGCACATGGTATTCATTGACCTCGAAAAGGCATACGACCGGGTACCTCGTGAGGTTCTGTGGTGGGCCCTTAAGGAGAAAGGTGTGCCTGGGAAGTATGTGCAGTTGATCCGAGCGATGTACAGTCGATGCAGTACCCAAGTCCGGTCTACAGTGGGCACCACTGGCAGCTTCAATGTGGCTGTCGGCTTACATCAAGGGTCGGCTCTCAGCCCTTACCTCTTCCTGATGATAATGGATGCTCTGACGTCGGGCATTCAGGAAGAGGCTCCCTGGTGTATGCTGTTTGCCGATGACATTGTGTTGGTTGCCGAGAGTGGCCTAGAGGTCCAGAACAGATTGGAGGTGTGGTGGCACAGACTGGAGAGTGTTGGCCTGAAATTGAGTAGAACCAAAACGGAATACTTGTTCTGCGATTTCGGCGGTCTCTCCAATCCAGTGCCTTTATCTCTCGCTGGAACACCCATACCGATCTGCTCCGACTTTCGGTATCTCGGGTCACTCGTCCAAGGGGATGGTGAGGTAGACCGGGACGTAACACATCGGATCAACGCAGGATGGATGAAATGGCGACAGGTCACGGGAACAACTTGTGACCCACGGATGCCCCTCAAGTTGAAGGGTAAAATCTACAAGTCCGTGATAAGGCCTGTCATACTGTATGGATCAGAATGTTGGGCTGTGAAAAAGACGGATGAAAAAAGATTGCACGTAGCGGAGATGAGAATGTTAAGATGGATGTGTGGTGTGACGAGAATGGATAAAGTGAGAAATGAGTATATTAGGGGAAGTTTGAAAGTGGCGCCAGTGACTGAAAAGTTGAAAGGGAATCGTTTGTCTTGGTATGGTCATGTGAAGAGGAGGGATGAAACGCATGTTACTAAAAGAGTTATGAGTTTACATGTGGATGGATGGAGAGGGAGAGGGAGACCAAAGAAAAGATGGATGGATTGTGTGAAGAGTGATATGAAAGAAAAGGAAGTTAGTGATAGTATGACGAGTGACAGGGCAGAATGGAAGAAAAAAACATGTTGCGCCGACCCCAAATAACACGGGACAAGGGCAGGAAGATGATGAGTTCTCCAACGTGAAAAAATTAAAGATGAAGAAGTCCGCAAGAGAACCAAGGTCACCGGTAATTTTTTTTACTAACTTTATGGTGCAGTAGGTAGAGCGGATCACCGAAGGTCCGATAAGATCAAAAAGTTTGAAGTGTCGATCGAATTCCTAAAGGCTTGGAGGAAGGCTGCGAGAATCCGCTGTATACCGAGAACCACAAGACTGAATGATAACACGACGCTTGGGAGAAGACTATACTCAGCAGTGGAAGACTTTCGGCTGTGATAATGATGTTACAAAGACACTGTTAGAAAATAGTTTTTTACATCTATTATAACTGATGGATGGAAGTTCCTACTGAAGCCTGTCTCTCCTGCCCCCCTAGCCAAGTTACAATCGTATCGTTCGCGCCGAACGCCTCGAGTAGGCCACACCTCCGATTCCTTTGTTCTGACGTCATCTCAACGCTCAGTCACGTGGTCCGAACAAAGGAATCGGAGGCGTGGCCTACTCGAGGCGTTCGGCGCGAGCGAAACGATTGTAACTTGGCTAGGGGGGCTGATAGGTATCACCTGGGGGTCCGTTAAACAAATTCCAAGTGTCCTCAATCGTCGACCACACGATCGCTTACCAACAAATAATTTTGGCTGGCGTTTACCTTGGGCAGAGGGTAGGCCTTGCCATACAGCGGGGCAATGACGCCAGTTTAGGCCTCTCCATATCATACAGCGGGGCAATGACGCCAGTTTAGGCCTCTCCATATCATACAGCGGGGCAATGACGCTAGTTTAGGCCTCTCCATATCATACAGCGGGGCAATGACGCCAGTTTAGGCCTCTCCATATCATACAGCGGGGCAATGACGCTAGTTTAGGCCTCTCCATATCATACAGCGGGGCAATGACGCCAGTTTAGGCCTCTCCATATCATACAGTGGGGCAATGACGCCAGTTTAGGCCTCTCCATATCATACAGCGGGGCAATGACGCTAGTTTAGGCCTCTCCATATCATACAGCGGGGCAATAACGCCAGTTTAGGCCTCTCCATATCATACAGCGGGGCAATGACGCTAGTTTAGGCCTCTCCATATCATACAGCGGGGCAATGACGCCAGTTTAGGCCTCTCCATATCATACAGCGGGGCAATGACGCCAGTTTAGGCCTCTCCATATCATACAGCGGGGCAATGACGCCAGTTTAGGCCTCTCCATATCATACAGCGGGGCAATGACGCCAGTTTAGGCCTCTCCATATCATACAGCGCGGCAATGACGCCAGTTTTTGGAAACATTACCAGTCGACAGTGATGTGGAAAAGTTCTTGAGTTTTTTTTTTTCAGTTCGTTTTAATTAATTTACGGTTTTTTTTAATGTGATTATATGTAGTTAGTTGTTTTTGATATAATTATATAAGTAAGTGTCTGTAAATAATAAAACACAAATCTTTGGTTTTTAGATTGAGATACTTACAAAAATTATTTCAATTACATATTTCTTTATCTTAATAATAGTTTGAGTTGTTAATTGAAAATGCCGACGTTTGCTACGCATATCATGGTTCGATGATTTATTTGAAAATGAACAATTATGTTTTCATGAACACGGAAATCCGCAATGAGTTATTGGTCAAATAATATCGAAATAAATTATACTAAGTACTATAAAATTAATCGGTCAGTAGATTGTATTTCTTTGATTGGGTTTTAAAAACTGGAATCTACCAAAAAAACATGTAATTGTTGGGAGCTTATTTTTTTATATAAAAAATTAAGTTTCGTCAAGGTCGAAATTTTTGGTCAAAATCACTTCAGCCCACGTGTTGCACCTGAATGCCTAAAAAGCAGAGTTAAATGCTTTGATATTTCCTCAAGCGGGTACAATTAAGTCAGTACATAATCTAATCATCATCATCTTAACTAATAATATAAAGAAGTAAAATTGTTATATGTTTATTTGTCTTTGTTTACATGTTCGCAAAAGAAGTACTAAAAAAGTTCTCTGTATTTTATTTTTTGTAACAGGTAATATAAAATCTACACTTTCTGGGTACCTACTAAATGCAAAGTTTATTTAGGGTTTTATGTTTTTCAGGATATCTATATATATACGGCTAATACCCGAAGTGCGGCTACACCTAGTTTTAGCCGGTTAGAACTAGGTTTAGCCACTTACTCTTGGTTAAACCTAGTACGAGCCGATTGTTTTCGGGTAAAACTAGGTCTAGCCTTCATCATGCCGGCTACAACTAGGTCCAGCCATTCCCTGTTGGATAAAACTAGGTCTATCCGATATCATTCCGGCTAGAACTAGGTCCAGACAATCCCTGTTGGATAAAACTTAGATGCGTGTCCCGCCAAGCCTTCCGCCCCGCGTCACACTCATGACTCACAGCATCTGCAGCAGCGGCGCGGGGTGGAGAGCATAGCGAGGCACGCGCCTCTGCAGGTTGTGAGCGCCAGGTGCTGCTGATCTACTGCAGGTCTACTAGCGAGTGTGACTCACAGCGTCTGCAGCAGCAGCGCGTGTCTTAGTTTTATCTAACAGGGATTGGCTGTACATAGTTGTAGCTGGCATGTTATCGGCAGAGCTTTTTTAGATATTAAAAAAACATCCAATAAAAAGAAACGTAGAGAGCTTTTTTATTCTTATAAATCACATTGTAATAATTAACACAAATTATTAGGAGTACAATTTTTAATATAATAGGAACATTATAATTTAAAGAATGTTATTATAATTATAAATCACACTGTTATAAAGTAACATAAACTATTATTAGAACAACTTAAACTTGAGTGACATTTTGAGTTGCACAAAATACCAGCAGCTTTGCAGAGGCACTTTTTGTTGCCAAATTTGGTTTTGCAGTGGCATCTTTTATAGCCTTGCCCACCAGAGGTCGATTGTGCATTGGCCGATAGCATGCCAGCTACAACTATGTACAGCTAATCCCTGTTAGATAAAACTAAGACACGCGCTGCTGCTGCAGACGCTGTGAGTCACACTCGCTAGTAGACCTGCAGTAGATCAGCAGCACCTGGCGCTCACAAACTGCAGAGGCGCGTGCCTCGCTATGCCCTCCACCCCGCGCCACTGCTGCAGATGCTGTGAGTCATGAGTGTGACGCGGGGCGGAAGGCTTGGCGGGACACGCATCTAAATTTTATCCAACAGGGATTGTCTGGACCTAGTTCTAGCCGGAATGATATCGGATAGACTTAGTTTTATCCAACAGGGAATGGCTGGACCTAGTTGTAGCCGGCATGATGAAGGCTAGACCTAGTTTTACCCGAAAACAATCGGCTCGTACTAGGTTTAACCAAGAGTAAGTGGCTACACCTAGTTCTAACCGGCTAAAACTAGGTGTAGCCGCACTTCGGGTATTAGCCGTAACATATATAAAAGGAAAAGACTGACATATCAACACACTGAAGCTACTTGCACTAGGAGTGTGAAATTTTGCACAAGATTTCCTTTTATGACGTAAGCAAGCACTAAGAGAGGATTTTCCAAAACTCACCCCCTGAGGGGATGAAACGGGGGCCCAAAATTTGTATGGAGAAACTTACTTTCACGTGGGCGATGGCGCTAGCAGAAGCTAGTTATCACATAACTAGCGTACGGCGAGTATCCACCCTTACGTTGTTAAAACTTCAACGGTCCGGACTAAGCGTTTCGCTTCGTCGTTTATACCGCGTACATCGAAGGACTGGAACAATTTGCCTGCTGCGGTCTTCCCGTCCAACTATAATTTAGGTGTCATCAAGACTTGAGTGAATAGGCTCTTAATAAACTAGTGCGCCTCACCACCAATGATTGCATCACTGCTTACCATCAGGTGGGATCGCAGTCAAGCACTGGTTTATATGAATTAAAAAAAAAAAATAACTTCCCCCGCTCAGGGTGGTGAGAGATGAAATGTCAGACTTTTACAGACTAAAACGCACCCATGTTCCTTCACTTGTTTCGATCGATCCCGTAGCCTACAAATCCCATACAAAATACACAGTTCCTTCGGAATATGCCACAGAGACAAACACGCGGAAAATAACTAGCATAAAACATAATTGATCGATCAATTACACGCCTATTACATCAAGACGCCTAATAAAGGCTTAGGACGTTGGGTCGACAAGAAATGCCTACGCTAAAATAAATAATCTTGTTATCATACAAAGATTTCAAATTCGAACCCCACTGAGCGCTCCACTGAATTTTCTTAATAAAATATTTTCCCTTACGACAGTAGATTTCTTATGAAAACAAGATTACATACAACCTTTATGGTTTACGTTTTAATGTGATGTTATGATCGATTTTTTGGCCTTTTTTATATTTGATAGACTCTCGCTTGGCTCGCCTGATGGTAAACGATGATGTTGTCAATGATATTTTTTTTAGGTGAGAAATCATCCAATGACTATGAAAACAAGATTACATACAACCTTTATGGTTTACGTTTTAATGTGATGTTATGATCGATTTTTTGGCCTTTTTTATATTTGATAGACTCTCGCTTGGCTCGCCTGATGGTAAACGATGATGTTGTCAATGATATTTTTTTTAGGTGAGAAATCATCCAATGACTTCTCCCACTCTTTCGTGTCAGACTTTTACTGACTAAAACCCACTCCTATGTTCCTTCTTTGCCTGGCGTTCCAGGGCCCCGGGTTTTCCTTTCAGAAGCGAACCCCCAAAAAAGTTTGGCCCCTACGGTTTTGTTGGTCTTTTTGAGGCGCGCGTGGAACTCTACGCGCCGTCGACGACTCGGGCTCGGTCCGGACGGTTACCGGACGGCCGGACGGCGAAATACCCAATGCTCGCCGTCCGCAATTCCACACCTACGGTGGCTGGAAATCTGGGTCGGGATCCGGTGTTTGGGATACAGTGGCTGGGGCGTGAGGGCCGGACCCTCGCGCGAGCGGCCTCCTCCGCTAGCTTTACTGCTTCGCAAAAGGAGGTAACCTCCCACGAGTACACATCGGTGCTCTGCCCAAGCGGAGCACACCACTACCTTATGCTCTACAGTGTTCTCCGGGCGATCCACACAATGGTGATAACCGGGTGTGGTCAACGATGGAGCTCGCTTAGTAACCTTTTGACTACTTATTAGGAAACACAGACTCCGGCAGGAATCTCCACTCCTTAGTCGTAAGCACAGTGAATGTAATGTGTTCCCAATACGTTTTGAGGGTATGCGTGGTCTACCAATATGTAGGTACCGGTGGTGAATCATCGTACATCTAGTGCCCTTTGCCAAAAAAAAACAATTATGTTAATCTGATGTTATACGTATGTACATTTAGATGAGTTATTTATTCAATTTATATTTTTCTCTTTTACTAATTTTCTATACGCTTTTACTGACTGAAATCGAAAAACGAAAGAAGCATTCGTTTCGTTTTTCCAACCATGTATTGCGTTCTGAAGTTAATGAAAATTAATGCGTTTATTGCGTTTAACCAATTTTTGGTTGAAATATAATGTGTTGTCATAAAGATCACAAATAGTTCACTTGATAGCTACAACTTAGGGGTCTTTAAGTCAAGAGTGAATAGACTACTTCTAGGCAAGCGTGCTCCATCGTCGACCACATCATCGCTTACCATCAGGTGAGGTAGTGGTCAAATGCGAGCCTATCTATCCTATTATAAATACATCATGCAGATATACTAATACATCGTGACTTCGTCGATTACATTATTATAGATATAGGAAAGAATCTAAAGTAATTAAGTATTTTTAGATACATAAACTTTTAACATTTTTTTAAAGCAATTTGTGTATTTTACCTACATTAATCGTCATTTGTTCATTCATAATCAACAGCCTGTACAATATTTCCATTAATTTAGTGACATTTTGGGATATAAGCAGACGCTAACAACTTTGCTGTTTATGAATATTATTTATTGAGACCATTTCTAATAAGCCCTTTGAGTATTTGTACTAATTAAAAATTAGTGGTGTATATATATATTTTTTTCTTATATTAAGAGCATTCATCCGTTAAAACCACGCAGAAGCCAAAATCAATGATTTCCGACGGAAAATATAACAATAATGTGCACTACAATACAATTAATTATTTAGTATCACTGTAGAATAGAAAGACTAAAAATCTGAAAGACCTCGGCCGGTACAAAGCGCTGACGCGATTTCTCGTCTATTATATAGTGATATTAAATAATTAATTGTAGTGTAAACAAATAAGTTTTTAAAAAAAATATTGTACCATGTCATAGATCGTAAATGCGTTCAATTAATAAGTCTATAAAAAACAAAAATGCCTCATATATCATCCTAAACTAACACGTTTAATATCTCCAAAAACGGCTAAAAATGACAGTTTTGAGATTACTTTTCTTGAATGAAAACTTACAGCAATCGTGTTTTTTTTGGGCCATCCACTAGTCAATGTTATCTTTTTTTTTTTTAAGTAAAATGTTGTAAGTTTACCATACACGGTTTAACTACTATCTCGCATCTGCGTAGACCGTCGACCGCTAGTTTTAAAAACGGCTTGGATAAGAACTGTTCTAATGGGAAAACTATACGATCATTTGAAAATGTTTTTGGATCATACACTAGATTATGAAATTCCCAATAATATGACGTCAATATCTTATCTAGAAATTAAACACATTATTGTTATATTGTCCGTCGGAAATCATTGATTTTGGCTTCTGCGTAGTTTTAACGGATGAATGCTCTTAAGTGATAAAACTGTCATGCATGCAGCTTTTATCCTAGCTTTTTAAAGTCTATTCTATATAATGGTAATCTGTGAACAGGGCTGTGGGCTACATTATTATTTAAGATATTTATATTATCATGTTTTTAATATCGCATAATGTAGCTGTTTGTTGTTCTTAATCAATGAAATAAAATAAAATAATATAAAAATAATCATATAGGTAATCTGGCTATTTAAAAAAAAAACTTTATCCCACACAAGGAATTACTCCTGTATCATGGGTGCGTTTTCAGACATGTAAATTCCCATACACAAGACACCCAGATCTGTAGACCATACAAATACTTTTACCGTACGGGAATCGAATTCGTGACCCCAGCAGTCAATTGCTCAATCACTGCGGCAACTGTACCGTCAATTTGTTATATAACACCGCTCCCTCGCATAAAATATTTTTCTTCTCATAATTGGTTCTGGGTGGTCTGAGTTCTAGCTTGTTACATTCTAATTTTGTTGTACGTGGAAAATTTACGTCAATAAAAAACTTTTTACAAAAAAAAATACAACCGACTTCAATGTAAAAAAACACTGAAAAGTTCAAAATAACTTTAATTTCGGAAGTCGGTGTTTCTATAATAGTTTTGTCTCTTCGTTATTTAACACCGACTTCCGAAATTAAAGTTATTTTGAACTTTTCAGTGTTTTTTTACATTGAAGTCGGTTGTATTTTTTTTTGTAAAAAGTTTTTTATTTTTCACTTTTTAGTTATGGTACCACCACTAAAAAGTACCCCTCAGCCATACTTAAATACCTTATAGCCAGAGTGCATCTTATGACAATTCTAATAATACCAAACACGGTTAGATTAAATTAATTTATTACAGAGTTCCGGTGCCTAATTTCAGGCTTCATCATCAGATCAGTTCGATATATTACCCCTCTTCTTTCAGTCAGTCATCGACTACACGTATAAACAAAGCAATTTTACTTGTTACGACAGTTCTGCTGTGATCCCATGAGGAGTTCTGTTCCATATCTACGAAGTTCATGATCAGATCATAACAATATTTCTATGGGACCAACTTGGAAGCATAACCTTTTAATCAAAAAAAAAATTTTCAAAATCGGTCTACAATTGACCGAGAAATCGGTGAACATACATAAAAAAAAAAAAAAAAAAACATACATTCAACCGAACATATAACCTCCTCCTTTTTGAAGTCGGTTAAAAAGTGTAATTTGGTTCTACGCATTCTATGACAGAGCTGATGTGAGCAAGACAAATGTTTGTAAGAAAGCGAGAGAACTTTTATCTCCAATTCCAGATTTAAGAGAAACATTATGTTTACGAAGCAACCATTTGGGTTTATAATTGCGGCCGCGACACGGTATCCTGATCTGAGTAATGTTTATTACATGCTTTTAATCCTTTATTGCTAAAAAACTCATTTTAAAAGCTCTGAGACTAAACACAAGACCTGAATTATCTGAATAAATATTTGATAAGTTTTGCGTTTTTATTGTTTTGTTTCCAAGAGAACATATTTGGTTTACAAGTTAGCATATTCATTCAACGATTAAAATTTACTGTTTTTACTGTAAACATTGCATTTTTGGCACTAACAAACCCCATGACTCTACCCACATAAACACCACGCGTGAGGGAACGGACTTCCTCACGCCCCAGCCGCCGGGATCCCGACCCTGATTTCCAGCCATCGTAAGCGTGGGCCATGGGTCGTCTGAAAGGGAACCCCAGGGTCCTGGAACGCAAGGCAAAGAAGGAACATAGGAGTGGATTTTTGTCAGTAAAAATCTGACAAGCCCTCGCACTCCGCTCTACAGCGAGAGAAGTCACTGGGTGATTTTCCACCTAAAAAAAACCCGCCTTAACACTTTTTAACCGACTTCAAAAAGGAGGAGGTTATAATATGTTCGGTTGAATGTATGTTTTTTATTTATTTTTTTATGTATGTTCACCGATTTCTCGGTCAATTGTGGACCGATTTTGAAATTTTTTTTTTATTGGAAGGTTATACTTCCGAGTTGGTCCCATAGAAATATTGTTATGATCTGATCATGAACTTCGAAGATATGGAACAGAACTCCTCATAGGATCACAGCAGAAGCGTCGTAACAAGTAAAATTGCTTTGTTTATACGTGTAGTCGATGACCGACTGAAAGTAGAGGGGGAATATATCGAACTGATCTGATGATGAAGCCTGAAGTTAGGCACCGGAACTCTGTAATAAACTATTGTAATATAACCGTGTTTGGGATTATTAGAATTGTCATGAGATGCACTCTGGCTATAAGGTATTTAAGTTTGGCTGAGGGGTACTTTTTAGTGGTGGTACCATAACTAAAAAGTGTAAAATAAAAAACTTTTTACAAAAAATAATACAACCGACTTCAAAGTAAAAAAAATACTGAAAAGTGCAAAATAACTTTAATTTCGGAAGTCGGTGTTAAATAACGAAGAGACAAAACTATTATAGAAACACCGACTTCTGAAATTAAAGTTATTTTGCACTTTTCAGTATTTTTTTTACTTTGAAGTCGGTTGTATTTTTTTTTTGTAAAAAGTTTTTTATTAATTTTTCCATCACTAAAAGTAGTCTATATTCTTCTTAAGGTCCCGCTGCAAATTATCAAAAACATTTCAGTAGTTTTGATGTAAATTTTACAAACAGACTGACAGGTTTTCATTTACAAACATTAGTGGGTACTCTACGGATATTTGTTTCACCGTTACAAAAGGTATTTATGAATCACCATTTGTGTGTATCTCGCGACCCTTGTAAGGTGTGGCAAGTTTAGTTCGAAATACCCAAAACAGCCTACATAGTCCGCGGTTAGATCATTTACACGATTGAAATTTCCACATTCGTTCCACCTCTTTTTATCTTTAGCTAATATTTTGGAGGATTAACTAAACGCTACTTCTATATCGAAGCTGACAAAGGTTGAAAGAGGATATAGGATCTTTTTGAGGTTGTACCTAAATCACCGATACCACCGAAATATAGTGATCATGAAAGAAATAAATAATTTATATGTCATAGAGCGGTTTTCTCCGCCTATGGACATCTAATAACAGTAATACCAAAGGTATCACAGAAGCGAGGCCTACTGGTTTCGAATAGGACTCTCTTTAATTGTAGCAGATTACAGATTACACTGTAAGAGGGCTTATCTATCACTTTCATGTAATCAACAAGCAACGACTACACAGCTGTATGGTCAATAAGCTACCTAAAAGATAAACACATGCCGTGTCCTATTAGGTACAAAGACGTAATCACAATAATAATATTAGGGGTTAAAGTATGAAAATGCCGTTTTTTAAAACGGGTTGCTTTGAAGTGTTATATCTTTGGATTGACTTGGAATTATAAGTTCAAATAAACTTTATTTAAAGGTATATTTTTATCAAAAATAGGTATTTATTGGTTTCTTTGTGTTTTGAATATTCTGTAATATCGCAGTTCTTATAACCATGAAAGCTAATAAAAAATAGTGTACATAAATAAAGACCTAATATTATAAAGGTGAAAGTTTGTAAATGTATTTGTATGTTTGTTACTTCTTCACGCTCGGATGGCTGAACGGATTTAGATGAAATTTGGCACACGCGTAGACCATATCTTAGAATAGCACATAGGATACTTTTTATCCCGGGAGTACATACTCCGGGGGAATATTCCCTTGGGACAATTTTCTACATTCACGCGGATGAAGCTGCCGGCAGGAGCTAGTCAGCTATATATAAGTCAGTCAGCTAGATACTGTAATATCTCTTTGGGATATATCTCACTAGAATAGGCGATGCTGACTTTTTTTTTAGGTGGGAAATCATCCAATGACATCTCCCGCCTTTTCTTGTTAGGCTTTTATTGACTAAAACCCACTCCTATGTTCCTTCGTTGACTTGCATTCCAGGGCCGGGTTTTCCTTTCAGAAGCAGACCCTTAGCCACAGTAGGCTTCGACGATAGATACAACATCGGCTTCGACCCTGCTGCGCCCCTACGGTTTTGCTGACATCTCCTTGAGGCGCGCGTGGTGTTTCTACGCGCCGTCGATGACTTGGGCTCGGTCCAGACGGTAACTGGACGATCGAACGGCGAGCAACCCATTGCTCGCCGTCCGTAAGCCCGCGCCTACGGTGGCTAGAAATCGGGATCGGAATCCCGGCGACGGTTGGGGCGTGAGGACCGTTGGCTCACGCGCGCGGCCTCCTCCTTTGCTAGCATTACTGCTTCGCAGAAGGGGGCGACCGCCCGCCACTCCTCCTCGCTCCGGACCATGGTTTGTACCAAGGCCTGGCGCGTGAGATCGCCGCCGCCGATCAAATCCTGACGTGACTTCCAGTTACCGTAAGTGCGTGTTTACCAAGCCTAAATCTACGGTGCGTTGTGTAAGTTGCGTTCCATGTGTGCCTCAAAGAGCTGTCAGGATAATTGACGGGTGTCGCTAAGACCGATGCTTGTCAGAGCTGCGGATTTGTTCGAAAGAGTGACCTCTGCCTTGGAACGCAAAAGGCAACTAAAGGAACATGGGTGGGTTTTAGTCAGTAAAACTCTGACACTCCCTCTCGTTCCGCCAAGAATGGAAGGAGTTATTAAATGATTTCCCATCACACAAAAAACAAGGCCTTTATCTCACTAGGCGGCCAGTTCGCTGCCCAAAAAATATATAGGTGCAGTTTATTGCAATTGCAACCGAGCTACACCACGTGGGGTATCTTCCATACATCTGTATATATTTTATTGGTGACGTAACTGGTTGCGGCGCCAGTAGGTAGTGTTTTAGTGAAATATAGACCTTAAAGAATCTTTTGTAAAACTATCCGTTTTATTTGATGCGCCAGAACTTTCCTCAAACACTCTACATTACATGTCTTTAATTTATGAATTTGCAATTTTGGGAATTCCGTATATCCTTATGGGCTTGCATTCTGTATGTATACGTCAACTAAATAAATTGGAATGTGTAATCAAGATTAACGTTGCAAAACTCTGGTTTTTGTAAAATTATTTTGTCATAAGAAGAATAAAGGCGTGGCATAAAGTTGTATTAAAATGCCTGTAATTTTTCTTAACACAAATCCCATTTAATACAGATAATGTGCTGAAAAATTAAATATGTACAGTGACGATTAATAAGATATATGTGTACGAAAATTGGTTGTAAATAACCTATTTAGGTTAGGTGAATTGAGGAGAGCAGTGATGGCCCAGTAGTAACTTACGAGTTGTAGGTCGCGGGTTCAAACCCAGCCAGGCGCATTACTTTGTATAATTTATTTCATCACCACTGCTCTCAAAACGGTGAAGGAAAACATCGTGTGGGTAACGGCATGTCCTAGGTAAATTATTGTAATTTATTTCTTAAATAGCAGAAGTTTAGATGGATTAAAAATGTGACAATGTATATATCGTTTTGGTCGTG
This sequence comes from Mythimna impura, assembly GCA_905147345.3. Classification (NCBI taxonomy): domain Eukaryota; kingdom Metazoa; phylum Arthropoda; class Insecta; order Lepidoptera; family Noctuidae; genus Mythimna; species Mythimna impura. Next base: position 13,153,123 of record LR990356.1, on the reverse strand, counting down.
ACTGTACTAAATATCATATTTACATTAAGAAAATACATAGTAACCGTAACAATCGGTATTTTCAAAATCAGAATCAGATTCAAAACTGAAAAAGTGTACCTAAGTAACATTTCACACATTTTTCAGACTACTCTAAGTAAGCTTCAGTAAAATATCACTAATTCAAAAGCTTGCAAATAACAAAGAATTTTCCACATTCATATCTCATAAAAATCAACATTGACTCACTATTACGCATGTTAATGTCAGATTTGCATACAGAATCCCTATAATACAGGGAATTAAACGATACAAAATGTGCCTTTTGGATTTTTCGAAAGATTCTGACATTTTCAAATTTCTTATACTTCAAGTCATATAAACATACGATTATGTATGACATTATGTATGGGATGGGATCCTTTATATTCAGTACACATATATTTTGCTCTGAATCAAGTCAAAATGCATAAATACGATGTAGATAAAGTACAGTCGAGCACAGAAGTCGGTAGCTTTTAAGAATCTAAATAATTGTTTTTGCGTGAGCACGTTTTAAGTTTTAAAGACGAAACAATTAAGTTGAACCTACACAGTTCCTTTTAAAACGTAATTTGACTTGTTAAAACAAAATACTTGAATTGGTCCGCAACAAAACCTTTTTTAAGGCGAAGCACTGAAATTGATTTCCAAATTAACAGAAATATATATTATTTTACAGTTTGAAAGTTTCTTTATTAATGGTGATAGGATAAACCCTTTTCTTAAAGCTTTAAACAGCATTGCAGTCGTTGGTAAACTAAACATGTACCTAACTATTTCTCCATGACTTTACTTTGACTATTCCCTTAAGGAAACGTATTAAAGACAATTTATTTACAACTTCAGGTAAATAGATTTAGGTATCCCATTCTTAAACTAACATGTTTTTATTTTAAATGATATAAATAAACTAGATCCCACCTAATGGTAAGCAGTGATGCAATCGTTAATGGTGAAACGCACTAGTTTATTAAGAGCCTATTCACTCTAGCCTTGAAGATATTTTTTTTTAATTTCATAACAATTTTAATAATCATAATTTTTTATTTTTTTCTTTGAAAAGGATCCTACCCTCAAAGATTTGTTGGGATAAAACTCATTGTTGAGTTAAGCTCGCCTTCTTACAGAATTGTCCACACATCACTGTGTGCTATATTATTTTTTTGTATACAATAAAGAATTATGTCGGCAAAATTACATTTCAGTTTCATTGCTAATTTATTAAATATCCATTTACGTTAAAAAAAAAAAACTAAAATGAACGCAAGACACAATAGCAACATTGACACAATCAATACAACCTTGAGTCCTACACAAAACCCAAGCAAAAGTTATTGACATAACTAAACAATAATGAATCATACAAGTGCAAGCCTTAAGAACCAATTAGAACTATTTACATCGCCCTGTTTCGGTCAAATGCTAAGTAAATAGGCAAATAAACGTAACTTACGCCCACAACTTGTTATGAATGAAGCACTTGCCAGCCCATTCAATCCTTTAGCTCATTAATAGATTTGATATACTACTGTGTTCTCTTCAAAGTTTCTAGCACTTTAAAAATATTATAATCTTTTATGAAATGTGTCTAATCTTTCAAATTCTTATATCCTTGAACTTGCTATAAAGTTTTAGACAACTCAAAAACTTAACAAAAAAAATCAATCGATCCAACGAAAATGAAAATTAATCGAGAATTTCCTTCTTCATTCTCTTGGAATGTAAAAAATATCTCAATAAATCTAATTTTAACCTAAAATCACATTTTATTAATCATATGTGTGATCTAAGAGCGAGGTCATTGTGCGCAAACGCAGAGATGTACGAATACATGAGGACGCAGGATATTTCGCTATATAAAATGTTGGGCGACCCCTTGTGACCACAGTATCGAACGGGGATCGGAAGGACACAGACATGAAGCTGGTGAGTCCTTGGATTTTTAAGTTTCGTGCCAGTGCGTGTGAAAATAAATAAAATATTTTATAAAATTTAAATCAGTGAAAAAAAATCGAAAACTATTTTTTTCGGGTTTGGTTTTTATTCTCATCTGTACGTTAAGGCTGTACTTGTGTATAATTATATTGTTATAATTGTTAAATCAGTGCATCAATGATTTATTCTTAAATTTTATAACCAAACATAACCAATTTAATTTTTTAAATAATTCTAATTTCAATTTGTTATAATAAATCATAAATGATTTAAAGTTGAACTCATAGTAAAACTTTTTTCATTGCGAATAAAATAAATAGCTTTTGAATGAGAGCCGTCTCTCGTTAATCGTTCATTCAAAGTAAATGTTCTCTGAAAACTAAATCTTGTAACGATTAATCTTCATTTAGCGCAATTTAGAATGTCTATTAATCTAATATTAAGACTCAAATTAATTAAAAGCAAAATATAGCACAAATAAATCACGCATAACGTTATATCTCTGTTTTGTAACAAAATAATGATAAATCTCACTTCTTAATTGGACTGTCGATATTTAATAGACCCATGCAAATGCATAACATGAATAAAAATTCGTTAATTATAACTCTTAACAACGAAAACATTATAATTACTGCTTTTATCACGGTCTGAAATCTAGCTACACTACAAAGGCTACGAAACCTACCTAAACGAGAACTCAAAAGATTTTACAACCTATTAAAAGGTTGGTGATTTACATTTCTCAAAAAAACAACCAATTTAAGTATTGAATTTATAATTCAAAGCTCCCACAAACGGAGCACGCTCGCCTAGAATTAAAATATTCACTCCTGACATAAATACCTCCAAGTTATACCCATCAATTTTACACCTTAGCTGGATACGCACAATGAAGTATTCCCAAAATCTCTATCAACCGATACTAACCAAAACTATTTCTTCCACAGTTACTAATTTTCGCCGCCATTTTGGCCTTTTCATTGGCCGAAGAAGAGAAGAAACCAGAAGCTCTAGACGACTCGCAAGCAGAAGCTTCGGCAACCATCGAGCTTATGAAAGAAGGAGCGGATCTAACCGCTGCCGCGAGTTCATACACCTCATACGTACCACCGAGCCAAAGACCTCCACAGTGGAACTCGCCCAACTACGTTCCACAGAACACTTGGCAGCCTCCTAAGCCTATCCAGCCAGTGCAAACAGGAGTGCCCGCTAACGTACAAGCCGATTACTATCCTCAATATCAATGGAGTTCTCCTGTGACCCACCCTCCTACCACCACCACTCCGGTAGCGGTAATCAAGAATGAGCAGTACTTTGGTGACAATGGTTACTACAAATACGAGTAAGTTGGATATTCATAATATGTACCGGCGCTGTAATCTGTCGGTTTGGCATCTTTTCTTATGTTGTGTGGGGCAACAATTAATGTGTTTGTTAGTATACCAAATCTTTTGTTTAGTCCCATTTTATACCAAAACGAAAAGTCTTGATAATCACGCTTACTCACTGTGAGCAAGCATGGTGATCAAAGCCAGTAAAGTGGGGAAATGTAGTTCTTTGAAAAATATCTTAGTGTTCGAAGAGAAAAAACAGTTCAATAACCTCTCAAATAGAGCCTAATATAAACCACGTAGAAGTCTGCAATTATAATTAAAACAATTCATTTTGTAAGGCATTATGTACATTTTGGTAAACAAAGCCTAAGACACTCAAGAAGTTTCACACTTTAATTCACGCATTTACGTAACTAAGTGTAAAATTTGCAAATGCGATGGCTGTAATCTTGATAAAACACGAGTAAAGCAGCAGCTATATTAAAGCTTTACAAACTTACGTCTTCAGCCTACATTCACTTAACTACTAATTTACTTAGTCAAGTACATATTGAACGGGCCTGAGTAAATAATGGAATCAGTCTAAGTAATTCTCTTTTTGAACACTGAACATAATAACATTTTTTTCAATCACCTCATAGATTCTCACGACATTATACACTCAGTACTGTATCCGTAATTCATTGTACAAACATACTCAAAAAGCACAAGCCGAGTCCATTGTCCTTGAAAATCAGAACTCGGCTCAAAATGCAAATGTTATGTACAAAATATCTGTATTGATGGCACAGTCCCTAACGGTCACACAACGGCTTATACAGGTCTCATAAAAAATCCCTGGTCATCTTACCCATAACTGTTCGATCATCAGACTTCAAAAAAGGTCCTAATTATGTGTAAAGTTTGGGACCCCATAATAACTGTTTCTACTCGTCATCATCGGCAGGAAAAAGTGTCCAAATATTTTTACACCTTTACCGTTTTTCCGTTGAGCCGAATTTATTGATCCATAATTTTTATGATATCTCTGTTGTATTGGAATTTAATTTAAATCGTCTATCCATAAACAGAATATCTATCTAATACGAGAAATGTTGAATTAATGAGGAATAAATTAACGGTGCGACCTACTGATTTACTAATGTCGATACGCTAGCGCTATTGTTGACTAGACTGTAGATAAACTCCTTAGATGGCAATTTAGGTACTGGTTCAAACGGATGGTATAAGTAGGGTTGATAAAAAACCGCTAAGCACATCCCGCGATGATGCCAATCTTTATAGTGTGGCAGGCCTTGAAAAAAACTAGCAAACGGAACATAAAGGCACATAACACACACATGAACTTCGTACATGTAATACTTTTGAGGTACTTCCTGTATTCTCAGTCGGGAATCACCAAAGTTCTGATCATCATAATCGCATTATCTGAGAATTCGTGGTTTTTTATGAAGACATTTTTCCCGATCGAATACAAGAAAATTTATGTGATTTTTTTCCGACAAACTCAAATAAGGAATAATACAGGACAAATAATTTAAAAAAATATATATTTGGGATTCAAAGGGCACAAAAAATGTACTAGTAAATATGAAGTTATTATAAAATCCGCATAAGGTGAGTGAGCTCACCGTTCCACATTCGTGTCAAACTGTGTCCTGACTAGGCATAACCCATATCTTTGATACCCAAATAATCCTATACCTCCATCTCTCGCAGGTACAAAATTGCCGACGGCACATGGGTGGGAGAAGAAGGTTACTACACGGACCCCAAGCAGACTGAAGAGAGCCTGGTGAAGAAGGGCTGGTACTCTTACGTCGGTGCTGACAAAAAGACTTACACTGTCACCTACTGGGCTGACAAGACTGGCTACCATGCCTTCGGTGACCATCTGCCTACTCCTCCCCCTGCTACTCAACCGTAAGTATTGTTGGAATTAGTAAAATTTTCAGCTAGATTGCACTTATTTTTTATAAAAAAAAACCTTCATCAAAATTTTTAATTCTTGTATATAATATAGATACAATTTTGATCATATTATAAAGGAGACTGCAATCTGAAGATGGCCCAATAGTATTCACATTCATACTACTGAATATAGGAATTAAACAGTCTCATTATCATTTGTTCTAACAAAAATTACATAAAGAAATAAGTAAAATTGTTAAAGTGAATAAGAAGAAATTAACAACTACTACCAATAGAAAAACAACGACATTAAAAGCCAATATTTTTCCACGAATCGAAATCTTAGAATTACTATGAGAGCCGTGACCTCTTGGTTTTATTGTTCCCCTACTTTCCTGAACTGGGAGGCGTGTTGTTGAGTGAATTATAGCCTCAAGTTGTTTGTCATAGCCGTAACAAATGGTGACAAATAACAACAACATAAAACTAACATAAGGTTTGGAAAATTCCTCGCAAAAATGAAAGTGTTTTCTAACGTTTAGATAACCGTTATAGTTTTTTTTTATTTCATTTATTAAAATAAGTAGGTATGACTCATTCAATTGTGTTAATTTTACGACCTTACCAGTTTGCTACTGGAACCAGTTTAGTTTAAAAATGTATTTAGTATTCTAGTCCATAGAAATAAATTAAAAATCTCTGCTATGGAGCTAGTTTTCGTACCGTTACAGACTTAGTTTGTGATATTTACAAACAAATTAGGAACAGGATATTTGAACCCAAAACAGATCTAAAGAAAGTTACCTAGTATGTTGTTAGTTTATTCTATTCTATTAAGATTCTCAAACATGATATTGTAAAAAAACTATATCTCTACTTACAATAGGTACAATATTAATACTTCAATATATGGAAAAAAAACAAGGAGTCAGAGTAACGAAACAACAATGATCATACATTAAACATAAAGTCTTGTAACATTATGCATCGCCAAACAATCCTGATGATATGACATATCTCAATTACAAAGCAATGTACAACACGATATAAAGACAGCAGGTATTTCAAACAACAAAATAAAAATGGCGAATATACAGTTAGAAGACCGTGTAACGAATGACATGCCCCCAAATGGAGTAAGTTAAGAGCTTTAGCTGTCCGCCCGCTTGTCATATCAAATCTAGTATTAGCATATTATAACATAATAGATGGTGGGTCATAGAAGTTAAATAGCTAGTTTAAACGTAACATTAATCAACTTGGAAGAAGTAATATACAATGCCATATTGGTTAAATTTTTAAAAATAGAAGAGACAATAATATATCACATAATACAACATAAGTAAAACGATAGGGCCACCAATTTAATGAAATTTTTTTGTGTAAAGTTTTGGTTAAGGTTAAAATAAAAACCTTACACTATATAAAAAAAATACGTAGAAGTTCTCGATCAAATTCACTTTATTTTCTGTTGCCCGTAAACTCAGAGCACTCGGTGTTCTAGAAATTAGCTTACTCACACACAAATTGTGCATGTGAATCTACACACACATCCCAAGCCAACTTACCTTAGTCAAATAGAACAACTATACCAGGTTTTAAACAAGAACTTGACCTTTATAGAGCTAAACAAACTATACTTGCAGAAGCTAAAAGCCAATCTCATAATAAAGATGTTTGGCAAAATGCAATAACTTACGATTTATAAGCGACACAAAATTGGAAAATACATTAGTATAACTGATGTAACGGTAAATAAAAATCACCCATGTGAATAACTATTAGAAGACAGATTTTTATGGAACTTTTATGTTATCTTAGACATAAAAACGACATTTTCGCCCCTTTATATCTAAGGATAGGATAGGTGGATGACATAATCGTTCAACCTCAAGATGTCCGATTTGGAATTTACTGAGTAAAACTTTAATCTTAAGCTGTTAGAGAACAGCTTTAGAAAAAAATAAAGATAACTGTATTTGTTTTGTAATAAGATTTTTTGGCTTCAAAATTTTAGTAATATCGATGTCCAACTTTTAACTAATGTGTTTCTGTTACAGTGAAGCTGACAAGTTCAAGCCTCAACACGATGAGTACCCCACTCAGACTCCCGCGCCAGTCTACTACCCAACTCAGACTCTTCCTCCAGTCTACCAACCAACTTATACTCCCGAACCAATTTACTACCCAACTAAGGCACCCGTTGCACCTCCTGTATACGTGCCTCCCCAGCTGCCTACCTACAAGCCACCTCAGCAGCCTTCCTACCCTCCTCAGCAGCCAGCCTTCCCTCCTCAGCAGCCATCTTACCCTCCTCAACAACAGTACTACCCCCCTCAGCAGAATTACTACCCGCAGCCACCAACCAACCATGTTTAGATATTCTTTGACTGAAATCATAAATAGGTAGCCCTAAAACCTGTGGTATATTCATAATGCAGACAACGACTATAGAGATTATTTATGTATTAAAAGTGACGATTGCTGTCTTCTGCACATTAAAACGTCTCGTGTTAAATATTTTAGCATCATTAGTTGAAAGTACTGTGATAAAAGATCTAAAGAACAACTTTCTTGGGCTCATAGTCGTATTAAAATAATGCCATCATGAGACCAAATCTGTTGCGCAGTAACCGTAAAAAATAATGTCTCCAAAATGGTCGCTCGCTGTATTCTTGTATGGATATATTGCCTTACTCTAAAGATATCGATGAATTTTAATGTACAGAGACGCTTAGCTCTATAGGTATACGAATAATTATTACCTCTGAACGATTTTAGTGATGTAAATCGATTCGATCGATAGGAGTCAGTGATCTTAGTCACGATTATGAATTGTGAATTTGATCACTGATCGAGGTATGACAGGTTTTGTGATAGTATGGTACGTTCAAAGCCAGTGATATATGTGATGTATTGGTAATCAATAAATAAGATTTGTATATAATTTATTGTTTTATTCTGAATGTGATCCTGATGCTTGTTTAAATTTGGTCAACGCACAATGCAATGAATTTGTAGCAAAGTAATCTGTACTTTTCAAGATTCACCTCACCTTTGCTGTATTGTCAAGTTCCCATGTGAACACTGACATTAAAACAATTATAATACACTAACTTCTGCAAGCGGCTTCGCCCGCGTGAATGTCGATTATTGAGAATGCGAAGTAGAAGCCAAATAAAAAGTAACCCATGAACTTCCTTGGGGTTCAAATTCTTACTCCGTAATACATATCATCAAGATCGGTTTAGTAGCTTAACCATGAAAGCTTAATAAACAGACAGCGCTACGTTCATATTAGTACGGATTTCATTTCAAATTAATATCAGTACACCTTTCATGTTACGAAAACAAACAAATAGGTACATTCACAAAATATCCCATCATGAAATAAAGACAACATTATCTTGGACAGTTATATAAGTTCCTAATGAGCAACTTTATATCAACAAATAAAAATAAAAGCAAGAAGAGGACTAATTAAATTCCGAAAAAAAAAAACTGAGTAAAAACGAAAGAAAAAAAATAAGCACTTCCGATACCCTGAAAAGATTAATAAAACAAGAGTCACATGACAATATTAACGAGACATAAAAAATAAATAACCGATTTTAAACATACAGAGCTGGTAATTTAACCGTGGTAGGTTTAAACCAAAATTCTTCAGAACCGGTTTTTTGGGCCATTGACTCGACATTGGCCATTACAGAACTTGCATCACTTTACGATATACGAATTTGGGATGACCACATAAAAACCTCCAATTTATCGTGCAATTTTCGAACGCTGCCTCTCCGTATCCGCCTCGGGGGTTTTTGATCCTTTTAATTAATTAAACTCCATGATTCATTTGGCCTTTTTTTATTTCTTCTTTTAGAAACACTTCGTGTCCCGAATCAATCGTTTTTAATTCGCCGACGAAAGGGTAAAATACACAATGCATTTGTTCATCCATTGTTCAATCTGTTTTAAACTTCACTATTTGCGTATGAGATAATATTTGATTATAGTTTCACAATTGAAAACATAACATTCATCAATATAATCAAAGAAACATTTCAGTTGCAAAGAAAATCTCATTCTTCATTCACGTTTTTATACCGCGACACACGACTTCTGAGGTAATTGACTCGAGCAAGTACTGTTATAAAAACGTTAAAGACACGGCTATCTGAACACACACCCCAATACTGCTTATGTAAATTATCCTTCGTTAAGACTAACAATCATACGTCGTTCAATGGCGCTTTTACTTTGAAGCCTTAATTGCAAGCCGAGTCGATGCAGTATCGGATATCTGATAAAAACAACAACGAAGCAAAAAGCGTGAATCGAAGAAGAGAAACGTTGTCGAAACGATCTCTTTCACGAATGCCTGGACACATCTCGCGTGCGTATAAATATATGCGGAATTCATTTTCATTACCAGTCTATTTTACAAAAGTGCAATAGTGTGACGTGAAAATTGTTATCAAAAACATTCACAGCTTCAAGAACAATGAAGCTGGTAAGTGGAAAGTGTTTGTGTCGTTCAGTGAACATGGATTTTTTATTTGGATGGTTTCAAACTGTAAGTTGGTCCTTAAAGTAATATTTAATATTATTTTTCAGATACCGCTAATAATTTTGACGCTAAGTTTAGCAGTGGATAATAAAGCTCATGAACATTTTACTTTTCCACCACAATTTCAATCTGGAATGTTTACATCAGAGAAAAACCCTTACTTGCCTCCTGAGGCTCATACACCTCTCCCGTATTTCCAAATGAATATGAATAATATGAACAAATTACCATTTCCATATCTTCCACCGACGGCTACTAAAGCGCCCTTCCGGTATCCTTCACCCTTTCCTTTGATAATATCATCAACACAAAGTCCGCCCAAAATCGAAGATGATGATGATGACGAAGATAACAAACCAACAACACCAGTTTCACAATTCTTACGTCAGAACATATTTAATCAATTTAATCATACTAAAAGAATGGCGAACCAATTCGCAGAAAGAAGAGAATTGAGGCCAATTCCAAAGAGTTTTCAAAACGCTATAGATAGAATAGATACGAAAATGCAGTTTCAATTCAATACGAGCCCTGATCCTACGTCACAAAGTGCTGGTCTGCAAACAGTGACACCTCGCAGTATAAGTATAATGGACATTCAACGAGAACACAATATGGATCAGATGAAAGCTGCAAGTTTTCCTGGTGCTCAATATGTACCACAACCTGGTATTTACATATCTTCTACAACCGAAACCGCAATACCCATTCTGCGTTTATCAAACGAAATGGATTTAGATGGAAGCTTTAGTTACGAGTAAGTAAGACACTTTTATTACTTTCACTATTCATTATAAATAATTCTCCTACAGTACTAATCACATCTTATTTTAGGGCTTTGGGAGCAGATCAGACCCATTACGTTCAACATAGTCGCATGGAGAATGCTGGCACCGGTAAAGATGAACAAGTTGTAGAAGGATCATACTCTTATGTTGGAGATAACGGCAAGACATACACGGTCCACTATATCGCAGATGCAAATGGGTTTAGAGCAAGCGGTGATCATTTACCCGTGGCGCCGCCCGTTCCAGAAATTATTCAGAGGTAACATATACACACATACATAACACATTATTTTTTAACTTAATCAATATAATACGGTGTAGATTTTGCTTTTAAACAGTAATTCAACAATTTCATCAGAAAACTTTTTATTTCTAGAGCGATTCAGTACAACTTGGCCGAAGAATCCAAAAAGCCACCGCATTTAAAATCGTGGTCCGGAGAACAGCAAGAAAATGAATTAAGCGAAAGCGAAAAACGTCATCATTTTGCTATCGCACCGCCGCGGCTCAGTAATTTGTTTACAGGGAAAACTCCTGAATCATTCTCGCATAGTTTTTCACAGCCATCTAACAATCAAAATAATTTAGTAGCCGCAGCTAGTTCACAAAGTCCGGTTCAAGCTACGATAGACTTCACAGATCAAATGCAAACAAAACAAAACAGTGGAACAATTTCCCCACAAATAACTTTTCTGGCTTCGCAGGGCGCACACGTTCCGTCTGTGAACGCTCCTCAACAACAACCAATAAATAGAATTTTCACAACTGAGAAATCCACGATGCCTCAGTTAGTAAATTATGAAGCAAATATGAAAGAGTCCGAACAAGAAAGTAATAAAGCATTGTGGAGGTGGCAGTATGGCATTAATGCGAATACGAATGCTAATCAAAATATGGAAAAAAATTCTATTTCAAGATCATTTGGTGCAGATGATATAGTAATAAACTTTAATGACATGAATTCAGAACAGTATACCAAAATGATAAAGGAACAAATGACTCCATCTACTGAGAAAGTAAATCTTGAAACGAAGCACCACGATGGATCCCCTTATTTGAGAGAAACTGATTACTATGTCGATTACAAATCAAGTATCGATTACGATAAACCAAAGTCCGATATTCATGTTAATACTCGAAGTAATGATTACCAGGAATCGAATAAAAGGATTTCACCTGTAACTCATGCAACTGCCAACAACCAATTTTATACCGATAGTAACCAATATGACGCCCACAAAAATAACTTTCAAAATAACAATGTTAACATTAAACAACTACAGAACAAAGGTAGCCAAACGTCTCGACCAAAACTTATAACACAACAACAATTTATTCCTCAAAGTCAAACCGTAACCCAAAATTACAATTATGATGATGACAATTTTGAATCGAGAAGAACTAAAATATTAAACTCGGACGTATCTAATTTTAACGATTACCTAAACGTATTACCTTTAAGTTACGAAAAGTATCTTCAGTATAATGCTAAACCTGAAAAGGAAGAAACTAAAACCGAACCAAAAATAAATTTCACATCAGAAACCCCCACCACAGAAGAACCTACCACTAAATTGACAGACTTTTCTACCATGAACACCGTTAGCAGTACTAAATTTAAATTCTCTGATTTTATTGTGCCCGAAAATAAAGAAGATTTCAAACCACTCTTTACATTTGAGCCTGTGCCTGAACCAACTACTTCAACAACAGAGGCAAGCATCGTAAATGCATTTGAAGAAAATATTTTCTTAAAAAATATATTTAGAAATAATAAAAATGAACAGGAAGTCCATAACAACATACGAGAAGACAATAACAAAATTCAGATTAGACAAATTAATACCAAAAGCGACAAGCATCCAAAATTCATCCAACACCAAACCAAACCTCATAATGAGAACAAAGCTACAAGGAAGAAACCGGTCGACATCGCTGACATACTCAATTACATATCAAGGAATCAATTTGAATCAAGCAGACTAAAATTGACACCCAAACCGGCGCCTAATAACTTTAAACAAAAGAATGAATTGCGTTATTATACACCTGAACAGGTTGAAGATACCATAGAAGACAACCAGAACAGAAATCAGCGAACACTACAGCAACAAGAAGAACTACGTGGAGTTATCAAAAATTATAAAGTTTTACATCGAAACAATAACTTTGCAAATGTAGAGCAAGATGACTTTGATGGATTGAGAAGAAATTTAAGTCCACCACACTTAAAAACATTGCCTCCTCTAGGGCGAGCAGGCCCATCAATGAAAAGTTACCTGCCGCCAATTTACGTGTAAACAACAAAATTCTGTGATTAATTTAGATGCTTTCGTAATTTTAAAGTTTATTTTTATTGTAAATAACCATTTCGTGCATTTATTAGGGATAGCATTTAAAATAAACGTTACATAAAAATTGTATACAACTTTTATTTATTTTACACTCAATCATCAACAAAATATTTAGCTAAACACACAATCACTTTAAACATAATATTTCAGGAGATGATACTTCACGTTTACATTTCACAGATAAAGGATTTTTGTTTTCTTACCAAACCTCAAGAAAATCGACAACATTGTATCACTTATTAGAAATTAATAGAATAGTATGGCACTGAAAGCATAAGTAAAGATCGCGTGCGCATCTCAGATACATCATCTCACCGTCCGTACTGAAAGCGTAACGAGAGAAAACTTTCCAAGAATTATTCGATGCATTATCGCCTAATCGACGTTAAGAATGATGATAAATCTTTGAGTAAGACAATTAAAACTGACGTTTACGTTGACATTATGTTTAACGTTGACAAGAATGATATTCTTTTTCACAATTTTCGTTAAATCGTGCACAATGCTTTTCTTAGACAGTGTGCACATGATGCACTCTATCTTATTCCTTGGATTAATAAACTTGACACTTGGCACAAATCTTAATCAAAATTAATAATAAAGACTATCATTAGGTATTAGTTTTTCAAAACTACATACCTTCGAAACACGGTTTAAGGGATGTTAAAGTTATTGTTTTTTTTTTTTTCGAGAAAGAAGTCACTGACAAGGTGCTAGTTTATCTATACTTGTTTACTATTTAATATTATAAAGCTGAAGAGTCCGTTTGTTTGAACGAGCTAATCTCGGAAACTACTAGTTAGGATCGAAAAATCTTTACTGTTAGCCCATTTATCGAGGAAGGCTATATTATAATATCACACTACGACCAATATGAGCCGTGCAGTAACCAAACAAACAAGTGAAACCGCGGGAGACGGCTAGTCATGAACAGAACTACATATACTCCGTGGACAGAACAGCCTTGTGCCTAACCATGTTTTCCAGTGCATTTTAACAGTATTTGATTGTGAGTCTGTTTTGTTGCCAATGTCCGCCATTATTGTTTTCATAGAGCAATAGTCTTTGTAAGGGCCAGTCTTGAGTCACACAGTGCAGTCTACAACGAGACATGTCTTGCCATAGACACTATCTATGGCAAGTATTTGGACAATATTAGTCATAAGGTGCTTCCTCTTGACTAATGTTGTGTAAAGATAAGTTTAATCTCTTCTCAATATTGTTAACCTTAAGGGACTTCCAAACTGACAAAAATACCTCGCAAACATTCAAGAAACAACAAGAACCGGCTCTGTATTTCATCGGAGTTAAACTTTTGACAGCTTTTGAGTAGAGACATTTATTATTGTGGGCAATACGTAATCACACACTAATATTATAAAGGTGAAAGTTTGTTAGTATGTATATGTGTGTATATTTGCTACTCCTTCACGCTCAAACTGCTGAAGAGATTTGGATGAAATTCGGGATACTGGTAGACCATGTACTAGAATAGCACATAGGATACTTTTTTATCCCGGGAGTATGTTACATTGGGACAATTTTTTTCTTAGAAGCGGGCTAAGCCACTGGCGGAGGCTTTTTTATTTAATTGATATAAACGAGTGCTTGACTGCGATCCCACCTGGTGGTAAGCAGTGATGCAATCATCGATGGTGAGGCGCACTAGTTTATTAAGAGCCTATTCACTCTAGTCTTGAAGACACCTAAATTATAGTTGGACAGGAAGACCGCAGCAGGCAAATTGTTCCAGTCCTTCGATGTACGCGGTGTAAACGACGAACGCTTAGTCCGGACCGTTGAAGTTTCAACAACGTAAGGGTGGATGTAATTCCCGCGGTATTAATAAAATGTTTATTCCATATCATTCTACATATGTCTACGTACATTTTAGTGGATTTCAAGTAAAAGATAATATAGGTATAGGTGTTAGCAGAATTACGTAGGAATAAAACATAAAATACGTCCTTTGGGCTCGCCTACAATACAATAAAATACTACTAATGTAACTTTTCGGGTCCCATTAGGATTTGCGAAGAAAAAACGATGAAACACACAAATAATATTAATAATAATCAACAAATTACAGGAAAATAAGGTAAACTATTTTGATATAACGTAACATAGACACCAAAAGTGGTCCTCCTTTTTTTTAAGGTGAGAAATCATCAAATGACATCTGCCGCCCTTGGGCGGGGCGGGAGGTCGTGTCAGACTTTTACTGACTAAAACCACTCCTGTTCCTTCTTTTCCCTCGTTCCAGGGTCCCGGGGTTCTCTTTCGCTTCACCCATGGCCCCAGTAGGCTTTGACCCTGCTGGGCCCCTACGGTTGCTGACATCTACTTGAGGCGCGCGTGGAACACTACGCGCCGTCAACGACTTGGGCTCGGTCCGGAGGGTTACCGGACGATCGGACGGCGAGCTACCCATTGCTCGCCGTTCGCAAGCCCGCCCGCCCCGCCCGTCGCTTAAGATTCTCTTTCAAATTATTCATCGTATTTCAAAAAAAAGCATAAAAATGGACAGTCGGAACCTCGAAAGTCTGACTAGACTGGGCTGTAGAACAGAGGCCCTACCACTCTTATCAAGATCCATTTGACAACTTAAACTGAACTATTAAAGAGATGGAGCTATATAGGTTTTTTTTTTTTTCGGTGGGAAAATCATCTTATAACATCCCCCGCCCTTGGGCGGGGCGGGAGATAGTGTCAGACTTTTACTGACTAAAAACCCACTCCTGTTCCTTCGTTGCCTTTCGTACCAGGGCCGAGTCTTCCTTTCAGAATCAGACCCTTGGCCCCAGTAGGCTTCGACCCTGCTAGGCCCCTACAGTTGCTGACATCTCCTTGAGGCGCGCGTGGAACAGCACGCGCCGTCGACGACTTGGGCTCGGTCCGGACGGTCACCGGACAGTCGGACGGCGAGCCACCCATTGCTCGCCGTCCGCAAGCCTGCGCCTACGATGGCCGGAAATCGGGATCGGAATCCCGGTGGCGATTGGGGCGTGAGGACCGTTGCCTCACGCGATCGGATGCCTCCTTTGCTAGCATTACTGCTTCGCAGAAGGAGGCGACCGCCTGGAGCTATATAGGATGTGTTTTCATTCCTCTTTCTCGCTCGCACGCTTGACATTTTGAGAAGTCATGTTAAGGCTCCAGGGATAGACAGTGACTCTATGTAAAATACTGGTATTAAGTTGCTTCTGTACAGACTGGAAGCCAACCACTTATAGTTAGTAAAAGTCTACGCAGATAACGAAAAGGTAAGTCAACTTTATTTCTTTAGAGGTCGTCCTTTAATCACTTGATGTTTTAGTAATATTTCAACGTCCGTTCTGTCTAGGTATATCACTAGGGGGGACGGGAGGGGGCTATTGCCCCCCCTATTGATATACCTAGACTAACCTTACCTAAAATTACGAGTATTTTTTTAGCCTTACGTGATTAATGGACGATCTCTTAGAAGACAAGAAAATATTATTTTTGAAAAAGCTAAACTGGGCAAGTGCGAGTCGGACTTGCGCACTGACGGTTCCATATAAACTTACCTATATAAACAGTTCAATTCTCGAATGGAGCCTCGAAGAATTTTCTGAAAAGCTATTTTTTTTTTGTGACTTAACAACAAATTTACTATTTTCAGATTTATAACATAAAGCAAAGTCTTATACCTGTGCTATAAGACTTTGCTTTATGCCAAATTTCAGGATTCTGGGTCAACAGGAAGTAACCCTATGAGTTTTTATTCCCTTGAAAGTGTCGAAATATAAGTTTTTTTGCGACATAAACGGCCGTATCTTTTTTTTGTCGTTAACTTAGAAATTTGATTTTTTCACTACTTCAAGGGACCGCAGACCTATGCTCAGGTCTGCGGTCCCTTGAAGTATAGTTTTAATTTCAATTCGATACTTCCGTGCGTACCCGAGATAAAGGGTCTTGACAGACAGACAGACAACAAAGTGATCCTATGTGGGTTCCGATTTTTCCTTTTGAGGTACGGAACCCTAAAAAAGAAAGACGACGTTATATTCTGGACCATTATTTAAAAAAAAAACAATATGTAATGCTTGATATAACAAGTGAAAGTCCCTGGACAACATAGTAGTCTATATTGTGTGGCAGAAACGTATTAGAAACTCTATTAAGTTGTCTTTCAAACCCATTCTGTTTCTTTGTTAGTGAAAGCTTTGAGGGAGCAAAATATACCAGAGCAATCCAATTTGTGTGTCTAGCTAAGTTTATGGAGCGTTATTAATTTATCGAGGCAACTCTGATAGGTAGTTATAAGGTATAGACTACCCCTTTTTTATTTTATGGTCTAACAGTCCATCCATAGATATAAGAAAGGAGGAGATATGTTAAGTAGTAAAAAATGTACCGAAACACGATGTCTCCAGTTTCCCTACCACCGCCGACACTACTACACATGCTGCAATAGTTACGCTGTCGCGCACACATCCGCAATTCATAAATCAGTCCTTATTACACAGTCAATTATAAACCTTATATTCCTAAAAACAGCGTGTATTTTCCATGCACCGTACAACTTACGCACACATCAAATGTCGATGTGCTATGCAAAAGCAATTTATTTTACATTTACGCTAGTGATTGACTAAATAGAAAACTTATCGATTTTTCCATTTTTTGTTGTACTATTTCTTTTAAGTCCCAAAAACAAAATCAATATGTCCAAAAAATAATATAATTATAAATAATAGAATAATAAAATTTATTTTCATAAAACCCAAAAACTCTAACCATTAGGCCATTATATACGGCATTATACAACGACAATATCAAATACTAAAAATCGGCCAAGTGCGTGTCCTGGTTCTCTAAAATTCTGAAAAGTTTAATCATTTATATTATGAATTATTACATGACAAAGCTTTCAGTTACTAAAAAAACTTTAATTCACTTCTACAAAAATAAGGTCTAGTCCTAATTTAAGGATTGCCCATTCAAAAAGACTGCGTTTTTTTTAGAGGCTAAAGCTTTTCTGGTTTAATTGAGCATATGGTACTATATTTTATTAGGGAACCAATTAGGTGACCTTTCAGTGGCATCAATCCATTGCTTCATTAAAATTGCGTCGAAACTGATAACATAAAATAACATTTTAGTTATCATTTTACCTAAGTTACTGCTAAACCTCACCATGTAATTTTGTTAGACAAAAACAGTACAGAGCTTGTTAAATAAAGAGAACAAATAAAGAGCTAGAACATGTTGCCTTATTTTAAGCAAAAGTCGTTATTAAATTCTAAATCATGCCCGTTATTGTAACGCATTCGAAACTTTTGAAGACTTTAAGAAGGAAGTGAAAATATAAAAATCAGAAATAAGTAAGGAAATAACACGAAGATAAGGAATAACATACGATACCAAAAAATAGTCCTTCGACTATTAACTTACAATTTAACTAATTTACTTTACGACAGTTGCTTGCGTATTTCTTTACTACTCTGTAAAATAATCAAAATAAATAAAAATATTCACATTATTTCACTTCGGATATCCAACCAATCGATATTATGGTCGATAGTCTACATTAGTAGATCATACAGGCACATCATTAACTCGCCGCAACTAACAGCGGCTGTATTATGAAATACACCGCACTGATAAAGTATTGTTATGTTATTTTTACATTGCTGGTTCCGTTACTGAGCGTTAAAATTAGGTAGTGGTTAAAGAGCAATGTATTTACTGTAAGAGTAATACAGTCGCCTTGATATTTGAAAACAAAAATAACGTAGTAGCAGCAAGGGACATGTATAAGATTTGTTGTTTTTACTGATTTTAAAGATAAATATAGTATTAAACTTGTATTTACATATGGTAAGAGATTCCGTGATGACCCAGGCTTCTCTTATCGCTTCGGTTGTTGCACGAAACCACTGAACAACACGGCATTTTAAATTTGTTTACGATCACGTATCGCGAATATCACAAGTATAGAACTGACGGCCGTTTGCTCGACTATGCTGTTTTTGTGCAAGTCGCGCGGACATGCACACGCCCCCTTGCCACTTCTCCTGTTTTTTATATTTCTATGAGTCCATCCAAAGGCTGTCTTGTATGAATCGCTGTCAGCGATAAGACCGCCATTGTTCTCATAGATTTCAGTTTGCGTATAAGTTATGTTAATATATTAATGTACAATAAAATTTATTTCATTCTACTATTCTACAGTTCTGAAAATTATTTACAGGTATAAAAGGAGAAACTGACGGATTGTCTTTTCAACGCAGAACTGAAACTACTGGGTCTGGAAACGTAAAATTTTGCACATGCTTTCCTTTAAGGATGTAGGCGACCACTAAGATGGGGTTTTTGAAAATTCAGGGGTGAAAAGGGGGAAATTTGTTTGTATGCAATTTATATACGTAGTCCTTGGGCCCATACACAAACTTAACCTATCTAATAGCGTAATTAGAGACACAATAGAAAGACAATGGCGCGTTAACGCCGGCGTTATTGCGGGGATCAACAGCTTAACATGAATAATAATAAAAATAAAGAAAACTGGTATCCAAAATTCTCATTCAAAATAATTATGAGCATAGCTCGTGCTCATTATTAAAACATAGAAAGAGTTGATAAAACATCTAATATATTATTTTCATTCTGTATCATCCTACTAGGCTTTTAGGCAACATGTCTTTTTTAAAGACCAATAAATTAGTTGATTTTTATATCAAAGAATACTAGCAAGATAGAAAAAAAATATTTTTGACATTGATTTTCCTAATAAAAAAATTCAGATTAGCCTTGGTTTACAAAACAGAAAAGGAATAATTTTCACAGTAAATCAAATAACACATGATTATGTCACAATTCTCCTTGCAAAGACAATAGAATCCTAATCAAAATGCAAAATTATCTAATCATAACAATTGCGTACATAAAACAGATGCGCAAGGTTGAATAAAGAAAAAAAAACAAAAGACCGTCCCTAATTCACCAAGCCGAAGACTTGGAATCCGCAAACGAGCGAAACTTCTTATTGTGATTCAAATTACGCAGCTTTGCTTTTATTTCAAACTTAATTAAACAAAAATCTGCCTCCTCATTAAACATTCGACTGGGTGTAAAACTCTGGAACTTCACGTCATTTTATTTTCATAAGGTAATTTTGTTCAAAAGCGTACTCTATTTTCTGAACCATATCGCATGTTTTCAAATATCAAGTAAATTTTTGGGAATACGTTTATGTATGTATATTTTTTCAACAAGGTAGAGTTTGACCTTTTGATTTACCTGAAATTATTACCTCATGTTGTCTTAATTATTTTCAATGAGCTTGTAGTTTATTAATGCTTGTTTCAGATCAAGATACAAGACAAACAAGCCCAAATTAATTACACATACTACTACATAAATGCAAAAGAAACCAGTAATTAGAGTTTTCAACGATAATTCTGTAATATCTCCTTTAAATGACCCTAATAAAGGTATACATTGAACTTAATTTTACGATTTTATATGAATAAACATAAGAAGTAAAATAGAATAAACACACAGGGTACTAATTGTAGTTCTTCTACAGCTACACTATCTTATATTATACTAGCTTATACCAGCGGCTTTTCCTGTGTAAAATTTACTCCCCCAGGAATAAATTATAGCCTAAGTAATAAGTATGTATTATTCTGATGTACCATATATGCGATATAACTATAAATATTATAGAGAAACGAAAACGAAACGAAACGCTTGGGTCATGGGGTCCGAGTGCGCGTCTCCTTTTCAAGGAAATTTCACGTCGTCTGATCGACACTTTACGTGACCAGAGAGAGGGCTGGCTCGTTCTTCGCCCAAAAAATTTACATTGCCATTCAACGTGGCAATGCTGCCAGCCTTCTAGGCACATTTCCGGATGGCAGCAATGTGGAGGAGTACTTCGACGCCTAAGTGTATTTTGTGTATTTGTATTATATGTACATAGTTAGGTTTAGTATAGTAGTATTTATAGTTAATATTTAAGTTCCCATTTTGACTATACAAATAAATTGGCAATCTAAAAAAAAAATTATCGACACGAATGTTTGTATGTATATAGGGTGACTGGTAATTAGTGTACGATACTTAAACACGTGATTGTGCTCATGATAACAAACAACTTTTACTATGGGAACAAACCTGAAATCACGAAAAAAAAACAGCTGTTCAGTACATTTATGTTTGCCTACTGTACTGAACAGCTGATATTTATTTCGCGATTTCGGCTTTGCTCCCATAGTAAAAGTTGTTGGTTATCATGAGCACAATCACGTGTTTAAGTATCGTACACTAATTGCCAGTCACCCTATATGTTTGATGCTCCTTCACTCTCAAACGGCTGAACGGATTTAACAGAAACTTAATAACGCTTTGTGCTTGAGAACTGTGCAGTGTTCAGTGAGTGTTATATCTCCTCGCCACTGGAGCAGGAGTCGCGAAATCCAGAGAACGCCGGCCGTCTGACACATGGACACGTGGAGTTCAAAAGGTTAGTGCAATTTCCTCCCATATACGGGCTGTTTTTCTCTGCTTCCTAATCCTAAACGGTTACAATAAGATCCATCTACTGCAAGTTGTCAAGTACATTATCTGAGAAACGCTAATCCGCAAAATACAGTCCACTTCCAATATTAGTAGTATATGCGCAACCATTTTTTTTGGTTAGCTTATTCAAGGAGTTATCTCAAGGGAGTATTCCCTTGAGATAATTTTCGACTCCCATTCCAAAACTGCATAGACATACAGACAGACTTGAACACAGCCCCCTTCCTCATATAGAACCTAATATCTACAGTGGCAACCCCACTTAATAATATTATTGCATCAACTGCATCTGCACAAATGAACACGTCAGGTGGCGTTATTTTAAGCCCTACTCTGCCGCATTTTCAATTAGCAGCACGAAAACCTCTTAGGATTACTAAGCCATCATCGAATATGAGTGCTAAATATATGTATCATGTCTTATTAATTTAGACGGTGGGGCCAAGGAAATAAAGAACTACTGAAAGGCGTAATGGATTTGGAGTTCGGTTTAAAACCATAGTAAGCTGATACTTCAATCCTCATCAAGGTCTTAAACATAGAGTGCGGGATTATCTATATATATAAAAGGAGAAACTGACTGACATATCAACGCACAGCCGAAACTACTGGAACTAGGAACGTGAAATTTTGCACAGGGCATCCTTTTATGACGTAGACGAGCACTAAGAGAGGATTCTCCAAAATTCACCCACCTACCGGGATGAAAGGGGGTCCAAAGTTTGTATGGAGGAACTTACTTTCACGCGGGTGAAGCCGCTGGCAGAAGCTAGTTGAAACATAAAGAGCATGACGGAACACAGTTGGATTTTATTTGGTAAAATTCTGATACTCCCTCTCGCTCCCAGAGTGGTAGAAGTGCATTTGTGTGTGTGTGTGTGTGTTTCTTTTTGTGAAATAAAGAGTTTTATGAGCCACCAAAAGTCATGGGATGGACCATGTGACATATTAAAATTTTGACATTCCTTTTTATTGGTAGACTGTGAGTGTACAGTTCTGTTTTTAGAATTTCTCTTTTTTATTAAAAATCTATGCCCCACACTACTCATATACACAAGACGACCTAGAACAATTAACTGTAGACCATACAAATATTTGTTCCGTTCGGGAATCGTAACCCATGACACACAGCGCTGCTCAGCTCAACCACTGCGCCAAGCGTGCTTTACATATGCAGTTCAGATATTGCCTTTTACTGTCATCTTACACTGTTTGTATACTACCACAACACAACCTAAAACAATGCTATTGAACCTGCTCCTCGGCTATGAAAAAAATTCTTGAGCGGAGATACAGTGCAAAACTAAATTCACTCAATCAGACTGGATTGAGAACCAAAACTTTATTTATATACAGTAACTGCGCAACTGTACATTTCGCGTCTGTATCACTCTAAGAAGTATGAGAAAATCGTGGAGTATATCAGAATGAAGACCAACTGTGCTCTGAGGGTCGAAAGGTTGAAATCGTGCCACGACATTAACTTCAATTCGGTTGAGGTACGAGTTCCGACCCACCATCTACAGACCTTGAGAGAAGACTTTTGGACGAAAGGTGTCGTATCGTACGTTTTCGAGAACGGTACGTGACACCACGCAGCGGAATACGATGTTACGTGCATAATTATAGTTTATTATTTAACTACGATATTAATTGTTTTGTAATATTTTTTAATTTTTGGTTAATGATAGGCTAGCGTTTGACCACCATCTCACCTGATGGTAAGCGATGATGTGGTCGACGTTGGAGCACGCTTGCCTAGAAGTAGCCTATTCACTCTTGACTTAAAGACTCCTAAGTTGTAGGTATCAGGAAACACAGACTCCGGCAAGGAATTCCACTCCTTGGCTGTACACATAATAAATGTGTTCTCAAAACGTTTTGTGCGTATGGGTGGGATGTCTACCATATACATATTTTCAATATGTACCTACTAGTTCATTATTTTGTAAAATATTATGTATTTCATCTATGGGCCTTAGTTGCCTGACAATAAAGAAATAAAAATAATATATCATACAAATAAAGGGTAGACTCGGTTTATACATACAGTATATTGTATAAATAAAGGCTGGAAAACAGTGCAGACACACAACCGGCACACAATACGCGCGTCTGATTGCGCCGCGCCAGACTACGCAAATTACATCGTATATTGTAGCAAACCTCGTTTGTATGATACCGTCTTCTCCTAATCATGGACCGTAAGATCTTGCAGACGGAAAACACCCTGAAACTATACTCCTTTCATCTAGTTTTAGGGCAAACATTTTGGGATAACTCATCTATGTATATAAAGAGAAACTGACTGACTGGCATTTATCAACGCACAGCTGAAAGTACTGGGACTAGGAGCGTGCAATTTTACACAAAGTTTCCTTTTATGGCTTAGGCTAGCACTAAGAGAGTATTTTTCAAAATTTATCCCCTGAAGGGATGAAACGGGGTTCAAAGTTTGTATGGAGAAACCTACTTTTATGCGGGCTAAGCTGCTGGCAGAAGCTAGCGAGGTTATATTAGCACCAAACTGCTTTGATAACAAATTAACGTACAACGGTTTTTTTTTCGGTATGAAATCATCAAATTATTCTACCGCTCTGGGTGGAGCGAGAAAGTGAATTTGAAATCGTTACCGTGGCCCTAGAACGCATAAGCCAACTGAAGGAACACAGGTGGGTTTTACCCCCTTACTCCACCCAGAGATGGAGAAGCTCTTTGTTGATATCCCATTTCAAAAAAAAGAACACTAAAAACAAAATAAACCGCCACAAAACTAACTTGCATACCATAAACAAAATTTTATCAAACCTACATCGATACACACAGAATTCGAACCGCATTGAAAAGGACATCAAAGTAGTTACACAAATAGATACAAGAACATACGGAAAATATGTAAATTTTAATGCTGAAGTACGTGAGATCAAAGTGGGAGGTTCAGAAGCCGACTGATTTTCGCTCAACATCGGTATTGCCTCGTGTTTTCCTTTTTTCTTTGGATTGTAAAAGCCCCCTTCGTTTCCACTGCTTTTAAATTTGTGTTGTGGTAGGTACATTTCCGCATTTTAGCGGTTGATATTAGATTTTTTGGTATAGGTACATCTCAGTATTTTACAAATCAAGGGAACCGTTTTTAAACAACATAACACAACATTACGCGAAATTACATTACAGCGACGTGTTTCAATCGGGCGCACCTTCTTGTAGTACAGTGTGTTATACTATATGGCTGTGACATCCTCGTCGTACATTTGTAAGAAACCACTAAATAATAAAAATATAAGGCAACTTTAAAACGTAATGTTGTTTAAAAAAGTTAACATTACAGCGACATTTTTCAATCCGGCGCGCCTACTTCTAATACAGCGTGTTATATGATATGGCTGCGACAATAATGCAACAGTGTATTCATACCTTTAATTACGTAGAGCTTTGTTATCACCGGACCCCAGAGTTACTTTAACAAATAATATTACTTTAGAATGTTTTAAATTGTGCTCAGCGAAGCATTACCATTCACTATTCCAATAATGAGTTTACTCAACACCCAAAAACATACAAACTGACATATTTAAACGTATTGTAATAACAGTTATCCCAACTTAAAGTTCTCATAAAACCGTATCTACGTACACAAACGGAAGGCACATAATAGTTTCAGGGATCATTATCTGTTATAACAAGAATCTATTCCCGTTTATTGACTGTTAATCATTAAACCCATTAGGAGTTCCGTAGAGCAACGATCAAACTTTGCCTATAACGGTTATGGCCAACGTGGGCAACAAAGGTTATATAATGTGGTTTTGTCGTGTCCGTGGATATTTTCAGAAGTTAACGCGATAATTTTGCCCTTTTCAACACTTTCGACAAAGTTCCGATAAACAAACCTCGGAAATGTTACAGAGTTTTCGCCAAGCTCTAGACTTGAGTTTAATATAAATGTAAGCACTTTAGTACTTAGTTTACCGTAATTAATCTTTTCTGTCATGTAAAGACGAAAGTTTGAACAATGTGTTTATTGTAGTCTCAGCGTAAATTTTGAACATAATTTATAACTTGAAACTTTTAAAGGCTTTTTAAAATTTCCTCGAACCTAGTATAATTATCATCAGCATTTCAGCCGAAAGACGTCCACTGCTAGACATTAGCCTCCCCCAAGTGTCGCCACGACGACATCCGTCTCGTCCGTATGTCTCGCATCCATCGGATTCCCGCTACCCTCACCAGGTCATCGGTCCACCTTGTGGGAGGCCTGCCAGCTCTGCGTCTACTGGTCGCCAATTCAGGCCCTTTCGGCCCCTGCGACCATCTGTTCTACAAGCAAAGTGCCCTGCTCACTGCCACTTAAATTTGGCGATTCATCGGGCTATATGTCAATAACTCTGGTTCTCCTGCGGACATCGTCATCTCTGATTCGATCACGACACAATCAGTATAAATACACTATATTAAGTTATGACAACAATTAGTTTTAGATAGAACACGAGTGAAGTTTACATACCGATTAGATAGGTACATAACGATTAGCAAGACAGAGCTGTAGATACAAGAGGAAAATAATGAAATGGTAATAAGAAGACCGAGAAGAACACGGCGAGACGCCTCATAAAATATATAATATAATATAATATTCCACAACTATCACACAACGCCGTCTAGTCCCAAGCTAAGCAGAGCTTGTGTTATGGGTACTAGACAACTGATAAACATACTTATATATTTCTAAATACATACATATTATAGATAAATTACACCCAGACACAGAACAAATGATCGTGCTCATCACACAAACATTTGTCCTGGGTGGGAATCGAACCCACGACCTCCGGCATAGCAGTCAGGGTCACTAACCACTAGACCGACAGGCCAGTCATATATTAGGTAGATAGTCATCAAATAACTCCTGACGCTCTGAGTGGAGCGAGACGGGGTGCCTGACTTTTACTAAATCCAACTTTTTTTAAGGTGAAAAAAATAAAGAAAGAAAAAACGTTTATTCGTACCTCACACATACATTAGAATTAAAATACAGTAGCATTAAGTACATATGAAAAAAAAATAACTTTAAAATCTGTGCAAGGGCAAAAAGGTGGGAAGTAATCTAATGACTTCTCCCACTCTAGGGTGAAAGCGGGAGGGCGTATCAGACTTTAACTGACTAAATCACACCTATGTACCTTCTGTTACCCTTTGCGTTCTAGGATCATCCATTTGTGTTCCTTTTTGCTATTCAGGACCACGGTATCTTCAAAAAAATCCCGTATCCTTAGATGGCGAGGCGTCTTAGATGGCTTCCTCGAGAACTGGCGAGGTAAAGCGCAACAACGAATAAAACATATTAATTTACCACACACAAACATGAACTAAACACTGTTTGTATTGATGTTTTTATGCCTAAAAAGGCCTGTGATTCAAGAGATAACTGTCACAAATACCATTCAAGTAAGATGACAAGCTATTATCATTCAATTGCATTTGATTGGCTCACAAACAACACCGGCAGGGACGGTCATGCTCAAGCTCAAGAGATTATTGAAGACTTCTTTATAAGAGCATCATTTATACTCCAGTATTATGTCAGCTAACCCTTTGAAGAATTTGCAGTCATCCTTATTTATATTTTTAGATACTTTACAGGATGCATTTTGGAAAGTGTGCGCGGGAATTGCATGACTTGATTCAGCCATCTCCTTCCTACTATCGGACAACCCGACGTACGGCGAGTATCCACCCTTACGTTGTTGAAACTTCTACGGTCCGGACTAAGCGTTTCGTCTCGTCGTTTATACAGCGTACATCGAAGGACTGGAAGAATTTCTCTGCTGCGGTCTTCACGTCCGAATATAATTTAGGTGTCTTCAAGACTAAAGTAAATAGGCTCCTAATAAACTATTGCGTCTCACCATCAACGATTGCATCACTGCTTACCATCAACTGGGATCGCAGTCAAGCACTAGTCATCAATTAAAAAAAAACCTTTTATAATCAAGCAACAAAGTGCTGAGCAATTTTCTAAGACCCCTCTTCAAGATTCCTATGCATGCTTCAACTGTGAGACGTTCTATCCTGCGATTATTACAAAATGCAACTCACACTGCACACATCTGTTACAAATAAAGAAGTGTATACAACTTAATGGTCCTTTCAATCTGATGAGATGACATGTATTGAGAGAGCATGAATATACTAAAATACTAATAGAAAAACATAGAAAAAAAAATCTCATATATTAAACCGTGTAACATAGTGAGCAATGATGGCCCAGTGGTGACGACGGTCTCGACTTACGATTTGTAGGACGCGGGTTCAAACGCAACCAGGCGCATTACTTTGTGTAATATCACCATCATCACCGTCGAAGCCTACTGGGGCCACGGGTAGTGTGAAAGTGAAACCCGGGGCCCTGGGACGAAGGCATAAAAGGAACAGGAGTGGGTTTTTAGTCAGTAAAAGTCTGACACTATTTTCCGCTCCGCCCAAGGGCGGGATTTGTCATAGGATGATTTTCCCACCTAAAAAAAAAAAAAAAAACCACTGCTCACAAAACAGTGAAGGAAAACATCTTGAGGAAGGCGGTATGTATTAGAACCAAAAATTAGAAGACATGTGACATCCACCAACCCGCACTGGGCCAGCGTGGTGAATTACGGGCCATTCCCTCTCTTAGAACGGAGGCCTGTGTCCTAGCAGTAATAATTATAATAATAATTTAATTATTTAAGCAGGGGCCATAGTCTTAACATAGTTCCTGGTAACCAGTCCACTTAAGGCTCCAAAAACCATAGCCTTATATCTTAGTTTTCCACATGTCGCAATAGTTTCCCACCAACCGGGGGTTGTCCTTGGATGCACTAGCATAGTGCGTACAGGGATAATCACCGGTTTGTACCACTTTACATTAAAAGCGTCTAAAAGGGCCTCTGCGAGTTGGTTTCGGCTCCTCGTACGCCTTCCAAAGGTCCAGGACCTTAGGGTGCTGAGATAAATAAATGTATAAAAATTTAATTATTTATTCATAAGTCTAATACAGATGGAGCGAAATATACATTGTTATGTTGATATAATCCTTGCTGTGATTAGGCTATAATTTATTTATTAAACACTTTATGCGCAAAAGTACAGCGGCGGACTTAATGCCTTAGGCATTTTCTACCAGTTAACCAAAGGGTGATGCAGAGATAAATAGTGGTGGTGTTATGTGATAGAGCATGCAGTAAACCGTGTGCCTTCTGACACCCAAACTAAGACACAAGTCCTATATCTCAAAGTGTCAGCGTTCCTTCCTGGCAATTCACAAAGTGCAGCTTACATATTTTATTTTTGTTGGAAAAATCATCTAATGACATCCCTCGCTCTTGGGCGGAGCGGGAGATAGTGTCAGACTTTTACTAACTCAAAACCCACTCCTGTTCCTTCGTTGCCTTTCGTACCAGGGCCGAGTCTTCCTTTCAGAAGCAGACCCTTGGCCCCAGTAGGCTTCGACCCTGCTAGGCCCCGCACAGTTAAATTGTATGTACGGTACAGTGAGAATATTATAAGGCTAATTAAGCTATTATGCTATGCTATATGCTACATAGTATGGGGTACTCCAGTCAGGGCTGCGGGATTTTTCGGAAGAGTAACCGCACCCTTGGAACCCAAAGGGTGACTGAAAGAATACTAGTGGGTTTTATTCATTAAAATTTTGAAACTCCCTCTTGCTCCATCCAGAGTCATCATCATCATCATCATCATTTTAGCCGATAGAATTCCACTGCAGGACATAGGCCTCGCCCAAGTGACGCCACAATGAACGGTCCTATGCGTCTCGCATCCTTCGAATTCCCTTGCAACTTTCACCAGGTCATCGGTCCACCTTGTAGGGGGTCTTCCAACACTTCCTTTGATCCAGATTGGAAGAAGTTATTTAGTCATTACTCAAACCAAAAAAGAGTATAACTCCAGTAAGTTATACAATATAATAAGTATATAAGCTGGAGCTATCCATTCCCATAGTATCTATTTTTATAAAAGTGAGACTATTAATTAAACTAGATACTACAATACATTTAAAGATAAGAAAGTGAATCATCAATCAATCATTTCATCTAAAAAACTTTAAATAAATAAGGGGCTAAAATATCTAATCATTAAGTTTTTTCACCTACACGTAAACAGAAAAGTGTGATTATTGAATAAATTAAAACATTTCAAACTATGAATCATTTCATTCTTTCTCTTCTTTTTTTAAAAACTTTTGGTCACACTAGGACTCACGACTGTATCGTGAGTCAGACACAAAACACCCAGACCCGAATCAATTATCTATAAGCCTTACAAATATTTGGTTCATGCAGTAATAGTATCCACAACACGCAGTGCAGCGGCCAAACGCTCAACTAAAATTTAAACCATTGACTGGTGGAACTTTCCAACACATTAGCCTCCCATTACTTGTGACAAATTTTCGAACAACATTGACAAACGCCCGACACATGTCGACCATGTCGTGACTTTTCCCCTTCCGCTAGGTTTGGGCCTTCCCGGGATTTACTGCTACAAACTTTCCCAATATTGCTGGAATCAATTTACACGCGCTGTTTAAACAAATACCAGTCGATTGTGTTGCTGCTACGAAAATCCAAAAGCTTTACGTTACTTCTTAGACGGTTTATATTGAATTCCAGTTAAACATTTTGTTTTGTGAATAATTTTGTGTGTGGATGATTTTCCTTGTGAATAGAGCTGTGGGCATGACATTTGCTGTTCTATAACTCGTGTTTATATTGCGTTAAAAACAATTACAGCGTATCTAAAACTAAAACAGCGATCAGACTAACACATGAGAACCTATCGTAACCTTGAAAGCACACTAACTACTTAAGAGCTTATTCAAATAGAGCGTCTAAATTACGCAACAAGCACACAACCATATCAATAATTTAGGGTCGTAGGACCTTTCATGCCGAGCTCTGATTTAAGCCGTGGTCCGTAGTGAGAGGGAAAGGCAGGCGGTCGCCTCCTATAAAGCAGTAATGTTAGAGAAAGAGATGGCCGCAAACTTGAGGGAAAGGACATCTTCACACCCTAGCCGCCGTCACAGGAGACACACCGGACGTCGGGAGTCACAGGGCGATCCCCGGTCGCCGTAGGCGCAGATTTGCGGACGACGAGCAATGAGCAGCTCGCTGTCCGCTCCTCCAGCAAAGACCAAGCCCGAGTAGTCGACGGTGCGTAGTGTTCCGCGCGCGCCTCAAAGAGATGTCAAAAAGGCTTAAAAACCATAAAGGCTCAGCGGAGCCGATACCTGCTAGGGCCACGAGGAATTTCTGAAAAGGGTACCTATGGTCCTAGAACGCAAAGGGCAACTGAAGGACATAGGTGTGGTATCAATCAGTAAAAATCTAACAAAAGTTCTCGTGCTCCATCCTAGAGCGGAAAAAATCATTGGATGATTTCCCACTTTAAAAAAAGTTTGTTCTAGCAAAATAGTTGGGAATTATTTACAGGAGTACTGGATAATCCTTTATTAAGGTTTAATATTATTTTAAAAACCATGTTTAAACGTAGATCTGACATGATGAGATAATGCATAAAACAATAACGGTCTAACCAGTAAACGCCCTCATAAATACCTCCGTGCAAGCAAAGTGATATCGCTTCGTCGGAACGAACTCTAAAATTGCCAAAACTTATTACCATAATGAGATAACGTGAATCGTGACAAATATTTATCAGACGATATCTATGACAAAAAAAAATATAACACAAAAATGAATTTAATGAGCGTATTAGTTCCTGATAGACCATTGTTAAAAATATCTGATTGGACGCACAAGTTTTTAATGTTCTAGTATAAAGCAGTCTATAAATCACATTGACAGTAAGTGTATCACATAATAATAACTTAAGCTCTACCACTTTTTTTGTGTCAGATTACAGTCTTCAAATTACTTCTTCCGTTCTAGAGTTGAGCGAGAGGGCGTGTCAGACTTTTACTGATTAAAACCCACGTCTCTTTCTTTATTTTCTCTTTGCAATCTTTTTTTTTTTTTTTCGGTGGGAAAATCATCTTATGACATCCGCCGCCTTTGGGCGGGGCGGGAGATAGTGTCAGACTTTTACTGACTAAAAACCCACTCCTGTTCCTTCATTGCCTTTCGTACCAGGGCCGAGTCTTCCTTTCAGAATCAGACCCTTGGCCCCAGTAGGCTTCGACCCTGCTAGGCCCCTACAGTTGCTGACATCTCCTTGAGGCGCGCGTGGAACAGCACGCGCCGTCGACGACTTGGGCTCGGTCCAGACGGTTACCGGACGGTCGGAAGGCGAGCCACCCATTGCTCGCCGTCCGCAAGCCCACGCTTACGATGGCCGGAAATCGGGATCGGAATCCCGGCGGCGATTGGGGCGTGAGGACGATCCTCACGCGATCGGCCGCCTCCTTTGCTAGCATTACTGCTTCGCAGAAGGAGGCGACCGCCTGCCACTCCTCCTCGCTCCGGACCATGGCCTGTACCAAGGCCCGGCGCGAGAGATCGCCGCCACCGATAGCCCCCACGAGGACACGGCGTTGCTCTGCCCAAGCGGGACACACCTCCACCGTGTGCTCCACCGTGTCCTCCGGGTGGTCCACACAATGGTGACACCCGGGCGTTTCTTCCGCACGAATCCGGTGCAGAAACCTCCCGAACTTACCATGTCCGGTGAGGACCTGCGTCATGCGGAAGGTAAGGACGCCGTGTTGCCTTTCCAGCCACTCCTCAAAGAGGGGACTTACCGCCATAATTATTCTCTTTGCGATCTAGGACCACGGTAAAGGTTTCAAACACTCTCACAGCACAAACTCTATCATAATGTCTGAATTTTTGAAGAGAGTGTGACTTAATGAATTTTATTTGCGCCAGAAATTTCATGGTTGTGTAAAGCTCTCTTCAGGGGCGACCTTAACCGTTACAAAGCCCTGGGCGACAGATTTTTGGGAGCCCCTTGTGCTTTTTGCAAAGTATGTGAATCAAAACTGGGTATTTATTAGTTATTTATTTATTTAAACTTCATGTGCAGTGGTGGTACATAGGCGGACTTAATGCCACAAGGCATTCTCTACCAGTCATCCATTGGGTTAAAAAAGACAACACTGTGGTAGGTGTGCACAATAAATAAATAACAGATATTTGAAATAGAATGTAGCATTTTATTATTTTATGCAACTTAATTTAACGATACTTCGTTAAAGTAAGTTGCATAAAATAATAAAATACGTATATATGCTAATGTAATAAACTAATAAATACTATGGTAAATATGAGATCATTTTATTTAAGTGTAAATATTATGTTTTTATTTTGTTTAAATAATGGGTGAGAAACATAATATTTATAAAAAGGTAACACATGAATTTCGAGTTTAAAATATTATTTTAGAAGATTTATAAAAATTAACAAACAATCATATATACGACAACGATGATAAACCTAGATACTCAATCAATAATCGAGTAATTTACTAGATTATTTAATATTGTTTTTTGCTTTCTGACTACGTCATTTTCATCTGAAGAATAGCAAGAGCTCAACACCGATTTCGTTTCATCGAATGAGAAATAAGATACTTATCCTACTATTATTTTAAACTTTACTATGAAAGGTAATCGTAGGGTTAAATAAAAAGTTTCAAATATAAGCTTTTTAGGATTCCTTAGCCAAATGGCAAAAACCGGAACCCTTATAGATTCGTCATGTGTCTGTCTGTCCGTCCGTATGTCACAGCCACTTTTTTCCGAAACTATAAGAACTATACTGTTGAAACTTGGTAAGTAGGTGTGTTCTGCGAACTGCATTAAGATTTTCACACAAAAATAGAAAAAAAAAAAATTTGGGGGTTCCCCATACTTAGAACTGAAACTCAATAATTTTTTTTTCATCGGACCCATGCGTGTGGAGTATCTATGGGTAGGTCTTCAAAAATGATATTGAGGTTTCTAATATCATTTTTTTCTAAATTGAATAGTTTGCGCGAGAGACACTTCCAAAGTGGTAAAATGTGTCCCCCCCCCCTGTAACTTCTAAAATAAGAGAATGATAAAACTAAAAAAATATGTACATGTACATTATCATGCAAACTTCCACCGAAAATTGGTTTGAATGAGATCCAATAAGTAGTTTTTTTTTTTAATACGTCATAAATCGTAAACCGCAATTTACCTTTCAAGTTTGTACGGAACCCTCAGTGCGCGAGTCCGACTCGCACTTGCCCAGTTTTTTACTGAGTTATAGCACGAGGTATCTATAAGACCGAGGCCCCGGGCGGTTAGCCTGCTCGCCACCCCTTAAGGCCGCTACTGACAGTCTTCTAAAGAGGGTCTTACTGTGGTCACAGGCTAAGTTTTTATACATACTCGATTCATCATCATCATCATTTCAGCCGAAAGACGTCCACTGCTGGACATAGGCCTCCCCCAAGCGTCGCCACAACGAACGGTCCTGTGCGTCTCGCATCCATCGGACTCCCGCAATCGTTACCAAGTCATCG
This sequence comes from Mythimna impura, assembly GCA_905147345.3. NCBI lineage: Eukaryota > Metazoa > Arthropoda > Insecta > Lepidoptera > Noctuidae > Mythimna > Mythimna impura. The sequence goes on along the minus strand of LR990356.1, from coordinate 13,119,150 downwards.
GTCCACCTTGTAGGAGGCCTTCCAACGCTACGTCTTCCGGTACGTGGTCGCCATTCCAGAACCTTTCGGCCCCAACGGCCATCTGTTCTGCGAGCAATGTGTCCTGCCCATTGCCACTTTAGTTTGGCGATTCTTCGTGCTATGTCGGCAACCTTGGTTCTCCTGCGGATATCCTCATTCCTGATTCGATCACGCAAGGAAACTCCGAGCATAGCCCTCTCCATTGCCCTTTGGGTGACTTTAAGCCTTCTAATGAGGCCCATTGTAAGCGACCACGTTTCGGAGCCATATGTCATCACTGGCAACACGCACTGGTCATAGACTTTCGTCTTGAGACACTGTGGTATATTGGACGAGAAGACACCGCGCAGCTTCCCGAACGCTGCCCAGCCGAGTCGGATTCGACGATTGATCTCTTTCTCGAAGTTAGACCTTCCCAACTGGACCGTCTGTCCCAGGTAAACGTATTCGTCTACAACTTCGAGTGTAGAGTCCCCGACCTTGATAGGAGTGGGTGCTACATGGCTGTTTACCATGACTTTGGTTTTGTCCATGTTCATTTTAAGTCCCACTCTTTCGGAAGCTCTACTGAGGTCACCAAGCATTATACTGAGCTCCTCCGTAGTCTCAGCCATGACTACTATGTCGTCGGCAAACCGAAGGTGAGTGATGTACTCGCCATTGACATTAATGCCTAGCCCTCTCCATTCCAAAACCTTGAAGACATCCTCCATTGCTGCCGTGAACAGTTTCGGAGAAATAACGTCTCCCTGCCTCACACCCCGCTGCAAGAGGATAGGTTTCGAGGTCTGGTCTTGTAGTCGGACTGACATAGTGGCGTTTTTGTACAAACACTTCAGCACTTCGATATACCGATAGTCAATTTGGCACCGTTGGAGAGACTGCAGTACAGCCCAAGTTTCAATCGAATCAAAGGCTTTCTCGTAGTCCACAAACGCTAAGCAGAGAGGCTGATTATACTCCTCAGTCTTCTGTATAACCTGCCGCAGCGTATGTATGTGGTCCACGGTGCTGAAGCCTTTACGAAATCCGGCTTGTTCGGGAGGCTGGAAGTCGTCGAACCTGCGCGCGAGACGATTCGTGATGACTCTGGAAAACAGCTTGTAGACATGGCTCAGAAGCGAGATGGGCCTATAATTCTTAAGCAGGGCATTATCGCCCTTCTTAAAGAAGAGTACCACCACGCCTCTGCTCCACGCCTGTGGCGTTTTTCCCTCGAGTATGACGGAATCAAATAGCTTCTGAAGGGCCTTAAGGACCGGTTTTCCACCCGCCTTCAGGAGTTCGGCCGTAATTCCGTCCTCACCCGACGCCTTGTTGTTTTTCAGCTGCTTCAGAGCCATCCTAATCTCGTACAGGCTGACGTCCGGGATATCTTCGGTATAGTGTCGAGTCAATCTAGCTCTTGGGTCGTTCACTAGATTTACAGCGGGTTTAGCGATAGACGTGTCCATAAAAAGCCTCGATCTCTCCCAGAAGCTCCGATTTGGCGGATATGACTCTGCCATCGTCGGTCTTCAGTTTCGTGAGCTGGCTTTGCCCAATAGACAGATCTCGTGCAAATACTTTAGAGCCCTTATTCCGCTCAATCGCATCCTTAATCCTTGCGGTATTAAAGCGGCGAAGGTCACGTTTCAGGGACTTTGAGATTTGTCTATTGAGCTGCCGGTATATGCACGCATCGTCTGAAGACTGCAGAATCATCTCACGCCTCTTCTTCATTAGCTCGAGGGTCGGATCGGAGAGCTTCTTGTTTTTATTTGTACGGTGAGTCTTGAAAAACTTAGACCCGACCGTATGGACAGTTTCCACGAACCCATCGTTATATTCATCCACGGAGCTTCCTAGGCACTCGAAACGATTGTGGAGTTCGAGCTGAAAGCTCTCGGGGTTTTGGATCTGGATCTGTGCTGGACGGAGCGTAGACTTCATCAGTCGAGACCTTTCAAGCTTAATGTTAATATTCAATGTGCCTCTTACGACGCGGTGATCACTTCCAGTTTTCACCGCGTTGATCACAGAGACATCATCGAATATTTGCTTTTTCGTCGACAGGATGAAGTCAATCTCATTTCTAGTTGCACCGTCAGGACTTTGCCAGGTCCACCTTCTATGCTCACGCTTTTTGAAGAAGGAATTCATCATATAGAGGTCCTCCTTCTCCATAAAGCTAGCCAGTAGGTGTCCCCGGTGATTCCGACGTCCAAATCCAAATTGCCCCACTCGCAGCTCGTCACCGTCTCGTTTGCCCAGTTTCGCGTTAAAGTCCCCCATGACCACGGTGAAGTGAGTCTTAGAACCATGCATGGCTCTTGATATATCCTCATACATGGATTCTACTTCGTCGTCGGGATGTGTCGAGGTCGGGGCGTAGACCTGTATGACCTTCAGCGAATATCTTGATGATATTCTGAGTATAAGGTACGCCACCCTGGTCGACACACTCTCGATCCTCACCACATTGTTCACAAGGGACCTGTGGACGATAAACCCGACACCACCCTGGGACTGCTGGTCACCCTCCCGGAAATAGAGCAGGTTACCGGATTTGAGAATTATCGTATCCTCCCCCTGTCTTCGGACTTCAGACAATCCCACAATACTCCATCGCAACCTGCTCAATTCCTCCTCCAGTTCGGTGATCTTCTCGTCAGTCCTCAGTGTACGCGTGTTAAAAGTTGCCAGGTCGAGTCGTTTCATAGATGGGTAGCCAAATCTCATCCGGAGATTCTTCGCACCCCTTGCCTCGTCGTGGCCTTGACCGCTACCGGAGTCAAGGGTAGACGGGCTGCCGGGCACTAGGGGCCATTTTTTGTTTCTGTTTTTCATGTTGGGGGGGGTTGCCATAATCGCCACGCTTGGCAGACGGGTTGGCGATCGCAGTTTGGTTGTTGTAATGTACAGAGGATGCTGCTGCCCATTCTCTGGTATGTCCCTTAGTCGCCTCTTACGACACCCTCGGGAAGAGATGGGATGGTGTTATTCTTAACGTCCGAACACCATACGGAACCAATACTCGATTACGTTAACGTAAACGTCTATTTGTATCTGTATGATTCTTTCCTCCAAATACAATCTCAGACACTAATCTGCATGGATTTGGGACTTTAAAAGACTCTTTGATCCCTGAGTATGATCCCTTCAGTGTTTCTTCTCAGGGTAGTCAGCTAGGAAACACCGGGCTCATCTAGTAAAAATTGACATTCAAAGCAGTTTTTTAAAACCTACTCGTATTTGCAAAAATAAATATCATTTACATGGAATCTGGATAAGTGCCGTCTGATGGCAATACAGTGAAACACTATCGTTTCCATACGATTTGAGATTAGCAATCGTTTACGATCAAGTAAGTTTTAAACCTCGCACTAGGCACTTTGAAATAAAATAATAGTTCATCTACTACCTACTACAGTGTAGTATTTTTTGACCCAAAGGTTGACTGGTAGAGAATGCCATACATTAAGTCCGCTTATGTACCACTACTGTACATAAAGTTTCACTACTAGATACCTACCAATTACCAGAACATCAATTACAAGTACCTGTCAGTTAAAAATCTTTTATTTTATTCTGACAGGTAAAGCCATTTACCAACACTATAACTCAGACAAAACCTAAACCTAACCATGCGGTATCTCCTAAGTATACATCGGTGCCCAAAAAACTGGTCCGCACGCAAAAACTCGCAGCAAGATAATATCACTATAGTCGACACCGGCAAAGACAATGTAAATCAGAATAACTTATAGTTTGTACGAACTTGAACCTCAAACGTCCAGATCGTGTGAAACCTCGTGTATTTGCACGCTTAAGTGGTTTGTTACAAGACCATATATTTATGTCAAAGCCAGATCGTTTAATTGGACATTTTGTGAAATTACCGGACATGTCTATCACTAGCACTTTGCCCGTAACTTTGTTCGCGAGAATGTTTTCATAAAAACTTAAAAACCCCTTAAACCCGAGGGTAGTTTTGAAACACTAATAATGACAGTATTTAATATTTCGGTTAGACTTTGTCCCAAGTTTCAAGTTTTTAAACTCAAGGAATAGTATTGTCCCATACAAGTTTTGACACCCTCTAAATCATTTTACAGTGGTAGTTTTGAAAAACGGATAATGAAAACCTTTTTTATTTACTTTGGTTACTTTTTATGTCAAGTTTCAAGTATATTGGTCCAAGGAATAAAATTTTGCATACAAACAAGTTTCCCCCTTTTAATAATTCCCCCCTTATAATTTAAATTTTCAAAAACCCTTTCTTAGTGCCTACATCATAAAACGAAGCTTTGTGCATTTCACGTTCCTAGTCCTAGTAGTTTCGGCTGTGCGTTGATATATCAGTCAGACAGTTTCTTCTTTTATATATATATAGATTTAGATTATTATCATTTTGTGTTTTTATTATTGACTCACGCCCCGCCCCAGCTTCACACGGCCCAGCTTTGCTCTGTTATGTTATAAATCTTGGAAATTCTGTTTTTTTTTTCTACTATACCTACCTAATAGTATGTAAACCTTCCTCATTTATTTTCTGTATATTGGTAAAAAGCCGTTTAATAGATTTCCATGCGGTTTTTGAGTTTATCTCGAACAGACAGACAGACGCGATGAAGAACTTTGTTTTATATTTTCCTATTGAAATATTGATGAGGTCGCGGTTAACCAGTATCTCACCTGATAGTGAATGATATTAATCTAATCTAATATATAAAATTCTCGTGTCACGGTGTTCGAACTTGAACTCCTCCGAAACGGCTCGACCGATTCTCATGAAATTTTGTGAGCATATTGAGTAGGTCTGAGAATCGGCCAACATCTATTTTTTTTTTTTTTTATTTATATGGCAGAACAACGTTTGCCGGCTCAGCTAGTAATCTATAAAATAGTTACTTTATTCAACGCTATGACCTGTTATTGACATTTAGACATATTGCTACGCACCAACAACATTTTCATGGTCCCTTTTTTAAACGACTTCAAAAAAAGGAGGAGGTTATCAATTCGGTTGTATTTTTTATTTTATTTTTATTTTTTATGTGTGTTACCTCAGAACTCCGTCGTTTATGGACCGATTTGCAAATATTTTTTTCCTCTTAGAGGATATGCTTTCCGATTGGTGTCATTTTTTTCAGAATCCAGTTCTGATGATTGGATCCATGAAGAATCGAGGGAACTCCTCAAATATTATAGGCAACCATGTAGTGATTTTGGTATTTTCATCGAGATATTAAGCACTTACAGTCAAAAGTAACATTTGATGAAGTGGAACTGATGAATAAGACCAGAAATGGCCACTTCATACTCACATAGATATCACAATGAAGATAGTTAAGCGACTATGACAATACAAATAAATAAATGGTTCTGAATACTTATGTTGAAAATGGTATCATAGAAGTGCCCTGATGATGATGATGGAGCCGGAAGATAGGCACCGGAACTCTGTAATGAATCAATGTATCCTAGCCGTGTTTGGGCTTATTAGATTGTCATGAAATGCTTATTGCGATTATTACGCTGGACGGCGAGCTACCCATTGCTCGTCGTCCGCAAGCCCACGCACGCCTATGGTCCAGTCGTGAAACGTTGAACATTGTATGACGGATCACATCATGAAAGGGCAGTTCAACGATCTGACTACGTCATTTATAATACTGACAAGTATCTCAAACATCATACGCACAAGTAAATTAAAGCTGTCGATATACCTACAGAAGCTGATTCGCCTGAGAGCCCCGAAGGGTACGAAAAAGGTAAGTTTCTACCGAAAGTTTTCTCAGGATGGTGTTTGGTCCCATGTGACGGGCCGCGAATATTGCGATTTGATTGCTATTGTACAGATCTTCTCATTGGTACCTTTACAGAGAGTGTAGAAATACTGGCACGTAATCAATAAGTCTTAAATACTAATTCGAGGTTTAAAAATAAATAAGAATGCGTAGGGTATACAAGATCCTTGAGTAAGGGAGAATTAGGGTGGTGTGTTGGTTTAGATATTTTTGTAATTTTATAATGTAATACCTAGGTTTTATTAGAAAAAAACTGGGCAAGTGCGAGTCGGACTCGCATACTGAGGGTTTCGTACACATACCTAAGTAAATAGTTAAATTCCCGAATGGATCTCGAAGATTTTCAGACTTTTACTGACTAAAATCCATTGCTTTCCCTCAGTTGGCTTTTCCGTTTCAGTTATTAGTAAAATCAACATACTATTAACAAAAAGGAACCCTTATGTGATACTGATACACATAGAATTTCTATAAGACAGGACCCAATATCACGCCAACGAACACCACCTAAAATTTCCGAACCATCTAAGCGTGAGATGCATATAGGCAACAATGCGTACCTAGGGACAGGGAGTGGATGCAATGTCATCACAGCGATTAATTAGTGGAAAATGAACATCGCACGACTCGACATTTTCAATTACAAGCCGTATCCAAAACTGAAGTTGATTACAGTAGCCGAAGGGAATAGTCGAGCGGTTTTAATACGCATTTATAATCAAGTTAAAAACTACCCAGTCGGATGATTAACGGAAGAGGATTTTTGATGGTTGAGGACCGACCGAGTTTATGAAATTCTGTATCTATTATATTCCTCAATTTGAAGTGAGAGATTTTAATTTAAGGGAATTTTGGGGCAAAAATTTAATTTCGCTGTGAAGGACGGTACCTACGCCCTACCTACGTCATGTATAGGTACATCAGAGTATTACAAAATGTTGTGTGTAAAGTACGTTGCAGTTGTGTATATGACAATAATGAACGTAAGTCTGTATTATTTTTTTTTAGTGCGAAGTCATCAAATAACTTTCCGGCTCTAAATGGAGCGAGAAAAATAAAATTTCTTTAATTCAGACCCAATTAATAGTCCATATTTATTGTTAGTGTGTTAATAACAGAAAGTGCTTATATACTATATTAGTGTTATTAGTAACCTATAGCTAATTCCACCCAGTGTCTCTGGATGGGGAAATCCGGCCTGTCAGCAATCATTTTTAGGATGCTGTTATGAGTGTTGCGCAAGCGTGTGAGCCGTAGCAAACATTCCCGACGCAGTAGGTACAACGCCGCGGCAACCGCAAACAGCATCCTGAAAGCTTTGTATTGTACGCGCAGGACGTTGTAAGCCCGGTTCGTATGACACCCACAGGCCGCTCGAGTAGAAAGACTGATAAACTAATTTCTAATTTTTACCGCGCAGCGAAACTCGCCAGTGTTCCTTCAGTTGCCATTGCGTTCCAGGGCCGCAGTACTTTTTCAAACAATCCCGCAAGAGCCGAAAATACAGTGAGATACTTACCTACTCGATCGTTTTTTTTTTTAGGTAGGAAAATCATCTTATGACAAATTCCGCCCTTGGGCGGAGCGGGAGATAGTGTCAGACTTTTACTGACTAAAATCCCACTCCTGTTCCTTCTTTGCCTTCGTCCCAGGGCCCTTTATTTAATGTTTGTTTATTATCATAGACACTAGATAAGCGCCCTCTGGTGACGATACAGTATCACAATCATTCTATACGATTTGACATTGGCGAACGATTACGATAACGCGATCGTGTAAGTACATACTTACATAATATATAGTGTGCTGTACACAAAAGATGTTGTAAACAGAATTACATACAATGAAAGAGATAGAAGTATATATCGTTAATTGAAGCTTCGCACAATTAAATATTTGTTATAATTACTTAATTGATGTTTATGATCAATATTTTATTGTTGTCATGCCATGTGTGTCACGTTGCCACAGATTATACAAAACAAACCATAGATAAATAAAGAATCCGTGACAATATAGAGAGAGTAATAACCTCTGTTAACTGCTATATTATACAATTAAACTATTCCTAAAACAGTTAAGATAACAGTTAGAAATAAATTAAATTCACAAGTTTTACAAAGCATTAACACATAATCACAAAATCTAAATAACGAAACTTCCACCTGAAACTAGCTTTAGAAATGAGTGTACCTGTACGAGTATAATATGTTATAACGACTGGCGGTACAGAATGTTCCAAGTTTTCTCATAACGAAAGTGGAGAGCTAGCTTTAAGCTCTCCCTGAGTAGTGTTGCTACAGTTTTTGTAGACTTTTCCTTTCTATGTACGGTACTAACGTATGTAAATAGGCTAGCTGTTTTTCTTAGCGGATATACTTTTTCGCTTAGGAATACTTATAGACCAGTAAAGTAACTGGATATTGTTTAAGGAGTTGTGTTTTAGCCATTTAGAATAATCATTGAAGAGTCATATTCCGTTCAGAACTTTGGAATCGAAAAATCTAGGAAGAACAACGCCGGATTGCCCAAACCGTCCTATCATCGTCATTTTAGCCGAGAGACGTCCACTGCTGAACATTGGCCTCCCCCAAGTGTCGCCACAACGACCGGTACCGTGCGTCTCGCATCCAACGGATTTCTGTAACCCGCACCAGATCATCCTCCAAACTTGTAGGAGGCCTTCCTACGCTGTGTCTTTCGGCCCCATTGGCCATATGTTCTGCAAGAAATGTCTCACTTCTCGACAAAGGTTTTCTTCCATTCGCATCGGTCTCGATTCCAAGCTGCTCCTTTCCAATTCTTAAAGAAAGCATCCAGTACGGAAGGAGCAGACACAAGAAATCAAATAAACTGACGGTTCTTTAAAAATCGTATTAAGCTAGCCAGGTGATAGAGAATAATTTAAGTAACGGTTTTTCATGAAAATATATAGATTAAAACTGAAAACTACATAGCCGGTCTTGTCTGAATTCTGTAAAGCGACGCGATGCTATTGTTGTCTAGATATTGTAGAATTTCATTTGGGAACATGACACATTGATAAATGATTTACTTCATAACCAGATAATAGTCACAGCACTGAATCATACACCTAATCATAATAAGCATGTATAGAATCTGTAACAAGAAGACAAACATCTAAATGTGACTGAACTATCTAGTCAGTACTGTGATATCGAAGGAGTTAGTATGAAAAAATAGCTCTTATTTACTTACGGGTACTTACAATTACATGTTTACTAGATGGGCTTTAAAAGAGACTTTGACCCCTGAGTTTGTTTCGGTGTTTCTTCTCAGGGTAGTCAGCTAGGAAACATCGGCCTCATCTAGTTTAAACTGACGAAAAAAATTGAAGTAGAGAAGTGTTTTATAAAACCTATTTGCAAAATAAATATTATTTATCATTTTATGGGCTGGTTAGACTAATATTTATAACTATATACTTTTAAAGGATTATGAAAATTTAAAACAATATTTTGAATTTAAACGAAAAAGAAAAGAATTATTTTTTAAGTCAGGTGAGATAAGGACGGCTGTCAAGGTACGATAGGTGAGGTAGTTTTATATAAATTAATACAATAAGTAGTTTTCTAGAAAGAAATCATATACTTAGTTCAATGCACAAAAGCCAACGTCCGCCTCCTACAGTATAAAACATATATCTATCGTAGTCCTATCTGAATCACACATACTGAGGAGTTCAAAATTTTACCAATATTTTCTTAAAACTATATTTTTTTCCATTGAAACCATGTAAACAAGCGTAAACCACAAAAGGGACGTAACACAAGGAAATCTATTTTCAAACATTTTCAAAGTCTAGCAGACTTTTATAAGTCTGGGGGCACATCTGGCGTCCGCATTAGTATGTTGATGAGGCAATCGCGATCACGCCGGGGATAACGTGATTTATATCATGAATAGGGTTGCTGCTGAACGTAATAATAATATGAGTGGCAGTGGCAATTTATTTTATATGTTATTGGTTTTAAAGTTTAAAAAAAATTGAAAGTGTTGATTATCTAATGTGATTGCGCCTTTTTGACGGTGTCCTTTATCTCAATAGGTTATTAAAATAAATGATAGACCCTAAGCAAGCATCTTGCTTTGCGTCGTTTTATACTTACTTACTGTATTTTTTAATACTTGACTAATAGTTATTACCTGCTGATATAATTATACTACTTTTCGCGTGGGAAATCATCACATACCTACTCGTACAACATCACATGCTCCCGCTTTTGGGTTTGGTAGTGAGAGGCAGTGTCAGATTTTTACTCACTAAAACTCACACGTGTTCCTTCAGTTCCTCTTTGCCTTGCAGGGCCGCGGTAATACTAACAAGAGCTGACATTATCATCAGGAAGTTCAAGTTTATGGCACAAAACGTTAAGCAGATGAACAGCAAAATAAACACTCCATCTACGTCCATATCATAAAAAGTATCAACAATTCAACACAATAATTTAAAAAAAATATACGATATATCAAAACAATCGCAAAAACACAGCCCTAAAACCATATTCTAAGGATAAATTAGGGTCGTGTGTCAAATTTTTCACGTATTTTCCTTCGATAGGCTGTCGGCGCGTCGGTGACCGCGCCGGTGTAATTGATAGGACAGATGATATTAATGTCCTCCCCTACACAGCGTGTGCACACAATTTATGTTGCAATACCACACAAACTACAACGCACCCCTTGTACACGAATATTCACGCAACTGTTTTGACGCGAAAACGAAGTTACGCAACAGGATTTGTGTTTCCTGAGTGCCTTGTTACAACCAATTTTCAAATGCGTTTAAGCTAACTAAGCAAATATTACAATTTAGTTGTGTGTAGTTCCAACCTAAATTTAAAAATGTCTACAAAAAATTTGTTCAAGCATCTATTAATGAAAATAGTTTTTTATGTTCGAAAAACGTAATATAATTGACGTAAACTATCTCTCTATTATTATCTTTTTAAATAAATTAATCTTTTCAAATATTTTTTCTTAATAAATTATTATTAAGTAACATTATCTTATCCTCCAATCAATTGAGTTAAGAGTGCAATATTCACAGGATATGATTCTGATGGTTTCAAATTCAAATAACAAAGGTCTTAGAATAGGATACTGTGGGATACCAATAACAATCCAACCTAAAATATTTTCTTAACTATTTTTTCTTTATTGTGTTATAGTACCTGGCATTTCAGAAACGAAACATAAATAAAATGAATATGGAAGGTGTTTTGATCGGTTCAAGAAGCATAGCTCACCACGTCAAAAGCTTTGTCTGGATCTAAACAGGTGCTAAGTGCTCAATTCAGATCAAGGCACCCATAAATTAAGCTCATAAGTAATTTGAAATATCTACTGAATACATTACCTATTGGAATCAACATTATCTTTCCCTGAAACAGTAATCAAGAAGCTCTACCAAAGCGACCTCTATGGCAATGACTGAAAACTTCTACAAACCAAACGCACAGCGCCATCTACAGATTAATGCTTGAAGCGCCTGAACAAGTTTCATTTGTAACTTGTTCAAGTTTTCCCAGATATGGTATCGCACCACCAGATGGCGCAAGCTGTATCGAAAACTGTTATTAATTTTCAGCGATGTTGTTTTGTTTTCATAACAACATTAGTCATCAGTGAAATATTTCATCATCACTGTTTTTAACTACATTATTTACAATTATAAAAGGTGTCAGTAGCTTATCGGTCATAAATTAGTCTGATTTTTTATGAGTGGCCTCTTGCAGGTCAACCTATGAATTGGTCGTCTAAACGGACTTGCCTAGGCGGCCGTAATAAAATGCTTCACGACGTGGACGTGGGCAAAGGTATATCAGCAAAGCCTTTTTCTATATAGGTATGTAAAAGGAGAAACTGACTGACTGACATAATCAACGCACAGCCGAAACTGCTTGGACTAAGAGAGGATTTTCCAAAATTCACCTCCTAAGGGAATGAAACAGCGGTCCAAAATTTGTATGGAGAATACCTATGTATTTCCACGCGGGCGAAGCCGCTGGCAGAAGCTAGTCTTTCATAAATTCTTTCTTTCTTTTCTTTTAAATTCGAAAACGCGACAGCGACTGTCGCAACCCAGTGTTCGACGGTCGAACACTGGGTGTGACTGGGAGCTACTATGTGGTCGAACTTCGACCTCATAGTCGCTTACTACTTATTATGTAAAATACACTACTGCGTAGGTAAGTACCTTGTTAATTTATGCTAATGGTAAGTTTTAGAGAACTCTACTAGGTACCTAATATCTGGCCAATTGTAGCTACTTAGCAATTTTATGAACACGTGTAGGTACTTTTTTAGGGTTCCGTAACTCAAAAGGAAAATACGGAACCCTTATAGGATCACTTTGTTATCTGTCTGTCTGTCTGTCAGTCAAGACTCTTTATCTCGGGAACGCGTGGAGGTATCGAGTTGAAATTAAAACCATATGTATACTCACTCAGGTCTGCGGTCCCTTGAAGCTGTGAATAAATCATACTAAGATACGGCCGGTTATGTCGAAAAAAACGTATATTTCGACACTCCCAAGGGAATCAAAATTCATAGGGACTTCCCGTTGACCTAGAATCCTGAAATTTGGCATGAAGCAAGGTCTACAGCACACGTATAAAAAATCTGAAAACTGTAAAGACGTCACAAAAACAAAAACTTTTTTTGCGATTCGGAAAAATTTTCGTAACTCAATTCGGGAATTAAACAGTTTTCAGTAAGTTTGTACGGAACCGTCAGTGCGCGAGTCCGACTCACACTTGCCCGGTTTTTTTTAAGTTTGTTATGTTCACCTAGTTATCCATTTATGAATCATTCTTGTTTTTTTTATATCGTTTTAGCTAAGTACTTATATTTATCTACATATATTTAATGGTTTTCTTAGCGATTATAATTACATTTACTAGGTATATAACTAATTGTACCTTGAGCTCCATAAGAGGATTTAAAAACGGTAAAACGCTATCTACCTACACATTACAATTTTCCATCGAGTATAATAAGGAAAATATTTCATAAAACTTTTTACGATTTTCAACTGAGATAAAACCCAATACTTACGGCGCTAACACAATTTCTGCGAAACGTTGTATTGATGGTGCTGAAGTTCAATAGAGTTCTTTTACGGAAATCCTTTTTCGCAGACTGTAAAGTGGACCCTTTGTGGAGAAGATGGCTCATCTAGATAAGTGGGTACGCTTTCATGGTAGGAACGGCGGCGGTGTCATGCGAGCCTTGACTTGCTTTGACACTTCAGACAGCTTTTCTAAGGAACTCGATTTTACAACGATAGAAAAGCATTTCGTGCCAAAATTAATTTTAACACAGCTCCTGTGAATTTAAAAAATCTACGTCACTTTACGGAGCTCCAATACTTAGGTACTTATCAATTTGGAGTCTCTTCCGTTTTAAATAAATACGTATTTGCATTTTATAACAATGGATACACATACAGAGGATCGGCGACAGTTATACTAAAAAGTATTTTGACACCAACAGGTTTTTCAGTGTGTCTACAGTGAAGTTCATTACCCTTTCAAACTACAGTAAGTATAGGTATCTCTCCGTTCATAGAACCCCTATAACTATTTAATGTCTAGATTGAGACCCGCATTAGCATAAATAAAGTACGGCGTGCCGAACATAATTCAATGGAAGTCTTCATGTTTCATGAATGGCAAAATGGCAAATACTCCTAAGCTCGAGCTCTGACGTCAATTGACATTAAAGGTCTATTCTTTGGTCCAACAAGAGAAATGATACGTTTTCATTAATAATTTATCTTTCGTTTTCTTTTACTGAGATTTCCTGTTTTGCTCCCACTTCTCTAATTACATTATCATACTATTATGATGCCGGTAGGTACTGTTGAGACTTGTACGAGACACCTCCTAGAAAATGGAAAGAAAGACTTCAATAAAAAATGGAAATGCACGGCGGACTTTTTGATTATTTTCTATACGAAAGCTGTCTAACCGCAATTATTTTCTTCACGTAAGTGACGTAAATCTATTGGAAAAACGGCTCTAAAGGTGTTGTTCAAGTTCCTCAATGTAACGCCTTATCAAACTCGTAACAAAAAGTTCATAATTAGGTACTAGGGTTTTGATGAAATTTTTCGAGTGAAGTTCATACAGACACTGAAATCACTCGAAAAAAATAATTATTCGCAAATTTATTCCTGAAGGATATTGTGTTGCAAAATTTGAATAGTTTGAGTATCAAGTGTCTATTTTGATTGGCTATTTTGATATCTAAATTCTTGATAAATCTTGATTGCGTCACTAGGGTGTTCGTGTGTGCGTACGTAGATACCAATATCGATGTGCTACCAATGTAACTAGTGCATCGATTCCCATTATCGTTTGCCTACTATTAGGATACCTAATTGGATTTAAGTAAAATTACAGAGCTTGAATTATTATTGTACATTAATAATATGTATGTGTGAATAAATCTGCAAAACCAACATTTTATAGACAGGTACGCTTCAAGATTTACAATTTAACACTTTCGAACCAATGACATCTTTTTAACAAATGTTTCATTATTTGCACTACGTCTCATAACGCCAAGCAGCCATAGTAAATTCTATTAGTTAAACTTTTTCGCCGGAACACTTGCAAATATCAAATTTGTAGAGTTGTTTTTAGAGCATAACGTTTATCAACGTATGTCCGTTTTGTATGAGAAAATATTGTGTCATAATGTGCGCACCTCACGAGAGCGGCACTGCGGCCGAAAATGTTAAGTGTCCATACCTGAGAGCCAGAAGCGAACTCATCAGCCGGCGGTTCCCTGGTGAACCTCTCGAACTTGAAGCTGTTGGAGCGGTAGAGCTCGTTGTCTTCACGAGAGCGTCTTCCGCGGCAGAACCGGCGAGTTATAGACGTGTGCCTGGAAACGGTATTGTAGGTTTTAGAATAGGACTCACGTTTTACCCAGTTACTGGATTGTAGAGGTTAGTCAACAAAAAACAGTCATGTAAATATTCAAAGTATAAAATACTGGTGTTCAGCTACATCCGTAATGGGCTTGCCATGATTACGGCGGTAAGTCCCCTCTTTGAGGAGTGGCTAGAAAGACGTCACGACGTCCTCACCTTCCGCATGACGCAGTTCCACATTGGACATGGTAAGTTCGGGAGGTTCCTGCACAGAATTCAGACTCAAAGGATACCGTGGTGCATACGGTGAAGGTGTGCCTAGCTTGGGCGGAGCACCGCCGTATCCTCGTGGGGACGATCGGTGGCAACGACCTATCGCGCCAGGCTCTCTGGTACAGGCCATGGTCCGAAGCGAGAAAGAATGGTAGGCGGTCGTCTCCATCTAGTAAACAGTATCTAATACTAGCGAAGGAGGCGGCCGCACGCTTGGCGGAACGGACTTCCTCACGCCCCAACGAGTCGTCATCGACGTCGCGTAGCACTAACATCTCTTTGAGACTCAAGGAGATGTCAGCAAACCGTAGGGGGGCAGTAGGGCCGAATCCTACTGGGGTTTGCTTCTGGAACGCAAGACAATGAAGGAACATAGGAGTTGGTTTAATCAGTAAAAGTCTGACACGCCCTCTCGCTCCGCCCAAGTGCGTGAGAAGCCATTGGATCATCAAATGACTTCTGCCGCTCTGAGTGGAGCGAGAGCGAGACCCAAATACAAGCTTTTATTTAACTTCCTATGTATGTAACTATGTCTGTTCGAGTGGAATCTCGCAACTCAATTTTGAAGCAGATAGATTTTTGTTTGTTAATTAAGTATTTATTCTGTGCCTACACGTTTAATTTGGATGACAATGTATGGTTTCCCGTGTGACGTCATTCACCTGTGTAGGTAAACAAGTAAATTAAATAACTGAACTGAACTGATTGATTATATTTTTTAACCGACTTCAAAAAGGAGGAGGTTCTATGTTCGGCTGAATGTATTTTTTTTTATGTAAGTATGTTCACCGATTTTTCGGCCAATTGTGGACCGATTTTGAAAATATTTTTTTTTTATTGAAAGAAATGCTTCCGTGTTGGTCCCATAGAAATATTGTTATGATCTGATCATGAACTTCGAAGATATGGAACAGAACTCCTCATAGGATCACAGCAGAACCGTCGTAAAAAGTAAAATTGCTTTATTTATACGTGTAGTTGATGACTGACTGAAAGAAGAGGATGAATTTATATCGAACTGATCTGATGATGAAGCCTGAAGTTAGGCACCGGAACTCTGTAAAAAATTAATTTAATCTAACCGTGTTTGGGATTATTAGAATTGTCATGAGATGCACTCTGGCTATAAAGTATTTAAGTTTAGCTGAGGGGTACTTTTTAGTGGTGGTACCATAGGTAGGTAACTAAAAAGTGTAAAATAAAAAACTTTTTACAAAAAAGTAAAAAAAACAAACACTGAAAAATGCAATATACCTAACTTTAATTTCAGAAGTCGGTGTTAGATAGCGAAGAAACAAAACTATTATAGAAACACCGACTTCCGAAATTAAAGTTATTTTTCACTTTTCAGTGTTTTTTTTTTTACTTTGAAGTCGGTTGTAATATTTTTTTTTTATTTTCAAACTAAGTAAATAGGTACGAACAGGTACGAATAAGTAAATCTTGTGACAATTTTTTTAACATAAATATAAATTGTGTGACATTTTAAGTAAAGTTCATAGTAAAAGGTTTAAATTAAAGTTTATTTTATTCTCTTTAGCGCGTTTAAATAAAAGCTTGTTTTTAAAAAGTTTTTGAGACGTTGAACTTTTAGAAGCTAAACTGAAAACGTAAACGCGACAACGGGTTACGCGAGGTGTAATTTTTGGATCATTATAAAAATATTTACAATGAATTTCAATTATTACGACATCGGTTTTACCGACCATTTGGCTATAGCGTCGTTAAATCTAAATTCCTTGAATTAAATGCATAGGTACTTCTGTACCTACTACAAAACTCATAATGTGGGTATAGTGTTATAGCCACTTCGGATTTAACGCCGAGTTCGGTTGTAGCGACTGTTTTTTAACACGCTTTTATTAGCTTCATTAATGAATCATTTGCAAACATTCCTAGAAATTCCAGGTAGATATTGTGACCGAGTCGGCCACCAACGACACAAAGACCTTTCTTATCTTTTCTTACATTCACAAAGATGGCCAGCAACTGTGGTGAAGCTTACCTTTTGTCTATAGATAATAGCTAAGTAGGTGGGTAAACTTGTAAATTTTATTTTTCAGTTACAAAGTAATATTTTGTGTTAGTAAACTTTTGAATAAGTATCGTGACTAAATATTAGAATACTTTGAATGCAAATTCTTAAAAAAAAAATAACTGCAAACCGATGCTTGATATGACGAAAATGCCCTTCTAGATTGATTCAAATTGTTTTATAATCTGAGGATTCAAAGTTAAAAGAAACCAAAACGTACCTTTGAGCGGTCATAAATATAGTAAATATAAGGTTAATATAATCATGCCTTGTTTATCTATGTGTTCAAACTGAACATACTTGTATAATCTTTAAATTTGCCTATAACGACTTCCGCATATTTATAGCGACCAAATGAAAGTGGTCCCTTCATCGTTTTCATACCCGAAATCCACTTTAAATTACATTGAAACTTCAGGACTTTATTATAGTCAAAAGTTTTCATAGGCAGACCTTAAAAACCTACCCGTCACCGATTCCTAGTATGTATTATTGTGATCTGTAAAGAAGAGGTGGCATAACACATCACAACAACATGTAGTTATCTATTCTAAACATTTGCACGCCAGAGTATGTGGCAAACATGTCTGAGCCAATTTTTATTTCTTTACGTCATCCTACATTCTCTCATCTTTGAGGCGTGGCTGGAAAGATAACATGGCGTCCTTACCTTCCGCATGACGCAGGACCTCACCGGTTATGGTAAGTTCGGGAGGTTTCTGCACCAGATTCGTGCGGAATAAACGCCCGGGTGTCACCATTGTGTGAACCGCCCGGAGGACACAGTGTAGCATACGGTAGAGGTGTGCCTCGCCTGGGCAGAGCACCGCCGAGTCCTCGTGGGGGCTATCGGCGGCAGCGATCTCTCTCTCGCGCCGGGCCATGATACAGGCCACGGCCCGGAGCGAGTGGTAGGCGGTCGCCTCGCAAAGGAGGCCGGACGAGCGAGGGAACGGCCCTCACGCCCCAGCCGCCGGGATCCCGATCCCGATTTCCAGCCACCGTAAGCGCTGGCTTGCGGACGGCGAGCAATGGGTAGCTCGCCGTCCGTGTGTCCAGTAACTGTCCGGACCGAGCCCAAGCCGTCGACGGCGCGTAGTGTTCTACGCGCGGCTCAAGGAAATGTCAGCAAAACCGGGGCCCTGGAACGAAGGCAAAGAAGGAACAGGAGTGGGTTTTAGTCAGTAAAAGTCTGACACGAAAAGGCGGGCGATGTCATAAGATGATTTCCCACCTAAAAAAAAAAACGTCATCCTACATGCACTTTTTTAATAATGTATGTGTACTTACACATGTTTGAGTAAAAAAATATATCTTATCGAATCTTATCTTATCTAACACACTATTCGAAAAACATGTGTTATCACCATAGGAATGGTTATCACATGGTTTTTAGAGTTCTGTACCTCAAAAGGAAAAAACGGAACCCATATAGGATCACTTTGTTGTCCATCTTTCTGTCTGTCTGTTTGTCTATCAAGACCCTTTATCTCGGGAACGCGAGGAGGTATCAAGTTGAAACTAAAACTATATAATCAGTTCTGCCAGTCCCTTGAAACTGTGAAAAAATCAAACTTGTAAGTTAACGAAAAAAAAAGATACGGCCGTTTACGTTGCAAAAAACATATAAGTATTTCGACACTCTAAAGGGGGTCAAAATTCATAGGGTACTTCCCGTTGTCCTAGAATCCTGAATGGTATGAAGCAAGGTCTGAAAACTGTTAATTTGTAGTTACGTTAAAACTACAATTTTTTTTGCGATACGTAAAAATCAATGAGACTAGATTCGGAAATTGAACTATTTTCATAGGTAAGTTTGTACGGAACCCTCAGTGTGCTAGTCCGACTCACACTTGCCCGGTTTTTTTAAACATTGATTAGCATTAGCAGCTGGTCCGTATAATAATTATGGTTAGCGAGTTGGAGCTGTTAGTTTTATAAACAACGCAGCTACCTATTGTTTTGGATTTACTTTAGTAGGTCACATTATAATGATAAAGGAGCCATGACATGCATGACTTGCTTACAGTCACCAACAGTCAGGTTGAACAGCTTCCTCAGCACCTCAGGTATCAATAACCTGCCAGAAGTAAAAAACAGTAGCTAGATTGACTTCCTGTAAAATTTTGATACGCCAAAATGATGGCAAATGCTTGCATTCGTCACCGCCCGTCAGCGGAGGATTAAGCCAGCTTGGGGTCTGTAGCAATTTGCTACCAAGAGACCCCCTAAATCTTTGTTAGTAATACTTCTTGACCAACCCGCACTGAGCCCGCGTGGTGGATTACGCCCATTCCCTCTCCTGGAGAGAGGATGCCTGAGTCCCAGCAGTGGGAACATTAAAGGCTGATTATGCTTATGCTTATGCTTAATACTTCTTGAACCCATTTTTCAAACAAGTCGTGGGGCCCTTAGGTTGCGATGGGTCTATAAGTCAATTTTCTACATTTATTTTTTTGTTGCAACACAAAGCATACACCAAAGCACAACTAAATTATATAAAACTAAGCACTTCACAAAAAGCGGCCAAGTGCAAGTCAGACTCGCGCACAAAGGGTCCCGTAGCGTTCGTAGCAAAAAACGGCAGTAAAATCATGTTTTGTTGTAATACCCTCACTTAAATATTTATTATATTCTGTTTTTTTTTTTATTTGTTTTTATAGCGGCAACAGAAATACATCATCTATGAAAATTTCAACTGTGTAGCTATCACGGTTCATGAGAGACAGCCTGGTGACAGACAGACAGAGAGACGGACGGACAGCGGAGTATCAGTCATAGGGTCCCGGTCATCTTAATTAGATAATAATTTTTATTATTTTTTTTTAATTCATATAAACCAGTGCTTGACTGCGATCCCACCTGATGGTAAGCAGCGATGCAATCATTGATGGTGAGGCGCACTAGTTTATTAAGAGCCTATTCACTCTAGCCTTGAAGACACCTAAATTATAGTTGGACGGAAGACCGCAGCAGGCAAATTGTTCCAGTCCTTCGATGTACGCGGTATAAACGACGAAGCGAAACGCTTAGTCCGGACCGTTGAAGTTTCAACAACGTAAGGGTGGATACTCGCCGTACGTCGGGTTGTCCGATGGTAGAAAGGAGATGGCGGAATCAAGTCATGCAATTCCCGCGCACACTCTCCAAAATGCAACCTGTAAAATACCGATAGGCTGGCTACCCTGCGCCTGTGCTCGAGGCTTTGTAGATTGGACTTAACCAAATCTGGATCCCCAATTAGCCTCTTCGCACGCCTTTCCACTGAGTCCAAAGCTGCTAGGTGGCATTTTGCAGCACCAGCCCATATGTGACTGCAGTACTCCACACACGATCGGACCTGTGCTTTATATAACATTAGAAGCTGTCCCGGTGTGAAGTACCGTCGGACCTTTGCAAGAACGCCTAGTTTTCTAGCAGCTACCTTGGCTTTGGACTCAATGAACCGCCCAAAATTGAGGTCTGAGGAAATTTCAACTCCCAAGAGCTGAAGGCGGTCGGTGCACTCCAGAGATACATTCTGAAAAGCAGGAGCCAAGGCGAACGGACTCCTTTTGGCGATGAACAGACACGCTTGTGTTTTGGCGGCGTTGAATCCTACCAGATTGGTTTTCCCCACATGGAGACTGCCTGAAGTGAGACATTCGTACGCTCTACCATAGCCTCTCGTTCGGACCGGATTAGCTCCTTACTAGCCCGAGCACCTGACCACAAATAACAGAAAAAGTAGTTACTATAGGTGGTAATAGTTCGGTAAGTCACCTGTGTGGACCGCCCGGAGGACACGGAGGAGCATACGGTAGAGGTGTGCACCGCCTGGGCAGAGCACCGCCGTGTCCTCGTGGGGGCGATCGGCGACAGCGATCTTTCGCGCCGCGACTTGGTGCAGACCATGTTCCGGAGCGAGGAGGAGTGGTAGACGGTCGCCTCCTTCTGCGAAGCAGTAACCACGCGCGAGGGAACGGCCCTCACGCCCTTGGCACCGGGATCCCGATCCGGATTTCCGGCCACCGTAGGCACGGGCTTTGCCGTTCGACCATCCGTTAACCTTCCGGACCGAGCCCAAGTCGTCGACGGCGCGTAGTTTTCCACGCGCGCCTCAAGGACATGTCAGCAACCGTAGGGGCCCAGTGCCGAAGCCTACTAGGGCCATGAGTGATGCGAAAAAGAACCCCGGGGCCCAGGAACGAAGGCAAAGAAAGAACAGAAGTGGGTTTTGGTCAGTAAAAGTCTAACACGAAAAGGCGGGAGATGTCATTAGATGATTTTCCCACCTAAAAAAAAAGCCGCTATCCCACTGGCGTTTTACTAGCGTCGGCGCTTCTCCAACGTCAGCGCAGCAACAACGTTGTGCAGACACGTTCTAGTGGCAAGCGTTTTTAACCGACTTCAAAAAAAAGGAGGAGGTTATCAATTCGGTTGTATTTTTTTAATTTTATTTTTTTTATGTTTGTTACCACAGAACTCCAGATTGGTCCCATTTTTTTCAAAATCCAGTTCTGATGATTGGATCCATGAAGAATCGAGGGAACTCCTCAAATATTATAGGCAACCATATAGTGATTTTGGTATTTTCATCGAGATATTAAGCACTTACAGTCAAAAGTAACATTTGATGAAGTGGAACTGATGAATAAGACCAGAAATGGCTACTTCATACTCACATAGATATCACAATGAAGATAGTTAAGCTGCTATGACAATACAAATAAATGAATGATTCTGAATAGTTACGTTAAAAATGGTATCATCGAAGTGATCTGATGATGATGATGATGGAGCCGGAAGGTAGGCACTGGAAATCCGTAATTAATCAATGTAACCTAGCCGTGTTTGGACTTATTAGAATTGTCATGAGATGCACTTTGGCTATAAGGTACTATCGAACTGATCTGATGATGGAGCCGGAAGGTGGGCACAGGAACTCCGTAATTAATCAATGTATCCTAGCCGTGTTTGGGTTTATCACAGAATAAGAAATAGTACAAGTACAGAAATTGCACTGCGTGATAGCAAACATACGAATTTAAACCTAATAACAACAGAGCTAATGTTCATAATACATTGCACGGCACGGACACGACCTTGATTATATTAGCCTACCAGATCCAGTGGCGCTCGTAACAAATCAAAATGCACCGTAAGTCCGCGCAACGAGAGTTTCTTTTATTATGCCCGTTATGAACCTTTGAACAAGCCGCTTCTGTTGTAGGGTTGTGAGTTGTTGTGAGACACAAAGTCATTAGTCCATTGGGACCAACAGGGGCTAAGCCCTTGGTCTTAGAACGCAAAGGACAACTAGAAGAACATAGGTGTGGTTTTAGTTAGTAAAAGTTTGACACGCCTCTCGCTTCGCCATAGAGCGCGAGAAGAAATGATTTTCCGCCAAAAAAGGTCGTGAGTCCATTTGTTTAGGTAGGTACTTTACTAAATGTAAACATTCTTGATAAGAAATGCCTTTTAAAGTAGGTATGTACCTATATTATCTACAAAATATATTTTCGTAAAATGCGAAATTAGTAGTAGGTACACTACGTTTTATAAATAAATTCAGAGTTTTTTTAAAAATTACATGGTAGATAAAATTACTGTACCTACCTAAGTAGTAATTTCCATACTTTAAAATGTATTTATAGAGAGACATGTTATGATTGTTTACATTTAGTTAGTTAGGTATCTAATTGTCTAACTAAATAAATGGAACAAAAGTAAAGTCAAGTGGTAGCTAGGTAGGTACTTGGATATTGTAATATAACTGTTGATTTCGGCCACAAAATTACCTAAGTATCTATTTTATGTTTCGGCTATGCGTTCGTAGGTAATTTTTAAAAGATGGTAGGTAATTCACGATTAGTAATATTGTGAACACGATTATTTAAAAAACATTACCGCCAGCCGCCGCGCCAGCAAAAAACTACGAATCTACTTAATAGCGAAAAATGATGATACGAAAAGGAACACGAATCGTCCTCGTGTCTATAAACTGCAACAATAACCTACCTGTTATACCTACATAATAATTATCATAAAATAAGAGCCACTTTAAGAGTGTTGAAAATGTTATAATTACTTACCTTTCGGGATCCTTTGGAAGAGTAAAGAATGAAAAGTCCACATTTTTGTTGATAGTCATGCACCCATATGCTATGCAGTATCTTTTGGCTTTTTGCGTGCCCATATTTATAATGAAACCTCTGTAGAAATGCGAACATATTTTTTGTTAGCGCGCGTCAAGCGGCATGCGGCAGTTCGAACACGCGTGTGACACTCAATTGAACTAGCCCTATAAAAGAGGCCCCGAGATGTAGGTATAAATTCAAGCGCGCGCCGAGAGTGCGCCGGGCCTGGGTTTATTAGAATTGTCATGAGATGCTCTTTGGCTATAAGGTACTATCGAACTGATCTGATGATGGAGCCGGAAGCAGGAAGGTAGACACAGGAACTTTATAATAAAACAATGTAACCTAGCAGTATTTGGGTTAATTGGAATTGTCATGAGAAATAGGCACTCTGTTTATAAGTGTATCGCAACTAAAAAATGTGAAATAAAAACTTTTTACAAAAAAAACCGACTTCACTAAAAAAAAAAAACACTAAAAGGATCAAAATAACTTTAATTTCGGAAGTCGGTGTTAAATAAGAAACAAACAATACCGAGAAACACCGACTTCCGAAATTAAAGTTATTTTGATCCTTTTAGTGTTTTTTTTGTAGTGAAGTCGGTTTTTTTTTTTGTAAAAAGTTTTTTAGATGTAGGTACATACGCAAGAAACTTGCGACGTTAACGTCGCGTCTGCGCTTCGTTGGCGCTGCGCAAACGTTGGAGAAGCGCCAACGCTCGTAGGTAAAACGCCAGTGGGATAGCGGCCTTAATTTCGAAAGCCGCGGAGTTTCTGGCTTCGAATTCTGGTTGTAATTCGATTCAGAAAAGTTGCTTCATGAGAGTCTCTCCCGCTACTTCTAATTCCATCATCCCTAGCTTTTCCCAACAATATTAGGGTTAGATAGATAGATATTCTTTATTGTACACTAATAATAAAATTACAATAGGAACTTAAAATAGGGTGTCACAATGGGCATGGGGCTGGCTTCCCGTATTTTACATGAAGCGACTGCCTATCAGACCTCCACAACCCAGTTACTGGGCAACACGATACTCTTTGGATAGACTGATGGTCAGCTTTCTGGAGTCTGACTACCTGTAATGACTTTCAAATATCTACGAATGATAACTGGGACCTACGGCTTTACCTGCCCGTTACTTTTACCTACTTATGAGATATTTATTCTATAGCAGCATGGTCAGAAAATCAACAATCTCTATAATTGAGTTATAGAGATCAAAGGGTAATTAAATACCACCACTAATCAAATATTGATAAATTAATTTAATTATAAGACATAGATTATTATGCCACATCTGCTTAATCAGACGTTACAAAGATAGTCGGGAGAAGGTTAGGCTGATAGTGACTGATAAAGAACAATGTCAGCGTTTTGCAACCGATAACATTTTGCTGGACGAGACTGGGCAGTAGTGGAATATTGAGGTACGGGACCCGTACATGGTGGACCAGGGGCCTTACGACGTGTGTCAGGCGTGCGAGCGAATAAGAGGGATGGAGTTTTACACCCCTCATTAGCTCCATCCCTTTAACACTTCAGTTTAGGTTGTCAAATTGATCGCGGTAAGAGCTCGTGAGCTCGTGAGCTACGCCTCTGATAGATATCCCATCCATACGAACACAACGCTTTTGCTATACTTTTATAGCACGTACATTTATGGAAGGGAATTATTTGGTGTATTCTGTCTTTCCTGACTGCCTGCCTGGGGACAAACCCAAACTCCATACATACTTGGGCCTGACTGGTTCCAGGGCTGGAATTTGGCCATAAACTAGAACATATAGGAAGGTTTCACGAGCCCAAGTTTCACTGTTCTCAGCATTGGCCAAATTGGTAAAATTAGGCAATGTTTACATTTTAGGTTATTTTTAGTATATGAGGTATTTAAATAAAAAATGATATTTTTAAGCTTTTTAACGGGTCACTACAATTAGTCTGACTAATGAAAAATAACTTTGTAATAGACACCATAATAACATATTTAAAATTCAGACATGTAAAATTAAGTAAAGTTTATTTACTTCTTGTGAAGCTTTAAAGCGTCTGACAGAAGTTTTGGTACATGGAAAGTGTCTGACACTTATGATACTACTTTAAAATAATATTCTACAAAACATTTATAAAAATCACTCATAAAAAATTAAGTTAAGTAACTCGTTATTTTTAGTTCCCTTTTCATCTGGTACCTGCTCAGGTACCCCAAGGAGGAGCTCCACAAGCACACAGATATTCAAAGCACATGAGACGCTACTGAGAACCTAAGGTTTCATCCATGTGAAAATAAGTTATGTCTGACAGCTCTGGGATCTTAGTATATTAAGATGAAGATATTATAGCATATATCTGTTTCTAAAATAAACAAATGTATCGGCAAACCTTTCGGTGTTACGCTGCTTCATTTCCAATATATTTATCAACCTAAAAAGTAAACCGTGTGGTAAAATCGGCTAGACTGATATCATAAAGCCGTTATGATATGCAAGTCATAATTTTTGTCTTGACATCAAAACACATTATTAAACGCTGATAAAAATCATCACAGTAATCGAAAAACCCAAATTTTGTTGTGTAGTTTATTACAATTCAAAAAATCTGTAGACGAAACTCGATCAGAACTGGAAGAAAAGTGGAGTAAAAAATACAAATACACTACGATGACTATTACTTTTGCCGAGTCTAATGCAGTGATTTAGACTAATTATATTGCCTTTACTTGCTTGTATTGTAGCATATAAGGATGACTGAAGACCCAGCAGAAAAAACTCCGGTAATGATGATGATCGGAAAGCAATATCTAGACTACAAGACCTCCGATGCACTACAACATGCCCAACGGAGAGAAGTAATCGCAAATGCTTTCATTTTTAAAACCAGTTTGGAATTGTCAAGGTGTTGGACAGTTTGCCAGAAAGTTCAAAAAAACATAGAATGCGGAGGAATTTTTTGACGCCATATTTTAGATAGGAGTTATTGTGTATATATTATGTAATCATAATTAGTAAAGTGTTTTTAATTCTCATGTATAAATAATTATTCCAAATAAAATTAAAATACTGTCTGTTTTGGTTATAAAAAAAACATAAAAGTAGAAATCTCTATGAAGAAGAAAGTGTAAACAGATATTCAAAAACAGTACCTAAACTACAATTGCTATAGGATGGTTTTTTTTTAGGTGGGAAAATCATCTTATGAAAAATCGCGCCCTTGGGCGGAGCGGGAGATCGTATCAGACTTTTACTGACTAAAAACCCACTCCTGTTCCTTCTTTGCCTTCGTCCCAGGGCCCCGGGTACACTATCACACTACCCGTGGCCCCAGTAGGCTTCGACCCTGCTGGGCCCCTATGATTTGCTGACATCTCCCTGAGGCGCGCGTGGAACAGTACGCGTCGTCGACGACTTAGGCTCCGTCCGGACGGTTACCGGACGGTCGAACGGCGAGCCACCCATTGCTCGCCGTCCGCAAGCCCGCGCTTACGGTGGCCGGAAATCGGGATCGGAACCCCGGCGGCGGTTGGGGCGTGAGGACCGTTGTCTCACGCGATCGGCCGCCTCCTTTGCTAGCATTACTGCTTCGCAGAAGGAGGCGACCGCCTGCCACTCCTCCTCCATGGCCTGTACCAAGGCCCGGCGCGAGAGATCGCCGCCGCCGATCGCCCCCACGAGGACACGGCGTTGCTCTGCCCAGGCGGGGCACACCTCTACCGTGTCCTACGGGCGGTCCACACAGCGGCGACACCCGGGCGTCGCTTCCGCACGAATCCGGTGCAGGAACTTCCCGAACTTACCGTGTTCGGTGAGAACCTGCGTCATGCGGAAGGTGAGGACGCCGTGAGGTGTTTCCAACCACGCCTCAAAGAGGGGACTTACCGCCATAATTGTGGCGTGCCCAACTATAGGATGGTGCGAGTAACAGCTATCGGATTCATAAATAATGTAGCTACCTATCCTTTTCTATTTTCGTCCTGCTGTCTTCCTACCCATTATGCTATGTAAAAAAGACCTTACTAAAGTAGTAAGCAAACAATTTAAAGAGGAAGAAACTTCTGCAAGACGGTGATCAATGCTCGATTTTTATAGTACGTAACCGTGGTACGTAAGCTGGACTTTACTGGACTTAGCTGGACTGGTTATTGTATTGAGTTAAGTTATTGTACGTTAGAGATTTTTTTGGCTACCAAAGAAAGGGACTCAAATTGCCATTACTGACACACTTGTACAGTTGTACCACTGTACGTGCTCTACAGCTTCATTCCAAAGGTGTAGGTAATCGTTTTCTATCTTCAAAGCGAACTCAGCGCAGCCTTTTTGATCAATAGGGTAGGTATGGCCGGCACGTGTGCTTCACGTGCACCCTATCTGTTTTATTACATTATCATTTCTATTTACTTTAACTAGGGAAGTACGAATGTTCCAGTATATTTGCTTTCAGATAAAAAAAACTGGGCAAGTGCGTGTCGGACTCGCGCACTGAGGGTTCCGTACAAACTTACCTATGTAAATACTCGTAAGTAGTTCAACTCCCGAAAGGAGTCTCGAAGATTTTTACGAATTGCAAAAAAGTTTTTTTTTGTGACGTAGGTAACAACAAAGAGAGAGCAGTGGTAGCCGAGTGGTAACGGCCGCGACTTACGAGTTGTAGGTTGCGGGTTCAAACCCAGCCAGGCGCATTACTTTGTGTAGGTAATTTATTTCATCACCACTGCTCTCAAAACGGTGAAGGAAAACATCGTGAGGAAACCGGCTTGTCCTAGAACCAAAAATTCGAAGACAAGTGACATTCACCAACCCGCACTGGGCCCGCGTGGTGTATTATGGCCCATTCCCTCTCTTAGAGAGGAGGCCCGAGTCCCAGCAGTGGGAACATTAAAAGGCTGATTATGCTTAACAACAAAGACCTTGCTTTATACCAAATTTCAGGTTTCTGGGTCAACGGGAAGTACCCTATGAATTTTGATTCCTTTGAGAGTGTCGAAATATACGTTTTTTGCGACATAAACGGCCGTATCTTTTGTGCTGTATGTCGTATGTTTGTTTTTTTTTCACAGATTTAAGGGACCGCAGACCTGACTATATGGTTTTAATGTCAACTCTGTACCTCCACGCGTTCCCGAGATAAAAGGTCTTGACAGACAGACGGACAGACAACAAAGTGATCCTATAAGGGTTCCGTTTTTCCTTTTGAGGTACGGAACCCTAAAAAAAGAACCGGTGCGAAAGGGAATGAACTGTTATTAACTTATCTAGCATAATAATACAGATATGTATTAGGCTCACAGAAGTAGGTATCATGACGAAGATAAAAAAAAAATGTGAGAAAATAAAAACCCACTAATTTAACATTTTTATGTGGAATAATTGGAAGTTATCAAAATTCTAATTTCAAATCCCCAATTCTCCAAATTCTTCCTTGATTTCGTAGAAATATAATTAATTTTTAATAAAAAACTTTTTACAAAAAAAATACAACCGACTTCAATGTAAAAAACACTGAAAAGTGCAAAATAACTTTAATTTCGGAAGTCGGTGTTTCTATAATAGTTTTGTCTCTTCGTTATTTAACACCGACTTCCGAAATTAAAGTTATTTTGCACTTTTCAGTGTTTTTTACATTGAAGTCGGTTGTATTTTTTTTGTAAAAAGTTTTTTATTTTTCACTTTTTAGTTATGGTACCACCACTAAAAAGTACCCCTCAGCCATACTTAAATGCCTTATAGCCAGAGTGCATCTCATGACAATTCTAATAATACCAAACACGGTTAGATTAAATTAATTTATTACAGAGTTCCGGTGCCTAACTTCAGGCTTCATCATCAGATCAGTTCGATATATTACCCCTCTTCTTTCAGTCAGACATCGACCTCACGTATAAACAAAGCAATTTTACTTGTTACGACAGTTCTGCTGTGATCCCATGAGGAGTTCTGTTTCATATCTACGAAGTTCATGATCAGATCATAGCAATATTTCTATGGGACCAACTTGGAAGCATAACCTTTCAATCAAAAAAAAAAATTTTCAAAATCAGTCTATAATTGACCGAGAAATCGGTGAACATACATAAAAAATAAAAATAAAAAACATACATTCAGCCGAACATATCGTCACCCTCCCTGCTAACTGTCCTAACTAGCAATTGATAATTTTCCAGGGCAACCGTTTTTCGGTCGGGCGTTACAATCATGTTCCTGTAGTTGCGTTAGTTGTGGCTTTATCAATTAATTAATAAGTTTTTTATATTGCTCTTGGCTTATTCTTTAAGTTAGTAGTAGCCCTAAAGCCCTAAGGTATCTATTTATTTATTTCTATTAATTTGAAGCAGATACGTCTCTCTGTGAGAACTTTGTTTCATAACTTGTGTCTGTTATGACGTGGTTATTTGATAGAAAATATAAATAAAAGTGTATTAATATCATATAAATTTATTAAAAGTAATAGTTCTTTCGTAAGCTTAAAAAGTTACAAGTTACTTTTAAGGAGTTACAAAAAATAATGTTTTAACATTTTTGGCAATTTAGATGTGTACTCTATGTTTAAACTGGTACCTAATGAGATGAATTGAAATAAATTGTATTTATTTAATTATTTCAAGTCTATACTTGTGCTAATATCTACGAGCTCTGTGCTAATATCGTATCATGCTTATTCTAAGACCTTATTCTAAGGTCTTGTATTTAAAATCACAATCACAGTCTTCTAGCTAAAGCTTCTTCAGCAAAAGTAATCTTTAATTGGACTTGCTTTACCTAGGATTAAAGCGTCAGTTAACAGTCATATTTATTGAACATAGAAACTAGAAATCAGGTTAACATTTATGTTATAGGTAAACAACGTCTTAATATTAACGTAAAAGCTAAATTCTAAAATCTACAACCAGCTAGTAAATTGAACAACACTAAAAAATTATCATGACATGAGTAATTAGTGAGAAAGTGATGTATAAAATGCCACATGCTCCGGCAACTTAATGACTGGGGTATCTCCTGTTGTTAGTGACAACAAGTCATTTTATTTTTCACCGTGGCTATTCTTAAAAAAAATCTTTTCAGGTTCAGTTTTCTTGACAGAAAATTCAATCATTTCTGTCCAGTTCAAGTATCGGCCCTCGTCGTCTTTACGGATAGAAAGCATCCTTAGGTCGGCCTTAAAGTTTTTTGAAGACGAGGAAATCAGAGTATGTGAGAACATTCGTCGTACCGTTTATTTCTCCGTGCCGATCTAAAAATTGGAGGTAATTGGCTAGGTACAAAAATGTCCCCACTTGTTTTTCAGAGCATGGCTGATGGTGCTGTGTACAGAGTCTCCTTCGCTTTGTCCATGACATGGCACTGAGAAACGTAAAGTGATTTCTTGAATATTTGTGGCATTGTTTATGAAATACAGTAAGGTCGATCATCATCATCATCATTTCAGCCGATAGACGTCCACTGCTGGACCCCAAATTTTGCCACAACGAACAGTCCTGTGCGTCTCGCATCCATCGGATTCCCGCAACCTTCACCAGGTCATCGGTCCACCTTGTAGGGGGCCTTCCCACACTGCGTCTTCCGGTACGCGATCGCCACTCCAGAACCTTTCGGCCCCAACGGCCATCTGTTCTGCGAGCAATGTGCCCTGCCCATTGCCACTTAAGTTTGGCAATTCTTCGTGCTGTGTCGGCAACCTTGGTTCTCCTGCGGATATCTTCATTTCTGATTCGATCACGCAAGGAAACGCCCTTTCCATTGCTCTTTGGGTGACTTTGAGTCTTCTGATGAGGCCCATTGTGAGCGACCACGTTTCGGGATATGTCATCACAGGCAACACGCACTGGTCACGACACTGTGGTATATTGGATGAGAAGATACCGCGCAGCTTCCCGTACGCTGCCCAGCCGAGTCGGATTCGACGGTTGACCTCTTTCTCTAAATTAGATCTACCGAACTGGACTGTCTGACCAAGATAGAGGTAATCGTCCACAACTTCGAGTATAGAGTCTCCAATCTTGATAGGAGTGGGTGCTACATGGTCGTTTATCATGACTTTAGTTTTGTCCATGTTCATTTTAAGACCCACTCTTTCGGAAGCTCTACTGAGGTCATTGAGCAGTGCTGAGCTCTTCCGTAGTCTCAGCCATGACTACTATGTCGTCGGCAAACCGAAGATGAGTGATTAACTCGCCATTGACATTAATGCCCAATCCACTCCAGTCCAGAACCTTGAAGACATCCTCCATTGCGGCCGTGAACAGTTTCGGAGAATGACGTCTCCCTGCCTCACACCCCGCTGCAGGAGGATAGGTTTCGAGGTCTGGTCCTGCAGTCTGACTGACATAGTGGCGTTTTCGTACAAACACTTCAGCACCTTGATGTACCGATAGTCAATCTGGCACCGTTGGAGAGACTGCAGCACAGCCCAAGTCTCGATCGAATCAAAGGCTTTCTCGTAATCCACAAACGCTAAGCAGAGAGGCAGATTATACTCCTCGGTCTTCTGTATAACCTGCCGTAGCGTGTGTATGTGGTCTATGGTGCTGAAGCCTTTTTGGAATTCGGCTTGTTCGAGAGGTTGGAAGTCAGTCGAAATTTCTGACGACCCTTTTTTGCTTGCTCCTTCATGCCATGTATAACACGAACAGGCTCCAGAATTCATATCATAAATTGTGAAATTGTATGCTGAAAGACGACGTTTATAAAAAACAGTATTTTCATTGCTAATAGGCAAGCTTGGACTGATGACTTGTTGGAGGTCAAATGTAGCACATTGTATAGTGGTTGGGTTCTGCTGTGATGCTATTTTAAATTTATTTCTTTCTGATCTAAACAAAGTCTTCTCTTGTTGATGCTTCAGTGTCACTCTACAAAGAATTTGTTGACTGAATAGATAGGGTTCACTTGCTATGCACCCATCCGCACCCCCTGTGCGTACCGCAGTGTCACTTCACTTAATGCTATGGAAATAAGCTTCATATTCGTAAAAAAGCTTTGATCTAGACGACGTAAATGAAAAAATAAAATGTGTAAACATCGTAGAAAAAAATTCTAACTAAGTGCACTATGTACATACTTCAGTCATTTTTAATTGTGACGAAAAAAAAAGTCTTACTAACTGTACTATGTTCATACGACAGGTAGAGAGAATATTTTTTCCCTCCTTTTGCACTTACGCAAAACAAAATACGTGATTATCTTCTAAACGGTAAACGACACAGATATGACGATTAGAGAGAACTTATTCGAAACAACGTTATGAACACGTAGGTAATGTCAGTGCAGATACGTCAGTTTGTGAGATACGACGGTTAGCGGGGAGGGCGACGATATAACCTCCTCCTTTTTGAAGTCGGTTAAAAATGAGCACACAATCGACGCGCACAACAAAATTAACGGTCAAAAGAGAAATGTCCATAGGAAACAAACAGATTTGCAATCCCAGTATGTTATAAATGGAACAAACTGTCCTACCGACAAAATTGCTTAGTCAGACGTCTCTCAGAGTGATCTTCGCTATGACTCATGTCTATCCCTGCAATATTAGGTCAGTCCATATAGTCTCGAGATGAGTATGATATTTTGTAGGTAGATATACTTACCTCACACGGTATCTATCTCAGATAGAATATTTCACAGCTTGCATGCAACTTAATCTCAACATACGTAAGAAATAAAGTTGCGCATCACTGAAGAATTTAATTTATATTTAATCATTCATCATTACCCATCGTTAATTTTTTATGCGTAAGCTACAAATTATTTTACCTCGAACGCTTGTTGCATTGTTGCGTCCGTAGCTAACTGCAAGTTTACATAAGACAGACTGCAATCATGTCGTGCAATCTACCGTATTGCAGTATAATGAACCTGGCTGATAAAGTAACCAACATATTTCTGATGTAAATAATTAACAGTTACCTAGAATCGCTGGAATGCAACGGCCATTGTATCCCGAATATCTTCAATCTGGCTGGAGGACGCCTCTTCTGCTCCGTGCGAGTGTTCTCCTCAACGGGTGGAGTATGATGTCTACTCCCGGAAGAAGCCCTGGTGCCACTCCTACGACGCCTGCGACGTCGCCTCTCGACCAAAATAAAATTATCTCCGTTTCTAATAATGTACGAGGAACGTAAAGTTGACTTCTCACCCTCGCCCTGCCTTTGTCTTATCAAGTCAGCTGTTCTCAGTGTGTGTATATTCTGATACTCAGCCTCCTGTGGCGGTGGCACAGCAGCTGGCGTCGCTTCCTTGCTTGTGCTAGTCCCGCTTCCATCCCTCTTCTTCCGGGAGGAATGGAGACCTACCCGACGCCAAACCTTTTCCATCTGTCTTTAATGTCATCCCATTATTATGCTCACTAATCGTCGCAATTTTAACGCGAAAAGTCACTTGTCACTGAACGCACAATCACAATGTTTACTAAAACAACTAATCTTCGGGGATCATAAAATCGTTCACAGGTTTTTACTGAAAGTGGTCCGAGGTTCCCACATAAATATTAACACAAATGAATCACTGTCCAATCAGCCGTTCCCTGTCATTGTTCGGGCTGATAAATATTTCAAGAGTCCTTAACGAATCCTCGGTTCCCGATCGGAGATTCCGTGTCAACGATCAAATCACAGATATCAGGGCGTATATCATTAATTTCTCTTATTAAGACGTACTAGGTTAGTAGAATTAGGGGAGAGAATAACGTGTTTTTTGACATCGCACTTGCAAAAGTCCCGGCCCTAACAGGGTGCGGGTGCAAGCTTTGCGCATGCGCGATCCCCCTTCACCCGTAGCCCCGTCTGACCGAAGCTCCAAAATGGCGGACCTCCGACCCCTTCCCGTTATTGAATATCTAATTTTATCGCTATGCATTTATTGTATTCAGTTGCGATGCATTCACGGCCTACTTTTATAATTATACAGTTACCTGGCCGTCTCATAAGTTATGTATAAAATGCGGCATTTCTGGCCAACTTTAGCTCAATGAAATTCAGAGCTTAATTTATCAAATTAATGGGTATTCAGAATATTCCGACCTATGATTCTGACCTAAGTACTGTTTGAGTCTGGATATGTGGTCATTACCTATGTGTTAGAATTCTGACAAAACGAGCTAGCAGAATCAACAAGTATTTCTGTTCTCCTATATCTATGAGTACACAGACACTAAAACTTAGGTAGGTACCTATAGGTATACTGATTGTCTCTACCCACGCTAATCTAGGACTGTGTTTCCAACTGTTCTGTCCTGGAATACCGACAATGTTTGTCCTGAATGTTACAGATCAGTTAGTTCTCGTTCTTTATTTTTACTTACCTATCTTTATACCTAGTAGACATAATATAAAACAAAGTTGCTTTTAAATAATTTGATGTAGTTTTAGCAATAAGTGAGTAATTTTTCATCATCATTAGCATTATTTCAGCCGAAAGACTTCCACTGTTAGACATAGACCTCCCACAAGTGTCGCCATAACGATCGGTCTTGTGCATCTCGCATGATCCATCGGATTCTCTCGACCCTCACCAGGTCATCGGTGCATCTTATACGAGACCTTCCAAAGCTGCGTCTGATGATGATGATGATGAGACTAAAATACAGACTCTACATAATCTACCTCGGCCTCGCCACTTTAGATAACAAGCATTTAAAACTGTTATTTTGGCTGACGTCGTTAATTCTAATATAAACTGAAATGCGGGGTTAATTACCTCTACTAACAAAGAAAGTAGCTGCGTACCTACGCAAGTTGTATTATCTCAACCTATATTTTAAAGAGGTTTTAGGAGGTTGCGTGTTCAAATCACGTCGGGGTCACCAGTTTGGAGGTATGCGGAACAGAGAGTAAAGTCCCGCAAACCTCCGTTGAAAAGGGAGGATCCTCCGACCAGACGGGTGTTATGTCAGGTGGGCAACTGCCCGTTAGATAATTTCGGCCTGTCGTATAAATTCTAATCGCGCAAAGAACTTTGATTGCGCGATGCAGGATTAGTTCTTATGTGATGCCATAGAAGTCGCTACAGGTCCTACTAAATAAAGTATTAATTTGTTAGTTTGTAAGAAGTATAATCTCCGGTAGGAAGGTCCTGGGCCCTTCCACGAGCTCTTAATGCGATCCGTTGGACGAGCTAAACTGAACTGCTAAAGGGATGGAGCTATATAGGATGTATAGCTCCATCTCTTTTCTCAGTTGCTCACCTGACATTTTAACATCATCATCATCATCATTTCAGCCGAAAGACGTCCACTGCTGGACATAGGCCTCCCCCAAGCGTCTCCACAACGACCGATCCTGTGCGTCTCGCATCCACCGAACTCCCGTGACTCTCACCAGGTCGTCGGTCCACCTTGTGGGAGGCCTTCCGACGCTGAGTCTTCCGGTGCGCGGTCGCCACTCTAGAACCTTTCGGCCCCATCGACCATCCGTTCTACGAGCAATGTGCCCTGCCCACTGCCACTTTAGTTTGGCGATTCTTCGGGCTATGTCGGCGACCTTGGTTCTCCTGCGGGTATCTTCATTCTTTCTGCGATCACGCAAGGAAACTCCGAGCATAGCCCTTTCCATTGCCCTTTGGGTGACTGTAAGCCTTCTGATGAGGCCCATTGTAAGCGACCATGTTTCAGTGCCATATGTCATCACTGGCAACGCGCACTGGTAGACTTTCGTCTTGAGACACTGTGGTATGTTGGACGAGAAGACACCGCGCAGCTTCCCGAACGCTGCCCAGCCGAGTCGGATTCGACGATCCGACATTCGACATATTCAACATTCGAGATTCGACATTTTAACACGTCATGGTAAAGCCCTGTTCCGACTACTTACAAACATTTTTTTAGTCATAGAAGCTGCAGTATCGTCGAGTGCCATTACGATTTATATTTTAGAGTGGGTATACAACATTATTTTTTAGTATATGCGAAACCTGAATATAGTTTGTTCAGAATCAGTACTTAACTGAATCGATTCCAATAATTTTTACACCAAAATATATTTTTTTCCAAAAATATTTGAAAAAGGTCACAAGTTGGACACCACCGACACTAAGTACTAACACAGATCACGGCAGGTTATAGCGGACATTAGACACTAGCGCACAGCTGGATGAGGGAGTAAAACTACCCCTCAGTCACCTGGGTGGCCCGGTGATCATGTATTTGTGAAGGTTTCGTGATTTTTTATCGTAGTTATGAAATTTTGTACACAGATTCTTTACATAAAAATACTAGACACCTGTTTCGGGTTTCGCATATACTAATAATCTATATATATAAAAGGAGAAACTGACTGACTGGCATATCAACGCACAGCCGAAACTACTGGGATTAGGAGAGTCAAATTTTGCACAAGGTTTCCTTTTATGACGTAGGCGAGCACCAAGAGAGGATTTTCCAAAATTCACCCTCTAAAGGGATGAAATGGGGGTCCAAAGTTTGTATGGAAAAACCTACTTTTACGCGGGCAAAGCCGCTGGCAGAAGCTAGTATTGTATAAAGGACTTCGATGTGGACGAACTTTAAAATATCGAAAGGGTCCCCGAAACGGTCATATAGGTACGATTGATATCTACTATTTACGTGATTGACGTCCGTTGATTCAAAAAATTCGTTTACTTTAAACGATTGAAGCAATTGTCAATACAATACATTTTCACTGTCATTCATGTAAATATTCTCAATTGCAATTGACCGTCTATGTGATACTTTAGTGTGTAGGGGGTTACCATGACGTTTAAAGTAAGATTGTTTTTCTATTCCATTGTGGGTAAGAGATGGCGCTAGACAACCTGTATAGCTCTGTCTCTTACCCACACAGAAATAAGAATGAAACAATCTTACTTTGAACGTCATGGTACAGGGGTAGTTTGAAAGCCTAATGCAAGTTTTCTAGCAAGAAGTTACAGTTGGAACCACTACATCCTATCAGAGACCCTACCAAGAGCTCTTAACACGATCCATTTGAAGATCTAAACTGAACTGTTAAAGAGGTGGAGCTATTTAATGTGTATGGCTCCATCCCTCTTTTTCGCTCGCACTTCTGACACAATAGCGCGTCATGGTAAGGCCCACTAGTCAGCTAGCCACTAGTCAGCTAGTCACTAGTCAGCTAGCCACTAGTCAGCTAGCCACTAGTCAGCTTTAGGTTCACTAGCTGCATGTTTTGAAGCACAGAGTGGACCATAGTTTACTCGAATCCACATCCACACCCTGTTTTTGAATAGTGTGGAACTCTCACCTTTAGCATTATAGCAATGCTTGGGTGATGATAAGTGTTTACCCAACATTGGATATACAAGGTGTCTTTGACATCGACGCACAAACGAATACCACGGATCCAGTACATGGTTCGGGACCCCCGTGGTGGAATTTTTCGTCGGCTGCAGACACCCTGTATAATAGATCAAGACCTGTACCATGACGTTTAAAGTAAGATTGTTTCATTCTTATTTCCAGTGTGGGTAAGAGATGGCGCTAGACAACCTGTATAGCTCTGTCTCTCACGCACACTGAAATAAGAATGAAACAATCTTACTTTGAACGTCATGGTAACCCCGCAAATCTGTACATACTTATAAAAGGCAAAGTCCTGACTCACCCACTGACTCATCAACGCCCAGCCCAAAACCTTGGAACTAGAAAGCTGAAATTTTGGACAGAGTTCCTTTCATTATCAATAGATACAGATATTAAGAAAGGATTTTCCGAAATTCACTCCTTAGGGAATGAAACGGGGGTCCAGTTTGTATGCAGAACACTACTTTCAAGTAGGCGAAGCCGCTGGTAAAATTAACGTAGTATGTATGTACAGATGTATATTTATTTCAACTTACTACACCACTAATTTTTTAATTAGTACAAATACTTAAAGGGCT
Source organism: Mythimna impura (assembly GCA_905147345.3). Lineage (NCBI taxonomy): Eukaryota > Metazoa > Arthropoda > Insecta > Lepidoptera > Noctuidae > Mythimna > Mythimna impura. Next base: position 13,081,161 of record LR990356.1, on the reverse strand, counting down.
TATTAGAAAAGGTCTTGTTATTATTTAAGTAAAGTCTCAATAAATAATATTCTTAAACAGCAAAGTTATTAGCGTTTGTTCTATTATCCAAAATCAATTTATGGAAATATTGTACAGGCTATTGATTATGAATTAATAAATGACGATCAAAATGGAAAAACATTGTTCGTAGTATTTTCTAGTAGCAATTGACAAAACTCCGTGCAAAATTTTGGGATTTCTTTTTTTTTACTTTTGACTACAAAAATCAGTGAAGGGTACGGATAAAACCCCATTTTTTTGCACTAATTAAAAAATAGGGTTGTATATGTATATATATGAGTCATCACGAATTGTCTCACGCGCAGGTTCGACGACTTCCAGCCTCCCGAACAAGCCGGATTCCGAAAAGGCTTCAGCACCGTGGACTACATACATACGCTGCGGCAGGTTATACAGAAAACTGAGGAGTACAATCAGCCTCTCTGCTTGGCGTTTGTGGACTACGAGAAAGCCTTTGATTCGATCGAGACTTGGGCTGTACTGCAGTCTCTCCAACGGTGCCAAATTGACTATCGGTACATCGAAGTGCTGAAGTGTTTGTACAAAAACGCCACCATGTCAGTCCGCCTACAAGACCAGACCTCGAAATCTATCCTCTTACAGCGGGGCGTGAGGCAGGGAGACGTTATTTCTCCGAAACTGTTCACGGCAGCAATGGAGGGTGTCTTCAAGGTTCTGGAATGGCGGGGGCTAGGCATTAATGTCAATGGCGAGTACATCACTCACCTTCGGTTTGCCGACGACATAGTAGACATGGCTGAGACTACGGAGGAGCTCAGTACAATGGTTGGTGACCTCAGTAGAGCCAACTATTTCTTATTCTGTGGTAGAGCTTCCGAAAGGGTGGGACTTAAAATGAACATGGACAAACCAAAGTCATAATTAAGTCTTCAAACAGCCATCTAGCACCCACTCCTATCAAGATTGGGGACTCTACACTCGAAGTTGTGGACGACTACGTTTACCTGGAACAGACGGTCCAGTTGGGAAGGTCTAACTTCGAGAAAGAGATCAATCGTCGAATCCGACTCGGCTGGGCAGCGTTCGGGAAACTGCGCGGTATCTTCCCGTCCAATATACCACAGTGTCTCAAGACGAAAGTCTATGCAGACCAGTGCGTGTTTCCAGTGATGACATACGGCTCCGAAACGTGGTCGCTTACAATGGGCCTCATCAGAAGACTTAGTCATCCAAAGGGCAATGGAAAAGGCTATGCTCGGAGTTTCCTTGCGTGATCGAATCAGGAATGAGGAAATTCGCAGGAGAACCAAGGTTACCGACATAGCACGAAGAATCGCCAAACTTAAGTGGCAATGGGCAGGGCACATTGCTTGCAGAACGGATGGCCGTTGGGGCCGAAAGGTTCTGGAATGGCGACCACATACCGGAAGACGTAGCGTTGGAAGGCCTTCTTCAAGGTGGACCGATGACCTGGTAAGGGTTGCGGGAATCCGATGGATGCGAGACGCACGGGACCGTTCATTGTGGCGACACTTAGGGGAGGCCTGTGTCCAACAGTGGACGTCTTTCGGCTGAAATGATGATGATGATGTATATACTTTTTTGTAAACTTGTTTTCTAAATAATATTTTCTTTTTTTATGCAACTGCCATAAATATTATCTTCTCCACCACCATATGTTGACAATTAACCGATAGATAATGCCTAAGTCCGCTTTTGTACCTTTGCATGAAGATATTCTGCCTTTATCGACAACATGATTCATGTTTCTATTCAAGATTGTAGAGCATTCGATGTAACTAAGAACACAACAGATGGCGTTGCCTGTCTCAAAACAATGTAGTCTGTTATTGACATTGACAAGTAGTAAACTAACCCGAAGCAAGCGATAAGTTTTATGGGTAGGTACTTTACATAAACATGATATGAAATCCATTGATATGGGATTTAGTAGGTAAGATATTGAGCCAATGCTTGCTATGGGGCATTAGTTCACCGATGTACTTCTCAACTAAGTTTCAGTTATCAAAGGTCATTTAGCCGAATAGCCGCACAATTATTGTATTCAATTGTGCGGCTAAACAGCATTGAATGACATGACATGTCTTTAATTTTAACTTTATACTTTAGTTAGCAGAAAGTTAAAAATCAAATCCAGGTAGGTAAGTACCTAGATAGTACCTACCTACTGGAAAGTGCATTCTCTATCACTGAACCTAGCCGAATTAAAACAATAACCAATTCTTAAATACGGTTGTTTCCAAAATGATTGGCATAAAAGTACCCATTTGCTTGGATTTTTACTAGGTAAATAATCAGACAATGTTGTTGGTGATATAAAATTAATGAACTGCTAAATGGACATTGGAATTTCCTGTTGGAAATCTAGTGGACTGGATGCGAAATTACTTGGAACAACTAAAAATACCCGTGATGGGTATCTTAATTCATTACCTAAACCCCAAGCGAACGCCGGCATTCGCTCATTGTCTTTCTATTGTGTCTCTAATTTCGGTAGGTACTGCTTCAGTGGCGATCCTTTTGCCTACTAATTTTTATTATTAGGTACAGTACCTACTTTAGTCTTTCCTTGCTACTCAATGAAATAAAATTATGATTTCAGTCGGCGCTCGCGACACTGGCCACTGCACTCAGTGAATGTGTTCAAATATGAAGCAAATGACAGCGACCAATAAGAGCTCGGCATAATAGTTGCGTCATCGCGACAACGACGCAACACGAATAGCGCCATGTCGCGTAGCTGACATGACGCCATCGCCAGTCCAACTCGAGCTCGAGTACTAACAAGGCGGCAACATTTTCACAATCATGTGCGACAAAAACATGCAATTAGTGAAAGCAATTGAAAAGTTTCCTTGTCTGTACAATTATAATTTACCTGAGTACCTGAAAAAGGATATAAGTGACAAAGCGTGGCATGATGTGGCCAGCCAAACTGTAATGCCAGGTAAGTACCTACGAAGTTGTTATTTGGCAAGGTACGAGAGTTTATCTTGGATTTGTTTGTGCGTACCATAATAAATAAGTGGGTAATCCGACCAACTTAAATGGACATTGCAGAGAAAAACTTTAACTTTACTTTAAAGTGACTTTTCCGAGAGGGACATACTTCATATCAATGTGAGTACCTACCTCATAAACAAACAAGTTATTTTCATTCTGTTTCAGTTGCCGAATGTAAAGAGAAGTGGAAAAATCTGCGTTACGGTCTGTTGCGGAGTTTGAGGCTAAACCCGGATGGAACAGGGAAACGGAAGTATTATTTACATGACGAAATGGAATTTGTATTGCCATACATTAGATCTTCAAAACTACATGAGACTGTTTTGCAGCAAATAGATGTAGAAACAGATGAAGAAGTAAACGGTTTTCACGATCAAGATAAAGACACTCCTCCACTACAACTTCAGTATCAAGAAATTGAAATGCCTGAGCCTTCGAGAAAGAAATCTAGGTCTGGCCACAACTTCATTAAATATTTGCAACAAAGACCAAATAATAACAATGAGGTTGTGGACGACTCAAGAAAAATGTTTCTGTTAAGTTTGCTGCCGGAAGTAAATGCGTTATCCGAATGTCAAATGAGAGTATTTAGGAGAAAAATGTTATTACTTTTGGACGAAATCGTAGATAGTCCAAGCCAATACGAAATGTGTTTACTGCAGTGGCAAAAGGAATCTATAAGTCAGGAGGCTCAAAGAAGTTCTAATAATGATACAATTAAAAAGGAACCACTATGACAGAAAACAAGTATCCATCCGTACAGACTTGTAAAATGATTTATTAATTCAAAATTGTTCTTGTTGTTGAACGCAAAGCGCCATCTAATGACTGCTGTAGGCACCAAAATGTATCCAAAAGATGGCGCTCTAAGTAACTTGAATGTAAATCTAGAAAACTGTGATTGATAAAATAATAATACCAATGTAAAAAATATAAATAATATTTTATTTATGCTCAAAATTTCAAATAATAAATTAGACTGTTTTCGTGGAAGAATTATTATTATGTAGCAAATGCGAAGAAAATGGTATAGTTTAAAAAAGCAGTATAATAAATAAATTAAGCATCTATTTTATAGGTGCATTCTTCATAGATTTAGTTGTAACAGGATTACCATTAACTTTACTAATCAGTTTATTATCCTGCCAAACTGCAAGAAGGCTATCATTCGTTTTTAGGTCAACTTGTAGTTTTTCCCACACTTTCTTCTTAGGATTCAAAACATCATCAGGTTCCCCTGTTTCATATCCTTCTATTACCACCCTGTCTCCTGGTTTACTACCTTCTGGTGCGAAAAGCGGTTCAACCTGTTTAGGTTCATCAACAGAAGCACAGAGAACCATTCCTTTGGATTCCACACCTCGCATTTTAGCAGGTTTCAAATTGCAAAGAACCACTACATCTCTGTTCTGCATCTCTTCTATAGGCACAAAGTTCACTAAACCAGAAACAACAGTTCTTGGTTCTTCCTCACCTAAGTCAATCTTTTCAACATAAAGAGCATCTGCATCTGGGTGTCTAGAAACTTCTACTATACGTCCAACCCTAATATCAAGTTTTACAGGTGTTATTTCATCTGCTGCTGGTGCATTTCCTTTGACTTTAGCTGGAGGTGGGTAAGCCTTTTTAGCCAACTCTTGAAGCTGAGGTTGTTTGAATATTTCTTGAATAGGACCTAAAAGCTTGTTTATGGCTAACTCAACACTAGCTTTCAGATCTCCAGGATGAATTTCCTGCTTAGCATAAGCATTTTCAAGATCCTCAAACTTTGTATATTCAACATTACCACCATGCTCTGGTGCTCTAGTAATTTTGAATGTATCATCATTTTTCATAAGAGGGAACACTACATACTTGATAAATGATAAAATTCCATTATCAGTAATATTGCCAGGTTCACAAAAAGCTTTTTTTAGTTTCTTCTTTACATTTGCAGGGTTGTCTAAAAGATCAATTTTACTGTCTTCTTCTGACGCTGACATCTTTCCACCTGTAAGACCTGGTACCATAGGGTTCATTAAATGCACTCTCTTAGCATACCCTAGTTGTGGCAAATATTTCTCAGCCAATGTAAATATTTTCCGTTGATCAACCCCTCCAAACTGTGCGTCAACTTTCAAATATTCTTCATCTAAAGCTTGGAGTCCAGGATACAAAAGCCCGCTTAGTAATGGATGATCTACTTGTTTAACTACCTCAGCTCCAGCCTTTTTAGCATCATGTTCTGTTATGTTAGATGACATACGGTACACATCAAGTGTGTACTCTTTGCTAAGCTGATAATCAGTACCCTTAACAAACTTTAGTTTCTCTAATGGTACACCAATTGATTGAAGCATTGCTTTTATGGCAGCTTCATAGTACTGAGTACGAAGGTTCAAAAGTTCCCAAGGCGCTTTCATATTGTCTAAATAAGCATGTAAATCAGCAAACAATATAGTCACCTCACATCCAGCCTTAAGAAAGTCGGCAATCTTCGACATAGGGACAAAATAAGCCACATGAGGTCGTCCAGTTGTTGCAGTACCCCAATAGATTTTAAGATCTCTTTGCTTCAAGATTTCATTAAGCTTTTCCTCACCTAAAAACTCTTGCAAATTGCGAGTTATTAGTTGTTTCTTCTCCTCCCAAGTAGCCATGGCTAATAAATCAGTAAATTCTGAAAAATGAGAAATAAATCTAGGTTAAACTTTTGGCAAATCTAGAACAGATTTTATAGTTTAGTTACATATTTACAATACAAAAGATAGCGTCGGTACTGTTTGATACTCACCGTTTGTAACGAAATTTTAAATGTATTATCAATGAATTGAATGAATAGATTTATCACCATAAAATACTTTTTTAAATTACACCTATGGGACTGATACGAGAAGCAATAACACGTAAGTGAGGTGTCTTATGAAACTAAACGAAATATAACCTCCAAAATTAAGAGCAGTACAAAGGTCTTCAAAACTAACGCATCATTACTTAATTGGTTTTAAAAAGACGAAGTAAACACTTTTTATCAGATTTTCATTGTAAAATCATTGATTTTCATTTGTTAATTAAGCGAAAATTAAAAAAATATTGTAAATTTTGACAGATCTGAAGTTAGTCACAGTTTAAAATACCTGTTACCAACTGCTAATTGGCGCTAGTGTCGCGGTGAATGCTCGCGTTTCCTGTCAAAAGCGCCATTGCGCATGACAGTCAGTGCGGCCTTGCAGACTGAGAGCGCTGCCAACAAAGGCCGAGTCGATGGGGTTACAAAAAGATTGTTAATTTGGACTTCTAAAACCCTTTTGTTGTTGTAATTATAATTTTATATAGGTTGTGAATTTGTGATTACGGTTAAGAAAATGTGTGAATGATATGAATCGTGACGACTAGCAAAGGAGTCAGCTGGTCCACAGTGCGAATAGTGAATAAGAAATGGCGGCCTTGCCAGCAGGTGTTCAGTATGGGTTATCATCGGAGTCTAGTTATAAAGAAAACAAGGAACTAGTGTTTGTGAAATTAACGGATTCAGCGCTGAAAGCTATTGAAGACTTCCTTAGGAATAATAGGGTAAGTCCAATCGCCATATTGGTAGACCAAAATAAAGATAAGCCAGCAATGTCAGGCGCCATACTTATATTACAGTAATTGAAATGAAACTGCAAATTTAGAAGTTTTATTCCATCAAATCAGTTTTCTAATTATGATAATTGGCTTCAAAACAAGTTTAGGTAGGTAGCATTGCAATAAATACTCCTCTCCAATGTCACGCCACGTCAACATGTAGAAAATTTGCTCTGTTATTTTCACAGATTTACATTTCATACGGCTATAATTAGAGAATTCGGACTTATTGTTGCGGAATTCGACGTTTACCGTGGAGTTATGTTACAAATCGTGCTTTTTTTCGTCACTACCCTTTCACGTAACGAGAGATCGTGCCCCTACGAGAGTATCAATTGAATTCAGAATTAAAAAACATTCAAGACGAACAAATCTTACTTTACTTATCTGGTTAACCTACTGGAAAAACACCACGCAGTGTTTGTCCATGTAGTTGAATCTAATGGTATTTCTTATGAAAATTAGTGTGCTACAATTATTTTAAGCAATCATTTCCACAACAACTTGTTAGCAATGGTATATTGTGTTATAATCTATGTTGCAGGAACTATGAATTGATTTCTCAAACAACTAAATATTTCTCAATGATGAATTTATGAACTAAAAAATAATTGAAACTTTATCTTATCATATTTCATGCCAAGAATCAGTATAGGACTGACTACACATTTCTAAAATTTTAATATTGTCAACATTTGTCTGATTTAACAAGTTTGCCGTAATACATCATTTCTAATGTTTCAACAATTTTACAATAAATGAAAATGGGAAATATCCCATTTTAATTTCATTTCATCATAACATTTTCAATGTCAACAATCATGCAATAATTTAAAAGTATTGCTTCTGGCTCACAATTGCATCAATCAATGGAAATCAAATCTCAAGTTAGTTTCATCATCACATCACCAAGAGAATTTCGTCTTTTGCTTTCAATTTAAAGATTTCAGGATGTATCCTTTGGTACCATAAAAATAAGAATTAAGTACTCTATTTGGTAAAGATTATGTTTCAAGGCAACATTTTTTCAGTGTTAATCAACAATTCTTGACTTAGTACTACATTATGACAAAAGATGGCGCTATATGTTTGTTAATGATAATGTTACGGTCAAGTAATTATCTATTTAATTTATAGACTATAGTTCCAAGTTGCTAATAAACAATATTGGCATTTAGTATCTTACATTATTAATGTTATGTACCTAGTATAGTATTAAGTAAGAATTGGTCATTAGAACTTAAATTGTTATTCAATGAATTTAATATCCTGTTTGCCATAATTATTGCCTCAGTGTAACACTATTTAATTAAAAAACACTGATTCTGGCTAAGGCCAGGATTTTTTCCAGGCCTCTTCAAGATTTTTTTGCTTTATACATAATTTTTGCTTTAACTGAAAAGTATGACAATAACTAATCAAAACACACAACAAGTTGTTCATTACTTATTAAGTGTGATTAGGAAAATCATGCTTATTAAGTAATGAACATCAAAATAATGTAACCAAATCTATATACCTACCAAGGATTAAATGGTTTCTTGGAAGTTGTAAAATACACATTCTAAGAACTATTAAAAAGGGGAAATACTTTAAAGCAAGGCCAGCAAACTAATCATGGTACTGGCCTCTTAAAGTAACAAACATGAATTAATGGGCTTGTCTTTTGTAGTCAATTGAATTCCAGTCTTATCAATCCTAAAAAAGTCAAGATAACATTTACACTGAAAACTTCTCGACTGTGATTTTTTTTAAGTATGCTAACTAACCTACTTGCATATTATAAAAGTATATAATCTAGGTCATCAACTTAGAAGTTGATAACCACCTTACAGTCTAGTCAACTTGAAGTATTGATTGGAACAGGTGAACAACTAGCTGTCCCGCTCTATAGCATTAAATTACTAACAGAACCAGGTTGTGCATTTGAATCTTTCACAATTAATATTTTAATGATTATGAATGTGTCCAATATTATTTTTAGAAGTTATTAAGTAATAACTTCTGCATAGATTGATCTTCAAGGTTTAGGAACCTTGTCAGTCTGTGGATCATCCATTACATTTCAAGATCTGCCCATGCCTCAAAAAGCATGCACAAGCAAGTTATTAGTTCAAGCTGAAAATTGTAGGTAGATCTCTGAGTCATTACAGGGAGACAGAAAACCAAAAGTCTTACAACCTGGCTGACCAAGAGATACTGCCCTACTAAGCCAAAATCAGTAACTCAATGAACATGAGTTTTGCAAAAACAGATTTTGTAAAGAATGATTACCATCACTTTTGTGACATATATACTAATTAAAAGCTTCAGCCCACAGCTTCACTGGCTTGGTATGTTGATAAATATTATCTCAAGTCTATTTCCATGTTTTAGACTATGTCCCAAGTTAAACCACCATTACTATTAATTGATGTAGCAGCTTAGGTGTGAAGATGAGCAGAACTAAGTTTGGATTTTTTTTCCATTAAAGTTATGGGATAAGATATTTTCGACTAGCCCTTGTGATGTGATGTGAAGGCCAGCAGCGCCTTGGTGTGTTACTGACCATTTCACGGAGGGTATTGAGGGTAGAGGGTAGGAGGGTACTTTGCCCTGTATCCAGCGACCACAGGGCAGCTTAGAACCAGATGAGCTGTTGTCTCGTCCTCCTCCATGCAGGCTCTGCAGAGTGGGCTGTCTGTAACTCCTATGACAGAGAGATGCTTATTAAAGGTCCCATGGCCAGTTGTAACGGCCGTTACTTTGCGCAACTGAGGTTTAATCAGTCGTAGGGCCTGTTTCATGAAGCGGCCATCAATGAAGGGAAGTGCCTCCTTAGTCTGCCTGCACTCACTATGGTCTACCCATAGTTTGTGGTGTAGATCTCTTGTGCGTTTTCTTACCATATTGCGTAGGTAGGTCCGAAGGGGAGTGACACAATGGGTTTAGGCCCTATTGCTTCCATACTCGATCCCGTCGCATTGTTGCCTCAGGAATCACTGTGTCCTTTGATCTATTGAATGGTTACCTGGTTGTCTTTACCCACCTAGTCAAGGCGTTGGTGACACTCGTATATTATCCCAGAGATAACTGTTTGGCTGTTCAGCTTTTGCAGGACAGCCATGCTGTTCGAGAGTATGCGTATTGATTGTTCCTTAACTTTCCTGGTCGTGATGGCCAAGGCTGCGCCATTACCTGTTTTGGATCCATCAGTGAAGATCTGTAGCTCTGCAGGGCTCAGCCCTTCGCAGCACTTCGAATAGTGTTTATCCAAATACTGGGTTATGAAGGTTTTATATGAAGTTGCTATAAGATAATTAATCTAAAATGGTATTTTCTACCTGTATCCATTTTGATTTTAACCTGACCGCAACATATTTGGGAAAAAGCTAGGGAGATTGATTAGTTTCAGAACTTATAGTGCCAGCCACTCAAATACACTGTCTCAACACATAGGCAAGGTAATGTTGCATTGAATAGTTTACTGAATGAGTTGCGATTCATTGCAACAACGGTGTTGAGAAACTTCTGATAACTTTACAACATTATTAACCATACTGTTAATTGATACACAATAATTGAAGTATTAAATACACATAATTATCTATTATGTATATGAATATCTTAAAATCACACTAATACTTATTATAAAGGAGTGTGTATATTTGTTACTTCTTTATACTCTTAACGGTTGAACAGATTTTGATGAAACTTGGTACACATGTTCTGAAATACCACACGAGATATTTTTTATACCAGGTGTACCTTATAATTTTGTACTATCGTGCGAGGAAGCTACAGCAGCTACTTTAATTCATGATGGTGTGTAATTTTGTGCTATTGTATGGAATTGTCTCTATTCATTACTAACTAGCAAACCACCCCAGTTTTGCACGGACATTCGACATTTTTGAAATTCTCAGCATTTTTCTCTACTAAAATGTGCATGTATTATAGAACTAAACCTTCCCCATGAAGCACTCTGTCTGTTTGTAAAAACTGCATGAAAATCCATTCAGTGGTTTTTAAATTTATCAAGTATAGACTGATAGGTGTAGTAGGGGACTTAGTTTTATAAAACTACAAGGCTAAGTTATTCCGACTTCAGTTTAATAGTAAACAATTTTTAAAACAAAACTGAATCTTTATTTCTAAAGAAATTGGTTATTATCGCAGAATAAAAATAGGCATACATAATATGAATGGAATTGAGAAGTTTTGTAGGATATTCCATGTATTTGACAATGCTCAGTACACAATGATGTATTACTAAGAAGTGTGGGAAGGAAAACAAGGTCCATTTAAATAAGACCATACACATTAGGAAGTAGAAAAATAAGAAAACAAATATCCACAGCCCACTTAACTGCTGGTGAAAGTTATAAAAATTTGCTTAAAACCCAAAAGAACAAGTTGGTAAAATCTTCCAATAAATTGTATTTTTAATTAGTCTTATGTTTGCATACTAGTTATTTTCCAAGTATTGTATCATCATAATATATGTTTTATGTAACAATTGAATTATTTATGAAAAGAATTGCAAATTCTAATTGCAATTCTGAAAGCAAGGTTTGTTGCACTTATTGCTTATCCAAATTCAACAAAGATTTGCTTGTTCTGATATTTAATAGATAGGTAAGTATTTTACACCTATTTAGACGTACATTGAAAAATACAATTACATCAACCTATCTTATAAAATAGAGTATGTTAATTGTAATGGAAGAAATGGAAGAAGATTTATCCCAGCAATGGAATAGTACAGGCTACATATAATAATAATAATATTCATTGCAGATCAGTAATATATGCAATCTGAATTTTATGTTATTGATATTACTTAGGTTTAAAATGCATTTCTTGAAATAAGATCATAAAGTCCCAACAACAAAGAATTCCTCTTTTACCAACAATTTCTATAAATTGAAAATGACTTTATAGAAAAACAGTTAAATATCTAGAACTAAGTAAACATTCCTAGAGATTTTTTGCATATTTAATAAAGCAACAATATTCAGTGTGTTATTACCTAATTTCTAAAGTAATAAACTGCCTAGGTATCTATTGTAATGAAGCCATTATTCTATTCATATTATATAAGCTAATAAGTTTGCCACATCAAACTTAATTGTTTGTAGTCATTAAACATGTTGTTAGTACTACACTGGTTGAGGCAGGTACATGCGCCTTTCAAAGCAAAACATAAAGAATGTAAACCTATTTTCAGCCTGAAACCATTAAAACAATAGTTTTCTCTACTAAACCCAGTCCATAGTAAAATGTTTTTTTTTTTTTGTTAATTAGGACATGATCAAATAACATCTTCCGCTCTGGGTTGAGTGTGAGGAAGTGTCAGATTTTTATTAACCACAATGTTATATGTTCCTTCAGTAGCCCTTTGTGTTCCTGGGCCAACTGGTGTAACTCTTTCGTACACACACCACAGCCCTAGCAGGATACTAAAGTGACCTGCCACACAAAAAAGAAATAAAAACCAGTTTAGTGTGAGTTTTATTCAAGCAGTCTTTCCTGCTGTTACATGGCAGAAAAAAATATTATTATCCTGCACCTTTGCATTAAACAAAACACTTCAAATCCGTCGTGTTTTTGTATTGATCACCCGAATTTTTTGCTGACGGATTTAAAAAAAAAATGAATTTCGTTTAGCACATTTTCTACATTTATTTATTAAAACTTCAGCAACACAAAGGCGGACTTAATGCCTTAGGCATTCTCTGCCAGTCGACAAAGAGTGATAGACAGACAACATGGTAGGTGCATAAAAAAATGCATTAAATCTTGTGTACTGATAATTAATTAAAAGCTAAGGGTGTTTTTAATATCGTGCGGATTTCATCACGCTTGCGGGATTACCCCGCATGCAGAAAATTTCACGCAGCGTGAGACACGCTTGCCTATGATCTAGTTTCCTGCGGGCTGCTGTGAGTTGTGTACAATGGACGACAAACTCCGCACGGGGCTGCTGTATGGGATCATGCGTCCCGCGTGCGTATTCCACGCATTACAATAAATACTTGTAACAAAAGGACATTTGCGGGGTTTACGCGTGCGGGGCAATCTCGCTTGCGTGATCAAATTTTCTTTTTGGTATTTCTGCCAGCGAGAAAGTCGCAAATTCTCCCCAGGAAATATATTCCCAGGATTAGAAGAAAGTATTTCATGCCCTACTCCCAAGGTCTATCTATATCTAAAGATAACAAAAAGACAGTTACTTTCGCATTTATAACAGTAGTTTGGTTGTACCATTTCCTGTGCTAATACATCAGATTGCTCCTATTTCTAAATCGTAGGTATTCGGCGCGTGTCTAGCCGTTTGGGCCCAGTTTCGCAAACTCCGTATATTAGGTAAGCGAATCGGGCGCATAGCCGCAATGACAATGTTCGGGCGGCGCCGGCGCAGGTGAAAGTACCAACAGCTGCCGGATTACTTATACAGCGCAAAAAATCTTCCCACTAACTAAATTCTAAACCATACGCCACTTGTTCACGACTTACTCATCAAATTTATTGCGGAATTAAAACCTAATGTTGTAATCAAGCTGTAATTATTTGTCTTACATACATTATACCTCTTAAAAACAATTACTGAATATTTGCATTTATAAAACAATTCGACATCATGATGTTTCTCAACTAATACATTTATGTCTTGTTGACAGTTGTAAAGATAATCTAGTTTTCCTTACATGTATTGTGACCTCGTTTTGAGTGATTTACGACACCTCATTAACATGCATCTGTTTCATTACCATTGATAGGGCGTCATTATCAAAATCGCTGTGATTAGTAGAATGGGGACAGTGCGATTGATTTTTTAATTATGAAAAGGTCGCACTGTCATATCTTTGATTAGTGACGTTACCATGTTACCTATAGTTCCTACCTACAATCAAACTGGATAATATAGTTGAACGCAGGAGTAAGATCAAAAAATTAAAGCGGATTTTCAGGTTATTTCCAGCATTTGAGTACTGTAGTATCATTAATCGTAATAAAAATCGATGCAATCAATAATGCAAATATAATTATAAAATATATGCGAAAGTGAAAATCCTAATCAAAGTTGTGTTTCTATTTACCTATGTACCTAAAGTAATTACCAGGTAACTACAACTATAAACACCAATTTTTCGTTCATAAATTCATTGATTTCTATGTAGTCATTACGATGTATGTAATGGAATAGGTAAATTAGGTAATAAATGAGCTAAGTACGAAAATGAACCAATTACCTAATTGATCTACCATTACTGACGAGTTTGCAAAACGTGATTGTCAGTTATGCTTTCTGTTGGCATAGATAATATAGTAATTAGCGGCGTATGCTCCCTAAAACTTCCACCGTTCCAAACCATTAAGAACTCTGATTAATGATGGTAATAACTTCACATTGTATGAACGTATCGTTCGAAGTTCATTACTATTTCCAATGATAACATTTACAGACGAGTTGCATAATAGTGGCGTTTGTTTGATTTTCGTGTTCATCAACATAATTTATTAGATACCAACCTATTTATCTACTGGCACTTTATTGACGAGTAAAAAATTACGCAAATTGTAAACTTGCTTATAGTCCAAGATCTCAGAGCTTTCTGACATTTAAACTTATTTTCACATGGATGAAACCTTATTTTTAGTTCCCTTTCTCACCTGGTACCTGCCCAGGTGCCCCAAGGGGAGCTCCAAAAGCACAAAGATATTCAAAGCACATGATACGCTACTGAGAACCTAAGGTTTCATCCATGTGAAAATAAGTTATTTCTGATCGCTCTGGGATCTTAATATATTTTAAGCTGTGATGACTTCTGTTTACACTTGCTAATATTGGGCCTTCGACAAGAAATGTCTGTGGAATGAATAACCCTGACAGAGTCGAATTGATATTGATAAGCTTTCTTCTCCACTTCGTCATCTTCACAGTTCAGAAGATACTAGGTATTCCGCTCCTCTGACACTGTCTTAATTCGTCTAGTCTCTTCTTCTCTTCTTTTTTTCGTGTCGATGGTTTCTGACCAGTATTTGGCAACCTGTACAGCTCTGTTATTGGCCTCGTATAAATCCTGAAGGCAACGCGAAAAAAGAGAGATAACGCCTGAAAACTTTGTTAGCATTCGGTAATTCCGTGATTTACTCAAATATTTTACAAAATTTGTTCCAGGAAATAAGTGTTTTTTTTTTAAACCCTTACAAGTTTTTGAAAAAAATTGTCGTCATTCAGAATCTTGATTAAATTTGCAAGGCTTCTATTGTTATACTTTTTTGACTTTTTAAATTTTTGAGTAAATTATGAAGTGTCAAAAGTTCATGCAAAACAGCAGATTTTCAGAGGTCTGTACTGGATTAGTTTTACACAAATTTAAAAATTGATTTCAATAGAAGCCTAGATAATATCCATAAGATACTGTTTTTCCAAAATATCTACTGAAAAATGTGTAATAATGTCATAATCGCGTAAGAGCGGTTGTATGAAAAACAGTGATAATGTATGTCGAGTTGCATCCCCTTACTTAATTAAGTAATATTTCAATATAACGATGTTATATATGTATAAAAAATAATCAGGGACGATAAAATAAAATATTTTTCATAGGTACTTGAATACAGAAAAGTCATGAAATCCATGGAAAATTGTTAAATCACTTGTTAATGAGGCTATGCTGGGTCTAGGAAATAGGTAATCAGAACAGCGCGGCGTCTAAACCCATTTTTCTTAGAAAAAAAAAATCAATCCTGTACAGGCGTGCGGGAGGGATCCTGATAAGTAATCCCGCATTTCTGATCCCGCTAAAAAGGTGCGGGATGCCGCACTTGCGGGATTGGATTCCCTAGTTACAACAAATCTTTAAAATGTTCGGTTTTTCTCCTCTATAATATGCATGTATTATGCACTTGAACCTTTCTCATGAATCACTCTGTCTATATATTGGTAGAAGCTGCATTAAAATCCGTTCAGTAGTTTTTATGTCTAACGCGAACAGAGTCAGACAGCAAATGCGATACGGAAACGTAAATAGGAAAGGATAGCTATATTAGGCGAACACGGATAATATAGCTATAATTTTTAAAATAAATACGTTATGTGACGTTGAAAACTGGGAAAAAATGTCTATACTTCGATCTAAGCATGGCTAGACTATAGTAATCCTTAGCAATCAACGATAAATGATCTTCATCATATATATTTAAAATAAATTGCTATAATAAATGAATGTAACGACATCATTTTTCCTATTTAATAACGGTAACTACTCTATATGTCTATTTAATAACCGCACATCACCGATATCAATCTACCGCTGATTTATGATAACGTTATAAAATACGTGTGTGGGACTGTATGTAATAGATAATCAGTTGAAAGTATTGACTCGGATCTGTATTCCCTATTCCGGAACCCGAAATAGGGACCCTACCTAGAATTTATTTTGATATTTAACATTGAATGAACGAAGAATGATTGAGATCATGTTGTTGAATTAATCAAGTAATGATTTATTCAAGAAGTCTATGTATAAAAAAAATCTAATGTACAACTAGTGAACCTAGCAAGTTCATTGTTGTCTTGTATGTGATTTTATAAAAACACAATATACGCTTCGTCAATTTCTATTCAATTAAAAAACAAGTCAAAACGCATCAACACGTTTTAATTTTGACTTGTTTAACCAGAAATAACGCAAATTCTGGTGTATTAATTAATAATGATAACGCATTGTCGTTAATATTATTATTACGTAATTTATAATTAATCATTTGACCGAAACTCACCGATCCTATTTCCTTATTTGGTTAAGGCGATTAAAATGCGATGACATTGTTCACGTCATTCAAACAAATTACATAAAAGCTATAAAAGCTGCAGATTTAAAGCCATCGAGATACTAAAGTTTCGTGTGCTGCCAATACAAACAATTATGTAGCATCATTCAAAGCTGTCGCCCACCTGATTATGATACCCCAGTCCATGCACGTGTTTAACAACGATACATTTATTTTGTGCCGGCCGGCCTAAGATCACGGGCACCAAACTATTATACGACTTTGCTAAACGATTATCAACACTCTCTTTATTCTGCCAAAATCCAAATTCCTGTACACTATCCGCTGATATGCGGCAGGTTTGGTGGCCGTTTTTTTTTTTTGTTGATGCTTTGTAAGCGTGCCACCTGGCCTTTTTTCTTGGGTATAGAATCCATTGAAAGCCATGAATCACTTTTGTAACGTCGCCCAATGAGTGTCCAGCGTATCGCTATAGAAGACCCTTAGCCTGATTGAATGAATCATAGCAGCTGTAAAACAATATTACGGCTCTACTTGCATACTTTATATGTCCATTCTGCAATGACCAGATCGAATTTCAGTTTATTAGAATTCATTCAGTGAATGACTTTATATGAAGTAGGTACAAGTACTTTGTCGCGTGCGTGTAAAAGTAGGTATCGGTACCGGATATCCATATTGTTTAAAGTATGTCATATTTGCACTAGCGATACCGGAATTAAAAAATAAAAATTATCAGTTTCATTCATGATACAAAATACCACCGAACTCACAAACTGAACTAATACTTAATATTATTGTGATAGAAACTAATGTCTTGAGACAACTTATCAATTAATGTAATTTGTAGAGTCGGTTTTTGTAAATCGAACAAATAAATCAACAAAAATAATAAAAATACAAATAATACAATTTAATCTATTAAGATCTTTAATACTTAATATAATATAATACTTACTACTATAATATAAAAAACACAGTATTTGCAGCGTACTACCTATCAAATTGGCAACATACAATGTAGATAATTTTATCATCTCACTTTGACATCAGGGTCACCTGAGTAGTAAAATAAAAATACCAGCGGCTACTATGATGAAAGTAACCGCTAGAGAACATCTAGATATCAAATTAATACAAACCTACAATCTTAAAGTTTATTATCGCAAGCATAAATTAGGGATAATTGAAGATTTTTTTCGCAAATGTTAGGAGTCTGTACGAAGCGAAGTTCCAAATTGATCTCTAAATTGTTTGAAGGAGAGTCAATATTTGTGTGTGATAGATGTTGTGACGTCTGCGTGACGATGAACACGAGCGATAGGGCCCGAGGTCGTCGCACCCTCGGTCCCCCCGAGCCTTGGCACCTGGTTGTCCCTTGCTAAGCAGTTACTTGCGAACAGATGTTAGACTCGAGAAAACCCTCCGCCCGCCCCTTCATTCTATTTTTGTCCTAAGATTTTTAAGTATTGTTCGTTAAAGTTTTTTAGTCAATCTTCAGGTACCTCATAACTTTTACTAAAAAGGTTCGGTCCTTATGTGCTCAACTAGGCATTTTATACCAAGAATGATACTAAATACATGGTATTGTTTTGTAATTAACCTGATTTCTAAAGTATACTTGATCATAAAATGAATGGAATCCATAACCATTATTAATTTAATAGATGCCTACATAACATGGAACTGTTTTAAAACGCCTGAAGTAAAAAATAAACCATGACAAAGAGGCCATTCTCTCTGATTACAACGTGAACATTTTAACTGCACAGTTATCCTCGGTGTTTTAATTGAATAATTGTTTACTTCAATAACTATACATCATTGTAATATGCTTTTAACATTTTGTTTACTAGCGTGTAGAGTTAGAACAAACCAGTTTGCAAAATGTCAGCCAATCCGTTCAGCAAGTGCCGCAAACTTACATGATGCAACCAGATAAAGGAGATATATATTTAATTGTTTGAGCAGGTATAAAGCGTTGGAGGCTACGGTCCCCATAAAGACATGAAACGGTAGTAAAATGGAGAAATGGATCTTCGAATTATGTGTGGTTTTTATGAAGGTGGCCATCATTTACGACGGGGTATACCGCCCCATGAAAGGCGACAAGCAATAGAAAAGGATGGAAGATTAGAAATAGGGCGGTTAGGGACGCCAACCTTATGGCAGAGTCAACGTACAATAGACGTGTGTGTAGTTCGTTAATATTGAAATAGAGTGGCTTGCCGGTGAGGTCAAAATGACTGACTACACTTTAATCATCCATCAAAGTTAACATAGACACATTGCAGCAACAGCTAATGTCTGTAATTGCTGTTTTCATAAGGCCTCTTTATTTCTTGAACAGCTTTGCTTTGTTAGTAACTTTAATAAAATATGGATTAAATTAGATAATGCTTTTCCTCGTGGCATTCATAGCAAGTTCCACAACCACATACTTAAATAAATTATACGAACCCAATTGCCGTTTACGAACACACAAAACAAACACACAACAAAAAATATCTGACATACCTAGCTAGAATTTTAGACCACAGATTGGATAGCATATTCAAGTAAAAGGGTTTAGAACAAATCATGGATCCTTAATAGGCAAAGAAATCGAGAATAGCTGAAAATAATAGTTATGAAGTGTGTTGAAAAAGTAATTACGTAACAAACATGTAAAGTGAAGGAAAGAAATGATGATCACTTGACATCATAACTTTATATTTAACACTATTACACGTCATGAAAAGCAAAATGAAGCAAACTTGAAGAATGGTCACAAAGTTCAACTGAAAGGAAATACTAATAAGGGAAAATTGGAAAACTTGAATTGGACTACAGAATATAATGATGGAAGTCATCACTCATGACGTGTCTATTCAATTGGTCATAACTAGCATAACAATATGCAAATAATTACTTGAATGAAACCAACATAATCCTCAAAAATGTTATTATACTTATGATCTCGTATTATATTACCAACTAGCTGACCCGGCGAATTTCGTACCGACTAACAGTCAATGAATATAGTATATCTTTCGATATAGTCAAACGATTGCGATGAAAC
Source organism: Mythimna impura (assembly GCA_905147345.3). Classification (NCBI taxonomy): domain Eukaryota; kingdom Metazoa; phylum Arthropoda; class Insecta; order Lepidoptera; family Noctuidae; genus Mythimna; species Mythimna impura. The sequence goes on along the minus strand of LR990356.1, from coordinate 13,061,681 downwards.
AAAGGCTAAACAGTAATATATCAAGTTACACACAATTTTAATGTATTGTAAAAGTTATCTACACAGATTTCGTATATTTTACTTATAAAACTTCTACAGATTTGTTATATATATTACATGTATCATGTGTAATCATGATTCAGTTAATGATTTTACGAAGATAATTCCATAATCATTTGCATTTAGTTATGCATAAAGTATTTAAGCTAGAACTACACTTCGCACACGTTTGCCTGGATCCTTATCATACCAGATATTCTATGGGTTTGACAGAAGGTGATCTAAGGAAAAAAATAAAAAGATGGCAACGAAAAGGTTATTGAAAATTACTGTACGGAACTTTTAGGGTCAAATGGACCTTTTTAATCTTATAATTATCCTAATGCCATAAGATTAGCTATTAATACTGATTGATCTATAAAACATAAACACTGATGGCACTGAACAAAACCTTCATCTTTGCAACCTACACAATTGTAACCTACTCGAATAAACTGATTTGGATTGTTGACACTGATTAATTATTGCAATCTGACTATAATCTTCTTGCACTTTTACTAGAACAAGTATGGCATCTTAAAATGACGTTACTATCACAAACGATGCATCCAATCACTAAGCACACGCCGACGTGGTTCTAATTATAGTTTCCATTAATTAAACTACACACTAATTAAAATGTAATCAAATCTTCGGTTAAGTTCATTTCCGAAGAGACCTCGTAGGCGCCAGCACTATTGGACCACCTGTGGAACTTACAAATTGCATAACTTCCAATAAATTAACACAGAGGTGTGAATTGTGAACTGAAACTGAAATTATGTTGTGAGATCCTTACGCTAGAAGCGGTGGTTGGGTTTCCAAAGAAATATTAGCTTTAATTTAATAGCATGTGTGCTAACAACTGTGAATAATTATCAAAGAAATAATCAAACGATGAAAAAGGAAACCAGTAAGTAATTACAAGGTCTGGCAATCAAAACTTATATAAAAGAAAGCCTTGGTATCTTACAAAGGAACCGGAATAGTATTAAAAAAATTCAATGATATATTCATGAAACTGATACCTAATCATTACTTATGGTTCTTTTCTGTATTTCACAGAAGAAGACTTCCTAAGATTCATCTACTTTTAATAGAATTTATGACATAATTCAGCTTAGGCCGATTTTTTTTTTGCAATGAAAATGAAGAAGTACTTATAATTCTTGTCAAACGTAATTTGCGAGATAATTAAGTACGTGATTTAGGAAAAAACTTTATAATAGTGTTAGACAGCGTAATACAAAACTAGACATGAACAACTTTCATTTTATAACTCTCGGATTCCTTGGCTCAGGTAAGCGCCCAGACACTTTTATATTATATTATACAGTCTTTAACGGAATATCCTTTCACGGTGTATTTACAGATGGCTTAAGTTTTTATTGCACTTATTTTACTCTTTGCCTGCCACATTGTTTTGTTTTTTTTGTTTCGTTTTTGCGTTTTTTCTTAAAATATTAACAAATATTCTTTTGTCTATATTACCAACCCAAAGAACTACAGCCCCAAAAGGCTTTTGGTGGCCTTGCCTATTTTAAAGCAATATTGGAAACGGTGTTGTTTATCAAATGTGTGTTGCTAAAGTTGTGTCTTGATCAAAACATTTCGTACATCGGTTCCGAACGCCACGGTTCACATTTGGCGAATTCTTATCATGTGCAAACATACGAATATCATGGATTGATCTCCTCTTTATTGAAACCACATTTTGTATATAATTGACAAACCATTACTTCCGTCATTAGTACCGTTTTGTCTTTATCCCTATAAAATCTGTTGTAGTTATGTCAATACCTATATAATTTTAACCGCGAACTTTTAAGTCCTGTATGCTGTTTGAAATTTATATTTTCAATTCTTATGAAATGAAGAGACCCATAATGTTTCTATGTTCTCAAATATCAAGTGTTTTTGATTTTCACTAATCTAAAAACGTAAAGCTTGTAAAAGTTTTTTTACTTAGCTAAAGGTCACCAGCATATTCCACTAAGGTCATTTTATGCAGGTATTTTATTGCCTCACTCCGTACAACGCAGCAATTCAACGCAAGGCCAAAATTGCTTTTATATTTTTTACTCGACAAAATTATACTTATTTACTACATGTAGTTTAGGTATACTTATCTCTTTATCTACTACAAATCGTCTATTCAGACGAATTTGTTGTAAGTACATAAAGTTTGAGGTAACTGTTTTATTCTACGCAGTCTGATGTTGATAAATATTGATATTTGCTTATCACTTCTAGTTGTTTCCCAATCTCTAATCACTCAGATTCTAATGTTAATGATAGTCATTATCTTCAAATGGCTCCCAAGGTACACATATTAGTATCTACAATAAATAATATGATCACGTAATACTAAAGACTAACGCAAACATTTTTGTCCCGATCAATTACTACTTATGAAATGTACTACATTTTAGTATTTTAGCTGTATTTGCTCGCTTAGTTTGAATAGGAAATTTAAAACAGCATATGACCTTGCCAGTATAAAACAGGTTTGACATTCGCGACTGATTTCAATCTTAATCAAAGTAGACGATTCTCTTATCGCACATTCGTAGCATTCACATGTGTAATTTTTTTTCAAATTCAAATACAATTTTATGACCGTATAGAATGTATGAGAGCAAAAATGGTTCTCGTTTTGGCTTAGTAATTGGTTGACCCTCGAGAGATCGAGAGTCATGGCCATGGATGCTAACCACAAGTTCCGGGTCATCCCTTCCCGCTGCGAGTCTAGACGGCAATGCAACTAGTTGAATTTCACATTGAGTTTTGCGGTTAAGTAAGTAAGTAAACCAATTTTTAAGTTTACATCATCAGCACTGCCGCCCAGCCTAGTTATGTTTCTCGCGTTCGACCATCGCCGGTTGTGCAACGCCACGACTTGCCGACACTTGCTTATTGTGGCCAACCCGACGCGTTGCCCAACTAGTTTGCCTTCTTGTCGTCTAATTACGATGTTTCATTAGATTATGCCTTTTAATGTAGAAATATTTGACCCCCTCCGTGCTCATTTGAGATAAATATTTAATCATGGTTTTGACGGGACTAATTGAATTTTTTTTTACCTTTTCATGCTTAAACTTCCCAAATATTGGCATATTTTTTTGAATCTCACTATTGTAGCTACCTGAAAAGCAAATGTAAACAAATAGTAACAGATGAGCATTAAAAGCTATTGTTGTTAACGATTGCAATAAAACCTTCGAATGACCTGCTCAAAACAGTTAAGTTTTTTTACAATAAAGGCTCTAGTAAAATAATAGAAACTAGTTTATGACAGAGTTATTGTGATGTTAAATTTCGCTGTTCTTCAAAGCGCGCTAAAATGATTTACCTTTTCATGCTTAAACTTCCCTAATATTGGCAATTGGCATATTTTTTTTAATCTCACTATTGTAGCTACCTGAACATATTCTGTGAAAAGCAAATGTAAACAAATACTTAGTAACAGATTAGCGTTAACAGCCATTATTGTTAACGATTACAGTAAAACCTTCGAATGACCTGCTCAAAACAGTTAAATTTTTTTACAATATAGGCTCTAGTAAAATAACAGAAACTAAGACAGAGTTATTATGATTTATATTTCGCCGTTCTTCAAAGCGCGATGAATTGGCATACTTGCTTTGATTTTACTGTGCACTACTGTACTACAGTTTTACCTTATAAACCCAACAATAATATACGTCATGATGTATTTTCCTGTCTACGTCAATTAGTTTTTGAAATATTTCCCACGTCAATGCATTAGGCATCTTTTTTTTTCTGAAAATAAATATTTCAAATAACTACCTACCACTCATGTCTCTATTTCAAAACTCGTAAAGTCAAGTAGGTATTTACATAGCCATTTTATTACTCTCACACTTGTAGCATTGTATGGCATTTAAGCTTTGTTCAGGTTATGTACCTACTTACATTCATTGAAATGGAAACTTCAGTTTTATTATTATCTAACCAAATGACTCGCCTCAAATAAACACAGCACTATTAAGTCGTGTAAATCCAAATATTTTTTAAATAACTCCTATTTCTAAATAAAGAAACATAGGCTGGTTTCTGTACTGTTCAATGTTTGTAGTTGACCTGACATTCTTGTATAATAAATTGGTTAGTGGAATTTAGTGTTTTTTTCTTTTTTTACAAAATACGCAGACACTAACCACTGTTTCTTTCTTTTTTTTTCAGGACAGATTGGCGAAACCTAAAATACAGTTCCTACCCGGAAATGAAGGGGTGAGTTTCAGAATTCTTTTCTTAATTCATTAAACCCCGAGCAAACGCCGGTGTTCGCTCGGTCATTGTCTTTCTATTGTGTCTCTAATGAGGGTTCTCAAAAGGTAGTGTTTAAAGTTATCGGACAAGTAAGTTTCTTTTTAAAGTGCTGTTTGTTCATGCAATAAATTTTAAAATCGTGAATGGACGAGTTTTACCAAAAAAAGCGTTCCTCTAAAGTGCCTTTCTGAAAGCTTCTTGTTGCGTTTTCTGCAAAGAGCCACAGAAGAAAAATGAGAAGAAGTACTTATCATAGGTTATTGTAAACTCATCACAGAATTTAAAATGAATTTATGGAATTTAGCAATTTGTGGCAAATCAAACTGTGACGAGTTTACAATAACCCCTTGTCATGATCTTTCGCAGGCTTTTGACAGAGGTGGAAAAAATCTGTGAAAGATAATAATCATTAATTTTATTTAAACATTTAACTTCCAATTGCCCTTAATTATATCTAAAATTATTCTTCTTTATATTTGGCTAAGTCACTGAAAAACTATATATTGTTTCATTACTGCTAGGGTTTCACAGGGCAGTGTGTTAGAACCACATTTAGTTAAATTATGGTGGTTTCTGACTAAACAATTAGCAATAAACTTTATCTAAGTAATTCAGCCAATACTGAAAAGTTTGGGGACGATATTTTAAAATTGTGGCAATATACCTTAATACGTTAATTTTCTTGCTTACTTGACCAAGATATATGTAACAAAGTACCAAAACTTAATTTTTTTTCAACAAGTTAATTACTTGTTTTGGAAGGGGCCGGTGAATACTAAATGTTGACAATTACATTAGTAAATGTAGGTATTTAACAGCAGTCTAGAAACCACAAATAAAGCTGTATCTATTAATTATGATTAATTAGCGTACTCTTTTTTTTTGTATGAAACCGTCAAATAACTTCTCTCAAATTAAAAAAATCTCTAAAAAAAAATTGTCACTCTTACTAGCTAAAACCGTATACCCGTAAACCCGTATTCTTTCAGTTGCCCTTTGCCTTCTAAGGCCGCGGTAAATCACTCGAACAATCCTGTAGCCCAATTAGCATACCCTAGTATAATTATTAGTCATTAATTGTTCAAACAAGCACCGTTATCGTATAAATACAACGTTCCAACACATTTGACAAAATGTTCATCTGCAAATGCAATTCAAGTTCCTTTGTTTTGTGAAAAGGTATATTTTCGTCTAAACCAAGTACGCTTTGTAGAAAGTCAAGTTTAGTATAAGGTTTCAAATTGTCCTCTTCTCAATTTAAAGAATTCTTGTGTGCAATAAACGGTACCTGACGTTTATCGCGTTGATGCAATGTGTTAACATTTACTTCATACCTATATCAATACATTTATAGTATAATATACATATCTACATCGGAATCTTTTTACCTTTACATTTCCTAATATGTGTGATATAACAATTGTGTGCTTTGCACGTACTTCTCTTTACATTTTACATAATTCAATGACTTTATCTCTAATGACGTTCAGAATGAACATTAAGAAACATTTTGTTAATAACAACGTGCGTATATCTCGTTATGGTTGTCACGAGTAAACATACAATTAATGTGTTTCGAAAACAGCTTAGACTTAACTAAACACAAATGCAAAACATTTATAACATTCAAACTTATTATGCAAGTTCTGGCTAATAAAAAGCAAACATGTTGTTCTAGTTTAAACATGGAGTTATAATAATAGTAAGTCGATCACTTGTCGATGTCGAATAGAGATATTGAAGATGTTTAAGAGCATAATGAAAGAGTACAGGTTCGTCAGGATCTGGGCCTCACCGTCGTACGGGCCTTGACTTGCCTCGGGCGTACTAGTTAACGCTTGCGGCACTCGATTCGCTTGCGAAATTATATGATGACCCACTTAGCCGATTTCGATTTGCTGCTTTACGCTGCGGTCGGTGGTCTATTAAACTTTTTACCCTAAATTATTTCGAAAAACATTTTTTTTAGATCACATGGCCGGCACGTAGTCAAAGCGACCTCGTCGATTAACCTGGTAGCGCACGAACTCATAAGACTTTAAATAAACTGACAGTCAGTGACATTGTATCAGTACCTATGTCTATGGTTAACACTATTTAATATTCCTTCAAGCCTTTTCCTCTGAAAGACAGCAGCCTCTTGTTTACTTATAAACTTTCCGCGTGGGGCTCGTCGATAAATTACGTCACGTATAAACCGTACAACCATGAAGAGGAGATGGCGAATTTGTGCAAAGCTATGTGAAATTGAAGTATAGAGCGTTGGTAAATTATATTTGGTTTGGTTAGAAGCAACAAATATTACAGCTAACGCTATACTTACTGTTCACTCATTGCAAAAAACGTGGCTAATGCAATTTTGTTTACAAGGTGTTAATCCTCGGTCGAACCCCGCGCCCGGCGCCGGGCGCCTTCGACCGGTTTGCTTGTTGCCACCGCTCGCCTCGCCTGCCGGTTTGACGTGATCTCTTCTCTTGTTGCTCGTCGAGAGTCACTTGTTCGTATCGTATGTAAACGACCCCGACCACCTCATTCGAAATCTAAAACCTCACGCTTCAATATTTTCCTGTATAACTAAACTAATGCCAATTAAACGATTGGACATATTCTACTTTGCAAATTTCATGCCTTTTTGTGCAAAATAACGTAAGATGTTATGTAGATTGTAACACCGTTAAATCTAATAGCAGGTCAACCTTGGCTTTGTATTATTTTTTTGTATTCCTAAGAATATGTTCGGGATAAGCACTGTTCTCTGAAAACGCTTCGCCATCATTCCCCGAATATCTCTGTATCGGTACGTTAGGTCCGAGACTCGCTGGCACATATCCAACTTGCACATAATAACCACAATTCAATGAGTCGCAGACCAGAATAGTAAATAAGATAGAGTGGAGTGTGTAAAAATAGCAACAGTTCCAGTCGCTAGTGGGCACATGTGGAGTGCACCTCACAGGTGCGACGGCCGTTGTCCCCTTTCGCGATAATGTTTTAACAAGCATCGGAATCGGTACTCCGGAATTATGTTACCTGCATCATTTTATGTCCTAAATTGTTGAAATGGATTTGAAAAATTCTATTTGTAAAATAAAAGATGTAATTTTCAGTTATTCAGATAGTGTGCGCATTAGTTTTCCGAACACAACAAAACGCCAAGTCTAGTATCGATGTTATCTCTGTATCTAATGAATCATCCTCCTATGTACATTGAACCCAATGTTCTGCATTGTAAAATTGAATGTTCCTCACAATGTAAGTTGGAATACGTCTTGACTCGGTCAGGTCGTTGTCCTCCCAACACTTTACTACCTTCTCCAACGGTTTACGGAACATTATCGCAGTCCTTGAAAACAGGATTCGATTTTGTATTAAACGAAAATGCATGTTTTGGTACACAGATAATTCTCACGTGTCAAATATAAACTTCTTGAATATGTATACAATAATCTTTAAATTGAACTTGTCAGGGATTGAAAAAATATACCGTTGTTTAACAGTCGTATGTAGTATCAGACCGTCTGGTCAGGGCACTTACCTCTTGTTGTAATAATAGTATTCAGTATTCATGTAGATATGTCTACTACAACCAATTTATGCTTGACTGAGACAATGGCAACACGGCAACCACTTGCTAGAAGTAATATTCTAGGCTCCACTTAATCATTAACCTTCATCTCAGCTCTGCTTCCCAGCCACATTTACTCATCATGTAATGCCTGACTGATTGTGACTTCTGAAGGTTAGCAACCGATTGGCGATTTCTCTGTATTGCTCATTATGAATTTTGTTCATATAACCTTCCCTAGAACCTTGTTTGACTTGAAACGTGACACTGACTTGATTTATTAATATATTCTCAATATAAAATCAAAACCTTTGAATGTCGGAATCCAATAATCAATAACTATTTTAAATGGGCCTCATTGGGAATAATACAAATTCAGTGGAATAGGCGTTTCTATGACAGACATTGTTACGAATGTAGGTATAGAACAAAGGTGTGTTGGCGTGAACCCCTTTATCAGATCATAATAGGTGCAGCCACGTGATCAAACAATAGTGTTTACACTCGCTACAAGGACGACCTGTTGTACCTACGTCCAGTTCATAAAGATCTCGAATACAGTACAGTACTGGGCCTATTGTTTTTAACGCCTATGTCTCGCGTTAAACTTGGCCCACTCTTCGGAAGCCTTGTCCGAAATAAAATTGCTACATCAAAAAGTCATAATTTTACTTGCAAAACAAGCAGTTTAGGTTTAACATACAAGAAAAAAAATCACCTGTGCAAACAAATTCTGATGATTCGTTTGTTTATTAAAATTTCCTTATTTTTCCGTAAATGTTTTTCTCGAAACGTTACAACTTCTAGAAAATTTCTTAGCTTATAAATGGAAACTCTCATTGTAGAGCTGAGGTTCTGTTACTTCGTGTTTACTTAATGTTTCCAATCAATGTTACCCAATAACCATCTATTATTTCTATTGTTTATGTAGTTAAGCAATGCCTTTTCATTTAAAACAACTCTTGATTTAGTTTACATTTGACGCGCTGTTTGACGTGCTTACATTAATTTTACTTGCGTATTGACATTGACGTCATTTAACTGTTAGCTACTCATTCGTTGCTTTATTGCTTTTTACGCGAAATTATTTAACTATTGGAAACTACGCGCGTAAATTTAATCTTGTGTTACTTTCCATTTTCTTTGAGACATTCACACGCAACACTTCAATACAAATAATAATAGTTACCATCGAATAGGCTATAGACAGTAGTCAATGCTTTAGCAACGTGACTAATGGTTACGTAACTCAATCAAATCCACGATATATTGCGGACCGGAACCAAATAAATGTAGAAGAGCCTTAGAATCAATAGCTGCTGAGGCCGGTTAGTCTCATGTGCTCGATTCAACCTTCGGGTCAGGGTTGGAAGTACATTCATTTGATATCCCGTGAAGATAAAATGCAATATTGTTTAGGTCGACTTATTTGACCGTTAGGTGTGTCGGGCATGAAACAAAATATCCTTGCTATTGTAGGATAATAGTAAAGGCAATTGCACTTCTTAGCCCTTTAATTTTATTGATGTCATAGATCATTCATTCAACTATGGTTGTGCAATTAAAGAAGTGTTTGTTGTTATTACTACTAGACAACAGGTGCCTCGTAATTGGAATGCACTTCGGAAAGATTCACCGGTGCGGTGTTTTTAGTGAGGGTTCTGGGAGCGACTTGGCGGAACGGTGCTGATTTCCTCGTGGTAATTGCAGAAGTATGCGGACGACGGTGTCGTCTTATTGGGGCTGCGGGCCGGCCGTACGTGCGCGCTATTCACTTTCACTTCGCAGCGCGTGCTTTTGCTATTGGACCTGAGCGCACGCCGATGTGGATTTGGGCGTATCTTGGATTGTAATTGGGGACACCACGCACTTAGATCCATAAAAATCACCAACAAGCAATAGTAACTACGTAAACTAAACAAAAGCACATTTTCCTTCCCCAGGAAAATCCTGCATATTCGTCATGCTAACAATGAAACATACCGTAATGTCAACATAATTATGTACTTAGGTATATCAATCTTATATATATCACGCAACGATGACGGGTGTAGTATAACTGTTACAAGTACGTCGCTTTAAAGTTTATCTGATCCGTTATCTATTACTAGGAAGAAATTAGGGGACTTATTCCTAAAATTTAGTGTATGGATAAAATCGAGGACACAACTCGATACATGATTCAAACTTCTCCCGGCTGGTATAAACATTGGTTTGTCTGTATAATCAAAATTTATGATTTAACAGGCCCCATAAGATTGTTCCGGTAGTTGTGCATTTTCACGGTGGTCTCAACGGCTATTGATAAAAAATTTAGCATCGATAATTATTGAGCTTCTTTCTCAAGCTTTCACTTTTTGGCTTTAATGGTGTTCCATCGTCTTCATAGTTGTTAACGACAATCATTACTATCTACTTGGCCTATTTTGACATACCCAAATAAAATTAATTATGGCAATTTTGATTTATGAAGTATACATACAATATTCCGACATTAAAGGGCGCAGCGTTTATGGTGCTTAATTCGATGGCGATCTTTTACAAGATTTTTTTCGGACATCCGACGTGATGTCTTTTGTTATCTGAACCGCTTCATCTCTGCTTCAAGCATTCGATTCGTAGAAATGATTGCCAGGTAAGGCTTAGCGTGATCCGCGCTATAGCAATTATGTAAATAAATACGAAAACTCGTGATAGATTGTCTCACTTCGATAAGGTCTGTATTAAATAAAAAGCATCTGGTGGATAACGTGAATTGTGTCGTATATTTTTAAGATTTCTTAGAAAACAGAGCAGTCCCTGCACACTGGCCTATAATAGAATTATATTAAACATTGTCAACACCTTGACTAAGTAGAGCTTGTGGTCAAGCCGGTATCCCACGCGTAACGCTTGTGCCTTTCGAGTTTTATCCTTAAGGCTCTTGTTTTAATGCCGTTTTTCCATTAAAGAAGGGAAAGTTGTCGTGTGCGCCGACGCCGCGTGTCCATCATACATAGCTAATACCGCTTTCGATGCCCAACGAGGAAGTGGACGCAAAATGTGGCTTGTGTGCTCAAGTCAATAAATGCGTAAAATCGGTAAAATCACACACAATTTTATTTATTGCATGCTTTTTAAACCAAGCATTGAAAACTATTAACTTGTGTGTTACTGTGCGCTATTACTGGCGTTTTAGTTTTATTAAATGCTTCGGTTATAAGACGATCGTGCCCTCGTAAAGTGTCCAGTTTATTTTAATACTAGGGTCGTTATAGCATCAGCGTTATAGCATGTTTGAGCTGAATATCGCGACTGAAGTTACTAAATTAGCAGTCATAAACATTTGACACTGAGAACTTCCACATGTCACCGTATTTATGACCAGTGATGGGTGGCGCCACTGTCGCTATACATCCATCCATCGCTTATATGCACGCTGTGAATTTCTCCTCAGAAATGCCGGTTTCCTCGAGATGTTTTCCGTCAACGGCTCGTGATGAATGTGTGCATTAAAGAATCTGGTCTGAAAGAGCTTTCAAGTAATGTTGTAGTAAATATGTATATAAAATAGTAGCTACTACGTAAATATTGTAGTTAGACCTAATAATATTATCCTGAAAACTATGAAATGTCGCTCTGAAAACATGTTGATAACATAAATTTGCTACGACAGAATAAAGAACGATTAAATATCCCATGTTTTTGAAAAGCTCGACTAAAAGTGATAAATTCATGGACACGCCCTTTTGGCACACGACGCGACGTGCCTTAAAAAATATTTGATTAGTAACTTTAAAAAAAAATCATAACGTCAATTTAATTCATAGAAATCTGGAAATTGTGTTAACGCACTTGATTATCAAAAATATTTTGCGGCATTTACTCAATTTGGCAGCGAATGAGATCACTGTATGCAATGATGCGTGCAATGTGACATTGCAGCTAGCTGCTTACTGTCGGTTTCGAGTGACTTTCCGTTCTCAACCTTACTGCTACGTAATAAGATTCGAAGGCAACAAATCAGTTTACCGGCCATTTGTACTTATAACCCACTGATAATGGATGTAGTGTTATTGTTGAATATCAAATAGGTAATTACGCACATCTTTGTCTTTGCGAAGACTGCACTGGATTACATTGGCATTCCAATTAGCAGTACCTAACCTCTTTAAATTGTGTTTACCTAAGCCGAAATTAGTACTACTTGTGTTTACAAATTTACTTAAATTTGATTTCTTCTAGTTTTTTTTATTAAGTATTTTGTTCGTTGAATCTATTTAACGTTCATTATATATTTACTTTCCAATTGTTGAGCTAAAAGGTCAAAAGATCAGGCATACGCTTGTAAGTCTTCGGCCTGCGCCCGTCACATTTTACTAACTTCACTTATACATTAGCATTCATTTATTTCATTCTATTGACTACCCTATTGAAATATGTATCAGCTGAGACCCTCATGAATCGTGTTGCCTTTTAAACTACAAAATAAACATAAAAAATAAACAGAAATGGTTACTTGAAATCGTTTCAACAAGTACAAAGTACTAAAAAAAACATTGCACAATGATCAAGTAAAGAAGTAAATATCGTTTAAAAATGTCTATTTTATATACCGGTTCCTAACGCAACAGTTGACGTAGAAAAACAAACAAGAACACCTGTACACTTCTAATTGCAGCTTTCACTTGACTCCATTCAAGAAGACTTAGATCTTAAAATATGATCTATTTCTCAGTTGAACTCGTAGACTCTTAGCTAATCTTGAGATATTCCAAATGTTCAATCGACTCAACGAGGATTGAACCAGTAAACGTCTATTTATGATGATTTACAAGGATTTACTCGTAGCTGTTGTAAACGCGTGCCGGCTAGTCTAACCAAGGCCCAAAACATCCGGGTGTCTATGAAAAGTGGACAAGTAGACATAAAGTGCATAAGCAGTGCTGGCTTACATTACGAAAGCTCGCAATGGAGCCGATAATAAATTGTGCCTGGCAGTCTTACGTAACCAGGTAAAAGTTACCGCTTGTTCGCAGCACTATTCTGAACTTCACCTGAGTAGCCGGCTAAAACTGGACAATTGATTTTTTTATAATGTTGCCGTCACGCCCGTTATTTACAAAAGAACACCAATATGTTATTGTTGCCGTGATGCACTACCGTTTTCGCTGATGACGTTATCAGACCCCAATGTGCTAAGAATCGCTTTCACTGTTCTTATCCGCATTGCGTGGTTATCCTGGGTTGAAGGTAACTCGTAATTCTCAAAAAGGAGGCAGAAAAAATTTAGGTAAAAAAAGTAGATATAAACATCTCCAGAGTTCAATTTCAAAACCACCTGTTAGCTCATTCACTGCTTTACTAGACTCGTTAATTGAAACAATTAAATAGGTACAAAGCAATGTAAAAACCAATTAGTGTCCTGTATTAAATGTTTTGTGTTCCAAAAAAGCAATGTTAGCAAGAGCTGCATGGCCTTCACCTCAAAACCTATTTTTGATGAATGTAATGCCACGCCGTTACAAATGTGACTAAACCTCGTTGCTCAAGTCTTCATTAATGATAGCACCTTTATTCGGAATCAACCAATTTGTCATTACAATACACGTGCTATATCTACGTAAATAAATCATTGTACATGTATTTTTATTAAATTTCACTTTTTAATTTTTTTTCAATCGACATTATGAATACAAGATACCTGCAAATATATTCCAGTTCAAAGTTCTTTGCCGAACACCAATAACCACACACTTTGTAGGAACGTATGTCTTTGTTTTTTTTTTTACACTTTGTAGAACTGCAAAAAGGTGTATAGTAGGATTTCCTTTTCAATGACTGAAAATGTCATCTCAATAGACTATGGACAAGCTTCAACCGTCAGTCGTTCATACAATCCATTTGAATGTAAAATATAGGGTATTGAACTGATATCCATTTACAATTCGCTATGACGTGAGAAACAAACAGCTGGGACAGTTCTACTTCAAAAACGTTTACAGACATTAGAAAATATTCCTTTCCTGTAGGTAATTGTCTCGTATTAAGACGATGTTTAAATTACATTTGTCTTGTGTTGTATTATGTTAATTAATATCTGAATTACAATACTTATACATTTTATCTCTTTCTGTAACGTATGCATCTGTCGAAGCATTTCCTGTAGTTGTTATCTTGATTCAGTTTTTACTTCAGTCAAAATTTTTTAGAGATTGGTTGGAATGATGTCTAGTTTTTCGTAACTTATTGTAATGATTTCTTTCAAGTTAACATATGTGGTTTTGTTTAATTCAAAGTCTACAAAAACTCACATATAAATTACTCGCCTTTGCATTTAGTCAAAAGTATATCTAAAATCTGACACACTATACGGCATTAGTGAGAAAACCGGTCTGGTCCACAATTGTTTTCGCCCTGTTGGCCGCTCGAGCCGTAATGCCCGTTATACAACAAATCTTATTAGCTAAACTAGAGGCCAACAGTTAGTCGAGTACAATTGTCTATTGATCATGTACATACGGTACAGCTAATGATTCTTCATACATACACCAATCTTAGTTATTTCACCCCACTGTCGTCTGTCAACCAATACAGTCGAACGGATAAAGTTTCATTTCTTTTAATCAAAATTCATTCATACGAATAAGTCAACTTCTTAAGTCGTCTTATTACATTCATAAATTTTCCATCTCCTATCGTGAATGTATCACCGCCAGAGTAACGGTTGTGTTTGCTGAGAGTGAAAATTTTACAACATAACGCAAATTAGGCACACGAGCAACATTTGCGTTTTGTCACAATTTTTTAGTGTGCCAATAATATTCAATTACCAAACCACTTTTTCTTTGTGCTAGTTTTCTTTTTAGGCGTTTTAGGGTTACATTTAATAATATAATTCTAGACCACCTCCAGCGCTCTATTGACTTTTGTGATTGCTTCCTATGATATCATTTATTATGACTACACTATTGCTGATTTACATACACTTCAGTTTGAAACAAGTCATTAAGTACAATGTCAACATGAACAAAATTTAATTTATACCTGCCTTCAAGCTGTCTAGTTACACCTACCTTTGTAAAATATTGTAACAAACGGCTAACTTTCAACTTGACCGAAGTCGTCTGAAGTTCAAAAAGGTTAATTTTCAAAAGTCTGGTATTGATCATTGTGATTACTGTAAAGCCATTGATTGATCCATCCATAAATTTTGGTTAAAATAAACGATAATTTAGTCGGGAGCATATCCGCCTGGAAACAATAAAGCCGCACCTACAGTTTATTGAATTCAGCCACCGCGCGTGGTTTCGCAGTCAATTTGTCTGCTTTATTGTGTGTGTTGTGCCTTGTGCGCCGTCGCTGTTCGCCTTTCGGTCTCAAACTATCATTGACATATGGCTAATTTATTTACAACCTTGTTGGCACTGCTGATATATATATAATATCTAAATGCATGGCCGGCTATTGTTCCAGAACTGTTTAATACTTCTCATTTTTCTCATTATTACTAATTTCTACTGTCAATGTAAGCACGAATAGTTTAAAAATCTACACTTGATCTTATAAAGCTGAACAATCAAAGATACCCTGAAAAAAACAACTCAGTTTTGCGGATATCTTTAACACCTTATTCGTTTTCTTTAAACTAACTATTTTACGATGACTATTAATTACTCATTGCACCTTTGTTTTAGTTCTATTTCGCCTCTTCTCTTAATAAATTCTCGTAATAAACTCGCTGGGCTATTACCATTTAGCTCAACCTATTGTTAGTTTCGACACTAGCCGTAATTTTAGAGAACGTAATATGTGTGCATTTATCCGTTTATAGGGGCTACAAATTCCTTAAGATCTCAAACGTGATGTAAATGTCAGTGTGGCTGGTATAGATTTGGTGTTCCTTCTACATCAATAATTGCGTCGGTAGCAGACGTAATATAAACTCGTAGCGTCGGAGGCGTGGCCGGCGTCACGTCGCGTCGGCGCCGCGTCTATGCCATTGGATTGTTCTGGATCCGACGTTCACACACAACACAACTCATTCGCATCTAAAGCGGATTGAACTCTACAAAAATCTTATTTCTAAGTTCCAATGCTAATATCGGAAAGCACTTTTCTACTGAGTTGAGCTCTACTCGTCACAATACCGGACTCCTCAAAATCACATACACCTTCCCTGATAATTGTATTAAATTTAAACTGTATGTTATTGTTTGTCACTATCAGCTGTAGGTACACTGTCTTATCTTTTACACACCACACCGAGTTTTGATAAGATGCCGTTTAAAGTATAATTTTGTCCCCTTCGTAACCCTATATCTAAATTCCCATATTTAGCTCGTCGCATTACAAATTTCCCTTTTGATAGTATTTGAAATTGCTTTCGGTTTTAATATTCAATTGAATCGTGTGTGGATTTCTTGTTTGATACATTAATTTCTACTGTTGTATATTCCGCTTTGGTTTCATTATGAATTTATGCGCTTCAACATGAGCGCGAGCGTGATCTTCAACAAAAATTCCTCGGATCCGATCTCGACTCTCGAACGCGTGTTTCGCACCTTGATCTAAATACTTGCGACATTATCTGGTCTCGTCGTTATATTGTGCGTCAGATACTGCATCGACAGTTTCGACTGCCTTGAAGTACTGTTAACTACATTAAACTTAAATTAAAAGTAAAAATATTGTATTGGTGTCATGTTGAACAATATCTGTGCTCAAAATTAATGACTAGAAATCACTGGGGCAAACCTTATTCGTAAAGAGAATAGTGACTTATCTGAATTTTATTAGACGAGCTTATTTTTCCGGTTAACCTCTTTCTTAGCGTCGAGTCCTGAGGGAAATAACCTCGGTCAATCCCCTTTCGCATCAGTATGCTACATTTTGAAGCTTTGAATCTCATAAATTTGTTGTTTTGGCTCTTAGTTGTTTTTAACACAACTTTGAATCTGTAATGTATTTTTTTATATATAATGTTTTACATGAGGTAACATCCAAAAGGGTTTTGTTTATTTGATTCCATTGTATATATGAATAATAATGCCATACGATATGAATAACCTTAGTAGGTAGGTTACGAACCATCCGTGCAGTTCTATGAAATACTAAATTATATGGAGCTCCTAAGCACGTAATTTTCTCTGAATTTACTTTACTACGAGGTACAAGTGCATCTTCTGACCTAATACTGTGACGCCCGGCGATACATTTACCAATCGTGTTCATATCAATTAGCGACCTTATATTCTTGTTGTTCTTTTCAATCATTGATCGCTAATCTCTAATGAAATCTTGATTAGTTTTTTTCCTAAATTAGCGACTAATTGCAGAATGAAGAATACTACACTGTTCTTTTCTTTTTAGTTCTTCGTTTCGTTCTATATCGTCATTTCTATGGCTAGCTCTTGTGAAACCACCATCTATAGTGGTTTTGGCATATTACATTATTAGTATAGTTACCACACGGCCTAAATGCGTGGGTGAATGTTGGTTAATGTGTTTGTGGTAAGTGAAACAATAAGTTGTTATTCTGATGATAGTTAGTAAAAGTAACTCGGTTTTGTACAATGGCTCGGTCTTAGTTGCAGTGGGAACATCCATTCGCCTTTTACTTACTTACCATTGTTTTTGATAGAACGATCTCTAGAATCATGTTTTCATACGTACTATTTAACCATCGTCGTCATAAGAATTATAAATATCATCGACTGTCTTAAAACTGTTCGCAATCAGGTTTTTATGATGTTTTTGTTGTAGTTATTCATGATAAGAAGTTACAAGGAAGCTTAGCTGATGCTATTCTGTTTTCGCATTTAGTGAAATAGTTTCACCATTATGAAATGTCATAATGAAAGATTTCTATGTATTTCACGTTGTATCAAAAGGTGTGCCGGCAATAATTCGTTACGCAAGGTAATCACGTGATCTGCTGGTGGTTTATACGGCGAAGCAAGTATGGTAGGTATGTATCGACGGAACTATCGGGCGTTGAGTAACCGCGGCTGGAAAGAGCTTCGTTACGTAGAGGTTTCGATACAGCCTCGCGACGTAAGGCCGTGGTTGCAGTCACGTCGCCGGTGAGAGGTGCCCCTCCTCTGGCGGAAGGTCGCGAGCGGCCGCCGCGAAGGAGAACGGCACCAGAATGGATCCTTGCAAAGACCCACCCGTCAACCGCAGCGCTCGTGATATTTACAATGCAACGCACATAATTTTATACTTCAATGTTTTTATTCAACTCTACATTGAGCAAAACTGTATTATATTTTGTCACGCCCAAAGAATAATCTCAACTTTGACGTAATCAACGGTATCTATAGTATAGGAAGCTACGATAACAAAATACACGCTCAAGTGGCCTGCGTGTGCTAATCTAATCATTTACCACGCGCAAATAATTAACATAGTTCATTCACCGCAATAGAAGCTTTACGTAAAATTAAATTTACTTATTTGTCGACAAGACAAAGTTTGATTAGGTATTGCGACCGCAAAATTTTCGCAACCGTATCAGTGCTAGGTGTTTGCCCAAGAAACAGAAAATTGCTAAGTTTGAAATTATTCGATTCGTCAGTGTCGGTAGATTCGTGGCACGATTGCTTGGTTTAAATCTTAATCGATCGGATATACGTAAAGACAAGGTATTCTGGTTTGCGAACGCGACTTTTTAATAAGTGGCGCTGCAGCCAATGAGCGTTCGCCGAGCGAGCGAAAAAACCCAAGCTAGACTGGCATATACACAGCAGTGTTCAATGGCAACAATGCGCGAGACTCGAATACTGTTTTTTCAACATAAGTATATAATTAAATGAATCAGTGTTACCTCACCGCTGCCGACGATTGCGACAAGAGCGGCCGCATCGTCCATTAGAAAGTCGGCGAATATGCAAATAGTATCGTAGAAACCTCACGAATAACTGGCCACTCACTTCGCCTTTAAATGTGTCTGCGGCGATGAAAGTGACTATTACCGTTAGTAAATTGTGTTAGAACAATTTCTTCCGCGGACGCATTGCCAAATTCTTTACTCTCCATAAACTGGACTTAAAACGATCCTATCTTGAAAGACACTTCTTTTCGTACCGTATCGTCAAAACGGAAAACAACTTGTGCAAACAAAACATTGTTTATCAACACGTCAACTACTTGAACGTTTACATTCGTATGTTTCTTTATGGGAAGCCCTAGTGCTTATTTTTTATGATTCCTTATTTTATAGATAGTCTCGAGAGCGACACAGTACTAGTTCAGGTTTGTAATATGTTTTATTGCTCTTCAAAGGGCATGCGGTCATTTAATACCGAGATCAATTCGTTATGGCTTGTTGTTCAACTGATCAATAGATTGGTTATCTGCTTTTTAACTACGTGATAATTTTGCCGGTAGATACATTAAATTTTTGATAAATCTGATATATGACGCGATAAGAAAAGGAATTAATTGCAATCATATTACTTGGATTAATTAAAGTGGCTCTTTGTATCTTATCTAAAAAGTAGAATTTATATTAGTTAGTAAAAAGGTTTTGCTTCCTGCCACTGCATTGTATTTAAAATTGAAGGTTGAATTAAACGAAATGGAAGATTGTAGGTAATTTGACTTGTCAGATTTCTTTGTTGTTTTCAAGTTTGTTGTTTCCTTTTAATTCCATTCGAGTTCAGCATTTTCTGGGTTGAAGGTTGAACTGTAAACAACTTAGCAATAATTATTGCCAATACACATTATCATAATATATCATAAAGTAAAGAAAATAACAAGTCGGCAAGCAATTAACATGGTGGCGATCACAAGCCAGTCGCGTGGATTTCCCGCTACGATTCGTTTTGAAGTGAACCATTTATTATCGTACACCACTGACGTATGCCAACATCAGTAAAACGTATATTGTACCAACAGCGAGCTATATTTAAAGTTCAATTTGCATCGCACGCACGGTACCACCTCCGCGATGTTACGTCAATGAGATACAACACGTTAACTCGAGGCTGAGGCACACGACCGCTGGTTTGTGTCCGGGTTTGTCCCGTGGAATTGTAAAATACATAATGTATTTTATATCTTACAATGCTTTTCGAACGATTACCTAGAAACAAAGCGGCTTAATATTTATTTATATGTGTGAGCATATAAGCCAATCGACAACCGAGAACACTATCTGCGACGTAGTTGTATATCTCTCGGTCGAGCGAGTCGAACGGACCGGTTGTGACGGCCTCTCACTTCGCAAGCCTGTGTACCGCTCGCCGCTTGCTGTGAAATTAGGTAACCAACAAAAGCCACAGTCGTTGCGCACGACGGGCAATACACAATAAAGAAATCTCCAACCACAACCGAAAAAATCAAAAGAATCCAGCTGAAAACAGTTGTTTACGCATTCAGGATGACGTAACCAAAAGATTTACGGGCACAGCTGGCATGTTAAGTCTGATAAAACAACTACAGATTAATCGACTAGGGGCATTTTAATAATGCCTTGAAAAACGGACAACGGATTTCCTCGTGTACACCTATTTTCCGGTCTAAACGAGGCTCACTGGCCGACCTTCGTCAGAAGACACAATGAAACTAACGACCTTGACATGATACTATTTGCAGATGGTTAGACTATTTACCTATAAATAACTGTCTAATCGGGTATGTTATTGTATTAGTGACAATCACAAAAATCGGTCAATAAAAGCAGCAAGCCAAAACAATACAGGGAACCATGGAAGGAGCAGCGGGCGATGCGGGCGAGACGGCTGTTCACCGAATGCCGAAGTGTTCCATCGCGAGGCGCTCTTTATATCGGTCGGCTGTACCGCAGAGAAAGCCGCGCCCCGCACTCCCCCGCAGTGTCTGCTGCCCGCACCGCTTGTAGCGGGTTTTTTCCTCATTAGCTCCATAATTCCATATTATGCTCTATGCCTTTACCTTGTGTTTATCAGACTTGAATCGCGTGATGGACGACGACGCTTTGTGCATTATTGACTTGGTTTTTATGGAATATCTGTTCAGATTCTACAGCATATTGCGAAGAAAACGATAACTGGCTAAAAATATAATACTTATCTAGCCAAATGTAAAGATACTGTTACATTTTACAGTAGTTTACGAATTAGTAATCAGTCTTTAGTCACGTTTGTCGAGCAGGAAAAGTTACCTAATTAAGTAATTGTCCCATCCCATTTTATCAGCTGGTTCGGGGAGTAAACATTAGAAGAAGATGAGGAAGGGTGTAATCAGCAATCTGAGTATCGGCTAACACGTTAGCGGTGGGACTTGTCGGGTTATTGCTCCATCGGTGTCCGCTTCGCGGCGCACTCTTTAATAGGTTAATTGCCTGGCATTGTGGTGCTGGCACACATCGTCAGCAGCGACCTTACGGCGGCTCGCGGCCACGCATGTAGCTGTGCGCGTCACCAAATGAGGCACGCCTGGACACTAGTCTTGCTGTTGTACACTACTTTATAATAGAACACACCGCTGGCAAACACGCCGCCTTTGCGTCAAAAAGGGTCATCTTGTAGTCATGTTTCATCAGCCACTGTAAAAAGAAACTAATTTCTGTAGTGTTTATGAAAGGGAAGTGGAAAATCTTGACAAAATAAATTGAGTGCATTTGTTTTTTCTGGCACTGCGTAGCGAACCATGAAGAACTCGCAGCGACCTCAATAAACAGATTCCGAAAGTTGAGGAGTGTTGTTTCGTATACCAAGACTGTTATTAATATTGTTACAAATACTATGGACAAAATATTGATTCGTAAAGTTTGATTTATTTACAAACAAAATGTATTTAATGGTGAAACGGTATGATACGCTCATCGGCTGTGTAGTCGCGGCGTTGCCATACCAGACGATGAAAGTCATTACTCACATGTTGAGTTGTGGATGTCTATGGACGCATATATGTACCTACGCGGTTGCAATTGCGTTAAGCCTACTGGCCCAGGTCAGCCTTATTTGGAAATGTAACAAGAAACTTCGTAGATTTCTCATGGGATTATTTTGCTCTTTATCAACTGCGCGGAATCGCAAAGCAGGTGGATAAGTGTATGTAATACAATAAAACACTAGTCTCCCATTATGTATGATGCTTGATTTCGTCAAACAGCCCCCATAGTAATTTGGCGTTTTATTTGTGTGATTCACACAGTGATCTCGTGCCAGATTTCCCACGTTGAAACTTCTAACATCTTAGACACGCGATTATACAGATTCTTTTCAAATTATTCACGTGCTGCATACTTTTTCAGACTCTTTCCTTCGATTATAGCAGCTTTATCTGTACTGTTCAGTCTGGGCCGAAATACTTTTGTTTATCATTTGCTTACGTCAGTCATCATCTTGTTACGACTTAACTATTCACACGTTTCGCGCACATCCTATTTTTGTTCTATAAAAACGAAAACATAAAATAAATATTTATTACTACATCGTTCCTGAGATAGTGTTCAAGGGCACTGTAAAATAATACTTGATTATACAGGTATCTGGTTTAGCGAGATGGTCTTATTCGGAATACATGTGTAACAAATCCAAGGATCGTTTTTGTTGAACCAATTGTTGATACTGTGAGCAGAATTCAAATGTGTGTTAAGAAATATTTTAATGTCTTCATAAAGATGTCACGTGCATTAACTGAATGACATTGTTTATATTGGTTCTGTTGATAAGGGCAAAAAATACTTGTATGCTGATTAATATTATTATTCATAAAGAATACTAGTTTTCTAAGTAATATCGGGACCTTGGCTTTAAACTCTCACTGTAGCCAATCATCCAATTGAAGCAAGCCTAAGAACCTAATCTAAGAACACTGATGTGTTGTAATTGCTAATTTACTAGACTTGTAACCAATCATTTTGGGTCTAGATCTTAACATTTTCTACATTGTGATTACTATGTTTCGGCAATTAACCTGGTGTTTTCCCTATTTCAGAAAATCTCCATTCCGGCGCCAGCCAGTGGCAATGGCCAATCAGGCGAGGCTACGTTTCACTTCAGCATTAATAGTAATGCAGAGATGGAGGGTCCACAGGTAACCAACCAATCCATACCATTAATTTAACTTAGTCTTTAGATTTGCAACGGTATTAATAATCTTCTTTCTCTTGATATAGATCTGAATAGTTTACCATTCAATTTTGATCGGTAACAGGTAATTTAAAATTTATGTCAGGTTTATTGGCAACATCTGCTTCAGACCGATAATATCTGCGATCTCCAAGAACGTGTCTAGCATAATAACTACTTGACATGTTTCCCCCAAGAACATTTGTTCTTGTGTATGCGGTTGGCCTATGTTCAGTAGTTGAGTTGATATCTACGGGCTGTTATGTGTGTTATTTACAACGCAAACCTTTTGACACTCATAGGTGACCAATAGCCGAAATGAAAATGATCGCAGATTATAAAAAGCTCATATTTTTGTATTAAACCTATTACTCCGTTTAGATTCTAATGTTATACAACTAGTAGCAACTCCTTGATTCATTGCATGTTAATTTATTATAGAGTTAGATGAGATAGTCAACATTCTTTACCAAAAATATATTGTTTCTTAGGAGAATTATTCAAAATTAATTTGAAATGATAAATTATTATAATGAGTCCAACCTATTTGAACCCATCCCAGATAGATGAGAGAGACCTTGATACAAACAGGTTTTTGCGACATGCGGGTGTTATCTGAAGCATAGGCAATAGTCATTTTACTTGGATTTTTATCTTTTCCACATTACAGTTCAAATCATTTTCCACGTGATCTAGTTTAACTTTGTATGTTCCTTTGTAATAGATAACGAGTTCTACATTAATGACAAAGCTATTTGAATCCCTGACCTTCTTCTGACAATCTTCATTGTGATTAAAATATTATTAAATATTGTACTTAAACCTGTACAAGTGAATAAGTATTTATCCTTCCTTCATGTATAAACGAGTTGTCTTTTCTATACACAAAGTATATAGTAGGTACTCCAATCATCTTAACAAATATCAAGGTTAAACATCAGACGGCCAATATATTGAAAACCTGATCATATATTGCAGTGGACATTTATAAGGCCTCTATTTATGATAATAATATGTATATAAAATTTTCTAGAAGTATTTAGTCACAAAACACTTTATTAGCACTTGTTAAATGGTTACAAAGCTAATATTTTTCCGTTATCACTATTTTCTTCTCAGAATCTATTCAAAAACAAATAAAAATCCTAGTGTAAACGCGAAGTCGTGGTTATAAAAGAAAAAACTCTTCCGTTATTAGAATTTTCTTCTCAAAAACCAGACTTGTACAGTATCTTGTTATCATGTAAGTGGTACTTTATGTACGATACGAGTACATGGATTACACCCTCTTTTATTTTTAGTTCTTACAGTCCATTCAAAGGTTGCCTAGTAGATATCGCTGTCAGCGATAACAACGCCATTGTACCCAGAGTTTGTATAAAAATTATGTTACTATTTTGGTGTGTAATAAAATGTATGCTGGTCTGTGTAATGTATACTATTCTGTCTATAAGAAAAGAGGTAGCCTGTATTTATTCAAAGTTACATTTAACTAATTCATTAAGCTGTATACTAGTTAATACATTATTTCAGCTGACGTTTATTATCGATTATCTTCTTTGGAAAGACTTGTATCATCTTACGCCTTCTAACGTTAATTTCAATTATAAAATATTGCACTGTGTTATCAGGCTCTTGACATACATAACTTGTTGGGTTAACGACTCAAAGCCCTTGGCAACTGAGTATTATATACGGTGTTGTATATAATCACGCTTTCGTCTTTCACACATCTCGGTCAATTTTTACGACCTAACCAAGATAAGAGACGCGAGTCTACGATTGCATACATTCAAGGCATATAAGAAAATTAAAGCATATAATTTAGCGATATGTTAATCAGCTGATTCAAGATGGTGGTTGATTATTATTCTCCATGCTTCTCCCATGCTGTGACGCGTTCGTGGGTTTGTGGGTCGCGGAACAGTTGCAGCCGATAAATAAATTGCGTGACCGACAAATTCGTAAGAGTAAACTTACGTGTGACGCCTTTACTATGCCCTGAATATTTTCGTGGGACTACGTCAAAATATTTTTAAAATGACGTGTAGTAATGGCAGGTATTAATTGGATACGTATTGAATAATTTATGTCGGCTTCAATTTTAAATAGATCAGTGATTTAGTAAATAAAAAAGACTAATGAATGTTCTACAAATTTTATTTTTTTTAGTCCAAACTTAAAACTAAAATTAGTCGTGATGACTCTTCGGACAAGAACGCTGGCACGAAGCTGCATAAGATGACGCGGCATATTTTACAAACTACACAAACTTCCGGACTAATACAAAATTATCAAGAAATATATTCTTTGTATACAACAATGCTTCAGTCGTGATTCGCAAAAAATGTAAATTTCACGTAGACTCGGAATGCGGTGGTACGGGGTGTACTAAGAACGTTACCCAATAGCCGTTAGAAAGCGCGAATTCAGTCGCAGAACGCACACTACGTTGCATCATGAAGTAGCTTCATTTTAATTTTTAATCCAAAATTATTCTCCCATTTTTATTAGTGGAGCCAGATATTTGTAGTCTTATTATAAGAGTAGGGAAGCTTAGTTGTTAGCTTATTTTTAATGAAAAGGATAAACAAAAAAAAAATGTAACGGGACACTTGATGTTAACCCTAAAGGTGTTAGGTAGAACATCACAAATAGCCGAAACGATTCATCGCCTATATAAGCATTTTCGCGTGGGTGTAGTAATTTCACCCTCCCACGAACTGCGTCCAATAAGCTTCGGAAAAGCTTTTATAGTAAGCCAATTCGCCTTTATTTTTTCGTTATACGATCACATTCCAGTAAATACTTAATAATATTTTGGGAAATGGAATGGAAATAATAGTTTCAAGTAATAGACTAACAGCAGAATTTCTTCGTAAATTATATTTGCAAGGTTTCTTTTAAACAAAGAGGCTTTGGATTATAATGAGATTAGGAAGAAACTCAATTTCCGCGGGCAGAAAATCTTTTAATTGAACGACCTTGTACGTAGAGCTGAGTTATATTTTAAAAAGAAAATCTTATTTTAGCACATAAGTCTTTATTTAGCCACTCACTTTTTCGTGTAAGGCAATTCTGTTCGTAGCCACAAGACTTATAACAACTTAGCTCTTAGGTAATCTAGGAAAGAAGAAATTTATGATCATGACTTCTGATAGTCTGCATCACTGAGCAGCACTTACCCAAACTGTAGTTTTAAAGCCTTCTGCTTGTGTTCCAGGGTTCGTTCGAGTGCGTCCGGAGTGGCGGCGCTCGGCGGTTGGAGTCATGCGGGCCACTACCACGCAGAATGCGTGTCCAGGCCAATGACGACTCGTACGAGGCCACCAAGGACCGTATGGCGAGAACTGTTGCCGCGGAGCAGAGTAAATGGTCAGTACTACGCACTACTTGTACCCTTCACGTTTTTGCACATGAAGGATAAATAAGCACATAAACTTTTCGCTTTTGTTAGAAATAGAACAAAGAACCAAAGAAGTCGTATTTTAAACCAAAAGCTTCATTTGATTTGATTAGTTTGATTCTCACAAAATGAACCTTGGTAAAGTTATTAAAAGTATAATCTACACTTTTTCCTTTTTGCTTGCCAAGTTTAATGAAACAGAGGTTCTTTTATTAGCACAGTCATTTAGTTAGTTATTTTCCCGGATATTCTGAACCTTTCGCTATAATTATTTCCTTGTTTCTGACAAAACAATTTTATCTTATTCAGTTGGGGATGAGAATATAAACAGGATACTTAATTAAAGCTTATCAATTCATATATTAAAGGACTAGCTGTCAGCGTTATAAAAGAAAGCCTTGTGCTAAATATCACGGTCCTAGTCCTAGTAGTTCAGCTGTACGTTGATATTTCAGTCAGTCAGTTTCTCCTTTTATATTTATAGATTATTATATAGTATGATTATTTCGTAATTAAATTCGTACTAAAAGGAATACTTAATTAGTATATTGTAATAAAGTAGGAATACACATTAGATACACTGCTAAATACACTCATTTTTTAGATACCTAATCTAAAGTTTTGAGCAATTAATTCCGCTTAAGTTCACTCAAATGGTCCTATTCCAGCACCCGCGTGATCAAACCTAACCAGACGGACATCGGACGTCGCGTCAAAGTGCGCACAGCGCATCCTTACTCGGTTGCGGGAGCGACCCAGTTAGCCGAGCGGGCGGAGAGGCCCGACCGGCCTGACAGGCCTGAACGGCCTGAGCGGGCGGAGCGACCTGAAAGGCCCGAAAGGCCCGAGAGACAAGAAAGGCCCGAACGGGTGGAGAGACCCGAACGAGCGGAGCGGCCCGTCCCACCTCCGTCGCGCCCGCAACCCCCGCCTGCGGCGCCGCCGCATCAGCAACACCCCCAGCATCAACAGCACCCGCACCAACCGCCCAACCCGCACCAACCGCAGCGGCTACCCCCTAATCCGGATCTCACTAGGCGGTCCCTGAAGTAAGTTTTGCATGATTGTTGTTAAACTAAATAAAACACATTAGAAACATGACGAGTCAGCGAAAAATATTGTTCATACATTCAATTCACAACCGTCATTACTTGGCAGTTATATGAAATGGCAAATTGCTAAACAATTTATTTCCCTGACTGAACAAAAAATGGAAGGATACCTGCGTATTTTAGCAAGGAGGCGAAAGTACAACGACCCCTCCACTTGCGCAAAAAAGGTCAATAGAGGGGCGTCAACGTGAGGCCTAGTCTTACATGATCTCTCTTTTGCGCACTACGATCATAATTTAGACTGCATCCATGTAAATGCATGTACATATAAGTTGCTTACGCAATATTACGTATGAAATATATCTGGAATTTGTGTGGGTATAACCGATGACGATGACATCATATTTGGAACTTATTTATTTCGATTTTCATAACCTTTCACAAATATTGTTCAATAGTGTAAATATTTCAGTCTGTTGTACTATTTGATGAAATAATTAGCAATATTAGTATTTGTATAAAAAATGAAATAAATTAATATTTGCTGAACTTCATGATAAAATAAATTACTTACGTAAGGATTACATTCTATTTCATATTTAATAATGATACATGAAATTGTGACGTCTCACGGGACGTTATGATAATTTTGTCATATCGTTATCATAATAAAAACCGAAGTGATAATTTGCGGCTGATACACAAAGGGACAGTGGTTTATGTTACACTTATTGTGTACAAAATGTTCATACATATTTTAAAATTTACCTACGGCAAAAAAAGTATTTTATGAAACGCTACAATTACGACCTTGTTTTAATCATAATTTTATTTTAATTATCCATTTAATTAGTGAAAAATCTGTCCGTACTTGTTTTGTAACATATTAAAACTAGGTCCATAGATAACATAACCTCTTTTAACCAATTTAGACGATAGTGTTAGCATTTCAGTAACACTGCTGAAACACTTGTAGTTTTTTTTGTGTTCAAACAAATGATGGACATATTGACGTATGCCTTCATATTATTTCCTTGTAGCTGAACAGTACGGTATTCAACATAATTACATGAGTCAGAGTCAAGGACATCATATATTATTTCTATTGTACTATGGAAATGGCTCGCAAGGTGATTTCCACTAGTCAATAAATCTCGAAGGGACGATAAATTGGTTCAGTTTTTCATGATTTACTTATGTGACATGCATGAAAAAAATATTTGTTATCTTTTGTTATCTATTCAGTTTATCAATAAATATACAAAAATAGAATACTAATTGTGAAAACAATATAAAAATTGGTAGCAAATCAAACGAGATATAACAATATTAAACAAATATGTCTCTCTCTCTCTCTCTCTCTCGCCAAGACGCCGTTTTCTATGGTGGCCGTACGGGTATTTTGTGCCTCTGACGTCAAAGACCATGTACTTCTCTTTCTTATTAGCAACTTTGAATCTTTGTACGGGTGTCATGGCCTTTGACGTCAAAGACCATGTCGGACTTTTCTTAATAGCAGCTTTGAATCTTTATTATTTATTTGTTTACGAGAACTAAAAATTATTTAATTTAGCAAATAAAAAAAATTGCATGCATATTCCTTGAGCATGCATTTTCACTGTTGTTACCATATCTAGCTACTGAGGTTACCTTGAACTTTTCCACGATGTGTAATAGATAAAACTCATGATAACATGACTCAAGAATAAGTAACGATAGTATGAGATAATCTTACAATCCAGCGCTGGAAAAGAACACGACGGTCTTCTTAAAACATCCGGCGGACAATGCAGCACTACTGTTTAGGAAAATATACATAAATATTATTGGGAATTACAAACGTCAATTAGGAAATCCCCGATCCTAATCCGTCGAAAAGCGAAATTATCAATGAGATAAGCAATCGGTGTCCATTAGTATATGGCACAACAAATAAATCTTTTTCTTTAATATAAGTTAGGTAATCATTAGTCCCGTAACCTTATCTCGATTATTTTGGACTTGATGTAACATGTTTTCTTCTTTCACACATCTCATATCTTTTTTGGTGGGATATCATCAAATAATTCCTCTTGCTCTGGGAAGAACGAGAGGGATTGTCAAACTAAAACCCACCTGTTTTCCTTCAGTTACCCTTTCCGGTCTAGGGCCACGTTAACTCTTCTCGAACAATTCCGCAGCTCTGGTCTACATCTCTATCAGCCTTAGTTTTCACCTTCTTTAAAAATGATAAGAAAAAAAAAAGTGAGCTTACATTTTCGGCCTGTCTTATAGCCAAACTTGTTATCTTTAAAACAATTACCTTTTTTGTTCGGTTGGTCCCCCACTTTGGGTGGAGCGAGAGGGATGTTCGTTCAGTTACCCTTGGCGTTCCAGGGCCGCGATAACTCTTTCAAACAGCCCTGGAAAACGTTATACCTCTGGTGGGCTTCTGCCCGATTTCGGGCTGTTCTGATTAGTTCTTATGTGACGCCATAGATGTCGCTACATCGCTCCTCTCCGGTGCTTGAGAGAAGTGATGATGACGTCACGATGTAGTGGCTGCACGAAGGCTGCGCTGACGTTCTTTGTCGAGGGTCACCAGTTTGGAGGTAGGCGGAACAGAGAGTAAAGTCCCGCAAACCTCCGTTGAAAAGGGAGGATCTTCCGACCAGACGGGTGTTATGTCTGGTGGGCTACTGCCCGATAGATGATTATATATGTTCTAAACGCGCGGAGAACTTTAATTGCGCGATGCAGGATTAGTTCTTATGTGACGCCCTAAATGTCGCTACATCTCTTTCATTATAACTACCACGACTAATATATAACATTTTCTTCTATTACAGAGAAAGACTTATACAGTTATTAGCATTGAAACCCTTCAAGAAGCCCGAATTATACGCAAGGCTTTATAGTGGTAAGTCGAGATTTCGAGCACGGTCGTGCATTTGCACAAACTCCACTTGATTAACACTCGCCATACAATTACAGAGGGTATCAAGGACAAGGAGCGCAGTTTGGTGAACAAGATTTTGCCATCAATCAGTTCGCTCAAGGATAACTGTTACCATTTAAAAAGAAACATTTGGAATGACGTCAACGAGGACTGGCCTTTTTATTCTGAGGAGGAGAAACGTATGCTCAAGAGGTATAGTATTATTTACTCGTTGATTCTTACTAAATTCAGGAAAATATTGGCTCTTATGCTGGGTACACACTGGGCCACTGAAGGTTGACAAACATTCGGTCAATGCCCTCATCTTCTGCAAGTCACGACGATGCTTTTCTGTTTTTATCAAACCGAAACGCAGTGTCGCTTATTTGCAACATTTACCAATTTTGAAGAAAAACTTAGCAAATAAGTAAAAATAAGATTTTATCCTAGATAGTGTAAAGGTATGTTTCAACAAGGAATTCAGTAAATAAATACTGCAAAAATTAGTAAGTAAAACATATTTGAATAATCCAATCCAATGGAATGCGATTTCTCGAATGTTCTATAATAAAAATTTACTGCACTCACAGCTGTGTGAAATGAAATGAAATATTCTATAGTTCGAATTTGATCCGAATGTAATGTTGATGAACATTTAAATAAATATAAAGATATTATTAATTGTTGTTTTCAGTTACAGGACAACAAAGCAATTAAACTGAATTATGTTATTGTCAGGCTTGATTGTACACAAATAACAAAATTTCCATACAAATACCATGTTTATATAAAAAATGTCACATTATCTTTCAACAGTTTCTTTGAAAACAAGCTAACATAAATAGCCATATTATTCTCTAGTTTCAGACGAGATTATTCTGCAAATAAAAGGAAATGAGAGCAATATACATCCTTCATAGTCTGTGTAATGTAGAATCTTCCGGAAGAACAAATCTAAGATCTTAGATTTTCAATACTATTACAAGCTATTGTTATTATTTCACCATCAAACCTGTTGGGAAATGATTGGGTATATGATAGTGATGACTCAACACCACCCTTTGTAACCCACAGGCGGAAACCTCAAAACCTAACGCCACCGCTAAGTAGCGATTCGGCGAATTCTCTATCCCCACGGGCGTCGCCCCGCGGCTCGTGCTTGAAGCGGCCCAGCAGCGGGGCGGGCGCGGCGGGCGCGGCTGGCGCGGCGGGCGCGGCTCAGTTGGCGGGCGCGGCCGCGCCTGTGGCCGCCGCCGCGCCGGGCGCCGCCGCCGCCGCCAGCGTGGCCGTGCTGCCGGCGCTGCTGCCCGAAGAGCCGCCCGCGGCCAAGAAGCAGCGCATCTCGCACTACCGCCGCCCCTCCCCGCCCTCTTCAGGGTACGCCACCACCTCCTCCGGCGAGCGACAAGCCTCCGATAACGAGGATGAGCGGACCAATGGTGAGTTTATTATTGCTCAAGTGTAGCTCCGGCCCCCGAACAAACAGAAAACTCACTAGATTACGTTCTTAGGCAAATAAACGACTCCGAAAGAAAGAATTACGTAGAAACAATGGCAGACCAATGACCTGGTGAAGATCGCAGAAATTCGCTGTATAGATATAATAGACAAAACATTTATTCGTTGGATACAATTTATTAATTATTGATAGATAGGACATAAGATCGGCTGAAATTCACATTTGGTCAACAATACTACGAATAGTCGACTCCCAGAATACTTAGTAGGTCTTCTAATCTAAAGAATCAAAACGCGACTAATGTTCTTAGTTACCCTAATACCTCTACACATTTGTAACACCTAGATATTGCAATCTTGTCCTTAAATTAGGGTTAATGCCCCTTGTTACTAGGTCAAGCAAGGTTGTTGACCTTTATAGAACTTAAACCCAACCTGTTGTAGTTGATATCTCTCTAAATATCATGAAGCTAATATGTAGTGTCACTGACCCTTTGCGTCAGTGAGCGTCGTGGTATAAGATGCCAAGGATCATTCATAAGTTCATATCTTTGAGTGCAAGGTCTCCGAAAGGTGAAGTAAGGTGACTGAAGAAAAGACGACACACAGAAACTCGTCAGAATCCTTACTAGGGTAAAAATATTATCAGTACAGACATCAATGTATGAATCATAATAATCAATAAACATAAATCACGTAAACAAATGTTCGTGTTACTGAATAATGGCCGACTTGCGAAAGCATTTGCATTGGTTTACAAACGCCAATAGAATCCGCTGCAATTATACTGTAACTTTATTAAAAATACTTTACAAATATAATTACACTAATGATTTACTCCCGTAGTTATGGAGGATAGGAAATGACGTTACAAACCCCTGAATAAAGGAAATTGAATAGTCGTATTAACCCGCTTTCGTAGCGGTAAGCACGAACTATTTGATAGCAAGAAAATTTATTGTTTACCAAGCGACAATGAGTCATTAAACAACGATTAATTAGAATTTGAAGCTACTACGAAATACTGATTAGTAAAAAACGTGCCTTTCACTTTACTAATCAGTTAATTATAAATGTGTTTTATTTTTATCTTTTCAGTTAAAAAGGACAATGGTTATACCCTCAATTATAATACTGTAAAGGATCTCTGTGCCAGTCCTGTGAAGGCGAACGGCTTTAGAAGTAGTCCCCCAGTAGAGCAAACTAATATCATAGGTATGTATTACAGATAAAAAACATATAACAAGCGATCATTAGTGAAATTAGGTGAACAGTTAGTGTGACCAATTTTACAACGAGCGTACGAGTTACGTACGGTACAAATATTAATCATAGCCTTATAAG
Source organism: Mythimna impura (assembly GCA_905147345.3). Taxonomy (NCBI): domain Eukaryota; kingdom Metazoa; phylum Arthropoda; class Insecta; order Lepidoptera; family Noctuidae; genus Mythimna; species Mythimna impura. The sequence goes on along the minus strand of LR990356.1, from coordinate 13,028,566 downwards.
TAAATTTTTAGCAGGTCGCCCACGAGCAACTTACTTGCCCAGCAAATTTTTGTCGCTGTCTCCTGTCGTCAGATGGAAGATATGAACACGGGAGCGATAGTGAAGCGACTTTTTCGTAAATAATTGCTACCAATAGACGGTGTGATAGTTGCATCGCCGAACCTGCAGAAATAAGTCTTCCAGCTATCACGACTCTTCATCATTAGACTTGATGTGAGAAACAAATTAGTTGCTGAGACTAGTTGCTCGTGTGCGCTATATCTTAGACTGTCTTAGAGCGTACAAACAAAGGCTAGCGCAACGCATTCCTCTTTAATTCGGACAGTCTAAAGTCTCTGAACCAACATTAAAAAGTTGGTCATAGTAACTGTTCAAATTATTACACTAGTGAACATATTTGTAACATTCTGTTCTTGTTTATAAATAGTTACAAAGATCGCATAAATGTAACGTGATTATATTCTCCAAGTTTACAAATATTACCATTTTTAATACAAGAATTTTATGCAAAACATAATATGGCCATTTCGTATGACTATCGTAGGTGACTGACACCTGATTAAATATCTCGTGTTTTCCCCAAAAATATGCAAAATTTAATGATAGGTAATGTATTTTTTGCGTAACAAGGAAAAACTTTTCAGGACTTGAAGAATAATTTTGTTATTTTTCATTTTCAGAAAAAGACATCACAAATAATGAAACTTTAGAAAATACTACAGAATTACCGCCTGTCCCTGATGAGAATATGACTGACTTGGAAGAGATTGAAAGGTAATTTGAATTATAAACTCATGTAAAATCAGTTAAATAACAGATTGAACATACACTGAAGGTATTTCGTAGTTTACTTACAGTTGATAGAGTATTTAGAAATATTGGCGTAGGTCTAGAGTTACTTAAATCACACTAGTTTGCAAGCCCATCGCCATCTATTAAAGTAGCATAACTCACTCCCTAAATTGGTCTTAAAAGTAAAATTGTAATAGATTAGTACGCATTTGATACATTCTATGTTTTTCTTTATCCCCAGATCATCAAGGATTTCAAGGTAAACAAACATTTTGAACTAAATTTATACGGTATCTTTCACACGAAAGGACGCGTATCGAGAATGTTAATCAGTTCTAAGATTGATTCTAAACGAGATGGCTACTTTAGTGCGTCGTGTAAACGTAGCATGAAAATAAAGATGGCGTCAATCAATTTGCGTGGGAAATGCAAACGTGTGATGTACCAATGACAGTATTGCTGTGCATACATGTGATCGTTTTCTTTGAGATTAGTATTTTGTCAACACCTGGGCAGGTGTAGTCTCTCAGTAAATCGCTATGCGGCTGACATTTTAATCTTCTGAATGTAAATGTCAGAGTTTATCCCAGTAAGATTACTCGGTAGGAGCAAGTTCACTTGCAATTTATATGTAGGTTACTTTGTCAAGTCATTTATGTTTTCTCGAGTGTTGGTAATCAGTTTGGTTATCGTAATTAGTCTTACGAAGCTAGTAGTTTCACCTTTGCACCTAAATATTTCTAAGTTACAAAGTTCTAAATACATTGTTGATACTGGCCTTATGTAACAATGTAATCATGTGCAAGAGGAAGTATCTCTGATATTAAGAATGTCCATTGCGGACATCATAAATTGTTAGAATTTGCAAAGGCTCGTTTGCGTATAGTAACTTTATTTAGGGTACAAATACGTAGACTAGAGAATATCTTAATAACCATAACCTTTCTTCTTTCCAGGCAATATCCGCCTATCACTAGTTCTAACATTCGGCGGGCGTATAAGAACGAGTTCGCGGAGTTGTATACGGAATACCGGTCGCTGTACAGTCGTGTGGCGCAAGTGGCTGCCCTGTTTACTCGCTTAGAAGCTGAGCTTAAACGAGCGCAACCACTGTCACCACATCATCAGGTATGTTTACATTCTAAATATGCAAAAGTAGCGATCACCTTCAGCTTCGGTAGATATGATATAAAATAAGAATTAAATATGAATCTACAAACATGCGTAATTCTTTGGATTTCATGGGGAAGGAATGTCTAGCTGTGAACTTCATATGGCTTTGTTGATGATAATGATGCTTCACATAATTTTCTCGCAAATAATCTGTAAACGACGGTGAAAACGGCATCATAAATCATTTAGTAGTTGAAGGACTATGTGTACACAGAAGATTTTGTTCTGCACCAGTTAAAAGTAGACATATGAGCCCTTGACCAACACCGACGAGTAAATCTAAATTATCTGACGTCACAAGCAAATAGTACATTATTGTGAGTTAAATAAGAGTTTACTGAATGAACGTATCATAATATTGATTAAAATTAGAAATTCGCGTAAAATTAGAAAAAATATGTATAACCTATGCCACTCAGTGATAAATTAGCATTCTACTTGTGAATTTATAAAACAATCCAGTAATGTTGAGCTTCTGGTAGCGGCTTCGTCCGCGTGTAAATATATACCTGTCACTTGATGTTTAAATAAGAGGAGGGCTATGTCCGAAAACGGTGAAGGAAAACATCGTGAGGAAACCAGCATGTCCTAGAACGAAAAAATCGAAGACATGTGACATCCACCAACCTGCACTGGGTCCGCGTGGTGGATTATGGGCCATTCACTCTCTTATAGAGGAGGCCTGAGTCCCAGCAGTGGGAACATTAAAAGGCTGATTATGCTTGTGCTTATTATAGGACTATGTCCAACTGCGGACGTTTTTCGGCTGAAATTATGATAATGACTTGATGTTAAATTAGTATTCTACAGGGTAAAAGCATTATTTAAATCATTCCAGTAGTTTTTGAATTTATTCACTATAAAAAAAAATACAAATCGTCCCTATTAGTATAGAAGTATTGATATTGAAAAAAAAAACAATAATGAGCATTAATTATTGTCTACTAAGAGATAATGCATAATGGATGGTCTTATCACTCGTGTCTTCCAGACAATCTTTGAAATGATAATTTTATGTGACAAACAACACATTCGACTTGGTTACGAAGTTTTCTACAGAGGAACTATTAATAATGTTTAGAGGATATTCCCAAGTGCTATATTGCAATTAATTTCAATGTGGGATTATTCCCAGTTAAACTGTTGCTGTTTTTCCCAGAAAAACTTAAGAGGAATGTCGTAAAAATAAAGTTTTATGTCTATGAAGAAATATATTGTGTATGATTTCTTATCCTCTTGCATCATTTGATTTATAATAAAACTAGTGACCTGTCCCAGCACCGCGCAGGCGTTAGAAATCTTTGAAATTCTCGGTTTTTTTCTACTATAATAAGGCATGTATCTAAACCTTTCTCATAAATCACTCTGTATGTTGGTGGTTGTGGTTATGGTTTTGGTGTTTATCGCGTTTATACAGACAGACGTGGTAAGGGACTTTGTTTTATAACAACTGTTTACAAATTGGACTGTAAAACTTTGAAATTGATATATATATAATTCAAAATTACGTGTTCCATTGAGAGTTTGATAAGTAAACAATTAATTATTATTATCTACTAGATTTCTCTGAATAAGTGATAAAAGACAATCGTATATTTTTCCTAGATAAATGAAGATAGCTAAGCATGATTCAGACTTATTTTAATTTTATTACGTAACTACGCTTTACAATAATTATTGAAAGCCTAAAACTGATTATCAAATCACGTGATAAAATATTGACAAATATTTGTAATGAAGAACATAGATTACTCTGTTTACGAAAATATAAAGTTTTATTGAATCGTCGAGATTCTGGAAAGTTCTAGAACTTTTCGCAGAGATAATCTGATGACGAACGATTTAGCGGTCATTGTCATGATCACGATCAATCAAAAGTGATGCTGTTGTGACGTCGTTTGTAATCAAACAAGGTTTTCATCCACGTTTCATTTAATAACTAAAATGAACGCAAAAAGTTCATGGGACTTACCAGAACCGGTCGTTGTGGTTTATTACTTGCGAGTACTGCGACTGATATAACGATAATGAACACAACCGTCACCACAAATACTGTTTTTAATACATTACAAGCTTCTGCCAGCGGCTTTGCCCACGTGAAAGGTTGCCCCAAACAAACTATGGACCCCCTTTCTAAAATCCTCTCTTAGGGCTATATTTCACCGGGACACCATGGCGGCGCGACCAGTCGCTCCTACCAATAAAATGTATACAGCTCTATAGAGAGTTACTTACCTGGTGTATGTTTGGTTGCGCAACCAATTTGGCAGCGCGACCAACTCGGACGCGTGCACTTAAGGTCCATTTTGATACTGTCTCAGTGTGGTGTAGCGACTCTGGTGTCTGTATGGTGTCTAGTTTGGTAGCTTACGGACACAATGGCGTCGCAACTGGTCGCGCCGCCATGGTGTCCCGGTGAAATATAGCCCTTAGGGCCAAGTCACACCAGAATGGCAGCGGCTGGCTAGAAGTGCCCACAAGAAGCGCCTGGCGCACGGCCGCTCGCGGAGCCGCGGCCGGCCTCGCGACCTTTTCATGCTTTTCAAGCAGATATCTATGTAGATAAAGTTTAAAATTATTTTACACTGAAAGAACTCACCGCGTCGTAGCGACGCGGTGTGTGACTCGACCCTTAGTGCTCGCCTACGTTATAAAAGGAAACGCCTAGGTTCCTAGTCTCATTAGTTTCAGCTGTGTGTTGTAATGTCAGTCAGTCAGTTTAACCTTTTATAATACAGATTATGAGTGATAGAAGCGATGATGAGTGATAGAAGCGACGCTCTAAGATGAACTCGATGAGTCATATTTATGGCTACACTAGCGTCTGAGTTCCATCTACTAATCTAGGACGTGGTCTATACTTGTGCCAGTTTCATCCAAATCTGTTCAGCTGTTTAAGCGTCAAGGAGTACCTAACAAACATACACATTAGTATGATGTCTGGTAGCAGCTGAATGAGGGTAGGATAGAGTTAGATGGCGTGAGATTCAGAGATCTCAGTCCAACAGCATGCAGCAACATGTAGCAGTTGATTACTGTGTTTAATCCATATTGATCAGCTAGGACTTTCTTCACAACTCCACATACTATCTACACTTCCCTAATAGGCATGTTATTTTTACACAGAGTATAGAACAACGCATCGTCGACGAATACCGGCGCGTGAACAACAACCCGGGCTACAAGCAGGAGAGGCGACGCGTTAACTACCTGCATCGTAAACTCACTCACATCAAGCGTATGGTCTATCAGTATGATCAGCTGGTGAGTTTATACCCCTTTTAACATGTAATTTTATAGTAATAAACTCTCACTATGCAACTAACACGTCGTGGAGTAATCGCCATGTCTAAGAAACAACAATTTAACACATTGCACACCAAAAATTTCAAGGAGTCGAATTCAGTTTCCATCATACATCGTCTGTCTATACGAGAAGTCTTGTAGCTGGCATCTTTATTAATCAAGTCAGCTAACAGTGCCCATATACGAGATATTTCGTACCGAGGCACGAGCAGTATTAATACTTTCGTTCGAGGCCATCTGCGGCTTTAGAGGTCCTACGATATATATCTCGTATATGACATCTGTGAAGAAATCATCAGTCATGCCAACATATACTTACACACTCTAAGCTGCCGAGGTGGATTATGGGTCACTCAATATCTCAATGTGAAGAGGTCTACACAGACCTCTTCACACTCCAGACTCCAGAGATGTCTAATAACAGGCGATTTTACACGAACCTAGGTGTTTGAAGATCCTAAGAAAGGTTCTCAGAAGCAAACATTTGAATGGACTTAAGTTAGATGCTCAGATAACGTAATGATGACAATATTTAATCTGAGTGCATTACCTTTTAAAATTGAACCCAGGAATGAAGGTTCCTAAAGGTTATTTCAAAGCAGGACTGACCAATAAGACTGTGTTTATAATCGGAAGATTTTAATTTACGAGTCAGTAGCTTATTGACGAGCCGCGTAAAATAAAAGGATGTTTAGACTTATAGTCTTGCTACAATAGTAATTTTTTGTCTGTTGTATCTTGAAGGGTGTCCTTCAAAATGTAAACCAGTATTTTGTTTGTTAAGTTATCGATTTGATGTATTCATAGTGACTTTGGTGATTGATCAAGGCAGACGGAGGCCGATAGTACTTAATCGTTGATAAAAAACAAATAATATTAATATGAATAAAAATATTGCAGATAGATTTTGATGATGATGTTAAAGAAGAATTCTCTAACGACCCCAAAGATGTTCTGTAAATCTTTAGTGCGGCCCTTCAATTTAATTTGTTTATTTCAAGTCTGTATCGCATTTAAAGGACTACGGAAATATACCAGTAAGTGATTGCAATGTCACCGTAGATCGACACGTTGTATGTTTAGGAAGATGTGTTGTTTAGTAGATAATAAATTTATATGTTTATAGATCGATATCTGTGTCTCGTCTTTAGACTGGTAATTCGATATCAATAACAATGTTTAATAGTCAGAGCTAACTCAGAAATAAAAATGATGGTTTGACAGTTTCTGTATAGAAAATATGTCAAACCGGGAGCTATTTATTCTTTAGATAACAGTTATTTGACTATTGAAAAATCAGGCTTTAGTCTTCAGTTTCCAAAACAGTTAAAATATTGATTTAAAGACCCAGATTGTAGTGTAAAAAACAGGCTTCCATTTTGAATAAAGCCACCTTTTTATTGCAACAAGCTTATCACTACAATCAATTGTTATCGGTATCGGTTTCACAGTGCGAACGTATGATGTTTAGTATAGTGAATTAGTGATAAGACGTGTGAAATGATATGCAAATATTTTTTCCATTCCACTTTTGCATGTGTTTTACAATTTTTTTTTGTTACTAGATTCGGAAATGACTGGTATTTTATCTAGTTCAATGTTTAGTATATAAAAAATTGTAGATACGACTCTCTTTAGTATGAGCCATTATCAAACCTAACCCTTTTAATAATGTTGTAAAGATTGTTATAGTAAAGTATTGTTTTTGTTTACAGCGAAACTTAAAACCAGATCGTGTTTCGACCGCGAGTACAACGCAAGCGTACTGACACTCGAGTTTCTCGCCGCCCGCCGCTCGCTGCCTTTAGTACTGAAATATAACTAACACGCCTACACAGAGCATCTCAACAGGTCATAGACATTTGTATTATAAGATCTATAGTTTTTATACGAGTCAGTGTCTCCCGTTTAGTGACAGAGTTAAGCTTTTTATATATATAACGATAGGCCTTCGATTTACTCTTAACGGTCCTGGTAAAGCCGCGCTGACTGCAAAATGTTTTATCACAAGGATTTTGAATAGCGATCCAGCCTTATAATGTTCGCAAGGGACGGTAATCTGTGATCGATGCCTGGGACCATATATTTCTGTGAAATGCAGTTGTTGTAAATATCATCAAATAGTAAGTAGGTGGACTATCAGTTCCGGCTGCATCGGTTCCATACTTTGATCATAGTCTACTCCTGTTGTTAGGGATCCGATTATCGTCTCTAAATAACGTTATAAGCCAATCGCAGATTTGTATGTAGTTCTTGTCTTGTGGCAGGTTTACATATTTATGTATATTAATGAATTGAATTATTATTTCCTTCATAACTGTGGGTTTACACGAATTTGCATTTTGAAATCCATTTTCCTTTTGGGATGAGTGGATTTCAAAATGTGTTTTATGATGTTCATTCTACGTGTAATTCCCCTTAGAGCGTTTTTTTTCAATCAGCGGTAACTAGAATCATGAACAACGTTTTCGCTCGAGTATACAAGGAAAAAACCTTAATAAATATGCATGAATCATGCCAATCAACAACTTATTGTCATTGGAATACTATACGTACTAACGAATGACCTCTATTTGGACGAAAATGAAAGTTGCTATTTGTTCGCTATTGAATAAACGCTTGATATCGAACTTGAATTTTGCGTTATTTTTAAAATATGCATCAATGATGCAGTAACGGTGGCCTGCCAACTTGGCAAGACGAACACTAGTTGTGACTACACATGGTTAAGGTAATTATTGTTCTGTTTTTAGTCATTCTCATTGTAGTTAATAAATACAAAATATTAAGTTACATAATAGTATATTAAGTTTCATTGTTCTTCCATTAATTTTAACAGAGCGATACCTTGACCATCTGATTGAACAGAGCGATATTCGCTGTAACCGATGTGAGTTCCCATACTGAATAAATCTTATTCAATACTTTGTAATACAAATATAATTTTCTTCTCTTCCGGACCTAATTTTTTTTTGCTTTTGTGACAAAGTGCAAATTTTAGCAGATTTTTACTTAGTTTTAAACATAGTGAAAACAAAAAAGGTCCGGCTATAACTGTCCTCGTTTACCATTGTCATTGAGACTTGTAGACAGTTGCAACTTTACTCCGTCGTCGCTCGTATGGCGTGAATCTATTCCCCATATCGAAGACTTGAACTGGTTGATTTTTTATATTGTAAATAGCATATTATATATGTATATTAAAAAATTAAATTATCAAGTATATAATAGTCCAATTAGATATATGTTCGTCCACATTTAATTCCAGTCGAAAATTATTGCCGTCTAATGTTATTGTTGTCCAAATGAATTTTGCTTATACTGTATGCTGAATTATTTTACTATTTCTCTTGTAACAGGTCAAAGTGTAAATAATTTAATGTCGCAGACGTATAACTAAGTACTGACAATTCTGACAAGTCAATTTGATCGACTATTGGCCTTCTATAACAATTATAATGCCCTTTTTTATCTAATACTAATAATTAGCCCAATGTCGTCCCTTTCGCTTCTAAACAATCCATCCATATTTTAATGTTGGACGTTCATTTTATTTGTCTTGCCCGGCTTGCATGTTGTAAATAGTAGTATCTTATAAAAGAAATTTATTCACGTTCTTGTTAAATTTTGTTATGACTAGTGTAATAATTCGGGTTTATTTTTCAATATTGAATAACATATTTATTATTAAAATTTGGCTGTGTCGTGTTATTGCCGCGTAAAGATCTTGTATATAATGTATGGCTTTAAACTATCTCATCGTATGTCACAAAGTAAACTCTTCATAGAGTGATGGCTAATGTTTTAGTGTTAGAACGGGTTCGCGATCACACGACAGAGTTCCAAATGCATAATGAGGTTATAGTGTTTGCCAAAATCGCGGAGTAAATGTTTATTTTCTATTGCCAAACGTAACGTCTCGAAAGATAGCAACAACCGGCCAGTGTTGGACATCCACTAGAAATAAGAGATTTATCTGGTCCTTTTCGGAAATACCCTCCAGATCACAATAAAATTCTTAGTAATTTTAGTATACATTCGGGCCAGTCGACCGACACCGCCCAACCTTGAGTACTCAGACGATGGAATAGTTCGGATGCGACCACCTGCACCACGCTCAGTCCCTGGTCCAATGTGTGGGAAGCCGTCTTGCATATTATGTCCTGAAAGTAACGTCCATATTTGAAATGATTTAGCGTTAAGTGATTCTGATTTTTATCTTTGAAAGCAAAGTCAGTTGTGCAAGTCCATTACATAATTCCAAATGCAATTTGTTAAAGTCAACTTAAAACGGCATAAGCGTCCTTAAATTTTGATGATGTCATTGTAAAGTTAATTTTCACCTAATGTATACTTCTTTGTTGTTATATGCGTATTATATAGTAAAGCGCGAACATTTTGCGTAGGTTTACGAAACCTTGTTAAAGGATTAAAGTTACTTCTGTTAGTTTTTTGTCAATTAAAGTGTCAAAACGGCATTAGGATTTCATTTTCATTATAATCGTCAATTGTTTTATGTATATACAGGAACAGTAGATTTTTTATTAGTGATGTGAAGTTATTTGGTCAATTCAAAAGTAAGTGCCCTTTTGTTGCTCACGATAATAGTTTGTGGTTTTATTATCGCTTTTTTTTACTCATTATAATGCTCAATATTGTGGTCATGATATTAGATGATTAAATTTCGCTTTGGATTTTAATTTATTTCTGTTATTTATTTATTCAAAAATCACTCATTCTTTTCGTCCGTACAGTCACCATAACAGTTTGTTTCGAAACGTTATTACAATAAAATGCCCTTGAGTATACAGTATTTGTTAGTATTAACAATTCAATTGAGTGGAAATCGTATAGTTATCAAATTAAACATTTATTACGTGTCGAATCGTTAATACGAATCAGCAACGCAATCATTTTTACAAAGGAGTTTATTTGTTATTTTAGCGTACCTAGTGTTTATTGTTGTAATAATGGTTTTCAACAAAAACACTGTTCGTGACTGTTGAAGATTTTCGACAAGATATTACTTGTACGGGAATTGTCTTATCTTTGTTTATAAACAGTGACCTTTACGGCACAGCTCACTGACAACCTGTAACTGATAAGTGATATCACCTACTTTTCAGACGTCAATTGATTATTCTCATAATTCATAAGATTATTCCCGCATTAGTAAATCCTTAATCTTTAACATTTTGCTTACCCTTCCTTACATCGCATGATGTTAAATGTCATTTATTACAAATATAATAATAAAAAATAAAACTCAATTGAAATCGATAGGAACAAACAGTTAAAAATGTTATTGTTACCACTAGTTTAAGCACTATCGATTGTTTTATTATAATAATTCGTAATAACTATTAAATAACATGCATTATATTAATTGAATCATTCGTTTATTGATTGTAGATTTTCTTCTGTTAATATTTTTCGGGGAAGTTAGGTTGTTGGAAGTTATTGAAGTGGATATTGTGAAAAATGCATTCCATTTGTCAAAACCGTTGATTTAGCACTGTTCATCGGCGCACCTAGTACATGGATAGCGATAAAAGAATGTGAATACTATATTTTTACAGGCAATAAAAATGCATAGGAGATACGCGGTCGTAATTCCGTTTTAGATTCAATATGACACTACTAACTAGATCCCTTAATACTAATACGCGTCGTGTCATATTGACGTCTGCATAACGTAGATTAGACCAATATTTACAAATCCCAGACCATTTAAAATAAGATATCCCTTTCTAACGTAATACAATATAAATATCTAATTATACTGTCACAAAGGGAGTAATAAAATGTCAAATGTTGCTCGATTGTTACCGGTTAAGTTATTATAAAGTTGGACAGAAATATTTGTATTTTGTCATGTTTATACAAAGGAAAAAAATATCTCAATAAAATATCATAGTCCATTGTACAGAGTAGAAGATATTTAGTATCTAGTGACGTCATCTTCTTAAATCCTAGTTAGTGATATAATAGGAATACTAATTCCTAAATATGTATCATTTGTTGTCGCATGACAAATCCGCCACAATATTTGTCTACTACGTTACTTTGGTTGTCATCTGATCGCATCTACCTATGAAACTTCTATTCAGGTTGTGTTAACCCCATATTTGAACCGTAACAATGAATGTGGCCTATTTTATTTAATTCAATAATGTTATGTATGTTATCGAGTGGCATTTTTGTCATGTGCAAACTTAATATGTTATATTACTTAACATAGTTGATATTATAGCGGCTTAAGGCGGGCGTTACATACATGATGATCCTTACCTTACATTAATTTTTAGATATAGATCTTTGAGTTTGCGTATTCTGATCAAATGTTATTGTAAATTTGCTGTACAGTAATCAGAGGTGGCCGCCGCCGCGAGCCCGGGCTCGACTGCTCGACATCGATCTCGCAAGACTGTCGATTCACCGAACAATTTGAATATTATGTATTATGTCAAATGTAAATAGAGTACGAATTAGACATTTAGACATGTTAAGGGATGTAATCTTAGTGTTTTATTTTTATTAATTGCTATGAAATGTATATGACGGGGAAATTATATGAATATAGAATGATGGTTATGGTTGGTGCGAACCGACCGCGCGGCGGCGGCCTTAGCGCGTTGCGCGCGATGAAACAATGCTGCGATATTCCTTGTGCCCCTCGAAATATCAGTGCATTATATATGAGTCAAGATGTATACACGATGCGGTAGTGTTAATTATGTATAGATACGTTTATACAAGCTCGAGTCGGGCGGACGAGAGAGACAGACTTGCCAGCCGGTTCGAGCGAACGACGACTAGCTATGAATCCTGACATCGGCTCACGTTAATTAGCTTATAAATATTTCATCAAAATATAAAATACACAAAAAAAAAAAATGGATATAAATTTCTCGACCAAGTACTGGTTGTTTTTAAATTATTAAAATGTAAAAAAAAATTAGAATATAAACAAAGTATAGGTACAATTTATGAATTATACTTTTCTTTTCGGCATTTCATGTAACAGTGGAAGAGACCTAGCTTTTTTGCTACACCGAAATATTTGTGTAAGTTCGCAACCCATGTTCACATAGAACATCCAAGCACACTTGTTGAAGCAACCTTACACAATGTCGAATGTTTCTATATATTTTGTGATTTCTTTTGCTCATTGTCCTCTTCCATTGCTTTTTTTTTGTTTGTCAACTGTCTAAGTGTATAATATGATTTTGTTAAGGCAGGGTAATGCAGAAATGTGAAGAGGTACTTTTTTAATTTGAATTGATTGAGGATTTGTTTGAATGTTTTAAATTGAGTTACTTTTATCCATTCAATGGAATTTGTATTGTTATGAAAGGAGCCAGAGTTTGTTGTTTTTTTTTTTTTAATTAAGTCAATTTGAATTTCGATTTAATGAGGCAGCAGATTAGTTTATTATAACTGTCAAGTTACCACAGAAACAATAGTCAGATGTAGGCTCTCTTTGGCGTTGTCCTTTATAGTTTTGAAAACTTTGGCAGTGCGCGGACGCTAGCCGTCCGCAGTGCTTACATGAAGGTTAGGTAGTCAGTATTAGATCTTGCAATACATGAGCTGAAGAGAGGTTGTGAAGAGTATCGTTATAAAAGGTACCTATTCAAAATCTGGGCAAACAGACTAACTTATACGACAGATAGTGTTGCTGCAATGTGCATTTATGCCATCTTCACTTTAATTTGAATAATGGGATCAGTGCCAAACTTTCTCCTTCTTATTTAGCTCAAAACGATGCAATTGTTAGCATGCTTGATGAAACAGCTAAGTAATTGTTTAGTTAGTCTGCCATTTTGTGAATATTTTGTTTTGATAGTAATATGTAAATCTTTTATAATATATTTGTTTACAATAAATAAATGACAACATTATAAATAAATGAAATTGTATTTTCCATTTAAACTGATGAAAAAAAAATATAAAAAGAATAATATGCAATGATATCTGATGTTTCATTTTAGGTCTTGTCCTAGTAAAAAGTGCATAGAGAAAAATAATACACTAGGGAAAAAGTGGCTTCCTGTACCTAGACATTCTTTCGTCGTACTTTATATCTACCGTATTATCTTTTATACTAAATTTTAATACTTTACTAAACAACAAAGTACAACGATACAAGTTAGAGGTCATTGTGGGTTTTAACTAAAGAATAATCGTATTATTTTGATGAATCCTTTCCCATGGAGGAGAAGAACCACTACTTGATAGTAGCCAGTATACTATAGTAGTCTGCTTGATAGCAATCCGAATTATCTTGAACCAAGAACAAATTGAAAACTCTTGCAATAGACACCAAAAATACGCTAAAGGGCCTATTACACCATTCGATATTCAGACAGTTTTAGTCTATGATTCGACATATCGCGTACCTAGTGTAATAAGAGTTAGACCCGTAGACAGATAATAAAGGTAGACATGCTCTTAAAATAATAATTGTGAAAGTGAGATGACACGTGTCAAAATGTGTATGTGTGAGCAGGACCTCTGTTCTCTGTCTACGGTTAGACCGGTCTTACTCGGAACAAAAAATAAGGCAGTCTGAATATCGTGTGCTGAATATCGCGTAGTGTAATAGGCCCTTTAGAGACAAGTTTCGGGTCTAGCTATCGTAGACAGAGGAATATAATGTAGTCAACTGAAAACGCAAATTATAATTACGCAAATACTAAAAAAGTATATTTTTGTACTGGCAGTCGGGCATTTTTATTTGATCATGTAATGAGTGAATACTTTTGGCGACGCTATTCATTTAATTAGTCGAGTTGAGGCTCCCAGCTGGCTTCTAGCAATCTAATGCCCCGTTTACACGTGGGCCCACCTTCAGCCAATCGCCATTGTGTAAACGGGGTTTCCCCTTTTAAACAATGGCTAGGGATGGCGATTGGCCGAGGCTGGGCCCACGTGTAAACGGTGCTTTACGATCATTAGTGTGTAAGGCGTCGTCTATAAAGAAAGCGATCGTGTGATACGATACGCTGCTGTAGCGTTAATTTGTAAGTATGACAAACCATAACATGTCTGTGAATACCGCAGGCAGGACCCACTAAAACACAGAGTTAGTGTTCTTATTCTTTGTAGTTTACGAGATATAATATCGCCATTGGTGGGGTGGTGATGGGATAATCACGGTGTAGTAAAAAGTAATTGAGTATTAATTATTTACCAAATTAAGAGACGATTATTTTGTAAATGGTGGGACGGTGATAGCCACGGACATAAACGAAGCTCATCGTCAACAGAGGGCGCCTTCCGAGTTTGCTGGAGGGTGAAAGTCAGTCATACTATCCATTAACTGAGTTGTAGAAGTCATATAAGCAGTCGCTTCATCTCAAGATAAAATACTGGTACGGATTCCAGGACAATTGAGAAAAAAAAACACTAGGCAGATTACGAATAGTATGCTAGTTCTCTGCTGTGTATGTTGTATTAATTAGTAATCAGAAGTATTCATATCCCTAGTGAATCAGAAAATTGTTAAAAACCGAGACATCGATTTATTTCATATGCTAACATTCATACTGATTATAAGGTAGACAAAAAAAAGATCTGTATGATTTATTAGTAGTCGATTTTTTGTGTCTTGTACTTGGTAGTTTATAGTTTTATGTTATCTGTCCGTCTGGAATTATATCATAAAAAAAGATCTTTATGATTTATTAATAGTCGATTTTTTTTACTTGTATGGTAGTTTATAGTTTTATGTTATCTGTCTGGAATCGTAACATCACTAATTGGAGTGAAGTTCGTGCGAGTGTGCGACGAGTCATAAACGCGAGAAAACTGAGAGGTTTTATTTTAGTTTTTCCCATTTCTTTTCATTGTAGAATGATTAAACAATGATACATTTCAAAGATAATAAGACGAAATCAGCTCTGAGTACAAGATGGGCTCAAATGTCGAAACAGGAACAAATAATCGAAAGAAAGAAAATGGAGATACAGGCCAAGTTGGAGTCCCAAAAGCAGGCTGCGGCGCTTGCCGCTCAAGCAAAACTATCTAAGTAAGAATTATTTAAGAAATCCAATTATGTATCGTTACTTTGTCACGTTTTCATGCAGTTGTAACTATTCTTTCTGGTATTACGCTCATGGAAAGTTCAAATCAACATGATTTTACGGAAGTGGTTCATGGCATCTTCTATAACCAATGTATTAGAGACTTATTTAAGTTTATAAGGGTTAAAGGAGCGTTCACACATCACAGTAAAAAGCGATTTAATAATATCTAACTTGTTAGTAATACGATGTTAGTGTCAACTTAAATCACTAACGAAGTATTAATACGGAGACAGAAACAACAGCACCCACTGTTTGTATAGTGTGGAATGTTAGTTCCATGCCTGTAATTTCATAAAATAATGATCAGTGTGAAAAGAAGGCATGGCAAACAAGCCTAAGTCGACCCACTGACCAATTAGCGCACTTCGGAAGCTGTTGTAGCTACTGTAACATCCTTGATGAGTTAAATGTTTCAATACTTTATATTTTCACCATTCCTTCTCACTACATTGTCTATCTAAAATCTGACTTTAAAACAAGACAATTCTATTTTAATTAAATTTAAATCCTAATCTCAATCACCTTTGATATCACACCTATCATCTATTTCTGTGAAAACTTGTATATTTTGTACAACTAGAGCTTATGAAACCTCTACACCTTTGACATGGGTCCTATAATCCTCATACATTGGCATCCTTAACCTTTTAACTGCTTATGCCGAATTTATCCAACAAACACTCGCATTTATTTTGCAAAGGTTGCACATCCACAACCAAACACTCCATCTTGTCATCTATGTAGATTGAAGAGCTAAAAGAGATGGAGAACCCAGTCACAAAAACAGACCCTGACCCTGGCATATAGGATACAAAAACACTTGTCGGACCAATCCAACGCTAGTGTTTACAGGGTTAACTTATTAATTTTCCAACATTAACAACAGTTTTCATGTGTACAGGAAACTAAAGGGTGAATGATTGGGACAAAAATGTTGCATTCTTTAACATTGTTATTGAGTGGAACAAAACATTGCTAGTCATTAATAGTGTTAACAATGGGGTATCAACAAGCAGGAAATACCTATATAAAGCATTTGAAGACTACTATAATTTTAAAGGATAAAACAAAATACACTATGTCTAACTGATACATAAATTTTGGTATTCTGTGCACACTGTGTAATATTCAGTTAGCCTTTGTATTACGACTACAATTTACTGCCACAAAGAATGCACACAAATGCATTATCAGCTATTTAATGTGTAAATTGGAAATTGTTGATGCTGAAACAGTACAATTGTTGTTGAACATTGATGAAAGTAAAATAATTATATGTCTACAGTATGTGTATGAAGTGTTTTTTTTTTAAACACAGTAATATACAGCAATTGTTAGAAACTTTATCAATATTCATACTAGCATTAACATAAACCAATATAAAATATTATTTAGAAATCTTATTTCAGAGAACTAAAAATAATGCTTTATCAGTAACTATGGAAAACTTTATGTTTAGCAAATAGTCACAATTGAGTTTAATTTTCTATTTCAACATATTTACTAATTACATTTAAAGGTTACATTCAGTCACAGGCATATTTTAAAGGTCAAATTCATAATGCCTGTGACTGAATTTAATCTTGCTTTCAAAGTTATAAAGAGTCAAATTTGTTTGTACGAGTTAATCACTGAAAGTCATCATCTGATTACAAAAATTCTTGCCCAGATAGAAAGCCACACTATCGCAGTATGCAAAATATGCACTTTTTGAAGCATGTAGACGTGAAATATTGGGTCTCTTTAGTGGTATGAAGAGCGATGCGGGGGCGGGGAATGAAATCCTTGTACAATGATTTGCTCGCCGATAATGTACGATGCGCAAAGCGATCCCCGCTCTTTCGCCGAGCGCTCAAGATCGTGCCACTATCTGTACCAACTTTACTTATAAATAAATATGTACATACATACCATAGGGTATTAGGGCATTTTTTTTTTTTTTTTTTTCGGTGGGAAAATCATCTTATGACATCCCCCGCCCTTGGGCGGGGCAGGAGATAGTGTCAGACTTTTACTGACTAAAAACCCACTCCTGTTCCTTCATTGCCTTTCGTACCAGGGCCGAGTTTTCCTTTCAGAATCAGACCCTTGGCCCCAGTAGGCTTCGACCCTGCTAGGCCCCTACAGTTGCTGACATCTCCTTGAGGCGCGCGTGGAACAGCACGCGCCGTCGACGACTTGGGCTCGGTCCGGACGGTTACCGGACGGTCGGAAGGCGAGCCACCCATTGCTCGCCGTCCGCAAGCCCGCGCCTACGATGGCCGGAAATCGGGATCTGAATCCCGGCGGCGATTGGGGCGTGAGGATTGTTGCCTCACGCGATCGGCCGCCTCCTTTGAGGGTATTAGGGCATAGGTATTCTAATCATGAAAACACAGCATGGTTGCACACAGTACATGTAGGTTATATGATGGCTCATGATGGGACTTGCACCAAGTAAAAAAAGCTGAGAAATAATAACTTTATTTTCAGTCCAATCTCAAAGGATGATGAAGGCAATGTCAACATATTCTCCAATGATGGCAGCTTCATGAACCAGTTCAAAGCGCTGTTAGAAAAACAGAAGCAAACTGACAAACAAGACAAAGAAAAGCAAGAAAAACATGTTAAGACTGATGAAGAAGCAAAACCAGTCAAACATGAGATTAAAGAACCATCAAAGGATGATGAGTTTGAAAATCAACACTATGGTCTGGGCAGTGATGAGAGGAGGAAGTCAGGAGATAGAGGCCAACAAAGGTAGTCACATGTTTCTAGTAACTTTTAATTGCATTAGTAGTATACCATGATGCATTAGCTAGAATTCTGAGTGAATGTGAGTGAAGAAAAAGTAATACTTTTGGTACTCAGAACATAGAATAATTTATTTGTGTTTATGTGTCTCTCATGCCATTATTATACAGATAGCTAGTTGACTTGTGTATTTTTTACAATTATTTTGGTTGCTGGGTTCTTGGCACCGATACAGTTAATGCTATAGGTTATTATCTTTGAGTTCTGATTTTTTCTCTTTAAAATGGTTATGACCAACTTTCCAAACCTAAAGAGTATGTTTACTGTATTGTGCTCTAAGAGTTTCTATGGAGAAAAAAAACTTCGTCTTTATAATGGACCCCTTGAAAATTCTTTTTGGCTTTGTTTGAGTTGTGGAGTAAGAAAATCTATAATGGGAGTGAATAGGTTAACTTCTAGGCAAGTATGCTCCATTGTCAACAACATCAAGTGAGATAGGATAGCAATAGATCAAGTGTGAGTCCATCATTAATAAAAAAAAACTTCTATATTTCCCACAACATCACAAATGTTATAACATTCATTTACTTGAAGCATTTGTATCTATTTATAAACTTAACCTTGTCTACATCAACAAAAATTATACAACCAATGGTCCTTAAATAGGAAACTGGTTTTAAAAATGTCACACTAAACCAATTGACGTTTACTTATGGTATATTGTATTCAAGTAAGATATATTTTCTATAACCTTGAAATAACAAAGTGCTATTCAAAAAAGTTTCAATGTTGTTTTCTATGTAAAATAATTTGTAAATTATGATAAAAGCTATTCATTTTTGTAATTTTCAGGGAGAAACATCGCCGATGGAACGATAGAGGTCGACCCCGTCCCCATAGCCCTACCACACCAATACTAGAAGAAAGAAAGAAACATAATGTTGAGAACAAAAATCCCCACAACATACCAGCACTCATGCAAATCCCTGTGATGCCTCCAAATACACAATCTATTGATTCAGATCACAACCAATGGCATATGGGCTCAAAGTCAGATGAAGATGTAGATTCCAATGGAGAACATGGGCCGAACATGGGCTCTGGACCTATGGGACCTGGACCATTACCTCCTGGTATGATGGGCCCTAGTCTTATGGGTCCTGGACCTGGCATGGGTCTAGGGTCAAACATGGGTCCTGGTCCTAATATGGGCCCTGGACCTATGGGTCCCGGCTCCAATATGGGACCTGGACCTAACATGGGGCCTGGATCCAACATGGGGCCTCCATCTAATATGGGACCAGGGCCTAATATGGGACATGGCCCAAATATGGGACCTGGCCCCAATATGGGTCCAGGCCCTAACATGGGCCCGGGACCGAACATGGGTCCGGGTCCGAATATGGGTCCTCGACCGGGCATGGGACCAGGGCCTATGATGGGTCCAAGAGGACCAATGCCACATATGCCACCTGGTGGTCCAATGCCTCCATTTATGGGCGGGCCACCTAATTTTCCTATGCCACCAAACTTCATGGGTCCAAATGGTCCAGGTCCCATGGGACCAATGCCTCCGAACATGTGTGGTCCTAATATGGGACCTGGTGGTCCTAATATGGGCCCTGGTCCAGGACCAAATGGTCCTATGCCTCCTTTCTTTGGACCTCCATTCCCGAATCCTATGATGGGGCCTAATGGTCCTCCTAATTCGATGATGCCACCAAATTCTATGAATAACTCTAACATGCCTTTTATGGGTGGTCGTCCCCCATTCGGGCCTAATGGCCCTCCTAACTTTGGTAACGGAAATGGTCCTCCCATGCCGCCTTTCATGCCTCCTAATTCAATGCCACCGAACTCCATGCCAATGCACCACCCTGACTCTAAATCTCTAGATAAACCTTCAATGACACCGGATGGAATGACGCTACCTCCACCTCTGCCTCTCGGCCTATTGGGAAACCCTAAGGACATGGAAAATTCTGGAGGACCATTCAAACCATCGCAAGGTAAAAATCGTC
The DNA here is from genome assembly GCA_905147345.3 of Mythimna impura. NCBI lineage: Eukaryota > Metazoa > Arthropoda > Insecta > Lepidoptera > Noctuidae > Mythimna > Mythimna impura. The sequence goes on along the minus strand of LR990356.1, from coordinate 13,008,450 downwards.
CATCAACATCTACCTTCCATGCCTTTGTATTATTATTTTCGTGGTCTATAATAATGCAAAGGCATAAGGTCTATAATAATGCAAGATGAATATTCTGATTTAATTTCAATAGTTTTCTGATATTTAGTAGACTGAAAGTTATGTTTTACTCAATAAAATTATCATAGCTATTGTGAGCCCTTAGAAATGAAATGTTAAAGCCATTAGCTATTATTGCAATTTTGACTTATTGAAATTCTAGTAAACAACAAGTTCTTCCTTTATACACAGTAGCTCAAGTTTATCTGCTATTATTTTATATTACTGAAACATTAGTTGCTGCAATAAAAATGAAATAGCAACTTGCTTTCAATGTAACATAAATTTATAGAAAGTTCAGTCAAATTATTAGAGAATTAGCATGCGCTGTAACCATTTCGCAATTTCTGAACGAATGATATATGTAGCTTACTTATCTATAATTAACGTTAGTAGACTATTTGGTTTAACGCTAGAAGAAGCGTAGAGTAAAGACTGGAATGGCCAATGCCTAAATGAACACCAATTTCCTCAAAAGAGTCATTGTAACGCCTGTCCTTCTTATTAAGAAAGAGTTATAATTCGAAAAGTCTTAGCGAAATTCGCTAGCAAGTTCAGTATCGTAAAATAACTTTAGTAACCAACCTGCATCGTGAAAATACAAGGGTGCTAGACTTTGGTCGGCAACATTGACCAAAGGTGCCAAAATATGTCACCTCTAATAACATACCTCTAAAATATTTATGTCACGATATCGTGGATCGACCGACCATTGTCTGCAAGCATATCAATATTTAATTTGATTGTAATTTAACGTTAGGTTGGTTGTGAAAGTAATCTTACGCAATAGGGAATATGCATGAAAAAGGTATTTGTTATCTTATCTTTATCAATAAATATGCAAAAATAGAATACTAACTTTGATAAGAAAATCAAAATTGGTATAAAAGCAAACGAGATCTAATAATTTTAAACAAATAATATAATGTATCTCTCGCCAAGACGCTGTTTCCTATGATCGGCGTGATGGACTTTAGTGTCTACGTTTTAAGCTGTTAATAAGAAAGAGAAGTTTGACATGGGCTTCTCAGCATGCATTCGGCAGCTTTGAAATTCTATAATTTCGTTGTTGATGAAGATATTTTAAAAAATCCTAACATATTTGTAAGAGCAAAAAATTATGTAATTTAGCAAATAAAAAATTCATGCATATTCTTTATTAAATATGCTGAAGTCAGTGTATTGAGCAATAAAGCGGTGTTCATTTAGGTATCGTGACGTATCCCATCTTTACCTAAAAGGTAGTAAGATTAATGTCGGCCCGGCGCTTCGTCGACGTGACCGCCAGACAATATGTTGACTCGTGGTGTGCAGTTCTCTCTGCAGATGCGTTGCCGCCCACAGTCCTGCGCGCCGCCAGCGAAGTCGCGTGCAACGGCGACCACTGGGAAAATGTCCTGAAAGCAATTCACTCACAAGATCAAAATTTGTGGTAATGCCACTGTAGCCACTTTGATCCCCAACTGGAGGATACGTGCTGTATTCTTTTTTATATTTACATACTTTTTTTTGTCGCAATCTCTATGATGGAGCAGAGCAACTTTCATTCATCCTTAGAAAAAGTATATCGCAAGTCTTTTTATTTTGTACATTTGTTTTTTTTCACACTGTTCCATCATAGAATTTTCAGGTTAAGTAAAACCTAACACAAAAGCATCCTTTGTTGTTCTTTACCCTTTACATTAGATCACTGTATTAAGCGAATCATTCCAGGTTCCTTCACAACACAAATTCGAACGAGTATAAGGCGTTTAGAGATATAGTTTCTAAGATCAGGGGAGAAAAGGGCGACAAGAAGCCTGAAGTAAAACCTGAGGACAAATATGAACCGGAGTTCAGTTTGGAAGATGACGATAGCAATGACGATTACAGATATAATAATAAGGATGATAGTAGAGATGGGTATGTGACAAAAACAATTATATTTCTTCACGTTTTAATACAACTTTTTTTTGTTCATAGTCAAAATATGTAAGTAATCTTAACTTTATAAATCAATCATTTATGTAAATATCTACTGGCCATATTTAAAAATATACCTCTTTTAATAGCAATCCATTTGGTTACGGTCGGCCATATAAGCGGGAACAGGCGAGCTCTCAAAGTGATGAGGAGTCTGACAGCAGACGCGAAAGACGTAAGAAGAAGAAGTCGCGATGGAGCGATGACCCGCCGTCCGCTGATATTAAACCTCCCGGAGTAGTAGCACCCCTGCCGACTATGTTACCAGGTAGAGTAGAATCTAACCAATATCTGAAAAAAAAAACAGACATACTCCAATAGAGGAGACGGTCACGATTTTGATTTGCTTGTCAAAGCAATATCGATTCATGCAGTTTGGGAATCAAAATCAGTCGGATGTTATGGAGTTCCGTTACCGTAATCGAAACCAATATAAAAGTTTCTGATAAAAGCGGAGTCTAAATAACAGGTTTTTGTTTTGCCCGGCCAAACAAATTATAGTCCAGACTAGAAATAACAGTCAAATCTTGCTATTTGTATTTATAATTTTAAAATTCTAATATCCGTAACTGAAACTAATTTCATATCTGTAATCATATCCAAAATATAAAATTCATAACATCCCGGGTCTGAATGACTTGTTTATATTAAACCAACTAACTGAACTGATAGTATTCACTACACACTGTCCAACTTTTAAAAAGCTTTTAATGCTCCTGAAGTTGACACTTATAACCAAAACTCTAAATTATTATTTCAATGTGAACTTTTTGCTCTTTGTATAATAGCTACATATACAACGTGTTGTTTATGATATCCCATAACTCAAGGTTTATATTCTTTAGGGAAAAATAATACTAAAAGTCCTAGAATGTATGTGGTCCAAAAATGCATGGTTTCGAAGATATCATCAATCATAATTTAGATCACAAATTCTCACCCCTATAACAAATCATAACTTTAGCGACGTTGACAAACTTCGTAGTAGGCGTAGTAAAGTTATAAAAAAATATGTTAGGGTAAATAATGAAATTTCATGTTTACACCGTCATAATTTACCTAAGGGTAATGTAACGTGAACTTATCGAATTATTATGTATGGAAAATGAAAACAAAAAAAAGATAGTTGAAAAATAATTGATAAACCAGTTGATTCTTTGATATGGTCTCATTCATACCCTAGAGTAATGGGATATCAAACAAAAAAACACGTTGTATAATATAGTAATTGTATAATAGTGCTGCACCCTTTCAATTAACTAAAGTTTATCCTTGAAGCCTTATCAAAATAATGAAAAATAACTGTTGTTATATTTTACATTAGTAGTGAAACAGACTGGTATTGTTTCAAGTATGTATATATTTCTAGTTACAACTTATATTGGTACAAAGGTTTATTAAAAAGAATGTTACTAATTCCTGTATATCCCATCTACTGATTCCTAGGTCCCAAGTTGGCTAAGATTGACGAGGAAGGTATAAAGCTGAGTACCGTCAACCGCAGCAACCAGGCCCTGATGCAGTATGCTATGACTAACTATGGTACTACCAACCTCAGTGTTGAAGACTGGAAGAAGTGTGAGGACAACTTTAAACTTAATCTTTTGTATCAGGTATGTACCCATTCTCTTTTTTAACCGACTTCAAAAAGGAGGAGGTTCTATGTTCGGCTGAATGTATGTTTATTGTATACATAGTCCTTGCTACTTGGTTGACGAAAACAATTTATCAAATAATTTTATTACACAGTAATAATAAGCTATTGAGGGTCGTCCTAATACAATACGATCATCGCGTTTGTGTTGTGTTTCGACGTCGCGTCGACAGACGGTGCTGTCTGATTTTCTCGAACTTTACGCGACGATCAATTTGCTGCTTGGTTAGCAAATCGGCTGGTAACTCCCACAAAAAACTGCGATGCGGTTTTTGTGGGTGATATACCTTTGTAAAAGGAATCTCATTTGTACTAGACACGTTATACTTCGGCCTAGAATTAAAAAAAAAACTAGGTGGCAAAATATTTTTTTATGTAGATTCTGTTACCATTTTTGATAAAATAAAAACAGGATAATAGCTCAATCATGTCTCAAGTTATTTTGTACGAATTATTTTGTGTGTTTTGACCTTCAGGGTCAGAAAAACTAAGATTTTAAGTATATTAAATTGACACTTGGGAGTTCTACTCATGCATTATCAATTACCTATTGATTAGTAATATTCATTATTAAAAAGCAGATGTCACTTTTTTGGGTTCAAAAAAACACTGCATCGCAGTTTTGCGTTTAGACTTTAATCTTGAAATCTCACATCAACATTTACACGACAGAACTCGAAAACCGTTCGAATAATTTGGCATGAGATTAAAAAATCGGAATCAAAAACGGTATAAAATAATTAATTCAGATTAGGCTGAGAATTAGCTTTTTTTACGTCATAATTTACAAACAGACAGGTTCCCAAAAGCCATCACCATTTCCTAGTGCTACAGGTAAAAGCTGGAAAGAAGAATTGAAACAAACTCCCCAGCACATAGACAGTTGATTACATTATTGAAGGTTATCATAAAACTAAGAGCTTACTTCTAAGCCACTAACTGTGTACCTTTCACAAACAGGACATGTTAAAGAAACGACAGGAAGTGGAACGGTTGGCGGCAGCTGGCAAATACAAGTATGAATACGACAGTGATGAAGACACCGCAGAAGGCACCTGGGAACACAAGTAGGTTTAATTTATATTTAGGTATTCGAATTGTTAATGGGGCCCATAAAATGTTAAACACATTTCATGGGTTAATTTTAAGTTAATTGGCAAAATATGGATAAAAAAAAAACGAAACAGAATAAAAAAAAAATACATTACTGAGTCAAAAGGGCAACACTTGGTATTACAACTTAACATTATGCTTTATTTGAAAATTGTCATTTATCTTCTATATTACAAGCGTCATTCATGATGAGTCTATAATATATAGCCATTAAATTAAATAGAAAATAGTTTAATAAAGATTAGATTGATATACGCGCTTTTGAAATGCAACAACAATACTACGACTATTGAAAGATAAAAATCTCAAAACCGTATGTGCTTTCATCTTCTATACAATATGTATTACTGTCTACTAAATAATAAAAAACTCCGAAAGTTTCTGAACCACTTAAAAAAAAGAAATGATTGTTCGTCGATCCAGCCAAATACAGATTATGAAGTGCATTTTTGGCACGCACAAGTCTGTTCCATTTACATGTGATAGCAACAGGTGGCACCACGTGTCTTATGTTTTGAACGTCGCGTCGTAGTCTTTTAATAACTGTCTCGATGAATAACTTTGTTTTCAAATCGATAATATACCTGTTTATTTTTATACTATATTTAACCGCCATTTTACCCATAGATTTAAGTTTATGTTTATATTGTGTTACGTTTTTGGTGTACAATAATGTTTATTCTATTCTATATTTTATACGAAACAACAATAACCACTATTATGAAAATCAGTCATTAAAATGAAGCAGCATTTAGCATTTCTAATTGTTGGAGTGGTGGTGGTGGTGATATTAATTGATTAGACCAGTAGATATTTTATAGTACGTTTATTATCGCTCAGCACACAGAACACAGGTTTTTGCATCTTATTATAAAAGGGCAGTAACGCCATGACATGATGACATTTCTACATTTCTTTTTTATAAAGGCTAAGGGAAGGCGTTTATGTTGCCACATGAAAACCAGATTATAATATTTAATACATTACAACACGCCTCCTTAAATTTATAATCTTGTTTTTTTTTCTTTACATAAACAGTATTATTAATAAAAACATAACTAAATTAATTTTAACCCTAACCTATTTTTCAAAAATTTGGTCTTGTCTAAACTTTTAGTTAACATGTCTGCTAAGTTAAACTTTGTATCAATTTTGACAATATCTATTATACCTCTTTCATAATTTTCATTTATATAATGGTATTGAACTTCAATATGCTTTGAATTTTTAGTAAAATTACCATACTTAGCAATCAAAATTGCACCTGAATTATCTTCATATAGTTTTATAGGTTTATCAAATTTAACATTGAATGATTCACTTAACAAGTTTCTGATAAAAAGTACCTCAGTCACTGCTTCTGACATAGCAGTATATTCTGCAAAAGTTGAACACTTAGTTACTGTACTTTGTTTATGAGTTTTCCAAAAAATTAAGTTTCCAAATAATCTAATTACAAAACCTGTTGTAGACTTTCTGTCTACATTATCTCCTGCATAGTCAGAATCTACCATACAATCTAATTTTTCAGAGCTTACATTATCATAGTATGTTAACTTTAAATCCTTAGTCTTATACAAATATTTCAAGATTCTCATTGCATATTTGTAATGTGTTTGGTCATAGCAACTTTGAAATCGACTTAAGTAATTGACACTGTATGCTATATCTGGCCTAGTGCCTGTACTAACATACGATAATTCACCAATAATATTTCTATACTTTATACTAACATCTACTTCTCTAGCTTGTTCTAATTTTAAGTTTGTTTCCATTGGAGTATCATATAACTTGCAATTTTCCAAATTATATTTTACAACCAAAGACTCAATATATTTTGTTTGACTTAAGGTCATTTTATTCCTATCATTATTATATTCAATATCTATGCCAATATAATTTTTAATTTTTCCCAGGTCTTTCATAGAAAATTTACCCATTAAACTAGCTTTGACCTTTTTTATTATATCTTTATCTTTGCAACAAATTAGTAGATCATCAACAAATATTAATATATATATTGGATCTTTGTTTGTACTGTTTACAAATAAACAATAATCATAGTTACTCCTAACAAAATTCAATTTTTCAATAAATTTGCTGAAACAATCATACCATACTCTAGGGCTCTCTCTGAGACCATAGAGTGCTCTTTGCAATTTGTAAACTTTATTATCTCCTGTTTCATAACCTTTTAGTTGCTCTATATATACTTCAGACTTTACATGACCATTTAAAAATGCTGTCTCAACATCCATTTGTTCTATAAATAAATTATTTTTGCAACTATATGATAATAAAATTTTCAATGTTTGCATTTTTCCTACTGGTGAATAAACATTTTCAAGATAATCTTTTTGCTGGAATCCTCGTACAACTAATCTAGCTTTATAAACATCATTACTTTTCCTTTTAAAGACCCATTTGACATCAATAACCTTTTTATCTTTTGGACGTTCAACAATTTGCCATGTTTTGTTTTTATTTAAGCTATTTATTTCAGAGTCCATCGCTACTTGCCATTCCTTGCAATCACGTATTTGGTACATTTGCATCAATGTAATTTACATATATAAAATGTGATAATGGATAACCATATCTGGAAACTGGAATTCTCTTTCTTTTAGACCTTTCTTCTATTACAGACTCATCCCTTCTGTTACTTAAGCTATCCACAAGATCATCACTAACCATATCTTCTACAGTATTATTAGAAGTAGTTTCATTTGAATCTACATAGTCTTCTTCAATATCTGTTGTAACTATTTCATCTTTTACATTTAAAGTTTTATTTTCTAAGTCCCTATCTTTTTCATCATCAAGTTTTTCTAAACAAATTAATTGAGTATTTTCTTCGATTACTTGAACATGTCTAGCATTAATTATTCTATTATTTAATAAGACTCTGTAACTATTTTCATTGTAACCTACTAGCACTCCCAGTCGGTCTTTATCATCCCATTTACTTTTTCTTAACACTTCAGGAACCCTAACAAAAACTCTACTTCCATAAATCTTTAAATGTTCAACATTTGGTTTAATACCGAAAAATATTTCATAAGGAGTTTTATTTTCTACTGTATTAGCAATGGTTCGGTTTTTTAGATATGCTGCTGTTTTTATAACTTCTGGCCAATACCTTCTGTGAATCTTAGCTTCTCTCATTAAGCATCTGCCTATGTCCATAGCAGACCTATTATATCTTTCCGCTACTCCATTTAATTCATGCACATAGGGTGGACATGGTAACAACTCTATTCCCTTTTGTCTAATGAAGGTATAAATATCACGATTTAAATATTCTTTGCCATTATCGCACTGTAATTTCTTAACTCTTTTATTAAATTTATTTTCTACTAAATTAACAAACTCTATAAAACAACTTGCAGTTTCGGCTTTGCTCTTAATACAAAAAATTCTAGTACACTTGCTATAGTCATCGATAAATGTCAAAAAATATTTTTCTCCACCATAACCAGTTGTGCTATGTGGGCCGTTCAGATCAGTATGTATCAATTCTAAAATTTCAGTAGTCTTAGTTCTATTATTCTCAAAAGGTACATTAGCCATTTTGCTTTCAATACAATTTGAACATTTCATTTCTGTACTTTCAATTTTATCTGGCAAACCGTCTACTAATTTATTATTTATTAACTTGTTTAAGTATTGAAAATTTACATGGCCAAGTGCCCTATGCCATTTTTCTTTATTGGTTAGTTTTATGGAATTTACATACATCTTATTGTTATCAGTTTTTGAAATAAAGCTTTTTAAACAATACAAATTGTCTATTTTGTTAGCAACAACTATTAATTCTCTTGATTGATTATAAATTTTAGCATTTTCATTTCTTGCTACTATTGTGCAATTTTTGGTTATTTTTGAAACGCTTAACAAGTTTTGTTTAATACCTTTTACATAATAGACATTTTTTAGATCAATGTGTTTTTCATTATAATAATTTTTTAAACAGATTTTAACGGTACCTACTTTGGTTGCTTTTAACGCTTTACCATCTGGAAGTTTCACATCAATGGGAATTTTTAAATCTACAAAATTATAAAAATATGTATCATTTTTTACAATATGATCTGTACACCCACTATCTAACAACCAATGAATTTCACTATTATTATGATAATCCCCTTCACTACGTCCCGTTACCTGATTTACTTCTGAATTACATACTTGAGCAGTCCATGTCTCTGCCGCAGAACCATCTTGCTGAGTGCTTGACGACTCACTTCTGGGATGACCATGACCTCTGCCTCGGCCACGACCTCGATGAAGTTCACCTCTGTTGAAACCTCTTTGTTGTCCTTGCTGGCGTTGAGTTGTTGAATTTCTTCCTTGATTGTTTTTCTGACCATGCCAACAGTCTTTTTTGAGATGGCCGGTCTTTCCACAGATAAAACATTGTGCTTTAGTTTTAGTTGAGAATGTACTCATATTGTTTTTCTTGTCCGGGTCACTACTAGTCATATTTTTCTCTTTTATTTTAGACTTCACATAATCTACGGTTCTTTGTTCTTCTGGAATTACATCTATAAAATCTCCGATATAGCTGTAACTTGGAGGTAAAGCTCTTAGCAAGTATCTCATCTTCTCAGGTTCGTTTATATTTCCACCAGCCGCTTTGAAATCATTTGTTGTTTTCTCGAAATCAACAAAAAAATCTTCTACTGTATTGTAATTGTTCAATTTAATCTCTTCAATTTTTCCTCTACATATTATTTGCATAGCAGTAGACTGTGTTAAATACATCATGTCAAACTTTTTCATAATATCCCAAACCACCTCTTGACCTTTGAACTTAGCAGGCATCATGCAAATGGCGGGCTCGTTACATTCTTTGTATTCTAGTAAAGTTACTAACCTTAATTTCCAGCTTGAATAATTTATACCGTCAAAAATAGGCATCATTATGTCTTCTATTTTCGCTTGATTAGCCATTTTCGTGAAACTTATGTACCGATGGGTGGTAATAGCGTTTTTTCTTTCTGACTCTAAACTACACGAGGCGCGAACTAAAACTTTTTCTTTATGGCGGCCGGCTTTTCGATTTCACTAATTCGATCTCACTTTATTTGGTTATTTAACCACCCAACCACGCTCTGCTACCATGTTGGAGTGGTGGTGGTGGTGATATTAATTGATTAGACCAGTAGATATTTTATAGTACGTTTATTATCGCTCAGCACACAGAACACAGGTTTTTGCATCTTATTATAAAAGGGCAGTAACGCCATGACATGATGACATTTCTACATTTCTTTTTTATAAAGGTTATGGGAAGGCGTTTATGTTGCCACATGAAAACCAGATTATAATATTTAATACATTACAACACTAATATTGATAAGAACAAAAGTGATGGGAACATGTCGCTATCTCTTTTGTATGCGCGTAGTATAATGGCAGTGACGTCACATTTTAGTTTGTATTTCCTTTTTCTTTTACTTGACAGTTTCTCCTTCTACCCGATTCAAAACTTTTGTAACTTATCTATTTAATTATGAACAGATTTGAAAAGCGGAGATGAGATTGTTGAGATGGATGTGTGGTGTGACGAGAATGGATAAAGTGAGAAATGAGTATATTAGAGTAAGTTTGAAAGTGGCGCCAGTGACTGAAAAGTTGAAAGGGAATCGTTTGTCTTGGTGTGGCCATGTAAAGAGGAGGGTTGAAACGCATGTTACTAAAAGAGTTATGGGTATACATGTGGATAGAGGGAGAGGGAGACCAAAGAAAAGATGGATGGGTTGTGTGAGAAGTGATATGAAAGAAAAAGGAGTTAGTGTTGCGTGACGGGTGATAGGACAGAATGGAAGAAAAAAATGTGTTGCGCCGACCCCAAATAAAACGGCCTAAGGGCAGGAAGATGTTGATGGATTTGAAATGTTCTTTTTATTGGCAATTTTGGATAAAGTTACTTTTTGATGCAAATAATATAGGTAAATGTATTAATGTAATTTTTTTAATTCTATGACGTAATTCGCAACATCTCTTTCATTCAGCGCATGGTTGACTGCCCAGATTGAAGGTTTAATTTTATAAGTCAAACGATGTTGATGTAAAAACAGACTGTCGTAAAGATTATTGCATTTAAAAAAAATAATTACCCTAGGAACCTATTGTGCTATTATGCATCTTATGTATACTTACAGCCAGCTCGATCTCGCATCATGGAGAGCAATAGAAATGTGGTCTATTATGGGATGACTGTACCCAGCTTGAGATTATTTTGACAGTCTAAGTCAGAAGTCCCCAACCTTTTTTGTCTTGTGGACCCCTTGGCAGTTTTATCAGTTTTGAATGACCCCCACTTTTGTCAAGTAGTTAAAAAAATCTTTGAAGTATATGACGCATTACTTAGAGATCTCTATTCATGCGTTAATATCACCTCAAATCAATGAAATAAAGTCTGAAATTATTCATGCCTTCCACGTTTGGTGGGGAAAAGTCTCACCCTTCAGTATCCGACTCCTAATGTTTACCTCTTAAGCACCTCCATTTAATTGTACTTTATAATAGAACCCTTGCAGTTCTGTGTTCCTTGACCTCTGGGGGTCCAGGGAATAACTGGTATAAATCCTTAAGGACTGTCAAAATAACGTTTTCACTCAGAATGATTTATTTATATGAGACTCAATCACACAAACATCTACAACACCTAATGGGTATTTGGATGTATGCGGAACAAAGTGTAAAGTCCCGCAAACCTCCGTTGAAAAGGGAGGATCCTCCGACCAGACGGGTGTTATGTCTGGTGGGCAACTGCCCGGTAGATGATTCGGGCTGTTCTATATGTTCAAATTGCGCGGAGAAATTTAATTGCGCGATCACGTCCGAATCATTTCAAAAAGACGTCACAATAAATTTACTGTTTTATTCCTGCTATGCTATAAGACCTTGCTTTATGCCAAATTTCAGGATTCTAGATCAACGGGAAGTACCCTGTAAATTTTGATTCCCTTGAGAGTGTCGAACGTTTTTAGCGACATAAACGGCTGTATCTTTTGTTTTTCGTCAATTTAGAAGTTTGATTTTCACAGCTTCAAGGTACTGTAGACCTAAGCATATGGTTTTAATTTCAACTCGATATATCCACGTGTTCCCGAGATAAAGGGTCTCGAGAGACAGACAGACAGACAGACAACAGAGTGATTCTATAAGGGTTCCGTTTTTTCCGTCTGAGGTACGGAACCCTTAAAACATGAATATTGCCATATAAACCAAACTCCTTTGTTTTTATTTTAAAATAGATCGCTGAATTACTCAGTGTTTTTGTTTATCTAACACATTTCTTATTCTTTGTTCGTTTCCGTTAATAGGTTAAGAGCTAAAGAAATGAATGCTACTGAAAAGTGGGCGGATGAGTTAACCAAGCAGGCGGCTGGCAAACATCACATCGGCGATTTCTTACCGCCAGAAGAGCTAAGAAAGTAAGTTTACGTTTAAAAACACATTTAATTTGGTTGTTTTGTTCGCAGTCAAATATAAACGGCGATTAATTTCTTTTTACTGGGTAGTTTGTTTGTTTTTAGTTTTAAACAATATTAGTTTTACACGTGAATGTTCTAAAATTGCTTTACAAAATCGTGCCATTAGAATTTTCCGTGCATTGTTTAATTATTCATATTACTTGAAAAGTTTTTTTACTGTGAAGATGCAATAAAATTCGATAAACAGTGTTTTGGTTATTAGACTGACGATTAATCTTATTTTGTTGATTATTCATAACTTTTTATATTTGGCACCCAAACGGGACTCATCTATCTTGATTGTTAATAACTTTTTATATTTGGCGCCCAAACGGGACTCATCTATTTGATAGATGAGTCCCGTTTGGGCGCCAATAGCTATTTATGGCAATTCTGCTCGATGGGCCAAAGTTTTACGCTCCTTACGTAAAACTCACTGTAAGCAAAGAAAATTCCGATTCTTTCATATTACTAAACGTGATTGGATTTTCAATTGCAATATGATAAATTCTACATCCGGATATCTATATTAATATAAGCGTACTTGGCAGATTCATGGAGAAATATTCGGCGTTCAAAAGTGGCAAAGAGCCAGACTTGAGCGACTACAAAGAATTCAAGTTGAAGGAAGACAATGTCGGTGAGTGCGCCTAAATATTTTAGTGTGTCAATTTTGTATAACCATTTTCACTGTCTCAAGCCATGTATTGACGTCAACCTCACTTAAGTCTTCACAGTGAGGTCTTAACAGAATAGCACTACAGTACATCGTCAGACCACAGATATAACTGAAGATCAAAACGCAATAACTTCTTAAGACTTACACGTATATCTCAAACAAACCAATACTCTCTTTAATATGTGTGATTTACTGTATTCTTCATTTTGTCATGAGATTTTTGAACAGTATACTGTACAGTCATGAGCAATAAGATATATACATTGCAGCATTTTCAATCTATCTAAACTTCTGCTATCCAAGAAATAAGTATACGACAAATGATTCTTAATTACCTATTCATCAAGTAAGTCATTTAGAACCTTAGAAAAAATTGTCGTACATATATTTCTTGAATGGCAGAAGTAAACATCGAAAATGTGACAATGTAATATCTTGTTTGCTTGAGAAATGACATTTGCGCAGTAGTTTTATGTTGCGTTATTCTTATTTTTAGTGCTGGGCTATATACTCAGGATTATCGGGCGTCTCCTTCATTCCAACCCTATCAACAAGGCATATCAAGTTTAGTGTTAAAACAGGAAAATAATAAAACTACTCTTGTTTTTCTTTTCTCATATAAATAGATAATAGTCAATGGGAAAGTGAGAAATGAGTATGTTAAAGTTGATAGTGACGCCAGGGACTGAAAAGTTTAAAGGAAATCGTTTTATTATAGTCATGTGAAGAGGAGGGTTAAGCTTATGAGAACTATGTATTTGCTTGTGTGATGAATCATAAACTTCAAGCTTCAATTATATAAATATTTTATTCACTTTGATCAACACAATTTCATATTTATCACTTTATTAACAATCATTTTCAAATACACGGATTGGTAGGACATGTTCACTGTTCAACAACTCAGAGCAGACTGACTGTCCAGAATGACAGTTACAAACTCAATGTTTCCCCACCACAAACTTTCACAAACACTCGGTCCGACCAATCAGAGCCAAGTTAAAAGTACGTAATATCAATTGACTAACTAATATACATTAGGGTTTATCAATAATTAACTGCAAGTAATTATTTCATTTTAACAATTATAATATATTTATACAAAACTAATACATAAACTCTAATACCATAAATCATTACTTAATGTCTACAACAAGTGCCTTATGTTCATGTAACTACTAGCGCCATCTATCGCTTATAGATGGAAGTTGAACGATTTATGAATATTTTCTTTAAAAATCATTACATTCGGCCATCCGACATCGTGCGATCTCCTGACGCACGATTACAATTTCAATGATAGACTACATTCATATAAATTATGATACTTCATTCAGTTCGACAAGAAAATGAGTTTTACATTCAAATTCATTACATTCGGCTAAGTATTGATTTTAGGTTTGCTTCCGGATCATTAGTTTGTCGTCACGTCATATGTTTAGAACATTCATCACTAGAAGAATAGTGTTGTAAGGTTTTTTGTCAAAAGCTTTTCTACATGTCTGGGATCATAAAACTTACCATATATAATATATTCCAGTAATTTTATCCTTAAAACTTTTGTTTTTGAATGGATCTATAGATTTTAAAATGAGGTTAATGTAATTTTACCTTCTTATTTGCAATCAGATCTACTAATCTTAATCAGATCACTTATGCTGTAGGTAGTAGCAGGGATTTTACTGGTAACGTAAGTATTCTTTTGCTTGTCTAACTTGGATATTGGAGCTCAACTCATCTCTTAAGCTTTGTAACGTGTTTCGTACTTCGTAATGTCGTCGTAGTCTATCGTTTAAAGTATCCTAGTAGCTTTGTGGCAGTCTTTCTAGTGAATGAATTACCAGAATTAACAAGACTCCATTGAATTTTCCAAGATAGGCATATGTTTCATTGGTGTTCGTTATAAACGTTGAAGTAATTTTATTTTGCTAGGGCATTTAAAATAGTGGTAGTCATCTTTACAGCGTTAAGAACAAGGTCAATACCATGACTATCGTAAAAGCTCTTTAGAGTAGATAAAGTATCTAAAAGAAAGCCACGATTGCACTATTATTCGAGATAGTAAACCAATGTAAATATATTTTATAACCAACACTATCAGTCGAAACAATTGGTCAACTTTCTGTAAGTATATGGTAATTGACCAGCTTTTTGTCCGAGAGTATAGTCTTCGTTATTTACGCACACTGAATTCACGACAACATAATTATACATACTTTGTCATTAGGTTTTTCATCTGGTTCAGCCTTAAGAACTTTGAATCTAGGTCTAATCTTTATAATGTTGATAATCAATTCTCAGTCTCAATACTATAAACAGAAACAGAGGATTCGTCTTAGTGTCTGTAGACAGCATGGTATTACGGCTTAAGGTATCGACATACGCGTCCCAGATCTTACACTCTCAATGGTTAACTAAACTCATGAATGTATAGCCACCATATTGCTATACGTTGTGTGGCGTCTTATTTAGTCCATGTGTGGGTCAATGAACCCTTCATTACATTCACTATTTGAAACCATAATATAAAACAAAACTTAAGCGTTTTGAATAAAAGTGACTCTTCAGCTGGAGAGCCCATGGGCTTAATTGTACTAATACTTCCCCTAAATCTAAGGCCCCAGCATCTGTGTGCAAATTCGTATCAAGTTAAGGTTATAATAATGATGTTTGAATCGCACTGTTTATCAAACTTTATTTTAATTTGGAACATTTAAATTGACCCGCCACTCTAGTGTATGCATTTTAAATCTATTTTCCTCTTAACCGAATTATAACAATGTAATATCTAGCTCAAATTAAATCTTTTGTTGTCATCATTAACTTGGGGACCGACTCCGATTTCAGTCTTGACGATGGTCATGTAATATTATTATTTATCACCTACTTGTAAAATAAATATCATTTAATTGACGTATATCTTTTGCGGTGATGTCTGTGCATAGATTTGTTGATGATATAGTCAGAAAGATTTGACACGATAAAGAAACACACGATAAATACTCTGATATAAGATCCGTCTATACAAATATTTCCAGAATGATGTGAATCTATAGCTGAATTTGGTTGCGCAAGGTAAGTTTTAGAAAATTAAATCAATTTTACTGTTGAACAGTACAAGGTTCTTGTGAAAGGATAACGTACCTTTACAAATTGCAATGGATGGTAACTCAAAATCTTCCCAATCTTTAAACGAGTCTGCATAAACTTTTGACTGACAACTAATACTTCTATATCGGATTCACGCAAAAGACTACATCGCTGTTAAAATCTATATAATACCCAATAAAATTGATCATTTTATTTCTACTTGTTTGTAAAGCGTTTGATTGTCATCAATATCCGTATATAAGCACTGATTTGTCATAAAAATATTCACATAAGTTTCACCTTAAGTCGTACCAGCTAACATTTCTGCTTGAAACTGACCATAATTCTGCTCATTAGAAAAACTATTGTTAGTTTAGTTTACCACTTCGTCACTAAATACTACACTTTGGTAGGGTTTCGTAACATTTCTATTTTCTTTTGGTAAGCCTAGCAAGTTTTTGAGACAAAATGTATAGTCAGTTTCTGATCCTATTTGCATACAAATCAATTACAAATACTCTTTCTAATCCAACTTAAATACTCTCAAAATTTACTGGAGTGATCGAACTCCCGTATCACATTATTCTAATGTTTTATGTTCAAACTTCGATACTTGTAACGTTTTTCTCTTTGGAAAATCATTTAACCAACATAAGGTACCTCATTGCTTCTTGCGTCGTGGTGGTGTAGTCGACGAAGAGGTTGAATTATAACTTCTGCACTTCCTTCCAGATCGTCTCTTTGCATCATTCCTCTTCGAGTCTGTTTTGTTCGAAACATGAACTATCCGTTTGCTCAATAAGACTGATGGTTTTTCTTCTGTAGTCCTGACGCAATCGGACTCCAAGGCCTCAAAAATAAAAGAAATCAGTGGTTAAAACATTTACATGAATTATAACTTGTACCATTCATTTAGAACTCGCTTTATTTTTCAAAAATAAAATCTCAATATAAAAATCTTCTTTCAATTCATTTTATCTATACTTATAATATCTTCATAAGCTATAACAGAATGTTCAATTAAAAGAAACTTATCCAATAAACAGGTCAAAATGATATGAAGCAATAATAAAAAAATGAATATGGAAATAAACTTAATAAATTATTCAATTCATTAACATCATTATTAAGCCAACATAGTCACACTGAAATCACTTAAGTAGGTAAATTCATACGTTACTTACGCTCTTCATGATAATTTTGTCTGCATTGGGCACACTTAACCCGAATCTTTATTGGCTCACTTGGCCTAGTCCAATGTTACATGTGGCCAACTCTAATGGGACACTTGGCCTCAAATGGCGCACTTGGCCTCAAATGGCACACTTGGCCTCAAATGGCACACTTGGCCTCAAATGGCACACTTGGCCTCAAATGGCACACTTGGCCTCAAATGGCACACTTGGCCTCAAATGGCACACTTGGCCTCAAATGGCACACTTGGCCTCAAATGGCACACTTGGCCTCAAATGGCACACTTGGCCTCAAATGGCACACTTGGCCTCAAATGGCACACTTGGCCTCAAATGGCACACTTGGCCTCAAATGGCACACTTGGCCTCAAATGGCACACTTGGCCTCAAATGGCACACTTGGCCTCAAATGGCACACGTGGCCTCAAATGGCAACTTGGCCTCAAATGGCACACTTGGCCTCAAATGGCACACTTGGCCTCAAATGGCACACTTGGCCTCAAATGGCACACTTGGTCTCAAATGGCACATAGCATAATAGCATAATCAGCCTTTTAATGTTCCCACTGCTGGGACTCACGCCTCCTCTCTAGGAGAGAGAATGGGCCGTAATCCACCACGCGGGCCCAGTGCGGGTTGGTGGATGTCACATGTCTTCGAATGTTTGATTCTAGGACTTGCCGGTTTCCTCACGATGTTTTCCTTCACCGTTTTGAGAGCAGTGGTGATAAAATAAATTACACAAAGTAATGCGCCTGGCTGGGTTTTGAACCCGCGACCTACAACTCGTAAGTCGGGGCCGTTACCACTCGGCCACCACTGCTCAAATGGCACACTTGGTCTCAAATGGCACACTTGGCCTCAAATGGCACACTTGGCCTCAAATGGCACACTTGGCCTCAAATGGCACACTTGGCCTCAAATGGCACACTTGGCCTCAAATGGCACACTTGGCCTCAAATGGCACACTTGGCCTCAAATGGCACACTTGGCCTCAAATGGCACACTTGGCCTCAAATGGCACACTTGGCCTCAAATGGCACACATGGCCTCAAATGGCACACATGGCCTCAAATGGCACACATGGACTTATCTAACGGCACACTTGGCCTCATTAAGGCTCGCGTGTCTTCTTCAAAGGCTCGTTTTGGCCTCGTCAAGGCACGCTCGGCCTCATCAAGGCACGCTCGGCCTCACCAAAGGCACGCTCGGCCTCACCAAAGGCACGCTCGGCCTCACCAAAGGCACGCTCGCCCTCACCAAAGGTACGCTCGGCCTCACCAAAGGCACACTTGGACTCATCAAAGGCAGTAACACATGGGCTGGTGCTGCAAAATGCCATCTAGCAGCTTTGGACTCAGTGGAAAGGCGTGCGAAGAGGCTAATTGGGGATCCAGATTTGGTTAAGTCCAATCTACAAAGCCTCGAGCACAGGCGCAGGGTAGCCAGCCTATCGGTATTTTACAGGTTGCATTGATTGATTGCATGACTTGACTTGACTTGATAAGCCATCTCCTTTCTACCATCGGACAACCCGACGTACGGCAAGTATCCATCCTTACGTTGTTGAAACTTCAACGGTCCGGACTAAGCGTTTCGCTTCGTCGTTTATACCGCGTACATCGAAGGACTGGAAAACAATTTGCCTGCTGCGGTCTTCCCGTCCAACTATAATTTAGGTGTCTTCAAGGCTAGAGTGAATAGGCTCTTAATAAACTAGTGCGCCTCACCATCAACGATTGCATCGCTGCTCACCATCAGGTGGGATCGCAGTCAAGCACTGGTTTATATGAATTAAAAAAAGGCATACTCGGCCTCATCAAAGCACTGAAATCAAATCAAAGCATTTATTTCAAATAAAACATTTACACACTCCAGACACTCTTGTATTGCCAAGGCAGTCAGTCAGTCAGCAAATTGACGGTAATTGCATATTCCTAAGTGTAGATCTCTATGTGCAAGGAAATCCATTTACACCCTAAATCCACAAACACGGTTTCGTATTTTTTTTTTCGCTTCTAAATTCAAATTCATTTATTGTTTTTGTGGTGGAAATTCAGTTCATAAAATTATTATTGTAACATACCCATTAGCGGTACAACATTAAAATTTACAATTATATGTCAAAAGGAAAAGAAAATTATCATAGCACACAAAGTAATCCAAGGCAACATAATGACAATTACCGCTATGGAAAATAGGTTAATTATACATAGCAATTGTCTTTTGTCGTAATTTAGCATTATGCATGATCAATTAAAACAAATAAAGAAAAAACAACCCAATTTAAAATATAGGAACTAAAATGAACCACTAGTAGTGAAAGTGTCAGCGATGTCCAGTTTTAACTGTCAGCGTTCATTTACGAACATATAAGTACCACTCAGTTCACACATTTGAAGGGAACCGAATGATTCAACCCACGCGCCACCATCAGTATGAAAATTGAGTGAGTATAACACTTGTCTAAAATAACATTAGCACTCTTGGAAAAAATATCTCGATCTCATTTAGCTTTAATTTAGGCACACATAACCTAACATTCCTGTTATCACTGCACATATTTGTAGGCTTTTTGTAGGCATGTACCACTTCTGAAATGTGATGAATCATAAACTTCAAGCTTCAATTATATAAATATTTTATTCACTTTGATCAACACAATTTCATATTTATCACTTTATTAACAATCATTTTCAAATACACGGATTGGTAGGACATGTTCACTGTTCAACAACTCAGAGCAGACTGACTGTCCAGAATGACAGTTACAAACTCAATGTTTCCCCACCACAAACTTTCACAAACACTCGGTCCGACCAATCAGAGCAAAGTTAAAAGTACGTAATATCAATTGACTAACTAATATACATTAGGGTTTATCAATAATTAACTGCAAGTAATTATTTCATTTTAACAATTATAATATATTTATACAAAACTAATACATAAACTCTAATACCATAAATCATTACTTAATGTCTACAACAAGTGCCTTATGTTCATGTAACTACTAGCGCCATCTATCGCTTATAGATGGAAGTTGAACGATTTATGAATATTTTCTTTAAAAATCATTACACTTGTTCATCATTAGAGTCCTTTAGGTCTTTCGAAGGTGTTTCCGCGACCGACTGGAACGCAAAGGGCAATTGAAGGAACACAGATGGGTTTTAGTCAGTATAAGGCTGACACTCCCTCTCGCTTCATCCAGAGCGGGAAGAAGATATTTGATGATTTCCTACCCAAAAAAATTAGAAATATTTCTACAAGATATTTCGTATGTGTAACATCCAAAATATTTGGCATCTGTTATTATCTCTAGTGCTATTTATATTGCAATGTCAAGTTATGTCGCAGTAACTATTAATTAGCCGCCAAAAAAAAACCCGGGCAAGTGCGAGTCGGACTCGCGCACTTAGGGTTCCGTACAAACTTACCTATGAAAACCGTTCAATTCCCAATTTAGTTAGGAAGATTTTTCCGAATCGTTAAAAGTTTTTTTGTGACGTTACTAGAAATTTACAGTTTTCAGATTTTTTCCAATACTTGTCCTAAGGGAACTTGCTTCATGCCAAATTTTAGGATTCTAGGTCAACAGGAAGTACACTATGAATGTCGATTCCCTTGAGAGTGTCGAAATACACGTTTTTTGTGACATAAACGGCCGTATCTTTTTTGTCCGATAGCTCAGAAGTTTGATTTTTTCACAGCTTGAAGGGACCGCAGACCTGAGTATATGTTTTTTCAACTCGATACCTCCACGCGTTCCCAAGATAAAGGGTCTTGACAGACAGACACAGACGGACGGACAACAAAGTGATCCTATAAGGGTTCCGTTTTTCCTTTTGAGGTACGGAACCCTAAAAACACTGTACGTAGTTTTTTTCCGTCTAGTACTAGTCTAATTTATTATCGTATGGTAATCAACGCCCAGAATTGTGCGCGCATAGTCGCGTACGGCGTAATAGATTACCTGTCTTAATGTACCTATTGACGTAAGTCGTACGTAATGTGTCGATAAATTATTCTACAGCCCCGCGTTCAAAAATGAGGTTAGAGTTAACTCTAATGACGTCATCAGGGTAGATACTCTAAACTCGCATTTTTGAACGCGAACGTAGAGTTCAACTGTCAATGTCAAGCACGTGTCATTTATGGCCGCTTACACCAACCTACCCTGCTTGGAGTTAGAGTTAGAGTTAGTTGGGTTAACTCTAGGGTAGCTACTCGAGTTATAAAAGAACGACCCTGGGTTGTAACTCGAAGCATTTTTGAACATTTGCAGGAGCTACTCTACTCTGCCCCCCTAGCCAAGTTACTATCGTTTCGTTTGCGTCGAACGCCTCGAGTAGGCCACGCCTCAGATTCCTTTGTTCTGACCACGTGACTGAGCGTTGAGATGACGTCAGAACAAAGGAATCGGAGACGTGGCCTACTCGCGACGTTCGACGCAAACGAAACGATCGTAACTTGGCTAGGGGGGATGGTTATTTTTGAACGCAGGGCTAGGGGCCTTATCATGACGTGATAAAATGTCAGGTTTGCGAGCGAGAAAGAGTGATGTAGCTATACACCCCATATAGCTCCATCCCTTTAACAATTCAGTGTAGGTCGTCAAATAGCTCGTGTTAGGGCCTCGGGAATCTTCGCAGTATCGTTTTGCGATGTAACAGACTGATGTGTTGAGTGGCAAAGGATGCGTGTGTAACACTACTGTTCATCATCATCATCATCATTTCAGCCGATAGACGTCTACTGCTGGACATAGGCCTCCCCCAAATGTCGCCACAACGAACGGTCCTGTGCGTCTCGCATTACATTGCATTACACTACTGTTCAAAAAAAAAGTAAAAAACTAAAACCCGACTACGACAAAAATAAAGACGCTGAAAAAGTATGAAACAAGTTTTTCAAGATGCTGAAATAAACAAAGTAACTGGAAAAACAAGAATAGAACAAAAAGAAAAGCCGTAGTCACACGCTATTAAAGTGTTTCGATTATTACCCTATAACGTGTGACTACGGCTTTTCTTTTTGTTCTATTCTTGTTTTTCCAGTTACTTTGTTTATTTCAGCATCTTGAAAAACTTGTTTCATACTTTTTCAGCGTCTTTTTTTTGTCGTAGTCGGGTTTTAGTTTTTTACTTTTTTTTATTTGAAAGATTTTGGTGTTAAATCACTGTGCTTCTATACTATTTATTTTGGTATGAACAAGTGAAGTCCTTTCAAATGATACCAAAACGACGCATTTATCTTATTTTTTTTAACACAATACTTTTTGTCCACTAGAGGGCGCCACATTGAATTTTGATGATATTTTTTTATAAGTACCAGTGAAGCCCTTTCAAATGATATGAAACACGGTGTATTTATAATTTTTTTTAAACATGACTTTTTGTCCGCCAGAGGGCGTCACTTTAAATTTGAGCAATATTTTTGAAATGTACAAGTGCAGCTCTTTCAAATAATACCAAACACGGCGTATTTATCTCCTTTTTTATTTTTAACGCATTACTTTTTGTCCGCTAGAGGGCGCCATATCGATTTTTGTGACACGTCACGTAGCCTATGTTTAGCGGACAATTAAAACGGTTCTAACGATACCTCATACGTCGAGTTCCGATAAGTAGATTAGGAGCTATGAGGGAACAGATGAACATACTCACATACATACATAGCCTGTCAAAATCATAACCCTCCGTAGTCGGGTAATAAATGTGTTTTTTTTTTGCCATTGTCTTGCGTCACTTATTGCTTTACTAAAACGAGAAAGTGGTGAGGATAAGGCATTTTGGTGAGAAATCATCAAATAACTTGTTCTGCTCTAGGTGGAACGAGAGGGAGTAGCAGACTTTTACTCTCTAAAACCCTGTGTTCCTAAAGTTGCTCTTTGCTTTCCAGGGCCGTGGTAAATCTTAGGAGATGGTTTCTAGGGACTGTCATTTGTAAATTTTGACGTTCAATAAGCGCTGATTCTCAATATAATCTAACAATATAACTGATTTTGATTCTTATTATAATCAGCCTTTCAATGTTCCCACTGTTGGGACTCAGGCCTCCTCTCTAGAAGAGGGAATGGGCTGTAATCCACCACGCGAGCCCAATGCGGATTGGTGAATATCACATGTCTTCGAATTTTTGGTTCTAGGACATGCCGGTTTCCTCACGATGTTTTCCTTCACCGTTTTGAGAGCAGTGGTGATGAAATAAATTACACAAAGTAATGCGCCTGACTGGGTTTGAACCCGCGACCTATAACTCGTAAGTCGGAGCCATTACCACTCGGCCACCACTGCTCTTATTACGTGAGGCCAATTTCTTTGGTACTTACTCAGATCTTTAAAACATCATTGGCTTTTTATTTCCCTGAAAAGCCTGGTCATTTCCTCTGTCACCTTCATCTTCAGCATTCTTAACTCTGATATTATCGGACGGAATGATTCACACAATTCCACGAACTTGTTCCGATATTTGGATACAGTCCAGGCACTTTAATGAGTAGTAAATACTGATGACACACTTACTTGAAGAATTGCCTTTTAGTATCGGACGATTTGTACGAGATTCGTGAGACTAATTATCACATTTATAATGTTATCACCACCTTCAGTGTTTTCTTCAGTATGTTATAGCTTTCACTGTTTCCGGGCTTTATGATATATGGGTCTTTCTAGGGTTTCCATAATGTCAAAGCACCGTTTCGAAATCACCCATTACTATCTCTGCCATTAAACTCATGTCATCAGATGACTTGGTTATTTTACCCATGGCACTGTTCATACGCCCTTACATTATTTTGATCATATTACCATTGCATTTTTGTGCGAGTTAATCTTATAGTAAAATTTCATCATCATCGGGTCATTCTCATGAGTGGTATGCGGAACAGGGTGTAACGTCCCACATAACACCGTTGAAAAGGGAGGTTCCTCCGACCAGACGGGTGTTTCGTCTGCTCCGGGCAACTGCCGATTATGGACTGTTGTCTATGTACTAATCGCGCTTAGAAGTCTAATACCGCAATGCAGAATTTTGAATTTTAGTTCCAAAGAGGCGTCATAGATGTCGCTGCAAGTGTTAACTTCCTCGATTTCTTCTATTATCCTTTTTTTTTTGAGGTTCGGAAATCATCAAATAACCTTTCCCGCTCTGGGTGAGGTGAGAGGGAGTGTCAGACTTACTGACTAAAACCCAGACTTGTTCCCTCAGTTGTCCTTTATGTTCCAGGGCCACGGTAACTCTTACGATTTTACCTTCCATGTTACTTGATTGATAATTTTAATTTTGCTTCTATAGGTTTCAAGATGCTGCAAAAGCTTGGCTGGACAGAGGGTCAGGGACTCGGCGCTGAAGGTTCTGGTATCGTGGAACCTATTAACAAGTAAGTCATCTCTACATAATATAAAATAAAGTCGATTTCCGTAAGTCTTTCTGATTGTGCTCTAACTCCTCCTATATCGCACAATTTGATGCGGTTTTTAGTAATAGAAAGAGCGATTAACCCCTTGCGTCGGATTGGTCGGACGAGTGTTTTCGTGTCCTATACGCCAGGGTCGTGTATTTGCGACTGGGTACTCCATCTCGTTTAGCTCTTCAATCCCCATAGTTAACAGGAGAGCTGACGAGATGGAGTATCTGGTCGTGGATGTGCGACCCTGGGGTAATAAACGCGAGAGTGTTGGTCGAATATATTCGATGTAGGCGGTTTAAAGGTCGAAGATGGTTTGTATGTATAAAATAAATGACAACTGGACTTGTACCATGACGTTTAAAGTAAGATTGTTTCATTCTTATTTCCACTGTGGGTAAGAGATGGCGCTAGACAACCTGTATAGCTCTGTCTCTTACCCACACTGAAATAAGAATGAAACAATCTTACTTTGAACGTCATGGTAACCTCTCGTTCGAAACTGGGGCCCGTCACTGGTTTAGTATAGTATTCAATTATTGTTTACCGCAAAACGGGAGTGAATGAATAATAACGTCACATTGAAATGGATTTTCGCGTTATTTAAAAATTGTACGCAGCTTTTAAATATGTACTCCAATCTATGACAGAATCGAAACGAAAACACTCCAATGCTTTGTGACAAATCAATAATATATGTTATCAATTCAGAATCACAGTTTTATATCTATTCACTTCTCAGTTTATGTTCGGTCTGTTTTACCGGTACATAGAAATATTTTTGTTAATCCCCTTTGTTTTTCGAGGGGTATGTATATATGCAGGTCTATTGTAAAACTAACTCCAAGATAATGTATGCCATGGGGATGACTTGGTACACATTATGATCGTGATGATTTTTGATGATGACATCATCAATCGGTCATTACTTTCACACACTTACTTTTACTTTCTTTACCATTTCCATTTTATGTAACACAATTTTATACCATGTTTTACACAAAAAATAATTTATTATTATTATCAAGACTTGTTTAGAAAATTTTGATCAGTAATGTTATTTACTCAGTTTTGGTCCACTTTATAAATAAAATCGGTAAGATTGTAAACAAGTTCATGTTATTCATGAACAATATGCTTGAACTAATAAATAACAGAAACATGGCGCCGCGCTGTCATGCATAATTTTAAGCATTCTTCTAAGAAATATTATCTAGAGGCCATTTTTTATTATGTAAACCAGTAGAACTGGTTTTTTTTAAATTAGTCTCCGTATTTTGGAATGGTATTCCAAGTAATTACTATGATTATTGACGTAGGAATAACTGATTAGGTACCTTTTACAAAAAAAAAAAAAAAAAAACAATTTACTGTTTTTGTGGTTGTTAGTCAAAAGTATTCCGTTTTTTGCCGTACCTTTACATAGTTTCTTAAACACATTTGGGCGATGACGTAAAAAATCCGTAACTAAAACCTAGTTTTAGTTACGGATTTTTTTATAATCCTAAATAATCTGATTTCTGAAACCGGTATAATATTATTCCTATATCCTATATATTTTTAATCAGTCTATACTGCTAATTAGTCTTGGGGCACCAAGATACAGGCTGTGCCTAGTTTGGGGCCCACGGCCACCTCTGTTGTGTTTTCTATTTATTTTCTTCATATTTGTGTACTTTTCTTTCAAACTTGTGTGTGATAATAAATTATTATTATTATATCCGTATTCAGATTCGAAATTTCATATCCATAACATGCCTGAATTTACACCTCATCTCTACTAAAATAGAATTAACTGCCGTACACTCTCAGTAAGGTTGAGTTGAAAACCTGCGTCAGGCAACTACCACTGGCTACCATATAGTTGTCTGGCATTTTTGCTGAACTGGACGTATTTAGCGCAACCGTGAGACACACTTTGTGTCAGTATTTTTTTTTATCTTAAAGGAGATTGGGCAAGCACAAAAAAGGGGTAGTGTCATGCTTTAAAACCAGGTTAAATTCAAAATGATATATTTAGGGGTTTTTGAAAAAAAAAAAAATAAGTTGAGTATTGAGGTTATGTTACATCTCAAAACAATTCGTTTTGAAACCCTGCTTCCGGGCCATGGAATCAGTGGCCTCTCTGATTTGGGGGCTAGGCAGTTGGTGTGCTAATAAAAGATAACAATTACACAGCGCCACATATTGTTTTAAGTCTAGATTAAATCACCATGGACGTAAAAACATTCTAACAATTCACTTCACAGCGACACACAAAAAGAGTCAAATCGCTCCATGTAGTAAATGAACGTGGAAGAAACCTAAAACTCAACTCAACACGAATTTACATTTGTTAGCAGAGAAAAAATAAAAAACAATATTCTCGGCTAGCCGGCAGTTAACACGGTGAACGATATTTTGTTTGACATTTCATCGAATAGTGTTGTGACATATCAATTGACTACGGCGTTATAACATTATCGATTATATCTTAATTGTTTTATTTTTGCCCAGAAATTGCTTTTTAACCTTTTGAGTGCGTAATTAGAGACACAATAGAAAGACAATGGCGCGTTAACGCCGGCGTTATTGCGGGGATCAACAGCTTAAGTAAAAAATCAATGAAAATAAAAGTTATGAATTATACAATAACTCAAATGGCCATAAGCGTCAAAAAGTGGATCTTAAGTGCCCAATCTCCTTTTCTAAATGTTGTCTGTACAGTGTGTGCCAAATAAAACATTTTTCTTTCTTTCAATCTTTTCAAAACCTTATCATATCAATTTATTATCACAGAGCAAATCAACCTGTCGCCAACTTGGGTCTGGGAGCGTCCACATCTGACAATGTTTCGGCTGAAGATGACGAATTCGACGCATATAGGAAACGGATGATGCTTGCCTACCGCTTTAGACCAAATCCTTTGGTACGTATCTAATTATTCTAGTAGCTATGTATGAACTTTTGCAACTATTGAAGGCTCTGGTTCTGGGATTGGTCGAAAGAGTTAGCGCAGTCCCGAAACGCTGTATTTAAAAAAGTCTGATACTCCCACTCGCTACACTCAGAGCGGTAGAAGTTTATAATAATAATAAATAATATAATAATAATATTCCACAACTACCACACATCGCCGTCTAGTCCCAAGCTAAGCAGAGCTTGTGTTATGGGTACTAGACAACTGATAAACAAACTTATATATTTCTAAATACATACATATATAGATAAATTACACCCAGACACAGAACAAATCGCACCTTCGGTAGAACAAGGGCATAATTGCAGTTTTTGCTATTTTACAGGAGAGCTATTTTAAGATATTTATTGCATTCAGTGAGGTCTTGCTCTGTTAATATTGCTCGAAAGTTTTTCTTCTTTGCATGATATAAACTATATACTATATCCTTTTTAGGCGTATAGTTTATTTTTAAGGCATTTCTGTATACTTAACTCATTTTTGCAATTTTTGACAATTGTGCCCTTGTTCTACCGAAGGTGCGAAATGATTGTGCTCATCACACAAACATTTGTCCTGAGTGGGAATCGAACCCACGATAGCATAGCAGTCAGGGTCACTAACCACTAGACCAACAGGCCAGTCAATAATTATGTATGTTGGTCGTTCTTTTTCAGGGTTCCTCAAAAGGAAAAAGCGGAATCCTTATAGGATCATTTTATTGTCTGTCTGTCTCTCAAGACCCTCTATCTCGGAAACTCGTGGAGATATCGAGTTGAAATCAAAATCATACCCTAAGATCTGCAATTCCTTGAAGCTGTAAAAAAATCAAACTTCTAAATTAACTAAAAAAAGAGATACGGCCGTTTATGTCGCAAAAAACGTGCATTTCGACACTCTCAAAGCAATTAAAATTCATAGGGTACTTCCCGTTGACCCAGAATCCTAAAATTTGGCATAAAGCAAGGTCATATAGTATAGATATAGGAATAAATCTGAAAACAGAAAATTTGTTTTTACGTCATAAAAAAAAACTTTTTTTGCGATTCGAAAAATCTTCAAGACTCCATTCGGGAATTGAACTATTCACATATGTAGGTAAGTTTGTACGGAACCCCCAGTGCGCGAGTCCGACTCGCACTTGCCCAGTTTTTTCTAACGACATCGCTTGTCGCCTTAAAAATAATTTAGATATTGTATATATGCTTGAAATATTAAATTTTACAATTCTCTTAAAGTACGTTCAAATGCTTTAAATTAGATAATACTCTGTTGATTCTGGTTTTCAAGAAATGCAGTGGTTGGAAACAGAGTGGCGGGTTTGTCCCAAAAATGCCGAGAAATAAAATAGTAATAACATTGAAATAAACTTTTTCTATGAATAAAGTTCATAGCACTCTACTTCACTCAGCTTATAAATAATATCTATGTTTTATTTACATAAAAAAATGAATATTCAAGCAAAAATAATCGTTCTCTGACGGTAAAGATACGCAGAACGAAAATTATGTAAAACATCAGAATCTCATTTAAATAGATTATACAGGTAAATATTTTTGCAATGGGTGGTAGGGTTGGTCAAATCCGAAACTACTAAAAATATGGAAATAGCCAAACATACTGAAAGGAGTTCCGGACCCGATTGTCATGAAAACTAAAACATTGGATCAATCTAGCAAAGAATTGAACCCGTTGATTTTCTTTTCTCAATCAAGTTTGGCTCAGCTTCAGTCAAACAGGTTGCAGCTGTTTAGCAGTATTTTACATGAAGTGATTGAACGTGACTCACGAGTGCACGATACTCCCTTGACAGAACTGGTGTCAGTTTTTCTGGCTTCTGTTTATACGTAACGTCTGTCAAAGATCTACAAATGACGCCCGGGACAAACCGGATAACGTGCTTTCCTAGGCACGGAGGAATCTCGGTATTGTCAAGACGGTCGCCCATCTGCAGACCGACCTTGGCATTGCTTTACCATGGGAATCCTTGACCATTCACACCAACTTGAAAAATTTACCCTGTATATCGAATTCAATCGAATTATTATGCAAAAGTATTCATTCTATTTTTAACTAAATTGAACCAGTTGAAAATAAATTGTAAATCTATGCTTTTGAACCAAATGTATTGTTATGGAGATCTCACGTGCATTTCATCCCGATTCGTATTCCTCCCTCCCACGCCAAAACGTGAATGTAACTCGAAAACAAACTGTCAAAATGTATTAAGGATGTTTGCCAAAACTACAATTACCATTGTACTTTGCACCTGTTTGCTAATTACCGAGTGTCCAGGTTGAACTTATACTACATTGGTTTTAGTATATGTGAAACCCGAAACACGTGTACTTAGGTATGTAGTATTTTTATGTAAAGAATGTATGTAGAAAATTTCATAACTGTGTCATGAAAACTCACAAAGTTATAAGCTTGTTATGTTACCTGGTTGTCTGCAAAAATACATGGTCACCGGGCTTTCCGGGCGACTGAGGGATTGTTTTGCTCCCGCACCTAGCTGTGCGCTGGCGCCTAATGTCCGCTATGACCTGCCGGGTCCTGTGTTGTACTTAGTGTCGATGGTGTCTAACTTGTAACATTTTTGGGAAAAAATATAAAATGGTGTAAAAATGATTGGAATCGATTCAGTTACTGATTCTGAACAAACGATATTCATGTTTCGCGTATACTAAAAATGATGTTGTAAATAAACCTAAATTTAAAACCGAGTGCCAGATAGACTTTTTCTCAATAAACTAGATTTTGAACAAGAGTCTTTTAAAGCAATTGTCTTTTTTTTTTTTCAGAATAATCCACGAAGACCTTACTATTAAGAAGAGTTTATGAAGACTAAAATATTCCCGTAGTTAGACAAAGGTTCTGTTTTAAAGGTGTCAAATTGGGTTTAGCGGTGTTTAAAGATATTTCTATTCCTTTTATAAATGGTTGCTATTAATGTTGTTAATTATGCTGCCAAAATGAATTCTGTATTTTATGTGGATGATTTAGTACTTAAGTTCCTTACTTAGTACAGTACAAAGAAACAAACCCTTTATTCGCGAAGCTGACCTCGTTCATAAATGTCTTTACACACAATTAAAATGTTATTTAATTCTTCCAATATTTTAAGATTTTTGTATGTTAATTCAGATTTGACTGAAATGAATATGAAAATATTTAATATAGGTTTTATTTATAAACGTTTATAAATGTCAAGATTTGTATGCATGAGGGTTGGGGGTTATGGAAATATGTTCTGTAGGTAGGTAGTAAGGTGCCTACATTTGATATAGTATTTTGCATTATACTTTCCTTTTTTCTAGTAAATTGAGATTGGCTTTCAGTCAAATGCATAAGCATAATTGTATTTAATATAGGCAACAGTTCAGATTTATAGGTGCAATAAAAACCAATTTAAGCTTGAATTCAAGATCTTAGATTTTGTACCGCAAACTTAATTTGATAGAGTTTAAATTCCATTGTAACAATAATTAAAAATGGTTACTCAAAAACCAACTTAGAACACATTGCTCTAAAGTAGATAGTTGAGTAAGCGGCATTTAATAAAAATTTAAGATCATGAATTCAAGTCGCTCCTTACCCACCCATTAAGTAATAAAAATCCTGTCTTTATTAAAAGATACAGCGATATTATAAGACTAAAGTAAAGGAATATTGTTCTGAAATACAAATTATGTGTGTTGTTCATAACTTATAAGTTGGTTATAGCTAGTTGGCAATAAAGGAGATTTTAATGATTAAGGCATTTCAATGTTTTTATTTTATTTTAATCTATACCTTTGTACGGTTAACTTTTGAATCGGAAATAACAAAACTTTTGTAGGTCCTTTAGGGTAGATATAGTAATCGGTCTGCAAAAGTTTGACGGGCTGTTATTTAGTATTCAACCAAAAAAACACGCCATGTGATAATCGTGACAAAAATACAGAATTCCCATTTTTTTCTTTTCATTATTTTTTTTTATCAAAAAATAACTATCCAAAACAAAAGGCCAAATATATTGATTTCTGAATCAAGTAAGTTGAAAACTACCAAACTGGTGGAAGGCGAAACTGTCAAGTAACAGGTAAAGAATGCACAAATTGAAATGTGACGTCACCATCGTTTACGCACGTAAAAAAGAGAACGAGATGTCCGGGGGGGACATCTCGCTCTCTTTTTTACATGCGTCATCACTCTTCCTCCTTCCAATATTTGAAATGATAATTACTGCTTCATTTTACGTCACAATTGTGTGATGCTGTTTTTAGTGTTATTTAGTATAAAATATTGTACAAAAATAAGTTTAATAAATAAATAATCTTCGTCGTGATATTATACACAGCACAGTAGCTTACATAATATAAGCTGAAGAAACAATAAGGTCCGTATTAATAAACGTTGCTCAACTACGTCCTCAGGTATGATATTATTTGATACCCGATTATACGATGTCAGAATCTCAAGACCATTGCTAATTAATAAACGCATGAGTACAGAATCTCAGTTACCAAGATCAACTCCTCAATGCGCTGTACTCAAGCTGTGCTTATGGTGTGTCCAGACCTGGCGAATGCGAACAGCGCGCGTGCTATCGCGCACGGCTCGTTCGTACGAAGCCCCTACGCCGCGCGCAGTTCGTACGAACATGAAATGCACGCGCGCAGTTCGTAAGCGGTTCGCGAACGGCGCATAATGCCACATCTGGACGCACGGGACGCACTTTAACGTAAACGATTACGTCACATTGACCGAAGTTTAAAATAAAATCCTAAAACACTGAATCTTGAACAAATCTGTATCGTTTTTTGAAATATACAACTTGGCAATCCAAAACGATTTGAGGCATCCCATAAACTTTTTGATAAACGATATCGCAAAGGCCATAAAATATCATCATAGTAGATACTCTATTTTATCGTAATAATTAATTTGACTCAAAATATTTACAAACTCAATGATTCGTGCTACGCTAATCACGACCTCAAGTCCTGGTCGGTATACACTCATGATCTTGCATCTTGAGTAGGTAAGTGCACAGATTGCTGTAAACTTAAGTGTCGAGTTTCGAATATTAGTCGGTCAACACTCGGCTGATGTCGTAAACCTAAGCCGAAACTTGAGCTCAAGCTTGAGCTTGTGAATCTCGTTTATTAATACGACCAGGACCTCAAGATTGGTATCAGGTACGAGATCTTGGGCTGAGGAATGTTTAATAATACGGGTCCAAGATGCACAAATATTTGTTTTGAACCGTGAAACGAATTCGCGACCGAGCACAGATCGCGAAAACTGCATCACCTAGTGAGTCAACACGACGCAAGATCACGAGATAACAGAAAATCGCACATTGATAAGAGCGCGTTCATCGATACTAGATAGATAGTAACGATCAATACTATTAAATGACGGGTAAATAGAATACGGCAGTTCATTTCACTTATAGTGTTTGATTCACTCCCTAGCCTTGCGTACAATGTTTATGAATCCGAGTTATGTGCGGTAGTAAAGATGAATTGGGCGTTTTTCGACTGATCTAATTGTATGATGAGTCAAGCCGTTCTGCAATACCGAACGCCGCAAGCGCTCCGCTCTTTACATCTTCGTTTAAATTTAGAAGCGAGTGACAAAATTTTCATGTGCGAGCGTTATCCATTCAGATAGCTA
This sequence comes from Mythimna impura, assembly GCA_905147345.3. Lineage (NCBI taxonomy): Eukaryota > Metazoa > Arthropoda > Insecta > Lepidoptera > Noctuidae > Mythimna > Mythimna impura. The sequence continues at coordinate 12,975,184 of LR990356.1, read as the reverse complement.
ATTTTTAGTTTTGAAACGGACTTCAAAGTGTACACATAGTGAATTCTGTGTTACTGGATGTTTATTATAAAACAGTTTTTATTACGTAGTGTTAAGGTGTAGAGCACAATGCCAGGGTCAAAAAAGCCGTTGCCTATGCGCAAGAGTGCGAGTTGTCAGGTGTATAAGTTTGTTAGCCACATTAACTCTAGCAGCAGTGAGACATCGGCGTCGTCGAGCTTGTCAGAGAATTATGATACGCCACTCAGAAGGTAAGAAATTCAATTGATTGATCATTGTCATTTAAACACTCGATTTATCAACAAGAAAACAAAACTTAATCTTTTATCGTTCGCTCGTTTTCACTTACGCTTGGCTATACCTGGATTAATTCTAAATAAATATTGTTGCATTGTTTAATTTTGAACTCTCGGTGCTGTGTCGAGCGTTGATAATCCAACAGCGCCTAAATACTTCCATCTGGGTATTATCTGGGTATCTGTGAAAACGAGCATTAGGTTTATTTGAATTCAGAATTTGAGATAAGTATCAAATGGAATAACTAACTCTTTTTCAAACAATACAAATGGTTAGATACTTATAATAAGCATAATCAGCCTCATAATGTTCCCACTGCTGGGTCTCAGGCCTCCACTTTGGAAGAGGGAATAAGCCGTACCTAATCCACCACGCCGGCTCTGTTTGGGTTGGTAAATGCCACTTTTTTTTTTAAGGTGGGAAATCATCCAATGACATTCCCCCGTCCTTTTCGTGTCAGACTTACTGACTAAAACCCACTCCTGTTCCTTCTTTGCCCTCGTTCCAGGGCCCCGGGGTTCTATTTCGCATCACCCATGGCCCCAGAAGGCTTCGACCCTGCTGGGCCCCTACGTTGCTGACATCTCCTTGAGGCGCGCGTGGAACACTACGCGCCGTCGACGACTTGGGCTCGGTCCGGAGGGTTACCGGACGGTCGGACGGCGAGCTACCCATTGCTCGTCGTCCGCAAGCCCGCGCCTACGGTGGCCGGAAATCGGGATCGGAATCACGGCGGCTGGGGCGCGAGGGCCATTGCCTCGCGCGTGCGGCCGCCTCCTTTGCTAGCATTACTACTTTGCAGAAGGAGGCGACCGCCTGCCACTCCTCCTCGCTCCGGACCATGGCCTGTTCCAAGGCCCGGCGCGAGAGATCGCTGTCCCCGAGCGCCCCCACGAGGACACGGCGGTGCTCTGCCTAGACGGGGCACACCTCTACCGTATGCTCCATCGTGTCCTCCGGGCGGTCCACACAATGGTGACACCCGGGCGTTTCTTCCGTACCAATCCGGTGCAGGAATCTCCCGAATGACCATGTCCGGTGAGAACCTGCTTCATGCGGAAGGTAAGGACGCCGTGTTGTCTTTCCAGTCACTACTCAAAGAGGGTACTTACCGCCATAATTGTGGCGTGCTCATGGTAAATGCCACATGTCTTTGAATTTTTGGTTCTACACGGTGCGGTGTCTCAGAAAAAATCTAACTTTTGTAGAACTAAAACTAAATATGTAGTAGATTATGTGGCTAAGGGGATAAAGCGGTGTCTTTAAGTTGCGGGTGGCATGTTGAATTCCAAACGAAACGTTAGGTTGCTAAGATTTAATCCCTAACGGTGTTAGGGACTTATATAATTAAATCCCAAATACCTACTAAAATAGGAAAAAACCGACGAGAAATTCCACCACTGGGGGTCCAGAATCATGTACTGGATCCATGGTATTCGTTTGTGCGTCGATGTCAAAGACACCTGATATACGTTAAATTGTGAAAATACTTTTTGAAAATAACAGACAAGAAATCAACAACATTCCTATTCAACTTCCGAGGCGCGTTTTCATGAATATTAGTGATCGCTTTGAAGAATGCCGGAGCTGCGAAGGACGATATTTGCATATTGTAATTTTCTCATATTTTAAGTTTCTATTTTTGTCATTTAACGCGTATCTACCTATCATCGTCATCATTTCAGCCGAAAGACTTCCACTGTTGGACATAGGCCTCCCCCAAGCGTCTCCACAACGACCGACCCTGTACGTCTCGCATCCACCGCATTCCCGCGACTCTCACCAGGCCGTCGGTCCACTTTGTGGGAGGCCTTCCAACGCGTACCTTTATATAAATTATATTTGCAAGTTTTTTGTGCATTTATAAAAGTTAGTTTTTTTTCTGAGGTACCCAGTTCAGTTCGACATACCGGTTTCCTCTCGATGTTTTCCTTCACCGTTCGAAAGCTGTAGTAATGAAATAATGTAGGTACACAAAGTAAAGCGTCTGCTTGAGTTTGTAACTTTGTACCCACGACGTACAACTCGTAAGTTGGGGTCGTTACCATTGGGCTGCTACTGCTCTAAATGGTTATCTACTTAAAATGTACACAACGCTATAGTCAATAGGTATCTACTGGAGGTGGTGCCGATGTATAGAAATCATCTCGACTTATGAATTTAAGAACAGGTTGTCTTATTTACTAACATCCTAATTAAAGATAGGTAATAAGCATAATAGGTGTAGGTCATCTTAGGCAGAGGTACTTACCTACACAGATTTTCGTAGGTATAACGGTACGGGTAGGTAAGTACGGTCAACGAAAAACCTTCAGGATGACATATCAAAATTTTCCTTATTTTTCAATTTAAACCAATTTTCTTTGAAATGTTCGTCAACAGAGCCTCGAAATTTTGTGAAAGAGTTTATTCGATATGGAACCAGCAATAGCAAATTCTGAACTAATTGTGCTCTACTGGTGCAGGTAATTGCTGTAAGGCATTTCGATTTAGAGATAAACAAATAAATAAAACACGCGTCCCAAATCGTTGGAAAGAGGTAGATAGCTATTCTATGACAGTTTTACTTGTAATCTTTATTTTTTTTTTATCTCAATGGAAACTAGATTGTCTTTGTTCTACCTACTTCCCACATCAGCTGATATTTCATTTAACGATTTTCAAGTACTTACCTAGCCACCTTGAAACCAACTTATCGTAAGAAGGTATTGAATGTTTCAGGAGTAACGGTTATGGCCACTGAACGTTACAAGAAGCTATAACAGTGCGGGCATAAATACCATGGTCATAAATACTGAAACCATTACTCTTTACAAAGTAGGTACCGAGAAGTTTACTACCCCCATTATGACTATTATTTATTACATTAATGCAAACGCGTTTTTGTTACTTATTTTATTTCAGTCGAATAGTTCTCGAGATTAGCTCTTTTTTTCAGTTAGTATTTAGAAAATCGATGCTCTTCGTATGGTTAGATGGCCTAAACATGTCTTTAACTTCCTTTTTTATGTGGGATATCATCAAATAAATCTTCCCGCTTTGGGTAGAACGAGAGTGACTATCAGACTTTTATTGAATAAAACTCACTAGTTTTCCTTCTGTTTTGACTGGCCTGTTGGGCTAGTGGTTAGTGGCCCGACTACTATGCCGGAGGTCGTGGGTTCGATTCCCACCCAGGACAAATGTTTGTGTGATGAGCACAATCATTTGTTCTGTGTCTGGGTGTAATTTATCTATAATATGTATTATGTATGTATTTTAAATAATTAAGTATGTTTATCAGTTGTCTAGAACTCATAACACAAGCTCTGCTTAGCTTGGGACTAGACGGCGTTGTGTGATAGATCTAATAGTTGTGTGAATATCATTATTATTATCCTTAGTTGTCCTTGGCGTTCTAGGCCGCGGTAAAGCTAGAACTACATTATACTAACGAACACGTGTAACACGCCTGATTTGTACGTAGAACGACGTCACGTGGCGTAGATCAAGTGTAGCTCTACAAGTCTAGTTTCCATATAAAATGTATAGAGATCGACGCGCCCAGATCGGCGTGTGTGGCACGTGTGAGCAGTGTAGTTTTACTATAACTCCTTTGAATAATCCAGCAGCCCTGGCAGGTAACCGTTAGTTATCCTAAAGTTATGTTTGAGTCAAACAATATCCATCTACAGAATAATCGAATGTAATAAGATTCATGTATAGGCACTTATGTGCAATCAGCACCAAAAGATTAAGGCTCGTGCCTCACTGGGACGCCCGTGGCCGTGTTGCCAGTTCGGGCAACCACCTCACCTGGCCACGCATCACCATTAATTTATTTACATCATGACCTGATTATTAGGCCGCCATGTCGTGCCCAGTGAAGCCGGTCCTAATTAAACACGGCTAATTTTTAAACGCCTACTTTTTAGACCTATCTATTCTTAGACTTAGTTGACACAATTTTCTCGGTAATCTGCTTTCATTTGTTATATAAAGTTAATAGATTCTTAAAATTTCAGATAGGTACTACTTCTGTTCAGGTTTTCATTAAATATTTTTCTCAATCATTAAAAAATTAAAGTGTTGATCGACTTTTGTTGGCGACTGTGCGAAAGATGAATGTACTGTAAAAAAAAAAACTGGGCAAATGCGAGTCGGACTCGCGTACTCAGGGTTCCGTACGGTACAAACTACAATTCCTGAATGGAGTCTCGAAGATTTATGTGACGTAGGTAACAACAAATTTACTGTTTTCAGATGTATTCCTATACCTGTGCTATAAGACCATGCTTTATGCCAAATTTCAGGATTCGTGGTCAACGGGAAGTACCGCATGAATTTTGATTCCTTTAAGAGTATCGAAATATACGTTTTTTGCTGTATCTTTTTTATTCGTTAACTTAGAAGGTTGATTTTTTCACAGATTCAAGGGACCGCAGACCTGAGTATATAGTATACATATAGATTTAATTTCAACTCTATATCTCCACGCGTTCTCGAGGTAAATTGTCACTTCAGTCAGACAGACAGACAGACGGAAAACAAAGTGATCCTATAAAGGTTCCTTTTTTTTTCTTTTGAGGTACGGAACCCTAAAAAGACTTTCAATTCATGATAGTGTCTACGTGTAAGATAAAATTTATTATCTATCTACATGTATCAAGTTGTCAAATTGATATCAAAAGCGTTGTGTATTTACCGATCTACCCACACGTCCAGGCATCCAGGGTGAGCCTGACCCTTTTATGGCTAGATCCGTAGATATCTACAGCTACCTAATGCTAGCCACACACGACCCTATTAACCGTCAAGTTTGCAGCCGACTAACGTCATGCATACCTACTTGACTTCTTATACGTACAGCCTAGTAGACTTGTCACAGACATACCGTCAAATTTACCTGACGCCCGATTCAACCGCGCTGCAACTAACCAGAGGCCCTACCACGAGCTCTTAACGCTATCCATTTAACGACCTTAACTGCCCCCCTAGCCAAGTTACAACCATTTCGTTTCGATTTTCTTTTCGTTGATCGCCTCTAGTCGGCCACGCCTCCTATTCCTTTGTTCTGACTGAGCGTTGAGATGACGTCAGAATAAAGGAATCGGAGGCGTGGCCTACTCGAGGCGATCGACGAAAAGAGAATCGAAAGTCGCTAGGGGGGCTGAACTGTTATAGGGATAGAGCTATATGTACCTATAGGATGTATAGTTCCATCCCTTTTTCTCGCTCCCATGCCAGACATTTAAACACGTTATAGTAAGGCCTTTGAAGGTAAACTGGATCGTGTGTGACTGGCTTAAGCACGTATCAGGTCGGTTCATCCAAGATATAAAGCACCTATTAAGGTTAAGGTAAGGCTTACCCTAATTGGGTTAGTTAAACAGCGACCTTCTCTCGAAGGATGGGATGACCCGCTCTGACCCGCAGGCCGCAACCCTGTACGATGTGTGAAGGTTGGGGAGGAGTTGGGTCGATAGACGTAATATTTCAAAAACTTGTGGGTTTGAAGTACTTATAACTCTGTTTAATCCTTTGGGGATTACAAGGGTGATGTTATTTTTATTTTTTTGGAAGTTAGTTTCTTTTAGGAAGAGGTTTCTGGTAGGTACCAGAAACCTCTTGAAAATTTCTTGAAGAATTTGGTTATTCTTCAGGAGCAGCGGGATTGTTCGAAAGAGTTAGTCACCGCGGCTCTGAAACGCATAGGGCAACTGAAGGAACACAGGTGGATTTTAGTCAGTTAAAGTTTAACACTCCCTCTCGTTCGACCCAGATCGGGAGTATTTATTTTATGATTGTCACCTCTTTTTACATGAATTGTTTAATCACTGCCTGTACCGTGTTAAGTCTTGGTGTAGGTACAATAAAGAATTAAGTATTAGGTAAGAGGAGTCTAATTACCTAAGGGCTGCCTATTAAAGCTGGTCATCAATGTCACAGATTGTTTTATGAGGAGGAGGCCATTCATATCTTCTTGGCCGTGACGACGTGTTCGGCTGGTCAACCGATAAAATAACAAACCGTACCTAGCCGACATTTTCGCATCAAATGAAGACTTTATTTTTTAGTATTCATAGGCTTGTTTAACCACAATATCACAGGATGGTAAACGATGATGCAATAGATGGGGGACGCTTGCCTAGAAATAACCTTACAACTATGTGATCTTATTTCGTTACCTATCAGGTTTCCTACAGTTTCAGTGAACAACACTTTACAACTATGGTTTGTGACAAAATAAACGTATTCGATGAACTCTGGCACCCAATGTAAGATTTAACTTGTGTTTGGGGTGCGAGCGTCCTCGCCTATCATTTGAACATTTCATAACATTAATCTTAAGAAGAGCACAATATATTTAAAATATTAATAAAAGATTTTTTCTTTAAATGTGGTATGTGTGAAGTGTGAATGTTCATATTGTGATTGTCCATTCAGGGGTCAATTCTCAGTGACAAATGCAAGGGCTATATTTTATGTACCTACGCGGGTGAAGACGCGGGCATAAGCTAGTCTCTAATAAATAAGAATAACTAAAATTCTAAATCCTATGGATTTTTCTGTACATATTTTTTTTTAATGAGATTCTTTTACACGGGCGTTCATCTACTTAAATTGCATTTTAAGCTTTTGTAAAGGGAGGCGCAGTATAATATAAAATGATTGGGAACTCCACACCTATACCTACAACGTGAGAGACGACAAATATGCCATCATTCATATGTTATGTATGAACAACTTTTATAATGAGACCCCCCGACCAATACTGAAAACGGAGAAAGCAATTAGCTGTTCAGTAGATACAATTAAGACTTATTGAAACTTAGACTAGGTACCTATTCAGTGGTAACATAATTATGTAAGTGTATTCAATGGTAGTATTACGAGTATTTTCATTTATTAAGTTACGGTCGTCTCCACATTACATATTGTGATCATGTTAGCCACATTGGTAACCTACTTACCTATTGGATAAAACACGTTTCACGCAAGGATATAGTAAAATGTGTTAACGATTGTATGCTGACGTCATAGCATGGATGGCGCGAATGTGCGATTCATAGTCTAAGGTCGTGGCCGACTGGCGCTGGTGAAGGCGAAGTGACGAGAGTGGTACGTTTTTGCATTCGCACGAAGAAAATAAACAAATGAGAAATAAACAAATGAGAAATAAGGACAGATCGAAAGCAATAGACCTCTGGTTTCTAACCTGGGAGTAACCTCTGTGGGGGTAAGACTGATATTCTGTTATTCAACTATATTTATTGGTAACATGAGGTGCAAGATCGAAAAGTCGAAATTCGATCGATCTAGACTCGTTCCGGAGGGACTGCCTAGAGAAAGAAAAATTCAAAGAGTATTGGAAGCATGAAGCAAGTAACCAGTTATTTGCTTCATGCTTGGAAGGCTATGGAGGAGACATTTTCCCAGCAGAGGGACAGTATAGGTCAATTTAAAAAAAAGTAGTAGTTCAAAGGCCTATATTTCCGGAAGTGGATAACTTTTCATCTGACATGATCGACCAAGGAAAATCTACAGGTCGATCCTACTGATTCGGAAATCGAAATGAAGAAGTAATTTGCTCGCAGGTAGCTAAAAGATATGAGTACCAAACTACTCACATATACAAAACTGTTTGATTAAATAAACAAATTCACCACTTAAGATAAATAATAAAGGTACTTACTATAAGGTATGTAATATCTATCTATATATATAAAAGAGGAAACTGACTGACTGACATATCAACGCATAGCCGAAACTACTGGGATTAGGAGCGTGAAATTTTGCACAAGGTTTCCTTTTATGACGTAGGCGAGCACTAAGGAAGGATTTTCCAAAATTCACTCCCTAAGGGGATGAAGCGGGGGTCTAAAGTTTGTATGGAGAAACCTTCATTCACCCGAGTGAAGCCGCGGGCAGAAGCTATTCTTACTATAAATTGTGAGGTTAGATATATACGTGGTATTAGAGACTAGCGACTCGCCTTTTATCGGCTTTTATCTACTTGTAAGGTATACCTACCTAATACCCTCTGTCTATTGATGAAAACCGTATGAAAATTCGTTCAGCAAATTTTGAGTTTATCACGAACAGATAGCCTGACTCGTTGGGGGTAAACTTGTGTGTGACTGTAACATCAATCACTAATTAGTCATCGAAGGACTGTAAGAAAAAAAATGAATCATTGAACTAGTACAACATTTATTATCTTTAAATTTATTTTTTCTAATTAAAAGATTTTATAATTACAACTTAGGGTTTAGATTGTATGGTTATTTATTACCTACATGAAAGCTTTATCATGATTTTAAGTGAAGTCAATGTTTATGTTATTTTAGTATTGATAACCTATCTCCAATAATACATAGGTACACGCGTGACTAACACAATGTTTGAACACCTGGCTCCCATAGGTAGATATCTAGATAAAGCCATAAAGCTGATTTTTCTTAGTAAATCGACACTGCTATCGCACAAGGCTGGTGACGAAGAGGTTAAGTATAGAATAAATACTACGACGTAGTACGACGGTACAATTTAGGTACCTGATCATAATCAGGATTGAAGGACTCAAAACTGACTCACTAGGTCAATTAAGACTTAGCAAACAAAGGCAATATAGAAGTTCGAAGACCAAAAGTGCTCCAGAAAGTACAGTATGGGTTATAAGGCCTGATAAAAATCGCAGAAACTTCTGGATACGAGAAACATTCTACCGACCTAAAGAAAGAAAGAAAGAAAGAAAACATGTTTATTCTGCCTGAATAGACGCACAATTTGTTACAAATATACGAGTACAAAAACCAAGTTCCCTGACAGGCCATGTGTGTATGGGGCATAACTATTTTACATCACTAGGACCATAGACAACACAGTTGACCTCTGATGAGACTTCGGAGAGGCCCACGTCCAGCATTGGATACCCTTCGATTGATGATGAATTTGGAAGTAGACTACCTAGTTAGTAGTACCGAGCTTTTTCCCCGAGTTGGATACTCTACTTTTTACACCATTTGTGAGACAATTAAAAAACAATTTACTAAAACAAATTATATATTTGAGAAATATAAGTATTATTTACACATGCAATTCGACATACATTTTCACTGTTTTTCATACAACCGCTCTTACTCGATTATGACGTTATTGCACATTTTTCATTACAGTATCTTGGGGATATTATCTAGGCTTCTATTGAAATCAATTTGTAAATTTGTGTAAAAGTAATCCAGTAAAGACCTCTGAAAATTTGCTAAATATTGCATTTTTTTATTTTCTATTTTGCATGAACTTTGCTTTGACACTTCATAATATACTCAAAATTTAAAAAAGTCAAAAAATATTACAATAACAACAATTTTTTTCAAAAACTTTTAAGGGTTTAAATAAAAACACGTATTTCCTGGAACAACTTTTGTGAAATATTCGAGTAAATCACAGAATTACTGAATGCTAACAGAGTTTTCAGGCGTTATCTCTCTTTTTTCGCGTTGCCTCTTCGTCAAACATCGCGTTGGATTTTGTTAGATGAAGTAATAAGCTTTGAAACCATGCTCGATGTTGACGATAGGCGAGTGAAAAAGGAGCCTCTTAACTATCACTCGATAATTGTTTTGAGATTTGAAACAAACAAAATTCACTACTTTAAGATTCTATAGTTTTAATTTTCTATATCGCCCCCGCTCTTTCATTACTATTTTTAAAGACTCGTCGGTATAAACCACATTTTATTCTTTTTTTTTGTTAGTGGCCAGTTTGATTTTTGAATAAACTTGTTTTCATTACTCATACTTTGAAAGTAGGTCTAAAGTTGCCTGAGGAGCGGGTTGAAAGTAATACTTTTCATCCCTAGGGAGAATCGCTTTCAACTGACAGCTGCTGTCAAATTATTTAAAAAAAAAATTGTTCTATCTTCACATTTAGCTTATTGAACCATGGTCCAACTTTCTATACAGCCATTTAAATACAGCGCGATGTAAAAAAGATAAGTAATAATTAAAGAATATATTTTTTTAATGACTTATTTTATTCAACTATTTTTTTAAACTCTATTAAAAAAAAATATTTAAGAATTTTTTTACTAATGAAAATGAAAAATAACGCCTGAATAGCTGGCCGGCCGCAGAAAAAAAAAACAAAAATAGGCGGGAAAGTGGCAATCCGGCAATCCGATCTTCTTTTGTTTTTTCGAGTTGTAGAGTTTTGTTTACATTTCCGTACAGAAGAGATTAATTTGTATTAACACGATAAGTTCATCAGATTCAAATATGGATTTAACGCCTGATTTCATAAGAGAAGAGGCCAAAGCAGTAGTGGAAAACCTTTTACCGCCTAAATCAGTCGAAAGATACCTAAAATCATACGACTCAGGTTTTACAAGCTTTTTATTTTATTTTTACTTTCCTTGTATTCGTAATGAAAAGCACAGTGTTTACCTCGGGCTAAAGACTTATCTAGTCCAGTAGTCCCTCGAACTATTTGCGAACTCGCTACGCTCGGACTAACTCCCCAAACTCCAAACTCCTTCTCGGGACTAAATAAGTTATTTTCACCCCTAGGGTAACAATGTACTATTGATGCACGTACATTTTACATCTGCTTAAAGTTTTAATTAGTTAAGTGTTTTTGTATATAATTTTGTATATATACATTATTGTGTCTAATAATATCTTAAATAAACAATGGGCTAGTAACTTAATGTGTGTGTGTGTTTTTTTTTTATATAATGGTTTTTGACATTCCAAATTCAAATTTCATTAAGTATTCCCTTGGGATCGCCCATACTACATTATCTCCCTAGGGACAGAATGACTTGCTCTAAGTGATGGTTGTATGACATTTAAAAGGGCATTATCGAGCAGGTGGTGTAAAAAGTATATAATGTAACTTTAGCACTGGCAGGTAAATTAATTTAGGGCCTTTTATTCCATACAGGTTCAATCGGATCCTACGGACATCCGTGGCGCGGCATTGGCCCCACTTCAAGAGGAACAATGCCATGGCACTCAGCAGGTCGAGAGGACGCTCCGTGTCGGACACAGGACTTTGTGAAATCGTTGAGAAGGGTAAGGAAGAGTTAATCATTCCTATAGTCTGGCAAGCGAGAGTTTGTGAGTATGATTCTTGGTACCTACTTCATGGTTACACAGGTTTGTTGTCTTGAAGACGTACGAGTAGGAACCTAAATCAACTTAGGTAATTTTTTTTTTTTTTGTTAATTGATATAAACCAGTGCTTGACTGCGATCCCACCTGATGGTAAGCAGTGATGCAATCATTGATGGTGAGGCGCACTAGTTTATTAAGAGCCTATTCACTCTAGCCTTGATGACACCTAAATTATAGTTGGACGGGAAGACCGCAGCAGGCAAATTGTTCCAGTCCTTCGATGTACGCGGTATAAACGACGAGGCGAAACGCTTAGTCCGGACCGTTGAAGTTTCAACAACGTAAGGGTGGATACTTGCCGTACGTCACGTTGTCCGATGGTAGAAAAATAACCGCAAATGGCAACTGAAGGAACATGAGTGGGGTTCAGTCGGTAAAAGCCCGACACTCCCTTTAGCTCCACTCAGAGCGGGAGAAATTATTTGATGATATCCTACAGTAAAAAAAAATCTAAGTAATTTAGAACATAAGTTGCTACCCTAATCTTGCCTTACTCTAAGCTTGTCTACCCTAATCACCTTAACCCTCGAAGAAATTAAACCAAACACAAGAGGTGTATGATTTGTACTCGTAGAAAAACAGGGCTTTTGGGCCTCACAGGTAGAGACTTAATTTAGTGTAGTAGTGACATGCCAGCTCTGTCATAAAAATAGCCATGTCAAATGTTAACCCGAGTAATTCAAATCAAAGTAACAATAGTTATAAAACATTATGATTCAATCCCTGATATGAAACAAAGAGGTATTGAAATCACGAAAGACTTTAATAAAAATGAAAGTAAAATGTAAGAGATTGATGCAAAATCACGCAACGCTTGTTAAATCTCGTGACTAGAAAGAATTGATCGCTTGGAAACTAATTCTTTAATAAAATCGCGATAATATGGAAGGTCAGGCAAAAAATATAATGCTTACAAATGTGTGTAAAAGTATTTTTTTATAGTAATTAATCATAGTTCCAAGTGGCCTTCACTTTTAATTATTCTTGAATAAATAAACTTTTATAAGCCCAGACGTTTGTTTACGTTTCATACTTGCCATTTTAAACATTCGACTCTCTACGTGTTTTCCCCACTAAAACTGAAAGTGTCAGGGGAAATCCAATGTCTACTAAACTATTTCGAGAGTCTAGTTGTCGCCAACAAAATTATATAAGTAATTCATAATTTTGCCCGAGACGTAATTACAGTGTGTAGGTAAGAGATAGCTCATGTATTAACCCGCAAATGAGCAGAAGTCTTTATCAAAGATGAAAATTAGTGCCTGTCGCATTAAATAAGATTACAAAACTTCCCTCTCTTCATTCTCATCATATTGTTAGATACATATCGTCAAATCAATCAATCAATTTTTTTTTTTCATAATTTAATCATTTGTATATGGTCATTGATAAACATAGAGGTACCTTGCGACGCCATTTCGTAACTCCCGTAAATCCCGGCAACAGTATGGCTCCGTGAGTCTATACAAATCAAACAGTTTTTTGTTTCTCTTGTAAAACTTAGAAAAGCTTGACAAAAGAACATTGTCAAGCTTTTTTTTTTTTTTTTTTCTTTAAAAAGTTATTGCATACTTTTTAATGTGTTGTTCTTTCTTTAAAAATAATGCAATAACGAACGTAGCGAGCTCGAAAAATTGTGATGCATCTCTAATATGCATCACAATGCATCGAACGAGATCTATTTAAAAAAAATATTCTAATGTTTAAAATACCTATTTCGTTGAAAATCAGATGGTGCATAAGCACCCCGCCAAATGGGTATTAGAAAAATTCTAGCAGCGGCAAATAGTAAAGCGGCCCATCTTTTTAATCAATATTAGATTTATTTTGGTGAACAATTACCTGAACAAAACATTTAAATACCACATCTATGGTAATTTTTCACGCAAATTGCGGCGCCGCATTCCTCATAATTCTTACTCCCACAGGTTCAGCCGTAGCTTACCTGGACATACAAGCGGTGTCACCCCGGCGCTCCCTGCAGACGATTGGCAGGGAATCAAATGACGTACCCACGCTTTTTATCACGTGAGTTCAGTTTGACATTTGCTGGCTTCAGGCTTGTGCACACTGAATGCGATTCGATAATCCGATCCATCCAAAATGCTATCCCCGAACTAGGCCAAATTCCACTAATTTTGAAAAATCTCAGTAACAGTCTCAGTTTAATTTTGAATTTTAGACCAATTTTTCATAGCAAGCGTGTTGAAAAATCATAATCAAGGAATTGTTAACAAATTAGTGGAATAACCGCCTTGATCTGTAGAACGATTTGCGACTTACAGAGCGGTTTTGAATCGCACAAAATCGCTAATTAATCAAAACCTTTGTCATGCAAATCTTTTTGTTCCTACCCATATCCCATTTTAATTGGGGTCGGCGCAAAACGTTTTCTTCTTCCATTCTATCCTGTCACCCGTCACACTATCACTAACTCCCTTTTCTTTCATATCACTCCTCACACAATCCATCCATCTTTTCTTTGGCCTCCCTCTTTTTCTCCATCCATCTACACGTAATACGTACACTCAGAACTTTTTAGTAACATGCCTTTCAACTTTTCAGTCACTGGCGCCACTTTCAAACTTCCTCTAATATAATCATTTCTCACTTTATCCATTCTCGTCACACCACACATCCATCTCAACATTCACATCTCCGCTACATGCAGTCTTTTTTAATCCATCTTTTTCACAGCCCAACATTCTTCATTATTATTACATATTGTAAATTTTACCCTTCAACTTGAGGGGCATCCGTGGGTCACAAGTTTTTTCCATGACCTTTTGCCATTTCATTCATCTTGCGTTGATCCGATGACATCTCGGTCCTTGGATGAGCGACCTGAGATACCGAAAGGCGGAGCGGATCGGTGTGGGCGTTTCGGCGAGAACTAAAGGCACTGAATTGGAGAGATCCCCGAAATCGCAGAACAAGTATTCCGTTTTGCTTCTACTCAATTTCAGGCCAACACTCTACAGTCGGTGCCACCACACCTCCAATCTGTTCTGGACCTCTAGGCCACTTTCGGCAACCAGCACAATGTCATCGGCAAACAGCATACACCAGGGAGCCTCTTCCTGAATGTCCGACGTCAGAGCGTCCGTTATCATCAGGAAGAGGTAAGGGCTGAGAGCCGACCCTTGATGTAAGCCGACAGCTACATTGAAGCTGCCAGTGTTGCCTGGACTTGGGTACTGCATCGACTGCACATTGCTCGGATCATCTGCACAGGCATACCTTTCTCTTTAAGAGCTCACCACAGAACCTCACGAGGTACCCGGTCGTATGCCTTTTCGAGGTCAACGAATACCATGTGCAAATTTTTATGCGCACTTTTTCATGCAAATCGAATGTTCAATTAAATTTTTATATTTCTCATTAATTAGCATTATCTTTTACTCGCGTAGTTAAGGAGTACTTATTAAAGAAATCCATCCATAATTTAAAAAAAAAAAAACAAATCCAAAAAAAAAATTATGATAAAAGTAAAAAAATAATTTCTTTCAGTCCATCCAAAGGTTGTCTGTAAGAAATTGCCTTGTGTCATAAGACCGCCCATTGTACACTTATGTTTATAAATGTTAGTCCTGTATTTTCTGTTTATGTGGTGTATAATAAAGAATATAACAAATAAATAAATAAGTATTTACTTTCATAAATTACGCATTGGAAGCCCTAACCAAGACTAGATCTGATCGCTCTCTGTGTGCACAAGCTCTTACGGCGGGTATAGATTAATATCTTTGTTGTGTCTGTGCTTAAACTAATCTAATATATGGGAGACTGTTTTGACTGCGAAGTGCGGAGATTTCGGTACGTTTCAGTTTCATCTGATGCCAAACATTGCAGGATGTTGTGTTGGTGCAGCACCGGATGACCGGAACCCATTTAGAACTTTCTGTTGTAAATATTTCAAAGAAAATATTTTAGAAGTGTAGTCTAGTCTGAAGGAGTATTGGCAATGTGTTCTCGAAGCGTGAGCATAGTATCACTAACAGTAGAAGACACTTGTCGAAAGCCTTATTAAAACCGCAATTTTGAATTTTTTGGGACTGCTTAGCACCGATAATTTAGGTGTTTTCTAGTATTAGTGAAAACGGGAAGGTACATACATATTCTTTCTCTGTATCAAACCTAACAAAGACGAAAACGCACAGAACGTTTTGGAAACCCTTTTATTATGCTTGTGCGCAGGGACTCAAACTGTAACCGTAATAAGTGTTTTTAACACTGTTTTTTAAAACAGTTTTAACAGAAAAACACTTTTAAATGTAACAGATACAATAATGTTACCGAATCAAACTGTAACCTTTTATATGTGTTAATATGTATAACTGAAATAATCAGTTTTAGTATAGCTTTAGGTATAAGTAATTGCACAGTGTGGCAACAACGCGTGGCCGTAAGAGTGTAAGAGGCGTGTTGTCAAAGCCTACGACGATCTTCACTACCTACACACACACTAGTTGAAGTTCCTGTGCAATTATATCACTAAAATGCTTATTTCTTGGACCCACCTGATGGTAAGTAGTAATGCAATCATTGATGGTGAGGCGCACTAATTTATTGAGAGCCTATTCACTCTAGCCTTGAAGACACCTAAATTATAATCGGACGGGAAGACCGCAGCAGGTAAGTTGTTCCTGTCCCTCGATGTTCGCGGTATAAACGACGAGGCGAAACGCTTAGTCCGGACCGTAGAAGTTTCAACAACGTAAAGGTGGATACTCGCCGTTCTTCAGGTTGTCCGATGGTAGAAATGAGATGGTGGAATCAAGTCATGCAATTCCCGCGCACACTTTCCAAAATGCGTCCTGTAAAACACCGAAAGGCTGGCTACCCTACGCCAGTGCTCAAAGATTTCTAAATTGGACTTAACCCGATCTGGATCACCAATTAGCCTCTTCGCACGCCTTTCCACCGAGTCCAAAGCTTCCAGGTGGCATTTTGCAGCACCAGCCCTTATGTGGCTGCAGTACTCCACACACGAACGGACCTGTACTTTGTATAACATTAAAAGCTGTCCCGGTGTGAAGTACCGCCGGACCTTTGCAAAAATGCCGAGTTTCCTGGCTTGGCTTTGGACTCGATGAACCGCCCAAAGTTAAGGTCTGAGAACTCCCAAGAGCTAAAGGCGGTCGGTGTACTCCAGGAATACAATCTGAAAAGCAGGAGCCAAAGAGAACGGGCTCCTTTTAGCGGTGAACAGACAAACTTGTGTTTTGGCGGCGTTGAATGTCACCAGATCGGCTTCACCCCACTTGGAGACTGCCTGAAGTGAGACATTCGTACGCTGTACCATAGCTTTTCTCTCGGACCGGATTAGCTCCTTACTAGCCCGAGTACTTGGCAGGTATCTCTCTACAACTGTGCTATCATCTATCTGCATACCCATAGATACCGGGCATCAGCAGATCGTTGATATGCAGCAGGATGAGAGTTGCAGAGAGAACAGACCCCTGAGGAATTCCGGCATTAGTCGTTATAGGCTCTGATGAGCACCCATCGACAACAACACGGAGAGATCGTTCACCCAGGAAGTCTTTTACCCAGTTAATCAGACTAAAGAAACGGCAACGGTTTCCCCATTGCTCTCGAGGGTCTCGCTCCAAAAGTGGGTAGCATAGATGCCGCAGGTTCGCGCGATGCACGAGAGAAGTGAAAATAACGTTATTCAAATCATTTTGCCAGTCCTTCTACTCAAGCGGCCTGTGCGCCTGGGCCTGTGAGCGGGATGTTTGTTGAAGCGCGCACTGATGGTTTCCAGGCCATCATGCGCAAAAAAGCAGCTTCCCTGCTGGCCCGTATATGGAGTAGCAACAACAGCATTCTGAACGCAATTGCTGTACGTTTTGACTGTCCCTTTCAAAATTATTGGGTCATGTCTTGTAAAGGTGTGACCAGTCATGGCAAATAAAATAAAATAATATTTGTACTAGGTTAAGTTTTCTATGGGTCTATGCCACCCGAAATAAAGTTATTATTATTATTATTATAGATTAGTAGGTCCCCAGTAGACCGATTGTGGCGAAACCCATACTGTCGGTCACTGAGGCGATCTTTACCTTCCAGATATGCTACGAGGCGCGAGTTCAATACACGCTCCAATCTGACATATTAGAAAGAAAAGAAAGAAGAAAAGAAAGAAGAAAGAAAAACATTTTATTTGGCGGAACAAGGCGCAAATTTAAAATTAACAAAGTATAAGCACACTATGTGAAAGAAATATGCGCCACATCCGGAGTAATTATGGAGTTTATTGAAATCGGCCGATAGTTGGCAGGATCGGCACGACTGCCCTTATTGGGCACGGGTTGCACGTTGGCAAGCTTCCAGGACTTGGGCACTATACCAGTCCTAAATGAGAGGCGATACAAGCACGTCAATACAGGAGACAACTTGGGTGCACAAGCTTTGAGAACAATCGCTGGTATACCATCTGACCCACTAGCCTTATTTACGTCTAGACAACACAGTGCTCTCAGAAACTCTTCGTTCCTTATGCGAACCTCGGGCATCGAAGTGTCGCATTGAGGCAGAGTCGGTGAAGTAGCACTGCTAGTGTCAAGACGAGATTTATGGGCGAAGAGAGATGCAAAGAGACCTACTTTCTCTCTCGCCGTATGAGCCAGTGTTCCATAAGGTTTAACCAACGGAGGCAATGAGGGCCGACAAAAGTTCACTTCGACCGACTTGGCAAGGGACCAGAATGCTCTGCTACCGGACGGCTGTGCAGAGAGCTTTGCGCCAATATGAGTAATGCGGTCGAAGCGAGCCTTCCTTAGTGCCTTTTTGTAGGACTTGGCAGCATGGTTGAAGGCTCTCTTCTTTGAGCTCAGATCCGGAGCTTTGTGGTCAAGAGCATCAACCCAGGCGAGAAACGCCGAATACTTACGCTGTTCAGCTAGAACACAATTGGCGTTGAACCATGGGTGAGCTGAGCCATCGATGAGTACGTCGCGATAAGGGATGAAATACTCCATAGCTTGACGTATCACATCGGATATAGCATCTGCACAGCTCGACGGATTTTCAGAAGAGAAGCAGACCTGCTGCCAAGAAAAAGATGCAAAGAAGTGCCGAATCTCATCCCAGTCTGCTGACTTGTAACGCCAGATTCGCCGTTCGCCACGAGAGTCGCAGTCAGGTGGGGAGAAGGACGATACAGACTTCACCAGACAGTCGTCTGAAGTTCCAAGTGGTGAGGAAACTGTTACGATACATCTGTCCGGATCGGTGGTCAGCAGAAGGTCCAGACAATTTGCAGTATGATCAACTACATCAGGCACCCTTGTCGCTTGCTTTACCAACTGGGAGAGGTCCATCGACACTGCAAAGTTTCGCGCTTCTCTCCCAGCGTGATTGGTCCTCTGGTACGGGAAAAGTCAGTCTTGGTGACGCGTTAAAATCCCCAGAGCGACAAACTGCGCATCAGGGTGCCGATGCAGAGCCTTATCGGCGGCCACACTGAGGTGGCCAAACAGTTGAGTTGTCGTTTTTTTGGTGATAGATAATTTTGTCCACACCGGTGTCCACCAACAACCAGAACCTTGAGAAATTAGGGTCCTCAAGGTGACTGAGACGCTGGCAGCAGATGTTTTTGCGCACGTACACTCAGACCCCGGCACGCTGCAAGAAATGGTGCTCCAATGAGTATCCTGGGTAGTCGAGATACGCCGCATCTGACGGACATCTGACGGACATCTGATCTGCGTCTCCGTCAAGAAAAGTAAGTGAGGCTTGTCAGTCTCAAGATGGTGGTGGACCGCATCGAGATTGGAGTGCAGTCCTCGAATGTTCGAGAGGTGCACTTGGAGTAAGAGGACGTGCATCCGCTGTACATACATACTTTTCTTTTTACCTTTAATTTTTGTTTTTAGATTTCGAGTGAATAGGGTTGGTGGAAGATGGCAGTTGAGCGAGGCGATGCGATGTAATTCCAACAATACGACCAGAGTTGCTGCGCCAATGGAGGTTTGATCTGGAGACTGCGGGGACGCCCGAACCCTCCCAGGGATCGCCATCGGGTCCTCTCACCCGGTCGCGAACCGGCACGATGGGGCTACCCTGAGATTTTTCGTAGTTGGCGGGGCACCCTTTTGTGTATGGCTGGCACACTACTTGGGCCCCCAACTATCTGCGGTCGGCCAGTGGAGAATTGTGCTTCGGATCCCACTACCCTCCACGATCAAACGTCCGACATAACAACAGCTGGCGCATCATACCCGGTATACATCGCAACACAACTGCTCAGACCCATCTTTCACCATACGGCTTCACCAGACATCACGCCGGAACACGACAGCTCGCGTGGCTTTGTCTGGTGGGTGGTAACTTTTAAGCCGGCAGCCGACGCTGCTATGCCTACCACCACATTTACTGCTCGTTTAGCACTACCCAGGGGACACGTGTAGGGTGGTTAGAACTAAGTTAATTTTACGGACACGTGCAGTTCATCCCCCAAATTCACCACTTCCTGTTGAAGTGGTAAATATCTAGATTTAGGATAGTCTTCGTCCTTATCCAGATGGGTTTTTTTCTTATAAGAAAGGATTGATTGCGAATAATCCTCCGAATATACTTCTGGACTATCAGGACGCACAACTTCTTGTTGAAGTGGTAAGCAGTCGATTTTAGGATAGTTGTCATCTTGATCCGAACGAGGATTTTTTTAAAAGAAAGGTTTGATTTGATTGATCCATTTCAGTCAAATAAACACAAAACTATTCAAATAAACTTGAAATTAAAATCACGAATATTTTCAATACTTCAGCGCAAATGTTTTGCACGGATACAACAGACTGCGACTGGATTTCGGCTATCTAATGCTTATTAACCATAAATAAGTACATTGTAAATTTGGCAACGCTGCATTTACCTGTTACACTTATTAACACTGTTAACACTTTTATATCTGTTACAGATATGTTACGGTTACACTTTTGTAAGTGTTTTGGGTTAACACATTGAAAACACATTTATAAGTGTTACATATTTGATTCTGTTATCAATTCAACATGTAACACTTATAATTCTTTAACCTTTATGAAGGTGTTTTTAAGTCCCTGTGCGTACAGCATTAATTATTATTATTTTTTTTATTCATTATTGTAACATATAAATTATATTTTTAAATATTTCAATAAATAAAAAAAAACATTTAAAAATATAAAAAACAGTGTCCCACCGGTATCGGGAACAGGGTCCAAGCTACCGGCGGTCAGGGCTCCAGAGAGAGGAACCTCCTGACAATACGAGCCGTGTCCAGGAGTACCGCTTTCTGGATCAAGCCCTTGATCCAGCCGCCTAACGCGAGCCTCCTAAGGTGTTGGTCGAGGCTCTTGGCTATTAAGCCATTGGCTGACACGACTATCGGTACAATGATCGCCGAGTCTACATCCCACATGTCGACAACCTCGCAAGCCAAATCAATATACTTGATTTGTTTGTCTTTCTCGGCTTTCACGAGGTTCTCGTCATGCGGAACGGATATGTCAACAATCATTGTACGCCTCTCTCTTCGGTCCACCACCACTATATCAGGCTTATTGGCTACAATAGTCCTGTCAGTGATGATGGACCGGTCCCAGTACAGCGTGATATCGCCATTATCGAGAACTGGGTCGGGCACATACCTGTAGTATGGCACCTCCGATTCCACAAGAAAATTTATTATTATTATTATTACATTTATTTTCTATATATACATATTATTTACATTTTAAAATATTTCTTAAAAACAAACAATAAAAAAAACATTTAAAAATATAAAAAATAGTAGCCCACCGGCATCGGGAACAGGGTCCAAGCTACCGGTGGTCAGGGCTCCTGAGAGAGGAATCTCCTAACAATGCGCGCCGTGTCCAGGAGTACCACTTTCTGGATCAAGCCCTTAATCCAGCTGCCCAACGAGAGCCTCCTCAGATGTTGTTCGAGGCTCTTAGCTATTAAGCCATTGGCCGTTACGACTATCGGCACAATGACTGCTATATCCACTTCCCACATGTCGACAACCTCGCGAGCTAAGTCAAGATATTTAGTTTGTTTATCTTTCTCAGCTTTCACGAGGTTCTCGTCATGAGGGACCGCTATATCAACAATCATTGTGCGACGCTCTAGTCGATCTATCACCACTATGTCAGGCTTATTGGCAACAATAGTCCTGTCAGTGATGATAGATCGATCCCAATACAATGTGACGCCGCCATTCTCGAGAACTGGGTCGGGCACATACATAGAGTACGGTACTTCTGATTCCACAAGATTGTATTTAAGAGCAAGTTGCTGGTGAATAATCCTGGCTACAAGGTTGTGTCTATGCAAATAGTCTCCGTTAGCTAAATGAGAACATCCAGAAATAATATGTCGGATTGATTCTCCGGGTCGGTGGCATGCCCGACAGTTGTCAACCGTACCGTCCTTCACAATGTATTTCCGGTAGTTTTTCGTCATCATAACTTCGTCCATAATTGCAAAGACAAAACCTTCGGTTTCTCCAGAGATCACCAGAGCGCAGCCAGGATACGGACGCTAAAAGATCTACATCGGGCCCATGTAAGGCCCGGTAAAAACGCCCGTGAAGCTCCTTGCCCTGCCATACTGCCCTGCGTTCATTAGTATCCATTGCTGTAGGTTTGCGCCAGTTCTCGTTAACCAAGGAGAGCGGGGTGAGGCCTTTGTCTACCGCAACCACATCTCGGTGCATCCCCACGTCGGTTTTCAGGAAGTATTCCCTGAGACTGCATATCTCACGGTTGTGCAGGGTCTTAGCATTCAAGAAACCACGACCTCCGCACTTCCGCGGGATATACAGCCTCATCACCGATGACCGTGGGTGATGCATCCGATTTGCGGTAAGTAGTGAGCGGATCCTCCTATCCAGGGCGTCGAGTTCCGTCTGAGTCCATTTGAGTATGCCGAAAGAGTACATCAAAACCGGCATGACCCAACCATTGAAGGCGCGCACCTTGTTCCCGCCCGATAAAAGGCTATTCAGCACTATATTCAGGCGGCCAAAGAAGCGCTCCTTCAACGAATTATTATTATTATTACTATCGTCGACCACATCGTCACTTTCCAATTCCATGAGGTGAGATAGCGGTCAAGCGCAAACCTATCAACAATAAAAAAAACCGGGCAAGTGCGAGTCGGACTCGCGCACTGAGGGTTCCGTACAAACTTACCTATGAAAACAGTTCAATTCCCGAATTGAGTTACGAAGATGTCTCCGGATCAAAAAAAAAATTTTTTTTGTGACGTAATTACAAATTTACAGTTTTTCAGATTTTTTCCTATACTTGTGCTATAAGACTTTGCTTCTTGCCAAAAAATCAGGATTCTTCGTCAATGGGAAGTACCCTATGAATTTTGATTCCCTTGAGGGTGTCGAAATACACTTTTTTGCGACATAAACGACCGTAATTTGTTTTTTTTTGTTAACTCAGAAGTTTGATTTTTCACAGCTTCAAGAGACCGCAGACCTGAGTATATGGTTTTAATTTCAACTTGATACCTTCACGCGTTCCCGAGATAAAAGGTCTTGACAGACAGACGGGCAACAAAGTGATCCTAAAAGGGTTTCGTTTTTCCTTTTGAGGTACGGAACCCCAAAAAAGGCTTAAAATATGTCTAAATATAACAATACTCTAGACCTAGTATAACACGGTCTAGAGCATTTAGTTAAAGAATAGCCCAAAAAATGCTTTATGATGTTGTCTATATGAGTAGTACCTACAGCATTAAAAACAACGCCAGCAGCTGGTGAACACACTTCAGTACTATGACCTCCCACGTCGCTGACGCAGAACGTCAAAACAATAATGTTTGGGGGTACATAGGCTATCGCGTTAATTGCGAAATCTGTTTCTACGTCGTTTGAGATATAATAACAAAACAAAAACTCATCAAATAATTCCTCGCGCTCTGGATGGACTGTCTAAAATCCACTAGTGTTCTTTCAGTAGTCCTCTGCGTCCTAGGGTCAAGGTAATTCTTTCGAAAAATTACGCAGCCCAGTATAGTAGGTTATACTAGTTACTTTATCTGGTGGCCAGAGTTCTTGCACGCATGCACGATTTGTCCATAGAGATGCAAAGCCAGGGCGAAACCTTAAAAAAAATGGCGGACAGAGTTCCGGGTTCTCGTGGCGATATCGATATGGCAACAACGGCTGTAACAAATCAGTACTAGGCATGCTATAATCATGTCAGTAAGACCCCTCTTTGAGGAGTGGCTGGAAAGACGTCACGGCGTCCTCACCTTCTGCATAACGCAGGTCCTCACCGGACATGGAAAGTTCTGGAGGTTCCTGTTCCTGATTCGTGAGGAAGAAACGCCCGGGTGTCACAAAAAAGCGTAAGAAACTGAAGCACCTATTCTTCGAAACTATAAAAAATCTAAAGCTTTTATCCACGACTGCTTTTACAGACAAACTATCTCTAAAATCGCAGAAGTTATTGTAAAACACCACTGATTGCTACACTTATATGTGCGACATGTTGATGCCGCACGTATATAAGTTACCTATTTGAAATTAATTGCGGTTACAGTACGCGTCACGTAAAAAGAACGCTGGCGGTCAAGCTGCGCATAGGCGATTTATCGGTCCATTTGGTGGTATGAGGTAGGGCGCGTGGCGGGTGAGCCACGCGCCGCATGTTTACCGGTGCGCTATTGGTTCGTCGGTTGAGCTTTGCTTCCCGCGCAGTATCCACGTTAATGGACCGATAAATTGCCTATGCGCAGCTTGACCGCCAGCGTTCTTTTTACGTGACGCGTACTGTACCTATTTGAAATAAGCAGAATAAGATAGTAAGTTGTACAACAAAGGATTTCCTTCTACAGATACTCGTATCTGCCCGAAAGTTTTAACGCAATGTGCAGTATGATAAATAAAGCATTAAAAAAAAATATAAATTTCCAGATAATCCATTGAAAAAAAAAAAAAAAGTTTTTTAGCGTATCAGCACACGCGACGTAACCGCTAGTACAGAAAGCGTAAACTGATGTATAACTTCTAAACAACGATCAAGGAATTTGCTTTTAGTCAAGCCTTTGCCTACATTCTCGCATATTTAGTGGATACGGAAAATCGTTTCACGATATTAATTCAAACAGCAGCTACCATAAAATGAAGTTAAACTTTGTGTGGCTTCCAGAATTTTTTCTTTACCGAAACAATACATATTTTTTTCTTTTGAAGCTTTTATTATATTGTATTCATACTCAGTTTCCATTTTTTTATTGTATTTCTGTAGAAGTTAATCTCTGAAGTTAGGTACCCTCTGGTTTTTTTTTATATAAAGTAAAAAAAACCAGAGGGTAACTTAATTAGTGCCTGCGATCTTACCTGATGGTAGATAAGCATTAATGTAATCGTTGATGGTGAAGCGCACTAAGTTTATTAAGAGCATATTCACTCTAGTCTTGAAGAAACCTAAATTGTAATCGGACGGGAAGACCGCTGCAGGCAAATTGTTTAAGTCTTTCGATGTATGCGGTATACATTCAGTCAGAAAAGTATCGGGAATGGATGATTTGTTTATGGTTCCAAATTCAAATTTTTGTTTTTTTTTTTTGTTGTTGGTAGATTGGCACAACTGTTTTATTTTATTTTAATAAGTACAGTGACAGACTACAGATTAAGACAATCAGCACAGTTAAAAATAACATACAATACATAAATCTGAAGTCCAATTATTGCTGTACACAACACTCAAAGTTTAATATGCTTCAGAAATAGAAAAGACACAGTAAAGGTGAAGTATTATTGAGAAGTTAATAAAGTATACTAATGTGATTACATTTTATATAAACAATTTCTAAATTCGTTAAAACTGTTCAAAAACAAGTCTACCTTAGGGCATATTACATTATATTCATTGCACATTCTAGATAACGGGTTATTCTCAGAAACGTTATTGTTACTAGCGGGAACACTAAATAATTGTGGAGTGCGCACAGATCGAGTTGGTATTTTAAAGTTTAACTGGTCAAGTAATTTAATTTCAAAGGAGCCATTAGCAATTTTATGCAATACACTTCAATCACTAACCCATCTCCTTCTCTCGAAGACTCTTCATGCGAAAGTGTGTGAGCCGCTGATTGTAATTGGGGAGTTTACGTCTGAGGCCACATTTCGCGCTTAAAACTCTGACAAATCTTCTCTGTACAGATTCTATGCGATCTATATGAGTTTTATATATTGGAGACCATACAGAGGAGCAGTACTCCAATATAGATCTTACCAGGGAATAGTACAGTATTAAGAATGTTTGCGGATCCTTAAATGGTTTGGAGTTTCGTAATATAAAAGACAGTAAACGGTTGGACTTATTACAAATGTGATCGTAGTGGGATCTAAATGACAAAACCGAATCAAACATAACACCCAGGTCACGTACCACCTTTACCCTATCTACTACTACTCCCCTGATAGTGTAGTCATAATTAATTATGTTTTTACTATTTTTCGAAAATGTTATAACCTGACAGTTTTTGGTGTTTAGTGACATCGACTTTTCATCACACCATTCAACAATTGTATCAATATCTGACTGAAGGACCTCGCAGTCTTGATTATTTGAGATACGCCTATAAATTTTTATATCATCTGCATAAGCTAGGCATTCGCTTTTAATTTTGCTTAGCAGATCATTAACGAATACCAAAAATAACAACGGACCCAAATTCGAACCTTGGGGCACTCCAGATGTTGCTTCAAATGGTATAGAGTCAAACCCACTTAGTGCGACTAGTTGTGAACGATTTAACAGATAGGACGAGAGCCATCTATAAAGTGTCCCGTGAATCCCGACATGATGCATCTTAGCAAGTAATATAAAATGATCAACCCGATCGAAGGCTTTCGAAAAATCCGTGTATATTGAGTCTACCTGACGTTTACAGTTAAATGAATCACATAGATATGTTGTGTAGCACAATAAATTAGAATTTGTTGATCTACCAGTGATAAATCCATGTTGACGTGTATCTAATATGTGCCTAAGGTGAGTATACATGTGTTCATACACAAAACCCTCGAATATTTTAGCAAACAAGTTCAATATACAAATTGGTCTGTAGTTAGTGACGTCACTCCTATCGCCAGATTTATAGATAGGTGTGACTTTTGCTATCTTCCATAAACTTGGAAATGCACCTTCCTGTAGAGATTTATCAAATATAATGTGCAGGGGAGTCACAAGGGCAGTAGCACACAACCAGATAAAAATAGGTGGTATACCGTCAAAGCCTCCATTCTTTGAGAGATCAATATTTTGTAACTTTATCAAAAGTTCTCTTTTTGATATATATAAATTTGCAATGGAGTAGTTGGATGGCTGGAAATTGGGAGTATAGTTATCAGTTTTACTAGAGCTGTATACTGATGAGAAGTAACACGCAAATAAGTCTACTATGTCTTTACCCGTATTGCCCACCCTATCATTATAATGCATACAGCTAGGGATGCGGTTTGTTACACGTTTATTCTTGGTGTAACGCCAGAAGGCTTTTATATTGACCTTAAGGTCGTCTTCAATTCGCTTAATATATTCTTTAAAGCAGTGATTTGTGACAATTTTGGCCCTTGCTCTCAGCAGAGAGAAGGTATCATAGTCTCTGGGATTCCCAAAACGTTTATACTTAGAGTGAGCTTTGGATTTAGATGAAAGTAATCTTATTAAACTTTTTGAGAACCATACCGGGTATTTATTACTTCCGACTCTTAATTTAGGAGTATACTTTTCAATGATCACATATATGCTATTGTAAAAGAACTGAGTAAAGTCATCGCAACTCATAGTCAGCGCATGTTGCGTCCAATTTATTTGTGATATGTCTCTTCTACAACTGTCGTAGTCTGTTTTACGGAAACATAGTTTTTCGACAAAGCTGTGCAATGTGGAAGATGCAGTTTTGCTGCTAAGTACGAGTTCAAATGGGGGATGATGCATGTTAAGGCGACCTATAGGTATGGAAGGTGTTAAAGTGAACAAGTCTGGGCAATTAGTGATAATTATCCATTATGGCGCGGAGTTTGAGTTGCATCTGTTATTTATATTAAATACAGTGCCGTTTTTAGTTATATCATATCTAGTATGTATTGCGAATTTCATAATGGACAAAAACATCGAACAAAGAGTTTGTCTTAAATTTTGCATCGCCAATGGAATTTCGTGTTCGGAGTCACTGAAAATGTTACAGAAGGCTTACGGTGAATCGACTTTATCAAAAACACGTGCTGCGTTCAAAAGCGGTCAAGATGTGATGGAAGATTTGCCTCGCTCTGGTAGGCCATCAACGTCTTCAACTGAAGTTAACATCGCAAAAGTGAAGGAAATAGTGACTGAAAATCCTCATTCAACTTTGAGATAGCCGCCGAACGTTCTGTATCTCACGAGTCGATCCGTACCATTTTAACTAATCATTTGGGTATGAAACATGTTACCGCTCGGCTAGTCCCAAAAGACCTGAATTTTCTCCAAAAACTCAATCGCATGAGAGTCGCTGAGGACATGCTAGAACGAGTCAATTGCGACCCAACATTCATGAAACGCATTGTTACTGGTGACGAGACGTGGGTTTACGAGTTTGACATGCAAACTAGTCAACAAGCTTCGGAGTGGCGCCTTCCAACTGAACCGAAACCGAAAAAACCACGCCAAAGTCGATCAAAAGTCAGTCATGTTGACTGTTTTCTTTGATTATCGCGGTGTTGTGCACTCGGAATTCTTGCCGAAAGGTCAAACGGTAAATAGAGAATATTATTTGAGCGTTATGCGGCATTTAAGAGAGCAAATTCGACGAAAAAGGCCAGATTTGAGGAAAGAAAATTCTTGGATTTTGCACCACGATAATGCGCCTTCGCACAAGGCTATCATTGTGAACAAATTTTTGACCAAACACTCAACAAATACCATCGAGCAACCACCATATTCACCAGATATGGCTCCAGCCGACTTCTTTCTTTTTCCTAAACTCAAATTACCACTTCTTGGCACCCGTTTTCAATCGGTAGAAGACATAAAGGAGAATTCGCGGCGAGAACTGAACTCAATTCCGGAAACAGCATTTTAAAAATGTTTTGATGATTGGATTATTTGTTGGCGTAAGTGTATCGTTTCTGAAGGAGCAAAATTTTAAGGTGATAAAATAAATTTCGATGAATAACAAACATTTTGTGTATCATTCATCTTTTCCCGGTACTTTCTTGACAGAGTAGTAAACTACGACACAGTTGGATTTTAGTCAGTAAAAGTCTGACACGCCCTCTCGCCCCACCCTAGAGCGAAAGAATTTGATGACTTCCCACCGCAAAATAAGGTACTTTCAGAGTAACATGAACAAGAACTTTCGACATTCAAATAAAACCATCAACGAAAGTATTTATAACACATTAGGGGCTACCTTGACCTTTCCTGCAGGTAATTGTGTCGAGATCAAGTTGATTCCATTTATGTACCGACCTACCACATGCATGCCACACTACCTACTACCTACCTCTATCGATTGTTGCGTGGGCATCACGACATCGATTGAATACCTACAGAATTTCAATCACTGTTAAAGGGCCTAGCTCTCATGAGTTCTTAAATAAGGTCTAGTCTAGCCGTCTAGATATGACTGGCTTCACTATGAAGATGTCAAGACTGAGCACAGGCTCACGGTCTATCAAAACAACTCGTTTAAAAATAATTCAATTATTTTTCTATCAAATTCAAATCCTATTCTAAACTTGCATCCCTTTAAAAGTACCTATATTCGCCCGATTTGATCACGCGCTAACAATGTGAGTAATTTTCTTAGTCATGCGATTTCCCCCGATATCACAGTATCTACTGACCAACTGATTTGATTTTCAGTTAAAAATAACCGGTCAAGTGCGAGTCGGACACACGCAACGAGGGTTACGTACAAACTTACATAATTTATGTAAATAGTTCAATTCTTGAATCGAGCCTCGAAGACTTTTCCAAATATTTTAAGCTCCAGGGAGTTAGCGGGCTCTGCATCTAACCTGAAAGATGACTGACTTATAAATAAATGTAAATTTTAGCAATCATATTTTGAAACTTCATGTGGGCTTCTAATTATTTTCGATTCCCGAACAGATCAAATATTCGGGTCTGAGAGACTTGTGTGTGAGAGTATACGTGATTGTGAAAGTGCCCACGATTCAGCAGTACTTTCTAATGTGGAGCAATGTTTTTCTAAATAAATAATATATGTATATTTTTTTTTAAAATATATATGTTAAGTGTCCACCCATGTGCAGATACTCGATGATAAAAACAAAAGCAATAACTATGTTAGTAAAATTGATTACTTGCATGTAGGCACTTATTAGTTATTCGTTGCGTCGTCGGTGAACTTGTAACATTGCGTTTTAAAATTATGTAGTAGCTTTATAAAATCATTTCATGATAACCTAGGTGTAATTTAACCATAATAGTTTTGTGTGTGGTTTATTCAATTTAGATACTTTTCCTAAAAAAAAAAACCCCTAGAATTCGGGATGTGCTTTCATTCTTGTGGCATGCAGTCAAAGAAATAGGCTCTTAATAGATAGTGCGATTCACCATCAACGATAGCATCACTGCTTACCATCAGGTGGGATCGCAGTCAAGCCCTAGTTTATATCACTAAAAAAAAAAACTCGCAGAGTCACATAGGTACTTGAGTTCCCTTTAGAAAAGATAGCAGTAGATACACTAAAATTATGAAGAAACCTGCTCCTAAGCGATTTTTTTTTCACTTTAATAGTAGTAACGTAAAACTTACATTAAGTTTTTATTCGACGGTGGGAAATCATCTAATTACTTCTCGCGCTCAAGGGTGGAGTGGGAGGGCGCGTTAGACGCCCTTTGCGGTCCAGCGGGCCACACGGTAAAGGTAGAACTACATTGGGCGCACGTGGGCCATGTACGCTGATCTGGGCACGTCATACATTTTATATGGCAACTAGACTTGTAGAGCTACACGCCACGCGACGCCGCGAATCTACTTACAAATCAGGCGAGGCCCACGCGGCCACGTGTGCGTCGTCAGTCTAATGTAGTTCCCTCTTTACTCTTTCAAACGTTCCCGTACCCTGGCGGGCATCGGTCCTATTGAGCCCCTTCGGTTTTACAGACATCGCTTTGAGGCGCGCGTGGAACAAATAGTAGCTTAATTAATTTAGTTCAGTTCTTTGGTAACTACTGGCTTTAAGCTTTTTAAAATTTATTAATACTACATCATTGACCAGTAGCTTTTTCAGAATTTCTGCATTATTTTCCTTCCACATGTTTGAAAAGTACTGAAAATTAGAACAAATCGATTCAAAAATTATAAAAATTGACAAAAAAAAGATGACGGTTAAAACAATGATTCGTTTGTCAAACGCTCACTGTTGTTTTGTTTAGGCACCCGGCACTGGGGAAACCCGTAGTCCTAGATTGCAAAGGGTAATTGAAGGATACAGGTGTGGTTTTAGTCAGTAAAAGTCTGACACGCCCTCGCGCTCCGCCCAGAGCGCGAGAAGTCATTTTGATCATTTCCCACCTCAAAAAAAAAAACCCCGGCACTGAGAGCTAATGAGGTTCTAAGAACATAATAAAACAGCTTCACTATAAACAAACTTTCTGCTCAGTTAGATTAGTTCTCGCCACATTTCACACGGCGAATTCGTGTGAAGGAAAACTGCTTCGTATTTAACTTTTCACGAAACGAGTATTTACGCTACGTCGCAGATCAAAGGAAGCTGAAAATAAATAATTATGGACTTTACATAGTATTTATGAAAGGGTTATTTGACATGTTTACAATACTTTATATTTATAAAAGTTTATTTATTAATTTATAAATTATCTAACAGTTAACAGCTGTATGGCACTTATTACGTATAGAACGCATCCATAGATGCATCGTTAACTAATAAAAACTAAGCGAATTTTATAGTTACCGGAAACTCCGTCTAAACGGTTATAACCCTCAAGTTATAACCATGTAAAATGACAATAAAAACCAAAACGAAATCAAATTTTCCGCCATATTTTCTATCATACATATGATTGCAATCAATATTGTGCGCAATGCACCACTGCGCATGTTTCCCTAAGACCGGGTTATTGACAAGTAAGTTTAAACTTTAGTTAGAGAGCGGTAAGGGTGGGGTTTGCTTGAATAGGGGGTAACCCCAGATGACAGGCCGTGGTTTGGAGTGGATGGACAGTTTGCACTGCCTGTTTTGTGTAGTCTGTACAAAATACGTAATATTAACATAATATTCAGTGTTATCCCCGCCGTGTTATCACAGAAAATTGTGTTTTTAGCAACAAAATATCGTGTGTTTCAGTGATTCCGTGTGGTGAAATTGTAAATTGTTAAATCTGTAATTGTATGCGACTATTAAAGTGCGTTAATTAATCCGTTTTAGACGTTAATATTTTCTTTTTGTTACGAGGTAAATAACTTAGAAGGTATGGTTTCAGAAGAAAAGATTCAGGTTTTTAATTGGATGCATTTTTATGATGAAAAATAATGTACGAACCGAGGCCCTTAGTGTAAAGGCACATTAATTGACCGGTCATCCTTGGCAAATTAACAAAAAGGGACGTTTTAAAATAAAATAGAGTTTTGCTTGATATTCTCAATCCACTTGCTACGTTTATTGTTTTATTTTTACTGAAAAATTACAAAGTGTTTTGAAAAAAATTGAACATTCGTCACAACACGGTATTTTGTATTGTTATTTATTCATGCAATAAATAATTATACAATCACGTAAGTAAATAAATAATATAAGACAGAAATGCGACGTCGCATTATTAACTTCTAATTTCCTCATAACGATTAATATTACCAGTTATAATACATCAAGACTGTTAGAGATTCTTTACATAATAGTTTTATATTTTGCCTTAATAAATTCTCGAGTGTAATAAACAATATTGTTAAGATTTATTAATTAACTTTTAATAAGTTCCGTATTCTTCTCATTACACAACAGTAACTGGTCAAGCAGACATATTTATTCTATTTTATCGATGCATAGTGGATTGAGTGGAAAAAATAAATTCTTTTTGTTTTGTCGTACACGATAAAATCATAGTTTGAAAGTAGATTTTCATTTGGCAGAAGTTTATTTATTTACTTATTTAATGCAAAAAAAAACCGTTTACTAAGAGACAAAAATAGAGAATTTTGATGAAATGGATCACCAACGAGTGTTACAAAATAAAAACTTAGAAATAAAAAAAATATAAAAAGAAGTAGGTATAACTTATATTTTTTTAAAAGTATAAATTATTACAATAATGACACAGTTTTAATCTTAAGCGTGCAAAATAAACAATTAGGTTTTAAATTGAGTACCTACAGAAATTATAAAAATGTAGCCAAGTTTATTCACAATTAATATGGAAAATAAATAAAAAAATATTTCCGAATAAGCGCGCTGTAAACCCATGAATATAGAACTAAAATGTAAAATTGAATGCATCGTGTCATTGCATGTAATCCAATGAAATTGTAAGTCATCTCGGACTCCTCACACTAACTTTATACGATCGTCTTCCGATACCTAGTAGTTCACAAAATGGATGCTTTTACAAGTTGCATTTATTAAGGAATTTCAAACAGTTCATTATATTCACTGAATTAGCGGAAAATAACTCCATGAGAATTTCCGCATAGCTGCAATTGTTGTTAATGTTTTTAATTGTTCCTATTAAGCCAAATGTAGTGTTAAGTTACTCAGGAATAACATGAATCAACCTCATTTATATGTAGTTTTAAAGTATTTTATCCTTTTTGACGTGTAACATTAAACGGATTTACAGAAATCTAAACATAATTTATCATTAAGCATAAGAGCGCACATTTATTTTTAAAGCTTTTGAAATAAACTGCAAAAACTAAACTCAAAAGGAAATTACGTCAACAAGCACACAAAAAATTGGCAAGTTTTTTCCCGTTGAGTGATATTTGATTACTGATGGGTTATTTTTGCTTGCCAAAACTAACAATGTGTCATCGGAATCTGGCACTAAAATATTTTTGATAACAGACAATTCAATTAATTTTATCTGAAAACAGACCTGCCAGACAAATATTCTGTACCTATACTAAAATTAATGTAGGTTACGCATCAATTAATAATGAGTCATTAACATCTGGACAATCAAATATCAATACTCAAAAATAATATGAAGTCAAAAATATCGTCGACCACTTCATCGCTTAATATCAGTTGAGATTGTAGTCAAACGCGACCCTATTAATAACATAAAAAAACGGTTTAGTTTTTGATTAAACGAGCTTTGACTTAAACGTTAATTAATTTTCTTAAACACGCCGCAGGTATCTCGATCGGGAAAATTAATCAGCATAATGGAATCGGCCAACCCAAACCGAAAGTGATTCGAACTATGTACGAATGTGCCCAAGTGTGCCCATAGCATAGTATTGTGTGAGAAACGTGTATATAAAATACCAAGTCATTAGTCGGCTGAAGAGAATATTTCGGTAAGTTTTTTTTTCATTAAATAAATCTTATTTTAAAATATTTTATAAACTTGACTCGATCACTTCCTTGTAGGCCGAAATACACATGAAGAAAAGTATGCAAGTAGCATGCATGCTTTAGGGCAGAGATACACATACATAAGTATACAAGTTTATGTCACCATGAAATTCAAGCTGAATTTCATTGTGACATAAACCAATCAGAACTTTTTGTGGTACACTGGCATGCCTACTGCTTGCATACTTTTGTACTAGTTACAGGCAAGTGTATCACCCCCTTCTGTGATATCAACCAATCAGAATTTGTTATGAGTCACTGGCATGCAAGCCACTTGCATACTTTTGTGCCAGCTTCAGGTATGTGTATTTTGGTCTTATCTGGAAGTTTTCGAGGGCACGACTAAATTTAGAAAAAGTAATAATTATGGTCTTATGTAGGTATGTTCCTTATAAAAAGTTGAAGTAAAAGATTCCTAAAGTAAATTATTTTGTAATAAAATCAGGAAAGTGATTTCTCTCAAGATTTTTCCTGTTCAAGACAGTTGTAATGGCCAATGCAAACTATTGGCATGATTTACTTTTACTTTTCGCCAGAAATGAAACCTAGGTTATATGTTAGCCAATACGAGGAATCAATAGCAAAAAGAACCAGTTAGAAACCAGGAAATATAATACGTAATATTTTGAGGTTTCCATTGATAAAATAGATTAAATTGGTTATTACTGTTATATTTTTTTCCCACTCGCAATTTTTCATCACTAAAACTAGTAAAAAAAATAAGTGATAAACGAATTGAAAAGATACGCGTTAGTTATGTGATAGTGATTGACACTATTTAATGCGTACCTACTCACCATAAAAACAGAAACTCAAACTATATTTAACAATGGGAAACTTAAAATATCAGACATACAGTATTTTTATTTAAGAAAAATAACGCCTGATAACACACTATAGCAATATAGCAAATTGTCTCAAACTTCGTTTGGTTACGTAGACATAATTCTTTTTGCTATTGATTTATCATACAGTCCTTTAAGATATAGCTTAGGTTTCACTTTTGGCGAAAAGAAAAATAAAAATACATGCCAGAATGTATGGAAAAAGTTACATTCCCCTTTAATCGACAGAAGTCATGAAGCAAATAACTAGAAAATATCGAATTATAAAGTGCAACGAATCGAATTGCACTGTGCAATCCTTTAAATTTTGGTACCTATCGTATTTACATATTTTACATTATGTGGCAATGCTATGAGGAAATACTATGGACTTCTTATAACTAACAAAAACTTGAGAAAAATCACTGAATACCTAAATAGCTTGAAGTATTTACTATCAGCATCTTGTAATTCAGTATGTTATTAAACACCGTAGCAGGTTAGAATATTGTTATTAAAATTTATATTATGTATTAATAGAAGCTTTGGGCTGGCTGCAGATATTAACAAAACTTCCACACTAGAGTATTATAGAGGTTGCCCCCGTCGGAGGCGCCCTGGTTGTGCAGACGACGAGCAAATAGGTAGTTCGCCGTCTAGTATGGACCAAACCCATGGAAAATACTGTCAAAGAGATGTCAGCAAGATTGACCCGTTAGGGCCGTTGCCTGCCAGAGCTGCAAGATTGTTGAGAAGAGATAGGTACTATGACCCTCGCATAGGGCAACTGAAGGAACACGCTAGCGTGGTTTTAGTCAGGAAAAGTCTGACACTCTCTCCCGCGCCAAACAGAGTAGAAAGTGTTATTTGATGATTTTTATAGACTGTATGAATAATGAATTATTTATACTCCTCCTTATTTTCCAATTAATTTCGTTGTGAGATTCAAGATAGTTTAACCGTTCTCTGGGCCTCATCGAGCTTTTTTTTTTTTTTTTTTTTTTATTCTTGATAGGTTTGCGCTTGACCGCTAACTCACCTGATGGAAAGCGACGATGCGGTCGACGATGGAGCGCGCTTACCTAGAAGTAACCTATTCACTCTTGACTTAAAGATTCCCGGGTTGTAGCCATCAGGAAAAACAGATTCCGGCAAGGAATTCCACTTCTTAGCTGTACGCACTATGAATGTGTTCCCAAAACGTTTTGTGCGTATAGGTGGGATGTCCACCATGTACCGGTGGCGCATTGCCGTACTCCTGGTGGTCCGATGATGGAACGGGCTAGGCGGAATTAGGTTATGCAATTCCGACGCACACTCCCCGAAATGCAACCGGTAGAAAACCGACAGGCTAGCAACTCTGCGTCGATGCTCAAGACTTTGAAGCCTCGACTCAACGAGTGCATCATTGCCAATGATCCTCTTGGCTCGCCTCTCAATTGCCTCA
Organism: Mythimna impura; assembly: GCA_905147345.3. Classification (NCBI taxonomy): domain Eukaryota; kingdom Metazoa; phylum Arthropoda; class Insecta; order Lepidoptera; family Noctuidae; genus Mythimna; species Mythimna impura. Next base: position 12,938,887 of record LR990356.1, on the reverse strand, counting down.
AGTGCATCAAGCTGGTATCGGGCAGATCCGTCCCAAAGATGAGAGCAGTACTCCATACACGATCGAACTTGCGCTTGATAAAGTAACTTTTTAATTGAGCTTCATTGCCTCAGCGTATTTAAGGTCATCACCACTGTTGATCCTGGCTATCAAGAGCAGCTAACTGCAGTGGTTGGCTCGAGGGACCAATTATTCAAAGCACTGGTATATTGATTGCTGTTAGTAAATATTCAAAATTACAACGTCCCGTCCAAAAACACAACACTATTTTTGAGTGTCATAGGCTACTTTTTATCACCAAAAAAACGTGACATTTCTAAAATCAAAATCCAACCTGTATACCGTTTCTAAGTAAACAGTTTCATAAAAAATCGATAGGCTTCTACCACTGATAGTAAGTTTTCCACTATATGAAAGGAACATCGATAGCTCGTAAACACGCGGGCAATCAATCACTGCCGTCTTCCTTCCTGTAGATACGCTTGTATACTATCAAAAATAGGCACTGGCTGAGTACGAGAGTTCAGGGATAATGCTTTTTTTAAAATAATGAAGGATGATGTAGTATCCGTAGATAGCATAGTTTTCATTATTAAAGACTATTAGATTTAAGTTACACAAACTAATGTTAATCAATCCATAAAAGATTATTTAAGTACTTTTGGTACTGAATTTACTCGTACTTTATGGTCACATAAAGTACGAGTAAATTCAGTCATCAAAGAATTATCTACTACCTGCAAAATAAGCTTATTTATTATCATCATTATAAAGCAGACAGCTTGTATTTAGGTATATAGGTAGACAAAAGGAACCGAAGAAAGAGTTTTCCGTTAGATTTTCTTGGAAAAAAAAGATCCAAAAAGTGAATAGGTTACTTCTAGGCATGCGTGCCCCATCGTTGACCACATAGTCACTTAATATTAGGTGAGATAGTGGTCAAGCGTAAACCTATCTACACCATATATACCCGTGATCTACACTAATATAATAAAGAGGTAGTTTGTTTTTTTATTTGTAGGAGGTAATCTCTGAAAGTACTGGTCCGATTGCGAAAATTTTGTAACCGATAGAGCTGCTTTATTCCTGAGTGACATAGGCTATATTTTATGAACGCGGGCGGAGCCACGGGCAAAAGCTAGTCAATAATAAAAATAAAAACATCTTGAGAGCCCTTATGAACCCGGTCAGAACTATCACGTCTGCGGCCAGCCTTCCGCCATTCATGCCCTTGTTATTTCTAGGTATCAGCATGGCGTGTGACAAGTATATCCCTTACCATATAACCAAGACTTAGTGCCTGCTTGCGGCTTTTTGAGAGCTTATAATGCGAAGGTACTGAGTATATGCATGTGCATGCTTGATTGTGTGATAGTGTAGTAGTAGTTACGCTGTAACGCGTGTTTGTTTTTATTTGTCCTGCAGGCTTAGACAAATGATGTCACGTCACTTGTCACGTGACTTTTCCGCAGGTAGTGTCTTATACATTTTGTGCTTAGCGTTTGGCTGGAGGGGGGGGGGGGACCCTAACAGAGAAATCATTTGTCTAAGCTGTTTGGTAAACAAATATGGCGTGTGACTGAGATTTGGAAATAGGGAAAATTCATGTAGGTATTTGCTACTTCAAAGCAGTTTCGATTTTGATCAATAATATAACATGTAACTGGAATAATGCATACCTACCTTAAAAAATTAAGTTACAATACGCTTTGGAATGTGCATAATTTTTTTGACTGATTTCTTGACAATTCCAAAGTGCATGCAAAAGGTATAAAATTGAACTAAATGCTTTTATTTTACTAGGCAGATTAATTGTTCAGAGCAGTTTTGATGTTATCTGTACATTCATTACTCTGATTGATGCAAAAACTCGCGTATGTTGCGTTTGTTTTCCAAATAAGTTATGCAAGGTAAAATATGCTGTATTTGCTCCGTATTCCCTTTGTCTTTAGCTGCACTAACCTACTTATATAAGTACTAGTATTACTGTAATCTAGCACGCTTCAAATTGTACTCTAAATGAGCCATTAAACTGTGTGTTTTACTTTGAAATTTGTCCTGTCCTGTAGTTTTTTTTTATTTAGAGTTTGAAGTTGAGTTCTTATTTTTCAAACTCTTTAGTTTGACAATCAATGCCGTACTTAATTAGCCTTTTTACTCCAGGTGCCAGTTTCTGTAACGGCACCCCTAATAAAAGTCAGAATAAAAAGTCATGTTTATATCGCCTGACGCAGGTCCTCACCGGATGTGAGTGTTTCGGGAGGACCAGCACCCCTAGCCAAGTTGATAATCTGCAATCGTTAACGCTAGTCGAATACTAATCAAATGTATGGGAATGACATCATCTCAACTTTAAGTCACGTGGTCAGAACAAACGAATAGAAAATTCGTAGCCAAGTTCACATCGTTCAAAATGATAGAATGAATTGTTATCGATTCTACAATGTTCAACACTACATCCTTTTTTATTGTAGATCGACATGTGAGCGACATTGTAGAACGAGCGGCCGACTCTGGCGCGTCAACATGGCTATACCAACTTATCATTTTCTACAATTGTTGACACCGAGGCGTTACCGATTGGAGAACGGAATTCGACACGGAACGGTTGTAACTTGGCTAGGGGGCTGTTTCGGATAAGGTGGGAAGAAACGCTCGGGTGTCACCATTGTGCGGATCGCCCGGAGCACATGGTAAAGCAAATGTTGGAAGTTTGCCCCACCGTGTCCTCGTGGGAGCGATCGACGGTGGTGACCCGAGCGTCCGGCCCTGATTCAGACCATGGAACGGAGCGATGAGAAAGCTCCTTCTCATGGAATGAATAATACAAAACTTGGCCATGCGTGGTTTGATAATTTTTGCGGCTTATCAGGGTCTGCGCTCTGTATGCCTGGGCACTGCTGGCACCGCCCTAGTTACGGGCACGGCACTATTAACAACCTGTCAAAGTTTAATGTTTAAATAGTATTTGACACATTCTTAACTCCAAATACTAATCTAGATTTCTTGGATGGATGTAAGATGGTTAATTAAACCGATTTTCGTTTTGATATAAGGTAAGTTTATATTCTTTTGCCAAACAAGAAAGCGCAGTGTATTCTTCATAATGAGCACTGGACAAACATTTACAAAAACAAGTGTACAATGGGCGGGCGGTCGTATCGGATTAGGGCAATTTCTTACAGTCAACCAATGGACTGAACAAAAGGAGGTAGATTTGGAGTTTTCAGTGTATAAATACAAATTGAGAAAAACAAAATGTGAGGAAAAATAAATTTGTTATTGGTTTTTGCATATTTAACATTATTGAAAATCATTAGTATGTTATCCTATATACCTACCTCGGTTTTGATAACGATTGATAAGCCATTATATTTTTCAACTAATTAGGGATCAGCTTTGAAGCCAACCATTTCCTGAATTTCAGTGTTTTCCATGAAGCCAAAGCATTGACATGTTCGGTGTTTAGTGTTAAACTATTTATTATTTATTTAATCTCTATGAACAGTGGTGTTATTTAGGCGGACTTAATGCAACAAGAAATTATCTACCAGTCAACCTTTAAGCCCCTCGCCCATGGCGACTTTTTGTGGAGATGCTGTAGCGCGTTCGCATCGATACAGTCGCGAATTCGCGATACTGTAGCGCGTTAGTAGCGCGTTGGCATCTTTCCTATAGCGCTTGCAAATGCGACTAACGCGCGCTAGTAGCGTTGCTGTCGCGCGCTTACGAAAAGCGCGACAACATCGCTACAAAAAGTCGGCGAGGGCCCTTAGGTTAAAAAAGATTACACTATGGTAGGTACTCAGGCTAATTTCATAGCCACAAATATCTTTTAACTTATTCGGACTAATTTTATTGGAATGAATCGCAACTTAGAGTAATCGGGTTAATTGTATAGTTAATAAATCTCTGTTTAATGTATATGGGATAATTGGGTACTTGCGAGTGACTATTTCTGTACAATATTTTGTATTAAACAACAAACAAACTAAAAAAAATACATTCAGCTGAACATAGAACCTCCTCCTTTTTGAAGTCGGTTAAAAATAAATCTTTTCTTCAAAACTGCATCGAAGTACAAAAAAATCTGCAATTAGCATTAGCAGCATTATTTTTAACATTCCACCAGCTGCATAAAATGAAGCTGCAATTAGCATTTTCCAACTTTAGTGTGAGGAAGAGCAGGCGCATGGTGGGAACATTTCGCTATCTCCCTCTAATTTACGCACGTAACATAATGGCGGTTTCGTCACATTTGTGTATATTTATTCTGTCACTTGACAGTTTTAGTCAGTAAAGCCTGAAACGCCGTCTCGCTCTGCCCTAGAGCAGGAGAAGTCAATTGAATGATTTCCCACCTTAAAAAAAACAGATTTGAAAGGTTTCTAACTTTGAACGGATTTGAAAAATTCTTCCTATTTGCGATTAAGTTGGTATTTGTGATAAAGTTACTTTTTAATATAAATTATAAAAAATAATGGGTCAAGTTCCCAATTATTCACCATTTAGTTAGTATAATGCGGTCTAATTTCATAACCAAGGATTGTAAAGATGTAAAGCCTTTTCTTTGCTAAAATATCTCACGTATGGTCTATACTATACATCTATTTGTCTGTTTGTTGATGCTCACATCGTGCCTTTTGTGTTCCACCTCGCAAGTAGAGCAACCCACTTGTTCTCTCACAACTAGCGCCTTTTCCTACTTTGAATGTGTGTCCCACTTGACAACCACTTTTTAGTCTGTCTTCAAGCTTAGATGGCTGATAAACCACGGATAGGTAGTACTCTTATTGAGAATTAGAATGATATAGAGAAAAATAGTTGTGACAGAAATGTGAAGATAAAAGAAATAGTAGATATTTGAATTATGTCAGTAAGAACAAAACAAAAAGTCTACCGAAACACAAAGCAAAACTGGCTGTGTCTGGCTGGGATCAAGTTAGGCTTGACGGCGCGGTTAGCACAGTGATTGAGCAATTGACTGCTGCGCTGTGTCGTGGATTCGATTCTCGCACGGAACACATATTGGCGATGGCTTACAGATTTACATTTTTGTGAACACACCCATGATATAGGATGGGCACGCCATAATTATGGCGATAAGTCCCCTCTTTGAGGAGTGGCTGGAAAGGCCTCACGGCGTCCTTACCTACCGCATGACGCAGGTCCTCACCGGACATGGTAAGTTCGGGAGGTTCCTGCACCGGATTCGTGCAGAAGAGACGCCCGGGTGCCACCATTGTGTGGACCGCCCGGAGGACACGGTGGAGCATACGGTAGAGGTGTGCCCTGCTTGGGCAGAGCACCGACGTGCCCTCGTGGGGGCGATCGGCGGCAGCGATCTCTCGCGCCGGGCCTTGGTACAGGCCATGGTCCGGAGTGAGGAGGAGTGGCAGGCGGTTGCCTCCTTCTGCGAAGCAGTAATGCTAGCAAAGGAGGCGGCCGATCGCGTGAGGCAACGGTCCTCACGCCCCAACCGCCGCCGGGATTCCGATCCCGATTTCCGGCCACCGTAGGCGCGGGCTTGCGGACGGCGAGCAATGGGTGGCTCGCCGTCCGATCGTCCGGTAACTGTCCGGACCGAGCCCAAGTCGTCGACGGCGCGTAGTGTTCCACGCGCGCCTCAGGGAGATGTCAGCAACCGTAGGGGCCCAGCAGGGTCGAGGCCTACTGGGGCCATGGGTGATGCGAAAGTGATCCCCGGGACCCTGGAAAAATGGCAAAGAAGGAACAGGAGTGGGGTTTTAGTCAGTAAAAGTCTGACACTAACCACCCGAAAAAAAAAAAAAAAAAAACCCATGATATAGGAGTAATTCATAGTGTGCAACATTTCTTTAAAGAAAAGAAGGAAAAGAAAGTACGTTTAAGAATATTGCTGTGATTGTGTGGTTTATTACAATAATAACAACAATTCTTAGGTAAAGACCCAATAATCATTCAGCCGAAAGACGTCCACTGTTGGACATAGGCCTCCCCCAAAATACCCAAAACAAAAAAAAAACAATAAACATTAAACACCCAAGTCCAGTTTCATTTAAAGACCCAATATACATTTTTATTTGATTCTATCTAGTAAGTTTTAAATTTAAATGAAAATCTTTTCATAACCTGCTAGTGGTGTGTGCTGTGTACCTATTTCTGCTTCGTGCATCTAATAACTATTCGGATGCACGTTCTGCGAGTGACAATATTAGCATGATGTTGTATTCATATCATGGGGCTGATTTTCAGTCGTCATGATGTACAGAATCAAAGAGTTTACGAAATGATTCGGACGACGAGCAATGGGTAGCTCGCTGTCCGGCCGGCCAGCCACCATTCAAAGACATGTCAAAAAAACTGAAGGGGTCCAGTAGGACCGATGCCTGCTAGGGCTACGGGAATGTTCGAAAGCGTTATTGCGGCCCTGGAACCAACGACCGGGCCTGTAAGGTCATTGCCTGTGCACCCTAGCCAAGTTGATAATCGCAATCGTTAACGCTAGTCGAAAACTAATCAAATGTATGGGAATGACATTATCCTCAACGTTAAGTCACGAGGGCAGAACAAACGAATACAAAATTTGTAGCCAAGTTCACATCGTTCAAAATGATAGAATGAATTGTTATCGTTTCGTTTCTACAATGTTCAACGCTACATCTTGTCGTTTCTACAATGTAGAACGACATTGTAGAACGAGCGGCCGACTCAGGCGCGTCAAAATGGCTACCAACTTATCGTTTTCTACAATTTTTGACACCAAGGCGTTACCGATTGGAGAACGGAATTCGACACGAAATGGTTGTAACTTGGCTAGGGGGGCAGGAACGCAAAGCGGGACAAAATATTTGATGACTTCCCACCTCAAATAAAAAATTGCTTTCGAAATGATGGTTGGTGACTATCCTATCTGAAAAATCAAAATCTGATCGATTGAAATTATTACGTACTTTACTATCGTATTCAGATGCTATCACAGAAATAAACTAATAATTACTGTGTTAGCCATGAAATATTATTGTTTCTGTTTGTTTGGGCAATCAATGTGACATTTTCCTTTGGGCAATTATTTTGTGTTGATCTTATCTGAAACTAATTGCTTCTATTTCTGGTGCTTCTTGTTTGTAAAGCTTTTGGCATCTGACTGTATTCTATTTCGAATTTAAAATCAATTTGTCTATTTGCCATGTATAAACTTACTATAGCTGTCCGCCGTGGTTTCACCCGCGTCTTTGGTTACTGTTCTGCTTCGGAGGACCGTAGCGTGATGTTATATAGCCTGTTATCTGCTGCCTGCAGGCTTCGCCTGCGTGATAGCAGTAAATGCATATTACATATCCTAAGGGAACATATTCCCGGGATAAAATGTATCCTATGTTTTTGTTTTCTCTCTGTCGGTGCATTTTGTTTTATTCGTCTATTATTTATTTTTCACACTTTTAACAAACACACTATCTTACACATATTTATTATAATTAACACAACATTATTTTGATGGTTTATATTATTTAAGTATGGATCACCGATACATATATATATATATATTACACTCCAAAACTATTTTACGTCCGTTGCGTCACAACCACAGGTTCAGTTGAAAACCAGCGTCAGGCACTAGTTGTCTGACATTCATGCTGAACTGGACCTATTTTGGTGCAGCCATGAGGCACACAACTACATTTTTTGTTTCTTGTTTTTATTTTTGTTTCGTGTTTACCTATATTGTGTTTGTGCCTTGTGCTGTACCAAATAAATTCTTTTTCTTTCTTTCTTTCTTTCTTTCTAAGTGCTATTCCAGGACTATCCGTGTGCCAGTTTCATAGAAATCCCTTCAGTAGTTTTTACGTTAAAGGGTAACAAACATACATACCAACTTTCGCGTTTAAGGACACTATTCGCCATAAACATGGTTATCCCATTCGTATCAGTATAGTACGAGTACATTATATAAATTCTAAATTGATATTAAGTAAATTAAAACTCTATAAAACGCAACAACATGTGGAAAATTCCGATATCTCGTGCAAGCTTTCAATAATCCAACCTAATCGCAATATTATCTTCATAAATAATACCACTTTATGGATTCTAATAGCATAAAACGAACACATTGACCTATATCTTCCTCATATATTGCCCTGTATCAAAATTATTGTAAAAAAATAGAAGTATTTAGTAAGTTAGTAACCTATAGATTTATAAATAAACGCTTGACCAAAACTTTCCATCGCGCCTGATGTAATGACAATACGCCTAGAGGTTTTCTATCAAGCAGGGGCGCCGACTCCGTGGGGGCTCGGGGGCTCGAGCACCCATGAGAAATAAACAGTGGGTGCCGAGCAACCCTGAGAATAGACATCAAGAAACAGATCACTAATCGCCATTTAGGGATGGGCGTTTTTTCATTACTTGACGACCCGTTTAGCGCAGTGGTTCAGAGCGCCGGTTGAGACGCAAGGGTCGCGGGTTCGGTTCCCGCACCAACACAAATTTTTGTTGATGAAACATATATTTGTGTTGCGTCTGGATGTTTTTTGTACCTTCGTTGTTCCTGGTTTTCATAGTAAGTACAAGGGAAAGCCTTAGTTTAGGACCAGGACAATGTATGTGATGTTGTCTAAATTTATTACCTATTTATTAACGATGCGGGTAATGGATGCCAGTTAGATACTGATGCCGGTATCCATTATCAAAATTTCGATCGGTGTGCATTTCTCTTCTCACACCTCGCCGAGTCATCAAATGAGCATGAGCGAGCACCCATGAGGTTTTCTAAAACACGGCGCCCCTGCTATCAAGACCAGGCTAAGTTTTTGACTGCCTTTATTTATTATCAAAGCCTCCTTTATTTAAATGTGATACCCTGAGCAGTCAGTGCCTTGCTAACCGCTAATTATTTTACGGCAAGAACTACGGCCCATAGAGTTTTACAAAAAGTTCTTTATTATACTGCCATAGAAGCAAAAAAGTGGTATCTCAAATTTTCAAAAAAAAATATTGTGTTGTAAAGAAATCTGTTAATTTGCTTCGAAAGTACGCCGCTAAAATTATATAAATGAAATGAAACATCTAAGAAACCGAACCTGGAGAAAAACTTAAGATAATGGTCAAAATTCCAAGCACGCGAGCGAAGTCGCGGGCAGAAGTTATTTGTTAATGTATGTCAGTATGAAGACGGGAATCATTTCTCTATTATATAAAATCCCTGGTTTCTCGAAACTCACTTTGATTGACTTTTTGGCTTCCGAGGGCAGCATAGGTTTCTACCTACAATGCTGAACATGCTCTAGCCGTTTCTGTCACTAATTTAAATCTGTGTGCTAGTCTTTTTTTCAAACTCTAAGCTATTGTAGTTCGTGCTGATAAGAAAGAATTAGATGACAAGATTAGTCTTCGCATGATTTTGCGCTGAAACGAGACGAATATGAGTTCGCTCGTCACCTCTCGGCGCGAGATGATGTGACATCAAGACGTGGTTCCTCTGCTCTTGTTAGCCTGGCTGAGCTGTTCTTCTGTGCAGGTCGGCGGGCGGGTCGAGCAGCGTCGGTGCAGAGGAGGCCAGTGACGGCAGCGACGCTGAGCGACCCCGCAGAGGACACCATCTCCGTGTCCCCACACCGGCCCTACCGCAGTGAGTACCTGGTTGTGTTTTTAGGAAACGATTTGATTGATCTGCAGTTTCATGTACATAAAGCAGTTCCTTTTGGATCTTCTTGGTCCCATGTTTAGACAGAGTATACACACATGTTCACCGAAGTCAAAACAGTGTTCATGTGACGCAGACAGGACAGTTTTGCCTTGTGCTAAAACAGTTTTTACCCAACTGCCCTAGCAGGATAGGAGCGTAATGGAGGGTAATGGCCATTTTCTTTGGCTCAACATGAAGCTTTAACAGCTGTGTGGGTTTTTTACAAATGAGGTATCATTAGATTGGGTTTGACTGCCGAAGTGACATATACTATAGGAATTTTGACTAAGGAAATTGCCATTAGGTTAGTGAGGTCGTATGTTTTTTTTTTTGGGTAGGTATCAAAATAAAGGGCTGGAGTAAGCGATTCAAAAAAAGAAAAAGGCATAACTAAGTACCTACTTTAGAACAGCACTTTTAAAGATGTCTGATGAACTTGCAGGTATCAAATCTATGATTGAACTAAAATATAATAACTGCCAACAACTGCAACAGACTGCTTGAAAAGTGTCTTGCCTGGAATTTTTTTGTCGTTTTTTCAGTCGGGTTTTTCGAAAATATTTTTTTTTTATTATTTCTGTGACACTTTTCTGTTGTATTGGTATTAAACACTAAAATGTAGTCTAACCCAACGAAAACGTCGACAAACAAAGATTTTTGGTTGTTCTCAAACGGACATTGAAAGCGTATAAAAAAATGTGAATCGCGAATCCTGATAATTTCCAATTAAAAATAAAACGGAATAAATTGTTTTAAAAACATTATAAATTATGATACAACAATTTGCAACTCGGATAATGATAAAGTTAGATTATATTGGGTCGTTTACAATTGTCCAATGGAAAGTGAGTAGAGTTGGTACAGTCAACTTTTACGTAGGTGTTACGTCTCTTTGATCAATCACGCAAACTCAAGACGATTGAGGAAAACAGTTAACGTTAATAGGCATCAAAGATTTGATCACTTGAAGCCAGATTATGTGACGTCATATTTTCGAATAGGACGTATGTACACGTACGGGACTTCAAGTGTTTCAAATGCATTTCATGATCTCAACACGCGAATGCCTTTCGTGGTTATAACCCTTGTAGCTTATCAAATTGAAAATCAATTTGTTCAACATACTAACCGCTATGCCAAGTTTCTATCGCCAACCTTGACAGCCACTCCATCAAGTATACAAGTGCTTTAGTATGGATAGGATTGTTTATAATAACAATATTATCAATTTTGAACGACGCCGGTAATGTGTTTGGTAGATTTCCGCGCAAATTAGTATGGTCATGTTTTTAAAAGCGAGTTGATTTATTTTGGACATTACATCTCATATCTATTTTCTTTTAATATTTGAGCAAATTGAGTTGGAGTATTAAAAAGTTATAGACTAGATTATTCACACGTTTAACTTTAAAATGAAAGCTTCACAACTTTTCAAATCAATAACTACGTTTAAAGACTAAACAAACTATTCTACGTTAGTTCAAGGCTTTTTTAAAATTAATATTTCGTTAAGTCACTGCCGTTGAAGGTCTTAAAACTAATAAAACATTATAAACAAAACTTGGCTTGTCCAAACGTCATGACGATTGTAATAACTTCGCGCTTGGCGATAAAAACATTTGAAGTGTAAAAAAAAAAACTTAGTCAACTCACATCAGTCATAAAATAATTTAAACAAATACAGTACGTATTTACACATTTTCCAGCATTTATCTTAAAACGTAAATATGAAATAGAAACCGCTGAGATAAGGGCTGCAGCATTCATTTAGTTTCCAACCTGTTGTTATCGTTTTTAGATCGTGTAATGCAATTGTAAGTGTAATTCTGTTAATTGTAGCTAAATATACGATAAAATGGCTGTAAATAAATGTTGAGACGTGAACTATTGAAATTTCTGTGTTATGTGGTAGTGCAAATGGAAAAGAATGCAGAGAAAACTAGTGTTCGTACTGTTCGATGGTCGTTGCGCCGGGATAGCTTACCTTTAGCTCAGTTTAGACAGGCATTCCTAAAAGGCAAACGGAGTATCTCCCCAGACAATTTACTTTGGCGACGTCGGTAAGTTTTATCGAAATATATTATATATCTCAAATATATTCTAATACAACCAAGTTTTGAATACTAAAACAATAGAACGTGGCATGAGCAGCGGGCGTTTTTCAGCTTCATTTGTTTTTATTCGATATTCAAATTCAATATTGTCTTTCGTTCTTGCCAGTAACGTATTTTTTTAAAGGAATTTGGATTGTATTATTGTATGTCGCAATTTTTCAACGTTTCGTGGTTGTCTGCAATGTTCGTGGCTACTAGCAATCGTCTTGTCTTCATTAATTTCAATTGGCTGAAAGTAATCTAACATCCATTGTAATGTAACGTACAATGAATACCATTAACCGTCAATGCTTCCAATAACAGTAAAAGTTATCTATTATTAACATTGAAAAATCTAATCATATTTTATACCTAGTTAAATGAACTAAATACTGAATTTAATATAACCGAAACTCAATTAACTTAATTCAAGACTCTTCAATAATTTCTGTGTTAAGTATCAATAAATTGAGTTTCAGTTTCATCTGCTAATTGATCATTCCACCCCAATTTCCTCTAGACCTTGAAATCTTACATTGTTATCACGAAAAGGCAGCGTGAGAACAAAACAACGTTAACTACAAAGTAAATTGACACATGTGTTATCAGTGAAGAGGGCATCTAGGGAAGATTATCTAAGTATCAACTATTATATTATTACATATGACCCGTTCAGTTATGTAACGTTCACACTTGGGTGCGTTCAACTGATAGCTGACCTAGCGGGTTCATCGATGCGGAATGCGAAATTGATGGTCATCGATTTTTGTTGGCACGAGGAAAGCACGAGGTACTGAAATGCTTTCTCTCTATCAGAAATGAGCTGATTTATAATTGTTAGAGTTTATCAGCACGATGTGGCATGCTGGAGCTTCGCGTGATCGCAGTGATCATTTTATTAACAATATTATAATTTGAACAGAAAGATATCGTCTCAGATTATTGTAGCCGTAATATTGATGCGCAGTAGTGTCGTAGTCCGTAGCATGTAGTGTCGTATAACAGCAAAGTGGCGTAACGCGTAGCGTCGTAGAGCGTAGCGTCAAAGCGCGTAGTTCGTAGCGCGCAGTGACGTATACCACGTACTGACCTAATGCGTAGAGTACGCATAATGGTCGAGAATGTAGTTATAGGTCACCTGAAGTATTGCTCAACCCACACGTTTTGTGAGACATGCCAAATATGTATGTCTAAAAACCAGTGTAGCTTTATAATAAATCTAAACTAATAAATAATTATAATTAGGAAAAACTGTTTGAAAAAAAAGTCAATCTTGCAGACCATAGCGGGGAGGTACAATTCTCATTTGTTAGGTGATGTTGTTCATAGATGCATTATGAACCAAAACTTTGTTTCTAAATAGATAGTAAGTTTATGTACATAGGTATATGATTATTCATAGAACTTGTAGAAGCATTTTGCCCAGTACCCCCGCGAGAAAGCATTGCGTTGCACATCGATTTCTTTGAAGATCTCCCACACACGCGACTTTTTCCGTCGACTTTATCATCTTTTAAAACACCAAAATTTTAATCAAAATCAAGAACTGTACTAAAATCTGGCAGTCTGACGGGAGATGAGGTCCCACTCATTACGTTCGTGCGCGGTGCTTTGAAAATCTAGCGTGTATAAACAATAAACTTGTTTGCGCGGCAAAACTAAACGGGGAACCGAATTATCCGGCAGTAGTTCGGTAAGAACTTAACCGAATATTATTCGGGATTCGGTTATTCGGTGAAACCACTATTCGGCGCATTTGTATTTTTTTTTTAAATCATTCTATAATAGCCGCTAAAGTTGAGCGCGTACTGTGGTTTTACTGGCACTTTTTATTCCGAAAAAAAAATATTGTATTCATATAAAACAGGTATATAATCAAAGAAAACAGGCTACGCAACCGCAGCCTCGGGTATAAGCTAGATCTTAATAACTTCGAACTTTAGATTCCCGATGTCAAAGGGCAGAACGTTACTATGCGTAAAAATATTGATACGGGGCACTTAAGTACTTAGTATCTTTATAATATAATAATATTGTTTATTATTATTATGTTAGTTACTACGTTGAGTAAAGCGAGCGTACGTGCTGGAAGCAAAGTTTACGTTCCAGTGTTGAATAATTAAAATAAATATTTTCATTTCATATCAGATTTGTTATCTTGGAGTAGATACATTCTGAGAAAACATACGAAATTTGTTATATGTACTAAGGGGAGATTATAAATAAACATAATATGGACATGCAGTGCCGTAATTAGGGCGGTGCTAGCAGTGCCCAGGCACAGGGCGCAGAAATTATTATCAAAGCAGGGGCATGTGTAATTATAATAATAATAATAATACCCCATCGCCGTATCTCTACGTTGACGTCGTGGTGGGGCTTGCGTGCTCCAATATACCCTAGGTCTGTATCGGTAAAGTTTGCTTTGCCGTAATATGCCTAGGGTGAGGGGCCAGACTAAGAGAGATACAATCCGCAGCGCAGTTTTGTGGCGAACTGTTGGGCATTAGCGACCCCACGGACCCGATCTCCCGGGAGAATTCTTGTTCTTCATCTCCGGCTTGCCTTTATTGGCCGGCCGTAGTGAACACTGACGAGGAACTGAGCTCCCACCTCTCTCTTGCCTTTATTGGCTGGCTTGAGTGGAGATTCGCAAGAGCAAACGTGCTCGGGAGAAGGATGTATAATCCAGTAAGGTGCTGGTAGGGATCTTGACCGTACTTCCGGGATTGTCCTGATAGCCGTGGTATACCTCTCCACTCCTCAAGCACCTCAGGATATGTTGCCCTCTTGTTGCTACGTCACTTCGTACTAGCGGCCGTTTTTGGGGGCCCATTTATTGAGTGTGCAAGTCACCCCCTGCCTTTTTTCGATGCATATTAATAACGTTGTTCAGGCAGGGGCCTTAGTCTTGACATAGTTCCATGTTACCAGTCCACTTAAGATTCCAAAAACCATAGCCCTATTATCTTTGTTCTCCATATGTCACAACAGTTTTTCAATAACCGGGGGTTGTCCTTGGGTGCACTAGCATAGCGCGTACAGGGATAATCGTCGGTTGGTATCATGTTCCATTATAATTATCTAAAGGGCCTCTGCGAGTTGGCTTCGGCTCCTTGTACGCCTCCCAAAGGTACAGGACCTCAGGGTCCTGAGATAAATAAAATATATAAAAAAATAATAATAATAATAATATTCCACAACTATCACACAACGCCGTCTAGTCCCAAGATAAGCAGAGCTTGTGTTATGGGTACTAAACAACTGATAAACATACTTATATATTTCTAAATACATACATATATAGATAAATTACACCCAGACACAGAACAAATGATCGTGCTCATCACACAAACATTTGTTCTGGGTGGGAATCGAACCCACGACCTCCGGCACAGCAGTCAGGGTCACTAACCACTAGACCAACAGGCCAGTCCAATCGGTTCGTCAATTATGTAGCATAAATACAATATCTATTATTTATCGTGCACATAAGCACCCAGCAATATGCATATAAACACCCACAAGAGGTAAATCGTGGGGGTTGAGTACCTACCTATGATAGCAACCTGCTGTATTTTCTTGCAACAAGCACTACTATTCTCCTCTAACCTGCGCAGCTGCCCTATCCTAGGCAAGGTACGCAGAGTAGGATGTATATAGCATTTTTATATCTAGTCTTTTTAATTTATATTGTCCGAGCTGGGTAAGATTAAAACTTTTTCTAGGGGCGCAGTTATAGAAGCCCGGTGCTTCAAAATATAAAAATATTATATAAGGCTAATTACAGCACAGTGAACATGTTATGTGCGAGGAGTTCGTGGTTAAATAATGACAGCCTAACTCTGAGGTTAAGCTACGCTTGTCGAGGTTGGTCCTTGGATTGCATACCGAGTTTCCTCCGTGTCTCGGAAATCATGATAAGTTGTTTGGCCCGACTGCCATTTGAACATCTTTGACAATCGTCTCGTACAGTCAGAAACCAGAAAATCTGACCACCAGCCGTGCTATGGGGTATTTTAAGTTACTAATGTAATTTGTATTTTTGGTGTACAATAAAGAATATATCTATCTATCTATCTATCTATCTATCTATCTATCTATCGCCAAAGAGAATTAAACCACGGTGGTTGTATAGTCATTGGGTATCGCATTACCCAGTTAGTGGGTTGTGGAGGTCAGAAAAGCAGCTCCATGCAAAATACTGGTATTCAGCTGCATCTAGACTGGAAGCTGACCCCAAGCTAGTTGAGTTAAAGCTAGGGAGATGATGACTATGGGAAAAAGCATGCGGGTACGTTAGAAAATGTGACTTTTAGGCAAGCGTGCTGCATCGTCGGCTACAACATCGCTTACCATCAGGTGAGATAGTGGTCAAACGCGAGCCTATCAATCAATAATTTTAAAAAAGTAACCCATAAATGATATTTATTTTGCAAATAGGTTTTAAAAAAACTGGGCAAGTGCGAGTCGGACTCGCACACTGAGGGTTCCGTACAAACTTACCTATGTCAATAGTTCAATTCCCGAATGTTTTTTTTGTGACGTAAAAATTTACTGTTTTCAGATTTATTCCTATACTTGTGCTATAAGACCTAGCATTATGCCAAATTTCAGGATTCTAGGTCAACGGGAAGTACCCTATGAATTTTGATTCCCTTGAGAGTGTCGAAATATACGTTACTAGCTTCTGCCAGCGGCTTCGCCCGCGTGAAAGTAGGTTTTCTCATACAAACTTTGGAATCCCGTTTCAACCCCTTAGGGGAGGAGTTTCGTAAATTCTTAGCGCATGTCTACACCCTATAAGGAACCTACCTGCCAAATTTTAAGTTTGTAGGTATTATAGTTTCTGAGATTTCGTGATCAATCAGTCATTGGTATTTCGCTTTTATATGTATAGATTTACAACATAAACGGCCGTATCTTTTTTTTTCGTTACGTAGAAATTTGATTTTTTCACAGCTTCAAGGGACCGCAGACCTGAGTAAATGGTTTTAAGTTCAAATCGATACCTCCACGAGTTCCCGAGATAAAGGGTCTTGTCAGACAGGCAGACAGACAGATAGACGGATAACAAAGTGATCTTATAAGGGTTCCGTTTTTTCCTTTTGAGGTACGGAACCCTAAAAACACTTACACATAAATTTTTTTCGTCAATTCAAACTAGAAGAAACACCGAAATAAACTCAGGGTCAAAGTCTGTTTTAAAGTCCATATATTAAACATGTAATGGTCAAATCATATGAGAACCATGCAGATAGTGTCTCATATGGTCTTTTGAAGAAATAACCATGCAGATTAGCGTCTCTTATGGTCTTTTGAAGAAAGAACCACACAGATTTGAGTGGACCTGTCTAGTCAGTGCACACATTTGTCAGTATTCTTGTAGCTCAAACTTAGGAGCTCAACGACTTGAGGAACAATACCAAAGAAAGGACATTTGGGTAGGCCGCATGAAATACTCAAAACTGCAAGACATGTTAAAATTACAGAAAAGAAAAAGTAATCCACATAGTCCCCACATTCACAATAATAAAATAAAATTTTACAAAAATGTACTACTTTACAAGGTAGCTATCGCAAAAAATATATAGATAAAATATAAAAGAAAAAAATAAAAAAATAAAAAAATTGAGCCCGAGCGTGTGGCGAGTCCTAGTACGCAAAGGGTAACTGTAGAACACAGATGCGTTTGAGTCAGTAAAAGTCTGACACACCCTCTCAATCCACCCTAGAGAAAATCATTTGATGATTTCCCACATCAAAAAAAAAAAATTGTTGGCCCATAATATCACCTTGTTGTACACTCAAGTTTCTTTTCTTTTCTTCATCAGTAAAATGCTCTACTTCCTCATCAAGATTTCGCATAGGATCTTCTTTCTCTTTTTAAAATTTTAATTAAATCGAAGTCAAGTTACCAAGGACCTACTGCTCTTTTACTACCTGCCGTATACTATAACATTTCTGATAAATTATTATAAGCCATCTATTAGTCATCACCATGGATGTCATCACACTGTATCTATAATTAGTTGGAATCCTTATTGCAAGAGAAAATACCTATTCGTATTTGAGCTTTTTTTTTATAGGTGGGAAAATCATCTTATGACAAATCTCGCTCTTGGGCGGAGCGGGAGATAGTGTCAGACTTTTACTGACTAAAAACCCACTCCTGTTCCTTCGTTGCCTTCGTCCCAGGGCCCCGGGTTTCGTTTTCATTCGTATTTGAGCTGTGACTAATCGTAAATCTGTATAGATTTCGTGGCCAGATTATAGAAATTGATCACTTCATGACATGGCCAAGTAAAACAGGCCAGATCGTTTTTAACGTTAAAGTTTGATGATATTTCAATCTTCGTTTGGCCTACTTTCTTTATACTTTTTATTATCATTGAAATCCTACATTAATGATATGACCAAAGAACTGGCTACGACATTATACATTTATTTGTATAAATATAGGTATGTTTGAATATCTACAAATCAATTAAACTCAAAGCCAATGGGATTGCCGCTCTCAAGTTTAGAAGCATTCCGCAAATTCTGTTGCAATTCTGTAAATCCAGTTTTGTGGACAAGCCTCGAAATTCCACGAACCAAAAAAGTTGAGTCGTGCAGTAGCTTTATAGCATACAGTCACATCTATAGAATTGGATTTAGGAGCACATTAAATCGAATGGTGCCCGGGCCTATCCCTTCTATTTCTGAACATGTTGAAACTTCGAACTAATGGTAACTGTAGCATCAGCCTGGAGAAACCTAAAGAAAGTAGTTAATGACTCATTCTTCAACTTTTCTTGCCTTTTTTTTGGAGTGGCAATTTATCAAATAACTCCTCCTGCTCTGTGTGGAGGGAATGTCAGACTTTTACGCCCCAGAGCCGCGATAACTCTTTCGAACAATGCCTCAGAACTTGAAACGTTGGCATCATTCGCTTTCCGTCACAGGAAAGGCTTGCGTCTTACTAAAATTCTTATAGATCTTGCCTGTTAATAGGATTCGAAGAATTGGTTCGTCCTCGTTTCTACCAATAGATACTAATCTTGATGCTAATAACTAAACATTTTTTGAAGTGCGAAATCATCCAATGATTCTATTCCGCTGTAGGGTGGAGCTAAAGAGAAGAAATTACTTGCGGCCCTAGCGGGCATCGGCCCAACTGGGCTCTTACGGTTTTACTGCCCTTTATGGCGCGCGTGGAATACTACGCGCCGCCGTTGACGACTCTACACGACAACTCGACAATATTTAAAAAAATCGTAGGAATTAAAAGAACCACTAATAGCAATGTCATAATTATTGGAAAAACAGTCGCCTAGCCGCTCCTTTAACTCACAATGCAGTCATTGTCCCGCGTTCAGTCCACCATAAATGTCCATTCGACGTTTTATTGTATAACCTCGTCCCATTTCCAATAGTCATTCGCATTAACGTGGGAACACGCCTCCAAGATAAGACGACCTACTACCTGGAAACCAGGTTAAATTTCCCGTATCAGAAAAGTATTGCGTGCCTTGTTTACGAGTTTTGTAAAGAAATTCTCGAAGGAAGATTGCGTCTTAAAAACTCTTTCAATATTTGATTAAGAAAAGCTATTCCTGGGATCCTCCCTCCTTGAAGATCGAGGATAAACTAGCTTACGAGAAGTCCGTTGCGATGATATAAGAATTACATAAATGTATGAGTCTTTTCTTCTTATGTAAAGTTTCCACTTCGCTGCAACCGTGAAGATTGTATAACTTTATAATCTATTCTGTTTATTTATATCTGTATTTATAATAAAACGCTTAATTAACTATAATAATGTATACACTTAAACAAAAGAATAATAAAAACCCCTATCTAATTAAAACTGGCTAACCTAAAAAAACTGTGCTCCGCATCGCAAGACTGGCAGCATTGCCACGCTGTATTTATGACTGTGGAAGAATTTAAACTATCTGTATATTTTTAGGATTAAATACCTTTATTGTTAGGTAATTGTATGATCCACTTTCGCTCACATAGATTTCATAATATATAATAATTTATTGAACAAAATCTACCAAGTTGTCAGGAAAAGCCACAATTTATCATGAATAGCGATTTGTTGATGGAAAATAACTATTCAGGGTAAGGCTACATCACACTTGACCTAAAATGGCGGCGATAAGTGATTGAACTCTATAGTGCATTAAGTATGGAAGTTTTTAATGAATTCACTTTTTTATTTGTATATGTTTCGTCCATTTTGACGACGGCTACACATATATCATAAAAACTTTTTTTGAGTGGGGAAATTATCAAATAACTACTCCCGTTCTTCGTGGAGCGAGAGGGAGTGTCAGACTTTCACTGACAAAAACTTACCCGTCTTCCGTGAGTCCTGGCAGGTAACAGGAGTAGTGAGTCCTGTTACTCATGCTGACAATCTTTGAGGCGCGCTGACAACGCGATGTTGACCCGGGTCTGCCCCCCTAGCCAAGTTGCAAACGATAAACGTGAACGCTTAGTAATCTCCAATAGATTTTCAACTTTATACCTAAGAGCATAAAGTTGAAAATCTATTAAAGACTACTGAGCGTTAGCGACCGGAACGAACGAAAACACTATGTAATCTGCAATAGATTTTCAACTTTATATCCAATAACATAAAGTTGATAATCTATTAAAGACTACTGAGAGTTTACGTTTATCGTTTGTGACTTGGCTAGGGGGGCTGGTTCTTATCGGACGGCAAGTTACCCATTGCTCGCCGTCTGCAAGCCCGCGAGCTCATAAAAACCTTATCATCTATTTTGCAGCGTTTGCCTATTTACCACAAAAGTCTTTTCATGACCATTGTCTAATCGCCATTAAATTACAGGATGACTCAGAAACGATCTTAATTCTGGAGTAGGAACTGTCAACGTTAGGGTATATTAGTGAAGTAGTAATTGATCGAAAGTTTTCGTGACCAGTGTTAGGCACGCAGGTTTTTTTCCCAAAGATATAGCATAGGCATTCAACGTGGCAATATTGCCAGTCTTTTGGACACATCTACGAAGTACTCAGATGACAGTGACGTGGAGGAGTACTTCGACGCCGTATTTTTTTTTGTACATTAGTACATAGTACATTGTTATTGGTTATTATCTTTTGCCAGCGGCTTCGCCCGCGTAAAAATAGAAAATATATACCTATGTTACTCAGTGAAAATGTAGCTTTATAATAGTTTAAAATAGTGAAAGTCCCTGAGTTTGTTTCGGTATTTCTTCTCAGGGTAGTCAGCTAGGACACACCGGCCATCTAGTTTAAAATAACGAAAAAAAAATTGACGTGTAAAAGTGTTTTTTTTTTTTAAACTATTTGCGAAATAAATATAATTTATCATTTATTTATCAAAGAATTTATAAAATCAATCTAGTAGTTTTTGAGTTAAATCGTAACATACAAACAAAAAATCAAATCTTTCTTCTTTATAATATATTCAAAAATGATTATTTATACATGAAAAATAAAAACACTTAACTAATTAAAATTACATAATATATACACATTATCTCCTATCTAAAATATGGCGTCAAAAAATTCCTCCGCATCGCTGTCGACTGGAAGTGTGCCCAAAAGACTGGCGGCATTGCCACGTTGTATGGCAATGCTTAATCTCTGACCGAGGTAAAAGCCTTTATAATATTAGTTTAGATAAATAGGTACTTATTCGTGATTCGTAAAAATTTAAGTAATTTACTTAAAACATTTTTTTTAAATTACATAATAAACGTTTATGTTTTTTTTTTTAATTTTGCCCCGCTCTAGCAATTACTTCTGTATCGTGAGTGCATTCACAAACATGTACCTAAACTCACATAGGTACTCAAGACACCCAGACCCGGAACAACTTTCAGTATTTCATACATTATATTTGTTTCGTACGGGAATCGAATCACGTAGCGCAGCAGCTAATCGTGTCGTAAAAAAAAAACTGGGTAAGTGCGAGTCGGGCTCGTGCAATGAGGGTTTCGTACAAACTTACCGATGAAAACAGTTCAATTCCCGAAAAGAGTTACGAAGATTTTTCCGAATCGCAAAAAAGTTTTTTTTTTTGTGACGTGACTACTTTACAGTTTTCAGATTTTTTCCTATACCTACTTGGGCCAAATTACAGGATTCTAGGTCAACGGGAAGTACCCTATGAATTTTGATTCCCTTGAGAGTGTCGAAATGCACGTTTTTTGCGACATAAACGGCCGTATCTTTTTTTCGTTATCTTAGAAGTTTGATTTTTTCACAGCTTCAAGGGTCCGCAGACCTGAGTACATGGTTTTAATTTCTACTCGATACCTCCACGCGTTCCCGAGATAAAGGGTCTTGACAGACAGACAGACAGACGGACAACAAAGTGATCCTATAAGCTTCGCTTTATCTTTTTGAGGTACGGAATCCTAAAAACACACAAAAGTGCAAGTGGCTCTAAAATATTTTATCAGCCGGTCAGGTTGACGCCCATAAGGAAAAGGCATGTATGTATATGTATGCATGGATGAGTTAAGGAATTTAACACCATTGATAGCACCATAGTTAATTAGCATGACAGTCGAGGAAAACCTACGACCTCGCCCCAAGCCATCTCGATACGTGCAAATACCATTAAAATCGTACCATAACCTCCGCTAAAGGTTGATGTTAGGGAATCCAATCCCACATACGCGGGATCCCGCAGTTACACCTTTTTTGCGGGATTCATCATGCGGGATCCCGCACATCTACAGGATTGATTTTTTTATTGGATTCAGACGACGCGCCGTTCTATGTATTTATTAGCTCCAGCACAGCGATGTAACAACTTCACATAGAGTTTGTGACTTTCCTATAGAATTCGTATGGAAAATTCTTCTCGCGCTCTTGTGTGGAGTGGGAGGGCGTCTCAGACTTTTACTGACTAAAACCACACTTGTTTCGTTTAGTTGCCCTTGCGATCTGGGACTGCAGTCTTCCTTTTTAGAAATCCCCGCGGCCACAGCGGGCATCGGATATGCTGGGCCACTACGGTTTCGCTTACATCTCTTTGAGGCGCGCGTGGAACACTACGCGCCGTCGACGACTCGGGCTCGGTCCGGACGGTTACCGGATGACCGGACTACGAGCTACCCTTTGCTCGTCGTCCGCGCCTACCGTGGCTGGCATTTGGGGGTCACGGTCACAGTGGCTGAGGCGTGAGGATATCCATTCCCTCACGCGTGCGGCCGTCTCCTTCGTCAGCATTAGTGTTTTGCAGAAAGAAGCGACAGCCTTCCATTCCCACTCGCTCCGGACCATTGCCTGAACCAGGGCCCGGATCGGTTTTTTGTATATTACTATTTAAAACAAACAAATATTTATAAAAATCCAAACCCGCTAATCCCGCCGGGATTGATGACTTCAATCCCGCATTCTTACGGGATCGCGATTTCGATGTGGGATTGGATTCCCTAGTTGATGTCTACTAATGTAGGCTACAATTTGCGCAAGAGTCGGCAGGGAGTGTGGATGACCAATTGACACTGTAGTCTGAGTGACTGACCTCTTCGGTAAATAAATTCGAGTCAATTTAGTGAAATATCACCTTTCGTATGCAATTTATTGAAGTACTTAATTTTAATTAGAATGAATTTAAATGGGGTGGGTGACCTAATGAGAATTGTGTGATCAAGGTAACTTTAGACCGATAAGGTTCGTCTTTTGTGAAGGAGCTACTTACTCATTTATAATAAGATTACTAATTTTTTTCAAATTACTATAATAAACAAAAAAAAATTACCAAACTTTTTTGTACTTACCAACAATGTAAGTATTATACAAACTGAAAATAATAGCATGTTCAAATGCGTTAAAAGTTACTTAGTTTTAAGATTTGAAGAGACAATTTTGAGGGTTCTTACCTAAGTCGCCAAAAACGGACCCCTTATAGGATTACTTTGTTATCTGTCTGACCGTCTGTAGAGACCCTTTTTATCAGGAACGCGTGGAGGTATGAAGATAAAATTAATCTACACTAATATTATAAAGAAGTAAAGTTAGTTTTTTATTTTTTTCTTTGTGGAGGTTCTTTTTTCTGGTGGGAAAATCATCTAATGACATCCCCCGCTCTTGGGCGGTGCGGGTGATAGTGTCAGATTTTTGCTGAAATCTCCTTGAGGCGCGCGTGGAACACTACGCGCCGTCGACGACTTGGGCTCGGTCCGGTCGGTTACCGGGCGGTCGGACGGCGAGCTACCCATTGCTCGCCATCCGCAAGCGCGCGCCTACGGTGGCCGGAAATCGGGATCGGAATCCCGGGCGGCTGGGGTGCGAGGGCGATTGACTCGCTCGTGCACGTGCGGCCTCCTGCTTTGCTAGCATTACTGCTTCGCAGAAGGAGGCGACCGCCTGCCATTCCTCCTCGCTCCGGACCATGGCCTTTACCAAGGCCCAGCGCGAGAGATCGCAGCCGCCGATCTCCCCCACGAGGACACGGTGGTGCTTTGCCCAGGCAGAGCACACCTCTACCGTATGCTCCACCGTGTCCTCCGGGCGGTGCACACAATGGTGACAACCGGGCGTTTCTTCCGCACGAAACCGGTGCAGGAACCTCCTGAACTTACCATGTCCGGTGAGGATCTGCGTCATGCGGAAGGCGAGGACGCCGTGAGGTCTTTCCAGCCACGCCTCAAAGAGACTTACCGCCATAATTATGGCGTGCCTATTGTTTGTGGAGGTAATTTCTGGAAGTAGGTACCTACTGGTCCGTTTGATAAAATTTTTTCACCAATAGAAAGCCGCCTCATTCCTGAGTGATATAGGCTATATTTTATGTACACGGGCGAAGCCGCGAGCAAAAGCCGATATCAAATGCTTAGATCTGCTACCCCAAGCAGCAGTGAAAATATCAAACTTGTAAGTCAACCTTCGATCGACATGTGCATCGAAGAAGTTAACGCAATCTGAAGATAAGACCGTTTTTGCTCCGTTTACATATTTTGCAAATTCTTTGTTACTTAAAACTGTTTTTGTGATTCGGAAAAATCTTAAGACTCAATTCGGGAATTGAACTCAGGGTTCAAACTCAACCAGGCGCATTGTTTTGTGTAATTTATTGTGTAATTTATTTCATCACCATTGCTCTCAAAACGATGACGTAAAACATCATGCGGAAACCGACAAGTCCTAGAACAAAAAATTCGAAAACATGTGACATGGGACTTATAGGCCTCCTCTCTACGAGAGTGAATGGGCCATAATCATATTCATTCAGCAGTGGGATCATTATAAGGCTGATTAGGCTTATGCTATGATGGCCACATCACAACACTCTCTGAACTGCTCGGCAAAGTTTCCAAAGTGGACATATTAGGTTTCTCGGCCTTATACACTAATCAATTGTGGGTTGAAAACCGAGGATCGATTAACAGGGCTAATAATAGCATCTCCATCAGGTCAACCCTAATTATGTTGTAAGGTTTAATATGATATCAGTCTCCTTTATTCGTTCTTTCATCCTGCTTTGTCAGCGGCAGCGGCTATGTCTGCGTGGTATTTTTATAAATTATAGCCCATATTATGTTATACTTACAGTAAAGTCTCAACATCGGTTCAGTAGTTTTTGCCTAAAAAAATGACAACTGGCAGCAGTGCAGCTAGTATTATATTGTAGGAATAGGAATGAATATTAGTAGGATAGGATTATAATAAACATTTTATTTCAGGTCAAATATACCCATTACAATTTCCATATACTTTAACATACGATTAACGCCAAAACACAATTCAAATAAACCAAATAAAATCGCAATAAAATGAAACTCAATCCAAATACATTAATACCAACTCAATAAATTATAATCAAATTAAATAAATTATAATCAAATTAATAATTAAAAATTTATTATTTTTTTATTATTAATTATAAGTAGGACTAGCTGACCTACGGGCGTTCTCTAGTAGAAAGTTCAGATTCAGAGACCATACAAAAGTCGCAAAAGAAAAGGATTTCTATTTCATTATTTTTCTTAAGCTGTTGATCCCCGCACGAGCGCCGGCGGTCGTGCGCTATTGTCTTACTATTGTGTCTCTAATTACGCTACTCAAGGAGTTAAATCGTTATTGAAATAAATAAATCAATACCCGACCGACCATAGACCGAGTCGTTTACACAGACAACGTTTATTTTCAGGGTTCTTACTTCACCGTCCGTCTGTCTGTCACAAGGCTGTATCTCATGATCCATGATAACTAGACAGTTGACATTTTCTCAGATGATGTTTTCTGTTGCCGCTATAACAACAAGTAAAAACAGAATAAAATAAATTGTGTAAAAAAAAATGGGATACGCAATGGTACGGAACCATTCGTGCGAGTCCGATTCGCACTTGGCCGGTTTTTTTTAGGGTTCCGTACCTCAAAAAGAAAAGACGAACCCTTATAGGATCACTTTATTGTCCGTCCGTCTATCTGTCTATCTGTTAAGACCCTTTATCTTGGGAATGCGTGGAGGTATCGAGTTCAAATTAAAACCATAAACTCAAGTCTTTGGTCTCTTGAAGCTGTAAAAAAATCGAATTTCTAAGTTAACTGAAAAAAAAGATACGGCCGTTTATGTCGCAAAAAAAAAACGTATATTTCGACACTCGTGGGAATAAAAATTCATAGGGTACTTCCCGTTGACCCAGAATCTTAAATTTTTTGCATAAAGCAAGGTCTTATAGCACATATAAGGGAATAAATCTGAAAACTGTAAATTTGTAGTTACGTCACAACAATTTTTTTTTATTCGAAAAAAAACTTCAAGATTCCTTTTGGGAATTGAACTGTTTAGGTAACTTTGTACGGGATCCTCAGAGCGCGAGTCCGACTCGCACTTGGGCGGTTTTTTTTATTGTACTTCAATAAAAACTTTAGAGTTTAGAGACATATAAATTCCTATAGATTCCCTGTAGCTTCAGTCCTGTCCTATAGATTCAGTTTTATTCTATAGATTTAGCCCTACAGATTCATTCCTTATCTTTCATTTTTTCTTTTTAAAAGCATTTTCACTTTCCGTTCCATCAATAGATCGGACACATTTCCCTACTGAACTTGACCCAACCTCATCCATCTTCACTGCCCTGAATATCGCCCTTCTTTCGTCAGTTTTCCACCAATGTTTCAAAAAGTGGGCTTTAAGAGCAGTGCGTACAGTTAATGCTGTCACACTACTATAAAGTTGAAAGTTTGTGAGTGTGCGAGTATGTGTAATGTGTACAGCAGATTTATTGGAGTACTATCAGTATTACTTATATGTAAATAGAGATCATAGTTGGGAGGTATTGTAAATGTAGGTCACAATGTATTCCTCCTTGTAAGAAACCAGCAATGAATCAGAGGATCACACTAATATTACAAAGGCGAAAGTTAGTGACTGTGTATGTTTGTTACTTTTTCACGCTCGAACGGCTGAACGGATTTTGATGAAATTTGGCACACGTATAGAACATGTCCTGGAATTGCACATCCCTTGCAACAATTTTCTACTTCCACGCGGGCGAAGCCGCTGGCAGCAGTTAGTTGCATGCGGGCTTGCGGACAGCGAGCAATGGTTAGCTCGCCGTCCGACCGTCCGGTAACCGTCCGGACCGAGCCCAAGTCCTTGACGACGCGTAGTGTTCCACGCGCGCCTCAAAGAAATGAGAGGCTCAGCAGGGTCGAAGCCTTCTTGGGCCATGGGTTCGCTTCTAAAAGGAACACCCGGCCCTAGAATGAAAGACAACGAAGGAACTAGGAGTGGGTTTTACTTAGTAAAATCTGACACGTCCTCCCGCCCCGCCCAAGGGCGGCAGATGTCATTGGATGGTTTCCAACCAAAAAAAAAAGCAGTTGGATATAAACTAGTATTGTTGCGATCAGGATCGTTAACATACAAACTACTACGCTTGCACTAACACTAACGTTTCTTCACCACGAAACCGCCATATAACTCGCCAAGCAGAACGGATGCACTCAGCTCATTTCCATTTAAATGTGTCTTGCCGGGTGGCCACGCTTGCCCTCTAGAAGAGATTATACCTTACAAACAGAGATTAAATTAATTTGCTAAGTACATTACTTACAATGAATTACACTACCTGAATTCAAGGTGAACAGCGTAGGTTGGTGTTTTGTGTTTACCAGTATGAAGGAAGAACTCTTGTTTTGAAAGTGCCCAACCTCTTGTGACGTAAGTAGACTGTCGCCAATGTGTTTGTGCCAAGTGACGTCGCGACACTCCCTCTCATGCGTGCCAAATATTTGGAACGTCACATTATAATCTGATGTGTATCGGTCGGTTCCTGAATGGCGCAAAAGTATCTAATTTTGTTACTGTTATGTGTGCGCGTATGCCATAGAATTTGCGTTACATCACTATAGCTACTGTTTTTTGCTGTAGACTGTAATTGCACGTGTTTTATAATCCACTCGTAAAACATGTGCTGTAGGAGATAGGTAATATTATTAAAATGCGAGATTAAATAACACAGTCTTCTCAAGCATGGAATTAATAATAAACATTTGAATTATTTCTTTAGATTGGTATGCTACTTAACTTTACTGCACGTGGGTGTCCTTATTCCCATAAGTAAATATGGTAATACTTTCAATTTGTGTACCTACAGCCAGTACCATAACTAGCCTTTTATACGCCCCGTGCCAGTTTCTGTAACTGCACCCCTAAAAAAAGTCCGAGCTAGCCTAAGTTTGATCCACCTAAAGCAGGGTCTGACATGAGTGTTTCAGGAGGTATGAGTTTCGGATCTGGCGAGAAAAAACGCTCGGGTGTAACTTTAAGCTAGGCTGTGGCTTTACTGTGGCCAGGTCGAAAATCTGGTTGGAAAGGGGATAACAGTTTATTCCTAAACACAACGAAAGATATTTGTTTAAGACCAACTGCTTCCAGGATTTTAGATAGGAAAAGAAGAATGGGAATTGGTCTAAAGTGATTTGATAAAGAGGGGGTGCGAATTCTAGGAAGAGGGATAATGAAATCCATACGCCAACTTGTAGGAAACATCCTAGGTTAGGAAGGAATTGATGATGTGTGTATTAAATAACGCACAGATAAAGGCTCAAATTTTTGTCACAATGTCTTTGTTATCTTATCATGGTGAGTTTATAGTGTTTATAAACTCCTTCTTGAAAGTGTAATCAGGCCCTACGTTGAAAGATATATCCAACCCACATAGCCTGGATTGCCAGAGAGTGTAACTTTTTCGGTCAATCCCGCAGCCCTGAGAATCCCTCCCGCCTGAGGCGCCACGGGAGTCGGGAGTCGCAGGACGATTTCGGGCGGACGGCGAGCAATAGGTAGCTCGCCATCCGGTAAACACCAAGCGAAGACTGTGTTGTGTACCACGCGTGCTTCAAAGAGATGTCATTAGGCTGCCGATTACTTGAAGGAGTTACCGTAGCCCTGGCAAAAAGGATAAATGAAAGCAAACGCTGTGGGTTTCAGTTAGTAAAAGTTTGAGACTCCCTCCCGCTCCTACCAGAGCAAAAAAGTAATTTGATGATTTCCCACGTAAAAAAAACCCTGGAAATCTAGGTGCTAAGTCTTT
Source organism: Mythimna impura (assembly GCA_905147345.3). Lineage (NCBI taxonomy): Eukaryota > Metazoa > Arthropoda > Insecta > Lepidoptera > Noctuidae > Mythimna > Mythimna impura. The sequence continues at coordinate 12,909,581 of LR990356.1, read as the reverse complement.
AAATATATTTATAATATGCTATAGTATACTTTTTTCGATCTAATACCGCAAATTCATGCGCTCTATTCGTATGTGTCGATTGAACCTAATGAAAATAACAATATCGAAGAAATATTTAGTTTAAAAAAGAAATAGTGATGCACTGAATTCAAGTAATACGTACCTAGTATATTGAACAAGCCAGGTGTTTGTGATTATAGGTTAACAGCTGACCTGAATGCGTCAGAATTTATTACTACTTAGTATTTACTATCTTTTAGACTATGAGGTGAATAGTTCGTGGAATTTTGAATTTGTCTTCCTATACAAAAACAATTATTATATTATTTATTTAAAGTTTGGATCTACTTTCCATTGGAATGGAAACTATAATGTATTAACTGGAACTTATTAACTGTACTGTATTAACCTATATTAACTTATTGGAAACTATAATTATGTGTAAACTGTAATTTAAAGTTTCCATTCAAACTTTATTGGAAACTATATATATTTTTTATTCTTATTTATTTGATTTTGTTACAATATACTATACTTAGATACTAGTGATGGAAAAGAGATGGAAAAGAATGAAAACACGTTTATTTGGCACACAGGTACATACAATGAGATAACAATTATAATAATACTTAAACTTAAAATAGGTACATCAACATTGTGTCTCACGGCTGCGCCAAATAGGTCCAGTTCAACATAATGCCAGGCCACTACGAAGCAGTGGCCTGACGCTGGTTTTCAACTAAACTTTGCCATGAGTCTACGGATGTTAATCAGTTTAAAAGAGGTCAATCGTCGTGTCCGACTCGGCTGGGTAGAGTTCAGGAAGCTGCGCGGTTATTTCTCGTTCAACATACCCTACAGTGTCTCAAGACAAAAGTCTATGACCAGTGCGTGTTGTCAGTGATGACATATCTCCGAAACGTGACATGCTCCGAAACGTTCACAATGGGCCTCATCAAAAGACTCAAAGTCATCCAAAGGGCAATGCAAAAGGGCTATGCTCGGAGTTTCCTTGCGTGATCGCATCAAGAATGAAGATATCCGCAGGAGAACCAAGGTTACTGACATAGCCCAAAAAATCGCCAAACTTAAGTGGAAGTGGGCAGAGCACATGGCTTGCAGAACAGATGGCCGTTAGGGCCGAAAGGTTCTGAGGTGGCGACCTCGTACCAGAAGACGCGAATCTTTGGAAGGCCTCCCACAAGGCGGACCGATGACCTGGTAAGGGTCTCGAGAATCTGATGGTTAACGAGATGCACAGGACTGTTCATTGTGGTGACACTTGGGAGAGGCCTATGTCCAACAGTGGACGTCATTCGGCTGAAATGATGATGATAATGACTAGTGATGGTAATAAAGTTATTGCCTTGTCGTCGCTGGCTGTGGCGCGGTACAGCGGACAGAGCTCCGGCGGGATCTCATGGCGGCATAGAGAGAGTGACTCTATTTTTCTGTGGAGCGATTGTGGTAACCCTGCACTGGAAACACCACAATCGCAGTGAAGGGACCGTCTTTGAGGAGTGGTTACAGAGGCACCATGGCGTCCTCGCCTTCCGCATGACCCAGGATCCCACGAGACTAGTTGGTTTCGGGAGGTTCCTGTTTCAAATTTGGCAAAATTATACGTCCGAGTGTCACCATTGTGTGGGTCACCCGGAAGACACGGTGGAGCATACAATGGAGGTATGCCCCACTTAGGTGGAGTTAGGTGGTGTTCTCGTAGAGGCGACCTCTCGCGTCAGACGCGAAATAGAGTTAGTAAAGGTCCTCCTTTTTTGATTGTATAAGAAAACCTGTGGTTCATAGTAATGAGACTTGTTGTAAACAGACCTTTTAAATCACTACTTCATGATAAACTGACCAGCGCATGCGTGAAATAATTACTTCCCACTTTTGTAAATTGTAGTCTATGTGCTAATGCAGGAAATAAGCTGTCCTGGTATCAGATTTTAACCAAATCCATTCAGCCGTTTGAGCGTGGCGGAGTAACAAACATACACACACAAACTTTCGCCTTTATAATGTTAATGTTAATGTTAACTAACTAGTTTCTGCCAGCAGCAAGCACCCTATTGTATGCTATTCCAGGACATAGCCTACCTTTGTTGTGCCTTTCATCCAAATTCATTCGAGCGTGAAGAAGTAATAAATATATACACACTAACAAATTTTCGCCTTTGTAATGTCAGTGTAATGTGATATAGTACGATTACTGTGCTCCTCTGATTCATTTCTCGTTTCCAAGGAGGAGTACGAAATGACCTACATTTATAATACCTACCAAGAACGACTTCTGTTTACCTATACTCCAATAAATCTACAGTTGATTGAACTTGCAGGTGTTTACAGCACGTCTAAGAGCTTTCGGTCATTGATTGTTTTCAGTTCTTACTATCCGAAGTTCCGTTAACGACGTCAACAACTCGATTATAATTATCGATGATCGCTTAATTCTCGGATCTTGTTTTTTGCAAATTGTAAACAAACGTGTATAAGGAAGGTAAATATTTCCTATGGGAACTATATTTAACCGTGACAGGAGACTAGTCTTCCTGGTATAATGTACTTTGATGTATAATCCTGTTTGGTGTCGTCAACACTCCAGTAAATATTGTGCGGATCCACGGGTTGTTTACACATTCTTAATGGAGGGAATATCGATAATAATATAACGTACACGTGGCAATACTGAGAAATGAGAGTATATTTTCCTGGAAGATCTTCGTTCAAGGAAAATAACTCTACGAAAATCATTTTACTTCGTGGAAATCGTACTGGTAGGTCAAATAACCTCCCACTACAATAATAACATATCTGAGACAGAAAAGCTCGGGATTATATAAGTACACTAGCTGAAGAGTTTGTGTGTTTGTTTGAATAATCTTAAGAAATATTGGTTCGAAATGAAACATTTTGATAAATGTGAAGACTTGAAGAGACGTTTTTCAATACACTTAAAGAAACTAACTTCTGCCAGCAATTTCCCTGGCGTGAAAGTAGATTTCCCCATCCATAATCCATTTAAACTTTGAAACCCCGTTTCACCCCCTTGATTCCCTTATGTCCCTAGTTCCATTAGTTTCGGCTGTGCGTTGATATGTCAGTCAGTCAGTTTCTCCTTTTAATAACCGAAGATACGGGTGAAACCGCGGAGGTGAAACCACGGCGGATAGCTAGTATACCTATAAGTATAATGTTGTTGTTTTCCTACTTTATTTATTTACTTATTCTAAACTTATTCTTTATTGTACACCTCGTAAAAACAATAATTGGCCATCTTATTGCATGGGGAATTTCTTATAAGTAGACTACAGTTTGACTGGCCTGCTGGTCTAGTGGTTCTAGTGGGTTCGATTCCCACCCAAGACAAATGTTTGTGTGACGAGCACGACCATTTGTTCTGAGTCTGGGTGTAATTTATCAATAAATATGTATGTATTTAGAAATATATAAGTATGTTTATCAGTTGTCTGTACTCATAGCACAAGCTTTGCTTAGTTCAGGAAGGACTAAATGGCGTTGTGTGATAGTTGTGGAATATTATTAGACAATCTTTGAATGGACTGACCGAAAGAAGATAGATTTAGGGCTATGAGTGCACAAACATCATACCCGGCATGTCCTAGAACCAAACATTCGAAGACATGTGACATTCACCAATCCGCACTGGGCCCGCGTGGTGGATTACGGCCCATTCCCTCTCCTAGAAAGAGGAGCCCTGAGTCCCAGCAGTGGGAATATTAGGCTGATTATGTTATGCTTATGCTATGAACACAAACTTAACAATAAGTCAATTCTTTAATTCTTTATTGTACACAAAAACATAACATAATATATTGAGATACAGACAGTTCATGTACAAAGGCGAGCTTAACTCAGCAATGAGTTTTCTCCCAGCAAACCTTTGAATTATAGAGAGAGAACATATTCGAGGGTAGGATCCAGTGCACAATCTATCGATAGGTTCAAATATTTTAAACTGATTCCGAAATCGCATCACTCTTCAAAACCAGCCAGAACTATTTTTCCTAGACCCTACCACGAGCTCTTAACGCGATGCTTTTGACGACGTAAACTGAACTGTTAAAGGGATGGAGCTATATAAGGTGTAAGTATACCTCCATCCCTACCGCCCGGAGGACACGGTGGAACATACGGTAGAGGTGTGCCCCACTTGGGCAGAGCACCGCCGTGTCCTCGTGGGGGCGATCGGCGGCAACGATCTCTCGCGCCGGGCCTTGGCCAGGCATGGTCCTTGTTACAGGCCTTGGTCCGAAGCGAGGAGGAGTGGCAAGCGGTCGCCTCCTTCTGCGAAGCAGTAGGCCGCACGTGCACGCGCGATGGAACGGCCCTCACGGCCCCAGCCGCCGTGATCTCGATCCCGATTTCCGGCCACCGTAGGCGCGGGCTTACGGACGACGAGCAATGGGTAGCTCGCCGTCCGACCGTCCGCCCACGACCCCAAGTCGTCGACGGCGCGTACTGTTCCACGCGCGCCTCAAGGAGATGTCAGGAACTATAAGGGCCCAGCAGGGTCGAAGCCTACTGGGGCCAAGGGTCTGATTCTGAAAGGGAGACTCGGCCCTGGTACGAAAGGCAGTAAAAGTCTGACACACCCTCTCGCCCGCCCAAGAGCGGGAGATGTCATTGGATGATTTTCCCACCTAAAAAAAAAATACCTTCATTCCTCTTTCTCGCTCGCACGCTTGACAATTTACCACGTCATGGTAAGGCGCCTGCATGGTGTAAGGCAGCTAGCCAGCAACTAAAGGGGTGACCAGACGGTTGCAAACTAGCGTTCCAACCAAGGTGCCCTTGGTTTATGTGTTTGGTTTGTGAACTGCAGTCTACACGGATTGAAACTAGCAAGGTCACCTTGGTTGTGACGTTGTTTTGTAACCATCTGTTCACCCCTTAACCTCCAAAAATGGTAATGATGTGTAATATCGAGAATTATTAGGTACTGAAAGATACTTGGATTTCACGGTGGTGAAAGTTCCGTACCAACATTTTCTCAATTACCTACCTATCATTGCTAACTATGTCGGGTCTCTTGAAAGTGAAGTACCCAGTAGTAATATAACCGCTCAATCATTAGACGACCGGTCGGCAGTGCCCATATACCCAGAGCCATAGATTAGCATCTAGTTGCTACTAATGGTCTAACTTTGCGGATAAGTAATTAGGGTTTGCTAATGTACTGCCTATTAAATACGAGTACTAGTAGTTAGGTACTTATTGGGCAATTTGAGCCTGTACCTTTTTCAGATAGAAACAACTTCTGTGTCTTTTATGAAATTAGGTATCCAAGTAACAAAAGTTTCTATAACCAAGGCGTTTTGTCACCAAACAGTGTTATAGTAGGCCTGTAATGATAACCATTGTGACTGCCTGTACTATAAAAGATTTAACAAAGCGTTTTGATTCTATAAGATTAAGAGCATTTAAGTTCTATAATTTAGCTGTTAGAACGCTTACAGGACCATACAAAAGAATCTTTAAAGTTTTGCACTGTAAAAGATATGAATAAAGTGATTATGGTACTATTTAGTACTATTGAAGACCTTACTGTCCCTTTCATGTATCTATTTTGCGCTAATAATGCGTCAAAATAACTTTTACAGTACTAGTTTTGTAGTAGTATCGAAAACATTATTACAGGATCAATCTGCACTATAAAATCACCTTGCACAACTATTACGTAACCTTTTAGCTTCTTAAAAGCTCCCTCAATATCGCTATGGGGCTAGTTCTGTAGAAGTCAAGAAAACTTTAATATAGTATTAAATAGTACCATTACCATTCTAAATAGCTCTATAAATGAGTCTGTGTTACTCATACGACACTAAAGCGTAACATAAAAGCATTAAAATTAATAGTTAATGGACTGATTAGAACTATACTAGCTTTTCAGAATCAATTACATCACTAGTATTTCATAAATGGTGGCACACTGCCCCTAATTCGTTTTCTGTGAAAATATGGCTGCTGTTTTCTGCCATGATAGCACATTAGTAGCACGGCTGAAGCCAATGTGTACTATAGCAGCCATAGTCGGGACAAGTCCTTACTTTATTAATTTAAATTTAATTAAAACACGTAAATTATAAGGGCGCATTGTCAAATTTGAAATCAGCATAATGATTTTATCAATACAATAATTTTCGCAAGTGCAAGTTACGGTCCATGAATGTTTTGTAGTATGTCCTTTTTATTAAATGTTACGATAAGCATCAACAATGGCAAATGACATAAAGCATAACTTACCGATATATTTTGTTTTCTTGAGGAACACTCACGACGCACGATCACACCACAAACAAAATGAAATAGCACTATAAACATGTTTTGGTTACGTTTATAGTGCAAATTTGTGACATAAACGTTGCAGACAGCACTATTTTAGTACTAAAGAGCGTTTTTCGACACTTTTACATTTCAACTACAGAGCTGACTTATCACCGTGAGAGCTTTTATGTAATGTCTATAAAACAAATCAGTGATAAAACTAGGGCCTATTCAGGGTTCTGTAAATGTTTACAACACCATTATAGTACGAATCATGAACACTAATTAGCACGTTCTAAAACGTTCTCAGGACCTTTATAGTACCAAATTTTATTTCTTATACCTACCTATACTGTTTGACATATCTGTGGGTGGGGTACCTATTTTAAAAATAGTCTCGGGATAAGTGGATAAATGATTAATATTTCTATAATATTGTATCCAATGAAGCTGGACCTTTATTTGAATGCTCAGAATGATGGGGTAGTAGGTAGGCAGCACCTACGTAACATTTTTATGTGTGTTACGGATGCCAAATAGGTCTTTGGGCTGGGATTCATAGCCGTAGTCTAGTGGCTGAAATATCCGCATATAATCCGCGAGACATACCCGCATCGTATATTTTAATCATAAATCTTTTCCTGATAACAACCAATTAAATAAAAGGAGAAAGAATTTATATATATTTATATTACAAAGGAAAAGAAACACAAATAGGGAAAATATACGTCCAATCCACAGATATTTATAGAGTAGTTTCTCTTTATAAGTCTATGGTCCTATCCGTTCAAAAACAGTCAGCGCTCAGCATAATGCAGGCTCTCCTAAACTACACCACTAGTTTTTAATTAGTACAAATACTTAAAGGGCTTATTAGAAAAGGTCTTGTTATTATTAAGTGGTTTCAATAAATAATATTTTATTGGCTATTAATGTAGCCACCTATTGGGCCCAAACAGTTTGACGAGTTTACCATCGAATCGAAAAGAAGAAGAATAAATAATATTCATAAACAGCACAGTTATTAGCGTTTGTTTATATCCGAAAATGTCAATTTCTGGAAATATTGTAAGTACAGGCTATTGATTGAATGAAGAACAATGGAAAAACACTGCGCGTAGTATTTTCTAGTAGCAATTGTTATGAATAATTGATTCAATTATGAATTTATCAATTATGACAAATTTTCGTGGACAATTTTGGGATTTCGTTTTTTTTTTACTTTTGACTGCATAAATATGATTAGTAACGGGTACAGATAGAGCCCAATTTTTTTTTGTACTAATAAAAACTAGGGGTGTATATCAGCTACCTACCTATTTAAATTATCAGTAAAAAACGTTCAAACTGACCGATAACCTACCTCATTCATTCCTATCCCATAGACCTACGTCACAAACACAAGTTTGGGTTTCCCGTTTCCTAGGAGATTCCTGTAGGTGCCGGATTATATTGATCGTTTACAGACTTGTTTTCGTTCGTGTCGCACTTACTGAATCAGTGTCCTGTTAATGATCCAGTCTTAATAATATGACGAGCTAAGTAATAGAAACGACAAAGAAGAGTACTTACTGCCTTACGACATTTTCTTATGACGTCATTCAGTAGTATTCACAGAGCTTTATGAGGAGCAGAAGATCAAAGACACGATGGATGGACTTATATGTATAATTTAATATATATATATATGTATATGTATAGTCTATATCCATATTATAGTATTAATGTAAAATTTAATGTTTAATTAATTTGCTAGCAGTACACCAACTACCCCTTTTTATTTTAAGTTTTTTCAGTCCATCCAAAGGTTGTCTAGTAGATATCGCTGTCAGCGATATCTGCCATTGTATCCTTATGTTAACGTTTTGTTAATATTTTTTTTTTCTTTTTTAATTCATATAAACCAGTGCTTGACTGCGATGCCACCTGATGGTAAGCAGCGATGCAATCATTGATGGTGAGGCGCACTATGTTAAGAGTCTATTCACTCTAGCCTTGAAGACACCTAAATTATAGTTGGACGGGAAGACCGCAGCAGGCAAATTGTTCCAGTCCTTCGATGTACGTGGTATAAACGACGAAGCGAAACGCTTAGTCCGGACCGTTGAAGTTTCAACAACGTAAGGGTGGATACTCGCCGTACGTCGGGTTGTCCGATGGTAGAAAGGAGATGACGGAATCAACTCATGCAATTCCCGCGCTCACTCTCCAAAATGCAACCTGTAAAATACCGATAGGCTGGCTACCCTGCTCCTGTCCTCGAGGCTTTGTAGATTGGACTTACCCAAATCTGGATCCCCATTTAGCCTCTTCGCACGCCTTTCCACTGAGTCCAAAGCTGCTAGATGGCATTTTGCAGCACCAGCCCATATGTGACTGCAGTACTCCACACACGATCGGACCTGTGCTTTGTATAACATTAGACATACTACTACTCTGTATTTTGGTGTACAATAAAGTTTATTCTAATCTTTTCTAACATGTCAAGAAGAAGAGATCGAGTCACCCCTCGTGACTCTCTTCTTTTTCTTCTTTTTTAATAACTTGGTTTTTTTTTAAGTGAGAAATCATCAAACGACTTCTCTCACTCTGGTTGAAGCGAGAGAAAGTGTCAATTTTTTTTTTACTAAAACATGATGTTTCTTCAGTAGCCATTTCTGTGCCAGGGTCGTGGTAACTCTTTCAAACTATCCCGCAACCTTACCAGGCATCGAACCTAGTGGGCCCCGTCACTCTTGCTGACAGCTCTTCGAGGCGCGTGTGGAACCTGCCCCTGGTTCTTATCGGCTAGCAATATGGTGCCGTAGGCCGTGCAAACGATGACCGGGAATTGCCCTGCTACTCCTAACTCCCGGCGTCTCCCGCGGGAGACGGTGACTAATTGAGTACCTACCGAGATTATGGTAAATAGAGAAGTATAGAAAAAGAGGCGTCATTGCACCTAATTTAGTTTAATTGTGATGAGGGTAGGAGAATGATCCATGTTATGTTATCCTAGCTTCTGCCAGCGGCTTCGCATGCGTAAAAGTGGAAAATTTTAATCTAATATATAAAAACTCTTGTGTCACCGATTTTTATGATTTTTTTTTGTGTATATTTGGTAGATAGGTCTGAGAATAGATCTTAGGCTATTTTTGACACCCTGCCCCCGATTTTTTTCTTTGATAAAAGTTTGCCGGATCACTTATGTAGAATTAGTAATAAATTGGTACCTACCTAGTTTCCGCTACTAATTAATCTCTTTGTTAGGTATAAATTGATTCCCTCCGTAACTATAAGTACCTAACTGTTGATCATAGGTACTACCCCAGACATTGCCAGAAATGCTTCAAGACAGTTAAAGATGAAAGAAAAGCAATCGTGTTTTTATATGTAGCTGAAACTTACATATCTCAAAGTTTTTTTATTAAAATGTCCTGATTTCCTGAAATCAACAACAGCATAACATTTTATTAACTAGCGATGATGAACGACCTAGAAAGCTGATTTATGTTTTCTTGCTGCTAAAGATATTAGATGCTTTATTTTCCCGTTCTGATGAACAAACCATCAATTTCTATCAGAGATTAAACTCGATCAGAGTAACAACAGGATATCTATGGTAACAACTTTTGTTTGAGAAAGCTAATCAATTAACACGAGCGAGATTGTAGAGTCAGTGGATAACAGGGAGTTCATTAACTGGATTCATCATTCTTGAAAGCGAGCTAAGGTCATTAATTTTCTCCTAGTGGAGTGTTATATAGCAACTAACTGAACTTAGATCACGAATTGTGGGGCATATCAGGCAGGAGACGACTTGCTTACCTACCTTAGTCTTCAGTTCTTTACAGGAGCTCCTTCAAAGTGGTAGAAGTCAAAATATGTAATGTATTTGCCATCGCGTTATTACATAAAGTGGTCTTGAAGCGATATCTATCGTGATCCTTTACTATATTTTTAGTCGGTAATAAAAACAGTTCATTGTGGGTTTTTCGGGTGGCAACGTAGAGATATTACGATATTAGGTGTCATGAAATCATGGGGACAATTTCAAGAGGATTTCCAATAGGTACCACAATTGCATGTACACATCGACTTATATTCTAATATCGATGCATGTACAACATTTTAAGGTCAGAAGTTATACCAACCTATCGACAAAGTAGTAGGTAAATAGGCTAGGTGGGTATGGACAGACATTAGGTCTGATTAGGTACTGCTGTGCGCCTATTTACCTTATGGGTACCTATCCAATATTTTGTTTTAATTTTACCTTACCAACTATAAACACAAGAGCATTACATTAAGCCACCACGTTATAAATGCATGCTCCTTTGAGTGTTTCCCTGACGCATTCAGAGTTGAGTTGTTGATAGCTTGAGTTATAGAGAGGTTTGGAGGATTTCCCATCACATTGATAGAAGCGTGCAGGCAAATAGCCAAGACCAGAGTTAGCTATAGACATAAGCCCTTGAACCTTAGATTTTGTCCAAATGCGAGTATTGAACCCTGACGCACTTCACCCCAAACTCTGTCTGGGGTGTCGAAACATATTTTCGCAATAAAGACAGTTTAATCATCGTTGCTGAACTTTTTAGAACCAACGTAGCGCAATCTGGCGATAATAAAAATGTTAAAATGCGTAATCGGTCTGTACCTAAGTAATTGAAAATCGCAACTACAGAGAATATAAATGTGATCAATTGATCATATTATTATGTCTCGTGATCATCTTAATTTTCAATCAGTCAAAAAGTATCCAACTTTAGAGGCTAAGACCAATAAAAAAGTAAGCGTAAGGCCATCTGGCCACATCTGGCCCTATTAGTAGACTTTAGTGTTTTTTTTTTAATTCAATCATAGACAAGTTTAGTTAATTTTCTGATGGGAAAATTATATTCCTTCATACTTGGTGCCCGGAACGAGCATTCTTTTTTTACAAGCCCCTATAAATGTATGTATACCTATTTGGTGTATTACGAATTTTCTACTAAAATTAAATACCTACGTCTATACCTAAAGTTTTATTGTATATTTTGGCTATTTAAGGCACTTTCAACATGTTAGGTGAGTTTGGTTCCCGGTAACCCTGACGAACCCTCACTTTGCTTTGTTTTCCCAGTATCGATCCAAACGCGCCGTCACGCAATGGGATATCATTTAATTTTCTTATGTGTCGTCCTGCCTGAGAAAGTGTTTTACTAATGATTATAAGAATTTTTGCTTTTTATAATAATTATTTTAAATAATTTATGGATCAATAGGTACTTAGGTACCAAGGGTGACGATTTCCAAAGCAAGCTCTAGCCACTGTTTCACACCTTTGGAAGCATAAAGAAGGAAAGCTATGTTTTTTGGCAGTAAGGTCATGATGGGTGCCAGAAACCCTATTCATCATGATAACTGCGTCGTTTTAAAATTTTTATAACAGAATGATTAACAGCATCTTCTTTGCGTGTTAGTATGTAACAACTTACGAGTAGGTAGGTACCTACCTATCCTATTACCTACTAAGTAGACAAGCTGTCCGCCAGGCAAGGTAATTGGGCATGGGAATTTTCCATCACGTCTATCTACGCGTTCTCTTATAATAAATTAGTTGCCAGCTTTTAAATATTTTGAACATAAATTATTTAAAAATAGGTAAATTGTTTGAATGATTGCCTTCTTGTAGTGAAAAAGACATCTTTGACAAAAAAAAGTAGGTAAGAGTAACTACCTAATTTGCATATTTGTAGTTAGCGACACGTTTGTTCTTTTGAAGGTACCTATTTACCATCTTTACCTACACCGTGTTTATTTGTAAATAAATATTTTTTTTTTTAATCTTTTCGAATTCTCCAGACCTTGGGGTCCGTCCCAGAACCCCATACCTGTGGAAGGCGTATAACGAGAGACCGAATCCAACTCGTAGAGCTACCTTAGACTAGACCCAATCTATGAAAGGAGGCCCCAACCGACGATTATCTGTGTACGTCTATACAAGTGGATCTAAAGAGAACCCTCGGTTCGTGCGAAGCTACCAGTACCTACAGCAAAATATGGAAAACAAAGATAGGCTATGGTTTGGGGAGGCTAAAGTGGATTGTTACTGAGAACTATGTAAAGGCTATGGTTCCTGCCTGAATCATGTCAATAAAATATTTCATTAATACATAAATAATTTATGTATTAATGAAATAAAAAATAAAAAAATAAAAAACCGTAGCTATGGTCAAAGAAAATTATTTTCTTTGACCATAGCTACGGTTTTTTCATAGTACCTACCTCATGGATGTGGAAACGTCGAGTAAGATGTAAAGTGACCCTTGAACCCATCGCATTATAAAAAATCCATGAGCAATGTCACAATGTCAAAAATGTGTTAATAAAGTAGGTACTCATTGTATTTAGGTCTGGGTTAAATCTATTTCGGCGACTTTATAGTAGGATTGGAATGAAGATTATCTGGGGTGTAATTCTGATTTAATAACTCAACGTAACATTCGCCGTGAAAAAATTGGCACTTGTCAGGTGCCATAGAAAACGACGTCACATTCTTCATTCATTGCGACGCGGCGCACATTTTGTGAGTCGCCGCGTGGATGCTAGGCCGAGTGGGGGCAACCAAACCGGTGTCAGTTCGCGAACAGCCGAGGCCGTGCAAGATTGTGTTTCCGAACGCAACGCGACTTACGGGCGGTTACCGAACGTGAAAGAAATGTCAGTTTACCCCGATAATTTTCGGCGGTCTACATAAATCCTTCGATTTTTCGAACAATTGCGATTTCGTGATAATAAACGGACAGTGAAACTGTGAATTTTAATTGATTATTACCGAATTCCATTGTGTGGACCTTGTGATTTACCATTTTATTACAAGACATCGATGTTGAATGTGTTTTAGTAACCCAGTTGCGTTCACCATAACAAAATAAGATAAATTAGATAAGTTTTAATCGAAATTCAGAGAAGTCTGTACTATTTTCGTGATTGAAAATGTCCGGTGACTGGCTTTCTTAGCAAATTAAGGTTGGTGTAACGAATCGCTGACTATTGTGACCTTATTCGAGTGGATTACGTTAATCGAATATTAGTAATGACCTTCTAGATGAAGGAGTCGTATCCTGATGAAATTATGCTCTGTTTCGTTCAAGGATTTGGTGAGAGTGAGCGTGGGTTTAATAAGAACCGTGAATTTGATGGCCATGTGTCTTCAGAGGCTGCTTTGAAGTATAAGAAACGTGGTAAGAGAGTGTCACTGCAGTTGGAAGGTGGGGAAATCGAAGAGCCTGTGGAATACCGTTCTAAGAAGTCGCAGGGTTTAGTGACTGGGAAGTCTTTGAGGCTGTCTTCAGGAGGCCGGTTTCCAGAGGTGAAAAGAAGTTTTAGTGACCGTTTCTCAGTCATCACTGATGCTGGAGGGAAGAGGCCAGCGAAAGGGCTCTTGACCATAAGGAAGACTTGGTAAATATGCCATTTAATCATAAAGTTGTTTAAAATTCAGTTGTATGAAAGTCAATTCTTAAATAACACCAATTTACATTCTTAATAAGTTAAAGTATAAAGTTAATCAGTAGATTTGAATATCATTAGCATAAATGCAAAATTGAAATGTAAAGTGAATCAGTAGATTTTCAATATTATTAATATAAATGCAGTAAAATGATTATCAATGGAAGGCTATCCTCATCAACTTACTGCATCCTTTTCTTTAATAATTCAGTCCAATGACTGCAGTTTTATGATACTGAGTACCTACTATAACAGAACAAAAGGAAGCACTTCTTACCGTATCTACTTCAAAGTACTTACCTAATTCTATTATAAACCATAGTATTACCTAACATTGTGCGGTTACCTGCAATAAGCAATATATTATCTACATAGAGTAAGGTCCAAGCCTTTCTGTGGACCTGTGGCGCAACTATATTGTAAATCTGTACTTTTTTTGTGTATTGTTGTTGCCTATTGTATTGCCTGCATCGAATAAATACTATTCTATTCTATTTTATTCTTATTATATCGATACCTTAAAATAGATAATTAAATCAAACATAAAATCTTCAAGCTTTAAAATATCCTTGCAATGTTATTTAGCTTGGTGTAGACTTTTTTTTTAAAGTATGAAATCATCAAGTAACTTTACCCGCCCAGGGTTGAGAGAGAGTGTCGGACTTATAATTACTAAAACCCTCCTGCATTCTTTCAGATGCTTTCTGTGTTACTAAAATCCTGCAGTAGTATAGAACCATACAGCTTTTCTAGATATGTCAAACACATTATAATATAAAGACAAAAGTTTGTGAGTGTGTCTTTATGTTTGTTAGTTCTTCATGCTCTAACAAATGAACGGATTGGACTTTTTATCCTGGGTGTATTAATTCATTAACGCTCAGGCGGTAGCCGGCGCCCGGAAGCCATTGTCTTACTATTGTGTCTCTAATTACGCACGTCAAAAGGTTAACCCTTGGGACATTTTTCTACTTTCACATGGATGAAGCCGTTGGCTTGTTTAAATGACATAATATTGATGATATATCTATATCTTATCTCATTCTTAACTATCTGCTTTCAAATCTTGATTGTATTCAGAGTCATCCGGTTAAACTGTAGGCCAACCCTATCAAAGTTACGATAAGATTAGGGAGATGATCATATTGATTAGTCAAATGGTAGGTATGGGACGGCTTGTTTGTTGAGGGATTGACTGCAGCACTATGTGTCGGTATTATATAGTAAAGTAATAATATATATAATATAGATTATACTATAAATTATTTTACAATTTGTTTCACAGTCATTTTATTGAATGAAAGCTACTCAATTCGCTATTGGTAATCAGCTGAGCGTTGAACCATGATTTAAAATACTTTAGTCAAAACTGATGTGTATAAAAGTCTAATATTAGAATATTTTGTTATTTTCATGATCAAATTCTTTCAGTTCAAGTTCCATTCAAAGAATGTTCAAGCAATTAATTCTTTCATTGGTTTGGTATTGTAATAAAAAAAAATTATTCCAACAGAATTCTAAAATATGCTCAAGAATTCTTGATTGGTGTAGTAAATTGTTAACTAATTGGCCCTCAAGTATTGTTGGGTAATTCTCAACATGCAAAATGGTTCTTTCATCATCATAATATGCCTCTTTCTCATGGCGATCAGAAAATTCCTGTGCCAACCTAATCTAGATTCTACCACACACAATCTTATCTGCTTACCTCTTTTAGCATAGGTAGATGTAACTGTAACAGAACTATGGTCCTAGAACTCAAAGGGCAACTGAAGAAGCAGGTGGATTTTAGTTAATAAAATTCTGACACTCCCTCCTGCTCCACCCAGAGCATGTTGAGTTATTGAATGAATATTGAATTTCCAACCCACAAAAAAAAAGGTAAATATTCAGTGTTTGTTTAGTTATTCAACAGTCAAAGAATCAAATCTATTGCAGTAAATATCTATTTTGTGTAATACATACCTATTGTTTACCCCTTGTGATAGATAAGATGATATCAGGTCAAAATATATTAAATGAAGTAGGTATTAAAATGGATATCAATAACTTTTTCAATTGAACAAATTGTTTTAATCACCTATTATACCATTATTATTTAGCTTATTATGATAAGACTTAATATTGTTGTGTACGTAAGTGATAATGACATTTAATTACTTAACTGTAACAATACGGTATTGACATAACCTGTAACATTTGTTCAACCCTTGTTTCCTAACAACCCCTGTCAGTCAAGGTTAACACGGCCTTAATAAACCTTCATGACTTTCACTTTAGCATCTGACAATGTCACTCATTACTAAAGCAGTGGTCACAAGTCTAAGTAGGTATGTATTTAATGTTTATTATGATGTGTCCTGGTTTAGCCTTGTAAATTATTTATTTCTTTATAGAAAATACTATCAGGAATTGTGTATTTAACAGTATGAGTATGTTGTGTATGGACTTTGTTTTGATATTTATTATTACCTATTTGCAGTAAAATAAAATTATTGTTTCATTTTTTTAAATTTTTAATTAATATAAATAAAGTCTTCAATTAATTAACTGTGCAAAATTGCAGTCTGTTATAAGATTTAAAACAGGTAAATCTATGTTAAACTTGATTATGTTAATCACTGTTGATCTCAAGTAAATAGACCTATTAAATAAGTACATACATAATTATGTTTATCATGTATGTAATAAAATTTTCATGTAGGTACAAGGATTAAGTGCAGAAACCAGACCACAAAAGACAAGTACATACATAGGTGTATTTAATGTGTGGCAAAACCACACAAATAAACAATACAAACCAAGGTTCCTATGGTAATAAATATAAAACATAAAATTAATATCAAAGTCATAATTTTACAAAAAGTATCAAGATTATTTTATGTTTTTGAAAAATATAGTTTATGATAGGTATTGATAAAAGATAAGTACTTACTACATAAGAATAACTACATATTCCTGAACACCTGCAAGATATGAGATATAATATTTTTACACAAATACCTAACCACTCAACTTTAACTCAATTCCAGGAAATATTAAAATGAAAACTAAAAAATAAATAACAAAGGGAAAAAATATATAAGTAGTAATTTTTTGTTGTTGTTGAAGTGGAACTTTATGACCTAAAATATAATGACCATACACATTCCTTTCCTATCTCATCATCATGATCATTTCAGCCGAAAGACGTCCACTGTTGGACATAGATCTCCCCCAAGTGTCGCCATAATGACCGATCCCGTGCGTCTTGCATCCATCGGACTCCCGCGACCCTCACCAGGTCATCGGTCTACCTTGTGGGAGGCCTTCCAACGCTGCGTCTTTCGGTACGTGGTCGTCACTCCAGACCCTTTCGTCCCCATCGACCATCTGTTCTGCGAGCTATGTGCCCTGACCACTGCCAATTAAATTTGGCGATTCTTCGGGCTATGTCGGTAAACTTGGTTCTCCTGCGGATGTCTATAACTCATGTTTAAACTAAAAAAAAATAACTTCAGAAATAACTTCAATTTCAGTCATTTCATACGAACATTTCAACTGCACAAAAACGGGATGCAAGCCCATAAAAGGTGTATTTTGGTACACATCTAATTACGTGTAAACACCGGTGCAGTGTCGCAACTTTATGATAGATTCTTACCATGTGCTGTCGACCTACTTTGAACGGCGATACCAAAATAACCGGTACGTTAAGGCCAAGACAAATTGTTTCATAAACGCTCGTTTGAGGACACAAGGGACGCTGTTCTGGATAACTTGAAACATCGTGATGTCAAAGTAAACAAATATAACAGGATTTTTCAATATCCTTGTCCTAAATCCATACACGATTATTCTGTTAAACGTACGTTTTAACTAAAATAGTTTGAGGTTGACGTAAATTATTACACGAGTTAAACCATCAACTTATTTTTAGTTTCACCTAGTTTCGTGAAAATGTAAGGGTTTTCACTTCTTTCGTAGTGATAGGAAAATATTGACTGACACTTTCAGTGACTCATATGGTTGCGCAAAGCTGTGGTAGACTGCTATGGTCAGCGGTGGCTAGAAACTTTCTCTACATGAACACTTACATTACGTTGAATCCTAAGCTATGACTCAATTTCATCTGGCAATAGAAAATCTTGTTTTGACGTATCGTGCTCGTTTCGTTTTGAACGATTGAATCTGCGTACGTTACACGACTTTTATTGGAGCATTAATTAATTCTCTGGACAGCAATGATGAGAAAACACGGTTTCAGTTAATGTTGATACTATCCAAATTATTTAGTTTTGGAATCAAAACATTCCAACAGTAAATCTTCCACGCTTTAGGAGGTTTTTGCCGTTAACCCAAAATATTAACTTTATAACAAAGAACCATGGGCAAAGACAGGGTTGAGCACACGTTTTGTCTGGTTCCAAAAATTTGTACATTGGTCTCTAATCTTCGGGAACGGTCGGTAATCACCGAGAGCAGTCGTGTACTTTTTCAAAGACAATGCCAGGCTAAGCCACGCCTCTTGGCTGTGCGAATTTTGTAGCAAACAATCGTTCAGATGCCCATATCTTTATTAAATCTATGCTAAGCCCATATAAATTTTTAATATATTATATATCATTCATGAAGTTCCGTGCCTCCCAACCTGTGCCAGTAGGTAGTGTTGGATATTAATTCATGACCCATAACGATGATGTCACCGTACTCGTTGCAGCATAAAAGGAAGCACCTAATTTGCCGTGCGTGGCCTCTTCGACTAGTAATAATGCCATCCCGATAGTTTTATTTGGTTATTAGGCGATATTTTATATGATTGTATGACGGCAAATTGCGCCATTTTGGCTGTCTGTGACTGTACTGTCATGTCTGAAGGATATTTTCTTAGTTCATGACTACAGATCTCCTGACTTGAAAACATTATTTTCCCTGGATCGTATTTCTTGTCTTCATTCTTGTTAATTTGAACCGGAACACTTGCTAGACTTGTCTTTAAGTGGTGTTAACGCACTTATAAGTGTGTTGTTACAGCTTGCAGTTTAGACCACCACACAAGGAGTTTGAACATATGTTCAAATTAATATTTAAGTAAGTATAAATTTTCATGCGTATGTGTTCTATATGACTGAAATATTTTGATGAATATTGAAATTACGATGATCCCGGATCCATGTGTCACAAATGTCACAATATATCACGGCTTGTTGCAAAAACCGTTTGCACTGAAACAAATTGAAAGAACTTCTTTGTATTCTAGGTATTGAACGGGAAAACCCAATCACACTTCTTGCTCAACCGGGGGAGCTTTAGGTCCGGCTGGCTTTATTTCATTACTCGACGAATTTACCGAGATTTCAATCACAAAGGGACGTTCTATTTTAATAAAACAATGAGTACGGTG
This sequence comes from Mythimna impura, assembly GCA_905147345.3. Classification (NCBI taxonomy): domain Eukaryota; kingdom Metazoa; phylum Arthropoda; class Insecta; order Lepidoptera; family Noctuidae; genus Mythimna; species Mythimna impura. The sequence goes on along the minus strand of LR990356.1, from coordinate 12,890,434 downwards.
CTTAATGTGGCAAAAGCTAATCGTTAAAACATAACGGCATTTGTTCTTAAAGCGACTGTTACCAAGTTCGTCAATCGTAATACTGAATCCTTCAAAATATTAGTTTATTGTTTGTGTAGATGTTTCGAATAGGGAAACTGTATGAAAATACTAAAAATACGCATTTTCACAATAGATTATTTATTTAGGGTGTCTTCAGAATTTATTTCCGTATTTAGTGACCTAATCTTATTACGGAAAATCTAAATAAAACTGAAATTAGAGAGAATTGGATTAAAATTGTGAGGTTTCACTTTAACCTTGTTTAGTAAAGGTTCTCGAATATTTTAAAGCGCTTCCTAAATTGGATTATTTAGAAGACCTTTTATCATATTTGGTGTTACAAGTTTTTTGCCCGACCAGTAGTTTTTCTTAATTTAAGTTTACTTACATCATAGCTTCGTGATGGATAAGAAGCAGTTTAAAGTTGGTATATAACAATAAAATAATATTTTATTTTTGCCACAATTTAAATGTCCATCCGCGCCGTTTTGACTCTACACAGCTGTTTTCTGACAGCCTGAAATTAAGTTCGTTGTTGTTTCAGTGACAGTTTATATTATCTCAAAAGTTTGTTTTTTTTTGTCATAATATTTTTTTTCTTACGATGGATGCTGTCTTTGATTGTCTGCAGTCTTCAGTTTTTAGACGGAGTGCAGCTAAGCTAAGCGACGATCGCGTTGTTAGTCATCGGTCGTCGCCTAATCGTGACGTATCCTCAATTCCTCATCAAATTTCATCATATGTGACAATTTTCTTAGAGAATATAAAGCCAGTGCCAAGGCCATCGTACAATTTATACGTGATTGAACAACCGACTGAATTAAACATGAGTTTGTCGCGCCATAGCTCTTTGATGTGTCTGTGCTACTGAAATTGGTCGGTTGTGACAATTTTCGTTATTATATTTTGTTTCCTCTTATAGAGTTTTATCTATGTCGTGTATGGAAGTTGGCACGTTTCCAACGGTTGGTCTCTCGATTCGTGATATAACTATCGCACGTGCTAAGGAACTCGCCTATTTACTCTTCTTGTTTTCTTTCTATAAAAATTGTGAACTTTTAAAATGCATTTGAGACGGTTTAACTATCTACATTTCTTTTGAAAAATTCAACTTTGCAACCTTTTTTGGGGTCCCCTATCTCAGTTGGCAAAAACGGAACACTCTTGGTCCGTCTGTGAGTCTGTCCGTCTGTCACCCAACAACCAACCATTTTTCTCACGAACACGTCGATGTATTAAACTGAAATTATCCTTGGAGCAGTGAAAAAATCACACTTCTAAGTCAACGCAATCTAAAGATAAATAGGCCGTTTATGATCTGTTTAGGCGTATATTTTGACACTCTCAAGGAAATCAAAACATATCGGGTATTTCCCATTAACCTAGAATCCTGAAATTTTGCAAGAAGCAAGATCTCATAGCACAAGTAAAGGAAAATGTCTGAAAACTATGATTTTTTTATTTACATCACAAAATACTTAATTACTTTTTTTGCGATTCGGAAAAAAATTAGAGATACGATTCGAAAATCGAACTATGTAAATAGGTAAGTTTGTACAGAACCCTCAGTGCGTGAGTCCGACTCGCACTTGACCGGTTTTTTATGTTCTGGAAGCTTTAATAGTAGGCATTCTACAAATCTGTTTAATGTATAAGAATTCGTGTGGACCGTTGTCTAGGCGTTAACTATGTAATGTTATGAGCTCGCGGGTAGCTAAATTACCGGACGCTAACCACGAGTGCGTAAAATGAGAATTACGGTCTCGTGTGGCAAACATTGAAAAATCCTTTTGTTTTTAGAAATCCATTTGCGAAAGGATAATTCACTTTCTGCTGAATTTATTGGATTGGCCAGTCTCTGAAGCCTCGTTTACTAAATGGACCGTTTTCAGTTGGATTTCTTTAATACCAGTTTTGACCCTCACAATCCGGAGACGCATTTTGAAGGGTGACGGTGGGAAAGTAGAACTTTTCTCCTATTTTATTGTTGGGTATTTTAGAAAGTTTGTGAAACCCGTCGTAATTTTGAAGATGAAAATGACAAAGTTGGTGTCGTGTCATCATCATCATCATTTCAGCCGAAAGACGTCCACTGTAAGTTGGACATAGGCCTCCCCCAAGCGTCTCCACAACGACCGATCCTGTGAGTCTCACCGCATCCCCGCGACTCGGTGTCGTGTAATATAATAATAATAGTCCTTTTCTTTTTATTGTTGTTTGTAAGTTTTGTGGTGCGGATATGATTGTTATTGAATGGGCATTGTAATGGCTGAGCACGTGTATCTTTATGACTTTCAACTCTGTCGCAAACGAACTCCTAAATCACGCAACGAATTTTGGTGAGGTTTTCACTGATGGAAATACTCGTAGCAGTAAACAAGGAAGGTTTTTGTTTACAATTTGCATCTGTGCAAAGCCGGGGCGGGTGATTAGTTTGAAATAAAGTAAGAACTTAAACACAGGTCGTTTTCCGATAATTAATCATCATTTCAACCAAAAAACATAAAGACATAGGCCTCTCCCAAGTGTCGCTACAACGAACGGTCCTGTGTGTCTCGCATCCAACGGATTTCCGCGACCCTCACACCAGGTCATCGGTCTACCTTGAGGCCTTCCAAAGCTAATAAAGCCAGTGATAATAATAATTGAATGACCTTTATCTTGTGATCTATAAATACAAACAGACGTTGAATGAAACACACTATCTTGCAGGTTCATTATCTTTGAGAAGAAAGGAAAAAAACTTAAAGATTTCCGAAAAACGTGAGTCGTGTCTCTAACACTCGGGATGTCAAAGATTAGATTGTATAGGCACATGTTTTACATATGCGTTCGACAATGGTGAAATATACTTAACCTAAAGTTTTTTCTATAAAGATAAATATAATCACTGGCAACCAGGATAGGTTTAAAGGTTAAAACCATGCTAAACTTAGAATATAGGTCAAAAACGACTGCATCACTACTTACCATCAGGTGGGATCGCAGTCAAGCACTAGTTTATATGAATTAAAACATATATGTGAGAACAGTTGATATACAGTTACTAAGTGATAATGTTGAATATGTACACACTGTGTACAATATTGTTCATATTCTCTTGAGAGTAAATACAACTGCAGGATACGGGAGCCAAGCACTTGAAACTAACAGTAATAAAGTTTGTATTTGCAATAGAAATGGAAGATGAGTCTATCTTTTATGGCTGCCATTAGTACGCCATTACCTACGATTGTATTTACCCACTTGTAATGATGATGGCATAGAAAACAACTACCTACATAATTGTGGGCCTAGATTTGCCATAGTTTTACTTCAATGTCCCTGGCCAGTTTGAATCACAGATAATGAACTTGACGATGATATCGTATTAACGATTCTGATAAGGAGGATGCTGTTCTTCATCAGTCTAGTGGTCAAATAATTTGTCTATGATTTTTATGTAAAGAAGTTTATTTTGCAAATAGGTTATAAAAATAATACTTTTACACGTCAATTTAAACTAGATGAGGCCGGTGTTTCCGGGCTGACTACCCTGAGAAGTAACACCAAACAAATTCAGATGTCAGTCTCTTTTAAAATCCATACCGTCAAATCATGTGAGAACTGAGTATATTAGTGTTTGAGATGATATTTTGAGAAAAGAACCACACAGATTTGAGTGGACCTGTCCAGTCAGTGCAAGCATTTGTCAATATTCGTGTAGATCAACTCAGGACTAGTAAGGACCTTAACATAGGACCACACGAGGTGGTTGATGGATCGAATATTAGAAAATCAATCAATATATAAATACTTATGTATCTAACCACCTTATCTAATGTGTTTTCCGAAACCCAATCATTGTTTCAAATTCTATTGAAACTAGTTTTGACTGCTTTAGCTGGAACTGGTTTATATGCGCTTGAGTCGATCCACTGCGCGATTACCAATTTAATGGCGGCACATACGTCATTGTAAACTGATAGTGCTGAATTGCACACAAGTAAACGGCACTGACTTTATGATACGAGTTCGATGTGCTCAAAACTTTTGATAAAACCAGTGATGTAAGTTAGAAACATACAATTGCCAAGTTTTACTTTCGTCTTGAATGCACGGCAGGATATCTTCCATATACGTGGCCCATTAAGAATTCAGGACTTGGTAAAACGATAAATCTCAGGGCTGCCTCCATATGTATGTCAACAACACCATACCGTGTCCTGACGTGACCAATAAGCCTGCCAAATGTCAAGCGTAATTCCTTGTAGATCTCATATATAACAACGAAAAGAAGTTATAAATAGGCTGCTGGGATTGTTAGAAAGAGTTACCGTGGCCCTGAAACGCAAGGGCATCTGAAGAAACAGAGGTGGGTTTTAGTCAATAAAAGTCGCACAAATACTCGCTTCACAGACAGGGCTCCTCCCTGTCTAGGGTGAAGCGAGTATGTGTGTTATTTGTTGATTTCCCACCTCAAAAAAAAATAATAATTATATATATCTATGGTACTCACACGACTGCTATGCTATGAGATTAAGGTAGAGTTTATACTTATTTCAAATACAGCAGTTGTTAAGGTTAGTTAGGTGTTGACTTTATCAAGACTTACAAACAGGTTTCAACAAATGCTAATGTTTGATAAGCGGATGACGATACATCTAATATCATTGCTCATCTTAATCCAGTAAGGACTAAGAAAGGACGTACATCATATCAAAGGATCTGTGTGTTCTTTTATGAAGAAAGAAATTTAAGCGAATTAATAAATCTTTTATTTCAACAATGTTCAAAAATTGCTCTCATCTTCCTAGGCTTCTTATTATGCCTTTGTGAAGAAATACCATACTTTTAATATTCTCATATAATAAATTGAGTTGGCTACAGACAGATTAGTTTCTGACGATACCTTGTTAATTCCAATAAAGGCATTTCGTTTTCCTCTTTGCAATATTACTAATAGATTTTAAATAAGTGGACGCGGCAGTCAGTTTTAATATGTTTATTTTGAACCAAACTTGTCGTACCACAATGGTTTTCTTAGCTGTTGATCCCCGCATTAACGCCGGCGTTCACGCGCCATTGTCTTACTATTGTGTCTCTAATTACGCACTCAAAAGGTTAAGAACACTTTTAGATAAAAAATATGGCTTGCATTCAACACAAAGGTTTTAGGCACAGTACCACAGATAACTAATACATGACATTTCTAACTTTTTAATTTCATATGTTGCTATTAAAAATTACCTTTCATATATCTTTTTTTTTAGACTAAGCCTCTTCCAAAAGACGTCATCGTTAGTAAAGCCACATTCTGCCACATATTTGTTACCTTTATCGTAATACCTACCTTACCTTTCCTGGCCGCACCCTTCAATATTATGGTACATAGGTATTCTGATATCGATATGCGATCTATGCGTAGACGTGGGCGTCCCAAGGCGTCAGTCCTACGGGCGTCATGGTTCCTACGCCAATAGCTTTCGAGAATTTACTTATAGAATGTTTTTGTTCTTCATAGCCTTGAACTTTTGCTTAGTGCGCACCAAAGTTTTTGTCTACTGAAAAAGGGTGCGTAACGCATCGCCTGTTATATTTTTTGATAACATTGTTGGTCCTTGAAGATGTGTGAGGACTCTCAAAATCATATAGAAGAGAAAGGCGAAACAACGGTATACTATAGTATAATCAGCCTTATAGTGATCCCACTGCTGGGACTCAGACCTCCTCTCTAGGAGAGGAAATGAACTGTAATCCACCACGCAAGCGCAGTGCGTGTTGTTGTATGTCACATATCATTGATTGTATGGTTATAGGTCATGTTTGTTTCCTAACGATGTTTTAAAGTGCCTGGGTTTAAATCTACGATCCATCCTTTCAAACTTACACTTACCCTTTAAACTTGTTGAAGTTCACATTAACTTAAGATGTCGAAGTCGATATGAAACTCATGAAGTTGTTTTGGAGTTTATAACTTTTGATAAATGGTTTTATTAATCACAGCATTGAGTGCTTCTGATTTGAGATCACACTATGGGTAATGGAGATAACTGCGAAATAAACTAGGTAAATTACATTTTTTTTTTTTTTTAATAATATTCCACAACTATCACACAACGCCGTCTAGTCCCAAGCTAAGCAGAGCTTGTGTTATGGGTACTAGGCAACTGATAAACATACTTATATATTTCTAAATACATACATATATAGATAAATTACACCCAGACACAGAACAAATGATCCTGCTCATCGCAGAAACATTTGTCCTGGGTGGGAATCGAACCCACAACCTCTGGCATAGCAGTCAGGGCCACTAACCACTAGACCAACAGGCCAGTCAAATTACAATTTACGACTTAGATTGATCAGTGTTTGTACAATTAATATATCTGCTCATGTCATTATATACGGTTACTGTGTGTGTTAAATGTACAAAATAAAGATTATTATTATTGGAAAGTAAAAAAGGTAATAGGAGAAACTCTACAATATTATATTACTGATATTGATTCGATGTAAACTTAATCCGATCCGACTCATTGGTTTCGAACGATACGAATATTTTGAGTGCTCTCGTTTGGATCAAACTGTTCTTATAAATCGATTATGAGGCGTTAATTGACAGTCAAAGATATAAAAGACATTAAAAAGACGTCATATAAAATCAAACACGTTTCGGTTGACGTCATCCGGGCTTCTCAAATACCACTTGTTCCCAATCAATGTCTATAGGTTGTTGAAGAGGTGGCCTAATTCAATCAAGTTATTGGACCGTCTTCATATGTGCCGGATCGGCGATTCTTACTGAGAAATCTTTAAAACATCTTCACAGTCTCATGTCTTACCATCATAATGGAGTTTTTATAATTTTCCCCTACATTATCAAGGTCAAACAATTTCTACACTAGTTCAGTTCCCAGGAAACACGTTGTTTGCAGTATTCGTTGGCGTTGTCATGTGAGAAACAACATATGGTACACGTGTTCACTGACTTGACAGAAAATTATTAAGGATGGTTCTTTTAGGTCGCCTTTGTTTATAGCCTGGAGAATATCTCATTATTAATATGCACGATGAAAAATTAAACATATTACTTTAAAAATGGTTTATTTGGTTACAATCTATTAAATTTGGCGTTTAATATAATTTACCAGGATTGAGGAATTGGAGGAACTTCTTTGTAGTACCTGTAATTATAAACATTTTAAAAAGTCTAGATGTGAATGTTACTAAGTGAGAGGAAAAATGTCAGAGTCATACGGCAGGAAAAGGGAAGTAACGTGGTGATGCTTTATGTCAGTTTTAAATGGATTAACTTACCTCACAAATCCGCCTAAAGGTGAAAAGGCCTTGTCGTTTAAAGGCACAAGGATAGGCGACGACTGAAAACCTTGGGGCATTTTAATGAAGTATTTCACACTGCTTGGAATCAGAATACCTATAAATAAAGGGAAATTAGCGGAAACCAAACAAAAACTACAAAACCGCACATTAATTCATAAAAATATGCAAATTGCTCTAACCATTTGCGTCATATCGATATTTGCGTAACAGAGACTGCATGTTCGGATTTTGCAAGTTGGACAATACCACGACGGCACACGGCTGCAAATAAGTTGAGAACAAAAGTGTACGTATAATTAATAATAATAATAATATTCCACAACTCACACAACGCCGTCTAGTCTCAAGCTAAGCAGAGCTTGTGTTATGAGTACTAGACAACTGATAAACATACTTGTATATTTCTAAATACATACATATTATAGATAATAATTATTAATTATAGATAAAATTATATTAGATTGTGCTCATCACACAAACATTTGTCCTGGGTGGGAATCGAACCCACGACCTCTGGCATAGCAGTCACGGCCACTAACCACTAGACCAACAGGCCAGTTACTTAATCGTTAAACAAGAAAAACTTTATACACAATTTCACCGATCTATCTATCTATTTCTACCTTGTTGCGCTTTTCAGGAACAGTTTTTTTATCATAGTCTGGATAGTCGTCAGTTTCCCGCTCATCGTATGGTGATCGCAATCCAATGACTTTTTCATTCACGGGCTCAACGCTCTCTTTTGACTGAGAAATTTCCGCGACCGACGGCACGGGCGTTGGACGTAGAGTCATAAATTCAATCGGCAGCATTCTCTAAAATCACAGAAACACTATGTAGTCCTAGTTTGGAACACAAAACAACACGAGTCTAATTTTTTCAACTTACACTTTGAGTACAAAGAATTTTAAAAAAAACTACTACAGCAATTCCAATAAACTTCATGATGGATTCAGTTTCTTGCTGACAATGAAGGGATCCCGATGGTCGGGCTAGCGTAGTCATAGTTTATAAAACAGAAACTCAAGTTTCTAAGAATATGAGAAGTTTTCTTCAACACGTTATGTTATGATACCATGTTTAAAATAAGCCAGAAATGTTAACGTGCGGAACGAATGCTCTGTAAGTAGACATTTGAATTTTGAAAGACAGTCAAGTTAGTCAGTTGAAAACATTGATATGGAAGACGTCGGGCAAGTGAGTTGTTGTAGTAAATACAGTATTCGCTTTTTGTTCATAAGGCATAAATGTAGGTATTATTGTTAAGACGTAGAAGCATAACACGTGTGTCTTTTCACATGAGAAGTTAACATAATATACATATCTGCATGACCACTTTTGAAGGCCAAGAACTATTCGATATTTCTTGGAAGATTTCTATTGATTTGAAAAGCTATTTCATTATTTTCCAGATATATTCTTTCGTCCTTTTTTAATTATTTATCAGAACATCAACATGCAATTTAATTTCCATTTTATATGTCTAATGTAGCTGAATGTAACAGTGTAGCAGTGTATGAGACCGTGAAAGGTCTTTGTCATTTACTTAAACGGGCTTTTATTTGTCTTTCGTTGAAAGCCAAGGGATTCTTTGCCTAGTTCGCTTTTTTCTTTTATTCTCTAGTTCGCTTTTAATAATGCTTATCAACTGTAATGGCGCCCGCATTCGCTTTAATACTTGAGTGTGTGTCTGTGTATACTCGAATGGTTTTAGCCGTTCTTTAGCTTCACGTGCGAACATTTTTCTGTTTTATTGTTAAACGTTAACTCGAAAAGATTCCTTCAAGGTTTCAGTATTTATGAAGATACAACAAATATTAGGACACCATTGGCATGTTGCCCCATGCCTGAGGCGAAAGATACTGATTTCTTGTTCAGTTTATATAAAACAGATATTATTCATGGCCCGCTTGTTTTTATTAACTAGGCATTGAAAATAAGCAGTTGCTGGAATAGTTTTCTAAATTGCTTGGGTTATCCACAGATTAAGTGGAATGAGATTTTTGGAATGGATAGTTTTAAGATGTTAGTGCTGATGTTTTATTGTATGTATGAGCATCATCTACTCGTGTATCTAATGGAGCACGTGGTATAATATCGGCAGACTGTCGGGCGCCTTGCCCCCAGTTTATTTTGGTTCGGCGAGCTCGCTAGTTTCTTTATTGCTTTTCCTCTAGCTAGTTAAACCCTTATCTTCTAGAAATCTATTTCTATGTTACTCACTTACCTACATGATCCATAGAAGATGTAAAATAAGAAAATTAAAGAAAAAAGAAATTGTTTTTATTATTGTATGCTTTTCAAATCTGCTACTGAGAGCGTATATTTATTCTACATAACATAAACATATATTAATTATCGTACTTGATCGGCTGTCAAGATAAAAGTCTTACCAAGGTAAGGAGCAATGATCTTCCTGTTCTTCTCCTTGATTTATTTCCTCCGACATGTTTTTTCCTGCCAAGATTTGAGTGTACAAACCCCAATGCCAAAAATTACCAGTTCCGTCTTAAGAAAAAATTCGCCAGACTATTTTAAAAATTACTGTCCGGTGGGCTTTTCCAGAATGGCGAAGACACGTCATCAAATTAATCGTAATGGTTTAGTTTGTTTTTTTCAGAGATAGCTCGTATCTCCTTACTGTCCTCGAATGGGTACGACGCAATAAAGAATGTAGTCCTTGGGTACAAGAGAGCATCTTGTTTGCGCATCTAGTCCCTTCAGGCGCTTTTAGGCAATCAACTTAACGGGGTCAAGGCAAACATGAACAATGGAAATTTTGTACCCATTAAATGTTTCTATGGACTTCATCGTTTTTCTTATTTCTATATATAATATAGGTACATGTTCTGTGAACTTTAGTTGGCTTATGAATGCTTCATTTATTATCATTTTTTCAATCGTATTGATAACATTTGCAAATGTTGTTAGGTTCGGCAATAATTGTTATGATTGTGGAACTCGTGTAGCGGAAATGTCTATTTGACTTAATTATGATGTTTTTCGTGTCCTTGAATTTTGAGTCACCAGTGTTGGTTACAATATTATGTAGATTAGTATAAAAATGTATCATCTAAAATGATGACAATTGCGTTTTATATGTTGGTTTTACTATAATTTTCTGTAATTATAGACGGATAATTCTGGTCATTATACTTATAACAAAAATACCCACGTATAATATGTAATACAATCAGCGGATACGCGTTTTTTGCTGTAAGACATTTTATTGTCCACAAAATATACTTGCTACTGACGTTCAGTCATTTATTTGTACAAATGTAGAATGTTCATGTATACGAGTAGTGCCATTGTACTTTATTGCACAGTCAGTTGTGTGTAGGTTAGAGCATTGGTTTTATGATATATGAAACCAGAATGGCTTTATACTTAGTTGTTTTTAAAGTGAAAAGTATTTGCCAATAATATATAGCCGTGTGCATTGTAGTTCCTTATGTTGATAAGTGATTGTTCCGATGATAATAATGTTTGGACTTGCTTTCATTGTTCTCAAATGGCAAGAGGTTCATAAGGTGTAGTGCTTTTGAGGTTTCACCAGTAGTGTTTGTATTGTCAACAGTTACTGTGGTGTCTTGTTTAGTCTAAGATGGTCAGAAAGAAAGTTACGAGAAAGATAAGGTCTCATCCTTCTTACATTGTGGCTACCCAGACAACTACATTAAGGCGTAGAAGTTATAGGTACAAAAGGTATGAGAGTTGTGTTTGTTTGCCTACTGTATTTACCATAGGTCTTCCTTCACTTTTTTATACTTAAAATTCAAAGGTCAATCATCAATCTGGGATCAAAGTTCTATTTCATGATCTTTGTTTAGAAAGTCACAATTTCATGTCGAGTTCGACATAGTTTTATTTTAATAACTGCTGATTTTACTGTTTGCGTGTGCTGCCAGCTGTTGTTGTTTTTATATTGTACTTAAATCTTTATGATTCATTCAACACTTTGGTTTTTTGTTTTGGAACTAGTTGTACGTGTTTCGTGATCATAACCCACATCTCAATTTCACCTACTGATAGGGACACGCGTGAGGGAACAGACGTCCTAACACCCCAGCCGCCGGGACCTCGACCCCGACTTGTAGCCACCGTAGGCATGGGCTTGCGGATGACCAGCAATTGGTAGCTCGCCGTCCGGCCGTCCGGTAATCGTCCGGACCGAGCCCGAATCGTCGACGGCGCGTAGCCTCAAAGAGATGTCAGCCAAACCGTATGAGCCTAGCAGGGCCGAAGCCTACTGGGGCCATGGGTTTACTTCCGAAAGGGAGACCCGTGGTCCTGGAACGCAAAGGCAAAGATGGAACATTGGTGTGGTTTTAGTCAATAAAAGTCTGACACGCCCTCCTGCTCCGCCCTGGAGCGAGAGAAGTAATTAGATGATTTCCCACCTAAAAAAACCTACTGTTAGGAAATTGCCCCTTTTCTTGGCTATATGGTATATTCGGTTGATATTCAAACGTTTTGGTTCCCTCCACATTATTTCTTCTGGGTGCGGCCGTATATCGTTATCAGATGTCCCAATTCCTGGACGCTGACATTTTGTAAGCAGATTGCGCGAGATGCATTTCCGAATGACTTACTTTTATACACTATCCGAAATACTGATTCTAATCTTAAGAACGAACGGTAAATCTTGCTTCTTATTCTTATTGTCTTGCCCTCAGGATTCTCGCTTTGGTAACAAGTACAGTCTTTATTGTCTCTTGTCACAGGGGTAATATTGCCTAAGTGAAACGACATTTGCTAATTCCGCAATGGTTTAGTTGTTTCCTTAATCTAGTTGACAGCAGCCACACAGAGAGCAGTACTATTTGTCACTGGACAAATGTCACCCCTACTTTATGCACCTTCCATTACAATACTATTTATATGTAAACTTCACACAATGCCACAGAATTGCAGATTACTCATTGACACGACAACACTAATCATAGCTCTGACGGCACCACACACGGTGTTTCTAGGAATTAAATTTTACAACGTCAACGAAGGATGAGAGCAGATTACTATGCTAAATATGATAGCCTAGCGTTCTGTTATTACGTTGGCATTATTCTTATCTGCATTATGTATGTTAGACTCTACTATAACAGCCACTACCTACTACTTCATGTTGATTTTGATTTGCGATGTATTAAGGTTGATTACTTAGGTACTCTTCATCTTTATGATTCGTTTTTGCATTTACTATACCTACTCACTTAGTTGTAGGTACTATTTCCGGCATGACAAACGTACCGACAAATCAGCTGTCTTCACAAATTCATAATCAGCATCAGTCAGCTACAAATTCCTGCATTAAAGACATAAGAGAAAATATTGCAGAAACATAGTTACTAATGGCTCCTGTTCCAAATACCTCATGCAACATATCCATTCTTCAAGCTTGACTGACTGTATGTTTGCTTGTTTCAGGTCAACCGGCAATTTCGCGGCCGGTGCGGCGGGTGGCGGGTGCGGGGCTCCTCGCTCCGCCCCCGCCACCCCGCTGCAGCTCGAACCTCACCCGCCTCGTTCTACGAAGCATGAGAAGTAAGTACCCACACTTTTTTCTTAGGAGTTTATCTCAACGGAACGCCATGGAAGCGCAGCAAGGCTGTGCAGGTTCTTCACCTTGCGTCTGATTTATTGCTTATCGATTGGCAGGGCTATCAGGTCAGGTTAGACTTAAGACTCTTCAACCTTAACCACTGTTTACCAAGCGTGGTGTCCAAAAAGTATTTAGACATTCGGCTACGTAGGTACTCACAAAGTCAATAACATTCACGCTTGACTTGATAATATACCAATATCGTCGAGGTTGTTTTAGAATCACAAATCATAAACCAGACGAAATACTCAGGCAACGGGCAGCTGTTTCACCTGTGCTGACCAGCTGACCCACCGGTCACTAACCCTCTTACCCACTAGCCTAAACAATTAGTATTTAGAACAATACGATAAACATACTTAGTATTGTATTCGATTACCTTGTTTTTTTTTTCAGAAGTAATAATGAAACTAACTAATATAATACAGGCTATGGTATAATATACATTTTCTTTTTTTGAATGGATATCATCAAATAACTCTTCCCGCTCTTGGTGGAGTGAGAAAACCCACCGGTGTACCTTCAGTTGCCTTCTACGTTCTAAAGCTTTGGTAACTGTTTCGAACCGATTACTGTTTAATTAACTAATTATATAATATATAATATTCCACAACTATCACACAACGTCGTCTAGTCCCAAACTAAGCAGAGCCTAGTGTTATGAGTACTAGACAACTGATAAACATACTTATATATTTCTAAAAACACATATTATAGATAAATTACACCCAGACACAGAACGAATGATCGTGCTCAAACAAATATTTGTCCTGGATGGTAATCGAACCCACGACCTCCAGTCAGGGCTACGAAAACCACTAGACCAAGCCAGTCATATATAATAACTAAGTTACTTTTACCGTAAGAAACTGGAGCACTTGTTCCTAGAAACTATTAAAATGTGAAGCTTTTATTCACGACTGCTCTTGCGGACAAAAGGCAGTGTGGTACGAATATAACTGTCTCTGATATCGCGGAAGTAGTTGTAAAACACCACTGATTGCTACACTTATGTGCGGCTTCAACTTGCGGTTACCTACTTAGTAACATTTTGAGATAGGCAGAATGCTGTACTAAGAAGGATTTCCTTTTACAGATATTTTTGGATCTATGTGCAGTATGATCATTTAGTTTTGGCGATAGAAGGTAGAATTCACGGCTCGGTTGGCTGCTGTCCGGCGTTTTCGCAGGTTTGATCCCCGCACGGAACAATTATTTGTATGGCCTAGAGATAGTAGTCCCGGGTCTGGGTATCTTGTACTTACATGTTTGTTAAAAGACTCAAGATATAACCTCAAGATATTTCCTAGTGAGGGCGACGCGCGACGTGTAAAAAGTAATGTCTGAGTCTTGCTAGGGTCCTGGGTTTTGGGCTGGCATCTGCTCTTTAATATATTTTTAATACATTTACTCGAAAACGGGTTTTCGAGTAAATGTATTAAAAATATATTAAACAGTCAATTGAGTGCCTAAAAGCGGGCTTTTAGGCACTCAATTGACTGTTTTTCGCTCTAGTGCGGAAAAGTGCGCGAGCTCGCTCCGCCACAATTTATTGTATTTATCTTAACAGGTTGGGCGGTAACAAAACCCCACAAGTCGCTGGACACCCCCGTTTATTTATATCCTCGTAAGTGTATTGAAAAACGTCGTTTGATACACGTGGTAATTTTTCACTGCAGCACTCGGCTCCATAACACCCTCGCTTGCAGCTCGCATTAAAATGTACAATTTCTTATAATTATTTGGTGCGACAGAGCACGCTTGCCTAGAAGTAGGTGACCTAATCACTCTTGAGTTGAAGACCTCCAGGTTATCACTCTCGGGGTAAACGAACACTGATCTACAAAATGTTCCCATGAATCACCCTAAAAATCAATATAAACCAGTACGCTTCATTGTCGGTAACGATTGTGTCATTTATAAATCGCGCATTATCTGCGATTATAGTTTGATTACGATCGTTTTGTACCTACAGGTCAGTCTTGTTTACGTCGGCAATTCAACCAAGCGTGTTTGTAATACGCATTTACCAAATTCTATTGCTTTGTATAGGAATGCGTTGTTTTGTCCTTTGATCCCAAGTGATAATGGGTTAAGGATTCTTGTGCGCGCGCTGTCTTTGTGATTTTATCATGATTGTGGAGATTGTACCTTTGAAAGACGGTGAGGACCAGTCTTCTTGGAGGGTTATTAGAGCAGCCTCGTATGTTACTGGTGGATTCAGGTAACTATCGCCCTGAATCTGCACTAATATTATAAAGAGGTTAAGTGTTTTTTTTTTTGTAGGAGGTAGTCTCTGAAAGTACTGGTCCGATTGCTAAAATTTTTTCACCGATAGAAAGCTGCTTTATTCCTGAGTGTCATAGGCTATATTTTATGTACGCGGGCGAAGCTGCGGGCAAAAGCTAGTTTGTTATATTAAAATAACTATCTTCTGCCAGCCGCTGTGATAGTAGGTTTCTCCATACAAACTTTAGACTCCCGCTTCATCCCCTTAGGGGCTGAATTTCGGAAAATCCTTTTTGAGTGCTAGCCTACATCATAAAAGGAAACCTTATGCAAAATTTCACACTCCCAGTCTCAGTAGGTTCGGCTGTGCGTTGATATGTCAGTCAGTCAGTTTCTCCTTTTAAATATAAGATGAACGTTACTATGGCATACATTGTGAATTTTTGACGTATATATTGACAAACAAGCGGTTAAATTGCAACCCAACAGCAGTTCCATGTTCCGTTTCATTGTAGATGTAATTGAAACATTAGCGAGAAACCTATCTAGGAAGATTGAGGAAATGTAATGATCAACGTACTGATGAACACCAATGGTGGGACGAACACCAGTCAGTAAACGTCTGACACTCCCTTTCGCTTCACCCAGAGCGGGAGAAAACAACTATTTAATGATTACCCACCCTTTAAAAAAAAGGTAGCAGTTGTTACAAGCCAGAAAGGCGCAAATTGACAGCTGGAAGGACTTCTACGAAAAATAGGACAAGGAGTGCGGGAAGGTATCTATGGGGTCATCGTGGAGACTAATTTATAAGAGAGTTTATATGCTTGTGTATATGCTTAGTCCGGACCGTAGAGGTGTTAATAATGTAAAGGTGGACACTCCCTATGTCGAGTTTTCTGATAGTAGAAAGGTGATGGCAGAATCAAGTTATGTAACTCCAGCGTACACTCTCCAAAATCCATCCTGTAAAATACCTAAAGACTGGATACCCTACGCCTGTGCTCCAGGCTTTGTAGATTGGATTTCACCAAATCTGAATCACCACTTAGCCTCTTCGCACGCCTTTTCACTGAGTTCAAAGCTGCTAGATGGCATTTTGTAGCACCAGCCTATATGTGGCTGCAGTACACACACAATCAGATCTGTGCTTTGTATAACATTAGAAACTGTCCCGGTGAGAAGTAATACCGTCTATTATGGAAGAGAAAACCCATTCTTGCAAAAAACACAGACTGTCGCTTACGATGTTCTTCCTAAAAACCTGGGTTCCGTACAAACCTACCTATGTAAACAGTTCAATTCCTGAATGGAGTTTCGAAGATTTTTCCGAATAGACAATTTTTTTTTTTGTGACGTTACAGCGACTTATTCTTATATCTGTCCAAGAACTTGCTTTATGCCAAATTTCAGGATTCTGGGAGAACGGGAACTACCCTATGAATTTTGATTTCCTTGAGTGTCGAAATACGTTTTTTGCGATATAAACGACCGTATCTTTTTGTTTTCGCTTAGAAGTTGGATTTTTTCACTGCATCAAGGGACCGCAGACTTGACTATATGGGTATTTTTCAACTCGATACCTCCACGTGTTCCCGAGATAAAGAGTCTTGACAGACAAACAGACAACAAAGTGATCCTATAAGGGTTCTGTTTTTTCCTTTTGAGGAACGGGACCCTAAAAAGGATCGATATAGAGATGATTATTTGATTATTTTGGCGCAATAGAACATAGAAATGTAATTTTACATAGAACACATTACCGCAGCATGACTACGGTAAATACGCCAGTGATAAGTTTTTTGTGTGGGTGTCGAAGGACAGATAAATATTGGCGCTCATTGAACATTGGGCGCACATACAAATAACAATAATTATGCACGTACCTATATAAAAGATAAAGCTATACAGGTATATAATATAATCAATCACACTAAAGGATAAATCTCCAAACTTAAGTGGCAGTGGGTAGAGCATATTGCTCGCAGAGTAGATTATTTATAGGTTCGAAAAGTTCTGGACTGGCGACCACTTACTGGAAGATGCAGCGTTGGACCGAGAAGTGGAGAGGGACGCGGGAATCCGATGGATGCGAGACGCACAGGACTGGTCGTTGTTGCGACACTTGAGGGAGGCCTATGTCCAATAGTGGGCGTCTTTCGGCTGAAATGATGAGGATGATGACTAAAGTATAAAAGTGGAATAAGGATCGTAGCAAGTGACGTTCTTAAGGATTTTTCCTTAAGAACGTCACTTGCTTAATGATCAAGTTCACTATATAATAGTGGAATGTCCAATTCTAGCGAATACCATTTCCTTGATTTAACGCTCACGCCAGGCCAGGCACGCTCGGGCCAGTAGCGTCCACCCTAGAGGGCCTATTACACTATGCGTTATTCAGACAGTCTTAGTGTATGTAGCGTCACACAAGAAAAAGAGCCACTTACGCCAATGTCGTGTAAAGGAATGAAACAGAACGATGAGATACATAGAAATACATAGACTAAGACTGTCTGAATAACGCGTAGTGTAATAGGCACTTTAGTTTTCTGCTGGTAGGAAAAACTTAAATTAAATTAGAAATAGGCATTGGTTTATGTATCTCACCAAACGCTAAATACAAAATGTATGATAATGATACTACCTGCCTGCGGAGAAATAACGTGACAAGTAGCGTAACATGTAACAGCTGCTCTCTCTGCTTATTTGGGTTGTTCCATAAATTTATATCAGCAGTCATCATCATGGTATTCTGGGTCATGTTCGGTACTAGTCTGACCAGTATATTTTTCATCTCAATCAGCTGTACGCTATTTTAAAGTTACCTTTTTATTATTATCTTACTAGCATATGCTTGCGTCTTCGCCCGCATGAAATTAATACTTTCTGTAATTATAGAGTTAGGCTATAGCCTATCTGTTAATTCAGGAAATATGCTATCCTGGTTTAATTTAGGAAATAAGTTTTATCGAAATACGTTTAGCCGTTTGAACGTAACAGAGTAACAAACATACACAGACATGCAAACTTTTTGTCTTTATTAGGCATAGGATTAAGCTTCATTTAGCCACTATCTCACCAGATAGTAAGCGATGATTTTTTTATCTTTAGGTTTAATTAATTAATATATTCAAAATTTTCTACCATTATCACACACGTGTTTATTTTGGCTCTTCGGATTTGAATGGTGCTCTTAGGGCGGAATTCACCAATAAAAGTAATCGCGTTTTAACGTTTGGCTCGCATAATCGCGTTTAGCCGCTGTCATTAGTGTCACTTTTAAAAATACAACAAAAGAAAAGTACAGACAAGTGACACTAGTGACAGCGGCTAAACGCGATTATGCGAGCCAAACGTTAAAACGCGATTACTTTTATTGGTGAATTCCGCCCTTAGTCATTATGAGCATAGGCATAATTATGCGTATGTTAAGTAAGGACTAAGATTTCGTTATTATAATAATAACTTTAATAAAGGTAGACTAAATAAAGGCTAGAATAAAGGGCTTCCTTTATACCGAGTTTTGATAGTTTCCAATTAAAATCTAAAATTAAAAAGTTATAGAAAGTCCTTTAATTCGGTGTGCATAATGGCAACGGCCTCCTCTAATGCTTTCCACTGTTGTCATGAGCAACCCTTCTCCAGTTTGGTCCTGCTGACAATTTTATTACGTCTTCCCACCTTGTGTGTTGTCTTCCTTGTATGCTTTTACCATTCCTTGGGTACCATTCAGTGACTCGCTTGCTCCATTTTCTCACTTTATTTCGCATCATATGTCCTGCCCACCTTCAATTCTGTTAGTCGATTCACATGTCGCGGAGTTTTTTAGTGACTTAAGGTCAGTGTTTCTAGATTTCGTAATTAGTTGATCATAATTATCCCATGGAAGATAATATGGAAATCTTCCTCTGTGAGAAAACCTTGAATTACGCATTTGCAGCGAGATTCTATATTTCAATGTTCGTTGGACGTAGGTACCTACTTATTTATTCGTTGTCGAATATGCTCAGGATATATATTGTTTTCATATTCGGTTTTGTTTCTATAAACCCAAAAAGGTGAGATGATTTCATATGCATGAAACAATGTAAGCATTACATTTACATCCACTGATCCGGCCGATCCATCGATATACGTCCTATATTCTATAAAATATATGTGTCACAAAAATAGTCATAATTTTTTTTTTCACTTTTTTTTTGCTTAGATTGTTCTAAACATTATAAGTTGCAACGGCCTGTTTGATGGTTGAAGCTAAATAAAAACTAAACCGTGTACAGCCGATTAGCATGAGCCGAAGGGTGTTGAGTGTCGGCTGTGCAGCCGACAACATGCTTCATCATACAGACAGGGCTTCATCATACAGACAGGGCTTCAAAGGTGGGTTTTAGTCAGTAAAAGTCTGACACTCGCTCTCGTTTCACCCAGTGTGAGAGGAGTTATTTGATGATTTCGAACCTCAAAAAATAAATTTAAGAAACACACGACTCAAGTTGTGAATATTTGGGGTTTACTCACAGTTAAGCGGTCTGGTGATGAAAATTTAATTGCTATATTATGAAAAATTTCATATTTCCTTCCTATGTTGTTAAACTCCTAAGACTCGATTCTTAGGTTTCGACGCAGACGGCCAAAAAGACTAAATCTAAATTTAGAACATCTCCAGATAATACCAACAGCAAGTACTTTGATTAGGAAGTTCATTCATTGTCCAGACATAGTTCAACGTACCGGTCAACGTGGTCCATTTTCAACAATGGATATCAAACTGTTATCATACGTCAAACACAGTCATGCGTGATTTCCTGATATTACTTATCAGAACCACTTTATCTTTACGTTTCTTGGCTTGTAAGTTGTAAAGATAACTTCAAATAAAATTATCAATAAAATCTATATTTATACGTACTGCATGGAGATTAGGGTACTTGTATACTTGTCGCATGTTACTAAAAGAGTTATGAGTATACATGTGGATGGGTGGAGAGGGAGAGGGAGGCCAAAGAAAAGATGGATGGATTGTGTGAACAGTGATATGAAAGAAAATGAAGTTAGTGATAGCATAACGGTTGACAGGATAGAATGGAAGAAAAAAACATGTTGTGCCGACCCCAAATAAGATGGGACAAGGGCAGGAAGATGATGATGGAGATTAGGGTACTTCATCATCATTTCAGCCGAAATACGTCCACTGTTGGACATAGGCCTCCCCCAAGTGTCGCCGTAATGAACGGTCCTGTGCGTCTGTTGTGTGTGTTGTATTTTTTATAATTTTATCCTTAATTTTAATGTACCTATAATTTAAAATTTTTAAATTGCATGTATGATGTAGAATTTTTAAAATTATTATAATTAACAGGGTCTACAATGATTCATAGCTCTAAGCCTGTTTGTTACCATATTACCAACATTGTGGAAACAAATAAATTAATATGAATAGATATTGTGAAGCTATACATATTTTTTCAGGCTCTCTAGGATATACTTTATACATATTATGGTTTTTCAAAAGAGATACCTATTTGTGGAAGCGTTTTACATGAAATTTAAAACGGAAATGGTTTAGAATCCTCTGGTTTTCCCTCCGGCCTTGCTGTGTAAGGCTTTATATTAATTTCTTGGGATACAAAACCTTTTGTACAATGTCAGCAAATGCGGACTTTAACTATCAGGAACTCAATGCTGCCAACGGCTTCGTCCGCGTGATAGTAGAAAATGATTCCTAGAGAACATACTCCCGGGATAAAAGTATCCTATGTGCTTTTCCAGGACTTGGTCTACCTGAGTCGAAATCCGTTCAGCCGTTCGAACGTGAAAAAGTAACAAACATACAAACTTTCGCCTTTATAATATTTGTAATATACAGGCTCATTTTTTTCTTCGTTTTATCGATGATTCCAAAACTAAATTAAAGTCAGTGTTCAGTCACATCGACAAGCTCTGTCAAAACCAAATACCTCCTCCATAGATTTAAAACCTATTCATTTGAAAAGTACAGTCGTACAGCATTACTAATCATACGCCTGATGTTATGAGTTTTATCACTATTCCATAATCGTGTATTTTTCTTTTCGACGTGCGTTTCTTTATAAATATTCATACTCCACTAGATTTCGCTGACGTCAAACTATTATAGCATATCAAGGATATTACAGATAATCCCACGTCAGGTAGTAACAAATCTTAGCTATCCATAAATAGCTTGACAGCTATCAACACTGCCCATAACTCATTGGCATTCAGAGAAAAGGCCTTTTCATAAAATGACCGTGAAGGACTTTAGACATTGCAAAACTGTAAATTAAAACCAAACAAATTATACAAGAAAAAGTAGGTACTATGCGAATAAATGTTGCTGTTAGTATTCTGAAGTAGATCCTAGCTACTACTACGGAATTTGCCAGAATATAACAAACTGTCCATCATTGGCAGTCTAGTTTCACTGTCCGCTGAATATAACCTTCTCCCTTTTCCGCCGCTTCTGTTCCGACGAATCTTATACCAGGTCTTACGTTCTTTTGTATAATAATAATAATTTTATTTCGGACACCAACAATCCATAGAGTGTTAGTAAAATACAAGGATAAAAAACAGAGAAAAAAACTTACTGCCTAGTCCTAGTATAATAGACCATCCACCCATCTATGGCCTGAAACTGCGTTAAGCGGGTGCCCGCGCGGTTCCATACAAAAGTGCCCGCGCGGGTCCACGCAACGGAGCTCTTTTGTAGGGAACCGCGCGGGCGCCCGCTCTACGCAGTTTCAGCCCTAAGTGTTGCTGGTTGCCAATGCTCCTTCTTACTGTTTCTCATTCATCAATCCTTAAAAATGTTATATAAGGTCTTTTTGAATCGATGGTCTTCTTTTCCCTCAAAGTATTTGGGCCTAGTAGGTGACCACGTCTGTAATGGTGTTTGTGCGTTAAGGTCCTCCAAAATGCAGATCTTGGGACACTTTGGGCACTCTAGTAAGTGGGCCATCGTCTGGTCAAGAGCACTGCATTCGCACTGGGTGTCGGAGGACTCTATATCTAGTCTATATATATAAAGTATACCTACATAATAGGTGTGTGTATGTACTGTAGATAGGCTTAAACAAAGTGATCTGAATCGGTAGTTGCGAGACAACTTCAGGCTATTTGACCTTTACTTCATGAAATGATTGTCTGTTAAATTATCACATGATATGAGTGTTAAACACGTCCTTGACTACATTAATCAATTTTTTTACGATAAGATACGTTGTATAAAACTTACTTGACATAATTTAGCAGGTTTTGTTGATAAATGTGTCTATAATATAATATGTAGTCCCTAAAATGGGAGTCTTGTGTACACAAAGAAGGGAATGGAAATGGAAACCTTGACCAGTTCTAAGCTACACAATAATGAAAAAGACAAGATATACTGTGACTTTGACCGACAGATTCGCCAAATCTTATACTCAAGGACCTTTCATGAACGGTTTCTATTTTTATTTTTCCTCCTCTCAAATCATTCAACTATTTCATTATGTCTCCGTCATTCTATTGATTTTATTTTATATATCTCCTAGCTGATTTTTGGACAGCGTCTTGTGTTGTGTCGTTATAAGTTTACCTTAGTCATCTATGTTTTATATTGCAGCTGTTTGTTGTTCCTGTTTATAAACAATAATCAAATAACGGATTTCCAATTTTGAAACAAAGCTTTTCTGGTTCTAGTTTATTATTTGTGTATGCCATTACCAGTACTACCACATCAAAGATGGTCTATTTCGAATTAGATGACAGTTTCTGATGCTTATAGAGATTGATGTCTTACTAGAACCTGTTTTGTTGTACTGTGGCTGCTTATCTGGGGATTGCTCATGGATGCTAATGTAAATACCAACAACATTCTTAACTTGATGATATTCGATTTGGCTTAAGCTTTCTTAACCTTTATACATTATTTCTGGTAGAGTTCCGGTTCGATTACATTTTTAAACATCTGAATTATTTCTCTCTTGGACCTAAATATATCGATGGTCTACGCATTATCTTTAGGTCTAAGTGATATAGCTGTAATTTCGAGGAAACATTCAAAGTTTTGTTTAATTATAGTGCCGTCTACTCGCAGACTTCAATCAATGAAAATTAACCTTGCTGGATTAGGATTAAATATTACATTGTTTGTACAAAGTACGTGTAGTTGTCACGTGTGAACAGCAATACAGTTGTTGAGCCCATTTGTCCAATCAACGCAGATAATATTGATGTTCCCGGCTTGGCCCCGTTTCGCGCGAACTACTGTAGCGATAGCAAAACAGTTATTTGATTGTACTTTACTATCTTGCGGATTTAAATATTTTCGTATCTTACATATTCTTGGCTCAACAGACACTTAAAGAAAGCTTGCGGTTTCGAGCCACTCTCATTACCTTCAAAAAGTTGGCCGTGGTTGAGAATTTTGAAATTTCGTACCTAAGCTTCCAATTATTTCAAAGGATGTCTGTCACTGTTCTGCAAATTCGCCATTGTTGAAAATTTCAAATGCGAGACGGCATTTAATACTTTACTATTGTTATTTTCAGTGTCCATTAAAGTGCGGTCGTATCAAAATTGGCAGTTTCACGAAACTGTAATTAAAGAAAGTGCCCATTAATGTTCATCGACAGTAATATTTAATAATTTATCGTTTGGCTCAAACAAGTGGAGTTGGCCATCAATAAGCACTAGCGAAAAATTCTAGTTTCAATGTCAATCGAGACTTTTCTATAGAGTTCAAGAATCAGAAGTTACTGTGAGTTGATTCACGTGTTACCATTTTAAAAATAAAACATTGCATTGTTGATAATAGAGTCAAAGTATTTTATTTAAAACGATAATATTCCGTGATTGAATATGTCAGTGCGAACGATATCACAGCATTTTTATAGAAATTCCTAGGTTTTATAATCCATTGTCTTCTGTCCGTACCTTGCTTGTTTATAAACATTGTCGCTTTACTTGCCTGCAAACATTATATTTCCAGTCAGTGTATTCTCGCGTAGCATTCGAACTGTACCACCGTGGACCGAGTGAATGGGGGCCTCAGGTGGTTCGAGCCTTCCGATCGTACGATCGTAGTGTTACCTTTCTCTCGGCTCTTCTCGATGTCAATAAGACTCGATCTCACAGCAAGTGGGCACGTCGGTAGAGATATTTCATTACTATTAAATGTGTATGTCCCGATTTGCAAGGTCGTTGGACTCGAACGAGTAATTGACTTCCTTCACGACACGATGCACGGTCCTCCGATATATTCATATTTGAAACTTCTTTTATACTTCAACTTTGTGTCGACTTTGGAAAAATACACTACGGGTGTGTTATTATGAATGTTTTGGTTTCCTCGTAACTCTCTCTATCTTATCGTCGCGATAAATTAGTCCGTACTCGATACACAATCGATATTATAACTAGATACGTTTATGTATAACTGTTTTCAACAGTTATTCTCGCGAGCGCGCACAGGCCGCTACATTGGTGTCTTGTACGCGGTTTTTAATTCTTAATTATTTATTCCACGTCCGTAAGATAGTGTGTTAACTATTTTAGTGAAGTCCGAAACGAAGGGGCATATAAAGTGTGTGTGTTTGTGTGTTAAGATTTGAGCCGGTTGGTTTTATCAGTGTTGCGTGTAGAAATATGTTAGGAATATCACGAGCTGGCGAAATCGTGATTCCACATGTCATTCGCTCATGTTTTGTTAGTTTTGTTTATATTGTGTTTAAACCGGATAGAATGTAGTAAATCTGACGCGTTACTTGTAATGTTTTCTCGACCGGTTTCAACCGTCCTCTTTTGCTCAACTGAACAATTTCCACTGACCCCGCACTGCATGCCATCGTGATCATTTATGTCATCGTTCTATGTTACAACTTTATTTTTATCGTGCTGTGTAGAGAGTAGGATGTAATTTTAATGAAAGTGTAGGGATATATTCAATTCTGTCATTAACGACCATTAATATCTATTATGTGTTCAACATTGGTTTTCTTATCTAATCTTCAAAGTGATTACAAAAATGTTTAAGCAACTGTCCGTTTCTTCTGTCTTGATCAAAACGACTCAAGTTGTCTCAACAATGTTGAATGTGTTACGAAATGTGAATAATGTAACTGTTGTAGTAGACTAGACCATATTAATCCTAAGCAGGTGTTTCAGTGTCTTAAGTGTTAGATATCTATGTTGTAAAACTATCGCTAATTCTCCGTTTTTATCAGTGGCTGGTAGTGTTATCACTTGTATAATCTGTTTATCCACCTATATACCGCACACCTGTTTATTTACGCATAACCAATCGTATGGTTGATTATAGATACTATACTATACTTATTATACATATACTAGCTGTTACTTGAAACTTCGTGTAGTTTAAGAACTTTACTCTCTTTTTTGGGGCAAATCGTGTAAAAAATTTAGATAAGGAATTAAATCCCCGGAATTAAATCTCATGCCCGGGCAAAAATTAAACGTAGCTTACGATACTCATTATAATATCAGCTGGTCTATGAAAGTCCCGTCGAATTGTGTTCAACCGTTGCGAAAGCGTATTCGTAATTTAAAATCCCGTACCCACGAGAGAATAAGAAGTACATAGTCTATGTTACTCTTTGTGACATCAGCTATCTGTCAGTGGAAGTCACGTCAAAATAGGTCCATCCGTTTCCGAGATTAGCCGGAACAAACAGAAGTACAACAATTTTTTTAAAAAAGCAAAAGCTGTTTGGTGTCAAGGTATCGAATATAATTTTCATATAAAAAAAAATGAAGTGTCTTACTTATTTTTTTTTATTTATGTGTATTTAATAAATGAATAGATAGAAGATATCGTGTTTGAGTTGCTCCAATTGCGATATACGTAGCGTGATCGTTACTTGAAGTAACTATGGTAAACAGTTTCATATAATTGGACAGAAAACCGTGTCTAGAATTCAGTACAAAATAAACTAGATCTTGTTTTAAAATAAGTAGGCTTACTGTTGATGTAAAGGAATTTACCATTGATTTACGATTCAACAAAATTGTAAACCAAACAAAGGTGTAAAGCAGACAATATCAAAATATTTTCAAGTGGTTTACTAACCTTGATTTGCGTCATAGTATCGCGATTATTCATAGCCACGTTTTAACCATTAATTGGGAAAATAATTACAAGATAATGTGACTATTAGTAATCTAAGCTTTACGACAGTCGTGGTTTTCTTATATCGTATATTTTATCGAGTTGGTAACGATTCGGACATGTCCGAATTGGCACAGTTTTATTTCAATATTTTTTTCACTGTCGATTCGGACACACACTGTTTAGTACAGTCAGATAAAAGTTTAAAAACAATATAATATATTATTATGGGGAAAAAAGCTCTACCAAAACTATTTTACTTCAGGTATCTAATAAATTTCTTTATATTATATTTTAAAACTGTTTTTTATCAGAATGAGCTTCAATAATATAATATTGTGTCCGAATCACTCTATGCATGGTCCGAATCGTCAGCAACTCATTTTATAAAACGTGTATGCTATCAAAACTATTAATTCAAGTCATACTGTATTTTCATTTTCAAAACTTTAGTGAATGCTATTTTATTAATGTTCCTTTGATTGGTTGGTGTTAGAACTGGAGTTTCTAGTGAAAGATGTGAAGTTATTAGGCGTGTGAACTGAAAATAGTGAAGAATGGTGGATAACGCTTCGTTTGAGTACTCTGATGAGTCTAGTGGGGAAAGCACCCACGACCTCAATGGACGGTAAGATCTTGATCTAACTTTTTAATTATTCTGATTAATAACTACGGTCTGTCATACTGTTTCCTGGTTTCTAATATTCGGTAGAAAGTGATTATATTGGTGATATAATTTAATTGCATTATAATGAATAATCTGATTCTGTTTGGTTTATTGTTTTAATTTATTAACCGCCTTCATCATTTCTCAAATTTAGTTCTATTTCTAGGTACGATTCCGAAGTTGGGCCTTGTTAATTTTAATAAGAAATTTATTCATAGAGGCATTTCTATATTATAGACTCTTTAACCGATATCAGAAAGGAAGAGGTTCGCAATTCATCGTTTTTAGTTGTTTCATCATTGTTTTGATGTTTTAGAACAAAATCTATTCATAATATTCATGGTAATAAATTCCTGTTATTTAAGATTGTTTTCACCGTAAAGAATATATTCTACAAAGTATGGGATAAACGGTACCTATTTATTCTTCCATCCATGGTTGTGCAAAAATAGCTCGTCCAATATTTCTCCGGAGAGTTGTTTAAATTGTCTCGATATCAATGAAATGGAAAAAACTAGTAAATAACCTGAATTTGTATCATTTACATTTCACATTGAAACTCTGAATAATAAACTGCATCGAACTGTTCTCCATATGGCCTGAATGATAAACGATATCATACGGTTCCCTGTTATCCGTGGAATATTAAAATTCAATAACTTGCGTAGACTCATGCGTCATATAATGTTTTATGTATTTAGTTCATCATCGATCACTCCTTATCTCTCTTAGAATAAGGTATATTTTATCTCGATCATAGGGACATGTTTTTGCGCCGGGGTCCAAAACTTTGTATGGATGCATATAACCTGGAACAAATACGGTTGTTGATCAGTTGTATGTGTCGTTGTTTTGAAGTCGGTGTCCTCCTGTGCTTATTGAGAAAATGGGTGTGTTTTTCTTAAAGAGGTGAGATTTTTATTTCTTTCTAATTCTTATCTTGCGAATAGGCAGAAGCGTTCGTTAAGAGTACTGATAAGATTTTATTGTAACCTGTTTGTTTTCTAAGATCTTTTGTTACTTTATGATTATCTATTTTTAGTATTCTCATATCATTGCAGGATTATCTACAAGTTTTTATATTGTTTTTTTTTTTTTATTCATTTACTATTTCGTCCTTTCTACGTTTCATACTAACAATAGGCGCGCGAGGAAGAAAAAAAATGTCGTCGTAGATTTCTGAATTTTTCTAATTTTCTGCGCAACTTTCTTATTTTTTTCTTTTGTGAAGGTTCACAAAAGAAAAAAATAAGAAAGTTTTCCTGACAATAACAAACGCAACAAAAGAATTAGCGAAATTGGTCCAGCCGTTCACGCGTGATGACGTATTCTAGGGCAATAATAGAGATTCATTTTTATATACATACTAGCGGTCCTGGCAGTTGTTGTCCTGCCCGATTGCAGCGCTACCCACCGGGTCCACTCGTATTTTCAAGCCATCCAGGGACCCATTCAAATACACACACAAAATTATTTTCAAATCAGTCAAGCCGTTTAGGAGGAGTTGGCAAACACACGTACAGAAGAATTTATATGTTAAGATATAGATTCCAAAACTTGGCGACACTATTAATTTGTTCTAAGAGGTTTTTGAGGCGGGCTAACGGTTACATTCGAAATTGGAATTTGTTTAAGGGATCTATCGTTTTTCAATTATTTTTTTTTTTGCGGATAGATGCTGAATGTTAGCTTTGTATACTTTTCTGTAAGTTATTTGTACCTTTAAAATATGTAGTTGATACATACCATACCTTTTTCTGACCCGTTGGATCCTCACATCGAATTTAATGTCTATTCAACCCAGTTTTTGGGACGGAAATTAAACGCTTGCCGCAGTCGTTACTGTTTCCTCTCATGTGTTTGGTGCTGCGTATGAAAGGACCATTCCATAAAAGAGATGGAAATTAAAAGAGTGTAGGTGTTATTAGGTTTAAATTTTGGACTGGAGTTTGTGTTTTTTTAAAGGCTTTTATTTGAGGATCTTTAAGTTATGGTAAAAGCGGCAGGGTTCTTAATTTTTTTTTTTGCATTTTGCTGCTCAGAGTCTATTTGTATGTTGATTAAATTATGATTGGTGGCCGTAATACGTATTTATTTAGGTACGGAATTATAATAATTAAAATCATCAAAACAACCCTTTCAGATCAGAAGATCTGAACCTACCCTATTCAATAATATTTTGAAGAAATAACAATTCAATTTAGATGAACTGATTTTAATTATTATAATTACGTCAGGTGAGATCGGGGTCAAAATGAAAGCCTACGAAAAAAGAATAAGAAAAGTGGTGTTAATAAACAGGACGGATGTTAATTAATTATAATGATTAACAGTAAACCGGATGATGAAACAGTGCATGATCTTGCAAGCTCCATACAAATCTTAGACACAGTGTCCAATCACACTAATATTATAATGGCCAAAGTTTGTGAATGTGTGTGTATGTTTGTTTGTTACTTCTTCACGCTCGAACGGCCGCATGGATTTCGCTGAAACTTTGTTCATGACCTTCGGCGCTCCGATTGGCTCGCTCCAAGCTCTTAACCAATCAGAGAGCCCAACGTGATAAACGTTCGATCGTCGTAAAAACAATTCGCACTCAGCTCACTAGTCCTGGAATAAGACATAGAATACTTTGTGTCCCAGGAGTTATTGTTCCTTTGGGAAAATTTTCTACTATCACGGGGGCAAAGCTGGAGGCAGCAGCTAGTTGGTAGGTACAATATAATTTCATTATTGGTTCCCATTTGCAAACTTTACTCCTAGGTTCTTTTTAAAAAAAAAAAAAAATCATCTTATGACATCCCCCGCTCTTGGGCGGGGCGGGAGATAGTGTCAGACTTTTACTGACTAAAAACCCACTCCTGTTTCTTCGTTGCCTTTCGTACCAGGGCCGAGTCTTCCTTTCAGAAGCAGACCCTTGGCCCCAGTAGGCTTCGACCCTGCTGGTTCCCTACGACTCCAGGAGTATTGTTCCCTTGGGAATATTTTCTACTATCACGGGGGTAAAGCCGAAGGCAGCAGCTAGTAGGTAGGTACAATATAATTTCATTATTGGTTCCCATTTGCAAACTTTACTCCTAGGTTCTTTTTTTTTCGGTGGGAAAATCATCTTATGACATCCCCCGCTCTTGGGCGGGGCGGGAGATAGTGTCAGACTTTTACTGACTAAAAACCCACTCCTGTTTCTTCGTTGCCTTTCGTACCAGGGCCGAGTCTTCCTTTCAGAAGCAGACCCCTGGCTCCAGTAGGCTTCGACCCTGCTGGTTTCCTAAGACTCCAGGAGTATTGTTCCCTTGGGAATATTTACTACTATCACGGGGGTAAAGCCGAAGGCATCAGCTAGTAGGTACAATATAATTTCATTATTGGTTCCCATTTGCAAACTTTACTCCTAAGTTTTTTTTTTCGGTGGAAAAATCATCTTATGACATCCCCCGCTCTTGGGCGGGGCGGGAGATAGTGTCAGACTTTTACTGACTAAAAACCCACTCCTGTTTCTTCGTTGCCTTTCGTACCAGGGCCGAGTCTTCCTTTCAGAAGCAGACCCTTGGCCCCAGTAGGCTTCGACCCTGCTGGTTCCCTACGACTACAGGAGTATTGTTCCTTTGGGAAAATTTTCTACTATCGCGGGGGTAAAGCCGAAGGCAGCAGCTAGTAGGTAGGTACAATATAATTTCATTATTGGTTCCCATTTGCAAACTTTACTCCTAGGTTCACGATAGCAGTTTCCGCTTTCAAAACAATGTTTAATGTCAATCAATCATTGTGTGTCTGTTTGTCACTAAGTAAGCGTGGTGAACTATAAACTGTGGGCTTTGTTTCCTTTACAATACGTAAATAATGTTTCCGTTAAACTATCAGACATTGTCATTTATATAGATAAATTGGTACTTACATAAATATGAGTGTACACCGAAGGACTGGAACAATTTGCCGGCTGCGATCTTCCCGTCCGATTGTAATTTAGGTGATTTCAAGGCTAGAGTGAATAGGCTCTTAATAAAATGGTGCGCCTCACCATCAACGATTGCATCACTGCTTACCATCAGGAGGGATTGCAGTAAAGCACTAGTTTATATCATTTATAAAAAAAAAACCGGGCAAGTGCAAGTCGGACTCGCGCACTGAGGGTTCCGTACAAACTTACCTATGAAAACAGTTCAATTCACGAATCGAGTCTCAAAGATTTTTCCGAATAGCAAAAAAAGTTTTTTTTTGTGACGTAACTACAAAATTACAGTTTTCAGATTTTTCCTATATTTGAGCTATGAGATCTTGCTTCATGCCAAATTTCAGGATTCTAGGTCAACGGAAAGTACCCTATAAATTTTGATTAACTCGAGAGTGAAATGTACGTTTTTTGCGACATAAACGGTCATATCTTTTTTCCCCTTAACTTAGAAGTTTTATTTTTTAATTTTTTCACAGCTTTAAGGGACCGCAGACAAGAGTATATGGTTTTAATTTCAACTCGATACCTCCATGCATTCCCGAGATAAAGGGTCTTGACAGACAGACAGACAGACGGACGGACAACAAAGCGATCCTATAAGGGTTCCGTTTTTTCCTTTTGAGGTATGGAACCCTAAAAAGAACGAAACTGAGGAAATGATTCATGTTCATATGGAAATTTCTATCTTATTTTTTAGATCGTTTTTATTAAATTTTCTGTCCTCAGTTTCCATATAGCAAGTTCAACTTTACAAGTAAAATTGTCATATCTTTTTGACCAAAATAACTTTTCCATTAGTCTTTGAACATTTGAAGAGACTTTCATTTTAGACATTTTAATCAAATTGATATTAGCTATCAGATTTATCGGCTTTTGTTCTCAAAACAGAATTAATTTTGCCTCTCTCACTCCATTGAACATTTTATAAAAGTTCAAAAACACCTGTTCAAATAATAAAATGGAAATTAGTACCTTCTCGTAACTTTGGTTTGTGAATTTGCGTGAACATCTCTATGTTGGCAACCCAAGTTAAAGAAGTTTTTTGGACAGCTAAAAATGGCTTTTGTTGTTCTTTGTAATATAACATTTTAAACGCATTTAGTTCCTTTTGTAAATGGCTAGCATGTAAGGATCAGGCAGTAACCTTTCCAGCATTTTCTCCGTTATATTTACATGCTTCAGTTACATGGCAAAAACTCGCCCCAGCCGCCGGGATCCTGACCCAGATTTCCAGCAACCGTAGGCGTGTGTTGGCGGACGACGAGCAATGGGTAGCTCGCCGTCCGGCCGTCTGGTAACTGTCCGGACCGAGCCTAAGTCATCGACGGCGCGTAGTGCTCCATGCGTGCCTCAAGGAGATGTCAGCAACACCGTAGAGGCCCAGTAAGGCCGAAGCCTACGGGGCCATGGGTTCGCTTCTGAAAGAAAAACCCGTGGTCCTGGAACGCAAGGGTTTTAGTAAGTAAAACCCTATAATTGACTTTGCTGATGTTTGTTACTCTGATCTATCCCAAAAACTTCTAAACAAATTGGATCGACTTCTCAACAACTGCATTTGCTTCAAATTTGGCCTTCGTAAATATGGTCACATATCTTCCTTCCTGTCTCGGCTTAAATGGCTGCCTATTTGTCACAGGAGATCCCTCAGATCCCTCTGCACGCTCATCACCATAATGAACGATCCTTGTGGTCCTGAATATTTATAACAATATTTTAAAGTGTTGGGCAGTTCTCATAATCTTAACCATGCTTCTTCATATTCGTTCTCACCGTACTGACTTTATGTCCAATTTTTACGCTGTCTCCACCATGAAACTCTGGAATGTGCTTTCTCTTGACATCAAAAAAGCTGAAAGTAAATTTTCCTTCAAGCGTAAAATTCGGAACTAGTAGGTACTTGAAGTCCTATCAACCTTTGTTCGGTCTTCGTCATAATTGTTATATTTCAAGTTCTCTTATTGATTTGATATTTTTCATAGTATTTATTAGTTTATAATTTTAGCATATAAGTATATGTATTTTGTTATTTTAGATAACTTGTATTATTTATTCTGTTTGAAGTATCTGTTATTTGTTTATTGTGCAACCACCGTGTTGTCTTTTTTAACTCAAAGGTTGACTGGTAGAGAATGCCTGGTTGCATTAAGTCCACCTATGTACTGTACATGAAGTTTAAATAAATAAATAAATAAAAATCCGCCATAGAACGGGAGAAGTCATTGGATGATATCCCACCTAAAAAAAAAGCTTCTTGAGCAAAAACCAAACCTAAATCAGTTGAGTTGAAGTATATAAAAGGATATTACTGCCCATTCTCCAAACACACGTGAGTGTCGTAGTTATTTGCAGTGGAGTGAAGGAAGTGCCGTTCTATTCTTAACCAAGACCTTGGAAGTTTAGCACTAATATAGCCATTGAGGTCTTTCAACTCGTCATGCTTGTGCTCTATATGGCTTCTGTTTGTGATTGCTTGATTTGTGGACATCTCATCTGAGTGTAAACGTGATCCATCACGTTTTTATGAGGTAACACTTTCTAAGCCAACGAGCATTTAAGCACGTGCCAGAAAACTGAAAGATTTCTGCCGTTACCATCACCCTATGGGTTTTTTCAATCAGTCCGTTTTAGTGGAAGAAAATAGCTCAATACTTTTCCGCAAAAAATTGGGACTTACCTGAAACAATTAAAAAATTAAATTACCATACAAAAGAGATGCAGGGGTGATGAAGGATATTTTCTTGTTATTTGATATTTAACTATGTGCTTAAAGTTAATATTTTAAAAAAATTGAAGCATTATTAGGAATCGTTTGGCATCAAAGCGAAAAATATAATCAAACTTTTGTCCCTATTCAATCCGTTTGACGGTAATTGATGTCTACCTGTTAATTTTGTATCACAACTAGACGAACCAGACATCATTTGATCAGATATATTCGTCCGATAAAACACCCGACTTATATAATTATAGAAAAATAAAGAAACAAAGCCAACACCTAGCTGAAGGATGAAACACCGTACAACAAAACATGTATTTATTAGTCCAAGCCTTAGTCTGACGTATCCACTCGCTTATTAAGTGGCAGTCACGTGGATCAGCAGTAATTTGTGAGCCGCGCCACAGGTCATCACGTGCAGCGTAATCATGGCTTTATGGGAAACACTGAACCCATGAAGTTGTGGAGGAACGATGGACGATGGTAGTTACATAATGCGGATAATAATGGTGGGGTTTAACACCTGATAAGCGTTGTGTTTCTTTGGGGATTCGATGAGGAAAACTGTAAATGGCAATGCAATTACATATATGTAGAATATTTATATTAGGGATTTCATCAAATCAAGGATTTTGTTTTTCTTTGTGACATCGTTTCAGACAAAAGACGTCCACTGCTGGCCATAGGGTCGTGTCGCCACAACGACCGGTCCTGTGCGTCTCACATACATCCTCATCCTGCGACATATATAAGTATAAATTATGGCGTAGCTGTAGGAGACAGGTGAAATCGACAACGATAATTTTGCAGATACCAAAAATTATTGTGAATTCCGAAGAAAGTTTAGTTAAAGGCAACAGATAAAAGAAATATGTAGGCTCTATACTCACAGTCAACTTTCTACCGAAAAATGACCCAAACACAATGAATTTTTACAGTCATTTCATGCGCAATTAAGTATTTTAATTGTTCATAATTCCGCTCAAATTATCTGTATAATGGCATTAATAAAACTGAAGTACTTACCGTTCGTACGGTAAGTACTTCAGTTTTATTAATGCCCAACAACATTAAGTGAATTTGGAAGGAGGAAGTTGACCCAAACTTGACCTTTAAAATAAATATGACCGGCGGAAACAAAAACGTGATTGTTACATAATGGACATACTGTTTGTCCAGCAGCGAATTTTGATAGGTGTAGGTAGATGAAAAAGCTTAATGGAACCTGATGTTTCGCTGACTCCAAATAAATTGGTACTAGGAGAAAAGGATGATGAGGTAGATGAGATCCAAACTCTAAGGGAACACGATGAAATTCTTTGATCGATTACTTATGTCCACTTCCCTTGATCAATAGTAACACTTTTTGCCTATCTGTTGAAGATTTAGGCCACATCTAACTGTCTTGAGTTAAAAATACTACACTACTACACTGGTAGGTGTACAACAATAAAAAAAAGTATTTGAAATCGAATTAAGTTTCATTAAGATTAGGTACTTTAATATGTATAAATATTTGTATTTTTGTTTGTAACGAATAAATTTAAAAACTACTGGACCAATTTTACAAATTCTTTTCACCAGTAGACAAAGGCAGTCATATATATTTTTTTAATTATGCGGGTGAAGTCGCTAGCAGAACCTAGTGCTAAAATAAACCAATTAATACTATGATAAATGTTAAACCTGTAGCAAGTCCACTATGTCAAAACTACTCAACACCAAATTTAATACTGGCTTCTACGTTTTTGAATTAATTATGTTAATTTGATACAAAAATGGATGCGGCCGCCCTTTACCTTAAGCAGCTTTTAGTTTCTTCTGAGTTCTTTACATTTATGTATACTAATACCTAATACTTATAAATACGTGTTAAAATATTTTTCGCGTTACTTATGTAAAATATTAACTGATAAATAAATCCTGTTTGATCATGAAGTCTCGACTAAAACATTAACTTTTTACTTTACGCGAACGGCTACTTTTCGCTTAACTTTTGGTCCGAAGAAAGTATATTAAGATCTCCAAATATTCTGCTTTGAACCACTTTTCTTGCGCGAAATATTTAATAAAGTATCCTTACTTTCTAGGAGAAGTTTTATTAAATTATCTGAATTTTGTAGCGTGCCACATTTTTGGCATCAAATGTCCCGTTTGGGCTCGACCGAAATATACAGTAACTACGGGACTATAGTGGATGTAAAAACAGCAATTTCCTTGAGTGTACACTGTGAACAATGGCACATTGGAAACAGTCATCTGCTGTCAAACACAGTTCTTTTTTTCCCTAATCGTTACTTTCAGGTTGCAGCAACAAAACGATATTGTCCTCATCTATATGTTTATTATTATACTTGCGACACGCCCTAGCTTCTCAAGGGTGTTAGAAATCTTTGAAATTCTCGGTCTCTACTATAATATGTATGTATACCTTCCTCATGAATAGTCATGAATCACTCTGTCGATATGGAGAAAACCGCATGAAAATTCGGTCAGTGGTCAGTAGTAGACGTGGCGGGAGACTTTGTTTTATAATTTGTAAGGATATAAAATACATTATAAATAGATATAGAAGGTTCCAAAGTTCGTATGGAGACACCTATTTTCACGCGCGGGAAGCCGCTTGAAGGAGTTGTATTTTTTTATAGGCTCGCGTTTGACCACTATCTCACTTGATGGTAAGCGATGATGTGGTTGCCGATGGAGCACACTTTGCTAGAAGCAACGACCAAAGTAATCTATTCACTTTTAAACGTATGGGTGGGATGTCCACCATACGTACAGAACGTTGGTATTCTATAACAGACATTATTTACTAACAGGATTAGATTTATGCTCGACACTATTTTGATTACCTACTGACTTAGTTTCACTACCGGTAATTTATTATAATAGGTTTAAAGAGTCGTTTCGTGTATCGTAAAACATCATATGAACCAAATTACCCTAATGTTACGCTATTTAGTAGTCGTAAAGTTTAAAACTAAGGAAATGGTACGGTCGTGAGTTCTTTTGATTAGGTCAAATACGATCTGGTATTGTATTCAATAGCTTGGTTGCCAAATATCATTGAGAATTTTGTGTGTTAGACTATGGATGGATTGTGTGAGGAGTGATATGAAAGAAAAAGGAGTTAGTGATAGGGTGTTAGGCCAGAATGGAAGAAGTAAACGTGTTGCACTGACCCCAAATAACTCAGGACAAGGGTGGCAAGATGATAAGTAAGACATTGAATGTGCCTCGAAAATTACGTTAAACCGTTGGTTCCCAATTTTATTTGTAGATCTTTGATAGTCATTTTAGTCAGAAGCCAGAAAGTTTGAGTACAGTCTTGCTAGCGGGCATTGTATTACCCAGTTACTGGGCGGTAGAGGTCAGATAGGCAGTGACATCTCGTAAAGTACGGGTGCCAGCTGCACTTGGTAAGACTGCAAACCGACCGAAAAGACTAAGCAATTTCAGTAAACAGCAATAGATACCTAGATGGCAAATGAGAATATGATTATTGTTGCATTTGAATACATACTTACCTATATGTTCTGACTTCTACGACATGTGGTGTGATTTGCATATTATCGTGATGATGAATAAAACTGGAAAGATGTTTATGTGCGGTCTCATTGTGAGGTTTACCTTGCACGTTTTTTCCTCTTGAAGGAGACTTTATTTTAAAGATACTAAGGCATCCGAATAGAAAGAAGTTCCTTTCGCGATATAATATGAATTAAATAACAGTCAAATGATGCTAAAAGCAACGTACTACTCAAAACGTAGCGTAGTACCGTGATGGTCGAATGTTACACATTATTATTTGAGCTAACTCTTAATAACCAAAGGTCTGACTCATGTAGCGTCACATGCAATAAGGAACTTTTGAACTGAATAAGGCGAAATAAGCTGAATAAGGCGGGTTACGCCATAGTAACCCGCGAAATTATATATATATTTTTTCTAATTTTGCAGGTCAGAGTCAAGTTGTATTTTGATTAAAATATTATTGACTTTTTCATGAAATTGCCTTTCAATAAGGTTAGGCGAACTGAGATGGTTGTATTGATGATTTTAATTTGCAAATAAATACGTATTGCGGCTGCTAATCATATTTTGATCACAAACAAAGAACTTGACACTGACCTGCAAAATACAAAAAACTTAAGAAAATTTGAATTTCGAGCTACCTTTTTTTTAGGTGGGAAACTTTTACTTACTAAAACCCACTCCTGTTCGTTCTTTGCCTTCGTTCCAGGGCCCCGGGGTACACTTTCGCACAACCCATTTCGCAGGCTACCTTGGGGCAATCCACCTTAAACTGCGACAATGTGTACCTGACTCCTGGATCTTTTGTATGAAAAAGATCTGCACCCATTTACTTTTTTCTATAATCTCAAATTAAGCATCACCATCTGTTTTGTTCCAGACAGGCCATAAAGCCGTTATCAGGGTCGGCGCCGTCAGTGCGGGCCCCGCCCGGCGCGGCTGGTACGGGCGACACGACCGATGGCAAGCAGCCCAGCAAGTCACGTCAGAAAAAGTTCCATCGACACTTCCCGCAGGTCGGGCCGGAGGAGAAGGTGCTCAATTGTAAGTACATAAGTGTCGAATAAGGTTTTGGATGAAGGACATGCTGATGCAAGTTTGGCTAAACATGACACGTGCGGCAGCTTCATCATCCTCCCCCGCTGTTATACCGATAGAGAATATGCATGTAAAAGAATTGTTATCTAACCAGTTTATCAATAAATGTGAAAAAAATAGTATATAAGTAGGTACTAACTGTGAAACCAATATCAAAATTATTAGAAAAGCAAACGAGATATATTTAAGTAACAATTTTTAACTAACCGTCTTCTCAGTCAAGTAGATTTCTTACTTTCTAGTTCATCATCTCACACACAATCCCTTCATCATTAAAGAAATGATTTTGGTCTACTCTTATAGCTATTACTTTTATACTAAAAACTTCCGCGTCTCTACAAAATTCTGCATTAGATCATATATTATATCATATCACCTGCTGCGGTCTTCCCGTCCAACTATAATTTAGGTGTCTTCAAGGCTAGAGTGAAATAGGCTCTTAATAAACTAGTGCGCCTCACCATCAATGATTGCATCACTGCTTATCATCAGGTGGGATCGCAGTCAAGCACTGGTTTATATCAATTTTAAAAAAATGTCTGGCGGACATGTTACATTAAAGTGGCCTTTTCTGTTGAGGGATTCTCAGGCTTTTACTGACAAAAACCACATGTGTTCCTTCAGTTGCCCTTTGCTGTCCAGGGCCGCGGACGGCCACCGTTACTCTTTCGATCAATTCCTAAGGCATCAAAGTAACTTGGTAAATTGGATCATCCAGTGGTGGGTGATGCCGGTGGCACAGGGCACCAAAAACTTCACTTTGTCTCAGCTGGCCACCTATCGACGATCCCTCTAGTCATGCCAGTCGTCTATAAACGGCAGTAACCGCTTTCCATCAGGTGTGTCGTTAGCCTGTTTGCCAACGTATGACATAAACATCAAGAAAAGTGTCTCGGCTTATTCTGTAAGACATTCCAATTACTCAAGTCTGTTAATTGATGTTGGCTATTAAAGTCTATGTAACAGGTCATATATATACAGGAGGTATAAAAGAACTTTATTATTCTTACATGTTTTTGTTGTGACTGGCCTGTTGGTCTAGTGGTTAGTGGCCCTGACTGCTATACTGGAGGTCGTGGGTTCGATTCCCACCCAGGACAACTGTTTTCGTTATGAGTACGATCATTTGCTCTGTGGCTGGGTGTAATTTATCTGTAATATCTATGTATTTAGAAATATGTAAGTATGTTTATCAGTTGTCTAGTACTCATAACACAAGCTTTGCTTAGCTTGGGACTAGACGGCGTTGTGTTCTGGAATATATATTAGATTATATTTATTATTATTATGTTTGCTTTCTGCTTTAAAAATAGATACGGAAATGTCACGCGTTTCTTCATAATCGCTATAACAGATTTTCATAATAATCTACGAGACATGCCTATGAGTATTTTTATCATTGGTGACACATATTTCGATGTTTTCTTGACAGCTTACTAGGAAAGCGAATACTGACGAGGAATGGGATTTGTCAGTTTTATAGCCACTTTTTTGTAGTGGAATTTAGACATGTATATTGTATATGAGAGATCTCCAACGAAAAAAATTCATAAATGTGCACTCCTACTGAAAATGCTTGGAAGTAATAGATGTCAGGGCTACCGACGGTCCGATAGATACGAGATGCACAGGACCGGTGGTTTTAGCGACGCTTGGGGTAGGGCATAGGCCTCCCCAAGCGTCGCTAAAACGCTAAAACGTCGCCTAGTGGACGTCTTTCGGCTGAAATGATGATGATTGTTCGAAAGAGTTACAGCGGCTCTGGACCGCAATGTGCTAGTAAAGGAATACAGGTGGGTTAGTCAGTAAAATTGACACTCCCTCTCGTTTCACCCGGAGCGGGTTTCCCACTGAAATGGAGTAGTAGGTTATATGCGTGTGTGTGTCTGTGTCTGGGTGTAATTTTTCTATAATATGTGTGTATTTAGAAATATTTAAGTATGTTTATCAGTTGTCTAATACTCATAACACTAGACTAGACGGCATTGTGTGATAGTTGTGTGAATATTATATTATATATAGTTCTCATAGTTAATCAACCACTGAGATTTGACCTCTTCAAAAGACAGTGCAGAGGACGAGAGATACGTGCTGTGGAAGCAGAAGCACCCAACTCCTACACATTTTATCACCCCGTCAGAGCTCACCGCGTCAGGGGGGAGATCCCCCTGGACGCGAATTGCAGTGGCCAATCTGGAAATCTCTTAACGACTGCGGACTCAGGTTGGCCGCTGTAAAAATAATTTAGCCAAATGGGGCTTCCTCGATCCATCTCTAACACAGTGCCAGTGTGGAGCCGCTGTACAGGACATGCGTCATCTGCTATGCTGTCCATCCTGCACAACCAACTGCAGTTTTCAGGATCTATACGAGGCCAACAACAGAGCCGTAGAGGTTGCCAAATACTGGTCAGATAAAATTTAGTTGGAGTACATCGACACGAAAAGAAGAAGAAGAAGTATTAATATATTTTTTAAAATAACAGAAATTACCATCGCAAAAAGCTCCGTGAGCATAATTTCGCTCTAAACGTAGCGTTATGATCTACTAAAGAGTAATGGATTAATAATGATCTGTGTCTTTGCTAGTGCGACCACGGAACGCAGTTGATTGCAGTGGCTTTGTCAAAAGATAATTATACCTATTATCGTATTGCAGGCAATTCGGTAGAACACGAGTAGTTTCATCACTAACCGTCTGTCTGGCTTTGGTTTAGGTAACGATTTGTGCAATTTATCGAGTGTCAATTTAACTGTGCAGTTTGTTAAAACGATTGATCCATCAATCGGATATTTATTATGGTTGGCATTTTTCTCATCATCGTTATTTACTTCAAATTATGTACAAAATGCGTAATTTTTCGTAGATGCATGTCGTCAATTTATTATTAATTTTCACGAGCTAAAAACGGATCTTATCTCCTGAAACGATAAAAAACACCGTGTTTTCCTTTTTCCTTTATCGAGTATCCTGTTAGGTTCAAAGCTGGATACATAAATATACAATCGTTTCGTATTTCTCTGAATGCCATTTCAAAGTCAATGCCTCGTCCTAGATTTGGGAAATATGAAATTCTGAGTGTGAGTTTCATCATGATAATATGCGAACCGAAAACCAATAGCAAGTCATTAAACTTTGATGTGGTGCTTCTGGAGACGAATGTCCTCAATACACGTGCAGATTAGACTGACCCCCGGAATTGAACTGAGAATTTGTGAAACTGTAACATTAACGTAGAATTTCACAAGTTTAAATTTTCAATACAGAAACTGGTTGCTTACAAATTCCGCTTATGTATTAATCATTCGAGATTTCAGTAGCCATTTGGAAATTGAAGATATTTTAACAAACTTTTTTAACTTGCATTAATTTGAATGTTAGTACGATGATTCCGCTCAAGAATGAGAGGTTTCAAGAGTAGGTACACGTTTCTTCGAGAACTTCTGTAAGCAAATAGCCACAATATAAAACTTAGGTAATACATGTACACAAAACATATAAACAATATTGTAACCTACGACGCTGTTCACAAATTAGCTGAGGGATACATAAATAAAATCACTGGGTTGATTAAAGCTAAAATTAACTTAACTATCGGGCAAATAAAAAATAAATAAATAGAGAAGTAATAAAAAAAAGTTAAATGAGTAGAGAGAGAGAGAGAAAAATTATATCTAAAAATCAAATCTAAAATTTTGATAAGCCAAATAACTTAAATACCATTTGGCAACCGCAACAAACCGCAACGGTTGCGGGAGTCCGATGG
The DNA here is from genome assembly GCA_905147345.3 of Mythimna impura. NCBI lineage: Eukaryota > Metazoa > Arthropoda > Insecta > Lepidoptera > Noctuidae > Mythimna > Mythimna impura. Next base: position 12,848,365 of record LR990356.1, on the reverse strand, counting down.
ATGCGAGACACACAGGACCGTTCATTGTGGCGACACTTGGGGGAGGCCTATGTCCAGCAGTGGACGTCTTTCGGCTGAAATGAAGATGAACCGCAACATTCAGCCCTGATGTCCAGTTTCCTTGTTCCCTTATCAAATTATCTTGTGTAAAGTAATAATATTTGCTTCGATTTATAGGTCTATATTTTTCTATTAAATTGATTATATTATGAATTTGAGTTTATTATATTATAAATAAATATTTTGGCCTGGTGTTTATGTTTCTGCGTAGTAAAATGTCCAAGATTGGTATGCGACATTTTAGCTCAATCAACTCTTATAATGCTTATGCAACTTAAATCTAGATTGATCGTGGTCAAATGTCTTACGATCGTGAAATTAGTGCTGGAATTACGTAGGTACGTATTTAAAATAAGTCTCTTTCATTATTCCGCTGTATTAAAGGTTTTTTTTAGTGTAGGAGGACACTCGCTCTCGCTCTGCGTGGAACGAGAGGGAGTAACAGACTTTTACGAACTAACACCCAACCGAGTGTCTTCAGTTGTCCTTTGTGTTACAGGGCTGCAGAAACTCTTTCGAACAACCCTGCAGCCCTAGAAGGGTTTTCATACCCTAAGGTTCATCATAATCATTTCAACCGAAAGTTGTCTACTGCTGGACACAGGCCTCTCCTTAGCATCGCTACATCGACCCGTCCTGTGATTCTTGCACTCAGCTGACTAACACGGGCCATTACGGTCATCGGTCCACCATGTGGGAGGACCTTAAGATTATCCTACCCATACCCTATCACTTTTACTGCCGTTAAAAGTAGGATGCACTCTATGGCCATCAATAATAAAATATTCTTATTTAATAAACTGGTTTCAAAGTTGTAATTTTATTCATAGGATCCTGCCATGGAGGTCACAGTTCAAAATGATGTAATCTAGCAAAGAGCACGTGGTTACTCTATGGAAAACTTTATGATTACTTTATGTAAATGTCAAAGAGACTCAAATAGCACTAAATGTAGAACATATTCCAACAAAATATTATTTTATTGTTGGGGTTAGTATCAGAAAATAAACAATTGTAATCAGAATAACATAACAAGGCCTAGTTTCAAACTGGATCCTGGTCAAATCAGGTCATGATAATATTTTAAATCTGGGCTACCAAAACAAAATATTGTAGCAGTTCCTTGTCTTTTAAATGACGCCTCATATATGAACGGAAGGTTGTAGAAAGAGTAGAAAGATTGAAGAACCTTAAACCTCACCTTAAACTTAGGTCGGTTGAAATTTGAATTCGTTGTACTTAAGTGGGCTAACCTAAAAGCCAATAAAGCAGTGAGAATGTAAAAATACGTAGGATACCGTGATCTCACCGAGATTCACAAAACACCTATTCCACTACAGCAGGGTCTGCCTTCAATGATCTATCAGACATCATCATTTCGGCCGAAAGACGTCCACTGCTGGACATAGGCTTCCCCCAAGTGTCGCCAAAATATCATCCGGTTCTATGCGTCTCGCATCCATTACCAGGTTGCCTGTCCTGTCTGTCTGACCTTGTGAAAGGGTTTCCAACGCTTCACAAAATAATAATAATTTGTCATTTAATGAAGTTTCACTTTTCAAGGGTCTTACCAATTATAAAATTAGTGGGACCTTTGAGTCGTTTTCACAAAAAACGCTAATCAAGAGTTAAATACCTAAGATTGTGTCAATTGCATAACAGTAACCATGAACTCATTATTATCTAATTAGGACATCTAAATTCAATTATTATAATTATGATAGACTGTCTGAGAACTAAGACCAACTAGAATCTTCATTCGATTTTGCACAGCGCATTTCGAAAGACGTGTTCTTATTTACCGAGTTATTTTAGACTCACTTAATAAAAAAAGACTTTTAGCAACTACCAAGAAGATATCTTTGAGACCGTATGTTTTACTATCTATATTGTCATCATCATCGTCATCCGGCTCTATGTCAATTCGTGTGGGGCCGACAGCACGGCTTGTTCTTCCATACATCTGTATCATCCATCATTTCATCATTCGCTGCCTCGCCTTATCATCTTCCATACAAACCATACCATCCATTGTGTTATCTCTTTTCCTATAGCCATCTATAGTAATTCTTTAAGCATGTTATGCAATATCTTGTTCAAATCCCGAACTAGTTTTCATAATTCTTACATTTTTCTTTGTTTTACTATATTTTGAACGCGATCCGTTATTTTAACACTAGTATGCACCTAGTTTAATAATTACTATATTTGTTGCTTTTAATTCCAAATTAGCTGTCGCTCGTGAAATTGCTTCGAACCTTTCAATCAATTTGAAATTTTTCAACTTGTGTTTCCCTATTGTTTTTTTTTTTTTGACCCATCCCTATTATTAAAGCGAACAAAGCAAAATAAAAATTATTAAAATCGGTCAAGCCGTGTTTGAGTTTTAGCGACACTAACGAACAGCAATCGATTTTTATACAAGAAGAAGACAGCGTTTTTTGATACATTTTTTTCTTTATTTAATATATTATATCTTCTTTCTATTCCAGATTACTCATGTGCACTGGTCGGTGATCTGCTGCTTCAAGGTCACCTGTACATCACTAAGAACTATTTCGCTTTCTACTCTAATGTGTTCGGCTATGTGACCAAGGTGAGCAGCTTTGTGTTAAGTATGTCGATCGGTTTGTGTCTGTTGATGATCAGCTTTAGAGTTGTTAACCTAGCCGGTTTATTGGTTTTAATGGCTTGTTATTATGTTGCTGTTGTCGTAATAAGTATTCTGCTTCCAAGTTTCATAAAACAGGTTTTCGGGGATATTTAGGTGTAAGCTCCATAATAAAATATAGGAATATATATATTATGACGTTTTGTCGTTTTTCTTTTTAACCGATAGCCGCGTCAAAAATAATGTAAATATCGTATTTACGCTTGTAAGTTTTCTTTTAAGTTTATTAGTAAAAAGCATACTATTATTCAAAGGCTGTAAATTGGGTAATAATATTATAATTTTTCTTTCTAATTTGCGTGACCTAGTGGACGAAATAAACCTTTAGAGGTATGCAGAACAGGGTGTAAAATCCCGTAAACCTCCATTGAAAAGGGAGGATCCTCCGACCAGACGGGTGGTGTCTGATGCGGGCAACTATCCGATAGTTGGATTTCGGGCTGCTGTATATGTTCTAATCGTGCGTAGAACTCTGAAACCACGATGCAAAATTTTGAATTTTAGTTCCTATGTGGCGATATAGATGTCGCTACTCGCCTCCGTCTCAATTTTTGTACTGATGCATTGTCGGTAAATACCGTCCCAAAGTTTGAATTTGATACGATAGACTTTATAGCAACTGGTGCTTCAATTCTTCAATAATATTATGTATTTTACCTTAAAAGTTTTGCCTGTAATACAATTCCTAAGTCAGGTGCAAGCTGCACTAAATATGTAAAAAAAACCTGCTGATTAGAAAGAAAGAAGGAAAAAACGTTTATTTGTGCCTCACACAATCGTATAAACTAAAAATACACAATGAAAAAAGAAAATTATAATCAGTGCAAGGCCAAAAAGGGGCCTAACTCAGCATTTGCTGCGTTTTTTGAAACGACAAATAACGTAGCGCTGGTGTTCTGTCAGGGCCCGCTGTGATGCCATGAACACACACATTTACTGGACGTTTATATCGCATGTCAGTATGCCCCAATACAAATGATGGTAATCCCTTACGTTTTATTTCATCACTTAGTTTAGTTTATCATTAAACCTCTTTTATTTCTCTTTTCCAGTTACTAATCCCAACAATATCAGTTCTCCGGATAACTAAGGAGAAGGTGGCGCGAATCATTCCGAACGCAGTGGGCGTGTGCACTCGCGATGAGAGGCACGTGTTCGGGTCCCTGTTATCCAGGGATTCTACCTACAAGCTGATGATGCACGTGTGGAAGGCCGCCAGAGCGCCCGAGCAAGCCGTGCCGAAACCACAGGTGGGTGATGTAGGTATACTTCCAGTATTTGGGATCGATGGTGGTGGGAAAAGTTAAAGTTTGAAAGTGGCGCCAGTGACTGAAAAGTTGAAAGGGCATCGTTTGTCTTGGTATGGTCATGTGAAGAGAAGAGATAAAGCGTTCGTTACTAAAAGAGTTATGAGTTTACATGTGTATGGATGGAGAGGGAGGGAGAAGCTAAAGAAAAGTGATAGCGTGACGGGTGACAAGACAGAATTGAAGAAAAAAACGTTTTGCACCGACCCAAAATAACACGGGAGAGGGGAGGAAGATGTTGATTGGTGATGGGAAAAGAGGTTCTTAATTTTATGGACTACTAAAATGACGAATCCATGATTGGTTCTTATTGGCTAAAGAATCCGTGCACGATTTAATTTCAAACTTTCGGTCCTATATACAGTTTGGGAAGCCTCTTTCTTGTATTTGAACAGTTGTTTTCTCTCTTTTGTCGCCGACACGACAATACATCCAATTTGGCTGGCCAACCTCAAACTTCGCCAAGTATTTTAGTAGGGTAGTAAAATTTGTGAGACATTCTAAGCCACACTAAATAAAAAAATGTAATCATTTTTATTTTTATAAAACAAATTAAAAAAAAAAACATTTTTCTTGCCTCATCCCAGGATCTCCGAGCATCAGAAGCAGATCTAGAAGTGTCGGAATACTCGCCGGAAGACGACAGTAGCTCAGCCGGCGGCGACCAGCCCGACGCGCCCTCTCCGCCGCCCAGACGAGAGTCTGAGGCCATCATAGCTGCAGGTTTGTTATTTCAGAATCTTATTTCATAGCAATCTTATCTTATTCATACACGTTACTTACGGTGTATTGTCTACGCACGGAGTGCGGTTGGCTCAGAGCAGTTTACCACATCATCATTATTATCATCAAAGTCAAAGTCAAATGTTTTTATTTCACATAGGCCTACATGGGTACTTATAAAACGTCAGAAGCTAGTGCACCATCTATACACCGCCGTAGGTAACATCTTGACATTGTCAGGATATAATTTCAAAGTAGTAAGAGAGTTTATCATAGACTTGCTTATGCCAGCGGCTTCACCCGCGTGGAATTAGGTTTCTCCATACAAACTTTAGACCCCAGTTTCATCTCCTTAGGGGGAGAATTTAGGAAAATCCTCTCTTAGTGCTCGCTTACGTCATAAAACGAAACCTTGTGCAAAATTTCACGCTCCTAGTCCCAATAGATTCAGGCTGTACGTCGATCAGTCAGTTTCTCCTTTTATTTATAACATTATTTTTTTAATATATGTGAAACCCGAAACATGTGTAAAGTTTTTTAATGCACAAAATTTCATAACTATATCGCACCTTCGGTAGAACAAGGGCACAATTGTCAAAAATTGCAAAAATGAGTTAAGTATACAGAAATGCCTTAAAAATAAACTATACGCCTAAAAAGGATATAGTATATAGTTTATATCATGCAAAGAAGAAAAACTTTCGAGCAATATTAACAGAGCAAGACCTCACTGAATGCAATAAATATCTTAAAATAGCTCTCCTGTAAAATAGCAAAAACTGCAATTATGCCCTTGTTCTACCGAAGGTGCGATATCATGAAGAATCACAAAGTTATAAGCTTGTTATGTTACCTGGTTGTCCGCACAAATACATGGTAACCGGGCCATCCGGGCGACTGAAGGGTTATTTTGCTTCCAGTTGTGCGCTGGCGACTAATTCCCGCTATGACCTGCCGTGACCTGTGTTGTACTTAGTGTCGGTGGTGTTCAACTTGTGGTGCTCAAATTTTTTAAATATTTTTGGGAAAAAATTTAACATGGTGTAAACATTATTCTGAACAAACTATATTCAGGTTTCGCATATACCAAAATAATGTTGTATATAGATTTACGTCTAGTAAGTAGCTATTTGATTCTATGATGTCCTCCCGAGTTGTCTACGTGTTACGATTATTGTTTTATAGAGGATCTGGAAATTGACACTATTAGCCGAATCATGCTAAGAAAATAGTAAGTTATCAGTGCTACTGCAAAGTAAAGACGTATTTATATTGTAGTAATGATTAAACCGTAATTAAATTAAAGCAAACTTATTATTACATAGTGTTTTGTCAAAATATTCATTAGAATTTATAATAAAAGAATCATGAATCATGTGTCTCGAGTTCCATAATGTATTTTTTCTTCCATAACCACACGTGATGACAGCATTCCTTTCATTTGTTTGAATCTATTGTTACTATTGCGTCATAAAACAGTTTTTTATGCATAAATGTTGATTTTTACTTACGTATTCATTTTTACTTGAACTGATTAATGTGAACACGTGTTTTTAATTTTCTGTGATCTGATTGGTCAAGGGGCGTGGCTTAGGTGAGTGACAACGATGACGTCACTATTTTCTTAACGTGAATAGTCTTGTGTACTTCGCGAACGAACTAAGGTCTTTTTACATAGCATGAGTAGAATGACAGCAGGACGAAAATATGCATCTTTACGATTAGAGAAAAAGATAGGACATATAGACACTGAAAGATAGGACATATGGATAGGACATTGTGCGAATCCGACAGCTGTCATACGCATCATCCTATAGCAATTGTAATATAGGTCGTTAGGTCACTCAGGGTGAACTATGCGCACTAGATCCCAGATCGTCACTCTTTCCGGGTCCTCGCTCGAAGGACACGGTGGAGGATGGAGTCAGCTCCAGGTCGTGAACTACTAAGTGCAAGACTAATTGAACAGTGAACTATCAAGACAGAATTTTGCTTCTTACGGACTTTGATGAACTGTCTTGACGAACTAACGACAGATAATAATGAAAGACCGGTGACTTTTGATGTTTTTTAATATAGGTCAGTAAGTTTAGGTTTACATCTGCTCTTATTTAAAAATAAATTATATTTTTCTATACACTTACTCGAAGCCCGCTCTTAGGTACGTAATTTACTGTTAAGTACGCGAGCTCGCCCCTGCTACAATTTATTGTATCGTCCCCACGAGTCGCGCGTCAACCCCTGTAATATTTTCGTAAGTATATTGAAAAACGTCGTTTAATTCATTAACGCTCAGGCGGTAGCCGGCGCCCGGAAGCCATTGTCTTACTATTGTGTCTCTAATTACGCACGTCAAAAGGTTAATACACGTGGAAATCTGTTACTGTAGCACTTGGCTCCATAACATACGAATTCCGTGGCAATGATAAACATTCTCCATTTGTATCAATATGGATTCCTGTACTTTTCAGCAGGAGGAGCGGCAGTGATCCAGCCCGCGCTGCTGACGGGCAGCGCGGGCGCCACGCGCGCCGCCACGCGCTGGTGGCGCCCGCTGCTCGTGCTCGTGGCGGCACTGCTCACCTTCTCGGCGGTGCTGCTGGCCTACAAGCTGTACTACGCTACGCATCATGTGCAGGTATCTTATATTGCCTGAATTTGTCAAAAGTATATGGGTGACTGGTAATTAGTGACCAATACTTAAACATGTGATTGTCCTCATGATTAAAAACAACTTTCCCAAAGAAACTTTTTTATATACTCATTAGTTTTGTGACAATAACAAAACAGCTGTCTGAAATTCGCGCGCGCTCGGGAAACGGCAATGTACTAGTAGAGCGCCTCACGAGTCACGTTCCCCCCTCCCCCATCCTCACCGCTCCCTTTGCCGTGTAGTAGTGACGTAGGTAATAATCACAGTCACCCCGGAAAGCGCGTCGCATGTATTTGCACATGCTTCATTTTTTTTTTGACGCCCTACACGGTGCCATACAATTACACAGCGAGTGAGTACAGTGACATGGTGTTGTCATTGATGTGTTGCTACTCGGAAGGGTGTAATGGCGAAGCAGCAAGGTTAGTACCAACTCTTGTACCCAAGAAGGATGGGAAACTTGAAATAACTTGAACAATGCCCAGTGTCAAGTAGGTATCGAGTCAGTTAATAATGTAGTAGTGTCTTATAAGTCGCTTCTAAACATCGTAGATAAGTAACAAAACAAACGCAATTCCTGACGTTATTTTTTTTTTAGAAAGATTATGGATTTATTTATTGTAGCGCGCGTACGTAAAGTACCTACCAAAATACTAGATAATTTATTATTTATTTTAATCTCCTCACCGTGTCATAAACAGAGAAACTTTATGTAGGTATAACACTGTACCTAAATGGCCACGCGGCGGCCGGGGCGTCACGTCTGCAGCGTAGGCCTATGTTCCGTGGCTCAGGATTAGGCATTTAAAGGCTCACGGTTCCTAGTTATTTGTCTTTGGATATTATGTCTTAACCGAAACATGTAGGTACCTACACTGATTACGTACACCGATGGGTTTGCAAGCCGCACGGGTGCTCTATCACTATTATAGGTAAGGTACAAAAAGTACATGAGACAACGGCCTTACGCGACTAACAGCTGAGCGGTCGCAAGCGCGCGCACGCGAATTTCAAACAGCGGTTTTGTTATTGTCATAAAACTAAAGAGTCTAAAAAAAAAGATTTTTTATGGGAAAGTTGTTTGTGATCATGAGTACAATCACGTGTTTAAGTATTGGTCACTAATTATCAGTCACCCTATATAATAGTTATTTTGAATAAAATGACTGACCCCTCTAGGACAACCATAAGGATTTCCACAAGATTAAAATAAAAATACTCAGAGAAACATTCGCTATCTAAAGACCAGTCGATAATGCGACACAATAAAACGAGAACTAACCAAATTTTTTTTCATCAAAAGTCAGAGACTTTTTCAAAATATTATGTTTCGCTTTTTCTTGAAGTCTCGTATTTGCCCGTACACAACTACACTCACACTTTGAAAATTGATGAAATATTATTATTATACTTGAATAAAAAAAAATGATAAGGGGTAATAAATACATTACAATCTACAGTTGTTACGGGTCTGGGTGTTTATAAATGATTTTTATGAAAAAAAAATAACTATAATGATTCCTATGTTAACCTCTACCATTTTGAATTATAGGAAGACCTAGTAAAGTTATCGGGTGAAGAGTTATACTCGGAGCTAGTACGGTGGCGCGCGCGTCTGCACGGCCGAGCCGCCAACGAGCTGCACGCCTTCCTCACCACCAACCTACTGCTACTGACCAAGGTAATAATCTACTCACTACGTATTCAATATCAGGGTCAACAGGTTACCTTGCAATATCTATAAATAATACTAGCTGATCCAGCGAACTTCGTTACCGCCTGCCTAATAGTCAATGAATGTTGTGACCTTTTAGCTAAACTGTCAAAGGATAACGCCATCTACTGACATTGCCTGAACCAGCATAATTTATTTTAAAATGACATTTTAGTTTCGAATTTTCTTCTTCGTGAATTTTTCCATATTTTTTCACCGTTTAAACCTTCCCTGGACTATTAATATTTTAAGACCAAAATTAGCCAAAGCCGTTTTCGAGTTTTAGCGAGACTAACAAACAGCTATTCATTTTTATACAACCTTATTTTTAGTATATGCGAAACCTGAATATAGTTGGTTCAGATTCAGTAACTGAATCGACTCCAATATTTTTTAAACCATGTTATATTTTTTTACCAAAAATATTTAAAAATGGCTACGAGCTGGACACCGCGCAACATTATGTACGTATCAGCAAATCATATGACCATAGCGATGCCCTTCCCTTCCCCTCAGTCGCCAAAATGCTACAGGACGAAGCGCACGCGTCGCACTCTCGTCCCGGTTGCATTACGCGAGCGCGTGGCGCCGCTAGTGTTTTGAATTTTGTTGATTGATCTTGTAGGTACTTACCTATTGTAGTAAGTAAAAACTATCGTGTAATTGAGTAGGGAGTGATTAGTAAGACATTGTAAGTAGTGAGTGAGTTAATTCTTGTAAATTGGGATGATTAACATTTTTAAACACGCCAAGATGGTCAAGTTTAGGTAAATATTATTACGTACTTTATTTGTAAAAGCCGCTTAAGCGATAAAATGTAGTGTGACCAAAGCCTGCAAGTGTGATGGAAAATGTTATCACTAATTAATTACAATACAAACTGAAAAATTATTATCAATGAGCGCTAAACGGCGCGTGCGCGCCTCGTGGTGACCATGTATTTCTACGGACAGTCCGGTAACATAACAAGATTATAACTTTGTGATTTTTCATGACACGGTTTTGAAATTTTGTACATACGATTCCTTACATAAAAATACTAGACAGGTGTTTCAGGTTTCGCATATACTAAAACTAGTGTTGTATAAATAGATATAAAAGTGAGAAACTGACTGAATGACATATCAACGTACAGCCGAAACTAGTGGGACTAGGAACGTGAAATTTTGCAAAAAAAACCTTCCATTTATGACGTAGGCAAACTAAGAAGGGGTGTTTGGAAATTCAACTTGAATTGGTGTGAAAAGGGGAAATTCATTTGTATGCAAAATTTTATTCCTTGGGCCCATATTTCTGAAATTTAGCATAATAGTTATTTAGTTAGCCCATTTATATCCCACTGCTGAGCGAAGGCCTCCCTCTCCCCCTCCACACACGTCTGTCCTCGGCCATTGCGGGCCAGTCCGTCCGGTAGTTATCCAGCTCATCTCTACACCTTCGCCTTGGTCTGCCGAATAGTAACCAAAGTAAATAAAAAAGGTTTTTATTATTCGTTTTTCAAAACTACTTACATAAAACGTTTTATAGTGTTAAAGTTTATATGGAAGAATCTTATTCCTTGGGTTTAACTTGAAACTTGGAACAAATTCTAATCAAAATGAATAATAAACACTGTATTTATTAGTTTTTGAAAACTACCCTAAAAATACGGTTCAGTGAAAATATTCTCGCGAACTAAATCGCTGGCAGAGTGCTAGTTTTTTATAATTAAGCCGGACTAAAGATCGTAATACACATTTTTCTTTTTTTTTATAGGTGCGACAATCCCTAGAAGCGTTATCAGGCGTGATACTAACTGACATGGCACAAACAGGCACCATGCATCTCAACGTGGACGTGCCCAACGAAACGGTGTTCAGTTAGCGAGCCCAAGAGTGAGGCAGCCATCCAGTACGAGGTAACACGACCAGCAACGGGTAACCCTGGCCATACTGTTGATACGTCAAGGTGAAAATAGGGTTGCCGATGGATTATGCCGGATTTCGTGTAGGAAGATGTCAAAAGTAAAATGATCAAATCGTCGCTTACCATTAAATGAGATTGTGGTCAAAAGGAAGAATATCTATAATAAAAAGAAAATACAGATACTTTTTGCTCACTTTTATCTAAGGTCTAAAATGGAGACCTCTAAAATTCGGGAACCGAGTTTGAAGCCTTCGGTAGTGTCCCACAGTTTAAGTAACTTGCAGGACACGAGACAAAACATGACATCGTTTGCTCATTAATTACTAAACAAGCTTATAAAACTAAAATAATAAAACTCGGGCTCAATATCTGAAAAGTCGACAACCCTAAGTTCACCCTATAGCACCTCAGATGTTGGAGCTATCATTGTTCACCACATTTGCTAGGGTTATCGCCAAGTGGATATGTCTCCGAGGAAAATATATGATTGTATTTAGTTGGCCAGCGATGCTGCCGCAAATATCCGACAAGGAAACGCTTTTCCATGTCTCAGTGAGACGGAAGTGATACTAGTTATTATTTATTTATGCAATTTTTCAGTTTATAGCATTGTTACAAGTCGGATATATCCGTCAAGTTTGGTCTCAATGATACCTCAGTGAAGCGAGGAGGGAATCATTTTTATTACTTGAACTCGTTCTCATACGAGAACAGAATGTGTAAAGTAGACGACCAAAATGTTAAAGAACTCGTGTTGTAAAAATCGACAGTTCTACAAAAATCTTGGTTATTAAGGTACATTTCTAGTTCCACTAAATGTCACAGTTCTTTGCACATTCAACGATCATTTTATTCATTGGACCACAATTTTAAACCTCAAATGACAGATTCATTCTGTTCCTTGCATTTTTAATTAATTGATGTTGTTAACGCATTAATCTTAAAAATAGTTTAAAAAATTACTTTTCGCTTCATTGAATAAATGTTGAAAATATTTGATTGTAATATTATGTAATCATGATGAATATACCAAATAAAAATAGCGTCTTCGCAAGTATTAATGTCTATAATGAAACATGTTTTAGATATTTTTGTTAAAAATCTTATATTTTATTTAATCGAGTTCTAGGCAAAGTCATTTAAAATGTTTATTTTGCTAAAAGAAAGTTCACAATCTTGCTATAATATCATGTTTTATGTTCATAAGTATGATTTAAGTTACATTTGTTCTATATTGCCGATATCACGCCATTTTATTGGAGACGACAAGGTACGTTACTTACTCCAGACAACTTTATGAGAAAGCTAGAAGAATTGGGTGCTTGCCTGTATTATTTTTGTACAATATATTTTACTAAAAAAGAAATCTTTTTCTGAATACCACATCAAAATAGTTTATGGAAGAGAGGGCGCGTGGTGGGAACATCTCGCTATCTCTCTTCAACGCGCGTAACCTAATGGCGGTGACGTCATAATGTAGTTGGTGCATCTTTTTTCAATTACTTGTCAGGTTCCCCTTCCACTAGGGTTGAACTCAGTAAAAAATATATTAGTAAGGTAACTTGCTTAGTTTTGAGCGGATTTAAAAAATTCTACCTATTTGTGATTTCGTTTTAAGTTATCTTTTTGATGCAAATAATTTAAAAAAATGAGTCAACTACCCAATTGCCAAACATCAATTCATCAACAAATATTCAAAATCATTTCCACTAACCACAATCAATATACACCTCTATTTTTTAATTAGTACAGAAACAATGGGGCTCTATCCGTACCCACTACATTTGTGTAGTCAAAAGTAAAAAAAAAAAAACAAAATTGACCACGAAAATTTGTCATAATTGGTAAATTTATTTATTTATTTAAACTTCATGTACCGTAGTGGTACATAGGCGGACTTAATGCAACAAGGCATTCTCTACCAGTCAACCTTTGGGTAAATTAGTAATTGAATCAATCAATCATAACAATTGCTACTAGAAAATACTACTCGCAGTGTTTTTCCATTTTTATCGCCATTCATTCATTCATATTCAATAGCCTGTACAATATTTCCATAAATTATGTGACATTTTGGGATATAAACAAACGCGCATAACTTTGCTGTTTATGAATATTATTTATTGAGTCTTTACTTATATAATAAGTTTAAGTATTTGTGCTAATTAAAAATTAGTGGTGTATTTGTAGCAGAAGACATCGGGAGTGGTATCGGCAGTATAGTCCCAGTTGACATTTAACATTTCAATCGTATATCATTATGTGATTTGTATATAAGCGGCAGTTAGCCGTAATGTCTATGAGGCATTGCTACGTCATATTAATTTGTGTCAAACACAAACGTTTAGGATAAGATGCGTGTATGGTCGAGATGAATGAACGATCAACTTGCTAGAAATGCACGATTTATAAGTACACCGTGAAAATGTATGAGATATTGTTTAGTTCACAGGACAGAAGCCGGTTCTGTGGTTGAAATGGCATTTAAACTCTCTTATTTCAACTTGAAATATGAATTTTATATTCCGCACAATACACTTTTTGACATCTGTGCATCTTCCGCATTTTTACTTCTAAATCTTTTTATCCGCGGTATCAAATCTATTCGTTCAAAAGAAATGTAACGGAAAATTCAACAGCGTTCCTTCGTCTCGGCTTATTGATAGATATTTTCATAATCACAATTCTATAACTTCGGCAATCTTTGATATATTCGTGTAAAACGTTAAATTGTATTTAAAGCTTAGTCTTGATGAAACGAATAATGTTAGTCAATGTTGCTATTATATTATTCTTGTATTATTGCATATTTTAATGTAAGAATTGGATTAGCGTCGTAGTTTAATCGAGTGGTACTTCATTTTCTTCGTTGTATGTAACTTCATAAGTAGATCAGTTATTGTTAAAGGTGTCCATGAATGCAATATTGCTATCTGAATAAGAATATAGAGTGATTTCACTGGAGAGTATACAATTGTGAATGTGATAGTGTCAGAAGGCAGGTGCTAGTATTTAGATAAGAGTTATTATAAAACCAACATTCCTCGTTTTGAGAAAGTATCCACAATATGTTTCGAGAGTGGAGTGCGTCCGGTCGGGCACAACGCTTCAATAGTTCGTTTGCCATTCGTTTCCTAACATTTCTTGCCAGTATAATATTTAATGACATTGATTATTCAGTAGACGCAATAATGTTTGTACCTACACCTAATATTTCTGTATCGATATCGTATCAAGTAGATCACATTACTTCTTTACAAACCAAAATGCAATTGTTAAAAATTTAGCAAACTGCTATTTTGACAATAATAAATAAATTAGTCTAAACAATCTTTTTAAAATTTTCATACAGTTTTTTTACCTTTTTTATCGATGCAAGAAGTATTAGGTATGAAGTTTAGTATGATTTATAATATCTAGTAAAGCTAAAGTTTTGAAACATAGACAAATAGTGTTCCGGATCATGCAGAAGCAGGACAAGGAGGTTTGGAAAGTTTTTTAAATAGTGTCGTTTATAGAAGTAACCGCGTACTTGTAAAGTTTATGTAATTAATAATTTATTATTCTAGTCTTTGGTCAAGCTCAAGGATTTGTTATTCGGTTCTATTGGGGTTAGTATGTACTTAGGATGATTTTAAAATTATTGTAAGTGTGTAATTATGTTACGGGCACTCGTAAAGTTTGTGCAATCATAAATGTTATATTATATAGATATGTTTTAACACATTTTCTTATTTATTGTAGTTCCAATTACAGTTTATTTTATATTGGAGGCCGAGAGGTTTTTATTAGGTAATGATATAAGATAATTTTTTTAGCACATTACAACACAATATTTAGATGATGCTAGCTAATTATTTTCCTCGAACAATTCACTCGATGTATTATGTACAAATATGTTCGTTGTATCACGTAGGTTAATTGGCTGTTGTTAATATGTTATGGAATAAGGGCCTAATGTTGTTGTACTAGGTTACCATCTGTGCCAAAGTGCTCTATCACTGTTCGTATTCCAAATGACAGATTAGGCCTTTATGTGTATCCTTATAGACGTACCGACGTAGGCTTAATGACTAGCTGAGCAGTCGACCTGATGAATTGTTGCAGAGTCCAATATCGCTTGAAATAGTCGTATAGCGTTGTATTGCTCAGTTCTGTTGGTCGGAACAACACTAATCTTTGCTCCATGATTTAGATTACATGTTATTTAAGGCTGTTTATGCTGTCCTATACGAGTCATTTATCGGAAATAATTAATATTGCCAAAGACAAAAACACTAGATTAAATGAAATATCAAAAGTAGAGATAGTGAGGTTTGTACAATAGTTAGTTTTAGGTAGGATCGTGCTGTTCATTTTGAATTATTATAATTATCAATGTAAATATGATGATTTTACGTAATTTTTAGTATTTTATTGCTTTTTCTGGTGCAATATGGGACAACCAGTGAGATGTGACACAGTTTAAGACAATCAGAGCTAGGTTGACGAACAAGCATATTTATCATTATTATTTATCGAAGATTTTTATTATAAAACAGCCCAGTAATAACATCAAAATGCACATAATATGAAAAATCTATGCTTGTGTGAAATGACCAATGTAAAGACGTCAACTTTGAACAAAGTGTAATGCCCAGAATAATCGGTATCAAAACTTAGACCGACGTTTATAACAAGCTACATTTGTGTAAAGTAAAATAGCGTAATTGTATCAATGGGTGATAGAACTGATTTATGATTATTGGTGATTTTAAGTTGTACCTCGTAGGAATTGTTATGGACGCGTATGTTGTATGATTAATTTCAAAGTTTGTTTTGTATATTTTTGTTTGAAGTTGTGATTCGTTTGTTGATTTTGTAAATAATAGATAGATGAGTTAATTGAACATGAAAAGTTGTTTTATTTTTTACCCTATCATCTCTTTTTTTTTTAATTATATAAACTAGTGCTTGATTGCCATCCCACCTGATAGTAAATAGTAATGCAATCGTTGATGATGAGGTGCACTAGTTTATTAGGAGCCTATTCACTCTAGCCTTGAAGACATCTAAATTATAATCGGACGGGAAGACCGCAACAGGCAAATTATTCCAGTCCGGACCGAAGAGGTATTAACAATGTAAGGGTGGATATCGCCATACGTCGGGTTGTCCGATGGTAGAAAGGAGATGGCGGAATCAAGTCATGCAATTCCCGCGAACACTCTTCAAAATGCATCCTGTAAAATACCGAAACAGTGGCTACCCTACGTCTGTCTTTCCTGTCTGCCTGTCTATATTTATTGCTATAACTTGGGGATCAGGCAATGTACTAAAATGCGAAGAGCGTCAGCTACTACCGCTGCCTGTTGTCAGTGACCGTTTATTATGAAAGGAGATGATTCTTTCCAAAGCTAAACGAGGCGTCTGAGTGGTGAGTGGAAGCGTTGTGGCGGACTCAGTTTTGCACATATTTCAAAAACTTCGCAATCGTGGTGCTAGTGCACAAAGAACATCACAAAAGAGGTGAGGCATTGGTGTACGATACCCCAACAGGAAAGTTGCACGTAGAACAAAATTGGTGGAACGTATAATTAGTGCGTAATCTGCTGTAAATGTGCGCCGCATATAAAATAAGTGCGTGTTGTCGTTTTGGAAAAAAATGGAAAAACGATTCCTGCTGGAATAACGTTACCCCAGTAAGAAAATTTTGAACGACTAATCGGAGAGAGAAATATTGTATATGAGCAGATAGCTTATGCTTGTGAAAAAAATGTAATTGGTGCGTCTTCAGGTTTTCGAGATATTGCATTTCCTGCTGGAGTAACGTTTTGCAGAATCGTGTATCTCTAAAACCATTGTATGTGCGGCTGTACCTACTATAGACATACACGGGTAGCTCTTGATATGTGCGTATATGTGACAGAATTAGTTTTATAGAAATATTTATAATTTTCGAGTAATCGCACTTTATTGAAAAATCGAAAAAATATCACAGCGCTTTAATGAGAAAACGAATAAGCTCTCTGAAAACGGTATTCAGTCTTGCTAGACGTTTACTATAACCATAAAACAGTTCCAAAAGCGCACTGTATACATGCGTCATTGAATAATATTGCTAAATGTCGAGACGACGGTGCCCTAAGTTTGACGTCAACATACAAGAAACTGGCTCAATCCAAGATTCACGGCGTCCTTACCTACCGCATGACGCAGGTCCTCACCGGACATGGTAAGTTCGGGAGGTTCCTGCACCGGATTCGCGCAGAAGAGACGCCCGGGTGCCAACATTGTGTGGACCGCCCGGAGGACACGGTGGAGCATACGGTAGAGGTGTGCCCCGCTTGGGCAGAGCACCGCCGTGTCGTCGTGGGGGCGATCGGCGGCGGCGATCTCTCGCGCCGGGCCTTGGTACTCGTACAGGCCATGGTCCGGAGCGAGGAGGAGTGGCAGGCAGTTTCCTCCTTCTGCGAAGCAGTAATGCTAGCAAAGGAGGCGGCCGATCGCGTGAGGCAACGGTCCTCACGCCCCAATCGCCGCCGGGATTCCGATCCCGATTTCCGGCCACCGTAGGCGCGGGCTTGCGGACGGTGAGCAATGGGTGGCTCGCCGTCCGATCATCCGGTAACCGTCCGGACCGAGCCCAAGTCGCGTAGTGTTCCACGCGCGCCTCAAGGAGATGTCAGCAACCGTAGAGGCCCAGCAGGGTCGAAGCCTACTGGGGCCATGGGTGATGCGAAAGAGATCCCCGGGGCCCTGGAAAAAAAAATGGCAAAGAAGGAACAGGAGTGGGTTTTTAGTCAGTAAAAGTCTGACACTATCTCCCGCCCCGCCCAAGAGCGGGGGATGTCATTAGACGATTTTCCCACCCGAAAAAAAAAAAGATATGTAGGTCTAAGGTGTACACTAAAAATTAGTGCGTTTATTCAAGTAATAAATAGTGAAAATTCAGCTTCGAATGTTGTGTACATAAAAAAACCCAATAGCACTTCTTGCCCGACCCGATAATCGAATCCTGGACCCTACGCTCAGAAGTCACGCTTGCGGCTACGATTCCAACGAGGCAGTTAAACCACTACACTACTACTTCGTATAGTTATTAGTTGGAGGTGTTTAATAACTCCACAATCGCATTATTGTAGCATATTGGAATACCCTATCTGAAGAAATGGCGTTTGCAGCGGCCCATCTAGCTTCGAACACAGTTTAAGGGTATCTAGGTGGGCCATATTATAAGTAGGAGCATTTCTGCAGCCGTACAGTTTTTCATTATACCTTCCAAGTTATAATTCGAAATATGTAATTTCACTCCATCGCCACCAACTTAAACATCGACTTTGGCGTTGTTTTAAGTGATCATTTGTAATAAAAGGTTCTACACAAAAATGGGGCGTAGGTACTGAAAATTGAACTTTATCAGTAAGACATTAAAGATTTTGTTCCATTTGATAATTATCTCGAATTCCGACTTCTGTGCGTATATTTACGCATTGTTCTATCCCACCATGGCAGGTTGATCGTGGACGTGTGTATAGGTTCCCGTCGTAGACTTTTATATCTCTGTGCGCAACCTCGGAGCGCTCGGTGTCATAGGAAATAGCTTACGTATAGACAAACAATGTGCACGTTAATGTAAATATCACCGGAAAATTGCAAACTCCGTAAGTTTGTAAAATATCGCAAGAAATTTTAAACTATTATTTCTAAATAAGACATGGAAACTAATGAATTTGGATGTCTTTTATCGTATACAAAACGATTTTTTATATCAAGAAATTATAATCTAATAAAGATGTATAACAATCATACGGAGTCTGCAATTTTCCGTTGACATAAACACACTTTCAAGACCAGCCCGCCTTCGTGAAACAGAACATCTGATCTATCTGTAGAAGAAAACTGTGAAAACGTTAGTCGGGCTATTATTATTATATCTAGCCTGTACTGTACTATCCCACAGCTGGGCAAATGCCTCCCTCTATTCCTTCCATTGTAATGGGCACTTCTTTGACATCTAAGTCGTCTCGCCGACTCGCCATCTCCTTGGTCTGCTGCGACCCCGTTGTGCAATTTCAGCGTGCCAGTTTTGTGTTTTAAAAGCCCACCGCTCGATCGCGGCAGACATGTCTAGCACAGTCCCACTTAAGCTGGGCAGCCTTATGAGTCGGGCTATAGAAAATAAGAAACAATACATATTTTTCTAACATTATATTTAAAAAATAGGAGTATGAAAAAATTACATTAAACACAATTATTTAACAATCTGTTATACATATAGTACATTCATTCGTTAAATTATTTTATACAATACCTACATGGTATAATCACAAACTTGTCATCAAGATGACGACTAAAATTTTTTTTTATTTATTCTATGATGATCACGAATTTTTAGTGACCTAATTACTAAAGAAAATGTAAAAAAAATAATTAAAATTTAACATAAATAACCCAAAAACATTATCTATTATTATTAAAAAATACGCTGATGTTTTAATAATATCTTAAAGTTGGTATACATTGACATGCAATATACATGACACCGGAAAATTGTAGACTTCGTATAATTGTAATAAATCTTTATTAGATTATAATTTCTCGTTATGTTATGAAAAATTCGTTTTGTATACCATAAATCACATTTATTAGTTTTCAACATAACCGTCTTATTTAGAAAAAAAAAAATGTTTACAATTTCTCGCGATATTTTACAATCTTACGGTGCGGCGGCGTTTGCAATTTTCCTGTGACATACAGACATGTATACATACAATACACAGTGTTAACTTGGTCATAAATAAGCATTGATAAGTAAATAATATTTATTCTAAAAATTGGTTATAAATAACACCTTTACACGTTTGTTTTGGCACTTACTATATTATAATAAATATAACAAGGTGAATGCTGCGAGTCCGAGCGTGGCCATGGTCTGGCTATAAGGCGCTATACTCAACAACTGTTTTGTCTGATTTTAGTGTCAGCCTGGACCAGACAAAACACCCGTCTTGTCGGAAGATTACCTTTTCAACGGAGCCGCGGAGGTATGTTGGACTTTACACCCTGTTCCGCATATCTCTAAAGCACTATAGCTATTTACATATTTCTAAGTACTTATACAAAAATACAGAGCCAAGACATTGTACAGAGAAAACTTCAAACTAAAAATGCAACATTACATGAACAGGAAATGTTGAGTTCAGCGCCATCTAGTGAGAAGATGGCCACGCTTGGGCCCATAGCTTTCATCTTAAGTAGGGATACCTATACTCCATTCGAAATAAGATTAAACATTTAAACAAATTTTTTCTACTGTCCGTTCAACCGATTTTGACTTCTATTACATTGGCATAAGGATGGCATTAAAAGCAAAAAAAGTGGTTACAGTACCTACCAACTATTTACTGCAGCCGCCATATAACATCACTAACGCAATAAAAGTCAAAATTGGTTAAACGGACCGTAAAAAAACTTTTGTTTAAATGTTTACTCCTATTTTGAATGGAGTGTTTAATAAATGGGTAAGTACGTGGTTAAATAATACACTTTTAAAGAGGTGCAAATTTGAGGCCAAATTCTTTAATTAGGTACTGATACCTAATGTTAAGATAATATTAAAAAAAAAATAAGGTTATGTGAAGATATATGCAGGAGAACCAAGTTCGCCGACATAGCCCGAAGAATCGTCAAACTAAAGTGGCAGTGGGCGGGGCACATTGCTCGTAAGTTGGATGGTCGATGGGGCCCAAAGGTTCTAGAGTGTCGACCGCGCACCGGAAAACGCAGCGTTGGAAGGCCTGCCACAAGGTGGACCGACGACCTGGTGAGAGTCGCGGGAATGCGGTGGATGCGAGACGCACAGGATCGGTCGTTGTGGAGACGCTTGGGGGAGGCCTATGTCCAACAGTCCAACAGTGGACGTCTTTCGGCTGAAATGATGATGATGATGATAATGACCTAATGTTAAGTACCTAAATTTTGGCAGAGAGTCTTATTTGTACTCTCAAAGAGGTACCAGCAACATTGTCGGTGCTCCCCAGCACCGATGCTTGTCAGGGTTGCAGGTTTGTTCGAAAGAGCAACCGTGTCTCTGGAACGTAAAGGTTAACTGAAGGAAAACAGGTGGATTCTGATTTCCCACCAAAAAATGGGGGTATTATTTATTTTTGTAGAGAGATCAGAATTGACAGTCGCTCCATTAAAATAGTACTGATATTCAGCTGCATCCGTTTAGCTTGAAAATTGCAGAAAACGCGAAGCAGGTGAGAGCGTCATTGTATATCTTTGAAAGCCGTTATTCGGCTTAACAAGAAATGGAGAACTAATATTCAATTTCTAGGATATAGGAGTTTATTTTTCCGGTGGGACATCATCAAATAACTCCTCCCGCTCTAGGTCGAGCGAGAGGGAGTGTCAGACTTTTACTGACTAAAACCCATCTGTGTTCCTTCAGTTGCTCTTTACGTTCCAGGGCCACGGTAACTTTTTCGAACACGTTTTAGGACCACGGTAACACTTTTGAATAAACCCACATCCTTATCAGGCATCGGCCTTAGTGGGTCCTATCCGTTTGCTGACATCTCTTAGTGGGTCCTATCCGTTTGCTGACATCTCTTAGTGGGTCCTATCTGTTTGCTGACATCTCTTAGTGGGTCCTATCCGTTTGCTGACATCTCTTAGTGGGTCCTATCTGTTTGCTGACACCTCTTAGTGGGTCCTATCTGTTTGCTGACATCTCTTAGTGGGTCCTATCCGTTTGCTGACATCTCTTAGTGAGTTCTATCCGTTTGCTGATGCTGACCTCTCTTAGTGGGTCCTATCCGTTTGCTGATGCTGACATCTCTTAGTGGGTCCTATCCGTTTGCTGACATCTCTTAGTGAGTCCTATCCGTTTGCTGACATCTCTTTGAACACGACACGCCTTCGACCCGGACCTGGGGACTTACCATGACGTGACGTGTTAAAATGTCAGTTGTTCGAGTGAAAACGAGGGATGGAGCTATACACCCTATACAACATCAGTTTTAGTATATGCGAAACCAGAAACACGTGTCTAGTATTTTTTTATAAAGAATCTATTTTTTATAATATCTATTTTTTTATAATTTCATAACTGTATCATGAAAAATCAAAAAGTTTTATTCTTGTTATGTTACTTGGTTGTCCGCAAAAATACATGGGTCACCGGGCCATCTGGGCGGTGGCACCTAATGCCCGCTATGACCTGCCGTGACCTGTGTTATACTTAGTGTCGGTGGTGTTCAACTTGTGACCCTTTTTAAATATTTTTGGGAAAAAATATAAAATGGTGTAAAAATTATAGGAATCGATTCAGTTACTGATTCTGAACAAACTATATTCGGCTTTCACATACTAAAAATAATATTCTATAGCTCCATCCCTTTAACAGTTCAGTTTACGTGTCAAAAAGATCGCCGTTTAGAGCTCGTGGTACGGCCTCTGCTCGACTGCCCACTCCCGTGTTGGCCGGGAGCCACCCTGCGGTTCGCGGCATAAGGTACACATTTCCTAAAGCTCTGCTCAACCATTCAATCGACTGTAAAATCTTTATATTCTTCTAATTCTTCTGTGCGTGTGTTTGTCACCTAACTCCTAAATGGCTTGACCGATTTAGATAAAATTTTGTGTATATATTTGAGTGGATCCCTGGATGTTTTGAATCCTACCGGGTTACCGGGTACCTTGTGCTGCAATCAGGTACTCAATTTTCTTTTCTGAGGAAAAGCCAGTTTTCGGGCAGGACAACGTCTATTGCGACCGCTATTAAGCTATAAATTACACATTGTTCAAGTTTATTCTCGTTCCATAAGTAAACAACTAGCCTGTTACATAAAGGAGGCTTTACATAAACATTCCGAATAAATCTTTCAGCTAACTATTTATAAATTGGTTTGACGTCATCATTCAGACGTTATAAGCTATTTCCAGCTAACGTTAGCATGAGAAATACTTTTACTTTTTCAAGTTATTAATATTTTTACGTCAAACGGTAATTGAATTCCTTTGCGAAAAGCTAAGTTATAAATAGAAGGATCGAAATAGAATTAGCTGTATAAGCTTTGAGAATTGTTACACGTGTACGTTTTTTACGTTATAACTTAACTGTGCTCATAGTTCATGTTAAGTCAGGATTTCAGGATTGTGTTATTAAGGTACTCGAGGCTAAATGTAAACGGATGAAAATGTACTAAAAACTTTAGATCGCGAATCGACACATTAAGAAAGGCATCGTCCTAAGGGGGGAGGGGGTCGAACCTCCTACCCCCGTTGCCCGCAGTTTGGGCTTTCTTCTTCACGGGCATTCTAAGTAGTCTTTTTCAGGTCAGTTTATAGCAAAATTAGAAGTTATCGGGAGTTTGAGTTACTTTATAACTTTTATGCTAAGTGCGCTTTGTTTTTTAATATACCTACTCCGTTCGCAATAAGATTAAGATGGTATTCAAAGCAAAAACGTTTGTACTGTAACCACTTTTTTGCTTTAAGAGGGTCCTTTTCCACTCGCCTATCGTCAACATCGAGCTTGGTTTAAAAGATTGTTGCTTCATCTAACGCAATCCAATGCGATGTTTGATGAAGACGCAATGCAAAAAAAGAGATATAACGCCTGAAAACTCTGTTAGCTGTCGGTAATTCCGTGATTTACTCGAATATTTTACAAAACTTCTTCCAGGAATTACGTGTTTTTTTTAAACCCTTAAAAGTATTTGAAAAAAATTATGTCATTCAGAATCTTGATTAAATTTGCAAGGCTCCTATTGTTATACTTTTTTACTTTTTAAATTTTTGAGTAAATTATGAAGTGTCAAAGTTCATGCAAAATAGCAGATTTTCAGAGGTCTTTACTGGATTAGTTTTACATAAATTTATAAATTGATTTAAATAGAAACATAGATAATATCTACAAGATACTGTGTTTCCAAAATATCTAATGAAAAATGTGTAATAACGTCATAATCGCGTAAGAGCGGTTGTATGAAAAAACAGTGAAAATGTATGTCGAGCTGGATGCCCTTAAATGCCAGTCTTATGACTACGGAATAGAAATAAAAATCGGTTGAACGGATAGTCAAAAAAGTTTGTTTAAATGTTTAATCTAATTGCGAATGCTTAATGGGAAGTTATATCATAGCTATCCGCTATGATATAATAATAGATATGAGCAGGTAAATATATAGGTATCTAGCTAGTGTAGAACTATGAGTGTAATGTGTCTATAGAAAAATAACTTTATATTCTATTTATTCTTGGACAGGGTTCTTTGCTTCTCAGCATGTTGGACCAGCTGCTTGTCGGTGGCTAGGCCCTTCCTCGCTCGAACCGAGTCCATGTAAGCCTTGGCTCGGTTCACGCCATCCCATTTTTCTCCCCAATGCAAGTATTCTTCTTCAGTGCGAGGTCTCCAGAATGGATCAATGTCTATAACCTGAAAAGAGGTTGAAGGATGATTAGATAATTATAGCTTGAGCAGGTGTCTACTAAAGTTCCAGACATTCTTGATTTGTTACGATAATACTCGTAAATGAAAATAATCCTCTCGACCGAATTTGGATCACGATCAAGCAATGTCTTTTCTGAGGGTAGAGCGCGAGAGCACGTCAGACTTTTACTGACTAAAATTACACCTATGTTCTTCAGTTGCCCTTTGCCTTCTAGACTACGGGTTTCCTTTTCAGAAAATCGACGCGGCCTGCTGGGCCCCTACGGTTTTTGGTCGAGGTCTCGGTGGCTGGGGCGTGAATATATTCGTTCCCTCACGCGTGCGGCCTCCTGCTTCGCTAGCATTACTGCTTCGCAGAAGGAGCCGGCTGCCTGCCATTCTTCCTCGCTCATAACCATAACCTGAATCAGGGCCCGGCACGAGAGATCACTGCCACGGATTGCCTCCACGAGGAAAGGGCGGTGCTCCGCCCAAGCGTGGCTCACCTCCACCGTTTGCTTCACCGTGTCCTCCAGGCGGTTCACACAATGGTGAATCCGATGCAGGACTTACCAAGTCCGGTGAGGACCTGCGTCATGGAGAATGTAAGGACGCCGTGACATCTCTCCAGATATTCTTCAAAGAGTGGACTTTCCGCCATGATTATGGCGTGCCCACGTGGGCATGACATAATCATGATGGTACAAGCGTTACGGCTATCCGTAAAGCTTGTTTTTTGAACTGTGCTGAGCCACAATATACATAAATCTAGTACTTATAAAGCTAAGTACATACTACTACATACTTAATAACTATTGCACAAATACTAACCTCCCAATGACTGAACAACATTTGTGGTGCGGCAAGCCCTGACGTGTGAGTTCTCAGTTCAAGCGCGAACTTGAAGCTCTCGGCGACCGGCAGTAATGCTTGCACTCTGAACTGTGCTGAGCCGCTCTGCAAGTCACTGCCGACAACCCGGCCGCCGCGGCGACCTAGTGCTGCGTAGAGCTTGCCTGTGAAATAAAAAAAATGAAATTAGTTTGAAAGTTTTCAGCGTACTCGAAGATAGATTAGCGAGGGCCTATGCGAAGAATGTCATCTCATTACTTCATAATTTATTCAGTACTGGCTTATGCTAGCGGATTCATCCCCTTGAACATATAAAATTATCTCAAGAGAACATATTCCATGGATAAAAGTATTCTATGCTACTCCAGGACATAGTCCTCCCGTGTGCCAAATTTCATTCGAGTATGAAGGAGTAACAAACATAAAAAGTTTGTTTGTATTATTGTGTGTACATACACATACTTACATACAAACTATCGCCTTTATAATATTAGTGTGATGTGATTACGTATAATCTAAACCTTATTATTACCAACTGCTTATTTACTACAACGCAGAGCATTCAATGACCAGAGATGAATGAAAAAGTATCCGCGAGTCGGCGGGAAGCCTAAAAGCTGTCACCAAAAAAAGTTCGCTTCGTGATATCGCCGGAGTTGTTTGACAAATATTCAGTGGTCAGCAGCCTAGAAAAATTCCTTGCTTCTTACAGATTCGACGCGGCCATTTTGAGATGAAAGGGGGACTTCCGGTCATGGGCGTGCATCCGGTTCAATTGGTCACGTCCGCAAGACATCTTGTGATCTTGCCCACTACGCTCGTATTTGTCAAGTAAATAAGGGAGCTTTTTGTAGACACAGAAACTCGAGGCGGCCGTGCTAAGAATGTTAACGAAAAAAATAATATCATTCTGTAACGGGAAACACACATACTATAATTGCCAGCAGTACGGAATTTGGTTGAGGTTGTAGATAAAAACAAACGATTTTTGTTAGTGTACGCGTGATTGGAATGTTAGGCTGTTGGCACAGTGAGTATTTACTTTTTTGAGTTCGGCTGGTGAGTCAATGGTAACAATGTTGTTATTAAAGGAAAGGTCAATCATGTTTTGGTCGCGGTGACTCACTGCGTATGTATGAGTACCACCATGAAAACATTTGGATAGGTATTCACAAGATTTACAACAATAAGCATCTCTAAAGTGAACGATGTGTGCTAAATTCGCGACACCTACAAGCCTACATTTATTGGAAGGTCACAATTCCGCCGCATTTCTGGCGACACAAACGTGTTGCAAAATATTTGTTTCTCAATTTTACATTTCTACATACAGAGAGCTTTTTAAAAGGACAGGTCAGGGTAGTCGGCCCTGCAGCTGCTATAGTTATTGTTTACCAATTATTGGGTCGTGTGTAGATGAATAATGAAACGCACATATTTGTCATATATTTGTGGATCCTAGATTAATTTGGCCAACTACTGTCGCTATAATTGTGATAATTACTTTATAAATTATGACACATCTGCCGGACGCTGATTAACCTCTAGGCCAAAAGTTTGAAACTGCGAAGACTTCGTCGAGGCAGACTGCGAAAGCGATTGATGTGCCTAATTGGACATACGTATTATCATACATATTAATTTAAAGTTTAAGAGCCTTTATATAGTTGTATGGTTTTACAGAGCATAGCGAATGATGGTGATGTTACTCAAGGCAAGAGTTGGAAAACTCTTCATCATTATAATTTCTACCAAAAGAAATCCACATCAGGACCTAGGTCCAAGGATCAAGCATCCTCACATTAACTAGTCCTGTGCTTCTCGTATCCAAAAGATAACCGCGTTTTTCACCAGGACATCTAGACACCTTCCGAAGCTGCTGTCATCTAGGTCACGGTCGCCACTCCACATCTTTACAGCCTCATCGACTATCCGTTCAAATAAGTATCAAATATTTCCTCTGAATCTCGGCTTTAGAAACCGCAGCGTAAACACATCTCAGCAACAATTCTTCAAAGCCTCGCGTAATAGCGATATTGACGTAACCGAAGGCTTGCAATTGGTCGCGGCCAGAGGGAGACCATTTCCTGTGGTTTTCATTCAGTAAATAATAATTATACTTTATGAATGGTGTTCGGAACAGCCATTGCTATGAGAAAGTTACTTTTGTGAGTACGACATGCGAGCGAATAGTTGGGATGGTGAAATTGTGTGGTGAGGAGGATTTGCGGAATAAGTATGATTAAAACTTCATTAGGAACGTGGTCAAAGATAGCATTATGTCATTAGAACACAAGGCTACATTAGTTAGTGTTGACCACTTAAGTTTACTTTCTTGACAGAGAAAAGTACAAAATTTAGGGTCAAAACTCAAATGTTAAGATGGAAATATTTTTGGCGGAAACCGTGAGGCGGAGACCAGCCTTACACCTCGGCTCCACCGGAGACGCCCCAGGCCCAAGCGCAGGCTTGCGGACGGCGAGCAATGGTAAGCTCACCATCCGACCATCCAGAATACAATGCGCCTCAAGAAGATGTCAGCAAGGTTGATGGGGTCAGTTAAGGTCGATGCCTGCCAGGGCTGCGGATTGTTTGAAAGAGTTGCTGTCGCCCTGTCATAGGCTAACTGAAAGCACACTGTCTGTGGGTTCTAGTCAATAAAAGTTTGACACTTCCTTCCTCATTTCAACAAGAGCGGGAAAAGTGTTTTGATTGGACACGTAAAAAAAAAAGGATAAATTCAATTAAATGGGTCAATACCCAAATATTGGTACAGTAACATTTTAAATTCCATTACTTGCGTAAAACCTCAAATGTGAGGATGCCAGCAACAAAAGCAAGAAACCTTGACAAAGGGAAAATTTAGCGATGACGATTGTAAAACGTCCAAAATGTTTGAGAGACCACATGGCTTTGCTATTCGTTTAAACTTATGAAAAAAGCCATCCAAAGAAAACGAGATCAATATATTCCACAGCATCAATGAAACGGTTATGTTATACCATATAATAAGAGAACCGCGCCGCGGACCGTTGTGGCCTATATCCCTAGCCGTTAGTAACGGGCAGCAGAGGACATCCGGCTACTGGATACGATGCGCTCGTGGAAGGTTACGGAACTTTATAATAAGTTGAATAAAAATAGGTTTAATAGGGCTTATTTGATCGGCTTCAGGTTTAAAAAAAAAAAAGTTTTTATTCTATAGTTCGCGTTGACTAGCTGTGTTACTTGGGGTTTTAGTCCAGTAGCCTTTAGTTTTAATACGCACCAGAGGACATCCGGCTGCTGGATGCGATGCGCTCGTGGAATGTTACGAAACTTTATAATAAATTGAGTAAAAATAAGTGTAACAGGGCTTGTTTGGTAGGCTTTAGCTTTTTTTAAAAAATAATTTTTGTACTAGTTCGCACTGCTTTATTTTCAACTGGGTGGGTTACTTAGGGTTTTACCTCAGTAGCCTATAGTAACACACAGCAAAGGACATCCGGGTGCTGGATATGGCGTGCTCGTGGAAGGTTTCACAACTTGGGTTACAAGTTGAGTAAAACTTGGTTAGTTTTTTTTGTTCACGCTGACTGTTACTTTTTTTTAAGGGTGGAAATTATCCAATGACTTCTCCCGCTCTTCGTGTCAGACTTTACTGACTAAAACTACACCTGTGTCCTTCAGTTGCACTTTGCGTTCTAGGACTACAGGTTTCCTTTTCAGAAATTCCCCGCGGTCCTAGCTAGCGGGCATCGGCCCTGCTGGGCCCATACGGTTTGCTGACATCACTTTGAGGAACGCGTGGATCAGTACGCGCTGTTGACGACTGGGCTCGGTCCGGTCAATTACCGAACGGCCGGACGGCGAGCTACCCTTTGCTCGACGTCCGCAAGCCCGCGTCTGCCATGGCTGGTAGTCGGGGTCGGAATCTCGGCGGCTGGGGCGTGACGACATTCGTTCCTTCACGCGTGCGGCCTCCTCCTTAGCTAGCATTACTGCTTCGCAGAAGGAGGTGACCGCCTGCCTTTCCTCCTCACTCAGAACCATAGCCCGAACCAGGGCCCGGCGCGAGAAGTCGTTGCCACCGATTACCTCCACGAGGACACGGCGGTGCTCCGTTCAAGCGGGGCACATCTCCACCGTATGCTCCACCGTGTCCTCCGGGCGGTCCATACAATGGTGAAACCCAGACGTTTCTTTCGTCTGAATCCGATGCAGGAACCTCTCGAACTTGCCATGTCCGGTGAGGACTTGCGTCATGCTGAAGGTGAGGTGCAGGAACACACGGCGTGTGTTGCCGCTCCAGCCATTACTCAAGGAGGGGACTTACCGCCGTGCTTATGGCAAGACCAAACTGGGTTTGTTACTTGGGGTTTTAATCCAGTAGCCTTTAGTTATAATATGCAGCAGAGGACATCCGGCTGCTAGATACGCTGCGCTTGTGGAAGGTTGCAGAAATTTATAATAAGTAGAGTAATGTTTAATAGGGGTTGTATGATCTTAGGAAGGATTTTTAAAATAGGAGTTGGCATTGTCTCTCTTTTCCTCTGCTTACACACTAAAAATTCGGGTGGTTACAAGAATAGTGGGAGACCAGAGAAACGGTCAAAGGACAGTGTGTAAGACGATATTTGCTCTTTGTTGAAGTTTACATATTCATAGCTCAATTAATTAACGACAAGCAAGTAGCTGGAATTTCCGACTACTCGTTTACGTGTTCCTTTTAATGTTGGCATTTATTAAAACAATATAGGTATATACATATTACATCTAGCTTCTGCCAGCGGCTTCGCCCACGTGATAGTTGGTTTCTCCATACAAACTTTGGACCCTCGTTTCATTCCCTTATGGTTGTGAATTTTGGAAGATCTTAGCACATGCTTACATCATAATAACTAGTACAAGTCTAAAGGACAAACTATTCTATGGCTTAAGCTGTGAGTTGATGGATCTGTTAGTCAGTAAAGGTTGCCTTTTATTTATATACTCTGCCAGACATTTAAATATGTAGCGAAATTGTTATTTTTCTAACCAATCTGTTCAGATTTTTCTTGACCATGTGGGGCACGGCTTCCAGTCTAACATGGTGCAGTTGAGCACCAGTACTTTATAATCAGACGTCGGAATTAGGTAGAGTTAAACATGTACTTACACCGATTTCATACAGCGAAAGAATAAAGTAAATATGCCTAAAATCACGAGATTAATTTTAAAGAGCAGAATTTTTTTTATGGCACTATCAGAAATATATAAGAATAAAATTCTTCCTGCATTAATGACGAGGAGGAGGAGGAAGTGTATAAATTTGTTAACTTTACCTCAGTTGACGTAGAGATCTTTTTTAATGAAAAATACTAAGAAAAGTTGTATGTTAATGATCTTTGTTTTATTTGTCGTATCTATCTCTGAGGTTTTTATTATTATTTATTTATTGTTCGCCACACGGGATTTTTCATTAGAAATCCCGGGAAGATCTATATTAATATCAACATTTCGATGCAAGTACATGAATAACTCTACCTAATTCCGACCCCTGGTTAATAATATATAGGAGTGTCTATCTGATTTTCATAACCCAGTAACTGGGTAACACAATACCGCGGGGCAAGATTGGTGACAGATATTCTAGCATTTCACTACCAGTAACAGTTAGTAACTGCCAAAGATCTACAAATGACAACCGAGACGAACAGCATTATTATTTTGTTAGCCACTTAAACGTTAATGAATTCATACGGAATTGTCATTGAAGACCAGTAGCTGTTCCCCGCCCACTCGGCGATAGATATCTCTCATTCAACAAAGTAAACGGGTAATGGTAATGACGAGCTTAGCATGCGAGGGGCATTGTGACCGTCTTGGATGTCTACATGTTGTAGGACAGCTGGGGAAATTGGGGAAATTTGAGTATTACTAATAGTTTATTTTTATAAGAAAACTAGCCACCCCCTGGCTTTTCTCTACTATAATGTGCATGTATTATACATATAAATCTTTCTCATTATACAGTCTATCTATTAATGAGAACCGCATGAAAGCGTGCAGTTTATCGGGAAATACAGACAGATGCGGTGGTGGACTTAATTTTATAATATGTATCAAAGGGTAAGGGTAAGGAAGATGCAGGCCACAGACAACATTTTATTTTGCAGTTCAAGTTTCATAGTGTTATCGACTTCGAGGTAAACACGACTCAAACTCAGATTTTCTCTGTTTAACCTGCAGTTTTGGTAGACTGTGTTTCATCCTTTAATACCAAAGTTTGACAGGAATTTATTCTCAAGTAGAATTTGACGATTGTCACCTTCAAGTTATTAACTTAGAAATAGGGGGCATAAGCTAGTTTAGTTTAGCTTTTTTTTTGAGAAGTCCTCTTCCACTCTAGGGTAGAGCAAGAGGGCGTGTCACGCTAATACTGACTAAAACTAACCTTTGTCCTTCAGTTGCCCTTTGCGTCGCTGGGCCACAATAACTCTTTAAAACGTTCCCGCAGCCATGGCGGGTGTAGATCCTATTGAGCCCCTTCGGTTTTACAGACATCTCTTTGAGGTGCGCGTCGAACACAAATGAGAACTAATTTAGTGCAGTTCTTGGGTCGCTACTAGCTTTAATATTTATTAATAAGGTGGTAAGAATTCATTACTGGTCAGCTTCATGATTTTCCTTCCGTGTGGAAGGAAAAGTACTGAAAACTCAACGTGTACACATATTTTTTTTTGTATATCAGCAAATTTCTGCTTCTTATCTAATTACCCGTGGTAACTTTCCTAACTCCCCTCGCTTCCCAATTCCTCAGCCACACACATACGCACTAACATCTCAGTCGTGTACCACGCGTCGTTTACTATTTTCCCACGACACGCGGATGTACAGACAGCAAAACAATTACCATACCCAATTTACTTAACCATGTGTATCGGTATGTACGCCTTTTTAATTGGTTAGTTAACTTTAACCGAAGATTTATTTATTTCACATATTTTGTGAAACGATTAGTTTTTTTTTTTGTGAACTGTATTTGCGAAATTGTTGAGGTATTTCCCTAGGTTTTTAATTGGTGTAGGTCGAAGATCTTTGGTTTGAATTGCATAACTTAATTCCGCCAAGCCCGTTCCGTCATCGGACCACCAGACGTACGGCGATGCGCCACCGGTACAGCTGGACATCCCACCTTTTCGCACAAAACGTTTTTGGACCACATTCATTGTGCGTACAGCTAAGGAGTAGAGTTCCCTGTCGGAGTTTGTTTCCTGATAGCTACAACTAGAAAGGTTTTTAAGAGTGAATAGCTTACTTCTAGGCAAGTGTGCCCCGTCATCAACTACATAATCGTTTACGATCAGGTCAGATAGTGGTCAAGCTCGTGTCTATAAATAAGAATTAAAAATTCTTTTATGTTTTTTCTCCATGGCTGGTACTTTAAACCAGGAAATTTAAAATAAGTAAGGAATTTAAACTGAAAACTTTGAATCACTCGGGACAATTTTCAACGCTTGCGAAAGTACTGAGACACCTCCGTCGTCTGTCATGTAATCTTTTAACTTATTACCAAAAATTTAACAGAACCCTGAAAAGCTGGCAGTCAATCTTACCGAGGGTCTTCCCTATTTTTCCGGATATATATGCGCTCTTGCTTGCATTAAGCTCATCCGCATTCAACTACCATATTTACATTTGGTTTATAAAAAAGAATATTGCTTTGCTATCTTGTTTTGCTAGCGGTACACGGTTCCACGTTTCTCGCTAGTAACATCAGGTATAATGCATAATTATTATATTATTTTGTTAAACGTGACCGCAGTACTGAGCACAGGTTAATTATATATCTAGCCACATATTAATTTTAGTTGTCACAATTTAGCTGTCCAAGGAAATTGTTTTAACCATGTTTTAACATTGTGTACTTTTTGTAATTGCAGGCCTAGTTTCTTATCGGATGTAAGGCAATGCTCATCATTCATCAAGGTTGAGTTTTGGAAGTAAATATATAAAAAATATTCATTTGAATAGAGTTTATTTAAGTATATTTCGGTAAGTGGTTAGTTTCTTTATAAATTTTACTTTATAAACTTTTGTCAGTAGCTTCGCTAGCGTGAAAATGGAAAATTATCCCGAGAATATACTCCCGGGATAAAAGACGGTACTATTCCAGGAAATGGTCTTCCCATGTGCCAATTCATTTAGCCGTTTTAGCGTGAAATAGTAACAAACATGACTAACATACACATAAACTTGAACCTTTGTAGTATTAGTGTTAAGTGAGATGCTGGTGTACGTGTATAAAATTATTATTTTCAAATGACGTCAACATTATAGTTTAATAAATATTCATAACTTTAATGATCACTTAAGATTTTCCTAGATAGGTACCCCAACGATGCAGTTATTGTTCTAACAAAATATATTCCACAAGTGGATGTAAAATTACATTTCTATTTACGACCTAGCTGCTGCCAGCGGCTTCGGCCGCGCTAAAGAAGAAAATACTCCCAAGAGAACTTACTCCGGGAGCCTATGTGCTATTCAGGACATGTTCTACCCGTGTACCAAGTTTCATCCAAATCCGTTCAATCGTTCGAGCGTGAAGAAGTAACAAACACACACTCACAAACTTTACTTTATCATTAGTGTGATAAAATATAAAATCATAGTTTTATTTCACGTTTGCGTTACTAATTATGTCGCATGTTACTGTCAAATAAGACGGCCGTATCGCGGCGACTTTACGATGTGGCATGCACTTATTGAAAATAAACAAGTTGACAAAATTCCGCGGAATTTACGACGTTCTTGAAGAAAACAACGTTTTTGTACTGTTCCTTCTTGTTCCGAACTTGACTTACTAGATGTGTCACAGAATGTCTGACTGAACATCGCGAGAAGGAAATAATAAATGAATGAAGAATGTTAAAACTTTAAACATGCTTGATGTTGACAGCCGAATAAAATATTAAATCACATGTAGGCTGATCTCTCTATTGGAGTTTGGTTTCCACACTTAGTCTGTGATGGACCATTGCGCGTGGACCATGGCGGACATCATTCAGAGAGTTTTATTCCAGCCAGCCTATCTCACTCCAGAAGTAGATAAGGCCTACTGGTTTTTCAGGGCATCTTTGACGGAATGGCGGCTTGTCGAAGAAGAAAACGGTTGGTTTTCATTTTTAAAAACCGCAGATTCATACAATTTTCTCAATTTATTAAATACGAACAATCAATGGACATACAAGGTCAAAAGGATAGTCCAGTACCATTGCTGCGTTTTAAACTGTCCAGCAGAAGGACAGCTATGTAATACCTAACTCATTTCTCTTACTGTGATTTGTTAGACTAATTTATCTCTATCAAAGTTACTCTCATTTTTCTCACACTTCACTTAACTGTGCCGTAGACATATACTATGTATTTATTGTTGTATTTTATTATGTATAATATAATAATACATAATTATAATATATTTTTTTAATGTTTTACGTACCTACAACACCGCGTTTTCACGCTGCTGTGATTGCGGCCCTAGAACGCAAAGGGCAACGCAACTGAAGGATACAGGTAGGTTTTAGTCAGTAAGTCTGAAACGTTCTTTCGTTCCACCCTAGAGCGAGACAAGTTATTTAACTTCTTGAGTAGCGTAATTAGAGACACAATAGTAAGACAATAGCGCACGACCGCCGGCGTTCGTGCGGGGATCAACAGCTTACTGTAAAAAAAAAAGCGTTTTCTCTCTACACCAACCCAAAGTAGACAGGCAAAAAATGCCCATAGAATTAAGTCCCCCTCTGTACGATTAAACATTTTTACTCGTGCATAAAATTTTAATAACTTGTGCACTAGACGACTAGTTCCCTCTCTGGTGGTAATGATAACCGATACGGTTAGTCGTCCGTCCGGCGGTAGCCGCCGACTGCGCGCGCGCATACAAAAACCAAACGGGTGTAATCACCGGCAGGCTGAGTGCTAACGGGGGATTACTTCATTAGCGATTTATAAGGGAATATTCTTAATTAGCTGTGGAAAGAAGAAAATTCCTTATGAAGAAATAAATAAACCGAAGAAATTCTTCAAGAACTTTGATGTTTTACTGGTTCTCAGCAATTTTAAATGGAAAGGAGTGAAAATAATGCAAGAAGACATTTGCCCTTACAGTGCGATTGTGGGACTCTACAGGTACTTGAAAATATAGATACATAAGTAATGTCTGAAATGACGGTTGGCCTACATAGAAACCTACAAAACCTATAAACCATTTTTTTTGAGGAATAATAAATAGAAATTAAAAAAATTCTATAATGTCAGGCTGATCAAAGTCAAATAACTAGGTCAGTAAAAGTACCTACTTCATTTTCTAGGAGACGAAAAGTCGTAATGAGACTTAAATTCTTCTCTAAAGTCCAACTCTCGTAGGCTTTCTTCACAAACCTCAAAAACAAATTCCACAGAGGAACAGAAAACCTCAAAACCGTCAAGTATTTTCCGGCGGTAGTAATTTCTAAATTGTCGGTATTTTTTGTGAGATGTTACTCAACTCTTATTGTTTGGTCATGCAATTATTGTGGGACAAAAACTTGGCAACGCGACTCGTGTTAAAAACACCGTAGATTCCATAAAATCGGAAACTCAGATCGCTGAAGCGTAATTTGTCACCGGCCACCCGAGTAGGGCTTGCACCTGAGGCATTTTGAAGCGGAGCCCGAACTAATGAACTCGGCAGGAATTTGAACATGAAACCTACAAACCACGAAGTTCTCAAAATTGTTATAACAATCTGTCAAAATAAAAATGTAATATGTAGTGATCTAAGTTTTGTATAAAAGACCCACAAATAAAATGAATAAAACATAGCCTTTAATTTCTTGCAAATTAAATTAATGACAAAATATAGAGAATAATAAATAGCATTCTTCTAATTAAAATGTACGTTCATAAATTTATAAATTGATTGCATACATATTTTATTATGATTACCTATATAGTCTTCATATTTTTAACCGACTTCAAAAATGAGGAGGTTATATGTTCGGTTGAATGTATGTTTTTTTTTTTATGTATGTTCACCGATTTCTCGGTCAATTGTGGACCGATTTTGAAATTTTTTTTTTTTGTTTGAAAGGTTATGCTTCCGAGCTGGTCCCATAGAAATATTGTTATGATCTGATCATGAACTTCGAAGATATGGAACAGAACTCCTCATAGGATCACAGCAGAATCGTCGTAACAAGTAAAATTGCTTTGTTTATACGTGTAGTCGATGACTGACTGAAAGTAGAGGGGGAAAATATCGAACTGATCTGATGATGAAGCCTGAAGTTAGGCACCGGAACTCTGTAATAAATTAATGTAATCTAACCGTGTTTGGGATTATTACAATTGTCATGAGATGCACTCTGGCTATAAGGTATTTAAGTTTGGCTGAGGGGTACTTTTTAGTGGTGGTACCATAACTAAAAAGTGTAAAATAAAAAACTTTTTACAAAAAAAATACAACCGACTTCAAAGTAAAAAAAAAACACT
This sequence comes from Mythimna impura, assembly GCA_905147345.3. NCBI lineage: Eukaryota > Metazoa > Arthropoda > Insecta > Lepidoptera > Noctuidae > Mythimna > Mythimna impura. Next base: position 12,811,564 of record LR990356.1, on the reverse strand, counting down.
GAAAAGTGCAAAATAACTTTAATTTCCGAAGTCGGTGTTAAATAACGAAGAGACAAAACTATTATAGAAACACCGACTTCGGAAATTAAAGGTATTTTGCACTTTTCAGTGTTTTTTTTTACTTTGAAGTCGGTTGTATTTTTTTTTGTAAAAAGTTTTTTATTTTACACTTTTTATAACTAATATTTCCAACCTAACTTTTTACTTTGTGTAATTTAATTCATCACCACTGCTCTCAAAACGGTGAAGGAAAACATCGTGAGGAAACCGGCATGTCCTAGAACCAAAAATTCGAAGACATGTGACATCCACCAACTCGCACTGGGCCCGCGTGGTGGATTATAGCCCATTTCCTATCCTAGAGAGGAAGCCTGAGTCCCAGCAGTGGGAACATTAAAAAAGGCTGATTATGCTTGTGCTTAATTAATATTGAATTAAAATAATCTAATGATAATTATTATTATTATAATCATTACATTAAAATGATGCAAGAACTTGAAATATCTACTCTTCTAAAATACAGATTTCATGTTGAAGCTTGATCCCAAAACTTCTCGTAGCAAAAGACCAGCGGCGACTCCCTCACCGTCAGAGATTTCATCCAACTCGCACTCACCAACCCTACGGTCACGAAGTAAAAAGCCGATCCATGTTGGCTTGCCATTACCCGCCGACATAACATTTTTACTCGCTTCCTGCCGACAACTTCCCGTCACGATAACGCATAACATAAGAACAAATTAAATCCGATCGGACGTCGGAGGATATTCGATAATGACAAGAGTTGCCCTTTCCGTTTAAAAGTAAGAGTCGGTTTACTGTGATACTAATAGCTAGGCGAGGTGTCGCTTATTGATTACTTACTACAATATGCCAGATAATATGTGTAGGGAAAATCTAGAAATCGAGGTGTTAGTTATAAGTAATATCTACATCGGATTTTAAAAACAGATAAGCTTGATGCTAATTTTTAAAAAGAAATTTCATACGTACTTGTTTAGGCTGTTCTTCAAGAGCCCGCTCTTGACCTTATGGAAAGCGGTGAATATGGTGTACGATGAAAGAAAGAAAATGAATTTATTTGGCACAACACAAGGTACACAAACAATAGTTATTTTAAACACGAAACCAGAAACGAAAAATGTGTGCTCGGAAGAGTTATACGAATCGCAAAAAAAAAATTTTATGACCTAACAACAAAATTACAGTTTTCAGATTTATTCCTATACTTATGCTAATATAAGACCTTGCTTTATGGCAAATTTCAGGATTCTAGGTCAACGGGAAGTACCCTATGAATTTTGATTTCCTCGAGAGCATCGAAATGTACGTTTTTTTGCCACATAACCCAAGTATCTTTTTTTCTCGTTAACTTACAAGTTTGATTTTTTTACACCTTCAAGAGTCCGCAGACTTGAGTATATGGCTTTAATTTCAACTCGATACCTCCATGCGTTCCCGATATAAAGGGTATTGACAGACAGACAGACGGACGGACAACAAAGTGACCCTAGAAGGGTTCCGTTTTTTCCTTTTGAGGTGACTTAATAAAAACAACTGTATATATTACTATATACAAATACTTTTTCCCCCAATTGCCAATAGTCCCGTTCAAATACATTTCCGTTACACATTAAGTACAAACCTGCTACACATCCCTTCATACCGCATCTAAAAATAACTACTAAGTATTAAACACTTAAAAGCCAAGTTCCGTTTATAGGTGCGATTGTTTTTTCTCAGAAGGGACATACAGAAGCCATAAGCAAAAAGGGCGCATCTAACCAAAAAATAAAATCGAGAATAAAATTTAAAAAACTGTTGAATATTTGTTCGGCGAAAACGAAATAAGACATACAGCATACAGCAGCCATAAGCAAAAAGGGCGCATCTAACCAAAAAATAAAATCGAGAATAAAATTAAAAAAATGTTGAATATTTGTTCGGCGAAAACGAAATAAGAGCATTCACAAGTATGGAACATCTTTATTTATTATTGATGTTTGATAGTATCGTGTTTGACCACTATATCACCTGATTTCACGAAGAGTACGCTTGCCTAAAAGTAACCTGACTAAAGAAACAAGAGTAAGTTTTAGTCAGTAATTGGATACTAGGATATACCAATTGGGTAGCGGAATTGTTAAAATGATTTACCGAGGCCTTAGAACGTAAAGGGTAACTAAAAGAATACAGGTGAGTTATAGTTAAAGAGTAACACTCCCTCCCGTTTCGCCCAGAGCAGGAGAAGTTACTTGATAATATACTACTCCAAAAAAGGTTGTATCTATCAGGACACACAGACACATCATAATAGAAATAAATTTAGTCAAAAAATATAGATGCACTCTTTTTTCGCAGGAGGGGTATAGGAGTTTTTCCCAGGCGATGGGAAGCTGGTGTACAGATGCCGCTAAGAACTTAATTCCTCTAAAGCCACCTGCCGCTTCGTCCTCAGATCGTTAAGGTTGAGTGTGCAATGAGTTACAACATGTTTTTGACGCCTAATCGCCTACCGTTCGTGGGTGACAGGTGAGATTTAAAGTGGTTGAGAAATGTGCCGACAATCGTAGAGATTGAGAGAATTGTTTCTATGACAGTCGTTGTGGATAGTCGGAAGCCAGAAAGTTTGATACCAATCTTGATAGGGTTGTTCAGGTACTGAATTATGGAGGTTAATTCCTATTACATATTATTAAGTCCGTATGAAAGCGATAAACTCAAAAACTACTGCCCCCCTAGCGAAGTTACAACTGTTTCGTTTAAATTTTCTTTTCGTTGATCGCCTTGAGTCGGCCACGGCTACTATTCCTTTGTTCTGATCACGTGACTGAGCGTTGAGATGACGTCACAACAGGAGGCGTGGCCTACTCGAGGCGATAACGAAAAGAGAATCGAAACGAAACGGTTATAACTTGCCTAGGGGGGCTGAACGGATTACCATTCAGGTCACCAATAGGTATGCATATTTTAATAGAGAAAATCTGAGAATTTCAAGGTTTCTAACAATTATGCGAAGTTGGGGTGGGTCGCTAGTAGGTAATATAAAGCGCGGACATGTGGACAATTTGACAGCGTTGCTGTGTCCAATTGTCCTACATCATGTCCCGCGTGACGTGACTGCGTTGTAAAATGTTGGGGACACTAGGCAACGTTGCAGTGTTACGTAGATTGATCGTTGCGCGTCATGTTGGGGCACATTTTGCCACATTTTGTCCATGCAGTGTTCCGCAAACTTTTTGTGTTCAAGGTACGTCTAGGAAATCGGAAAATTTTAGAGGTGCACCATAAATAAAAAATATTTTTTTACAGATTATTAATGAACAAAACTAAAATGGGTTTCTGAAAACTTTAATTTTAATGTGCGCTCCATTTTCATTTCCAATAGTTCTTCCAGCTCGTTAATCGGTGAGTGACAAAAAGGAATGCCCTCGGAGAATGAATTTCGAACCCAGTCTATAGGTACATAGATCTACATTTTTCTTCCGTCTGTCTATTAACTTCTGAGACAATAGTATATTTTCGTGGCACACAAACTATTCACCACGCACTTTGCGGAACACTGTTCTAATGTATATGAGGCTTAATAAGGTCGCTCCATGTAAATACTGGTATTCAGCAGCATATGGTTGGACTGGAAGCTAACTCCAATATAGTCAAAGCTCATTGTTTTTTAGGGTTCCGTACCTCAAAAGAAAAAAATTGAACCCTTATAGGATCACTTTGTTGTCCGTCCGTCTGTCTGTCTGTCTGTCAAGACCCTTTATAATTTTTTTGTTACGTCACAATTTTTTTTTTTTTTTGAGATTCGGGTGAATCTTCCGAAACTCCATTCCGGAATTAAATAATATAATAATAATAATTCGTTTATTTGTACATTAACATTTTAAATAATTTAGTACTCAGTTACAAACTAATGTTGTACATTGAAGCACAAAGAAAACACGAACTGCTGCCTCCTAAACTAGGCCAAGAGCCTGTGTTTTAGGAGCCAATGTTCCTCCAGAGATAGTTACATTAAGAACAGACAACATTGCAAGTAGTATAGCATAAAACACAGTACAATACACTATATTTAAGTGCACCTAAAATCATGAAAATTATATTTAAATTAATTTAAGCATTTAAATTATTATTAGATTAGTAGAAGTAATTAAATGATTAAATTATATTATTAGATTAGTAGACGTTATTAAATTACATTAGTTGGAGTTATTAAATTCTATTGTTGTAAATTCGGTATAAATTAATAAAAACACTTTTTGTTATATTAATTACCGGATTCAAACACATTTTTGGAAACACTTTTTAAGAGACGATTGTAATAAGTTTTTCAGTTTCATCGTACTTACGTTAACTTCTGCAACCATTTGGTAAGTTTTACTTTGACATCATGCTTAGCTAAGGGATAAATGGAGATGAGACTATTTATTTTATTATAGAGCCGAGAGCTAGTTGCCACATACTGACGGCTGGCAAACTTGGATCTGCATTAAATTGAACTATTTACATAGGTAAGTTTGTACGGAACCCACGCGACTCGCACTTGCCGAGTTTTTTTTATTCACGTGGGTTAATGTGTTCTTAGTATTCATGCAGCAACGTTCATAATTATAATTATATTTACGCCTATTTCAGATAAACCTACGTCCGATCTTGTGCAACACCTACAACGAAACATACTGTGTTATTAACATATATACAACTAGCGACTTGCCCCAGCTTCACGCGGGTGTTAGAAAAATTTGAAATTCTTGGCATTTTTCTTTTTTTTATTGATATAAACTAGTGCTTGACTGCGATCCCACCTGATGGTAAGCAGTGATGACTTCGTTGATGGTGAGGCGCACTAGTTTGTTAGGAGCCTATTCACTCTAGCCTTGGAGACACCTAAACCGCAGCAGGCAAATTGTTCCAGTCCTTCCATGTACGCGTGATAAACGACGAGGCGAAATGCTTAGACCGGACCGTAAAGGTTTCAAAAACGCAAGGGTGGATAATCGCCGTACGTCGGGTTGTCCGATGGTAGAAAGGAGATGACGGAATCAGGTCATGCAATTCCCGCGCACACTCTCCATAATGCATCCTGTAAAATATCGTTATTCAACGTTGTCCTCTACTTTAATATGCATGTATTATACACCTAGACCTTCCTCATTAATCATTCTGTCTATTGGCGAAAACCGCATGAAAACCCTTTCAGCAGTTTTTGAGGATATCGCGAATAGACTGACAAACAGGCAAATAGTCGTGGCTTGGACTTTGTTTGTTTTATAATATGTAGATAAGAATTATAAAATACTAATTAATATTCACATCAAAGTGTATAGAAACTGATCGTTATATTAAACAAATTGCCTTACAATTTTAAACTTTGAGATACCTACTAGCTGACTGGTTAAACGTTGTTCTACCATTTAAAAAGCCAAAAAAAAATTAAGGGGGATAGGAGGGTAAAAAATTGCCTAAGACCTATTCTCAGAGCTACCAAGCCGTTTCGGAGGAGTTCGATAAATGTTAAAATAAATGATATTTATTTTGCAAATAGGTTTAAATAACACTTTTTCAACACACTTGCTCAGAAAGTGACTCTTATTGCACTGCACTTAGGTATATAATGGCACTCGTTACCAAACTGTGACATTTTGATTACCATTACGCACTAGTGCTATAATGTAGTTAAAACTTTTTTGTTCAACCTCTTTGTTCGCAAAACGAATTTTGAATTCGAATAAAATTCCCATTAAGTTATTGCGTTCAATAATATAAAAACGTGTCTTACTTACTTATTTCATCCAATTTACAAGTTAAAATGGATAAATTTAACTTGTACAAACGATTTGTTTAATAAAAAACATTTAGTAAATAAGTCTTACATTCAAATTAACATTTTTTTTGTGGTCTATGGCCGCCATTTTAAGATGCGCGCGGTTTTTGGCGTGATTTTTTTATTCCAGTGACGTTTAGTGGCTGTTATAATTAAATAAAATTAAATAGTACAAAATGATTAGAAAATGTTACATCCGTATTTTATTGTCACTACCTTTTCACGCAAGAAAACATAAACGTAGGACTAGGCAGTATGATCAAAATACCTTAGCCTTCCTCTAGAATTAAATAAAAAAAAATTATGCACGCGTTTATGAAAACAGTTTTTTACCGCCATGTCACAGAAAATGTTACTAGTTTTACTGTTATTTTCTTCACAAGTGTATTGAAAAACGTCCTATGACACACGTGAGTAATTAATGATTACCGTTCTTGGCTCTCTTAAGACCCTCGCCACGGCTCGGGTCTAAATACCGCCTCGACGGTAATCACTAACATTACACACTTATAACATAATGTACTATTACACGTGATTTTTTTTTTTCGTCATTTTAAACTAGATGAGGCCGGATAACATAACACTGTGACACAAGATTTAGATAATATATATTAGATATATTTTAAGTATTCCCCCTCTGGGTGGAGCAAGAGGGTGTGACAGACTTTTACTGAATACAATTCACCCGCGTTCCTTCAGTTGCCCTTTGCGTTCAAGGGCCGTGCTAACTCTATCAAGCAAACCCACAGAACAAAGTTATACCTTAATGAGAACATACATAACATTACCCCGTCACACCATACTAGTACAGCTCTATAATACCATAAACTCCATAAGTTCACGGTATTTGTACATTAATTAGTCGTTAACGTTTGCGAACGAAACAAATCCGATTTAGCAGGACTCGTTTGTTTACCGAGACAAATGTATGGAAATGTGAGTAGTTCGTGAATATGCATTGAATCAATTACGATTTCTTGAATGGATTTCGGAAATCCTTAATTACTATTGATATTTTGTTGCAGTAATATTGCGCCTACGGGAATTCCTATTAAATAGAAGCTTGAAGGATACTTAAATGAAGATATCTTACATACTTACTAAAGACTAGCTTTTGAAAGCGGCTTCGCTTGCGTCAAAGTAGGAAATGTATGCATATGTCACTCAGTGATAAAGTAGCATCCTACTGTATAGTAGTTTTTAAGTTGGTTTATCCATTACAAACAAAGATTCAAACCTGCACACTAAAAAATATATCTTTCCTCTTTATATATTATTATTATTACACCTCTATTTTTTAATTAGTACAAAAAAATGGGGCTCTATACGTACCCGTTACTGATCATGTTTTTGTTGCAAAAAGTAAAAAAAAACGATATCCTAAAATTGTCCACGAAAATTTGTCATAATTGGTAAATTCAATATAGAATCAATCATTCATAACAATTGCTTCTAGAAAATACTACGCGCAGTGTTTTTCAATTTTGATCGTCATTTATTCAATCAAAACCTATTCAATAGCCTGTACAATATTTACATAAATTGAGTAACATTTTGGGATATAAACAAACGCTAATAACTTTGCTGTTTATGAATATTATTTATTGAGACTTTACTTAAATAATAACAAGACCTTTTCTAATAAGCCCTTTAAGTATTTGTACTAATTAAAAATTTGTGGTGTATATATAGACTAGCTATTGCCAGCGGCTTCGCCTGCGTGAAAGTACGAAATTATCTCAAGGAAACATACTTTCGAAATCAAAAGTAGGTATCCTAGTGCTACATGATCCACTTACCCGTGTGCTTATTCAAATCCGTTCAGATGTTTGAACTGTTTGAAGAGCTAAGGCGTAATAAACATACACACATACGAACTTTCATCTTTCAAATATGTGTGATTCCTATGTCAGAGAAAACTACCAAACGTGAAAATAATTCAGTTGTTAAAATATAAAAGATCATAAAAAATAATGGATAATATCGTTGACCAAATATAAGCTTTCCACTTACTCCATATAAAGTATGTTCGTATTAAAATTGTTTCAAAACAACCTTAAACGGAGGTAGCTTTATAAATTACAACAGTGGTTCACAACATTTTTTAGATCGGGGACCACTTTGATTTCCTTGTTGTAATAGTGTCAATACACGCTCGAATTTGGTACGACGCAACGACCATTCATACCTATAGATAATGAATTATTGCTAACAATTTTATTGCTAAAACCAGCCCGGTTATCATTAGCAATCAACATTTTTCGATTGAACTTCTAGCGTTTTTATAGGTTTTTGTTACTTTAAATAAAATGCACTACATAACTGAGACTTCGTTCATTAGATTGTGACAATCTATGTATGGTCGTTGGTACGACGTATTTGGTCCGTACTGTACCAAGGTCAGCGTGACTGCGTAAGTTTGTTTCGTCGAATTAGGCTGGGTCCCACTCGACCTTGGTACGGAAGGACCACGACCTTGGTACGACGGACCGAAACCGTCCTACCAAGTTGGAGCATGTGTTAACACTATTATCAGGTACCAGAAGTACAGCAGAAAACAGAACTATATGTTAAACTAAAAAAGACTTGTCATAAATAAAACCAAAATGCACAGCACATGCCTTTTTTAAATTATTGAGCAAGTATTGTTATAGAAAACACAACATTCTGATAGAAACCGTAGGGGCCCAGTAGGACCGCCAGGACCACGGGTATATCTGAAAGGGATACCGTGATCCTGGAACGCATAGGGCAATTGTTGGGTTTTAATCAGTCAAGTCTGACACATCTCATTATATATTCTTTATTGTACACCAAAAATAAAAATTACATTAGGAACTTAAAAAGAAGAAAGAAGAAGTCATTGGATAATTCCGTCCATTATAAATCTCTTTGAGGAGCGCGTGGAACTCAACACGCCGCTTACTCTGTCCCCTAAGATCACAAACACGAGGTTTGAATTTCAACACCCCGTATACTTAACTAGCAAGCGTATTGATTTCCTAATAACGCCACAAATTGTATAAGCAGTCAACTTGGTGGCAATTAACTTATAATAATCGCTTGGAAGTTATCTTAGCCTGAGTCACCGACTGCCGCGTATATAGCCAGGGAGGCAGAGATATGCGCGCTTATGGTGATATGTTTTAATCGCTGTCCTTATGTGTAGGCTCTAAATATAGTGAACTAGAGCAGTGTCGACGGTGGGCGAGTGATGCATGCGTGTACAGTCGGATACATTGGTAATTAGTTCAATATTCATGGTCCCACCATATATATCTACAGTGGACCGGAAAAATTCCGAATAGTTAGTACAAAAAAATCAAAATTCAAATAAGAATTTGACTTTGAAATATAAGATTATTTCAAGTAACAATATATACATTTTTCGATACTTACATCATACACAGGATGTTTTCCATTTACAGTAAAAGTATGTCAGATTTTAATTACATCTTTATATATGTATGTATTAATAAAAATTGAAGTGTATTTTTGTATATATAAATAATGATTTCGTGAAGCTGTATTGTTGTAGATGACAGATAACACATAAAAGATGACATAAAAGAAAATACGTAATAGGTTTTGTACACTACATATTTAATTTTAATTCATCATCTTCCTGCTCTTGTCCGATGTAATAATAATAATTATAATATTTATTGTCAAATACATATTTGACATCAAATGTAAAGTACTAAAAAAAAAACAAGTAATACAACAGTCAATTTAATTTCAATACTCTGACTCCTAAACTTTTCATGATTGAGATGTTACTTGGAGTCGTCACAACACGTTTTGTTCTTCAATTCTGACCTGTCAGACGTCACGCTATCACTGACTCCCTTTCCTTTTATTTCGCTCCTCACACAATCCATTTTGTGTTTGGCCTTTCTCTTCCTCTCCATTCAAACACATATAATTCCCACATCTCTTGTAGTAACATACGGTTTAACCCTACGCATCACCATTTCATTTAATTCTAATTATACGTTGTTTGATATTCCAATAAAAAAAAGTGTAAGTAAGTACTTACGTAATTATAAATTACAAAAAAAAATGTCAACAATTTGTGCAAACATATACCAAGGTTCCACTTGGAGTATTTAAGTGTCCATATAAGTGCTGTAAAGGAAACAGTGGGCTTCTCGGAGTGGGCTGAATTGAGCCCACATCCCACGCGTGGGCCGGTGTAAACAGATTACATAACGTGGTTACGAAAGGCTCGCTATGTAGGTAACTAGATACTGGATATGGTAACTTTGTTGATGTTGCGATTTTATATGTACCTTATACTAGTTGTCCCCTGCGTTTTCACCCGTGTCTTTGGTGACTGATCCTCTCCCGTGGGACAAAGTCTGATGTTATATTGCATATACTCGTAGCCTCCGAATTTTTCAATTCGAACCTGTAGTTCCTGAGAGTAGCGCGTTCAACCAAACAAACAAACTCTTCAGCTTTATATTATTATTAGTCACGGGGAATTTCTGAAAGGAAATCATGGTCTTAAGGGTAACTAAAGGACACAGGTGGGTATTAGTCGGTAAAAGTCTCACACGCCCTCCCGTTCCACCCAGGAGCGAGAGAAGTTATTAAATGATTTCAACCTCAAATAAAAGTATAGTTGTACCTATATGGCATAGATGAGATAGTTTTACTATAGCAGTCTACCGAGCCGTATATTCGAAGCTGTCATTCCAAATGATTAACAGCTTACTTCACTAAAGTTTTCAATGTGATATTTTTGCAGTTTAGCAAAAACGCTCTTTGAAAACGACGCGACGCAAATCAAACACACAAGTGTGACAAGCAAGCGTGGCTGTTGAAAATTCATTCAGCCAATCACAGCAGGGGTCGCGTGTCTGAAAAATTTACTTAAATTAATTCTGCAATTATTTTTATCACAGAAACTTAGCTTACTCAAAACAATAATAATTGGCAAGTGATATCAATTTCCGGCTGTAATTTGAACATTAAGTAAGCTAAATAAAAACACCAACAATCACGACTCTGACGTCAGCAAATCGAACAACACTGCAATCAGTGAAAATGGAGTCAATACTTAGAACATGTCCTCTGACGTCACAAACCATGCAATGGAAAAAAAATAACAAAATAACTTCGTTAGCCCGATTGTGCTGTTATTAAGGGGTTATTTGTGTTTCGAATGGGCATCGAAAAGGCACGAACAGTGGCGTAGTCAAAGATTTGAGCCCCAGGCCAAGTTGGTATGGCCACCACATAATTTAAACATAGGAAACGACTTTCCTGGCTGTGGTAAACAGTAAAGGGAATTTAAAAAGAAAAATATATCCAATAACACCCCTCTTTTCCGTCGGGGGTTAAAAACGATCAAAGCGATCTCAAAAAATTCAGCACCTTGGATACCTATGCCGTCGGCTTATGTAGAAAAGCTTCACAATAAACAAAAGCGCCTCGGATATCTTAGATTTAGTTTTGATTATTCATATAAATGGCAGCTTTGTCAGACTACAGAAAATCTGGATTATTATGGAAGAAAAAGCAAGCATAGAGCTTGAACATTTTAGCACTCCGCCTCAAATAACTTTGATTTTCTTTGATAGACAAGAAATTAAGCGGTGGCAGAGCATTTAGTGCTTGTCTAAAAACAGCTGTCTCCCGCCCCGGGCCATAGCCCTCTTTAGCGTAAGGGTAAATACGCTACTAGGCACGAAGGGATACGAAGGCTAAGATGGAGGTCGCACGTGGGCGATAGTGCTCGTGTAAGGGATATAAGGTCATTATCTCGAGCGTTACACGTTTCTGAGGGGTTCTTATTGACAACGAGTGGTCGGATTTAGGTAGTCTCGTTACCAACCTACTCGTGTCCGAGTTAGCGTAGTCGGTTAATGATGTTTGTGTTTTGTTGACATAAATTAGAACAAAATATGTAACATCGGATAATACTTTTAGCAATAGCAATACTCATTCAAATTTAGCATTGAAAAGTTACAAAGCAACTTTTGTGTTAATGAAAACTTATTATACAGGGGCGAGGGCGCCATGCAATTTGGCTAGCTATTTAATTATTCTACAGCTACTTTTTTTTTTTTACTTCGCCCCTCTCTTGGAGCCTCCTCCTCCTTACTCCTGTATCGTGGGTGCGTTCACAAACATGTTAACTCCCATACACAAGACACTCAGACCCGGAAGAACTATCTGAAGGTCACAAAAATATTTGTTCCGTGCGGAAAACGAAAACAAATCCGATAGCGTGACGAGTGTCAGGACAGAATGGAAGAAAAAAACGTGTTGTGCCGACCCCAAATAAAACGGGACAAGGGCAGGAAGATGATGATGAGATGCGGAAAACGAATCCGTGACACTCAGCGCTGCAGTCAATCGCTCAACAACTGCGCCAAGCGTACCGTCAAGTTGTTGCTATTGTTTCGTCTTTCTGGTATGAGGACTCTAATATCATGTCATTAAATGCTACCCGCATGACACCTTTGACCTGATTTTCTGAAATTCCCTGTGAAATAAGCAAGAGACTCATTGTCAGGTACCGTACCTCCCTTATTGGACGAGGCCCACTAGAGCTGATGCCTGCTAGGGCTGCGGAAATGTTCTAAAGATTCCTTCGGCCACGGTTCCTTCAGTTGCCCTTTTTGTTCCATGAAGAGGCAAAAAGGATCTCGCTCAACGCAGAGCGCGAGAAGTTTATCAATGACGATCACCTATATAAAAAAGTAGATACCTACCTCGTAGTCTTTTTTTTTTATTTCAGGTAAAAGTACCTATATCACCTTTACCTTACAGACTAACATCGATAACTACTCGTATATTAAATTATTTCGTGAGTAAATATGATTTCAAACTATGATAGTAACTCTTTACTTTGCACTATTAGCTTGGGCTACACTTATCAATTATTTTCTTTTTAAATTTCATCCACAATAAAAAAAAAAATCGAGTTAGAAACCCCCAGGTACTGGATATAATTGTCTTGTTGGTATTGTTATATTAACAATTGATGTTTTAAATAATTAATCGTACCTTATAAATTTGTTCATATTTCGACCAATTCTCCGCAGCCCAATTCTACCGGTATCAATTTTTTATTATAGTTAAAAGTTGAGCATCGCGTGATTTCAACTGTTATAATTATTTAAAGTTTTAACGACCTATTTGAGAGTTGGTTACCAAGCAGGTTGTAAATGAGCTAAGTTTTGCTACGTAATTAAGCCAAGCCACTATCATTTTCGTGTTCCTAATATCGTGTTCCCTTCATCAAGATACGTATGACAGCTCAAAGTTAATATTTTGTAGCACGAATCACGCTGTGTGCCGTGACTCAGCTTGAATAAAGAACAAAGTTATGGCCGGCATTGTAGTTGAAAAGGAAATTTTCTACAAGAGATATTCTTTTATTTATGTTGAATATTTGACGGAAATGCTTCGGGGAAGGGTTTGTTGTCTTCCGTTAAAGTCGAAATGTTTTGTGCCGTTTACTCGGAATTTATTTCAATACCCCAAATTCAAATGGCTGAAATCTTCATGCAGGATTGTTTTAAAACCGACAAACTTAAAAATTGAATGAGGAGTTACGCAACTTAACCTAGACCCAGACGCCACGAGCCAGTTCTAAAAGCCATTCTTCTTCTCAGTCGTACACTCCTGGCGAAGTGTTCGTGGTCATGGATCGTCTGGTAGGTTGGTTGCGGCTTTTCCATCTTTCTCTATTCATGGCACTGCGTGTCCATTCAATGAAGGAGCACTTCGAAGATTATTTAATGAAGTCTGTCAATCTGGTAGGTGATCGGTCGCGAGAACGTTGGCCCTCTACTCTTCCCTGTATCACTAAACATTCAAAAGGCCTTTCATTCCGGGTGATATATCTAAACATTTTAAAGATTCGCAGTTGCACAATTAATGAAAGTCTTTGATTGATGCGAAGCTCTTTCAGAATGGAAACGTTAGTGTAAAAGACAAATAGGATATTATACAAAATATACCTATCTTGATTTACTAAAACTGTTTCAAGCACTGCTTTAAAAGCCAATATTAAACTGACAACTAATCCACAACTCGAACCAAACAGCACGTGATGGCCATTGTTATCAGCTAAACTTGTTAAATACGGACGGTTATAAAAAAAAAACCACTCCAAACCTAACCGGATCTCTCACTTTTAAGCAAAGAACAAAACTTATCTTAATAAAAGGGATATTCTGAGACAACAAAGAAGGTTGTAGTTTTAGGGCTGGCAGTTATCGGGTTTAAAAGTGTTGTGTTAGAAAACGTTAATTTTTTGTGTTATTATTGTATTGCCTGGAGATGGAGAGGGAGGCCAAAGGAAAGATGGATAGATTGTGTGAGGGGTGATATGAAAGGAAACGGAGTAAGTGATAGCGTAACGGTTAACAAAAATACATGTTGCGCCGACACCAAGTAACATGGGGCAAGGGCAGGAAGGATAATAGGATAATATGCTTGTATTGCACCTAAAAAATATCACTTCACTTTAAATTAACAATTTAAAAGATATTTTTGTTCTTAGGAACTATTCCCGTCAGTATAAGTAAGTACCTTCAATAACCTTAACAATATATGTGAAATATTTTTTCGAAAGGTTTTTCACTTTGGTAGTTACACGGCCATAGCCAGTGATTATATTATTGAGAGTAAACTTAGTATACAGCATCTTGATTACAGAAATATCTAAAAAACCGTTTCATAAATCATTGACAGCCCTATTACCTAGTGCGCGTGCCACCACTTTATACCTGTCCCTCTCCCACTTAAGCCGAAGCTCGAAGGTGCAAAAAACGCTGACCACTCATAGTCAAGTGGGTGCTTAGACTGGCATTGTCTAGCACTATTACAACAATGCGTTCGAGTGCATGCCTTGCTGTGCCAAACCCTTGTGACAACCCTACGTGCGTGACTTTGAATACTGGACACTTTATTTATTTGTATCGTGATTTCTGAGGTGTATGACTAAGGAGTATTAGATACGTCGAATATGGTATCTTTGCATGCTAGGCCATGAATAGTTTTTTTTTTAATTTGGCATTCCAGAACAAATATTTCAGAAAATTGAAATGAGCTGAATTGATATGCTCCAAAACATCATTCTAAATCATCCTTTCCTAGATAATTTCCCATTACTAAATATTCATTTAACAATTAATGTAAGTAAGTAGTACCTACCCAGAACAATAAGTATGAAATGTGATGATTATTTGTGAAGAATTCTTTTCTTGAATACTTGCAAAAGGCAGTTGAAAAAAGAGATGCATCCACTGTGTGTAAGAGAAGCTTCCGCTAGCGGTTTCGTCCGCGTGAATGTTTATTAATGCGGTTGCGAAGTCGAAGACGGATAAAAAGTAGGCTATGTCCATCTTTGAAGTTCAAACTTCCTTCGTACCAAAATTCATCAAAATTGGTTCAGTAGTTTGAAAGCGTAACAGACAAATAGACAGAGTTGCTTTCACATTTATAATATTATAAAGTATGGATCTATTATGTAAAATGTAACGATTTACACATGTCTTAAATATCACAAAAAATCATTTTATGGCAAAATGGAAAGATAATATAATCTTCGGCAATCCCTTAATGTCAAGCCAAAGCGGTAATAAAGTTTTGCCAACGCAAAAGCTGGATATTTTATGCTTTTTTAGCTCATTAGCAGGCTAATAAAAATATGTTTTGTTGTATATAGCTATTTATTTACGAGCATTTTGAATAATGTTCGATCTAAATCTAAGGTGTAAAAGCATTTAGTAAAGAACAAAATGGCCGCTAGTAATTTTATTATTTTAGTTCGTGTTATATTGGAAATATTAATTAATCACTGTACTATAATGGTCCTGTGATACTTAAAAGGTCAGATCCCTCTACATAAATAATAATTAGGTATTATAGCTATTAAAATTGTGAGTAATTTAGAAGGTAATAATAATAAACAATTGTAATCTTTAGGTTCAAACGGAAAAGGTAGTTTGCTGAGTAAAAACTTTAAGTAATCTGTACTTTGAAGCAATGTTTAGGTCATAAAAGTAATTTATTTCATTTAATATGTTGGAGAAAACCTAACTTACGAGTTAAATTTTCTACAAGAGTAACAATACCGTGTTTTGTAATAGTAAAATTGTAGGTAATTTGTAAATTATAAAAAAAAAAACATTTTAGACTTACATTGAATTGAAACAAAATGCTAGAACGTTTACGGGATTGTTCAAGAGTCACGGTGGCCATGGAATGCAAAAGACAACTAAAAGAACACAGGTGGGTTATAGACAGTAAAAGTCTAACACTTCCTCTCGCTCTACCTCTTGGTAGGCGCGAGAAGTTATCAAATAACTTCTGATTTCCAACCCCAGAAACAACATGCTATAACGTACTAAGGTAGGACTACGATTAATATATGACTACACACAATCAGTCGTCATCTGACGCTTTTATTGATAAAACAAATTGACCAAACGGAAAAGTAAAAGCCAGAAATATTTGGAAATTAATAACGCATATGTGTACCTATTATGTGTACATTATGCGTTATACTGTAGTCAGGAGAACATGTTTTACTAACTACAAATAATACGTAAAAATATTTTTAAACGAGCCCTATAAGTTTCATTTCACTCATTAAAAGATTAACCCCTGAATATTTTTTTTTTATTGATAGGCTCGCGTTTGGACTATTATCTCATCTGATGGTCAGCGATTATGTGGTCGAAAATACAGCACGCTAGCCAGAAGTAACCTATTGATTCTTGATATAAATACCTCTAGGTATCTAAATTCAAATAAATCATTGAAAAGTTCTGTTATGACGTCCATTGTGAGTGTTCATTTGTCAAGCTGATTTGTGGCTAGTCTGTGACGTCATGGCCTAAGCTATGCCGGGGGAACGTATGACGAGTCCTTTCACTGAAATACGAATAACGATTAAATGACTGGGCAGGAATTCCTTTGTTTCAAAAAAGTTTCTTAAACATATGGTGGAAGTGGTGCCAGATCTTGGAGACTTAAGTTTTTTTTTTTGGGTGTTTAGATCGACGAGTGCAAAATGAAAAGTTATCTGGAACTTCGCGGAATATATTTATATATTATAATTGCAAGAACTTACTTAAAACATGGCAAATCTTCTTTCATGTGTTAAAAATGTGAAAAATAAGGCGATACCTGTTTTTTTTTAACATAAAGTTGAATACGATTTTCAAGAAGTTATTGCAATTATCAGAAAATCAAAAAATGTAGATACCTAACTTTTTACTTTTTATCTACCTATTAAATTAAGAAAATTTAATTTAAACTCATTGTGATCAGCGAAAGTGAAATCAATCATATTGTTGTAGAGTTAGGAAATAGGCAATCTTAGAAAAAACATATATGCACAGATCGGCTGTGCTACGAAAAAACAAAGCAACTAACGTATTTTTCAAAATCTGTTTTTTTACAAATTTGAAACATTTTGCCTATGGACTCTGCTACATTCACAGAATCATCGAAAAGGCTTTATTTTTCGAGATAAAAGTTTGTAAAATAAAGTAACTGCAGGTACTTGTCCAACATATCTACGGTAAAACAAAGTAAACCACAATGTCTAAGCAAAAACAAAATAATTGCACGTCGATTACGTTGTTTTTACGTTGTGAAATGATTTAATTGGCTTTTCATTTGATATAAATTTCTTTTTAAGCCCCTTTATCTAGCTATAAGAAAATCAAACAACTTTACTTTGTTTTTAAATTGTTAAAAATGGCCAAATTGGCAAATTTGTTAACGTAAAAATAAAGCAAGTAAAATGACAAATGTAAAACAAAGCAACTGAATAACAGTTGCTTTGTTTCTTTATTGTAAATCAATTCAATCTATTACTATATCCCATTTACTTGGTTTTTAATATAATACATATAATATAATTGCACGACTTTAACAAATGGGTGAGTGGCCATGTCATCCGAAGGAACAAGGAAAATGTACGTATGGAAAGATTTGAGACCAAAGAAGCTTAGACTGTGATAAAGGTGATATAACAAGGAAAGAAATGTACCGAGAAGTATTTGAGAAGGTATAATTACGCCGACCCCAAATAAATTATGATAAGGGCAAGCAAATTATGGTGATTATTTTTGTATAGGTGAATGATTGCGATATGGCGAATCGAAAGTATCAGAAAAGTTACTTATTTGGCGTAGACGCATCATAGGCTAGGAGCATCTTTTTCGTAGAAAATGGCATTAAATTGCACAAAGACGCATCGAAAAGTAGTTAAAATAGATTCAGTGTAGTATAAGACTACACGGAATCATAGGCATTTTCAAAGTGAATTCAGCTTAGGTGCATCGTAGAACAGGTATTAATCAATTCGGCGTAGCCTTATCGTAGGCATCTAAAGTGAATTCGTAGATGAACCGTAGCGTAGGCATTAATCAATATGGCGTAGCCCTATCGTAGGCATTTAAATGGAATTCAACGGAGATAAACCATAGCGTAAGCATTAATCAATTTGGCGTAACCCTATCGTAGGCATTTACAGTGAATTCATCGTAGATGTACACTTTGAGATGCACCGTAGTGTAGGTAGGTACCAATTCGGCGTAGCCCTATCGTAGGCATCTAAAACGAATTTAACGTAGATGCACCGTAGCCTTAGCATTAATTAATTCGGCGTAGCCCTGTCATAGGCTAGGGCGTAAGTTTCAAGTGTCAGTCGCAGTTGAATGCGGCATACTGATTTCCTTGGCCGTTGCTTGCGTTTACCGTTATTTGTGAAACTAATCAGATACATATTTAAGATTAAGTTCTAAAATATAAAGCGAACCTGGTACCTAATAGGTAAGTAATCCAAATTAAGAAAAATAGGTACTTTTGTAAATAAATGCATCATAGTAGGTAATTTACTAAAATGTGGATGAAGTCATTTTGTGGTGATTTTTTATTTTCTTCTTTATGTGTTAAGGACGAGTTTTCTCAGTATAAGATATTATTAGTAACATTAGGTACTCTATTATCTTCCATAGTTTCTGAAAACGAGTTCACAAAGATAGTTCCCCACGAACAATCTCAACAGAGCTTAATTCAAAGCCAACGTTCGCCCAGTAAGCATTTATTACGTATATAGAATAAAAAGACGACTGACCACGTGCCATCATATACACACATAGGTACATATAGTATTTCCCGATACTCATATAACTTGATATAAACAACACATATATAGCAATCGGCAGGTAGGTACGTATAGTACTATAGCGACTGTGTCCATTCATAAGAAGCGGTTCATTCATGCGGCCGCTTCGACGGTGAATGGGAGCGAGCGAGACGGAAGATTTAAGGTCGCGTTACACTGACAATGGATTCTTTTTGAATTCACATGAATGAGTTGAAATCCTGTTCTACGAATACATGAATGACATTGTTTTGTTTTAAAACAATTGAATATGCACGATGGTAGCAACTGCTTTTGTTGATCGAGTGGGTATTACGGGAAGCGAGGTTTCCCCCTGTTACGGTAATCAGCCGAATATCTGTTGTTCTTATTGTTTACTTCGAGTAGTTTCATTGATATGACATTACTTGAAGGACGCATTGTTTTCGAAATCGTAGTAAATTGTAAAACCACTTGACTGTGAAAAAAAGCTTTGAAAAGCAAATAATGCGCGTTTAGAAAAAAATATAGCTTTGTATATACAAAGCCATATTTTGCATACATTTAAAACTCAACTTTGAGTTAAGCTCGCCTATGTACATGAATTTATTATCACTGTATATAAATGGAAAAATGTTTTTTTGGTATAAAATGAAGAATTAAATAACAATTGAAAAAGAAACAAAACTGTGTGGACAAAATATATTAAAAAAATATATATAATATATAATGATTTTGCTGGTGCTCGTCTACTTACTGTTTTTCCGGAAAATCAGCAAAAACCAAAAGTAAAAAAAAAAAACAATTCCCACATTCATTTTTAAATCAGGCTGTATCTGTGAACACACCCTTGCCAACAGAGCAACAAGACTGTGTAAAAAAAACATCGTCGGTAGGAAGTCAACCCGTCCCAACTGAACGCTCTTGATCCGCTAAGGTATTTAAAAAAATATATATTTTATTACGTCACTATACGATAACGACTTGGAAATTTGACACTTAGGACCATTGGCCTATTTGGGATTTATTAAGTGCCTATTTAAAACTCGTATAGTTGAATGGGTCATTTATTTAATTGTTTGAAATTTATACCTTCCTGATAAATGACTCCTTATTTGGTCAATATTTTTGTTTTTCATGGTCATTTGTTGGATCGATTTTTTATAGTTGGTTGAGAATGTGACACTTAAAATACTTAAATATATCTCAGCTAATTATCTACGTATATTTCTGTACGTCGTTTTAAGAATTTCTTTTAAAATATTTCATCAAATTAGTAAAAAAACAATGTCATCATCCATTAACATGTTCTGCATTCTTCAAACCAAACAAAAATAAACACATTTCAAAAACACGCCTAAAAAAATGTTCACGCGCCAAATTCTCAGGAAAGCTTCAAGAATCAAGTCTTACTGGTCGTAGTCGGAGGTGGTTATACCGGGCGCGTAGGCTAAGTCGTACCTGCCTGGCGCGCTTGCCGCCAGTCCGAGCTTGCCCGACCACAACGCGACACAGCGCACGCGACCCGAACACGCACGAACATCGAATATCGAACACCGTTCAAAATTCGAACATTTTCAAACAATTGGAACGTTTCTACTGACAGTTACATTTGTGTGTATTTTTGTGCGAACATCAACATGCATGTGTTAACCCCCTTGCTGGTGGTGTGGGCACTCTGCGGGGTCCGAGGTGTGATAAGAACCCCGCTGGAAGCATTCAGGCCTTCAGCAGAAATACACCTGCGAAGGCCAGACAAACTGCCGTACCTACCACACAAGAGAATACCATTGCCATCGAAGGGCGACCTCAGGATATTATACCAAACCGGGGTAAGTTAAAAAGTTTCGATTTTCCTGATCCCTCATGCTTTAGGAAAATAATGCTAAGACTCTCCTAACTCTGAATAAGCGCTACTTCTAGGAGTACTTAGGAAAAAAGGCATAACATTAAAAATTAACATTATTACAAGTAAGTTTCTGAAAGTTCACAACAATTTACCGCTTTGTGAGTACGCTGGCATTGAATATTTGGAAGTCAACCTTCACAAAATCAAGATTGTCGTACGAATAAGTATTAACACTGTAATTTAAAGTTAAGAAATAGCTTAATTAACGCTTTGTTGTCGAAATATGGACTACATTAAGAAATTGGCGCCAAAAACTTTGTCAATGAGGCAGGATGACAAGTTCTAATGGAGGCATTAATACATGTTTACGAGATGTAAGATAAGTAGGTTTGAGCAAAGTGAATGCTTTATTGGATCTTTGTTGTATAGTTTAATATTTAAACGTCAAAGTCGTGACGATTGTCACGAACAGCGAATTTCAAAGGAAATCATTACTTGTTTTTGGAATTCCAAAGACAATGTTTATGTTTGTCAATTTTTTAAATGGGATCTTGAATTGAAAGAGTTAAAATGTCGCCATTTCTGTAGCTAAGTAGGTACATTAAATTCAAGAGCTTTCGATAAAAGTTGTATAAATATTTCCGGGAGATTACAATTTGATCTTTCTTGCGCAGTAATCGTTATATCTACCTAAATTGTTGTTGTAGATAGGTACCTTACAGTAAGCAGTGATTTATTAATATAGTAAGTACTTGTGAGTAGTAAATACATATATATTACATAAATATCGCAATAGATGACGCACTGCAGCTATATGAGAACATAATTATGAGATTCCACGAAGGGTTCCACCCAACAATTAGACCAATTAAAACCAACAAATAGCACAAGTATGTCAGCCATATTAATTTTTATAAACACGGAGAGCCCCCATGACTAAACCACTACCAAGAAATCGTAAATAAAATAAAAAGTAATGCGGAAAAAACACAATTTACATCAACGGATACACCAACACATATAAATCTCTTAAATTCTTCGTTCGATATTAATGTCAGAAACCAGTACGTATCACAATAAATACGAACATAAGCCAATAAAAATAAAAGCAGTTCCGGATGTCAAGTCTTGTCAGTTATATTTTAAAAACAACGATAATCATTATTATAACTAATTTTAAAGTCGATTCAAGAAGATAATCGCTCTAAGCTAGGTCCGTAATTACGTTTGCTCAATAATAGATCTAAAATAATAATTTGCTTATTGAAATATGAGCTGTATGATTCGTAAGATAAAATTCAAATTGTCAGTCGTCGCGAGTATTTTAAAAAAGGAATTATAAAATGGGAGCGTTGCGCGGGTGCGTAGGCGCACGCGTAACACCGGTGGCGGCAGGTGTTCATTCACTCATTCTTATCTTGACAGCTTCGATGACTTACGGGCCGAACCTCGCTCCCGGCCCGTGTGTGCTATTTGGTATAAAAACGAAGTTTTTTTATGTCATTGCCTTTAAGCCCATTCGTAACGGTAACCGTATTTTCGATCGTTCGTCTCTTTAAGCAAAGGAATTTAAAGTTATCTCGTCGTTTATTCATATTTCGTTATATGGGAGAACTTAAATCTTGACAGATATACGAGTATTAAGCGGCATGCCATTTTTTTAAGCTTTGCTTAACAAAAAGTGCAGTCTTGCCATTGTGCAGGTTTGATATGCAGCAGTGTTCGGACTAATCAACCGTTTAGTCTCACAGCGGGTGTCAAAGTGCCGACTGGTAAATAATGGTTGAGTTTAGTGCTCCCAAGATTTGAATAACAAAACTATGAGAGGGTGTCTGTGATCTGCCGACGCGACACACCTCTTGAATCCCGCGCGGGCCACTTTGAACATCTCATTGATAACATCTGAATAGATTCATTACATATATTATAATGTGACATTAAGAAATGCAAACGCATTCAAAGCTTGAGCCTTTAGATTTCGGTCCTGTTTGTGACGACACGTGCTATGAAAAGGTATTGAGTAGATAGGAACAGTGTCTACATTGTAAAAACTTGCAATTGTTTCTAAGGCGAAGCAAATGGAAACCAAGTACCAATCAGCACTCGCGGATATAAATCATCATCCTCACTTGCCAGATGACAAGAGACAAGACTCTTGAAACAATTTGTGAGTGCTAAAGGAAGCCGCTTAAAATATATGAGATAATTGAATTTCAGTCCAATTCCGCTGCAATCCAGACTGATATACAGAATAGAATAATGATCGCGCAATTTGTCGCACCGTACGAATCAATTGAAGTCCCTGTGTTTGATACACCGATTTGCATTTTCTGTCAAGGCAGTTGCTTCATATTGAGAGTGGAGTGAACGATTGCAGTAATATCTTACGCTTATGTAAATATAAAGTTAACCAAAGGAAGTGAATAACCGAGAAGTAGGTACTTAGTATCTTGCAACTATGATTATATTTATAAATTATAGGAAATTGCATCAGTTTCTGAGACAAACGCAGGTGCGGTCATAAGCAATATAGCAACCACTGAAGGAAATAGACATGAGAAAAACAAAACGATTTCTAATGGTACTCAGGAGAATAAGGAGCTTTCATACATTGTCTAGTTCGTGCTTTAAACAATATTGTTTAATTAGAAAATCATCTCAAATTGAAGCTAAGTGAAGCCACTGCAGTTTGCATGTACACATTTAATCAGGCGACTTACAACTGGTGTCGTGTTTTATTGACCTGAATTGTTCTAGCGCGGAAACTTTTTTCTAAACATAGAGCAGGCTGTTTGATTGGAGAAATAACAAATCAGATAAGCTGAATGCAAAACATACAACAACATAAGTTCTCAATGATAAGCTCAAATCTACACTATATAATATTATAAAGAGATAGTTTGTTTTTTTTTGTTTGTAGGAGGTAATCTCTGAAATTACTGGTCCGATTGCTAAAATTTTTTAACCGATAGAAAGCTGCTTTATTCCTGAGTGACTTAGGCTATATTTTAAGTACCTATACGGGCGAAGCCGCGGGCAAAAGCTAGAGTAAGATAAAATTATGGAAGCAAATTACCCAAATTATGAATGGGCAGTTTTGTTTCATAGTAATAAATATGACGCATTGTACCTATTTCTCGAATAGGGTGGGTAGTAAATATTCTAGGGGAATACGAATGACTCACATGCAGCCCTAAAGCGAAACTGGAATCATTATTTATAGAAAGCTTTGAATCTTATTACTCATCTTAATCTTTGGAGTTTTAAGAAATAGCTCTTATAAGTATATTCTTAATATTATCTTCATCGGTCGTTCCAAGATCTGTGGTTATACCTACATAGATTACGTCAATTTCTGTATTAAAGCCGTTGCGATAGGTATCGTCGAAAATTCAGACGTCATCGATGTTGCCAAGGATATTACCAGCTTACTCGCATCATCAATCATTATTAAAACATTATTAGACGCCGACCTCGGGAGCCGCCCCGTTTTTGTGCTCTATCACAAATTTCCATTACACAATAGATGTTTCCGTGTAGGTGTGAAATAGGGTCGCACGAAAGGTATTGCGAAATATCATTAATTTCTTTGTGATGTACAGGTGTTAAGAGATTCATGATAAAAGATTCGTGTTCGATAGTTGCACAATAATAACCAATAGGTATACAAGGTGCTGTATTCGTTATAGAACTTGAATAAATTAGATACAAAAATCATTTTAATGTTTTTCTATGATTATGTTAATAATAATTATGTTAATAAAAACCTAACAATTAAGTTAACAATGTGGCAGATACGGACTGGAGGCGCCGTGAAGCAATTATTGATAAATACTAGTCTATTTATTAATAAAATACCTGACACATATTTAAAAAGTCGTAAAAACTTCGCACAAAAAGATCTAAATCAGCTAACATTTTGTTTACGGCCAGTTTTTTCACTACGCTTTGAATTCTCTGGCGCCATTTGATTAGCTAATTGGTTTTGAATATCTTGATAATGTCAAATTCGAAACGGATGCTCAGATGTCTAGATAATTAATTTATCAATCCTTGCTTTATCATGATTTTGCATGAATATCCTTTACGCCTTAGAGGTTGTTAAAAGATAAAGTTATTTAACAAACTAAACCTACAACACCAAGTAGTAAAGCGACTAATAAGATATAAATATAATATTGAGAAAACTATAAAGTTAAATGAAAACATTTATGTAAATGAAAACACATTGCTTTAGCATAATTAAACGATGAGTGTCAATGACGTCTCGCATATTGCTGGCGACAGTGATGTTAATAACAAAATCCATAATGATCTTGCTAATAGTCGTCTGCACACCCATTTTAACACTAGGAAAAAAGTTTTGTAATTATTGTTAAGATCTATAAAAGACTGAAATATGTAGCAGAAGGATGCTAAGAACTGTAAAGTCAGCAAGGATATACTTTTTCGAAATATAGTTCTTGGTAGAGAACTAAAAGTAGCAACTTTTAAAACGGCTGTTCAATGCAAGGTCTCTATTTAATGCAAAGGACACAGGATAGCATGCGACGAAGCGGACGTAACGGGAATAAAGCTCAAGTTTACTGACAATAAAACTTATGCACGTAACGATATTTAAATAAAATTACAATGCAAACTGCATCACTATACGTTTTGAATTTAGATCGAAGAATTTAAAGAAAAGATTTTACAAATGATTGAATGGCTGAAGTGAGAATTGAATTTATACTTTCTTGCGCTCCGGAAAAAAATAAGCGGAATGAAGTATAAAATAATGTCTTTAATCAAAATAAACATCAAGCTGAGGTTATCTTGCAACCAAAATATAAAATAAAGTCATCCCACAAGCCGGATTTAAAGAAAATAAAATCAATAGAAATAATGAGATAATTTACGCTTCGCCACGGCTGGGACGGACAAAAAGCGTGACAGTGGGACACGCGTCAACAAAGAAAACCGATGGTAAAAAATGACCTCGCCGGGACGCGGGTAAAGCCGGGATACAATGTTGAGAAAGTTAAAGCTCAGAGTTTAATTTCTTGATAGGTCCTCAAAACTAAACTATGTTTTATCATTCTACCAAAAATAGCAAAGAAAGCGCAATATAGTCTGATGCTCGTGAATGCTGAATTGATTCCATTAATTTGAACATTGCCAAGTGCTGAATAAATAAATGCTTGTCCGAACATCAAACAATGACACAAGTATCTCAATAATGAAAAATTACGAAGAAGTCAGACCCAAAAATCAAAACCTGCCTTCAACAGTCCTGTACACACAGCACTAGGGAATATTAAAGAAAAAAGGCCAATAAGCTTTAGAGGAGAACCCGAGACACCTGCGTTACGCCACAAAAACACTAAACACCCTTACCGCGACCCAAAAAATAAACACGGATCGAATCTTGTCAGTTTTTGTTTAGATCCAACTTTTTTGATGGGCCCTTGGTTTTATTTGGAAGAATTGAGATGAAGAAAGTTGATAAATTAATGTAATTAGAGATGTAGTATAGATTAAGAGCCTGATGACTTGGATTTCTAAAAAGTTTTAAAACATTACTGTTCACATAGGCAATCGCTTTCCAGAACATCTCAAAAACATTTTTCGCCAATACGCTATATTTAAATTAAAGGTAGATATCCGTGTCCTAAAAACTGAAGGTCTTCAGACAATCCCTACTCAAGTCAAACACAAGACTCAAGTAGGCGACACTCGAGCGGGATTACGGTGGAAGACGAACTGGGCCCGGCTTCCGTCTCAAGGGGCGACCACGTGTGTCGTCAATGGACCGCTCCGGATGCCCTGGCCCACAATGGGGACGCCTGTATGCTTAGACATTATACTAACACCTCCGGACCAAAACGACGCAACTACGCTCGTCATGTGGGCGGTTAAGACTTTTCTAAATGATGCAACCGTTGCGGATGTGTGTTGTAGTTGTAATTTGAGGAAGTTCGAGAGTTGCTTTTCAGTACTCTTTATACGACGCTCCCCTTGAGCGAAATTATCTGTGGACTTGGAGGGTAATCATTCAGTTGAATATGTTAATTTTGTGAATGGAGGTTAATCCTATTTAAAATTACGCCTTTTGAAAGGCCAGAGGGTATGAGTAAGCTAACGAATGAAATGAATTTATTATCGAATGTAAAACATGGTTTGGTTCCGATTTCGTTATCAACAACATCATATAACAATTTGCTAAATAATCTGCAGAGGAACTATCAAACTTAAAACCACGCAATAGTCATACTCGATTCCAATTCTATTTACCACAAGTCACCGTTTTCATAAAACTGTTTACATTCGCGTAGGCATAATAACGTACGAACATTATACAAGTTGTTTCATAACTGCCGGTGTCATTGGACACATACGTATGACACTGTGTGTATCCATACACTAACAGTGACGATTAGAGGCGCGTGCTTTCATTCATGGACACTAACATATCTGATACGTGAGCCGTTGATGTCTTTTAAACGCGAGATCGTACATCGCCTTTATATTCGTTCGGCTACGAACACTCAGGGCCTTTTTTCGAGTTGAGAGAGTTTCTCCTTCAGCTCTAGGTGGAGCGAGAAGGAGTGTCAGACTTTTACTGACTAAAACCCACCTGTGTTCCTTCAGTCGCTCTTTGTGTTCCAGTGTCACGGTAACTCTTTCGAACAATCCCGTAACTCAAGGCCTATGAATAATTTTACTAGTTAATTACGCGTTCACATAATTTATGGAGTGTAGTAAAATTAAAATTGTATAATATTTAAATATTTTGATTACATGAGTCGGTTAAATGCCTAAGATTTATTGCTCAATAAAATGTTTTTGTCAATTTAAATTAGTTTTATACGCTCTTTATTTTTATAACTTTATCTTAATTGTATTAAAAGCTCTTGGTTTATACATTACTTATTGTTTATTAACATTGTTATTAGGGTTCCGTCCCCAAAGGGTAAAACGGGACCCTATTGCTAAGACTCCGCTGTCCGTCCGTCTGTCACAAGGCTGTATCTCATGAACCGTGTTAGTTAGAAAGTTGATATTTTCACAGATGATGTATTTCTGTTGCCACTATATGTACTAAAAACAGAATAAAATAAATAGGAAGCTCCCATACAACAAACGTGATTATTTTTGTCGTTTTTTGCTACGGACGGTACGGAACCCTTCATGCGCGAGGTTGGCTCGCACTTGGCCGTTTTTTTTTTTACTCATTTGAACTAAAATAAATACTACGTAAACTGCGGATATATTTTTCAAGTAGGCTAAAATGCTGAGAAGTTTCTGTATTATATAGATATGATATGAGAATTAGAAGATTAGTTTCAAATTTAAAAATCATATCTACATTTTATCCGTTCGCTTATATCCTTACCTACAGACAAAATACTAATTACAAAAGTTATAAATAACATGTGACCGTCGGCTATGGGCTAATTACTCAGATTAGTAATTTCTCGGCTACCTGTGTTCCCGGAACGGCCTGCATCCGGACCGGTAGCCGGCGGCTAACAAATCGTTATTTATAATTTATTGAATATACACTGCTGTTTCGGACGTGTAATTATTCGAGAAGATATTAATGTTGGAGCCACGGATTCGGGAGCATTTTAACGGATATCTTAAATTATAGCAGGTGGAAGTCGCGTTTGATTAGGGTTTCTTGGCCTTAACATTTTTTTTTTGCTTCATCCAATTATTTTTAGATGTAACACGATATTTTGCTGGCAGGAACTTGACAAGAACATTATGGGCTACTAAGAAACATCAATCTGTAAAAATTTTGCGATTAAATCAACGTTGTTAAATTTTCTGGTCCTTGGGTTCTAAAATATAAACTAACCCAAAACAAAACACAAATTCGTTAAATATGTAATACACTAAATTAAATGACAGAAGAAACCATAAATTCAAATAACCCGATGAATAATATATCAATTCAGCAATAACCTGTTTTATATAATTTTGTCCCTCTAGCAAAGATCTTGTGGGACCGTCTCCCCTAATTTTGAATGAAAATGAGTGAATTAACAAACATCACATCGAAAATATTACGCATACGAATCTATAAGACCCTAATTCGAAATGAATTGATGAAATTATATCATGAGGTTTTGTTTTGTATGCAAATCATTGAGCTAGATAGATTTTAGAGCTGCTATGTAATTTTGCGATTTATACGGCTCTTCAGTTTATTATTCATGACTGCTGGCGTCGTTCAGGAAAGGATTTTTAAGGGCTCTACACGTGGCTGGTCGAAAACGCAGTGTGCTTAGCCAAGGTCGTTGATAAGGTAGAGAATAATGACCAGGTATAACCCATGTTGGCCTACTGGTGATCTAGATACTATTTGTAGTGATGTGTAGCTCGCTGCTCGAGAGCTTGATGACTGATGGTGATGACGTCGCGATGAAACTACAAGAAGGCAACGCGGTTCATAGTCGAGGGTCACCAGTATAGATGAAACGAAAGGGGGCCCCCCCTCAAACCTCCGCTCAAAAGAGGAATCCCGGCCGGGGAACTACCCGCTAGTTGTTTTGGGTGTAATGTTTATATTGAAATCGTGGAGAACTTTGATTCCGCGATTTAGGAACTTCTGTAACTTCAGGTACTACTTGTTGTAGTTCGTATGTTGCGGCATAGACGCTACCTTCCTACCTAGTTTATTTTAATTTATTTTGGTTTGCTTATGCAAAATTGTGTCTCTAAATGGCAGTTACAAGCTGTAGCATTAAAAGACTGTTAGTAAGCCTTTTAAACAATAAAATACAGGTAAGCAAGGACTAAAAAATTCACAAAGAAAAAAGTAGCTTCAATAAAGAGCAAAATGTTCATTAATGTCATCACCATAACACCTAAACTTTCGCAATATCCTTCAGCACCCAGCATCTCAAACTGAAACCGTGCGACAAAGACAGCAGCATACGCACCGCCTACGTTAGAAAAGGCCAGGTACACGGAGAAGGTTGTGGAAGGTCGGCCGGCGGTGGTAACAAATTATTTTATTAGTGTGGGCGCGGCGTGCGCGCCACCTGTTCGATGGACCGGATGCCGCGGCCCCCGGCCCCCGCATCACACACCCGCTAAGGGACTTAGGCAATGGTTAGGTTACCGGCGAGCTAGAGTAGTACTTTGTTAGGGTTTAAACGTTGAGGATTCATTCGACATCCCCTTTTTGTCACGACGGCGATGTTAACTCTGTATTTTAAGTAATGTATAATACATCGGGTACATGGCTGAAATATTAGTTTAAAGAGAACTACGAATTGAAGAAATTCATTTCACCCGGTTAATTAGGAATGACAGAGAGAGGGGGTTAATCAACCGCCAAGGCCTACAAAAGCCTAGAAAAGGACAGTTATAAACTTACTAGCTGACTAACTGTATATTAAGAACTTCAAAATTACGGCTTTGAGCTAATCGGAATCGCTTAGCGCTCATGTCTATAGTAGAACCTCAGTGTTTTGCAAAACCCTTTAACATTTAAAACTTTAAAAACACAGACTGACAGTCACAGTTTATATAAGAGCCAGATCTTACTAATTCTGTCGCCAGAAAAGGACGTCCTTCGGTACTGTCGCCTTAAGCGCTGTTTGCGTCTGAGATTCCCGTCTCCAAAAAATCTAGAAGAACCTCCGACGATTCCCCGGGCATTACAAATGGTAATTATTTTGTATAATTCGTGATCACTGATCGTATATTCTTGAAAACATCAGCGACATGCGACCACTTAGCGATAATCGCGTAACTGTCTTTCAAAACATCCTCATTTCTTGAAACTCACAACATTAATAAAACTGTTTGGTACAACGTAGCGTACTATTGTCAATTTTTTGTCTGCCTTATTAGGAATTCAATGAGGTGCGTCCGAAATTTTCTTACAACCGGCATTAGCATTCAGGCCAACAGTGAGACTCCGTTAAATAAAGGCAAACTCTTGACGAAGTAAGTCAACAACCCATACATTGTGTCTGCGTTGTACTTTTTGTTTATTACACAAAAGGGCTGTATCCGGTGTTTAGGAGATCCAACTGAGGTCGTTTCCGAGAAATCTATCGCAATACACAAGAAACGGGAAGCATATCCGGAACAACGAAAAAAATATACATACATTTTTTCACACCTATGCGTGAACAGGGCTGTCGAAGTTGTGGATAGAATTTAAATGAAAGGAATGGAGCTTTAACTAGTTCGATTTTATGGTAGTTTTAATAGATTTTTCCTTGTACATACGCCTTTAGTGCAAGCAATAAGGAAACATTATAAGTTTAGAATCTTCAATATGAGAAGGTCAATTCTTGTAATTGAAAAACTTTCAAATTCAAGCAGCAGCAATCAATGTCAAAAACTTATCAAAATGGAGGGGAAATTAGACGTTTTGACTGTTTGTGACTGCGATGCAAATGTTTCTTAAAATTATGAGAATTGGGGCTACGTGTTCTTTCACTATAAATTATCATAAATTATTGTTTTACAATTAAAAACCATGATTATTAACACAAAAAGAGACCATCATTGGCATAAAATTATCAATAACATCATCGATAATTGCACATTGAAACCGTACATAAACAAAAAGCAAAGGAAATTAAAGCCATCCATCGGATGTCGACCGTTTCCAATTAAACATAGTAATTTATTACGGGCAATAATAGCTTAATTACAGCTGTGAGTAGTAAGTAGCCCTGCAAGTCTTCGCAGAAAAAATGTTCCCACAGCTAACAGGTTGCCGAATGGTATGTCTTCCGGTCGGAAGTACGACCGATGGTCCTTTTTGGAGCAAAAAACTAAAAGGACCAGAACACATGTTCCGTTGTGATTCCTTTACGGAACGTTATGATTAACATCGATTTGGCCTCGTTCATAATCTTTTTCATTATGCTCCTCAGCCAGGTGTCCTGAAACACCTTCCATTTTTCCCACGCCAACGTCTTTTGTGGCGATGATTGATTCTTTTAGAATTTTCGTATTGTTCGACGTGTCGAATTGTACGAATGTACCGATTGATTTAGTATGCGACGCGAGTTGAATGGTAAACAATGCACGCGAAGTTTGATGGGTTCCGTGCATACCTAACATTGTACACACGCCGGTGAAATGATTGGGTCATGATAGTATATTATTGTGTTCGGTTATGCCTGGTTTTGCGTTATTGACTACTTTGTTAAGGAAAATAGTAATATAAAGATGCAAAACTAGTTTTTAACACAAACCTTTTCTTTTATTATTATTATTTTTTGCCCCAATCGCGAGTACATATTGTGGCATTTCATAACTTCCTTTTTGAAAATATGTAACTGTCGATTAAAACATTTATTTGAACTGAAAATTGATACAATTCAAATAAATGTTTTAGTCGACGATCTCTGTGATCGGGTATATCACTCTTTACTAATTTTTTCCCTCCATCTATTTCAGGGTTCAGAGGATGACCTTCCCGATTGCAGACCAAGACAAGTCTGCAGTAAAGTGGACTTATACGATGCGACACAGCCTTGGCTCGAGAGGAAGTGTCGCTGTTTGGGCCATAGGCCGTGCTCTAGGTCAGTATTGTTGATCTAGTAAATAAATGTCTCATATACACGGAGCTTAGCTTTATTGATTTTTGTGCTTTGATTTTTTTTTCTTATCTAATCACCAATTTTTTATCCGATTTAGTTTAGTTTTTGTTACAAGTCAGTTTTTGTTGCTTTGAATTTAGCTCAACGTCATTGATTTGTCACTGTATAGATTCGAAAACAACATGATCATGAACTATATTATCGGAATGATCTTCTATCTTCCATAATTTATTTTTATGTGATTTGAACAAGATGAAGCAAATCGCCAATTGCTAAATGATTACCTTTACATAGACCCTTTCAAAAAGCAGATTATATTCAAATTCTGCCTTATTATTCCAACCTTTGACAGGGTTTCCCTTTTAGAGATCAAATTATAGTGAATGGATGGCGCTCGAGGCCGTTATTTAAATGTCCTTAGTTTTTGATCATTAGGTTGGTTATATCGTATTATTAGAATATTGGTCTTAGTTTTTTCTGGCTTAGTGATGTTGTTGAGTTAGGTGCCTTGCTTTTTGTCAATGAGCTAAGATTCGATGAAAAAAAATTACAAAAGAACTGCACGCTCCAACGGATTATCGAAACTAAATCCTCGGAATTTGTGATGGAAGTCTATATTTAACTCGATTAGATGAATGTGTTTATCTCTTCTACTTTCTAAATATTCGCCTGATATCTAATCTACGAGGTGACGAGTCCGTAGAGGAATTCCAATTTGCTCAGAATTAAGTCTAGCATAAAACATAATTATTCCTGAGTCATTGGTGTCTGTAGTTAACGAATCGGCTTCTAACGGGCTTAAATTCGCCGAATACCAGAAACGGCGTTACCATTTTGAAATTTGAATGTTCTTAAGTTAATCACATGATTAATTTGTGTATTTTTTTTATTACAGTGATCTCACGAGTGATGACAATCATACGTTATCAGATAAAACAACGCTCTACAAGACGTGTGAACCTGTCAAGCGCTTACCAAAATGCAAGTACTTCAAGGATGCAGCTTGGATCATCTACTCGTTCCCTGACAGCAATGCGACCCAACAGATCGTCAACTGTCACTGTCCCAAGCTCTCTGTGACGTATCTTTTGAAGAAGTTGCCCTACACGACACCTAGCGGGGAACAGGGAAACCAGTACCAGTTCGCGTGCTCGCCGCAAAGCGTAAGTTGTTCAACTTTCGCTTAAGTTAGTTTGAGTTAGCGGTGTTAGATGGCGATAGTGGTTCTGAGATTGTGTAGTTGGTGCAACTTTACTAAAATTTGCAATTGTCAAGTAAACACGAAGATGTTCCCAAAAATCATTGTTACTTTAGTAAAACTTTAATTATTTTTTTTGATAAATTAAAAAATAAATTACAAATTAAAACAAATGTTTTTTTTTCTGAAATGTTTAATAGTAATTATATCTCTTAATAAATTTATACTAATCATTTTCTTAAATTATTTTACAGAGGTTACGGTGTTCAAGGAAGGAGCCATGCAAACTGTTCAGCGCGAGGAGGCGACATGAACAAATAGACGAAGTGAACGCCAACACCATCTGCCAATGTCCACGAGGTCACACTTGCCCCAGGCATCACACGGAGACGGGAGTCTTGGCTGGCATCACGTATGCAGCAGAGGACATCCGCACTTACCACGGGTACTGCATGCCCGAACCTCCCCCCGACGCCTACAGATTCGTAGGAGATAAAGATTGAATCAACCACCACCAACAACCCTCAATATTGTGTGATTCAGCTGGAAATGTACTTAAAACTGTACATTGAACGCGCTCCACAGCTTCCAAGAGCACACAACGAAGTTTGCTTTGCTCATTACCTGTTTAGTACAAAAGTGTTAAGCATGTTTGGTTTTAAAAAGAATGACTAATTTGTTAAATAATTTAAATGACAGTGATGTCTGTTTACGGTCTCGGATATCGATATCGGCCACGATCGTCTGTTCGTACGCTAGTCCACGCGACACGATCAAATTAACGAACAAAAGATTAAGCTTCTAAATATAATAATGTACAACGATATTTTAGAGATACAGATACTGTAAATATCCTGTTTAAGTACTTTGTATTACGCTGTTTTCTGTTATAATCGTGTAAATAATTATAGTGTAAGTCGAATCATTCCAAACGTTTAGTTTAAATTATTATTTTCATATTTTAATTATTTACTTGCCATACTTACGTAGTTTGTTGCGTTTGTTCCGAGTCTTCCATTCCAGTCAAGAAGGCAAAGTTATGTTCATTGTTTTGTTTATGTTAACAAATTGTATAATAATATTTTTTGTTATACGAAAACGAGTTATTTGATAGCCATATCTTAAGATTGTAAGTTTTAAATTACATTTTAATTAACTTATAGAATTGTGTTTTAGTATCGACTGATACCAGTTATAATATTTGCTAATGGGACCTTCTTTTATATTGACAATCGTTTTTCACCTGAAAAAACAATGTAAATATCGTATTTACTCTTTAAATTTTCACAATTATACAATTATTCAAGGGCTTTAAATTGGATAATAATATTTTAGTTTTTCAATTTGCGTGACAGTGTGGACGAAAACGATTGTCGATAGAAAGAATAACGTCCCTACACATAACTAATAGGTGAAACATTGTTTTTTTTTTTTTGCTAAATGAGATAAATGCATAGTTTTAATGACGCATATACGGATTAATACCAGTGACAGAATGTTTATAATATTATTGGCGATAGCTTTCTCTACCTAGAGTTTTGTATAGAAAACTCGAAGAAGTTTTAATAACACTGTATCTATGTAAATATGATAGAATGTTGGTGTTTGTAAAATGATACTTGCGATGTGGTATGTCTTCCTTTTTTGTTTTATTATGTATAGGTATACAATAAGTTAAATTATTGAAAGAAAATGAATAAATGTTTCGATATCAATTTTATTCTTGTTTTGTTTTATGAACTGGAGATATGTGGATAGGTATACGGGGATTTTTCTGCTTAACTCCTTAGGGAAATCACGTATGATGGTGTGTGTGTTCTTCTTAAAGAAACAATAGCCCGTTTTGTTAGTCTTTTAGACATCCTTGTATCAATATCTAATATCAAACTGCGGTTTTTAATATTTTACCGACTTAAAAAAATCAACGAGGTTCTCAATTTAACGGACTTTCTTTTTATTTCTTGTTCAGCTATATCTTAGCTAAATGTGAACCAATTTTGATGATTATTTTTTGTTTGGAAGAGTATTTTCTCCAGGTGGTCCATTGGTAGTTTTTTTTTTGTTTGTTGACTATGTTTATTTGACCAAGTAATCTGACAACTAAAATTTATTTATTTAACTGAATCTTATTTATTTTATTTGTACTTATTGACACACCAACGACTACTTAATTCACTGGTTTAACATTATAAAAAAGAAAATTTGCAAATAAAAAAATATGCTAGTGAATTTTTCACTTACAGGCATGCACAGCAAATTATATATAATAAAAAATTGTATTCATATGTATAAAAATAATAAAATTAAATTACATTACAAATAATTGAAAAATTAAGTTTTTGTATTATATGTAGGTACATCATAGGTTTAGTATAAAAGTATTTATAGTTTAGTTAATTTAAGTTTGCTACGTAGTTTGTTAAACCAATAAAATTTTAAATTACACTGAAATAAATTAAAATAAATTAAATTGAGGATTGCATTGAAATAAAATTAAAAATTAAATCGACATGTCAGCTTAAAAAAAAAACGAAATTCGGAGATATACTATGGAACTGATCAATAAACCTATAGCAAATCTTCCTGGATTGCTGCAATCAGATGTCGCACGCCAACACGTTCTGAAGGGGTACGCAGATTAGGGGGTTTCATGTTTTTTAAATTTTCTATTTTTGACTTCAAATCATCAAATAACTTCTCTCGCCCTGGGTGGAGTGAGGTGTATCAGACTTTTACTGACTAAAACCCACCTGTGACCCTTTGTGTTCCACAACCACAGCAATAGTGACGCTGTTAAAGTAAAGGGTTTTCTTTAAAACTAAAATTTGGCGCAAAAGGAATATTAAAAAAAATGGGCAAGTGCGAGTCGGGCTCGCGCACTGAGCACAAATACAAATACAAACCAACAAAACAACAACACAAATACAAATACACCAAACAAAACAAACCTACAAAAAAGAACAAACACACAACAAAACAAATTTACCTATGACAACAGTTCAATTCCCGAATTGAGTTACGAAGATTTTTCCGAATCGCGAAAAAAGTTTGTTTTTATAACGTTAGTTACGTTATAAAAACAAACTTCTTTACAGTTTTCAGATTTTTTTATATACTTGTGCTAGGAGACCTTGCTTCATGCCAAATTTCAGGATTCTAGGTCAACGGGAAGTACCCTATGAATTTTGATTCCTTTGAGAGTGTCGAAAAAATATTTTTTTCGACATAAACGGCCGTATCTTTTTTTTCGTTAACTCAGAAGTTTGATTTTTTCACAGCTTCAAGGAACCGCATCCCGTAGCATATGGTTTTCGCAGGTTCTCACCGAACACGGTAAGTTCGGGAAGTTCCTGCACCGGATTCGTCCGGAAGCGACGCCCGGGTGTCGCCACTGTGTGGACCGCCCGCAGGACACGGTGGAGCACACGGTGGAGGTGTGCTCCGCTTGGGCAGAGCAACGCCGTGTTCTCGTGGGGACGATCGGCGGCGGCGATCTCTCGCGCCGGGCCTTGGTACAGGCCATGGTTCGGAGCGAGGAGGAGTGGCAGGCGGTCGCCTCCTTCTGCGAAGAAGTAATGCTAGCAAAGGAGGCGGCCGATCGCGTGAGGCAACGGTCCTCACGCCATAACCGCCGCCGGGATTCCGATCCCGATTTCCGGCCACCGTAGGCGCGGGCTTGCGGACGGCGAGCAATGGGTGGCTCGCCGTTCGACCGTCCGGTAACCGTCCGGACCGAGCCCAAGTCGTCGACGGCGCGTATTGTTCCACGCGCGCCTCATGGAGATGTCAGCAAATCGTAGGGGCCCAGCAGGGTCGAAGCCTACTGGGCCATAGGTAGTGTGAAAACGAAACCCGGGGCCCTGGGACGAAGGCAACGAAGGAACAGGAGCGGGTTTTTAGTCAGTAAAAGTCTGACACTATCTCTCGCTCCGCCCAAGAGCGAAATTTGTCATTAGATGATTTTCCCACCTAAAAAAAAAGTATATGGTTTTAATTTATGCTCGATGTCTCAACGAGTTCCCGATAAAAAGGGTCTTGACGAACAGACAAACAGACGAACAACAAAGTTTTTTTTTTTTTTTTTTTTTTTTTTTAATTTATTTTATTAATTTGTTACATCAAAAATCATTAAGTGATCCTGTAAGGGTTCCGTTTTTTGCTTTTGAGGTATGGACCCTAAAAATACAGAATCCATATCACACTTTAAGAATAACTCATGATTATTTCTGTATACAATTCAGCTAGTCAAGCGTATCGCAGCGGCACCACAAAGCAAATAAATCACAACAGATCATAGATATCATCAGAAGCAACATAGGCGTGATAAACCATTCTGACGTGCGAAACATATGCTGAAAAAAGCAATTACTACAAATACTAGCAACAAGAGAGGGGTTTCTCTCTAGTAGACTACTACTTCCTAGTCGGCGCTTGATGGTCGATGTTTAGTAGTTGGTTTTATTCGTTAAGTAGGTACAAGAAATCATGAAAGAAATCACCTGTACTTTTACAACTACTACAAGAACAGTGCCTACTTTCAAATTATTATTTGTAATTTAATCAACAAAGTTTAAGCATTTTAAAACCAATATTTAATATTACTTGGGGTAAACTCAATTTATATATTTTTTTTTACACATGGAAATAGATAAGCATAACTATAATAATCAGCCTCATATAATATTCCCACTGCTGGGACTCAAGTCCTCTCTATGAGGTCATGGGTCATGCTCTCAATGGGTCATTACCTATACAATAATACGAGTATAATCTTTATTCATGAATACATTCATCCATCATTAGGATCCTGTACTAGTTGGTAGATGTTACGTCTTCGAGTATTTGGTTCTAGGACGTATTCTCACGACCTTCACCGTTTTAAGAAAAATGGTGATGAAATAAATTACATAAAGTAAAACGCCTGACTGGGTTTGAACCCACGACATACAAACAAATAATAATAGATAATTTATTATAAATATGAGTACAAAACTTAGTACTTTTGGTACATACCATTCTGAAAAATTATATTAGATTTTGACAGATGTCAATTCTTTTTACTTGGCTTTTTCGCAACTGTGCTGTTGGGATCGGTTTTCAGTCTTTACTAAATCGAGTGTTTTACATAGAGCATCTACCTATCTGACTTCCAAAACCCAGCACCTTAGCGAGACCAGTGTCAGATTTCAGGCTTCTGATTGCCGCCACATAAAATAGACTATTCCGCCACATTTATAGTCGGCAAGTTGGTTGTAGTAGTTGTAATTTGTTATTCGACTATTTGAGTATTAACTAGGAACTTACTCGGTAGGTACATCTCTACTAGTAACTTTTTGTTCCAAGATCGTTCAGATACGGGATCATTGACATGCAACATGCTAGTGCAATAGACGGACGGCGCAACGACGAGATTTTCATCATTATTACGCACCAATTTGCGAACAATTACGTCCACGCGGGGTGTGCGTACGTCGGCGATGCGTATGCGCATTCTATTGGATAGCATTCTGTACCAGGTGTAAGTACTTATTCTGATTAGATTTTGAATTCTGATAAAAATTATTTCACTTGGACGTGGCCAAGTGGCTAGAATAACGAACCAATTTGTTCATTGAATGAGCATAAGTAGGTACTTCAATGGTCTTCTGAATTGCTTGATTTCGTTTTGAGCTATGTTAAGGCAAAAAATCTCAATCAACAAATAGTACAAATGTACCAAATTGAATTTAATATAGGTACGTTATTTACACATTTATTCACAATTGTCACTGTTACAATGTTGTCTGTCAATAAAATTAAACAATTGACTAACTATGGACACCACAATAAATATCCATCGGAAAATATGGAGAGACGACAGCAAAACCAATTCTCGAGATTGTGAAATGCGTCCGCGCCGCATGAACTGCGTACAGCAATAAGTTAATGATCTGTGACATTATCGCGTGATATTCAGAGTTATGAGCGCTAATCCCACAAATAAACACATTACTCATACGCAGCCAATAAACCAATAGGCGGTACTGGCCACTTGTATTTAAATGCTGGAGATACACATTCCGGAAAAAAGAAAACTATTAACTTAAAACATCGTAAAACAGTTATCACTCGCGTTAATTTGTACTAAAACCGTATAAGTGGCCGTCTGGTGACAACAACGGAAAACCTCTTCTTTTTTTTCTATAAATAGGACGTTCTTTTTTACCGAAAATCGCATGTCCTCTCGAAAAATAATCTTAACAGCGTATTTACGCTTGAAATTATTAAAAGTCAATCAGATCTCCAATGAATGACCTAAAATGAATTAGGTACCTAAAAGTCCACATTCAAATCAATTCAATTCAATTTTTAAGTATATGGCTCCATCGACGAATGTCCGATGATTTTGCCAATGTCAAAGTATGAGATGGAAATGGTCGGTACTTTGTCAAGAATACTGTTGACTATTGATCAGTTTCTGTAGCGATGGCATCCTTTGGTCATCATGCTAAAAAGGGATAAAAAATTTTTGGTTAGTACACATAAAACAATACAAAATATATATTAAAACATGAAATAGATACATAATATATAAATAAAATAAAAATCTTTTTACAAAAAAAATACAACCGACTTCAAAGTAAAAACAAACACTGAAAAGTGCAAAATAACTTTAATTTCGGAAGTCGGTGTTTCTATAATAGTTTTGTCTCTTCGTTATTTAACACCGACTTCCGAAATTAAAGTTATTTTGCACTTTTCAGTGTTTTTTTTTTACTTTGAAGTCGGTTGTATTTTTTTTGTAAAAAGATTTTTATTTTACACTTTTTAGTTATGGTACCACCACTAAAAAGTACCCCTCAGCCAAACTTAAATACCTTATAGCTAGAGTGCATCTCATGACAATTCTAATAATCCCAAACACGGTTAGATTACATTAATTTATTACAGAGTTCCGGTGCCTAACTTCAGGCTTCATCATCACATCAGTTCGATATATTCCCCCTCTACTTTCAGTCAGTCATCGACTACACGTATAACAACGCAATTTTACTTGTTACGACGGTTCTGCTGTGATCCTATGAGGAGTTCTGTTCCATATCTTCGGAGTTCATGATCAGATCATAACACTATTTCTATGGGACCAATTCGGAAGCATAACCTTTCAATAAAAAAAAAAATTAAGAATCGGTCCACAATTGACCGAGAAATCGGTGAACATACATAAAAAAAAAAAAACATACATTCAACCGAACATATAACCTCCTCCTTTTTGAAGTCGGTTAAAAAGTACTGGTAATAAATTTATAAAGAATTTTTACTGCAGGGATACCCAGAAGGAAAGGAATGTTAACTGGGTGGGGAATATCAGAAGGGAGTAAGTTATAAAAGGGGAATTGTTAAACGAGGGCAGGAGAAAAACAAGTGTTCCAAGGTACCCTCTTCTAGGCCACATACACACAAAGAATTATCTTTCACGTAGATTTTGGCCAGGAGTGCAAACAAAACCGAGTCGGAGCCGAATTATAACAGAGGAACTTATTTGTTTGAAAATTTTAGTTTGCTGAACCAACATTTAGACGGGATAGATGCTTGAATAGAGCCGTAAAATTTTCCCTTCAAAATTCGAGTTTTTTGCCAATGGGCATTCAAGTCGCCATAATATCGGCGACAATCAATGTCAAAAACTTGTCAAATTATAGGGAAATCAAAAAGTGTATTTGATAGATCGAGACTGAGATTAGAATGCGGATGTTCCCTATAATACTGGAATAACCTATGTCCAGCTTTAGAACAATATCCCCATTTTGCCTAAAATACAACGAAGAAAAACGGTATTTTTTTTCTAGTTATGACTAAAACTGTGTTATATTCTTTTATCATTTCGCAATCGGAAACGTGACTATGACAGATTAGTTAACTTTTTACAAAAACGGCACTTTGTACTCATATTTTCTTTGAATTACGTATTAATCGTCAACAGAATCGACACACATTTTGCTAATAAAGATCCAATCATGCTTTTTATGGCGTCAAAGTATCTGGTCACGATTTAGTTTATCTTAAGCGAATAAATAGCTGGAGAAATGGTGTACGTGTTAGCTAAAAATACATCATCATCATCATCATTTCAGCCGAAAGACGTCCACTGCTGGACATAGGCCTCCCCCAAGCGTCGCCACAACGAACGGTCCTGTGCGTCTCGCATCCATCGGACTCCCGCAATCGTTACCAAGTCATCGGTCCACCTTGTAGGAGGCCTTCCAACGCTACGTCTTCCGGTACGTGGTCGCCATTCCAGAACCTTTCGGCCCCAACGGCCATCTGTTCTGCGAGCAATGTGCCCTGCCCATTGCCACTTTAGTTTGGCGATTCTTCGTGCTATGTCGGCAACCTTGGTTCTCCTGCGGATATCCTCATTCCTGATTCGATCACGCAAGGAAACTCCGAGCATAGCCCTCTCCATTGCCCTTTGGGTGACTTTAAGCCTTCTAATGAGGCCCATTGTAAGCGACCACGTTTCGGAGCCATATGTCATCACTGGCAACACGCACTGGTCATAGACTTTCGTCTTGAGACACTGTGGTATATTGGACGAGAAGACACCGCGCAGCTTCCCGAACGCTGCCCAGCCGAGTCGGATTCGACGATTGATCTCTTTCTCGAAGTTAGACCTTCCCAACTGGACCGTCTGTCCCAGGTAAACGTATTCGTCTACAACTTCGAGTGTAGAGTCCCCGACCTTGATAGGAGTGGGTGCTACATGGCTGTTTACCATGACTTTGGTTTTGTCCATGTTCATTTTAAGTCCCACTCTTTCGGAAGCTCTACTGAGGTCACCAAGCATTATACTGAGCTCCTCCGTAGTCTCAGCCATGACTACTATGTCGTCGGCAAACCGAAGGTGAGTGATGTACTCGCCATTGACATTAATGCCTAGCCCTCTCCATTCCAAAACCTTGAAGACATCCTCCATTGCTGCCGTGAACAGTTTCGGAGAAATAACGTCTCCCTGCCTCACACCCCGCTGCAAGAGGATAGGTTTCGAGGTCTGGTCTTGTAGTCGGACTGACATAGTGGCGTTTTTGTACAAACACTTCAGCACTTCGATATACCGATAGTCAATTTGGCACCGTTGGAGAGACTGCAGTACAGCCCAAGTTTCAATCGAATCAAAGGCTTTCTCGTAGTCCACAAACGCTAAGCAGAGAGGCTGATTATACTCCTCAGTCTTCTGTATAACCTGCCGCAGCGTATGTATGTGGTCCACGGTGCTGAAGCCTTTACGAAATCCGGCTTGTTCGGGAGGCTGGAAGTCGTCGAACCTGCGCGCGAGACGATTCGTGATGACTCTGGAAAACAGCTTGTAGACATGGCTCAGAAGCGAGATGGGCCTATAATTCTTAAGCAGGGCATTATCGCCCTTCTTAAAGAAGAGTACCACCACGCCTCTGCTCCACGCCTGTGGCGTTTTTCCCTCGAGTATGACGGAATCAAATAGCTTCTGAAGGGCCTTAAGGACCGGTTTTCCACCCGCCTTCAGGAGTTCGGCCGTAATTCCGTCCTCACCCGACGCCTTGTTGTTTTTCAGCTGCTTCAGAGCCATCCTAATCTCGTACAGGCTGACGTCCGGGATATCTTCGGTATAGTGTCGAGTCAATCTAGCTCTTGGGTCGTTCACTAGATTTACAGCGGGTTTAGCGATAGACGTGTATAACTGTCCATAAAAAGCCTCGATCTCTCCCAGAAGCTCCGATTTGGCGGATATGACTCTGCCATCGTCGGTCTTCAGTTTCGTGAGCTGGCTTTGCCCAATAGACAGATCTCGTGCAAATACTTTAGAGCCCTTATTCCGCTCAATCGCATCCTTAATCCTTGCGGTATTAAAGCGGCGAAGGTCACGTTTCAGGGACTTCGAGATTTGTCTATTGAGCTGCCGGTATATGCACGCATCGTCTGAAGACTGCAGAATCATCTCACGCCTCTTCTTCATTAGCTCGAGGGTCGGATCGGAGAGCTTCTTGTTTTTATTTGTACGGTGAGTCTTGAAAAACTTAGACCCGACCGTATGGACAGTTTCCACGAACCCATCGTTATATTCATCCACGGAGCTTCCTAGGCACTCGAAACGATTGTGGAGTTCGAGCTGAAAGCTCTCGGGGTTTTGGATCTGGATCTGTGCTGGACGGAGCGTAGACCTCATCAGTCGAGACCTTTCGAGCTTAATGTTAATATTCAATGTGCCTCTTACGACGCGGTGATCACTTCCAGTTTTCACCGCGTTGATCACAGAGACATCATTGAATATTTGCTTTTTCGTCGACAGGATGAAGTCAATCTCATTTCTAGTTGCACCGTCAGGACTTTGCCAGGTCCACCTTCTATGCTCACGCTTTTTGAAGAAGGAATTCATCATATAGAGGTCCTCCTTCTCCATAAAGCTACTAATACGTTAGCAATTGTTCTTGTTCAACTGTTAGCAATCTTGTTCCGTATGGTGTTCGGACGTTAAGAATAACACCATCCCATCTCTTCCCGAGGGTGTCGTAAGAGGCGACTAAGGGACATACCAGAGAATGGGCAGCAGCATCCTCTGTACATTACAACAACCAAACTGCGATCGCCAACCCGTCTGCCAAGCGTGGCGATTATGGCAACCCCCCCCCAACATGAAAAACAGAAACAAAAAATGGCCCCTAGTGCCCGGCAGCCCGTCTACCCTTGACTCCGGTAGCGGTCAAGGCCACGACGAGGCAAGGGGTGCGAAGAATCTCCGGATGAGATTTGGCTACCCATCTATGAAACGACTCGACCTGGCAACTTTTAACACGCGTACACTGAGGACTGACGAGAAGATCACCGAACTGGAGGAGGAATTGAGCAGGTTGCGATGGAGTATTGTGGGATTGTCTGAAGTCCGAAGACAGGGGGAGGATACGATAATTCTCAAATCCGGTAACCTGCTCTATTTCCGGGAGGGTGACCAGCAGTCCCAGGGTGGTGTCGGGTTTATAGTCCACAAGTCCCTTGTGAACAATGTTCTGTTAGCAGTTGAGCAAACTAAGCTAAAAATACGTCTATGGGTAAAATGGTAAAATGGCTAGTAATATTGCGTTTACTTAGGAAAGTAAATACCGGTAAAAATAAGTAAAGAAGAAAGAAAAGAAAAGAAAAGAAAAAAAAACATTTTATTTGGCGGAACAAGGCGCAAATTTAAAACTAACAAATTATAAGCACACTATGTGAAAGAAGTATAGGTCTGCAGGGAATCTGTCTCGATTCTTCGACGGGTGCGGGTGTTTGAAAGGGTTAACATGGCCTAAGGACGCAAGGGGCAACTGAAGGAACACAGGTGAGTTTTAGTAACTAAAAGTTTGACACTCCCTCTCGCTCCACCTAGATCGGAGGACTCATATGACGACTTCACAACTCAAAAAAAAGAAACCTCCGCTTG
This sequence comes from Mythimna impura, assembly GCA_905147345.3. Taxonomy (NCBI): domain Eukaryota; kingdom Metazoa; phylum Arthropoda; class Insecta; order Lepidoptera; family Noctuidae; genus Mythimna; species Mythimna impura. Next base: position 12,766,569 of record LR990356.1, on the reverse strand, counting down.
GGCTGCGGGATTGTTCAAAAGAGTTACTTAACGTGACCCTGGACCGCAAAGAGCAACTGAAGGAACACAGGTGGGTTTTAGTCAGTAAAAATCTGACACTTGCTCTCACTCCTCCCAGAGCAAGACGAGTTATTTAATGATTTCTCAAGTAAAAAAGGAATAAGAAATAAGGTTGCATTAAGTTTGTGTAGTAACAATTGATTGTGAGCAAACTAAATTAAATTCTTTAAGTCAAGAGTGAATTGGTTACTTCTAGGCAAGCGTGCTGCAGTTCTAGGTGAGATAGTACCTAGTCAAGCGCGAGCCTAACAATAATAAAAAAAAAACAAAATCATGATTTATGAATTGTAATGTACCGTAAAATAATTCGACTAGGTCACCAGTCAATTGTTCAATAGCATCGTGTCAAAAACTTTTCCTCTTCAAATAGAATTACAATTTATTCGCCCAACGATGGGAAATAACCTAAAATCGCAACTATAATAGGTACCTGTGAACTACAGTTAATCGACTGGGCTAGTAAAGACAAGATGTCTCACCGAATAGGCCTGTACCATAGAGTGGAACTAATCAGAAATTACGATATAATAACGTAACAAATGGCTCGGGAAAAGCTCACTTTATTCCACTAATTTGCTATATAAATGAGTTTTTTTAACGCGTAAAAACGCATTCAATGATAGACATTACGTTAAATGTATTGGAGTTACAATTTGTTGGTTACAATAATGAAGAGTGAAAAAGTAATGGTCTTGTCAAATGGCGAAGGGGCCGCGGCACATGGCGATTAGGGAGTTGTCACATTGGAATGAGCTACTAATTTTAAACCGAAACTGCTTCAAATTTTAAATGGCAAAGATCAATTTCAAAGATGAGTTTCAATATTAAAACCACTGAAACGGAATTCATTATACTCAAACTCAAAGTATTTATTTCAAATAAACTTTTCGTCGCCTTTCAAACAATTTCCGACCCGAATAAAACGCGAACCTTCGGACTCCAGATCTCCGCACATGTTCTAGTATAAGACAACAAATTATAAATTATCTATATAAATTTAAACATATTCGGCCAATTGTGACAAAACACAATTTCAATCAACAGACTTTTAGTTTTTACTAAAGGCCTAAACAAAAATCTGATTAAAATGCGAACCAATTTCCACCAAATGGAATCGACTCCAAAGTATTCTCTTTCAATTAAAAAAGATCTCTTTAAATTGGTCACGTCCACATTGTGTAATCCGTTTACATACATAAAAAGCAGCACATTGCCATGCGACCAATTGAGAACTTGTTTTTTTTTCAAACCGACCAATCGACATGCAAATGACAAAATGGCAATTTAATTCAATTAGTTTTCTTCTATGAAGTTTCTAAACTGACATTTCATCGTTAGCGCAGTGACGAATTGGAGCCCTTTCTTCGACTTGTTTCATAACACTGTCGTCGAGAGATTTATGATCGTATAGCACAGAAGCTTTTTAATTGGTTAAAGAAAACTCTTTTCTCCATGTTTACGTAAGTTGAAGAGCAAGTGAAGAGTACATTATACAGTCTGACTTTGAATCCATTGGTAATCTTCAAGGGTGTGAAAAGTACTCATTAGTATGAACTACTTTTACTACGGGACTAGCTCAAAATAGCGGAATGTTCGGAACAAAATCTAAACTATACTACTAAATATATAAATAAATACGTTACGTTTTATATTGTACTTATTCTTTTAGATTTTTATAGCAAAAAAAAATCGACTCATGTAATTGGGAAAAGACACTGACTCCTGTAATCAGGTACTATGCCCAGTGCAGGAGTCAAGGCCTCATTTCTCAGCTTCGCACGAATATTAGAAATATATGAAATTCTCGGCTTTTCTCTAATATGCAAGGATTATCATAAAACCTTCCTCATAAATTCACTCAATTTCTATAGGTGAAAACTGCATGAAAATCCGTTCAGGAGTTTTGAATTTATCGCGTTCATACAGACAGACGCGGTGGGGGACTTTGTTTTATATGTAAGGATAAAGAGGTAAAATTTGTAAGTTTGTATTTAGGAGTTAACCTCTGAAACTACTGAATCAATTCTGAATTTTCTTTTGCAAATAGATATGTAGCAGCACTATCCTTGAGTGCAACAGGCTAGAATATATTTATATATCATAACTTTTATGAGCGAAACCGCTGGCTGAAACTAGTACTTGGTAACGTAGTAAAAATCAACCTGAAACATACCTAACGGTTGACTTCTACTAAGTTATCAATTTGACGCAGCTTAGTAGTGCTTAGAATACCGCTGTTACAGCAGTTTATGGGGTCTATGACTTTAAGTTACATGTTAAACATCTGATCCGATATTATGTTGCACAGTTACAAGATAAATAGTTCCAATAACGTCAAAAATACGTGCTTTCCTCACGTTTTTAAGCACACACAACACGTCAGGTTCCATATAATTGGGCACAAGCACCTGTACTAATTACTTATTCTGTGGCTTAAGTAGCCGCCATTTGCAATTTTCTTTACTTAGTTAAAACAATATGGTGTCGAAGACCATAGACATTTAATTTATTTATTTGATTCCTACGCTTCGCACGGGTTGATAACAACATTTGGCTCACCTCTTTGATTTCATTTTACGATGACTATACGTAGTGGACCAACTAGGCTGTATTGCTGGTCAATATTTAGTACCGTTTCATGTTGATGGCATTAAATGTAAAGAGACTACACCTTGAGGTCAGTAGGCAGGCACTTTAGGCGTGCATTGTGCTGTTTATGGAGTATTGCCACTTTTTCCCAATACTAACCCCACAGTGCGTGCATTCACCGTAAAAGCCAAATAATTTGGCAAATCTAGTTGTAAAAGACTAATCGAATTTCTCACTCACACAATCAGTTTTATTCTGTTGATGTCACGACTGGGCTTTTTGTTGAAAGTGAAATGCGTAGGCCGCGGTCAGTTTCGTGTGTATTTTGTATGACTCCATCATTCCATCATAAAAGTTAAGTTATAGCTCCATGATGTGCCGCGAAAGTTGCAACAATGTTGTGGTATTACTAAGTGCCTTCATACAACATTATATTAAGTATTTATGGCTAATCTCCTTTCTTTCTTCTTTTTCTACATTTATGATATAATTTTTCTAGATTGCTGGTTGCGGCTTCAGGAATACCTCTTTGGTACGAAGATTATGATATTTAGTGCGGAAGCAAGCTATTTTCTTGCATTTTGTGGTCCTTTACAGACTAGTTAGAAAGTCCGGTGTAAAATCCCTGCCCATGTCTTATAGCACAGAGTAATTGAATAGCGAATAACCTCACTCGTGACCAAAGTAACGTCAGCTACATAAATAAGACGACAGACCCAAGTCGTGAAGCTTTAGTGCACATTGAGAGACATAACATAAACAAGCGATCACGATGAACATCGAATGTACACTCGAATAACTTTTCCGAAGATATCGTACCAGGTTTAACGGCATTCGAGGTAATATAAGAAACGGTAAGGCACAGTTGCCCTAAATGAACTTGCCACAGAGAAGACGTTAACTTCATAGCCCTTATAAAATATAGGAGTCTCTAAGACCTTACCTTCATGTACATAAGTATAACTCTAGCTTTTGGCCACAACTTCGTTCGCTTGAATGTCGGCTATAGCGGACGCGAAGTCGAAACTAAATAAAAAGAAGCCTTTACTTCCTTGGAGTTGGGGTTTAAGCTTACTCCGTACCAAAATTTCATCAAAAGCGGTTCAGTAGTTTAGCCGTGAAATCATAACAAAGGTGCAGAGTTACTTTCACATTGAACTATAATATTAGTATGGATAAACTATGCACTCTTCCAAGTAAACCCAACTACGACGGTATAAACTATTTTGATAGAAAGCATTAACAGGAAGATTTTTTACAAAACTTGCATCGCTTTTGCAACAATTGCAACGTACGGAAAATTATCGCTAATGGCTGAGCCGGACGTAAATTATTTTCTGCCTTGATAGATATTGAGATTCGGTACATCTGTAACCGCAGACCAACATTTTGTCTGCTTTTACCATCTAGCAGTCTTCAAGGCTAGGACAGAGGTAACGGTCTACGATTTAGTCCATGTATGGGACGAACATTTTCACGATCCTAACTGTCATTGGACAAATCAGGATATCGCGGGTTCAAAGAGCCCTAAGTTCAAGCGCACGCCTTTAATTATTCAACACAGCTGTTACTTAGTTACAAGCACTCCTTAGCTGGACTGAGACTGCATTTCAATTAGTCAAGTGTTTGTTACGAGACGATAGATTTATCAAAGGGAAGTAATACGTAACATTTTGACCAATAAATCTCCGTAAATTGAATCGGATGCTTGCCAGTTTATGCTTGAAGATTTACAAGGAACCTTTGTGAAATTGGAGTCTTAACCCGACACTTATTGCCGGCAGCGTCGCTAGGCGTGGTTTCTGTGCACAGCCCTTAATCTGCGGAGCAGACTGTACTCATCCCAGTGGCCAGCAATCATTAAGGGCGACCACCCGTGAATCTATTTCGTTTCGTAGCGTCATCCAGAGTCAGGAACTGAAGTTTTTCATCTAAAGCGAATGGTTGGTTAGACGGCGCGTTTTAATGACGCCTCGGTGTTGCGATGATGTGTACGTGTACATGTGAATAGACTGGCGGGAATGTTGCACTCCTGTTTCTTTAGAAAAGTTATCATTGTATGTTTCTTTAGAAATTTCATTTACTATTAGGTTGGTAATGGGTTTTAAATATTAGGTTGGTAATGGAAATGGTTTTAGATTCAATTGAAACTTTTATTGCGAAAGTCATTAACGTGAACAAATCTGCTTTGAGCGTTTAAGTCACACCCAGGTTCTGTTATTTAATTTGTAGTTAACAACGTATTTCCAACTCCGGTATTTTCAACCTGCTCTAAAGGTCTCTCCAAACGCCAGTTACCTACGCAAACTCAGAATTGGGTACTTGCCAACAATATTTTGTACTAAAGAACAAATAACACATTATTTATTGCTGAAAAAAAAAGTGAAGCAGCAATTAGTACTTCAAATATTTATATGAGAAAGAGTGGGCGCGTAGTGGGAACATCTCCTCATCTCTTTTCTACGCGCGTAACCTACTCGTGGTGACGTCATATTTAATTTTGTACATCCTATTTCTGGTACTCGACAGTTTCCCTCCAATTTCGAAATATTTCTTGGATTTGGAAAAATCTTTATGTGCCTAAGGAAAATAGTTAAAACAAAAAATAGTTATGCACCCAATTCCTGAACTTGGTCTACTCTCTAAAGCTATCATTACTTGTTAATTCAAAATCACTCCGTCCGTTTAGACCGTTGTCACTCTTACGATTCGTGTTATTGGGTCGCGAAGGTCCCACGGGCGGCTGCCTGTCACACCGACCGAGTTCCATGGCTTACCCGTAATTATACGGCGTACAATCAATTTTCACTCTTGCAACAGAGTTAGCATGCAAATTTTATCGTGTCAATCTATAGTGTTGATTGAGTTTAGTGTTTATGGATCAGAGGACAGAGAAAGTTTCCGTTTTAAGGATTCTGACAGACCTTCATTTGTTGGCACGTTGCCTTATATGTAGGGGAAAGGAAACAGTTTCAAATGAATGCAAAGAGAACATCAGTTAAGTTTTTCTTACAAACAAAACTTATCTGTACCATTCATAAACAACTCATCATACATGATTATGTATATAACTTACTAGCTTTTGCCCGCGGCTTCGCCCGCGTACATAAAATATAGACTATGTCAATCAGGAATAAAGCAGCTTGCTATCGGTGAAAAAATTTTAGCAATCAGACCAGTACTATCAGAGATTACTTACCTCATACAAACAAAAAAACAAACTTTACCTCTTTTATAATATTAGTGTAGATTATGAGTACAGCCGTCTGTGAATGCTAATTGTGTACTGTCGCTTTACAATATAATTTGTGCAAGGCGGCGTAATAGTGCTGAACTGCAATACGCGAAGGCCATGTACGACACATGACTCGTACACCGTCGTTTCTGGACCGATTTGCAATATTTTTTTTCCCATATGAGATATGCTTCCAGATTAGTCCCAATTTTTTAAAAATCCAGTTCTGATAATGGAATCCATGAGGAAATAAGGGAACTCCTCAAATATTATGCATTTACAGTCAAAAAGTAACATTTGATGAAGTGGAACTGATGAAGAAGACCAGAAATGGTCAACGGAACTTCATACTCACATAGATAATATCACAATGAAGATAGGTAAGCGACTATGAAAATACAAATAAATGAATAGTTCTGAATAGTTACGTTGAAAATGGTATCATCGAAGTGATCTGATGATGATGATGGAGCCGGAAGGTGGAAGGTAGACACAGGAACTTCATAATAAAACAATGTAACCTAGCAGTGTTTGAGTTAATTAGAATTGTCATGTGAAATAGGCACTCTGTTTATAAGTGTATCGCAGCTAAAAAGTGTTAAATAAAAACTTTTACGAAAATAAAATAACCGTCTACACTAAAAAAAAAACAATAATAAAAATAAAAACACTAATAAAATTTTCGGAGAAACAAAAAATACTGAGAAACCCCGACTTCCGAAATTAAAGTTATTTTGATCCTTTTAGTGTTTTTTTTTTAGTGAAGTCGGTTATTTTTTTTTTAAGTTTTTGTCATTCGAACTCCGGCTGTGGTGCTCACATGTCATGGGTATGGACTACCAGAGTCTTTTTGTATATTTATTAAAGCGTAAAAAGAGTATCCAAACCAAACGGTATTAGGTACATCCCTTGACGACCTTAAGGCCTATGAAGGGCTTCTTCGTCCTAAGTTATAACGATTCCGATTGCATTAATTAAAAGTTAAATGTCTATGCCTCGTTTACATGTGGGCCCAGCCTTGGCCAGCGTCCAATGTACCTATTCTCCACCAACGCTTGGTTGCCATTTACATGCTGGCGAGGGCGTCAGTCTGTTATGGACAGGCAAGCGCGGCAGACGATGACAACGTCTACCGTGTTGCGTCGGTTTTTACTTTTCGCTTGACATATTTCTTACCAACTTACTTACTACTTACCAACCAACCAAAAAGTAGGTTATAATATGATGTTCAATTGATTTTTATGTATGTTCTCCAATTTTTCGGTCAATTATGGACCGGTTTTGATTTATTAGAACGTGTATGGCCTCTTGTACACACACGGTTTTTCGCCGTGAAAACCTACGGTTAATTCGCTGTGTCTAGGCACGGTCGTCAGTGTTGTATGGATCACTATGGAAGCTTGTACACGTGCACGGCGGCGCCACGGCACGGCTCCGCCGCCGTGTGCGCCGTGTCTGCCCCTCGGCGCGCCGCGTCTACGCACGGCGTGATTTTCAACAGTGTTGTATGGCAGTCTATAGGAGTGTGTAGACGACGCCGGACCTACGCACGGTTTCGTGACGGTTTACGTACGTTGATTTTGATTCCCGATTTTGTTATAAAATGAGCATAAATCAAGAATTATTAATTACACTGATTCAGAAAAGGCCTATAATTATGGGATAAGACTATCGATGATATTTCTTTCCAGGAATCATAATAAGCGGCTTAAATATGATTCCTGGAAAGAAATATTTATTCATTTACATTTTTAGTTTCTGGTATAATTTTTTAAGCAAGTTGTCGAATGTAGTTTTCTGCATTCTAAAATAATTGTAAAACTTGTCTTCATCTTCCCTCAGTTGATTCTTGACAAGTGTATGAAATGCGCCATATTCCTCCCTTTTTTCTAAAATCGGATGTAACCAAAACCATCTTTCCCTTTTTTTTACTTTTTTCAGTTTCCTATATATGTACTATGCAACGATAATCTTTTTTTTCGTATGAAAATTCATGACGCACGTCCTGCACAGCTTCAGATAAAACGCTACTGAGCCGTACTTGGCCGATGTCTCGCTCGGTGGTTTTGCCGTGTCATGTACAAGCTCTCACGGTTTTTCAACCGTACGGCGTGTTAGCCGTACGGTTGAAAAACCGTGACGTGGATAAGAGACCTTAAGGTACCTACTTCCAAATTTCATCAAATGTTACTTTTTGACTGTAAATGCTTAAGTTCTCGATGAAAATACCAAAATCACTATAAGGTGGCCTATAATTTTTGAGGAGTAGGTACCCTCGATCCCTCATGGATCCCATCATCAGAACTGGATTTTTCCTATACAGGCAAAAAAAAATTAGCAAATCGGTCTATAAATGACGGAGTTCTAAGGTAACAAACATGAAAAAAAAGAATGAAAAAAATACAACCGAATTGATAACCTCCTCCTTTTTTTTGAAGTCGGTTAAAACGTGCGTTAGTTTCGCGGCAGTGCGCGGCCCTGTGAATGCGTTTATTCTACCGCACGGTAGAATAAACGCACCGCATTCCACCGCAAGGCAGTGCGCGCACGGCCTTAGGCCGTGCGCGCACTGCCTGAATTCGGTTGTATTTTTTATCATCATTTTTTTTATGTTTGTTACCTCAGAACTCCGTCGTTTATGGACCGATTTGCTAATTTTTTTTTGCCTTTATAGGAAAAATCCAGTTCTGATGATGGGATCCATGAGGAATCGAGGGTACCTACTCCTCAAAAATTATAGGCCACCTTATAGTGATTTTGGCATTTTCATCGAGAACTTAAGCATTTACAGTCAAAACGTAACATTTGATGAAGTGGAACTGATGAAGAAGACCAGAAATGGTCAACGGAACTTCATACTCACATAGATATCACAATGAAGATTGTAAAAAATAGATAGTAAAAAAAAATCAAAGTGTAAAATAACTACTAGGACTAGGAACGGATTATGAACGGATTAGGAACGCTATGGGAACCGACTAGGAACGGATTATGAACGGATTAGGAACGGAATAGGGATCCGTCCCTATTCCGTTCCTAATCCGTAGTAACAGAATAGGAACGGAATAGGAACGGACTAGGAACGAATTATGAACGAATTAGGAACGGAATAGGGACGGAGTAGTAACAGAATAGGAACGGATTATGAACGGATTAGGAACGCTATGTGAACGGAATAGGGACGGATTAGAACGGAATAGGAACGGACTAGGAACGGTCTAGGAACGGATTATGAACGGATTAGGAACGGAGTAGGAACAGAATAGGAACGGAATAGGAACGGACTAGGAACGGATTATGAACGGATTAGGAACGGAATAGGGACGGACTAGGAACGGATTAGGAACGCTATGTGAACGGAATAGGGACGGATTAGGAACGGAATAGGAACGGACTAGGAACGGATTATGAACGGATTAGGAACGGAATAGGGACGGTGTAGGAACAGAATAGGAACGGAATAGGAACGGACTAGGAACGGATTAGGAACGGAATAGGGACGGTGTAGGAACAGAATAGGAACGGAATAGGAACGGACGGACGGATTATAAACGGATTATGAACGGATTAGGAACGCTATGGGTACGAAATTGTAGAATATAGGAATGGACTAGGAACGGATCATGAACAGATTAGGAACGGACTAGAAACGGATCATGAACAGATTAGGAACGGATTAGGAACGGACTAGGAACGGATTATGAACGGATTAGGAACAGAATAGGGATGGACTAGGAACGGATTATGAACGGATTAGAAACGCTATGTGAACGGAATAGGGACGGATTAGGAACGGAATAGGAACGGACTAGGAACGGATTATGAACGGATTATGAACGGATTAGGAACGGAATAGGAACGCTATGGGTACGGAATAGTAGAATATAGGAACGGACTAGGAACGGATCATGAACAGATTAGAAACGGATTAGGAACGGATTATGAACGGATTAGGAACGGAATAGGGACGGAGTAGGAACAGAATAGGAACGGACTAGGAACGGATTATGAACGGATTAGGAACGGAATAGGGACGGTGTAGGAACAGAATAGGAACGGAATAGGAACGGATCATGAACAGATTAGGAACGGAATAGGAACGGAGTAGGAACAGAATAGGAACGGAATAGGGACGGAGTAGGAACAGAATAGGAACGGAATAGGAACGGACTAGGAACGGATTAGGAACGGAATAGGGACGGTGTAGGAACAGAATAGGAACGGATCATGAACAGGATTGGGAACGGAGTAGGAACAGAATAGGAACGGAATAGGGACGGAGTACGAACAGAATAGGAACGGAATAGGAACGGAGTAGGAACAGAATAGGAACGGAATAGGAACGGACTAGGAACGGATTATGAACGGATTAGGAACGGAATAGGGACGGTGTAGGAACAGAATAGGAACGGAATAGGAACGGATCATGAACAGATTAGGAACGGAGTAGGAACAGAATAGGAACGGAATAGGAACGGAATAGGGAACAGAATAGGAACGGAATAGGAACGGATCATGAACAGGATTGGGAACGGAGTAGGAACAGAATAGGAACGGAATAGGGACGGAGTACGAACAGAATAGGAACGGAATAGGAACGGAGTAGGAACAGAATAGGAACGGAATAGGAACGGACTAGGAACGGATTATGAACGGATTAGGAACGGAATAGGGACGGTGTAGGAACAGAATAGGAACGGAATAGGAACGGATCATGAACAGATTAGGAACGGAGTAGGAACAGAATAGGAACGGAATAGGAACGGAATAGGGAACAGAATAGGAACGGAATAGGAACGGAGTAGGAACAGAATAGGAACGGAATAGGAACGGACTAGGAACGGATTATGAACGGATTAGGAACGGAATAGGGACGGAGTAGTAACAGAATAGGAACGGACTAGGAACGGACTAGGAACGGATTATGAACGGATTAGGAACGGATTATGAACGGATTAGGAACGGATTATGAACGGAGTAGGAACAGAATAGGAACGGACTAGGAACAGAATAGGAACGGACTAGGAACGGATTATGAACGGATTAGGAACGGAACAGGGACGGTGTAGGAACAGAATAGGAACGGAATAGGAACGGACTAGGAACGGACTAGGAACGGATTATGAACGGATTAGGAACGCTATGGGAACGGAATAGGAACAGAATAGGAACGGAATAGGAACGGACTAGGAACGGATTATGAACGGAATAGGGACGGTGTAGGAACAGAATAGGAACGGACTAGGAACGGACTAGGGACGGTGTACGAACAGAATAGGAACGGAATAGGAACGGACTAGGAACGGATTATGAACGGATTAGGAACAGAATAGGAACGGACTAGGAACGGATTATGAACGGATTAGGAACGGTATGGGAACGGAATAGGGACGGACTAGGAACGGAATAGGGACGGTGTAGGAACAGAATAGGAACGGACTAGGAACGGATTATGAACGGATTAGGAACACTATGGGAACGGAATAGGGACGGACTAGGAACGGAATAGGGACGGTGTAGGAACAGAATAGGAACGGAATAGGAACGGACTAGGAACGGATTATGAACGGATTAGGAACGGAATAGGGACGGTGTAGGAACAGAATAGGAACGGAATAGGAACGGATCATGAACAGATTAGGAACGGAATAGGAACGGAGTAGGAACAGAATAGGAACGGAATAGGGACGGAGTAGGAACAGAATAGGAACGGAATAGGAACGGACTAGGAACGGATTAGGAACGGAATAGGGACGGTGTAGGAACAGAATAGGAACGGATCATGAACAGGATTGGGAACGGAGTAGGAACAGAATAGGAACGGAATAGGGACGGAGTACGAACAGAATAGGAACGGAATAGGAACGGAGTAGGAACAGAATAGGAACGGAATAGGAACGGATTATGAACGGATTAGGAACGGAATAGGCACGGTGTAGGAACAGAATAGGAACGGAATAGGAACGGATCATGAACAGATTAGGAACGGAGTAGGAACAGAATAGGAACGGAATAGGAACGGAATAGGGAACAGAATAGGAACGGAATAGGAACGGAGTAGGAACAGAATAGGAACGGAATAGGAACGGACTAGGAACGGATTATGAACGGATTAGGAACGGAATAGGGACGGAGTAGTAACAGAATAGGAACGGACTAGGAACGGACTAGGAACGGATTATGAACGGATTAGGAACGGATTATGAACGGATTAGGAAAGGAATAGGAACGGAGTAGGAACAGAATAGGAACGGACTAGGAACGGATTATGAACGGATTAGGAACGGAACAGGGACGGTGTAGGAACAGAATAGGAACGGAATAGGAACGGACTAGGAACGGACTAGGAACGGATTATGAACGGATTAGGAACGCTATGGGAACGGAATAGGAACAGAATAGGAACGGAATAGGAACGGACTAGGAACGGATTATGAACGGAATAGGGACGGTGTAGGAACAGAATAGGAACGGACTAGGAACGGATTATGAACGGATTAGGAACGCTATGGGAACGGAATAGGGACGGACTAGGAACGGAATAGGGACGGTGTAGGAACAGAATAGGAACGGAATAGGAACGGACTAGGAACGGATTATGAACGGATTAGGAACGGAATAGGGACGGTGTAGGAACAGAATAGGAACGGAATAGGAACGGATCATGAACAGATTAGGAACGGAATAGGAACGGAGTAGGAACAGAATAGGAACGGAATAGGAACGGACTAGGAACGGATTAGGAACGGAATAGGGACGGTGTAGGAACAGAATAGGAACGGATCATGAACAGATTAGGAACGGAGTAGGAACAGAATAGGAACGGAATAGGGACGGAGTACGAACAGAATAGGAACGGAATAGGAACGGAGTAGGAACAGAATAGGAACGGAATAGGAACGGACTAGGAACGGATTATGAACGGATTAGGAACGGAATAGGGACGGTGTAGGAACAGAATAGGAACGGAATAGGAACGGATCATGAACAGATTAGGAACGGAATAGGAACGGAGTAGGAACAGAATAGGAACGGAATAGGAACGGAGTAGGAACAGAATAGGAACGGAGTAGGAACAGAATAGGAACGGAATAGGAACGGACTAGGAACGGATTATGAACGGATTAGGAACGGAATAGGGACGGAGTAGTAACAGAATAGGAACGGACTAGGAACGGACTAGGAACGGATTATGAACGGATTAGGAACGGATTATGAACGGATTAGGAACGGAATAGGAACGGAGTAGGAACAGAATAGGAACGGACTAGGAACGGATTATGAACGGATTAGGAACGGAACAGGGACGGTGTAGGAACAGAATAGGAACGGAATAGGAACGGACTAGGAACGGACTAGGAACGGATTATGAACGGATTAGGAACGCTATGGGAACGGAATAGGAACAGAATAGGAACGGAATAGGAACGGACTAGGAACGGATTATGAACGGAATAGGGACGGTGTAGGAACAGAATAGGAACGGAATAGGAACGGACTAGGAACGGACTAGGAACGGATTATGAACGGATTAGGAACGCTATGGGAACGGAATAGGAACAGAATAGGAACGGAATAAGAACGGACTAGGAACGGATTATGAACGGATTAGGAACGCTATGGGAACGGAATAGGGACGGAGTAGGAACAGAATAGGAACGGATTATTTTTGGAAATAAGAACGGAATAGGGACGTAACAGGAACAGAAGAACTAAGGCCGTGCGCGTGGAATGCGGTGCGTTTATTCTACCGTGCGGTAGAATATATACAACCGACTTCAAAGTAAAAAAAACACTGAAAAGTGCAAAATAAGTTTAATTCCGGAAGTCGGTGTTAAATAACGAAGAGACAAGACTATTATAGATACACTGACTTCCGAAATTAAAATTATTTTGCACTTTTCAGTGTTTTTTTTTACTTTGAAGTCGGTTGTATTTTTTTGGAAAAAGATTTTTATTTATCATCATTTTTTTTTATGTTTGTTACCTCAGAACTCCGTCGTTTATGGACCGATTTGCTAAATTTTTTTGCCTTTATAGGAAAAATCCAGTTCTGATGATGGGATCCATGAGGAATCGAGGGTACCTACTCCTCAAAAATTATAGGCCACCTTATAGTGATTTTGGTATTTTCATCGAGAACTTAAGCATTTACAGTCTGGGCACGCCACAATTATGGCGGTAAGTCCCCTCTTTGAGGAGTGGCTGGAAAGACCACATGGCGTCCTTACCTACCGCATGACGCAGGTCCTCACCGGACATGGTAAGTTCGGGAGGTTCCTGCACCGAATTCGTGCGGAAGAAACGCCTGGGTGCCGCCATTGTGTGGACCGTCCGGAGGACACGGTTGAGCATACGGTAGAGGTGTGCCCCGCCTGGGCAGAGCAACGCCGTGTCCTCGTGGGGGCGATTGGCGGCAGTGATCTTTCGCGCCGGGCATTGGTACAGGCCATGGTCCAGAGTGAGGAGATGTGGCAAGCGGTCGCCTCCTTCTGCGAAGCAGTAATGCTAGCAAAGGAGGCGGCCGATCGCGTGAGGCAACGGTCCTCACGCCCTAACCGCCGCCAGGATTCCGATCCCGATTTCCGGCCACCGTAGTCGTGGGCTTGCGGACGGCGAGTAATGGGTGGCTTGCCGTCCGACCGTCCGGTAACTGTCCGGACCAAGCCCAAGTCGTCGACGGCGCGCATTGTTCCACGCGCGCCTCAGGGAGATGTCAGCAAATCGTAGGGGCCCAGTAGGGCCGAAGCCTACTGGGGCCACGGGTAGTGTGAAAGCGAAGCCCGGGGCCCCGGGATGAAAGCAAAGAAGGAACAGGAGTGGGTTTTTAGTCAGTAAAAGTCTGACACTATTTCTCGCTCCGCCCAAGAGCGCGATTTGTCATTAGATGATTTTCCAACCTACAAAAAAAAAAAGCATTTACAGTCAAAAAGTAACATTTGATGAAGTGCAACATAACCATGACATGTGAGCACCACAGCCGGAGTTCGAATGACAAAAACTTAAAAAAAAAAAAATAACCGACTTCACTAAAAAAAAAACACTAAAAGGATCAAAATAACTTTAATTTCGGAAGTCGGGGTTTCTCGGTATTAACACTAATATAATTTTTATTAGTGTTTTTTATTTTTATTAGTGTTTTTTTTTTAGTGAAGACGGTTATTTTATTTTCGTAAAAGTTTTTATTTAACACTTTTTAGCTGCGATACACTTATAAACAGAGTGCCTATTTCACATGACAATTCTAATTAACCCAAACACTGCTAAGTTACATTGTTTTATTATGAAGTTCCTGTGTCTACCTTCCACCTTCCGGCTCCATCATCATCATCAGATCACTTCGATGATACCATTTTCAACGTAACTATTCAGAACTATTCATTTATTTGTATTTTCATAGTCGCTTAACTATCTTCATTGTGATATCTATGTGAGTATGAAGTTCCGTTGACCATTTCTGGTCTTCTTCATCAGTTCCACTTCATCAAATGTTACTTTTTGACTGTAAATGCATAATATTTGAGGAGTTCCCTTGATTCCTCATGGATTCCATCATCAGAACTAGATTTTTAAAAAATTGGGACTAATCTGGAAGCATATCTCATATGGGAAAAAAAATATTGCAAATCGGTCCAGAAACGACGGAGTTCTGAGGTAACAAACATAAAAAAATGATGATAAAAAATACAACCGAATTGATAACCTCCTCCTCTTTTTTTTTTGAAGTCGGATAAAACGTGCGTTAGTTTCGCGGCAGTGCGCGGCGCTTCCTAGATCTCTATACGATACAAAAATATTTGCGGTAGATTCACCGCAAATTTGCAGCGAGAGGCCAACGGTGATTCTACCGCATGCGTTTATTTCACGGCAGTGCGCGCACTTCTATGAGACTCCATACTTCACAGATTATGTGTTAGAAAAACGCAAGGCAGTGCGCGCACGGCCTTAGGCTAGATATTAATTATATATTTAAGAACTTTGTTCTTACTTATCTATATACCTAATATACAACACACATATTTGTAAACTCGCAAAATCAGTTTTTAGGGTACCGTACCCAAAGGGTAAAACGGGCCCCTATTACTAAGACTCCACTGTCCGTCTCTCTGTCTGCCTGTCCGTCTGTCACCAGGCTGTATCTCATGAACCGTGATAGTTAAACAGTTGAAATTTTCACAGATGTATTTTTGTTACTATAAATACTAAAAAAAACAGAATAAAATAAATATTTAAGTGGCTCCCATACAACAAACGTGATTTTTATTTTACCGTTTGTTGCTACGGACGGTAGGTACGGAGCCCTTCGTGTTCATTGAAGCAGGCCTGCCTAGAAGTAGAAGACCTATTCACTCTTTACTTAAATAATCCCAAATTGAGCTATCAGGAAACACAGACTCCAACAGGGAATTTTATTTCCTTAGCTGCATGCACAATGAATATGTTCCCTCAATCATTTTTTCCCTCTCCTAGAGAGAGGAGGCCTGAGTCCCAGCGGTGGGAAAATTAAAAGGCTGATTATGCTTATGCTAATCATTTTTTAACTATAAATCCAAAAACTTATGATAATTTCACTGCTAGTGAATTTCAATTATGCATCTGAAAAAGCCTTTCCCCGAAATCTCCAAGCTTTTATTAAGACATCTTCTACGTAACCGTAGCCAATGGTTGCTTCTTAAAGTTACGCAATTGGAAAGTTCTACGTTTGTTTATTTTCACATCAGTGGATATGTTTTACGCAAACAATCTAACGTCAATCACGACTGATTCGCGGTAACTCGCAAGTACAAAAATAATCATTAAACAGCAATTACGGACAACTTCAACTCCTTGATAATGACTTCAATAACCGACAGATATGGACTTGGTTACCTTTCTATTTGTATACCTCGACGTAAAGTGTATGTCTAATCAAACAAGCCATTACAGAAAATTTTACAACATTGCAGAAATAATCTCGAAGTTTGAATGAGAGCCTTACTTAAAAGGGCTTTTCAAAAGGAGTTATTGCAATATAAAATAATCGTAGCAACTACATCGCACCATCACTCTGTTTATAATTTTGGTCCTTCGAGCCGGATCAATGTCACGACTCTTCGAAAGAATAATTAAAATCAGCAAAGCTGAAAAGAAGTATTTATTTCCAAAAACGAAACTTTATCACAATCGAAATTGTATTTTTCATGCGAAAGAAAGTCCGTACCTGACCAGGAATAAAATAAAAGTGTTTTCTATGTTCGCACCATTACGCTATGGCTCGCATCATTATGTTCAGTTAGTCCCCGTGGCCATTGATTATTATGATGAGAATGGACCCGTGTGTGACTTAGTGCAACTAACTAATAGCAGGAAGTTCCCAGTTTCCACAGATGATCTGCGAATATTATATGGCAATGTGAAAACATGCATTTTATGTATTAGTAGTGCTGTCGCTGATTTGGTGTTAGGGGAAAACGACATTTCGTCTTTGTCGTATTTAATAGTAGATTATTTATTAAAACTTCATGCAACATAAAGGCACAAAGGCGGACTTAATGCCTTAGGCATTCTCTACCAGTAAACCAAGGGTAGTGAAGAGAAAACATGGTAGGTGCATAAAAAAAAAGAAAAGAATAATACGAAAACAAGGGATCAAATAAAAATGAAATATATACATAAAATAAACATACACAAATATCGGGATAAAGCAGTTTCTTTAAGTCGCGGGCGGCATGTTGAATTCCGAATGAAACGAAGGTTTAATCCCAAACTGAGGGATTGATATAATTAACTCCCTATTGCGAAGGAGTTAATATAAAAACTTGAGTGAAATGAGAAATACCACTTTATCCCCGTGTTAGATACTCTACTTTTTATATCATCTCTGAGATAACTAAAAGACAATTTACTAAAGTAAATTATATATTTGAGTAATTATTTACAAGTTAATCTTAACTATCACTTGAAATGTTTTGAGATTCAAAACAAACAAAATTCACTACTCTAAGATTTTATAGTTTTAATTTTCTATCGCTCCCGTCTTCGCTCGTTCTTTCATTACTTTTTTTTTAGAGACTCGTCAGTAATCACTTTTTATTCTTTTATTTTTTTGTTAGTGGCCAGTTTGATTTTTGAATAAACTTGTTTGATGCACGTACATTTTAATTCACATAGTGTTTTTTTTTTTCGTCATAATGATGTTTTTTGACGTTCCAAATTCAAATCTCATTATTCCCTAGGGATCACCGATATTACATTATCTCCCTAGATAGAATGATGAAAGTAATGGTTTAAGTGATGGTTGTATGACATATTAAGGTTCATTATCGAGCAAGTGGTGTAAAAAAAAAACATTTTACATTTAACTTAAAATTTCAACGCCAATCAAAATACTTTAAATTGTGTCGCAGGTAATTCTCTGTCTTAAATAAATTCAATGTAAATTAAATTAAGATTAGTAGCGGTATTTCTGACCGTCACCTTAATTAATTACATACATGACCAAGATAAAAACGAAAAAACTCACTTTAAAAATATGCCCGAATAATCGATCAACACAACAAGAATCTTAAATATTGTAACGCACTAACAAGTACTTATGCACTTAAATCTTAGGTTCCATGGTAAGTAAGTGGCGAAAGATATTTTCACAGGAGATTTGATAAGAGATAGATAAATTGAGTGTAACGTGAGAGCTTACGGCCTTTGTAAACGGGAGCAGCCGAGGTGTGTTATACAGCTTAATTGATTTTGACACAGTGCGTAGCGGTTATTGTGATTAAAGACTGGGATTTAGCCTTAAAACATTTCGTAACATCCCGATTAAAATTTGACTGACTTTTTACAGGTTCATACCCAAATACAGCTTAAATTAGCTTGGTTTGATGTATTGTTAGGTGGCGATTAAGAGCGGTTCAAAAAGAAAAAGGAATGGAGGTGTTATCCTACAGACAAGGATGAAATTCTGTGATTTCAACGACAAACAGCAGCACTGGTTGGCAACAAATGGCGGTACTAATATTCCAGAAACAAACACACAGTAGCAAAAGATAGTGCTGAATTTAAAATTAGCTGTACTAATTCTAAGACAAATCATTCGAGCATTTCTGAGTAAACACCTTCACATTTTCGCCATTCTTTTTTTCCGATTGTAAATCATCAAATAACTCTTTCCGCACTGGTTGGAGCGGCGAGAGAGACTATAACTGACTAAAAAGATCCAGGGTCATGATAACTTTTTTGAACAATCCGGCAGTTTACAATTTTGCCTTAACTTTCATATAATCAAAACCCCAATCGCTCACTGCTACAATCTCCATCAATATTGAA
Organism: Mythimna impura; assembly: GCA_905147345.3. Taxonomy (NCBI): domain Eukaryota; kingdom Metazoa; phylum Arthropoda; class Insecta; order Lepidoptera; family Noctuidae; genus Mythimna; species Mythimna impura. The sequence goes on along the minus strand of LR990356.1, from coordinate 12,747,380 downwards.
CACATGTCCATGACCGCTAAAGGACCTTAAGTGAACGTGTAAGTCATTTCAACATCAGATAACAATAGTGCATATTATTTACCTAAAGGATGTTAGGTTACTAACGTTACAATAACCTATTTTATTCCTAGGGTACCTAGTTACTAGTCACAATTAGCATTATAGTTTCTCTTATGTTGGCGAATCGGCATGCAAATGTGAATGACATAGTGGGTTTAAACATAGCGGTCGTGCGCAAAATTTTACACGTTGGAAATGCATGGCTTTGGTTTTGTTAGGGTCTGGGTTGACGATACAATACATTCTTGGCATTCAAAATGGAACAACATTAATTTTATTATGTTTTATTTTGAGCCCATGTTGTTCCCCTATTGGGTAAAAATCTCACTTTTATTCCTTCCAACGATCAGGATTTTCTTTGCTTCTTTTTTCTATGTCATCCTGCCATCGCCTTTGTAATCTTCCACAGCCTCGTATCGCTTTGTTTTTCCATTATTTTGAAATTGACGTCTTGACCCTATATTCTACAACTCTGTTTCCCCCGCTCGTGTCCAATTGACAGTTATCGGTTTTATTCATTGACATTAATCTAGGGTTTTCTTCCGTTGTCACGGTTACTGAGTGAATTTAGAGTGGAGAAAGTCTTCCTTCATAAGGACCAGTTTCTATATTTTTTTTTTTTTTTATTTTTTTATTATTGATAGGCTCGCGTTTGACCACCATCTCACCTGATGGTAAGCGATGATGTGGCCGACGATGGAGCACGCTTGCCTAGAAGTAACCTATTCACTCTTGACTATATAAAATAGGCCTTCCTTAAACGGAGCATCAGCAACGTTGACATGTTGCAAGTCCAGTAAAGTATTAAGTTTTTCTAAGTAGTTTTCCTAGTAGACGAATTTGACGATCATTTATCTAATGAATAATCTAATTCAAAATTCTTTAATTACCAATCCGTAGACCGTGAAAGTGATACCTTATAAAAATATATAATTAAACTAGGCGGTCCTGACAGACATTGTCCTGTCCGCAAGCTGGCTTTCATGAGGAAAAAAAAATTGAAAACCCGATTGCTTTGTGACCTACCGAGTTCAATTGTATTTTCAAACCATTCAGGAACGCACTCATATATAGACCCAAAATTTCATCCAAAACCAGTCAAGCCTTTTGAAAGAGTTAGGTGACAAACACACGTACAGAAGAATTATATCTATAAAGATTATAGAATTACCAGATCGCTTCATATCAACAAGCTTGAAGGTAGATGAACTCACACCTGCCCTTACCCCTTCTGGGTTTTCAAGCGTATCCGTAACATTATACGCATTTATCAAAACAACAGTAGCGTTCCACGTGTGGCGCATGCGAAACAATTAGTTATCTTTTTCTACTTTTATTACGAACTTTTTTACTGCTTTTTCCTGTGTCGGCACAAACAACATAAGAATGGCTTCATGCCTTGGCAACAACAGTGCTTAATAACAAGGACTGTTGCCCTAGATGTACCGTGTCATCATTCTCTTGCCTCCATCCCATTTGAGACGGGGGATTCGAATTCGAATTTGAATCATCATCTCAGTAGCTTTTCCGTGGTCGAATACTAGGCCAAGCATTTTTGCCATCGACACGCTATTATAGAAGTATTTTCTTAAAGGCAAGTTGTTCAGTGTTACGATTCTTTTTATTTTTTCCCAATTTTGATAGACTTTTCTAATTAAAATTCATCGGTGTTTCTTTAGTTGCCCTTTGCGTTCCACGGCCGTGGTGACTCTTTCGAATAATCCCGTAGCCCTAGTAATTTGTTTGGGCCCTAGAGTCGGTGCAAGTCATCATCTTTTTAAGTTACTTCACGATAGTCCTTATCTCAGTACTCACTCCCTTTCCAGCCGTCTTTCTCAGAGTCAATCCATCATTTATTGATATTTCATTCCTCTTACAGTCATCCCTATTTGTTTCTTGCATTTAACACAGTAATAATAATTATTTTATTTAATTTTGTTACGGAATTCACACTCACGATAATTGGCCAAAATGCGATCGTGTGTCTGAGCCCTAAGCTGAGAGAAATCTGTTATTTAACGCCCCGTGTCCGCAATTTACGAAGGAGATAAGCTGTTTATATATTCTATTTTCTCTTTCATTGCCTTAGTAAGACGACGGATGTAGTTTTAAGTATTTAGTGAACTTTAGTCTTACGTGCGTAATGCTCCTAAGTTTTCAGCCTTATCAAAGTCATGTAAAGTATATAAGTCAGGTATATTCGGGTTTCTTTTAGAAAACTGAAGTGTAAATCTGTATGCTTTGATTTAAATGTTTCGTATATGTCCTTGAGCATTTGCTAGTAGATTCGAGTTTCTTGCTGTTGATCTTGCTGTTGACTGTCGTATGATTTATTTACAGGGTATATCGGAAATAGTATGTGATATCAACTGAAATGAACGACTTTCTTAAAGATAGTAAAAAAAATGCCTCCCCCATTTTAATTTTGACTATCCAGCTTTGCTTCTTACTTTGTACAGAGACCATTTTTTTGGGAATTGACTATGATATCCTTGGATAAAATTGTTCATTTCTATGAGCAGAAGCAGTATTTATAATATGTCGATGCATTGTCGAACCTTTATAGGTAGCCTTAGAAAGACAAACTAAGGAGTTTATGCATTATGGCGATTTATCGCTTCACGTAGCAGGTGTATACTTAGTACGTGTGTACTTTCGCTGACACTGAACGTGATTACTTGAGAGCTGAACCAACAAACCATTTAAGTAATATTTGTCAAAAATAAAAAGCCTAATTCATAAGCTAATAATGCTTTTGTGTATTTAACGCACAAATACTTACAAGAGGCTTTGAAATATCTTATGGCGTTGGTCTGTGAAAACCCTTTCAAATCGGTATTTTTATGTCTGTCTAAACTATGTGACATATTGTGGTGTTTAAGCTCTTGATTTAAATATAATATAATCACTAAAACGTCATGCAATTTTATGAAAAAATATAGGAAAAAATCTCTCCTAGGGGAGGCCTGAGTCCCAACAGTGGGAACGTTATAAGGCCGACTATGCTATGCTATGCTATGGAAAAAATACATTCAATATTCAGGATATTTTTTTTTATTTCTATAGTTATTAGCACCACTATAAATCTGTATAAATATTGTAGTTGACAGCACATTGGTTACGAAAACAATAGGAAAATATTAAAAAAAGAACTTTGTGGCTACTTCCATGTTGTCAGTTTTATCTATAAATCAGTTGTCGGGAAAATGCTTTTCAAATACGGAAGGCGGAACGAAACGGTTCTTCTTGTATCATTCAACTTTCTTCTGTAACTTGTTTCGCAGGATACTATCGCGGTAAAAATACGGAACGGGAGTGGTCAGCGTATTGCATCCGGACATCCGTGCTGAGGTACAACGTCGGAAATTAACATGGACTTGCTGAGTGACTTAATGAATGGCACATTTCCCCATTTCTTTTACAGTTTACTGACTAGTTAGACATTTGGATTTCGCCTATAATAATTACTGTTCAAGTGCCACGAAAAATTACACAAAATCTATTTTTCAGCATATTCACCTGCTCTTTGATTGTTTCGCTGCGTATAAAGCAATGACCCGAAAACAATTGTATTTCTTGAGCTTGAAGTGCGTAAACCGCAACATGTAGGTCAGCATCTTTATCGCTTCAAAAATCGGAATCCGCAGCTTTAAACTTGTCCAACCAACTAGTTTGGTAGATGCACTCATCTCGACAGGACGTGTTTAAAAAATCCCACTAATGACAGGCCGCTACTCATCATTATTACATCAAGCAAATTAACACACTAACACCTCAAAGACAATCCGAAGCAGTCCACTCTAAGACTGCTCAAAAGCTACTATTAGTCGTAATTTGCGGGTGAGAAACGCGTCCACAGTACAATCTATTGTATTACTCGGGCTTGTTAACCATTACAGTTTTACCCACTGACACAAAAATGCATTTCTGAATAGCGATAATTGATTGAACAAATCACGACTAATGGTAACCACTGACCCAGCTTTCAATACGATTGTCTACGAAATCACTTCCTCATTTTCCAATTTAAGCATTAACTTATGAAGAAAATATAAAACATTTTGCTAAGTAATAGTATTTGTTTAAAACTTTCAATATTGGTAGAATATTATAAGGCACTTAGTTGGCGGAATGCTGGCGCCCCAGTAATCTTAAGTACTTTCTTGCTACTGAAAGTGTACGCTATGTACAAGAGGTCTTTTTGCAAGCCGATCTGACGATACGATTTATATGACTGATACGCCTACTAAAGTAATCTTTATTGAGTTATCTCCGTATGTTTTACTTTCTTTTAACTGAGTCATTGCTTTTGATAAGCTGAGAACGTGCAAACATTTTCTTTTGGTTTAGATTGGCCTCTTATATAAGTTCTAATATCACGTAAGTATTTTTTGGATAAAATACGTTTTGAATTGAAAGACGCAGCGTTTAACCAATGATGACGCATAATGTAACATCAATACGAATATGTCTTGTACAGATAAGCCACTGCAAAACCACATAACTCAGTTGTATTGCCATAGCAACAGCGCATAACTCAGTTTATACAAAAAACTGAGTTACGTGCTGCTAAACAGTGTATCTACTCCCCTAAAAAGTTTTAAATTTTGACATACGGGATGTTAGAACTAACGTAACGAAGAAGAGGTAAAAGTATCTAGTGATACAATACGTAGTATTTATAAAATTTATAGATTCTAATTCATAGTCTGTCTTAATTGTAGCACACAAACCTCATTTATTGAACAGGTGAACAAGGAACTCTTTGATGCATCCTTTTAACATTCGCACGCTACGCACGAATCCAATACTAATGTTAACGCTTGATACGAACTTAGAATCCGAAACGCAAGACCCACTGCCAAAAACGTGCACACGAATATAATTTGAATTGTGTAAAAAGCAAAGACTAAAATAGCGTGAAAGAAAAGTGTGCTGTTCGCAAAGCATGTGCGAAACGGTAAGTTTACAAACAAGGAAATAAAAAAGACATCTGTTTATACAACATTTTCACGCATATTTTGCTGCGTTTGTGTTCCGGATTCGGATGATAGTGTCTGGTGAAAACGACAAATTCCGTTAACCGAGTTATCCGGCGCAAGTGGAGCGCTCGCAGGGTAAATAAGTCAGTACTTGGTACACGGTCGCCACTGGCTTTAATTGTGCAATCCATCATCATGCTACATTATCTGCTTTTACGTAATTTTGATCACTAGCTTTTGTTTTTCGGTTGTGATTGTGACGTTTAGAATTTCTTTTTGCTTGTTGATTTAGAGCTGTAGAGTTGGTTTTAATATCCGTGAGAGAGACCAACTTAAAAGTTACAAGCACGAATAAATATCGGTCTAAACAATCGTATAAACAGACTTTGGCATTAGGATCAGCCGATCTACGATGTTGATCATGAAACATAAGTCACCGTGAAAGCTATTACACAGAAGCCAACGGTGATCAGTCTATTAAGCCGAAATCTCTTGAATTTCCTACAAAAGCTATAAAAAAGAAAAACCTTCGGTTAATTGGATCATCACTAAAACGTGGAAAGAAAAGCACTTCTTTTTGCATTTATCGTAAAACTACAGTAACAATAAAAGTAGGCTGAAGCAAAGTGAGACGCTAATGAGACGATTTTACGAGCAAAGATTAGAAAGATTGGCAAAGTAAAGAGAGCTGTTTGTATGGATAAGATAATGAAAGAAAAAAATTAAAAAATGCGATATTATTTGAAAGTTACCGTGGTCCTGGAACGCAATGAGCAACTGAAGGACCACTGGTGGGTTTTAGACAGTGAAATTCTGACACTCCCAAAACCCACCCAAAGCGGAAAAAGTTATTTGATAGCTTTCCGTACTAAAAAAAAAAACTGGGCAAGTGCGAGCCGGACTCGCACACTGAGGGTTCCGTATAAACTTTCCTATGTATGTATAGTTCAATTCCCGAATGGAGTCTCGAAGATTTTTCCGTGATTTTTCCGAACCGCATAAAGTGTTTTTTTTTTGTGATGTAACAAAAAATTTACTGTTTTCAGATTTATTCCTGTTCCTGTACTACAAGACCTTGCTTTATGCCAAATTTCAGGATTGTGGGTCAACGGGAAGTACCCTATGAATTTTGATTCCCATTAGAGTGTCGAAATATACATTTTTTGCGACATAAACGGCCGTATCTTTTTTTTAAAATTAACTTAGAAGTTTGATTTATTCACAGCTTCAAGGGACTGCAGACCTTAGTATATGGTTTTAATTTCAACTCGATACTTCCACGTGTTCCCGAGATGCAGACGGACAACAAAGTGATCCTATAAGGGTTTGTTTTTTATTCTTTTGAGGTACGCAGTGGCGGTACCTTCATACAAGCAGAAAAGCCAGGCATGCCTTACTAAAATGCTCGATAGAGAATCAATATCAAACCCGAACTATTTAAAAGTTCGCGCGCTTTAATTCTTATCAAAATAACACAAAGTATCTACCTATGCCACACTAGGTACTACACAGCGCGCGGAGAGTTTCGCATTGGCAGCATCTACGCGAGAGCTATATCTATCTCGCTTACACGTACCGGCTTTTACCGGGCTTTCAAATACTATCTCTGTCACTTTCGCACTTATAGCGATGTGCCGTATAACGAGTTAGGACCTTATGCGTCTACAAATCGATCAGTATGGAAGATTTAAGCCGGGCATTCGTATGAAGTTGCTCGCGTATGCCGTTTTAGCGACGTTGTGAGATCTTGGAGATTTTTAACGAGTTTGGAAACTTTTTTAAGATTTAGCAACAATAAAAACTAGCGACTTTTTAAAATAACGAAATTAAATATTCAAAAATAAAGGCAATTTTTTAGAACTGGTTTCGTTAATTTCAAAATACGATGTCGTTTTAGAAAAGCATATGCAGCATTAGAAAAGTGACAAACCGGGGCCGAGTTATTTATCTAACAAAATTCAAAATGATATTATTCATTCCGTAGCCGATGTGATGCAAACTTGCATCGATTACGAAGTTAGGCAAACAAAATTTGTTTCAATTATTATTGACGAAACCCCCGATGTTAGTCATAGAAAACAACTGTGCTTGATTCTCAGATATAATTATAAATGAAATTCATGACTGTTTTTTGGGCTTTTAATTTATTGTACCTAATCAGTAGTTTGTGAGAAAATTGCGATGATACATACGTAGGTACCTACATACTCAGTCGAAAACTGAACTTTCTTTTTTTGAAATCGGTTAAAATTTTATTGGGCTTGCCTTATTTTGAAACCCTAGGCACGCCACTGGAGGTACGGAACCCTAAAAATGAGAGTGAACTCTTATCTAGAACATAAATTTTACTAAGTAACATTAAATTTCAGAATACTCGCCTCTAACTGTTGGTCCTTTGATCCCCAATACGGACACATTTAAAAATACAAAATCTGGTAAACGATTCTTTGCTCTGTTATGAGCATCAAGTGGAAGAGAAGTATCCTACTCTCAATAACATCACGTACTAAGCGAGAGTTTATCAAGAAATGACTGTAAATTCGAGAAAAGTAAATAAATTAGCAAAGAATTTGCAATACTTTTGCTTTTATTAGACCACGGTTAGCTACGGTTACTAGACGTCAAGATTACCCGCTTTTTATATCTTATCTTTGCCTTTTTCCGTATTCTGTTTACTTTACAAAATTAGAAATGTTACAGGAAAAGTTTTAAGAATTTGACCACATTCTTAAAACCTGTGAAAAGATGAATGGATAGTGTGAAAGGTGATACGGCAAGGAAGAATATAAACACTGAGATATCGACTGGAGATGTATCCAAGATAAAGGCTTTGCATCGAACCTCGCTAAAGGGCAGGAGGACAGTAGGTACCTATATGTGAATAAGGTTGTATAGTAATAAGCGGCGGCGACCTCTAGCACCTGACCCTGGTTCAGGCCATGGTCCAGAGCGAGAGGGAATGGGAAGCGGTCGTCGCCTGCTTCTGCGAAGCAGTAATGCTAGCGAATGAACGGCTAGGAGATAGAGGACGGGAATCGTCGAAGGGGAAAGGGCGATACCCGGCCATCGTAGGCGCGAACTTGCGGACGACGATCAATGAGTAGCTCACTGTCCGGCCGTCCGGAAAGAACCGAGCTCGAGTCTTCGACGGTGCGTAGTGTTCCACGCGCGCCTGATAAAGATGTCAGTGAAACCGTAGGAGCCGATGTCCACTAGAGACACGCGATTTTTTAAAAAGTTACCATGGCCTGAAAAGCAAAGGACAACGGTGGATTTTGGCCAATAAAAGCCTGTTCTGTCTGTCTGTCCTTCTCGCTCCACCCTAGGGCCTAGGTCTGAAGTCATTTGACGATTTTTCACCTCAAAAAAAGGCTTTCGAAATGAGTTCGAACTAAAAAAAAAGAGAATGTAAGTATAGTGCGCGATGAAAATAAATGAATACTGTGGTATCAGGAGATAAAATTGCGGGGGAAAACACACGCTGCGTGTGGACCTAAAACTTAGAGCTCAGGTTAGGAGCACGATTATATTCGACATAATTCATTGTCTTGATAATTTTGAAGGCGTCTTACACAATCAATCAATTCACTGTCGTCGCACACTCAATACAAGTTCAAGCGCGCACTTTTTACCGTTCGCGTTAATCAATCTGATCCGCATGTTAGATCAAGATGTGCTTCAATTACTGAGCTTCTGAACTAATGAAAGGTAGATCTATCTTGCACAAGAACATTTCCCATAGAAATATCGCCAATCCCATTAAAACAATGGGCTAAATAAACTGTTATAGTGGTTAGATCTTTTGTTTATTCTTTTAATTATGTTTATTCTTTGTATGTACTCACCGAAGTAAGTGCACTATTTTAGAATACTATCACACTAATATTATAAAGGTGAAGTTTGTGAGTGTGTGTGTATTTTTGTTACCCTTTCTGCTTTCAAGTTTTTTTTTTCTCAACACAAATATAGTTAGACGGAGGTTGTCACATTAATAAATATAATATAATAGGTGGACTGAACAAGGCCGCGTGGCAGATCACCGATGCGATGGACTGACCAAATAAAAACGGCTGTTGGCGGCCCATTGAACGAGTGCACCCGGATGACTCCCAGCAGGCAAAAGTGGGAAGTCGTGCGGAGTACCTTGACGGCTTCCGGAGACCTACCTTCGTGATAACCATGACCACTCTGGCAAGAGTGAAACGACCAAGAAGAAGATCACGGCCCAAGTTTCACGCTGAAACGGCTGAATGGATTTGTATAAAATTAAGCACACATGTAAAGCATGTCCTAGAATAGCATATAGGATACTTTTTATCCCGGGAGTATGTCCATTTGGGACCATTTTCTACGCGGGCAAAGCCTTACTATACTATTATGGTTTAGCACTAAAATGAGTGTACGAAAGTGTGTGAAATGCTTATTTAAATATCAAGTCGTCGATACCGGTGTGGAGAACGTTAGCTGACGGTCCATAGATAAAGATCGTTAGCAGGATCTTTATTGCTTGTCCACTATTTACGAGGCATTTGTGTAAATTTTCCATATATCTTAGCCTTCTGTAAGGCTCAGTATTATTATCTTTACAGCAGCATAGCTTAGACGGTATTGTATGAAGCTATTAAAGATTCCGCAGTGCATTTCGTAAATGTTTGATAAACGCTAAAGTTCACGCGCATAAACCTTGCCGCGTTTAAGGTGTCTATGAAAACTAATAATGTTTTATTGGCACTAGTAAGTTTTGTGATAATTGCCTTTATGGTGGTACGGCTAAATGTGAAATTATAGCTCTTACTGGAAGTCAATAAATCTAACTATCTATATTTACTTAATGAAAATGGATGACAAAATGTGTTGCAAAGCGAAACTTGAGAATTTCTGGACCAGTTTGGATGAATTTTTTTAAACTTTTATTTGACCATTACATGTTTACTGTATGGAATTTAAAAGAGACTTTGACCTTGAGTTTGTTTCGGTGTTTCTTTTCAGGGTAGTCAGCTAGAAAACACCGGCCTCTTCTAGTTTAAACTGAAGAAAATAAATGACGTGTAAAAGTGTTTTTTAAAACCTATATCTAAAATAAATATAATATATCATTAGTTTAACAACTATTTTTTGAAGACTCAGGAGTTTTTATGAAGAGAAAATTGGAAAAAATGCACAAATAACCGTAAAAAATACCCATTTTTCTTTATTACATTCAAACTGTTTCTAGCAGTCAATATTAGGGTTAGCTTTCAAGCCTTTCTATAAACAACTTTAATTTATCCGTTGACCCTGCTGTTTACCCACGTTTTTGGCTACTAATCCGCTCCTTTAGGTCGCAGCGTGATGTTATATAGCCTAGAGCTGTCCTCGATAAATAATAATAGTATAATAATAATATTTCACAACTATCACACAACGCCATCTAGTCCCAAACTAAGCAGAGCTTTTTTTTTTTTTTTTTTGTGCTATGAGTACTAGACAACTGATAAACATACTTATATATTTCTAAATACATATCTATATATTATAGATAAATTACAACCAGACACAGAACAAATAATCGTGCTCAGGAACATTTGTCCTGGGTGGGAATCGAATCCACAACCTCCGGCGTAGCAGTCAGGGCCACTGACCACTAGACCAACAGGCCCGTCATAAATGGGCTATCCAACACTAAAACAATTTTTTAATTCGAACAAGAATCAGTTGCTCCTGAGATTAACGCGTTCAAACAAACAAACTCTTTAATTTTACAACATTATACGTATAAATTTGTATTTTTTTTTTCTTTTTACGATATAACGTTTGTGACTGAAAGACGTCTGTCGGGTCAGTTAGTTTTCAATGTTTGTCTGGTCGACATTTTTCTGTACTAGTTTTGTACTGCACGAAGTCCGCGGCCTAACCCAGACTCACTACAAGTGACCGCTGACCTTAAAAATAAAATTGCCTAGCTAAGCTGGAAGTCAAACAATATTGGAAATGAAATGGAGCGTACAGAACGACCTCAGTCGAGCATTAAACGATTTGCGGTCAAGCATTTTTGATACAAATTCTGGGGACAGACGTGCATCGCTGTACCCAAAGCGAATTTCAACGGCTCTGATTGGATAACGGGACTGGGTGCTATATTGATAAACCACAGGGAAAATATACGCGAAAATTTTATTATAAGTCTGAAGTATGAACTCATTAGCTTGATTATAATACCCCATGATCCACCTACTGTAACGGCACAGTATATTGGCTATCCAGTACATGTGATACTAAGATTAATTAGTCTATTACTTCGAATCTTCGTGCAATATCTTAGTTACGGAATTTATTAGGTCGTATTTTAATTAATGACTTTCTGCAAAGTTATTTTCTGTACATGTACTAATAAATCCGACGATAAGTAAGGTGTGTTTAAACATTCTCAGTTAAGTATTATTGTAAGCAATTTATCCAGGAGTTTTCATGTACATTTTCAATGAAAGAAGACGGGATTTAGCAACTTTCCTATTAAACTTTCTTAGAAATTATTTTATTGTTACAGAAGTCAAAGATTTTAGCGTTCAATACCAATGTGTCATTGATGTGCTGTCTAAAGCAGACCCCAGCTTTTGTCCGACTGCCACTTAATATCCCACAACGTATTATATATTATAGTACATAAGTTAAGTAAATTTTATGTGAGCAACGTTTACATAAAATCGATAGTTACGTGAAGATCTAAACAAATATTCATTTGCGAAACGGTATATAAAATTACCACCCTAGCAGCAATTTATTTCTATAATTAACCATTACGCAATCATCTTTACATAAAGCGAAGATACGTTTATAGAAAAAGAAAATTGAACAGGAACTACAGCGGCTGCATCTGCTGCGGCGTCCGTAGGGCGGAATGAACTGGGTGAACGGTGGCGGGTTCTCTTCAGCGATCGCGCGCGCAGTCCCGCTTGAAACGTCGTCGCGGCCGCACGCGCACGACGCGCCATGAATCGTCTGTTGATCGTAGTCTTTGCGCTCGCCGCCCTCGCGACCATCACCGCCGCCGATGACCCGCCGCGACCCCGCCTCATAGATTTTAACCCCTGGGCATGGCTACCCTCAAACCGAAACAGATCACCCTCAATTATGGATTATTTTTTCCCTCCATCCCGCACACCCAAACAATCAAACCTTGACCCACCCGCTGACCGAAGACCCCCTGAAACTACATCACACACTGTCGAAAACACCCCCGCACCCACCACCATTGAGGAACGCTCTACTACTTACGCGAAAAAAATATCCACTAAAACTAAGTCAACCGCACCCGTGACAAACCCGACCGCTACATCACCGCCCAAAACGAAAAAGTCCACTCGTAAGCCTATCGTGGCTACGACAACCGAGGTAAAAACTACACAAACTAAAACCGAGGCACCGCCGTCGACTACGAAAGATGCGACCGTGACTACGTACAAGCCGCCGACCAAACATTACACGATCCGCCCGGTTGTGCGCACTACGGAGACGCCTACGGTTCAGGACACGGAAACAACGCTGAACAGCGACAGCACGGAGACTGTGTCTGACTTTGATACTGTGGGAACTACGGCTGATGGTCCGAAAGAGACGGTCCCGACGCTGAGCACGGCTGACGAGACCCGGGCTACGGACGCTGGCACCGCGAGCACGGCCACCGTGGAGTCCACCACGCCCACCGACAGCACCGAGCCTGCCGACAGCCGCGAGGGATACCTGCCCCTTCGCGACAAGCCTCAACAGACCCACGTCAAGATCAACGAACAGACCAAGAAAGAGGTCAGTGATTTAATACTATTCTCTTTTTTTAAATTGTTCACAGTCTAATAGCTACAACTTTCCTAGTTTGTGTCGCCGCCTTGTTTTCTCGAAGAGATCGTAAATTTCTTTAGGCGAGGTAAACCCAATCGATACATAAATATTCGTAGCGCTGGGCACTCGATAGATGTAAAATATGTGACACAAAAGCTCTTTCCGATACAGCTTGTGAACTTAGAGCACACCGGCAGACGGGAGAGTACATAAATTGGAGCTAATGAGCCCTTAAAGAAAGGTTGCTGTGCATTCATCAGCTCTAAGCATGTTCTCACATTAGCCGTGCAAATTGCTATGAATTATTTATTTCCTAGAAACCCGATGAAGTGCATTACGATTGTAAAAAAGATAGAAACAAGAACACATTGTGTTACGCCCTGTGACCGTATGTAAACTAAATTATTACACGTTGTTAGTAGTTAGGCAGTTTCTAATGCACAGTAATGGTTGATAATGAACGTTTAAATCATTCCCACTAATCATCGCTCGAATTAAATGCTAAGTAATACTTCGAAGTAAAAAAATAATGTACGCGTTGCAATGAAAGTAGCTGCTTTTATTTGATGAACACTGGGTTTTAATTACAGTACCTACAGAACGCATCACGAGGTACTAAATTAAGCATAAAGAAGTAATATTGTTGAAAATGAACTTAAAAACGCGAGAAATGCGCTTAAAAAGACACCGCTGTTATTTATTGTTTGTACATCGACCATTAATACGAAGGTATTAATGGTCGATGTACAAACTTCTATAAATAGTTTCTTACTATAAGTTCTTACTCTATTAAAACAGATTTATTATTCTTTGACTACACTAATATCAAAATGACAAAGTCAGTTAGAATTTACATACCATTGAAAGTTAGAAGATTGCATGCCTCTAAGGATATAAATTCTTTACTTTAGTGTATGCAAACAGAGAAGTAACAGCATTCCAGTTTAGCATTTGAATATGAAAGTATTTTCACCATGACGCTTGCATAAAAAGAAGAACACTTTCCTCAGTAACAAATGCCCTGCATGTATCTTTAATATTTAAATTATAAGACGATCATAAACGTCGAAAAGTTATCATAATTATAGTCCATCATTTATAGATAATGTTATTCAAATCAACTGTGTATTAAATTACTGCATAATAGATTCTAACTGATATATAAAACATTATCCACAAATGTCCTAACACATCCGACACTAAAAAAATAATTTTGCATAAATCCATTAAGTCATAATTGCACAAAAAATAAAACAATGGAGTCCATTAAGTTAGTATGAAACAAGAAACGTAGCAATTGTTGAGTAAATTCAAGTATTTTCAGTCATTTGCTTACATCCAGAGATTCGACAAAAAATACAAGCAGCGCTAGACATGAGAAAAATGAAATTCTTGCAATAAGGGACATGATAATAAATTACAGTGACATTTTTAATATTCGATCAGTTTTTTGCGGATCATAAAAAAGAAAGAATCAACGTTCGAGTATGCATAATAAAGACTTTTTACTAGTTTCAGCATAGGAAATAATAAAGTTGTTTAAACATTAATAGCATAACAATACCACGCAAATAGAAACTCGCATCTAATAATGTTTTTGTCGATATGGAAATATAAAAAAAGTTAATAGAGAAAGCACTGGGATTCGGAAACTTCGATAAATCGCAGACAATGCACAAAAAAAGTGTCCAAAATCATATTGTGGCGGTACTTTCCTATCATTAGCGACTTTGTGGTCTGTTCTAACTGTAGACCCCGCAAATTCTTGGATAGAAACAAATTTACTTTGGACACACCGGAGACACAATGTGAACTTTCACTGTTACACGGTCTGATCCATCATCGGTAATGAATGAACATTTTCTAATGTGTTTCGTTGATGAATTGGAGTTAGCTGCTAATCGCTTTTCTGAATTTATCCGCAAGCGCATACATAATACCCCTTCATTTCTCGACCATGATATAGCTATGGCCATTATGCTTCAACTTCATTATGAATTATGATTTCCTAGTGTATAACAAAAGCTATTCCGAATAGAAATTGCATCGTATTACTAGCATTAATTTAGTTAACAATTTTGTTTGAAAGTAAAATATTATGGATAGTGTAATGTGTTTTTGAGCAAATCATAAATATTGAGAAGTTATGTTTAGCATCTGAGAGCTGCAAATTGATGAGTAAGAACAAGCATCAAATAGATAGAAAGGTAAAACAATTACAGCTACAAAATAACTTACGAACATTACTATGTTATCAAAAGCTGCTAATATTTTGCGACTCTAACATAACATAAGAAATAATTATAACGAAGGGAATAAAGACATTTGAGGGAATAAAATAAAAACATCCTTTTCCATGAAGGCTTGCTTAAGCAGGGTTTTAAATTCACCGTTGTTAGGCGCCACCGGGCAAATGTAACGGACTCGCGGATACGATGCGCCCGCGCTGCTTGACGTTCAGTTATTTGCATTTTAGTGTCGTTTATCCATAATAAACGCGACTATCTGCCGGTACAGCAGCATCGTTAACTTTTAAATATCCCGGTGTTCACTTACAGGAAGATTTTAATTGGGGCATGGAATTTACTTCATTAAACCTCTACGGTTACTCAACTCAATCGTGGCTTCAACGATATCCTTGTCTATAGTGTTAATGACTGTGATCTTTTAAATTTTGCAGGTTTACTGAAAGAAGGAAATTCATTTGATGCAAATATTAAATATTTTTCTTTCTTTGGTTTCAAACAGATTTAACTTATTGTCTGAAATTAGCACCAAACACAACTTGAATGAAATGGCTTTCGTAAAAACTATTTAAAAAAAGGTATATCTCATAAGGCAATTAATTAACCAAAATCTAAGCATACAAAACTAAACCAAGGCGTGAATTTTCTAATATAGTTTCAGTGGAATACTTGGTAAGTCATATAACCTAATCACTATGTACATAAACCTATTGTGATGCAGATACACACGGTGAAAGAATTTAATGTTGGGAAAGGTCTCCGAGCCGGCTTTATTAAGGTCGTTTAGAATTCCATGTAACAGTGGCTTTATTATATTTTATAGCCCGTGTTTGTTGAACTAGGAAGATTATCCGCGAAGATACGGTAGGCTTCATGGAAAGCCTGATTGCAGTGGCACAGTTCTTAAAAATTACAGTTATTGGTAATAAACGACGCAGAAATTAGGTATTTTTCAATTTAGAATTCCGTGTTGAGAGTTTGACAATGGAAGATATAGAGACACTGAATTGAATTGAACTCAGAACAGATAATAACGATGAAAAAAAAAACAAGTGATGTTATAACTAGAGAATAACAAACATCTGCTAATAAAGCCAAGTTAGATAAAATCACAGGAATAAATTTTGATGATTTAGTCCAAACAGAAGGTACGTGATATTTAATTCTTTGCAATACTGAACTCAGACACGCACGATTGATCGAAGAAAAAAATCACTTAAACAAAACTAATCAAACTCATACTTACCTGAATAGTTCAAAACAAAACAAATCTTCACTTTCGCGAGTGAAATGAATCATCAAAAAGGTATCGATGTTACTAATCGTGTCTAATTAATCAGTACGCATTACTTGTAGAAAGTATAGACGGATCTGAAGAGAAAGGGGCGGCAGACAGTACCTTAGGAACTGCGAATAGGGAACTAGGTTGGAATACTCGTAAACATAAATTGCGCTTAGTCGAGAGTGTTTCATGAGAGAAAACGTTTTTGTTGAATGGCCATCATAATAATATGTGATAAGGTGTTGCTAAAATATCACGCGCAATAAGTATAATACAAATAATAACCATTTGGAAAATATTCATCTTGGTGGCCTTTAATTGTGAACATCGATTACAATATTTAAAGGCCGAAAATGATAAAGTACGAGAAGGCCAATCTTCACAATCATGTTTTGTGCTAAGACATAAGCATATACATTGCTTGGTATTGCTTGACATTGCTTTTACTCTTGTCAATAAAAAACTAAAGGTAGCCAAACACGCTAGGGTATACCTGACAGTTTTGTCTGTACAGTTGAGTTATACAGGTAAACCGGAGCGTGTATGTTGCACAACTGTGCAGGTTTCCACACAAGCTTACCTGACAGGTGTAACTGTGCAGGTAAACCTGTCAGGTATACCCTAGCGTGTATGGCTACCTTTAGTAAATTTTTCGTCTGAATCGTATTCTGAAGCCGTTCTTACTAAGAAAAACATAAATCTAACAACTGAGTAAGACAAATAAACAGCAGCAAGAGAGATTGATGTAACATCGTCTACAATTGCATGGACTTAACCGTGTCCAAATGTATTTTCTTCTTAATAATCAAACTATTCGTCTCCAACTTATGAAAGCATGTCATTCTTACGTAATTCAATGCGCATCAAAACTTTGTTTTCTTTTGCGACAGTTTTATGACCAATTCGATCATTAGATATAGCATTCGACTTTCGTGCTCGACATTCCTACGATTAAATCATGTATTGCACAACATCCAACAGAATACTTCTCCATTGTGAATGGTAATTCAATTCTTACATTTAAAATAAAAGAACCGTCTGCTAATAATTGCAATCACGATGTAAAACACATACCTAGCTAGCCACATCAATTGGAAGTGAAACGCAAGAGAGGAAACATTCGCTACCACCGACTGTGATTTGATTGCTAAACTACTTGATGTAATAAATGTTTATTTTATATCAAGAGTGAAATAAAATTTTGATAGTACGGGTAATTGTGACGAGGAAAACTGCATTAAAAGAGAACGCGTGATACATTGCGCATTAATAGAGCGAGAGTAGATTTCAGAATATCGAGTGAGCTACATCGATGCGATCCGATTACCGATATCATTACTGACCACATTACTGTAGCCGCTAGCTGCACCCGACTGGCTAATGATATCCTTTCTCAGTTTTTGTACATCATTATTTTCTCCGGCCATGATTGAAGCGTGTACATAAATATGCATGGGTGAACCGACGCCAAGTCACGACATCCTGCAAGGGTTGTTTAGATATCTCAGTTGGTGAAAGGTTAGCTTCTTAGTTGTCCATTGTACTGCAGGTACGGTGAAATGTACTGGAAATTCTTGATTGCAAAATAAATTGCACAATAAACCATTAAGTCTATTCACGGACGCAATGAAATAAAACGTTGACTTTAGCACTTAATAACAGCAATAAAGTTATATTTTAAAATATTAAACTATTTTCATCAGAATAATTCTAAATCTATATATGGTAAACTAAAATACTACAAGATGGAGAAATAATACAAAAACAACATGATGACAAGAAAAAAAAATCTTTAAACGCATTCTTGTGGAAGTACAATTAGAGTGATAAATTAAAGGTAAGAAAAAAGATGTCAATATTTACGAGAAAGGATGACTTCATTTTAATCATAGAGTGGCAAAAGAAGCTACCTCTGATGTTGAGAAGAAAATAGTCAATACGTACAGGTTTCCGAAGCGTGTCGTAATTTGTGCTTCGTTCGTATGTGACCGACATTGAGTTCGATCATTCGTTCAAGGCCATCTGTTATTACATAAAGTGTCTCACGTAACTGTATGTTTGATTCAGATAATGTTGCATTAAACCCGCTATAGTAGGATACAATCAATTTATTATTCCCTGCTTATTTAGCAGCGTAAAATGTCGGCCAGACGTCAAGTGAATTGTGGTGTTTAAGCACGCATGTCTATAAATAAATGAATATAAAGAGATGTTTAATAATTTTACTTGGTAAATTGAACACAATAACAGAAGAAGATTTGCGTGTTGTAAGAGATGCCGCTAATATGAGAGATAGTTTAAAACCAACTGTACTTCACAACAGTTACTTTATCCGTATTTGATCCGTAGGATATACAATATTTGGTTGCGATATTGTTACCGCAGCTCTGAAACGCAAAGGGCTACTAAAGCTGGTGGTAACACTGGTGGGTAAGTGGGTTTTATTTAGTTAAAGTTAGGTATTCCCTCTCGCTCCACCCAGAATGGAAGTGGGAAGTAATTAAATAAATTCTAATTTATTATGATAACTTCTCAGAAAAAAGTATGTACAATGTTTTCTACAACATTTAAGATTTTAGAATAAGCCAAATCACAATATTATGAATTTCTCCGCGGCGTTGCCGTTGCACTTCATAATACAGTTACGATACTGAGTTAAAAAATATGAAAGAATTCTTTGAGTGTCACGAATATCACACCTGTCAAGAAAATTCGTGCTTATAATCCATTGCTATTTATCAGGGCTATGACCGCTTATGAATTTATTTTTAGAAAAATTATGTCTTGTTATACCGGGAGCGGAGTGCGTCCAATATGACATAACCAATTCGTTGGAGCCAATTACAGGTGGCAATCCGCGTCACGATTGATGGCGTAAAATGCGTTTATGCGGTACACTTATCAAGCGAATTCCACACGCGAAACTCGCCTTAGATAAACCGTTTACGAATCGGACAGTTAAGTACGAAATCGCGTTAAGTCCGTTGCATTAACCGTATTATCCTTGCTTCGGCTACTGATATACTGACAGTTCAGATAGCAGCTGATAAGTTGGAAAGTCTGGAGTTAAACGAATTAATAGAGAAGTAGCATCTTCATTAATACCATTCAACTTTAAAGCTACAATAAAGTATGAATCAGTAGAAGTAGTTTCAAACGAAGAACAAAGCAAAAATTTAAATAAAAATATTTGCGATCATAGTAATATAGTTTCTAGCTCTTCTGCAACATAATGATCAACTAAGATCTATAAAATGTACAATCTATGTTTACTTATCATTATGCTTCATCAAAGATGGTTTACCTCACCATAAATGGCTACGATTACTCTGCGTATTTCTTTATTTTTCGTTACGTGCAAAAACCTGTATTTGTTTAAATGACGACTGTTTCTTTTCATCAGCACCTACCGAAACATCGGCGTCATCAGAAGTTATAAAATAAATAGTTGCCACTAAGAAAGCGAAGCTAACAAGAAAATAATCGTAGAAAGTGTATAAAATTGTTTTCTTGTATGTACTCGTACTGTCGATAACAATTCGATTGCAAACATGGACATGTGCTGGACTCATTTTCACTGATGTGCATTACGCATTAATTTCTTTAATCGAACAATGACATAAAAAGCTAATATGTTTGTTCACGTTTCCGTAATCGAATGTTATGACGATTGTAAATTTGTTCGAGTTAGTAATGAATTATTTATGACACGCATTTTACTTCAATACAACAGTTGCGTTATCGATGACAGTGAGCTCACAAGCTCTGCAGGCGACCTATTGATCGTTGACTAAGAAGCCACGACGTTTAAATGTATCATAAAAAAAGTTATAGTAATACGACAAAAGAACGTGTGATAACTATTTCACGGGTATTTGAGCACAAAAACTAAAGTAATCGTTTTGTATGTGATGATCAGTATTTATTGTACGGTCGCTAAGTAGAATTGATTGAACTAGATTCGAAGGTCATTATGGTCCATGGATTGATTGACAGGTGATTAAGTCCACAATTTCTTAACTGAAATTAAATGTCCTCTATTTACATAGGAATTAATGAAGCGCTACTGTAACAAAACGGATTCAATGAGATCGGCTGCAGAATTTGCTCCAGAAAATAATAACTTTGGACTAATCAATTTTCCCACAGATCCGTTACAATTATATTACTACTTTAAGCAGTAGAAAGCAAAAAATAAGTGTGTTAAATGGATGGTCAGTGTTTGTAGAAATGATTTTCACTCTCGGTAAGCCGCGAATAATTACCTATGTATTCAGAGCACCGAGTGAATTGTCACCGAACACAGAATGTGTAAGTGTGAAGTCAACGTGAAACTGAGTTCAATATCAAAAGCATTATTTGTAACATTTGCTTTCTAACAATAAAATAGTAACGCACAACGCATTTTTGTGAAAGCAATGAGGCAAATCAAATTAAGTGCTGTAATGATGAATTTAATGCTCTGTATTTGACCTCAGCGTCAATATGATTTTATATTCATGGGAAATAAGAGTCTATTGTATGGCAAAGAGAGCAATGTCTGTGTTCACAGACGTTTTGAAGAATAATGATTTGCAAAAATGAAGTGGTTTTTTCTACTTCGTAATATGCTGTTGTTAATGGCAATGTAAATAGTAGGACTGGAAGACTAATCTTAGAAAAGCTTAAAGCTCTGTCATATAATGTATCTTAATTTATATTGTACTTACTAAATCTCTCAATAACATTGATTGAAGGCACCCTGCATCTTGAATTAAGGCTAATTACTAATATGAGTGCGTGCGGCACTAATGAAATTATTTTATTGGATTGGTGGCTATTTAATCGTGCAATCAAAGATTGTGATTTAATAGTAATTGGAGAGGAAACTGTTGCACGGGTTGCTGAGGCATAAGCAATATTTATTAAAGAAAATATTTTCACCGAAACCAATGAAGATAGGAAAGTTAAAATTAATAAAGAAAGAACTAGCTTTCCTTGTTCACAATAGCATCACAATCTTCAATAATAATATCAATAATGAAAAGAAACCGCACTTACATACAGCATCACGTTGCTATACATACCTGAAACAAAAGAAGTGAACAATAAAAGAAAAATGTAACGAACCAATGATGTAAGAACATGGCGAATTCTTGCTCACATACATAATACACTGCTATTATATTAGAAGCCTCGGGCGAAAGTTTACTAGCACTACTGACCTCTCTGTTCATTAAAAAAGATAATCGAAAGTGAAATTAAATCGAGATGAGATTAGTTCGGCGATTCTATCAACACATGTTTCGGTTACTCGAAGCCCTGAATTGATATTCTTGTCATTGCCAATGGGAAAATTTCGAACAATCCGAAATTAAATAATGCTTGATTAAGTAATTTGCCTGCAATTAAATGAGTGAAAATCCGTGATAGTGCATTTATAGATGGTTAATTATCTTTTGGAGTGACTGTTAAATCTTACAAAGCAGCATCACGAATTGAGTCGCTAGCATTTATAAACTTAATTAAAATGTAGATCTTAATTAACTTCGATGAGATTCATTTCGTGTTTTTAAAGTATTTGTCAAACCAAAACTTACTTCTACTCTTTTTTACAATCTTTCTTAAGACTAAGAAAGAATAACGGTCTACAACTTAAACTATTTTATTAATAACAACAATATTTTCACATGCTCTAATAAAATGAATGTTGTATAACTCACAATACTCACATACTGTTACACTATATCACATAACTTACAAGTTATATTTATTCTCACACAATTCTTTAATTAAAAACTCCGCTATTTCATAAGAAAATGTGAGAACTCCAGATTTCAGCACTGACGATTTTATACGGGTACTAACTTATAACATGTTACCAGTAAATTCTTGGTATTTGATGTCCATAACAAATGTTTAAAGCGAATATTATTGCTAAGATTTGTTTTATTACTGTTCATATAACTTGATATTTTGCTTCCTCGCTTTTATATGTGCCCGTAAATGTCCAACATTGAACGTGGGTTTGAGTAGACCGCAAGATATGTCAGGTACTGCTATAATCATGAATACTTTGCATTCTGTTATGACATCAGTAGACGCTACAGTTTATCTTCCTGATTTATTCTGTAATCGCAGCACCTCGAGGATGGATGGAGTTGTCTATTCGTGATTGGGACATCTTATTTTTCTTAACTTCGTTTTGTACATATCTCGTTTTGCATTGATCTCCGGTATTAGATTTCAGTTTTAAAATATGTTATTTACGCTTGGTTTTATTGGAGTTAGTATAGACAGTAAGATTATTAGTATTGTGCGTATAACTTAACAACACGTAAAATAATTAATAACGTTCAGTTGTGCATATCAATATCACTGGAAATGCGTCTAGGATTGGTAGTCGTTCTTTTTGACAAATCTAACAGCGAACCGGCTAACCAGTTAGTATGATAGCTGTAGAGTTAATGTACTTGCATTAGTCCTGATAATTAATGGCCGACATCGAAAGGTAACTGTGCTTAAAGGTAAATTAAACTATGATGATATAACATTCGTACTTCCTATGTTTACTACGTTCAGTGCAGCTTTTAAACATATATCAATAAAACATTAACGCAATTAATCACTTCGTAGATTAAATACACACTTTCCGACGACGGAAGCTAGTCACTGGATCAATTACTGTGATATCATTGGGTTTGTTCAGGGCTACCCACGTTCTGTTCGGAACTGGTAGACGGTGGACGATAACAACCGGTCCGAGTATAATTATTTACCGTAATCAAACTAATGTTTCAGTAACATTATAAATACGTGTTATATCATCGCGATGGCTTCCTTAATCCGGTTACGGAGGATCACTGACATCTCTAGTAGTAACTTACTATTAAACAGAAGCTCCATTGATGACGTACAGTCATTCAGTGATTTTGATTGATTCAGAACCGGTTCGGAATACCCGTGGGCTATCATTTGCTGCGTAGAGTAGAGATCATCTGTTTGGTAATTAAATTATTATAGTGATAGGGAATGCTTTGATCGTGATTTATTTAATACGTGACTGCTTTATGATGATGGCATTTGATGTAATAAAACGGTCATAAAGTTACACTTTTTATATAGAAGACTTTTGGTTTATATTAGACCAGTCTCCACGATTTCTTCATCGTATGGTATATTAGCCATAAATAGTTATTATAGCACTGTTCTTGTTGCACATCCCACACTAAACTCCACAATTGACAAATAACTCTCGTGGTATTACCTACTGTAACAAGTAAGACAATGCTAAGTCCACAATACAATAAATAGCTGCTTTCAAAAACACGAGTTTCTACATCTTTCAGTACATTTTATGAGCTTTCCCGCAGCATGTACTTTGTATACAATAGTTTTCATATCAAACATCACGACCCCAAGTCGAGTAATGGCCTCCCGCAGTGAAATACGGTGTACAATGCAAATGTTAGATGCCTTGAGTTGTGTGATATGCTCAGGCGCATATATACCATGGAAACGGGAGCTTTCTGCAATTATTTGTGAACAGTAGGACGTTTATTCTTATAGTAATATTTTTCTTAATTGTCTAAGCTTTTACAAGCTGTGTAATTCTGAAAACATAAAGTTCTGAAGATTACTAGTATCGTTTTCGTTTTATGGTTTTGATTGTTCTTTGTGTCTAAAGCTAGAACCTATCTGATTTATTATTGTACCTATTCATTATTCTCATAGTAACATTTTTCTTAATTGTTAATAATTATAAAAGCAGTGTAATTCTAAAAGCATAAAGTTCTGAAATTATTAATACCGTTTTCTTTTTATGGTTTTAGTTTTTTTTTTTTTGCTGTGTTACAGCTAGAACCCTTCTGATTCATTATTGTATGTCTGAACTGCATTGTCAACTATGAGTCACATCAATGCTATCAATTCACATATTTTTGTGAATTGTTTTCACGAAACTGAAATAGGAAATGATACAGTTATTATTTTGATGAACTGTGTGAATTATTCAAAGCATTAAACAGTTATAGTTAACGACCTATTCAAAATAATATTATTTTCATTTAGTTTTCACGTGATAATTGACCATTTAAACCTGAATTTTCGGCTAGAGTATCTCAAGAGCTTTGCTTAAACTACTTGAGACTATTAACACATAAGTACTAAGCACTTATCCTACTTTTGAAGTTATAAAGTTAAATCCACGAATATTTTCACGTAACCGTTATCAGAGGTTACCGCAAAAGTTCTACTATCTCTTAGATAGATCTTTCATGTAATGGGTAGGCACGGTACATAGTGGTTTAGGTACCTGAAGTACTTCAAGGTACATGACTCAATTATAGTGGTAACCTCGAGGTTACTGGGTTAGTCATAATTGTAGGTTTTCTAAGGAAAGTACGTTTTCATGGCGGAATTTATGGGTTTTTTTGAATTGTATAGTTTTTTTTTATGATGCTGGCTATGTATGCTTGCTATGCTTTAATGATTAAGATCAGCACAATCATAAAGGTACCCAAATATCGGTGAAATATTTTGGTGTTTTTGAAAAGCCTGGCTGGTTGTACAAACTAAGTTACCGCGTAAGGCTTTTAGTCAGTAGGTAAAAGTCTAACGCTCCCTCTCACTGCATGTAGAGCGGGAGAAGTTATTTGATGTATACCCCTCCCCTCTCCCCATAAAAAGGGTCCGTATGCCCTGTAGTTCCTTTTATAAACAGAATTTTCAAATTGTTGTTGCCTTACATTTCAACCAGCCATATTATGAAACTGTCAACACTCAGGGCTTCTATGTCATTATTGGTTTGTCCACAACAGTTAAGCCTGCTCGTTAGTTTGCTCAATACCCAGTGCAGTGCGTAATTACTGCTTGCGAGCAGATAATAACTTAATAGATATTCTTTCTTTGCCTCCAGTCAAATACTTGGACGTGTGGCATCTTAGGATAAATGCCGAGTCCATAATTATTGGCATGCTTCAATGGTTTATCAATTACAAAAATAATTTAACTCTACAGTTTAAAATCGACAGTTTAGATATTTCAGATATTTTTAGAAAATCGTTATTGATAACATTGAAAGATTTATTTCAGCTTACCTACTGTTACGGATAGTTTAGAGGAGATCTTATTACCAGTACAGCTTTTTTTTTCGGTGGGAAAAATTTTCAGCCATTGCCTCGCGCGTGCACGTGCGGCCTCGTCCTTTGCTAGCATTACTGCTTCGCAGAAGGAGGCGACCACCTGCCACTCCTCCTCGCTCCGGACCATGGCCTGTACCAAGGCCCGGCGCGAGAGATCGCCGCCGCTGATCGGCCCCACGAGGATACGGCGGTGCTCTGCCCAGGCGGGGCACATCTCCACCGTATGATCTACCGTGTCCTCCGGGCGGTCCACATAATGGTGACACCCGGCCGTTTCTTCCGCACGAATCCGGTGCAGGAACCTTCGGAACTTACCATGTCCGGTGAGGACCTGCGTCATGCGGAAGGTAAGGACGCCGTGAGGTCTTTTCAGTCACTCCTTAAAGAGACTTACCCCCATAATTATGGCGTGCCCAATACCAGTACAGCTAATCCGAAATGCCTTATTTCTTTAAAAAAAACTTTGCCCCACATTAGGAATTACTTCTGTCTCTCGTGGGTGCGTTCACAATCATGTAAACTCACATAAACAAGATACCCAGACCCAGAACAACTATTTGTTGGCCACATAACCATTTGTTCCGTGCGGGAATCGTAACCACGATACGCAGCGCAGCAAACAATCGCTCAACCACTGCGACAACCGCGCCGTCATCTCACTTGCTGAATTGTAGAAATGTGGTAAAACAATAGTAGAACCAATCCCCCACAATGCGTAATACAGCGATCACTTTTCAGATGAATGGGTACTTAGGGTCTTAAGTGGCAAATTATGCTATGAGAGTATATACTCTATATACCCAGTGTCTACTGCTTTTGTTTAAAGGATGAAAATAACTCCTCCCGCTCAGGGTGAACCGCGGGTAGTATGAAACTGAAACCCGGGGCCCTGGAACGAAGGCAAAGAAGGAACCAGAGTGGGTTTTAAGTCAGAAAAAGTCTGACACTATCTCCCGCTCCGCCCAAGAGCGCGATTTGTCATTAGATGATTTTCCACCTAAAAAAAAAGAGGGAGTGTCAGACTTTAAGCCCCACGAGCCCAGTCAATATTGCAGACAGCTCTTTGAGGCGCGCGTGAAACACAACGCTCCATCGATCCGGGGTTGGCCCTTACCGGATGGCGAGCCTGCCCCCTATTGCTCGTTATCCCCAAGGCCGTGCCTACAGTGACCGGGAATCACCCTGCAACTCCCGACGCCCGGGGCGTCTCTTGCAGCGACTGGAGCGTGTGGATATCCACTCCTTCACGGTTTCCACCACCTTAGTCCCTCGCATTGCTACTGCGCAAAAAGAGGTAGCCTTCGCCGATCGCCTTCACAGAGGCACGGCGGCGGTGCTCCGCCTGAGAGGAGCAGACATCCACCGTATGCTCTACAGTCTACCATGTCCTCCAGGCGACCTGTACACGGGCGTTTCTTCTCACCGAATTCGAAACATCATTGTCCTGTCAGGACCTGGTCAGACAGAAAGTGAAGACGCCGTGGTGCCTCTCTAACCACTCTTCAAAGAGTTAAACTTAAAGTCGCGATTGTGGCATGCCTAAGGATATCGCACCTTAAGGTGCTACAAGAAAGATAAAAATAACGACAAAGTGTGCTATAAAATTAATAAAGCCCAAATATGTAGTAGGTACATTTGACAGTAAAACCTTAATTGTGTAAACCGGAGCCTGATCCGATCCGAGCCCCGATCTTATCTGTCACGACTTGTTTTACTTTTCTTCGAAACAGTCAATTTGTTTTTATGAACACACTTAATGTTTAACGGGGCCTTCATATGTGAAGAGAAGTGTTAACTTAATTTATGACATAAAACATGAATTAATTTAAATAAATGGTTTTCTGCAGTGAATTAATTTAAATAATATGCATTAATTAAAATGTATTTCGAATCGGACTCCTGTAAACTCTTGTTTCTGTTTTGCGGGATCGTGTTTTGCTAAATTCACTTTACATACTAGGAAATGTTTTGGAATGAGAAATTTCAACTATAAATTGGTCCGTTAATCCTAAGTTTGGTCAATTAAAAGTGCTTTCTTAAAGAGATTTTATTGGAAAACTTTTCTATTTAAAGACGCAATCGATTATGTTTTTCTTTATTCTTTCGACCTTAGGACCACGTAAGAAATTTCACTTTTCTGCCCAAAAGTCCCTACCTACACAGAAAGAATTTCACCTTACCATAACCATCCCGTTGTTTTGAAATTATTTCTGAATTAAGGCTAATAATATGCTAATATTATACAGACGCTTCGCAAAATCAGTTGCGAATCTACTTCGATTCAATTGTTTGTTTGAATACCAATGCACTGAAAACACAGATAGCATTTATGAAGAGATGCAAAGATTTATAACCGGAACTAATGTTTACTTGTTATTGAGATGTATCCAATCTAGCAGAGCATATTACTAGAAGATAAAACGTCTAGCAGGTCTCTGTATCGTAAACCATTATAATGTATGTTTTATTGCTATCGATAAAAATATATATCACCTGATGGTAAGCGATGTGGTCGACGATGAACTACACTTGCCTGGATTATAAAAATAGATTTAATTTCGTAGAGGCATAATATCGATTGCACAAACTGGTTTCTGTGTAAATCAATCTCAACATATATATTTTTCGCATTCGCAATTTTTACTTAACTAGCTAAGATTATATTCTTACCACAAGACATGATAATATGGCCGTATTTAGGTATTGGATATTTTCATATACTTATGCGAATTTTTATTACTTGATCCTCCGTCTACTAATCGGTTTTGGATAGGCTGCACGGATGGTCGGATATCAGGTTTAGTCAAAGGAATCAAGTTGGAAATGACATTATTCCCGTTAAACCGAAGGGATTCTAAACATGCTGCGGTAGCAAGTGTTCTAACTATCTGTATGTGTTCTTTGTGCGATGATCTTTCGGGCATAAAATCCCGGTAATCGTAACACACATATAATCTGTGGCTAAGTACTGCATATATTGTTAACCTCCATTATGCCACAGCTGGGTAAAGATGTCATAGTAATTTATTGGTAAGGTGTCCTTACAAGTCATTTACAGAATGTTACATTTTAGTCACAAATGATTACAAATAAGTTAGGTACATTACAATGTTAAATAATAAAAATGTCAAACAAATAAAAGAAAATACAAGTAAACAATTAAATAGAAGACAAATCACAAATTAAAATGAAATCATAAGAAAAGTCACAATAATTTTCAGTCCAAATTAATATTCTCGTCAAAGTTAAACTAACATCTTCATTTTCATGTCTTCTAGCTTTTTCGGTCCAAGGGTCATGTCGGCAACTGGTTGATTGTTTTGCCCAAATCGTCCATTCATCTTCAACCGTGTCTGGCGCAATACCTTCTGGCTGCATCACATAGTCTATATAGTGACTAGGTAGATCTTACTTCACCCACTGCTAAGTGCGACATGGGTGCGATTAATTCAGTTAAATCCGTATATCCTTAATTGCTCTTCAATTTGTCGCCACTTTAACGGAAGAGTCCTGTTAGCAGGGCTTGTATCCGTCGATACGTTAATGTTTGTAATAATTTGATGAAATAACGGTATAACTGCTTGACAAGTTAGTTTATATCCTTTAAACGTGCGTGAATGTAAATAATAATTTATTAGAACGATAATAGTGTTACAGCTCCTCGGTGATAGCTATGGTTCTAAATACAAGAAAAGAAAGATTGAGTTTGAAGGGTAAAACAAGTAAGAAGACGGTTTATAGAAGAGAGTGCGTACAGCTAAGGAATGGAATTCCCTGCATGAGTCTGTGTTTCCTGATAGCTACAACCTGGGTATCTTTAAGTCAATAGTAAATAGTTTATTTCTAGGCAAGCGTGCTCCATCATCGAACACATCGTCGCTCTCCATCAGGGGAGATAGTGGCCAAGTGATAACCTATCAACAATATAAAAGAGAATAGAATAGAACAGAAGAACATTGCACCAACCACAAATTAGGCACTAAGGCGGACAGAAACGAATTAAGTACAGAAAGTAAGTAGAGAAGACCTCTTACCTACAAACAAACCATATCTAATTTACTACAGACGAAGCAACAACGGATACCAATTATAATTAATTTCCCTAAGCCTCAAAGCCCGAGTTTACTTGAAAATCTATTTGCAACCGTCATTATATTATGACCGTGCATGACCGAGAAGCGCTTTAAACAAGAAAATAGCAATGTATGTGGAAATAAGCAGAGGTACTAATTTCACTTATTAACTTCAATTTGGTTTAGGAAACCTTGGTCATGGATAACCACTTGATTTCCAAGGGTTTATTTAAATCTCTGTATTGTTTTGCCCGTGGGTGTTACCACTCCAGACAATTTTGTTTATTGTGTTAAAGATTAACGCAGTTCAAAAATCAGAAAAAATACATTGGCCCGAAAGACGCGTAATTTTCTGTCTGATTCTCAAAGATGCTAGTGCAGGGGCGACGAGATGCAGCGACAATAGAGATGCGCTCATTCAACGACTTTTAGTCTAACAATCGATAACATTGATCGACGTCGATTAACAGTTCCTACAGTATAACGCCAAAACTGTCGAACTAATTGAGGTCGATCATGTCATCGAAGGAATGTCGTTCCATTAAAATACACCCTTAAGGTAAATGGTTCAGGGTAGCCCGCGAAATTATAATGCTTTTAGTTTTTTTTGCATTATACAGGTCATTGTCAGGTTCTATGTCCATTAAAATACGATTTGCGACCGTAAAACAACTTATATACGAAATAGTGATGTGTATGTGGGTTTACATGTTTTTGAAGGCATCCATGATGCAGGAATTAAGTTCTAGTGTGGGAAAACGTATTAAAAAAAACAATTACAATTATCGATACAACTCTCTCAGTTCGACGAAAAACTGACTAAAAAAACGTAAGTTTTTTTTTAAATGATATAAACTAGTGCTTGACTGCGATTCCATCTGATGGTAAGCAGTGATGCAATCGTTGATGATGAAGCACACTAGTTTATTAAGAGCCTATTCACAATAGCCTTGACACCTAAATTATACCTGATAATTAATTGACCTGTATAATGCAAAATAAAAAAGTAAATTTCAATTTTTTTTGACTGCTCTGTTGGTCTAGTGGTTAGTGGCCCTGACTGCTATGACGGAGGTCGTGGGTTCGATTCCCACCCAGGAGAAATGTTTGTGTGATGAGCACAATCATTTGTTCTGGATCTGGGTGTAATTTATCTATATGTATGTATTTAGAAATACTTAAGTATGTTTATCAGTTGTCTAGTACTCATAACACAAGCTCTGCTTAGCTTGGGACTAGACGGCGTTGTGTGATAGTTGTGTGAATATTATTATTATTTCGCGGAGTACCCTGAAGCTTCTCCTTTAAAAAAGATTGCAATAATATTTGTATAAGTTGTCACTAATCGTGTCATGGCGCCTTCATATACCGGGTAAAGCTGGTTTCCTCAGACCAGTTTCAGGTTACAGACTCTTCATGTTAAACCAGAAATGTTTCATGTATGCATGAATGAACAGGTTGAATCACTTCTAATAAGAACAAGTCCAGTCCATCAAAACATGAACGATCCTTAGCATAACTTGTCAAAGACAGAAAACCGCTACAATGAATAAAAATTAGACTTGATCATTTACAAACGAATGGACACTAAACACACTCGGATTGACATTTTTCGCATTGAAATGTATCGATCATGCAAATCGAGTTCATTCCAAACATTTTAAATCTTTGTAACAGTTAAACCTATAAAAGAACGTGGCCTCTATATTC
This sequence comes from Mythimna impura, assembly GCA_905147345.3. Taxonomy (NCBI): domain Eukaryota; kingdom Metazoa; phylum Arthropoda; class Insecta; order Lepidoptera; family Noctuidae; genus Mythimna; species Mythimna impura. The sequence goes on along the minus strand of LR990356.1, from coordinate 12,716,090 downwards.
CACTTTTATTACAATCGCCGTCCATAAAAGAAAAAGAAAGTGCACTAACGCATGTGCGAAAAGGTTCAAAAGGGAAGTTGGTATTAGTCGCCCACAATTCAATCGACACTTAAATAAGTATGTTAAAATCTTTGCCCTAAAAAATTCAGCGTGACTAATCGAAAAGTTACTTAGCTTGTAACATTATGGGAATTTCAAACATGTTCCACATTGTTAACTGCAAAATAAATATGTTTTAGACTAAGATTGATACTTGGTCGACAATTTGGCTCGAAGTGTAAAATTGTTTAGACTTGCACTAAGTGCACGGTCGGCCAAATAAAGTGTCGCGTTATCTACAAACGGCACTTACAGTATTGACACGGTAATATTATCTATACAGTATTGTAACTCGGCCATATCTTTGAAATAAATGCCTACAGCCGCGCGGTACGTAAACATGCGATAGGGCTGCCCGCACTATGGCTGCCCGCCTCCAGCATTTTAATTACATTTGCCTACTTTGTGTTTCCATTTAGTTTTGTGATTGTAAATATACTTTTTTTATATAAACAAACAAAATACTTTGTGAATTGAATAGGAAGTGTTCAATATTTGCGACCGAAAAATATTTGCGCCTCGACTGAGACGTACCTACGAAATGCTTTATTATTAAATTTTAAAGTACAAAAATCCGCATTCTAAAGCTTAATTAAAAATTGTTTTGGGAAACATGGACAAGGTGGAGAAAAAGGAATATTTTTTACTTGGTTATAGATACCTGCAGCTACTTTACAATTTATATGTTTGGTTTTAAATGAAGCAATATTTATGTGAATGAAAAACAGCCAATATATCCTACTCGTCATATTAAATATATAAATATGTACTTGAACTTATTTTTATTGAAAATATCGCGCGGCACAGACGCGACTGTCTGCATCCCGAGCGCACCTCGAGATCGAGGCGCGTAGGTATAGCTCGCGTTTCGTCCGTTTGTATGAAGTTGGAATACTGTATAGATAATATTACCGTGATATTACCGTGGTATTGACGCAAACAGTTCGAATGACCGTCTTTACGTCAGTTCGGCCTTTATTGAATTCAGTGGAAATGTCTATCAACTGTTTACTTTACCTCACAAATTCTTGAGAGGCCCTATTAACATACTTTGTACTTTAAAGCGCAATCGATGCCGCATTGCTTTAAGACCTAATGAAATGTCAATCAATTATTGAAGGCGGTTATAGTACTATTAATTCTAATTGAAAGGCGCAGGATCTAAATTTATTCATGTTTATGGCTAGAAATAGTACACTAGAGATGGCTAGTATGATAATGATGGGCTATATATAATTATGATAGCTATTCAGTACCTTAGATCTGCAAATAAACATCGCTTAGGTCTGAATAAACTTCAAAAGTTTATCAGAAAAATTCGAGGTTCGAAGGAAAGCTTTGCTTTTTGATATTTTGATGAAACAACAAACAGTGAAAAACAGCAATTCCATCAAAGAACCAATATTATTGTAACCTAGACTTCTGCTTACCCTACCACGACAACACGCTCAAACATACATCATGCTGAAACTATCAAGCAAACACACTGGCAAAGTGAACGACTTGACACTTGAACCGTGTCTAAACGAGAAGTGAGTGTAAACACTATGACACTATGTCCACTGGAGGGCGTTCAAACGCAGCACTTAAACATCCACGAGTGGACAGACACTGTTGAGAATGAAGTGCAATTTGCTGACATGTACTGCAAGTAATACTGTTTTATTATGTGTAGTGATATAAGAAGTGAATGATAAGGTTTCGTGACTTTAAAAAATATGTGTATGTAAACACGCATTTACATTTATGTATTTGAAATATGTCAATAGAAACTTGGTTTAAGCAAAATTTGCAACCCAATTTCTGTTTTTTTTTTTTTTAATTGATATAAACCAGCGCTTGACTGCGATCCCACCTGATGGTAAGCAGTGATGCAATCATTGATGGTGAGGCGCACTAGTTTATTAAGAGCCTATTCACTCTAGCCTTGAAACCTAAATTATAGATGGACGGGAAGACCGCAGCAGGCAAATTGTTCCAGTCCTTCGATGTACGCGGTATAAACGACGAAGCGAAATGCTTAGTCCGGACCGTTGATGTTTCAACAACTTAAGGGTGGATACTCGCCGTACGTCGGGTTGTCCGTTGTTGTTGAATCAAAATAATTACTATGTGAAGCGCTGGGAAAGCTAGAATGCGCGGCAGATCCTATAGTAGATAGCGTGGTGAGCTAGACAAAACGAACGACCAGTGGTCCATATCAGCATTTGCCCAGCAGTGTTGCAGACTAACAGTGTAACAGTGAAATTAAAACAATCAATACAGATAAAGATTTGGGTCAAGTCTCCTGATGGCATATGAGTAGCACCGATTCTAATAAAATGCAATTCAAAAGGATTCATTAATTTAATTTCTGCCAAATACAGGAATGTCATTCAGGATATCTACGTATAAGTTCGCAGTCAGTAGCCAATAAATCAACAACAGCAAATTGATTCTGAATCCATCAAACATTTACAAGAACAAGTTCCAATTGAAAGTGCCGCGACTCAATTTAAAGTTTCTATTTAACAACCATTATCACAGTTGATTACACATTACAAATAACTGAACTTGTTTAATAGGTAACACATTGACGGAAAGCGATTGATGAATGTCTGATGTCCAATGTCCATACATTCCTCTCCGTGCGGTTAAATGACGCAAAAAACGGTTTGATTCACACATAAAGAAGAAAAAGTGAAGGTAGTGGTTCAGTGAAGATTAATTACTCTGGTAGTAAATAGCAAGATTTATCTTAGCTCCTATGCGATGTAAAAACTAAACGCATCTGCTACTAAGAAGTCGAGCAAGCTGTAATAGTAAAAGAGAGGACGGTTACAGTTGCAATAACAGATTATCTAAGACTCGTTATAATATGAACATCACTGATGTTATGTAGAAGAATTGCCAAACTTAAGTGACAGTGGGTAAGGCATTGCTCGCAGAACAGATGGTCTATGGGGCCCGAGTACAAGAAGACGCAGTATTGGAAGGCCTCCTACAAGGTGGACCGATGACCTGGTGAGGGTCGCAGGAATCCGATGGATCGATTGGATGGATTATTGAATATTATGTCACTATAAGTGAAGGAACACAGGTGGGTTTTAGTCAGTAAAAGTTTGACACTGCTTCCACTTACACTCCAGGACACCCAGGACTCATTTGGTGGTTGCAAACGTAAAAAAAAAAGAATCTGGTGGATGCAAGACGCACAATACCGGTCGTTGTGGCGAAATTTGAGGGAGACCTATGTTCAGCAGTGGACGTCTTTCGGCTCAAATGATGAATGAATGATGATGTTGTCGTTGTTAAATAGTAAATTATAGCATAAGTTTTCACTTTAATAAATTAAGAACTTTAACTTTCGCCATTAAATCTGTGTTGGGAAAATCCTTTCAATAAGCACTGTCATCTACATAGTTTGATATATATACACTTCTGGACACATCTATTGGCCCACCTTAGAGTTTAGGTTTCGATGGCCCCTACCGAAATATGATTGCTAGATTGAACAAAAACTGTTGATGCAGTTTTAAACCTGATACATTTTACCATCTTTTTCGATCATATTGTTTTAAATTTGAATTCAGAATACCATACGACATGGAGCTACGCCTAACAAGTCGATATGCGCCTTGTTAAAGGCAATTGATTTTTGAATAAAAAACATGTTTTATCAAATAAAGGTTTAATTTAATAACGCGTGTTGCCTCCATGGGCATCTACCACAGCTCTCATACGATTAGGCAGAGTTTATCAACCGCTCTATGAAACTTTGAGGGATCATCTCCCATTCCTCTTCTATGGCAGTTTTCAACTCCTGCATCGTCTGGGCAACTGGCTGACGAGCCCTAACACGTCTTTTTAGCTCGTCCCACATGTGCTCAATGGGGTTCATGTCTGGGCTTCTGGCTGGCCAGTCCATAACTGTGATGTTCACATCCCGAAGATATTCCCTGACGATGCCGGCCGCATGGGCTCTTGCATTATCATGCATAAAAAGGAAATTTGGGCCCACATAGTCCGCGTATGGTATCACGTGAGGTTCTAAGCACTCACGAATGTACCTTTCACCATTTAATGTTGGCAGCCGTGGTCCTGTAACAACCTCAAGTTGAGTTTTGCCGCTCGCGGATATACCGCCCCAGTCAGTCCATGAGCCACCGCCATAAGCAACCCTCTCTTCAAAGCAGCATTGTGCGAAACGCTCTCCCTTACGTCGGTAGACCTTCTTCCTTCCATCATTGCCATGTAACACAATTTTAGACTCATCAGAAAAGAGTACACGGCTCCAATCTTGCTGTGTCCAATTTAAATGACTGCGTGCGAAACGAAGGCGCGCTGTTCGGTGGGCTCGCGTTAGTTTGGGCCCATTAGCTGGCTTGTGTGGTACCATATCGCGTTCTTTTAACCTTCTCCGAACAGTTCGAGCGCTCACAGATACTCCGTGGAAGTCGCGAAGTTGGTTTTGTATCTCAATGGAGGTAAGGTGACGATTTCTCAAGCTGGTCGTCACGATGAATCGATCCTGCCTTTCAGTTGTGACCCGAGATCGTGGCCTTCCTTGGCGACGAACAAAGCCGCCAGTCTTTAGGTACCTCCGATAAACATTTCGGACCGCAGATCGACTTAAATTAAGTTGAGCACTCACGTTTCTTTGGCTGTGTCCGGCCTGAATAAGTGCCACAGCTTGGGCGGCGACTTCAGGTGAAGTATCCATAGATCATTGATAGAACCTCACCTTAATGTTAAGAATAAGTAATGTTTGTTGCAAAACCAAAGATATCAATCACTTTTTCAAGAATTAAATCCAAGTAAACCAATAAAACCAAGTTTTCTTAGTATTCGATTGTTTGATATCAACAAACAGGCTCCAAATTGTCTTTTGTTTCTTTAAATTCTGTGTTCCAAATTCAAAAAAAGACTATTGAATGAAATTGTGAATGTGCCAGGTTCAAAACTGCATAAAAACTTTTTGCTCGACCTAATATAAAATTTTAGCTAGGACCAAACGAAACTGAAAATACAAGGTGGGCCAATAGATGTGTCCAGAAGTGTATATATATATATATATATATATATATATATATATATATATCCATTGAGCATTGATATTACTAGAACTCATTAAGTATCATAACTATCTTCCGGTGTCAGTAAGAAAATCAAAGGGAAATACGCCTGGAAACCCCAGTTTTACCACTTCCAAATGATTCACTTAATTGATAAAACTATAGATGTTATCCAAAGGTTTGATGTCTGATCGGTTTTTAATTAGAAGATAATGTTCAGCTACTGGTCTTATCAGAGTTAACTTGACAGCCGACATGAAGGCTCGCCGTGTTATTTGTAGGAAGGACATCATAAACTAACGCAAATTAGAATAAAAAATGCTATGTCTAAACCGATTAATTGTGTTAACTATGTTTCATATTTTATGTCATCCGGCTCGAAGGACCATTTTTTCTTAAGAAACAAAAAAAAAAGTGTGATGTATTAATCTCATGGGCTTCATTAATCTCTCCGATCATGATAATATTTGCAATATTAAAAACATCAAAGCAAAAACAAAGTCGAATGTCCACATCCATTTATTTATTATAATTTATTGCGAAGCCGTAAACGCATCCATACCGTCGCTGCTGGAAGCGACGCGCCGAGGCAAGATTATGTCACTATTAGCATTAATCTGTCCCGTTCACTCGTCGCCATCTACATCTCGGCAAGACCTACCGTTGCGTACCAGTCAACGGAACAGTGTTCAATAAAGCACTGTGTCAGTTAGCGGTATGCACTTTTTTCTTTTCCCTGTCCAATCCACCTTGGTTGGTCGAACAACAATGACGAACTGAAGTTAATCTCACAAAATACACATTTAGTTCTTATTTCAGAGTTTCGATGACACAAAATACTGGACTGTAACGTTTCTCTGTTAACACAAAGACGCATAAACGCGTCATTAATTCACCTACACGTTAGAAAGTAAAACACCTCAAAATCAAACACAAAGGCGTTAAATAACAAGTTCACTTTTCGTTTCGAGTGTTTAATGATAGCATCGGCGATAAATGGCGAGATCTACAGTAGTAAAAAGCAGATAGTAGATACAATGTACTTAAATGGAAACCTCTCACTAACGTCTGTAACTGTAACTTGTAATCTAGTATGGCGATATCACTTCTGACGGAATGACTCGGAACTGTTATACGAACTGGCTGTATTATCATTCGCACTATGCATTACTACGGCAAGCATGCATTTTGATCCGACCTACGGTTATTTATCAAAGTTAAAGAATTAATGAACGTAGTGTGAGTGATAGCCGATGCAGGAGAAAACGTCATTAGCAGTATTTGGAGCATACGGACGTGGGAAGCTGTCATTCGAATAGTTATAATAACCGAGCCGAGTGCGAAATCAGAATAGATTAACAATTATACAATGAGTCGGTTTCTTTCGCTGTACATTGTTAATACGGATCGGTATAAATGATCCGGCGGAGGCAGGCATTGGTGGCGATCTCGGAAACGTGACCGCTGCTCTTGTTTGGATTGCGGTTGGAATGACTGTAAGCGGACGAAAGTTTCAACCTACATTTGGTCTGGCACGTATGTATCAGTGGACAGAATTTCCCTGCTTCGACGCGGGTCAAACCTTAATCATGCCAGAGTGTTGCATTGCGGAACGAATGCAAAGGTTGTTCGCGAATCACTTTAGCTCGCCAATTGAGTGTGCAGCTCACGTTTGCAAGCGAAATTCTCGGGCCATTGGCTCGTGCCGCCAAGTGGCTCGGACTACTAATGCGTTTGTTTACTTAAAACTCGGTCAAGTTCACGATCATTCATGAGACGCAGATTCACTTGCATCCGTAAGTTTCTTGAATTAAGCATTTCGGACTTCCTACTTTAGTACTGTCCGTGGAATACTAAAAGGTAAGATATCTTCGCTTTCTTCGAACGTTTCACCGACAAAGCCTTTAAAGGACTTTTGTTGTTCATTGCAGACAAGATAGAACAGCTACGCTTGTATCAGCACGCTACTATCTCGAACAGTTGGGATAGACAAATCGGGGAGACTCTGGAAAGCCTTTCTCTGTAAGCCGCTCACGCAGCGAAGAATCTACGCCCCTTCGATTAATCTAATCCGATGTAATTTCTTATCGGACCAGTAAAACGTGGGTCGAGTATAAGTTTCCTCGCAAACAGTCAACAGTCAACGTTTCGTGATATAGAGATGCGTGTAGAAAATTGTTGTAGCGGAATAATTTGTAGCGTTTTGCATATGCCGATAGGATGCGTTCAATTGCTTCCTGTCTCAAACGTTTATGTTACGTGTAATGCAACTTCGTCAAGGTGGTGCGGGTCTATAAAGCAGGATACTTCTAATAAATACTTTTCAAAATGTACATCAGTTTAATGACTTGAAATTTAAGATGTTTCAGCAAATACCTCTCTCCTATTCCAAATTCGATCCCAACTAACTTATATGGACAATTGTGTCTACTCCCATGTATCCGAACTAATGGGTCCCTTTTAAGGTACTATTCCTTCAAAATGAGGTCATACGCCCACCGGGCCAACGGTTACGATCGTGAGATACTAATGCACAATGCTTGACATAAAATAAATACAATAAATCAAGAATATGACTTTGAATGAAGATATTCGGTTAATTGTGTTCGCATTACTTTTATAGAGAGTGGGTGAATTGATGATAAGCGTCCGTCGTCGAGAGCGATATATCATAAGCATGAAAGTGTTCAAAAGTACACATCATAGAGAAAATTACAGCGAGTCAATTTATCTGAGGCATCATTTCAAGTAAGCCGCTACCTATGCTGATGTCAACTGACGGACGAGATGCCGCGGAAATTTATCGGCCGTTGCAAATTGTACGAAATGACACCATTCGCAACGAGCAATTTTAAAGTTATTAATTTTCAAGACTAAATTAAAGTTTTAGAATTTTAAAACGCAGTAAAAAAAACTATTACTTTGGCTAACAAACTAAACCGTATGCAGAAATTGTTGGATTTTTAAGCTGTTAATATTCGTGACTCCAAAGTAGATGTAGTAGGATTTACGAGGCAATTGCTAACATATGAGTGTGCATGTTTTCGCATTCTTTTCATAGCTATGTAAATAAATGCTCTACCCTTTCGTTTCAATTCTCTGACCGTAGAAGGCAAAAAAGCGTCAGCAACAGCTATGAGGCCACAAGCAATCGTAATTAACCCCGGGTTCAAACTATCCTAGCGGGAACCTGAGCGTTATTAAAGCCTTACAAGGGGGAGAAAGTTCAACAGGCGACCACTCGACTCCCTTATTACGGATGAAAGATGAATTTGAAACCAATTAGTACACGATTACGTAACAACTTATCGACAGCTCCAAGACATGAAGGCACACACAAAAGGCCACGTAATGGGTGAAAGCAGCAGAATCTGAAGGCTCATCATCCGGTCTGATAACCTTAGCCGCTATTGTACACGTGCAACCTCTAACCGAACAACAATAAAGGAGAGTTGAGCTCATTGAAATGGACTTTTCATTTTCCTAAATGAGTTGCTGGTTGTAAAATCATAGATAGGTTATTAGGCGTCGTCGGTAGCATTGTGTAAGTCTTCAATGTGGTTTGCTACAATGGTGGCTTTCTCGTGGCCTTTGTGCTCGCTTTTGAGCTGTCAATAAAGATATTCTCCTAACGTAGTAATGACTGTTCTGGCGAGACGTTAATTATCGTTGACGATTCGAGTGATCATGAATTCGAGAGTGCAATCCGTCTGTCTGATTCTCAGCGTGTAAGATATGTTGATTGCACTTATCATTTGGTGTTACTGGGTGAGTGGGGAACATAACGTTGCTGCATAATTTGGGCAGAGGAATGTACTCATACCTATAGAAAAATTGTTTATACTCAATGTATGAATTGTGCTCCGTTAAACTATCGTTCTATGTATGTTGTATCTCACTTTTTCTACTATAATGATTAAATAACAATTTTCCCACCTGGGAATGAAATCTAGGATTTCAAAGTCCGACACCATGATTAAATTAGTTACCGTTCGACACATTTCAGGTCGTAAGCATTAGTATCTTCGAGGCGACATCGACATGAGAAACTATTCGCAATTTATGTCAATCACGTACACAAACCGTCACCGTAACATGTTTTATGCTTACCAGAGAACAGTTACTAATGTTCCTTTCTAGAAAAGATATGCCGTAATAAAATACGCCAGTTTTATCCGGACCATCTAGGGAAAAGCTAGAAAGCGGTAACAGCCCAACTTCCTGGATATCTGACTTAACCTTTTGTGTCGATTTGAAGCCATTCGATTGGGTGGCTATTTTGAGATCAAAGAGTACCAATTCACCAGCCATAAGTTGATGGCATAGCGAAATGCATCTCACGCACATTTATGCCACAGTCGAGTGCAAGATATCTCCCGTTAGATACAAATTCCACGGAGGCGGCACAATAGCCCGTTGAGAGATCATCGATGGGCAATTTGGGTCCATATTGTATAGCGAAGGGCCCCGGGCAAGAAAAGGCGTTGCAACACGAATGACCGACGAACCGGAAACACGTCGTCGATTTAATTGAAAACTTTAGTAAAAAAAAGCATAAGACAGATGGAATTATCCGTGTCCCCTCCGAAACGGTGAAATAAGTTAGGTACCCGACTCGTCTAAAAAAGGAAGAACTGGTTCTAATTCAATATCGAAAGTACCGTTCATTCCAGATTTATGCCTTTGTCTGTCATTTTGTCTCTCTGTTATGATGATGTCAAGTTTGGGTGCTAGTGCACAGTAGCCAGTTAGAAGTGCTGACGTCACTGTAAAAAGTGAGCTTTAGAGAGGATGACCTTCCAAATTCCATACGTTGAACGAAAGAGAGAACGAAAGTCCAACTCATGCCGACATGACAAAATAATTGAAAATCACTCACGTTCCGGCCATCGTAGACGTCCAGTTAGACCTTTTTGTTGTAAATGACAACACAATTTGACAGGAAAAACGACCTTCAGTCTCATTTGCTTTAAAATGTCACTAGTATTAGATCCAACACATTTTTGACCTCAAACATACTGTTATTCGACCAAAATCAATCGTGTGGCTATGCCCTAAAGAATCTATCTATTGTGATTCTTTCACGGAAACTTCACGGAACGTTACGACCTTCGTACAATACAGCTTTCTATAGAGATTGATCGGCTTTGTCTGTCTCACCGCAAGCGAATTCGAACCTCAATGAATCGTGGAAAATGGGTGATAATGTCCAATGGTCAGGGCTGTACTTCAAATATTATGACGGAAGCAAGCTCAGAATAACCATAGACTTTTATAGCGATAAATGTTACTTCACATAATCGTATCGTTTGCCAAGTCCTGGGCCGTAAAATTGTTAATCAGGTTCCAATTTATTAACTGCCAGTTTTCTAGCGGTAGTAAACAAGGCTTATGCAGTTCTGGCATTTGGTCTTTTAGTACGATCAATTGACTAGGAACGGTAAACATTTAATATGGCTGTGAAGGTAATAAATCTTGAAGGATTAAATCCATAAAAGGTAGGGAAATTATTTGCAGTTCAATACTCCGTTGTCGCCCTCAGCCAGCGGTCACTTGAGTGAAAAACGATGGGCATTTGACAGGTCATTTGAGTTTGTAGGAGGAAGTGCATTGCAAGCACAGTTATCGATGGTAGGCAGTAGGTTTTCAACCCAGAAAGGAGTCAATGGCGTGAGAAGCGCCGCGGGTCAGCATTGTGTTAATGCGTCAGTCACGAACCGTGAGCGTATGAGTATCACTTGACGATTATACCAATGTTTTGCAATTAGCGGGGATAGTATTGAGTACCGTAAAAATAGTGCATTGAAAAATGCACTATTTTTACGGTAAGTTTTGCCGGTGGCATCGCCCTCTTGTAAGTAGAATAAAAAAAATATCCTATGTGCTATTTCAGGTTATGGTCAAACCGTGTGCCGAATCTCATCCAAATCCGTTCAGCCCTTTGAGCATGAAGAAGTAACAAACAGTCTCAAACTTTTGCCTCTACAATATTAGAGTGATGTGATATGATCTGCACGATACCATACGTACCCTACTATTTCCATTTGTCTTTATACACATCTGTGTACAAAGAACACGGAAAATTTAAGTCCTAGCTGCCAAGACAACTGTTTGCGAAGGGTTAGTTTACTTAGAATCCATAGGCTCTACACTACTAGATAAAAGTATTGAACCTCAAACATATTGCAGTTTATTCAAGATGTTGCATGATGTGCTTTTAGAGCTGGATAATCAATAAAAACATAATATGAAATCTGTGTCCCCTCAACTTAATATCACTAACAAATTTAATTACACAAGGAAATAATATATATATATATATATATATATATATATATATATATATATATTTGTGGGTTAACCGCAAAAGTTATTAACATAATTTTAATATGACGAGAAACCGTAAGCATTACTATAGAGGTTAATTTAGAGCACTGTAATGACCGGGGCTTTATTAATGACTCGATTTAGTTGACCTTAGTGACCTAGACCAAAGCTCTATGCTTATATGAGTCTAAATACAGCCAAGTTGTAATTGCACCGGTAAATACATAGCTACGGTAATGTTATAACGACTTCATTGGATACTTAAGAAACTTTGAGAAAATAACTTTATTGACGACTTAGGTTGACGCCACAACATGCGTTCGAACTTCAAAGCTACGTGCGTTACTAACAACTCGTCAATGGCTGGCGCCGACCATCTTCACGTACACCTTAGAATGTCAGATTGCCGTAAACCACTGCATTTACAGCCTTATACAAAAAGTAGGACAATGTCGCCGTAACAATAATGTTTATCTCCGCAGAAACATTTTAATGTAGACGTTACAAGCTGTTATAGTCACGAGAACTTAGACATGATCACGAAACCGGAGAAATATTCCAAGAAAGCCTCTGTGCAAACACGACGAAACATTCAAGTTTTATTGTATTTTGTGTATTATTTTATAGTTCCTATCACGGTTCCTACCATTCCTAGGTCTCGACCCTATAGACCACCTTTTTATGTTATAGGCGTCTGATGATATCTTGCGAGCAAGTTGCAACATCTATTGGTACACTGATAACATCATAATACATCATAGACAACACAGTTTCCGAAGGTTGTGAAGGTCACACGGTAGTTGTTGGCTCTTGTAGAACATGAGCCTCGCGTGTGAGGGATTAAGAAACTAGTCTTCGGTACTCTAATGAGCGCACGGACGGAGGAAAACCGGACCTTGTTAAAAGCTAAGACCGAGAAAGAGTTTTATATGTACCACAAATGTGGGAAGGGAATTCTTAAATCAGGAGACGGTGAAAATAAACTCTTTTTTCAGAGTGGGAAATGATCAAAAAGCTTATTCCGCTCTGAGTGAGCGAGAGTAGTATCAGTATAAAAATATATAAAACTAGTACGTTTATAAATATTATCCGCTTAACATTTATTTATTACTATTTGACAATTAGCGTTTTAACACTTGAGATCTTTTTTAGGTAGGAAATCATCAGATGACTCCTGCTCTGAGAGGTGACAGGAAGTGTTAAAACTTAACTAAAACCAACCCGTGTTCCTTCAGCTGACCATTGCACCCTAGAGCGGCAATGACTCCTACAGACAATTCCGCAGCCTTACAGATATCGACTCCGTCAAGGGGACTATAAACTGTCTCTAATAGTAAATTTAGTTTTCAACTTAGACACCATTTCATGCACTGGTTACGGTACAGATAAATTAAATTTAAAATTAAATCAAATCTAGATCAAATGAAAGTTTTAGTGATGTGTAGTCAGGTAAGGTTTAATATTGTTATTTGAACGTGACCGCAAAATAAAGTTCAACAATCATTCTCCCGTCAGCCAGGTCAGAGTCAGACCTAAGGGCACGCTAGATGAGCCAGTCTAGAATCAATTTGGTGAAGTATCCGATGTAACTATGTCATGGGGTTATAGAATTCCGAGAGACGTCCGTTACACGAAGTTCACGCGGCACCGCGGAATTATACAAACCAATCATCGTGGTTGGTGACTTTTCATAGTGACCTCAGACGAATAGGAAAATGATTGGAACGATATTATATTCAATTGCTAGGTGAATTATGTATTTACTGCCAATAAAACGTAGATGTGAATCACTGTTGCATTCAACCATCCGAGACATATCATCCTTTTTAGGAAGAACATCGTAAGCAAAAGTTTGTGTTTTTGAAGGATGGGTTTTCTCGCTCTATTTTTTTTTATTTATGTTAAATATCGCAAAGTATAGATTATACATATTATGACAAAAACCATAAAAGCCTTTAATGGCTTATATATGACTACTAAGTTAACTCATTGTGATTAATTTGCGAAAACTGCTTTGATTAAAAATAACTTAAAAAAATATATGATTTGTTATTTATACTACAGATCTATTAGAATAGTTACTATTAACATATTGTCATAAATACTTTTTAATTACGAAAGGTCCTTTCTGCAAAAAACGCAAGCTAGGGGATCTAAAACTCTGCAGAAACAAACTCTAAGCTCCTAATATAATATATATTCATTTGTGGGAGAAAACGTAATTTTCGAATTAGAGACCACCAACGTTTCCAATTATCGATTTAATGTTATTGCAATAGCTTCCCGTCGTAAGCCAGGACCACCAACCAAAGCGTTTACATCCTTCTATGCATTTTAATAATAGGTATGTACTTTTTTCTTTACGCTTGTGCTAAATAATTAAGCGCTTTAATTGATTGTGTGCGTCATATTCTATCGCAATTTTTTTTCTTTCTTAAATATACTACATAAAATAAACAAGAAAGATTTCTAAAATCATTTTAACAAAACGCTACAGTCCATTCACCACGCGTTTCACGAAGCTTTTAACATATTCTTCAATGCACAACATTTACAATAAGTTGTAGCGAATTTCCAATCAGTTGCATCATAAATCTGCGTCAATAGTGAAGACTTGGGAACGGAACGGGCGGTTAATTCAACTCCATATAAATCGGGTCGTTATACTAACAGGCAGTATGGGGAATATGTTAGCGGGTATACGGAACTGGTTGTGTTGAAGTAGTTGCGTAAAGGTACCTACTTACTTGGTATTTATTATAATTGAAGGTCCTGACAATATTTTTAGATGATCAAGTTTTTTTTTTCTTCAAAGAGTAACTTAAAAGTAGGCTTGATGCCTAAAACAAATGGAACTTTAAAGAGGTTCCACCGGTTACTTAAATTAATCCTTACCGGTGCGACTGATCCGTAATGGCAAAGAACAGATCTGTGTGTAAAAGGGAGAGGAAGGCCCAGCAGTGGGACATAATAGGCTAACTAGAAGTAGAACTAGAAATGGGGTAGTTTCTTGAGAAAGGTAACTTTGATTTCAAAGTAATGGAATTAAGATAAATCCAAAAGGAACTACGCAATCGTTAGCGTAATCAAAGTTTTAATTACTATAATTTATGAAAATTGCAGTATTTTTCTGTAATAAAGTAAAATAACTGTAACACTAAGAAATTGACGCAATCAAGCTTTGAATTAGAACTTTATCTGCGTAATAAACTTTATTAATATCTGAGATAAACGTTTCCTGTACAAATAATAATCCCATTTAACTTGATATCAAAATAAATAAAACGAATGTAAAACATAGAAGTTGATGTGAAAATAATAGAGATAGAAATAATAAAATATAATAGTAATATTTAATACCTACAACAATAAATTATATGCGTTTAAAGACTCGAGGAACACAATAAATGAGTTATTATGACCCAAGTATATTCTTTAAAGGCGAGGTATATAAAAGATATATTTATATATTATAATATATATATTGTGTAATTTGTTAACTATATTAATATATATCTACACGTAACATAAAAAAAATCTCGTGTTTGCTACCGAAATCGTCGGATTTTTTTTGTGTATATTTTATAGGTTTGAGAATAGGTCGTAGGCTATTTTACCCTCCTACCTCCCCATATTTTTCTTTGATAATTTATATGGTAAAACAACGTTTGTCGAGTCAACTCGTATTTATATTATACTCAATCAAAAATAACGGCTGAATGTGTTAAGCGCAAAGTCGACAATGGTTAGTCTCAGAAAGGTTCTCATGAAGAGAAAATTGTCAACGACATAAATATAACAAACAAAACATATACATAACAACATAACACATCGGATAAAACCAAATAACTATGCTATCATCTAGGTAAGTAAACTGTTTGATGAAGAAAATATAGTAGCTTAACAACGATGTTTACTTAGAATTTACATACAATGAGTATTTAAAGTCAGCTTAGAGTCCTAATACTGAAAGCAAACACCAAACTGCACACCTAGTGCTTTACGACACAGTTTGAAATAGTCGCGCGTGAAACGCTTAGTATGAACAAGACCCTTCGCAGAAACGAGCAAGTGTAAATTGGTTAATAATATAATATATACAATAAGTATAATCCAGCTTTGTAATGTTCCAACTGTTGGGAATCAAGCCTCGTCTTTAGGGGAGGGAATGGGCCGTAATCCTCAAACTCAAAATTATTTATTTCACTTGGCCTACATGGGCACTTATAAAACGTCAGAAGCCA
This sequence comes from Mythimna impura, assembly GCA_905147345.3. Taxonomy (NCBI): domain Eukaryota; kingdom Metazoa; phylum Arthropoda; class Insecta; order Lepidoptera; family Noctuidae; genus Mythimna; species Mythimna impura. The sequence goes on along the minus strand of LR990356.1, from coordinate 12,700,366 downwards.
GCGCACGGTTACAATTGGTCGTTTCCTATGGAGAAGGGTTCCGTACAAACTTACCTATGAACAACAGTTCAATTCCCGAATTGAGTTACGAAGATTTTTCCGAATAGCAAAAAAATTTTGTTTTTGTGACGTAACAACAAAACAGTTTTCAGACTTTTTTCCTATATTTGTGCTATGAGACCTTGCTTCATGCCAAATTTCAGAATTCTAGGTCAACGGCAAGTACCCTATGAATTTTGAATGCGTTTTTTGCGACATAAACGGCCGAATCATTTTCGTTGACTCAGAAGTTTGATTTTTTCACAGCTTCAAGCAATGATATTCTAATTAAATCATTGGCTTCAAGGGACCGCAGACCTGAGTATATGGTTTTAATTTCAACTCGATCGCTTGCAACTTGTTGGTTCTAGGACATGCCGGTTTCTTCACGATGTTTTCCTTCACCGTTTTGAGAACAGTGGTGATAAAATAAATTACACAAAGTACTGCGCCTAGCTAGGTTTGAACCCGCGATCTACAACTGGTAAGTCGGGACAGTTACCACTGGGTCATCACTACTCGAGATAATATTTTACTTATTTTTAATCTTGCGTGATAAAGTGTACGAAAATCGCATTCGTTACATTTTATTACAAAAACGACCCATTATGCTTATGTTGATATTAATCAAATACATTTATGACCTGCAATATTGGGTAATAACCCATTCATGAATATGTAACAGCAAGCGACAGGTGAAGACATCAACCATCCGCGGCGGAAACTCAGAGCTTATTACAAAATGCGACTATAAAGACCGTCTCCCCTCGACGATTTGCGGTTTCAGCCAGGAGGGAATACTAACTGCTAGCTCATTTCCACTTCGGATTTAAAGCAAACCACAGCCGCTCCGCAAAGTCGTCGCCATGAACCGTGTAGCCTGGTGCTAAGCTATTGATGTATATACAAAATTAAACTAGACTTAAAACCCCAGGGTAGGGCTTCGAAAGAAATCTTAATACGCCTAGGGCTTCGAAATATAACTCTTTCTTCTTGAACACTTGGCAACTGAAGGAACACTGGTGGAATTCAATCAGTAAAGTTTTACAGTCCCTCTCGCTCCATCCAAAACAGGAGGAGTTATTTAATAATTCCCCACTCCAAAAAAAACCCCCAGGAAAGCACTTCACTGAAGCGAAAATAAGCGACAGAATTCAATACCAACAATTTTAAGAGCAAAATATTCAGTGTTGTAATTAGAATTTATTATTGTCTGCAATGAAAGATGAATGTTAACAAGAATCTAATTAACGTTACATACTGATGCATATCGTGGTTAATCGCTGCTGCAACACATATTTGCGTCAGAATAAGTGGGGCTTTCGTCGTCAACCATCACGGAAGATGATGAAAAAAGGAGCGTTTCCGAGTGGAGTATCGCACGGCATATCTGTCTCAATGGAGCAGTTCAGTTGTTTGTAACAATACAACTCGGTGAGATGCATGACAAAAAATTTATAAACACAATAACTCGGCAGTTCCCGACCTTGCATTTCACTCGGAACTGGGCTGTGGTCGTGCCTGTAGATCCCACTTCGGTGAGCGTTTCAATTGCATCGCTAACTGTAATACCGTTTTGAGTACCGCTTAATGCAAAGACGTAACTATTGTAACGAAACAAAATAGTTTCGACAAAGTTGAATTTATTAATATTAGAACGTGGAACCGTGATGACATTAACTTTGACGCATTTGACTTTACAGTTACCGAAATGAAATTTGATAAAGTTTTTGTCTTGGACTATTGTCATTCAATTCGCTTCTGGACAGTATTCTAATAAAGCAATATCTTGGTCAAAAGATATAATACCGTCGAGACCTAGAAATGTACTCTCAGTCTCAATAGGACTAGTTCATTCAAATGTCTTTGCTTCATTGAAATGTCTTTGATGCTTCTTTGGTGTACGTGATTACAATTCTTAATGTCATCACAACTCAGATCTCCAAGATACAGATTTTACCTAGTTTGAGGACCACTATACAAAAATAAATGGTTTAAGATAATGATTATTTTGGGGGAGAGCTATGTCCAACAATGGACAACGGCTGAAATGATGATGATGTTGAACCAATAAACATTATTTTTAGTTACTAGCTTCTGCCAGTGGCTTCACCTGAGTGAAAGTAAGTATAAAATTATCCCCAGGGAACGACTGGGGTAAAAAGTATCCTACGTGCTATTCCAGGACATGTTCTACATGTTTGTCTAATTTTATACAAATTGTGCGGGAATTGCATGACTTGATTCCGTCATCTCCTTTCTACCATTGGACAAGCCAACGTACGGCGAGTAGGTATCTACACTTACAAACGTTGTTGAAACCTCTACGGTCCGAACTAAGCGTCTTACCTCATCATTTATACCGCGTACATCGAAGGAATGGAACAATTTACCTGCTACGGTCTTCCTATTCGATTATAATTTAGGTGTCTGCAAGGCTAGATTGAACAGGCTCCTAATAAACTAGTGCGCCTCACCATTAACGATTGCATAACTACTTTAACATCATCGCAGTCAAGCACCAGTTTATACTATTTAAAAAAAATCCTTTCAGCCGTTTGAGCGTAAAACTTTCGCCTTAGTAATATTAATGTGATAACCTCCGTCTAACTATATTTGCTGAGAAAAAAATAACATGAAAAGGGAACTAGAAAACGATTTGGATTCTAAAATCTAATTGTGTTACGTCTTTTCGTATTATATTACTGTGCGAATTATCCGGAAGCGCTTAAAATAATTGCTTAAACAACACATCATACATAATCTTGATAACATAGTCATTTGTAATGTTCATAGAAAAAAGAAAGGTTGCCGACAGTATTATTACACAATTTGAATAATTATTATTGATGTAAGAACCTTCCACGATATCCATTCACAATTGAATAGTCAATAGCTCGTGGGAGCATCACTGAAAAACTTAACAGGATTTAAACATAAAAATATAAAAGAATAATAACGAACAAAAACAACCATGATGTAATACCTAATTAGCTTTTATAATTGTTGTAAATCAACGCTTTCACACTTGTGTGGTTACATGCTTTGTATGCAATGAATTATCTACATAGTTTAACATAGAATTGATGCAAGTAAAAGAAAGTATGACGATTTGATATATAATACAGACAAGAAATCGATAGCTATCCCTATGGAAGAAGAAAACTTGAAGCCAAAAGCAGGGGTTAGTCGACGGATGCTCAAGCGCATGTAGACCGTATCGGCAAGAGCAGCCGACAAAACGGTGCGTCACGCCCAACTAAACCACGCAACGTACTAACATAAGAAGAAACGGCAAAATGATGTGCGAAATTTGTAACCACCACTATTTTACGCGATAGCAATGAGAGAAACAAAAAACATAATGGGTTCATGAATAAAGAAAAACGTAATAGAAACACTTTCATTCATAACAACACACTATTAAAATAAATGCATACACAAACAACGATAAAATTAAACATTACAACACTTAAAAGTAATATTAACTCATGAGAAATGCACAATTGTTCCAAAAATTACATGAGCGGAATGACATTCTTGCTTCTCAAACATGAAGACGTTTGTGCTCACGACGAAAAGTGACGTAGATCAGCGTTTGTTTGGATAGTGAAAACGAGGAACAAAAACTGACCTAGATGTGCTAACAGGTGCCTCCGATGTGCAGCCCATGACAAGTGAACCGTAAACGTTTTAACCAATAGTTTCCGTTGATTCGTACAATATTCCGGTACATTTTCAGGAGTCTAACTTTAAACGCTACAAAAAAATTGGCCAAATTACTGATGCACTTGTAACACCCGACCTTTACCTACATCGTGATAAACAATAAAATTACCGCTATAACACCGTAAGGGTCAAACAAGCCAACATTTTTGAAGTGATTACTGACGATAAATATCTCAGAGATCAGATTAAAGCTGAACAAGAAGAAAGTAAATCGTTCAAGCGATCATTCTATAGCAAATTGGATTGCCTTGAACGTAATGATTCAAAGTTACTAAATGAGAAAACAATACACGTTGATGTTTATCGGGGACGTGTAAACGTAGCTAAATCGCTTCAATGAATTGCAAAGGCATTGGCAGTTGAATGCAAGTAGGCTATTGAACAAATCATCTTCTGATTTAGGCACGATTTGGTCGGATAACGCCCCTTGTTTTCGGAAGAAATTGCAGCGACGTGTAATGGGCAACAGAGCCGATAATTACAAGCTTTCCTTTTATTGTTTCTTCGATTGGTCTAGAAATGTCTGGGAACGGAAGTGCACAATTGGATTCGGTTCAGATTTTTCTACCATTCTCATTGTTCAAAGCTTATATCACCTGGGAGACGATTACCTTTTAAGTAAAACTTTAATATCAATATTTAAGACTAATATTGTTAGTCTACTTTTAATCACCTACATAAGAATATTGGGAAATTCTTGTCGAGATAAATCTTAAATAATATTTTAGGAGAGATTATAATTATTGTTAACTAAGTTATTATTTTTCTCTTTCATTGCCAAAGTACCTATAACTATACAATAACTACTTATATATGCCTAATAATAGTCACAGATTTTCACTGCATAGAAAATCATAGGTTTGACTGATCACTTAACAGGAAAAACGTATAAAAAGTGTATTTAAGCAAATTAATCGTCAATATCTAAAAGCTGCAAATAATATAGTGAATAAACTCGTGGGGTTAATAAGTAAATTCTCATCTGCATAAGACAACTGCAGGAAAGCGCAGCGCGTGCCGCGTTCCATTGACCTACAATGCGCTGCAACCTACATACTGCGTTGGAAACAAGTAACCTACGATTAACCCGCGAATATGATGCATGGCACGTACAAAATTACTGTGTAACGACCACTGGATGAGAGCCGATGCTGATTTGATGACAGGATAGTTTTCGTACCTTACTCGCAAGTCTTACATCTATAGATAATAGACATAAATATGTATGTGAGAACCTCAGCCTACTGACATATGATCGAATAAAGATTGCGCCAGATTGAATTACGAATGAGGGACTTTCTTCTTACTCTGACGTACAATTTCTACGTTTACATTGCCAATTACGCAGAATTTATTGTGAACTCTTCTTGTAATTTGATTTGGAATGCATCTAATTTGACTCTTGATATGTTTATTACTTTCTTAGCAAATTGCTTAAATTAACGTGATAACAAACGGCACTGGGCTCGCGTGTTGGATCACGGTCCATTTTTTGTCCGTGATAGAGGACAATATGAAGAACATTATAAGGCTGATTATACTATGCTTATGTTAAACATTCTATATATCCGCTTCATCTACAGAATCATGCTAAGTAATAAAGTTATGAAGACATACATTTATCTTCAAATGGTTGTTCATTAAGCACGCTGGCGGAAGGCGTTGAGATTTTTATATTGATAGGACGGCATCGACTTACTTTTCTTGTAGTTTTCTTTTACGTGCTTGCGTACAATATAATCATTGAAAAGAAACTAAGACTTTTAGCGACAATAACTCTAAATAAAGTAAGAAAGTTCGCAAAAAGGTGTTTGCGGTATCGACGCAGTCGCATTGTTTAAAGTGGTCAGTTTTTTTTGCTGCAAAAAATAAAAGAATGCTTAGGTTAGCTGCCCAGTCTTCTAGTTTCATGGTTTTGTACGTCATATATATTTATTAGTCTACATTATTACATACATTCATTATTTAAATAAATAACCAATATATATTTTTTTAAGTAACATTAATTTTGATTTTTACTATTATAATCACACTTATATTATAAAAGCGAAAGTTTGTATGTGCATGCGTAAGTTTGTAAGCATGTATGTCCTCCGTCATGCTTAAACAGCTGAACGGATTCGGATCAATTAGGCACAAAGGTAGGCTTTGTCCTGGAATAGGACATAGGATTTTAGACTTTATATTCCGGACTTTCACACAGGGAAAGCCGCTTTCGAAAGCTGGTACGACATTATTTGAGAACACAACAATTTTTGGAGAAGATGTAAATAAAAAATGTTTACCGGAGGCTAATCCACAGTTCAGTATAACCAAATACCAAAGGTAAAAGTGACACGATCAACAATAATTGAAATCCGAGCGGACGAACGGTAACCTAATGATAATTACCGATCGAGTAACCGGCGCTAATGTACCGGTAAATTGGTAAGAGTACGGATTCTGTATGAACACCTTTTTTATCCGATACATAACAGAAGTTAATTTTATTGGTTGGTTGGCTTCACTCAGCTATCTACTTATCGACTACTATGAATCGGGTTTCTTATAACAAACACTTGAATTGAAAAACTTGTGACAGCTTTAAAATATGCTTACGCAACCTTTTAATAGGTTGAAATATAACGATTAAAAATAAAATGTTGATTAAATCCTATCAAAGTCTGCAAATTACATTAAATAGAATTTGAAGTGCTAACATTTAATTTCTTCAATTCAAGAATTGCTAATTCGGCTTAGGCGAATTCTTTAAAAAGTGTTGCTAATCGATGTAATCAATGAACAAGTAACGCAAGAAATTTTGATTTTCTACACTCAAAATTACATACCGTAGCATTTTTTAATTCCTGCGAACATTGCTTTGAAGACCAGTGAATTTAAAATTTAGATCAGATATGAACCTGCCGAAGATGTATATACCTATTTAAAACCACTCAGTTCATTATTTTAGATTTTAGATCTTGGATGTCGATTATGAATTCGAAACAGTGGTTTTATTGTTGTGCCAAATTTTACGGTTAGAGTTACAGAGCGATCATTGCTATTTCTGTTGTACGACAAGTATCTGTCAAAACTTGGGACCAATTGAAAACGATCCTTATCGGAAATATTCTCCTACAAATAAATTGCATACACGTATCTTCGACAGAAATCGGCCATTTCTAGTAAATGTATCTGAGATTCAAAATAACAGCCTTTCACTTAGATAGTAATCTACAATGCAAGATGTATTGCTTCCGAAGGGTAGCAGAGGTGAACACTGAGACGATAGGTCAACGATCATCAACTTCAATTGAACACAGACACAGATCTTGTAAATACAAATCAAGTTCGAGGTCGAGAATTCCACTTGCTTATTCAAACCCACGAAGATTTTGCAACAAGTAGTGCAAAAACAAGCGTAGGAGTTGTTAATAAAACACAATATACGGCGACTGCTTACAAAGATGGAGTGGTAGTAAAATTAATAGAGACAAAAAGCAGTCACACAAGACTTGCGTAGAAAAACGGGTGCAAGGGTTCAGTGCTCGGGGTAGCTCGTAACGAGTTCCCACAAGATCCAGTGATGGTAATAACTCCACTCACAATGAGCAATCAGTTTCACTCACTATTACATAAAGGGATAACGACTAGTTCGCATTACACGGATTATTAGATGAAAGTCACACAGGAGATCATCAAATTAGAAACATCACTGCTTCTGATTTTGATATTAACCAAATTGAAATTTTAGTTTTGACGATTCATACAGTAACAATAGTTTCTGCAAGAGGCAATATTAGTTAAGTAAATATAGTTTTCTAAAGTTCACTGATACTACTCTCAGTCCATACAATAATTGGCGAAATTGAATGACAAATAGAATTAAATTTAAACGCCTCTTATGAAGTGGGCAATTTAAATTCAGTTAACGAGTACGAATAAATAGAAGCGATCGAATATATGATAATGAGTGTTATTATTGTCGACTACATCGCGAGCAGATGTCTTGACTATAAAAATGAATGAGGAATGTTAAATTGAAACCCGGAAGCGTCACTATTATTTTAAAGCGTTTATCTACACGCTATCATCGAAATAACTTTCTAACAAAGAGTTTTGATTGGTATCCATTACCATTTGTCTTAATACACCTCCATCGCTGTACGGAGCTTAAATGTTAATGTGTTTCTCTCAGTGATAGACGTAACAAAATTATTAGTAGTGTCATAATTACCATTGATTAACGCTATTTATCTTTAATCTCCAATTTGTATAATCTGTTTATCGCATGTTAGATCTAAGCTCACGAAAAAAGTTGTAAATGAGTGAGCTTACCACTTCTGATGAATCATTTCTCAATCATCGTTTTGTAAAAATAGAAACATGGAGCAGCACAAATCATACTAAAACGATCATCAATTAGCTATCATTATATAGCAATTTGTCAGGTGCTGTCTGAACGCGCGGAAGAAAGTTCCGATTTACAGTCGCGTGCCCACTTCTGTTCAAAAACGAACACAGCTTTAGACAATCGCCGCTTTTGAGTAATGAATCGTGTTTGAAATTGAAATGGTTTGGTTTTATATGAGCTTAATCCTAAACGTTCAAGTAAACACATAGTAGTTGACATTTTAATGACGATGAATGGGCGGATAATGGCTGTTTGAGCTTCATTATGGGTGTAGGAAATGTATTTAAAAAATTAATAGCCCATTATGTACTTAACGATTTACTCAAAGATGCCGCTTTGTGAAACTTTTCTTTGACAGTTTTTACTTTGTTGCCTGTTATAGAAATATATGTATATTATTTTTTTATTTTTTTTATTTAAGGGATTTTCGTACACTAATGCGACGATGTCAATCCCATCGTACCTACTGTTACATTTTAAACAAAAAAAAAAAATTACTTTCTTAAATCTATGAAGAAATATTAAACTTTTGCTGCACTACAATAGGTTTGGCTAAGATGCCATTAAAAACTCCTTTTTTTTAATTGATATAAACTACTGCGATCCCACCTGATGGTAAGCAGCGATGCAATCGTTGATGGTGAGGCGCACTAGTTTATTACGAGCCTATTCACTCTAGCCTTGAAGACACTTAAATTATAATCGGACGGGAAGACTGCAGCAAGCCAATCGTTCCAGTCCTTCGTTGTCCGCGGTGTAAACGACGAGGCGAAACGCTTAGTCCGGACCGTAGAAGTTTCAACAACGTAAGGGTGGATATTCGCTGCATGACGGGTTGTCCGATGGTAGAAAGGCGATGGCAGAATCAAGTCATGCAATTCCCGTGCACACTCTCCAAAATGAATCCTGTAAAATACCGAAAGGCTTGCTACCCTAAGCTTGTGCACAAGGCTTTGCAGATTGGACTTAACCAAATCTGGATCACCAATTAGCCTTTTCGCACGCCTTTCCACCGAATCTAAAGCTGCCAGGAGACATTTTGTAGCACCAGCCTATATGGGCTGGTATAGCTACAAAATACCCAATGCGGTCGAAGCAAGCCTTCCTTAGTACCTTTTTGTAGGACTTGGCAGCATGGTTGAAGGCTCTCTTCTTGAGCTCAGATCCGGAGCTTTGCGGTCAGGAGCGTCAAACCAGGTGAGAAACGCCGAATGCTTATGCTCTTGAGTATGTATGGGTGAGTTGAGCCTCCGATGGGTACGTCGCTATAAGGGATGAAATACTCCATAGCTTGACGTATCACATCGGACACAGCATCCGCACAGCTCGACGGACTTTCAGAAGAGAAGCAGACCCGCTGCCCAGGATAAGACACAAAAAAGTGTCGCATCTCATCCCAATCTGCTGACTTGTAACGCCACATTCGCCGTTCACCACGAGAGTCGCAGTCAAGTGGGGAGAAGGACGATACAGACTTCTCCAGATAGTGATCTGAAGTTCCAAGTGGTGAAGAAACTGTAACGATACATCTGTCCAAATCGGTGGTCAGCAGAAGGTCCAGACAATTGGCAGTATGACCAACTACATCAGGCACCCTAGTCGCTTGCTTCACCAGCTGGGAAAGGCCCATCGATACCGCAAAGTCACGCGCTTCTCTCCCAGCGTGGTCGGTCCTCTGGTATGGGAAAAGCCAGTCTTGGTGGCAGGCGTTAAAGTCCCCCAGAGTGACGAGCTGCGCATCAGGGTGCCGATGCAGAGCCTTATCGGCGGCCTCACTGAGGTGGTCAAACATTCGAGTTGTCTCCTGATCACCGCTGTGCGACCGGTAGACATAGGCATACTATATATATCTCACAAAAAATATTTGTTACCATTGAACATGAAACAGTTGAAATTCGTTAAAATGTCGATAAATCTCACGATACTCTTCATAGGCATCATAACTATCACAACCGCATTGTTCTAAATAAAATCTCTACGATAAAACAATATAAACGACTGAATATAATGCTAGGGTTAAAATTGATTCAAGTCTATAATTTAACCACGAAATTATAGGTGAAATCGTATGAATAATCAAATTCCATCGACAATCTGTAACGTATTGTGGTAATGTAAAAAAAGTATTCAACCTTTTTGTTGGGCCCTTTCTCTGTGGGCTTTCTACTTTTATCTTTTGCGGCTGCTAACACGTTCATATTGTTTATTTATTAAATTAAATTCAACTTATCGTTACTTTATAAGATGGTTTCTGAAATCTTATAGTAATTTAGAGGTAAGATCTTGAGCTGCGGGATTGTTGGAAGCAGTTACCACGGCCCTGCAACGCAAAGAACAATACAAGAAGTTCGTAGGTGGGCTTTAATCAGTAAGTCTGACACTCCCTCTCGCTTCTTCCAGAACGGAAGTTATTTGAAGATTTCCGAACAAAAAAATGAGGAAAGATCTTTTTATTGTTATTAAACGTGTAGAATTTATAGTCACGTCTTTAGTCGCACTATTTTATTAGGTCTTTACAGTAATGCATCAGTTTATTTTTTGTTAAAGTTTTACTTAACTTAACCGTTAAATTTTTTTTTGCATTCAATAAAGTTCGCCCAACGCGCTTGTTGGCTGCAGCTAGTTTTTCTATATCAGGATTTATTCATCCAATCTAATAGGCGAAAGATTGTTATCAAGCCTTGAGCTAATTAGCATATCCTCTGCAAACAACATGTGAACCGGATTATTTAATTATTTGTGTTAAGGTGCAACTAAATCGTGAAGATTCATCATTCGCATAACAAATGGTTGAAGCGGACGCATCTCTAAATCAAGCACATCGCAGTAATTTATTTCCGTTTCTAATCTCTTTATCTGCGTCTATGATAGATGTCCGTCATGTCATAAAGCAGCGCAGTCAGTAATCTAATCAACACATTCTTGGAATAAACTAGTTGTCAGAGACATATAGGGCTTTGCGTAGTTACGCGTCATTATCGCGTACTCACGTAAGCTTCTGTAATGAATGAACGTCTTTTCAAAGAGGCGGCTTGTCATACAAAACCTTATCTCTTTCCATCACAAGAAAGCTTACATCAAAACATCTTGACAAGTGCTACAACTCGTGTTTGCGTGTTTTCTTTCTTATAATAAACTTGAATGTGCACTGTTACCAGTTTCTAGGTGCTGCTTTTACTAGACGCTCAGGTGCACGTATTTTCTATGAGGTCATTCAATTAAAGCTCTTGCAGTTGGCTACATAACTCGATTACGTAGCACAACGAATCCGTGCGTGTGTAATTTCGTACGGTCTTACACTTCTGTCGTATTTATTCTTTTATGATTGTTGTGGTGCTCGGACGACGCACGCACGCGCACTTGCTGGCTCACTTTCAATTTCGGCGCTAACGCTTATTGTAACACTGCCTTTGTTGTCACACCCGCCGACCATACAAAACTGTACACTCAAACAGAACTACCTTAATGATTCAACTGACGATATACAAACAGAAATTCAATAGAGCCGCTACGACCAGCAATTTGTCCAGAAAAACGAGAAAAGTAGAAGAGAAATTCACTATCTATAGACTTTCCTTAAATCTATTTCAGCAATAATACATAAATTCTCCTGGTAATAAGGAAACCAGGAGAATTTATGTATTATTGCTGTTGAAATTTCTGGGAAATGCAGAAATCAATTCAGTTATTAAATTAGATACGCATTTTGTTTATTTTTGGATCAGTAATATATTTTTAGCGGCTCGTTTTTTTTTTGTTGCAAAAGTGATTCGCATATTAGTGATCGTGATCAAACGATTTCTAGTTGCGAAACATTGGCAGAGGAGTGCAAAGTCATGGCAAGGGGTCGCATTAAACTTGGCGCCAATGATGGCAGGTCTTGTGCGCGTTTAGTAGCACATTCGTGTGGCCTAAGTATAGATGAAAGGCAAGCTACACGCACACCTTCATTAAATAAAATTCCAGTTCTATAAAAAATACTTCGTCGCCAGTGAAAAATATACTAAAATAAAACGACAAATTCGGATATTGATAAAAAGCATTACGGAGAATATGATTCATAATAGTATACAACCGAATCTGTGAATACATTACATGATAGATAACAATCTGAATATATGAATGGATACAAACTTGAAATAAATTTACTTTGTAACGTTTACCAAATTAAGAAGTCACGACTGCGACCATGTCACAAACGATTACTTTTTTCTCGTCGCATCGCTCGTCTTTGAAGCGACGAACAGTTTTTCCAGAAGTTCTTGTCAAAGGAGACAGTGAAGGCCGATTATTCAAATGTAGTACAAAATTCCGATGCGTCATGAAAACGCTAAGCAAGTAGGTTAAACGTAGTCAAACAGTTTTTAAAGGTAAAACTTGCTGGATAACAACGTGCAACTAGAGTTTCTTTAAAAGGGACAAAATGGAAAGCAACGTTAAGGGAATGTTCATAGTTATTGCGACTTTCTATTTAACTATGCAAATCGTTTTAATTAAGTTGTAGGTAATTGATACTATGCGAACAAATTGTCGGTAAGGGACATCGTAATAAAAACTTAAGAAAACTCGAGTCGCATCGTAGCAGTTCTAAATAAAACTCGTGGACGCGAATGTGGAACAAAATGTGGAACATTCATTATCTGGTCTCTGCGCGTTGCGAACAACAGCGTGCCGCGCGCAAACACGCAACCAACAAAAACATGATAACAATCTAGACAACATGCTGTTCCCAGAGAAATAGAATACGTAATAAGAACTACTGTACCAGTAGACTATAATTTAATACAGGTGTTTGCTAATAATAGACTGGGCGAAAAACATACAGGCGCCTCACAACTAAATCGTAAAAGATTGCTTAAGTAAACATTCGTGAGCGTGGAAGAAGATTAAGAACAGCGAAAATTCAGCAAAGAAATTAAAGAAGCCGCGGTTCGCATGGCTCGTTAATGACTATAGTGACTGCACATAACTATCAATTTTCTCAAAATAAATATTTCTCTTAGCCACGCGGAAGCCACTGCTGTGTTATTTGAACAGGCGGCGCCGCATTAGCCAGCCGCAATGATTGCCGGCGAAAGGGCAATTTCCTAGACTCTGTTAACTCTAAGCACGAGCCCAGAAATTGTAAGGAAAAGCTGCTCAACTCCGTAGTCGTGGTCTACGGAAACGATGAAATAATAAATCACAATAATGACGGCGATATGATAGGATTTATTGTGCGTCGTTCTAGGACCGATCATGTTTTACATGAAGCTGTACATCCAAGAGCATGAACAACAAAACGTCCGCCTGATCTATTACCTTCTTTGGCCGCAACTTTCCTATTATCTCATCAATATGAAGTGTAAATATTTCAAGCTCACGTTTTGAAAAGCCAGCGGAGGTCAAGTTTGATTAATGGATCGGGATGTCTTTAGTGTATCAGTGTTCATTTATTTTTCAAGCGCGGCCTCTGCTTGATACCGCTTTATTTAATGAGGTCGTTATTCAAAGAGCCATAATAAACGCCATGCACTTCACAATGCATCTTACTCATGGTAAACATAGAATTGAGGTAGCAATAAACATCAGAAATGAATGCCATTTTAATAAGGTGAACAGGTGACAAACAGTGTGCATCAAATTGGTGCAATTAAATTCTAAAGGAGACTGCAGAATCGGATTCCGGGAATCCTTATTGTCACGTTGATCATATGAAGTGCATGTATTACAAATATATAAAGCTTTTATTTAATGACAACATGATCGCTAGCTCATTGTTTGCTTTTCATTCACACTTAGGCATACAAAGCAATTGCATTTTTTTCTTCCACACTGCTTTTGCCGATGCAACTTTCATCATCATCATTTCAGCCGAAAGACGTCCACACATAGGCCTCCCTCGAGTGTCGGCACAACGACCGGTCTCGTGCATTGAATTCCCGCAACCCTCACCATGATACAACTTTACCTTAACTTAAATTGAATCGTCTACTCTAACAACCCCATGTTTCTACACCGAGCTACGCGTTTCAAGCGCGTATAACCAATACGGTATAACCACAAAACAACTACAACCGTTTACGATAATAACCGGAACATATAGACAGCTGGAAGCAAATCAGGAACAATTTTATAATACATAATGATACAGTGTAAAGACTGCTCATTGAAATACTCCAACACGTAGAATCACCGCGGGCGATAGCAATTTCTGAGGCCTGTAAACCTAGCCTCATTCTTAGTACTTTATGACGCCTATATTTACCGATCCGCAAATGTGTCAGTTATTATTAACAGTGCGATTAGAACACATAAAACTATTACATTATTGCACTTAATATGAACCAACAGTAATGTAATGGATACCGGTAATAGTTTCCTCTTTATTGTAGACGTGTTACGATGGTATTAAGAACAAGAACTTGCACTTTATATTGCACATACCTACAGCGAAGCCATTAGATTCACGCCTTTCCCATATTTTTTCATGGGCATCGACTTAGTTATTATTTTGAGTGGATAGGCGGTAACCTTCATCTGAGAAGTGATAACATTACTTAATTGCGGAAACCTGATCTCCCTAAGGGTAGCAAAGATAGACAGCCCCTTTGCTTAGCTCAACTTGAAACTTGCAATATTACCATAGATAAGGAACTAGCTGTAACAGTACTTGAATCAAAGTCGATTTGGCCGATTAATCAGAACAATATAACGCTTACTGTGTTCGAAAATTATTTTTCTTGATCGTCGCGAAAAAGGATTGTATTAAGGAATGCTATTTTCTTAACTCTAAAGAAATAAAAAATGAAGCGACAAACGCACCATAACTTTAAGCAAAATACTCGTATATTAAGAAAATTAGCTATCAACAAAAACGTAAATGATAAACTGATGCTCTCCATATTTCACTTTAGTTCTAAGAACACCATAGACATTATATTGTAACACTATCAATAATCGTCAAAGCTTTTTATTGACATCCATTACTGGCATGTTACAACACACCTAATACAGCCGACAAGGAAAAACTATATACAACCTATAGAGTCACGACCGCTTAGTCTATGGAAAGCATAATCTAATACAAAATCAGCCGTAACCAATCTGCTACTGGTTTTAATATTCCATTCAATGACTCCAGGGCAAGATAGGATACATTACCAGGAAACGTTGCAGAAAACTGAACTGTAGCAGAGAATTATAATAAAACGTGATCGCTAGGAATCATACCAAGTATTAAAGGCGATACATTGCCGATTGTTATTAACAATTGTTTTAAACTAAGCAACGTTGTAAGCGATCTAATCAATTAATAAGAAGGGAATAGCGCGGCCTGTCACGATAGAAATTAAAGTCGGTTTCTTATTGCATCGAGGGATTGGCCTGTGAGCGCCGGGTCTTATCGTGATCAGAACGCTTCGCCAATTTAATATATTGACAGTATTGAACTTTCTACAAATAACGTCGTGAAAAACAAAACGATTCATTAATTTAGAAATAAACTTTAGCCATTAAAATTATCATAACATAATTGAAGTTTTATGAATAGATTAGCTGCTGCCAGTGGCTTCGCCTGCGTGTAAGTACAAAATTATCCTATGGGAACATACTCCTGGGAAAAAAGCCATGTGCTATCCCAGGACATGGTGTACCCGTGTGCCAATTTTAACCAAATCTAAATACGTTCGAGCGTGAAGAAGTAACAAACATACACACAAACTATCTGTTTTATAATATTAGTGTGATACAAGACTTAGAGGGAGACCAAAGAAAAGATGGATGGATTGTGTGAGAAGTGATATGAAGAAAAGGGAGTTAGTGATAGCGTAACGAGTGAGGAAGATGATGATGATGATGATGATGATGATGATGACAACACTTAAAAGCAAAACATAAATATTATATGTTAGGGCTATGATAACTGCGGGATTATTCGGAAGAGTTAACGTGGTCCTGGTACGCCATGGGCAACTGAAAAAATACAGGTGGGTAGAGCGAGAAGGAGTGTTTATTTACTAAATAAATAAACACTCCTTCTCGCTCTACCCAGAGCTGGATGAGTTATTTGATGATTTCCCATCTCAAAAAAAAGAACAACGATAAAACCAAGATAATTTTAATAAAGGTACAACAGTTTCATAGTATTTTTATCTGAAGAATGCAACAATGTTATAATTGAGATATTCACAAAACGATTTTATCAGGCGTGAAACGATAGTATCTGTGTTTCGCTGTGCAAGTCTTCGATGGGTAATTTACGACGCACATGCGTGCTGGGGTCCCGATACGCCCGATCGCCCATTACGCATGTGCCCAGAACGAGTTTCGCACCATAGTATCGCAGTTAGCGGAAGAATCAACTAATGACCGTTGTTCAAAACGACGGAACACACCTGACAACGGCTATTCTCCGTGTAAGAGTTACACAAGAATATGTAATTTATCTCTGAGAAACTTTAGATGCAACAATACCTTTGTTACATAGTAGAAACCCAAAGCTAGCTTAAGACTTTGTTAAGAAAGTGAAAGCCTAAAATTCCAATGAAGGCAATATTTTATTACCACTGTTTTTGATAATAGTGCAATTATATTGGAAAGCATTAAACGTAAAATTTATGCAGCACATAAATAATGGCACAGCCAAGTTACGACTTTTGCTTAAAATACTTTCTAACAATACGTGAGGTGATATACGACCATTATTGGGCTCGAATGCGAGAAACTTTCGTTCGTTAAGGTACGAGAAGACGCCATTATTTGAAAACAAAACTAAATGCTTCGGCGAACTGGTTGTTGCGATAAACAGTAACAAAAAAGCAAAATAGCACGAGCCATGACACCGGCAAAATACGAAAATAGCAGCCGTAATTCACTGCAGTATTTCCAAGCATGATTAACCATTAGAGCTTAGCGCCGCTTACGGAATAGATGTTCAGAGTTCAAACGGTATCCAACACAAAAATCCAATTACGACAATGATCGAACGCGCCGCAAAAAATGCTGCAACGTTGTCACACGAAGAATTGCATCACGCTCACCGTTAATATGACACACAAACGGCATGTAAGGCTGATAAACAGGGAAGACAATGGGTTCGAGAGAAAAAGAGATTAATTGAGCGGTGATCGCAACGGAGACTGATGCCGACAACGATTACCGCAAGCACTCTTAAAACGGGACCAGCTTTTGTGGGCATTTCCCGGGCCGAGCAACAGATACATGACATGGACAGCTAGATTAGATGTACACAAAAAATACGTTTCTCCGAAGTAGCCTTGTTTATGGATATAATGGATTTCTTGCTGAAGAGGTATTGTATACTTGATTTTTGCAAAACTGCAGAACATTGGAAGCAAAAAGGTAATAACTGCAAACTTGGACGGCGTTTGCGAGGCATCTAATATCTATCAGATATTTCAGAATGTGGAATCGTGAGCATTGTTTTGGACCCAGTTGTGGCATTCTTGCTGTCCGTCCGGTAGCGTGCATGCGCATTTATCCGCATAGGCAAATAGGACCGTTTACGAGTTCTAGCAGGGTTGCGCTAGCCAATTACGCGTCGGCGAGGTATTCATTACATAGGAAGATGCTGAGTAAAATGTATAGGCGCTAGGCGCACCAACAGCGCCTGGATAAGCGTAACGTACGATCGGTACCGCCTTATCGGGATATCGGTTCCCTGTACACCGCGCGTGTCTTTGCATACATAGATGCGGCTGCATCGATACTCGATATCGCATAGAATATTGTCGTGTCTCCGCGTTCGTCCTGGAGGCCGCTGGGAACCCGCACACAATGAAGACCACTGCCTCTCGTTCAGATGTAAATCTTTACCCACTCGTTTTCAATGGTTCGCATTGTTCTATTTAACGATACAATTCGAGCGAATTTCTCCAACTTTCGTGAGCGCTTTATAAGGAAAGTAAGCGTTTGTTACGTCAATGTGGATAAATTTATCGTGTTTGGAAACTTTATTAGAAAATATGGATTTTAAATTTTTAGAGCGAGCCTCGTTATTGTGTGTCCAGCTTAATGGCGAAGATTCTCGTGCGCTTGCGCCGGTAATATCGGCT
The DNA here is from genome assembly GCA_905147345.3 of Mythimna impura. NCBI lineage: Eukaryota > Metazoa > Arthropoda > Insecta > Lepidoptera > Noctuidae > Mythimna > Mythimna impura. The sequence goes on along the minus strand of LR990356.1, from coordinate 12,682,150 downwards.
GGCAATCTAAGGAAAATCTATGTGCGTTTAGCGCAGGCCGTATCTCAAGGGCATAATATGATTAGACCACGCATGAACCATGCAGTAATAGTAGATTTAATACTCGATAAATTCAATTTATCTTATTAAAGGTGGGTTATCTCAGCTGGCGAGGCGTGGCGGCTGTGTTGCAGACCAGTGTGGGTAGGGCTCCTATCGTACAAGTCAAATCTTTCGCTTCGCCCAACCGTCGTTCTCTCACTTATCTTGCGGCCTACGCGTCGACTTGTGAACGTTTATTTAAATAAGGACATATTAAGTAAGTAGGTACTAAATTGTGGCTATTTGTATATCGTTTCCCCTGATTAATATTCTGGTGGAAAATTCTTTGCTACATACAACTAGCAAATGTTGAATTAAACCATCCTATATGAGTGTCTGATTTCTATTATAGCGAGAACAATTCCGTAGGAATGTAACTTGCCTTTTCCAGACCATTTGTCTCTTGTAAATTATTTGCATTCACGCTTCAACCTCTACGAATATAAAGTGGCCACACATCCTTATCTACTGACTGAAAGCGGAGGCCATTAATTTACCATTGGAGGGGCACAGCTCGAAATTGTCTCCAAATTTATTTTAGTTTTCACGCCTTGTTTGGTGCTTGTTAAAGTGATCCGGCTACTTGAGCGGGCCGTAACAAATTCCCTGGCAGACGGCAACACGGCAATCTGTAACTCGATCGGGGGACGTAGCTTAGGATCTCCGAACTGTTTATCTTGCTGGTTTCCTGAATGTCACGACACTGTATCTATGTTCGACGAAGACGCTCGACGCATCGATACATCACTTGCGTCGCCTTAGTTACGGCTGATCCGGAGCCAGTTAATGTTCAGTGATTGTGCGAGTTTCTCGGTTATTTGTTAGGCGATAACATTAACCTATTCAGAGCGTTCACTAAAGGCTGGTTTAAAAGCAATTTTCAAATAATTGATAAAGTAAAGTCGTGTGGTTACAGTCCTTATTGATCTTTAAGAAATTCTGAGTTGACTTTGATGGATTGAATTGCTTGATATCTACAGGGTACAGTATGACATCACTGGACAGAATTACAAATGTATCCCGCTTTTTAATTGAAGTCATTGAATTCTTTGTTTTCTCTAGCCCCGCTTACTAACTGGATAACAGTATTTTAAGTAAATCGTCATTAAAAGATAACTTGTTTAATAGTACTTCAATATTTATATCCTACAGATTATTCTATCAGACAATACAAACGTTATGCTGATGATTAAAACGATAAATATATTCCTGACAATATTATAGTACTTAACTACTAATGCTAATCGGTGCTCACTAAGATTTACGGGACTATTCAAAGTATGGTCGGATATGTAAATGATTCAAGGGCTCTTTGCGGCGAGAGATTTATAGAGTTAGTTTCCACTGTTTAGATTGCTAGAAATTTCTTCCCTTCTGCAGAACCAGTGCAAGTGCGTAGGCCGTCTTGATTTGGTTTTCTATATTTGGTTACTGCGATGTCATTCGTTGTAGCTACAAAGAGAATCAGAACTGTTATGCATATTTGTACGACATCTAAGTAAATTTTTATTTTATTATTCAGTACCTATTTGACCTACTGGACCAATTTGGCACAGCCGTGAGACACACAATGTTGATGAATTTTAAGTTTAAGTATTTAAGTTTCTATATTATAATTGTTATCTCATTGTGTGTACCTGTGTGTCAAATAAACGTGTTTTCTTTCTTTCAGTATATGATTCAGTGCAGTCTCTGCATATGCATTTTTTAGACCACGTAGATTTCAACTCATATATTTTTGTCATGGCAAGATTATTCAAACGAAGGTGCTTTCATGAGATGTACAGTCATTTATGAAAGCATATATTAGTAAGCGGTGTTACAATGAACAATACTAATAATTATGAAACAAACGATATTGTATTGAAATTAGTTCACCTATTTGATCAGTTTCAATGTGCGGATTCTTTATTTCATTCGTGCCTTTTCCTTAAAGAGTTTATTGAATCTTTAAGGGTCTTCAATACAATTTATTGTTCTTCCATTTATGGTCTTTCGCATTAGGTTTCAATAAAGTTTCAGTAAGTGATTCATGATGAACTGCTTAATGTGTTTGTTTGTTACTTCTTTGCTCTTCAATAGCAGAACAAGTTTGAACAGCGTTTTAACACGACCTACGAGAAAAGATACTTTTGTATCCGATGATATTAGAGTATTCATGGAATGTGAATGAAACATCTAGTAGGTTTACCTGACTACGGGCAAAGTCAAAAGTAAGTATTATGTCTATAAGTTTGTAATAATTATAATGCAAATTAATTTCATCAGATCATCGTAAGTAAAGTAACCCCATACATGATGATCATAAACAAAGTATTTAAACAATATGAGTGAATCGGCTGTCCACAGTTGTTATTCCATGTACAAAGTCGAAGTCAAAGATTTATTTGCACCCCGTACACCCCGCGGGTACACGTGTCTTGGATGTAATTACTCTATTTTCGGGAATGAATCGCATGCTATTATTTTATTTATCTATCACGAAATTATCAAACTACCAGTACCTAAGTTGAGAGTGCTGCATTTCTTTGTGGGATTCCATGTGAAGACAAGAATCATGTCTTGTCTTGTCTTTACGCAATAGCAAAACATTTTGATCGCATCTCCTATTTATCTATCCCAAACGTAATTTATATGCATCAGGGAACTATAATTTATGTTCCAAAATGTAGACGTCCACAATAATCGCTATACTCTAAAAATATCAACAATAAAGTTTTTGCTTTTTATAGTATCTACATAAAAAAGCACCTGCCAGTTTTACAACGAGTACAATATTTTGCGAATTGGTTTGATGAATTGGAATTTATCCCGGTTCTACCTTATATTATTAGAGCCATGGGTTGACTTCCGAAAGGGAAACCCATGGTCCTGGAACGCAAAGGGCAAAGAAGGAACAAAGGTGTGGTTTTAGTCAGTAAAAGTCTAACACGCCCCTCCCGCTCGGCCCTAGCCGAGAGAAGTCATTGGAGAAGAGGCATACATTGTAGAAAATTAAATGATCTAGTAACTACTTGCAAATTGATTTCATATTCAGGTCATCGTAAATCAAGACTCGATACCTGAAATATGCTGGTCGTAAACAACGGCATCTTTACTAGCCAAGCTAAGAACAAGGTAGGCCCGCGTAGAATATCATACTGTTTGACTTAATATGCGATGTTTTATTACAGTTACTAATGGCTTTAGTTGTAAACTAAATTCGAAGTCGTTTACAGTGTTGCCAACGTGAACATAGCGCTTAATTTCCAGGTGTGCCAATAAAATGTTAGGAAAATTGAATCTTTGTAGTATTTGTGTGAGGTGATATGAGAGAAAAGGGAGTCAGTGATAGCGTGACGGTTGACAGGGCAAATGAAAGAAAAAATGCGTTGCGCCGTCGGTCGCCAAGTAACATCGGACAAGGGCAGGAATCATCATATTTTTGCCCTACTTGAGGTGATACACAATGATGATGATTTAGAAAGAAGTGCTTTCATCTACAAAAAATGATGGTCTCATCTCTCTCTGTACCTAGATAGATCCAGGTATTGTAACTTTTGTTATATCGTAAAGATTTTTATTTTCTCTCTGTGCCCAATTCTATTTAACTGTTCGCATCAAATAAAAATCACTAGCAAAAGTAAATATGTTACTTTGATTTTAGGTCGAAGCGGCTTGTCTTTATCTTTCGTACATACATATTTAATATTTGCCGTCATCTCAATAGACACCTACTTACCAACCCGCACTGGGCCCGCGTGGACGCGTGGTGGATTACAGACCATTCCTTCTCCTAGAGAGGAGGCCGGAGTTCCAGCAATGGCACAGAATAATTAATAGTACAAGGGCAATAAGCACATAACCTATGAGGCTGATTACGATTAATTAATTATGCAACTTACAAATTTCATGTTTTCTTCACATCTCGATATTTTTATCAAACACCTAACTACTCGTGTTACAAGTTGCATGTATGCTACCGGTAAGCAAGCGTCAGTAATCTGGTGTCCAGTTACCAATATAATTTTATGATGATTACATCTGACTAAGTTAGCTTCACTTCTTATAGACATGCCACTTGATCGTATAAGTGTAAATTAGGTGCTTATACGACTATTGGTGTTTATATGTCTAAATTAGAGGTGTCTGTAAACTTATTCAATTCGCTATTTGTTTTTGCGTTGAATTTTCTTGTTTCTGGACTGATATCGAGCTGTTCGATAAAATCTTAAAGCGAATGAGTTATGGTGGTAGTAACAAACTCCCGGAAACTCCTGTAAGAAAGCTAAGTTTATGTATGATCTTAGATCTGATCTGTATAACGATAGATGGCGCTGTCTGCCTCTGAGATCAACCCTTAAATCAATAAAGAGCTACAGGAAGAGATAAGTCCGTCTGAGGACAGTCTATCGTTTTGTAGTCGATGGCCGTAAATATGAATAGTTGTCGATAGGGCTGTTTGTGACGTAATGCATCCGGGATGGAACTGTCACTACCTACTTAATAGCGCCTAAAGGAGCTTCGGCTAAGTTTTAAGGATTTAATTTTAGCAAAGATTGAAAACCGGTCAAAAGAACACTTTGGTCGCAGCATTTGAAGATATTTGACAGTCATTACGGAAATCAGAAACCAGAAAATCTGTCAACAAGTTTTTCAAGGTTTATCATGTTGTCTAGTTACGTAAATAAGTAAGTCATGTAAACTACTGATACACGGCTGCATCATGTTAGATTGGAACCCGACCTCATCGAAGTTGGTTATGAATACCAACTTCGATGAGGTCGCGTTGTTGTTTGACTTACTAACGCCATGCAAGTATACCTTAAAGATAAAGATACGAGTAATCTTACAGCTATGACACCATCATTTCATTTCAGCCGATAGACGTCCACTGCTGGACATAGGCCTCCCTCAAATGTCGCCACAATGAACGGTCCTATGCGTCTCGCATCCATCGCATTCCCGCGACCTTCACCAGATCATCATTCCACCTTGTAGGGGTCGCGACGTTCGTCTTCCGGTACGTGGTCGCCACTCCAGAACCTTTCGGCCCCAACGACTATCTGTTCTGCGAGCACTTAAGTTTGGCGATTCTTCGAACAAGCTGGATTCCGAAAAGGCTTCAGCACATACATACGCTACGGCAGGCAGCTATGACATTTATATTTATTATTAAATAATCAGTTTTAAAACAAGCCAGCTCCAAGCGATGCCGTAACATCTCTAAAGGCTCGAATAAGAGTGTTATATTAGCATATCAACCTGCATAAATGCTTTCATTGGTACCTGAGAGAGCATGATTAAATTATGTACACGTTATGTCAAACAGTATAAATTATAAAGCCAGTTATACAAACACGTTTAGTTACATTAACTATATATAGATACTTCCTACGCGTTTAAATATTTACTATGAAAACACCGTTGCCTTTTCTTTGAGGTGGGAAATCATCAAATAACTCCTCCCGCTCTGGGTAGAGCGAGAGGTAGTGTCAGACTTTTGCTGTCTAAAGCCCACTTGTGTTCCTTCAGTTGCCCTTTGCGGTTCCAGGATCACGGTAACTCTTTCGAATAATCCCGCAGTCCAAAATACCGTTGCCTTGAAATGTCAATTAATTTTGTGGTAACACTTATAAATTTTGTCGGCACGGTTGGCGCAGTGATTGAGCGATTGACTGTTGCGCTGCGTGTTGCGAGTTCGATTCCCGCGGAACAAATGTTTGTATGGCCTACTGATAGTTGTTTCAACTCTGGGTGTTTTATGCATGTGAATTTACATGTTTTTTTTTTTCCACAACTTTCACACAACGCCATTTAGTCCCAAACTAAGCAGAGCTTGTGGTTTGAGTACTAGACAACTGATAAACATACTTATATATTTCTAAATACAAACACACTATAAGTAGATAAATTACACTCAGACACAGAACAAAAGATCGAGCTCATTACACAAACATTTGTCCTGGGTGGGAATAGAACCCACGACCTCCGGTATAGCAGTCAGGGCCACTAACCACTAGACCTATAGCGGCCAGTCAAATGTTTGTGAACGCACTTACGATACAAGAGAATCCTAGTGTGGGACAACGTTTTTTTAAAGAAAAAAAAATGTGTTGTATATGTGTTTATGGGCATAGTTACACAGTTAATAGCATATCAAACATTTTAACCGTCTTCAATATCCAGAAAAACCCCATGGGAATATTTAAAATTTCTCCAAAGCCGAAAATCGCGATTTCATACTGAAAAATTACTACATTTTTAGATACAGTGTATTCTTATTCCACGACAGACAGACCACCTCAACGAAACTGAAGCCGGTTTTGAACGAAAGAAAAAGTCAGAAATGTGAAAATAAGCTGTATCAATAAAAATATCCTTCATAATGTTGAGGTATTTGAGACAAAAAAGAACCAGGCGAAAATTACATTGTCTACGTTCGTGATCTCTCGGTTATTTCAAATGTACACAGAGTCACAGATTGTTGCGGCCACACCTCAGGTGGTCTAAGATGGCGGAAACTACAAAAAGTATTTACAATAAATTGTTTGAGATATAACTGCACGTTTTTGTGTTTGCTAAAAAATATAACGAGGTTGATCGAAATATTTTTTTTTTAGCTCAGGCTAGCTTGAATATCTAGATATTATTTTTTTAAATTTCGCTTTGTCTTACGATGCCTTGACAATCGTGCAAGGGGTGAAAATAGTTGGTATATTATAATAGGTTCACATCTAAACTAATATTAGAAACAGGAAAGATTTGATTTGTTGTATGTTACGATTTAACTCAAAAACTCCTGGACCAATTTTAAAAATTCTTTCTCCATTAGAAAGCTACATTTTCGCTGAGTAACATAGGCATATATTTTCTATTTCAACGTGGGCGAAGCCGCTGGCAAAATCTAGTCTGAAATAAGACAATAAATAACTCTTTAGTATAGGCACATTTTCATACCTCAAAAAGGTAAGGAAATGTAGATTTTTTATTCGCAATTACTGATGTGGTCATATTGTAAATGTTGACCATTTTCATTATTAGTTCCACTCTCTAAAATATTGCCATTCAAAGCTAACCCTTTTTTTGGTGGGAAATCATCAAATAACTTCTCTTCTCGCTCTGGGTGGAGCGAGAGGGAATGTCAGACTTAAACTAACGCGTGTTCCTTCATTTACCCTTTGCGTTCCAGGACCTTGGTAATTCTTTCGAACAACCCTGCAACCCTGGATTCGAAATAACCCTGTAGGTGAAAATAAATAAGTATCAAGATGGCGGTATCCTATCACCCGGTAAGAACTAAAATGGAGGGCCTATTAAAATTGTATAACCGATAAATAATTCATTGTCAATAAGCGAGAAATGCTGTCTAATCTCCATCAGACATCAGACGGCGGAACGTGGATATTCCACTTGTCATCATAGGGCCGGCGATGAGCCACATAACATAGGCCTTAGGCTCTTAGGTAAAGCTCGTTTACTCACAGCTGGAAAAAGGAACTAAATTGTTATTTAAAGCTTACATGGTTTTTGTCGGCTTTGGAGTTTCGCTTCATGGATGTCTCTTTATTTCTTAGCTTGGAGAAATATATGTTTAAACTTGTGCTGCTTGAATTTATATTTTTTTTAACTTAAATATAAAAATGATTTTCGCTTTTTTGCCAATTGTTATGTATTAAAATACAGTATTTAGTTATAAATTTGAATCACTTTCACTGACAGTTCAATTCGTAACATCGCAAAAAATAAGTGTTCAATTTTGAAACGTAATTTGATTTATATAGGTATTTTAAATTTAATCCCATGAAAGCTTTATCTCGTAAAAGCTGTTTATACATCATCATCATCATCGTTTTAGCCGAAAGACGTCCACTGCTGGACATAGGCCTCTCCCAAGTGTCGCCACAATGAACGGTCCTGTGCGTCTCGCATCCATCGGACTCCCCGCAACCGTTACCAAGTGACCTTCCAACGCTACATACCGGAAGACGTAGCGTTTATACATTTTCATAACTAATTATTCAGAAACAAGTAAAAATTAATCATTTCCATTGAATTAGAAGTCCACCTAAAGCAGGTAAAATTAAACTATAAAAACTAAACTTAAATTAAAGTATTATACATCTTTTTTTATACAAAAGCTACTTTGCTCTTGCTCAATTAGTTTTTTTTTTTATAAACCTTGCCCTACACTAAGAAATACTCCTGTATCGTGGGTGCGCTCACAAACATGTAAACTCAAATACACAAGACACTCAGACCCGAGACAACTTTTCTTTTAAATTCTTGATAGGTTCGCGCTTGACTGCTATCTGACCAGGGGCCCGAGTCTGCTATTTTTATAAATTCATCATTCCAACACGATCCCATTGTCATTCTGCTAAAAGTTCGTAATCTGCTAGTTCATAATGATCGGTCAATGGTCTCTTAATAGAGTTGTGGTAAAAGGACAATATCGAGCTTATTAAAATCAATGGCTGCACAATGACGTTCTAATGGTAGGTCACTGATCAAAGGAACTGTCAAAATTTTAGCAGATTACTGCATACGTCAGAAATTCATTTGTCATTATGTACGAGATTAAAATTCTATGCCATTTCTTTCAATAGAGTGTCAGTGGTTGACCATTGGAAAGTCATGATGATGCCATTATATTAGTAGATTACCAAAACTTGCCAAAATCAACAATTATGAAATCAATGATAGACCAGTCTGACACTATTGTAATAGCAGACTTAAGGCCCAGATGGAAAGCGAAGATGCGGTCGACGATGGAGCGCGCTTACCTAGAAGTAACCTATTCACTCTTGACTTAAATATTCCCGGGTTGTAGCTATCAGGAAACACAGATTCCGGCAAGGAATTCCACTCCTTAGCTGTACGCACAATGAATGTGTTCCCAAAACGTTTTGTTGTATAGGTGGGACTATCTGTAGGTTGTACAAATACTTATTTCGTGCGGATATTAATTTGCTCCATCAATACTAGAAAGTAATACACTCGCATGATTTCGTAGTACCCACGTTTCGTAGCACATATGCATAGAGTACTACGAGGGTAAAACCAGTTTCATCTTATTATTTTTAATTGTCATGTATTAATCATACTGTGTGCACAACCTTCAGGTCTAAGAACTATGCATAACTTAAGTATATTAGCATAATTGCATGACTTGATTCCGCCATCTCCTTTCTATCATCGGACAACCCGACGTACGGCGAGTATCCACCCTTACGTTGTTGAAACTTCAACGGTCCGGACTAAGCGTTTCGCTTCGTCGTTTATACCGCGTACATCGAAGGACTGGAACAATTTGCCTGCTGCGATCTTCCCGTCCAACTATACTATATTTTAGGTGTCTTCAAGGCTAGAGTGAATAGGCTCTTGATAAACTAGTGCGCCTCACCATCAATGATTGCATCACTGCTTACCATCAGGTGGGATCGCAGTCAAGCGCTGGTTTATATCAATTAAAAAAAAAAAAAAAAAAAAAAAAAATATGAGATCAATACAAAAATGATTAATATCAAATTGCCTATGTTAAGTACCGTCTTGAAGCTAATAAAGCTGTAACTATGAAGGTTATTTAACAGAATTATTATCTGAAATTCTTGTAAATTTCGCAGAAATGGCTATAAAATAATGCTGTCCATAATGTATCTGATGTAATGAGCTTAAACTCATAACTTACCTCAGTACCTCTATTAGCGCAATCTATACCTGAAGATTTATGGGACACATGCGGAAATAAATCAGCGATTAAAGATGGCCTAAGATCAAAAGATCACTCTCAGACCCCTGGCCTACAAAATGCGTTTTATACTTAGAGATAAGAAACACGTACAACACACGTTACTTATGGTGAAAGTGGCGTAGTAACGTGCTACGAAAAAGTGCTACGAATTAAGAGTTATCGTAGCGTTAAGCATAATGTTATGATTTATGGTGGTTTGTATACTATGGGCAATAAATGAGCCTTTTCTCGGGTCGGCAAGAGGGTGAGGTTGAGCTCACACTCTCATATCAAGGTTGTAATCTCCAAAGGGTCAAGCAGTAGGTAGTGCTACGGAAATGTTCGAAAAAGTTACACACAAAGAAACACTTTTTATTTTAGCGGTTGGTTTTAGCGAGTAAAAAATTTTACACACCTTCTCGCTCCATCTCAGAGCGGGAGAAGTCATTTGTTGATGTCCTTCTTCAAACAAAAAATAAGGGTCAAGTAGAGGTCGCCAGTTATGTTTAACTCCTCGAGCGTCTATAGATTGCTGGAAAGAGTCACCGCGGCCCTGAAGAGCAAATGGCAACTGAAGGAACACGGTTGGGTTGGTCAGTAAAAGTCTGAGATTACCTCTCGCTTTACTTAGAGCAGGTAAAGTTATTTAATGATTTGCAACCCTCAAAAAAAAACTATAACTTTGCCCGAACTGAGGATCGATCCCAAGTCTTTACAGCATAAATGCTTGCGACCGCTGGACCAATGCAGACAAGATCGTATCGAAGAAAAACTGAGAAGTCAATTAGCAAGGGTAGTAAGTAGCATAGAGTAACTAGCCTAGACGTATACACCAATATTTTTTAATTAGTACAAAAAATAAGGGGCTTCATACGTACCCGTTACTGATCAAATTTTTGTAGTCAAAAGTAAAAAAGCGAACAACAAAAATTGTCCTTCAAAATTTTTCATAATTGGTAAATTCATAATAGACTAAATCATTAATAACAATTGCTACTAGAAAATACTACGCGCAGTGTGTTCCATAATATTTCCATAAATTGAGTGACATTTTGGGATATAAACAAACGCTAATAACTTTGCTGTTTATCAATATTATTAGTACTGAAACTTTACTTAAATACATAATAATAAGACCTTTTCTAATAAGACATAGTATTTGTACAAATTAAAAATTAGTGGTGTATAATGTTCGAGTATCGTCATTCCTAGAGGCCCCTTTTATATTTTCTTTGTAAAGGCAAATCATCAAATAACTTCTCCCTCAAGACTGTTACAGACAAAAACTAACTAAATGTTCCTTCAGTTGACCTTTGCGTCCAAGAACCAGGGTAACCCTTTCGAACCATTCTGCAGATTCATAGAGAGCCCTCAGACCGTGAAAATATTTAAGTTCTCCATTCTACAAATAAATCCAATTAGACTACCGCAGATCCGTTATGCAATCCCGGAATTTAAACCCACACGTTTATAATATTTACTGCAGAATTAACTGTCTGCCGGAGCGCCGCGTAAGTTTGCCGCAATAAAATAATGTAGAAAAGCTTCGAGTTGCGTAAACTTGAATATTTAGATGTTAACTTAAGAGCACGTATTTATATTTCCGCTTCTGATTGTAAATAGATCTAGGGCCTTAGCATGACAAGTTAAAATGCCAATCGTGCGAGCGAGAGAGATGGAACTATACCCTATATAGCTCCATCCCTTTAACAGTTCAGTTCAGGTCGTCAAATGGATCGCTTTAAGAGCTCGTGATAGCGTCTCTGTAAACCGTTCCGTGTATACATGCACACAAACATCACATCACACTAATATTATAAAGTCAAAAGTTAGTGTTTGTATGTTTGTTACTTCTTCACGCTCGTACGGCTTTTTTTTGTAATTGACATAAACCAGTGCTTGACTGCGATCCCACCTGATGGTAAGCAGTGATGCAATCATTGATGGTGAGGCGCACTAGTTTATTAAGAGCCTATCCACTCTAGCCTTGAAGACACCCAAATTATAGTTGGACGGGAAGACCGCAGCAGGCAAATTGTTCGAGTCCTTCGATGTACGCGGTATAAACGACGAAGCGAAACGCTTAGTCCGGACCGTTAAAGTTTCAACAATGTAAGGGTGGATACTTGTCGTACGCGGGTTGTCCGATGGTAGAAAGGAGAAGGCGGAATCAAGTCATGCAATTCCCGCGCACACTCTCCAAAATGTAAAATACCGATAGGCTGGCTACCCTGCGCCTGTGCTCGAGGCTTTGTAGATTGGACTTAACCAAATCTGGATCCCCAATTAGCCTCTTAGCACGCCTTTCCACTGAGTACAAAGCTGCTAGATGGCATTTTGCAGCACCAGCCCATATGTGACTGCAGTACTCCACACACGATTGGACCTGTGTTTTGTATAACATTAGAAGCTGTCCCGGTGTGAAGTACCGTCGGACCAAAAAAACTAGGCTGAACTAATTTTGATGAAACTTGGCACACGAGTAGACCATGTCCTGGATGGATGTATGTTCTTTTGCGATAATCTTCTACTATTACGCGGGCGGAGCCGCGGGCAGCAGCTAGGTATAAAGGCGTAAGTTTGTATGCGCATATGTGTGATTGTAACTCCTTCACTCTCAAAGAGCTCAACGATTTTAGATGAAATTTGGCACACGGGTATAACATGTCCTGAAACGCTCAATCTGTCTCTTAATCATTAATTTCGGGAATGTGCTCCCTTGCGATAATTTTCGACTTCCACGCGGGCGAAGTCGCTGATAGAAACTTGTATATTAAATATGCAAGGACTAATTATATTTATTAGTTGGTATGCTAAGTCCTATCTTCATTTAGAAGGCAACGTTTAACGGTTAGAACACTCAAGTTTAATTGCATAATTAGTTAAAGATATTTGCATAATTATGTAACTAAGCAATTTATTTAATTGCCGGTTGGTTAATTATAACTTCTGCCGTTACGAACTTTTACTTCCGTAGGCAAATCATCCCTCAGAACAAAAACAGTTTATGTAAGTTTTAATCAGTCTCTTCTTTACTGAAGGGCCGTTCTACCTTATGTATCCCACTAATAAATATGTGTACACAATAGAATAAGACCAACCCGCACTGGGCCCGCGTGGTGGATTACGGCCCATTCCATCTCCTAGAGAGGAGGCCTGAGTCCCAGCAGTGGGAACATTAAAAGGCTGATTATAATTATTATATAAAGACAATATTAAAAATAGCATGTAGGTGCTACTCACCCCTTTACTATCTCCCTAGGATGTGCTCTAACAGGCGTTGGACAGAGGGGTTCCGAGGTGGTCTTTTAAGAGGTTACGGAACTCCTTTTATGTTCTGATGGTGATCACTGGGGTGGTTTTAGTGAGGTAAAAATCCCTGATCTTATCCCCAAAAGCCCAGGCGCCTTTATTCCCCGATACCGATACCGAAAAAAAAGGTGAAAACTATGGAATTTATTAATAAAAATCTCTGACCTCTTTAACAATAGCATAAAAAAATATATAGAAAATTTGAATTAAATATCCGTTCAAGAACCGCTAAATAGTCCAGAACCTACTTAGGGAAAACGTGTGAAAAATGGTCAACCGCCAACTTTGCCGATTGTACAAAGTGCCAATTACAACAGTTACATAAATGTAAGAAATTCCTGTCCTATCGTTACGCATCCTTTAATTAAAAATGAATGTACAAATATAAAGGGCCGCTAATTATATTGTCAACTGAACGTGCGTATAATTATGAGTGGTCCTTAATAAGTACCTGTATGTCCACTATCTTTTTATGGTTTTTAGTTATTATTGGACGCGACTTATTTGGTATCTTGTACTTGGAAATGATAGGCTGTGTGAACTGGTTTTAAGTATTCACGTGAAGTTAAACTTAGAATAGAATTCCTTTCCCTGTGTTGAGCTTTTTATAAATCAGTATTTTTAGACTCGAAAGAAAATAATTTATTCACTCATATATAGGGTGACTGGCAAGTAGTGTACGATACTTAAACACGTGATTGTGCTCATGATAACAAACAATTTTTATTACGGGAGCAAAGCCGAAATCGCGAAAAAAATATCAGCTGTTCAGTACATTAGGCAAACATAAGTGTACTGAACAGCTGATTTTTTTTCGCGATTTCAGGTTTGTTCCCATAGTAAAAGTTGTTTGTTATCATGAGCACAATCACGTGTTTAAGTATCGTACACTAATTACCAGTCACCCTATATAATATTGTTTGCGTATTCGTATCTAATTTAGATTTCTATAGCAGCAATACAGACAACATTTTTTGTATAAACTTTATTAGTTTTATTGCAATGCACATACATAACACTTTTATCCCGTAATCTCAAATAAACCGATGACTTAGCATTTCAAGTTTATTCTCCAGGAATTGTGACACAAAACTGTACCCACGACACATTCAACACACACCTAATTGCATTATCCTCTCGTTAAATCTTTCCTTAACCGTCCAAGGAGTCATTACTGTCCACTATAAACTTCTTCATATCTCCGAAGGCCACTCGAATCAGTCCGTAACGAAGTATTGAATAACTGTACCGCTATCCTGGAACCATGTGTAAGAGTGGGCGCAACTCGTACTGTACTAACTGTACTTGATAAGTTCGAGTTTATGATTGCAGTACAGGAAACCATTGATAACTATGACTGGTTGTATATGCATCCTTTATCTTGGAGGTATGGATTTCTAAAAATAGCATCCATTTTCATTACCTGTTTCGAAATGATGGCAGGATTTTTATAGATGGATCAAATCTTTATAAAAAAGATGTGTGGTAAAAAATATGACATCAAAAGATGTCTTTCATTCTACAAGACATCTTTTGATGTTATATTTTCGCCTGTATCATCGCTTACCATCAGTTGACATAGTTGTGAAACGCAAGCATCCTTATCCTTATATTACATATTATACCTACTAGCTGTGGGTTTTTAGGGTTCCGTAGCCAAATGGCAAAAAACGGAACCCTTATAGATTTGTCATGTGTCTGTCTGTCCGTCCGTATGTCACAGCCACTTTTTTCCGAAACTATAAGAGCTATACTGTTGAAACTTGGTAAGTAGATGTATTCTGTGAACCGCATTAAGATTTTCACAAAACATAGATAATAGATTTTTTATTCATCAAACCCATACGTGTGGGGTATCTATGGATAGGTCTTCAAAAATGATATTGAGGTTTCTAATGTCATTTTTTTATATACTGAATAGTTTGCGCGAGAGACACTTCCAAAGTGGTAAAATGTGTGTGTGTGTGTGTGTGTGTACCCCCCCCCGTGACTTCTGAAATAAGAGAATGATAAAACTAAAAAAAATATATGATGTACATTACCTTATAAACTTCCACCGAAAATTGGTTTGAACGAGATCTAGTAAGTAGTTTTTTTTTAATACGTTATAAATCGTAAACAGCAATTTACCTTTTAAGTTTGTACGGAACCCTCAGTGCGCGAGTCCGACTCGCACTTGCCCAGTTTTTTTTTTTTAGGTGGGAAAATCATCTAATGACAAATCCCGCTCTTGGGCGGAGCGAGATATAGTGTCAGACTTTTACTGACTAAAAACCCACTCCTGTTCCTTCTTTGCCTTCATCCCGGGGCCCCGGGCTTCGCTTTCACACTACCCGTGGCCCCAGTAGGCTTCGACACTGCTGTGCCCCTACGATTACTACTACTACTACTACCTGCTACGATTACTAGCTGGGGGTGCGGGTAAGAAGATAAAAAATAGCCTACGTTGTATATATTTGGTAGGTCTGAGAATAGGTAATTCTCAGACCAAAATATACACAAAAAAAATAAAAAAATCGGTCAAGCGGTTACGGAGGAGCTCGATAACAAACACAGTAACACGAGATTTTTATATATATTAAATTATTTGCGTATGAGGTGTTCACCAAAAAACAAAGTGTACCATGAGGAAGGTTTAGGTGTAATTCATGCATATTAGGCATAGTAGAGAACTGTAAATTTCAAAAAATTGTAACACTCGTGCAATAATGGGACGGGTCGCTAGTACCTATATATACAAATAAAATAACTCGCAAGAACCTACCTATTTCATGGGAGTTGTTCGTAGTCGTTTCTGCACTGCAAAGAATGAGCCATTTTATTTTCCGTGGGTGTCTAAAGAAGCTATTGAGAGATCTAATCAGATGGATGGGCCAGCTATAGCCATTGATAACATCAACTGCGAATACCCGACTCCAAGGGCCGTCGAATACCCTGGCTCTGACAATAACCCTTACTTAACACTAGGCTCATCTATTATAATGGTCAATGAAGTACTTTGCTAAAGTAAAAACAGTGTTTATCGCTAACTTTACTCAGGGTTAGGTCGGTAAATTGCCTGAATTACGATCAAACTCGATCATTACAGGCGTGTACACAAGAAACACGGCGAGATGATAATGCGTGTATCATGTATTAGTATCTAAAAACAATGTTGTAGACACATAAGGAGAGCAGCCGACGCGTGAGAACCAGCCTTTATACGGACGTAGATATTATGTCAGTCTAATGAAGTTTTTTTCCCTCTTCCTGCATTGTAAGAGCATTATCATAATCACTGCATTTCCTTGAGATTCACACCAAGAACGCCTGTTCATTATGCATTTTTGTTTCGCACCATTAATAAAAGTGCTACTTTAAATCAAAATCTACATAATACGATGGTATCGATTGTTTTCTCATACATCGATTGCAATATGCAAATAAATCAGGATAAAGTCGGAAGTAATTACGCGTTGGTTATGTAACACAACCCTGAACCTGTATTGAGGTTGGTCGCGGCCAACGAACGCAGCTTGCGACTTGCGTGCGACTAATGTGGGACCACGCGGACTTGATCGTTTTAGATAGCTATGGAGGCACGTTATAAAGTCATTTAAAATCTTAATAATCTATTTATCTTTGTTTTTATTGGAACTTGTAATCGAATTTAGTGCTTAATTAAGATTTCGTACATCGATACCGTGTAAGTTGTGGTTAAAATATTTTCTAGATTTATCTGAAATATTTTATTAATTAGAAATAGTCGCAAGACTTTCACGAACACAGGTGCTTAACAAAAGCATTAAGATTTTCATCAGAAAATTTATCATGATTAATACGTTTGGTGTGGTAATATTAGACATTGTCCAAACGATACACTACTTTCATAATTGCAATTTTATTTCTTTAATGAATTAAGACACTCTCAGGTGCGTGCGTAATAATCATTTGACCACTATTTAACTCGTTAGTAAGCGTGGGAGCAAATATCAGGGACGCCTAAGCAATTATTATGCTATAAACTATCGCACCTTTTATTTAATTATAAAATACACTCACTGTAATCTTTTTACTGTGGAATTCTCGTGTGACAAATCACCACGACCGTATTACACCTATAAGCATAATAAATAACGTGTTTATGTGTCGCTTCTAGTAAGAATTATCTTTATTATTGAGCTACTTCGTTTGCAAGTCTTTGAAGAAACCGATTTAAATAGCGATATCGCTTTTATAACGGTAACTAAAAACATGCTACAGTTTGTATTGGAACGCAATAAAATAAATTTTCCTCGGATAGGCAAATATTTTGTAACTTTATAGACATTCATCCATATCAATAAAAAAAAGTTGCACAACATAAATTGAATTCCAAATAAATAATCTGTTTTGTTTATTCTTTTTTTTTTAAACCATTTAAAACAGTATCAAGAAATAGTCGTCGCGCCATACCTATAAAGGTATTTTGTATCATATTGATCTGTTATTGACGTTAGGTCATTTGTACTGTAAATTTATTAATTAATTAAACATAACTGTTGACTTTCTATGCATTTCTATTGCACGTTGATTGGAATTTCACTTCAATTAATTACTGTTACAATGTGTGAATGTCTGTCAAAGAAATTCTAAATCACTTCGCCCACAATGATCACAATTGACTATAATAATTGAATGCCTGTCTCAGACAGAGCTTAGGCTAGTCTTTAATTACTAAAGAACTGAAGCTTCCTTGTTCAAAGAGATTACCCACAATACAACGGTCTTGCTCGACAATTATTTTCTGGACAGCCTTCTAATATGATTTAGTCGGTAATTAAGAGAGGTTACGGTTTTATCCTAGCGAATCTCGTAAATCGAATAAGGAAGTATTGCACAAGTTAGACCCCTAAGATAAATCGATGAGTATATTTTGATGACTAAGAGATTTATGTAAGAAACGGTCGTAACGTAAGTACTGCATCTGGCTGGCAACAATGCTGAAATAAACGTTTTTGGCGCAAGCGAGAAGCATAAAGAATGTTATTATATTTTAACAGAATTTTATTTATTTGGTGACTATCGCCAAATAAATGTTTACTTTCTTTCATCTATTTTTTCTTTCCTTCTTTACTAACTGAGCCGCAATAAGATAAAGTGAGAATAAGGAAGAAAGATGCTGATGCTCTTGATGCCAATAAACAGCTTCTACTTTATTTAAAACTAACTTCTACCAGCGGTTTCACCCGCGTAAAAGTAGGTTTCTCCATACAAACTTCCAACCCCCGTTTTACCCCCTTAGGGGTGGAGTTTCAAAAAATCCTATAAGGAACCTACCTGCCAAATTTTAAGTTTGTAGGTGTTATAGTTTCTGAGATTTCGTGATTAATCAGTGAGCGGTATTTCGCTTTTATAAATATAGATAATTACTTATAACTCATCTTTATGCTATAATTGTATTCATGATGAGTAATCACTACTTCACACCAAACAAGTGAAAGATCTATATAAATTACCTACACAACAGAAGTGAGGCAAGTCCTTTAGACATGTCCTGAGGCACTTAGGTACATTTTAACATTAAGTTAAATTAAACTTCATACAGTCAGTAATAGAGTAAGCAGAGCTTATATTAATATGTCAGTCAGCGTAATTCGATATGACTTAAATGTAAGAAAAAAACTGGACATCTGCGAGTCGGGCTCGCGCACTGAAGGTTCCGTATAAACTTACCTATGAAAACAGTTCAATTCCCGAATTGAGTTACAAAGATTTTTCCGAATCGCAAAAAAAATTTTCTTGTGACGTAATTAAAAATTTACAGTTTTCAGATTTTTTCCTATACTTAAGCTATGAGAACTTGCTTCATGCCAAATTTCAGGATTCTAGGTCAACGGGAAGTACCCTATAAATTTTGATTCCCCTTGAGAGTGTCAAGATATACGTTTTTTGCGACATAAACGGCCGTAACATTTTTTTTTCGTTAACTCAGAAGTTGGATTTATTCACAGCTTTAAAGGACCGCTGACCTGAGTATATAATAATAATAATAATAATAATAATAAATCATTTATTTTCAGGCATCTTGGCCCATAGATAAAAAAACATAAACACCTTATAAACTAACATATATATAAAGTAAATTAAATACAATTTATTGTTAATAAATACGACTTATGACTATGTTAGTAACACTTCACTGCACTTGTTCACTTTGTGCTGTTCTGTGGCACTTGTCCGCGGAAGCGACGGAACACCACGCCCTGCGGCCAAAAGTCTTCCTTCAACATGAGGGGCAGAAAAGTGTTCGGGACTCGCACCACGAACGCCTTGAAATTGACGTTACGGTGCGACTCCAGAAGCTGTACCCTCAGTGCGAACTTCGTCTTATGGCGCACGTACTCCACGATGTCTTCCACCCTTGTGGTGTGATGCAGGCGGGAGATGTACACGGGAGTGTTCGGCTGAGCAGCACGCAGTCCTACGCTAGGAGTTGCAGGTGCTATGCCGCAGCGATTCTTGTTGGTTTGCGTTCGACGCTTCCTCCTTTGCACTATAACGAAACCATCACTATCATCGACCTTGTTCTTTGCCTTGTCAGGCACAGGTTTCGGATTAGGAGCGCCAGGGGCACTCGCGGTGACGCTAGCGAAATCCTTTCGGATCGGATTCGCTGGGGCTGCAAGAACAGGCAGCGGGACGGGGCGAAGGGGTATATGGTATTAATTTCAACTTGATACCTCCACGCGTTCCCGAGATAAAGGGTCTTGACAGACAGACAGACGGACAACAAAGTGATCCTATAAGGGTTCCGTTTTTTCCTTTTGAGGTACGGAACCCTAAAAACGAGTCTTCAGAACTAGTTGCATTAGTTTTTGTCAGAAAACATTACGATTCCATTTCAATCTCTAACTAGATCAAGTTTAACCGGCACCACAATACAATCTATACGTATCTACAGGGTGGAATTAAATTAGATTCCTTCTTCTTGTGTCGATAGTGCGTCTATTATTACAAGAGCTACTATATTACATGTACATCTGGCACACCTAAGGTAGGCATCCATCATTGTTCGAAAGAGCCAACGCGGCCTTGGAACGCAGAGGAACACGGGTATTATTTAGTCAGTAAAAGTCTGCCATTCCGTCTCGTTCCCATGACCATCATTCCAGCCGATAGACGTCCACTGTTGGATATAAGACTGACCGGTACTGTGCGTCTCGCATCCATCGGATTCCTATGATCTTGACCAGGTCATCGGTTCACCTTTTGGGGGACTCTGGGAGATTTTTTTTGACGATTTTCCACCAAAAAAAGGTAGGCACTGTAGGTAACCACCATATCACCTCTAATATTTTTACTACAGCACAAACTAATCAAACAATTCCTGCCGATATAAGAAAAGTAGCTAAGGACAGAGAAGAGTGGAAGAATGCAAGAGAGGCCATTGCCCTGCAGAGGGACACAACAGGCTCATAATAATAAATAACACATCGACGCCGAGTAGCTAGCCTGACGGTTTTCTACCGGTTGCATTTCGGGGAGTGTGAGTCGAAATTGCATAACCTAATTCCGCCTAGCCCGTTCCATCATCTAACCATCAGGCGTACGGCAATGCGCCACCGGTACATACTGGACATCCCACCTATACGCACAAAATGTTTTGGGAACACATTCATTGTGCGTATAGCTAAGGAGTGGAATTCCTTGCCGAAATCTGTGTTTCCTGATGGCTACAACCCGGGAATCTTTAAGACACGAGTGAATAGGATACTTCTAGGTAAGCGCGCTCCATCGTCGACCGCATCGTCGCTTTCCATCAGGTAAGATAGCGGTCAAGCGCGAACCTATCAAGATAAAAAAAATAAGAAAAGGCGAATAATATAAGTCTCAAGTCCAACGGAAGTTATGACCAAGAAGTTAACAGTCAATTCTGATAGTTTAACAACCTTTAGTTATCGCGATCAGTGACGTCACGTTGGCGGGATCATGTCAAGATGGCGAACCGAAGATTTGCTCTTATGGTAAACATGTCGTGTAAACAGCACTGCCCTGAAGCTGACCTTATAGCCCTTAGTAACGGGTCGTAATTTTATTCAAGTTTTTTGCTGAACGTTTCAAAATTAAATTGTAGTGGCCTTAAGGGAAAATAACTCTTTATTGAACTAAACATGATTATTTATACATAAAAATATAAACACTTAACTAATTAAAATTACATAATATATACATAATAACTCCTATCTAAAATATGGCGTCAAAAAATTCCTCCGCATCGCTGTCGACTGGAAGTGTGCCCAAAAGACTGGCGGCATTGCCACGTTGTATGGCAGACTACTACTTTACTCAATTGTAGTAGACTGAGGGCAGATTTTTTATATATATATAACTGATATCCATACTTAAATGCCAAATTTTGACAGGTTTTCAGGCTAAAGTAGAGTTTGAAAAGTGCTCAACTCCAAATATCAGGAATCGGGGGTGACGCTGGCGCTGAACTAAAAAGCGGTATGCAAAACTATTACGATTACAAATATCGACGGCGTCAGTGTACTCGTAGGTCCTTGTATCTCCATTTTTACCAAAAAAGCAAGTATTAATGGCTAATAATAAATAATGCTATGTTTACTGTTATCCTATAAAAAGGGTTTGTGTATCACAAAAGCCTACACTTATGTCGAAGAAATATTTCTTAAAAATGTACATTAGAAATAAGGACTTGGAAACGTGTCTTTAAAAATAGTTACATGCAAGTTAGGTCCTGCACTGACGCCGACGATATAGTGTCACGGTGTAAAAGTCCAGCCAAACAAATAGCAAACATAAATAGATTGGTGTAGCGAATATAAAAACAAAGAAAAAATTGAAGTTAAATAAAAGCAATTCAATAAAAAATCTTAACTAACTGAAACCAAAAAATATAAATGCACCAACGCGTAAAAAGACATAAAAAAGCAACGCATGACAGGTGAAGCTCAACCCAAAACCGTTGAGACAATTTAGATCGTTCAACTTGAACGTGACGTCCGGTGTTATTTTCGAGAAAAAATGCCAGTTCGAGGATCTAGCCTGGCTCGGTAACCCTCTCCTGAGTCATCTCGACCGCGGTACCCTGTTATCGAACACAGAATCAGTACGGTACTGACGGTCAAAAAGAGCAGTAACTTTGCCAACGATAACATCCGACACAATGAGAATCCGACTCAATCGTGCTTTGCGGCAAGTGCTGTGTTTAATCATGGTGAGCATTTAAATACAAAATTAATTAAAAGTGAAATAGTGACTCGTAGCTTAGTGAAATCATAAAATCGGATTTGCGTTCAGAAGCAACCATTTTTGTCTAAGAAATAATCGATTCTGAAAAGCAAGAGTTAATCACAACGCTCAATTTACGGAAAGAAGTGAAAGTTTGTTACGATTAATATAAGAACAAAAATTTGCGAGCTGTATCAGTAATAAAACATTTCTATTATGAGCACAATCGTGAAGGTCAATTGGGAGCACAGACGGTATAATATTATTTAATGCTGTTAATGCAATTATGAGTATTTTCAGACGAGACCATAAAAAAGAAAGTTATGACGCAATTGATGCTGAAGAATTCTCAGCTCAATTCTCCTTTTGTATTTTTTATTGAAACAGATTTACTATGTGAGAACTGCGGTTGAGGAGTTAGTGTGATTATCTACAGTCATATCTCATTGTAATGGTCACTCGCCGACTTCGTTTTGAAATGTTATATTATATAGATATATCTTGAATAAACATTGAATCATATAGAAGCTCTAAATTAAAAATATCTATTTTTTGCATCACCTGTTTGATAATGTTAAGTATGTTTCATTAGAATTTATCAATATTCTATTACAATACAAATAAAATGTGCTGTAATATAGGTAAGTATACCTACATATAAATTTTCATTTTATCGTGAGAAAACTTACTGAAATTAATAAAATCGAAGACGCGTTTAAGATACTCCACAATTCCAATTGTAATACCTGCATCTGATTTTATTTTATCTACCAAAATAGCTTCGCAATTTGATTGGGATTACATTTTATATACCACGTCGAATATGGAAATGCGTTGAAGACTGTAAAAAAAACCATTGATAACGATTGGTTACTTACAAAACTTGTAGTGAATCCATTATAGCATTAGTTCTTTTGTGTAAAGTAAAACGACAATTATTGTAACAAACACGATCACCGTTTGTGGACACAAAAAGCTCTTTATTGTGAGTTAGTCGGATGTCAATATATACGGGTTAGTGGGCCAGATAAGTAAGTACATCGACGGGCTTATGTTGATAGCAATCCAAATTGGTTCTCTCAGCAGGTGGACATTGTAATTGTTCGCGGACGATGCCACTGCATGCTCGCCGTCGCCGCGCACTTCGACACTATGTGTTACGATAGCTGTAACTTTTAAATTCGTAATAAAATTTCAGTATCAGATCTTATCAAGAATACCTTGTTAATTTACAAAGAGAGAAACGTCAAACAAAATCGATCTTTTTAATTGCATAAGTTCCGTAGCTAACTAGTTTATGCCCAAAATTAAATTAAAGGGGGCAAAAAGTAAAACGAAATGGTCATTGTGAAAAAAACTACAAAGGATAATCGTCATTTAACAGGTTTATTAACCTGATCCAGCAACAAACGTGACGAAGTAATCGGCAAATCGCAGGGTACATGACCGTGAAGCATTGTTATGAGTAAGAACCAACGCGCACGAATCACTCCTTTCGTATACCCATGCTAAGTTTCAAAATATCGAGCCGCCACAAAATTTGGCGGAATCCTTGCGTAGTAGATAAAGAAATACTTCAGAAAACAAGACGTCATCGTAAAGATGCCAAGTGAAATAAGAAACGAATATGATGTATACGCGCGAGCGTTGACACAGAAACCCTCGGTGAGACAAACGGGGATGAATGAGATTGTGGTTCGCGATCCGAGACCAAGCTCAAGCGATTTCCCATCATTGTTACAATAACTAATGACAACTCAGATAAATTGACGCACTTTCAACGGATACATAAATTGTTACACTACATTCTTGTTGCTTGCGAAAATAGCCTCATTGACAAATTGCATTCCATTGATGATTGTTCCATTTCTTATAATAGATAGAGATTCATAAATCACTTTTATTCTTTGATTCCAGACGGTGCCTCTTCCCGCTGGCTCTACTTCAGTGTTGGCAAAGCCGACAAAGTATCACTACTATCCTCACAATCAGCACATCTATTTATTGCCTGAATGCGCTATTCAACAGGTAATTGACGCTTTTGTTCTAAAGAAAGTACCGAAACTGAAACAAGTGAAAAGCTTACACTGTGATTAATCGATGAGCTAGCCGAGATCAGTAAGTTACGAGATCTTTTAAGACCTGAGCGAAGATAATACTACAAGGTTTCTCAAATTCCTCATATTATCTACGCTCAGGATAGATGCGGATCGAATGTGCTTTTGTTCTAAATACAGTGCAATGCCAAAGAATACTGCCGTTATTAAAATGAAATATATTCAATATTTGCTGCTGAGATATAAATCTTGAGAACAATTAAAATAATAGCAAAGAGAGAACATTTCTAAGAAAATAATATAATATCTAGAACTCACTCTTGATGGACTCATTAAGAGTGTAATTAGTTAAGCAAGCCAAGATCAGTCCATCCATGTTTGCTATTATGACATACCAAGCCTATGTAAGACATGTGATGAATGAATATCAATAGTAAAGAATCTCGTCCCACATGTCTGGCACGGGGAGGAGACCGTCCGCTATGCAGTATGTTGGTTCGTTAGCTTCATATGGCGGTAACGTTACAGGTATGCAACGCGGTGTACGTGCGTCTGAACTACACGCAGCCGCTGTGCGCGTGCCCTGCTCGCTATCGAGACCCATGCTCTGCCAGTCTCAACGCCGACGACCTGCATACTACGCGCCTCACCACCGATTCGAAAAAAAAGGTAACACTCTAACATAATTAGATTTGATACACTGAATTCATTCTATGTTACTTTTTGTATTGCCATGTTGCAAAAGAAATCGATTTTGCCAAGTCAAATGCTTCTTGCAATGATGTGTAGGACACATTAGTTCACCGCATTGCTGCACGGTGCTGAAACCTGGTCATTGATGATTTGAGGTCATCTAAAACATTGTAAGTATTGTAACATGTGAACGACCAAATAATAACCTAGAAATGAACTTGAACAAACGTGATACAAAACGTCGATAAATAAGTTCTAGTTAAAGAACTATATTTTGGTATACAACATGTCAACTGGATTATGTTACTTGTATAAACCGACCGAATAGTTGTGGTCACGCTAGTTCTGCTTACCACAACCTAAGTTCTGAACTAACGGTATCATCATCAAATCGCAACAGATTCTTGAGTTTACTGCTTTCAATTTTATAGTTAAAATTATGAGAGAATGTTGATTGGAATAAGAAGGTTGACTTCCTTACGAGGTCTCACTTTATTTACGTCTGGTTTCAACAAACTCTATGAATGCTATAGCTGTATGATATGGCTGTTGCCAAATCCAACGTATATTTTATTAATACGGGTATATACTAACACTCGCACAATTTGTATTACAGTTTGCCAACAAAGCTGTGACACTGGTGAAGACTTGCGAAGCGGTGTCAGAGATGCGAGAGTGTCGAGCGCCTAGAGATTGGTCCTTATTGGCACTGCAGAACATCAGGACGGGCAAGTCACACTACTTGGTCATCTGCCGGTGTCCCGAAGATCATATATTAGGTAAACCATGATTCTTTCATTTACGCTCTGAGACTTACTGACTTTTAAGAAAACTGTTAAATCAAATGTTTTAACTTTTCGGAATAATATCGATAAGATCACAAGCACAATAATTCCAGTTCACTCCTAACAAGCAGTAGATTTTAGCAATCCCATTACGGCGTTTGATAAGGCCCACTCCGAACTAAGTTCGCATTAGGAAATAACAGTTTACATACATAATGCTAAGTATAAACTGTGGACTAAATAGAATTCCCTGCTATTGCATTAGCGTAAGAATTTTTACTCATTGTCAGGTCAGATGTTACATTTCCGCACGGAGTGCCTCAAGGGACAGTTTTAGGTACATAACCAACTGAGAATTCCTATTGTCCATTATATTTGGTTAAGAATTCGTATTATTAGATACTGCTACCTACATGGTTGTGCTACGATATAAGGGATCTTACATTCCATGTTTGTTGACAGTTCGTGTTGCATTGAATGCAGTACATTACCGTTTTAAGGTATCCGTAGTTACCTAAATAAGCATAATAGTGACCAATGGAACATGAAAAAAGGACAAGAACGTTAAATAGCTTTTCCAGGAGCAGTTTGAATCTGGACCAAGTCGAAGTCCAGATTTAGAAACATATATTTTTTACAAAACATTTAGTACATTTGGTTTGAATTTGATTTTTTTTAGGTTTATTCTTAATAAATACTTGAAAACAGAGATAACATAATGGATTGAAAATAACGATGTCAAATTGTTTTACATTACAGAAGGACCGATGTCTCACGACCAGCCGACGTACGCGTCTGTACCTGGTATTAGGGTATACGGAATGATGTGTGTACGTCCGACCACTGCTTACCATTCCGGTTAGTACTTTTCGTATTCAATAGGCTTCATATAAAACAAATGCTGTGTCGTATATAATGATCAAATTCGATTTACCTTTTCATGTATTACTTACATTTCTAATATTTTATTTATCTTCCAACAGCCTACAACAAAAACAGATACACCGGCCTAACCGTCCAGAGCACTACCAGCGCCTACAAAGTGGACTATTCTCAGTCCCACGCTTATCCCGAAAACAAACCCGTGTACAACAGATATCACACACATAGCTATACAGAACCCTATTACAACCGGAGATCTCGAGTCGCTAGGACCAGGCGATCGACATCAGAATACCCCCCTTTCCCATGGTACAAAGTTATCGAACTAGCAAGGTCATTACATTGGATCTACTAGAATGTAACCTCTTTTAAATTTAGAATAGAAAAAAGTTTGTTGGCTTCATAGAGGCTTTATATTTAATCGGTTCCGCCTCTTTGAATTCAACTTATACTTGAAACATATTTAATTTCGAAACGCTTTTTCGCTTATTTATCTGAATTAATAGTTCATATCTGCTTACTAACTTTCCCATTCTAAACGTGATTGTTTAGTGTGGTGAAATTTATTTTGGATGCCTATAAAATACTCAGTACAACTGCATTTACTAGAATAATTAACAATATTTTTTATTTATTGAGATATAATAGTGAAGCTGTTATAGGGTGAAAATTCTAGCCGTTACGACCATCTTAGAAGCTTTGAAAAATATGTAAATGTTTCAATATTCATGCCATGGCGGACAGTATTAAATTATTCCGTCTATTTAGAAGGAAAAGTAAAGTTATATGCTGACTTGCCTGGGCACAAGTTCTATTTGAATTAATAATAATTATAATTTTGCGACTAAAACATATACATTCCAAGAAATAAATCGTCCAAGCCGATACATTCTTCATACAGTCCCATATGGTATTAAAATTAAACAACAGAATTGTAAACAGCACATGGCTAGTGCTAAAAACTAGTATCAATTTCGCCCGTACAACAAAATTATAGAACAATTCTGTTTCGAAAGTAGATTATTTATATTATTTATTTTATTCAAAACACGTATTTCTCGGTATTATTTAGCATAACAATTTTGCCAGAAATAGAAATAACCATGACTATTAGCTATTAAGTTTTGGATTACTATAATTTCAAAACAAAATAATATTTTTTCCCCACCAATAGATGGTGATGACATAAGAATTAAAAAGTACTTAATTATATTTTTTATTGTACACAAAAGATATGTGATAAGTTTTCAATGGTTTTTTTGTGTAACTTTTCAGTGCATTTATAGTTACATAAGTTTAGTTTAACGATAATATATTTATTTAAGAACCATATTTATACTTAGTATAATGAACTGTAAATACTAGATGTAAAAATTACAATATTTGTAATTACGGAAAATAAACTTAACGGATTTTTCATAATTTTTCACTTACTCATCGTAATACCCTTCATTAACGTCATCAAATAAAGTTTATTGAATTCCAGACGTTTCACACTGTTATAAAGTACATATTGGCATGCCAAATAGCTATATGCGTAAGTATGACTTACCTAATACTTTCTGGTCGACGACGATATCGCAGGTATACATCGCTGCCATCAGACGCTGTGGTTGTGCTTGGAAAGCTTTCCTGCAGCCATCCTTCACTGCTGACATTATTTGACCTAGCCACAGCAAATATAACAATTTAACAAAATTCCACATCGACATACCACATCAGAAACTATTTCATTTTAATAAACATTGAAGGGTTTATACCTGACAATGGTCCAAAATGTAACATATCATCTCCATCAGTCTTATCTAAAAACCATTCTTCAACACAGAACGCAACGCCCATCATTGGCTCATCACACAATGGCCCAGCTAAAGACGCTAACTGGAAACCATTAACGAAACTGCTCTCGTATTCAAAGCGCGGATCTTCTTTTATTTCTTGTTCGTGATGCAGATATTTTGTTCTATAATCTTCAGTTTGATTGAGTAGCAAATTCGGACCACAATTCCTGGGCCCTACGGACCATATTTGTTTGACAACGTCCTTCCATTCGGGACTGAGTTTGTCACAAATAGTTTGGAGTTCATCTCTGAAAGCTTGGATAAGTTTTAGCATTCGATCGGATAGTTTGTTTTTTGTACCGTTTATTTGTAATTCTTCTAGTTTACTTTCCAACTTATCATTTTTGTGTAGTCCTTGTAGTGTTTTTATGTGTTGAGAAATTGCTTTGAGTAAATCAGTTGATCTATCTAGTAGTGCCGTTATTTCGTTCGGTATTGGTTTTGCTCTGATCTTTATTCTACTTTGTTTATTATTTGAGTAAACTGTTATAACTGGTTCTATGTCTTTGTCTACAGTCTTGTCTACAACGTTTTGCGAGTCTATTTCTTCGTTCGCCATGTCTATTGTAGGCGGTTCTACTATCGTTTCTCTGAATGGAACTATTGGCTCGGATACAGATATTTCTATTTTTGCGTATTGGTTTCTAGAAGAAGAAATAATAATTATGAACTAAATTAATGTGGAATACTTCCATAGATATTTTTATTTTCTATATTTATATGAAGAGGATTTTTTAAATGAAACTAAGTTCGCGTTCCGAATCAAGTCATAATCGCTGCTAGCGCGTTAAAAAATTAAAATAATTAAGGTCTTTTTTAAATAGCATGGGTAGGATGACAGCAAGACGAAAATATGCATCTTTATTATGAGAGAAAAGGATAGGTAGCTGCATTGTATGAATCCGACAGCTGTCACCCGAACCATCATAGAGTAATTGTAGTGTAGGTTTTAGGTTCACACAGGATATCCTAGTATGGACTCCAGACTCTCACAAAGTTTTTATATGTTGCATTATTATGTATTTTATGAGAAACTTTTGTATATACTTTGTGTAGAGTGAAAAATAAACGATTATTATTATTATTATTACTGTCAATCGGAGCGGCTATATCGATTGACGTAATTCGGAACGCGCCGTAAGTTTCATATTACCTATAACTATCTACTTACTTCAAATCTTCTAGACATCTCTCTAAATGTATTTTACCAGCCGTGACCAAAACATGTTCACCCGTTTCTTGTAGTAACACTTGCACGCATGAATCAGCTTGGTTGAGCAGTTTCAGACCTGCAATATTACAAGTTGTTGCATCAAATTAAATCAGCACTTAAATTATAAGCATTAAAATCGAACTTTCAACAGCCAAGAAGAAAGATGTTATTACCTTTAACTAATTGTGGTAGTTGAGAAGGGAAGGTAGGTTCTAAAGCTACCCTCAAAATTGGTACTACTGAGTACTGCATTTCACTGAATGCCGGACACGCTAGTGTACTGGATAATGTTGCTGTTCGAAGTACATGTTCTTCTAAACCACCGATTCCTGGAATCAAGTTCAAAACATGCAGGTAAGTATTTTTAAATGGCCTTGTTATGTCACACCATTTAGACATCATCATCATCATTTCAGCCAAAAACGTCCACTGTTGGACATAGGCCTCCCCTAAGTGTCGCCACAATGAACGGTCCTGTGCGTCTTGCATCCATCGGATTCCCGCAACCCTTACCTGGTCATCGGTCTACCTTGTAGGAGGCCTTCCAACGCTACGTCTTCCGGTACGTGGTCGCCATTCTAGAAGCTTTCGGTTCCAACGGCCATCCGTTCTGCGAGCAATGTGCCCTGCCTATTGCCACTTAAGTTTGGCGATTCTTCGTGCTATGTCGATAACCTTGGTTAACCTGCGGATATCCTCATTCCTGATTCGATCACGCAAGGAAACTCCGAGCCCTTTGGGTGACTTTAAATCTTCTAATGAGGCCCATTGTAAGCGACCACGTTTCGGAGCCATATGTCATCACTGGGATCACGCACTGGTCATAGACTTTCGTCATGAGACACTGTGGTATATTGGACGAGAAGATACCGCGCAGCTTCCCGAACGCTGCCCTGCGCAGTCGGATTCGACGATTGATCTCTTTCTCGAAGTTAGACCTACCCATCTGGACCATCTGTCCCAGGTAAACGTAGTCGTCCACTACTTCGATTGTAGAGACCATTTAGACTATCTGATATTATAAAGTCGAAAGCTTCCGAGTATCTGTATATTTGTATGTTTGCTACTTCTTCAGGCTCGAACGGCTGAATGGATTTGTATGAAATTTGGAACAAGAGTAGATCATGTCCTGGAATAGTATAATTATATGATTTTATCCCGGGAGTATGTTCCCTTGGGATAATTTTCTAATTTCACGCGGGCGAAGCCGATGGCAGCAGCTAATCTTAATATATATAAATCTCGTGTCACAATGTTTGTCCTCAATGGACTCCTAAACCACTTAACCGATTATAATAAAATTCGCACACCATGTGCAGTTCGATCCAACTTGAAAGATAGGATAGTTTAAATCTCAAAAAAAAAAAAAAAAAAACAAACTATTATCACGCGGGCGAAGCCGCTGGCAGACGCTAGTTTAATATAAGCTTCTATCGAAATCCAACCACGTCGAAAGCGTTGGCCTTGCTAACGTCTTTCATAATAGTGCTTCCAAATTGGCCACTGCAGGTAGCGTCCAGGGAGAATATGTTCTGATCAGATCAAGTGTAACCAGGTTAGCCGGGGCAAAGACAATCTGGCCAAATGAGGGTTTCTAGACCCATCTCTAACCGAAATCAGTTCAGCCGTTCGAGCGTAAAGAAGTAACAAACATACATACACACTCACACTTTTTAACATGTATTAGTGTGATGTTTATTAATTTATTTAAACTTCATGTATAGTAGTGGTACTTAGACGGATTTAATGCAACTATTCATTCTCTAGCAGGATGTCTAAATCATCGACACAAGGAACTATCTAAAAGATACATATAATTGGATCGACTTCTCAACAACTGCATTCGCTTCATATTTGGCCTTCGTAAATATGATCACATTTCTTCCTTCCGTTCTCAGCTTAAATGGCTGCCACAGGAGATCCCTCAGATCCCTCTGCATGCTCTTCACCATAATCAACGATCCTTGTGCTCCTGATTACTTAAAACAATATTTTAAAGTGTTGGGCAGTTCTCATAATCTTAACCTTCGTGCATCCAAAAACATGCTCCTTCATATTCCCTCTCACCGTACTGGCTTTATGTCCAATTCATACGCTGTTTCCACCATAAAACTCTGGATTGTGCTTCCCCTTGACATCAAAAAAGCTGAAAGTAAATTTTCCTTCAAGCGTAAAATTCGGAACTACTACTTGAAGTCCTCTCAACTTTAGTTTGGTCTTCGTCAGAATTTTTATTAAGTTGTCTTAACAATTTGATATTTTTCATAGTATTTATTAGTTTATAATTTTAACATTTATATGTATTTTATTACTATAAATTTTTTATTTTATTTTTTCTGTTTGAAGTATCTGTTATTTGTTTATTGTGCAAACCTACCACAGTATTGTCTTTTTAACCCAAAGGTTGACTGGTAGAGAATGCCTTGTTGCATTAAGTCCGCCTATGTACCACTACTGTACATGAAGTTTAAATAAATAAATAAATAAATATCAAACACTTTAGTTTGTAAAAGTAACTTTTAGTAACACGCAATTGAAGTACATTAGTAATCCAAAGACACTACAATTGCATAATACGAACCGCGAAAGTATTTTTTAGTGTCGAAAGTGATGCAATTTGTTCTACTTTAATTTTATTTTGTATAGTTCGATATTGAGATTGACTCATGGCAGCACAAGTTTAAACCTGGTTTTTTGTTGCTAATTAATATGGATAAGCCTGGATTCCTTTGTATAAATGATAAATAAATAAATAAAAAAGTTAAAACTGTTTTGTTGCTTTAAAAAACTTTATGAACAGGTTGATAAATGAAATTTTACATCATAAGTACATTTACTGAATATTGTTTAAAAAAAAATCCGGTGACTCACCAATAATATTTCCAGCTATCGCTTCGTCTATAATTTCTAATTCTCTTCCCATTAGAATATACAAGGATTTGACTCTGAAACAAAAAAAAAATGTTATTTTCTGGCAAATTATAATAAAAACCTTCATTACACCTACGTTCTTTTAATGGTGTGCATCATCATTTCAGTTGAAAGACGTCCACTGTTGGCAGTACCGTAGCTAGGCATCGGCGTAGTGCCTCCCAAAGGGGCCTTGTGCGTGCGAAGCCTCTTTAAGAACGAGGGTTTCTTATATAATTTTTAGGCTCGCGTTTGACCACTATTTCGCCTGATGGTAAGCGACAATGTGGTTGAACACTGTGTTCCGATAATAGCTGCCTTATTTTCGAATTTATGAAAGAAAAAGGCCTCGCTGATGTGCCATCGCCGACGTCTAAATTAGCCCACGCTACGCCACTGACTGTTGGATATAGGTCTTCCCCAAGTGTCGCCATAACGACCAGTCCTGTACATCTAGCATTGGAATCCCGCGACCCTCACCAGGTCATCGGTCCACCTTGTGAGAGGTTCGTGGTCGCTACTCTAGAACCATTCATACGCTTCGACCATCAATGTCTTTACTCTGGAAAATTACATGAGGAAATATGTCATACTTACTCTGTACAAGTAATATGCTCATCACTTTGCAAGTCCTTCAACTTCTTATTAGGATCTATTTGGAAGTCTTTACTTAGTATTTTTGAGGGATCATGTTTGGGCCCTAAAACATAAACTTTGTCTCCTTTCTTTACTTTCCCACTAAATATTCTAGCAAA
Source organism: Mythimna impura (assembly GCA_905147345.3). Lineage (NCBI taxonomy): Eukaryota > Metazoa > Arthropoda > Insecta > Lepidoptera > Noctuidae > Mythimna > Mythimna impura. The sequence goes on along the minus strand of LR990356.1, from coordinate 12,648,693 downwards.
AGCTATAAATACTGGCTGGTCATCTTCTTCAACTGCCTTTTCAACTTCTATGTCTTCATTATTTTCTGCTAGAGGAGTTTCTTCAACTTTTATATTGTTCTCCTTTTTTTCTCGCAGCTGTCTCGCTCTTTCCCTCCTTAAAGCCATTTCTTCAGACGTTAAAACCTTAGGTTTATTCTCTGGCAGTATACTCTTATCAACATTATACATTTTCGATATAAAAATAATTATTGGTCTATCGTCACTACTATCACAGGCTAGAAAATCTTCTTTCAGTTTCTGAGTTTCAGGAAAGAAGGAATCGAAGTCGCGTATTCTCGAGCACATTAATTTTTCTACCTTTTCTGGTAGAATCTCTTTGGGCGATGGTAGTTTTTCGCAGACCATGTTGAGGACTGTACTAGATAAAGGCAGCCATTGCACCATGAGAGATTGGAGTTGAACTCGAGAGTCAGTATGCCTTAAATCCCTAGTTGTAAGTTTTATTCCAAGTTTCTCACAAATAACTGGAACCTTTTCCTTTTCATTTCTCATGGCTACTGTTTCGTATACATTCCAAAGATTGTCTAAAATAACTTGGACGAAAAGAGGCTTTTTTGCCTTTTCCTGTGCTCCTTTCATGAAGCGTTTTGTTTTTGTATTTAAGTAGAAATCTCCCCAAAGTACTTTTCTTAAAATTTCTTCTTTGACACCTGAAATGGAAAGAAAATTTTATTAAATTCTATTTAATAAAATTGTTATGTATGTAGAGAAAAATATTGTACTGTGTGTTTTATAATGAAAAATAAATGATATCGAGAACCCTTGTGCAACAACATCGCGGTGAGCCTTACCACGGCGCAAAGATTAGAAAGAGATAGCAAATACGCATTACAATGACGGCTCAGTGATCAGTCAGTCGCCAAGACTACTATAGTATACTGGCTAGTCACTCTAGTCAGTCGTGTCGAAACTCCCTCCGCGCGAAGCCTCGCACTCGATTGCAGAAGGCTCTCGAAACTGATGTCTAATTAAGCTATATGGAATTTTAGTAAGGTACTTGCCAAGTTTATCAGAGAACAATTTAGCAAAGGTATGAATAGTGAAGCCCCATCCATCGGCAGCACTGGCAAACACTACATTTCCATGTTCAGGTGCAAAGTAAAGATTAGAGTCATCTGCATCATCCATAGCGGATGTCCAATCATAGAAGTTGTTGTCTTCTTTATTGAGCTGTTCTTTTTCTTCCTGGAAAAAAATAATGAAGAATTTTTTTTAAGTATCCCAGGTTCAAACTTGAAGTTATCACAATAACAGGATAGGTGTACGGCAACATGGCCATAATTATATAGAATGACTATTTCCGTACTTCTCAGGTTTCTCCTTTTTAGCAGTTATGTTGACAGTTTGATGGCTGGAGGAATCGGCTTAGATTTAATTTCATAATTATGATTATTAATAATGCTGGAAATAACTTTGAATACAATATTTTTTTAATATCCAATGTACCTGTTTCTCCATTGTAGATTCCTCATTCTCAAACACTTCAGTAGTAAATAGCTCTGCCATAACCGCATTAACTTGCTCCAACAACTGCATCAAGTGCACGTAAGCATCCAATGGTGTCAGTTGCATCTCAAGTATGAGCCGATCAATTTTGTTTAGTACGAGCACAGCACGGATATTTTCTGAGTATGCTTGTTTTAGTACCAGTCTGGTTTGTGGACATACTCCTTCTACAACGTCAACCTGGAATTGTAAGGTTATTTAGTTTAGTACATGCAATTAAAGTAAGCTATGATGTGAGGCACTTACATTAACTTTTATTAATTCGTCGGTGCGCTTGCCAAAACCTCTATGTGCATTTCAATGATATTTTTCTTTTTACTAAATATCTTAATCGAGTACAGTAACACTACATTTTATCATCTTCACTTGTATCTCAGTTCATACTACATTTTTAAATTATTCATCAGTCAATTAATCATTAAATAAAACAGTTTATTGTCTCCTCTAACAACTTGATGAAAAACACATAGAGGTTTTGGCAAGCGCACTGACGAATTGTTATTTTTGTGTATAGTGAGTGTTTCATGAATTGTCACTAAATAAATTTTATTATATCTTTATAACTATTTTTTATAGAGCACATAAATAAAATTGTGTGTCTGATTAAGTGTATCTATATTCTATAAAGGTTCCATCCAACTAGTTCCAATATATAAAGAAGGTTATTTATAATAGTTGTGTAGTAATAAATATATATGGTAATAGTATGACTCATCATATAATTATAAAACATTTGAAACAAAAATAAATAGGAAGATAATGTTATGAAATTTTTTATCAGTATCAGTATGAAAGGAATTTAATGATAAATTGAACTGAATGACCATTATCAGTATTGCTTTATATTAATTAGGTAAGACTGAATGGCTGATATGACAAAGTAACAACAATATTAAAATAAAAAATCAATTGTAAATGAACAGGCATGCTTTGAAGGAGAATATTTTAGTATCAGCTGTTTTATTTCTTTGTGTATTTAATTGACAGATATGCGTTATTCTTCAGTAAGAAATCCAACAATTCAAAGCCAATTTTATTCAAAACTAACAAGAAAACAAATGGTACTCACAACCACAATAGCTCCATCACAAAGTCTGACAGCAGTGGACACTTCACTGGAGAAATCGATGTGTCCAGGTGAGTCTATCAGGTTCACCAAGTACTCCTGCTGCTCCACACAGTGGTACAACGATATACTACTGCTTTTCATAGTTATACCCCTCTCCTGCTCGTCCGGTCTGCTGTCCATATACCGCAGCTTCCCCGACATCCTCTGCGATATTATCCCATTGCTAGATATTAGAGAGTCTGCCAAAGTAGTTTTTCCATGATCCACGTGCGCCACGATACAAATATTGCGAATATTTGTAGGTTTGTTTTGAAGTTCTAAAAGTTTTGATGAATCCACGAGCCGCATTTTGATTTTTTTAACACACACTTGTTAACTACAGCTATAGTATGGCGCCGCTGCACTATACTAATAATTTTGAGTAAGAAAAATACAGAAGATATTGCGAAAATTATAAGATAAATTGCACAACATGAGTTAAAAACTTGTGCGACAATATTGGTATTGATTTTGACACTGACATTTTAGTTTGGAAATAAGAACCTAGAAATGCGTCTCGCATGGGCTGAAATAAACAACAATTATTTTTGGTTGAAACACCAGTACCTATGTAGTTTCATTTTTTCTTTAAATACAACCAATTATTATATTACTGCGTTATTTTACTAGTTTTATTAATCTCTCAGATACAAGACTCTAATAAACAAACAAAGAGCTTGTCTGAATTCACTGAATTTCGTAACGAATTAATTAGTGTCAAAGATTTTTTTAAATTTATTGCTTGACCATGGATACAAAGTGTTTTTATAAGTATTTATCATAATAATATGACATGTTTGTAATGGAAAGAAAGAAATGGAAGTTAGTGATAGCATGACGAGTGACAGGGCAGAATGGAAGAAAAAAACGTGTTGCGCTGACCCCAAATATCACGGGACAAGGGCAGGAAGATGATGTTGATGCAATTGATGACATGTTTATAAATATTTTTTTATTCTGTTCCCTTTTCGGTTTGACATTTTCTTGTCAATTTGACACTTGCTTGACGTTGACACTGACATTTCCTTAACTTGCGTTTCTTGAGGTTATGTGGCCCTTATAGTTTTTAATATTATTGAATAAAAAGTTAATGAAATGGCGTTAAATAGATTATTTGCTAGTTTAGTCATCACTCCTAATCTGATTGCTAGGAGGTCTGTTCATGTAGCCGCCGTAAATTTTGCCAGTAAACCCAACATCGAAAAGCCCAAACCTGGATTAGGCAAGAGCTATAGAAGAATTGTGCATTTCCCTGATGAATATACTGTTAAACCTTTAGAAGTTATAAACCTCGCTGGGAGAGATCCTGTATCCGGTGAGTACGATCTACCTTAGATTCATAATTAAATAGGCAGTTTTGAACATAAAATCGAATTTGAAGCGACAAAACTGCAGTTTCCTACTGTTGTTGCATTATATTCACAATCCACATTCCAAATTTTAAAACACCAGTCTATTATAACATTTTCAGCTCAGTTGCCACAGAGGAAAAAAATATAACATTTTGATAAAGTATGTGGTATGTGATTGAGATAATTTTCTGGTTTACTTACCTTGTTTACACCTACAGGTCGCGTTGTAGCTAAGGGTATTGGTGGTGGTATCAAACACAAGTATCACTGGATAGATTGGTACAGAAATGGCCCCACTGAGGGACCACCACAGGAAGAGAAAGTTATTCAGGTCAGTAAACAACAACCTTACATCCATTAGACGCCTATTAACGGTATTTTTGGAACACGGTATTTTTTCAGAGAAATTAAAGTTGTCAGTGGTAAAGCCGGTACATAAAAAAGATGATAAATCTTCCATTAATAACTACAGGCCTATTGCTTTAATTACCATCTTCTCTAAAATATTCGAAAGACACATATATAATTGCCTATACCCATTTTTTGAAAATAATACCGTTTTTACTCCGTGTCAATATGGTTTTAGGAAAAATAAATCTGTTAATATAGCAATGTATAACTTTTTACATAAAGTCCTTTTAAATATGGACACTAGGTCGCCAGCCGTAGCACTATACATGGATATGTCCAAAGCATTTGACCGAGTTAATCATAAAATACTCTTAAATAAATTATATGCACTTGGTCACAGAATAAGAAATAGTACAAGTACAGAAATTGCACTGCGTGATAGCAAACATACGAATTTAAACCTAATAACAACAGTGCTAATGTTCATAATACATTGCACGGCACGGACACGACCTTGATTTTATTAGCCTACCAGATCCAGTGGCGCTCGTAACGAATCAAAATGCACCGTAAGTCCGCGCAACGAGAGTTTCTTTTATTATGCCCGTTACCTTTGAACAAGCCGCTTCTGTTGTAGGGTTGTGAGTTGTTGTGAGACACAAAGTCATTAGTCCATTGGGACCAACAGGGGTAAGCCCTTGGTCTTAGAACGCAAAGGACAACAGTTGTTGAACTAAAACCACACCTATGTTCTTCTAGTTACTAGAAGAACATAGGTGTGGTTTTAGTTAGTAAAAGTTTGACACGCCTCTCGCTTCGCCATAGAGCGGGAGAAGAAAAGATTTTCCACCAAAAAAGGTCGTGAGTCCATTTGTTTAGGTAGGTACTTTACTAAATGTAAACATTCTTGATAAGAAATGCCTTTTAAAGTAGGTATGTACCTATATTATCTACAAAAGATATTTTCATAAAATGCGAAATTAGTAGTAGGTACACTACGTTTTATAGCATAAAATAAATTCAGTTTTTTTTAAAATTACATGGTAGATAAAATTGATTTACATGTACTTATGTAGTAATTTCCATACTTTAAAATGTATTTATAGAGAGACATGTTATGATTGTTTACATTTAGTTAGTTAGGTATCTAATTGTCTAACTAAAAACAAATGGAACAAAAGTAAAGTCAAGTGGTAGCTAGGTAGGTACTTGGATATTGTAATATAACTTTTTATGTTTCGGCTATGCGTTCGTAGGTAATTTTTAAAAGATGGTAGGTTATTCACGATTAGTAATATTGTGAACACGATTATTTAAAAAACATTACCACCGGCCGCCGCGCCAGCAAAAAATGACGAATCTACATAATAGCGAAAAATGATGATACGAAAAGGAACACGAATCGTCCTCGTGTCTATAAACTGCAACAATAACCTACCTGTTATGTAATTAGAGACACAATAGAAAGACAATGGCGGGTGAACGCCGGCGTTAATGCGGGGATCAACAGCTTACGAGTGTTGAAAATGTTATAATTACTTACCTTTCAGGATCCTTTGGAAGAGTAAAGAATTAAAAGTCTACATTTTTGTTGATAGTCATGCACCCATATGCTATGCAGTATCTTTTGGCTTTTTGCGTGCCCATATTTATAATAAAATCTCTGTAGAAATGCGAACATATTTTTTGTTAGCGCGCGTCAAGCGGCATGCGGCAGTTCGAACACGCGTGTGACACTCAACTGAAGTAGCCCTATAAAAGAGGCCCCGATACGCAGGTATACATTCAAGCGCGCGCCGAGTGCGCCGGGCCTGACTTGGTGTAAGAGGTAACATATACAAATTGATTGAATCATATCTCAGTGACAGAAAACAGATAGTAGAATTGAAAAGAGTCTCCTTAACTACTAGAACTGAAGAAACGATTGCTTCTGAGGTTAGAGGTATCCTTTCCGGTGTCCCTCAGGGCAGCATACTAGGCCCCCCATTTTTTTTAATTTATATCAATGACATGTCTACAATTACAATACATCATATGACCATAGTACTATATTGTTTACAAATACTGACGGAACTGATTTAAAACTTGACATAAATAACACTCTGACAACAATTATAAAATGGCTTGATGTTTTCATCAAGCCATTTTAATTCGATTTGAAAATAAATCTAGAAAAAACAAAAATAATGAATTTAAAACAACGAGTAAATCCTAACTCTTCTTTGAATATATGCCACTCTCAGACCAATATAGAAGAAGTGGAAGTAACCAAATTCCTGGGAATTCATATTGATAGCAAAGTAAACTGGAAGTCACATATAGAGCAAGTTTGCAAAAGATGCCAGAGCTTGTATGCTCTTTACAAATTAAGAAACACTGTCAGTCAGTCCGTCTTACTAACTGCTTATCATGGATATGTTGTTTCAATAATACGCTATAGCATCATTTTCTGGCTCAGCTCAAAAGCGTTGTATTAGATCGCTGTGCAATATACAACAAACAGATTCATGTAGACCACATTTTATAAGTTTAAAAGTATTAACTCTCCCTAGTATGTATATTTATGAAACTTTAATATTTATAAAATCAAATCCAAACCTATTTAAATTTTGCACTAGGGCTAGACACAAAGACAAGCTGCGCACGGTAGCCAGCAAAACAAAGCTTTTGCACCAAAGCATCTTTTGTATGGGCCCTCGTATTTTTAATAATCTTCCACCTTCATTCAGCAATATGAGCGACAGCGACATGAATATCTTTAAAAAAAACCTACTCGAATTATTGATAAGTAAATGTTATTACTCTATAAAAGAATTTTTAAATGACAAGACACTGAATCAGCCGGTTTATTAATACAAACCAAAAGCTTCATAATAGCACTATATTGTTGTTTTATAAACTATTTTAATGTAATATGACTAATTTATAATTTGACCTAAATATTTTGCTAATTTAATTTTAATGTATTCCATGACAATTTGATTTAATTATTTTATTTACTAACTATGTACCAAATTAATAATAAGAATTTTGTATGCCTCATTGGCGGGACATAGCCTGTAACTAAAACAAAATCTTATGAACCTATGATCCACAATAAATGATTTGAATTTGAATTTGAATTTGCCTCATGCTTGAACTAGCGCACCAAAACCATTCTGTTAACTAGCCGAAGTACGGGTCGTGGGGTACTATGTTCTGATTGGTACGGGGGAGTAGGGTACTACATTCTGATTGGTTGTGACATCAGATCTATAATCATATGTGTTGACAGACATGCGTCACCTGTTATTAGATGTCTAGTGGCTGTAAGAATAGAATAGAGTAGAATAAACTTTATTGTACACCAAAATAGTAAAGTAGAAAAAAAAAGTCAGTAAAGAAATGTTGTTCTTAGGCCACGTCATTATACATATTATAATAACTGGTGGTGTGACCTCTGTCATTTATTGCTTTTTCTATTAGTAAAACCTGCATCAAAATCTGTTGTGTGGTTAAGGAGATAACAAATAAACAGACAGATGCAGAAAGTGACTTTGTTTTATACTATGCATACCTATACCTAAATATACATAGCTTATCAAAATAAAGAGTAAATGTTGATTAAAGTTTCAATACCATAAATATATCATGTAATAGTTTTATTGCATGTGAAAATAGTCTGGTATTTTTTTAATTTCCTTCAAGTAAAATATTCAGGGTCTCTAGTTCAAGCAAGAAGTCTAGTCTCTTCCAAACAATACCAGACCACCCATAGGTATAGGGTTTTTTTTACAATTGACCAAGTTGCAACTATTCTGCCTGTATCACAATGAGATGAGGTTGAACAACTGTTGAACTTTTTACTCTGTGGTAGATGTTAGTTTTAAATTGTAATTTATCTTTACATATATCTATACTATAATAAAAAGACGAAAGATTATTGTTTGTAATGAATGAATTCAAAAACTACACAAAACAAAACACAAAACGTTTTGGGAACACATTCATAGTGCGTACAGCTAAGGAGTGGAATTCCTTGCCGGAATCTGTTTTTCTTGATGGCTACAACCCGGGAATCTTTAAGTCAAGAGTGAATAGGTTACTTCTGGGTAAGCGCGCTCCATCGTCGACCGCATCGTCGCTTTCCATCAGGTGAGTTAGCGGTCAAGCGCGAACCTTTCAAGAATAAATAAATAAATAAATACTACAATAAAATTATTTTACCAGTAGAATGCTTTTCAATCACATAAATATTTTTTTTATACATAGGCTATATATTTTCTAATTTCAGGTGGTAAAAGCCACTGGTAGAAGCTAGTTATAATATATCATAAAAAGCATTCTATCTGTTTATCAGGCATCTTTTTCCAGTGGCGTAGCGTAGCTAGAAGTGGGCCCTCGCCTATGGCCTCGCACTCAAAGGGAAATCGCGTGTGCGAGGGCTCTAACAACGAGGGTTTTGTTTTATAATTTATAGGTTCACGTTTGACCGCTATTTCACCTGATGGTAAGCGACGATGTGGTCAAATACTGGGTTGCGACAGTAGCTTACTTGTTTTTACCCGACTACAGAGGGTTATGATTTTGACAGGCTATGTATGTATGTGAGTTTGTTCATCTGTCCCCACATAGCTCCTAATCTACTTATCGGAACTCGACGTATGAGGTATCGTTAGAACCGTCTTAATTGTCCGCTGAGCATAGGTTACGTGACGTGTCACAAAACTTGATATGGCGCCCTCTAGCGGACAAGAAGTCATGTGTTAAAAAAAATGTTAAGATAAATACACCGTGTTTGATATCATTTGAAAGGGCTTCACTGGTACTTATCAAAATATATCATCAAAATTCAATGTGGCGCCCTCTGGTGGACAAAAATTAATTTACCATTATTAATTAGAAATTTTAAATTTAGCTTTTGCAAATGGTATAGAAGCACAGTGATTTAACACCAAAATAATTTAAATAAAAAAAAAAAGTAAAAAAACTAAAACCCGACTACGACAAAAAAAACGACGAAACTAAAAGTATGAAACAAGATTTCCAGGATGCTGAAATAAAAAAGGTAAAAAGAAAAGCCGTAGTCACACGTTATTAAAGTGTTTCGGTTGTTACCTATAACGTGTGACTGCGGCTTTTCTTTTTACCTTGTTTATTTCAGCATCCTGGAAATCTTGTTTCATACTTTTAGTTTCGTCGTTTTTTTTTTGTCGTAGTCGGGTTTTAGTTTTTTTACTTTTTTTTTCGAATTTATTAAAAAAAAGGCCTTGCTGATGCGCCTTTGCCCACGTCTAAATTATTCCGCGTTACGCCTCTATCTATTTCAGTGTTAAGTGAAACATTATTGATTATAATTTTAGGTAATGGAAGATGGTTGCAGGACAGCACACATTGCTTTAGTTGCTGTTGGAGACAAACTCAAATATATTTTGGCCACGGAGAATATGAAGGCAGGAGATATCATCAAGACTTCCCGCGTATTGCCTAGGATACCTGGTAAAACCAATAAAGACTAGAAGTATTTTTTTAATCTCTTTCTGTTGCGTATTGTTCATTTATCAACATTTATTATCTGTTGTCTCAGACGAATAAAAAAGTATAGACGGAGTCGTCGTAAACAAAAGCGACGAAATAAGTGAGGACTAGTTTTGGCTTTGTGTGCGTAACTTGGTGTATGACATCGTAGATTTGCACATGTGTGCTAGAGAAAAAATGTTGCAAGCGTTGCGCTGCGACTCCCAAGTGCGAGAGATATACTTTGGTTAAGTTTTATTATTGTGTAGGTAGTATAGTGTTTATCTTGGTTGTATGAAATGAAAGATAATTTCATTTAATGAAAATCATTTATTTTCATATTAAGTGAAATTATTAATTTAAAAAACACAAAACTTACATATAATAATAACAATATATATCCAACGACTATCGGATTAGGTGCGGGTCATCCAGCGTAACCATATGTTGGATGACGCCGTACTTGTAAATGAAAAAACACTTTGTTGTAGTGTCCGTAAAAAATTACGACTTCCTTTATTTTTGGGAAAAAATAATGTTCTTAACTTGCAACACGACACAATGGCGTGTTCCGAGAAATTATTTCAGATATTTTTACGATTTTATTTAAGAGGCCGTGCAGAAAATTCACTCGCTAGAGTTTAGGCAAATTCGCTGCAATGTTATGTTTGTGTGCATCGTGCATGCAGCTACACGCACACACGCGTAAAAATCGAGCTTGGTGGCCGCTCAAACAATTTTGAGCCGCTATAAGATATTTTTCTGAGTTACAAAATTATAAAGTAAGTATGGTTTGTAAATAAAAATCTGGAACGTGTATATATTTTATATTTGTCACAATTCACACCAAAATTATTCAATTTTGTGTTAGATGGATGTTGATACATTTAGACAATTAACTAAATGATAAATACAAAACGATGATACAATGATATTTATTTAAGTAAAATAGTTGTAAAAAAACACTTTCCATGTGTCAAAAAAAAAAATTAAGTTTACGAGATATCTCTTTTAAAATTCAGATATGTAATCTCGGTAAAGGTGTATGCAGACAGTGTATACTAGTGTCTGAGATGTTCTTTTGAGGATGGAACCATACAGATTAGAGTGGACCTGTTCAGTCAGTGCAAGCATTTGTCAGTAAACGTATAGCTCAACTCAGAAATTAATTAATTGACAAAATAATACCAAGTTGAGGTCATCGTTAAAAACTACGTAAAAAAAGGAAATAAAAAGACCTACATATATACCAAAAAATTCGCAGCAAATACAATAAAAATAATACATTTCACAAAGGTCATTGCGTTATTGCATAATAGTAGATTATGTGACTAGGGGATAAATCAGTGTCTTTAAGTCGCGGGCGGCATGTTGAATTTCGAACGAAACGAAGGTTGCTAATTTTAATCCCGAACGTCAGTGAGGGATTTATATAATTAACTCCCGAGCACTGCGAGGGAGTTAATAAAGAAACCTGAGTGAAGCGAGGAATTCAAGCCGCCCAAGACAAAGACAGCTTTATCCCCGTGTTGGATACTCTACTTTTTACACCATCTGTGAGATAATTAAAAGACAATTTAGTAAAACAAATCATATAATAGAGAAATATATGTAAGTATTATTTACGAGTTAATCTTAACTATCACTCAAAATGTTTTGAGATTTGAAACAAACAAAATTCACTACTCAAAGATTCTATAATTAAAATTTTCTCTATCGCTCCCGCTTGTTCATTACTTTTTTTATTCTGTTTTTTTTTTGTTAGTGGCCAGTTTGAAATTTGAATAAACTTGTTTGATGCACTACATTTTAATTCACATAATGCTGACGGTTTTTCACGTTCCAAATTCAAATCTCATTATTCCCTAGGGATCGCCCATACTGCATTATCTCCCTAGGGACATAATGACTTGCTTTCAGTGATGGTTGTATGACGTATAAAAGGGCATTATCGAGCAGGTGGTGTAAAAAAAATATATTCATCAATGCCAAGTATTCGAATTGAACCAAAAATATCGGAATAAAAAGGAAAACAAACAAAATAAATAAGAACATCACCGTATTTTTAAAAACAAATATATATATATATTTTTTTTAATATTTCAAAGATGAGATCAGTACAGCTCTATACACGATCAAACTTGTGCTTGATAAAGGTGGAGCAGCTGTCTGTTCCGGTGTAAGTACCGAATCACCTCAGCTAAGATCTTCAATTTTTTGGCAGCCTGCTGAGCTTTTGCCTTGATATAAGAGCCAAAATTGAGGGTAGACGACAACGTTACCCCAAGAAGCTCAAGATGGTCGGTTATCGGCACGGTTACACCCCGGAAATATGGAGCCGTGCGAAATTGTCTCCGTTTAGCAGAAAAAGACACGCCTGGGTTTTAGCAGCATTGAACTTGACTAGATCGGCATCGTCCCAATCAGATACTGCCTTAGGACCAGTTCAAAGTCAAAGTCAAAAGTTTTTTATTTCACATGGGCCTACATGGGCACTTATAAAACGTCAGAAGCTAGTGCACGCGTTCAAGCGTTCAACCATAGTCTCTCGGAAAGACTGGATCTGTGTGTCAGACACGTATCTCTTGGCAACAGTGCTGTCGTCTGCATACCCAAAGATACCGGGTTTAAGTAAGTCATTTATGTGCAGCAAAAACAATGTTGCCGAGAGTACCGACCCCTGAGGGACCCAGGCATTAATATCCATTTGACCGGACGAGCAGCCATCAACGACCACTCGGATGGATCGATCCCTCAAGAAGTCTGCGATCCAATCACACAGACCAGTGGGTAGACCGAAGGAAGGAAGCTTAGCAATGAGGTTTTCGTGCCAGACCCTATCGAAAGCCTTCGAGATATCAAGGGAGACGGCAAGCGCTTCCCCATGCTTCTCGATGGCCTCGCTCCAGATGTGAATGGCATACGCTAGAAGGTCCCCAGTGGACCGATTTTGGCGAAAACCGTATTGCCGGTCACTGAGGATGTCGTTAGCTTCTAGGTATGCCAGAAGTTTCTTGTTTAGCACCCGTTCCATACTCTTACAGAGGACGGACGTAACAGAGATGGGTCTGTAGTTTGCTGGGTCAGCTCGACTGCTCTTCTTGGGCACAGGCTGCACGTTAGCTTGCTTCCAAGCAATCGGCACTTTTCCAGTCTATGAGATGCGAAATAGACGTGTCAAGATCGGAGACAATTCAGGCGCACAAGTTTTAAGCACAATTGCTGGTATCCCGTCGGGGTCACTAGCTTTGTTCACATCGAGGTTACGCAGGACCCTACGAACGTCCTTTTGATGGATACGAACGTCTGACATCTTCGTCGCGCATCCATTAAGAGAAACAGGTGGCCGTGCGTCACCAGAATTCAGACGAGAAGATTCCGCAAAAAGAGAGGCAAACAAGTTTGCTTTCTCCTCAGCGGTGTGAGCCAGCGACCCATCGGGTTTCAGCAATGGCGGAAGTGAGGGACGGCAGAAGTTCGATTCAACCGACTTAGCCAGGGACCAAAACGCTTTACTACCTGCGGGGTATGAAGCAAGTTTGCTCCCAATTCTGCTTATGTGGTCAAACCGAGACCTCTGCAACACCTTCTTGCAGGACTTGGAAGCCCTGTTAAAGGCCTTCTTCTTCTGAGCCACGTCGCTTGCTTTGCGCGTACGAGCGTCAGCCCAAGCTCGATATGCCGCGTGCTTAAGCGCGTCTGCGCGATCACATTCGGCGCCAAACCATGGACGAGCTTGCATTCTTTACCGGCCGCTACTTCTTTCTTTTTTTAGTCATGCAAGTTGTCGTGACATTTCTGGTAGGTCAATTTGCTATTAAGTGGCAAATTAATGGAAGCCGCTAGCTCGTTCAAGTTGGCCCGACCACAACCAATACTAATAATACACGAAACTGCGCTGTTGTTAACGTCCATTTCATTTTTTTTTTTACTCTCACATGTGTTTATTTCGAATCGACTTCCACACAGAACATGATAAATATATTTTTGACGCAAATGACTGCACTTTCTCTTCTTTTATCAGTAGATTTGACAAACTGCACCCAAACCTATAATTATGTTTAGATATCGTTACCAATTGGTCAAACAGGTATTGAAAATCAACTATTCTTCGCTCTTCTATAGATAAGGATGATGATGATTCCTGAAAAAAAAAAATGTTCCTGACTCGTATTGTCTTAGGTACACGTCCACATTAAATATAAATACTTTTGAATAAAATCACACCTTATTTGATTCGATAACAAAGTCATCGTCTGAATCTAAATCCACTGGTTGGGTTTGATTCTCCTGTAAATTTTCTTTATTCTGTGACAAATTGTAGTATATTTTAACATAATATACTAGGCACCTTTAAATGTAAAGTCGCTGTATAACATCCAGACAGTCAGAAAGTAAATATGGCGAAAAATATGTAAAAATAATATTTTTATTTTCTGACCATATCTGATTGAACCTCTTCAACATGGACTGAATATTGCGGAATATTATTTCCGTCCGAATGATTATCACCTATATTCTGAAAGTATATATTATATAAATAGTTTTAACTATGCGTACCTACTTTATAGGGTTATTTGTAAAACACTGGCAACCTCTCAGGACTATGTTACTTACATCATAAACAAAAACTTTTGTTCTATGACTTTTAAAAATTTATCATATTTTAGTTCATCAGATTTTCATACAAAAATAAAAATATTTTAATTGAACATTCTAAACATTACGAAGTATATGCGAAGCAAGCGATAGTACAGTAGCGGAGGGGAGCGGGGATCGGGCAGCGGGGGTGCTTGATGCGCTTGCGTCGCGTCATACAGACGTTTTTTTTTTTTTTTTTTTTTTTTTTTTTAAGGTGGGAAATCATCCAAATGACTTCTCGCGCTCTGGGTGGAGCGAGAGGGCGTGTCAGACTCTTACTGACTAAAACCACACCTGTATCCTTCAATTACCCTTTGCGTTCTAGGACTACGGGTTTCCCTTTCAGAAATTCTCCGCGGTCCTAGCTAGCGGGCATCGGCCCTGCTGGGCCCCTACGGTTTGCTGACATCTCTTGAGGAGCGCGAGGATCACTACGCGCTGTTGACGACTGGGCTCGGTCCAGTTAATTACCGAACAGCCGGACGGCGAGCTACCCAGTGCTCGACGTCCGCAAGCCCGCGTCTACCGTGGCTGGTAGTCGGGGTCGGAATTACGGCGGCTAGGGCGTGAGGGCCTTCGTTCCCTCACGCGTGCAGCCTCCTCCTTCGCTAGCATTACTGCTTCGCAGAAGGAGGCGACCGCCTGCCATTCCTCCTCGCTTCGGACCATAGCCTGAACCAGGGCCCGACGCGAAAGGTCACTGCCGCCAATTGCCTCCACGAGGACACGGCGGTGCTCCGCCCAAGCGGGGCACACCTCCACCGTATGCTCCACCGTGTCCTCTGGGTGGTCCGCACAGTGATGACACTCGGGCGTTGCTTCCGCCTGAATCCGATGCAGGAACCTCCCGAACTTGCCATGTCCGGTGAGGACCTGCGTCATGCGGTAGGTGAGGACGCCGTGTTGCCGCTCCAGCCACTCCTCGAAGAGGGGACTTACCGCCATAATTGTAGCGTGCCCAGCGTCATACAGACGTAGGTATACCAAAATACAAAGTTGAAGTGTGTTAGAAAGAGCAACGAAATCTTGAAGGGTTATTTTTGGTAAATGAATTATGTTTTGTAAAAAGTCATAGAACAAAAATTGTTATTTATGATGTCACTAATACAGTCCTGCAAGGTTGTTAGTGTTTTACAAATAACCCTGTAAATGAATATATTATTGTTGGTATATTATAAGTACATTATTTATTTTTATACGATGTAACATAATAAACGCAAAACATCCTGTGTGGTCTCTCGGACCAAGAACTTACAAAATTTCACTTTACGAGTTAAGTTTAGAGAAAAAATATGAGACTTTCAATATAAACTGAAACAATTAGATCACCATATATAGTACAACTAAAACAAGTTATGAATTTCTAAAAGTAGGTCTTGCGTTTATTTATTTACACCCTGTACGTAACACAATGGTTATAATTACCATGAATAGTTCAAGTTGACACATATTGTCAACTTTATTAGTGTCTATAGTCGTTTCAAAATTTTCATTAGCATCTATTTCCTAAAAATTAGCAACATTGTCAATTAGTATGTACTGGTAAATGCTATTTCAATACACTTACTCGAAAACCCGCTCTTATCCCTACCGCTTTTAGGCACACTATTTACTGTTTTTCGCACTAGTGCGAAAAAGTACGCGTGCTCGTTGCCAACATATTTTATTACATTTATTGTATCAGGCTGAGCGCTAAGCAATCACGTAAAAATGTATCAATCAGCAGCACTCAGATCCATATAAAACGCTCGCCTATGGCTCGTGTGAATTCGTCCTCGGTCGTAATGACAAACTTTCTCCGCTGTATCAAAATGTACTATTTCACTTCTACTGCTGATCGAAGGTAAAATCTTAAATGTTCTGGAAACGAAACCGTAGCCAGTGCATTGGACTTGCGTTCTTTAAGAACTTGTCTTGCACGTATCAGCCCCACATTTTGTTTTTTTTTCCTTTTAGTGACGCCTTTATAATGCGTCCTTTTCTTTCGACTCATTATCTGCAAAAAAATCGGTCCATTAACGACGGAGTTCTGAGGTAACAAACATAAAAAAATGATTAAAACATACAACTCAATTGATAACCTCCTCCTTTTTTTAAGTCGGTTAAAAATATCAACTTTCTGTGGATGGTAATATAGCTGCCATTAACCATTGTAGATGGCATTAGTGAAATAATTGTAATTTAATCATAGTAGTAGAGTAATTCCGCAGATAACCTTTACATACAAACATACAACAGTTACCTCTAAGTACTATTGAAGTCGAAAGAAATTTAAACAAAGTACATAAAATAAAAAATAATACTTACTGGATCACAACGTGATAGTCGGCGTACAAATTTGGGAATATATTCACGTGAATTTCGCGAGCGGCTCCGGAACAAAGTAGTACGTGTTCACTCTGGGAGAGCCCGATCGTTACTGACGCGATCCGTGTTTGCGCGGTCGATAATATAGTTCAATTTGTTTGTAATTTACGAAATGAAGTTATTGTTTATTTATAAAATAAATTTTAGATTCTATTAACAGATTAACTTAAGATTGTTGTGTAATTTTTAAATTTTCTTAAAAGTGTTTCTAAGGTATAGAAAAAAATACTTATTTGTACAGATGTTTTCCAAGAATTATGTTTTTTCAACATTTTTTTTCTGCTATATTTCCTATTGAAGTCAATAATGTTTTCAACCCATCTGAGAGTAGACCATATAATGATGTTACTAATATTTTTTTAAATGTTATAAATCATTTGTAGTTTGTGTAAAACCTAGCCAAACTTCACTCGATCGATACTTTTGCGAGAAAAGGGTTTTGAATATGGGTAATTGCCATTAATACACACATTATTTTAAAAAAATAGTCAAGCCAACTGAGAGAATAAGAACTTGACTTTCATAATCCTAAAAAATAAGGTTTAAATTCTTCTTACTTTTCTCACAAACCATGATCAAAAAGGTTCAAAATGAGATAATTCTGTGCACGGAGCCTTAATTTATACAGCAAAAACGTTATTTACTTGTGAAAAGTAATCCCAGAAGCCTTTTTTGGAAAAAGGAATTGTTCTTGCGGCAGTTTATGACACAGGACGGCATAATTTCGTAATTATTATCTCAACAAAACAACGTCACACGCACTCGCTTGCTAGCGGCAGACTACCGAGCGGCCGGCTTCATATTGCCGATCGGCTTCATATTACGTGCCTCACTTTTAGGAGCGCAATGTTCTGTCTATACTTTTTATTGATCTGAGTCTGTTGTATTTAAAAAGAACTTTGTCGTGATTGATTGGTATGCGCCTACTGCCCTGCGTTCAAAAATAACCAGAGTAGAGTAGAGTCGCTACTCCAACCATACAAAAATACTTTGAGTTGCAACCCAGGGTCGTTCTTTTATAACTCGAGTAACTACCCTAGAGTTAACCCTACTATAACTCTAAGCAAGGTACGAGTAGGTTCAAGTAGGTTGGTGTAAGCGGCCATAAATGACACTTGCTTGGCATTGACAGTTGAACCAAACCTAACCTCATTTTTGAACGCAGGGCTGGTGCATCCACAACATTGATGTGGATGTGTGAAACAGATTGCCGTTCATTTATATGTCCAGCTGTGACAGTCAATCAAGATTTGTGAGCTAGGACGTTTTTGAAGAACATTACCCTGCTACATATCACGAGTTGTAGATCGCGGGTTCAAAGCCAGCCAGGATACTTTCACTTAGTAATTTATTACATCAGCACTGCTCTCAAAACGGTAAAGGAAAACATTGTGAGGAAACGCGGCATGACCTAAAACCATAAATTCGAAAACATGACATCCATCAACTCGAACTGGGCCCGCGTAGTGGATTACGGCCCATTCCCTCTCCAAGAGAAGAGGCCTGAATCCCAGCAGTGGGAATGTTATAAAGCTGATTGCACACACATGCTTAAACTATTTATTTTTTAATAATAATACAAGACTAATTTAGTATGGCAATTCATTTAATAGCACGGTTGGCGCAGTGGCTAAATGAATGGCGGCTGCAGTGCGTGTCGTGGGTTCGATTCGCACATGAATAAAATATTTGTATGGCCTACAGATAGTTGTTTCAGGTCTAGGTGTATTGTATATGTGTTAGTGTTTACATGTTTGTGAACACACACACGGTGGCAACGATTTTTTTTTTTAAGTAAGTTGCTATCACATATGTTCACAGTCATTTAAAATGATCTTTTTGTTTTCAGTGAGAGCAAATGAAGGAGATGCTTACGTATTAGGAGCACTACCTAGTGGAACTATTGTTCATTGTATTGAAAAAGAACCAGGTAAGCACTAGGAATTTTCTTTTTATCTAAACTATAATTTTCATAATGAAATCAGTTTTTCCAGCAAAAGGTTGTTCAATATTTAGAGATAAACCTCCATTGAAAAGGGAGGAGGCTCTGACCAGAAGGATATTGTGTCTGGTCCGGGCAACTGCCCAGTAATTTGTTATAATTATGCGTTCTAATCGCGCCGGGAACTCGGATACCGCGATGTAGGATAGTTCTTATGTGGCGATATAGATGTCTTGAAAGTAGTGCTACTACTTTACCAACTTTAACTCGCTATACAGGGTGTATTTGACATCGATGCACAAACGAATACCATAGATCCAGTACATGAATCTGGACCCAGTGGTGCAATTTTTCGTCGGTTTTTTCCTAATTAAAAAAAAAACTTTACGGTTTTTAAACTGTTTAAAATCGTTATTCTAACCACGGAATAGAGAGAACACTGGAAGTAGCATGAGAAAATGTTTGTACCAGAACCGGTGTCGCCAAACTCATACATTTACGATTTACTCTTACCGCAAACCGGAAGATACGATTGGCTAAAAAAAAAAATAAGGGCGTAAACGAAATGCAAACAAAATATTATACGAAATGCAACTTTAATATCAACAGTCTATAAATCAAATTGGCAAAAACAAGAAAGAAATACATATTGGACTACCAAGTACCGCCACTCGTCGCTAGATGGCACTGTTCAGTATGAACTGTAATTACGTAAAAATAAGGGTGGTGAATGGCGTATCACTGACACGAATGCAGGTTGCTACTCAAATAGTGATGTAACCTAATTCGATCGAAATAATATCGATAGTACAAAAACGTATTTAAAACATATAATGCGAAAAAAATATTGTATGCGGTAATCAAAATAATGAAATTGATATTTCGTAGGGCAATTTTTAAACGTATTAAAAAGGGTTTTTTTTTGCTCCCAGTAGCGTAGATCCATATCTCTTTACAAATTGGAACATTAGGAAAACTGAAATTATTAAGGAAGAAAAATAAAATCTAACAATTATCATCATCTCAGCTGAAATCATCGTTATCGTCAACTGCTGTGTTGTACTTAACTCTTTAGCTAGATGTATTTAAAATTATATCACGAATATCATCCTACAATTTTTATTTTATTATCTAACTTTATTAATGTAATAATTATCTGTATTATAATTACTTACATACATATTTTTAAATACTTTTATTTTAAAAAGGCAATGTAATACATGTCGATTGATTTTGTCGATAAAGTCACGCACTATTTGGATAGCGTCAAAAGTATAGGTAGACAAGCGAATATTCCAGAAAGGCTAATAACCGGGAAACGAAAATCAACTTTGTAGTCATGAAATTAAGGACAATTTTTGTTTGTATATCTTGTGCAATGTTTGACGAAATTTTATTTTTTCATTTTATTAAAATAAATCCGAAAATAATACTTCTCGATGGTATGATACACCTCCATGAGTTGGACATTTAGTCCGACTATGGTTTTTACAGTCCAATATTAAGGCATTTTAATATTATTAAACTTAAATTGTACGTTGACGCAGTCTAGTTTGCGAATGAGAGCGCTTGAACAGCGAGTGTGTAATGCGGTACTAACTAGCGGCGACACTGTCACGCCTACTTACTATTTCCAGTGTTCTCTATATTCCGTGATTCTAACACATCACTAAATATTATTTATTGCCTATTTTCAGGTCAAGGAGGTCTATACATCCACGCTGCAGGTACATTTGGAACAATTCTTAGACGACAAGATGACCGCATTATTGTTCAAATGCCTTCTAAGCGGCTGTTCAGTTTCAACCAGCTCTGTATGGCTGTTGTAGGTGAGATAAAGCAAAAGAACAATTTTACCAATAACTTACAACATGTTTCGTACCTAAAAAAAACTACATACTTAGCCTACAATTTTCCCACTAAAAATAAAAAATAATAAAAATAGGCCTACAACTTGGGTTATAATCCACAAGTAGCACCACATGAGCCAAACGTAAGTTGCTATACCTACCTATTTTGTCTAGGCCAATGCTATTTGACAATTATTGGTACCTGACCCATTGTTTTATTATTTGTGTCAAAAAAATTGGTTGCCTGTAAAGTCGGTATACGGGCGAAAGTTTTACGTGACAACGACTTTGAGTGGTAAAATAATTAGAGATACCGTTAGACATATTTTATTAGATGTCTATGCCGATATCATTATGTCTGTCTCTCTCGCTCTTAGGCGGGCTAACCATGCCCGAGTGGAAGGGACGCGTGCCTCTCACTCGCTCTCATTGTGAGCGCATAACGTGAGCGGAGCGTAACGCAGTTTCTTGAAGTGTCACCCGGCAAACCAATTTATAAGACGTTGTCACGTCAAAAGTAACTTTGCCCAAAATCGCAAACAAAAAGAATTTTTAAACCGGTTCAAAATTAAGTAAGTTAGAAACTATTCAAATCTAGTGGAGGAGGAATCTGTCGAGTAACAGGAAAAGTGTGCATTAACTATAATATGACGTCACCGCCATTAGTTTACGTGCATAGAAAAGAGATAGCGAGATGTTCTCACCACGCACTCACTCTTTCTTAGAAAATTATTTAAAATCCTAATTACTGCTTCATTTAATAACCAATTTTGTTGAGGTTTCCGAAAAAGGATTTCTTTTTTGTGTTTTGGAGGTAAGCGGAACAGAGAGTAAAGTCCCGCAAACCTCCGTTGAAAAGGGAGGATCCTCCGGCCAGACAAGTGTTATGTCTGGTGGGCAACTGCCCGGTAGATGATTTCGGGCTGTTCTATATGTTCCAATCGCGCGGAGAACTTTGATTGCGCGATGCAGGATTAGTTCTTATGTGACGCCATAGATGTCGCTACAGTGTTATTTGTTGTAAAATGTTGCACAAAAATAAACACGGACAAGTATCCGATTAACTAAAGATATCAAAGAAATGCAGCACAATATTTCAATAAAAACTTTTTTCAGGTCGCCTCTCAAACATAGATCACGGAGAAACACCAATAGGTTCCCCACAGCGCAACCGATGGCTCGGGAACAGACCTCGCTCCGGCCTTTGGCAAAGAAAAACTGGCCGACACGGAAGGAAGATCAAACCTCCAAAACCAGTGAAAGAAATCCATTTACCCACTCCAAAGTCACTTCCAGCCATTAAAATGACATTAACAAAGCCCTAATTTCATATTTGGTAGAAATAAAAATAATCTTAGATGTTTTTCAATGATTTTTATTTTCCGATAATTTTTGATCTACAGATAAATATCACAACATATAAAGCTGCTATTTGTGCTTGTATTAGGCTCAATATATAACAATAGTTTTAATAAGTCCATTTCTGAGAATAATAATTTATAAAATACTATTCGATTAAATGAGCTTTAATACTTACAACACGTAAATGCAGGAATTTAATATTTATGGCAAAAAGAGATAGTTTAAAGTACATATAGAACTTCGAATTATTTTAGTTTACTCTTCCGTCTTATTCTTCGTCTTCATCCGAAAACGTCAGTATCTGTAAAAGAAAACATTACATAAATAAAAAGAATTCGCAAAGCATCTCATGGAGAGCCGTCGTTACCCCTTTTGCAGGCAGGGGGAATAAACTGTACTTCAAAAATGAGATATTATTAAACGTAGCGGTCATAGAAGCGACAAGAAGAAGAGAAGAGACAAGGTTCTCGGATCGACGTAAAGGGAACCAATCATTTTTACCACCATATTTTACAGCTAATTTAAAATCGCGTTCCCATTAGATATTCTATTGTTTTACTGTGTTTTTTAAATACATTGCAATTCTTCATTATAAACTCAAAGACAATTTAACAAAAAAAAACTGTTTCGTCCCCCATCAGTAAATCCTCCCTGTATTAATGGCAGTTTTTCCGTTTGTCAATTTTTTTTGACCATTAAAGGATTAAATAAAAAAATATTTCGGAACCTGGTAGGTACCATTGAATGGTTAAACCTTTTCAATACACTTACTCGAAAACCCGCTCTTATCCCACAGCTTTTAGGATTTCGTTTCCGCACTAGTGCAGAAATAGCGCGTGCTCTTCTACGCCACAATGTTATTACATGTATGGTATCAGGCTGGGCGCACGTCGACCCCCACAAGTCGCCGGTCAACCCCCGTTTATTCATTTCTTCGTAAGTGTATTGTAAAACTCGTTTGACACACGTGCAAATTTGTCACTGCAGCCCTTGGCTCCATAACACACTCGCCTACGGTTCATGCAAATTCCGCCTCGGTCGCAAAGACAAACTTTCTGCACTTGTATCAAAATGTATTATTTCAATAGGAAAACGTACACGATGAAGGCTTTGCTTCCTGGTAAGGTGGAGTAAATCCGATTTTTTATGAAAACTGAGATTAAGTTTGATCACATCCCTAAGGTAGTCAATCATAGAAGACGTTAAAATAAATCTGTGGGGCAATTTCCCTAAAGTAAATGATTTTATCAAATTACTATATCCCGTTACCTTGGGGTTTCTACTAAAACACTATTCACGCTGGCAAAGCCGGCAGTAAACACCAGTAATTAACTAACTGAAACCGACAGTAGTAATGTCCATAAGGTTTTACAAACATCTGTGGACCCGAGTTCAGAGGTACCTTACGATCACCAAGAATCACAAACATAAATATTATAATATAGACTTACTTACTTTTTTCCTGTCAAGCAATAAATTCAAGCTATCATTAAAATTGATCAAGAATTAAAAAGTAAAAATTGCTCAACTTTTTTCAGTACTGTTAATCAACATATCGATGACAGGGCTTCCCAAAGAAATTTCCATTCATATAACATCAAAAAGGCATGTGAACACAAATACACTTACATCAGTCATCTCCGCCGCCAAATGCAACTCATGAAGACCGGTCACCTCTTCCAAATAATTTCCACTATTAAACACTTCAAGCAGGAACTCAATATTCTCCTGTCTATATTTATTTATTACTACTTCAGAGCAGGCTATACACTGCTTGAACTTGGCACAGGTTGGGGTGACGGTTTGGTAGGAGTGAAGAAAGCCTCTTATAGTGTGGGGTATTGGACCTAGTACGCCTTGGAACTCCGGAGGTATGTCTTCTGTGTCGCTGTTTAGATTGTAGATGGCTGGTGCGTTTACCCTGGAAAATAAAGTAATGGGTGATTGGTATTTAGTGATATGCGGAACAGGGTATAAAATCCCACAACCCTCCATTGAAAAGGGAGGATCACATCAGGTCCCAGGCCACAGCCCGTTAGTTGATTTCAGATGATTGTATATGTTCTAATCGCGCGGAGATCTCTGATACCGCGATGTAGGATTTTGTAGTTTAGTTCTCTGTAGCGACACGACATCTATATCACCTATGAGGTGATATAGATGTCGTGTCGCTACAGTTGTAGTAGAGCAACGTTTTTGATCAAAATAACTTGGGGTTCAATTTGCAGTTATCTAATTTTAGAGCTATCTAATTTAAGTTTTTCGGAAATTTTCTGCCTCACGACCGAAAACTTCTAACTGTAAGAAATCTACTCCACTCTGAATAGAAAATTGACTCAATTCCTATCCAATCAAACAGTTATTAGACTAACCGTAGTGGATGTTGCAGTAACCCGACTAGGATCTCAACTGCCAATGCGCCTGCAATCGCTGCCACGCCGGGCCGCGTCACCGTACATTGTTGATCTAATGTGCGGTCTTTCATAGACTAAAAGGCAAACAAAATAAAGAACTATTAATAGTTTTTGTCAAGATCGATAATCCAGGTACTGGCCGTCGCGGATCACTTATCATCTTTAGAATGTGTCCACCACGTGTTGCGAATGTGCCGCTAGCAACCCGCACGCGAGCTGCTCGTGTACTGCACGAGTGCTGTTACTGCAATTGTTTGGGGCGCCTCTATAGTGCAACTCGGGCAAGATTTGCACAATGGGCACGCGCGGCGCAAGTTCTGCGTACACACATGCAATTCAGTTTGTTTTCATAATGTATATCTGTCGGCGGGAGGAAGAATGTGCAGCGTGAGGAGCGCTCGCGCACGGCTCCTGCACTGTTAGCACACGGCGTGAATCTGGCACCCGACGGGCGGCGCTGGAACGGTACGCAAAATTGAAATGCACGCTCACAGCTCGCGGGTAGGTCACTAGCGCATTCGCCAGATATGAACACACCCTTACATAAGAAAACTTACAATTAATTCTCATCACACTAATAGTGTGTAGGTTTATCTCTAAATTGTTTCCATCAAAATGTACCTGTATTCTAACAAGTAAATCATTCATTCATATGTTTGTTACTTTTTCACGCTCGGACGGCTGATCGGATTTCGATAAAATTTTTACCACGGTACACCATGTTCTGGAGTAGCACATGGGATCCTTTTTATCCTGGGACTATGTTTCCTTGGGATAATTTTCTACTAGCACGCTGGCGAAGCTGCTGGCAGCATTCTTGATTATTTTAGGATAAAAATTTCCTATTTTAAAAATAGCTGAAATCGATTCAGGTACCTAACTGAATCGATTTCAGCTATTTTTAAAATAAGAAATTTTTTGAAGCTATTATCATATAGATGTGCGTTTATTATGTTAAATATTGTATATCTATATATATAAAAGAAAGTAGTGTTAGTTACACTATTTATAACTCAAGAACGGCTGAACCGATTTGGCTGAAAGTTGGTGGGGAGGTAGCTTAGAACCAGGAGACGGACATAGGATACTTTTTTTTTATTTTTTTGAGTAGGGTAGAGTAGGATATAGTAGTCAGTTGACGGGAGCGAAGCCGCGGGCAAAAGCTAGTAAATAAATAAACACTAATTTCTTAGGCCACACTCACATTGCCAGGCGCAGTGACGTCATTACAGAAATAACACCCGAGGCTGCCTCCAGCGATCCAGGCAGTGCTCACAGATGTGATTTCGTCTGAGTTAAAGTCGCCAATACCGTGGCGCATCACTAGGTAGCTGTCAAAACCTAGCGCCGCGTTTATCACTATCTGGGTAAAGAAAAGTTTCGTTAGTAGATATGTTTATGGCTGATTCTACAGACAAGGGAATAAAATTGGATTATTTTTAGCATATTTTTAATTATTTTAAATGTAATTCACTTCTAAGTTAACTATTATAATAAAATATGATGGAGTATTCTAGCATTGAAAGGGTCAGTCAAAATATTTATTAATTTACAAGTTATAGGCGTTTTTTAATTTACGGAACACAGGGAAGTGAGAGTAGGCACAGGGAAGTGACTATATAAGATTTTATGACCTTAAAATCGATTTGAAAGTAAACATTATAGATGCAACACATTTATTATGCGTACAGCCAAGGAGTGGAATTCCTTGCCGGAGTCTGTGTTTCCTGATAGCTACAACTTAGGGGTCTTTAAGTCAAGAGTGAATAGGCTACTTCTAGGCAAGCGTGCTTCATCGTCGACCACATCATCGCTTACCATCAGGTGAGATGGTGGTCAAACGCGAGCCTATCATTAATAAAAAAAAATAACATTGATTGGAAACAAGGATTTTAACCTTTTGACGTGCGTAATTAGAGACACAATAGTAAGACAATGGCTTCCGGGCGCCGGCTACCGCCTGAGCGTTAATGAATTAATAGATATTAGAGTCATTGTGGGTGGTTTGTATGAATAAAACATTTTGTATTTTTTTTTTTTTTGTTCAGATGTAATATAAAATTATACCTTTCCATAGTGAGCAGCTATAAGAGTAGGAAGCCAGCGCGCTTCTCTAGTATCCAGTAAAAGGAATATCACATCATGATCAGCTATAGCTTCCGTGATAATTTTGATGTTGGATATGGTTTCCTCCTTCAACGATGCTCCGATCGGATGACCTGGCATTGGAATGTGGGCTGTTATACCTTTGCTTACCTAGAAATACAATGGAATATTTATTTATTAAAACTTCATGCGACACAAAGGCACAGAGACGGACTTAATGCCTTATGCATTCCCTACCCGTCAACCAACGGTTGTGGCACGGTAATATTATCTATACAGTATTCCAACTTCATACAAACGGTCGAAACGCGAGCTATACCTACGCGCCTCGATCTCGAGGTGCGCTCGGGATGCAGACAGTCGCGTCTGTGCCGCGCGATTTTTTCAATAAAAATAAGTTCAAGTACATATTTATATATTTAATATGACGAGTAGGATATATTGTGCTGTTTTTGGTTGCATGAATTCTTCATTTAAAACCAAACATATAAATTGTAAAGTAGCTGCAGGTAGTATCTATAACCAAGTAAAAGATATTACTTTTTCTCCACCTTGTCCATGTTTCCCAAAATAATTTTTAATTCAGCTTTAGAATGCAGATTTTTGTACTTTAAAATTTAATAATAAAGCATTTCGTAGGTACGTCTCAGTCGAGGCGCAAATATTTTTCGGTCGCAAATATTGAACACTTCCTATTCAATTCACAAATTATTTTATTTGTTTATATAAAAAAAGTATATTTACAATCACTAAACTAAATGGAAACACAAAGTAGGCAAATGTAATTAAAGTGGTGGAGGCGGGCAGCCACATTGCGGGCAGCCCTATCGCATGTTTACGTACCGCGCGGCTGTAGGCATTTATTTCAAAGATACGGCCGAGTTACAATACTGTATAGATAATATTACCGTGGTTGTGGGGAGACAACAGGTGCATAAACAAAATATTATTTAGAAAAACAAGGGTACAAAAGTTTATAAAGAACAATCTCACTAATCCGGCACTATTGAAAACCTGAGGGTACCGGATTATTGGAATGTTCGGATTATTATGTAGAAAAAATCTGTTTTGAGTTTAGACTGCTCGATGAGACGATAGAGCGCATACGCTATGCGTAGCGTAGGTAGGCGCGGGCGGAGGGTGCCGGATTATTGGATGTGTCGGTCTATTGAAGTACCGGATTAGTGAGATTCTAATCTATATAATTATATAAAAGCGAAATATCACTGACTGATTAATCACGAAATCTCAGAAACTATAACACCTACAAACTTAAAAATTGGCAGGTAGGTTCCTTATAGGGTGTAGACATCCGCTAAGAACGGATTTTACGAAATTCCATCCCAAAGGAGTAAAACGGGGGTTGGAAGTTTGTATGGAGAAACCTACTTTTACGCGGGCGAAGCCGCTGACAGAAGCTAGTGTAATAAGACACTGTATAAGTTAAAATAAAGATACATATCGCAGCCCTAGATGAAGATTCCGGTAACATCCTCGAAACTCCAGCGCACACAAACTTGGCTAAAACCGATATTTGTGTTGGCTATTAGAATTATGTCAAACTAGCTTCTGCCAGTGGCTTTGAACGCGTGAAAGTAGGTTTCTCCATACAAACTACGAGGATCCTAACCCTCGTTTCACCCCTTTAGGGAGTGAATTTTAGAAAAAAGCTTTCTTATTCTTTGTTTCTCATCAGAAAAGGAACGTCTGGGGAAAATTTCAGCGTATCTAGGTCCAAGGTTTTGGATTGGGCGTCGATGAGTCAGTAAGCGAGTCAGGACTTTATACTTACAGATAATACAAGTATAGGTAACTTACAGCAGTTGGCAGAATATTTTTCAAACTATCTGCTGCTGCCTCAGCTTTGTCTCGTCCTCCATTGAGGCAATCTTGAAAGTTATACAGAACTTGTCGCGTTGGGTTTGAGTACGAAACTTTTCCGTTATCTATAAACGTTATATGACGGAAACCCCATGCCTGGAAAGAAATATAAGAGATAGTATTAAAGACTATAACTCCATTCCAAATATGATTAGCCATTCAAACAAACCTGCTTTACTGTACGTTCAATCGATTTTGACTTTTATTGCGTCGCACAGTGGTGCTGGTGGTGCAGATAGTACGGGCACGCGGAAAATATTATTTTTAAATGAAAAGTTGTTGAAAAGTATTATGAAGAAACGTTGCATTTCTTCATAATACTTTATTAAAATGATATATATCTCGATCACCCTACTTTGGCATCATTTAATTAAATACTGTATAAGTATTTACCCGTATTAATTTTAGTACTTGTTTCTACTAACATTCTAGTATGTGTGTACCAAATTGTAGACATTTTAAACAAAGTCTAAACAAAGGACTTTTTTCCGCCCTTGAACCACTGTGCGTCGGTGGCATGACAAATGGCGATTGCAGTAAATAGTTTTGTATTGTAACCACTTTTTTACTTTTAATGTCATCAATATTTATCAATATTGGGTGTCTTCAAGTCTAGAGTGAATAGGTTCTTAATAAACTAGTGCGCCACACCATCAACGATTGCGTCACTGCTTACCATCATGTGGGATCGCAGTCAAGCACTAGTTTATATTAAATAAAATAAAAATTAACAAAATATGCCTACGGAATAGAAGTCATAATCGGCTTAACGGACAGTAAAAAAAAGGCTTGTTTAAATATCTAATTTTATTTCGAATGGCTGTCCATCGCGGTTTCACATGCGCCTTTGGTTACTGCTCCGCTACCGTGAGCAATAGCGTGATGTTACATATAGGGTGACTGGTAATTAGTGACCGATACTTAAACACATGATTATAATCATGATTAGAAACAACTTTCCCAAAGAAACTTTTTTATATTTTCATTAGTTTTATCACAATAATAAAACAGCTATTTAAATACGCGCGCGCGCCTGCGACCGGCGACCGCTCAGCTGTTAGTCGCGTGACGCCGTCGTACCTACAATAGTGATGAACACCCACGCAGCTTGCAAACCCATAGGTGTACGTACCTAATCAGTGAAAGTACCTACAAACTAGTGAGTATATAAAAAAAGTTTCTTTGGGAAAGTTAATTGTAATCATGAGTACAATCACGTGTTTAAGTATCGGTCACTAATTACCAGTCACCCTATATGTATACTATTTTATTCGTCGTAAATCTGTCTATCCCATAAAAAAAGATTATATTCACTGCGACTGGTAGTTCCAGAGATACGCGCATTTAAACAAACAAAATAACTTTTCCGGTTTATTATATCAGTATTATTAGATGTATGAATTATGGCGAATGACAAGAGATTACTACAGTTGGAAGATATTTCGAAGAATACATGCTTATTTTTTTTATTGTTTGAAATCATTAAATAACTTCTCCCGTTCTATGAGAAGCGAGAGGGAATATCAGACTTTTGCTGACTAAAACAGGACTGCGGTAACTCTTTCGAATAATCCCGCAACCCTGACAAACGAAAACATGTTGCACAGACTAAAAATAAGTTTGACTTTGGCAAGAGGAATGCTAGAGACGCAGAGCTGTTAAGCGGGAACTACATTAGACCGACGCACACGCGGGCCACGCCTGATTTGTACGTAGAGTCGCGTCGCGAGGCGTGGATCTAATGTAGCTCTACAAGTCTAGTTGCCATATAAAATGTATGGAGACCGACGCGCCCAGGGGGGCTATTGGCTAACTTTTTCAATAACAGTTGACAACTGGCATTCGTTGCACACTGAACTTAGTTGTCAACTGACAATTTCATAAAATTGGTATTACGTATCACACAAGTGACTAACAAACTACGGTGGAAATGTGGTGAATTATAAAAAATTACGGTGCCTATTGTGACCACTCTAAAATTTTATCGCCTATTATACAGCTTCAAAAGCTTACACAATCGCAATTTTAAAAGTATCGATACAATAACATCTGTTAAAACTCAAAACGTGTTACGGTGGCTATCAAAGGCACCAGTGGCTAACGTCACTGCAGTTGGTCACTGAAGATAGGCAATACGAAACTAGCTGTTTGACAGTTCAATGATGCACATTGTTAACAAGTGATCATCACTTGAACTGTCAACAGAGTTACGCAATAGCCCCGCAGATCGGCGTACGTGACCCACGTGCGCCCTATGTAGTTCTACCTTTAATCTCTCCCAGTTTCAATTAGTATTCATACAGCATTGTTATATAACCTCTACAATAGTCCATTTTGATACAAGTGGAGAAAGTTTATCATTGCAACTGAGGCGGAATTCGTCCGAGCCGCAGGCGAGGGTCTTATGGAGCCGATTGCTATGACTTTCCACGTGTATCAAACGACGTTTTACAATAAACTTACGAAGGCATAAATAAACGGAGGCTACTCGGCGATTCGTGGGGTCGCTTAACACCCAACCCGGTACGATAGGTAAATGTAATGAATTGTGGCGGGAGCGAGTTGGCACATTATTCCGCACTAGTGCGGCAAACAGTAAATTGCGTGCCTAAGAGCGGATTTTCGAGTAGGGTGTATTGAAAAGTATTTATGACACAACATCAGAATCTCACCTACTAACAGTACAAAATGTATTATCGAGGACGGGACGGATCATGTATTGGGAAAACGATTTTATTGTTTTTTTTTAATTCTTATTATTGATAGGCTCGCGTTTGACCTATCTCACCCGATGGTAGCATTTTTGTTAGATGTTATCAATAGAGAGGATAATGAAATGCGCTATCAACTTCTTTGGTCTTACCAATAAATCTCGAGCGACATGGCAGCCGAGGGTGCCAGCACCCAAAAGCAAGCATTTTGTACTTTTCATCACATCTACGTTAATGTCAGGCGCTAGACGCCATTTCATTAATTTGATATTCAGATCTGATGCTGTATCTGCCAATCTGGAAAATAAGAGGAAAAATAAAACAAATGACTATCTAGTAAATTCCCATACCATTAAAATAACAGACAAAAAATATAGCTTGTCAAATTCATGGGCGTATATCGATGGGGGGGGGGGGGGTAAGTGAACCGTTCCGTATAGGGAACACCTGTGTGCGAGATCAGAAACTACTCATGCGGGATCCCGCATGCTTGAGGGACTAATAACTCTAGTTGATAATACGATATATTTTGAAATTAACTTGTTTTTATTAATTTTTTTTAACAAGTGAAAGCATCAGGGTAGCCCGCGAAATTCAAAAACAAATCAAAAAATCAATCAATCAAATTCAATTTTTTTGCAAAAAACTTGACAATTTGTAAAATACAAATAGCAGGCTACCTTTGAGTATCCCCCTTAAAATTAAAAAAATATATATTTAAAATATCCCAATCCCGGAAATCCCGCGGGATCCACGGAATTGGCCAATTTAATTATTTGGCCATTTTAATTGACTTGACATTATAATTATTTGGACATTTTTAATCATTTTGACACTTTATTATTTTAATATTTTAATTGTATTGACATTTTTATTTGTATTGACATTTAATTGTATCGACATTTTAGTTGTTTTTGACATTTTAATTGTATTGACCTTTTAATTGTATTGACATTTTTATTTGTATTGACATTTTAATCGTATTGACATTCAATTGATTTGCAAACTATTTAAATTAATAATTAGAATAATATGTAATTGTTGAATTTATTTTTCTATTGTAATACCATAAATTATCCATGTTTTTTATTTTTATTTTTGTAAATTATAATTCATAATTCTTAGCGACAATTGCACCCCATATTTGTACGCCTTCAGGCATAACATAGCGCTCTGTTAATCAAATATAAGACCTGTAATTCTTTACCTATGTTAACAAATAAATTATTATTATTATTTTTATATATTTTATTTATCTCAGGACCCTGAGGTCCTGGACCTTTGGGAGGCGTACGAGGAGCCGAAGCCAACTCGCAGAGGCCCTTTAGATAATTATAAAGGAACATGATATCAACCGACGATTATCCCTGTACGCGCTATGCTAGTGCACCCAAGGACAACCCCCGGTTATTGAAAAACTGTTGCGACATATGGAGAACAAAGATAATAGGGCTATGGTTTTTGGAGTCTTAAGTGGACTGGTAACATGGAACTATGTCAAGACTATGGCCCCTGCCTGAACAACGTTATTAATATGCATCGATTATTATTATTATTATTATTATTGCCGACTTCAACCCTTGGCTTGCGGAATCGCGATTTTGATGCGGGATTAGATTTCGATGCGGGATTAGATTTTGATGCGGGATTAGACTGTGGTAAGACATCCACTGCTGGACATAGGCCTCCAACGAGTGTCGACACAATAACCAGTCCTGTGCGTCTCGCAAGCTACGGAGTCCGACACTCACCAGGCCGTCGGTCCACCCAGTGCCGGATTAAGCCAGTTTGGAGCCAGTAGCAAATGCTACCAAGTGGCCCCCCATCTCAGCGATTTAAAGCTCCTTAAACTTACTTTTCAAACAGGCCCCGGGTCTGTAGGTACTAATAAGTCCGTAGGTTAGTTGCCTACACTGTTTCTACAACTTGACAGCTAAATCTTTTATCTTTTCTTTTTACTCACATCACAGGATCTAAAGATGCTGACATTTTGGCGACCCTGGGTCCAAAGCTTCCTTTACCATTCTTTTCCCATCCCACCCAGAAATCACTTACAGTACACGGTTTATTCTTTACGTCTTCCTATAAAAAAATAATAATTGAAAAACATTTAAAAGAAAGTAGATTCTGAATGTGAAATGTAAATTATCTGTTTATTCAGCTGTTAACTTAATCATTTAAGAATATTAAAATACATATTAACCATAGCAGCTGTCACCAAAAAGTATCGACTACTTTCAATATTTCCTGTAGCATTGCATCGAAGTCCAATCACTTTTATATCAGCTTCGAGTAAGCTTGGACAGTGGTCTGTCAAGACTGCCACATACATTCTCAATGGCCATCCAGGATTATCTACATTACTCGGATCATTAAAGACAAAATACATACTAGATAGATCTATATTATTAAGTGGGCCTTCTTTCAAATCTAATATGCTTAATAATGTTTTTACACATATAGTGTCATTTTCTTTAGTGACTGCAAAGAAGCATTTCTGTTCCCGATCTAGATTTTTATAGATCTGTGCTAGCTCAGCAATTTGTTTGGGGCTGAAAATTGCTGTGATACTTAAACTTTTGTCTTTCATATACACTGTAGGCTGCATGGGTGAGGGAAACCCAAACCAGTAATAGTAGTTAAATTTCTTGAGATCCTGAAATGCAAAAATACATTTAAAAAATTTTCAAAGACTTGCAAAAATATTGACTGGAAAATGATTTCAAGGCTGTAGGCACCTAGTTCTCAATGAGTATGATATTGAAATGATACTTCTATTCTACTTATAAATATATCACAGTAGCAACATGATACAGAGGCAAGCACAAATAAATTAAAATCATACTAATATCCCACATTCATGGAAAAATAGGGTACTGTAGTAGTATGATTTTTAGAGAGAATTTTATGACATAAAAACCTTTTTACACAGTCATAGCTGAGGGCTAAAGCTGATATAAATGAATTACCAACTCACTGCAAAAGATATTATAATAAAATGCAAGAGACTACTCGGTTTAGTAATCCATATTTTTTTGTCCTGAATCCTGGCCCATATTTCCTTTCCCACCACGCTCAAAAAGGTAGCCTTTTCAATAGATTTAAACTCTTCCATTGTATTCTTGTTCATTAGGGTACCTTTAACACTTGTGTATAACAGGTCATCTTCTGGCTCTCTGAAAATAGGATTTCAATAACTTTTTAGCACCTGCTCATGGAAGTGAAAAGAACTCCTTATGTCTACATTCAAATCACACAAAACATGAAAATAGTTCAACTAATACTGTTATTATTTTCACTATCTCTGATAGAATGTAGTTTTCATAATTATTACATACTTGTTGAAGGACGTGCCATCGACTTCAAAGATAGCTCCCATGTCATCGCGGTTACTAAATTGTCCCCAAATTTGCTTTGTAGTCCCGTTCAATTTATCTACGTCGAGTTTCATCTCTGTGAGGGTATGCCAGAAGGATGGGTGTACGAACGACATAAATGGCGAATATTGTACTATATATATACATTTTCCTGGAGTTGCTGATGCTGACATTATTATTTTCTGTTGATAATTACGGTAGTTCAATTCAGATTATTCGCTGAAAATGCACATACACCATACAAAACACACAATTATTTCAACTTCAACTCACAATTACTTCAATATTTTCAATTCACTTCAGTCAATATGTCAGTGTCAGTCATTGTGTCAGTGTCAAACTCACCAGTCAGCTGTAATTAATGATGTCAAAAAATCATCGATTCTCAAAAAATCGATAATTCTTCTACAAAAACTGATGTTTCTAATCCAATCGACGAATACAATAAATCGATTAATAAAAAATGATAATTTGGTTTACTTTTTTTCGAACTATCGAAAAGAGCATATTCAATTTATAGGCAAAATACCTCTGGACCTCCGGTATTCCCCCATCTTCCATCCAGGTATTCTTTTCTTTAGCCACCTAGAACCAGACCTCTTTTTTGAGTTGGTTTCCAATGGTTTCTCTCGGGTGGACTTCTAGGGTGGAGCGCGAGGACGTGTCAGACTTAGCATATATAATCATAATACTCGTGTCCTTCATTTGCCCTTTGCATTCTAGGAAGGCGGGTTTCCTTTTCAGAAATTCCCCGTGGCCCTAGTGGGCATCGACCCTGCTGGGCCTCTGCGGTTTTGCTCACATCTCTTTGAGGCGCGTGTGGAATACTTGGTATATACGCACCGTCGACGACTTGGGCACTGTCCAGATAGATCCTCCTTAACTTACCAT
Organism: Mythimna impura; assembly: GCA_905147345.3. Classification (NCBI taxonomy): domain Eukaryota; kingdom Metazoa; phylum Arthropoda; class Insecta; order Lepidoptera; family Noctuidae; genus Mythimna; species Mythimna impura. The sequence continues at coordinate 12,613,296 of LR990356.1, read as the reverse complement.
GTCAGGTAAGGACTTCCGTCAAGCGGAGAATAAGGACGCCGTGACACCTCTCTAGCTACTTCTCAAAGAACCCTCTTTACTTACCGCCATGTCTATGGCGTTCCCACCGAACCAGCCCTTGCAGTAGGCGTCTATGTAGGTCATCTCACCACCTTTCAGATATCAGGTCTGCCACGGTGGCGTCGTCCACCCTCAGACACACATTTTGAGAAACTTATGCAACTGATCAAATGTTGTGTGCTCACAAGAATGAGGTAAGTTTTTATAATAATTCGTACAAACACTAATCATTCTTATTTTTAGTCTAGGTACTTCCATAAACACACACATTTCAACTAGTATTTTATCCGTTTTCACAGGTAGGTATTCGGTACAGCGATTGTTACATTTGTAAATCGTTGCGTTGGCGAAAACTTTCATCCAGATTATAAGGTGTCCAGCTGTCCACTGTTAAACACAGCGGAGGTAGAATTATCATTTGGCAAGGCCGTATGAATAGTGCAAAGTACCTAAATAAAAATGTTGGAAACCACAGACTTACAAAGAGTAGAAACTGCGCTATTACCTTCGCTTATATAAAATTATTTTCAGCGACACAAACTCTAATGGCATCAAATTCCAACAAATATAAATGTTTTGTCTTGTCATAAATCAGCAACCACAATGCTTTGGTTTAGAAACAACAACATTGACTTGTTAGATTAGCCGGCCCAGTCCCCAGATCTTAACCCCATAGAGCATCTGTGGGGTATTCTGAAGCACAAGGTCGGTGAACACCGCATTACATTGTGCATTGTTAATGCTGCTATATCTGCATTTAAGAATGGCTGCTGCGATCAAAGCTAAGGGTGGTCCAACTAAATATTAGTTGTTTAAGTCATAATGATGGTGGATGATCAAATTAATGTTTAATTTTAATGTTTTTCGTTTTTATAACCAATAAACGCAATTTTCTTTCATAATATTAGTTAAATAGGTTTTATGTTTAAGGCAAAACATAAAACTAATTTTGAATTGCACATTTTATAGAACATACTTATTCTATAAAATGTGCAATTCAAAATTAGTTTTATGTTTTGCCTTAAACATGAAAAAGTCAATAAATTTTATGGTGCTTACAAGGATCATAAACATCCTACGAATAAACTGGATTGATTACGAACACTACCAAATAGACAGGACATAGCGAACAAAATCGTAATCCGATACTTGTCTTATAACCTAGTGGTCATAAGTCGCTCAGTCTAGCATCTAGTATGACACCCATAAACGTCAAGTCGTGTTTGTATCTGTTTTATGCACTAAAAGAAAATCATTTTCTGAGAAAATATGCCGAGTTGCGCATTACGCTATTGCAAATCTTGTTATGGTAAAATTACTGGACCTCACTTTGGTTTATTTTCGTAAATATTCTTGGTATTTACGCAGTAATTAATTAGAATTCAATAATTTTCATAAATAGTTCTAGAACATTTGCTGATTTTCTGATAACGCCATCTATTGCTGAAAAGCTTAACCCTCCCTAAGCTAACACTGAGTGATCGGCCACAGTGGAAGTGCGGGTGCGGAGCGGGCGCGGCGCGGCAATCTCAAACACAAGAACTTCCTTTGAGTGTCCACAGTGGGCACGCCGGCCATTGACGCCGGCGCGGGAAGCGGCGCGGACTGTGACACGCGGAACGCGCGCGTGTATCTCACGCCACAGTGAGTTCATACAAGACATACAAGTGGCCACAGTGAGCGTGCGGGGTACAAGTGCGAGCGGCAAGCGGCAAACTAGTTCGAGCCATGCTAGAAGTAATATTTATCGATGTATCGATATTTATAAAAATATTAATATCAGTCTGGATTTATCGAGGAAAAGATATATATCGGTCAAACTTTCCAAGATTTTCGGTCTTAAAATAGGTAATAATTCATTTAGTTCAGTCTAGGTCAACAATAGGTAATACATAGTAATTTCCATACAAAATTTACATTATTTTAATTTATGAGAATCTGCATAAAACTTCTTCTTCCTGCCCTTGTCCTATATTACTTGGGATCGGCGCAACACGTAATCTTATTAAAACTAACGAAATAACAATATACTAATATTTTGAAGACCAATTTTTTCAGACATTTTAACGAAAGTAAAATCAAAACAGTACAGTATAGATAATACAGATTTTTTTCCGTTCGTTCCTATCTTTTACGGCTTTAAATTCATTTAAATATTCTGCTGATAAATAAATTTTGAAAAAAAAAATCGTTTTTGATACGATTTTCGATATTGAATATTTTGTATCGATATATCGATGAATCGGATCAAAATAATATAGACTGAAAATTTTGATATATCGAAACAAAAATATCGATATTTTTTCAACTATCCTACTTCGGACAGGCACTATCACCCGCGCCGCTGACCACACCGCGCTGCCAGTGTGGCCACGCAAATCGCGCGCGTTGTCGCACCCGCGCCGCTACCCGCACCGCGCTGCCACTGTGGCCGAGTTGCTCGGCCACAGTGGAAGCGCGGGTGCGGGGTGGGCGCGGCGCAGCAATCTCAAACACAAGAACTTCCTCTGAGTGTCCACAGTGGACACTCGGGCGCGGGAAGCGGCGCGGACTGTGACACGCGGAACGCGCGCGGGTATCTTACGCCATAGTGAGTTCATACAAGTGGCCACAGTGAGTGCGCGGGCGGCAAGCGGCAAACTAGTTCGAGCCATGCTAAAAGTAATATTTATCGATGTATCGATATTTATAAAAATATTAATATCAGCCTGGATTTATCGAGGAAAAGATATAATATATCGGTCAAACTTTCCAAGATTTTCGGTCTTAAAATAATAATTCATTTAGTTCAGTCTAGGTCAATAATAGGTAATACATAGTAATTTCCATACAAAATTCACATTATTTTAATTTATGAGAATCTGCATAAAACTTCTTCTTCCTGCCCTTGTCTTATATTACTTGGGATCGGCGCAACACGTAATCGAAATAACAATATACAATGCGTTCCAATTATGAATAGGATCGAAGAATTATTATGGTGAGCAAAACAAGAAAATTTTAAAATTTAATTTATTTACGAACTGTGAACGAAAATAGTTTAATCAGAATCCAGTTCTTCAATTTTGCTCATCTCTGAGTTCTTCAATTTTGCCCAATTTCTTGCGATTTGACAGTATGACGTGACGTCACAACATGGCGTCATTCCTATTCTTATTTGGAACGCATTGTACTAATATTTTGAAGACAAATTAATTTTTGCAGACATTTTAACGAAAGTAAAATCATAACAGTACAGTATAGATAATATAGATTTTTTTCCGTTCGTTCCTATCTTTTACGGCTTTGAATTCATTTAAATATTCTGGTGATAAATAAATTTTGAAAAAAAAAATCGTTTTTGATGCGATTTTCGATATTGAATATTATTGTATCGATATATCGATGTATCGGATCAAAATATATAGACTGAAAATTTTGATATATCGAAGCAAAAATATCGATATTTTTTCAACAAGCCTACTTCGGACAGGCACTATCACCCGCGCCGCTGACCACACCGCGCAACCGCGCTGCCAGTGTGGCCACGCATACTCTTTACATACTCTTTGGCCACGCAAATCGCGCGCGTTGCCGCTCCAGCGCCGCTACCCGCACCAAAGAGTATGTAAAGCTAACGCTTTAACCCGCACCGCGTTGCCACTGTGGCCGATTTTAAGACCTAAACCGAACTTTTAAAGGGATGGAGCTATATAGAGTGTATGGCTCTATCACTCTTTTTCGCTCGTATGACTGAATGTTTAACATATCATGGTAAAGTCCCTGGCCACATACCGATAGTTAAATTTATAATAATTTATTTAGATAAAAATTCGCGTGTTTGCTATTCAAAGCTAGATGGCGTCACTGAGGCATAGGATGACAGTTTTTCTAAGACATTTTTCCTGATAGCCGCTCTATTGTATCTCTGTAAATCTCTTTGATTACGAAGCAATATTACAAACTCTAAAGTGTAGGTACCTACTTTATTTTCATTGACATTATGTACATACTTTTAATTGACAAGCAAAAGAGAAAATGTACCGAGCAAGACAACGAGAAAGAGGTAGTGAGACTAGTGAGTCCCTTTTTTACCTCTATTTTTTAACTAGGGTTACCATTGGGCACGCCATTATTATGGCAGCAAGTCCCCTCTTTTAGGAGTGGCTGGAAAGAACTCACTAACGGCGTCCTCACCTTCCGCATGACGCAGGTTCTCACCGAGCATGATCGGGAAGTTCCTGCACCGGATTCGTGCGGAAGTAACGCCCGGGTGTCCCCACTGTGTGGACCACCCGGAGGATGCGGTGGAGCATACGGTAGAGGTGTGCCCCGCTTGGGCAGAACAGCGCCTTGTCCTCGTGGTGGCGATCGGGGGGCGATCGGCGGCAACGATCTCTCGCGCCGGACCTTAGTATAGGCCATAGTCCGAAGCGAGGGGGAGTGGCAGGCGGTCGCCTTCTTCTGCGAAGCAGTAATGCTATAGGAAAAGGCCGCACGTGCACGCGCAAGGGAGCGACCTTCACGCCCCAGCCGCCGGGATCCCGATCCCGATTTCCAGCCACCGTAGGCGCGCTTGCGGACGGCGAGCAATGGGTAGTTCGCCGTCCGACCGTTCGGTAAGCGACCGGACCAAGCCCAAGTCGTCGACGGCGCGTAGTTATCTACGCGCGCCTCAAGGAAATGTCAGCAAACCGTAGGGGCCCAGCAGGGTCGAAGGCTACTGGGGCCATGGGTTCGCTTCTGAAAGGAAAACCCGGGAGATGTCATTGCATCCAATGAAATCTCCCGCTCTTGGGCGGACCGTGGCTCCATCATAAAAAAAAAACTAGGGTTACCATAAATTTACTATTTAAGCAAATTAATTGTTATTATTTTTGTCACTGCTGTATTTTATTTTAATTGATTCTGCAGATTTCTATATCGACGGCAAAGTACCAGTAACTTCTAACTGAAAAAATAGTTTAATTTATTGAGAAGTCAAAAATTTGTAATTAATTAATTTATTGTTTACTATAGTAAAACACAATAATAAAATATATTAAAGCAGTATAATAATTAGGCCAGAAGTTACTAATATAAATACTAATTTTAGCAGGTAATCATGAAATAGACACGTTGATTTAGTTAGGAGGTTTTTCCACATTTTAATTTAATGCTGTTGTAAAAAAAACACTTCGAAGATTTTACTAATTTAACATGCAGAAAACGCACTTTTAAATTCATAGCGGTAAATTATGATTTTCACAAAAAAATATATTTAGAAGGTTTTGCAGGTACTGGGAGCACCCAAATACTCCGAAATATTTTATTCCGAATTTCGATGTTCCGATTTTCAAAAGTCCGATTTTCATATTATCTAAGAATTATAATGTCTATTATTAAAAATCACGAAATTTATTTTACCGAAATTCGTAAATGCGATTTGTTAGTTTTCCGATTTTCATACGTTCGAAGAATCAAATGCTCGAAGGGTTTTCGGTCCAAAAAACGATATTCCGATTTTCTATACTTCGAATAAACTAAAAGTCAACATGTTGTGCTACAAAATTTAGTGACAGAAACGAATCGCTGCAAAACCGACTTCACGCAGTCTTGTCTGCCCTACTCCTAGAGTGTAATTTAAACCCGCGTAGACGCTGAGGGTGGAGCGGCCCGCGAGCTGTGGAGCAGGTGGTTTGAAGCCCCGCGGTGAGAGTTAAAACCATCTGCGACGATAAGCAAGAAATGCTGCATGTTGCATGCCTGCTTGCATGCTGCATGCCTGCTTGCATGCTGCATGCCTGCTTTCATGCTGCATGCCTGCTTTCATGCTGCATGCCTGCTTGCATTTTGCATGCTTGCTTGCATGTTGCATGCCTGCTTGCATGTTACATGCTTGCTTGTAATGATAAGTCGGTCATAACATTATTATACTTCTCTCTGACGAGCAATTATGTGTTTATTTGTCTTGCTATACAGTTTTACAAGGCGTTTTTATTTCGGAATTGTATTACATAATCGGTATTTTAATAATTGGAATTCGTATTTTTTGATGTTTCGAATTATCATTAAGTCGGACTTTTTGTTATTCGATCTATTGAAACTCGGTATTTTGAGAATAGTAATTATAAACGTTAGGAATATTGAAATTTAGGAATTATAAAAATAGGAGAATGATAAGTCGGAGTTGTTATATTCGGAATTTTGAACCATTCGGAATTATGAAAATTGGTATTTTGAAATTAGTATTTGTGACTGTCGGAATAAAGTTTTTCGTATTTATGTAGTGTACCCATTGGTACTTTATGGTCGATATATACTTATATAATTTACATATTATTAATTAATAGTTTTTGAACGTACAAGTCCGTCGTGTTGCCCGCGACTTCGTTCGCGTCAAGTTCGTAAAAATGCGCAAACTCAATTACTAATTCTGTGCTTGTGATTGATGCTAAAAGCATGTACTTAATTCATTTATTTTACTTTCACATAAAACGGTTAAAGGCCAAAACGAAAATTACCTCCAGTAAATATCTTATATACTTACAATGCATTTCTTATGTCCACGTAAATGTGAGATACTTACATAAAATAAACTTATGAACATCAATAAACAGAAAGAAACATGTAGCCCCCCGCTCTGGGTAAAGAAAGAAAGAAAGAAAGAAAGAAAAACTGTTTATTTGCGCGAAATGACGCAATCTTAAAACTAGCTAACAAACATTATCAATTGAATAGGGAAGATATGCGAAAAGCGATATGTAAAGCGAGAGTTAGTGTCAGGTTTTTACGGACTAAAATCCACTTGTGTTCCTTTAATTGTCCTTTGCATTCTAGGGCCACGGTAACTTGGGCAAGCCACAATCGCGGCAGCAAATCTCCTTTTTAAGGAAAAGTAAAAAAAGGCACTACAGCGTCCTCTGACGCAGGTCTTCATCGGACATAGGTGTTTCGGAAGGTACCTTTTTCAGATTCAGCGGAAAGAAACACTCGGGTCACCATTGTACGAATCGCCCAGAGGACACAATGGAGTATACGGTGGAAGTATACTTGGCTTGGGCGATTAGCAGCAGCAACCTCTCGTGTCCGGCTCTGGTTCAGACCTGATACGGAGCAACAGGAAAAGGGAAGCAACACCTCCTGCGGTGAAACAGTAATGCGAGCAAAGTAGGTGGCTGAAACCATGAGGGAGAGGACATGATCATGCCCCAACCGCCGCAGGAGTCACCCGGGTGTTGATAGTCGCAGGATGATTCTCGGCCACCGCAAATGTTAGCTTACGGATGGCGGGCAATGGGTAACTTGTTGTCCAGCCGACTGGTAAAGATCAAGCCTGGCTCGATGGCGAGTAGATGTGTTGTGTGCGCGCCTCAAAGAGATGTTAGCAAATAGACGGAGCCCTCTAGAGCCAATGCCTGCTAGGGCTGTGCAAAGAATTACCTCCCATAAGATTTGCTCGATTAAAGTTCTCTGCAGAATTTTAGCCGGCCCTTGTTATACAGCTTTGGCGGAGGATTTCGAAGGAGAATAATTGGCAGACTGACCTTCAGCTGCATAACGTGCACTGGCAGTCCACCACCGTTAGCAAATTTAAAATTTCTTATGAAGAATTTGCGAGAGTATTGTTACAGTTTGATATTTTTTGGTCGTTACTCCTCCAAAGCGGGGCAGACCTTGACCGTATACTCCACCATGGCCTTTGGGCAGTCCACTGAATTTGAAACAGAAGCCTCTCGAAACATCCACAACTGATCTGTGTTTGTGACTTCACAAAATAATAAATTGACGGGTAACCAATCTCGCAGCCAATTGGGGCTATGAGTCTATGACTGACACTGGCCTCCATCAGAATGTTGTCCCAGAGTTGGTCAACACTCATTGTCAAGGAGCTAACGACCGGATGTCGACGTAAGGCTCTGCAAAGAATGTTGGATACAATATACGTAATCAAACTCATCACACATCGGGTCCCTTACTTTGTGAATAATATTAACCGTACCTACTTATAATACTCGTTATTATTGGGACGCATGGTGTAACCCCACAGAAATCTTATTAAGATTTCTGTGTGAAACCCTGTCGGTTTCCAATGCAGTCCCACATTGACATTAGTGATGGAACAGAAGTGTCTTAACGGAAGCGGAAACGGAAACAGATGTCAAAAGTAAATCTTTGCGGAAGCGGAAGTGGAAACGGAAGTGGAAGCGGAAATGTTAATACTATGGAGAAAAAGCACAATTTAATTTTAAAAAAAAAATAAAAATATTTAAAGAAAAACAAAAAACCCGACTGCATCGAAACTAATTTTAAAAAATACGTGAAAAATTAACTTAAATAAAAACTAAAAAGAAACAAACAAGCCCAGTAGTTTAGAATTCTGTTATGTAATACTAAATAACTACACAATTGAAATAGTTTTATAATCGATACACACATAAAACAAATCATAAATTCTAATGCAGAACAGAACGACTCACAGTCGGGGCCCCTTGGGAAGATTTGATTGGTAAAATTTGAATGGGCCCCGACTGTGAGTCGTTTCTTTAAATATTTTTATTTTATTTTATAGTTTTTAGTTACGATTCATTGACTTCGTTAGAAGATGCTAAATTTCGCAATCTAGTCATTTCATTGAGGGAGTTAATATCGTGGGGATTATTAAGTAACTTGCGGTGGTCTAAACTATTGATGATTAGTCCCTCTAGAGACCTAACTCGGCTCAAAGCTACATATGCTTGACCTTTAGCAAAAATGCGTGAACTTAAGTCAACCACAGCTCGGTCCAAAGTAGTTTCTTGGAGCTTGTGTACAGTTACACCCCAGCACAATATCAATCGATGATTCGATTCTAACTCCTACTCCAGGAACATTGTTTTTAATTGCTTTGTCGTCAAATTCTATATAAACAGCTTATGGCAATTCTCCGGGTTCCAATTGGTCCCTCCGAAGAGCTGACCACTCAATTGTCCTTATAACACCCATTGCTCCGTTAACAAGACCATGGGTAACATTCAAATTTCTTCGTAACATAACTCGTGATCCTAAACCGATTGTTAAATATTTTGTTAGGATCATTAGAAACATAACTATAGGTAGGTACATCTTTCGGTTTTTGTCAACCTAGTAGTTTTTGCCAATATAGTTGTCATCTTTTGATTATGTTCATCGACCTGTCTAGTAGATGGGAAAACCCGAATGATTTGATTTACAAACGTGCATCAAATGAACAACGCCATCTATCGAGTTTGGTGGTAAACTTTTTTTACCAAAAATATTTGTTCTTCATGCTTTTTCACTGTTTTTTTTATTTGTGTATCGTTTATACTTGAAATAAAAACTTAAATCAATAAGTAAGAAAATTAGCGAGAATGATTGTTTTGTTAAACAACTTTAAATCGTTATATATCCTAAACTATTATTTAAAATGAAAAATGATAAAAGGAACCTAAAGATGATTTTAAAATACCTATTCAACGACACCCCACTTGACATAGTTCATCGACTTTTTTTTTTTAATTTTGACAATATGGCGTCTGGTTGTAGCTGTGGTGAATTTTGATTACTGTCTTTAGTGACACTCGCAAGGTTAAGACGAATCGATTGACGTAAGAATTATCAAAATCGGCCTACGCATTTGGTCTCTAGAACGCCACATAGAAACAAACATACATACATACATACATAGACTGATAAACACATTACCCTCCTTTGCGTCGCGCAGTCGGGTAACAACAGAGGTTTACGTCGTAATCATGCCACGAGGCACGGTGATGCGCAGAATGAAACAAAAAATATATAACAATAAAAAAACTCGTTGCGACACATTCGTGTACCGCCCCCGCTCCCACCTCCCCGCGCCTCTTCCAATGTGTCCAGTCGTTCACGCGCCCCCCAGTCCCGCGCTCCTCAGTGTATTCTTCCGTTTAGAGTTCTGTTATAAATTTTGCGGAAGCAGAAACGGAAGTGAAAAAGCTTGCGGAACTTCTGGAGAAGCGGAAGTGGAAGTAGAGTTCTGTTGCAACACTAATTGACTTGCATTAAATACACATCTTTACTCGTTCTACATATTCTACGATACAATGCTAGCGCAAGGGGCTTCACGAACTAATCTTTCCCACAGTTTTGGAAATTCCAAGAGCCATGATTTAGCGCCGCTTTTCTACACTTTATGCATCCAACCTCTTTGTAACTTTTTTACAAAGAGGTTGGATGCATAAAGTGTAGTTTAAGGTTGCTTAAGTCTACAGTTTGAAAGCGAGATCTAATCTCGCTCTTGTAAAACATGTCTTTATGGGTTGTTCTTGAAATGCTAAATAATCCACATTATTTAGAATCTTTGGAATTAGGTACTCGTTCCAAATAGTGGGCTATGGTCAGGTCCGAGTGAGAGATTACTTAAAGGCCTACTGGTAACCCCCCGGAACTACTCAATAAGCATTTTTCTGTGATGATTAGGTACCTATATTAATTGCTGGTTTTTGGCGGAATTCTAAAGAGTGACATTTCGTATGTTGAGACGTTAATCGGACTGATCAACGTTGAACACTAAAATCTAAAAATATGTTAGAATTTATTGTGTACCTACAGTAAAAAAAAAAATTAAACTATCCAAAAAATATATCTGAGATTCGAACTCGTATCTTCCTGCGTGCCGGTCTAGTCATGAGACCACTGCGCTACGGTGCTCGTTGATTTTTTAATTATTATAGTAAAATTGACTGCTTGGCCCTTTATCGACGATAGCATGATGATTTTCGTCTAAGGTATTAAAATTGTAGCTGAATGATTTTAAGCTTAGATTACTGTTTATAAAAATGTGAAGTAAAAATTTCGAAATATGCTGAATATTGTAATCGAAGTACCAACGTATATTATATGCAAAACAGACGCCAACCACCCACAAAAATAAATTAATATAACTGGAGATCGAACTCGCAGCAAATATCGTTCAATATCGATATTTTGGAATATTGCTCAGCTCACCCCTCATAGCAAATAGAGTGATAATTTATAGCCTATAAGTTGCCCTGACCTATGAATGCAAAATTGAACAGGATCGGTTCAGTAGTTTTTGCGGCAACCGTAAACATCGGGAAATAATTTTACTGTTTTATTATATGTATAGATTAATAACATCTTGAACTTCTTAAGAACAGACTAGAGTATCTCGTAGTACCAACTAGTATATGGACACACTAGTAGAAAGAGATAACATACCCTTTTGTATCGTATTTTTCGGTACATTTTTGAGGTTGACGTACCTAATCAATCCAGATAGTATAAAAGATTCTTAGGTGCTTAATACTTTTGGCAAATTCACTCGCAAGTTCAACATTACGACATACTAAGGAGATAAGAACAGTGTTACCGGCAGTTCAAAATAACGACCTTTTTTCTTTTTAATTTATGATTTTTACGAAAATTTCGAAAATACAAAATGTCATACATGATTTAACGTCAATGGCTAATTTTATAATTTCTTTGATTGGATTTTGAAATAAATTTATTTAAATATAAGTGTAGTTCCATGTAGAGAGTGGTTTCATTTTGGTCTCTACAATCGAAATTATTGTGATAAAATCTGTAAGTTTTAAATATAAAGTTTCCCAACATTTGTTTGTTACCATAAAGTAGCATCCATTGGTTTAGTTTGGTATATAGGCGCAATTCCCTTCAATTTCTGCAAACACTGCAAGTAAAATTCATTCTACAATAACAATGAATAGGTACCTACTACGGGTAGGGTTGCCAACTTTTATTAGAAGAAATAGAGTATATCTGATTTCAAAGGAGGTAAATAAAGAGTACGTCCTCATAAGTATCATAATTTCAATAAGGTATTTTTTGGAACTTTTTGCAGCACATAACAATTTTTCATTGTTTTTAAAAGAATTGTACGACTTCAAACATTCTAACCCTAAGTTCCCATAGGTCAGAAGTTAATTTTTAATCAATTTAAATGAAGCCTTGTTCCTCTCTTCCCTCCACTTCACATTCATGACCGAAAAGACTGTCAGTAAAGTCTGCTTTTTTGGTTACGGTAATAGGTATGCATCATATATGTGTGACTAGCACTAGTATAGTGAGTTACACAATCTAAAAAAGAGTATTTTCGCGTCCTCTATTAGTGTTATATATTATAGAGTATGCCTGAGTACAATACTTTATTTTAGAGTACGGTTGGCAACCCTAAATATGGGGATGATCAATATCTATGTTTTACACTTACGTGCAAACTACATGCACGCTGTACCTATCTAATTGATAGTGACTAATCTAGTGCAGACAGCTTGCTATAAAATTCTTTATTCTATTATACCTAATTATGTGGCTAAGGAATAGCTTAAAAATTTATTCTATTATTCTTTTGTTGCGTGTTGTCTTTTTGTCTACTGTTTGTCAATACAAAGTGATGGTGTTTAATAAAACAAATTATGACAGTTTAATTTCTGTGAAATGCGAAACGAATTTTTCGCCATTAAACAGTCACAAACCTAGACACCAGCTCAATACCACAAAGAAAAACTAATCACATTGGCCGATCTGAGAATCGAACCTAGGACCCCAAATACAGTAGTAGCGCTTTAGGCTACTGCAGTGGTTAATCTCGTGGGGCTGGTACTATACTTGCCTCATTAGTCTTCTCAAGTTCTGGTGCACAGTAAGAAGAGGTAACCCGTACCTAGAAAGAATATCTTATGCAATTCATTACGTAACTTTTATTTGTTTCAGATTAGTAGATTTTGTTTACTTACCATCAATATAAAACAAACTTTAAGACATGGTAATAAGTACATTGGATATGGCGTTTGAAAAAGTTCCTTCACAATCTACAAGTTCCGGTCACAGTTCCAGACATTCTTCCCGATTACTTCAACTAAATGTTGCGCCTGAAAGCATCTTATCTAGTTCTACTAGTAAATGTAGCAGACAAAAATATTGTAACAGTAGATCTCCATATCTCTCCGGGGATAGAGTTCAGTTACTTTCAAGAGTAATAGAAAAGCGATTCGTTCATAAAACTGATATTGTTTCATCATTTCCATTGGCTGTAAATCTGTACAAAACTAATTCTGATGACTTCAAACCGCCAAAAAAAGTTACCAAGAAAATTAAAAAATCGGTTCTGACCCTTCCAAATGACCCAGCTCCAGTGCCTCAAGGATGTACAGTAAGTGATATGAATGATTCGGAGTATTGCAACAAAGAAGATGAAGATAGGAAAAGAAAAGTGACTAAGAAGCGTGGTCCGAATCAAAGTAAGAGAAAGGCTCGAGTGAGAGAAAAAGATATTGAGTATTACGACAGAGATGCTAAATATTGCTCACAGCTTAATATAAACTTAGACTGTAGCTCGACGGACATGATGAAAAGTTTTAATGGTGATGGAAACGGGGTATCAAACTGGAAGAAAAATATGTCTACTTCCAGTAATACTCAAACAGCGTCTAACAATCTAAGTGATGTTTGGGCTGTACTTAAAAACATAAATAGTTTTCAGTTCAGGCCTTCACCTCCGATGTCTGAAGACAGTATTGTACTAGTAAAGAAAAAGGCACATAATAAATCCAAAAGGCCGAATCGCAATGATGCACGGTAATTATCTAAATTTTCGTTGATAACTTTATTTTTAATAAATTTTATAGAAATAAAAATTAAATTTTCAGCATGATTGAGACTTGTCGAACCCAAGAAATTGCGTACATTTCAAGTTACGAGGTGGATGAAAAATCTCCACTTACTTTCTCGCCATCTTGTAGTACTGATCGCATTACGGTTATTGACAACAAAGATAAATTTAGTACAATATGTGAAGAATTTGAAAAACGGCTTCTTGTAACACATGATTTTCTTAAAGACTCAAATAATACCAAAAGCCGAATTCATAGGAATAAAACTTGCAAAATTCCTAAGAGCAATGTAAAAGTAACTTGTAATATTGGGTCTAATGATAATAAACAGATAACTGTTGCTAAAACCTTGAAAAAGAAGAAAAAAATCAATTCGAAGTCCTTAGTAGTTGAACGAAGTAATAGCAAAATTACGAATACTAGCACCGATAATAAAGATTCTCTAATCAGTGCGGACACTTTGCAACTTAACGATAATTCTAATAATTTACCAATAAAACCGGAAAAGGACATTATGTATGCAGCGAAAGTCGCCTTAGAATGTGACGATCCAGGATCGAGCAAAGCTGAATTACCTAATAAAATGAATGAACAAGTTAGTCGAAATGGTAAATAAATATACCTAATTAATAGTTATTGTTTTGATTTGTATATAGCAACGCATAATAATTATGTAGATATATACTAATTATCTTGTGTCGTTTCCAGATAAATCAGGAAATGTTGCAATTTTAAATAAAGAACACGAGTCAACTGGCAATATACATAAACGATCAGATCCTCAGCAAAGGAAACCCCGCTTATTAACAACGATGCCCAGTTCGTGCCTGCTTTCAAAATTAACTCAAACTGAAATAAAACGGAGGCTTACAAGTATGAGGTTTCCAATCGTTATTTTAGGAAAAGATGAAGTCAGTTCGAGTATTAAAGTTACAGATTACGATTCCCCACAGTTCAATGGCTTAGATGATCATATTTGGCCATTTATGGTAGAGTGGTCTGCAGTTGCTCGTAAAGATACAATACAACAGAAAAATACGCAAAGCAGAAAATGCGAGTCTTATTTTTTAGATAGCAAATCACGCAAATCCAACACTGGGGAAGGTACATGCAAGCGGGGTTCCTTGAAAGACAAGAAACAGGTAAATGATGATTTCATTACAAATAAAAGGAGAGCTAAAATCACGCCTGCGCCTTATCCCGAAATAAAGGATAAGTTACTTGAATGTACTAAGAAGCAGAAATCAATTGTACAGTTAAAGGACAAAATGTTGAACTTTTTGTATAAAAGATCTTCGAATCGTGAAAATTATGAAAACGATGAAAGCAAACCAATAACACTCAACAAAAGCTTTCCCATGGCTGAAAATAACATTCCAGCTATAACGAAGAAGCAATTGAATGAAGACAATGTTTTGGTAATAAATGACATGCCTAAAAAGAGAGTTTTGTCTTCTGATAAAAAAACTCCTCTTTATAAACATCCTTGGGCCAAAGCGAAGTGGGCGAGTGATTTTATAGATAACGTAATGAAGAAAGTACGAAGAGGAGTTTATTATACTCAAGACCGTAAAGATTTTTGTCATACTTATCAAATTGGTAAGTTTTATTAGGTCTTAGTTGGGTATGTGGGTAACAGTCATGTAAATAGCTAGTGGCTAGGTATTATAAACCTAATATTTCTATTTTCTACAGATTTAAAGGAAGCTTCCGTACAGGCAAGGTCCTTAGGTGATTCTACTGATTTTAATCAAACTTGTGCTAGTGCTACAGATTTGACGGATGACAGAATAAATGATAATACCAGAAATAATTTTATAAGCATACCGGGCTTCAATAATACACTACCGTTGCTTGAAATTAAAACGCTCAACATGAACCAAATTGCTGTAAAACATTGTGTGACAAATATTTTGGTTGAGTTCGACGTTACAGTGCCGACTAAGAACAATCTTAAATTGAACCTAAATAAATCTTCATTACTGTTAACCCCAATCGTAAAAACTGAAGGTGGTACTAAAGTATACAAATGTAAAACAACAATTCTCAATGCTATGTTGCCAGCTGAGTTGTGTAGTATTCTACCCAAAATGATGAGTAGTATAGCCGACTCAAGTAAAGTGATGGCTAGTCCTACCCTATCATCTTCAAATCAGTCCTGGTTATCTACAATAACGGAACAGACTCGTTGGGAAAATGGTGATTCATCAAGTATCATAGCACCGATACAAACTTCACCTGAGATAAAAAGCATTCTTGAAGGCAGATTTTCAACTAAAAATTACAAATTGTCAACTGTACATAAAAAACATTTTAGAATTAATTACGATCAATGTTTGGTAACTGATTTGCTACCCATAATTTTGTTCAAAAATTTGTTAAACTATACAAACAGTCCGCTGGTAATGGAACTTAATAATACACAATACAAACATTCACAAGTATCTTTACAACAATCAAACAAGAAGTTTTCTGGCGTAACTGATATCCAAAATCAAAACATTTGTACGTCAGTAAAAACTTATACCGGCAGCTATACAAGATCGACTTCAGCCTTTAATCCTCAAAACCTTGTGGGTATGGTTACAAGTATAATGCACAGTCAGAACTTACAATTAAATCGGAATTGGTGTTTTTACCTTGATATGCTCAAACAATTTGATCGCAAAAATCTTCGAATAAACATGTCGATGATGAACGACAGTGGCGTTCAGAAAACAATCTCGGTAACCGTAAGCAATTTAAACATTGATTCGCTATATAAAGCTTTTCCTAAAATTAAGGATACTAATGAAATGGATACAAATAATAGTCCTTTAAAATGCATAGAATATAATAATTTGAACACTTCACGAGCTAGAAGATTGCAGAAAAAAGAACTGACTCGAGTCAACCTTAAAAAAATTAAAAGAAACAGTTTCTATAAGCTTTATAGAAAATGCAAACCGGTTAATCATGAGTCTGAAGAGATGAGTACGGGTAACACGCCACTCAATAAAATTACAACTATAGACGATTTCTTTCAAATTCTTGGATCGAAAACAATATTTTCCAGCGTATTTGATGGGAATGCTGAGAAGAAGATTTTATCGTCAGTGATAGAGGTAAGTTTTAACTTACTATGAAATAAATGTTGGTCATATTTGTAATTAAGTACCTACTTTAGCACCTATTTTCTGTTAATACTATATGTACAGATGAAGAACTGGATATCAGAGCTAAATCCGAAACAGGCCCTATTGATATTATTATTGAACAATAAGAAAGATACGCAGAATTTAGTGCGATTCAGACCAATAATTTTGCAAGGTATCGCAGTCAATAGAATTACTCGAGCTTCTGAATTAGACATGGAAATTGAAGTAATTGACAGAGAAAATTTTAACAAATTTCCGCAGGTAACTAACAAATTTTTGTTTGAAAGTTAATATCTTTATTAGTTCATTTTTGGGAGTGGCCAGACCAAGTCTGTCCTCTATGAAATGTTACAATAACCCAATGAAACCTACCAATAAAGCTAATAAAGTTGTTTTCTCTGAAGCAGTTCCAAGGAATAACTTACTTGCCGGAATCGGTAACGAATTACGAAAATCTTTTGGATGAGTTGTACTGGATAGCTAAAACTACTGTAAGATGTTTTTTTTTTTTTGTTATTTTTGTCTTGTAAGTTCATATCTAGTTCCTTATGAAGCTTAAGCAATTACTCAGTCGTAATCTCGAATAACCAAAAGCTTTGAAACTGCCAGCGGACTACTGTTGTCTAGTACCTGTATATAGGTGGAGAAGAAGTGTTCGACAGCTTCTGAAAAGTTGTATCAAATATAAAACTTTTTACAAAAAAAAAAAATACAACCGACTTCAATGTAAAAAAAGAATACTGAAAAGTGCAAAATAACCTTAATTTCGGAAAAGTACAAAATAACTTTAGTTTGAACTTGGTCATCGAGGGTCAACGTACGATCCTTGCCAGTTAGGACAAAGCCTAGTGAACTAATGATTTATAGTACCTAAGCGTCATAATATAGCTAATTGAGTTGTATGTATAATTATAACTAAGATATTGCCTTTTCTGTTCATCAGGCTTCCGATTACAATAAACCTTTCGACGAATCTTCAGAAAGGCTTCTGAAGTCCCTGTTGCAAAAACGCAAGAAGTTGAATCCATCTTATCTTCGTGTAATGGCACGATACGTAGGCTTGGGACTTGTAAAAACACCGACGGAATGTTAAATTATTTTGAGTGCAGTGTTAAATTATGTGAAGTAGTTTGGGTGTAGGTGAAAATTGTCCAGTGGTATTAAGTTGTATTTATTTCTTATAATATATTATTTATATACTAATAAATATTTTATATTATTTTAATCCTGTTTTTTTTTAACGTAAGTACCTACACATATCGTGAATATCGTGACCCTGGGGGTATTTATGATTTGAATGATACCTATCCACCTAGTATTCTGTAGGTAGGTAGACGATACTCTGGTGTTGGCCAGCGGGGACACCTTCGATGAGACGATCAGGCTTTGCGAGCTCGGGGTTGCAAGAGTCGTGGCCTCAATCCGTGAGCTGGGTCTAGAAATAAAACTGAGGCGCTATGGTTCCATAAAGAGTAGAGAACCACCAAGCTCGTCAGTGACTGTAGGAGATGCGCAAGTCCAGGGTGAGCCAGTACATTAAGTACCTTGGCTTAACCTTGGACAGCCGGTGGGGCTTCGAAGAGCATTTTGAACGCCTGGTCCCTCGCGTTGGAAGGGCTGTGGGTGCTCTGCACAGATTGCTGCCCAATCTAGGAGGACCTCGGGAAGAAGTTCGTCGCCTCTACGCGGGTGTCGTGCGATCGATGGTCCTTTATAGAGCACCTGTGTGGTCAAATAGACTATCAGGTGTCCGTCGCTGCAGGGCTAAAATCAATAGTCTGCAGTGTAGAATGGCCATTCGCATCGCACGTGGATATCGAACGGTATCTTTTGAGGCGGCAACGCTCTTGGCACGCTTTCCACCATTAGACATCCTGGCAGATATGGACGCGAGGGTCTATAGCCAGATTCGCGACATACGCCAAAGTGGTAATAGCGTGCCAGGAATCGTAGTAGGGCTGAGGCGGCAGGAACGGCGACACGCGCTCGAGAGGTGGCGCGAGCGGCTATAGCAGCCGCAATTCTCGCGTAAGCGCGTTGTCGAAGCCGTCCTGCCACATTTCGAAGCCTGGCTGAAAAGAGGAGAGCGCATCTCCTATAGGCTAACTCAGGTACTGACCGGGCACGGTTGCTTCGGTGAGTACCTGAATAGGATTGGGCGAGAGGCCACGGCAAATTGCCACCATTGCGGAAGTGACCTTGATTCTGCACAGCACACGCTCGAAGAGTGCCCTGTGTGGGCTTCTGAGCGGCAGATTTTGGTTGCCAAGATCGGGCGGGATCTGTCTCTGCCAGCAGTAGTGAGGGCTTTGCTGGCGGAGACAGATAATTGGAGAGAAATGGCGTCCTTCTGCGAGACCGTAATGGTCCAGAAGGAGGCCGCTGAGCGGGATCGTGAGAGGACCGATCCCACTCGTAGAAGGAGGCGTCAGAGGGCCAACCGCCTCGACGCCTAAAACGCTGAAACCCCGCTTGCAATATTTAAGGTAGGCGGGACTCCGAGGTCACGGGCTCTCAGAGTGGGGACTCTGTCCTCCCGTCAAGTGACTTCAGGAAAGACGGTGGCAGTGATCACGTGCTACCGTGCACAACGAGGCTAAGGGGAGACCTCTCAGTCTCCTCAGGGATGTGCCCTAACAGGCGTTGTACAGAGGGGGTTCCGGAGTGGTCTTTTAAGAGGTCACGGGGCCCTCTTCCATGTACGGATGGTGATCACCGGGGTGGTTTTAGTGAGGTAAAAATCCCACACTCCCTGGTCTTTTCCCCAAAAGTCCAGGCGCCTTTTGAAGGTTTCCCCCGAAAACAAAAAAAAAGGTAGGGTCAGATGTCCAACAATGAAACAGTGGCACACAATAAAACACTGTTATATTTCTAAAATGCTGCGTTGCCAGATCGTGCATTATATCGCGTAAGGACACTCTCGAGAATCCCCCGCCCCACCCCAGTTTGCATCGGCGCCAGGTGGGAGAAGACGTGTCTGTGGAGCATTAAAGTTTTTTTTGGCAAAAATGTAAGTATTTTCGTCATTCTTTTAAGATTTTTCATTAAATTATGGTTGAAAAATTTATATTTTTCGTTGCGTACCATGTATCAAACAACATCTACTATCCGTGCAGAATAATCATTTTTGTGGCTAGTAATTAATCTTAACATTTGATATTTGTTTTTCATTTGGCGCGTACTAAATCTCTGAAAAGAAAGAAAGGCGATCATTTAGGGGAAAATATGCTTCGAGCTATTCTAATGCACAGAAAAGGAAAGAGCTTGAGAAAATCTTCACAAGAGTGCAATGTGTATTATCCTACGCTGTTTCGATACATACAAAAATATAAGAATATAGATGATGCATCATTACCAGGTCTAAGATTTACTCCTAATTACGAAGTTAATAGAACGTTTACAGTCGAACAAGAAACAGCACTTAAAGAATATATCGAAGAATGTGCGTTGAAATTTTACGGCTTAGGCTCCAAGGATGTGCGCCGTATTGCTTATCAAATGGCGAAAGTAAATAATATTCAATGTCCTGCTAGTTGGGAAAAAGATCAAATGGCAGGTGTTGAATGGCTTCGGTCATATAAATCAAGGCATCCAGAATTAACACTGAAGAAGCCTGAAGCATGCAGCATGGCTCGTGCCACCGCTTTCAATAAAGAAACTGTCAGGTCTTTCTTTGATAACCTGAAAAATGTCATGGAGCGTCATCCTTCCTTTGGTAATGGTTGTAGAATCTACAACTTGGACGAAACTGCGACAACAACCGTTCAAAAGCCGCAAAAAGTTATGGCGCCCAAAGGCAAACACAATATTTGTAAGATAACTAGCGGTGAACGGGGTATCTTGGTAACAACATGTGCAATTGTGTGTGCATCAGGACAAGCGTTGCCTCCAGCTCTTGTTTTTCCGAGGAAAAATTTTAAAGATTTCATGATAAATGGCGCTCCAACAGAATCTCTAGGACTTGCAGCTCCAACCGGGTGGATGAATGCGGAGCTGTTCGTAAAAGTTATGGAGCATTTTATTAAACACACGTCTGCGAGCCCAGAAAACCCAGCTCTACTCATAATGGATAACCATGAATCCCACCTCAGTATTGAAGCCTTAGATTTAGCCAAAAAAGCTGGAGTAACAGTGCTTACACTGCATCCACATACGATTGCAAAAATGCAGCCTCTTGATGTGGGCTTAAATGCCCCCTTTAAAGGTTATTATAATAGAGCCGTTGATTCGTGGCTGATGAGGCATCCTGGTAAGCAAATGACTGTTTACAATGTTGCTGAGTGTGTGGGTCAGGCATACACAAAAGCAATGACGCCAGTTAATATTGCGTCGGCTTTCAAAAAATGCGGCATTTTTCCGTATGACCCAGATATTTTTACAGAAATCGACTTTATGCCGTCATTGGTGACCGACAGAGAGCAAACAGGGCCATTTCACTCTACAACTACTGCTCCTGATGAACTGAGGGAGAATTTTACTATTCCTTCTTCAGAGGTTGAACGCGCTGAGAGTCCCTTATCTGATGTGACACGGGCTGAGAGTCCATCAATACTTGAAGCTGACGAATTTCTATTTGGAGAAATTCCCGCACAAGCCACCGAAGCTGCATGTGGTGTGAAGGATGTCGAAATTCTCACGATGAAGTCTAACGAATCAGGTTCTACTTCACTGTTTAGAAGGATGACTCCTCCTATAGAAGAAATTCGAGCAAGTACTTCTGGTATTCAGACTAATTTCAAATCCCCTAAGGAATTTATGGCTCCATTGAAGGCTGGCCCACGGACTGGAAAGCGAAAACCAAGAAAGCTCGGTAAAAGTATGGTGGCGACGGACACACCAGAAAAAGACCGGATAGCTGAAGAACGAAAAAAAAACACAAGAAAGGAAATCAGCGGAAAAGACAATTAAACGGCCAGTTTTTATTGAAAAAGGAGGAAAAAATAAACCAAAAATCACAAGGATTGAATCAGAAACAAGTAGTGAGGAAGACGAGGAAGTAGTCTACACGGAACAAGGTGATTCTGATATGAGCGAGTTAAATGAAGATCTAGATGAAGATGGGCTACCTTTGATAAGAGAACATTTCAAAAAAGTTACTCACTCACCCCAAGAAGGTGATTACGTGCTTGTTTGACTGGACTCAAAAAAACTGAAGGTCTACTATGTCACGCAGATCACGGAAGTCATAAATACTAATAAATTCGGAGCTTCGTTCATGAGGCTAAAAGTCAAAGACAATATGAAATTTTACATGCCGTTGGAACCTGACCTTTCAGAAATTCACATGAATGAGATAAAAATGATTCTTTCTCCGCCACAAATAAATGGATCGAAATCCAGAAACTCTACTTATGGTTTTTCCTGTCCGTGTGACACCAAATATGAAGTTGCGTTAATTTTACATTTTCTTTTGTTAATTTTGATATTATTTCTCTTATAAATTGTAAGGCGTTATCTTAATTCGTTATTACCTACTTATTAACGGTAACCTGAAGAGTCTGATTAAAGTGAAATTAGTAATAAAACCTTTTTTGATTGAACTCGAGCATTTTTTATCATTCACCTATCTACTCCATAAATTTCACAAAATATGAGACAAACACTTAATTATTATGTCTCATAGTTGAATTAGTGGTGTTTCATTGTGTACACCACTGTGGACACAACGAAACATTACCAATTTTTCGTTCCATTACGTTTTTATTTTTTTGCTGATTGATTACACATTAATTTAAAAAAAAACATAAATGATATCCGATACCTACCCAATAAAATTGCCTTTAAAGGTACCTTAAAAAATTAGACTTATATCTGTAAAAACAAAAGGTGTACGAGACATTGAATTTTTAGTGTTTCAATGTTGAACATACTATTATTTATTATGTTTCATTGTTGAATTTGTGGTGTTTCATTGTGTACACCACTGTGGACACAATGAAACATTTCCAATTTTTTTGTTTTAATTTTTTTGCTGATTGATTTCACATCAATTTTAAAAACCATAAATGACATCCTATACCCAATAAAATTGCCTATAAACCTGTAAAAAATTAGACTTTATCTGTAAAAACAAAAGGTGTATGAGACTTTGAATTTTTAGTGTTTCATTGTTGAACACATGACCCTACCTTACTAAGTTATGGAGGGTCAATTTTTTTTTTCGATTTTTGCTGTCACCGACTCCTAAGCTAAGCCACAGAGCCATACACCTATCTTGTCTACATCATTATTTTAAGCAAAGTCTGCTTTACCCACGGATATCGAGCTTTACCTATAGTACAGGGTGTGCAGCGCACACGAGCGTAGGTCTTAGGGCGTACCGAGCGCCGCTCCCGACAACTTCAATGATGCCTCGCTCGCGGCACCATTGCCCACAGAGTAATATAATACTGACGCTCTAAAAGATTACACTACAATCGCTATAGGATGGTGAGGGTGACAGCTGTCGGATTCATACAACCTATCCTTTTCTCTCATCTTAAAGATGCATATTTTCGACCTGCTGCCATCCTACCCATTCTATGTAAAAAAGACTTTAGAGGTCTGACTGATTTACTGGAATAAGTGTGGACGCGTATGGAACCTCCTTGCCGGCCTGCCACCGTGGGTGTGGAGGCAAAAAGCTTTGCGCATACGCATTAGTAGCTCGTGGAGGTCCTACGCACCGCAGTGAAATCCGCTGTCGTGACAAATCGCGACAAAGCTCCGATGCGAGATCTTATAGCAATATGGAGACAGCAACTATCGTAACCCAGCGCTGAGCACACTACAATCGCGGCGAAAAGGCTCGTCTTTAGAAAGGCGCTACGGCGTCCTCACTTTCCGCTTAATACAGGCCCTTACCGGGTTTGAGTATTTCAAGAGGTTCCTGTTTTGGATTTGACGGGATGAAAAACCCAGGTGTCACCTTTCTAAATATTGTATTGTAATATAATAATGACTCTCTGCACGTGTTGGTTTCGACTGTAAGTGCAGAGAGTACCTGTCATAAATAAATAAATAAATGCGGACCGCCCAGAGGACACAGTGGCGCATACGGTGGAAATTTACTTACCTACCTCGCTGCGGTGGAGCACCGCCGGGTCCTCGTGCAGGCGATGGGCGCCGCCGACCTCTCGCGTCCGGTCCTATAAGTTTGGGCTATGGTACGGGGCGAAAGGGAGTGGGAAGCAGTTACCTCCTGTACATCAGCGTAAAGCGAGCGAAGGAAGTGACGGAAAGCGTGAGGGAGAAGACATCCTGACGCTCCAGCCACCGCCGCAGGTGATGCCTCCACCGTAGGCGCGGGCTTGCGGTCGGGTCGGCGGGCAAGGCAATCGGTACAATTTTAGCAATTGTAAGTTTGTAACCCTTTACTTTGTAAACTTTTTACTAGTGTACTGATTGCTTCCTGACATCATTTAGAATTGCACTATTAGTACCCATATTTGCATTTGAAAATTTAACTGTAGGCTTGCATTTTGACCGTGCGCATACAAAAGGGGGCTAGGGGGTATTGGTTACACACGGGCGCAACAAAGGCTAGAGCCGCCTCTATTTCGATTTTAAGTTTTTACGACATATAAATATTATAACAGCAGGCTTAAATGGTGAATGAAATAAATAAATTTTTTTCAACACACTTGCTCAGTAAGTGGCTCTTATTGCACTGCACTTAGGTATATAATGGCACTCGTTACCAAACTGTGACATTTTGATTACCATTACGCACTAGTGCTTTAATGTAGTTAAAACCTTTTTGTTCAACCTCTGTTCGCAAAACAAAGGAGACAATTTTTTTTGTTTGGGGAATAGGCCCACCACAAATTGTGGCGTATAGCAATGAAATGCACGTTAGTTTATTCCTTATAATCTCTAGATTACATTGGTAATATTGGCAAAACTTTATCTAACTGGAGTACCGTGAAATACGACAGTCAAAACATGACTCTCATAATAACCTAAAATCTCACAAGAGCGATTGTCTAATGAGTAGATAGGTCTCCTTGGTATTTTAAGTTACAATAGTGCACTGTTCAGTAATATACAGTATAAAACAAAGTCACGTCTGTACTAGGTACGTGACAGACTGATGTGATTTACACGATTTGATAGACTTATTCATGAAAATGCGTAGATGTATACATTTCGAAATAGCGCGGCTTTTGTCGGCCATTGACTGTAGATCTAAAATAATAAGGTGATGTGTTTTATGCTGGTTGCGTAAGGAGAAAAAAAAACACATTATAGCATCACAAGTAGGTATTTATTACTGTTCATCTTCATCATTTTCAAAGTCATCTCTTAAAAGCAGTATTTCATCTAAAAAAGATGCAGGTGGCTCAACCTCACCTTGATGCCGCGCCCAAGATAAAAACCACACTATACACATCACATATGCACAGCAGCCAACAGTGCGTCTGCCCACTAAACAATTACAACAGTATCCAGCAAGAGCAGTATTCAACATTCCGTTGAAATCGTGCTGCACAGTTGATACAACGGCTTTGTGGATTATGCATGTATCTACAGATGCCATTTTCATAAAATCTTTCGAATAAAAATACGAAAAGAACAGAAGAAACATGCAACTATCTAGTAATCGGAAACAATAATAATGTTGTCTGTAGCGGTGGGCGTTTCAACGACGAACAGTTTTCAAAGGCCGCTTTTTGTTCTGCAACGTAACAACCGTTTTCCATCCTGCGACCAAACAGTCTTCGTTGCATAAACCAGTCTTCGAATTACTGTATGCGAATTGTTATCTTACTGTTAAGAAAATAAGGTCGAAAATCCATTGCTTCAACTATCACACTCGTCGAGTCGTCGTTTTTAAAACCAGTTATTGCAATGAAAAATGAATTTTATGTTTATAGTCATAAAGTTCATTTTTCATTGTAATAACTGGTTTTGAAACGACGACGCGACGAGTACAGAATTTATTACCGTCCTCAAACTAGTTGCGACAACGAACATTTTCTGCAACTACTTCACTCAACGATAGTTTCGTCTTCAAACCTGCCCCCCTAGCCAAGTCACAAACGATAAACATAAACTCTCAGTAGTCTTTAATAGATTTTCAACTTTATGTTATTGGATATAAAGTTGAAAATCTATTGAAGATTACATAGTGTTTTCGTTCGTTCCGGTCGCTAACGCTCAGTAGTCTTTAATAGATTTTCAACTTTATGCTCTTAGGTATAAAGTTGAAAATCTATTGGAGATTACTAAGCGTTCACGTTTATCGTTTGCAACTTGGCTAGGGGGGCAGTTGCGACGACGACCGTTTTCTGCAACCGTTTTTGTCGTCGCCAAAACGGTTACGTCTCGTCCGTCTAAAATTCGACAACGACCCACCACTAGTTGTCTGTCAGTGTCAAACTGATTGAAACTGGACCACAGAGCATCTGCAACGGGCTATTAATTACGTTTCGTTCCACGTTGATTTTTAAAGTACCTTGATATTTGTGTTAACCGTTAATAACAACATTAAAAACAAGTTCGCTGTACCAATTAATTATTATCTCTTGAAACGCATTTAAATCCGATGTCACCGCTGCGCGCTTACTACAGTCATATTTTTTTTCACGTTAAAATAAACTTGAAAACGCTCCTAAACAAGCATTTTTTTGCCGTAACACTTTTTTACTATTATTTCATTATTCCGGTTAGATTTCTATATAATTTTTGGTCTGTTATTTATAATAAGATGATCGCTTTTTCCATGTGTAATATGATTAATAAACGTAACCATTTAATAGTGGGCCCAAAAAAAATTGTCTCCTTTTGAATTCGAATGCGTTCAATAGTATATAAATTAGTGTCTTACTTACCTACTTATTTCAACCAATTTCAAAGTTAAAATGGACAAATTTAACTTGAACAAACGATTCAATTATTAAAAAACATTTAGTAAATAAATCGTACATTCAAATAAAATTTGTTTTTTTTTTATGATCTATGGCCGCCATTTTACGCGCGCGGTTTTAGGCGTGATTTTTTTTTTATTCCAGTGAAGTTCAGTGGCTGTATTCATTAAATACTTAATATAAAATCATTGGAAAATGTTACATCCGTATTCTATTGTCACTACGAAAGACATTATCGTAAAAACTTTTCACGCAAGAAAACATAAACGTAAGTGTAAAGGTTGTCTGCTGGGATGTTAAATAATAGATAGGAATGTTCACTAAAAACTGTATTGTTAAAAATGCTACAAATATCTATGTTGGTTGATGAAGCGAGGGAGCACGCGCGACGGCACTTAAGGCGATCTAAACACGTTCTGATTTGCTTAATTAATAATTTTGATCGTTTGGCGTAGACGCGCAAAGTGATGATTTGGCTAAATGCAATTAAATGTTATGATGTGCGGTTCGCCGTACATGCTCCCGGGCGAAAATGTTACAAAAACTTATGTTACTAAGATTAATAAAAATTAAACTATATTATCCCCAATGTAAAAGTTACGTCGTTGTGGTCTAGGGGACGACACTAGCATTACTAGCTATCACTTTCACTTCACTGGGCTGACGGTCAGCCACTATGCTCTGCTTTCGCGGAAGTTTCACTTGATTCACTTCACTAGAACATAAATTAATGTTTCGCGAAAATGTCACTGTTGGTTCCGATTGCAAGTAGCGTTGCCAGGCGTCCGGATAAAGCCGGACAGGGTCAGGCTTTTTAGTTGCGTGTCCGGCCAAATTAGGCGGAGTCCGGCCTTTGTTAGGTTTTTTAAATTAGAATATATTTTTTTTATATTTGTCATGTTTTCTGCTTTATCTTGATTAGCTAGAGTAAGCGGAGCGGACTAGCAGCCAATTTTATTGTTGTTTCATTAGAATCAAAATATATGTATTATGATCAATAATAAAAAGTCGAGCTTGACTTTAAAAAAAATTGTCGGCCATTTCACACAAATGTCCGCCTAAACTGGCTGGCATGTCCGGCTTTTCGGTTTGAAGACCTGGCAACCCTAACTGCAAGAGGCTCCTGGTAGACGCCTTCCTCCTGCACCACAGGAACACCGCTGCTGCTACAATGGCCGTGCCCAACAATCCGTAGGAAATGACATATAGGTGAATGTCATTTGTTGATAGTGTTTGGTGATTTCGATCGATCTCGTTTGCAGTGTTAGCCGTAGGTAGCCGTTTTCAGTTGTTTGATCTGTTTGTCGATGTTTTCTAAGGTTTGGTTTAGCGGATCTACGGAGTCCGTGTAATTTGATAAGGAAATGTTTACTAAATGATGGAATTCTGTTATCTGTGGAGTTTCTATTTCCGGGCCAGTTTTTATGCTGTTTCCTGAATGGGAACGAGAGTACAGAGCAAAGTCTTTGCCTTTGATTATGCACTTAGGCTTCAAACTGATTATACCAGCTCCACTGATTTGCCTGTAGGTAACTTGATCTTGACAGATGATCCTGATCGGATAAGTATTGCAGCAAAAATATAAATACTTAGATGGGTCGTTCAGCTCAATCCACATATCGCTGCACGGAGATTTGCTGACTGCGCATTGATTAATGTTGTGATTAATCTGGCAGAACTTCTCGTCAATGGGAAGATAGTTGACTGGCTTGTCGATTGAACACAAGTATGAATTTTCATTATGTTGGCATAGCTGAAGTTCCGTAAATGACATTGTTACGTAAGCATCCTTTTTCAAGTTTATTGCTACGTACTCTGTGATAGGAAGTACGTTGAGCATGTTAGTACCGATTTCATGAGGAACAGAGAGGATCTTATAGATCTTATAACTATCTCTGCTAGACAATGGAAATGTTATTTCGAATATGACGTAATCTGACATTACTCTTGCTTTTACTCTCAGCATGCTATAGACTGATCTAAGGTCTGACTGTATGTTGTCCACTGGTAAGGTCACGTCTTTGGTCAGCTGACCAGATATGAACTGTAGCTCATTCCTTAATTGATTAGGGGTTAATAAATGAGTGTTGAATTTGCCATGATAAACGTCTGTGATGGTATCTAGTAAAGTATCTTGGATTGTTTTCAGATTGTAAAGTAAATTAACTGCTGTTAGTGCTGACAAAGTGAAATCCTGACTGTCACTCAACTTGTCCATGTTTTCTTTAATTACGTTAGTTGCTCGATCGAGCTCGTTTAAATGCTTGTTAATTGACTTATGTTGCAATTGTATATGTTGTTCCGTCCGTTTTAGCACATTGTATTCAGCCTCAACGATGGATGTTTGGTTTTTATGTAAGTTTGTGAGATGATGCTCATTTTGTTTTATGAGTTGAATGTCCTTTTTATATTGTACTGCGAAACTCTCATCTAATACTCCAAACAGTGCGTTTGCAATGTTACCTATTCCATTGATAAGGCCGCGACGCCGTCTGGCGTGCGCGTCAAAATGCTGATTCAATAGGAGTCGGTTGTAGTGTTGTAATTCTGAGTATTCGTGATGTAACTGGAGTAGTAGCATGCCGCAGCGACTTGTTTCGGTTAATGTACTGCATGTTTTATCTAAATAGTTTAGGAACTTTGTTGCTGTTGTCATGCCGTCCCAATACGGAGACATATTGTAATAGACAATGAGGGTCCATTTGTCTCGGATAAGTTGCATGTTGTGAATAGAGTCAAAATATAACGAGATGTTGTTGGGTAATGGCGAGATGATTTCTGATGTTTGTGATGTTGTTATCAATGACATAAAAAATATCAAGGAGATCGCCATTGATGTAAACAATGATTTTGGTTTTGTAACTTTGATTCTAGTTTCTCCTACCCCATTTTTGTTACTATCCTGTTTGTTTTTCGTCTCTTCCTGTTTACTAGATGAGATCGGTAGAGTCGACAGTTTGACTATAGGTCGTTTTATCGCACCATTTTTTGTTTTGAGAGATACTACTCGAACGAGACCGTCCTGTCCAGGGTGGAGTTCGATTACTCTGCCCATCATCCATTTCCCTGGCGGGAGATTATCGTCCTGTATAGTTACCAATTGTCCTATTTCTATATTTTCTTGAGTGTTAGTCCATTTAGAACGCACTGACTGTTGTGCTAAATATTCTGTTTTCCACCTTTTCCAGATGTCATGAGCAATTTTTGCAGATAGAGTCCACCTGGTGCGTGCATCATGTTCTGTTTCAATGATTGATGTGCCTGGCCTCCCAGTTAGGAAATAAGCTGGAGTCAGTACTTCCAAGTCATCTATGTTTTCGGATAACGCACTCAGCGGTCTAGAGTTCAAACATGACTCTAGTTTTGCTAAAACGGTTGTGTATTCCTCAAAAGTTAGCTTCTGCTCTTCAACTGCTCTTTTAAGGTGATGTTTTAGACTTCTAACAGCTCTTTCCCATAATCCACCGGCACTTGGCCAAGATGGTGCATTGAAGTGCCATTGTATTTGTAAGTCGGTTAATTCTGCTAATAAGTTATTGTCAAACATGCTTTGTAGATCGTGAAATTGTTCTTGTAGAGCTCTGTTCGCCCCAACAAAGTTGGTTCCATTGTCACTGTATATGTGACAAGGAGCCCCTCTTCTGGCCGCCATTCGCTGTAGTGCAGCTAAGAAAGCAGAGCTAGTTAAGTCGGACACTAGTTCCAGATGAACTGCTCTGGTTACCATACACACGAATAATGCTATGTAGCCTTTTGTTGTCTTTATCCCCCGTCCTTTGTTGCTTTTTACCTCAACATAACTGGTGTAATCTACACCCGTGTGATAGAAAGGGGGAGCGGGTTTGCTTTGGGATTCTGGTAGATCTCCCATCAACTGATGCTGCAGTCTTGGTGAATGTTTTCTGCAAATGACGCAATTTCTACCTTCTTTCTTGACCGCTCTGTTACCTCCGATTATCCAGTACTTATGTCTGATATTTGCTAGAGTTAAGCGTGGCCCACCATGGTAAGTTAATAGATGAGCTTGATTGATAACAAGTGTTGTTAACCCTACGGTAGTCGCGTATCTAAAAGTGACGCGTATGGTGGCGTGGTCTACATGGGTATACCATATTTAAAATAAGAAAAAGTACCCAAATAAATCAAATAGTCTGTTTATTTATTTTTAAATCTTTATTACTATATTATTTTCTATATAAAATAATCAACAAAACGTAACCATATCTTCTAAGCTTAGAAAAATCAACTAAAACAAAAAATACCTCTTTTTCAGTCTTAATATCACATAGTTCACATTATATGAGATTAAAAAAAAAAGATACATAAAAAAACTAGTCTAATCAGTATTTTGCAAACAAGATATGCATACAATCTCGGAGTGGTCAGGACATATAAACTTTTTGCACGTAATGCACATCTTTCGTGTGCTTCTATTACGGGCTCTACCGCAGTCATGGCACCGACCAACATAATTTCTCCGAATTGGTCCTGCTGTCGATGGCCGGCTTTCTTGGTGTGGAAGACCCAAGAAATCTTTAATTTTGAATGAAAGACTTCTTGGCAATGACTTTTTTCTGATCTTTGGTAAGCCAGGGGTTTCATCCAAGCCAGGGCCAAATCTATGAGGAAATCGTCGAAAAAATTCAAAATTTTTATTTGCCGAATATATAATAAATAAATAATAAATAATAAATAAATAGATTTGGCCTTGTATGACACTAATGTGCAAGGTGGATGGAAACCAAACTTTGATGAATATAGGGGATCCCTTCTTGCCTCTCGAAATGAGAGTGGCACCTCCCTCTTGTCCTTCCGCACAGTTCCAACCATGGTGGTTCCATTATCGAACAGTTGCTTCACTATCTGAACTTGAATAGTCGCCACCAAAATCATCACGACTATCATCATCGCCCAACCAAGACTCGATCAATCTCTCTTGTCTGTTGTCCATAATTTTCTAAATAACTATGTTTTCTCCTGCAAATATAAATAAATACATTATTAAACATTATAAAATAAATAATTTATAAGTATATAAAATCTCAATATAATATTTGCACAAAATAAAAGCAACAGTCACAACAACAATACTTACGTAGTTGGTCGCGCGGCATACATACGTAGACCGCGAACTTTGCGGAGCTCCCGTTGCACAACCACGCGCACCCGATGCTCGCGCTGCATTGAGCGCATGCGGCAATTATGCAACTTCGAGTACACGAAGGATGAAATAACTGGCACTATTAGGTTTTTAGAACATTGCAATTTTGTATCAATGGATTACATATGTAGACCACGCGACTACCGTAGGGTTAAGCGACTATGGGTTGGCAGTATTGCTGGATGTTTCATCTCTATCCCGATGTCCGCTTTTCTAAGGCGACCGCCTACCCGAAGGATACCCTCTCGATCGATAAACGGATCTAATTTCAATAGATTACTCTTGTTACTTAATTTACCGTGCTTTTTCAAGTGTTCTATATCTTCTAAAAATACTGTTCTTTGTACATGTTTAACAATCAATAACTTGGCGTTTCGCATTTCAAGTAACGTGAGATACGATGGTAACGAACTGTGTTTAATTGACGTAGCGTTATTATGTAATTGCATAGATTTTGTTGCGCGTAATAACCATGCAAGTACTTTGACAATTTTTGTAAAACAGCTGTATTTATCCAATAGTTTCATAATGATGCTCTCTGTATCTGTATTTTGATGCTGAGTTATCAACGCATTATTTTTTTGACTTTGAGTATATTTCGTTTTAAGTTCTTGGTCTGTTGTAAAGACGGTTGGTTTTGATAATTCAGCCTCGAATGTCTTCAAGGTGCCAGGTCCTTCCCACCACAGACTATAATGTTTTAGCTGAGATGGCAAGAGTCCTCTGCTTGCTGCGTCCGCTGGATTCTCTTCTGACTTAATGTATCGCCAGCAGTCTGGTTTTATTACTTCAGTAATGCTTCTCGTTCTGTTTGCTACAAACGGTTTCCAACGTCCGGGATCGCCTTGTAACCAGCCCAAGACGACCATCGAGTCTGTCCATCCAAATATCCGCATGTTTTGGTCTCCTAAACAGCTGATAACTTTGTTCATCAATCTTCCTAGTAAATGTGCTCCTGACAACTCCAATTTCGGTATAGATACATTTTTCGAAACCGGAACTAGTCGAGATTTCGCCACGACTAGTACTACGGAAGATTTGTTATGTTTTTTGATACGCGCATAAATAACTGCCGCATACGCTTTTGTTGACGCGTCGCAGTAACCGTGCAGTTCGATGATGTCATGAGGGTGATACCCGATCCATCGAGGTATTTTATATTCATTGATGTTTAATATGTCTGTTTGTAACATATTCCATTCGTTTTTAATGTTTTCAGGGACTTCTTCATCCCAGTCCAGGTTGTTTATCCATAGTTTCTGGAATAGAATTTTCAATTTGGTTGTCACCGGTGATATCCACCCTAAGGGGTCAAATAGTTTGGATATTTCACCCAAAAGCTTTCGCTTCGTTAACGTTGTGTTATGTTTTGCTAAATCTTGTTTGAAAGTAAATTGATCATCTATGGCATTCCATCGTAATCCTAATGTTTTTGATGTGTTTTCTGTCTTGAAATTAAATATAATTTCTGCTTCGCTCTGATTATTATCCATGTTCGCCAAGAATTCCGGACTATTTGCTGACCATTTTCGTAATTGAAAACCTCCTGACTTCAGTAATTTGTTGAGATCTGTTATAAGTCGTTTACCATCCTGTATTGAATGACACCCATGGATCAAGTCATCCACGTAGAATGATTCTGTTAAGACCTTGGAAGCTTCCGGATATTTCTGCTCCTCATCCTTTGCTAATTGTCGCAAGGTCATCATTGCTAAAAAAGGTGCTGACTTTGTACCATATGTTACTGTTGCTAGTTGATATGTTTTAATTGTTTTGTGTGGCGAATCTCTCCACACTATCTGCTGATATCGACGATCTGCTTCATTCACCATTATTTGTCGGTACATTTTTTCGATATCGGCGGTAAATGCGTACCGGTATTGACGCCATTTGATGATTAGTTTTTGAAGGTCCTGTTGCAGTTTTGGTCCCTTCAACATTAGGTCATTGACACTGTACCCGCTTGACGTCCTGGCAGACGCGTTGAATACGACACGCAGTTTTGTTGTCGTTGACTCAGCTCGTAGTACTGCGTGGTGTGGCAGGTAACACGATATTGTTTGATTGTTGTTGTTACTAGGCAGCATGTGACCTAAAGTTTGGTATTCTTGTATGAACGATTTGTATTGCTCTGCTAAGTTTGGTTGTTTTTGAAATTTCCGCTCCAGATTTTGAAACTGAGCTACGGCCATTTCTTTGGAAGACCCTAACTTTCCCTCGGAGTCTGGTTTCAAAGGTAGTCTGACTTCGTAACGCCCATCTGCAAGTCGTTTTGTTGTTGCCAAATAATAGTCAATACATTCTTGATCCTCTGACGACACTTGCGATTCCTCACTGATGTCTTCAATCTCCCAAAATCTTTGAATGTCTTGGGTATTGCTTAGTACGACATTGCATCGGTATGACGTCGTTTCTTCACCACCTCCGTAGATAATCCATCCCAGTTGAGTTTGTTGTATTACCGGTTGGGATGCGTTGTCTCCTCTGATCAATCCCGATAGTAATATAATGCCATGGACGTTGGCATTAAGTAATAAATCCACCGGCCTACTTGAGTTAAATTCGGGATCTGCTAGCTTTATGTTTTCTATATGACACCAACTAGGTCGATCAAATGTTTCAACCTTTACATTTGTTACGCTGTTCTCCTATACCCATTACGATTCCTTTGCATCGCGATTTTTGTAATCCTAACCTTTTCACTGCCTCCTCTTTGATAAGGGACACTGGTGAACCCGGATCTATCAAGGCCCTTAAGACTTGATGAGACCCATCAATGGCTTCAACCTTGATTAATGTGGTGGCTAACATTACCTCATTAATCTGGTTTTTCTCAATGGCATGTGATGAAACAGACACTCTTGGGTTTTCATTATTTTGCTGATAGTTAGCAACAGCCGCACTGTTCGTAGATTGCAATTTCGATTTTGTGCAGGCATCATGCATAATTGAATTGTGCATTTCATTGCAATTACGGCACCGTTTGGTAGAAATGCATTGTTGACCATTATGATCGAATAAGCAATTAATATTTTCAATTTCGAAACTGTTTTTAGCTTGTTTTCGCTGTTCAATTCTAGAAATTTTTTACATTTATATAGGATGTGTTGATGACCGCAAAGTGGACACATATACGGAGTCGACACGTGTAATGCTTTGGAAAATGATTTATTGCTGTTGCTATGCTGATTGTTATGGACACCATGATGATTTTTTCCACCCGAAGTTCTTGTGTCAGAATTTGCCTTTTGTGGAAAACTTTCATGTTTCCTACGTGAAGATTCCAAACTTGTAAACTTGCTCTCTAAAAAACTCGAGGAACTCTCGTAGTACTGGTAGCTCTCGTGCGTTTTTCAAGGAATCTATGTAGTCTCCATATGTTTCGTGATCCAATTTTTGTGACAATAAATTCACAAGGAGCGGATCCCATGTGTTAATGTCGACACCTAGATTTTTTATGCCGTGTATGCTTTCTAGGGTGACGTCGTGCAATTTTTTGATTTGACTCAAAGATTGCTGTTGCATGTTAGGTAAACCGAGTAAAGTGTTGACAATAGAGTTAAAAATAAGCTTTTTGTTGTTGTAGCGATGGTTTAAAAGCTCCCAGCAAGTGTTGTAGTTTTCACTGCTTATTGGAAGATGCTGTATAATTTTTTCTGCTTCACCTCGCAACTTCCCTTTCAAAAATTGCATCTTTTGTGCGCTTGATAATGATCGATTGTTGTGTATAGTCTCACTAAATAAATCTTTAAATGAGTACCATTGGTGATATTTGCCTGTAAAAACAGGAATATCCATTTGAGGAGTGCTATGTTCTCTGTGAGACACGGACCAGAGTTTCTTGTTGAGTGACCGTTTGAGATTGATGAATGTTTTCTCGTTGTCATTGTATACGATGTTATACTCTACATCTGCGCCACACATTTCACCATCAATTTCCCAGTACAACTCATCCACCTGTTTCCATTTTGATTGCAATGTTTTAAGGGCGTCTTCTAACTCCCACTTTTCGTTGAGGTCTTTTAGGTCGATGTTGCTCACGACTCTCTTAAAGGCTTTGATATTGGCCGACAGTCTGCGAACCATGTCATCGAGTTTGCTAGCCGAACCCTTTGTCATCATTACCTGGCTGGTACTCGGAACTCCTTCCGCTTGTAGTTGTTGACGATCTTCTCGTTCGAGTTGAGATCGTTTGTTTGGTGATGGAATTCTCGCTGCTAATCCCAAACTCTGCTCGGCGATTAACGCTTTAATGCTAGTGTATAGCTGGCTTGTTTGCTCGTGCTCTGAATTTTGGAAATATGGATGATCTTTGACCCCACTCGCACAGATACGCATATGATTGTTCTGGTAATCTGACCAGTAACTCTCAAGTAAATCCGAACGACGTCTGAAATAATCATCAGTCTTTCTTTCGGCTCCGTCCTTTTTTATGTTAATTTTCATTTTTTTCATTGCTTCCCTAATCTCCAATTGCGATTCGTAAAGACCTTCCATCTTGCTGGTGGAAAGTAATTTATGCTTTGTTAATTATAAAAGGAAAGATCTTACTTGAGTTCTCCGTTGCTTACGGCTGTTTGTTAGATGTTGGCGGAAACAGTTCTGCTGTTGATCCTGTTCCCTTTCTGCTGGCGACGTCCTGCTGCTGACGTCTTGCTAATGTTTGTTGTTCCGATGCAAACTGCTGCTCCACAGTGTTGCTAGTTCACCGAACGAGTGTCCTCACTAATTTTTGGTCTGCTTTAACACTAGTCAACTCCTACCGCACGGAGGACTATCAAAAACACGCGAGGTCCCGCCCGATGGCTCGAAGGACCATGTAAAGGTTGTCTGCTGGGATGTTAAATAATAGATAGGATTGTTCACTAAAAACTGTATTGTTAGAAATGCTACAAATATCTATGTTGGTTGATGAAGCGAGGGAGCACGCGCGACGGCACTTAAGGCGATCTAAACACGTACTGATTTGCTTAATTAATAATTTTGATCGTTTGGCGTAGACGCGCAAAGTGATGATTTGGCTAAATGCAATTAAATGTTATGATGTGCGGTTCGCCGTACAGTAAGACTAGGCAGTATGATCAAAATACCTTAGCCTTCCTCTAGGGGTAAATAAAAAAAAGAATATGCGCGCTGCCCTGAGAGTTAACTCTGATGACGTCATCGGGTAGATACTCTAAGCTCGCATTTTTGAACGCTAACTGTCAATGCCAAGCAACTGTCATTACACCAACCTACCCTGCTCGGAGTTAACTCTGGGGTAGTTACTCGAGTTATAAAAGAACGACTCTGGGTTGCAACTCGAAGCTACTCTGGTTATTTTTGAACGCAGCCCAGGATAATAACTGCAGGTTGTTGTAGGATATGTTAATAGTAAAAAATAAATAACAAGATTTATAGTTTTTACATTTTTATTTTATAAAGTTAATCACTTTTGAGGCGCACTCTGGTTAGAGCTCTTTGAGTCGCGCATTGAAGCCGAACGCCTGCGTTTCAGCTCTTCTTGACGTCTTACCTGTAAAACGGAAAAACGAAAATTAGTAGAATCAATCAAGTCATATATCTTTTGAAATGTGGGCTTATTATGTTTATGGACAAAGGAGTAAAAACTGTTGCTGTTTTAATATCTTGGTCTATATGAAGAATATGCCAAGGGGTAAGAAACAGCCATTACTTTTACAGCTGAGTACTATTTCCACAAAAAATGTGGCCATATGATACCAGCTGTCAACAAATGAATGCTTAATGCATATTGTAATGAAATGTAAACATTATGGAGGAGAGAAAATTTCCTCTGGTTAACATAACTGCCACTTTGAATCCAGGTAAGGCGAGCTGCTGTTTTAGTAAACAATTTACTACTGCAGTCATTTGGAGCCTACTTCAGAGTGGCAAACTTATAAACTATTACTACACAAAACAATTCAAACAATGGCAACTGCATGCTGTTTAATACCTCACAAACACTACAAAGGTGGAGGAGTCAAATGGGGGTGTCAGCTTTCTCACCAGTCAGTAACAAAAAGTATCACAAAAAAGTTTTATTACCTTTGATTCCTTCTTCCTCTGTGCCAACAGTTTAGCATACTCGTTCTCGGACTGCTTGCGCTTAGCCAGACGCTTCTTCTTCAGTGCCAGACGGTGGCGTCTGCGCTGCAGTACTACAGGGGTGACTAACCTCTGGATCTTAGGTGCCTGGTGAACAAAAGTATGGCATAAGTTTAGTGAACTAAGGATTAAGTTCTCACATTATGAGAACTAACAGAATTGTACCTTCTACACAAAAATAAAATCAAAGGATAAGCTAAGAACTGATGCCAGGAAGGATTTAACAACTAAAATCCTTGCCTGATTTAATAAATGAATCAAACCAGTCATTTTAAAACAAAACCAAAGTATATTTTAAAACAAAGCCAAAGTAATAGTATTTTAAAACTAAAAATGTTCAGCACACTGTAAAAGTAGACAGACATAAGCCTGAATCTTCTGCTCGGTGCCATTACTATGCCCTAGATGCTGCTGCTCCCAAGCTAAGACAGCTTGCAAACAATATATAATCAGGGGTTGTTAACACTTATGGACTCGCGCCTTAATTTGTAACACTCATACTCGCTACCGGGTGCGCTGGACCCAGTATAAACTATGTTTTTTTTTTTCTCGAAAATACTGAATAAAATTGAAAACTACTTTATTAGAGAAATAATATGATAATAAACATAAGACAATAGTGAATCGAATACTAATATTTATTGCTTTTTCATAAACAACAAGTTATTACAAAAATTAAAGGTTTTTTGGCATACTTTTATGACAAGATTAAGGTAGAATTGTGAAAACTTTTGTAATTCATTATTTTAAATAATACCTGCTATATTTTCTTATACTACTATGATGTACCTACCTACTTAGGCTAATTAACAATTAATGTCAATAATTATAGAACACAAAAAAAAATAACACTAAAAATCAACAAAATTAAATACTCTTTGGGATAAAATAATATTTCAACGTTACTCAGTCTCTTTCTACATCTAATTTGGTTACAATAATTTGAACAAACGTGTTTCATGTGTTCTCCACAAACGTAATATGCGATACAGCTATTTGGCTGTATCGCATTTTACGCAAAAAAAAACGGGTTTTCGATCTTTTTTCGAGTTACAAGACCAACCAATATATTGTTCTATTTCGTTAGGTCTCAAGGGCCTATTGGTAACCACTTTTTATGAAATAAACAAAAAATAGGTTAATAAAAATAGTAATAATATGTTGAAAAAGACACTAACGTATTTAGTCGCTACCGGGTACAGCGGACCCGTGCACACCTTTTACGCCTGTAGCACTCACACGCAAAGTGCTAACTAACGAGTACGACTGCTATTCGCCATGCTACACTGTCGTTGAAAGGTACTAAGAACGGCAACATCGTAAACGTCAAAACTTAAAAGTTATTACACATAAATTGAAGAACTGGGTCTATTAGACCCAGTAGCGAGTCCTTAAGTGTTAACATGCATTGTTTCTGATCAACTTAAATGCTAATCATCAAACATTATTCTAATTTTAGAGTATGCAAGTTTGCTTCTTTTTTTCATGCAGGCTAAACTGTGGTGCAACTTGTGCATGTGGTAGGCCCATTATAATGCAAATAGATTGGGCTGAAATTTATTGAAAAATGAGTTATTCAGTGTTAAATTATTATACTTTTCTGATAAGTGTTTTTGTTACATGATGCATCTGGCACACCATGATTTGACCTTAAAAATATTATAAGAATATTTTACTTTAATTTACCTTATATCTTGGTTTTGCGTTCTCCTTGCCCTCTTTGGCGGGGAGCAGGCGTTTGACGACGTAACGACGGACATCATCTTCCTTGGTCAGGTTGAAAAGCTTGCGGATCTTGGATGCACGCTTGGGTCCAAGACGACGGGGTACATTGCCATCGGTAAGCCCAGGGATTTCCTGTAAGTCCATAGGTTGATAAAAAGGTTATACTTGTGAATTGACTGTAGATGTACAACAAAATAATTTATAGAAAATTTTGATTGACTGAAATACTACTTTTAAACCAGAAGTAGCATTATAAAATGTAACCTTTTGAATGATACAGTGATTAGAGACACTATAGAAAGACAATGAGAGAGTGAATTGCAATTGCATTCGCTTGGGGTTAACTTCTTAATTCATAGTTCGCTCAGTCATTTTCTATCTATTGTGTCCCTTTACGGTACTTGAAAGGTTAATAAACCTTTTGAAGTTCATAATATAATTTAGAACATATTATCAATAATAACAACTAAGTATATAAATGCCAAATTCAGTGATTTTACAAAAATTTAATTATTATTAATTGTTGTCATTTTGCCCAATGATGATCTTTTGTGCAGTGTATATAAAAATTTAATGTAAGGTATTTGAAAAAAGACCTTTAAACAAGTAATTCAAAGGTTATGCCAAGTACCAGTTGTTATCCCCTGTCGCATATAATTGCTAAGATTTGAGGATCTTAGAAACAGTAAGAACAGGGTTTATTGATTAATAATTATCTATGAAGCATTGCTGCAATGCCGTTTTCGTATTAAAGCCACTATGGACCAAGAATGAAGCTTGCACAGCTGAGATTACTTATATTTCATAAAATATTGTCTGCACAAAAATTACTTAAGGTAAAATTAAACCTGCTTTACACTATTTTTGTATTTGACTTTGTATTTACTGAAGCCATAAACATAGTCTTAACCTTACTTTTACTGAAGACAATGTCTTACCTGTTCACCCTTGCGGACAATGACGAGGGCCAACACAGACAAGTTAGCGTCAACAATGCAGCCACGGACTGACTTGCGTTTCCTCTCACCATCACGACGTGGTCTGTAGCACGAGTGGCCCTTTGACATCAACAAACGGACACGACCTGAAACACGATGACTTTTTACTAACACAACTCTTTGGTTATCTTTACATGACGTTTGATATTCACAATTACAATATGAACACAGGACAGAGTTGAAGAACAAAAAACTGAAACTACTCGTGGGAAATACGTACTGTTGGTAAGGACTCCCTGTTTCATGGGGAAGCCCTGCTTGTCGTTACCGCCGGCGACACGGAGGACGTAGCCCTTCCATTCATCACCTAACTGATCCGCCTCCACTTCCGCGCCCATGCGCTTCTCGTAGAAGATGCGAAGCTTGTGCTCATCAACTACCTCCAATAACTTCTGACATCCCGTAGCCGGGAAGGAGACGTTCAGCTACAAAAACAAAAAGAGGTTAGAATAATAATCACACTTCCCATCTTCATGAAACTGCGACTATTGCCCCCATACACAGTATAGAAAAACATTTTAGTTGAACACTATTTTTTACTTGGACTAACAAAACTACACGGCACTTATTTTATGGCATGATAATTTCACTTTCCACAATACGGCACAACTTATCAAATATTTTCTACAGAATCGTATCCTGATTTTCTCAAATAATTATATCGGGGAATACGTTAGCTATTATAGTACAACAAATTCAGTATATTTCACACAAATTTTACATAATTTATTAAAAAACATTATGAGAACCTTCATGACTGCGGTTAGACTCCTTGAACGTCAGCCATGAAAAAGACCAGAGATAAATATAAAGCTGCCTACTAGGGATGCTGAATTCACTTTTGGTTATGACATACACAGATCATCTTACTATTTGTCTATGAGTATTCGACTAACAAAATTGCACACAGTAAGATAAAGCTCAGATTTATTTAGCGATTAATATTTAAATTAAAAATATTTTTTACGAATCTATGGATTTAATAAATAAATAATAAACTTAAAGCCGCATTTACACATTCACGAGTGTGGCGAAGCAAATGGCGATCACGCATGCGGCACGTATCTATAGAACAGCGTGATCATGCACTTTCTGTACAAATGTTTGTCAACCGACGAGGCTAATGGCAAGGCCAATAACGAGGCGAATAGCAGTCATTAATTCCACTTTTGGAGAGGCGAATGGCAAACTAGAATCTAGAATATATTAATGTGGTGAAAAGTAGTGCCTAGGACTGTTTTAAAAAGCGGATAATTCCACACTACATTCTTGTTGTTATTAAGAAAAAAGAACATGGAAACCTGTAGTAATATTATTCTTGGAAAAAGCCGCGTGCGACGCTCTCTTTCTCGTTTCTCCAATGAATCCATTGATAGTTTGGCATCAAACTTAAGCGTAAAAAGTATGATGGACCTATCTACACACGTAAAAAGTGATGAAACGATACACCTGAAAAATACTATTGAAAATCTAAAGAAGCAGTTATGCAGGGTACAACTTGAAATTGAAAAACTTGGCTTAGAAAATACATCATTGAAACAGCAACTAGCAGACGAAAAGATCAGAACTGAGCACTTTACGAAGATGTGCATCACGAGCACGAACGCCAAAAGTACAAACACGTCATGCAATACAGGAATCTCTAAAAAGCATTTTTCTAATAAAAATAAACTATCGGTAAGAAAACTAGACTTAGACATCGATTTCCATACCCCAGAAACGTCTTCCAGAAATAGTACCTACTACAGATATTTTTAGAGAAGAAAATGAAACTAAAACAACTAATAGTAAAGATTCAGCAGAAACGGAATCCACTGCAATTACAGATAACACTCAAGAACCGTCTTTACATGTAGAGCAATCTATTACCAAAATAAGTAATACACCTAAAAAGGAAAATATACTTATTCTGTCGGATGATCAAGGGAAAGGTATTGTCCAAGGGCTACTTAAGAAAGAAAAAGAAAATAAATTTATCATAAAGAAACACAATATAACAGGGATTAGAAAACCAGGTGCGAATACAGAAGAAGTATTGTTGTGCTGTAATAGATTAACTGAAAACTTTACAAAAAATGACAGTGTGGTTATAATGACCGGTAGAAATGACTCGAGCCCTATTAAATTTATGGCAGAAATGGCTGCAGCAGTTAAGTTATTAAAAAATTGTAATATTTTTATTGTTAACTTTAAGTATAATGCATTCCTTAATGAGAGTAAACTTAACTATGAATTGAAACTGCTTTCAAAAAACTTTCACACCTGCAAGTTTATTGAAGCAGACAGTTACAATGGCGTTATACAACAACTTGTTTCTAAAATAAACGATGCACAGTACAACACATACAAAAAGTACCTTTTTTATAATAATAACACAGGAATATTGACGAATCCCAATAGTTCAGAGAAATTATTAAAACAAAATACAAAAACTCTGTCACATCTAGTAGTCAACACGTTTGAACCTGTAAAACTGCCATATAAGGGCACTATTCCATATTACTTTTCTAAGGTTGTTAATCCAAAAATTTCACCTATAAATTCTCTTACAGAAAAGGTTGTGTTAAGTGAAGAACCATTTTTTCGTAACTAAAAAAACATAGTAAAAGCAGTAAGCAGTATAGTAGAAGTAGCTTTTCTGTTATGCACCAAAATATTGCAGGGGCTTTAAACAAACTACAAGACATCGATTTAACTATTAATGAAATGCATGATTCTGATATAAATATTGACGTTTTATGTCTGAGCGAACATTTTGTTATAAGAGGGGAAGAAAAATACCTTAAACTTAATGATTTATATGTTGGTGCAATCTATTCACGACCTGATCAGCGGAGAGGGGGTACATGTATACTATGCAAAAACCATCATCAAAGTACTAACTTAAAAGAAGTAACAGAATTTTGCATTGATAAACATTTTGAGATTTGTGGCCTTGAAATAAAATCTAT
The DNA here is from genome assembly GCA_905147345.3 of Mythimna impura. Classification (NCBI taxonomy): domain Eukaryota; kingdom Metazoa; phylum Arthropoda; class Insecta; order Lepidoptera; family Noctuidae; genus Mythimna; species Mythimna impura. The sequence continues at coordinate 12,569,716 of LR990356.1, read as the reverse complement.
ACGTGTGATCATTATTATGTATATACAGGACACTTTTACACTGTGTACGAAGGAGGTTCCACATATCACTTTGGAAAATTCCTTAACTAACGTGGAGGCTACAATTACTTGCATCTCACCGCCATCGCCAGGTGATAATATAGATTTGGGACAAACTCCGGATCATTTAAACTAATGCATAAGACAACAGAGGGTACCAGTAAGAGCATAGTTATATCAACCATTAATAAGGTATCTTCTTGCTCTCAAATAGTTAAACAGCAAAAAGGGTCTCAACAGGATGAATTGAAATTGTTTCATCAAAATATTCAAGGTATCTCTTCTAAATTATTAGAAATTGAAATGTTATTAGAAAAAACAATGTTTGATGTTGTATGTCTTAGTGAACATTGGTTGAAGGATTACCAGGGGCTACTCAGTTTTGAAAATTATAGTGTGGGTAGTTGTTTTAGCCGGAAATCTATGCTGCGTGGTGGTTCCCTAATTTTAATAAAAAAATGCTTAAAATTTAAGCAACGTAATGACATAGTTAACTTGTCAACGGAACATTGCGTTGAACTGTCCTGTGTTGAGCTGGATAAGCATGTTATAGTGTGCGTGTATAGACCCCCGAACCCTCAGAACTTTAGTCTTTTTGAATCATCAATGGAAGATGTTTTAGCTAAACTTGCAGATAGTAACAAATCCGTAATTATTTGTGGAGATTTTAATATTAACATTTTAGAAAATACTTCAAATAGCAGCAGATTTTTAAGTCTTTTTAAATCATTTAATTTGACTCATGTTTTTACAGAACCAACAAGAGTAACTCCAATCTCTGCAACTTGTATTGATAATGTTTTCTGCAATTGTGACTATTTAGATAAAGCTATAGTGAATTATCTTCCGTCTGATCATAGTGGACAAACTGTAGCATTTAAGTCTCAAGCAGCCTTGAAAAAAACGAAAATACAATTTAGGCCAATTACAATAGGCAAATTAAAAAAGTTTAATAGTAACTTAGAAAATAAGTTAAATGTTCTGGGCCATGATATTGATGATGCCAATAAATTTTATGATAATTTCTTTTCAGTGGTACTCAATGAATTTAAGCTGTTGATCCCCGCACGAACGCCGGCGGTCGTGCGCCATTGTCTTACTATTGTGTCTCTAATTACGCTACTCCAAAAGTTAATACAGCTTTTGAAAAGAAGTCTAAAAATATTTTCCCTAAGTTTGTATTTAGTGACTGGGTGACTAAAGGTATTAGGGTAAGTAGGGAAAGACTATATGAGCTGTATGGCCTTAAGCCATTCTTCAACACTGAAACTTTTAATAAATATTTAAAAAGATATTCTAAACTTTTTAGAAAGATTTGCAAGGTAGCAAAGGCCCTGTACATTAGCAATAAGATCAAATCGGCAGACAATAAAATAAAAACTGTGTGGAAAGTTATTAATAGTGAAACTGGTAGGAATAAAGTACGCAATACGGATTTTTTATTGGAGACTTCACATGGTCCCAAAAGCTCTAACATAGAAGTAGCCCAAGAGTTTGTGAATTATTTCACCGATATACCTCTTAGGACTACGGAAGCTCTAAATTCCTCCCCTGAAGCTTCAGTTGCTTTATTGAAAGCAAACTTGCCAGGCTGTCCGGTTGAATTTCAATTCAAACATATAAACCCTTTGACAGTCATAAAGGCTTTCCGGCAAATAAAAGTCAAATTAACCGAAGACCTATGGGGAATGTCTGTTAAAGTATGCGCATCTATAATTGAGACCATAGCACCGTACTTAGCTTTAATATTTAATTTGTGTGTGGACCAAGGAGTCTTTCCAGATATAATGAAGTACAGTAAAGTTATACCACTTTTTAAATCCGGTGACCATAATGACACTAATAATTACAGACCTGTATCAGTATTGCCGGTTTTCAGTAAGGTGTTTGAAAAAGTTATGCTTAATCAAATGCTTTACCATTTTAACAGCAATAAAATATTTCATGATCAGCAGTATGGTTTCACCAAAGGACGTTGTACGACTGACGCTGGTGTCACTTTATTGAAACATATTTGCAGCGTGGGAAGAAGCCCAAGATGCGATAGGAATTTTTTGTGACCTCTCAAAGGCTTTTGATTGTGTTAATCACGAAACCTTGCTTTTAAAGCTAGAACATTATGGACTAGGTAAACTTGCACTCAGCTTGGTGAAATCTTATTTAATTGACAGGCAACAGCAAGTTCAGATAAACGGTGTCAATTCTCCGGGTTTGAAAGTCAAAATGGGTGTACCACAAGGCTCAATATTAGGTCCTTTCCTCTTTTTAGTATATATAAATGATCTACCGCATCTATTAAAAAAACAACCACATATTGTACTGTTTGCTGACGATACGTCGTTAATTTTTAAGATCAATAGACGTTCCACCAATCTTGATGACGTAAACAATGCTTTACAGCAAGTCCAAAACTGGTTTACTGTTAATAATTTAGTATTAAATGGAAAAAAAACTAAGTGCATAAGATTTGCGTTACCGAATTTTAAAAGTAATTACTCCGACATAGTATTGAACAAGGAGAAACTTGAATTCGTCGAGAATACGGTTTTCCTAGGGATCACGCTGGACTCGAGGCTACAATGGGGTCCTCATTTAACATCTCTGGCAGGTTGGGTTAGTTCAGCAGCATATGCTGTCAGAAAAATCCGTCAATTTACTGATGTGGATACTGCGCGACTAGTTTATTTTAGTTACTTTCATAGTATCATGTCTTACGGTATTTTGCTATGGGGACGGGCTGCAGATATAGAGTCTATTTTTATTCTGCAGAAAAGAGCTATCAGAGCCATATATAATCTTCGCAGACGCGATTCTCTTAGGGAACTATTTAAGGAAATAAACATCCTGACGGTTCCTTGTCAATACATTTATGAAAACATTATGTATGTTCGGAAAAATATTCATCTTTTTACTAAGATAAGTGACAGGCACAATTTTAATACTAGGAACAGGAACAAATTAGATCAACCTCGGTTCAGATTGGCTAAAGTACATAGTTCTTTCATGGGGTACTGTGTAAAATTTTATAATAAGATACCAGTTGAGATTCTACAACTAAATGAGTCCAAATTTAAAGCATGCATTAAACGCACACTATGTAGACAAGCGTATTATAAACTGGAAGATTATATCCTTGATAAAAACGTTTGGCTAAATGCCGGTCCTGCTCCGCAGCCACAGCCACTTTTACCTTCAAATTAGTTTTTTTTTTTAAATATATATATATATAAATATTGGAAGAGATACTATTCCCCTTTTTGTATTGTTGTTTTCGAAATGTTTATTTTTATTTTATTTTATTTGTTTATTTCAATAGAGCTTATGATAATTTATTACCTTTTGTATTTGGAAACAATAGCATTGTATAATGTAGAAGCACTTTGTTTTTCAAGTTTTGTGAATGTGAAGTAACATGGAGCATTTTTATTAGGTTACAACTTGTTTGACATTACGAGCATGGCAGTTGAGAGTTTGTCATGCTCACTCAAATGTCTCGCTGATGGTGGCACGTGTTATTGGGTCATTCAGTTCCCTTCAAAATGGTTGAGCTGAGTGGGGCTGATGCACGCGTCATGCTCGTGAACGGGTGCCGTCAGTTGAGACTGGTCATCTCTTAGCTGCCAGTGACTGAATTCAATTTCTATTTTTTTTAATTAGTTTTTTTTTTTAATTTTAATTATTATTACTTATCTACATTGTGCTCACATATTAGAAGCGACAAGAAATATGTAACCAAGATTTATGTAACTCATAAGATGATTTAAAAGAGTGTCCATGGAGTTTCTTGCACGTTCTTCTCCATAGAGATCTACGCTTTGGAACGTGCAATTTAGCTTCACTTGTATTTTTTTTTTTGACTGACCGACATTTTGACAGTTCAAAAGTGCCTGTAATTGGTCTATTTGAAATAAACGTTTCTGATTCTGATTCCTTCATATGATTTAAATATATTTTTTGAAAATTTGCATAAAACCTTGCTTAAATTACAAAATAAAAAAAAGCAAAATAATAATAGCTGGGGATTTTAATATTAACTTTTTAAGTAATGACAATAACTGCAAAAAAATTAAGGAACTTACTTCTAATTATGGTATGCGGTGTTATATTCAAGAGGCCACCAGGTTGAACACATGTATTGATAATATCATCAGTAATATTCCAAACATAATAGGTAGGACTCATAATGTTTGTTTATCCAATCATAACACTACACAGGTTGTAAATTTCGAATATAATCAGAAACCCATATCAGGTTATTACTTCATGACCGTTAATGACCTTAGTAAAGACAACGTTGAAAAATTCGTCGAACACATAAGTAATTTATCTTTTTCCGATGTTTACAACATTTCGGACACGAACAATGCTTTTGATTTATTTCACGAAACTATAACATTATTTTATAAACTATGCTTCCCTCTCATTCAAGTTAAAAACAGTACAAAAGTAGTACATTAAAATGGATAACAAAAGGAATTAAAATCAGTAGTAGTACTAAACGAACATTAAGATATAAATATTATTTAAATAAAACGAACGAAAACAAAACTAGATTTAAGGTGTACTCCAAAATATCTAAGAAATGTATTTATAATATGAAATCCTTATGTAATCTTAAGCACATTGCTTATTCCAAGAATAAGGGTAAAGCTTCTTGGGATATTGTTAAACGGTGTACTGGTAATGAACGCTCTCACGAATATATTATTAGTATATTAGATAACTAGCGGTCGCCCGCGGCTCCGCCCGCGTGGATGTAGCTCTGAGAAGAACTTTTGCGTAGGTGTAGTTTTAAGAACGAAATCTAAAAAAAATCGCACGAAAATTATTAGACTTCGCGCACGACCGCTGCGTAGGGAGCCGACCTCGCGACTGAGCCGCGCGGGTACCTTACTCATAGATCTAAACTCCCCTCCCGCACGCGCACCCCCGCCTTGGTGACGCCCACTTCGCAACGGGCCGTGCAGCAGAAATCGTAATATTTTAATTTCGCCATAACTTCAAAACCAAACGTCCAATTTTAATCATTCAAAGACCAAATATTATCTCCATAAACTGTTCTTAGTGATGAAATTTATTTTGATAAGGATTAATAGCATGAGTAAAATAAACGCGTTTAAATGTAGTCCAAAAAAAATTCAAGATTTTTAAATAAAAAAATGGTTGCTGTGCCTCACTCGACATAGATGGGTATAGTGTGTCGCGGACTTTTTTGTAGATATTTATAAGATCTACAATTAATTAGAACATTTTATGGTTCTATCTTTTATAGTTTAGGCAGCGTACGCAAAATAAGTAACTTTTCTGGTTGATTTTTTACACCTTGTGTCCGAAAAACCCAAATATCTTACGGAACCCTATTTTTTTTCCAAAATAAAATATAGCCTATGTTACTCGTGGATAATGTAGCTTTCGAATGGTGAAAGAATTTTTAAAATCGGTCCAGTAGTTTTTGAGCCTATTCAGTACAAACAAACAAACATACAAACAAAGTTTTCCTCTTTATAATATTAGTGTAGATGGCGTTATCGCTACATCAGGATCAGATATAGCAAATTTATTTAATAATTTTTTTATTGATATTGTTGAAAATAGAGTAACTTTACAGAATAATACGTATAAACAAGATTTTAAAAGCAATGACAATAGCATATTCCTAAATCCAACAAATGCTGTGGGAATTTTTAGCATATTAAAGACATTAAATAACACAAAATCCACCGGTTATGATGACATTTCTACAGATCTATTGAAACGAAATATCCCCATTCATAGTAGAACCTCTTTCATATATTATAAATCTATCCCTAGAACAAGGTTGCTTCCCGGATAAACTCAAAATATCTGTAATAAAACCACTGCATAAAAAAGGCTCTAAGTCCGACAAGAATAACTACCGACCCATTGGTCTTATTCCAATTATATCCAAGGTCTTTGAAAGAGTCATGTACAAAAGAGTGCACTCTTTTTTAGACAAATATAATATACTTGCCAAAGAACAATTCGGTTTTAGAAAAAAAAAATCCACTTCACTAGCAGCCTATAACTTAGTAAAATCCATAAATAACATCAACTCTAAAAATGTAACCTCAGCTCTATTTTTTTTTTAGATCATAGTAAAGCGTTCGACTTCGTAGATCATTCCATACTTCTCGAGAAATTATATAAAAGTGGCATTAGGGGCCCAGCACTGGAATGGTTCAAATCATATTTAACGAATAGAACTCAGATCACGAGAATCACGAAATTTGATGACAAAGTGAACAGTCTCATCAACTTTAACTCCCAGCCCCGTCAAAATTTCTATGGAGTTCCACAGGGAAGCATATTGGGACCACCATTATTCCTTGTATACGTTAATGATCTTCCGCAAACGATAGATCAAGATTGTGTTTTATTTGCAGATGACACAACAATTATCTTTGATGGTAAAAATAAAGAATCACACGAGTCTAATATAAATGCTAGTTTGAATAAAATAATTACATGGCTATATAGAAACGCCTTGAAAGTTAACGTAGAAAAAACTAAAATATTTAATTTTAAAACACAAAAGAGTAAACACATTCATCTTAAAGTAGCACATAGGGATCAAATAGTGGAACAGATACATAAAACAAAATCTCTAGGTATAACTCTTGATGAGCATTTCACGTGGAGGGAGCATATTGACGGAGTATGTATGAAAATAAATAGATTCGTTTTCGCTTTAAAAAAGGTTAAAAACGAGACATCCCGACCGACCGCGTTAATGGTATATCACGCCTATGTTTGCTCTGTCATCCGATATGGTATTATTGTTTGGGGAAACTCCTCCGAAGTTTCTAGAGTCCTACTAGCACAAAAAAAATGCATTCGTGCAATTTTTGACATGGAATGGACTGATTCTTGCAGACCAGTGTATAAATCACATAACCTTCTCACAGTTCCTTGTATTTATCTATATGAAATAGTTAAAGGAGAATGTTTTTTTTACTATGGGCCCTGGTCCAAAAAAAAGCTCTGCGGTCCCCAGGCATGAACCCATTGTTGATCGACTCATTCATTTGAAGTTCCTATGTGGGCAAAGACGCAACAAAATCGAACCTGAAGTTTACGAGTTACATTTAATTTTTTTTATATTTATTTAGTATGCACTAATCGTAGTCATGCGACTGCGATCATACCTGATGGTAAGCAGTGATGCAATCGTTGATGGTCAAGCGCACTATATTAAGAACCTATTTGCCTTGAGAAGCCTTGAGAAGACACCTAAAGTTATTTTAAAACTCCTACAAGACAGCTGGGCTTATTTTAGTTCTAGTAGTAATACTACTAGAACTAAAATAAGCCCAGCTGTATACTACTATAAACCTATATACTACTGTAGTATATAGGTTTGCGATCGATGATTAGTATTCATCATCTGGTGTATTTATTTCCATGTATCTTCATTTTATATATTTAGTAAATGAAAAACGTTTGTTCTTAAAAACATTTATTAACAAAAACAATATGTATATCGCTTTTCGGAAAAAGTATTAACTATAAATCATTTTCATTAATAATGATACTGTCTAGGAATTGTGCTGGATTGTGAATATCGTTAAAACGCCCCCACGCCAAGAACCACACAATTGACATTACGTGGGAGCATGTGCCTACAGTGCGCAAACTACTTTTACATGAGCAGTAATAATTACTTAAAGCTTCCAACCCGTTATGGTCTGAGTTTACGAGTATATAAGTATAATAAGTCCGCGTACGAGTGTGTCTTGATTGTATTTTACCTCTTAATAGCCAGAAGTTAGTACCAGCGATATTATAATTATTCAAATCAACATTGTCTCTATATAGTTGTATGGTATAAACACCATTACGGACATGTTCACTGTAATAACTCCTGGCTAGTTTTATCTGGTAAGTTCCTAGCGCAAACATGACAAGTTCTTGCTCAGACAATCGTGGAAAATCTTCTAATTCTGGTGATTCAGCAGACATATTTTGAAACTGCACTCTTCGGCTGCTGAGGTTGTGGTCATTCACATAACGCGCAAGACTATTTTCATGATTCATTCTATTATGGATTCTTTCCACGAAAGCAGGGGCGTTTACGTTATCAATGATTGGGTCGTGGAAGGCATTGGTAATGGCCGCAGCGTTTCTAAAATCTTCTTGCATGTGAGGCAAAGCTTTATTAAAGTATTCTTGTCGGAATATTTTGAAGTCTCTCTTAAAGCGGCCATTCACTACTTCCACGACCCATCGACAAATCGTGACCAATCGAGACTTATTAGCATCAGCAGTCTTCAGTTGGGTTTCTCCTCTTTCTACCGACTTGGGCATATGTACATCATAGCCGCAAGCTTCAACATCAGGCACGGCATCTCTAAAACCTCTATCTAAAATAAGGACGTCTTCTTCTTGGAAAACCCAGTTCAACACGCCACCTTCATTGACTAAGCTTTTTAAAATAGTAGCATCGGATGTAATAGCTGAACGGGGCTGATCTATAGGCTGTGAATCAGCGTGTTCGGGCTGATCTATAAGCCGTGCATCAGCGTGTTGGGGCTGATCTACAGGTTCCACAGGATTTACCGGTGGTTCCTGTTCTATCTCACCCGAGGGACGACGCCTTGGGAGGTACGCTTCGCGTCGCCAACAGGACTGGCAAACAAACTCGGCGTTATTAAATTGAATCTGAAACAAAACGTAGGTTCTAGGTACTATTATTTTTATATAACATTTTAAAAGTAAATATATGAGTGCTTTTATTTTTTACCGACTCTCAGTAAACTTCGTGTTTCTAACGAATAATAGCGACAGCAATATAACTGATAATGATAAGAGATGCGAACGAGCTAGCAATAGACGGCCAAGAGGCATTAAAAAAATAGAATCACTATACGCGCTTATCTTTTTGGTTTTGCATGTAAAAGCCGGAGTCTTAGCTATTTATGAATAATCCATTTTTTTTTAAATAAAAACCGCTCCGCACATCCAGTAACTAATATAATTATTGCAATACTTATTCTGAGCTACGAATATAAAGAAGCCAAGTATGTATAGATTATTAATATTACTGCATATTATCGAAACGCACTTACTTGATACGGAAGGGCACGTTCTGTTATATTTCTAGCTGCAATTGGATAATTTAAAAACAACTGCATAGTCAGTACTCTTCTTCTGAAGGATAGCACTGATCTTGAACACAACAGACACACTTGTCCAGCAGATGCACGAAACATCTTTAATCGACTAATCCAGATCAAAAGGCTTAAAATCAGGTCCAGGAGTATAATACAAGTGTCAATTGGTTCACAAAGTAATAACACAAAGATAATCGCATAGTACACAACTATAAGCGGAGAGCTGCAAAGAAGGACTGCACTGATAATATGCAAGCGAAGTGTATGTGAACTTATTGCTTTCTCGCTCACACAGGTGCTAACAACAAAGGGATAAGGCTCGCTGGCCAGCATAAGTCACTCTGGCAAACTCGCGTGCTAACTACCTGCGATAATATAAGATTGCAGATGCCTAAAAAAAAAAACTTAATATTTTTTTCTAAAGACTAATTATTTGCTTATATCTAGATTTCTGGAGGACAGATTTTTTGGATTCCATACAAAAAAATATTGTATTTGAGATGATCTTTCAAACTAACCATGTGGCAGGCTTGGGGTCATACTTTTATTTTTTTAAATTATTTTTTGGACCAAAAAAACATTCTCCAAATTTGTTAAAACTAATTCCTCAATATTTGAAGCAAAAAACAATAATAAAAAACGAAAAGTTACGCACTATCATTTGCAATTGCCAGTTCCAAAAACTGAATTATTTAGACGTAGTTGTGTGTACATGGCTCCACTTATTTATAACTCGATACCAAACTTTATAACTGACCTTCCTTACGGAAAATTTTGCAAAGTACTGAAAAAATGGCTCATCTCACAAAGTTTTTATTCTTTGACCGAATTTTTCAAAAAAGGTTCTTGTCAATCCTATCATTACAAAAATGTGTTGTAGATCGTTTTGGTTCAGTTTTGCTGTTGCAGGACCCACTACATTTTTATCTTGTTACCTATTTATACATAATTATGCCAAATTGTATCTAATTTAAATTGTTATGTTACGTATTATATTTTAAAATCTGTTATTTAAATTTGTGGTTAGTTTATAAAACTTAATATTAGTTTAAAAGAATTCCAATTATTAATTTGTATAAAGTTTAGTTTGTTTTATTTTGTTTCTGTAAGTAACAATATCTTAAAAAAAAAAAAAAAATGTTGTCCTGAGGTTTAATATTTTCTTGAAAGGAAATTTTGTGATAAATTTTGTAGAGTTTTGCTTAGTATAAGCACCACAAAACATATTTTAATATTTGCATGCCAACTCATGGCAAAATGTGTCTTTGCGCTAATAAATTTTAAGTTAAGTACCATCTCTTGTACCGCATTTAATGCAAATAAATGGCTTTGACTTTGACTTGGGTAGTACCTACTAATACAGGGGGCTGTCTACTTATAGATTAGTGAAAACTTACAACGAATAGCATTAGACAGCCATTAATTTTGATGTTGTCGACTTTTCATAAGGATTCATGTTACTTGTACTAACCGGTGTTTGATAACTTACGTACATAAATATTTCATCAAAAGCCGGTTGTTTTAGCATTAAAATCACCGGCTTTTCCGAAATTTTCAACTTACGTTGCCGAGACGAGCTGTAATAATAGTGAAGAAGATATTTTTTGAATTTTTAATCACAAAAAATATAGTAAATTAAGACATATGACGTTTCATTATGTGGCCCACAAGACCTTTTTTACAGGTGAAAAAAAAAAAACTATCGATTATTAATTAACAAGCATTTATAGGTAAGATAAGATTACTAAGGCCAACAGTAACTAGAAACTATTGAGGGACTTCTACACTCAAGCGAGGGAGTGATAAATTCAAAATCTTCAAATTTTAAAAAGAAATAAATAATTGGTCAGTCATTTATTTGCAAATATTTATCATTGACTTCCTCGGCTTCACTCAGGTAATTTTTTTTTTCGGTGTCTTGCTATTTTCTTTTCAACAAACCCTGTCCTGAAAATTACGAGCAAAAATAATAAGCCAAATGGATGTAGCCGCTAGCCGTTCTGAAGTTATACGCTTACGTACACATACATTCGGCAATTAATTTTTATTTACCTATATGGATAGGTATCGTCTGCGTCATAAGCGAGTATCACTACCGCTATTGGTAGCGGAATTTAATGTTTTCAGTCACTCGTCCGATAATTACTGTGTCTACAGAGAACACTCATGTAGCGGTTTACACTATAACTGGTCATATCATAACCAGTGAACAGCATTTTATTTTTAGTGATCAAATGAAGTATTACTTTTAGTAGGTAACCTTTCTTGAGACTCACCAGTTAAGAACAGATTTTGGAACCATGATATTATTAAACCATAAACGTTAAAGGGATCGATTCTCCAGTAATTTTTTTTCATATTGACGACTAAAAACTATGATGAAATATATATCAAGCACTCAGCTGTCATTCGTACAGCTGCGACAATCTCGCATTTCGTTCGGCTATCTAGACGAACTGTGTGTCCAGAGACAAATTCCGTGTGCTTGGGAATTTCGTCGAATTATCTCTAAGGGCGGAATTCACCAATAAAACTAATCGCGTTTTAACGTTTGGCTCGCATAATCACGTTAAGCCGCTGTCACTAGTTTCAATTGTCTGTATTTTTCTTTTGTTGTATTTTTACAAGTGACACTAGTGACAGCGGTTAAACGCGATTATGCGAGCCAAACGTTAAAACGCGATTAGTTTTATTGGTGAATTCCACCCTTAGGCAGTAACACACATATTTAGTCATTATACCAAAAACTCTGCTTACTTTTATAAACATTAACCCAGACCAGTTAAATATCATCTATCGTTATTGATAATTTTTTTTTACACTTTTGAAAACGTGATATCTCCCCGAACAGATTATCCAAATTAAAACATTCAAAACAGCAGTATATAGGCATTAGACTGGTCTTGAATATGAAATAATTTATATTGATAAGGATTAATATCAAGGTACAAATAAAGTAAGGCAATTTCTTCTTCACTCAGTTTTTAAATATACAAACTGTTATTATGACATAACTATAATAGGAACACATATTATTTTGTCACGTCATCATTTATATATACCTAATAATATATTCTGCAAAGCAAATTATTTTGTTCCATCAATAGTTTTTGCAGCGCACGCAAAATACTGACTGTCTAATAAAGACAATATTCAAAGATTCAAGATTTAAAATATCTATTATTGAAAGAATTTTTAAAATCGGTCTAGTAGTTTTTGAGTTCAATCGTAACCAATTAAAAATTAAATCTTTTCTCTTTATAATATTACTTTGGATTCATTACATTTGATCTATATTATTAAATCTATTGCATTGATCAATATTATATCAAGGGCTTTTAGAAAGAATTATTGAAGGTTCTTTTCTTCTTTCAAAATATTTCTGGTTGCACGTAATGTATAACAATCCATCATGTAGGTATGTGACGTAATAGAGACTACTTGAAATCATGTATAGGATTTGGGGTTAAATATAATGACCACCATAAAATGCTTTGATACCCTTAGTTCTTTTACCAAAATATATATACTTGACACCAGAAAAATGAAGTCTAAAATTACAATAGTACTAGCTATTTTAGTCACGACTGCACTTCAAATTGTATTCGAACACCAAATGTAGTAAATGATCACCAAATCTTAGCGAGCAAATTACTGCGCTATTTCTGCCGGTATACCGTCGTTTGCCCGAATTTGACATTGGGTATGTAACGGTTGTTATATAGGAGAAACTGGATGCAATCGGGACTTTAGGGCACTCCAACTCGGATAGGTTAGGTTAGAAGGGGATGGCGGGGTCGTGTGAGCGAGCGAAGCGAGCGAATAGACCCCGCCATCCCTTTCGTGGTTATTTTTTTATAAACCACACAGAAGGAGGAGCCCCGCGAAGCGGGGCTCCGTCAACCAAGCCCACCATCAACCATGCATAGAATTTTGGTGATCATTTACTACTTTTGGGTTAACAATGATTTATTTGGAGTCATTTTGCTTAAATAGGATAGCGAGATGTTAAAACTTTGGTTATAATTTTACATTAAAGTGCGGGTTTAATTTTGGTGATCATTTACTATTTCTGTCTGTTATATGTTACTATATCTGGTGGTGAGTTAAACATAAGCCATAGGATTTTACACGTCCTGCATACGTAGTATCCCTTTGTGGTCTGTGTCCTGCACTGCTGTACATCCATGATGCAGTATTCTAGTTTTTTTGCGACTTTGAAGATACCACTAAATACTCTTGGCACACTGTATTTGTAACTTGACACTGACAGGTTCAATTTGACTGGTGGATGTCTTGGGAAGTGTCGTAATGTCGTAAAAATTTTCTTTGAAGTGAACAAACGTCATTTTATTGGAAACATAGAGGCTAGAGCACATTTTGCTTAATTTATTCATTTTAAAACTGAATGAATGGGTCGACTCTGTCTTGCTTGTGACAGACAGCAGTAAAGTCAATTCTGTGAGGTTTCGTCTCCAAATTATTGAGTGGACTAAATTAAAAATGAAATAATTCCTTACACTTTTGAGTTGTTTGTAATAGTTTCAAAACAAGTGTATCGTCATTTTCTTCTTATGGTTTGAGTGCATACTTTCATTTTTTTTTTAAATCGCTTTAGTTTTGAATAAAAGCAAACGGTAATCTATTAAAATGAATCACGAAGAAAACAAAATTATGGCTCACCGGCAGCATGTGAAGTATTTCATGCGATTTCTGAACATTTTGCCATCGTCGTTGTCCTCTCACGATACTACCAGGTAATAAATATCACTTATAATTTATATGGTCAGACAAGGATTGCTTGCAATAATTTTATCACTTGTTTATTCAATACAGTGCCTTGTTTAGCCATCATCATAAAGTAATGAATTCAATCATTCATAGAAATGCATTTTATTATAATGTGCCATAAAACAGTAATAAATCTACAAAAGTAAATTCATCATTTAGTACAGAACTAGTCATTTGTGATTAGTTCAAAAAATGTTGAATAAATTCAATGACGGTTGCAAGTTCAGTTACTTAATAATGTTTTGTCTTGATTGTAATAAAAATGCAAATTTCATACAAAGCTTCTCATTTTAAAATGTTAATTAACTAGTCTTATCTCATTGCCATACTATATGAATTGGCATTTATTAATAGTACACAATTTTACAATTTTAATTTTATTGCATTATTACTTAATTTATTGATATTTTGGGATATGAGTAGGATGTTGAGGTTCATTTTATGTTATTTATAGTAGTAAGTAGTATATAAGTAAAGATCTATACAAAATTATTGTAAAGAAAAAATATTTACACAGATTTTATATGTTTTTAAAACACTGTTTATTACATTTTTTTTTCTAATGAGAATAGCAGCAGTGAGCAGCATGAACATTATGAATTTATTATTGTTTTCAAGAATGAACCTGTCAATATTTACTGTTATAATTTTAACCAGTCTAATTACATTTGTGATAATGGGTATTTATCCTGCTCAGCACTAGACCCATTGCTGTTATCCTGTTTTTGTGTAGACCTACACTAAAACACATATTTTTATAATGAAATAAGTTGATTGATTCTCAGTTGAATTTGGAATATTAACACTGCACACCCTACATGTCACTTATTTTTTTATTTTTTACAAAAACAAACACTTGTATATTTGTGCTCAGTATTTAAAGATTTGGCACACAAAATACAATATTTCATGGACATTGTTCTAAATTTCAGTCAGAAGCACAAATAGTTTCTAACATTATTAATTGTTTCCTGTAATTACCACCACCAAATTATTCAATTAAGTTCAATGGACATTACTATCTTAATCACATTTTTTGTACAGTTTAATTATTCTGAACCTGAATTATTTTTACTGAATTAACATACTGTTATTTTGTTTTCAGAGTAACAATTGCTTATTTTTCTGTATCCGGTCTGGATGTATTAGGCGCAATGTCTTCAGTTTCATTAGACCTAAGGAATAGAATAATCGAATGGATCTACAGACTCCAAGTTCACCCTGATAAAAACAGTAAGTAATAGAATCATAAATGTTGCTCTTCCTACAGTTGAGTCTGTACGAGTCTCGGAGTTTCTACAAGCCTTAGCTTCATTGGATCAGACCATACCATGGACTACCTGAATTTCATTTTCTATTTTTCTGTCAAATTCATCCTAAGGTTGTCTGTAAAATATAGTTTTTTTTTGCAATAAAAATCCACATTGTTGCATGTTAAGCTATTAATTCTTAGGGTGTACACAGGAGCATACACCCTAAAAAAAAGCAAGGATAAGGTTTAAAGCAAGGATGCTTTAGTTAGTATAGCGCGATACTCAAGCACTATAGTTAAAGTTGGATGTAATAATAGTTTAGGTGTTTTTGGAAGTAAGTGGATTTTGAGACAGTATATTGATTAAGTTCAATAAAGTGAAATATTCAATCTTAGCAAACATCAGTTCTTTGACTTAATAATGCTCCCATACACTGGAAACAAAATAAACTAAAAATGTTGAGTGCTGCACCATCTGTCTAGTGAGAACATGGTTTTGATTGGGCCTGTAGCTTTCACCTTAAGCTCCTTTTAAGCTCATATTATATTTAATTTGTTATGGTGTTCAGTCACGGTAATATTATCTATACAGTATTGTAACTCGGCCGTATCTTTGAAATAAATGCCTACAGCCGCGCGGTACGTAAACATGCGATAGGGCTGCCCGCACTATGGCTGACCGCCTCCAGCGTTTTAATTACATTTGCCTACTTTGTGTTTCTATTTAGTATTGTGATTGTAAATATACTTTTTTTATATAAAATACTTTGTGAATTGAATAGGAAGTGTTCAATATTTGCGACCGAAAAATATTTGCGCCTCGACTGAGACGTACCTACGAAATGCTTTATTATTAAATTTTAAAGTACAAAAATCCGCATTCTAAAGCTTAATTAAAAATTGTTTTGGGAAACATGTTGTCCATGTTTCCCAAAACAATTTGATGGAGAAAAAGGAATATCTTTTACTTGGTTATAGATCCCTGCAGCTACTTTACAATTTATATGTTTGGTTTTAAATGAAGAATTCATGCAACCAAAAACAGCACAATAATATCCTACTCGTCATATTAAATATATAAATATGTACTTGAACTTATTTTTATTGAAAAAATCGCGCGGCACAGACGCGACTGTCTGCATCCCGAGCGCACCTCGAGATCGAGGCGCGTAGGTATAGCTCGCGTTTCGTCCGTTTGTATGAAGTTGGAATACTGTATAGATAATATTACCGTGGTTCAGTCAAGAGCAATAAGATATATATTGTCTCATTTTCTATTCAGGAAAAATTGTCATGACACTCAATGACAATTTATCTTAAGAGGGCCCTTCCCCACTTGTCAATCGTCAATGTGAACATGGTTTAAAAGATTTTTGTGTCACCCAATGTAATAATTGATGAACTGGCAACGCGAAAAATCATAAATAATGCCTGAAAACACTGTTGGCATTCAGTAATTCTGCCAGCCATTTACTCGAATGTTTCCGAAAACTTGTTCCAGGAAATATGTGTTTTTTTTTTTTAAACTTTAAAAGTTTTTAGATAAAAATTTTATCATTCAGAATCTTGATTAAATGCCTCAGGTTTCTATTTACTTTTTTAATTTATGAGTAGGTACATTACGAAGGCCGAAAGTTCACACAAAATAGACGATTTTCAGAGGTCTTTACTAGATTAGTCTTACACAAATTTATGATTTTATCCCTATAGAAACCTAGATAATATCCACAAGATATCTGTGTTTTCAAAATATTTAGGGAAAGATGTTTAATAACGTCATAATCACGTAAGAGCGGTGGTATCAAAATGTAGGTACTTCGGGAAGGACGCTCTTAATTACCTAAGCGTCAAACTGGTAATTTTGAATAAATTTTTGTAGACTCGTTTCTTGAATAGATAAATAAAAAATGTCTCATTGCTTGTGACTGTACAACAAAAAGTAAATTAATCTGTCATTCTAGTGGTTAAAGGTAGAACTACATTGGGCATACACACGTGGGCTACGTAGGCCGATCTGGGCGCATGGTGTGGCTCCATACATTTTATATGGCAACTAGACTTGTAGAGCTACATTAGATCCACGCCACGCGACGCGGCTTTACGTACGAATCAGGCGTGGACCACGTGTGCGTCGGTCTAATGTAGTTCCCGTTTAACACTGCTGATTTTGGCTCATCTTAGGAGTTAAGCTAGAACTACACTGCGCACACGTGTGTCAACGCTGATCTGGGCGCGTCGGTCTCCATACATTTTATATGGAAACTAAACTTGTAGAGCTACACTAGACCCACGCCACGTGACGTCGTTCTATACGTACAAATCAGGCGTGTTACACGTGTGCGTCGGTCTAATGTAGTTCTAGCTTTATCAAGATTGGAAGTACCAGTAGTGCTACATGTACTTGAATCAGAAGTATCCTATATGCTAATCCAGACCATAGTTTACCTTTGTGCCAATTTTTAACCAAATACACTCGGCTGTTATAAAATATATTATTGAGTTTATAGTAATGCAGTACAGTCATGCAGTACAAGTCATTACAAAGATATTATTTTAATAACTCTTTACTGGAATGTGAGATGTTTGACCTCAGTCATTGTGCCAGTCTTTGTTTAACATTTTAGATATATGTTATGAATTTTTAATATACCCAATTTCATAATATTCAATGAATAGCTGTTTGAATTAGTACATTGTTGTGACTTATTTTCCTGCAACTTGTTTGAAGTAATTATAAGTGTATTGAATGTAATGTTGTTTAAAAACATTGGTAAACACACCGCCCTGTAACGGCCTGTTCACGACTCCGGTCTTAGGCCCGTATTACAGAACCTTACTCAAGTACTACTTAAACTGCGTTCAACCGATTACTGCTTGAGTGAAGAATCTCGACTTAGGCGTTCAGTTTATTTTAGAACTATCCTCAAATTCAAATCAAACGAAACTACGCTTGAGTAGAGATTTTGATCTCTGATTTAAATCCACAATTTCCATGTGATTCTATGCTCAAGCGTGGTCTCGACTACACTTGCGAAAACAAAGATCAAATCTCGCCTCAAGCAGAGATTCTGAGCTGATTGTGATTTTAAAATAAGGACACATTGAGTGGAGCTCACTCAAGCACTGTTCTATAATACGTTAAAAATGTCATTTTAAAGTGACACTGCTCAGGTGATTATTGATTGTAGTTTCTCTGCTCAAGTCAAGTTCTAAAATGAAAACTCCAACTGAGACTCGTTTTAAGTAATGCTTGAGTCTTGATTGTAGTTCTATAATACGGGCCTTAGCGGCGGGCGGCGCGGCGAGCGGGGCGGCATCGGTACGCGGGCGCGCAGCGTTATGAGCGGCGTCTCGTGGCGTGCTTCAAACATTTTCATACTTTTGATCATACCGCTCACCGCCCCGCGCTTTGCTTCGCTTACAGCTGCAAGGTCGTGAACGGGCCGTAGTAACACATACAGTAACTCAAAGAACACAGGTGGGTTTTAATCTGTAAAAGTCTGACACTCCATCTTGTCTCGGTCCAACCAGAGCGAAATAAGTTATTTGATGACTGCCCACTTAAAAAAAAAAGCATAAGTACAGGTTCAATAAACTTCAAAACCCTTTTCAACCTTTGTTGTATAAAGTTAGTAGGTAATTATATAATAAAAAAGATAAATAAAAAATTATTCCATATTTATTCATTAACCATATTCATAATTCACTTCAGCCTTATTTATCATTTACTTTAGTGTGTTAATAGGCTAATGTTTATATTGAAGAACACACATGCTGCTATTATATAAATCAAATATTCTAGTTGTTTGCAGATCAGGTTCCCAAAAGTATTTGCTCAAGTTGGATTGCACTTCTTAAAGTTCAACGTAGTTGCCTGCTAGGGTAATGGGATTGTTCGAAAGAGTTAACACGGCCCTGGAACACAAAGGTCAACTGAAGGAGCAGAGGCTCTACCACGAGCTCTTAACGAATTGAACTGCTAAAGGATGGATGGATGAAGCTATACAGGGTGCACATCTCCTTCCCTCTTCCTGACGTTTTAACACGTCATGGTAAGGTCCCAGGAGTGGGTTTTAGTCAGTAAAAGTCTGGCACTTCTCCCGACACCCTGAGTGGGAGAAGTTATTTTATGATTCCTCACCCAAAACAGGGTTCAATGTAATTCATTTTAGATTTTTTTTATTTCTAAGACATCCTTAGGGTCAGGTCGCTGCGAGATGCGATGCTTTCGCATCATAAATAATAAATACTAATAATAAATATTTAATTAAATTTAATTTGCAGTACACCGCAGTCTACCCCCTTTTTTATGTTAAGTTCTTACAGTCCATCCTAAGGTTGTCTGGTAGATATCGCTGTTAGCGATAAGACTGCCATTGTACCCATAGATTAAGTTAGTTTAAAGTGTTAGTTACTATTTTGGTGTACAATAAAGTTTTATTCTATTCTATCTTTCACAATGCTTATTTAATAAAAGTTAATCGATAAAATTTAGGTCTTCTTGAAAAAAAAAAACATGTTCACTTTGAGTCCAAATTTAAAACACAGTTTCGGCTGATATAACAAAATATTTTCATTACAATTAAAAATTGCACAGCATTGAC
Organism: Mythimna impura; assembly: GCA_905147345.3. NCBI lineage: Eukaryota > Metazoa > Arthropoda > Insecta > Lepidoptera > Noctuidae > Mythimna > Mythimna impura. Next base: position 12,549,899 of record LR990356.1, on the reverse strand, counting down.
CATTAATATTAAAATCGCACAGACTTCTGACCTATATTGATGCTGTATTCATGATTATAAAAGATTTTTTGATCAAACGTTGTAAGCCTCTCATAACTCGCTGAACGGTAAGGACCAGACCCTGGTCTACGAGCTTGTGTTCCACATGCGATCCAAATAGATGTCAGCAAGATTGATGGAACCCATTAGAGCCGATGCCTGCCTGGGCAGGGGACTGTTCGAAAGAGTTACTCTGACCCTCGCAAAGGGTTAGTGTAGGGACACTGTGGGTTGGGGGGCCCTCTTCAACTTTTCATCCTGTATAATAAATCGAATTAGAACCTATGTGCTAGGGTTAACTAACATGTGCAAAATGATCAAAAGCAAATTTTTCTTCGTCTGCCCGTTCAACCGATTTTTACTTCTATTCCGTAGACATAAGGGTGGGATTAAAAGCAAAAAGTTATTACAATACCAACTATTTACTGCAGCCGCCATTTGTCATGCTACTAACGCAATAAAAGTCAAAATCGTTTGAACGGACAGTAAAAAAAAGGTTTGTTTAAATGTCTAATCTTATTGCGAATGTAGTACTTATAGTCTTGTTAATAAATTCGCCAAAAACCCGTTTCGTTAATATATGTATTATAACAGATACCAGTTTGTGCCACGTTCCACGAGAGGTTAACGAGGTTTTTATGTCCAATGTCAAATGCGGTCATTTTTTCTCTTTCACTTTAATAATCTTGTTTTAACTCTTTATTGATGAATTGTCTGGTTCGAGAAAGCGTGACAAAGCATAGCAAAAAGTAAGCAGTCATGAACAAGAGTCAGTAAAATTAGTTAGAAAATTCTGGTCCAAAGAATATCGAGTCAGATTGACGTGACACTGGTCTTCATCATCCTCCTGCCAGTATCACAATTTACATCGTTTTGGTGCAGCATACATATTCTTCTTCTTTTTGTATATATGTGTGTGTGTAAAAGGAGAAGGCCTGGCTCGCTGACTCATCAACACTCTCAGCCCTTGGACCTAGAAAGCTGATTTTTTTCAAAGATGTTGTTTTTAAGACGTGTAGACCCTCGGCTACGAGAACACGTCTAATGTCACACGTCTCCGTTCCTGTTAAGGAACAGGAACGGATTTTTCCAAATTCATCCCTTAAGTCGGTGGAAAGTGGTAGTCATGGGATAACCGAGGGCATAAGCTGGTCTCAATATCGTGGCCAGATCTTAGAATTGGTCACTTCATGATGTGACCGGCCATTTCATAAAATGGTTACATTTTGTAATATAGCCAATTAAAACTGGCCAAATCTTTTAAATCTTAACGTTTGATGATAGGTCAATCCAGGTTTGGAATCAAGTTGTATATCATGAAGTAGATAATCAATTCTAAGATCTGGGCACGTCATTACATATTTCTATTTGCTGTCATCGCAATAGGCAAATACTTAGTAATAGTTCCTTTTAGTCTGGCAATGTTAATTGACACTATTATTATGAAACTATGCAGTTCTACTGCAAGTCAAAGGCCTCCCTTCCCTTATTTCAATTTTCTTTTTTGAGATAATTCTTCGAGAAGTTGGCCAGCCCGTCGCGCCATCTTACTGACTGGTAATACTAACAGTTTTGTTCAATAAGTTGTGATGATTCTCGATACTGAGTGCCTTTCTACTTTAAAAATTACATCTTAATTAAGTTCTTTTTTAAAATACAGAAAATGTTTGTCGTTAGTAAGCACAAGGCCATCCGCTGGCGTACCACAGACCGTTTAAAAAGATTGTCAGAGGTCAAATCATGTCGCTCTGTAATGTTTTCCAACAAGTAGTTCGACCACTTTTTGCCCACAATCGGTTGTTGTAATCGCACTGCTGCGTCCCATTTATAATATAATAATAAGCCTGTATTGTTAGTGGTAATGTAAGCTTAAATTCAATGCACATTAGGTGTCAAGGTGACTTTAAAATGTAATAAAGGCAATCTCTAAAGCGGTCAAAGTATGAAAATATTTTGCAATTGCACCAATTGTGAATAAAAAAATAAAAAAAACTTTAGTACCTACTTATGGTCGGATAACTCAAAGAAATCTATGGTACACCTGTTTTTTTTTTACCCGCGGCTTATGGTTAGTCTCAATATTATTATGTCGTTTCTTGTTTTGTCAATTTATTAAATATTTTCGGCGGAAAATATTATCAATTAATTGATTAATGGATTAAAATTCACAACGCTTAAAATTATTTTGAAAAGCTATTTATTGGGCGATCTATAGGATTGTCACAGAATATTTGATTTATACTTGGTCCGCTGATGACTCATCTATGTATAAAGCCGCCTTTTTATCAACCATCATATCGCTGCACATAGGAGTATAGGACTCTCTTAAGCATTTACACGTCGATCGATCTTTGATAAAGCCAAGCCTATATGGGTCAGCGCGCAGATGCTGTAATCAACTCTATTTCAACATTTAAGGCCATTATTAATAAATCAATGAAAATTAGTAGAGCGAGAGAAACTGAGCGACAAGATGTCCCTCAATTTCGGATGACCCTAATGAGAAAAAAAAATGAATTGAATTCGAAAAGCAAAAAAAAACGAATGACAATTCTAAAAGATCTAAACCACTAACTTGACTGGCCTGTTGTTCAGTGTTGGTCTAGTGGTTAGTAGCCCTGACTGCTATGCCTTATGTCATGGGTTCGATTCCCACCCGGGACAAATGTTTGTGTGATGAGCACGATCATTTCTTCTGTGTTTTTTTTTTTTTATTTACTTTATTCAAAATTTGCTTACATTATGCATTACAAAAATTCTGCCAAACTGTAAAACAGTTTGTCGGCAGTTGTTCTCGTTTCACATTTTTACAATTTTTTATTTTTATTAAGACGTGACAATAAATGTATGCTAAGCCAACAACATGATATAATTATATACTAATACACCCTAACTATACTAATACACCGAAATCAAACGATCCCACATTCTACATCCATGGACTATTTTCACTGTTCATACACAATCCTGTTAATCTACGGACACAGTGACAGATAATGTTTTTTTAGTATTTTTTTAAGATGGTGTTTCAATTTAGCACATGATAACAGGTTTGGGGGTAGCTCATTCATAAACATCGGTGTAACATATTTCCTCGTGCGTTTACCAAAATAGTTACTTACTTTAGGAACAGCAAGTATCTTTTGTTTAGATAGACGAGTTGGGTACATACGCCTACGTTCCTCTTTGTATTCTTCATTATAAAGAAAAAAGTTTTTTTTTTGTGCTTTTGTATTCAGAAATTGCCACTAACAAAAGGTTTTTGGTAGAAAAAAAAATTTAAATTGTTCAGACAATATTGTTAACTTTATTTTTTTATGAATCGGGAGCGTTTTACAAATTTTAAACAGTTTATCATAGTTTTTATTTAAGCTTTTTTTAGTTTTTTTGTCCACAAGTAGTTTTAGTAATGGTGTGTCTGGGTGTAATTTATCTATAATATGTATGTATTTAGAAATATATAAGTATGATTATCAGTTGTCTATTTCTCATAACACTAACTCTGCTTAGCTTGGGACTAGACGGCGCGCGGCGTTGTTTAATAGTTGTGGAACATTATTATGCATTTACTAATCTCAGGACCCTGAGGTCCTGGACCTTTGGAAGGCGTACGAGGGTCCGAAGCCAACTCGCAGAGGCTCTTTAGACAATTTTCATGGAACGTGATACCAACTGACGATTATCCCTGTACGCGCTATGCTAGTGCACCCAAGGACAGCCCTCAGTTGTTTTTTTTTTTCGGTGGGAAAATCATCTTATGACATCTCTCGCTCTTGGGTGGAGCGATGGATAGTATCAGACTTTTACTGACTTAAAACCCACTCCTGTTCCTTCGTTGCCTTTCGTACCAGGGTCGAGTCTTCCTTTCAGAATCAGACCCTTGGTCCCAAGCCCTCATTTGGTGGGAAACTATTGCGACGTATGGAAAATAAAGATATAAGTAGGGCCATGGTTTTGGGAGGCTTAAGTGGACTGGTTGCCAAGAACTATGTTAAAACTATGGCCCCTGCCTGAAAAATGTTATTAATATATATCGATAAAAAAGGCATGGGGTGACTTGCACACTCAATAAATGAGCCCCTAGAAACGGTCGCTAGCACAAAGTGTCGTAGCAACAAGAGGGCAACACATCCTGAGGTACTTGAGGAGTAAAGATACGGTTACCAGGACAATCCTTACTGGATTGTACATCATTTTCCCGAGCACGTTTGCTCTTGCGAATCTCCACTCAAGCCAGCCAATAAAGGCAAGAGAGAGGTGGGAGCTTTGTTCCTCGTCAGTGTTCACTACGGCCAGCCAATAAAAGCAAGCCTGAGGTGAGGAACAAGATTTCTCCTGGGAGATCGGGTTCGTGGGCTCAGGAAATTATTTGATATAAAAATATTCAGCAATCTGTGAAAATAACTATTTTAATGTTTACGGTTTACTGTTCTTCTTAGCTGTAAGGACATAAAAAGTACTAAGTCCACTTAAGCGTGTAGGCAAAGGTAGCTGATTATACAGTTTAATTAGTTTTATGTTACACGGTGTACAGTGAATTTATGTCTTGAATTGCAGCTAGACGGGGTTTAAATTAACAATCAACACGATGTAATAGTGTTATCTCTGTTTATTTTATTTGAACATGTTTTTACTTAAGTAGCGTTTTTATTGCACGGTTTATCGTCATGTAAATATACACTAAATAACCTTGCTTACGTCTTACGTCGAAGCTGTAGTATTTATTTTTTGACGCGTATATGCGTCACCTTGATTTAATACCTGTTATTAAAAATGTGAAGGAAGCTCAGACGGCTTTTTGTAGGTTTATTTTGTACCGACCTTGTTTAGATAGAAGAGAAAAGAAATACCTTTTAAGAACCAATGTATACCCAAATATATTGAGTTTTTCAGGTGGGCGTGGATGGTCAAATGCGAAACTATTCGGAATAGTGAAAAATACTTATAGAAGTTTCGAGTTTAATTTTGATGAAAACTAAAACTACATTATTGGTTCATATTTCCAGCCAGAAATCAATTCTGTTGATCTTGAAAAAAAAAAAAAACACTTATCGCACAATAAAATTCTAGGAAGTAATCTAATGACATACGGCAAACTTAAGGGAAATGTTGAATTTTAATAAAATAAATCTTTGATTTAGACATTAACAGCACTTTATTCGAAATCATGCTCATTTTCTATTTCAACATTATCAATTTCAATTCAAATATTTCAATTTTGTACTATCCCTTCGCGGTTAAAGGGCAAAAAAAAGAAAAATAACATAAACAAAGAATGAAGGAAACGTAAGAGAAATAAAAAGTTTTCTTTTATTATTTATGTCACTACTTCTCAGAATTATATCCTAATTAGCTAATAGTATCGGATGGTGTTATAATACAGCAAGTACTTTTTTTTTAAATCATCGGCTTCAATTCTTGGCTAGGAATATTGATTTTACAAAAATCCAATGATACATTTCGTATTTTTCATTATTCCGCATAGTTCCGGATTTGGCCATCTACGCCTACTTGAAAAAATCACTGTATATTTAACACCGTTTAATATAATTAAAAAAACACCCTATACATTAAATATTTTAGTAACAAACTAACAAAAGCTTTTCCATCCTTATTGCAGATGGCGATGTATCAATGTGCGGTTTCCAAGGTTCCTCGACAATAAATATAGAATTGGATCCTCCGAACAACCACTATCGTTGCGGTCATCTCGCTATGACGTACACCGGGCTTTGTATCCTCCTGGCGTTAGGCGATGACCTCTCCAGATTGAATAGGAAAGCTTTAGTTGGAGGTAAGTTCCGTAGATTTGATGACATGGACTGTGGGCCGGTTTTATCAGCGTTTGGCAGTCTGAACGGGTAACAGTTATCGCTGAATAAATAGGACTTATCTGATGTCTTGAGATGGGAGTTGCACCTGGGTTTCTTGCTTAGCAAACATGTGACGTACCAAGCGTGTATAAATTGATAAGTCACATGGTAGTTAAGGTGTGCAATAAAGAAATAATAAATAAATAAATGTTTGCTAAGTAAGAAATTGCAACTGATTGTTTATGCACGACTATATATTTTTTTAAATGTTTTTTTTTAACAATGTATATTAATTAGTGCTTGACGGCGATCCCACCTCATGGTAAGCAGTGATGCAATCGTTGATGGTGAGACGCACTAGTTTAACCAATTCACTCTAGCCTTGTTTCCCCACACTAAGAATTAATCGTGTATTGTGGGTTCGTACATACAAATAAACAATGTCTTGTGCTGTCCCAGACCCGGAACAACTATCTCTAGAACATACAAATATTTGTTCTGTGTGGTAATCGAACCAGCGAAGTGTGTTACATAATTCCGAAAAGTGTAACATCGAATAACACGTTCCCGTAAGTTTACTAATCCGAAACACAACGAATGCACGTTACCACGAAAAACTTAACGCCGTAGCCATGCGATCTCGAATTACATGATTCAGAAAACTGTAATATCGAACAACACGTCCCCGTATGTTTACTGATAGGAAACTCTTCACAACGAATGCACGCTGCTACGAAAAACCTAACGCCACGGTCATGGAATCTCGAATAACCAAATCTCTAATAACCAAATCTCTAATTCAACGATACCGATATTACAGTTTTCTGAATCATGTAATTCGGGATCGCATGGCTACGGCGTTAAGTTTTTCGTTGTAACCTGCATTCGTTGTTAAGTGTTTCGGATTAGTAAACTTACGGGAACGGTTATTCGATGTTACACTTTTCGGAATTATGTAACACACTCCAGCGACGCACAGCGCTTCAGCCAATCGCTCAACCAGTCATCCGGACAATGCCGTCTTATTTAGTGTATGGCCAATTTGAAAGGCCAATTTTTTATGATGAGCCTTGATGGACGGATCAGTTCTAAGTGTTGTAACACGCTAGCAAAGCCTAATAAATCTCTAAAAATATCTAGTTAAAAACACTGCAAACTAAGTTTATATTCTTCTTCGTGTCGCTGCTAACGTCAGTCTTTTATATTATTATGGCCCAAAACTTTGGCACTTTTTCGGCGTCGTCGATCGAGCTCTGCGGGATTGTTAGAAAGAGTTATCGCTTAGGGCGATTAGAGAACACGGGTTTATTACAGATTACAGATTAGTAATGGTCTGATACTCTCTCTTGCTCCACCCATAACACAACGGGAGAAGCGACTTTTTATGAAGATTTAGAACCCAAAAAATAAATAAAAGGGTGTAATCCCTTTCTTGAGCTACATGTTTTGGTGCAGAGTTCATCAGAACTATTGAAGAGGTTTGTTTCTAAGAGAAATAACTAATATCTGGAAGTACTGATCCGATTATGATGAGGCTGCACTATCGACTAGGTTGAGCAATGGGTAACTCGCCGTCCGACCGTTCGGTAACCGTCCGGACCGAGCCCAAGTCGTCGACGGCGCGTGCTGTTCCACGCGCGCCTCAAGGAGATGTCAGCAAACCGTAGGGGCCCAGCAGGGTCGAAGCCTACTGGGGCCAAGGGTTTGTTTTTGAAGGGAAAACTCGGCCCTGGGACAAAGGCAAAGAAGGAACAGGAGTGGGTTTTAGTTAGTAAAAGTCTGACACGCCGTCAAGCTCCGCCCAAGAGCAGAGGATGTCATTGGATGATTTTCCCACCAACAAAAAAAAACTATCGCCTAGGTTTCTTTTATCCTTGCAAAATGTACAGATCCTGCGAGATAAGCTGCTCAAGCGAGGCCATGGAATAAGCAATTTATTCTATAGAAGCTTCTGCCAGCGACTTTTCCCCCGTTGAACGTAGGTTTTTCCAAACAAACTTTGGACCCCCGCTCCATCACACATCCCTTTAGGGGGTGAATTTTGAAAAATTCTTATTCTTAGTATACATCATAAACAACACCTCGGTGCAACATTTTAGCGTTCTAAGTCCAAGGGTTTAGGCTAGGCGTTGGTGGGTCAGTAAGTGAGTCAGGGCTTTTATATTATACAGATTCAGATTATACTAGCGACAACGCCCTGCTTTATAGAAGTGCAAATCATATATACAAACCTGTCTCATTCATCACTCTTTCCATTAGTGAAAATCACATCAAAATCCGTCGCTTGGAGGTTTAGGAGGAGCTAGTGGATAAACAGACACAGAAGCGAAAATCGATTTTGTTGTAAAAATTTTGTGGAAATTCATTTTTCCTCACAATAAATAAAGAAAAGTGCTGCCTTCACTCCTCTCACTCATCTCGTATCTTTCCCTCTACCGTTTGCTAGTAAATAATATAATATTCACACAACTATCACACAATGCCGTCTAGTACCAAGCTAAGCAGAGCTTGTGTTATGAGTACTAGACAACTGATAAACATACTTAAATATTTCTAAATACATACATATTATAGATAAATTACACCCAGACACAGAACAAATGATTATGCTCATCACACAAACATTTGTCCTGGGTGGGAATCGAACCCACGACCTCCGGTATATCAGTCAAGGCCACTAACCACTAGACCACAGTCCAGTCAAAGTCAAATAAAATGTACTTTTTTATTACTTCCAGGGGTAAAAGCTCTGCAGACGGAGGAGGGTAACTTCGCAGCAACGCTCTCGGGTTGCGAGTCGGACATGCGTTTCGTTTACTGTGCGGCGTGCATTAGTTACATGCTCAACGATTGGTCGGGCTTCAACATTGAAAAGGCTACTGATTATATTATCAAGTCTATTGTAAGTAAAACAAGTTTTTGTTTTTCAAATAATTTATTATTTATAAGGAAGAGAGCAGTGGTGGCCGAGTGGTAACGGCCCCGACTTACGAGTTGTAGGTCGCGGGTTCAAACCCAGCCAGGCGCATTACTTTGTGTAATTTATTTCATCAAACACTGCTCTCAAAACGGTGAAGGAAAACATCGTGAGGAAACCGGTATGTCTTAGAATCAAAAATTCGAAGACATGTGACATCCACCAACCCGCACTGGAACAACGTGGTGGATTACGGCCCATACCCTCTCCTAGAGAGGAGAAAAAACTACATGACAGATTTTAAAAATTCTTTTACTATTAGAAAGCTAAATCTTTACTGAGCAACATAGGCTATACTTGTTTTGAGATAATTTCCTATTATCACGTGTCCAAAGCCGCTTGTAGCAGCTATATTAGTATAAAATATTATAGAAAAACTAGCTTCTGCCAGTGGTTTCGCTCGCGTGAAAGTAGGATTTCCCCATACAATTTTTGGAGCCCCGTTTCATCCCTTTAGAGGGTCAATTTTGGAAAATCCTCTATTAGTGCTCATCATGAAATCATAAAAGGAAACCTTGTGCAAAATTTCACGCTCCTAGTCCCAGTACTTTCGGCTGTGCGTTGATATGTCAGTTTGTTTTTCGTTTATACCGCGTACATCGAAGGACTGGAACAATTTGCCTGCTGCGGTCTTTCCGTCCAACTATAATTTAGGTGTCTTCAAGGCTAGAGTGAATAGGCTCTTAATAAACTAGTGCGCCTCACCATCAATGATTGCATCACTGCTTACCATCAGGTGGGATCGCAGTCAAGCACTGGTTTAAATCAATTAAAAAAAAAGTCAGTTTGTCCTTTTATATACCTATATATATAGATAAGCAAAATAGGCAAATACCCAATAACCAAGTTACACCTGTACCTATATATCTGGAAAGCAGTAAAACCTGTTTATGTTATCGTGCATTGAAAGACGCGAATTGTACATTCATTTTAATGTCACACATAAATTATTATTCGTGTTCTGTGAAATGGTTTTTTCTATTAAAATAATATTTCCCTGTCATTGGACAACAGGTAATTTTTTTTCAAATTAATTAAGTTAATCTGTCTCTGTTTTTGGTTGGGTGACCATCTCAACATATGGAGATACCTCTTGGCTACGGAGTTATCTCGATAGCACGCTAAACTATTAGTTCATTTGGGTGTCATTTGTAGACCTTTGACGCCACGTATTTTCCCTATAGATAATGTTTAAAATTGTAAGCATGATTGCGACAGTTTGCGTAAATTTTTCTTTCTTTCTGGGCTGTCAGAAGCCAGGAAATCCGATATAAGTCTGGTCTTGTCTTGTGTTTGTCTTGTCTTATCCTGTTACCCAGTTATTGGGTTGTGGAGATCAGATAAGCAGTCGCTCCATGTAAAATATTGGTACTCAACTGCATCCAGAACCCGAAAACCGATCCCAACATAGTTAGGAAAAGGCTGGGTAGATTGATATAAATATTAGATTTCAACACAAAACTCCAATTTTTGACTGTCGTCTCTCCATAGAACATCTTCTATTTTGCACCACGTGCTCTGTCACCTGTTCACGTAGGGATGTATACTGGGCCAGCCAAGGATTTAAATATGAAAAAAAAACTTCTTTTGTCATTGACACGCTATGAATAACGAATTCATATATAATCAACTTGTGTTTTTAATTACTATCAAATACAAACAATCATGCCTTTGTGCTGTCACAGTCAAACTTTTCATAAAGTTTGAAAGTCGGATCTGATTTTTGATTCTGTTAATTAATATATTATAATCGTTTTTCACAGGGTTACGATTACGGCATCGCTCAGTGTCCCGAACTGGAGTCCCACGGAGGCACGACCTTCTGCGCACTAGCCACGCTAAGCCTCACGAACCAACTAGACAAGCTATCAGAACAGCAAGTGGAAGGCTTGAAGAGATGGCTCCTCTTCAGACAAGTTGATGGCTTCCAAGGCAGGCCTAATAAACCCGTTGATACTTGTTACAGTTTTTGGGTTGGGGCATCCCTCAAAATACTGGACATGCTACAGTACTCCAACTATGGAAGTAATAGAAAATATGTCTATGAAACACAGGATACAGTCGTAGGTGGGTTCTCGAAATGGCCTGATACATGCACAGACCCCATGCACACGTACCTAGGCCTCGCTGGACTCAGCTTAATAGGAGAAAGTGGACTCCTAGAAATAGAACCAACTTTAAACATCACTAAAAGGGCTTATGAACACCTCAAATCTTTACATCAAAAGTGGGAGCGTGAAACACTCTGCATTTTATGAATACGTCTTTGAAAGTGTCTTGAGAAACTGGTTTCCTAATTATGAATTACGATGTTCAATGTTTAATTGAGAATGTGTATGTTTGTATATGGCGTCCGATTGTAGATAGCACAAGTTAGCCTTTCAAAGTCAAAGTGTAAGTCAAAAGTTTTTATTTCACATAGGCCTTCATGGGCGCTTATAAAACGTCAGAAGCTAGTGCACTGTGCCTGAATACTAAAGTACGAGTCCAAACACAAATGTATAAAAAATAGATTTAAAAAAAACTACACGTTTTAGGGATTTCGCCCACTTTACCGTACCATACCATGACCGAGTCAGGAACGTGTCAGGTAAATAAAATATTCTTTGTACCGAAACGTATGCGATTTTATCCACCAGACCGTTCCGTCACCGATCAACATGGTAACCTTAAATTTTGCCGGTGCCGGTACGTTCCTTGCATGGCACGCGACGTCACCAACCCGGTGAGCATACTGGGCATGATGACCTTTTTAGGCCCGTTATATCTCGACGTAGTAATAATATTATATGTATTTTATATACGCTTTCTGACGCGTGAGCTTTACATAATAACACAGGTGAACTGCTAGGTACAACCTTAAGAACGGAAACTGATACACGCGAGTAATAAAACCTCTTATTATATACCCCTTATGATACGGGGATAATACGCGGATGATACGCGGGTGATACGCGGATGATACAAGAATACCACAGTCACTAATCCATTAGGAGTGTTGTGCTTCTTTCTGTGCTTGACGTTCCTAGCATGGTCATATTATGATACGATGTAGTGGTCAAAATCCTTAAAGTACCAAATGGAATTGTTAATTAGAATCGAACAAATATTGTTAAAGCGCAAAATAAATAATTTGCGCTTGTTGCCTTAATTCAAAACGTATGTTCATAGTTAGAAAATAGTTTCATACCAGTCTCGTTTACCCTGAGGCCTTTGCTCCTCGATTCACTAAATGCATTTAACACTAAACTTATTTAAGTTTGAGTCATTGTGGTGAAAGGATAAGTCAGCTAAACTGCCAGTCTGGCCAAATAGGTTATCTTTGACCCATCACAAAAACAGTGCCAGTGTGGAGCCCCTTCACAGGATATGCGACACCTCCTTTCCTGCTCATCAAGCATAACCACCTTCCACGACTTAAGGTAAAAGTGCTAGGGAAGGCCACGAAATTCAAATTTTCTTAAGTTTTTTGAATTTAGCAGATCAGTTTGAGGTTCTATTTTCATAAAAATAAGATAATATGATTTGCGACCGTAAGGCCGCGTTCACACTGTCGTAACGGTTAATTTATCGTCGTACGACTATCGTCTCTATCTTTTATAACCTTTATAACGACTGTTTGATGTCAATTTTTTTTATCGTTTATCGTCTCTTGTATCTAGCTGTTCCTTTTTTTATCCTTTAGCGACTCTCTTATCTAGCTGTTCCCATTAGATCGCGACGATTTTAATCGCTTCACGTCAGTCGTTTTGTCGTTTACACATCAATAGCAAGCTACACAACACACAGCTGTCAATTTTTTATCGTTTTACGACTGACGTGCTTGCCGTTCCCACTGTAATGACAATCTTTTATCAACGCAAAATAGTCTTAAACGACAGTTATACGTGTTGTTCTATGTGTGAACACTTCCATTTAAATATATATGCCACGACACATAAAACTACACGATTATCTGTCGTCACGACAAAGTGAGCACGCGGCCTTACACATATTTATATACGGAATTATAAATCATTAAAATCATACAACTCTCTCAGCTCGTCTTACCCTGTTGAATGACTTTCATGAAATAGGAAAAATACTTAAGAAAATTTGAAATTCGCAGACTACCCGCTTAAAAGAGTCCAACAACAGCTATCCAGGGCGGCTAAATAAATATTGGTCGACAAAAATTTGAGTCAAATCCACACGAAAGATGAAGACTAAACGCATTTAAAACATCATGCTGTCTTTATCATCTTCAAACGATTTACTGAAATAGAACGATGTTATTGACGTTTAGAGTCAAATGCATTTAGTTATTTATAAAGCAAGACTTAGGAGATCTAAGAATTTAAGTTACCTACCGAAATTATCGTAATATAAGTTTATAAAAACGTTCATTATGCTAAAGTATTATTACTGTTGCATAATTATTTTGTATAATATTAAATTTGTTAGTACTTAAAGTAATGTTTATGAATACTAGGTGCTACTTGAGTAGGTATGGGGTACCTAACGATGTCATGAAAGGACAACGAGTAAAAAGTTAGTGTTATAGTACAATATAAGAATTTCCCGTATCGTGCCATGAGCAGTTGAGTAGTTAGGCGTTTATCAAATTATTGCACAAAATGTAATTTTAAGCGGTTTTTATTGTAACAGATGATGTAGGTAGGACGCAGGCACATTATGCGGCGAAGGAGAAATGAATTTTCGTAATCCTTTTTATGTATAATTGGATCCTCAAAAGATTTGCAGGTGAGATAGCGGCCAAGCGCAAACCTATCAAGAATAAAAAAAAAAATAAAAAAAAATTGCCTCTTATCCAGTGTACGGACGACGATTTGACAGTCGTTTTTTTTTCGTGGATCTAGAGACGTTCCCAGTGTTGATACAAAATAGTTATCAAAAATATCCAATAGTTTAGACACTACAGCTAGTCAACGATTGTCAAAACACATATTCGGCCCATCACTAATAGTTGGTTTGAAATAGTCTTTTTTTATAATTCAATATTTGAAATACCTCTGCTCTAATATTGCAAATAATGTCATTTATCGTCGTGTTATTATTTTCATCTCCATCCTGTATGTATCAGAATCGCTCGAGATATTGTTTAATTCTCTAAAAAGTCTCTACCACATTTTGTTTGTTTAATTTTACACGACTGCTTACACCAAAAAGGAGTATACATTATGTGTGTACCTATGTAATTAGCGTATATTCAATAAAGGCCAAAGTGGAGCTAATTACCGTAATTACAAACACAGACAACTATTAAAACCGTCGCTATATAGGGTGTCGTCAATTATTTACCAACATCAATTATTTCGGTGGTCACGTCATTTTGTAACTGCGTCCTAATTCGCCAACGGTCAGCAATTAGTATCGACCAATAGTATTCGAATTTAATGTGCATTCGTTATTTTATTGGAGGATCAGATATATCAAGAGCTAAGGTCTAGCGGTTTTTACTGCCGTTTCGAGAAACTAATTTATTGAAGAGTTTGATATCGATATTAGTCTCCGTCATATACAGGATCATAATATATTAGTAAGAAAAACTCTGCAGACGTGATGGTCATCGATGTTTAATGAGTACATGTGATAATAGATAAATAAAAATAATAAATTCAAGTAGCCTATAGTTATTTGCCAAAACAGTCATACAAATATTTGTTCCGTGTGGCATTCGAGCCCACGACACGCAGCGTAGCAGCCAATCGCTCAAGCACTGTGTATACCGTGCCTTATTATGATTTGTAATATAGTCATCATTAATTAGCAAAAACCGTCGCGTCTTTGGAGTATCGATAGCTAATTTATTTGATCCTTTATAATATAGACGCAAATTGACCCAGCATGTAGAGTCTATATTCTGGGTCAATTTGCATCGGTTATTTCTAAGTCTATACCTAATTATGGGCTGGATTCTGGTAACTTGAAGTAAAAATACGCTAGTTAAAACCGCTAGTGTGGTCCAAAATGACCGTTTAAAAATAATAATGAAGTAGTAAGTACTAGAGTAGTCACATCTAAATAGTTTTACAGTCGCAGCAAATCTGGTCAGAACTTTAAAAAGTTCACACCAAAGCCTTATATTTTGTTAATTTGTTGTAAGAACCAGTGTTTTACTCTTGTTCTTTGTAATTATTTTACGAATACTGGCATATATTTATTTTGTATTTATTTTCGTAGTTATTCTAAATTTAACTTATGAACCTGTGAAATTTTATCATAGTAAAGTTTTTTTTTTTTTTTTTCTATGTTTTTTTTAAGTCATCTCGTCTGTTATTATTTTGCTGTCTGTATCATTGAATATTTGAATTTAATGTTGAGTCAATGTTGCAAACTTCAAAATAGATTTTTTATATAATGTTTATATGGAAATATTCAGCGAATTTACATTTACAATGATTCGTTGCGTCTTATTCTTATGTCTGACGTGAGAATGAAGATCTTTTAACCGAGAATTATGTTATTAAAATTAGGATAAAATATTAAATTTTGTTCCGAAGCATTTACAGTATTCCGTGCCTTTAAAATTATTACTAAGGTATCGTTCTATGGTAGGTGCCAGATACATTGGCCATAAAGTACATTGACATTTTTATTCGTAGATTCCATGAACAATAACAGAGAATCGTATTTAATTAATCTAAAATGTAAAGGATCATGGTAGATTTCAATTAAGACCTACTATCCACGGACGCGTAGCTTCATAGACGCGTATTCGTAATTATACGCTTGGTGTACGCCTGCTCACAGCTTACATACAAAACTATGAAACTCTGGTCGCCGCTTCGTTTGTATATAAGCTGTAAGCAGGCGTACATCAAGCATATATAAAAGGAGAAACTGTCTGACTGACATATTAACGCACAGCCGAAACTACTGGTACTAGATAGATAGATATATTCTTTATTGTACACCAAAAATACAAATTACATTAGGAACTTAAAATTAATAGGGTGTATTTCCATTTTTGAAAATAAGTCTGTTACTCAATAAATATAGGCAGGTCATTGTACTTTATGGCAAATTTATTTGGCCCCTACCATAATATCCGGTTTATGGTATCTGATTTCAAGTTAATTTATTACTCAAGGCTAAATGTACGCACACTTTGCAGTTAAGGCACCTATGTTGTAGTATGTATGCTTGCTTTTACGCTTGTTAACTTGTTAAGTCTATAGCTCGAAATACACGTTTTGTAACTTGTAAATTTAACTGTGGTATGGAATTCTAAGATACATTTATACTTTTTTAAGTGGCTTTTATCGGTTTTCTATAGTTAATAACTAATTGTATTTCACAACAAAATTCAACAATTCCTTTTGCAGATTATTCTCTTGGTTTAGTTGCATCAAGTCTTGTAAATTGTTTAGTAAAATATTTCGTTATTATGTCGATACAAACCTTTACTGACATTGTGTGCTTTAATCCAATTATCTTCCATTCTGGGTTCCCATTGCTGGACTCGGGCGTCATCTCTATCTAACTAGCTTTCATATTGTCCAATTGTAGACCAAAGACTACCCTTAAAGGACTGGGCACGTCATAATTATGGCGGTAAGTCCCCTCTTTGAGGAGTGGTTGGAAAGGCAACACGGCGTCCTCACCTTCCGCATGACGCAGGTTTTCCGGACATGGTAAGTTCGGGAGGTTCCTGCACCGGATTCGTGCGGAAGAATCGCCCGGGTGTCGCCATTGTGTGGACCCCCCGAAGGACACGGTGGACCATACGGTAGAGGTGTGCCCCGCTTGGGCAGAGCGCCGCCGTGTCCTCGTGGGGGCGATCGGCGACAACGATCTGCCGCGCCTTGTTTCAGGCCATGGTCCAGAGCGAGGAGGAGCGACAGGCGGTCGCCTCCTTCTGCGAAGCAGTAATGCTAGAAAAAGAGGCGGCCGTACGCGTGAGGGAACGGCCGTCTCGCTCCAGCCGCCGGAATTCCGATCCCGATTTCCAGCCACCGAAGGCGCGGGCTTGCGGACGGTGAGCAATGGGTAGCTCGCCGTCCTACCGTCTGGTAACGTCCGAACCGAGCCCAAGTCGTCGACGGCGCGTAGTGTTCCACGCACGCCTCAAGATGTCAGCAAAACCGTAGGTAGGGTCCCAGCAGGGTCGAAGCCTACTGGGGCCATGGGTGGTGCGAAAGAGAACCTCGGGGCCCTGGAACGAAGGCAAAGAAGGAACAGGAGTGGGTTTTAGTTAGTAATAATCTGACAAGTCGTCTCGCCCCGCCCAAGGGCGGGAGATGTCATTGGATGATTTCCTACCAAAAAAAACCCTTAAGGACTAAAAATTTAGCTCGTCCCGCCATCTTTGTCTTGGTATGTCGCGATTCGAGCGTTGATCGTTGAATGTGATCCATTCGGTGATTTTTCATCCTTTACAACGACCGGGCGACCTCTAGTGGTCGCCTCATGTTTGAACTAGCGCACCAAAACAATTCTGTCAACTAGCCGAGGTACGGGGAGCGGGGTACTACGTTCTGATTGGGAGCGGGGTACTGCGTTCTGATTGGTCGAGACATCAGACTGATAATCATATGTGTTGACAGACATGCGTCGCCTGTTATTAGACGTCTAGTGGCTGTAAGGTCGTCGATCCTTTGTAATAAACTTCTTATGAAATTTCAACAAAATTCAATGAATCATTCACTCTATAATGAATATCTCAGCGAAAATCAACAGTGACTGGTAAACTGTAAAATGCCCAACAAACGTCTGGAAACCAAATGCGGGCTCGAATCGCTGGCCCATTATGAAAATAGTTTTGCTTTATTCGCTCGTTTTGGAAAGAAAGGTAGGAAAATGGTTTATTGTCACAGAAAGTGCGCTGAATGTAGAGGAAATCAGAAATCAGGAACGTTTATTTCAAATAGACCAATTACAGGCATTTATGAATTGTCAAAATGTCGGTCAGTCAAAAAAAAGTGAAGCTAAATTGCACGTTCCAAAGCGTAGATCTCTATGGAGAAAGAACGTGCAAGAGAGGGAGAGGGGAGATACGATTTTACGAAAATATACTGCGCGTACTCTGCCTGCACCTACTTATGTCACAAAGGTATGCATGCTAGCTATGATTATGCAAGATATATCAATCTGCGTTGCCATCCCAACTCTGTTGGCGCCGGCTTCCAGTCCGGCTTCAGCGAAATACCAGTATTTTATATGAAGCGTCCTGATAGACGAATTACTTTTTTGTTACTGTTCCCGACAAACGCTAAGTGGAGAAGTCACACGACAAGTGGCGTGACAGGTAATGTCATTGCCAAACTTCAGTCCGTTTGGCGGGAACGGTAGCAAAAAGTCATTTGTCTAATAACCCCCAATTTCTAAACATTTGAAGTTGAGTATTTCTCAAATTCTAGCCTGAAAACCTGTCAAAATTGGGCACTAAATAAGGGTTTGAGACGTGCTTAACTCAATATATTCAATTCAGACACTTGCCTTAAGCCGCTGGCCTAAACAACTCAGTAACAGGGTAACACAAAACGTGCCTTTGTGCAAGATCGAGCATAAATAACTGTATTTACGTCTTATCCATCTAAACTAAGTACTTATTTTTGCTCGCTTTCATTTTCCGCATAATTATTAATCTTTTAACGTACATATCTCATTTACATATTTTCCTTAAAGTGTACATCGTTTGCTTTTAAAACCAGTCGCCTATCAACTGCATATCTTGTTAATAGTCAGACGCGTAGCGTGGACTAATTTAGACGTGGGCGAAGGCGCGCGATCGAGGCCTTTTTCTTTTATAAATTCGACAACAAGACAACGACTGTCGAAACAAAGTGTTCGACCAAATCGTCGCTTACAATCGTCTGATTGTAAGCGATGGTTGTTAACCACTATTTGCTTAAATAGTGGAAAAACGCGAGCCTATCAATTATAAAAAAACCCCTTGTTCTTGAAAAGCCCTCCCTTGCGCCAGGCCCCTTTGAGTGCGAGGCCGTGGGCGAGGGGCAGCTTCGCCCACGCCTTACTACGCTACTGTTTCTAGTATAAACCCGTTTACCGTATGAGGAAAAAGGAATGAAATAAAATAAGGGCGGGTTATCCAAAACCTGTATTTTGTATGCAGAAAGCGTCAGGCTTGCTACTGCACGCTCTGTAATATCTACTTTTGCATCATTATTATCGATATACATCAAAAGCAGGTTGTTGGTATGCGCATCACTTGAAGATGGCTGGACCGATTTGAATTGGATAGCCTACAATTAAGTACGTAGTATTATTTTTGTTTTTATTAAATTAAGCCCAAGTATATTCCTGCTGGACACAGTTCCTTCAGTAGAATACATTTATTTTAAAATATTTTATTTCACATAGGCCGTACACGTTTTACAAAGTCGAGACAAATTCGCATGTACAGTAACCGGCCGCATAATAAATATGGCACATCGCATTTTAGAATAATGTTCGTCTTTACAGTGCCTCAGAGATTCTGAATCTCTGACACCCAGTGTCGCGAGACGCACAGGACCGGTAATTATGGCGACACTTGGGGAGGCGGCCTATGTCCAACAGTGGACGGTCTTTCAACTGAAATGATGATGATGATTGCATTGTTTGATCGAATTATGAATGTCAATGTGATCAATTGACATGAGTCTGATTTAGACACGTTATCGTTGGTTTTCGATCCATAAAACCGGGTTGTCTCCTTTAAAAACGGAATGAGCTATTATATATTTATTCCACAATAACCCACACCAGTTATTTTAATTGCATTGTTTTGGTAAAGGTTTGTCACTAAATTGAAAGGAACCATGATAATATTACCTATTTATGTTTTAAATTATGTGTAAAATGTTATAATACAAGTTTTATTGGAAAAAATTGAACTTGTAATTATGTCTATTTTGAGCATTTATTTCGATTTGTTTTAAAAAATTATGAAATATAATGAAAGTTAAAATGAAACTTTGTGTTTTATTTACCCCAAGTTGCACATCGAGTTTCCTACCGACCTTTTTAGGGAACCGAGCCCGAGTCGTTGACGGCGCGTAGTGTTCCACGCGCGCCTCAAGGAGATGTCAGCAAAACCGTAAGGGCCCAGCAGGGTCGAAGGGTACTGGGGCCATGTGTTGTGAAATAGAACCCCAGGGTCCTGGAACGAAGGCAAAGAAGGAACAGGAGTGGATTTTAGTCAGTAAAAGTCTGACACGCCCTCCTGCTCCGACCAAGAAGAAGAAGTCAGAGACGCAAGAAGTCATTGGATAATTTGCCACCATTAAAAAAAGGGTATCAGTGACCTTTTCGAATAAACCTGCAGTCCAAGCAACACCCGTCTGGGTCGGATGATCCTCCCTTTT
Organism: Mythimna impura; assembly: GCA_905147345.3. NCBI lineage: Eukaryota > Metazoa > Arthropoda > Insecta > Lepidoptera > Noctuidae > Mythimna > Mythimna impura. The sequence goes on along the minus strand of LR990356.1, from coordinate 12,529,758 downwards.
CAAAGGAGGTTTGCGGGACTTTACTCTGTTCCGATTACCTCCAAACTGGATCACGTCGGGGTCACCAGTTTGGGGGTATGTGGAACAGAGAGTAAAGTCCCGCAAACCTCCGTTGAAAAGGGAGGATCCTCCGGCCAGACAGAGGTTTGCGGGACTTTACTCACAAAGACTAAAAATAAAGGGTCGTGATGGCCCAGTAGTTAAGGCACCCGCCTTTCATTCACGAGGTGGCGGGTATGAACAAATACGAAAGTGATTTTTTTAATTGTATGTACTTTTCTTAGTTTATCTAGGACATTATTGACGCCCCGAGCCTCGGAAAGCAAGTTAAGCTGTTGAACTCGGTTGCCATTAGTAGATCTCTGACAGTCGTTAGATACAGGTAGTTAGACGCCAATTTAGTCTGACCATCAGTCAATCCGAAGAGTAGTGTTTCTCAGTAATTGGGTTGTGGAGGTCTGTTATGCAGTCGCTATAAGTAAAACACGGGTACTATTCAGCTGCATCTGGTAAAACTGGAAGCCGACCCTAAAAAGTCCTAAGGATAATAATATAATATTTCACAACTATCACACAACGCCGTCTAGTCCCAAGCTAAGCAGAGCTTGTGTTATGAGTACTAGACAGCTGATAAACATACTTATATATTTCTAAATACATACATATTATAGATAAATTACACCCAGACACAGAACAAATGATCGTGCTCATCACACAAACATTTGTCCTGGGTGGGAATCGAACCCACGACCTCCGTCATAGCAGTCAGGGCTACTAACCACTAGACTAGCAGGCCAGTCTAATATGATAAATAGTTATGATAAATTAAATACCCACCGTATTGTGATATCTACCTACTTTACTACGCAATTGTCAATTACCAAAGGACTCTGTGGCAATTGTTCTACAATTAAGATGCTATATAAACTTTATTTCCTCATTGTCAACAGCTTGTCAACAATGCCTACGTGGATACATAAAATATTTAAGTACCTATTCGATACAGATAAATAAATATACCTACAAACAATAGATATATATAAGAGCAAAATTCAACTACTAGGGTCTTATCTATCTCGCTAGGCCCACGGGGGAATTTTTGTAAGGGATATCGTGGTCCTGGAGTGCTAAGGGCAATTTTAGTCAGTAAGTCTGACACGCTATTTCGCTCCATCCTAGAGCTTGAAAAGATATTAGATGATTTCCCACCTCAAAAGAAGGACCTAATATAAAACTAAGCATCTAAACAAAATAAAAAAAACCCGGGCAAGTGCGAGTCGGATACGCGCACTGAGGGTTCCGTACAAACTTACATATGAAAACAGTTCAATTCCCGAATTAAGTTACGAAGATTTTTCCGAATCGCAAACAAAGTTTTTTTTTAACGTAACGTAACTTACCAATTTTCAACAGTATAGTTTTTATAGTTTCGGAAAAAAGTTGCTGTGACATACGGACGGACAGACAGACAGACATGACGAAACTATAAGGGTTCCGTTTTTTGCCATATGGCTACGGAACACTAAAAACCATTGAGCAGTTTCCGCTACAAGGTTGTAGGATTTTTTTGGACATGTGAAATTTATTTTATAGTTATTCAACCTTCAACATTCTATTTTTATATTTATTCATGAGTGTTGTTAATTATAAGGATTTTGTTGTATGTTCTTTTTTCTTTTATCTATATTTTTGACTATCACTTAAAATTTGATCTATAGTGATGTTTATTAATTATTTCTCTATTTTATTTTCTACACAATCTATACATACCTAATGTATAAATATAAAAGTGAAATACCACTCACTGATATACACGAAATCTCAGAAACTATAACACCTACAAACTTACGTTTAAATAATATATTTTATAAAGTTATTACTATAAATAATCTGTACATCCTACTTTTTAATGATGTGTACCCTTTTTTACAATTTTTACTTAAAACTGAAATATATAAAACGTACAATAATAATTTTCCTGTGTGGACTACTCAATATTTATTAATAACATAGTGTTATGTAATAATATAAATAAAATACATAAATAATAATAAAGCGCCTGCACGAAATGTAACTGCAACTTTTTACCTGACGTATTTTTGGTCGTCAAATAATTCAGGCGTAGAAAATGTTAAAAATAAAAGAAATGATTTTGTAAAGAAACTAATAATATCTTCGTCACTTATTGTTGATTTTCGGAGGTACTAAATCGCGTACTAAATACTAGTTTTATCAGAATGCTAAAATTCGTTATAGTTTTGGCGTACAAGCATGGTCCCGCCATTATAAGCGGGGCCAACAATATCATGAAATTCCGTTACAAACATTTCAGGAAGGGTACAAAATAGTACTAAAACGTACTAAATATACGTGGTAGAATCTTTCGGATACAAGAGTTGGTCCCGCCATTATGACGTTTATTTTTTTTTGGCCTCGTAAATAATACGCAATTAAGCCTCTTTGAAGGGACTTAGAGAGATTAGCGTGACGGGCGGCGGTCATTACAATAGTTGCGTGGGTAAATACTAGAGAAAGTAGATATTTACTTATTGAGTTTGTAGTCTTGGGGAATAACATTAGTAACTCCTTGACAATGGTCTACCCTTCACATTTTTATCTACATTCACGTCGTATTTCCCGGATGACTGTAGTTATAAAATCTTTTGATTGGAAAGGTAAGGTTCAGGACGACTACGGTTTTTATTGACCGCATAGGTTAGCCGAGTCAATAGGTAGGTACCTAATGGCCGTGGTGGCACTGTGTGTATCTTGGTGAGTAAACTAAATAGATTTTACCTAGGTACCTAATATTTTCTGTAGTAGGTTTTATAAGGCTGGTCATCAGGTCTAGTGGTCAGTGGCCCTGACTGCTATGCCGGAGAAATCAAACCCACGACGGGTTTGATTTCAACCTAAGACAAATGTTTGTGTGATGAGCACGATCATTTGTTCTGTGCCTGGGTTTTGTTCTTGATTTTTTGGCACCTGAAAGAACTTTGGCCTATCTAGTCTCTATCTACCCAATAGAAAAAAAAAATAAACTTGCTTCTCCGTTGAATTCGTCAAACCAAAAAACAAACCAATCTGAAAACGTAGCTGAAACAAAAAGAACAAAACAATTAAGTGCTTGTTACACCATAGTAGATATACAAACGGTTCATTCGGTGAGCCGTTACGAGGTTGCTTCGTTACCTCGCCAAGTGCGGTCTACAGATACGTACGGAGCGAAGCTTGGCAGCCGGTAAACTAGACTTACTGAAGTATTAGTGAGCGCAGCACTATCTCTGCCGCACAGAGCGCCCAGCGTTCAGGCGGCAGACGGAGGCACGCAGAATAGAGGTGCCGAGGTGCGGCATTATCAGCTAATGCTTCAGATTTCACGGTTTCGTGCGCGACTGTAACTTCAACATGTTATAATATATTCATAGGATCCAAGTATTTTGATGGAAGACTTTCTAAATTGGAGTAAGTACTTTGGTACAAGCTTCGAAGTTTTTGAATCCTTCTCTAAAAGGAAATCACTGGTTTTGTATTATAAATACATTGGAATTAGCAAGAAAATCTACGAATGCTCAAAAGCTTAATTTACAAAACTAAGCAATGTATGTGTGTATCAAAAATTACCAGAATATGATATTTTTTATTGAAGGTGCAGTGGTTGAGCGATTACCTGCTGCGGTGCATGTTGCGGGTATGTTTCGCGCACGGAACAAATATTGTAAGGTCTACAAATTGAGCTGAGTGGGGCTGATGCATGCGTCATGCTCGTGAACGGGTGCCGTCAGTTGAGACTGGTCATCTCTTAGCTGCCATTGGCTTAATATCATTGCTATTTTTTAAGTCGTTTTTTTTTAATTATTATTAATATCTACATTATGCTCACATAATAGAAGCGACAAGAAATATGTAGGTAACCAAGATTTATGTAACTCATAATATGATTTAAAAGAGTGTCCATGGAGTTTCTTGCACGTTCGTCCATAAAGATCTACGCTTTGGAACGTGCAATTTAGCTTCACTTGTTTTTTTTTTTTGACTGACCGACATTTTGACAATTCAAAAGTGCTTGTAATTGGTCTACCTATTTGAAATAAACGTTTCTGATTTCTGAGATAGTTGTTCCGGGTCTGGTTGTCTTGTGTATGTGAGTTTACATGTTTGTGAACGTACCCACGATACATTAGTTATTCCTAGTGTCGGGCAACTTAAAAAAAAAGATATATCGATATCAGCTCATCTAAACTAACTTAATATGGTCTGCAATTGGCTTTAGAAAGAAAAGAAAAAAAAAGACTGGCCAAGTGCGAATCGGACTCGCACATGAAGGGTTCCGAATTACAATATTAATATTTTAATATATTACAATATTAATATATTAATATTTCAAAAACGGCAAAAAAATCACGTTTTTTGTATGCCTACTTAATTTTTTTTTTCTGTTTTTAGTATTTGTTGTTATAGCGGCATTATAAATTTAAACTGACTAGCTATCATGGTTCATGAGTTACAGCCTGGTGACAGACAGACGGACAGTGAAGTCTTAGTAACCCGTTTTTACCATACCCAGGGTACCGAACCCTAAAAAGAAAGAAAAATCATTTATTTACGGGACATGACGCAATCTTACAATTATAATCACTCTATACGGTAAATATAAGTTCCATCCGCGTAAAACGGCCGAACGCTCAGCATAAAGCCGAGGCTCTATGCATAATGCGACGAGTCCACAGCTCTGGTTTTCAACGTGAATCGGGGTGGCGGCTTTAGTTCTCACAGTATATTCTAATCGTAGGTATTTAATGCTATAAATTTTTAAGCTTGGATGTTAAGATATTTGTCATTGATCACGCATTCACGCCTCAACACTGCAGCACTTGAACGAGTTTTATTTAACCGACTTCAAAATGGAGGAGGTTCTATGTTTGGCTGAATATATTTTTATTATTTATTTTTAGGATCGTAAACATTAGGTACAAACACTGTAGTACAGGGTTTAAACTAAACATCTAAAAGATGAGAGGAGAAATTAAACATCCAATTTTGTTTTTGTAAAACTTTTACTAAATAAAAAAAAATATTTTGAGTGATGGTAATCTTTATTAGGACCCGTATTTTTTTTTTTTTGTTAACTGAAAAAGATGATGTCCGACAAGTGGCTGCCACCAATGTCGATACACATTAGTGCCCGTTTTATCGAGATTTCCGGTGATAACTGTTCGCATTTCTGTCGAATATTCTCTTTAAGGGCTGCGATTGTCTGAGGCTTGTTGCCACAACCCCGCAACTTCAAGTAGCCTCAAAGAAAGAAGTCTGGGGTGGTTAAATCGGACGATCTTGCTGGCCATGCGAAATCGCCAAAAAGGGTGATTATGGGACCAACTCGCAGCTCTTGCTGTGTGTGTGGTTGCACCATCTTGTTGAAACCACGTGTTCACCAAGCCCCTCTCCTCCAATACCAACATTAAGAAGTCGAAGCTTTTCACTAAAATTCGCAGTAGGGTTGGTCTGGTGATGTTGTTTCGTTCTCGACGACATCGGCAGTCACAGCGTCGATATTCTCGGCAGAACAACCAGTCCGGTGGCGGCCACATCCGGAGGGGTCTTTTGTGGTTCCAATCTATTCGAGTCGAGCAGCTAATGTTTGCTCAGTTGGCGTGATACGATTAGAAAATCGACGTCAAAATACACGCTGTGCTAACACTACCAACCGATTAATTATTATTGGTCAAAAGAATCGACACAATTATTCCATACGCTCTTGCGGAGTATAGCGTTCCATTGCTTGTCTGTTTATATTCTGCATCTGTTTTTTTTTTTCGGTGGGAAAATCATCTTATGATATTCACCGCTCTTGGGCGGAGCGGGAGATAGTGTAAGACATTTACTGACTAAAAACCCACTCCTGTTCCTTCGTTGCCTTTCGTACCAGGGCCGAGTCTTCCTTTCAGAATCAGACCCTTGGCCCCAGTAAATATAATGATTCTGTCTAGTTCACAAATACCAATTATGAATGACGTACGACGCCATTTGCAATAATTATAACATGTCTCGATAGAGTGATTAATTTTGCGCTACCTTGTATTATAGGTACTTTATTTTAACACTATTCAAGTACTACCTTAAGCTGTTGATCCCCGCATTAACGCCGGCGTTCACGCGCCATTGTCTTACTATTGTGTCTCTAATTACGCACTCAAAAGGTTAATTGATTAAAAATTAGCACACGGGAAGACCATGTTTTTGGTTTGGACATTATGGGATACCTAGTAAGAATAGCAATCAGAGATAGATTAATCGAAGAAAAATTATTATCAAGTAAATCGATTTTCAACAATGTATTGGTTTTGTATAGGGTTGCCATCCGTCCGGGTTTCCCCGGATTTGTCCTAGTTTAAAGGGCGCCCGTGGAGCGTCCGGGTGGGGTCTCATTTGAAGTCCGGGTATAGAGTTTTCAAAACATGGGACGCTTCCGCCGGGTGTCAGCGAGATTCGCACACTGCGCTGTGAATGTCGCGATTTACGGACTCGCTAGATATATTTTTACAAGGTTTTTATATCTGTAACTTGCGTTGTATTTTAAATCTTGTCACAAAATTCCGTTTAGTAACTCAAAGAGTAATACTATTTAAAAGTTGAAAAAAATAAGTGATTATATGTCCGGTATCTGAGCTCCAAAATTCGGGATTTTTACGCTTCTTGTCCTGGTTGATAGATCTTGGAGATGGCAACCCTAGTTTTGTGAAACTTAGATAAGTAGGTATTTCAACTCGTGATTCTATTTATATCCTGCAGAATACAACCATATCATCATTTAAAAAGTTCAAAGCACGCATTTTCCTTAAGATCAAGTTATTTTAAAAGTAAATGTTGTACTTACACTCGATTACTCAACATACATACATATCACAACATCTTCTGTACGTACTGTGGTTTTAGGACTAAGTACCTGCAGGGTAACGAACCCATCGGTCCTTAGGAAATCAATCTTTTGTAACTCGATTTATTACTGAATCGATTTTTAAGATTTCGATTTAAATCAATTTAAAAATCGCTTTTTTACTGTAGATGCTTTCTCGATGAAAATACTAGAATCACTATAAGGTGGCCTATAATTTTTGAGGAGTACCCTCGATTCCTCATGGATCCCATCATCAGAACTGGATTTTTCCTAGAAGAAGAAAAAAAATAAATTGCAAATCAGTCCTTAGACGGGTCGTTTATGGACTCCCAATACGTAGTAAGTAGAAAGGTAGGCGCGGTGCAATGACCAAAGATGCACGTGAAACCGCGGGGGACTGCTAGTCAAACTATAACACACATTTTGTGAGTATGTATTTTTGTTACTTCTTCACGCTCGAACTGCTAAACGGATTTCGATGAAACTTGGTATACGGGTAGACCATATTCTGGAATAACACATAGGATACTTTTTATCCCGGATAATTATGCCTTAGAATAAGTTTCTACTATCACAAGGGCAAAGCCGCTAGCAGCACTTAGTAGGTACTAAGCACCAGTGCACCACTAGTTTTTAATTAGTATGAATACTTAAACGGCTTATTAGAAAAGGTTTTGTTATTATTTAAGTAAAGTCAAATAATATTCATAAACTGCAAAGTTATTAGCGTTTATTTATATCCCAAAATGAAACTCTATGGAAATATTGTACAGGCTATTGATTATGAATGAAAACAACGGAAAAACACTGTGCGTAGTATTTTCTAGTAGCAATTATTGTTATGAATAAATGATTCAATTATGAATTTACCAATTATGACAAATTTTCGTGGACAATTTTGGGATTTCATTTTTTTTACTTTTGACTACATAAATATGATTAGTAACGGGTACAGAGAGAGCCCAATTTTTTTGTACTAATTAAAAAATAGGGGTGTATAAAACTAAAATTTAAACTGATATTAATACTTACGTGCCTATTACACCATTCGATATTCAGACAGTCTTAGTCTATATGTAGTGACCGGCCTGGTTGGTCTAGTGGTTAGTGGCCCTGACTGCTACGCCGGAGGTCGTGGGTTCGATTCCCACCCAGGACAAATGTTTGTGTGATGAGCACAATCATTTGTTCTGTGTCTGTGTAATTTATCTATAATATGTATGTATTTAGAAATATTTATGTATGTTTATCAGTTGTCTAGTACTCATAACACAAGCACTGCTTAGCTTGAGACTAGACGGCGTTGTGTGATGGTTGTGGAATATTATTATTATACATTTATTTATCTCAGCACCCTAAGGTCCTGGACTTTTGGAAGGCGTACGAGGAGCCGAAACCAACTCGCAGAGGCCCTTTTAGACGCTTTTAATGGAAAGTGGTACGAACCGGTGATTATCCCTGTACGCACTATGCTAGTGTATCCAAGGACAACCCCCGGTTGGTGGGAAACTATTGCGACATATTATTATGGAAAACTAAGATATAAGGCTATGGTTTTTGGAGTCTTCAGTGGACTGGTTACCAGGAAATATGTTAAGACTACGGCCCCTGCCTAAACAATGTTTTTAATATCCATCGACAAAAGGCAGGGGGTGACTTGCACACTCACTTATTATTATTATTATTATTATACAAAAGAGAAAAAAGAGCAACTTACGCCAATGTCGTGTAAAGGAATGAAACAGAACGATGAGATAAATAGATAAACATAGACTAAGACTGTCTGAATATCGAGTGGTGTAATAGGCGCTTTAGCAAAAATTGTATTATTGTAATATTATTATAATATACTATTATAAAGATAGAACACAAAATAAAACAGTTAAAAAATAATAAACGTTAGTTGTTACTATAACGATATTATCTAACCGACTTCCGAAAAGGGGGAGGTTTTCATTTAGTCCGATTTATAAAAAAAATAGTCTTTTTCGGCGATATGTTCGCCTAATGTGAACCGATTTTGACGTTTTTTTTTTAGTTTCAAATAGTTTGCCTGCCAGGTGGTACCATTGGTGAAGATCTAATGAAGAACTTCGGAGATAGACCATGGAATTCTTCAATAAATGACAGAAAATCTTCCTTGATGATTTCCCTCCTCAAAAATGGTACCTTACCGTTACTTACAACTTGCTCACTATTTAGTTTAAGCTGTGGAATACCAAAACTAAAAAGTGAGCTAAAATAAACATTTTTACAAATAAATACAAGCGACTTAAAAACAAACTAAAAAGTCGGTGTCAAAAAATAAAAAAAAAACAAAATCAGAAACATCGACTTCCAAAATTAATGTTATTTTGAATTTTTTGTTTTGTTTTTGAAGTCGTTGGAATTTTTGTGTAAAAACGTTTTTTTTTTCGATTTTGTCACAGAAAACTGAGTACCTACCTAAGTCTTTATTGCATATTATTATTACTTGTGTCATTAGTCAATAGAATATATACTTATAGAAATCAATAAGTATAATTACTTACTCGTAAGTATTACCTAATTGCAGTTATTATGACATAATTCACTATGACCTATCGCAAAGTATCGATTAGTATATAAGTATATCAATGTGATTAAATACCGATTATTTAAGTAGATCTAACGGCCACATTGTTTATATCTACACGTAATGGTATTCATTACAATATCATGTTGTGCTTGGTTTTCCCGCAAACGCATGCGCCACTTATTGCAATGAGGAAAACAGCGCGTACGAGGAAAAGTTATTGAAAAAACGTTCTTATGGACGTGGAAGAGAGAGCGGGGCAAGATGATGTATTGTGGCTTTGTTTTTTTTTCGCTATTGTCATCAATATTAGGTACTTAAAGTCTTTGACGTTTGTATAGATTTCGTCACCTTTTTCATCTTCAGTAAGTAAGTTTACACTATTAGTTAAAAACTATGAATAGAATAATTTAATAATGCTCATAACGTTTCCACTGCTAGCTGCCACCTTACAAGATGATGGGTTTTCCTTCATAATTTTCAGAGTCGTCGTCATTACCTACTTTGCTAATGTCCAGTAGTGGACGTTTTTCAAATGATGTTATGCCACAATTGCCTATACATATTCCTTTTGCTTCGTCCACCTTCATTACATCTGAGGACATAGGCAGACAAATAGACCCCGAATATCCTAGGATGTTGGGCTACCGACTCCAAATTCTATGATGGATCTCAAAATACTGATAACTTCACACAAAAATCTTATGTCAATGTCTGACACTTACTAAGTGACATTTTATAGGTGATACCAATTGTCGAAAACAAAAACATTCTTATTTATAAAACTCGCTAACCAAATGCTTAATTTGCATATTGGTTAGCGAATTCTAAATGCATATAATATACAGGAAAAGTTGTTTTAAGAACCACCTGTTTATTAGTTTTTAAAATTTATTTATTTTAAACACCAATTAGCAGGTTCATAGTTATTTATTATTGTAAATAATGCTCATCATGCTATGTGTGTGGGTTTATTTGTTACTCATTCACCCTAATTGGCTGAACTCATTTATTACATTTGAGTGAAAATAAAATGTGGTACCAGGATAGCTTATGTTTTGGATTAAAATAAGAGCTACGAGTATTATTTATAAAGACGGGAAGTACTAATTTAACGCGGGCGTAATTAATCATTTATAGAATTGACCGCATGACACCAGCGAATCCATACATTTTTGACTGGCCATACACACATGCCAGTTGCGGTTTTGCGAATACTACGCACTTTTATTAGCAGGGGCGTAGATACCACTGTATCAGCCGTATCAAAGACACCGGGCCCCCAGGCTACAAAGGCCCAGGCGTGTGCAAAAATTCGAAACATTTTATCCACAATCTTAAATTCTCTTATTGATAAGAGGCTCTGAGCGAATGAATAATGATTATATCTTAGGATGTTCCATATAGCTTACTCGCTAAAAACTTTTAATCCGATCCTAGCCCAAAATGTTCCAATTAATGAGCTCATTTTGAATAAAAAAATCCTATCCGGTAAGTCTGGCCATCTCCGTTGTGGTCTACTTTGCCTGGCCTGCTACTAGTTCTAAGCTAGTAAAACCTACTTTGTAAAAGACAAAAAAAAATCCTCAATAATTTTTGACACAGGCCTCAAAATTTGGGAAAAGTTACGCCACTGGCACTTAGCTAAGTACGCACCTGAACTTCATCACATTAATACACTCGTTCGTAATGTTTACGATGTTGTAATGTAATGATCAGTTTGGTAATTATTATGACTAATAACAATGGTAGACTAATTATTACAATACAGCTGAACTGAGTAAACTCTCAAATTGATTTCTATATATCTGTATCTGAATATGTAATGTAAACAGAAATAGGTATGCGCGAAAACAACCCTTCTTGGCAGTCGAATTATAAAGATGTACCACGAGCTCTCAAGCCACATAGTCCCTTGAACATCTGGCCGGAATTGTATGCACATACTAGCCTACTCCTCAGTAACAGCTGGGTCAATAGATTTGAAAAAAAAAATTACTCATTTATGACATTATCAACATATGATTTTTTCGTATGACTAATACTTTTGCAAAAAAAAAAAAAATAACAACATGATATTTTTTCACTGGTTTTCCCTACTCCTTTCATACGGCTTTGATCTTTAGAAATATGTTTACACAAAAAATTGCTGGTTCTGTGTTCTTCAGAATGTACTATAGCATATTTCAATCAATCAATATTTCGCAAAGAAAATAGTTTTAAAGGTTAGCGGAGCACTATGCGGGCGCAAGCGGCATCGGTAGTACGAGTATGTGTGCATTTTACTCCGGCCAGATGTTCAAGGGACTATACGCCTTAAGAGTCTTAACGCGATCCACTTGACGACCTAAACTGAACTGCTGTGGAGGTCCCGCAGCTAAACTGAACTGCTGTGGAGGTCCCGCAACTCTACCAACATGATACCTACAAAACGGATCCCTATGGTGCGACTTCGTCAGTCTGTATGGGTGCCGGCAGGACCAGTGCTATGGTGCAAAGACAAAATTTGCCCATCCCAAGAACATTTCCTCTATCGTTTTTTTTATCATTGAATGAACGGCCTTGTTCTTAAGAATATGCTAATAGGTTCGCTGAATTCAGTTTTTTGTATATTTTGCTAGCAGGGAGGAAAAATATATTAATAAGACAAAAAAAGGTAAGGTATACAGGTAAAGCTATTTTTTTATTATTGATAAATCTAAATAAACTGAAGAATACATACTGTTATTCAATTGAATCCAGTCAGACTGGAAAACGATTTCAACGTAGTTTAAAAAAGACTAGGAGGATAATGAGATGATACAGGATGAATTTTAATTTTGAAAATGAAACCTGTAGCAATATATAAAATATACCTACTCAGAGAAACCTTGAGCCGATTTTGTAATTAGTTTTAAGGTTATTGTAAATATCTGTCGTGGCCAGATCTTAGAATTGATCACTTCATGACATGGCCAACTAAAACTGGCCAGGCCCCCTAGCCAAGTTACAATCGTATCGTTCGCGCCGAACGCCTCGAGTAGGCCACGCCTCCGATTCCTTTGTTCTAACGTCATCTCAACGCTCAGTCACGTGGTCAGAACAAAGGAATCGGAGGCGTGGCCTACTCGAAGCGTTCGGCGCGAACGATACGATTGTAACTTGGCTAGGGGGGCAGATCTTTTAAACGTTAACGTTTGATGATATGTTAATCCCCGTTTATTTCATGAATGACCAATTTCTAAGATCTGTCTACGACATATCTATTGCTATATGAATAATTGTAATAGATCTTTACTTGAAAATATAATGGATCAGTTTCATTAAATCAAACATTTTTTTTTTTAATTTTCTTTGGTTCATTCGTATCAAGAATTTGGTCATTACCATATAATGGGTACAGTGTCTTTTTGTTGAACAAAATCATTGGTTCCGTACCTGGCTGGGTACGAAAATTATTTTTTTCAAAAACTTAATGATCTTTCATTTTATTATAGTTTTCATCAAAGCCTGCCACAAAGTAATATTGGAGTAATTTTCGCTATTTACCTCGTTTAGTAGACGCCTTATTTATTATCTACGCCTTTAAAGCACACACGTAAAACTCCCCCTGTTTAAACAAGTAATTAATTACTAGTAAAAGAAAACGAGATTTTAGAACAAACAAAACCACCCGATCTGGCTTTTGCGGTTAATACTACGAGGCACGTTTATGAGAACTATTCTCTTCAGATCAACAACAAGGAATATCTACTTCGGATACCTGTCCAGCCTACCAGTACCACAATAAGGAAAAAACAATAACTTGATCTACATAATGACTAAATGTCAACTGCGCAGTTTATTAACGGACTAGTTAACTCAAACCAGCCTCTTGATACGTGGATTATTCTTACTTTAAAATGGCTTAACCCTTTGGTGGTGGAGGGATGATACGAGTAACTTACCAACAAAGATTTATTTCATCTAGCGAATTTTTTTTAGTAAAACTATGAAGTATGTTTGTTGGATCGTTTAAAAGAATTACCGTGGCCATAAAACGCATAGGGCAGATGAAAGAACATAAGTGGGTTTAGTCAGTAAAAGTCTGACACGTTCTCTTGCTCCACCATAGAACGGGAGAAGTCATTTGATGATATCTCACCATAAAACAAAAAATGATTAGTTTTAGATATTTTAAGAATTAATTACTTTTACTGATAGAAAATGGCAAACCCCAATAAATGCATATTATTATGTTACGGTCATTTGAGCAAGAAAATGCAAATGATCGGATTCTAATAAATATAATAAATTGTAATTATTGAGCAATGGTAAATGACTTATGAGCTGTAATTCTTGGGTCTAAACCCAGCTAGGCCCATTACTTTGTACTATTTATTTTATTATTATTGTCCTCAAAACGATGAAGGAAAATATCGTAAAGAAATTGGTATCATGCCCGAGAGCAAAAAAACAATAGAAGACATCCACCAACTCGCAGGGGCCCATACGGTGGACATATTCCCTTTTCTAGAAAAATGCTTGCATTGACTTGACAGGTCCATTCAAATCTGTGTGGTTTTCATATGATTTGACCTTTTTTGCTGTATGGACTAGACTTTGACCTGAAGTTTGTTTCGGTGTTTCTTCTCAGGGTTGTCAGCTAGAAAACATCTAGTTTAAAATGACGCGCAAAAGTGTTTTTTAAAAACCAAACTGACTCCTCTCTAGAGAGGAGGTCTGAGTCATAGCAGTGGAAGAATTATTAGGCTGATTATGTGTGTGTATGCATTGTTAGGACACCTATTTATTTCAGCACCTACTCGTTTGATCACAAGTTTGTACAAGCATAGTTCGCGTTTGTAATGATTCGCGTATTCGCTTTACACGCCAACCGCGCGACCATTGCAGGGTTGCACGCTAATAATGAAACGAGTTGCTATGAACTCGAGTTACCTTAACTCAACGGTTACCATATAAATATGGAGCACAACAACATCGGTATCAGTTGAACGCTAACTGAACCATCAGAAGTACTTACTTGCGATCCAAGAAACCTCTTCATAAACCTCAAAATGTCGAAAAGCTACCAGTCAATGTTGTTGTTGGTGTGCCTCTCCTTCCTGGTGATCGTCTCCTCTCCGCAGAATGCAGTCCAAGCGGACGTGCACCTCGGCAGCTGTGTTTGGGGAGCTGTGGACTACACATCTAACTGCAACAATGAGTGCAAGAGACGCGGTTACAAGGGAGGGCACTGTGGAAGCTTCGCAAATGTCAATTGTTGGTGCGAACAATAGCATAACAATCAACCATACACGGCAAGATAGTGCGACACCCTCCGAATTGGCAGACTGTGATAATATTCCTGGTTTTTAAATTAACTTATGTTTTGTTTGTAATCCAGCACGATGTGACTTCAATTAAAATGTTTGTTTAAATTCCATTTCTGTTTTTATTTTTGTTTTATGGTTCCTTTGTGAATTTAATTTGGTACACAGATAGACCATGTCCTTTAATACTAGTTTTATTCTGGGAGTATGTTCCCATGGGATCATTTTTAGGGTTCCGTAGCCAACTGGCAAAAAACGGAACCCCTATGGATTCGTCATGTCTGTCTGTCTGTCCGTCCGTATGTCACAGCCACTTTTTTCCGAAACTATAAGAATTATACTGTTGAAACTTGGTAAGTAGATGTATACTGTGAACCGCATTAAAATTTTCACACAAAAATAGAAAAAAAAAACAATAAATTTTGGGCGTTCCCCATACTTAAAACTGAAACTCAAAATTTTTTTTTCATCAATCCCATACATGTGGGGTATCTATGGATAGGTCTTCAAAAATGATATTGTGGTTTCTAATATATTTTTTTTCTAAACTGAATAGTTTGCGCGAGAGACACTTCCAAAGTGGTAAAATGTGTGTCCCCTCTGTAACTTCTAAAATAAGAGAATGATAAAAATAATAAAAAATATATGACGTACATTACCATGCAAACTTCCACCGAAGATTGGTTTGAACGAGATTTAATAAGTAGTTTTTTTTTAAATACGTCATAAATCGTAAACCGCAATTTACCTTTCAAGTTTATACGAAACCCTCAGTGCGCGAGTCCGACTCGCACTTGCCCAGTTTTTTTTACTTTCACACAAGCGAAGCAGCTGGTGGAAGATAGTTGGTTTACAAGTAGGAGAAACCGGCATGTATTCTATTTTAGTGCATAACTCGTTTGTGTTCCAAGTCAAAATAGGCCATTCCGGACGGATGCAATAATGTAAAATTATATTTATTTTGCAAGTAGGTTTTAAAAATACTTTTACACGACAATTTTTTCTTCAATTTAAACTAGATGAGGCCGGTGTTTCCTAGCTGACTACTCTGAGAAGAAACACCGAAACAAACTCAGGGGTCAGTCACTTTTAAAGTGAGATGGATTTTTGAGGAAAGGACTACACTTGATTCCAGAAGGGCAATTTTAAAAATGCTGCATAAGCGAACATGTGGCTTTTGGAGGCGTATTGGGGTGGCATAATGTTGGACACTGTTAAATAAGAACCACACAATAACGAGAAACACCGGCTTCCAAAATTAAAGTTATTTTGATCCTTTCAAATATATTTTCAATAAAGAAAATTTTCAAATAATATATGTCCATAAACGACGGAGTTCTGAGGTAAAGAACATAAAAAAAATATAATGATAAAAAAATACAACCGAATTGATAAACCTCCTCCTTTTTTTGAAGTCGGTTAAAAATGACATTGTATTCATCACTGGGGTAAATACCGGCCCGATATGGAGAGGGTTGACGGTTTCACGATACATCAAAGAAGTGCTCGAAGAATATGTGAAGCCGCTTGTGTGGCTTAAGTGAAATTTGGTAATTTTACCCGTATGTTGAATTTTGTACCTTTCAAATGTATTTTTTACACTGTATTTCATATCATTAGAAAGGTAACGAAATAGTCTTTCAATTAATGTAGTTATTTTTTTAATATCTATTCACATTCATGACAATAACTGTTTCTACAAAAAAGTCATGATGTGCAATTTTTTTTCTCTCGAGTATATTTTACAGTGAAATAAAAAGAGTTTAGTACGGGCGTGGGTTAGTTCGAAAGAGTTGGTACCGCTACCCTAGAATGCAAAGGGCAACTAAAGAAACACGAATGAGTTTTAGTCAGTCCACCCAGTGCGAGAGAAGTTATTTCATGATTTCAAACCTCAAAAAAATAAATACAAAAATGAAATTGTATAAAATATTAATTAAAATTAAATAGTGGACTAACCATGTTCTTTTACGTACTAATCCTATCATACTATAGTTTCACGGATTTATTTTACGTACCTTTCGAATACCGTAATTAGAGACACAATAGAAAGACAATGAGAGAGCGAACGCCGGCGTTCGCTTGAGGTTTAATGAATAGAAACTATTATACCTACTTACTTTTTAGTCATCATCATCATCATTTCAGCCGACAGACGTCCACTGCTGGACATAGGCCTCCCCCAAGCGTCGCCACAACGAACGGTCCTGTGCGTCTCGCATCCATCGGACTCCCGCAACCGTTACCAAGTCATCGGTCCACCTTGTAGGAGGCCTTCCAACGCTACGTCTTCCGGTACGTGGTCGCCATTCCAGAACCTTTCGGCCTTTTGTTACTTTTTAGTAGCGACCCAGAATTATTGCGGGCCAGTTTAATATTGCAAAATAAAGTTAATCAAATAAACATGCATTCCGTTAGTCCGATGGAACGGCAATCCGTCTCGGTCGGTGTGAGATCAGGCGAAGGACCAAGGGCTTTGCGTGTTTTCCGATGCACCGGGGTGTCATACCATTACTTTCTAACTCTAGGCTTTTTTTAGGTGGGAAATCATCCAATGACTTCTCTCGCCCTAGGGCGGGGCGGGAGGGTGTGCGAGATTTTTTTATTGGCCAAAACCCACTCCTGTTCCTTCAGTTGCCTTTCACATTTTCTATCTTTTAATTAGTTTTATTTTTTATTACTTATCTACATTGTGCTCACATAATAGCAACAAGAAATATGTAACCAAGATTATATGTAACTCACAACATAATTTAAAAGAGTGTCCATGGAGTTTCTTACACGTTCTTCTCCATAGAGATCTACGCTTTGGAACGTGCAATTTAGCTTCACTTTTTTTTTGGACTGACCTACATTTGACTATTCAAAAGTGCCTGTAAATGGTCTATTTGAAATAAATGCTTTTGACTTTGACTTTTCAAGTGTTCTCGCACTTTTTGACAAACCTGGGAATTGAACTTAGGACCCCACGCTTGATCGTCGCGTTTGTAACGGTAACAAAAATGGAGTTTTAAGTTGAACTTCCGCTTTATTGCATAAGTCTCGTTTGGCCATATCATTGATGTAGGATTTCTATGATAATAAAAGGTCTAAAGAAAGTAGACCAAACGAGGATTGATATATCATCAAATGTTAACGCTTAAACGATCTGGCCAGTTTTAGTTGGCCATATCACGAAGTGATCAATTCTAAGATCTGGCTACGACATATATATATTAAACGTATTTATGTAGATTTACATAGTACACTGGATCCTACCCTCGAATGTGATATCTCTCTGTCACAGGTTCAAAGGTTTGCTGGGAGAAAACTCATTGTTGAGTTAAGCTCGCCTTTGTAATGAATTGTCAAATCACTGTGTTTAATAATAAGTTTTGAGTACAATAAAGAATTAAGAAAATCCTCAATATCTGATTAAATATAATAGGTACCGTAGGTCGTGTTTTTTTATAGTTATACCCTGGGGATTGCTAAGTCAGGAATGAATAGGTTACTTGTAGACAAGAGTGCGTCATCGATAACCATATCATTACTTACCATTAGAAGAATCACGCAATCCCATCAATATTAAATAAAGAATACTAACCTAAAGATAGGGGCAAACATTTAAAGCGACACCCAAGAAAAGTCATCATCATCTTCCTGCCTTTGTCCCGTTTTATTTGGGGTCGGCGCAACACGTTTTTTTCTTCTATCCTGTCCTGTTACTCGTCACGCTAGCATTAACTCCCATTTCTTTCGACACCCAAGAAAAGTGACACCTCCAAAACTAAAACTTGTAATTGGAAATGGAAAGTATTATGGAAATGAAGATCTCACAAAATTATCATGCCGGTGTCCATGTGGATCCCTCCCAGAAAACAGCGAGATGCTGCAATTGTAGGACTTACAAAACCAGTCGCCAACTTAATTGTAGACTTATGGTGACTAAAAAATCCTATACGATACCTACCAACCTAGGGAAATGTATTCTAATAAATCACTCTAAGCTGGCATATTCTTATTTCGATGCCTACTCTTTTGTTCACGAGTTCGTTTGAGCATACTTTGCGGTAAAATGCGAAGACACGCGTACTCGCTATCTGTTAGGATATCCCCACACGAGTGCCATTACTTCTGCTTGCTGGTTTAAACGTTAGTCACAAAACGAGTTGCTAATGAACTCGGGTTTACCCAACTGAACGGTTACCATATAAATACTGAGCGCGACGGCATCAACATCAGTTGAACGCTAACTGAAGCATCAGCAGTACTTACTTGTGCTCCAAGAAATCTCTCCATAAACCTCAAAATGTCGAAAAGCTACCAGTCAATGTTGTTGTTGGTGTGCCTGTCCTTCCTGGTGATCGTCTCGTCTCCGCAGAACGCTGTCCAAGCGGACGTGCACATCGGCAGCTGTGTGTGGGGAGCTGTCAACTACACCTCCAACTGCAACAATGAGTGCAAGAGACGCGGCTACAAGGGAGGGCACTGTGGCAGCTTCGCTAATGTCAATTGTTGGTGCGAACAATAGCATAACAATTAATCATACGTGGAAAGATAGTGCGCCACCATCCGAATTATTTGCACAGTTCCTAGTTTTTAAATCAACATGTTGTCGGTAATATATGTTATGTTTGTAATCCTGCACGATGTGACTTCAATTAAAATGTTTGTTAAATTCTATTTCTGTATTTTATGATTGTTTTATCGTTCCTCTGTGCCTCGGAAAGCACGTTAAACCGTTGGTCCCGCGGCTGTCGTTCGTGCATCTTTGACAGTCGTTACGGGCATGAATGCTCACGACCAGACGTACCAAGGGGGGCAAGGAGTATCATGTACGTATACATGAGTATCGTAGGGGCGTAGCTCATGTGGCAACCGTATAGGTTTCACTACCAATTACTGACTTGCAAAACTGGCATGTTAGACTTTTAAGGTTTATGTAATAAAAAGTTTAGTGAGGACTGACGTTTGAATGAATAAGAAAGGGAGACGTCAAGGGACGTCCATATATATTTGATATGTAAAAACATAATGAAAGTGCTATAAGATAAATAATAACATATAGAAGAACATAAAGCCTTTCATTTGAGCTGTCCACCCCTAACATTACCCAGGGCTTGGAAGCTAAGCTAGATGTCCCAGACGTGTGTGATGTAATAGAATAGAAATACTTTTATTCGGGACAGACACAGCACAACGGTTATAAACACAAAGTTAGGACTAGCGCGCATTGCCTTGCGGTTGATCGCGATGCGTTTATATGCGTACGGTAGAATAAAAGCATTCACGGGGCCGCGCACTGCGGCGAAAAAAATGCACGTTTTGTCATTCGAACTCCGGCTGTGGTGCTCACATGTCATAGTTATGGACTACTATGACATGTGAGCACCACATATACAAGAGTTACTATCTGGGTATATTTATTATAGCGTAAAAAAGGGATCCAATTAAGTATTAGGTATATCCCTTGACGACCTTAAGGCCTATGAAGGGCTTCTTCTTCCTAAGTTATAACGATTCCGATTGCAATTATTAATTCATTCATTTGACTGGCCTGTTGGTCTAGTGGTTAGTGGCCCTGACTGCTAAGCCGGAGGTTGTGGGTTCGATTCCCACCCAGGACAAATGTTTGTGATGAGCAATACTCCAATAAAAACATCGGCCGATGTGCGGCGCGATGATCAACGTCATGACGCATAATCGAGAGACCGCTGCACCGGCCCGGCAATTAATTAGATAGATAGATAGATATATTCTTTATTGTACACCAAAAATACAAATTACATTAGGAACTTAAAATTAATAGGGTGTCACAATGGGCGGTCTTATCGCTAAAAGCGATTTTTTACAGACAACCTTTGGATGGATTTGACAGAGAAGGAGAAAAAAGATAATAATAAGATAATTAGCCGTCACCTAGGACTAATACCATATTTATAAATAAATCTATGAAGCCAGTAAAAACAAAAAAGAAAAACATTGCCTTCTAGAAAATATTTCCAAGTGCCAGTAGGTAAATCATACTTACAAGAGATATTTAAATAAACTTACTATGTGATTTTTTATTGCAATTGAAAAGGAGTAGGATGGAAACAAATAAAAGTGAAGTAAAACCATGAAGTTCCTAGACACAGATGCAACGGCTCACCGCACCAAGCCCACCCACTAGCTACCCCCTTATAGCCAAGAATTAGGTACATAACTTAAAGGTGAGTTTTTATATTACGCGATAAAATTAGTTGATTAAAATAAATGATTAAAATTCAAAGAATGTCATTATTATATGTGTGATTAATTAGATATATTATTATATATTTTGAGTCATTATATTAGCCAGTTACTATTGAATTGTGTTTTCCAGGTGCGGGTGGTAATTGCATTATACTGAATCGTGTCCTCTAGGTGGTCCACACAACAGTGCCACCCGGGCGTTTCTGCCGCAAGAATCAAGTGCAGGAACCTCCCGAACTTACCATAAACTAACCGTACAACCTTGTTTTCGTTTCATCTAATGCTGCTGTTTTACTGTTTTCTGCACTAGCGTAGAAAAATGCACGAGCTTGCCCTTGTCACTATTTGTTGTATTTAACGTATCAGGCCGGGCGCTAAACGACCCCCACGAGTCGCTGGGTAGCCCCCGTATATTTAGTTCTTCATTAGTGTATTGAAAAATATGGAAACAATAACTTCATAAGAATTCCACCTCGGTCACAATGACAAACTTTCTCGACTTGTATCATAATGTACTATTTTACAAAAAAAAATAAAATACAACCGACTTCAAAAACAAACTAAGAAATACAAATAACTTTAATTTTGGAAGTCGGTGTCAAAAAACTAAGAATCGAAATTAGAAACATCGACTTCCGTTATTTGGCATTTTTAGTAGTCGGTTATATAAAGTTTTGTTGTAATCTATTTTTGTGTGTTAATTAACTGTACAACCGTGTATTTATTTCGTCTAGTGCTTTATTAAATGAGTACTGAGGCGCGCGTGGAACAGTACGCGCCGTTGACGACTTGGGGTCAGTCCGGATCGCGATCGGCCGATCAGCGCGATCGGCCGCCTCCTTTGCTAGCATTACTGCTTCGCAGAAGGAGGCGACCGCCTGCCACTTCTCCTCGCTCCGGACCATGGCCTGTACGAAGGCCCGGCGCGAGAGATTGCCGCTGCCGATCGCCCCCACGAGGACACGGCGTTGCTCTGCCCGAGCGGGGCACACCTCCACCGTGTGCTTCACCGTGTCCTCCATGTCAGCTAAGAGGTAAGAACTACACAATTTTAGATGCTTATTATTTAGTAGTTAATGTCTACTAAAAGATAGGTATACTAGACTTTCTGATATAACTCTCATAATATCTATCAGCTAGAACGTGCTCAAATGTCAGTGGGTGTGAGGATTGAGGGACCAGTTTTAATAATCGCTATCCTTAAATTACATCGATATTTCTCGTCCATTTCTTTTTTACGAAATGTTTTAAGATTCATACTAAAACTTTATGTAGAAAAAGAAAGATTTTATTTTTTAGATTCGGTAATGTTGACTAAGACATTTGTCTTTGTGAGGGACCACAGTTTTGTCGTTATATCTTTTTTATCTTTGGTACTTTGTGTTCTCAAATTCAGTAAATATCTCTACTAATACTGTAGTCACAATACTTCAATTTTTCTGATAATTTTTGAGATCTGTCTGATGGTCTGTGAGAACTGAGGGACCGCACTTTGAGGGCTGCAGTTTTTAGTATATTGGTTTACAAATGCCAGATTTGTTCTACAATTGTTTTAAGTGTAGGTACTATTAAATCCTATAATTTTTTGTTTTGCTAAATACCGGTATGGTCCCTCAGTTCACACGCACATAGAAATATCTACTGAAATAACTCAACTAAAAAGTGGAAAAGTGTATTTTTCTGACCTGGGAATCGAAGTCAGGATCCCACACTCGATAGTCGTGTTTGTAACTATGAGATCAACTTCAACCAAAATTTCAAAAGTCACCTTATAGCAAAAGGCAATATTTCGATATTGCATATCAGTATTTATAACCGACTTCAAAAAGGCGGAGGTTCTATGTTCAGCTGAATGTATTTTTTTTTATGTATGTTCACTTTGGAACCACGAACCCGTTACATATATGGAACAGAACTCCTCATAGGATCACAGCAGAACCGTCGTAACAAGTAAAATTGCTTTGTTTATACGTGTAGTCGATGACTGGCTGAAAGAAGAGGAAAAGGAAATGAAAAAAAAATTAACAACCCTACCAACCTAGACAAATATATTCTAATAAATCACTTTAATCTCTATATACATAAAAAAAAACTTTTTACAAAAAAAATACAACCGACTTCAAAGTAAAAAAAACACTTTCAACGTTTCTATAATAGTTTTGTCTCTTCGTTATATATCACCGACTTCCGAAATTAAAGTTATTTTGCACTTTTCAGTGTTTTTTTTTACTTTGAAGTCGGTTGTATTTTTTTTGTAAAAAGTTTTTTATTTAACACTTTTTAGTTATGGTACCACCACTAAAAAGTACCCCTCAGCCAAACATAATACCTTATAGCCAGAGTGCATCTCATGACAATTCTAATAATTCCAAACACGGTTAGATTACATTAATTTATTGCAGAGTTCCGGTTTCTAACTGCCTGAAGTTCATCATCAGATCAGTTCGATATATTCCCCCTCTTCTTTCAGTCAGTCATCGACTACACGTATAAACAAAGCAATTTTACTTGTTACGATGGTTCTGCTGTGATTCTATGAGGAGTTCTGTTCCATATCTTCGAAGTTCATGATCAAATCATAACAATATTTCTATGGGACCAACTCGGAAGCATAACCTTTCAATCAAATAAAATATTTTCAAATTCGGTCCACAATTGACCGAGAAATCGGTGAACATACATAAAAAAATAAATAAAAAAAAATACGTTCAGCCGAACATAGAACCTCCTCCTTTTTGAAGTCGGTTAAAAAGCGAAATACCACTCACTGATTAATCACGAAATCTCGGAAACTATGACACCTACAAACTTAAAATTTTGCAGGTAGGTTCCTTATAGGGTGTAGACATCCGTTAGAACGGATTTTCCGAAATTGACCCCCTAAGAGGAGAAACGGGGGTCCAAAGTTTGTATGGAGAAACCGACTTTCGCGCGGGCGAAGCCGCTGTGTGCAGAAGCTAGTCTTACATATTTTTTATTCGACGCCTATTTTTTTGATCACGAGTTCGAGTTTGAGTATAGTACGCGCGGGACATCCCAACACGAGAGCCAATCGCGCGCCCCTTGCAGGTTGGAACGTTAGTCATTAAGACTATTTGCTAATGAATTCGGGTAAACCCAACTCAGCGGTTACCCTATAAATACTGAGCGCGACGGCATCAACATCAGTTGAACTCTAACTGAAACATCAGCAGTACTTACTCGAGCTCCAAGAAATCTCTTCATAAACCTCAAAATGTCGAAAAGCTACCAGTCAATGTTGTTGTTGGTGTGCCTGTCCTTCCTGGTGATCGTCTCCTCTCCGCAGAATGCAGTCCAAGCGGACGTGCTCATCGGCAGCTGCGTGTGGGGAGCTGTCAACTACACCTCCAACTGCAACAAAGAGTGCAAGAGACGCGGCTACAGGGGAGGGCACTGTGGCAGCTTTGCTAATGTTAACTGTTGGTGCGAAAAATAGCATACAAACAACCATACGCGGCAAGTTAGTGTTGCACCATCCGAATTGACAGATTTTTAAAGTATTCCTGATTTTAAATCAACATGTTATCAGTAACATGTAGTATGTTTGTAATCCAGCACGATGTGACTTCAATTAAAATGTTTGTTTAAACTCATTTTCTGTATTTTATTCTAGTTTCTTTATTTTATTGTTCCTTTGTGTCTCGGAAATCACGTTAAACCGTTGGTCTTGGTTGACGTTCGTGCGTCTTTGTCAGTTTTTTTGGGTGAAAAAGAAGCCCAAAGGTCTGACAAACAGTCTCACCAGTGTGGGTAAGGGGTATCATGTTATTAGCCAGTGGCTATTAGTTTGTGGTGGACAGGCAGGAAGTCGCTCCATGTAAAAGTAAGCTTTACAAGCAGCTGCTGTGTGCCCGGAATTTTTCGTGTTAAATTAGATATCTTTTCAAAAAATAAATACGTGGTTGTATATTTAGCAGAACACCTACAACCAGACGAGACAGGAACTTAGAGTGTCCTAGGGGATGTCTTCAGAAAGTTCTCCTTTTTATGAGGTGGGAAGTCGTGACTTTTCCCGTTCTGGGTGGAGCGAGAAGGGGTGTCAGAGTTTTACTGATAAAAACCCTGTGTTCCTTCAGTCACTCTTTTCGAGGACCATGGTAATTCCTTAAAACAATCCGCAGACACACCATGTTGTGGACCGCTCAGAGAACACGGTGGAGCATACGATAGAGGTGTGCCCCGCCTGGGCAGAGCGCCACCGTGTCCTGGTGGGGGCGTTCGGCGACAGCGATCTCTCGCAGCGGGCTTTGGTACAGGCCATGGTTCGGAGCGAGGAGGAGTGGCAGACGGTCGCCTCCTTCTGCGAAGCAGTAATGCTAGCAAAGGAGGTGGCCGCACGCGCGAGGGAACAGCCCTCACGCCCCAGCCGCCGGGATCCCGATCCCGATTTCCAGCCGCTCGCCGTTCGACCGTCCGGTAACCGACGACTTGGGCTCGGTCCGGACACCGAGCGCTTCACGCGTGCCTCAAGGAGATGTCAGCAAAACCGTACGGGCCTAGCAGGGTCGAAGCCTACTGGGGCCATGGGTTATGCGAAAGTGAACACCGGGGCCCTTGAACGAAGGCAAAGAAGGAACAGGAGTGGGTTTTAGTAAGTAAAATTCTGACACGCCCTCTCGCACCGCCCAAGGGCGGGAGATGCCATTGGATAATTTCCCACCTAAAAAGAAAAAAAAAAGCCCTACCATGTTAGAAAGTTATCTAGGTACATTTCTAAGCATAAGTAGGTTACCTTTGTAGGTCAAGTACTAAGATATCTACTGAACTTACAACAAACCATAAAATAATCTTAAAAATTCCGATGGCTTGACTACTGCTGAACATGATGTCCTGGGTTCGATTCCCAAGTTGAACAAAGTGTTTTTGGTTGTTTCAA
Organism: Mythimna impura; assembly: GCA_905147345.3. NCBI lineage: Eukaryota > Metazoa > Arthropoda > Insecta > Lepidoptera > Noctuidae > Mythimna > Mythimna impura. The sequence goes on along the minus strand of LR990356.1, from coordinate 12,503,902 downwards.
TCTAATCTGGATTTGTGCTCTGTTGATAGCAATAGGCTCCTTCTGCGTTATATGATTAACTAGTTGTTGTATTTTGTTTCAATCGGCGAGTAATTTATTTACGAACAGCCTTTCTCTTTACACGTTCCTAAGTTGCGTTTAAAATTGGCCATGACACATCTCAAATTTATATAATCACATATAAAAAAAAAAAAAAAAACAAGTTTGCACTCATATTATAAGATTATAAGAGTACTATAAAATTTCAATTCCATTATTTATAAGATTGGAATATACTAAATATTCCAATCTTATAAATAAAAATATACAATTAAATCAAACATGTAAAAAACAAAACATTATTTGTTTTGTTTTTTACGTTTGATTTAATTTTAAACGAAATAAAATTATACTAAAATCACAAAGCTTACTAAATTAATACTTATTAAAGCTTACCAATTATTTCCAAATAGCTCCGCCATATTTGTTTGCCAAATAAGAAACAAAAAGAACAACACACGATTTTGTTACATACTATCTCAGGTCGCAAATAGGTGGGGTATCTCGCACAAATAAGCAATTTACAATTCCGATCTAAGTGAGCCTACCTATTCATCATTTAGATTTATAGTCCTTTATCTAGCCGATCTGTTCGTGTTTAATTAATGGTAGGAAGAAAATTTCGTCGCACAAATTCCTAAACATGGCCACAGATTCCGTTCCCTTGACGTTTCGGTGACAGTTCCACGACCCTCGTTGCTTTTCTGACCCAACTTAAAATAAATTAGGAGAATTCATAACCCTATCCCGTGGAACTATGCCCTTTGTTATGTGCTTTTAAGTTATTCCTGAATTGCTTGAAGTAAGTTTTTCATATTAATTTTTCCAGGGTAAAGCTTTTTAGTACTTGGACCTTAAACATTCACGGTTAACGAACCAGTTATGTACCTACTTTGTATTCAAAGAGTATGACGAATTAACGCTGAAACTTCGAAAGCTATTATAGTAGAGTTCCAGTTTGCACAACATAGCATATATGTTATAGCATAATCACCCTTATGATGTTTCATATTGGAGAGAGAATGGTGTGTCACATGTCTTTGAATTTTTTGTTTTAAGACATGCCGGTTGCCTCACAACGTTTTCCTTCACCATTTTGAGAGCGGTGATAACCGTGCCGTAGACTCGGGCTTGGTCCTTACCAGACGACCGGACGGCAAGCTATTCATTGCTCGCCGATCGCATGCTCACGCCTACGGTAAAAGGGAATTGCCCTGCAACTCCCAACGCCCGGGGCGTCTTCTGTGGCGGCGGCTGGGACGTAAGGTGACTCTTCTTCCCAGTTTCTACCACCTCCTTCACTCGTATTACTACTTCGATGGAGGTGACTGCTTCCGATTTCCTCTCGTCCTGTACCATGGCCTGAACCAGGGCAGGACGCAAGAAGTCGCCGCCGTCGATCACCTCCAAGAGGACACAGTGGTACTTCGCCCAAGCGAGGCAGTCTTCCACCTTATGCTCCACCGTGGTCTCCGGCCGATCCGCACAATGGTGATACCCGAGCTTTTCTTTTTGTCAGATTCAAAATTGGACAAAACAGGTATTCCTCGCGAAAACCTCTGTTCGGTGAGGGCCTCAGGTGGAAAGTGGGGATGCTGTGACATCTGTCTAACCACTTTTCAAAGATGAGATTTACCGCCGACATTGTGGCGTGCCCAAGTAACTGCTACCTGGGTTTGAACTCACGATGAACTATTCGGGATCGTTACCACTGCGCCGTAACACCTCCTGTTAGTATAAGCTCTATAAGCTTGTTCCAGCGAAGTTGAAGACGCATAAAAAGTAGCTTATGTCCATCCTTGCAGTTCAAGCTTCCTCCATACCAAATTTCAACAAAATCGGTTTAGTACTTTAACCATGACAGCGTAACAGACAGACAGGCAGAGTTACTCTCACATTTATAATATTAGTATGGATAGTTTACATGATTAACTTCAAAGATCCTGATTTACCTCATCCTGGTGATATTGTGGCAGTCCCAGGTGAAGACGGCGGTACCAACTCGGCACCTACAGACATTTATACTGGTCCGCTCCTGCCAAAACCTTGAAGAATGGAAAGAAGAATGGGAGTCTTGTCCTGCAGGTGGGATAGCAATCCAAAAATAATGCTAAGTAATAAGTTAATTGAATTTTAAAGATACCAATCCAAAAGCAGTATTCAGTTTAATAATAATTAATGACTAAATAACATCGAAGAATAATAACATAATTTATTTTAAAAAGTGAATATTGTAGATATAAGAGCCTGCACGAGACAAGACCGTAAATAACTTGATGAAGAAAGGATAAATAATTATTGCATTTGTAATATCAAAGTGGTTTGAATAAAAAAACAGAATGTTTTTACTTATAAAAGAAATTCAGAAGAAAAACTACGAAGACATCATCATCATCTTCCTGCCCTTTTCCCGTGTTATTTGGGGTCGGCGCAACATGTTTTTTTCTTCCATTCTGCCCTGTCACTCGTCATACTATCACTAACTTCCTTTTCTTTCATATCACTCTTCACACAATCCATCCATCTTTTCTTTGGTCTCCCTCTCCCTCTCCATCCATCCACATGTAAACTCATAACTCTTTTAGTAACATGCGTTTCATCCCTCCTCTTCACATGACCATACCAAGACAAACGATTCCCTTTCAACTTTTCAGTCACTGGCGCCACTTTCAAACTTCCCCTAATATACTCATTTCTCACTTTATCCATTCTCGTCACACCACACATCCATCTTAACATTCTCATCTCCGCTACGTGCAATCTTTTTTCATCCGTCTTTTTCACAGCCCAACATTCTGATCCATACAGTATGACAGGCCTTATCACGGACTTGTAGATTTTACCCTTCAACTTGAGGGGCATCCGTGGGTCACAAGTTGTTCCCGTGACCTGTCGCCATTTCATCCATCCTGCGTTGATCCGATGTGTTACGTCCCGGTCTACCTCACCATCCCCTTGGACGAGTGACCCGAGGTACCGAAAGTCGGAGCAGATCGGTATGGGTGTTCCAGCGAGAGATAAAGGCACTGGATTGGAGAGACCGCCGAAATCGCAGAACAAGTATTCCGTTTTGGTTCTACTCAATTTCAGGCCAACACTCTCCAGTCTGTGCCACCACACCTCCAATCTGTTCTGGACCTCTAGGCCACTCTCGGCAACCAACACAATGTCATCGGCAAACAGCATACACCAGGGAGCCTCTTCCTGAATGTCCGACGTCAGAGCATCCATTATCATCAGGAAGAGGTAAGGGCTGAGAGCCGACCCTTGATGTAAGCCGACAGCCACATTGAAGCTGCCAGTGGTGCCCACTGTAGACCGGACTTGGGTACTGCATCGACTGTACATCGCTCGGATCAACTGCACATACTTCCCAGGCACACCTTTCTCCTTAAGGGCCCACCACAAAACCTCACGAGGACATAGTTAGTAAAATTGAGTTTACTTAGGTTTAGACGTTTATCTATCGCAGTAGGTTAGAGTTACTTCAGTTTCTGGAACGCTAACTAAGTTAAAAACTTAAATTAAAACATTTCGAAAACCCCTGAGTTATAGTTTTGTGATGTCCTATATATCATATACCCTTTCATTTTCGACGGGAGCAAATTAAAAAAGTTATCTACAATTTTGCGATTTTCTGATAATTTATAATGATAGTCACTTAATAAAATAAAAATATTGCATAATTATTTTTTACAGATATTATTCTTTGCACTTTTAACACGTGATAAAAGGTTTGTCATGTTTTGGAATATGATATTTTTAGCAAATTATTGTAATTATCAGAAAATTGCAATTAGTTTTTTGTTTTTTCTTTGCACTCGTGGATTTGATACCACATTTGGGCATATTTGCAAACATTTGGATGTTCATTCTCAGTTTCACCATATCTTATTAATGGCTGAAACTATTTAGATCAAACATGTCCAAGAACCAACACTAGAAACCCTGGTATCCAATAAAAAAAAGCAACCTAATCGGTTTACCCGTTTAAGACCTATAATGCCACAGACACACATACGAGTAGCAATAAAACTTATAACGCCCTTCTTTTTACCCGACTACGGAGGGTTATGATTTTGACAGGCTATGTATGTATGTGAGTTTGTTCATCTGTTCCCACATAGCTCCTAATCTACTTATCGGAACTCGACGTATGAGGTATCGTTAGAACCGTCTTAATTGTCCGCTGAACATAGGTTACGTGACGTGTCACAAAACTTGATATGGCGCCCTCTAGCGGACAAAAAGTAATGTGTATAAAATAAAAATGGAGATAAAAAGGCCGTGTTTGGTATCATTTGAAAGGGCTTTACTTGTACATTTCCAAAATATTGTTCAAATTTAAAGTGACGCCCTCTAGCGGACAAGAAGTCATGTGTTAAAAAAAAATGTTAAGATAAATACACCGTGTTTGATATCATTTGAAAGGGCTTCACTGGTACTTATCAAAATATATCATCAAAGTTCAATGTGGCGCCCTCTGGTGGACAAAAATTAATTTACCATTATTAATTAGAAATTATAAATTTAGCTTTTGCAAATGGTATAGAAGCACAGTGATTTAACACCAAAATAATTTAAATAAAAAAAAAGTAAAAAAACTAAAACCCGACTACGACAAAAAAAACGACGAAACTAAAAGTATGAAACAAGATTTCCAGGATGCTGAAATAAACAAGGTAAAAAGAAAAGCCGCAGTCACACGTTATAGGTAACAACCGAAACACTTTAATAACGTGTGACTACGGCTTTTCTTTTTACCTTGTTTATTTCATCATCCTGGAAATCTTGTTTCATACTTTTAGTTTCGTCGTTTTTTTTGTCGTAGTCGGGTTTTAGTTTTTTTACTTTTTTTTTATTGCGTTGGAGTTAAAAATATACATACATAAATACTCGTAATTAGTTAATATTTACGTCATTTAGTAGATATATTTTATAATAATATATTTTGTAAAAAAAGAGTCAAAATATATACTGTACCAATAAGAATAAAAAAAAACAAAGAAATAAAGAACTAAAAATGAAAACTGCTGCGATACTTTGAATGACTTAGCAACACCCAATCGCATAACTTGACTTAAATTCAATTTTTGCCGCGACGACACTTTCACTTCAATAACCTAAAAGTATTTTTCTTCACAAAAATAATCCTCTTCTAACACAATTTCCTTTAAAATGACGAAGAGCGAATTTCCTAAACACGATAGAAAAGTTTCATAATATTTTTTCGCTTTAAAAACTCCGTAAAGCCGAACTTTCGGTCCCTGTTAACTTCTTCATGTAACTAAGAGTCACTGACAGGTTTCCTGGCGTCGTAAACTGTTACATAAACAACCTATTAGAATGTTATCACAAGTTATATTAATTTTGCTGGTCCTGTCAGCCGGACTTGGTGTAGGAAGGTGACGTTCCAGGCTTTTGGAACAGTGTGAGCCGAATTCGAACGGCACGACGATTAATTGGCTACCTTTGACCGAAGTTGATTATTTAGTAGCCTAAGTATATTTTTTTGGCTATGAAATCACATTAATATAAAGGCGAAAGTTTGTGAGTATGCACTTATGTTTGTTACTTCTTTACGCTCGAACGGATTTCGATGGAACTTGGTACATACACACCACTAGTTTTTAATCAGTACAACTACTTACAGGGCTTACTAGAAAAGGTCTTGTTATTATTTAAGTAAAGTCTCAATAAATAATATTCATAAACAGCAAAGTTATGAGCGTTTGTTTATGTCCCAAAAGGTCACTCAATTTATGGAAATAGTGTACAAGCTATTGATTATGAATGAAAAACAATGGAAAAACACTGCGCGTAGTATTTTCTGGAAGCAATTGTTATGAATGATTGATTCAATTATGAATTTTCCAATTATGACAAATTTTTGTCGACAATTTTGGTATTTCGTTTTTTTTTTACTTTTGACTACACAAATATGATCAGTAACGGGTATGGATAGAGCCCCTTTTTTGTACTAATTAAAAAGTAGGGGTGTATGTATGTACCAAGTTTCATCAAAATCCGACCACGTCCTAGACTAGAATAGCACATAGGATATTTTTTATCTCGGGAGTATGTTCCCTTGGGATAATTTTCTACTATCACGAAGCGAAGGTGCTGGTAGCAGCTTGTTATCAAATAACTTCGCCTGGTGCAGGTTTAGCAGAAGGGAACGTGAGTGAGTGAGTGACTTTTACTGACTAAAACCGACCTACTAAATGGAAAGAAAAGAATTGGAAGCGAAAAATCATGACTGGAATGGAGGCAGGCCTTTGCCCAGCATAGGGACAATACGAGTTTGCTTATACTTCATGTACGAGTAATATATACTTCAGAAAATAGCGCATGTTCAATGATTCTGGTGATGATGGTGATTTGTTCTGCTTGGGTATAATTTATTTATAATATGTATGTATATAGAAATATTTAAGTATGTTTATCAGTTGTCTAGTACTCATAACACAAGCTCTGCTTAGCTTAGGACTAGACGGCGTTGTGTGATACTTGTGTGAATATTATATTATTATTCGGTACTTGCTAGAAACCTTCAGCGTTGATCAAAACTAAGGCCAAAAGTTTAGCCGAAGATGATATATCTTTGGCCGAAGGTGGCCGAAGCCGAAAACCTACACCGAAGACTCGGTCGGACACTAATTCAGACTATTCAGTTAGAATTTCCTGCTCTGCACCGCGGTAACGACTAAACTAACTTTCCCAATTACGGCTTTATTATTATTGGGCGGAACTATGAGTATATATAATCAGCTGCGTTGGGCGTTTGCAGCTGCATTCATAATGAGCTTCGATAATATTTTGAAGTTTGAATATATTCTTTGGTGTAGCGTTGTTTCTAAGTTCGTAAATAAGGAGAATAAATTTGTAGGTATGTAGGTAGACCTACTACGAAGTGTAAGGCATCTTTAATATTATTATTATTACTATTTATTATTTAATTATAATGATTTGATATTTATTATAGTATTTATTAGTTTATAATTTAAGTTGCTTATAATAATAAAATAAATATATACAAATCATTTAAGCAACTTAATTTAATGATTCTTCATTCTATTTGAAATATCTATCTTTTTTATTTATTTCGCACACCTACCACAGTGTTGTCTTTTTTAACCCAAAGTTTGATTGGTAGAAAATGCCTTGTTGCATTAAGTCCGCCTATGTACCACTACTGTACATGAAGTTTAAATAAATAAATAAATTTAGGGTTCCGTAGTTCTAATAAGAAACCCCTATAGTTTCGCCAAGTCCGTCTGCTTTTTCGTCTGCCTGAAATATTCATCTTTAAAACGAAAATTCCCTTCCCATACAAGTTTAAGTATTCCTTCTCATTCCACCCAGAGTGGGAAGAGCCGTTTGATGATTTTCCACGAAAAAAGGATCTCACATTCAGCAGTAATGCTTACGACGACTAGATCGATGAGAAAATCAAATAGTCACAAGGCTATTTCATGTTTTATTTTTATTTGTAGTAAGTTCAGTACTGAAATACCAAAGTGACATATTTATGGTTAGGTATGAAGGTACTTTACCTTTCAAAATATATTCCGCGGGACTCTGTAATTTCTTGTCTCTGGGCCATCATCATCATCATCATTTCAGCCGAAAGACATCCACTGCTGGACACAGGCCTCCCCCAAGTGGCGCCACAATGAACGGTTATGTGCGTCTCGCATCCATCGAATTCCCGCAACCGTTACCAAGTCATCGCTCCACCTTGTAGGAGGCCTTTTAACGCTACGTCTTCCGGTACGTGGTCGCCATTCCAGAACCTTTCGGCCCCAACGGCCATCCGTTCTGCAAGCAATGTTCCTTGCCCATTGCCACTTAAGTTTTTCTCTGGGCCATGGAAAACAAGAATATGGTAATAATTCTTAAAGAGACTAACTTTGTAGCAAGTATTAGTCTAACAATAATTACGTACACTTAGAAATTTTGGTAAATGCTCAACAACTTATTTATGTTGTGTAGAGACTTCAAACTTAGCACAAGAGTTGCTGTACCAGCTGCTTGTAGCCTTTACTTTAACATGACTGCCTGCTTGACCGCAGCGATCTAGTTAGTCATTGGCTAACATGATACCCCTTTGCCTCCCTTTGCCCACCCGTAAAGACTGACGATAACATGACTGAAGCACGAACGACCGCCAGGATCAACGGTTTAACGTGCTTTCCGACGCACAGAGGATCAATAAAATAAATAAACTAGAATAAAATACTGGAATTGAATTCAAACAAACATTTTAATTTAAGTCACAACGTGCAGGATTACAAACAGGATATAATAGTTACTCATAGCATGTTGATTTTAAACCAGGAATACTATCAAAATCTGCCAATTCGGATGGTTTCGTACTATCTTGCCGCGTATCATTGATTGTTATGCTATTGTTCGCACCAACAATTGACATTAGCGAAGCTGCCACAGTGCCCTCCCTTGTAGCCGCGTCTCTTGCACTCCTTGTTGCAGTTGGAGGTGTAGTTGACAGCTCCCCATACACAGCTGCCGATGAGCACGTCCGCTTGGACTGCGTTCTGCGGAGAGGAGACGATCACCAAGAAGGACAGGCACACCAACAACAACATTGACTGGTAGCTTTTCGACATTTTGAGGTTTATGAAGAGAGTTTTTGGAGCGCGAGTAAGTACTGCTGATGCTTCAGTTAGCGTTCAACTGATGTTGATGCCGTCGCGCTCAGTATTTATATGGTAACCGTTGAGTTGGGTGTTAAACCCATACTTGTGTTAACGAGTTCATTAGCAAATCGATTTGTGACTAACGTTCAAACCTTCGAGACTCGTGCGGATGGCACTCGTGTGGGAATATCCCAATAGAAACCTAACAAAGCGGTCATCACATTTTTTTTATTTTTGCATCGTAATATTTGTTTTTTTTTTTCACGGCGTTTTTCCCTAACGGGGTAGTCAGAGATGTCCCAAATATAAGCACTTCATCAAACCCCGGTATTGGTGTATGTACATACACCAGTACCTGGAAAGTATTTTTTCGAACTTCCCTTGTGATGTCAGATTTTATAAGTCTTTCTTCAGATGTCTACTAACATCCTATATGAACTCGTTTTTGAACATAATGGCTGTTAAACCTTTAACTCAATTAATGTGGACGTAGTAATAAAAATAACTATATGCGCTTGTCTTGTCCGTCACAAACGGCCCACTATACGGAACTCTACAATGCGGGTGGCCCAACACGCACTTGATCGGATTTTTTATTTATGGAACTACTTTATAATCCTTTAATAAGCACATCACAAGGCTTTTGACCATTTCATGTTTGCTGTATGGACTTTAAAAGATACTTTGACCACTGAGTTTGTTTCGGTGTTTCTTCTTAGAGTAGTCAGCTAGGAAACACGGGCCTCATAAAGTTTAAATTGACGTGTAAAAGTGTTTTTTAAAAACCTATTCGCAAAATTTTACTTGCAACCTATTTATCATTTGGACGGTCAAAAATATCAGACCATATCTTTTTCTAGAATTCTGAATCGCCACAAAGAATTTATTTAATAGCTAAAAAGGGCAATCGAAAGGCACATTGAATATTTTATCAAGCAGTCTAGTTAAAACTCAATTTTACCGAAAATAGAAAAAAAAACTGTCTGGAGATAAAGTATGAAGGTTATTTGGATCCAAACATTATATGAGGCACCTAAGTATATTTGGCTTGGTTACTCATTGAAATTATATTAAACAGTGTTTACAATACGAATCCCCTGCGTGTTCTATCTTCTATAATAATTTTATAAAATTAGCCCTTACTATGAAGCTGACTGTTGAAAAATTGGGGACCTTTGTCTCTGTTTACGAGGTAATGAACAAATGGTGGCCACCTAAATGAAACTTTGCCATTATTCGCGAGGGCGTATTTGTTAAGTGCTGTATATTATGATAAAGAGAAAATATAAGTATTTAACAGACTCAAAAACTACAGGTCCGATTTTAAAAATTCTTTCGCCAGCAGGTTACTACTTTACTCACTGAGTGATAAGGCATATATTTTTTATTTTTACGTGGACGAAGCCACTAGTAGAAGCTAGTATTAATTGGTGTTATAATATAATTTAATAAATAATAAGTAAATAAACAATTACGAGCTGACCCGGAAAACGTTGTTCGACAATAAAAATTATCAAAGAAAAATTCAAAATATTTTCAGTTCTACCAAATATACACAAAAAAAAAAAAATATAAAAATCGGTAAAGCCGTTTTGGATCAGTTCGATAACAAACACTGACACGAGATTTTTATATTTCAGATTTATAATAAGAGTGCTCTTTTTTAATAGGCACGGTTGGTTGCTGTTGTTGTTGTAATATAATTGTTTTTGTAGGGTTTGGGTGTCTTGTGTATGTGAGTTTACATGAACGTGAACGCACCCACGGTACAGGAGTAATTCCTAGTATGTGGCAAACAGTGGCAAAGCTATAAAAAATAATAAACATTGGAAGTATTAACCTACCAGTAAACATCACCTTTTTTTATTTGATGTAAACTAGTGCTTGACTGCGATCCCACCTGATGGTAAGCAGTGATACAATCGTTGATGGTGAGGAGCACTAGTTTATTAAGAGCCTATTCACTCTGGCTTTGAAGACACCCAAATTATAATCGGATGGGACGACCGCAGCAGGCAAATTGTTCCAGTCCTTGTTTTCAGTACATGTAACGAAGACGAGGACACATATCATATTTTGATAAGATATGTCCGGAATCAATCGCTCAGAACACAAATTGGCGCGCACAATATTGACTTATCAAACTCTGTTTCAGTTAAAATAATCCCTAATATGGTGAACTTACGCTTTGAAAAACCGACCCAAAACCTAACTGTAATTTGTTATTTTATTGTTTAACTAACACTTATTTATAATTTATTATGTTTTGTATACCTACAGAGTGGTATTTTCGCACTAGCGAAAACACTCTGTAAGTAAAGATTAAAAAAAAAAACCTACCTCGCTACTGTAACAATTTGCCAGTAAGACGATGTTTTTTTACTTATCTCTATAATACAGTGCGTAGATGGAATTCTATTGAGTCATTATGCTCACGAAGTTGTAGGCCTACTAAGGTCAACACTACTAATTCATAGGAAGTGATTTCGAGAATTCCCCAAGGAGTTTCCTTAAGGATTTTCCTAAATCATTTTATTTTGTTTAGAATTCGCTAAGCAGTTTCCTTAAGAACTTCTCTGGAACAGTACTTCACTGTAACCACGTGTCAGCTTATCAATGTAGGTACCTAACTTTTTGTTATTGTTGGCCCAGCGCCGCTCTCGTGAGGTGCGCACATTATGACACATAATTTCTTATACGCGTGCACGCTTGCGAGTGAGTAGTACTCGTAGACGTCGGCCACAATAAGTCGCCAAAATTTGATTTGTTGTGGCTCTAAACGTTTGACATTTGCAAGTCGCACCTTTAATCCAAACGAAATTCTTCAAAAAACTGTTTTTAACGCCATCTGTTTGCTGAGCGCACTTCACAGATTGCGTTAAAAACATTTTTTTTTACAGGTGCGAAGTGTTGCGGCGCAGAAGTTTAGCTAATGAATTTACTATGGCTACTTGGCGTTTTTTTAGGTGGGAAATCATCCAATAATTTCTTCCGCTCTAGGGCGAAGCGAGAAGGAGTGACTTTTACAGACTAAAACCCACTCCTATGTTCCTCCTTTGCCTTGCCTTCCAGGACCCCGAGTTTTCCTTTCAGAAGCGTAGCGTAGTGAAAATAATAACATATTTTTATTAGGCGTGATTAATAAATTGTACAAATTTGACGCTATAGGACGTTGCTGGTCCCAACGTGTTTATGTGATTAAATATGAATTAAACTAATTATTTAATAATGACAACGCATTATGTATGTTGACTGAAGTGTGCAGGCCATTTGATAAATTAATTACTATTAAATTAGTGGTTATTCCAATGTCATTTATCGAAATTAACTTTAAATGCCTTGTTAGATTAGCTAATCGGTAAGTATTTTGGTAAATCCAGGAAAATAGTCCACGTCGTCTTAAATCTTGTTTCAGTGATTAGTTATATTCATTAAAATTATTACAAAGTTATATTATGTTTTATGTGGGAAATCATAAAATGACTTCTTCCGCTCTGGGTAAAATGAGAGGGACCGTCAGACTTTTAAAACCCACCTGTGTTCCTACAGTTGCCCTTGTCGTGTCCTACGGAAACTCTTTCGAACAAACTTGTAGACTTGTCAGGCAATACAGACACACATCCAAGACTACACTACAATTTCTATAGGATGGTACGGGTGGCAGCTGTCATCCTACCCATGTTATGTAAAAAAGACCTTAACTATACATGACATTCGAATTTTGAAACATTTCTGAAAGTTTCAAGAATCCGGTAGCTTCGGTCGAGAGCATCAAATGCAGTGACGGAACGGCATCGTGTACCCAATGTGCGAGTGACGTCTGCAGTTGCATACTGAGCAGATTTACGCGTAACCTACAGTCTCTGTCATATTTATGACTGGCCTCAAATTGTTAGCGTTACAAGACCATAGCGTGGCAAATTAATTCTCGTGACATGTTTCATTTTATGAAAAGTTTGTAGCAAAGACTAAAAAATAGTGCGTGCTTATGATTACGCGACAGTTGTGGAAACTTTATCAAGGCGAGGTTATAGCATAGCATAAGCATAGCTTAATCAGCCTTATAATGTCCCCACCGCTGGGATTCAGGCGAATAGCGAGAGGGAATTGGCCGTAATCCACCACGAGGGCAAGTGCGGGTTGGTAGATGTCATAGTCTATGAATTTTTGGTTCTAGGACATGCCGGTTTCCTCACAATGTTTTCCTTCGCCGTTTTGAGAGCAGTAGTGATGAAATAAATTACACAAAGTAATGCGCCCGGCTGGGTTTGAACTCACACTCGGCCACCACAGGCCGACCTTACCCGAACGAGCGTTACATAGCCGAGCGTGACGTGTTAGTCTCATTCGATACTCACAAAATAAAGTGTTCAGCACGCCTAAACAAGTTTTCAATTCAATAACCAACACAGTAGCCGATCCGTAGTTGGGTGAATATCTATTACAAAATCGAAACTCCGCTCTATGTTTCAAAATTCTGACAAAACTATGAACTATAAGGTATTAAGGCTAGACTGTAGGCTGTTAAGGTGTGCAATAAAGAAAGAAAGAAATAAACTATAGGACTATTTAAGAGATATTATTATGTATGTTTCATTTCGTTTGCTCATAACTGGTCCTAACCTCTCAAGAAGCCAAAGTAGTCGAAGTTCTTCAGTTTCTTTGAATAAACGCCAAACTTAGCAAAAATCGCGGTCGAAATGTCATAAGGCTCTTAAACCGTAGTTGAAACTAGCTCCATTTAAAACTAGCGAAGCAATCAAAAACTGGATAGCAACAACCAAAATCGAAGCTAAAAGCTAGCAAACATAGGAAAACGATCGCAATTTACTTGTATATTTGTTCCCCTAAAATATATGTATTATTTGTACAAGTTGAAACTGAAACGCGAGTGGGGTACAGTGGCCCGGGCGGGGAAAATGCCCGACGGGAAACCGGAGAAGTATAAGATAGAAGATAGGTATACACAATATATCATATTTAAAACAAGACAGGTTTTCAGGAGGTTATTATAAGGGTCTGTCTGTTTATTGTTATTAGGTTTCTAATCGCTTAAATACAACATGTAACATTATAAAGGCTGTGCTGGGGCGGCTGCTGCAGGTGCAGAAAACCTCAAACGGCGTAAATATGTTAAAATTATCTGAAGCTATATGTTTGAGCCCTTTAGGGTTAAAACACTAGACTAACGATTGATTTTTGTATATAAGAGAGGATATAATATAGTTATATTGTACAACACAATATATAACAATGGAAATTAAAACACCTACCAAACACCTACCTACCACTTACCACATACCTACAATGATTGGCCTTATCGGATTCCGCGATCTTTTGTAGGTAACCTGGAGCAGACAGTAATTGTCAAGGCATGAATTGAGGCTGTCATTGATTTGACAATAATAATAATCCATACTAATATTATAAATGTGAAAGTGTGTGTGTGTCTGTTTGTTTGTCCGTCTTTCACGGCAAAACGGTGCGACGAATTGACGTGATTTTTTAAGTGGAGATAGTTGAAGGGATGGAGAGTGACATGGGCTACTTATTGTCTCTTTCTAACCCCCCACTCCCCTAAAATGGGGGGTGGAAGTTTGTTGGAGAAACCTACTTTTACTCGGGTAAAACCGCTGGCAGAAGCTAGTATTAGATATAATCAATCCTTACGCATATAAAACCAAATCTTCCACCACGTCTGTCGGTCTATATGAACGCAATAACCTCAAAAACTGCTGAACAAATTTTCATGGACCAATAAACAGAATGGGGAAGTGAGAAACCTAATTAGGGAAGGTTTATGTGGTGTATTATTGGTGGTACATTAGCGTAGAGAAAAACTTACAATTTGAAAAAATTCTAACAGCCGTGCGAAGCTGGGGTGCATCGCTAGTGTTATAAAACATATACAGATACATACAGATACAAAATAGATACCTACACATATATAGGCAATAGGAATAAATAGTGAATATTGATAATCAAATTGTTTTTAGGGTTCCGTAGCCAAATGGCAAAAAACGGAACCCTTATAGATTCGTCATGTGTCTGTCTGTCCGTCCGTATGTCACAGCCAGTTTTTTCCGAAACGATAAGAGCTATACTGTTGAAACTTGGTAAGTAGATGTATTCTGTGAACCGCATTAAGATTTTCACAAAAAATAGAAAAAAAACAATTGTAGGTTCCCCATACTTAGAACTGAAACTCAAAATGTTTTTTTTTCATCAAACCTATACGTGTGGGGTATCTATGGATAGGTCTTCAAAAATGATATTGAGGTTTCTAATTTCATTTTTTTATATACTGAATAGTTTGCGCGAGAGACACTTCCAAAGTGGTAAAATGTATGTCCCCCCCCCGTAACTTCTAAAATAAGAGAATGATAAAACTAAAAAAAATATATGATATACATTACCTTATAAACTTCCACCGAAAATTGGTTTGAACGAGATCTAGTAAGTAGTTTTTTTTAATACGTCATAAATCGTAAACCACAATTTGCCTTTCAAGTTTGTACGGAACCCTCAGTGCGCGAGTCCGACTCGCACGTGCCCAGTTTTTTAAATAGTAGATACCTACTATATAGTGCACTTGTGCTTTCTTTTTATTCCACAATCTCAATCCTTTTACTAAACAGCCACAACAATTCGACGAAACAGCTCTCGCAAATTTTAAAATGCACCTGAAATAACAAGTTCCAACAAAGGCTCATAAAACGGGGGAAGAGGTTGGGAGGAAGGTGTCGTAGCGACGATATTGTCCTCGGACAGTAACACGTACAGCGCCCGTGACTAACTCACCAAGTTTGGCCTAAAACTGCGCAAAGCCCAGAAAGCACTTGAGTGTCATCACAACCTCGCGTTTCTTTGTCCATTTACCAGTCCGCCCTGAGAAATGGACGTTTTAGCCAGTGATAAAAGGCAACTTTTATTTAAAAGGACTTGAATGCTCTCAGAGCCAACTTTGTTGAGTATTTCTGCCTTCAGAGTAGGCATTTCCTTTGAATGTTTCCTTTTTATTTACGTAAGCACGCAGAGGAAATGGGGAGTTTCATTACGTTTGCCCATAACTCTGAATTTACTTTGTTCTTAGTGATCCTGATAAAGGTTAGTAAATAAAAATAAATAAATTTATAACCTCGCTCGGATATTGAGTACTGGTAAATACAAGTGATTGATGAGCTGTGAGACTGAACTCATTTGCTATCGATGCGGCCACGGAATAGAAAAGAACTATCTATTCCGTGGACGCGGCGGCTACATTGCTTTTGACTGAATCGAAAAGTTACTCCATGCGTAGAAGTTTTTAAGCTATTGCATAGCTTCTATCGAGGGCCTTGAGCGCGGGGACCGAATCCAGAAATTCCGTAACGAAAAAAACCTCACGCTCGACTCCCCACTCCGACGGGCACGGAGGTGTGGCTTGAAGGCCGACAGAGACCGAACACCTATTTTTGAAAAGTCGTTAACGACCTGTGTGGCGCATTGGTACAGCGTTCTACCTATGTTATCATCGTACCTCGAGTTCAAATCTCGGTCAAACAAAATAGTCTTTTTGTATTATAATAGATTATATTAATGTTCTATGATAACAACTGAACATACTTGTAGCAATTTATGAAGTAAACAAGAAAGAAAAAAAATTGTTTTCTTATCGGTCACCACGCTCAAAAAGTGTAACTTGAATTAATATCAAAGAAAAAGAAATACTGCATAAATAAAATAAATAAATAATTATAATTGCATAAGTTGATACAAAATGCTATGCAATAGCTTTACCGCGGCAGTCCCCGAGTGCCACACTTATTTTTTTTTTATTATTCTTGATAGGTTCGCGCTTGACCGCTATCTTACCTGATTGAAAGCAACGATGCGGTCGACGATGGAGCGCGCTTACCTAGAAGCAACCTATTCACTCTTGACTTAAAGATTCCCGGGTTGTAACCATCAGGAAACACAGATTCCGGCAAGGAATTCCACTCCTTAGCTATACGCACAATGAATGTGTTCCCAAAACGTTTTGTGCGTATAGATGGGATGTCCACCATGTACCGGTGGCGCATCGCCGTACGCCTGGTGGTCCGATGATGGAACGGGCTAGGTGGAATTAGGTTATGCAATTCCGACGCACTCTCCCCGAAATGCAACCGGTAGAAAACCGATAGGCTAGCAACTCGGCGTCGATGCTCAGGCGTAAAGTACTGTCTGACATTTTTTTAAATTATTGATAGGTTCGCTCTTGACCGCTATCTCACCTCAAAATCGCGAGGATTCCCAGCTTTTTTGCAGCCAGTTGAGCCTTTGCTTCGATGTATGGCCCAAAGTTGAGTGTTGACGTCAGCGTATCACCAAGAAGATCAAGATGGTCGGTTATCGGTACTGTTACGCCCCAGAAAGTTGGAGCAGGGCTGAACTGGCTCCTTTTAGTGGAAAATAGACACGCCTGGGTTTTAAAAAATTAAGTTTGTTAAAATATCTTTACATTTTTTTATGCTGGACTGCGATCCACCTGATGATAAGCAGTGACGCAATCGATGATAGTGAGGCGCACTAGTTCATTAAGAGCCTATTCATCCTAGCCTTGAAGTCCTAAATTATAATCGGACGGGAAGACCGCAGCAGGCAAATTATTCCTGTCCTTCGATGTACGTTGTATAAACGAAGAGGCGAAACGCTTAGTCCGGATCGTAGAAGTAAGGGTAGACACTCACCGTAAGTCAGGTTGTCCTATGCTAGTAAGGTGATGGCTGAATGAAGCCATGTATTCCCGCGCACACTCTCCAAAATGCATCCTATAGAATACCGAAAGGCTGGCTACCTTGCGCCTCTGCTTTTTATATTGGTCTTAACCAAATCTCGATCACCAATTAGCCTCTTCGCACGTCTGTCTATTAAGTCCAAAGCTGAGATTTTCGTATCAGTCAACCAATAGTATTATAAATAACCAGGGAAATTACCTTAAACCATAGTAGATTTACTCAGGAAGCTGTGAAGGCACACTAAGAGAAGACTAAACGGGAACGAGTTTAATTTAGAATGAACTGCTTGTTTCAACGCAATGTAATAAACATGAAGAAACACTCGTGTGTTCTATTGAAAAGCTCCTGTTTCAGAACACAGACTGTTTCATAACGGAAACAATTTTGACGACATTTGAATTCAAGATGCAGTGTGTTCTAAATGTAAATTTGAAGACATTAAGCGGTACTTTTGGCGAAGCGATTGTGTTGAGTGCATTTTGATATAACTGTAAAATGAAAATAAGGAAGAGTTCACTGGTAAACAGTAAGTAAAGTTATTTTTCTCACTGTAATTGCTATGCTTCCATTAAGAGTAAAAGATTCAAAGGAAAGATCTCAAAAGGAGATGCTTCTAGATATCTTTTATTCATCTCAATATGCACCGGTTCATTTTTAGGGTTCCGTACCTCCGTCGGCAAGAAGGGAACTCTTAAAGGAACACGCTGAAATTAATATGAAAACTCAAGTCTACTGCTCTTTGGAGCAGTGAAAAAAACAAACTTCTAAATAAACGTAATGTATATCTATATATAAAAGCGTTTATGCTCTGTTTATGAGGCATATTTTGTTGCTCGCAAGGAAATTAAAACCTTAAAACGGTTACTACCTATACGCTGATCTAAAATCCTGAAATTGCAAGAAGCAAGCACAAGTAATGAAAAAAGTCTAACAATCGTAAAGTAGTTCACGTCTCGAAATAAATACTTTTCTGCGATTCGGAAATATCTTTGAGATTCGATTCGGGAATCGAACTACCTACATATATATACAGGAGGTAAGTTTGTACGGAACTTTCGGTGCGCGAGTTCGACTCGCACTTGACTGGTTTTTTGTTTTATCTGGAAGCGTGAACAGCGTGACGTTAGTCGTAGTCATGATGCGAAGTAACCTTTATATCTAGGTACTTAAATCGAATATGTTCTTTCCTTATTTTCAAGTGGAGTCCATAGTGCAGTGTGATGTTATTTATTTGAATAGGTCTTTTTGTAGCTCTATTGGTCGGAACTGAAATCGAAAATAAAAAACTGGGCAAGTGCGACTCGGACTCGCGCATTGAAGGTTCCGTACAAACTTACCTATGAAAACAGTTCAATTCCCGAATTGTGTTACGAAGATTTTTCCGAATCGAAAAAACAGTTATTTTTTTGTGTTATGAGACCATTCTTCATACCAAATTTCAGGATTCTAGGTCAACGGGAAGTACCCTATGAATTTTGATTCCCTTGCGAGTGTCAAAATACACGTTTTTTGCTACATAAACGGCCGTATTTTTTTTTTTACGTTAACTTAAATATTTGATTTTTTCACAGCTTCAAGGGATCGCAAACTTGAGTATATTGGTTTTAATTTAAACCCGATATCTCCACGCGTTCTCGAAATAAAGGGTCTTGACAGTCAGACAGACCAACCGACAGACAGACAGACAGACAGACAGACAGACGGACGGACAACAAGGTGATCATATAAGGGTTCCGTTTTTTCCTTTTGAGGTACGGAACCCTAAAAATCTACTGCCATAATATTATATTTTTATCATAATATTTAGATGACGAACAGCTGAAACCAATCATAATTTTACCATAGCTAAAATACCTGAAAAGTAATAAAAAAGTGAATCAAGTAAAAATAAAAGTACCTACGCGAGAGATATGTTACTATACCTATATCATGAACACACAGACAAAATGGACGTAAAGTAACAAAACTGACAGGATTACATTCGTCTTTTTATGTTCCGAAACTTTTTCAATAACAAAATTGGATATTGTGATTGCATGGAGCATACTCGTACATGCGTAGTAACGCAGTTTTACAAATATGAAGCTTAGACATTAATCCACTTGATTGGATGGATCGTTGTATATTTCACTTTAATCTAATCAACTTTCGATATAACGCTGTTGTGATCGTTTTTATAAAAATAGGTTTAGGTTAAAACGATAGAGTAAGGGCTACATATCGACGGCGCGTAGTGTTCCACGCGCGCCTCAAGGAGATGTCAGCAACCGTAAGGGCCCAGCAGGGTCGAAGCCTATTGGGGCCAAGGGTGATGCGAAAGAGATCCCCGGGGCTCTGGAAAAATGGCAAAGAAGGAACAGGAGTGGGTTTTTAGGCAGTAAAAGTCTGACACTATCTCCCGCTCCGCCCAAGAGCGGGGCTACATATCCATTAGGTGGCAAAATGTAAATATCTGAACAATCAGCTAGTTCTTTTAGATCTTGCCTATAATGTCCCGCTGCTGGGCAAAGTCCTCCCAGCTCCATTCTAGCCATTGTTCTGGGCTTTGAGCCACTTCTTGCCAATAAGTATTAGAAGAAGATGGCAGGACTACTTAGACATCTTCCATAAGTGTGGAAAATGTCTTAGTTGTCCTGCCATCTTCTTCTTGGTCCGCCTCGACCCCGTCATTCGATTTCAGGGCACTAATATTGTGTTTTACCGGCCCACCGCACGATTAGTATGCGGCAGACATGTCCAGCCCAGTCCCACTTAAGCTGGGCAGCCTTCTGAGCCAGAGAGATCTTAGATCTGTATTTTAGAACTGATATAGTGTTTCGAACGCGATCCATTATCAATATAATAAAAATGGGAGAGAGAAAGAGGACAGACATGCCAATAAATTGGCTAAGTGTTGTCTTTCTTCTATTTGCTCTCAACACTTCACGTCTGTATGTCAAGTAAATTCACTTGAAAAGCCCGAAAGGCGAACGCGCCGGCACTTTTTCAGGACACGAAAACTGCATTTGTGATTCCGTCATAAACGTTTCTTACTGGGTTCTGTGCTAAAGAATACGGCCGCACGTGTTTCAGCCTTCGTAGTGGTCTACTATGATTGCCTGTGTCAGTTTATGGGTTAAGTGACAACTATTACAATGATTACTTTATCTAGGCCAGGTTTTATTTATCAGTTTTGTGTTAGAAAATATAAAGTAGGCAAAAAGTAAAAAAAAAAACTTGAAGAGTATAAATCACGGGTGGTAGATGGGTGGGTTATCTACATATTCCATCATTTAAATTGCGTTTCACTGATGATGATAACGCTAACTTAATCGGAAAGTAAAGTAAGTTTCGGGTCTTTCTGGTGAGAATGTAAATAAATACTGTAAAACTGAAGAAATGAAGATTAATTTACAAAACAATACTCAGACTCTATTAAAGTAGTTGTTGAACTTGAACTTACCTACTAAAAATAATGTTTTTCTCTTCTATCCAGGTAGGTATAAACTTTTTGAAGGATTTGAAATCCAGACAAGTTTTAAGTCCCTTGAGAACCATCTATCCTAAAAGAATGGAGCATACGTCTTGGATGACTTGAAAGTCTACAAGGTTTTCTTTAGCTCAGTTGAGACCTAAGGTTTCAAATAAACCGCAATTCACCTCAAAAGAAAGAAAAGTCAAAGTGAGTAAGTCAACTTGAAATTGAGTCAGTACTTGAGTATTAAGTATGTTTAATGGTATCTCGAAGATACCATTTAACATAGCTGTTAATGTTTTGAGGGTCCAAAAGCTTAAATTATTTGGCAAGGGCTCACGGGTCGGGTTCGAATTTCAGACGGGCCTTTAGTGTATTCCACGTAAAGCGAAAATTACGGTAGCAGGAAGATATATGAGTGTGTAGGTCGAAATCGTGGCTGTTAAGACTAATGTTACTTATTGCAGAAGGCTCGTACATCAACAACCCTGTTAATTTTACTATCTTATTAGATTCAGGAGCAGTGGTGACCAAGTGGTAACGGCCCCGACTAACGAGTTGTAGGTCGCGGGTTCAGACCCAGCCAGGCGCATTACTTTTTGTAATTTATTTCATCACCACTGCTCTCAAAACGGTGAAGGAAAACATCGTGAGGAAACCGGCATGTCCTAGAATCAAACATTCGAAGACATGTGACATCCACCAACCCGCACTGATGGTGGATTACGGCCCATTCTCTCTCCTGAGTCCTAGCTGGCAGTGGGAACATTAAAAGGCTGATTATGCTATTAGATTCATAGTTATTGTTCACAGGTTTGGTTATTTTGCTATATATACATATAGCTATCCTATATTCTCACATCAGATAAATTGGCTCTGTATGCATGTATATAAATTGACTTCAGACATACAGAACTAATATACGAGTATCTCAATAAGCATGTCAATCAGAACCACAAAACCGAAACTTATCTGTTTACATCGAAAGCCGTCTTCGATCCAACAATAGAAACTGCCGACAACATTTATACAGGACATCTGCGCATCTTTATGAATAGCTCGAACTTATCTGAAAGTCCTATAAAGTATTGTGGCTCTATATTTTGACCCCGATAAATTTCGAGACATGACTTATTGGTATTAACAGCAGTGCGGATTAGTTTTCGAGACGGCCGGTGACCCTGTGTCTTAAGGCTGGGTTAATGGGAGCAAACCGGAACAAACGAGGCTCATTCGTCTTGGTAACAGAGCTGCTATTAGGTATTTCACTAGTACTAAATGGTTCTTGCCCGAGTTACTGTGCTGGTATGTTTTAGGATGAGATGTTTTTGCTATGCTCGTTTTATTTGGTAATTAAGAAAGGAATACACTTGGGTCTGAGTACTCCGTATAGTTTATATGCTGTATAGAGCAGTGGTGGCCGAGTGGAGAGCAGTGGTGGCCGAGTGGTAACGGCCCCGACTTACGAGTTGTAGGTCGCGGGTTCAAACCCAGCCAGGCGCATTACTTTGTGTAATTTATTTCATCACCACTGCTCTCAAAACGGTGAAGGAAAACATCGTGAGGAAACCGGCATGTCCTAGAACCAAAAATTCGAAGACATGTGACATCCACCAACTCGCACTGGGCCCGCGTGGTGGATTACGGCCCATTCCCTCTCCTAGAGAGGAGGCCTGAGTCCCAACAGTGGGAACATTATAAGGCCGACTATGTTATAGTAAGGTATGGAATGTCTTAACTGAATGAAGTAAAATTATCTATACAGATATTTAGTTCTTGATCACTAGCTTCATGAATTTATACGGTTACAGTATTATATGTGACATAATTCACATCAGAAGCAGTGCTTACCTAGACAGACTAGTTAAACATCTGTTTGTAGAGATAACATTATACGATCATAAATTTTGTGATGTCACCGCATCGGATTATTAACAATATTAATTTGGAACATAACAAAGCAAATTATGTGATATTCATAGAATTTACACAGTACTGTGATTAGGTTTCGTCCACATTACTCATTATTCATAGGGCTGACGTATTTAATGCGTAGTATGTTAGTGCTTCTAAAATTAAGTAGCTTGTAAAATAGGTTTGTTAGAATAAATTTAAAATGAATTTTCTTTAGCTCAATAAACTCTCTTCAAGTTTTCGTAAGTAATTCTCAGAACATACATCGAATAAACTCAAATTCCAAAGCGTTCTTAAAGTCCAGACATGATGTCGTAGTATATGAGGCGAGGACAGTGCCTTTTATGACATTATTTTGGACCAAAATAAGAATTCTTTTGTGAGAAAACAGCAATAAGTGTAATATTTCAACAGCCAATATGCATAAAGCATACCAACGATATTTTTTATTTGCCGTCTGTCCCCTCTCAAAGTTTGTGTAGTCTAGAAATATGATCAATACGTAGACCAAAAAAAACTGGGCAAGTGCGAGTCGGACTCACGCCTTGAGGGTTTCGTACAAACTTAGGTATCTATGAAAACAGTCCAATTTCCAAATTGAGTTACGACGATTTTTCCGAATCGCGAAATTTTTTTTTTGTGACAAAATTACAGTTTTAAGATTTTTTCCTATACTTGTGCTATGAGACCTTGCTTCGTACAAAATTTCAGGATTCTAGGTCAACGGGAAGTACCCTATGAATTTTGATTCCCTAGAGAGTGTCGAAATATACGTTTTTTGCGACTAAACGGCCATATCTTTTTTTTCGTTAACTCAGAAGTTTGATTTTTTCACAGCTTCAAGGGACCGCAGACTTGAGTATATATATGGTTTTAATTTCAACTCGATACCTCCACGCGTTCTCGAGATAAAGAGTCTTGACAGACAGACAGACAGACGGACGGACAACAAAGTGATCCTATAAGGGCTCCATTTTTCTTTTTGAGGTACGGAACTCTAAAAAGTACGTTAAAAGTACATACTAACAATACTTATCTCACATATTTTGTTACTGAATAAAATAAGTAATGTCTAGGGGCTCAGATATTTTGATCTTTTCACCATGGTCTTAGTTGGGCGCCAATATCATAACTGGCGCCCAAGTGGGATCAATAATATACACATTCATTTGGTGTACATTAAAATCTGACTTTTCTTAAATTACCTTAGGCTTTAAAAAATTAGTTTCCTCTAAAATTATCCTACACTTAGTTTCAGAGTATACGTTTTATACATGTAATATTATACTACGAGCATAGGTTATTATAAGTTTACAAGCACAAGATGTTGAATTGAATCACGTAGTTTTCAAGTAGTCTCAGTTGGGCGCCATTTTAATTATTTATTCTTTAGATTATTTTTATCAAATCCGTTAGTTTGATAGATATATAGTGATCGATATACATAAGTACATTTTGTGAATGGTTTTTTCTTATGAGTATTTCGATGTAAAGCTTGTAACGCTGAAATGACGAGCTGGGATCGTATAAGGATTTATAGCGAGCAATTTATCATCCTTTTTTACAATCCTACATTGTTATTTTTCACACAACATAACATCAAGCTTTTATTATATCGAAGGGATTCCATCAAAGGGGTTGGCAGAGATATTTCGATGGAACCAGATAATATTGTCTATAATATGTATGTATTTAGAAATATATAAGTATAAATAATAATAATAAATAAATAAATGTTTATTTTCTCACCACAATATTTTACAATACATCAAATTCTTAAAATGTAGTCACAAGTGTTTTATTATTATGGTAGACTGGTGCCTAAACTAGGCTGCAAGCCTGTATTTCAGGACACCAGGACCCCGCCTTTTACACAGTAATTATCTCGGTACATTAACAATACTAATCGTATGTAGTATGTTTATCAGTTGTGTAGTACTCATAACACAAGCTCCGCTTAGCTTGGGACTATACGGCGTTGTGTGATAGTTGTGGAATATTATATTATTATATATTATTGTATTGCTCCAACTGAGCACTAACATACTTTTTTTTAAGGTGTGATATCATCAAATAGCCAATCTCGCTCTTCGTGTCAGAATTTTACTGAATAACGCCCACCTGTGTTCATCTCTCTTACTCTTTGTATCCCAGAGACACGGTAACTCTCACGCAGCGAGCAAATTAATTGCCCTCTAGAGTCTAGGTCATTATGTCCCCAATTATATCAGCCATTTGAAAGAAAATTCATTCTAAAAGTCAACAAAACCTTTCTGTTCCTAACAAAAACTAACGTAGAAAATATCCTAGCTCATCATACGTGTCCCTGGGCGTCGGCAGCCCTAATTAAATTCTGCAAGGCTGTAAATCACGTCTAAGATAACGTTCACACGGTATACGATAGCGCTGACATACATAGCCTACGTGACAGTTTACACCTTTGTCGGGTAATCCCTGTTTACCGTGGTAGACTTATCATTTAATTATGTTGCTCTTCTTAACTAAAGACTAGACTTGTTTAGTCTTCACCGTGGCCTTAAAACGCTAACGGTAAATGAAAGAATATTGGTTGGTTTTAGTCAGCAAAAGTCTGATAAGTCTTGCTACACTTCAGAGCGGGAGATGTCAGTTGATGATTTTCTTTTTTTGCCTTTTGTGTGTCCCACTGCTGGACTAAGGCCTCCCCTTTCTCCTTCTAAACCTCTCTGTCAATTTTAGAGTTCCGTACCTCAAAAGGAAAAAATGGAACCCTTATAGGATCACTTTGTTGTCCAACCGTCCGGTCCGTCTGTCTGTCAAGACCCTTTATCTTGGAAACGCGAAGCGGTATCAAGTTGAAATTTAAAACATATACTCAAGTCTGCAGTCCCTTGAAACTGTGAAAAAATCAAACATCTGAGTTTACGGAAAGGAAAGATACGGCTGTTTATGTTGCAAAAAACGTGTATTTCGACACTCTCAAGGGAAACAAAATTCATAGGGTACTTCCCGTTGACCCAGAATCCCGAAATTTGGCATAAAGCAAGGTCTCATAACAAAAGTATAGGAAAAAAAAAATCTAAAAGCTGTAAATTTGTAGGCACGTCACAAAAAAAAAACATTTTTTGCGATTCGGAAAAATCGTTCAATTCGGGAATTGAACTTTTTTCATAGGTAAGTTTGTACGGAACCCTCTGAGCGCGAGTCCGACTCGCACTTGCCCAGTTTTTTTTTAACTACATGATTTCCTACCTCAAAAAAAGGCTTAGACGTTTCATTTAAACATATTTAGTTTCATTGTTCAAGGTCATCTATTAGTTGTCAGTTCTTTTATTTTCAGATGTCAATATTATCATCGGCGTAGATCTAGGTTTTGTGTTACTACGCCGAGTGTAAATTGAATAGTAACCCAAATCAATATAAAAGAGGGTAACCTAAATCGACAGTTTGATCTAGAACAATGAGGTTGGAAGTATATTTATTTGCCAAGATATGAATACGAAAGATAACTTATTGAATGTGAAGGTCTTATCTATGTTGCTTGTGATTTGAATTTGGAATTATGATTAATTGATATCTATTAATCATAATATCTAAGGTGAAAGTAAGAACTTTTTTATTATTATTGATACGCTCGCGTTTGACTACCATCTCACCTTATGGTAAGTGATGTGGTCGGTGATGGAGCGCGCTTGCCTAGAAGTAACCTATTGTCTCTTAAATACCCCTAGACAGTAACCATCAAGAAATACAGACTCCGGCAGGAAAATCCAATTCTTAGCTGCAGGCACAATAAATGTGTTACAATAGTACATTTTGATATAAGTGCAGAAAGTTTGTCATTGCGACCGAGGCGGAATTCGCACGAGCCGTAGGCGAGTGTGTTATGGAGCTGAGGGCTGCAGTGACAAATTTGCACGTGTATCAAATGACTTTTTTCAATACACTTACGAAGAAATGAATAAACGGGGGTTGACCGGCGACTCGTGGGGGTCGACGCGCGCCCAGCCTGATACGATACATGTAATAACATTGTGGCGGGGAGAGCACGCGCATTTTTCTGCATTAGTGCGGCAAAGAGTCTATTGCGTGCCTAAAAACGGTGGGATAATAGCGGGTTTTCGAGTAAGTGTACTGAAAAACATTTTGTACCTATTCATGGGTGTGATATCCATCATATACCGGTGGTGCAGTGCCGTACGTCTGGTGGTTCGATGATAGAGTGGACTTGGTGGAATTAAATTGAGCAAATCCGTTGCATAATCCTCGAAATGTAAACGGTAGAAAACCGACAGGCTAGCAACTCGTCGTCGATGCAGAGTTTGAGATGAGTTCGATGATCTTCTTAGCTTGTTTCTCAGTTGGCTCTAGCGTATCAAGCTGGTATTTGGCAGTCCAATTTAGAACTTTATATTTCCCTTCTATATATTCACAGGTGAAATGATAGGTATAGGAGTTTTTGTTACCATAAAGAAGTCTGCGCGGTACCGGGTATCCGACCGGTACAATGGTCAGATACCCGGTCATCGCATCGTATCGTGTTAGTTTGAATTGTTAGTACAGAGAGTAATTGTAATATATAAATGAAATACTGGTATCATACCATGCTAAGAACGTATCTAGTACGAAAAGAGACACGACATCGACTTCTATGCCTATTAGAACGTATCAATGGCGTTTCATAGCCATGAACAGTGGTCAGCACACGCGGTTACAGCTCACCGTTCGCCGCCTACGCATGCTCATTAATTTGACCGGACCTGCTACGTTCTGTGAATGGCACGATGACGGAAAGGGTATAGTTTCATACTTTAAAAATAATATTATAACACGATAGACTTCTTTATTCAAAATGACGGTCTAAAAGTAACTAAAGCTGCGTAACCCTAAGCTGAAGCAGCAGTTTTCCTACCTGAAGAATACGATTCTTGCAAAATGGAATACCGGTTTCGATTTCCGTCCTCAGGTCGCCCGCCGGCAAAAGGTGGAGTACAATAAATCATGCAAGGAAACTCAACAAAAAATTGAAGGAAATTCACGAAACTTTGTACTGGCTTTGTGAATTGACGAGTGGCGAGTGAATTGGCTTGGTTGACCTTCAATAGTTTACCTACAAAACGTGAACATATATGTTAGGTTAAGTTGTAATATTTTCTTACCATTTTCTAAAATATGTGGGTACATATTACTTATTTGTGTTTTTGTAGGTAAGTGCCATACAGTGTGGTAATGTCACCGACAGCGAGTTTTTCCACACCATAAATAATTATCATCATCATTTCAGTCGAAAGACGTCTATCGTTGGATATAGGCCTCTCCCAAAGGTCACCACATCGAACGGTTTTGTACGTCTCGTATCCATCGAATTCCCGCGACTCACCAGGTCATCGGTCCGCCTTGAGGGAGGCCGTCCAATGCTGCGTCTTCCGGTACGCGGTCGCTTTTGGATTGTGTATTTATATAATTTTAATTTGTTTAGTGTTTTTTGATGATCTTTTGGTTTTATGGTATACTCGTATATAATTAAATAAATTTTGTTACATATTGAAAAAGAAAATAATTTTTAAGTCGTGGGCTTGAAACCGGGCTAGTACCAATGTAAATTCATATGTATTTTTTAATGTTATCTAGGACGTTACTGACACCCCTCGGAAGGCACGTAAAGCCATTGGTCGTTATCATTCGTAGATATTGGACAGTCGTTACAGGTATTCAGACAGCACAAAGTCTGCCCATCAGTCTATTCAATGATTATCGTGTTGCCCAGTAACTGGGTTATGGAGGTCTAATAGGCAGTCGCCCCGTGTAAAACACGTGTATTCAGCCGCATCCTGTTAGAGTAGATACTGACCCCAAGCTAGTTGGGATAAGGTTAGGGAGATGATGTGTAAAGTATTTTCGACAGTTGTTGTACCTAGCCGTATTTCCTCCTTAATTGTATTGAAAGCCGTTTCAGTGCGTTGTTGCAAGTTACTCTTATGTGACTCGTTCACAATTCTAGCGAATTTACAAATTTGTAGCAGTTGTCGTGCAGTAATGATAGTTGGAAACTAGGGAGGTACTAGTTCAATGCGTTTGAACAGAAAAAAGAATTATTAAAATTGGTCCAGACGAACAATTAAGGAGGAAATACGACTTCTTACCACAACTGTCGAAATTCGAAACAGATGTTGGGCCCATTCACAACAGAGGCCAACAATTTGAGCAGGATTTGTAAAAAATATGAAATAAATGTTAAAAATGCAATTTCATTTTTTTTATTTCTAGTAAAACCCACGAAGAGAGAGTACGAGACAGATTTTTCCTTATAAGAGTGAGATAACATTTTTAATAGGTTTTTCAGGTATAATTTAAGCAAAAATATTTTTTAAATCATAATTTTGAATAATAGTCTTTTGTGACTCGATTCACAATTCTAGCGAATTCACAAACTTATAAAAAGATTTTTTAGTATATGCGAAACCCAAAACATGAGTCTAATATTTTTATGTAAAGAATCTATGGACAAAATTTCATAACTTTATCATGAAAACCCACAAAGTTATAAGCTTGTTATGTTACCTGTTTGTCCGCACAAATACATGGACACCGGGCCATCTGGGCGACTGAGGGGATGTTTTGTTCCCGCATCCAGCTATGCGCTGGCCCCTAATGCCCGCTATGACCTGCCGGGACCAGTGTTGTACTTAGTGTCAGTGGTGTCCAACTTGTGATCTTTTTTTCAATATTTTGGAAAAAATATAACATGGTGTAAAAATGATTGGAATCGATTCAGTTACAGATTCTTAACAAACTATATTCAGGTTTCGTATAAACTCAAAATAATGTTGTATACATAATGAGTTATAGGTAGTTAATTTAAATATATTTAAATGTTAATTATGTGGTAAACCCTCCTTGTAAACATAATAATTGAATTATTTGTTCAAACGATATATATAAATTTGTGTCTCAAAATTCGCTAGTTAATTAAGTACCTACAGCAATTTCATTGAGGTTTTAAGTACATAATTTCTGTTGTTTAATTTTACATATTGGTTGCAGTCAGTGGTATTATTATTTCAATAAAGCTAGATGTAATAAAGTCATTGTTGTCTATACATATAATAAAACAGTAAAATTATTTTGCGATGGTATTAATTGGCGCAAAAACTACTAAACCGATCCTGTTCAAATTTTGCATACATAATCCTTATAGGTCAGGGCAACTTTTAGGCTATAAATTATCACGCTATTTGTTATGGGGGGTGAGCAATAATCCAAAATGTTGGTATTGAATGACTTTTGCCGCGAGTTCGATCCTCAGCTACAGTTAAAAAAATTGACATTATTTTATCATCTTTTTTGTAATAAAATAACTTTTACCATTTTTTCAAAATAAAATTGACATTTCTATTCGATATCTTCTAAATATTTTGTAAAAACTAATCAAAACACAAAATAAAATCAGAGTGGCGACAAAAATCACGTACTATAATGTTACATTATTCCATTTAGCTGCAAATTTAACTTCTGAAACGAAAATCATCACGCTATCATCGTTAAGGAGCCAACCAGCCAATTATGACGTTTATATAAGAACGTCTATTTCAAGTGATAATCATCGAAGTCTGTAGCGCTGAGGTTTCGTACCTAGACTTGCAAGTGATATAAAGATTGTTCGAATCCCACAAGGTTCTTTTAGGAGAAATTTTTATTTTATTTTTTCTCCGTAAATTAGACTTTTTTTACATATTTTTGCAGGCTTTGTTTCATCGCATTTGTTTAACTATATCGAAATATATATGAATTTAAAGTTTTAAAGAAATAAAATATGACACCACACGCAATTCAGATACCTACTCGCCAACGCCATCTAAAGACTCAAAGTAGAAATAATGATGACAATGACAGTTGAACTTCATATTTGATAGATGGCATTGTGTATTTTACATAATTTTCTGAGTGGCGAAAGAATCTGAGTGGCGAAAGAATGACCATCGCCCACGTTTGCAGACAGTTTAATTGTTTAAAATTGGCCGAAAACCGTTATGTTTAAATTGGTGTTAGACGCAGGCATTTTTAACAATCCTACTGCTTATTTTTAGTTTTTAACCGACTTCAAAAAAAAGGAGGAGGTTATCAATTCGGTTGTATTTTTTTTTTTTTTTTTTTATCATTTTTTTTTTTTTTTTTTTTTATGTTTGTTACCTCAGAACTCCGTCGTTTATGGACCGATTTGCAAATTTTTTTTTTCCCTATACAGGACATGCTTCCAGATTGGTCCCATTTTTTTCAAAATCCAGTTCTGATGATGGAATCCATGAGGAATCGAGGGAACTCCTCAAAAATTATAGGCAACCCTATGGTAATTTTAGTATTTTCATCAAGAACTTAAGCATTTACAGTCAAAAAGTAACATTTGATGAAGTGGAACTGATGAAGAAGACCAGAAATGGTCAACGGAACTTCATACACAAATAGATATTACAATGAAGATATACATAGTTAAGCGAATATGACAATACAAATAAATGAATGATTCTGAATAGTTACGTTGAAAATGGTATCATCGAAGTGATCTGATGATGATGATGGTGCCGGAAGGTAGGCACTGGAACTCCGTAATTAATCAATGTAACCTAGCCGTGTTTGGACTTATTAGAATTGTCATGAGATGCACTTTGGCTATAAGGTACTATCGAACTGATCTGATGATGGAGCCGGAAGGTAGGCACAAAGGTACTATCGAACTGATCTGATGATGGAGCCGGAAGGAGGAAGGTAGATACAGGAACTTTATAATAAAACAATGTAACCTAGCAGTATTTGGGTTAATTGGAATTGTCATGAGAAATAGGCACTCTGTTTATAAGTGTATCGCAACTAAAAAGTGTGAAATAAAAACTTTTTAGAAAAAAAAAATAACCGACTTCACTAAAAAAAACACTAAAAGGATCAAAATAACTTTAATTTCGGAAGTCGGTGTTAAATAAGAAACAAACAATACGAGAAACACCGACTTCCAAAATTAAAGTTATTTTGATCCTTTTAGTGTTTTTTTTAGTGAAGTCGGTTATTTTTTTTTTCTAAAAAGTTTTTTTTTTACCCACGGTTATAACAAGCTAATTGACCGTGATTATTCAAGGGATACCAACCAAAGGCGACAAAAGTAAATTAATACCTCTAAGTATTATTGACTTTAAAATAATAAAACAGCCAAATTTTAGGAAGGGGTTGCATGGCACCTTGCGTTGGAAGGCCTCCCAGGTGGACCGATGACATGGTGAGGGTCGCGGGAATCCTATGGATACAAGACGCACAGGACCGGTCATTATGGCGACACTTGGGGAGGCCTATGTCTAACAGTGGACGTATTTCGGCTGAAGTGATAATGATGATGATAGTACCTTTTTGAGGCAATGACTTCTCCCGCTCTGGTTGGAGCGAGAGGACGTGTCAAACTTTTACTGACTAAGACCACACCTGTGTCATTTAGTTGCCCTTTGCGTTCTAGGACTGCGGGTTTCCTTTCAGAAATTCCAAAGCTGTCTAACGGCTTAAACGCTTCAGTGAAACATTATTGAGGCAATAATTGTTACAGGACGTAACTCTTTCGAACATTCTCGCAGCCCTAGCAGACATCGGCCGTAGAGGGTCCTATCCATTTGCTGACATCTCTTTGAGTCGCGCGTAGAATACAACGCGCCGTCGATTCAAGATTGCTTTAACCAGACGGCCGGACGGCACAACCGCAATCCCGTGTTTGCGATGGCTGGGAATCGCCCTACGGCTTTCAACACCCGGAGCGTCACCTACAGCGATAGCTGAGGCGTGAGAATGTCCTATCCCTCATAATTTGAGCCACCTTCTTCGATCGTAGTGCTTCACAGAAGGAGGCTACTGGTTGACATTTTCTCCACCAATCGCCTCCATGACGACACGGCGGCGCTACGACCAAGCGGGACTGACTTCCACCGTTTGCTCCAATTAATTCTCCGGGCGATCCGCACAATGGTGAGATCCGAGTGTTTCTTCCCGCTGAATTCGATTCAGATACCTCCCACACACAAATAGAGGACGCTGCGACGCCTCCGTAGCCACTCCTCAAAGACAGGCATTACCGCCGCGATTGTGGCGTGAAGGAAAATAGTTGCGTTTTTAGTCAGTATAAGTCTAACACTCTCTCTCGCTCTACCCAGAGTGGGATAAGGTACTTAATGATTTATCTACTTTAAGGAGAAGGTGCAAACCCTAAAGGCTGCGGATGGCAAGCTCAGGATCAGCTCCACTCTCGCTTTTTTTTTTGACAGCTTACATTTAAAAGCACTTTATTTATTTATTTATTTATCATCATTTTAAAATCATACAATGTTGTTTTACCGAACATAAACCAGAAACATATATAAACTAATGCCTTTTCCCTTGGAGTAGGCAGAAATGCCAACGGCTACGACCCTTACGTACACTTTCTATTCATTGACGTTCATACATCTTTTTTTTTGTGGGAAAATCATCCAATGACATCTCGGCTCTTGGGCGGAGCGGGAGATAGTGTCAGACTTTTACTGACTAAAAATCCACTCCTGTTCCTTCGTTGCCTTTCGTACCAGGGCCGAGTCTTCCTTTCAGAAGCAGACCCTTGGCCCCAGTAGGCTTCAACCCTGCTGGGCCCCTACGGTTTGCTGACATCTCCTTGAGGGGCACTACGTGCCGTCGACGACTTGGGCTCGGTCTGGACGGTTACCGGACGTGGGACGGCGAGCTACCTATTGCTCGCCGTCCGTAAACCCTCGCCCACGGTGGCCGGAAATCGGGATCGGAATCCCAGCGGCTGGGACGTGAGGAACATTGCCTCGCGCATGCACTTGCGGCCTTCTCCTCTGCTAGCATTACTGCTTCGCAGAAAGAGGCGACCGCCTGCCACTCCTCCTCGCTCCGGACCGTGGCCTGTACCAAGGCCAGGCGCGAGAGATCGCCTCCGCCGATCGCCCCCACAAGGACACGGTGGTGCTCTGTCCAGGTGGGGCACACCTATACCGTATGCTCCACCGTGTCCTCTGGGCGGTCCACACGATAGGCCCCGTAACCCGGGCGTTTCTTCCACACGAATTCGGTGCAGGAACTGCCCGAACCTACCGTGTCCGGTGAGGACTTGCGTCATGTGGAAGGTGAGGACGCCGTAAGGTTTTTTCAGCCACGCCTCAAAGAGGGGACTTACTGCCATAATTATGGCGTGCCCAACGTTCATACATCTGGATCTGGACGAGTACATAACATGTTTCTTGAAGATAATTTGCGTTTTTACCTTTAACCGTTTTATGTGAAAGTACAATAAAAAATTGCGATGCTTTCGGAATGAATTGCAAGCACAGAATGATGATTCTGATGATTGATTGTACAGTTTTACGACGCGGACGAAGTCGCGGGCAACAGCTAGTCAGCAATATAACTTTTCAAATAAAATGAACGACTAGGTAACGACACCGACTTATGAGTCGTAGGTCATGGGTTCAAAACCCGGGCAGGCGCTTTACTTTGTGTAATTTATTTCATCATTGCTGCTCTCAAAACAGTGAAGGAAAACATCGTGAGAAAACCACATGCAACATGTCCTAGAACCAAAAATTTGGAGACATGTGACACCTACCAACCCGCACTGGGCCCACGTGGTATACCGCCCATTCCTTGTTTTAGAGGGCAGGCCTGAGTCCCAGCAGTGGGGACACTATAAGCCTGATAATGCTATGCTTATAATTATATCGAGCAGTAGCAAAGCATAACACCATATTCAGTTTCTCTTTCACTTTACCTTTGCGACAGTTCACAAACAAAAGCATTTGAAAACAGATTGCACTTAAGTGGGCTAACAGCGAATAATGGGTCCAGCCGGCCGCCGTAAGCGGTTTACAAACTACAATGTAAACACTCGTATTACATCGTGTTTCGCAGAATTCATACCCATTCGGTAAAACAAAAGTGAATTTGGTAAAATATACAAAGGGAATGTTGAAAGGCCGTGTTTAAAGTTGCAAGCAGTGTTGTAAACTCGGTGTTTGTGGGACCGCACGTAGGGAACAGTCCGGTCCCAGCCAACGGCGCGCCTGTGGCTAATTGCTTAGCACAACGCCTGTTGTAAACTGATAATTATCAAAATTATCTTGCTTGTATAACGTTATTTCATATTTACGCACGTTTATAGCTCGAACAACGAACGAATACCGGTGTTTTATACAGCTTTGTTAGGGAAACAGGAATTTACCAAGCCGCTACTTTTTGGCAGCACAATTTTATAACAGATTTTTGTATTTTGAAATTGAAATAAATGGGATGCCGTTTCTAAAAAGTTTTACAAATAATATTTTAAAAGCAACTAACTGGTGTGTATTTTTATAAGAACTGATGTGAAGGTATTAATAATTGAGGCTCCCGGGAAATTCATAATCCGCCAGTTATATATAATCTGTATTTTTCTGCAATTCTTTTAAAAAAAGTACTCGTATTTTCATTTATTAAAATTTGCACGAAACCAAACTAATTTGGTCAATAATTTTATTTTTCTAAACTAGAATAATGTGAGTTGAGACATTTGGGGATATCCACGGTTTGGTAAAAATATTTAAGTACCTATTTACTCAAGATAAGTGCTCATTTTTGCATGTACACTGAACAAAGGAGCACTTAGGTATTTTCTACCAGCCGACCTTAGGATGGTGCAGAAAAAGAACCTGGTAGGTGAACGTATTGGTAAACAAACAGATGGAAAATTAATACAATAACCAATACATACATACTTAGATAAATACATACAAATAAACAATGTTTTGATGAAAATTGAATTAAAAAAATCAACTCTGTGGTGATTCTACCAACTTCTTGCGAATATGTTCACGTGCCTTTACCTTAAAGGAGAATAGACTGGATGCCGTCCAGATCCGTAGTTAGGTTATAAATATTCGTAGTTAGTTAATATTTACGTAATTTATGTACATAAATTTTGTTATTTTCAAAAATAAACTGAATGTAATTTAATAACAGGTGATACTGTAATATTCGCTTTGCTAAAACCATGAAAATTTAGGGCTAGAAGTTTGAAGCACTATTCAACTCAGCCTGGCAGCTTTCTGATAATAATTTGCATAACTAACTTTTTGCTGTGTTCAATAGAAATTTATACGCTCCTGAACAAATTGAATTATGCATACTATACTTCAACTAATTTAATGAATTTACGAACAGTATTAGTGAAAGTTTGCGAAAAATATTTGTAGGTAGATAACATTGAGAATTGTATTTAATAGTCATCATCATCTTCCTGCCCTTGTCCCATCTTATTTGGGGTCGGCACAACATGTTTTTTTCTTCCATTCTATCCTGTCAACCGTCATGCTATCACTAACTTCCTTTTCTTTCATATCACTGTTCACACAATCCATCCATCTTTTCTTTGGCCTCCCTCTCCCTCTTGTATTTAATAGTAACTCTCAATAAACTCTACGCAAAATTTAGAGACTACTCTTCTTTACGGTGGGAAATCATCTAAAGAGTTCTCCCGGAACTCTAGAGTGGAACGAGAGGGCGTGTCAGACTTTTACTGACTAAAACCACACCTATATTCCTTCAGTTACCCTTTGCTTTTTAGGACCACGGGTAACTTTCTCAGAAGTCGGCCCATGGCCCTAGTAGGCTTCGGCTCTGTTGGGCCCTTACAGTTGACATCTCTTTGAGGCGCCTGTGGTCCTTGCCGTGTCGTGGCTTGGTCCGGACGTTTACTGGAAGGCCGGTCGGCAAGCTATCTATTGCTCGTCGTCCGCAAGACAGAAAATTTAGAGACTACTAAGAGATAATGCTTTGTCTTCAAGAGTTCTACACGTAAAGGTTGCCACCGACAGAAGTGACGCGACAGCGCGACTACGATACGATAACACTCTTTCATAGCAATTTGTTCTATCTGTAAAGTAATATTAAGTGGACTACAGCCCCCCTAGCCAAGTTACGATCGTTTCGTTAGCGTCGAACGCCTCGAGTAGGCCACGCCTCCGATTCCTTTGTTCTGACGTCACTCAACGCTCAGTCACGTGGTCAGAGGTTAGGCTGGAGCTAATCACGAGTTTTTGATGGAGATAGGATCTCTTTATAGCACCACAAGATTATGTCGATTAGATAGGCGTTGCGTACTTGTTGATTGTGTTACTGTCAGAAAAATATACGCCTGTGATACAAGCTGTGCTGTGTTTGTTAATCTGCTCACTCTGCTAAATACTTAACTCAGATCTTATAATAGTTTTAAATGCACAATAGTGTATGATCCACTGGAGTAGACAGAATCAAAAAAATATATGTTATTCTTCAGGATAAATGCTACATAAATAGTGTGTTCAGAACATAATAAGGGTAATTTAATATGACAGACCAAAAACACGAACATGCCTCTAAAAATTACTTTTATCGAATGAAAACTGGACTAATATTTTATGCAATAATTCGTATTGTTTGCTAGATTTCACAAGATTCAAAGATTCAAAGCTTCAAAGCATTTTATTTCAAATAAACCATTTACTGGCATTCTTGAAATGTCACGAAGTCAGTCAGTCAGAAAAAAATGATGCTAATTGCATATTCCAAAGCGTAGATCTCTATGGAGAAGAATGTGCAAGAAGCTCCATGGACACTCTTTTCAATCATGTTATGTATTACAAATATTGCTTACTGTCATGTGAGAACAATGTAAATAATACAAAAATAAAAACTAAATATAGATATTAAAATAGCAAAAGTTTTACCGTTAGTGTTTCAAATTTATATTCAATTCTGTAGATTTTTAGTAAATCGATAAAATTCTACATGTTTGCAAGTATTGTGTCTTTGAGCATTTCTTTCTTTTGTATGTAATCCGCGAATGACCACGTTTTGGTTGCTGTAGCTGTAGCTGTTTTTTTTTATTCATGATAGGTTCGCGCTTGACCACTATCTCACCTGATGGAAAGCGACGATGCGGTCGACGATGGAGCGCGCTTACCAAGAAGCAAGCTATTCACTCTTGACTTAAAGATTCCCGGGTTGTAGTCATCAGGAAACACAGATTCCGGCAAGGAATTCCACTCCTTAGCTGTACGCACAATTAATGAATGTAGTTCTCTTAAAACATTTTTATTCTATTCTATGTTTTGTTAATGGCAAATAGAGCCGATGTCGACTTTTCTGCCAATGTCTAAGTAAATTAGAAAAGCAAGTAGTGTATAATATATATATAGAAAATGAAAAGGGTCAGTAACTGAAGACTTAAAATTCTTCAAATGATACAGTTGCACTTGGTGTATTTGTTTTAAAAAATCATCGTCAAGCCGTTGTCGCAATGCGACGCATCTGTCTGAGCAGACTATAAGTTGTCAATGTATCGCACGAATATAACTAAGATTGTCATTACCGGTGATCAGAAACCCGACCGTTCTGATAACCTTAGGATATCGCATTTCTCAGTAATTGGACTTCGGAGTTCAGGGCGGATTTACTTGACATTTAGCCAAATCCGGTTTGGTTTACTAAGCTCACACTATTAACGGCTGAGTTTGTCGTTTCGAAATTTGACAGCTCTATAATATTAATAATTCTTTATTTTCAGGCAACAAAGGCCCAGAACACTATACACAAAATAATCTTAAAAATAGATACATATTAATAACGTTACAACTAATCTGTTTATTATTAAACTATTGCACACGGAGTAACGTCGTCGTGTTGCTGAGTTTTGTCGAATATTATATCTTTATAGATATAATTCTTCAGTGCGTGTGTTTGTCACATAATTCCTCTTAAACGGCTTGACCGATTTGCATAAAATTTTATGTGAATAAGTATTTGAATGGGTCCCTTGATGGTTTGAAAATACAATTAAACCTAGTAGGTACTGTAACCAGGCTTTCAATTTTTTTGACGAATAGCCA
Source organism: Mythimna impura (assembly GCA_905147345.3). Lineage (NCBI taxonomy): Eukaryota > Metazoa > Arthropoda > Insecta > Lepidoptera > Noctuidae > Mythimna > Mythimna impura. The sequence goes on along the minus strand of LR990356.1, from coordinate 12,465,174 downwards.
GCTTTTGGGCTGTACAACGTCTGCCGGAACCGCTAGTTCAAATATAGATAGTTAAAATTGGTTACATTTAGAGAAGACAAAATTGTTTTACAAAATCTTTCCACTTAAAATATTTTGAAGACATAAAAAATAAAGCTAGAACTACATTAGACCGATGCACACGTGTAACACGCCAGATTTGTACGTAGAACGACGACGTCGCGTGGCGTGGATCAAGTGTAGCTTTACAAGTCTAGTTTCCATATAAAATGTATGGAGACCGTCGCGCCCAGATCGGCGTGTGTGGCACACGTGTGCGCAGTGTAGTTCTAACATTATTCATTGAATATTTTTTAATATAATCTAAGTAACCTACCAGGTAAGAACATACCAACAGTAAACACACAACGTATCAACATGTTACTTTATGTAAGGAAAAAAAGTAGAAAATATGCTTGCTCACATTTAATACAGTTCCTACAGAAGTACATTTACAATACATACAAAAGTGCGATGCTCCCTCTTCAAACTCGTATTAAGAGAGAAACTTTTTCATTTTCATATTTACCGATCGTGTCATCGAACCCGCAGCCAGCATTTCCCTTACCTGACACCTCAACCATTAGGCGGAGGCGGCGAAGTGTCGGCAACAGTAATATTTTACGTCGAAAACCTTTTAAATCGTAAACATCAACGCCTTGTTGGAAGAAAAACCAACTTGTGGGCGAAGCAAGTAATGAAGTTTTAAGATTTATGTTTTTTACCAAGTGCTGCTTACTAAATTGAGCCGTAGCCTGCCGTACTGCGCCTCGAGATAAATGTATGCTCTCGCTCAACTTTGGACGATGAATATTATGTAATATTTTTCACTATCTAGCTTAACTTTTTGTCATTATTCTACAAGTTTCAGATGATTAAAAAAGACAACCAAGCAGGATGTGAGTAGTGGAAATTCTATTAGTAAACGAGAATATTTATTATATATAGGTACATACTATTTACATATTTATTCATATAAATAAAATAAATTGAAGTATCAGTTTGTAATTTCAAAATATTTATTTATTTATTTAATACTTATTCGATACCTATAAAAAAAACAATATCTGTCTTTTTCTTTTTTTTTTTTTTTTCCTTTAATTTAGTATTTACAATCATCTTTATTTTGCAAACATATTTTAACTGTATAATTCAATAAAAACACTTAAACTAATTAAAACTATATATACACTAAGGGCAAAAACTACTAGCTAAAATATGGCGTCATAAAATTCCTCCGCATCGCTGTCTTAAAATAAACGTCTGTCTTAGCGTTTTGTCTGATTTAGAGATCTGCGCATAAAACCTTTCTTAAAATTATGACCATAATTATGGCATTGTGCTATAAAAAACGTAGTGCACTGAATCAATTAAAAATAAAGTTAAAAACAGTCTAAAATATGGACTGGTTATAATAATACCCAAAAGCCTAAGGAAAATTAGTGTGTTGTTTGCTAAAGAAGTAGTGTTAGCTACCTACGTGCCGAGCCAACATTAGAGCAACACTACAAAAGCGAATACTACAATGAGAGCTTGCAAACAAAGAAAAATCCTTGTAAACTGGACTAGTACGCGTTGTGAATATGCCCCGATCTGGTTTAAAATTCTAAAAAGCCTTAATGTCATATGCTCGCAACTAATTTCTTTGCAAGTAAAAGCTTACCTGTTTACACGGGTATATTCGTGGGCTAACTTCATTAACGTGTCGTCGGCGGTCGAATCTTTCAATGAAATTACCTCATCGCGTCGCACAGTGTTCAATCTGACCTATGGATTCAGACAAAGTATCTGTAGTGACATCTATGGCGTTACATAAGAACTAATCCTGCATCGCGCAATTAAAGTTCTCCGCGCGATTGGAACATATAGAACAGCCCGAAATCATCTATCGGGCAGTTGCCCACCAGACGGAGGAACCTCCCTTTTCAACGGAGGTTTGCGGGACTTTACACTCTGTTCTGCACACCTAGGACCTACTGTCGGAACTTGGCTCAGGACATAGCCACAGTTTCCGGGGATGTGTTGTTCAAGAAGATACAACTCGGGGCACGTTGTTTTAATATTTTATATTTTTCAGTAATGCGATTACGTTCCCATCCGAAAATCAATTCACTTAAAAAATAATCCGATTCTTTTACCTATTAAATTCAAAACCTATTCTAAATTTGCATAATCCTGTGGTATATTTGTCTAATCAGTCCGTTTTTCATGCGATCATCTTCGAGATCACAGTCCTCCGTTAATATAAACGTTCTTCAATGAGGCAATGAGGTTTTTGCAAGTAGGTATATGTTTTTAAAGTCGATAAACCAGTGCAATTAAATTCAGGTCTGAATTACACAGCTAAGTCTGTGTTGACGGCGCGTTGAGTTTCACGTGCACCTCAAAGAGCTGTCAGCATGAGTAATGTCAGGGCTGCGGTATTATTCCTGCGCCCTTGGAACGTAAAGGGCAACTGAAGGAACACGGGTGGGTTTTAGTCAGAAAAAGTCTGACTCTTCCTCTCGATCCACCCAAATAGGTAGATATTATTTAGTAATTTCGCACATCAAAAAAAAAAATTATAACGCCGTTATGATTTTGTCCATATAAATCAAACTATAACTTTTTTTGTGCATGATTCCCTTAATGAATTAAGTTTAAATATTGTTTAGTTTTGTAACCTACCAACCATTAGTGAACTACCCACTAGTATACTTATAATGTGTCACGAACGACGAAAAAAAAACTAGATCCCACGACATAGGGTATCCTAGTGTGGGGTCTAGAGCTACTTTATTGCACTAAATGTTGTTTAGTCTTAAAAATATTGTGATGTTTTTAATTGTTGTGCATAACGTGTAATATGCAGTGTCTTAATATATTTATTATTATTTAAAAAACTAGTTCCTGTAAAAGTGTTCACTTCATTATAATTTTAACGACACGACTTTACTTTACATTAGAATTTAAGACGACATTATGAGTTTCTATTTTCGAAATAATCCCCGCCTTCAAAAAAGGTTTTTGTCAGCCATTTCCATCAAAGTGTCCACAATGCGTCTGTGTGCACTCTACATCGCCGGCAGCACGTTAGGAACGTATGACCTAGCTAATCCGTCTGCCTGTCAGATGTCTGGATAATTTGCTGCTTGGCTTCAATTCAATTTGGAGCTACTAATAATACTGTAGTTGGATTTAGATTATGTACCACAAACTTTTGAGTTGAGAAAACAATGAAATATAAAGAACTAGCTTCTTTTAGCGGCTTCGTTCGCGTGAATGTCGGTTATTGTGAAAACGAAGTCGAAGCCCGAAAAAAAATAGTCCTCACTTGGAGTTCAAGCATAGTCCGTACCAAACATCATATTTATTTTTTATTTTTTATAATATTCCACAACTATCACACAACGCCGTCTAGTCCCAAGCTAAGCAGAGCTTGTGTTATGAGTACTAGACAACTGATAAACATACTTATATATTTCTAAATACAAAAATTGGTTCAGTAGTTTAACCGTGAAAGCGTAACAGACAGACAGACTTACTTTCACATTTATAATATTAATACTATGTATAGATAGTCAAAGATTAGGGAATTGAATAGAAGAATAAGAAGCCTTAGTAATAGAATAATAGAAGATTAAATTCAAGATGAGTAGATAATGCTTTTGAGATTATAATTTGATAAGAATTTATTATCTTGAAATAAAAAAGAAACTTTACTTCATAAGTACAATTTAGCATGTAGCTGTTTCGGGTTTGAGTGTCTTGTGCATGTTAGTTTACGTACTACTTAGTAACTGGAACTATATTTACATATCTACGATTAATCCAAAGAATAATGAAAACTCCTCCATATCGCTTACTGATAGTTCCTATTGAGTTAATTCTCTTGAGGGCGTCGTGTTGCAATGAAATTAGTTTAGGCAGGCCTCACGACCAAGATATGTTCTTTTTTATTCGACTTCATTGCTCAAGTGCTCAACGCAGGTTTACTTTGTATGTGGTAAAGGAGTAGGCGGGCTTAATTTTGATGTGCTTTTATGCAAGCGAAGTGAGCTCAAACGCCTGATGAAAAAAAAACGCAAGACTCTAAAAATGCTCTTTGACCAAACTTTGTTTGTCAAACTATGGCAGCAACCAATTTACGATCCTAAAATATTTATCATTCAAAAAACCTGGCAAGCAATAAAATTCCATAGCAATTACAAAGGCATACAATTAAAAAAATATACCAAAAAATTGCGACGATGTCATCGCGCCGAGTCAATTTTTTGATGCATATGAAGCAATAAAATTATTCAGGAGAGCAGGCGCGTGGAGTAAGCGGGGCTCACGAGCGCAAACAATGTTACCTGCTTCCAATTAGCTCGCTGGAGCTAAATTGTAAATCTGTGCGATATACGTATATCGCACGAGTTTTATGCCTCACAAGTTATATACTTATATTGACTGACGACAAGAGACATGTCAGTTTAATTAACTTAGGCACTCATACAGAACATCATTATTAATTAGCCACTTTATTAGACGACTGCAAATATCATGTTTCGTTAGGTTAGCTCGCAATTACGTTTCTTGACTTTGTCTGTGTGCTTTTTGTTTCGAGATGATTGTCTCATTTGAAGGATATTTTTGACTCTGCCAAGATGTTTTGTTCTGAGAGGTAATTTACGCTCTAAATATGTATGTATTCCATTTGTAAAATTAAACGTCATGTTTATACAAAGTCTGATGAAATGAAAAATCTACATATGAAGATGTTGTATCCTTTCATCTTACATTCTTTTTGTAAAAATCTCTACCACCAGAAATTGTGGAAAGTAGGTTAAAATAATATGTACAGCAAATACACTCAGAAAATTAAATACGAGAGCAGCGCAAATAATTACATAAGTAACGTTTTTATGAATCGAGGGTAAAAACTCTCTCTTTTGAAACGGAAGATACAGCAGCCCTTTTTGGATCGATGGAACGGATTTCGGACGTGACAACCTAAGTTTAGTTTCAAAGTCAAAGTTTTTGCATTAAATATTAGAATAGAATCACCTTTGTCGGTATAATTGAATGTACGTCAAACGTACGCGGAGCATTCAGTCAGTCTTCTTGACGGCTTTTTTTTAGGATGGAAATCTTTGAATAATTTCTCAAGGTCTGGGTGGAGCGAGAGAGACCGCCAGACTTTGACTGACTAAAATCCACACGTGATTTCTCAGTTGTTCTTTGCATTCCAGGGCTGCGGTGATTCTTTCAATCAATTCCACAACCATGGCTAGCGTCGTCCCTATAGCTTTCTTTAACGCCTTGCTGTTGTGTTTATATATATTGTGAAGTCATCGATCGTCGATGACTTCATTAAGGCCACGGGAGTCCGCTGCATAGGAGAAGTCGGGTCTATGTCCACCAGTGGACACATTTTATCTGAAATGATGTTGATGACCAATGGTAATAAGTTAATGCCAAGCTAATATGCAAGACGATTCAGATTTAGTAGCAGTACATAGAAGTGTAGAGTTTACAATTGTAAGTAGTCAATCTTACTACTATTTTCTACATGAAAAGGTCGACGATAATATCCCATTCAGTCCTCTGTATAGGCAAGACGATTACATATTGATGGAGAGGCCATCCTATCAAGACCTACATGTAAGTATATAGATGTAGACTCCAGAGGTCAACCTATTCCGCAATCGGCTTTACAGTGACGGCTACATCGATTACGTCACACTGTATCTGCTCCACAGAGGACATTAGGATGTTAGTGTGTTAGCCAAAGAGGAGGGTAGCTCAAAAGGTTTATATGTATCAACATCAATGAAATCAAAGCAGGCAGAAAACTGAAACGAACGAAATCTATGGATTCCGATGAAGATCTATGGATCTTGCTGTATAATTAAAGTTAGAGGAAAGGCCAAAGATGAATCAATCCGAAGGTTAAAACAGTTTTTGACGGCTCATATTGTTGAGAAGTTTAAACTACGTATAATAATATAATATAATATAATATAATATAATATAATATAATATAATATAATATAATATAATATAATATAATATAATATAATATAATATAATATAATATAATATAATATAATATAATATAATATAATATAATATAATATAATATAATATAATATAATATAATATAATATAATATAATATAATATAATATAATATAATATAATATAATATAATATAATATAATATAATATCATCATTTCAGCCGAAAGACGTCCACTGTTGGACATAGGCCTCCCCCAAGCGTCGCCACAGCGAACGGTCCTGTGCGTCTCGCATCCATCGGACCCCCGCAATCGTTACCAAGTCATCGGTCCACCTTGTAGGAGGCCTTCCAACGCTACGTCTTCCGGTACGTGGTCGCCATTCCAGAACCTTTCGGCCCCAACGGCCATCTGATCTGCTAGCAATGTGCCCTGCCCATTGCCACTTTAGTTTGGCGATTCTTCGTGCTATGTCGGCAACCTTGGTTCTCCTGCGGATATCCTCATTCCTGATTCGATCACGCAAGGAAACTCCGAGCATAGCCCTCTCCATTGCCCTTTGGGTGACTTTAAGCCTTCTAATGAGGCCCATTGTAAGCGACCACGTTTCGGAGCCATATGTCATCACTGGCAACACGCACTGGTTATAGACTTTCGTCTTGAGACACTGTGGTATATTGGACGAGAAGACACCGCGCAGCTTCCCGAACGCTGCCCAGCCGAGTCGGATTCGACGATTGATCTCTTTCTCTTTAACGCGAAACTGGGCAAACGAGACGGTGACGAGCTGCGAGTGGGGCAATTTGGATTTGGACGTCGGAATCACCGGGGACACCTACTGGCTAGCTTTATGGAGAAGGAGGGCCTCTATATGATGAATTCCTTCTTCAAAAAGCGTGAGCATAGAAGGTGGACCTGGCAAAGTCCTGACGGTGCAACTAGAAATGAGATTGACTTCATCCTGTCGACGAAAAAGCAAATATTCAATGATGTCTCTGTGATCAACGCGGTGAAAATTGGAAGTGATCACCGCGTCGTAAGAGGCACATTGAATATTAACATTAAGCTTGAAAGGTCTCGACTGATGAAGTCTACGCTCCGTCCAGCACAGATCCAGATCCAAAACCCCGAGAGCTTTCAGCTCGAACTCCACAATCGTTTCGAGTGCCTAGGAAGCTCCGTGGATGAATATAACGATGGGTTCGTGGAAACTGTCCATACGGTCGGGTCTAAGTTTTTCAAGACTCACCGTACAAATAAAAACAAGAAGCTCTCCGATCCGACCCTCGAGCTAATGAAGAAGAGGCGTGAGATGATTCTGCAGTCTTCAGACGATGCGTGCATATACCGGCAGCTCAATAGACAAATCTCGAAGTCCCTGAAACGTGACCTTCGCCGCTTTAATACCGCAAGGATTAAGGATGCTATTGAGCGGAATAAGGGCTCTAAAGTATTTGCACGAGATCTGTCTATTGGGCAAAGCCAGCTCACGAAACTGAAGACCGACGATGGCAGAGTCATATCCGCCAAATCGGAGCTTCTGGGAGAGATCGAGGCTTTTTATGGACAGTTATACACGTCTACCACTAAACCCGCTGTAAATCTAGTAAACGACCCAAGAGCTAGATTGACTCGACACTATACCGAAGATATCCCGGACGTCAGCCTGTACGAGATTAGGATGGCTCTGAAGCAGCTGAAAAACAACAAGGCGTCGGGTGAGGACGGAATTACGGCCGAACTCCTGAAGGCGGGTGGAAAACCGGTCCTTAAGGCCCTTCAGAAGCTATTTGATTCCGTCATACTCGAGGGGAAAACGCCACAGGCGTGGAGCAGAGGCGTGGTGGTACTCTTCTTTAAGAAGGGCAATAATGCCCTGCTTAAGAATTATAGGCCCATCTCGCTTCTGAGCCATGTCTACAAGCTGTTTTCCAGAGTCATCACGAATCGTCTCGCGCGCAGGTTCGACGACTTCCAGCCTCCCGAACAAGCCGGATTTCGAAAAGGCTTCAGCACCGTGGACCACATACATACGCTGCGGCAGGTTATACAAAAGACTGAGGAGTATAACCAGCCTCTCTGCTTAGCGTTTGTGGACTACGAGAAAGCCTTTGATTCGATTGAAACTTGGGCTGTACTGCAGTCTCTCCAATGGTGCCAAATTGACTATCGGTATATCGAAGTGCTGAAGTGTTTGTACAACAACCACTATGTCAGTCCGACTACAAGATCAGACCTCGAAACCTATCCTCTTGCAGCGGGGTGTGAGGCAGGGAGACGTTATTTCTCCGAAACTGTTCACGGCAGCAATGGAGGATGTCTTCAAGGTTTTGGAATGGAGAGGGCTAGGCATTAATGTCAATGGCGAGTACATCACTCACCTTCGGTTTGCCGACGACATAGTAGTCATGGCTGAGACTACGGAGGAGCTCAGTACAATGCTTGGTGACCTCAGTAGAGCTTCCGAAAGAGTGGGACTTAAAATGAACATGGACAAAACCAAAGTCATGGTAAACAGCCATGTAGCACCCACTCCTATCAAGGTCGGGGACTCTACACTCGAAGTTGTAGACGACTACGTTTACCTGGGACAGACGGTCCAGTTGGGAAGGTCTAACTTCGAGAAATATAATATAATATAATAAAATATAATATAATATAATATAATATAAAATAATAAAATATAATATAATATAATATAATATAATATAATATAATATAATATAATATAATATAATATAATATAATATAATATAATATAATATAATATAATATAATATAATATAATATAATATAATATAATATAATATAATATAATATAATATAATATAATATAATATAATATAATATAATATAATATAATATAATATAATATAATATAATATAATATAATATTCCACAACTATCACACAACGCCGTCTAGTCCCATGCTAAGCAGAGCTTGTGTTATGGGTACTAGACAAAAGATAAACATACTAATATATTTCTAAATACATACATATATAGATAAATTACACCCAGACACAGAACAAATGATCGTGCTCATCACACAAACATTTGTCCTGGGTGGGAATCGAACCCACGACCTCCGGCATAGCAGTCAGGGCCACTAACCACTAGACCAAAAGGCCTGTCAAAATGTAAAAGTATATGCCGTTTATAATAAGAAGTGATGAAGCTGGTTATTTAGCAGGAGAACACTCAAGCCACCGATAGCAACGTCTATCAACGTCTCACCGTCGACGACGGCTGGTGCTGAAAATCAGCGCTGTGGCTTATATGAGCCCCAGCATTTTGCTGAGCGCTGGCCGTTTTGCGCGGATGTGACGCATATCTTTCCTATCTAATGATTGTTTGTTAGCTACTTTTAAGATTGCGTCGTTTCTCGTAAATAAACTGTTTTTTTTTCTTTCCTAAGTATGAAGACCTGAATATACCTTTTGCAAGTGTTCTTGCCGTGTGACACCCGTCCCAACGTTCAATATGACTACCGTGGGACCTAAGTTCCGCTTTACAAGCACAAGACGACTTATTAATGTCCGATTACTTGCGATCCGAGAATCTCATATATTCCTTTATTCGTGCGATTGAGAAGTGATTGGCTCTATTAGGATTTATTTTGATTGTTCTTGGTTTGTGTCAGCTAAGCGTATTCCCTAATGTGATGTAATAGTCGGTTTGACGATATAACCTATATGTAGGGAATTAGGAGTAAGTTTATAAGAGGCATTATTATATTACTCGCTTCTACCGGCGGGTTTGCTTGCGTGAAAGTGGTAACTTATTACCGATATAAAAACTATTCTATATGCTATTTCACAGCGTGAATGAGTAACAAACATACACACACCCTTCAACTTTTATATTAATATCTTTCGCCTTTATAATATTGGTGTGATAGAATTACTTGGGAGACATGTTTGCGAAAGGCAGAGTTTTATATTTTAGAGACATAAAAGACTGGATGAGTTGGAAGATTCCTTCCAACTCATCCGTCTTCAAAAAAAAGTGAGTGAAGACTTCAAAGAAAAGTGAGTGAAAAGTAGTGTGACAGTTGACAGACCAATAGAAGAAGAAACCGTGTTGCGTCTTTTTTTTCGAGATAAAAAAAATCTAATAACTTCTCCCGCTCTAGGCGGAGCAAGAGGGAGTGTAGTATTATTATTATTATTATATTATTATCTTTTTGAGGCTCGCGTGGATCATGCTGATCATGCACCATCGACTCGAGCTTTTTTTTTTAATTGTTAATAGCCTCGCGTTTGACCAACATCTCACCTGATGGTAAGCGATGATATGGTCTACAATGAAGCACGCTTGCCTAGAAGTAACCTATTCACTCTTGACTTAAAGACCCCTAGGTTGATTCTTACGGGACGGCTGGAGGGCGACCTACCCTTTGCTCACAATGAACATAAAGACAGATAATAATTGGATAAGGATAGGAATATGATTACTGTAATCCTTCACAGACGTCGCGATTAAGAGATATATGTAAAAAACCCGAATAATATAACATAGAAGTTATACTAATAACGTTGGACTTAGCTGGATTATTTATCCGAAATCTAAATCTATCATACATACATTATTTAGGATAAAAAAAAAATCTGCCATATTTATCTATAGATCCTAGTGTTAATGCAGATTTTTAGAGCACATATTCCAGTTCAAATAAATCTTTTTCGGAATACTGTGTTTTTGAACTGTTGACATTTTTCAAACCTTGTTTAATTTTGATCCTGCTAAACCTTTGGTTAAACTAAATGTTACCGGTGTTAGTTTAGCTGAGGGATTTAGTTTAGGTTTGGTTTACCGCGATTGTCCATTGTGGTCAGATTTAACTCTTCATTTTAGTTACTGTTTTGATATTTGATGACATTGTTGGTATCAAATGTCGAAATAATAAACATAAATTTATGTTACATTTGTGTTGTTTGTTGGATGCTGTTGGGGCTGCCACGCTTCTGTAGTGCCTCAGGGAGGTTCGCGGATGCCCAGACTGACAGCTTCACTGCGTCAGGCGCAAGCGAGCAGCATCCTTGTTGCACAGGGTGCGTGCCAGTACTAACGGCCACCTGAGTGTCATCTATCTATATCTATATTCTATATCTATATCTATATATATATATAAAAGGAGAAACTGACTGACTGACATATCAACGCACAGCCGAAACCGCTGGAGCGAGAAGCTTGAAATTTTGCATAAAGATTAATTATATGTCGTAAGTGAGCACTAAGAAGGGATTTTTTGAAATTCATCCTCTAAGGGGGTAAAAAGGGGGGATTTCATAAGTGTGCAATTTTTTTTTCCGTATGCCAATTGACTCCAAACTTTGTACAAATATTAACCTAAATTAGTTTTAAAGTTTTCCATATTTATTTTTTCAGTATTACCCTCAGTGCAAGATTTAGGGGGTGTTAAAGTTTGTATGGAGAATCTTATTCCTTGGGTTAATAAACTTGAAACTTGGCACGAATACATGTTTACATAAATAATAAAGATTCCCATTATTCGTTTTTCAAAACTACCCTCAAATTACGGTTTAGGTCGTGTTTAAGATTTTTTGAAGTCTTACTGCGCGGCCTAATTTACTCGCAACTCGGTATTAGAAATTAGAAAAACAAGCCCTAATAGAGCAAATAGCGATTATTTATTTCTCAAAAATGGATCAACAACAACAAAAAAGTTCAAGTAAGTACATTCATGTAGGTATGTTGGTGAAATGGATTCCTCCATGTTTGTATGAAATATCTTATTCTTTTTTAAATGTGATAATAGATTTTCCTTGCAACGCAACCATGTATGTATCAATTATGTTATTTATATACGTACAACGACATCTACTGACCCAAATTGGTATAAACGAAAACATAAAATTAATTACAAAACAAGTTGGTGTGTCATAGTTAGCGTCTTCTTCGATAGAAATTATTATGCTAATTTAATGTTTTAAAAGTCTAAAAGCTTTGATTGATTAGTTCAGTAATACTTAAGGACACCATCGATAGGCAAGATGTTGATGCTCATCAGTTGGGTCAAATAGTGGTATTACCGTCCTTCTTCACCGGTGGGCCGAGATACATGCACGAGCACACTCAATACGCCATGACTTATGTACATCATTACGGTCGCGCAGACTTATTTTTCAACTTCACGTGCAAAAAAAAAAAAAACCCTCGGTGGAAGAAATTAAAGAAAATTTGTTTCCAGGCTAAAAACCTCGCGATCGCCATGATATCATCACAAATATTTCGCTTGGTTGGACTTGATAACTAAAGGAAAAATATTTGGTGAAGTTCCGTGATACATGTACGTAAAATGTTGGTTTTCTATTGTGTACACAGTAGAATACCAACATTTTCCAGACTTCGGCACATTCATATTCTGATATGGCTAAAAAGACACATTCCTTCTGACATTACTGACAATTTTATTTGTGCCGAAATACCTGATCCCATCTAGATCCAAAGCTCTATGATATGGTGAAATCTAATATGATACATGTCCCCTGTGGAAATTTCAACGCCAACTCGCCATGCATGAGAGACCAGCTGTGCACTAAACGCTATCCTCGAACAATGCTTATAAAAACACAGACCGGCGATGACACGGTGGAGGTGTGTCCCGCTTGGGCAGAGCAACGCCGTGTCCTCGTGGGAGCGATCGGCGGCGGCGATCTCTCGCGCCGGGCCTTGGTACAGGCCATGGTCCGAAGCGAGGAGGAGTGGCAGGCGGTTGCCTCCTTCTGCGAAGCAGTAATGCTAGCAAAGGAGGCGGCCGATCGCGTGAGGCAACGGTCCTCACGCCCCAATCGCCGCCGGGATTCCGATCCCGATTTCCGGCCATCGTAGGCGCAGGCTTGCGGACAGCGAGCAATGGGTGGCTCGCCGTCCGACCGTCCGGTAACCGTCCGGACCGAGCCCAAGTCGTCGACGGCGCGTGCTGTTCTACGCGCGCCTCAAGGAGATGTCAGCAACTGTAGGGGCCTAGCAGGGTCGAAGCCTACTGGGGCCAAGGGTCTGATTCTGAAAGGAAGACTCGGCCCTGGTACGAAAGGCAACGAAGGAACAGGAGTGGGTTTTTAGTCAGTAAAAGTCTGACACTATCTCCCGCCCCGCCCAAGGGCGGGGGATGTCATAAGATGATTTTCCCACCGAAAAAAAAAAAAAAAAAAAAGACCGGCGATGACGGATATTCAAACTGCAGGAGACATCCTTCAGATAATGGCGGATTTACTGTGACCATAAATGGAGTAGAGCTTGATAATCGTTGGTAATCCAGTTCTTTTAAGAAAATTTAATACTCACATCAATGTGGAATACTGTAACTCGGTAAAATCGATTAAATATGTTTGTAAATATGTGAATAAAGAGTCTGACCAAGGTACTCTTTCTTTAATATTTTAAAAGATGAAGTCAAAATGTATGAAAGTGGAAAGTATATCAGTAGTTCAGTGGCAGTGTGGTGAATTTTCGGGTTTTCTATTCATGAGCATTTTCCCACGGTGTTTCATCTTGCTGTACACTTAGAAAAATGGTCAAAGGGAATTTTTTAATCAAGAAAACTTAGCTAATAAATGGTTCCTGTCCACCAAAAATGACTCTCACGTATTTTTTTTTAACTATGTCAAGTAGATGACTTTGCAAAGACCTTCCTGTATTGTGAAATCTGTGCATTCTATGTTTGGAACAGTAATTGGTTCGAAAGAAGGAAAAGAGGAGTAGATGTAGATGGTTGGTTACACATTAAAAAAGACAACGCTTTAGGCAGGGAATATACGGTATATCCAAATAAGAGTGTTACCACCTTCGTTTGCGTCCAGTTCGGCTTTCGCAGGAGGCGTTCCACGGTGGACGCCATCATGCGCGTGCGAGCTCTCACGACGGGGGATGCGGTGTCCCAGGGCAGGTGTGTCGTGGTGGTGTCATTGGACATCGCTAACGCCTTCAACTCTCTGCCCTGGAGTAGCATTAGGAAGGCACTCCGGTATCACCGGGTGCCCGACTACCTCTGTCGTGTGATCGAGGCCTACCTTTCGGACAAGTACATCATCTACCCTGGTCACCAGGGAGAGTGGAAACGGCGAGAGATGTCGTGCGGTGTTCCGCAGGGATCGGTACTAGGACCGCCCTTGTGGAACATCGGCTACGACTACGTGCTGCGCGGCGACCTCCCTGACGGGGTCAGCGTGGTCTGCTACGCAGACGACACGCTGGTCCTGGCTCAGGGAGACTCGTACCAGGCGGCGGTCGAATTAGCGACACGCGGGGTTGCGATAGTCGTTGATAGGATCCAGCAGTTGGGACTCGAGGTGGCGCTGCAAAAGTCCGAGGCCATGTGTTTTCACGGCCCTCGGAGCGCGCCGCCTCGGCGCTCCCAATTAACGGTAGGAGGAGTTCACATCGGCGTCGGGTCGACGATGAAGTACCTGGGACTCGTCCTCGACAGCCGGTGGAATTTCGAGGAGCACTTCCGACGTCTGGCTCCCAAACTGAATCGGAATGGGGCTGCCCTCAAGCGGCTCCTGCCCAACCTCGGGGGTCCAGACGCCTCCTGCCGGAGGCTCTACGCAGGCATCGTCCAGTCCATGGCCCTTTATGGGGCGCCGGTGTGGGCGCCGTCACTGCGAAAGCGACCGGCGGCCCAGCTGAACGCGTGCCAGAGGGTCATGGCCATACGGATGGTGCGGGGATACCGCACGGTTTCCCGCGAAGCGGCGAGCCTCCTTGCTGGCCAGCCACCATGGGATCTGGTGGCAACAGGCCTTGCAGGCATGCACGATCTGCGCGTGGAGATGCAACGTCGGGGCGAAACTTCGCTGCCACGACAAGTTGCGGCATGGCGGACAGAGCTCCGGCGGGGTCTCATGGTGGAATGGCGACAGCGACTATCGCAACCCAGTGCTGGGCACGCCATAATTATGGCGGTAATTCCCCTCTTTGAGGAGTGGCTGGAAAGGCAACACGGCGTCCTTACCTACCGCATGACGCAGGTCCTCACCGGACATGGTAAGTTCGGGAGGTTCCTGCACCGGATTCGTGCGGAAGAAACGCCCGGGTGTCCCCATTGTGCGGACCACCCGGAGGACACGGTGGAGCACACCGTGGAGGTGTGTCCCGCTTGGGCAGAGCAACGCCGTGTCCTCGTGGGGGCGATCGGCGGCGGCGATCTCTCGCGCCGGGCCTTGGTACAGGCCATGGTCCGAAGCGAGGAGGAGTGGCAGGCGGTCGCCTCCTTCTGCGAAGCAGTAATGCTAGCAAAGGAGGCGGCCGATCGCGTGAGGCAACGGTCCTCACGCCCCAATCGCCGCCGGGATTCCGATCCCGATTTCCGGCCATCGTAGGCGCAGGCTTGCGGACGGCGAGCAATGGGTGGCTCGCCGTCCGACCGTCCGGTAACCGTCCGGACCGAGCCCAAGTCGTCGACGGCGCGTGCTGTTCCACGCGCGCCTCAAGGAGATGTCAGCAACTGTAGGGGCCTAGCAGGGTCGAAGCCTACTGGGGCCAAGGGTCTGATTCTGAAAGGAAGACTCGGCCCTGGTACGAAAGGCAACGAGGGAACGGGAGTGGGTTTTTAGTCAGTAAAAGTCTGACACTATCTCCCGCCCCGCCCAAGGGCGGGGGATATCATAAGATGATTTTCCCACCGGAAAAAAAAAAAAAAAAAACCTTCGTTTGCTTCTTTATGAAGTTCGAGGTCCAGAACATTTATAGCATTGAGAACTGTAAATTGTGTAGAACATACGACTTTCAAATCAACATGCAAGGCACTACTATGGGAAGCGGGAGAGCGGAGCGGGGAGGGTTACTTGAAGATGATCAACACTGACGTACAGTCCTAGGAGAGGCAGCCGTTCATGGTGAGAGAGCTTTTCACAATAATGTTAGTTTTTTGTCAACTAGTGAATCCATTCAGCCTGTGGGATGAATTCAAACAATATCTTTCAGAAGATTTTAAACGACACATGGAGAGGCAGGTATATAACGAACTATAACATTTTATAGATCAGATTTTGCGTCAATGATTAGACGCCAATGTGCCACATTTTCAAGCATAGTAATCTGGTCCAATTGTTACGTAAAGCAAAAATAATAGTCTGAGACGAAAGCACAATGGCAAACAAAAGAGCTATTGAAGCATTAAACAGAACTCTACAGGATAACAGGACATAAGAAGCAATGACAACTTTATGAGTGGTTTGATCATGATTTGACAGTATTGCTGGCAGGAGATTTCTAGCAAGTTGTACCAAAAGGGACACGAGTGAATGAAATTAAAGCATCATCATTTCAGCCAAAGAACGTCCACTGTTGGACATTGGCCTCCCCCAAGTGTCGCCTTAACGAACGATCCTGTGCATCTCGCACCTACCACATTCACGCGACTCTCACCTGGATATCGGTCCGCCTTGTGGGAGGCTTTCCAACGCTGCGTTTAACTAAAATTCTTAAATTAACCAAAAATAAGAGAGTACATCTCAGAGGGGACGTCTCTGCAGGTTAATTTTCAGACCTTTTACTTCAATTAGGAAACGGCAAGTACAATTAGATGGGATTATAGTCATACCAGAAAAATTATGTACGGTAGTAAGTACAGTCGAAGAGATGATAGAAAGAAATTATTCTGGTGTGGCTCAAATAAAGGACAAATCATTAGAATGGCTATGAGAAAGAGCTATATTGACGCCTAAGAATGACCAAACAGCAGTTATCAGCGATATTTTGCTGACATCATTTGAAGCTGAAGAAATAGTGTTTAATTCTATAGACACAGTGGTAAATGCAGACGAAGCAGTCCACTATCCAGTTGAGTTTCTGATACTATTAATCCAGCCGGCCTTCCATACCATGAACGTGCACACCCGTGATGTTGCTTAGGAACTTGAAGCCTCCGAAGTTATGTAACGGTACCAGGATGCAAGTAAAAGCATTGCACCGCAGTCTGGTTGAGGTTGTTATTTTAACCGGGTCAGCCCAGGGAGAAACAGAGTTCATACCGCGTATTCCATTAATCCTGAACGATCTTCCTTTCGAATTCAAAAGACTACAATTTCCTTTGAAAGTTTGTTTTGCAATGACAATAAACAAATCACAGGGCCAAACCCTTAAAACGGTGATGTGCGCGGACGTAGTCGCGGGCAAAGTGCTAGTTGCCAATAAACTGAATTGTCCTATTATCTGGTCCTCAAGCAAGCTATACATGCTCCTGTAAATACGTGTATTAAGTTTTTGTGTTACTAACATCTGGGTATTTGTATTCTTTTACTAACATAGTTTTATAAGTGTTTATGATACTAACAAAGTATAAATTATTATGAAAGTTTATTCTGAAATAAAAAGATTATTATTATTGTTTTATTTTTATTATTGTTTTCATTATTATTAATTTGATTTAAGGATAGATACTACCAGGATTGGAGGCCTATGTCCAATAACGGACGTCTTTCGTCTGAAATGATGATGATGATGATGAAGATATACTAATTATGACCTTCTTTTACATAGTGGATATTTTTTAGGCTTTTGCGTGGTTAAGAAGGATATTTATAATGAACCACCTGGTAACTTTTAATGGTAACAACACTACAAATCATGTCAACAAATGAAGCAGCTGAATTTAATGTGAATTCTGTAACAATTTTGAAGCTAAGATTAAGCATTGCCATACAACGTGGCAATGCCGCCAGTCTTTTGGACACACTTCCAGTCGACAGCGATGCGGAGGAATTTTTTGACGCCATATTTTAGGTAGGGGTTATTGTGTATATATTATGTAATTTTAATTAGATAAGCGTTTTTATTTTTCTAGTTCTATCTATGTTCAAAATAAATTTTGAAGCTTTGTATTTTTAAGTTGGGAACTCATTAAATAAGTATCTCCTCCCGCTCTGGGTAAAGCGATATGGAGTGTCAGAATTTTACTGATGAAAAACCTGTGTTCCTGCATTACCCTTTGGGTTCCAGATCAACGGTAACTCTTTCGCCAATCCCACAGCCTTAGCAGGCATCGTTGCTGACATCTCTTTGGGGCACTCGTAGAACAGAACGCGTATCACGCCTGCGGTGGACAGGAATCACCCTGCGATTTCCGACATAGTGAGTGAAACTGACCTCTCAGCTTAGAGTGATTATTGAGGTACAGTAAATTCTTGCTATATGAGCCAAGAACCATCTAACAGTCAACGTAAGGTTCAAGGGAAAACCAGCGTTAGGCACTAGCTCTCTGGCAGTTGGCTGAATTATTTTTTTTGTTGAAAAATATTCAGATTTTCTTTATTTGTTAGTTTTAGACTTAAACGGCGGGCAATCCATAAGAAACAGAGTTATAGTTTTCGGTACTAACTAAAAAATATCGACTCCGAATATCCCTAGGACCATATTGATGTCGAGTTATTGAGTAAAGTTCAGCTTGATAAAGTGTCTTTTATGCGTAAAGTTTGTACATAAAACATGGTGATTTAGTGCCCTCTGTTATTTGGGCTTGCGGTTAGGCTGAGGTCAACGACCTATCAGCTGACGTCACCATCAGTTAGAGTTATCTACGGTGGAATGTTAGCTGTCATGAAGGAGTGATATTTACGTCTGTCTGTCTGGAGCGTAACAATTTAGGTGTGCTCCTGAATATATGAAGCTATTTCAATTACTTTGTAAATGCAGTGTCAAGGGCCGATGTGTACCTAAGTTTTTTTATAAAATTTATGATTCCCCACGTGTTAGACCTCGTGGATCTCATAGGAATTTAATCCGCTCCATGTGAGTGATGTAAGACGGGACGTCACGATGACGCTTGGTGAAGGCCTAAGTCCAGTAGTGGCATCTTTATGTTAAAATGATTATGGAAATAATTGTGGGTTGTATGTGTGTTGAAGGTTGGGATATTCCTGATTTTTGATGCGTCTGTGAGGCAGCCTGGGCGTCCATGAGGATTTCCCTCTCCTGCCGAAAAAAAACCCGGTTTCTGGGCAACACGATACCCCTTAGATAGATGATGGTCAGGTACAGTCGTTACAGGCAGGGCTGGGCAAAATACATGCTTTGCTTTAATTGAAATACAAATTACAAAATACAGTATCGCAAGTAATTAAAATACAAAATATCTTTAAGTAAGGTATTTGAAATATAAAATACAAAATACAGTATTTTAGCTATTCTTAATTGAAATACAAAATACAAATTATATATTACAAAATAAGTAATCTAGACCAGCATGGGCTGAAAAGTAGAGGAAAACAAGGTTAATAATTCAGTAAAACCAGAGTTTCCTTTCATGAACAAAATTTTTATTTTGATTATTAAATGTACTGTCAGACAAACAGCCTCTTGTTGGAGAGTGAATAAAACCTGCTAAAGAAAACAATCTCTCTTGAAAGTTAAATGTATTTTAATTAAAATGTATTTTGAAGCCTCAAGTATTTGAAATACTAATTACAAAATACTTCGCCGTCAGGTATTTGAAATACGAATTACAAATTACATTTTAAGGAAGTAATCGAAATACAAATACCAAATACGTATTTGTATTTCAATTACGTATTTTAATTACAAGTAATTCAAATACTGCCCAACCCTGGTTACAGGTAGTCAGCTACCTGTAACGACTGTCAAAGATTTACGAACGACAACCGGGACCAGCGGCTTTGCGTGCATTCCGAAGCTAGGGTTGTCAGTAATGCCCTAGATAAACTTAGAAAAGTACATATGAATATTAGTGATCGATAATATAAATTGAAAAAATCACATTGGTACTTACTCGGTTTCAAACCCCTAACTTGAGCATGAGAGGCTTACCTTAACCACGGAGCCATCACGACACTTTTATACTATCAAAAAGTAGATACTTTTATAATACCACATTATTATACTGTAAGTAACTCTCTAAAACTAGTTGTATTTTAGAAGAATACTATTCTCTTTCGTTTTTAACAAGCTGCTTATTAGTAGGCAACTAGTCGTTATACGAGTATGTTGTATTAAGCTTGGGAACGTGCTTCAAAAACGAGAGAAAACGAGTATCTAGAATAGTACAAAGTAATATAGCTTTAGTATACGTACTTATGTAAGAACTTCTTCAGTTACAAAATTCGTTGTTTAAACATTCTATCAGTTTTTAGGGTTCCGTAGTCAAATGGCAAAAAACGGAACCCTTGTGAATTCGTCATGTCTGCCTGTCCGTCCATATGTCACAGCCACTTTTTTCCGAAACTAAAATAACTATACTGTTGAAACTTGGTAAGTAAATGTATTTATCATCAAACCCAAACGTGTGGGGTATCTATGAATAGGTCTTCAAAAATGATATTGAGCTTTCTAATATATTTGTTGCGCGAGAGACAATTCCAAAGTGGTAAAATGTGTGTACGGGGGGGGGGGGTCTTGTACACACATTTTACCTCAGTACTTTGTGTACATTACCATGCAAACTTCCACCGAAAATTGGTTTAAACGAGATCTAGTCAGTTTCAAGTTTGTACGGAACCCTCAGTGCGCGAGTCCGACTCGCACTTGCCCAGTTTTTTTATTTCTTACTGTTAACGATCATCGCTGCGTCGTGCCGCGCTACAATGGTTATGTCCGAACTGAAAAAAACTAGATATTTCTTTGTTCTACTCGATTTTCAAACCTATTCTAGAACAACAAAATCCTCAAAAGTATATTTTACATGCCAGTTCGTTAACCTAACTCATGCGATCTCCTTTCGATATCACAGTACTGATATCCAGTTGCATCTGGTTTGACTGAAAGCCAACCTCGACAGAGTTGGGCTGAGAAGAAGCTGCCCCCCTAGCCAAGTCACAAACACTAAACGTAAACTCTCAGTAGTCTTTAATAGATTTTCAACTTTATGTTATTGGATATAAAGTTGAAAATATATTGAAGATTACATAGTGTTTTCGTTCGTTCCGGTCGCTAACGCTCAGTAGTCTTTAATAGATTTTCAACTTTATGCTCTTAGATATAAAGTTGAAAATCTATTGGAGATTACTAAGCGTTCACGTTTATCGTTTGCAACTTGGCTAGGGGGGCTGAACAGACAGAAAGTATCTACTGTATAAACGGGTCCCAGTTCTGTCAAATGAATACCCCGACCTCGCTACCGAAAGCGTGGGCGACGACGAGCTATGAGTAGCTCGCCGTCCTACTACTTACTACTACGCGGACCGAGCCCGAGTCGTCGATGGCGCGTAGTGTTCCGCGCGAGCTTCAGAGATGTTAGCAAACCGTAGGGGCCCAGCAGGGCCGAAGCCTACTAGGAAAATGGGTCGACTTCTGCAAAGGTTACCCGTGTTCCTAAAACGCAAAGGGCAACTGAAGGAACATAGGTGTGATTTTAGTCAGTAAAAGTCTGACACGCTCTCCCGCTCTGCTCTAAAGTGGGAAATGCCTTTAGATGATTTCCTACTTAAATTATTTTTTCTGTCAAATGAATATCTGTCTGTAGTTACGGGTAGTAACAAACTAAAAACTGGACGTAACCTTTCTTTTTTTAAGGTGGGAATCATCGAATAATCGCTCCTGGTCTGGATGGAGCGGCGAGATGGAGCCTCAGACTTTTACTAACTAAAAACCGTCTGTGTTCCTTCATTTGCCCCTTACTTTTCAGCGCCATAGTAAATCTTTCGAACAATCCGGCGACCCTGGAACTGGACTTAACCCTTGAGTTTGGTATTAGTACGGCATAGTTCTTGGGTCACTAAGGTCAGATCGCAGTTGCACTCAGTATCTTGGTATCTCTCTATTCAGCCGCATTTGATTAGGCTGAAAGTGGACATTAATTTAGCTTAGTAAATTGGCTAAGTAATTAATAATGAGCCACACTATCATAGTGTCTGTGACAAGATAAGAATAGTGATTAGGTATTATGAGGTTTATCCCCTAGTGCATCAAAATTATATGAGAGCAGTGGGGGCCGAGTGAGAGCAGTGGTGGCCGAGTGGTAACGGCCCCGACTTACGAGTTGTAGGTCGCGGGTTCAAGCCCAGCCAAGAGCATTACTTTGTGTAATTTATTTCATCACCACTGCTCTCTTAACGGTGAAGGAAAACATCGTGAGGAAACCGGCATGTCCTAGAACCAAAAAATTCGAAGACATGTGACATTCACCAACCCGCACTGGGCCCGCGTGGTGGATTATGGCCCATTCCCTCTCTTAGAGAGGCCTGAGTCCCAGCTGTGGGAACATTAAAAGGCTGATTTTGCTTATGCTTATGCATCGAAATTTTGGGCCTTGAAATAAATGTAAGTGGGTGTGTAAGATTCACCTCTATCCATCCTTTCTAAAGATATAGTCATGAAGTTATATTCATTAATTTTTTTGGTCTTCCCGTCGAACTATAATTTAGGTATCTTCAAGGCTAGAGTGAATGGGCTCTTAATAAACTAGTGCGCCTCACCATCAACAACTGCTTTACTGCTTACCATCAGGTGGGATCGCAGTAGAGCACTGGTATATTCAGGCAAAATTCCCCCTTTCTTTTACCCATTTAAAAAAACCCGTTTCTTAGTGCTCGCCTACGTTATACAAGGAAGCTTTGTACAAATTACGATCTAAGTCCCATAGCTTTGGGGCCATAGGTTGACTTCTGAAAGGGAAACCTATGGTCCTAGAGCGTCTGAAACGCCCACGCGCTCCGCCCTAGCGCGGGAGAAGACATAAGATGATTTCTCAACTCGAAAAAAAAGTCCCAGTAATTTCGGCTGTACGTTGGTACCTATTTCAGTCAGTTTCTATTATAAATATAGATTAGGTATGTTATAATATATCACTGTCTTTACCAGTGTTAGCTAACATATAGGTAACAATATAGTGCCTGTTAAATACACATCGTCTTTGTAGTGCTGAGTGCTCGCTCATGGCGACCATGTAATCATATTATTATAGCTTCGTGTAATACTGGTGTTCTAATGTACCTTCTGCATTAAGCTGCATAGCTTTAATATTTCAGTATATCGATGTATTTATGCTGATCATAAAACTTATATCAATGGCAGGTGAATGGCAGGCAATGAAAGGTGGTTAAGTTAGTTTTTATGGTGTAATGAATATTTTGTTTGTACAGTCAGGGATCAAAAGAGCTCCTTCTGCGAAGCAGTAATGCTAGCGAAGGACGCGGCTGGATGCGTGAGAGAACGGCCCTCACGCCCCAGCCACCGGGATCCCGATCCCGATTTTCAGCCACCGGGATCCCGATCCCGATTTTCAGCCACCGTAGCCGTAGGCTTGCGGACGGCGAGCAGTGGGTAGCATGCCGTCCGGTCGTCGTGTAACCGTCCGGACCGAGCCCAAGTTGTCGATGGCGCATAGTGTTCCACGCGCGCCTCTAGGAGATGTCAGCAAATCGTAGGGGCCCAGCAGGCCCTACTGGGGCCATGGGTTAAGTGAAAATAAACCCCGGGGCCCTGGAACGCAAGACAAAGAAGGAACATGAGTGTGGTTTTAGTCAGTAAAAGTCTGACACGCCCTCTCGCTTCGCCCAAGAGCGAGAGAGGTCATTGAATGATTTCCCACCTAAAAAAGGGGTCAAAAGTGCAGTTGCACTTGTTATATATAATGACGAATGTCATTATATATGACGTAGTTAAATCACGAATTTTAATATTTCACGAATATTGTTTGTTGTATTGTTTACATTGGTAACATTTATGCAGTTCAAATCAAATTTAAAAGTACCTACCAAGATTAATGAGTAATATTGTTGTGTATACAAATATAAAACTTGAAACTTAGACGTATTGATGATAATCCTATAAATTATTTCGTAATTATTAATGATCATGAAGCTATATCTCTCATTTTAAATTGATATTTTATTGTAATAAGTTGTTTCAGTTGATTAGTACAGAACTGTCAATCGGAATTATATTCTTTGAAATAAAAACTAAGAAATACAAATCAAGTGTTGTAAAATTGCTTAAATGATCTTCTATTGTTTTAAAACTATTTAACTATGTAACAATTGTAATTAAAGACCTATAAAATAAGTTAAATTATGGTAAACTGTGATTGGTGGAAAATGGCGGGATATTATTATTTGACGTTTAAAAAAAGATGACCATCCACCCGTCGACAGTTTACTATAAAAAGGGTTTGTGACCTTTTGGTGATATAATAGTTGTGATCCAGCAAAGCTCACGTAAGTTGATTAATATTATATCTTGATTATTGTTATTATTGCTATTGGTTGTATTGATTCTGTGTATGTGTCTTACTATGGCTTTTGTTTCTAATTATGTTATACGGTATTTGAGAATACTTATTCAGCTTACTATTATGAAATAACCCAAGACATAGAACATAGAATTTCTTATAGATGTTATTGTGATAAACCATAATTAATGATGTTGTAAAATGTGCCTATAAAATACTATAATTGAAGCTACCATGGGTTTTCTTGCTTGTTCTTTCCCATGACGACCTAGTTTTGGAACAAGCAACTAGTTATTCGATTAATTGACAAGCCTATTTGAAATAAATACTTAGTCTTGTCTTTCTGTGCTTTTCTTCATAAAACCCTTTCCCTACACACCAGTCATAGGAACTTTGATACACAGTAAATAACCGTTATCCATCTTGACAATTTAGCATGATATGTAGGTACATAAATATATATTAAATCAATCTAGTTATCCACCGCTCCTCCAAAATTCTAACATCAGAAGTGGGATAGACATAGTGTTCTGGTTCATAACTGATGAATTTTATTTTGTTATTTTCATGAACTACGTTGGAGCAATGTGTGAACCTTTGGAAGACGTTTGAGACGACGCTTCGGCGAGTAAAGATCTCGTTGTCGCCCTGCCGCCCCTGGTAACGGCACTGGGATCTAAAAGCTGCACGAGCATTGAGATCTGACCGAGCTGTGGATCTTCGAGCTACTGCATCAGCATGGGTCAAGGATTACAGGAAGTACTTGCAATTGGCAAAGTCGGTAAGACCTTCATAGGCATTTTATTTATCTGGAGGATGTAAATATCTGTGAATGTTGAGTATGAGATACCCAACATTGTTGTAATTTTTTTTTTATAGATAAACGTAAAATTGTTCCTGATACGAAGTATTAGGAACAGTTCCAAATCGTTTACCAGGAACATAACAGGGTAGATTTATTTACGTGAAACAAAATAGTAACACTTTGCTAAAGCTACCTCACCGTAATGAATATTTGATACTTGTTTCTTTAAAGCCATTTCACGACTGATAATGGGTTTATTAGAGTCTTTATTTGATTTAAAATGTTCATAAATATTTTGATTACCAGTGGGTATTTTTACAAAAGTATTTATAGCTTAACAAATTATTAACGTAATATCGTCATTAGCTTGTGTGGGTAGGACACTAGTTTTTCTAAAAATATTCTCATTTACAAGAAACTTTGCTTTGTCCTGTTTGATAAATTTATAAAGTGATGAAATTAACAGTACTGGCAATTGTTTCATGATATGAATTTTTATTTGTGAAAATATAATTGAATTAGATTTTGATGTTCACTAATTGTTTCAATGAAGTGGTTTTTAAGAAGAATTGCAATAGTAAATTGCTAGTAAAGCTGAAAGAGTAAATTAAGTGTACCCTCGGTTTTAGTCAAATTCAGTGATTGTTACCTGCAGAAAAAAAAAATCTGTCGGTCAGTCATTGAAGTTTTTAGTAATTTTCCGTTTGAAATTATTAGTTTTGAAAGTGCTTTATTTGTGATCTGAAGTAAATAACTGATGTCGAACTTGACAAATATTCTGATTTCTATGAAAGTATTGACAGAAAATTCGACGTTCGGAATAATTTGCAATGTCAGATTGACCGAGCGGTATATTATTGTTTCTATAAAGAAAATTGATTAATGTTTTGAGTAAACTAGATATCTTGAATTAATTATTCCTAGAATTAAAACTTGAACTATATAGGTGAAGTTGCTATCCTATTTGTGCTCAGATTTATAACAAGGTACTAAACCAAATTAAAGAACTAAAAAGATAAAATGTTCCGCTTCAAAAGGGCTTTACACAATGTTTTGCTGAAATAAGATGGTTTTATTGCCAACCGTATATATTTATCTATAAACAAGACTGACTTTGACCGTGACTTTGACTTTAAATTTGACTAAGACTTTGACTTGACTAAGACTTTGACTTGACTAAGACATTGACTTGACTAAGACATTAACTTGTCAAAAAAAAAAAAAATGGATGTGCCTGTGGCTATGCCAATGGCGGAAAAAAAAAAAACTGGATGTGCCTGTGGCTATGCCTGTGGCGGAAAAAAAAAAGAAAAAAAAAACTGGATGTGCCTGTGGCTATGCCTGTGGCGGAAAAAAAAAAAACTGGATGTGCCTGTGGCTATGCCTGTGGCGGGAAAAAAAAAAAAAAAACTGGCGTGGCCTGTGGCTGGCCTGTGCCAGTAATATTTGTTTATTTATTTACTGTATACTTATTGTACACCTCATTATATAAACAGGATTAACACATATATCCACATATAAACAGGATAAACACATAAACATGATAAACACACATAAACACTATAAACAGAATAAACATATATATACCTACACATGTAAACATACATATATACACATAAACATATAAATACCAACAATGATATACCAAAAATGTAACCCAAAGTACATAAGCTGTATGACAATGTTATACATAAAATTACAATTTAATTTATGTTACTATCGTGTAATTTTTTTGTTATGTTATAATACGTAATATGTTTTTGGTGTGTAATTTTAGACTAATCTAAATGTACTTCGAGAACGAAGTACTTGTCAGAAAGGCCGTGTTATATATAATGACGAATGTCATTATATATGACGTAGTTAAATCACGAATTTTAATATTTCACGAATATTGTTTGTTGTATTGTTTACATTGGTAACATTTATGCAGTTCAAATCAAATTTAAAAGTACCTACCAAGATTAATGAGTAATATTGTTGTGTATACAAATATAAAACTTGAAACTTAGACGTATTGATGATAATCCTATAAATTATTTCGTAATTATTAATGATCATGAAGCTATATCTCTCATTTTAAATTGATATTTTATTGTAATAAGTTGTTTCAGTTGATTAGTACAGAACTGTCAATCGGAATTATATTCTTTGAAATAAAAACTAAGAAATACAAATCAAGTGTTGTAAAATTGCTTAAATGATCTTCTATTGTTTTAAAACTATTTAACTATGTAACAATTGTAATTAAAGACCTATAAAATAAGTTAAATTATGGTAAACTGTGATTGGTGGAAAATGGCGGGATATTATTATTTGACGTTTAAAAAAAGATGTCCATCCACCCGTCGACAGTTTACTATAAAAAGGGTTTGTGACCTTTTGGTGATATAATAGTTGTGATCCAGCAAAGCTCACGTAAGTTGATTAATATTATATCTTGATTATTGTTATTATTGCTATTGGTTGTATTGATTCTGTGTATGTGTCTTACTATGGCTTTTGTTTCTAATTATGTTATACGGTATTTGAGAATACTTATTCAGCTTACTATTATGAAATAACCCAAGACATAGAACATAGAATTTCTTATAGATGTTATTGTGATAAACCATAATTAATGATGTTGTAAAATGTGCCTATAAAATACTATAATTGAAGCTACCATGGGTTTTCTTGCTTGTTCTTTCCCATGACGACCTAGTTTTGGAACAAGCAACTAGTTATTCGATTAATTGACAAGCCTATTTGAAATAAATACTTAGTCTTGTCTTTCTGTGCTTTTCTTCATAAAACCCTTTCCCTACACACCAGTCATAGGAACTTTGATACACAGTAAATAACCGTTATCCATCTTGACAATTTAGCATGATATGTAGGTACATAAATATATATTAAATCAATCTAGTTATCCACCGCTCCTCCAAAATTCTAACACACTCTAGCAATGCTAAAATTGACCAAAATATCTTTGTAGCAGTGTCAATGGTTTATGACTGATTTAATTTGTGGTAAAATCTAAATTATTGAATAAATCAGCTGTGAACCATTGAACGAATGTAATGTTTTTCATTTCTTGGAGCTGACGATGATTTGTTTTGTCTTTATGTATATTATATATTATGTATATTAATATACACATCACGTCGGGGTCACCAGTTTGGAAGTAGGCGGAACAGAGAGTAAAGTCCCGCAAACCTCCTTTGAAAAGGGAAGATCCTCCGGCCAGACGGGTGTTATGTCTGGTGGGCTACTGCCCGATAGATGATTTTGGGCTGTCGTATATATTCTAATCGCGCGGAGAACTTTGATTGCGCGATGTAGGATTAGTTCTCATGTGACGCCATAGATTTCGCTACATCTATACTAATATTATAAAAATAAAAGATTTGTATTTTTATTTGTAATGAATAAATTCAAAAACTACTGGACCAATTTTAAAAAACTCATCTTCCAATAGAATGCTAATTTGTTACTGAGTGATATAGGGACGCGGGCGAAGTCGCTGACAGAAGCTAGCCATCAATATTAAACAAGCCCTCCTAAGACAATCTTTAAAGGCACCCTATCATCAAAACCACAGAACCAAACCTGAACAAAACAACCACCATCAGCGCCGCAATACAATTATTATTACCTACCAAAATCTACAAAGCTGAGCAATAATTGACAATGGCGGTTGTAATTTGTCCTCAAATCTAGTTCCCAAGTGGTCCACAAGACGCGGCGGGGCTTAACTTACGGAAATGCTAACGAACCGTCTCTAGCTGAGATGTAGTATGAATGGAGTGTTCAACTTTTGCTTCTTAAAATTGCTCTGAACTTTTTTTTTTATTCTTGATAGGTTCGCGCTTGACCGCTATCTCACCTGATGGAAAGCAGCAATGCGGTCGACGATGGAGCGCGCTTACCTAGAGGTAACCTATTCACTTTTAACTTAAAGATTCCCGGGTTGTAGCCATCAGGAAACACAGATTCCGGCAAGGAATTCCACTCCTTAGCTGAACGCACAATGAATGTGTTCCCAAAACGTTTTGTGCGTATAGATGGGATGTTCACCATGTACCGGTGGCGCATCGCCATACGCCTGGTGGTCCGATGATGGAACTTATGCAATGCAATAAAGTTAATTGTTGTTTTGTATCTTATCAAAAGAGATTTCATAATATCAGTATCCGTTGACTATGTCTGTATTATTATTTTTTATTAATTATAACAGCCACATGTCAATTAAATTAATATGAGCTTTTACTAATGTACAAAGACACAACTAACTTCATTCCTTCGTATAGCAAAAATATCGTAAAATAGTTTGACTATATTGTTACCATTGCGGGTTATCAATATCTGGCTGGCACAGGAACGAGGGGATTTGTAAGAACAAAGTGAGCTCTATGCCCAGTAGTGGATGAAAACAGTCTGCGAACGATGATGACAATTATCTTGAAATCTATAACTCTAGTGAACTGTTTCGGTTTGGTTTGTGTTTTTTAAAGTCTCACATGACTTTCTTGACTCAAAGTTCTATGTTGTTGTGATAGGGAGAAGGCGTTCATAGTAGTCCTCCATCGTAAGCGGTTAAGAAATTCACCGTTCACTTCGCTTCATTTCATTCTGTTGCGCATCGCTTCAGCCAACACAGTGCAACGTAAGGATTTACGTGGATTGTTACGCTTGAGTTTGTGATCGGAATCTTATCGAAGTGTGTGACTAATCCATCTCCACTTTGATGCTGATCTGTCAGATGATTGAGCTCTCGTAGCATTTCTCGAGCAGCTCTATGTTAGAAATAGTTTTGGGCCATTAGATTTCGAAGATGCAATATCTTTAACTTTGAGTTTAATATTCCGTTCAGTTTCCGCGGGTGGAGCGGGAGATAGTGTCAGACATTTACTGACTAAAAACCCACTCCTGTTCCTTCTTTGTCTTCATCCCGAGGCCCCGGGCTTCGCTTTCACACTACCCTTGGCCCCAGTAGGCTTCCACCCTGCTGGGCCCCTACGATTTGCTGACATCTCCCTGAGGCGCGTGTGGAACAGTACGCGCCGTCGACGACTGGAATTCTGGAAAGCGATATCGTCATTACTACCTCTAGTTTCTAACACGTCGATTCCGAGGTAGGTAAATTTGTGGACACGTTCCACTGTCTCCGTACATAGTAGCAACGGAGAGAGAAAAGTCTTGCATACCTTTTGACATCTTTAATTGAGAATCGCTCACAGCCTTTTTCTCAACTGTATTTCGGATCGGCTTTTAACAAAACTGTATGCAGCTGAATACTAGCATTTAACATTCTAAAATTGAGAATAACCCACAACATTTTCACTTGAACGGTTACCACACTTTTATAGGCAGTTTTGTCTCTTTGGTTTGTCCAAAGTAATTTGCCACCGTTAACGCGCACTTAACACTCCACTGCTCTATACTCCTTGGTCTTTAGATACGTCAGTCTCTAGCTACCAGCGTACATAGATTATGTTTTACATCCAGTCATGTACCTATAATGTAAACGTGGAACGGCTAGTTGAATACATGTGTTCATGGCACTAAGGAAATGGCTAGATGAATGATTTAACTGTTTTGCTGGCATGTTTGATTATAGGATGTTGCGGTATTATAGGTTGTAACGAGTTAATAAACAATAGTTGTATTAATTCAGTTGATAAAATGTTGTTGTGTAAACTGAGTAAATAAACAACATATATTTTTCTATCGATGTGTTTAAAAGTTTTATTCGAAAAGACTCGTATATTCCACTAGACTCACGACTACCTGAATCAAATTGATAGTTATAGCTCGTTATGTATTATCAGGGTTTTGCTTTGGTCTGATTGGGTGTAGTGGCGAAATTTTTTTCAAAAGGACTTAGAATATATGATGAAAAAGGGCGCACTGCACGTAAATACTTGATTAACGCATGAGGTTAACAATTTAGGCATGTAGAGTTGTGTCAAATATTTGTTCCGAATAATTACAATCGCTCTAGAAAGCATTAATTATTTAATGTCCCATTTTGTCGCACTGTAGCTCGATCCACCTCCCATTAAACCGCGTATGCTAACGATGCTCAACGCGCTCGTGGAGACCAACCCTGGATTGGATTTGTTTGCTGATGAATGGAAGACAATATTATTAGAAAGTTTGCGATTCTGTGAGAAGACAAAGTGAAAGGATTAACGTATTTAGTACTAGCTGTTGCCCGCGACTTCGTCTGCGTTAAGTTCGTAAAACTGTACAATCATTCTGTGCTTGCAATTCATTCTGAAAGCATCGTGATTATTTATTGTACTTTCACATAAAACGGTTAAAGGTAAAAATGCAAATTACCTTCAGGATACATGTTATGTACTCGTCCAGATCCAGATGTATAAACGTCAATGAATAGAAAGTATGTAAGGGTCGTAGCAGTTGGCATTTCTGCCTACCCCAAGGGAAAAGGCACTAGTTTATGTATGTTTCTGGTTTATGTTCTGGTAAAACAACATTGTCACAGTGAGCACGTCACAATCGCGGTGCGGATCGCCCGGAGAATACGATGGAGCTTACGGTGGAAGTCAGTCCCGCTTGGTAGGAGCGCCGGCGCCGCCGTGTCCTCATGAAGGCAATTAGTGGAAAAAATGCCAACCAGTAGCCTCCTTCAGTGAAGCACTACGATCGAAGAAGGTGGCTGAAACTATGAGGGATGATGAGGGAAGTGATGCTCCAGGTGTTGAAAGCCGCAGGGCGATTGCGGTGGAGCCGTCCGGTCATCTGGTCAAAGCAATCCTGAATCGACGGTGCGTAGTAATCTACGCGCGACTCATAGAGATGTCAGCAAATGGATAGGGCCCTCTAGGGCCAATGTCTGCTAAGGCTGCGAGATTGTTCGAAAGAGTTACCTCCTGTAAAATTTTCGCCTCAATAATGTTTCACTGAAGAGTTTAAGCCGTCAGACAGCTTTGGTAGAGGTAAACGAAGGAGCATAATCGGGACACCGACCTTCAGCTGGATAACGTGCACTGATAGTGCAAAGCCAAAAAGCCAGTGAATCCAAAAATTACCATCATCATCAACTATCTTCCTCCACAACAGTACTTATGAAGAATTTGCGAGAGCATGCTTGAATTGATTGTTGCAGCTTGATCATTTGGGGCGTAAAAATTACTTGTTCATTTACCTAGGATTTTTTAGTGTGTATTTGACTGACGTCCTCGTATATCAGACAAATGTTATTCCATAGTGGGAACTATTCTATGAAGAGTCTCCAACTTTTGAATGAATTTCGGTGAAATCTTGAACGCGTGTATCCCCGTCCAATCGAACTCGCATATTGATGGTCAAATCGAGAGGTCACTGACGCCGATTGCTTCTATGAAGACACGGCGGTTCACCCAAGCAGTATAGACCTCCACCGCATGCTACAACGGGTCCTCCGGGCGATTCGCAAAATGGTAATATTAGGGTACTTCCAACCGAATCCGAAACAGAAACCGCGTGAAACACCCTCAACAGTCCTGAGCTTGTGTATCCATAAAACAATGAAATTCCGGTAAACAAATGTAGCAGCCGATTAGTGTTATCCCTGAGACTGGCCTCCCTCAGAGGGTTGTTCCAGTGTGGGTCACCACTCACTGCAAGGAGGTAACGTACGGATGTCAACGTAAGATTGCAAGGAATCTGAGATACAGAAATGGCAGGCGGTCGCCTCCTTCTGCAAAGCCGTAATGCTAGCGAAGGAGGAGGCCGCACGCGTGAGGGAACGAACGTCCTCACGCCGAGCCGAGATTTTGACCCCGACGACCAGCCACGGAAGACGCGGGCTTGCGGACATCCAGCAATGGGTCGTCCACAGCCGTCCAGCCGTCCGGTAATTGACCGGACCGAGCCCAGTCGTTAACAGCGCGTAGTGATCCACGCTCTCCTCAAAGAGATGTCGCAAAGGGCAACTGAAGGACACAGGTGTGGTTTTAGTCAGTAAAAGTTTGACACGCCTTCCCGCTCCAACCAGAGTGGGAAAAGTCATTGGATGACTTCCACCCTTAAAAAAAGGAAAATAAAGGTGCCATCATTATCGTTATCATTTCAGCCGAAAGACGTCCACTGTTACACATAGGCCTCCCCAAGTGTCACCATAATTACCGGTCCTGTGCGTCTCGCATCCATCGGATTCTCGCGACCCTCACCAGGTCATCGGTCCACCTGGGGGCCTTCCAACGCAAGGTGCCATATTGCTAACCCTTCCGAAAATTTACCGTGTTATTTTAAAGTCAATCATTAAATATATATAAGTATTTACTTTTATCGCCTTTGGTTGGTATCCCTTGAATAATCACGGTCAATTAGCTTGTTACAACCACGGGAAAAAAAAGCAGTAGGATTAAAAATGCCTCCGTCTAACTCCAGTTTAACCATAACGGTTTTCGTCCAATTTTAAACAATAAAACTGTCTGCAAACTTGGGCTATGGTCATTCTTCCGCCACTCAGATAATTACGTAAAATACACAATGCCATCTATCAAATTATGAAGTTCAACTACCATTGTCATCATTATTGCTACTTTCAGTCTTTAGATGGCGTTGCGAGTATCTGAATTGCGTGTGGTGCCATATTTACAACATTTTAGTACGTGATTTTACTCGCCGCTTTGATTTTATTATGTGTTATGATTAGTTTTTTACAAAATATTTAGAAGATATCGAATAGAAATGTCAATTTTATTTTGAAAAAATGGTAAAAGTTATTTCATTACAAAAAAGAAGATAAAATAATGACAAAATTTTAAACTGTAGCTGAGGATCGAACTCGTGGCAAATGTCGTTCAACACCGACATTTTGGATTATTGCTCACCCCCCATAGCAAATAGCGTGATAATTTATAGCCTATAAGTTGCCCTGACCTATAAGGATTATGTATGCAAAATTTGAACAGGATCGGTTCAGTAGTTTTTGCGCCAACTAATACCATCGCAAAATAATTTTACTGTTTTATTATATGTATAGATTAATGGCGTTTTTGCTGTACTAAATAAATAAATTTAAAAATAGTTTTCTAAAACACACACTACCATAAACGGTTTAGTCCACTATCGAACCTTCGACCCCTAAAAAAAAATTTTTTTATTTGTTTCCTCTCAACCCTTAAACATAGTTCACACTCGACCCCCAGGAGGTGAGATTGGATTTTCATATAAAGAACACTCCTAAAACTAATAATACTTTTTTTTGTATATAGTATATAAATATGTCAGGTTGGTTTCTACAATTCCACGTCCAAAGCATCTATTTTGCGTACTGGTGGGACAAATAGTTATTCGATCCACCTCAGCTCTTTAAGGAAGACCAGCAGCGCCTTGGTGCTACTGACCATTTCACGGAGGGTACCTGGGTTTCTGAAGTATAAATAATAGAAACAGCCTAGAAGCAGACATGAATTTAAAATGTCAAGCAATTCATAAAACAATAATAGAACTAATATTGCATCAAAATAAACAGCACAAATGGCCCTGCACAAATCTCGCACTGTTTGCCCACGAACAATATTTCATCCCGGATTTGCTTCTACAAGTTGATTAACAAATTAATACCTATCACGAAGATTAAAAGGCTGAGCCGATATAATGCCACTTGCGTGCCGGTTGTGGATCCGATTGAAATTAATTTAATCAATTCTAGACCCGTTTATTTATTTATCAAAGCGACGATAAATAGTTAGCCAGCACGAACGTTTGCTGGTTCCGAAATGTAAACAACTAAAACAATTAGTGACTGCAAAGTTTCCGTTTTATTGTTTTGTTTTTGGTTCACACACACAACGAGTTTTTATTTAATTGAATTATTTCAGGCTAGCAGTGGCCGTTACCACTGGACCACGGTAACTGCCCCGACTTACGAATAATCCACCACGCGTGCCCAGTGCGGGTTGATAGATGTCAAACGTCTTCGAATATTAGGTTTTGGGACATGTCGGTTTACTCACGATGTTTTCCTTCCCCGCTTTGAGAGCAGTTGTGATGAAATAAATCTGCGTCGGGTCGACGATGAAGCACCTGGGACTCGTTCTCGACAGCCGGTGGAATTTCGAGGAGCACTTCCTATGTTTGGCTCCCAAACTGAATCGGACTGAGGCAGCCCTCAAGCGACTGCTGCCCAACCTAGGGGGTCCAGTAACCATCCGGACCGAGCCCAAGTCGTCGACTTTGCGTACTGTTCCAGGCGTGCCTCATAAGGAGATGTCAGCAAACCGTAGGAGCCCAGCAGGGTCGAAGCCTACTGCGGCCACGGGTAGTGTGAAAGTGAAACCCGGAGCCCTGGGACCAAGGCAAAGGAGGAACAGGAGTGGGTTTTTAGTCAGTAAAAGTCTGACACGCCCTCCCTCCACCCAAGAGCGAAAGATGTCATTGGATGATTTTCCCAACTAAAAAAAAAATCCCCCCTACTATATATAATTCTGCTATTCCCACCCAATTAGGGATTAAAGATACGCAGCACAAAGAAATGGAAACGACTACCAGCTACGCTAGCGGAGGTAGCAAGGTTTCATTTGTACTACTAACTGTACCTCGCAGTAACAACGGAGCGTGCTCATTTGTCCACTGTCCTGCGAGAGCGATGAATGCGATACGGAGCTATGTGACGCAAACGACAAAGTTTTTAAC
Organism: Mythimna impura; assembly: GCA_905147345.3. Classification (NCBI taxonomy): domain Eukaryota; kingdom Metazoa; phylum Arthropoda; class Insecta; order Lepidoptera; family Noctuidae; genus Mythimna; species Mythimna impura. The sequence continues at coordinate 12,429,587 of LR990356.1, read as the reverse complement.
AATGGCAATATAAAAATACAAGCTTCTGTCAGCGGCTTCGACAGCGTGAAAGTAGGAAATTGTCCCAAGGGAACATATTCCGGGATAAAAAGTATCCTATGTGCTACTCCAAGACATGGTTTATCTGTGTGTCAAATTTCGTGAAAGAGTTACATACATATCGTCCCTTAGCTTACAACAACGCTCAAGTCGAAAATTGGCGGTTTTCACATTTGAATGCCTTTAGATGGAGCTGCTCATTGCGCGTCTAACCATTGGTCACATGATATAGATTTCAGCCAATCAGAAGCCATAATTCGAAAAGTAGTGATAGCGTGCAAGTCGACTGGCCTCTCAACACCGAACAGTTTTTTTCGTTTCCTGTAAAGTTAGTAAAAAAGACTTATGCGGTGTTGTTAGCTAAGGGACGATATGTAAGTACCTACGTTTGTTACTGTCTTTAATTGAGACTGAGCCGTCACTTTCAGGTTACTATGACACGAACCGGCCGACCTTACCTGAACGATTACGATTTACACTTATTTGGTGATATGCATGTGAGGTTTTAAGCATACACAAATTTTTTATTACTATAAATTTCTTCTAGCAGCAGACATGACGCAATGAGATAACCCATAATTACAATCATAATGATTGGTAAACATTTTAACCATACTTTCATATTTAGTATCCGTCAGTGAGCCATGTTACTATACTTATGTATATTGTTTCACATTATTCTTGTAACACATATCATCGCGTCGCTTTTATCGCTTACATGGGTTAAAAGTAACTTAGTCTGCGCCTTAACCATCTCAAGTTTCGAAATCCTTTTAGCTCAGTTAAGTACAGCGAAATCTTATATTCAGTTTGCTTGACAATACTTTTTTCGAGCTGAATTGAAAGGATTTGTAAACGGAGGTCTGTCGGACGAACGTAATAATTACTGTCAGAACTTTTAAATGGGGAGGCGAAGCGAACTGTTACAGACGAATGGTTGTACTTAGTTTAGGGCCTCCTTGGAATTTTTAGGGCGTTTAATATATTTCAGGACCTACGAGATAGAGGTCCGAATATTGTGATGAGCGACCGCGGGAGAGACGAAGCCATTTTTTTTTCGTAGCCGCGCGGTGGACAAACATTTTTCACCTGATGGAAAGCGATGATGTAGTCGACGGTGGACCACGCTTTACAGGTTGCATTTTGGAGAGTGTGCGCGGGAATTGCATGACTTGATTCCGCCATCTCCTTTCTACCATCGGACAACCCGACGTACGGCGAGTATCCATCCTTACGTTGTTGAAACTTCAACGGTCCGGACTAAGCGTTTCGCTTCGTCGTTTATACTGCGTACATCGAAGGACTGGAACAATTTGCCTGCTGCGATCTTCCCGTCCAACTATAATTTAGGTGTCTTCAAGGCTAGAGTGAATAGGCTCTTTTTTTTTTTTTTATCATTGATAGGCTCGCGTTTGACCACCATCTCACCTGATGGTAAGCGATGATGTGGCCGACGATGGAGCACGCTTGCCTAGAAGTAACCTATTCACTCTTGACTTAAAGACCCCTAGGTTGTAGCTATCAGGGAACACAGACTCGGGCAGGGAATTCCACTCCTTAGCTGTACGCATTATGAATGTGTTCCCAAAACGCTTTGTACGTATGGGTGGGATGTCCACCATGTACCGATGGCGCAACGCCGTACGTCTAGTGGTCCGATGATGGAACGGACTTGGTGGAATTAAATTGTGCAATTCCAACGCACACTCCCCGAAGTGTAATCGATAGAAAACCGACAGGCCAGCAACTCGGCGTCGATGCTCAAGGCTTTGGAGTTTTGAATCGACAAGTGCATCATCACCGATGATTCTCTTGGCTCGCTTCTCAATCGACTCCAGAGCATCAAGCTGGTATTTGGCAGACCCATCCCAAAGATAAACTAGTGCGCCTCACATCAATGATTGCATCACTGCTTACCATCAGGTGGGATCGCAGTCAAGCGCTGGTTTATATCAATTAAAAAAAAAAAAAAAAACGCTTCCCTAGAAGTAATCTATTCGCTTTTGACTTAAAGACCCCCAGAATTTATCTATTACAGATTTTAATGGTCAGTATCCAAATGAAATCATAGCTCCGCTCAGTAGAGCGGACTCTATTAATAATGGCCTCTAGTTGAAATACTTTTCAACTAGAGGCCATTATTAATAGAGTACAACCTTCATCTACAAATGATTTGAGCATTAGATTTTTACTGTATGGACTATAAAAGAGATTTTAACCTCGGAGTTGGTTTTCGTGTTTTTTCTCATCTAGTTTAAATTAACAAAAAACATAAAATTACCTGTGTGTGTTAAAGTGTTTTTTTACTACCAATTTGCAAAATAAGTAGATAATATTTATCATTTAGCATGTGAACGTCGAGTCAACTCAACTTCTTGAACACACAAACATATTGAGACAACTAAAAAGTACAAAACCGTTCGAGTTAGTGTTTAATAATGAACGGAATGTAATGTAGCACAAGTGTTACAAAATAAGTACAAGAACAAAGCGTATTCGCAAGAAAAGTGCTGCTGAATTCTAAGTAAGGACTATATAAATTATTAGTTATATACACGAGGTTAGATGTAATAAGATTAGGATCCGGTCTGCGGCCCTGGAACGCAAATGGCTACTGAAGGAACACAAGTAGGTTTAGTCAGGAAAAGCCTGACACTCCCTTTCGCTCCTCCCAAAACGGGAGAAGTTATATGATGATCACCCACCTTAAAAAAATGGGGAAAAACTTAGTTCGTTCAGCTTCGGGCACGCCATAATTATGGCGGTAAGTCCCCTCTTTGAAGCGTGGCTGGAAAGACCTTAGGCGCCCTCACCTTCTGCATGACGCAGGTCCTCACCGGACATAGTAATTTCGGGAGCTTCCTGCACCGGATTCCTGCGGAAGTGACGCCAGGGTGTCACCACTGTGTGGACCGCCCGGAGGAAACGGAGCACACGGTAGAGGTGTGCCCTGCTTGGGCAGAGCACCGCTTTTCCTCGTGGGGGCGATCGGCGGCAGCGATCTCTCGCGTCGGGCCTTGGTACAGGCCATGATCCGAAGCGAGGAGGAGTGGCAGGCGGTCGCCTCCTTCTGCGAAGCAGTAATGCTAGCAGAGGAGGAGGTCACACGCGTAAGGCAACGGTCCTCAAGCCCCAGCCGCCGCCGGGATTCCGATCCCGATTTCCAGCCATCGTAGGCGCGAGCTTGCGGACGGCGAGCAATGGGTAACTCGCCTATCGACCGTCCGGTAACCGTCCGGACCGAGCCCAAGTCGTCGACGGCGCGTACTGTTCTACGCACGCCTCAAGGAGATGTCAGCAAACCGTAGGGGCCCAGCAGGGTCGAAGCCTACTGGGGCCAAGGGTCTGCTTCTGAAAGGAAGACTCGGCCCTGGTACGAATGGTAACGAAGGAACTGGAGTGGGTTTTTAGTCAGTAAAAGTCTGACACTATCTCCTACTTCGTCCAAGGGCGGGGGATGTCATTAGATGATTTTACCACAGAAAAAAAAAAGTTCGTTTAGTTAAATTTAATTTACAATGTAAACTTAGCCTTATAGAAACGAAATCTCACCGTAGTCAGAGTAGGAGAAAGTTTCAAAGCCACAAAAGTTTTAAAAAAATACTGTTTCAAGCAGGTCGGAGGTAGTCAAGAATATCAAATTAATATGCTTTATAGTAACTCCTTCTTTCTAAAACCAATTATGTGAGTTTGGCTAGACAATTGCGATCCAATTATCTTTATTCTTACTCAAATGTAATTGGGTTAATTAAATAATTTCATTTTAGAGTATTCAGACTTCAAAGGATATGTGTGGTTCTTTGACGCAGACATTTAGAAGTAAATAATATATTAAAGAGGGCAATTTAGTGTGTGTGTGTACATAGAGGTATATACTTAGTACCTAATGAGAAAATTGTAATAAGATCAGCTTGTAATTATCTGTTTTTCAAAGCAATTAACGCCTGTTTTAAAGGGTAAAAAGGGGTTCTATACTTGATCAACACGGTTACTGATTTTTCAGGCGAAAGAGAAGCCCGAGTGTCACATTGTATGGGCCACCCGGAGAACACGGAGGAGTATACAGTGGAGGTGTGCCCCGCTTCGTTGGAGTACCATAGTGTCCTCGTGCAGGCGATCGGCGGTGGCGCCGGTCCCTGGTTCAAGTCATGATCCGGAGCGAGAGGGAATAGGAAATGGTTGCCTTCTTCTGCGAAGCAGTAATGTTAGCGACGGCCGCAACCATGAGGAAACGGACATCCTCACACCCCAGCCGCAACCACAGGAGACGCCCCGGGTGTCGGGAGTCGCAGAGCAATAGCCAGTCACTGTAGGCGCGGGCTTGCGAACAATGAGTTATGGGTTGCTCGCCATCCGGCCATTCGGTGAGGTCCAAGCCCGAGTTAGACAAACCTTAGGGTCCCAGTAGGGCCGATGCCTTCAAGGGCCACGGGAATTTTTGAAAGGGATACCGTGGTGCTGGAACCCAAAGGGCAACTGACATATGGGTTTTAGTCAGTAAAAATCCGGCATCTCGCTCCACCCTAGAGCGCGACAAGTCTTTTGATCATTTACCACCTCAAAACAATAAAAAAGGTTGCTAACTTAACGGAATGTTCGTGTATTTATAAAAAAAATAGATCATTAGCTAAGTCTAGGTTGAGTTGCGGGATTGTTCGATACAGTTACCGTGGCCGGCTTTTTATCTAGTTTTAGTTTTCGACTTCGCATTCGAAATAATCGACATTCACACGGACAAAGTCGCGGTTTTGCCCGCTAGTAAAAATTAATCTAAATGATTAATTTATTATTTCTTAAAAAATCTAAACTATGATGAAACTGTATATTCGAGGTATTTCGATTACGAAAAACCATTTACTGCTAAGTTACACTATCGTTGCGTACTATATACTTCTTGTGTGGAAAATGCACATAGTTCCTGTGCGATAGACTGGGAGCCGAACAATGCCCGCTTTCCACCATTGTGGCCACTGCCTCGAAGACACGGTACAGCACACTCTTGAAGTAAGCCCAGCATGGTACAACACCGTCAATTCGTTGCAGTAGTCGGTACTGCGGATATCCAATCGCTTCCGGACGAGGTCAAGTCTGTGATCGAAGTCAAGCTCGCGTTGGACGCAGAAAGAAATTGTGGCCATATGTGGCCGCAGACCGTGATGGAGTCCGCATGAATGCATGAGGGCCTGTAACTGGCCGGGGGAGCGTGATGAAATGCGCAACCACTCCAGCCCCCAAACCACTCAAGTCCTCCCTTTGAGGCGTGGTTGGAAAGACCTCACGGCGTCCTCACCTTCCGCATGACGCAGGTTCTCACCGAACACGGGAAGTTCGGGAAGTTCCTGCACCGGATTCGTGCGGAAGCGACGCCCGGGTGTTGCCACTGTGTGGACCGCCCGGAGGACACGGTGGAGCACACGGTGGAGGTGTGCCCCGCTTGGGAAGAGCAACGCCGTGTCCTCGTGGGGGCGATCGGCGGCGGCGATCTCTCGCGCCGGGCCTTGGTACAGGCCATGGTCCGGAGCGAGGAGGAGTGGTAGGCGGTGGCCTCCTTCTGCGAAGCTATGCTAGCAAAGGAGGCGGCCGATCGCGTGAGGCAACGGTCCTCACGCCCCAACCGCCGCCGGGATTCCGATCCCGATTTCCAGCCACCGTAGGCGCGGGCTTGCGGACGGCGGGCAATGGGTGGCCCGCCGTCCGACCGTCCGGTAACCATCCGGACCGGGCCCAAGTCGTCGACGGCGCGTATTGTTCCGCGCGCGCCTCAGGGAGATGTCAGCAAAGCATAGGGGCCCAGCAGGGTCGAAGCCTACTGGGGCCATGGGTAGTGTGAAAACGAAACCGGGGCCCTGGGACGAAGGCAACAAAGGAACAGGAGTGGGTTTTTAGTCAGTAAAAGTCTGACACTATCTCCCGCTCCGCCCAAGAGCGGGATTTGTCATAAGATGATTTTCCCACCTTTAAAAAAAAAACCACTCCAGCGGTCCTATCACAGGTAGCTTGAGAATACCGTGTGGTTTTTGTCAGTAAGTGTCTAACAGACGACTGCATGGTAGGCGCAGTGGTTGAGCGATTAGTTGCTGCGCTGCAGTTCGCGGGTTCGATTCCCGCACGGATCAAATACTTGTATGGCCTGCATATAGGTGTTCCGGGTCTAGGTGTCTTGTGTGTGTGAATTTACATGTTTGTGAGCGTACCCACGATACAGGAGTAATTCCCAGAGTGGCCCCGCATTAGGAATTACTAAACGAACGTTTTTGACGTGACAACGTCTTATAATTCGATGGAGCCGGCTGCACGCACGAAAAAGTATGACGCATGCGGCGTTACCTCGCTCTGAGGCGTTCCATTTAAGGCTTGAAGTGCAAGCGAGAGCGCGTTCGGCCTCCGCGCTCGGCAGTGTTCGACATCTGTCTCTCTCCTACTTGAGTGAGCGATGCGTCTGCGTCGTGACAACTGCTATAGATACATGTTTTCGTCAAGTATAAAGTGCAGTGAAAAGTGAATGTCGTGTTAATTGTTTATTTTTATTTATGCGTACAAATAAATATAACACTTTGTCACGTTCAACTATCGTCAGTAAACCGACTTTACAGACAAACGATTTTTTTTTAACCTCTCAGGCCCCAGTGTACCGAAAACGGTACACTTCGTACCAGCTAACTTAAACCTTATTACGTAAAAATAAAAGGGTACACCTCGTACCAGCTAACTTAAACCTTATTACGTAAAAATAAAGTTAAAGTTAGCTGGTACCGAGGTGTACCGTTTTCGGTACACTGGGGCCTGAGAGCTTAAAGAAAAAGAAAGAAAGATCCCTGAGCTGGCCCCGTGGAGGACATGCATGAGTATTTCCAAATAAGGCCACTGGTTGGAAGCCGCGGTGGAAAGATAGTGTAGTATTTATAAGACACACATAAAAAGACAATCATACTACTCTTACTAACGCAAACGTTTGTATGTTTTATCCAAACACATACATTACATTTCGACAATGCACATTTTGACAAACATTAAAGAAAGAAAGAAAGAAAGAAAACACACACACACACACACATACACACACACACACACACATTAGGATAATTCTCTACTTTCACACGGGTGAAGCCGCTGGCGGAAGCTAGTATATAGTATACCTATTGCACGTTACTTGATTAACTTTCTTCTTTGAATTTCATATCAAGTAGTCTTCCCCCGTCCTAAGAATTTGAAGTGAGTTTCGTGATTAAAACTGAAGTTCAGTAGATATTATGTGTTGAAGATGGAAGTAACTTTGATAAAATGTTGTAAAACTCGATCTTCTCTTTGTTTCAACAAGGCTCATAAAGTAACAATTTAACGGACTTTTCCTAGAAAGTAAATAGCTTTATTTCTTTATAAACCATTATAACGGTCACTAAAATCTCTGTGATTTCAACGAGACTGGAGGTATGCGGAACAGAGAGTAAAGTCCCGCAAACCTCCGTTGAAAAGGGAGGATCCTCCAACCAGACGGGTGTTATGTCTGGCGGGCTACTGCCGGTAGGTGATTTTTTTTTTGTGTGTGGCCTCTCGCAGGTCAACCTAGGAGGTTGTCGGCTGCTTAACCGGACTTGCCTGTGGCGGCCTCGATTCGAGAATCAAAGCCTCCAGCCAGGGCTTACTTAACTAACTTAAAAACTAAGCGACTACACGCTAAGGGCACCCCCTGTGGGGTACGGACCTCGGCTTAGGGCGTCGCTGGGGGGGGGCAGCAAGGGACGGGCTGGATCGCACAAAGATATTATTATTATTAACGGGGAATTTTAAAACTACGGCTCAGCGGCGCGGGCTGGCTCGAGCAAAGGACGGGGAGGACGTTGACGGGTCTGTCGCGGCGGGCCTCGGCGGCGAGGACGGAATGACGGCGGTCTGTAATGTCTACGAACTGTACTGGTTTCCTTACGGCTCTCTTGGAGCAGGGTAATGGGGTCGTCGGGGGTGACAAGAGTATGCCTAGGACGGCGAATCTTTGAGATGAGGGAGGGTTCATATCGGGCGGCCGATACGATAAGGGGGTTGCGGTGTTTCACAGCAGTATCGAAGAAACGCTTGCACAGGCGTTTCATGAACTGCTGGATGGTGGGGATTTTGAGATCTAAGTGTAGATTCTCATTTCGGACGTAATAAGGGGCACCGAGGATTTTACGGAGGGTCCGATTTTGGAGGGTCTGCATCCTATGGAGGAAACGGGGCTTGGCGTGTGCGAAGATAGCACAGGCATATGTCATAATCGGGCGGATTACTGCTGTAAAGAGGCGCAGCTTGCACTTAAGTGATAATTTGCTGCGAGCAGTCATGAGATAGTGGAGCCTACCTTGAGCGAAAGCGGCTCGCGAGCGAGCCTGCTTTATGTGCTCGGCGAAGGTCAAGTGCTGATCTAGGATCACTCCGAGGTACTTGGCTTGCTTCTCCCAGGGGATTGGCTTGCCGTACATGGTGATCGGAGGGGGAGGGAGGACGGACTTCCGCTGTTTCGAGTAGAGAACAGCTTGACTCTTATCAGGGTTAACCTCAATTCTCCATTTCCGGAACCATTTGCCCAAAATGTTTGCGGAGGTTTGGAGATTGCGAGCGATAACTCTGGGGTCACGACCGGTGTAGTAAATTGCCGTGTCGTCGGCGAATAGAGCCAACTGGGCCTTTTTACTCTGGGGAATGTCGCTGGTGAACAGCGTGAAGGCTAAGGGGGATACTACGGAGCCTTGCGGGACTCCTGCTCGGATGGGGTGGGGGGTGGAGAGGGCACCCTCAATTCGATAGCGGAAGGTGCGATTCGACAGAAAGTCTCGCATGATGAGCACGAGACGGTCTGGCACTCCGAGTTGGTATAGCTTATATAATAAGCCATTGTGCCAGACCTTGTCGAATGCTTTCGCTATATCGAAATACAAGACACCCGTCATCGTATTACGCTGGAAGCCAGCGCTTAGGTGCTCTACGATGCGGTGGACTTGGTGGATGCATGAGTGCTCGGTACGGAACCCGAACTGCTCATTAGGAATGAGACCCTTGGATTCGGCAAAATCTTTGAGACGCTTATAAATAAGCCTCTCGTAGACTTTACCGAGAACATTGAGGAGACTGATGGGGCGGTAGCTGGAAGGGTCAGACTTGGGCTTGCCTGGTTTGGGGATACCGATAACGGTGGCCTGCTTCCATGCTTGGGGGAAGATATTATTGCTTAATGCGCCATTGAAGATGGCGGTCATTAGCATTATAAGTTGGGGAGGGAAGAGTTTGAACACTCTGTTCGTGATACCGTCGGCGCCGGGGGCTTTCCGGGGTTGAAGTTTTTTAATGATATCCTCCACCTCGTCGGGAGTGACGGGGGGTAGAGGGTTATCAGGGTCTTCAACGGGAGGGAGGGAGGCTCTACGTTCGACTTCAGCGTCCACCATGTCGATGTGAGCTTGGTCTACTAGTTGAGAGCTAGGCGAGCATTGGGCTTCGAGGCTGTCGGCTAGGCATTCCGCTTTTTCAGAGTTGTCGAAAGCGACACTCTTGTCAGGGCGGGTGAGCGGAGGGATAGAGGACTCTTCAGTGGAACGTAATTTCCTCTGAAGTTGCCAGAAGGCGTGATGAGTAGGCTCGAGTTCGCTAAGCGTCTTGTCCCAGCGGGCGGAACGCAGCTCGGTCATGCGTTTCTTAACAGCACGCTGTAATCTACGCATGTGAGCCTTGTTAGCGTCGCAGGGAAAAGCGCTGTACGCACGGATGGCCGCGTTCTTCTCGGTCATCAGAGCCCGTACATCGTCCGGAATTTTCCAGCGACGGTCCTCCGTCGCTGGAATCTCCCTTGAACATTCGTTCAGGACGGATTGTACGTGATCTGTGAGCGAGTCGATCGCAGCCGTCGTGTCAGCGACTGAGTCGATGTGGTCAGGGATAGAATCCAATTGAGGTGACGTGGTAGATTTCAGTCTTTCGCTTACTTTCTTCCAATCAGTGATCAATTGGGACGGGGGAAGCTGGCCGGGGTCGAGATTACCCGAGCGGGAGCCTAGGTGCATGATCACGGGGCGATGATCGGAGTTAAGCTCGTGTATTGCTTCTATAGATTGTAAACGGAGGTTTACATTCTTCAGGAGCGCTACATCGAGGACGTCGGGGCTATGGTTGGGATTTAGGGGGAAGTGAGTGTGACACATCGGGGCGATGATGTCAAAGTTAAGGGATGCACCAAGGTTGAACACGACCTTACCTCTAGGGTTGGTCGTACTACTGTTCCAGGCGGGATGTTTAGCATTGAGATCGCCCGCTAGTATAACGGAGTCACTCAAGCCAAAGAGGGCGGTGAGGTCTCTAGTGAGAGCGATGGACTCGTCTGGCATACGAGACGAGGAAGTCGGAGGGGGATAGTAGGCGGAGATGACAGTGATCGGTTGATGACCAGTCATGCCTACTCGACAGGCTGCGTATTCTAAGAACGAACAGGGCGCGGGTGGGGTTAGGGGGATACAGTACAGTTCCTTCCTGTAGTAAATGAGGGTGCCACCACCGTGGCAGCGAGATCTATCGTTGCGAACTATGCGATAGTTGGCAATTTTAGGATCTTTACGGTGGGGTTTGAGGAATGTTTCCTGGATAAGGAGAATGTCTAACTGATGGTCGCGGAGAAAAGTGGCGATCTCATCTATCTGATTGATAATGCCGTTGGCATTAAAGAAGCCTAATTTAAGGGATCGCGGTTTGGAGGAACAAATTCTTTGATGTCTATCCATCAAGAGTTATTGCGGGTAACTTGTCGAGTTCGGCCGTGACCGACTCATATTTTGTGAATAGCTCAGCTCGCTTAGCGTAGTCGAGCTGGCCATTTATTTCTGCTAGGGTTAGCTCATCAGCTAAATCCCTAGCATCCTGCGTCATAAAGATGCGGTAGTTGTCCAGAATGATCTGGCCAACGGTTCTGCGCGGGAACGCAGCCGCTCTTTGGGGAGTTTTTGCGGCCACGGGGGCCACAGAAGCGGGGGCAGGCGCTGGAATGGGCTTGGCCATTAGCGCTGGGATGGGCTGTGAGACCGCCAAAGCCGGGAAGGCTTTGTGATGGTTCAACAGATTCCATGGGGATGGTCTCTGGGGTGCGAGACGTTCGGGGAGTTGGGAAGAGGGGGCTTTCCCAGATGGAACTTCCCTCTGTTGGCGAGCAGCAGCACGCTTTGCCAGCTTGGGAGGGATTTTGGGGGCTTTAGGGCAGCCACGGTAGTTAGCCGGGTGCCCGGCTTGACCGCACAGTACACAGCTGGGTGGCTCTGTGCAGAGTGTGCGGTCCTTGGGCCGAGGGCAGTCGCTCGTGCCATGCTCGCCCAGACACTTAACGCATCTGGGTGTAGCGTAGCAGTTCCGCTGCGAGTGGCCATATAATTGGCAGCGGTGACACTGACCGACTATCGTCGGTCTGAAAGGCTTCTCAATGGAGATGCCAGAGAGGGAACACACCGACTTGATTTTGAAGATCGGGTGGTGCCCTTCGGTGGGGTCGCATACGACAAGTACCATGTCGTAGAGCTCGCTTCCTCTCGCCTTATGAAGGCGGTGGACAGCGGACACGGGGATGTTCTGCGCCAGGAGGTCGGACTTGATGTCCTCGGTGGCGATCTCTTTGGGGACACGTCTTATAACCACTCGGGTTGGCGTGTCTTCGGGGAGGGAATACGTGTGAAAGGAGATTTTCCTATCACGGAGGACTTTGGTTAGTTCCCGATAGTCATTTGACGTCGGGACCTGAACCTTAATGCCTTGTTGGCAAGAGCGGGCGTTTGTGTAGTTGATCTTGCGATCACTACACATTTTGGACACATCTGTCCACTTCGCCTTGTCCTGGATGTACAAGGGCGGAGGGGGGCGCTGCTTCTTTGGCTGAGTGCCAGAAGCGGACGGAGGGCAGCTAGCCTGCGAAACGGGGGCGGGCTGGGTAACAGGGGCGGGCTGGTTAGCGGGGGCGGGAGGAGACACTACGGTCTTCTTTGCTTTAGAGGCCTGCGCGGCCTTTCGGGCTTTCCTCTTGCCCCCTAGGACGACTTGGAAGTCGTCCTCGGAGGAGGAGGAATCAGTGGACTGCTCGGAGTCCGAGGCGGAGGAATGCGACGTTGAGTCGCTGGCGGGCACCGACGTGTCCATAGCCTCATTGGCAAAATGGGCTACTAAAAGGGGAGGCATAGAAGCCTTTCCCGGTAAGGGGCGGGGACAGGGGGACGGCGGGGACGGACCTGAGTCCGTGTTGGCCGGGAATGGCGACAATACGTCACTAAAATCGGTGACGCTCGTCGGAACGGGAGGAGGGGCGCTTTTAATTAAAGCGATTTTCTCGCCATATTTGGCGAGAAAATCGGGGTCCTTGAAAAGGACCTCTTTGACGAACGCTAAGATAATAGCGTCCGTCATGACTAGGGTGGGATTGGGCTTTGTTACATTAGTTGTAACTCTCCTATGCCTAATACCCTAAGTCCCCGGGTGGACGGGCCCGGGGGTGTGTGACCCTCCCAGTAAGGGTTTGCTAACTGGGAGGTGTGTACCTACTGGTGAGCCCTAAGCTTGAAACCGATCGCCAATCTTAATGTGCGATCGGGCCGGTAGGTGATTTCGGGCTGTTCTATATGTTCTAATCGCGTGGAGAACTTTGATTTCGCGATGCAAGATTAGTTCTTATGTGATGCCATAGATGTCGCTACAAGACGCCACAGCGACTTTTTACTGCTACAGACGCCATGGTCAAAACTTTCCATATAAATCAATGCGTGCTAGCGAGTGTCAGCGTTTACTTAAATAAATAGACAATCTGTCACAACTCGGTACCTACTTGACATTTTTTTTTTATTAGAATGGAATAATAACTAAATCCAAAAACGAAAATAGAAAGATTGTTTTAATCCGGTCAAAATTGAGTCAGTTAGATACCTTTTAAATCTGGTGGAATGGGAAGTAACAGAAAAAGGATGCACAAACTGAAATGTGACGTCACTGCCAATAGGATACCCGCGTAGAAGAGAGATTATTTCACCACGCCCTTCTAATACATAAAGTGCTAATCGCTGCTTCATTTAGTAACTAATTATGATACTGTTTTCAGAAAAATAATAATTTAGTTATATTTGCTGTTTAGTATAAAATATTGTACAAAAATAAACACAGGCTTATTCGAATTCTACTATTACTACAACAGCCGAAAACCTGTATGCAGTGCACTACGAGCACTAATACCATTAGTACAGGCACCTGTAGTTGTAACCAGTGCTCAATACTGCGATTCCATGCTCTGTACCTAATTGATATAGAACATTGAGCAGCATCTTTGTCACCATATGTACGAACTGTAGACCTGACGTCATACCAATCCTATATCGCGGTATTAAAATTCTTCGTAACACTTGAACATATACAACAGTTCATAAATATCTACCGGGCACGCCTGGAATCTGCTCAATCCAGTGCTCTCTTCATGACTCTCAGTGTGCGCACCTGCATCGCCCTCACTAATTCGGGGTACCGGAAGACCTTCCACGAGCTGTAACATCTTGCGCTGCAGAGCATAGTGACCTCGGGACTAAGAGCCTGGATAGAAGAACCTTGACCTCTTACGAAGAAAATGTTGGCGCGTGCCGACACATCTGCTTGGGTCCACGACAAGTAACTCGCGCCCCAGCATGAGCACGGCAGTAGTGTGAAACTACGCTTTCCCTGCGACCAATACAAAGTCATACATCGAACAAGGCAGCGCGAAATCGCTATTCGAAGCAGGCACTGAGAGGTTGCTACACAACACAATTACACATACAAGCGTTTAAATATTAGCATTAATAATTATATATCTAAGTACTTACAGTTCTTTTCAATTGTTTTTTTTGCATGTCAGCTTTACATGTAGTACCTATAAGTTTACACTAATGTAATTTTTTTTTTAGTTCATGTGGTGTTTACCTTTAAGTAATTGTTGCACTGTTTAAAGTTTTAGGCGTAGGTACATTACACGGTCATGCAAGCGTCAATCAAAACCATCAGTCATGAATGATGTTTGAATGACGAAATGTTATCGCCATTTTGTTTTCGTCATGCAAACGTCAGTCATCGCATTAGACGGTAGGTTTTTCGTCAATCAAAATATTTGACTGTAGCAAAACTGATAGCAAAACCTATCGTGTAGTAGACGCCTTATAGAGATGTTATTTTTGTTTCAAGTTGTTAGTGTAAACAATTGTTGGTAGACCAAATAAATAAAATAAAATAAAAAATAAACACAGTGCTGCCACACGCGAGACGGCTTTGCGGTCAGAAGCGGTCCAAACGGGAGTTATATAACTACTGTAGGTTCGTAATGTAAAGTCAGAACCTTCACCGCTGGTCGTCTCCTGTCGGGTCTTTTTCAGGCAACTCGAGGTCCTCATTTCAGTGGTTTACACATGCAAGCATCTTTACACATGAGCGCGGCTTTGCTATGAGTATTCTGGCAGGCTCGCGCCCATATCGACACGCCTAAGAGCCTTTCACACGTACCGGTTGCCGGGTAGCCGGTGCCGGGTACCCGGCGGCGCAGTGTATATCCATGTACTTTATCTTTCACACGTACCGGTGTAATTTGCCGGGCAAGAGGTCGCCGGGTGCGCACCGGATCCACCACTGTGCGTCCGGTTGGCGCCTACCGGTTAGCCGGCGACCGGACGCGTAGTGCTGTATGGAAGACGCAGCATGCTTTCATATGCACCGGCGCGTAGTCGCCCAGGTACAATCACAGGGAGAGCACGCGCACGTCGTTTATTCTCACACCCTCGTATCATCCTATTATAGTAAAAAAAAAAGTAAAAAAACTAAAACCCGACTACGACAAAAAAAAAACGACGAAACTAAAAGTATGAAACAAGATTTCCAGGATGCTGAAATAAACCAGGTAAAAAGAAAAGCCGCAGTCACACGTTATAGGTAACAACCGAAACACTTTAATAACGTGTGACTACGGCTTTTCTTTTTACCATGTTTATTTCAGCATCCTGGAAATCTTGTTTCATACTTTTAGTTTCGTCGTTTTTTTTTTGTCGTAGTCGGGTTTTAGTTTTTTTACTTTTTTTTTATTTAAATTATTTTGGTGTTAAATCACTGTGCTTCTATACTATTTGCAAAAGCTAAATTTAAAATTTCTAATTAATAATGGTAAATTAATTTTTGTCCACCAGAGGGCGCCACATTGAATTTTGATGATATATTTTGATAAGTACCAGTGAAGCCCTTTCAAATGATATCAAACACGGTGTATTTATCTTAACATTTTTTTTAACACATGACTTCTTGTCCGCTAGAGGGCGTCACTTTAAATTTGAACAATATTTTGGAAATGTACAAGTAAAGCCCTTTCAAATGATACCAAACACGGCGTATTTATCTCCATTTTTATTTTTTACACATTACTTTTTGTCCGCTAGAGGGCGCCATATCAAGTTTTGTGACACGTCACGTAACCTATGTTCAGCGGACAATTAAGACGGTTCTAACGATACCTCATACGTCGAGTTCCGATAAGTAGATTAGGAGCTATGTGGGAACAGATGAACAAACTCACATACATTCATAGCCTGTCAAAATCATAACCCTCCGTAGTCGGGTAATTAAAATTGTAAAATGCTCTTTTCATGTTAATCGGATGAACCCAATAATTTCTTGACTTTCTTTTCTGGCGGTGGTATCTTCTGTACAAAATCCACATTGCAATTATTTGTTCACGTTTCATTTTCATTAGAGAAGAGTGAAAATTATATTATGTATGCGTAGTCACTACGCGACTGTACTCGCGTCGATAGTAAAGGCGCTACTGGATATAAAATCGGCTCGTGTGAAAGCTAAATGTGATACCGGACAGTCGGCGCCGGCTACCCGGCAACCGGTACGTGTGAAAAGGCACTGCAGCAACCTTATGACCGGCCCGTTTTTTCGGGTCATGGCGTGGCACTGGCTTCAACCCCTCTGGAGCGTTGCGACGTCGATTCTATAAACTATCTGATAGTTACCTAGACCAGACGCTACACTCGTCTGAGCGGAGGATACATTCCCCTTTCGTTGGAGGTTTGCGGGACTTTACAACCTTTTCCGCATACCTCTATACTGGTAACCTTTGACAGTAAACATCAGCGCCTTCGTGCAGTACTTTATCGTGACGTCATCATTATTACTTCCTCCAGCTTTCGATCAGCGAGTCTTATAGCCAGCCTATACCCATGACTTTTATGGATATCCTGACCACAACATGCAGAGGATGCATCATGATCACACCCATAATAGCACACACACTCATCGATGACGTTGACACATTGTACCTTCGCCCGGTTACATGAAGAGCAATGAGAAACCTCTCCTGGTCGAGTTTTGCGACACGTCACGTAGCCTATGTTCAGTGGACAATTAAGACGGTTTTAACGATACCTCATACGTTGAGTTCCGTTAAGTAGATTAGGAGCTATGAGGGAACAGATGAACATACTCACATACATACATACATAGCCTGTTAAAATCAGAACCCTCCTTTGGCTTTGCGGTAGTCGGGTAAAAAAATCAGAAATCAGAAATCAGAAACGTTTATTTCAAATAGACCAATTACAGGCACTTTTGAATTGTCAAAAAGTCGGTCATTCAAAAAAAGAAAAGAAGTGAAGCTAAATTGAAATACAGGCGTTGCCCCTCTGATGTAACTACAACGTGGTTCTCGTAGCAATCGTAGTAGTGATATCGCCTACGCCGTAGCTGCTACGTAATCTGATGTTTAACAAATAATGTCGACGAAGCTGCAACGTCGTACCGTCGAGTCGTTGCCGCTTCGTCGCCACACAGTTTCATAGTTTTGTATGTAAGCTTCACGCAGGTGTACAAGAAGCGTATAATGACGAATACGCGTCTATGAAGCTACGCGTCCGGCCTTAGAAAAAGTTCAAATACAAATTAGTGATGTCGCCTACGTCGTAGCTACTACGTTTTCTAATGTTATAATAATTAAATAAAGTTACAAAAACTTCAAATACAAATATGTATTGTATACAGTAACACAGTTTGATTGATTACAATCACCATTTTCCTACTCCTATTTAGTCCTTGATGGGTTATCTGAAGGACGTAAAGGAACACAAAACAAAAAAGTTTATTTTCTTATTAAAAATATTGTGTTGATCAAACACAGTTTTTAATCAAAGTTAACACGGTAGTAGAGACTTATTGATTACGTTGCTGACGCTGCAGCTTAATAATTTTTCGCAGTCATATTTTATTGCTATAAAAATAAATATTGTATCACTTTCCAATTTAATTTTGCCATTTGGGTCGTGCCAGATATCGTGAAAAAGGAAATTGGCAGACTTGTGATGACTTATATGTGTATTCTATTCATATTATATATGCACATACTTACGTGAAAATATGTATGTTTGATAATAGAATCAACTATGTCTCATTGAGCATGACCTAGATACCTAAAGTTAAGTATAGAATACTTTTTATGCTGATAGTTTGTACGCGTGGGATACTTATTAATCAAAAGCTAGTGAAATACTCCAAATGCTTCAGTTACCAATTCTAGTGTGTGAAAGTGAAACCCGGGGCCCTGGGACGAAGGCAAAGAAGGAACAGGAGTGGGTTTTTAGTCAGTAAAACTTACCAATTCTAGTGATAGCCGCGCTTTTGCCATCGGTTTTGCCTGCAAAAATATTTCAAGGTCACATACTCTCCGAATACAAAATATCTTACGTCCTATTCCAGGATATAGTCTATCCTTGTGCGAAGTTTCATTGAAATCCGTTCAGCCGTTAAGGCGTAAAAATGTAACAAACTAACTAACATTATCTATACTAGGATAATTGTTTTCTTTTTTAAATAAACGTTGTTAAAATATATAATAATAACATTCCATTTAATTTTAGTGAAAAGTATAACTTGTAACAAGTCATTGTTTACTCCTTTCAATCAACCCAAAATGAAAAAACATCCTGTTTACCGATCGTGAATAAAATGTTATGTGATGTTCAATCCTTTGTACCCTATTTAAGAGGTTTTAATGTTATAAGGAATGTTTATTTAAGAGGGCACTTGACCCGAGATGAAAGCTTAAGGCGATGTGTTTCGTTTCTTCTTCATAAATTCGTAGGTATCCAACGTTTGTGGCCAGTCTTTCTCGTAAGTTCTACTGTTTGTGGCAAAGAGGGGTCATCATATTGAGCCTTTTTTCGGTAGAAAACAACTCGGGGTCTTTAAGCTAAGAGTGAATAGGTTACTTCTAGGCAAGAGTGCTCCATCGTCGGCCACATCAATCAATCAATTGCCATCAGGTGAGATAGTAGTCAAGCGTAAGCTTATCTGTAATAATTAAAAAAAAAAACACCGTAAGCGACAATTTGCGTTTTTTGCAGGAATGGGCTTCCTCTTCCATAATTAATATGTATCTATTGGCGCCGGGAATGGAGGAGGTGCATTTACACACCCCTTTTTTGTGGTGAAATCATTAAACGACTTTTCACGCTCTAGGGTGGAGCGAGAGAAAGTGTCAGACTTTTACTGACTAAAAACCAACTCCTGTTCCTTCGTTGCCTTTCGTACCAGGGCAGAGCCTTCCTTTCAGAATCAGACCCTCGGCCCCAGTAGGCTTCGACCCTGTTGGGCCCCTACGGTTTGCTGACATCTCCTTGAGGCGCGCGTGAAAAAGTACGCGCCGTCGACGACTTAAGCTCGGTCCGGACGGTTACCGGATGGTCGGACTGCGAGCTACCCATTGCTCGCCGTCCGCAAGCCCGCGCCTACGGTGGCCGGAAATCGGGATCGGGATCCAGGCTGGGGCGTGAGGGTCGCACCCTCGCGCGTGCAGACTAAAACCCACCTGTGTTCCTTCAGCTATCCTTAAAGATTCAAAGATTCAAAGCATTTTATTTCAAATAAACCATTTACAGGCAATTTTGAAATGTCGAGAAGTCAGACAGTCAGAAAAAAAATGATGCTAATTGCACATTCCAAAGCGTAGATCTCTATGGATAAGAATGTGCAAGAAACTCCATGGACACTCTTTTCAATCATGTTTTGTAATTACAAATATCTCTGTTACATGTTTCTTGTCGCTATCATGTGAGAACAATGTAAATAAAGTAAAAATAAAAATTAAATATAGCAACTGGCAGCTAAGAGATGACCAGTCTCAACTGACAGCACCCGTTCACGAACATGACGCTAATATTAGCACCACTCAGCTCAACCATTTTGAAGGGAACCGAATGATCCAACACATGCGCCACCATCAGTGAGACATTAGAGTGAGTATGACAAACTCTCAACTGCCATGCTCATTTATGTCAAACAAGTCCAATAGTAACATAAAAAACCATAAAATAGCTCCATGGTACTCACATTTACAAACTTAGAAAAAAAAAATGCTTCTACATTATACAATACTTATAATATTTTACAATTTAAAAAAAAACCTTAAAAAATAATAACAATAATTTCCAAACTAATCAATTTGCACACCCCGGTGGTAGTGGAGCTGGACCAGCATTGAGCCAAGCCTTTTTATCTTGAATCCTCCAACTTATAATATGCTTGCCTGCATAGTGTGCGTTTAACCCCCGTTTGACCCCGGTAACTTTTTTGAACAATCCCGCACATTTTCACCCTCACTAGTTTTCACAAAAAAACATCTATACATACTTATAATAAATTCGTAGAAGTTTTTAGTTGTGCTCGCATCACGCAAAATGTACGAAATCGATGTAGATAACTTTTATACATTAAAATTGTGTGTAACTTGACATATTACTTAGGCTTTGTTTCATCGCAATCGGTTGACCATATCGAAAGATATGCTACATTCATACTACAACTTTTTTTTGGCGATTAGGAAAAATCTTCGTAGCTCAATTCGGGAATTGAACTGTTTTCATAGGTATGTACGGAACCCTCTGTGCGCGAGTCCGACTCGCACTTGCCCGGTATATTTTGAGTCGTCAGACTTACTGATTAAAACCTACCCATGTTGCCTTATTTGCCCTTTGCGTTCTATAATAATATAATATTCCACAACTTTCGCACAACGCCATCTAGTCCCAAACTAAGCAGAGCTTGTGCTATGAGTACTAGAGAACATAAACATACTTTTATATTTCTAAATACATACATATTATAAATAAATTACACCCAGACACAGAATAAATGATCGCGCTCATCACACAAACATTTGTCTGGGGTGGGAATCGAACCTACGACCTCCGGCATAGCAGTCAGGGCCATTGACCACTAGACCAACGGGCCTGTCAAGTGTGTTCTAGAGCCACAGTGACTCTTTTAAAAGTTCCTGCAGTCCCAGCGGGCATCGGCCCTACTGGGCATTTTCGGGTTTGCTGACATGTCTTTGAGGTGCACACGAAACACTACATGCCACGGACTCGAGCTCGGTCCTTATCAGACGGCCGGGCAACGACCTACCCATTGTTCGTCGTCGAAATCACTCTGCAACTCCCGATGCCTGGGAAGTCTCATACTTTTGCCGTAGCTGGGGTGTGAGTAGGTCCGTTCCTTCATGGTTGCGGCCATCTCCTTCACTGACATTACTGTTTGTAGAACGAGTTAACCGCTTCCTAGTTATTCTCGCTCCGGACCATGCCCTAACAGGGGCCGGACATGAGAGGCCACCGTCGCCTCCACGAGAATGCGGTGGTGCTCCGCCTAAACGGGGCAGACTTCTACCATATGCTCCATTGTGTCCTCCAATCAAAATCAATCAAAATCAATCAAAATCAAAAATATTTTTATTTCACATAGGCGTCCATGGGCACTTATAAAACATCAGAAGCTAGTGTACGGTTCCAAATTGGTCGTTTCCTATGGAGAAGAACCGGCAAGAAACTCCATGGTTACTCTTTTAAAAAAAGTGGTTTGTTTACTATATTTTCATATTACAGTATTAATAGATATTATGTAAGAACAGCGTAGACAAGTCAATATTGTACCCAAAAGCACAATAAAAATAATCATATTAAAAAAAAGTGAGTCGTTATAGGAAGTAATCTAAGAATTCGTGGAGTCTACAGTGTTCTCACATTCACATTATAAAAAGAGGCTATATAAAAAAGCAAGAAAAATATGAATAGTTCCTTCTCCAGTTGCACATTCCTGAAAATGGTCTTGCCGGCGCTCGTGTGATACAGACCACAAAATAGTTCTGTATGGCGAAGCGTACATTCGCAAACCCTTTAAAAGTAAACAAGTAATATATCGAATATTTAATGATTGAGGTCGCATAGTACACAGTTTATATCGAAAGTAACAAACTTTAGTTCTAAAGGACTCCAAACTTGTATATTTCGTGTTTCTAAATCACATACTCATTGCTTTGTTCGACTTATATACATATTATATACAGGTTATGTCACGGACGTAATGGGATTATGTTTCAAGTGAATATGGCTTGAAAGTATGGTAATATTATTTATATAATAAATATCTTTCATAAATATCATTTATTTCTCTCATTAAGGTACATTGTATCAAATTTATTTTATAAATTTTGCCATAATTTTTGTAAATTATAGATTAGTGCGTGGTCTTTATTTTTAGTTTCTCTCGTTTCACATACTAAATGTCAAAAACTAAGGCACTTAAGTACAAAGTAAAAAAAAAAATTTTACCTTGTGACATTAATTCTAAAGAAATATTAGCGTCAAATTGCATATTCTGCTCAAACAATTAATTTATTTTTAAGTTAGATATCAATCTTTGTTTCTATTATTGATAGACTCGCGTTTGACCACTATCTCATCTGATAGTAAACAGTGATGTGGTCGACAATGGAGCATGCTTGCAGTGAAGTGCCATTGTACTCTTACTAATTTCGACTCATTTCAATATCCACATTGATATGGGACTTTATTGTCTCTAAAAAAGTATAATTTTTTATTGAACGATTATTAAACGTCAAAAATGCTTGAATTTCTCACGTGATCTCAATGTATCCGTAGTCCAAAACGTTTTTAGACAAGTGTCTAAATTACTTCTGCGCTGCTAGAGTACCACTTTGTCCAACCCAAATATTTTTTTATTATTTCAGACCGTATTTTCATATCCATAAGTGTATAAAGATATAAAATAAATGATCGGTTAAAAATCAAAACATTGAATTACATAAAATTAAAACAGTAAATTGTTATTAATTAACTTAAAAAATGATTAAATTCATAAAAAGTTAATAAATTGAAAAAAAAAAAAATAGTTCAAAGAGACCTATTCAATCAGTGGTATTTTTTTAACCGACTTCTAAAAAAGGAGGAGGTTCTCAATTCGGATGTTTGTATTTTTTTTTTTTTTTTTTATGTTTGTTCGCGCATAACTTCGTCGCTTGCCAACCGATTTGAAAAATTCTTTTTTTGTTGGAAAGGGTATACTTTCCAAATGGTCCCATAGTCACCAAGTCGGGATCTGATGATGGAATCTTGGCAAAATCGAGGGAACTCCTCAAATATTATAGGCAATTATATAGTGATTTATGTATTTTCATCGAGAACTTAAGCATTTACAGTCAAAAAGTAACATTTGATGAAGTGGAACTGACGAAGAAGACCAGAAATGGTCAACGGAACTTCATACTCGCATAGATATCACAATAAAGATACTTATGCAACTATGACAATACAAATTAATGAATGGTTCTGAATAGTTACGTTGAAAATGGTATCATCGAAGTGATCTGATGATGATGATGGAGCCGGAAGGTAGGCACTGAAACTCCGTAATTAATCAATGTATCCTAGCCGTGTTTGGGCTTATTAGAATTATCATGAGATAAACTTTGGCTATAAGATACTATCGAACTGATTTGATGATGGAGCCGGAAGGTGGAAGGTAGACACAGGAACTTCATAATAAAACAATGTAACCTAGCAGTGTTTGGGTTAATTGGAATTATCATGAGAAATAGGCACTCTGCTTATAAGTGTACCTATCGCAACTAAAAAGTGTGAAATAAAAAACTTTTTACAAAAAAAAAATAACCGACTTCACTAAAAAAAACACTAAAAAGATCAAAATAACTTTAATTTCTGAAGTCGGTGTTAAATAAGATACTGTATAATAATACCGAGAAACACCGACTTCCGAAATTAAAGTTATTTTGATCTTTTTAGTGTTTTTTTTAGTGAAGTCGGTTATTTTTTTTTTGTAAAAAGTTTTTTTTTATATTCGTCGTTGGTATTTTAACGTCTTCGTTTATTCCAACTTTGACAGCAACATAGTTACTCTTATGTTGCTGTATACAACCAGTACCCACAGGAGCTTTAATAATATGATTCAGATTGAGATGAAATGAGGTTCGTACAGTCAGATAACATAGAAACTGTCTAGACATGCCAACCTTGTTTGTATGTCGATTACACTAGAATAGCTTTATCAAAATAGCTAATATTTATAAATGAACTAAGGGTAGACATTCCGAACTATCGGGCCGTCATATTCCAATTGTGCACAATTTGCTTACTTACTATTTCACACAAGCACAATTCTATAATTCCAGGATTATAAAAGGAACAACAAACCCATTATCCTACAGATATATAAAGGGTTTAAACTTTATACGACCGCGAACAATGTCAGTGTATGTTGCTATTGGCGAGAAAATACAAACAATGTTCTGTTTTGTTCCATAACATAGAAAGTTCAACGAGTTTCTGCTTATGTAGTTGCACGTACTTCCTCTTCTGTATTTCCATTTTAAATTCATAGTTTTCAATACTGAAATCTATTATCTCATTGCCATAAATTCTGCCAAACGTGCACAATAAAATTGAATGTTCCATATAAACATGGTCCCGTGCTATCCAAAAATATCAACATCGATATCCTCTTCGATTTACGACTTGGGGAGAATAAGGTTACAAGCAAAACGGGAAACATTCCACGACGGGGGAGTTAAAAAGCCAAATCCATTGACTTCTTGTAAGTCAAGAGTATCAGGTAACGCCAATGGGGAGTTCGGTACAGCTCAGAAAAACAACTTTCAGAGTACAGTCACTAAAATAAATTGGTATGTACTCAGGAAACCAAAGTCTAAACACGATTTTTAACACTCCTGTCAAAATTAATATAAAGCCGAAAAAAAATATTTTGTAGGTTTTAACGCGGTAATCTCTTAAACTATAAGTGAGATTGGATAAAATCTTTCAGTATGGGATAAACAACAATTACAGGCATATTTGCCTGTAATTGTTGTTTGATATACGACAATCTGGATCTGAAAAACAATCAATATATGACAATCTGGATATAGTCTATACTATTGTATAGACTATATCCAGATTGTCATCTATATTCATGAAAAATAGTAAAAGCACGTTACGACCCATGCATGGAAGCGGAGCAGTAACCTTAGGCAGGTGAAATGGTAAGGGACAGCTAGTTATAGATAAGTATAAGGCAATCAGTCTTGCAATGTCACAACTTTTACTTCTCACATTCACATGGTTTAAAAAATAGTGACATCTCAGCTGCCGTTTGCCTGTATACCTATCCTCTTTGTCGAATGTACAAAAGTACATAAGGCCACCTGCCCATACACTACATCCTACATTTTAGTTCAGCAGAGCGAAAACAAGAAGTTTCGTTGGAAATTTAAATTTTATGAGCGTCCCGATCCGAGTGTGTTCAGGGTTTCTTTGGACCTCCAATTTTATTGGCGATGTGACCGTCCAATCGAAATATGTATTAATAATGCTATGTGCGCTTCGACGAATTTTAATAATTGGCGTGATAGATACTTTGTAAAAATAAATTTTTGTTTGTATTGTTTACTATTGGATATCCAGGGTGATCAAAAAATTTACAGTTAGGTTTTTGGGATTAAAATTTCGTTGTAGTGAGTGAAATAGCTCATTAAAAGCCAATGCAGACTATTGGCATGATTTACTTTTTCATTTCACTAGAAATGAAATGTAGGTTATATGTTAGAGGACAATATGAGGATTCAATAGCAAAAAGAACCAAGTCTTTAAACCGTAATCGAACGAAGATACCTATAGAAGCATTGTTATTATAGTTTTGTCAGGCGTTACCTATTTTTCTTATATTATAATGAAGTGGAAATATAATTCGTAATATTTTTAGGTTCCTATTGATAAAATAGATTAAGTTGGTTATTACTGTAATATTTTTATCAAACTCACAGTTTTTCATTAATAAGAGTAGTGTAGCGCCATCTATGGCATTACATAAGAATCAGTAAAAAACATCAAGAATCAGTATCAGTATAAATTACTAATCCTGCATCGTGAAATTAAAGTTCTCCGCGCGATTTGAACATATAGAACAGCCCGAAATCATCTATCGGGCAGTTGCCCACCAGACATAACACCTGTCTTGTCGAAGGATCCTTCCTTTTCAACGGAGGTTTGCGGGACTATCCCTGTTCCATATACCTCGAAACTGGTGACCCACGACAAAGAACGTCAGCGCAGCCCTTGTGCAGCCACTACTTCGTGACGTCATCATCACTTCCTCAAGCTTTCGAGCAGCTAGCCATATAGCCACCACCCACGGCTATAAAGGGTATCCTGACCACCAGCATGACTACCTGGTCATACCTGGTCCTCACCCTCAGCCTTATCAGCGATTTTGGCTAAGCACACCGCACCCGGCCAGTACATGAAGAGCTATGAAGAACTTCACCTGGTCGACGCCAGTAGTCAAGCCCTACTTCGCACAGCACCGCTCCGGCTCACTTGAGCCAGCAACACTACTCCGACCCACTGAAGCCAGCAGCATCCTCCCGACTCACTGGGACATCATCACCCCGACTCATTGGGGCATCGTCCCGACTCACTGGGACATCATCACCCCGACTCACTGGGGCATCATACCGACTCATTGGGACATCATCACCCCGACGCAGGGGGGTATCACCGCAGACAGTTCCGACTCACCGAGAACTATGCGGCACTCGGTTCCGACCCACTGGAACCAACCTACCACTGGCCTGGCACGCACCAAGAAGCATCAAGAAGCATCAAGAACCATCGATCTCCGATCTCCGGAGGGGAGTGATGTAGCGTCATCTATGGCGTCACATGAGAAATAATCCTGCATTGAGCAATTAAAGTTCTCCGCGCGATTTGAACTTATAAATCAGCCCGAACTCATCTATCGGGCAGTTGCCCACCACACATAACACCCGTCTGATCGGAGGATCCTCCATTTTCAATGGAGGTGGAGGCGGGACTTTACTCTCTGTTCCTTATACCTCTAAACTAGTAAAAAAAATAAGTGATTAACGAATCGAAAAGATACGCGTTAGTGTTGCAATGATGATTGACACTATTTAATGCGTACCCACCATAAACACCGAAACCAAAACGATATTTAACAATGAGAAATTTAAATTTCAAACATAGAGTACTTTTATTTAAGAAAAATAACGCTTGATAAAAATCTATAGCAATCTACTAAATAGTCTCTAACTTCTTATGGTTACGGTTGGTAGACATAATTCTTTTTGCTATCGATTTACACACGATTGATACAGTCCTTTAAGATATGGCCTAGGTTTCACTTTTGGCGAAAAAAAAAAAAATATGCCAGCAATGTACGGCAAAAGTTTAATTCCCCTTTCTAATTTAATTGATTAATTTGTAATTTAGGAAAATATATAATTTGTAATTGAATTGTTTTAATTTGTTCATTTGTATTGTTGTAATTTGTAGTCAAATTGTTTTAATGCAATTTGTCGATAATGAGTAGATTGTTTTAATTGTGATTTTATAATTTTGTACGCGGGATAGATTCTGAATGTTTTATGAAGAATTTATTTGTAAACAAGTGTGACTTAATAATATAATAAAATTTAAAAAAAAAGTTGAACCTATGAAATAAAATTGTAAATTATTTAATACGGACAAACGTAGTTACTTCACTTACTGAATCGATTAAATAAACGTCTACAAATTCCAAGCTTAATTTAACACACAAATGTAGCTTAAGAAGAAGTAAAAATCAAATTCCCAATTTTCATTGACATTGGTTAATAAACCAATGATTAGACCGTAATATGCTTAGCTGATTACAATACAATTTCATCAGAGAACAATCAACCCTCCAGTCATTGAGGTCTGTTATGTAACTTGGTTGAAACGGATGGGTACAATTTGCACAGATTGGATTCAAAACGACCGGTACCATTGGATCAATGAAAACTGTTAATCTCTAACAAATTGTGAGTGTCCCTTTTTGCGACGTCCATTTTGCTAGATTGGAACCTTTGTTTTGTGTATTTTAACACGGTTAGGCATTTATAAAAGTTATTTTGGGCAAATGTAAATAAATAAAAATAATATTTAATAATAATTTATTAGACTCCGAGGTTACAGGTATTCAGACACCCAAGGAGTATCGTCACAGTATAGATATATGGAACAGTACGGAAACTACTTACAAATGTTCGAAACGGCTCACTCACACAAACATATGCATCGACAAGACTCCTAAGCGGCATTCGCTACTGACAGGACCGCGAGAAACGCTTATGACCTATCGAGAATAAAAAAAAACTGGTTTGTGGAGGCCCGATTTACGAAACTAATTTGTTTCTCACATCAAGGCTACGGGATTGTATGATATAATACATTTGTAGCCTAAGAGTTTTATAATGAAACGAATTTAGGTTGCTATATTACACACATTTGTTATCTGTTACCTGTCAAAGCCATAACTGAAACTGCACAATAGGGCATCGTTTCTACCTGTGTTGGGGACGTGCATTGACAACCTATCAGCTTTTATAAATTGACGAAAGTCTGGCAACCACGGGCTCTCACTCTATTGGAAGACTTGTATAGGCCAGCAACGCAACTTTATTATCGCCCGTCTAGTGAAAGCAAAAATTTAAGAAAAAGTTGCGTCGTTGTCGCTACCGTGTCTTTATCTTCTAAATCCGAGGAGACCGCGATAGAGGCAAAAAAGTTACTAGGCAATTGATTTGCAGTGATATCTATTTCGTATTAAGTAGCTATTTTCTATTTTCTCAACTGTGTTGGGGTCGGCGTCCAGTCTAACTGGATGTAGCTGAATGCCAATATGCCCACTACGCCATCTAGTCTCAAACAAAGCAGAGCTTTTGGTATGAGTGCAAGACAACTGATAAATATACTTTTATATTTCTAAATTCATACATATTATAGATAAATTACACCCAGACATAGAACAAATGATCGTGCTTATCACACAAACATTTGGCTTTGGTGGGAATGGAACCCACGACCTCCGGCATAGCAGTCAGGGCCACTGACCACTAGACCAACCGTACTGTCCATTCATCCACAAGTATACTATTTTCTATTATAACATGCGTTTTATTTCACATTATGATCATACCAAGACAATCGATACTCTTTAGAACAATTATTCTAATGTTTTTTTTATAAAAAAAATCACATAAAATTACATCTGGTGTGCTGGTGACGTCAAGTTTAGATTTAAACTTATTAATTGTTTCACTAGTTTTTTTTTTTTTTTTTTTTTTTTTTTTTTTTTTTTTTTTTTTTTTCGGTAGGAGTGGGAAATCCTCATGGACGCCCAAGCTGCCTCACAGACGAGCCAGTCTGGGCAGTGTCAGACTCCTACTGACTAAAACCGCACTCCTACCTTACATTTAAACCACGGACATGACGTCCGTGCCCTTGTTTGATAATTATACATTATTTGCTTCTGGGCAACTCCACGTGCAAGTGGCGTCACTCCAGAGCATCTTTCAGCGACTGCAATAAATCCCGTCAGAATTTCAGGGTTTAGAGGCCACCAGTCCGAAGCGATACCCAAGCGACAACGACCCACATACGCATCAAAAATCAGGAATCTCCCAACCTTCAACACACATACAACTCATCGCCGCCCAAAATGCCGCACCAAAGAAATGGCCCCTCAACCCCAATAACTATACTTAATACTAATACTTAATAGGTACTATACATAATATTAATTATATACATAATATTAATTATATTCATATAACCATAAATACCATCTAGTTTATATTACATAATTATTATCAATAACTATAACTACTATATTATGTTGTAAATACAACGTTTGACTTCCGTTCATTTTTTTTTTTTTTTTTTTTTTTTTTTTTTTTTTTTTTTTTTTTTTCTTTCTTTCAAATGTGCAGCCTGTTTACTTTTTTTTTTTTTTTTTTCTTTATATTTTTTTTTTTTTTTTTTTTTTTTTTTTTTTCTTTTGGACCTGGTGATACATATTACGTCCTTAAATTTAGGTGATACTATGATAAATGTTTACTTAATGGTACTCTCTCCTCAGTCGCGGATTATCCACCTCACCATTCCCCGTTTCACCCAAGACGGCCCCGAGCAAATACCCGCGTCGTCCAAGGCGCCATCAACTCGTCATTGCCTTAGTAAGCGGATCAGTGCCTCGACGACTGTTTCGTCCCGATGCCGCATGGCGTTCTTCATGTTGGTGTTGATGATGTCCCTGGTCGACGCTGTTTCACTAGTTTAATTCTTCCTGTAAATCATTAAACAGCTGTGCTCCTTCATCCAATATTGTTTTTATTTGCCGTAGTTAGTCAACGCTCGTGCAGTCGTAAGTTGAAACTTGTTTTTAATTCTAGTGTTTTATGTTTTTTTTTGGTGTTAGTAGTTGAATGTTTGATTGTACGGATTTAGTGGTGTTTTTTTATACTTTATACAAATATATGTGTAATATGTGTAGAGTTGTGTGAGATTAGGTAGGTTTATCTTTTCGTGTAGTTTTATCGTTGGGCATAGATTGTAATAATGAAATAGTACTTTGATATATTTTTTTTGTATTCTTTGTGTTGAGTTTAGATTAGATTTATTTTTATGGGTTCGCGCTTGATTACTAAATTTACTTGATTTAGTGGCTGAACACTTTCTACTTTTCAATCTTCATCTAATAGGTATTTGTTATTTATTTATTAATCGTTTATTTTAGGCAACAATTAATAGAAACTTTACTGATTTAAATTTAACTATTACAGCATAATAGACAAATAAATTAGATTAGATAAATTATTGGATACGTTTTTGAATTACGTTAATAAAATGTACTAATGTCTAAGCTGTCTAAGCTGCGCTGTGTGTACCTAATACAGCGAAATATTTCAGACACAGTCTGATTATTCCACACTAACTTCTGCCAGCGGCTTCGCCCGCATGAAAGTAGAAAAAAATAGCCTATGTTATTTGGTGAAGATGTAGCTTTCTAATGCTGAAAGAATTTTAAAAATCGGTCAAGTAGTTTTTGAGTTAAATAGTAACATAGAAACTAACAAAAAATGAAATCTTTCCTCTTTGTTATAATATTAGTTTAGATGGTCAGTCGAGTCTGGAAAGATACCTTGAGTCTTCTCAAGAGCCCGTAAAAATCAGTAACTCTGTTCTCAACGAACATGCCAGTCACACTACACCGCCAGCCCCTCTAGCCAAGTCACAAACGATAAACGTAAACTCTCAGTAGTCTTTAATAGATTTTCAACTTTATGTTATTGGATATAAAGTTGAAAATCTATTGAAGATTACATAGTGTTTTCGTTCGTTCCGGTCGCTAACGCTCAGTAGTCTTTAATAGATTTTCAACTTTATGCTCTTAGGTATAAAGTTGAAAATCTATTGGAGATTACTAAGCGTTCACGTTTATCGTTTGCAACTTGGCTAGGGGGGCAGGGCAGCTTAAGTATAGCTCTAAAAGCGTTATTATATTGTATGCGAAAAGTGTTACACTCTTCGTGTACCTGTACCAAAGTTGAATATACTAATTTCTCACTTCATTCTACAAATTAAGTAAGTAATCTTGATTAAATTACCTTTTTTGTATACAACAAGTGGTTACAAGTAAACAGCCAACTCTACTCACATTCAGTCCGTCTACTTTTAACACAAGTTTTAAGTCAGACGGAATTATTCAAATCACCGGGTGGTTTCAAAGATTAACCTCTGTAGAACCACTATCTGATTAGTTTTAGATGAGATTTATTTACAGAATACATTAGGGATACTTTGCATTTTATATTACAAGTGTCTTAGCTTTAATTCCGAACTACCTGCCTTGAATATTTAATAAACTTAGTTTTTATTTTCCTACTAATTTTCTTGCTAATATTATAGGATCTGTAGGCAAAGAAACAGAGGCAGACTTTTCGCTAGGTTTTTTTTTTGAACTGGGAAATCACCCCATGACTTCTTTCGCTCTAGGGTGGGGCGAGTGCGCGTCACACTTTTATTGACTAAAATCCACCTGCATCCTTCATTTGTTCTTTGCGTCCGTTTCCAGGACCACGATATCTCTAGACGATTTGCTAGGTGCCAATCGACAATATCACACACACAACTGCCCCCATAGCCAAGATACAACCGTTTCGTTTCGATTCTCTTTCGTCGATCGACTCGGGTCAGCCACGCCTCCGATTCCTTTGTTCGACGTCATCTCAACGCTCAGTCATGTGGTGAGAACAAAGGAATAGGAGGCGTGGCTGACTCGAGGCGATCGAAGAAAGACAATCGAAACGAAATGGTCGTAACTTGGCTAGGCCTGCTGGTCAGGACGGGATTATAGTAGCACAGGATAGAGACAAATTGAAAGGAACCAAACAAGAACCCCTTTTAGGTGAAAGCTTTCACCTAAGAGGGGTTTTTGTTGGGTTTGTTTCCTCCAGTACCTCCGCAAGAAAAGTTTTACATCGTGATTCACTTAGTTGTCCTTACCACTTGTGTGTTCACACTGTTCACGGCTAATACTTCCTTTTTGAAGATGACTTCAAAAAGGAAGAATATAGGAAAAAAAAAATCATTTCTTTTCGATTTTACCTATGTTTAATCTATGCCCAAGCCTGCATAGATAGACTGTAAATTGATAAATATATGTTAGGTAAGTTCGCGTAATAGAATCAGACACAATCCCCGTCCCGTGTTTTTAGATCGATCATATCAAAGTTGGAGCCTGTAATAAATTGTCGAAGTTCGATAATGCCAGCTTACGCTAATATTGGCTGTGCTGACAGCCATCGCTATTAATTATATAAGTTTGGATGTGAAGCGCCGATGTGATGCCAGAACTATTGGTTTTTTTTTTACGAATAACAGGAATTCTTAACTCACTCCGTATGTTCAGGCCCATAATACAAGGCAATTTTAAAGATCTCCATTCGTCTTAGTCGCTATGCCAACGAACAATTCTCGATTATCGAATGCTAATAAATCACAAGCTAAGTTATAGCTCAGTAGTAAAGATATTTCGAGGTAGATTTGAGACATGACTACAAGTCATGTTATATAGGGATTGGTATCTTTCGTACCTATATATAGTTGTCGATGCGAATTAGCGAGTGGTTGTTTACAAATTCGTTGAAATACGTAATCGATCGTCGGGATAGAGTGCTAACGAGAAATTCTAGGAAGGAGGACTGATGAAATGACGACTAATTAAGTCAAATCAAAGCATTTGTTTCAAATAATCTATTTACAGCCTTTTTTGAATAAGTCAAGAAGTAATTTAGCAAAAAAATAACATGTTTTAATCTCTATGGAGAAGAATAATCATCCCTACCGAATTGTACCTACCAACCAAAACGGACCAATCTAAACGGAGATTGACCAAGAGCACAGAAGATATTGTAGTGCACAAGTCTGTTTGCAATCTTTGTTAAGCGCACTCCGTGTTCCTTCACTGTCTTAGTCCGTTGGGACGGCAATACGACACAACCGGAGAGAGATCAGGCGCAGGACCAGCAAGCAGCTTTGCGTGCTTTCCGTGGTTCCGGGGTGTCGCACCACCAACTTTCAAATTCTGGGCTTTTTTTTTTTAAGGGTGAAAATCATCCACTGACTTCTCTTGCTCTGGGCGCAGCAGTAGGGCATGTCAGACTTTTACTGACTAAGACCACACCAGTGTCCTTCAGTTGCCCTTTGAGTTCTAGGACTACGCGTGCTGCCTCCACCTTCGCTAGCATTACTGCTTCGCAGAAGGAGGCCACCGCCTGCCATTCCTTCTCGCTTCGGACCATTGCCCGAACCAGGGCCCGACGCGAGAGGTCGCTGCCGCCGATTGCCTCCACGAAGACACGGCGGTGCTCCGTCCAAGCGGGGTACACCTCCACCGTATGCTCCGCCGTGTCCTCAGCGGTCCACACAATGGTGACACCTGGGCGTTTCTTCCACCTGAAGACGATGCAGGATCCTCCCGAACTTGCCATGTCCAATGAGGACTTGCGTCATGCGGAACGAGGACGGAGGACGTCGTGTTGTCGCTCCAGCCACACCTCAAAGAGGGGACTTACCGCCATAATACATTTGATTTGAACCAACTGACATTTATTATGAATTGACATTGAATTATAGATTAATTTAATTTGAAATGTATGGTAATAATAATTTTTATAATGGTATTTTATTTCAATTTTTTATTTATTTTTGATTATTATATAAATGGAAATATTCTTTTACCAACACTGACATTATATATATATTAATTTTATTTTTTTGTAATTTAATGTTTTGCAATTTATGTAATCTTCTGTCTATTTTAGCTCGCTGTCTATTTCTAGTATAACGTAACTAATTTTATAGTCAAGCAGTTTAATCTAATGTTTAACGTTTAACTTATTTTCTAAATCGAATGTTTAAATTATTTTTAATCCTATACACATTATATAATAATATTTGCACACCATGACAATATGGTAAATATGTTAGCACAACTTCATTGATTGTAACACCTTGCATGCATTGTTTACTATAATAATTGTATGTACACTCATATTTAAGCAAATAAATGAAATCTGAATCTGAATCTGAATAGTGGCGAGCCCAGCACTGTGTTGCGACATTCCAATTCTTGGCTGCTATAGAGAAATTCGTAATGGAAATTAGCACTTGTTGCTCGACCCGAGAATCGAACTCAGAACCTTACGCTCAATAGTCGCGTTTGCAACCACGAGATAAACGAGACAACGACGAAGTACCAAGAATTCATGATCGATTAAGACATGTTGAACCAACCACAAGTAAATTGGAAGAAGGATGAAATAGATCAGATGCTCCTCTCTAGAAGAGGGAGTGGGCCCTAATCCATCACGCATTCCCACTGCGAGTTGGTGTGTTACATGTCTTGGTTTTTAGTGGTACGTTATTATATGTTTTTTCCCTCACAATGTTTTCCTTCACCATTTTTAGAGCAGTGGTGATGAAATATATTTCACAAAAGTAAAGCGTCTACCTGGGTTGGAACCGATGACTTGTAAATCTGGGCCGTGTCTACTGGACCATCACACCTCCAGGATGCAGTTAAATTTCAGTTAATTAAAAATAATAATATAAAATGTTTATTTTCTCATTACAAAGTGACTTAAAGCTAAAACTTCACAATTTACACACCGGTATTTAAACAAGAGAGACTGGTGCCTGAATTAGGGTTTCCATAAGAATCTGTATTACAGGTCACCAGGTCCCTCCCGCAGCTGGAAAACCGGTACAAATTATATATGAAATTTAACAATTGTTTTTGAAAATGGTGGCATTATCAATCCAACATACTTGTGTCTTATTAAATTCCAGATTGCGTATGAATCTCGATATATTGATATGGTCACCCATCCACAGATCGAACTTGGCAAGCGTTGCTTAACCTTGGTAATTGACTCGTGTGGCTGTTAATAATGAATTATATAAGACCATGAGACATAACACCAAAGGCTTTTTAATAGAGGCTTTTTATTCAGGTTATCAGAAAGGTTGACCTTTCTGATAACCTGAATTTCGGGTTATCCTTAAATACATAGTTTCATGTAAGTAAACTATTTCGAAGTCTACTCAATTTACCACCTAGTACCTCTAGTGAACAAAGGAATAGGCAGACAAATTAATAGGATAAGTACCCTTAATTCATCAGCGATGGGATTAGAACCTAATATGACAGGGGACGAGCATTTTCACTCCCAAGTCTTCATGTGGGTCTTGTTAGAGGTGATATATCCCTATACGTTGTGATTTTTAGCTAACTACGGCAAAGATGAAACATTTTTGGCCTTCGATGGCTGTGTACAGAGTTTTTTTAAATAAGCTACCAGGACTCCATACTGATACGTTGGGTTTCAATACCAAATGATGATAAAGACAGGGCTTTTTGTTAAGGGGATGCAACTCAACATACATTTTCACTGTTTTTCATACAACCGCTATTACGCGATTATAACGTTATTACACATTTTTCATTAGATATTTTGGAAACATAGTATCTTGTGGATATTATCTAGGCTTCTATTGAAATCAATTTGTGTAAAACTAATCCAGTAAAGTCCTCTGAAAGTCTGCTATTTTTCATGAACTTTGATACTTTATAATTTACTCAAAAATTAAAAAAGTCAAAAAAGTGTAACAATAGAAGCATTGCAAATTTAATCAAGATTCTGAATGACGACAATTTTTCTGAAAAACTTTAAAAGGTTTTAAAAAAACACGTATTTCCTGGAACAAGTTTTGTGAATATTCGAGTAAATCACGGAATTACCGAATGCTAAATAGAGTTTTCAGGCGTTATCTCTTTTTTTTTTTTTGCACTGCCTCTTCATCAAATATCGCGTTGAATTGCGTTAGATGAAGCAACAAACTTTTAATCCATGCTCGATGTTGACTATAGGCGAGTGGAAAAGGAGCCTCTTAACACATTATTTTTTATGAGCCGTAAAAATCTGGAGTAAGTTGAAAGTATGAGTCTGCCTCATTAGATCTATACCTACCCATGACGACACGATAATTTAAATTACCCTTTTTTTTTGGGTGAGAAGTCATAAAATGACTTCTGCCGCTCTAAGGTTGGGCGAGAGGGTGTGTCAGGTTTTTATTGACTAGAACCTACCTGTATCACTTAGTTGCTCTTTGCGTTCTAGGGCCACGGTAATTCTTTCAAAAATCTCGTCATAGTTAAAACTACAGCCCTCCTAGCCACGGTAAGTCCCTTCTTTGAGGCGTGGTTGGAAAGACCTCACGGCGTCCTCACCTTCCGCATGACGCAGGTTCTCACCGAACACGGGAAGTTCGGGAAGTTCCTGCACCGGATTCGTGCGGAAGAGACGCCCGGGTGTCGCCACTGTGTGGACCCCCCGGAGGACACGGTGGAGCACACGGTGGAGGTGTGCCCCGCTTGGGAAGAGCAACGCCGTGTCCTCGTGGGGGCGATCGGCGGCGGCGATTTCTCGCGCCGGGCCTTGGTACAGGCCATGGTCCGGAGCGAGGAGGAGTGGCAGGCGGTCGCCTCCTTCTGCGAAGCAGTAATGCTGGCAAAGGAGGCGGCCGATCGCGTGAGGCAACGGCAACGGTCCTCACGCCCCAGCCGCCGCCGGGATTCCGATCCTGATTTCCGGCCACCGTAGACGCGGGCTTGCGGAAGGCGGGCAATGGGTGGCCCGCCGTCCGACCGTCCGGTAACCATCCGGACCGAGCCCAAGTCGTCGACGGCGCGTATTGTTCCGCGCGCGCCTCAGGGAGATGTCAGCAAATCGTAGGGGCCCAGCAGGGTCGAAGCCTACTGGGGCCATGGGTAGTGTGAAAACGAAACCGGGGCCCTGGGACGAAGGCAATGAAGGAACAGGAGTGGGTTTTTAGTCAGTAAAAGTCTGACACTATCTCTCGTTCCGCCCAAGAGCGAGATTTGTCATAAGATGATTTTCCCACCTAAAAAAAAAAAAAAAAACCCTCCTAGCCAAGTTACGACCGTTTCGTTTCGATTTTCTTGCGTTGAACGCCTCGAGTAGTCCACATCTCCGATTCCTTTGTTCTGACGTCATCTCAACGCTCAGTCACGTAGTCAGAACAAAGGATTCGGAGGCGTGGCCTGCTCGAGGCGTTCGACGCAAGAGAATCGTACGAAACGGTCGTAACTTGGCTAGGGGGGCTGGACAGATTTTCGCAATGCTTTTGATTATAAGATTGTAGGGCTTATGATGTCACAGGAAATGAAACATTGCTAATTTGCGACTATTGGTTTAGTGAATACGTTGGTTTGATCGCACCATACCACCACACACACGCACTGCTTACCATCAGGTGGGATCGCAGTCAAGCACTGGTTTATATCAATAAAAAAAAACATTCTATTTTAAACACTTAACACGTTCAGACCGGCACCTCATGAGTAGGTACTTGGTATCCTACGGCGCAAATCTTCATATGGCCACTAGTGGTGCATCGCCGCCCCATGAACCAAAAGTCTTGCCTTTGTACAATTTTTGTCGTTTGCATTTCATACAATTTATGTCGTGATTATGTCCATTTTTTTTCTAATAAATACAATTTTTGTAAAATTGATTATTGTTAACTTCTCGAAATAATATCCACCTCCTGAGCTGCACTATGAAAAATAGACAATTTTACTAGGTGGGGACGGTAAGTACCACACTTTCTCACAAAATGGCGAGAATTTCTTAGTATATTGAAAGTATAGTGTGACGTGGCCACCGGTGGTACACCCAGCCGTGTCAGCAAATACTCCATGCTCCACCGGTGGTACACGCCGGTCCGTGTTAAGCAACCGTACGAGTTGTCCTACTTTATTTAGTACTACACAACAATATCTACAAGACATCCTAATTAAATGAAAGCGAAACAAAGCACTGGCCATAGACAAAAGACACAGATAATAAGTGTCGTGGTAAACAATCCCGACTAAAATTCCTTGTCGTTGGGACAATTCAGCCAGCTGCCTCGGTTCTCAGGGAAACGCTAGCTTTTCTTTTATATCTATGTTGGTTAGTACTTGAGTATATATCATATGCTTAAATAATATTTTTGAGGGGTTTGTGTAGTGATGATATTGAAATCAGTGTTGAAATTTATTTAAACTTAATGTACAGTAATGGTAGTACTTAGGCGGACTTAATCATCATCGTCATCATTTCAGCCGAAGGACGTCCACTGTTGGACATAGGCCTCCCCCAAGTGTCGCCTCAATGAATGGTCCTGTGCGTCTCGCATCCATCGGACTCCCGCAACCGTTACCAAGTCATCGGTCCACCTTATAAGAGGCCTTCCAACGCTATGTTTCCGTACGTGGTCGCCATTCCAGAACCTTTCGGCCCCAACGGCCATCCGTTCTACGAGCATTTAAGTTTGACGATTGTTCGTGCTATGTCGGTGACCTGGGTTCTCCGGCGGATATCCTAATTCCTGAATCGATCGCGCAAGGAAACTCCGAGCATAGCCCTTTCCATTGCCCTAATTGGCGGACTTAATGTAACAAGGCATTCTCTACGAGGGTTAAAAAGGAGTATACTGTGGTAGATGTGCACAATAAATACATTAATATTTGAAAAATAATTAAGTATCATTGAGATTAAATATTTATAACTAGCACTTTGCCCGCGACTACGTCCGCGCACATCGCTGTTTTAAGGGTTTGGCCCTGTGATTTGTTTATTCTCATTGCAAAGCAAACTTTCAAAGGCAATTGTAGTCTCTTGATTTCGAAAGTATGATCGTTCGGGATTAATGGAATACGCGGTATGAACTCTGTTTCTCCCTGGGCAGACCCGGTTAAAATAACAACCTCAACCATACTGCGGTGCAATACTTTTACTTGCATCCTGGTACCGTTACATAACTTCGGAGGCTTCAAGTTCCTAAGCAACATCACGGGTGTGCCCACATGCAGTGCACGTTTATGGTATGGAAGGCCGGCTGGATTAATAGTATCAGAAACTCAACCGGATAGTGGACTGCTTCGTCTGCATTTACCACTGTGTCTATAGAATTAAACACTATTTCTTCAGCTTCAAATGATGTCAGCAAAATATCGCTGATAACTGCTGCTTGGTCGTTCTTAGGCGTCAATATAGCTCTTTCTCATAGCCATTCTAATGATTTGTCCTTTATTTGAGCCACACCTGAATAATTTCTTTCTATCGTCTCTTCGACTATACTTACTACCATACATAGTTTTTCTGGTATGACTATAACCCCATCTAATTGTTGCTACTGGCCGTTTCCTAATTGAAGTAAAAGCTCGGAAAATTCACCAACAAAGACGTCCCCTCTAAGATATACTCTCATATTTTTTGGTTAATTTAAGAATTTTAGTTAAACGCAGCGTTGGAAGGCCTCCCACAAGGTGGACCGATATCCTGGTGAGAGTCGCGGGAATGTGGTAGATGCGAGATGCACAGGACCGTTCGTTATGCCGACACTTGGGGGAGGCCAATGTCCAACAGTGGACGTTCTTTGGCTGAAATGATGATGAAGGATTTTAGTACAGTATCTTTTAATACATGCCTTAATTTCATTCACTCGTGTCCCTTTTGGTACAACTTGCTAGAAATCTCCTGCCAGCAATACTGTCAAACCACTCATTGAATTGTCATTGCTTCTTATGTCCTGTTATCCTGTAGAGTTCTGTTTAATGCTTCAATAGCTCTTTTGTTTGCCATTGTGCTTTCGTCTCAGACTATTATTTTTGCTTTACGTAACAATTAGGCCAGATTACTATGCTTGAAAATGTTGCACATTGGCGTCTAATCATTGGCGCAAAATCCGATCTATAAAATGTTATAGTTCGTTATTTACCTGCCTCTCCATGTGATCTTTAAAATCTTCGGAAATATATTGTTTGAATTCATCCCACAGGCTGAATGGATTCGCTAGTTGATTGATAAAAAACTAACATTATTGTGAAAAGCTCTCTTACCATGAACGGCTATTGATACCTGGCTGCCTCTTCTAGGACTGTACGTCAGTGTTGATCATCTTCAAGTAACCCTCCCCACTCCGCTCTCCCGCTTCCCATAGTAGTGCCTTGCATGCTGATTTGTAAGTCGTATGTTCTACACAATTTACAGTTCTCAATGCTATAAATGAATCTGGACCTCGAACTTCATAAAGAAGCAAACGAAGGTTATAACACTCTGCATTATTTGGATATACCGTATACTCCCTGCCTAAAGCGTTGTCTTTTTTAATGTGTGGCCAACCATCTACATCTACTCCTCTTTTCCTTCTTTCGAACCAATTACTGTTCCAAACATAGAATGCACAGATTTCACAATACAGGAAGGTTTTCGCAAAGTCATCTACTTGACATAGTTTAAAAAAATACATGAGAGTCGTTTTTGGTGGACAGGAAACCTTTATTAGCTAAGTTTTCTTGATTAAAAAATACTCTTTGACCATTTTTCTAAGTGCACAGCAAGATGAAACACCGTGGGAAAATGCTCATGAATAGAAAACCCGAAAATTCGCCATACTGCCACTGAACTACGGATATACTTTTTGACTTCATCTTTTAAATTAAAGAAAGAGTACCTTGGTCAGACCCTTTATTTACATATTTACAAACATATTTAATCGATTTTACCGTGTTACAGTATTCCACATTGATGTGAGTAGGTATTAAATATTCTTAAAAGAACTGGATCCCCAACGATTATCAAGCTCTACTCCATTTATGGTCACAGTAAATCCGCCATTATCTGAAGGATGTTCTGCAGTTTGGATATCCATCATCGCCGTTAAGTGCACAGCTGGTCTCTCAAGCATGGCGAGTTGGCGTTGAAATTTACATAGGGGCCATTATGTATCATATTAGATTTCACCATCTCTTAGAGCTTTGGATCTAGATTGGGATCAGGTATTTCAGCACAAATAAAATTGTCAATAATGTCAGAAGGAATGTGTCTTTTTAGCAATATCAGAATATGACAGTGCCGGTCACGTCGCTCGCTTACGCAGCATCAGGCCATCGCTCCTCCAGGATTCCACATGCATCAAATCCCATATCGAACACATTTTGAAATGTCAAAGCTGTTTCGATGAGTTTTTACAAAGAAAATTGATTTAAATGTCATGGCGTATTGAATGCGCTCGTGCGTGTATCTCGGCCCACCGGTGAAGGAGGACGGTAATACCACTATTTGACCCAACTGATGAGTATCAACATCTTGCCTTCCGATGGTGTCCTTAAGTATTACTGAACTAATTAATCAAAGCTTTTAGAAAACATTAAATTAGAATAATAATTTCTATCGAAGAAGATGCTAACTATGACACACCAAGTTGTTTTGTAATTAATTTTATGTTTTCGTTTGTACCAATTTGGGTCAGTAGATGACGTTGTATGAATATAAATAACATAGTTGATACGTTATTATAGGATTAGGTTATCACATGGTTGCGTTGCAAGGAAAATCTATTAACACATTTAAAAAAGAATAAGATATTTCATACAAACATGGAGGAATCCATTTCACCAATACATGAATTAATGTTTAACTATTTTTGAGAAATAAATAATCGCTATTTGCTCTGTTTTTGTCTAATACCGAGTTGCGAGTAAATTAGGTCGCGCAGTAAGACTTCAAAAAATCTTGAACTCGACCTAGACCGTAATTTGAGGGTAGTTATGGAAAACGAATAATGGGAATCTTTATTATTCATTTAAATATGTATTCGTGCCAAGTTTCAAGTTTATTAACCCAAGGAATAAGATTCTCCCATACAAACTTTAACACCCCCTAAATCTTGCACTGGGGGTAGTACTGAAAAAACTAATATCGAAAACTTTAAAACTAATTTAGGTTAATATTTGTACAAAGTTTGGAGTCAATTGGCCTACGGAAAAAAAAATTTCATACTTATGAAATCCCCCCTTTTTACCCCCTTAGAGGATGAATTTCCAAAAATCCCTTCTTAGTGCTCACTTACGACATAATATAATCAATCTTTATGCAAAATTTCAAGCTTCTAGCCCCAGCGGTTTAGGCTGTGCGTTGATATGTCAGTCAGTCAGTTTCTCCTTTTATATATATAGATAAATAAATAAATAAATAGTACTCACATGCCATGGTTATGTAAAAAATGACATAAATGGATAAATGCAGTAAAGAAACATACGTAAGTTGAGTTTCAAAAGTATTTAAAAATATCTAGTAATGTTTTATTGTTAAAATAAGTAACAAACAAAATCTACAACTGCCAGTGGGACGGTTTACCCCATTGTTGTGCATGGCTAATTTTCGACTGAGTACTTTTTGAGGAATTTATGTAATAAATTAAGGCACAGACGTGCTTGCATTTACCAGACAGGCCTGCCTTACAATTATAAATTGCACTCAATTAATTCTATTGCAATCAAGCTGTAAAGAAGGGGGGGACATGAACAGAATTAACAATATAGATGGCATGGTATTTGCATAAAAAACTAATTCAGGAAATACTTTACCGTTATTTTAATATCATATATTTTGGATATTTTTGTTTGTGCGACAATTTTTCCAATTATAACTGACTGATTTTCTTGATTTATTTGCTCTTCTACTTCTATAACATGTCCGGACTCGAAGAGCTGCCGATCGTTGTTGATCGGCAGGAACCCATATTTTATTATTTAAAAAAAAAAAAAACAAAAAAACAACACACACACACACACGCACATACATAATATTACAAAAAATATCTTATTCACGAGGACACATGAAAGTTTCTTTTTTTGTCCGCACAGTGTCTCTTGTGTCGGCGTTGTGCTGCCACCTATATTTCCTGCACGATCCCTATACGTAGACCATGTTCTGGATTAGCACATAGGATTCATTTTATCCTTTATTCGTTCCCTTGGGATCATTTTCTACTATCACACGGGCGAAGCCGCCGGCAGCAACTAGTGCCTACTATGATAAATATCAAGACATTACCTATAATTTAGGGAAAATATAAGATTTTTGACAAAGACCAAACTAAGTTTGAGAGGTCTAAGTGAAATTGTGACGTAGTGCTTATGAGCCAGTAAACTTTTACGATATCATGGCATCACATAATGCCCGAAGGACTTCTACAGCTTCTAGTATCCATCCCTTTTTGCATCTAGAATAATGCTAACACCTTATTCAAGGATTTAAAAATACAAAAATAGATATTTAACAATCAACAGCCTTTCTCAATGGTGGGCAAAATACGAAGTTCTACAAAGTACTTTACGTAGAACTGTATACTTAACCATAACTTGGGGTAAATGTCCATTAATGATCATTTCATATGAAGTAAACTAGTCAAATACTACTTAAGAGCAAGTATTAGCTAACTTACACCGAGCATAGTTAAGGCTCATGCCCCTCCCCTGTCATGGACCAAGAAGCTTGACCAACTCTAAAAGTTCAATGATTAATTCATAGCAGTCGACAGCTGAGCTGAACTACGTCTCAACATAGGGCAGACTAGCTTTAAATTAGAAATTATTAACGCAAGGTTCGTATGAGTTACCACCAAACTAATTACGTTGGGATAAGGGACATGTATCACCGAGGAGCGTTGCCGGGGACCAAATTAGTCGTATCGTGTTAATTGAAATGGGACAACTTGCGCGAGCCATTTTGCTAGAGAAGCCGATGACACGCCTATATTATGTTACGTTATAACAAAATTAATTTTCGACGCGCTACGGTTAATGAGCCACGTGTTTTTAGAGG
This sequence comes from Mythimna impura, assembly GCA_905147345.3. Lineage (NCBI taxonomy): Eukaryota > Metazoa > Arthropoda > Insecta > Lepidoptera > Noctuidae > Mythimna > Mythimna impura. The sequence continues at coordinate 12,386,071 of LR990356.1, read as the reverse complement.
CCATTCGTTTGAAACGTAAGCGTGTTCACACGGCGGCTGCGCGCTGACAACACGCGTTGCACATTACGCGGTGTACGCCGAGCGTTATTATGTTCGGCGCGAGATGCGCAACATTCTTTTTACACTACCTGCTCGATAATGCCCTTTTATACGTCATACAACCATCACTTAAAGCAAGTCATTATGTCCCTAGGGAGATAATGCAGTATGGGCGATCCCTAGGGAATAATGAGATTTGAATTTGGAACGTGAAAACCGTCAGCAATATGTGAATTAAAATGTAGTGCATCAAACAAGTTTATTCAAATTTCAAACTGGCCACTAACAAAAAAAAAAACAGAATAAAAAAAGTTTCGAAAAAAAGTAATGAACAAGCGGGAGCGTTATAGAAAATTTAAACTATAGAATCTTTGAGTAGTGAATTTTGTTTGTTTCAAATCTCAAAACATTTTGGGTGATAGTTAAGATTAACTCGTAAATAATACTTATATTTCTCTATTATATGATTTGTTTTACTAAATTGTCTTAAATTAATTATTGTTAATTATCTCACAGATGGTGTAAAAAGTAGAGTATCCAACACGGGGATAAAGCTGTCTTTGTCTTGGGTGGCTTGAATTCCTCACTTCACTCAGGTTTCTTTATTAACTCCCTCGCAATGCTCGGGAGTTAATTATATAAATCCCTCACTATCGTTCGGGATTAAAATTAGCAACCTTCGTTTCGTTCGGAATTCAACATGCCGCCCGCGACTTAAAGACACTGCTTTATCCCCTAGTCACATAATCTACTATTATGGGTTTGCATGAATTTATAAATATGGAGAATTTGCATAATATTTAACGTAATTTATTGTACCTACTCATTAAAGGCCTACTTTTAATACATAGTACCTACCTACTAGGTACTGTCACTGTCACGGCACTGACATCAGTTGGTATTATAGTAATGGTACCACCGATGCATGTAAGTACTTTAATATGGTATACTTTCTCTGCCTAACCCTTAGGAACTTAGGAAGTATAGACTGCCTATTCAAGTGGGAGACGTTGTGTTCCACGCGTACCTCAAAGAGAGGTTAGCATGAGTGACGGGGCTCGCTAGGGTTGATGCTTGCCAGGGGTGCGGGATTGTGCAAAATAGTCATTGCGGCCCTGGAGCGTAAAGAGCAACTGAAGGTACACGGGAGGTTTTTAAGTCAGTAAAAGTCTGACACTCCCTTCCGCCTCACACAGAGCGGGAGAAATTATTTGAAGGTACCACCCAAAAAAAGGCTGCCTATTTTGAATATTATGGTAACTTGAAAAAAAGCCTATTACCAAATTCAAAGTAGATACTGGCAGGGAATAACAACCACATTGTTTTTAAAGAAAAAAAAAACCTTTTTCGATAAAAAGTATTTCGGTTTTTGTAAAAAATATTTGTTGATTTCAGCGGCATACGCGCTTCCGCAAACTAGGGCGCGGTTGCCATATTGGCATGTAAACTGAACCGGAGAAAAGTGCTGTGCGGTACCTACGTATTCGTTTTTACCGGTTTTATAAATAATTTGAGCCAAGCAACTTTTTCGGTAAACGAATTGTCAAGCAATTACGTTTGATTTTCCTTTCTGCTATAAATATACTTTGTTAACTTCAGATAATTAATTTTGAATTTTTAATAGACGCGCCGGGAAGGAATCTCCGGCCACCCACGCAAGAAGTGACAATACCACTTCCTTATAATTTGCGGAAAATTCTTCCCCTCAATTTTTAATTATTATTTAACTTTGGGGATGAACAAAATAACGATAATAGAGTTTCCTTCTGCCAAATGTGATTTTCAATTTGAAATATTAGATTCTTATTGAATCCTCGAATTCGACTTTGCATGTAATAAAAGTAAAGAGAGTTTGATATTAAAAAGATTATTACAAAGCATTTTTCTTCCTCTGAAAACCACGTACGAAACGTAGAAAATGTTCTCAAAGATGTAAAGGATGGCGCCCACTGGCGAGTAGGTACGTACTCGTAGGTACGCAAGAGGTACACCATACCCGCGTACTAACGTTACGCCATACTTGTGCATTACCCCTAAAATGCTGTTGGCGCGCAATTGTGAGTTTTATTTTATTTCCCCACCTCCGCCTGGGAAATTCTAGTTTCGCTGACAGATATTGAGTTACCAGCCGAGTTTTGTCAAATAAAACTATCGTGTTTTTCTGTAGCCGCGAAACGTGTACGTATATTTTTTCCGTCTTTTGGGAACGTAAGCCTCGTGCATATCACATCACACGCTTGGATTTTTTTATATTCTCGTGATATCGGATTAGGTTCAGCGTTTGTACTGAGTACCTACGAAAGATTTTTTTATGTGTTGTTTTTATAAATAACCTTTGGAATTATTTCTGTATCGTGGGTGCGTTCACAAGTACGTAAAAACACGCACAAGATTCCAAGACCCGGAACACGTATCTGTTGGCCATAAAAATATTTGTTGTGTGCAGGAACCAAACTCGCGACATGCAGCGCAGCAGCCAATCGCTCAACCACTACGCCAGCTGTGCTGTCAAACGTTGGTAAAAGCTAAAAAAAGCAAATTTTTTACGGCCTAATTTTTTCCAACTATGTTTAGTTTGGCTTCCAGTTTCCTGGTTCTTTTATCATATTTACTCTTATGTTTTTTTTTTAAGGCAAACACAAACACTTAAAAATAAAAAGAACAAATACAGATAGAAAAGCACAAACGTGCTGATTAGCATAGCATAGCATAGTCGGCCTTATAATGTTCCCACTGTTGGGACTCAGGCCTCCTCTCTAGGAGAGGGAATGGGCTGTAATCCACCACGCGGGCCCAGTACAGTTTGGTGGATGTCACATGTCTTCGAATTTTTGGTTCTAGGACATGCCGTGCGTGCTGATTAATTCAAATAAAATTTCTTCCAGCAGACCTGCAACGGGAGTTTTTCGCACATAACACGCACTCATTTACCATTGTGTAAACAACAGGCCTGTAAAAACCCGTTTTTACGTAAATAATACACATTTCCCAGGTACTCCTTCATAGTAACTAGTATCATAAAAATGCAAAGGAAAGAAATAATTAATCTTTTCCAACGACAGCACAAGATACCTTGTACAAATGGTAACTACACAGCGTGTAATATGTAATACGAATATGAATTATTATTTGTGTTTGCTACGTGTTCCAGTTAGGATATGATTAATGTAGCTAGAATGTTCACTGCCTTGGGTCCCTGCATGCCTGGTACTTTGAACATCACAAAAAGGTATACTTATTTAATGATAATGAATTTATTAGTCTAGCGGTTGGTGAAATGCGGGTTCTGTTTATTTGGCAGATAGGCTATTTGAGAAAAACTCAACCAACCACTGCCGACTGTGACAGAAGGAGGTTATTGTTTCTCACGTGTAGGTATGTATGTATCTCTCTTTGGCACGCCCTAGTGTCTTTATATTCCGCACAAAGTGTTATCGCAAGTAAATTAAAAAATAATAATAGGGCACTCGAACTGTTAGTTTTATTAAGTGTTAAAGTACAAGCGCTTTTAAAGAAAAGCTATACATTATGTTCAGTGTCTATCGGAACTGAATCACTATCGTTGGAAAACAATTTGAAACAGGCAACAACCCGGTCTTAAGCCTGAGTAAGGCGAAAGGATTATATTTCATGTCAACGTATTATATGGCTTACTCTCTATGTAATGGAATAGAATCGAATAGAATGCTATGGTCGATATGCTACACTTCTGCCATACTTATACCTGCTCCATTTTGTAAGTGGGTTATGCAGAATCTAAAGAACTTCACCTGCTACTACTAAATTTTTTTGCTTCATTTACGTTCATACATTATGGTATATCACTACATAGTATAAAACAAAGTCGCTTTTCGTGTCTGTCTGTCCCTATGTATGCTTAGATCTTTAAAACTACGCAACAAATTTTGATGCAGTTTTCTTTAATAAATAGAGTGATTCAAGAGGAAGGTTTACAAGTATTATACACGCATATTATAGTAGAGGAACACTGATGATTTTAAAGGTTTCTAATGTGATGTCGTAAATAAACACATTTTTTTGCGCTTACATTGCAAACGCTGGCTGAACCCTAAGAGATAGATCAAAATAATGTACTACAGTATTGAACACCTTAAAAAGGTCTACAAAAAAGTCCGCGATGGTATAGATCTATTTTTTATGTATAACCCACAATAACTATTTTTTATCCTTTACTTTGTACGAGAAATAATGACTTATTTACGAAACTATTTCAAGCAATACAGCATTAATCTTTATCCAATTAATTACCTTAAATAAATTATGCATTTAATATAGATCAATATGGCCCTTTACAGTGTGTAATTTAAGTGAATATTTTTAAAGATATTACAGATTTAAAATGCAGGGCCATAGCGGTTGCGGTAAATAACTTGATTCTTTCAAAGATTGAAGCGCCAACGACAGTATACTACTCGGTTACTTCCAGATTGGTCCCATTTTTTTCAAATCCATTTCTGATAATGGAACCCATGAGGATTCGAGGGAACTCCTCAAATATTCTAGGCACTATATAGTGATTTTGGTATTTTAATCGAGAACTAAAGCATTTACAGTCAAAAAGTAACATTTGATGAAGTGGAACTGATGAAGAAGACCAGAAATGGCCAACGGAACTTCACCCTCACATAGATATCACAATGAAGATGGTTAAGTAACTATGACAATATAAATAAATAAACGGTTCTGAATAGTTATGTTGAAAATGGTATCACCGAAGTGATCTGATGATGATGATGGAGCCAGTAGGTAGGTAGGCACTGGAACTCCGTAATTAATCAATGTAACCTAACCGTGTTTGGACTTATTAGAATTGTCATGATATGCACTTTGGCTATAAGGTACTATCGTACTAACCTGATGATGGAGCCGGGAGGTGGATGGGGACTTCATAATAAAATAATGTATCCTAGCAGTGTTTGGGTTAATTCGGATTGTCATGAGAAATAGGTAATCTGGCTATAAGTGCATCATAACTAAAAAGTGTGAAATAAAAAAGCTTTTACAAAAAAAAAATAACCGACTTCACTCCAAAAAAAAAACAAAACACTAAAACGATCAAAATAGCTTTAATTTCGGAAGTTGGTGTTACTTCCAAAATTAAAGTTGTTTTAGTGTTTTTAACGAACTTCAAAAAAAAGGAGGAGGTTATAATTGATTAGCTCCTCCTTTTTTTAAGTCCGGTTGTATGTTTTTATATTTATTTTTTGTTCGTGTTACCTCAGAACTCCGTCGTTTATGGACCGATATACAATTTTTTTTTTTCCTCTTTAAGGATATGCTTCCAGATTGGTCCCATTTTTTTTTAAATCCAGTCCTAATGATGGGATCTATGAGGAATCGAGGGAATTCCTCAAATATTATAGGCAACCATATAGTGATTTTGGTGTTTTCATCGAGAACATAAGCATTTACGAAGCATTTAAAAAGTAACATTTGATGAAGTGGAACTGATGAGGAAGACCAGGAATGGCCAACAGAACTTCATACTCACATAGTTATCACAATGAAGACAGTTAAGCGACTATGACAATACAAATAAATAAATGGTTCTGAATAGTTATGTTGAAAATGGTATCGTCGTAGTGACCTGTTGATGTTGGAGCCGGAAGATAGGCATCGAAAGTCTGTAATTAATCAATGTATCCTAGCCGTGTTTGAGCTTATTAGAATTGTCATGAGATGCACTTTCGCTATAAGGTACTATCGAACTAATCTGATGATGGAGAAAGGTGGAACGTAGACACAGGAACTTCATAATATAACAATGTAACCTGGCAGTGTTTGGGTTAATTGAAATTGAATTCTAATACTACGAGTATCAAATTTACCGTTCTTATATAAACGCCTACAATTTCCGCTAAAGATATCTTTTGCAATGACCATCAATAAATCGCAGGGTCAAACTTTCAACGTCGCAGGCTTAGATTTGAGCGTTGAATGTTTTTCACATAGCCAATTATATGTCGCTCTTTCAAGAGTAACCTCAAAAGAAAACATGTTTACATAATTATACAATTTTGTCAAATGACCAAAAATCTGTGAACGTTGTGTATAAAGACATTCTGTAGTATATTTAGTACTAGCGACCCGCCCTGGTGCAATGCTGGACAAAACCGCATCAAAATCCGTTGCGTAGTTTTAAAGATCTAAGCGTACATAGGGACAGACAGCGCGAAGCGACTTTGTTTTATAGTATGACGTGATCAGCATTGCACCCGTGCGAAGCCGGGGCGGGTCGCTAGTTTGATATAATTGACATCCCTACATACTTTTACTAGCTGCTGCATAAATCTACTCTATAATAGTAATTGCAGGTGATAGTAGATTATATATATTATCTAGGGGTATAAAAAATTGCCTATGACCTAGTCTCAGACCTACCAAACTTACACAAAAAAAAATATAAAAATCAATAAAGCCTTTTTGGAGGAGTTCGGTAGTAAACACTGTGACATCAAATTTTTATATATATTTTTTTTTTTTTTTAATTGATATAAACCAGTGCTTGACTGCGATCCCACCTGATGGTAAGCAGTGATGCAATCATTGATGGTGAGGCGCACTAGTTTATTAAGAGCCTATTCACTCTAGCCTTGAAGGCACCTAAATTATAGTTGGACGGGAAGACCGCAGCAGGCAAATTGTTCCAGTCCTTCGATGTACGCGGTATAAACGACGAAGCGAAACGCTTAGTCCGGACCGTTGAAGTTTCAACATCGTAGGGGTGGATACTCGCCGTACGTCGGGTTGTCCGATGGTAGAAATGAGATGGCGGAATCAAGTCATGCAATTCCCGCGCACACTCTCCAAAATGCAATCTGTAGAATACCGATAGGCTGGCTACCCTGCGCCTGTGCTCGAGGCTTTGTAGATTGGACTTAACCAAATCTGGATCCCCAATTAGCCTTAGATATAGAAGTGAAGTACGCCATCACGTCTGGCTGTCTGTCTGTTTTCAACTCACTCAAAAATTTTACGCAGTTTTCACCAATAAACAGAATAATGAATGAGAAAGTTTTGGGTGTATAACTCCGTGCTAAGCTGCAGCGGGCCGCTAGATGAAAATATTTTACAAAAATTATATTATACGTATCTAATTGTCCCATTTTTGAAACAGGTGCTATAGACTAAAGCAGAAATTTATTGGAACGACAGATTGTCACTTGTCACCTATGACCTTTCTAAAGAGCATAAGTACCATATTAAAGTTCATACATGAGATAGATAGAAGAACACACATCAATTAGTTCCGAGTATCTACGTTCATACGTAATGTACTGATCACTTGATACTCTCTTGATAATCTTGAGTACTGGTACTCTACAACATACAGTTGACGGCACGGTTGCTGCAGTGGTTGAGCAATTGGTTGCTGTGCTGCGTGTTACGGGTTCGATTCCCGCACGGAACAAATATTTGTATAGCCTACAGCTAGGTTTTTTTTTCCCTTTGGACCTGATAATACATGTTAAGTACTTAAATTTAGGTAATACTATGAATAATATTTACTTATTAGTATCTACTCTTTTCTCAGCCGCGGATTATCCACCTCAAGACAGGTCGCTGTTTCCCGTTAAAACCAATGGCCCCGAGCAATCACGACCGTCATGTCCGTGAACGGGCGCTGTCAGTTGAGATTGGTTATCTCTTAGCTGCCAGTTGCTATTTTAATATCTATATTTAGTTTTTATTTTTATATTATTTACATTTTTCTCACATGATAGCGACAAGAAACATGTAACAGAGATATTTGTAATTACAAAAACATGATTGAAAAGAGTGTTCCATGGGGTTTCTTTCACATTCTTCTCCATAGAGATCTACGCTTTGGAATGTGCAATTAGCATCATTTTTTCTGACTGACTGACTTCTTGACATTTCAAAAGTGCCTGTAAATGGTTTATTTGAAATAAAATGCTTTGAATCTTGAATCAATATCCGCGTCGTCCAAAGCGCTATCAGTTCGTCATTGCCTTAGTAAGCGGATCAGTGTCTCGCGAACTGTTTTGTCCCGATGCCGCATGGAGATCTTCATGTTGGTGTTGATGATAATCCTCGACGCTTCCTGTACCCTACTCACAAACCGTCAGTTAGATGTTACGGGTTTGGGTGTCTTGTGTATGTGAGGTTACATGTTTCTATGAACACACCCACGATACAGGAATTATTCTTAGTGAGGAGCAACTTTTTTTTTTTAAAGAAAAGATACAAGAAGAAAATTCATCATCATCATTATTTTTGCCGAAAGACGTCCACTGTAATGGATATTTAGGAAGTTATAAAACAATCACGATGCTCTTTCGACATGTCTTCAAATAAACACACTCTATAAGTTACTTCGAATCGAATTGGGCTCAATTGTTTGGCCGATAAATCCCGCAAGTGACATTTCCTAAGTCTAGATGAGAACGTAAGTAAATATATATCTTTTGGAAACTTATCCGAACTCGTCGGTTTTATTTCATGTCAGTATTTGGTCCAGTTAAAAAGATTGTGGGAAATATGTAGGTACGGTAACTAGAGGCGCTGTCGAGGTTTATTGGTGGATGTTCTTTTTTTGAAGTGGCAATCGATTGTGGCGGTGAAATGTATTCCAACAACCTCTGATCACATTTTTTAACAAAGTCCTTTGAGGGCCCCCCCTATGGGATCACTTTGTTGTCTGTCTGTCTGTCAAGGCCCATTATCACAGGAACGCGTGGAGGTATCGAGGTGAAATTAAAACCATATACTCAAGGCTGCAGTCCTTTGAAGCTGTGAAAAAATTAAATTTCTGAGTTAATGAAAAAAAAAAAGATACGGCCGTTTATGTCGCAAAAAACGTGTATTTCGACACTCTCAAGGGAATTAAAGTTTACAGTGTACTTCCAGTTGACCTAGAATCCTGAAATTTGGCATGAAGCAAGGTCTCATAGCAAAAGTACAGGAAAAAATCTAAAAACTATTAAGTAGTTACGTCACAAAAAAAAACTTTGTTATTGCGATCGGAAAAATCTTCGTAACTTAATTCGGGAATTGAACTGTTTACGGAATCCTCAGTGCGCGAGTCCGATTCGCACTTGCCCAGTTTTTTTTTTGAGGTAGGTAACCACTAAATAATTTATCACGCTTTGGGTGGAGCCGATTCGAGTGTAGACTTTTACTGACTAAAATCTACTTGTGTTCCTTCAGTTGCTTTTTGCGCCGGAGTAACATTTTCAGACCACTCAACCCTAAGCCCTGGTAGGCCTTGAAAGACGGATAATGGGTAATTTAATAATAATAAATGATTTATTTCCAGCCATCTTGGACCATAGATACAAACCTTACAGACTATCATATATAAAGTACCTAAATTAAATACAATTTATTGTTTATAAATAAGCCTTATGCCTATGTTAGTAACACTTTACACTGCACTTGGGGTGTAGTAGGTTTTCAGCGTCGGATTTCGGCCAGTCGACCCAATTAGGTGGCGGAATACCTAGTTAAAATCGTTGATATCCTACAAACTCTCACCAGTGGCTCCAAGAAGCTGTACTGCACGCAGCGGCCACACCCCGGTAACCACGTCGGCTCGTGGGCTAAACCTGGTAGGGGGGGGCTCGAGTGTTTTGGCGCTCAAGTCTTGCGGTTGCTCCCCGTATAGTGCACAGGGTCTGTCTCGGCAATGAGAGCAAACCACCTCCGGTGGAGAGACAGCTAGGCATAGTAGAAGGCCTAAAGGGCGGCGATAGGAGACATATAGTTGTCGTTCGGCCAGACACTGCATCCAGCCCTCTTCCGGTCGTAGCGGTTTCCGTTCCACTGGTTATACCTTTTACTGGAAGGGAACTGATGTAGGTCAACCTAGACGGTCTGGGGTTGGGTTCGCTATTAAGACCGAAATAGCTTCAAAACTGAATGAATACCCAGTTTACATATCGGATAGGGTTATATCCTTGCGTCTTCATCTAGACACGGGCAATTTCCTAAACGTTATCAGTATTTATGCTCCAACTCTGGACAAAACCGATGAAATTAAAGATAAATTTTATGAAGAGGTTGCTCGGGCGTTAACAAAGATACCATCTCGGGAACAAATCCTGCTGCTCGGAGACTTTAATGCACGAGTTGGTCGTGATCATGAATCGTGGCCTAAGGTACTCGGTAGGCATGGGGTCGGGAACATGAACAGCAATGGTCAGCTGCTACTTAGTCTCTGTGCTCAATTTCAACTGAGCATAACAAATACCATGTTTCGACTCCGTAATAAATACAAGACCACCTGGATGCATCCGAGGTCCAAGCATTGGCACCTTATCGACTACGCAATAGTTCGTCAGACTGACCTAGCTCAGGTTTATGTGACGCGAGTGATGCGTGGAGCCAATGGTTGGACTGATCATAGGCTTGTTATCACCAAATTGGCACTACGACTGTTTAGACCCCGTAGATCTGTTAAACCTAAATGCCTTCATCTTAATCTGTCAAAATTACAAAATCGCGATTCCCGAGATCAGTTTGAACTGGCTATTAGTGACTTTTCGTCTAAACTCATCGTTGAGGGAGATGATCTGATACCAAAATGGCGGGAGCTGTCTTTGCAAGTAACCAGGATAGCCTTTAATACCTTAGGTCTGAAACCCAAATACCACAAAGATTGGTTCGATGAAAATGATACGCTCCTTACTGCCGCTATAGCTAACCATCGAGATCTCTTGCGCCGTACTGACTCTTCACCAGCAGTTCTTCAAAGTGACGCGATTAAAAAGAGCTCTGCAGAATTGCGGAGTTTCGTCCGAGGCGTAAAGGACAAGTGGTGGGAAGACAGAGCACACCGTATGCAGTGGCTTGCTGACTCTAATCAACTTGGTGACTTTTTCGGAGAATTGCGTCAGTTGATTGGCGCGCAACACCAAGTGAATGTGCCAATAAAGGCCGTCGATGGAAGTTTGCTCACGAGTAGAGAGGGGGTCCTGAAACGCTGGGTCGAACATTTTAATACCATTTTAATACAATAAACATTTTAATGGAATCCCTGGCGAACTGCTTAAATATGGTGGGAGAGACTTGCATGAGCTTATTTAAAAGTTTTTCTGCCGTATGTGGGAGGAAGAGTTGGTGCCAGATACTTTTACTGTGTCTAACATCTGCACACTTTTCAAGGGCAAAGGCAATCGTGCCGATTGCAATTCGTATAGAGGTATTTCGCTCCTATCAGTCTCGGGCAAGATATTTGCTAGAGTCCTCCTAAATCGGCTATTGAAGTTGTCCGAGATTGTGCTACCTGAGACCCAATTTGGGTTTCGTCCAAACAGAGGTACCAGCGAGGCCATCTTCTCTATTCGGCAACTTCAGGAGAAGTGCAGAGAACAGTCGCAACCGCTGGTCCTTTGTTTTGTTGATTTAGAAAAAGCCTTCGACTGCGTGCCCCGTGAGGCACTTTGGATGGTATTGCAAAAGCTTGGGTGTACGGATAAGTTCATTAGATTGATCCGTCTCCTACATGATAATTTGCGTTGCTGTGTCGCAGTGAAGGGCGAACAGTCGGAATTCTTCCCTGTCACCTGTGGAGTAAAGCAGGGATGTGTGTTGGCACCTACCCTATTTGCTTTGTATTTTGCTGTTGTTGTGGGAGAGGTTCTGGAGGACAATGCAAAAGGAATATATATCCGCTTCCGTACTGACGGAAAACTTTTTAACTTGACCCGATTAAGAGCTCACACCAAAGTGTCATACGACCTTATCACCGAAGTGATGTACGCTGATGATCTGTGTTTTGTGGCAGAGTCCTCAGAGGACCTGCAAGAGTTGATGGGGAAACTTAATAAGTCATGTCGTACATTTGGACTTAAAATTAGCATCTCAAAGACTGAAGTCATGGCTTTAGATACTGCGAACTATGGCCCACTTGAAATACGACTCGACGGTGCCGTCCTCAAGCAGGTGGACAAATTCAAATATCTGGGTAGTACACTTACCAGTAAAGGTGACCTGGACCCAGAAATTAACAGCAGAATCGGTGCTGCTTCGGCAGTGTTTGGCAAACTTCGGGAAAAGGTATTCCGCTCACATGACCTTAAGTTACAGACTAAGGTTAAAGTATATATGGCCATTGTCATGCCGAATATTCTTTACGCAGCTGAGACATGGTGCGTGTACAGAAGACACATTCGTGCATTAGACCGTTTCCACCTTAGGTGCCTCCGCGACATTTTGAACATCAAATGGTCCGACCGTGTTAGGAACACGGATGTTCTACGAAGGGCTAATGTCTGTGGTATTGAGGCCTATCTAATGCGTCGTCAGCTACGCTGGTCTGGACATGTTGTAAGGATGCCTGATGAGAGGGTAGCTAAGCGCATTTTCTTTTCTGAACTCAAGGACGGTAAGCGGAAACCAGGCGGCCAGTTCCTCAGGTATAAGGACGTTCAGAAAAGACATATGAAGAAATGCAATATAGACCCTTCTCGCTGGGAGGAGGCGGCAAAAGATAGACTTGGTTGGAGACGTGTAATTAAACAAAACGTCTATGCCTTTGAAGACCAACGTAAGAGAGATCTCGACTTCAGGCGAGATACCATCAAGAATAAGCCGCCCTCCAACATCCAATACCTATACAACAATGGTGTTTTAACGTGCCCGCACTGTGCACGCACGTTTACAGCAAAGATAGGCTTTATTAGTCACATCAGAGCACATGATCGCAACCCGTAGTTGCAATAAAACGGAATCCAGTCACCGTAGCCGAAATCGGCTAGGGGAGTATATAGTATATATATACACTGCACTTATTGAAAGAAGAAAGAAATAAAAACAGTTTATTTACGCGAAATGACGCAATCTTAAAACTAAAACAAACTTAATCAATAGATAGGGAAAATATGCATCACATCCGCGCAAAACGGCCGAACGCTCAGCATAAAGCTGCGGCCTCACACATAATGCGATGCGCTCACAGCGCTGGTTTTCAGCGAGGGCTGACCGGTGGCGGTGTCGACATAAAGACGCGGAACGGGGCAGTGTATCCACTTTGTGCTGTTCACTGCCACTTGTCCGCGGTAGCGACGGAACACCACGACCTGCGCCCAAAAATGTTCCTTCAACATGAGGAACAGAAAAGTGTTCGGGACTCGCACCACGAACGCCTTGAAATTGACGTTACGGTGCGACTCCAGCAGTTGTAGCCTTAGTTCGAATTTCGACTTATGGTGCACGTACTGCACGATGTCTTCCACCCTTGTGGTGTGATACAGGCGGGAGATGTACACGGGAGTGGTCGGCTGAGCAGCACGCAAAACGCTAGGAGTTGCAGGTGCTACTCCACAGCGATTCTTATTGGTTTGCGTTCGGCGCTTCCTCCTTCTTTTTGACTCGTTATTACGCTGATATCTTTACACGGCGCGCGTTGCAGACGACGCCCCATCGGTCGGTGAGTTATCCAATTCTCACCGTCCGCAAACCCTCTACGGTGGCCGGACGCCCAGAATATCTCCTGCAGGTGTGAAAATTGTCTCCTCTTTACATTGAAATGGTTCTAACATGACAATTTTAGCGGTATTATCTTGTTTCTGGGTATTTTAATTTAATTCAGGCAACCCTGATTTTGCCCATGCTAAATTTAATCCATGTTTTGCTTCCAATGTGCGGAAGCTTTCAGAAATTGAGAGGGTTCTATTTGCATCGTTTGTTTAATCAAACCGGCCTCTATATTTTGTGGGTTATTAATTTCCATAAAATAAAGGTTTCTGTTGGTTTATGTAATTACGTATTTGATCATTTTGATTGTGTTTTGTGATAGTAGAATGTGGCCTATTCGTAATATTTATTAATAATAATAATATATTTATTTCACAAAATGAGGTACAGTCTAAACAGTTACAATAGATGTGACCAATTAAAGTAGAAGAAGAGTGGCCTGGCATCCTATCTAGGTTACACAGTAACTTGTATTAAGGGCCAGCCCAAGATCCATTATTACAGTTAGTCATTTGTTTTTTACGTTTAATGAATCGTGTGAGTAGTGGTGGCCTAATGGTAACGATTCTACACCGTCGATTCAAAGTCAATAAAATTAGCCGCTTTACTTTGTGTCATTTATTTCATCACAAACAAAAATTCGAAGACATGTGTCATCCACCAAACCGCACTCGGCCCTCGTGGATTGGCCATTTTCTCTTTTAAGGAGAGAACTGAGTCCCAGCATTGAGAACATTATAAAACTGATATAGGAATTATTTGAGGATCTGGATTTTCGATATAAATTCTTAGAAGATATTTTTGTGTAATTTATTTAGTGCTTTTGCCAGCGGTTTTGCCTGTAGTCTAGGTAGAGGGATGCTGAATAGGGTGTTAAGTCGTTTGCTTTGAATTGTCTAGTTGAAATCTCTGGTTCGTGCTGTATGTTGTTTTCGGTCAGTTTTATATTTTTAAATCACACGGAGAACGTAGATATTTTGATGAAAACATTTTATTCTGTGAAAACCCAAACTGACTTGATCTTGAATCTTATCAAAATCCAATCAGCCGTTGAGGTACAATTTTTCATCATATACATAAATATACCGATGACCTGGTGAAGGTTGCGGGAATATGTGAGATGCACAGGACCGTTCGTTGTTGCGACATTTGGGGGAGGCCTATGTCTAGCAGTGGACGTCTATCGGCTGAAATGATGATGATGATGATGACATAAGCAAATATACTTTCACGTTTAAATTATTATTAGTAGGATAGGATGGTAGAATGAAGTATAGACTATAAAATAAAGGATTCTAGATGCTTTAAACGTGTACGTTCTTCTACATCGTTCCCTTATATATATATATGTATGACATAATTTCAACATGAACAATGTTACAATGATTCAGTAATAATTTATTGATTTAAAAGAGTGTCTTACACTTTGAAGCTAATAAATAGCTTCGTCTTATTCTTTCTTTTTCACTCACCGAACTTAACAATTCAAAAGTGCTTGTAATAGGTTTAACTGAAATATTTTGAGCTTGAGTTGAATAGGATATTAGGACAATACTAAGTTGAAGTCAAGTATTTCATCTACTTTCCTACATAACAAACTAGATCCAGCCACAACAAATCAAACAAACAAACAAGCATAACTTCCCTTTTGCTAAACTGTATGTTACTACAAAACATTTGCGGCGCAGTCTTTGTTTCCAAACCCTAAGTAAGCACAGCTAGGACAGACAATATAAAAGGGCCCGTACATACTAATTAGTTATTTGTTTAGTCACTTGAATTTCATATAGCAGCTCAAAATTTTGCGGGAGGGATTTTGTTTATGCGGTTTATATTTTATCGGATGCTTAGGAAGGGAAACAAAGGTATTAAGGGGCAATGTTTTATTTATTTATTAAAACTTTATGTACTAGTAAAAAAAAAACACTGTACAAATGCGGACTTACAGTCAAACGGGGTGAATAGGAACGCAGGGGTGAATAGGAACAAAACTTTAAAGAGGTTTTTTCACGTTATTAAGAAATGTTTGCAGCACAATTATTTCTTGCATTGTAATACAAAAATAATGTAAGCTTTGTTAGAAATCAATATTAGGAGAAATTTGTGAAAGTCTTAATCAAAGTTTGGTTTCTATTCACCCCTGCGTTCCTCTTCACCCCGTTTGACGGTAACGCCTTAGGCATTTTCTACTAGTCGACTTCAGGGTGATGCGGAAACATAACACGGCAGGTGCAACTTTATAGAAAGACAAACTGAAAAGAAATAAGTACAATATTAAATCACACGTAGGTATTCATATCTATACATATAATAAAACAGTAAAATGGTGGAGCGTTGGTATTAGTTGGCGAAAAAACTACTGAACCAATCCTGTTCAAATTTTGCATACATAATCCTTATAGGCCGGATCAACTGTTAGGCTACATATTATCACGCTATTTGCTATGGGGGGTGAGCAATAATCCAAAATGTCGACATTGAACGACATTTGCCACGTTCGATCCCCAGCTACAGTTAAAAATTTTGTCATTATTTTATCTTCTTTTTTGTAATAAAATAACTTTTACCATTTTTTCAAAATAAAATTGACATTTCTATTCGATATCTTCTAAATATTTTGTAAAAATTAATCAAAACACATAATAAAATCAAAGCGGCGAGTAAAATCACGTACTAAAATGTAAATATGGCACCACACGCAATTCAGATACTCGCAACGCCATCTAAAGACTGAAAGTAGAAATAATGATGACAATGATAGTTGAACGTCATATTTGATAGATGGCATTGTGTATTTTACGTAATTTTCTGAGTGGCGGAAGAATGACCATCGCCCAAGTTTGCAGACAGTTTTATTGTTTAAAATTGGACGAAAACCGTTATGATTAAACTGGAGTTAGACGGAGACATTTTTAATCCTAATGCTTTTTTCCCCGTGGTTGTAACAAACTAATTGACCGTGATTATTCAAGGGATACCAACCAAAGGCGATAAAAGTAAATACTTATATGTATTTAATTATTGACTTTAAAATAATATGGCCAAATTTTCGGAAGGGGTAGCATGGCACCTTGCGTTGGAAGGCCCCCAGGTGGACCGATGACCTGGTGAGGGTCGCGGGAATCCGATGGATGCGAGACGCACAGGACCGGTAATTATGGTGACACTTGGGGAGGCCTATGTCCAACAGTGGACGTCTTTCGGCTGAAATGATAATGATAATGATGGCACCTTTATTTTTCTTTTTTTAAGGGTGGAAGTCATCCAATGACTTCTCCCACACCTGTGTCCTTGACTAAAACCACACCTGTGTCCTTCAGTTGCCCTTTGCGACATCTCTTTGAGGAGCGCGTGGATCACTACGCGCTGTTGACGACTGGGCTCGGTCCGGTCAATTACCGGACGGCCGGACGGCTGTGGACGACCGATTGCTGGATGTCCGCGAGCCCGCGTCTACCGTGGCTGGTCGTCGGGGTCAGAATCTCGGCTCGGCGTGAGGACGTTCGTTCCCTCACGCGTGCGGCCTCCTCCTTCACTAGCATTACGGCTTTGCAAAAGGAGGCGACCGCCTGCCATTCCTCCTCGCTCTGGACCATAGGCCAAAGTCACAAGGCCCGGTGCGAGAGGTGACTGACGCCGATTGCCTCCACGAGGACAACACACACCTCTGTGTGCTCCACTGTGTCCTCCGGGATGATGGCACCTTGCGGCCTAATAATGGTGTGTTTTATTATTAGCAGTCACTGCTTCATATAAAACTGGGTCGAAAGGTTTGCGTTCCTGATCACAGTTCGACAACGTATGATGTATCTCAGATTCCTTGCAGCCTTACGTCGACATCCGTACGTTACCTCCTTGCAGTGAGTGGTGACCAACACTGGAACCACCCTCTGAGGGAGGCCAGTCTCAGGGATAACACTAATCGGCTGCTACATTTGTTTACCAGAATTTAATTGTTTTATGGATACACAAGCTCAGGACTGTTGAGGGTGTTTCACGCGGTTTCTGTTCCGGATTAGGTTGGAAGTACTCTGATATTACCATTTTACAAATCGCCCGGAGGACCCGTTGTAGCATGCGGTGGAGGTCTATCCTGCTTGGGTGAACCGCCGTGTCTTCATAGAGGCAACCGGCGTCAGTGACCTTTCGGTTTGGCCATCAATATGCGAGTGCGATTGGACAGGGATACACGCGTTCAAGATTTCACCGAAATTCATTCAAAAGTTGGAGACTCTTCATAGGGTAGTTCCCACTATGGAATAACATTTGTCTGATATACGAGGACGTCAGTCAAATACACACCAAAAAATCCTAGGTAAATGAACAAGTAATTTTTACGCCCCAAATGATCAAGCTGCAACAATCAATTCAAGCATGCTCTCGCAAATTCTTCATAAGTACTGTTGTGGAGGAAGATAGTTGATGATGATGGTAATTTTTTGATTTACTGGCTTTTTGGCTTTGC
Organism: Mythimna impura; assembly: GCA_905147345.3. NCBI lineage: Eukaryota > Metazoa > Arthropoda > Insecta > Lepidoptera > Noctuidae > Mythimna > Mythimna impura. The sequence goes on along the minus strand of LR990356.1, from coordinate 12,368,106 downwards.
ACCATCAGTGCAAACGTTATCCAGCTGAAGGTCGGTGTCCCGATTATGTTCCTTCGTTTACCTCTACCAAAGCTGTCTGACGGCTTAAACTCTTCAGTGAAACATTATTGAGGCGAAAATTTTACAGGAGGTAACTCTTTCGAACAATCTCGCAGCCTTAGCAGACATTGGCCCTAGAGGGCCCTATCCATTTGCTGACATCATTATGAGTCGCGCGTAGATTACTACGCGCCGTCGATTCAGGATTGCTTTGACCAGATGACCGGATGGCTCCACCGCAATCGCCCTGCGGCTTTCAACACCTGGAGCATCACTTCCCTCATCATCCTTCATAGTTTCAGCCACATTCTTCGATCGTAGTGCTTCACTGAAGGAGGCTACTGGTTGGCATTTTTTCCACTAATCGCCTCTATGAGGACACAGCGGCGCCGGCGCCGGCGCTCCTACCAAGCGGGACTGACTTCCACCGTAAGTTCCATCGTATTCTCCGGGCGATCCTCACAATGGTGAGACTCGAGTGTTTCTTTTCGCTGAATTCGATACAGATACCTCCCGAAACACCCACATCCGGCGAGTCCTGCACAAAGAGAGGATGCCGTGACGCCTCTGTAGCCACTCCTCAAAGACAGGCATTACCGCTGCGATTGTGACGTGCTTACTGTGACAATGTTGTTTTACCGGAATATAAACCAGAAACATACATAAACTAGTGCCTTATCCCTTGGGGTAGGCAGAAATGCCAACTGCTACGACCCTTACATACTCTTTCTATTCATTGACGTTCATACATCTGGATCTGGACGAGTACATAACATGTATCCTGAAGGTAATTTGCGTTTTTACCTATAACAGTTTTATGTGAAAGTACAATAAATAATTACGATGCTTTCAGAATGAATTGCAAGCACAGAATGATTGTACAGTTTTACCAACATAACGTAGACGAAGTCGCGGGCAACAGCTAGTTTAAAAATATAACATAAATAGACATTTTTGTAAAATTATTTGTTGGTAGATTTACTTTTGAAATAGGTATTCATTCTTAAGTTAGAATGACGATGTTCGTTTTCATTGTGTAGAACAGCATTTTTTTTCGTTTTGTTCCTTTTTTTTAATAGTCTATTTTGTGTCCCACTACAGGACAAACGCCTCCCCTTTCTCCTCCCAAACCTCTCTGTCTAGGGCGATCTCTGGCCACGTTTACCCAGCGAACATGATTAGTCAAATCGCCTTCGCGCGGCACCTCGACGGCGTCGATCTCCCACCAGGGTCCAGTGAGTGACAACCCTCACCCATCTGACCGCGTGCATTCGTGCGACATTTCAACTTGGCTGTTTATTCCCAGCACCTACTACTGCAACGTTTCCTTCCTAATATGTTTAAAACTACAAAATATTATACGTACAAAATAAATATTCCACATGACATTAAGTAAGAATAGTGCGGTTCAGATAGCTCCCTATTGTTACCAAATCCTGTAAAACAAACGCCCTGTCATTTCGTCACCGTCGGCATTCGCTCAATGATTTGCCGAATACCAAGCTTCTAATCTAATTAATGATTGTTTTGTCACCATGGTCGAATTACGATCCCGCGTATTCATCTGCCATGTCCATAATAAACTTTAAACTATAAGAATTAAAGTTAGTTATCGTGTGGCAGGTTATTCGGTATGGTGTGCGTGGATAGGTAGGCCTGACGTGTACAAATGGTACGCAGATGGACACAGGGTTAGATCGGAACGACATAATTGATGGGCCGATGTGGTCGAAGCCTTCCCCAATATTGGTAGTGACACTGCCTGTATATATAAAGAGCGCTGAATATTCATCAACGGTTAGGGATATTCTTTTTTCGATGTCATTTATTGTGAGTTATGGCGATATATTGGTCAATTTTTTTGCTTAATTACAAGATTTGCTTCAATATGAGTTCTTACCAAGAGATTTGAATTTAATGTTTACTAAAATAAAGATAGGTAGTGTTGTAAGGGTTTGAGTTCCTATTACCACGCCTCTGCCGCCGCAGGAGATGCTCTGGGCATCGAGAGGCACAGGACGACTCCTGGTCACTGTAAGTGGGGGACTGCAATAGGTAGCTCACCGTCCAATAAGAACCACCGAGTTCGAATCGACGATGCAAAGTGCGTCTCAAAGAGTTATCAGCATAAATTAACGGGGTTCGCTAGTGCCGATGCCTGCTAGGGACGCCGGATTGATCTTGAACTAAAGGAAACACGTAGATTTTAGTCAGTAAAAGTCTGATACTACTCCCGCTCCCGGTGTGGGAGAAGTTATTTGATTTTGATGATATCGTAAGTACGTCTACAAAGGGGTATTAGTTTCTGTTAAAAAATTAACGCCAGTTTGTGTTATATAGTGGAGTTGCAGTGATTATGCAACTCCGCATTATGCACTGCTGCTGGTTATAGGTCAACACTTATAACCAGACCGGGAAGACAAAACCGGGAAGTATGTCAGGAAAAGGGTAGCCTTTTCCTGACATACTTCCTGGTTTTGTGCCTCCTTCATTCAGGTGTTTCTCGCGACTTAGGCCGCGTTCCCACTATGTCGTAACGGTTAATTTATCGTCGGATGACTATCGTCTTTAACTTTTCCCATTATAAGAACTGTTGGTCGTGGCCACGACAGATAGTTGCAACAACGACACATGATTTCTCATCACGGTTTAGTCTTGGCAATTTTTTAACGTTTTACGACAGTCGTGCTAGCAGTTCCCACTATCACCGCAAAATAGTCGTTGACGACAGTTAATCGTTTCGTCCTATATGTGAACACCTCCATTTAAATATATAAGCCACGACACTTAAATCTAACGATTATATGTCTTCACGACAAAGCGGTAACGCGGCCTTACACGATATCGTCAAACCAGCACGCTTTCGGACAGCCCTTGTTAGTTATTACCAATTTATACCCACCATAATCACGATTGATGATTGAGATTAGTAACAAAAAAACTAGGCAAGTGCGAGTTGGACTCGCGCCCTGAGGGTTCCATACAAACTTACCTACTCGTACGTAAAAAGTTCAATTCCCGAATGGAGTCTCGAAGATTTTTCCGAATCACATTTTTTTTTTGTTGAGGCGTAACGACTAATTTACAGCTTTCAGATTTATTCCTATACCTGTGCTATAATATCTTGCTTTATGCGAAAATTCAGGATTCTGTGTCAACGGGAAGTACCCTATGAATTTTTATTTCCTCGAGAGCGTCGAAATATACGTTTTTTGAGATATAAACGGCCGTATCTTTTTTTTCATTAACTTAGAATTTTTTTTTTCACAGCTTCGAAAGACTGCAAACTTGAGTTGGTGGTTTTAATTTCAACTCAATACCTCCACGCGTTCCCGAGATAATGGGTCTTGACAGACAGGCACACGGACGGACAACAAAGTGATCCTATAAGGGTTCCGTGTTTTCCATTTGAGGTACGGAATCCTAAAAAATTATAATTATTTGCAACTAGCTGTTGCCCGCGACTTCGTCTACGTTATGTTGGTAAAACTGTACAATCATTCTGTGCTTGCAATTCATTCTGAAAGCATCGTAATTATTTATTGTACTTTCACATAAAACTGTTATAGGTAAAAACGCAAATTACCTTCAGGATACATGTTATGTACTCGTCCAGATCCAGATGTATGAACGTCAATGAATAGAAAGAGTATGTAAGGGTCGTAGCAGTTGGCATTTCTGCCTACCCCAAGGGATAAGGCACTAGTTTATGTATGTTTCTGGTTTATATTCCGGTAAAACAACATTGTCACAGTAAGCACGTCACAATCGCAGCGGTAATGCCTGTCTTTGAGGAGTGGCTACAGAGGCGTCACGGCATCCTCTCTTTGTGCAGGACTCGCCGGATGTGGGTGTTTCGGGAGGTATCTGTATCGAATTCAGCGAAAAGAAACACTCGAGTCTCACCATTGTGAGGATCGCCCGGAGAATACGATGGAACTTACGGTGGAAGTCAGTCCCGCTTGGTAGGAGCGCCGGCGCCGCTGTGTCCTCATAGAGGCGATTAGTGGAAAAAATGCCAACCAGTAGCCTCCTTCAGTGAAGCACTACGATCGAAGAATGTGGCTGAAACTATGAAGGATGATGAGGGAAGTGATGCTCCAGGTGTTGAAAGCCGCAGGGCGATTGCGGTGGAGCCATCCGGTCATCTGGTCAAAGCAATCCTGAATCGACGGCGCGTAGTAATCTACGCGCGACTCATAATGATGTCAGCAAATGGATAGGGCCCTCTAGGGCCAATGTCTGCTAAGGCTGCGAGATTGTTCGAAAGAGTTACCTCCTGTAAAATTTTCGCCTCAATAATGTTTCACTGAAGAGTTTAAGCCGTCAGACAGCTTTGGTAGAGGTAAACGAAGGAACATAATCGGGACACCGACCTTCAGCTGGATAACGTTTGCACTGATGGTGCAAAGCCAAAAAGCCAGTAAATCAAAAAATTACCATCATCATCAACTATCTTCCTCCACAACAGTACTTATGAAGAATTTGCGAGAGCATGCTTGAATTGATTGTTGCAGCTTGATCATTTGGGGCGTAAAAATTACTTGTTCATTTACCTAGGATTTTTTGGTGTGTATTTGACTGACGTCCTCGTATATCAGACAAATGTTATTCCATAGTGGGAACTACCCTATGAAGAGTCTCCAACTTTTGAATGAATTTCGGTGAAATCTTGAACGCGTGTATCCCTGTCCAATCGCACTCGCATATTGATGGCCAAACCGAAAGGTCACTGACGCCGGTTGCCTCTATGAAGACACGGCGGTTCACCCAAGCAGGATAGACCTCCACCGCATGCTACAACGGGTCCTCCGGGCGATTTGTAAAATGGTAATATCAGAGTACTTCCAACCTAATCCGGAACAGAAACCGCGTGAAACACCCTCAACAGTCCTGAGCTTGTGTATCCATAAAACAATTAAATTCTGGTAAACAAATGTAGCAGCCGATTAGTGTTATCCCTGAGACTGGCCTCCCTCAGAGGGTGGTTCCAGTGTTGGTCACCACTCACTGCAAGGAGGTAACGTACGGATGTCGACGTAAGGCTGCAAGGAATCTGAGATACATCATACGTTGTCGAACTGTGATCAGGAACGCAAACCTTTCGACCCAGTTTTATATGAAGCAGTGACTGCTAATAATAAAACACACCATTATTAGGCCGCAAGGTGCCATCATCCCGGAGGACACAGTGGAGCACACAGAGGTGTGTGTTGTCCTCGTGGAGGCAATCGGCGTCAGTCACCTCTCGCACCGGGCCTTGTGACTTTGGCCTATGGTCCAGAGCGAGGAGGAATGGCAGGCGGTCGCCTCCTTTTGCAAAGCCGTAATGCTAGTGAAGGAGGAGGCCGCACGCGTGAGGGAACGAACGTCCTCACGCCGAGCCGAGATTCTGACCCCGACGACCAGCCACGGTAGACGCGGGCTCGCGGACATCCAGCAATCGGTCGTCCACAGCCGTCCGGCCGTCCGGTAATTGACCGGACCGAGCCCAGTCGTCAACAGCGCGTAGTGATCCACGCGCTCCTCAAAGAGATGTCGCAAAGGGCAACTGAAGGACACAGGTGTGGTTTTAGTCAAGGACACAGGTGTGGGAGAAGTCATTGGAAGACTTCCACCCTTAAAAAAGAAAAATAAAGGTGCCATCATTATCATTATCATTTCAGCCGAAAGACGTCCACTGTTGGACATAGGCCTCCCCAAGTGTCACCATAATTACCGGTCCTGTGCGTCTCGCATCCATCGGATTCCCGCGACCCTCACCAGGTCATCGGTCCACCTGGGGGCCTTCCAACGCAAGGTGCCATGCTACCCCTTCCGAAAATTTGGCCATATTATTTTAAAGTCAATAATTAAATACATATAAGTATTTACTTTTATCGCCTTTGGTTGGTATCCCTTGAATAATCACGGTCAATTAGTTTGTTACAACCACGGGGAAAAAAGCATTAGGATTAAAAATGTCTCCGTCTAACTCCAGTTTAATCATAACGGTTTTCGTCCAATTTTAAACAATAAAACTGTCTGCAAACTTGGGCGATGGTCATTCTTCCGCCACTCAGAAAATTACGTAAAATACACAATGCCATCTATCAAATATGACGTTCAACTATCATTGTCATCATTATTTCTACTTTCAGTCTTTAGATGGCGTTGCGAGTATCTGAATTGCGTGTGGTGCCATATTTACATTTTAGTACGTGATTTTACTCGCCGCTTTGATTTTATTATGTGTTTTGATTAATTTTTACAAAATATTTAGAAGATATCGAATAGAAATGTCAATTTTATTTTGAAAAAATGGTAAAAGTTATTTTATTACAAAAAAGAAGATAAAATAATGACAAAATTTTTAACTGTAGCTGGGGATCGAACGTGGCAAATGTCGTTCAATGTCGACATTTTGGATTATTGCTCACCCCCCATAGCAAATAGCGTGATAATATGTAGCCTAACAGTTGATCCGGCCTATAAGGATTATGTATGCAAAATTTGAACAGGATTGGTTCAGTAGTTTTTTCGCCAACTAATACCAACGCTCCACCATTTTACTGTTTTATTATATGTATAGATAACACAGGATTCTACGGAATACTATTTTCTCTAATTGTTTTTATCTACCTACTTGCTTTTGTCTACGACTTCGTTCACGTGAATGTCGCATGTCGGTTGTAACAAACTCAAAATTTAAGTCGAAGCCAAATAAAAAGTAGTCTATGTCCTTCATTGGGGTTAAAGGTTACTTTGTACTAGATTTTATGAAAATCGGTTCAATATTTTAACCACATAAGCGTAACAGACCGACAGATATTTATGATATTATTATGGTTAAAAATTATTCCTATTCACCATTAAAAAACAACGAAACATGAATAAAACAGTTCAATCGATCTAATATCGCTAATAATATTTTGTAAACTGAATAATTTTCCGTTTACGGCATATCTCGCTGCTCAAATTACAAACACGACAAAGCAAGCCGTATCCTCGTGTCGAACCCTGGCTATCCCGTATTACTCGAACCTCTATAAATCATAATTTACTATATCTTGATCGTATCTCGGATAAAATGCTTGGAACAGGTATTAGCTATCAAGCGAAGAGATTCTGAAGACGTGATGAGTATATATTACGGGCAGGAAACATGTTTACCTTCTCTGCTTTCGCATGTCTGTTTATTGGCAATTAGTTCGATTTACGAACCGAATTGTGGTTTCGCGAACGGTTTTCGAATTCCCTCCTAATGAGGAGGACTCGAGATGCACTGTTTTGCATTGAATCTGTCTGCTATGATTTCAAAGCCTGAATAGATTGAATATGTTTGACATGTCATTGTCATTTATCATATTGCATGTTCTACCACAGTCAAGCCTTTTAAAAAGATTGTTTTGTATATTTTATACTGCCGTAATATTAATGGCTTTGTCTCGTTGATTGACATAGAGTCAACCGTTTCACTTTAAAATAAACGCATTGTTTGTTTCAAATTGATATTTACCAACGTTTAACTAAACTTCAATTTCATTACGTCATTTTGTTAAGCAATAATAATTTAGATTTACATTAATTATAATTTGGAAATCACGGTACAATTTTGTAGGACGTTTTCTGTCATTATTTTGTTTTCAACATTTTTGTATTGTAATACAAAAATGCGACACGACGAACGTAAATCTGAACTTTTTTAGCGTTTTCAGACGAAAATCGCTGAACTAATTATGATGAACTTTAATATAGAGAAAGATTGGCCCATTGCTATGTTGGGAAATCATCAAATCATCGCTCTAGATGGTGAAGGAGAGTCAGATTTTTACTGATTAATTAAACCCATCCATTTTCCTTCAGTGGGTAGTTCCAGTGCGCTTCAAAAGCCATTGTTCTCATAATTTTAATTTTTATACATTGATTTCATTGCGCTCCAAGAAATTTTAAGTAGAGTCAGCTTAAAAAGCAAACCATAAGTTGTTTGTTATACACAATCGGAAATATCGGTAGTATTTTTTTAAAACTTATTTTGGAGTGCAGTGGAACTACCCCCTTCAGTTGCCCTTTGCGTTCCTGGGCCGCGGTAACCAGATAGATTAGACCTTGAAGAAGGGCATAATATTATGATGACTTTTAATTCGGGAATATGTTCGGGAATATCATGCGAGTGAAACTATTGGTAGAAGGTAATATTAGTAAAGAGGCTACTTGGTGATCCAGATTTGGTTAACACCAATCTACAAAGCCTGGAGCACAGGCGTAGGGTAGCCAGCCTTTCGGTATTTTACAGGATGTATTTTGGAGAGTGTACGCAGGAATTAAATGACTTAATTCCGCTATCATCTTTAAACCATCGGACAACCCGACGTACGGGGAGTGTTCACCCTTACGTTGGTAACACCTCTTTTTTTTTAGGTGGGAAAATCATCTAATGACAAATCTCGCCCTTGGGCGGAGCGAGAGATAGTGTCAGACTTTCACTGACTAAAAACCCATTCCTGTTCCTTCTTTGCCTTAATCCCGGGGCCCCGGTTTCACTTTCACATTACCCGTGGCCCCAGAAGGCTTCGACCGTGCTGGGCCCCTACGATTTGCTGACATCTCCTTGAGGCGCGCGTGGAACAGCACGCGCCGTCGACGACTTGGGCTCGGTCCGGACGGTTACCGGACGGTCGGACGGCGAGCCACCCATTGCTCGCCGTCCGCAAGCCTGCGCCTACGATGGCCGGAAATCGGGATCGGAATCCCGGCGGCGATTGGGGCGTGAGGACCGTTGCCTCACGCGATCGGCCGCCTCCTTTGCTAGCATTACTGCTTCGCAGAAGGAGGCGACCGCTTGCCACTCCTCCTCGCTCCGGACCATGGCCTGTACCAAGGCCGGGCGCGAGAGATCGCCGTCGCCGATCGCCCCCACGAGGACACGGCGTTGCTCAGCCCAAGCGGGACACACCTCCACCGTGTGCTCCACCGTGTCCTCCGGGCGGTCCACACAATGGCGGCACCCAAGCATTTCTTCCGCACGAATTCAGTGCAGGAACCTCCCGAACTTACCACGTCCGGTGAGGACCTGCGTTATGCGGAAGGTAAGGATGCCATGTGGTCTTTCCAGCCACTCCTCAAAGAGGGGACTTACCGCCATAATTGTGGCGTGCCCATGGTAGCACCTCTACGGTCCGGACTAAGTGTTTCCTCTCGTCGTTTATACTGCGTACATCGAAGGATTGGAACAATTTGCCTGCAGCGGTCTTCCCGTCTGCGTATAATTTAGGTGCCTTCAAGGCTAGAGTGAATAGGCTCTTAATAAACTAGTGCGATTCACCATCAACGATTGCATCACTGCTTACCATTAGGTGGGATCACAGTCAAGGACTAGTTTATATTATGAGCCTTTACAAATACCATTCGTTACTTTACTGCACTATGAAGCGATAAATTATGAACAGGAAGACATGTTTTCATGTGCATTGACTACAATATTAATTTCAGGAATATTATTAACGAATTTTTTTACAAATCTGGAATTTATGGAGTACAGATTTTAAACTGGCATATTTCATCGACGTTTTTGTTTTAAATCAATCCTTATTTATATTGTGGTAGAAAAATAAAGTACTATATTGTGTTTTATGAGCTTTACATATAAAATATTGGACTCATAATTATTTTATTATACTTTGTTCATTAACATGGTGATTGATATTTATGATTAAGGGTGTTTCGTTATTTTTTTAATGGGTTGTTGAGGTGTACAAGAGTGTAGAATACCTACTGGCTTACAACAGGTTAGTTTTTTTTGGTGCGAAGTCATCAAGCAACTCCATCGATCTATAATAATATTGAATTTATTATTAAAGGTAGATGAATAATTGTTTTGTAAGAGCAGTGGTGGCCGAGTGGTAACAGCCCCGACTTACGAGTTGTAAGTCCCGGGTTCAAACCCAGCCAGGCGCATTACTTTGCGTAATTTATTTCATCACCACTGCTCTCAAAAACGGTGAAGGAAAAAATCGTGAGGAAACCGGCATGTCCTAGAACCAAAAATTCGAAGACAATTGACATCCACCAACCCGCTTTGGGCACGCGTAGTGGATTATGGCTTATTCTTTCTCCTACAGAGGCCTGAGTCCCAGCAGTGAGAACATTATAAGGCTGATTAAGCTATGCTATTATACTACGCTATAAATTGTTTTGTTACACCCACTCCTTCCTCATTCATTCTGTATCTTCATCTAACCTTTTTTGAATCGAACACAGTTCATCAATCACACTCACCGTATTTTAGTACCGCCATCTTTATTCAGATGGGTAACCAGTGTAAACAAGCCATAAAGGCAGGTCATGCGTGTATCGGGTGAGATTCCTACGCGACCCTACGTGCTCCTTTGTGGTACTATGTTGAGTTAGCGGGTCACCGGCTTCGTTTGCTAGTGCTGTCGCGGTGGGTATTGGTTTTATGTTGTGAGTTTACCTACAGTCTGAATAAAGGGTTGTTACTACTAACAATCAACCTTACAATATAGATCTACGTCTATATGCTATCATTCGGAAGAACCTAGCATCTTTGGCGGCTAGAAACGGGACCACCTGCAACTGCATTTTAAAAACAGTCGCGGATTGTATGCTTTGCCGCTTTTTTAAGCATTTCGTGGAGAGTCAATAACTAATTTTTTTACTTGGTCATCCAAGTATGAAACTTAGTTATTGTCTGTGCTAAGTCCTTGAAATAGTATAAACTGAATATGGTAATATCCCTAGGTTTAAAGTAATTTTACTAAGTGTCGCCGCTCATGGCCATATGCCACAACCACAAACGCTGCCGCGAGAAGCTAGAAGCGGCCACAAGCCACTTGTGGCCGGTGGGTGTTACTTTTTTTAACTCATACGCGTAGTATCGTAATGGTCTCTGACAAAGAAGGTTTAAAAGCGCGAGTGGCGTGTAACGGTGTTTTTTATCGGCGTTTAGTGGCCAGTACGAGCCACAAGAAGCGAGCAGCCCGGCGATTTGAAGCATGTGGTGGCCACCGGCGTCAACCATGTGCGGCGAATCCATATAAAATGTATGAAACCTACAGGAAATATGGTTTTGGCGGTGGCAGCGTTTTGTGGTTGTGGCCGGTGGCCCGTGAGCGGCGAAACAGTGTTTGTGAGCAACAAAAACACTCAATGTTAGGGGGGAACATTTAGTGTTTTTGTTGTTCGAGAATTAAAACTAATAAAAATAATATGTCGTAAAATATTAAATTCAAAACATTAGATTAAACATAAGGTACATACAGTGATTTTTAAAAGAGCGATACAATATAGAAATTAATTACATAAAACCGTCCAACCACGAGTCAGACCAAATGAAAGCGGCATAACAGTCAGGGCCACTAACCACTAGACCAACAGGCCAGATTAACCACGATACGTCCCTTTGGATAGCCTAATATAAAAATTATTTGATCTATTGAATCTCGTAGATTTAGGGATCAATTGATTCGTTATCCAAACGTAAATCATCCAAAATGAAATAGCATCTCAATTTAAAATGGATATGGAGCACTGGTATGGGCGCAGTCGCTGCAAAAGCGACCGGCGGCCAAGCTGAACGCATCTCTGGGGGTCATGGCCATCCGGATGGTGCGGGGATACCGCAAGGTTTCCCGCGAAGCGGCGAGTCTCTTCGCTGGCCTGCCACCATGGGAACTGCAAGCAACAGTCCTTGCACGCATGCACGATTTGCGCATGAAAATGCATCGCCGCGACCAGGGTGAAACTCCGCAGCCGTGTCGAGTCGCGGCATGGTGGACAGAGTTCCGGCGGGATCTCATGGTGGAATGGCGAGAGCGACTATCGCAACCCAGTGCTGGTTACGCCATCATTATGGTAGTAAGTCCCCTCTTTGAGGAGTGGCTGGAAGGAAAACACGGCGTCAATGACGCAGGTTCTCACCGGGCAAGTTCGGGATGTCTCTGCATCGGATTCGTGTGGAAGAAACACCTTTGTATCACCATAGTGTGGACCACCTGGAGGACATGGTGGAGCATACGGTAGAGGTGACTACCGCCGTATCCTCGTGGGGGCGATCGACCGCAACGACCGCTCGCGCCGGGTCCTGGTACAGGCCGTGGTCCGGAACGAGGAGAAATGGCAGACGGTCGCCTCCTTCTACGAAAGCAATAATGCTAAGCGGGGCTCACCTCCAGCGTATGAAAGAAAAGAAAAAGAAAAAAGAAAGAAAAAGAATTTATTTGGTACAGCACAAGGCACAAACGCAATATAGGTAAACACGAAACAAAAATAAAAACAAGAAGCAAAAAAATGTAGTTGTGTGCCTCACGGCTGCACCAAAATAGGTCCAGTTCAGCATGAATGTCAGACAACTAGTGCCTGACGCTGGTTTTCAACTGAACCTGTGGTTGTGACGCAACGGACGTAAAACAGTTGCTCCACCGTGTCCTCCGGGCGGTCCACACAATGGTGTCACCCGGGTGTTTTTTTTGCCCGAATCAGGTGTAGGAACCTCCCGATGTCACCAATTAAATCCAGATCTTAGATATTGATCACTTCATGATATGGCCAAGTAAAACTGGCCAGATCGTGACGCAAAGAGTTGTATAGTCATTGCCATGACGTGTTAAAATGTCGAGCGTGCAAGCGAGAGAGAGAGATGGAGCCATACATGCTATATAGCTCCATCCCTTTAACAGTTCAGTTTAGGTCGTCAAGTAGATTGCGTTAAGAGGTCGTGGTAGGGCCTCAGGTAATATCATGCATTCAACAATTACAAGTGGTGATGACCTATTTGCAGAAGAAAAAACTGGGCAAGTGAGAGTCGGACTCGCGCACTGAGGGTTCCATACAAACTTACCTATGAAAACCGCAAAAAAAGTTTTATTTTTGTGACTTAACTACAAATTTACAGTTTTCAGTTTTTTTCCTATACATATGCTATGAGACCTTGCTTCGTGCCAAATTTCAGGTTTCTAGGTCAATGGAAAGTACCTACCGAATCAAATTTTGATTCCCTTAAGAGTGTCGAAATATACGTTTTTTTGTGACATAAACGGTCATATCTTTTTTTTTCGTTAACTCAAAAGTTTGATTTTTTCACAGCTTCAAGGGTCCACTGACCTGAGTATACGGTTTTAATTTCAACTCGATAACTCCCCGCGTTCCAAAGATAAAGGGTCTTGACTGACAGATAGACAGACAGACAGACCGACAGACGGACAACAAAGTGATCCTATAAGAGTTCCGTTTTTTCCTTTTGACGTACGGAACCCTGAAAACGGACACGACTGTAGTTAAATCCAGGAAGATATCCCATGAGTTTCGTAATCTATTCGTTAATTTTCTCTCCCAAAGACAAAAGTTCACAAACCGTATTACTCTCATGAAGGATTATGACGTCAGAAATAGGTATTTCATTAAATCTCTCCACAATAACTCATGCTCATTAAGCCATTGAGATCATTGTTGGCATCAGTGCCTTTTGTGACTCCGGATTCTAAAAGGGTCAAATACTTATGTAGTATGAAGAATAATTTACACATACCTTGTACCTACATACAATGCTCTCTTACCTCAATATAGCTATTAATTTAAAGTCATGGTGTCCCTTTATTAATTAACGTATACGGGTACTTTCGGGACACGGTAATTCCCGGATTACCTGAGTTTCAATTTACACGTTACAGCTAATTTACTCTCGCTTCACTCGACAACGGCGGCGGCGGCGGCCATATTGTGCGTTGAAAGGCTCTCGGTACGGTAACGCTTTATATTAAAAGTTAGCTGGATTAAGTGTCATTATTTAGTGCTGCTGAAAGCCTAGCGTTGTCAGTTTTACAGTATGTGTTTTATCTTTAATGCATTTCGCTATTTTGATTGGATTGTAAAAAAATCAGATTGTAAGGATTTTTTTGCGTAGAGCTGGGGATTTACAGATGTTGTTTTCATTTCAGTGACGAAATTGAAAATGAATGTTGCAACGTTAATCCATCAAGTTAAAAACAACACAATTTAAGCGCCCTGTAAACGATTGAATTTGTTGGTCAAACTTCACGTTTTCATCAAACAATAGCTTAAACGATCAAACCAAGAGTTAATTGTTTATCCGTAATGCTACTCAGCGTATTATTTTCTACCCTGTTGGGCTGTTTACTGGGTCTAGCATAGTCCTCATGGACTACGCTAGACCCAGTGAACAGAGATTCTCAATCGTCTTGGGGTCATTCCCAAGACGATTGAGAATCTGAGATATTGTTTGACAAACATTGATCAAATTTGTTCATCAAACTCAACATCAATCAAGATTTTCATCAAATGTGACCAACACGTAGACTGTTTGACAAACGTGTCAAACAAAGCTGCATACTATCAAATAATTTGACAAATATGCAGAATTTGACACACAATGTGATCGTTTACAGGGCGCTTTACAATACAAGCAAAAGAAAAGTTAGATGACGATACAAGTTAGAAACTGATCAAGTGCGAGTCGGACTCGCGAAGTCGGACATATTAAGAGCATTCATCCGTTAAAACCACGCAGAAGCCAAAATCAATGATTTCCGACGGAAAATATAACAATAATGTGCACTACAATACAATTAATTATTTAGTATCACTGTAGAATAGAAAGACTAAAAATCTGAAAGACCTCGGCCGGTACAAAGCGCTGACGCGATTTCGCGCCTATTATATAGTGATATTAAATAATAAATTGTAGTTTAAACAAATAAGTTATTAAAAAAATTATTGTACCATGTCATAGATCGTAAATGCGTTCAATTAATAAGTCTAAAAAAAAACAAAAATGCCTCATATATTATCCTAAACTAACACGTTTAATATCTCCAAAAACGGCTAAAAATGACAGTTTTGAGATTACTTTTCTTTAATGAAAACTTACAGCAATCGTGTTTTTTTATGGGCCATGTACTAGTCAATGTTATCTTTTTTTTTTAAGTAAAATGTTGTAAGTTTACTATACACGGTTTAACTACTATCTCGCATCTGCGTAGACCCGACGGTCTACGCAGATGCGAGATAGTAGTTAAACCGCTAGTTTTAAAAACGGCTTGGATAAGAACTGTTCTAATGGGAAAACTATACGATCATTTGAAAATGTTTTTGGAACGTACACTAGATTATGAAATTCCCAATAATATGACGTCAATATCTTATCTAGAAATTAAACACATTATTGTTATATTGTCCGTCGGAAATCATTGATTTTGGCTTCTGCGTAGTTTTAACGGATGTATGCTCTTAAAGTCGAGCCAAAAACACCGTCAAAATAACGTTTCTTGTACGGGGACACCTTTAAATTTTTTATTTTATTGTTTGTTGTTGTAGCGGTAATAGAAATACACATTCTGTGAAAATTGCGACTCACTACCTTTTATCGTTTATGAGATACAGCCTGCTGACTAACGGACGGACAGACAGACGGCCGGATGGAAGGACAGCGGAGGAAAACTAGATAGTCGGTTAGACTTTTCCAATTCTCCTATTTTGCAGTCAGTCCGGGGTGGTTTTAGTGAGGTAAAAATCCCACACTCCCCGGACTTATCCCCAAAGTCCGGGCGCCTTTGGAAGGTTTCCCCGCGAAAAAAAAAAAAAAAGTCTCTGAAAGTATAGCCACAGGCGCGCTCGGCTATCCCCCGGTCTACCTGTCACGAAGCTGCCAGTTAACTCATCAAGTGTCACCACGGCTACCGATGGGGAGATAATTGGATCTGATATTTACGCTGAAACGTAGTACTTGGAAATTGAAGTTGAATTTTTCTTTGGTCCAGTAGTATAGTGATACTGAATGAATACTGAAAATCAATTAATGTTTAAATAAATGATTGGGGATTCGGTTGTGTTCATAACTAATCTTAATGAAAAGCTGATATATCAATCTTTTTAATCTCACTATAACTCCATTCGCAATAAAATTAGACATATTAACAAATCTTTTTTACTGCCCGTTCAACCAATTTTGACAATTTTCTATTCCGTAAATATATTATAAGGATGGTATTAAAAGCCAAAAAGTGGTTCCAATACCAACTATTTAATACAGCCACCATTTGTCATGCGACCAACGCAATAAAAGTCAAAATTGGTTGAACGGACAGTAATAAAGGTTTGTTTAAATGTGTAATCATATTGTGAATGGAGTATATATTGACAAGATTGATACGACATTTGTCAAGATTGATACATCTCTGAACCTATTTATCAGCCTCATTTTTAGTCTTTAACAGCTTCTCATTACGATTGATTATGAATACAACCGAGCATCCAATCATTTATTCAAATATTCATTGTTATTCAGTATTCATTCGGCTTTGAAATGCGATATTGACCTAAATACGATGGTATTTAGCTATTTGCGCAATGTATGTGAGATTTCTATGATGAAAAATTTTTGAATGTAACACATTCAAAATTTTGTTTGTTATAAAGTAGGTACTTATCCAGGATGTTTTTTTTTTACCGACAATCGCTTATCTCCACGAAATGTAATGTACGAGTAAATATAAAATTTACTTTTTTAAACTGTGCTCCACACTAGGAATTACTCCTGTATCGTGGGTGCGTTCACACACACATAAACTCACATATACAAGACACACAAACTGGAACAACTATCTGTAAGCTATAAAAACATTTGTTCCGTTCGGGAATCAAACCCGTGACACGCAGTGCAGTAATCAATCACTCAACTACTGCGCCAAACGTGTCGACAAATTGTGTGACAGAGTGGACGAAATACACCTCCGTAACACATTTCTGCACTGTTCTATTTTCGGCAATTCAGTCATCATCATCATCATTATTTCAGCCTGCTGGACATAGGACATATCCTTCCCTAAATGTCACCACAATGAACGGTCCTGTGCGTCTCGCAACCATCGGATTCCCGCAACCTTCACCAGGTCATCGGTCCACCTTGTAGGGGGCCTTCCAACACTGCGTCTTCCGGTACGCGGTCGCCACTCCAGAACCTTTCGGCCCCAACGGCCATCTGTTCTGCGAGCATTGTCACTTAAGTTTGGCAATTCTTCGTGCAATTCAGTACTTTTATTAAAATAAAACTTTTAATATTTTAAAGTGCTACAACTTAGTCCGCCCACGATGAAGAGAGGAAAATAAGAACACAATACACAACAATTTCGCCGACTTGCATCCAGAAAACCGAGTTCCAAACTCCAACATATCAATCTCTGTAACTTAGGAGACTAAGTACCTGTCAGAAGCACATCTCAATAGTTTAAAACGCATTACAATCTGTCTATCATTGTCTAAGTGATGGATCCTTGCATAATATCCCTTTTGAAGTGACATTCATTACCGCGCGTACTCGGGCGACTGGATACGACATTTGTCTAGGGTGGGTATCTAGTAAACTCGAAGTAATCTACCATTTGTAACCGTCTGCAAGCTTCCTTCTCTGTTCCAAGACAAATTGTTCGAGTGAGGGTGGCTGGTTGACCTCAGACTTGTGTCAATGTTATATATACGTAGGTATAGAAACCTACCTTTCGACTTCTGTTTTAAGAGGCGGTTGTAGTATTTTGTTGGTACTGGCCCGGGTCTATGTTGACTTCGTGGCCCCGTAATAGCGATTTTATTTTTATAAAAAAAAATATGTAACAATTCAAGATTTTTGTTTTTACAGACTCTTAAAAAACAGTTTTATTGTCTTATTAAACTGTCTTATATTTCCATGACGTAATCTTGTAATATACACGTTTGAAATCGAAATTTAGGGTAAGATTCGTGATATTTTTTTTACCGAGCCATCTAATTTGTATCATGTTTTGATTTTTACCCAGCGTTCATGGGTCTATACCCAGGGCATATGGTCAAATAAAATAAAATAATTTTTCATGGTGTTCTCTTTTATATTTGTGGATTTCCAGAGGTTCAATAAAAGGTTAAAATTAGTACAACCTCGCCTTAATGACATCATTACACATGTAAACATTTAAAGATGAGTACGCATTTCCAATATAGACGTATTGGGCGCTTTTTTGTCAATACGTAAAAAGTACATAATTGGATTTGAATATTTAATGAAGTACTCTATATAATCTTTTTATATTTAAATACTTTGAAGGTTTGTTATTTTTGATCTAAGCATTTGAGGGAGGTTGTTTTTGATTTACAGGAAATTTAATAATAAAGGTTCTTATAGCTATCACAAAGGCTTCTTTTGCTTTCATGTGATGGGGAATTATATCGGGTAATGATTTGGGCCTATTAATAAGCTATGTTTGTGTGTTTAAGAGCACCCAACCCGTTATACATTTCCATACGACCGCTCTTACGTGATTATGACGTTATTACACATCTTTCTCTAGATGTTTTGGAAACAAAGGTATCTTGTGGATATTTTCTAGGTTTTTATTGAAATTTAATCAATAGAAACCGAGATTCTGAATGACCAATTTTTTTCTAAAAACTTTTAGCTTTGCAATAAAACATGTAAGTGACGGAATTACCGAATCCCAACAGAATCTTCAGGCGTTATCTCTCTTTTTTCGTGTTTTCTCTTTATCAAACATTACTTTAAATTGTGTTGGATGAAAAAATAAACTTTTATACCATGGTCGCGTTGACGATAGACATATTGGGACGGGCCCTCTTGAGAAAATGTCATTTTTAATTAGTAACCTAGACAGGTTGTACTGTCGTATTTATATTTCTACGACGTTTTCGTACGTACCGGTAAAGCAGAAGGAACGATCGTGCAGCATTTCGTTCGCAAAATTTTGATTAGATAGCGATTGTTTAGTTTCTGTAAATATATAACACCCCAGTAAAACTCAATCAGTAGCTTTTAAATATAGAGTACGAAGTTTGTCATAGCTTTGTACACTTGTTTATCACATACTAAAGCTGAAAGTTTGTATTTATGTGTCTACTGTCTACCTAAATGTTTGTTACTCGTTCACTTCAAACGGCTAAATGTATTTGGTATTTAGCGCAACGGTAGACCATGTTCTGGAATAGGATACTTATAAAAGTATACCGGTATGAACCGGTAATATGTTTCCTTGGGATAGTTTTTTGAAACCTCTACGGTCCGGACTAAGCGTTTCGCCTCGTCGTTTATACCGCGTACATCGAAGGAATGGAACAATTTGCCTGCTGCGGTCTTCCCATCCAATTATAATTTGGGTGTCTTCAAGGCTAGAGTGAATGGGCTCTTAATAAATTAGTGTGCCTTACCATCAACGATTGCATCACTGCTTATCATCAGATGGGATCGCAGTCAAGCACTAGTTTATATCAAATAAAAAAAATAAAAAATTGTCAATATTAAAGCGGGCGAAGTCGCTGACAGCGGCTAGTCCTTTATTATAAATTTTTGTAGCCTCCGATTCGGGGGTACTGCAACCCAGAGCATATCAGAGAAGGCTTACAGGCTTTTGTACATATTCACACAGTGGATTAAATTTTATAAATTGGATAAAAAATAAAAAGATTGTACCACTATTGTGTCAAATAAAATCCAGCTATTACAAACGATTTATTTTTAATAAAAAAATTAGTCAATCGAATCGGCTTTCATATAAATCCTCATGGTTTTTACTGTAAACGGATTAAATAAATCATTTTAAAAATCTGATCCAATTTGTTTGAGTTCGAGATTCATTCAATTCACATTGGGTGTTGTAGAATCTAAAGTGACTATGCATGTTTTGAAATTAATCGTGTAGGTGTAGAGAAGGGATTCTACATAATTTTTTTAGAGGAAGGAAATTATCACATAACTCCTCCCGCTCTGGGGGTAGCTACAGGATAAAGAAGCGACAAAAAATATATAACACACTTCGCGTGACCCAAGGGCTGGCTTTTACCTCGGTCAGAGATTAAGCATTGCCATACAACGTGGCAATGCCGCAAGCCTTTTGAGCACACTTCCAGTCGACAGCGATGCGGAGGAGTTTATGACGCCATATTTTAGTTAGGAGTAGCCTTTAGTGTATACATATAATTTTAATTAGTTAAGTGTTTTGTATATAATTTTGTTTATATACTAAACCTTAAAAAAGAAACTTAGAAGAATGTATGTCATCTTTGGAAAATTAAAGTCTTTTCTAAATGTAACACAAATTTTTGTAACTCATAATATGATTTAAAAAGATGTCCATTGAGTTTCTTGCACGTTCTTCTTCATAGAGATCAAGCCTTCGAACGAGCAATTTAATTTAGCTTCACTTAGAGGGCTGGCCGACATATTGACACTTCAAAAATACTTGTAAATGGTTTATTTGAAATATATGTATGCTTTTGATTTGATTTAAGAAAGTGTAAATTTCTTACTAACTAAAATCCACCCGTGTTTCTTCAGTTACCCTTTGCGTTTCAAGGCGGCGTTGACACTTTCGAACAATCCCGCTTGCCTGGGGATTCTATGTTCGTTCGTATTGCATGTAAATTAGTAATTTTACATTGCTCATTGAATGTGAAGTGTGGATTGTAAATGCTCTTTAATGACGTTTTATAAGTGCCCATCTATACATAATAAATTTGTTGAAGTTTTTAGTAGTGCCCGCTTCACGTAAAATCTATGAAATCGATGTAGATAACTTTTATACATTAAAATTGTAACGTGATATATTACTTAGACTTTGTTTCAAAGCAATTGGTTGACTATATCGAAAGATATATGAATTTAAATGTTCAAGAAGTAAAATATCACACCTTGACTGTTTGGCGGTACGAAGTTCGCCGGGTCGGCTAGTGTTAAATAAAAACATTTTGAATTTGGAATGGTTTATCATCACTATTTTCCTTGGCAGTGTACGGTAAATTCCAATCACAAAATTACAGAGCATAATATAAGATCCTTAGTGGTGGGTCTTACGGGTGCAGTGACGTGTTCGTTGTTAGGTTTGGAGGAAGGAAATTTGCAGAAACAGCTGGGATTACCTAAGTAAGATCGCATGTTACCTACATGAAACCCAATATAGACTTTTAGCACGAATACTCACATATAATTGAGTAGCACAGATGCAAATTTAAGTGTTTCAGAACCAATTTTGATGAATTAAGTAAATGGACACTTTTAATTTCAAAATAGGCTGAAAGGTTCTGGGAGGTTATGGCGACCATGTAGAGGGAGACGCGGTGTAAGAAGATCTCCCACAAAGTAGATCGATGACCTGATGAGTGAATTTTATGGATGCGCGACGCACAGCACCGGTCGTCGTGACGACACTCGAAACAGGCCTATGTCCAGCAGTGGACGTCTTTCGGCTGAAATGATGATGATAATTTCGGCTATGTGGGAAGAAAAAATAACTTTTAACTACTTCTTCTTCTCTTCTTTCTTCTATTTTTCTTCTCTGTTACTACTTCCTTTTTACTAGGTTCTTTTTCTTAACTTCTTTTTTGTTGTACAATATTTTGGTGTACAATAAAGTTTATTCTATTCTTTCTCGTACAATACGTTATCGTAACTATTTCAGAAATTGTTTCGAGAAAAAGCGAGAGCTGTACTTTATGTGGGCATTGCTTTTACACCAAAGTTGTTACAAAAACATATTACTGCAACATGTTTTGTTACTGATATTGTTACTAACATTTTATTGGTTTCGAACAACTGTCGTATAGTCGCAAGTGTTACATTCCACGAGTTTTTGCTTACTGTTTGTGGAGAATTTTATTAATAAAATAATTAAATATTTCGAGGCAAAAGTCTAAGTTAGATCTTAGAAAAACTTGAGGAGGTATGATAAACAAATACGAGAACTTGCTTACTGTTCATAGAAATTGAAGGAATGTCATGCACTAGTAACATTTTTTTTTTTGGACGGCCATTGGCATTTTAGATGTAAGAATGATTTATGATCGACTGACCACGAAAAATTTGTATCCGATAGATCGAGATAGACTCGTCCCTTTATTTTTTTACTTTATTTGAGGTGTAAAATCTCTCCCGCTCTGGTTCGAGGGTGAGGGAGTATCAGTTTGTACTGACTAAAACCCACCAGTGT
Source organism: Mythimna impura (assembly GCA_905147345.3). NCBI lineage: Eukaryota > Metazoa > Arthropoda > Insecta > Lepidoptera > Noctuidae > Mythimna > Mythimna impura. The sequence goes on along the minus strand of LR990356.1, from coordinate 12,346,090 downwards.
TCCTTCTGTTACCCTTTGCTTTTCCAAACACTACTGCAAGCATAAAAACCTGTATGTGAGCCATAAATAAATAACATTTGACTTTATACCTAATTCTTAAATTATTAAGCCTCTTTTACTACAATCAATTTGGCGTTTAAAAATATATATAAAACATTATTCTGTCTATGCCATTTTTAGCGATACGCAAAAACAAAAACGATGCTATTATTGATGATTCGCTTAGCGCTAAATGTATTAAGCAATTTGTGATGCAAGTGGCCCTAAAAATGTAATTTTTTGTGACTCTCCATAGTAGTTCTGAACTGTTTTTTTTTTAAGTGAGAAGTCTTCTAATGATTTCTCCCGTTCTAGGATGGAGTGGGAGGGTTTGCCTGTTAAACTTATACTGACTAAAACCACATCTATGTTTTTTCAGTTGCCCTTTGTGTTCTGGTACCACGAGTTTCTTTTTCAGAAGTTTTCCCATAGCCCCAACAGGCATCGACCCTGCTGGGTTCCTACGGTTTTGCTGACATCTTTTAGGCTCGCGCGTGAAACACGAAGCGCCGTCGACGACTCGAACTCGATCCTTACAGGACAAGCGGACGGTGAGCTTCCCATTGCTCGTCGTAGCCCGAGTTCTGTACTGATACGGTCATCATAAAGAAAGACGTCCACTATTGGACATAGGCCTCCCCCAAGCGTCGCGACAACGAACGATCCTGTGCGTCTCGCATCCACCGCACTCCCGCGACTCTCACCAGGTCGTCGGTCCACCTTGTGGGAGGCCTTCCAGCGCTGCGTTTACCGGTACGCGGTCCCCATCTAGAACCTTTCGGCCCCATCGACCATCCGTTCTACGAGCAATGTGCCTTGCCCAATGCCACTTTAGTTTGGCGACTGATACGGTATCATTTTAAAAATGGAATAAGTTTCTAAAAAATTCAACAACGCACCTTTTAACTATATTACATGCTAATTGAAAACGTTCTACTCAAGTTCCTGTAACAGTTATCTTCTAGAAGGTTCTACAACAAACCTTTTAGTGTCGTGCGCGTTGAGCTTCATGGATTATCTTGACGGAGTGACGTTTTATTGTTGCTAATAAAAGCCAGTGGAACGGAAGGTGTACAGGCACGCAGTAAAACTAATGTTTGCAATTAATCTAGGAATGCTTTCACGCGTTCTCGTTTAAGTTTTAGAACCACTTGTGTAATGCATGGTTTGCCAACCTTGGGTCCCGTGTAAGCGTGTCCCAAGGAGTTCGCGGGAAAATAGCTTTACAATATTTTTTCTTTATTACGTTAAAAAAAAAATCTTTTAACTGCATGTCTTGTATTTCCTATAATATTTCTGTTATATTTTCATGCGGACGGATCCCACACACAACCTATCTAAAGGTCTGCCTTTAAAAAAGGTTGAGAAAGGAATTTTCTTAAGGTGGGAAATCATCCAAAGACATCACCCGCTTTAGGCCTTTGCATTCTAGGATCACGAGTTTCACACGCGCTTTCGACGACTTGGTTTCGATCCGGACGATTACCGGACGTCCGTACGGCGAGCTACCTATTGCTCGTCGTCCGCATGCCCGCGCCTACTGTGGCTGGTAGTCGGGGTCGGGGTCACGGTGTCTGGGGCGTGATGATGTCAGTTCCCTCACGCTTGCGGCCGTCTCCTTCGCTAGCATTACTGCTTCGTAGACAGAAGCGACCGCCTGACATTCCTCCTCGCTCCGGAACATGGCCTGAACCAGGAGCCGGCGTTTTTTGAATGATGGCGACTAGAAATTAGTTCTTTAAAATTAGTTAATATTATCCTGAAAGTTGCACTCGACTAAACAGGGTATAAAGTCCCAGAAACATCTATTGAAAAGAGAGAATCCTCCGATCATACGGGTGTTATGTCTGGTCCAAGCAACTGCACATTAGTTAATTTCGGATTGTTGTATACAGGGTATCTTTGAAATTGACGCGCAAACGAATACCACGGATCCAGTACATGATTTTGGACCCCCCAGTGGTGGAATTTTTCGTCGGCTTTTTCCTAATTTAAAGAAAAATCTGTATTTTTTAAAATTTAAACTGTGTAAAATCGTTATTATAACCAACCCCGATGATATTTTTTTAGTAAAAATACAAAAAAAAAAATATTAAAAATTAATTAATTAAAAAGTCATCGGGGTAGATAAAATCGTTATTCTTATCAACTTCGATGACATTTTTAATATCAAAAGTAATTTATTTTTAATTTTAAAAGTATTTATTTTCACAAAAAAAATTTAGTATCGTTATTCTAACATTTTTTGTGAAAAAAATGAATAAACAAATAAAATCCTTATTTTATACAGTTTAAATTATAACATCTAAAATTTAAAAAAAAAATATGTATGTTTAAATATATATTTTTTTAAATAATACGTATATATATAATTATGTATTATTCTATCCTATCAGTGGTCACCCTGTATGTTTTAAACGCGGAGAGAACTCTGATATCGCGATGCGGATTTTGAGACCTTAGGATAACCTAATCAAGTCCTTAATCCTTAGAAAATTGCAAATCAAAGAAAATAAAAAATCTAGTAAATAGCATTTCCTTTCTCTCTAATGGTATGTATTACTTAATTTTATTTATTTTTCTATATATATATAATGGTATTTGTTCGATAGTTAGGTGAGATGATACCGTCAATCAAAACACAATTGAGTTTCTCTGTAATAAAAGAGTTATATTTGTTATTTACATGTTTGTTCGACACTAATTCCAAAATATAACATTAAATTAACTATAAAAACCTTACCTGTAATAAAAGAAACGTCATTTAATGCTTATAATTACAATATCAATTCTTATTTTCTAACTAACAAGTAATAGTTTTCACAATTGTTCTAACACGGCCACAGATACAATAAATGCCGGCGACATTGCGTTTGCTACCGTAATGGCGGTAGTAGCGCGGCCTGAATTCTAATTAAAGGAAATATATTTTCTTTACATCACCCCCCCTGGGAAAGCTAGTACTAATTAAATATTATAAAAGTCTAATAAGTAGTAAAAACATATTGTACTTTTCTATACTTCTTCGTCAAGTGCTGGTGCTGGAGCCAATTTCGAGATGTGGAAAAAGTTTGACTCTGGTTTTTTATGGCCAGTGTTGATCCTGTAAATGGTGTTTGACAATTTTTCCTCGATTCTGTAAGGTCCGATTCTTAATTCGTCCAGCTTTTTCCTATTCAGCTTGTTGCCATTGTCTACAAACACCATATCACCCACTTTGAAGTCGGACTGTTTACGATTTTTATCATAAATTGTCTTGTTGTAATTGTGAGACTGAAGTGTATTTGCTAGAGCTTTTTTTCTGTCTTGAATCCAATCGGTCTCTGTCTTCTTTGGTTTTAGCTCATTTGGCAAAATCGTAACATCGGTACCATTTAGTAGATACGTAGGAGCGTATCCAGTGACAGTATGCTCCGTTTCATTATATATTTTTACACAATTTTGTGCTATAGTTGTCCATGCTACTTTGGTATCTTTTTCGTTAATTTTGCATCTAATTTTATTTACCAATGTTTGATTTAATCGCTCATTTAAACCATTGGAAAAGGGTGAATTCACTGCAGTAAAAATGAGTGGAATATTATTATCTTCCAAATATTTTTTGAATTCCTTAGAATTAATACCTGGGTATTGATCTGAGAGAATCTTGCCAATATTATCAGTTTCTGCGGTGTTCTTTACTAATTTTATAAAATCATTTGCATTTTGTGTTTTAGATGTCAAAATAAATGCGTACCTCGTGAAATGATCTGATAGCAGGTGCAAGTACTTTTTTGTGGACCGGGAACCTCCAAAACCTCCAATTGTATCTATAGAACATATCTCAAAAGGTTTCGTGGCCGGGCCCAAGTGTGACATCATTCCAAATTTGTTTTGTTTTCTTGATTTGTTTTTTAAACATATTGTACAATTTTTACAGGTTTTTTTTATATTGTTTGTTAAGTTTTCTGCTGTATACAATGAACTTATTGTTTTTTGCATTTGATTTATTCCTAAATGACCTTGGTCTGTATGTATTCTTTTAATGAATTCTATGCTAAATTGTTCCGAGAGGATTATCTTATCTTTTTTTTTGAATTTTTTGTAATAAACATTGTGATCTGATTTTAGTTTTTCTTTTCTGCATTGTATATATTCATTTTGTTCTTGATCTTCTAAGATATCTTTTAGTTTTATTAAGTTTACCACTTTTAATTGTTCCTCCTGATTTTCATTGGCATCTAAAACTGGATTCCTGCTCAGGCAATCAGCTTCCAAGTTGTATCGTCCAGGAGAATATTTTATTTCAAAATCATACTGTGATAGGTAGTATGTTAAATCTCCTAGTTCTTCATCAGTTCTTGATTTTATGTTCATATTCTCCAACGGTTTGTGATCTGTGAAAACAATGAATTTTCTACCTATCAACAGATGTTGCCAATACTTTACACATTCTTTTATTGCTAGGCATTCCAAATATATAGCCTTCTTTCTTTTTTGCACTTCATTCAATTTTTTTGAGAAGTATGCTACAGGTTTTTCTTTCTTGTTTTCTTGCAGCTGTTTTAGGACGGCTCCCATTCCTAGTATACTAGCATCTGTGTATATATGTATAGGTAATTTTGGATCAAAAATAGTTAATATTGGTTGCGAACATAGTATTTTTTTCATTTCATCAAATGATTCTTGGCACGCTTTGGTCCAATCAAAGGCTTGTCCTTTTCTCAAAAGGTTATGCAATGGATCCAATTTTATTGCTATTTTTGGTACATATTTATGATAAAAATTTATTTTTCCTAAAAATTGTCTCACATTTTTTTGTGTTTTTGGTGTTGGAAAATTCTTAATTGATATCAAGTTGTCTTTAAGAGGACTAACTGAATTATTCTGTATTATGTGACCCAGATATTTAACCGAGTCAGCTGCAAAACTGCATTTTGAAAATTTAAGTCTTAATCCTTCACTTTTAATTGCTTGAAACAGCTGTGTTAAATGCTTGACATGATCAGAGAAAGTTTTGGAAAATATTAAAATGTCATCTATGTAATTTACTGTGAACTCTGCAAGTTTGTGTTTTCTTATAATGTTACACATTATTCTCTGAAATATTGCTGGCGAGGTTTTCAGACCAAATGGCAAACAAGTCCACTGGAAATGACCTTCTTGTGTGACAAATGCAGTTTTGTGCCTATCTGTGATACGTAGAGGTATCGACCAAAATGCAGAGTTTATGTCCAGTGTAGAGAAGTATTTACAATCCCTTGTTTTGATCATTAGATCCTCAATAAGAGGAAACGGTTGTGATTGTGGCACAACAATTTTGTTTAGGTCACGAAAATCTATGCACAACCTTGATCTTGTGTTTTCATCTTTTTTGTAAGCTAATGTTACTGGAGCTGCAAATGGGCTATACGATTCTTCTATTAATTTTTTTTTTAATAATTGTGCAATCTGTTGTTCAATTTCCTTTTTATCTTCTATTGTGCAACGATAGGGCCTTTTACTGCAATATTTTTCTACTATTAGATCAATGTGTGCTTCATAGTCTTTTACTGTGCCAATGTCATATTTATCTTTTGCAAAAGCATATTTATTGTTTATTATTAAGTCATCAATTATTGCTTGTTTGTCGTAATCTAAATGGTGTATCCAAATATTGAAATTATCTTTGTTAATGTTTTCGTTAAAGTTTATAAGGTTTCTTTTGTCATTTTGAGAATCAACAGGTTTTATTTCGTTTGTAATAGTTTTATTTTTTATTTTTGAGTCTTTATTTTTAATTTCCTTAGAAATGTTGATTGTCTCTGAATTTTTGATTTTATTTTCTTGTATTGGAATTTTTTGACTGATTTCTAAATTTTCATTTTGAATTAAATAGAATTTTTTTATACAGTCAAGCCCAATCAGAAAGTCGTAATCAAAATTATCTTGGTCTATTACAAAGACATCAGTTTTTTTTTCTACATTGAAAATGTTCACATCAAGTGTTATTATTCCACTTGCTTTTTTAACGCCATTAATTGTTTTTAAATTAGTATTTTTGTAATTGCTTAATGTTTTATGCTTATGTTTCAGTAATCTTGAATTTATTAATGATACATTTGAGCCTGAATCATAGATTCCAAATACTTCAAAAGTTTTATTCAATACTAACCTTACTTTAATTAATGGCGGCACTATAAGTTTTTTGAGTCTTCACACTGCAGTTCACATTCCAATTCAGAATTATTAACGAGTTTGATTTGTTTCTTCTCATTGTCTTTAGTTTTAAACCAGCATGAATCTTCTGAGTGATAGCGTGCTCCTTTTTTTAGCTTTTCGCAGATGCTACATTTTTGCATCTTTTCTTTCAATGGCTTAATGTCATCTTTCTTTTTCAGATACTTTTTCTTGTTAATCAAATGTTCTAATTTGCCTACTTCATTAAATAAATCTTTTGTTTCTAAAATTTCTTCTTTGTTGATCCTGTCTGTTATAAAGTCTGGCAAACCGGATGCAATTAGATCAATCAAGGTCCCTTGATCAATTGTCTTTCTTACTTCAAGTAGAAGTTTCTCCTTTTTAATGGAATATTCCAATAAAGATCCTGATTGATATTTAAAAGCTATAGCATATTTGCTACTAGCCCAACCCTTGTTTGCATAGGTTTCTACAAAGTTTGATTTCCATTCTGACCATTCGGATTGCAAACTATGCTTAATCATCATGGAAGCATACCAATCTGTGCATGACTTTTCTAAAAATAATCTGAAGATTTCAATTTTTTCTTCATCTTCTATTACATCAAATCTTTTGCATTCCTTTTCAAAATTATCCATCCATTGACATGCACTAACATTCTTGCCATCAAATTTTTCCAGTACAAATCTGTCGGCTAATTTTTTTACACTTTGTTTTTCCTTTCTTTGTTGACTTTCAACTAATTTTTCCAAAATTTTCACCAAGTGATCTTCTGAACTGTATTTGTTGCTATTTACCAATTGTTCTTGGGTAATTTCTTCTAGATATTGGTTCTCAAATATCAAGTTTTCATCTTCATCAAAGTAAGTTTTTTTCATATCCTCTGTCAATTTTATCCAAACATTTCTAGTTTGATGTCTTTTCTTAATTGTATTTCGCACTGTATTGTAAGCTTTTGAGGCGAGAATATGTTTGTGAAGTGACACTGCTTCGTACTCCTCAGGGATCAGGAAAACTTTATCATCTTGTGTAATAATTGAGGTTATGGCGATATAGGTTGACTTTCCGTCTTTTGTAGCTTTTGATTTGAATACAAATTTTAGCTTGTCCATTTTCTTGATAATTACAAGAAATGTCGTTTTATAATGGTATTTGTTCGATAGTTAGGTGAGATGATACCGTCAATCAAAACACAATTGAGTTTCTCTGTAATAAAAGAGTTATATTTGTTATTTACATGTTTGTTCGACACTAATTCCAAAATATAACATTAAATTAACTATAAAAACCTTACCTGTAATAAAAGAAACGACATTTAATGCTTATAATTACAATATCAATTCTTATTTTCTAACTAACAAGTAATAGTTTTCACAATTGTTCTAACACGGCCACAGATACAATAAATGCCGGCGACATTGCGTTTGCTACCGTAATGGCGGTAGTAGCGCGGCCTGAATTCTAATTAAAGGAAATATATTTTCTTTACATATATAACAATTGACACAAATATGAAACTGTCTGGCATATCAACGCACAGCCAAAATTTTATATGACATAAACTAGTGCTTCACTGCGATTCCACCTGATGAGCAAAGCGCACTAGTTTTATTAAGAGCGTATTATATTATTGTTTTGTATACAATAAAGTTTATTCTATTCTGTTAGCTGACCAATTATAAGAAGTAGGTCTAGAAACACGAACCAATTATAAATCGACAAGACGTTTGAATTTTGATGTGATTAAACTGAAGACGCTTTTAGAAAGGTCAAGGGTTCCATGACTATGATTATTAACTATATAGTTACATTCCAGGATTCTAGTTATGTTGTTATTAAGCAGCTACAACTAATTCAGTGACTTAGATTGGTTATTCCCAAGAGACTGCCAAAACCGGTAATTGTAGAATTGTAGGAATAATAATTTCAAACGCTTATTGAAACAGTTTTCATAAACAGTTGTGTGATCGTAAAGGTGAGTCTACGTTAGAGGAGCCGAACACGAGCCGAACACGACCCGAGCTGAAATTCGTGTGGTGTGGACCGACCTAAAGTTATCAAAAAATAAATGGCCTATTTTGACATTTCTATTTTGACTACCTAGCGGCTTGTCCGGTGTAGTGTAGCTACTACTAAAACAGCTAAAATAGCTACTACCTACTACACCGGACAACTAATTATTATTGTATGTTCCTTTCAGTTTCGTTTCAAGTTACATTCTAAGGTCTTTCCCAAATGTCAAAACGGGCCTTTTATTTTTTAACAAGTCTAGAGGGTCCGAGCACGAACGACACTATACGAATTTGAGCTCGGCTCATGCTCCACTCGTGGTCTGAGGAGCCGAGTACGCTAGAGGTAGCTTAGACTCACCTTAAAATGATGGCAATCATCATCATCATCATCATCTTCCTGCCCTAATTCCATTCTATTCAATCAGTAGTCACGCTGTTATTAACTCCTTTTTCTTTCGTATGATTCCTCGTAAAATGATGACAATATAGTATTTTTAAATGTCTCTGACATTTCTGGATTAACTGAACTTAAATCTGAGGAATTGACCCCATGACCACAGAGTATATTCCCAAATAAAGCAAAACGGTGCCGCTCCACAGCTGCCGAAGACCTAAGCCATGCACGACATAAATGTTAAAATGCTAAACAATATCCCTGATATGCTTAGGTCGAGTTGTTTAGATGTAGCATCAGGAATTTCTCAACCTAGAAGTTAGCGTTTTGTCCGTAAAAACCAATAAATAGGCATGCTCCTTACAATATTCTTTTCTTCACTAGAAATTACTCTTGTAACGTGGGTGCCTTCACAAATACGTAAACTCACTTAGAAAATAGACTCAGATTCGGAACAACTAACTGTAGCCCACATAAATATCTGTACCGTACGGGAATTGAATCCGTCACACGCAGCGTTGCAGCCAAACACTCAATATATTATACCTTAACTTACATTAAAGACTAGCTGTTGCTAACGGCTTCGTCCGCATGGCAGTAGAGAAAATTATCCCAATAGAACATACTCCCGAGCTAAAGATTACTCTATATGCTATTCCAGGATATGGTCTACCTGTATACCAAGTTTGATTGAAATCCGTTCAGCCGTTCGAGAGTGAAGAAGTAACAAACACGGCATAGCAAGTATAGCATAATCAGCCTTTATAATGTTCCCACTGCTGGGATTCAGGCCTCCTCTCTAGGAAAAGGAATGGGCCGTAATCCACCACGCGGGTCTAGTGTTGATTGGTGGATGTCACATGTCTTCAGAGTTTTGGTTCTAGGATATGCTGGTTTCCTCATAATATCGCAAACTTTCGCATTTATGATAATATTGTGATATATTGTCCTTACAGCTAACGGCATACAACCATGAAGTTATTTTCAGATGAAGTAGAAGGAAACAATATTGTCCAACAAAATGCTGTGTCAATTATGTCAACGCGCCACCACCGCCGCCACCATTTTCATGATAGTAATGGTGCATAAAATAGTAATAGTTTGAAGCCGTTTGTGAACACTAAAATCCGATTTTCTTATACCATCTGAACCGCTTTCTCTGAACCGATAAGCTGCTGACAAGTTCAATATTTAAATATTATAATATGCTACTTCTTTACTTTCTCTGACATATATTATACTTTGAAGCTGGTATTACTTTAGCGAATGATCAATTTCATATTGGTTTGCGTAAGGAGATATCTTATTACCGGTTCACGCTCTCGGTTATTTCTTTTTTTTTTCAACTACCTACGTCAGAGACCACTTTCAGCGAAACCGAATGCAGTTGAAGATCAGAGCCCTCCTTATGTTGAACTGTTAAAGGAATCGAGCTATTAGCCATTTTATAACTCGGCCCCAGGGTCTTTTTTTAGGCTTCGACCCTGCTGGGCTCCTACGGTTTGATGACATCTTTTTGAGATCCGCGTGGAACAATGCCGTTACCGGATAGCCGGACGGCGAGCTGGCTGGACGGCGAGTGGCTGGAAATCGGGGTCGGGATCCCGGCGGCTGGGTTGTGAAGGGCCGTTCCCTCACGCGTGCGGCCGCCTTCCTCGCTAGCATTACTGCTTCGCAGAAGGAGGCGACCGCCTGCCACTCCTCCTCGCTCCGGACCATTGGCCTGTACCAGGGTCCAGCGCGAGATCGCCCTTACGAAGACACGGCGGTGCTCCGCCTAAACGGGGCACATCTCTACTGTATGCTCCACCGTGTCGTCCGTGAGGTCCACACAATAGTGACACTCGGACGTTTCTTCTGCACAAATTCAGTGCTGGAACCTCCCGAACTTACCATGTCCAGTGAGGACCTGCATCATGCGGAAAGTGAGGACGCTGTGATGTCTTTCCAGCCACTCCTCAAAGAGGGGACTTACCGCCATAATTATGGCGGGCCCAACACTGAGTTGTCACAGTCGCTGTCGCCATTCCAACATGAGATCCTGCCAGAACTCTGTCCGCCATGCCGCGTCTTGTCGCGGCAGCGGAAGGGTTTTTATTTGGAGCGCTTGCCTACGAGTATATGACCTTTACAACCCAATAACTGGGTAACATATCACCTTACTATTTTTACATTCAACCCTCTACATTTACTGCGTCGTCGGTATCGTTGTCACAAGCGCGACTGTTGAGCGTGAAGTCTTTATATTCGCTTCCCGGGTCGGGTAAAACCAGGTAAAGTGCTATTAGGTTTTTCTGTTAAGAATTGCTTTGTAGCAGCCTCGGAAAGCACGTAAAGCTGTTGGTCCTGCTGATCTTTCTCCAATCGTGTTAGATTGCTGTTCCATGGAACTGCGGCAGTAAAAAGTAGTCCGGAAAAGGTTAAACAGATTGTTGACTCGGAGAATTATTTGCTATTATCAATAGTGTAGACACTTTCCCCCTCCTTTTTTTCACTATGTAAACCTGAAAAAAAAACAGCACTTTATTCAATTAAATTGAATTACATCGACGATTAAATTGATGGTCGCGGTTTGTTTGTTGATGTCTGTGTCAGTGACGTTGATTGATGCCGTGTCGTGCAGCAAATTGTAAACTTGGCACAAACAATTGCCAGCTGGCCAAAATTGGCCCACAGTAGCCGCAAAACTTTGTGTATTTTTCCACAGATTAAATCGTTTTAAAATATGAGATACTGTCCGTTTCGTGTCGGTTAAGAATATTTGTCTACTTATCGAGTTATGTATTGGCTGTACCATTATCTAAATCCAGTCTGACCGCTAAACCCCAATTATTGCAAGATATTGATATCAAGCCTTATTGGAAATTTTGTTTATATTTTGACCAATAGATGGCGCTGTTAGGTGAGCGTCGATTTCTAGATCGCGATATTAAGATTTTCCGCGTTGTGACCAGATTCGCGATGATTATTATTACTAGAAATTAGTTCTGAAGTTCTGAATATACAGTTATAGAACATGTGAAGTGGTTTTACTTGTGTTACCTTCATCCTTGCTACGGTCGCGAGTGCTGCAGAATCAGTGTGGGATAGTGAACGGAGTGTTCAAGCCTTTAGACTGGTATTGTAAGGCTTGCGGATTATTACCTATTACAATAGAATATCCTTCATGAGAGATGATTATATTTATAAGCTTATTTATTTACAGTTTTTTACATAGCTCCTAGCAGTCTCTGTGGTTTCACCGGTGTTTTTGGTTACTGCTGCGCTCCCAGGGTCGTAGCGAGATATTATATAGCCTTCCGTAATAAATGAGCTAACTTACACTAAAAGCATTCGCTCGCTAGAGGGCAATATCGTCGGTTTTGTTAGAACGCTGCTCTGTATTTATTAAATCGTAAAAATAGTAAAACTGAATTTTTTGTGACTGTGTTTGTTTAAAAGTGGAAATAATAGCGATATATAGTACTACAAGAACTATTTGTGCTGTGACTATCCATAAAAGTGCTGTATTCCTGTGATTTTTTTTTGTGATGAACCCTGGACTTGAAAGCTAAGTAATAATATTCTAACATTGCTCGAACTATAACTATAACCATTTGCTGAGCTTTTATAGTGTTTCTACAATATTGCTGGAGTTTATTGATTGTGTTGCTAAGTTACAAATTTTGCAAGTCATTGATAGATCTTGTTGTGTCTGCGAGCGCCATCTGTTGGTAACCCTTGGAGCTACGTCAGGATCCAGCGCTTCGTGATCGAAGCACATCAATACGCATTAGCGATCATCATACAGGTCTAAAAGTTGTAATACTTCCTCAAATTAGACTAGGTGGCGCTGTCCTACTGATATATTATTTTGTTTACATCAAGTAACATAATGAATTGCTGCCACAGTGAACTGGTTGCGAATGCAGATAACATCCTTCTGTGCTGTCTATGTGAGGGAAAACATCACTATGAATGTCTTAATGTAACGCACAGCCAATATGCGGCACTTAGCGCCGAGTTTAAGGCATCCTGGAAGTGCCCGTCGTGCAGCAATGTCACCAGGCGTAATAGGTCTAACGTCAATACCCCAGTACGTAGCTACACGGACCTTACGGTTGAGGATAATTCTATGGACATGTCATGTGATATTCTAGACGAACGTAGTTCGCTACGTACCCTCACTGATTCCAGGAATAGAAATCAACATGTTGAAGCATCCGCCAAACCCATTTCTAACTCAGACTTTCATAGATTCACAAGAGACTTAAATGAAACCCTTGGTATTTGGCGGGACGAAATGAGTAAAGACTTTCTTCAAATTCGTGATGAAATAAAATCAACTATGACTAACATTTATAAGGAAATAACCTCATTGCGTACCGAGCAGTCTCTTCTAAAGCAGAGTGTACAAGGCCTGCGTAGCGATGTTGTTAGCCTTCAGGCTGTTACTCAGGACCAAAAGCAGCAGCATGAACTCCTCGAAAAACGAATCGCTGATTTAGATGGCACTGGGTCTACTGGCATGGAGCTAACAGTCAGTGCTCTCGAGTCCAAAATTGACACTTTGGAACAACAGGCACGTCAATGCAATGTCGAAATAGGCAATTTGCCTGAAAGGCGCAACGAAAACCTACCAGCCATTATTGAAGCAATTGGTCTTGCACTTAACTTGCCACTTTCGCAGCAGAGTATTGTCTCGGTCCATAGAGTGCCACATGCGCACCAACAAAACACAAGACCGAAAAATGTCATAGTAAAATTCACATCATGTATACAAAGAGACAATCTGATTAGTGCTTTTCGTAAAGCCTCCTCATTAAGGTCAGAACAGATCGGCATAACTGGAACCTCATGCTCCATTTATATTAACGAGCATCTAACATTAAAGAAGAAGCAGTTATTTCGAAAAGCCCGGGAGGTCGCTAAAAGTCACAACTACAAATACGTATGGGTCAGGAATGCAACAATACTTGTGCGTGAGCGAGAGGGTGAAGTCTCGTTTGCAATACGCGGAGAAAGAGACCTTAACAAAATTAAATCAAAAAAGCCAGCTGAATAAGTATCACAAAATAATAAGTATTTCAAATTATTTCTGCTGTTGTGTTAATTATGGACTTATTTTTCTTGCATGTTATTCTTACATAATTATGCATGCTATTAATTTTATTTTTTATTATATTTTAACTAGTATTGTGTGTCTGTGTCTAGATCAAAGTGGTCAGTTTCACTTGAAGTTATATGACTGTTTTAATTTTGATTCAATGAAACTCAATACACAACGTCAATTAATATTTACAATTTCGATATTTAATTCAACGCAACTTATTATATTATATCAATTAATTTATATAGTTTTAAGTTTTAATTCTAATGAACCTATTACACGATGTTACTTGAAATTATATACAAGTTTTAATCTGATCTCAATGCAATTTATTATACAATGTCAATTTATCAATATAGTTTTGAAGTGTAATACTAGTCAACCTGTTATACATTGTTACTTGAAATTATACACATATTTTAATTTTAATTTGATACTATTTTTTCAATGTCAATTAATATATACAATGTTTATTTTTAATACAATGCAGCTTATTATACAATCTCAATTTATCAATACAGTTTTAAATTGTAATTCAAGTCAATATGTTATATATTGTTACATGAAATTACATAAATGTTTTAATTTGATATTATTTTTTATACAATGTCAATTAATATATATAATGTTTAATTTTATTACAATGCAACTTATCATACAATGTCAATTTATATACACAATATGTTCTAGTTTTAATTTGATACTATTTATTATACAATGTCAAATAATATATACAATGTTTAACTTTAATTCAAGACTTTACACTGAGATTCCATTATGGATCAAGTTCTACCTAATATCGCGAGTTTTATATGAATTAGCTGTGTTACTTATTGCAAATGGATATCTTTAATAATTTAACTATATATTATCAGAACTGTAAGGGCATCAGAACTAAACTGCACACATTACTCGTGAACATCTTGGCATCCTCTTATGACATCATTATATTGACAGAGACTTGGTTGATTCCGGAAATAGCGAATGAGGAATTTATAGATCCTCGTTACACTGTATTCAGATGTGATAGGAACCGTGGCGCTACGGGAAAACGAGACGGTGGAGGGGTGCTTGTTGCGGTACTGCGTGAACTTCAGTCGATCACACTTACATGCAATAATCCACTTTTTAAGCCTTTGTCTTGTATTGAGCACGTCATGATAGCACTACCTAGTAGGAGTGACAAAGACTTGATACATGTAGTTAGCGCAGTTTACATACCGCCGGGGACCAGCACCGCTTCACATTTTGATTTTTTGCAGGACACTTTAAATGGCCCAAATGTTATGAACGTTTACATTATAGGTGACTATAATCTACCAAATATTACTTGGAGTACGATCACACCTGGGCATGTGGGTTGCAGGCCATGCACTTGTTCTCACCCCATATGCTCGGAACTAATACATCTCATGTTGTCACTGGATGCACACCAATACAATACTATTCCTAATAGAGGCGGTAAAATCCTAGACTTATTTATTTCAAACACTTGCTGCTCAGCTGGCAATCTTAAAGACCCATTATTACCGATTGACCCTCACCACCCCCCTTTTGTTATAACCGCGCCTGTTAGCTTATCTATACAAACTATGAAGAGAAAACCTATGACAAAATATAATTTTCGTAAAGCTAATTATGACCTCATCAACAAGCACTTAGATGAGGTCAACTGGTCCGTACTGTTTGATAACCTCTCATCGGAAGAGGCTGTGGAGGCTTTTTATGGTATGTTGAGCGACATAATTAGTCCAATAGTACCGCTTACTAGGTCTCGATCGCTTGACTTCCCTATCTGGTTTACGCCGCAATTGATAAAAATATTTAAAAATAAAAAACGTTATTGGATAAAATGGAAAAAACATAACAACATAAAGGACTATAATAATTTCTCTGAATGTAGAACGACCTTCAAAGCTATGTGTGAAACCAGTTACTCTAGTTATATTAAGTCTGTTGAGGAAAGTCTTACTACTAACATAAAACATTTTTGGTCTTACATCTCTAACCGTAAAAGTAACTCAGGTATTCCGTCCATGATGCAGTATCAGAATGTCAAGTCGAGTGATCCTGATGTTGTCTGTAATATGTTTTCCGACTTTTTCTTTTCCGTATTTGAGCCTGTGTCCCCAACACTGCCCACGTGGAGTCCGCCGCAGGAGTTTAGTGAAAATGATACATTAATCAGTGATCTACACATAGAAAAATTTAAAATACTCACTGAACTGAAACGGCTGGACCCTACCAAGGGACCGGGACCTGATGGCCTTCCAGCAGCTTTCTTTATAGCTACAGCTGACAGTATTTGTGAACCAATCTATATTCTTTTTAATAGATGTCTTCATGAGGGTGTGTTCCCGGCGGTATGGAAGCAAGCTAACATTACACCAGTGCATAAGGGTGGGGCGAGAAATGATGTTGAGCAATATAGACCTATCTCAATTATGTCGACCTTGTCAAAACTTTTTGAGAGACTAGTTCACAACGAGGTTTACCCTTTGTTGCATAAAAATATAATCCCTGAACAGCATGGGTTTGTAAAACATCGGTCCACAATATCGAACCTGTTAATATTTTCAAATTACCTGTTTGAAAATATTGATAGGCGAGTGCAAGTGGATGCGGTTTATACGGATTTCAAGAAGGCTTTTGACAAGGTTGATCATGAAATACTACTGAATAAAATTGCTTTCAATGGAATACGCGGAAATTTGTTGCGTTGGTTTGTGTCCTACATTGAAAACCGATCACAAAGGGTTGTGGTTAACGGTCACCAGTCTGCTTCTGTTGATATTACTTCAGGCGTTCCACAGGGCTCAATTCTGGGGCCGCTTTTGTTTATCATTTATATAAATGACATTAAGAACTGTTTTAAACACGCCAAGTTTTTGTTGTACGCTGATGACTTAAAAGCTTTTAAAACGATACAATCAATTGAAGATTGCGTACTTTTTCAGCAAGATCTGGACAGACTGACAGACTACTGTACTAAAAATAAACTGCATCTCAGTATACCCAAATGTAACTATGTACACTTTACTAAAAACAAGGCAATCGTAAAATTTCATTATGGTCTAAACGGAACCCCGTTGAAAGGCATATACTTGGTTAAGGATTTGGGTGTACTTTTTGATAGTGGGTTGTCGTTGAACCAGCATGTTGAAGCCATAGTAAACAAAGCATTCAAAATGTATGGTTTCGTGATGAGATCTTCAACTGAATTTAAACGTACATCGACTTATCTGTACCTATACAATACGCTCATCCGTTCTCAATTGGAATATGCTGTTCCCATTTGGAATCCCTTTTACAAGAAGTATATTGCTGCAGTAGAGAGAGTCCAGCGCAAATTCCTCCGTACTATGCATTATAGGTGTCATAGAAGTAGGACCTCTCTATCATACACCCAATTATTGGGCAAGTACAAGCTTATGGGCTTGGAGGACCGACGCAAATACTTGGAAGCCAATGTTCTGTATGATATTGTCCACAACTACTTTGATGCTATTGATCTCACGAGTGGGCTGTGTTATTCAGTGCCCCGAACTGTTAACGTGCGCAAAGTTCGTGCAGGAACCTTGTTCGCGCTAAATGCATGCCGAACAATTTCTGGCTTACGCTGCCCGATCCATAGAATGTCGGAATCTTATAATTTGAATTTTATTGACATTGATATATTTGCATGTTCTAAATTTAAGTTTAAAACAAATATTATGAAAAAGTTCCTCAATTGCAATTGAGTCATTGATATTATAGGTATATATTTTTTCTTGTTGATTTCAGTTATTTATATGAAAATGTTCCACAATATATATATATATTTATATATTTTACATTGAGCAAGCAATAAAGTGTTTAATATTTATATTGTACATAATGTCCATCTAGTGGCAAACAATATGCCTATTACCACTATGTTAATCTGTGGATAATGCAGTTGGCTGCAACATTATCACCTATTTAGTGTTATTTATATGCATGAGCTTTATATGTTGTAGCTGTTTATTATCCCTCAATAAATAAAATAAAAAATAAAATAAAATAAAATAAAAGAATTTATCAATTCGAACCAAGTTATTATTAACGCGTTCAAACAAACAAACCAACTCTTTAGTTTAAATTTTTTATCTACGTCTAGTATATTTTTAATGTACAATTTTGTTTGAGTAATTTGTTAGCAGAAGGTACACCACTGCCCCCTGCACCTGGAGCTTTGAACCCATGACATATAACTCATAAGTTGGGACCGTTTCCACTGCGTCACCACTGCTCGTTTACTACGTATGAATAGTCATTTCTTAAATACTTTTTTTTCTGCCTTGATTGTCGTGTGTCATTCTGAACTTCGACAGTTACTTATTTCAACACAGTTGCAATTTCGAAAATCAATAGTTCGACCACTTCGACCAAACATATATAGCACTAGTCCAACAGAACATACTTCGACAACACACACCTTCGAAGAACACCACTTCGACAGAACTCTTCTTCGATATGCACTTGTTCGGCGGATCTCTATTTCGACGGAACATACAATCGACATAATACTACTCTGAAATGTGACGAAAATAACTGAATTCTGTTTTATGGTCTTAGGTAGGTACAGAATAATAACTAAAATAATAATCAATTAAGTTTTTAATTATAACCAGTAATAACGGAACAGTGTAAACACACTTTAAATAATGTATATAACAAATCTTTGCCAATCAACAGTTTAATCATTACTTCAGATAATTTCTTCGTAACATAATTAATAAGTCTTCTTGATTATTTATTAGCCATGTGAGTAAGGTATGCTATTCCGCTTAGGAACGAAATTGGATCCTTGTCATTTCTCATTAGCAAATGTTATTTTAGCCTTTCGTTCTGTAGTAATTGTCGTTTTCGTTTTGGTTTCTCAATTTGAGAAACCATTTTTCATTCTTCTATGGAAATGGCAGAAATATATATGTATTAAGTATGCTCATCCAAGATAAAGACAAATGAACCCACAATTTAAATATTTGCCAACTCTTTGAACGTTCAAACAAACCTAATGATGGTTTCTTTTTCAATATAAACACAGACAAGTGCACGTATTTTGTGCGTGACTTCATTTTTCATATAGCTGTTTGTTTTTATTTGATTGAGTTTCAAATTGGTGTTACGCTGACGTCAATACTCAACTTTGGGCCATACATCGAAGCAAAGGCTCAACTGGCAGCAAAAAAGCTGGGAATCCTCTCGAAGGTCAGACAGTACTTCACGCCGGAACAGCTGCTCAAACTTTAGCAAGCGCAAGTTCGATCGTGTATGGAGTACTGCTCTCATCTTTGGGACGGATCTGCCCGATACCAGCTTGATGCACTTGAGGCAATTGAGAGGCGAGCCAGGAGGATCATTGGCAATGATGCACTCGTCGAGGCTTCAAAGTCTTGAGCATCGACGCCGAGTTGCTAGCCTGTCGGTTTTCTACCGGTTGCATTTCGGGGAGTGTGTATTCCGCCTAGCTCGTTCCATCATCGGACCACCAGTCGTACGGCAATGCGCCACCGGTACATTGTGGACATCCCACCTATACGCACAAAACGTTTTGGGAACACATTCATAGTGCGTACAGCTAAGGAGTGGAATTCCTTGCCGGAATCTGTTTTTCCTGATGGCTACAACCCGGGAATCTTTAAGTCAAGAGTGAATAGGTTACTTCTAGGTAAGCGCGCTCCATCGTCGACCGCATCGTCGCTTTCCATCAGGTGAGATAGCGGTCAAGCGCGAACCTATCAAGAATAAAAAAAAAAAATGTCTGTTACGCTTAAGCATTAAGCTTATGATAAAATATATTGCTATATTAAAGCATTATTCATAAAATAGTACACCACGAACTACCTGTGCGTATGTTTTCTCCGTCTCTGTCATTTGTATCCGATAGATAGAGATAGACTCGTTTCTTCATTTTTATTTTATTTGGAGTTATTCCCTCCACTCTGAGTTGAGCAAGATCCCTCTTGCTCCAGTTGTCAGACTTTTACTAGCTAAAACCCACCATTATTCCTTCTACAGTTGCCTTTGCGTTTCAGGGCCGCTGTAACTCTTAAGAACCCTGCACTATAGGCTCGTCCCCTTTACCAGTGACAAAAGTGGCGAAAAGTAGATGTACTATAGAGACACCTATGCTTGACCTGGTTAACTTTTGACATAGTTGATGTAGTGGTTTAGCGACTGGCCCCTACGTTGCGTTTCGCGTGTCCGATTTCCGCATGAAAAAAATATACGTATGGCTTACAGATAGTTATTCTGGGTTTGGAAGTCTTTTGCATGTGACCCACCTACAATACAGGAGTAATTTCTAGTAACAGATGCCAACGTTTAAAACGTAAAAATTAAAAACTTGCGCGACGTGATGACCCGGTCCTCCATGCCCGTTTTTTGAAATTACCAATTAAAAAAAAAATTGCGTGGGAGATCATCAAATGATTCCTCTCACTGTGGGTGGAGCGAAAAGGAGTGTCCGACTTTTATTTAATAAAACCCACGTATGTTCCTTCAATTGCCCTATGGAGTCCAGGGCCACTGTAATGGGTAATTCCGCTTTTTTTATTGTAATATGCAATAACACAATTTGTTTGTCAATAAAATTGCCGAATAACACCGTAGTGCTCATAAAAATGACATAATCGTCGAATAAAACGAAAGGGTGCCAATAAAGCGACCCTTTTAACGAAAGATATTATTTACTGGCCCAATATCAAGGACATTTGGTTGCTATACTCGTAAATCTGATCATCTGAATCCATTCCACATTTCGTGAAGCGGCCGTGTCTTGGATAAGAATAATATGTTTGTCATGCCTCCTGCTGAGGTTTTTAACTACTCTTGATAAAAATTTAAAAGCATAAGCATAATCAGTCTTTTAATGTTCCCACTGCTGGGACTCAGGCCTCCTCTCTAGGAAAGGGAATGGGCCGTAATGCACGAGAGAAGAATTGGTGAACATATCACATGTCTTCGAATTTTTGGTTCTAGGACAAGCCGGTTTCCTCACAATGTTTTCCTTCACCGTTTAGAGAGCAGTGGTGATGAAATAAATTACACAAAGTAATGCGCCTGGCTGGGCTTGAACCCGTGACCTACAACTCGTAAGTCCGTTACCACTCGGCCACCACTGCCAAAAAATTGCAAAAATTTGAAAACAATTTTATTGTTATAAATAAACCCGAAGAATCGCCAAATATGGCAGGCAGGACACGTTACTTATAGAATTGATGGTCGAAGAGGCCGCCGAAAGGTTCTGCAGTGGCGACCACGTACCGGAAGACGCAGCGCTGGAAGGTGTAGAAAGGGTCGCGGGAATCTAATGGATGAGTGACGCACAAGAACGGTTTTTGTGGTGACATTTGGAGGAGGCCTATGTCTAGCAGTGTACGTTTTTCGGCTGAAATGATGTTGATGGTTGTAAGAACGAAGAGAAGATGGCTCTTCCTAATATAATTACCAACTCAATTAGGGCATTTTAACCTGGCAATAACAAAAAAAAAACAAAAGGATCAAAATAACTTTAATTTCGGAAGTTAGTGCTTCTCGGTATTGTTTGTTTCTTATTTCGGTAATAAATAAGAAACAAACAATACCGAGAAACACTTTTTAGATATTGGAGTTATTTTGATCCTTTTATTGTTTTTTTTTTTGTACTGAGTATTTCTACGATATTAAAGGAAGTAAACAGGAAAGCCAATTTTGAAAAAGAGTAATAAAACTGTTATATATTTATTTATAGATTTGTCAATTTATCAATAACAGTTTAATGCTGAATAGATTTGCATAAAATTTGGCCTGTCCTGAAATGGTATAAAGGATACTTTTTATCCAGGGAATATGTTGTCTTGGGATAATTTTCTTTACACGCAGGCGAAATCGCTAGCAAAAGGTAGTTATTAAATATTTAAGACTTATTCATAAACATTTATAAAGGAACATCTGTTAAAGATACTTACAACGTCCAAAATTATCATTACAAAAAGTCTTTGATTAAAATTTTAGCCTGAGGCATTTGTACTGTAAACGGACAATTTAATTAACCCTTTGTTTCGTTTGAATTTAAGGGTACCTCGTAGAAAACCTTTGTTTATTGTTATTTCCGCCCCATTCCTCACTAGAGGGTGATACCTGCTGGTGATGGCTTAACTAAGGAAAAATCCCATAAGCCCATACTATTATTGATCCTCCACCGAATAGCACCTTTTTTCAGAACACTATTAATGATTAGATATTTTGTTTATTTACTCACGATGGGTGACGAAGAGTATAGACGACCAGGAGAATGGTATCGTCAAGCATAATTGAAGGAAAGGTACTGTTCGATGGACGTAGTGCTATGGGCTTGGATATTTTCAGAGAGTTGTATGGAGTTAGTGGAGATAGAAAACTGTTCTCTGACAATTCTATCTGTTCATTGTGTGTTTTATCCCTTCTCTTCACATGACTCTATCAAGACGAATGATTCTCCTTCATTTTTAGGGTTCTGTACCTCAAAAGGAAAAAGCGGAACCCTTATAGGATCACTTTGTTGTCCTTCCGTCTGTCTGTCTGTCTGTCAAGATCCTTTATCTCAAGAATGCCTGGAGGTATCAAGTTGAAATTAAAACCATATACTCAAGTCTGTGGTCCCTTGAAGATGTGAAAAAATTAAACTTCTGAGTTAACGAAAAAAAAGATACGGCCGCTTATGTTGCAAAAAACGTATATTTCGACACTCTCAAGGGAATCAATATTAATTGGGTACTTTCCATTCACCTAGAATCCTGAAATTTTGTATGAAAAAGGTTTCATAGCACAAGTATAAAAAAAAAACAACTAAAAACTGTAAATTTGTAGTCACAAAATTTCGTGAATTGACCTGTTTTCATAGGTAAGTTTGTACGGAACCCTCAGTGCGCGAGTCCGACTCGCACTTGCCCAGTTTTTTTAGTCACAGGCGCCACATTCAAACTTCCTCTAATATAGGTACTTATCGCTTTGTCCGTTCTCATCACACCACACATCCATCTCAAATTTCTCATCTTCGCTACATGCAATCATTTTTCATCCACCTCTTTCACAGCCTGACATTCTGATCCATATAGTATGAATTATCTGGTAACCGTCCGGACCAAACCCGAGTCGTCGACGGGGCACAGTGTTCCACGCGCGCTTCAAAGAGATGCCAGCAAAACCGTAGGGGCCCAGCAAGGCCGAAGTCTACTGGGGCCATATTTTTTTTTTTTTATAGTTTGGAAAATCATCTTATGACAAATCTCGCTCTTGGGCGGAGCGAGAAATAGTGTCAGACTTTTACTGACTAAAAACCCACTCCTGTGCCTTCGTTGCCTTCGTCCCAGGGCACCGGTTTCGTTTTCACACTACCCATGGCCCCAGTAGGCTTCGACCCTGCTGGGCCCCTACGATTTGCTGACATCTCCCTGAGGCGCGCGCGGAACAATACGCTCCGTCGACGACTTGGGCTCGGTTCGGATGGTTATCGGACGGTCGGACGGCGGGCCACCCATAGCCCGCCGTCCACAAGCCCGCGCCTACGGTGGCCGGAAATCGGGATCGGAATCCCGGCGGTGGTTGGGGCGTGAGGACCGTTGCCGTTGCCTCACGCGATCGGCCGCCTCCTTTGCTAGCATTACTGCTTCGCAGAAAGCGGCGACCGCCTGCCACTCCTCCTCGCTCCGGACCATGGCCTGTACCAAGGCCCGGCGCGAGAGATCGCCGCCGCCGATCGCCCCCACGAGAATACGGCGACTGGGGCCATATGGGTCGACTTCTGAAAGGGAAACCCGTGGTCCTGGAACGCAATGGGTAACTGAAGGAACATAAGTCAGTAAAAGTCTGACACGTCCTTAGAGCGGGAGAAGTCATGGGATGATTTCCCACCTCAAAAAAAAAATACATTGTGAAATAATAATACCATTACTTATTTATTTTCTGGGTCGTCATCGATTGTTTTCGTCATCGTAAATTACCATTGTCAAACATGGGTTATAACTGCTGTATGATAAAACGTATTGCCATAATTCTCTCGTTTTATGGTTATCGCTGTAGGTATGTTGTTATTGGCAGACATAAGGGATATACTGTCATTCTTCCGAACATCCATATAATATTCCTGCCTCTATTCTTTACTCAGAACCATTATATGGGATGCGGATTTTGTATATTTCATAGTCAAAATTGTTAATTGGTCAAAATCATTTGCAAGAATGCAAGAATTGGGCTGAACTTATGTTGGACCATGACATGTGACGTCCACCAAACCACACTGGGCCCGCGTGTTGGATTACAACCCATTCTCTCTCCTAGAAAGGAGGCCTGACTCCCAACAGTGGGAACATTATAAGACTCATTATGCTTATGCTTATTGTAAACCAGTTAAAACATTTTTTAATTTTTTTTTTATATGTAGGTACCTATTATTGTAGTTTATTGGTATAGGTAACTAAAACGATCCCTATTTTTGTAAACTAGCTGCTGCCATCGACTACGTCGTGGTATAGTAGAAAATTATCCCAAGGGAACATACACTCAGGTGACACATCGACGGGTCCTACGTATACTAGTATAAGTGCAAAAACACAACTGTTCAGGAGAGCGGTTTAAAGGTTCTAAAGCTTGTAATTTTGTCATAAATCAATGGAAATACTTGAAATTTTGATATGTTATATTTGAATATCTAAGGAAAAAGATAGCATTATTGGTTTTTCTTATTTTTTTAAACTTTGGAAAATAGCATCACTTGCATTGATGTAGCTTGTTTTCTTAACTATGGTAGAACCTATAAACTGATACAAGTGGCCACTTATACCAGTATATAGTGTACTTGCATACACTTATAATAAAGGAAAATTGAAGGATTTTACTCTTTTAACATGCTATTTCCAATCTATTGATGAATATGGGGTTATAATATTAACAACAACATCTTCTTTTATCGACTTTTAAACCCTTACAACAGTTTACTCAGTTCTAGAAAACTACTTGCAACAATTTTCTGCATTGTTATTAACCTTAAATATTTGAATAGGTGTGGCAGGAAATATAATAAAAACATTAAAAATAAAAACTAGAAGTTTATTTCAATTATATGACTTTTCCAGACCTAGGCTTAATAGGTGTTATTATTTTGATGTTAATATATTATGGCGCTCTTAATGAAAAATAAAATCAATGGCTTTGCCATCTTAAAAATAATAAAACTAAAAAATGTAATCTTCTTAACTTAAGTAGGAACTTTCGTTAATTATATTAATTGTTTATTTATATTTTCATTAGTACTTCCTCTTACGTACTACTTAATCAGTCTTTCAGACATTGGCAATATGTCACATTGTTATTTATCGTAACAATAATCACAGTAGATAATGGTATAGAAAACCCAATGAAAAAAGAAACAACATGTTGGAAAAGACAACTAGGCTTTTTAAAAATATAACCTAGTCGGAGACATCTTCAGTGTTATCGGTCCGTATCTTCAAACTATTGTAAAATGATTAGTACCGCTCAGGAATCACATTGGACTTGCAAATATCTTGAAGATCTTTAAATTTTTTCTTGTCAATTGGTAACTTGCAAACTCTTGTAAGCTACATCTAATCTGTAAAGTTTTTTGAAACATTTTGTATACTGGCACGTGTTAGAAGTAATCTTCTCAAACATTGAATAGTTTTGTAAGCCCCTTCTTCGACTGGACCTGGCAACATAAATATAACACGCGTACACCCGGAGTGTGTGTCCGACGAGAAGATCACCAAACTTGAAGAAGAATTGAGCAGGTTACGATGGAGTATTGTGGGATTATCTGAAGTCCGAAGACAGGGGGGACACGATAATTCGAGTCGAGTGTAATTTCCTATTTCTCAAAAGTTTCTAAATATTGTGCATCTTGCAGTTTCTTCAATTTTTTCAAAACATTTTTTGGGACATTTACAAGCGCTTTTTATTTTTTTTCTTCTGGTGTAGCTTCCCCGTTCGACTCATGTATTCTAATCCTCTGTTTAAATTGAACTTGCGTCTTTCATCAAACTACATATTTTTAACCTCTCGCGCAATCTGGCCTTATCTTTCTTTTTTTGGGATTTTCTTTGCACACTTGCGGGATTACTTAAAGGTGTATCAGTGTAGTCTGAATTTAATAGTGATACTTAAATTGTCAAATTCATCATAAGTTTGTTGGCGAATAGGTGAAAAAGAAAGTAATGGCGAAGGCATTAGTGTTAAGCTATCAATTTCGTCATCAGGAATGTCATTTTGTTTTATTTTGGTTCATCTTCTTTATAGTTGTTATGCACAATCACACTCACCTCCTGGACGGTATAACAGTCAGAGGACTTGACCGAAATTTATCAAACATTTCGTCAGATTCTAATCTGACGAAATGTTTGATAAATTTCGGTATAAATTTTCTACTGTGGGGGTTTCCTCGAACATGTCTTCTTGATCACATAAGCTTACAACCTTATTAATGAATGACATCTCTTCAGCAAAAAAATCCGCACTTGGAGGTAAGGGGGAATCTAAAATTATATAATATAAAAAACTTTTTACAAAAAAAATACAACCGACTTCAATGTAAAAAAAACACTGAAAAGTGCAAAATAACTTTAATTTCGGAAGTCGGTGTTTCTATAATAGTTTTGTCTCTTCGTTATTTAACACCGACTTCCGAAATTAAAGTTATTTTGCACTTTTCAGTGTTTTTTTTACATTGAAGTCGGTTGTATTTTTTTTGTAAAAAGTTTTTTATTTTTCACTTTTTAGTTATGGTACCACCACTAAAAAGTACCCCTTAGCCATACTTAAATACCTTATAGCCAGAGTGCATCGTATGACAATTTTATTCTAATAATACCAAACACGGTTAGATTAAATTAATTTATTACAGAGTTGCGGTGCCTAATTTCAGGCTTCATCATCAGATCAGTTCGATATATTACCCCTCTTCTTTCAGTCAGTCATCAACTACACATATAAACAAAGCAATTTTACTTGTTACGACAGTTCTGCTGTGATCCCATGAGGAGTTCTGTTCCATATCTACGAAGTTCATGATCAGATCATAACAATATTTCTATGGGACCAACTTGGAAGCATAACCTTTCAATCAAAAAAAAAATTTTCAAAATCGGTCCACAATTGACCGAGAAATCGGTGAACATACATAAAAAAAAAAAAAAAAACATACATTCAACCGAACATATAACCTCCTCCTTTTTGAAGTCGGTTAAAAATAATTATGCAGTGAATTGCTGCTAAAATGTATTAAAAATAGTTTTTCGATTGATTTTATTAGTAAACTAGCGACCCGCCCCGGCTTCGCACGGGTGCAATGCTGATCACTTCATAGTATAAAACAAAGTCGCTTCCAGCTGTCTGTCCGCTTAGATCTTTAAATCTACGCAACGGATTTTGATGCGATTTTGCCCAGCATTGCACCAGGGCGGGTCGCGAGTACTAAATATACTACAGAATGTCTATAAACACAACTTTCACAGTTTTTTTGTCATCAGTCAATACAAACATATTTTCTTTTGAGGTTACACTTGAAAGAGCGACATATTATTGGCCATGTAATAAAAATATTCAACGCTCAAATCTAAGCCTGTAACGTTGAAAGTTTGACCCTGCGATTTTTGATGGTCATTGCAAAAGATATTTTTAGCGGAAATTGTAGGCGTTTATATTGGAACGGTAAATTCGATGGTATTAGAATTCAATTTCAATTAACCCAAACACTGCTAGGTTACATTGTTTTATTATGAATTTCCTGTGTCTACGTTCCACCTTCCTCCATCATCAGATCAGTTCGATAGTACCTTATAGCCAAATTGCATCTCATGACAATTCTAATAAGCCCAAACACGGCTAGGATACATTGATCAATTACATAGTTCCGGTACCTATCTTCCGGCTCCATCATCATCATCAGGACACTTCGATGATACCATTTTCAACATAATTATTCAGAACCATTTATTTATTTGTATTGTCATAGTCGTTTAAGTGTCTTCATTGTGATATCTATGTGAGTATGAAGTTCCGTTGGCCATTCCTGGTCTTCTTCATCAGTTCCACTTCATCAAATGTTACTTTTTGACTGTAAATGCTTATTTTTTTATTTATTTTTTTATTAATGATAGGCTCGCGTTTGACCACCATCTCACCTGATGGTAAGCGATGATGTGGTCGATGATGGATCACGCTTGCCTAGAAGTAGCCTATTCACTCTTGACTTAAAGACCCCTAAGTTGTAGCTATCAAGAAACACAGACTCCGGCAAGGAATTCCACTCCTTGGCTGTACGCATAATAAATGTGTTCTCAAAACGTTTTGTGCGTATGGGTGGTATGTCTACCATGTACCGGTGGCGCAACGCCGTACGTCTAGTGGTCCGATGATGGAACAGACTTGGCGGAATTAGATTGTGCAATTCCAGTGCAAATTCCCCGAAATGTAAACGATAGAAAACCGACAGGTTAGCAACTCGGCGGCGATGTCTAAGGCTTATGTTCTCATTGAAAATACCAAAATCACTATATGGTTGCCTATAATATTTGAGGAGTTCCCTCAATTCCCCATGGAACCCATCATCACAACTAAATTTTGATAAAAATGGGAGCAATCTAAAAGCATATCCTTTAAGAAGAAAAAAAAAATAGCAAATCGGTCCATAAATCACGGAGTTCTGAGGTAGGTAACACACAAAAAAAATAAAAAACATACAACCGAATTTATAACCTCCTCCTTTTTTTAAGTCGGTTAAAACACTATAACGATCAAAATAACATTAATTTCGGAAGTCGGTATTTCTGGTATTGTTTGCTTGTTATTTAACACCGACGTCCGAAATTAAAGTCATTTTGATCGTTTTATTGTTTTTGTAGTGAAGTCGGTAATTTTTAATTTTTTGTAAATATAATTTTAACACACTTTTTAGTTGTGATGCACTTATAGCCAGAGTACCTATTTCTCATGACAATTCGAATTAACCCAAACACTGCTAGGATACATTATTTTATTATGAAGTTCCCATCCACCTTCCGGCTTCATCATCAGGTTAGTTCGATAATAGGTACCTTATAGCCAAAGTGCATATAATGACAATTCTAATAAGCCCAAACACGGCTAGGTTACATTGATTAATTACGGAGTTCCAGTGCCTACCGTCCGGCTCCATCATCATCATTAGATCACTTCGATGATACCATTTTCAACATAACTATTCAGAACCATTTATTTATTTATATTGTCATAGTTACTTAACTATCTTCATTGTGATATCTATGTGAGGGTGAAGTTCCGTTGGCCATTTCTGGTCTTCTTCATCAGTTCCACTTCATCAAATGTTACTTTTTGACTGTAAATGTTTTTTTTTGGTATTCTCGATGAAAATACCAAAATCACTATACAGTGCCTAGAATATTTGAGGAGTTCCCTCGATTCCTCATGGATTCCGTTATCAGAACTGGATTTGAAAAAAATGGGACCAATCTGGAAGTAACCGAGTAGTATACTTGCGTCGGCACATCAATCTTTGAAAGAATCAAGTTATTTACCGCAACCGCTATGCCACTGCATTTTAAATCTGTAATATCTTCGAAAATATTGACTTAAATTAGACGCTGTAAAGGGCCATATTGATCTATATTAAATGCACAATTTATTTAAGGTACTTAATTGGATAAGGATCAATGCTGTATTGCTTAAAATCGTTTTGTAAATAATCCATTATTTCTCGTAAAAAGTAAAGGATAAAAAATGGTTATTGTGGGTTATACCTAAAAGATAGACATATACCATCGCGGACTTTTTTGTAGATCTTTTTAAGGTGTACAATACTGTAGTACATTATTTTAATCTATGTCTTAGGGTTCAGCCAGCGTTTGCAATGTAAGCGCAAAAAAATGTGTTTATTTACGACATCACATTAGAAACCTCTAAAATCATCAGTGTTCCTCTACTATATTGTACGTGTATTATACACATAAACCTTCCTCTTGAATTACTTTATCTATTAAAAGAAACCGCATCAAAATCCGTTGCGTAGTTTTAAAGATCTAAGCATACATAGGGACAGACAGACACGAAAAGTGACTTTGTTTTATACTATGTAGTGATAGATACTATTTTTAAAATAATGTAACTTATATCAGTTAACAACATAACAAAAACAAAATAAAAGTCAGATGTGACTTTGTATACTACACAAGTGCAAAATTTATTGAAAAAAAAACCATGAATTATAAAATCACATTTCATTAATTTAGTTTATTATGTTTACCTGACTTTTCTATTAGACTTTCATTTGTGAAACTATTTTTTTCATTAAAATCGTTCGGTTCCGTGGTCCCGTTGCATATTTTCAAAGTTTGATCTAATTCTTCACGTATTTCACGTGATGGTACTGTTGGCCGATCTAAAATAAATCAAAATTAAGGTGTTAATTCATTTTTAAATATATTTACAAATAATCTTTAAAATTTACTAAAACCACTATACAAAGTACGCAAGTAACCACTTTGAACCTTGTATACTGGTACAAGTGAAAATACAAATAAACAACACGTAATTTAATTTTTTTTTAAATAACTTTTAATCGAACAATACAAAGTATATCATTATAATATTTAAAATGTCAATTAATACTTACCTTCGTAATTTTCTGGAGTGTTTATTTTTCTATACTTATTTTCTAATAAATCTATCATTAATTGACCTCGTGAGCGCTTCATTGTTGTGACTTCTTACCACTCAAGACAAATAAAATCTGAATAGTTTTTAACAAATGAATACGTAAACTAAAACGCATCGCAGATTCGCAGTTATACCAGTGTTTAACGTGCTCCCACGTCCGTCGCCGCACGCATACCAGAGCGAATGACACTTGTGCTGACGTGTCGCGTCGCACGCGACTACCTACACTGGTGCAAATGACTTACATCAGTGTAGATGGTCGTGTGGCTGAAAATGATGTCACTTATATTAGTTTGCAAGTTTGTATCTTTGAAATTACATGATAATTTAATATAACTTTTACAGGACATAAAGTTAAGGTAATTTTAAGGCTTTTGGTGCAAAAAAACGTATTTCGCTGTTTTGCATGTTACACCAGTATACGTAGGACCCGTCGACATGATCTACACGTGTACCAAATTTCATCGAAATCCATTCAGCCGTTCGAGCGTGAAGAAATAACAAACATACACAATCACAAACTTTTGCCTTTATGATATTAGTGTGATAATAAAACAAACACGTTTTAACTTAATAAAAGTTTTAACCGAAGCTAATCAAAACACAAATATAGTTTTGACTACCCATATCAACTACCCTATCAAAGTAACTATTTTTATAAAGCACCATGGAAATGTCAAGCAAGTGAAACATTTGATGGAAACGATTCGATGAAAAACGTGAGCACTTTTAACTTAATAAAAGTTTAAACCGAAGCTAATCAAAACTAGTTTTGATTATAGTATTAACTATAACATATACATTGGGACTTTAATCCTGTCTATATCAACTACCCTATCAAACTAACTATTTTTATAAAGCACCATGAAAATGTCAAGCAAGTAAAACATTTGATGGAAACGATTCGATGAAAAACGTGAGCAATTTTGTATTCATCGTATTCAGAATCACGATGGAACGCGGCAGAGAATTTACGAAAAAGGATAGAGACATCACAAAAGCGGTTGTTGAAACAAAATCGCGTTTGATTTGTGGAGCTCTTCGCGTGTGGCGGCAGCGTTGTTACATCTGTATCCAGTCGATCTCTTTATGGTGAGCCATCTCGATTTCATTCCAATATAAACACATTTTTATTCCGATCCCATGCTAATAAAATGCAAATTGTGCCCTTTCGGCTTAGCAATTCCCGACAAATGTTTCCTATTGAATTTTATTTGATTTCCTTAATTGCTGAACGCTGGTACCTATAATACTTATTGGACCGTGGCCATTTTAATTTCGCTGTCCGATACATGTTTACATCAATTAATCCCGCGAAAAACCAAATATGAATAAAATGTTTCATTCATTAGTGACGTGACTACGGAATGAATTTGTGAAATTGTTAAAATAAAAGAACGGAGTGAATTGAGTGAAAATTTTTAGTTCAGTTATTATTATTTTTTGTTTTGTTTTCACACGGTTTGTGCGCCATTATTTTTACCATTTATTTAGCCAGTATCAAATTAAGAAATTATTTAGTTTTTACAGTCATTTTGAGTTCCATTAAGGTTCCATTCGAACCTCGGCTGCAGGCTGCGGATGCAGGCTGCGAATGCAGGTAGTACACGCATGACACGCAGCCGTTGCCTGCATCCGCAGCCGGGAGTGATTCCGAGGCTAGCTGCACGTGCCAGATATTGGATTGAATCGTAGATGTGCCAGTCGCAAATCTACGATTCAATCCAATATGAGCGCTATCGGCTCCGAGTAGCGATTATTTCGGGACTTGTCTAAACAGGTTGGAGTGACGTGACTACATGCGCATCGACTTGCGGCCACAGCACTACTGGTCTGCGATCGGCTGCGGCTGCAGGTCGCGGCAGCGCTCGCAGCCAAAGCTCGGCAGCACGTGCGACCGCAGCCACGTTCGGAATGGTTTTCACAAAAATCCATACTATTACATAGAAAACCAGTCGTGCAGCTGCAGCCGACTTCGTGCAGCCGCCGCATTTGCTGCCTGCATCCGCAGCCTGCATCCGCAGCCTGCAGCTGAGGTTCGAATAGCACCTTTAGAATGCGGATGTAACACATTCTAATGTTTTTGCAGTATTTGACTGCAAATATATCGAGCAAGACTTCTCAGCAAGCTTCGCTGAGGTAGTCAATCTATTATTATAAAAATCTCGTCTCAAAGTATTTATTATCGAACTTCTACGAAATGGCTGGACTGATTTTATGAAATTTTTTGTGTATATTTGTTAGATCTGATAATAGGTCGTAGGCTATTTTTACCCTCCTACCCCTACCCCCATTATTTTGGGCACGCCACAATTATGGCGGTAAGTCCCCTCTTTGAGGCGTGGTTGGAAAGACCTCACGGCTTCCTCACCTTCTACATGACGCAGGTTCTCATCGAACACGGTAAGTTCGGGAAGTTCCTGCACCAGATTCGTGCGGAAGTGACACCCGGGTGTTGCCACTGTGTGGACCGCCCGGAGAACACGGTGGAGCACACGGTGGAGATGTGCCCCGCTTGGGCAGAGCAACGCCGTGTCCTCGTGGGGGCGATCGGCGGCGGCGATCTCTCGCGTCGGGCCTTGGTACATGTCATGGTCCGCAGCGAGGAGGAGTGGCAGGCGGTCGCCTCCTTCTGCGAAGCAGTAATACTAGCAAAGGAGGCGGCCGATCGCGTGAGGCAACGGTACTCACGCCCCAACCGCCGCCGGGATTCCGTTCCGATTTCCGGCCACCGTAGGCGCGGGCTTGCAGACGGCGAGCAATGGGTGGCTCGCCGTCCGATCGTCCGGTAACCGTCCGGACCGAGTCCAAGTCTCTGGGGCCATGGGTAGTGTGAAAACGAAACCCTGGGCTATGGGACGAAGGCAGCGAAGGAACAGGAGTGGGTTTTTAGTCAGTAAAAGTCTGACACTATCTCACGCTCTGCCCAAGAGCGTGATTTTTCATTAGATGAATTTCCCACCTAAAAACAAAAACCCCATTATTTTTTTCCGTAAATAAATACGTGATACGGTTGCAAATCATATTTTAAACAAAACTACAACTTGACACTGACCTGCAAAATGCAAAAAAAAATTAAGAAGATTTGAATTTTACAGGCAACCTTTCAAGGTTGCCTGTACACCCACCTTAAATTGAAGCTTTAAAGAATCAAAACACTAATAAGTAGTACAAGGTTAGCATACATTTTCCTCAATCTCAACGAACAATGTATAAATGTAAATTAATGGATTTTTTTTGTGAGAGATTTGAATACATCAAGTCTAGACTTTTAGATAAGGGTCGACTAAACCAATTTCTAAAACCTTGAATAACCTAATCTATCAGAAGAAAGAAAGAAAATAGATTGGCAGAACACAAAGAAAAAAAAAGAAGCGACATTTATATGCTTGTGAAGTCTGGCAACATTCAGTTTCTGTATCGTGATTGGTCTAGACTAGAAATTGGAAGCGCAGCTGGGTTATCGTAGTCCAAGGTTCGATAAAAATATGATGTGTATTTTTTTTTGTTAACCAGGAATAGGGATTAATATCAGTAGACTAATTTCTGCCAGCGGCTTTGCCCGTGTGATAGTCGAGAATTATTCTACGGGAACGTGTACAAGACCATAAGTTTATTTGTATTCTATTTCACTAATATTATAAAGTTAAAAGTTTGTGTGTTTGTTACTTCTTCACGCTCGAAAGGCTGAACGGATTTCAGTGAAACTTGGTACACGGGTAGACCGTGTTCTGGAATAGTAAATATGATACGGTTTTTCCCGGGAGTATGATTCCTTGGGATGATCGAATCGATGAATCGCGATTGACTAACAAACGTCTAGACTTCTATATTAATGTAAACGTAACAACTATACCTTAGTATAGTTGTTAAAAATCTAGGCAATGACTATACCTTAGTATAGTTGTTACGTTTTGGCATGGCATTAGCATTTATTGACTGATCTACATTTATCTAAGGTTCAAAACCGGATTCAAAGCCCAGCACCGTCCTCGATCGACATCTACAGTGATCTCTTTCATCTTTTCTGTGATAGTGATTCCTAAATTTTTTTACGGATATCTAACTCTATAGATTTATATCCGGTTCTTACAAAGATGTAAAAGGAGAAAGGCAATGACTGATATTCTCACGTTAAAACTACACAACTATAGTAGTAATTTCGCGTTGGAATTCTAAAATTCCTTATTTTCATTGCCTAGATTTTTAGTCAAATAATCCAGGACAGTGTAGATAGGTACCCACCTAACTTTAAAGCTACCAGTTTCCCAGTTTCCAGACCACACAACACACAGTCACCTAGTTTGCGCAGATAACACAGAATTCACACCGCCCGTCGCTAACAAATTATACTCAAGACGTACGTTATCCGACATTTTCTGTTTCATAAATCTCCATTTGGAAGCACAGCTCCCCTGAATAGGCTCGTTAGTCATAAATAACCGAACTCCGGTCGTTATCTCTTATTCAACCGACCATAAGGTGTGCACGTTCGCTTCTCGTATTTTTTCAGAACAAACTTTAAATTTCTGTTAGCTTTCTCTTATTTTTTGATGTTTACTTTTCTGAGGATTTACGCTTGTTTTTGGTGGGGGTTGGGGTTTTTGGAGATTTACATAAAGTAAATAAAAATCGAGTCGAGTAGAGGTGGTCCAGTGGGGGGCTGTGGTGGGTCTGTTGTAACGGTACCGACTTATAAGTTGTTCGTCGTGGGTTCAAAGTTTAAAACCCAGGCAGGCACTTTACTTTGTGTAATTTATTTCATCACCACTGTTCAAAATACATTGTAGTACCCGCATGTTCTAAAATCAAAAATGCAAAGACGGCGCCGAGGTCCACCTGGGAACAGGTGGCGAGGTGACCTAGACGCCAACCGCAAGGGCTGGTTCGAGGTGGCTCGAGAAAAAAATACCTGGAAGAAGTAAACTGAGGGTTCCGCACAAACTTACCTATGAACACAGTTCGATTCCTGAATTGAGTTACGAAGATTTTTCCTGAATTTAGTTTTTTTTTGTGACGTAACTAAAAATTTACTGTTTCAGATTTATTCCTTTATCTATACTATAAGACCTTGCTTTATGTCAAATTTCAGGATCCTGGGTCAACGAGAAGCACCCTATGAATTTTGATTCCTTTGAAAGTGTTGAAATGTACGTTTTTTGCGACATAAACGGCCGTATCTTTTTTTTCCGTTAACTTATAAGTTTGTTTTTTTTTTTACAGCTTCAAGGGACCGCAGATTTGAGTATACGGTTTTAATTTCAACTCGATGCCTCCACGCGTTTCTGAGATAAAGGGTCTTGACAGACAGACAGGCAGACAGACAGACAGACGGAAAACAAAGTGATCCTATAAGGGTTCCGTTTCTTCCTTTTGAGGTACGGAACCCTAAAAATACAAAGACAATATATGTGACATCCATCGAACCCGGTAGATTATGGCTCATTCCCACTCCTAGAGAGGACGTCTGAGCCCCAGCAGTTTGATAAATTATAAAGCTGCTTATAAGCATAATTGACTTAACTGCTAGATCGAGTCATACGTAAAGATAAGTACTCTTAAGTAAGTCTAAATGGGGTCATCGATTTGATTGGTCTTTTGGCTTTTGTTGACTTGAATTACAGATGACCCCAAGGCGTCTCGTATTTTGTATGTGAACGTACCTTAGGTTAAGTATTGCATGTTAATATTTAAGTCAAGATCGTTAAGTCAGTTAAGTGGGCAGTGTGAAAACGAAACCCGGGGCCCTGAGACGAAGGCAACGAAGGAACAGGAGTGGGTTTTTAGTCAGTAAAAGTCTGACACTATTTCTCGCTCCGCCCAAGTGCGAGATTTATCATAAGATGATTTTCCCACCTAAAAAAAAACCTATGGTTCTTTAACACCCGAATTTTAGTCAATAAAGTGAATATTCCAGGGTGACCCGTGTTTCAAGTACAGTGTCAGGTTCTATATTTACTAAAATATGATTTGCAACCGCAGCAAATATGACTTTACTAAGTTATAATAATTAAAATCAATTAACAAACAAATTCTTCAGCTTTATAATATTACTAGCTTCTACCAGCGGCTTTGCCCGTTTAGCTCTTTAGTCCCAGTAGTTTCCGTTGTGCGTTGATATATCAGTCAGTCAGTTTCTCCTTTTAATATGCATATAGATATAGATTTGTAAAAAGAAAACATAATTATTTGCTCCAATACAACTCTATAAATAGACTTCAACAGACAAATAAAATATAAAGCCAAAAAAAATCCGCCATATTTCATACAAAAACATAACATAGTAGTCACGAAGGCAGCGCTTGTACACAATATTCAGCGCTAAAAGCTTTTGGGTGTAAAACGTTAATGTCTGTGTTTCCTTACGTGGCTCTCGACATTGACTGGAAGATCCCATCGTTGCGTGAATGCAATAAATTACTTTTATCTCCATTTATTTATGAAGAATACAGGTGTCTGTCATTTTTAATGTGATTTGTGTTATGTTTTGGTGAAGTAAGTATAGGTACCTTTTTATTTAAGAAAACATTCAATGGCTGCTCCCGCTCTAGGGTAGGTATGTATGTATGTATCAGCCCAAAATGCTGATCCATTCAGTATTACAGGTAGATTTGTCGCTATTTTATCAATCTTGAGTTGATCCGTCTCGGTCTGTAGCCATTCCCTTGGACAAGCGACCCGAAGTTCCGAAACTTAGAGGAGATTGGAGTATCTAATGGGATTTTTAGTTATTTCTATTTCTAGAAAAAAAAAACTAGGTACGAAAAACGATTTTTTAGTTTATTTTTTTCGTCATAATAACACAAAAGCTATTCTTTTCTTATCTGTGAACGATGATAACTCTAAATTCTACTAAATAAAACTGATCTCAATTTACTGAACGCAGCAATCTCATTTCACCGCAGTCATCAATTCTTGTGCTAATCGTGGCGGTTAGGCAATGTCACCACGACTAACCTTGTTAGCCTTTGCGTTTATCAAGAGGTACTTGGATTCAGCTGCGGACTTTAGCAGACTGACATAGATATTACACTGTGATGTTTTATTGACTTACTAGCTGTCCCTTTTTAGGGTTCCTTATAGGATCACTTTGTTGTCCGTCTGTCTGTCAAGACCCTTTATCTTGGGAACGCGTGGAGGTATCGAGTTGAAATTAAAACCATATACTCAAGTTCAGCTTCAAAGCTGTGAAAAAATCAAACTTCTGAATTAACGAATAAAAAAGATACGGCCGTTTATGTTGCAAAAAACGTATATTTCTACACTCTCAAGGGAATCAAAATTCATTGGGTACTTTCTGTTGACCTAGAATCCTGAAAATTGGCATGAAGCAAGGTCTCATGGCACAAATATAGGAAAAAAATTGAAAATTGTGTGTCTGTAGTTACGTCACAAAAAAAAAACTTTTTTGTTATTCGGAAAAATCTTCGTAACTCAATTCGGAAATTGAACTGTTTTCATGGGTAAGTTTGTACGAAACCCTCAGCGCAAGTGTCCGACTTGCACTTGCCCAGTTTTTTTTTTAGGTAGGAAATCATCCAATGACATCTCCTGCCCTTGGGCGGAGCAGGGGTGCGTGTCAGACTTTTACTGACTAAAACCCACTCCTGTTCCTTCTTTGCCTTCGTTCCAGGGCTCTGGGGTTCACTTTCGCACTAGCTGTCTCTTGCGGTATCATCTGTCTTTGGTTACTACACCGTTCCCGTGGGGTGTAGCGCGATGTTATATAGCTAGCCTTTCCCGATAAATGGGATAACCAACACTAAAAAATAGTATCAATTCGAACCATTAGTTTCTAAGACAAGCGTGTTCAGGCAAACCAACTCTTCAGTTTTATAATATTAAATACCTGTGTATTTAATATTATAAAACTGAAGAGTTCCTTAGAGTTGAGTTGTGAGAGTCCCTGTGGAAACAGTTACAGATATGATATACATTGTAGATATGAGTTCAAAAGAACTGCCCCCTAGCCAAGTTACAATCGTATCGTTCGCGCCGAACGCCTCGAGTAGGCCACGCTTCCGATTCCTTGGTTCTGACCTCATCTCAACGCTCAGTCACGTGGTCAGAACAAAGGAATCGGAGGCGTGGCCTACTCGAGGCGTTCGGCGCGAACGTAACGATTATAACTTGGCTAGGGGGGCTGCTTATTTCTATAGAAATTTCTTCCAGCAGACGTGCGAAACACGGAATAAGTATAAATGAAGTGTTTATAAATAGTAGAAAAAGAGTATGTGTACATACTCTTATAAACTGAAATATCAAATAAAGTTTTACATATTTACTTTTCGTCAAAAAGTTCATCTGCTTATACACCAGTAATTTTCTGGAAAAACCGTTTTAGGAAATATAAATTAACCACGCTTGTCCATCGCGTATTTGGAAGAGCAGACTAATAAATTAAGAATCAAATAACTTTTTACAGCCTTGGTTTTTCACCGTCTTAAAAAAAAAAATAGATAAAAAAGAAACTTAAATGTCTGCAACCAAATTGCAGACATTTAAGTGTCTTTAAACTTAAATATAAGTATTTTAAAATAGAGGTTATTAAGATTCAAGTCATTTGAAGTGAAGTGGCAACGATTGTAGTTGATGAAGTCTTTAACGCGAGATGTTCATACGAGTGCCTTCCCCCCTTCCCCCCGCTTACTGCTTCATAGGTAGGTACTTTCTGTGATATTAAGCAATTTTAATTTGGAACTCTGGCTAAGGAGCGTTTAGATGGAACGTAGTTGCAGCAAAGATATAGTAATTAAAATATTGGTTGCCGAATAGTTAAGTGTAGAAAAGAAAATAGTTGAATTTAAGGACTGTAACAAAAAAAAAATATTTGGAATATTTATTACGAAAGTAACTACTAGAGTGGCATTAAGTCCACGATAGCCACTCTAATTCATAATAATTTCAATACATCTCTACCAACTCAAAAAAAAAAATACATTCAACCGAACATAGAACCTCCTCCTTTTTGAAGTCGGATAATAACGACTATACGATTTAATGTCGATTTTTAAGTGACCATTTGTAATGAAAAAGCTCTAAAACAAGCATGGGTTTTGATGTAATTTGAACTTTATCATGTTTGATGTAGAGTTTGTTATTCCAAAATATATAAATATTCTCGAATTTAAAATTCAAATATGGTGTACACGAAGTTTAAAAAATTAAAAATTTATTCAAGTATGGCGCTCTAAATTACAAAGCGTGGATAATTGCATAATCAGTCTTATAGTGTTACCATTGCTGGGACTCGGGCATCCTCTCAGTGCGGGCTGGAGTCGATGCTTGAATGCGCCTATAGACCACTATTTTTTAAAAAGTAAAAAAAAAATGGGGCTCTATCCGTACCCGTTACTGATCATATTTGTGTAGTCAAAAGAAAAAAAAATATTAAATCCCAAAATGGTCCACTAAAAGTTGTCATAATTGGTAAATTCATAACTGAATCAATCATTCATAACTATTGCTACTAGAAAGTACTACGCGCAGTGTTTTTCCATTTTGATCGCCATTTATTCATTAATATTCAATAGCCTGTACAATATTTCCAAAAATTGAGTGAAATTTTGGGATATAAAGAAAAGTTAATAACTTTGCTGTTTATCAATATTATTTATTGAGACTTAAATAATAACATGATCTTTTCTAAAAAGACCTTTAAATATTTTTACTAATTAAAAATTAGTGGTGTAGACATAGTTGCATTATGCCAGACCAAAGCGTTTCTTATTTATTTATTTTTATAGGTGGAAAAATCATCTAATGACAAATCTCGCCCTTGGGCGGAGCGCGAGAAACCCACTCCTGTTCCTTCTTTGCCTTCATCTCGGGGCCCTGGGTTTCACTTTCACACTACCCGTGGCACCAGTAGGCTTCGACCCTGCTGGGTTCTTACGATTTACGCGTGGAACAGTACGCGCCGTCGACGACTTGGGCTCGGTCCGGACGGTTACTGGACGGTCGGACGGCGAGCTACCCATTACTCGTTGTCCGCAAACCCGCGCCTATGGTGGCCGGAAATCAGGATCGGAATCCCGGCGGCGGTTGTGGCGTGAGGACCGTTGCCTCACGCGATCGGCCGCCTCCTTTGCTAGCATTACTGCTCCGCAGAAGGAGGCGACCGCCTGCCCACTCATCCTCGCTCCAGACCATGCCCTGTACCAAGGCCCGGCGCGAGAGATCACTGCCGCCGATCGCGCCCAGAAGGACACGGCGGTGCTCTGCCCAGGCGGGGCACACTTCTACCGTATGCTCCACCGTGTCCTCCGGGCGGTCCACACAATGGTGGCACCCAGGCGTTTCTTCCGCACGAATCCGGTGCAGGAACCTTCCGAACTTACCATGTCCGGTGAGGACCTATGACATGCGGAAGGTAAGGACGCCATGTTGTCTTTCCAGCCACTCCTCAAAGAAGGGACTTACCACCATAATTGTGGCGTGTCCAAATCCGTTTCTTATTTGCGAGATGCTTATGAATTATTTTTCAGGGTATCTTTATCTAAACACACCCTTACCCGCTTCTCTAGCTCACACGACGCGCTTAAAACTTACCCTGGAGTTTGATGTCCATAATTAGCTTTACGTAATTTGGTAATTCCGTTAATGCTACTCCCCTTAAATTAGACTCGTGCTGTCCAATTAATGGTGAAAATTTTTAATCGAATCAACATACATGTTTGGATAGTCAAACCGTTAACTTTATAACCGAATTTGCAAATTGAACAATAAACAGATAGAAAGCGAATCAACAAAAATGTTTCAAATTGTGTTGTTGTCCGTGTAGGTTTTAGTTAAATAAACTGCGGTATGTTTTCATTGTATAAAATTGTGTTATTTTCCTAAAACAAACGCGTTAAAAAGTCATAGGGCGTGTGTCAAACAACACGTTGAATATTCGATACAGTTGTTTAGACCGGGAAATTTTGTGTGTTTTTTATTTTGATTAACTGAAACGTTTTATGTGTTTATGTGTAGGCGTCAAAAGACGGGAATTATGGACGTAGGAAAAAGGCTGCCAGGCTAAAATAGGATTGGGCGGGTCACAACAGCCGCATGCACTCTGACCGGTGGGCAAGAGTCTTCACAGAGTGGGTGTCTGAAGATGGACGACGCCGCCGAGGTCAACCTGGGAAGAGGTGGCGAGA
Source organism: Mythimna impura (assembly GCA_905147345.3). Classification (NCBI taxonomy): domain Eukaryota; kingdom Metazoa; phylum Arthropoda; class Insecta; order Lepidoptera; family Noctuidae; genus Mythimna; species Mythimna impura. The sequence continues at coordinate 12,304,543 of LR990356.1, read as the reverse complement.
CGACCTAGATGCCTATCGCAAGGACTGGTTCGAGCTGGCTCAAGAAAAGTATACCTGGAAGAAGTTGGGGGAGGCCTTTGCCCAGCACTGGGACAGTATAGGCTAATAAAAAAAAAAATGTGTAGGCTACTGTAACGTGTTGTTACGCCTCAGTACGATGAAATTGACTTTTTTGACATTGGAAATCATCTTAAATCTTCTCTCGCTCTAGGGTGCAGCGAGAGAGCGTGTCAGACTTTTACTGACAAAAACCCATAATTTGTAACCTTTGCGATCTAAAGCAACGGTTTTCCTTTCAGAAATTTCTTGTGGCTCTAGCAGGCATCGGCCCTTTTGGACCCCTACTTTTTTGCTGACATCACTTTGTGTCGCGCGTGGAACGCTACATGCCGTGGACGATCCGGGCTCTATTCTTACCGGACGGTCGGACGGTGAGCTTAAAAATTAAACATATATGATGGTCACTTAAAATGATCTCCATTGGCACATACAGTCTACTTTATTTTAATATCACAGAAATATTTAACACCGATTGGCGCGAAAATGAGAAAACACAATTAATATTCAGGATGACAAGTTCCAAATTCAAATGTAATATTTTTTTTTCAAATTGTAATAGTATTTATGGCCAGACTAAGTGTATGTCTATATATTTCCTGTTACACATCACTACATAGTATAAAACACAGTCGCTTCCCGCTGTCTGTCCCTATGTATACTTATACTTTTAAAACTGCGCAACGGATTTTGATGCGGTTCTTTTTAATAGATAGAATGATTTAAGAAGAAGGTTTATATTTTATGTATAACACATGCATAATATAGTAGAGAAACACTGATAATTTTAGGGGTTTCTAATGTGATGTCGTAAGTAAACACATTTTTTTGCGCTTGTATTGCAAACGCTGGATGAACCCTAAGAGATAGTTCAGAATCCCCACCAACTATGTTCCCACGTTGTCGTCGTGGTGGGGCTTGCGTGTCTCTGTGATCTTGAGGGCTATGCCGGTAGAGCTACTCATGCCGGAAGGCCTCAAGTGAGAGACCAGACCAAGAGGAACACACACAGGCGGAGTCCAGACGGACCGCCACGGAGGGTGCGCTGTCCAGAAGCATCGGCACCAACAGCTGTTGGTATTTTTGGACAGCGGTTTTGGGAGAGTGGGTTCGCCTCGGGTACGCGTCTGCTTATCAGACGTGACCATGACGGCGAACGTGTTATTGGGGACCCCACCCCATTGACAAAAAGGCAAAGCTAGTTTAGCACCAACCATGAGCGCGAGTAGAAAAGAAATAACTACCCCAGGAGGGTACCTGCATGCAGGAGAATCCCTCCCCGAGCAGAGCTCGGGCTGCCCCTCGTATTCTGGGGGGGGCAACTACCGCCTCGGGTCTTCGGACCCTGTACCGTCCTCTGTGGACGCACTGAGCCAGGGTGGCTCACCCGCCGGTAGCGCGGAGTCCCTGGGACCCGTTCCCAGCACGTCTGCGGCGCCAGCGGGTACCGAACAGGCCGGCAGGAGCTTCGGCCTTAGAGAGGTGAGCGGAGACACGGTGTCGGACTCCGATACCGCATCTTCGCTCACTCCGGAGATAATGGAGGTTGCAGAACCTGCAGACACCTCTTCCAGGAGGAACCAGTTCCTCCGGAAACGCCCCATGTCGGGGGTCGGTCAGGGGTCGTCCTCTGACGAAGCTTCGGCCCGTAAAATCTCCACCGCTGGGCGGGGGGCGGGCCGTAAGACAGGAAGGGGGAGGGGGCTCGCTGCCCAGGATGCAGCCAGGCGATCCCTGGAAATCGCCAGGGAGGGGCGCCACTCCGGGGCAATCAGCGGTCAGGCCAGCCCCTCGGAGCCTTCTGCAAGCGTTTCAGATGGCATGGAGGAGGCAATGGCCAAATTCACCGAGGTCGTGGTCGCCGCCTTAACAAGCGTCTCCAAAAAAAGGGAGAAGTCCAGGAAGAAGGAAGCTATCTCCCAAGGCACGACCTCAATTACGGAGGCACTGGGTACCGTCTTGGAGCCTCTCAATAAGAGGATTGGGCGGCTCGAGGCGGACCTGGCCAGTCTCCGAGGAGCTGGTCCCGAGACGGCGCCAAAAGGAGGACGCAAACGGCCACAGCCCCAGTCAGAGAGCGAGGTGCTGACCCTGCTGCGGCAGGAGCTGGCTGCCTTCCGGCAGCAGCAGCAACAGCAGCAGCAGCAGTTCCAGCAGCGGGTGCAGCAGCAGCTCACCGTTCTGGAGGGCATCGTGCTGCGCCCACCGCTTACGGCCTCCGGCCAACGGAAGGTGGCGTCATACGCCGCCGCCGCCGCGGTCTCTGCTGCTGCGCCTAAGCCGGGCCTGTCAGGACAAGACAAACGCGGGTCCACGGTGGTGTCGGATCCCGCGAGGCCAGCCCCGGCAGCTAAGCAACAGCAAAGGAAACATGTCCCCCCCCCTAAAAAAGGCAAGGCGGCAAAAGCTCCTGCTGCGGCGGCGAGCCGGCCTCCTTCGCTACCCCAGCCTGTGGATTCTCCGGCCAACGCCGAATGGCAAGTGGTCGGAGAAAAGAAAAGGGCGGGCAAGGCGGCTAGGGCGGCCAAGAAGCGCGAAAGGCGGCAGCAGCGCAAGAAGAGGGCCCTCGCGGCTAGGCTTCGTGCCCCGACATCCGCAGCTGTAGTGATCACACTACAGCCAGGTGCGGAAAAGAAGGGCACGACCTACAACGAGGTGATGACCAAGGCTAAGCGGGCGGTGGACCTCACCGAGTTGGGCATCGCTGGGGGATTGCGAATGAGGACCACCGCAACCGGAGGCCGCATGCTGGAAGTCCCTGGTGCGGACAGCGGCCCCACCGCGGACGCTCTGGCTGAAAAAATACGAGCGTCCCTAGACGCGGAGGTGGCCCGAGTATCCAGGCCCACGAAATGCATCGATATGCGCATTATGGGCCTGGACGACTCCGTGACGGAGGACGAGGTGGTGGCCGCCGTCGTCAGGACGGGAAAGTGTCCTGGCGACCAGGTCCGGGCAGGCACTATCCGTGCCGACAACACGGGCATGCGAACCGTCACGGTGAGCTGCCCCGTGTCGGCGGCCAAGGCCATAACTGGGGAAGGTCGAAGGCTCCTAGTGGGCTGGGTTTCAGCGCAGGTGAAACTACTGGAGCCCAAACCTCTGAGGTGCTTCCGTTGCCAAGTGGGCCACCATGCGGGGGTCCACTGCACCTCGGAGGTGGACAGAAGCGATCACTGCTTCCAGTGCGGTCGGCCCGGCCACAAGGCCGTAGCCTGTAACGCTGCACCTCACTGCTATGTGTGTGCAGCGGCTGGCAAGCCAGCCGACCACCGGGCTGGGAGCAGGAACTGCGTTCCCCCCACCAAAGCCAGGGGTAAGGGCAAGAGGCCCTCCCCCACCACCGCCGTCACCGCCGCAGCCGCCGCTGCCGCCACCACAGGCACCGCCGCAACTACTGCGGCAGGGCCCTCACAGGGGGCTCGGGAGGAGACTGTAATGGACTGCCAATAATTGCTCCATTACGTCTCCTCCAGGCAAATATCAACCACTGTGCCCCCGCTCAGGATCTGTTGCTCCAGAGCATAGCGCAGTGGTCGATCAACATCGCCGTGGTCACCGAGCCGTACTACGTCCCACCCAGGGCTGGCTGGGTGCAGGATTTGAACGGCTCGGTGACATTAATTTCGTCGGCCGCCGCCGGTACCCCGTCCCTAGAGGGTGTCAAGAGGGGACAAGGTTGCGTGGCAGCACGGTTCGGGGACATAGCAGTGGTAGGTGTATACCTTTCCCCGAACCGAACTCTCGCCGATCTCCACAACTCCCTTATGGAGCTGAACATCGTCGTCGCCGGGTTTCAATCCCTCCCTGTGGTTGTTTGCGGGGACTTCAATGCCAAGAACTTGGCTTGGGGTTCCCGGTACACAGATACGCGGGGCCGGATGGTGGAGGACTGGGCCCTGGAGTCAGGCCTGGTCGTCCTAAACCGGGGTTCTGTCCCCACGTGCGTGCGGATGCAGGGCGAGTCCGTGGTGGACATATCGTTCGCGAGCCCCGCTCTGTCTCCGCGCGTCATTGACTGGCGCGTCATGGAGGGGGTGGAGACGTACTCAGACCACCGGTACATCCGGTTCGTCGTCTCCGCCCAGACCTCGACCGCGCCGGTCCGACAGAACCCATGTGGTCCGCGGTGGGCACTAAAACAGCTGGACCGGGAGCTCCTCCTTGAAGCCGCTATCGTACAGGCCTGGGTGTCAGCACCGGACAGGCCTGTCGACATAGATGCCGAGGCGGAGTGGTTCCGGGAGGCCATGTCGGAAATATGCGACGTGGCAATGCCCCGAGTCCGGCCAGAACGTGCCCGGCGTCAGGTGTACTGGTGGTCCCCGGAGATTGCGGAACTGCGCAAGGCATGCGTTTCCGCACGGCGCCGGTACACCAGACACCGCAGGCGCCGCATTCGCCCTCCGGATGCGGAGGCCATAGAGGCGGAGCTGTACGAGGGATACAGAGTGGCGAAGCGCACCCTCCGGGCGGAGATACGGCGAGCCAAACTACAGGCCCGCGACGTGTGGTTGGGGACTCTGAACGGAGACCCATGGGGACGCCCCTACAAAATGGTGCGGGATAAGCTCCGCACCTGGGCTCCTCCGCTGACACAGAGTCTCCGGCCCCAGCTCGTGGAGGGTGTAGTGAACGCTCTGTTCCCTTCGAGAGAGGCGCCAACGGCTCCGCCTCTCGCGGTGTCCGACGCGGACCACGACGGCGATGACGACGATACTCCGGAGGTGACCGAGGTAGAGATGAGTGTGGCGGTACGAAGGCTAAACGCTAAAAATACCGCCCCAGGACCCGATGGCTTGCCTGGGAAAGCCTGGGTCCTGGCCATGGAGGAACTCGGGCCTCGACTAAGAGGGCTGCTTAGCGCATGTTTGGAGAGGGGCCAGTTCCCACTTCGTTGGAAGACCGGGAGACTGGTCCTTATAGCGAAGTCGGGGCGCCCCGCGGACTCTCCGTCCGCATACCGGCCCATAGTGCTGCTCGACGAGGTGGGCAAGCTCTTTGAAAGAGTAATTGCAGACCGCCTCGTCGCGCATTTAGCGCGGGTGGGGCCGGATCTTTCGGACAGCCAGTTTGGCTTCCGCAGGGGGCGCTCCACGGTGGACGCCATCATGCGCGTGCGAGCCCTCACGACGGGGGATGCGGTGTCCCGGGGCAAGGTCGTAGTGGTGGTGTCCTTGGACATCACCAACGCCTTCAACTCCCTGCCCTGGAGTAGCATTAGGAGGGCACTCCGGTATCACCAGGTGCCCGACTACCTCCGTCGTTTGATCGAGGCCTACCTGAAGGACAGGTTTATCATCTACCCTGGTCACGAGGGAGAGTGGAGACGGCGAGAGATGTCGTGCGGTGTTCCGCAGGGATCGGTACTAGGGCCGCCCTTGTGGAACATCGGGTACGACTACGTGTTGCGCGGCGACCTCCCCGACGGGGTCAGCGTGGTCTGTTACGCAGACGACACGCTGGTCCTGGCGCAGGGGGAGTCGCACCAGGCGGCGGCCGAACTAGCGACACGCGGGGTTGCGACAGTCGTGGACAGGATCCAGGAGTTGGGACTCGAAGTGGCACTGCACAAGTCCGAGGCCATGTGTTTTCATGGCCCTCGGAACGCGCCACCACCGGGTTCCCAAATAACGGTAGGAGGGGTTCGCATCGACGTCGGGTCGACGATGAAGTACCTAGGACTTGTCCTCGATAGTCGGTGGAACTTTGTGGAGCACTTTCGACGTCTGACTCCCAAACTGCAACGGACCGGGGCTGCCCTAAAGCGGCTCCTGCCCAACCTTCGGGGTCCAGACGCCTCCTGCCGGAGGCTCTACGCGGGAATTGTTCGGTCCATGGCCCTTTACGGGGCGCCGGTGTGGGCGCCGTCGCTGCAAAAGCGATCGGCGGCCATGCTGAACGCTTGCCAGAGGGTCATGGCCATCCGGATGATACGGGGATACCGCACGATTTCCCGCGAAGCGGCGAGCCTCCTTGCTGGCCTGCCACCATGGGATTTGGAGGCAACAGTCCTTGCATGCTTGCACGATTTGCGCGTGGAGATGCAACGCCGGGGCGAAACTCCGCTGCCGCGCCAAGTCGCGGCATGGCGGACAGAGTTCCGGCGGGATCTCATGGTGGAATGGCGACGGCGACTGTCGCAACCCAGTGCTGGGCACGCCACAATCATGGCGGTAACTCCCCTCTTTGAGGAGTGGCTGGAGCGGCAACACGGCGTCCTCACCTACCGCATGACGCAGGTCCTCACCGGACATGGCAAGTTCGGGAGGTTCCTGCATCGGATTCAGGCGGAAGCAACGCCCGAGTGTCATCACTGTGCGGACCACCCAGAGGACACGGTGGAGCATACGGTGGAGGTGTGCCCCGCTCGGGCGGAGCACCGCCGTGTCCTTGTGGAGGCAATTGGCGGCAGCGACCTTTCGCGTCGGGCCCTGGTTCAGGCTATGGTCCGAAGCGAGGAGGAATGGCAGGCGGTCGCCTCCTTCTGCGAAGCAGTAATGCTAGCGAAGGAGGAGGCTGCACGCGTGAGGGAACGAAGGCCCTCACGCCCTAGCCGCCGTAATTCCGACCCCGACTACCAGCCACGGTAGACACGGGCTTGCGGACGTCGAGCACTGGGTAGCTCGCCGTCCGGCTGTTCGGTAATTAACCGGACCGAGCCCAGTCGTCAACAGCGCGTAGTGATCCTCGCGCTCCTCAAAGAGATGTCAGCAAACCGTAGGGGCCCAGCAGGGCCAATGCCCGGTAGCTAGGACCGCGGAGAATTTCTGAAAGGGAAACCCGTAGTCCTAGAACGCAAAGGGTAATTGAAGGATACAGGTGTGGTTTTAGTCAGTAAAAGTCTGACACGCCCTCCCGCTCCACCCAGAGCGCGAGAAGTCATTTTGATGATTTCCCACCTTAAAAAAAAAAAAAAAAAAAAGAGATAGTTCAGAATAATGTACCCTAGTATTGTACACCTTAAAAAGATCTACAAAAAGTCCTGTCTATCTCTTAGGGATAACCCAAAATAACCATTTTTTGTCCTTTACTTTTTACGAGAAGTAATAGCTTATTAACGAAGTGATTTTAAGCAATACAGCATTAATCCTTCGCCAATCAAGTACCTTAATTACATTGGGCATTTAATATATAGATATTAATGTGGCCCTTTGCAGCATGTAATTTAAATGAATATTTTTGAAGGTATTACAGATTTTTTTTTTAGGCTATGGCGGTTGCGGTGGTACCAATTATGGGGCGGCGGCGGCGCGTGATTGAGATTAATAACATTGTATCACACCATCACCATCAACGATTGCATCACTAATTGCCATCAGGTGGGATCGCAGTCAAGCACTAGTTTATAACAATTAAAAAAAAATAGTTTTAAGACTATATCTTGGTTTAATAAAAGACCGATTCTGTCACAACTAACGAACAAGTAGATAAGGTAAATAACTTGATTCTTTCAAAGATTGATGCGCCGACGCAAATATACTACTCGGTCGATACTGTTCTCGATTTGGAAAAAGCTATTCATTTTTCTACAGAATTTCTTAATTCTTTGAACCCATCTCCCTCCCTCCCTCTTCATAAAATAGTGTTGAAAGTAGGTTGTCCTGTTATTTTATTAAGACACCAGAATCCAAAAAACTTTGCAATGGCACGCGTTTGCTGGTAAAATCACTAAAAACTTTCATAATAGAGTGCGAGTGTGTGAGTGTGTTTGTTTCGGATGTGTTACCTCCCGTGTGTGTGTGTTTGTTTCGGTGTATTGATTCCCCCATTTCCTCTGATACCACCGGATTTACCGTTCTAATTTAAACGCCTACAATTTCCGGTAAAGATGTCTTTTGTCAAACTTTCAACGTGCAGGGTTAGGCGTTGAGTGTTTTTCACATGGCCAATTATATGTCGCTCTTTCAATAATACCCTCAAAAGAAAACATTTTTGTATTGTCTAATGATAAAAAGCTGTGAACGTTGTATATAAAGACATTCTATAGTATATTTAGTATCAGCATTGCACTCGTGCGAGGCCGAGGCGGGTCGCTAGTAATTTACAATTCTCTGAATGGTATATATATTATTTTATCTATCCAAATACTTTCACCAGGCTGGTAAGTGGTAAAATATTTCGTGTAAAATACCCGTAAAAGCAGTAAAAGCAATACCCTCTTTGTGGTTTCGGCGTAATGGGGTAAAGAAAGCCCAAGTCATTAATTCTCATAAACAAACTAATGGGTGCGAAGATGAACACATCAGCAAAGATTGCTTACTTTCGTGATGCTTAATAAGAGCGGCTATTAGTAAATATTATACCTTTTCTTAGCAAATGCTTATGTACCTAGTCCTTTTCAAGGACCTCATCTTAGCTCAGTTGCCATGACAACAGAAAAAACCTTCCATCATCATCTCCATAGTTTTGTCCCAACTCGCTGCTGCTCCCATCGGCTGAATACCCATGTTTTATATGGAACCACTTCTCTTTCTTCTTCTTTTTGTAATGCCAAATAAACGCAATTTTCTTTCTTTTTTCTTTCTTTCTATCAGACCTCCACAGCTCAGTTACTGGGTAACACTGGGTCAGACTTTCTGGCGTTTTACTACCTGTAATGACTGTCAAAGATGTAGTATCGCATTGGTCCCAGTTGTCATTCCTACGAAGTAACGTGCTTTCCGAGGCACGGGGTGTCAGTAATGTCCTAGATAAACTTAGAAAAGTATATATAAGAATTAAAAAAGGCACATTGGTACTTGCCCGATTTTGAACTCGCAATCTCATGTATGTGACACGGGTGCCTTAACCATCACGACACACACAAATCAGAAATAGAAAAACCTTCCATGAATGTCAATAAATAATGAGCTATACCGTTACATCTGAAGATTCAAGAACAAGCTTACCCATAGGAAGGTGATGATAACTACAGTAGCTTCATGGAGTAATTCACTTTAGCTTCCTCAGATCCGGTCAAGCAATAACAGTAGATATTTACTATGCAGAACTCCAAACAATTGATGGCGTAGGTTGCGTAGGTCAGGAATCTAGTATTTTGTTTATTATTACGTAATACTTTTGCCGCTGTGGTCCATCAACCGGCCATTTTTTATTGTTACCACAGATTCGTAATAAATGTGACTTTATAACTGCGCATTGTCAGTTATAGTCGATCGTTAATCGATCGACTATAACAGTAGACTACTCTATGCATATTTGTCAATGTGTTTTGTTTTTATTCATTATTTTTTTTTATATCGTATAATGGTTTATTTTTATGTATCTTTATTTTGTTTATTAAGTCGTTTTTAGTTCATAAGATGAAAACTTGCTGGCCGTTCAACGTCTCGTCGATGTCGGCTGGCGCTGAAAATCAGCGCTGTGGCTCTGTTCAATACATGAGCCCCAGCATTTTGCTGAGCGCTGGCCGTTTTGCGCGGATGTGTCGCATAACTCACTCTATTATATAAATTTGTTGATTTTTATATTTTTTTAAGTTATGTGCCATGTTTATCTATACATATAATAAAACAGTAACGAAAGAAAAACTGTACATTGAGAATTTTCGAGAAAAAATAAGTGGCTTTTGTTAGAAAAACGTAACTGATGACAAAAAGTGACTTTTTAGAATTTTTGTCTGTTTGTCTTTTTGTCTGTGTGTATGGTACGGCTTCACGCCAAAACTACTGGATAGATTGAATTGAAATTCAACAAAAATGTTATTTGTAAACCAAGAAAGGCTTTAGGCTATATATTATCACGCCGTATGTTATGGGAGGTAAGCAATATTGATTTTAAAAGGTATTTGTTCGTAATTGAATGCACAAAATGACATGTTATTTAGTTCATAAAAATTTAACTCTGGAAACATAATAATCACGCTATTTTTATAAAGGAGCGGGGCAGTAATATTATAAATTGCAAGGGAAAACTATTTAACAATATGTCAACGGAGAATTTAGCGGTAAGGTCAGGCGACCGTTTACCGCACTAAAAAAAAATAATAAAATCCTTTTTTTTAGTTTTTGCATTTTTTATGTGCATTAGGAACGATATTGTTATGAAATCTGAGAACTTTACATGTCCTATCTAATTGTATGGAGAGTTTCACACCAATATTACTAAACAGATTGATTGGTGGTACAACAAGCTACACTATCATGAAGTCAAGTCAAAGTTTTGGTTCTGAGTTTTAACTTACCAAGCACATTTGTTGTAGGTAATTGATTTAAGTATGTAATTCTTAGTTTTATTCCTTGCTGCTGTTACAATTTTTTTTTTTTATGCAAAAGTAATGTAGTTGTCTGTTAAATTAACGACAATTTAGTTTTATTTATAATTTAATTTGGGTAAATAATATGTAGTTTCCGTTTTCTAACTAGATGGCGTTGGCGTCGAGTAAGATCGCGTTATTCGCAATATTCGAGCCTACAACAGTGCTTTTCAGATGACTTCATTTGGATCTCATCAAGTCACTGAATCTGGATTCGTGCCGACTTTTAAAATTCAGGGGCAAGTCTACCATCGGATAAGTTCCCTGCTTCCCACCGAAATTCCGAATTTTTTTCAATTATATTTCATTGCAGATTTTTCTGAACCGGCTAATGTCCGATGCCGACACATTCCTAATTTAGACTTGAGCCTTATAAGGGGATTACAAAACACTCTGCACAGTGTCAACCCATACGTCAAACCGACTTCAAAACCGCTCTGGAATCAGTGCCTGAACACGAGCGCGATAATTTTAAATTCGTTATTAGCGCAGACAAAAGATCGACCGCAGCCCATCCAGGACGATATAACGCACCAACGTCAAAGGAGTTAGCCGTCCTCTTGGTTGACCAGGAATGCGACAAAAGGGACATTGTTTTGATCGCCTACAGCGTATCAGCGAGACACATCGCGCTTATGATACTCTACAATATCCCCTAATGTTTTGTCGCGGAGAGGATGGCTACCACTTTGCCGTATACAATGTAGACCCGCAGACAGGGGCCCCAAATTATAACAAAAAGAGTTCCACCCTCCAGTTTTACAGTTACATGATTCAGCTAGCTCCGTTCCAACGACAACTCTCATCTCCATTATTACCGTGTATTCTTTAGTCAATTTCTGGTAGAAGAGTATGCTAAAATTGAAACGGAGCGGTTGGTGTTCATTAGAACGAATCAACGGAAACTGAGGGCGGAAAACTACATGCAGCTAAGGGACGCCATGCGAGAGGACTCTAACGCGGAAAATGTTGGACGGATAGTGATACTCCCTTCCACCTTACGGGAGGTCCGCGGTAGATGCACGAGCGGACACAGGACGCATTCTGTTACCTGCGGAAGTACAGTCGACCGGACCTCTTCATCACCATCACTACCAACCCTAAGTGGCCCGAAATAACCCGCGAGCTCTTATCGGGGCAGGTGCCACATGACAGGCACGACTTGATTTCTCGGGTGTTTCATTTAAAATTAAAGTGCCCGAGTGAGTGATGAGGGACGGACGGTGCTCAAAAAGGTGCCCGAAGCGATTTAGCAGCGAAACTCTTACAAGTAAGGATGGATATCCTTCATACCGGCGTCGATCTCCTACTGAGGGTGGAACTCCAAAGGCCAGCAACACAATAACATATATAGGAATAACGTCTTAGCAATTGTTTAGTCTGATGGGCATTTCCTGTTGACTTACAATAATGAAAGATCTGGATCGTCTCGAATCGTCTCGCGCATCACGTTGTTTTCCCGTCCCCGGGCTTTTAGAATTCGACATCAGACGATTCAGATCTTCGATTTTGACGATCCCGTTGTCACTGGCATAAGCAACAGGATCCGCGTACGAAGTCGCGGGCAGAAGCTAGTCGTAAATAAAATCTTTTACTTTCTCTTTCTTTCTTTCAATGACGGCGAAATTCGCAGCAAAACAGTCCCGATACATCAAATTTTCTTCTCCATTATTGCTACATCTGGTTGCAAAATTAGCCTTGCTCAACTGGTAAATTAGTTAGAGATAGCATAAGTATGAAGCCATTCATGATGCTTGCCTTAAATAATTGAGGAATACAAAAAATATTGTCACATATGTATACAAACCATCCTACTCTACATCAGATGGCATAATTAGCCCGAGTCAACTGCCGCCCGACAACCGTCCGGACCGAACTCAAGTCGTCGACGGCGCTTAGTGTTCCACGTGCGCCTTAAGGAGATGTTAGCAAATCGTAGGGGCCAGTAGGGTCGGAGCCTACTGGGGCCATAGGTTAAGTGAAAATGAACACCAGGGCCCTAGAACGTAACATAAAGAAGGAACATAGGAGTGGGTTTTGGGCAGTAAAAGTCTGACACGCCCTTCTGCTCTGCCCAAAGGCAGGAGACGTCATTGGATGATTTCCCACCTAAAAAAAAAACTGGGCAAGTGCGAGTCGGACTCACACTCTTAGGGTTTCGAACAAACTTACCTATGAAAAAAGCTCAATTCCTGAATTGAGTTACGAAGATTTTTCCGAATAGTTTTTTGTGAAGTAACTACAAACACAGTTTTCTCCCCTCAGATCCGCCCAAGGGCGGGAGACGTCATTGGATGATTTTCCAGCAAAAAAAAAGTTAAGTTGACATTGTAAAGCAGTTTCAACAAGTATGAACTCATTCATAATTCATGCCTTAAACATGAGCAACATAAAAAAAAAAATATTGCCACATTAGACACCAGGTGGCAAAATTAGCCCATCTCAACTGTTAGGTTAGTTAGTGATAAGCAAACAATAAAAGCGAATCTATTAAACCGTGTACGGACGTGCGGTGGCCGGGTGTCATGAAAATCAACTCATTCGGCGAACACTCGCAAACAAGCTCCACATCCAATTAAGCTTCACGAATGGCAATGGAAATTCGAGTCGTGCTGTATTAACCTTATTTGCTACCCAGCCTTGATCCGAGTGTCCAGTTGCGGCTAGCTATTATTCCATTGCAGCACCCACTAACTACACGCGGCGACAATCCAATTATAAGCTGCAAAGAAATCACGTACGCCTAGGTGTTGAAAAGTCCTATTTTAGTGCGTATTGGTTTTTGACTACAGAGTAGGTATACCTATACATGCACTGTATTGTGTGAAGCTGGAAGTGTACAGGTTGCAATTTTTGAAATTGAGTCTGTATTTGTGTCCAGTTGGCAGCGTCAGGCTCGCTTCCTGTTACACGCTGCATGTTACACGTAGCGTTGCTCGTTGCAGGTTGCGTAGCTTTGCATGTTGCACGTTGCAAAGCTTACTTTTTTAGAGTACAATAAAATTTGTTCTATTCTATGTATATGAGACTTAAACTTATCTGGTGAAATGTGATTATTTTTTATTTATACTAGCGTCTGCTAGCGTTTTCGAACACGTTAAAGTTAAAATTCATTATAAAAATATAATTTGTCGTTTAATGTTAATTGATTGGTTGCTATCTTGATGTCCTGAGGGAGAACATTCCATAAAAAATTGCCTGGATAAGGAAAGAACAGTGGAAGAAGTAGTTAAAGAAGACGGTTATGAGATGAGCGAAGATTTATTTATTGTGGTTGAAATATAGATACACTTCTGCTTAATCCTTCGGGCAATACATTTTTTGTGGCATGGCAAAGTCATTATGACCTGCAATTGAGAAAAAGTAGTATAAGTAGTAGTATATGGGTGCATACATTAGTCACTCGATCATTTAATGGTTATTACTGTAAATTTGCGATATTTACCTTAAATACACATAATTACGTTCACTTGGTTTCACTGTTACAGTATTTTGGTTTCACTGACAACTTCTCTGATCAGAATGTTTTTTTTTTTTTTTCTTCTAATACCCGTTGTTTACTTTTTTTATATGTATCTATTTAGCTGAATGTGTTTAGACAAGTTGTGTCTGTTGCGCTCAGCTACCCAAGGCATAGAGATAAGTTTTACGTAACACGAACTACGGTGAGTTGAATCGCTTAGGATCGGTTTTTTTATTTATTATTTATTAGCCGCAAGGACTGTGCGATCGAATTTACGTATAATTTTAATGATTACTATTTTATCTTTTATATGTTTTTTCCTGTTTCATATATATAAAACACTAAACACCTATCTATTATTTATCATTTACTACACACTAATTTATACCTATATATAATAATATACATATATTTATTTACCTCACACTAATCTAACTGATTAACATCCGTAGACTCATATCAAGGTTCAGTTGAAAACCAGCGTCAGGCAACTGCTACGTAGTGGCCTGGCATTATGCTGAACTGGACCTATTTGGCGCAGCCGTGAGACACACAATGTTGATGTATTTTTAAGTTTAGTTTAAGTATTTAATATTTTTAAGTTACTTAGTATTTAAGTTTATTTATAATTGTTATCCCATTGTGTGTACCTGTGTGCCAAATAAACGTGTTTTCTTTCTTTCTTTCTTTAAAAAAATTATATGTAATACTGTAATTTTAAGATCTATTTGTATTTTCCACGGTCTTGTCTATTGTAATTTCAAATGCGTAGGCTGATCATTATACGAGTAACTCTAATCTCAATATTGTGTTGTTATCAATTCAATCAGAAACGAACCAATAAGCTTAGATCTCCTAATAAAGGGTTTATGTTAACTGATATTACTAGGGCATCGATACTTAATGCAAAGTAAGACTAGCTTGAAATATTTCAAATCTTGATAGTACGAGTAAGTATTAAAATTAGTAGTTAAGTTCATTTAAAATAGTTTTTGTTAATACAGTCATATATAGGTGATTTCCATGGTATGAATCTCGCTTTTAGTGATGAACTCCTTCATCAGTTTTCATAGATCTTAATCTTTGCTTTTACTCATCCAGTCATTTCCTGCGTTATTAACTATATTATCGACCTACTGTTTATTTGGATTTTGATCTTTCCTTTAACCAGATATTGTTCCATTACTAACAAGAACTCCGTTTAGTTCATCTGTTAATTGTGTATCGTGACGTCTGTATCTTCCCCATTTTTCTTACTACTGTAACCTTAGAGTTTGAGTAAGCAAATCTGTTATTTTTGCCTTATTATTCCTTATCTTGTCGATTTTGTTGATTTTAAGGATGCTTCTTTCCATGGCTCTCTGTGTTTAATTATTTATTTTCTGTTTATGTAAGTTCATGTTTGGGAGCCGTAAACTAATTAAGAGGTACATGTCAGGCAATTTTTTCAATAAAATTTATAAGTAATCTTTTCATCAAATATTTTTGCTTATATTTTTTAATTTTGTTTAATACAAGCAAAAATAAAATTTATGCATTTGTTTAATTGTTTTGACTGTGAGCTATTGGATATGTAACTACAGAACAAGATGGGGGCTTGCCTATCATCATCATCATCATCATCATTTCAGCCGAAAGACGTCCACTGTTAGACATAGGCCTCTCCCAAATGTCGTCAGAATGACCGGTCCTGTTCATCTCGCATCCATCTGATTCCCGTGACCCTCACCAGGTCATCGGTCTACCTTGTTGGAGGCCTTCCAACGCTGCGTCTTCCGGTACGTGATCGCCATTCTAGAACCTTTCGTCCCCATCGACCATCTGTTCTGCGAGCAATGTGCCCTGCCCACTGCCACTTAGGCCTGCCTATGCCTAATATTTTTTTTTTAAGAAGTCATAATATTACAGTTTGTCAGATGTTCTGTGCCATAAGGATGTATCAAATAGTTGACTAAGATGGAAGCACTTAATTTTATACCTTGGGCTAACGAACGAAGCCCACAAACGGCCCACAACATTTTTGAGTATCTTCATGCTTGTGTTCATTTCTCCTTCTTGTATTGGTTTTATTGTATTTTTTGTCTCGGTTGATTGAGACTTTTTTCATCTATAGCATAGCATAGTTGGCCGTATAATGTTCCCACTGTTGGGACTCAGGCCTCCTCTCTTGGAGAGGGAATGAATTGAAATCCACCACGTTGAAACCGGCATGTCCTAATGCCGGTTTCCTCACGATGTTTTCCTTCACCGTTTTGAGAGCAGTGGTGATGAAATAATTTACACAAAGTAACGCGCCTGGCTGGTTTTGAACCCGCAACCTACAACTCGTAAGTTGGGGCCGTTACCGCTCGGGCACCACTGCTCTGCTGTGCTCTTTTTTCATTTAGTAAAATATAATCATTTTCTCTTTTTTTTCTACACTTCTTTGTAAGTTTGTAAATTAGTAGTATGGCCTATACCATCTTTCCTAATCTTCTCTTTGAAATTGTTTTCCAGTGCTTGTAATTATTTCTGAAGTTATTAAGATTTCTTGATATTAATTATTCCCGGTGTTTACTATATTCAGATTGGTTTGATTTCTTGGTTAATTGAATAAGTTTAGCAAGTTTATTTTTCATTTCTGTATTTTTAATTTTTATTTGTATTAGTTATGTTAGCTTGATTAAAATAGAATGTCCCATTTATTCATACATACCTACTTATTATTTGTCAGGGCTTAGTGTTAGGTAACACGCAATAATTAGGGCTATATTTCACCGGGACACCATGGCGGCGCGACCAGTTGCGACATTTACTAAGCAGAACACTGCCAGCATCTGACCCGTTAGACTTTTAAGCAAAAGTGAACAGGTGTTTTCTAGGCTCATTTGTTTCCTCGTTGACCTCACCCAACGTTTACTATCACGCAAGATTGAGGTAAGACTAGATTTAGAAGTAGAGAGATTAAATATAAAAGAAAATAAACCCCCCTAGTAGTCAGTTCCTGATTGCAAAACTGAACTTCCCAACAGAAATCCCTAAACAATATGCCTCGATACCATGGCTGTAAATTTGGCACCAAAATGGCGCCAACCACTCGCATCGACGCGTTGCTCATATCCAGACAAACATTTGTATGGTCTACAGAAATAGTCCTGCTGTGATATGTGTATGCCTTTTCGATATAGCGAATACTAATAGTAAAGCTTTCAGGCGTTCTGTTCAGGAAATACCTACTTCCATACTATACTAATGTTTAATGAAAAAGTGTGTCTATATTATTATAGCCAACCTTTCAAAATTCCGTAAGATGCAATTTGGAGAGTGTGCGTAGGAATTGATCCGCCATCACATTTCTAACATCAGACTATCCGAGATACGATGAGTGTTCACCTCTACGGTCCGGACTAAGCGTTTCGCCTTGTCGTTTCTACCGCGCACATTGAAAGAATTTAGGTTCCTTCAAGGCTACAGTGAATAGGCTTTTAATAAAGTCTGACAGGGACAGGGAGCAGTGGTGGCCGAGTGGTAACGGCCCCGATTTACGAATTGTTGGTCGCGGGTTCAAACCCAGCCAGGCGCATTACTTTGTGTAATTTATTTCATCACCACTGCTCTCAAAACGGTGAAGGAAAACATCGTGAGGAAACCGGCATGTCCTAGAACCAAAAATTCGAAGACATGTGACGTCCACCAACCCGCACTGGGCCCGCGTGGTGGATTACGGCCCATTCCCTCTCCTAGAAAGAGGAGGCCTGAGTCCCAGCAGTGGGAACATTAAAAAAGGCTGAATATGTATGTATGTAAAGTCTGACTTCACTTCTTACCATCGCATGGGATCGCAGTCAAGCATTGGTTAATATCATTTCAAAAAAAGTCTGTCTGCAAAATTTTGATTTTTAAACCACTGAACAGATTTAAACAAACTTGGCAAACGAATAGAAAATGTCTGGATTAGGATAAAGCCACCATGAATACACTTTTCGCGCCGACGAAGCTGCTGGCAATACAATAACAACTAAACAAGTGGTAGCAATTCAGTCATCTTTGTTCGCAAGTTATGTGTAGAAAAGAGGTTAGTCTATTTTCTTTTTAAACCAGTGTTCCTTATTTAAACTATTAGTAAACTACTATTGTTAATTTCAGACTAACGCACGACGTTGACATAACGTTTAATTATTTGGTAAATGGATTATATATAAAAATAATAATAATAATCCTTTATTATCAGGCAACTAAGAACTTTATTATAAGGCTCATA
This sequence comes from Mythimna impura, assembly GCA_905147345.3. Classification (NCBI taxonomy): domain Eukaryota; kingdom Metazoa; phylum Arthropoda; class Insecta; order Lepidoptera; family Noctuidae; genus Mythimna; species Mythimna impura. The sequence continues at coordinate 12,286,525 of LR990356.1, read as the reverse complement.
ATCTTAACCTTTTGAGTGCGTAATTAGAGACACAATAGTAAGACAATGGCGCGGGAACGCCGGCGTTAATGCGGGGATCAACAGCTTAACTTTATTATAAGATTATTTGTAATAAAATAAACAAATAATCTTACAAAATAATAACCTAATACATATGTATAAAAGAAACTATAACAATTACTAAACTATACTATTGCATGTATGAGGATATATCAAGAGCCATGCATGGTTCTAAGACTCACTTCACCGTGGTCATGGGGGACTTTAACGCGAAACTGGGCAAACGAGACGGTGACGAGCTGCGAGTGGGGCAATTTGGATTTGGACGTCGGAATCACCGGGGACACCTACTGGCTAGCTTTATGGAGAAGGAGGACCTCTATATGATGAATTCCTTCTTCAAAAAGCGTGAGCATAGAAGGTGGACCTGGCAAAGTCCTGACGGTGCAACTAGAAATGAGATTGACTTCATCCTGTCGACGAAAAAGCAAATATTCAATGATGTCTCTGTGATCAACGCGGTGAAAACTGGAAGTGATCACCGCGTCGTAAGAGGCACATTGAATATTAACATTAAGCTTGAAAGGTCTCGACTGATGAAGTCTACGCTCCGTCCAGCACAGATCCAGATCCAAAACCCCGAGAGCTTTCAGCTCGAACTCCACAATCGTTTCGAGTGCCTAGGAAGCTCCGTGGATGAATATAACGATGGGTTCGTGGAAACTGTCCATACGGTCGGGTCTAAGTTTTTCAAGACTCACCGTACAAATAAAAACAAGAAGCTCTCCGATCCGACCCTCGAGCTAATGAAGAAGAGGCGTGAGATGATTCTGCAGTCTTCAGACGATGCGTGCATATACCGGCAGCTCAATAGACAAATCTCGAAGTCCCTGAAACGTGACCTTCGCCGCTTTAATACCGCAAGGATTAAGGATGCGATTGAGCGGAATAAGGGCTCTAAAGTATTTGCACGAGATCTGTCTATTGGGCAAAGCCAGCTCACGAAACTGAAGACCGACGATGGCAGAGTCATATCCGCCAAATCGGAGCTTCTGGGAGAGATCGAGGCTTTTTATGGACAGTTATACACGTCTATCGCTAAACCCCCTGTAAATCTAGTGAACGACCCAAGAGCTAGATTGACTCGACACTATACCGAAGATATCCCGGACGTCAGCCTGTACGAGATTAGGATGGCTCTGAAGCAGCTGAAAAACAACAAGGCGTCGGGTGAGGACGGAATTACGGCCGAACTCCTGAAGGCGGGTGGAAAACCGGTCCTTAAGGCCCTTCAGAAGCTATTTGATTCCGTCATACTCGAGGGAAAAACGCCACAGGCGTGGAGCAGAGGCGTGGTGGTACTCTTCTTTAAGAAGGGCGATAATGCCCTGCTTAAGAATTATAGGCCCATCTCGCTTCTGAGCCATGTCTACAAGCTGTTTTCCAGAGTCATCACGAATCGTCTCGCGCGCAGGTTCGACGACTTCCAGCCTCCCGAACAAGCCGGATTTCGTAAAGGCTTCAGCACCGTGGACCACATACATACGCTGCGGCAGGTTATACAGAAGACTGAGGAGTATAATCAGCCTCTCTGCTTAGCGTTTGTGGACTACGAGAAAGCCTTTGATTCGATTGAAACTTGGGCTGTACTGCAGTCTCTCCAACGGTGCCAAATTGACTATCGGTATATCGAAGTGCTGAAGTGTTTGTACAAAAACGCCACTATGTCAGTCCGACTACAAGACCAGACCTCGAAACCTATCCTCTTGCAGCGGGGTGTGAGGCAGGGAGACGTTTTGGAATGGAGAGGGCTAGGCATTAATGTCAATGGCGAGTACATCACTCACCTTCGGTTTGCCGACGACATAGTAGTCATGGCTGAGACTACGGAGGAGCTCAGTATAATGCTTGGTGACCTCAGTAGAGCTTCCGAAAGAGTGGGACTTAAAATGAACATGGACAAAACCAAAGTCATGGTAAACAGCCATGTAGCACCCACTCCTATCAAGGTCGGGGACTCTACACTCGAAGTTGTAGACGAATACGTTTACCTGGGACAGACGGTCCAGTTGGGAAGGTCTAACTTCGAGAAAGAGATCAATCGTCGAATCCGACTCGGCTGGGCAGCGTTCGGGAAGCTGCGCGGTGTCTTCTCGTCCAATATACCACAGTGTCTCAAGACGAAAGTCTATGACCAGTGCGTGTTGCCAGTGATGACATATGGCTCCGAAACGTGGTCGCTTACAATGGGCCTCATTAGAAGGCTTAAAGTCACCCAAAGGGCAATGGAGAGGGCTATGCTCGGAGTTTCCTTGCGTGATCGAATCAGGAATGAGGATATCCGCAGGAGAACCAAGGTTGCCGACATAGCACGAAGAATCGCCAAACTAAAGTGGCAATGGGCAGGGCACATTGCTCGCAGAACAGATGGCCGTTGGGGCCGAAAGGTTCTGGAATGGCGACCACGTACCGGAAGACGTAGCGTTGGAAGGCCTCCTACAAGGTGGACCGATGACTTGGTAACGATTGCGGGAGTCCGATGGATGCGAGACGCACAGGACCGTTCGTTGTGGCGACGCTTGGGGGAGGCCTATGTCCAGCAGTGGACGTCTTTCGGCTGAAATGATGATGATGACTATTGCACACGAAGTGACGGCGTCGTGTTCCACTGCAGGGTCGGTATCCTTCCACGAAATCGTCGATACACGACACCCTTCGGCCAAAACTCTCCTTTGAGGAAGGTCTCCAAATGGTGAGTCGGCTTCTGCACCACAAACGATTTGAAATTAGTGTTATGGCGCGGCTTTAACTGCACGACTCTCAAAGTCCAGTTTGTCTTTACGCGTACATACTCCACGATCTCCTCAGCCTTCGCAGTGTGATGTAGCCTCGAAACGTACAGCTGCGTCGTAGGTACTGCTGGACGCAGCAGCATGTTGGGCCAGCGCGGTACTGCACTGGTTCTGACAAGTAGGCTTCTTCCTCTTAGAAATGTCAGCAAAACCATAGGGGTCCAGCAGAGTCGATGCCCGTTAGGGCCACTTGGAATTTTTAAAAAGGAAACCGGTGGTCCTGGAACGCAAAGGGCAACTGAAGGGTTAAAGACTATGTTGAAGACACGCTTGTTTGGAATATTTTTTACAGGTGTGATTTTGGTCAGTAAAAGTCCGACAAGGCCATTTTCCCTATAGAGCGGAAGAAATCATTGAATGATTTCTCGTCTCAAAAAAAGAAAAACAATAAGTCTAATGTTCTCGACAACTTTTACGCATTATAATAAGCAGCTGATGCCCCTAACTTCTAGTACTTACGAAGTTTACTTTATCAAATTATATAGAAAGTTTTGTCCTTTCTTCGCACAATGTTTAGGACCGATGGATCACGGAGGCGTCTTTCCTCAACTTTTGTAAATATTGGTATGGTAACCCGTTATTTTGGCAGGTCGTCTATCACTGTCCTATGCACAAACTAAACAAAATCGAGGGGGAGATATTTTCGCTGCTGTAGATAAATATGTCAATAAAGTTTTGCTCTAGGATGAGTAATAAATATATTGTTATTGACGTTTATAAGTTGGTTGAATGTTTTGATTACCTGTTGTGAAAGGACAGATTATAATAATGTTATTTATATAATTTTATATACTTCTGGTTTTGTAATTTTTTTAGCTATTGCTTTTATGGAATGTTTACATTTGTCTCGCAGTTGAATACAACGGTTGCTCCTTATCGGATAGCCGGACGGCGAGCTACCCATTGCTCGTCGTCCGCAAGTCCACACTTACGGTGACTGGGAATTGTCCTGAGACTCCCGTTACCCAGGGCATCACCGTCACATCACAGTGTGGCAGCAGCTGGGTGTGAAGATGTCCCCTTCCTCACGGTTAGATTCAGTTTGCACTGAGAGTTTTTCACTCATGTATACCAACTGTACTTATAAATCACGTTGGTAGCAGAGCCTCTATTTGAGTCTAAAACCCTTCAAACAACCTTGAACCTAGTAACTAATCAAAAACACGTTCTGTACTGATCGTCATCTAGGACCTAATGGAATGGAATTGATTTAGTTCAAACACACATCCAGAACCTCTGTTTAACATATAGACTAATAAACGTAAACATTACTAACAGGCTCAGACATATAACGACATTACTGCCATATCAAATAATTCCGACTACATTGTAATTGGCTTGATCTAATTTACGAGTAGGTAGGAGTATATCTCTGAGTACGGAGAACGGAGTGGGCTAATTGCAGTAAGCCAATTTCACATAATTTTGTCTTAGTTTGAAATTTGAGAAGTACCATCGTGTGCGACACATAGGTACCACATTCGTGTGAGTTAGTTCAGGAGGTGAATGTACCTAATTTAATTAAATAGAGTTAGTTGATAGTTGGTATTTGTGAATTAGAGGAATAAGGTCTTGTAGTTTGACTTGTTATGTCCTAGGGACTGATGGTAGTCTAGCTCAGACTTTGGTAAACGGATGTTAGTTGGTATAATAACATTTGAAGCAGTTATAGGTTAATAATTACGCCATGTTGCAGGGTATTAATTTTCAACTATAAAGTGTCGTGAGTGAGGGGCAATCCTCACGCCCCGGTCACTGTAGGCGATACCCTGGATATCGGAAGATGCAGGATTCCTAACCACCGTAGACGCGGGCTTGCGGACGGCGGGCAATGAGTAGCTCACCGTCCGATATTCTAACGTAATTACGCTAACATGTTGCGGACCTCGTCAATTGACGGCGTCCGCAAGGACCGCTGAAAACCAGGGCTGCGGTAATTTACAAAAGCCGCGATCGCGAGGTTGGTTTCAGTTATTAAAAGTCTGAAACTCCCTCTCGACCCGCCCAGAGCAGGAAAAGTAAATGATGATTTCCAAACTTCCGTACTAAAGTTACCAGTTGGATGACGCTGTCCGTACATGGGACCAAAACATAACTGATGAAACATGGTTGAAAGACAGGTACAGGTACCTTCACCTCTGCCTAATCCTTTAGGGAATATAGGTGTGATATTATCACCATCATCATCATTTCAGCCGAAAGACGTCCACTGCTGGACATAGGCCTCCCCCAAGTGTCGCCACAATGAACGGTCCTGTGCTTCTCGCATCCATCGTACTCCCGCAACCGTTACCAAGTCATCGGTCCACCTTGTAGGAGGCCTTCCAACGCTACGTCTTCCGGTACGTGGTCGCCATTCCAGAACCTTTCGGCCCCAACGGCCATCTGTTCTGTGAGCAATGTGCCCTGCCCACTAACACTTTAGTTTGGCGATTTTTCGTGCTATGACGGTAACCTTGGTTCTCCTGCGGATATCCTCATTCCTGATTCGATCACGCAAGGAAACTCCGAGCATAGCCCTTTCCATTGCCCTTTGGGTGACTTTAAGTCTTCTGATGAGGCCCATTGTAAGCGACCACGTTTCGGAGCCATATGTCATCACTGGCAACACGCACTGGTCATAGACTTTCCTCTTGAGACACTGTGATGTGTGATATTATATTGTGTTTGAATGACCTCCACTCGATTCAGTCACCGTGACAATAGAAAAAACCCCCGATTAATTAATTAATTAAATTATTTAAGGACAAGCAGTGTCCAATTAATATGTACTTTTCCAAGTTTATCTAGGACATTACTAACACCCCGTGCGTCGGAAAGTACGTAAAGCAGTTCCTCCCGGTTGTCATTCGTAGATCTTTAACAGTCATTACAGGTTAGTAGTCAGAAAGTCTGAACATCCAAAAAGTATCGTGATGCCCAGTAAGTGGATTGTGAAGGTCGACAGTCTGAGTAACCCAGGAGTACATACTCCTGGGTTAAAAAGTCCCAGAACATTCCTTTGGGAAAAATAATAAGGTTTTATTTTTTTCATCAAGGTTATATTACATGGGGAATATTAATTACTTTCTGTATTCATTATATATACATTTAAATCAAATAATAACGTAATTAAAACTAACTTAAAAAATAAAAATAAAAGCCATAAAGTACTAAAAAAAGCAATCTAAAGTACATAGCATAGCATAGCATAGTCGGCCTTATAATGTTTCCACTGTTGGGACTCAGGCCTCCTCTCTAGGAGAGGGAATGGGCCGTAATCCACCACGCGGGCCCAGTGCGGGTTGGTATCTAAAGTACGGCGTCGAAAAACTCCTCCACATTCATCCTTTGGGTCAACTTTCCAATTTCACGCGGGAGAAACTGCTAGCAGCAACTATGGCCTTCCTCTTCATAACTGAAAGACAATCCAATATTATTCAGAACACCCATAATCCCGTGACACACAGCAACCAGATTTCATAAGACAATTTCCCAGTTCGCAGTTAGAAGTGTTAGAAGTATAAAATTCCGTCGCTCTTCATAAGAGCAGACAGCGTAACTGTTTAATTTAATTTTATTGTCAAATGCACCACTGAAACAGCGCACTGCGCTTTTGTTTCTAACCTAATTGTGTTTGCAAGTTTGGACATGTGTTAGCGTTTATTAGAATAGAATTTTGTTTTATGGTGATTAGATATGTGCAGGAATGTGCATTAAAAGCTTTGGAACGAATATGCTGGTGGAGGTTGTGTTTAAGGATGTAGTAAAAAACGTAGCGCATTTCGAAGTTTTGGTTCTAGTACATGCTGGATTCCTCGCGAAAGCAGTGGTGATGAAATGAATTACATAAAGTTTAGCGCTTGCCAGGGTTTGAACCCACAACCTACAAAGTTAGGGCCATTACCACTGGGCCACCACTGTTCTCGTAAGTAATAAAAAAGCATTTATTTCAAACAACCAATAGCACCCATACAGCAATCACCACATATAAAACAAATGGGTAAGTTCTTCGAAATTTGATTCTTCGACTGATCCATATGGCCAAAATTTAATTTCACATGTTTATATGAAAATAGGTATGAAAAATACCATATATTTAAATAAGGGTCTCGTTTTTAGAAAGAAGTTTCCAAGATATTGACGTTCGAATATTTTGTGCCTGTATGAATCAGAATTGGTTACAGATGAATCAGAAACAGAAAAAAAAATTGTCCCTGAAGAACTACCCAATTAAAACATTATACTATTGGACGCAGCCAGCAACCTGTATGCTCCAGCAATGTCCGATATAATATATAGTAATCTTCGCCAGAACTCTATTGGAGCTGCCCCATACCCTGTGCAACAAGGACGTGCACCGCTTGCGCATGGTGGCGTGAAAACAGTCGGCGCGCGCTTTCGTAGACATACCCGAGGTACTGCAGAAGCGGGACAGTCCCAATACCGCCCTGAATGCGTTGTTTTTGCTTCACAACTGGTTATATGTGACAGCACTTAGATACTAAATATTTCTGATTTATTTGAAATTCTGAAAATTAGAGTATGTTTAAGAATTTGTTAATTAGTTTACATTAGAAAGTTAGTAAATTATTTTGATAACATTGATGTTTATTCAAGTTTCCAGTAATTTTAATTCTTATAGGAACCTCAAGATTCAAGACTTTTAACAGTATAAAGTTACGTTGCGGCGTGTTGATGATATTATGTCTTAAGACAAACTATTGAAGGCTATTTTTTGAAGTGGGATATCCATCAAATGACTTCTCTCGCTCTAGGGTGAAGCGAGAGGACGTTTCAGACTTTTACTGACTAAAACCCATCAGCCATCCGTGTTTCTTGATTTGCACTTTGCGTTCTAGGCCACGGTAACTCTTTCAAAGGTTCTCGCTGCAGCTATTAAAACCGAGCTGCCTTGACTCTGACCTTTCATCCGATTACCGGCCACGATAGACGCGGGCTTACGGACGACGAGCAATGGCATATGCTGACAATAGCTCACGCTTCGGCCGTCCTCTAACCGTCCGGACCAAGCCCAAGTCGCTGACGGCATATAGTGTTCCATGCGCGCTTTAAAGAGATGTCAGCCAAACCAAAGTGGCGCTGTAGAGCCGATGCTCGCTAGGACTACGAGGGATTTCTGAAAAGGAATCCCATGGTCCTAGAACGCATAGACTGACTAAAATCACACCTGTGCCCTTCAGTTAGAAGGGCATAGGTGTGGTTTTAGTCAGTAAATGTCTGACACGCACTAGAGCGAGAAAAGTCATTAGATGATTTCCCACCACGACAAAAAAGTCTTAATTTCAAGTTGTCTTATTATCTATTCTACTTACTTATGATACTGATTCTATCTTTCGGTATAGGTAAAGTAGAATTTTTTTTTCTTTTACAAGTTTTAAGCAACGTCGTCTAGTCATATTCATATCTTTATTTGCATACCATAATGTCATTAGAGATGTTAAATTAATTGCTTTCTTTTTTATTCTTGATAGGTTCGCGTTTGACCGCTATCTCACCTGATGGAAAGCGACGATGCGGTTTGCTTAAAGTTAAGTTACAATTATGTACCCTGTAGAGCACAACACTGTAGTCCCAAGCTAAGGAGAGCTTGTGTTAAGTAACCAGTGAGCTATAAACGCAAGCCTATCAATAATAATAAAAAAGTAAATAATATACTAGGTTTTACCAGTATAAAAGTATTCTGTGTTATTCCAAGACACGGTCTGCCTTTTCATCCAAATCCATTCAACCATTAAAGCGTGCAGATATTTACCTACATATACATACACACTTTTATGTTATTAGTGTGATTATTTTTCATAATATTCTGAGCAAGTTAATCAACAAAAGCAATTGCTCCACCTTTTTATAAAAGGTAACCAACAGAACCTTCAAAAACAATACCCACTCCTCATTCTTCATCCAAGAAAAATGTAGCCGAGCTAATTTGTTTGCTTCCTCTGATTGGTATGAAAATAATAAACATGAGAAGTAATTAAAAAGGACAAAAGAGTCTCTGAGGTAAAATAACGATTTAATTCTACAGAAATAAACTACTGTAGCGGAGGATTTACTTGCAAGCCAGTATTGTTCTTTTAATACAATGATAGTACTGGCGATCACTGCATTGCGGTATATTAACGTTCAGTATAACTATACGTTTAGTTTATTATTCAGGTATACCAGATGGCTTAAAGTCACCCAAAGGGCAATAGAAAGAGCTATGCTCGGAGTTTCCTTGCGTGATCTCATCAGAAATGAAGATATCCGCAAGAGAACCAAGGTCACAGATATAGCCCGAAGAATCGCCAAACTTAAGTAGCAGTGGTCATGGCACATTTCTCGCAGATCAGATGGTCGATGGGGACGAAAGGTTCTGGAGTGATGACCGCGTACCGGAAGATGCAACGTTGGAAGGCCTCTCACAAGGTGGATCGATGATCTAGTGAGGGTCATGGGAATCCGATGGATACGAGACGCACAGAACCAGTCGTTATGGTGACACTTGGGGGAGGCCTATGTCCAACAGCAGATGTCTTTAGTCTGAAATAATGATGATGATGATGGATGATGGTAACAGATGGTATTTGTAGAGTTTGTGACTAGAAATAACAGCCACACACGTCGATGTCCAAGTTTAAGTAATCAGTGACCATCTTAAGGTAAAAGCACCAGGGTAGCCCGTGAAATTTAAATTGTTTTAAGTATTACGCATTTTGCCGGTCAGTGTTAGGTTCTATGTTAATTAAAATTTGATTTACTGATTTGATTCAGTCTACTGCATCCAGTTACACGCGAAGCCGACGCCAAAAAAGTTAGGAAAAGACTTGGCCGTCTGATAGGTAGACCGGCCGACTGTCGACAGTCATAGCTTAGCATAATATAATCAGACTTTTAATGTTCCCACTGTTGGGACTAGGAGAGGGAATGGGTCGTAATCCATCACGCAGGCCCAGTGCGGGTTGGTGGAGGTTACACATATCTTTAATATTTTTACTCGTAGTTCTAGCACATGCCGTTTCCTCACAATGTTTTCCTTGACCATTTTGAGAGTAGTGGTGATGAAACAAATTCCACAAAGTAATGCCTTTGCCTGAGTTTGAACCCAAACCTACAACTCGTAAGGCGTGGCCGATGCCATGGTAAAGTACATGGTACTAGGCTACCACTGCTCCTTAGTGTACCTGTATACTTCCCAGACACAATTGCATTCATGTTTGTTCCAAATAAAATACAAAACATACCTTATGTAAGTAAGTAGGTCCGTAAGTGCACTTAGAATATCTCAAATATATTCTGGAGTGTGGAGTGTACTGGAAGCAGTGTACCGGTGTATTTCCACGTCAAATGCAGTGCATACTTCGGCACTCACAGGGATGCCAGTGTACGTATTGTGAACATAAGATTTCAGGAGCACAACGCAAGATGGCAGAAAAATAATTTTGGCTGGATTTGAACACTCATGCGAATTTTAAATCTGAAATCGATTCAAAATTCGCATGTAGAACGTAACGATTGTTTAGTGCTGTTCAGATTTGATTCTGGCAAGCTTATCTGCTAATGTCAAGATCGATTAAGGAACTTTAAAGCCCTCGTATGTTTTTATTTTCAAAACGGACAAGAACCCAGTTCTGAAAGTTATCTCAGACACTTCATACAGTACCAGATTCAAAATAAAAATGTTTTTATTTCACATAGGCCTACACGGGCACATATAAAATGTCAGACACTAGTACACAGTTCCAACTGGTCGTTTTTTATGCAGAAGAACCAATAAGGAACTCCATTATTAATAGGAATGGGTGGACAATGTAGACCAGTCAATATTTTACCCAAAAGCACAACAAAAAAGTGGATTGAAATAGATTCTTTCTCTTTCAGTCTATAGTGTTCTCACATTCATATTAAATATAAAAATAAAATTATCAATAAATGAGATGTTTACTAAAATAAATCATCAATGAAGTTAAGGTAGTTGAGGCCTAAATAATATAAAAAAATATTGCAATAGCAATGTAATAAAAAGAAAAAATATACATTGATAAATCAAATTAAAACAAAGACGTAGCAGTACAGTATTCCAGGAAGCTGTGAGTTGAATCTATTCATGCATCAACAAAGCCTATCGCATTCATCACTTGACTTTGGCTTCTCACAACCGTGGTACCTGTATTATTCCTGTCAAACAAAATTATTTATTACCTGTGACGTTCCAAAAAAAAAACATCCTCTACTCCGTGAACCGATTTGTTTCTGTCACCAAACCAATTTGTCATTTCATTCTCAATACAAGTTATTGTATGGAGTTAAACTAAAAGGCGAACTAACATCAATTTCACTGAAATCTTTATAAACTTTTCCAACTTTACGTCCGAGGTATCACGTAGCTGAAACTATACAATACCGATATATTTCGAGTCATACGTGCTTGAGTATTTCGTAATTGAATTTTGTAAAATGACCGTAATCTTTCTTTTTTTAAAGTGAAGTCCACAAAGAGTCGATGACATTACAGTCGCAGTGGTTTATTTAATAAGCGATTATGTATCAATTTCTCATACCTTTACATACTAAGGACTTATTTTTCTCGTATCGATTTTTTGTCTTGAACGGCGCTTCATACTGCCCATAATGGACTTGAGACACAGATTCAATGTACCCCATAATCACAATAGCTAGAAAGCTAACGTCGTATTGTTCCAAGTAGGGGTGGACATAGCACAGTTCCATCCCAAGCCGACTGGTCGACTACAATTTGAAAAAAATAATTACTTATATACTACTATAGTTTACCGAGTCAATTTTTTAAGGCATGTTTTTGTAATCCTTTTTTTTAAGGTGTAGTGCGAGAGGGAGTGTCCGATGTTTACTGACTAAACCTAGTTTCCCTTTGTGTTGTGCCGGAGCCGCGGTGATTCTTTCGAACTATCCCGCAGCCCTACTAGTTATTTCTTGACATAAAGAGCTTCTTAGGAAATTGCAGTTTGAGGAAGTATTTTTAAAAACATGATATTTTACATATGACATAACAATTGTAATTTTTTTCTCAAAAATCAAAGAAAATATTAAATATAATAATTTAAAAAAATAACAAAAAATATTTTTTTTTTTTTAGTAAATTATATAAATAATTTTTATTACAAATAGGCTCGCGTTTGGATGTAGTGTGATAGTAATCTCACCTGATAGTAAGCAATGATGTAGCCGACGATGGAGCACGGTTGCCTAGAAGTAACATATTAACTTAATATACTCGTAAACCAACTTACGAGTTACGTTAAGTCAGACAGTGCGATGCGCCTGGTGCCATGAAGTACTTAGTTTTTTTTTTTAAATTTATACAAGTATATAGTAATACACTACAGATGATGCAAATCATAAACTAATTAAATTATAATATGCTTTCGCCTAAAACTTCAGTAAGGCGTTAGTCAGTTCGCGTCCCGAACGCCTCATCTAGACAAGCTCTTAGTAACATGATGCTGATACAAAAGGGTCTAGAAAATGTTCGTATAATATTGTGTCGAAACTACGTTAGAATAATAAAGATATCGAATATATTTTCTTGGTATAAAGTAACTTTATCAATACCAAATCCGTTTAGTAAATATCGGATAAAGATAGAGTTGCTAGTTTATAAAGATATTAATTTAAGTTTTTTTATGAATATATTTTTCACATTACATATTGTACTAGCTTTTGCCAGCGTCTTCGCTCACGTGAAAGTAGATTTCTCCATAAAAATTTTGGACTTCCGTTTCATCCCCTTAGGGGACATATTTTGGAAATTCTTAATGCTCACCTACGTCTTAAAAGGAAGCCAAGTGTAAAATTTCACACTCCTAGTTTCGGCTATGCGTTGATATGTCAGTCAGTCAGTTTCTCTTTTCATACCGTGTCTTTGAAAAAAAATCTGTACTTTTTTAAATTTAAACTGTATAAAATCGTTATTCTAACCAACCCCGATGATATTTTTAGTAAAAATATATGTATAATTTTTTGAAATTAAAAATTAATTAATTAAAAATTCATCGGGGTTGATAAAATCGTAATTTTAATCAACCACGATGATATTTTTGATTTTAAAAGTAATTCATTCATTTTTTTTTACTTAAAATGTTAGAATAACGATTTTATACAGTTTAAATTAAAAAACTTAAATATTTAAAATAAAAAAGGAAAGTGCCGACAAAAAATTCCACCACTGGGGGGTTGGGCACGCCACAATTATGGCGGTAAGTCCCCTCTTTGAGGCATGGTTGGAAAGACCTCACGGCGTCCTCACCTTCCGCATGACGCAGGTTCTCACCGAACACGGTAAGTTCGGGAAGTTCCTGCACCGGATTCGTGCGGAAGCGACGCCCGGGTGTCGCCACTGTGTTGACCGCCCGGAGGACACGGTGGAGCACACGGTGGAGGTGTGCCCCGCTTGGGCAGAGCAACGCCGTGTTCTCGTGGGGGTGATCGGCGGCGGCGATCTCTCGCGCCGGGCCTTGGTACAGGCCATGGTTCGGAGCGAGGAGGAATGGCAGGCGGTCGCCTCCTTCTGCGAAGAAGTAATGCTAGCAAAGGAGGCGGCCGATCGCGTGAGGCAACGGTCCTCACGCCCTAACCGCCGCCGGGATTCCGATCCCATTTCCGGCCACCGTAGGCGCGGGCTTGCGGACGGCGAGCAATGGGTGGCTCGTCGTCCGATCGTCCGGTGACTGTTCGGACTGAGCCCAAGTCGTCGACGGCGCGTAGTGTTCCACGCGCGCCTCAGGGAGATGTCAGCAAATCGTAGGGGCCCAGCAGGGTCGAAGCCTACTGGGGCCATGGGTAGTGTGAAAATGAAACCCGGGGCCCTGGGACGAAGGCAACGAACGAACAGGAGTGGGTTTTTAGTCAGTAAAAGTCTGACACTATCTCTCGCTCCGCCCAAGAGCGGGATTTGTCATTAGATGATTTTCCCACCTAAAAAAAAACATATACATAACTGGAACCACTGGGGGGTCCAGAATCATGTACTGGATCCATGGTATTGACATTGTATAGATTACTTTTCTTACTTACTATAGCACCTACAAAATTTTAAATCAAATTGCTCAAAATCCTTTTTCAATTCATCACTCTTAATATAACCAAACGTAGATTTACGATGGCCACTGATAAGTTTCCAACCACTTATAAAATTACTTGCTTCTGCCAGCAGCTTCACCCGCGTCCAAGCCTGATGTAATTATCCCAAGGGAATGTACTCATGGGATTGAAAGTTTCCTACATTTTCTCCAAGGTTCAATTTATGTACGTAATTCATCAAAATTGGTTCACAGGTTTAAACAAAAATACGTCAGTATTTATATAATAAGAATATAGATATTATAATATAATACCACCTTGAAGACCGACCGCTCTCAACAGTGAACACGTATCAAAATCAAATCTATACTAATATTATAAAGAGAAAAGATTTGTATTTTTGTTTGTAATAAATTTGACTGGCCTTTTGGTCTAGTGGTTAGTGGCCCTGACTGCTATGCCGGAGGTCGTGGGTTCGATTCCCACCCAGGACCAATGTTTGTGTGATGAGCACGATCATTTGTTCTGTGTCTGGGTGTAATTTATCCATAATATGTATGTATTTGGAAATATATATGTATGTTTATCAGATGTCTAGTGCTCATAACACAAGTTCTGCTTAGCTTGAGACTAGACGGCGTTCTGTGATAGTTGTGGCATATTATATTATTATATTAAAATAAACTTAAAAACTACTAGACCGAATTTAAAAAAAATCTTTTACCGTATGGTACTTTATAACTGAGTGACATAGGCTGCACAATTTAGTGTGCTTTGTGTTTTTTTTTTAAATTTTCGTTTTTTATTTGACTTTACTCGAATTCTTGATACCACTCACGCAAAGTGTTCATATACCAAAAATCACTATAATCGGTTAATATTTAGAGTTTGCACAACGCCAATACTATACATACGTCATCAGTGAAGATTAAAATTTTTATATTATTATTTTTTACAGAGGAGGGAAGTAAGTTTTACTAGACACAACAACACACTAGTAACACTTGCTACACTCCACTGTAAAAAATTATAATATTAAAAATTTAACCTACACTGATGACGTACTAGCTGTATGAGAAAACTTTATTGGCGTTTTGCAACCTTTAAATATTAACCGATTATGGTGATTTTTGGTATAAGAACACTGTGCATGAGTGGTGTCAAGAATTCGAACGAAGTCAAAAATCGAATATTTTAAAAACATGGAACACCCTAATACATTTTCTACTTTCACGCTTTCGAAGCCGCTGGCAGAAGGTAGTTTTCAATAAGGGTTCTCCAGAGGAAGTCTTTTATGTATTCTGGATTTATTTAACTGTAACTAGCCCATCCCCTCTCCTAGAGAGGAGGCCTGAGTCCCAGTAGTGGGAACATTAAAAGGCTGATTATGCTATTATGCTAACTGGAACTAGCTCTTATCATCATGCTTTCAACCGAAGCACAATCACTACTGGACATACCTATGTTTCTCGAATCCAACAGTCTCTCGCGGCCCCCCACCAGGTCATACACCTAGCCTTTAAGCTACAATATAACGATTAAGTATGCTATAATACGCCAGCCAAGAATAAAAAGGGGCAAAAGCATTTTATCTTAAGTGAATCATTAACCTTAATCGACGTCTGTAAGTGCGGGCAGTATTAAACATCAACCAAGAAAAGCTGAATTTACGTGCAGTATCTAAAACTGGTCTTTTCTTAAGAAAAAGATTATCTCGTTTCTTCCCCAGGGAGTCGTCGACGACTTGGGCTCGGTCCGGTAACCGCCCGGACCGAGCCCAAGTCGTCGATGGCGCGTAGTGTTCCACGCGCGCTTTAAGGAGTTGTTAGCAACCGTAGGGGCCCAGCAGGGTCGAAGCTGACTGGGGCCAAGGGGTGACTCTAAAAGGAAGACTCGGCCCTGGTATGAAAGGCAACGAAGGTACAGGAGTGGGTTTTTAGTCAGTAAAAGTCTGACACTATCTCCTGCTCCGCCCAAGAGCGTGGGATGCACTGTATGATTTTCCGACCGAAAAAAAAGAAAGACAGAAGTACTACTTACTATTTTTCAGGTCACTATACAAGAACATAGTGAAAGCGGACGAGTAACAGAGCTCCTATATCTCTCTTGCCTTTATTAGCCGTCTTGAGTGGAAGCAACGACGCAATGTCACGCAAATGTGATTATTTTTGCAGATGACACCAATGCAATAGTGTCTGCTGACAACCTAAACAACCTAATAATTTAAAACTCAATGTACAAAAAACAAAGAGTGTTTTATTCAAAACGAACGTCCGAAACAAGGATAGTCTTGAGGTTTTATCTTGTGGTAATAAAGTCGAAGTGGTAGACCATGTTAAGTTCCTAGGAGTTCATATTGAAGCATTGTTAAACTGGAAGGTTGAGACATCATTTGTAAGAAAGTGTATTAGTTCCGCATGCTATGCTATTAGAAACCTAAGGGAAGAACTAACTTTGACCCAGCTTAGGATGGTATACTTTGCTTTGGTTGAGTCTAGGCTTAGATACAGTATTGAGTTCTGGGGCAACAGTTACAAGTACAATATCCAGTCGGCATTTGTAATACAAAAGAGGGCCATAAGGACAATGCTCCGATTGAAACAGACGGAATCATGTAGGGACCACTTTATTACACATAAAATTTTGACTGCGCCATGCCTCTATATACTAGTACTAGCTTCGGCCAGCGGCTTCGCCCGCATATAAGTTAGTTTCTCTTACAAATTTTGAATCCCCGTTTCTTCCCCTTAAAGGGCAAATTTTGAAAAATCCTCTCTTAGTGCTCGCCTACGTCATAAAAGGAAACCTTGTGCAAAATTTCACACTCCTAGTCCCAGTAGTTTCGGCTGTGCGTTGATATGTCAGTCAGTCAGTTTCTCCTTTTATATATATAGATTATTAACTGATTTTGTAAAAAAATTGTATAAGTTTGAAACCGACGAGCAAAGACAAATTAGACAGAAAACTTGAAGGAAAGATTTCCCTAACTTTATCCAACCGAAATTGAATGTGGTTCAACACAGTCCCAGATATCAGTCAGTCTTGCTATACAACAACTTACCCGCAGAATTTAAAACAATAAATAGTGTAAATTTATTCAAAAACAAACTCAAGACATACTTATTGAGGAAGGGTTATTACAGTGTTGATGAATTTCTAGAGGACAAACGACAATAATGTTATTAAAATAATTATTTGATTATTATGATTAGGATTATTATGATCATTACCTATTAATTTATCTTGACATTGAATTTTCTTTTGACTTGAATGATCTGGATTATTGACATTATTATTTTGACATTTATGTACTTTGTTCTACAGCTGACATTGTTGATTTTTTTTTGTATAAATTATTTAATTTAATTTTTGACATTATTTTATATAATTTTTTTATTTTGACTGGAATGATTTTAAAATGAAATTGGAATAAGTAATATTATTGTTATTATTGGACAATACGGATTTTTTTTTTATAAATTACTGAGTACTTAATTTAATTGTTTTTTTTTGTTTTACATTGGAATTTGGATTATTATTTTATGTGATTTTTTTTTTATCTTTTTATATATAATTGTTTTGTATACTGTAAAATTTATTTTATACCTACTTACCAAGTTATTAAATATTCAATTTTTTATTATATAATAATTATTCACTATATTTTTGTTTATTAGGATTTTGTAGAATGTTGTATGTTTTTTCTTCTTACCATCACTGCAATTGTTTATTTATTATTATTTTTTTACATTATTTTCAACACAATGTTCCATTGTTATGAAATTAAATTAAATGACTTAGCAAACGTACTCGGGAGAAGGTTGTATAATTCAGTTAGATGCTGGTAGGGATCTTGACCGTACTTCCGGGATTGTCCTGATAGCCGTCGTATACCCGACGTTTCATCCCTCCTCTTTACATGGCCTAACCAAGACAACCGATATACTTTCAACTTTTCTGTTACTGGCACCACTTTCAAACTTCCTCTAATATACTCATTTCTCACTTTATCCATTCTCGTCACACCACACTGCCATCCCAACATTCTCATCTCCGCTACATGCAATCTTTTCTTGTTCCTGTGATATATATAAAATACATTTATTTATTGTCTCCCACAAGTTACAGCGTTCGTAACGTTTAAGAAAGAAATATGGAAGGAAGAGAGGAGCCCATACTAAGTGAAACCTGTGCTATGTACCTGGGTTACTGTAGTTTTTGATAGACTTCTACTTGGCTTTTCAGAAGGTTTTATTTGACAGTTATATAAAACTATCTACTGTCAGTCGGCGCTCCCAATTAACGGTAGGAGGAGTTCACATCGGCGTCGGGTCGACGATGAAGTACCTGGGACTCGTCCTCGACAGCCGGTGGAATTTCGAGGAGCACTTCCGACGTCTGGCTCCCAAACTGAATCGGAATGGGGCTGCCCTCAAGCGGTTCCTGCCCAACCTCGGGGGTCCAGACGCCTCCTGCCGGAGGCTCTACGCAGGCATCGTCCAGTCCATGGCCCTTTATGGGGCGCCGGTGTGGGCGCCGTCACTGCGAAAGCGACCGGCGGCCCAGCTGAACGCGTGCCAGAGGGTCATGGCCATACGGATGGTGCGGGGATACCGCACGGTTTCCCGCGAAGCGGCGAGCCTCCTTGCTGGCCAGCCACCATGGGATCTGGTGGCAACAGGCCTTGCACGCATGCACGATCTGCGCGTGGAGATGCAACGTCGGGGCGAAACTCCGCTGCCACGACAAGTTGCGGCATGGCGGACAGAGCTCCGGCGGGGTCTCATGGTGGAATGGCGACAGCGACTATCGCAACCCAGTGCTGGGCACGCCATAATTATGGCGGTAATTCCCCTCTTTGAGGAGTGGCTGGAAAGGCAACACGGCGTCCTTACCTACCGCATGACGCAGGTCCTCACCGGACATGGTAAGTTCGGGAGGTTCCTGCACCGGATTCGTGCGGAAGAAACGCCCGGGTGCCACCATTGTGCGGACCACCCGGAGGACACGGTGGAGCACACGGTGGAGGTGTGTCCCGCTTGGGCAGAGCAACGCCGTGTCCTCGTGGGGGCGATCGGCGGCGGCGATCTCTCGCGCCGGGCCTTGGTACAGGCCATGGTCCGAAGCGAGGAGGAGTGGCAGGCGGTTGCCTCCTTCTGCGAAGCAGTAATGCTAGCAAAGGAGGCGGCCGATCGCGTGAGGCAACGGTCCTCACGCCCCAATCGCCGCCGGGATTCCGATCCCGATTTCCGGCCATCGTAGGCGCAGGCTTGCGGACGGCGAGCAATGGGTGGCTCGCCGTCCGACCGTCCGGTAACCGTCCGGACCGAGCCCAAGTCGTCGACGGCGCGTGCTGTTCCACGCGCGTCTCAAGGTGATGTCAGCAACTGTAGGGGCCTAGCAGGGTCGAAGCCTACTGGGGCCAAGGGTCTGATTCTGAAAGGAAGACTCGGCCCTGGTACGAAAGGCAACGAAGGAACAGGAGTGGGTTTTTAGTCAGTAAAAGTCTGACACTATCTCCCGCCCCGCCCAAGGGCGGGGGATGTCATAAGATGATTTTCCCACCGAAAAAAAAAAAAAATCTACTGTCAGTGGTTTCACCTACATGATAGTAAACAATTATCCCAAGGAAATATAAAAAAAAAATAAAAATAAAAAAGCCATTTATTCTACTACTGATGTAAATTTATATTATTATTAATTCAATTCAATTCATTTATAGACCCATAAAAGTTTAACAAATTTTACACACAATATATTACAAGTTATAATAATAATACAATAGAATTTACAATAATTATAAAGGTCAAAAAAATAAAATACAATAAAATTCACGATAAATGTCCAAAATCTATAAAATTATTTAAGTAAGCATTTATAATTATTTCATTTTCTTTTTTTTAGCATTATGAGTATATTTAAAATAAAGTTTTATCACAGTTTGTTTGAAGTGTTAATCTCAATTATTACTGTATAAACTCAAAGTAGTAGTCGCCTCTTTTGCGTAGGCCTCCCCCAACTCTTTTCAGTACCAATCCAGCCAAGAGAATATACTCCCAGGATAAAAATGATTCTATGTGCTATTCCAAAACATGGTCTCTCTATGTACCAAGTTTTATCAAAATGTGTTCAGTCGTTTGAGTCTGAAGAAGTAGCAAACATACACATATACTTACACACCGTAGCCCTCACAAACTTTCGCATTTATAATAATTTTATTAGTGTGATGACTGATAATGTTAACGTAGGTTTATCTGTTCTAATCAAATAATTTTTTTTTTAAACATTACATAGCTACTTAAAACCTGCCAGCAGATAAAAGATCTTGAGCATTTCTTATAAGAATTGAAAAAAATATTTTTGCAATAACTTTCTGCTATTGCTAATAATAAGTTTTTACTTTGTTTATTCGTAGCACACTAACAGAAGATACTATCATGAGTATAATTTTGTTAAAGAATATTGTCTTATCTACAGAAAATAATTTGGAACAGATATACTTTTTTATATTAATCTTTAAATCTATCCATTAAACATTATCCATCTATCTTACGTAAGCTTTGAGTAAAACTGTAAAACCTACTCTAGGTGCATCTACTCCTAAGAGCCGTATCTTTGGATGTGCAACGGTGGCTGTTAGCGGACGAGATTAAGGAGACTGGCCGAGATAGAGATGAATCGCTTCCATTCATCTCGGCGAGCTCACTCGAGATTGGTGGGAGGCGCCGGCTGTGTTACTCATTGGTAAATATTTGTCACTGGATTTGTTTGAGATTAATATTTAGATTAGTAAATGATTCATCAGATCGTGAGTTTTGAGGTCATCCTAAATCGTAACTTTTGAGTTTTTTTTTTCTGTGGTTCATTTTTGTAGCCGTGAATGTTTTCATGATGATAAGATAGATAGAT
Source organism: Mythimna impura (assembly GCA_905147345.3). Taxonomy (NCBI): domain Eukaryota; kingdom Metazoa; phylum Arthropoda; class Insecta; order Lepidoptera; family Noctuidae; genus Mythimna; species Mythimna impura. Next base: position 12,265,724 of record LR990356.1, on the reverse strand, counting down.
ATACTGTTTATTGTACACCATAAATAAAACTACAGTAGGAATTTAAAATTAATAGTTTGACATACACAATCTGTTTAGAAAACAGACTACAAACCAATATTAGTAGTTTAGAAAACTTTACGAATTATTATGGTATAAGATTTTTTGTAGGTTGTTTTGTTACTGTTTTTTTTTTTAAATAACAAAATATCTCTAGTAAATCTTCTTCTTGCCCTTATCCCGTATTACTTGGGGTCGGCGCAACACTTTTTTTTCTTCCGTTCTGTCCTGTCACCCGTCACGCTATCACTAACTCCTTTTTCTTTCATATCACTCCTCATACAATCCATCCACCTTTTCTTTAGTCTCCCGCTCCATCCATTTACATGTATACTCAGAACTCTTTTAGTAATATGCGCTTTATCCCTCCTCTTCACATGACCATACCAAGACAAACGATATTCTTTCAACTTTTCAGTCACTGGCACCACTTTCAAACTTCCTCTAATATACTCATTTCTCACTTTATCCATTCTCATCACACCACACATCCATTTCAACATTCTCATCTCCGCTACATGGAATCTTTTTTCATCCATCTTTTCACAGCCCAACATTCTGATCCATACACTAGTGGTCTTATCACGGACAAAATATCTGCAGTACATGAACAGAAATCTGATTATTTATACATGAAAAATAAAAACACTTAACTAATTAAAATTACATAATATATACACAATAACTCCTATCTAAAATATGGCGTCAAAAAATTCCTCCGCACCGCTGTCGACTGGAAGTGTGCCCAAAAGACTGGCGGCATTGCCACTTTGTATGGCAATGCTTAATCTCTGACCGAGTACATAGTACATTAATAACTTAAATATTAACTAACCACTTGCAAGAATATTTATAAACTAAACTAGCTTCTGCCAGTGGCTTCGCTCACGTGAATGCAGGAAATATATTGCCTATGTCACTCAGTGATAAAGTAGCTTTCTACTAGTGAAAGAATTTCCAGCAGTTTTTGAGTTTATACATTACAAATGTAAAATTACAAACGTTGCCTCTTTGTAATTTTTGTATGGACTACGTTCAAATATCTGTATATGTAAAAAGAAATACAAGTCTAAGTGTTCCTGCACATCGCTGTAAGAAGACTGAAATAATTATTATCAGAAGGGTTTGAAACTACAAGCGGAAACGGCTGACCAATGGGTTATTGACTATTTCATCTTCATCATTTCAGCCGAAAGACATCCACCGCTGGACGTAAGCCAAGTGTCATCACAACGAACGTTCCTGTGCGTCTCGCATCCATCGGAATTCCGCGACCCTCACCAGGTCATCGGTCGGTTTTCAACGCTGCGTCTTTCGGTACGCGGCCGCTACTCCTTAACCTTTCGACCCCATCGACCATCTGTTCTACGAGCAATGTGCCCTGCACACTGACTATTGACTATTTTAACCCATCTTAAAGTTGTTTAACATATAATGATAGACGACAGCTAATCTTATATTACAGATAGTTTTTGTTTTTCATGCGCAACGATATTGAATTACCGCTTATTTGTAGTTCACAATGATTTTTAATACAATTACCGCTGTGTTGAAAGCGCATCGCCACAAAACCGGCGTAAGTGGGTTATTATTGAAATTGTTAATTAGGTTAGTTAATTTATGATACCGACTGGTATAACATGACGCGAGGCACGCCACGGGCATTCGAATTATTACATTATTGTCAATTTTGTTGATGTGGTGACAACTTTGTCAATTGATGTTACTAGTTCACAGAAAACGTGTAATTCAAACCGTAATGTACCTCAAATATTTTTATCAAATATTGACGTTAAAAGTAATAAATGACGTTTAATTAAAATTAAGCTCTTACAGACAATGTAAGCCCGTCAATTAATTTTGGTTTCTACAAGTTACAAATATTTTCTGAGGCTGTTTTTTATCTAAAAAACCTCGCGCTTTCAGAACAAACACCCACACACGTAGCTCAGTGCTACGCCGTAGTGCATTGCTACGTCGTAGCCCAGCGTAGCAAGATACACGACCGCGACGATTGTTATAAACTTTGATTGTTATTTATTTATGTTATCGTTTAATTGACATTACAAATCCTGGTAAAGTGAAAAGAAATTAATTTAACATATTAACATTGGGAATTTATGATATTTTACTGAAAAAAAAAAATTGAATTCAGGCTAAGGTGGTACGGACATGTAATGCAGGCTAAAAAGAAGAGAGGGAGAGGTAGACCGCTAATTATTTGGATGGCAAATACCTGGAAGGACATGTAAAAGCTTGCCTTACAGACGACAATGCTTACCAGTGATGTGAATGATGCCGAAGGATTAAAAAAGCCGACCCCTCGTAAGGGGGAGAGGCGAGGGTAAGGAAGAAGATTAAGTTTGGGAATTGGCAAGAAGAGTCCCAGAACCGGAGATAATGGAAAAAATGAAGGGAGGTCTTTGCCCAACCATGGGTCAGTACAGGCTAGATGTATGTATGTATGTATATATAAAAATTTATAATAATATAATATTCCACAACTATCACACAACACCGTCTAATCTCAAGCTAAGCTGAGCTTGTGTTATGTGTACTAGACAACTGATAAACATACTTATAAATCTAAATACATACATATTATAGATAAATATAGATAAATTGTTACTTTTATAAATCCTCGTTTTCAACACTGTATTCAATACAGTAGAACAAATAAAATAAAACTATAAATACAATAAAATCAGTCACATCCATCAGTGGTTACTACAACCATTTCCAAATATGGACTACAGCCGCGCACCGCCTTTTCAATTTACAATCGATGATAAAACTGGGAACGAAATGAAATATTATATCGACTCGCTCAGTGAACAAATATTCAGAAATAATTTTACCATCTGACTGTAAGTGATGATTTGGTCAACGATTTTCCATTCTTGAATTAGATAAAAAGAAAGAAAGAAAAAACATTTATTTGTACCTCACACATACAGTAGAATTAAAATACGGTAGAATTAAGATGAAAAAATACTTTAAAATCTGTGCAAGGCCAAAAAGGCGCCTAAGTCAGCATATGCTATATTTAAAACGATAAATAACGCAGCGCTGGTTAATTAAAGATTATAGCTATCAGGAAACATTGACTCTAACAGGGAATTCTGAAATGTTTTGGCAACGACACCCAAATATATCATTGTTTTTAGGTCATCATCATCTTCATCATATCTTCCTGCCCTTGTCCCGTTTTATTTAGGGTCAGCGCAACACGTTTTTTTCTTCCATTCTGTCCTGTCACTCGTCAAGCTATTACTAACTCCCTTTTCTTTCATATCACTTCTCACACAATCCATCCATCTTTTCTTTGTTCTCCCTCTCCCTCTCCATCCATCCACATGTAAACTCATATCTCTTTTAGTAACATGCGTTTCATCCCTCCTCTTCACATGACCATACCATCATTTTTTTAAGGTGTATAATCATAAAATAACTTCTTCCACACTGGGTGGAGGGAGAGGGAGTGTCAGTCTTTTGCTGACTAAAACTCACCTGTATACCTTCAGTTGCCTTTTGCTTTCCAGGGCTTTTTTTTAGGTGAGAATTCATCCAATGATTTCTCTCGCTCTAGGGTGTAGCCAGAGGGCGTATCAGACTTTTACTGACTAAAATCCATTCCTATGTTCCTTCTTTGCTTGCCGTTCCAGGATCCCGGGATTTTCTTTTAGAAGCGAACCCATAGCCCCAGTAGGCTTCGACCCGACTGGGTCCCTACGGTTTTGCTGACATCTCTTTGAGGCGGGTGTGATCAGATTCATATTCTCTATAGAGTGTTTTGTATATCAATTGCTTAGCGGTTTCTATTCATTTAGACGATTTTTTATTACGTTGTCGTTAGGTAATTTCTAAAAGCATTTCTTTTTAACATACCTAAATTAAAGTGCCTGTCTGGGTTTGAACTCACGACGTAGGGCCGAACGTCGTGAGTTCAAACCCAGACAGGCACTTTAATTTAGGTATGTTCGGTCGGGGTCATACCACAAAATATAGAGGTACAGAAGTCAATCATATATATGTATTTCACTTTTAATGCCCACGCGCGCTCGGGTGCGGTGATAAACACCTAATGTAAATCGTAAAAATATGACATGGCCACAAAGTCATGTTCGCTTTCTTTCTCGGCGCGGGGCTGGTAGCCACTTAGGTACTTGCCAACCTAACTGTTCCGCGTTACGTTAAAACAAATCCTCAAAATACAAGTAAATACCTACTAACCTCTCTGAAACAACTGGTAGCTTCAAAAATGATATTTTTCAATTAATATTGAATTTAAATAACCGTCCACTGTACAGTTATAGCTTTTTTTGTTGCTCCATTATTGCACAAAAAAGTTCACAGACTTGTGTCTCAAACGGATGACACTCGCGCTCACACTGGTTCTAACCGGGCTGAGATATCGTGTCCGTGAGTGGTTTCTGTGTGTGCGTTGCTCGAGCGCGCTTTTTCTATAGATTGACTTCTTTACCTATCTATTTTGTGGCCATACTGCTCTCAAAACGGTTATGGTAAAGACATGCTGGTTTCTACACGATATGTTAACGTGAAGAAACCGACATGTCTTAAGGGGATGTAACACGACATACATTTTCATTGTTTTTCATACAACCGCTCTTACGCGATTATGACGTCATTATTACACATTTTTCATTAGATATTTTAGAAACACAGTATATTGTGGATATTATCTAGGCTTCTATTGAAATCAATTTATAAATTTGTGTAGATCCATTAAAGATCTCTGAAAATCTGCTATTTTTTTTGCATGAACTTTGACACTTCATAATTTACTAAAAAAATTAAAAAGTCAAAAAAGTATAACAATAGAAGCCTTGCAAATTTAATCAAGATTCTGAATGATGACAATTTCTTTTCAAAAACTTTCAAGTGATTAAAAAAAACACGTATTTCCTGGAACAAGTTTTGTAAAATATTCGAGTAAATCACGGAATTACCGAATGCTAACAGAGTTTTCAGGCGTTATCTCTCTCTCGTCTCTTTTTCGCTTTGCCTATTTGTCAAACATCGCTTTGGATTGCGTTAGATAAAGTAACAAGCTTTTAAACCATGCTCGATGTTGACGATAGGCGATTGAAAAAGGACCCTCTTAAAATTAAAACTTCGAAGACATGTGACATCAACTAATCCGCACTGGGCCATGTACTTTTTTTAAATGCTACTGTCACAGCCACAAAAATACAGGGGCGTGTTCAATTTTCTTCGTTTAACATTTCTAAAATATGCAAATTGTTTTCAGTCCTTTGTCTCACTAATTGCGTGCGAAGTTAATATTTTCCTTCCAAACAAACATGCTTGACAGCACAATACGTCTCAATTTATGCGACAGGGTTGCCATCAGGCAAAATTCAAAGGGTTATTGTCATCTGCCGGGTTATGGCAACATTTACAAGTTAATTGGAAAACTACATCGACTTTAATCCGTGCGGGAGTTTAACGGGCGCTGTTTATTTGGTTCGCATTTAAACAAACATTCGCTAATTGCATCGGTTTCATTGGATGGAGAGTAATTTAGATACTCTGTCAATAGGATTCAGAGTATTCAGTATGACAGTCGACATGTGAGGGGGTTTATTACAAGGACTCTCAACGTAACAAATACATTGTTTCAATATTTTACTACTATTTTTGTCGTTGTTTTTTCAGTTTAGTATTATCATGACACAATATTTACAGATACTTCTACCAAAGTGGAATCAAATCATACAATACTTAAACTGAAAACCCAAATATCTCGCAACTGTAAGTGCGCCAAAAGAAACCATGTAACCTGAATTTAATTCCATATCAGACGCACTTGGCATACGTCTAGATTGTAGTAGACATTTTTAGTGGCACCGCTCAATAGGACGCTCAACGTAGCGCAAAACCAAAATTTGTCTGTAAAGTGACTATTCCGCACAAAATAATTGAGCAGTTATGCTAATGAGATACAAGCTGAACTGACGCCAAAACGATGTCCGCGGAGCTTTATGCAAATCACCCAGGGCGGGCTATACGAACGCGCTAGCCACTGAGTATCGATAGCCGGAATACGGACGCGACACGTTACGTCACTCTATAGTTCGTATTTTGAATCGGCGTGTAGTTCGAGAGAATTTTTTGTTTTTGTTTTTTTTTTAAATGTGGAACCATGATTTACCTGCCTATTGTTTTTACTATCTACCTAGTTATAAAGAGAAATTAAATTGTGTCTTATATCAGTATGGTTTGGTGATATGTGTGTAGGTGAGTATATAGGTCAAAGCAATATTTGTTCATACAACCTCTGAACCTATCAGTTAAGACGGGTATAAGGCGTTGGATTCGCACTTTTTACGCTACAAAAACTATTTTGGAATCACTTTACCAATAAAGGTCAATTCTTTTATTAGTTCTTGAAACACGGGCTTACGGACTCTTGACTCAAAGCATCTTTCCTGATTTGATTATGTGTATGTAATTATCAGATAGTGTGACCTGTGGCATTTTACTATGTGTGCTTATATGTCAGAATTTTGTACTTTAATTTATTTGATTTATTATGGTTTAATAATATATCTATGGGTTAATCCCTGAAATAAACGTTAAATAAATATAGAAACAAAAATATGATCGATTCAAAGTAAACGTGTGACAAAAAAACCTAAAAGGTTACACATCTACAAAAAATTGGTATCTCTTTATTTAAGTACCCACCTATTTCTTAGCGACAAACAAAATAGTGTTCTATTTGTCTAAATTTATAAAGAGGGTACGGCCGGTAACAATAATATTCGTGTAAAATCTGCCAGTTTACATAAAAGGCTGTTGAAAACGGCTTAGGTTTCAGCCGTTGATACAAGACCCTTTTCAAAACCATTTCTTTTGTAAGGAATGGTCTTCGCAAGGTCGAATTTAGATAGAAAACTAGCCTTTGAATGTGGTTTTGCTTACGCGAGTCAAAGGAAATTATCCCACAGGAACGAACTGGGATAAAAAGTATCCTATGTTTTAATTAAGTTTATGGTCTACCTACTCCAAAACGGTATGTCTATTGATGCATGATTTATCAATTAAAAATTGATGAATATAATTTTGACATTTAATAATAAATTGAGTTTGACATGATCTTGTAAAGTGTTCACATTTTTTTATTGTGAATGGATCCCTCCTTTGTGATGGGACTAGATGTCGCGAAATGTGCAATTCATGTTTACTTTTCTAAGTTTATCTAGGACATTACTAACACCCCGTGCCTCAGAAAACAGTCGGTTGTCATTCGTAACACACTAGTTATAGGTAGTCAGACGCCAGAAAGTCTGACCATCAGTTTATCCCAGGAGTATAGTGTTTCCTAGTTACTGGGTTGTGGAAGTCTGATAGGCTCTATGTGAAATACTAATAGCTGCATCCGGTTAGACTGGAAGCCGGCCCCAAGCTAGTCGGAAAAATGCTAGGGAGGGGGGACTATGTGGATTATATTCCTGTTCAGTATATATTATAATAATAATAATAATAAATAATAATAAAATTTATTCAATTAACGTTTACAAAAAATTAACATTAAGCCAACAGTAACAAGGTTTCCCATACAATTATAGTGCCTAAAAATATACTAAAACTAAAATATTATTGAAGGTGCAATTAATCGTGGTTCGGAATAGCAATGTTTGATAGTGGGCTGCCCGATCTAGGTTAATTTAAACCTGTGTTTCAGGCCATCACTTTACAGTCCAGTTTCATTGCGACAGTAAAATTTAAAGTTACAGTAAAACTATTTTAATAAATTATATTCTATTATAATAAACAATTATGAAAATAAGCTTATAGTACATTAATACTTAAAATTATGTCTATGAAATTATACAAAAATAAACACAAACGAGGAGATCAGATAACATTATGCCAAAATTTCTAGAAGTTGTTCTGTGTCTGTGTAATTGAGTTTCACTAAATATTCTGACAAATTCTTACTACATTTTTTATACCTTACACTATAGAAACTTAGTACTTTGTTAAGCCTATTATATAGAAATGGTCCTAAGAATACGTAAAAACGCTTAGTAAAGGCATGTCTGGTTTGAGGCTTTATGCAAACCAAGTCCTTCCTTCTCTTGTCAGAAGGTAGAGGGTCAAAAGGAAGTGCCGCATGCTGGTGTAGTACTATGTTTAAGATAAATAATTGCCGCACTGTTAGCACATTGCATGCTATGTAGAGCTGGTGCGAAGGAAATCTAAAAGGGCGAAAGGTAGCAACCTTGAGAATTGCTCTTTGAGCACGCTCTAACGGGAGTAAAATTGTTTTGGCCGCACCACCCCAAGAAGTTATGCAATATGTAAGGATGGATTGACACAAAGCTAAATAGACCTGTTTAATTAAATTGTAATCGGCTATGTTACGTAAATTTTTAAAAACATATATTAATTTGCGCACTCTCGTACACAGTAACTCGATATGTTTACGGAAATTCAGATTTGAGTCAATCGTGACACCTAGATATTTTAAATTGTCAGCTTTGGCTAAAGTCGGGCAAGAGCATGCAGTGTCAGCATACGTGCAGTTAATATGTGCGTGAATGTTTAGGTTATTAAGCGGTATGTTAGCATTTTTCATTGTAAATAAAATGTAATTTGTTTTATCTGCGTTTAATGTTAGGAGATTTTTCTGGAGCCACTTAGTAACAATGTCAAAACCATTTTGAGCGTATTCATACACCTCAACTTTTGACTTACCTGAAAACAATAGAGCAGTGTCATCCGCATATGACATTATAACACCATTTTGGAGCGACAGGCTGCATAGTTCATTTATGTAGATTAAAAATAATGTGGGCCCCAAAATGCTACCTTGCGGAATGCCAAAACAGCTATTTCTAAGATCAGAACTGGTATATTCACCAATTTTTACACATTGATGACGATCACTGAGATAGTCTGAAAATAGTAAAAGTTGTTTACCTCTTATCCCAAGTGATTCAAGCTTGTGCAAAAGTAAAGAACAAGAAATTGTGTCGAAGGCCTTGGCAAGGTCTAGAAAGATCCCAATTGTGTGCATACCATTATCCAGGTTAGTAGTAATATAGTTAGTCAAATTGTGTACTGCTTGGCTAGTTGATCTCTTAGCCCTAAAACCAAATTGACTATCTGATAGTAGTCTTTTTTCTTCTAGATATTTTATTAATCTACTGTTAATAATTTTTTCTAAAACTTTAGAGAGGCCTGTTAACACTGAGATGGGTCTGTAGTTATTCACACTGGTTTTATCTCCAGATTTGAATACAGGTGTGACCACAGCCTTTTTAAGTAGTTTTGGAAATATACCTTTAGATAAGCAAAGTTGGAAGATGTGGGTTAGAGGAGGGGCAAGTAGGTATTTAAATGTTTTAAGAATATTATTAGGTATGTTATCCCACCCAGTGGCACAGACATCCTTAAGCCCGCTTATAATTCTGACTACTTCGTTAACGTCTGTATCTAATAAAACAAAAGATTTTAATGTGGAGGATGTCGTGGTAGAGTTGTGTTGGGAAATGATATTAGAGTTGAGTGTTTTTTCAGCTAAGTTTTTACCAACGTTAACAAAAAAGTTGTTTGCTTTATTTATTGCTTCTGTTGGGTTTATACCTGACAGTAATATATCAAACGGGGGTTCGGGTTTTTTTGATCGAAATGTATGAGATTTTACAAACTTCCACACTAGTTTACTATTTTTCCCGGCCTTCTGTAATTCGTTTTTATCGTACTGATTTTTTAGTTTTTTCAAAAGATTATTACAGAAGTTCCGATACCTTTTATAAGTTATAGAAAGCACTTCGTTATCAGGAGCTAATTTTAATTTTAGGTGAAGTCTGTCTCTATGCCTTATACAACGAACGAGACCAGGGGTGATCCAGGGTTTAATGCAACTATACTTTCTAGGCATTTTCATAGTAAACGTGTTTTTCTGTATCGCAGATTGTAACGAATTTATGAAATAATGTAACGAACTATTTGCATCGTCTGAATTATAAACAGGGTCAAGATCAATACCGCGTATGTCATTTTCAAGAATTGACATATTGACTTTAGTGTAGCTACGCATGCAGTTTTTTCTAGGTGAACTTATTTGTAATGTTAGTAAAACAGCCTGATGATCAGTAAGCGTAGAATTAGTAACCAATGTTTTGGATGGATTGTTTGATTTTAGAATGATGTGGTCTAAGCATGAGCCGCTCCGATGCGTGGGGTGGTAGTGTGCTGGTAGAAGTCCATGAAATGAGCAAATATTCAGATAATTATGTACTTTACTATCTATTTTCCCGGAAGCAATGTTAATGTTAATATCGCCCAAAAGTATTATATTTTTAAAAGATGCTATGTTTTTTAAGTTTCTGTCGAGTGACTCTAAAAATCCATCTATGTTTTGAGAAGGAGGCCTATAAATAGCCATGACTACCGTATCGGGAATTACTTTAATTATTAAACAATTACTATCCAGGGATACTGGTTCTTCTCTTACAGTTCTTAAATTATTTTTGATATAAACTACTACACCATCGTTCTGGTTTATGTTTATGTCACTTCTGTAGGAATAATAACCGTCAAGAGATGGTAAGTTAACCATCTGTTATGACAGCCAACACTCTGTTAAAACAATAATATCACAGCTTACGTCAAGATCCTGTAACAGTACTTCAAAACCGTTCATGTTTCGACTTATGCTGCGAATATTCTGTGTGAGTAGGGTTAGTGTTTTGTCACCAGAAGGAAGAAGGTGTTTACAATCCTCAACATTGCAGACTTTGGACTCCGACACAGAAAAACTATCTAGGTCGCAAATTAGCTGATTTGTCATGACAATTAAAAAATAAACTAAAAAGTAAATAAATATAAGCTACCTGTTTATCTGCTAACTAACTAAGTATTAGGTGACGCTCTTAGGCGCCTTCATAGTCTATTGAGTTTATGTAATTCATTTCTGCATGTTTGCGGGCCGGGCAACTTACATCACCAGTTGGATGGTCACATTTCCTCTTGAAGCGTTTACACGTTGCGCATAGAGGGGGAGAAGATTTGCTGCTACATTCCTTGAAGGAGTGTCCGCTCTCTCCACAGTGGTTGCAGGTAGGACTGGTTTCTCGGCAGAACTTGGCTGCGTGTCCGAACTGCTGGCAATTGAAGCACCTGGTGACTATAGTGAAATCTCTCACCGGGCATGATGTCCAATTGATAAAAATTCTGCTTTGGTTGATGATAACCTTTCTTATGCTAGCAGGTAGTTCCAGGATGTAGTTACAAGTTGGAAGGTCTCTCTTACCCGATTTATGGCTCAATTTGATGCACTCTAGGAACGACTCGCGAGTTATATTCGGCAACTTGTCTGATAGGTTCTGCTCGTAAATACAGTCAAATACCTCCTTTTCAGTAAGAGCGACGGGGACACCAATGATAGCAATCCTAGGTCGGCGTTTGGAAGGTTCTTCTATTTTAAGGCCTGATGATACCAGTTTTTCCGAGTTCTTGAGTTTATCAATATCGCCTTTGTTTTCGGTGCTAATCAAAACGCCCCCATTTTTCACTTTTTTTAGGCTACGAACGTGAAGCTTAAGTTGTTCTGGGGAGATGATCTTTTGGACAAGAGACTTGGTGTCCTCACTTGTTTGGGTTTTATCGCTGGGATAGATGGCGACTGATCTCCAATTTGCAGGACGGACGACGTCGGTACCTTTCTTAACCATGCTAGCATAGGACGAATTTTCTGATGAATCCAGTTTGGTTTCTACGACCTCTCTGAACTGCTGGAGAGTGTTCACAACATTCTGCTGAACCTGAAGGTGCTGGATTGTAGTATGGGCCTGGATAGTTTTTGTCTTCAATGATTGGTATAAGACGGCCATCTGAGCCGTCCCACTTGAGACTTTACGGCAAAGAGCGGAGACACGAAGCTTCTGGTCCGAGATCATTTTCCCATCCGCGACAATAGCGCAAACTTCACTCAGGATTGCATCTATGGATCCTATCCACTTCTGTATCTCCTGCGTGCTGATGACTTCACTCGGCAATTCATTCTCCGTGGGTGCTGGTGGGTTTGGGTCGCTAGGGGGTACTGGTTGGGTAGGCGTCGGTGGAGGACTTCGCCGTAGTAATTGGCTACGACCAAACGGGCTCGCTCCGGGGTTGGACATATTACCGAAAACACTTTATTTATTGTACAAAAAGATCTATCTAGTTCATCTTGTTTATGTAAGTCGGTTACAAATCACACGCGACACACTTTAATTTTATGCTGACGGAGCAATATTTATATTTATTTCTCGTAATTGTTTATTTCATTATAATCAATAACAGAACACACGTCCGCTTAGTCTCGCGACTCGTAAAGCGATCCCAAGTAGTATGTAGTAGTAGTATGTCAATAAGTATAATACCTAATAGTGTAGCATAACACTTCATGTATTTCTATTTTCCTACTCGTCTTATGCATTTACGTTAAATACTGTACTTATTTGTAAAAGGCTCAGAAAATTAGATTGACATGGCAGAAAACGGAAAATTAAGTGATTTTAATGGACAATTTTCGCTTGTCAAGATGTTTTCCTTTAAGCACGTATGTTTATGGAAAATTCCTGATGTATAAGTTAGACGATGTCAATTCTTAGAAGGAAAATAATGAAATATCTGTTATATGTCTAATATTTCAAGGGCAAGTTTATTTTTGAAGTCCGTAACTACCCATACCAGGCTTCAGCAGTCTTGATCAGAGGTTGATGTATGTTTTCACAAAATTGCTATTGATATTGAGTGATGACGGAGACTAGAATTGCCTGGGAACGTATCAATGTCTATGTCGTAATGTATATGTAAAGTGATCTGGCCAGTTTTAGTTGGCCATATCAAATGATCAATTTCTATGATCTGGCCACGACATCTATCTAGCTACAATACGTTAGCTCCAAATGAAGATCTTATGTTCACAGAATAATGATAGGAAGTCATGATTTGCGGGTCATAAGGATTATGGCTATCATCTGGAGAAGAGTGAATACTTCTAGGCAAGCGTGTTTCATTGTTGACCACATCATCGCTTACCATTGGGTGAGATAGCAGTCAGGCGAGAATATATCAAATAACAAAATAAAAGGTCGATATTGATAAGAGTTACCTACTCACATACTTTGATTAAGCATTATTACTAAACCGAAAAAAATTAAGCGCAAGGTATAGATGTAAAAATATTGCAGGTTTCTGAATTGAAAATTCTTAAGTAGTGTGTACCAAGTTTTCAACTTAGAAATTGAGGGATAAACGCACCTAAGACGAAACATGTACTAATATTTATTTATTTTGGATTGAAGAATAAACACACAGTGGTCAAATATGGGATAATTTTAATAGTAGGTGAAAACATCGTTTAGATACGGGGTTGTTCCAAAGAATTACCACGACTCTGGAACGCAAAGGGCAACTGAAAGAACACAGGTGGGTATATAGTTAATAAAAGTCTGACACTCCCCCTCGCTCAATCTATGTATAAGCATAATATAGCATAATCAGCCTTATAATGCATTTTCCCACTGCTGAGACTTTTGTGTCTTCTATTTTTTGGTTTTAGGACATGCCGGTTTCCTCACAATGTTTGAGATGTTTCCCTTCACCGTTTTGAAAGCAGTGGTGATGAAAATAAATTGAATAAAATAATGCACCTGGCAGGGTTTGAACCCGCGACATAAAACTTGTAAGTTGGGATTGTTATCACTACTACTGCTTTTGTCCATCCGGAGCGGAAGGAGTTATTTGATAATATACCACCCAAAAAAGGTAGGTCTTCTTCTTAGCGTATCGATGGCACAAATAGTTAAATTCCGTACGTGGCTGTGTATTCGGCCACGAGGGACCTAACTACAGCATCAGCGGACGGCATTGCCATGGACGTGATGCAGGATAGAAGGTGGGACGTGGTTTGCGGAGAGACGCCGCACAAACACTGAAGATTGGAACCGTCCGAGAACCCCTATCTGTGGAGATTCTCTTTGCTGCGCCCAATTTGGGTGCGGAGTCTGTTTAGAGTTTTCCAGGTGGACCATGGCAACTCGTGTTCAGGAGAGAGGCTCTCCGACGACTCGACAAAATCATCAGGAGGTTTAAATTTCTCCCGCCAGAGGTTGCACCAACTTAAAAAGTAGGTATAACGTTTGCCATATCTATTCGCCATTACTTCCGTGGCCGACATAATTATTAAATGCAACGCACATTTTAATGCCATGTCCTGTTGCCATTTTGCCACGTTTGTATTTTTTATTCGTACACAAATGGGCCACAGTTTGTTCTTGCTTTTATTGAGCAGGAATTTCGAGCTAATAACGTTTAAATTTAAGGTTGATTATCTGAAAAAAAGTATATGCTCTACCAAAAGCCAAGGCAGGCGTCTTGGCTTTAAGGGCATCCAACTCGACATATATTTTCACTGTTTTTCATACAGCCGCTCTTACGCGATTATGACGATATTACACATTTTTCATTAGATATTTTGGAAACACAGTATCTTGTGGATATTATCTAGGCTTCTATTGAAATCAATTTATAAATTTGTGTAAAACTAATCCAGTAAAGACCTCTGAAAATTTGCTATTTTGCATGAACTTTGACATTTCATAATTTGTTTAAAAATTTAAAAAGTAAAAAAATTATAACAATAGAAGCCTTGCAAATTTAACCTTTTGAGTGCGTAATTAGAGACACAATAGTAAGACAATGGCGCGTGAACGCCGGCGTTAATGCGGGGATCAACAGCTTAATCAAGATTCTGAATTATGACAATTTTTTTCAAAAACTTTTAAGGGTAAAAAAAACACGTATTGGAACAAGTTTTGTAAAATATTCGAGTAAATCCCGGAATTACCGAATGCTAACAGAGTTTTCAAGTGTTATCTCATTTTTTTCGCGTTGCCTTTTCGTCAAACATCGCGTTGGATTGCGTTAGATGAAGATACAAGCTTTTAAACCATGCTCGATGTTGACGATAGGCGAGTGAAAAAGGACCCTCTTAAGGTTAGATATTAAAAATTAGTATAAAATCAAGATATTTTTAAACAGGTTTCAATTGTTATTTTTTTTCTAGGCATCATTTTTTCTCCCTAAATCCTTCCAGACACATTCTTCTCTCGCGCTCTCTTATATCAGTCTTTTAATTTACTTACGTAGTACGCGTCTAGATCATCTCACCACTGTTTCAATTGTTATAACAGTCAGAATTGTTTAACTATAAAAAACATACGAAACTATTTGTCTATATACCAAATGTAATTTGGAAGCTATTCTGATTGGAATCTCCATTGCCACAACTATCTATGTTCGTGTATATGCCTATAATATGTACTATATGTGTACGCATTACGTGTATTAACTGTAGCATTATCACATTGTACTACTGTATTACCGTCTAGATGAGTTAATCAACAACAGATGAAGCAACTAAGTTTCTCGTTATTGCAAGCAATATAATAATAATTGTTACCTATTTTAATTTAATTTCCTTCAGCATAAGCAGAATCACCCTATGATATTCTCACTGTTGGGATACAGGCCTCCTCTCCATTGGTTGACTTCCAAAAGAGAATCCTGGGGTCCTGGAACACAAGGCAAAGAAGGAACATAGGTGTGATTTTAGTCAGTAAAAGTCTGATACGCCGCCCCACTCCGTCCTAGAGCGAGAGAAGTCATTGGATATATTCCCACCTTAAAAAAAGGACTACTCTCCATGGGGTCGGAGCACAGTACGGAATGGAAAATAACACATATCTTTGAATTTTTGGTAGTAGAGTTTACCAGTTACCTCATGACGTTTTCCTTCACCGATTTCAGCTCTATAAGACCTGGCTATCATGGGATGATTAGACTCATGACATTGCGGTACCACTTAATGGTGGACAATAAAAAAAAAGTGGCTTATAATCAATTTTTTTTTAAATACTTAACACATTTAATAAGCTTACCGCTATGGAGTTGAACTATCATGTATTTCCAGGAATTCTTATTTCCTGATAACCGTAACCTAGTATTAATAGAGATTGCGAAACAGGGTTTGAACACCCGTCTGGTCGGAGTACTACGTAAACTGTTGTAGTTGTACCTGCTGCCAAAGGCTTCGCCTGCGTGATTGTAGGAAATTATCTTTAGAAACATAAGCCAAGGATAAAAAGTATCCTATATGTTATTCTAGGACATGGTCTACCCATGTACCAAGTTCAATCGCAATCCATTCAGTCATTCGAGCGTGAAGAAGTAACAAACATACACACACACACATAAACTATCGCCTTTAAATTTTGACTGGCCTGTTGGTCTAGTGGTTAGTAGCCCTGACTGCTATGCTGGAGGTCGTGGGTTTGATTCCCACCCAGGACGAATGTTTGTGTGATGAGGATGATCATTTGTTATGTGTCTGGGTGTAATTTATCTATAACATGTAGATACGTATTTAGAAATTATATAAGTATGTTTATCAGTTGTCTAGTATTCGTAACACAAGCTTTGCTTAGCTTGGGACTAGGCGGCGTTGTGTGATAGTTGTGAAATATTATTATTATTATTATTATTATTAAATATTAGTGTGATATCGCCATGCAAGATTTTTGTGACTTAGAGTCTTTAGTTCGTATGTGGCGATATAAGTAGATACCGCCAAAGAGTAGAGAGAAGCCAATTAATTATTGTACTGCATTATCAATTACCATTTTAAGAGGCAGTGATTAAATTTGAGAAAAATTGTTTAAGAAACTGTGCCATTATCTATTGATTATAAACATTCTGTAAATGTAGAATTATGTGAAAACCAGTAGTGATCATCATCATCATCATCATCATCATTTGCCGAAAGACGTCCACTGCTGGACATAGGCCTCCCCCAAGTGTCGCCACAATGAACGGTCCTGTGCGTCTCACATCCATCGGACTCCCGCAACCGTTACCAAGTCATCGGTCCACCTTGTAGAAGGCCTTCGAACGCTACGTCTTCCGGTACGTGGTCGCCATTCCAGAACCTTTCGGCCCCAGCGGCCATCCGTTCTGCGAGCAATGTGCCTTGCCCATTTCCACTTAAGTTTGGCGATTCTTCGTGCTATGTCGGTGACCTTGGTTCTCCTGCGGATATCCTCATTCCTGATTCGATCACGCAAGGAAACTCCGCAGTAGTGATACAACGCAGTTTCTCACGGGTGATAGAAATCTTTATAATTTCTCTACTGTAATATATATGTATTACACACCTAAACCTTCTTTATAAATCATTCTGTCTGTTAGTCAAAACTGCCTGAAAATCTATTCATTCATTTTTGACACGTCGGAAAGAAAAGGAGACAATTTTTTTTGGGCCCACTATTAAACGGTTACGTTTATTAATCATATTACACATGGAAAAAGCGATCATCTTATTATAATTAACAGACCAAAAATTATATATAAATCTAACCGGAATAATGAAATAATAGTAAAAAAGTGTTACGGCAAAAAATGCTTGTTTAGGAGCGTTTTCAAGTTTATTTTAATGTGAAAAAAAAATATGTTACTACAGTGCGCAGCGGTGACATCGGATTTAAATGCGTTTCAAGAGATAATAATTAATTGGTACAGCGAACTTGTTTTTAATGCTGTTATTAACGGTTAACACAAATATCAAGTAACGTACTTTAAAAATCAACGTGGAACGAAACGTAATTAATATTCCGTTGCAGATGCTCTGTGGTCCAGTTTCAATCAGTTTGACACTGACAGACAACTAGTGGTGGGTCGTTGTCGAATTTTAGACGGACGAGACGTAACCGTTTTGGCGACGACAAAAACGGTTGCAGAAAACGGTCGTCGTCGCAACTGGTTTGAAGACGAAACTATCGTTGAGTGAAGTAGTTGCAGAAAACGTTCGTTGTCGCAACTAGTTTGAGGACGGTAATAAATTCTGTACTCGTCGCGTCGTCGTTTCAAAACCAGTTATTACAATGAAAAATGAACTTTATGACTATAAACATAAAATTCATTTTTCATTGCAATAACTGGTTTTAAAAACGACGACGCGATGAGTGTGATAGTTGAAGCAATGGATTTTCGACCTTATTTTCTTAATAGTAAGATAACAATTCGCATACAGTAATTCGAAGACTGGTTTGTGCAACGAAGACTGTTTGGTCGCAGGATGGAAAACGGTTGTTACGTTGTAGAACAAAAAACGGTCTTTGAAAACTGTTCGTCGTTGAAACGCCCACCGCTACAGACAACATTATTATTGTTTCCGATTACTAGATAGTTGCATGTTTCTTCTGTTATTTTCGTATTTTTATTCGAAAGATTTTATGAAAATGGCATCTGTAGATACATGCATAATCCACAAGCCGTTGTATTAATTGTGCAGCACGATTTCAACGGAATGTTGAATACTGCTCTTGCTGGATACTGTTGTAATTGTTTAGTGGGCAGACGCACTGTTGGCTGCTGTGCATATGTGATGTGTATAGTGTGGTTTTTATCTTGGGCGCGGCATCAAGGTGAGGTTGAGCCACCTGCATCTTTTTTAGATGAAATACTGCTTTTAAGAGATGACTTTGAAAATGATGATGATGAACAGTAATAAATACTTGTGATGTACCTATAATGTGGTTTTTTTTTCTCCTTACACAACCAGCATAAAACACATCACCATATTATTTTAGATCTACAGTCAATGGCCGGCAAAAGCCGCGCTATTTCGAAATGAATACATCTACGCATTTTCATGAATAAGTCTATCAAATCGTGTAAATCACATCAAAGTCTGTTACGTAGTACAAACGTGACTTTGTTTTATACTGTATATTATTGAACAGTGCACTATTTTAACTTAAAATACCAAGGACCTATCCACTCATTAGACAATCGCTCTTGTGAGATTTTAGGTTATTATGAGAGTCATGTTTTGACTGTCGTATTTCACGGTACTCCAGTTACATAAAGTTTTGCCAATATTTCCAATGTAATCTAGAGATTATAAGGAATAAACTAACGTGCATTTCATTGCTATACGCCACAATTTGTGGCGGGCCTATTCCCCAAACAAAAAAAATTGTCTCCTTTTTGTAACAAAAATAAAAACATCGTTATAATAATTTTTTTTAATTCATTTATACAGGTTGTTAATAAAAAATTAAATCGAATTAGGTTCGTATGTAACCGCATTGACGCAAGCGCATTGCTGAAAGTGACTGACAGCAAAAGAGTCCGGGTTTTACCCGGACTCTTTTAAAAACCCCGCCCGGACGCCCCCGGACGCTTTTCAAACTAGGACAAATCCGGGGAAATCCGGACGGATGGCAGCCCTAGCAATGAGGAACTTTGTTTTATAATATGTATGGAATTACGTACGTTTTGCATTACTTAAATTATCAGACACTGTTGATTTAACCAGTTTTCGCAAATATAGTTCTTTATAAAACCAGCTCTCTATTATAAACAACAAGCCATCCGTATTTTTCTGTTTGCACAAATAGAACTAAATGAGGAAGTGAGCAAGATTCCTGAGGTACATTCCTGTAACATTGCAAACGATGCTACCTACCCGCTTTTGTTCCACTAATGGTATCGAAATTCCAACAATCTTTTTCCGTTACATTAATCATTTTGTTTGTAATCAAATAATCTTTTTTCCTTAATCTGAAACAGGATAAATACAGGCGTAGAGAGAACATGTAGGGTTAATATGACACTCACGAAGTACAGTTGGTAGGCCGAAAACGTGTACAAATAATAAGGCTGCCACTCAACCCTGCTTTCGCGTAGGTGCGGGATTATCCGTGCCGTTTTTGCTCGAGCCGGGGAATATGTCAAGTTCACACCTGCAAAGTTTTCGATCCCTTCCCTCGTAGCGTTCTTGAGGAGATTAGGAGGTGTTGAAGTCCAAGCTGGATAAATATGTTGTTGTTATGTTGGATAAAAGTAATTTTTTACTATTAGGGTATATTGTTACATTGGTGTTATCACATTTAAATATCCTAAAGTCAAAAGTGCTTGAATGTGTGTGTGAGTGTGTTTGTTACATCTTCACACTCAAACGGCTGAATGGATTTGGATGAAACTTGGCACACAGCTACAACATGTTTCTGTAAATTTTTATCCCGGAAGTATGTTCAAAATTGCCCCTAGGATAATTTTCTACTCTCACACGTTACACACGTTAATATTATAGCTAGCACGTATTGTCCCACTACTGGGCAAAGGGATCCCTCCATTCTTTCCAACGATCACAGTTCTTTGCTTTCTCTTTCCAATTCTCAAGTAAGACATCCAGGTCATCCCACCATGTTCTTTGTAGTCTGCCGCGGCCCCACGTCGCTGTGTCCGGGCACCAATCCTGTGTTTTACGGGCCCACGGCTCGTTAGAAATGCGGTAGACATGTTCTACCCACTCCCATTTAAGTTGGGTAGCTTATTGAGCTAGTGAGTGTATAGCAATAAATAGAGCCAGCAATGTGTGTCAAAACAAGTACGTATATGTTTTTAATTGAATTGCTTTACAGTCTATCTGAAACCGCATAGGTGCTAACATTTCTTCGTAGCATTTTACAGAAACCAGCACGGAACCTTTAGATTAATCTTAAAGTGAATGAAGCATTATTCGAAAGGAACAAAGTAAGTACAATTTTTGTTTTACTTTTTCCAAACTCAAAACAATGCTCAAGTAAATTGTTACTTCTCTCATCGTCATAATCATCATTTAGGCGATTTTTTTACACACACATTATAAAGGTGAAAGTTTGTGAGTGTGTGTTTGTGTGTATGTTTGTTACTTCTTTATGCTCAAACGGCTAAACAAATTTTGAAAAAACTTTCTACACGGGTAGATCATGTCCTGAAATAGCATACATGATACTCTTTATACCAGGAATGTGTTTCCTCGGGAAACATTCCTACTAACATGCCAGTGAAGCCATTTTACTTTTCCCGCTCAGGGTGGAGCGAGAGTTCGATCAGTTATCCTTTACGTTCCAGGGCACGGTAACTCACTCGCATAATCCCGTCTGTTGTTGCCTGCTACTTCCTCGTTCGTAGTGGACTTTACTGAGTTACTGAGTCATCAGTTCAGCTTGTGAGGAGGCCTTCTCACGCTTCTCTTCTTATAATCTACTTAGGTACGCATGTAAAAATAGCCATCGAAGGCCTTTTCATCAGGAATAATTTTAACATTCATTTAAACCTGTAATTAGATTCTTCTTAATTTGAAATAGCCCTAAATGAGGTAAAGAAACAAATTACATTTGGGAAAGGAAATTAGGAATTCCACATCGCGTCGTCCGGTAACTTAGGGCTGGGGGAACAGCAAAATTCCTAATATTTAAGTGGGTACCGTTAAATTAAAACGAACAAAAATGTTATTTCCATGGGCTGTGGATTATTTCGTTAGGATAAATTACAACAGGAATCATTGGTTAGAAATTATTTCTATGAGTCAACGAACATAAATAAGGGTTTAAGTAAGGTTTATATTTATATGTTATATTTTATTTATCGTCATCCGGGCGTCACTGCGGGGTGCCAGCTGAAAATCAGCGCTGGGTGTCTGACGCCCAGCAATTGCTGAGTTGGCGACCCTTGCGGTTCGGGTACGCTCAGCACAACTATATTGTAAATCTGTACTTTTTTTTGTGTTGATGCCTATTGTATTACTTGCATCGAATAAATACTATTCTATTCTAAATTTTAAATTATAGTTACGTTTGTTTTGAAAACTGAACATAACCCCTTTTTTTAGGGTAAGTAATCATCAAATACGAGTAACTTTCACTGCTCTAGGTGGATCGAGAAGGAATCAGACTTATAGTGACTAAAACCCACCTGCCGCGGTGACTCCTGCTAGCGGCTTTTTTAATTAACTAGCTGACTCGCGGCGAACTTCGTACCACGAATTACACACACGAATTTAATTAAAGATGGCATTGTATACGGATTATTTTTTTTCGTGATTTTTTCTCTTCGCTTTAAACCTTCCCTGAACTATCTCGAATATTTCAAGACGAAAATTAGCCAAATCAGTTCAGCCGTTTTAGAGTTTTAGCGAGACTAACGAACAGCTATTCATTTATATATTTATAGATTATTATATACACTGTGATGATTTCTGTATTAACAACATTAAAATGTATTTTTTGCACTGACAACTAAAAGTAACTGTGGACTAGAAAGCGCGGCGTCACTGACGTTTACAGATGCATTTAAAATAACTCGCTGCGCTGTCCTAGGTATTCCATTTTAATTATCGAAGAAAGCAACGTCTCATAGAAGTAAGTGCTACTATGTTATACTATAAATAAACATTTGTTAACTTCAACTGATATTTATTGATGGTATAGTAATTGTGTTATCAATGCTTAAGTATACCTACAGAGTGTGTACCCGTTTGGCTGTTTTATTAGTACTTTGCTGATAGAAAAACTAAAAAAGTTCTATAGATAACACTTCTTTGAACAAATCGGCAGGCCTAGTACGCATACGGCTATAGAAATGTGTGAAAGAGTTACCGTGGTCCTGGAACGCAAAGGGCAAATGAAAGAACATTGGTGGCTTTCGGTCAGTAAAAGTCTGACACGCTCTTCCGTTCCACCCTAAGAGCGAGAAAAATCAAAATAGGTTTGGCAGGTATCGGCCCTAGTGGGTCCCGTAAAACTGAATCTGACCATGTATTTTGTAAAATGTTAATAAATAGTACACTCAAGATTGGTTTCCCATGTTTTCTTTGCTAAGTTGAGTGTTGTAAAAATGACAAAAGATAGATAATAGATACCAAACACGATCTCATCACAACACAAATATTTACATAAGTCCATATTACGATTTAAAAACAAATGTAACACATCGAATTTACCAGAACGTAAATAAAGATCAGCCACCTAAATGTTTGATTGCGCCTTAAACTTTTTACCGTAATCATCAAATTACACAAAAAAATCTCGGTTCCGCGGCATTTTGCAGTTATATGATTGGGCTGTAAAAACTTGGATGGCGGCATTGCCAGTGGGCCAATTTTATAACATCCTACTAATATTATAAACGCAAAAGTTTGTATGTATGGATGTCTGGATGTATGGATGTCTAGATGTATGGATGTCTGGATGTATGGATGTCTTGATGTATGGATGTCTGGATGTATGGATGTCTGGATGTATGGATGTCTGGATGTATAGTTGTATGGATGTTTGGATATAGGAACGCAAGGATGTATCTTACTCTTTCACGCAAAAACTATTGAATGGATTTCGATGAAATACACGGGTAGACCATGTCCTGAAACACATAGGATACTTTTTAACCTGGGAATGTGTTTCCTTGGGATAATTTTGACTGGCCTGTTGGTCTAGTGGTTAGTGGCTCTGACTGCTATGCCGGAGGTCGTGGGTTCGATTCCCACCCAGGACAAATGTTTGTGTGATGAGCAAAATCATTTGTTCTGTGTCTGGGTGTAATTTATCTATAATATGTATGTATTTAGAAATATATAAGTATGTTTATCAGTTGTCTAGTACTCATAACACAAGCTCTGCTTAGTTTGAGACTAGACGGCGTTGTGCGATGGTTGTGGAATATTATTATATTATTAATTTCCTATTGTCACGCGGGTGAAGCCGCTGTCAGCAGCTAGTCACAAATATAATCGTCCTTACGATTTATAGGACTAATGCGAAACTCACATTGTGAGGTTTTTATGTTTGCCCCTAGTTACCTCGTAAAGACATTTTTATTTTAGCCCCCTGAGTGGGTCATTACTCACACGGGAACTGTTTCAGCGTTTTTGGAAAATATTGAATGTATTACCCTCCGAGGTAATTGGGGCTTACGATGTTATCGACGGCCAGACTTTTTCATGATGTGTTTTTCATTGATAATAGTGAATAATATGGATCGATATCTGCTTGTTTTTAAGGTCTTTCATTCCCACTGAATATTTAATTTATTTTGTGAGCTGCATGTTGTAATATTTTTTTTGTTTAAGAAAACTTTACTCCACACTAAGATTTACTCCTGCCCTCCTAGCCAAGTTACGACCGTTTCCTTTCGATTCTTTTGCATCGAACGCCTCGATTAGACCACGCCTCCGATTCCTTTGTTCTGACGTCATCTCCACGCTCAGTCACGTTGTCAGAACAAAGGAATCGGAGGAGTGGCCTACTCGAGGCGTTTGACGCAAGAAAATCACAACGAAACGGTCGTAACTTCATGCAACACAAAAGTACAAAGGCGGACAACGGTATCGTGAGTGCATTCACAAACATGTACATTCACACACACAAGACAACCAGACCCAGAACAATTTTCTGTCGACCATATAAATATTTGTTCCGTGCGGGAATCGAACCCGCGACACGTACAGCATAGCAGTCAATCATTTAACTACTGCGCCAATCGTGCCGTCAAAACAATTGCATAAAATGTAACTGTATGTCTGTATGTAATGTAACTTTCATATCACAATGCGTTCCAAATAAGAATAGGATCGATTACCATGTTGTGCCGTCACGTCATACTGTCAAATCGCAAGAAATTGGGCAAAACTGAAGAACTCAGAGATGAGCAAAATTGAAGAACTGGATTCTGATTAAACTTTTTTCGTTCACAGTTCATAAATGAATCCAATTTTAAAATTTTCTTGTTTTGCTCACCCTATTAATTCTTGCGATTTGACAGACAGACGTGACGTCACAACATGGCAATCGATCCTATTTTTATTTGGAACACATTGTAGGCTTTAATAGGAATTGTGTTCAAGTACGAGCTATATAATTATACAGGTAACCCTACATACTACATATACATCAAGAAGCTATTGTCAATATACTAGGCCGCAAAAATAAAGGGTCACATTGAAAAATTGCGATATCTCCCAAAGTTATGTACAAGACTTTGGCTGGAGATCGCTCGTATTAATAATATGTAAAATAAAAAAAAAAATTAGTAATGCTATTTATACATCTCAAAAGAGGTTTCATTTGAAGAAGTTACGGTTATTAAACAGTAAAGCAAAAAATCAATATTCAAAATTAGGAAAAGAATATTTATTCCTGCTTTTATTTCAAAACGAGGTGTCATTATAACCATTTTTGTGAATACCTAATCATTTTTATGTATTGTTCATAGTATTCAGTGCAACATCATGTCGCTAATACCTGAAGAATGTACACGAGTTATAAGTATGGTACAAGAAAGAAGTCAGTGTAGTACTACTAGAACAGTAGGAGTATCTTTAACTATGGTCCAAAGAGTTCACTAGCAATTTAAAATGACTGGCGTGGATATCGGAAAACTAAAAAATGTCGCATTCTATATTTTTCTTTTTTTATATTCAAGACATTGGTTTTACTAATGAAGAGGCCAGCTTGCAGCCCAGACTTAAATCCCACTTAAAACGAGTTTGGGAGATGCGTTAAAGAACGTTTTTCATTTTCTGCTACCTTACATAAGTTAAGAGAGTTCTAGTAGAAAAAAAACCAAATTATCTCCAAAATCATAATAAAAATTTAGTTCACAGCACGCCACATCATTTTGATGAAATTTTACGGGCTTGTAAAGGAAATAAAAAGCTTATACGACAACTTTTTTTTAAGACCAACTTTGTGTATTTTTGTTACAAGTGTTTTTAGTAATACCTAGTTTTTGTATTTTATTGAAATTAAATAGTGGAGGAACCTTAATATGAATTGCTTTTATGTATTAATCAGTCATCTACAATATACCTACTATAGTTTCACGAATTCATCTTGTGTATTTAATAAAAGTATCTCACTTGATATTAGTGATCCGGATTTTGTGCGGCCCAATGTAAATATACTTTCGTTCTCCCAATACAAAAAAATGATATAAATTGGTACACGTGTGCCCAGACATTGATCGTTCCTCGCACAAAGGTGTCACAATCGTCATTTTTGTCCGTTTGCTCGCGAAATTCAAAGCGGTGATATATGAAACGTCATTTGCGAACAGTTCGCCGTGACGTATTGTGCACAACATGATGCACCTGCGATCCGTCACGGCGCACAGTGGGGAAAATGAAAACGTCAAAACTAGCACGCCGACCGTTTTATCTTTAGGAGGCCTGGTAACGCTTTGTTTTGGGAACGCCGCTTTTATTTTGTTACCTAAACACAGATCCGATGTTCTATTGAAGGATTCGAGTAATAGATGTAGAAGTTTCACGTACTTACCTATCCGACAACTCTCTCTCTCTCTCTTCCTGTCTTTTGTTTAGTTCACCGTTTGAAAGCGAAATTTTGGCGGGATTATATTGTTTTCGGAAAAGCTATTATAGACTTATGAATGGATACCAACGAAATTATTTTTGGTGGATTTAATGTTAACAAGTAATTATAAGTAGAAATTAATAATCTTTTGTGTTCAGCCTTATATAACAGATTACAAAGTACCTGAAAGTCTTTCAATGTTTTTGATTGTTGTTATGGAAAATTGAATTTTGCTGGATTGTGAACACTGATTAAGTTTATAAACTAAATGAAGATGCAGAGTTTCGTGTATGTTGGAATAAATTACGAGTATTATTTATGCATGTAAATGGTGAGCGTATTTTTGTTGCAACATTACATTATAATGATAATAATCCAGACCTCTTTTTAGTACAATAGCTACTACTGATGTATTGGCTTTCCTTTTTAAATTATATCACTAACACTACTGAGAATTGGTGTATAAAAATTTCCAAAAAAAAAAAACTTAAAAAATCTTACTTATATTACAATTGGGAAACTAAAAAAAAAATCAAGGTTACTCGTACTAAAAAGCATATTTTTTCATTAGTACAACCGCAAACAGTTGTGCTCCTCATGGCTTCGTTTACGATGCAGCCCGCTCTCCGCGTATAAATTACCTTAATGGCTTATTTGACATGATTTATAGCCAACACCTAGCTTCGCAAACGCGCCTATTTGATGTTTCATTTCGCTTCGGGGAATTAGCGTGAAATCTAGGTGGAGTAATTATGTAACTGTTTAGGACTTCGATATTTTGGCCTAATTTGTTTTTGGTCTGTAATTTTGAATGTCAGAGGGTTGGGAACATTGTCAAATATAATTTGAGGCTACTGTTCAAATTTGTAAACGCCAGTTAAGAAGCAACCGCAACACGCCAATTAGCTGACAACTAGTCTAAACAAGAAATAGCACATGATGATTGTACTGTAATAATTTTGCGATAGCCGTCAAAATCTACGTACCTACATTTTATTTAGATTTATAATGATTGTTCTTTGTTCTTTTTTTGCATTCGAAATTAAATTGACCAGACACAAGTAATTTTATTTTAATATTCCTGACTTTCCTGAAATAGCTACAAAGGTAAAAATTGCTGCCATTAGCCCTCTTTGGGAAGTGATTAAAGAAGCGCTACGATGTCCTCACCTTATGGCCGATGCAGGTCTTCACCGGACACGTTTGTTTCGGGAGATTCCTGTTTTAGATTCGGTAAGAGGATACTTGCGGGTGTCACTGTTGTGTAGATCGCCTGGGGGACCCCCTGCCATGTGCATATGCGTTTTTTGTCAAATGTATGGGCTGGCCAACCTGGATGATAACACTGTCAGTTGAGGCTGGTCATCTCTTAGCTGCCAGTGGCCCATTCCTAATTTTATATTTTGAATTATTTTTGTTTTCTACCTTAGTTAATTACATTGTTCGCACTTATAAAAGCAATAAGTAATATGTAACCGCGATATTTGTTAAATACTGTTTAAAAGAGTACTCATGGAGTTTCTTGCGCATTCTTTCCATAGAAAAGGCGCAGGCGCTTTGGAATGTGGTGTAAATTTTCTGACTGACTGACTTCTTGACAATTTAAAGTATCTGTGAATGGTTTATTTGAAATAAATGTTTTTGATGTATTTTGTTTGTTTAAAATTTTGTCCTTTTTCTATTTTTGGAGGTAGGCGGAACAGAGAGTAATTCCAATCGCGCGGAGAACTTTGATTGCGCGATGCAGGATTAGTTCTTTTGTGACGCCATAGATGTCGCTACATATTCATGTTGGTATTGCAGACTACAATTTCTGAAGTTTTCCAAGTTTGTTTTAGATAGCTGATAATCATTTTTCAAAACAAAATTGCAGCTTTAAAAAAAACTGCAAAAATTTCAAATTGAAATAGTGGCTAAAAAAGTGGTCTTATTACACAAAACCGATTAATCATTGATGGGGCTCAGAAGGCTGCCTAACTTAAGTAGGACTTAGCTGGACATGTCTGTCGCATGCCAATCTAGCGGTGGGCCACTAAAATACAAAGTTGGTATCCTGAAATCGGACTTGTTCGTCAACTCGCTACTGCAAAACTCGCGAGTCCGCACGAGCTGGCACGTCGAGTTCCTAATAATCTTGTATATAAATAGGCTTTGTATATTTCATGTATATTGTAGTTGTGTAACTAAGACTTCGATCCACAGAGTAAGCAAGAACAGGTAAACAATACAGCTCATGCGGCACTAGTTTTCGTGGAAGCCGAGCTTTGTGTAGAACACGATCCTTACTTTGTGTACAACAGAATCATTTTAGGATATATTTCCAGGAAATTCCATGGAAATAGAAATTAAAACAATTTATTTACGCCTATGTTGCCCCTAGAGAAAGGTGTCGGTATAGTTGTATGTATTGTTTAATTATTACACCTTGATTTCGTTAGATGTTTTTAGGGTTCCGTACCTCAAAAGGAAAAACGTAACCCTAATAGGATCACTTTGTTGTCCGTCTGTCTGTCAAGACTCATTATCTCGGGAACGCGTAAAGATATCGAGTTGAAATTAAAACTAGATACTTAAATCAGCAGTCCCTTGAAGCTGTGAAAAAATCAAACTTCTGAGTTAGCTAAAAAAAAAGATACGGCCGTTTATGTCGTAAAAAAACGTGTATTTCGACACTCTCGAGGGAATCAAAATTCATAGGGTACTTCGCGTTGACCTAGAATCCTAAAATATGGCATAAAGCAAGGTCTCATAGCACAAGTATAGAAAAATCTGAAAACTGTTCAGTAGTTACATCATAAAAAAAAACTTTATTGCGATTTGGAAAAATCTTCATAACTCAATTCGGGAACTGAACTGTTTTTATAGGTAAGTTTGTACGGTACCCACAGTGTGTTAGTCTGACTCGCATTTGACCATGTTCATCATGTTTTTAAGGGTTTCGTGTACCAACGGAACATTATTGTTAGGTAGTAGTCTTCGCTGTCTGGCCGTTCGTCAGTTTGTCTGTCAGGGAGCTATATTTCCTGAACCGTAATATATTGACAGTAATAAAAATGCCAAGAGTTTGCTATTTCTATTGCAGGTATTACAACAGATAATAAAAACCATACAAGATTGATTTTTTCGGTTTATGGTATGAAACCCTTCGTGTGCGAGTCCGAGTCGCTCTTGGCCGGTTTAAAATAATTTAGTTGTGAGGGACAAGATTGTTGAATCCACTTTTGTTCATGTATTCAGGTTGTCAGGCTTTCAAGAGTTAAGAATAGGGATCTAACCATAAAGAAATAGAGCAGGGCTATTGCCAGTAACTAGGAAACATAAATCCAGATCCTGGCAGCTGCCAGGGTTGCAAGATTATACCAGAGTTACCACAGCCCTAAAATGCAAGACAACTAAAGAAACACAGGTGCGTTTTACCCAGTAAGAACCTGACACTCACCCTCGCTCCACCTAGAGTTCGAGAAAACATTTCATGATTTCCTACCAAAAAAAAAGAAAATACGGGACTTATATTTTTCTACTAGAATTACCCAATGATATGGTAATTTTTGTTTGACCCAAGGATCAATTCTAGGACAGCGCTCAGCACTCGGCCGCAAAACTGGAGATACTCGAAAAGATCAAATCAGAATTAGATGAGCCTTGATTAGGACATACCTAATTGCCTAAATTCGTAATCCCAGTTCGTTTGTCCGTCATTACGTCGACCCGTCGTTATGTCGTATTCATTTTTAGGGTTCCGTACCTCAAAAGGAGAAAAAGAAACCCTTAAGAATCACTTTGTTGTCCGTCTGTCTGTCAAGACCCTTTATCTCGAGAACGCGAGGAGGTATCGAGTTGAAATTAAAACCATACACTTGGGTCTGCGGTCTGTAAAAAAATCAAGCTTCTAAATTAACAAAAACCAAAGATACAGCCGTTTATGTAGCAAAAAACGTATATTTCGACACTCTCAAAGGAACCAAAATTTAAAGGGTACTTCCCGTTGAACCAGAATTCTGAAATTTGATACAAAGCAAGGTCTTAAAGTAGAAATATAGGAATAAGTCTGAAAATAGTAAAGGAGACGTTCAATAAATGTATGGAGCTTGGGCTAAAAATAACTAAAAAAATATACAGAAATCTGACTTATACAGGC
Organism: Mythimna impura; assembly: GCA_905147345.3. NCBI lineage: Eukaryota > Metazoa > Arthropoda > Insecta > Lepidoptera > Noctuidae > Mythimna > Mythimna impura. The sequence goes on along the minus strand of LR990356.1, from coordinate 12,235,328 downwards.
TAAAAGAGCGTAATTATCTTGATTTTTTTTAGCATTAAATAACATTTTACAGTCCTCTGTTTTTTATGTGAAGTGCAAAAGATATAAGCTTGTATCACTATACATTATTTTAGCAACCCTGTGGTAATTGACGTGACAGTATAATTTTATTTCAACGCCAAACGTCAACTTGACAAATCGTCAATCTGACATTTACGGATTTCACCTTCTTTCGACATGTTTTGAAATTAGAGTAGATTAGCTGACGCCCCCGGCCCCGCACACGTCTATTTAATACTTAATCAAGCTATCCTGGTATTGAATTTTATACATTTTATCCGTTCAAACCATTCTAGCATAAAAAATCTGCATACATACGCACACGCCACTACATAGACTAAAGTTTATATTTATAAAAATATTTATTTTACATAGGCCTACATGGGCATTTATAAAACATCAGAAGCCAGTGAATGGTTCCAATCGGTCGTTTCCTATAAAGAAGAATCAAGAAAGCAAGAAATACCGTGATGGATTCTCTTATAAAAATGTTATTTAGTTTTACAGTATTTCCACATTCAATGATTCATACAGTTATCATTTTAAGCAAACTACTGAGGGGCACAGTATTTGTTACAAATTAGCAGGGGATCCGATCCTTTTCTCGGTGGGTCTCAAGGCAGGAGCAATGAAAAACCAACGGGAGAAAACCCGAATAGAGAACGCTTCAAAATAAAAGAATATAATATAAATACTAGCTTCTGCCAGCAGCTTTGCCCGCGTGAAAATCGGTTTCTACATACAAACTTTGGACCCCCGTTTCATCCCTCGGACTGGGGCTGCCCTCAAGCGGCTCCTGCCCAATCTTGGGGGTCTAGACGCCTCCTGCCGGAGGCTCTACGCAGGCATCGTCCGGTCCATGGCCCTTTATGGGGCGCCGGTGTGGGCGCCGTCACTGCGAAAGCGACCGGCGGCCCAGCTGAACCCGTGCCAGAGGGTCATGGCCATACGGATGGTGCGGGGATACCGCTTGGTTTCCCGTAAAACGGCGAGCCTCCTTGCTGGCCAGCCACCATGGGATCTGGTGGCAACAGGCCTTGCACGCATGCACGATCTGCGCGTGGAGATGCAACGTCGGGGTGAAACTCAGCTGCCGCGACAAGTCGTGGCATGGCGGACAGAGCTCCGGCGGGGTCTCATGGCGGAATGGCGACAGCGACTATCGCAACCCAGTGCTGGGCACGCCATAATTATGGCGATAAGTCCCCTCTTTGAGGAGTGGCTGGAAAGGCAACACGGCGTCCTTACCTTCCGCATGACGCAGGTCCTCACCGGACATGGTAAGTTCGGGAGGTTCCTGCACAGGATTCGTGCGGAAGAAACGCCCGGGTGTCACCATTGTGTGGACCGCCCGGAGGACACGGTGGAGCACACGGTCGAGGTGTGTCCCGCTTGGGCAGAGCAACGCCGTGTCCTCGTGGAGGCGATCGGCGGCGGCGATCTCTCGCGCCGGGCCTTGGTACAGGCCATTGTCCGGAGCGAGGAGGAGTGGCAGGCGGTTGCCTCCTTCTGCGAAGCAGTAATGCTAGCAAAGGAGGCGGCCGATCGCGTGAGGCAACGGTCCTCACGCCCCAATCGCCCGCCGGGATTCCGATCCCGATTTCCGGCCATCGTAGGCGCAGGCTTGCGGACGACGAGCAATGGGTGGCTCGCCGTCTGACCGTCCGGTAACCGTCCGGACCGAGCCCAAGTCGTCGACGGCGCTTGCTGTTCCACGCGCGCCTCAAGGAGATGTCAGCAACTGTAGGGGCCTAGCAGGGTCGAAGCCTACCGGGGCCAAGGGTCTGATTCTGAAAGGAAGACTCGGCCCTGGTACGAAAGGCAACAAAGGAACAGGAGTGGGTTTTTAGTCAGTAAAAGTCTGACACTATCTCCCGCCCCGCCCAAGGGCGGGGGATGTCATAAGATGATTTTCCCACCGAAAAAAAAAGGGGGCGAGTTTAAAAAAATCCGTTCTTAGCGGATGTCTACACCCTATAAGGAACCTACCTGCTAAATTTTAAGTTTGTAAGTATTATAGTTTCTGAGATTTCGTGATTAATCAGTGAGTGGTATTCCGCTTTTATATATACAGATTTAGTTTCAAAACCCTACAAAATTTCCAAATAATAAAGTCTTGATTGAACCTAATACAAGAGTCTAAAGACTTTCTATTCATTCACTGTCTGCCAAGAGCAGTAGAAAATCGGTCACCTCTATTTTGAATAACCAATAAAAAAATATAACTTCGCAATCACGTCCCGCTTTCAGTATAAAACCCGTGCAATAACTTTCATCAAAATGGTAGAAACAAGTACGAGTCGGACTCGTGCACTGAGGGTTCCATACAAATCACAATTAAAACTTAAGGTATTTAATAGATATACGGCAATTTTAGCTACATTTTAAATAATTCTATTGCGCAGGAACGAATTAACAAAAAAATGTGCGTTTTGTTTTTACTGAAACATTTTTCAGCTTTTTACAAAAACGCAGGACTGAAAAATTCAATTTGAATCATGATCGAGTAGCGTAATAAATAAGCTGTCTTTTAAGGTATATTACAATGGTGTTAAATTTTTTTCGGATTATTAGCCCATTTTTGGCCTCTCCTTTGCTGTTACGTCACAAACAAAAATATATTTTTTTTGCGATTCGGAAAAATTAAGTAAGTAGCATAGGTAAGTTTGTACGGAACCCTCAGTGCACGATTCCGACTCGTACTTGTGTCTACCATTTTGATGAAAGTTATTGCACGGGTTTTATACTGAAAGCGGGACGTGATTGCGAAGTTATATTTTTTTATTGGTTATTCAAAATAGAGGTGACCGATTTTCTACTGCTCTTGGCAGACAGTGAATGAATAGAAAGTCTTTAGACTCTTGTATTAGGTTCAATCAAGACTATATTATTTGTAAACTTTGTAGGGTTTTGAAACTAAATCTGTATATATAAATGCGGAATACCACTCACTGATTAATCACGAAATCTCAGAAACTATAACACTTACAAACTTAAAATTTGGCAGGTAGGTTTCTTATAGGGTGTAGACATCCGCTAAGAACGAATTTTTTGAAACTCACCCCCTAAGGGGATGAAACGGGGGTCAAAAGTTTATATGATTAAGTAGTTACTTTTTATTTTATTGTTGTTTGTCCTGTGCGAGTCTCAAATAAATGTTTTCTTTCTTTCTTTCTATATGGAGAAACCGACTATCACGCGGGCGAAGCTGCTGACAGAAGCTAGTAATTATATAATAATATATTCTTTTATTTTGAAGCATATTCCAGTTTTCTCCCAATAGTTTTTCATTGTTCCTGCCTTGAGACCAACCGAAAAAAGGAGTTTCGGATCCCCTGCTAATTTGAAATAAATACAGTGTCCCTCAATACTTTGATCAAATGATAACTAGGTATATGAATCATGTAATGTGGAAATATTGTAAAACTAAATAATATTTTTATAAGAGAATCCATCATGGGATTTTTTGCCGATTCTTCTCCATAGGAAACGACCAATTGGAACCATTCACTAGCTTCTGACATTTTATAAGTGCCCATGTAGCCTTGTGAGTTAATATTTTTATAAATATAAACTTTCGTCTTTAACATACATTTATGTAGTGGTGTGTGCGTATGTATGCTAATTTTTTTCGCTTAAATGGTTTGAACGGATAAAATGTAAAAAATTCAATACCAGGATAGCTTGATTTCCAGGATTGCTTGAACAATTTATAAAGGTGATAAGTATTAATTTGACGCGTGCGGGGCCGGGGGCGTCAGCATCTACTCTAAAGAATGTCTTCTACTAAAGAAAACTCTTTTCATCTGTTATAGAAGCATATTACATAAATAAGCTTCTGTAGAAGATAATAGAAAACTATATATATAATGTAGAAGCACTTTGTTTTTCAAGTTTTGTGAATGTGAAGTACCATGGAGCATTTTTATTAGGTCACAACTTGTTTGACATTACGAGCATAGCAGTTGAGAGTTGAGAGTCTCGCTGATGGTGGCACGTGTTATTGGGCCATTCGGTTCCCTTAAAAATGGTTGAGCTGAGTGGGGCTGATGCACGCGTCATGCTCGTGAACGGGTGCCGTCAGTTGAGACTGGTCATCTCTTAGCTGCCAGTGACTTAATTCAATTTCTATTTTTTTTTATTAGTCTTTTTTAAGTATATTTTTTTATTTTAATTATTATTACTTATCTACATTGTGCTCACATATTAGAAGCGACAAGAAATATGTAACCAAGATTTATGTAACTCATAACATGATTTAAAAGAGTGTCCATGGAGTTTCTTGCACATTCTTCTCCATGGAGATCTACGCTTTGGAACGTGCAATTTAGCTTCACTTGTTTTTTTTTGACTGACTGACATTTTGACAATTCAAAAGTGCCTGTAATTGGTCTATTTGAAATAAACGTTTCTGATTTCTGATTTCTGATTTCTATCATACTCTTGGAATCGGGCTTGCGGACGGCGAGCAATGGGTGGCTTGCCGTCCGACCGTCTGGTAACTGTCCGGACCGAGCCCAAGTCGTCGAGGGCGCGTAGTGTTCCACGCGCGCCTCAAGGAGATGTCAGCAACCGTAGGGGCCCAACAGGGTCGAAGCCTACTAGGGCCACGGGTGATGCGAAAGAAAACCCCGGGGCTCTGAAACGAGGGCAAAGAAGGAACAGGAGTAAGTTTTAGTCAGTAAAAGTCTGACACGCCCTCCCGCCCCGCCCAATGGCAGGAGATGCCATTGGATGATTTCCCACCATAAAAAAAAAAACTCTTAGGATCAAAAGTATTCTGTTAATTCTAAGGCATGGTCTACATGTTTGCCACTGACACCATTTTCATCCCAACCCGTTAAGCCGTTTGTGTGTGAAGGAGTAACAAAAATTCACATACACATACACCATCACATACACTGTGCTATGATAGCATGATTATTAAACTATTAATCACCACATAAACATGATATTTCTGCAAGCAAAACGAGCTAAGTACAAACAACTCACTTCATAAAAATTTTATATAATTTAAATGCAGCATTATGCACTCGAGGCTCAAGTGAAAGCATTAAAAGAAATTAAGTGCACTTTCAAAATTTACGACATGAACGTTGGAAAACTTAGGTGTTTGTCATGTTCATCTTGAGAGATGCTTTAAAACTTAAAATTTATACGTTCAAAAAAGCCGTATAGCACTCAAAGGAATTATGGTCCATACATCACAAGTTTAGAGCTGGGTCGAGACTGTCAGATATGCAGTACCCAGCATCCCGCTTCCGATGAGAAATTAATAGTTGTTTGTTGAAGTTTCAGTGCAACACCCCGCTACGGAAACTGACTAGCGTTCAAATTAAAACGCCGAGAAAAATTGCTGTGTATTTAGAGAAAGAATTCTATGAAATCGAGCTGCTGTATTCGGTAATGGATATTTCATAATCTAGAATGGAAGCTGTTGAAGCAATTTTGTTATGAAATCTTCGTGAATAGTTTTATGATGATATTATGAATGCATAGCAGTGGTGGACGAGTGGTAACAGCCCCGACTTACGAGTTGTAGGCTGCGAGTTCAAACCCAGCCAGGCGCATTACTTTGTATTTCATCACCACTGCTCTCAAAACGGTGAAGGAAAACATCGCGAGGAAACCTACATGTCCTAGAACCAAAAATTCGAAGACATGTGACATCCACCAACCCGAACTAGGCCCGCGTGGTGGATTACGGCCCATTCCCTCTTCTAGAGAGGAGGCCTGAGTTCCAACAGTGGGAACATTATAAGGCCGACCATGCTATGCTAATATACATTGTATATACAAATTATAAAGTTGCTTGTTTAGGATGTTTATATATTGCAGGGTTCTAGCAGATAGCTCACTGTCCGGCTACGGGAAGGATCGAAACCGAGTTGTCGACGGCGTGTAGTGTTCCACGCGCACCTCAAAGAGATGACAGCAAATGATGACGATGTGAGTACCTGTCAAAAAAAAAAAAACTGTAGGGGCCTAGTGGGGCCCTAGAACGCAAAGGGCAACTGAAAAACACGGGTGGTTTTATTCAGAAAAAGTCTGACAGAATCCCTGGCTCCACCCTAGAACCTGTTTGTAGAAGTCATTTGTGATTGTCACCTCAAAAAAAGAAGATTTTTTGCAGATCGGATCAAGGCATTTGTTGAAACAACGGAATCCCTTTGGTTTATTTTAATCGAATTGATAGCTTTTCCTATAAATAATCTGACGGCCTCAACAATCTATTATTTTTGTTCATCCGTTTTTTTTTCATACATTTATCTTTTATTTTCCTTTTGGTTTCTCACGACTTGTGTAATTAGCCAGTGTAAAGTTTAGTAAGTATTTCGTTTTTGATACGGCTTACAATCACCTTGTTTTTCATTAGAATGCGGATATAACATATTCTAATACTTTTGCAGTACCTACTTGGCAGCAAATGTATCAAGAGGGCCTTCTCGGCAAGCTTCGGTGAGGTAGTCAGTTCTACAATAAGATTCAGGCGTGTGGTGACGGGAAGCTATGCGTGGCTACAAGAAGGCGCTGCCATTCTGCTATGAGTCGAGCCTTAATGCTATTTGGTAGATAATAACATTTATAGTAGGAGATTGCTGGAGGAGGCTACTTAGACGGGGCTTAAATTTTCTGTCATTTGTCAGTTACCAGTATTATGAAGGCTAGTTACACATAATTTTATTGTTGTCAATTCAGCCAGGCAGCTTGACTAAGGCATGCCCACAAATCCTTTTATGTTTACTTTTTTTGAACTACCGCCAACAGAATTTCATTACATATTAACAATAAAAATATTACACAACGAATTTACATCCCATCAAAAATCACATTACGTCGGACATAAAACTCGTAATTTAACGAAAGCAATCGAAATTACCGTCGAATTGATTTCGGAGCGAACATCAATTAATATTGTAAAGCAGTTGGCCGAACGAATCTCATATTTATGTTTTAAAACATGATATAATTATGAAGTGTTCAAAATTGTTGATTGGTGCGCTGTTCGTAATAAATTACTTCCTGAGTGAATCTCTTCATTAACAGTAAATCAAGTTAAGTGTTATTGAGTTAAACTAAGTGAACGTTACACGTATTGCAAATGCAGTCTGATTAAAAAAATCACCACGTATTCCATACAATCAAACATTCAACTACATACTAAGATATTAACATGCAAAACTAGAAGTAATAAAAACAAGTTTCAACTTACGACTGCACACGTACGGACTAACTGCGGCAAAAAAAACAAACAAAAATAGATGAAAGAGTACAGCTGTTTAATGATTTACCGGAAGAATTAAATAAGTTTGATAGTATTAAAGTTATTAATAAATAAAACTTCAAAGTAAAAAAAAACACTGAAAAGTGCAAAATACCTTTAATTTCGGAAGTCGGTGTTTCTATAATAGTTTTGTCTCTTCGTTATATAACACCGACTTCCGAAATTAAAGTTATTTTGCACTTTTCAGTGTTTTTTTTACTTTGAAGTCGGTTGTATTTTTTTTTGTAAAAAGTTTTTATTTTACACTTTTTACTTATGGTACCACTACTAAAAAGTACCCCTCAGCCAAACTTAAATACCTTATAGCCAGAGTGCATCTCATGACAACTCTAATAATCCCAAACACGGTTAGATTGCATTAATTGATTACAGAGTTCCGGTGCCTAACTTCAGGCTTCATCATCAGATCAGTTCGATTTATTCCCCTCTTCTTTCAGTCAGCTATCGACTACACGTATAAACAAAGCAATTTTACTTCTTACGACGGTTCTGCTGTGATCCTATGAGGAATTCTGTTCCATATTTTCGAAGTTCATGATCAGATTATAACAATATTTATATGGGACCAACTCGGAAGAATAAACTTTCAATAAAAAAAAATATTTCAAAATCGGTTCACAATTGACCGAGAAATCGGTGAACATAAATAAAAATAAATAAATAAAAAAATACATTCAGCTGAACATAGAACCTCCTTCTTTTTGAAGTCGGTTAAAAATACGTTGCCTACACTGGGAATTACTCCTCTATCGTGGATACGTTCCCAAGCTTATAAACTCACATACACATGATACTCGGACCCGAAACATCTATCTCTAAGCCATACAAATATTTGTTTCTTACTACATATATAAGTTATCGAAATATTTCAGGATTTTAGGAATACATGAGATACATGTCAAAGTAAATGCTCAGAAATGGTCCAATAAACAGTCGTCATCCTTCTATTTCCGTAATCAAAATAAAATAACGTCCGTCAATAAAGGAAAGGAGCTTCATTTAATGATGAAACATCCTAGGATTGTGAATTTCCTCTCATCAAAGACCGTTTTTGCTGAGCCATATGATTTCATTATTGGAAAGGGCAGTATGAAAGTTATTTCTGTCCTTAACTTTTGATTTTAGTATGAGACTAATAGATGGACAAGTTAATGGTAACTACTTTTAAAATGCCATCGTTTATTATCCTGAAGAATGTTTAAACCAGATGATCTTCTAGAAAAAGTGACATTATTTTAGTTCGTTAAATCGATTGTCATATTGCCCCTCAAGTTGAACGGTAAAATCCACAAGTCCGTGATAAGGTCTGTCATACTGTATGGATCAAAATGTTGGGCTGAGAAGCCAACGGATGAAAAAAGATTGCACGTAGCGGAGATGAGAATGTTAAGATGGATGTGTGGTATGACGAGAATGGATAAAGTGAGAAATGAGTATATTAGGGGAAGTTTGAAAGTGGTGCCAGTGACTGAAAAGTTGAAAGGGAATCGTTTGTCTTGGTATGGTCACGTGAAGAGTAGGGATGAAACGCATGTTACTAAAAGAGTTATGAGTTTACATGTGGATGGATGGAGAGGAAGAGGGAGACCAAAGAAAAGATGGATGGATTGTGTGAGAAGTGATATGAAAGAAAAGGTGATAGCGTGACGAGTGACAGGACAGAATGAAAGAAAAAAACGTGTTGCGCCGACCCCAAATAAAACGAGACAAGAGCAGGAAGATGATGATGATGATGAAATCGATTATCATAAATTCCAAAAAGGGAATAATGTCAAACTTTCGAAATTTTTGACATTTCAATGACCGCTTTTACTGGTAGAAGGTCACCTTGTCTAGAGTCTCGGAGATTAAATAAGAAGGTACCTTTAGACAGCAACACCAAGATGGTGGTTCAAACCGTGAGGTAGAGGACGGCCTCATGCTTCGAATGTCCAAGAGAGTAACCGTGGCCTTGAAACTCAAAGGGTAACTGAAGAAACACAGGTGGGTTTAAGTCGATAGCGAGAGAAGTTATATGATGATTTTCTACCTAAAAAAAAATACTCTCATGGTTCGATTTTGAGGCATGGGGTTGTCACACCATTGACTTCCAAACTCCAAGCTGCTAAAGAGTAATTTTTACTAGAAAAATCCAACAGCACTTTTTGCCTAACTCGGGAATCGAACCCAAGACCCCAACTCTAAACTGTCGCATTTGCGACCACGAAACCAAGATGTCAGTTTTAGAAACCATAGATAAAGGTGCACCGTGGTCGTGCACCAGAATTTTCTAGATAACCGTATTACGTCACGTGTGATAGCGAGGCGATTTATTACAACGACTTGTCACTGAAAACTGTCCTGTAGAAAAACCGTCCAGTTCTCCCGACTTCGGTAGAATTTTTGTGGGGAATTTCATCTTCTTGACTTGTGCACAAAGAACTTACTAAAAAGTGAAGCCAAGAAGATATACGAAATTTTTGCAGTATTCATTTACTTAAGTAATTCTTTTATATATCAGTAGATATTATAAATGTGAATATTATTATTTTAAATTTTTTGATAGTACACATTTAGAGCTAAAAAAAAAACGCCAAAATTAATATAATATCCGATGACTGGCCCACGAATGCACTAATTAAGGTATTTTAAGGGTTAAGATCTCTGATACTTTTTAAACAGTTTTGTTTAATTTGACCTGTTTGTTTGGATCAAATCTAGTGTTTGAAATTTTACCCCCTTCCTGTTTACAGATCGACCTGTTTTTTGTTACACAGAATAAGAATAATGTTTATTGTTACATAATTGTTACAGTAAATAAAGAATACCTTAAAACTATTATATAATGATTAATATTGTCTGTAACTAATTAGTAATTCTAGATAAATTTGGATGGTGGTCCCCAAACTAGGTAGAACCTGTATCTTGGGGACCTGAGTTGAGATAACTTTAATGCACACCTTTAGTTTTTTATTCCAGTAGTACTTAAGTTCCCGTGAGAACGTTTTTGCATTTCTCGCAAGCAAAACCGCTAGCAAATGCTTGTAGAAATCGAAAGGAAATGCCGGAGGTAAATTATGTAATGTCTCATGCTACAAACCATAAATTGTATTTTATTATCCAAAATAAGTAGACTTTTACCACCCCATAAATCCGATAACCACTTACAAATTACACGAAATATTTGCGGAGGACAAGCTGGAACAAATAGCGGTGCAAATTTAGTGTTTCCTGTTTTCTGAGGTCGAGGCATTCCACGGTGGTGGTGCAGGAAACGCCACATTTGACGTTTATTCGATTTAAGTCCAGCCACGGACCACAAGTTCAGTAAAGTACTATGTGAATGAAGTTTAAGCTCTAAATTCAGTTTTCTGTGTGGAACGTTTCTGCAATACTTTGTAGCAATCAGGGTCTCCAGGGATGAGCAAACTGGTGCTGTGGCGACAATAGTGCGTTGAGTTCCGTACTACGACATTTGCATGCTGTTTTGTGTATGTAAAAATGTGTTTTGTGTTTTTAGAGTTTAAAAAAAATAGTAGACACAGATTTGCTCATTGTTACATCTGTACAGGCAGAGAGTTGTTCTATGCATTTAAAATACGTCATTCAAATATTTAAGTCAGTGCAGTACATACTTTGGATAAAAAATGTAAGTAAAAGTTTTCAAAATTCTGAAACATACGGGACTGAGCAGGAAGCGTTTTAATGCAGTCGCAGGGAAATAGGGTATTTTACTCTCTATGAGAAAAAATCTTAAAATATATTATTAAAATAAAGCTTAGGCAAAAAGCAGTCGGTAAGTGTTAGTTTTAGTTCAGAAAATAACAAAATAAATTTTAAATTTAAATTTAATGTTTTCAGTCTTTTTTTATCTGTTCTTTATCACAATAAAATAGTAGCCATCATGTTATTACGTCATTCGGCTGTGTAAACTAAAGTGACAGCTGTCAACTGTCAACTGATCGGCCATACGGAGTGAATATCAGTGCATTTGTTTACCCAGCCAACTGACGTCACGAACTCACGACCGCAGAGTAAATATGGCGTCCACTGCGTTCTGAATTTTCGTCAAATTACGCGCGAAATTTGAAAATGTTAATTCTAAATGCATTTTTAGGGTACTTAGCGACTGAATAAAAATTTTGTGGTTTTTTTAGCACTATAGAATCTAATTGAGACACTTTTCAAAAATGAGTGTAATACCCTATTCCCGATGAAATAAACGCGGCTTTGTGGATGGCGAGTAATGAGTAGGTCGCCGACTAATTAGAATTAGACCCGTGTTGACGGCGTCGTACGTCGTCCGGTAACCGTCCAGTCCAGACCGAGCCCAAGTTGTCAACGGCGCGTAGTGTTCCACGCGCGCCTCATGGAGATGTCAGCAAATCGTAGGGGCCCAGCAGATTCAAAGCCAACTGAGGATGGCCCCAGTAGGTGAAAATGAACCCCGGGGCCCTGGAACGCAAGGCAAAGAAGAAACAAACGAGTGGGTTTTAGTCAGTAAAAGTCTGACACACCCTTTCGCTCCGCCCAAGGGCGGGAGATATCGTTAGATAATTTCTCACCTAAAAAAAGCCCAAATCAATCCAATACATATTTAACATGTTACCTATTGTTATCATACATAGAAAGCCACTTTACCTGTGACCCCCGTAAAGCAACAGTTATTTGTTCTAGCTATTTTCATCATCATCATCACTATCCTTTCTGCTGTAAGACGTCCACTTAGGGACCTAGGCTTCCCCCAAATGTCGCCACAACGATCGGTCTTATGCGTCTTATATCCATCGGATCCTTGCGACCCTCACCTGGTCTTCGGTCGACTTTGTGGGAGACCTTCCAACAATGCGTCTTCCTGAATTTTTCTATTCAACTAGAAAGAAATTTCAGAATAACTATGGAAACAATCTAATCTATCTAGGTATCTAATTTGCCAATTATGAGTCAAAGCTGGGCGAAGGCCTGCCTCTTCCTTTGCCACACACGTCTGTCTTTGGCCATTGCGGACAGTCCCTCCGGTAAAACTCAAGGTCATCTCTTGTCCTTCATTGTGATCTTGTGTTTAATAGGACTCAATAAGTGGCTCTTTTAGCCTATAGATTGCGTCAATACTTAAAATAAAATCAACGTTAAAATTTTCATCCTAGTGAAATGTAAACCTAATAATGTTGAAAAGGATTTCAATAGGAGCTTACTACGTAGCTTTTAATGCACCATTTTATCTGCGTCAAAGTAATCCGAGGTGGCAGTGTTTAAATCCACTGAGAATAGGGCCAACCAAATGTTGTGAGTACACGACTGTTATTGTGGAAGTGTAATCCATTGCTGTATATTTGACAAACACGAGTACAGATTTGATAGCAAAACAGCAAAGGAAAGTAAAATAAATGTTTTGGAAAATATCCTTAAGTTATAGCAGTATCGTTCGGCAGAATTTTCTCACTCATGAAACATTTCGTACAAATGGCCGAATTTAAATCATACTGTTTTAACTTGTCTCGACTTTTTCCATTAAATTCATGAAATCTGGAGCGGAACCGAACATTTTAAATTTCAATAACATGCTAATATAAAATTGGTTTTACGAAGTTCGGGGTTACGCTTCAAAACCCTCTCACACTTGTTCCTTTCAAGAGGTTGAATTTTCCATACTAGGCCTGAGTATGTAAAGCGGATTTAGAAAGAAATAGAATATCAAATTTTATACATTTTAAACCTTACTTATTTGTGATAAAGTTCAATTTTGTTTAACATTAAGGCTTATTTTTGATACTCCAAATCTGAATATTGGAATCATAAAGTCAGTGTCGTAAATTGGATTATCGTGATGGCAACTATGATTGAATTGGTAATGAAACTTCATTAGCCAAATTGAAGTGACATCTCTGAGGTAAGACACCCAAAATGGATTCTGAAGATTAATTTTCTATTTCAGGACCGATTTTAGTACCTAATCTTATTTCTGTATTATTAGATTTTTTTTTCTTTTATCTTTCATGTTGTATTATATAATATTTTAAGGTTGTGTTAGTTACCTACTTTGTTAGTATTATCTCCTAGTTTAAGATGAAATGGACCGTAGATAATAAGCATTTTAAAAAATGGTGGTTTTTGACAATATATAAAAGTTTAAACTCAATAACTGGGTTGTGCAGTTCATCTAGACAGTCGCTCCATGTAAAATAGTGGTATTCAGCTGCATACGGTTAGACTGGAAACCTACCAAGATAGTTCGGAAGAGGTTAGACAGAAACATAATTATGTCAGTGAAGTCAATAGTACGGGTGCCAGCTTGACACCGGGACGAAGTGGTGATGACGTCATACCGCCAAGTCCGTTCCATCATCGGACCACTAGACGTACGGCGTTGCGCCACCGGTACAAGGTAGACATCCCACCCATACGCACAAAACGTTTTGAGAACACATTTATTATGCGTACAGCCAAGGAGTGCAATTCCTTGCCGGAGTCTGTGTTTCCTGATAGCTACAACTTAGGGGTCTTTAAGTCAAGAGTGAATAGGCTACGGCGCAAGCGTGCTCCATCGTCGACCACATCTTCGCTTACCATCAGGTGAGATGGTGGTCAAACGCGAGCCTATCATTAATAAAAAAAAAAACCTCTTGACAGAGTCTAGATGGCAGTTTGGCCGGGCTACGCAGGCATAAGGTTATAAGTTCCGACCCGTCGGAAGTGGTCCGCCTTTCTCTGTTGACAGCCGCGTGGATAACACTGGTCTAGGAACTATCTGTCTTAAAGAGGTTTTCCTTATGATTTTTTAATTTTTGTATGTACGATTATATTCCCCGACTAGCTTTTGCCCGCGGCTTCGCTCCCGTCAACTGACTACTATATCCTACTCTACCCAACTCTATCCTACTCTACCCTACTCTACCTTACTCTACCCTACTCTACCCTACTCTACCCTACTCTACCCTACTCTACCCTACTCTACCCTACTCTACCCTACTCTACCCTACTCTACCCTACTAATAAATAAAAACTATCCTATGTCCGTCTCCTGGTTCTAAGCTACCTCCCCACCAATTTTCAGCCAAATCGGTTCAGCCGTTCTTGAGTTATAAATAGTGTAACTAACACGACTTTCGTTTATATATATAGATTACTCGTACAAACCTAGACTCTTCTAATCTAATCTTCGAAAGTCGTTACGCCTTGCGGATGCTAAAAAGTTTGACCATCAGTCTATTCAAGATGTATCGTGTTACCCAGTAACTGGGTTGTGGAAGTCTGATAGGCAGCCGCTCCATGTGAAACACGAGTATTCAGCCGCATGCGAATAGACTGGAAGCCGACCCCAAGCTAGCTGGGAAAAAGGCTAGGGATATTATGTTATCTAACACCGACGGTTGCAGTCGGTTGCATTTTTTTGCGTTTCGGTCCATCATCGGACCACTAGACGTACGGCGTTGCGCCATCGGTACATGGTGGACATCCCACCCATACGTACAAAGCGTTTTGGGAACACATTCATAATGCGTACAGCTAAGGAGTGGAATTCCCTGCCGGAATCTGTGTTCCCTGATAGCTACAACCTAGGGGTCTTTAAGTCAAGAGTGAATAGGTTACTTCTAGGCAAGCGTGCTCCATCGTCGGCCACATCATCGCTTACCATCAGGTGAGATGGTGGTCAAACGCGAGCCTAATAATAATAAAAAAATAAAAAAAATTGTGGTCGGCAAAAGTTTCATTTCACTCAGAGCAAGAGAAGTTATTCAATTCATTAAACCCCAAGCGAACGCACTCTCTCATTGTCTTTCTATTGTGTCTCTAATTACAGTATTCGAAATGTTAATGGCAAATCCTAAAAAAGGGTATTGAGTATGCAACGAATCTACCCTTTAGTAAGTACTACATGTTACTCTCTTACTTTAACAAGACAAGTGAAATGTAACTAGTTACATCGTGAATTCGTAATATGATACTACTTCAGAGTTTAGGTATTTCTTTCAAGGGAACATTCGATTGTATCTAACAAAGACGAACATCAGCAAATATTTCTACTTAAAGCAACCCTCATTACTTAATTCAATATAAAAGCGCTTGTATTCAAAAATAAAATAAACGTAATAAAATATTGCTGCCTAATAATGGTCTTTATTGACTATGATGAAAAAGCCTACTTTTGTTACAATTTATCGACGGAAAGAGAAACAGTGTATCATCTGTTTCTGTCGATCGATTAAATACAATGTTATTCCCATTGCATTGCTCTCATGGCCTATCAAAAATCCATGTATTTTAATGAGTCCGCTTCCAGAAAACAAAATATCAGCCGTTCAGTAAATTGTTACTCGCGTAAATTTTACTCAGTGCGTACTCGCGTCCATTGTGAGGAACAGCTATTTTTTGTTGCTATTTTGAGAGGTGGTTTTTACATAAATTTAATCTTTGATTGATATGGTGGAAAAAAAATTAGCTAGTCATCAAAAATAACACTGTCTTACTCGAAGTAAAGTCATAAATTTTCTGAGAACCGATGTTTGATCGGTGCATATTCTTAATTTTAAGGCACACTTGGGTGACAGAAAATTCTACATAAAATGTTCAGAAGAGGGTTCTGTGTAAACAAATCAATTACAGCCATGCACATCATTCCTAGAATGAGAAATTGAATATGGATATAAAGTCTTACAAACTGTTTGTTGTACCGTGTATTTCTAATTATAATTCCCCTATTACAAAGTATATAATTGGTATTCACATAACGTATATGTTTTAGTGAATATCACTGACATTACGGTCGTTACATTCACGATTAACTATTAAGTGAAATGAATTTTTAGAGTCTGTTACGCCACAGTGGGTACTTACATTTAGTCACTTCTCATAAAGTTATACAGAAATATATATTACTTGGAGTAATGCCATGTGCCGATAATCTCAATAAGAGCTTCTTATCTTCGTAAAATATTACTGAGTTATTATATTTTATATATTTCCGCGTATTTTATGAAAAGCTGTATCAATGCGAACGTAGACTAATAGGGTGTATGTGTAATTGTGTTACAAGTAAGAGTATTTAGGTATTGATATGGTGCTGTTTGTACCTATTCAGTTGTGTTGTGTTTCATCGGATATTTTTTCTATAATAGTTAATACGAAGGATTATATGTTGTTTAATATTTTGTGGCAAATACAATCGAATCGATTCTGATGTAGAAGAGCAAAGGGTCACGAAGTCAAAATTGTATGAGATTAGCATACGCTAAGAGCAATGGTGGCTCAGCGGCTCAGACTTAAGAGTCAGGCGCACTACTTAGCTCTCAAAACGGTGGTGGAAAACATTGTGAGGAAACCGGCATGTCCTAGAACCCAAAATTCGCAGACATGTGACATCCACCAACCCGTACTGGGCCCGTGTAGTTAATTACGGCCCATTCTCTTTCCTAGAGAGGAAGCCTGAACCCCAGCAGTTAGAACATTATAAGGTTGATTTTGCTGTGCTAAACTACAAGAATGACACGAAGTCAACCCAAAATATTTTAGAATAGAATAGAATCGTTTATTTCTGAGTACATGGTATATGAAGATCTTAATATTAGACGGAATCACATATACTACCTTTGCCGGTGTAGAAATATTAAATGAGGTATCTAATTTGCAAATTCACATAATTATAGTTCACGCAATATTAAGTAAAATTAAAAAATAATATTAATAATAGTGGCAGTTTTAAATGAATATGAGTAGGTACCTTTATGGACCACGTATTTTTTTGCAGACATAATTAAAAAATGACTAATGATTTCAGTGTTAACTATTTTATATAATGTAATATGCGAAAAAAATAAAAATAAAATTATTGAACAATTCTATAATAATGTCAAAAAATATTCATAATATGTCAAAATTTATTAGTAATACAATGTCAATATTTATTATTACTGCAATGTCAATATTTATTTCTACTACAATGTCAATATTTATTATTACTGCAATGTCAATATTTATCACTACAACAATGTCAATATTTATTTTTATTACAATGTCAATATTTATTACTACTACAATGTCATTAAAAATTACTAATACAATGTCAATATTTATTACTTATTTTCGATTTAAAAATTCATTAACTGAATAGAAACAATTATCCAAAAGCCAAACGAAAATACTTTTCTTGAATTTATTAGTAGGCAACACTCTGATGTATGCAGGTAAATTATTAAAAATTTTGATTGCCATGCAATAGGAATTTCTGCTGTATAAATGTAGTCTTTGTCTAGGTACCATTAATTCGTTTGGATTTTTGTTCTGTACTCTTTTGGAAACGTGCTCATATAATGGGAACAAGTGAGAATATTTCTTTACAGAGAGAGTTCTGAGAGAGTTTAGAGTTCTGAGTTTCAGTTTTTAAGCCCAGTATCAATATAACTCTTAACCGCTAGCATTTATATACTTTTAAAGTACTACTGGCTCAAATGTATTGTAACATCCCTAACAAAGTCAGTGTAAATAAAAAACATCTTATATTACAGAATTTAGCTAGATGGCTGCCAAATTACTGTCCATTCTCATCCTAGACAGCACAATGACCGGCCAATCCCTGCACGTGTAATAAAATTAGACTAAAGGGTCCCCCAACTTAGCATGTTTTGCTCATACAAAGTTAGGGTCAATTTACAATGCTGCAAACCAGAAGGAATGGGAAGCACCACTTCCCTCGTCACTCGTTGCCAACAGTACCTAACCACGAGAATTTTCTAGAATCTTTGTGGACGTGATACCCGTTTCAGTTTACAAGTTAAATAATGGTGTGGAAGAGTACATATTTTGATTTTGTTTAAACGAGTATGTACGTAGTTAAGTTTAGTATAAACAGCTGGGAAATATTTAAGTTTCTTATGGACATATATTGTTATTTACTTCACATATTTTTTGCGAGTAATGTACCCCCCACTTCCATTTAAGTTTGGTGATTTATTGGGCTATGTCGGACAATTAGTCGGTGGGGATGAAAGGTTCTGGTTCGTACCGGAAGACGCAGCGTTAGAAGACCTCCCACAAGGTAACCGATGGCCTGGTGAGTGTCGCGAGAATCCGATGGTTGCAAGACGGACAGAACTGGTCGTTATGGCGAATCTTGATGATGAAATCAATTTGAACGATAAGCAACGAAACTATAGTTCAATATTAAACCATTCTTAACTTTACTGCCATGTATAATAAGCCTTATAAACTCTGCAAAACTATTCCCGCACACATTATGGGAAAGCTAAATCTTCACACAAATTAATTACTATGACATCCTGACATGGAAGTTTTAGAGGTTGAGTGACGGTCAGCCGGCAGTCTAGACGGTCAAATTACAACTATTCATCACTACATATCGCAGCCAGCTGTACCAGACAACAATAAATCATAAATTAATATTCATGATACGCGATGCTCCTACATCACTACTATTATACCTAGAATAAAATATGAACCCAGGTCTTTTCAATAATGTATTAGGTACTTTTTTACATATAATATACTAGTTTGAAGGTTTTTGGAGTGCTACTCAATATTTATTTTGTGAAAAATTAGTTTTAATATTGCATGTTTTGCGCATTCATGAACCAAAAAAATGGGCAAGTGGGAGTTGGACTCGCGCACTGAGGGTTCCTTACAAATAACTTACATAAGTAAATAGTTCAATTCCCGAATGGAGTCACGAAGATTTTTCCGAATCGAAACAACAAATTTACTGTTTATTTTTATACCTGTGCAATATAACCTTGCTTTAAACCAAATTTCAGGATTCTGGGTCAACGGGAAGTTTTGTACTCTATGAATTTTGATTCCCATGAGAGTGACGAAATATTCGTTTTTTGCGACATAACTGGCTGTATCTTTATTTTTACGTTAACTTAAAATTTTGATTTTTGCACAGCTTCAAGGGACCGCAAACCCGAGTGTATGGTTTTAATTTCAACTCGATACATTCATGCGTTCCGGAGATAAGACAGACAGACAGACGGACAACAAAGTGATCCTATAAAGGCCTACGCAGACCGGGACGGCATGGCAAAGGATTTTGCTGCCAGTCAGTGCACACTAGCCACTTAGATACTGCGGCATTCCAGCGCCTTGCCATGGCATGCCGCATCACGTCGAAGTTTGCCACGGCAGCTTCTACTGCCCGATACATATTTCAGTCATAAGTAGCGTTTGATACAGTGTTGGCGCGCGCTGGCGTCCTTCGGCATGCCGTCACCTACCGCAGCGCGCCCCGGCTTCCTGCCGCGGGAGCCCGTAACGCATCTTTCAATACCGTGCGATAATATCCCTTTCGATGCCACAGGATCATTTTAAAACATAGGAATTTATCGAACGACATATCGTTCGTTTTTTTTTTTTTTTCGATATCGTTGAATGTCCATTGGTAAAAATTTAAATCCTTTGCCATGCCGTCCTGGTCTGCGTAGGCCTTAAGGGTTCCGTTTTTTCTTTTGAGGTACGGAACCCTAAAAAGCAATATAAAAATTGCTATGATATATTATAATAATTTGAAATTCTTGCAGTAAGTTTTGTATGTCATAGCACGGCTTTATTTTCTGTTTAAAATGAATCCTGTAAAATACCAAAAGGCTGGCTATCCTACACCTGTGCTCCAGGCTTTGTAGATTGGACTGAACCAAATCTGGATTATCAATTTAGCCTCTTCACAAGAGTTAAGAGTTTAGGTCACTAAACTTAGGTTTTTTCTAACGTAGTTGTTTAATGTCAGTCCAGCAACGTTAGCAAAAGTCTATTTGTATCAGGAAAATCTAATAAATACTAGCTATACGTCTGTTTTCCTGAAGTTAATTCCCAGTCGCGACGTGAAATGATGACATGGTCACAAAAGTGCAAGTAATGGCAGCTCATCGGGTATAACCGCCATTATGTGCCCGGCTGTCGTCTTTACTCTCTGGCCTTACAATTTGGAGGGAATTTGTGTTGATGTTATAGGTACCTACTGTATTTTATTTGGTAGAGATAAATGTTGTTTGCTTGTGTGCTTTATGAGTACCTGCAGAGACACTGGTCACATTTTATTAATGGTCACGTCAAGAAGTTTAAAATCTGTGAGCTGAATTGAAATGTCACGTGATGAAGCTCGGGTTCGTTAAGTCTCTTCTTTGAGGCATGGCTGGGAAGACCTCACGGCGTCCTCACCTTCCATATGAAGCAGGTTCTCACATTCATGCGGAAGAATCACCCGGGGGTCACCATTGTGTGGACCGCCCGGAAGACAAGGTGGAGCATACGGTAGAAGTGTGCCCCGTTTGGGTAGTACACCGGGGACGATCGGCGGCAACGATCTCTCGCGCCGGGCCTAGGTACAGGCCATAGTCCGAAGCGAGGAGGAGTCGAATCAGTAATGCTAGAAAAGGAGACAGCCGCATGCGTACGCGCGAGGGAACGGCCCTCACCCGGATCCGGATTCCGATTTCCGGCCACCGTAGGCGCGGGCTTGCGGACGGCGAGAAATGGGTAGCTTGCCGTCCGACTATCCAGTAATTGTCCGGATCGAGCACAAGTCGTCGACGGCGCGTAGTGTTCCACGCGTGTCTCAAGGAGATGTCAGCAAACCGTAGGGGCCCAGCAAGGTCGAAGCCTATTGGGGCCATGGGTTCGCTTCTGAAAGGAAAACCCGGTCCTGGAATGAAAGGCAACGAAGGAACTAGGAGTGGGTTTTAGTCAGTATAAGTCAGTAAAGAAAAGGGCGGGATATGTCATTGGATGATTTCCAACCAAAAAAAAAAAGATGAATCTCGTAAATTTTTTGTTTCTGCCGTTTTAGCAAGCACTGGCCCTGCTGGTACGGTTTGCTGACATCTCTTCGAGGCGCGCGTAGAACACTACGTAAGGCAAAGGCAATGGGCAACTAAAGGAACACAGGTGGCTTTTAGTCAGTAAAAGGTTGACACTCCACCTCAAAAAAGTGGACAATCTCAAACATTTTGAATATTTCTTTACAATCGTTATTGCTGCAAGAATGTCGTTTTGTCCTTTGACCCCAGAACCTGTGTCAATCTCGTCACCGTTGAGCCGATGTACAGGCACATTTAGGTCCCTCTTTTAGACAGATATAGGTATCCAAAAAAGTCGAGTTCCGACTGTGCTGGGGTCAATTAATTTATGCGAATAAAAGGTTAGTAATTAATACTTTTAAAATAATAAAATTTGTAAAACATGAAACAGTGTTTTTTTCCTAATTACATTGTTAAAGAATATTATACATGGTAACTATATCGAATATAACAAAGAGATAAAATTACCTAAAATATAAAAAATATATTACACCTCTTTTTTTTCGGACTAAGCGTTTCGCCTCGTCGTTTATACCGCGTACGTCGAAAAACTGTGACAATTTGCCTGCTGCGGTCTTCCCGTCCAATTATAATTCAGGTGTCTTCAAGGCTAGAGTGCATAGGCCCTTAATAAACTAGTGCGCCTCACCATCAACGATAGAATCACTGCTTACCATCAGGTGAGATCACAGTCAAGCACTAGTTTATAACAATTAAAAAAAAAACTTCTATTCCTTGTCATATCACACTAAAATTATAAAGGCGAAAGTTTGTGACTGTGTGTGTAAGTTTGTTACTTGTTCATGCTCAAACGGTTTAATGAATTGGGATGAAATTTGGCACACGGATAGACCGTGTTCTGTAATAAAACATAGAATGCTTTTTGACTGTGAGTGTGTTCCCTTGGGACAATTTCCTACTGCCACGTAAGCGAAGCCACAGACAGCAGCTAGTTCTTGCGTATCGATCACTCGAGTGATACCATAAAAGAGTTTCTGAGTACTAATCCCGGATAGAGTTCATTCCATTGTCATCTATGATGACAATGGAATGAACTCCTTTTTCTGGCCAAGATAAAAATATGTTAATAAGCAAGATATATAATATAATGATAGATGTATAGGACCCGGGTGTCGTAACCAGGGGATTTTGCACTATTCATCGAAGTATCATCCCTACTCTCATTGTTGGTATAAAATAGATTTAGGGTTCCCCCATAAAGAAGAAAGAAATAAAAACCGGGCAAGTGCGAGTCGGTCTCGCGCACTGAGAGTTCCATACAAACTTACCTATGAAAACAATTCAATTCCCGAATTGAGTTACAACGATTTTTCCGAGAGAGCTGTGGTGGCCGAGTGGTAATGGCCCCAACTTACGGAGTTGTAGGTCGCGGGTTCAAACCCAGCCAGGCGCATTACTTTGTGTAATTTATTTCATCACCACTGCTCTCAAAATGGTGAAAGAAAACATCGTGAGGAAACCGACATGTCCTAGAACCAAAAATTCGAAGACATGTGACATCAACCAACCCGCACTGGGCCCGCGTGGTGGATTATGGCCCATTCCCTCTCCTAGAGAGGAGGCCTGAGTCCCAACAGTGGGAACATTATAAGGCCGACTATGCTATGCTATGCTATGATTTTTCCGAAACGCAAAAAAGTTTTTTTGTGACGTCTACAAAATTACAGTTTTCAGATTTATTCCCCTACCTGTGTTATATTATAAGACTTTGATTTATGCCAAATTCCAGGATTCTGGGTCAACGGGAAGTAACCTATGAAAATTGATTCTCTTGAGAGTGTCGAAATATACGTTTTTTGCAGCATAAACGGCCGTAACTTTTTTTTCGATGACTTAGAAGTTTGATTTTTTTTCTCAGCTACATGGGACCGTAGACTTGATTACCTATATGGTTTTAATTTCAACTCGATAACTCCACGCATTCCCGATATAAAGTGTCTTGACAGACAGACAGACGGACAACAAAGAGATCCTATAAAGGTTCCGTTTTTTTTTGTGGTAAGGAACCCTAAAAATTATTGTTTCTACTACCTACTTGATATAGGCCACTCCAATAAATCACGATAATACTCAATGCAATATCCCGTGAGTGCATTGCAAGCAGATTAGTGTCTGTCCCCGAGTGTTGTCATCAATGTACATTGATGGATTGGGCTACGAGTATCTCCAAACACTTAAGCAAAGTGATATCCCCAAAATATTAAATTCCAAATTTTGTTAAAATGCTCTAAGAAAACTATTAACATACTAGCCAATTGGAAAACTATTTAGAAGTATGCGGAACAAGGTGTGAAATCCACATACCTCCGTTGAAAAGGGAGGATCCTCTGACCAGACGGATGTTATGTCTGGTGGGCAACTGCCCGATAGTTGATTTTGGATGGTTGTATGTTCTAATCGCATAGAGAACTCTATACTCGTGGGATTTTGAATTTTAGTTCCTATGCTGTGTCAAAAATGTGGGTACAATTGAATTGATTCGTTTAAAGTCCTATACGAGCAACGGGTAGCTCATCGTCTGTGTATCAAACAAATGTCAGCAAAACTAAAGGGACCTAGCAGAGCCGATGTCCGCTAAGTCTGCGGTAATGTTCAAAAATGTTAACGTGGCCCTGGAACGCAAAAGGCAACTAAAGGAATACAGGTGGGTTTTAGTCGGCAAAAGTCTGACACGCCCTCTCGCTCCACCTTAGAACAGCTGTACAGGCCATGGTCCGAAGCGAGGAGGAGTGGCAGGCGGTTGCCTCCTTCTGCGAAGCAGTAATGCTAGCAAAGGAGGCGGCCGATCGCGTGAGGCAACGGTTCTCACGCCCCAATCGCCGCCGGGATTCCGATCCCGATTTCCGGCCATCGTAGGCGCAGGCTTGCGGACGGCGAGCAATGGGTGGCTCGCCGTCCGAGCGTCCGGTAACCGTCCGGACCGAGCCCAAGTCGTCGACGGCGCGTGCTGTTCCACGCGCGCCTCAGGGAGATGTCAGCAACTGTAGGGGCCTAGCAGGGTCGAAGCCTACTGGGGCCAAGGGTCTGATTCTGAAAGGAAGACTCGGCCCTGGTACGAAAGGCAACGAAGGAACAGGAGTGGGTTTTTAGTCAGTAAAAGTCTGACACTATCTCCCGGGGGATGTCATAAGATGATTTTCCCACCGAAAAAAAAAAAAAAAAAAAAAAACCTTAGAACAGCTGGTAGTAATTGGATTACGCACGGTCACAAAAAAAATGATAGCGTTTCTCTTCATTATAAAATGGATTTTATGCACTCAACGAATGGCGCGCGCAAAAAAGGATATTGTATTTAGTGTCAAATATTATTATTGGTGGTGGCCGAGTATTAACGGCCCCGACTTACGAGTTGTAGGTCACGAGTTCAAACCCAGCCAGGCGCATTATTTTGTGTAATTTACTTCATCACCACTGCTCTCAAAACAGCGAAGCAAAACATTGTGAGGAAACCAGCATGTCCTAGAACCGAAAAATTCGAAGACATGTGACATTCACCAATCCGCACTGGGCCCGTGTGGTGGATTACGGCCCACTCCCTCTCCTAGAGAGGAGACTTGAGTCCCAGCAGTGGGAACATTAAAAGGCTAGTTATGCTTTTATTATTAGATCAAGAGAAATATTTTCTTCGAAATCAATTCAAAATCAAAATTAATAGCAGCTGATCGATGAGTCCTATAACAACGATATTTCGTGATAAATGGTCGGCGACGGTAAACACGTATTGGTTATAACCACATGATAGGAATTTCGATGAAGGATTTAGAAGAATTATTAGACAAACGTTAACTACCCTTTGTTCTCATTGCAAAACATAGTTATCAAACGCTTATTTTTGTTTTTATTTTTAATGTTAATTTGGTTTTGTTTAATCATGTCTTGCTATCCCAATAACAAACTAACTTTAAATAAGATTAGTTCTCTATCCATATAAACTGCATAAATCAAATATTATAAAGCTAAAGAGTTTGTTTGTTTGAACGCGCTAATCTCAAGAAGTACTGTTTCGAATCAGAACATTTTTTCAGGTTTGGATAGCCAAACTGCAATTTGTTGGAGTGCAAATATAAATTGAAATCTAAATAGAAAATTATAATTAAAATGGAAAACCAATTTAAAATAAAAAATTAAAACATTTTTTTTTATTTCTTACATAGGTGACATTTAAAAATACTAACTATAATTACAATTAAATAATAATAATAATAATAATAAAAATCCTAACCTAAATACAACTAACTAAAATTAAACTAAAATATGGCGTCAAAAAACTCTTCCACATCGCTGTCGACTGGTAATGTGCACAAAAGACTGGCGGCATTGCCACGCTGTAAGGTAATGCTTATCCTTTGTCCGAGGTAAAAGCCAGCCCTTTTGTCACGCGAAGTGTCAACTAGACGTTTTGACAGAACTTTATAACTTTACCTTTAAACAAAAATTGAAATTAAATACCAAAATTTATGGAGGAAGACTGTAGGTTAAATAACGTCACGCTACGACCAATAGGACCGGAGTAGTAACCAAAGACGGGATGAAACCGCGGAATTGTAATCTCAATGGAAGAGGTCACTGGCTCCTGCAACGCAAATATTCTAACCTAGCTTAGTAGTCAGTGTTTCACAATTTTTATACTATCAACTATTTATTTAATTACGTAGTTTAAAAAAATCAGTTCAAGTAATCGACAATCTACGATGATTCGACTAATCCCAACCCCTACATAATATTATGTTATTAAAATGGTAGATATGTTTATAAGGCCCGGGCAATAATGGCCGACATCAATCTAATGGAAACGGATTTATAACGAGAGAGGCGTTTAATTTTAAAAATGCATTGGTACGGAGGCGTCGTTTAGGATCGCTTCTCGGCGCCGGTCGACCCAGACGCGCTGGGTGCAGGTGCTAATATGATTTTTACTATGGTTGAAATATATGAAAAAAGAAATAGTAATTCTGAAAATACCGTAAAGTGGCGTAACTTTGTCCCTGGGGTATAACTTTGGCACAAACGTAACCAATAGGAACTTGAGAAACTGTGTTTCTATTGGTTAATAAGCTGTGATAAAGTTATACCCCAGGGCCAAAGTTACCCCAATTTACTCGGCATATTCTTCCTCATTTCTCAGTATGGTGGTGATCTTCATCATCATCATCCTGCCCTTGTCCCGTGTTATTTGGGTTCAGCATAACGCGTTTTTTTTTCTTTATTCTTCCATTCCTCCCGCCCTGTCACTCGTTATGCTGCCACTAACTTTCTTTTCTTTCATATCATTCCTCAAATAATCTATACATCTTTTCTTTGCCCTTCCTTTCCCTATGTCTAACTCTTTTAGTAACTTGTGTTTCATCTCTCCTCTTCACAAGCGTAGAAAATTAATGATTTTGGTAAGATCTTATGAAATTTAAGTTACGACGACTCCGAACTTTTATTCCTATATTATAAAAAACTTGCATAAATGGGCTAAGGTTTTGATGATTTTTTAATTTTAATTCCCTTCTATGTTTACTGAATAATGTTTTAACAAATCCAAACATCAAAACAGAAACCAAAGATAAATTACGTATAAGAAAGTATATTTTTTGTTAGGCCAACTCATTAAAATAATAGAATTATTTCTATCCATCGTTAAAAAAATCATATAGATTCATTTAGCAATTTGAGATGCAAGGGGGTCTTAAAGGGCCGCAGGAACGTACGAAAGAAGTACCATAGCCCAGGAACAAAAAGGGTAACTGAAGGACTATAGATTTTCCACAACCCCAAAGAAAATGAAGAAGGTTGAAATTATAAACATCAACTTTCAATTTGAAACGTTTTCAACTAATTGTTAATTAAAAATATTTAACTAATTATAACATATTTACAAACAAACAAGAAATTTAAAATATAGTTTAATTTTAGAATACTGGTTTGTGTGAGACTAGACTAAGTGGCTACAGCGCACGTTTTCCAATAGAAGGCAAATAAATGACCTTTCGATAAAATGAGGAAAGAATTTATAGGTACGTAGGAAAATGCATGTTCACTAAGCTTCGCGAGAAAAGAATGCAACCAACGCTTCTAAGTTTGTAAGTTGTATTTACGGCCAGTGTTCTGATTGTGGGCGACTGAGATTTCCGCAAAACAAATAAGATAGATTCTTTATTGTACACCATGACCACCATTGCCACCACCACCACCACCACCATTGTTCTTTATTGTTCTTTTTTGTGTTTTCTCTTCACTACCCTTGGTTGACTGGTAGAGAATGGCTAAGGCATTAAGTCCGCCTTTGTACCTTTATGTTGCATAATAAGCATAAGCATAATCAGCCTTTTAATGTTCCCACTGCTGGGACTCAGGCCTCCTCTCTCTAGGAGAGGGAATGGGCCGTAATCCACCACGCGGGCCCAGTGCGGGTTGGTGAATGTCACATATCTTCGAATATTTTGGTTCTAGAACATGCCGGTTTCCTCACGATGTTTTCCTTCACCGTTTTGAGAGCAGTGGTGATGAAATAAATTACACAAAGTAATGCGCCTGGCTGGGTTTGAACCCGCGACCTACAATTCGTAAGTCGGGGCCGTTACCACTCGGCCACCACTGCTCTCAATCTCTTATGTTGCATGAAGTTTTAATAAATAAATAAATAAATAATAAATTAACAGTTGGAGCTAAAAATGGATGGATAATGGATGGAGTGGGAAAGATGTGGACAACAATGGCTATTTATAGAATAGAATAAACTTTATTTTACATCAAAATAGTAACAATTTCACAGAAACTTAAATCTAGGGGTACAATGGCGGTCTTATCGGTGACACCGATATCTACCAGACAACCTTAGGAAGATGAGGTTTTTTATTTTTTAGTTTCTCCCATGATTGTCCTGCTACTGGTTAAGGGACTAAGTTATTTGTTTTTTTATTATTGATTAGTTTTTGACAGCGGCTACGTTTGCGTAAAAGTTGAAAATATTGATATAAATATTTTTTTTAATATGTTATAATGCTGATAATTTGTTTTATACTAGCTTTTTCCAGCGATTTTATTTCTGTGAATGTGGGAACTACGGATTGAATTTTCCATAGACACAAATCATTATCGCATGTGTGTTCGTTGCTATTCATTTTTTCATGTAAATTACAAGGAAATCTCCTTCATCGTTTATTGTATAAGTTGTTATATTTAGTGAATAGTATTATGATTATAAATGAAATAATAGTAATAATCATTTATTGAACTCACTTTAAAAAGAGACATCTGTTTTGCCCTAGCTCTTGTACTAGGATATCCTGAATTCCAAGAGCCAGACCTCTCACTTTATTAATTAGAACTGTAGGTACTAGTAAATCATGGCTGAAAGTGAAAAGTTTTCAAAGAAAAACAATTTTATATAACAATAGTTTTAATATATGCGAAACCCGAAACACGGGTCTAGTATTTTTATGTACAAAATTACATAACTGTATCATGAAAAATCACAAAGTTACAAGCCTGTTATGTTACCTGGTTGTCCGTACAATTATATGGTCACCGAACCATCTGGGCGACTAAGGGAGGGGTTTTTTTGCTCCCACACCCAACTGTACGCTGGCTCCTAATGCCCGCTATGACCTGCCGTGACCTGTGTTTTACTTAGTGCCGATGGTGTCCAACTTGTGACCTCTTTTAAATATGTTTGGGAAAAAATCTAACACGGTGTAAAAAATATTGGAATCGCTTCAGTTACTGATTCTGAACAAACTATATTCTGGTTTCGCGTCACGCTGAAACCATTGAACGGATTTCGATGAAATTGGTACACATATACTTTTTATTGTGATTTCGAAAGGAGATCACCTCAAACCATTTTCTACTTACAAGCGGGCAAAGGCGCTGGCAGCAGCTAGTTGTATTATAAAATGGTAAACAAACCATGACACAGTTTCCACGACTTCCTACAAAGCTGGTCAGGCAGTAAAATACAAACAGTCGTAAAAGTGACATTATAAGACTCAAGAAAAGGGTTACTGTTGTGCCTGACCGCTGGTTTTGACGTCTGCTCATAAAAGTGCAATGTCATCAAATTCCGACACCCAAGAAAAGAGAATAAATAAACATTGTGTATATTAAAGCAATGACTTGCTCTTTGAATAACATCTAAAAGTCAAAACTCAGATTTGCCAACGAGTAATCGAACGCATTGTGTTAAGTAACTATGTTCAAATAAACTATTCTACGTTACAATCTGGAAATCTCTTAACTAACTACGGACCCAGGTTGGCCGCTGCAAAAACAATCTGGCCAAATGGGACTTCCTCGACCCATCTCTAACACAGTGCCAGTATGGAGCCCAGGACATACGTCACCTGCTATTCTCCCCATCCTGCACCCTGCACATTTCAGGATATATACGAAGCCAATAACAAAACTGCATAGGTTACCAAATAGTGGTCACAAAAAAAAATACAGGTCCATCGATGGATACGAAAAGAAGAAGAAGTAGAAAGCGCTACAAATCCAAGATGGCTGATGTGATCCTTAAGCTGCCAAAAGAAACTAAGCAGGACCTGTATTCTGCATGCCGAGTAAACTTTGGGTTAAATACTACACTTTGGTGGGCCAAAGGCCATTCAAATCAATCTGCTTAGCCTGTTCAACTGTTTCGATGATGGAGCTAGTTACCAGTGCAACTGCCTATCTATCCTCCATAACCCAGTAATTGGATAATACGATGCCCCTTGGCGAGACTGGTAACACATTATCAAGCTTCTGATTAACCGTAACGACAGTCAATCTACAATCGGCAGCCGAAAACACCAGCTGAATGTGCTTTTCGGGTCTTAAAGGAATCTCCGTACGTTAAGTTGGTCGCCCATATACAGACTGACCTTACCAAGCATTGCTAAACCTTGGGGATCGACCCGTGCGGCTGTTGGTACTTAGTCAAGTTCTCTTTCTACTCTTATCACAAGGAAGGTGGCAGGAATAAAGCAAATGTTGTCAAAAACGTTTTTGGAGCACATTCATTGTGTTTACAGCTAAAGAGTGGAACTCCCTACCGCAGTCTGTGTTGCCTGATAGCTACAACCTGGGGATATTTAAGTCAAGAGCTTACTTTTAGGCAAGCGTGCTCTATTGTCGATGCTTTCCGTCAGGTGAGATAGTGTTCAAGCGCGAGCTTATCAACAGCAAAAACAAACTGGTAGCTAGAAGCCTGGACTCTTAAAAAATCAAACAAGTGTAAAGAGGCAGAGGCTTTCTTACACTTCTGCAGCCCAGAGAGGATGCAGAAACGTTTGAAAGACTTACTATGGTCCTAGAACGCAAAGGATAAAATGATGGAACATATTGGGTTTGAGTCAGTAAAAGTCTACCAAGCCCTCTTGATGAAGTCTCTTTTATAAAAAAGAAGGCTTCTGTTTATAACTGAGATAGAACTAACTAGCTAAAAATTTTACGGCATGAATAAATACGTTTAGTTTAATGTCTCTGAAGTAATGATCAAAGAAAATCTTGTTAAAGTATTAGTATAATTTGATAGCTTTGCATATAATACGTATGCAGTCACTCAAGATAATATTCAACAGTAAATAGAAAAAATATCTCTGAAACTTTATGAAGCGTATATAACATTAAATATTTAGTTAACTTAATATATTATGTTTGTAGAACAATTTATTCAATCGATTTATCACTCAACTGAGTCTTCCACGAATTTTAGTCTAAGTAAAAATATCTGTGGAACTCAGATATTTATTTTAATTTTAATGTTGAACAAATATTGCCTAAGTAGGTCCAATAATATTTATTATTCAATACGTAGGAATGAGCCTCAATAACTTTACTATTTGGCGTGTTCCATAAGTAGCACGGATGGCGCAGTAGTTGAACGATTGCCTGTTACGCCGCGTGTCGCGATTTCGATTTCCATATATATTCCCAACAAATATTTGTATGTCTTACAGATATTGGTTCCAGGTCCGGGTGTTATAATATGTGATTCTCATGTTTGGGAATGCACCAATGACACTTGAAGGACGTTTAGACGTCTTTCACCTTTTTATTTTATTTTTGAATCTGCACCTTTTTATTCTATTTTCACCTTTTTATTTTATTTTTGAATCTGCAAATAACTTTGAAACTTTCGGTCTGAGTGTCAGGCAATTGCAACGTAGTTCTTTTTTTAAATGATATAAACGAGTGCTTGACTGCGATCCCACCTGACGGTAAGCAGTGATGGCGAAGCGCACTAATTTATTAGGAGCCTATTCACTCTAACCTTTATAACACCTAAATTATAATCGGATGGGAAGACCACTATGGACAAATTGTTCCAGTCATTTGATGTACGTGGTATAAACGACGAGGCAAAACGCTTAGTCTGTGCAACGTAGTTTTCTAACATTATATTAAACTGGGCCTGTTACCGTAGCCGTGAGACATGCGCTGTTACTTCTTTTTCATTTTTTTTAAGTGATATGTTACTTGTTTCTTCATTATACAGTATGTCTTTATACAAAATAAACATATTTTCTATCTTTCAACATAACTCCTTCTCATCTTTAACCCCAATGATGATAATATATTTTATTCTTTCAACCAGCCAATGGGTTATCTACAGTAAAATAAAAATCTGAAACCTTCTAACAAGGCAAACTGATACTGGACATATACTTCGCCACTAGTTTATACACACAGCGGTTTAATAGAGAGATGGGCGGCATTCAATTGACAGATGCCCACATCGATCTGTCGGGGGCGTCCGACCCTTCACTGAAATATCCCTCGCTTTCCGATAGATTAACTGCCACCGACAACATTGTCGTGGTTTGGCAGTCGACTTACCTTGATAGTTCCGACGTTTCGTTCGAGTAGGAAGTTGAACTTGTTTCCAAAAATCCGAGGTAGTAACTATGGTACTAATGTGTTTTATGTTTGCTGCCAGTAAGAAAGAGGGTATCCAAAAATATAAAGAACTGTTATTGACAATTTTTTTTTGTTTTTATAGTTAGTTATTGGTTTCGGTTTCTGGATAATCCCAATGAAACTTGCATTTTTTCTAGATAAAATGGCACAATAAGCATACGTTTATACGTTTAGCATCTTATAATATTCCCACAACTGGGACTCAGGCCTCCTCTCTATAAGAGATGACCCGTAATCCACCATCCAGACCATCCAGACCCAGTGCGGGTTGGTGAATGTCACATGTCTTCGAATTTTGGGTGCAAAGAGGTCCTCCTCAAGCATGTTTTTCATTCACCGTTTTGTGAGCAATGGCGGTGAAATAAATGACACAAAGTAAAGCACTATCCTGGGTTTGAACCCACGACGTGCAACTCGTAAGTAGGGACCGTTAATAGTAGGCTACCAAGAAAGAGGGGGTCGAAAAATTTAAACAACTGTTATCGACTAGATTTAGTTTGCGGCTTTGTTCTCGAGTTTCGAACGTTCCCGCAGCAAATTAAACTAACCTTACAGGTAAACCTAATCCTACTACTGCGGAGCGTGCGCGCCTCACGAGCTTCACGCACTGCCGTTGTCGAATATTGGCACCATGTTCGACGATACTACTTTCCGCATCGCTGCCACTGTGGCGAAGTCGTCAAAAGCCTCGGTCACCACGGCATGTCATGCAGTCGAAGCGCGGGATGGATAGCACGGCACGCGAATATTAACGACATCATACGACGAGCCCTTGTCACCGTCAGCGTTCCGGCTGTTTTAGAACCTCATGGCCTGGCACGCGACGATGGTAAGAGACCGGACGGTATGTCTTTATTTTCGTGGAAGATGGGTAGGGCTTTAGTGTGAGACGCTACCTGTGTCGACACTCTTGCGCCATCCCATCTTCCTAGCCCTTCGTGCTGTGCTAAAACCTCAAGCGGCGGAAACATAACAACCTCGTCGGCAGTTATATTTTTGAGCCGTTTGGGGTTGAAACTCTTGGGCCGTGGGGTCCGAGTGCTCATACGCTTTTTAAAAAATTATCCAAACGCTTAGTTGACACTTCATGTGACCCAAGGGCTGGCTTTACCTCGGTCAGAGATTAAGCATTGCTATACAACATGGCAATGCCGCCAGCCTTTTGGGCACACTTCCAGTTGACAGCGATGCGGAGGAGTTTTATGACGCCATATTTTAGCTAGTAGTTTTTGCCTTTAGTGTACATATAGTTTTAATTAGTTAAGTGTGTTTATTGAATTAAATAAAATAGAACTTTACAGCTGGTTATATTTTTTATTTTACTCAAACTTCTATTGGACTATATAACTTTATTTGCGTAAGTTAATTTTAAAGTAGGTACCGAAAAGTTTTCTAATCCTGACGGATTAATAGTTGGCTCAATCTTATTAGGTAGGTAAATCCGACGCAATTTAGTTTCTGGGAAGGAACTTTTTTAAGAGGAAAATTCAATGTGTATTAAGTTAAATTAAATCAAAACATTTATCTACACTAATATTATAAAGAGGTAAAGTTTGTTTTTTTGTTTGCAGGCAGTAATATTTGAAAGTATTAGTCCGATTGCTAACATTTTTTCACCGACAGAAAGCTGCCTTATTTCTGAGTGACATAGGCTATATTTTATGAATAAAATATGAGAAATAAATGTTTTAATTGTCATACATTGTAAAACGGATTTAAGGACTCGCCTGTTGGCCTAGTTGTTAGTGGCCCTGACTGCTATGCTGGAGGTCGTGGGTTCGATTCCCATCGAAGAGAAATGTTTGTGTGATGAGCACGATCATTTGTTCTGTGTCTAGGTGTTATTTACGAGTATTTATAGTATGTATTTGAAATATGTAATTATGTTTATCAGTTGTCTAGTACTCATAGATTGTGTAAGAAGTGATATGAAAGAAAAGGGAGTTAGTGATAGCGTGACGAGTGACAAGACAGAATGGAAGAAAAAACGTGTTGCGCCGACCCCAAATAAAACGGGACAAGGGCAGGAAGATGATGTTGAGTTGTCTAGTACTCATAGCACAAGCTCTGCTTAGTTTGGGACTAGTAGGCGTTGTGTGTTAGTTGTGGAATATTATTATTATAAATAAATTATTATTATTGCATTTATTTATTTTTATATACATACTTTTTAATTTTTTTAATATATCTTAGGTAAATCTTACATAACAACATTAATATTAGATTTTGCCCGCAGCTTCACCCGCGTACATGAAATATAGCCTATGTCACTCAGAAATAAAGCAGCTTTTCGGTGAGAAAAATATACAAACGGACCAGTACTTTCAGAGAATTACCCCCTACAAATAAAAAACAAACTGTATCTCTTTCTATTATTAGTGTAGATAGGTATAATATTATTATTCCATTTATTTTCAATATACAACGTTGATACGACCAATGGGCTATCCTTAAAATTCTCATCACTATGGACGACTTTTACTATGCGACCAACTCTGAAATCACAAAATAAAAACAGCTGCTCCATATATTTTGTCAATTTATGTAGATATACTCGTAAATGTATGGAGAAGCTGATATTTTAGGATGCATTATGCCAATAACAATGTTTGTACAAGGCCTAACTTAATCAACCTTATAATGTTCCCGCTGCTGAGACTCAGGCCTCCTCTCTAGGAGAGGGAATGGGCCATAATCCACCATGCGGGCCCAGTGCAGATTGGGGGATGTCAAATGTCTTCGAATGTTTGTTCATTCCGGTTTCCTCAAGATGTTTTCCATCACAATTTTGAAAATCAGTGGTCATGAAATTTACACAAAGTAATGCGCCTTGCTGGGTTTGAACACGTACCGATGCAACTGGGCCATCATTGCTCTCCTAAATATATTTAATTGTATTTGTGATGAGAAGTAATGTAAAATAAAAGTAAACACATTTGTATCCATATATTAAATCCTTATTTATGACTCTTTCAAGATAATTCTAAAAGTTTCTCGAAAAAAGAAACTGAAGTGAAAGATTTATTGACCACACTGAAAGTTAATTAGAAAATATAAAAGGTATTTATTTTCTAGAACACATTTATAACATGGACCGTAGATTAGTTGCAAACGTGATTTGTTTGAGGGCGTGGCCTTGCTAGTTAGTGCGGTCGACAGACGTATTGGAAAACTATCTTTTTAGGGTTCCATACCCGAAGGGTTACTTACTGCTCACAAAACGGTGAAGGAAAACATCGTGAGGAAACCGGCATGTCCTAGAATTAAAAATTGAAAGACATGTGACATCCACCAATCTGCACTAGGTCCTCGTGTTAGATCATGGTCATTCCCTCTCTTAAAGAGGAGGCCTGAGTCCCAGAAGTAGGAACATTGCAAGGCTGATTATTATTATTAACCGAAGGGTGCGAACGGGAGTCTATTACTAAGCCTGCACTGACTGTCCGTCCGTCTGTCTGTCTGCTATTTTATCAGTGGGCTGTATCTCATAAACCAATGAAAAGGATATATTGGATAAGAAATATTTTTATTTATTTAATTTTATTTGAGACTAAAAAGGTAGGTACAATACTGTTTTCTAGTAATGACCACAGAGTAGAGAGTGTAGAGATGAGATGTC
Organism: Mythimna impura; assembly: GCA_905147345.3. Classification (NCBI taxonomy): domain Eukaryota; kingdom Metazoa; phylum Arthropoda; class Insecta; order Lepidoptera; family Noctuidae; genus Mythimna; species Mythimna impura. The sequence continues at coordinate 12,199,690 of LR990356.1, read as the reverse complement.
ACATACTTAGATCATACTAAAAAGCCGAGCACAGATTAGAAGGTGCAGATTTTTATTTTAAGAAAAATGAAAAAAAAAAGATAAAATTAAAGAGGGTAACCATAAAAGAAATGTTATTTTGTCGGGATTTTTAGGTCGATTTTAATATTGTAGTACGGAACCCTTCGTGTGCAAATCCGACTCACACTTGGCCAATTTTCTTATTGATGAGGTTAAGTGCTGAGTGATCCTCGCCTTATGTTGTCAGGTGAAGGTGAAAGCATCTTAGATGTATATAAGCCTAGATACAAATACCATGCGAATCCTCATAATTATTATATCTGCCTATGGTTTTCCCAACTGTGTTGGGGTCTGCTCTCAGTCTAACCTGAAGCAGCTGTATCGAATTTCTCATAATCTCTTTTGTCATTGTATTTTTTTTTATGACATTTTGTACTATTAAAATTAATTTGATTTTGACAATTATAATATTGCTGACATTGCATTTTATGAGATTTAGTACTTTTGTTTTATATTAGAAACACTATTTTGTATGCCTTTTGGCGGAACATGGGCTGGCCCAAAAAATTTATGTAAGATCATTGTAACCTGTGTTTACAAAATAATGTATGAATTTAAATTTGTCAATTCTTATAAATAACATGATCTATTTTCTGGGAAATTATCAAGATGGTCGTAAAGGCATTTTGTTAAAAATAAAACAGTCATAAAAATCAGACGAAGCTCGATGCACATAAAAGTGCCTTTTTCTTATTATAACGTTAAGCGGAGTAAAACGCGAGTAAATTGTTACACTAAAATCCGTCATTACCTTTAACTATTTATTAAGCATAGCATAGCATAATCAGCCTTTCAATGTTCCCACTGCTGGGACTCAGGCCTCTTCTCTAGGAGAGGGAATGGGCCGTAAACCACCACGCGGGCCCAGTGCGGGATGGTGAATGTCATATGTCTTCGAATTTTTGGTTCTAGGATATGCCGGTTTCCTCACGATGTTTTCCTTTACTATTTATTTAGATCGATAATTGTAGGAGTATTTTTTACTTACATAATTTTGCGGGAGTTTACTAGGTCTTCAGTTGTTTTTATAGCATCATCATTTTAGCCGAAAGACGTCCACTGCTGCATAATGACCATCCCTTAGTCTCGCCACGACCGGTCCTATGCGTCTCGCTTTCATAAGATTCCCGCAAGTCGCAACCCATACCAAGTCATCAGTTCACCAGTGGTTGGTAGCTCTTGGAAAAATATTTTTTCAATTTTATTAATTTAATTGGCTCACGGCCTTTAAACCGCCGCGAACGCAGCTCCCATAAATTTCTCTTTGATTGGCGTTGAGATTCAGTTAAATTTCCTCTATGGGCAATTGGATTAGCATCAATTGGCTATAACACGGATACTTGACTGAGCCACGGTAAAATACGTCCAATTTCAGCTAGAGATTTTTATTTACATACTTATCTCATTTATTTTTATCTGTTACGTGAATCGTGTTTAGATGTGGCTGGATTTGTGAAATAGGTATTGAGACCTTTGGGAAATCTAATCACTGAATAATATTTCATGTTATTTTGTCAGCGCAAGAAAACTGTTTCTTTCTTTTTGTTTCAGTAGTCACCCTCTTTCTAGACATTCCGAGCCCTATCAGGAAGAACATTGTAACCGATAGTTAGTCTCTGCCAGACTGCAAACGCGAGTGCAGGGTAGGTCCGGCGCAGCGGTGTGGCCTGGGCCTCGCGTGGGCAACTCTAGGAGAGTTGCCCACGCATAAGGTAACTGAAGGACACAGCTGGGTTTTAGTCAGTAAAAGTCTGACACGCCCTGTTGCTTCACCTTAGGGTGGGAGAAGTCAATTGATGATTTTGCACCTCAAAGAAAAACAACCTACGCTTTAAAAGAAATGTAACTGGCAACATCAAAGACCATAATTCTGAGATATAGTTAAAATGTCTCACGTGACTATAATTTTAAAGGATACAGAAATAAATTAGGTAGGAGTACATCAATGGCTACTCTTTACAAGTTGACTCAACTACAAGTACTAACAATTCAGTACTTCCAATAAATTTGCCATCTCAAAAAAAGGATGATCCACTTTTTTTTAAGTAAGAAATCTTCAAATTATTTTCCCCCTCTGGGGTAAAGCGAGAAGGCGTGTCAGTCTTAGCATAGTACTCACGATGAATCGGTCTTCTCATAAAGTTTTTCATCTTGGCCTGCCATTTTCAAGTTGACTGATTTTTAAGCCAGTCTATGGAAATCGCTGAAGTACTTTTGAGAACGTAGATAAAAATACTCTGAAGAAATACTGATTTTATTGTTGGAATCTTAATGGTTATTTCTTTTTTAAGCTTCCGTACCTCAGAAGGAAAAAGCGGAACCCTTATAGGATTATTTTGTTATCCGTCTGTCTGTCTGTCCATCTGTCTGTCAAGACCCTTTATTTCGGGAACGCGTGGAGGTATCGAGTTGAAATTAAAACCATAAAGTCAAATCTGCGGTCTCTTGATGCTGTAAAAAAATCAAACTTCTAAGTTAACGAAAAAAAAAAGATACGGTCGTTTATGTTGCAAAAAAACATATATTTCGACACTCAAGGTAATCAAAATTCATAGTGTAGTTCCCGTTGACCCAGAATTCTGAAATTTGGCATAAGACCTTTATAGGAATGATATAGGAATAAATTTGAAAACAGTAAATTTGTTGTTAAACCACAAAAAAATGCGATTTGGAAAAATCTTCGAAACTTCATTCAGGAATTGAACTGTTTACATAGGTAGGTTTGTACGGAACCATCAGTGCGCGAGTCCGACTCGCACTTGCCCAGTTTTTTTATATCCTTATTACTTCTCTTGAACTTGATATGATGGATACATACTTGTGTCTTATCTAGGTACAACGTAAGACGAATATACTACACTCAAATTTCGGAGGTTCACTGGCTTCTAAGATATTTGTACCTACAACACCAAGTGTAGAAGTCAGGGTTTTTAAATAATATGTCTATCTATAACAATTTTTTGTTGGTGTTCAAATTCTGATGCTACTTACAGAAATAAATTATTATTTATTATTACGCCTACTCTATGGCCGTTGGGATCGAAAGGTTCTGGAATGGCGACCACGTACCGGAAGACGTAGCGTTGGAAGGCCTCCTACAAGGTGGACCGATGACTTGGTAACGGTTGCGGGAGTCCGATGGATGCGAAACGCACAGGACCGTTCATTGTGGCGACACTTGGGGAGGCATATGTCCAGCAGTGGACGTCTTTCGGCTGAAATGATGATGATGATGATGATGACGCCTACTCTTCTAGCAGTCGTTCAATGACTTCTTCTTGTTTGTACCATGATAATAATTCATGTACGTCTACCTTATATTATTTTTTGCGTTAGGGACATGATGTTTCACTGAATACTGGAAACAATCCAAAAAATGTACCCAATAAATGACAACTGGTTTTGTAACAAAACCAAATAAGTAATGGAATTCTGGGGAATTAGAGGGAACTCTTCAAAGATAGCCAAACTTGTTATGCTTATATTCTATTGGTAGACCAGGTATCTTACTATACCACAGCTGAAAAGTGTAAAATAAAATACATTTTACAAAAAAAATCAGCAGGCCTAGCCAAGTTACAACCGTTTCGTTTCGGATCTCTTTCGTCGATCGCCTCGAGTCGGCCACGCCTCTTATTCCTTTGTTTTGACCACGTGATTGAGCTTTGAGATGACGTCAGAACAAAGGAATCAGAGGCGTGGCCGACTCGAGGCGATCGACGAAAGAGATCCGAAACGAAACGGTTGTAACTTGGCTAGGGGGGCAGGTATAGTGAGAGTGATCAAAACTAAGCCTATCAATATAATAATAATAATAATAAAAAATAACCGACTTCAATGCAAAAAGGCACTAAAAAGTGCCAAATAACTTTACATTCCGAAAGCCAGTGTTTATGGTTTTGTGTATACGTTATTTAATTTTTTTTAATGTTCCGTACCTCATTTGGTAAAAACGAAACCCTTATAGGATCACTTTGTTATCCGTCTGTTCGTCTGTCATAACCCTTTTTCTCGGGAACGCTGGGTGCGCGAGTCCGACTCACACTTAACCGGTTTTCTTAAAAGAACTATTGGTAGGTAAATAGTTTCAGAAAACCAACGAATAAAAATCTTAAAACTATCAGCATAAGGTAAATTGCTTTTCCAGGAACTTTGTGTAATTAATTTAGCAAACCAATTCAATTTCTGTTAGTCTTTCGAAAAATAAATTGTTCCCAGTATTTTAATTGAATTAGTTCAATGAAAATCGTTCTGTTACCTGTAAAGGCTATTGTTGTTTTAAATGTAGACATCTGAGTTTTTTAAATTTGCCTATGTTTGTTAATTTAAATCAAATACTCCATCATTTTTCCTGGAAGGGTTATAGTACTACGCGGAAGTAAGTTTTAGAGTTCTTTACATGCTGTTGTAGTCCAATAAGGTTCAGCAAACCGCAGGGTTCTGCTAGGGCCCTGGGGAAAAGAATATAGAGGAGGACACGGTGGCGCATGCGGTAGAGGTGTGCCCGCATGGGCAGAGCACCGCCGTGCCCTCGTGGGAACGATCGGCGGCAGCGGAGCGAGTATAAGTGGCAGGCAGTCGCCTTCTTCTGTGAAGCAGTAATATTGGCAAAGGAAGTGGCCGCAAGCGCGAGAGAACGGCTCTCACGCCCCAGCCGCCGGGATTCCGATCCCGATTTGCGGCCACCGTAGGCGCGGGCTTGCGGACGGCAAGTAATGGGTAGCTCGCCGCCCGACCGTCCGGTAACCGTCCGGACCGAGCCCAAGTCGTCGACGGCGCGTAGTGTTCCACGCGCGCCTCAAGGAGATGTCAGCAAAACCGTAGGGGCCCAGCAGAGTCGAAGCCAACTGGGGCCATGGGTTGTGCGAAAGAGAACCCAGGGGCCCAGGAACAAAGGCAAAGAAGGAACAGGAGTGGGTTTTAGTCAGTAAAAGTCTGACACGCCCTCCTGCTCCGCCCAAGGGCGGGAGATGTTATTAGATGATTTCCCACCTCAAAAAAAAGAAAAGAGTGGGAGACATTATTTAATGATTCCCCGTTCAGAAAAGAAAAATGAAGTGGTGAATACAGGTATGGAAGACTAGGTAGATGAAACCGAGCAGGATTCCTAAAATGTTTGATTGAGAGTAATTTGTTAGTGTTGGGATAAATATCTTTTTATCCAACACTCACGACCGTTTTTCAGCCATGTCGTCATCTGACGACATGGCTGAAAAATAACTGGTAAATTGTAGCTAAATAACAACGTGCCAACTCTTTTAAAAAATACCAGATTGATGATAAAGAGTAAACCCACAATAACAAGTTGATTAATACTTCATTCACACGTAATGGATTGCAGTTCAGAAATTAATAGATAAACGTAGTGGAGTATAAAACGTGCTAAGCGGAATGAGTTTAAGCCTTCGGGAGATCAGCAACATTATATAGTTATAGACTGAAACAGAAGTTCAACTCCATACACTAGTCCTAGACTAGATCTATTCGCTGATTAATGGAAGAAGATACTGACTGAATGTCTGGTGATTTGCGAGAAGACTGAGTGAGAGGTTTAGTTATATTATTTGTGTTATATTCTCTTTAATGTATTTTACATTATTTGTAACTAATGTAATCAGTGTAATTGGCATTTTGTCGTTCTGGTTGAATAAATAAATAAATAAACAAAAAGCGTAAACAGGCGCACGCACACATACGCACTACTCAACGCGCTCGAAACCAAAAGACATCCACCGTTAGACATGTGTATATTCATTTACCTTACACCAAATAAAGTTAATTTGCATCCATACACTTAACTTAAGGGCGCCTTCAAATTAGCCACAAAGTGCCGCGCGACGGCAACTTTGCTTTCTTATTCCATGTAAATAACAAAGTAGCGTGCCGCGCGACTGCAGCGCTGCTGTCGCGCTGCCGCCGGAACCACTGGAAACCAGTTGTGTGGCTGTGTGTCAAACATGATTTCCAGCATTTTGCCAAGTGCCATTTTACGTGGATGTAACACATATTTTCCCTGTTTGTGTTAGTTTATTTTTACACTCTTGGTTTCTACTTGTTATTTTTCTTTATTTTATGCTTGTGCGTTTTCGTCCATTGTATCGAGCCAACCTTCTGCACTTATCTACTTTCTGACAGCAGTCCGGTCTTGGGAAATATATTTAATTTAATACTTCAGTGAATTGTTACACAGTTTATATAAACGAGGTGACAGCTCGACTAGCTTTCTCAGTATTTTTATTACTTACAGCGACCAAAGGTAGCTGCAGAAATAAACGTCAGTTGGTCCGGTGGCTTAGGGAGGATTTTCTTTCTTTCAATAAATTCGCGTCTTTAATGCTCACTCGTATGTGTTTGTGTGCCTGCAAATTGTTTTATATTTTGGTTTTTATTTTCTTGGCGAATCTGACATACATATGGGTTGTCAGAATTCAAGGACTAGAAATTCATAATCAATAGCTACAAGTTGGTATTCGATTAATCTCATCATCATTATCATTATTTCAGCCGAAAGACGTCCATTGCTGGACAAGGAACGGTCCTATGCTTCTCGCATTCATCGGATTCCCGCAACCCTCACCAAGTCAGCGGTCCACTTTATGGGACACCTTTCAACGCAGCGTCTTCCAGTGCGCGACCACCACTCCAGAACCTTTCGGCCCCATCGTCTATCTGTTATACGAGTAATGTGCCCTACCTATTTAAATTTTGTAGATTCTTCGGGCTATGTCGGCAACCTTGGTTCTCCTGCGGATATCTTCATTCATTTGATGAAATCACGCATGGAAACTCCAAGCATAGCTCTTTCTATTGCCCCTTGGGTGACTTTAAGATTTTTGATGAGGCGCATCGTAAGCAACCACGTTTCAGAACCATATGTCATCACTGGCAATACGTGTTTTCGTTTTAAGACACTATGATATATTGTTTATGTTATGTGGTAAGCTACAAGTTGGTATTCGATAAATCTGCTCAGACGTTACCCAACTGTATTCAGGTCGGCTTGCAGTTTAACGGGATGCAGATTAGCCCAGCATTATACATATTATCCCCTTGAGCGCCGATTGTACATACGTCTGTACAACTTGAATGACCTTGAAAAACGCTTAATTGTCGTTTTGTACATACGTTTGTACGATTTTTTTTGGCCGAAAATGTTGGCCGAATATCTTTGTTTTTCCTAGAAAAATCCAGAAAAAGTTTTATTTTTTGGTGATTTACGTAAAAACGCGCAATTACATAATAATAATACCCCGGGGCGCCCGAGGGGTAGGTCTGCCTATCTGACTTGCACTATCCACTAACCGGATAACATAATATCCCTTGGCAAAAGTAGTATTGAGTTTAGAAATAGTTGAGATGAGAACAAAAGGGACTCAAAAAAAGCTACCGTAAAAAGAGTCTGTGACGTCTAGAAACCGAATTATCCTCATATTTGAAGGATTTAGAGGAACCTTAAAAACATAAGCGATCCATTATAAAATGTAAATCACATTAACTGAAATAAAAGAGCATTTTCTTGCGTAATATTAGATTATCTTGTTAAAATAAGACAAAAAATGTACGGATAATATTAAGCGCCGTATAAATCTTTATGCTGGAGTGACTTGTTCAAAGTAAAACGATATCAAATAAAACGCTTCTTTAAACATTTATGTTATTTGCTTTTGCCCTTGAATTGCTTTGGAGAAATGGCCGCGAGAGTTTCGTGAAACGTTTAAATAAACGAACAGCTCAACCATGGTGAAGTGGAATTTAAAACACATAATATAAATTATAGGATATAATATCTACCGCTGTAATTATAATTTTGAGTAAAAAGTCCATCCCACTCCAAAATGACTTCGTTCAACTTCTTCTGCATAAAATCATTTCTTTGACCGATAGTCTCTACTAATAAATAAATAAATAAATAAGAACTGATAGAAAACACGCAACAGAACTAGGGCCCTATAGGTTTAGTAATCATTTTAAATAACCCTGAAATAATAAATAAACCCCCTCCTCTCTTCCTTTTCCTTTTAAATAGACCTGTACCTACTACCATATTGCACTCAAATAAATTATTTATTATTATTGTTTATAAATAATAATAATTAAATGGATGGATCAGATTTTATACACTATAAGATAAATATTTTTTTTTTTAATTGGGAACATGCAGACGCAAAATTTTACTAAGATGTACTGGATCCCTGATACACGTTTATGAGTCGATGTCTGAGACATGGTGTATAGTAGGTATTTAGTTGAAGGCGGGAAGCACAGGATCGGTAGATAGGGCAACGTTAGGGATAGCCAGCAATGGATTTCTCTCGAATGATAATGATTCTGCATTAACACGGCTACTAATTAGTGGACATAGGCCTATTAGCGTACAGGTAAAAAAAAGCAATACTTATATTCATACTCATCATAAAATATACACTTATTTTCCTGCTACTTTTGAGCATAGTTTAGTGAATGATGTTGTACTTGTTACCTAGCAGGTATATAACAATAATTTTTATTTTTATAATTTATTCAATAAGTAGTTTGTACAAGGCACACAGAGTAGTCTTAGACACTAGAGAAAAACAGTACACTCAGTATACAGTGGGTCCTAGGACTCCCTTTCCTAAACTAGGCAGAGATTCTGTCTGTATCTTAGGAAAGAGTTTCCAATTATAGAGGGTCGTATTACGGTTACAAAATAAAAAACATTGGTACGTGCATGCAGTGGGTGGACAAAGTACTAAGTTAAATATGTGTAGTGTGTGTGCGTTTGTGTGTGTTAGTTTAGAAGCGTATTGTATGTTTAAGCCTATCTCATTTAATGTATTGTAGTTAGAAGCTCCTCGGTATCACTATATGTTAGTGTCTGAAGCCAGGAATTTAGTTTCTTCTTTACCTCACACTTAGTCAAGACGTATATAATAAGTAGTTTGTGGGCTTTATTATCACATAGACCATTAAACTGTCGTCTTATGAAGGCAGTCCTGCAAGAGACGGTAGGACATAACGGAAAACTACTGCGCCGCTGACTCAAAAGCTGCTTATCGTAAGAGAACATAGAGTGTTTGTAGAGGATGGTTCTTAGGATATACAGTTTTCTAACAGATAGGACATTGCATTCTGTATATAGCATAGATGTGGGGTAGTCACGCGGTTTGAAGTTTATTACTTATATATATAGTAGGTATATGTATAGGTGTAGGCAGGATCCAGAGATAACTTAGGAGTAGGTACTGCTAAGTTATCTCTGGATCCTGCGATACAGGTTATTCTGATGCAGGATCCAGTATCACATCTAATTAATATAAAACTGTATTTAGAACAAATAAACTGTTATTATTATTATTATTAAACTTGCAACCTCCACCTGTCTGGCCTAATAGGTTTGTTCTAAAATTACTCGTAAGCAATAATATTGTGAGCAGTGGTGGCCGAGTGGTAACGGCCCCGACTTACGAATTGTAGGTCGCGGGTTCAAACCCAGCCAGGTGCATTACTTTGTGTAATTTATTTCATCACCACTGCTCTCAAAACGGTGAAGGAAAACATCGTAAGGAAACCGGCATGTCCTAGAACCAAAAATTCGAAGACATGTGACATCCACCAACCCACACTGGGCCCGCGTGGTGGATTACGGCCCATTCCCTCTCCTAGAGAGAGGAGGGCTGAGTCCCAGCAGTGGGGACATTAAAAGGCTGAATATATATTTGTATGTATGTAATAATATTGAGTCGTTTGGCAGAAATGATGAAGTAAATATTGCGCTGTTTTGAATCTAGCAATAGATAAAAATATATTTATTTTAAATCAATTGGTAGAGCAATATATTACATTTTTTTAAAGTTATTTATATACCTACATATACACATCATGCAGTTCGTTGTTAAGCGTTCTGGGTAAGAACGATAGAATTGATTTGTTAAATTATTTTTATAAAAAATTGAAAGAGGTTTTAGGATAAGAAATGGTGGTAGAATGGTGGGAAGAGTAGTGGGAATGGAATTGAGTGGTGATAGTGGTTGTAAAATTCGGGAAGAATGGGTAGTAATTTGTTAAATTAGTGGATAGAATATACAGTACACGGCTACTTGATGATTGATGGCACGGTTGGCGCAGTGGTCGAATTATTGACTGCTGTATTGCGTGTCGCGTGTTCGATTCCCGAACAGAACAAATATTTGTACAGCGTACAGGTAGTAGTTCTGGGTATTGTAAATGTGAGTTTTGCATGTTTGTGAACGTACCCACGATACAGGAGTAATTGCAAGTTTTTTTTAAACAAAATGATACAAGCAATTGATACGTCGAGCGAAACACGTTTGATTGGAAGGCTAGTGACCTTCCAATCAAAGGTGTTTCGGTCGAGTGACGACTATGAAGGTCACAATTATTATTACTTGCTAACTGGCATGTCATACTTTTAAGGTTTATGTTATAAAAAGTTTAGTTTTGATGGATGTTCAATCAAGAAGAAAGGAAAACGTCATATAAATGTCGGGATATATTTTATATAGAAAACATATACGAAAGTGCTTAAAACAGTTAAATAATAATCTAAAGATATTAACTAAGCCTTTCATTGCGCCCCCAGCGTCACAGCTATAACACGAAGTAAATAATAAAATGTTTCACTCATCGTCATTGATTCATTGCACGTCTATACAAGGACTGTAAACAACGACCCCCATGATAAACGAAATGCTGATCGATTTCAGAAACCTTTCTATTTCTCTGACATCATCATTATTCTGCACCACTCGCAGAGTCTTCAAAACAATCAGGCCCACCTATTTACGATCGCGTAAAACTCGATCCCGAAATAACATAAACAAATCGCACGATAGAAATCTGTACCATAAAAAGTCTTATCTTAACATTCGCACGGAACATAGGAACAAATCTGGGATATTTGTAGCATACAAATAACCAGAAAGTCCGTTTGCGTCATAAAAGTCACATCTTTGTGAATAACGAGATAAGTTACAAAAAAGTTGTTTGCCCCCGGTTTTATGCTCGGCTACACTTTACCATAATATTTTATGGTAATTTTATTTGTACCAAACTGAATATGAACGTTTCCCTTAAATGCCTGCAAATGTTTGCTCTTGATTTTTAGTGCGTTTCGCTCCCGGATTTAATAATTGAGAAATAGAGAGAATAGCGCTCGTATTTAGCTATTTATGAATATAGGAGACATTAAAATCATTTATTCGATATTGTGTTAATATTTTCATGAATTGGTGTTGAACAAATAGTTTAATGGTAACGTTTACAAATGCGATTTAATTCAATATCGTAATTCAATAATGTATATAGTCACTTTTTTCAATACCTGTACACGCTCTATTTTGGCAGTTGTGTGGTTGCAGTCGGCAAGTGTACACTGTGTATCTGTATCTCTATATTCCTGATCCTAAATAGAATGCTTGCTTAAAAATTTTTAAACGATTGCTTTAAAGTTACAACTTTATCTGTTGGATATATGTTGTAGGTATTCGTGTATCTTTTACGAACAACAAACCTTGATTTTTTCTCTTCAGATGATGTTTTTAACTTACGGTTTAAAATATTATGAAATCAAAAGAGTATTATCCAATAAAGTAACAAAGACAGTTTACATAACGAAGCTTTCAGAACACTGAACACAAAGGTCAACAATGCATTCGACTTTGCGAAGTTGAGATTGAATGTAATCAACCGCACGGATGCCAGTGTCCGGTTATTGGAGCAACATAAACATATCGACGTGATCACAATGGCTTAGAATCAAGCCTGCAGAGCAAACATTCAATTGTCGACCATCCTCAGGTCGGCCGTGTGTAAACAGCGGGTAAACAATGGATCACGATCATCTGAAGGTACGTGACACCGAACCACATGGATATAAGTGAGATTTTTCACTTCACAATCACATTATTCTTACAGTTTCCCAGAATCCAACACGTAGTTCAGTTGAAAATAAATCTTTCGCTGCTTTGTTTATTGTGACGGCTTATTTCAGAGGTGAGAAGTAATCTGTGAAAGAAAATTTGGGATTTTAAGTAACATTTTATTTTTATTTTCGTATTAACAATATCTTTCTCAGATTTGTTTTTTATAATCTGTCTAAAAATAAGACAGCAGAAAGTAAATAAACAAACAGTTAATTCCCTCATTATCTTTAACATCTTTACTAACTTTAATTATAACGAACCATGTACACTTGAAAACATTTTAGCAGGAGCGTCGGGGAGCGTCGGACGGGCTCTGAGCAACACGGCGCGTTTTGTAAAACTCCGCGTAACGAAGCTTGTTAGCACACTTTAGTAAGAAGATTGTCTGCAGGAGCGAAGACACCTTCACAACGAGAGCACAAATGGAACTAATGAGTTCCCTGTTGTTCTGCGCGCTAGTCGCACACTTGCCGCAAGCGTTCGGTGAGTTGCCGTGATTTGTAGAAATACCTTTTTACATAATGCAGCGAATAATTTGAATTGTCTGCAGTTTTATGCATATCATTCGCGCTATAATCTTGGGAAACGTGCAATAATTTTGGGAATAGATTTTGTGTGTGATATTACTGCTGACAATTTTATAATTTCAATTTTATTGTTTGCATGTTTGTAGTGATAAATACAGATTGTTATAATTATTATTTTTATATTCAGGTGATTCCAGTCCAGATTCAGAAATAAAATTCAATAACTCAATGGTATTCCGTCAAATGCCAATGCCAAAGAAGATCCTACTGAACATCAATGGACCTCCACTTGTGAACATGGTCAGTGACCTGCAGACAGTGTTCATGGACGTGGCTTGCAGTCAGTGCATTGACTGTATGGAACGAGCAATCAAAGCGTATACAGCCCATCATCATATCATTAAAACCATACCGAGTACTGACGAGCTACACGAACAAGTCTTGCGTCTCAGGTCCAGAAATAGGAGAGACTCAAGCAGCACTCCAACCGTAATCACCGCTACTAAATCAAAAAGGAACAAATCCAAAAAGAAGCCTACTAAGTCAGTAACAGTAACTAAATACAACGTGGACGGTGATGTATTCGCTCTTAAAGTTAAAGAAACAAATATGGTAGGAAGCGCAGACCAACAAAACGAAACTCAGGTGTCGACTTGCCAAGTCTTCAGCGTGAAGAAATCTTTCCCTTGTGATTCACCAGATGGTGAATCATTTCTGACCAACGCAAAGAGGAAAGTCAGTAAGAAAAGTAAAAAAGATATAAAAAAAGATACAAATAAAGGAGCTACTACTTTGAAGCCACATTTCATGGCACCGGCTTTTAGGAAACGACAAATTGATAATTCACAAGTACCAGATAATTTCATGCCTTCGATAGAGGATCTGTATTAATGAATGTTGTTTTAAGATTAATAATAATTATTATTTTATTTATAAGTTTAAATGTTTAAATATTTAAGAAAAAAAATGTGTATGATTGTTACTAATAAACTAGTCGTTTCTCTTCAAGTTTTGTTATGAATGACATAGCATATGCATAGCATAATCAGCCTTTTTTAATGTTCCCACTGCTGGGACTCAGGCCTCCTCTTTCTAAGAGAGGAAATGGGCCGTAATCCACCACGCGGGCCCAGTGCGGAGTGGTATGAATGCCATAGTATATCCATTTTCCTTACACAGTATCTACTCATAGCACCCACATCATATCAGCTATTTCATGTATAATATATTAACTCCTTCGTACAATCCACAGCCCTGGCAGGCCTTGGCCCTAACTGGCCCTGTTAATTTTGCTGGGTAGACCACATCGCATATAAAAATAAAAGTCTGAATAACACATAGAATATTATTAATCCGGAGAGTGGAAGCAAGGCAAAGCCGCCGGCAGCAGTTGGATGATTTCACACCTTAAAAAAAAGCAGGTAGTTAATAATAGTTATAAAAAAACGACTTTCTTTCTATTCGGGGATAAAATATCCTTCTACCTATAAATACGTCATCATTGGATACCAAAAATGTATTTTTGACCCAAGAGCAGAAGAATGAAATAGGTGTTCTCCCGAACCCAAAAAAAGTGGTTTCTATGTCAATGTTAAAATTGCTTAACAATTTTGAGTTAGTCTGAGTATTTACTGAAATGGTCGAATTTCAGTTAGGTACTGTTACAATGCTGGGCCACGGCAAAAGCTACTGGAAATTGTTATTAATTTGGCAAATTGATGGAGCGCACTATTGGATTCACTCTACCTTCTATCGCAGTGTTATTGAAGTGTTCATTAATTTAAATTCATACTGTGCGAAATTATTAGGTTTCAAAGCTATTACTAATGACAACTATATCAATACAGTTACAAAGTCAATACTAACTAGCTTTTACCAGCGGCTTTACCTGCGTAATAGCAGAATATATTTAGCCTATGTCACTCAGTGACAAAATGGCATTTTTGGTGAAACAATTTTTTAAATCGGCCCAGTAATTTTTGAGTTTATTCGTTACAAACAAAAATACATATACTTTTTCTTTAAAGAATCTAGACAATACTAGTTGAGAAGGACTGCAATGGCACCCGGGATCCGGTAGTGATCAGAGGCCCCACGAGCTCTTAACACGATCCAATTTGACGGCAAAAACTGAACAGCTAAAGGGATGGAGCTATATAGGGTGTATAGCTACATCTCTCTTTCTCGCTCACACACTTGACATTTTAATACGTCATCGTAAGGCCTCAGCCCCTCTAGCCAAGTTACAACCGTTTCGTTTCGTTTCTCTTTTTGTTGATTCCCTCGAGTCGGCCATGCCTCCTATTCCTTTGTTCTGATCACGTGACTGAGCGTTGAGATTACGTCAGAACAAAAGAATCGGAGGCGTGGCCTACTCGAGGCGATCGACGAAAAGAGAATCGAAACGAAACGGTTATAACTTGGCTAGAGAGGCTGGACTTGAGACAAGGCTAACCAAAAAAAGAACATGTGCAAATATATTGTTTCATTGTAAACGTTTACATATTACAAGCGCCATACATATTTAGTGAAGAAGGCCTTTAGACATACTAAGTTAATAACTTAAAAAGCAAATTGAGACAATGTCAATATTTTACAGCGGTTTGGTTTTGTCACTATTTATTCAATCTTGAATGAATCCGTCATGTTCGCAATGTTAACACACTAATTTAAGTAGCTTGCTTTTATAATTTATATATTCCTATTATGTAAACACAAATCATTACTACTAACTTATAGCAATTTTTCAAATTTTCAGGATTTTTTTCTTTTTATCCGACTTCCGGTCCCTGGGTTTTATTTTATGAGAGATTTATGTAATATATGTCCGTTTTTATGGCACGCCCTGTAGCCGAAATGGTTAGGAAGATTAAAATAAATGAGCTGTCGTTAGGTTCGTCAACTCTTCACAGCATTGCCAATGAACCAATTTCAATGAAATTTGTCCATAGACCCAAAATTGGTCCCTAGTTATTAGAAAGACAGTGAGAGCCAATTTAAATTTCCTTTAGAAAAACAAAAACCACTCTCTCTTTCTCCCTAAACCTTTTTTCGAAAACATTCCGTATGTGTATCAAGTTTAATTGAAATCGGTTCATTAATTTCTAAGAAAAAGAATTTGAGAGTTTGTATGAAATACCGTGATGATAATATACGCTCTGTACTGAACTGACATCTAAAGCCATACTAATTTAAAAAAAAACAAGATGGCGGTCGTCAGTATTATATTATGATATAGTCATATGGTGTATTAAAATAAAGGGCTGGAGATGAAGATTCCAAAAACGTAACCTCAGACGAATAAAAAAGTATAGACGAAACTTCATCAAACTTTAATTTTTGAATCTTTAACCTTGAGTCCTTTATATTCATTCGCTTTATTTTTTGACACTAGTATTTATTATCACTGTAAATACCTCCGACATCCAACAATTCATAACTTAGTCTAAATAGACAGACACACACATGCACACGGCACATCTGTCATAATATGAAGCGGTTGTGCTAGTGTGACACCACAGATACCGGCTGTTCTAGTCTGTGGTTTAATTAATTATAACCACGTCTGGCTATCATCTCGAGATATGTAACTAATACAACCTAATACGACGTACGACCGCAACTGACTATGCGCACTTTGTGTGTCAAGGTTCACTGATACAATGCAGATTTTGGAGTTTCACATGTTTTTAAAGATACTTCAATTTAAAAGATTTGGTTTTGTATAAGTCTACATGGGCATTTTTATAACGTCAAAAGCTAGTGAACTATTCCAATTGGTGATTTTCTATGAAAAAGTAACGACAAAAAATTCTACGTTTGCTCTAGGTATATTAAAATATTTATTTATTATTTATTTATTTAAACTTCATGTAGAATAGCGGTACATAGGCGGACTTAATGCAACAAGGCATTTTCAATAAAAAAAAAAACAAATATCAATAGGTATGAGAAGACAGTGTTGACCAGTCAACATGGTACCAAAAAGTACCTATAATAAAAAAATGGATTATAAAAAAAAAATCTATGAGTCTGTCGATTTTACAGAGTTCTCATATTCATATTATACAAAATTAAATAGCCCAGGTATGCATTATTATGGTGTAGGTTTAGGCAAGAGCTTTTGCAAAATGATCGTTTGGTTGGTTACAAAACAGTTAATAAAACAAAAGTTATGTTATTATTGTTACATTAGGTACTTTAGAGACAGTTGAATCGGTAATTTTTTTGAATGACTACCATCTTTATCCATTCGGTTGATAGACGTCCACTAATGGTCCTCCGCCGTACGGTAACCGTTTGGACCGAGCCCGAGTCATAGCCGAGTCATAGACGGCGTGTAGTGTTCCACGCGCACTACAAGGAGATGCCAGCAAAACGAAGGAAAGGCCAAAGAATACTTGGGCCATGGGTTGACTTCTGAAAGGAAACCCGTGGTCCTAGAACACAAGGGCAACTGAAGGAACATAGTTGTGGTTGTAGTCAGTAAAAGTCTGATACGCCATTTCGCTCCACCCTAGAGCGGAAGAAGCCGTTAGGCAATTTCCTACCTCAAATAAAAAAACATCAGTCCTCTGCTTCTCGCCTCCATCGTATTTATTTCCACAATATGCAAGACTAATCAAATGAAGGCAGTTCACGATTAATTCGACTATGAAACAAAGAATTTCAACCGAAAAATGGGTAAGATACAGAACATAAAATAAAATATAAAGGGTAGCATGAAATTGCTACAAATTTTATAGGCAGGTAGTATGCATGAATAGGCAGCTTCCAGTCCTGTTTAAGGAGTATTCTGTCTAGACAGACAGACAGTAAATAACAGGATAACACCTGCTGCCGTTATTCCGTGTTAATGTAGTAAACACACGTAAAATTTTATTGACGCACGTAAAATTTTGTAGCCACAAGTTGATGATATGGCTTACAATCGAATTTGTAGAAATATACTGCTTTACAAGACGGATTGTTTGGAGTTTTTTTTTAACATATTATTATACTTATATTTTTAATTTGTTTAATTATTATTTATAAACTATATCTAATACGAAAGCAGTGATGGCCGAGTGGTAACGGCCCCGACTTATGAGTTGTAGGTAGCGGGTTCAAACCCAGCCAGGCGCATTACTTTGTGCAATTTATTTCAGCACCACTGCTCTCAAAAAGGTGAAGGAAAAGATCGTGAGGAAACAGGCAGGTCCTAGAACCAAAGATTCTAAGACATGTGACATTCACATTAGTGTGGGACGCTACTTGTGTCTCTACTTTTACTTTACACCATCTTCCTAGCTCATCGTGCTGTGCTGATGCTGACACCGCAGCTGCGGAGAACCTCAAGCGGCGGTAATATAGTATAACAACCTTGTTGGTAGTTGGGTGATTTTCAAAATTTATGTACATTTTGGGACGTGAAAACGTCCCCCTGAATATTATCCAGACATAACATATTAGACGATCAAATTATTGTTATTATCATTGAATAAAAGTTTATTGAGAAGGATTTCAACATTTCAGTTAAAAAAATAATAAGTAGTCTGAAATATATGACATTTATGCTCTTAGTATCATAATATTTCCATACATCTACTACGTGTCTCTAAGCGAGAGCGCGTTACAAAAACCATCATAAAGATTAACCTACTCATTTTATTGTAAGTTCTGTTTGCGGAATATCTTATTGGGTATTTATTATGTAAATTATACAAAATTGAAATAAAAAACTTTATGTAATAATTATAATATAAGCCTTTCAAAATGTGTCTTCTATTTCATTCAATTTTGTTGTTCATTATTGTAACACAAATATTAGTAGATATTTGAGATTCTTTATTGGCAACACATTCTTGTCAAAGACATCCAATCAGATGGCAACAAAATATTATTCCGCCATTTTGTCTGCAGGTGTCATTGTTGTGAAAAGTGTGTTTCTTGCTGTGTAGTGTTTTTTCCACAATAAAGTTTTCATTTTAGTTGATCAGCTATAAAAACAACGGTATGTCTCTGTTTTACTATTTTTGCGTAAATTTAAAGAATAATATTGATTCAATTTGATTAAGGTGATAGACAAGTCTAACAACATTATTTTTAACCTTCAAATGTCGAAGGTCGTTATTCAACAAACCGTTGATTTTCATTTTCGTAACATATTTTTGTAGCGTAACAAAAAGGATGTAACAAAATGAAGCAAAGCCGATTTCATAATGGAATTATTTTTTTAATTATGCGTACCTACATACAGGGTAATGTATTAACTAGTGCGCAATTTTTTTACTTACAGGTCATTGGACTCGATCAGCTGACGTACAAATAAATAGTGTTTCATGTACCGGATCGACCCTCCACGTGATTAAAACGATCAAAATTTCGCGGTGTATTTCCTTACTAATTATTTATAAGCGACGTATAGATACTACTCGTAGTAGCTATACGTCACTTATGAGTATTTTTATTTGGTTTATTACTAGTTCTTTCTTAATAAAAAATGCTGATAAATAATAACTAACTTTACTATTATTTTTGTAATTACGTAATAAAAGTAATTAATAATTTTTAACCGTAAGTTCCATCATCAATGGTTTGTTTTCTGTAGGCTAAACATTTTAATAAACACTTAATGATCAAACGGAATGAACAATTTGTTCTGAGACTGATTTTGTAATTAAAGAGACTGCTTATGTTATCAATAAATGATTAAGCTCTAATTTCATTGTTTTAATAGTGTTGTGAAATAGCCCTAATATTTCCTTTTTGTTATTTTTTTGTAACGTTGGTCACTTTTGTAACGATATTCATTTTTGTTTCATTTTTGTAATTGTACAAAAAATTTGAAAATCACCCAGTTGTATTTTCGAGTCGTTTGAGGTTAAAACTCTCGGATTGTGGGGTCCGGTTGCTCGCAAATTGTATAAAAATTTATAGAAATACCTTGATGACACTTTGCTTGACCTGACTTGAAAAACAGTGCCATACAGCATGGCAATGTCGCCAGCCTTTTGGTACATTTTTACCAGTCAGCAGCGATTCGGAAAAGTTTTTTCAATACACTTGCTCGAAAACCCGCTCTTATCCCACCGCTTTTAAGCACGCAATAGACTGTTTTCCGCACTAGTGCAGAAATAGCGCGTGCTCTCCCCCGCCACAATTTTATTACATTTATCGTATCAGACTGGGCGCGCGTCGACCCCCACGAGTCGCTGGTCAACCCCCGTTAATTCATTTCTTCGTAAGTGTATTGAAAAAAGTCGTTTGATACACGTGCAAATTTGTCACTGCAGCCCTCGGCTCCATAACACACTCGCCTACGGCTCGTGTGAATTCCGCCTCGGTCGCAATGACAAACTTTCTGCACTTGTATCAAAATGTACTATTCGACGCCATATTTTAGATTGTTTTTAGTTAGTTTAGATAAGATTTTTATTATTATTTTGTTTTAGTGTATATTATTAAAGGAAATCTTCTGGATTAACAATATTATTGTGAAGTAATATTACTTATTTATATGATTGTTTAAGGTAATCTCTGCAAATACCCACTGATCCGATTACGGAAATTCTTTCAATGATAATAAGCTTCACATAAAAGTGGAGTGCTGTGGGCTATTTTTCTGTGGGTTAAGCCACAGAAATGAAAACCTTATAGTTATTGCGTTAGAGTTATAATAAGCTTAATAGAACAAAAAAATATGATAAACGTTGCGTAAAAAAAAAGTGTCAAAAAATCTGACCAAAACGAACAAATAGTGATAATATGTTCATATTTTTTTACGGCATAGTGATGCAGTCTGATGCAATTGGTAGAATTTATTTTATCATTGATTTGACGCCGTTAACATTTTTTTTATATTTTAGTAGGAGTAATACATCTGAAAACGTTGTTACGAAAAACATATAATTTGGCTTCAAAATACCGCCCTTTAATTTTTTTTATAATTTTGATGTACCCAGCTTCACTCTCACAACTAAAGTAAATCTAACGACACCTCTAAAGCTAGAATGCGACAAGCCTTGAAGACAGGCTCTAGGGCGCAGTTGGGTAAAACAAATGAGTACAGTACAACAAATAGAAAATTATCGGAATCAAAAAGAAACTGGCTGCAACACTGAAAAAAAATGAATATGAAAAATAATATATAACGAGACGCGTATTTATATTACGCTCGGGTTATACCCGGGAGCATTACGAGGTTACATCATGCAGATTAGATGTCATGAGATAACGGGTGCATACTTTTTATTACGACCATCCCGTACTTTTGCATTTTTAAAGGCACGCCGTAAAAGTGGGAGTTAATTCCGTATATTTCAAAAGTGTGCGGAAAAATATAGTATGTTTGAATTTGTGTGTAGGTGAGCATGTTTTTAGGAATGTTGCCGGACATTATTTTGAAGAAAATTTTAGCTTTTTTAATTAGCGGTGCGAAACTGCGCTTCCGTGTGTGTTTTTTTTCAATTGGTGTATTTCTTTTTGACAAGCACCAAAAAGTTGGACTGGACGAATGTAAAACTTAGAAACACTGTCCGAAAATGTTATATAATGTTTAAGTTTGTGTTTACGTGAACTATTTGAAAGTAGTTAGACTCTCGGCTGCCATAATACCCGCTTTCTAACTTCAATATTCTAATTTCTATGATACTGATACGCTGACGCGCAAAGCTGCCCGCCTCAAAACCACGTACTCGGTAAACGCCTAAAAATATACGGGCGTACCCGAAACTAATCCAATTGAAGAGCATCAAAGTCATTAGGACGCGTTAATCCAACGTCTGTGGCATCAGCAAAGCCTTTGGATAAATAAACCGTCTAACTTAACACTAACATTGCCGAACTCAGAACTCGTTAGAGACTCTTTATCGAAAATAAAGTTTTAGCCGAAAGAACAGAATGTGGGAAAGCGGTGATAACGAAAAACTTGTATGGTACGTGGAGACGTGATCCTTTTGATACAAGTTTTGTATTGTGGGTGCGTGAAACGTTTTCTATTAATTCTTTGGAGCTGGACTTGGGGGTAGGCTGCGGAAAATTAAATCTGGACCGTAATGGCTGGCTGGTGTGTAATTGGGAGATGGCTACGTTGGTGTGGTGATTACTTGATTATTGTGTGTAACTTTTGTAATCACACTAATATTGTAAAGGCGAAAGTTTGTGAGTGTGTGTGTGTTTGTTCGTTATAATTCACAGTCGATCGGCTGAAAGGATATAATTTAGGTGTCTTCAAGACTATACTATACCATATTTATCTGGGCTTGAGACAAAATGTAAACAAAGAAAACAATGTAGGTACCTTCGATCAAGTTTCTTTTCGACGTGTTTGAATACATTATTAACAGTCTCCTTTTCTGTTGAATGCATTGGCGTTTTTTTACATGCTTTTTCTTTGGCGAATAACAAGAATTCAACGAAAATATCTTGTATCAACAAGTTGATCGATAGTGAAAAAAATGGCGGATTATAAGCCGCCCGATGACAAAACGTGACATTTTTATGTAAAATTGTTTTCAGTATGAATGTGTCTGTGGTCTATAATTTAGTAGTATTATAAATAGTTTGTTTACCTTTTATCTTACGGCTCCCTGAATAGGGAATAAAGTGAATAGACTCTTAATAAACTAGTCTATACCATTAAAAAAAAAATGTTTGGCATACGGGTAGACCGTATCCTGAAATATCAGACAGGATACTCTTTATTCCAGGAATAATTATGTTTCTTTGGGATAATTTTCAGTAGCAGTAGCTGGTAAATTTTTTTTTACTATATTTAGGGTTTAGACGTTGGACGTCAAAGGGTGCCTTTTTACGTAGGAAATCATCTAATCATCAAGAAAATTATCCCTCTCTGGGTGAAGCGAGAAGGAGTATCCGAATTTTAATGGATTGGTTTTGGTGTCTACGCACGCTGCATATACGAACACTCTAGTGACGTAATCAAAAGTTATAAAAATTTACCAAAATAGGTATTTTTTAATACTAAAATAATCAATAATTATTACTTATTTTATGATAAAAAAAGGATGTACGTTTATTATGTTACATGTTGTATATTATATCAGTTAGTAGTGAAAGGTAAAAATATTTTCAGGATATGGTGCTTGCTTTAAATGAATTAAAGTTTTATGTATCAATATTTCATACAGTAAAATTAAAAACTTACTTCAATATCCATTAAAGTAAAAAAGAAACAACGAATAAAGATGAATTTTAATTTTATTATAAACGAAGAGAACAGAAAAGGCGACTAGAATAACGTCTAAAAATACATCTATTGTAATAGGCTAATCGTTTTACAGCCTCCATTCTGCTCCGTCAAAGCCTTATTACGTAATACTACCGAGCTAAGACAAAACTGTACCTAGCTGCATTTTATCCATCCAATAACTTACAGGACGATTCTACCTGTCGGCGTTATTTTTCGTCGAACATAATATATAGGAAAATTGAAATGCATTGGGAAGGTAAAGTAAATTTTATTACGTATAAAATGGGGTCATATGATATGGCATGGTCGTTATTTAGTGTAATAAACAAAAAAATAAAGGAAGTTCTTTTACTGTTTTTTAAGATCCATAATCAGCCTTATAATGCTCTAGTGGAACTCAGGTTACCTATCTATGGGAAAGAATTGGTTGTAGTCTACCACGCGGGCCCAGTGCAGGCTGTTCTTAGATTTTTTTTTGGTTTAAGGACATGCCAGTTTCCTCACGGTATTTTCCTTCACCGTTTTCAAAGCAGTTGTGATTAAATAAATTACACGCCAGTAAAGCGCCTGCCTGGGTTTGAATCCACTTGTAAGTCGAGGTCGTTACCATTGGGCCATCACTTGTTTGTACAAACAGACACATAGTTTTAGTTTATTGTTCTATTAAATGTATTTTTAGATTGTACGTCTCCATTGTACAAATCCTTGGATCTCCTCCGTAATGTTGTAGAAGTACCTACTTGTAAATAAATAAATACACGTTGTGAGCGTGTCGTTCGCTATTAGATGAAGGTTTGGCAATAATATTAGCTATCGTTTAAAAAGACTTATAAAATTACACCAAAACTACGTAACTCTTTACAAATTCTACCATAAATATTAAAGTGGTCTGCCGAGCAAACGATGGAACTTGTGCCTAGCATCAAGTTGTTTGTACAACAAGACACAATTAGCGTCGGTCATGAGGAGTCGCTCACACCTGCTACAAACGCTATTAGACGTAAGCTTAACAGTAGTTACACTACTTGTCATATCTGCGAGATACGGAATAAAAGACGTACAATTTGAGGCAGTTAGCGCTATGTAAAATCCAGTTTATGCTAGTAAACGATAAAAAGTTTTCTTTCTTTTCATGAGCATTAATATTTAAAATTTTCTATAGGAAGCAGTATTTAAATGTAGATCCTCTATCCGGTATAGTTTGAGCAGTCAGCTCCGTACCACATTTTAGCATCTGGCTTACATTTTTTCAGCAAAAAAAACAGAATGACCAGCTGAATTTTTTCAAAGGTTATGTTGCTGGCAGATTTATGCATATTCAACCGCCTACGCTACAATTGCTATAGGATGGTTCGGGTGACAGCTGTCAGATTCATACAATGTAGCTACCTATCTTTTTCTCTCATCTTAAAGATGCATATTTTCGTCCTGCTGTCATCTAAACCACGCTATGTGAAAAAGACCTTAGTAGATACATTAAATAGATTTTCGTATTTATAAGGTAACATTTTTGTTTTTTTAACTACCCTAAACACAGGATTGTTCATAATTTACGCGATTTTATTTATGGAAAATTATTTGCTTCCGATAGTCTACTTCTGCCAGAATGCACATAATAAATGATGGAGCCCGTCTTTTGCTCGACCGAAAAGTGTTGTCTGTCTGTTATCGCCAAGACTTTACTACCAAAAGTTTTATATTCCCTCTAAAAATATTCTTGACTTATGCATCTATGTCAAACTGGTATCACAGATCGATGGAAAATGGAAATAGCTCCGGCACAAATCAGCTGTCTGTGTCAAACGACGTCTATGAAAAAGGGTTGTGACATCCGAATTGACAGTTGATAAAAATCGACGCAATTTCACCAGTTGAAGTCTTCCTATTTTCGTAAGAAGTCAGACGCGGATCGATGTGAGATGACTTCTAGGTAAATGTTCATTTTGAAGTGAAAAGTATATTTGTCGTTGATATAATTGAACCTATTTGTTACCATTTCAGATCGTCTGAATGGATTCAAATGAAACTTTCCTGGAATGACGTATAAGATATTTTTTATTCAAGAAGTGTCTTTTCTTGAGATAATTTTTGGCTTCACGTGGATGAAGTCACCGGTATAACTATAAACATCAATCAAATAAAGTAGTATTTTTAAGTAACAAAATATATACTTTTCTAATAGCCTATATTGTGTCTCACGGCTGGGCAAAGGCGGGAGGCCTTTTTCCTTCCAAACCTCTCTGTCTAGGGCGATTTCTTACCAAGTTTGCCCCGCGAATATGATTAGATTCTTTGTCGCGGTCGACCTCAACGGCGTCAACCTCCCATAGGCATCCCCCCTCTTTTTTAAACCTAACAAAATATTAATTAGCAATAATATTATCCGTCGACCACTATGGTACACACTTGGGCGGGGCGGGAGATAGTGTCAGACTTTTACTGACTAAAAATCCACTCCTGTTTCTTCCTTGCCTTCGTTCCAGGGCCCCGGGTTTCACTTTCACACTACCCGTGGCCCCAATAGGCTTCGACCCTGCTGGGCCCCTACGATAGAAATATGATACGGCTTCATACATTATAATAATTGCTGAAGCTTGTGACGTTTCTTACATTGTGTATTTACTGTTTAATTTATTAGTTCAGCCCGTAAAGAGTCGAAATGCCTATTCTATAATAATTCCAACAAAAAATATTTTTCATAGAACCTTGAAAAAATATATTGCTTACCAGATTCTTAGAAAAGATTCATAAGGCAATTTTACCAGTGAATTCTACTAATGGATTGGTTTTATACGAATCTATGAAGACTAAATAATAGTTATATTTATCAAAGAAAGCATTCTAATTTTAGCTGAAGACTCTTTGACACGACAGATAACATTTCCTTGAAAAAAATAATAGTTAAGAAACATTTCTTGTTAATATGACCCATCTATATATAGAAAAGGGGAAACTGACTGACTGAAATATCAACGCTCAGCCAAAACTACTAGGATTAGGAGCGTGAAATTTTGCACAAGGCTTCCTTTTATTATTTAGGCGAGCACTTGGTGGCTACAACCCGGGAATCTTTAAGTCAAGAGTGAATAGGTTACTTCTAGGTAAGCGCGCTCCATCGTCGACCGCATCGTCGCTTTCCATCAGGTGAGATAGCGGTCAAGCGCGAACCTATCAAGAATAAAAAAAAAAGAATTTTTCAAAATTCAGTCCTTAACCCGATGAAACGGGTGTCTAAAATTTGTATGGAGAAACTTACTTTCACGCAGGTGAAACCGTTGGCAGAAACAAGTAAATAATATATTTGTAGGTTTTCATTTCTTTAGATAGTTATTGTACATATACTGTATATCTATTAAGTACTTTATATATGTGTATTTTGTTTAGGGTATTGTATTTATGTTTTTTTTTTTGTAAGTTAAGTTATATTATTTATTTATTTAATCTTCATGCAACACAAAGTGCATGGGAGCAGTGGTGGCCGAGTGGTAACGGTCCCGACTTACGAGTTGTAGGTCGTGGGTTCAAACCCAGTCCGGCGCGTTACTTTGTGTAATTTATTTCATCACCACTGCTCTCAAAACGGTGAAGGAAAACATCGTGAGGAAACCGGCATGTCCTAGAACCAAAAATTCGAATACATGTGACATCCACCAACCCGCACTGGGCCCGCGTGGTGGATTACGGCCCATTCCCTCTCCTAGAGAGGAGGCCTGAGTCCCAACAGTGGGAACATTATAAGGCCGACTATGCTATGCTATGCTAACACAAAGTGAGTGAGTGTGTTTTGTTATTAATAGGTTCGCGTTTGACCACTTTCTTAACCTTTTGAGTGCGTAATAAGAGACACAATAGTAAGACAATGGCACGTGAACGTCGGCGTTAATGCGGGGATCAACAGCTTAATGGCAAGCGTACACTTGTAGTCAAGCACTAGTCTACATCACTTAAAAAAAGTAATCTGTTCACTATTAACTTACAAACCCCTAAATTTGACAGAATTATAAGTTATACACAGCCGCCGACAGAAAATTTCATTTCCTAACTGTACAATGAATGTGTGGGCAATGTGAGCCTAAGCTAGGTAGACTTCAAAGTTGTTAAGACTTCTGCTTATTATCTGTTTGTTGATAAGTGTCACATTGAACAGACGACTTAAGTATTGTGACGTCATAACGAATGTTGTAAATATATCACTAGTGGTTTAATATTTCTGACGAAGGAAAGGACTGGCTGAATAATTTCTGTAAGGATCGGAGATAATAAAATGGCTTATTACGTTTAAAAGTAGGACTTATTCCAATTAAATTTTAAACAAAAAGTTGTTCCATGTAATACCAATCAAAGTACCAAATTATTTTACTCGTGCTATGGATCTATGGTGTCAAAATAAATTTTCCACTGTTGGACATAGGCTTTCCCTCAATTTTCTCTCTGCCTCACACCCCGCTATAAGAGGATAGATTTTGAGGTCTGTTCCTGAAGTCGGACGGACATGGTGGCGATTTTATACAAACACTTCAGCACTTCAATGCACGGATAGTCTTTTTGGCACCGTTGGAGAGACTGTAGTACAGCCTAAGTCTCGATCGAATCAAAGGGTTTCTCGTAGTCCACAAACGCCAAGCAGAGAGGCTGATTATACGCCTCAGTCTTCTGTATAAGGATCTGGCTTGTTCGGGAGGCTGAAAGTCGTCAAAACTGAACGCGAGACGGTTGGTGATGACTCTGGAAAACAGCTTGTCGTTGTAATATGGCTCAGATGTGAGTTGGGCCTGTAATTCTTAAGCAGGGCATGTTCGCCCTTCTTAAAGAAGACCACCACACCTCTGCTCCATGCCTGTGGCGTTTTTCCCTCGAGTATGACGGAATCAAATAGATTCTAAAGGGCCTTAAGGACAGGTTTTCCTCCCGCCTTCAGGAGTTCGGTCGTAATTCCGACCTCACTCGACGCCTTGTTGTTTTTCAGCTGCTTCAGAGCCATCCTAATCTCTTACAGGCTGACATCCGGGATATCTTCGGTATAGTGTCGAGTAAATCTAGCTCGTGGGTCGTTCGCTGGATTTGTTTGTTGGTTTGGAGATTGACGTGTCCAACTATCCATAAAATGCCTTGATATCTCCCAGAAGCTCCGATTTGGTGGATATGACTCTGCCATCGTCAGTCTTCAGTTTCGTGAGCTGGCTCTGCCCAATAGACAGTTGCAAATACTTTGGAGCCCTTATTCCTCTCGGTATTAAAGCGGTGAAGGTCACATTTTAGAGACTTCGAGATCCGTTTATTGAGCTGCAGATATATGCACGCATCATGTGAAGACTGCACAATCATCTTACGCCTCTTCTTATTTGTACGGTGAGTCTAGAAAAACTTAGACCCGACCGTATGGCCAGTTCCCACGAGCCCATCGTTATATTCGTCCACGGAGCTTCCTAGGCACTCGAAATGACTGTGGAGTTCGAGATGAAAGCTCGAAAAGTTTTGGATCTGGGTCTGTGCTGGAAATATAGAAGAAATGTAAAATATAGTATTGTTCTGAATTTTATAAGTGAAGACGTAAAATTCAGTCAGTCTGTCAGGCTGTCAGTCTAATTTACTGTTCTTTATCTGTTTGTTTGTTTTAGCTGGTCTGAATGATCATCAATTAGTCTTACAAAAACAAACACTTATTCACAATATTTTAAGTCCCATTCTAGCACGATCCTTTAAAAGTATATTCAATCGACCAGTCTACATGTTAAAACGTTCGTGTCTCATTTGATCTATTTTCAGATATGCCACAATAAGTTGTGAAACGTGATACTGGACAAAGAATGGTCTGTCTGTTACTGTGGGAATTCTTTTGGTGACTGTTCAAGTAATGTTTACTAGACTTTAAAGAGATTTTAACCTTTGAATTTCGTTCAGTGTTTTTTCTCAAGGTAGTCAGGTAGGAAACACCAACCGCATCTAGTTTAAGTTGACGAAAGAATTCGTGTAGAAGTTTTATTTTTAATCAGTTTGCAAACTAAATATCGTTTAACAATGAAAGTCATGTTGTTTTAAATAGCGACTTATAAGTTTTAGGTCGCGGGTTCAAATCTAGCTAGGCGTATTATTTTATGTAATTTATTTAATCACCAGAGCAGTCTCAAAACGGTGAAGCAAAACATTGACAGGAAACCGGCAAGACCTATTAGAACCAAAAATTCGAAGACATGTGAATTCTACCAATCCGCACTGGGCCTTCGCACTGAGCCTCCGTGGGGAATTACGGCGCATCCCTCTCCTAGAGGTGAGGCCTGAGACCCAGCAGAACCAGCAGTGAGAACATTACAAGGCTGATTATGCTTTATGCTTATATCAATGAAAATTTTCTATCAACTCCAAATATTTCTCCTTGTCCTTCTTTTTAACAGTACTCATGGTTCCGGTCCGTTCGCGAGTGTTTCTTCGACATAATTGTTGAAAAGTGTATAGATTTGGCGAGAAGATATATAATCAATTTCAATTTTAACATTTCAATTGTATGTAATTTTATGGTATATATTGTCTGTATGTGATTATGTTACTGAAATGAGTCTTAGATACTCGAAGTAAAATATATAATAATAATAATATAATAGCAATGTGCCAAGCATGTTGATTGTGAAAATAAAGTGATAACCGAATTATTGTGAAGTCTATGTTTAGTGGTTGTCTTTTGCGTTTTTACATTATAAAAATTGAATAAGCCATTTATATTATATTAGTTTCTTCCCGCGGTTTCACCTGCGTGAAAATAGAACACTCCACAGATGAAAGTTTCTATGTGCTTTTTCAGGATTTACTTAGTCTACCTGGGTTTTCAAAATTTCACCTATAACTATTGAGCCTAAAAGAGCGTAAAGGAGTTACAAACATACATAAACACTGTAAACATATATACGATTTATATATATATACATATCATTGCTTACCATCAAGTGAGATCGCAGTCAAGCACTGGTTTATATCAATTAAAAAAAAAAAAAAAACGAACAAGTTTTCCCCCATATAATATTATTCGAAATATCGTGATAATATTCTATCGAAAAACTATGAAAGTGAAGAGTTTCGACTTCTCTGTGATGGACTGAAGAGGCACCCCTATTGACGCCCTTAATACATAGTTACATTTAGATACATATCTCCGCACTAGTAAAAAGACTAGACACGACTTTTTCAGCCTTCTACATTCCTTTCAGCAACTATACTTATCCTGAAACCCAGCAAAAGCCTGAATTAATCCCGTACAGAGCAAAAAACGAGAAGTCGTCCAATCAATACGCATTAGTCGCTGTTCATTCACGAATTACGGACCTTGTCGCTTCATCGAGTTATAGGTAGGTAGTCAGGTAAAGAAAATTGATGGTCTTTTTTCTAAGAGGCAAATGTGTTTAGCCGAAAAAGTATTCTAGTTGGAGCTGATCGACTTACCTTACGATTGTACTGACGACGCATTTGTCTGTTTCTTTTTTGTTCATTGCAGTTTGTGTCAAGTCTAGAAAATATTTAGTTTTGACAGTCTTTTTGGGTTCTATTAGAAAGAAGAAAGAAAGAAAAGCATTTATTTGTGACTCGCACAGGACAAACAACAATAAAAGAGAAAGTAATTAATCTATAAATACTTAACATAAAATAAAAAAAAGCAACTGATAAGATTTTAAAAAAGATCTGTGTGAGGCCTTTATGACTCCTATAAAGGTGGTTCCCGATAAAGGTGGGAAACTGTTTTTTTTTTTTTATATTATTGATTTAATTGATTTTTAAAGGTCTTTATTAACATAATGTACTCGTATAACAAAATAAACAAATTTATAGCGTATTCTAAAATGTAAACTAACACAAAATAGAAATGTTAAGTAGGCTACATCGCCTCTTTTATAATATGCACATTAAAGAATTATATATCGTTTATTGACTATTAATTTATTGAACCAGAAACTGATTGTGTTGTGTAGGGTTTGCAGACCCACATTTTTTAATTTATTTATTTATTTATAATAAGCACACCAACAGTACAGTCACTTACAATTCAAATAAACTTACATCTAAAATTGGCATTTCAGTAAGGATTCTCACTAGGTCGTCGGTCCACCTTGTGGGAGGCCTTCTATCGCTGCGTTTTCCGGTGCGCGGTCGCCACTCTAGAACCCTTCGGCTCCATCAACCATCCGTTCTACGAGCAATGTGCCCTGCCCACTGCCACTGTAGTTACTTTAGTTCGCATAAAGAATTAATTTGTATATATTTATATAATTAAAGTTCATAATTGATGTACTTTTTTATATTTTTAATATATGAGTAGGTTATGGAAGGCCAAAGTTCGCGTAAAATAGCAGATTTTCAGGGGTCTTTACTAGATTAGACAAATTACAAATCAAAAAAACACAATTTGATTTGACAAATTTATGTTTTGATTTCTATAGAAGCCTAGATAATATCCATAAGATGTGTGTCTGTGTATCCAAAATATCTGGAGAAAGATGTGTAATAACATCATAATCACGTAAGAGCGATTGTATGAAAATATACCTTGAGTAGGCCGCCCTTAACCTTTCGTATGCGTAATTAGAGATATAATTAAAAAGCCGTTGTGTACCACGTAGATTTGCGTTCAACGGGCATACAAGGGTTAATAGGCGGAAACTTGATATGATCATGTAGTTGAGCATGATTTGTGTAGAGAGGCGTGTTGAAAGTAATTTGTAGTGCTTTGTTCTTGACGACTTGGAGTTTTTTGTAGTTACTGTCACTAATGCTGCTCCAGACAGGGGATGCATAGGTCTTGCAACGTCGAACTAGTGTGGCGTAAATGCGTAGTTTTGTGTGCGAGTTTAAGTTGGATTTACTATTTAGGATTGGCTTTAAGCTTTTTTATTGAGGGACTTCACTACCTTAAGACGAAGTTCCTCCAAGTTTTTTAACCAGCTGACTTTATTATCTAATGTTGTTCCTAAATATTTTACAGATCTTTTCTACGGAATGTTATTCTCATCGATTTTAACACAGCGGGTGGAAAGTGAGACTTTCTCGAGAACATAATAGCTTCGGTTTTGGCCGGATTTACCTTCCAATAAGAGAAATAATCTAATAAGAGATCAAGCGAGAGTTGTAGTCGTCGAATCACTAGGTCTAGGTTGTCAGATGAGGTATATGTTGCAGTGTAATCGGCATACACAGCCAGATACGTCAACCTTTGCTTTAGGATATCATTAAAGTACAAAATAAAGAAATACGGGCCTAATATTGAACCTTGTGGTACACTAGCAGAGAGTCGTCTATTACTGAATGTCTGGTTCCTAATAGCAACCGAAAAGGTTCGTTCTGCTAAATATGATTGGAGAACTTTGATAAGGGATAAAGGGACTTGGTTGGTAATTAATTTGTGGAATAAACCCTCGTGCCAAACAGTATTAAAAGCTTTTTCAATGTCCAGCAACACCATGCCTGTGGATTTGTTTAGATTGAGATGTTCAACAATATCTCTAGCTAGCTGCTGGACAGTGGAGTGGAATTTCTGAAAACCAAATTTTTCAGGGATTAGAAGGAACTCAGGAAATTTGAAGAGGGGGTTCAAAATTAGAGTCTCAAAAAGTTTGGCTAAGCTGGAAAGAAGGCTCATAGGCCGGTAATTAGAGGGAACAGTTTCGTCTTTACCAAATTTCTTTATAAGAATGACTTTAGCTAGTTTCCATCATGAAGGAAAGAAGCCCAGTTGAAAGCAACCCCTTTGTACTGTGTTTCTTATTAGTGCATAAAGTTTTAATAAATAAATAAACAGTTTGGTAAGTAAAACTTTTTTTGCGATAAGTTTTTGATTAGAGAATTATCTATACCGTCAATACCCGAAGCCTTGCGAGTTTTCAAATCCTTCAAAAGTTTGCGAATTTCTTTATGTCTAACTGGATTTTTATATTATTATAAAATGTTGTAAATGTTTTTTACCATTTGTTACTGAAATGTTTAAAAATATAATTGATATGTATATTAAAATGAATACAGATATACTAATAATAATTTATTCACTCAGACAACTTTAGGTTATTCACAAAAGAAGTTTAAAAACTATTTTAGTAAGAAAAGAATAAACCACAATAAAATATGAAATAATTTACAAAAACTAAATTTCGTTAACTTCTGCCAGCGGCATCGCCTGTGTGAATATAAGAAATTATCCTAAAGAATGATATTATATTACTTTTATTATATTAGTGTGACAATGAACCTTAAAGGAGAAGGGAACGACTCCATAGATTCCTGGGCCCAGGTGTTAACTGAATCAAACTAGCCTTATTTGTAAGAGGATATAATAACAAGGCCTCACTGAAAATTTGGTGAAATTTGGCTATCCAGGAACCGAGTTATATGAATTATAGTAAAAGTGAGGTATATATTATAATATTGTAGTCTTTTATGTTATTTACGAAATACTTTGAATGGCTTCGGTTGTGTAATGGTTTTATGTATGGAGCGTGTGACGTGTCGAACATCTGACACGTTTGGCTCTCCCGCGCTCTGGTCAGTCGCTACAGTCGAAGACAAGATTCTACATCCAATATCCTGTACTTTAATTATATACTTGATAATCAAAGATCCTGTAACCTAGAAACAGTAGGCACCAACCTTTTAAAAACTAAAAAAGGGATAAGAAGAAATAAAATAAAACACCAATATATGTATAAAACATGTATTTATTATTCATCTTCAATAATTATAAGAATATCATCTAAAAATTGTGCAGGAGGTACGATATTTTCTTTGTATATTGATTTAATATATTATGCTTTCTAATAAAAAGACAACTAACAGACATGACGCCAACATGGCTTGATAGGCTAAAAGCACGATTTGAATAGGTAAAAAAATGGGTTAAAAAAAACGTAAACTAAAAACTTACAGGCTGAGATGCACGCCACTGACGAATAACTGATAAAATCGCGTCATCTTCCAAGACTCTTCTACCAATTGAGTTACTGCGACCAGTCGCAATTGTACAATTTACACAGCGATCTATGTCGTCAATATCCAATCGGTAGGCGTAAATAGTTGTCCAAAATAGAGAGCCAGGTAATTTAGAGTAGCAAGATCCGTCAAATAGTTCGTTATAAAGTGCAAAGCCGAGGTCGTGGGGTTAAACAATAAAAGAAGGAAAATACGTGCGCACTCAGAACGAAAGAAAACAAACGAGTGCATCTGTCAGTCAGTGACTGACGGATGTCAGGCACAAGTGTTGCCAGAAGAAAAAAATTCACTATGAATCTATTCAATCGATTCCACGAAAGCTTGATATGCACTTGTCACTCGATTTTCATACATATTCTCATATTTTACCGATTTATTCATAATCGATTAGTAGTCATTCAGGAATTATTCAATCGATTATTTACTTTCATTAACTTAATTTAAGTTTTCTCGCTTCCTGGGTAGAAACATGGTACCATACTTTGTGATTTCCTTTAGAAAAATATAACGGTTTTTTTAATTCACATTTCAACTAGTTAACTGCTGGGCCCAGAAGTCCCCTTCTCCTTTGACAATTTTTTTTTAGTAAATTTTTAGTGAAATAAAATGACATCATTTTAAAAGAGAACCATAAAGTTGTATTGTGTTTGTTTCTTTAAAGAAAAGACAAAACAACTAGATAACGTGAACAGTCTCCATTCCATAAAATTTATCGCAGGTGAACGTTATAGGTACATTTGTTACAAAGATATTTACGAGCTTGTACCTGATGGTTGGTGTTATCTGCGATCAAGCTGATTTCCCAGGAGGACCTTAAGTTTTCCCAGCTCGTTATACTACATTTAGAAGATGTACATTCACTCCCGTGATTGATATTATCGTTGTGGGCACATTATGGGCTGTGGAAGTTTATATTTAATGGTCTACTGTTTGGGTTTGTTTATGAATGGTCGTGGAATCTCGGTATCAAGCTTAAAAACATTTAAGTTTGATGCCAACTTGAAACTGATTTACGTCCGTCACCACATAATCTCAGATCCAGTTGAAAACCAGCGTCAGGCACTAGTCGTCCGGGCTGTGGTATTATTTGAAAGAGTTATTGCGACCCTGAAATTCGAAGGGCAACTGAAAGAACACAGGTGGGTTTTAGTCAGTAGAAGTCTGACTCATCCCCTCCCCTACCCAGATATTTTAAGATTTCGCGCCTAAAAGTAGGTAATAGTGATCTGGCATTAATGCTGAATTGGACTTATTTTGGCACAGCCATGAGGCACACTATTTTTGTTTCACGTGTGAGGGAACGAAGGTCCTCACGCCCTAGCCGCCGTAATTCCGACCTCGACTACCAGCCACGGTAAACGCGGGCTTGCGGATGGCGAGCACTGGGTAGCTCGCCGTCCGGCTGTTTGGTAATTAACCGGACCGAGCCCAGTCGTCAACAGCGCGTAGTTATTAACCGATTTATTTTTCTGTTTATTACTATATTTTTTTTTTTTTTTTGTATTTACTTTACTGTGAAATAATATTTTTTAAAGAAAAGAATACGTTAAATTCTTTCTATTCTTTAAATAACAGTTTAACCATATGCACAGTTACGCGGATTTAACCACAAACTACCACCATGCATGTTCATATAATTGATGATACACGTTTCCACAGCTGTATTAGCAAACTAACCTGTGTTGCAAAACTCGGATGAGACTGAAAGAAGAGGGCACACACCACCACAGTTATGTAGATTTAAATAATATTTTAATTAAACTATTTTACATCAAATAAATTCATAATCATCACTATCATTTCATCTGAAAGACGTCCACTGTTGGACATAGGCTTCTCCTTACTTTCGCCACAACGACCGGTCCTTTGCGTCTCGCATCCATCGGATTCCCGACCCTTACCAGGTCATCGGTTCACCTTGTGGACCCTCCAACACAGTGTCTTCCGGTACACGCTCGCCACTCCAGAACCTTCGGCCCCATTGACCATCCGTTTCGCGGGCAATCTACACTGCCCACTGCCAATAAAGTTTGGTGATTCTTCGGGTTATGTCTGCAACCTTGGTCGCTCACAATGGGCCTCATCAGAAGGCTTAAAGTCACCCAAAGGGTTATGGAGGGCAGGTACTACAAGTTTCCTTACGTGATCAAATCAGGAGAAAGATTTTGCATTTAAAATATTATCAGGTAGATGTAACTAAAACCATTTTCTTATCTGTGAAGTAAATGGCCATTAAAACACTGTTTTACTTTAAGACGTTTGTAAATAACTCTTCCATTCTCGGAATCCGGAACACAAAGTAATGGCAATTACACAAAAAAGAATTGCCCGCCAAAGAGTACGACACTCGACCGGCAAAAAGGAGAGTAGAAAAACGCTCGTTAACGAACAACTCGCTAATTTGAAGAACAATTGCGTTCCGGGGTGCCTTCACATCCTACGTGGATTGCAAATGTGCGCTGCGGAAAATCTGACTCGAATACACCCGGCGTGTATTGTTTGCTTCACTTTGTGGGATGATGTTTTCTGGAAATCTATCAGTTGTACATTTTTTCTATTGTTTTGTGGGTTAAGTTTTGCATTTTTTTTAATGATATAAACTAGGATCCCGCCTGATGGTAAACAGTGATGCAATCATTAATGGTGTAATTATCATTTGCGATGCACTAGTTTATTAAGAGCCTATTCACTCTAGCCTTAAAGACACCTAAATTATAATCAGACGGGAAGACCACAGCCGGCAAATTGTTCCAGTCCTTCGATGTACGCGGTATAAACGACGAGCCAAAACGCTTAGTCCGGACCGTAGAGGTGAACGACGTAAAGATGGATACTCGCCGTACGTCGGGTTGTCCGATGGTAAAAAGGTGATGGCGGAAACAAGTCATGTAATACCTATGAATACTCTCCAAAATACGTCCTGTAAAATACCGAAAGGCAGGCTACCCTATACCTGTGCTCCAGGCTTTGTAGAGTGGTCGTACGCCTCTCCATTAGTAGTAGTAGAGTCCAAAGCTGCTAGATGACATTTTGAAACACCAACCCATATGTGGCTCCAGTACTCCACACACGATCGAACCTGCGCTTTGTGTAACATTAGAAGCTGTCCCGGTGCGAAGTACCATCGGACCGGTGATATCACAGTAAATACATCAAGGCATATGGCACGAGGTTATCAATACGAGTATTTTTCTGTTGTTTATTTTTTTATTTTTTATTATTATTATTTTGATAAGTGATTGCCAAAATAAGCGAGATGATATGTAAGGAGATGCCGGTTTGTTTATCTTTGTTAAGTATAATAGACCGTAGGTTTATGATATCCACGAGTAAGCTAAGAAAAACAAACAATATTTAATTACTCTTTGTAATTTTCCTTTAGATGAAAGAGGAAAATTTTCTTTTACTTTGATCTACACTAAAACGTATTAAAGCCAAGCTCAAAAACATCGTTAAACGAGAGAAATTTATACATTTTAGGCTTCCTATACCTGCTAATGTTGATGTACCTATTATTATGAAAAATGAATTTATCCTTAAATTGTTAACTTCAAAGTTAACAATTCAAGTGTTCAAGTGTTGTTTTAATTGTTCTTCCAAGTGACTAGTGAGGCCCTTCTATCCAACTAATATCTTGGCTTTAGTTTTTGGTACATTGTATGTATCTACTGTTTTCTGAATGGTAGGTATACCTTCTTGTGGCAGTAGGCAGGGACCATTGCTCGCAGTACAGATGCTTGTTGCGGCCGAAAGGTTCTGGAGTAGCGACCGCGTACAAGAAGACGCAGTGTTGGAAGTTCTAACACAAGGTGGACCGATGACCTGGTGGGGGTCACAGGAATCCGATGTATGCGAAACACACAGGGCCGTTCATTGTGGCGACACTTGGGAGAGGCCTATGTCCAACAGTGGACGGTAACATCATCATTTTGGCTAAAATGATGATGATGATACCTTATTTTTGGATTGCCAATTATACAGGAGATCACGAGGTACAATACGATCAACGTCTCATCGTCGACGACGGCTGGCGTTGAAAATCAGCGCTGTGACTCTGTCTTACACGAGCTCCAGCATTTTGCTAAGTGCTGGCCGTTTTGCGCGGATGTGACGCATATATCACTACTTATTATATAGAGTCGTTATTGTTATTTGTTTTATTTTTTAAGGTATGCGCCATGTTTGTCGTAAATAAACTCCTTTTCTGACTTTCTTTTTTGGTAACCCTCGTGACCTCCTGTGATTTTACAACGTATCTATCAATATGGATTAGATAACTCGGACTATATTGTGTTTGGATCGGATAATGCATGGTGTGAAACCATTTATTTTTAGGGTTCAAAAGGAAAAAATGTAACCCTTATAGGATCACTTTGTTGTCCGTCCGTCTGTCTGTCTGTCTGTCTGTTAAGATCCTTTATCTCGGAAACGCGTGGAGGTATCGAGTTGAAATTAAAACCATACACTAAAATCTGCGACCCTTGAAGCTGTGAAAAAATCAAACTAATAAGTTAACGAAAAAAAAGATATGACCGTTTATGTTGCAAAAAACGTGCATTTTGACACTCTCAAAGTAATCAAAATTCATAAGGTACTTCCCGTTGACCCAGAATCCTGAAATTTGGCATAAAGCAAGTTCATATAGTATAATATAGGAATCAATCTGAAAACAGAAAATTGGTTGTTACGTCACAAAAAAAAACTTTTTTTGCGATTCGAAAAATCTTCGAGACTCCATTCGGGAATTGAACTATTCAAATATGTAGGTAAGTTTGTACGGAACCCTCAGTGCACGAGTTCGACTCGCACTAGCCCAGTTTTTTGAAAATTAAACTAACATTTATTCTGCCTACAGGTAATGAATTCCGATCTTACAAGCTATTTTGATATTTTTAGTGGCTTTTTTGTTTTGTCTTGAACCGTGTCTGCATTTGTACCGCATTCCGAATCAAACTCTTGACCCAGCCGCCTAACGATAGCTTCCAAAGATGTTGATAGAGGCTAGTGGCTATTGAGCTATTGACTCACGAGACTATCTTTACAATAATCACTGACTCCACTATTCTGGTGATTGTTAACCTTATAAGAATATTCAGAAAAAATTTTGGGCTTTCATACTCAAAGGATCAAATCGGAATCTTGTCTCAGTCAGTTTTTTATTTCGCAAGGGTTCTAGCCTCTAAGCTAAACCGCTGAAGCTACATTTTTTTAATAATAATAATATTCCACAACTATCACACAACGCCGTCTAGCCCCAAGCTAAGCACAGCTTGTGTTATGAGTACTAGACCACTGATAGACATAATTAAATATTTCTAAATACACACATATTATAGATAAATTACACCCAGACAAAGAACAAATGATCATGCTCGTCACACAAATATTTGTCCTGGGTGGGAATCGAGCCCACGACCTCCCGCATAGCAGTCAGAGCCACTAACCACGAGACCAGCCAAAATCTGCGCTATTTTTATACCACCAATAATTCCTGTGAAAGTCAATAATCTTGTTCTGTCAACGGTTCATCAATAATAAGTACTGTATAAGTCCATTATGTGCTGTGGAATTGCTCAGAATAGTTACCGTGACTTTGGAACACGAAGGGCTACTGAAGGAACTCAGGTGGGTTTTAGTCAGTAAAAGTCTGTTACTTACTCCCTCTTCCTCCACATCTCATCGAAAGATGATTTCCAACCACAATAACTAAACAGATAGACACAGACACACACTAGAGACTTAAATATATAGGATTTTTATTTGACATGTATTAATATTGTTTGACACGTATTGATTTGAATTAATGACACGATAGAATGTTTTTTTTTTTAATTTTTAATTTGTGTTATTTTTGAAATATTTGCATGCCATTATCCAAGGCAAACATGACCATCTATTTTGAATGATAAAATCTGTTGCATGCTAACAATTTATTTTGTGACGTATGTACGGTACTCATGTTTGAACAAATAAACGATTATCTTATCTTATCTAAAAAAAAGCCTAGTTGGTTCTATAAGAGCGCTATCAGAGACGAAAATTAAAATTCCGTGTGCACTGGTAATTAACCTTAAAAAACATCAATCACTTATCACAGATAAAAGGCTAAAGATTGCATGGGGTCTTGTTCAATCATTATCCTATTTTACGCGCAAAAAATTTCAAATATTATCATAAATCGTTTAAAATAATATGGCTATCGGATAATAAAAGATCCGTAAGTAAGTCGTGTTGTACATACTATATCTTATATTACCAGCTTTGACTAATCATCTACGTGCTTGATTTTGCAATTGTGTTTAATGATTGATATGTTATCTATATTACATAAAAGAAGAAACTGACTGACTGACATATCAACGCACAGCCCAAACTACTGGGACTAGGAAATTGAAATGTTGTCCAAAGCTTCTATTTATGACGTAAAAGTGCAGAAAGAAATTCAACTTTTAAGGGGGTGAAAACGGGCGATCGGCGGCAGCGATCTCTCGCGCCGGGACTTGGTACAGGCCATGGTCCGGAGCGAGGAGGAGTGGCAGGCGGTTGCCTCCTTCTGCGAAGCAGTAATGCTAGCAAAGGAGGCGGCCGATCGCGTGAGGCAACGGTTCTCACGCCTCAACCGCCGCCGGGATTCCGATCCCGATTTCCGGCCACCGTAGGCGCGGGCTTGCGGACGGCGAGCAATGGATGGCTCGCCGTCCGATCGTCCGGTGACTGTCCGGACCGAGCCCAAGTTGTCGACGGCGCGTAGTGTTCCACGCGCGCCTCAAGGAGATGTCAGCAACCGTAGGGGCCCAGCAGGGTCGAGGCCTACTAGGGCCATGGGTGATGCGAAAGTGACCCCCGGGGCCCTGGAAAAAATGGCAAAGAAGGAACAGGAGTGGGTTTTTAGTCAGTAAAAGTCTGACACTATCTCTCGCTCCCCCCAAGAGCGGCGGATGTCATTAGATGATTTTCCCACCCGAAAAAAAAAAAGGGGGTGAAAACAGGAACTTCGTTTGAATGCAAAATCTTATTCTATGTGTCGCACAATAGCAACTTAAGTAAAAATAAAGTTTATCATTATTTGTTTTTAGAATGGGGTAGCCCCTACCCCATTAGAACAATTAAGGAAGATTTATAATAATTGGTGAAGCGTCAATGCCTTTTCTTAAGGTATATGTATTTTTAGAGAATAAATAATATAAATTAGTTATCTTTCCCGCATTCTCTAAGTTAATTGAGTCTCTGTTGACGATTTCCTTCACCAATATCTACGACCGCAACGCCCACTGGTGACGTATCGAATGCTTTCTTGAGACGCTCGCTAAAGACCGCTAGATGGCGTCTAACCCGCTAACAAATCAGTTGTGTCCGCTACGCAAATCGACATTGCGTCGAATAAAAACCGCTCCGCTGTAAAAATCCCATATCTGTTGAAAACCTGAGAATTCTCCTGTAATAAGTGTATCTGCTACTGTGAGACATTAAGACCATAAAGTGCAGTGTTGGTTTCACGAGTTCTGACCAGCCCACCGGTGGATGGATGAAGATTTAGCTCGCCGGCCGGCAGCTCACAGACAGACCACGCGTCCGTGGATGAAGCGCTTTCCTGACGACGAGTTGGGGTCACTGGATTAGCAAGGTACGTGGGTTATAAGTTGCTATCGTTGTTGTAGAGGTAGGTGCATCCGGGAATCGTCAGCAGGGATTTAATTTTGTGTAATACAACCATAATTTCACCGCCATATTGGTAGTCTTAAAACACCAACCATTCAGGTGATTGCTATTTACACGCCTTCACCATAA
Organism: Mythimna impura; assembly: GCA_905147345.3. Lineage (NCBI taxonomy): Eukaryota > Metazoa > Arthropoda > Insecta > Lepidoptera > Noctuidae > Mythimna > Mythimna impura. Next base: position 12,158,240 of record LR990356.1, on the reverse strand, counting down.
TATTTTTGGTCCTTTCGAGCCTGGATAGATAACCAGGTAACCGCTCCCTAGTTAGATTTTTACGTAATATTTGGTGAAAATCATAATAGGTATATATAGGTTATAGATATTTACGTAAACCTTTGGTAAATTATTCTTGCCTATAAACCGCTCTCCGCTTTATCATAAACATAATTGACAATAGATTCTACGTAGGTTTTGGTAAATCTGTCAATATTGTTTCATAGAATTTAATGTGATACGTATTTCACTTTGATAACATATAATAGGAGGTAGTTTCACATCATTTCGGCTTTGTGCGTATTAGTGATTTTTATTCAGATACCGCCATAGAGCGGGAGGATACTTTACGATTGCAAACCGCCTGATAAGTTTACCCGCGCATATTTTTAGATATTGCTCTTGATATTAACTTAACAAAATGACTGAGAAACAATTAAAGCCGGAAGATTTACTGACTATCCTTCATGAGAAGAAAGGATTGTTATTCAAACGCCTTAATCGATTATATGAATTATCGAAAAATATTTCGTCGTTCGATACGAGAAATAGTGAAAGTTTTATGACTGAATCGGAAACTATTGACGACATTCGTGACAAATTTGAATCTTATGTCGATCAAATTAACCACATAAACATTAATTTGAAACCTGGTTCGAGTCCCGACTATGCTTGTTTAGAATCCTTTGAAGATTTGTTTATTCGCATTAAGCGTATTAGGAATAAAATCGACAGTAGTCAATCTCAGTTATCTCAATGTAGTAATTCGAAAACGCCTTTTGAACCACTAAAGATAAAGCTGCCTCCGATTGCATTGCCATCTTTCGACGGGAAACCTGAGAATTGGCCTGTTTTCTATGAGTCGTTCAAGTCGAATATTCATGACAATGATCAGCTGACTGACTCGCAGCGTGTGCAGTATTTAGTAGGTAGACTTACACATAACGCGTTAAGGATTACAGCCGGTATTGTGCCTACGGCTGATACCTATCATTTTCTATGGGACAGCTTAGTTAATAAATACCAGGATAAGCGTACATTAGGTATACACTATTTAAATAATATATTAGATTTAAAAAGTTGTTTGTGTAACGCAAATAGTCTCGATTCTTTCATTGAAACATTTAGTGCAAGTATTTCTGCCTTGAAACAACTTGGTATTCCGGATCTTGCGGATTTTATTCTCTTGCATTGCGCTATGAGAAAAATAGATTCACAGACTGGTCAATCGTTTGAACTTTCCGTTCGCGATGTTGAAATACCTACAACTAAATTGTTAATTAGCTTTGTTCAAGATCAGGCTAAGATATTAGGACGCTTGAATTTATCTCATTCGAACGCGAAAAATAATTATAATAAACCTCATAGTCCCGCATCTCGCGAGCCTCGCACGCAAACGAAAGCGTTTGTTGTGAATGTATCGCCTGATCCTACCGCGCCCGCTCCGCCCCGCTCCGTCTGCGCGTATTGTAAAGATAACGCTCATGTTCATTTGTATAAGTGCGCTAAGTTTCAATCCGCGTTGACTCCTAGAACTAGGTTTGAGTTTATTAAATCCGTATATGGTTGCGTAAATTGTCTGAGCACGTCGCACGGTTTGAGTAATTGCAAGTCGACCTTAGTCTGTAACGTATGTAAAAAACGCCATCATACTCTATTACATTTTGAGAAAAATAATAAACAATCGCATGTAGCTGATGTTAAACCGACGAATTGCAATGTAGCCGTCGCGTCCAGCCTGGCTGTGCCGCTGGCCACTGCGCTCCCCGCGTTCCCCCCGCCCCACGCGGCGTCTTGTGGTTCGGGTGACGTTGCTCAAACATGTCCGACCCATAACACGGCCGTATTATTGGCTGCAGATACGAGGGCTAAGTCGGCAGTCTTGTTGTCGACCGCTCAGGTTTATGCGCGCGCTAACAAAATAATTTAATAACTACAGATTGTTGTAGAAAACTCAACTTAGTAATAATTCCTTTGAATAATTCTTTTGTCAAAGGAGTTGGTTCTGTGTCGCGGCCGATAATAGGTTATGTGAATTTAGATATCGAGTCTCGCGTATACCCGCATCAAAAATATACTATTCACGCGTTAGTAGTTGAATGCATTACGGACCAGCTACCTTCGCACCATATTAAGTGGGATTGTCATGTGGACTTCCACTCGCTTCCGCTCGCTGATTTAAGCTGGAATATTCCAGGAGATATTGACATAGTGTTAGGCGCTCAACTGTTTCCGTATATTTATTTGGGGAATAGGGTAGACTTAGGTTCAAATGCGCCACCCGCATTATTGACCACATTCGGGTATGTCCTTATGGGTGATTTTCCGCATAGTAAAGATAATTTGAATTTACCTAGCTCTTCTTTCACAGCATTAGCCCTTAATGATTTATTACAAAAGTTCTGGGAATTGGAAGAAGTTGAAAATAAACGTTTTTTATCTCCTGAGGAAACCGAATGTGAGAATATTTTTTCCTCGACCGTGTCACGTGACGATGCGGGACGTTATACTGTCGCGTTACCCTTTAGTAAGGATCCCAGCGAGTTGGGTAACTCCCGTACCGCCGCGTACCGTCGACTGGTTGCGCTGGAGAGAAAACTCCGCCAATCGCCGACGTTGCGGGAAAATTATAACGCAGTGATTCAAGAGTACATAGATAATGGATACTTAAGTCCAGTCGACGAATCCGCCATTTCGGATGACGGATACTACATCCCTCATCACGCTGTCGTTCGGCCAGACAAGCCGATGCCGCGCGTTGTACTGGATGCGAGTGCCAGGACTCACACCGGTTTATCTTTAAATGATGTACTCCATATTGGTCCAAATTTACAAACAGATTTGTTTCTTCTTTTAATCAATTTTAGATTGCTTCCTATCGCTATAAATTCTGATATAAAGCAGATGTATTTACGAATTTGCGTACCTGTTGAGCAGCGTAAATACCTACGCATTTTGTTTCGATTCAGTGAGAATGATCCTGTGTTGACATTCGCTTTTAACCGCTTACCTTTTGGACTGAAGTCGAGTCCTTACATAGCTATGCGCACTGTGCGACAGCTGGCCTCGGACAGTCCGCATTATCCCGAAGCTGCTAAAGTAGCAGAGACCAGCTTGTATATGGACGATCTGGTCTATTCGGTGAATAACGAAGAGAACGCTATACAGCTATCGCATGATCTCATAAAAATGTTTAAGTCGGGCGATTTTGACCTTGTAAAATGGTGTAGCAATTCGCCCGCGCTTTTAAACAGCCTACCTGATTCACATCGTAAGTCACTCGAGTTTCACGAGGGCAATGATGTGTCCAGGGTTCTAGGTCTTTCATGGGAACCTTCTCAGGATAAGTTCTTCTTCACGTCCGCTCAAGTAGCCGAGAAATGTACTAAGAGAAATATACTCTCGATGGTTGCCCGCTTATTTGATGTTCTCGGTCTAGTCGCTCCCGTGATCTTTTACGCTAAGTTGCTCATCAAAGAGTTATGGCTGAGCAATATCGGTTGGGATGATGTCGCTCCTGATGAAATCGTCAAACGTTTTTCGCTTCTCATGCAGGAGTTTTCCTTGTTGGATTCCTTGCGGATACCACGTCATGTGGGTGTTACCGATGATTGTTGTGTTCGTATAGTCGCATTCGCCGATGCCAGTATGGGTGGGTACGGTTGTGTCATTTACATACACTCTACTAGCCCGTCCGGTGTCGTAGTTCGCTTGCTTTGTGCGAAGTCAAAGGTCTCACCTACCAAAGTCACAACTCTTGCACGTCTGGAGCTGTGCGCAGCCGTGCTCATGTCAAAGTTGGTGAAGACTGTTCGCGATACTTACGCTTCACGTGTTCCTATTGCAGGGATTTACGCATTTTCAGACTCCACGATAGCCTTATCGTGGATTCATTCCTCTCCGCATCGCTGGTCAGTCTTCGTCAGCAATAGAGTAGCTCAATGTCAGGAGAACCTGGGCTCTCAACATTTCTACCATGTAGCAGGTGTTGAGAATCCAAGCGACTGCCTATCTCGTGGTTTACTGCCTTTGCAGTTGGTGTCACATGATCTTTGGTGGAGCGGCCCTTCTTGGCTTCGTTGTGCTCCTGAAGATTGGCCTGTCAAACCGTTCTGTCCCGCTGACTGTGGGGAACTCCCCGAGCATAAGGCAAATGTCTTAACTGTGACCACGCAAGTAGAACTTCCCCTTTTTTGTCAACTTGCGCAGCGCACCTCATCATGGGATAAGCTGTTGCGCATCGTATCTTATGTACTTAAATTCGCTAGACCGAAGGTTCATTGTGAACCCCGGTCGCCGCAGGGATTGTCAGCGGCGGAACGAGTTATGATTCGTGCTGTGCAATCTGTTCATTTCGCAGATGACATTGAGCTCATCATATGTGGTAAATTGTTGCCAAAGAAACTTGGCAGTTTATCTGTCTTTTTAGATGAAGAGGGTATATCACGCATTGGGGGAAGACTTTCAAAGTCATGCCTTCCCTTTGATGCTAAGCATCCTTTTTTACTTCCCAAACATGATCCTGTTGTGGATTTGATAATTCGTCATTACCATGTGATGAATTGTCGCACTGGGCCAGGGCTACTTATGTCTATTTTACGACAGCGATTTTGGATACTAGATGCCAGGACTGTCATTAGGTCCAAGTTGCGACAATGCAACACATGCTTTAGAGTTAATCCGACGCACCCCACTCCAATGATGGCGGACCTTCCTGAATACCGTGTATCGGAATCAAAGGCATTTGTCCATAGTGGAGTGGATTATGCTGGTCCCATACGCATAACTCTCTCTCGTCGCAGAGGTCAACACGCTCAGAAGGCTTACATATGCTTGTTTGTGTGCTTGGTAACCAAGACTGTCCATGTAGAGTTAGTCTCTGAACTTACTACCGACGCCTTTTTAGCCGCGTTTAAACGTTTTATCTCGCGTCGAGGGCCAGTATCCTGTCTTTATTCGGATAACGCTACCAATTTCGTTGGTGCTAAAGCTCAGCTAGATGAACTTTATAATTTCTTAATGAGGTCAAACCTCAATTCGTCTCTTTTAAATGAGTTATCAACTCGCCGCATTAAGTGGAAAATGATTCCACCTCGCTCCCCACATTTTGGCGTTATGTGGGAAGCCAAAGTAAAACCATTAAAAACGCATCTTTATAAAGGGACTGACAATGTCGCTCGCGTTGCAATGGTGAGGACAAGGTTCGGTCATTTTAAACGCTCTGTCACAAAACTATATCCTATTCCAACGCAATAAAATTTCATTTTAACGATACTCGTAGTTTTTTAAGGTTTAGGATTAGTATTCTAAATGATTTTTATTTTCCGCATTTAGTCATAAAGCTTAGACTTTCCGATCATGATCTAGGTTAGTAAATCTTTACAATTTTAACCTTTCCCTTTGAAAGCACTTGCGTCCTTCCAAGGGGGGGAGCATGGTGAAGCGTCAATGCCTTTTCTTAAGGTATATGTATTTTTAGAGAATAAATAATATAAATTAGTTATCTTTCCCGCATTCTCTAAGTTAATTGAGTCTCTGTTGACGATTTCCTTCACCAATATCTACAACCGCAACGCCCACTGGTGACGTATCGAATGCTTTCTTGAGACGCTCGCTAAAGACCGCTAGATGGCGTCTAACCCGCTAACAAATCAGTTGTGTCCGCTACGCAAATCGACATTGCGTCGAATAAAAACCGCTCCGCTGTAAAAATCCCATATCTGTTGAAAACCTGAGAATTCTCCTGTAATAAGTGTATCTGCTACTGTGAGACATTAAGACCATAAAGTGCAGTGTTGGTTTCACGAGTTCTGACCAGCCCACCGGTGGATGGATGAAGATTTAGCTCGCCGGCCGGCAGCTCACAGACAGACCACGCGTCCGTGGATGAAGCGCTTTCCTGACGACGAGTTGGGGTCACTGGATTAGCAAGGTACGTGGGTTATAAGTTGCTATCGTTGTTGTAGAGGTAGGTGCATCCGGGAATCGTCAGCAGGGATTTAATTTTGTGTAATACAACCATAATTTCACCGCCATATTGGTAGTCTTAAAACACCAACCATTCAGGTGATTGCTATTTACACGCCTTCACCAATAATAATAATAATAATAATATATTTATTCAGACTTAAAATTTGGTAAAATAGTTACATAAAATCTTAGGAATAATTAAAAAGGTATGACTATGTTAAGTGCCTGTACTAGGATAAACCTGTATCACAGGCGGTAAAAGCTCTTACACTATGGTATTTAGGACAATAAGATTCATAAAAATATTTAACATTCAAAGTCTAAATAGGGAAAAATTTAATAAAATTATTTATAATATTATAAACCTACAGTTATAGTTTACTTAAACACTAAAAGTCACAATTATGTTATTTCTTATTATAAAACTGTTTCTTGTTCTTTATTCTATAATTACACACACATGAATTTGCGTCAGCAGAATTATGAATTGGGTTAAAGTCGAGGTTACGTTAATACTAAGTAGTTACATTGGACAAATATGTTTAAATATATTGAAAAACGATGGTTTGTAGGTCAGCACTTGGAATTTTGAGTCAGCAGTAAGCGTTACACGGAAGTCTGGCCTTGAGTATGACGCTCTAGGCGCCCTCATAATCGATAGAGTTAATATATCTATATTCCGCTATTTTCCTAGCAGGACACTCAGCGTCTCCCGTTTTATGGTTGGAGGGCTTTTTGAAGCGAGAGCAAGTTGCACATTTCGGTGAGTCCGCTTTTTTTGAGCACTCGGACATCGGGTGTCCTGTCTCACCGCAGTGGCCACACGTTGAATTGACCTCTCTACAGGTTTTTGCTGCATGCCCATACTGCTGGCATTTGTAGCATCTCGTAACCAGGGTGAAGTCCCTGACTGGGCAGGACGTCCAATTTATGAAAATCCTTGATTGGGAAATTAGAGCTCTTCGTATGTTGGCTGGAACTTCAATCACGTAGTTACAAGTCTGCGAATCTTTTTTCCCCGATTTGTGACTTAATTTAACCATGGTCAAAAAGGACTCCATGGGAATCGTTGGAAACTTTTCGGCTACATTCTGTTCGTAAATGCACCTGAAGACTTCAGTTTCAGTCAAAGAGGATGGTACTCCTACAACCACGATCCGGGGTTTGCGCTTGGTTGGTTCGTCGGCGGTAAGGCCGGATGCAGATTGCTGGACTGCGTACTTAATTTTATCCGCGTCATCCTTTGTCTCTGTACTGATAATAACTCCTCCGTTTTTAGTCTTACGGACACCACGTATATGCAGCTTGACTTGATCTGGTCGTATCATCTTTTGCACAAGGACTTTTGTTTCGTCACTGGACTTTAATTTGTTGTTGGGATATATGGCCACGGAGTTTAAATTGGTTGGTCGAACGAAATCATTTGACCCCTTCTTCACCATGTCGGCAAACGAAACAGTACCAGAGTCCTTTATCGTCTTTGTGAGGTCCAAGATGTGGTCCGTCAAGTTGCATTTTTCCATTAGATCTTCATTGAGGATGCGCGCTTGGACTGCTTTCTGCTTTAGCGATTGATATAGGACTGCCATCTGTGAGGTGCCAGATCCTATTTTACGGCACAAGGTTGAAATTTTCAATTTCTGCTCCGAGTTGAGTTTGCCATCCGAGGCAATACAACAAACCTCGTTTAGATGCTGCTCAATAGTCGACATCCATCTTTGTATCTCGGGTGTTGAAACAGCTTCGATTGAAAGATCAGATTGGGCTGGATTTTGCGTCATCGTCTTCGCTGGAGATGCGGAGAGATTCACTCGATCTCTTGAAAAGGGGCTGTTGTCCATTTTATTTATAACTAGTTCACTTATTCTAAGTTTCCAATGTGTTTATTAAACTACACACTAGGCAGAAATTACTGCAAAAAGAAGGTCACTTATATTATTTTATGAAATTAAATATTGCTACTGAGCACGTCTGTATGCTACGAGTGCAGAAAGTGCAATTGATTTAAAGACTGCATGGGGGATTCTTATTTCTTGGGTTAATATACTTGAAAATTGGTACAAATTCTGATCAAAATGAATAATAAAGATGTTTTAAGATAATAAAGATTAGTTTTCCAAAACTACCCTCAAAATACGGTAGGGGTGTTAAAGTTTTTATGAAATTCAAACATTCCCGCGAACGAAGTCGTGAGCAAAGTGCTAGTGTGAGAATTATAGATATTATAACTAAGGTCTTATTAATACGTGAAAATTACGGGACCGAACGTTGCCATGTTTTCCCGCTGAACTCAACATTTTTTGTTTAATTTGTTTTTAGCGTATGCGGCGATTATATTTATTAGCGATTTTAGCAAATATCATTATTGAGTCAAGATAATGATATTTGCTAAAATCGGACATTCCACTTATAACATTAGATATCTGCCAGTGTACGTCCCGTCAAACGGGTAATTGGTCAACTCGTACCGCATACCTACGGCCCATGTGGTACGAGTTGCAGAAAATAAAAATAAATTATATTTTCATTGGTCAACTCGTCCCACGTCACTATCACAATAAAAAAAGGTACAATCAGTAGCAAAAGTGTTAGTGTGGAAATAATAAAGAAATTTACGAATTTGCTATAAAATATTTTATCACCACAAAACTATCATATATAAACCGAAAATATTAAACTATCACAAATTTGACATCAATTAACACACGACGTAATAGAAAACATTAATACATGTAGGATTAACTATAAAAAATATTATAAAATAATAAGCAATCGTCATAAAGATTATAGTCAACATTTATAAAGATATTAATTAACAATTATAAAGATAATAATAATAATGAATAAATTTAAATAAAATAATCAACAATTTCAAAAGTTTTAACAATAATATAATAGAAATGTGTGGTTGTAAGTGAGGCTTTCTAGGATTTATTATTAACTTGTAACTCAAAACTAGAAAAAAATCTTTAGTTTCTATGATAGTCTTATAATTGAATATCACATTTTTTAATGAATTTTACAAATGAACTCTAAAGTTCTTAAGGAATCAATAGTATATATAAGGATAGTATATAAACACTTAAACAATCATAATATAACCAATAGTAGTATTTTTTTATTTTTTTTTTAAACCTATTTACAAAATAAATATAATTTATCATTTAACCAATAGTAAAGTTTTTTTAGGATTTATCATTAACTTGCATAGGTCTGCGTTAAGTTTTTGATGCTGGTAATCTCATAATATAATTTGATGAATGTGAATATTAAGTCGTAAGTATAAAAATTTTAGAACGTCAAAATTCGTGTAATTTCAATTTTTTTTTTTATTCTTGATAGATTCGCGCTTGACCGCTATCTAATCTGATGGAAAGCGACGATGCGGTCGACGATGGAGCGCGCTTACCTAGAAGTAACCACAATTCACTCTTGACTTAAAGATTCCCGGGTTGTAGCCATCAGGAATTAAACACATCTGAAAAAAATACCAATTTTGGTATTTTGACTGTGTTCGCATTCCGCTAATTTATGTTATTAACCGGTAATATCATCTTGTCGTCTAGGTGCAGTTGGTTAATTAATTTGGATTCATTTTATTACATTAAGGGTTTATATGGGGAAAAAAAATTAATAAAAAACCGCGGTTTTCGTAAAAAGGCGTATTTTGACTTTTAATTTATAAGATCTATGTCAAGGACTTAGACCGACAGTGGGCGACCGATAGTGGATGAGTGATAAACTAGCACGATTGACGTTCGATACCTATGATTTGGTCAGAACCAAAAAAAAAAAATTTATGGGTGTTATTTTTGTTTATTCAAATTAGCTTACGACTGGTATTTTCGACTAAAGAAAGAAAAGAAAGAAAACATGTTTATTCTGCCTGAATAGACGCACAATTCGTTTCAAAAATACAAAAAACCAAGTTCCCTGACAGGCCATGTGTGTATCGGGCATAACTGTGTTGCACCACTAGTACCATAGACAACACAGCTGTCTAGGTTATCTGTTGCATTTTGACGCCGGCCTCAACAGTGACAAACATAAACAATAAATAAACCAAAAAATAAAAGAAAATATCATAATTTTAAAACAATAAAAACTATTAATCAAAGTTGTGCGTCGCATCTTAGCAAGAATAGGCCGTTGCTCAGCATATACCGTGACGCTAGGCAAATCTAGCCATCTACGGTGCTGGTTTTCAGCAACCACCGTTCGAGTGACAATTTTGGCGTCCCCTCCGAGAGTAAATATAAATCCAAGGCAGGTTAGTACATATTATTACATATACACATACCTTTTACATCAATATATATCAATTTATATCATCATACATACATTATTATACATTACTAATCAAGAAAAACAACATTACAAACACTAGACAATACTAAATTTTTAACTATTATTACACAAATATACGACATTTATCACATTCCTATAATTACAAAAATAAACCGAAACTGGATGACCCACTCACAAATTATTTTTCTTACAGATATCATTTTATGGTAGATACAACAAACCGAAAATTGTACCATATTATGGGGAGGTGGCCTGATGACGACCACTCGCATAAGACGACCTGGCAAGAGCAAACCAGAAACGCTGAAAATATCCTCCTTTAGTAAATTTATGTGTTACATTGAAATAATTATGAAAGACAAACTATTAAAAATTTATGAATATAATGTGTTCACAATATGAGAAGAGGTGTAAGTGTATACTAATTGCACCAAAGCGATGCCGAGAGGCCAAATGGATTGCTTCAAACAACTGTTTGAAATAATGTATCAAGTAGCGTTCAAAGTCTCATGACCCCCAAAATTCTTATCTCGCCAAGAAGACTGTGACCAAAGAGGGTAGGATCAAAACGGAGACCATGACCACTATGGAAGACCATATCCATTGCCTGAAGTCCATGACCGAAGAGGTAACGTCTAAAAATAATTAATATAGTCAAATTGTAATGATTCAAGTTATGTGGATAGTTGAATGTGCATGAAATATTTTTTTAAAATGTCAATGAAATGTTTTTTTGTCTTCAGGACTCTTACAGGTGGAGGAATGACATTCCAACAATGTGTAGCCATATATCTAAAACTACCCCTGAATGCTGCTGTTCTGTGATGTGGGGTACAAAGAGGGTATGTGAAGGAACGTGGATCATATTTGCTGTGTCTCCAACGTAGTTTGTCAAATAGTTATTTTGGTTTCTGTGTATTAACAATTCCAAAAAGTAAACCAGCCAAATGCAACTTTCTCCTTGCTGCCATTTTCAGGATGTTATTGTCATTGATATATGGAGTCACGTGACTCCTATGTGGTACATTTACACAAAACCTTACACATGCATTCTGAATACGTTGAATCAGCTTTTCAGTTCTGGCTAACAGACAAGGTCCATACACCGTGTCACAATAGTTTAGACGTGATAAAATTAGGCTGTCAACCAGTTGCTTACGAAGATCAACACTCAGATGGGCTCTAATTTTATAAAGTAGCTTTAACCTATAAAAGCAGTTCCGCATGGCATTACTGATGTGCTTCTCGAATCTCAGTTCCGGGTCCATAGTCAAACCCAGATTGCATGCCAATTCTACCCTGTCTATTTTATTCCCCTTGATAAAAATTTCTGGATTGGCTGACAGTATTGCATTGATCATTTTCCTACTTCCTAAAACCATGAATTTAGATTTCAGTGGGTTTAAAACGAGTGAGTTAGCATCCGACCATTCTACCACTCTATTGAGATCTGCATTCATTTTGTCCACTGCTTCTTTTAGATCTGCTGGTTTAAAACAAGTATATAACTGTATGTCATCGGCATACATGTGATACATGCAGTGTTGGAATGAATCAACAATATCTGCACTGTAGAGAATATACAAAAGGGGCCCCAAAATTGAACCCTGGGGCACACCACGTGACACATGCCGAGGATAGGATGAGCTAGTTGATCCATCCTCCCTCTGGACTTCCACGAGCTGTGACCTATTCTGTAAGTAGCTTCTGAACCACTCTATTGTTTCCGTAGAAAAACCATAGTACGCTAACTTGGAAAGTAATAGAGTGGTGTTAATTGCATCGAAGGCACGCGAAAAATCAAGAAGAGCAAGTATGGTTCCCTCCCCTCGGTCACGTGCTTCCAAGATGTTTCCTACTACATCCGAAAGGGCTGTGGCCGTCCCACGACCTTTCCTAAAACCAGACTGAAGGTCAGGTAGCATGTCATTAGCTTCAAGATACTCCAGCATTTGGTTGTAGACTACCCTCTCCAAGACTTTGGATAAACATGGAAGAATGCTTACTGGTCGTAGGTCTTTAACAGTACCTGGATTGCTGGTTTTAGGTAACGGACGCACTATAGCACATTTCCATGAGTCAGGGAAAGAGTTGGTATCAATAGACTTATTTACTATTGTTGTGATAGCATGGAGGGTGGTTGGTAATGTGAGCATTATCATATCTAGACTCAACCCATCTATTCCCTTAGCATTTGACCCCAAACTCTTGATAATTTTAGAAACTTCAGCCTCATTTACATTTTGCAGCTTAAAAAGAGTGTTCCCATACCGATTCGAGTCAAAATATGTCACTTGTGATGTTGACAGTATGTTCTGACCAGGCACATCAAGAAATGCCCTGTTAATTTCATCGGGGTCGTTAAATTGTTCAGGGAGCATACCATCACTATGATCTGCAAGCACATCGGACTTGAGATTTTTCCATAGTTTTTTTGGGTTTTTCAACTGATTATTAATGTGCCCGTCAAAGTACACCTTCTTTTCCTGCATCAGTGCAGCACAAGTTTGTTTTTTTAAGTCTAAATAATATTGTTTGGAAGAGTCTTGTTTGTTCTTATTATAGTTATTTTTTGCCTCATTTCTTAACTTAATCATTAATTTAATATTATCTGTTATCCACGGTGTGGGACGATCTCTGACTATCTTATTTTTTATGGGTGCATGTAAGTCAAATAATTGGTTAATATGGAAGTTGAAAAAATCTACCATGCTATCTACATCTGGCAGTGAGCTTATTTCCATCCAGGGCATTGATTCTAAATCTGCTGCAAAGTAGTTTTCTAAAATATCCCTTAAAGGGCGATATGTAACCAGCCTAGGCTTGCTCTTTACCTTCTTCACCACAGTATCACACACTATAAACGAGTGATGGCCAAGTTCACTGACGTGATTGACCTGTACATTGCGTACGCCTATATCAGTACAGATGACATCTATCAGGGTACTACTATCACCTACAAAATGGGTTGGCGACAGAACCACCTGATTTAGACTGGAATAATTCAAGAATTCCATTAATTCCTTAGTTTTACCACTAGTTGTATCCAGTAAATTGACATTGAAGTCCCCCAATAGTACCAAATGATCGTACGGTGCCAAAGCGCTAATACTGTCAGTTATCCCATCCAAAAGAACCATGGTGGCCTATATGCTGTGCCAATCAACAACTTTTTGCCATTGATAGTTAGGCTTAACCACATCTGTTCAACACCGGAACTTTCAGAGTGCGGTCGTACGCGCGCCCTTACTCCTGTTTTAATATAAAAAGCTACGCCCCCACCCCTACCCCCGCGCATAGACGCAGGGCGTGGCACATGTTTCAGCCTATATCCCGGGACCTTAGGCGCGCGGCCTTCCTCCGCAGATCTCAGCCATGTCTCGTTAATTGCCATGATATCTACCGAGTATTGTGACATGGCAATCAAGAACTCATCCTGATTAGTTGCCAGTGAGCCAGCATTAAACAAACCAAACCTTAATAATTTTGATTTAGTCATTTTACAGAAAAAAAGTATATATATAAGGTCAAGTCGTAACAATATGTATGTTTCAAATTTATATAAATATGTCCTGTATTCTCAGTGTTTGCAAATATAATATATTTTTGTTTTATTACAGCGAAATACTCACTTACATAAGCCCACCTCCCCATATCATGATAGATGCGACGCACAGACTCGATAAACCAAAAACTTACACTAATAGAGCTAACATTAAATACTATATTAAAATGAACAGCAACAAACAATCGATTATTATTTATTTGTGACTGAAAACGGTCCAATAAACTTCTCGATGTCATCCACAGATGAAATCCTGATGGTGGGTTCTCCGGGCTTGCTACGGACCAAAACGCGACCACGCTTCGACCAAACGAAGCGCCAGCCGTGCACCCCCGCAGCAGCCTTTGTATGGCGAAATAATTGTTGGTTCTGCCTGGTCAGCCGCTCATTAACATAAAAGCGAACCGGCTTTCCTGCGAGACCGAGATTCTCTGTTGTGGCGCCTCTCCGCACGCGAGCACCATTAATTAAGGCGTCACGCTGGTCACGTCGAGCCAGGCGAACTATGATGGGACGAGGGTGGGACTCTGTTGACGCTGAAGGGCTGGTCGCATTTATGTGTCTGCCACCCGCTCGCTCTGCGCACACAACATCCCGATCCTCCAAAGAGACTCCCAGCTTCGCGGCAATAAGCTGGAGGAGATGCGTGGGGTTCTCTCCTTGGGCCTCAGGTACGTTCGCGACGACTACGTCATTACCCATGAGTTCCTGATCCCTATCGTTCAGGTCCCGTTTCAGCTGCTCCACAATACTCCCCACTACACCCGAATCTGCTGACGAAACACAACTCTCAGACTGTCGTTTCTCGAGTATCTCCAACCTTGACTCGATCCCGTCCATGCGAACGTGGCACGATTCATTGGACGCCTTCAATTCAGCCACATCTCTACGAAGCTCCAAGACCTCAAACCTCAAGGTGCGTAGTTCCTCCACCACCAATTTCAACGCAGAGCTCACATCCTGCGGGAACTCGTGAAGTGACTCTGCCGCTGACGGAGGCGACGCCGGATGACCCAGTTGTACTGCACCCACAGGTGTCACAGGTGTCGTCGCTGGAATCGGTGGCGGCGTTGACAAAAGCACATCCGCTGACTCCTCATTTTGCAACTCAGCGACCAACCCCCGCACTGGTGTCTCGGCCTTATTGTCCCGGCGGACATTTTTCTTGCACTCAGGGCACTGCCCTATGGTGGCTGCGGGACCTTTCGCAGGGAGGCCGACACACGCACGGTGATACACACTGCCACATTTCGTGCACTTTGTGGAGTCGCTTGCCGACACAAACTTGCCGCATCCACCACACTTTGCCGGCATTGTTTAGGTTCAGTGAACTTTGGGTAAACAAACAAAACAAAGGAACTGTCAAAGCAAAATGTTGACAAAAATTATTAAAAGTGCTTGAGGGTATGTAAATATTTTTTACTGATGATCAGCTGTTCATTTACACTACATATAAACACGTTAGGGGCAAATACGGAATTTCACCACACTTTATGTGATGTACAATGTTGCTACGCACTCTAATAAAAACTTTTTAATCACTTTATCGTTGTATTTTTATTTTTAAACCGTAATTAGTAAGACACCAATACCATCAGAACAGACGTCAAAACGTCACCTCTACTCGTCTACCTCTACGTCCCCGACTAGCCTCAAATAAAAACTTTGATGATAAACAACGATTTTATAATTTTAATGAATAGTTTGGAATCAGCTGCTTGGAAATCTTTCGTCAAATTCGTCAAAAATAACTTAGGAAATGAAAATGCAGAAAATTACGTGGAATTAGCTCTCTAGATAAAGTTAAAAGTGTTAGCTGTAACATGAGCATAAAAGTATACAGCCATTTGGACATGTTCCTTTAAAATCTTGGTACCAACAGCAAGTGTACCATTCTTATTAATTTCGGATAACACATGAACTTGTGTGGTTGCTTGTAAAGTGAAACAAAAAAAAATAGTTACTGACTTTTCTAACGGACATCAAAAAAGAGGAAGTTCTTAATTCGTCAGATTTTTTTAATGTGAAATAATCTAAGAACATAACGAAACTAAAAAAAATAATTACTATTATTATATAAGGATAAGGTTTATAGTTCCATACAAAAATAAACGTTGGACGAGTTGACCAATGAAAATATAATTTATTTTTATTTTAAAAACTCGTACCGTATGGGCCGTAGGTATGCGGTACGAGTTGACGAATTATTCCGTCAAACAGACAGAGAGATAAAAACTAAAAAAAAAAATGTATCGATTAACCCTTATAATCTATCTATCTGCCAGTGAAAGGCCCGTCAAAATCAGTTGAGCTGTTTCAGAGATTAATCGGAATAAACATGCATACAGAAAGATAGACCGACAGAAAAAAATATTGTAAGTATCGTTTTTACTTTCATATGCAATTAGTAATAAAAACTTCTATTTTCACGATTAGAAGGTTTGTTATTAAACTACTAAATCGGCTAAAGGCAAGATGAAGATGAATAACTAACTGGAAGTGCATAAAAGAAAATGTATCGCTATACTGCTTGTCTATAGGTGTCTCCACTTGTAGCGATATATTCTATGCCACCACATAAAAACTAGAACCAACAACCAAGGTTGCCGACATAGCACGAACAATCGCCAAACGTAAGTGGCAGTGGGCAGGGCACATTGTTCGCAGAACAGATGGCCGTTGGGGCCGAAAGCTTCTGGAGTGGCGACCGCGTACTGGAAGACGCAGTGTTGGAAGGCCTCCTACAAGGTGGACCGATGACCTGGTAAGGGTTGCGGGAATCCGACGGATGCGAGACGCACGAGACCGTTCATTGTGGCGACATTTGGGGCGGCCTATGTCCAACAGTGGACGTCTTTCGGCCGATATGATATCATAAATACTAAAATTTCCATATTCTGCACCGCGATATCAGAGTTCTCCACATGATTAGAACATTATTATACAACAGTTCGAAATCAACTATTAGGCAGTTGCCAGATGCTCAGACTAGATACGACATCAGTCTGGTCGAAGGATCCTCCCTTTTTAACTGAAGTATGTGGGATTTTACACCCTGTTCCACGTATATATTTCTAAAAATTCAATATTATGTTTGGCGAACAACATCGCCGATAAATAAAATGCCAAATAGCTTTGTAGCAGAATGTTAGCGGTGTAAAAGTGTCACCCTCGTCATTTTTTAACGCCAGCACGTGAAGAATATCCACCATAAAATTTGCGACTAGTACCAGTATCTACTCTCTATGGAATTTCGTCTATTTTTTGGCTCAAAAATATAAAAAAAAAAACAAGAAAGTGCTGAAAGTAACAAATATAAATAAAAGAACGTCGAGTTGGCTCCCAGTGGGTATCGTAAATTCCTGGTCGTGTAAGATTTCACGATGCATGGTGCATCCTTTGTGCTACTCGGTTTACGGGCCACTCTATTTTTGAGTGACAAATCTGTGCATTAAAACTTTTTTCATCATTGTTTTGGCTTTTGTGTTTTTGTTAGTGAGGTAGCGGTCTCTCAGTTTTTTTCATTGAGGTAAGGGGAGGTAGTTCTAAATTCTGCAGGTTAGGTTAGGTTACATCCGAGGTCGAATTTATTTATTATTTTCAATCATTTTAATAAAAACACTTAACTAATTAAAACTATATATACACTAAAGGCAAAAACTACTAGCTAAAATATGGCGTCATAAAATTCCTCCGCATCGCTGTCGACTGAAAGTGTGCCCAAAAGGCTGGCGGCATTGCCACGTTGTTGGGCAATGCTTAATCTCAGACCGAGGTAAAAGCCAGCCCTTGGGTCACGCGAAGTGTCAACTAAGCGTTTGGATAATTCTTTGAAAAGCTTATGAGCACTCGGACCCCACGGCCCAAGAGTTTCAACCCCAAACGGCTCAAAAATATAACTACCGACGAGGTTGTTATATTTCCGCCACTTGAGGTTCTCCGCAGCCGCAGCGGCAGCACCAGCACAGCACGAAGAGCTAGGAAGATGGGATGGCGCAAGAGTGTCGACACAGGTAGCGTCCCACACTAAAGGCCTACCCATCTTCCACGGAAATAAAGACATACCGTTCGGTCTCTTACCATCGTCGCGTGCCAGGCCATGAGGTTCCAAAACAGCCGGAACGCTGACGGTGACAAGGGCTCGTCGGATGATGTCGTTAATATTCGCGTGCCGTGCTATCCGTCCCGCGCTTCGACTGCATGACAGGCCGTGGTGACCAAGGCTGTTGACAACTTCGCCACAGTGGCAGCGATGAGGAGAACAGCAAGGAGCGCCTAGGCGTGGCGCAACATCCGAGGTTGGGTCAGAGAGACTTTAAAATTTGGGTGATTAACAGTTCACTTAGCAGTGTTGGTAATCTTTGAGAAAGAACCTACCTACTAAGTATATAAAGTTTAGTGTAAGTGTATAATAATTTATTTAATCTAATTTATTTCGCTAATATAATATGCTGAAACAATTTAATTTAATTTAATTCAATAATTTTTCTATGGTCTGAAATAAACGATAAATAAATTAATATACATACTTTGATAGAGGTTTGAGAACGGTAATTTAATTATTAAAAAAAGAATGCGTTGATAGGTAATAAGTACTAACTTAAATGTGATTAAAATACTTCGAATACTTGATTCATTTTGTGTTAGCCTAGATAAAAAAATAACAGAACTGAGAAGTGCAGTTCTTAGAATAATATTAATTTAATATCGTTTGGAAGTGTCAACAGAGGACAACTAGAACATTTAAACGGCCCAACAAATCCCTGAAAAAATTGCTAGACCGTTTAGAGAATCACTTGCGCTAATTGGTAGAGGCGCGCTATGAATCGTGGTGCCGATACAATTTTTGTCTGGCCATTTTTATTGCTAGAGGTTTATTTAAGTAAGCTGAGCGAGTGCATTAAGAAACCACATACCTAATGTAAAGAAATACTAAATGGTATTTTCGTTGTACTTTTTGATCTACCTAACTTTTTGATCTACCAATGTACTTTTTTTATTGTTGATAGGTTCGCGCTTGACCGCTATCTCACCGCAAAGCGACGATGTGCTCGACGATGGAATGCGCTTACCTAGAAGTAACCTATTCACTCTTGATTTAAAGATTCCCAGGTTGTTGCAATTTGTTTTTAATTGGTTATTTTTGTGCCTAGTCGTCTTTAAGCAAAATTAGAAAATCTCATGATTCTATTCATGATTTCATATGTGCCTAATCCAAAAATAATGGATAATTGTGAAAAATCGTATGCATAAAAGTTTAAAAAAGATTTCGATAAGATAAAAGCCTGTAAGAAAAGGGTGTCATTATTGACTATATAAAATCATATGTTTCCAGCAACACGTCTATACGCTCGTTCGTACGACTGCGAACGAGTTTTCACGAAGATGGAACGGCGGGGCCAACAGTTTAGATTAGAAAAGTTCGCGGGCTACGAGCAGACCCGGGACAAATTGCTTTACTAATACAACAGATTTCCGGACTCGTTGCGGCACCAAAATCCGGCAAAAACTATACACATGCGAGTTCGGGTTAAACCTATTGGCTGGGGGTTATGTCTGAAATAACTTCACAGACAGTTTGCTATTATAGCCTTTTTTGTTACTATTTAATTGGAAAGTTGTTGCTCGTTTTCGCAAGGTTTTGTTAATGGGTCTATTGTATGATACATGTCACAGTTATCCAGTTCCATAGTTTTGATTAAAATGCTGTGTTTGTACAAGTAATTTGGGATTATGTGTAAGAACAAATTAATTTATAATGACTCCTAAATAACATTTGACATAATAAACGCACATTCTGAAAATAGTAGGTATGTTCAGAATGGGCGACTGAATCGATTTCAGCTATTTTTAAAATACACAATTTTATTAATATTACATAATTTAAAATAATTATAATAATATAATAATTATATAACATTATTATATTTTTTATTATTTAATAATTTATCTAATTATTTTCATTTTTTTTTGCGTTGGAAGGTCTCCTACAAGGTGGACCGATGGTACGACGACCTTGGTAACGGTTGCGGGAGTCCGATGGAAGCGAGACGCACAGGACCGTTCATTGTGGCGACACTTGGGGGAGGCCTATGTCCAGCAGTGGACGTCTTTCGGCTGAAATGATGATGATGATGATGACATAATTTAAAATGACCTTTTTTGATAAATTCTTTATTGCGTTACTAGCGTATTTGCGTGTACGGGCGTAGATACCAATACCACTACGCTACCAATGTAGTGCATTGATGCCCGTATTATTAGCCTACAATTAGGATAAATAATTAAAAAAAAACACACACTATGCAAGTGCATTTAAGTAAAATGTAAGTGCTCAAGTTTATTTATTTATTTAAACTTCATGTACAGTAGTGGTAAATTGGCGGACTTGATGCAACAAGGCATTCTCTACTAGTCAACCTTTGGGTTAAAAAGGCAACACTGTGGTAGGTGTGCACAATAGATAAATAACAGATATTTCAAGTAGATAAAATAAGTAAGTAGTAGTGGTAGCAAGTTATGATTGTCACTTAATTTTCTAATTGGGGTGTGTATTATACTAGTTAAATGTAATGTAGCTCTGAACAAAACACTGCCGGGACATAAAACGTATTTTAAGTTTGCTTCTGCATTTGGTTCTTAGCCATCCGCATCCTTTCCACTCCAAAAGCCCTGTTTATTGATTCAGTCCAGCTATATGCATGAAAATATTGATGAAAAGTGCTTACTGGTATTTTTTCTTTTACACTATGCTGCAACTCCATGCAGATTAAAAGAAATGTCTCTTCATTTTTTCTTCGACTAGTCTTCTCCCGCGTCTGCTTTCGCGTCCCATAAAAATTGTGTATTTTCAGAAATAAACAGATGACCTTTGTCACTGACTTAGTGTGCTTTTCTATTAGTAAAAGAATATTCGTAATCAGATCAGTACTTCCAAATATTAGTACAAAGGTTTGTTTTCTCCTTTTATGTTACATCTGCTTATTAGACGAATGCTATAAAAATAAGCACTTTAAGTTTCAGATGAATAATCGCGGCGATAAGCCCTCTCTTTGAAAATTGGCGGCGGCCATTCCTGGATACTGTAGGCGCCGGCATGCTGCTGGTGAGCAATGGGTAGTTTGTTGTCCAAGAAAGACTAGGCCTGGGTTCACAGCGCATTGTTTCCTACGTGCGCCTCAGAGAGATGTCAGCAGGAATATAGGGAAACGCTAGGGCCAATATCTATTACGGCTGTGGGATTTTTCTAAAGAGTCATTGTAACCCTAAATCGCAAAGGGCAACTCAAGGGACATGAGTGGGTTTTAGTCAGCAAGTCTGACACTCCCTCTTGCTCCATCCAGAACGGGAGAAGAAGTTATTTGATGATTTCCCACCCTCAAAAAAAAATCCCTAAAAAAATAAGCGAGAGAGTTAAGAAAGAAAAGAGCGATAAGAGTTTATCAATCTTCTATCTATACATTATATAAAATGACTAACTGACATATAACGTAAAATTTGCAGTAAACTTTCTTTTATGATGTAGGCGAGCATCAAGGACTTCAACTTTTAAGGGGGTGAAAAGTGAGAAATTTGTTTGTATGCAAAATTTTATTCCTTGGACCAATATACTTGAAACTTAGCATAAATAGTAACCTCAGTAAATGAAAAAGGTTCCCATAATTCTTTATTCAAAACTACCCCTGTAAAACGATTTAGGGGGTGTCAAAGGTTGTATGGGCGAATATTATTCTTTTGGTTAATAAACTAAAACTTGGCACAAAGTCTAACAAAAATGAATAATAATTAATAGTATCATTATTTGTTTTTCAAAATTACCCTTAAAGTGGGTTTCAGGTGTTTAAGTTTTTATGAAAATATTTTCACGAACAAAGTCGCGGGCAAGGTTTTTTTTTAGGTGGGAAGTCATCTAAAGACATCTCCCGCCCTGGGGCGGGGCGAGAGGGCGTGTCAGACTTTTACCGACTAAAACCCACTCCTGTTCCTTCTTTGCCTTCGTTCCAGGGCCCCGGGGTTCTCTTTCGCATCACCCATGACCCCAGTAGGCTTTGACCCTGCTTGGACCCTACGGTCTGCTGACATCACCTTGAGGCGCGCGTGGAACACTACGCGCCGTCGACGACTTGGGCTCGGTCCGGACGGTCGGACGGCGACCTACCCATTGCTCGCCATCCGCAAGTCGCGCGCAAGGTGCTAGTCCTTTATAATACCTATTAGTTTAGTTAAAGCATGTTTCATAAAACATTCCAGTAATAGTTTACGCGACTTTAAAACTTAGGACATTATAATAGGGGCGATACAGAAAGTGAAAAGGGGATGCAGTCACGTCTCTGACCCCATGTTCCACGGGGAACAGTTGGTCCTGAAGGCACACGTACTATATAACTTGTTCCCCTGGTAACAAACAAGCTATTTTGTTGAAGTTTTTAAGGAAATAATGGTGCTTTATTTACGGTTTCGTATTTTTACGGAGTTTTTAGGTTCGTATTGTACATGACATATATGTTAAGTGGTTGGCCTTGCTATACCTATAGAGACATTTAAGGGAATGATTGCAGATATTTTTAACCAACTTAAAACAGGGAGCAGATGTGTTACTACAGTCTTCTGTCATTTATAAATCGATTTGTAAATACTATGTGTATTTGAAGGGATGTTTTTTTTCTGTTGACCAGTGCCATGCCTACGTCGGATATATCCGACAAACACTCAAATCAAATCTAAAATATTTTTATTTCACATAGACCTACATGGGCACTTATAATACGTCAGAAGCTAGTGCACGGTTCCAAAATGGTCGTTTCCTATGGAGAAGAACCGGCAAGAAACTCCATGGTTACTTTTTTAAAAAAAGTGGTTGTTTACAATATTTTCATATTACAGTATTAATAGATATTATGTAAGAACAGGTTAGACCAGTCAATATTGTACCCACAAGCACAAGAAAAATAATCATATTAAAAAAAAGTGAGTCGTAATAGGAAGTAATCTAAGAATTCGTGGAGTCTACAGTGTTCTCACATTCACATTATAAAAAGAGGCTATATAAAAAAGCAAGAAAAATATGAATAATTACAACTATCAATAAATGAGATGTTAACAAAATAAATTACTAATGAATTTAAGCTAGTTGATGTCCAAATAATTTAAAAAATATAGCAAAAGCAATGTGTTAAAAAAAAGATGTATATATTAAAACAAAGATGGAACAGTTAATAGACACAATAATAAAGAGTTTATTCCCCCAGAGTCTCACATCTACGACCAAATACTTCATCTTGTCAGCTCTTCTGTCACCTATGGGGATTGAAGAGCTAAACGAGATGGATCTCCCAGTCGCAAACATTCGACCTTGGCGAATAAGACACGAAAACAATCTTCGGACCAATTCGACGCAAGCTGTTAAAGGGTTAACTGTTTAAACCTCACAAAACCAGTCTTTCTGGTCAATGTCTCAGCAATTAACGTCATCAGCATCTGCCTTCCTGTAAGAAAGGGTCCACAATATCACTTTGATTGTCAAATCAACCGCCACTGCCGAATATTAGACCCTCGTTGAGCATGCCTGTTATTGAGTGCTGATCGTTTCCTTATTGACCCCTGCACATTTTGGGGTCTGTATTGACCCCTTAGTTATTAAGGCACAGAGATAATGGGAGTTGTGAGCGAATTTACTAGGCATATTGTAATTTTTGATGGAGTGTTGTTTGTATTATTTCTGGTCTCAAGTTGGTGCTTGTTGTATCTACCAATAGTTGTATTAGGTACCTAAAATTGAAACACGGAAGTGTCCACCCTTCATTGTCAGTAAGTTATTTAATCTGAAACCATTTTTTATTTTAAGTTTTTACGATCCCTCCTAAGGTTGTCTGGTAGATATCGCAGACAGCGATGAGACCACCATTGTGCCCATGGATTTAAGTTTATTTATATGTGGTGTTACTTTTCAGGTGTACAATAAAGTTTATTATATTCTATAATCTTTTTCTGGTTGGACCTCATCCCATTTATTTAGTTTCGGCTCTCCTTTTCTTTATTTTCGACCCCAAAATAAATTTTATAATTATTGTACGATCCATATACTGGGTCCTTGGCATCAAAGTGTTTAAGAAATAAAATAGCGAAACATGACACGATCTTAATGGTTCTAATATCAATTTTAATTAGATGATTGTCATAGCACAAAGCCGAGATAAATTGAACATTCATTGTTTTGTTATGGTCACGTGTTTGGATTATAATTTGAATAGGCTTTTCACTTCAATTAAATGAAAAAACTCTCATTTAAAAACCAAGATTCTATTATTTATTTATTTTGCACACCTATAACACAGCGTAGCGCGCTAAGAGCCTTGACTACCTTGTTTTATTTTCTGGATAAACCTTCTTCTCCTTCTTATTTGACTTCTCAAATCCAATTTCTTTGCTCTGGTCATAATAAAAATCTCCGATCTACCAATAATCGTCTTCTACTATGTCCCACACACCGCTCTGGGTTTATCCAGTCCTCCTTCTTTGTCCAGGCGATCTCTCTTTGGAATGCGCTCCCGCTGAACATCAGGATGGCGTCCAGTCGGTTCACTTTTAAGGTCAAAGCACGTTAACACATTCGCAGAAAGTTGGTGTAATCATCACAGCGTTGTTTTGTTGGATTCGTTTTTCATAATCACATTGTTAATTTGTATGTATGAATCTAAGTATATATTTATTATTGTATTTCTTTACCATTAAGCTGCACCTACCATGTTTTGTTTTTGCACCACCCTTAGGTCGACTGGTAGAAAATGCCTAAGGCATTAAGTCCTCCTTTGTACAGTGTTTATTACTAGTGCATAAAGTTTTAATAAATATATAAGTAAATAACTGCGAAGTGTTTTTATCCCAAAGGTTGACTCTTCCCTTTCCTTCTCTTTCTCTTTTAAAATAAAACGTTACCCCACTTTAGTAAGAAAGAAAGAAAGAAAGAAAGAAAAACATTTTATTTGCCGGAAAAGGCGCAAACTTATAACTAAACATATTTGGCATATGGCATTTGGCATAATGGCATAGTAATTACTCCTGTATCTTATGTGCATATTAAATAGGCCTCGATCACACGACGGAGGTAGGTCGTCAGCACCCGATCATACCGGAGTGCCTCCCTAATGCAACTCCAGGGCAGGGTAGGTCGTGTTCGATGCAAGCGCTAAGTCCGCGTCCGGGAAGTCTTTAAATAATATACAACTTATCGGTCCGACTTTACAGAATGACATATTCGCCATTTTATTATGTGGGTGTGTTCACAAAAATGTAAACTCACATATAGGTACTAGTACTAGACACCCATACCCAGATCACCTATCTGTAGGCCATACAAATATTTGTTTCATGCAGGAATTAAATAGAACTCGTGTTATGCAGTGTTAGCAGTCACTCAGGAATAAAGCAGCTTTCTATCGGTTCCGGGCCGAGCCCAAGTCGTCGACGGCGCGTACTGTTCCACGCGCGCCTCAAGGAGATGTCAGCAACTGTAGGGGCCCAGCAGGGTCGAAGCCTACTAGGGCCAAGGGTCTGATTCTGAAAAGAAGACACGGCCCTTGTACGAAAGGCAACGAGGGAACAGGAGTGGGTTTTTAGTCAGTAAAAGTCTGACACTATCCCTGCTCCACCCAAGAGCGATAGATGTCATAAGATGATTTACCCACCGAAAAAAAAAGCTTGGTGAAAAAATTATAGCAATCGGACGAGTTCTTTCAGAGATTACCTCCTACAAACAAAAAAAAAATAAAAAAAAAACTTTACCTCTTTATAATAATTATTATTAGTGTAGATTTTCTATCGAATATAGTATTTCACTCAAAATTATCCGATTTTATTATTAGATAAGATGCCAACACCAATCGATTGGCGTATTTCCTTGTTGCATTTTTACATGATTTTCATTAAGTATTTATTTGGATTTCCAATCTTAAAAGTAAAATATAAAAGTCCGGAGCTTAATGGCTGAAGTCAAGCTCATTATCAACTTTTTGCTCGTGGCTTACATTACTTAAGGTTGTCGTAACACGTTTTCTTCAGGTCAAGCTCTTGTAAGTTCTCGTAACTATACCAATTCAATATTATAAAGAAAAAAGATTAAAAACTTTTGTGCCAACGGAACTTTAAAATTTGTAGCCACGCTGAAGCAGCCATGCATCGATAATGACAAAGAATCGATGGCGGGACTCTCTAGAGCGCACTTTGCATTCAACCGCCTTCTTATACGGTCGCATATAATACTGTAACTAAACTGAACGCCTGTATTCATGAATATTTACTGCACACCCCACAGAATATGCTTTTCGCGGAAAAATCATATTCCATGCGGTATTCTGGTTTCGTTTCTGTACTGCGCTGTTGTGTCACTATTGTATTGGTGATTGGTATGCCTACCAGCATTGCGTGGTGTTTTTTATCTACATATTCAATATATTTTTTGGAGACACATGGAATTTTAGAAAGAGACAGTCTCCGAGCCAAACACAACGTAGAACTTTATTTAAACGCCATGTGCTTTCGTGGAAAGTCTAGACTATTTCATAAATTACCAGTTCCTTTGACAACGAAATATTTCTCTACATGCACTCAACGCAGTAACTAGAAACAGTTTATGAATATATTGCTACGTTTTTCAAATAAAGTATTCTGGAAACGTTCCTGCAATAATTCAAATATAAATTATAGAAGCGTAGTCACAAAGTGCTCTCATGTCAGATGTCTCGTAGTTATGAAACTTTTAGCGTTATGAGAAGTCGTCGAAATAAAGGGTTACGAGATTATAAGTCACGAACGTAGTCGTTCAGTCCTCAAAGCGCCATCTAAGTATTTTCATCAAATTTTGCCCAACGTTAAATGGGTGTCTCCGCACATGAACTGGAGCATCTCCTATTATTTCACAAATGTTATCAGAATATCAAACAGCGATTCGGGAAAGTGTTACTCTAGTGTATTTATTGGAAATGATAGGAAATTCGTCTCTATTTTCAGAAGTTTAGGAGTTGTAATTGCGTGTATGCGTTCGCGTGTTCGATTCATTTTGTAGCTGATGGCTTGCGGACTGAGGAGTTGTGAGGAGCGAGTGTTTTTCACGGTCTCATTATGTGACGATTCGTATTCGAGGCCAGAGGAGAGTTACCAGTGTTAGGGTAAGGTTGAAGGGTAGCACCCACTTGCCGGCACGTCCCTCTAGACCCTGCTTACGAAGTTCGTAAATGTTATTGATTTTATCTTGGTCTCATCCGAGATGTATTTCATTTGTTTATTTGGATCACGTTGCCTCTACCACATTACCAAACTTGTTAGACTAGTGTTGAAATGTAAACGTAGATACGAGTCTCTGATTGGATTACTAAGTTAGAACTAGCTTTTTAAATTTGGAATGAATCCTGAAATAATTAACCGATGAGAAAAACACATTATACTGACGTGCAATGATTAGCACGTCAAACTACGGCGTTGCACCATCGGTACATGGTGGACATCCCACCCATACGTACAAAGTGTTTTGGGAATACATTCATAATGCGTACAGCTAAGGAGTGGAATTCCCTGCCGGAGTCTGTGTTTCCTGATAGCTACAACCTGAGAGTCTTTAAGTCGAGAGTGAATGGGTTGCGTCTAGACAAGCGTGCTCCATCGTCGGCCACATCATCGCTTACCATCAGGTGAGATTGTGGTCAAACGCGAGCCTATCAATAATAACAATAAAAAAAAAATATGAACACACTAGCACATTGCTAGTAACTTCGTCCACGAGAATGTTTTCCCTATGACTCCTTAAATCATATTTTAGGGGTGGAGCACACGGTGGAGGTGTGCCCCGCTTGGGCAGAGCAACGCCGTGTCCTCGTGGGGGCGATCGGCGGCGGCGATCTCTCGCGCCGGGCCTTGGTACAGGCCATGGTCCGGAGCGAGGAGGAGTGGCAGGCGGTCGCCTCCTTCTGCGAAGCAGTAATGCTAGCAAAGGAGGCGGCCGATCGCGTGAGGCAGCGGTCCTCACGCCCCAACCGCCGCCGGGATTCTGATCCCGATTTCCGGCCACCGTAGGCGCGGGCTTGCGGACGGCAGGCAATGGGTGGCTCGCCGTGCGATCGTCCTGTAACCGTCCGGACCGAGCCCAAGTCGTCGACGGCGCGTATTGTTCCACGCGCGCCTCAGGGAGATGTCAGCAAATCGTAGGGGCCCAACAGGGTCGAAGCCTACCGGGGCCACTAATAATAACAGTCTTTATTATTCATTGTGATTACAATTTGTCCCAAGTTTCAAGTTTATGAAACCCAAGAATCTTTAAGTCAAGCGCTTCATCGTCGCCCGCATCGTCGCTTTCCATCAGGTGATATAGCGTCAAGCGCGAACCTATCAAGAATTAAAAAAAAAGAAATAAGAATCCTCCATACAATCTTTAAAACTCCCTAAATTTTTATATGGGGGGAGTTCTGAAAACAAATAATAACAACCGTTATTAGATATAACTGTTATAACTTAGTTACTATTTGTGAAAATTTTCAATAAATTGGCACACGAAATGAGATTTTGCGTTCCAACAAAATATCCCGTTTTCACTCCCTTAAAGTTTGAATTTCCAAAAACCTTTCTTAATGCTCACCTACGTCATAAAAGGAAGCATTGTGCAAAATTTCACGTTCCTATTCTCTGTTCGCGATAACATTAGACAGAAGTTAAAAAAGGTTGTTTTAGGGTACAGTTTGTAATAAAAGTACTATATATGTATGTTGTGCTTTATTACAGTTAAGATTGATGCTGAATTTGTTACTAAAAGAGTTATGAGTTTACATGTGGATGGATGGAGAGGGAGAGGGAGACCAAAGAAAAGATGGATGGATTGTGTGAAGAGTGATATGAAAGAAAAGGAAGTTAGTGATAGTATGACGAGTGACAGGGCAGAATGGAAGAAAAAAACATGTTGCGCCGACCCCAAATAACACGGGACAAGGGCAGGAAGATGATGATGATGATTGATGCTGAATTTATTATAATCAACTTACATACCAACTGTTATACTTAAATGAGTTCATTTGAACTATTCAACTTCTGCATATATGAGTCTTGTAATTAAATAAATTATTTAGTTCTTACTTATACTACTAGTGTCCATGTTAAAAATCTAAAAGAACCAGGGGTTGTCAGTACTTGGAACGTTTTTCATTATACTACATAATATTAGTTATTTCTATTTGTATGAATGTTAAATAGTTATCTTGTTGCCTTGTATTGTGTACAATTCATATGTTTTGTAAAGGAGAAATTTGTTGATACGCCATTTAAAAAAAATATAAAATTGTTTGAAAGTTAAAAATTATGTTTATTTAAAAAAAAAAACCATTTCATTTATCTAAGTGTTTAGTACTTACTTTACATCTATGTAGGTAATCTTAAAATTTTATATTTAAAATTGTATGAATTTATCTCGAAAAATAAATGTAATAGGTCCAGTACGTTCAGCTGTGCTTTGATATGTCAGTGAGCCGGTTTTTTCTTTGTATGTAATAAATATTTAGCTGTCCTGACAGGCGTTGTTCTGCTTGAATGCTAAGTTCAATTTTATTTTCAAACCAACCCTACTCAAATATATAGGTACACTAAATTTCATCCAAACCGGACAAGGTATTTAGGAGGAATTAGATGACAAACACACGTACAGAAGAATTATATATACATAAAGATATAGATAACCTGTTAAATGAAAATCCTCTTTTACTTACATCAGTTGAATTAAACTTAGCCCTCTTAAAGAAAAAGATCCTCCTCACTGCACTTCATGATGAAACGTTACAGACGCTGGAAACATAACTTTAAGTTTTCTCCACATCTAAGAAACTAGTGGTCACAAGTCACTGATTAAAGAAAACTTTTTTCATTTCTTGTTTTTGTGAGTTCATGCACAATGATGGACGTGATAGAACTCAGAGAAGATTGTTTACTTAAGGATGATCAGCACTTTTACTTAGGAATAATCAACATTTCAGTTCTCTTAAAGGGTTCGGCGAAAAGAGTTTTTCTGTCTGTTAGAATTAGTGATGAATCTTCTTGTGAATAACTTGAGTTTGGTTTTGAGAAATCGTTTTTTAGGGTTTCGTACCTCAAAAGGAAAAAACGGAACCCTTATAGGATCACTTTGTTGAAGGTCTGTCTGTCAAGACCCTTTATCTTAGGAACGCGTGGAGGTATCGAGTTGAAATTAAAACCATATACTCAGATCTGCGATCCCTTGAAACTGAAAAAATCAAACTTCTAAGTTAACGAAAAAAAAGAGACGGCTGTTTATGTCGCAAAAAACGTGTATATCGACACTCTCAAGGAAATCAAAATTCATAGGATACTTCCCGTTGACTTAGGATCCTGAAATTTGGCATGAAGCAAGGTCTCATAGCATAAGTATAGGAAAAATTCTGAAAACTGTAAATTTGTAGTTAAATCACAAAAAAAAAACTTTTTTTGCGATTCGGGAAAATCTTCGTAACTCAATTCGGGAATTGAACTGTTTTCATAGGTAAGTTTGTAAGAAATCCAATCGTCCGACTCGCACTTGCTCGGTTTTTTTTCTAGTATTTATTTTGTGTAGAAATTGTGTCTAGTTCAAATTTATGTCATTATGCATTTTATGCGAAACTTTTAGGTAAATTGTAAAAAAAAAAAACAATGTGACCACGATTTTCCGAGCACTTTTTCCTCTAAATATTTTGTTTGAAATTTAATGTTGTTATTTATGAAATATTTTATTATAATTCAATAAAAATCCCTGACATAATACAGGTATTTTCATTAAAATCAATTGTATTATTGTTATAGCATAAGCATAGCATAATCAGCCTTTTAATGTTTCCACTGCTGGGACTCAGGCCTCCTCTCTAGGAGTGGGAATGGGCCGTAATCCACCACGCGCGCCCAGTGCGAGTGGGTGAATGTCACATGTCGAATTTTTGGTTCTAGCACATGCC
Source organism: Mythimna impura (assembly GCA_905147345.3). Lineage (NCBI taxonomy): Eukaryota > Metazoa > Arthropoda > Insecta > Lepidoptera > Noctuidae > Mythimna > Mythimna impura. The sequence goes on along the minus strand of LR990356.1, from coordinate 12,127,421 downwards.
GGTTTCCTCACGATGTTTTCCTTCACCGTTTTGAGAGCAGTGGTGATGAAATAAATTACACAAAGTAATGCGCCTGGCTGGGTTTAAACCCACGACCTACAACTCGTAAGTCGGGGGGTATTATTGTTATTATGTTCAAAATAAAATATTTCTTTCTTTTGAAATTTAAATAACTTCAGTCAGTCATATAATAGACTCATAATAAACTAATGCGCCTAACCATCAACGATTGCATCATAACTTACCATCGGGTGGGATCGCAGTCAAGCACTAGTTTATACCAAATTAAAAAAATAAATAATTAAATAATCTTAATTAAATTATCATTCCAGACGTAAAAATAAAAATTAATGTGTTGTTGTGCTTAGGTATTATAGGGAACGTGCAGGAACTATAGGTGCCAGCACAACGCCGACACAAGAGATACGGCGCGGACAAAAAATAAACTGCCTAGACCTGTCATCGTGCTCGTGAATAAGATATTTTTTGTAATATTATGTTAAAAATAATCAAATATGGGTTTCTGCCGATCAAGAACGATCGGCAGCGTGGCTAAAACATGATCAAAGGTCAAAAGCTCTTCGAGTGCGAACATGTTATAGTATAAGTAGAAGAGCAAACAGATCAAGAAAATCAATCAGACTGGCAAAATTGTAGCACAGACAAAAATATCCAATATATCATCATCTTCCTGCCCTTGTCCCGTTTTATTTGGGGTCGGCGCAATACGTTTTTTTCTTCTATTCTGTCCTGTCACTCGTCACGCTATCACTAGCTCCCTTTTCTTTCATATCACTTCTCACACAATCCATCCATCTTTTCTTTGGTCTCCCTCTCCCTCTCCATCCATCCACATGTAAACTCATAACTCTTTTAGTGACATGCGTTTCATCCCTCGTCTTCACATGACCATACCAAGACAAACGATTTCCTTTCAACTTTTCAGTCATTGGCGCCACAAAAATATCCAATATATATGATATTAAAATAACGGTAAAGTATTTCCAGAATTATTTTTTTATATAAACAACATGTCATTTATATTGATAATTCTGTTCATGTCCCCTTCTATTCCTGATTGGAATAATTCTATTCCAATCAAGCTGTAAAGCTTGATTGGAATAGAATTATTACAAGTCCAATTAAGAGGGTCCTTTTTTCACGCCTATCGTCAACATCAAGCATGTTTTAAAAGCTTGTTACTTTATCTAACGCAAATTAACGCGATGTTTGACGAAAAGGAAAAACGAAAGAAGAGAGATATCGTCTGAAAATTCTGTTAGCATTCGGTAATTCGATGATTTACTCGAATATTTTACAAAACTTGTTCCAGGAAATACTTTTTTTTTAGCCCTTAACAAAAAAAGGCCACAAACAAAAAAAAAATTGCTAGGGTAAATGTTTCGGATTTGCGCCACCAGGCGGCAGAGCCTTCGTCGGGCACTTTCCATAAAAAATGTCATTAATAATTTTTTTATTAATTGTAGAGGCTCGCGCTTGACCACTATCTCACCTTATGGAAAGCGACGATGTGGTCGACGATGGAGTACGCTTACCTAGAAGTAACCTATTCACTCTTGACTTAAAAATCCTCGAGTTATAGCTATCGGGAAACACAGGTTCCGGCAAGGCATTCCACTCCTTAGCTGTACGCACAATGATTGTGTTTGAGAAACGCTTTGTGCTTATGGATGTGATGTCCACCATGTACCGGTGGCGCATTGCCGTACGCCTGGTGATTCGATGATGGAACGAACTTGGCAGAATTAGGCTAGCAATTTCAATGCACATAATCCGAAATGGAACCGCTAGAAAACCGACAGGCTAGCAAGTTGGCGTCGACGCTTTAGACTTTGAACCTTCGACTCGACGAGTGCATCATTAGCAATGATCTTCCATTTTGATTATAATTATATAAAAAAGTTGAATTATCTGATTCTAGACAGCTTAAAATGTTCAATTGTATAGATAACATTGTTTACTGAGCAAATAGAAACAAAAAATCATAGTTTTAATCAGGGATTAATAAGTATGTGATAATATGATACATTACTATCGATAAAAGCAGCAAGATATTGTGAACAAAAATGTTTGATTAATTTTCAGGTGTGGTTGGATCAACGAGCATCATAACAGGTGTCCAATTTCAGGAGACCTCCTGCAATGGTAAAAAGTAACAGGTTTCATTATCTGCTGATTATACGAGCATTATAGCATTATAAAACATTTGCCCAAAGCATTATAATATAGGTTTTTAAGCTCATTTTGTCACGATATAAAATTAATACTACATTGCTATCTACAACTTTTATAGTACAACTGTCAGTAAAACTGTACAGCAGGGCCGATGCCTGCTAGGGCCATGGGTCGACATCTGAAAAGGTTACTCGTGGTCCTAGAACGCAAAGGGTAATTGAAGGAAAAAGTCTGACATGCCACTTCCACCCTGTCCTAAGGTGGGAGAAGTCATTAGCTGATTTTCCACCTAAAAATAAAATGGTTCTAATTTATTTATTTATTATTATTAGGATCGCCAACATTACATGCACTGGGAATTTACAGGATCACTATATAGCTCTATTGAAGTGACGAGACAATCACAATATTAACACAAAACATTTGTTTTTTTTTCAGTGGGAAAATCATCTTATGACATCCCTCACTCTTGGGCGGGGCGAGAGGGTGTGTCAGACTTTTACTGACAAAAAACCCACTCTTGTTCCCTCGTTGCCTTTCGTACCAGGGCCGAGTCTTCCTTTCAGAATCAGACCCTTGGCCCCAGAAGGCTTCGACTCTGTTGGGCCCCTACAGTTTCTGACATCTCCTTGAGGCGCGCGTGGAAAAGTATAAAATTAGTTAATTATCATTCCATAAGATGTTAAGGGGAAAAATAATAATTAGAATTATCAGTAATAATAAAACAAAAATACAGAACAAGAAATAAAAAAAATAAAAAAAAATCTTCACTCTCCAACACTTCCTCTAACTTGCACTAATAAACAAAAATAAATGTCAATTTCAGCACGCAATTCAATACAAGGCTGTAAATGAACCATGTTTCATTTCACTTCCTTCTCCTCTCCTCCCTTCACTCAAATAATGAAAAGGAAAAGTAAGAGACAAGTTAGACAGCGGCTGCACTCCCTCTCTCACAAAGTGCACCTCATTAACATACGAGGTCTGCACTCAAATCTCGTCGCAGTCCACCACCACCTCGAGACTGAAAAACCAGCTCTCTTCTTCCTTTCGGAGACGTAGATCAGAGGTCCGTCCGACGTGTCGTACCTTTCTTACCCAGGTTTTACCTTGGAGCACAACTTCAAACCACGTGCGGGTGTATGTATGTACGCCCGGGACGACATCTGCTATCGGCGTCTCCGTAACCTTGAGGACTCCAGGTTCTCGATGCTTTGGACTTTGGTGGACACAGGCCTAGATAAAATAATCTACGCTTGTGTCTACCGCTCGCACAGCGGAGATCAAGAGACATCCGGGCTCACACAACATCTGAGTGAGGCGGCGGATGCGGCTCAGCAGCGGTACCTTCTGCTCAATTGGTGTTACTGGGGGATTTTAATGCCCACCACCAAGAGTGGCTTTTCCCGTACCAGTCCACAGACCACGCTGGGCGAGAGGTGCGAAAGCTAGCGCTAGCATTAAATCTCGCCCAGCTGGTCCAGGGGGCAACGAGGGTGCCGGATGTGGATTCGCACACAGCCAATTGCCTGGACCTTTTGCTGACAACAGATCCAGACCGCTACTCTGTGTCGATATGTTCGCCTTTAGGCAGTTCCGACCACTGTCTGGTTAAGTCTGTGTCTGTCTACTCCCCGCCCGATCCCAGCCCTAGAGGCACCCGGCGGGTTTGGCGATACAGGTCAGCAGATTGGGATGGCTTGCGGTCTTTCTTCGCATGCTATCCTTGGCAGCCCACTTGCTTTTCTTCAGATGATGCTTCGTCGTGCGTAGATGCCGTGACGGATGTGTTGCGGCAGGGGATGGAGTACTTCATCCCATTCTCTGACGTAACAATGTCTGGCCAAGCTCGTCCATGGTTTGGCGCCGAATGTGATCGCGCAGACGCGCTTAAGCACGCGGCATATCGAGCTTGGGCTGACGCTCGTACGCGCAAAGCAAGCGACGTGGCTCAGAAGAAGAAGGCCTTTAACAGGGCTGCCAAGTCCTGCAAGAAGGTGTTGCAGAGGTCTCGGTTTGACCACATAAGCAGAATTGGGAGCAAACTTGCTTCATACCCTGCAGGTAGTAAAGCGTTTTGGTCCCTGGCTAAGTCGGTTGAATCGAACTTCTGCCGTCCCTCACTTCCGCCATTGCTGAAACCCGATGGGTCGCTGGCTCACACCGCTGAGGAGAAAGCAAACTTGTTTGCCTCTCTTTTTGCGGAATCTTCTCGTCTGAACTCTCTCGTCGTGACGCACGGCCACCTGTTTCTCCTGATGGATGCGCGACGAGGATGTCAGACGTTCGTATCCATCAAAAGGACGTTCGTAGGGTCCTGCGTAATCTCGATGTGAACAAAGCTAGTGGCCCCGACGGGATACCAGCTATTGTGCTTAAAACTTGTGTGCCTGAATTGTCTCCGATCATGACACGCCTATTTCGCATCTCATATGAGACTGGAAAAGTGCCGATTGCATGGAAGCAAGCTAACGTGCAGCCTGTGCCCAAGAAGGGCAGTCGAGCTGACCCGGCAAACTACAGACCCATCTCTGTTACGTCCGTCCTCTGTAAGAGTATGGAACGGGTGCTAAACAAGAAACTTCTGGCATACCTAGAAGCTAACGACATCCTCAGTGACCGGCAATACGGTTTTTGCCAAAATCGGTTCACTGGGGACCTTCTAGCGTATGCCATTCACATCTGGAGCGAAGCCATCGAGAAGCATGGGGAAGCGCTTGCCGTCTCCCTTGATATCTCGAAGGCTTTCGATAGGGTCTGGTACGAAAGCCTCATTGCTAAGCTTCCTTCCTTCGGTCTACCCACTGGTCTGTGTGATTGGATCGCAGACTTCTTGAGGGATCGATCCATCCGAGTGGTCGTTGATGGCTGCTCGTCCGGTCAAATGGATATTAATGCCGGGGTCCCTCAGGGGTCGGTACTCTCGGCAACACTGTTTTTGCTGCACATAAATGACTTACTTAAACCCGGTATCTTTGGGTATGCAGACGACAGCACTGTTGCCGAGAGATATGTGGCTGATGCACGCGCTAGTGGGTCACAGATCCAGTCATCCCGAGAGGCTATGGTTGAACGCTTGAACTCGTCCTTGAAGGCGGTCTCCGATTGGGGCGATGCCAATCTGGTCAAGTTCAATGCAACTAAAATCCAAGCGTGTCTTTTTTCCGCTAAACGGAGTCAATTCCACCCGGCTCCATCTTTCCGAGGTGTGACCGTGCCAATAACCGATCATCTTGATCTTCTTGGCGTTACGCTGACGTCAACTCTCAACTTTGGGCCATACATCGAAGCAAAGGCTCAACTGGCAGCAAAAAAGCTGGGAATCCTCGCGAAGGTCAGACGGTACTTCACGCCGGAACAGCTGCTAAAACTTTATCAAGCGCAAGTTCGATCGTGTATGGAGTACTGCTCTCATCTTTGGGACGGGTCTGCCAAATACCAGCTTGATGCGATAGAGTCAATTGAGAGGCGAGCCAAGAGGATCATTGGCAATGATGCACTTGTTGAGTCGAAGCTCCAAAGCCTTGGACATCGCCGCCGAGTTGCTGGCCTGTCGGTTTTCTATCGTTTACATTTCGGGGAGTGTGCACTGGAATTGCTCAATCTAATTCCGCCAAGTCCGTTCCATCATCGGACCACTAGACGTACGGCGTTGCGCCACCGGTACATGGTGGACATCCCACCCATACACACAAAACGTTTTAAGAACACATTTATTATGCGTACAGCCAAGGAGTGGAATTCCTTGCCGGAGTCTGTGTTTCCTGATAGCTACAACTTAGGGGACTTTAAGTCAAGAGTGAATAGGCTACTTCTAGGCAAGCGTGCTCCATCGTCGACCACATCATCGCTTACCATCAGGTGAGATGGTGGTCAAACGCGAGCCTATCATTAATAAAACAAAAAAAAAATGTCAAACACGTTTTAGAAGTCGGGCAACTAATAGAACTTCGAATAAAAGAATACATAAATGTTGGCTTTTGCCTTCGACACGGTTGCCATGGCGTCGCTTATAAAAGAGGAACCTAAGTGACCGTGTCAAATACTAGCCTTTGCATCCATGCGTACAAAATGGAAAAATATTTTAGAGACAAAACGGGGTCAGACTCACCCCGGTTTTACATACAAGTGATTTCAGGAATATTTACAACAGATGGTACGAATGTGGCTATTTATTATGTTTTTAATTTCGATCTTTAAGAGGCGCCTGGACTTAGAAAGTAAGACCAGGGATTTATATCTATTGGATTTTTCCTCACTAATAACTACCTAGTAAATAACACTCAGCACATAGACAGGACTTCGCGACCTCAAATATAACCCAGGAACTTTCTCGGTGCACTCCATATTCGGACACATCCCTGCGAAGACTGTAAATAGGTCTTAGCAGTATGTGATCACTATGCCAAAGCCTTTTCTCGAGAGTCCACTGTGCCCACTGGGTTGGTGGACAGAGCCCCCACTCTGAACACTCGCGACCTCGGGTACCCGCGACAAACTATGCAGGGGGATTTTTGGCGTTTTAAAGTAAACGCACACTTATCCGAATCGAACGCGCCGAACGAATCGAAAGAAAAGAATTTTAGAATTCTTTATATGAAATCCGATGAAACCACACCTAACTGCGTCGAATCCTTCGAATTTGGAAGGACTCTAGCATAAGGAAAAATTCTATTCGGATTCTAAAGGATTCGTTCGGCACGTTCGGTAAGTGTGCGTTCACCTTTAGGCGACGGCGATGGTTGCTCCCCGATCAATAATCAAATTATAGATTATAATCTATAATTTAAGTAAAAAAAAAAAGTTATGAAAAGAAAGTTATTGTTGTGTCTTTAGTCTTACGACAAACAACAATAACTTTAATTTTATATAAAAAGATTTTTTAAGACTGTCCGCCATATTGGATTTATTTAGACGCATTTTTTTTTGGTATTTTTCTTTTATATGGTACCCGAATTTTGTGGATGTACGAGTATGTATAAAAAATAACTAGTCCACTTTCTTCAAGAGTTCGCTAAATTAGATCTAAAATGACATCACTTACCTAATCATTCTAACTGAAAATGTCTCCAAAATGAATGTGAACTAAAAAAATATACAAACATTGCAAGTTAAACAAAACCTTGTAAAAACCAAAACTAAGAAGGTTTCAACCATGAATGCTTGTTCCATCTTATACGATAATTCATCACCATCCATCAGTTGAGATGACGTCAAAAGCTAGGCTCCAAAAACAAAATACCAAGATCGAGAATGTTCCCGCGATTAATCATAAGAGATCGTAACAATAAGCGATTTGATCAATTGATTACCTGCTTCTTAATCCGAGTACCGATAACCGATATTAAAAAAAAACTGATTTTCGAGACAATACGATTTAAAACATGAATTAGATAAGATTAATTTATCATTATTGATAGTAAACAAAATCCAAGCAAGATATAACAGTAAGCATGCAAAATATCAGGTTTTGTATATTATTGCTACAACAATGCGAAACGTATTGCTGCTGGTTTTAGTTTCAACCGGTAGGTAACTTTTTTTTTTCGTTCAAGCTCTTACGTGTGGTTTTGTTCGAGTGGTATGTGGTTTTGTTTTTATTTCTTGTTCAATTCTAGAAATGTTTCCTTTTGCAAGCTTTTTTTGATTTAAAACATTAGCTCTGAAAAGAGCAACACACAATATGGATGAATAAATTAATAATTAGAAAAAAAAAGGTCTTGATACTTGAACTCTAATAGTGAGAGCCATTGTCAAAAACTCTTAATGTTTGGTTGTATTATGTTAGGTAGCGCAAATCAATCATTTTAATAATCAAAAGTGCAATAGTAGTCGTTTTAGTGGTAATTTTTGATCGACATGAGTGTTAGATGGCAATATTTAATACAATTTATTTTTATGTAAAAAGAAATCAAATTATGCAAAAATTAAATACTGTATTAGGGTGTAACTAATTCTTTTTTAAATGAATTTTTCCAGCCTACATCGCTTCAGCGGTACCTGTAGCGGAAGAGGAGAAAAAACATGAATACTCAAGATATGTCCAGATCCCCGATGGCGAAGGTGTCATGCACACCGTGGATCTCGAGGCTGAGCCTGACATGAAGCTTCTCAACGAAATAACTAGAGACCCAGCCAATAACTTGTATCTGTTGTATACCAGGTCAGTTCTAATCTAGGCGTGAAACTGGAAATATAGTGAAAATTGAAGCACTTCGATGTAGAATTCCAGTCTATATAGTCTCGACCATTTCTTTTGCGATCAATGTGCCTAGGGCACTGCCAGTTATGTTTGTTGATCGTTAGGGCTATGTTGGTAAACTTGATTTTCCTGCGGTTCTCAGAACGTCGATAGGGCCGAATGATTTTGGAGTGGCATCCGCGTACCAGAAGACATGAGGTGGACCGATGTGCTCGTTAGGTTCGCGGAAAACCGATGAATGTAAGACGCACAGGGCCGATCGTTGTGGTAACACCTGGGGGAAACTTTTGTCCAGTGGACGTCTTTCAGCTGAAATGATAGTCTCGATAGCTACTAACAGGAGTGAGTATTTTTATAATGACGATATTTACAAAATAATCATATTGTGATATTATAGCTTCATTAAAACCACAAATCGAAAAACACCATTTATAATCCAAGTCCCTATAACAGTCGGCATTTATTTCTTTTTCTTATAAAGTTATCAATAAAGAAACGGGAATGAAGTGGCGCTCAAGAGAGCTATAAAAGGGGAAAGAAAGCTGATGGTAACTATGCTTCTGGGCATTTTAACACTTAGCTTTTTATTGCGAGTGTTTAATTTTTATTGTGATTTCAACGGATATAAGTTAGGTATGTTGTACAATATTTCGATAACAGAAGTATGAATTAACGTAAGGGACATTTTTTACGTTTTGCGTAAAATACTCTTACATCAATTATCGTAGGGTAAATTTTTACATTTTAGTTAAATGTCCCTTATGGTGTGTCCAGATCTGGCGAATGCTTCACTCGCGAGCCGCTTGCGAACGTCGCGCGTGCATTTCGTGCACGATTCGTTCGTACGAAGACCCTGCGCCGCGCGGGTTTCGTACGAACATGAAACGCACGCGCTCAGTTCGCAAGCGATCTGCCCCCCTAGCCAAGTCACAAACGATAAACGTAAACTCTCAGTAGTCTTTAATAGATTTTCAACTTTATGTTATTGGATATAAAGTTGAAAATATATTAAAGATTACATAGTGTTTTCGTTCGTTCCGGTCGCTAACGCTCAGTAGTCTTTAATAGATTTTCAACTTTATGCTCTTAGGTATAAAGTTGAAAATCTATTGGAGATTACTAAGCGTTCACGTTTATCGTTTGCAACTTGGCTAGGGGGGCTGGACGCACCTTAACGTTATTTCATTTTTCCAGTATCGACTTTTATATTTGCTACTAGCTATTGTCAGTAGCTTCGCCTACGTGAAAGTAGGTATCTACGTACAAACTTTGGTTTGTTTTGCCCCGATTCATTGGAAAATTATTTTATGACTTCCCCCGCTCTTGGGCGGAGCAAGAGCTAGTGTCAGACTTTTACTGACTAAAAACCCACTCCTGTTCCTTCGTTGCCTTTCGTACCAGGGCCGAGTCTTCCTTTCAGAATCAGACCCTTGGCCCCAGTAGGCTTCGACCCTGCTGGGCCCCTACAGTTGCTGAAATCTCCTTGAGGCGCGCATGGAACAGTAAGGGCGGTCCACATAATGGTGACACCCGGGCGTTTCTTCCGCACGAATCCGGTGCAGGAAACTCCTGAACTTACCATGTCCGGCGAGGCCCTGCGTCATGCGGTAGGTAAGGACGCCGTGAGGTCTTTCCAGCCACGCCTTAAAGAGGGGAGTTATCGCCATAATTATGGCGTGCCCATCCGCTTAGGGGGTGACTTTTAGAAAATTCTTATTCCATGTAAACATCATAAAAAGAACTTTTGTCAGCGTTCTAGGTCCAAGGGTTTGGGCTAGGTGTTGATGCGTCAGTGAGTGAGTCAGGACTTACATAAGCATAGCATAACCAGCCTTTTAATGTTCCCACTGCTGGGGCTCAGGCCTCCTCTCTAGGAGAGGGAATGGGCCGTAATCCACCACGCAGGGCCAGTGCAGGTTGGTGAATGTCACATGCCTTCGAAATTTTGGTTCTAGGACATGCCGGTTTCCTCACGATGTTTTCATTCACCGTTTTGAGAGCAGTGGTGATGAAATAAATTACACAAAGTAATGCGCCTGGCTGGGTTTGAACCCGCGACCTACAACTTGTAAGTCGGGGCCATTACCACTCGGCCACCACTGCTCACTCAGGACTTGGCCTAAATATTTTTACAGAAAATATTTTTAGTATAAATATAAAATTAAGAGTTTATTTCTTGTTTATGTCCTTATGGAGCACTTAACATATGACATACTAGCTTCTGTCAGTGACTTCGCCCGCGTGAAAATAGGTTTCTGTATTCAAACTTTGAACACTTGTTTCATCCCTTTAAAGATTGAATTTTGAAAAATTCTCTCTTAGTGCTCGCCTACGTAATAAACAGAAGCCTTGCGCAAAATTTCACGATCCTAGTCCTTATGGTTTCGGCTATGCGTTGATATGTACGTCTGTCAGTTTCTCCTTTTACATATGTCGTGGCCAGATCTTAGAAATTGATCATTTCATGATATGGCCAAGTAAAACTGGCCAGATCGTTTTAAACGTAAAAGTTTGATGATATTTCAATCTTCGTTTGGCCTACTTTCTTTAGACCTTTTATTATCATTGAAATCCTACATCAATGATATGGCCAAACGAGGGAATCCTCGTCGATCATTTTAAACGTCATATGATATGTCAATACATATCATCAAATAAGAACGTTTAAAATGATCTAGCCAGTTTTACTTGACCATTTCATGATATAATCAATTCTAAGATCTGGCCACAACATATATATAGATAACTAATCAAATAGATTGATAGTTTATACTGAGTCTAGCTTTTGAATATCAAATGTAAATATTAAGAAAAACGTCAATTCAATGAATGTGACAAAGATCATCATCATCATCATCATCATTTCAGCCGATAGACGTCCACTGCTGGACATAGGCCTCCCCCAAACGTCGCCACCACGAACGATCCCGCGCGTCTCGCATCCATCGGATTCCCGCAACCTTCACCAGGTCATCGGTCCACCTTGTAGGGGGCCTTCCGACACTGCGTCTTCCGGCAAAGATCAACCATCAATAAATTTATTTTTCTGTTTGTAGTTTTATAAAAAAAAAAATCACATAGAGTTTTACACATAAAACGTTTTTATTTTTAACTTTGTTACAGACGTAATCAGGTCGTTTCTCAGACATTGGTGATCAATGATGCGGCTTCCGTCACTCGGTCCAACTTCGACGCCAATGTGCCAACCGTTGTGATTGCTCACGGCTGGCTCAGCAATCAATTCACTTCTACCAATACCATAATCAGAAATGGTAAGATCCTTTTGAAAGATAATATCGAACATTAATATCTTCATCCATAGAGCTATGTCTATTTAGAATTCTAACATCATGGTTGATTACTTAATTTAGCAGTAGAAGAGAAAATTCAATTGTCACTAACATTTTCAGAATCTACTATTCTAAGTTAATAATAATATTCCACAACTATCACCAGAGGTCGGAGTAGGTAGATTGATTTTATATACTTGCGTCAAGATATTATAATGTGGACATGCCATTTTATCCATAATGTGCGGGAAGGCCCTGTCTAAGTTTTGTCTCATACTGTCAAGCGTCATTTCTAATTCAACAGTAAGGGACAAAATACGGTGTAACTATTCCAAGGTATTTTTGTATAAAATAAAATACTGATTTCTTTCACCATTGGCTAACACTGGCAGCGTAGATTGATATTATTAATACGTTTCCCACCTTAAACACAAATTCGTGCTAATTTCAAAATTCCGGAACAAATATCACAATAAATATGAAGTTCCGGTATTTTGGAGGCATATCCATATTATCCTCTACGTTTGACGTCAACGACCTTAAATCAATCTACCTACTCTGACCTCTGACTATCACACAACGCCATCTAGTCCCAAATTAAGCAGAGCTTGTGCTATGAGTACTAGATAACTGATAAACATACTTATATATTTCTAAATACATACATAATATAGATATAAATTACACCCAGACACAGAAAAAGGTGTGCCTGGGAAGTATGTGCAGTTGATCCGAGCGATGTACAGTCGATGCAGTACCCAAGTCCGGTCTACAGTGGGCACCACTGGCAGCTTCAATGTGGCTGTCGGCTTACATCAAGGGTCGGCTCTCAGCCCTTACCTCTTCCTGATGATAATGGATGCTCTGACGTCGGACATTCAGGAAGAGGCTCCCTGGTGTATGCTGTTTGCCGATGACATTGTGTTGGTTGCCGAGAGTGGCCTAGAGGTCCAGAACAGATTGGAGGTGTGGTGGCACAGACTGGAGAGTGTTGGCCTAAAATTGAGTAGGACCAAAACGGAATACTTGTTCTGCGATTTCGGCGGTCTCTCCAATCCAGTGCCTTTATCTCTCGCTGGAACACCCATACCGATCTGCTCCGACTTTCGGTACCTCGGGTCAGTCGTCCAAGGGGATGGTGAGGTAGACCGGGACGTAACACATCGGATCAACGCAGGATGGATGAAATGGCGACAGGTCACGGGAACAACTTGTGACCCACGGATGCCCCTCAAGTTGAAGGGTAAAATCTACAAGTCCGTGATAAGGCCTGTCATACTGTATGGATCAGAATGTTGGGCTGTGAAAAAGACGGATGAAAAAAGATTGCACGTAGCGGAGATGAGAATGTTAAGATGGATGTGTGGTGTGACGAGAATGGATAAAGTGAGAAATGAGTATATTAGGGGAAGTTTGAAAGTGGCGCCAGTGACTGAAAAGTTGAAAGGGAATCGTTTGTCGTGGTATGGTCATGTGAAGAGGAGAGATGAAACGCATGTTACTAAAAGAGTTATGAGTTTACATGTGGATGGATGGAGAGGGAGAGGGAGACCAAAGAAAAGATGGATGGATTGTGTGAAGAGTGATATGAAAGAAAAGGAAGTTCGTGATAGTATGACGAGTGACAGGGCAGAATGGAAGAAAAAAACGTGTTGCGCCGACCCCAAATAACACGGGACAAGGGCAGGAAGATGATGGTGACACAGAAAAAATGATTATTAATATGTTCATCACACAAACATTTGTCCTGAGCGGGAATCGAACCCACAACCTTCGGCTTAGCAGTCAGGGCCACTAACCACTAGACCAACAGGCCAGTCAAAGTTAACGAACAACAGGGAAAAAAATGCTTAGGTTTAACACAGGTTTTGTTTTGCTGCTAAAAAATTATAACACATAATACAATTTTCTACTACTTATTACAACAAACAGCAATAATATATACTAATGTTTGTAATACCGTAATCACGGGATTGGCTCGTCAATACCGTGATTAAAAAAGACCAATATATATCCGAGATCACGGTATTACGGAATCCCGGAATACTAGTATTGAAAGCCCTAGTAGAAATCGAACCCATGACCTTCGGCATAGCAATAAGAGCCACTGACCATTGAACCAACAGGAACAATCATACATGATTTGAACAGATATTTATAATCTTTTCTATGAATTCCTCAGCTTATCTCCGTAAGAGTGACGTAAACGTCATCGTCTGCGATTGGAGACGTCTTGCTGCTTCCGACTACGTCACAGCTGTTAGAGGAGTTCCTGCAGTCGGGCGAGGACTTGGACAGTTCCTGGCTTTCATCAACAGGACGACTGGTCAGGCTTTCAATCAAATGCATATCGTTGGCTTCAGTTTGGGAGCTCATTTGGTTGGTAATGCTGGAAGAGAACTTGGAGGCAGAGCGGCTCGTGTTACAGGTAAATTGATTAATTTGGTAGGTTTGGTTTTGTACACATAAACTATAATTATAATAATATTTTATTTTGCAAAAGTACACAATTACAGGTGACACATAATTTAGGAACAATTAGCGAGGTACAAGATACTTGACCAATGACCCCTGTGCTAGGTAAACCTGTGTTACAGGGGTCATCCATCCGTCCATTATATAGTGTTAAAACTTAGATACGTAATATGTACTTATATAAAAAAGTGCGAGTTCGACTCGTGCTCTGAGGGTTCCGTACAAATTTACCTATGTAAATAGTTTAATTCCCGAATGAAGTTTCGAAGATCTTTCCGAATCGAAAAAAAATCTTTTTTATGACGTAACAGCAAATTTATTGTTTTCAGATTTATTCCTATATTTGTGCTATAAGACCTTGCTTTATGCCAAATTTCAGGATTCTGGGGTCAACGGGAAGCACTCTCTGAATTTTGATTACCTTGAGAGTGTCGAAATTAACGTTTTTTACGACATAAACGGCCGTATCTTTTTTTTTCGCTAACTTTGAAGTTTGATTTTTTCACAGCTTCAAGAGATCACTGATTTGACTATATGTTTTTAATTTATAGTCAATACCTCCATGCGTTCTTGAGATAAAGGGTCTTGATAGACAGACAGACAGACAGACGGACAACAAAATTATCCTATAAGAGTTCTGTTTTTTCCTTTTGAGGTATGGAACCATAAAATTTAACTATGTCTGGTTTTAGTGTCAAACTATAGGTATATGCTGGTAATAAGCGAATTAAAACAGGTTATTTACATAATTATTATGATCAAATTAGTTTGTTTCAAAATGAATACCATCTTGATTACCATCTTCTGTATTCATAACTTTTCAAGAGTGAGCCTCAACTTGATTTATCCTTATTTTTACAGCGTTGGACCCCGCCGGTCCTCTATGGAACTACAATTCAAACCGTGTCAATCGTAACGACGCCATCTACGTTGAGGCTATCCACACCGATGGTGGTTCAGAATCTGGTGCTCTCGGCATCGGCTCTAACGTAGCCAATGCTGACTTTTACCCTAACGGTGGTGTAACCCAGCCTGGCTGCAGCTCCCACCTCTGCAACCACAACCGTGCCGTTGAGTTTTTCGCCGCGACCGTCACTCACAACCATATGATTGGAAGACGATGCACAACTCAGTCACAGATCGCATCAGATACCTGCCGTGGCACAGAGTTGCATATGGGGAATGATGATTTGAGAAAGTCTGGGTAAGTTATACATTGCGTTACACTCCCCCAATCCCATCTTACACCTCTAAATCACATTGGTAGCTTAGAGTAATGGGTAGCTTGCCGTACGGCCGTCTGGTAACCGTCCGGTCCAAGCCCGAGTCGTCGACATTGCATAGTGTTCCACGCGCGCCTCAAGGAAATGGGTCCCTACGACCCAGCAGAGTTGAAGCCTACTGGGGCCATGGGTTGTAAGAAAGAGAACCCCGGGCCCCAGGAACGAAGGGAAAGAAGGAACATAGCAGTGTGTTTTAGTCAGTAAAAGTCTGACACGTAAGAGCGAGAAAAGTCATTGGATGATTTTCCACTAAAAAAAAACCACTAAATTACATTTTCTTTTTAGTCGATACGATGTATATGTTGTATAATAAGAATGGCCCAAGGATAAAAGTATTTGCCTCCCAGACAGATAGTCCCTGGTTTCTTATATGATAGGCTGCTACTGTACAAATCACAGATGTTGGTTTCATACAGAAAATAAAAGAGAGAAAAAAAGATAGATGATGGAAGCTATAAAGAAAAGTAACAACAAAATATTCACTTTCTTATTTTTTTCAGAACTGGAATGTATCGCGTGAACACTGGAACAACCTATCCGTATTAAATTCGAAGCATTGATCGGGACTGATTTGTATTTGTTTAATATATAAATACCGTAAATACCAATTCATTGTTTTTTTTGAAACCTATTTAAGGTAAAACACATGGCAGTCACGTCAAACCACATTTGGAATAAAAAAACTTAGGTATTTTTCTAACTCGTAGGTGCCGATCGATATGCAATTGTGCATAAGTCACGGGATATCTAGCCCACACGATAGTCACATCATAATGAACGCATCTTAGTCACAGTCTCACGTACAATCAGTGGCTGATTGGCGACTTGACGCTGACGTGAATGATATGTGTTGAATGAACCTGAATTATTCAAATACTGAAAATATAATATTTGTATTTATCAGTCCTCGTATTATTTATCGGTAATGCGTCAATGATGTAGTAGTTTTATTCATAACATTAGACAGCTATTAGGCTGCTATTGTCTGAGAAACTAGAGTTTTCTGGAGTTGCACAAAAGTTTGGAAAAATATTATTTGTCAGTCGTTGGCATACCTTTCGAATACCGTAATAGAGACACAATAGAAAGACAATGAGAGAGCGAACGCCGGCGTTCGCTTTTGTTTTAATGAATTAAGGAATTTCCAGTAAAAACAACATTTTTATCAATGTTATCACTTGCGACCACCTTAATTATCTGTTAATCACCAATTAGTGCTATCGTCTAACCGATGGGCACGCCATAATTATAGCAGTAAGTCCCCTCTTTGAGGCGTGGCTGGAAAGACCTCACGGACGGATTCGTGCGGAAGAAACGCATGGGTGTCAACATTGTGTGAACCGCCCGGAGGACACGGTGGAAGTGTGCCCCACCTGGGCAGAGCAACGCGGTGTCCTCGTGGGAGCGATCGGCGTTAGCAATCTCTCGCGCCGGGCCTTGGTCATGGTCCGGAGCGAGGAGGAGTGACAGGCGGTCGCCTCCTTCTGCGAAGCAGTTTTGCTAGCAAAGGAGGCGGCCGCACGTGTGAGGCAACGGTCCTCACGCCGCCGTGATTCCGATCCCGATTTCCGGCCACCGTAGGCGTGGGCTTGCGGACGGCGAGCAATGGCTTGCCGTCCAACCGTCCGGTACCCGTCCAGACCGAGCCCAAGTCGTCGACGGCGCGTACTGTTCCACGCGCGTCTCAAGGAGATGTGAGCAAACCGTAGGGGCCCAACAGGGTGGAAGCCTACTGGGGCCAAGGGTCTGATTCTGAAAGGAAGACTCGGCCCTGGTACGAAAGGCAAAGAAGGAATAGGAGTGGGTTTTTATTCAGTAAAAGTCTGACACTATCTCTCGCTCCACCCAAGAGCGGAGGATGTCATAAGATGATTTTCCTACCGAAAAAAAAAACCGTCTAACCGATTAACAGTTTTTTTATTATAAATTATAATATTGTGTGAATCAAATGAGCCTCTTGAGTCGTACCTTTTATCACTTACCAAGTCGAATCAATTGTGTGCACCATATAGATTATTAACTGCTGAGGGTTTCTTTTGTAGAAATCTAAATCATACTAATAATATAAAAGCAAAAGCCGGTGCGTGTGTATGTTTGTGTCTTCTTCACGATCGAACGGTTGAATGGATTTCGATGAATCTTGGTACACGGGTCATATCCTGGGATAGAATACATTTTTTGTCCCACTAGAATGTTTTCTTTGGATTATTTTGTACTATCACGTGGGTAAAGTCGCTGGCAGCAACTAGTATTTCCTAATTTCTAAAATGTTTGATAATGTCCTTAGCTCTAGCTCCTAGTGTAGTTCTATTTAATGTAAGTTCATTAATCAGCTTGAGAGCGAACTACAACACCCAGTTTTTCCACCTAAGTCTGTTCCCTTCAAAGTTATCCGTTTCTCTACATTGTTCATCTAGGTACCGAGTATTAAAACGTTAAAATTTAAGCGATTGTAATTACAGTCATCACAAATAACTGTCTAGGGTTCTCAACATGTGGTCCGTGGACCATTGGTGATCCATAAGAGCTAAATTATTATCCGCGAAAGGTTTCAAGTAAAACATTGATGCAAACTGTTTAATGATAAGTTTGCAGTTTTGAATTTATGACATGAAGTTTTTTTTTATTACGATGATGTTCTCATGTTTTCTTCTAGTCTCTGGTAAGAACAAAGAAACTAAAGTGATCTCCAGTCAAAAAAATTGAATCACAAAGGGCATTGACGCTCTGTAGATTAAAGTAATACGAAAAAAGTTAAAGCTGATCTCTTTTATTTTAGTACATTGCCGTATCGTCGATTTAGTAGGGATATCTTATGCGGGTGTTAGCACGGAACCTTCCAAATCTGAAAATAAACATAAAGTTATTTGGAAATCTTAATTAGGTATCATTGACTTTATTTCCATCCGATTAGAAAAGTTAATGGATTAATTTTCTTTAAAGCTATGATAACTAATCTTACCCCCATTTTCTCAGATCATTGTTGCCCATGTTGAGTTGGGGGCCATTGCAGTTATTCCATGTCATTTGCCATGAGCTGTGGCATTGGTTTCCAACAATATGGTTGTAGCTGACTGTAGCAGCAAAATATCTCCAAGCATTACTATGGTTGCAGATGTTGGTTAAGCAACCAGGTTGGCTGATACCACCGTTGACGTAGAAGTCAGCGTTTGCGACATCAGATCCAATACCAAGACCGCCTACGGTATAGCCACCGTCGGTGTGGATAGCTTCAACGTAGATTCCATCATTAGGGTTGACGCGGTCAGAGTTTAAGTACCATAGGGGACCAGCAGGGTCCAGAGCTAGAAAAATCGAAAGTATAATTTGTTTAAACTTGTTCGATTTACATTTATAATGAGTTTGTAGGAAAGGGATTGTTTAAATTACAAAATTACGGAAACAAAAAAGAACAGAAAATCGTTTACCTGTAACACGAGCAACCTTTCCCATAAGCTGTCTACCAGCGTTACCAACAAGATGGGCACCCAGGCTGAAGCCGATGAGGTGCATTTGGTCATAAGGTGCTCCAGTAACGGAGTTCAAGAATGCCAGGAACTGTCCAAGACCACGACCAACAGCTGGGACTCCTCGAACGGCGGTCACGTAGTTAGAAGTGGCAAGCCTTCCCCAGTCCAAAACGATGACGTTGACGTCATATTTTCCAAGAGACGCTTAGAAAATACGAAACCGGAAGTAAATAATAAGATTACAAAATTTAATAACAAGGTATAAGATTTGGATGCGGAAAAATTAATTACCATCCCTGATAACAGGGTTAATATTGGTGTCCTGGTTGCTAAGCCAGCCATGGGCAATGACAATAGTAGGCACGCGAGGATTAAAATTCGAGTTTTCAATGGAAGCAGCGTTGTTCATTACCAGTGACTGCGATGATGTAGGGTTGCGTCTGAAATATAATGTACCTATTATTGAAAGTTAAGTATATAAAATTATTTTGTAGGATGTTTTATAGGTTTTTTCCGTTTTTTTCTGTCCGTTAAATTGATACATGAATCAGTTATTTGCCACAACACAAAAATACAGGAAAGCACCTTTAAATTATAAAAAACTAAGCAATACAAATACAAACAACAACAAAATAAAGGTCCTTCGAAAAAAAAACAATACATAGTTAAGAGCCATAGTGCGGTTCGCATCTCAGTGTTACACCAAGTGAGAGTCCAGCTCAGCATGTGTCTGGCAAATATACCTGACACTTTTATTCTGCTGGATACCTGCGGTGCATGTATATACGTATTAAGATGCTCGGCTGGTTTATTACAATACCAACTGAATTGGAATTTATAATAACATTCCTTCTCTTCATACTATCTATTCACTAACCAGGCATCGATATACTCTACTCATTTTCAAGTTTTAGTTACCTGGTATACAGCAAGTATTGGTTGTTAGCTGGGTTCCTGTTGACTTCGTCAAAAGTTTTTCGTTGAAGGGGAGCTTCCAGGTCTACTTCGTGCATGATACCTTCGCCATCCGGAAACTTGATGAACCGAGGGTAAACATAGTTATCAACAAATAAATCGGACTTTACTGGCCCCGCCAATGCGGTATATACTGCAATAGTAAACAGTTCTCATAAGCCACCAGGAGTCTTACCATGAATAATTAAAAAGTCAAGCGTGCAACTGTTCAGGTTAAGGTCGTCAAATAGATTGGGTTAAGAGCTTGTAGTAAGGCCTAAGGTTCTAGGTATTCATGCTGAAATATTTAAATTCTATTGCTGTTTAATGTAACTGGATTGTAGTATGGTTACGATTGGTATAATGTAGTCTTAAACAAAAGACGTAACAAAAGCAGTGAAATAAAGTATTTTTTTCACTTACCCGCGGCGACAAGGAACCACAGAAGAGTGATCTTCATTATGACTACGGTTATAAAGTGGTCATGTGAGTCAATTCAACAGTATTTATTGTAAGTTTATCACCGAAAAACTTTGCATATTGATCAATATCAGCAGATTATAATTTATTTTTGTCTACCTACGAAGGAACTATTTAGGTTACGCTATTACTATCTAAAGATACTACAAGTTGGACATGCCACAATTATGGCGGTAAGTCATTGATGAGTGGCTGGAAAGAACTCACGGCGTCCTAACCTTCCGCATAACGCAGGTTCTCACCGGACATGGTCAGTTCGGAAGGTCCCTGCACCGGATTCGTGTGGAAGAATCGCCCGGGTGTCACCACTGTGTGAACCACCCGGAGGACATGGTGGAGCATACGGTAGAGGTGTGCCACGCTTGGGCCTGTCACGCTCCAGCCGTCGGGATCCCGATCCCGATTTCTGGCCACCGTAGGCTCGGTCGGCGAGCAATGGGTAGCTCGCCATCCGACCGTTCGGTAACCGTCCGGACCAAGCCCAAGTCGTCGACGGCGCGAAGTGTTTCACGCGCGCCTCATGGAGATGTCAGCAAACCGTAGGGGCCCAACATGGTCGAAGCCTACTGGGGCCGTGGGTTCGTGGAGTGAGTTGTAGTCAGTAAAAGTCTGCCCATTGGTGGGAGATGTCACTGGGTGATTTCCCACCCAAAAAAAGTTACTACAAGTACCTACTTATTGATCACAATTAGGTAGTTACTGTGCGTGGCTGAAAAAACCTACGTGGAATTTTGGACTCAGACCGTCTTGTAACTTTTAGTTTTAGTGACATATCGGTCGGTCGGTAATATGTTTATGTGGTGTACCAAATAAACATATTTTCTTTCTTTCTTTTCTTTTCTATATCAATTGACGATGCTATATGGAATGATTTGGCTATGCAAGGCTTTTGGGTTCGGAAGTTTGTATGGAGAAACCTATTTTTACACGGGCGAAGCTGCTGGCAGAATCTAGTGTTATTATAAATTTTGTTGGCCATACCAAGTACACTTTTAGCGAAAAATGCTGTTTTATGAGAACCGACTCGAATAGTGTTCTGATGACGTCGAGAGCGTAGACTTTCAAATAAATGGAGATTACTACGTAAAAAAACTCCCATTTCATAGATGTACATACATAGACGGTAAAGTTAACAAGTTTAGTTGTTTAAATATCGCAAACATTTTTTCTGCGCTTTAAAAGCAGTTTCACTGTCACTCAAGTTACGCTAAAAAATTATGCCATACCTAATGTTAGAAGCCACGTAAGCATTGTAAGCTAGTAGTACTGTAAATTGCTTAACCGTTTTTGATAGTTTATAAAGGGCACATGCGAACTGGCTAAGCTTCTTTGATAAGCATCGATATGATATTTCCATGCTATGTGACTATCCAAGTAAAGACCCAGAAACTTAGTCGTATCGCTTTCAGTGATTGTTACGTTCTTATATTTTATGTTGAGCTTGGGGTTCATGAGTCTTTGATTGAATGTTATTATATTATAATTTTTATCTTACTGAGATTATTGATGTCATTATCAGAGAATAGAATAGTGCTGGCATCAACAAACAAGACCATCTGATTTTTGATGACTACAGGCATGTCATTTATGTCAATGTTAAACAATGGCGGACCAAGAATGCTACCTTGGGGAACCCCATGAGTAATTTTCCTGGGCTGTGACACGTATCATGTGTATTTAATTTGTGAACTTTTACTCAATCTATCAATTTTCGTAATTTGAATGCGATTAGACAGATAAAATTTTAATAATTTTAAAGCATTCCCTCTAATACCATAACGCTCCAGTTTCTTCAGCAATATATCATGATCTATATGGTCAAATGCTTTAGACATGTCCATGAAGAGGGCTGCAACTGGAGTTCTATTATCATCTGCTTATGCTTTATGCTTTCTGAAACCAAATTGCTCTTTGGCTATGAGATCATGTTTTAACCGACTTCAAAAAAAGAAGCAGGTTATCAATTCACTTGTATTTTTTTATTTTTTTTTATGTTTCTTACCTCAGAACTCATTCGTTTATAGTCCGATTTGCAAAATTTTTTTTCTTCATATAGGATAAGCTTCCTGATTGGTCCCATTTTTTTCGAAATCCAGTTTTGATGATGGGATCCATAAGGAATTGAAGGAACTCCTAAAACATTATAGGCAACTATATAGTGATTTTGGTATTTTCATCGAGAACTTAAGCATTTACAGTCAAAAAGTAACGTCTGATGAAGTGGCACTGATGAAGAAGACCAGAAATGGTCAACGGAACTTCATACTCACATAGATATCCCAATGAAGATAGTTATGCGACTATGACAATACAAATAAATGAATGGTTCTGAATAGTTACGTTGAAAATGGTATCATCGAAGAGATCTGATGATGATGATGGAGCCGGAAGGTAGGCACTGGAACTCTGTAATTAATCAATGTAACCTAGCCGTGTTTTAACTTATTAGAATTCTCATAAGATGCACTTAGGCTATAAGGTACTATCGAACTGATCTGATGATGGAGCCGGAAGGTAGGCACAGGAACTCCGTAATTAATCAATGTATTTTAACCGTGTTTGGGCTTATTTGAATTGTCATAAGATGCACTTTGGCTATAAGGTACTATCGAACTGATCTGATGATGGAGCCGGAAGGTAGGCACAGGAACTCCGTAATTAATCAATGTATTTTAACCGTGTTTGGGCTTATTTGAATTGTCATAAGATGCACTTTGGCTATAAGGTACTATCGAACTGATCTGTTGATGGAGCCGGAAGGTGGAAGATAGACACAGGGACTTCTGAATAAAACAATGTAACCTAACCTAACCTAACAGTGTTTTGGTTAAATGGAATTGTCATGAGAAATAGGCACTCTGTTTATAAGTGTATCGCTACTAAAAAGTGTGAAAAAAAATTAAAAAAAAAAAACCGACTTCACTAAAAAAATACACTTTTGAAGTGACGCCCTCTAGCGGACAAAAAGTCATGTTTAAAAAAAATTATAAATACACCGTGTTTCATATCATTTGAAAGGGCTTCACTGGTACTTATAACTTTGAAAAAAAATTGGAAAAAAAGCTAGATGGATTTAGTGAAGAACGATGTGACCTACTTGTAAGTGTCAAGTAGGGATTGTTAGTGATAATTCCATTGTATGTTAGTTTTTATACAAATGATAAGAAGTAAATTATCAAATTATAATCCCTTGAAAGAATTGTCATCATGACTTGCAAATGTATCTTTCGACGCAATTGCGTTGTTTGTTTGTTTTTTCATAGTGAATTAGAAGTCAAAGCTAGGTGTCGTGCCTAAGCTTGTCTTTCTAATTATTATAATTATTGGATGTTTAAAAATTTTGCCTCATATCGTCGTATAATTTGCTTGTAATGTAACCACTACTTAGACATAGACCATTTCTCTGGGAGAGGAAGTTCTTTTTTTTTGAGATAGTCAATAATCCAATGACTTCTCACGCTCTATGGTCAAACGAGATGTCAGACTTTTACTCAATTAAAACACACTTTTTTCCTTTAGTTGCCCTTTGCGTTCTAGGACAACGGGTTTCCTTTTCAGAGATTCCTCGTGACCCTGCGGGCAACAGCCCTGCTGAGCCACTACGGTTTTGTTGACATTTCTTTGAGGTGCACGTGGAATACTCCGCACCGTCGACGACTAGGGCTCGATTTGGACGGTTACCGGACGCCTTACGGACAGGTAAATGTCCCTAGTTTCTTATATGATTGGTTCCTATTGTGAAAATCACATCTTATGAATTCATATGGAAAGTAAAAAAAGGAGGATATATAGAGGGTGGACGTTATATAGAAAAGTAACAAAAACTATCCACACTTTCTTATTTTTTAGGGTTCCGAACCTCAAAAGGAAAAAACGGTACGCTTATAGAATCACTTTGTTGTCTGTCCGTCTGTCTGTCAAGACCCTTTATCTCGGGAACGCGTGGAGGTATCGAGTAGAAATTTAAACCATATGTTCAGGTCTGCGGACCCTTGAAGCTGTGAAAAAATCTAAGTTAACGAAGAAACAAGATACGGCCGTTTATGTCGCAAAAAACATATATTTCGACACGCTCAAAGGAATTAATTCATAGGGTACTTCCCGTTGACCCAGAATCTGGAAATTTGGCATAAAGCAAGGTCATATAGCACAGGTATAGAAATATACTTATCTGAAAACAGTAAATTTTTTGTTAGGTCACAAAAAAAAAACTCTTTTTTACGATTCGGAAAAATCTTCGAGACACATTAGGGAATTGAACTATTACATATGTAAATCAGTGCGCGAGTCCGACTCGCACTTGCCCAGTTTTTTCAGAACTGGAATGTATCGCGTGAGCACTGGATCATTCTATCCGTATTAAATTCGAAGCATTGTTCAATAAACAAATACTGATTTGTATTTGTATAAATACTAATTCATTTGTTTTTGTTGCAACCGATTTAAGGTAAAACAAATGGTAGTTCCGTCAAACCACATATGAAAAAAAAATACTTAGATATATTTTGACTCGTAGGTTTGACGTAACAATATAGTAAAAAGTTCATAGCACTAGAAATAGCACTTACTGATTTTGTATAAGTTGCGGGACATAGGCCCACACGATCGACACATCATGATCAACGCATCTATATCAATCAGTGACCGATCAACGATTTGACGCTGATGTAACTGATATGCGTTGAATGAACCTGTATTATTCAAATATATTTGTATTTATCAGTCCTCGTATTATTTATCGGTATTGCGTCGAGGATGTAGTGGCTTTATTTAATTTTTATTCATAACTTTAGTCTGTTATTGTCTGAGAAACTAGAGTTTTCTGAAGTTACACAAAAGTTAGGAAAAATATTATTTATCAGTCGTTGGCATATTAAGGAATTTCCAGTAAAAACAACATTTTTATCAATGTTATCACTTGCGACGACCTTAATTATCAGTTAATCACCAATTAGCGCTACCGGCTAACTTTTTATCAGTTTTTATTTTATTTTAAAATACCATATTGTGTGAATTAAATGAGTCTCTTGAGTCGTAACCTTTTATCACTTACCAAGTCGAATAAATTGTGTGCACCATATAGATTATTAACTGCTGAGTGGTTCTTTTGTAGATATCTAAATCATACTAATAATGTTATGGCAAAAGTCTGCGTGTGTGTATGTTTGTGGCTTCTTCACTCTCGAACGATTGAACGAATTTCGATGAAACTTAGTACATGGGTAGGCAATGTCCTGGAATAGCATTTAGAATACTTTTATCTATACTGCTACTATGTTCTCTTCGGATTGTTATCAACTATTGCGCAGGCGAAGTCTGGCAGTAGCTAGTCTATACAACATTATTTTTATTGTATGCGAAACCTGAATATAATTTGTTCAGAATCAGTAACTGAATCTATTTCAATGATTTTTACACCACGTTATATTTGAAAAAGGTCACAAGTTGGACACCACCGACACTAAGTACCTACAACACAGGTCACGGCAGGTTATAGCAGACATTAGACACTAGCGCACAGCTGGATATGGGAGTAAAACAACCCCTCAGACACCCGGGTAGCCCGGTAATCATGTATTTGTGCGGCCAACCAGGCCAGCAATTCGCCTATCGTCAACATCGAGCATGGTTTCAACGCTTGTTTCTTCATCTTACGCAATCCAAGGCGATGTTTGACGAAGAGACAACGCGAAAAAAGAGAGATATTAGCCTGAAAATTCTGTTAGCATTCGGTAATTCTAAGATTTACTCGAATATTTCACAAAACTTGTTCCAGGATTTTTTTTAAAACCTTAAAAGTTTTTGAAGAAAATTGTTGTCAGAATCTTGATTAAATTTGCAAGGCTTCTATTGTTATATTTTTTTGAGTATTTTAATTTTTGAGTATATTATGAAGTGTCAAAGTTCATGCAAAATAGCAGATTTTCAGAGGTCTTTACTGGATAAGTTTTACACAAATTTACAAATCGATTTTAATAGAAGCCTAGATAATATCAACAAGATACTGTGTTTCCAAAATATCTAATGAAAAATGTGTAATAATCATAATCACGTAAGAGCGGTTGTATGAAAAACAGTGAAAATTTATGTCAAGTTGCATCCCCTTAAGGGAATGAAACGGGGGTCCAAAGTTTGTATGTAGAAATAGACTTTCACGCAGACGACGTGGTAGCAGCTAATACTTACAATAGAATAAACTTTATTGTACACCAAAATAGTAACAAAACTTTTACACTAACTTAAATCTATGGGTACAATGGCGGTCTTATCGCTGACAGCATTACTTCATAATTTCTAAAATGTTTGATTAGGTCGTTTGCTATAGCTCCAGTTCTATTTATTTAATTAAACATTCAACAAAGTGTAGTCCATGACTAGACATAGTTCGCTCTTAAGCTGAACTACAAGACCCAATTTGCCGCCGTCTACCTTAGTTCTGCCCCCCTAGCCAAGTTACAACCGTTTCGTTTCGATTCTCTTTTCGTCGATGGCCTCGAGTAGGCCACGCCCCCGATTCCTTTATTCTGACGTCATCTCAACGCTCAGTCACGTTGTCAGAACAAAGGAATAGGAGGCGTGGCCGACTCGGGGCGATCAACGAAAAGAGAATCGAAGAGAAACGATTGTAACTTGACTAGGGGGGCTATTCTCTTTAAAGTTATGCGTTTCTCTACCTTATTCATCTAGATACTGAAATGTCAAAATTAAAGCGATTGCAATTACAATCGTCACAGATGACTAACTAGAGTTGTGCATGTGGTAACATGTGGTCCGTGGACCACTGGTGGTCCATAAGAGCTAAAATATGGTCCGCAAAAGGTTTCAAGTGAAGCGAGTGGTTTGGTATTGATACTATTTAAAATTTCTATCAGAAATATTGTGTTTTCTATGAGATTTTAATTTGATTGTTAATTTGGTTTTTAACCTTTTGACGTGCGTAATTAGAGACACAATAGTAAGACAATGGCTTGCGGGCGCCGGCTACCGCCTGAGCGTTAATGAATTAAAGAATAGGTGTGCAATAAGTTTTGAATATAAAGCATAAGTTTTTTTTTTAAATTAAAATGTTCTCATGATGTCTTCTAGTCTCTGCTAAGAAGAAAGAAACTAAAGTGATCCTCGGTCAAGAAAAGTGTGGGAAACACTGATCTAGATAAAAAGCATTGGCACTCTGTAGATTGAAGTAAAACGAAAAGTGTTAAGACTAATCAGTTTTATTTTATTACATTGCCGTATCGTCGGTTTAGTAGGGATATCTTCTGCGGGTGTTAGCACGGAACCTTCCAGATCTGAAAATAAGTAAAAAGTTACTTTAAAATCATAATTTGGTATCATTGACTTTATTTCTATTCCGATTAGAAAAGTTAATGGATTTTTTTTAAAGCTATGATAACCAATCTTACCCCCATTTTCTCAGATTATTGTTGCCCATGTTGAGTTGGGGGCCATTGCAGTTATTCCATGTTATTTGCCATGAGCTGGAGCATTCGCTTCCAACAATATGATTATAACTGACTGTAGCAGCAAAGTATCTCCAAGCATTGTTATGGTTGCAGATATTGGTTAAGCAACCAGGTTGGCTGATACCACCGTTGACGTAGAAGTCAGCGTTTGCGACATCAGATCCAATACCAAGACCGCCTACGGTATAACCACCATCGGTGTGGATAGCTTCAACGTAGATTCCATCATTAGGGTTGACGCGGTCAGAGTTTAAGTTCCATAGGGGACCAGCAGGGTCCAGAGCTAGAAAAATTGCAAGTATAGTTTAATTTTTCCGATTGACATTTAATAATTAGTTTGCAGAAAAGGTATCGTTTGAATTACAAAAATTACGGAAACAGAAAAAAACGAAATTGTTTACCTGTAACACGAGCAACCTGTCCCATAAGCAGTCTACCAGCGTTACCAACAAGATGGGCACCCAAGCTGAAGCCGATGAGGTGCATTCGGTCATAAGGTACCCCAGTAACGGAGTTCAAGAATGCTAGGAACTGTCCAAGACCACGACCCACAGCTGGGACTCCTCGAACGGCGGTCACATAGTTTGAAATGGCAAGCCTTCTCCAGTCCAAAATGATGACGTTGACGTCATATTTTCCAAGATATGCTAAGAAAATACAGAACCGGAATTAAATAATGATCACGAAATTTGAAAATATGGTTTAGTATTTGGATGCGAAAAATTAATTACCATCCCTGATAACAGGGTTAAGATTGGTGTCCTGGTTGCTAAGCCAGCCATGGGCAACAACAATAGTAGGCAAGCGAGGATCGAAATTTGAGTTTTCAATGGAAGCAGTGTTATTCATTACCAGTGACTGCGATGATGTAGGGTTGCGTCTGAAATATAATGTACCTATCATTGAAAAGTTTATAAAATGATTCTCCAGGATATTTTGTAGGTTTTTCCCGTTTTTATTAGATAGATAGATAAATCATTTATTTACCATAGAACAAAATATACACAAAAACACAATTAAACTATAAAAACTAAACACTTATACAAATACAAAAAGATACAAAAAAAAATCACATGTTACATACATGTGTTTTAATTATCTTAGAAAAATAATACATAGATAAAAGCCATAGTGCGGTGTGTATCTCAGTGTTGCACCAAATGGCAGACCAGCTCAGCATGTGCCAGGCAAATATACCTGATACTGATATTCTGCTGGATCCCTGCGGTGACATTCGGACGTTTAGCTGGTTTATTACAATACCGACTAGGATTGGAATTTATAATAACATTCCTTCTCTTCATACAGTCTGCTAGTACCTGGCATTGATATACTCTACTCGTTTTCAAGTTTCAGTTACCTGGTATACAGATAGTATTGGTTGTTAGCTGGGTTCCTGGTAACTTCGTCTAAAGTTTGTTGTTGAAGGGGAGCTTTCAGGTCTACATCATGCATGATGCCTTCGCCATCCGGGAACTTGATGAACCGAGGGTAATCATAGTTATCCACAGAGAAATCGGACTTTAGCGGCCCCGCTAATGCGGTATATGCTGGAATAATAAACAGTTATCATAAGCCATCAGGGGCCATCATCATCATCATCATCTTCCTGCCCTTGTCCCGTGTTATTTGGGGTCGGTCAACACGTTTTTTTCTTCCATTCTGCACTGTCACTCGTCATGCTATCACTAACTTCCTTTTCTTTCATATTATTCTTCACACAATCCATCCATCTTTTCTTTGATCTCCCTCTCCCTCTCCATCCATCCACATGTAAACTCATAACTCTTTTAGTAACATGCGTTTCATCCCTCCTCTTCACATGACCATACCAAGACAAACGATTCCCTTTCAACCTTTCAGTCACTGACACCAGGAGGCTTACCATGACTTATTAAAATGTCAAGTGTGCGAGCGAGAAAGAGAGAGTGAGATCGGGATAAAAGCTCGTTGTAGGGCCTAAGGTTCTAGGTATTTATGCTGAAATATTTCAATTCTATTGCTGTTTAATGTAATTTGACTGTAGTATGGTTACGATTGGTGTAATATATTCTAAAACAAAAGAAGTAACAAAAGCAGTAAAAAAGTAGTACACAATTATTATTTTACTTACCCGTGGCGATAAGGAACCACAGAAGAGTGATCTTCATTATGAATACGGTTATAAAGTGATCATGTGAGTCAATTCAACAGTATTTATTGTAAGTTTATCACCGAAAAACCTTACATATTGATCAGTATCTGCTGATACAAAAAGGAAGGCAAAAATAAATAATAATAATCTGCTGATTATTATTTAATATTGCCTACTAACAAAGGAATTATTTTGTTGTGCTATTACTATCTAAAGATACTACTAGTACCTACTTGTTACCACAAAATACAGCCACGTACTGAAACTACCTAATTCTGATCAAAGAATGAGGTAGTTATAGAACGAGGTTAAAAAAACCTACGTGTAGTTTTGGACACAGACCGTCTTGTAACTCTTAGTTTTTTGGACATAATGACGGTGCTACTTGGAATGATTTGGCTATTCCTTCTATATCGGGCATATCTAAAGATTGATAAAGACAGATAAGACAGATAGTTAAGAGTATCGGTGTAGATTTAGACGGCAGTTAATATCTCGCGAAGTAAGTCGTTTCACGTAGGTTGTACGTTTTGTATTGAAGGACCATATTGTGAGAACAATCTTGCCAAGGGCTATCCTGTTACCAAATTACGCTTTGTGTAGATGTGCTAGCTCCCTATTATCACGAGATGATGTGAGGAAAAGACGGACATATACAGGGCAAATAGCGCTATCTCTTTTGCACAGTAGATTCATGATGGCAGTGATACGTCATAGGAGGAGGTAGATAGGCAGTCGCTCCAGGTAAAATATACGCAGCTGCATCCGATTAAATTCGAAGCCAACCCCAACAAAGTTGGAAAAAGCTAGATGGATATAATGCAGAATCTAAGTGTCAAATAAGGACTGTTAATCATAAATTCATTGTGTCTTTCTTTTTAGGGTTCCATACCTCAGTTGGTTTATGGCAGTAAGTCCCCTCTTTGAGGAATAACTGAAAAGACATAAAAGTGTCCTCACCTTTCGCAGTTTCGCATGACACAGGTTCTCACCGGACATGGTCAGTTCGAGCACCGGATTCGTTCGGAAGAATCGCCCGGGTGTCACCACTGTGTGGACCGCCCGGAGGACACGGTGGAGCATAAGGTAGAGATGTGCTCCGTCCTCGTGGGGATGATCGGTGGCAGCGATCTCTCGCGCCGGGCCTTGGTACAGGCCATGGTCTGGAGGAGGGGCAGGCGGTCGCCTCCTTCTGTGAAGCAGTAATACTAGCAAAGGAGGTGACCGCACGCGCACGCGCGACTTTACGGCTCTCGTGCCTCAGCCGCTGGGATCCCGATACCGATTTCCGGCCACCGTAGGCGCGGGTTTATGGACGGCAAGCAATGGGTAGCTTGCCGTCCGACCGTCCGGTAACCGTCCGGACCAAGCCCAAGTCGTCGACGGTGCGTAATGTTCCACACGTGCCTTAAGGAGATGTCAGCAAATCGTAGGGGCCAAACAGGATCGACGCCTACTGGAGCCATGGGTTCGCTTCTGAAAGGAAAACCCGGCCCTGGAATGCAAGGCAACGAAGGAACTAAGAGTGGGTTTTAGTCAGCAAAAGTCTGACACGCCCACTCGCTCCGCCCAAGGACGCGAGATGTCATTGGGTGATTACCCACCTAAAAAAATAAATAAAAAAAAACCTCAGTTGGTAAATACGGGAATTTCAAAAAAAATAATCGGAGTCGTCGATGGCACGCAGTGTTCCAAGCGCGCCTCGAAGAGATGTCAGGAAAACCGTAGGCGACCAGCAGAGCCGAATCTGAATCTGATCTGAGCTGGGGCCATGGGTAGTCCGAAAGGGAACTCAACGGTCGTTAAGCGCATAAAAGCAACTGGAACATAGGTGGGTTTCAGTCAGTAAAAGTCTGAAACTCTTTCGCGCTCCACCCTAGAATGGGAGAAGTCATTAGATAATTTTCCACCCCATCAAAAAAAAAAAAACCCAACAAAGTGGAAAAAAGCTAGGTGAATTTAGTGAAGAACGATGTGACCTACTTGTGTCAAGTAGGAACTGTTAGTGATAATTTCATTGCATGTTAGTTTTTATACAAATGATAGGAAACTAATTATCAAATTATAATCCCTTGAAACAATTGTCATCATGATTCGCAAATGTATACTTTCAACTCTATTGCGTTGTTTACTTTTTCATAGCGAATTAGAGGTCAAAGCAAGGTGACATGCCTAAGCTTGTCTTTCTAATCATTATAATTATTGGATATTAGCAAATGCTTCATATCATCGTATCATTTGCTTGTAATGTAACCAATTCTTAGACACAGAACTCTTTTCTGGGAGAGGGAGTTTTGTTTTGGGTTAGTAAATCATCCAATGAATTTCGCGCTCTAGGGTGGGGTGCGAGGGAGTATCAAACTTTTACTCACTAAAATCACATCTTTTTCCTTCAGGTCTCTTTGAGGTACACATGGAACTAGTAGTACGCACCGTCGATGACTAGGGCTCGGTATGGACTGTTACCTGATAACCGCAAGCCCGGTGGTCGGAAATCGGGATCGGGATCCCGGTGGCTGGAGCTTGAGGACTACTCCCTTGCTCGTGCCGACCGCCTACCACTCCTCCTCGCTTCGGACCATGGCTTGTACCAAGGCCCGGCGCGAGAGATCGTTGACACGGCGGTGCTCTGCCCAAGCGGGGCACACCTCTACCGCGTGCTCAAACGTGTCCTCCGGGTGGTCCACACAGTGGTGACACCCGGGCGGTCCACACAGTGGTGACACCCGGGCTTTCCACACAGTGGAGACACCCGGGCGTTACTTCCACACGAATCCGGTGCAGGAACTTCCCGAACTGACCATGTTCGGTGGGAACCTGCATCCTACGGTTGAGGACGCCGTGAGGTCTTTCCAGCCACTCCTCAAAGAGGGGACTTACAGCCATAAAATCTTTAGGTATTGAAATGTCAATTTGTCTAGCGCCACAGCTTGTTATAAGTTTGAAAATTTTGGTTTATCGATAGATTGGTAAATCATATTAATCGTATCAATCAGTCAAGTCAACTTAGTTCTCTCAGTTGAGTGCACCGCTTTCAATTTGGGAGAAGTCTGTGTATTCTCCTAAGTTTGACTACCATATTTGATACCCTAGCGTCTGCATATTTTTTGTCCCAGTTGCCTTTTTAGCGCCATCAACTATTTAGGTAGTTTATGTAGGTGGTGTGATACCCCCGTGCCTCAGAAAGAACATAAAGCCGTTAATCTTGCGCCTGATTTCTCTCCGTTCGTGTCAGATTGCCGTCCCCTCGGAGTATGAGAGTAAAGGAACAAAGACTACACCTGTATTTGCGCACGCACTTGTGCACTATAATATTTCCTAAGTAATTGGCTAATGTCTGTTGAGGGTGGCTACTGTGATCGGAATACGGTCGGGAGGATTATTATCATGTATATATACTCGTATGTCGGATACCGATCAGAGTGAGAATGTCTTCCAGAGACCCTTTTGTGCGGGTAATGAATGGGTACCGGGCAATAAGCAAACTATTCCAGACTACACATCCGTGACTTATTGAAATATCAACATGAAAGTTATTCATATTAGTAGAGTGGTATGCAATTAGAGTGCAAGAATATTCTTTTCTCAAACTAATAATTGTTTTCGTGCAAATTATTTGCATTTTCAAACATAATAATTGGATTTCTTGCACACTCACTAAAATACATGTGCGTTCAAATCTGTGATAGGCCCCAGTTGATTTTTGTACTTTGCAAAAACATTTTATTATATTTCATATTATCTTGTTTTGTTATTAAAGTTTGTTCTTTTTTCACAAAATGTTATACTTTTATTATTGCGCATAACTACAAATAATAACATTTAAATTTATGGGAAAATACACATTATCCAAATAGGCCAGAAGTTTTTAGAACGCCAAGGCTAAGGCGCGAGCTCCATTCCATTCCGCTACCACCTTAGCCTTCTAACCAAATCTGTCCGCATCGGAGTACTCAAGAATCCAGAGCTTGATTCACTCGCTTTTGGGTTAAAAGTACTTAATTACCGTTGTTAAAAAATAAATCGAATTAGTTTGTTAGTGTCGTTACTAGGTTATAAAATGAGAAGTTTGATCACGTGGCCAATGAAGAAATTTGTGGCTTGACTTATAATTTCTCATAATCATTTAATAATAATCATCATCATCATCATCATTTCAGCTGAAAGATGACCACTGTTGAACATAGGCCTTTCCCAAGTGTTGCACAAAGAACGGTCCTGTGCGTCCCGCATCCATTGGATTCCCGCAACCCTTACCAGGTCATCGGTCCACCTTGTAGGAGGCCTTCTAACGCTACATCTTAATAATATTTTAATGTAAAATATTTTTTATTTTCCTTATCATACTGAATTAACATAATTATTCGCATTAAACTGTGACAAATAAAATATACAATTAAATTTTATAAAGAAAACAAAATACACAAATTATAAGATCTATATATTATATAGAGATCTAAAGATATAGTATCTTGAATGACAATAGATAACAATTTCATCGGAATTCACATGGGCTCGCTAGCTCGTTCATCAAACTGCCATTATGAGTATGACGATGTTTGATGATGCAACAGATTGAATCCAAGTACAAACATTCCCTTGACTCCGGTAGCGGTCAAGGCCACGACGAGGCAAGGGGTGCGAAGAATCTCCGGATGAGATTTGGCTACCCATCTATTAAACGACTCGACCTGGCAACTTTAAACACGCGTACACTGAGGACTGACGAGAGGATCACCGAACTGGAGGAGGAATTGAGCAGGTTGCGATGGAGTATTCAAAAACCTTGAAGACATCCTCCATTGCTGCCGTGAACAGTTTCGGAGAAATAACGTCTCCCTGCCTCACACCCCGCTGCAAGAGGATAGGTTTCGAGGTCTGGTCTTGTAGTCAGACTGACATAGTGGCGTTTTTGTACAAACACTTCAGCACTTCGATATACCGATAGTCAATTTGGCACCGTTGGAGAGACTGCAGTACAGCCCAAGTTTCAATCGAATCAAAGGCTTTCTCGTAGTCCACAAACGCTAAGCAGAGAGGCTGGTTATACTCCTCAGTCTTCTGTATAACCTGCCGCAGCGTATGTATGTGGTCCACGGTGCTGAAGCCTTTTCGAAATCCGGCTTGTTCGGGAGGCTGGAAGTCGTCGAACCTGCGCGCGAGACGATTCGTGATGACTCTGGAAAACAGCTTGTAGACATGGCTCAGAAGCGGGATGGGCCTATAATTCTTAAGCAGGGCATTATCGCCCTTCTTAAAGAAGAGTACCACCACGCCTCTGCTCCACGCCTGTGGCGTTTTTCCCTCGAGTATGACGGAATCAAATAGCTTCTGAAGGGCCTTAAGGACCGGTTTTCCACCCGCCTTCAGGAGTTCGGCCGTAATTCCGTCCTCACCCGACGCCTTGTTGTTTTTCAGCTGCTTCAGAGCCATCCTAATCTCGTACAGGCTGACGTCCGGGATACCTTCGGTATAGTGTCGAGTCAATCTAGCTCTTGGGTCGTTTACTAGATTTACAGCGGGTTTAGCGATAGACGTGTATAACTGTCCATAAAAAGCCTCGATCTCTCCCAGAAGCTCCGATTTGGCGGATATGACTCTGCCATCGTCGGTCTTCAGTTTCGTGAGCTGGCTTTGCCCAATAGACAGATCTCGTGCAAATACTTTAGAGCCCTTATTCCGCTCAATCGCATCCTTAATCCTTGCGGTATTAAAGCGGCGAAGGTCACGTTTCAGGGACTTCGAGATTTGTCTATTGAGCTGCCGGTATATGCACGCATCGTCTGAAGACTGCAGAATCATCTCACGCCTCTTCTTCATTAGCTCGAGGGTCGGATCGGAGAGCTTCTTGTTTTTATTTGTACGGTGAGTCTTGAAAAACTTAGACCCGACCGTATGGACAGTTTCCACGAACCCATCGTTATATTCATCCACGGAGCTTCCTAGGCACTCGAAACGATTGTGGAGTTCCAGCTGAAAGCTCTCGGGGTTTTGGATCTGGATCTGTGCTGGACGGAGCGTAGACTTCATCAGTCGAGACCTTTCAAGCTTAATGTTAATATTCAATGTGCCTCTTACGACGCGGTGATCACTTCCAGTTTTCACCGCGCTGATCACAGAGACATCATTGAATATTTGCTTTTTCGTCGACAGGATGAAGTCAATCTCATTTCTAGTTGCACCGTCAGGACTTTGCCAGGTCCACCTTCTATGCTCACGCTTTTTGAAGAAGGAATTCATCATATAGAGGCCCTCCTTCTCCATAAAGCTAGCCAGTAGGTGTCCCCGGTGATTCCGACGTCCAAATCCAAATTGCCCCACTCGCAGCTCGTCACCGTCTCGTTTTCCCAGTTTCGCGTTAAAGTCCCCCATGACCACGGTGAAGTGAGTCTTAGAACCATGCATGGCTCTTGATATATCCTCATACATGGATTCTACTTCGTCGTCGGGATGTATTGAGGTCGGGGCGTAGACCTGTATGACCTTCAGCGAATATCTTGATGATATTCTGAGTATAAGGTACGCCACCCTGGTCGACACACTCTTGATCCTCACGACATTGTTCACAAGGGACTTGTGGACGATAAACCCGACACCACCCTGGGACTGCTGGTCACCCTCCCGGAAATAGAGCAGGTTACCGGATTTGAGAATTATCGTATCCTCCCCCTGTCTTCGGACTTCAGACAATCCCACAATACTCCACATACTAAGGGAGGGCTAGGCATTAATGTCAATGGCGAGTACATCACTCACCTTCGGTTTGCCGAGGACATAGTAGTCATGGCTGAGACTACGGAGGAGCTCAGTACAATGCTTGGTGACCTCAGTAGAGCTTCCGAAAGAGTGGGACTTAAAATGAACATGGACAAAACCAAAGTCATGGTAAACAGCCATGTAGCACCCACTCCTATCAAGGTCGGGGACTCTACACTCGAAGTTGTAGACGACTACGTTTACCTGGGACAGACGGTCCAGTTGGGAAGGTCTAACTTCGAGAAAGAGATCAATCGTCGAATCCGACTCGGCTGGGCAGCGTTCGGGAAGCTGCGCGGTGTCTTCTCGTCCAATATACCACAGTGTCTCAAGACGAAAGTCTATGACCAGTGCGTGTTGCCAGTGATGACATATGGCTCCGAAACGTGGTCGCTTACAATGGGCCTCATTAGAAGGCTTAAAGTCACCCAAAGGGCAATGGAGAGGGCTATGCTCGGAGTTTCCTTGCGTGATCGAATCAGGAATGAGGATATCCGCAGGAGAACCAAGGTTGCCGACATAGCACGAAGAATCGCCAAACTAAAGTGGCAATGGGCAGGGCACATTGCTCGCAGAACAGATGGCCGTTGGGGCCGAAAGGTTCTGGAATGGCGACCACGTACCGGAAGACGTAGCGTTGGAAGGCCTCCTACAAGGTGGACCGATGACTTGGTAACGGTTGCGGGAGTCCGATGGATGCGAGACGCACAGGACCGTTCGCTGTGGCGACGCTTGGGAGAGGCCTATGTCCAGCAGTGGACGTCTTTCGGCTGAAATGATGATGATGATGATGACAAACATTCAACACTTTAATATGGGTTTATTAAAGTATTCAGTAGATTATATTATTAGTAACGAATTCAATGTTGTAGCAACGAAACATTTTAAAAGGAGACAATTTTTTTTGTTTGGGGAATAGGCCCACCACAAATTGTGGCGTATAGCAATGAAATGTACGTTAGTTTATTCCTTATAATCTCTAGATTACATTGGTAATATTGGCAAAACTTTATCTAACTGTAGTACCGTGAAATACGACAGTCAAAACATGACTCTCATAATAACCTAAAATCTCACAAGAGCGATTGTCTAATGAGTAGATAGGTCTCCTTGGTATTTTAAGTTAAAATAGTGCACTGTTCAATAATATACAGTATAAAACAAAGTCACGTCTGTACTACGTGACAGACTTTGATGTGATTTACACGATTTGATAGACTTATTCATGAAAATGCGTAGATGTATACATTTCGAAATAACGCGGCTTTTGTCGGCCATTGACTGTAGATCTAAAATAATAAGGTGATGTGTTTTATGCTGGTTGTGTAAGGAGAAAAAAAACCACATTATAGCATCACAAGTATTTATTACTGTTCATCATCATCATTTTCAAAGTCATCTCTTAAAAGCAGTATTTCATCTAATAAAGATGCAGGTGGCTCAACCTCACCTTGATGCCGCGCCCAAGATAAAAACCACACTATACACATCACATATGCACAGCAGCCAACAGTGTGTCTGCCCTCTAAACAATTACAACAGTATCCAGCAAGAGCAGTATTCAACATTCCGTTGAAATCGTGCTGCACAATTGATACAACGGCTTTGTGGATTATGCATGTATCTACAGATGACATTTTCATAAAATCTTTCGAATAAAAATACGAAAAGAACAGAAGAAACATGCAACTATCTAGTAATCGGAAACAATAATAATGTTGTCTGTAGCGGTGGGCGTTTCAACGACGAACAGTTTTCAAAGACCGTTTTTTGTTCTGCAACGTAACAACCGTTTTCCATCCTGCGACCAAACAGTCTTCGTTGCATAAACCAGTCTTCGAATTACTGTATGCGAATTGTTATCTTACTGTTAAGAAAATAAGGTCGAAAATCCATTGCTTCAACTATCACACTCGTCGCGTCGTCGTTTTTAAAACCAGTTATTGCAATGAAAAATGAATTTTATGTTTATAGTCATAAAGTTCATTTTTCATTGTAATAATTGGTTTTGAAACGACGACGCGACGAGTACAGAATTTATTACCGTCCTCAAACTAGTTGCGACAACGAACGTTTTCTGCAACTACTTCACTCAACGATAGTTTCGTCTTCAAACCAGTTGCGACGACGACCGTTTTCTGCAACCGTTTTTGTCGTCGCCAAAACGGTTACGTCTCGTCCGTCTAAAATTCGACAACGACCCACCACTAGGTTGTCTGTCAGTGTCAAACTGATTGAAACTGGACCACAGAGCATCTGCAACGGGCTATTAAATACGTTTCGTTCCACGTTGATTTTTAAAGTAGGTACGTTACTTGATATTTGTGTTAACCGTTAATAACAGCATTAAAAACAAGTTCGCTGTACCAATTAATTATTATCTCTTGAAACGCATTTAAATCCGATGTCACCGCTGCGCAGTGTAGTAACATTTTTTATTTCACGTTAAAATAAACTTGAAAACGCTCCTAAACAAGCATTTTTTTCCGTAACACTTTTTTACTATTATTTCATTATTCCGGTTAGATTTCTATATAATTTTTGGTCTGTTAATTAGAATAAGATGATCGCTTTTTCCATGTGTAATATGATTAATAAACGTAACCGTTTAATAGTGGGCCCAAAAAAAACTGTCTCCTTTGAGGGGTTAGCACGTGATACTAATGCCATAGTTTTTTTAAAGTTCGAAATCATCTAATAGCTTCCCCGCTTTAAGGCGGTGTGGGAAGACGTGTCAGACTTTCAATTCAATTCAATTCGATTCAATTCAAATGTTTTTATTTCACATAGGCCTACATGGGCACATATAAAACGTCAGAAGCTAGTGCACGTTTCCAAATTGGTCGTTTCCTGTGGAGAAGAACCAGCAAGAAACTCCATGTTTACTCTCTTAAAAAAAAATTTGTTCTTACGAAATTCCATATTACAGTATTACTTAGTGGATATTATGTAAAGACAGTGTAGACCAGTCAATATTGTACTCAAAAGTAGAATAAAAATAATCATAATAAAAAGTGAGTCGTAATAGGAAGTAATCTAAGACTTCGCGGAGTCTACAGTGTTCTCATATTCACATTATAAAAAAGAGGTTTTGTAAAAAAAAAAAAAACAGAAAATTAATAATTACAACTATCGATAAATGAGACGTTAACAAAATAAATTACTTATGAATTTATGGTGGTTTGGGTCTAATAATATAAAAAATATTGCAAAAGCAATGTGTAAGAAAAAAAAATATTACAACAGACTGATGTGAAGCAGTTATTAGACACATTTACACCATATTATGAGTTACCAGGGGATGTGCAGAAGCAGTCATTGCCAAACAAGCGTGTCTCTAACCTTGTAATACGCATTTTGGTTAGGACACGCATAATATGAACAGTTTTGAACTTTCCCTCGCTAAGTTCAGTCACCGCCTTTAGCAGCTTGTTATAAAAGCGTATGCTGTTTATTAAAAATGACTTGCTAAGACCAGCTCATCTCTGTTTGTTTTTTTTTTAGATTAACTACATTTTATTGAAATTATTCACATTTTATTGACATTTAGCTTTTTTATTATTATTTTTAATCTATGATATTGATGTGATGATGACTAATGTGGAATGTAATTTTATTTATTTACCTGACAACTTACTGCACCAGTATATCTATATAAATTGATTTTTTATTTTTATTTCTTAGGCCTGTGTCCTTTGATTATATACTTGTCTAGATAGAGCAATGCAAACATACGACGCGCTAAAACTATCTCCAATTGCGTGACCTGTGTGAGTACCGCACGTGTACTTATTGTCGTCAAACTGTCAAGGTGTGCGTGTTGAGGGATGCCTGCTTCAAATTATTAACTTTTCTTTTTTCCATTATTTATTATGGCGAAAGTTTAACAAAATAGGTTGAATGAAATAATTATTTTGTAGATTAAAGAAAGAAAGGAAATACATTTATTTAGCACAGACCTAAAGACACACAATACTCGAGTTACATGTAATTACATAAAACCAACAAATAAAAAGTATAAAGTCCGATGTAAGGATATAGTAGGAATTTGTGCCTCGAGGCTGCACCAAGCAGGCCCAATTCAGCAAAAATCTGAAACCCAAAATATTAGAAAAAACAAAAAAAAAAACTTTAGTGCATGACGTCATGGGTTTCATTTTTTTTGTAGGTGTTTACTGATCAAATAAATAATGTAATTTTTAAAATAATAATGTTCTGCTGACCGAAAGATGATGTAATGATATTTGTATTTTGTCTCCTATAGTTTCGCCAAATCTCCCTAGTAATAAACTGACAACACTGGCTAATCGGAATGACATACAAAAAAACGAATTAAAAAATCGTGTTTTCTTTAATAATAGTGGTTAAATAACAATACTTACCGATGAAAAGTGATCTTAGTGTTATTATATTGTTTTCCCACATACTTATGGCACAGACAGCACAAACCGGCATAATTAATTATTTTTCGTGAGCATATTATCCTTAGTTGTTTCAAATAACACTGACGTAAGAGAGACGCGAGTCTACCAATTTTAGTAGACTTTATTTGGGCCGTTTAGTACGGTCAATGTGGCATCTAGACAAGTATATAATCAAAGCCTGTGTCACAGCAGTGGGAATATTAAAAGGCTGATAATGGTTATACTTTTGCTTTATTTCTTAGTATTGTGGTTTTTGAATATTGTGTTACATATATTGTTAAATTTTAAACTATTTGACACAAAGGTGTTGATGAAATGAATAAATAAATACGTTCTTCATGGTATGATACTTCGACACATTATGAAATACGCCGTGGCTCGCTCAAATAATTGAAATATAAAAAGTGGAAGATCAGTTTTATTGAATACTTGATTCAACGACCCAGCTGGTCGTTGAATCAGTACGGATATTTTCTGATGTTGTTGACACAGAAGTGTGCGTACGCGCAGCGGAATGTTGTTGAATTTAAAGATTTTAATTATGCAGATATTTAGTGTATGACGTCGTATAATTGTGTATGGTAAAAAAAAATTTGTGCACGCAACCATTGTGGAGAAATTCACCAAAAACTGATTCCGCTGGGCGAACGTTGTCCTGGCGGAACTTTTTTTAATCCATAGACTTTAGAAGAAAAGAGATGTGTCCAAAAATTAGTGTGTATTTGTGTGTAATTGTGTATGTATGAATAAAACTAGTGCATGCATAAACTTCGGAGAAATTCAAGTTTCCGCTACGCGAACGTTTGGCCATTAGCTAGTTTTCATATAAAGCGCTTACATAGAGAGCTGTAGATTTTTACATACGTTGTTTTGAATTTGTTTATATTTGTTTAAAAAACAGATTTAGAAAAAATCGTAGGGCTTAAAAGATAAAAATATATACGTAAAATACGCTTATTAGGTCTTAGTTCTTAAAGTATGCACTTTGGGGTCTAGATTTTCACGTTTATACAAACCTTGTAAGTGTCTGCAACATGTTGCCAAGTATCAATGATGTTCCGTTAGTAACTAAAGAGTTATAGGACAAATTTACCATGAACAGATCACTGTTTACAAAGCAGTCAAATATCACGACGTTCTGAAGGAATTGCATGGTAATATGTATGTCAATAATTAGTGTATTCATTCAACTATTCTTATGCAAAATTTCATGTCATTAAATTCAGTAATTAAAGAAAAACAATTATAATACTGACGAAGCATCGAAAACCTACATAACCCGACCAAGTTCGGATGGCTACAAAAAAGCGGCCGTGCAATATATTTAGGTAACATCCCAAAATTTACAGTATAATATCGGTATTGAATTGGTATAGGTGATAACACAATTGTTGTTTCGATATAATTTATAGGTCATTTATTTTTGTACACCTACTTTTTTAAATGTATTTGACTATGACAGAAAGTAGGTACTATTTACGTAGGTACTTTATTTAAGTATGCGCTTGAGACTTGAGATATAATCTAAATATATTATTTAAGACAAATAAAATTCATA
This sequence comes from Mythimna impura, assembly GCA_905147345.3. Classification (NCBI taxonomy): domain Eukaryota; kingdom Metazoa; phylum Arthropoda; class Insecta; order Lepidoptera; family Noctuidae; genus Mythimna; species Mythimna impura. The sequence goes on along the minus strand of LR990356.1, from coordinate 12,084,736 downwards.
CAGCTAATTTCTATTGAAGATTTCACGGATCAGGATTCTAACTATAGACCCCTTAGGGAAATTAAATACACTTCTGGACACATCTATTGGCCCACCTTAGAGTTTAGGTTTCGATGGCCCCTACCGAAATATGATTGCTAGATTGAACAAAAACTGTTGATGCAGTTTTAAACCTGATACATTTTACCATCTTTTTCGATCGTATTGTTTTAAATTTGAATTCAGAATACCATACGACATGGAGCTACGCCTAACAAGTCGGATATGCGCCTTGTTAAAGGCAATTGATTTTTGAATAAAAAACATGTTTTATCAAATAAAGGTTTAATTTAATAACGCGTGTTGCCTCCATGGGCATCTACCACAGCTCTTATACGATTAGGCATAGAGTTTATCAACCGCTCTATGAAATTTTGAGGGATCATCTCCCATTCCTCTTCTATGGCAGTTTTCAACTCCTGCATCGTCTGGGCAACTGGCTGACGAGCCCTAACACGTCTTTTTAGCTCGTCCCACATGTGCTCAATGGGGTTCATGTCTGGGCTTCTGGCTGGCCAGTCCATAAGTGTGATGTTCACATCCCGAAGATATTCCCTGACGATGCCGGCCGCATGGGCTCTTGCATTATCATGCATAAAAAGGAAATTTGGGCCCACATAGTCCGCGTATGGTATCACGTGAGGTTCTAAGCACTCACGAATGTACCTTTCAGCATTTAATGTTGGCAGTCGTGGTCCTGTAACAACCTCAAGTTGAGTTTTGCCGCTCGCGGATATACCGCCCCAGACAGTCCATGAGCCACCGCCATAAGCAACCCTCTCTTCAAACCAACATTGTGGGAAACGCTCTCCCTTACGTCGGTAGACCTTCTTCCTTCCATCATTGCCATGTAACACAATTTTAGACTCATCAGAAAAGAGCACACGGCTCCAATCTTGCTGTGTCCAATTTAAATGACTGCGTGCGAAATGAAGGCGCGCTGTTCGGTGGGCTCGCGTTAGTTTGGGCCCATTAGCTGGCTTGTGTGGTACCATATCGCGTTCTTTTAACCTTCTCCGAACAGTTCGAGCGCTCACAGATACTCCGTGGAAGTCGCGAAGTTGGTTTTGTATCTCAATGGAGGTAAGGTGACGATTTCTCAAGCTGGTCGTCACGATGAATCGATCCTGCCTTTCAGTTGTGACCCGAGATCGTGGCCTTCCTTGGCGACGAACAAAGCCGCCAGTCTCTAGGTACCTCCGATAAACATTTCGGACCGCAGATCGACTTAAATTAAGTTGAGCACTCACGTTTCTTTGGCTGTGTCCGGCCTGAATAAGTGCCACAGCTTGGGCGGCGACTTCAGGTGAAGTATCCATAGATTATTGATAGAACCTCACCTTAATGTTAAGAATAAGTAATGTTTGTTGCAAAACCAAAGATATCAATCACTTTTTCAAGAATTAAATCCAAGTAAACCAATAAAACCAAGTTTTCTTAGTATTCGATTGTTTGATATCAACAAACAGGCTCCAAATTGTCTTTTGTTTCTTTAAATTCTGTGTTCGAAATTCAAAAAAAGACTATTGAATGAAATTGTGAATGTGCCAGGTTCAAAACTGCATAAAAACTTTTTGCTCGACCTAATATAAAATTTTAGCTAGGACCAAACGAAACTGAAAATACAAGGTGGGCCAATAGATGTGTCCAGAAGTGTATTTACCACATGTAAGTATGTACTACTGTTTAGGTAAATATTTATCATATTGTAGATTATTACACTATTTAACCAATAGACTAGGCATGCACGAGCGTTCCCCTTTGCAACTTTAGTGGATCAAACAATCTAATAACTTAAAAAAAACTACTTCTTGTATCGATTTTTTTTTTCTTATGTATGTGAGCGTGTTCCCCCGCACCCCACCAAAATATGCAGAATTATTTTGTTCGAAGTTCGGTACGCATTAAGCGTACCGAACTTTTACTTTTACCTTTAGTTAAATAGTCTAAGTATTGTAGTTATGAATTGATCAAAAATATTCTTGTGTGAAAAAATAGACAACGCGCTGCGCGCAACGAGCGATAGGCGGCTTCCCGCTTGAAACGGTACTGTCATCCTTGAAGAAAAGAGAGGGCAATATGTTTTCGCGCGTATTCGTTTGCTGTTGAACTTGCAAGCACTTTTTTAATGTTGATCAAATCTAAACAACTGAATAGGTTAGTTATGTGATGTGATTTTAATTTTTATTGAAGCTCGAAATATTATACTTACCCTAAGTTTCGTCATCCACGCGAACGAAGTCGCGGGCAAAAGCTAGTTCATAATCTATTTTAGTTAAAACACATTTAAGTCTATTGCTGTCATTGCAAGCGTTTGTTAACGTTATTATAATTACATAATTAAGTATTATATGTAATTAAAAATATTTTTGTACGCGGATATTTAAATAGAGAAGTACTTGTTAATTGAAGATTTGTTTTTATCGTAGATAATGGCGTTATTATTAAAAAAATATTTTTCATTCAAGAAATGCAATTGTTTTATTTTTTCCTAACGCTTGTGTACGCAACTGTACCATATCAATAAATACTATATTGGAATTTTTCCAAGATTCAATCCATCTCTATAATTATCATAATTTATGAAAATTTGTTCACCGGCTTAGGAGTGAAAACATAACATGCAGCCATTGGTAATTTTATATATATGGCATCAAATGGAAACAAGTTTTCAATCATCAGTAAGTAAAAGGTCAAAAAACTCACCCCCGTTTCCTTAGATCATTGTTGCCCATGTTGAGTTGAGCGCGAATGCACTTATCCCATGGGAAGCGGCATGGGTTTGGGCATTCATATCCAATAATACTGTTGTAAATAACTGTATCTGCGAAGTATCTCCAAGATTTGTTATGACTACAGCTGTTGCTTATACAACCAGGTTGGCTGATACCGCCGTTAACGTAGAAGTCAGCGTTGGCGATGTCTGATCCGATGCCAAGACCACCGATAGTGTAACCACCATTGGTATGAATTGCCTCGACGTAAATTGCATCATTAGGGTTAAATCGATCAGAGTTGTAGCTCCACAGAGGACCTGCTGGGTTCAGACCTAGAAATTAAAAATAAATTGATATAATTTTGTTTATGATTTAGATCAATGTTTACAAAATTTTTCTTTAACAGTTGTGGCGGCTTGGTAACTGCGATTCGCTGAGTTGCAATTTTGACGAAATACGGGAGCGCGAGCGCAAGGCTCGCCAGTCGCTCACGTTACACCGCCCTGCCTCGACACATACATAGTACGTAGTTAGTAATAACGAACTATTGTGGAGTCAGAATTAAAGACATTTATTTCATTGTAGTCAAATTGTCTTTAATCATCCGACAGTACATAGAACACCCCAACACAATTTATTGTGTTATCTCTTATTCTTGGGCACGCCATAATTATGGTGGTATGTCCCCTCTTCGAGGAGTGGCTGGAAAGACCTCACGGCGTCCCTACTTTCCGCATGAAGTAAGTTCTCACCGGACATGGTAAGTTCGGAAGGTTTCTGGACCAGATTCTTGCGGAAGATCGCCCGGGGATAGCTCGTGTATCACCACTGTGTGGACCGTCCGAGGACATGGTGGAACATGCGGTAGAGGTGTGTACCGCTTAGGCAGAGCACCGTCGTGTCCTCGTGGGGGCGATCGGTGGCAGCGATCTTTCGCACCAGGCCTTAGTACAGGCCATGGTCTGGAGCGAGGAGAAATGGCCGGCGGTCGCCTCCTCCTGTGAAGTAGTAATGCTAGCAAAAGAGGCGGCCGCAATCGTGAGGAAACGACCGGGATCCCGATCCCGATTTCCAGCCACCGTAGGCGTAGGCTTGCGGAACGCTAGCAATGGATAGCACGACGTCCGGTCGTCCGGTAACCGTCTAGACCGAGCTCAAGTCATCGACGGTGCGTAGTGTTCCACGCGCGCTTTAAGGAGATGTCAGCAAATCGTAGGGGCTCAACAGGGTCGAAGCTTACTGGGGCCATGGGTTAAGTGAAAATGAACCCCCGGGGCCCTGGAACACAAAGCAAAGAAGGAACAAACGAGTGGGTTTTACTCAGTAAAAGTCTGACATGCCCTCTCGCTCCGCCCAAGAACGGGAGAAGTTGTAGGATGATTTACCACCTTAAAAAATCTCTTATTCTGAGGCGTTATATACTAACGCTTTAGGAATGTAGATGGAAATTGTAATCACCTGTGATACAAACGACTCTTCCTTCGAGCTCCCTACCAGCGTTACTAACGACATGGGCACCCAAACAAAAGCCGACAAGGTGCATTTGGTTAAAGATAGCCCCGGTGAGAGAGTTCATGAAAGCCAGGAACTGTCCAAGACCACGACCCACGGCTGGGACTCCTCTGGTGGCTGTGACGTAGTCGGAATTTGCAAGCCTGCTCCAGTCCATGACGATGACATTGACGTCATCTCTTCTGAGACACGCTGTAAAAATATAAGACAAGAATTAAATAACAAAACAAAATGTGGCAGTATTGCTTAACAATTTGATAAAGAATAATCAATTACCATCTCTTACAACATGGTTAATATCGGAGTTCTGGTTGTCGAGCCAGCCGTGGACAATGACGACGGTGGGTACACGAGAGTTGAAGTTTGAGTTTAGGATAGAATTAGGGTTCCTATAAAGCAATATCTGCGGAAAGGTAGGGTTGCTTCTGAAAACAAAATTATTATTTATTGGAACATTTTAAGCGGATCGGTGGATGTATAATTTATAATGGACGTAAAATTTCCCTTCCATTCGATCCAACTTGAACTTACACAAATTTTGAACTTCAATTATTATTTAACAGTCAATAGCTTAAATTGTGAACAGGAAATGTTATTATACAGCTCAACAATGGACACGGCTGTTTTTAATACCAAAGTTCCTAATAATTGTAAGAGATATATTACGTCATCTAAAATTATTATAAATGATTTTAAATAATAAGTATGTTCGATCGAGAGTGTGTCGACCAGGGTGGCGTACCTTATACTCAGAATATCATCAAGATATTCGCTGAAGGTCATACAGGTTTACGCCCCGACCTCGACACATCCCGACGACGAAGTAGAATCCATGTATGAGGATATATCAAGAGCCATGCATGGTTCTAAGACTCACTTCACCGTGGTCATGGGGGACTTTAACGCGAAACTGGGCAAACGAGACGGTGATACGCTGCGAGTGGGGCAATTTGGATTTGGACATCGGAACCGCCGGGGACACTACTGGCTAGTTTTATGGAGAAGGAGGGCCTCTATATGATGAACTCCTTCTTCAAAAAACGTGAGCGTAAGAAGTGGACCTGGCAAAGCCCTGATGGTGCGACCAGAAATGAGATTGACTTCATCATGTCGACGAAGAAGCAAATATTCAATGATGTCTCTGTGATCAACGCCGTGAAAACTGGAAGTGATCACCAAATGGTAAGAGGCACATTAAATATCAATATCAAGCTTGAAAGATCTCGACTGATGAAGTCTACACTCCGTCCAGCACAGATCCAGATTCAAAACTCCGAGAGCTTTCAGCTCGAACTTCACAATCGTTTCGAGTGCCTAGTTGGCTCAGTGGACGAATACAACGATTGTTTCGTGGAAACTGTCCATACGGTCGGGTCTAAGTTTTTTAATAATAATAATAATAATAATAAATCATTTATTTTCAGGCATCTTGGCCCATAGATAAATACCTTATAGACTAACATATATATAAAGTAAATTAAATACAATTTATTGTTAATAAATACGACTTATGACTATGTTAGTAACACTTCACTGCACTTGTTCACTTTGTGCTGTTCTGTGGCACTTGTCCGCGGAAGCGACGGAACACCACGCCCTGCGGCCAAAAGTCTTCCTTCAACATGAGGGGCAGAAAAGTGTTCGGGACTCGCACCACGAACGCCTTGAAATTGACGTTACGGTGCGACTCCAGAAGCTGTACCCTCAGTGCGAACTTCGTCTTATGGCGCACGTACTCCACGATGTCTTCCACCCTTGTGGTGTGATGCAGGCGAGAGATGTACACGGGAGTGTTCGGCTGAGCAGCACGCAGTCCTACGCTAGGAGTTGCAGGTGCTATGCCGCAGCGATTCTTGTTGGTTTGCGTTCGACGCTTCCTCCTTTGCACCATAACGAAACCATCACTATCATCGACCTTGTTCTTTGCCTTGTCAGGCACAGGTTTTGGATTAGGAGCGCCAGGGGCGCTCGCGGTGACGCTAGCGAAATCCTTTCGGATCGGATTCGCTGGGGCTGCAAGACCAGGCAGCGGGACGGGGCGAAGGGCTCGTGCGGTGCATGGAGGAACCGCGGTGACCGGCACGGAGTTGCGGGGCGCACGAGTGGGGCACTCTACAACCTCAGCAATCGACGTATGCACCGGCGACAAAACTGCTGACGCGAAGTTCGGCGACAATATATTGAGGCCGGCTCCATGACGCATGTTTACGTTCGATGCATCGACTGATGACCTAGTTGCCGCCGCGTTATTGCGAAATTCATTAAACTCCTTGCGCAAATCGGCGACGGTTTTCTGAGATGCATCCAACTTTGCTAGCACATCCGCAAGACTGGCCCTCAGAAAGACAATATCTTTCAAAAGGCTTGTTACATCGACGTGGTCGAAGGTGACTGGAGGGAGCTTATGCAGCTCCTTTGCCACAAACGTCGGCACGTCGTCAGGGTCGGTCTCCTTGAACAGCGTGATAATATCCTGTAGGCTTTTCTTAGTCCCGTCACGCCGGCGGGATGGCATCTGGTCGCGCTTATTAAGCACGCTGAACAGCAACAGCTTCGCAGCAGCTATATCTTCCTCGCTGAAGTTCGTTGCGCAGATTTGGATTGCGGACACCTCGTCCATCACATCCAGCTTCTGCTGCAAGAACGCCAACAGCTCGTTTGCCACTAGATTGTCTGTCATGGCCAGTACTTACGAGCGACAGCTTGCGCTGCGCTAATCGGTGTAAATAAAACTCAAATAACACGTCCACATCGGCACGCGGCACAAGCGAGGGAGCTTTTTTTAAGACTCGTCGTACAAAGAAGAAAAGGCTCTCTAGTCAAACTCTCGAACTCTTGAAAGAGAGGCGTGAAATGATTCTGCAGTCTTCAGACGATGCGTGCATCTACCGGCAGCTCAATAGACGGATCTCCAAGTCCTTAAAACGCGATCTCCGCCTCTTTAATACCGAACGGATTAAAGACGCGATCGAGCGGAATAAGGGCTCCAAGGTTTTTGCAAGAGATCTGTCTATAGGGCAGAGCCAGCTCACGAAACTGAAGACCGACGGTGGCAGAGTCATATCCGCCAAATCGGAGCTTCTAGGAGAGATCGAGGCATTCTATGAGCAGCTGTACACGTCTATCACAAAACCCACAACGAATCTAGCAAACGACCCAAGAGCTAGATTAACCCGGCACTATACCGAAGATATCCCGGACGTCAGCCTGTACGAGATTAGGATGGCTCTGAAGCAGCTTAAAAACAACAAGGTGTCGGGTGACGACGGAATTACAGCCGAATTCCTGAAGGCGGGTAGAAAACCGGTCTTAAAGGCCCTTCAGAGGTTGTTCGATTCCGTTATACTTGAGGGAAAGACGCCACAGGCATGGAGCAGAGGTGTGGTGGTACTTTTCTTTAAGAAGGGCGACAATGCCCTGCTTAAGAATTACAGGCCCATATCACTTCTGAGCCATGTCTACAAGCTGTTTTCCAGAGTCATCACGAACCGTCTCGCGCGCAGATTTGACGACTTCCAGCCTCCCGAACAAGCCGGATTCCGAAAAGGTTTCAGCACCGTAGACCACATACATACGCTCCGGCAGGTTATACAGAAGACCGAGGAGTATAACTTGCCTCTATGCTTAGCGTTCGTGGACTACGGGAAAGCTTTTGATTCGATCGAGACTTGGGTTGTACTGCAATCTCTCCAACGGTGCCAGTTTGACTATCGGTACATCGAGATGCTGAAGTGTTTATACGAGTACGCCACAATGTCAGTCCGACTTCAGGACCGGACCTCGAAACCTATCCTTCTGTAGCGGGGTGTAAGGCAGGGAGACGTCATTTCTCCGAAACTGTTTACGGCTGCAATGGAGGATGTCTTCAAGTTTCTGGACTGGAGTGGACTAGGCATTAATGTTAATGGCGAGTACCGCACTCACCTTCGCTTTGCCGACGATATAGTAGTCATGGCTGAGACTACGGAGGAGCTCAGTACAATGCTCGATGACCTTAGTAGAGCTTCCGAAAGAGTGGGTATGTTCTTATTTTCTATTGATTACGTTTACCTGGGGCAGACAATCCAGTTGGGTAGGTCTAACTTTGAGAAAGTGGTCAATCGTCAAATCCGACTCGGCTGGGCAGCGTTCGGGAAGCTGTGCGGTATCTTCTCGTCCAACATACCACAGTGTCTCAAGACGAAATTCTATGACCAGTGCGTGTTGCTAGTGATGACATATGGCACTGAAACATGGTCGCTTACAATGGGCCTCATCAGAAGGCTTACAGTCACCCAAAGGGCAATGGATAGGGCTATGCTTGGAGTTTCCTTGCGTGATCGCATAAAGAATGCAGATATCCGCAGGAGAACCAAGGTCGCCGACATAGCTCGAAGAATCGCCAAACTAAAGTGGCAGTGGGCAGTGCACATTGCTCGTAGAACGGATGGTCGATGGGGCCGAAAGGTTCTAGAGTGGTGACCGCGCACCAGAAGGCGCAGCGTCGGAAGGCCTCCCACAATGTGGACCGACAACCTGGTGAGAGTCGCTGGAGTGCGGTAGATGCGAGACGCACAGGATCGGTCGTTGTGGAGACGCTTGGGGGAGGCCTATGTCCAGCAGTGGACGTCTTTCGGCTGAAATGATGATGATGATGAATAAGTATGTACATTAATTCAGCGTTTCCGGGGTCTCTGCAACCATATTGAACAGCTCTTAGTATTGCTAATAAATACTTTTTTCAACAATATAAGCAAAATACATGTATTTCGTTGGCATTTTAATTTATAAAGAAAATGCATCATCATCATCTTCCTGCCCTTGTCCCGTCTTATTTGGGGTCGGTGTAATACGTTTTTTTCTTCCATTCTATCCTGTCAACTGTCATGCTATCACTAATAAAGAAAATGCATAATAGCAATATATAATTATATAAATCCTAAATCCTATTCTAAATCCCCTCTTGAAAGGCTGTGTGATGCCATTGCGACTATTAATACAGACTTGACTCGAATAGGTGACTGGAGCACTGAGTTTAGGCTGAAGATCAATCCATCCAAGACGCAGGTGATAGTTGTTGGTAGTTCCCGGACTGTCTGTAAAATTGATTGGTCGACACTTCCCCAAGTTTATTTCAATAACACCGTAATTCCTGTAACTCATATAGTGAAGAACTTGGGGATTTATATCGACAGCACTCTTTCCTGGACTAAACAGCTGCAGGAAGTTAGCCGTAAACTGTTTGCCTCGGTGGGTTCCATGAGGCGCCTTCGTAATTTTCTTCCCATCCCTACTAAAATTGCGATGGCACAATCTCTTCTTCTCCCAATCTTGGACTATGCTGATGCCAGCTATCTTGATCTCAACCAAGACAAATTGGATAAGCTTGAGCGACTTCAAAATCTTTGTATCAGGTTTATATTTGGCTTGCGCAAGTATGACCACGTTTCTGAATTTCGCACTCAGCTCAAATGGCTTCCCATTCGCCTTCGCCGGAATGCTCACATACTTTCTTTGCTTTACAATGTGCTCTTTAATCCTTCGACTCCTTTTTATCTTAAAGAACGCTTTCAGTTCCTCTGTGACACACATTCTAGGTCCTTGAGGTCATCGGAGAATTTAAAACTTAGTATTCATATGCATTCCACATCGTTCTTTGATAAATCTTTCACGATACAAGCAGCGCGTTTGTGGAATGCATTACCCTTAGAAGTGAGGCGTGCCCAAACGCTACCGACTTTCAAAAAGATGGTGAAGGAGCATTACCTATCACTTTAATTTTTATTCTCCTTTCTCTGTCGTATATTTTAATATTTATTAGTTTATTATTTGGTAATATACCTATTTATGTATTATATGTATTTTATTATCTTTTTATGTTGTTCTACACTGACAGCCCCAAATCTTTTCCTTTCGTTACAGTCCATCCAAAGGTTGTCTGGTAGAAATTGCCCAGTGCAATAAGACCGCCATTGTACACTTATTTTTTATAAATGTCTGTCCTATAGTAAGTTAAGGTGTGCAATAAAGTAATAAATAAATAAATAAATCTAACCGTCATGCGTCACCCTGACATTGTTTTGGGTCTATCCAGTCCTCCTTCTTTATCAAGGCGATCTCTCTTTAAAATGTGTTCTTTCTTTTCTATTTGTTTACCATTAGGTTGCACCTGTATTGTTCTGTTTCTGCACCACTCGAAAGTCGACTGGTCGTAAATGCCTAAGGCATTTAGTCCGCCTTTAAACAGTGATTCTTACTATTGTTTAAAGTTTCATTTCAGAAAATATATCTATGATTAAAAACAGAAACAGAAAATAGTTGGTTACTCATAGATTCCAGAGAAACCAATAGGAAGTCTATGATCTTGTAATACCATGGTAATTTTTTTAATATTTTGCGTACAAACTCACATTGCAGTTTTAGTGTATGGGAAAACAAGTTTGTTCTTGTTTTCGTGAAGTGTTATCATACATCGGTATGGAAAATCTTTGTAGGAATCTTTGAATCGCACTTGGCTGATTTTCGTTGATATTATTATTGCGTCAGTTGGAGTTTCATAACCAAATGGTAAAAATGAATATTTTTTTATACGACAGTTTGGATTAACAGTATAACAAATTTATATTTTTGGAATCTACTCGTTAAAAACTAACACATTAAAAAGAAATGGGCCTGTGTTCATTTATATATAATAACCACTCACATCGCATGACCATATTTTTTTAATAGCTTATGTTACTCAGAATGATACAAATTTCAAATGTAATTATTTTATTCTTATTATTTAATAACTAGTTGTTATGCCTCAAGTATTAATAGATAGGTACTTAATTGTTTAACAACTTGCTAATTTCAGCTTACTAGTGTCACAAATGATAGGTACTATTTTAATATATATATATTTTTTTATAATTATGTAAATTTAGATGTTGATGTTTTGAGATATTTTTCTACTAGTTAAAGAAAATTATACATCACTATTGTTTAATTATTACAAAAAATGGAGCTCTAATCGTACCCGTTGCTGATCATATTTGTGTAATCAAAAGTAAAAAAAAACTAAATCCCAAAATAGTCCACGAAAATAGGTCACAATTGGTAAATTCTTAATGAGTGAATCATTTATAACAATTGCTATTAGAAAATACTACGTGCAGTGTTTTTTCCATTTTGATTTTCATTTATTAATTCATAATCACAATATTTCCATAAAATGCAATATAAACAAACGCTAATAACATTGCTCTTTGACACTGGTAAAATAGCCGCAACCGGCTCAATTGCCAAAACAAAACAAAAAAACTTACAGAATACATAAATAATTACAAGACCTTTTCTAATAAGCCCTTTAAGTATTTGTACTAATTAAAAATTAGTGGTGTAGTTATCTAAAAAAAATACCAAATGATTTCATACCTTATTTATCATTTTTCATTATCTCTAGACAGTATTCCTATCATGGCGGTAAGTACCTTCCGCATGACACGAATCCGTATCGGACAAGGTAAATTCGGGAGGAGGGTTACAAATTCAGGCGGAAGAAACGTCTGGGTATTACCATTGTGCAGATTACCTGGGGGACACTGTGGAGCACACGGTTTAGGTATGCTCCACTTGGGTGGGGCACTGCTGGGTCTTCGTGGCGATTGGTGATGGGCCGATGGATGATAACCTCTTGTGCTGGGCTCATCACTTGGTCCATAACTTATTTTACTATGGTTCATAAGCCAATTTGCACGGTTTTTATTAATTAATCAATGTTTATTGTTATAGTTGAGACAGCCAGATAACAAACTCCACCCTTGTTGACGAAGAAGTAATAGTGTCTATTCATTTTACTGGAGCATCTCACCGTGAACTAGAAATACCACAACATATCACTACCAGTGCCTGCAGCAATCTGCAGCGTCTTTTAGAAATTAAAACTGATATAATTAATTTCCTTCAACTTTTTTTAACCTGTAGTAGCTGTTTCAGGTTCATTATTTCTTATTCAACTATCGATTTAAGTCGTCTCTATGTGTCAACTGTGGGAGAAGTTTAAAATGAATTATGGGCAAACTTCTTTTGCTTTTTGATCTTATAGTAATTTTCTACCGGTTAACAAATGTTGCTTACCTGGTAGGTATATAACAGGTAACGATTGTTAGCCGGGTTCCTGTTGACCTCATCAAGAAGTTTTTGATCAACGGGAGCTTCTAAGTCTACATCGTGCAGGTTTCCTCCGCCATCCGGGAACATGATGAACCGTGGGTAGATACGGTCTTTAGAGAAATCAGAAACCACAGTGTTGACCGGCACCGCTGACACGATATGTGCTAGAAATGAAACTATTTCTGGTAAGTGATAACGATAAGGTTAAAGGTCATAGCTCATTAGACCCACCCGACACCTGACCGGTACCCTCATCACTCGGTGTCCACTAGTTGTCGACAGGTGGTCCACGGGTTGACACCGTGTTGTTAACCAGTAAACGTCATGCATTCAAGGAGTGGACATTGCGTTATCCGTAAATAGATTAGTAATTTATCAAGGAATGTCGGTTAAGGGTGCGGTGTTTCACCAATGCAGTCTTCGCGCGTGAACCAGTCGCAGACAGCACACAATGCATTCGGGACCAGCGTTTAGGCAAAGCAAGGCACGCGTGCGAGCAACGGGTGACCACCGAGTGGTCCACTCGCCCTCCACGCGTGGTCAGCCCGCGGGCGAGTCGCTTCGGAGTGGATTTAGTGAGCGTATATCCATAGTACTCTATACAAAGAATACTAACCGCTCGAGGCGAGGTGGTGCTGGTCGGGTATCGGGTGGCTCTAATGAGCTATGACCTTTAATAGGCTGTTTTTTGGAATAATTGAAAATTTGGAACCATCTTCAAAGAACTAACTTAAAATTGTTGTTCAAGGCAAATTAAGTCACAGGAAGTGTTTTTGATACGATTTTATTATTTTTAATAACCTGTCTGCTTAATGCATGTATGATAAATTTATCCTGAATAATAATCATATAATTTTTTTATGTTTTCTCAAAATTGTAAAATTCATTTACTGTTTCCATTTTAACCTTTTGAGTACCGTAATTAGAGACACAATTGAAAGACAATGAGCGAGTGAACGCTCGTTCGCTTGGAGTTTAATGAATTAATATGATTATTAAATATTGTATACTAGTATTTGTTATCCCTATGGACTAGAATGAAATAAAATAAAAAAGAAATAAGCAAATTCCTTTCACTTACCCGTGGTAACAAGAAACCAAATGAGGGCAGTCTTCATAATTACTACGACAAAGAAGAAATTGTCTGATGATTCAGCGTAACAACTGTATTTATAGAAAGTTTATCATAAAGTTAATCCACTGATCAATTTTGGTGATAAAATATCACTTTGATGGATAAGTTAATTAGGTACTTGATGCTACTTGTAAACGAAAATGCATTACTCAGTGCTTACCATGCGTATGTGGGTTCCATACTCAAAGATGGCTTTCATAATTGTGGGAATTCGACAAACAGAGAACGTATTTAAAGTCCAGAAAAAATGTATAAGAAGTATATATGTGGACTTAAACGAGCTGATTCATGTAGAGAAGTGTATAATAAGCTAAATATTTTAACTCTTCCTTCACTATATATTTATGAGGCAGCAATAATGATAAAATGCGATATTAGTAATTATAAAACGTTAAGAAGACATAAAAAAAACTTTTACAAAAAAAAAAATACAACCGACTTCAAAGTAAAAAAAAACACTGAAAAGTGCAAAATAACTTTAATTTCGGAAGTCGGTGTTTTCATAATAGTTTTGTCTCTTCATTATTTAACACCGACTTCCGAAATTAAAGTTATTTTGCACTTTTCAGTGTGTTTTTTTTTACTTTGAAGTCGGTTGTATTTTTTTTTTGTAAAAGTTTTTTATTTTACACTTTTTAGTTATGGTACCACCACTAAAAAGTACCCCTCAGCCAAACTTAAATACCTTATAGCCAGAGTGCATCTCATGACAATTCTAATAATCCCAAACACGGTTAGATTACATTAATTTATTACAGAGTTCCGGTGCCTAACTTCAGGCTTCATCATCAGATCAGTTCAATATATTCCCGCTCTACTTTCAGTCAGTCATCGACTACACGTATAAACAAAGCAATTTTACTTGTTACGACGGTTCTTCTGTGATCCTATGAGGAGTTCTGTTCCATATCTTCGAAGTTCATGATCAGATCATAACAATATTTCTATGGGACCAACTCGGAAGTATAACCTTCCAATCAAAAAAAAAAAAATCAAAATCGGTCTACAATTGACCGAGAAATCGGTGAACATACATAAAAAAAAAGAAACATATAACCTCCTCCTTTTTGAAGTCGGTTAAAGATGAATTGAGTATAGTTAAATGTAGGACAGTTAAATTAAATCGAAAATTTGTGGGATGGTTATAAAAATATACAATAAACTACCAAATTATACAAAATACTAGACTGCAGTGCATTATTTTGTGCATTTATAGACCTTGGGTGTACCTGAGGTTTCCTCACATTTCATACATTTAATTTTGAGATTAAGGTTCGTCCCCCGATGTTTCCCCACCCAACTACTCCTTCCGGATCACAAAGGCTTGATTAGGCGTTGTTTTTGGGTGACATTTTTCTAAGTCTTTATAGTAAAATTTTCCTTAGTGTTTTTAGGGTTCCGTACCTCAAAAGGAAAAAAACGGAACCCTTGTGGGATTGGGCACGCCACAATTATGGCGGTAAGTCCCCTCTTTGAGGCGTTGTTGGAAAGCCTCATGGCATCCTCACCTTCCGCATGACGCAGGTGAGAACCTGCGTCATGCGGACCGAACACGGTAAATTTGGGAAGTTCCTGCACCGGATTCGTGCGGAAGCGACGCCCGTGTCGCTACTGTGTGGACCGCCCGGAGGACACGGTGGAGCACACGATGGAGGTGTGCCCCGCTTGGGCAGAGCATTGCCGTGTCCTCGTGGTGGCGATCGGCGGCGGCGATCTCTCGCGCCGGGCCTTGGTACAGGCCATGGGCCGGAGCGAGGAGGAGTGGCAGGCGGTCGCCTCCTTCTGCGTAGCAGTAATGCTAGCAAAGGAGGCGGCCGATCGCGAGAGGCAACGGTCCTCACGCCCCAACCGCCGCCGGGATTCCGATCCCAATTTCCGGCCACCGTAGGCGCGGGCTTGCGGACGGCGAGCAAAGGGTGGCTCGCCATCCGACCGTTCAGTAACCGTCTGGACCGAGCCCAAGTCGTCGACGGCGCGTACTGTTCCACGCGCGCCTCAGGGAAATACCAACAAATCGTAGGGGCCCAGCAGGGTCGAAGCCTACTGGGGCCACGGGTAGTGTGAAAGTGAAACCCGGGGCCCTGGAACGAAGGCAAAGAAGGAACAGGAGTGCGTTTTTAGTCAGTAAAAGTCTGACACTATATCTCGTTCCGCCCAAGAGCGGGATTTGTCATAAGATGATTTTCCTACCTAAAAAAAAAACCCTTGTAGGATCACTTTGCTGTCCGTCTGTCTGTCTGTCAAGACCTTTTATCTCGGGAATGCGTGGAAGTATCGAGTAGAAATTAAAATCATAATATACTCAAGTCTGCGTTCCCTTGAAGCTGTAAAAAAATCAAACTTCTGAGTTAAAGAAAAAAAGATACGGCCGTTTGTGTCGCAAAAAACGTGTATTTCGACACTCTGAAGGGAATCAAAATTCATAGGGTACTTTCCGTTGACCTAGAATCCTGAAATTTGGCATGAAACAAGGTATTATAGCACAAGTATAGGAAAAAATCTGAAAACTGTAGTTACGTCACAAAAATAAACTTTTTTGCGATTCGAAAAAATTTTCGTAATTGAATTCGGAAATTGAAGTGGTTTCTTAGGTAAGTTTGTACGGAACCCTCAGTTTTTTCGTCGGTGCGTTACGTATAGTCTAACCGAATCAAGCAAGTTTTTTTATTAATAATTAAACTAGCGCTTGATTGCGATCCCACCTGATGGTAGTGATGCAGTCGTCGATGGTGAATCGCAAAAGTCTATTAAGCGCCTATTCAACTTAGCAGGCAAATTGTTCCTATCCTTCGATATACGCGGTGTAAACGACGAGGCGAAACGCTTCATAGAGGTGTTAACAACGAAAGGGTGGATACTCGCCGTACCTACGTCGTGTTGTCCAATAATAGAAACTTGATGGTGGAATAAACTTATGTATTTCTCGTGCACACTCTCCAAAATGCATCCTGTAGATTACCGAAAAGCTGGCTACCCTACGTTTATGCTCCACACTTTGTAGATTGGTGTTAACTAAATCCGGATTACCAATTAGTTTTTTCACACGCCCGAGTCCACAGCTACCAGATGGTATTTTGCAGCACCAGCCCATATATGACAACAGTACCTACTCCATACACGATCGTCCTCAATTCCTAATATCCTGACCCACGACTCTGTTTGCTCATCTGTGCTCTTAAAGCGATAGCGCCACAAATGTACACCCGCTAAGTTATATCTCCGCAAAATTGGTCTTTCAAAATCTGCTGATTACTAGTAGTAACATCCACCACCATAACCACACCACCAAAATTGGATTTAGTGCAGAATGATGTAACTCAAGTGTCAAATAGGGTCTGTTAGTTTTAAAATAATTAGTTTTTAACCGCTGCTTCGCCAGCGTAGAAGTAGGAAAACGACATAATTTTGAATTTTTGAAAATAAAACAGTATTGTAACGTGTGTCTAATGTATGTCATTATCTACCAATATTCCAAGCTTCATCCAGCCTTATATGGCGCCAGGCCTTAAAATACTGACAGAAAAAAAATATATGCATAAGTACATTATTTCTTTTGGAGTCACCGGTCTTCTGGGTGGCACAGGTAAAATATTTTTTTTAATTTAATAAGTTTTGGAAAAAGTAGCGCTGGCTCATTCTCTCCTTCTTTGCATGATGATAAAACTTTGCACTACACCTTAAAAATACATAGTAAAAATATCAAGTACGTCAGCCAGTTGGTTCCATATGTAAAAGACAACCTTGTAAGGAAAAGCGTAATCAGCTTTATAATGTTTCCACTGCTGGGACGCAGGCCTCCTCTCTAGGAAAGGAAATGGGCTGTAATCCACCACTAGGCCAACACTGTTTCAACCGCCATATACATTCTCCAAAACCAACTGTCTATGTATGCCAACATTACTTATGGTTTTTGGGGAAATCTTGGCAAACGCTGCTTATTCTTATTTTTTTTTGACATAGCTAGGTTATCATAAAAGGTGTATAGCAAAAATATTATCTAGATGTGCTGCATTTGTTCCATAATTTTGATAGTAATCAGTGCCCTAATAAGGTTACTATCAAAATTAATAGATCTTTCTATCAAAAGCAGTTATCAAATCTCAGTGGAGAAAGACATAGCATCGCTTGTGATTATTAGTATAATTTTGTATGCTACCAAAAATAAATAAGAAAATCAAAAGTAACATAACAGCTCACATTTTAGGACCCATTAATTGATGCTAATTACATGTGGTGCTACATAAATAAGGTAAGTGTTGATACATAAATCGATCGGATTTGTAATATTTAGACCGATTAGTTTTCTTCCCCATATAGGAATCAACTTTTACATTTTGGTATCCTCAAAGAAAAAGCCTAAAAATAGAGATTACGCATGTATCTACAATCTATGAATATTTTATAATATTTTTATACGGCCATAATTATACGGCGCGTACTAACTATTTCCATGTATTAGTTCCATGCCCGAGTCTTTTTTTGACAGTCATGTTGACGGTTCAAGTAGATGCAACCTATAACCCATATTTGGATACTGTTTTTTTTTGTATCAATTGCAATCAACGGGTTCACTTAGCTTCTAATAAATAATTTTAATAGTAAAGTTGCTTGAAAACTATAAGATGTATGAAAAAAATCCGTGGGAAGTTAACATGTATATCGTCCAATAACTTTTGAACTAGTTGTATGAGATTAAATCTAGTTACTTAAAAATTGCAATTAAAAATCTATCATATGACAGATCTGCATTCTGGGTATTGGTGGGTAAGACCTCTATTTTAATTTGGGTATTATTCTTTGGCAGGACGCATGATCTCATAGCACAAATAAAAGAAAGAGTCTGAAAACTGTAAGTTTGTGGTTACATGACAAAATAATTACTTTTAAATATTAACTAAACTAAATTTGTGCAGAACCGAAGGGTTCTGCACAAATTTAGGGTTCTGAAGGGTTCTTCATTTTTAAACAAGTGCGAGTCGGACTTCCGCATGAAGATGCGGAAGTCCGACTCGCACTTGTTTAAAAATGATAAGAAAATAATTATCAAATTATGATCCCCTGAAAGATATGTCACGCAAATGTACACTTTCAACCTAATTGCGTTGTTTGCTTAGTTTAAGATAGAGAACTATAGGTAAAATTAAGGTGACATACCTAAACAGGTCTTCCTAATCATTATAATTATTAATTTATTGAAAATATCATATCATAGACTTAATCACAAGCTTTCTCTCAGAGAAAGCGTAGGCATGTCATATGTTCTTGAATGATTAGTCTTTCTTTCCTGAATATCTTTTTTCCTCACAATTTTCTTCACCGGTTTAAGGGTAGTGGTGATGAAAAAAATACTTACCTCAAAGTAGAGCGCTTGTCTGAGTACAATCCCGTTGGTTTATAGCTGACCACCACAACTCTCACAAATTTTTCCTGGGAACCTTAATAAGTTTACAATGGACGGTCTTCACATTCGGTTGCTGGTGGTTTCAAAAAACATACTTATCTTACCAAAATCATCCAGAACACTTATCAACAGGTATTTTAAGTACATGACAAGCACTGTCGAATGATAGATAACACGTGATTTCTCAGTTTTGGCAATCGTTGTTAGGTACTGGTGGGATATCAATCTGTCTAGCACGATGTTGCCTGTTGGTACTGTTTATCTTCATTATATTGTACGTGTATCAATCAATCAACTGAACCTAGTGCGCTCAGTTGAGTGCTCCTAGTTCAACTTAGGAGAAGCTTTTGTATTCCCAGGATGTACATATGTACCATTTGAAATATCAACATTATAGCGATCGGATTACAATTGTTTAAAAATTCAAAATATATTTTTATGCAAATAATGAACTAAAATAACAGGGCTGGCTAGTCAGTCCTTCATAATAGCTGGTACTTCTATATTATGAAACTTGTGGAATTAATGAAATACAAAAAAAGTAGGTAAGATCAGTTTTATTGAATAACCGGGTCATTGGATTAGTACGGATATCTTCTGTCGGTGTTGGCACGGAACCTTCCGGAACTGAAAATAAAATAGGAAATTGTAAAAAATCAATCAACATTTGTAGTGGTCAAATGTGAGCCTATCAATAATAAAAAAACCGTTTGGTTTAGGTTTCCGCAATATTGTTTCTGGTTAAAAAAAAACCCTAAATAAAAGTTAATGTCAAGTATTCTTTCAAGGAAACGGACTCCTAAGATAAAAAGCACCCAGTCTGTTTACAAGATTCGGTTTATTTCTATATCAAAATTTATGAAAATTTATTCAGTGGCTTAGGTATAAAAATGTAGCAAGCAGCCAGGGTTAATTTTGTATGAATAATATCAAATGGAAGAACAGATTAAAATAAAAGTAAAGAAAAGGTCGAAAGACTTACGCCCATTTTCTGAGATCGTTGTTGCCCATGTTAAGTCGGGTGCCACTGCAGTTATCCCATGTGATTTGCCATGAGCTTGAGCATTCATTTCCAACAATATGGTTGTAACTGACTGTGGCAGCAAAGTATCTCCAAGCATTGTTGTGGTTGCAAATGTTGGTGAGGCAACCAGGTTGGCTGATACCACCGTTAACGTAGAAGTCAGCGTTGGCTACGTCTGTTCCGATGCCAAGACCACCGACGGTGTAACCGCCATCGGTGTGAATCGCCTCAACGTAGTTTCCATCATTGGGGTTCACACGGTCAGAATTGTAGTTCCATAGGGGACCAGCTGGGTCCAGAGCTAGAAATCAAAAACAAATGGTTATACTTTTGTTTCAACAAAAAATTTCAACAACGCTTGTTTGTATTATCTCTTATCTTAAGTATTATCTCTTATTTAATGATTGAGGAATGTTTAAGGAAATTGTAATAACCTGTGACACGGGCAACTCTTCCGCCGAGCTCCCTACCAGCGTTACCAACGAGATGAGCACCCAAACTGAAGCCGACAAGATGCATTTGGTTAAAGGGAGCTCCAGTAACGGAGTTCAGGAATGCCAAGAACTGTCCAAGACCACGACCCACAGCTGGGACCCCATTAGCAGCTGTAATGTAGTTGGAAATTGCGAGCCTTCTCCAGTCCAGGACGATAACATTGACATCATCTCTTCTAAGACACGCTGTAAAAATACAAGACAAGAATTAAATAACAAAACAACATGTGGCAGTATTGGTTATGGATTTGTTAAAGTAAAATCAATTACCATCTCTAACAACAGGGTTAATATCGGTGTCTTGGTTGCTGAGCCAGCCGTGGGCAATGACGACGGTAGGAACGCGAGAGTTGAAGTTTGAGTTTGTGATAGAACCAGCGTTGTTTATAACCAATGTCTGCGATGAGGTAGGGTTGCGTCTGAAAACAAAATTATTTATTTAGGGAATTATTTTAAGCGATGCGGTGGTTGTATAATTGTGTAAAGAACCTATTTATCTTCGAATTTACTAATAATTAATTTTGAATTTTAATTATGTAATATTTTACACTAAACTTATATTGTAAAATTTTCTACCAGTTATCAAATATTGTTTACCTGGTATATAACAAGTAAAGATTGTTAGCCGGGTTCCTGTTAACATCGTCAAGAATTTCTTGGTCAATTGGAGCTTCTAGGTCTACATCGTGTAAGTTTCCTTCGCCATCTGGGAACTTGATGAATCGTGGGTAGACACGATCTTCAGAGTAATCAGAAACAACAGTGTTGACCGGTACCGCTGATACGGTATATGCTAGAAATGAACATAGTTTTGGTAAATAATAAAGATTTGCTGGCTGTTTTTTAATATCAATACCAAATATGTGGAGGCATTCATATAAAAAAGCTGTTAATATATATATAATTTTGTTATTTTAAACATCCTGTCTGTTGATTACATGACCAATTTATCCTGAATCAAATTTATCTTGTCAAATATATACTTTTGTGGTCCTATAATTTGGTATATAATATTGTATGATTTATTTACTATTTCAATTTAATTGGATTACAAAATAAACAAATTCATTTCACTTACCCGTGGCGACAAGGAACCAAAGAAGGACAGTCTTCATAATGACTACGACAATGAAGAAATCGTGTAACGTCTCGGTGTAACAGCAGTATTTATGGAAAGCTTATCATAAAATTAATCCACTGATCAATTTTGGAGATAAATTTACACTTTAGCGGATTAACTAATTAATTGGTGATACTATCTTAAGTAGTTAAAATCACGTATAGACTACGGTACAGTAAGCTACCTTTCGGCGGTAACAAAACTAGTAGAAAATAGATTTAGTATTAGATAAATTTGTATGTACAGTCAGGGGTCAAAAGTGCAGTTTCACCTTACTTAAGCTAAAATGTCTAAAATTTCTTTGTATAAGAGGGTCAATGGTGACTGGCCTGTTGGTCTAGTGGTTAGTGACCCTGACTGCTATGCCGGAGGTCGTGGGTTCGATTCCCACCCAGGACAAATGTTTGTGTGATGAGCACGATCATTTGTTCTGTGTCTGGGTGTAATTTATCTATATATGTATGTATTTAGAAATATATAAGTATGTTTATCAGTTGTTTAGTACCCATAACACAAGCTCTGCTTAGCTTGGGACTAGACGGCGTTGTGTGATAGTTGTGGAATATTATATTATATTATTTTATATTAATGGTTCATGACTGATTTAATTGGTAGCATAGAATCTGAAGTATTGAGTAAACTAGTTGTGGACTATTGAACTTCTACAATAAAGAATTTTTAGAAACTTTAGCATTGGTAGAGTGCAACTGCACTTTTGATCCCTGACTGTACGCATCCTTTTTGGAAAAAGTATAAGAATACTCTGTCAAAGTTTGTGTTGTCTAGTCACTATTAAGTGTGGTGGCTAAAACTACTAAAATATAATAGTTTAGTATGTCTCCTTGTCATTGTGGTTTTGATTGGAAAATCGCAAATGGATGACCAGGATTCTCTGAGAGTATATATAAAATAAGAAAAATCATAGAAACATCAGGCTGTATTAGACCTGCATGTTAGTTCTCACAAATAAAGGCATGTAATAACTTTTTTTGTCATTCTACGATAAAGATGCGGTCCTGGTGACGTCAAAAATATGTCAGATAAATATAATTTTCAAAATTTGTAATGGAAAAATATGTTATGTTCAAACTTTGCGTATAATGTCATGTTCTCATACCCATGTCGTATTACGTATTCAATTTTAAGGTCTCGATTTGTATCTATAAGTATGCCTAAGTCTGGTAAAACAAAGAATGATACCAGCATTTCTATGAAATTTGGTTCCACATTCCAATAGTTATGTGTGTTATATAAAAGGCAATTTTTTTAAAGATTTCGAACTTGGTGCCACAGTAACTTTTATTTAGCTTAGAAATACCTATCCAACAATGTAACACACTTAGTTATTGAAAGGTGGGACCAGGATTTGAACCCTCCTTTAGCCGTCGTCCTAAAGAAAATGTCTATCTTTCTACGAGTATAAAGTAAACGCTAGTGGTACAGTATTGTCATAATGTCAACGACAAAATTACATGTCTGTTAATGAAATTAATCGAAATGTCCAGACTATTGCGAAAGTTTTCCGTTTTAATGAACTAGACATTGGTAAAAGGATTATACAATTTTGAACTTTATTTTTAAGGGTTAAGATATTCTTTTTTTTTTTAATTGATATGGAGTTCTTTTTATACTTTTACTCTGGGGTAGAATATTCTTAGTGCTGTAAAAAATATATATGTATATGTCCTCACTCAATAAAGAAAAGACGTTAATTCTAACGAAAGAATTAGATGCTTGACTGTTCATAATCACATGTCATAACATAGTCTGACATGCTTGACGTCAAACTAAAAACATCGTCACCATGAATTGCAAATAAATTGATTTACGTTGGTTTGTGATAGCAAATCAGAAATCCAGGTGCGCGTTTTGCTAATCTGAAATAATCCACTATCTTAACAATACTATTATTAGTTTTTATTTTACGTTGACTTGATTTTATTTTGAGCTTTTATTGGAACTGTTCATTTGTTTTTTGTGTAGTTGCATAGCTTACCGTTCTTACTGTTGTGATTAGTGCTTGCAGAAAACATTTTCTTTTCTCGTAAAAGTTAAAAATTAGTTTTTTTCTTCTTCGCTGGGTCATCTTCTTTCTTATTATCTTTTTCCGTCATTTAAATAATCATCTCCTTTTTTCTTCATATTACGACACGGTCATCGTTTCTTTGCATCAAATGCTCATGCTATGACTTCTAATTTCCACATAAGCTATCAGTCATATATAGCCCAAAGAATCGCCAGACTTAAGTGACATTGTTTGCAGAACAGATGGTCGATGGGACCGAAAGATTCTGGTGTGCAAATCGGAAAACGCAGCGTTGGAAGGCCTTCAAAAAGGGTGACTCGGGAATCCGACCAGGTCACGGGAATCCAATGGATACGAGATGCACGGGCCGCTCGTTACGGCAACACTTGGGGGAGGCCTATGTCCAACAGTGGAAGTCTTTCGGCTGAAATGGTGATGACGATATCAGTCACCTGAGAAAATTTCATAATTCCCCTTAAATACAATTTTTTCTCGTATCATCATCAACTAACATTTACGAGTGTGTCCAAAATAAAATAGTTTATCTATAATTCTATAGTTAAACATCAGCCAGTCATTAAGTAAGTAGCAGTGATGGTTATTTTTTTTTATCTCCGTCATGTTTAACTATCATTTTAAACTATTTTATTATGTTTATTATCTAAGTATTGCTTGTACTTTATTATTTGTAATTTCATGTAGTGTTTTTATGTTTGTTAAGCCTCTTCCACCTACTTATATAGGTAAACTAATTATATCTGTTATTTGTTTGTGTTCTTTGTTAATTGCTAAAAGTTCCTTGTTTTGCCATTTTATGTTCTTTAAATTGCTATTCTTGTAATAAATTATACCAAATGTGTAGAGTAGAATCGATAACACACAAGTATTAATATTCGCTTTTTTCAAATTCAACTATGACTATGAAATACAAATATTAGGCCGAAGAATCGCCAAACTTAAGTGACAGTGGGTTGAGCATATTGCACGAAGAACTGATGGTCGACGAGGCCTAAAGGTTTTGGAGTGGCAACCACTTACCGAAAGACACAACGTCTAAAGGAATTACACAAGGTGTACCGACGACCTGGTGAGAGTCACGGAAATCCGATGGAAGAGAGTCGCAAAGAACCAGTCATTATGGCGACACTTGGGGAGGCACATGTTCAACAGAGGACGTCTTTCGGCTGAAATGACAATAGTGATGATATTATTTATTCAATCCAAACTGCATTCCTAACTATAATTTTCACGTAAATATCTCAGTCCTAATAAGTAGTCGTGCGGTGTTCCGCAGGGATCGGTACTAGGGCCGCCCTTGTGGAACATCGGATACGACTACGTGCTGCGCGGCGACCTCCCTGACGGGGTCAGCGTGGTCTACTACGCAGATGACACGCTGGTCCTGGCGCGGGGAGAGTCGTACCAGGCGGCGGTCGAACTAACGACACGCGGGGTTGCGACAGTCGTGGTCAGGATCCAGGAGTTGGGATTCGAGGTGGCATTGCACAAGTCCGAGGCCATGTGCTTTCACGGCCCTCGGAACGCGCCACCACCGGGTCCACAAATAACGGTAGGAGGAGTCCACATCGGCGTCGGGTCGACGATAAAGTACCTGGGACTCGTTTTCGACAGCCGATGGGATTTCGAGGAGCACTTCCGACGTCTGGCTCCCAAACTAAATTGGACTGAGGCTGCCCTCGGGTGGCTCCTGCTCAACCTGGGGGGTCCAGACGCCTCCTGCCGGAGGCTCTACGCGAGAATCGTTCG
Source organism: Mythimna impura (assembly GCA_905147345.3). Taxonomy (NCBI): domain Eukaryota; kingdom Metazoa; phylum Arthropoda; class Insecta; order Lepidoptera; family Noctuidae; genus Mythimna; species Mythimna impura. Next base: position 12,059,368 of record LR990356.1, on the reverse strand, counting down.
GTCCATGGCCCTTTATGGCGCACCGGTATGGGCGCCGGCGCTGCGGAAGCAGCCGGTGGCCCGACTTAATGCATGCCAGAGGGTCATGGCCATACGTATGGTGCGAGGATACCGGACGATTTCCCGCGAAGCGGCGAGCCTCCTTGCTAGCCAGCCACCATGGGATCTGAAGGCAACAGTCCTTGCATACATGCACGATCTGCGCATGGAGATGCAACATAGCATAAGCATAGCATAATCAGCATTTTAATGTTTTCACTGCCTGGACTCAGGCCTCCTCTCTCTTGGAGATGCAACGCTGGGGCGAAACTCCGCTGCCACGACAAGTCGCAGCATGGACAGAGCTCCGTCGGGTTCTCATGGAGAAATGGCGACAGCGACTGTCACGACCCAGTGCTGGGCACGCCACAATTATAGCGATAAGTCCCCTCTTTGAGGCGTGGTTGGAAAGACCTCACGGCGTCCTCACCTTCCGCATGACGCAGGATCTCACCGAACACGGTAAGTTCGGGAAGTTCCTGCACCGGATTCGTGCGGAAACGACGTCCGGGTGTCGCCACTGCGTGGACTACCCGGAGGACATGGTGGAGCACACAGTGGAGGTGTGCCCCGCTTGGGCAGAGCAACGCCGTGTCCTCGTGAGGGCGATCGGCGGCGGCGATCTATCGCGCCGGGCCTTGGTATAGGCCATGATCCGGAGCTTTGAGGAGTGGCAGGTGGTCGCCACCTTCTGCGAAGCAGTAATGCTAGCAAAGGAGGCGGCCGATCGCGTGAGGCAACGGTCCTCACGCCCCAACCGCTGCCGGGATTCCGATCCCGATTTCCGGCCACCGTAGGCGCGGGCTTGCGGACGGCGGGCAATGGGTGGCCCGCCGTCCGACCGTCCGGTAACCGTCCGGACCGAGCCCAAGTCGTCGACGGCGCGTATTGTTCCACGCGCGCCTCAGGGAGATGTCAGCAAATAGTAGGGGCCCAACAGGGTCGAAGCCTACTGGGGCTACGGTAGTGTGAAAATGAAACCCGGGGCCCTGGGACGAAGGCAAAGAAGGAACAGGAATGGGTTTTTAGTCAGTAAAAGTCTGATACTATCTCCCGCTCCGCCCAAGAGCGAGATTTGTCATAAGATGATTTTCCAACCTAAAAAAAAAGTCCTATTAAGTAACAATTCTTAGTTATATTTACTATTTGTAGAAACTTTTTAGATCGTCCATGTGAATAAATGATAAATTACTCTGGAGTATAAAACCTTTTTAATAATATGTATTTGATAAGTATGGTAGAAATTAGTTTTATATCTTAACAAAACAGTGACGCTGATAATAAATATCCTTGGGATATTCCTCGGTAAATAACTATGGGATCAATGATTGCGGGCTCCTTGGCTTTTGCAGCATTACAAGACCATTTCTAAAAAACTTATAATGGCATTCGAGCACAACCTCAATCAGTACAACCTCATCGAATGCGCCTTAAGTTCTTTAGTGTTACCACTTTCAGATATTAATATTTCTTGACCTGTTGTAAACGCTTTCCTGCTGATTTGTTTTTATTAAAAATGCTATTTAATAGTTTCTCTATATGTTTGTGCTTTACTAGTAAGATACATTTATATTAAATAGTTTTTTTGTATTTTTTCTAATCTTGGTGTCGTGTCTGGAAAACTCTATGATGTAGTGTGATACTATGAGATTTTATTAAATCTTCTTTAACTATCTGCATTAGTTATGCAGATGGCATGATGCTGCTCAGTGCGAAACTAGTGAATGAGTGTAAGAGACGACATGCATAAACGAGTATTGTGATGGTATTTCGAGCTGATGAAAGATGTCCAGTAACGATACCTCCAATAAAGATTAATGGTGTACCGTTATTGAAAGTGCACTCATGCCTTGGGGACGATGACGATATTGAGAGAGAGCAAAGAGAGTGGTCGATCAAAGTGAATATGATTGCCCGCAGGTTTAAGTGTGCTTCTACTGAGGTTAAGAAAATGCTGTCGAGAACTTTTTGTTCATCATTTTATATCTGTACCCTGGGTACATTTTACGCAAAGATCCTGCCATATACAGTGCGTGTTGATTTGCACAAAAAGATGTGCGTCCTTGGTGCGCAAGGTGCGGGCTAGTTCCAGCAGCATCCTGGGCATCATTGCTGATAGACTGGATTGCTGTGTTGTAAACCGTTACACCAGTATCTCAGCTGGAGTACTGAAGCAATGATTATTTAGCTGTGTGTGTTGATGTTAACTGTGTCATCAACACAGTTCTAAGTTTGTTTGTTATTAACTTTATTATTTATTTATTAAAACTTTATGCACTGTAAGAAACACTGTATAAAGGCGGACTTAATGCCTTAGGCATTTTCTACCAGTCGACCTTAGGGTGGTGCAGGAATATAACATGGTAGGTGCAACATAATGGTAAACTAGATTAGAATGATGATTATGAGTCTCATTGATACTCTCAATAAAGAATATTATTATTCTTATTATAACTATTTTTCCACTATTCTCTTGTATGTTTTTCGCCTTATTTTGAATCACTGAGAACTTTGTTGTTTTTTTGTTGTAAGAAATAGGTTGTGTATTTAGGATTTCTGGTCTTCAAATAGTATCGTAGAGAAATCCTACATTGTTGACTAGTTTGGGTTTTTGCCCATCATAAATCATAAAAAATTACAAAACAGACTTTTAATCCTGGAAATTCATGTTCTCGGGATAAAAATATTTTTTGGGAATGTGCATACGTTTTCGTGGAAAAAAAACAGATTTTTATGCGAAAGTAGTTGCAGACAGAAGCTAGTGTACCATTAAAACTCATGAACAAAACAACATTGGTGATCTATCTGTAGAGGAACACTATAGTACCTATATAAGTCTACCTCCTAATTATATCTACTTGTGTACATTTCTGTAACTATTTTGGTAAATAAACTTTATTATTATTATTATTATATTATTATTATAACCTGAAATTGGATTACTGTATCTTTCGTGGTAGAAGGGTATATATTTTTTTTACTATATGTGGCATTTCACGTGAAGTAGACAACTAAAACAGTCGATTTTTCCGATGTTAGTAATATATTATTTTGATAACGTTAAACCTGGATATATTTTCCATCTAGATACACAATAGTTTTTACAGTATGAAGCCAAGTTAATGAGCTTGAAAATGGAATAATGCCTTTGAAAATTTGAATAACTAAGAGGTATTTGCTAGTGAAATTTTGTTTACAAACTTTTGAGTTATCCACTTTATGTGGTTCATGTTAATAAATAAATTGTTTAAGTACAATTGAAAACTTTAAATGCAGTATCTTACAGACCAAAAAATATACTGCTTTAGCTTAGTAATTTCGAGCTTCTATACTTAAAAAAAACTTTTAAATTACTAGTTTGTAAATAAGGTCTATCATCAAATAAACTTTACAATTCATGTTTGATTCTTGAAATTTAATTAAATGAAAACTTATGATTGTGAGGTTGACAAGAAAAATAAATCAAAATATAAATTGTGTTAAATAATGTTTATTTTTGTGGGTAAAGTCAGTCAAATAAATTAGAAAGGGTATCTTCTTCCTGTATCCAGACGATACATTCCGGTTCTGAAAAAGCAAGAAAAAATATCGAGTGAGTAAAACTTCAAACAGACAAGCAATGCAGAAAATATGAACCTTTAGTCTGTATAACACATCAGGTAAATTTGCAATTCTAGAATTCTTTTACTATTATTTGGTATTTTTTAGTTTGTAATTTTTTATTGTACAACGCCTTGGACATCCTCCGTAACGTTGTACAAGTATTGTAAATAAATAAATGTTTATAAAACTACATATTTTTTATCATCAGTCCCTCTTGGAGCGTAAAAGTATGGTATATTAGTAAGACAGATTCACTGTGTAAATCAACAATATCATTAGATATCAATTAATTCAACTCACCCAGTCTTCCTTAAGTCATCGTTGCCCATGCGTAGTTCAGCACCGCGGCAAGTGTTCCAGGTTATCTGAGTACTGGTGGTGCACCGACGGCCAACCAAGTGATTGTAGGTCACGGTGGCAGCGAAAAATTCCCAGGCACGGTTGTGGTTGCAGAGGTTGGTAACGCAGCCGGGCTGGGAGATACCACCGTTGGGGTAGAAGTCAGCATCAGCAACATTGGTACCAATACCGAGACCACCAACAGTGTAACCGCCATCGGTGTGGATAGCCTCAACGTAGACTCCGTCACTAGGCCTGACACGGTTTGTGCTGTAGTTCCAAAGTGGTCCAGCAGGGTCCAAAGCTAGAAAACAAAATACGAGAAGTGTTATAACTAAGAGACGACCATGATTTTTATCTATATTTCTGTACTAATATTATGAAGAGGAAAGATTTGTAATTTTAAAATATGGTCTGTAAAGAATAAACTCAAAAACTGATGGACCGATTTCCAAAATTCTTTCCCCAGTAGAATGTTACTTTATCATTAAGGTCACAGCTATTATTCTTTGTATTTTCTCGCGGGCGATGCCGCTGACAGAAGCTAGTTTTATTATTAAAATGTTTATTTTCCTAAATGTTAGTAATTTGTAGGAGATCTGGAGTATAAAAAGTAAAATATTTATACCTGTAACGCGAGCAACCCTTCCTCCAAGTTCCCTGCCAGCGTTACCGACAAGGTGAGCGCCCAAACTGAAGCCGATAATGTGCATTTGACTGTAGGCCTGACCAGTCACCCTGTTTATGAAAGCCAGGAACTGTCCAAGACCACGGCCGACGGCGGGAACACCTCTAGCTGCGGTAGCGTAGTCAGATAGCGCAAGTCTTCTCCAGTCCAAAACAATGACGTTGACGTCACTCTTGCCCAAATAAGCTGAAAACGGGTTTGATAAATACTAAGTTAAAGCCTACATTGGTATTATAAATGTTAAAAAGGATTTTTATGAAATAATAATTTATCTATATAAATCGAAAGTGGCACAATCGACCTGGAAAGAGGTGGCGAAACGACCTAGATGCCTACCGCAAGGACTGGTTCGAAGTGGCTCAAGAAAATAATGCATGGAGGAGGTTGGGGGAGGCCTTTGCCCAGCAGTGGGACAGTATAGGCCATTAAAGAAATCGAAAATAAAATCTAGAATATTTTAAAATCAGTTTCAAAATAAATAAAATATTGGGTTTCTCAAAAAACACCCTGCAACCTTCAGAGGTATCATGCATAAGTTAGGATCTTTGATGGGATTTAAAGGAACTATAAAATTAATTGGTTATTAAACAGTATTACTTACCATCCCTGATGGTGGGGTTGATGTCAGTGTATTGGTTGCTGAGCCAGCCGTGAGCGATGACCACGGTGGGAACATTAGCGTTGAAGTTCGAGTTAGTGACAGAATTGGCATTATTGATCGTCAATGTTTGCGAGATCCTTCGGTTGCGTCTGTAAATTTTTAAGGGTGTTTAATATTAGGCTGCTCACTGGCTTTTATTTATTTCAAACCATATATTTGTAACTATAAAACATATTAAAGTGAAATGAAAAAATAAAATACCTCGTGTATAATAAATATTGGTTATTGGCTGGGTCTCTTTGGATCTCATCAAGGAGTTCCATGTCAGGTTCAGCTTCTAGGTCCACGGTGTGCATGACACCCTCGCCATCGGGAAACTGGATGTAACGTGGGTATACACGGTCCTCGGAGTATTCCGATGTCAACGGCACCGACGTTACGGTATACACTGTAATTTTTTTTATTGTTATAAGCTTTTTTTTTGGGTGGGAAATCGTCAAATAAATTAGTGGACCCTTTTATTCATGCCGACATCTCTTTGAAGAGAGCATGGTGACCATATCGGACGGCGAGCTACTCATTTTCACCATCAATAAGCCAGCGCCTACGGTAGCCAGAGATTGCTCTGCAGCTGCCGATGCTCGGGACGTTACCTGTTGCGGTGGCTGGGGCGTAAGGATGTTTCCTCACATGTGCGGCCACCTCCTTTGCTAGCATTACTGCTTTGGAGAAGGAGGCGACTGCATCCCATTCCTCTCGCTCCATACCACGGCCTAAACCAGATCCGGACGCGAGAGTTTGTCGCCGCTGATCGCCTCTACGAGGACACGGTGGTACTCTGCCCTAGCGGGGCAGACTTCCACCGTGTCCGCCAGGCTATGGTATGGTAAAATATAACCTCAGAACCTCTCAAAACAATTGTCTCTGAATTGAATATTTTTTATTTAAATGATCTACTGGGGTTTACATTTGCTAATACGACATATGGTTTCCATGATTGTGGTTTAGCAGTCTGATATTTATTATATTCAAATAAATAAGAAAAGTTTATATTACACACATAATATGGTTTCGTTAGCTATTGTTTCATAAAACTTACCCGTTGCAAGTAACAAACACAAGATAGTCTTCTGCATTGTGTCAACAATTAGAAGTTAGTCCACTTACACCAAATCTTATAGCTATTTATGCTACAGTCTTATCAGCATTGAAGTCACTATTGATTGATACTGACGTTTTATCGATTAGAATTAGAGATTTGTAAAGTTTTTAATGACTGATAGATTGTTTGGGTCCCAATTATCAGCATTATTAAACATGTTATATGATTATAAAACAAGATAGAACAGATTTACAGTCTTTTCGGTCGAAACGTAACAGAATTTATCATAATGTTTTTTTTTTTTTAATATTTGGTTTGGTTCTTGGTTGCAAAGGTAGTGTTTTGTATTGTATATTTCTGTGCTGTAAAACAAAAATGTAGGTACTAGACTTTCGTTTTTCTTAAATAGCCTTACATTTCGAAATATAAAAAAAAAAATAAACAAATGTTTTAATTTTTGTCGTTGTGCTGTTATTAAAGGTGACCGAAAAAAAATGTGAAATGCTTTTTAAAGTTTTTAAATATTTCATCGGGCGTATTGTTTATACGCATCTATTAATAAGATTTTCTTTTTCAGGAGAGGGAGATCATCAAATGAATCCTCCTGCTTTGTGTAGTCACCTGTGCAGTGTTCCATCAGTTACCCTTTGCGGTCGCGGGCTACGGTAACTCTTTAGAACGATGTTTTGCATTACCATTTTGATAGCAGAGGTGATAAAATGAATTACATGCACTGAGATCCTTTGGCTAATACGAGTTTACCAAATCTCAACAAAATCTATCCGATGAATTTAGAAAAAGAGATCAAGCTACATGAATAATATATTATTAAAATTGTATGTGCAAGTCGGTATACTATATACCCATTCACTTAAAAAGTGCCTCAACCCTGTCCTAAACTCTTGCAGAACACATTTGAGTGAATTGACCGCAACGTAATCCCTCTCATCTCATCATCATCATCATCTCATCATCAGTTATTGCACTGACTAAGATCACCTTTCTTGGGTACAGTGATTAAAAGACCTTTGTTCCATTCGTCCGGGAGCTCTTCGCAGTCCAGATCTTTTCTATAAGGGGCGTTTTAAGAACATCGATGGCAGAGGATACGTCATTCGACAACTTGTAGCATTTCCACCGTAATCAGGTCGAGTCCTGGTGCTTTACCTGTCTTCAAAGAGCGGACTGCTTTAGCAACTTCAGAGGCTGATGGTTGTTCCGTATCGATGTCGAGTAACCGGGCTGGTGGAGATACAGTCTACAATGTGTTGGGTGTCAATGCTGCAGACGAACGGAAGACCTCTATAATTACTACTGATGAGCAAGGAGATATGGAATGGTGAGGAGAGTCACGGGCGTTTTCATCGGGATTTTCATGGTCTTGATGTAATTTTTTTTTCAAATCAAATCAAAAATATTTTTATTCACATAAGTCTACATGGGCACTTATAAAACGTCAGAAGCTAGTGCACGGTTCCAAATTGGTCGTTTCCTATGGAGAAGAACCTATACTATATAAAAAGAGGCTATACTATATAAAAGAAGCAAGAAAAATATGAATAATTACAACTATCAATAAATGAGATGTTATAAAAATAAATTACTAACGAATTTAAGGTAATTGAAGTATAAATAATTAAAAAAATATTGCAAATGCAATGTGTTAAAAAAAAGTATATATTAAAACAAAGATGGAGCCGTTAGTTAATAAACACAATATTAATGAGTTACCAGGGGGCCCATATGTGCATAAGTAGTCATTGCTAAACAAGCGTGTCTTCGACATAGTCTTTAACCTTGTAAACCCTTTCCCTTTTGCCATCCGTAGCCTGGTTATATTTCGGCGACACCTATTTCATCCTCATCCTTCGTATCTTCGTGAACGTCAGCAAGCGGTACGTGCTGAAAATTTTTCTGACTGGTGTGACATGTGAACCGGCTTTCCACAAGGTGGTATATTCTCTCCACTCTTATTTTTTTATTATTATTTGTTTATTAATTCTATCACAGCTATCCTCAAATGTTTTTTTCCATTTGTATGCTGATGACTTGCAGCTCTCATGCCCGCCCGCAGGATTCATGCGGAAGCGACGCCCGGGTGTCGCCACTATGTGGACCACCCCGAGGACACGGTGGAGCAACGGTGGAGGTGTGCCTCGCTTGGGCAGAGCAACGCCGTGCCCTCGTGGGGGCGATCGGCGGCTGTGAACTCTCGCGCCGGGCCTTGGTACAGGCCATGGTCCGGAGCGAGGAGGAGTGGCAGGCGGTCGCCTCTTTCTGCGAAGCTGTAATGCTCGCAAAGGAGGCGGCCGATCGCGTGAGACAACGGTCCTCAAGCCCCAACCGCCACCGGGATTCCGATCCCGATTTCCAGCCACCCTAGGCGCGGGCTTGCGAATGGCGAGCCTAACCGTCCGGACCGAGCCCAAGTCGTCGACGGCGCGAACTGTTCCACGCGCGCCTCAGGGAGATGTCAGCAAATCGTAGGGGTGGGCCCCTACGGTCGAAGCCTACTGGGGCCACGGGTAGTGTGAAAGCGAAACCCGGGGCCCTGGGACGAAAGCAAAGAAGAAACAAGAGTGGGTTTTTAGTCAGTAAAAGTCTGACACTATCTCCCGCTGAAAAAAAAACCCTTCAGACTATTGATAATTGGTCAATCAGATTTGGGGTTACTGTCAATGTCAGCAAATGTCAGGCTATCTTTATTTGTAGTTTATTCTTTTTACGAAGCTTGGACACTAGCTGACTACTGCCGCTTATAATAGGCAACACAGTTATCGCTCTCTCGCCACTCGTTAAAGACCTAGGCTTAGTATATTGACTATAGGTTAAGCTGGAATAAGCAGATCACTCAGGTTAGCCAGAGAATCACCTTTACGCTGCGATTTTTCTATATATAATTAAAAAATAAAATTGTTCATTCGGTTTCAAACGGTTACATTTACAAATGTGAATGAAACAACCCCAGTCAATTATTAATAATACTTGAAAAGACAACCACAACTAACGATCTAATAACTATTGATTCAATAACTTCCTTCTATCAAGCTCTAAAACCACCTTGGTCCAATCGCTTATGTTACCTGTAATTGATTATGCTGATGTTTGTTACTCTGATCTATTCCAAGAATTTCTAAACAAATTGGATTTCGCTACAACTGCATTCGATTCATATTAAAATTTGGCTTTCGTAAATATGGTCACATTTCTTCTTTCAATTCTCAGCTTAAATGGCTGCCTATCCATCACAAGAGATCCCTCGGAACCCTCTGCACGTTCTTTTTCTTGAGCTCCTGATTTATATAAAACAATATTTTAAAGTATTGCATCCAAAAACATACTTTTTCATATTATTCTTTCTCTGGGTTTATTTTTAATTCTTATGCTGTCTTCACCATTAAACTCTGGAATATGTTTCTCTTCGACATAAAAAAGTCTAAGTAAATTTAACTGAAAGTAGTAACTCTAACCACTACTGTACATGAAGTTTAAATAAATAAATAATAAAAACCAAACATTATAAAAGGTTTTTACAAATTATTAGCTTCTTAATATAACTTTTTGATTGAAACAAGCAAGGTCACCTCTGTTGAAACGCTGGATTGCAACCGTGTGGTCGAAATTAACAATGACAAGGACAATTCGAATTCTCGGAGAACTTTTGAGTGATTGACGGTTGCAATCCAGCGTTCCAACAGAGGTCTCCTTGGTTGAAGTTTGGTTTGTGTGTTTGGAATGTGTTGCGGCTACATGGATGTAATCCACACGCCAACACGTTAAAAAACAGTCGCGAGTCGTCTCTTCATGCTTTGCAAACTCTGTTTTTGTACTGTTTACTCATTTTTTCATAAAAAACCATCCACCCTTACGTTGTTGAAACTTCAACGGTCCGGACTAAGCGTTTCGCTTCGTCGTTTATAACGCGTACATCGAAGGACTGGAACAATTTGCCTGCTGCGGTCTTCCCGTCCAACTATAATTTAGGTGTCTTCAAGGCTAGAGTGAATAGGCTCTTAATAAACTAGTGCGCCTCACCATCAATGATTGCATCACTGTTTACCATCAGGTGGGATCGCAGTCAAGCACTGATTTATATCAATAAAAAAAAAACTATCTTTATTTTTATCTTTGAACAACAGATGGCTCCAATTCGGACAAATTGTAAAAAGTAAGTCTTGATTTAACAGTTATGCGCAATGATTTTCAGTGAATAATTATATTAATATTCTAAAGGTATGCAAAATCTGTATAAACATCGATTAACTGAGAGTGCCATTAGTGCGGCCCATTCCCTCTCCTGGAGAGAGGAGGCCTGAGTCCCAGCAGTGGGAACATTATAAGGCTGATTATGCTTATTATAACTGAGACTGGACGATATCTTTCACTCGTATACGTGCGCACCCGCTTGTTGTTACAGCGCAACTGTCTTTTGTTGGATGTAAGGTGCCGGCTAGACGATTGTAATAAAAAAAAATCCTACTGTGGTTGGGAAAACGCACTCGCCATCCAAGGACGTTGAAGGTCATAGATTACAACTGCTGTATACACGGATTGAAACTAGCAAGGTCACGGTCAAGACCCTGTTGGAACACTGGATTGCAACCATCTGGTCCACCCTAAGAGCACTACTTCTGTACTGGATACTGTTGTGGTAAAACAAATTGAATGTGTAAATAAAAGATGTAAGTAAACATTGGCCCAAATCATTTATTATCGAAAAATATTTCAGATAACTGCGTAAAATTAGTAAGGATACCTCCTGCCTGTGTCCAAACGATACATTCCAGATCTGAAAAGAGAAAAAAACATTGTATGAGTAAATAAACAAAAAGAAAATAAGTACCATGGGTATTTTAATGATCTGATATTAATTTTGAGACTTTGTAACTGAAGAACAATATAATATGTATTTTGAAACGTAATAATGTTTTATTTTTACCCAAAGCCAAAGGAGGGTTATGATTTTGACAGGTTATGTAATGTATGTAAGTATGATCATCTGTTCCCTCATAGCTCCTAATCTACTTATCGGAACTCGATATATGAGGTATTGTTAGGACCGTCTTAATTGTCCGCTGACAATTAACTACGTGACGTGTCACAAAACTCGATATATTCTAACTCGTTATATGGCGTCTAGCGGACAAAAAGTAATGTATTAAAAAAAAAAAATACGTCGTGTTTGGTATCATTTGAAAGGGCTTCACTTGGACATACCAAAAATATCACCAATATTCAATATGGCACCTTCTAGCAAATAAAACATCGTGTGCAAATATAAATAATAACATAAGCTGGGAAAACCTCCACGCAGTGAAGGCGGAAACAGTTGAATTAACACCAAAATTGTTTAAATAAAAAAAAAGTAAAAACCGACTACGACAAAAAAAAACGACGCTGAAAAAGTATGAAACAAGACTTTCATTTCAGGACTAAAAGAAAAGCCGCAGTCACACGTTATAGGTACCAACCGAAACACTATAACGTATGACTACGGCTTTCATACTTTTTTATCGTCGTTTTTTTTTTGTCGTAGTCGGGTTTTATTTTTTTACTTTTTTTTGTAACTTTGACGTTACATTTGGGTTTAAAGCAATACCAATCGAAACTAAGAACGTATTGATCTTTCAGAGTTCTGTGTTGGTAATAGTTAGACTATTTTAAATTCCAAACGATATCATCTGGCTATCTTTTAATGTAACTTACCCCGTCTTCCTTAAGTCATCGTTGCCCATGCGTAGTTCAGCACCGCGGCAAGTGTTCCAGGTTATCTGAGTAGAGGTGGTGCACCGACGGCCAACCATGTGGTTGTGTGTCACGGTGGCAGCGAAAAATTCCCAGGCACGGTTATGGTTGCAGAGATTGGTAAGGCAGCCAGGCTGAGAGATACCGCCGTTGGGGTAAAAATCAGCGTTAGCAACGTTGGAACCGATACCGAGACCGCCAACGGTGTAACCGCCATCGGTATGAATAGCCTCGACATAAACTCCGTCACTGGGCCTAACGCGGTTAGTGTTGTAGTTCCATAGGGGTCCAGCAGGGTCCAAAGCTGGAACATAAAAATCAAAATTATGATGGGGTCTAATCAAAATGTGAATAATGAACAAAGATAAACATACAAATAAAATAAATCACTGACGATAATTTCGCTTATCACTTTTTTGGAATGTGATTCGATTTGAAATCAGTTAGCAACAGCGATATATATAACTGATTTCAAAACAACAGCTAAATTGCATTAGGTATTTGTTTAATCACCTGTGACACGAGCAGCTCTTCCTCCAAGTTCTCTGCCAGCGTTACCGACAAGGTGGGCGCCCAAACTGAAGCCGATAAGGTGCATTTGACTGTAGGCTTGACCAGTCACCCTGTTTAAGAAAATCAGGAACTGTCCGAGACCACGGCCTACGGCGGGTACGCCTCTAGCTGCAGTGGCGTAGTCAGATAGCGCAAGTCTTCTCCAGTCCAAAACAATGACGTTGACGTCACTCTTGCCCAAATAAGCTGAAAACGGGTTCGATGATAGTAAGTTTTAACATGGATAAAAGAGTTTTTATGAACAATTATAATTAATCTAAAATTAAAATATGGAATATTTTAAAATTAGTAACAAAATAAATAAAAATTTTGCTTTCTCAAAGGTGTCATGGAATATAACGGAACTGTAAAATTAATTTGTTGATAAACAGTATTCCTTTCCCTCTCCTAGAGAGGAAGCCTGAATCCCACCAGTGGGAACATTATAAGGCCGACTATGCTATGCTTACCATCTCTGATGGTGGGGTTGATGTCGGTGTATTGGTTGCTGAGCCAGCCGTGAGCGATGACCACGGTGGGAACATTAGCGTTGAAGTTCGAGCTGGTGATGGAGTTGGCATTGTCGATCGTCAATGTTTGCGAGATCCTTCGGTTGCGTCTGTACATTTTTAAGGGAATTTAATATTGGGCTGGCATGGTAGTTTTTAGTTATTTAAAACTAAATCGCCATTATATCTTTGTAACTAGAAAACCAAAGTAACATTACTATTAACCGATAAGCTAGGTCTGTTCCGAATAAAAGTATTTCTATTCTATTCTATATTGAAGCAGAATGATGAAAAAATACCTCGTGAATAAGAAGTATCGATTGTTGGCTGGGTCTCTTTGGATCTCATCAAGCAGTTCCATGTCAGGTTCAGCTTCTAGGTCCACGGTGTGCATGACACCCTCGCCATCGGGAAACTCAATGTAACGTGGGTAGACACGGTCCTCGGAATATTCCGATGTTAACGGCACCGACGTTGCGGTATACACTGTAATTTTTTTGACGTTATTAGCCTTTTTGAGGTGGGAAATCATCAAATAAACTAGCGGGTCTCGTAATTCATGCCGAAATCTGTTTGAAAACAGTGTGGTGACTTATTCCTTATCGGACGACTATTCATTACTCGTCGTCCACAAGACAGCGCCTACGGTAGCCAGAAATCTCTCTGCAACTCCCGACGCTTGGGGCGCCTCCTGTTACGGTGTCTGGGGCGTGAGGATGTACGTTTCCTCACGTGTGCGGCCACCTCCTTTGCTAGCATTACTGCTTCGCAGAAGGAGGCGACTGCATTGCATTTCCTCTCACTTCATACCATAGCCTGAACCAGGGCCGGACGCGAGAAATCATGGCTGCTGATCGCCTCCACGAGGACACAGTGATACTCTAGTGCCCTAGCGGGGTAGACTTCCAACGTATGTGTCCACTGTGTCCTATTTACGATGGTATGGTAGCACCCTAGCGTTTCTCTCCGCCGAATTCGAAACAACATAGCTCCTCACAAAACGATTGTGTCTGAATTGAACATTTTCCACACATGATCCACTGGGGTTTTTATATTTTCTAATACGACTTATGATTTCCATGAATGTGGCTCAACAGTTTAATATTTATTATATTGAAATAAGTTAGAAAAGTTTATATTACACATATTATGGTTTGGTTAACTAAACGCGTGTTGAGCTCCTTAGTGGTCCTAAGTTGAGCTATACGAATACTGATAAATGCTTGCAGTGACTGTACATGTCCACTCAAATCTGTGTGGTTCTTTCAAAAGATCATCTCAGACACTAATCTGCATGGTTCTCATATGATTTCATCATTACATGTTTACTGTATGGACTTTAAAAGAGACTTTGACCCTGAGTTTGTTTCGGTTAGCTAGGAAACACCGGCCTCGTCTAGTTTAAACTGTCGAAAAAATTGACGTGTAAAAGTGTTTTTAAAAAACCTATTTGTAAAATAAATATCATTTATAATAAACGAATACATCAGGGGATCATTTAAGGTGGTACCGATTGCCGAAAAGTTAAAAGAAAGTCGCATGCGATGGTATGGTCATATCTTTAGACGAAATGACGATTACTCAGTTAAAAAGGCCCTAAGTATCCCCTACCGACCACGAGGATGAGGGCGACCACCCGCCACCTGGAGGTCAAATATGCACAGAGAAATCCAGCAAGCGAGTCTGAGTGCACAGACAAGCCAGAACGAAGCTCTCTGGTGCAAACGTACAAGGAGACCTGACCCCAGCTTAACTGGGAAGAGGCTTGGACAAAGAAGAAGAGGTTTGGATAGCTATTATTTCATTAAACTTACCCGTTGCAAGTAACAAACACAATATAGTCTTCTGCATTGTGACAACAATTAAAAGTCAGTCCACTTACACCAAATCTTATAGCTATTTATGCTGCATTCTTATCAGCACTGAAGTCACTACTGATTGATACTGACGTCTTATCACTTAAAATAAGAGATTTGTGAAGTTTTTTAACGATTGATGGGTTGTTCGGATCCCAATTATCAGCATTATTAAACATGTTAGGCATATTATTATAAAACAAGATAGAACAGATTATAAAATAAGATTTAAAATCCCTTTGATTTAGCTTATCAGAATTTGTCATAATAGTATGGATTTTTGTCTTTTCAATTTTCGTCTGATGGTTAGCTGCAAAAGTAGTATTATATTATATTTTTCTATACCATAAAATAACAAGGTAATTATAATGATAATTTAATTTAATTAAAAAAAAAAAATATAATTTTTGTTAGATAGTATAAATTTCGATATATTTTTGATTATGTCGTTATGCTTATCATTTAAAAGTGACCAAATAAAATTGTGAAATGATTTTTAAAGTTCTTAAATACTTACTGCTTCATCAGCCGTATAGTTCACGCACATCTATTTATTAGTCTTTTTTTCAGTGGGTCATTGTCTAATGACTCTTCTCGCTCTGGGTAGACTTTTAAGGACTAAAACTCACCTGTGCAGTGTTTCATCAGTTGTCCTATGTGGTCGAGGGCTACGGTAACTCTTTTGAAAGATGTTTTACTTTGCCATTTTGAGAGCAGTAGTGATAAAATAAGTTACATGCACTAAGCTTCTTGAGCTAATACGAATCTAACAAAGAGAGTATACCTAAAGCTTATCAAAATCTATCTGATGAATTTAGAATAAGAAATCAAACTACATGAGGGGCTAGGATTATTCAATACAAACTAGTGGAGATGAGGTACCATATTCAAAATACTGACCCAGTTTTCAAAAACAACCACGTATGTCGTACTGGGATCGGTTTATTGTCACTGATATGACTTAGCGCACCGCACATTGATAGTCGATGTAACCAGCCCACATGACGAGAACCTCAGTCACGCCATAATTATGGCGGTAAGTCCCTTCTTTGAGGAGTGGCTGGAAAGACCTCACGGCGTCCTCACTTTCCACATGAAGCAGGTCCTCATCGGACTGGTAACTTCGGTAGGTTCCTGCACCGGATTCGTTCGGAAGATCGTCCGGGGATCGCCCGGATGTCGCCATTATGTGGACCGCCCGGTGAACACGGTGGAGCGTATGGTAGTGGGTGATCGGCGGCAACGATCTCTCGCGCCGGGCCTTGGTACAGGCCATGGTCCGAAGCGAGGAGAATTGGCAGGCGGTCGTCTCCTTCTGTGAAGCAGTAATGCTAGCAAAGGAGGCGGCCGCACGCGCGAGGGAACTTCCCTCACGCCCGAGCTGCCAGGATCCCGATCCCAATTTCCGGCCCCGTAGGCGTGGGCTTACGGACGGCAAGCAATTTCCACGCGCGCTTCAAGGAGATGTCAACAAACCGTAGGGGCCCAGCAGGGTCGAAGCCTGTTGGAGCTATGAAAGGAAAACCTGGCCCTGGAATGCAAGGCAACGAAAGAACTAGGACTCGCTCCCACCTAAAAAAAATGACAAGAACCTCATGAAAACTGAGAAAGAGAAACAAAATTAAATCAAATATCTCGACTTTGTACACGAGGTTGTTGACATGTGGAATGTAAATCCGGCTGTCATTGTACCGATTGTCGTTACCACCAAGGCTTGATGGCCAAAAGCCTTAACGACCACCTGTCGATGCTGTCGTTGCGTGTTTGGAACGGTAGGGCTAGGGATTGGTAGGGTCATTACAGAAAAGAGTATTCCTTGGTACGGCTCATATTATGAGGAGATTCCTGTCTCTAGATTCCTAACCACCAGTAGCTTGGACCATGCTCCCAACACCGGTGGACTACAATTTTTGATGTTTTAACTGTTTTTTATTTGTTACATTTTTTAAAGATATATTTAAAAATGTAATTAATTTGTGTAGATAAATGAATGAACAGAATTAATAAGATTGAGTTTAATTACTTATTCCTATATTGATATCAATTATTAAATTTGTTTTTTATAATAAAGTACAAACACACTGGTCACAGTACAGTCACAGCCTTGCTTAAAGTTATAGAAGACGTCGGGAATGACCTGAAGATCTAAAGGTTAACAGTGCTAGTATTAATAGATTTCTTCAATGCGTTTAATCCCGATAATCACAAAATCCTTCTTGCCATCTTGTCTCAAACTGGGGTTACTTCGATGGCACGGTGTTGGTTCTCATCCTTTGTATCTTCGTGAACGTTAGCAAGCGGTATGTGCTGAGAAATTTTCTAACTGGTGTGACCTGCAAATCGGCATTACACAAGGTTGTATACTCTATGTTTATTAATGCTTTCATAGCTAGATAGCTGGGATAGAATGGAAAGAGTATTTAAGAATTCCATTCCATTTGTATGCTGATGACCTGCAGCTTTACACATAAACTAACATTAACAACTGCGATAACGGCATCTCCTTAATAAATACTGACCTTCTGGCTATTGGTGATTGGTCAAGCAGATTTGGGGTTACTGTCAATATCAGTGAATACTAGGCTATCCTTATTGGTAGTTCATACTTTTGACAAAGCTTAGACTCTAGGCGACTGCTGCCGCATATTTTCGGAAACACAGTTTTGCGTCTCTCGCCACACTTTAAAGACCTAGGCTTACATAAATAAGTTAGTTAAGCTGGAATAAGCAGATCGATCAGGTTAGCCAGAGAGTCACTTTCATGCTGCGGTCTCTCTATAGATTAAGGAAGTTTCTTCCATCAGGCACTAAAACCACTGGTCTTTACTGGTCGCTTGTGTTACGTATAATTAACCATGCTGATGTGTTTGTTACTTTGCTCTATCCCAAAAACTTCTAAACAAATTGGATCAACTTCTCTACAATTGCATTCGTTTCATATTTGGCATTCGTAAATATGGTCGCATTTCTTCCTTCCGTTCTCAGCTTAAATCGCTGCCTGTCCATTACAGAAAATCAAACAATTTAATGAGTATACTTCATACAAATCCTAGATCCTTGATTATTTAAAATAATATTTTAAAGTATCGGGTAGTTCTCTTAATATTAACCTTCGAGCATCCAAAAACACACTTCTTTAAATTTTTTCTCACCCACTCACTAAAAAAAAAATTGATTGTGTAAATAAAAGATGTAAAAGTAAACATTGAGCCAAATCATTTATTATAGAGAAGTAATTCAGATAACTCCTTCGAATTAGTAAGGATACCTCCTGCCTGTGTCCAAACGATACATTCCAGTTCTGAAAAAAAAAACATTATAATTATGATCAATCATAAACAAAAATAAAATACTCGTAAGAACTATGGGTCCTTATATGTACAGTATGATATGTAATTTAAAACGTAATAATATTTCACTGTGTAATTTTTACGTTAAATTTGGAGTTAAGACAATACCAATGATAACAAAGAATGTCAAATTCTTTAGAGTTCGGTGTTGGTAATGGTTAGACTATTTTAAATTCTAAACGATATCATTTGGCTGTCTTTTAGTGTAACTTACCCCGTCTTCCTTAAGTCATCGTTACCCATACGTAGTTCAGCACCGCGGCAAGTGTTCAAGCTTATCTGAGTACTGGTGGTGCACCGACGGCCAACCATGTGGTTGTATGTCACGGTGGCAGCAAAATATTCCCAGGCACGGTTGTGGTTGCAGATATTGGTAACGCATCCAGGCTGAGAGATACCGCCGTTGGGGTAAAAATCAGCGTTGGCAACATTGGAACCGATACCGAGACCGCCAACGGTGTAACCGCCATCGGTATGAATAGCCTCAACATATACTCCGTCACTGGGCCTAACGCGGTTAGTGTTGTAGCTCCATAGAGGTCCAGCAGGGTCCAAAGCTGGAACATAAAAATAAAAATTATGACATGGGTGTAATCAAAATTAAAATAATGAACGAAGATAAACGTACAAACAAAATAAATCACTGACGATAATTTCGCTTATCACTTTTTTTGGAATTTTTTCATTCTGATTTGAAATTAGCAAGTGGTGCTTGCTCGCTTGCGATAGCTGATTTCAAATTAACAATCAACAGCAAAATTATTGCATTAGGTATTTGTTTAATCACCTGTGACACGAGCAGCTCTTCCTCCAAGTTCTCTGCCAGCGTTACCGACAAGGTGGGCACCTAAGCTGAAGCCGACAAGGTGCATTTGGTTATAATTTTGACCAGTCACTCTGTTTATGAAGGTCAAGAACTGTCCGAGACCACGGCCGACAGCGGGAACACCTCTAACTGCGGTAGCGTAGTCAGATAGTGCAAGTCTTCTCCAGTCTAGGACAATGACGTTGACGTCACTCTTGCGCAAATAAGCTGAAATTTGATAAAAAGTACTGCTGTCAATATTCTAGAAAATTCCTTATTAAAAATATTGATTGGAAAAGTGGCTTTCGTATCTTTTTGATCCCATTTGGGCTAAGGATCTTTATATGCAGTTTATATGTGGAGTACTGCAGCCACATATGGGCTGGTGCTGCAAAATGCCACCTGACAGCTTTGGACTCAGTGGAAAGGCGTGCAAAGAGGCTAATTGGTGATCCAGATCTGGTTAATTCCAATCTACAAATTTCAGTTAATTTTTGCGTTCCAGGGCCACGGTAACTGTTTCGAATTATCTTTCTGAGCCGGTCACGTTATTGTTTCCAGTATGACTAACTTGTTGAAAATACACAGTTATTTAAAGAAGTATGTATTTACCATCTCTGATAGTGGGGTTGATGTCGGTGTTTTGGTTGCTAAGCCAGCCGTGAGCGATGACCACGGTGGGAACATTGGCGTTGAAGTTCGAGTTGGTGACGGAATTGGCATTGTTGATTGTCAATGTTTGTGAGTTCCTCGGGTTGCGTCTGTAATCATTTTAAAAGATATAAATTTCTTAAAAAGATATTTTTTTAATGTTGAAAGAAAAGTAATTGTTAATAGGTGCTGCGTGTCAAACCAAAAAGCCTAGACAAAACTGGTGAGCAACACCCGTTGGTATGTAATATTACACGAACCATTTGGAGTCACATTTTACCCCTTAATTATACACAATCTGTTTGATATAAAACAAATTTAACGAATGTTTAAAAAAATGAAAGCACTAGTTTATCTAATTAAATTAGTGCCTTTATTTTTAAAACACTGCCCAAATGGTTAAGAACATACATAATATTAATAACCAAAAATCTTAATTTTTCTGTCTACCTGACATATAGATCAAAAACCTCACATCCACTTCTGATTAGGAGATTACCTAGAAAGTTCAAATTAAGATATACAAGGGAAAACTTCAGAAAACAGTGAATTGCTAAGTTTTGAAAAAAAAAATCAATATATCAATATTATTTGGTGAAGCTTTCAGACTAGAGCTGTGAAATCGCTTCTCCATCTTTGATACATAATATACTTCTGTCGACGCGGAGTTTAATCGCATCAAAATGGTTTATTTAGAGACCAGCTCCGTCTTTATGGACATAAAATACATACAAGCGAAGACAAGATGTCACAGGAAACCTGGAACCTCATTGAAGGAAGAGCCGAACTTCATCTTCGACTTATGGCAACCAGTAATGAGGCAGTACGTCGAAACCTAAGACACTTCCTCTTTCTTGTTGCTCTGGATGCCATCATTAGCAATATATTAAACAACAAGCGCCGCTTACAATGACATTAAAAATTCAATATTATAATATATTTTAGGGACAGAGACAGTTAACGTTACGATTAAGATACATGAAATGAGATAAGTATCTTGGTTTGTGTATTACCTGGTGAACAAGAAGTATTGGTTGTTAGCAGGGTTCCTTTCGATCTCATTGAGGAGGTCCATGTCTGGCTCAGCCTCGAGGTCTACGGTGTGCATGACACCCTCGCCATCAGGCATCTGGATGTACCGTGGGTACACACGGTCTTCAGAGTATTCTGATGTTAACGGTACCGCCCATGCGGTATATACTGGAAAGAGATAATATAATCAAATTTTGAGACATGTTTTTTCATGGAAAAAAAGCTTTTTTCAATTTTGATGTGATTCTCAAACCTGATCATCGTAGTTATAATTTTATTTTAGGGTTCCGTTGTCCTCACAAGAAACCCTAATAATTTCGTTTAACCGTTTATCAGTCCATCTGCGGTTTAGCTTAAATGCTTTTAGTCTCTTTTAGTAATAGAAAGCTGTTAAAATAACAGCTTTCTATTACTAAAAGAGACTAAAAGCTAGTATATTAATCTTAAAAATATATATTTATTTTTATTTTCCTTATACGTAAAGTGGGAATGACTTTTTTCCCTCGTTTACCCCGTTACTAACGAAGTAATTCGAAAAGCTTTTTTAAGTTTTTATTTAATTAAAACCGTATTTTTTTATAAGTGCATGCAGGACCTACTTAAGGCACTGGGCTATATTTTTTATAAAATATACGTCTATTACGCATTTAAAGGAAAAATAATAATATTAATAATAATAGATTATATAATAATATTCCTCAACTTTCTTACAACGCCATCTAGTCTCAAACTAAGCAGAGCTTGTGGTATGTAGTATTAGACAACTGATAAACATACTTATACATTTCTAAATAAATTACGCCCAGACACAGAACAAATGATCGTGCTCATCACGCTAACATTTGTCCTAGGTGGGAATCGAACCCACGACCTGCGGCATAGCAGCCATGGCCTCTGACCTCTAGACCAACAGGCCTGACAAATTATAGTAACTTACGTAGTTTTCACCCAGAATACGCATCTAAATTTTATGAAGCGTTTAAAGTAATAAAACTTATGTTTGAAATTACCAAATCAACAATTAAAACTTTCTAATCAAATATTTTATTCTGAATAGACAAAAGAAAAACTTACGCGTAACAAGAAGCAAAAACAAAAGGGACTTCTGCATTTTGTAAGCAGCTGTGAACTAATGTTGCACACACACTGCAAGTATTTATTATAAATCTTTATCAGTGATGAGCTATCTTGTTAATTGTTATCTTACGTCAAAATAAGATTATCAAAATTCTCTACAAACTGACAGGCTACTGAAATTATGTAAGTATAGATAGGGTAAGATTAATTTTCAGCTTATCAGCTTAATGCAGTTGGGGAGGTAGTTGCAAATATGTTGTCATTGTCGCCAATGATCTTTCGAAGACATTCATGCCTTAATGTGCAAACGAATTTCAAAATATACAACGACAAGAAGAAAGTAGGAACATGAGAACAAAAGCTCACACAATTCTGAGACGCTGGTAACGGTATAGTGCCAAATGCATGAGCTTGATGTATTAAAAAAATACATGAAGAAAGTCAAGTTTCAGTTTTTGACTTCCTCCGTTTACATACACAAAAATCTACAGAAATTGTCATAGCTTACTATGAGTGGAAAAAAAAACATTAATAAGCGATGCCAAAATTAAAGAAAGTTGCACTTCCTAGATGATCAGTTGCAAGATACCTGTACACCTATATCTTCTGCTGAAAGTTTACTTGATTATCGTCAGTGTGGTATTTTTTTTTTTTTTTTTTTTTTTTTTAAGGTGGGAAATCATCCAAATGACTTCTCGTGCTCTGGGTGGAGCGCGAGGGCGTGTCAGACTTTTACTGACTAAAACCACACCTGTATCCTTCAATTACCCTTTGCGTTCTAGGACTACGGGTTTCCCTTTCAGAAATTCTCCGCGGTCCTAGCTAGCGGGCATCGGCCCTGCTGGGCCCCTACGGTTTGCTGACATCTCTTTGAAGAGCGCGAGGATCACTACGCGCTGTTAACGACTGGGCTCGGTCCGGTTAATTACCGAACAGCCGGACGGCGAGCTACCCAGTGCTCGACGTCCGCAAGCCCGCGTCTACCGTGGCTGGTAGTCGGGGTAGGAATTACGGCGGCTAGGACGTGAGGACCTTCGTTCCCTCACGCGTGCAGCCTCCTCCTTCGCTAGCATTACTGCTTCGCAGAAGGAGGCGACCGCCTGCCATTCCTCCTCGCTCCGGACCATAGCCTGAACCAGGGCCGGACGCGAAAGGTCGCTGCCGCCAATTGCCTCCACGAGGACACGGCGGTGCTCCGCCCAAGCGGGGCACACCTCCACCGTATGCTCCACCGTGTCCTCTGGGTGGTCCGCACAATGATGACACCCAGGCGTTGCTTCCGCCTGAATCCGATGCAGGAACCTCCCGAACTTGCCATGTCCGGTGAGGACCTGCGTCATGCGGTAGGTGAGGATGCCGTGTTGCCGCTCCAGCCACTCCTCAAAGAGGGGACTTACCGCCATAATTGTAGCGTGCCCAGCACTGGGTTGCGACAGTCGCCGTCGCCATTCCACCATGAGATCCCGCCGGAACTCTGTCCGCCATGCCGCGACTTGGCGCGGCAGCGGAGTTTCGCCCCGGCGTTGCATCTCCACGCGCAAATCGTGCATGAGTGTGGTATGGATGCGAGACGCACAGGACCGTTCGCTGTGGCGACGCTTGGGGGAGGCCTATGTCCAGCAGTGGACGTCTTTCGGCTGAAATGATGATGGTGATGATGATGGTATTAAGAACTTTCCCAAAGTCAGCAACAAGTTCGAAATCCAAAAGGTAATTCGAAAGTTTAAACTAAAAAAATTAAAACATTTCTCTGCCTTCGTCTAACGCAGGAATGAACCCAACCCAATGCGAGTTCACATCATCATCGCTGTTGATATATCTATATGTCACTGTAAAGATTACTTGTTTTATTTCTAATACTAAACAGTGGGTAATAAGTGTGACGGCACGACTGAAATAAGGAAAATGCCACTATATTGTAATAATTCGTGACTAATCTGAAAGACTAGTTACGGTCACGGCAACACAGTGCACATCCCACCCGTATGGTGGTATTATCCCACGCATATTTTTTTTAGGTAGGAAAATCATCTAATGACATCCCGCGCTCTTGGGCAGGGCGGGAGGGCGTGCCCAAAACCCACTCCTGTTCCTTCTTTGCCAATGTTCCAAGGTCCCGGGGATCTCTTTCGCATCACCCATGGCCCCAATAGGCTTCGACCCTGCTGGGTCCCTGCAGTTGCTGACATCTCCTTGAG
Source organism: Mythimna impura (assembly GCA_905147345.3). Lineage (NCBI taxonomy): Eukaryota > Metazoa > Arthropoda > Insecta > Lepidoptera > Noctuidae > Mythimna > Mythimna impura. Next base: position 12,035,221 of record LR990356.1, on the reverse strand, counting down.
GCGCGCGTGGTACACTACGCGCCATCGACGGCTTGGGCTCGGTCCGGACGGTTATCGGACGGTCCAAACAATGGTGACACCCGGGCGTTTCTTCCGCACGAATCCGGTGCAGGAACCTCCCGAACTTATCATGTCCGGTGAGGACTTGCGTCATGCGGAATGTAAGGACGTGTGTTGCCATTCCAGCCACTCCTCAAAGAGGGGACTTACCGCCTTAATTATGGTGTACCCACTGTGCGTACAGCTAAGGAGTGGAATTCCCTGCTGGAGTCTCTGTTAGCTACAATGTAGGAGTATTCAAGTAAAAAGTGAATAGGTTACTTCTAGACAAGCGTGTAGAGTCGACTACATTATCGCTTACCGTCAGGTGAGATATTGGTCAAACGTGAGCCTATTTATAATAAAAAAAACTGGGCAAGTACAAGTCGGACTCACGCACTAAGGGTCCCATACAAACTTACCTATGTAAATAGTTAAATTCCGGAATGGAGTCTTGAAGATTTTTCCGAATCACAAAAAACGTATTTTCTCTTTGTGACGTAACAAGAAAACTGTTTTTTTTTTATTCTTTATAGGATTCTTTTTTTTTTGTTTTCAGATTTATTCCTATACCTGTACCATAAGACCTTGCTTTATGCCAAATTTCAGGATTTTGGGTTAACGGAAAGTACCCTATGAGTTTTGATTCCGTTGATTGTCGAAATATACGTTTTTTTGCGACATAAACAGCCGTATCTTCTTTTTTCGTTAACTTAGAAATTTGAGTTGTATACAGCTTCAAGGAATCGCAGACTTGAGTATAATTATGGTTTTAATTTTACCTCGATACCTTCACGCGTTACCGCGATAAAAAGTCTTGGCAGCATCGAGATATAAGTACTAACGTACTAGAGAAGCTACGTCAAATATCTGAATGTCCTATTTTCGTAATTTGAATCTTTAGTTCACTGCAGCGCTAAAATAATAACAATTCGTCTAAAACCATAACTAATTTACCACAGCGCTAGATTTGCTGCGAAAGTGTATTTATTCTCGGCAAAAAGGTCTTAAGCGCCATGTAAATCATGGCACTTACGCGTTTTCTTCGACAAAGTGCGGCGCGATCGCCGCAGTTGAACGAGACAAAGTAGGAATTTACGGTGTCTTCTCTAGTACGTTAGTACTTATATCTCGATGCTTGGCAGACAGACAGACAGACAGACAGACGGACAACAAAGTTATCCTATAAGGGTTCCGTTTTTTTCCTTTTGAAAAAGGTCTTATATAAAAATCAAAGGTCTTTTTTCCTAAAAAGACTTGGATATTAATTATATAATTGTCAACTAGCTTGTGCCAGCTGCTTCACTCACGTGAAAGTAGAAAAATAAAAAAATATTATATCCTATTCCAAGACATATTCTACCTGTGTGGCAAATTTCATCCAAATCCGTTTAGCAGTTTGAGCGTGAAGGAGTAACAAGCATATACACGTAGACACATATATACTAACTTTCACCTTTATAACTATACTTTTACTATTGTGATGCTTGATTTCGAAACGATAAGCTTAATTATACGGCTTAGGGCAGAATTCACCAATAAAACTAATCGCATTTTAACGTTTGGCTCGCATACTCGCGTTTAGCCGCTGTCACTAGTGTCACATGTTTGTATTTTTCTTTGTTTGTATTTTTCCAAGTGACACTAGTGACAGCGGCTAAACGCGATTATGCAAGCCAAACGTTAAAACGCGATTAATTTTATTGGTGAATTCCACCCTTAGGGTAGGACATAAGTATAATTGAGATATGCATCAAGAATTGTGCATTCTTCCCATTTAATTAAAAAGTAGCTCATCACATTCAGCAACAGAGAAGATTTTTATCATTTTTTTTAAGTTTTGTAACCTATCCTGAAAGACTAATAAGCAGTTTAACTAAAGTGTATTGCTATACATTGTTTAATTATGCCTAAATTAAGAAAAAGTATCCTTTTGCAATTTTACATTTTTTTTTTAGGTGGGAATTCATCCAATGACATCTCCCGCCCTTGGGCGGGGCTGGAGGGCATGTCAGACTTTTACTGACTAACCCACTCCTAGTTCCTTCGTTGCCTTTCATACCAGTGCCGAGTTTTCCTTTCAGAAGCGAACCCATGGCCCCAGTAAGCTTCGACCCTACTTTTTGCTGACATCTCCTTGAGGCGCGTGTGGAACAATACGCGCCGTTGACGACTTGGGCTAGGCCCGGACGGTTATCGGACGGTCGGACGGCGAGCTACCCATTGCCTCCTACGGTGGCCAGAAATCGGGATCGGGATCCTGGCGGCTGGGGCGTGAGGACCTTTCCCATATGCGTGCGCGTCTGCCACTCCTCCTCTTTTCAGACCATGGCCTGTACCAAGGCCCGGCGCGAAAGATCGTTACCGCCAATCGCCCCCACGAGGACACGGCGGTGCTCTGTCCAAGCGGGTCACACCTCTACCGTATGCTCCACCGTGTCCTCCAAACATATACCTATATACAGACTTATGTAACAGTGCCCCGTTTTACATAAGTCTGTATCAATTTCATATATCCTGATATTGATGAAAAACTTTCTTCATGTGTAGGTAAACTGTACAGATTTTTTTTTAATGATATAAGCTACTAAACTATATGCGACTATATATGTTACGTTAACTGCAATCCTACCTGAAGGTAAGCAGTGATGCATTCGTTGATTGCAAACCGCACCTAGTTTATTAAGAGCCTATTCACGCTAGCCTTGAAGACCTCGGGAAAACCGCAGCAGGCAAATTGTTCCAGTCCTTCGATGTACGCGGTATAAACGACGAGGCGGAACACTTAATCTAGACTGTAGGGTGTTAACAATGTTAGTTTGGGCACTCGCCGTATGTTGTTCGATAGTAGAAAGAGGATGGCGGAATCAAGTCATGTAATTCCCGCGCTCACTCTCCAAATTGCATCCTGTAAAACCGAAACCGTGTACCGAAAGTCTCGCTACCCTATGCTGTACTCCCGGTTTTGTATATTGGTCTTAACCAAATCTGGATGACCAATTAGCCTTTCCGCACGCCTTTCCGCTGAGTACGAAGCTGCTAGATGACATTTTGCAGTACCAGCCCATATCTTGTTTTATTTCATCGGTATTCAACCAGAATGCCAGGAACCTGCAACTCTCAAGAGCATATTTTCTCCGCTCACAATCCTCAATATAAAACTTTCTTATTTTATTGATTTCAATATGTCACGGAATTCTGCACGAGACAAATTTCTTTTCAAAATCAAATTTCCGAGCTACGAATGGCGCATGAGTTGAACTTGTGCCAATATTTTATTTAAATCACCTAAAGTTTCTTCGCTCACCAAGAAACATTGAACGGTTTTATTTAAAACTAGCTTCTGCTTTCGGCAGCGCTCGCGTAAAAACCGAAATGATTATTACCTATATGCTTTAGGTTGGCTACTGCAGAAACAATTTGGCCAAATAGAGTATCTTTGACCCATCCCAAATACAGTGCTAGAATGGAGCCCCTTCATAGAATGCTTGTCACCTCCTTTCCTGCTCGGCATGCACAACCATCTGCATCTTCCATGACTTAACTTTCTATCCAGGTGGCCCCTACTATTTATTAGTCAGAAAAATTTAGTCAAATCGACACAAAAGAAGAAGAAAGAGATTGTAGGACATGATCTGTGTATTAAGTTTCATACGTTCAGCCGGTAAGATGTAAAGAGATGGTGGCTTTTACCTCTTCACGTATATTATACATTATTCCTCATGTATATATTCATAAACAGGTACACAGAGTTACTTTCGCATTTTATTACATTAATGTTTATAGTATGGATAAGTGTGAATACTGTTTTATTTTTGTAGCGTTGTATAGAGTGGTTACAAAAAGCCCGCCTATATGATTTCGTGCATTGTTTAGGTTTAATCAATTCGGTACTCCAAATATTGTTTAGGAAAACAAATATATACACGCGGGAGGGCAAACACGGCGTAACTGACCGATATAGTGGAGTACAAACGAATCTCTATAGATACATAGGTGGTGATCTAAGCTTACATAGATCGGTCATAGATCGAAATAAATGCTGGAATTTAATTATAATATTTCACAAGCGTATGAGCCAATGATTTTGAACTTAAAATCAGAAGCAATTAAAGAGAGAAACATAGGTACTGAAAAATCTGTCATAATTAACTATCAAATACCCCACAGAAATTTCGCATTACTGAAATATGTGCAAAACATGTACATGCTATAGCTGTCGAGATCGAGATCCGTTCTATCATCGGACCACTAGACGTACGGCGACATCCCACCCATATGCACAAAGCGTTTTGAGAACACATTTATTGTGCGTACAGCCAAGGAGTGGAATTCCTTGCAGGAGTCTGTGTTTCCTGATAGCTACAACTTAGGGAACTTTAAGTCAAGAGTGAATAGGCTACTTCTAGGCAAGCGTGCTCCATCGTCGGCCACATCATCGCTTACCATCAGGTGAAATGGTGGTCAAACGCGAGCCTATCATTAATAATAATAAAAAAAAAGATTGTTAACGAATCTTGCAAGGATTTTTTTTCTTGGTTTGACTTATGCAAACTGACACTTCACATAGTACATTATAATAGTACTTGCGGTCCCGATAGACGTTGTCCTGCCCGTAAGTTAGATTTTACCCTTTTGCAGCGCCACGTACTGGGTTTGATAGTATTTTCAAGCCATCCAGAGATTTACTCTAATATACAAACTAAATTTCATCCAAATCGGTCATGTCGTTTGGGAAGAGTTAGATGTCAAATACACGTACAGAAGAATTGTATACATAAATAATAATGATAATCAAACAGCATGTTTGCCGGATCTTTCCAGAAGTCTACGTGATTATTGTTTGATAGTGGTGCACGTGTATTTTGTGCATATTTTCACCAGCCTTTAATCATAGTTAAGTAAAGCAAAACACTCTTTGGATTTGATTTTTCATGCATTCATCAAAAGATATTGAGATTGTCAAAAAATCTCGACAGTTGTAGACGAATTATCCCAGATAATTTTAATCCATCATCAACATCATTATTATCGACTTTGGTTTTGTGAATTGTAAATTAATGGTCATATTTATTTATTTATGTACACACAAACACTTAAAATCGAAAAGAACAAATACAGATAAAAGAGTACAAAGGTCCTGCTTATTTCTAACTGAATTTCCTTCAGCAGACCTGCGACAGGAGAGTATTGTATATTTTGTAGTCATTTGTATTAAAAGACCCTACAAAAGTAGTCGTTAATCCTAAAATATTTGTTTCGGTAAATTTGTATATCGATCCATTATTTTAAGAACAAATCAATTCCTTATATCATTACCTTACCTAATGCATACTGTCCGATGACGATTAGAAAATCAGGCTACTGATAAAATTCTAATTTGCAACGGAAAACAACTTGTTTTGAATATTTGAATATTTGACTGGCCTATTTAATTGATCTAGTGGTTAGTGGCTCTGACTGCTATGCCGGAGGTCGTGGGTTCGATTCCCACCCAGGGCAAATGTTTGTGTGATGAGCACGATCGTTTGTTCTGTGTCTGGGTGTAATTCATCTATATATGTATGTATTTAGAAATATATAAGTATGTTTATCAGTTGTCTAGTACCCATAACACAAGCTCTGCTTAGCTTGGGACTAGGCGGCGTTGTGTGATAGTTGTGGAATATAATTATTATTATTTAAAATAGCTTTTCTATGAGTGGTTCACTAGGATGCATAACGTTGAATTATAATACGAGTATAAGTAATAGATAACAAATTAATTCAATACTGAGCAAGAGCAACCATTTAATGATAATGCAATTTATGACTAATGAACTGATACGCATTGAAATATTCCATTTTAGTTGAAGTAACTAAATTACATATTCATAATAGTGTGCTTATTAGATTAGCAAATTGCGTTAGCCTATAATGTTGTTAGTTAGGATTTATCGATGTATTAATTTTTTTACGCTGCACGCTGGTAAAGGACCCATTTGTAGGAAATTTGAATTTAGTTTTGAATTAGCTTAAACCTAGCCAGGGGCATTACTTCATGTATTTCTTCACCACTGCTCTGAAAATGGTGAAGGAAAACATTGTGAGGAAACCGACATGTTTTAGAACCAAAAATTCGAAAGACATGTGATATCCACCAATACGCCCAGGGAGGATAACGGCCCATTCTCTCTCTTATAGAAGAGGCCTGAGTCCCAGTAGAGGGAAAATCATTATAAGGCAGATTATGCTATATCGATGGCTTAGAGTGAAAACCTCGAATATGCAATTTAAGTTAATTTTATTTTATTATATTTCTGAAAAGAATAGCTCGTAATGCACAATCTTGTGTCACGCCAAATTTTGATTGGATACTTGTAGCGCCATCTACGATGTTGAACGCATATTTTGCTCGAGTCAGTTTGATGTGATCACCTTGCGTCCGCGCGTCAAAACTTGAGGAAAAAAATTAAAAACAAGAGAAATAAGCGTTTGAAATAAATCAATAGTTTTAAATATTTGATTAAAACACGTAGCAGCACATTAAAAAAAAACTTTATACAAAAAAAATACAACCGACTTCAATGTAAAAAAACACTGAAAAGTGCAAAATAACTTTAATTTCGGAAGTCGGTGTTTTTATAATAGTTTTGTCTCTTCGTTATTTAACACCGACTTCCGAAATTAAAGTTATTTTGCACTTTTCAGTGTTTTTCTACATTGAAGTCGGTTGTATTTTTTTTGTAAAAAGTTTTTTATTTTTCACTTTTTGGTTATGGTCACCACTAAAAAGTACCCCTCAGCCATACTTAAATACCTTATAGCCAGAGTGCATCTTATGACAATTCTAATAATACCAAACACGGTTAGATTAAATTAATTTATTACAGAGTTCCGGTGCCTAACTTCAGGCTTCATCATCAGATCAGTTCGATATATTACCCCTCTTCTTTCAGTCAGTCATCGACTACACGTATAAACAAAGCAATTTTACTTGTTACGACAGTTCTGCTGTGATCCCATGAGGGATCCCTAAGGTCGACTGGTAGAAAATGCCTAAGGCATTAAGTCCGCCTTTGTACAATGTTTCATTAGTGCATAAAAAAAAAAAAAAAATCTATGGGACCAATTTGGAAGCATAACCTTTCAATCAAAAAAAAAACTTTTCAAAATCGGTCTATAATTGACCGAGAAATCGGTGAACATACATAAAAAAAAAAATACATTCAGCCGAACATATAACCTCCTCCTTGAAGTCGGTTAATTACATGATAATAAAGATCTAATTTGGTTTTTTGTGCCTCCTGAAAAGTTACGTATTTCACAGTTACGAGGTATTCACTCTAAGCCATTGTTATGCTACAATCTATTTAAATGTCGTGGCCAGATCATAGAAATTGATCACTTCATGATATGGCCAACTAAATCTGGCCTAATCGTTTAAACGTTAACATTTGATGATATATGTCAATCCTCGTTTGGCTACATCAGTTGATGTAGGATTTCTATTATAATGAAAAGTCTAAAGAAAGTAGGCCAAACGAGGATTGACATATCATCAAAGTTTAATGTTTAAAATGATCTGCCCAGTTTAACTTGGCCATATCATAAAGTGATCAATTGATCACTTTATGATATAGAAATTTCAATGATCTGGCTACGACATAAGGACGAAAGGAGAAACTGACTGACATATCAACGCACAGCCGATACTACTGGGGCTAGGAGAGTGAAATTTTGCATAAGGTTTCCATTTTTGACACAAGCGAGCATTAAGAGAGGATATTCCAAAATTCACCCTCTAAAAGGAAGAAACGGGGGTCCAAATCTTGTATGGAGAAACCTATTTTTTTAGTTATAATTATTAGCTTACTACTAGTAAAGTTAATTTTAAGATATTTTTTTATAATAAGGCATTCTGGAAATTAAAAAAAAAAATGTTGAACAATTCAACGGCTGACCAAATTAAATAAAACTGGGAAGGATATGTCTGCCATATACCGATGAGCCCCTAAAACACGTGATTAGTGCCCTGACATAGCAACTTGAGGCCGTGGCAGACGACGGAGGAGATGGCGGAACAACCTATGTAGATTTGTTCCTTAAGATTAAAAAAAAAGAAGAACCAAAAAATCATGATCGTTGAAAGGAACAGAGGGAATCTTTTGCCCAGCAGTGAGACAATACAGGGTAATTGCGCTTTGCATCGTGTGATAGAGAAATTAGACATGTTTTTGACACATTGCCACTAAAATTCGAATGGCAATCATACATAATACATGTATAATATTTAATTAAGTATAAAGGCAAAAGTTTGTGATTTTGTACATATGTTTGTTATTTCTTTACGCCCGAATGGCTGAACGGATTTCAATGAAACTTAGTTTACGGGTAGACCATGTCCTAAAATAGCTCATGAAATATTAATTATCCCGGAGCTTCCTTGGGACAATTTTCTAATTTGACGGAAGTGAAGCCGCTGGCAGCGGCTTTCTTTTTCCTTAGAAGATTTCTATATAAAAATTGATTAAGTCGGTAATGTTTTACGAATAAATACCGATGCGTAAGTACCTACTAATAAATTAAGTACCAAATACAAAAATAAAAACACAAATACAAATTAAGTGCTTATTTATTTATTTATGTACACACAAACATTTTAAAATAAAAAGTACAAATACATATAGAATAGCATAAAGGTGCTGCTTATTTGAAATGAAATTTTTTAGGTGACAAATATCTCTCGCACTTGGACGGAGCGCGAGGGCGTGTCAGACTTTTACTAACTAAAACCCACTCCTGTTCCTTCTTTGCCTTCGTTCCAGGGCCCCGGGGTTCGCGACAGGAGAGTTGGATGAGAGTTTTAGACACAGTGTATATAAAAGAGACGGTGAGACCAATTTATAGTTATCTATAAAAAGTGAAAAAAAATCTCTCTTAGTCCCCAAACTCTTTTTCAAAAACGTTCGTGATGAAAATTTTAGCCCTAGAGTATCTTGCGTCAACATACCAAGTTTAATTAAAATTGGTTCGTTCATTTTCAAAAATAAGGACTTGCCAGTAGTGTTGAGTACCTCAGCAAAGCTTTTTTTTTTAATTGATATAAAGCAGTGTTTGACTGCGATCCCATCTGATGGTAAGCAGTGATGCAATCGACAATGCTTACCAACTGACTCGATACATTTACTGCCAAATAGGTACCTGTACTATAAAAACACTAGCTTTTGCCCGCGGTTTCGCCCGCGTGAATGTAGGTTTTTCCATACAAACTTTAGACCCCCATTTCATCCCGTTAGGGGCTGAATTTTGGAAAATCCTTTCTTTGTGCTCACCTACATCATAAAAGGAAGTCTTGTGCAAAAGTTAACGTTCCTAGGCCCAGTAGTTTCGGCTGTGCGTTGATATGTCAGTCAGTCAGTTTCTCCTTTTATATACAAAATATAGATTAGATATGTTACATCCCGCAAACTAATGGAAAATAAACTGACTACAAACTGTATTAAAAACTAAATAATTTCTAAAAGTTTTGAAAGTAGAGTGTAGTAAGTGTTTTTGATTCTGAATTTTAACGGCTTCAATCTCTTGATTGATACTGGCTAAATACATAAACTGTGCGAGGATAAATTAAAAAAAAACTCAGTTTCAACAATCAGTTTTTAACGCATTTATGATCTGAATATAATCAAAATGATTACATTTGATAACAACACATAATCAAAACAAAACACAATGGTTTTTGTGAATGTTATTATTATTTAATCGTAGTCAGTTTATCTATTTGATAGGATTAGATTATTTATTTTTTTTAACAAAACATTGTAAAGACAGTGACGAAAATATAAAACAAAGAACTTGTGAGAATTGTATGACGTAGATGCAGTTCAATTGTTACAATTGCTAGTGTTTATATTTATGGCCACGCCATAATCCTGGCGGTAAGTTCCCTCTTTGAGGAGTAACTGGAGAGGTGTCACGGCGTTCTCACCTTCCACATGACGCAGGTCCTCAACGGACATGGTAAGTTCGGGAGGTTTCTGCATCTAGTGGATCATTCAGGCAGAAAACGCCCAGGTGTCACCATTGTGTGGACCACCCGGAGGACACGGTGGAGCACACGGTGGCGGTGTGTCCTGCTTGGGCGGAGCACTGCGGTACCCTCGTAGGAGCGATCGGCGACGGCGACCTCTCATCGGCCGCACGCGTAAAGGAACGGACATTCTCAAGCCCCAGTAGCTGCTGAGCCTGATTACCAGCCACTGTAGGCGTGGGCTTGCGGACGGCAAGCAATGGGTAGCTCGCCGTCCGGCCGTCCATAACCGTCCGGATTCAGCCCAATAACAATAAAAGTACCTTACAAAAATATTACCGGCGTATCTTCTTAGCCATACATATGGAATTTTACCTTCAATATCTCACTTAGCCAGTCGTTAATAATGTTTTGGGATTTAGGTTTCGTGGCGATATATCTATGTCTAAAGTAATTAGTGTTTCTTAACTGATTTGGGATTCTCAGACCAACAATTAAGGAGTAGTTCCCAAATAAGTAGAGACTATAATAGACACATCTAAAATTCGTTGGTATCACATGAATAGCTAAGACAGATAAATAATTTATTTGGAAAAACACAAAAGGGTAAACACTCATCATCCTTGTTTTAAATATCCGACGATAGTAATTACTCCTGTATCGCGGGTGCATTTCACATTGCGTTCAATAGTATAAATTAGTGTCTTACTTACTTATAAGCATAAGCATAATCAGCCTTTTAATGTTCCCACTGTTGGGACTCAGGCCTCCTCTCTCTAGGAGAGGGAATGGACCGTAATCCACCACGCGGGCCCAGTGCGGATTGGTGAATGTCACATGTCTTCGAATTTTTGGTTCTAGGACATGCCGGTTTCCTCACGATGTTTTCCTTCACCGTTTTGAGAGCAGTGGTACTCAAAGTAATGCGCCTGGCTGGCTTTGAACCCGCGACCTACAACTCGTAAGTCGGGGCCGTTACCACTCGGCCACCACTGCTCCTACTTACTTCATGCAATTTCGTTCATTGTAACTTGTACAAACGATTTATTTAATAAAAAAAACATTTAATAAATGAATCGTACGTTCAAATACAATTTGTTTTTTCTTTTTGGTCTATGGCTGCCATTTTGAGATGCACGCGTTTTTTGGTGTGATTTTCTGGAGTGAAGTTCAGTGGCTGTATTAATTAAATAAAATTAAATACTACAAAATCATTAGATTTTTTTTTTTAATTCATATAAACCAGTGCTTGACTGCGATCCCACCTGATGGTAAGCAGCGATGCAATCATTGATGGTGAGGCGCACTAGTTTATTGTAAAATGTAACATCCGTATTCTATTGTCAGTACGAAAGACATTATCGTAAAAACTTTTCACGCAAGATAACATAAACGTAAGAACATAGACTAGGCAATATGACCAAAATAAATTAGCCTTCCCAGAAAAAAACAGATTTTTACCGCCATGTCACAAAAATTTACTACTTTTACCGTTGTTAACCGACTTCAAAAAAAGGAGGAGGTTATCAATTCGGTTGTATTTTTTTTTTTTTTTTTTTTTTATCATTATTTTTTTTTTATGTTTGTTACCTCAGAACTCCGTCGTTTATGGACCGATTTGCAAAATTTTTTTTTCCCTATACAGGATATGCTTCCAGATTGGTCCCATTTTTTTCAAAATCCAGTTCTGATGATGGAATCCATGAGGAATCGAGGGAACTCCTCAAAAATTATAGGCAACCCTATGGTAATTTTAGTATTTTCATCAAGAACTTAAGCATTTACAGTCAAAAAGTAACATTTGATGAAGTGGAACTGATGAAAAAGACCAGAAATGGTCAACGGAACTTCATACACAAATAGATATTACAATGAAGATATACATAGTTAAGCGACTATGACAATACAAATAAATGAATGATTCTGAATAGTTACGTTGAAAATGGTATCATCGAAGTGATCTGATGATGATGATGGAGCCGGAAGGTAGGCACTGGAACTCCGTAATTAATCAATGTAACCTAGCCGTGTTTGGACTTATTAGAATTGTCATGAGATGCACTTTGGCAATAAGGTACTATCGAACTGATCTGATGATGGAGCCGGAAGGTAGGCACAGGAACTCCGTAATTAAATAATGTATCCTAGCCGTGTTTGGGCTTATTAGAATTGTCGTGAGATGCTCTTTGGCTATAAGGTACTATCGAACTGATCTGATGATGGAGCCGGAAGGAGGAAGGTAGACACAGGAACTTTATAATAAAACAATGTAACCTAGCAGTATTTGGGTTAATTGGAATTGTCATGAGAAATAGGCACTCTGTTTATAAGTGTATCGCAACTAAAAAGTGTGAAATAAAAACTTTTTAGAAAAAAAAAATAACCGACTTCACTAAAAAAAAACACTAAAAGGATCAAAATAACTTTAATTTCGGAAGTCGGTGTTAAATAAGAAACTATATAACAATACCGAGAAACACCGACTTCCAAAATTAAAGTTATTTTGATCCTTTTAGTGTTTTTTTTAGTGAAGTCGGTTATTTTTTTTTTCTAAAAAGTTTTTTTTTCTTTACAAGTGTATTGAAAAACGTCGTATGATACACGTGAGTAATTAATGCTTACCGTTCTTGACTCTGTTAAGACCCTCGCCACGGTTCGGGTCTAAATACCGCTTCAACGGTAATTACTAACATTACACACACACTTGTATCATAATCTACTATTATATACCTGAACTAAAACTATAACATAAAGAACCTTCTACACGACACAATTCTTGCAAAAAATAAGAGGTAATAAGAGAAAATAATTAAATTTCATTCGTTCCACAGTCCACTTACTAAAATGGTCTACGTGACTGCAATAGCACGAGAGCGCTTGCAAGAAACCTCGGAAAAATGTGCAGTTCAAGGACAAATTAAATAATTGTTAAGTTTGTTCTAGAGAGCGTCGGGAGTCTTGCCCGGATGAAATTGGAATAGATCTTTGTAGGGCTTCTATGTTCCATATATGTACCTATGTACGTAGGTATAATCATGTTTATTTTTTGAGAGATGAAGAATTGATGTTGTGCCTACTTTACCTATTATTATAGTAGATATCCCAGCAGGGTCGAAGCCTACTGGGGCCATGGGTGATGCGAAAGAGATCCCCGGGGCCCTGGAACAATGGCAAAGAAGGAACAGGAGTGGGTTTTTAGTCAGTAAAAGTCTGATACTATCTCTCGCTCCGTCCAAGAGCGGGGGATGTCATTAGATGATTTTCCCACCCAAAAAAAAACCTATACTAGATATGTTGACGTGTAGTACCACACAGACCTGTAAAAGGCCCGTGTGGTAGCTTATAACCCACTCCCTAACTCAAAGAGGTTGTGTTACAGCAGTGAGAACTTTATAAGCTGATTAGGTATACTATTTTTATGATTTAAAGCCACCGATAGTAATACTTATATACTTGCAGAGTAGTTGCACAGAAGGATACTATTCCTTACATAATTTTAGAGCGACACATAGGAAAAAGTAAAATAGAACTAAGAAAATATTTCATCATCATCATCATAATTTCAGCCGATAGACGTCCACTGCTGGACATAGGCCTCCTCCAAATGTCGCCACAATGAACAGTCCTGTGCGTCTCGCATCTATCGGATTCCCGCAACCTTCACCAGGTCATCGGTCCACCTTGTAGGGGGCCTTTCAACACTGCATCTTCCGGTACGCGGTCGCCACTCCAGAACCTGTCGGCCCCAACGGCCATCTGTTCTGCGAGCAATGTGCCCTGCCCATTGCCACTTAAGTTTGGCGATTCTTCGTGCTATGTCGACAACCTTGGGTCTCCTGCGGATATCTTCATTTCTGACTCGATCACGCAAGGAAACTCCGAACATAGCCCTTTCCATTGCCCTTTGGGTGACTTTGAGCCTTCTGATGAGGCCCATTGTGAGCGATCACGTTTCGGAACCATATGTCATCACTGGCAACACGCACTGGTCATAGACTTTCGTCTTGAGACACTGTGGTATATTGGATGAGAAGATACCGCACAGCTTCTAGAACGCTGCCCAGTCGAGTCAGATTCGACGGTTGACCTCTTTCTCGAAATTAGATCTACCCAACTGGACTGTCAGTCCAAGGTAAACCTAATCGTCTACAACTTCGAGTATAGAGTCTCCAATCTTGATAGGAATGGGTGCTACATGGTTGTTTATCATGACTTTAGTTTTGTCCATGTTCACTTTAAGACCCACTCTTTCGGAAGTTCTACTGAGTTCATTTAGCATTGTGCTGAGCTCTTCCGTAGTCTCAGGCATGACTACTATGTCATCGACAAACCGAAGATGAGTGATGTACTCGCCATTGAAATTAATGCCTACTCCAGTCCAGAACCTTGAAGACATCCTCCATTGCGGCCGTGAACAGTTTCGGAGAAATAACGTCTCCCTACCTCACATCCCGCTGCAGGAGGATAGGTTTCGAGGTCTGGTCCTGCAGTCTGACTGAAACACTTCAGTACCTCAATATACCGATAGTCTATCTGGCACCGTTGGAGAGACTGCAGCACAGCCCAAGTCTCGATCGAATCAAAGAAAATATTTACTTCTTTTTAAAAAGGTGATAGGTATAGTAACCGATAAATCGGTTAAAAATAACGATGTCGTTAATACGAATTATATCCAGTATTTTTCATATAAAACACCGATTATTTTTAACAATTCAATATTATTAATGCATTTTGCTCGCGGCAATTCAGGGACAACCCTATTAGTGGTTGAATAATAGTTAAGTCTGTATATAACTTGGCTATATGATATTGTTAGTTTTGGTTATTATTTTTTTTTTGTTGTTGAACGAGTAAATACGAAATCTATTTTGAAAAAAAAAAATTGAGGATTGAAATTCTTTTGTTGTTCTTTAGTTGACAAGCTAAAGCAGCATAAAGTTCAAAAAAAAAAAAAAAAGCCGAAAATGCATATTTCTCTCCATGGTCGGATTTTAGAATGTGTTTTTCGATAGATATTGAGAACGTAATATTTTTTATGAGGCAGTGGTGGCCGAGTGGTAACGGCCCCGACTTATGAGTTGTAAGTCGCGGGTTCAAACCCAACCAGGCACATTACTTTGTGTAATTTATTTCATCACCACTGCTCTCAAAACGGTGAAGGAAAACATCGTGAGGAAACCGGCATGTCCTAGAACCAAAAATTCGAAGACATGTGACATCCATCAACCCGCACTGGGCCCGCGTGGTGGATTATGGCCCATTCCCTCTCCTAGAGAGGAGGCCTGAGTCCCAGCAGTGGGAACATTAAAAGGCTGATTATGCTATGCTAATATTTTTTATTACAATTTAATATTATATACTTTTTTGCACACTATAAGGCTTACTGTCCACGGACGCGTAGCTTCATAGACGCGTATTCGTCGTTATACGCTCGGTATACGCCTGCGTGAATCTTACATAGACCATAATTTTGTACGAGTGTGTAAGCTTACGTATAATGCCGAATACGCGTCTATGACGCTATGCGTCCGGTAGACAGTAGGCCTAACCTAACACAGGACAAACATAATTAATATTATTAAACTCAGAATTTAGGGGCAAAAAAATCTGAGGCCTCTTTCCTGGCTAAAAGTTTAGCTTATAATTATGTCACCCGGATTATAATGGAGAATTGATTGACGATACCACGTTCATTAAAATTGTCTTAGCTGTTTAGGCGTTATGTTGTCACACAGGTAAGTGAATACAAACATTAAATATATAGACTACCAAAATCATAACCCTTCATTCTGTTTTTGCCATAGTTGGGCAAAACCAAATTTTGCAAGAATACGTCCAGCCCCCTAGCCACGTTACGATCGTTTCGTTTCCGTCGAACGCCTCGAGTAGGCCATGCCTACCATTCCTTTGTTCGGACCACGTGACTGAGCGTCGAGATTACGTCATTCCAGATTTCGATTGCAAATTATCAACTTGGCTAGGGGTGCTAGAGTGGTGACCGTGTACCGAAAACACCGTGTTGGGGAGGCCTACCAACGGTTACAAAACGCGTTCACAGGGTGAGCCGGCGAGCTGTTGAAGGTCGCAGGAATCCGCGACACCTGGTGAGGCCTGTGTCCAGCAGTGGACGTCTTTCGGCTGTAATGATGAGGATGATGAACTACTGATGCTGCTTTAAATTCTCTATGGTTATCTGGCATTTACTATACTTTATTACAAAATAATACCCCCATGACTATGACCACTGATACGTATGTATTAAATCTGCAACCAATTCTTGTTTGTCACTTATCCACAATTATTTATCTTAATTACTGACATTATAATTCTAAAGATTATACTCATTACGTGATCCGATTTTATCAAGTTTCAGATTTTATCTTTATCAAAATAAATTGTGCGACCTTTGACCGTTTTCGATAAAAGTACGAAATACCTACACGAAGTTTTTAAGTCCACCAAATCAATGCAAGTACATTAAATCAGCCAGGTATTTAGATAATAAGTGATTACACAATATGACTTAAAGCGATAATAGTGATGAATATCAGAAATATCTGGTTATGGACGAGTAGAAAATAATAGCATTGATAAATAGCTATAGTTCCCAATGAAGGAATGACATTGGCTTTTTAAGATGACAAAGGGTTTATGCTAATTGGGCTGCGCAGCAGCGATATTCAGTTTAATAATAGGCTCACATAGGTATCGACTCTTTCAGCTATAAAGGGCCTTTTTTGATGTGGGATATCTTCAACTGACTTCTCCCGCTCTTGTGTGGATATGTCACACCTTTACTGACCAAAACCCACCGGGGTCCTTTAGCTGCCCTTTGCTTTCCAGGACCACGATAGCATTTTCAGAAATTCCTCATAGTCTTAGCGGGCATCGGCCCTACTGGCCCCTACGGTTTTGCCGACAACTCTTTAAGACACGCGGCCGGACGGCGAACTACCACTTGCTCGTCATTCGCAAGCCCGCAACTGCGGTGGTCGGGGTATCTCCTGGTATCTCCGTTTTGTGACAAAATGAATGTTCATTAGGATGTTATAAAATAACACTGATGCGAAAATTAGAAAAAAATACAGCCTGAAAATTATTACAATCAGAGAGGTACCGTAGGTACTATTATGAAACACTAGCACGTCATGCTTCTCAGACACCCCATAATCAATTTTTCTATTTATAAATTCATATAACAACTGTACGTAATGTGTACCTATTTGTTAATTTAGAGACTAGGGGTTGCTGGGTAGATACTCTACAGCAAGCCAAAATTCAATTGTTTGTAGCTACTTATTCACCTGTTCAGTTACTTATTTTTTAAAAAGGTCCTAATTTGGTACATATAGCGTAAAATTATAATATGAATTTAGAAACAGCAAAATAGATGATGGGGTGTCTGGAGAGCATGACGTAAAAAGCACCCCAAGTATATAATAATCAATTTCAGAACCAGATTTCAGAAACGGATCATATTTATTCCCAAAGCAGGTCAAATTGCCGGAAATACCTACGGACATAAACGAAATATGGGTATATTCAAATGACAGGTAATCAAAGTGAGTTTACGAAACTTTGATAGGGAAACCGTGGAAGGATTCAATTTAGTAAAAGGTGAAAAAGTTTTGAAGTCACTTCATCTGCATGACGGGTTGAATAATTTCAGAATAAAAAAGGGTCATTTTTATCATATAGAAATTTAGTTTTATTCGCTATTCTGGGTAATTCATGTCATACTAAAATGTGATGTTTGGTTGTTATACATATTTATTTTTTATTCTTGATAGGTTCGCGCTTGACCACTATCTCACCTGATGGAAAGCAACGATGCGGTCGACGATGGAGCGCGCTTACCTAGAAGTAACCTATTCACTCTTGATTTAAAGATTCATTTTATTTGGCAGGGGTGACTAGACGTTATAGCCAGGATCTTACCACCGGAAATTTAAAGAGATTATCTCATAAACTGGGTGTGACGAGACTTCTCCATGAGCCTTTGGATCATCATCATCATTTCAGCTGAAAGCCGTCCAATGATGGACGTAGGTATTCCCTAAGTGTCACCACCAGGACCGATCTTATGCATCTCGCATCCGTCGGATTCCCGTGACTCTCTTCATGCTGCTGGTCAACCTTGTGAGAGGCGTTTTAGTTGTGTCTTATAATACGTACATAATTTCATAATCACCATCATCATTGTCATTATTGCACCCAAAAAGCGTCCACTGCAAGATACAGGCCTCCCCGAATGTGACATTTCTTAGTAAAATTTGATTTGTTAAAGATTGAGAAGATATGAGAGTTTAAACAAACAATATGAGATTAGTTTTTAATACACTGGATGGTAATTAAGATTAGTGTAGTGAATACATATACCTATAACAATAGCACCTGATTGATTACCGAGTACCTACGTAATCTAGCATTAATTAACGATAAATCATTAATGATATCTATACGTGAGTGCTAATTGCGTGCGCTTGTATAGATGTCACAAAAGGCATGGGTATAGGAAGTTTAACTAGTAGCGACATTTATGTCGCCATTAATCCCGTACATTTTTAACTTTTACACAATCACTGTCACTGACACTGCTAACAGAATATCAATTGTCTAATCTCTAGAAAGCTCTGTACTCTCAGTACTTGTGATCTGATGATCACAAGTACTATCTCATCATCATCAGCATTTCAGCCAAAAGACGTCCACTGTTGGACATAGGCGTCCCCCAAATGTCGCCACAATGACCGATCCTGTGCGTCTCGCATCCATCGGATTCCCGCGACCCTCACCAGGTCATCGGTCCACCTTGTGGGAGGCCTACCAACGCTGCGTCTTCCGGTACGTGGTCGCCATTCCAGAACCTTTCGTCCCCATCGACCATCTGTTCTGCGAGCAATGTGCCCTGCCCACTGCCACTTGAGTTTGGCGATTCTTCGGGCTATGTCTGTAACCTTAGTTCTCCTGCGGATATCTTCATTTCTGACGCGATCACACAAGGAAACTCCGAGCATAGCCCTTTCCATTGTCCTTTGAGTGACTTTAAGCCTTCTGATGAGGCCCATTGTGAGCGACCACATATCGGAGCCATAATATGTCATCACTGGCAACACGCACTGGTCATAGACTTTCGTCTTGAGACACTGTAGTATATTGGACGAGAAAACACCGCGCAGCTTCCCGAACGCTGCCCAGCCGAGTCGGATTCGACGATTGACCTCTTAGGCGATTAACACACTGCCACGCACGCACGCACGCCACGTTTTAACGTTGCTTGTAAGTATTTCCGTTTGTATAGAAAACACGCACAGTCCAACACACAGAAAATGCATCTACGCGCGTTCATTCAGATTACACGCCTATAAGCGGTGAAACATGCGCACACGCGCGTGGGTGCGAAGCGAGACGCAAGGTATGGCACACCGAGTCTCGCAGTGCCATGCGTGATTTTGAACGGCTTTGAATGAAATGTGTCAGAGCCGCCGTGAATCCACAAAACGCAACTACGCGCGTGAGTGCGTAAAAAACCCGCACGATGATGCAGATCTGCACTCCCGTAAGTACGCGCGTACGTGCGTTGACACGCAACATGCTACGTGATGCGTGGCAGTGTGATAATCGCCTAAAAGTACCCCCCCCCCCCCCTCAAGCACTATCTAGTGAATGGTAAATGATGATTCATTTCAGTAGAAAGTCATCCACTTTTGGACATAGGCCTACCCTAGGATACCCATAACGACCGGTCTTGTGCGTCTCTTGTGATCATAATTCTGCATAATTTCAATAAAGAATAGATACACAACTTAACGTAAAAAAAGGATGTGAATGAACAATGAAATAACACGTAAGTAATATTTTTAATCGGATTAAAAATTGCTGGGGATGATAAACCTACGTACACTTTATCTATGGTAGGCATTGACAAAATGTTATATACAACGTATTTTAATTTCTTATCGGTTGATCTATAATCCGAGGATTGAAAACAATGATGCCTATTTGGATGAAAGGCACTCTGTATGTTTTTCTATATCCCTGGCAATGCACAATATTTATTTTTCTTCTCATCTTCTCTCCTCTCAGTAAGTATTCTTCAATCAGTTATGAGGTCCAGTTGGTGCTTTAGTTAAAACTTCAGAGTGCATGATTATACAGGTTTTATAAGTCACCAGTAAAAAAGATTGCCTCTAGCTGCCGCCGCCTAAGGAGACGTCTTGAGCGTCGGGAGCCGCAGGGTGATTTCCAGTCACTGTAGGCGCGCGCTTGCGACGAGCAATGGGTAGCTCGTCGTCTGGCCATTCAGTAAGGGCCGAGGTCGACTCGTCGGCGCTTAGAACTCACACGCGCCACAAAGAGATGTCAGAAAACCAGTAGAGCCGAAAGCTGTTAGGGCTGTGGGATGGTTTGAAAGAGTTTGAGACGTTTTCATAAGTACATTTCAAGTTTTAGGTAATGTCATGTATGTAAATTCTTAATTGCCGTATAGTTTTTGCCATCCTAACTTCAGTACTTCAGTATCAACCACTGCCTTATTGTTGGCCTACCATATTGAAAGACTAACTACGCTAAAGCTTTACGGATTTACTTAAAATGATTGAATCTATTAAACAATGTTTAAATAACCTCGAAAATAATCGTGTGGCCAGTCGGAAGTTTGTGTATCCCACAAGTAATATTTCACATCAAGCAAGGAACAGGTGGGCTTAATATCGGTTAATTGCCCTTTGTTTCAACAAAATAATGATTTTAAGCCCAAGTTTGGAACAACTGTAATAACAGTGCCTTATGACTTGCTCGTCGGAAGTGTATGGTAATATCTCAAATATTGTAATAGTTGTTGAGGGTCCGGAGTACCTGCTTAGATTTTTTTTTAATTTTTAGTATACAGAATATGCGAGGAAGTAATTTACTATTATGTTTCACAGAAAACCTTTTCTAATATATAAAAAAAAAATATTCCTTTTCACTATGATACGATATTTAAATTAACTGTATTCTTCACCTATGAATAACATACTTGATAAAAAATCATTTAAATTTAATTCTAAATTTTGATTATTTTTTGTAATTTTGGTCATTCTAGTATCATAAAGGCAAAAATGTGTAAGTTAAGACCAAATCCTGGAATAATATATTAATATCTTTCCGTTCGCAGAAGCTAATAAATTAGCGTTAATTTAATTAAAGAGAAAAATGTAGATATCTATTATGTCGCAGTAAAATAGTACAGTTTGGCTCTAGGGATATACAACAAAAACAGTTAAATAAAGACGGTTCAAAGTTTGCCTAGTCTTACTAGGAATATAACCATGATACGAGCATGATCTAGTAATATATAACTTTCTTACTAGATCCTCATCAAATGATTGTAAAAGCGGAATGCAGAGTGCGCACGTCGCGAGCGTCAGTTGTTATTCGGTGCTCACGATTTCCAAATGTTATGATTCGGTAACAAAAGCTAAAAAGTACAGGAAGATAAAAGTATTGTACAATTTAATTTAATAATTCTTTAAATTATACCAGATTTTTATACAGTACTACTACGTTCTTTTTAGGTAATTTGTTGATTCTATGCCAAAATATATCAATTGTAATTATAGTTTAAATAACTGATTACTTGCATTTTTTATATATTGTTTTGTTGCGTTAATGATAATTAAAAAAAGGTTAAAGATGGACGGAAGATAAAACTATTACAATAATTCTATCTTCCTTTAGCCGAACTTAAATAGTTTACTATTACTAGATTGTAATCACAGTTATTTTCCTAGTAAGACAGTTATGAAGCGCATTCATACGCTGTATAGGAAACCTCCTAGAGATATTACAATATCAGGGTTACAAACATCTTACTGTGACATTTGCGTAATAAAATCATAAAATTTATGATATTATTTATATTTAATCAGGTAAAAATAAAATCTAATCTATATCTAAGCCATGAAGTAAGTACCAAATAACATTACTAAACAATTTTTTTGCTGATAAAAGCAAAATAAATTTCGTCTTAATCATAACCCTGCAATCAGTGTCAGTACACCAAGAAATTCTCACTTGTTTGCTTGAGGATTTATCAGTGATAATATGAATTAGTCATGTACGTCTTTAACAGGATTTATTTACTATTTGTATATCTATCTGCTACAGGGAGTTATAATGCATTCAAGTTTTCCAAAAAAACCTAGAGGTACTTTACTTAAGAGCGGCCAACCTGAGATACATTTTCATACCACCACTCTTACGTGATTATGATGTTATTATACATCCTTTTCCAGATATTTTGGATAAACAGATATTTTGTGGATATTATATAGGCTTCTATAGAAATCAAAACATAAATTTGTGTCAAACTAATCCAGTAAAGAAATTTGAAAATCTGCTATTTTACGTGAACTTTGGCCCTCCATAATGTACTCATATATTAAAAATACATCTATAGAAGCCTTGCACATTTAATTGAAATTCTGAATGACGACAATTTTTCTCAAAAACTTTTAAGGGTTTAAAAAAACACGTATTTCCTGGAACCATTTTCGTGAAATATTCGAGTAAATTACGAAATTACCGAATGCCAATGAGTTTTCAGGCATACCTTAGTACAAAATTAAAACTATAGTTCAATTTAGTAGTGAATTTTATTTCTTTCAAACTTCAAAACACTTCGAGTGATAGTTAACATTAATTTGTAACCAATACTTATATTCCTCTAATTTTAATTTATTATAGGTGTAAGAAGTAGAGTATCCAACACCAGGATGAAGTAGTCTTCGTCATAGGTGGCTTGAAATCCACGCTTCACTCACGTTTCTACATTAACTCCCTGGCTGTGACTTAATTATATAAATCCCTTTCTGCGTTCGGGATTAAAACTTAGAAAGCTTCGTTTCGTTCAGAATTCAACATGCCACCTGAGATTTCAAGACACTTTTTTATCCCCTAGTTACATAATCTATTCGAATTCATATGTTTATCAAGCCACTTGTTTGTTATTAGGGTATGTGCACAAAAAACAGATGTTATCTCTCCTGAATAATTAAGGCCTTTTACTGACAAGCGTGGCCATGGGAATCTAATTCTTATTAATATGCATAACTATACTTTCTAGCTAAGCTAAATTATAAACGAATATGAAGCATACTGTTTTAGTGTGACCGATAATGTATCTACTAGTACTAATAATAACAGTACCATCACAGTGGTAATGATTTGAATCAATGATATGAGCACCTATATCCGTATATTTAGTTTATTTATTTGATTATAATATATTACTTTAATTGTATTGTACGAGTATCTATGGTATAATAGTATTTATCTTTTCTTGTATTCGCCATTTTTTTTTCTCTTTTACCGCACTGACACTACTATTTTCCTCTGCATAACCCAAAGGTTGACTGGTAGAAAATGCCTAAGGCATTAAGTCCGCCTCTGTGCTTTTGTGTGCATAAAATATTTTATAAATAAATAAATTAATGACCATGTATAGGACTTAGTCAGAATGTGACACATCTGGCGGCGTGTATACTGTTCGGAGTATAGTGAAGTATGACCAAGAAGTGCTGATAATCTGAAATATTAAAAAAAAATAACTTAAAAAAATACTTTAAAATTAAATCCAAAATTTGCAGAAAGTTAAACACAAACCTTCGTGAAGCTCCCATAGCTGATTGTAGAGAACTTGTAAGCTGTCAATTGTTGGGGTTTCTTTGCCCTGAAAATTTTATACCTATAACTATTGACCAAACAGACACATCATTATTTACTATTGTGTTACAGTTTTTTGGTACTTTATATTTGTGTTAAATTTGTATTTTTTACTAATAAATATTATATTATTATAATTTAAGTGAATACGAGCCGTAAGCGTAAAAAAACAGTCAGCTTATGTATTTTAACAGTTTTATAATTTATAACATTGTTTAAATACATCAGCTGCTTAGAGCATATAGCATAAAGTACCTACACATTTAGAAATTATAAATGTGTAGGTACTTTGCGCATCTTTATGGTTTTTAGGGTAAAAAATCTCAAAAGTAGAAAGTGTTTCAGACTAATTAAATACGGAATCATAATTGGCATGCGTTAATAATTATAATAACCCCAATAGCCACTTTGTTGCATTTGGGCTGTAGACTATTGAACTAAACCAGGCTAAAGCACCATTCGCTGGAACACCAGTGTAGACTTCGTAAAATGTTATTTGTTATTAGTGGATCTCAAACTCAAAGTATTAATTTCAACTTAAACATAATATTTTATTGGCATAAACATTGATATTTTTCAATTGTTAAAGAGTTCAGTCGTTAAGAAACATCTTTAGAAAGTTGAATGTTTATAGGTCAGGAACAGACAGATCGCAGGAAATAAAAGAAGAAAAAAAAAAGTACAAATGATTATAAGTTCCTATTACGACTGATTGTTATAACTACTGTTGTTATTAGGTTAAGAAAGCAGTTACGATAAAATTTAAAATATAAACTGTTATTTTACATTAACAAATACACCACTCATTTTTAATTAATACAAATACTTAAAGGCTTATTAGAAAAGGTCTTAGTATTATTTAAGGAAAGTCTCAATAAATAATATTCATAACAAGCAAAGTTATTAGCTTTTGTTTATATCCTAAAATTTCACTCAATTTATGGAAATATTGTACAGGCTATATTGATTATGAATGACAAACAATGGAAAAAACATATGTTGTGTTTTTTTTTATAATTCATTAGGCAGGCTAGTAGTTAAAATTACTTAATGCCATGCTTTTTTTCTGGTGATGTTGCTATACTTCAATACTACTATATAATTATAACCACTTTATTCTAACCATAAACAGTTATGTTTATTTTTATGTTTATTAAAAAAAAAATATTTCCTAAGTATATGAATGCTTTATGCAAGGCATATTATATAACTTGATCAAGTAAGGTTTGATAAAACTTAGTAAATTATTTCGCCGGTATATATCATGGTGACATATGTAGACACTTAATAATATCATCAACAATTTCCTCACCATTGTTCTTTACTAATTTACATCTCATTCTTACATTCTCACCTGATCATTATCGTCATAATCGTCTTCTTAGATTTTTCATCCATTTCAAACCATTTGCATAAAAACGCAGCGTCACCAATCTTTGTGCTCTGAATACAAATACTTAGATTAATTAATTTATTCACTTTATTTACATTATAGATAAATTAGCTGAAACAAGAATATTATACTTCTCTTAACATGTTTTCTCCGAAGAAGCTCATCATGAAGATTTGCAGAAGAACAGACAGGAGGAAAAGCATGCAGCCTGGAAATTGTTCCCAGCTCCCTTTCTATTAATAAAAACATCAGAATTATTAGTAATGTTTACACCAATGATAAATTTTAATATATTAAAATGAGATGCCCATTTTTTTATCCATTTGTATAAACCGAATTAAAAGTGTTTTATTTGTTCAGAAGCGTGTGAGAATGTTATTAAAGCGTCAACCCTCTTTTGCGTCTGGGGTTGTGTGTGAGTGACTATTTTTATTTCGAAAACAAACGATAAATTACACCAATAGAATCAGTGTGAATAACTGGTGACTTTGTTGTGAAAGGTATTTTTTTGACTTTTGTAATGAAGAAGGAGAATATCGGGCAAGAAAACGCTTGCAAAAAGTTGTAAAATGCCCCATTTTACTTAATCCTGGGTTCAAAGCCTCCCCTAAATTTAAAACTATTTATATAGTGCCAAAAGATATGGGGGTCACAATGAAGTTTGATTTGAATGCGTTTAATGTATTCGTCGTACGCATGAGATGCTCTGTTTTATAATACTAGACCTAAGAAGAAAAAACTTTTCTTAAAAGTCACTATTATGAGTTGTTTTCCACTTTCTGTGTAATTCAGCCTTATATAGAATGTTCTTAATTAAATCTGCCCTAAACTAAACAGGATAGCGCCTAGATTGATTCTTGCGTCTGTGTTTTTTGGGTACACATTCATCAAAAATGTCGTACATAATATTGTAAAAATATTCAACTGTAGAATCAACATCAGACGCTAATAATGCCTTTTTCTATGATGCTTTCGAAATTAGTTTATACATGGCTTCAAAATTACTCTTGAAAAAATTCCAATCATTCACTGCATCCAAGTTACTGGGATCTACTCTTTCTGAGCTAAATCGGCACATAGTGTCAGCAGGTGTTAAGCATACCTCTACCGGCGGATAATAAGCGTCTTGTCGTGGTGGGGGTCTAGCTTACCATCAATCTCTGTCTGATATCAACAGTCGATGTGTGTTATTTGATACCAACACCATATCCAACTTGCTATCATACGCATTCATCACCTCATTCCTCTCAGTCAGGCAACAAACAGTACGAAAATAACAGTAATAATTTAAGATATCCTTCGATATGCGATTAGTATTTATGTTTAAATCACCTACGATAATCACAGCACTTTTTAAGTTGTCTATAACGCATTCCACTTTTTGAAACCAACTCATATATATTTCATCAGAAGCTCTGGGATGAATGTACACTACACAAACATAAAACGTATCGCAATCCATTGTAAACACAAGTCACCACAACACACCAACACAAGTCACAAGCCACAAGCCACAAGTCTTTGCTATAAGGGGTCTCTAAATCAGAACTGCGCGTCATAGTTATACCAGGTCGCACCGCCAGCAATACGCCATCACCGATACCAGTAGTGCAGTCCCGACGTAAAACACTCCATCCGTGGCTCGATACCTCTGAATCAAGAACAGAAGTTGTAAGGTATGATTCAGCCACAGCTATGACGTCATTGGCCAATGTTAAGCGACTACGTCTAAAGTAACTGAGCTTAGTATTCAAGCCTCTAACGTTTTGATAAACTAAGCTAATTACTTGGTAATGTTTCCGGTTGACCACTGGATGACCGCATTTGTTGGACTTTGTTTCTTCGAAAAAAACATTCTTTAACTCAATCGTTAGTAGGCTAAGTATCTGCCGCCGTTGCTTTTTCAAAGGATTCTGCATATACACTGATCTTAAATGACTTATAGTCCCCTTTTGGTTTCAGTTCTTCCACAGTGCAGTTACCTGCTGGACATAGCTTTAGTAGATAAGATTCTATGTCTTTGGCTCCTGACATCATATTCCATAAATGTACATATCTGCAAAACTCGACGGCTTTAAGTGAGGTAATTCCAGGTCCCGCAGTAGCATGAACAGAAACATAACGACTGCGCACCTCAACCCACTTCTCATCGGGAACATTAACATCTGAAAGATGTTTTCATCTTGTTGTATGGTCCCCGGAATAGGTTTGATAGATTGGATAGAGATCAATGATTGTGAACGTATATCTGACAAATCACTTTCTACTTGCACAGAGATGGTATTAGCTGGCAGTAATAGCTTTTCCTTGTTTTCCTGTGAGCTGTTGTGCTTTATTTTAGGCTTAGGTTTTATTACATCACTATACGACTGTTTGTCGTTTACGTCCACAGACTTCAGTTGGGTAGGTACAGGTACATATATCTGGGTAAGTGATATGGCAGCGGGTACATTCTGATGTTTGTTCTAATTTGGTCAGTTTTTTGTTACAAACTTCAATCTTTTTCGTGCACTCGGTGAGCGCGATACTGCGCAATTAAATAGTAGAGATAACCATGTCAAATGTCTTTTTTTTATGTCATTAGGCTGGATGACAGTCAACATGTTCGGATACCATGCGTTTTTCTGGTGATGTTGTTATATTCAAATTGCACTACGATATCATATGTGTCATTATAACCATTATATTCTGCTTGACGGCGCTTTTGTATTTAAATTAGTTTTCAAAAGACACAAGAGATGGCGCATGTTGTTTAGAGCTGCGTTAGTAGTTAGTTCGACGACGGAGGCGCAATATTAACTGAGCCCCGGTCGGACACACATGTGCCTACTACGCGTTCAGTGGAGTATCTTAATTGTGTTGCCTATTTTGTAGTAATAATTATTGTGTGGTTTTTTTTTTTTTTTCTGTGGGAAAATCATCTTATGACATCCCCCGCTCTTGGGCAAGGCGGGAGATAGTGTCAGACTTTTACTGACTAAAAACCCACTCCTGTTCCTTCGTTGCCTTCGTCCCAGGGCCCCGGGTTTCGTTTTCACACTACCCATGGCCCCAGTAGGCTTCGACCCTGCTGGGCCCCTACGATTTGCTGACATCTCCCTGAGGCGCGCGTGGAACAATACGCGCCGTCGACGACTTGGGCTCGGTCCGGACGGTTACCGGACGGTCGGACGGCGAGCCACCCATTGCTCGCCGTCCGCAAGCCCGCGCCTACGGTGGCCGGAAATCGGGATCGGAATCCCGGCGGCGGTTGGGGCGTGAGGACCGTTGCCTCACGCGATCGGCCGCCTCCTTTGCTAGCATTACTGCTTCGCAGAAGGAGGCGACCGCCTGCCACTCCTCCTCGCTCCGGACCATGGCCTGTACCAAAGCCCGGCGCGAGAGATCGCCGCCGCCGATCGCCCCCACGAGGACACGGCGTTGCTCTGCCCAAGCGGGGCACACCTCCACCGTGTGCTCCACCGTGTCCTCCGGGCGGTCCACACAGTGGCGACACCCGGGCGTCACTTCCACACGAATCCGGTGCAGGAACTTCCCGAACTTACCGTGTTCGGTGAGAACCTGCGTCATGCGAAAGGTGAGGACGCCGTGAGGTCTTTCCAACCACGCCTCAAAGAAGGGACTTACCGCCATAATTGTGGCGTGCCCAGCACTGGGTTGCGACAGTCGCTGTCGCCATTTCACCATGAGAACCCGCCGGAGCTCTGTCCGCCATGCTGCGACTTGTCGCGGCAGCGGAGTTTCGCCCCGGCGTTGCATCTCCATGCGCAGATCGTGCATGTGTGCAAGGACTGTTGCCTCCAGATTCCATGGTGGCTGGCCAGCAAGGAGGCTCGCCGCTTCGCGGGAAATCGTCCGGTATCCTCGCACCATCCGTATGGCCATGACCCTCTGGCATGCGTTCAGCCGGGCCGCCGGCTGCTTCCGCAGCGTCGGCGCCCATACCGGTGCGCCATAATGGGCCATGGACCGAACGATCCCTGCGTAAAGCCTCCGGCAGGAGGCGTCTGGACCCCCCAGGTTGAGCAGGAGCCGCCCAAGGGCAGCCCCAGGCCGATTTAGTTTGGGAGCCAGACGTCGGAAATGCTCCTCGAAATCCCATCGGCTGTCGAGAACGAGTCCCAGGTACTTCATCGTCGACCCGACGCCGATGTGGACTCCTCCTACCGTTAGTTGGGAACCTCGTGGTGGCGCGTTCCGAGGGCCGTGAAAGCACATGGCCTCGGACTTGTGCAATGCCACCTCGAGTCCCAGCTCCTGGATCCTGCCCACGACTGTCGCAACCCCGCGTGTCGCTAGTTCGACCGCCGCCTGGTACGACTCTCCCCGCGCCAGGACCAGCGTGTCGTCTGCGTAGCAGACTACACTGACCCCGTCAGGGAGGTCACCGCGCAGCACGTGGTCGTATCCGATGTTCCACAAGGGCGGCCCTAGTACCGATCCCTGCGGAACACCGCACGACATCTCTCGACGTTCCCACTCTCCCTGGTGACCAGGGTAGATGATGTACCTGTCCGACAGGTACGCCTCGACCACACGACAGAGGTAGTCGGGCGTCCGGTGATACCGGAGTGCCCTCCTAATGCTACTCCAAGGCAGGGAGTTGAAGGCGTTGGCGATGTCCAGAGACACCGCCACGACACACCTGCCCTGGGCCACCGCATCCCCCGTCGTGAGAGCTCGCACGCGCATGATGGCGTCCACCGTGGAGCGCCTCCTGCGAAAACCGAACTGACCGTCCGCCAAATCCGGCCCTACCCGTGTTAGGTGCGCGACGAGGCGGTCTGCAATTACTCTTTCAAAGAGCTTGCCCACCTCGTCGAGCAGAACAATGGGCCGGTACGCGGACGGAGAGTCCGCAGGGCGTCCCGGCTTCGCGATGAGGACCAGTTTCCCCGTCTTCCAGTGAAGTGGGAACTGGCCCCTCTCCATGCATGCGCTGAAGAGCCCTCTTAGTCGAGGCCCGAGAGCCTCCATGGCCAGGACCCAGGCCTTCCCAGGCAAGCCGTCGGGTCCTGAGCCGGTATTTTTGGCACTCAGCCTTCGTACCGCCACTCTCAACTCTACCTCGGTCACTTCTGGAGCATTTTCGTCGTCGTCGCCATTGTGGTCCACGTCGGACACCGCTGGTGGCGGAGCCATGGGCGGGGGAGAGTGTAATTATTGTGTGGTGGTAATTTTATGAGAAGTAAAAGTAAGATTATAGTGAAGAGCTAAGATTAAGTGATTTGAATTGTAACGAGTGTCTATACCCTTCGCCCGACAAACCACGCCTTCAGATTCGATTAACATTGCTGATAGGGCTCAAAAGCCTTTATGCTTATAAAAATAACTGTGCTTACAAACAGTTATTTTAATTTTATTTTTATGTTAATAACTTAGTAATTTATTTCGCCGATATATATCATGGTGACATATCATGTAGACACTTCATAATTTTATTAACAATTTTCTCGCCGTTTTTCTTTGTCACGTGTATTGATCCCAATTCGTCTCTATGACATATGCGTACAGACCATGTTATAAATTAGTTTAAAAAGGTCAACAAAAATCAGGCACAAAAGTAACGTGACTTACTCATACATTTCCCCAGACTTAAACAGCTTTACATGCTTCCATTAAAGTACCAAAATTGTGATTAAATTTACCGTTAAATTAAATCCAAGCGCGCATATAACCAAAGAGCCGACCAGCACATTAAACAGATTGGCCGCCGTAAAAATATCTTCCAAGTCTTCTCCTAGCCTGAAATTATTTTACTGTGATTATTTCTCTAATTTTAGTTTTTATTAATTGCTCTGATGTCATAATCAATATCTGTCATCTGTGTATTTCTTTCATGCTATGAAAAAATAATAGAAGAGGAATATACAAGGTGGCGCAAAATTAATCATCCATTTTGTTTTTTTTTTTTATAATTTTTTACTAAATAAAAAAATGATTTTCAGTGATAGAAATCTTTATTAGGACCTGTATTTTTTTTTCTGCTGCCACAAGTGTTGGTACACATTAGTGCCCGTTTTATCGAGATTTCCGGTGAAAACTGTTCGCATTCCTGTCGAATATTCTCTTTAAGGGCTGCGATTGTCTGAAGCTTGTTAAAATA
Organism: Mythimna impura; assembly: GCA_905147345.3. Lineage (NCBI taxonomy): Eukaryota > Metazoa > Arthropoda > Insecta > Lepidoptera > Noctuidae > Mythimna > Mythimna impura. Next base: position 12,003,967 of record LR990356.1, on the reverse strand, counting down.
AATCCACAATTTCAAGAAGCCTCAAAGAAAGAAGTCTGGGGTGGTTAAACCAGATGATCTTGCTGGCCATGCTAAATCACAAAAAAGAGAGATTACGCGACCAGCTCGTGCTGTGTGTGCGATTGCACCATCTTGTTGAAACCAAACCACGTATCCACCAAGCCCCTTTCCTCAAATACCAGTAGTAAGAAGTCGAGTCTTTCATTAAAATTCGCTGTAGGGTCCGTCTGGTGATGTCTGTTCGTTTTCAACGACATCAGCAGCCAGAACGTCGATATTCTCGGCAAAACGATCAGTCTGTTGGCGTTCACATCCTGCAAGGTCTCTTGTGGTTCCAATCTGTTCGAGTCGAGTAGCTAATGTTTGCCCAGTTGGCGTGACACGATTAAATTAGGAAATCGACATTAAAATGCACGCTGCGCTAACACTAAGTATGTATAAGTTGTGTTACTTTTATGGTGTACAATAAAGTTTATTCTATTCTATTATATTCTATTATTGGTCAAAAGAATTAACACAATTATTCCACGCTCTTGCGGAGTTTAACGTTCCATTGCTTATCTGTTTATATTCTGCAGCTGTCTATTTCACAAATACCAAATACGATTGACGTGCGACGTCATTTGCAATAATTATAACATGTTCCGATAGAGTGATTAATTTTGCGCCTCCATGTACATATTTATTTGAAAAATTTATTTGGTTTGCACCTATTTTTAATTATTATTATCGTATTAAATTTTTTGATATCCATTTAACGTATTTTTAACATTATTTATTTAAAATGTTAAAAAAAAAATCTTTAAATATTAATACTTTTCACAATTATTTAACGTCAATATAGTCGATAATTTGACTAACTTCGAAATCAATGAAGATATCGATGGTTGCAAATGATATCGGGAGAATATGAATTAGAGGCTAATGTGGAGGTATGTGGAGGTATTTCACGTGCACATCATTTATCTCACGGAGAAAACACGCTGACGGAAGTAATTAACTATCGGTATAAAATTACGTAATTAACTTTTATTAGCCAGGTCACGGAAATTAAAATTTACTTACTTTAAAATGTATTGATGTTCTTTCACAATCTTTGCCAAACGATCCACAGTAGACCTATCTAAACGTTCAATCGTGTCACTAATGGTATTGAAATTGGCACACACGTGAGAAGTCAGAACAAAGTAGAGTCCATCTACCATTGTATAAAATATTATACAAATGAAACCTGCAAAGGAAAACCACAGATAACATATGTATAGTACTGGAAGATTAGGAAACTAAGACAATTTTCAATTGAATCTTAATCTTTTTTTTTCTTTTAGTTAGATAAAAACGAGTTTTCCGGAAAATAAACCGGTTAAAAACTTTCGATTTTGGAAGCCAATCTTTCTACTAAATTGATTTTACTTACCACACATTATTGAATGGACGTAGACAATAGTCCAGGGCAGCCAGGCCTCTGTTGAAAATGGTACAAGAACTGCGTATGGTAATTTATAAATCAACTCATTTTTAGTGAAATAATGATACATCATAAGGCACGGAGAAGAGAAATTGTACACAGAAATCAACACTACATTCAGAATGACGTAGTACTTCATCAAAAAATTTACTAGTACCAGGTCTTTTTTCACGAGACTTATTTTTTTCTCATCGCTTAAAATGTTTTGGTAGAGTTTTCCTAGACTCTCAGTCAGGTTGTAAATTTTCATTCTCTTCTGTAATATGGCTGCAGTTTTCAATGCTGTTAATATTCCCATTGACGTGCATGGAGCTAATTGAGTTAGCTCAAGAAAATTTTCTGCCGAAATTTTTGAAACAAAGTATGAAGTTTCGATTACAATCATCAATAAAAGTTGGAAATAAATGACGATGAACCTGAAGTGAATCTTTCGGTCACCATAAGGAATCCCTGAGAGCCACATATTAATTTTTATCAGTTTAAGAAATTCCTCGTATTCCGGAATATTTTCCATTTTTTGGCTGTTGTATTAAAATTGATACCGTTCTGGTCGCTTTTCGAGTCCACTTGAGACACGGAGCTAAAGTGTAAATTTAGGTATTTATTTGTACACTAGCTAGGTGACTTATCACTTAAAAATTCTGTTGACATGTCAGCGTTAGGGCTGCTAAGCAATAGAAATTTTTCAAGTAAAAAAAAATATAGATAATATTTTGCTGCAATTTTACCTTAATAAAAATATTAAATTTTAAAGGACACATATTGAACCTTAGCACTTTTTGTAGGATATCTATGCATTGCTATCAACGTGGAACTGGTGTGCAATCCAGTGATATGTTTTACAAAAATTTGTATTATTTGCTATATAGGAAAGCCACAAGGTACAAAACACGACATTGTTTTAACCCTTGACAGCAATGTGGAAGTGGTTTTCCCATAGCGTTTCCCTTGCTTTTTTGTAGTCATCGTCTTTGTTTGTGAGTAATAATAATGGTAGATTATTCGTATTAATTATAGTATGAACTTAGTTTTAAAACATTCTTTTCCTGAACGTAACGATAGTTCAAAACTACAGCAGGTATCATTTTAAACTTTCTTGCTGACTACTTAAAAAAGTATTTAGATTTCGAAAATCATCGGTTTTCTTTTCAAATATAATTCTTTAGTAAAAGTTTTTGTTTCTTTTTATCTCTTTCAACTGTCTTGTCAAATTTTTTTGTAACTAGCTTTTAAGTGAATGTTTTGTTTTCCTATAATTGGAGGATCACAGGTTGATGTTCCTATGTTTTAATGATGTAATTTGTATAACTTTTAATTGAACGCAAGTTACCAAAGAGTTATGAGTTAAAGAGTTGTGGATGGTTATGGTTATGGTTTGGAAAGTCAAAGAAAAGATTTATGGAACTATCCATAAATCTACACCAGTAAGGAGTGATATGAAAGAAAAGGGAGTTAGTGATAACATTACGGGTGAATGGACAGAATGGAAGAAAAAAAATGTATATACAACTGAAAGATGGAAAATATTCAGGAATAAGATCCCAGTTCTCAAACAGATACAATCAATAAGTGGCTCTCAAAGATCCCTTATGGTGATCGAAAGGTTCACTTCAAATTCTTCGCCATATACTTACCAGTTTTATTGATCATTGTGCTCGAAACTTCATTCTTTGTTTCAAAAATTTCGGCGAAAAATTTTCTTGTAGCTAACGTGCTCCGTGCACGGCAACTGGAATTTTAACAGCATTGAAAACTGGAGCCATATTACAGAAGAGAATGAAAATTTACAACCTGATTGAGTGTCTAGGAAAGCTCTACCAGAACATTTTAAACGATTAGAAAAACAAAAATCTCGTGAAAAAGACCTGGTCTTGGTAAACTATTCGATGAAGTACGTACATAAACTCTATTCAGAATGACGTAGCATTCTGAAGAAAGTGTTGATTTCTGTATACAATTTCTCTTCTCCGTGCATTATTATATATTAACTACAAAAAAGAGGTGATTTATAAATTACCATACGCAATTTTTGAGCCAGAAGGTGATGATGATATGTGTAACCTCTGTTGGAAATCTAAATCTAACAAATAAATATTAAAATATATAAACTTTCGAAATGCAGGAACGCCATGTATTTTCTTTTAGCTAGGCTTTTATGTGGTTTTGATAACACAAACTTTGGGCTAACCCTACAAATCAATTAAATTTACGCAAATATAATATTCACTTTAGTGTCTCTATAAAGCAACGAAATGGCCGTTGAAATAAAATCAACACTTATTTCGATAATTTACCTTATTGTGAATTCTGTTTGAAGGAATTCGTTTCTCCTTTGCCTTGATATACCGATGCCCGCTAGGGCGAGGAATTTCTGAAAAGGATATCGTGGTCTTGGAAAGCAAATGGCAACTGAAGTACAGCGGTAGTTTTTAGTCAATAAAAGTGACATGCTCTACTTATAGCGGGAGAAGTCGTCGGAAGATTTCCCTATCGTAAAAAGCGAATGACTCTTTTGTTGGGAACTACAAGGTATTTATTCATAGTATTATTTCTACTCTTTCATAACCACATACTATATTTCCAATATTCATCACTATTAACGCTTTAAGTCAAGTGCAATAACTTATTATCTAACTACCTAGCTCATTTAACGTACTTGCTTTGATTTGGTGGAGTGGACTTTGTGCAGATATGTCGTACTTTTCTCGAAAACGGTCAAAGGTCATATATTTTATTTTGGTCTGAACAGAAACTAAAACCCAAAAAAGGATAACCTTATCAGTATAATCCCCAGAATTATGCCAGTAATTAAGACAAATAATTGCGAATATGTGATAAACAAGAATTTGTTGCAGATTTATTGCATACGTATCAGTCATCATAATGATGGCGGTATTACTTTGGGTATAATAACGTATGTTTAACCTGATAAACATAGTGATTTTAAAATGGCATTATTAGTTCATCATCATTTCAAACGAAAGACTTCCATTGCTGGACGTTTAATCTAATGCCACCACATTGACCGGTCCTTTACGTCTCTCATCCAGCGGCTTCCTGTGACCTTCGACAGGTCATCGGTCTAACTTTGCAATTTGCTCTGCCCCACTGCCGTTTAAGTCAGTAACATAGATAGATAGATATATTCTTTATTGTACACCAAAAAACAAATTACAGAACTTAAAATTAATAGGGTGTCACAATGGGCGGTCTTATCGCTAAAAGCGATTTTACAGACAACCTTTGGTTGGATTTGACAGAGAAGGAGAAAAAAGATACGCAGGTAGTTCGTAGTAAGATTGCTGCTTCTGTAAATATCTTCAACCCAAATTCGATCACGCAAAGAAGCGTAGGTAGGTATAGCGCCATTGCCAAGCGGAATATGAAATAAAACCGGAGAGAAAACTAAGTTGAAAAATATAAATCCTAATAAAATAATAATAATTTCTGAATATTTATTGTAGTTCTCTCGGGTTTTTTTTGCTAATGCTACTTTAGTTTGTTGATTATCCTAATATAAATATAATAAAATAAAGAGCTCCATCGCGTCTGTTTGTCTTTATGAACACGATAAACTTAAAAACTCCTGGAGTGTTATTGCAGTTTTCATCATTATACAGAAAGGTTTAAATGTATTAAAGAAGAGAAAAGCCTGGAATTTAAGTTTTGTAACTTCTGTGCGAAGCTAAAAAGTTTCAAATATAGTGATCTTATATTTTACTCGTTCTACGTTCTACAACAAAAAAGATTATTGAGAAAAATAATAATACCATATAACCCGGCTGTGAACCATTTCGAAAGAATAGCCAGACTTTCGTTGACATGCAAAACATCTACTACTTTAAAAATAAGAGAAGTGATGACATTTTACACCAAATATAATTATATCAGATATATAAATAAGCCATCATATTAGGAAAGTCATTTATATAAACTAGAAAAAAGAAAGGGCAAAGAATTGAACCCTATGGCACGCCCATCTTTAGTAAAGACCTCAAGGACGTCGCCCTATTACAGTTACTTTTTGCTGCCGGTAAGATAAATATGGGAAAACAAGATCAGAAGCTCGTTGAAGAATTCCGTAATGGTGTAATTTGCAGATTAGAGTATCATGGTCAGCCCAGTCAAATGCTTTTGAGAGGTCACAGAATATGTCAACACCATACTTTTTTTTATAGGTGGGAAAATCATCTTATGACAAATCTCGCTCTTGGGTGGAGCGGGAGATAGTGTCAGACTTTTACTGACTAAAAACCCACTCCTGTTCCTTCGTTGCCTTCGTCCCAGGGCCACGGTTTCGTTTTCACACTACCCATAATATAATATAATAAAATATATTATTCCACAACTATCACACAACACCGTCTAGTCCCAAGCTAAGCAGAGCTTGTGTTATGGGTACTAGACAACTGATAAACATACTTATATATTTCTAAATACATACATATATAGATAAATTACACCCAGACACAGAATAAATGATCGTGCTCATCACACAAACATTTATCCTGGGTGGGAATCGAACCCACGACCTCCGGCATAGCAGTCAGGGCTACTAACCACTAGACCAATAGGCCAGTCTAACCCATGGCCCCAGTAGGCTTCGACCCTGCTGGGCCCCTACGATTTGCTGACATCTCCCTGAGGCGCGCGCGGAACAATACGCGCCGTCGACGACTTGGGCTCGGTCCGGATGGTTACCGGACGGTCGGACGGCGGGCCACCCATTGCCCGCCGTCCGCAAGCTCGCGCCTACGGTGGCCGGAAATCGGGATCGGAATCCCGGCGGCGGTTGGGGCGTGAGGACCGTTGCCGTTGCCTCACGCGATCGGCCGCCTCTTTTGCTAGCATTACTGCTTCGCAGAAGGAGGCGACCGCCTGCCACTCCTCCTCGCTCCGGACCATGGCCTGTACCAAGGCCCGGCGCGAGAGATCGCCGCCGCCGATCGCCCCTACGAGGACACGGCGTTGCTCTTCCCAAGTGGGGCACACTTCCACCGTGTGCTCCACCGTGTCCTCCGGGCGGTCCACACAGTGGCGACACCCGGGCGTCGCTTCCGCACGAATCCGGTGCAGGAACTTCCCGAACTTCCCGTGTTCGGTGAGAACCTGCGTCATGCGGAAGGTGAGGACGCCGTGAGGTCTTTCCAACCACGCCTCAAAGAAGGGACTTACAGCCATAATTGTGGCGTGCCCAGCACTGGGTTGCGACAGTCGCTGTCGCCATTCCACCATGAGATCCCGCCGGAGTTCTTCCCGCCATGCCGCAACTTGGCGTTGCATCTCCATGCGCAGATCGTGCATGTGAGCAATGCCTGTTACTACCAGATCCCATAGTGGCTGTCCAGCAAGGAGGCTCGCCGCTTCACGGGAAATCGTCCGGTATCCTCGCCGGCTGCTTCCGCAGCGCCGGCGCCCATATCGGTGCACCATAAAGGGCCATAGACCGAACGATTCCCGCGTAGAGCCTCCGGCAGGAGGCGTCTGGACCCCCAAGGTTGGGCAAGAGCCGCCCGAGGGCAGCCCCAGTCCGATTTAGTTTGGGAGCCAGACGTCGGAAGTGCTCCTCGAAATCCCATCGGCTGTCGAGAACGAGTCCCAGGTACTTCATCGTTGACCCGACGCCGATGTGGACTCCTCCTACCGTCAGTTGGGAACCCGGTGGTGGCGCGTTCCGAGGGCCGTGAAAGCACATTGCCTCGGACTTGTGCAATGCCACCTCGAGTCCCAACTCCTGGATCCTGCCCACGACTGTCGCAACCCCGCGTGTCGCTAGTTCGACAGCCCATTCCCTCTCCTAGAGAGGAGGCCTGAGTCCCAGCAGTGGGAACATTGAAAGGCTGTTTATACTATATTATGATAATTAACATAAGCTAGAGATGAGTGGAAGAAAAAAGTATTACAATACTTCTACATTCCTTTAATATAGTGAAATAATACTTCAATACTTTACTATTACTAGATTGTGCTCGTATCATAGTTATATTCCTATTAAGTTAGTTATAAAGCGCATTCATATTATGGTATATAGGAAATCCCTAGGAATCAGGGTTACAAAAATCTTCCTATGACATTTACGTAATAAAACTACATATTTCATTATATATATTTAATCGGGTAAAAGTAAAAGTAATCTATATTTAAGCCATAAGGTAAGTACAAAATAACAATGCTAAACTAATCTAAATGATAAAAGCAAAAAAAAACCCTCCTAATCGTAACTATTGGTCATATCGGTGTTAATGTGAATTAGTCATGTACGTCTTTAACAGGATTTAGCTAGTTGCTAGATGCTTTCAAGATTTCTTAAAAAAGCTATAGATACTTTACTCAAATGGTGGTCGTCAATATATCTTTCGAATTCACCTGTCTGTAAAGCCAGTTTGCTTGTTATTTGGGCGTGTGCACAAAAAAAACAGATGTTATTTTCCTAAATAATTAAGACCTTTTAATTCTCATTATAATATACATAATATATAACTATACTTTCTAGCTAAGCTAAATTATAAGTAAACGTGAAGCGTACTGTTTTTAGTGAGACCGATAATAATATCTACTAATACTAGAAAGAGCAGTATCGCAGTAGCGATAATGCTTTGGCTCTATGGTCTGAGTATCTATATTCGTATTATATTATTTAGTTTTTTTTATTTGAGTATAGTATATTATTATGATAAGCTTGGTAGTAAGCAAGCATTTCAGGATTCCATCAGCCACCTCCCAGTTCTAGAATCAGGTCCTCGTCATCATAAGAAGTGTATAGAACTGGTTAAGACAAATCTGATGAGGCCAAATTCGATGAGATTGATTTTTTTGAAGTCGGTTAAAAATACAAAAAGTTTATTCTATGGCATTCAGAAATGAAGTGGGAAAAAGTATGAGTTTTAACGAAATGAAAAGTGAAGATACCTCTCTAACCACTCCTCAAAGAAAGGACTTATCACCGCAATTGTGACATGCAAAACGTTTTACCAGCCCTGAACCATCTACGATCGGTGTTTGTACTATCAGCTCTGAACCATCTTCGCCCATCTTTTACAATTGTGTATTTTAATATTGTGACAATATAACCGATAGTGAAGATGATGATTGATATTCAAATCTTTCATCAAATCTTTAAATAAATACTACTACGTCTAAATGTATCTGATTTAGAGTGCAGACTTTAATTTTTTTTAGTCTATGTACAATTCTTGTTATCACTCAGTAAAATGGGTTAAAGTCGGATCAAAACCCAAATCACCCAGTTTTAACCCAATTAAGAAAAATAGGTTACTACTCGTTACCCATCCCTGACTATACCATTATTTTTGTGGTCATTCTATTTTGAGGTCCGTAATAAATAAATAAATGAATTCAAAAATGCACGTTAATGGTTTAGTTGAAATAACTACTTTTAACTTGAGATCCATTAAATAGTATTATGCGAAGTCTGCAGGGTGTTTTTAGCTTAGTTTAATTGTTAAAAGAATCCCTACTATTTATGGTATAGCAACAAATACCTGCAGAGTACTAAAAATTAAAAAATCACTGCTTCACGTTTTCATTGATCATTGTTCTTTGCCAGGCGGTACGCCTTTATATAAGAAAAAAGTGTATAGGCCGGTAGATTTCTCAGGAACAAGTCCTTTGTCTCGAGAAACTGATTCCTAACTTAAGTAAATCATAGATAAAGACCGCGAGTTCAGGCGTTATTGAACTCGCACTCTGTTTCTATGATCTGTATTTGTTTTGTGGATTTATGTAAAGCTTTCAACACAGTTCAGTGAAGCTCTCGTAGCTAATTATAGAGAACTTGTAAGCGGTCAATTGTTAAAGTTTCTTGGCCCTAAAGATTTCATACCATTAACTATTGACCAAACCGACATATCATCATCTGCTAACCTTTTCTCAACTATGTGTTTACGAGTTGGCTTTCAGTATAACCGGATGCAACTGAATTTTTAAAAATAAACAATTGATTACCTGATCGAGACAACTCAGTTACTAGATAACACAATAACCCTTGCTAAGACTAATTGTCAGACTAGGGGAGAAGTTCTGACTACCCTAAAAACTATATCAAAGATCTGCGAATTGCAACCGAGACAAATGGTTTTATGAGCTTTCTAAGGCGCGGAAAAAATCACGGCATACAACAGACAGTCCCTGGTCTCTCATTCATAAAACGACAGTCAATTCACTTTAATATGCATTACCATTCAAGTACTCGTATATAAAGAGATCCTAACGAATTATATATATATTTTTTTTAAATTAAGTTTTTCGTAGGATTACGTGTTATCTAATCTAAGAAATGAAGAACGATTAAAAAATATATTACTTGATTTTGAAAATAATTGGTGCCCTGGAGTGTCTTGGGGCCAGGAACAATGGAAGAACTGAAGGGAGGCCTTTGCCCAGCAGTGAGAGAGTACAAGCTAAATAATAATAATAATAATTTTGAAGATAATAATCTTGAACCTATTTTTGAGACCATCAAGATCACAAATCACAATTGTGTTCATGTTTATACCTCAACTCAACCAGACCGCTAGACTCAGAGCAACTTGACTGTGGTAGACGGATAGACAAACACAGTAGTGATCTTGAAAGGGGTCCGTTATTTTAAATGTCAATTATATCCTACAATCAGTAGCTAAATTCGGCATTAACTACCATGATACGGTATTTTTCTTCTTGGACGTAGTCGCTTGGTGGAGTGGTCGCGGTTGAATATGACCCACTGAACTATGTTGAAAGCTTTATAAAAATCCACAAAACAAATACAGATCATAGAGACAGAGCGTGAGTTCAATAACGCGTGAATTTGCAGACTTTATCTATGATTTACTTAAGTTAGGAATCAGTTTCTAGAGACAAAGGACTTGTTCCTGAGAAATCTACCGGCCTGTACACTTTTTTCTTATACAAAGGCGTACCGCCTGGTAAAGAACACTGATCAATGCAAACGTGAAGCAGTGATTTTTTAATTGATATCACTCTGTAGGTATTTGTTGCTATACCATAAATAGTAGGGATTCTTGTAACAATTAAACTAAGCTAGAAAAACCCTGCAGACTTCCCATATTACTATTTAATGGATTTCAACTTAAAAGTATTTATTTCAACTGTGCATTTTTGAATTCATTTATTTATTTATTTATTTATTATGGACCTCAAAATAGAATGACCAAAAAATAATGGTATAGTCAGGGATGGGTAACGGGTAGTAACCTATTTTTCTCAATTGGGTTAAAACTGGGTGATTTGGGTTTTGATCCGATTTTAACCCATTTTACTGCGGGATAACAAGAATTGTACTTAAACTAAAAAAAATTAAAGTCTGCACTCTAAATTAGATACATTTAGACGTAGTAGTATTTATTTAAAGATTTGATGAAAGATTTGAACATCAATCATCTTCACTATCGGTTATATTGTCATAATATAAAAATACACAATTGTAAAAGATGGGCGAAGATAGTTCCGGGCTGATAGTACCAAACACCGATCGTAGATGGTTCAGGGCTGGTAAAACGTTTTGCATGTCACAATTGCGGAGATAAGTCCTTTCTTTGAGGAGTGGTTAGAGAGGTATCCTCACTTTTCATCTCGTTAAAACTCATAATTTGTCTCACTTCATTTATGAATGTCATGGAATGAACTTTTTGTAAGTATTTTTAACCGACTTCAAAAAAATCAATCTTAGCGAATTTGGCCTCATCAGATTTGTCTTAACCAGTTATATACACTTCTTATGATGACAAGGATCTGATGCTAAAACTGGGAGGTGGCTGATGGAACCCTGGAATATCTACTAGTAAAACTATCGGGTTTGGGCTCATTACATTCATCTTAACCAGTTAACCTATACATTTCTCATGATGATGAGGACCTGATGGTATAACTGGGAGGTAGTTGATGAAACTCTGGACTGCCTACTAGTAAACCCATTGTGTTTGGGCTTATTAGATTCGTCTTAAGCAATTCTATACATTTCCCATGATGACGAGAACCTGATTTTAGTACTGGAAGGTAGCTGATGGAATTCTGGAGTGCTTGCTTACCAGTAAAATCATCGAGTATGGGCTCATTAGATTAGTATTGGACACACAACACACACACACATATACACACACACACACACACACACACACACACACACACACACACATTACTCATACACACACATTACACATTATTGTGTTTATATATTTCTAATAATGACGATGACCTGATGTTAGATCTTTATTTATCTATCTTATTCAAATCTATTAGCACACAATACCATGCCGACGTCTTTATGTCGACACCGTCACCGGCCCACGCTGAAAACCAGCGCTGTAAACTTGTCGCATAGTGCGTGTGGTCACGGCATTATGCTGAGCGTTCGGCCGTTTTGCGCGGACGCGGCGCATATTTTTCACAAAGAATACTTATAATTTGAAACTTAGTTAAGTTAGCGAACACCTCTCGCACTGAGCCCTGGTTTAGGCCATGGTCCGGAGCGTAGAGGAATGGCAGGCGGTCGCCTCCTTCTGCAAAGCAGTAATGCTAGCGAAGGAGGCGGTCGAACGCGTGAAATAACGGACATCCTCACGCCCCGGCCGCCAGGATCCCGACCCTGATTTCCGATCACCGTAGGTATGGGCTTGCGAATTACGAGCAATGGGTAACTCGCCACCCAACCGTCTGGTAATCGTCCGGATCAAGCCCAAGTCGTCGACGGCGCGTAGTGTTCCAAGCTTGCCACTAAGAGATGTCAGCAAAATCGTAGTGGCCCAGCAGGGGCCGGGCCTACTGGGGCCGTGGGTTGACTTCCGAAAAGGAAACCCAGGGTCCTCGAACACTAGGCAAAGATGGAACATAGGTGTGGCTTTTGTCAGTAAAAGTCTGAGATGCCCTGCCACTTCGCTCTAAAACGGGAGAAGTCAATGGATGATTTCCCACCTTAAAAAAAGTAGTTATCACAATAATGGGTACTGTGATTAACCTAAAAAGTGTGAAATAAAAATAAAATTGAATATTTTAGTAAACCTTCGACCCAAAAATTAAGTAAAAAATAAGTTAATAAATTACTCTTAGCCGTTATTACTTCCTTAAAAGAACCTTATAAATATTTTAAAGATGAGTGTCGCTAATAATTATACCAGTATCATGGGTGCGTTCAGAAACATGTAAACTCACATCTACGACTTACCTATTTACCTACTACAATCTTTTTTCAAGTTTCTCACCTGATCATTATCATCAAAATCATCTTCTTAGATTTTTCATCCATTACAAATCATTTGCATAAAAACGCGGCGTCGCCAATGTTTTTGCTCTGAATATAAATACTCAGATTAATTAATTTATTCGCTTTAATTTACATCTATTGAATAATCAGATACTACTTACTTCTCTTATTATATTTTCTCCGAAGAAGCTCATCATGAAGATTTGCACAAGAACAGACAGGAGAAAGAGTATATAGCCTGGCATTTATTCCCAGCTCCCTGTCTAATAATAAAACTAGAATTACAATGGATGTTTACACCAATTATACATACCTACACATTAAAATGGGATGAGTCCAGTTTTTTTTCACTAATTTGTATAAACCGTAATTAAATATTAAAAGTGGTTTATTTGTTTCGAAGTTACAGTGTTACAAATACGACAGCCTTCTTTTTGCTTCAGGAGTTATCAGTGACAATTTGTATTTAAAAAAAAACAAACAATATAGGTATTATACCAATAGACTCGTTTGTTTCTTGTTTCACTATTAAAATGTGTCAAATGCATTGATATTAAATCGTCACCATGACATATGAGTACATGTTAATTTATGTTTATAAATGCCAATAAGGGCCTAAAGGTTCTGGAGTAGCGATTGCGTACCGGAAGAAGCAGCGTTGGAAGGCGGCCTATTAGGTGAACCAATGACCTGGTAAGGGTCGCGGGAATCCGATGGATGCGCGACGCATAGGACCGTTCATTGTGGCGACACTTGTGGGAAGCCTATGTCCAACACTGAACGTTTTTCAGCTGAAATGATGATACTGATGATTAAAAATGCCAACAGGAATCAGGTACAAAAGTAACGTGACTTACTCGTACATTTCCCCAGACTTAAATAGCTTTGCATGCTTCCATTATAGTACCAAGATTGTGATTAAATTTACCGTTATATTAAAGCCAAGCGCGCATATAGCCAAAGATCCGATCACCACATTAATCAGATTGGGCATCGTAAAAATATCTTCCAAATCTTCTCCTAGCCTGAAATTGTTTATTTGACAGTGATTATTTCTCTTGATATTATTATAATTAATTAATATTAAATAATATGAGTCATAAGAGCTGTGCCTGACGTCATCATTATTTTCACAATTATTTGTGTTCTTTCATGATTTGAAATAAAATACCACAGTCCAATATACCACAGTATCTCAAGACGAACGTCTATGACCAGTGCGTGTTGCCAGTGATGACATATGGCTCTGAAACGTGGTCGCTTACAATGGGCCTCATCAGAAGACTTAAAGTCACCCAAAGGGCGATAGAAAGGGCTATGCTTAGAGTTTCCTTGCGTGATCATATCAGAAATGGAGATGTCCGCAGGAGAACTAAGGTTACCGATATAACTCGAAGAATCGCCAAAAATAAATGACAATAGGCAGGGCACATTACACGCAGAACAGATGGTCGATGGAGACGAAATGTTGTAGAGTGATGACCACGTACCGGAAGACGCAGCGTTAGAAAGCCTCCAACAAGGTGGACCGGTGGACCTAGTGAGGGTCGCGGGAATGCGATGGATGCGCAACGCACAGGACCGGTCGTTATGGCAACACTTGGGAGAGGCCTATGTCCAACAGTTTACGTCTTTCAGCTGAAATGATTATGATAAAAAAAAGATGATAGAAGAAGAAAAGATATATTTATTCGAAAATTAATTTGGTTTGAACCAATTGCTAATTATTACTATCGTACTAGAAGTGTGTGTAAGTTTCCTCACATTAAACTGACACATACTCGTACATTAGGAATGAATATAACGATATACTTACTTACTACGACTTGCACACACTAAAAATTTTTGATATCCAATTAACGTCAATATAGCTGAGATAAGTTGATAGTCAAATATCTATAAAAAATCATCGATATCTTCAAAATTCTAAACCACAAAGATTTGCTATCGGGAGAATTTGAATTAGGGGCTGCTCAAGATAGGATCCAATCCGGATATCGCGGAGGAATTTCGCGTGCAAATCATTAATCTCACGAAGAAAGAACGGAACGAGCACAAAACTGGTTCTGTTTGACAGGCCAATTTCTATTTCTTTCGTATTACGAGTATGATTGTAATAAGCAACAGTGTATTTGGTACTACACTAATAATTATGACAACATGTAATTGGATAATTTTACCGGAGATGTTTCTGATAAGGACACAATGATTACCTAATCTTGATTACTGTAAATAGATGTACCAATGTAGTACTTACTAAGAATCTGCAGAAACACAGATTCTTAAATTAATAGATAAAACATATTACACTAATACTACAAAGGCCAAAAGTTATGCGCAAGTATGTATGTACGATGGTGTGTGTGTTTATTTTTGGTACTCCTTTACTCTCTTAAGGCTGAACGGATTTGTATGAAAATTGATACATGTGTAGACCATGTCTTGGAATAGGACACAGAACTTTATATCCTGAGATTATGTTCATGTTATAACAAAAGTAGAAAAAAAGTGACGAAGAATCGGAAGTTAACCTTATGATCACAATAAGGGATCCCTGAGTGCCACATATTGATTTTTTTACACCACCTGCTCGATAATGCCCTTTTATATATCATACAACCAACACTTAAAGCAAGTCATTCTGTCCCTAGGGAGATAATGCAGTATGGGCGATCCCTAGGGAATAATGAGATTTGAATTTGGAACGTCAAAAACCGTCAACATTAAGCGAACTAAAATGTATGTGCATCAAACAAGTTTATTCAAAATTCAAACTGGCCACTAACAAAAAAAAACAGAATAAAACGTGGTCGTGGTTACTGGAGTTTAAAAAAAAAAATATGAAAAAGCGAGAGCGATAAAGAAAATTGTAACTATAGAATCTTAGAGTAGTGACTTTGTTTGTTTCAAATCTCAAAACATGTTGAGTGATAGTTAAGATTAACTTGTACATAATATTTATATTTCTCTAATATTATGATTTGTTTTGCTAAATTGTCTTTTAATTATCTCACAGATGGTGTAAAAAGTAGAGTATCCAACACGGGGATAAAGCTGTCTTTGTCTTGGGTGGCTTGAATTCCTCACTTCACTCAGGTTTCTTTATTAACTCCCTCGCAATGCTCGGGAGTTAATTATATAAATCCCTGACTGACGTTCGGGATTAAAATTAGCAACCTTCGTTTCGTTCGAAATTCAACATGCCACCCGCGACTTAAAGACACTGCTTTATCCCCTAGTCACATAATCTACTATTTTACACCACCTGCTCGATAATGCCCTTTTAAACGTCATACAACCGTCACTTAAAGCAAGTCATTATGGCCCTAGGGAGATAATGCAGTATGGGCGATCCCTAGGGAATAATGAGATTTGAATTTGGAACGTGAAAAACCGTCAGCATTAGGTGAATTAAAATGTAGTGCATCAAACAAGTTTATTCAAATTTCAAACTGGCCACTAAAAAAAAAACAGAATAAAACGAGTTTCTAAAAAAAAGTAATGAACAAGCGGGAGCGTAATAGATAATTAAAACTATAGAATCTAATAGTGAATTTTATTTGTTTCAAATCTCCAAACATGTTGAGTGATAGTTAAGATTATCTTGTAAATAATACTTATATTTCTCTATTATATGATTTGTTTTACTAAATTGTCTTTTAATTATCTCACAGATGGTGTAAAAAGTAGAATATCCAACACGGGGATAAAGCTGTCTCTGTCTTGGGCGGCTTGAATTCCTCACTTTACTCAGGTTTCTTTATTATCTCCCTCGCAGTGCTCGGGAGTTAATTATATAAATCCCTCACTGTCGTTCGGGATTAAAATTAGCAACCTTCGTTTCGTTCGGAATTCAACATGCCGCCCGCGACTTAACCTTTTGAGTGCGTAATTAGAGACACAATAGTAAGACAATGGCGCGTGAACGCCGGCGTTAATGCTGGGATCAACAGCTTACAGACACTGCTTTATCCCCTAGTCACATAATCTACTATTATCTGTTTGAAAAATTCCCCGTATTCTGGAACAATTTTCATTTTTTGGATGTTGTGATTAATGTTGATACTGGTGTGGTCGCTTTTATGGGAACACTTGTTTAAGAGGCATGGAGCTACAGTGTGAATTTGTTATGCACACTAGCTAGGTAAACTATCACTTAAATATTTTGTTGATGTGACGCTAGGGCTGGTAAACAATAAAAAAAATTAAAGTAAAATTTATATAATTAGTATTTCTTGCAGTTAGAAAAAATATATAATACTTTTTGCAGAATATTTTTGCATTGCTATCATGGTAGACCTTGTGATGCAATCGAGTGATATATTTTCGAAAATCAATATTATTTCCTCCATAGGACAGCATTTTAGTTAAATAACACGACATTGTTTTTAATCAAAAACCTTAGACAGCAATGTGGAAGTGGTTTTCTTATAGCATTTACCTTGCTTTTTTATAGTCATCATGTTTGTTTGTGAGTAATATAGATAAAAATCATTCGTATTGACTTTAGGTATTAACTTAGTTTTGGATTGTAACATTAAAACAGTTCTTTTTTCTGATCATAATACTAGTTCAAAACTACATCGAGTTCCAATTTGACCTCTTTTGCTTATTGCTTAAAAAAACTTTTGTAATGGCTTTTTTATTTAATTTTTGTTCTGTGCTATACGTTTTTGTTTCTTTTTGTAACCAGTTTTTAATTGAATGTTGTGGTTTTCTATAATTGGAGAAGCACTTCCTGTGCCTGTGTCAGTTCCTATACCTATCTTTTTTTTTTATTAATAAATAATAATAAGATCTTTCGAAATGCAAGAACATCTTTCATTTTCTTTCAACTAGGTTTTTTAAAAGAAAAATCAAAACTATTGAAAATTCAAACTTTGAGCTAACCCTACAAATCAATTGAATTGACACAAATATAATATTCACTTTAGTGTCTCTATGAAGTGACAAAATGGCCGTTGAAATAAAATCAACACATAATTCGATAATTTACCTTATTGTGAATTCCGTTTGAAGGAATTCGTTTCTCCTTAGCCTTGATATCAATCAAGTCTATGAAATGTGTGAAGGTATAAAGCTAAATATAATCAAAGGGGTTGAGGGCGGGAACTGTCATGTCAGTAAAATTGTTTGATATCTATTGTGAATACTGAATAGCATTGTCTACTTGTTAATTGAACGACAAAAGCTATAATAAAATATATAAAAAAAAACTATTTTACTGTATTTTGGCGTTAATCAAAACCACTATTTGTTTTTTAGGTTTCCGTACCTCAAAAGGAAAAAAAGGAACCCTTATAGGATCACTTTTTTGTCCGTCCGTCCGTCCGTCTGTCTGTCTGTCTGTTTGTCTGTCTGTCAAGATCCTTTATCTCAGTTACGCGTGGAGACATCGAGTTGAAATTAAAACCATATAATATACTCAAGTCTGCGGTTCCTTGAAGCTGTGAAAAAAATCAAACTTCTAAGTTAACGGAAAAAAAGATACGTCCGTTTATGTCGCAAAAAACGTATATTTCAACACTCTCAAAAAAATCAAAATTCATAGGGAACTTCCAGTTGACCCAGAATCCTGAAATTTGGCATAAAGCATGGTCTTATAGTATAGTTATAGGAATAAATCTGAAAATTGTAAATTGGTAGTGACGTCACAAAAAATTTTTTTTTTTTAAATCGGAAAAATCTTCGTAACTTAATTCGGGAATTGAACTGTTTTCATAGGTAAGTTTGTGTGGAGTGCGCGAGTCCGACTTGCACTTACCCTGCTTTTTTTTTAAACGGGACCCTATTATTAAGACTCTGTTGTCCGTCCATCTGTATCTCATGAACCATAATAGCTAGACTGTTGAATGTTCACAGATGATGTATTTATGTTGTCGCTATAACAACAAATACTAAAAACAGAATATAATAAAATAATATTTAAGTGAGAGCAGTGGTGGCCGAGTGGTAACGGCCCCGACTTACGAGTTGTAGGTCGCGGGTTCAAACCCAACCAGGCGCATTACTTTGTGTAATTTATTTCATCACCACTGCTCTCAAAACGGTGAAGGAAAACATCGTGAGGAAACCGGCATGTCCTAGAACCAAAAATTCGAAGACATGTGACATTCACCAACCCACACTGGGCCCGCGCGGTGGATTATGGCCCATACCCTCTCCTAGAGAGGAGGCCTGAGTCCCAGCAGTGGGAACATTAAAAAAGGCTGATTATGCTATGCTATGCTAATATTTAAGTTAGACTCCCATATAGTATACGTATACGTTTTTTCCTACAGACGGTACGGAACCCTTCGTGCGTGAGTTTGACTCGCACTTGGCCGGTTTTTTAAATATTGTACCTATTTATGTTATGCATTAAACAGAGAATAATTATGTCCTTATTTCCCAGGCAAAATCTTACTATCACGTACAGTTCAATTACATAAGAGAAATATGAACATAGAAGAGTTTGTAAAAATACAAATTGTTTGAGTCGCGGGGGAGAGTTGATTGATCGACTTGTTTTGTTTCAGTGGGCAAAAGTTTCACAAATTGTGTTTGGGCAAACAGCTTCGGGGACAACCATCAATCAGATATTAAAATATTGGAGACTAGAATGTCATACTAGGTATTACACATATGATATTAAGGTACATAGGTATTTTTCGGGTTGAAATTCATCAAATGATACGCTTTGTATTTTTATTAGGTGGGAAATCATCCAATAACTTCTCCCGCTTTTGAGTGGAGCGGTTCCTTATTTGCCTTCGTTTCAGAGCCATGGCGTTCTTTTTCACAGAACCCATGGCCCTAGTAGGTTTCGACTCTATTGGGCCCCTATGGTTTTGCTGACATGTCCCGCTGGGCCGTCGACGACTTGAGCTCGGTCCGGACGGTTACCGGACGGTCGGACGGTGAGCTACCAATTGTTCACCGTCTGCTAGCCCACGCCTTCGGTGGCTGGAACACGGGGATCGCGGTGGCTGAAGAGCCGTTCCCTTAGGCGTGCGGCCTTACTGTACACTTGGTTTTTATCACGTATCTTTTGGTTGTAAAGTGTAACAATTGTCGGAGCGAGGAGGAGTGGCAGGCGGTCGCCTGCTTCTGCGAAGCAGTAATGCTAGCAAAGGAGGCGGCTGATCGCGTGAGGCAACGGTCCTCACGCCCCAACCGCCGCCGGGATTCTGATCCCGATTTCCGGCCACCGTAGGCGCGGGCTTGCGGACGGCGAGCAATGGGTGGCTCGCCGTCCGACCCTTCGGTAACCGTCCGGACCGAGCCCAAGTCGTCGATGGCGCGTACTGTTTCACGCGCGCCTCAAGGAGATGTCAGCAATTGTAGGGGCCATCAGGGTCGAAGCCTACTGGGGCCAAGGGTCTGATTCTGAAAGGAAGACTCGGCCCTGATACGAAAGGCAATGAAGGAACAGGAGTGGGTTTTTAGTCAGTAAAAGTCTGACACTATCTCTCGCTCCGCCCAAGAGCGAGGGATGTCATAAGATGATTTTCCAACCGAAAAAAAAAAAAGTGTAACAATTGTAAATTGGCCAATAAATAGATAAATACGTAATGTTTGGTATGATTTTAATCATTTCAATTTGGTGTAATTTTTTTTTTTTGTGATACAATTTTATTTATCTGACATAATTTTGTTTTTATTAGAATAGTATAAATGTATGATGTAAGTACCTGAAATGAATCTATTATTACTTGAAATAAATGAATAAATTAATAACAAAAATTGGCTAATTATGCTGATAGAGAGGAGGCCGGTGTCCCAGTCGTGCGGAATTTTTTACTTAATATTTAGTGTGTAGGACTGAGAGGAAATTGATTTATGATTGGACCAAAAAACTATAACAAACCTAAGAATATATTGTGGAGTGAATCCACAAAATATTCTTATTACTAAAATATTGATAAGAAGTCATATTACTGCAAACGCTTATAACATAATAATATCCTTGGTAACGAAATAAATAATGTTCAGGTATTTTTTTTTTCATTCAGTTGTTCAACCCACTCGTATCGTGATTCTTGTGTACATGGCAGCCCAATCAGATTTTCTTTCATACTGACAACCGCAAATTACCTTATATTCCTCTCACAATAAATAATTTCTAGGAATCCAATGATTAAATGATTTATTTTGGGAACTCTGTTATTCGAGTAATGGTATAACGCGTTTGTAATAAGAACCTGGTTGATTTTATACAACACTAATGATTTCGCCCGCGTGAAAATAGAAAGTTATCCTAAGGGAAGAATTATCCTAAGGGAAGAATTATTCTGAAATTATCCTAAGGGAATTATCATAAAATTATCCTAAGGAAATTATCATAAAATTATCCTAAGGAAATTATCATAAAATTATCCTAAGGAAAGAATTATCCTAAGGGAATTATCATAAAATTATCCTAAGGGAAGAATTATCGTAAGGGAATTATCATAAAATTATCCTAAGGGAAGAATTATCCTAAGGGAATTATCATAAAATTATCCTAAGGGAAGAATTATCCTAAGGGAATTATCATAAAATTATCTTATGGAAAGTAGAAAATTATCCTAAAATTATCCTATCTTTGATTAAAGAGTATTTTTAAGTTCTACATGCTATTCTGGGTCATGGTCTACCCTTGTGATAAATTTCATCTAATTCTGTTCAGCGTGAAATAGTTATAAACACATACACAATTAGATAGAAACTTAAACCTTTATAACACCTATTGATTGATTGATTTTACTCAAGAAAGTATGCGGAGTATTGAAAAATAATTAAAAAAAACAATTTTAACAAAAAAAAACACAAGCGACATCAACCGGGCAAGAGTGAGTCGGACTCGTGCACTGAGAGTTCCGTACAAACTTACTGATGAAAACAGTTCAATTCCCGAATTGAGTAATGAAAATTTTTCGGAATAGCAAAAATTTTTTTTTGTGACGTAACTACTTTACATTTTTCAGATTTTTTCCTATACTTATACTATGAAACTTTGCTTTATGCCAAATTTCAGGATTGTAGGTCAACGGGAAGTACCCTATGAATTTTGATTCTCTTAAGAGTGTCGAAATACACGTTTTTTGCCACATAGACGGCCAAATTTTTTTTTGGTAACTCAGGAGTTTGATTTTTTCACAGCTTCAAAGAACCGCAGATCTGAGTACAAGGTTTTAATTTCAACTCGATACCTTCACGTGTTCCCATGATAAAGGGTCTTGACAGACAGACAGACAAACAACAACGTGATCCTATAAGGGTTCCGTTTTTTTCCTTTTGAAGTACGGAACTCTAAAAAACACTAAAAAGTACAAAATAACTTTAATTTCGGAAGTCGGTGTTTCTATAATAGTTTTGTCTCTTCGTTATTTAACACCGACTTCCGAAATTAAAGTTATTTTGTACTTTTTAGTGTTTTTTTTTATACATTGAAGTAGGTTATATTTTTTTTTGTAAAAATCTTTTATTTTACATTTTTCAGTTACAGTTAGCACAACTTAAAAATAAACTTTTTACAAAAAAGTACAACCGACTTCAATGTAAAAAACACTAAAAAGTACAAAATAACTTTTTTATTTTACACTTTTTAGTTATGGCACCACCACTAAGACCTAAGCTGTAAGATCAGACTGTGTTTTGTGTAGACAACCACAGACTATGTAGACATCAGTCAACTGTGTTTATATAATTATATATTATTGTGTGTCTATAGTGCAGCACAGTTATGCTCGGTTTGCACATGGCCCGACAGTTTGCTATATTTTTTACTATATATTTTATTGTGCGTCTATTTGGGCAGAATAAACATGTTTTCTTTCTTTCTTTCACTAAAAAGTACCCCTCAGCCATACTTAAATACCATATAGCCAGAGTGCATCTCATGACAATTTTAATAATCCCAAACACGGTTAGATTACATTAATTTATTACAGAGTTCCGGTGCCTAACTTCAGACTTCATCATCAACAAAGCCATTTTACTTGGTGCATCAGTTCTGCTATGATCCTATGAGGATTTCCGTTGCATATCTTTGAAGTTCCTCATCAGATCATAACAATATTTCTATGGGACTAACTTGGAAGCATAACATTTCAATAAAAAAAAAAACAAAATCGTTCCACATTGACCGAGAAATCGGTGAACATACATAAAAAAAAAACGTTCACCTGAACATAGAACCTCCTTCTTTTTGAAGTCGGTTAAAAAGACACCTTTATATAATATTGACAAGCCTGTTGGTCTACTGGTTTGTGGCCCTGATTGCTAGGCCGAAGGTCGTGGGTTCGATTCCCACCCAGCCCAGGACAAAATAATGATTGTGTGATGAGCACGATCATTTGTTCTATGTCTGGGTGTTATTTATATTATGTATGTATTTAGAAATATATAAGTATGTTTATCAGTTGTCTTTTTTTTTGTTAAGTGAGAAATCAGCTAATGACTTCTTGCGCTCTGGGCGGAGCGGGAGGGCTTAAATATTGTAATTAAAATAAAAAACATTTTTAAAATCTTTGGATTCCTTAATTTAATTAAATAACACTTCAGTTAAAACACATAATTTGAAATATAACATTAGAACTAGAACAGGTTAATCCTTCGGCGTTGCTCACACATGATACAGCAAAGCTGATGTTTTTTCTTTATATAATATTTTCTGCTAAAAAGAATAATATTACACTATTTCTTGGCGTATCCAACTATCATTAGGATTCTACTAAAATTTCATCAGAGTTTTCAATTGCGATAACCATGTCACCACAAGTTTACCATCTATGTTTTTAATATTTACATTGTTTTTATCACCACACGAATATTTATTTCCGTATGAACATAATTTTTATAACTAGACAATTGTTTTTTGCTGGAACTTGTCATAACTTTGTTATGACAAGTTCCAGTAATAGATTTATTGTTCATTTTAAGATACTTTTCTATCTCTGCAAGTTACATAAGTTGGCCAGTCACAACTCTCCGTCTCTGGGTTGTATAAAAGTTTAGGTGCACACTCTACTACAATTGGATGGCCATCATGGCATTCGTAGAATTTGTTACAACGGTCATGAGCCAGCATAATGCCATCAGATCCTTCAGCTGAACAGACAGTGAGAGCTTGGCGAAAGTCTCCAGTATCATTATCTTCACTACTGTCACTTTCGCCTGTGTTACCAACTATGGTCCTTTCACCACAGTCAACTTTTTTAGGCCAATCGCAGTAGTTCTGTTTTGAATTAAACAATAAATTACCAGGACAACTGAAAGCAACTGGTTCCTTCTTTGAGCATTTATAGAAATGGCTGCACAGTTCATGAGCAATTGCAACCCCTTCTGATTTTTCAGCTGCACATATATTAGCAGCACGTTTATTCAATCTACTCTCAACAGCAATAATAGGGATCTCTTCATTTTTGTTATTTTGCTCCTCATTGATTTCTTCGTCTTCAGGAATGTATCTGCCGTCACAGTCTACTTTCCGAGGCCAGTCACAATGTCCTTTAATAGGATTATATAAGAGATTAATTGGACATTTTACTGTATAAGGTACGCCCGCGACGCATTTATAGAACTTGTTACAATCTTCGTGGGCGACCAGCATGCCGTCAGAGTTTTTGAAAGAACAAATATAGTTGGCTTGGCTGGGATCGGAGTTACTGCGTTCAATCTCTTCGCTTAAGTACGGGATCGCATCGTCTTCGGTAGCCTCAAATATAGTAAAATGACTATCTTTAGCGGGACCTATTCTCTCACCACAATCAACATTGTGGGCCCAATCGCATTTTTCAGTCATAGTATTGAACAGGAGGTTTCGGGCACATTTGAGAGCAACTGGCCTACCATATGTACATTTATAGAATTCATTGCAGTTTTCATGAGCAACTAAGACACCAGTTGAATCAAGAGATTCACAGATTTTAAATGCATCGCCAGGGTTGTCGCTGTCCCATTCCTCTTCATTTCTTATATCTGTTTCGAAGTCTGTTTCTTTGCCTGATTCGAAATCTCCGTATGCTCGAATAAGTTTTTGATAACATGAGGCAATCCATTCGCATCTTTCTTTTTCAGCGTTAAAATGGAGCCCGTTTGGACAATATCTAGCAATCAGTCCTCCGTGATGACATTTATAATACTGCCTACAATCCTCATGAGGCATAAACTTTTTAATACTTGCATCTTTTGGACATCCATTCTCGTAGAAACCATCTAGATCTGTATCGTCTGAGTTTGCGTGAGATATAGCTGTTGCACAGAGTAGAAACAGCGCTGTGCCTGAAACAAAACAGTTATTGTAAATGTCTTATTTAAAACATTTATGTTTAAGAAAACACCACACTTGTCTCTTCGCAAGGTTCTGATTTTGATTGATGTATCTTTACAAATTATGTAGGGGAGGAATGTTACGTCATTAGTTGTTAAATATAAACACTGTTTGTCAAACCCATTATGTTTCACCAACTGGGTTATAGTATTCACCCATTTTGTTCACGAGAATATAAAAGTACCGGAAAATTAGATGAGGTTAGTGTCATTATTTTTTACTTAAGACTGATTGGATATTTTCATTCGGAATAGTTTAAATACTCTTTAACAAACTAATTTATTTAGACATTTCATCACCTTCCTAGCCTATTTCCAATTAGCTTGGTTGGCTTCTCGTCTAATCAGATGCGGCTGAATACCTGTGTTTCACATGGAGCGACAACTTATCAGATCTTCACAGCCCAACACGACACTGTTTGGATAGACTGATGGTAACATTTTCTGACGTCTGACTACCTGAGACGACTGTCAAAGATCAACGAATGACAACCGAGACCAACGACTTTACGTGCTTTCCTAAGAATTGAAAAAATCACATTAGTACTTGCCGGGTTTCGAGCCCGCAACCTCACGAATGAGAGGCGGGTACCTTAACCTCAGGGCCATCAAGACCTGTGTTAGTTATACAGACTGATAAAGAAATAAAAAATATATATATCATCGAAACTAGAGAAATATTAACCATCAATTCTACTCGCACATCTTTGGTTTTTATATCAGCTCTCTCGTTTTGTAAACAAGATTTATTTTAAGAAAAAACAAAAACGATTTTTCATTCTTCAAAATTGAATGATTCTTTTATAATATGTTATTTATAAAACAATGAATTATTATGCTCCAAGCAACTATGCCTGCGTGATTATCGAAAGTATTTTCGTAATGTACAGTACAATAAAAGAATATCAAGTGGTTCAGCGGTTTTTGCGTGAGCGGATTCCAATCAAATAGAGTTACTTTCACAATTATATTAATAGTATACAGTTTGGATGTAGCTATTTCAATCCATACAAGGCTATCCTTGCAATATGATTTATGGACACGTTATAATCACGGTGATAAAGAACAACCTTTTTGCTTATTGCTAAGAAAACAATAAAGTGGTAAATTAAGCTCCAACACAAATTGTTATTCAATACATTCTAACAAGCGGAAAAAATTAAAATCAAAATGACTTTAAAGTGCATGTTTTTATTTGTTTTAAGACAATTCACGAAATAATCAAGTGTTCAATTTATTTTACTTTAAAATAAGTATTATGAAATAATAAACAAGTTTTTTGACATTGCTTTATTTTAACAGAATATAGTAAAATTAAAACAATATTTTATTGTTAAAATTTCTCTAACAATAAATCTATGTAAAAGACTTAAAATAAATATTTTTATATTTAATTATGTATTTAAGTGACTTTTTTTCACAAATAAAACACACTAAATAGTAGATTTAAATGAATAACGGAGTTATAGCAGATCATTCCAACTATTTGTGAAAAGACGGTAAAATTGGACTGTTCGTGTCCTTCCTTTACGCTAAATACATACCTGAACAAGCATTGTAATATGTGTATACATATTACCATTGTGTAATATTATAATAATAATAATCAATGCTCCCTATAGCATTATATCGAGCATTGCTTATATTATTGGACAATGAATTTTATTATCTAAATAAATCAGAGGGTAGCGTTTAATTTAGAGAATTAAAAATTCTAAGACGAACACAAGAAGTAATAGTATATAACATTCTTAATAAAAATTGCTACTTCAAGAACTTTTTATGACAGTCCCAATTGACTTCGTACTTCTGCTTCTGTTAAACGGTCTCCGCAATCCACGTTCATTGGCCAGTCACAAATTTTGAGTATTGTGTTGTAATAGAGACCTTGTAAACACTCCATGGCGTATTTTTGACCATTAATACATTTATAGAACTGACTGCAATGCTCATGAGGAATTATAGTACCATCGGCGAAGCCTGTGCATGACTCATCAACATAATTGTGCTCTTTTTCACTGTAATTGTTGTATTCAGGAACTATCCTATTGCTACAATTCACATTTTGCAGCCAATCGCAATACTCTTTTTTGGGATTGTAATAAAGATGAAACTGACAGAATTGAGCCACTGGTATGCTTTCGAAGCATTTAAAGTACTGATTACAATTTTCATGAGGAAGCAATATCCCCTCCGAGTTTTTACTTGCACATATTCTAGCTGCATCTTTTAGGTAAAGACTCATTATGGTAGATTCACTTTCACTCTTTTCATTTTTCTTATCAGCATACACATTTTCAGTTTCTGAATTATTTTCGCCATATGCACTTTCATTCTCTATATTGTTATCACCATGTGCATTGTTACTATCCACATTATTTACACTATCTACATTATTTTCATCATTGTTGTTTTCATTGTGATTTCCACTTTCATTATCGATATCATCTTTTGAATAATAAATATGTGGAGGGTGACCATTTTTAGGAACCGTTCTATTTGTGCAATTAACATGTGTTGGCCAATCGCATTTTTGTATCTTTAAATTGTATAAAAGCATACCAGGACATTTTATTGCAACCGGATTTCCATCACGGCATTTGTAAAATTTATCACATCTTTGATGAGTGGCCAACACGCCATCAGAACCCTTTGCGGAACAAATAATTCGAGCTTTTTTTTCTTTTGTACCAACACTGCCTCCAGATTCAATTCTGTCTCCACAGTCAACATTGTTAGGCCAGTCACAAAATACTTTTTTTGTGTTGAATAACAGATTTCCTGGACATTCAAAAGCAACTGGTTCTTTCCCCGAGCATTTATAGAATTGGTTACACTTCTCATGTGCAGCTACCACTCCTTCAGAGTTTTCAGCTGCACATAAACCTGTGAGACTAGAGTCATCGTCTCCTCCAGAGATTTCATTTTCTTCATAATCATAACTCTTCTCTTCGTTAGCTGCATTGATATTATTGTCGTCTTTGGGAATGATTCTACCATCACAGCGCACATGCACAGGCCAATCACAATGCCCCTTTTTAGGATCGTAAAATAGTTTATTTGGACATCTCACCGTGACTGGTATACCTCCGGAGCATTTATAGAACTTATTACAATATTCGTGAGCAATTAACCGGCCATCAGATTGTGTAGATTTACAAAGAATATTGGCTTGACTGGGATCAAGGTTATAATTTTTAATTTCTTCAATACTGTTTGGATCCGCCACGTTCCTGGCTTTTTTACTTATAGTGAAAGTACTTTCACTATCACCTCCAACTCGTTCACCACAGTCAACATTATCCCCCAAATCGCATTTTTCAGTTAGAGTATTGTACAAGAGATTCCGTGCACATTTAAGAGCTACTGGTCTGCCATGTGAACACTTGTAGAATTCATCGCAGTTTTCATGAGCGACTAAAATATCATTTGAGTCAGGCGATGAGCAAATTAGGGACGCATCTCGTGGATTATTGCTGTCTAATTCTTCGAGAACTGTTTTGTTGACTTCAACTCGTACGTTACATCTAGCGTGCCAATCGCATCTTTCCAGGTCAGCATTAAAATTGAGCCCATTTGGACAGAATCTCGAAATTAATGCTCCGTGAAAACACTGATAGTACTGCCCACAATTTTCGTGGGGCAAAAGTTTGTCAATATTGGTGTCTTTTGGACATCCATTTTCGTAGAAACCATCTGTATCGTCTAAGTCTGCAAGAGTTACAGCTGTTGCACAGAGAAGAATCAGCGCTGTGCCTGAAACAAATAAGTTACTTTAACCATTTTATTACATTGGTTGTATATAAGAATACAACACATATATCTCTTTGTATAGTAATCGTTTTGATTTGTTTTGATAAAAAAATGAAGAAGGATTAAAATCCTATTATATTAAATTATTATAACATTGACTAAATGATTAGCACTGCCAAATTATAGCAATATCACATAATCAGTAATTAACTCATTGGATGTCTAAATGATTTATTTTTAGACGAAATATAAAAATACCAGTTTCTAAACAGGAGCATTCGCTTAGTTACCTGAAGATTTTTTTTCTCTTAATTACAATTTATTCAGCTTAACATAAAATGTGCTGTTGATCCCCGCACGAACGCCGGCGTTCGTGCGCCATTGTCTTACTATTGTGTCTCTAATTACGCTACTCCAAAAGTTAAATTACTTGAATTAGGGTCTCATTTGACCCTAATTTAAATAATTTATAACGATTGTTTTGAATTAATAAAATATGTTATTTAAGTAAATTTCATGTATACACTACTAATTTTATGGTTAATTATACCTTCCTGGCTCAAGTGAGAATACCTTCAAGTCTATGTAATGACACGTATACAATTATGTTTTATGAAATATTACCAAACAATTTAAGAAAGTAATGACTATTATTATTACACGATTACTTTAAAAAGAAATTAAAAATGTTGTTTATCGTATGAAAATAATTCTGAAGCTCGAAATAATATCACAATGCAGTTTAAAACTCAGTAGTTGTACAAACATAGAAAGACTTATTTAGACAGGAATGCCATAATCTCTCATACTACGTATATATATGCTATAATTAAAAGAAATTCAAGATAACAAACATTCCGCGACGGTATGACTTGGATATCTGCTTTAATTTTGTTTTTTGTCCTCAATCATAAAGTTTTATCTAAAATATTTAGCAAATAATTAAAAAACAGACAATTTTTCCTTTTTTTATTTTAACAGAGTAAACAAAATCTTACGATTAAGGGTTTATACATTACACATCACATTCAAGAACGAAAAAGCTTAAAGCAATTGTAACTATAAAGTCCGTGCAGTTTATAAGTGGCCTTATAAATAAAAATAATAGCTAAACAAATAATATTCTAATATTATAATTAATTATGTTAAGTATCTAAAACTATACTACAGAGATTTTTTATCTCAATGAAAAAATTAATTGGCGTTCAATGGAGAATTGTAGAAAATGGTACCAACAATGCTTTATGAAGCAGCCAAATTAATTATTGTATCTAATTACAAAAATACTGCAATACTAAAAGCAACTTTACGTTCGTTTTTTTTTAAGTTGTACTTCTTTTAAACGATTTCCACAATCTACGTTTGTTGGCCAGTCGCAAACTTTGAGTGATACACTAAAATAGAGACCTGGTGGACACTCCATAGAATATGATTTACCATTGATACATTTATAGAACTGACTGCAATTCCCATGAGGAATAATAGAACCATCAGCCTTGCCCTGGCATAACGTGTTAGCATTATTGCTTTCTCCTTCACTACTACTGTCATTCGAAGAAACTAATCTATCGCCACACTTAACGTTATGTGACCTATCACAGTACTGCTTCTGAATGTTATAATAAAGATTGATTGGGCAGAATAACGCTACTGCTTTGCGTTCGATGCATTTATAGAACTGGTTACAAAATTCATGGGGAAGCAATTTTCCGTTATTGGTTTCATCTTCGCAAGTATAAGCCGCGTTATTGAGATTAACATGTCCATTTTTATTTTTTCCTTTGTTTTTATAACCATATTTACTTCTACTATCGAGATTGTTTTCATTACTATTTACGGTTAGACTATCCACATGGTTTTCATTATTCTCTTCGAGAGGAAATACATTATCAGGAATTGTCCTATCTTTGCAGTAAACATGGGTAGGCCAGTCACAGTTCTCACTTCTGGTGTTATATAAAAGAATACCTGGACATTTTACCACAACTGCAAGTCCATCACGACATTTATAGAATTTGTTACAATGATCATGAGCGACTAACACGCCGTCGGAACCTTCGGCGGAGCAAATAGTATCAGCTTGTCTAGGATCTTCATATTTTTCATCTTTTTCATCATCATCATCATGTTTAATTCTATCACCACACTCAGCATTGTTAGCCCAGTCACAGTAATATTTTTTTGAGTTGAATAACAAATCTCCTGGGCATTTGAAAGCAATTGGTTTATTTCCAGAGCATTTGTAAAAGTGGTTACATATTTCATGGGCAGCCAAAACTCCATCGCTGTCCTCAGCTGCACATATGGCATTAGCAATATCTTCATAATCACTGGAGTTTTCATTCTCTTCATTATCAATGTTATTCTCTCGACTGGCTCTATTACTGTAATTGTCGACGTATGTAGTGACTCTACCATCACAGTCCACATTCCCAGGCCAGTCACAAAGTTCTGTATTAGGATTGTATAAGAGATTACTTGGACATTTTAATATAATAGGGACGCCCCCAGAGCACTTATAGAATTTATTACAATATTCATGAGCAATTAGCAAGCCATCAGAGCGTCTAGCTGAACACTGAGCGGCAGCTGGGCTAGGATCAGCATTGCTTTCGTCAACTTCTTCAATAGAGTAAGAGTACCCCAAATCCTTTTGGGTCGTTGTAATAATAGTATCATTTACAATTTTAATTCTCTCACCACATACCACTCTTTGAGGCCAATCACATTTTTGTAGCTCAGTATTATACAAGAGATCTTGTGCACAATTGAGGACCAATGGCCTACCATTTGAGCATTTATAGAATTGATGGCAGTGTTTATGAGCGACTAAGACACCGTTTGATTCAGTATATGAGCAAATTAGTGCCGCGTGGCTAGGATTATTTTTGTCTAGGTGTATATGAGTGTCTTTTCTTCGTTTTTTGTGACAATCAGTTTTACCAAGCCAATCACATTTTTCTAGGTCAGCGTTAAAATGAAGCCCGTTTGGACAGAATCTAGAAATCATTGCTCCGTGAAAACATTGATAGTATTGGTCACAGTCCTCATGCGGCATCAGTTTGTCAATACTGGTATCTTTTGGACATCCATTGTCGTAGAAACCATCTATTTCTGAGTCGTCTAAGTCTGCGTGAGCTACAGCTGTTGCACAGAGAAGAAACAGCGCTGTGCCTGAAAGAGATAAGTAATTTTAACCATTTTATTCAAGGTCGATTGAGTTCTTCAGACCTTTTCAATCGGCATCACTTAGCACCACGCATTTCGGATATTGCATGTATCGCATAAGTAAAAAAATAACTTTGAAAAAGACATTACGCTGCTGGCTTGCTCGATCAGCGCACTCAGACAACTCCTTCAAATATGTGAACTATATATAACTGAACACGGTTTCAAGACTAACGACATTAAAAATTAAGTGCTAATTCATCGATCAGGAGAGTACATATAAATCAAGTGTGGTGATTCCACTTGTACTTTATTTAATTCGATTCTTAAAGCTGAAGATAGATTTAAATATTTAGGTTATGTAACACATATACTTAAATGCGTAACTACACATTGATATGTTAAAATAGTTAGGTATAGTTAGAGCATAGGATAATAGAGGTTCAAAAAAAAAACTATACAATGCTTTCAGATTGATTCGATCTACGGTGCAGGTCGAGAATACCCTTGTATAACTCGAGCAGTCTTAGAATTCGATTTAGGTAAGGAAGCTATAACGTCCTGCTTACGGTTATATTATTATTATGATGATACTGCTTTTTGTATTGTCCCCTGAAGCCACAGTAGTGTGCAATTACTTATTTTCATTATATTATGCGTAAAATTATAGCTTCCATATTCTTGATATGATTGCAACCACTGACAAACGCCATGTCCGTAAACGAAACGGCTAGCTAAGCTAAATATATCTTCTTAATATCTAAGTTTATTTTGGAATATCGAATATAAGTATTCCTATAGCACTAATATAGTTATAAGTTTAATGTTACTAACCCTTCTATGGATTATTATCCGAAAGAAATAATGAAATATAACAGTTATGTTCATTAGTACAACACACTTATTTGCACGTGGATGTCCTGAATTCAAATGTTTTAGTAAATTAAGGTTTTTTTAAAATTGTATACCCATAATGAAACAATTAGATCCGAAAAGAATAAATCAAACCGCGGCAAAAAATAGGGTGAAGTATTATTGTTTTATATTGACATTTAGTAGTGTTGATATATAAATAAATGCGACTATCAAAATCAGCATTGCTGCTACAGAGTTATTAAGAAAATGTATTTAAACTGTCTGTCCAAATATCTGTAGTTACGTTTTAGCATGGCAGTTTCGATTATGTACAGTCACGAGCAATAATATTGTCAAGATTGTACGATAATTAAATTGTTCTAAATTACTTGTTTGATTATAAGATAATTAAGAACAATTTATTGTACATTTATGTCTTGAATGGTAGAAGTTAAGATTGATAGAAAACGTGATAATGTATACGAGTATATCTTATTGCTTATGACAGTAACCGTAAATATATTGACGTATTACAACGACAGAAGTTTTGAATTGATTCAAAAGATCTATTGAAAAGATGCATAATATATTTATCAGGTACCTACGACAACAGACCGAGCCACACAAAAACACAATTATTTAATATGAATAAAAGTAAAACATTATATATCTAATAAATATCATGTCAAAAAATTTGCTTAAAATATTGAGCCAATATTTTTTTTTAAATATGGCACTTTTGAGCAAAAAAATAAAAATATATGTTACTTAATAAATAAACAGCTTGAATACTCAATAAAAATCCCTTCCTTTATGTAATTCAAACATCATTTTGACACTGCATTTCATGTATTTATAAAATCTGTGATTATTTAAGAAACATATATTTTTACTTCATTTTGCTATATTTGTAATAACCTTATGTAATTGTACAATCAAACAAAGAGTGTGCTGCAAATTTTTTGATTTTTTTGCCAAAGCATATTTTTTGCACATATTTTTAAGCTGAAGATTAAGACATTTAAAACATATACACTATTTATTTATTTATTTATTTAATCTTCATGCAACATTATTGTACAAAGGCGGACTTAATGCCTGAGGCATTCTCTACCAGCCAACCTAGGGTGGTGGTGGTTTTATAACAATATCAATGAGTGTATATAATTCATAGATACATTATTCTTGAATAATTTAATGATGCAGTAGGTACTGAAACATTTTCAAAATAATAAAACCTCTGTGTTTGACTATACATAAATACGCAAAAAAATTTAAAACACGTCTGTATTAAAATTATAAAAATAATTTTAAGCAAGACGGTTTATAAAAAAAAAACAGGTTAAAATATTACTCACCGATCATTTTGACACTTCACTTGATCTGTTAGTAAACAACGAATGCACATAATTTGTAATCCCAACTAGTTAATATTTAAACTACACATGTCTCAACAAGATAACGAACACACTAATTAGAGACTTATTGGAATTAATTTTATTATAATTAGAAGAAGCAACAGCCTCGATAAACATCAAGGAGGTGAATGATAAAATCACAGTCGGTGACTGAAAGGTGACATTTTCTAATTTCTAACACAATAACGCGATTGTGTTATAATTACAATAGTATTTTGGTGTTTGTATGAAAATGACGTAAAATCAAAACCTTTTGTTTTACAATTCTGATGCTGTTATGAATCGGATTACTCAAATAACTCAATACATTCGTAGTTTGGTGGTAGAAGAAAATATTTTTGAGTAATCATTATTCTCTCAAGTTTTGTTTACGACAGGACTGTAGTCTTAACTCTTGCATAAAAATTTAAGGTTTCTCCATAGTCCTAACAGTTTAGGATCCCTTACAGTTTTGCAATATCCATCTATCTGTCCGTCCGTCCGTGATTTAGTTTAGAGATTGTTAGATACTAGAAAATATTAGTACATATAATATACGTATCGATCATGTGTTACAAAAAAATTGTCTACCTATCTCGTCTACACGTAAAGTGGGGATGTTTTTTTTTCTTATCTGTGATATTGTGGGGTATTGTTGGATAGTTTTTTGAAACATTGGGAAAGTGTTAGGACTAATTTTCGATTCAGTGAGCTGTTCGCAAAATATAAAACTTTAAAGTGTTAACTTTTGTTTGTTACCCAAAAAAACTTAACAGTTGATTTGAAAAATCTGAAAAAATAAATCATTTTGGAAGTAGGTATATATCACAATATAATTGATATTATTTTTTCAACATACTTGCTTGGAAATCCTCTCTTACCCCTACCGCCTTTAAGCGGGCAATTTATTGTTTTACGCACTTTTCCGCACTAGTGGAAAAGTACTCCACCTCGCCCCCACCACAATGCACACACCACATGTATCACGTAGTATAACGTCGTTTGCAAATTTCGACGTATATTTCTTACTTTCTTTGTGAGAACTGATTTTATAACTCTTTCTTCAGTTATCATCTCCCTATGTGGGCTCGATTTTAAACGATATTGACTGTTAAACCATTAACTCTATTACTCTGTTTCAACCCCATCGATTATTTGTTGCAATTTGTCTGCCCCATGCCACTTAAGATCGGCGATTCTTCGAACAATGTCGGTAGACTTGGTTCTTCTGCGGATATCTTCATTTAAGTATTGGAACCTCAAATGAAACATTGTCCAAAGCCTCAGGATTCTGTTATTACTGTTCTAAATCTATTCAGTATAGTAGGCCATAATTTTTCACGTTAAACGGGTGGCTTAACATCTTATTAGTATGTCTCTGGCAGGAGTAACGGACGGCTAGCTAAAAGTCCAAAAAATCTGACAAAGACAATCTCGTGGTCAGATTTTAAGCTAAGGGATATCGCGCTACACAGTTACTGAGTTGTAAAGGTTACATAAGCAGTGGTAAAATTTCTGATAGTCAGTTGCATCTGGATAGACTAAAGGCCAATCCCCAATAAAGTTGGGAAAAGGCGAGGCTAGGATCAATATGATGGGTTATTTTTTGACGCACAGAAGTTCAGCATACCCTTAACCAATCACAGCTGCTAAAGTGTGTTTGACAGTTTCTACATTCAATATACGTCTAGCTTCTGCCAGCGAGTTGCAGGGACGAGGCGTGAACGTTGAAAATCATCCTACTCCTGGGATAAAAAATATCTTATTTGCTATTTTAGGATATGCTCTAGCCGTGTGCCAAATATTATTAAAATCCAGTTAGTTTAGGCGTAAAAGAGTAACAAATATACACACACATACATAAAAACTTAGCTGCAATAGCTTTTCAGGCGGAAGAATTTTTAAGTCAAGAGTGAATAGGTTACTTCTAGGTAAGCGCGCTCCATCGTCGACCGCATCGTCGCTCTTCATCAGGTGAGATAGCGGTCAAGCGCGAACCTATCAAGAATAAAAAAAAACACCCGGGTGATACCATTGCGGGAACTGGCCGGAGGACACGATAGAGCATACGGGGGATTTGTGCCCCGCTTGGGTGGAGCAGCGCCATGTCCTCGTAAGGGTGATTGGCAGCGGTAACCTCTCACGCCACACCCTAATTCAAGCCATGGTACGGAGCGAGGGGGAATGGGCGGCAGTCATCTCCTTATGTGAAGCAGTAATGCGAAGAAGGCAGTCGCACTCATCAGCGAATCGATATCCTCACGCCTCAGCCGCCGTGTCCTCAACCCCAACTATCAGCCACCGTAAGCGTGAACTTGCGGACGGCGAGCAATAGGTAGCTCACCGTCCGGCCGCTCGGTAACCTTCCGGACCGAGCCCGCGTCGTCAACGGCGCGTAGTGTTCCACACGCGCCTCAAAGAGAGGTCAGCAAAACCGTAGGGGCCCAGCAGGGCCGAAGCCTAGTGGGGCTAAAGGGAAACCAGTGGTTCTAGAAAGCAAAACGCAACTGAAGGAACTCACTCGTAGGTGTGGTCAGTAAAATCTGGCATGCCCTCCTGCTTCGCCCTAGAGCAGGAGAAGTCATTAGATGATTTCCCACCTCAAAAAAAGCTGTGATAGTTTAGTGTTATAATTCTCATTTCAAAATCTAGGCTGCAGAGGCATTGAGCTAGATAGACATGCAAATTGCTTGACTGATCTCAACGAAAATGTCATTGAGGTGTTTTGCTAACGCTTTTACATCGTGCGGTCAAGCGTGGGTATAGTGGGTTTTCCTTTCAAGTATTAACCAAGGGTCGTCACAGCTTTTGATGTCCATGAATTTGATTGGCTATCATCCTTCTCAGAGGTACGAGGCAACATTGCTTGAACCTATCAAAGAAAAGCACGCTGTTCCATAAAGACATAATAAACATTTATTTATTTACAGTTACTTACTTTAAATGGTACAAGTCCATTTTCATTAATTAACAATGAATACTTGTATGAAAAATATAAAAATGATCTACCTACTGTTAAATGTTGTGTAAAATTATAATTGAATTATTTTAATAACATATAATTTTGAATTATTAATATTAAATATAAGATTGAATATAATACATTAAAATTATCAAATTAACAGGAAACAGTGGACACCTTTACATACTCTCTCACAGAACACCAGAAAAGCAAGCATTATTTTACTCCATTCGTTCGCAAACACATCACATTTAGGGCCAGGTAGAGCATTAAGCATCTTAAAAGTACGACGTACAGTATGTAGGTAGCTAAGGTAAAAATGAGATGGGTGTGGTAATTGGAAAGTAAACCTTTCCAATGACTATACCCATCCCATGTCAATTTTAAGATGTATTGCGGGATTGTTCAATAGAGTTAATGTGACTCTGGAACGCAAAAAGCAACTGCAGGAACACAGGTGGGTTTTAGTCAAGATAAGTCTGACGTTCTTTCTCGTTCCACCTAGAGCGCAAGAAGTCGAAAATCTTAAAATGTTGACAGTTTTACACAAATTTTTTCGAGTACACTTAGTGTCCTAGGGCCATATAACGTAGTGTCAATATCATAATGAATCCGTTATGAGTAAGGGAAAGAGCTATACGTCTTGTATAGCTCTATCTCTTTTTCTACAAGAATTATGATTTCAAGACGTTATAGTAGAACCACAGAGGTCAGATTAGCCCTAATAAGCATTTGTGTGGTGAGGTTATTATACTTATTTTAATTTTAATATTTTGACTTTTGTTTTTTATTTTATTAATTTACATTATTCTCACAAAATAGAAGCGACAAGATATATGTAACCGAGATATTATAATTATTATGATAACATAACATGATCATAAGGGTGCCCATGGAGTTTCTAGCACATTCTTCTCCATAGAGATCTACGCTTTGGAATGTGCAATTAGCAGCATCATTTTTCTGACTGACTGACCTCATGACAATTCGAAAATTCCTGGTGTGTGTTTTACTTGAAATAAATGCTTTTAATTTAACTTTTGCTTTTGATTAGAACACAGTAATTGCATAAATCCGGTAAGTAAAAGCAGTATCTGTCCTAAGAAAAATATTGTTTTTAAGAAAATGATTCTATATGTTAAAATTATTCAAAATCACATTGATATTCACCGGGTTATTGGGTCTGTGATACGGTGTAAACATGGCGTGCAATTGCAAACTCTTTTTATTAAATAAGACTCGGATTTATTGTAAACTAGCGGCTTCGCCCGCGTGAAAGTAGAAAATTGTCGAAATATCTGTGGCCCTAATGAAAAGGGGTATAAGTCCGATTTTGGCGAAAATGAGTTAAGTATGATTTTGGCGAAAATGAGTCAAGTATACCTAAATGATCAGAAAAAAATGCTCTATCGTTTGGTGAAAATGGATTTAAGCTATTTCTAAAAATAAGGACATTGTTAAATATTTGTATAAAAAGGGTTCAACTGATACCAAAAAAAAAAACAACAAAAGTTGGTTTCAAATCCATTTATATCCTTTTAAACGGAAAAAATAAAAATTTTGTTTTGTGTTTTTTAATCTAAATTAACATAAATCACCCAGTTTTTTATCTGGTTGGTGTTTATCGATACAGCAGACTTATATCCGTTTTCACCAAAATAAAGCGAAAAAATATTTCTTTCCATTAGGCAATTGGTTATTATAAATTAATTCCAAATGCGTATCCCTTTTCACTTATATGAATCAATATTTAACTTATGGGAGAAGGGGTCTAACTTGTTTTATGTGTGTGACATATAGGCTCTTAATAAACTAGTGCAATTCACCATCAACGATTGCATCACTGCTTACAATCAGGAGGGATCGCAGTCAAGCACTAGGTTATATCATTAAATACCGTTATAAACAACTTCAACCACACTCAGAAAACGGTATTACAGATTTCAATTCTAAAATGGCAACGAGAGTCAAATAAATACGGCGATGACATTTCACTTAAACGTATCTAAACATATTCTATTATAGAAGTAAAGTATTTCGTTGTACAATTTTCTTCGCTACGTTGAAAATAACGAGTGCATAAAGAAACTTTTCAAATTTCCACTCGACGTAACTTTGGCGTCGCGGCATAGCCGTTGAAGAATTACATCTCATATATTGTAACGTTGGTAACAAAAGGCGGGGATCCCCATTCATATGTTTGTTCGGTCGATTAAATTCGCGCCATTATTCCGTTTAAACTTTGCATTCAGCAGCGTTTTATTAGAATAACATATATATGTACGTTCAACTTATGGCATTTATTGCGAAGATTTTTATTGGTTTTTGTGAAATATTTGGACAGCTGTTGCTGTTTACTTGCAGAAAGTGTTTGTAGAGCGTTTATCGACGTATTGTATTTGTAAGTATTGTATTGAATCTTGCACTTTTTAGGGTCCTGTAAAACGGTCAAAACGGAAACCTTATAGGATCACTTTTTTATCCGTCTGTCTGTCAAGACCCTTTTTCTCAAAAACACATGGAGTTATAAAGCTGAAATTAATACCAAATATTCAAGTTTGCTAGTCCAAGCAGTAGTGAAAAATCAAACTTCTAAGTCAACGTAATCTATATAGGGCATACTCCGTTTAGGTGCATATTTTGACACATCAAAATCTATAGGCTACTTCCCGTTGACCCAGAATCCTGAAACTTGACCTGAAGCAAGGTCTCATAGCACAATTATTATAGGAAAGTGTGAAAACTCTAAATTTGTAGTTACGTAAAAAAAAATGCGATTAGGTATAATTTTCAAGGCTCGGTGGGGCACCGCCGTGTCCTAAGCGGGGCACACCTCCACCGTATGCTCCACCGTGTCTTCCGGGTGGTCCACACAATGGTGACACTCGGGCATTTCTGCCGCCTAAATCAGGTGCAGGAACTTCCTAAACTTACCATGTCCAGTGAGGAATTGTGCCATGGAGAACGTGAAGACGCCGTGGCGCCTGGAGAGGTGCCACGGTGATAAGTGCAGTCCCCTCTTTGAGGAGTGACTGGAGAGCCACCCCTCAAAGAGGGGACTTACCGTCGCAATCGTGTCATGCCCAGCGCTGGATTCCAACAGTCGCTGTCGCCATATCGCCATGAGATTCCGCTGGAACTCTGTCGGCCACACCGTGACTTGCTCCGACGTCGAAACTCATGTCATATTGTGTATGTATCAGAAATCAGAAACGTTTATTTCAAATATACCAATTATAAGCACTTTTGAATTGTCAAAATGTCGGTCAGTCAAAAAAAAGTGAAGCTAAATTGTACTATTTTTGCGTGTCGATTGATTACTCTAATTATTTTTTTTGGACCTTCATCATCATGGACCTCAGTGTAACATTGGCCACCATGAGCGTACTACCACACTAACACTGTAACAGGTATATGCGGCCTACTCCAATTGGCGAGGCTATTTCTACAACGGTCAATATGGCCAAAATCAAAATTATCACACAACGTCATCAAGTCCCAAACTAAGCAGAGCTTGTGCTATGACAACTGATAAACATAAAGAAAGAAAGAAAGAAAAAACGTTTATTCGTGCCTCACACAATCGTATAAACTAAAAAAACACAATTGAAAAAAAAAACATATTTATATATTTCTTTGATATTTATGTAACATTGTAGATAAATTACACCCAGACAGGTTTTTTTTTTTTTTTCGGGTGGGAAAATCATCTAATGACATCCCCCGCTCTTGGGCGGAGCGTGAGATAGTGTCAGACTTTTACTGACTAAAAACCTACTCCTGTTCCTTCTTTGCCATTTTTTTCCAGGGCCCCGGGGGTCACTTTCGCATCACCCATGGCCCCAGTAGGCTTCGACCCTGCTGGGCCCCTACGGTTGCTGACATCTCCTTGAGGCGCGCGTGGAACACTACGCACCGTCGACGACTTGGGCTCGGTCCGGACAGTTACCGGACGATCGGACGGCGAGCCACCCATTGCTCACCGTCCGCAAGCCCGCGCCTACGGTGGCCGGAAATCAGGATCGGAATCCCGGCGGCGGTTGGGGCGTGAGGACCGTTGCCTCACGCGATCGGCCGCCTCCTTTGCTAGCATAACTGCTTCGCAGAAGGAGGCAACTGCCTGCCACTCCTCCTCGCTCCGGACCATGGCCTGTACCAAGGCCCGGCGCGAGAGATCACTGCCACCGATCGCCCCCACGAGGACACGGCGGTGCTCTGCCCAAGCGGGGCACACCTCTACCGTATGCTCCACCGTGTACACCCGGACAGGTAAGTCCCCTCTTTGAGGAGTGGCTGGAAAGGTAACATGGCGTCCTTACCTTCCGCATGACGCAGGTCCTCACCGGACATGGTAAGTTCGAGTGGTTCCTGCACCGGATTCGTGCGGAAGAAACGCCCGGGTGTCACCATTGTGTGGACCGCCCGGAGGACACGGTGGAGCACACGGTGGAGGTGTGTCCCGCTTGGGCAGAGCAACGCCTTGTCCTCGTGGGGGCGATCGGCGACGGCGATCTCTGGCGCCCGGCCTTGGTACAGGCCATGGCCCGGAGCGAGGAGGAGTGGCAGGCGGTCGTCTCCTTCTGCGTAGCAGTAATGCTAGCAAAGGAGGCAGCCGATCGCGTGAGGCAACGGTCCTCACGCCCCAATCGCCGCCGGGATTCCGATCCCGATTTCCGGCCATTGTAGGCGGAGGCTTGCGGACGCCGAGCAATGGGTGGCTCGCCGTTCGACCGTCCGGTAACCGTCCGGACCGAGTCCAAGTCGTCGACGGCGCGTGCTGTTCCACGCGCGCCTCAAGGAGATGTCAGCAACTGTAGGGGCCTAGCAGGGTCGAAGCCTACTGGGGCCAAGGGTCTGATTCTGAAAGGAAGACTCGGCCTTGGTACGAAAGGCAACGAAGGAACAGGAGTGGGTTTTTAGTCAGTAAAAGTCTGACACTATCTCCCGCCCCGCCCAAGGGCGGGGGATGTCATGAGATGATTTTCCCAGCGAAAAAAAAAAGACGTGCTCGTACAACAAACATTTGTCATGGATGGGTCTTGAACCCACGGCTTCCTGCATAGCAGTCAGGGCTACATCAATAGGTCAGTCAATAGCTAACCATTTACGTCACCGATATCTGGAACTTTCACGTTGACATACAAATTATAATATCAGATAATTTAAACGCTATTATTTAAAAATAAGACATTTGAATAAGACTCATATGCAATAGGTATTGAATGACTTTATGTGATTGTAGATACAAAAGAACATTCTCAACAAACATCAAACGATATTTACCTTATTTAAGCCTAAAATAACTGCTTATAAACAAAGACCGAATATTTTTCGCTGAAACGGGTTTCAATTACTTCATAACACAAACAATCAACATTTGTTTTGTCTATTCAATTCTATTTATTATTTTACTTCAAAAATTATTTGAGTAAACATGAACTCAACTTGTTTATTTTCAGCCTGTTCTATTTTCATTTTTTTTTTAATCTGATGCTAGCTGTCCGCTCATTAACATTCAGCATGTTTTGTGTTCATCATGTTATGTATGCGCCCACTGGTGTATATCAATACGTTTTATAATATTGTGTGACAGTGTCAAGTCTTGTGGGCTAAGCCTTTTGAGCCACCTAATAATTTTGGTTCTCATCAAGTTTGATGCTAGTTTATTTGGATGGGTCGTTATTCTATTCTTGTAAGCTCTCACTGCTTGTGTGATTTCTTCCTTTACGCTTATTATTTTCAAGTCTCGATGCAAGCTATCATTGGTGATGTACCATGGTGCGTTAGTTATTATCCTAAGCATTTTTGACTGGAACCTTTGGAGTATGTCTATGTTTATATTTGCTGCCGTGCCCCTAAAGAGCTGTATTCCATATGTCCAAATGGGCCTTATGATAGATTTATAAATTCTGAGCTTATTTTCCAGTTAAACCTGGACTTTTTTGATTGTAGCCAATAGTGTTTCCTGAGTTTTAAACTTAATGCTTTACACTTCATGAAAATATATTTTTATGTACCTACACATGTATGTTCATGTATGTTCTTGTGGTCTAGGTACCTACCAAGGTATGTTGCTTCTTTCGCTTGAGGAATCACAACATTATTAAGTCGTACTTGGGGGCATGTATCTCTTCTTGTTGTTAACGTCCCGTGTACAGATTTGGTTTCGTTTGCTATTATTCTCCATTCTCTTAGCCATTTCAAAATATCATCCAAGCTTTTTTGGAGTATCTCAGATGCCTGTACCGCATTTTTGTGTACAGCTAGTGTGGCAGTGTCATCGGCAACTGTGCCCAAGACGACTCCTTCTGACACGGGGAGACCAGCGGTGTATAGTAGGTAGAGAGTGGGACCCATCACACTGCCCTGCGGAACTCATGCACGAATTTCATATAGTTCAGTTACTTCACAGCCTTGTTTAACAAAGAAGTACCTCTTTTCCAGATAAGGTATAATAAATATGTAGTAATTTATTGGGAGTGATTTCTTAATTTTATATAAAAGACCCTCATGCCAAACTCAATAGAAAGCTTGGGAAATATCCAGAAAAGCAGCTGAACAATATTGTTTCCATTCATAAGTAATGGGCCGGTAAGATTTCACATCCCTAGAACACTTTCCAGGTTTAGTAATCATGATTATTTGTGCAACTTTCCATTGTGGAGGAATGTACCTCTTCAAAAGCATTGCATTATAAAGAGCCGTGAGAAAAGTTATACGTACTTTAGGAAGTTCTTTTAGTATTAGGAACTGATAGGCACAATTTTAACCTCGGTTCAGATTGGCTGAAGGACATAGTTCTTTTATGGGGTACTGTGTAAAATTTTATAATAAAATACCACTTGAGATTCTGCAACTAAATGAGTCCAAATTTAAAACATGCATTAAACGCACACTATGTAGACAAGCGTATTATAAACTGGAAGATTATATCCTTGACAAAAACGCTTGGCTAAATGCCGATCCTGTTCCACGGCCACAGCCTTCAAATTAGTTTTTTTTTATATATATATATTTATAAATATTGGAAGAGATACTTTATTATTATTATTCTTATTCCCCTTTTTGTATTGTTGTTTTCGAAATGTTTCTTATTTTATCACTCAAATGTCTCGCTGATGGTGGCACGTGTTATTGGGTCATTCAGTTCCCTTCAAAATGGTTGAGCTGAGTGGGGATGATGCACGCGTCATGCTCGTGTACGGGTGCCGTCAGTTGAGACTAGTCATCTCTTAGCTGCCAGTGGCTTAATTCAATTTCTATGTTTTTAATTACTTTTTATTCTTAAATATCTACATTGTGATCACATATTAGAAGCAACAAGAAATATGTAACCAAGATTTATGTAACTCATAATATGATTTAAAAGAGTGTCCATGGAGTTTCTTACACGTTCTTCTCCATAGAGATCTACCCTTTGGAACGTGCAATTTAGCTTCACTTCTTTTTTTTTGACTGACCGACATTTTGACAATTCAAAAGTGCCTGTAATTGGTCTATTTGAAATAAACATTTCTGATTTCTGATTATTTTTGTTGTAATTAATAATAAAAATAATCGCTTATTTTAGGCAATAAAAACACCCATATAGATAAAATAAACTTGTAAAATACATTTAAAATCATGGAGGTATGTACAGGTAACAGGAGCTTTATGTTCAATTAGTGTATTGATAGCAATCCTTACTTCATTTTTCGAAACTTTTTCCAAGGGCAAGTCGAGTTGGTATGCTGTAAATATGATGTTATTTCACTATGCAGTTCTTGTGGTCCTTGAGCCTCGTTGGGTGTAAATA
Source organism: Mythimna impura (assembly GCA_905147345.3). Classification (NCBI taxonomy): domain Eukaryota; kingdom Metazoa; phylum Arthropoda; class Insecta; order Lepidoptera; family Noctuidae; genus Mythimna; species Mythimna impura. The sequence continues at coordinate 11,959,054 of LR990356.1, read as the reverse complement.
CTTTGCTCAGGTGTTTGGCAATGGTTTGTGCTTTTTCAAGGTCACTTTTGGCCCATGTGTCACGAGGCCACTTTTGCGTATTGATGCTTGGCTAGCTACAGGTCTTTTGAGCTTTTTTGTTGCTCGCCACAGAGAATAATCTGAACCAGCTGTTGCATCTAGATTTTGGGTATATTTCTTCATATTGAGATTTTGGTCTCCATTGAGTGCTGATATATGACGAGTTATGACATAATTCAGGTATTTTTTGTCAGCGGGATATCTCGTCATTTTCCAGCATTTCCTTGCTTTTCACTTCTTTTCAATCAAGCCTCTGATTTATATTACGAGTACAATGAAATATTTCTTCAGTTGCAACTTAAATTTTGATACATTTAGTCCATATAGGACAACGGATAACGTCTAACGTTATCCGTTGTCTAATTATAACTAATATAAACAACTTGAATTGTAAAAATATACATTACTTACGAACTAAAACACTGAACATTTTCCCAACGGCTTTGCTATCAAAACCCCACCGATTAGTATATAAACCCATAAAAGTTGGAAAGCAAAGCAAAGCACCACCATAGCATTAGCATAGAACTTCTAAAACCGATTCCACTAACCCAAACTACAATACAGCATAACAAAACCAATTTAATTTCAAGCGAAAACTTACTGTCCCATAATAATATCCACTAGAAGAGATTATTTCACCGCACCGGCCTCGGCGGAAACTCATTGAGTGTTGCTAAGATGTCGGCTTATACCTTGATAATCTGCGGCGCAATATCAAAAGCGTTTGCAGCCGTGTTCGGTATTATGTAAATTTTCTCCGATAAGGGAGCTGTTGCTAGTCCTGGCTATGTATAAAATTAAAATATATAACACCGTGATGCGTTTACTTGGCTTGACATCTATGTATGCAGGTGTTGTGGAAATGGTGCAGATGGTAAGGAAATTACAGTTAGGTTAGGTTAACGGTTGCTTGTTATGTGAGCTTGTGGAGCTTATTATTTTCTTTCGTATTAGTATGATAATAGGAACTGTATCATTATTATATTCGAGGGTATTGCCATGATACCCGGCTAGAACTAAAAATTCAAAGACATGTGACATGACACAACCAACCCGCACTGGGCCCGGGTGGTGGATTACAGCCCATTCCCTCTCCTAGAAAGTAGGCCTTAGTCCCAGCAGTGGGAACATTAAAAGACTGATTATGCTATGCTATGCTGTATTTGTGGCTTGCGCAATTTGATTGATTTTAGGTGACACTAAGAATGCTAAAATCTATACTGATACTATAATATTATATACTAATATTTTGGAGAGGTTAAGTTTGTATGTAGAGTTTAATGTTTTAAACTACTGAGCCGTTTCTGAAAAAATCTTTCACCAGTAAAATGTTTCTTTATCACTAAACGACATAAACTATAAACTTTCTACGCAGGCAAAACCAGTACCAACCAACTTGGAGCAATTTTCGGGTAAATGTGACTTAAATACAGTTGTCATGTCATTATTAACTCCTAAAAGCCATTGGTAATTATAAAATAAATAAAACGTAGTTCCGAGTCACCAGAATTAGAATTCGTATCTCTCTACTTTACCATAGGTACCTACTATCATTATCAAAAAGTGATAATCACTAACCACATTGTCATTGCATGTTCACAAACACATTATTCAATTAATAGGTTACTGCACAGTGTTATTACTATCAAACTAAGGTTTAAATTACAATGGAACATGGAACATATTATCTGCAAGGAAATCAGATATTTAATATCAGACAGACGGATATTGAACATAATATGTGAGTGCAGTGGGTATATGTAGTTCTGATAATTGAATACGGAGCACTTACAAGTACCATATTGGGTTCTAAAAGGTATGGCTATTGTGTAATAAAGCTCCTGCATGTCGGCTCTTATTCGTGTTCCTACCTTAAAGGTGGTTCACTTTGGCTTAAGTAACTGTGAAGTACTGTTTTGAAATATTTTGTAGCAAAGTACTGTTACTGTGTATGTGTTACAGTTGTACTGTTTACTGTTTTCTTGTGTATGTGTTAAAGTTTTAATTTTTATATAGTTTTACGGTATCTACATTAAATTGGTGCTCCTGTCATACATTTTGTTTTTAGGTTGGTCAAAAAAATCGTCCTATGGTTTATCTTGCTTGGGTGGGTCAATGGCCCTCGCAGCCCAGCCGAGATTCCGATCCCGATTTCCGGCCACCGTAGGCGCGGGCTTGCGGACGGCGAACAATGGGTAGCTTGCCGTCCGGTAACCGTCCGGACCGAGCCCAAGTCGTCCACGGCGCGCAGTGTTCCACGCGCACCTTAAGGAGATGTCAGCAACCGTAGGGGCCCAGCAGGGTCGAAGCCTACTGGGGCCAAGGGTGATGCGAAAGAGATCCCCAGGGCCCTGGAAAAATGGCAAAGAAGAAACAAGAGTGGGTTTTTAGTCAGTAAAAGTCTGACACTATCTACCGCTCCGTCCAAGAGCGGGGGATGTCATTAGATGATTTCCCACACGTAAAAAAAGAGCGCGTGTCTGACTTTTACTGACTTTAAATTGAAGTAATGCTTTATTATTTTTTTCATTACCCGAAAAAATACATTTATTTCAATTAAACCATTTAAAGGAATTTCACCTTTGAATTGTTAAGGTCAATCAGTCAAAATAAACTGAAATTATTTGCACGTTCCAAAGCGTATCTTTATGGAGAAGAACGCACAAAAACTCCATGGACACTCTTTTAATTCAATAAATTGTTTCAAAATTATGGTTAATGAAAAAGCTTAAACCTATGTATATTATGTAAAAACGATGTAGAAAAACGTGCTCTTTAAAGGCATTCGGAGTTTTTTTTTACTATTGATAGTCTCGTGTTTATCATTATCACAACTAATAGAAAATTACGATGTGATCGACTATGAAATAAAAAACGATTCAAATAACAAATTAAAATAAACTTTATAAAATTACTAAAAATAGTCGTAACTGACTGCATCCGTTCACGAACATGACTCATGCGCCATTTAGCTCAACTATTTTGAAGAGAACCGAATGATCCAGCACATACGCCATCATCAGCAAGACGTTTGAGCAGCCATAATACTCCCAATCATCAGGTAACTCAAAGGTATATCTAGTAAATGCTAGTTTAAAGTCGTTAATGTTATTTTCATCAGTCATTTTACTTAAAAAAAACTGGACAAGTGCTAGTCGGACTCGCGCACAGAGGGTTCTGTACAAACTTACCTATGTAAATAGTATAATTCCCGAATAGAGTCTCGAGGATTTTTCCGAATCGCGGTAAGTTTTTTTTTTGTGACGTAACAACAAATTTCCTATTTTCAAATTTATTCCTATATTTGTGCTATAAGACCTTGCTTCAGGCCAAATTTCAGGATTCTAAATCAACGGGAAGTACTCTATGAATATTGATTGCCTTGAGAGTGTCGAAAAACACGTTTTTTTGCAACAAAAACGGCCGTATCTTTTTTTTCGTTAACTTAGAAGTTTTATTTTTTCACGGCTTCAAGGGACCGCAGACCTGAGTATAGGGTTTTAATTTCAACTCTAAACCTTTACGCGTTCTCGAGATAAAGGGTCTTGACAGACAGACAGACAGACAGACAGACAGACAGAAAGGCAGACAGACTGACAGACAGACAGACAGACATACAGACAGACGGACAACAAAGTGATCCTATAAGGGATCCGTTTTTTTCCTTTTGATACCTCAAAAGGAAAAAAACGGAACCCTAAAAAACACAAACAAAATGCTGTAACATCCACAACCACACCACAAAATATTTGAAACTTAGGCCACATTAAGAGGTTACGAGTCCGAGTATCTACGTATACCCTATGTATATAGATACACCAGCTGTTGTGAATGGGACAGTTCAGGGCCCGTTTGTGTGTTGCTCGACCGTACTGTGGTCAGTATTGCTTTTGTTAGAAAGCCGTGCAGAGGATCCGGGTTTGGAGATTTTAGGAAGCACCTAGCTAATAATGGGTTTGGGTAATGATGTGGATATGTCTGAGGTTGTTGCGAAAAACTATGATCTAAAGATTAAAATTGGGTTAAAAGGTCAGTATCATTATCATTTCAGCCGAAAGACGTCTACGGTTAGAGATAGGCCTCCCCCAAGTGTCACCATAACGACCGGTGCTGTGTGTCTTTCATCTATCGTATGAAAAAGGTGTCGAAATTTAAAAGTCCATTGTTTGTGGTTATGTAAAAGTATCACACTACTCCATTTGAAGTAAATTGTGTAGAAATAAATTGTCTAAAATATAATTATATTTGACATTAAAATTCTAGGAACTGAAACAGAAATTGTTTAGCCGTTTATCAAGACACGAAAACATAACAAACTGACACAATCAACACTCAACAAAAGTAACAATAAACAAAGCTGTATAAAAAAAAAACACTCAACTCTCATAATTTTCCAAGATGACAAACAATTACTTTGAAAACGTTCACACAGATTAAGAGAGTAAATAAATAATTGGAGAGCCATTAAAATCCAAACAGAAGTCTTGAACAATCCACTGACTTTGGGGTCACGATCACATCAAAGAAGTATCGAAGTCCTTGTACTCGAGTACAAATTCTTGTACTCAAGTACATCAGTTCTCGAGTCTAAGCCGCAGACACAATAGATATGAAATTGGGAACACGAGAGGCTTTAATTAAATAACAGGTTACTGTTCCGATATGCAAATTTTACAGCCATCAGATTTATGGAAATTGTTTTATCCAGTTAAGATAAAGTTAGGTGAATTTTAAAATTGCAGCTTAAAAATTTACTAACGTGTTTAGTCAAAATTTCCTAAAACACAGAGAATTTTATTTCAAAATACAAGGACTTTATTATATGATATTTATGAAAAGAGACCGCCTCAACGGATATTTTAAAATCTAGAAAATATAATCTCAGCATTAATTCTATCTGCGGAATTGTTTGTAAGAGTTACCGTGGCCCTAGAACGCAAAGGGCAACTAAAGGAACACTGACGGGTTTTAATCAGTAAAAGTCTGATACTACCTCTCGCTCTACGTAGAACGGGAGGAATCTACAAATTACTTTATGATTACCTTCAAAAAGAAGCCGAAATATCCCGAAAATCGCCAAACTTAAGTGGCAGTGGACAAGGCACACAGATGATCGATGGGGACGAAAGGTTTCGGACGGGCGTCCTCGTACCATAAAACGCAGCGTTAGAAGGGCTCCCACAAGGTGAACCGATGATCTTCTGAGGGTCATGGGAATCCGATGGATGCGCGACGCACAGGAACGATCGTTATGGCGATACTTGGGAAGGCTTCTGTTCAACAGTGGACTTATCTTCGGCTGAAATGATGAAAAAAGAAGTATTTATTCTATAGGCCAGATTTTCAAGATTCTAAATGATTGATGACCAAATTGATTGTTTAGTCAGTTTAGCTCATGCTATATAGGTATAAAGCATGAGCCAGTAATGATTCACAACCCTTGTTAGCACTGAACATTACTGACTGACTACATAAGTACCCACACACAATAAATCCCCTCCTGATTCCGAGTTTTCGACTCATACTAGGTGTGTTACACGATGCTACCCATTAGTGTTTAGAGCCAAGTTTCGACGTGTTGAGCTCCCCATATCTAATCTAACTTGGTCGAAAACTGATGCTGGGGCGTACCAACTTGTATCAATTTTGCGTTTGTATTTCAAGGAGTTAGTTTGAGGTTAATCGATATGCTTTCAATATTTGGGGCTATGTTAATAGTTTGATTGAGTTAGGTTTTAGGCCCTGTAGTCGTAAACGTTTCGGTTTATTTGTCTTGTTTACAGTTGGAATTGTATCTTGATTGACATATTTAGCAAGCGCTTTAATTATATATATGTCAAAAGTCTGCAAGAATTATTTCTATTAAAAATGGTCATAAACGGTGATGTATTTATATGATTAGGATCCCAAACTTTAGAATTATATGCAATTATTTAGCTTGTAACAACTATGCTATTTTATGTGTAATAATTCTGAAGTACTTCTTTACTATATATTATAATCCGTTTTTGTTGATAGTACTGTTCATTTGTACTATAAGTAAGTCGGACTTACATCTCTGTCTAACTGATTCAGGAATACCGCTATGACAGAATGTTAATGTTGAAGAATTCATTAATATCACAAAACTTATTTGCAAGACTGTAAATTAATCAACAGCTATTTATAAATGAAGAAATCAGTGTTACCTTATTGCAAGAAGCAATTTAAGCAATCTGTGCTAAAATATGGACACCTAAAGTTTGTTCTCATAATATTTATTATTTGACAAATAGCCTAATTTATAATCTAACTTCAACCATTAGGCCAATCATTATATCTAAACTATTCGAAGTTCCTTTTTATTAATATGATAACTTAAACCCGTTTATTGTAACAAAGTTTTATCTGGTAAATTATTCTCTAATATTATATGTAGCAAAGCTGCAAAGTTAACCACTTACTTAAAAAATATTATCAACAATGGCACCAAGGAGTGCTATTATTTACTACTGTGACTGAGTTAAATTACTTCGAATCAGACCATTGTGTTTACACACTTTTCAAGCCAAAATTTCACGCCAGCTTGTTTCAGAATCTACAATTATGGTGCTTTTTGTGGAATTAGCCCACACAAGCTAACTGTAGCTCCCACAAAAAGGATTGTTTGTATACATGAAAAGCACACATTTACGAGTGTAGCCTGCCTTACAGAGATTTGAGAGAGCATTTTGTCAGTCACCTGTCTAGACTTTAAATGTAAGTAATTTCAGTTTTCAGTCGACTGAAGACTGAGGCGGTCTTGACAGTAGATAATATAAGACTTGATAAATAATTTTTTCAATGCTAATAGCAGTAATACCTACCTGAAATAATAATAATTGCATAAAAATCATATATGCGGGCTTGCGAAAACATCTCCGACGCACTGCAGAAACGAGGCAGTGTCAAAAACATAAAACTGGACGTCCAGGACATCCAGCAATCATTCGAAATATTTAACCCATAGATTGCTCATGTACAGAGGGACTCTGTGCAGTATGCCTTGAAAAGTGTAATTTTTACCTGGTCAGAACACTGCGCAAATCTACGGCTCACATATTGCTCTAGAATGCTAGAGCACTACGCTTCCTCTCTACATTGACATTGTCCCTTAGGTCATCGGCAAGAAAATAGCTAAACATATTTAAAAGTAGTTACCCTGTTTATTGTCTTTGCGTTAAATCTTTAACATTTTTTATCATGATTTAATGCCAAGTTTGGGATGCAAATCTGTACTTTTCAATAATTGGGAGTACTTAAACATTCCTAAATATCTAAAACTTAATTATTAATTCTTTAGGAAAACCTGACGTACTTGTAACCAAGCTCAATTGAAATGTTAGCATAGCATAGCATAGTCGGCCTTATAAGGTTCCCACTGTTGGGACTCAGGCCTCCTCTCTAGGAGAGGGAATAGGCCGTAATCCACCACGCGGGCCCAGGGCGGGTTGGTGGATGTCACATGTCTTCGAATTTTTGTTCTAGGACATGCCGGTTTTTTTTTTAATTGGCTTGACTGCGATCCTACCTGATCGTTTCCTCACGATTGTTTTCCTTCACCGTTTTGAGAGCAGTGGTGATGAAATAAATTACAAAAAGTAATGCGCCTGGCCGGGTTTGAACCTGCGACCTACAACTCGTAAGTCGAGGCCGTTACCACTCAGCCACCACTGCTCTCAAATTGAAATGTTAATGTGAAATATATTGTCATATAATAGTCGCGAATAAAACGTCTTTTAATATTTTAAATTGAAGTATTTAGTAAAAATTGCAAGATCCAATACTGTTCGTTTGTTAAATGTCGTCTACCATTTTTTCATTAAAATTGTATGTTACTTCCATTCATACTCGTATGATTCATTTGGCATGACGCTTTAATGTACAGTAATGAAATTAATACATTCCCTGAGATAATGGATCCCAGTAGTATCGAGATACCAGAATTAACGCCTTTCATTTTCATTTCATTATAAACCTACGTCACCCCTCGGGTGTCGTGAGAGGTAACCGATAAATTCAATTGTCGTGTTATGATAACAAAAAATCAACCAGCAATTTGGCTTTCCAAATACAGTAATTAAGAGAAAATTATAAAAAAAAGTTTTTCAAACTATAAACATAAAAATTGAAACGTAAAATAAGCCGATGAAGTTTCACACCGGCCCATTGTAAACACCGTTGTTATATGATAAATCTCGCCGGATTGTGAGCTCTCGATAAATTGTGATTCAGTAACATCCAAAGAAATTGTCAACGTTTGTCAGAATAATATTGTAAACCGACAACTAATTCTTTTTTTAAATCGATATAAACTTGTGTGTAAACACTTGACTGTGATCCGTAGTGATGCGATCGTTGATGGTGAAGCGCACTAGTTTATTAAGAGTCCATTCACTCTAGCCTTGAAGGCACCTAGATTATCAGTGCATAGTTTTACAATGTATCCAATTTTCTGTTCTAGACCCGTTAAATTAATTTTCAATTTTTTTTTAATTTTTTAATTTTTTTCTCGTTAAATTAATTTAAAAAACATTGCCATACAACGTGGCAATGCCGCCAGCCTTTTGGGCACACTTCCAGTCGACAAAGATGCGGAGGAGTTTTATGACGCCATATTTTTAACCGACTTCAAAAAGGAGGAGGTTATATGTTCGGTTGAATGTATGTTTTTTATTTTTATTTTTTATGTATGTTCACCGATTTCTCGGTCAATTGTGGACCGATTTTGAAAATTTTTTTTTTGATTGAAAGGTTATGCTTCCGAATTGGTCCCATAGAAATATTGTTATGATCTGATCATGAACTTCGAAGACATGGAACAGAACTCCTCATAGGATCACAGCAGAACCGTCGTAACAAGTAAAATTGCTTTGTTTATACGTGTAGTCGATGACTGACTGAAAGTAGAGGGGGAATATATCGAACTGATCTGATGATGAAGCCTGAAGTTAGGCACCGGAACTCTGTAATAAATTAATGTAATCTAACCGTGTTTGAGATTATTAGAATTGTCATAAGATGCACTCTGGCTATAAGGTATTTAAGTTTGGCTGAGGGGTACTTTTTAGTGGTGGTACCATAACTAAAAAGTGTAAAATAAAAACTTTTTACAAAAAAAATACAACCGACTTCAAAGTAAAAAAAAAACTGAAAAGTGCAAAAAAACTTTAATTTCGGAAGTCGGTGTTAAATAACGAAGAGAAAAAACTATTATAGAAACACCGACTTCCGAAATTAAAGTTTTTTTGCACTTTTCAGTTTTTTTTTTACTTTGAAGTCGGTTGTATTTTTTTTGTAAAAAGTTTTTTAGCTAGTAGTTTTTGCCTTTAGTGTATATATAGTTTTAATTAGTTAAGTGTTTTTATTAAATTATACAGCTCATTTAAAAAACACCCTTAATTGGTCGGTACTGTTGGCCGCATTTACACAGTTCACGTGTGCCTTACAAGGAATCAAAAAAATAGATTTCAAGTTAGAAATATTGTTCTACAGTTTTAGTGAGTAAAAGTATAGCACGCCCTTCTGCTCCATTCTAGAGTGGGAGATGTCATTGGATGATTTCTCACCTAAAAAAAAAGGTAAGTCCGGTTAAGCAGATGAAAAACCGCGAGCAGCCACTCATAAAAAAAATGTTGTTCTAGAATTGCATTTTAAAGACTAATCGGCAGATCTAAAGAAGGGTGGACAGATTTTGTGAATGGTACAAGGAGCTAGGAAGGACACGAACACTGACATGATGACATGAACGCTGACAGAGACATTTATAAGAAAAAAATGTATTAGGCTGAACCCAAGTAAATTGGGATAACGGCAGGACGGTGATTATTACTCCGATAACTTGCGTAGTGGGTTGTTGGGGTTTTTTTATTATTGTCACTATAAGGGTCATCGCGGAATCAAAAAATGATGAATCCGCATAGGGTCCTTCGTTGCTTTGAATACGTATCATTGTGATACGACCCATATAAAATAAGATTCGCTGGACAACACTAAAACCTATATATAACGACTTAGAGTCCTTTTGATGAAAAAAAGCTACATTCAGACGCCATGAAAATTTAAGGGATTCCACGTTTAATGTCAATGAATGACAAGCTAACTAATTTGATTTAGGTGAGTGGAGGAATCTAGAATCTGCCAACCCTGACAAACATCGGATTATGTTTAAAAAAACTTAAAATTATTTTTTAAGTAATTGCTTTTGAATTGAAAAAAGCTGACGTCTGACTTAAATTCAATTCTAAACGAAGAGCCACAATATAAAATTAAAGTACCTATAAAGTTTAAAAATTTAACAACCACTTATCGTCGCTTAATAGATTTTTAAAGAGTTCATAATGAAAAACGAAGATCAAAAGTTTATTAAATTGCGTAGTAAAAGTACTGAGTGGTTCTCTTGAGGAAAATTGTACTTTTAAGGAATAATAAATCCAAACTACTTATATTATATCTGACTAGCTTCTGCCAGTGGTTTCACCTGCGTAAAAATAGGTTTCTCGATATAAACTTTGGATCCCTATTTGATCCCTTTAAGGGTTGAAGTTCAAAATGTCCTTTCTTACTCTTTGTATACATCATAAAAGCAACTACTGTGCAAAATTGCAACGTTCTAGGTCCAAGGATTTGGACTGGATGTTCATGAGTCAATGCATAGCATATCATAGTCGGCCTTATAATGTTCCCACTGTTGGGACTCAGGCCTCCTCTCTAGGAGAGGGAATGGGCCATAATCCACCACGCGGGCCCAGTGCGGGTTGGTGGATGTCACATGTCTTCGAATTTTTGGTTCTAGGACATGCAGGTTTCCTCACGATATTTTCCTTCACCGTTTTGAGAGCAGTGGTGATGAAATAAATTACACAAAGTAATGCGCCTGGCTGGGTTTGAACCCGCGACCTACAACTCGTAAGTCGGGGCCGTTACCACTCGGCCACCACTGCTCTCTCTCATAGTCAATGAGTGAGCCAGAACCTTTATTTTTATATATATAGATTCTGGCTATCGTTTATTCGACCAGTTCTTCGCGCTAACGAACATTTTTTTTTTTAAATTTTATTCCACAACTATCACACAATGCCGTCTAGTCCTAACCTAAGCAGAGCTTGTGTTATGAGTACTAGACAACTGATAAACTCTTTATATTAGATATAGATACTTATATATTTCTAAATACATACATATTATAGATAAATTACACCCAGACACAGAACAAATGTTCGTGCTCATCACTCAAACATTTGTCCTGGGTGGGAATCGAACCCACGACCTCCGGCACAGCAGTCAGGGCCACTAACCACTAGACCAACAGGCCTGTCAGTATTTAAACATTCAGGCGATCGTATTTCGAGCAATTTCGCACTTCCATCCGTTCTTCGGGCAAGAGAACATTTGGGTGAACTGTCTTCGGGCAATCGTATGTTCCAGCCACAGTTCTTTGGGCACACGTTCTTAGGACTAGTAAACTTCGGGCAATTGTGACGCACTCAAAGGAATAAGATACTTAAGCCATTATCTTCTAAGAACAGTAGAGTCGGATCTAAACCAATTTAAGACTACTTTGGACAATAGTTCTTTGCAGATACTTTAATCAGTTGCAGTTTATCTGTACAACTGTTTTATACCTCTGAAATTGTTTTCTACATCTGGAGGTAGGTAGTAAACATTTTCAGACATAAAACTTTAAATCTTGTAATTAAGCTGGGAATTACGAATTTCGGAGAGCTCAGGTAAGATTTAAATAATTTATTTGATGTGCAGACATAAAGTTTTAATATATTTTTTAATTGGAACTAGTGCGTAGAACCTAGGTAGCCTCAAGGAGATGTCAGCAATCCGTAGGGGCCCAGCAGGGTCGAAGCCTACTGGGAACAAGGGTCTGTTTCTGAAAGGAAGACTCGGCCCTGGTGTGAAAGGCAACAGGAGTGGGTTTTTGGTCAGTAAGTTTGACACTCCCTCACGATCCACCCAAGAGCGTGAGATATCATTGGATGATTTTCCCACCAAAAAAAAAATACCTAAGTACTCAGTCACATATAAGTTTGTATAGTTTTCTTCAGAAAATCTTAACTAACTGGTACTCTCATATTGTAAGTTCTATTTAAGGAAACTCTAAGGTTAAAGATGTTAATTTTATTAAGTTACAGGCACGATTGACGATTATTGACGGTACGGTTAGCGCAGTGGTTAAGCGATTGACTGCTACGCTGCGTGTTGCGGGATCGATCCCCGAGCTGATCAAATTATTTGTATGGCCTACAGATAGTTGTTCCGGGTCTGGGTGTCTTGTGTATGTGAGTGTATATGTTTATGAACGTATCCACGATACAGCTGATTTCTAGAATAAGGACAACTTTTTGTTTTTTTTTTTGACAGTGTAAACGTTTTTGAAAGAAGCCAAGTCGAACTCTCGTTAAGGGGATGCAACTCGACATACATTTTCACTGTTTTTCATACAACCGTTCTTATGCGATTATGACGTTATTACAAATTTTTCATTAGATATTTTGGAAACACAGTATTTTGTGGATAATATCTAGGCTTCTTTTTATTGAAATCAATTTATAAATTTGTGTAAAACTAATCCAGTAAAGGCCTCTGAAAATCTGCTATTTTGCATGAACTATGACACTTCATAATTTACTCAAAAATTAAAACGTCAAAAAAGTATAACATTAGAAGCTTTGCAAATTTAATCAAAATTCTGAATGACGAAAATGTTTTTCAAAAACTTTTAATGGTTTAAAAAAAAACGTATTTCCTGGAACAAGTTTTGCTTTTTTTGATGCCAACAGAGTTTTCAGGCATTATCTCTCTTTTTTTGCATTGCCTCTTCATCAAACATCGCGTTAGATTGCGTTAGATGAAACAACAAGCTTTTAAGCCATGTTCGATGTTGACGATAGGCGAGTGGAAAAGGACCCTCTTAAGTAGAGGAAATGACTTACAATACAGATGTTAGGAGATTCATTCGTTTTTAAGTATTTTTTTTACATGAGAAAGCAAAGCCTAGTGATGTAAGTTACTTATCATATATAAAAAAGTATGTTTTCGTCTTCATCTCCTCGACTAAATATTCCGTAAACTTCTTGAAGCTCGCACAGAATTCCGCATCCGGACTTCCGTAGTAACACAAAGCCGGAAGTGTGAAGTGTAAGTTCTTCGCCTAATTAACGACTGGGTGTTACAAGAGTACTTCAATAGCTTCGCAAATTCTACAGATTATGACAGGCGCTTCTGAAATTTACTGTCGTCGTTATTATGTTGGTAGCATTGGTAGTTATTTCTTAGTATTTTTTTTTCATCGGACCACTAAACGTACGGCGTTGCGCCACCGGTACATGGTGGACATTCCATCCGCTCGTACAAGTGTTTTGGGAACACATTTATTGCAAGTAAATCTAAGAAGTGGAACTCACTACCGGTGTCTGTGTTTCCTGATAGCTACAACCTAGGGGTCTTTCATCAAAAACTCAAATCATCGCTTACCATCAGGTGATATAGTGGTCAAACTCGAGCCTATCAATAATAAATAAATAAAAAATTATGATGCACATTATTCTTACAGCCAGTAAAACGCACTGCTGGGTTTCTCTATTAATCATATTTTCTGTTCCATTCCTTTTTTTATTCGGTCGAAAGTCTCAAATTGGTAAAACATTTTTCATATACATTTATAAAAATCAGAAATTTTATTATTATAAAGCATTTTTTGCTGAGTATCCGCTTACTGAATTTTCCTGTTTCTTTTTTGTTTGTTTTTTGGCAGTTTGGTCGACTTATTAATTAAAAACCTCAAATCATGCTTGGAACTTTATCATAATAATAAGAAACAAATGACGACGTCAATAATGCGAGAAGTGGTCAACATTTCGAGCCTTTTCATGAAGAACATCATAAAAGATAGTTAGCAATTGAAAATTATTTATGTCAATCAAAACATAAACGAACGCGTCATGGAGCCGGCCTCGACATATTGTTGCCGAACTTCGCGTCAGCAGTTTCGTCGCCGGCGCTTACGTCGTTTGCTGAGGTTTCAGAGTGCCCCACTCATGCACTTCAGCGGCAGCGCCGCACGAGCCCTTCGCCCCGTTCCACTGCCTGTTCCTGCAGCCCCAGCGAATCCAATCCGTAGGGATTTCGCTAGCGTCACCACGAGCGCCCCTGGCGCTCTTCATCCGAAACCTGTGCCTGGCAAGCCAAAGAACAAGGTCGAGAATAGTGATGGCTTCGTTATGGTGCAAAGGAGGAAGCATCGAACGCAAACCAACAAGAATCGCTGCGGCATAGCACCTGCTACTCCTAGCGTGAGTCTGCGTGCTGCTCAGCCGAACACTCCCGTGTACATTTCCCGAAATTCGAAATTCTTCGTCACTCATATCGCAAAACAACGACAGTTTCGCTAACAAGATTCTTAGTAAATCAATACCAAATTGGTAGCACTGAGCGGGATGGTACGGACAGAATTCCACTTTATGTCGTCTATAACTTGTGGGGTATCGAAACAACACCTGGGCTCTGGCATACATCATAATAACGTTATAGTTATGTGCGAAGGTATATGGCATCGTGTGTTTTCGTACGTTATGTTTGGAAGCAGGTATTATTTAAGAGGTACCTACTATGTAGAATTATCTTAGGAAATCGAGCCTTATGAAAAGAACACCGTAACCGACAGTTTTCGTTTTTTGCTATAATATCAAAATTTCATCATCGTCATTTTTAATTTAATTTATGATAATATCGTTCTAAAAATGTTTCTTTTAAAACTTGTGATTTATACATTGGTATATGCTATAGTGCCTGATCTAAAATACCAGTATTTATTATGATAATACTCGCTGATGCGGTGAACTTCGTACCGCCTAACTGTCAATGAATGTAGTGATTACTTTTTATCAAAACTTATTGAATCAAACTTTCGCCTA
The DNA here is from genome assembly GCA_905147345.3 of Mythimna impura. Taxonomy (NCBI): domain Eukaryota; kingdom Metazoa; phylum Arthropoda; class Insecta; order Lepidoptera; family Noctuidae; genus Mythimna; species Mythimna impura. The sequence goes on along the minus strand of LR990356.1, from coordinate 11,944,046 downwards.
TATAATATTAAGTATAATAAATTGAAAATCTCTGTTAATACTGTCAGTTAAACCTGGCGCTTGAAAAAATTAGCTACTTCAATATTTACAAATCAGACTTAATACCGTCTATTATAAAATAAGTGACCGTCTGTATGTTTGTTAATCAATCACGCCTCCACGACTGCACGAATTTTAATAACTCAGAATAGGAATGGACAATCTCCTGATTTTGAAACAATAATCCGATATCCCACGATACAAACAAAAATACATTACACGCCGGTGAAAGAAGAAATTCAAAAAATAATTTTACGTAGTATGTGTTTGAAACAACCCAAAATAATAAAAAATATATTAAAATCGACACCGGCGGACTACTATTTTTTATATTTTTAAATGTTTTTTTTTATATGTGTTGAAATATTTAAAAATGTACAAAATATGTTAGTATAAAAAATAAATAAAGAAAAAAGAATACTAAAAAATTAGGGTTAATGACCTTGTGAAATTTTACCGTATTTGTCAAACAAAAAAAAATGTAAATAACCGGGATTGATAAAACAAACAAATAAACATACTCAAGGCATTAACTTTACAGGTAAGTACTCGTACATCAAAGACTAGTGCCAACAAACGAAAAATCTTTGGTATTTTCTTCGTATTGTTTGAGGAAATTATTCAAAGGCAACTTGGATTATTTAGAAATTGTGAGTTGCTATTGGCAACGGATCTACTGTCAAGGGCTTAGTAAGTCCGACTTTTTGTATTTTTTTTTTATAATAATCGCTCTAGTGTAATTATTTTATTGAGTGTCTTTAGCGTAAGTTACTGAAGAAAATAATAATAATAAGTTTAATTCATCGACTTATATTCTCAGTGGTTGATGGTTTCAATATATTCAAGCAGTAAGTGTAAGTTAAAGGAATCTTATTACCTTGTATTAAACTATTTATTTTTAGCTTTTGCTCGCAGCTTCGCCCGCATACATAAAATATAGCCTATATCACTCAGAAATAAAACAGCTTTCAATTGGTTAAAATTTTTTAATAATCGGACCAGCTTTCAGAGATTAGCTCCTACAAACAAATAAACAAACTTTACTTTTTTATAATATTAGTGTAGATATACTTTATTATACATTCAACACGATACATAAGAATTTAAAATTATATCTAAAACACTTACAACGGGCGGCCTTATCGCATTCGGTGATCTCTTCCAGGTAAATGACATGGTTTACTTTCTAAGTATAAGAAATTAAAAACTATGTTAGTTTAAAATAAATTAAGTGGCCTACTGACAGCTATCTATCGCTCTAGAAATACGTACGTACTAATAAACTCAGTTTCTCTATCCGGCCGTCCAGTAAGAACCAAGTCGGACTCTACGACGCGTTTTATTCCACACGTGCCTCAAAGACACGTCAACAAATGGATATTGGACAAGGCCCAGTAGGACCCATGCCTGCAACGGCTGCGGGTATGATCAAAAGAGTTACCATGGTCCTGGAATGGAAAGGGCAACTGAAGAAACACACAATGGGTAGCACGCCGTCCGGTTGTCCGGTAACCGTCGAGACCGAGCCCAAGTCGTCGACGTCACGTAGTGTTCCACGCGCGTCTCAAGGAGATGCAGGGTTGCTACTGGGGTCATGGGTTAAGTGAAAATGAACACCATGGCCCTAGAGCGCTAGGCAAAGAAGGAACAAATGAGTGGGTTTTAGTCAGTAAAAGTCTGTCAGTCGCTCGCGCAATTGGAAAAGATCTTTGATGATTTCCCACCACAAAAAAAGTCGGGTTAGCTATTTTTTCCGACCAAATAAAGGTTCATCCACAATGTTTATCTCATAACAAATTGAATAAACCACCTTATCGCAAAAACGTTGTCACACTAAAGCTAGCAAATATTGAATTATTCCTTATTTTTTGGTTCACTGATTCCAACGAAGGGAGCCACCAAACATTTCTGACAGACCGATATGAAGACATGACTCGAGGATCTTTCCCTAATAAGGATTGAGCGTAAAAATATATTACCCATCAAGCGAAAATTTTCTTAAGTTTACGACTCATTTTCATGAGAGTAGACGCTTGGCGGGGATCCAATTACTGGATTTGCGGCGCGGAGTGATTTTTTTTATTTGGTTTAGCCACGTGTTTTTAGTCTAAAAGGACTATAAAGATGAAATACTGGATGGTTGGACACGAAACAACACGAATGCTTAACTGCGTGGAATTAAACTTACTGGACATTCCGTTTTTTTACGGGCTTTCAAAGTTTTAGCAGTTCGGTGGCATAGATTGCGTTATTAATTGTGTACGTATACTTAGCTGTTTCTCGTTTTAAAAATTTTAGTTTAATTTTTATTTTATTTTTTATGTGTGTTACCCAGAACTCCGTCGTTTATGGAACGATTTGCAATTTTTATATGCTTCCAGATTGGTCCCATTTTTTTCAAAATGCAGTTCTGATGATACATCCATGAGGAATCGAAGGATCTCCTCAAATACAGGCAACCATATAGTAATTTTGGTATTTTCATCGAGAACGCATTTACAGTCAAAAAGTAACATTTGATAAAGTGGAACTGATGTAGAAGACTAGAAATGGCCAACGTAACTTCATACTCACATAGATATCACAATGAAGATAGATAAGTGAGTATGACAATACAAATAAATAAATGGTTCTGAATAGTTATGTTGAAAATGGTATCATCATAGTGACCTGAAGATGATGATGGAGCCGGAAGGTAGGCACTGGAACTCTGTAATTAATCAATGTATCCTAGCTGTGTTTGAGCTTATTAGAATTGTCATAGGATGCACTTTGGCTATAAGGTACTATCGAAATGATCAGACAATGGAGCTGGAAGGTGGAAGGTAGATACGGGAACTTCATAATAAAACAATTTGTCCTAGAAGTGTTTGGGTTAATTGGAATTGTCATGAGAAATTGGCACTCTGGCTATAAGTGGATTGCAACTAAAAAGTGCGAAATCAAAAACTTTTTAAAAATAAAAATTTAGAAATTAAAGTTATTTTGATCCTTTTATAGTATTTCTTTTTAGCGAAGTCGGTTATTTTATTTGTAAAAAGTTTTTTATTTATGACTGTATTCCAAACTTAATAATTATCTTTTAGAGTTGCCTCTTCCCATGGGATACCCAAATCAATTTCCAGTTATAGGTATACCTTTTCCATCATTGCAAAGTAGGCTTAATCCTTACGAACAACACTAATATCTAAATAGAATCAAATTGGATTCGATTAATAATTGTCAAAATAATATTAATCCGCTACAAGCAAGTGTCAAAATGATAGATTGGTATTAATTCAAAACCGAATTATTAGAAATCAATTACATTCGTAATTATGAATTAGTGGTGTCCCAACGATGTAATTGCACATCTAGTAAGCGATACATCTTGTTGACAACAAAAGGCAATCGAAATCATCCCAAGAGAGCCATTTTATCTTAAGTTGGAACAAAAATAGCTTGAAAGGCGACAGTTTGTTTAATAGCATAGCTTATGTAACAGCTTGCGATGCTGTGAGGGGAAGCAGTTGCTAACGTTTGTACCGCAAATTGCAAATCGACTTACTTAATGTTCACTTGAATAAAAGATGGCAGTGACCTTTTTGTCTTTATCATTTTTTGTTGTACGTAAGTATATTTTTTAGTAGCTTCTGCCCGTGTCTAGAAAAGTATTTTATCTTATAGAAGCGTTATTTAATAGAATAAAAAGTATGTTATGTTTTAAAATTAAATAGTAAAATTTTAACATATTATTTTGTGAGTATTACGCGATTATAATTAGGATTCTTTCATATTTATATTCTCCTCTTCATTTTTAATGTTATTTCTTTCGAATAAATATTTCAAGAATGGTCCCGAAATGCACACAACGTGCGGCAATATGACGGTCGGTTGGTACAGGTTTAGGGGTATATGGAACAGAGAGTAAAGCCCCACATACCTCCGTTGAAAAGGGAGGATCCTCCAACCAGACGGGTGTTATGTCTGGTGGGCTACTGCCCGATAGATGATTTCGGACTGTTCTATATGTTCCAATCGCGCGGAGAACTTTGATTGCGCGATGCAGGATTAGTTCTTATGTGACGCCATAGATGTCGCTACATCACTCCCCTCCGGAGATTGGAGATCGATGGTTCTTGATGCTTCTTGATGCGTGCCAGGCCAGTGGTAGGTTGGTTCCAGTGGGTCGGAACCGAATGCCGCATAGTTCTCGGTGAGTCGGAACTGTCTGCGGTGATGCCCCAGTGAGTCGGGGTGCTGCTGTCCTAGTGAGTCGGGATGATGCCCCAGTGAGTCGGGGTGATGATTTCCCAGTGAGTCGGGATGGTGCTGCAGGCTCCAGTGAGTCGAAGTAGTGCCGCTGGCTCCAGTGAGTCGGAGCGGTGCTTTGCGACGTAGTGGCTTGACTGCTGGCGTCGATCAGGAGAGGTTCTTCGTGGCTCTTCATATGACTGGCCGAAGGTGCAGTGTGATTCGCCAAGGTCGCTGATGAGGCTGAGGGTGATGACCAGGTATGACCAGGTAGGCATGCTGGTGGTCAGGATACCCTTTATAGCCGTGGGTGCTGGCTGTATGGCTCGCTGCTCCAAAGCTTGAGGAAGTGATGATGACGTCACGAAGCAGTAGCTGCACGAAGGCTGCGCTGACGTTCTTTGTCGAGGGTCACCAGTTTGGAGGAATGTGGAACAGAGAGTAAAGCCCCACATACCTCCGTTGAAAAGGGAGGATCCTCCAACCAGACGGGTGTCATGTCTGGTGGGCTACTGCCCGACAGATGATTTCGGGCTGTTCTATATGTTCCAATCGCGCGGAGAACTTTGATTGCGCGATGCAGGATTAGTTCTTATGTGACGCTATAGATGTCGCTACACAGGAAATTACTTTATATCGATCAATAAAAGAAAATTAATAATTTCATGTTTGCAGATTTTACTGAATCGATCAAAGTGTGGAGGGAATTTAACCCGCTTGTTTTGAGTCAGATTGAATAAGAGGAATTCAGTATTAAAGCTTATTTAATTGGCTATTTTGTATCGGTAGTTTCTCGGTTAAGGATTTTCGAGATTTTCCGCTCTGTGCAGTTATTATACAATTAGACTGGCCTGTTGGTCTAGTGGTCAGCAGCCCTGACTGCTACGCCGGAGATCATGGGTTCGATTCCCACCCAGGACAAATGTTAGCGTGATGAGTACGGTCATTTGTTCTGTGTCTGGGTGTAATTTATCAAAATAATAAATAATAATAAATATGTATATAAAAATAAATAAATGCAATAATAATACTTAATATGAAAAAAATAATAATACAAAGTTACTCAAAAAATATGTTACGACTGTGCATAGGAGGTATCAAAATATATTATAGTCTAGCCTAGGCTAAACTGTAAATCTAGGCCTTCTTATTTTACGTTCTACCTTTACAGTTTTTAATGGAAATCTATTTAATATTCTAGCTCTTTTGAAGTGTGTCCTGTTACTGACAAGTAGTTAGAACTTTTTAGAAAGGGTACATAATAAAGCCTTGAAATATTCTTAACACGCTGTGTCGCAAGCTAACAAGAATATTCTCTAAAATTCTCAGAGAAACTTTAATAATGTTAGACTCAGTTCGCAAACTGTTTATCATAGAAATAGTACTGTCAATCACTTTATCCAGGAGTTGATAGTTGGTGTTATCTTGACGAAATGGTTCTGTGTGACTTTGAGAGGAGATATGAATTTTAATTAAAACTTCTTGTTTCTTCAAACTTAATATTTACTTTTTAAAATTTAGAATTGTTTTATAAAGTAAATACGTAAACAAGTTTATCAAAAAATCTATTGAAAATATTATGGAAAAAATAAAGAAAAATTATTATTAAAATTATTACCCAGATTACAGGCAGTCAATAGTTGGTTCTTTTTTTATTTTTGAGGTAATCATCCATTGACTTCTCCTGCTCTAGAGTGCAACGTGAGGGTATATCAGACTTTTACTGACTAAAACCCACCTGTATCCTTCAATTACAAAGCAGAATAATTGACTCTAGAGTTCTGTTTTCTGCAAGCCTTTGATTCAGTGACTCACCCACGTTCTTTTATTATTTTTGAAGTGTGAAATCATCCAATGACTTCTCCTGCTCAAAGGTGGAACGCGACGGCGTATTAGACTTTTACTGACTAATACCCACCTGTGTCCTTCAATTGCAAAGCAGAAAGATTGGTTCTGGAGTTCTCTTTTCTGCAAGCCCTTTATTCAGTGACTCATTTACGTTCCTTTATTATTTTTGAGGTGAGAAATCATGCAATGACATGTCTCGCTCAACTAAATTACATTATTTTATTTGATTTCATCGTGCGATAAAACCGGTGGCGTGATCGAAATCGTGTGTCCTATTTTGGAGCGATGCGATCAAACTCGATGCGATAAATAGCATTATAGTAATGTCGTGTGTATGTAGGCACCTTTATATTATTAGTTCATATACGTGTCTTACAGTATAAAACATGTAACATTATTTTAATAAAGTCAGTATTTACTCATCATTCTCCTTGGTATCATTTCGCTCCAATTCCCAACATCACAATAAACTAGGCATAGATACCTCAGTCGGTAATATGCTCCACTTGCAAAACACAACACTTGCCGGATCGGCACCAAATTTTAAATGTGTGTCTTACTCTTAACATTTAAAATTTGGTGCTGATACGGTTAGTTTGAACTGTTTGAAGCAAGCAAGTTGAAATTGCGTTGTATAGTTGTAATTTAAATGCGTGTCTTTGTTTTGCAAGTGGGGACATTACCGACTGGGGCACATATGCCTTGTTCACCCTACAAAAAGAACGTGGACCACAAAATTTACTCTATAAAAACAGAAAAGCGCAGTGAATTTCACAATCAGTATTTCGACGTACGCAAAAAAGAAGATTTTCCCTAGCCCCTCTTCTCCACTTGGTCACGCGAGAGCCATTAGGACATTCGATACTGATCAGTATTTTAGATCGGCAATCGTCCGATCAATACAATGCATCGATGGTCGCACGACGAAAACTAGACAATTTTATTGTATCGCATGATCGCGCGACATTCAGTAGAACACAGTATGTTTGAACACATGGCCGCGATAGGACGGTGCCTAGATATTTCCGAGAGACAAGACAGTCATTAATTTTATTCAACCAGCCAATAAAAATAATTTTTCACAAAAGCAAAATAAAACAACCTTTTTTAAAAACAAATGCAAAAATGTTTTCCTAGTCCATACGGAACGTTTCAATTAATTTTCAGTTACTGGGCCAGTAGACCAGTTATACTGCTGTATATAAATATGTATGTGTATACGTAGTGATATAACATTTATGCAACAGGTGAGCTTTGGAGTATTTAATTGTTCAGTCAGGTTTAGTTAGGAAACCAAGCCTATGAAATTCATAAAGCAATGTTCAAACTACCAGTAGATTAAAAAAAAACACAGGGTAGGCTAACGTAGAAGTTCATGATCAAACCATTGAATTATAAATAATTGCTTAGAATATAAGTATGAAAATAATGCTTATTCGGGTTTCTGATTAACTGTTAAACTTAGCATAGCACAGCATAGCATAGTCGGCCTTATAATGTTCCCACTGTTGGGACTCAGGCCCTCTAGGAGAGGGAATAGGCCATAATCCACCACGCGGGCCCAGTACGGGTTGGTGAATGTCACATGTCTTCGAATTTTTAGTTTTAGGACATGCCGGTTTCATCACGATGTTTTCCTTCACCGTTTTGAGAGCAGTAGTGATGAAATAATCACATAAAGTAACGCGCCTGGCTGGGTTTGAACTCACAACCTACAACTCGTAAGTCGGGGCCGTTACCACTCGGCCACCACTGCTCTCAAACTGCATTAACTGTGAAACTTGGAAAAATAAATTAAATTAATAATGAGATGATAACGATAATTGTAATTGATATAATAATCTATTTTAAAATATCTTTATAATATAATAATGCATTCTATTATAACTAAGTAGTAGATAGTAATATAAATACATATGTTGTGGTGCCCTAGCAGGGTTCATGTTCGAAACTTATATATGTCACAAGACTTTGTAAACGACATGAATGCAATAAATAAATAAATATTCATGTTACATTTACATAGAAAATCTTAATAACTGACTCGCCTATGTATTATGTATGTGACTTACCTATGTAAATAGTTCGATACCCGAATGGAGTCTCGAAGATTTTTCCGAATTTAAAAAAAAAAATTGTGACGTAACAACAAATGTACAGTTTTCAGATTTATTCCTGTACTTGTGCTATAAGTATGCATAATTGCTTTATGCCAAATTTTAGGATTCTGGGTCACGGGAAGTACCCAGTATGAATTTTGATTTCCTCGAGAGTGTCGAAATGTACGTTTTTTGCGACATAAATGGCCGTATCTTTTTTTTTCGTTAACTTAGAAGTCTGATTTTTAACAGCTTCAAGGAACCGCAGACCGGAGTATATGGTTTTAATTTCAACTCGATGCCTCCACGTGTTCTCGAGATAAAGGGTCTTGACAGACAGACAGACAGACAGACAGGCAGACAGACAGACAGACAGACGGACAAAAAGGAAAAAACGGAACCCTTATAGGATATTTAAGGGTTCCGTTTTTCCTTTTGAGGTACGGAACCCTAAAATGCAGAAATAAGAAAAATATGAAGAAATTTTAAATGAAATGAATTAGTATGTGAATATGGATGGTTTCATCGATGGCGCTGGCGGCAAGTAATAAAGTACTTACAGATAGTGAACATCTGAATCCGACGGTCCCAACGGTAAAGTTTACTATCTGATCGCAGTAAAACTTATTCCTGGATGTTTAACACTCCGAACATGCGAATGCACGAATACTTTCCGGCATACGGCATATTGGAAGTTCAACTCGAATCCCGAAAGCAAATACCGAGTGCCTACAAAAACTTCGACTAACTTATTGCGGATATCAAATTGCATGGAGTCGCAGTCATAATATAATAACTTCTTTTTTTTTTTGTTTTACTTATTTGGTACACGATGACTAGTCTACACTGTCCTCTTGTACCTTGGTATCCTAACAATGTAAATATATTTTTTTAAAGAATTTCGATTACGTTTGTTGTCGGTTCTTCTACATAGGAAACGACCAATTGAAATCGCACTAACTTCTAATGTTTTATAAGTGCTCTTGTAGACTATTTGTGAAATTAAATATTTTGAAATGCTTATGTACATTTTTTATGTTAGATGGTTGCTTTAGATAAAAACGACAAAAAAAAAAGAGTAAAGTAGTTTGGCCAAAGAGTATTTTTATTTCAATACATACTGCATATGTCATGTTCAACAGTGTAAAAGTTACATACAAGCGACATTTGGATATATCAAAGCTTTTAATTGTTTGAAAACTTAATTTATTCCCAAAAACACACACAATGCGGTAGCGGTACCCGACTTGAAAAAAAAGGCTGTGTTTATAATGTTAACAGTAAACTTTACTATATTCATAATATTTTAATACTAGGTACAAAAATAACTTTGCAACTTTTGAAAACAAAAACACTATTTAAATACGAACAATTATTATTGTGTCCAGTAATAACGATCCACTCCGTTCTCTGTTCCAAACAAGGGATTATTTTCCCGCCTAAAGGGAAAAAGAGTGCGAAAACTTTAATTAAACAAGTTTGGTGAGAATTGAGCTCGGGACTTTTGTAAACGGATAATCGAAGTCGTTGAATACACCTGAGAGTATATTCGGACTCTAAAAGGGGGTTGACATACCGACAATACTATTGCGCGGAGGAAGGTGTGATCTTGACACCGAGAATCGCTTTCTCCCAGTTACTACAAATTCTTGATAGAATTTTTATGAAATTTTAGAGAACGAGAGATGTTTTCCATTTTGAACTTATGTCAGAACTTTTCGAATGTAGAACGGATTACATTGTGGATCGGTTTGTCGATATCATTTTTCGTATCAGAAATGCTACAGATGTAACTTAAAGTTTATTATAATCTGATTCAAATGGTTTTTATGGTAACTGTAGCTACATATATAATAAATGACGATTTAAGCTTGAAGCATTATAGGGTAATTAATTATTCAGTTCTAACATTAATCATTGGCTACTAAGCTTTTAAGCTAGCAATTGAAGCAAAAGCTAACGAAGAATTGATTACAAATAAAATCAAAGAAACAACACCAATTTCGTTTGCTACGTACGATTTACCCTTTATTGTTAACTAAAAGAACTTTAACAAAACATTGAATGGCTAGCTAAAAAGCATTTTAAAGCAGAAACCGAGTGAAGTAGCAAGTGCACTTAAAAATGAAAGAAGTGTTTATAAAAGTGTTGCGACAAGAGAGACTTCTCATATGTTGTACTCAAAACATTATAGTTCTCGTGTTGAATGAGCTCTAACGATATAAGAGTCGTGAACGGGTGTAGGGTTTCAAGCTTCAGGGTTTTCGACTTGGGTTCAGAATTCCTGACATTTGGTTTCAGATTTTCTGACATATGAAACTTTGTAGTTTCGATATTCGGAAGTTTGACCAGGCACAAGTACAACATATAGGGAACGCTTCATTTTGTAATAATAATATTCGATTTGTCTTTGTTTTGATCACTAGCATATTTAATTTTTTAAATAATTTTATGATTATAATAATGAAATTTAGGACCATATTTTCAATATTACTCATCGGTATAATGTGCGTAGATATATTCCTACAATACCTATTTAACCTGATACTAAAACATTCTAGTCTTTGGCTTTCTAGGTTCCAGAAAGCATTTTCACGGCTATTTCTTAATAAGTACATACTCAAATCAGAAGACTTATTACATCACATTCGGGTGCTTCCACAAAACCAGCTCAGTCAAAAGGTCTTTACTGATATATACATATATAGATATGCAGGCAATTTCGAGATGTAGTGTGGTGGCTGAATCACTATCGCACGTGACTCGAATACCAAAATGGCCAAATTATTTGCTTGTCACATACAACTGTTATCGTAACCGGATTCTCTCAATTATTCTTGAAGCTGACGATGACAGGTTTCTGATTATTGTAGATTATCGTTTATGCTAGTTAATGTAACTAGTCTGTTATTGAAGTAATCACTAAATGATCGTTCTTTGTTTTGTTTTTCAATTGTTTCGTTATTTGTTTGCTCAATCTTTTGTTCATCGTCGTCATTATCATCTCTTCTCAACCCAATATATGTAGGGTGGGTTTGCGCAACATGTCTCTCAGAGCAGTGATGAAACGGCTGCGACTTACGAACTGTGCGTCTTGGTTGTAAACCCAAGTGGGCGCTTTACTTTATGTAGGTAATTTATTTCATAATCACTGTTGTCAAAATTATGAAAGAAAGTATCGAGAGGAAAACGGCGTATCCTAGGACCAAAAATTCTTAGATGTGTAACATTCCCCAACCTGCACGGCCCACATGATGGATTACGACCAGTTTCCTTTTCGTCAAGAGGAGGCTTGAGTCCCAGCAGTGAGAACACTATAAGGCTGGTTATGCGTTGTTTAGTAATGCAACACGTCGACTTTTTCCATACTTCTGTTCGTCGTCTCAGTAGTCACCACCGTTCTAGACATTCTTCACAGATCCCATCCACCGTTCTATCTTTTGTTCCTTTGTCAAATTCGCTGTCTTTATTATGACATAATTATGTGCCTACAACTCCTATGCCCGTTGCAATTTCCTATCAACAAAAATAACGAACTTTCATTCCTCATTAATTTTTAAAGTTTTTGCTTAGTTATTCTCATCGACAAAAAGATAGGTTTTTTTAAGGTGGGAAATCATCCAATAACATCTCCTGCCCTTCCATGTCAGACTTTTACTGACAAAAACCCACTCCTGTTCCTTCTTTGCCCTCGTTCCAGGGCCCCGGGGTTCTCTTTCGCATCACCCATAGCCCCAGTAGGCTGGCCCCCTAAGGTTGCTGACATCTCCTTAAGACGCGCGTGGAAAACTATGCGTCGTCGAAGACTTAGGCTTGGTCCGGACGGTTACCGGACGGTCGGACGGCGAGCTACCCATTGCTCACCGTCCACAAGCCCACGCCTATGATGGAAAAAGATACCTAAGTGTTAGGTCTCATATACTAAGAATTAATTGTCAATTTTTCTAAGGAGCACTTAATCTATATTATATGTAGATGTAGCACCATCAACGTACAATACATAAGTGAATATAAAAACAAACTGTTAGTGATTAGTTTTAATAGAGCTATCAATTGAATATTAAACCTGATTTTCAATAACTAGCGCTAATAAGTACTTACATAATTTAACACGTGATCAAGTATGTAGGTTTTAACAAACCGATATCAAATATACATTAGTCTCTTTAACTTAGTATAACATTTATGTGCAAAGGAATCTATGATAAATCATAAAAAATGCCTAGTTTCTCAGTTGTTTTGTCTACTTATGAATATGGAAACTCATGGTAAATTATTTTATAAGCCTAACGATCCCTTTCTTTTAGCGTGACACAACAAATTGCTATATGATACCCAAATATTAATCACGGTTGATTGTAAGCCGACGGTTATCACGGCCGCCCGAATATCCACAACAATAGTGTCCAGCAGTAGTGGTTCAAACAATGTAACGTTGCTCTTACACACATACACAAACAAACAAGGACACACGTGTGTGTGTCGCCCGAAATCGCATGCGCGCAGCATCTGTGCTTCAGCCCCTATCTTCGTTTGCAGTGCGGCCGAAATGGGATAAAACTGCACACGAATTTGGACTTTGTTATAAAGAAGCAGAGTTCGATTTTCAGTGATGGTTGGTGTTACAGTGTGAAGTTCCCAACGCGCGACTGTACGGCAATAAGCTTCCAGGACTCGGGATTTTTTAGATGTCTCCGGAACGCGTGGAGGCTGGGACGTATCGCTTACGGGCGGACTCTTTGTAAATTGTTACGCGGCCCGGTGAGAAACTGTCGTCGACGGCCAGAACAACTCAGTGGTGACAAAAATATCTTAATTACCAAGTGTTTTGTTTTGTGATGGATGGTTGAATTTGTGGAACAAAGTATTGGAGTGTCTCTTTTAAAGGAGTGACTGTAAGTCTATTAACTTTATTTACTTTTGTCGTATATACAGGCTGTTTTATTGTGGATTGTTACTTGTGAAGTTAATGGAAATTTTATTGGCGTTTCGGACGTGACCAGATTAAAATTGGTTGTTGGTTTATACGACACGTTTAATTCGAATGCTTCTGTATTTCTTTAATACAGATACGGAATCCGTAATACATGTTGATTATGGAGACATTAATTTTTAGTATGTAACGTACATTTATATTAAAATTGTACGTTAAAAATGAGTTAACATGCTTTAAATATGTATGATCTAAACCATGCCGGATAATCCGGATGTTAATTTTTTTTTATTGCAAAAACATGAAATTTTGTGTATAAAAAATCTTGACAAACTGTTAACTAGGTGTAAAAAAAAATCTGGACACGTAATTAGGATTATGATTTGTCTTATCTATAAAACACAATATTTAACGACGAAAGATCAAACACGCGATGAAGATTATTTATGAAGACAGGTCAGGTTAATTTTATATTTTTATGACATCGGGATTGGAGGAGAAGTTATAAACGTTATCGTTTAAATTTATTTTTATCGACAATGGGTTATGTTAAACCGAAAATTGATTATAGAAATAGCAATTTTAATGAAAATAGTTTATCTAAAGAAATATTTGCAATTTTCATTCTTTTTCGAAGAGACAACCAGTTGACTGATTCTTTGGGTTAAGGGCATGCAATTCGACATACATTTTCACTGTTTTACATACAGCCGCTTTTACGTGATTATGACGTTATTACACATTTTTTATTAGATATTTTGGAAACACATTATCTTAAGGACATTATCTAGGCTTCTATTGAAATCAATTTGTAAATTTGTGTAAAACTAATCCAGTAAAGACTTCTGAAAATCTGCTATTTTGCATGAACTTCGACAGTTATATGCTCAAAAATTAAAAAAGTCAGAAAAATATTACAATAAAAGCCTTGCAAATTTAATCAAGATTCTAAATGAAAACGATTTTTTTTTAATTTTAAGGGTTTAAAAAAATCACGTATTTCCTGGAACAAGTTTTGTGAAATATTTGAGTAAATCACGGAATTACCGAATGCTAACAGAGTTTTCAGGCGTTATCTATCTTTTTTCGCGTTGCCTCTTCGTCAAACATCGCGTTGGATTGCGTTAGATGAAGTAACAAGCTTTGAAACCATGCTCGAGGTTGACGATAGGCGAGTGAAAAAAGAGCCTCTTAAGCTTAAATTGAAATAAAATACAATAAATCTGGAAAACATTTCACGATTATATTTTCGTCGACTTCTAGCTTATTTCTGGTTCTCTATGGTCAGGTAATATTTTGTTATTTTAGTTGATAGATATATACCGATGGTTCGGCGCTTCCAACCTATGCAATATTTTTAGGTTGAAAAGCTGTCTGTTAAAAGGCTGGTTCCCAACCAATGGTGTGTCAGTTTGCATAACCCTTGTTCAATATTTTCATCTCACTAGAGATGGGGATTTTCTGTGGCTAGCACAGAGGTGTATATATATTCTTGCTATATCTTTCTCTGCACATCTTGCCTCATACACCCACTTTACTGTGTGTTTTTACTTTTATATCCTTGGTTGTGTACTCTAATTGGTATTTTACTAACAAAATGGACGATTTTTTGTGTTTTTTAAATCAAATTATTATTATTATTACCTATATAATGGCATGGAATAGCCCATCTGTGTTATTGGTTTATACTATATTTCCTGATGTTATTTAATATAACATGCTTCCATTTGAATTTAATTAATTTTGCATTGAGTAAATGAATTGTGCAAATGAGCACAAATATATTTAATTGGAATATGGAATACTTTACCTATAGTGACCTATCTTTGCTCTAAAGGTTTTATTGATCTATGGATACATTCATACATTCCATATTTTTTATTTATAGTTTAATGCAATATTTTTTTTGTATCCAATGAACCTTACGAACATTTACTGAGCAATGTAAATTGTCATGTCATAGAATTGTTTTCATGTTTTTCATGAAGTAAACATAGTTTTCAGAACACTGGTGATTGACGTCAAGTTTAGTCTTGAATTCTTTTTCCTTCAATTAAAATTACTGAGATATACATTTATCTTCTTTTTGAAACGAGTTTCATCGACTGTTTCTTCTCCTTTTACATTTTTCAATTTTAACTTGAGTTAAAATTGAAAAATGTAAATATTCGAGTATTCGAGTAATGTGAAATATTCGAGTAAATCACAGAATTACCGAATGCTAACAGAGTTTTCAGGCGTTATCTCTCTTTTTTCGCGTTGCCTCTTCGTCTAACATCGCATTGGATTGCGTTAAAGTCAATGAAACGAGTTTCATTGATTGTTTCTTTTCCTTTTAATTTTTTTTATTATTTTAGCTCAAATTTGCAAGCGTTGTTTCAATTATAAGTCAGAGTAGAAACCATTTGAAACTTGCATTTCTGATTTTGGTGCTCAATTCAACTGCTATCAACAGTGAAGCAAAACTTTGATATATAGGCAGACTAGCTTCTTCCAGCGGCTTCGCCCGCGTAAAAGTAGATTTCTCCATACAAACTTCCAAACCCCGATTTACCTCCTTAGAGGTGGAGTTTCGTAAAATTCTTAGCTGATGTCTACACCCTTTAGGAAACCTACTTGCCAAATTTTAAGTTTGTAGGTGTTATAGTTTCTGAGATTTCGTGATTAATAAGTGAGTGAGTGGTATTTCGATTTTATTTATGTACGAGTAGATATGCATGAGGATAATGTTGAGGAGTGAGATAGTGGAATCAAAACTCAAATTGCGTGTGCTATGGTAAACCATGAACTGTTAAAAGTCCAAAATTAACCATGATTGTAACATTTCGGTAACATTTGTAAATCCTATGCAGTTTGGACTTCTTCACAATCAGGTATTGCTTGTAAGTGGTGTGAGACCGTGGCCCTGGAACACAAAAGGCAAATGAAGGAACACAGGTGGGGTTTAATTCCATAAGAGCCCAGCAAGGCCGAAGCCTACTAGGGCCATGGGTCGACTTCTGAAAGGGAAACTCGTGGTCCTAGAACGCAACGCGCCATTGAAGGAACATAGGTGTGTTTTTAGTCTGTAAAAGTCTGATACGCCCCTCCCATTCCGCCTTGGAGTTGGAGAACTCATTAGATGATTTCTAATCTTTAAAAACTAGGTCGGTTTAAGTCAATAAAATCTGATACTCTCTCTCGCTCTACCCAGTGCGGGAGGTGTTACCAAGGATATACTAGCATTCTTTTATAAAGAGTCAATGAGAGAAAAAAAACAAAGTGAAACTCTACCTCAGATATCTTTTTTTGAGAAAAGACTTGAAGTAAGTGTTCTAAAAATCTTTAATTAACCAATCACTAAAAAAAATCGTAATTCATTTCGACAAAGTAGGAAGTAGAAGGATAATGGGATGAGAAACAAATAATACTTCTAAGCCCCGAATCTAAATATTTAGATTCGCGTTCGATCTCACTCCTCATCAATCATTAGGAATTACGCAACGTTGGTCGCTCTATCTTCAAAGATAAAAATAAAACCAACTGGACTTTTTGGAGATAATTACAAGACGCTATTCTCAAATAATGTTGTAATGGAAGACAAAGTTTATGATCCAGTTATTTCAATAATTTCACTTATATTCTATTGACGTCACAACTTAAAGAATAAGACATTATGATACAAGCGGAAAACGTTTATCGTTGCGATCGAGGTGAGGTGTTATGAAGCCGAGTGCTGCAGTGACAAATTCCCACGTGTATCAAACGACGTTTTTCAATATACTAACGAAGATATAAGCCTGATGCGATAAACGTCATAAATTGTGGCGGTGGCAAGCTCGCTCATTTTTTGTCACTAGTGTGAAAAACAATAAGGATAAAACCAAGTTTTCGTGTAACGGAAAAAATAATTTAGTTGCGGCTTTTTTCTTGATTAAGAATATCTTTAACGATCAATATAGATTGATAGGTAGGATAATGTTACTTATGGAGTTAAAGCTACAATTTAGAAAGTAAGAAACTTAAGGGTACTACACTACGCGATACGTCTTATTTTTTGTTCCAAGTAAGACCGGTCTAACCCTTATTACACTACGCGACATCAACTAAGACTGTCTGAATATCGAGTAGTGTAATAAGCCCTTTAAAAGGAGGATTCTGGTAGGTATAATTATTTAACTTATACCTACCTACGGTTGTAGTATTTTGTTCTGAAAATGCACAGCACTTTGGACAATCTCGCATGAAAGTTAGGAGTGAAATTACAACTTCTTACCATCAATGTAAACTTTCGTTAGCTATGATGTTTTTTGGGATAAAATGACAAGTGATTGGATGTATTTTTTGGAAACTATAAGCAGTTACATGTTATTTTTCTATTCTTTGCTTTTATTTTGTTATCACTAGATTTACTTTGGAATGCGTATATCGAAAAAAATGGCCCATTATTATGCGAAATTTATTACAGTGCCAAACGTGACCTTATCGCAGCGTTCTATATCCAAATCTAAAAAAAAAAAAAGATTTTCAATGCACTTTCTCGGAAACTGGCTGTTATTGTGCTACGATTTGGTTCAACATGCCATGTTTAACACCCGCGTGTTATTTTTTTTTAATTCATCACAACAAGGGCTTTTTTTTCCTATTGTCACTGTCAATCGCGGTGATTATATTTTTATAAAGCAAAGACGCGGATATTTTTAAGGTTTTAATATTTAATGAAAATTTAAAATGTGTTTATGAACAGAATATCATAAATAATGATTATTTACACAATAATTTGTTATTACCAACAAATTAACAATTATCTATGTTCTAAATTCAAAAATATTTGAATTTCTATTTTTAATATTAGGATGTATAACGGTTTGATACCTTTGCTTCTCTTTCAACCTGCAAAGGTCAAGGGGAAAAGCGGAAAAAAGTATATTAAATAATACTAACTAACTTATTCATTTGTGTTATTTGTGAAAACAATTTCGAATTTAAGATATCAAGAGAATTCTTTAGATGTTACGGTTACGCCTCCAGATATTGTGATTGAGGTAATAAATACTTGTGATAGCCTGCAGGCTGCCATCTAAATCAAAACTAAAATGTATGGCAACTTTGGAAAATTTTCTTCAGTACCAATAAAATGAACAAAAATGCATCGTAATTTTCAGAGAAAGTATTTCTTCGTAAGTGTATTGAAAAACGTCGTATGATACTCGTGGAGATTTATCACTGCAGCACTCGGCTCCATAACACCCTCGCCTCTACGGCTCGGGTGTATTTCACCTCGGTTCCACTGACAATATTTCTCCACTTGTATCAAAATGTACTATTTCAACATCTCTAATATTTGTTCTAAATTGATCATTTCATTCTAAAGTAAGAACCTTTTTATGCGAGAAAATTAGCTTAGACCGAGGTCATGGAATGAAAATGAATAAGACATTTTGTCAAGCGCGCGTTGTTTACTGTGATTGGTTGAGTGAATTATCAACAGCCAATTCCAACACCAATCACTTCACTTGTGTTTAATTTGTAATGCATCAGCAATTTCCTTCAGGCACCTTAATAACAGTAAGTAACAGATTTTTTTTGTTTGAAGATCCCATATAATTCAAATGCAACCTCATTGGTTTTTAAAGTAAAAACTGCTCGATTTCATTCGAATTTTGAAATGTCTTTTAAATATATTTTCAAAATTCGATAAAATATTCATTTGTTTTTGAAATTCCGTATTTTTATGGAATTTTCTGGAATTTTAGCATTCGAACCTACTGCGGGAACGTTTGAAAGATATACTGTTGCCCTAGAACGCAAAAGGTAAATGAAAGAACACAGGTGGGTTTTAGTCAGTAAAAGTCTGACACACCCTCTCGCTCCACCCTAAAGAAGGAGAAGTTATTGAATGATTTACTACCTCAAAAAATTAATAGCTTATTTTTTTCCGTTTTCAGTATCAATCCGCCAAAAGACATCTAATTCCGTACATTTTGAGATTTTGATGTTGGTTTCCTTCGAGATGAGATTTCACCTTGAATTTGGACGCTTTTTAATTAAAAGGCCAATAGCGTTCGAATTTCTAAACATCACTATTGGGTGGATTGCCCCTATCAGGGACTTGACGAATGGTATATTCCTTGAGCGAAATTGGTAACCATTCTTAAATCAGTGATACGCTTTCGTGCTTCTTTGACGACGTTACAATTATTATATTTATGATAGTTGTAACCGTAGTGTAACCTAAAAATCAGGTTAATCAGTAAATATTTATCTGTTTGGGATTGAACTGGGAACGACTCGACTCTGATATTTAAGCAAACAAACTCGTCATTACATCAATTTTAATTAACATATTGACAGTGGCACTCATTTTTGTATTATTTCCATTTTTGCGGTACGGGGCGTTTAAGACCTCGTTTGAAAACTATCACTATAACGTTAAGGGGCTTATTAGACCCCGTAACGTTTAAAAACTACAATTTTTTTTTTGTGCAGTAGGTGGTCAATTTGACCCCGTATTTAAGTAAATACACCACGCATTCTGTTTTAACATGCATTTTGGATACCTACTTTTTTTTTCTAAACTAAACCAAATTGAAGTTATAGCTTCCACATGGTAGAGAAGACTATGTTTTTCGTAGCCGCACCGCAAAGAAGACACATACGAGGCATATAAGGCCTCGTTCTGAACGTGTTAAGTAAGTAATTGGTCTGTCTTGCTTTGTAAAATTTAGACAAAGATAATTTATGAGTTTTTGTGTGGCCAAACTCACCCATGGAGGACAAGCTCTCGAGTTAATTAGCTTTTCGATAATTTTGAAAACATTGACGTGATCAGACATTTTTCTAGTCATCATTCTGTTCTCCAATTTAACTACAGAATTTTTTCATTAAACGGTTTAGTGTACACCCCTATTTTTTAATTAGTACAAAAATATGGGGCTCTATCCGTACCCGTTACTGATCATATTTGTGTAGTCAAAAGTAAAAAAAAACGAAATCCCAAAATTGTCCACGAAAAGTTGTCATAATTGATAAATTCATAATTGAATCAATCATTCATAACAATTTGCTTGTAGAAAATACTACACGCAGTGTTTTTCCATTTTTATCACCATTCATTCATTCATAAGATATGAATGGTTAAAATAGTACATTTATTTTATACTTTTTTGAGGTTTGATATAATTGTTTATATGTTTAGTATATTTTATTTTATTCTTTTATTATCTACATATTATATTATCCGTTTCTATGTTCCGTGAGTGTGTCGCTGCGTTATTTTACTTTTATTAAATATCGCAGCATATGCTGAGATAGGAGCCTTTTTGGCCTCGCACAGGTTTTTTATTTTCATCTTTTAACATTGTTTTCTTTTTTTAAGTTAAGTATTTATAGATTAAGTAATTACTTTTTTGTTTTATTGATGTTTGTCCTGTGCTAGTCTCAAATAAATGTTTTCTTTCTTTCTTTCATAATCAATAGCCTGTACAATGTTTCCATAAATCGAATGACATTTTGAGATATAAACAAACGATTATAGCTTTGCTGTTTATGAATATTATTTATTGAGACTTTACTTAAATAATAACTAAACCTTGTCTAATAAACCCTTTAATTATTTGTACTAATTAAAAATTTGTGGTGTATATTCGAAAAGTTGATAAGTAAAGAGTCAGAATTAAAGGCCAAGATTTTTTTTTATGAATAATTTAATTTTAATACATTTCTTAGTACCCGGATGCTATTCATCAGGTGTTTCTGAGATTAATTGTTTCAGGATGTTCCGCCATGTTACCGCTTCCTGTAATCTTAATTAAGCCTGAATTACGTACTACCTGTGTTTTAATTATCTGGAGTATTCATTAAGGATCCCACTTTACTTTATGAATAAACAATGAATCAAATGAAAAATGTAACAAATCAATTACATAAAATATTTTATATCTTATTATAATCTACATTGATTAGGAAATAACAAAAATGACTTAAATCAGTTTTAATAAATAAAAATAAACATTTAATTTTCAGGCATCAGAGGCCCATAGAAAAAATACATAAAATAATCTTAAACAATAATAAACTAATACATATTATAAAAACAAAACTTATTTAACTATAATTATACACGTAATGTAGTCGGCGTCGTGTTGCGCTGCGTGGTATCGCATAACCGTCTTCGGAAACGTCGATACCTTTCGGCCAGAAGTCCTCTTTTAAGAAGGTCTGTGGCTGTTGGGTTGGAACTCGTACCACGAACGACTTGAACTTTTGTTATAACCTAACTACGATACATGCAACTAGAATAATACACACCCTTAGACACCCCAATTGGAAAAATCATAATATACGAGTAGCTATTGTTTTACTGAAATGCATTCAGGTAGTTTTGTTTTAAAGAAATTAGCTAGGCTATGCTTAATTATAATAATAATAATATTTCACAACTATCACACAACGCCGTCTACACACGCCATTAACCACTAGACAAACAAGTCTGTCAATTGTAGCGAAATAATATGATGGGCATCGACGTACCACATTAGTAGCCCATTGGTATTGGTATTTACGCGCGCACATGCTAGTAACGTAATCAAGATTTATCAAAACAGGTAATTTTATCTTCCTAAAATAATTCTTGATTATTTAAGGATAACGAACTCTACATTTAAAATCATCATCATCATTTCAGCCGAAGGACGTCCACTGTTGGACATAGGCATCCCCCAAGTGTAACCACAACGAACGGTCCTCTGTGTCTCACATCAACCGTATTCCCACGACTCTCACTGGGTTATCGGTCCACCTTGTGGAAAGCCTTCCAACGCTGCGTTTCCCGTTGCGCGGACATTAAAAATAGCTAAAATTAATTCAGTAACCAATTCTGAACATACTTATAGATTACATAACATTCTTACATATTGTTGACGCATTACGACACCTACACGTTGGTACCGTAAACGTAAGCTCTATAGCAGGAATATAAGACCTTAGTAAAATGAATCGGCTTTATTTTTCTCACCACTGAATCCCACTTATTTAAATAAATACAAAAACAAAATACCCTTAGGGGTTACTCCTCCAAATCACTGTTATCTGAGTTCACCAAAAACGTGCCAGCTGAAATCTCTCCCGTCGCAAAGTTAATTATAGGTATATAACATAGAAACCTGAGGTTCGTATAGGTGAGAATTTAAGCTAGAACTACATTAGAACGACGCACACGTATAACACGCCTAATTTGTACGTAGAACGACGCCACATGGCGTCGCGTGGCGTGGATCAAGTTTAGCTCTACAAGTCTAGTTTCCATAAAAAATGTATGGAGACCGACGCGCCCAGATCGGCGTGTGTGGCACACGGGTGAGCAGTGAAGTTCTAGCTTTATTCTTGTGCTAACGACCCGCCCCAGCTTCTTAGGATGGGTACTATAAATCCTTCAAATTTTCAAACTTTACTAATATGTAGGAATGTATTGTACAACATAACCTTACCTTTAAATCACTTTGACTATCGGTCATTGGCGCATGGAAATCTGTTTATTAGTTTTTGAGTTTGTCGCAAACAGACAAACGCGGTGGGGTCTTTGTTTTTTATAGTACTCGCTTGTGAGACAACGAACTCTATATCTTAACTTTTTTCTATTGATATTTTTCTTTGAGGTGAGATGTCATCAAATGACTATTCTCACTCTAAGGTGGAGCGAGAGGGCTTGTCAGACTTTTAATAACCAAAATTTACCTGTTTCCTTCAGTTGCCTTTTGCGTTGTGAGGCCAGGTAACTCTTTCAAACGTCCACACGGCTACTTATTAATGATGACCACTGTCCTATCAGCCATTTTTTTTTTTCATGGACTTTATTTAGCAAGTCGCAACAAGAAAATCCTCTTTAATATTTCACAAATCTATTTTTTTTTTTATTAATGATTAGCTCGCGTTTGACTGCCATCTCACCTGATGGTAAGCGATGATGTGGTCGACAATGGAGCACGCTTGCCTAGAAGTAGCCTATTTACTCTTGACTTAAAGACCTCTAAGTTGTAGCTATCAGGAATCACAGACTCCGGCAAGGAATTCCACTCCTTGGCTGTACCACAATAAATGTGTTCTCAAAACGCGTGCGTATTGGTGGGAAGTCTACCATGTACCGGTGGCGCAACGCCGTACGTCTAGTGGTCCGATGATGGAACGGACTTGGCGGAATTTATCAATAAGTTACGAGTATTATCTCGCATTCATTGGAGTAACGTGTATTGATTGCAGGTAGGAACGTTTTAAACGAAAATGAATTCGAATTATTTTTTAATTTTATTACTTAAATAAATGTAAATGCTAATTAATACCGACATGGTAATTTAAAAATGAGCTCTAGTAAAATTTCCGAGGCATGTAAATTTTCCTCTTATACAACAAGCTTTCATTATTATGTTTTAACAACGTGTCATGTTTAACATCCATGAAGCGTAGGTACTTGTTCATATAAGCATCATGAAACAGTATTTCAGACATAATGCATTTTATGGATTCATAAAAGGCAGTTATCGCAAGATAATTATTGGTGAAAATCCGCCAAAATTTATAATCATTACTTTAGGTACTTGCTTCATTTTGATAAAATTTAAAGTGTTTAATTTATTTTGTGGAGCTTATTAAGCAATTTATACAAAAACCTTAAATTATATAACATGCAAACCTAATAATTTCAAATTAGATTACTTAAGAGGGCCCTTCCCTACTCGTCTATCGTCAACCTGAGCATGGTTTAAAGGCTTTCCGGTTCATCCAACGCAATCCAACGCAATGTGTGATAAAAAAGCAACGCGAAAACAGGGAGATAATACCTGTAAGCTCTGCTGGTACTCGGTAATACCGTCATTCACTCAAATGTATGGATTCATCAGGTAAGATCGCAGTCAAGCACTAGATTATAACAATAAAAAAAATGTTTCACAAAACTTGTTCCAGGTAATACGTATTTAAAGTTTTTGGATTTTTTTTTTGTCATCAGAATTTTGATTAAATTTGCAAGGTTTCTGTTATTATATTTTTTCAATTTTTGAGTAAATTATGAAGGGTCAAAATTCATGTAAAATAGCAGATTTTCAGAGGCGTTTACTGGATTAGTTTTACACAAATTTATAAATTGATTTCAATAGAAGCCTAGATATCCACAAGATATCTCATCATCATCATCATTTCATCCGATAGACGTCTACTGCTGGACATAGGCCTCCCCTAAATGTCGCCACAATGAACGGTCCTGTGCGTCTCGCATCCATCGGATTCCTGCAACCTTCACCAGGTCATCGGTCCACCTTGTAGGGGGCCTTCCAACACTGCATCTTCCGGTACGCGGTCGGCACTCCAGAACCTTTCGGCTCTAACGGCCATCTGTTCTGCGAGCAATGTGCCCTGCCCATTGCCACTTAAGTTTGGCGATTCTTCGTGCTACGTCGGCAACCTTGTTTCTCCTGCGGATATCTTCATTTCTGATTTGATCACGCAAGGAAACTTCGAGCATAGCCCTTTCCATTGCCCTTTGGGTGACTTTGAACCTTCTGATGAGGCCCATTGTGAGCGACCACGTTTCGGAACCATATGTCATCACTGGCATAGACTTTCGTCTTGAGACACTGTGGTATATTGAATGAGAAGATACCGCGCAGCTTCCCGAACGCTGCCCAGCCGAGTCGGATTCGAAGGTTGACCACTTTCTCGAAATTAGATCTACCCAACTGGACTGTTTGTCCAAGGTAGACGTAATCGTCCACAACTTCGAGTATAGAGTCTCCAATCTTGATAGGAGTGGGTGCTACATGGTTGTTTATCATGACTTTAGTTTTGTCCATGTTCATTTTAAGACCCACTCTTTCGGAAGCTCTACTGAGGTCATTGAGCATTGTGCTGAGCTCTTCCGTAGTCTCAGTCATGACTACTTTGTCGTCGGCAAACCGAAGATGAGTGATGTACTAGCCATTGTCATTAATGCCCAATCCACTCCAGTCCAGAACCTTGAAGACATCCTCCATTGCAGCCGTGAACAGTTTCGGAGAAATGACGTCTCCCTGCCTCACACCCCGCCGCAGGAGGATAGGTTTCGAGGTCTGGTCCTGCAGTCTGACTGACATAGTGGCGTTTTCGTACAATGTGCTGAAGTGAGCACCTCGATGTACCGATAGTCAATCTGGCACCGTTGGAGAGACTGCAGCACAGCCCAAGTCTCGATCGAATCAAAGGCTTTCTCGTAGTCCACAAACGCTAAGCAGAGAGGCAGATTATACTCCTTGGACTTCTGTATAACCTGCCGTAGCGTGTGTATGTGGTCTATGGTGCTGAAGCCTTTCCGGAATCCGGCTTGTTCGGGAGGCTGGAAGTCGTTAAAACTGCACGCGAGACGGTTCGTGATGACTCTGGAAAACAGCTTGTAGACATGGCTCAGAAGTGAGATGGGCCTATAATTCTTGAGCAGGGCCTGGGCGCCCTTCTTAAAGAAGAGTACCACCACACCTTCGCTCCATGCCTGTGGTGTTTTTCCCTCGAATACGACGGAATCAAACGAATGTGGGTTTTATGATTGACGTGTACAACTGTCCATAAAAAGCCTCGATCTCTCCCAGAAGCTCCGATTTGGCGGATATGACTCTGCCACCTTCGGTCTTCAGAGGTTATCAAAATATCGGTGTTTTCAAAATATCTAATGAAAAATGTGTAATAACGTCATAATCGCGTAAGAGCGGTTGAAAAACAGTGAAAATGTATGTCGGGTTGGACGCTCTTAAGACGAGCAACTCATTTCTCATAAACAGTGTACACATTTTTTGTAATAATTTGTCAAAATTGGTAACAGAACTTAACAAGAGAAAGTTTAAAACTCACATCAAACGTGTCTTTATAAAAAAAAACGTGTTTCAAGATTAAGGACTACGTTGAAGACACGCTTGTTTAGAAAAGAATACAAGACCTACAATATAAATCAAGGTCGTCGGGCATCGAGATCCGTAATGTACCGCAAAGTAATACTGAAACCAATGCCACTCTTGCAAAAACGGTATGCAGTATTGGCCAAGCTATTGGAGTACCCATAGATATTTCTGAACTGAGGGATATTTATCGCTTGCCCGGGAAATCATCGAGTCCCTCTACCACAATACGACCGATTATAGCGGAATTTTCCTCTGTAATGAAAAAGGAGACACTCATAACTGCAGTTCGTACGTTCAACAAAGCCAAGGACAAAGAAGATAAATTAAATACTGATCACATTGGCATTCCAGGACCTTGTCACCCAGTTTATGTCACAGAACAGCTTCCAGGTAACACAAAAAAACTGTTCTACCTAACAAGAGAGTTTGCGAAAAACCACAACTTCAAATTCTGCTGGGTTTCAAACGGAAACATATTTTTGCGTAAAAAGGAAGGAGACAAACAACTCTTAGTCAACTCCGAAAGAAGTCTGCAGGATATAGATAATACTGACATATGACTCATAATCCGTATATACACAAGCTATACAATAACGTACATTTTCGATATTGAATTTGCTTCTAAATCCAAAAATATATATAAATCACTAATTATTCACATAACAACACAAATGAAAATTCAACATGGCATAAGTACCCTACACAAAAATACACTCACAACACTCTCCCACAAAGACATTTGCTATAAAATCCACTCTTACATACGCCTCTTGCGCACACCTAAAAAGATACATAAATCACTCAACATTCACATAACAACACAAATAAAAACTCATCATAGCTTATGTACTCTACACAAAAATACACTCACAACTCACTTCCTCAAAAACACTTGCTATAACAACCACTCTTACATACACCTCTCAGTAAAAGACGTACTAATTAATAAACAAAACCTAACACAAAAACGGCTTAGGTTGTGGCACCTCTCGTTATTTCTATACTCTCCCAATGGCTAGCATAAATAGTATAAGCAGCGAGCTTGACTCGCTAACAATTGTAGGTCACTCATTTAACTGTGCTCCAGAAAAATGTATTGAATATGTCAACCCCAAGAATTCCAACTTAAAAATATTACACTTAAACATCCGTAGCTTAAATAAAAATTTTGACCAACTTCAAGCACTAATTCACTCAACGAAACTTGATTTAGACGTGGTGATTCTTACGGAATGTTGGCTTAGTAAAGTTGGTAATATACCTGTTTTGGATGGATATGATTCTTGTTGTACCGGAATAAACAGTAACCAAAATGATGGAATTGTTATCTTTACAAAACAAGCTCTCCGAACCTCAGAATGGGAACCTCGATTTGTGGACGGAAATTGCTTGGTATGTCATATAGTTAACCAAAATATTGCTATTGTTGCTGTGTACCGATCCCCGTCATACAGTTCCAAGGAAAGTACCGACAATTTCTTGGATAGTTTAAATAGTGTATATGTAAGCCTCTCCTCCTACAATAATATTATCCTTATGGGTGATATTAATATAGACCTTAACCCCAATAGTACAGATAACCGCTGTTTCAACTATCTCGTTCTAAATGCCTCCCACGGTCTTCTCCCAGCCCACCGGTGCAGCACTCGGTTAAATAGCTGTCTAGATCATGCTCTCGTGAAAACTACCCTCCCTGTAACTACCCTTATTCTTGACTCACATATTACGGACCATAAACCGGTCCTACTTTCAATTGCTAACACAGACCCTGGTAATAAACCTCTCCACATAGCTACCCGCATAGACTACGATGCAATTAAGTTAGATTTAGAAAACTCGGATTTTACCCAAATATACAAAATTATTGATCCCAATATATCCATGAATTTGTTCATAACTATTATCTCTTCAGTAATTTCCAAACACACTAAACAAATTAAAATCCCAAGGAAAAAAAGAATAATAAAACCGTGGATAACCACCGGCCTATTAAAGTGTATGAAGAATCGGGACCAGTTGCACAACAGATCAAGAAATGACCCCAATAATCTCATTCTGAAAACTACCTATAAGCGGTACCGGAATTTTTGTAACAATCTCCTCCGGAAACTAAAAGTAGCCCATGAAAAAAGCGAACTAGAAAAATCCTGTAACAACCCAAAAGCGCTTTGGAAAACGATTAAACAAATCACTAATACAAGCAAAAAGAAAACTAGCCCGGTTGAACTGTTGGGTATCAGTGACAATCCAATGACATCCGTAAACGAAGTGTGTAGATTTTTTAGTAATATAGGTACTAACTTGGCAGAAAAAATCTTGTCCCAATCTCACCATCCTTCAAACCCACCTAGGCGATCATGCCAAAATATGGGATCCAGTGCTGCCACCTCTCTGGTGATACTTGAGGTTGATGAATCAGAAGTGGAGTCTCTTATTCTGCAACTTCGAAATGACTGCGCAATAGGTTGGGATGGCATATCTCCCCTAGTGCTAAAGAGTTGCCGGCAAACCCTGACGCCACCATTGACGTATATCCTTAACTGTTGCCTTCAAAAAGGCATCTTTCCTGACGCGCTAAAAAAAGCTATCGTCCATCCGATTCATAAGGGAGGGAACAGAGACTGTGTCAACAATTACAGACCCATATCGGTCCTATCAGCACTTTCTAAAATACTAGAAAGGATCCTAAACAATGCTTTAAATAAATTCCTCAACAAACATCAACTCATTGCTGATAATCAATATGGTTTTCGCACAGGAATTTCAACTGAAAATGCAGTTCTTGACCTAACGCAGTTCGTTGCTAGGAAGCTTGACAGTCGTGTCAAAAGTCTAGGGATCTTCCTAGACCTCTCTAAAGCCTTTGACACAGTATCTGTTCCCAAACTTATCTCTAAAATGGAACTCCTAGGAGTACGTGGAAACACCCTCGAAATTTTCAAAGACTATCTTAACAACAGGACCCTACGAGTAAAAATTGGAGAGTTTATAAGTGACGAAGCAGCTACTACTTATGGTGTACCTCAGGGAAGCATTCTAGGCCCCACCCTCTTCCAGATATACGTCAATGAGTTATGCAGAATGTCCATCCCCAACTCCAAGATCTTTGCGTATGCAGACGACACTGCAGTCATAGTTTACGGACCAACTTGGGATAGTGTTAAGCGCTACGCAGAAGAGGCAATAACAAGAATAATGAAATGGCTAAACCTAAACCTACTTACCCTAAATTGCGATAAAACGACGTTCATTCCATTCTCTATCCGGCGTAACAATTTGCCCGACAAATTCTTTACACTATCAGCGCATACCTGCTCAAATCAATCCGCACTATGTTTATGTCCAACACTTACAAAAACTGACCATGTGAAATATCTGGGTGTCCAAATTGACGGAGGCTTACGATGGGACAAACAGGTTGACGCCATTTCCACTAGATCTATGAAACTTCTGCATGTTTTCAAATCCCTTAGAGACTCGGCCGCGCCCGAAACCCTGAAGATGGTGTACTATGCATTATGTCAATCCGTTATCGGATATTGCATCACAGTATGGGGTGGTGCAAATATAACCAGTCTTCTGAGGATTGAAAGAGCGC
Source organism: Mythimna impura (assembly GCA_905147345.3). Taxonomy (NCBI): domain Eukaryota; kingdom Metazoa; phylum Arthropoda; class Insecta; order Lepidoptera; family Noctuidae; genus Mythimna; species Mythimna impura. Next base: position 11,914,400 of record LR990356.1, on the reverse strand, counting down.
AGAGAGCCGTATTGAAGGTGATGTTGCGTAAACCTTTTCGCTATCCCACTACGCAACTATATGCAGATTGCAAAGTACTTTCTGTCCGCCAGCTTTTTGTACTCCAGTCTACTATTAGAAAGCATGCTAGCGTTCCCCCAGCTGACCCCACAAAAAGAAAGAAACTTCCATTAGGTACTCCTCACAAAACCACCTTTGCTCGACACCAGTACTACACATTAAGTACACATATCTACAAACAAGTTCACAAGAATTTAAACATTGTCAATCTAAATAAATATGAATTAAAATCAAAATTAACCGAATGGCTACTGGAGCGTGACTATTTACAAACAGAGTCCTTGCTTAAGTACGTCGCCTAACTACATATATCTCCAAACACGCACACCCACACACTTCACACAAAGCACACATCATATATACTTACACAACATATAAAACATACATATAAACGTACCATCACACACCATCACACACACACCATCACATACACACTACCACACACATACACACTCATGTAAGAGATTTAACTTTACTTTTACTAAAATTAATTATTTCTGTATAAACTGATCTTTATTTAACATCAATCGTTGAGGTAGATCGGCACAGTCCACTATTGTATACTTATAGCATCTCCTTTTAAGCTGAATCACTGTTTCTCAAGATACAGGTTCCACCCTAGTTTGAGAGGCAGGGTTTCCCTTATTGTGTACAGATTATAGTCCCTAGATTGTATTGTATTGTGTTTCTACCAAAGCTCACTCAAATTGTTTTTATGTAAAACGTCAAATCTGTATTTTTATGAAATAAAGATATTATTATTATTATTATTATTATTATTATTACTTCTGCACATATAGTTTCCCTGGTAGCTCATTAACTGCACTATCGTGTAAACGTCTATTAACAGCTCTAACTAAAGTTTTAATTTCATTTTTCTTTTATTCAAGACTTTACTATTGCAATGATTTTATATGTTTAAGACCAATGACTTCATTTGTGGACATGATTGCCATTCAGATTTTTTTTTAATAATAATAATAATAACTTTATTCAGTTCACTTGACCAGTACAATATTTAGATGATCTTACATTACATAAAAGCCTTAAGTGCTAGGGTTTTTCTACAAATTTCCTGGATCCCACACTAGGATTCCCTATGTCGTGGTATCCAGTCTCTTCCCTAGTTATGCAAATATACATTTAGGATCTGTAAAATTACCAAAATAAAATAATAAAATAAAATTGGATTAAAATGCAATAATTTTCAATTCAATAATACAAGTCTAATGAAAAGAAGGAAGGTTAGTGCTTTGGATGAGTTTGTGTGTATGTGTAATTGTGTATATGTATATGTGGAGTGAGTATGTAGGGGTGATGCCTGGCCTGTTGGTCTAGTGGTTAGTGGCCCTGACTGCTATGCCGAAGGTCGTGGGTTCGATTCCCACCCAGGACAAATGTTTGTGTGATGAGCACGATCATTTGTTCTGTGTCTGGGTGTAATTTATCTATATATGTATTTAGAAATATATAAGTATGTTTATCAGTCGTCTAGTACCCATAACACAAGCTCTGCTTAGCTTGGGACTAGGCGGCGTTGTGTGATAGTTGTGGAATAAAAAAACAAAAAAAAAAAAACAAAAAAAAAATGTGGAGTGTATAGATTTATTAGTGTTATATAATTATGTCACAAGTTTATAATCCGCTGGTTAATATAATTTAAATATGGAACTTCAATTAAACATTTGTTTGCATTCTGTGACCGTGCGACCAACAACGGTGGCCGAAAATCATCGTTTGCGGTAACCAGGCACCACTCCGTATGGCTTGCTTTTAATTACGTTTCAGTAGGTGTGAAAAGAATAGTATGTTTTTCATTTTTTCACTGCTCCAAGAAGTAGTAGACTCAGGGTTGCTAATCCTAGGAGCAGTACTATCTAAAATTAAACTCAGCTTAATACTACCAAGTATTCCTGAAAGAAAGGTTCTAGATCTAGAGTCAAACAAACAAAAAAAAAAATGATCCTATAAGGGTTTCGTTTTTGCCGACTGGTTACGGAACTGAAAAAAAAATGAGATTATGGTAATTGCAAGCTAAGTCTCATATTATCATCTACTTAGCCTTTCCGCAAGTATATTATTATGATACGGAAAGGTTAGGCAGAAAGAGGTTCAATTATTTTTTTAAAAGAGTAAGTAACCATAGAGTTTCTTACTGGTTCATCTCTATAGGAAACGACCAATTGGAACTGTGCACTAGCTTTTGACGTTTTATAAGTGTAAATAAATATTATAAATAAAACTGTTTTTTTTTTTTAATTGATAAACCTCTCGTTAAAAAAACCTTCATTGTAGAGTTTTAACCAAAGTAATGATACCATTCTCAGAAGCTGATAATAATTTTGCCACTATAAATGATAATTTTAAGGAAAACCCGAAATAAATATTGTTTGTTAGATCTTTTCAGTGTTAAATATCCTTTGATAGTAAATTAATTGCTTTTACCGTTAATCATAATTTACAATATTTGCTTGGGGATAATAATAATCTGTCAGTTGTTAATTCATGATAATATTATCTCTCAATTAATTTCTTACGTCGAGAACCGTGTTGGGAACTTCTTCTTTTTTTGTTTGTTTTTGTATCTTCCGCTTCTGATTTGTTAGACTCTTACTGACTACAGACTTGAGGTGGATGCGAGATGCACATGACCGTTCACTGTGACACCACTTAGGGGAGGCCCATATCCAACAGTGGACGTCTTTCGGCTGAAATGATGATGATGGAGATGACCTTAGAGTCGTTTGCACATTCATGTATCCTCATCAGGTATAATTGTATCCTATGCAACTACTGGTCAATTACCCCACCTATCATTTTTTTTTAACCGGCAATCATCAAATAACTGCTCCCACTCTGGGTGGAGGGAGAAGAAGCGTTAGATTTTTACTGGCTAAAACGTTCAGTTGCCCTATGCGTTCCATGGCCAAGGGAACTTTTTCAAAAAATCTCGCAGTTCTAGTAAGCATCGGCTCTAAAGTGGGCCGGCCATTTGCTGACATCTCTTTGAGGCGCGCATGGAACGCAACGCGCCGTTGATAAGGGCTAGACTTTTGAAAATACCATGAAGTTGTTAGCACATTATTTTGTCCTCATCAAGTACAATTACACCCCTAGCCACTACTAGTAAGTTGTTCTACCTAACTTAATCTTTCGTATGCCGTAATTAGAGGCACAATTAAAAAGCAATTGTGTCTCGCGTGGATCCGCGTCTAAAACACACGAAAGGTTAACTCGAAATTTGTTTAATTAAATTGCAATAATCCGCACCTCAATTCAACCATTTCTCTCCATAGGACAGGGTCTACATGTAGCATTGCCAGTTTAACCCCTGTCAGAAGTTTTTCAATTATGCCCGAGATAACACATACTTAGCCGACAAACATATTTATTACAACAAAGTTGATAAGGCTTCCTGGGATGTTAAACTTGCTCTGCCTTATAAACACCGCAAGAAGTTTTTATCGATGAGACTTTGACTTGTACTCTCATGTGAGATGAGTTTATAATGTTAACCATATCCCCGATTTAATCTTAGTGTATGGAATATGAAGTCTCATTACAAGTTAGATTGACGTTCCAAATCTGAGAATTATTCTGGGATTTAGGCAAGTCCGAGTACTTTAATCGAGCTGTCCTCCAGAGAGCCATGGGACAACATGAACGATCCGCTATCTCCAAATATATAGGGATAAGAGTTCGCATACTAGCACGAGTTGGTCGAGCGTGTCATCGTTCCTATTTCCAAATCAATCTAAAATTGTTGGGCTACTTTGTGTTGTCGTGCGTAACTAATACAAAATGGATATTGAAGTACTTTTTAATATTGCTTCTATGTTTAAAACCTCATAACTCGTAAGCAATATGAAGACGACAATACAACAATTAACGAACGTATTAATAATTATGAACAAGTTTTACAACAAAAATAAAAAATCAGCAAAATCTGCGAAAAATCATCAGTTTAGTACATTCAAATTATGCAAACGTTAATGTATTTATTATAGTTATGGGCTTATTGTGCCTTACTGCAGGGTAGAGGTCTCCCTTTTTTCTTTTACTTTTCTCTGTCCATAGCTACAACGGCTAATCCCTTAGTTTGGAGTCTAATTTGTCACACTATCTCCTTCAATGTCTACCGCGCGGCCAGTTGCTGTTGTTCGGGATCCAGTCAATGCCTTCGTTCAATTCGAAACATACATAAGTGTATGCTGTTAATTTTTTTTAGTGTTTTCGTATTTGATCCCTTAGTAAAAGTTGTTCACCATAATAAACAAAGTCTGTGTTTTTATTTATGTTGTACTGCCAATTCCACATTCCATATGCGATGAATAAATCGGATTGAATGTATAGCTGGCTTTATGGGATCCATTTGCAGTCATTACTAAGCCGTGAAAAATACTGATTATTTCTTCCTACCCTTATATGTATAAAGCGTTGTAATACGCCTTACATTACCAAATTTCGAATAAACGAGAATCTTATTTAACATTTACATAATTTCACGTTATTTGCCCACGAATCCTATGGGAAAATGACATGAAATTGTGTATGAAAGAATGTAGGCGGAGCTTTAAAATATACCGTGCTACGAACCATGCCCTGTGGCTTTTTTTAGTTGTAGAGATAGGCCAACTATAGACTTAGCCAACTAGTTGGCACTCAAATGGACGACTAATGTACTAACTAGTCGTCAACTATTAACGTGATTGGATGGTTGGCTTTCCCGACTAATTCATTCTATTCGGTCTATCTGTACTGTTCTTTTAGGATTGGTTTAATTCTTAAAATTTTCTGTATTATATCTTTATTGAGCGATTAGGTGGTATATTTTTACGACAAATCGCCGACTATGAATCTGGGTGAATAGTCGGCTTCCCAACTAGTCGGTCCTTTCGGTATCTATGCTATACGTGAGTGATCAAGATGTGAGTGTGTTTGTTGAATAGAAAGTTTTTACAGACATTTAACTATGTTCCTATTCTAGAATATTAAAGAAACTCTGTAGTACTTTAGTGTAATTGCTTTTTAGTAGAACGATGTAGGTACACACGAAGCATAATTAAACTCACATAAAAGATTTTACCTATTTTAATCAATGGATGGTCTGTTGGTATTTAAATGAAAATACATAAATTAAAGTCATGCTTTTAACTTTTGTTCACGTTTCTTTTTGTAAATACACTTGTATTTTGAGCTTGTAAACAGCGAATGCACAAACGGACTACCATTGTTTTTGTGAACTTAGTGGAGTAATTTGAAAGCTACATTTTGTTTATATTATTCAAAAGGTTTATGTTTCAATGCTCTTGCCATAATTACTTACATTACTCTAAAACGAGACTCTGACCCCAAAATATCTAGCTATATAGGTAACGGTTTTAGTAACATTTTCATTAGGTATTCAAACACATTCGATTTTCAGATTTATACATTCAAACAACTAGGTACCAACCTTAATGTTTAAAAATGTTGTAAAAAATGTTATAGTTAAGCATTCGTTAGTAGCTTCTGGTTAGTTTTTCAATAAAGGATTTGAATTTAGAATCTGCTAATTAACTTTAAAACTAAGCACAAGGGTAATCAAAGTTCAAAAAAATTAGTTTTGTTGCTACAAGTTATAGAATATCTACTATGGTATAGGGTATGCTAGCAAAAGAGGCGGCCGCACGCGCGAGGAAACACCCCTCACGCCCCAGCCGCGGGGATTCCGATCCCGATTTCCAGCCACCGTTGGCACGGGCTTGTAGACGGCGAGAAATGGCTAGCTAGCCGTCCGACTGTCCGGTAACCGTCCGGACCATTTTTTTTTTATTTTTTTTTGTTTTCGGGGTGGAAAATCCTCATGGATGTCCTTCGCCTGGGGCAGGTGAAGGGGTCTGTCAGACTCTTACTGACTAAAAACCACCTCGGTGTTCCCTCCCACACTTGGACCGAGGATCGTGGGAGCTGATACACCATCCATGATCCCCGGCTAGTGCCGGCCCGCCTACGCGTGCCACCTCAAGCCGGGGGGAATGTGAGGTGTCCTCTCCCCGCGATGTCCAATAGGGGCGCGCGTGGAACACTACGCGCTGCCGCCTCGGGTCTTGCTGGATGGGGGACGGCGGACGACCCCGAGTCCGCCGTCCCTCCGGACCTCTTTATGGGGGCTGGAAGAGGGCGTTGTCTGCCCTCCGCCGACGCCCCGTTCGCCTGCTGCGGCACGGGAGAGTGGCCACGGCCTCCCTCTCCCTCTCCGCAGCCTCCTTCTGCGAAATTACGGCTTTACAGAAGGAGATCACCGCATCCCACGACTCGGCGCCCCCGACCATCGAACAAACGACGGCCGGCAGCGACAGGTCGGGGCCCACTTCAGATACAAGGGCACGGCGTTGCTCCACCCATGCGGCACACTCTGCCAGTGTGTGCTGCGCCGTGTCCTCCCGACAGTCGGTGCAGTGATGGCACCGAGCGTCCGGCTCCCTGTTTATGCGACACAAGTACTTCCCGAAGCAGCCATGCCCCGAGAGCACCTGCGTCGCCCTAAACGACAGGGAGCCGTGTTTCCTCCCGAGCCATTCGTCGAGCACTGGTCGGATCGCATCGACGGTGGCGAGGCCGGCGGTAGGGCGCAGAAGCCTGTCCCGCCATTCCGCCACCATGACCTCGCGGAGCTGAGACCGACGCAGCTCGATCTCGCGCTGCATCGGTTCACCACCCCGCGTCCTCATCTCCTCGCGCCACCGGTACAGTGAGGTGAGGACTCTCGCCTGCAGTTCCCAGGGCGGAGATCCGGCCAGTGCACAACCCGCCAAGTCGTCGACGGCGCGTAATGTTCCAAGCGAATCTCAAGGAGATGTCAGCAAATCGTAGGGGCCCAGCAGGGTCGAAGCCTACTGTGGTCATGGGTTTTATTTTATTGGGGACAAAAAACAGTTACATGCTAGAGAAATACAAAAAAAATCCTTAAAACTAAGTGCACAAACATTGTGCGTTGTGCGAAAGTGAACCCCGGGGCCCTATATATATGAAATAATAATTACGTAAGGTATTCAAGCCCGTACATAAACTTTGTCTTTGAAGTTTATATAAAATTTTGTCGTTATATTTAAACTTCACTTGGAACTTAATACGTACTTTTTTTGTTGGTGAGTCATCAAATTCTCGCTCTGGGTGGAGTGAGAGAGAGTGTCAGATTTTTATTATAAAACACACCGGTGTTCTTTCAATTGTTCTTTGCGTTCCAAGGTGATGGTAATTCTTTCGAACCATCCTACAGCCAACGTAACACTTAGAATATAAACTCACTATTACCACCAACCTTTACAACGGAAAAGGGAGCTAAAAAAGCACCAATCAGGTTCCAATTCCCATAAGCATGCAAATAGATGCAATCCGCAAGAAAACTATTCCACCACCATTCTCCAGAGCCATACGGAAACACATTGGAACGCGTAAATGTCCACTAAGTCCTTCTTTATTGTACCTAATATCTTCGAGAATTTCAACTAGAATGGTACACGGTTCAACCGATTTAAAAGTGTCAAGAGTCATGTTTCATTCTTCCTATAAATTCTGAGCTTAAGTATTTGATACTTTTCAAGGGGAATTCAAACAGCTACTTTGTATAAGTCTACTAGCTTTTCAATGGCTAATTTTAGCTTCACTAATAGGCTCTGGTTATATGATCCGGCAACGAATCGGTGACAAGAATTTTTAAATGCTGAAGATATATTTTTCTTTGTAGAGCTTCTCGGTTTTACAGCGAGTAAAATTTTGATGTCACCATCGTCAGCCGAGTTCTTTAGTAGATAAAAGGTACATCCGTTTTGTTTCTAGAGGATTTTGAAATGAATTACTTCGACAGAATGGGCAGCATCGCTATCTGATGTTTTGAAATTTACTAAGAACATCACATTAATATTATAAAGGTGAAAGTTTGTATGTATTTTTTTTATTGGGTGGGAAAATCATCTTATGACAAATCCTTCTCTTGGGCGGAGCGGGAGATAGTGTTAGACTTTTGCTTCTTTGCTTTCGTCCCGGCACCCCGGGTTTCACTTTCACACTACCCGTGGCCACAGTAGGCTTCGACCCTGCTGGGCCCCTACGATTTGCTGACATTTCCCTGAGGCGCGCGTGGAACAGTACGCGCCGTCGACGACTTGGGCTCGATCCGGACGGTTACCGGACGGTCGGACGGTGAGCCACCTATTGCTCGCCGCAATCCCGCGCCTACGCTTGAATGTGTGTATGTCTCTTTCACGTTCAAATGGCTGAACGGATTTGACTTAAAGGCACACGGGTAGACCGTGTTTTTCGTGCCAGCAAAGCCACTGATAGTAGTTATTAGATCCTCTAATATCATAATAATCACCTCTAATATCATAAAAATACAATTAATGACGATATATTTTTATAATATAATTAGTGCACCAATGACGTGGTGAGAGACACGGGAATCACGGAAATGCGAGACACAGGACTAGTTGTTGTGGCGACACTTGGGGGCGGCCTATATCTAACAACGTTCTTTCGGCTGAAATGATAATAATGATGATGAATAGTAATGACGATATAAAGCGATTTCCCAAACTATTTTAATATAGCATTTTTTGGTTTTTGGTTGTTTATAATATAGATTGAACGACTGCCTAATGAATCATTTGCCAGTTCCCGTAAGAGTAAAAGTTTGTTCCCGATAACTGGCAACCAAACCCCATAGTGATAATTACATAACTATAATAATAATAAAATTCACTACTAACAACAATGTTCTATATTCCAGCAGAAAAAAAAAAAAACTTACCAAACTATTCCGCTAAGTTGCTCACTTCGTAAACAATCAAACAAAAAGGCAACTTTGTAGTATAAATAAAAATAAAATTGCCTTTATTACGTTACTGTTCCGAAAGTGTAGGAATTTCGTTAAGTTGGACATAAAAAGCGGAATCCAATTTACCTTGCGGCTAGATAGAAATCAGTTATGTTTCCTATGAATTTATTTGATGTTGGTTATTTGATTTTTAGGGTCCGACTTTACCGAACTGTGAAATGAAGTTAGGTGGAAACCAATATTAAGAAATAGGAACTCATTTACATTGCTTCTGTAAAGAAAAAATATATATAAAATATCATATAAATCTGTATATAAAACGCAATGTATAAACTACTTATACTTTCGATTCATTTGATTCGATTACGGGAAGAGATAATCAGATATTTCCGCACGAATTTCAACAGCCGGTTCCACCCTTGGCACTTATCGATAATCCAAGATAGGATTGTAGAAAAATATCGCTGTACCCTCTCGAGAATATATCTTTTCTTTCATGTTTTTATCATCTGATTTGTTTAGGCACACATTGCGTTGCAATGGTTAGCCAAACTTCGAATTTCGATCCTAATATCACTTTGTATATCGTCAAAAACTATTTTTATTCGCTTAGGTATATTAATTGAAGCCAGTTACGCAGTGTATTAGCATGTATGGCTTAGGCATGAAATCCTCTAGAGTGGCTTCGGAAAAACCAGTTAGAAGAAGAATTTACATTTGTGGGTTTTCCGCGCTTGTGAGCAAGCCTGCATGAAACGTAACGACCGTTAAAAGCATTATGCAAATGAACCAAACTCTGCATTGGGTGATTAGATTAGAACAAAGTGTGTCTATTATTCTAAGTGCGGACAAGATCTGTTTAGGAAATTGCTTGTAGTGCACCTGGGCCACTTTTGTTTTGATAAATCATCCCAAATTGAACATTATAATACCTTCACATTTTCTTAACACATTTATTATAAACGTTTTGGGAACACTTTCATCTTACGCACAGCTGAAGAGTCTCATTCTCTGCTGGAGTCTGGGTTTCCTGATGGCTACAACTTGGGAGTCTTTATATGAAGTATGAATAGGTAAGCGTGCTCTGTCGTTGACCACATCATCGCTTACCATCAAGAGCGACAGCGGTCAAACTCAAGCCTATTAATCACAAAAAAGTATTAAGAATTTTTTTCATCGGCTTTTAGTTTTAGCTGTGACATAAGCTATTCAGAGTTAATGGGCAGATAAGAGAAGAGAAACGCAGGTAAGCAGCTATTTGATTCGTTTCTAACCAACCTCGAAATTGTTTCAGATGATCGCCAAAAGAAAATTTATAATTTAACAATGAACGAAATGGTAAATCAAACCGTAAATTGAAACAATCAAACACAATCAAATTTCTGTAATTAACAGAACGATTTCACAATTTAATTACACGTTCAACACAGAAGGTCTGGGGTATATCTGACATTTCGTATTTTATGGTTCTTTGTCACTGCGGCTCTCAATACCCTGGAGGGAAACAACAAAATTAATTTCGAACATTAATCAAAATAAATATGGCATGCCTTTAGCTACAAATAAACCCTTTACACTCTCCGCGCTGGAATTTTCACCTTTACCTGTATAGAAAAATGTTTTGTTTTTATATAATGACAAAGTTAAACAAAATGTATTAATTTTGGCATTTAAAAGAAAGGGTAATTTATTTTTATTGATTGTCTATTTTTTTAACATAATGTGTAATTAAATTGTTGTAATATGATAATATACATATACAAATGGATATACTTATTATTACCTACAAGATTTACTGATGCTATTCAGTTTGGTGTTGTGACGATAATTTTTATGGGTTTATCTAGGTTTATTATTTAATTTATAAAGCTGAATAGTTTTTTTGTTTGTTTTAACATACTATTCTCAGGATTAGTTCGAAATGAAAAAATATTTTGGTGTTGAATATCCAATTTATTGAGGAAAGCTATAGATTATATAAAATCATACTACAACCCACGGGAGCAGAGCAATCACCAATGACACGGGTAAAACAGGGAGACAGATAACATTAAATAGATCCATTTTGGTTGAACCGTATTACATTGACAAAGTTAGAGCAGTGGTGGCCGAGTGGTAACGGCTCCGACTTACGAATTGTAGGTCACGGGTTCAAACCCAGCCAGACGCATTACTTTGTGTAATTTATTTCATCACCACTGCTCTCAAAACGGTGAAGGAAAACATCGTGAGGCATGCAAACCGGCATGTCCTAGAACTAAAAATTCGAAGACATGTGACATCTACCAACTCGCACTAGGCCCGCGTGGTGGATTACGGCCCATCCCCTCTCCTAGAGAGAGGAGGCCTGAGTCCCAGCAGTGGGAACATTAAAAGGCTGAATATGTATGTATGTATTACATTGTCATTACCAAAGTGTTTCCCAAAAATTCAAAAAGCTTTACAAAAAAATATTAAGTGCTCCATCAATTTATTACAATGTTCATAATCCCTGTTTCTTTTAGAGTCCATTTTGTTTCAAAACTGGATCACAGAAGTGTTATGAAATTGAGGTTAATCTACCGTTTTCGTGTGGAAACGATTTAGCAGCCCGTTTTGTGGAAACAATGAACCAAGATGGCTCTAATATCTTCAACCGGAGCCAAATGAAATATTAGAACTTTGCTTTTATAGCTGTGTGTAGTCGTTTAGGTATAATGTTCAACACTGTAGGAGGTAAAAAACATTTTGGTTACACAGATAAAGCCGGGTTCAGACTGCTGGCTGTAACGTAACATGCGAGGTAAGATGAAAGGAGTAAGGTCAACTCGGCGAAGACTACTACTTAGATACTTCATTAAAAAAATATTTCATTTGTCATTTTTTTCTATTTCTGTAATGTTTTAGACAAGTTTTATTAAATAAGTTGATTAAATATTTAGTGGACTATTAAAAAAAACGGTCAAAATTGCTTTAAGGTTGTCGATTTTTTAAATAAATACAAATTATAAAAATTCCCTAAGTAGAAGGAATTTAGTACCATGTCGGATAAGACCGTCTATAAATAGCATTGTGCACGCGTATGTGGTTCAACAGCATTTCAATGTGAGGATATTAAAGGCTGCAATTGGCTTAAATTGCAAAAAGAAATGCTTGTTGGGTAAGTCCGGTAAAGATTGCCAGTTAAGGGTTAGGAACAGTTTCATAACTAAAAAAAAAATATTTTTGTTACATAAACCAGCTTTTATTTAAAACAAATTACTTAAACCCAGTCTTTGCCAGAAACGCCATTTTTAAACAGTGTAATCAAATCATTTTAGTTGATATAATCACCAGTTGGTGATTATGTTAACTAAAATTATTTGTTTCGGGCTTAGCAGAAAAAAAAGAGCTGCAGATGGTTATCTGCAGCACAAATTTTCTGCTAAGTCCGAAACCAGATGACAGAACTGTATTCCGCCCAAGTATAGTACATTTTATCCTTCTTTTATATAGGTACATGATCCATAATGGTCATACGAGGTACCTTAAAGTTTTTGAAGCACTGTAACCACTCATTCTGCCCCATTCAACCTGTCGTATGGCTTCTCTTAATTTTTCCTTAGAGTAAGTCCCTCTGTTAGATTGTCTATGATATTTTCGCATAATTTAATATTACCTGAAAATACATTATTAACTATATATATAGTCTAAATAATTTAATATTATAATAAAGTAGCTAACATAAACCTTTAAGATTTGAGACATCTGGAAACGGCGAAGATATGCCGGCCGATCTTTCCCTCCAAGTACTAGATGGACTTCTTCACTATTGCACTTTGAAGTTCGATTTTTGTCACCAGATGTAACTTCGTGAAAAATATGTCTGACTATATTCTGATATAATAATTAGGTAAAGATATTGATGTTCATTAATGAACCTACCTACACAAATCCTGTTTTATACAAAGATACTTAATTTTTTTTTTGCCAGCGTGGTTCTGGTCACGTTGCAAGTTGGTAATCCGACTAAATTTTAGACGTCATTTTTTCTCTTTGTGTTCTAAATAGCGCCATCTGTGTCAGTTTATTGAAACTCATCATCTTCCTGCCCTTGTCCCATCTTATTTGGGGTCAGCACAACATGTTTTCTTCTTCCATTCTATCCTGTCAACCGTCATGCTATCACTAACTTCCTTTTCTTTCATATCACTGTTCACACAATCCATCCATCTTTTCTTTGGCCTCCCTCTCCCTCTCCACCCATCCACATGTATACTCATAACTCTTTTAGTAACATGCGTTTCATCTCTCCTCTTTACATGACCATACCAAGACAAACGATTCCGTTTCAACTTTTCAGTCACTGGCGCCACTTTCAAACTTCCTCTAATATACTCATTTCTCACTTTATCCATTATCGTCACACCACACATCCATCTCAACATTCTCATCTCCGCTACATGCAATCTTTTTTCGTTTTTAGTTTATTGAAACTAAAACAATTTAAAGTTTTAGTATCTTGGGTTGTCATTGTTGTAATTATTCAGAATTGGTCGTATTATTTACTGTACGGTCCTACCCGCCAGACGGCCTTCACCGAGTTGACCTTATTTCAAAGTTTGGATGCAGCGCGCACACGAACCGAACATGTATCTGCTTACATAGTTGAAAATATGCTCTGTTCGCGCACGTAGTGTACACGGTTCGCGCGCGAAGTGTGCACGGTTCGCGGGCGCAAGGCGTCCACACTATGGGAATTCTGCTACATTGCACGTTACGTTACGTTACGTTACAGCAGTCTGTACCCGGCTTTATATATCAAATATGTAACCAAGCAACTCATATCCACTCATACCATATCGGCGGTGGCGACCAGGTCGTGTCGGGCCCTGGTACAGACCATGGTCCGGAGCGAAGGGGAACGGGTGGCGGTTGCCTCCTTCTGCGAAGCAGTAATGCTAGCGAAGGAGACGGCCGCATGCGTGAGAGAATGGGCTTCCTCACGCTCCAGCCACCGAGACCCCGATCCCGAATACCAGCCACCGTAGGCGTGGGTTTGCGGACGACGAGCAATTGTTAGTTCGCCGTCCGGCCATCAGGTAACCATCCGGACCGAGCCTGAGTCGTTGACGGCGCGTAGAGTTCCACGCGCACCTCAAAGAGATGTTAGCAATGTCTAAGGGGCCTAACAGGGCCGAAGCCTTCTGGGACGATGGGTTGGCTTCCGAAAGGGAAATCCGTGATCCTGGAACACAACGGGCAAAGACGGAACATAGTGGTTTTAGTTAGTAAAAGTCTGACACGCCCTTCCACTCTGGCCTTTGGCCTAGAGCAGGAGGAGTGAATGGATGATTTCCTCCCTTTAAAAAATCCACTCATATCGATCATCTCAGATTATAATTATTATCTAAACGAACTAAAGTAAACGAAGTCTATTGTATCACTTATACCTATGTGGCTTAAGTGTGAATCCAAAACATTCTCTATCCGGCTTATAACCACAAGGAAAATGATTAAGAAAAATAGACGAAGACCAGAAGTATTATGCTCTCATACATTTATTCTAACCATAAGTTCGTTCGGAAAACAAATAAAATACTGGACCACATCAAACTTCGCCGTTCTTCGGAACAAAGATGAAGTTTTCCACATAATCATATATATGTGGAGTCCCAAGTAATTGTGCCTGCGATCCCCGCTTTGACGTTGAAATAGAATAATCTATGGGCCGTAATACGGGGATGAAAATGACAGACGAAATGTAATAAAATACGCCAAGCGTAAAATATCTCCAGTTTCTAAGTCAAACGACAGCGAAATCGGATATCGGTCTTTTAATTAAAACCCTTTCGAGAAATAAGTATGAAGTTTTGTAATTTTATGCTCCAGAGAAGGGTGAAAAAAAGGAAAAGTTGTCAACCAAATATTTTAATAAGTTTTTAAGTTCAACCACCTTTTTCTTTAAAGTAGGTATGACGGAATAAGAACTTTGAGAATATTAAAAAATGTTTTGATGAGCTTATAAATCTCATAATTAATTTTTTAGGGTTGTTTTTTTCTGTGGTTTAGAATTTGTTACTGCTGTTGTGACAAACGTTAATTGTAGATATCCATCATGTCAAACAAACCGGGTGTAAATAATAAGGCAATGAATCCTCAGAAGTATCTTAATACAAGATTGTAGGCATTGAGATTTAACTTAACGCAGTTCATGGTAGTTTAGAATAATCGTTACATGAAAAAAAGATATAAAAAAAAGTTCAAAGGAATACCTGCTTTACAGAAAAAAAAACTATTTCGTAACTAGTACCTAAGTTTTTTGAAAAATTAGCATATTAAAGCATAAATAGCCTTATAATTTTGTATTTGCTGGGACTCAGGCCTCCTCTCTAGGACAGGGAATAGGCCATCATCCACCACGCGGGGCCAGTGCGGGTTAGTGGATGTCACTTATCTTTAAAGTTTTGGTTCGATAAAATGCCGGTTTCCTCATTATGTTTTTTTCACCGTTTTGAGAGCAGTCATTATGAAATAAATTACACAAAAAATACAACATGCGACACGCAAGTCGAGACCGTTACCATTAGTACTTTAGTCACAGTATAGATATATGGAACAGTACGGAAACTACCTACAAATGTTCGAAACGGCTCACTCACCCAAACATACGCATCGACGAGACTCCTAAGCGGCAATCACTACTGACAAGACCGCGAGAAACGCTTAGGAGTCTCGTCGATGCGTATGTTTGTGTGAGTGTGCCGTTTCGAATATTTGTAGGTAGTTTCCGTACTGTTCCATATAATATCTATACTGTGCTATAGTTTACGTATTTTTCTTATGTACAATCAAATTAAATGCGAACGCGTGAAATAAATGAAAACATAAAAACAAAATATTTATAAATATCGTTCTGGTTCCCCTTTTGTTACATTCTACTTCGAAATTGTTTTCCCTGAAACATATATAAAACTAAATGATGTATTCCAGTACTCGTTCGTAAAACACAAAAATAAATACATGATATGTATTCATAACCACGCTGAATATTAACTGTAGGTCGCCATACCTTTTTGTGTCGTTCCAACCCTTTGAATTGTTTTTCTGATATCGGTAAATAATAGGCACATTACACGTTTGTGTTCAATTTTGATCTCCAATTTATGTTCGGTATTCGAATGGAAATTCCCGGTCCGTTACTAGACCTGGCCGGTTTTTGTTTATATAGTAACTGTATATGTTTTGTTAATATATGTTTGTTTGCTGTGTTGAAACCGGTAGAAGGTATGATTGCTGTCACAATACAAATACCATATTTTTGCTTTAAAACTGTCGATCAAGAAAAACTTTTGGTAGTCGTATGACGTACGATCGCGGGACGGTGATGGTTGCGAGACGCATAGGTCCGTTCGTTGTGGCGATACTTGGGGGGAGGCCTATGTCCAACAGTGAACGTCTTTCGGCAGAATTGATGTTGATGATGAGACGTAAGATATCAGAGAAATACAACTGAAACTACTTTTAAAAAGTTTAGTGTCGGTCACATTTTTTTTATTATCTCTCAAATAGTGTATTAAGGCAACATACATGCTCACTAACAGAGACCATAGTAGGTTTAAAGAATCTTTATTTCTCATAAGAACGTATTACAAACGATCACTTATATGAGATTTAAAAGTTTAGTAAAATAGTTGTCCTATGACGAAGCATGCAATACACCATAAAGTACAATTACAATAAAATACACAATAGGCTTACAACATCACGTAATGCTACGATACAATATAACAGGGCACAACGAAATCATTGAAGACAAACATGTAGGTACATTTAACACAATATGGCACAGCAGCAGCTGACTGACTAGACGTCCACGAATAGTACCTCCTAAAACCTTTCCTTCAATTCTTTTTTATTTTATATAAAAAAAAAAAAATCTGTTGTCTCGCAACAGGCATTAACATCTTCATCAACCATTAGAGACCTGTATCTTGGGTGCGTTCACAAATATATAAACTCACTTACATAGGATACTCAGACCCGGAACAATTATATTATTATTATCTATATATATAAAAGGGGAAACTGACTGACTGAGATATCAACGCACAGCCGAAACTACTAGGATTAGGAGCGTGAATTTTTGCACAAGGTTTCCTTTTATGACTTAGGCGAGCACTAAGAAAGGATTTTCCAAAATTCTCTCCCTAAGGGGATGAAGTGGGGATCCAAAGTTAGTACGGAGAAACCTACATTCACGTGAGCGAAGCCGCGGGCAGAAGCTAGTAGGCTATACAAATATTTGGTCCATACGGAAATCAAACAAGCGACATGCAGCGCTGCAACCAAATAATCAACCTCTCCGCCTACCATGCCGTCACTACGCCAAGTCAATAAAAATAAAAAGAGACTTAACGATGCAAATATATGACTGGAATGTGGTTGGATTCTATTTCAGCTGTGGTGGCAATGCCACCTGGAACCAGTAAGGGGTTCTTTAGAGGATCTTAAGAAAAAACAAACGCAAAGTTTTATGTATTGTTCAAGCTATTTATACTTAAGCAAATCTCTCCTTAGATGTGTTTTTCTTAGAGTCATTTTGAAACAAATACTAAGCGAGTAGTGCACAGGTGTCCTTGCAGAGCACAAGCTCCATTGAACGTGTTGATCGACTTTAAATGTAATGAAATGCAGTAACAGAATTGCAACTCGTGTATGGACAGCATCATCAACTGGTTGTCCTCTTTTCTAAGGTATTTTAATGTGAGTGGGGTACCCAATTCATGCAGCTGTCTGTACAAGTGCACGATAGGAAAACTTAATTTACGAAAATGTAATTTTGTGCAGGACAGTTCAAGTATTGTGATTAGCTCTAGGGCAACATTATTCAAAAGAGTAACCGTAACCCTGAATATAGTAAGTTCGGAAGGTTGCTACACCGGATTCAGCGGGAATAAACGGACCGCTTTGTGGACACTGTTGAGGTGTACCCCGCCTGGGTGGAGCGCCACCATGTTCTCGTGAAGGCGATCAGCGGCAGCCTCTCGCATGGGGCCAGAGAGGGAATGGGAGGCGGTCACTCTTTCTGCGAAGCAGTAATGTTAGTGAAGGAGGCGGCCGCACGAGTGAGAGTGGCTTCAGGCTCTAGCCTCTGGGACCCTGATCCTGACTACCAGCCACCGCAGGCGCGGGCTTGCGAACGACGAGCTATGAGTAGCTCGCCGTCCAGCCGTCCGGTAACCGTCTGAACCGAACCCGAGTGGTCAACGGCGCGTATTGTTCCACGCGCGCCTGAAAGAGTTATCTTAGCAGGGCCGATGCCCGCCAGGGCCGCAGAAAATTTCTGAAAATGAAACCCGTGGTCCTAGAACGCAAAAGACAACCGAAGAACACAGGTGTGATTTTGGTCAGTAAAAGTCTGACACGCCTTCGCGCCCCACTCTGGAGCGAGAGATGTCAACGGATGATTTCTTGCCCCAAAAAAAAAGCCTTGAACCTCGAAGGGTAACTTAAAGAGTACAGGTGGGTTTTAGTTAGTAAAAGTCTGACATGCTTGATTTCACTGCTAAAAAAAGTAATGCAGTTTCAGAAATTCACTAAACCGATCACGGTAGCTGTCATGTCATATCAATTTAACTAATTTTCTTTCTAGAAACTGACCATAAGTAATGTAAATATTTAATAAGTTTAGTATACCTATTAATTTCTAAACAAGCCTGCCATTAGTAAATACTAACAACTGGTTCACCTCTGCAGTAAAACGAGCAGAAATTGAACTTATAACCTCTCGTTCAACACGTTAGTCCGTGCTCAAATTGGTCAACAATATACTCATATTGTGAACTAATACAGAATTATATAAGTTAATTAATTTATACATGTGGTATATGTAATTTTGTAGTATAGTCCTTTTAAGGGTTCCGTACCTTAAAAAGAAAAAAAGGACCCCTTATAAGATCACTTTGTTGTCCGTCTGTCTGTCTGTCAAGACCCTTTATCTCGGGAATGCATAGAAGTATCGAATTGAAATTAAAATTGCATACTCAAGTCTGCGGTCCTTTGAAGCTGTAAAAAATCAAACTTCTAAGTTAACGAAAAAAAAGACGGCCGTATCTTTTTTTTCGTTAACTTAGAAGTTTGCGTAAAAAACGTATATTTTGACACTCTCGAGGGAATCAAAATTCATTGGGTACTTCCCGTTGACCCAGAATCCTGAAATTTAGCTTAAAGCAAGGTCTTGTAGCACAGGTATAGTAATAAATCTGAAAACAGTAAATTTGCTGTTATGTCGTGATTCGGAAAATCTTCGAGACTCCATTCGGGAATTGAACTATTTACATAGGTAAGTTTGTACGGATCCCTCAGGGCACGAGTCCGACTCGCTCTTGCCTAGATTTTTTGGATGGGAAATCATCAAATAACTTCTCCCAATCTGGATAGAGCGAGAGAGTATCAGACTTTTACTGACTAAAACCCACCTGCGTTTAGCCCTGGCAGGCATCGACCCTAGTGGACCCCGTCCATGTTGCTAACAGTTCTTTGCGGTGCGCGAGGAACGCAACACGCCGTTGTTCTGGACTTGGTCCTTACTGGATGGCGAGTCACCCGTTGCTTTCTGTATAGTCCTGCCCCCCTAGCTAAGTTACAATCGTTTCGTTCGCGCCGTATGCCTCTAGCAGGCCACGCCTCCGATTCCTTTGTTCTGAGCACGTGACTGAGCGTTGAGATGACGTCAGAACAAAGGAATCGGAGGCGTGGCCTACTCGAGGCGTTCGGCGCGAACGAAACGATTGTAACTTGGCTAGGGGGTTGGCCTTTAATTTGGCACATGAGCGAATCTGTACCTTTACTTAAGTTCACAGTTAATTCGGAAGAGCTACAAACCTTCTTCTATTTTACCGACCCACATTCTAAATCAACCTATCCCAATTTAGGATAATCCATTTCCTTGACATATTGTCCCGAATAAACTACCTACCTACGCATACCTATGAACCTTAAAGGTAGACAACCTATAGGAACTTTTGTTACTGCCGAATTAACCTTTGAAATATTTATCAGTTAGGGGACCCTTCGTATCCAATACTAATTACTTTCCTAATAGCAACGCTTTTTGGGTTGACGCTAAGTTCAATATCCACTAGTTTCTTGGACAAGTTGGAGTTTGTCGGGGTTCAGTAGTAGAACAAAGAATATCTAATTGATTTTTGCTATTGTTTATTCATGTCGGCTATATGCTTAAAACGTAGATCATGCTGTCGAGAAAATAATTGACTAGTCGGTTATGTTGGCTGTCTGCCCAGGAACTGATCTTTTGGATGATCTTATTACAATATTCGTAATTATTAGAAGATATAAGTGGTTCTTTAGAAACAATAAATGCATATTTTTAGATATATTTGAACTTCATATTTATCTGTACGAATAACTCAGTTGTATAAGAATAGATTAGCTTCTGCTAGTGGCTTCGGGAAATTATAACAAGGGAACATATTCCAGAACATAGTCATTATGTGCCATTCCAGGTCATTTGCCTAATTTTATCCAAATTTTTTTGTCATAAAAAATAAACATGCACACACACATCATACAAACTTATACATATGTTAGGTTTTGATGCATAATCAGTTTATTTGTTCTGTTTTCTGTAACCAAGAATGTTATTTAATTTATTATGTATTCGATTATTCATTGCAATCGACTAATTCTGCTGGCAACATCGAAACGTATTTGTGATTATCTGTAGTAAAGTTGTCAATATAGCATAATGGCGGGTGACAGCTCTCTTGTTCAATTGGTGATCGTTGAAGTCGGATGCACAATTTATCTTTTGCATTATTACAGCGACAATAGGGATTTTTGTAACACTTAACATGATTTAAAAGAGTGCCCATGGAGTTTCTTGCACATTCTTGTCCATAGAGCGTTAAATTATGGGTTAGGTATTTGAAATAAATATATTATTTTATACTGCAGTCAGCGATTTTATTATACATTAATATTAATGTAAAGGCGAAGGTTTGTATCGCCTTAATACTATTAGTGTGATGTGTGATTTATTGAAACAATAGTTGTAAAGACTAGCTGTTTCTCTCATTTGCATTGATACATGAAAGCACATGTTTTTTTTTAATGTCTACATAAATCAATTGTGCAAAACCTACCCAATAAGGAACCAACGTAAGATTAAATGCACTTTAACTCGCTTGGCAGCTTTTTCATTTATTCACCGATCACAAAGTAACAAAAGGCAGGGATAATTAATGGTTGCCATTACATAAGTGAATTAGTTAAGAGTATAGTTAGTTTGGAGGACAAACTTACAGCGGGCTAATGAAGCAGATTTATTATGTATGCTACAAAGCTGCACGATGGGTAATCCCTCTTCAAACATAACCCATTTTGCGTTAACGATAGAGAAGCTGCATTTATGGAACAGCTTTTAGATTTTAAATTATTTTTTTTGGGAAAGGTTACAGTATGCGTAGTGTTGTATAATATACATGTGTATGTATAGTATTGTCGGGATGGGGACGCAATGAAAGGCTTCGGGTTAGATTTAAATTATTATTATATTGTGTTAAGCACTTTCATATACATATTTTCTATAAAATACGTCCCGACTTTTTTATGGCGTCTCTCTGTCTATTGATTGAACATCAAACAAACCTAAACTTTTTATAACATAAACCTTAAAAGTATAACACGCCAGTTTGCAAGTTAATAATAACTGGGACCTCCATAGGCGTCACAGTGTTTACATATAGTTTGTACATAAGTTTTAAAATTGATTCTAAGTATCTTTTAAATTGAATAAGGTATGGGAAGCAGTCACTTCCTTCTGCGGAACCGTAATGCAATCTAAGGAGACGGCAGAAAGCATGAGGGAGAGGGTAATCCTTATCCCCTGGGCATTGGGAGTGAGAGGGCTCTTCTCGCTTAACCCAGAGTGAAAATCAGTTTTTCATGGCAAGCTTTTATAGCGCGGTATATACATACTTATACAATTAATACTCATCAAAACCATTCCAAAAAGCATGATAGGGTTATCTGAGTTCCTATGGCCACCTTCCGGTTCCATCATCAGATCAGCTCCATGTTATAATAATTTTGCATTGTCATCTGATTTACACACGCATGCAAAATTTCAGCTCAATCGGTAACCGGGAAGTGGATCAAATTTAATTTTTGAGATTAGATTACAGACAAGCAAACATCAGGTGAAACTAAATAAAAGCTTGTAAAAAGGCACAGGTCAAAATTATTCGGGCTCCTTTCGAGTTGTAGAATAGAATAAAGAATAGAATAGAATAAGATTTATTCGATGCAGGCAATACAATAATAGGCAACAACACAAAAAAAGTACAGATTTACAATTTGTACTGATGCTACTATTACTAGAAGCACACAAAGTCACATTCTATCAGCAATAACGATTGTAGACAAGGGATTGTCATCTTCTACCAAAATGTCACATGATCAATCTCAACAATATTGTAGTTTCTAGAATCTCCATCACCGATTAAATATTACTTTGTATAGGCTCCAGATCTTAGATCAACATTGAAGACAAATGAGAATCAAATTTAATCTTAATTTTATGATGTTTTAAACGATGGTACAGTAATGTATACAGTATATTATAGATATTAATAAAGGTCACTAACAGCTTGCAATAATCACACTAATCTAATCTAATCTAATATATAAAATTCTCGTGTCACGGTGTTCGAACTTGAACTCCTCCGAAACGGCTCGACCGATTCTCATGAAATTTTGTGAGCATATTGAGTAGGTCTGAGAATCGGCCAACATCTATTTTTTTTTTTTTTTTATTTATATGGCAGAACAACGTTTGCCGGCTCAGCTAGTATTATTATAAAGTCAAAAGTTTGTATGTGTGTAACCATCTGACCCGACAGAAGTTGTCCTGTAGTAGCAATGAACTGTCAAACGCTCAAAGGTTTTCAAACAATTAGTTTTTTTTTTTTTAATTTTGTCTTGATTCCATACATTGTCCAGTTGCGCAGATACTTGAAAAATACAAAACTACACCAATTTTACATCACAAAATCCACTAGGAATCAAATTGCGAATAATTAAAACAGACACTGAACTTCACTCAAAGAAATTCCACCAAAAAAACTAAACACTTAGTTGAAGTTTTTTGTAATTTTCTGAACATTTTCTTAATTTTTCTTTCCCTAAGAAACTTTTCCTGACAGTAAAAAATACA
Source organism: Mythimna impura (assembly GCA_905147345.3). NCBI lineage: Eukaryota > Metazoa > Arthropoda > Insecta > Lepidoptera > Noctuidae > Mythimna > Mythimna impura. Next base: position 11,891,325 of record LR990356.1, on the reverse strand, counting down.
AAAAAAACAGGATTAGTTAAAATGGTCCAGTCGTTCACGCGTGTTGATGTGACCAAGGGAAAAAGAGATACATTTTGACATATAGATTATGTTTGTTACTCATTCATACACAAACGCAAAAAATAGTAGATTATGTGACTAGGGGATAAAGCAGTGTCTTTAAGTCGCGGGCGGCATGTTGAATTCCGAACGAAACGAAGGTTGCTAATTTTAATCCCGAACGTCAGTGAGGGATTTATATAATTAACTCCCGAGCACTGCGAGGGAGTTAATAAAGAAACCTGAGTGAAGTGAGGAATTCAAGCCGCCCAAGACAAAGACAGCTTTATCCCCGTGTTGGATACTCTACTTTTTACACCATCTGTGAGATAATTAAAAGAAAATTTAGTAAAACAAATCATATATAATAGAGAAATATAAGTATTATTTACGAGTTAATCTTAACTATCACTCAAAATGTTTTGAGATTTGAAACAAACAAAATTCACTACTCAAAGATTCTATAGTTTAAATGTTCTATGACGCTCCCGCTTGTTCATTACTTTTTTTTAGAAACTTTTTTTATTCTGTTTTTTTTTTTTGTTAGTGGCCAGTTTGAAATTTGAATAAACTTGTTTGATGCACTACATTTTAATTCACATAATGCTGACGGTTTTTCACGTTCCAAATTCAAATCTCATTATTCCCTAAGGATCGCCCATACTGCATTATCTATCTCCCTAGGGACATAATGACTTGCTTTAAGTGATGGTTGTATGACGTATAAAAGGGCATTATCGAGCAGGTGGTGTAAAAAGAATAATATGTTCCCTTGGGATAATTTTCTACTCGGAGCGAAACCACAAGCAGAAGCTAGTTAACTAAAATAAACAGCAGGATATATCCTTCATTAAAGTTCAAATCCCTAAAAACATAACAAAGTCAAAGACCTAACCTAAATAAATACCTCAATTCCACCACATGTGACTAGCTAGAAGCTCCCACAAATTCTTATACATTTAATACTGGGTATGTTGCTGTGTACTCGGATAGTTTATGCCACGCCAGATGGCACTACCACTACCCAGCTCCCAGGACATGGTACACGCTAACAATTTATTACAAACTTGTATTTTTTACCGTTTCAAAATGGCTAACTTATCTTGACTGTCCCTCGTGAGTTGGCGGAATCCCTATTGGTTGAAATTGTGCGATTTTAGACGTTGCTGTATTTGGTTTCGTCGGGGAGATATGTCTTTGGAAAATTTCGGAGAATTGGTATTTTGGTTGATAGTATTTTTCGTAATGTTTTGAAGATTGTTACACGGTAGTTTAGCTTAGAATTTTCTTATTTTAGATCTGTTCCCAAAAGACCTTTGCTGTTTCTAGTTTAAAACCAATTAAAGAAACATAAATTAAATTAACAAAATGTCATAATATCACTTATATTTTATCCCTCAATTTTAATAGTTTCTTGATCTTGCACTGGGCTATAACCAGCTGAAAATAAATAAGATTTTTAAGATTAGAATATGTGCAAATAATTACATTATTATCAATGCCGTAATATATCTTAAATTTTTTCGGTACCCTATTTTGTATCCCACTGCTGAGCAAAAGCCCCCCCTTTCTCCTTCTAAACCTCCCTATCTCCAGCGAAGTTTACATCGTGAACATGAGCAGATCATCACATCACCTTCGCCGCAGTCAACCTTGACAGCGAGACCTCCCTCAGGCATCTCAGGCTTACAATTAACAAAAAAAAATGCCAAGATCTATAAGAAAGACATCATTGCCGAAAATATCCCAATAAAAATCCGTACTAGATAGATATTAAAATATCGCACTGCACCATTTAACATTACAAGTCTCGTCGACCCCTGACTATAAATATGGAACGGCAGCTTCGTAAACAGATGTCTCACCCATAAAGAGTTAATTATCATCTAAGAATACCGTCCCTTGCCGTCGGCACGAGAATAGATCCCTTGGGAATTTTGCTTTTCTTAGTTTTTATTTTGTTACATTGAAACTTGATATATTAGAAACTGCTTGTAGTGAGGAATATTGTAGGAGAGTTGAATTATGATGAGTTTTGTCAGTTTAATGGGGATAATGATTGCTGACTGCTGTGTTCTTGTAATTGGTTAAAATTACTGAATGAAATAATTGAGAATGTAGTTTAACGTAATATCAAGCATTTAATCACAGCAAGGGTATTCAAAGGTTGGAAATAATATGCAAATCATAAACACCTATGGATTTAAATACCTTTGGACTGGGAGCAGCTATAAATAATTTTTTACTCCACCTAACTTTGTTTTGGGCGGCTTGAATTCCTCATTTCACTCAGGTTTCTATATTAACTCCCTCGCAGTACTCGGGAGTTAATTAAATAAGCCCTTCACTGCATTCGGGATTGAAACTTAGCAACTTTCGTTTCGTTCAGAATTCAATATGCCGCCAGCGATGTTAAGATACTGCTTTATCACGTAGTCACATAGTCTACTATTATAATCTAAACCCACTTAAGCCCTAACCGCAGAGAGTAGCTAAAGGAAGTCACCTAATTATAAATTGTATTTTTTTAACATAAATTGCCATAATACACAAAGACGAAAGAAGCGATCGACGTATTTGTATATAACTTACAAGAGAGGACGCATAATCTCTTGACAAATCTAGCGGCGCCGGCGCTCTTGTAAACGAGGGGTTACTGTCTTTTTATCTACACTTTAATGGTATTCTTATTTAGCCCATTCACCAGTTCATTTAGATAAAAACTATTAAATAAACCTATTAAACTATGTAATAAATAATGCTCCCTAATGAAATCCAATCACGGTCGCCAGTCTCAACGGAGATTAACCAAATACGCAGGAGATAGTGTACAAGTGTGTGCGCAAGCACAGGTTCACTCTCTATTCTTTTACTCTCATACTTCGATGGGACGGCAATTCGACGTGACCGGGGAAAGATAAGGCGCAGGATTAACGTCTGTAAGTGCTTTCTGAGGTACGTGGTTGGGTGGTATCGCACCACTAAATTCCAAACTCTGGGCTGCTGGAAAAAAATCCAATCGCAAGAGATTCGAAACAGGACTTTACGCTCAGCTATCACGCTTGCCACCACATAGAAGTTATAAACTGACACAACGGTCGGGAGAGTGAACGTTTTTCGATCAAGGTGGCTTCTCTCAACAGTGATTAGCCAAGTACACAGGAGATAGTGTACAAGCGTGTGCGCAAACACAACTTCACTATTTGTTCTTTTACTCACATATTCCGATGGGAAGGCAATCTGACACAACCGGGGAGAGATGAGGCACAGGGTTAACGGCTGTAAGTGCTTTCTGAGGTACGTGATTGGGACCACTCAATCACGTACCTCAGAAACACAGCCCACAGTTTGAAAGTTGGTGGTGTGATACCAATCACACAACCAACTTTCAAACTCTGGGCTGTTGGAAAAAATCTAAGGTCTACTACTAACGACCTCCAATATTCCTTCCTAATTGTTGCAATTATGATACCAAAGTTGTTTGTAAACTACAAAGATTTATTACAATAATATTACCTATAACTCCTCTTTAAACAGCTGTAGCAAATTACTAACATACAAGCTGCCATAAACTATAGAAGCTACTGTAGAATATATCTTCGTAGTTTACATTGAAGCTTCATTTCCGTCGACGACGAATTAATGACAAATGTCACACGATATAAATATAATAAAGCATTCGTCATTATCATCCATTTCTCATTCGTCGTAGTAATAATGTCACATTTTCATAAATATAATAATCTCTCACAGTTGCATTTGTAGGAGAATTAAGACATTTAAATCAGATGTTATTTTAGAGTTAGGGTTAGTTCACAACGAGATGCGACGCGACACGACGCTGCACGAATAGCGACTCAAAATATAACTTTATTTACTAACCGAAAAGATACATATTTGAGATCGATATTTGTCTCGTGGTGCAGCGGTGCGTGGTGCTGCTTTTCGTGTAGTAAATAAAGTTATATTTTAATGCGCTCTTTGCGCAGCGTCGTGTCTCGGTGTCAACTGACCGATAATGACTGAAAACTAAATAAGCAAGTTTTTTTTTAATTATTATTATTGATAGGCTCGCGCCTGACCACTATCTCACGTGATGGTAAACGATGACGTAGACTACGATAGAGCACGCTTGCCTAGAAGTAACCTATTCACTTTAAAGACCACTATGTTGTAGCTATCTGGAAACATAGACTCCAGCAGGAAATTCCACAGTTGTATGTATTTGTGTTCCCAAAACGTAGGTTGAACGAGTTATTTATTTTTAAATTAGGATAATGCAAAAATGTAGTTTTCAGGAGAAGCATTTAAAACTTTGACACCTCACAAAACAATGACTTAAGAATATATAGATTAGATGAACAGCTTTTACTACAACGTCAACTTTTAACTTTACTTTTGGATAAATATTAATCACTTTATGTTGTAAAAAATATACTATAATTTTTTTGCAAAAGTGACAGTGTCGCACCGGGGGTGCGATATGTATTTTAATATTATAATATAAATTACATTTTTGATCTTTAGCTATTAAGTGGTTGACGATAAATGCACACATGCTTGCCTTGAAGTCACTGTAAAATTATTCCCCTTTTTAAAGATTTATTCACATCAATATAATAATATATATATTCATATTAATTTGTATGTATTAAAATGAATGTCTATTAAATTATGTCTATTAAAATGAACACACATAGTTATATACTATGTGTGTTCATTTTAAGTGGTTAATCTATGTTTACCTATAATTTGTACTCTTGTTGTTAATATAAGTTGATAATATATTTTTTTTATTAATGGCAGATACAGAGACGATAAATAGTAAGATGTTTAGTCGACATCATTTAAATATAATATCTCTTAAAGTACATCTACGCGCAGTTGCAGGAATTCAAATCATGATGCTCGTATGTAAGCCGAGTGCGAATGTATTTCCAAGAATGCATCTGATTCCATCGGGTCGTGTATCAATACAGCTTTGATATAAATGTTACAGTACATATTCAATCATCGTAGATACGTATTATGTCATATTAATGTTGAATTTTTGATTTACAATTTTATCACTACCTGCTCTATTTGGAAATGAATCTTAACAAGTGTTTAAGGTTGCTTGTTTAGTTAAGAACCTGATTCTTAACATTACTATCAAATTACAAAATGGCACGTATCTATTGGCCTGTCTTGTAGGGAAGTTAAAAATTAATAATTACTGTTCGATTTCACAGTTAACAGATTTGTATTAATCCCTCTCCGAATGTTCGGGTGACATTTCGAGCTTTGTCTCTTATGAAGCAAAGTGGTTCATGTTACTACTAGGTATTGTATTTTTATCAGTTATATGGTATTTAATGTTCGACTTTAAATAATGTGTTTAATTGCTTTTAATGTGTTTCCTGATAGCTACAACCTAGGGGTCTTTAAGTCAAGAGTGAATAGGTTACTTCTAGGCAAGCTCGCTCCATCGTCGACCACATCATTGCTTACCATCAAGTTTTTTTTTTTTTCGGTGGGAAAATCATCTTATGACATCCCCCGCTCTTAGGCGGTGCGGTAGATATGCATGCAGATCGTGCATGCGTGCAAGGCCTGTTGCCTCCAGATCCCTTGGTGGCTGGCCAGCAAGGAGGCTCGACGCTTCGCGGGAAACCGTGCGGTTTCCCCGCACCATCCGTATGGCCATGACCCTCTGGCACGCGTTCAGTTGGGCCGTGCTTACAATCAGGTGAGATAGTGGTCAAACGCGAGCCTAGCAATAAGGAACACAAAAAAAACACTTTGATATTATAAAAGCGAAAGTTTGTGAGTGTGTAATTATGTTTCTTCTTTTACGTTGGAACTGCTGAAAGGATTTGGATTAAAGGCACACTGGTAGACCATATTCTGGAATATAAGATACTTTCTATCCCGAGAGTAGTGTTTCCTTGGAATAATTTTCTACTTTCACGCGAGCAAAACTGCTGGGGAAACGGGAAGTACCCTATGAATTTTGATTCCTTTGAGAGTGTCGAAATACAAGTTTTTTGCGACATAAACGGCCGTATCTTTTTATTTTCGTTAACTCAGAAGTTTGATTTTTTCTCAGCTTCAAGGGACCGCAGACCTGAGGTTTTAATTTCAATTCGATACCTCCACGCATTCCTGAGATAAAGGGTCTTGTCAGACAGACAGACGGACAACAAAGTGATCCTATAAGGGTTCCGTTTTTTCCTTATGAGGTACGGAACCTTAAAAAGCGTTTGGTTGCCTTTAATTAGGCCTCAAGAACTTTTCAATTAGGAGCTACAACTAACTACTAATATTAAATCTATCTTGGAATTAATTAAAGTACCTAATTTAGCTTTATGTCAAATATTAAACGTGCCGTTATCTTCATCAAAATCCCTAATTTAAATTAGGTCAATTTTGATTTCGCAATTGTTAATAAAAGTTCTAAATCTTTTATAATATAAAGTTTCTAATTTGATTTAGTTACTTTAAGTACTTATAGAATTTAATTTATTTCATTTATCAGTAAAGAGATGAGTGAGAGTCAGGTTCTTAGAATGATAGGTTTCAAGAGTTTTAAGGGCACTGAAGTTGTTTGAAACTACTTACTTGTTATAATAGGTTGGTACCGAAAATTCATTATTTTAAATTGCTACGATATTCAAAATTAATCTAAATTTACTTAACTAATAACTTAACTATAAAGTTGTTTCTTGAAAAAAAGTCTGTGTATAAAAATCTCCATTATTGTATTGTATAGTATGGTATCAGCGTCTCCTCGTCTAAGGTGCGTATTTTGCGTACGGGCGTTTGGAGGAGGGTGGAACAGAGTGTAAAGTCCCGCAAACCTCCGTTGAAAAGGGAGGATCCTCCGACCAGACGGGTGATATGTCTGGTGGGCAACTGCCCGATAGATGATTTCGGGTGGTTCTACATGTTCAAATCGCGCGGAGAACTTTAATTGGGCGATGCAGGATTAGTTTTTATGTGACGCCATAGATGTCGCTACAGGTGGAACGAATGTGTCTCCTCAAAGAAGACAAGTAGCGCCTTGGTGTTTCTAACCATTCCGCGGAGGGAACCTAGGTTCTAGAAGTATTTTGTCATGTATCCAGCTAGAAAATGATATGATGGTTTTAACAATATTATTTTCTAAACTTGTAGAAAGATGTAGAGTCATCCTGAATAGACATATAGTAAAAATAGGTTAGGAACTATTATTTACTAGTATATTGATTAAAAATCATTGGCTCAGTTTATCCCGGGTTCATAAAGAGAGTTTTTAAAGAAAGGGCAATGATCTTTATTACCATGATACAATGAAATAACTATACAATTCTATCTTTGTTAAAAAAACTTACATTTGTTAAAGAATATTTTCAAAATTTGTTAATCGCGTTATGTATAAAAAATAAAAGTTTTTCAAGCCAGCATTATTTTATACTCTTTACATCATTTAATGGATGAGCTTCCTCAAGCCGAGGGCCTGAATGCTCAAAGAGGCTCTACAGACTCCTCTAACATGTCGAGTTTGCATCCCTCGTTCATTCCCTCTCACGGCCACGTTAATATTATCAAGTACCATCTTTCAAACGCTGTTCATAAGTAAAGAAACTGGAGGAAAAACTTTTTGGTTTTTGGGTTATTCAGCTTTTGACGAAAGGTTTTTAGAAAATTTGCTACTTTAATGTATTGATAGAAAAAAATATTATCAACACTCCACTTTAAATGTATCAACTACTAATATAGCAACTTAATAGCTTTTGCCCACGGCTTCGCTGCCCGTTCATAAAATATAGCCTATGTCACTCAGGAATAAAGCAGCTTTCTATCGGTGAAAAAGATTTAGCAATCGGACCTACTCTTTTAGAGATTACCTTCTACAAACAAAAAAACAAACTTTACCTCTTTAAATCTCTTTTTTTCTTTTTTTTTAATTGATATAAACCTGTGCTTGACTGCGATCCCACCTGATGGTAAGCAGATGCTTTAGATGTAGATGTAGACTAACTGCTACCCCACCCACGTGATAGTAGATCTTTATCCCAATTAATTATCATACTCCCGGTATAAAAAACATCCTCATATTCCAGGACATGGCCTAATCGTGAACTAAAATTCATCGAATTCTGTTTAGTCGTTCAAGCGTAAAGAAGTAACAAACACACAAACTTTCGGCTTTATAGTATGAGTGTGATCTGTAAACTAAATATCGAATAATGAAGATAAGATAAATACAACATTATTTTTAGTTTTTGCGAAACCTGAATAGTTTGTTCAGAATCAGTAACTGAATGGATTCCAATAGTTTTTGCACCATTTTTTATTTTTTCTCAAAAATATTTAAAAAGGTTTGGTCACGGCGGGTCATAGCGGGTATTAGGCGCCAGTAAACAGCTGCGAGCAACCCCTCAGTCGCCTGGATGGCCCGGTGACTTTGTATTTTTGCTGACATAACAAGCTTGTAACTTTGAGATTTTTCATGATGCAGCTTTTTTTTTATTTTTTTTATAGGTGGGAAAATCATCTTATGACAAATCCCGCTCTTGGGCGGTTGGGCGGGAGATAGTGTCAGACTTTTACTGACTAAAAACCCACTCCTGTTCCTTCGTTGCCTTCGTCCCAGGGCCACGGTTTCGTTTTCACACTACCCATGGCCCCAGTAGGCTTCGACCCTGCTGGGCCCCTACGATTTGCTGACATCTCCCTGAGGCGCGCGCGGAACAATACGCGCCGTCGACGACTTGGGCTCGGTCCGGATGGTTACCGGACGGTCGGACGGCGGGCCACCCATTGCCCGCCATAGATAAGCGTATGTTTTCTCAAGCTTTTCCTTTCTAATTATCCAATCGATTGTTCGCTGGAAGCTTGAGACTCCATTTGTCACTCCGAAAGGAATGCGCCTAAATTGATATAAATTACCTAGAGCTTTAAATCCACAGGGCAGTTTTGTGGCGAACTGTTGGGCATTAGCGACCCCACGGACCCGATCTCCCGGGAGAATTCTTGTTCTTCATCTCCGGCTTGCCTTTATTGGCCGGCCGTAGTGAACACTGACGAGGAACAGAGCTCCCACCTCTCTCTTGATTTTATTGGCTGGCTTGAGTGGAGATTCGCAAGAGCAAACGTGCTCGGCAGAAGGATGTATAATCCAGTAAGGTGCTGGTAGGGATCTTGACCATACTTCCGGGATTGTCCTGATAGCCGTGGTATACCTCTCCACTCCTTAAGCACCTCAGGATATGTTGCCCTCTTGTTGCTACGTCACTTCGTGCTAGCGACCGTTTATTGGGGCCCATTTATTGAGTGTGCAAGTCACCCCCTGCCTTTTGTCGATGGATATTAATAACATTGTTTAGGCAGGGGCCATAGTCTTAACATAGTTCCTGGTAACCAGTCCACTTAAGACTCCAAAAACCATAGCCTTATATCTTAGTTTTCCATATGTCGCAATAGTTTCCTACCAACCGGGGGTTGTCCTTGGATGCTACTAGCATAGTGCGTACAGGGATAATCACCGGTTCGTACCACTTTCCATTAAAAGCGTCTAAAAGGGCCTCTGCGAGTTGGTTTCGGCTCCTCGTACGCCTTCCAAAGGTCCAGGATCTTAGGGTGCTGAGATAAATAAATGTATAAAAATAATAATAATAATATTCCACAACTATCACACAACGCCGTCTAGTCCCAAGCTAAGCAGAGCTTGTGTTATGGGTACTAGACAACTGATAAACATACTTATATATTTCTAAATACATACTTAAATAGATAAATGACACCCAGACACAGACCAAATGATCGTGCTCATCACACAAATATTTGTCCTGGGTGGGAATCGAACCCACGACCTCCGGCATAGCAGTCAGGGCCACTAACCACTAGACCAACAGGCCTGTCAATAATAATTACACGTTATTGAGTAAACATGCTCAGATTACAAAATAAGTTTAATAATTCAACTAAAAGTGTAATGTAAGTTCAAACTGCATTCAAATAAGACTTACCCACATATTTAACTGTGTTTAGAAATTCTCAGAACATTTCAGTAACGAACAAAGACTGAGGTTTTATTGTGAACGTAACATTAGTAAGTAAATATGCGGTCATAAACATAAAATTAGACTGTACTACCGTAAAATAAAATTGTTCATGCAAGTAGCACTGTTCCCCTGATGGGATTACTAGCTAGAAGATGTTATCTCTGTTTCAACTTCAACAAGAAATAAATTTTATATTAATTTGTGTATTTGTTGATTTTATAAACGTGTTGCGCCGACCCCAAATAACACGGGACAAGGGCAGGAAGATGATGATGTTGATTTTATAAATGATTAATTTAATTTTCTAAATCAAAATGATGCAAAAGAGTAGTTGGTTAAATTAATTATAATAAAAAAATAGCTTACAATTTAATTTTAGAATTTGCTACGCAAAAAATAACTTTTTACAAAAATAAATAACCGACTTCAATAAAAAAAAAACACAAAAAGGATCAAAATAACTTTAATTTCGGAAGTCGGTGTTTCTCAGTATTGTTTGTTTCCTATTTAACACCGACTTCCGAAATTAAAGTTATTTTGATAGTGTTTATTTTTTTTTTGTAAAAAGTTTTTTATTTCGCACTTTTCGCACATTTATAAACAGAGTGCCTATTTCTCATGACAATTCCAATTAACCCAAACACTGCTAGGTTACATTGTTTTATTATGAAGTTCCTGTATCTACCTTCCACCTTCCGGCTCCATCAACAAATCAGTTGGATAGTACCTTATAGCCAAAGTGCATCTTATGACAATTCTAATAAGCCCAAACACGGCTAGGATACATTGATTAATTACGGAGTTCCTTTGCCTACCTTTCGGCTGCATCATCAGATCAGTTCGAAAGTTTCTTATAGCCAAAGTTCATCACATGACAATTCTAATAAGCTCAATCATGGCTAGGTCACATTTATTAATTACGGAGTTCCAGTGCCTACCTTCCGGTTCCATCACCATCATCAGTTCACTTCGATGATACCATTTTCAACATAACTATTCAGAGCCATTTATTTATTTGTATTGTCATAGTCGCTTAACTATCTTCATTGTGATATCTATGTGTATGAAGTTCCGTTGGTCTTCTTCATCGGTTCCACTTCAGCAAATGTTACTTTTTGACTGTAAATGCTTAAGTTCTCGATAAAAATACCAAAATAACAATAGCGGGCAGCGCGATAGATTTATTACATTAATGATGATTATTCAAAGTATTTAGTGATTACCTGCGGATTTTATTTTATTTTTATTTTTTTTGTTGCGTCTAACGCTGACTGTGTTTTGTTTACCAGTTTAAACGTGTTTTTTTTTTTTACACTAAGCCTAAATCCTGGAGAAAAGAACGTCAAGCACCTTCCTCTAGTAAATTTCGAAAATATTCTTCTACCACCTTTACATAATAACTATATTAAATTGGGACTAATGAAAAACTTTGTGAAGGCTCTCAACAAAGATGGACCAGCATTCAAATACGTGCGAAGTAAATTTCGTAGTATAAGCGACATCAAAATAAAATAAGGAATCTTTATCGGACCTGAAATAAGAGAGATTTTAAAGGGCCAAAACTTAGATTCAGGATAAATGGCTTTGAAAAAGAAGAATGGGAACCTTTTAGAGCGGTCGTTCATGTTTTTTTGGCAATAAGAGAAATGAAAATTATGTGGAACTAGTGAACAATCTCCTTCAAAAGTGTCAACAGTTGGGTTGCAATATTTCCCTAAAAATTCATTTTCTTTATTCTCATCTTGATTGTTTTTTTTCTAACTGCGGTGATGTAAGTGACGAATATGGTGAATGATTTCACAAAGCTATCTCGACATTGGAAAAAAGATACCTGTGTCGATGGAACGCGTCAATATTAGCGAAGAAGAGATACAACTGAAATCAATTACTATAGACAAACAAAAAAGAAGAGAAAAATAATCTAATTAAACAGGTTTAAATATTATGTTAATAGATATTTAAAAATTCCCAATTTTATATAAAAGGTACAAAGTAATAATAAAAACATATAGGATTGTTTTAAAATAAATTATTTTGTACTTTAACATGTTACTAAAAGCAGTAAAAAAATATAGTAGTCAATTGAAAGGTACACAAAATGTAAAATTTTGTTGATCAGTGTTAATATTGATAGACTCACGCGTGACCTCTCGCCTGATGGAAAGTGGTGAAAAAAAAAAAAATAGGATTGTTTTAAAATAAATTATTTTGTACTTTAACATGTTACTAAAAGCAGTAAAAAATATAGTAGTCAATTGAAAGGCACACAAAATGTAAAATTTTGTTGATCAGTGTTAATATTGATAGACTCACGCGTGACCTCTCGCCTGATGGAAGTGGTGATATAATCAACGACAGAGTACCTATTCACTCTTCTCTTAAAAACGCCCAGGGTGTAGCTATCAGGAAACACAGACTCCAACAAGGAATTCCACTCCTTAGCATATGCTCAACGAATGTCATTATGTGTCTAAAGTCTGATGTTAAGTAGATATGAACCTTTGATTATATAGATATGAACCCATACCGGGCTAAATCTCATCTAATTTAGTTAATCGAAACTTTAAAATAGGTAACTAAAGAAATCTCATCTTCCCATCTGATTATAATTTGGGTGTCTTCAAGGAGTGAATAGGCTCTTAATAAACTAGTGCGCCTCACCATCAACGATTGCATCACTGCTTACCATCAGGTGGGATCGCAGCCAAGCACTAGTTTATATCAAATTAAAAAAAAATGTTTTCGAAAACCGAAACTGTTAATTTCACTTCAATTTCAATGTTTGCATCAAATCACATCACACTAATATTATAAAGACGAAAGTTTGTATCACTCCTTCATCACCCCTCAAACACCAGATTTGGACGAATTTGGTACAAGGTTACCTTAGTATATTTTTTCACTTTCACGCGGGCGAAGCCGCTGGCAGAAGCTAGTTATAAAGAAATCTGTAAATATAACTGATAAATACAAAACATTACAAATCCTTTTGATTTAAAAAATATATATTAAACTACAAACACAAATGGTGTTAAAGCTTCTGAAAAAAAGTCTCTTAGGGAATATTTTGGCAATACTCAGAATTGGAACATTGCCCAATACGTCAGACCCAATTTAACCTGTCATTATTGGGTTGAAATACAATTTAAACCTTTCCGATTTGTTGTTACAGAAGTAATATCTAGTAAATATAGTTTTTGGTGTTTATTTATTTATATAGGATAGGAATGTGCATTTATTAGATTGTGTCCCATAATAAGTATTTAGGTATCTTTTTGGTGAACTCTTCCACTTATAGGGTTTTTTTAGTTGGGACATCATCCAATGACATTTTTCGCTCTAGGATGGAGCGAGAGGGCATGTCATTATTTTACTGACTAAAACCCACTCCTAGTTCCTTCTTTGACTTGCGTTTCAGGGCCTCGGGTTTTCCATGGGACCACAGCATGTACGAAAGCAATTTATACAACTAAGCTAACCAAATTAAAGTTACAAATAAGCTAGAAACCGGACAATGAAACATAATATTTGATACTAATTAATTAAAACTTGATGTTAATAATAAAATAGTAATAAAAAAAAATGATAATAAAATTAAATTAACATCAAATAAATGTTACCTAACCCCTCTACTACAGATGAAGCCTAAGTCCCAGCAGTGGGAACATTTAAGGCTGATTACGAGTATGGTACGTTATTATATTACGTCCAAAAAAAAAAACTTAAATTAAACATTTTAAACGTTTCCTATACTTTGACAATTACTCATAGAGGTTTAATACTTCGAGTTAATCTTTTTGTAAAACAATGTCTAATTTCGCCGTTTAAGATTTAGTTTCTTGAACGGCCTACACTGACTTATAATAATAATGTAAGTCATGGCTCGCAAAGTTGTTGACACGTTGGTTGTAGACTTAGCGACCATTGTACCGATAGCCGTATCAGCCTATGGCTTAATAGCCACGAGCCTCGACCTACACCTTAGGAAGCCCTCCTTGACGGCTGGATCAAAGGCTTTATTCAGAAAGCAGTACTTCCCGATACCGGCAGTGGGCTATTTTAAATGTTTTTTTTTTACCCAACCGCGCCAGAAGATTTTTTTTTAAATACTTTTACAAAAATATGAAATATTTGTATATTATTATTATCATGAATAAATGAGTTACAAGTCAATATCGTACCACTGCAGCGCATAGCAGGCGGTCGCCTCCTTTTGCGAGGTAGTAATGCCAGCAAAGGAGGCGGCCGATCGCGTGAGCGACGAGCAACGGTCCTCACGCCCCAACCACCGCTGGGATTCCGATCCCGATTTCCGGCCATCGTAGGCGCGGGCTTGCAGACGGCGAGCAATGGGTAGCTTGCCGTCCGACCGTCCGGTAACCGTCCGGACCGAGCCCAAGTCGTCGACGGCGCGTAGTGTTCCACGCGCGCCTCAAGGAGATGTCAGGAACCATAGAGGCCCAGCAGGGTCAAAGCCTACTGGGGAAGGTTCGGCCCTAGTGTGAAAGGCAACGAAGGAACAGGAGTGGGTTTTTAGTCAGTAAAAGTCTGACACTATCTCCCGTTCCGCCCAAGAGCGGGGGATGTCATTGGTTGATTTTCCCACCGAAATAAAAAAAAAACACTGCAGGACAAATGCCTCCCTTTCCTCTTTTCATTCTTCCCGATCTTAAAAATAAGTGCAGTTCATCATTACTAGGTATAATAATATCTTAATCATTATCATTTTGCTTCTTTTGCTCCTCATTTAAATTGTTATGAAAATCTATATAGTATTGTCAAAGCACAATCACATTGATGCGAGTTCAAGACGTATACAATTTTCTTATCTAGCAACATATGGACTATGTAAAATGTACACAGAATTTCAATGCTCGTTTTCTTTCGTCGACATTTTTCGTATATATTTCCTTTTTCTTTTCGCCAAGATAAGCGTAGAAGAAAGCGGTTTATCGTAAATGTTTTGTTATTACACTCTACTACAACCTACTTTAACATTACTAATCTACCACCTGAGTTCAGCATTTCTTCTTTTTTGGCGCTATATATAAATAAGGTTATTTTTCCTCTTGAATAGCATTATGAAAACATGCCAAAGTTTTGGCACCACGCTGAAATATTTAGAAGATATTTTTTTATATCCCAGTTTCCAGAACACTGGATACGCCATTTGAGCGCAACCTGGTGCTATGTCATCCGCTATGCTACGTTAACTCTGTGGTGTCAAAACCAATGAATCGTTTTAAACTGTGAAAATTCATCGCAAGCTGTCCCTAACTCAATTTTCTTTTGTTACAGATATAAAACAAGAAAGAAATATAAACCGGGAGGCAGCGTCAATGCATCGTATACTACACAAATTACTTTTGTCGCTCGGTATAAATTCGATGCAGTAAAAGTGTTCGTCGTAAGTGTCGCATAACGTTCAGTGTCGCGACGACTTTTGTTTCAAGCTACAAAGTGGTGTTGTGATGTTTCGACTTTCGCCTATAAAGGGCGGCATTGCCAAAAATTTGGCTGTGTATGAAGATGGGCCGTAAAAGTGAATTATTTTGCTCGCGCGGTGGCAAGATGCTACTTACGGTATACGCAGCCGTGCTTCTCTGGAGGATAGACTGCGTCGTGGAAAGCACCAGAGGTAATACGCCGTATATTCAATGTACTATACATGTCACGCGGTTTATATCGAATCGACTAGAACTTATTACGGCGGCTCCAATTTGGAAGTCGATCGGTTTTGCGGTGAGGAAAAGTAATAACCCATCACTCGGTTGGTGTTTTCTACATTTTATTTCGATTTGATAGGTTAAGGCTGAAGCGAAGATAATTGGTTTTTGCTCTGGGCTTTGTTTTTCCGTGACGAAAACGCTGTTGATTGACTTCGGTCAACTAATGGACCTATTGATTAGTTCTGAACACTCAATCAATATTGGCTTTACTTATTACAACTCTGTCAATTTATTTAGTACGTTTCACTCGTTCTTTAATTAAGTCTCATGCTTTTTTTAAGGTGAGAAATCATCCAATGACTTCTCGCGCTTTAGGGTGGTGCGAGAGGGCGTGTCAGACTTTTACTGAAGAAAACCACACCTATGATACTTCTTTGCCTTTTGCGTTCGGGTTTCAACTCATTCGGAAATCAACCCATGGATAAGTAGAGCTCGACCCTGCTGGGCCCCTACGGTTTGCTGACATCTCTTTGAGGCGCGCGTAGAACATTACGCGCCATCCAGGACTCGGGTTCAGTTCGGACGGTTACCAGATTTTTTTTTTTTTTTAGGTGGGAAATCATCGAAATGACTTCTCGCGCTCCGGGTGGAGCGGGAGGGCGTGTCAGACTTTTACTGACTAAAACCACACCTGTATCCTTCAATTACCCTTTGCGTTCTAGGACTACGGGTTTCCCTTTCAGAAATTCTCCGCGGTCCTAGCTACCGGGCATTGGCCCTGCTGGGCCCCTACGGTTTGTTGACATCTCTTTGAGGAGCGCGAGGATCACTACGCGCTGTTGACGACTGGGCTCGGTCCGGTTAATTACCGAACAGCCGGACGGCGAGCTACCCAGTGCTCGACGTCCGCAAGCCCGCTTCTACCGTGGCTGGTAGTCGGGGTCGGAATTACGGCGGCTAGGGCGTGAGGACCTTCGTTCCCTCACGCGTACAGCCTCCTCCTTCGCTAGCATTACTGCTTCGCAGAAGGAGGCGACCGCCTGCCATTCCTCCTCGCTTCGGACCATAGCCTGAACCAGGGCCCGACGCGAAAGGTCGCTGCCGCCAATTGCCTCCACGAGGACACGGCGGTGCTCCGCCCAAGCGGGGCACACCTCCACCGTATGCTCTACCGTGTCCTCTGGGTGGTCCGCACAGTGATGACACTCGGGCGTTGCTTCCGCCTGAATCCGATGCAGGAACCTCCCGAACTTGCCATGTCCGGTGAGCACCTGCGTCATGCGGAAGGTGAGGACGCCGTGTTGCCACGGTTACCAGATGGCCGGACGGCGAACCACCCATTGCGACTTACGGACGACAACGTCCGTAAATCTCATGCCAGGACCTTTTTCAGAGGCTTTGAGCGCGAGGTCACAGAGACAATCTACTCTATTGTGCTTCACCTTGCCTCTTCAAGATAATAATAATCTTATCCTCAAACACTGGCATCATTCTTTTCCTTATTCTCATCACACCCTCCTGAGACTTTGCGTCCTGTAGCATAATATTTTCCGGAATCTCGTAATCTTTTTTTTCATGACTGCAATCTCTAGCAAAAACATGTTCCTACAAGACCAACGAACATAACAAGACATACATAACATGCCACTCACATATGAATACATACATATGTATGTACAGACATAAACCAGTAGAGGTGTCTTTTATACCACAAATGTTTTAACCCAGCGGCCGGAAAAAATCCCTATTCGTTATTTATACGAAATGCTTTATGTACACCACGGTCAGAATAAAGAAGAAATGTCATATTTTGTATGTATGGCCGGGGACAGAGCCTAGTGCCAGATTTGGAGTAATTTCAGCCTCACGTGTCGGAGATATTTATTTTATTTGTTTACTACGACTGTTAGCCAGATGGAGCCTTTACAGGGTTACAAGGGATGTTAAAGGTTTCGGTCATAAAATGTATAAGTTTTGGGTTCAGTGTTAGATAGATATAATATTCTTTATATCTATTATTATTATCATATTATAACTAGACAAATAGAAACATAAATGTTTCTAGTCGGTGGTGTTGTTTGTAGTCGGAGCCGTTACCACTGCTCATTATTAGTTAAAACTAATAATGACCAGTGGTAACGGCTCCGACTTACTAGTTGTAGATTGCGAGTTCAAACCCAGTAAGACGCATTACTTTGAGTAATTTAATTAATTACCCTCTCAAAACGGTGAAGGAAAACATCGTGAGGAAACCGGCATGTCCAAGAACCAAAAATTCGAAGACATGCGGCATTCACCAACCCGCACTGGGCCCGCGTGATGGATTACGGCCCATTCCCTCTCCTAGAGAGGATGCCTGAGTCCCAGCCGTGGGAACATTGAAAGGCATTGAGATAGGCATTGATAGGATTTGATTGATTGTTGATTGATTTTTGAGGATTGAGGGGATAATGCTATGCTTATGCTAACTAATAATAATAAAGTTTACAGATTACATAGGAAAAATGAAGATAGCGACAAAAGTATAATACTGTAGCGCAGCTGTCAACGTAAAATACTAGGGCACATAGCTCGCAAAACAGATGGTCGATGGGGACGAAAGGTTCTGGAGTGGCGACCACTTACCGGAAGACGCATCATTGGAAGGCCTCCCACAAAGTGGACCGAGGACCTGGTGAGGGTTGCGGGAATCCGATGGATGCGAGACGCACAGGACCGGTCATTGTGGCGACACTTGGGGGAGGCCTATGTCCTACAGTGGACGTGTTTCGGCTGAAATGATGATGATGATGAGCTATCTCTTCTCACTCTTAGACATTGTTCTAGATTATCATAACATAAGTTAAAATATAAATTAAGCAAGACAATTATAATACCCAATACAATAATCAATATGTGGTTATTTGGTTGTATATATGTAGAGTGGAAGTGGGGATAAGGACGGGGTGTGTATTTGTGTACGTATGTTTCATCCGCGTTTGTAAGTTAGTTGCTCAGTCCAGTTGCTCAGTCTCGTCATAGGTCAAGCACTTAAGCCCGTCGGTCACTTTTCTCTTCAGCACATTTCTAGTCATAGGGTATATTTTAATTTTTATATTTATGGCAAATTATAAAGTTTGGAGCTGGTGTGAGCAAAGTGACGGCTGACTAACGCTAACCTGCAGCTTTCAGTCTCACAGATTCTGTCAGCACGACGCGTTTTGGTGAGGGATTGAAGGTCGTAAAGGAGAAGTATAGGTGCTTTCTAAGGACTGTTTGCTACTAACTAATTAAAATTATATAGACACTAAAAACCGCTCTAAAATATGGCATCAAAAAATTCCTCCGCATCACTGTCGACTGGAAGTAGGCTAAAAAAAATACTCTTTAGACTGATAGATAAACAGATATACTCTTTATTGTACACCAAAAATAAAATTGCACAACAAATTGATAAATAGAACAAAATAACAGTCCTTTATATAAAAAGGGTGATTAGTCACGTAAATTAAATTGATAATAACAAACATGAAACAAAAAATTACGCAGGTGTTAGCTTCAACACTTAAATTGTAGCTTTTGTATTCTGAAGTGCTAAAAAAATAATGTGACAAAATTTGACGTCCATACAGTTCGCTTTTTAAGGTTTTTTGTTTGTTGTACTTTGTTAATTTTAATCCATACTAATATTATAAAGCTGAAGAGTTTGTTTGGTTGAACGCGCTGATCTCAGGAACTACTGGTCCGATTTAAAAATTCTTTAATTGTTAGATAGCATTTATTGAGAAATATTATAGCATCACGTTATGACCAATAGGAGCGGACGACTATCAACGAAAAATTATTATTCATTTTAAGAGCTTCCGTTGCGTGCGCTGCGTAAACGGTTAAAATTACGCAAAAATAATATACCACAAAATTATTCCCCTTTAAAAGTTCTAAAAAAAAGTACGCGACAGCATATGTCTTTCTTTTAAGGTTGAGTCACTATAACCTTTTTTATGTTTATCAAATTTATCCTGTAAAAATTCATTATTTGTGAAGGTGTTATAAAAACATATTAATCCTTGTCCAAATAAATACAATATTTATTTTAAGTGTTTCATTTTAAACACAATTGCGCTTTACATAATTTGGTTTTGATAAATATCTTGGGATATATCATAGTTTTAAAATAAGGCCTAATACCTGATGATGCGACTCTATTGGACACACCGCACATTCTGACCATTTCTTTGCAGAAAGATAGCGTGTGCTCGATTCATAAAAATGGCCGTTTTGGAAAAGTTTTACAAGACGTCAGTTTAATCATATGGGATGAATACACTATGATTTATAGAGCTCTGTAGGCAGGACCCTTAGATACATAAGAAGCTGTAATAAAATCATGGGTAGAATAACTTTCAAGTTTGCTGGTGATTTTTGCCAAACATTGCATAGTTGGGGGAACTAGAGCTGATATCGTAAAGTCTTGCTTAAAAACTTCCCCGTCATGGAAGTTCGTCCATCTCTTTAAACTATCTACTAATATGAGAGTACATTTGAGTGGAAGTAGTAGGTACTTTTCTTCAAATTTACTTTTAATAGTAGATGAGAAAGTACTTTATTGTGAAAACAAAATCGAAATTGATCGAGATTTAGGTGAGAGAGATAACAGCATTGAATACCTAATTTTTAAAGTCTATCCAGATGTAGTCCAAATAAAAAAGAAAATAAAGGCTACCAGTGGATGTATTTAAGGGCAATATTGGCGGCTAGAAATAGTACAGTAGCGTTGACGAAATCAATAACATAATACTGGGTAAACTTCCAGGAGGTAGCATCAACTACATTTCCTTTGATAATGTAATGGATCAAGAGGATGCGGTACATTATCCTCAAGAATTTCTGAATTCACTAACTCCGATTGGCCTTCCCCCACATTCACTGAACAAAACTGGTACACTACTACAAGTACTTTAAAATGTTGACTACTGATTACTGTAGTTAAATACCTACATAATAATAATATTATAAGAACTACTTTCACCAATCGTTCTATAGTTCCATTCCTACTTATAATAGCGTGATGCACTTAAAACAGCCTCTTATTGTACTTAGACTTCACAAATATTTCTAATTTAAACGCGAACGAAGTCGCGGACAAGAGCAACAATTAGAATAAAACCAAATCAATCACAAAATCAAATAAAAACGTTATCGACTTCTACGCGGACGAAGTCGCGGGCAAAAGTTAGTTTTGAATATATTTAGGGGAAATATGTAAACTAGATCATTTGCTGTCCTTACGAGTACCTAGATTCAATATACTTATCTAAAGTAAAGTAAAGGAAGTAGTAGTAGTAAAGTCTACATTATATAACACATTTTAGTTAGTTTTTTAGGGTTCCATACGTTAAAAGGAAAAAACGGAGCCCTTATAGGATCACCTTGTTGTCCGTCTGTCTGTCTGTCTGTCAAGACTCTTTATCTTGAAAACGCGTGGAAGTATCAAGTTGAAATTAAAACCATATACTCAAATCTGCGGTCCCTTGAAGCTGTGAAAAAATTAAACTTCTAAGTTAACGAAAAAAAAGATACGGCCGTTTTTGTTGCAAAAAAGTGTATTTCGACACTCTCAAGGGAATTAAAATTCATAGAGTACTTTTCGTTGACTCAGAATCTTGAAATTTGGCATAAAGCAAGGCCTTATAGCACAGATATAGGAATAAATCTGAAAATAGTGAATTTGTTGTTACGTTACAAAAAAAAACTTTTTGCGATTCGGAAAAATCTTTGGGAATTGAACTGTTTTCATAGGTAAGTTTGTACGGTACCCTCAGTGCGCGAGTCCGACCCGCACATGCATTTATTGCCTGTTTGTAGGTGCGTCAGGTGTTTTTGAACTACAGTTTTATAAATTAACCTGTGTCGATTGTTTGAGAATCTATACATCAATAACTACTGAAACGTTCAAAATAACATTGTAGGTATTGATTGCTAACTAACCTGAACAACCCACAAGACCACATCACACCTTATACAAACACTGTTCAACATAGGCTTCGAAATTCATTAACGAAAGGTTACGTTGGTAATTTTGTATAATCTTGGTACACCTTACATTAACAACGTCAATCTCGAATATAATACTATCAATATATAATACTATCTTTTGCCTGTGACTTCTTTCGTATTAATATCGGTTACTGCGGACGTGCAGTTGAAGCCAGATAAAAAGTACCAACCCTCTAACTCTCCTGTCGCAGGTCTGCTGGAAGAAATTTCATTTGAAATAAGCAGTACCTTTGTGCTCTTCTATCTGCTTTTGTTCTTTTCATGTTTTAGTAATAATATAAATAATAATTTATTTGACTCTGATACAGCAGATCCATATTTTTGTTAGTAGAAACTTAAAAAATTATGTTAGTAAGCTAAAACGAACTACGCACATTAATTTTTCACATGCATCTGTACACAATGCCACAATATTGGGCAGTCTAATCAACCAGCCACAACTCTAAGAATGCTGTTGCTACTGCCGCGGACACGACTTAGCAGCGATGCGGTCCTTTTACGTAGGATGGCATGAAAGCCATCAATACATGCATCGGCAAACATGCCAGATGCACTACAGTGCCGCGGCAACCGCATCAGCATCCTAAACGCGTTGTTATATTGAACGCGCAGGTTGTGTGTACATAAATAAATAAATAAATAAAGTATATGCATAGGCATAAGCTCGAATCCCAAAGAAGGACATAGGTCCTTCCTTGGGATTCGAGCTTGTTCCGCACAAAATTTTATCAAGATCGGTTCTATAGTTTGATTGAGAAAGCGTTACAGACAGACAGAGTTACTTCCACATTTATAATAGATATAATCAGCAACAACATTCTTAGCGTATGTGGCCAGTCGAGCAGACTGCTCAATATTGTGGTATTGTATACCGATGCATGTTGAGAAGTAATATGCGTATTTAATTTTAGGTTACTAACATAAATTTTAAGTACCTATAAGTACTAACAAACTTATGGATCTGTTTTTTTATCTGAGACAAATAAATTATTACTGTATTATTAATTATATAGATATTTTTTGACACTAACGATTAATTTATTTTATTTTTTCAATGTACAATATGTTTTATATGATTATTTCAAAAACACTTAACTAATTAAAACTATATATATACTAAAGGCTATTCCTAACTAAAATGTGGCGTCATAAAAGTCCTCTGCATCGCTGTCGACTGGAAGTTTGCCCAAAAGGCTGGCGGCATTGCCACGTTGTATGGCAATACTTAATCTCTGACCGAGGTAAAAGCCAGCCCTTATGTCACGCGAAGTGTCAACTAAGCGTTTGGATAGTTCTTTAAAAAGCGTATGAGCACTTGGACCCCACGGCCCAAAGTTTCAACCCCAAACGGCTCAAAAATATAACTGCCGACGAGGTTGTCATATTTCCGTCCCTTAAAGTTCTCCGCAGCCGCAGCGGCAGCACCAGCACAGCACAAAGACCTAGGAAGATGGGATGGCGCAACAGATTATATAGATTAGATCTGTGTGTAGAATTTTTGAGAATAGAACGGCTAATGAAATTTTCTCGATATTGGTACCTATGTACTATATTATAGTATTATTTGCCTCTTTAACCCTTTCTTCTTAACTCTCTGAAGACCCTAACTAAAATTAATTAAAATATGAATTGTTAAATACTTTAACAGACTTTATTGTCTTAAGGTTAATAATAAACTAATTTAAACGTCTTAGTGGTTGTTACAGACAATACTTGAAAATTTTCGAGGAGGTAATTAATTTAGGTACCTACAAGTAAAAGACAAATGGAAGCCATAATTATTTTTCTTCCATGTTTTTTTTTTAGCGTAATTATTAAAAGAGACAATTATTGGTTTTATATTCATGGAACTTTATAATTTATTCAAAAAGAGGGTAAATATTTAAGTTCCATAATAAGTCATATTTTATTCTTGTTTGCAAAATGGAACCAAGGGCAGTGTGTTAGTACGTAGAAACGCCGAGCTGCTGGCCTGTCGGTTTTCTATCGATTACATTTCGGGGAGTGTGCGTTTAAATTGTGCAATTACACAATTTAATTCCACCAAGTCCGTTCCATCATCGAACCACTAGACGTACGGCGTTGCGCTATCGGTACATGGTGGACATTCCGCCCATACGTACAAAGCGTTTTTGGAACACATTCATAATGCGTACAGCTAAGGAGTGGAGTTCCCTGCCGGGATTCGTGTTTCCTGATAGCTATAACTTAGGGGTCTTTAAGTCAAGAGTGAATAGGTTACTTCTAGGCAAGCGTGCTCTATCGTCGGTGACATCATCGCTTACCATCAGGTGAGATAGTGGTCAAACGCGAGCGTATCAATAATTAAAAAAAAACCGTTCCGACACATAATGTGACGGAACGGTTTTTTTTTAATTATATATAGCGTATATATATATAGCGCTTTTTTAGGTGATAAATCATCCTATTACTTCTCTCGCTCTATGGCGGAGCATGAGGGCATTTCAAGCTTTTACTAACAACAAATATATAGTCATTTCAAATTGAGGATATGATAGATATACTCTTTACTGTACGCAATAATAATGTAATGGTCATTTTCCTCATAAAAGTGTTGACCCGGAAAAACTACAAAAAATATACGAGTTGTTTTTTGTTTACGCTGTGTCCTTTGAAATTGTTTTCACACGGGATCACATACTTTTATCCTTGTTCCCTCAAAAAATACGAGTATATTACCCAAACCGTACCTAGAAACATTTTTATGCGTAGTTGTTCTTAGTTCCATTAATTAGCATAAATAAATACAACCATCAAATATTCCACACCAAAAGCTCTATACTTAATCATAGCATTACTTTATAGCACAATTTAGGGGCCATAAAATTGCGCCGAAGCGGACAAACCTTGAACTCGCAATACGAAAAACAATAAACACGCCCCTTTATTGGCCGACGTGGGACAAAAGCGGGCTATAAACTGACTCCACTAGTGGATACAAATCTGAATTGTGACGCTAGCATAAAACATTCATGTACGTACGGTACTACTAGCCCACCGCGCAAGGCACGCCCTTGGGACCGACAAAACGTAACGAACCGACCTACACCATCCTTTTATGTCCCAGATACATTTTTCTGTCTGCCACACACGGGGCTGTCTTCAGATAGATTATTTATTTTGTCACACGACGTCTTCGCAAAATGGAAACACGAGGTTATAGTTAAAAAAAGAAGAACAGTTGATAGCCTATTGGTTTTCTATCGTTTACATTTCGGGGAGTGTGCATTGGAATTGTACAATTTAATTCTGCCAAGTCTGTTCCATCATTCAACCGCCAGATGTATGGCGTTGCGCCATCGGTAGGTACATGGTGGATATCCCACCCATACGTACAAAGCGCTTTAAGAACACATTCATTATGCGTACAGCTAATGAGTGGAATTCCCCGCCGGAGCCTGTTTCCTGATAGCTGTAACCAAGGGGTTTTTAAGTCAAGAGTGAATAGGTTATTTAAGCGTGCTCCATCCATTTGACAGTAGTCAAACGCGAGCCAATGCATAACAAAAAAAGAACATCTAAAACAAAATTACTGTTTTTTTGACACTTCTAAAAGCGAAGCCAAGTTATAAAGTTTTTATAGTATAAAAAAGGCCATTAAATCAATCACGTTTTCAATGAAAGCGGTATTAAAGAGAAATCCGAGGAATAGCTTGCTCACCTTCGGCAAAAAGTCGGTCTGTGGCAAGGCTTTCCACTAATTCTGAATTTAAATGCATGAGATCGAATAGGTTCACACAGAGTGGATCCCGCGTTGAGTTTTCCGATTGCCAGTGCTTATGTATTTAGGAGAAAAATGGGACTTTAGGTCGTACTTCAGCTTTTACAAAAGACCGTTATCAAAAGAATCTTTTGAATAGATTTACATACGCGGGGTGAGCTCGTCACCCTCCTTTGTGTCGACTTGAACAATATTGTTTGAATCGATAGATGTGATTAATACTCTGTAGTGTATTTTGTACTTTATACTAGTGTACCTACTTTGTGCTCGTGTTTTTGTATTTTGAATTGATAAGTTAGATGAAGCATCGCAAGCATAATTTTTTACCATTTTGTGAAAATAACGGTAAAAAAATTATGTCACATAATTTTTTACCGTTCTTTTCACAATATGGTATGGTACTGTGCTGTCACGTCGTGTCTGTCTTCTGGGGCCTTTAATACGAAGACTTCTGTAACGTTCAGTAATTGTTTAATTTTTTATACTAGGTATATTTTTGTACAGTACTTTTTACCTTTTCATAAACTTTAGTAAATCGCACTAATATCATAACGGTAATAGTTTGTATGTATACGTGTGTGTTTCTTGCTCCTTCATGCTCAAACGGCCGGATGAATTTGGTTGAAATTTAGCATACAAGTAGACTATGACCTAAAATAGCACATAGGGTACTTTTTTATCCTGAAAGTATGTTGTATGTTGCTGTTGTTTTGATTGTTCGGCAGTGGTGACCGAGTGGTAACGGCCCCGACTTACGAGTTGTAAGTCGCGGGTTCAAACCCAGCCAGGCGCATTACTTTGTGTAATTTATTTCATCACCACTGTTCTCAAAACGGTGAAGGAAAACATTGTGAGGAAACCGGCATGTCCTAGAACCAAAAATTCGAAGACATGTGACATCCACCAACCCGCACTGGGCCCGCGTGGTGGATTACGGCCCATTCCCTCTCCTAGAGAAGAGGCCTGAGTCCCAACAGTGGGAACATTATAAGGCCGACTATGCTATGCTATGTTCCATTAGGATCATTTTCTACTTTTACGCGGGTGAAACCGCAGGCAGAAGCTAGTTGGTTTATAGACTTGGTTTATGTGATTAGCTCTGTAGACAATCCCAATTTACGCACACAACTATACATATTGTTGTCTTAGGTTAAACACCGTGTAACGACATTGTATAGTATACACGTAGGCATTGTATACCTATCTGATGCTTACCAAATATGGAATTGTGTATCCAAATAATGACATCACGTGTGGTCGCATGTTTTTTTTACTTACGAAATGATCAAATAACTTCTTTCACTCTTAGTGGAGAGTCGTGTATGGTAAGTGTCAGACTTTCACTGACTAAAACTTAGTGTTCTTTCAGTTGCTCTTTTTTCCGAGGGTCACGGTAACTCCTTCGAACAATCCTTAGCCCTGGCAGGCGTCGGCCCTAACTGGGTTAGTCTTCAGTACTGTGGTTTGATTACCAGTGTTTTTTTTGGGTTTTTCTGTAATTATTATTATCTTTTCATTTCCCTTATTTACATATAATTTATATTTTTAAACATTTCTTAATTTTTTTCTTTTATTAAATATTATTATTTTATTTTTTATTGTATACCACATAAACAAAAATAGAGGACAAACCGTAATCGTGTAATCGTACATGTTACTGTCCAGTCTTTTTTAGGTGGGATATCATCAAATAAACTCCTTCCACTCTAAGTGGAGCGAGAGGGAGTTTAGGCATTTGACTAAAACCCACCCTGTTCCTTCAGTTGTTCCTTCAGTTGCCCTTTACGTTTCAGGGTCGCAGTAACTCTTTCAAATAATCGGTCAGCTCTTGTAGATAACAATTCATTTATACGCATAATATTTTAGGAGAAATAAATACATTTGTATTTTATATGCTCGCTGAAATGACAAAATCGAACTATGGGATAGCCCCATAGTTCGATTTTGTCATTTCAGCGAGCAATTTTTAAACATTTCTTAATTTTTTTCTTTTATTAAATATTATTATTTTATTTTTTATTGTATACCACATAAACAAAAATAGAGGACAAACCGTAATCGTGTAATCGTACATGTTACTGTCCAGTCTTTTTTAGGTGGGATATCATCAAATAAACTCCTTCCACTCTAAGTGGAGCGAGAGGGAGTTTAGGCATTTGACTAAAACCCACCCTGTTCCTTCAGTTGTTCCTTCAGTTGCCCTTTACGTTTCAGGGTCGCAGTAACTCTTTCAAATAATCGGTCAGCTCTTGTAGATAACAATTCATTTATACGCATAATATTTTAGGAGAAATAAATACATTTGTATTTTATATGCTCGCTGAAATGACAAAATCGAACTATGGGGCTATGCTCGTTTTGTGATTTTGCTACATACGAAGGTAAACCTTTTACACTTAAACAAAATTTTGATAAGGCAACACCAGTCTTAGTCTGATTAATTTGTAACTGTTTAAATACAGGGTGGCCCAAAAGTCGTGGATCAAACGCAACTACGGGTTAGATGGGGTCATCAGCTGTAAAAAGTTGTTCTACGGGAGGTCCTTAAGGTCAACCCCTGCAGAGTTATAATTTATTTTGTGTTTTTATGGGAAATATGACTTTTTTTAACTAATTGTTATTAAAATTCGAAAAAATCTACATCCTGTATCTTTTTTATAATTTTTACTAGATTGGTACTGATGAGTCCTTGCGTTAGACATGCAATTTATGGTTGTTTATTGGGTGTGTTGAAGATAATATTAAGTTTTACGATTTATTTTTTTCTCAAATCATAACTTTTTATTTACTTCGGACCCCACTGTGAAAAAAAAATACTCTACTGAAAAGTGACCCTGTATTACAAGTTTTGGCGCATTTAATAGGGATTCTGAAAAGGTATTACACATGGCCATGAGTGGCTCTAATATCTTTCTAGGACGAAAAAACAAAACAACGATTGTGAAATAATTGTTTTATTAAGCAAAATATTTTACAATAAATGCTCAAAATTCCTGCCTCTGACCATAATACATAATCTGCACCGCCTAATAAAATTCCTACGTAACCTACGGAATGCACCTCTGTTGTTAGTAACTTGTACCCTAGCAAATTCGAGCTTTTGTCGTAGTTCTTGTTCGGTATTGTTCTCTCCTTGGTAAACTATTTCTTTAAAATAGCCCCAAAGAAAAAAATCTAATGGATTTAAATCGGGCGACCGGGGTGGGAACCATAAAACTCGGTTAGGTTTATTTAAAAATAATACAATTAATGGGCTATTTTTTTATTTACAATTAGTTAAAAAAAGTCATATTTCCCATAAAAACACAAAATAAATTATAACTCTGCAGGGGTTGACCTTAAGGACCTCCCGTAGAACAACTTTTTGCAGCTGATGACCCCATCTAACCCGTAGTTGCGTTTGATCCACGACTTTTGGGCCACCCTGTATAGGAGTACTAAAGTAAACTTGTGTGTAGTTATTACCTTCGGGAATTGTACAGGCATAATAGTAAGTATTAGGTATTATAAATCCGCTTGGACAATTGCTTAATTGGCTTGAATAAAAAAAATAACATTTATTTCAGGTAAAAGCCCATATTAGAGATCATCCATATAAAATAATTAGCTTAAAATCAGTACATAATAATTCCAAAAAAATGAATAAAAATCCAATAAATTAAATCCAATAAAAAAATACAATATATTCAATACATTAAAATCACAATAATCCAAAAAATAATAATAATAATCACACCAAAAATTCAAAACATTTTAATTTATAATAGTCTCTTTTAAGCGACAATGTATGCAACTTGTCTGTCACAGCAGTGCCAGATAGCAGATATCAAAATAACAAAAAACATTTTCATCGTTCACAGCCATATATTAAAAACAAAAATAAATCCGATTCATTCATCACCAAAATCATTCATCACCGAAAAAAAAAAAAACAAAATCAAATCCGATTATATTTTTATTCCAGTGCCATTACGATATAATTTACGGTCGGTGTGAAAGTAACAGATGTCTAGTGCAAGATAGAGCTGGCCGCATTTAAATAGAGGCGAGCTGTCGTTGACATAGAGTGCCATTGTGAGTCACCCCTCTAGTAGGGCGCAAAAAAGAACTCCTTTCTAATTGTTTGCACATTTTGCTCCCTACGGCCCGCACGCGAGTTAGTAAGGGGTGTCGATATTGCATTGGAAACTGGCAATTAATATTTATGTGCCCTTTGAGCTGAGTGTGAAACAATTAAAATATGTTATTAGATTCTTTTGTGCTTTAGTTATTATCGAAAGTGATATAATGAAAAAAAGTTTTTCCTCTAATTTCTTTTTCCGAGCGCCTATCAACAGACGCAGTATTAAAAAGCCTCCTACAATCTGAACTGATGTCCTTGTGAAGGTAGTGGGAATCTATATGGATGCGAGACGCACAGCACACAGTCGTTGTGATGATAATTGGAAGAGGCCTATGTCTAGTAGTGGACCTCTTTCAGCTGAAAATATGATGTTGATGATGACACTTTATCTTTCAGATCTGAATAAAATGTGTATATGATATACAGATTGATAGCTATCCAATACCATTTCAAATATTAGTCCTATGTTCCGAACTCAAACACTTATCTCAAACCCAATATTTGAACAACAGAAAAAAGAGCAAATCAGTCCTGTTGTACGTCGCATCCCTATTCCTACTGCACACTCTGTCAATCCATCAGTTTCCCCACATCTCTATTGTGTTTTTAAATCACCATTGTTGTTCCAAGTGGCTATTTCTGGATCATTTTTCCCGTAAAAAAAAGACTTGGGTTCCGCAAGAAAATTGCCTTAAATTACTTTATGAAATGTCCGTGCGGTGATACCTGGAGGTTTTTTTTTTTATAAATGGACGTGATTATGAAAGAAAGATGTGTCAAGTATAAGGAAATTTGTTGGTTGGTTGTTTGTTTAAAATAAAGAGACTAAGTTTTGATGTTTTGTGACGTTGTTGTCTCGTTTGAAGTGTAGGTGCTGGGTTAATTTTTACATAGATAAAAAAAGCGATTTGTTGTATTTCCAATTCCATATTCTTAAAGATTTGTGTATCGTTTAATTATTTTCGACTATAGCATAATAGCATAATCAGCCTAATAATGTTCCCACTGCTGGGACTCAGGCCTCCTCTCTCTAGGAGAGGGAATTTTCGACTGTATAAGTATGTTTTTTTATGTGTTGTCACAGATTTCGTCGTCAAATGCGGACAAATTTTGAAAAAAAAAAGAATATTTTGCCGAAGTCCATTTACACACCCACACAAACGTTGTTAATTTTTATTGAAATTAGGGACCTGTGTTCAAGTTCTAACATCATATTTCCGTTCATTGATGTGTAATTAGTTCATACCTTTGCTAATAGATGGTGTGTATTAAATTAGTTCTTAATTCGAGTAACAGATGGCGTTGTACAATTACGTTACATTTACATTTCTAAATGGCGATAATAAGATTTTCCGGGCTTTAAAGATCCTCCGTGGTATGCTTTATAAGTTCAAGGGTATGGCGATTCTAGTTTTAAATATCAGTACTTTTATATTTAGCACCCTGAAGTATCATGTGGTTTTGTGCCGCGTGACCAGTAGAGGCCTTACTATAAAGCTCTTAACGCGATCCATTTTACGACCTAAACTAAACTGTTATAGGGATGGAGCTATATAGGGTGTATAGCTCCATCCCTCTTCTTCGCTCGCGCGATTAACATATTAAAACGTCCGTGGTAAGGCCCCAAAATGAGATCTGAAAACCTGTAATGTTATAAATAAAATATCGCAGTAGGTACTTACACTACTTAAAAGATAAAAGAATAACAGAGTATCATAATTCATAATTCACAGCAGGCTTAACGTAGTTGCTGTGTTGTATAGACTGTGGTCATTATATTTAATATGAAGAGGTTCTAATTGTAGAACATAACATTTACCCTTGCGTAACATGTTGTACCGCTCGTTAGACGTTAGTAATAACATTTACTTTTAGTATTACATGTACTGTTAGTTTGTAAAATTATTGTTCTAGATGTACGATTATTTATATTTGCCCTCGGTTGGTTGTTGTGTTAAATGTGTATAATTCAATGCTGAATAAAACTGGCTCTAGGAGAATATAAACTATGCTAATAACTAAACAAATAATCAAGTTACCAAATATAAAGCTTCTTGTTCCGATCCCGATTTCCGGCCAACGTAGGCGCAGGCTTGCGGACGACGAGCAATGGGTGGCTCACCGTCTGACCGTCCGGTAACCGTCCGGACCGAGCCCAAGTCGTCAACGGCGCGTGCTGTTCCACGCGCGCCTCAAGGAGATGTCAGCAACTGTAGGGGCCTAGCAGGGTCGAAGCCTACCGGGGCCAAGGGTCTGATTCTGAAAGGAAGACTCGGCTCTGGTACGAAAGGCAACGAAGGAACAGGAGTGGGTTTTTAGTCAGTAAAAGTCTGACACTATCTCCCGCCCCGCCCAAGGGCGGGGGATGTCACAAGATAATTTTCCCACCGAAAAAAAAAAAAAAAAGTGGGATACACAAGGATGTTGAAACTACCTGCTTTTCGATGAAGAGGTATATTATTTGGTCATCGTCATCATCATTGTAGCTTTTTTTTTAGGTGGGAAATCATCTAATGATATCTCAGAGGGCGTGTCAGACTTTTACTGACAAAAACCCACTCTTGTTCCTTCTTTGCCTTCGTTCCAGGGCCCCGGGGTTCTCTTTAGCATCACCCATGGTCATTCAACCCTGCTGGGCCCCTACGGTTTGCTGACATCTCCTTGAGGCATGCGTGGAACACTACGCGCGACTTGGGCTCGGTCCGGACGGCTACCCGACAGTCGGACAGCGAGCTACCTATTGCTTGCCATCCGCAAGCCCGCGTCTACGGTGGCTGGAAATCGGGATCAGGATCCAGCGGCTGAGACGTGAGAGGCGTTCCCTCACGCGTGCGGCCGCCTCCTTTGCTAGCATTACTGCTTCGCAGAAAGAGGCGACCGCCTGCCACTCCTCCTGGCTCCAGACGACCTGTACCAAGGTCCGGCGCGAGAGATCGATGCCACCAATCGCCTCCACGAGGACTCGGCGGTGCTCTGCCCAGACTGGGCACAGCACCACCGTATGCTTCACCGTGTCCTCCGGGTGGTCCACACAAAGGTGACACCCGGGCGTTTCTTCCGCACGAATCCGGTGCAGCAACCATCATTGTAGCTAAAAGATGTCTACTACTCGACATAGGCGTCCCCCAAATATCGTCATAACGCCCGGTCCCGTGCACCTTGTATCCATCGGATTCCAGTGATCCTTACCAGGTCATCGATCCACCTTGTGGGAAACCTTGCAATGCTGTGACTTTCAGTATATTTGTTCACTTCAGACCATTTTACCTTAGTATTGAAGTAAGTGCCAGGGTTGCGGGATTTTTCAAAAAAGACACCATGTTCCTAGAACGCAAAGGGCTACTAATAGTACACAGATATGTTTTAGTCAGTTAAAGTCTGACCCTCCCTCTCGATTTACCCAGGAGCGGGAGGAATTACGTTATGATTTCGTATTGAATAAAAAAGTATTGAAGAAATAGGCATGAAACTTGCCAGGGCTGCAGGATTTTTCCAAAGAGTTACTGTAACTTTGGCAAGCAAAGGCCAATCCTACGGTTACTCTATATCTTCGAACAGGGGTGGGTTATAGTCAGTAATTTAAGTCACACACAATCGGAGCGTGAAAAGTTATTTGATGATAGGTAACCCTCAAAAAAACTAACACGATAGGAATGATAATTATCCTATAGAATACCATCAGCCCGAATCTTCCGTAATAAAAATCGTATAACCATTTATTTGCCAGTTATGCGGCAAAATCTAAATTTATCTTCTAGCTCAACATCAATCTTCATACATCATTCATAAAAAATCTAATAGACTCCAGATGCAATTAAAAAACACGAACCAAGGGCACCCCTATGCGAGGGCACCCTAGTCCATCGATACAGCAAATCTTCGGCTCAACAGCCAATCCGTTTAGCGCGTAATAAATCACACTGGAACACCCCGACACGGTTCGAAACATAGAGAAGGAAATAACTATAGAAGAGAAACTTATGTAATTTCCTTTCGAAGTGTTCCGATGCTACCATCATCAGAGAGTTTTGACACAGTAACGGTCTTTAAGCGATGAAGATTATTTTAAGAAGTCTAAAAATGAATTTGATTGATATAAACATAGTATTTTTTTTTTCAAATAAATTTACAGTTTTGCAACAGATTTGTAGGCTATATTATTGTAGAACAAAAGAATGAGACATCTGTAGCCAAACTAGACAAAAGCCTGTATTTTGGCTATCAGCGCCAATCCTCTCAAATTATAAAAGTTCAGTTACAGTAGCCATTAGCCATCGAACAGAATTACAAAAGATTTAAAAACACAAGCACAAACTTAATAAAATTAAAAATACGTACAAAATTATAAAACTTTAGAATTACAGATTAAAACCACAAATTTGATACTATGCAATATTAAATTAAAAATCTAAAAAATAATAGCAACATTACAAATTCAATTTCATTCAATTAATAGTGTGTGAGTATCCTCTCTTTTTGTGATGTAATATGGTGAATGTGTGAGTGTGAGAGGGTGTGTGACTGTGATAAGCAAGCTGTGATATTACGCCAACTTACTAACTAATCATATAAAGACGAAAGTTTTTGAGTGCGTATGTTTGTTACTTCTTTACGCTTGAACAGCTGAATGGATTTGGATGTTTGGCACACGGGTAGACCATGTCGTGAAGCACATAATAATTTTCATCTCAGTTTATTTTCTCTTGGGACAATTTTCTAAATTAACTTAAGTGAAGCTGCTGCAGCAGCTTGTAGGCTTTATTACGCTACGACCCACGGGAGTGGAGCAGTAAATAAAGACGCTGGTGAAAC
The DNA here is from genome assembly GCA_905147345.3 of Mythimna impura. Lineage (NCBI taxonomy): Eukaryota > Metazoa > Arthropoda > Insecta > Lepidoptera > Noctuidae > Mythimna > Mythimna impura. The sequence continues at coordinate 11,856,876 of LR990356.1, read as the reverse complement.
CGCGGGGGACAGCTAGTGTCGTAGTAACGTTACAATATTCCCACTGCTGTGACACAGGCCTCCTCTTTATAAGAAGGAATGAGCCGTGATCCACCACGCAGCTCCATGAGTGCGGGCTGATGGATGCAAAATTTTTGGTTCGAGGACATGCAGGTTACAAAGTATAAAACAAAGTCGCTTCCCGCTGTCTGTCCCTATGTATGCTTAGATATTTAAAACTACGCAACGGATTTTGATACGGTTTTTTTAGATAGAGTGATCCTAGAGGAAGGTTGATATGTATAATACATGCATAATATATAGTACAGAAACTACAGATATAGGTTTCTAATGTGATGTCGTACATAAACACTTTTTTTGCGCTGACATTGGAAACGCTGGCTGAACCCTACGAGATAGATCAAAATAATATACTACAGTATTATACACTTCAAAAAGGTCTACAAAAAAGTCCGCGATGGTATATGTCTATCGCTTAGGGATAACCCACAATAACCATTTTTTATCCTTTACTTTTTACGAAACAATTTTAAGCAATACAGCATTAATCCATATCCAATTAAGTACCTTAAACACATTGTGCATTTAATATAAATTAATATGGCTCTTTACAGCATGTAATTTAAATGAATATTTTCGACGATATTATAGATTTAAAATGCAGGGACATAGTGGTAGCGGTGGTATCAGCATTGCACCCGTGCAAAGCCGGGCGGGTCGCTAGTAATATATAAAATGCAGTAGTAGTGGATTCTCTTACCCTTATTTTTGTCCTACGCATCGAACCCATTATCAGGGGTAACCGTGCGTTTACCCCTCCGAGATACGTCAGACGTACAGGGTACAATTTGATTACGTCATTACCCCATACTGGGGATCCAATGTCGTATCAACGATATAGTTAATAAACTCATCACAATATTATTTATTATTATTAGTCCCTCTTGGATTAAACATAACAATTTTCCTTAATCATGATTTTTAATTATCATTCGTTGTGGAAGTGTTTTGTTTTCTTTTATTGCGAGGGTAGCCTGAGTAATTAGTTGGTTATAATTCTAAGAAAGTAATGCAAGGATTCACAAGAGCTCATGTTTAATTTTAGAATTTTGCTCAACATTCATCACATTCTAATCAGTGTTATTTTATTAATACAGTGTTTGTTATCAAATTCCTCCGAAATGGCTTTACCGACTTTTATGATTTTTCTTTTTGTATATTTGGTAGGTTTGAAAAATAAGTCGTAGGCTATTTTTCACCCTCCTACACCCCATATTTTTCTTTGATAATTTATATAGCACAGCAACGTTTGCCAAGTCATGTAGTCTTATTATAATAATTTTCGGTATAATCATAAAACGAATAGTTTAAAACTTGATTCTATATTTGAACAGTAATTGTTTTGCTCAACTATGAACGTGAGGTCATGTATGTATGTGATTGTATGCATTTATCAAGCCATGCAATTTTCGTGAGACGTGCATAACATTAGTGAAACTCGCTTTAAAACTCGTGACTTTACCGTAATGTATGTATGTTCGCTTCGTGCGAGTTGGTATTGTAACCGTAGTTGTATATTTAATAACATTTTAGAAACCTTTTTGTGCCACATGGGTAGTTTATTTTTATTTTATTTATTTGGTCTACCAACAATTGTTTTCACTAAATAAAACTTTAAACAAATACTTAAAGGTAACCACCACATATATACTGGTATAAAATATTAAAAACGTTTTTGGAGGAACAGGATAGCTAAATGTTATTATTTTAATATGAAACGCTTCCAATATTAAAATAGTTGTACGACGCGATATCAGCTTGCGTTGATTGACGCGATAGCAGCGTTTTTTGCAGGAAGGTGTGTTTTTTTCCTAATTAAGAAGTATTTTGCAATAAATGTTTCTTGTTGTTCTTCATACTGATATATTAGAGTAGTTGCTATTAACATAATATTGTGATATTCTTCCTGAAAAGGCAAATCAGTAACATACATATCTAGTAATATACATAGACACCAATAATCATTAATAGAGCAATAGATATCCCTATGGTTCTTGGCGGGATTTTTTCGAGTGGCTGTGTTAATCTTTCGCAAATTCTTACACACTTGGACAATATATGTAATCATTGAAATAGAAGTAATGTCGGCAATATGAAGCTGAGAATTTATTCTAGTATTGAATAACATTAGAATAGGTTAAATTCGCATTTTAATAGAAAACTAACTTCTACTATTCAAGAAATATGTGTAGGTACGACAAATGGTTCTTAATTATCTAACTAACAAGAAGAAAATTTAAAAAAATTGTCGTACAGATGGAAAATGTGACGGTCTATATATCTTTTTTCTGTACCTTTGAATGTACTCTGTAAATACTATGTCTAAGTTTGACATTGACTAAATGTAAAAACTGTGCCAAAGCCATATTCTATACTAGCTGTTACCCGCGACTTTGTCTGCGTCAAGTTAGTAAAAATGCACAAACGTAATTAATAATTCTGTGCTTGTGATTCGTGCTAAAAACATCTAATTCAAATAGCGGAAATTAATTTCAGTAAATATATTATGTAAAATGTATTTCTTATGTCCAGATATATAATTTATTTTATTTATTTGGCTCACCAGTAATAGAATATTCGTTCATGATATACATCAAATAAATTACTTATCATCATCAATAAACAGAAACAGACATGTTGAGGTCGAAGTAGTTGATAAACTGTGGTTCTGCCTACCCCTAAAAGGAATAGGTGAAGGTTTAAGTTTGTTTTTGGTTTATTCTATGATGAAACAACGCTGTATGATTTTAATATGATTGGTTCATTATAATAGACTAAAAGTGTATTAAACCGTTGTTTTCTTTTAACAACACTAAATAAATGTTATTTAACGTAGGCTATAAAAAAAGTGGATAAAGTAGTTTTCAAAATGTTAAATGTTGCCAAAATGTATAAAGAGTCTGTACGGATCTTGTTCTGAGGTCAATACCCACAGTTTTTAGTGTCTGCACGTTTTACTTTTAGTAAGAAAATCATCAAATACCTTCCCCCGCTCTGGGTAAAGCGAGAGTTTGTGTCAGACTTTTACAGACTGAAACCGACCTGTGTTCCTTTAATTGCCCTTAGTGTTCTAGAGGTACGGTAACTTGCACGCGGCAGCAAATCTTCCTTCTTTGAGGAAAAGAGAGGACGCTGTGGTGTCTTTCTAAAGACACCACAGCGTCCTCTCTTTTCGCCTGACGAAGATCTCTAGGGCCAATGCCTGCTAGAGCTATGAGATTATTCGAAAGAATTACCTCCCATAAGAATTTGCCTCGATGATATTTCTCTGCAGACTTTTAGCCGGGCCCGTTATGCAACTTTGGCGGAGGTGAATTTCGAAGGAGCATAATCGGCTTCAGCCCATCTTCAGCTGGATAACGTGCACTGATAGTCCACTACTGTTAGCGATTATTAAAATACTACAGAGTAACATACGATGTCATCTTGCTCCACAACTGTACTTATAAAGAATTTGTGAAAAAATTGTTGTAGTTTGATGTTGACTTACATCACGTCGAATTTGAAACAGAAACCTCTCGAAACACCCTAATACCCCCTCATGTACTCCGTGTTTGTGACTCCACAAAACTATAAAATGACAGCGAACAAATGTCGCAACCAATTGGGGCTGTGACTGACTCTGGTATCCGTCAGAATGTAGTCCCAGTGTTGATCACCACTCACTGACCACTCTTTAGGAGGTAACGTCCAGTTGTCGACTTAAGGCTGCAAGTAATGTAGGATACATCATACGTAATCAAACTATCTTCAGGAACGCAAACCACGTCGGGGCCTTGTGTGAAATATGTCTTCATGGGTTTTTCATGAAATTCTTAATGATCTTCAATTTTTGGAATCTTTGAAATTAGGTACTTGTTCCAAACAGTAGGTTGTGGTCAAGTCCGAGGGAGAGACTACTTGAAGTACTGGTAACCTTCACGAACTGCTCAAGAAGCATCTTACTGTGATTAAGTACCTACCTATATTTGCTGGTTTTTTGGGGCTCCTTCCGAAACATCTACGTTCGATGAAGACCTGCGTCAGGCGGAAAGAGAGCCTTTTTAGACTTTCCTCAGAGAAGGTATTTGCTGCCGCAATTGTGGCGTGCAAGTTACCATAGCCCTGGAACGCTAAGGGCAACTAAAGGAACACAGGTGGGTTTCAGTCAGTAAAAGTCTGGTACTACCTCTCGCTTTACCCAGAGCGGGGGAAGGTATTTGATGATTTCCTACCTAAAAGCAAAAGGTGCACACACTAAAAACTGTGGGTATCGACCTCAGTATCAATTCCGTGACTCAGACTATTTATACATTTTGGCAACTGAAAACTACTTTATCCATTTTTTTTTTAAAGACTACGTTAAATAACAATTATTTAGTGTTGTAAAAAAGATAATTCTACGGTATAATATACTTTTAGTACACTTCTGGACACATCTATTGGCCCACCTTAGAGTTTAGGTTTCGATGGCCCCTACCGAAATATGATTGCTAGATTGAACAAAAACTGTTGATGCAGTTTTAAACCTGATACATTTTACCATCTTTTTCGATCGTATTGTTTTAAATTTGAATTCAGAATACCATACGACATGGAGCTACGCCTAACAAGTCGGATATGCGCCTTGTTCAAGGCAATTGATTTTTGAATAAAAACATGTTTTATCAAATAAAGGTTTAATTTAATAACGCGTGTTGCCTCCATGGGCATCTACCACAGCTCTCATACGATTAGGCATAGAGTTTATCAACCGCTCTATGAAATTTTGAGGGATCATCTCCCATTCCTCTTCTATGGCAGTTTTCAACTCCTGCATCGTCTGAGCAACTGGCTGACGAGCCCTAACACGTCTTTTTAGCTCGCCACATGTGGGAGTGCTCAATGGGGTTCATGTCTGGGCTTCTGGCTGGCCAGTCCATAACTGTGATGTTCACATCCCGAAGATATTCCCTGACGATGCCGGCCGCATGGGCTCTTGCATTATCATGCATAAAAAGGAAATTTGGGCCCACATAGTCCGCGTATGGTATCACGTGAGGTTCTAAGCACTCACGAATGTACCTTTCAGCATTTAATGTTGGCAGCCGTGGTCCTGTAACAACCTCAAGTTGAGTTTTGCCGCTCGCGGATATACCGCCCCAGACAGTCCATGAGCCACCGCCATAAGCAACCCTCTCTTCAAAGCAGCATTGTGCGAAACGCTCTCCCTTACGTCGGTAGACCTTCTTCCTTCCATCATTGCCATGTAACACAATTTTAGACTCATCAGAAAAGAGTACACGGCTCCAATCTTGCTGTGTCCAATTTAAATGACTGCGTGCGAAATGAAGGCGCGCTGTTCGGTGGGCTCGCGTTAGTTTGGGCCCATTAGCTGGCTTGTGTGGTACCATATCGCGTTCTTTTAACCTTCTCCGAACAGTTCGAGCGCTCACAGATACTCCGTGGAAGTCGCGAAGTTGGTTTTGTATCTCAATGGAGGTAAGGTGACGATTTCTCAAGCTGGTCGTCACGATGAATCGATCCTGCCTTTCAGTTGTGACCCGAGATCGTGGCCTTCCTTGGCGACGAACAAAGCCGCCAGTCTCTAGGTACCTCCGATAAACATTTCGGACCGCAGATCGACTTAAATTAAGTTGAGCACTCACGTTTCTTTGGCTGTGTCCGGCCTGAATAAGTGCCACAGCTTGGGCGGCGACTTCAGGTGAAGTATCCATAGATTATTGATAGAACCTCACCTTAATGTTAAGAATAAGTAATGTTTGTTGCAAAACCAAAGATATCAATCACTTTTTCAAGAATTAAATCCAAGTAAACCAATAAAACCAAGTTTTCTTAGTATTCGATTGTTTGATATCAACAAACAGGCTCCAAATTGTCTTTTGTTTCTTTAAATTCTGTGTTCGAAATTCAAAAAAAGACTATTGAATGAAATTGTGAATGTGCCAGGTTCAAAACTGCATAAAAACTTTTTGCTCGACCTAATATAAAATTTTAGCTAGGACCAAACGAAACTGAAAATACAAGGTGGGCCAATAGATGTGTCCAGAAGTGTATATCTAATGAACCAATAATTTTAAAATCATACAGCGTTGTTTTATCATAACATAAACCAGAAAGAAACATACATAAAACCCACTCCTGTTCCTTCTTTGCCATTGTTCCAGGGCCCCGGGAATCTCTTTCATATCACCCATGGCCCCAATAGGCTTCGACCTTGCTGGGCCCCTACGGTTGCTGACACCTCCTTGAGGCGCGCGTGGAACACTACGCGCCGTCAACGACTTGGGCTCGGTCCGGACGGTTACCGGACGGACAGACGGTGAGCTACCCATTGCTCGCCGTCCACAAGCCCGCGCCTACGGTGGCCGGAAATCGGGATCGGAACCCCTCGGTTCGGATCTGCTGGGTCGCGAGGGTTATTGTCTCGCGCGTGCGGCCGCCTCCTTTGCTAGCATTACTGCTTCGCAGAAGGAGGCGACCGCGCCCAAGGCCCACCGCGCTTTACGCTATTACAAATCTTGTTATGATAAAATGACTGGACCTAACTGCGGTTTATTTTCGTAAATATTTTTGGCATTTACGAAGCAATTAATTAGAATTCAATAATTTTTATAAATAGGTCTAGAAACATTTGCTGATTTCGTGATAACGCTATCTATTGCTGAAAAGCTTAACCTTACCTTTATCACACACTGGGGCTCTACCACGAGCTCATAACGTGATCCATTTTACGACCTAAACCGGACTGTTAAAGGGATGGAGCTATATAGGGTGTATAGCTCCATCACTCTTTTTCGCTCGTACGTCTGACATTTTGACATTATCATGGTAAGGCCCCTGGCCACCTACCGAGCGATAGTTAAATAAATAGTTTGACAAATTTAATTCGTGTGTTTGCTATTCAAAGCCAGATGGCGTCACTGAGGCATAGGATGACAGTTTTTCTAAGACATTTTTTCTGATAGCCGCTCTATTGTATCTCTTTAGATCTCTTTGTAGACGTGTGGATGCATAACCGCTGGATTTCTGTCTTGTATAGTGAAGGTCAGTATAATCTGCCAAACTGCTTCGAAAGTGTTGATGTAGAAACCAGACTGTCGATAAAAATAATAGTAAGAACGCAAAAATATATAAGAATTTCTTGTTTACAGTAAAATAAAACAAAACTATCACAAAAAATAAACTGAGTTTTGAACCACTATCCCATTACGTGCCGATCTAATCCAGACACGACTGCACTACGTTGTTCGTTGACTTTTGTGTAAAATAGGTGTTCTTATATAAACGTCATCATTGTCTGCTTAACCCTTTGTCGATGATAGCGTGATGATTTTCATCTCAGATATTACATTTGTAGCTAAATGAAAAAAGAAATATTATTTTCGTTTTTCCACTTAGATTTTATTACATGTTTGATTACTTTTTACAAAAATATGGAGTAAAAATGTTTAAGATGTGTTAAAAATATGCTAAAAGTCCTATTATTATTGTAATCGAAGTTCCATCGCATATTATATACAAAAAAGACGACAAAATACTCACAAAAAATATTACTATAACTGGGGTTCGAAGTCACGGCAAATCGTTCAATACCGACATTTTGGAATATTGCTCACTCCCCATAGCAAATAGCGTGATAATTTATAGCCTATGTCCTTTCTCAAGCTCTATTCTATCTTTGTACCAAATTTCATCAAAATTGGTTCAGCGGTATAAGCGTGAAAGCGTAACAGACAGACAGACAGACAGACAGACAGACAGAGTTACTTTCGCATTTATAATATTAGTATGGATACAAATCATTAAGTCAATTCAAATAAAAACAATTTATTTCAAATAAACCATTTACAAGCACTTTTAAATTATCATAAATGTGAAGCTAAATTACACATTCCAATTATTTAACCAAGTGTTGATTCCATACTAGTACTAGTAGTACTAGTAGGAAGAAATATACCTATAATGTAACAAAATGGTGTAAAATGTGCAGTAAAAAAAGACAATTTTGATGAATTGGTTTGATAACTCAAAAGTCTCAAATGTTTAATACACCATTATCATATTGTGCTCAAATAATTCAAAAGATGATCACGTACCGTAATAATTATGTCAAAAACATGAAAATATATTATGAACACTAGCGCTAGCCTGGTGGTTGGACACTCAACATTTGCATATCAATTGACATAGCAGTTTCGTGCAGAGATTTTCACAAAAATATGCTAAACGAAGCTTTTATTAAAATCAAGTAAGATTTTTAAACCTGTAGTAAAATATTTAAATGGTGAAGGAAAATATCGTGAGAAAGCCAACCTATCCTAGAACTAAAAAATCGAAGATATGTGACATCCCATATGGTGGATTTCGGCCTTTCTTAAATAGGTGGCCTGAGTCCCAACAGTGGCAACATTAAAAGACTGATTATGCCTATTTTATGCTGTTTATATTTTATTTTTACAGTCTATGTTCATGACATCTTAAGACGAGTTATTAAAGCGTAAAAAGGTATTTTATTCAGCCAAGTTTTTCAGTTACTTAAAATGTTTTTTTGGCAGTTCATTAACTCTTGACACAACACTGAAAGATTTTGTATGTTTCATTTAAAAAATATTTCAGTTTTCGTAGACCTTTGTCAGTTACTTCTTTTGATATTTTGACATTTCTTTTTTTGTGAATTAAATTAACTTATAGTAAAGTGTATTTTAATTTAGATACTAAATTTAGAAATATTTGACTCTCTTGAACTTATGTATCTTTAAAACTTTTGCTCGTACCATTTTTGTATTTAATAGATGTTAAGTAAATAAAGGTAAGCAAAAAGGCAACGAAGGAACAGGAGAGAGTTTTTAGTCAGTAAAAGTCTGACACTATCTCCCGCTCCGCCAAAGAGCGGGGGATGTCTAAATTTCCCACCGAAAAAAAAGTCTACGAAAAAAGGTTTAGTCTCAGTTATTGTAAATCTTAATCTTGAACAGGTTACGGCATTATTTTATATAATAATTTATATATTTTTTTAATTTGAGATTTCACGTGTATAATAAGTACGTCATAAATAAATTCGTTCTTTACTTTTATCCAGAAAAATGTTTTTAATTTAGATTTGGCTTGACTTTCTAAAATGAGTATTTTGAATAGTTCTTTACAAAAACAGCCACCAGTATCGTCCAATCATAAAGCCATGCATTTAGTATATTGATTCAATTTATTTTGAGTGCTACTAAGGTATTTCTAATCTCCCCATTTTTAACTCAAAAAAAGTATACAGAAGTATACATTCGCGAATTTATTTATAAGCTTCCACAATTGTTCACTGATTTGCAGATCAAATCAGTGAACAATTGTGGAAGAAAGAAAGAGACAAATAAGCTGTTGTACCATCTTTAGTTACAACGATAAATTAAATAAAAATCTCAATAAAGAAACGAAGATATTTAAAGACTGTTATTTATGCTTCTAATTTAATAAACTAAAAATTGTTTACCAGAAAGGAGTATGAAAAGAAATAGACCTCCAAAAGGAAATCCTTATTACAAGTTTCCCTTTCATCGCTTCGAACTAATAAGGTAATAAAAATAGTCAAAGTATCGAATATTAGGCACAATTTATATCAATTAGGAAGGCAAAGTTACGGAGGGTCGGTGAAGGCGATTTGACTTTGGTTTTGTCACTACTCTAATCAATCTTGTAATTAAATTGACAGGTGACATGATCCAGTCTATGCAAGCCCCTATTTCTGGCCATTTAAAAACACACACACCCGTATAATTTAGAAACTGAATGGCTTTCAGATTTGACATGTACTTTTCTAAATTTATCTAGGACATTACTGACACCCCGTACCTCGGTAAGCACGTAAATTTGGTTGGTCCTAGTTGTCATTAATTTCATCAGAAGACTTAAAGTCACCAAAGTGCAATGGAAAGGGCTATGCTCGGAGTTTCCTTGCGTGATCGAATCAGGAATGAGGATATTCGCAGGAGAGCCAAGGTTACCGACATAGCCCGAATAATCGCCAAACTTAAGTAGCAATGGGCAGGGCACATTGCTCGCAGAACGGATGACCGTTGGGGCAGAAAGGTTCTGCAATGACGACCACGTATTGGAAGACGTAACGTTGGAAGGCCTCCTATAAGGTGGACCGATGACCTGGTAAGGGATGCGAGACGCACAGGACCGTCCATTGTGGCGACACTTGGGGGAATCCTATGTCCAACAGTAGACGTCTTTCGGCTGAAATGATGATGATGGTGATGAGTTGTCATTTGTAGATCTTTGAAAGTCGTTACAGGTAGTCGAATGCCAAAAAGTCCAAGGAGTATCATATTGACCAGTAATTGGGTTGTGGGTAGTTTCTGATAGTCTGCATCCGGTTAGAATGGAAGCCAACCCTACTCTAGTTGGAAAGAGCCTAGAGATGATGAACGGGCCTTAAGATTTTTTTAGATCTAAAGGTATACCTGACTGATTAATACCGTCATAATATAATAATAGAGTTGTTATAGTTTGATCACACATCACATGATAGGTAATTGGGCAGTGATTCAGAGTGGTAAATTGAAAAATCTTCAAAACAATATAATTTATGAGTTCCAACGATTCTAGAAAAAGTTATATTTTTTAACGCTTCCAGATTATTTAAAAACACAAAATAATTTGTAGTCACTGCCGTCCCACTACTGGCCACAAAGACTTCCCCCAAGTCCTTCCAGACATTCTTCTCCGGCGCTGTCTCAAATAAGTCTTCTTTTTTTTATACCGTTATAATTTAGTCGGTTTGTAGTCCGACCAGAATTGTCCTCTTAATACTCATTTTAACATTAAACATGACTTCTTGATACATTTTTCCAACATCTTTTATCGTGTTCACTTTACGCCACGATCTGGAAGTGCGACTAAACTGATGAGGCACCTAATTAACTAAGTGGTCGTTTGAGAAAGTAAGCTCAGTATTTAAATAATCCACTTTTTACGTGGAAACGGCTATTTTATTCCTTTACCTTAGGTTTCAACTTAGCAGGATTTTAAGGTTTTTTTAAAGTATTTTTGGCTAATAAACTGAAATCTCGCCAGATAGTAAGTAAATAGTGAGGTTTATAGACGAACAAGTTTGCCCAGATTAAGCTAATCGAATAAATCTGAGAGATTTATAATATTGTACGAGTACTAATCTATTAGAGACCCAGTAATTTGAGTCTCTAATTGTTAGTAATTGGGCCTTAGGTCTACTGTCCACGGATGCTTAGCATTATAGGCGCGTATTCGTCATTATACGCTTGGTGTACGCTTGCGTGAAGCTTACAAACAAAACTATGGCCCCCGGACGCGTAGCTTCATAGACGCGACGCGACGGCACGACGCTGCCCCTTCATCGACACAGTTTCATGGTTTTGTATGTAAGCTTCACGCAGACATATACCAAGTAGACAGTGACGAATACGCGTCTATGAAGCTACGCATACACATCAGGCTTTAATTATCTAAGACCCTGTTTTCAGATAGGCACTTTCTGTTAAATAGGTACTTAAAAAATAAATCACAATTTAAAATGAATGGTAATCGGTAAAAGATCAATTTTAATCGTCTTTAAAAAGTACCAGATTTATAATGTTCTTGATTTATGTGTCTTTTTGTTAACAATCTCTGATTTATTTATGTCCAAGTAGTGCTGAATTGATGACAATAAAAGACAACCAAAAACGTAGTTTTCTCGAATAAGAAACCTTTTTTACAGAAAATATATATTATTGAGAAAGCGTGGGCAGAACCACTTTGTCGTAATACTATCGGGGGATGTACGGTTCATTACACACCACACATAAGTTTTATTGTCAAAAAACCTTGTGTTTTATATATATGAGAATTATATGTATTTTAGGTAGAACATAGAAGTATTTCTTTTTATGAGATGGGAAATCATCTAATGATTTCTCCCGCTTTATGGTGGAGAGAGAAGGCTTGTCAGGCTTTTACTTATTAAAACCCATCTATGTTTTTTCGTTTGCCCTTTGTGTTCTACGGCTATGGTAACTCTTAAACATTCACGCAGCTCTAGCAGGCATTGATTCTACCGGGCCCCTTTAGCTTTGCTGACATCTCTTTGACTTCCACCGTATGCTGCACTATGGTGACACCCGGGCGTTTTTTCCACCTAAATTCAAAACAGGAACTTTCCAAACCGGCCATGTCCAGTGGAACGCCTTTCTAGCCACTCTTCAAAGAGTAACCTTACTGCCGTGATTGTGGTATGTCCAAGAACACAGACAAGTATTGGTTACATTTTTTAAATTTCGTTAAAATCTATAACTAAAATTCATGTATACATACAAACATGTACATGACATGTGTGTGCATGTGTATTCATGCACATACATGAATTAACTAACCTAACCTAACCTAACGTTTTCAATTGCAATGCTTAAAAATAGTAATGCGAAAGGTTGTATTAGGGGTTAAAGTATGAAATTGCCGTTTTTTAAAACGGAATGCTTTGAAGTGTTATATCTTTGGATTGACTTGGAATCATAAGTATATATAAACTTTATATTAAAGGTACGTTACTTTTTTTTCAAAATTAGGTATTTATTGGTTTCTTTGTATTTTGTATTTTCTGTAATATCCTTATTATTTTATTTATTTAGTTAAACTTAATTGTCGATGAGCGGATGCCATTTTCAAAATGAAACCCAAATACCTCTTCTACATTTCAGTAGTCTTTGCATTTTTGATTTAACACAAATGTGGCTTTTTAGAGTAAAACTCACTTTTTTACTACCGGTCTCGGTAATAGTACACCAAACATTCGGGTTTGTATAAATTGTATAAATTTTAATGAAATGGTATAGAGTTTGTAATTCAAAGAGTTGTAATCATCATAACAAAACTTATGGTCTCATCAGGACGCTTGCGATTACTGATGCTCACAATTTTCTTAGGAAAACTGTACTACTAGTAATGATTGTAGTTACAAACATAGCTAGATACAGACACCCTCCATTAGTCTACCCACTCTGCAGTAGAAAGGCAACGTCTATTACTCTCTTCGTAACAGAGCTGGCCTCTTAAGCATCCGTTCAGCCACATTTAACACAACATCTTCATAAACCCTTATGAGTGTAGGTCAGAACACTGCTACTATGTAGTTGTTTACCTCAAATGAGGTAGGTAGAGGTATAGAGAAGTGATTCAGGATTTAGGTGATTCTGGTGGTTGAATCGAGTTAATACAGCTCCAGAGAAATTGTTCATTTGAAAATTAATTTAGTGTTATAATGTCACCCGGACAGATGGGCAAAGATTTGTCACTCACTGGAGTCACTGGACGCCTAAAGAGGTCAACGTCGCCAAGGTCGACTGCGGCGAAGGTAGTATCACAATCTCAACATGTTTGGGGGGCAAACTTGGCTAAAAATCGCTGCAAACAGGGAGGTATAGAGGGAGGCATTTGCTCAGTAGTTGGATACAATATAGGCTAATAAAAAAACTGCGTCGGTATGGAAATGTTTGAAAGAGGCCCGTAAAATGCGAAGGACAATGCTGGTGGGTTTTAGTATGTAAAAGTCTGCCCTGAGTCAGTTTTTGTAGAGAATAATGCATCAGGTTTTTTATACAATGCAACCCAGAAAAAAAAAACTTAGACTGATCGATTCGAATTTTGCCAATTTATACAATTGTCACACTTTCGAATCACTGAAAACAGGTAATCAAATGCGTTGTTTACATATTCAGCCTTTTTAATGTTCCCACTGCTGGGACTCAGGTCTCCTCTCTCTAGGAGAGGGGATGGGCCGTAATCCACCAGCGGGCCCAGTGCAGGTTGGTGGATGTCACATGTCTTCGAATTTTTGGTTCTAGGACATGCCGGTTTCCTCACGATGTTTTCCTTCACCGTTTTAAGAGCAGTGGTGATGAAATAAATTATACGTTGTTACAATGCGTTGTTTAGTAAACAGAAAATTCTGACTGAGAGACTGTGACTGACAAGAGTACAACTTGTTCGACTAGTAATAGTTGGAAATTCTTTGGACCAAAAACGCAAACCCATAAACCTTCTATCCGTCACTTCCCTTCAATTTCACCTTTACTCCACTACCTCATACACATATTGCTACCCCATACGATATTGTGTCACATACACCGTTCATTTAATCCGCTAATGAGAGAATTTATGGCTGATAGTAGACGTTTCATCTGTTTCTCCGTGAGCATGTTCATTACACGAACATGGAGCCTACAAGTTGATATAAAGCTCTTAGTGTCACGAACTAACAACAATCCATTCTGAAAATACAACATGTAACTGGAATAGTGCGAAACCTTATACACCACTGTTAGAAAGTTAAGTTTTCGTAGGGTTCCGTACCTCAAAAGGAAAAAAACGGAACCCTTATAGGATCACTTTGTTGTCCGTCTGTCGGTCTGTCTGTCTGTCTGTCAAGACTCTTTATCTCGGGAACGCGTGGAGGTATCGAGTTGAAATTAAAACCATATACTCAGATCTGCCGTGCGGTTCCTTGAAGTTGTGAAAAAATCAAACTTCCGAGTTTACAAAAAAAAAGGTACGGCCGTTTATGTCGCAAAAAACGTGTATTTCGACACTCACGGGAATCAATGCATAGGGTACATCCCGTTAATCTAGAATCCTGAAATTTGGCATGAAAGAAAAGTCTTATAGCACAAGTATAGAAAAAAATCTGAAAACTGTCAATTTGTAGTTACGTCACCGAAAAAAAAAACTATTTATGCGATTCGAAAAATCTTCGTAACTCAATTCGGGAATCGAACTGTTTTCATAGGTAAGTTTGTACGGAACCCTCAGTGCGCGAGTCCGACTCGCACTTGCCTGTTTTTTTTAAATTGATATAAACTAATGCTTGGCCGCAATCCCACCTGATGGTAAGCAGTGATGCAATCGTTGAGTGAGGCGCATAGGCAGTATCAAAAGTTATAATCATAATTCAAGCACTGAAATTTTACTTAAATAAGTACTCTTAGGTAGTGTTTATAAAAAATAGTTATCCTAAATATAGGCAAATAATATAGGAGTCGTCGCATTAGATTAGTAATGCAAAAGTATTGGTATCTACGCACGCACACACAAACACGCTCGTGAAGTAATTAAGATTTAACTGATTTCATCAAAATGGGTAATTTATTAACCTGAAATAACCGAGAATCGATTTAGTGAACCTTGATTCAGTAGCCGATTCTGATCTTATGTTTTCTGAGGGAAGCAAAATGCTCACAGCGTGAGCACTCAAGGGTAAAAGAGCGCTGAAAGAGAGCCTTTTTAGTTAATTTTGTACCATCACTAGACAAAGACCGTTCATTGTGGCGACACTTGGGGGAGGCCTATGTCCAGCAGTGGACATCTTTCGGCTGAAATGATGATGATGATGATAACTAGACAAAGGCCTCTCCCATATTTTTACAAGTCTTTTTATGAATTCTCTTTTCCTAGAACACATTAGGCCACCGCATCACTCACCATCAGGTGAAATAGTGGTAAAGCACGAACCTATCAATTAAAAAAAATCTCGTTTTTCCCTATAATCACTGTTTTTTTTAGGTGGGAAAATCATCCAATGAGCCGTCCGTCCGCCCAAGAGCGGAAGATGTCTCCCGCTGTTGGGCGGAGCAAAAGGGTGTGTCAGATTTTTACTGATTAAAAACCCACTCCCGTTCCTTCTTTGCCTTCGTCCCTGGGTTTCACTTTAACACTACCCGTGGCCGCAGTAGGCTTCGACCCTGCTGGGCCCCTACGGTTTGCTGACATCTCCTTGAGGCGCGCGTGGAACAGTAAGCGCCGTCAACGACACCTGCTATTGAATTTAAAGACAAGTGAGACAATAAACATCTGATGATAGACATTGAACGTCGATTTACATCTGATGGTTCACATTACTGATGATTTCCTACCCAATAAAAAAACAAATCCCACCTTCTATTTTGTGGGTGCCACCATTGTGTGAACCGCCCGGAGGACACGGTGGAGCATACGGTAGAGGTGTGCCCTGCCTGGGCAGAGCACCGCCGTGTCCTCGTGGGGGCAATCGGCGGCAGCGATCTCTTGCGCTGGGTCTTGGTACAGGCCTTGGTCCGGAGCGAGGAGTGGCAGGCGGTTGCCTCCTTCTGCCAAGCAGTAATGCTAGCAAAGGAGGCGGCTGATCGCGTGAGGCAACGGTCCTCACGCCTCAACCGCCGCCGGGATTCCGATCCCGATTTCCGGTTACCGTAGGCGCGGGCTTGCGGACGAGCAATGGGTGGCTCGCCGTTCGATCGTCCGGTAACCGTCCGGACCGAGCCCAAGTCGTCGACGGCGCGTAGTGTTCCACCTGCGCCTCAAGGAGCTGTCATTAACCGTAGGGGCCCAGCAGGCTTGAGGCCTACTGGGGCCATGGGTGATGCGAAAGTGATCCCCGGGGCCCTGGAAAAATGGCAAAGAAGGAACAGGAGTGGGTTTTTAGTCAGTAAAAGTCTGAAACTATCTCTCGCTCCGCCCAAGAGCGGGGGATGTCATTAGATGATTTTCCCACCCGAAAAAAAAACCTTCTATTTTGTAAAAGGTGAACCTGATACACAGATGACGGATGTATCACTTACACCGCTCATTTACTCAGTTGATGAGGGAATTAACATCTGATGGTAGACGTTTCATCTGTCTCTCAATGATCGTGTTCATTACACAAATATGGAGCCCGCAAGCTGATATATGACTCTCATTGTCGCGAACTAACAACAGTCCATTCTGGATAACGGCCCGTTTAACTGACCTCGTACGTCCGGGCTAGTGTGCCCAGCATTCATATTGAAAGCGGGATTCGGATAATATGGCTTCTTTCGGTTATTGACAGCCGATTTTGGCGCCAATAATGTGATTGCTGAGGTTATGAGGTCGAGAGCAAGCATTGGTTGGTTCGAGTTACGGTTGTGGGTTGTATAATTGTGAGTGGTCGTAGATATTCCTGTATAATAGAACGTAGACCTACTTACTAAGTTATATCCAATTTTATATTCTTGATGAATTTGTTTAAACACACTGGTTTTTTGATAAGTTCTTTTTTTCATAAGAAGCCTGCTTGTGATTTAAATCTTGTCTTATAATCATTTTATCGATATCGATATCGATCTACAATAAAACAAATACTCGTATAAGAAGATGAAAATGCCTATTCATTCTTCTTTGCATGAATTGAGGGATAGATGTTTTTTTTTTTTTTTGTGGTGGGAAATCATCAAATAATTCCTCATGATATGTGTGGGGCGAGAGGGAGTCATCATGGTCACCATCATTTCAACTAAATGTTGGACATAGAACTTCTCCAAGTGTCGCCACAATGCCTACTTCTGTACGTCGTGCGTCCATTGGATTCCCGTTACCCTCACGAGGTCATCGGTCTAACTTGTGAGAAGCTTACTTAACTTCACCTTCCAATATGCGTTCGCCTCTCCAGAACCTTTCGGCCCCTTCAATCATTGATAGATCATTGTTCTACGGGTAATGTGCCCTGCCCACTGCCAATTATGTTTGGTGGTTCTTCAGGCTATGTTGGTAACTTTGGTTCTCCTACGTATATCCTGCCTTCTGATGAGAAAGGGAGTATCAGACTTTTATTGACTCACCCGTTTTCTTTCAGTGACCTTTTTTTAACAGGTTTTTTTCTTCCGTTCTGTCCTGTCACTCGTCACGCCACTAACACTAACTCCCGTTTCTTTCATATCACTCCTCTCACAATCCATCCATCTTTTCTTTAGCCTTTCTCTACCTTTCCATTCACCTACATGTACTCGTATATTCATAACTCTTTTAGTAACATGCATTTCATCTCTCCTCTTCACATAGTCGTACCAAAACAAATGATTTCCTTTCAACTTTTCAGTAACTGGCGCCATTTTCAAACTTCCTCTAATTTTCTCATTTCCCACTTTATCCGTTCTCGTCACACCACACATCGATCTCTCCCATTTTACTATAATAACATTGTATAGTCTTAATTTCTGGCTTCCTTAAAATGCTCAAAATGACTTAGTAGGTGCAGAAGCCAAGGCCAACAACATTTCATTTCATATAATTAGCCTTGAAGCGGTTTACCATTAATAAAGCTAATTGCTTTACTTTATGCGGCTCAAATATCTGTGGGATTTGAACATTTTGATCATGTAATTGGTTTGAAGTGCTACCAAAGAGGACTGTTTTTGAATTGCAAATCGTCTGTTTGGTAATAACTAAATTAATATGAAATATACGTACTTACTTGCTCAAATACTTGTTGGCGTAATTTTATTGATAACATAACTAATAGCTTCGATAATAATGTTTATGTTATAATCAATCTTATTAACATTACAATTATAAAAAGACAAAAATACACCTGGATGTGTAGTTTCAGAAATAAATCCATTCTGACTTCGCAAATAAAATTTAAATGAAGAACCCTTTTCACGAGTAGATGTTGTTGGGGATCAGATGACAGTGAAAGGTTTTTGTGCATTGAACTAGAAGGTATTCTTATAAGACTACCATTTTGTATTACTTATATTAAATTAAACCCACCTGTCGTTTTGAAAGGTTCCGGTCGAAACGACTGTGGCGACCGCATGCCGGAAGACGCAGCGTTAAAAGGCCTCCCTCAAGGTAAACTGATGACCTGGTGAGGTTGTGGGAACCTAATGGATGTGAGACGTACTGGACCGGTCATTATGGCAACACTTGGGGGAGACATACAGCCGATAGACGTCCACTGTATGACATATATGTCAAACAGTGGACGTCTATCGGCTGAAATGATGATCTGTTTGAGAGCCATCCTAATCTCCTCTAACAACAGTCTTTTTTCTAAAATTCAAATTAGTGTTTATTTATTATGTGCCAGTTTTAAACTCTCTAAAATAGTACTGATGAAAGAGGCTCTACTATATCTACATATCAAATTTTCTGTACGAAAGGACATTGTCCTTAACTTTAAGTCAACACGGTCTACAAACAATAAATCAAAAAGTCCCACAGAAGCGGGTAGATTTGGGGGCATTAGTCCAAAGCGCGACTGTAGTGCAACAAACAAAGAATGACAAAACAAGGACAATGGCGAGGCTGCCTAATGACTAGGCCGCTGAATACCATCCGAAAGAGATTTGTTTAGTTTTGAGTGACACTATCCTACTTTTAAGGCTTTATAACTCAAAAGTCGGAATTATACAGAGTATTCATTTCAGGTACAACCAGTTATTTTTTTCACAATCGTGTTATTTAGGCTTCTCATTTGTTCACTGGCTAAAAAATTCGTTAGCGTTACTAGATACCATTATTAAAGTAACTATTATTTTGCTTTTAGTTTTCAGTTGACAATAACTCGTTCCTTTAGGTAAACCAATACAAAAATTTAGGACTTGTCGAATTTCCTGAACTTGGAGGTCTAATATTGTTATTCATCATCATCATTTCAGCCGAAAGACGTCCACTGCTGGACATAGGCCTCCCCCAAGCGTCGCCACAACGAACGGTCCTGTGCGTCTCGCATCCATCGGACTCCCGCAATCGTTACCAAGTCATCGGTCCACCTTGTAGGAGGCCTTCCAACGCTACGTCTTCCGGTACGTGGTCGCCATTCCAGAACCTTTCGGCCCCAACGGCCATCTGTTCTGCGAGCAATGTGCCCTGCCCATTGCCACTTTAGTTTGGCGATTCTTCGTGCTATGTCGGCAACCTTGGTTCTCCTGCGGATATCCTCATTCCTGATTCGATCACGCAAGGAAACTCCGAGCATAGCCCTCTCCATTGCCCTTTGGGTGACTTTAAGCCTTCTAATGAGGCCCATTGTAAGCGACCACGTTTCGGAGCCATATGTCATCACTGGCAACACGCACTGGTCATAGACTTTCGTCTTGAGACACTGTGGTATATTGGACGAGAAGACACCGCGCAGCTTCCCGAACGCTGCCCAGCCGAGTCGGATTCGACGATTGATCTCTTTCTCGAAGTTAGACCTTCCCAACTGGACCGTCTGTCCCAGGTAAACGTATTCGTCTACAACTTCGAGTGTAGAGTCCCCGACCTTGATAGGAGTGGGTGCTACATGGCTGTTTACCATGACTTTGGTTTTGTCCATGTTCATTTTAAGTCCCACTCTTTCGGAAGCTCTACTGAGGTCACCAAGCATTATACTGAGCTCCTCCGTAGTCTCAGCCATGACTACTATGTCGTCGGCAAACCGAAGGTGAGTGATGTACTCGCCATTGACATTAATGCCTAGCCCTCTCCATTCCAAAACCTTGAAGACATCCTCCATTGCTGCCGTGAACAGTTTCGGAGAAATAACGTCTCCCTGCCTCACACCCCGCTGCAAGAGGATAGGTTTCGAGGTCTGGTCTTGTAGTCGGACTGACATAGTGGCGTTTTTGTACAAACACTTCAGCACTTCGATATACCGATAGTCAATTTGGCACCGTTGGAGAGACTGCAGTACAGCCCAAGTTTCAATCGAATCAAAGGCTTTCTCGTAGTCCACAAACGCTAAGCAGAGAGGCTGATTATACTCCTCAGTCTTCTGTATAACCTGCCGCAGCGTATGTATGTGGTCCACGGTGCTGAAGCCTTTACGAAATCCGGCTTGTTCGGGAGGCTGGAAGTCGTCGAACCTGCGCGCGAGACGATTCGTGATGACTCTGGAAAACAGCTTGTAGACATGGCTCAGAAGCGAGATGGGCCTATAATTCTTAAGCAGGGCATTATCGCCCTTCTTAAAGAAGAGTACCACCACGCCTCTGCTCCACGCCTGTGGCGTTTTTCCCTCGAGTATGACGGAATCAAATAGCTTCTGAAGGGCCTTAAGGACCGGTTTTCCACCCGCCTTCAGGAGTTCGGCCGTAATTCCGTCCTCACCCGACGCCTTGTTGTTTTTCAGCTGCTTCAGAGCCATCCTAATCTCGTACAGGCTGACGTCCGGGATATCTTCGGTATAGTGTCGAGTCAATCTAGCTCTTGTGTCGTTCACTAGATTTACAGCGGGTTTAGCGATAGACGTGTATAACTGTCCATAAAAAGCCTCGATCTCTCCCAGAAGCTCCGATTTGGCGGATATGACTCTGCCATCGTCGGTCTTCAGTTTCGTGAGCTGGCTTTGCCCAATAGACAGATCTCGTGCAAATACTTTAGAGCCCTTATTCCGCTCAATCGCATCCTTAATCCTTGCGGTATTAAAGCGGCGAAGGTCACGTTTCAGGGACTTTGAGATTTGTCTATTGAGCTGCCGGTATATGCACGCATCGTCTGAAGACTGCAGAATCATCTCACGCCTCTTCTTCATTAGCTCGAGGGTCGGATCGGAGAGCTTCTTGTTTTTATTTGTACGGTGAGTCTTGAAAAACTTAGACCCGACCGTATGGACAGTTTCCACGAACCCATCGTTATATTCATCCACGGAGCTTCCTAGGCACTCGAAACGATTGTGGAGTTCGAGCTGAAAGCTCTCGGGGTTTTGGACCTGGATCTGTGCTGGACGGAGCGTAGACTTCATCAGTCGAGACCTTTCAAGCTTAATGTTAATATTCAATGTGCCTCTTACGACGCGGTGATCACTTCCAGTTTTCACCGCGTTGATCACAGAGACATCATCGAATATTTGCTTTTTCGTCGACAGGATGAAGTCAATCTCATTTCTAGTTGCACCGTCAGGACTTTGCCAGGTCCACCTTCTATGCTCACGCTTTTTGAAGAAGGAATTCATCATATAGAGGTCCTCCTTCTCCATAAAGCTAGCCAGTAGGTGTCCCCGGTGATTCCGACGTCCAAATCCAAATTGCCCCACTCGCAGCTCGTCACCGTCTCGTTTGCCCAGTTTCGCGTTAAAGTCCCCCATGACCACGGTGAAGTGAGTCTTAGAACCATGCATGGCTCTTGATATATCCTCATACATGGATTCTACTTCGTCGTCGGGATGTGTCGAGGTCGGGGCGTAGACCTGTATGACCTTCAGCGAATATCTTGATGATATTCTGAGTATAAGGTACGCCACCCTGGTCGACACACTCTCGATCCTCACCACATTGTTCACAAGGGACCTGTGGACGATAAACCCGACACCACCCTGGGACTGCTGGTCACCCTCCCGGAAATAGAGCAGGTTACCAGATTTGAGAATTATCGTATCCTCCCCCTGTCTTCGGACTTCAGACAATCCCACAATACTCCATCGCAACCTGCTCAATTCCTCCTCCAGTTCGGTGATCTTCTCGTCAGTCCTCAGTGTACGCGTGTTAAAAGTTGCCAGGTCGAGTCGTTTCATAGATGGGTAGCCAAATCTCATCCGGAGATTCTTCGCACCCCTTGCCTCGTCGTGGCCTTGACCGCTACCGGAGTCAAGGGTAGACGGGCTGCCGGGCACTAGGGGCCATTTTTTGTTTCTGTTTTTCATGTTGGGGGGGGTTGCCATAATCGCCACGCTTGGCAGACGGGTTGGCGATCGCAGTTTGGTTGTTGTAATGTACAGAGGATGCTGCTGCCCATTCTCTGGTATGTCCCTTAGTCGCCTCTTACGACACCCTCGGGAAGAGATGGGATGGTGTTATTCTTAACGTCCGAACACCATACGGAACCCCGTATGGTTATTATTACCAAAAACTAAAAAATATATCGCTTTTGAAACTTTACAATGCAATTACTAAAGGTATGGTATACTATGGTTATGGTTTTGAAAACGATTTAAAACAAAATTGCAAATACAACAAATTGAAAAATGAATATCAATCAACAGCAAAAAATTACTTCAAATTGAATTGGTGGCAAAAAAAAATTGAACATCGAATGTAGCCATTAATGTGTTGGTTGACCAACACATTTTGGAAGTAAAATATTTGTCCTAATCCCAATTCTTCCCCACTTCTGAAAGTGATCAATCAATTTTCTTGGCTTACAAGTTTCCATTATGCATAAGGATAAATAATTGCATACTTTAATAAATTACGTTGTCAGTATCTTGTAGTAATGATATCATTCAAAGTAAAGTCACAAGCAAATGAAATTGAAGACTCCAAATCGAGATGAGAATAAGCTACCCCATGGAATCCCAAGAGTGTCGTATGGAGCGAATAAGGGGCGTTATCTCGTGCCAAATTATTAAACCAACGAATAGGTACTATCTCTCTTTGTAACTGTAGAAAACATAAGCGTCACTCCGGAACCTTTTTGAGGTGACATTTCCATTATTTTAGAATGATTTATATTCTGTATGACAAACATGTTTTTGTTCACAAATAATAACATCAAAAGAATGAATCAATTTGTTCGAAGCTCCCCTCAGTCCCAAGATTTACCATCACGCTATTTCAACGGGGGATCGAACGCGATTTTCTTTTGCCTCGCGGCTTGATGTTGTATTGATTTTGTACTGTACCAGAGGTCTTCCGGGAATTCCATTACGTTTTGCAAAAATACTGCACACAATAAAAATATCTCCTTTCCCTTTCAGATTATAATGAAAAACAAACTTTCGATGAACAATCAGGTCAAACTTTTTGTCTGAGTTTCTGTTCTTTATAGGATACAATATTTATGTTCTAGATGTTTATTATTTGCCCAAGAAATGTTTTCGTCGCGGCTTACTGCGCCATTCACTTGTTTATATTTTATTTTGTTTACACTATCTGAATTTATCTTTTGATTAAAATCTGGGTTAGGCTTGGCAATTTGAATAAATTTATACCAAGTAAACGGTATCGAAATAGAGAATCTCATTGAAAACACAAAGGATAAACGTTAGGGTGCCATTATCGATCGAGATCACATGGAAAATAAGTTTTACTACCGTGCGGCGAACCTTATCGAATTTTCTAAACTCCGTTTTAAATTGGCAATCACAATTACGGTTGGGGCAAACCAATATTTATAGACAAAGTTCGATTTCGAATTTAATCATTACTGGATTAAATGGATCAAATATCTCGAATTACAATTATAGTTGGTAATTCCATTACTTAATGTATTTCTGATACAAATATTCCTCTCAGATAATGCTTGATGGAAATATCGATTGTATACTAATTCATTGTTGAGAATATCAACAGTTTTAGTGGCAGTAACGTCGAAAACAATTCGCATTAAGTAACTTTCGTTCCCGCGGTGAAACGCGCGTGGAATATCATCGTAACACAACACAATTATTTACTTGTCGTCATTTTGACTTTGTAAACAACAACATCATGTTTTATTCAAGTTATGGTTTTAGCGCTAATTATAACAGATCAAAATTAAATTCAGGTTTTTTTTTTATTTAGCCTTATTAGTTGAAATTAGGTAAGTACCTACTGTATTAGTAGATTCTAAATCATTTATGAACGAAACATCTGCTGATCAGTATTCATAATAATCGTGTGTAATTTTCTTATATATATGATGTTTTATGGTTTTAAGTAATGATGTACATAATAATAAAAAAAAAGTTTTAGAAAAAAATCTCATAAAAGCGCCTATAATTATGACAATGTTAAAAATTCAAACCATTTATTCACAAAAATACATGCTCGTCATTCTCAACTGAAAAACACATTTTCCTTACAAGTATAAAGTCGAAAACAAGGTAACGAAATTTCAAGCACTAACCTACCAATTTCAAACTTCCTTATTCTTTCTAAATCCCTCAACTTGTTTTTTCGAAAAGTATTTACGCCACGTTGGTTGGAGGACCACGTTCATTATAGCCCGTTGAAAGCCCCCGCTGTGATAGATGACCTGTTCAACGCGAATAATGGACCATTCAAGCTACTTTGGAAACCATTTACCTTCGGTATTCCACTACCTATACCTAATTACGGAACGGATGGACATGATTGAGGGTGTTGATACCATTCGGGACATCAAAAGCGATTGGAAGGAAGGAAGCACCCTATATTATAGAGAATTACTGCTGATTTAGAATCTGAATTTGCAATATTTTGATTGTGAGAATTCCATTTCTAGAGCAATTAGGTTGTTGACGGTTGATCGAACAGTAATAAAGATCTTTGTGATGGATACTCTTTGATCAATGATTTCTGAAGAGTTTGTAGACTCTGCAATCTATAAATATCGGTATCTATAAATTGATCTGGTGAATGAGGAACATCTAGTGAAGCAAGTTCGTGTATAAATATCGATATTTGTATAAGAAGAACAAAAAATTATGTTTGATCTAAAGAGTGATATGACTAGCAAGAAAGAAGGAAGTTTTTGAGATGACAATAATTTTTGTATTTTATTTTCAGTTCTTACCATCCATCCTAAGGTTGTCTGGATCAACCAGATAACCAAAGGTTGGATTGTAAGATCGGTGTCAGCAATAAAGCCACCACTGTACCCATTTACTTAAGTTTGTTCGTGGGCTTTGTTACTTTTTCGGTGTATAAGCATAATCACCCTTTTTGTTTAATGTTCCCACTGCTGGAACTCAGGCTCATCTCTCTAGGAGAGGGAATGGGCCGTAATCCACCACTAGGGCCCAGTGCGGATTGGTAAATGTCACATGTCTTCGAATTTTTGGTTCTAGCACATGCTGGTTTCCTCACGATGTTTTCCTTCACCGTTTTGAGAGCAGTGGTGATAAAATAAATTACACACAGTAATGCGCCTGGCTGAGTTTGAACCCGCGACCTACAATTCGTAAGTCGGGGCCGTTACCACTCGGCCACCACTGCTCACTTTTTCGGTGTACAATAAAGTTTATTCTATTCCATGATGGGAAATTGAGATCTATCGAAGGAGACATGTTCTATTGACCTTAACTCAATTGAGATTACACCTAACTATATAATCAATCAATCTGCCTCGCCTTTTCCCAACTATGTTGGGGTTAGTTTCCAGTCATACTGGATGCAGCTGGAAACCAGTATTTCACATTTAGTGACTATCTGATGTCCACTACCCAGTAATTGGTTAACTGAAATCAGAAACGTTTATTTCAAATAGATCAATTACAGGCACTTCTAAATTATCAAAAAACCGGAGTCAAAAAAAAAAGCGAAGGTAAATTGCACGTTCCAAAGCGTAGATCTCTATGGAGAAGAACGTGCAAGATAATCGGTTTCTTTAAAATTTGCCGTCTTTTTAGGGTTCCGTACCTCATAAAGAAAAAACGGAACCCTTATAGGATCACTTTGTTGTCTATCCGTCTATCTGTCTGTCAAGACCCTTTATCTCGGGAAAACGTGGAGGTGTTGAGTTGAAAATAAAACCATATACTCAAGTTTGCGGTCTCTTAAAGCTATGAAAAAAGTAAAATTTCTAAGTTAACGAAAAAAACAGATACGGCCGTTTATGCCTCAAAAAAACGTATATAGATATTTTGACATTCTTGAGGAAATCAAAATTCATACAGGGTACCTCCCGTTGACCCAGGATCCTGAAGTTTTGCATAAAGCAAGGTCTTATAACACAGGTATAGGAATAAATCTGAAAACTGTAAATTTGTTGTTACGTCACAACAACAAAAAAAAATGCGATTCGGAAAATCTTCGAGACTCCATTGGGGAATTAAACTGTTAACATACGTAAGTTTGTACGAAACCCTCAAGACGCGAGTCTGACTCGCACTTGACCATTTTTTTACGGATAGACTCGCATTTGACAACTATGCCACCTGATAAAAAGCGATGTTGTGGCCAACGATGGAGCACGCTTGCCTAGAAGTAACCTATTCACTCTTGGCTTAAAAAGATCCTAAGGTGGTAATTATTAGAAAAGGTGGCTTGGAAATGTCATACGATTTTTCCCTTATTAACTCGAACACCGTACAAATTATACGTAGGTACATTCATATTCATTAGTTCATTACATTACACCTTCGAGTTCCGTAGGTGTCGCCAGCAATTAGATCGCCTTGTCTAATCTTGTTTCCGTTAATAAGTTTTGTTTCTAGAGGTTTTCTTTGGCAACAGAACTTGGTAATTCTACATTAGATTTACGAATTTATTAAGAGAGCACACACACATTAGATCTTCTAATTCATAATAATCTCGTGTCACAGTGTTTAATATTGAACTCCTCCAAAACGGCTTGACCGATTTTTATAAAAAAATTGAGTATGTTACCGACATTTTTAGGGTTTTGTACCTCAAAAGAAAAACGCAAAGTGATCCTCATAGGATCACTTTCTTGCCAGTCTGTCTGTCAAATCTTTTATCTCGGGAATGCGTGGAGGTCTCGAGTTAAAATTAAAACTATATACTTAAGTATGCGGTCCCTTGAAACTGCGAAAAAATTAAACTTTTAAGTTAACGAAAAAAAAAGATACGGCCGTTTATTTTGCAAAAAACGTATATTTCGTCACTCTCAAAGGAATCAAAATTCATAGGGTACTTGCCGTTGACCTAGAATCCTGAAAATCATGAAACAAGGTCTCATAGCACGAAAAGAAAAAAAAACTGAAATCTGTAAATTTATAATTACGTCACAAAAAAAAAATTACGATTCGGAAAAATCTTCGAGTCTCGATTCGGGAAGTGAACTATTTACATAGGTAAGTTTGTACGGAACTCTCAGTGTGCGAGTCCGACTCGCACTTGTCCGGTTTTTTTTTGATAATTAATATATATGGCAGAATGTTTGCCGGGTCAGCTAGTGATATGATATCTGTATATTGGTGGCCCAACTTATCATCAATTTCTGATTTAAAAAGAAATGTGGTACACAAGAGAAATCCTAAATACTGTAATTTTACTTCAAAACCGAACCAGCGAATTGTAAATTATCATCTGAATGCTAAATATCTTGGAATCTAAATCATTTTATAAAAAGGAAGAGATGTGGTATACACATTAAATGTAGACCAGCTGAGGCGTGGCGTCGTGGGCACACTATAATAATATAATATAATGTAATATAATATTCCACAACTATCACACAACGCCGTCTAGTCCCAAGCTAAGCAGAGCTTGTGTTATGGGTACTAGACAACTGATAAACATACTTATATATTTCTAAATACATACATATATAGATAAATTACACTCAGACACAGAACAAATGATCGTACTCATCACACAAACATTTGTCCTAGGTGGGAATCGAACCCACGATCTCCGGCATAGCAGTCAGGGCCACTAACCACTAGCTAGACCAACAGGCCAGTCAATACATACTCGATCTGTACCCGAGAACGAGTATACGTCATTCTCAAGTTACACTTGCTTACTGATAATTTGGTTGTTTCATTTTTAATCCATTTTTAATTCCAAATCCCTAAATAGTGATTTTATTAATTGAGTAATTTTTTTTTTAACTTAATACTTTCCAAAATTTGATAAGTTCTTAATTTTAAAATAACCAATTCGGAAACCGGCCCTTATTAGCATTTTTACGTGATTACTAACATGTAATTCTGTAAGTAATTCAAATATCAGTTAAAAAAAAAAACCATGAATATGACAAAAAATTGCTGTAGGTACTAAGGTTTCACCGGCCTCATAAAATTGAGAAGTCTGGTCACCTGTGAATTAACCCACATCAAATATTGGCAGAGGTTGAAAAATGAACACCAGGATTTTGGAATCTCACACTGAACTAAAGATAATGGTATTTTGCGTGTTTTATTTACAGAGTTTTTGAGTGTACGCTATTCTTTTGATTTTATTTGTTTGCCTAGAAAACACTGGTCCCCACGACACGAGGAATCTTAGTCCCTCAATACCCAAAGGGTACCAATGGTACCCTATTACTAAGCCTCCTATTTTCGTGTACGTCCTTTCATCTTTCTGTCTGTTTGTCATCGGGCTATATCTCAAAAACCGTAAAAGTAGAGAGTTAAAATTTTTACAGAATGTGTGATTTCTATTGTCACCACAAAAAAAAATTTTTTTTGCTCGATTTTAATATTGTTGTAGAACCTTTCATGTGTGAGTCTGGCTCGCCCTTGACCAGTTTTATTTTTATTGTACCTAAGTATACCCTTACAATAATATTGCATAGACATGAGCACAGGCACAAGACCGTTCGTTGTGGCGACACTTAGAGGAGGCCAATGTCCAACAGTGGACGTCTTTCGGCTAAAACGATAATAATAATGATGAGTGTTAATAAGTGTGGTACTTACAATTAAGTAAATTATATTAACTAGGTCAACAGTATGTGAAATCAGTATTACCTACCAATATAATTCTACGTAATTTTATATCATTCTCAAACAACAAAAAACAATAAATATGTCTTCATATGATTGCCATTTCTAATCATGACGTCAAAATGCCACCGTTGTGATGTGCTCATATTTTTTCTTTAGTATTTTAGGTACAAAACCCAAAAATAAAATAAAAAATCACACCGGAACCTTCAAAATTTAAGTGTCACAATATTTTTCCTCACACTCATAATATGATTAATCTATACTTTCATTACTAACAAGAGGGAGCTGAATGGAAGCGAAAAGTGTGGTGGCTGATTGATGGCACGTACCGCGTCGGAGCGCCATTGAGGATAGCCATTCATTCCTCGCTGTAAAATATTTCACCAATGTTTTCGAAAGTGTCTCAGCTTCGTAACAAATGATGTGCTAACAGATTTTACACACAAACTGTCACAATATTTTTACAGATATATCAATTTGGATAGCGTTTGCCCCCACTCTTGGCCGAAAACATCGGACACTTTATGCAAAAGTTATGGTTTCTGCGTGATTTGAAGTAGTTGTTAGAACAGCTAAAATAATTTATCTTACCGAAAGTGAAAGTCTATGTTCAAGATTTCGTGATAAAGCTTATTAAGATTTGTTTTAATCCTCACAAGCCCCAAAGTCATTAACGTCTCCAGCAAAAATCCAAAGTACAAAGAGCACAAAGACTAAAGCAATGCGCCGATAAAGCAAATTAACCAATCCCCGTACAAAAGCGATACGTTCAAATTCGCAGGTAGCTGTACCCTTATAAATTTAATAAAACCCTTTAATTCAAGTAGGTAAACGAATAATAGCGAGGGTTTAGTGCGACTCCACAATTTAACACGCTCCAATGGGAGAATTGAGTCGTAAAAATAGTGAGATATGGTCAGCAATCAGAGGTGAGATTAGATGGCGCTTCTGAAACATCGGCCCAGATATTTTCGACTGCTCCAACGGCTCCAGCGATTTAAAGCGTTGCTAACGATGCAAAGGGATATCGGAGAGTCCGTGGTGTGTGTATTTCTGATTTTATTTTCGAAGCAAATATATTTTTAGGTAAAGAAATATGTGGCACTAAATTCTTTTATTGAAATAAGAATGGTTGGACATTGAATTTATTTAGAAGCTAATGATTCTCAAACAACTTCTTCATAAAGATATTATAATTAACTATGGTAATGCCAATCTAAGCAATAAGACAATCATTTAGACTTCCACTCACCGTGAAATTAGAATCTAAAATTAGACTTAGATACCTTTACGAGAATTGAAACACCAAGAGCACAACATTGGCTACAATCTTTACGAGATCTAAATCAAGGCTGAAATCGAATCAAGGTTTTAAAACTAAATGAAACAATAAAAAACACAAAAGACAAGCTATGAAACTTTTATAGCTGTTCTTTTGTTCTCTTATATAAGTCGATTCTTTGTTCGATTCCTATAACTCAAAAATTACTGTCTGTTCCTTGAAAATATTCTACAAGTAATGTTTACGCCATAGAGTGATAAAAATGCAAAGTTATGAAATCTCTTTAATATTGACGTATATGATGGTCTTCTCGTATTATTATAATTCAGGCGTCTTCAAGTCCAGAATGAATGCTCTTAATAATCTAGAACGCCTCACCATCAACGATTGCATTACTGCTTACAATCAGGTGGGATAGCAGTCAAGCATTAGTTTATACAGGGTAAACCAGACGTACGTGCCTCAGTCGGTAACATAGCCACTTGCGAAACTGAGACACGCATTTAAAATTATATAAATTATATAACACAAGTTAAACTTGTATTGTGTAGTTTACATCACCGCCATACATATAGCCAGATCGGCTCAAATAAGCACCAAATAATAAATATGCCTGGTATACCATATTAATTAAAAGAAAAACGTTGAAAATATAAACGTTAAAATATTCTCACTTCATTCAAGATCATTTGCTGATAAAAATCTTTACAGCTGTAAAATATTCTTGACTTTAAGTTTGTAGATATATTTCTTGGAAACGTTTGCCAGAAGTTCGGGCTTATTGTTTTGATTCTCTAAACGAATTATTTCCGCCGCCCACTGTTACCGAATCATGTTTTGGTTGGCATCTAAGTTTATTTTCAATCAGATAAATATTTTATTTACAGTTATTTTATTCGTGTTTTGCCACTGTTTGTGTCGACGTTCAATATGGTAGTCACGTAGACTTTGCATAATGAATAAGGTGCTATTAGCTAAGTGTCTGACTTTCAAGAATTGTGTAGGTTTCTTTTTTTTAAGTTGTACTGGGTGGTAGCGCTTAGTGATAATGTACTGATACATCTACAAATTGCTTGGTTGAAAAATTGTCTCCAGAGTAACCAAGAACAGAACAATGTGCAATTGTTTCTGACATCACGAATTAGGCCGTGATTCGGAAGTGGTCGGTAATTTTCGTGAACAATCATGTGCTTTTAAAGCATAAGAAAGGTGGCTGAGTATTCTAAAAGTACTGAAGAGCTGAGAATGGTCTCTGAATGATTTTACAAGTCGGAAATAACTATTCGCACTTCAACACTCCGGCCAGGTGACTACAAACATGCTCATTGTATAAAAAGTACATCAACACGAAGAATAAAAGAAGAACAGGGATCCGTGATAACTTTTATTCATAATAAAATCTAGTTTTATTATCACTTTCATAGTTTAATCTAACTCATAATAAAAACATTCCAAATTACAACGCAATAAATTTAATTAAGTCATATAAAGTTACATATATCTAAATAATTGCTTCAATAATATGTCCCTCATCTCGACAAGCCCATATAACAAACAAAGTTAGAAACATATTTCGGAAGTTGATCGTATATAAACAAGTTTAAGAGGCCCGACATAAGCTATTAAAGATAAATTCCCAATTGATAAGTGCTCATATACGCAATAACTTGGAAATTACTTCCTTCACTGGGTTTCTTCAGAGTTTTGTTAGATTACTTTGTCTTTCGGCTTTTGGGAATGTTTTGTCAGATTAAGAACTTAATTCGCTGGGGATTAGGGAGGCACCGGTAAGTACATAAAAATATCAAGGTAGTAATTTTCCTACCAGGACTACGGGTATGTTTAAGAGAGTTTTGCCGCATATATATATTTACCACATATATATATATATATATTTAATGATATTATAAACTAGTGCTTGACTACCTGATGGTAAGCAGTGATGCAATCGTTGATGGTGAATCGCACTAGTTTATTAAGACCCAATTTACTCTAGCCTTAAAGACACCTAAATTATAATCCTAAAAAATATTGTAAAATCAATAATTTTTAGGGATTCGTACCTCAAAAGGAAATAACGAAACCTTTATAGGATCACTTTGTTGTCCGTCCGTCTGTCTGTCTGTCTGTTTGTCTGTCTGTCTGTCTGTCTATCTGTTTGTCTGTCTGTCTGTCTGTCTGTCTGTCTGTCTGTCTGTCTGTCTGTCTGTCTAATCTTTAAAGAGTTACCATTGAGTGTCTTGCCGGTTCTTCTCCATAGGAAACGACCAATTGAAATCGTGCACTAGTTTTTTTTCTTAATTGCCCATGTAGGCATATGCGAAATAAAAACATTTTTAATTTTTTAGAGACTCGTTTCCGTACCCAAAGGGTAAAACGGGGTCCCGTATTACTAAGACTCAGCTGTCCGTCCGTCTGTCTGTCTGTCCGTCTGTCACCAGGCTGTATCTCATGAACCGTGACAGACAGTTGAGATTTTCACAGATGATGTATTTCTATTGCCACTATAACAACGAATACTAAAAAACAGAATAAAATAAATATTTAAGGCTCTCATACAAAAAACGGTTTTTCTTGCCGTTTTTTGCTACGAATGGTACGGAACCCTACGTGCGCAAGTCCGACTCGCACTTAGCCGGTTTTTTTGTGGTATAGACTAGTACACTGATGGTAAGCAGAGATGCAATCATTGATGGTGAAGCGCACAAGTCTAATAAGACCCTATTCACTCTAAACCTTGAAGATACATAAACGTACGTATGATACAGGAGTAACAACCCTAACCCCATCGCTGTATCTCTAGCTGACGTCGTGGTGGGGCTTGTGCGCTCCAATAAACCATAGATCTATACCGGTAGAGTTTGCTTTGCCGTAACATGCCTAGGGTGGAGGGGCCAGACTAAGAGAGATACAATCCGCAATGCACTACGGATTGTGCAGTTTTGTGGCGAACTGATGGACATTAGCGACCCTACGGATCCGATCTCCGGGAAGAAATCTTGTTCCTCATCTGCGGCTTGCCTTTATTGGCCGGCCGTATTGAACTCTGATGAGGAACAGAGCTCCCACCTCTCTCTTGCCTTTATTGGCTGGCTTGAGGAGAGATTAGTAAGAGCAAACGTGCTCGGGAGAAGGATGTATAACCCAGTAAGGTGCTGGTAGGGATCTTGACCGTACTACCGTGATTGTCCTGATAGCCGTGGTATACCTCTCCACTCCTTAAGCACATCAGGATATGTTGCCCTCTTGTTGCTACGTCATTTCGTGCTAGCGACCGTTTTTGGGGACCCATTTGTTGAATGTGCAAGTCGCTCCCTGCCTTTTTATCGATGGATATTATAATAACATTGTTCAGGTGGGGCCATAGTCTTAACATAGTTCCTGGTAACCAATCCACTTAAGACTCCAAAAACCATAGCCTTAGTTTTCCATATGGTGCAATAATTTCTCATCAACCGCGAGTTGTCCTGGGATGCACTAGCATAGCGCGTACAGGGATAACCACCGGTTTGTACCACGTTCCATTAAAAGCGTCTAAAAGGGCCTCTGCGAGTTGGTTTCGGCTCCTCGTACGCCTTCCAAAGATCCAGGCCCTCAGGGTCCTGAGATAAATAAACAAAATAAATAATAATCAATTTATTTCAGGCAACATGTACCCATATCATAAATACCTTATAGACTAACATACATAATTATTTATGTTAAATGATTTTGTTAGTAAACATGATTTAAAACTATGTTAGTATACTTTACTTCGCACTATTTTGTCTCCTCAATTTATATTTTGACCCCTCTTAAAGTAAAAAAAAAACTAAATTACAATGTTTTTTTTTTTCGTTTCAATACATTTTAAACTTTTGTTCTAACTTTTACAATATAACTTTGTCCTTTTTTTATGTATTACATCTATCTTATTATATTTAACTATAACATTTGGTGACTCGTCCTTTACAACCTCAAACGGTCCAATATAAATACATCCCAATTTATTGCCTGTTTCGTTTTTTACCAATAACCAAATCATCTTTTTTATAAGTTATAGAATTGAGATTCTTGTCTAACAATGTTTTCTTGCTAACTTACTTGCTATCAAATTTTCTTTCGCATCGTTTTGAGCCCTTTGCAATCTGTACTTAAAATTCTAAAGGTTAATCATCAAAATTATACAAATTTTTCGCATTTTCGCCTTGAAGACTACTTGGTAACCTGCAAATTTTGCCGAAAACTAATTAATAAGGTATATATTTGGTCACAGTATTAACTGTTGTGTTATAAGATAAACACCAATATGGAATACCTATAGGTAGTCTAGGCCTAAGGGCCGAGTCACAGCGTTAAATAATTTTAAACTTTATCTGCATACTTAAAAGACGCAGTATCGCTTGAAAATCATGAAAAAGTCGCGAGGCCGCCCGCGGTGTCGCGTGCAGCTGTGCGCCATGCGCGTCTTGTCGGTAGTTCTAGCCTAGCCAGCCGCTGCCGGCCCCTGCCGGCCGCTGCCATTCCGGTGTGACTCAGCCCTAATTTCTCGTAGAAACCAAACGGTGAACAGCATAACATACTAAATGCTAGCAAAAAATACTACACTAGCAGAGCATAGCATAATCAGCCTTATAATGTTCCTACTGCTGGGACTTAGGCTTTCTCTCCAGGCGAGGGACTGGGCCATAATCCACCACGCGGGCCCAGTGCGGATTGAGAGATGTTACATGTCTTCGATTTTTCAGTACTAGAACATGCCTCCTCACATTGTTTTTCCTTTTTGTTTTTTCCTTTACCGTTTTGAGAGCAGTGATGATGGAATAAATTACACAAAGTAGTACAACGGGTTCGAACCCACGATTCAAAACTCGTAAGTCAAGACCGTTACCCACTACTGCTCATTAAAAGACGTTAATAGTGTTACAAAATTGACTTTTTAATGTCTTTAAAAATAAATTTGGTGTCACAAGCTTCCTTTTTTAGATACACTCAGTGACTCCGTTTTTTGCTCGACATCATAAAAAGGCCATCAATCATTATTGTAACGTATCGTCATAAAGTGGATATGTAATGTCACTTAGTTATATGGTGTCAGCTAAGTTATACGGTGACGAAATAAAGTCTGTTTGAAATTGAGGAAATTTGTGCTACTTATTTTGTAATTGTTTTTATCATTGACGATAAATCTTCTTCTTCTATCTTCTTTATATATAAAAATGAATAACTGTCCGTTAGTCTCACTAAAACTCGAGAACGGCTGGACCGATTTGGTTAATTTTGATCTTGAAATATTTGAGATAGTCCAGGGAAGATTTAAACGGTGAGAAAATATGGAAAAACATACGAAAAAAAATCAAATGAATTATGCTGTTATGGTAATACCAGTAGATGGCGTTATCCTTTGACAGTTTAGCTAACACAACATTCATTGACTATAGGCGATACGAAGTTCGCAGGGTCAGCTAGTTTTAGATAATTTTAAGGCTGCAAGATTGCTCGAAACGTAGCTCTGAAAACTCAAACTCAAAACAAACAAAATTATTTATTTCACATAGGCCTACATCGCAGCGTTGGAAGGCCTCCCACAAGGTGGACCGATGACCTGGTGAGGGTCGCGGGAATCCGATGGATGCGAGACGCACAGGACCGGTCACTGTGGCGACATTTGGGGGAGGCCTATGTCCAACAGTGGACGTCTTTCGGCTGAAATGATGATGATGATGATGATGAAGCCTACATGGGCACTTAGAAAACGTCAGAAGCTAGCGCACGGTTTCAATTGGTCTTTTCGCAATTCTCAACTCTTTTTTAAAGGAACACGGGTAGGTTTTAACCAGTTTTAATCAATAAAAGTCTGACCGGAAGGAGTTATTTGATAAATTCCCACCTTAAATAAAAATACAACTAAGTCAATAGCAGCGTCAGTGGCGCTTATTAGACCTTCAAAAGTGTAGCTGTATGTGCCAGGCCATCAGGTCGTCGGGTAAAGACCAAACACGGGTCGAAGGCGTATTGTATTACACGCGCGCCTCAAAGAGACGTCAGCAAAATTGACGTGGCCAGTCAGAAATACAGTAGCCTTGCCAAAAAAAGGGTAACAGAAAAAAATCTGTGGGTTTTAGCCAGTATAAATGTGATACTCCCTCTCACTTCACCCAGAGTGGGAGAAGTCATTTGATGATTTCACTCCTCAAAAAAAGGCACTCCAGAATGTAAAATATGTTCTGGGGATTGAATTATTTTGCTGATTAATATTGGTCCTTATTTTACACTGTTTTATCTTATTTGCCAGAAACTTGTTATGTAATCCAAATATTTGAAATGTTAGACTATAAGATGACAGGCTATTTCTTTTTTTCATAATTCAATAAGTCTATTAAAGCATCTGGATAATTATGAAAACCAAAATAATTATTAATACAACGTCTTACTAAATGTCAAAAGTTGCGAGTGATTTTAGAATCTTAACACACTTGGTCCTCACGCCCCAACCGCCGCCGGGATTCCGATCCCGATTTCCGGCCACCGTAGGCGCGAGCTAGCGGACGGCGAGCAATGGGTGGCTCGCCGTCCGACCGTCCGGTAACCGTCCGGACCGAGCCCAAGTCGTCGACGGCGCGTGCTGTTCCACGCGCGCCTCAAGGAGATGTCAGCAACTGTAGGGGCCCAGCAGGGTCAAAGCCTACTGGGGCCAAGGGTCTGATTCTGAAAGGAAGACTCGGCCCTGGTACGAAAGGTAACGAAGGAACAGGAGTGGGTTTTTAGTCAGTAAAAGTCTGACACTATCTCCCGCCCCGCCCAAGAGCGGGGGATGTCATAAGATGATTTTCCCACCGGAAAAAAAAAAATATAAAAGCGAAAGTTAATATACGTATGTTTGTGTGTGTATGTTTGTTATTCTTTCACACTCAAAGGACTTACAGGCGGGCGTAGCTCCTACCAGAAGCTAGTCTGTAACATTATACAATCTTTGTTGCTCTTTATGTACCATGCTTGGTATCATCATCATCATTTTAGCCGAAAGACGTCCACTGTTGGACATAGGCCTCCCCAAATGTCGCCATAATGACCGGTCCTGTGCGTCTCGCATCCATCGGATTCCCGCGGCCCTCACCAGGTCATCGGTCCACCTTGTGGGAGGCTTTCCATCGCTACGTCTTCCTTATGCTTGGTATAATAACAAAATTTAATAGAAGGTTTTGTTATTATTATTATTATTGATAGGCTTGCTTTTGATCACTATCTCACCTGATGGTAAGAGATAGCTCGCCGTCCGACCGTCCGGTAACCATCCGGACCGAGCCCAAGTCGTCGACGGAGCGTAGTGTTCCAAACGCGCCTCAAGGAGATGTCGGCAAATCGTAGGGGCCCAGCAGGGTCGAAGCCTACTGGGGCCATGGGTTTTGCGAAAGTGAACCCCAGGGCCCTAGAACTAAGGCAAAGAAGGAACAGGAGTGGGTTTTAGTCAGTAAAAGTCTGACTCGCCCTCCCGCTCAGCCCAAGGGCGCGAGATGTCAATAGATGATTTCCCACCTAATAAAAAAACCTGATGGTAAGCGATGATGTGGCCGACGATGGAGCACGCTATCATCATCATCTTCCTGCCCTTGTCCCATCTTATTTGGGGTCGGCACAACATGTTTTTTTCTTCCATTCTATCCTGTCAACCGTCATGCTATCACTAACTTCCTTTTCTTTCATATCACTGTTCACACAATCCATCCATCTTTTCTTTGGCCTCCCTCTCCCTCTCCACCCATCCACATGTATACTCATAACTCTTTTAGTAACATGCGTTTCATCTCTCCTCTTTACATGACCATACCAAGACAAACGATTCCCTTTCAACTTTTCAGTCACTGGCGCCACTTTCAAACTTCCTCTAATATACTCATTTCTCACTTTATCCATTCTCGTCACACCACACATCCATCTCAACATGGATGGAGCACGCTATGTTCTATTTTAATTTAATGATTATACTACATACAAAGACCAACCTTAAACAAAAGTTTGTTTTAACAAGTCGATAATCCGATTAAACTTACGTTACAGGCTTTTCAGCTCTAACATCATTATTAGAATTATCACACACATCCGCAAGTTTTGCTTACAAATAAGTAAGGTTGCTACAATAACAATATTTATTTTCAGACAAAAATGAGTCTTTTACGTAAAATTATGACTACTAATAATTATATTAAATTCTTTATTAGTGTAACACCGGGTGACAAATAAATAGAACTCTGAACTAGGTTATTTGCTTGTATTTCAGGAATGACTTCTTCCATTAACATTATCCATTTTCAAAACAGTACGTAGCAAATGAAGAAATTTATTCTACCCAGACTTTTATAATATTAATTGTAACAAAATGAAGAAAAAGAAATTAAAGTGTCAGTGGGGAGCGAATTAAGACTCACTTATTAAGATAACAGTTTATTGTTCAGGAAAACAGCTTTAACACAAACAACAGTCTTGACAAACTCACTTATTAGCTAGATTTTATTTTGAGCGCGAGCCGTTACCGGTCGAACGTGTCACAGCCGTACGTCAACTACCTACCTAAGTGCGCTCTAGCGGATGGCATACAATAGACGCTCGAGTTGCCACGCTATAAAATCACACACAATTCACCATTCAGA
Organism: Mythimna impura; assembly: GCA_905147345.3. Classification (NCBI taxonomy): domain Eukaryota; kingdom Metazoa; phylum Arthropoda; class Insecta; order Lepidoptera; family Noctuidae; genus Mythimna; species Mythimna impura. The sequence continues at coordinate 11,817,845 of LR990356.1, read as the reverse complement.
CTTCCTACCAATATTTAAACGTATGAAGGTTTACAATTTAATTACAATAATTGGATAATACTGGTATTGTCACACCACAAGAAAGAAAAAGGAGTTAGTGATAGCGTGATGGGTGACAGGATAGAACGGAAGAAAAAAGCGTGCTGATTTCAAGTAATATGGGATAAGGGCAGCAAGATGATGATGATAGCTATTGTCACACTCTTCAATCCAGGTTGCATGGAAGAGATCAAGGAATGCGTTAAGGCCGCCTATCATAAAGTATAAATAAACTAAAATATAATTTCATATTTCAGTAACGTTCATCATCTTCCTGCCCTTGTCCCGTGTTATTTGGGGTCGGCGCAACACGTTTTTTTCTTCCATTCTGCCCTGTCACTCGTCATACTATCACTAACTTCCTTCCGTTATTTCAGTAACGTTAACCTATTAAAATTAAAATTATGTGAGCATTCCAGAATGTTCATAATTGGTACCGTCAGCTTAATGGTTTCATTTTCATATCTGCATTTTTACGATCGCCACTACGTTTGGCTGAGGCAACTCATTTTCATATTTTAGTTGGTTAAATAGCATAGTATTTTAACGCCCGCTTGTTCTGCTAAAATACCTAATCATAGAAATGTTGGGATTAATTTCTTTTCTATGTTAAAAATAGTATATATATGTGTGTGTTTCGATGTAGGTATACAAATGTAAGACGGTATTACGTAGGTGGAACCATAAACATGATTTTTTATTGTATTTCCCATAATTTGGCTGTAAAAAAAACTGTTTACCATTGAAAATGGTTTTAGAATACACTATCTAATATTATAAAGGTCAAATTCGTATACACAAAATTATGTTTATAAGTATAATTATGTGTGTGCGTGTGTATGTTTATTACTCCTTCACGCTCAAACTGCTGAACAAATGTGGATGAAATTTTGCGAGTACACCATGTTCTAGAATACTTTTTATCCTGGGAGTATGTGTTCCCTTGGGATAATTTTCTACTTTCATGCGGGCAAAGTCGCTGTCCCAACCTAGTTGTATATAAAAACAATTATTTATATATACTCTAATACCCTTTTCATCAATCCTTAAAGTCGAACCTAAACGAAGTGTATCTTTTATCCGTCCCAAACATTATTCTTGCTAATGATAATGGTGTTTGGACCAAAAGATAGGCATTTGTCACTGGGACACGTTACATCACTAGTCAGGCAGCGTTCGTTTGCGGGTAGATCCATTCTTCGCTGCTTCCACCCGATTTCCGGCATTAGTAAGTTGGACGATTCGGGCCCAACATCATTTATCACACGACCACTATAATTCGTTTCACGATTAAAAAGCCCAAGCTTCGTCAGTTTGATAGAGTTACAGGCTTTTAGTATTTTAAACTTCTAAAGCTATATAGAAGTAGTGCTACTCGCTGTTATAGTAAGCAAATATAAAACTTTTTTCAATAAAAAATACAACTGGCTATAATATAAAAAATAAAACACTAAAAAGTGCAAAATAACTTTAATTTTGGAAATCAGTTTGTAATTATTCGTCTCTCCGTTATTTAACACCGAAAATTTCAAACAAAAATAAATTAAAATCTGTCCACAAATAATGGTAACATCCTAACCTAACGTTGTTCCTGTCGAAAGTTGGCTTTTCGTCCGGAAAAAAAATGAGAACCGGACTGCAGAGTCACCTATCGGGTCTAATTGTACTTTCAAATCGCCAAGGGACCCATTCAAATATCCACACAAAGTTTCATCCAAATCGGTCAAGCCGTTTAGGAGGACTTAGAAGACGAACACATAAGAAGAATTTATATACATATCGACGGTTGAAAGGCTAATTGATCTAAGCGACATTTTGTAAAACTTACAGTAGGACAGATTAAAGTTTTTTTTTTAATTAAAATATTCATAAAAAAAGAACTATTGCATAGACTTTTATTTATTTAATACAGTATATCCCTAATTAAGTAAGGAAGTTTTTTAAGTTATTACTGTTGAAAATTGTGTATTATTTTGGAAAATTTATGTTGGTTAGCCCAAAATGCATCAAATTTAGTTATTTTTAGAGAAAGGTAAAATGGTTCAATTGCCGATCGAAAAATAAAATAGCTGAAAGTAAACTGGCTCAAGCATCGCCCTAGAATAAAATAATACGAGAGAAAATGAATTTAGCGCCTAGTCAACCGACAGTTGAATATACCTAATGAGCATAAGCAACATGATGGTGTTCCACCAGAGTGAAGTAGTTTGATGCAGATGCCCATTAGAGGGACTGCAGGATGAAACAAAATGAACCCTTACTAGATTATAGTAGATATTGATGCTTAGGCCATCATAATTCAGCAACGTCCTTAAGATATTTTTAAGGTTGGCATGCCATTATTTTATACAATTTTAGACAGTGTCTTGTAAAGTTTTTAAAAAAATTGTGTAGAGAAATCATTCAAGATGTTGATTCAAGTTGTCTTGGAACAAGGTATTAGATAAGGTGGTATATCACCCTAAGCCTAGGTAGTAGTATCACCAAGGAATACATTGTACTTTAGTATCACTTTATAAATAAAACAACAAATAAATTGTTATTAATTATAATTTATTCAAAATCAGTCTTCAATATGGACGTACCCAATTTAAATCAGTAAGTAACAATCAAACATCAATATTAAAAAAAAACTTAACTTGTGATAAATCAGAAGTAACAATCTCGTCAGAAAACAAACAAATTCTTTAACAAGAAACAATAGACAATCGACGTTCTTTGCAAGAAAGAAAAAAAAAAACAAACAATTATAAAACAAAATTTTAAATGTTGACAATGACATAGAACCTTAAACTTCTATCTCATCTTCAATATCTGTATCTATCAGAACATCTTTACCAACGCGGTGCGGAAAGTTAATGTATTCTAAGTGAAAAATTTTGGGAATAACCCCAGTATCACACAGCTTTTTAAGATCTTTGTATTTGGCCGTAGTTATAGGCAAAGATGTTTTATATTTTGGCTGCACTACCTTTGGTCTTGAAATGATGGCTATAGAATCGGTCTCAGCATCTTTATTCATGCTGTATTTGACAGTCATGATATTGGGTGAGGACTTTTTAAATGTAGCCACCCGAACCTTACTAATCTTTCCGGTTAAATTGCCTTTGAAATATTTTTCTGAAAACTCTTCGTAATTCATAAAATCGTTATGCGTAAGAGTTTCGACGTAATATGGGCCAGGCTCTTTACGAGCCAACTGAAAAACAGTTGACCACTGCGACGGTGCCCAAATTATAGTATTTCTAACAGAATTTTCAATTGTGGCATGAATGCTATCGACAGTCATTTCTGTATGCCCTGGAAGCAGATAATTCATTTGTATGGTTTCAATGTGTTTTGTTTCAAGCAGTGCGCTATGTATGGCGGCTAAAACAATTTTGTTTTTATTCTGTCCTGGGCATGAGTCTGAATAAAGAATTAAATTTGTTACAGAACCACGTGAATCAACTTCAGCAATATACTTTTGTAAAATTGTAGCAATTTCATTGCCTCCTCTTTTTCCTTCGGTTTCTCCCCATGTATAACAAAAACCATTTCTGGTACCACTTTCGTAAAAACAAAGATTGTAGACCGTATATTTTCTAGTATGAAATAGCAGCATACTCTCCCCATACGGGGTGTTCAGTACCTTTTGTAGGTCAAAAGAAGTACAAAGCATAGCGTTATTCTTTTTGCATAATTCACGGTGAAAACATAATCTATCTTTTGATGCCATTTTTTCTTTTAAATGATTTGACATTTCAGGATTTTCTTTTTCATTCTGGCCTTCAAAACCTAAACATTTCACACATTTATCCTTTTTTGGAACGTGGAAACCAATATGGAAATCCTTGTTGAAAATGTCTCGAAATATTTGTTCACCCACAACATCTATACTCTCTGATGTTTTCAACTGTTTATAAATCCTATAAAGGTTTTTTATGTTTTTAAATTCAGTGGGGAGATATAGTTTGGTACTGTCTTTACGACAGTAATGGGATGGTAGTGCTGGTAAATTTTTGATAAAATTAATGGCCGACTCCTTTACTGAGTGAGGCGTTTTATTTTTAGGAACAGTTTTACCTCTGCTCTCCTCTTTTGACAACCCAAACGATGCATTGGCTAAAGTATAACTAACATATTTTGGGCTAACACCCAAAGTGTCTACTAGAAATTTTTTACAAACCTTACGTCGGCCTTCACCATCATTAATATAGTAGAAATATGTATTGTGCCGCACACCAGAGTCCTTTGACCTCTTTCTTTTTATGTCAGTTTTAGCAGTAGTGCCTACTAACCAATCTCTTTTTCTTTGGGATGGTAGTCCCCAAAAATAATCAAAGATATTTTTTCTTTTTTCTTCGGAAACATTATTGCAGCCATTGCCACAGTTTTTTCCTAGGCATGGATTAGGCTTAAGTGATCTTGCACTTACAATATTTCCGTCTTTTTTCACATACTCTTTTCCTTTTTCTCGCAAGTTTTTGGCTTCTTTGCGTTTATTCTTTTTTTTCTTTTTCAATCCTACTTCACCCACTTTACCGTCTTCTGATCTTATTATTTTTTTCTTTTTTTGAGGTTTATTGCTTTCATTTGAAGAAGATTCATCCCCAGTTTCTTTCCAAGAAGAGGAATCCCATACAAAGTCTTCTTCCTCAGATAGAAAATCAACATAACTTTTATTAATTTTACTTCTCTTGCTCATTTTTTTAGATTTATTGTTCTCTGTTTCTATCTCATTTTCATCTGCTTCAAGGGACTTCCTCAGCAACTCAATCTCACTCTCATGAATTACTTCTGTTAATGTAGAAAGAAGTTCAGGTTCTTTTTCTTTGTCATTTTTTTCTTTTGTAGATTTGTTTCTCTTGTTCCTTTTTTGGATTTGACTTGATTATCATTTGTATCATTATTGTTCTCTGCTTCTATGTCATCTTCATCTGCTTCAAGAGACTTCCTCAGCAACTCCATCTCACTCTCAGCAATTACTTCCGTTAATGTAGAAATAAGTTCAGGTTCTTTTTCTTTGTATTTTTTTTCACTCGAGTTTTCCTTATTCCACATTCCTTCAGTTTCCTCACTCTAAAATTTAAAAAAATAAATAAGAAATGCTATTTCAACGCGGATGAAGTAGTAGATAAAAGATAGTATTACAATTAATTACGTACCGACTCAAATTCAATATCTATTCGTATATCTTCTATATTTTCTGCATAACTCTTTTCTTTGGTTAGATCTTTGTTAGTAATATCTTCTAATAGAACTTTGGTGGTACTGTCATGAACCTAAACGAAAAAAAAAACTTACTTAAATCATCGAGAACTCATAATTATAATAATATATATTTTAAAGGTATAAAGCTTTATTTACCTCCGACTCTTTTTCCGTATGGCTGTTATCTGGGTTTAAAAGAATCGTATTAACAAATGGAAATTTTTGGATTTGGTCATAGTAGGATTGACTTCCTAATAGTGTAAAATCACAATCTTCATCAGCTTCATTATTTTTACTGTTTTCATTATCTGCACTTGTAGGTACTTCAGTCTTCTGTTCAGACAACTCTTTCACTATCTGTTTCTTAAAATATAACCGGCGTTGTGATTCCATAGTTGCTGAAATGAAATCAAAACCGATTTAGGAAAATTTTATATTGACAAGTAATTCTAATGTACAATGTCTCATTATCATTGAAAGTGAGACTTAGACTATCTAGGGGACCTAACAAGTAATTTTAAACTAACAACATTGAATTAGCAATACGAAGACGATCTTTGTATTCCTAATTTATTGTTGTTAGCTTATAGGTACCTAGCTACCAGGACTCTGTGTACCCAAAATTAAAATTGACTTTGACAAATAGAAATTATGACGAGGCGCGATGCCAGTCTAACGTTTTTTAGCGTGACATTTTTAAACAAAACTCGGCCTGATATCGGCGAGAGCGTGACACAATGAGGGTAGTGTGATAAACTACGATTACTATTATTTTGTATTTAAAATAAAATGTTGAAAACTCTCGAAAAAAAAATGGTAATAGTGAAGAACTCAAATTACAAAGGACCCCGCTCGATAGACAAATTTTTCCTGCTGAAATTCTCATGTTTTGTTAAAGGTCCCTTGGAGTTACTTAATACATGAATCGAGAGGCACAGGACAGACAGACAGACAGACAGATGGACAACAAAGTGATCCTATGAGGTTTCCGTTTTATTCCTTTTGGGGTACGGAACCCTAAAAAAAACTATCAAAATCAACAGTACCTCAACTGTACAGTGATTGAATTCTGTCAGTAAATTCGTGAGGTACTTTAAACAAACAAAGCAATGCCACAAGTTTTTTCGGTCTAGCTCGAGTGGCCACGCTGGATAAACACATATAGCCTTAATGGGTCCGGCTGATATGGTTCCACTCCTGCACGCCAAAAGAATTACACGCGTACAGGCCGGGGGCGTGCAGGAGGAGAGAACCATAAACTGATAGGCAGGTAACAGGTAATTATTTTATATTTTTCAAATAAATAAATTAATTAACTACCTACTCGTATCAGTTTACCTATTCAAGTGTCGTTGTAGTACCTACTTAGTTTTGGGTTAAATATTTGGTTTTTCTGGTTTTGGGTTGCAAAATACTTTCAGTATTCACTATTTTCTCATACAGATTTTCCAATTACGAGTAGGTAGATAAATAATTATTTTATTCACTCATCTAGAGACATCCCTACCTACACAAAGAATGTTGCAATTACACAGTTACTTACCCACAAAAGTTATTTCGTAAACAAGTCACGACACGAACCTAGGTTGAATTGAATGTAGGTACTATTGTAAATCAAAACAATGTTTACCTTATTCTATATTCCTAGCGTAATTACAGATCTTTTCATTGATTATCACTTAGATAAAACAAAATAATTTGTACTTACCAGAAAAATCAAACGTCTGTCTTCACAGCTCGCTCGCACACGACACAACGCACTTCCTTAAGTGTTGGCAGCTGACTAACGCGTCCGCGCGGGTGGGTGAGGTACTCGTAACGGACACTAACACGGAGCGCGCAGTAAATTGAACTTAGTTCCAAGCGACTAAGGAGTAGCTAATCTCTTTAATTTATTGGACGGCCTATGTGTTAAAATCGATTTGATAAAATGATACAAATGACAATTTTACAAATACTGAATTTAATCAAAATGTTTCAACGGCCATAACACTTATGAGGTAGTTAGGTCTAAATAGCCGATGTGACATTACTCATTATGCTTAATAGAGGCTAAATGGGTCAAGAGACATAGTTATTAAATATAAGTTAATGCAAAATGGTTCAAGCGACACGGTTTTTTTATGTAGTTGAACGCAAAATGGGCAAAACGACATAGCTTATTGTTTTGGTTTAATGCAAAATTGGCCAAACGACAAAACCACAAGTATGGCGAAAAAGCTAAATGCCTTAATGGACACTCGTTATTAAATTACGAAAAATCAAAATAGCTTAAGTCATCGAGTCCTGAAATTTGTCTAATTTTGTGTCGTATAGATCAATGAGCTTAGAAATGAGGCCTGTTTTGCAGTGGGTGCTAAGCGCCAAAAAAGTAGTCAAAAAAAATTTAAACCAGACTCAAACGATGGAGAAAAATTTGCTGATTCCGAATATGTATATAACTCAATATTGGAAAAAATGTCGTTTAGATCAATTAGCCTTTTAACCGTCGATATATAAAGAAGCACCTGAACACAGAACCTCCTAGCTTTTTGTAATCAGTTAAAAATGAAATATTTTTGTTTCTACAGAAATTATAGACCTCATAAACTATTTCAAAAGACTAGACTAATAGAACTTATTTATTGCAATATCTTTGTGATATTGCAGCGTAGTTTTTTTTAAGAAAATACTCATGTCTTTAAACATTTAATTCGGAAAACCATCTTCACTGCACCTATTTTCATAATCCTTTGAAATTCCCAAAACGGGGCATTTAACAAATGTAGAAACCGCTGAGACCAGTAAAACACACATTTTGGTTTAGTATTATTTTTAATAAAAAAGTACTAAATCCTTCGTAAACTGGTTGCGTTGGCTCTTAGCCAGTACTGTTGAGCGAGAAGAAATGAAATAAGTTGGAAGAATTCTGCATTAGGTACTTGTAACTGGAGCTGGCTTCTGGGCTATCAACTGTAGCAGATTGACAAACTGACAGTTGCCGTTTTTAGATATGTTCTTCTTTTGTTTTTCAAGCTATTTATAAGAGGCTACGGATACGTTCTTTTTTTATTAATCGCATTTTGTTACTTAGTAAGTTTTAATATAACATCTGCCAAACTGTATAGCATTTGGTCGGCAGTGCATAGCAGTTTTTCGTTTTTACACGATTCATTAATGTTAATCATAGTTACTTTTTAGGGTTCCGAACCCAAAGACTGCCAACGAAGCCGCTCCGTTCGAGCATCCACCGCTCCGTTCATCCGTCTGAGCATCCACCAGTCGGTCTGTCCGTCTGTCAGTGGGTTGTATCTCATAAACTGTAAGAGGTAGAGAGTTGAAATTTTCACAGAATGTGTATTTCTATTGCTGCACAATATCTAGTAAAATGACAATAAATATAAAAATTAAAAGGAGTTCCCACACAAAAATTTTTATTTTTTTGGCATTTTTTGCCCGATTTTAATATTGTAGTGCGGAACCCTTCGTGTGGAAAGCCGACTCACATTTGGCCAGTTCTGTACTTGTTTTTATTTGCTGAGGTACATTCTTTTTTCCGCTTTCTATTTGTGTAGGAAATCATCAAAAAAAAAAAACCCATAGGTGAAGCAAGTAGGACGACTGTCAGACTTTTACTGACTAAACCCACCTGTGTTCCTTCAGTTGTAATTTGCGTTCCAGAGCTACGGTACTCTTTCAAATGCTCCCTCATCCTTCTTTCCACTTGACTTCACAACTTTCACCATTTCGTCATTTTACTTCTATTTTTATGCCACCACGACAATACCTTTGCAAAAATATTGGTACGTTTCCTTCCCTATACACGTTCTTGCTTAATCGTGTGTCCGAAATCACATTGAAGTTATGAACTAGCGTAAGGAAGAGAATCGGAGTGGAAGCATATATCGCTAGTCTAATTTGAATAGGCAGGGAGGGTCAGACCTCTCTCACTTGACTGAGGGTCGACAATGACACATAAATTACTGCTTTATACGTCCGGCCACTCTGTATCTATCTATGCTCGGTCATGCCAGAAAGCTTTGAAAATATGTAGGTAAGTGAAATTCTGGGAAAAGGGGTAACACAATTATTTTGATGAAGCTGAATTTGTGACTAGTGAAAGTGATGACCAGCGGCAAAAGGTTGCCAATTAGGACTTTTCTCGACGAGTAGAAAATTTATTTTTGGGTCGAGAGGTTTGGGTGATAGGTTTACTAATTGCTTGAGTGGGTTTTGTAAATAAAACACGTATTGTTCGTGCAAAATTGGATTGGACATATAATTTTATTTTTTAATGAAAATGTTTTAGACTCAATCATTTTTTTTAAAGAGTAACAGTTGAGTTTCTTGCCGCTTCTTTTCCATAGGAAATAAACAATTAAAACTGCGCTCTAACTGATGATATTTCATAAGGACCCACCAAGGCTTAGCATAAGCATAACATAGCATAATTAGCCTTTTAATGTTCCCACTGCTGGGACTCAGGCCTCCTCTCTAGGAGAGGGGATGGGCCGTAATCCACCACACGGGCCCAGTGCGGGTTGGTGAATATCACAAATCTTCGAATTTTTGGTTCTAGGACATGCCGGTTTCCTAACGATGTTTTCCTTCACCGTTTTGAGAGCAGTGGTGATGAAATAAATTACACAAAGTAATGCGCCTGGCTGGGTTTGAACCCGCGACCTACAACTTACACCAAGGCTTATATAAAATAAAATATTTTAAATTTGAGTTTGAGATAATAATAGACCGTCACAACTAAGCAGTTTGCAAACAAACACAGGCAAAACATACACATTTTAGTTCTTCTAACAAGCCCTCTGTTCATTTCCTTATTCATCATCGGTCTATGCATAATACCTTCTCATCAAGCCGCCTATCATATTATCGTACTATCCAATTCAATTTTGAATATCACTCTAAACAAATCTAATAATCTCTGCGTAAATCCGCTTTTCTCTGAATTCTCACCCGGAATTTCAAACATGGCTATCGTATCGAATTTAAACGAGAAACAATCCTTGTATAATAGCCTGGTGCTACTTCGTTTTCCAATTGATTTAGGAATTTCGCAGTTATCGGTAATAGTGTACTTTGCTTGAGTCCGATTTGATAGACGTGGGCGATTGAGAACGAAAATGTGATTCCTGTAAAATGAGGTGATTTTTTATACCTTTTCGAGGTCTAAACTGCAGTCCAAACATTATTTTGAATATCTGGCCCAAGCTGTATGGATTTTAAGCCTGGTTTTTCTTGAATTCCAGTCAAATCATGTACGAAAATCTTTTTTTACCATATTTTATTGTATAATCACTATCGAACCACATTCTGTCCATGCAGCACCCTAAAGTACACCATTAGAAGTTCAATATTATTGATTAATAAAAAACCTTATTAATATTCTCCAGTATAATGTATGAAGGTCTCTTACAATCAATGTAATTCAATACATATTGATCAATTCACGTTGATCAATAATATTGAACGTCAGATGGAGTACCGGTAGAAAATCTTTGTACAATATTTTTTGCATAAATTTTAAAAATAAATAATAAAATAGAGCTAGTCTGCTCTTGTATAGCTACGAACTTAAAAAAAAAATGATTCTGTGACAATATATTATTTATCCAGTCAGCTAGGTACGACTGGCTAGAAAGTGTGGAAAAAATATAAAGGTTAGGTATATAAAAAGACTGTTTAAAAATTTTGTTTTCCCTGTCTAACTCGCAATTTTTGTCAACAGTGATAAAAAGCAACATGCGGCACCAGACAACATTACCGGTCACCAAAGTGGGTCCCACCGCATCATTAAGAGACGCTGAGCCCGATTTCATAGGGCCCATTGAGAATGTCACTGTGGCTCTCGGTAGGGAGGCTGTGCTTACCTGCTCTGTGTCAGACCTGGGTGACTATAAGGTTAGTATATTTCTTTTAAACTGATTAGGACTTGTTACTTTAAGACGGCCTTACAATAAATATATTGCAATGTAAACATGTGATTATTGTGAGAAGCGGAGAGCAATCAAAATTTTGTGCATCTAATTATCTTGTTCATACCTGTATTGTAATAACCTTTTATCATATATTATTATATATTTATTTAATTCTATCCGCCTAGTGGTGTAGAGACTTATAGTATATTGACATAAACCTTAAAAAGTATAATTGTCTTGTCAGCCTGCAAGTTAATACGAGCAATGACATGCGATTTTATTCAATGTCACAGTAGCTAGATTACGATATATTACAAGGTCGTCAGTAACATTCACAAATTCACAGTACCCCCTGCTGATTGGTTCATTACATGAGGGTATTATTTCTTATTGTTGAGACCAGAAAAGTTTATCTTAGAGTATTTATAATTTCAATCAGAATAGTCCAGTATAAGCTCTAGCGACTAGAGTGTGTGTACAATAGCGACAGTTTAGGCTAGACTGCAGTCTAGTCCCTTCTATGCTAGCGGCACTAAACAAAGAGGCCATCATTCAAAACAGACGAAATTGAGAAATAGCACAAAGAATCTGCTATAGCAATTCGCTCTTTATAGTCTGGTATCACTACCTTTGGTTAAGTTCCGCTTATTCATTAGACGATTGTCATTAAAAATTTACAAATCTCAACAATTTAAAATAACTAAAAATGTATGAAAAAAATAATAGCAACATATTTTATGACAACAAACGGCACGGCACGGCTACTTTTTAAAAATACAGGCACTTAATTATAATTAAATCTGCTAGTTAACAATACGATAAGCAATAGGATAAAAAATACAACCGACTTCAATGTAAAAAGAAACACTGAAAAGTGCAAAATAACTTTAATTTCTGAAGTCGGTGTTAAATAACGAAGAGACAAAACTTATAAAACATCGACTTCCGAAATTAAAGTTATTTTGCACTTTTCAGTGTTTTTTTTTTACATTGAAGTCGGTTGTATTTTTTTTTGTAAAAAGTTTTTTATTGTTCTACAATGCAAAATGCATGTGTATACGATAATGTGTATTTATTGTTTGTCTATGTGTTGGTAGCTCTGCGAACCGGCGACACGCGTCCCAGTATTAAAAGACAGTAGATAGCATTTCTATTGCCTTATTATTAAGATTTCTGTGGTTGGAGGTATCAATTTAATAGTAAGGTGTAAGGTCATGATGATATTATAATTTAGTCTAAGATTCCCATAAAATAAATATCTTCCATTTCCAAGCCAGTAATCTGAAGTCTAGATTATGATGTAAGCTACTTCAGCATCGTAAAATAGGCAACAACAAAATTCCGGCGCCTAAGCGGACAATAAAATCTGATCTCACGCGTTTTATATACTCTCTTCGTGATAATAAAGATATAATAAACAGAATAAAGATACCTTTGAAGAGCTTACTAAAGTTTGTCTTGCAAGAGCGTGTTTCCTTGACGTTATCAGGCCCCACTTGGCAACCAGACCTCAGCATAGTCAACTTTAAGGTCTTTCTGATTATACTTTAGAGGTTTATACCAAACTTGCGCTCTTAAAACTTTAATGAAATATGTTCACTTGAAAATTAAACGATGAAGGTAGTTTCGTAACTTAAGAAATTAATTTCTGCGGTACAAGACGCTAGTTCAACCACTAGAAAGTTCTACAACGCACAAATGTTGGTAAAAAGATATTTCTCGAACACATTTCGCGAGTAAGTTATGATGTGTAAGTCAGAACTCAGCAATATGAATGGCCAATCTCTGTTTGTTGAAAAGAAAATTAATGATGTTTCAATCCGAAACACTTAGAAACATTTATCTGTCTGAGTTCCATTCATGATGTGTTTTTGCGGAGCAGTAGTGGTCCGTAAATATCCCTCATTTATCGAGCATCCATTTACTGTCCTCGTTCATGAAAAACGACCTCTTTTCCTTTTAGAAGCGATCGATCAATTGCAATGTCATTTAAACAGAAGCGTACGTTTGATCCCCCTGACTCGTCGAATGCGGCCTTTATTTTTATCTAGAACTCAAATGGCTTTGAGGAATTTTCTGAACTGAAATCGGCGTTTTGCAGACGTTGGTTATCGGAATAAATTCTTGGTATTACTTATGATATTATAAAAAATACCAAGAATTTATAATAAATATAATAAATTTAATAAAAATAAAAAATAATTAATAATTACTATAATAATAATTTTTTTTTTAAATTAATTATAATTATCTATTACCTATATTATTTTACTAATATTTTTTTTTATTATATTATTGGAAAACTGTCTAAATTGGAACCTATATCTGAAATAGTAATTTACTTCAGCTTATATTTTCTTTCATGATTAAATTATTAAACACATCATATCCTCGCAATGCCCTAACACAAAAGCTGTATTAGTCTTCCAAGACATATTTTCACCTATTTTCTTAAGGTAACGAAACATTTTCACCACACTGAGCACGAAGGAAATATCGAAGACTCCTACCTCCATGTTGCTGCTGTTTTTTTAATCTTACTTAGTGATCTCATTTATCCGTGAGACGTTATATCCCCCGATGTCACATACGATGTTTCGAAACCATTCATCCAGATCATTGGTTTTGTGTGAATCATAAGCGAGGGAGGAAATATCTAAGTAAATAAGAGAATTTTCACATTGACGCGTATATGTATTTACTATTAGGGACTTAGGCGCGGATACAATTTTGTTTTTATTACTGTTATTTGCCGCAATTCGTCAAGATAAATATATAGCGTCTATTTTATTATTATCCGCAGTGTTGATGTTGATATTTTTCTGAGGAATCAAAGTTTATAGTTTCGAAAATAATATGTTATACCTTCCGTTTTTTTATACTTTAATTTGTACTCAGTCATTTAGAATTCTCCTTTGCAACGGTGGTAAGAATAAATAAAGAATCTCCAAGATGTTGTAACAATTTTTCTGAACACAATTTTATGACGCAAATGAAAATAAAATTGTACAAACGAAAAATATATTCTGATCTTACCGCACAGGTGCATCGTTTTAACTTTTAATCGCCACATTTTTTCAATTTTTCCTCCAATATTTCCCACTCTACTGATCTTGTTATCATAACATTTTACAGATGTAATAGAACTGAATAAAGGTCCTTTAATTTCCGACGGTCTTTACAAGAACCTTGTAACTTTAGTAGGTCATAGTAATAACTGTAAGTAAAACGGTAATTGTAAATCAGGGGGGGATGTATACTCGTAAATGAGCGCGCAAATTCTGTCGTCTGCCCCAATTTGTTCCCAATCCCGTGTTCGGGACTCGGCTGGTCCCGTGCCCATCCAACCGTCAAATTCATTTGCATTTCACCGAAGCGTTATCTCATTACGATCTGCTGATTCCTCCTCCTCCTCATGAACTCCGTAATAATTCATAAGTCGTTCGTAAAACACCGTATTTATAAAACTGATGTGACAGTCCCGATACATATTTATGGAATTTATTATCGGTTCTTGAGGCACGTTGAGGTTTTTAAAGCTTTTGTTAATAAATGAGCTGTCTGCTGTGTTGTTTACGACGTTAAATTCATAAATTATGGTAAGGATGGGCTTTCTGAAATGTAATTTCTGTTTCACAATGTTTACTTAATGTGGAATGTTATGAGTGTCTGGTTAGAATTGTTATGTAATGAGGTCGGATGGTAAAAAAAAACTTTTGTACAATTCTAGCTATGTTTTAGTTTTTTGCTTAAATCCTTTAAAACTCTCGTTACTTTGACGGCCTCCGAGTCTGGGAGCTACTTAAATCAGCGTACCCTTGTCTCCTTTTTTATCTTTATGCAGAATTAGACTGACTGCCTTAATTTTAAGTATTTAGCCTTTGTTCAGAGTTAAAATAAATACCTACATAAATATTCGGTATATAACACGGAAAATTATTAAATATTATGCGTATACAGAATATACTTTATCATTGCACATTATCCCCAGATGTTACAAGCCAGTCTAGCAAAATAGGTCAGTAGTTGACTTACAACATACTTGTACATGCAAGTTATAATCATATTAGCTAGCAACTATGTGTGCAAGTAAAATCAGATAATATAACTTTAGAAGTTTACGCTCGATATAGGGTCTGTCAGACCCACTCTTTTACATAATCCTTATATTTTTATTCAAATTTTATTTTTTTGCGCCTCATCTCTCAATAGCTGAACTTTATGAGTCACTCGAACGAAATCCAGCTTTTCGTCTACTGCTTCTATCAAGAGTCTGCGCGAATGGTGGAATAATAGAAAAATATAGGAAAAATGCTGATGGTTTTTATGAATCTACCAAACTCTTCTACCTACCTCTGCCGATGGAAGTGACAAGGATCGATTATTATAATATAGTTTGGACTGAAGTTTAACTGAGCTGTCTTTTGTTTCTATAAGTATAGAAAAAGGTATATTCATTTGTTTAGAACGTAACCTCAAATTAATTTAATAAAAAAATTGTTTTTAATTGTTTTTATTCCCTTGGTATAAAAAAATAAGAGCGTATAAGCGCGTTTATTTAGATTCAAAGATTCAAAGATTCAAAGCATTTTATTTCAAATAAACCATTTACAGGTACTTTTGAAATGTCATGAAGTCAGTCAGTCAGAAAAGAAAATGATGCTAATTGCACATTCCAAAGCGTAGATCTCTATGGAGAAGAATGTGCAAGAAACTCCATGGACACTCTTTTCAATCATGTTTTGTAATTACAAATATCTCTGTTACATGTTTCTTGTCGCTATCATGTGAGAACAATGTAAATAAAGTAAAAATACAAACTAAATATAGATATTAAAATAGCAACTGGCAGCTAAAAGATGATCAGTCTCAACTGACAGCGCCCGTTCACGAACATGACGCCAATATTAGCACCACTCAGGTCAACCATTTTGAAGGGAACCGAATGATCCAACACATGCGCCACCATCAGTGAGACATTTGAGTGAGCATGATAAACTCTCAACTGCCATGCTGATTTATGTCAAACAAGTCCAATAGTAACATAAAAAACCATAAAATAGCTCCATGGTACTCACATTTACAAACTTTGAAAAAAATGCTTCTACATTATACAATACTTTTGTTATTTAAAAATTCAAAAAAAAAAAAAACATTTAAAAATAATAACAATAATTTCCAAACTAATCAATTTGTTCACCCCGGTGGTAGTGGAGCTGGACCAGCATTGAGCCAAGCATTTTTATCTTGAATATAATCCTCCAACTTATAATATGCCTGCCTGCATAGTGTGCGTTTAATACAAGATTTAAATTTTGTTTCATTGAGTTCTAATATTTGTGGAGGTATTTTATTATAACATTTCAAACAGTACCCCATGAAAGAAGACGCCACTTTAGCCAGTCTGAAACCTGGTTGAACTAATTGGTCCCTATTTCTTGTAACATAATTATGTCTATCGCCTCTTTTGCTAAAAAGATGAAGATTTTTTCTAACGTACATGATGTTTTCATAAATATATTGACAAGGCACCGTCATGATATTAATATTCTTAAACAGTTCCCTTAGAGAATCGCACCGGCGAAGATTGTAAATAGCTCTGATGGCTCTTTTCTGTAGTATAAAAATTGAGTCGATATCTGCAGCCCGTCCCCATAGTAAGATACCGTATGACATGATAATAGTATCATAGTAGACTAGTCTATTTTAGTTATTTTCATAGGAAAATAACTAAAATAGACTAGTCTAGCGGTATCAACATCCGTAAATTGGCAGATTTTTCTAACAGCATATGCAGCTGAGCTAAGCCGTCCTGCAAGAGATGTTAAATGAGGACCCCATTGTAGCCTAGAGTCAAGCGTTATCCCCAGGAAAACAGTTTTGTCGACAAATTCTAGTTTTTCATCGTTTAGTATTACGTCACAATCACTACTTTTGACATTCGGTAAGGAAAATCTTATGCATTTAGTTTTTTTCCCGTTTAAAACTAGATTATTAGCAGTGAACCAGTTTTGGACCTGCAATAGTGCGTTATTTTCGTCGTCAAGATTATTAGTCCTTCTATTTATCTTAAAAATCAAAGAAGTGTCGTCGGCAAACAACACCATATTAAGTTTATTTTGCAACAAATAGGGTAAATCATTAATATAAACTAAAAATAAAAAAGGACCTAAAATTGAACCTTGGGGTACCCCCATTTTCACATTTAATCCCGACGAATTGACACCGTTTATTTGAACTTTTTGCTGTCTGTCAATCAAATAAGATTTTAATAAGCTTAAAGCTGTTTTGCCTAGTCCGTAATGCTCAAGTTTCAGGAGTAATGTTTCATGAACCACACAATCAAACGCCTTAGACAGGTCACAGAAGATACCTATAGCATCCTGTGCCTCTTCCCACGCATTTAAAATGTGTTTTAGTAAGGAGACACCAGCGTCAGTTGTACAACGTCCTTTGGTGAAACCATACTGTTTATCGTGTAAGATGTTATTTGTGTTAAAATGATTAAGCATTTGATTTAACATCACCTTTTCAAATATCTTGCTAAAAACCGGCAACACGGACACCGGCCTATAATTATTAGTGTCTTTACTGTCCCCAGATTTAAAAAGTGGTATCACTTTACTATATTTCATCAGATCCGGAAAAACTCCTTGATCTATACACAAATTAAATATTATAGCTAAGTACGGCGCTATAGTCTCAATAATTGAGGTACAAACTTTGATAGACATACCCCACAAATCTTCTGTCAACTTAACCTTGATTTGTTTAAAAGCTTTTATTACAGTTATAGGGTTTATATGCTTAAAGTTAAATTCAGTCGAACAGGCTGCAACGTTCGCCTGTAATAAACTAAAAGCATGCGATGGCGACGAATTTAGGGCTTCAGTAGTTTTAATTGGTATACTGGCAAAGAAATTTACAAATTCTTCTGCAACTAGTTTGTTATGGCTAATATGACCATGATGTGTCTCCAATGTGTAATCATTGTTATGTATTTTGTTCCTGTTGGTTTCATTATTTATAATTTTCCAATAATAATTAATTTTTTTAAATATACTAATTACCACAACTAGCACAAAAAATAGCCATGTATAATTTAGGGACGACAGATCCACCAGACATAATATATACCCCATAATATTTTACTAGCAGGCATGCCGAAGGTTCCCTAACTTTAACAACATTTGGGTCCAACAGTTCTGGATTATCTATCAAATCGCCCGTAATAAACCATGCAGCATATCATAGCGTAAACAGCTTTATAATTTTCCCATTGACTCAATCCTCCTCTCTAAGACAGACAAGAATTGGATAAACATTTAAGCTTTATCAAACAACAATACCCATAAACTACAGAGATACTGAGGCATCTAAGTAAATACATTATGTAGTTAACTACTTATTTATGTATATACAGTTAATCTACAATTCCCTGGGCGGGCATTAGACTGCTATTTCAACGCAATCAGTGCAAAGGAAATTACTACTATAGCAGGACTGAAATCAGACAGGATTCAAGTATTACCACTTAAATCACACAAAACCAGAATGAGAACTAAAGAGTTCTCTCATTGCTTATTGACCGACACAGATTTTCACTGGTCAAAGGCCTTACCACGACCTCATAACTCGATCTATTTGACAACCTAAACTGAACTGTTAAAGGCATGGAGCTTTATAGGATGTATAGCTCCTATTAGCTGTTATTATTAATATTTTAGTTATTTTCTATTATTATTAAATTTATAATTTAATTCAATTTTAATTTTAAATATTCAATTACAATTTAATTAAATTTTCTTATTTTGATTTTATTGTAATTTTAATACAATTTAAATGTAAGCTGCTTTTTGTGAATTTGCCAGGAAGGAACGCTGACACCTGAGATACAGGACTTATGTCCTAGTTTGGGTGTCAGAAGGCACACAGTTTACAGCATGCTCTATCACATAGCCTAATCGCTTCAAGGATTTTATCAAAATAATAATGTATATTTCGCTCCATCTGTATTAGGCTTATGTATGAATAAATTATTACTATTATTTATTATTATCCCTCTTTCTCGCTCTCACGCCTGACATTTTATCATGTTATGGTAAAGCCCCTGAAAGTCTACTGGAACTGTACAGTACCATGACATTATAATGGCATCACACTTAGTCATACTAATATAAAAAGGTCTAAGTAAGTCAGCAACGCACCTCAAATGGAGAGAGTGGTCTTAACATCAAGTACATCAAGGGCATACCCAAAATAGTCACATCTAAAGAAACGCAAGATACAACAACAAAGGAAACTTCAAAAAACTGACGTCGTTCAAAGAGAAAATAACTTACCAAATAACCGACAATTACTCAGATGTTATTTTTACAAAAAAATCTCTTAAATGTTTCTATGCCAACGCTCGCAGTATTGTCAAACCTGGAAAATTCGATGAGCTTAGATGTATTATCGCTTCCCTACAAGTAACTATACATATTATTATACTTTCGGAAACTTGGATTAAGAGTGAAAATGAGGCAAAAATAATCCAGATACCCTCATATACCCATTATTATAATTATAGACAAAACAAAAGGGGAGGTGGAGTGTCAATATTTGTACACAACAATCTCAAACACCACCTTATTGAAGAACAATGCGTGGATGATACTCATTATCTCTGGGTATACGTGAAAAAATTCTCCCTAAATATCGGTGCTATATATAAGCCCAATAAAATGAATATGGACCACTTTCTCGAGACATATTCACAACAATTACGCAAATCAAAACGAACAATAGTTTTTGGCGATTACAATCTGGACTTACTCAATCCGGACTTAGCGACACGCAAATATAAAAACACTTTAAAAGAGAACAACTACAGAATCCTGAACAAAATGTACCCGTGAAACAACCTCAACCAAGACAATGCTAGACCATGTTTCTTCTAACTTAAGTGAAAATAATTTTCATTTCGTCACTATGGAGTCTTCAATGTCTGACCACAAACAAATACTTTTAGAGATAAAGCAATACCAACCATCACCTATCATAAAACAGAAATACAATGCAGTAGACTACAATAAACTTTATCAATGCCTGGATGAATATCCAAAAGAACATGAAAGCGTAGAGTACGATAAACTGGCAGGCAAATTACAATCTTGTTTAAATAAGTGCAGTATCACAAAATTTAAACTATTGAATCCTCCGCGACAAGACTGGATTAAAAAAGAACTACTAGAAGAGATAAATAACAAGAACATACTATGGAAAAAATATAAAAGAAATGCAGTGGACATGGAATTAAAAGCAGAGTATGAACATGTAAAAGCCAGAGTATCACACAATATAAGAAAAGCGAAGAGGGATTATTACCTAAAGAGGTTTGAAGAAAACTCAAGTAGACCACGAAAAATGTGGCAACTTATAAACGATTTATCAAAAAACAAATTGCATGACAGAACTGGGCCAGACAAACTTGAAACGGCAGCTGGTACTATTACGGACCAAAAAGAAATATGTGAAAGTTTTAACTCGTATTTTTCGACCATTGGCTCAACCCTAGCAAATATGATTTCTGAAAAAACAAAAACAGGTCAAATTTTTAAGAGAGTAAACTAACTGATAAAGCAGAATTGCAATTTCTGAAACCAGCAACTACGAAGGAAGTTATTACCATAATAAAAAAATTAGACTGCAATACTGCATCTGGCATTGATGGTATTAGTACAAAATCAATTAAATGCGTAAAAGACATAATTGCTACGGAACTAACAATCTGCATTAACTATTATATGGCACAAGGTATTTTTCCCAATGATTTAAAAGTTGCAAAAGTTGTACCAATCCATAAATCCGGAAGTAAATCTGACCCGTGCAATTATCGCCCTATATCGGTTCCCCCGGTGATTTCTAAAATTTTTGAGAAGATTCTTTATAACCGATTAGAGTCATTCCTTAATTCAAAAGGTTTCTTTTATAGTAAACAGTATGGATTTAGAACTCAATCAAATACTCTCGCTGCTACAATTGACCTCGTAACCAAAATTAAAAATAAAATCGATCAAAAACAAGTGGTTGTAGGTATATTTATAGATCTTAAAAAAGCTTTTGACACCATCAGTCATGACAAATTATTACAAAAACTCGAACATACCGGTGTTACAGGCAAAGCACTTGAAATTTTTAAATCATATATGGAGAACCGTAAACAAATAGTAAAAATAGGTAAATGTGAAAGCAATCCCCGTGTGTTGAATTTTGGCGTCCCCCAGGGGTCAATATTAGGCCCCCTCATGTTCCTTATTTATATTAACAGTATCAGTGAATTGGGTCTCAAAGGAGACATCTCTCTTTATGCAGACGACACAAGTCTCTTTTACTTTGGACACTCAATCGAAGCTATAATAGTTGACGCTCAGAATGATCTTAATCTGTTAAATGAGTGGTTTCAGTCAAATCTTTTAACTATCAATATTACTAAAACCAATTATGTACTGTTCGTAGCAAAAAATAAAAAAATTATAGATAATATCGAACTTAAAATAGACGGTCAACTACTTGAACGAAAACCTAAAGAAAAATATCTCGGGCTTATCTTAGATAGTAACCTAAATTGGAAGCCACACCTAGAAAAAATCAAACTTAAATTAAGTCCACTCACAGGAGCATTACGCAATATAACAAATTGTCTCCCTCGAAAAGTGCGATATCTTATCTATAATTCCCTGGTCAAGCCTCATATCGACTATCTCATTGAAATATGGGGTACTGCAGCGAAGACTAACATAGATCCAATTCAACGAGTTCAGAATAGATTAATTAAAATTTTATTTAACTATAAATTTCGGACACCAACTGAAAAGATATACGACGAAACAAAAATAATGAGTATAAAACAAACATACATATACTACACATGTATTCTAATACGTAAAATATTAAATAAGGAAATCCATTCCAATATAACATTTCTAACAAAACAACAAACACGAAAGATTAACTTAAGACGTGCTAGTTACTTAGTGACCCGCCCTCCTAGAACTAACTATGGAAGAAGAAATTTGGAGTTTGAGGGTGTTACAATTTATAATAAATTACCATCAGCAATAAGACAAGAACAAAGTTTTGCCCGGTTCAAAAAACTACTAAAAACTCACACAATTAATACATACAAATAAGTGAATAGATGGGAAAGGAAAAAAAAAAAAGAAAAATAAAAAGAAACACCATTTAAATACACTAACATAAATAAAATACACACGTTATATAGATTAACTTTATACCTTTAAACTAAAAATATAAACTAGTAATTCCTTAAATAAACAAAAACAAATAAAATCCAACATTTCCCAAACATACATACCCAAAATATATAAATAGAACAATAAACTAAAAATAAAATAAACTTATAATAATAAACGAGCTAATAACAAACGATACCATCAGTGCCACATCTAGTATAAATCAAATTCGTGCATCCATGTTATGTTTGGTTAACTTACGAATGAGTATGTTATCTGTTTAGATTTACCCACATTTTATCTTATTTATTTTATCTTTTTTCCTGGCTACCTTGTTTTGTTATTTTACATACGTACTATCTGTGCGCTCTAATTATTAATTTTAGTTTTAAATATTGTTTCTCAGTAAGTGAATTATGTAAGCAATTCTTTATGAGAAATAAATCTGTTCTTAAACCTTAAGTTTGTATGAACTCGTATGTAGGTATATATGTGTGTGTGTTTGTTACTCCATCACATTTAAACGGCTGAACGGATTATGAAATTTGACATATAGATAGACTATATTCTGGAATAGCACATGGAATTTTTTGACTGGCCTGTTGGTCTAGTGGTTAGTGGCCCTGACTGCTATGCCGGAGGTCGTGGGTTCGATTCCCACCCAGGACAAATGTTTGTGTGATGAGCACGATCATTTGTTCTGTGTCTGGGTGTAATTTATCTATATATGTATGTATTTAGAAATATATAAGTATGTTTATCAGTTGTCTAGTACCCATAACACAAGCTCTGCTTAGCTTGGGACTAGACGGCGTTGTGTGATAGTTGTGGAATATTATATTATTATATTATATTAATTTGTAGGTCTTTTATTCTGGAAATAATTGTGAATAATTTCCTAAATTACCTAGTTACAATTTCCTACAATGACGTGAGCAAAGCGACAGTCAGGGGTAGTCCGTATATTAATACGTTGACAGCGGCTTTGCATTTTTCATTCTTAGGATACGAGGCGTTTAAGACTTAAGATCTAAAAAATATATCTAAACAACTTTAAGTCACTATCACAGAGACCAATCGAAACTTTTGGTTGTCAAAACATTACAAGTCTCAAACAATAAAATCAACACGAATACTAAAAGCACAGATAAATAAAACTGTTACTAAAATCGTCAATCTCAAACTAAAAAAGCCACTTACACAATATAAATATCAACTCACTTTGTACCTAAAAAGTTCAACGTAGACACGGATTTAAACCGTGATGAGTCGACTGTTAGCTAGCTTGTGAGAGAAATTGCAAACGCCGACAATCTCTTTGTGAAGGAAAAAGGCTGATCTCACCCAGCTACCTCAGAATATGCGGACTTATTGATTCCCCGTTGACTTATGAACTTTCAAGAGGATTACTTGGAACATGGATAGTCGATTAATGGTTTAGAACTTAGATTTTAAGGAATTATCTCCTGATTGAGTTGAAGTTTTAAGCTTGTTTTCTGTTACGGTATATACAAAAATTTTGTTAATCTTGTAATGTTCTATATTTAACCGACTTCAAAAAGGAGGAGGTTATATGTTCGGTTGAATGTATGTTTTTTATTTTTTATGTATGTTCACCGATTTCTCGGTCAATTGTAGACCGATTTTGAAAATTTTTTTTTTTTTGAGTGGAAGGTTATACTTCCGAGTTGGTCCCATAGAAATATTGTTATGATCTGATCATGAACTTCGAAGATATGGAACAGAACTCCTTATAGGATCACAGCAGAACCGTCGTAACAAGTAAAATTGCTTTGTTTATACGTGTAGTCGATGACTGACTGAAAGTAGAGGGGGAATATATCGAACTGATCTGATGATGAAGCCTGAAGTTAGGCACCGGAACTCTGTAATAAATTAATGTAATCTAAACGTGTTTGGGATTATTAGAATTTTCATGAGATGCACTCTGGCTATAAGGTATTTAAGTTTGGCTGAGGGGTACTTTTTAGTGGTGGTACCATAACTAAAAAGTGTAAAATAAAAAACTTTTTACAAAAAAAAAAAATACAACCGACTTCAAAGTAAAAAAAACACTGAAAAAAGCAAAATAATTTTAATTTCGGAAGTCGGTGTTAAATAACGAAGAGACAAAACTATTATAGAAACACCGACTTCCGAAATTAAAGTTATTTTGCACTTTTCAGTGTTTTTTTTTACTTTGAAGTCGGTTGTATTTTTTTTTTTTGTAAAAAGTTTTTTATTTAAAATAAAGTACAGTATCCACAAGCCTTTTGCACCGTGATCTATCCTATTACAACGATGCATTTTTAGCATGTCCCTATATTAATTGATAGGTTGCTAAATACTAATCTGAGAAAATTTAATCTTAGTATATTCCTCCTCCTCGAGTCGTATTCCTCATTACTGAAGTCTTGGATTTCCCGCAAGATTAACTTCTTACTGATGGTGTCTCGCCATCTGTGATGGTTCTTGGCGTCATGAAGTGCGATATATGATTTGGTGTCCATTGTAGAGTGGACCTGATTTTCCCATCTTTTTGGGCTGCGGCCTCTTGGTCGTTCTAAGAATCTAAGTTTATCGAATCGAAAATAAGAAGTGTGTCCCTCAGCTATAGTTTTCCGTTCTCATTGATTGGACATCGGGTCTCGGAGCCAAGATATTCTATCCTGAGCAGTCCGCTTTAGCAATTTGGCTAACTTGAGTGCTCGCACGATCTTACTGTTCTGGATGGTGCGAGAAGACTACCAGACTTTTACTGCTCACCTGCGTTCCTTCAGTTGCCTTTTGCGTTAACGTAACTCTTTCCAACAATCTCGCAGCAGCGCCAGGGATGTCAACAAAATGGACGGGGCTTTAGTGGGCCACATCCGTTTTACTGACATCTCTTTGAAGTGTGTGTGGAACAAGATGCGCCGTCGACCCGGACTTAGTATTTTATTTTTATTTGGTTAATTTTCATATAACAGCAGGACGTACTTCCAAAAATCGCCTACGAATAAATAAAAAATGAAAATGAATAATAGTTAGGACATAATTTATTGTATTTTGTTGTGTTACTTGTTATCTCTGGTTTCTCCTCCGCTTTTGTAGATCCTAGTATGATATAATATAGCCTATAAATTTCGTTTATTAATGGATATGCTATAAATCGAATCGAACTAGTAGTTCCTGAAAATAGCGCGTTCAAACAAACATACAAACAAAGTCTTCAGCTTTATAACATTATAAGAAGCGCCTTTTGGTATATTTATGTTTTAGTTATTAAATAATATTAAAAGAAGAGGCTTTTGGTGTTATTATTTTTTAATTATTAAAACTTCACCAAACAATGCACACAACGTATGTTCTTTTCTTTCAATCCACATCATAACTGACAATCAGAACATAAAATTGTTGAGAATACCCTCGCAGCATGCACTAGAATAAACTGGAATTCGGAGAAATGTTTGTAATGAATTCTAAACATGTGCGGACTACGGGTGGCCCAGTTTGTCAACAGCAACAGATATCTACGGTCGGTCGAGTCAGGTAGGTACGAAACAGTGAACCAATGATGTGCACTTGCAACTGTGGAAAGCATCAATTCACATTTTAGAGTCAAGTCAATCGGGATAATGGTGATAAAGGACCAAAAGATATCTGCCAAGTGCCATATTGACATTAAGGGAATGCAACTCGATATACATTTTCATTGTTTTTTATACAATCGCTCTTACGCGATTATTACGTTATTACACCTTTTTCATTAGATATTTTGGAAACACAGTATCTCGTGGATATTATCTAGGCTTCTATTGAAATCAATTTATAAATTTGTGTAAAACTAATCCAGTGAATGTAAATGAAAATGAACATTGTCACTTTATAATTTACTCAAAAATTAAAAATGTCAAAATGTGTAACAAGCCTTGAAAATTTAATCAAGATTCTGAAGAACGACAACTTTTTTTCAAAAGCTTTAAAGGGTTAAAAAAAACACGTATTTCCTGGAACAAGTTTTGTAAAATATTCGAGTAAATCACAGAATTACCGAATGCCAACAGAATTTTCAAGCGTTATCTCTCTTTAAAAGAGGAAGACACAAGAATCAAGCAACGGGCAAACGCTATATTTTTTACTAGCATTTGCCCACGGCTTCGCTTTTAAAATATGGCCTATGTCATTCAGGAATAAAGCAGCTTTCTATCGGTGAAAAAATTTTAGCAATCGGACCAGTACTTTCAGAGATTACCAAAACAAACAAAAAAACATAAAAACCAAAAAAAAACTTTACCTCTTTATTATTTTAGTGTAGAAGTGTAGATGAACGGGCGCCGTCTATTAAGACTGCTCATCTCTTAACTGCCGGTGGCTTGTTGTAATTTCTGTAATTTG
Source organism: Mythimna impura (assembly GCA_905147345.3). Taxonomy (NCBI): domain Eukaryota; kingdom Metazoa; phylum Arthropoda; class Insecta; order Lepidoptera; family Noctuidae; genus Mythimna; species Mythimna impura. The sequence goes on along the minus strand of LR990356.1, from coordinate 11,791,087 downwards.
TTTTTTTTTCCGTTTACATTTTCTTACAAAAGAAACGACAAAAATAATATGAAAAATGTTTAAAAGGGTGACCATGGAGTTTCTTACACTTTATTTTCCATACAGATCTACGCAATAGTTTTGCAATTAACTTCATTTTATTAATTGATTGACTTCGTGACAATTCAAAAGTGTTTATGTTTAACCTTTCGTATGCCGTAATTAGAGACACAATTAAAAAGCGATTGTGTCTCGCGTGGATCCTCGTCTAAAACACACGAAAGGTTAAACTCTAAAATCTACAATTGACACTATTCAGGCAAACCTTCAAAACTTAGTAACTAAACATAGCTAACCGTAATTTAGCTTGTAATTTTATGATGACTAAGGTTTTGTATATAATTTTTTTCTTAACACACGGGGTTTTGTAAGATTGTTCGAAAAAGTTACCGTGGCTCTGGAATGCAAGAGGCAACTAAAGGAACAAAAAAACACGAAAAGGTTTTAGTTAGTAAAAGTCCAACACGCCCCTCTCACTCCACCCAGAGTGGAAGAAGTTATTTGATGATTTCCTACCTCAAAAATAAACCGTCGTCGTGTCCTCGTGGGGGCGATCGGCGGCAGCGGTCTCTCGCGCCGGGCCTTGGTACAGGCCATGGTCCGGAGCGTGGAGGAGTGGCAGGTGGTCGCCTTCTTCTGCGAAGCATTAATGCTCGCAAAGGTGGCGGGCTTGCGGACGGTGAGCAATGGGTAGCTCGCCGTCCGACCATCTGGTAACCGTCCGGACCGAGCCCAAGTCGTCGACGGCGCGAAGTGTTCAACGCGCGCCTCAAGGAAATATCAGCAACCGTAGGGGCCCAGCAGGGTCGAAGCCTACTGGGGCCATAGGTGATGCGAAAGACATCCTCAGGGCCCTAGAACAATAGCAAAGAAGGAACAGGAGTGGGTTTAAAAGTCTGACACGCTCTCGCGCTCCGCCCGAGAGGTACTGGTTGGTTAGCCTACTCTCATATATAACAGGTGCAATAGAGCGAGATCAAGTTTTATTGAAACATCCAATGGCACTTTATCGAGTTACCTTATACAGGTACTTTTTCAGGTAACACAAACAGCAAAACATATACTTGTTTACTTATGTAAATGGCTGCGTATCAGAAAATAGCTGAAGCAACACAAAAATATGATTTATATGTTTACGTACCCATTTCACGTTAACTTGAAGTAAATAACTTACTTCTGATAAATAAAAAATATACGAGTACCTGTGTCTTTCGTATATGCTGGAGGTCGTATGTTCGATTCCCACCTAAGACAAATGTTTGTGTGATGAGCCTGATCATTTGTTCTGTGCCTGGGTGTAATTAATCTATAATATTATTTATATAAATGGGCTAGGACATTTAAAGTACAAGCAAGCAATTGGGTTGAAAGGATAGCGGTAAGACATCTTATTTAAGGAATAAGACACACCTTAACCACGACCATCACGACACAGCAGGTAGTTATTCAATAAAAGTTCCCCATGAAAATTACAATACAGACTTTTTATTGTTATGGCTTAGTAAAAGCATTATGCTAATCAAAACAGTGTTAAAAGACAGGCAGTAAAAGTAAAATTTTAGACATTTAAAACAGAAAACTGTGTGCAATATTATTTTTACGTATTACGATGTGCGTACAATATTGACAAGACAGACATAATATTTAGTACTTCTGTACAAAATGCACGAACAAAAGTTAGTTTTTTGAACAAAACTCCTTATCCAAAAAACATTTTTTACATTTGAAATCTCGAACTATCTCCGAGATTAGTTGTGTAGGTAATAAGTAAGTTGTCAATCTTGAATGATAGCTTGCTTCACCTTCGATGTCACGGTGAGAAATCTCGAATTGATCAATCGATTAATAAATTATGTTTCACTAAACGTCTATTTTTTCAAATTAACGTTCCAAAAAAAAATACTAAAAGATTTTTCAAAAAACGAAAACTAATCGGCCAGTAATAGTATCTTGTCAGAACTTTCTAGAACATCATTTATCTTAGTAAGTTGAACACGGCAGAATTTGGTTGTGGCACTTCGCTCCACGGTCGGTCGGTTCGCTTGGCAGGGGTTCGCAGTTCTAACCAAATCTAACCAATAAGACTTTTAAAACTAAGTTGGGTTCTTTACATTCCGAAAATTTAATAAACAAGTAAATTACAGTCTTTGTAGGGAATTCTAGTCTGATTTAAGTTTCAAATCAATGGTAAGACCGAGATAACTCGATCTTGATGAGAAGCGTGGTATATACTCGTAAGTCGGGGCCGTTACCACTAGGCTATCACTGCTCAAATAACAGGTATGATACGTAGATAATTGCTACGTTAGCCTGATATCCATCATATCACTGTAGTCGTGTCTCAACAATACCCATGAATGCTGAGACATGGTAAATAACCTTTTGACGTGCGTAATTAGAGACACAATAGTAAGACAATGGCTTGCGGGCGCCGGCTACCGCCTGAGCGTTAATGAATTAATTATTATAAGTAATTAGTAGAACAATATGTGCTGCAAACTACTATTTAGTCAACTGACACGATACTATTGTCGATACGAACAATGTCTATTAACAAACTATAATTATTGATGAGTGTAGAATTTAACAATTGTAAGATCATCCAATTATAGTAACAACAAGGTGAAAATAGTTATTGATTTATAGTGACAGGTGACAGTGACAGGTGGCGGTTAATTTTTTTTTATTATGTTTAGGCTCACGTTTAACCACTATATCGCTTAATGGCAGAAGATGATGTTGCCGACGATGGAGTATGCTTGCCTAGAAGTAGCGTATTCACATTTTGTGGTAAACTAGCTTGCACTGAAAAAATCTAAAATCATCTCAAGGGAACATACTCCCAGTATTATAAGTACCCGCTGTTATATAAGAGGATATGATCTACTCCTGTGCCAAGTTTAATTCAAATCAAATAATCATACACACATGTAGTCACGTAGACAGACATGCATACATGTTGTTTCTGCATTGTGTGTATCTGTGTACGTGTGCCAAATAAATATTTTTCTTTCTTTCTTTTCTTTATAAAAACTTTCGTAATATTAGTGTGATTACTTTCATATAATTCATATAATTTATGGTGGATGTACTTAGTTGATTTTTAGGTAAAAATAATATGAAGGGTTAAACCAAATTATATTCTACTAGTGGTAACGATTACAACAATCTACAAAAAAATGCAACAGATAGGACAATAAGTGTAGTGTTTTTTATTTTTATATTTAATAGCTCGTTTGAATGCAATAGTATCCATCCCGTCTAGATTTGTAGTTGCATCAAGTAAGAGTTTCTCAATAAATAGTAAAAAAATACTCTCAAATGATAATATAAATTACTAATATACATTTTTATTAATATACATTTCATATGGTAATTATACATTTGGAAGTTGGCCATGTTTATCTTATTTTTTAATATATATTTTCACGATAAATGAAGGGTACATTTAAGCAAGTTTTTTTTTTAATAGAAACAGCTCAGAGTTCTAATCTTGTTTGACTTAGCACATAATCCAGGTGAATACGATTCATAAATAATATAAAAAAACTGGCCAAGTGCGAGTCGGACTCGCGCACTGAGGGTTCCGTACAAACTTGAAAGGTAAATTGCGGTTTACGATTTATGACGTACCTATTAAAAAAATAACTACTTACTAGATCTCGTTCAAACCAATTTTCGGTGGAAGTTTGCATGGCAATGTACATCATATATTTTTTTTAGTTTTATCATTCTCTTATTTTAGAAGTTACAGGAGGAATTTCAACTACTTTATAAATACGTAATTTGAGCATTTTTGTAGTACGGTAAAAATCTCAAAAAAAAATGGGTTAAAATAGAAAGAAATAACTACGTTTTAATATAAAAATAACCAGTTTTCATAATATAAAAGGTGTATATATATTTATTTATTTTAAAAAAAATCTAACTTTTGTATAATATACTATTGCAATATGTCATGTCAGTGCCAATTGATAATATATCGTCGCTATACTATATTGATCAATCACAAACAGGCATTAATATGCATTCATGTCATGTCAGTGTCAATTGATAATATATCGTTGCTATACTATATTGATCAATCACAAACATGCATTAATATGCATTCATGTCATGTCAGTGCCTATTGATAATATTATATCGTCGCTATACTATTATATATTGATCAATCACAAACATTATAGATATATAAAAACCGTTATTGCTGTGAAATGTCACTTTTCTTAGAGCCTATGATATATTAAACGACCGGGTAGCCGCCATATTAGATACTATTCTACTATTTTTTTTACAGTAAAAATAAACATCTATGTAACTTATAGATAGGCATAGTAAAAGTTATCGTAGAACCCTTTAGTTAAGAAACACTAAAATTAATTAAGTTTCAAGACTTTTGAAGAATTTATGTATATAAAACACCCATATTGTAAATAGCTGTCGGAAATTTCCTTCGGGCAAAAATAATTCCACAACTTAATTTAAGAGTTCTTTACTTAAAATATCGAACACTAATAGCTGCGGCTTCACCAGCATTGTAATAATATTTTCTGAAAGTTAAAATTTCTGAGATTTCTAGACATTTTGTTCAGAGCAATTATTTTAAGATCCCGCTATTAAATCTTGGCGTGTATTCGCTTAAAATTATGACAAATATTAGAGCTGAAAATGCCATAATTCAAACGGAATCGATTTTGGTTGAAAACTTAACCAAAGTCGATTAATGCTGTCTTATGACATCAATGTGGATGAATTTGATGCCCAATGAGTTCTTTTTTTTATACCCGTTTTTACCCGACTACGGAGGGTTAGGATTTTGACAGGCTATGTATGTATATACGTGTGTATGTTCGTATGTTCTCTCATAAATCCTAAACTACTTATCGGAATTGGATAAATGCGGTATCGTTAGAACTGGCTTAATCGTCCGCTGAACATAGGCTATGTAACGTGTCACAAAACTCAATATGGTGCCCTCTAGCGGACAAAAGTATTGTGTTTAAGAAAAAAGATAAATACACCGTGTTTGGTATCATTTGAAAGGGCTTCATTAGTACATTTCGAAAATATTGCTCAAATTTAAAGTGACGCCCTCTAGCGGCCTAAAAGTATTGTGTTTTAAAAAAATAAGATTCATACGCCCTGTTTGGTATCATTTGAAAGGGCTTCACTTGTGCATTTCGAAAATATTGCTCAAATTTAAAGTGACACGTATACGACAGAAAAGCCGTAGTCAGACGTTGTATAGGTACCAACCGTAACACTTTAATACCGTGTGATTAAGGCTTTTCTTTTGTTCTGTTCTTGTTTCTCCAGTAATCTTGTATATTTCAGCATCCTGAAAATCTTGTTTCATATTTTTTCAGCATCGTTTTTGTTTTGTCGTAGTCGGGCTTTAGTTTTTTTACTTTTTATTATTACATATTATTATTTTCAGTTTGTTTAAATACCTATTAAGCTACAATCAGATTAAGGCAACATCAATATCTATTTAAATGGCATAATACATAAAAATATAATGAAAACAAATTCTTATACTGGTTTAGCTAATAAAAATAACAAATGCCTATCTATAGGAAATAATAAATCACATAGCAAAAAAGGGGCTCGCGAGATTATGCGAATTTACGTATTGAATATTCAGCCGAAGGCACTTTCGCAATCATGAGCGAATTGTGAAAATACAGTATACATTTTCCGAATCGAGGCATTGAGGGTCTATAAAAATATCGATATGACAATAAAAGAAAAAGGCGTAAATCAACTAAATAATAATTTCGTTCTAGTTTGGTACATACATCATACATAGTTTGGCGCGTAGGTACATCGAAAGACTGGAATAATTTGCCTGCTGCGGTCTTCCTATCTGATTTTAATTTAGGTGTCTTCAAAGTTAGAGTGAATAGGCTCTCAATAATTTCGTGCGCTTTACCTTCAACGTTCAAAACATAGATTTACTAAATTGACAAGAAAATTATCCTAAAAATACTTTTCATTTAAATGAGAACAATATATGTCTAAATGTCAACGTAAACCGACTGTGGAGGTATGCGGAACAGAGAGTAAAGCCCCACATACCTCCGTTGAAAGGGAGGATCCTCCAACCAGACGGGTGTTATGTCTGGTGGGCTATTGCCCTATAGATGATTTCGGGCTGTTCTATATGTTCTAATCGAGCGGAGAACTTTGATTGCGCGATGCAGGATTAGTTCCTATGTGACGCCATAGATGTCGCTACATCACTCCCCTCCGGAGATCGGAGATCGATGGTTCTTGATGCTTCTTGATGCGTGCCAGGCCAGTGGTAGGATGGTTCCAGTGGGTCGGAACCGAATGCCGCATAGTTCTCGGTGAGTCGGAACTGTCTGCGGTGATGCCCCAGTGAGTCGGGGTGGTGCTGTCCCAGTGAATCGGGATGATGCCCCAGTGAGTCGGGGTGGTGCTGTCCCAGTGAGTCGGGATGATGCCCCAGTGAGTCGGGGTGATGATGTCCCGGTGAGTCGGGATGATGCTGCTGGCTCCAGTGAGTCGGAGCGGTGCTGTGCAACGCAGTGGCTTGACTGCTGGCGTCGACCAGGAGAGGTTCTTCGTAGCTCTTCATGTGACTGGCCGAAGGTGCAGTGTGCTTCGCCAAGGTCGCTGATGAGGCTGAGGGTGATGACCAGGTATGACCAGGTAGGCATGCTGGTGGTCAGGATACCCTTTTTAAAGCCGTGGGTGCTGGCTATATGGCTCGCTACTCGAAAGCTTGAGGAAGTGATGATGACGTCACGAAGTAGTAGCTGCACGAAGGCTGCGCTGACGTTCATTGTCGAGGGTCACCAGTGTGGAGGTATGCGGAACAGAGAGTAAAGCCCCACATACCTCCGTTGAAAGGGAGGATCCTCCAACCAGACGGGTGTTATGTCTGGTGGGCTATTGCCCTATAGATGATTTCGGGCTGTTCTATATGTTCTAATCGAGCGGAGAACTTTGATTGCGCGATGCAGGATTAGTTCCTATGTGACGCCATAGATGTCGCTACACGACTTACAATAATTCTGAAGTAACTTCATTTGTCTATTAAGAGCGTCCTTCCCGAGGTACATTTTCATACAACCGTTCTTACGTGAACATGACGGTTATACACATATTTCTCTAAATATTTTGAATTTACCGATATCTTGTGGATATTATCTAGGTTTCTACAAAGATCAAATTATAAATTTATGTAAGACTAATCCAGTAAAGAATTCTGAAAATCTGCTAATTTGCGTGAACTTTGAGCCTTCATTATTGTAGAGGAAAGTCACCAAATATGAAATAGTATCCTAATATGGAATACCTTCATTTCTCTAAGACTATAAGTATGAAACGCAACACTCGACCATCTTCTGTTCCATTCGGTCTACTAACTATCGCACTCACACCATCGAGTCAGTTGCGCGAACACTTCACGTGTGGCAGGCGTGTTTTGTTTTGTTGTCGTGCGGAAAATTTTAAAGGTAAGTAATAAATGAGTATTACCAGCTGATATGTTTGTATACATAAGTGTTATACTATTTAGTATATCGGTATTATGTTTATTTCACCATTTTGTGATCTTTTAATTTCAAAATATTGTGACTTAAAAAAATATTTAGAAGAGTTTGAACTAGTATAAAAATCCAAATATGGACAGTCGTGATGACTGACCTCCTGACTCTGCTGATGCAGAATGTATGTTCTGTTCAAGACTTTTTTCCATGGATAAAAGTGGAGAAAGCTGGATTAAATGCTTGATGTGTGGGCTCTGGGCACATTATGATTGTGCTGGTCCACAGTTTGATACTTGGATCTGTGACTTTTGCAAGTAATTATGTAACTTCTTTCATTTATCACAATATGTTATATTTATTTAATTGATCTCAAAGATATTAATGTCCATTTTTGTTATTGTTATGTTGATTTATGCTTATATTCCATATATGGGTACCTATTCCATATTTGGTTACTCATTTGTGATTTTGTTTTTTATGTTAGATTTTAATTTGATAACTAATATATTTGATTAAAGGCTGTTAATTACTACATATAAATGTATGACTGATTAGTAAAAACATTAAACTGTTTTAATTTATATGAAGTTTTTTTTTTATATCCCAAAAACAAAATAGTATTCCATATTTGGTGACTTTCCTCTACTCATGAATAAAAAAATAAAAAAGTACAACCATAGAAGCTTTGCATATTTAATCAAGATTCTGAATGATGAATTTTATTTCCAAAAACCTATAAGGTTTTTAAAAAAATAACAAATATTTTCTAGGTCAAGTTTTCTGAAATATTCGAGTGAATGGCGGATTACCTAATGCGAACAGAGTTTCTTTTTTTTAATTTATCAAATATTTTGTTAGATTGCGTTGGATACAACAACAAGCTTTTAAACCATACTCACGTTAACGATTGATGAATGGGGAAGAGCTCTCTTAAGGGTGGGAAATCATCAAATAACTTTTCCGTCCCGGATGGAGCAAGGGGGAGTGTTAGACTTTTACTGAATAAAACCATTAGTGTTCCTTCAATTGCCCTTTACATTCCAGAGCCACGGTAACTCTTTCAAAAAATCTCGCAGCCGTGAATTCTAAAGTACCTAAGTAAAAATATATTTAACTTCTACAAATCACAATAACATCACTACGTAATTGTACTTCGCTTGCTTTTTGAAGAACAAATAAATAAAATTTTGAATACCTAAGTCTATTTTTGTATGTTACCTACGGAATTAATAAATGATTTTCTAGTAATCCATCCGATTTAATCTATGGTCTGACGTAATTTAAATCTATTCCGAAAGTTTCAAGTTCAATCACAATAAGTAATAAAAAATATTTATGGCTTCTTGAATTCCAAGAGGATTGAGTTCTAAAGATATAAGAATATTATTAAAATGATGCCTAATCCAGATTTATTATAATAAGCTTCCCTAAATAGGGCTGTCAAACATAAATGGTGATATTAATAGATGTGACGTAAGTTGACGCTGTTGTTGTATTTGATTACCTACGTAAATGTGTCGTAAGTTTGTAAAATATTGTGAGAAATTGTAAATCGTTTTTTTTTTTAAAATAAGACCTGGTTTTGTTGGAAATTTAGATGTGATTTATCGTATACAAAACTTTTTCATAATATATCGAAAAATTTTTTGGTGACAGTTACAAGCACCCGGAATTATACTATATATGTAAACATAATTACTGGAATACTAGAAATATTTATTATATATTTTTTAGGTTTAAATTCATCACATTGTTTAAAACCCAACTGTGTTATTCTAGTTGCCCTTTGCGTTCCAAGTCTGCGGTAAATCGTTTAAACAAATTCCGCTACCTTAGTAAGCATTGGCTCTAACAATTTTATTTTTCCTTGGTCTTAATCTATTTATATAAAATGAATAGCTGTTTGTTAGTCTCGCCAAAACTCGAGAATGGCTGGACCAATTTGGCTAATTTTGGTCTCGAAATATTCAAGATAGCCCACCGTTTGGGGTTTTAAAACCCAAGAAAGGTTTTAAACCTTTCCTGGCTGGTGAGAAAAATAAAATCCGACTAAAATGAATTATGCTGTTCTGGTAATGCCAGTAGATGGCGTTATCCTTAGGTACTATTAGGCGGTACGAAGTTCGCCAGGTCAGCTAGTTAGAGATAAAAATTATGTATTTCCAATTACTTACTCTTTGTTTACTTACCTGTAATGAGAAAACATCCTGTAACTGAGCCAATTCTAATTAAGTAGCAAGCAAACCAAAATACGACAAACACAGTAAGGTCTCAATTTCTAAGCAAATTTTTATCACAAAATCTTTTCCTGCTCCCGGTTGCCCAACATAACTTCCCTCGTTCAAATCAGATAATATTGGATTAAAATGTGCCGAACAAATACCAAGTGCGGCAGTAAAATGATTTCTTTTTTCGTGCCATCTTCCCTTTGGACCCTAGGTTTGTATTTAACGTAATTTCATTTGTAATTTCTCTTGATTTCTAACCTTTTTTTTAAAGAATTTCACTTTATTCCATCTTCTACCACTTTGGAGTACACGTTTTCTTTTGATCATGGTTTAGCGCCCCTGGCAGAGGCTATTGTTTCACAGTAACGTTGTGTGTTTAATTATACTCCCACTTGCTTTATATTTATGTTAGGGTCTTGTCTTACAGAACACACAATGTAAAGGTCTATTTACATAACGCACATGTGTGTAACGATGTTGTGTTTCCAAGCTCTTTGAGAATTGAAGCACATATTTTTAGAATATTGTGGCAAATACGATTCCAGCGTTTGTTTAATTAATTAAACAATTTTAATGTTACATCGCTACTTGTGATGTTTTATTTTTATTTACTTAAAAGCGATCGATTTTTCTGACAGGCTTTTTTTTGGGAGTTGGGAAATCATCTAATGACTTCTCCCACTTTAGGGACGAGCGGGAGGACGTGTCAGACTTTTACTGTCTAACATCTATATTCCTTTAATTGCCATTTATAGTCTAGGACCACGCGTTTTCTATTCGGAAGTTTCCCCCAGGCTCTAGCGGGCATCGACCCTGTTGGGCCCCTACGGTTCACTGACATCTCTTTGAGGCGCACGTTAAACACGTGCCGTCGACGACTCGGGCTCAATCCTTGTCGAAAGAACGAACGGCGAGCTACCCATTGCACGTCGACTGCAATCTCGCGCCCACCGTGGTTGGAGATTGCTCTGCGACACCCGACGCCCGTGGCGTCTCATGTCGCGGTGGTTAGGGCGTAAGAATTATTTTCCCCTATTCTAGTAGTCATCTCTTTCGCTTGCTGTTTCACAGAAGGAGGTGACCACATCTATCTCACTCCAGACCATGGCTTGAACCAGTACCCGGCGCGAGAAGTCGTTTTGTATGTGGTTAAGGTTATAATGATAACATATCATTCATGATTTATATATTAAAACCGCAGATTCTACATCTGTACACTAGAAATGCCAATTCTTATATTTCCCAAGCGACATTTGAACCCTTGAGTTCGCTCGTCACGGGTGAATAGATTCGGTTTCAGTTCAATAAAGATTTGACTCGTGCAAATATTATAAATCAGTTGGTACGGCGATTCTGGAGGAATCCACTCGAAGGTCAAGGGTGAATTAGTCCATTATGTCATCTGGCGGATCTAGTTTTATATATATGAACAAAACCAGTCTATAAAACACAGGGTCGGACAATGAACCCTATCCTTACTTGAAGTTAGAAATAGGAAAATTTCTAACTTGTTCAAAATTACATCGTTGCGTCCAAGCGTGGGATGGAACAAACACTACTTGAAATTGTGTTAAATAAATTTCTCTTAGTTTTTCATAGTTAGTTTAGTTATACAGTACCTACCTACTTTATTTTGGCAGCAAAGTATGCGCTATCGTGTTTGCTAAATATGATACACCCACGTATACGTCACATTTATATTAGTCCAGTGCTTGTGGCGTTAAGTCATTAAAATATTAGATTTGGTGTTACTGTATTGTTACTGTACTGTTTTATTATAATAGGACAGTTTTTATGTATGTGTTTGTTACTCCTTCACGAATGAAATTTGGCACAAGTTTTGACCACGTCCTGAAATAGCAGATAATAGTACATTTTGATACAAGTGGAGAAACTTTGTTATTGCAACCGTGGTAAAATTCACCTGAGCCGTGTAGGCGAGGGTATTATGGAGCCGAATGCTGCAGTGAAAAATCAAACGACGTTTTTCAATACACTTACGAAGAAATACTTTCTCTGAAAATTATGACGCATTTTTTGTTCATTTGGTTCTACTGAAGAAAATTTTTCAAAGCTCACAACAACATCACAATATTTTTAAGACTAAACAATTTAGTGCAATAAAGTAGCCCTAGACCCCACACTAGGATACCCTGTGTCGTGGGATCTAGTTTTATTTTTTTTAGACATTCGTGACACAGGCTAAATCAAAATTAAATGATTTACATGGCAGCCAACTATCCCAAGTATTTATTATCTCAATCACAATATCTGGCGGCGTAGCATCGAAAGAATTCTCTTCAAACCGCAAAGCAAAGGTATCAAACCGCTATTCATCCTAATATTAAAAATAAGAAATTCAAATATTTTAGAATTTAGAACACAGATAAATATTAATTTGTTGCTAATAGCAAACTATTGTGTAAATAATCATGTTTATTTATAATATTCTGTTCATAAACACAATTTTAATTTTCATTAAATATTAAAACTTTAAAAATATACGCTTTAAAAAAAAACATCGTTGACACCGTGACGAAATCAGAAAGAAAAAAACCATTGTTGTGATAAATGAATAGAAAACATGAGGATAAATTAATATACGTGCCATGTTGAACCTAATCGTAGTGCAATAAGAGTCAGTTTTCGGGGAAGTGTATTGAAAAAATACTTTTTTTTATCCCGTTTTATACTTTATGATCCCTTGGGATAACTTTCTACTCTCACGCCAAAGCCGCTGGTACAAGCTAGTATATAAAACAAAATAAACACGTACCTACACTCCATCCACCGTAGCGCGAATCTGCAGACGACGAGCAATGGATATCTCGCCGTCCGGTCGTCCGGTTACTGTCCCAACCGAGCAAAAGTTGTCGATGGCGCGTAGTGTTCCATGCACGCCTCAAAGGGATGTATAACCGTAAACGATGTCCACTAGGGCCACGGTAAATTTCAGAAAAGAAAACCCTCGGTCCTAGAACGCCAAGGGCAACAGAAGGACACAGCTGTAGTTTTAATCATTTATTAATTAACAATTTACATTGTCTGAATATTTTAAAAAATAATAATAATAGAGAAATAAATAAAAATCGCTAAAACATTTCCAATAAAATAAAATAAAAATCGAAATCGGTCCACAATTGACCGAGAAATCGGTGAACATGCATGCATTTAGTAGGTTAAAAAGCATTAGAGTAATCAATTATATTAAATAAAAATCACAATTACAAAACAATATCAACACAAAAAGAAATAATAATATCACAACTTCATTACGTCATCCACTAGTCACTTATAAAAGTAATAACAAAATTAAATAATAATTCTTATAAAAAAAAATAGATAGTAAAATTTAAAATTCATTGGTTGTCAAAAATCATTCAAGTACATAAAATTCATTAAAATTGTTAGTAGGTAATTGTCATAGCAAAAAAAAATCAGTAGAAGTCTGAGACACGTCCTGCTCCACCCGGGGTGGGAGAAGTCATTGGATGATTTTCCACCACAAAAAACCTAAACTACTTAAGGCAAAATACTTTATAACACTTCTGCAGACATTGCTCCTTGGCCCCAAAAACAAAACATCTTTCAAATTTCCATCTCAACGAACTATTTTACCCTTACCAGGTGGCGTGGATTCGAGCAGATGACCAGACAATATTAAGCCTCCACACCCGCCTGGTGACGCACAGTTCCCGGTACGCTGTCATCAACGACTCCCCAAGTTCATGGCAACTTCACATCAGGCCGTTGAAGGTGGAGGATCGAGGGTGCTATATGTGTCAGATCAATACGAGTACTATGAAGAAACAGATCGGATGTGTTGATGTGTTAGGTAAGTGGATACAGAAGAATTTTATAATAACATTGTGAAATACTGGTACCTAACAACACTAATAATAGGGGTTAAAGTATGAAATTGCCGTTTTTTAAAACGGGTCGCTTTGAAGTGCTATATTCTTTAGATTGACTTGGAATTATAAGTTCAAATAAACTTTATATTAAAAGTAAGTTATTCTTTATTCAAAATTAGGTATTTTTTGGTTTCTTTGTGTTTTGTATTTTCTGCAATACCGCGGTATTATTATAAATGCGAAAGTTGGTGAGTGTATTTGTATGTTTGTTACTTCTTCACACATGAACGGCTGAATGGATTTGGATACAATTTGACCCACGAGTAGACCATGTCCTGGAATAGCACATGTTTTACTTTCACACTGGCGTAGCGCTCTCAGCAGCTGGTATTGTTATATCCATGGAAGTATTGGACTATGCTACATAGATATAGTTTTTGAAAACTGTTAAATTCTTTCACAGTCTATTTATCGTATGAATATTTTTACGTGTAGAATGTAGAGAGCTCTAGATATTTATCGTTATTTTAGAAGTTTTTAGAATTGCACCCGTAAAAGGAATGATGGTCTAAAACTTCAACCGTACCGGTATTCAGTATTGAGAAAGGAACGTACAAAAACAAGTAATTGTAGAAAAACTTCAACGATATAAAACATGTTACTTTAGCAAACAGCTTTAAAAATTAGAACTAGAGCGCTAAAACTACCCAATTTCTTAAACTGTACTAAAAAAGAGAACTTTCCAAATAAACCGGTACCACAAAATTATATGACATACTGTTCGTTCGACCACTTGTTTTTATATGTTTTCTGGTCTAGTAGAAAAATTTCGAGTATTTTTCTGAAGGAAAACAACATCGGAGTGGAATGGGAGCTCGGAATGGCGTCTGGTCAGCCATTACGGGCCCGTCCGTTATGACATAACATCAATACGTTTCTCTGAAATGTTTCTTCCCAAATGAAGCACCGAAACAAGCGGTAAATGTGAAGGATAATGCTGTCTTACTGTAACAAATGAGATTGGGGTGAAAATCCTCAAACGGTGCAGATTGAAGCAGAAATATGTCCTACTTTTTTTTGTAAGGTGCTATCAAAGTTAAAGCCAGTTCCACACATTACTAAAGTATCTTTTTTGTGATCAATTTTATACGTATGTGGAATTGAATAAATTACGTACAGCAAAAAATAGGAAAATAGGAATTTTTGACCCTACCTGTATACAGACATAAATCAACAAGCCTGTTCCATCATCAGACCACTAAATGTACTCCGTTGCGCCAACGATACATGGGGACATCCCACTCACATGCACAAAACGTTTTGGAAACACATTTATTATAAGTACAACTAAGGAGTGGAATTCCCTGCCGGAATTTGTGTTTCCTGATAACTCCAACGTAGGGGTCTTTAGGTCACGAGTCAATAGATTTCTTCTAGGCAAGCGTGCTCCATCGTCAACCACATCGTTGATTACGATCAGGTTAGATAGCAGTCAATACGCGAGCTTAGCAATAATAATATTAAAAAACAAAGGCAAAGTCTTAACTCACTTATTGACTCATTAACGCTTAGCCCAACTCTTTGACCCAGAACGCTGAAATTTTGCACAGAGGTGCCTTTTCTGATAATTACAAAGAATAAGGAAGGATTTCCCAAAATTCACACCCTAAATGAGTGAAACCGAGGTCCAAACTGAAGAAATCTACTTTCACGTGAGTAAAGCCGCTGGCGGAAGGTAATGAGAGATAGGGCAATCTTTTGTGTAAATATAATCCATGATCCGTGATGACATATGGTTCCGAAACGTAGTCGCTTACAATGGGCCTCATCAGAAGACTTAAAGTCACCCAAAGGGCAATGGAAAGAGCTATGCTCGGAGTTTCCTTGCGTGATCGAATCAGGAATGAGGATATTCACAGGAGAACCAAGGTCACCGACATAGTACGAAGAATCACCAAACTTAAGTGGCAATGGGCACATTGCTCGCAGAGCGGATGGCCATTGGGGCCGAAAGGTTCTGGAATGGCGACCACGTACCGGAAGACGTAATGTTGGAAGGCCTTCTACAAGGTGGACCAATGACTTGGAAAAGGTTGCGGGAGTCCGATGGATGCGAGACGCACAGGACCGTTCATTGTGGCGACTCTTGGGGGAGGCCTATGTCCAGCAGTGGACGTCTTTCGGCTGAAATGATGATGAATCCATGATCGCTAGTCCAATTTGTTTAATTCTGTAAAATCCATTTTGCTTTATTCTTTATTGTTCACAAAAACATAACATATTACTTGGTGATACAAACAGTTCATGGACAAGGCGAGCTTAACTTAGCAATGAATTTTTCCGCAGCAAAACTTTGAATTATAGAGAGAGAGTATATTCTACATATTTTACTTTTGTCAATATTTCTCCACGACCCTACTTAATACTTCACTAACAAGAATAAACCAACATCCTCAAAACTTCTTGAATAACTTACACATCATTCAGTAGCCGTGTAAAACTTTGCATATCAATGTCACTTAAATTTTATGGCACAGAACTTCAATTTTGCCAAGACATAACAAGCACGCCCGCGAGTAAATTTAATTACACACGAGAGACATAAACGTGATGGTGTTTTAACTTTTCACATCAGCAAAACATAAAAGCAAGAGTGAGAACTATTCCAAAATTAAAGTTACTATATTATATTGCACAAAGTGTGCAGAACAAATTATGCGACGTTGCAGCGCTTCCTTAAATTGTTTTTGTTTTGTTTTGTTTTTTCCCGGTTGCTCGTTTGTGTTCTCTTTTTAGGATTCCATACCCGAAGGGTCGCTGGGATTTAGATCCCGATTTCCGGCCACCGTAGGCGCGGGCTTGCGGACGGCGAGCAATGGGTGGTTCGCCGTCCGATCGTCCGGTAACTGTCCGGACCGAGCCCAAGTCGTCGACGGCGCGTAGTGTTCCACGCGCGCCTCAAGGAGATGTCAGCAATCGTAGGGGCCCAGCAGGGTCGAGGCCTACTGGGGCCATGGGTGATGCGAAAGTGACCCCCGGGGCCCTGGAAAAACTGGCAAAGAAGGAATAGGAGTGGGTTTTTAGTCAGTAAAAGTCTGACACTATCTCCCGCTCCGCTCAAGTGCAGGGGATGTCATTTGATGATTTTCCCAACCAAAAAAAAAAAAATACCTGGAGGGTACCAATAGGACTCTATTACTAAATCTCCGCTGTCCGTCTGTCGGTCTGTCAACCAGCTTTATCTCATAAATCGTAAGAGGTAGAGAGTTAAAATTTTCACGGAATGTGTGTTTCTATTGCCGCTGTAACAACAAATAATAAAATTAAAATGAAGTAAAAAATAATAATTTAGTTTCTAAAAAACGTACGGGACCCTTCGTGTGTGTCCAGCTCGCACATAGCTAGGCCAGTTTTTTTTTTTGTGCGCTTTTTTTTGGCCCTCACATAAAAAGTTCCCGCAGTTCATGATAAGATTTCTTTGGGAGCAATAATAATTATCGTAACTGTCGTATGTCTTCAACTTTTGCTGATGTATCGAGTTGTTTTGGGACCAAGGGCTGTTAAAAGCTGTCTTTTCATTCTGACTTCCTCGTTTTTGTACGAAAAGTTTCGAAATACTCGATCCGTAGCGTCGTCACTCGAATTGAAATACATGGTCGAGATACTTTATAAAATAAGGTCAAGATTTGGTACGGACTATGTTGGGAGACTGAATTTCCGTCAACTTTAAGAATATTGTTATTTTCTGAAGCCGTATGTGTGGGAGGAATATATTTTGTTCAAATATTGCAACTTGGCAAAGGATTATGGTTCGCGTATGATTGTGATCCATCTTGAATGGTTTGTTTGTACAATAAGACTTGAGTTTTGCTACTCACAATTTAATTTATTTTGTTTGCTTGTTAAAAGAACCTATTATACTTTAAACTTTATTCTGTTGAAGTTTATCACCTATTCACAGACCAGAGAGATTCAAACCTTGGAACCAGTTTGAGAAACTGGTTTCAATATATTACTGTGTTTAATACATAGTGGTTACGCTGTTTCTATTCGCTGTTATTTTTTGGCTGTGTGTCGAATTTCTATTTCCTTTCTTTCCTGTAGATATCTATCGAGACGAGGCTGAGCTATATACCTGACTATTTGAATATGGAATGACGTTTCGATGTGTACCCCGCTATTTTTATGGCGTCGAATGACTGATCTGTGCATGTTGCACAAATAAACAAAATTCGGTAATCGTGTAAAATTTGGCGTTTGTGTTAAAAAACCGTACGATCGTGTGTGAGCTTTGCTGAGGACTAACCAGGTGTTCTGCAAATTTAAGAAACGAGTCGCTCTGACTTATATTTCCGACTTGTCAAATCCACACCACAGCACGAGCCGAATTCGAGCCGAAGCCGAACCGCGCAAACACATACATAGGCACATATTTTATTGTACAATCCGAATATGTAATCAGCTTATTACATCTAGAAGATGATAACACAATAATGATTTCTTAGCCAAAATAAACATAAAAGCAAAAAGGTCTCTTAATCTTTTTAAAGACGGAGCAGTAGTTTTAAAAAAAAAGTCTAACAGTTCACAAACTGAGAAAGTGAGAAACCAAACCAAACTGAGAAACCAACTAAAAAACCCCTAGACGAATGACACACGATAGAGCAAAATTCTTTGCACCTACTCGCATAGTTCTTTTTGCTTTCCGAGCCAATTCCGTAAAAAAATACCCAGCAAGATTGGAAAAACGCAATTCTTCGGATTTGTGGCAGCCTTCTGGACGGAAGACAAGTGGAAAATGTTGGAACTTTGGAGACAGTGGTAAAGTTTCGGTGCTTTGACGTATAGTTTCTATACGTGATAACAAATCACTTCGACGCTATTGTTTTAGAAATTCAAATGTGCGGTTTTGTTTGGGTGAATATTTATGGCGGGTGTCTGAGAGGATGTGCTGTGAATAAAGGCCGTGTAGGCACGCAATAGGTCCAGTTTCTGAAACAAAACTGATCGCAGAAATATTATGAAACAAATGCGATTAGTTACTATGGCTGGTTGAATGAATTTTTACTTAGGTCATCCTCACACCCCAGCTGCCTCTGCAGGAGACGCCTCGGGCATCGAGAGAAACAGAGCGACCGCGCGACCGCGCACCACAGGCACTGGCTTACAGACGGCGAACAATAGGCAGCTCGCTGTACCGGTGACCTGCCGATTATAAATTATTCGAAAGAGTTACCGACGCCCTGGAATGCAAAGAACAACTGAAGGAACACAGCTGGGTTTTAGTCAGTATAAGTCTGACACTTACTCTCGCTACATTCAGAGTGAGAGAAATATACCTACATAATAAATATAATATTAATTTACTATGCAAACCGCTTCATAATAGTTTGTAACTTCAAATTTTTATTTCGTAATAAAATTAAATGTAAAATAGGTATACCACAATGTTCAAGGCTCAAAATTGAGTACCTAACAAAAGTATTAAAATACGACAGTATATTATAATATAGACTTTTTTTAGTCTCCTGTGTTTGTTTTTAATCAACTTTTCAAACACAACCTTCAAACGAAGGCCAACAAAATGTTTGTAGGAACGAATAGTTCAAATTAAAATGTGTAGTAGGAGTTACTAACGCTTCAGTGGCCCTCTAGTGTTGTCAGCGGGAAGCACGTAGGCTAATAGCATCGTGCCCCCACGTCGCGCGTCGCTTGCATCGACAGCATCGGCTATTTTGTTCAGTTGTTCCAGGATCCAGTGATTTACAGTGCGCACATTTCGTTCGTGAGGCTATCGGGGTCAATGGCAAAAGATTCTGGGAGCTTGATCGACGGTTTTCGTTTTGTTTGCGGACTTTGGATAGGTAGAGGGTTCGACGCAAGTAGGGGTGAAGTGTTTATTTTCAGTTTTTTTTTTCGTGTGTAGATTATTATTTTGTTCTTTATGTTAGTCATTGCACGTTTTTAGTTTGATTCCGTAGTGCAAAAAGTATGTAAATGTGTGCGTAAAGTTAGAGTTTTTTTTTCTAAAACAATATGGTATGGTGTTTCACATAAACAGTACAATCTCATGGCGAATAAGCTCTATTAAATTATACAATCTAGGTGTGATATGTAAGGTTATGATTTTCCAAACGTTCCATTTCACGTAACTACAGCACCGCTTTCAAGCACAGAAAAACATGTTTTTCTTGAACTTTGTTATTGAACGATATTCTCAAAATATTTTCCGTTCGCTGCAGACCGTGAGCAAAGCGGAATATTATCAAAACTTGTTTATAACGCTCGCTTTAATACACGAACGTCACCCAAAGTTTGTCCGTTCACACAGTGACTTAACACGCAAAATTATGCTCAATAATCCTCTATCAAAGTCACATAGTTACTATGTAAGTGGTATAGTATAATGTTAAGTTCATAAAGGCGATAGTGCCGTACGTGGTTCGGAGAAGTTTGGTGAGACGTGACTATACGAGTATTATAATACGTCCCATATACGTTATGTCTGCGTGCTCTGGAAAGTATTATATTTGTTTTGTTTAAAACTTTTGTTATAATACCGAGTCTTCATATTCGTATATTTTCGATCTATAAAA
Source organism: Mythimna impura (assembly GCA_905147345.3). NCBI lineage: Eukaryota > Metazoa > Arthropoda > Insecta > Lepidoptera > Noctuidae > Mythimna > Mythimna impura. Next base: position 11,770,853 of record LR990356.1, on the reverse strand, counting down.
TTTTCCCTCATACTGCCTTGAGATTTTCCGGAAGCGTTTTCTCCCGGTTATAAAAATACGCTGCCCTAAAGAAATTTCTCTCCTGTTTTGATCTTAAATTAAGAATTGATGATAATAGAACGAATAATATCAATAAGGACCCCAAAATGAATTGGGATAAGCGTGGAAACATGATGAGGAAGCTTTCCACGATAAACGAATACTCTATAATACCGGTTACCTAACACAAATACTAATATCTATATGCAAAAGTAATCCTAAAATATGATAACAAGAAGACCCTTGCATATATCATAAAGGATATTACATGCCAAGAGTATTCAGGGCCTATAATACTACTTGTCTCAATTTACGAGATATTCTGGGAGTTGGCGAATAAGTAAATAAGCATCCCTTTCGTATAAACGTTCTCTTTACTGTAGTCAGGCTTTGCTCAGTTTATTGGAAACGAATTTTGTGTATATTTACTTTATCAAAATTCCTCTACAACATGTTACATAATAAATGCACATCCTAAAAATTGTATGTTCATAAATCGTGCCAGGCCCTGGTGTAGGCCATGGTCTGGAGCAAGAAGGAATGGAAGGCGATCGCCTTCTTCTGCGAAGCCATAATGCTGGCGAAGGGAGTGGCCGCACGCTTGAGGGAACGGATTTCCTCACGCGCCAGTCGCCGGGATCCCGACCCCGATTTTCAGCTAACATAGGCGTGGGCTTGAGGACAACGAGCAATGGGTAGATCGCCGTCCGACCAGCCGGTAACCACGCGCGCCTTAAAGATATGTCAACAAAACCGTAAGGGCCCAGCAGAGCCGAAGCCGGCTGGGGCCATGGGTAGTCCGAAATGGAACTCCGGGGTCCTAAAAAGCAAGGTGCAAGGCAAAGAAGGAACAGAGGTGTGGTTTTAGCCAGTAAAAACCTGACACGCCCTCTCGCTCCGCTCTAGGGTGAGAGAAGTCATTGGATGATTCCCCCTCTTAAAAAAAGCTCGCTTCATCTAGAGCTGGAGAAATCATAATCAAACATAAAAAAATACTAATTCTTCTGTTTTATTTTCAACCTAACCCAACATTTACTACCTATTTAAAATTATCAGTAGTAAGTTCGTTAAGAGGAGAGTTTTTATTCATTTTAATAATAACTAGCTTTTGCCCGCGGCTTCGCTCCCGTCAACTGACTACTATATCCAACTCTACCCAACTCTACCCTACACTACCCTACTCTACCCTACTCTACCCTACTCTACCCTACTCTACCCTACTCTACCCTACTCTACCCTACTCTACCCTACTCTACCCTACTCTACCCTACTCTACCCTACTCTACCCTACTCTACCCTACTCTACCCTACTCTACCCTACTCTACCCTACTCTACCCTACTCTACCCTACTCTACCCTACTCTACCCTACTCTACCCTACTCTACCCTACTCTACCCTACTCTACCCTACTCTACCCTACTCTACCCTACTCTACCCTACTCTACCCTACTCTACCCTACTCTACCCTACTCTACCCTACTCTACCCTACTCTACCCTACTCTACCCTACTCTACCCTACTCTACCCTACTCTACCCTACTCTACCCTACTCTACCCTACTCTACCCTACTCTACCCTACTCTACCCTACTCTACCCTACTCTACCCTACTCTACCCTACTCTAAAAAAAAAAAAAAAAAAAAAAGTAAAGTAAAGTATCCTATGTCCGTCTCCTGGTTCTAAGCTACCTCCCTGCCAATTTTCAGCTAAATCGGTTCAGCCGTTCTTGAGTTATAAGTGAAGTAACTAACACGACTTTCTTTTATATATATAGATAGCATCAAATTCTAATTGAAACCAGTTTCGCTAACAGGTACAAGCTTAACATCGTGTTACTAATATAATTAATTTATATAATAATAATTTAACATTAGTGGTAGTTTATCAAAAGTTAAATTGTTTTAGATTTATTGAACAAGTCGAGTTTTGTTAACACGTAAACTACACGTAAATGTGTGTTTTCGGAGAATTTAGATTTACTAATGCGTAGCTTGTTTTACAGATTAATATTATCTGGAGCTTAATAAAACGTAACGCTTTTCATCTTTTGATGTTTGAGTTGATTTTAAGGGTTTCGTACCTCAAAAGGAAAAAACGGAACCCTTATAGGATCACTTTGTTGTCCGTCTGTCTGTCTGTCTGCCTGTCAAGACCCTTTATCTTGGAAACACGTGAAAGTATCAAGTTGAAATTAAAACCATATACTCAAGTCTGTGGACCCTTGAAGCTGTGAAAAAATCAAACTTCTGAGTTAACGAAAAAAAAAGATACGGCCGTTTATGCCGCGAAAAACGTGTATTTCGACACTCTCAAGGGAATAAAAATTCAAAAAGGACAGTCATCGGACGACTGGACGGCGAGCTACTCAGTGCTCGCCGTCTGCAAGCCCACTCCTACGGTGGCTGTAAATCGGGGTCGGGTTCCTGGCGGCTGGGGGTGAGGGTTGTTCCCTCGCGCATCGGTCGTCTCCAAGACACGATGTGATATTACAGAAAATACAAAACACAAAGAATCCAATAAATACCTAATTTTGGAAAAAGAATAACGTACCTTTAATATAAAGTTTATTTAAACTTATAATTCCAAGTCAATTCAAAGATATAATACTTCAAAGCAACCCGTTTTAAAAAACGGCAATTTCATACTTTAACCCCTATTATAAGTTCAAGCGTGAAGTCTACCTAAAATGACCAACTACTAGCTTAGATTTGTAACAACGTAACTCTAGATATTAAGTGTTGTATCTGCACTATTATAAATGTAAAATCTTTCTGTTTTAATATTGTTTATACAATTTTATTATGCATGCTGTGTCTATCGTAATATATTGTACAAGCACAAGTACATTTTGAATGCAATCTGTAACAACTTTAGATAGGCCAATAAATAAATAAATAAATAATTATATGCATTATTACACGTTGTTAAATAAATTATTCTCTATACTGAAATTACAAACCTACTATATATATCTATCTAAAATAATTATTAGGGTTCCGTACCTTTAGGGTGAAATTGGAACCCTACTACTCAGCTTCCACTATTCATCCCGTCCTCCGTCTTTCTAACACAGAACAAATCTTAGAAATTAACTGAAGGACTAACGGAAGACATTTGAAAAATTTCACAGAATATTTATTATAATGGCCGGTTAAACTACAAATAAAAAAATACGTACCTACCTCATGTACACAGCTACATTTTTATTATGGCCCTATAAGCGTTACATTTGATTTCGCTTCGTACACACGGTAATAAATAAAAACGATGTATATTTATATATATATACAGTTATTAATAAGTGTTATTACTCAGTTAGTGCTAACACAGTAAAACAACAAATAATAAAAACCCAACCAATGAGGATCAGTCATGATTTTTGTGGAGTATGCAAACTTATAGCGTCAAAAAAATCAGTAAATACTGTGAAGAAATTATTTAAATCGGACCAAAAATGACGAAGATACAGCAATTTTAGTGTATTAGTTCCAGAAACGCGCCCGAGAATGAAGCGACTCGCTGTGACATCATCTGTCATGATCGGTCCCCACCAGCGAATGAATACGATCAATCCGTTTGTTGCACGGATCATGACAGATGACGTCATCGTAAACAGTCCAGCGAGAGCGCGCGTTTCCTAGTAGCCGATCGGAAAACTTTAATAAATCCACCATTTCTTGACGGATTTTAATAATTTAAAAAATTTAATGCTCAGTAAATTATTACACATACGATGTACTTAGTAAAAATTGGATTTGCTATTATGCGATTGATCCTCATTGCAAATTAAAGTTTCACAATTTCATATATCACACTAGACTTAACGTGGACTCTTAAAAGGAAGAAGTAAGGTCTTGCAGTGGTACAAAACCCTTCATATGCGAGTCTCACTCGCACTTGACCATTTTTTTTGTAAGGGAATTTTTAATTAAAATTTGCCAAGACGCGTTCATTAATTTGTTTAAAACAATCTAATTTTCGTGGTTTTACACGGAGCGTGCTTGTTAATTACAAAGAAGATTGTTAAATGTTTTTGAGATGTTAGGTATTTAATTTTGGCACACTTTTTATTTAATCAACTTTAATCACAAATTAAGTAATTTGTAGAAAAACTGGCACGAATATTTTAAAAGAATCGTTTCGTAACTGAATATTCCCTTTGTTTTCCACATTTCGTGTGATTAACCTTAAATCTTTACTAATAATATAAAGACTGAAGATTTGTAATATACGTATGTATTTTTATTTTGAACATAGATAGAACAAAAAAAAAAGAACTTAACTAATTAAAATTACATGATATATACACAATAACTCCTACCTAAAATAAGGCATAAAAAAAAACATCCGCATCGCTGTCGACTGCAATGTGTGCCAGGCTTTTGCCCCTGTGCCCAAAAGACTGGCAGCATTGCCACATTGTATGGCAATGCTTAATCTCTGACCGAGGTAAAAGCCAGCCCTTAGGTCACGCGAAGTGTCAACTAAGCGTTTGGATAATTATTTAAAAAGCGCATGAGTACTCGGACCCCACGGCCCAAGAGTCATGATGATGTATGTATTTTTGTTTGTAATTAATAAACTCAAAAACTATTGGACCGATTATTTATTTATTTTTTCACCAGTAGAATGCTACTTTATCACTGAACTACATAGGTTATTTACTCGTACTTTCTACTTTCATAAATATGGTGTCGACGATAATAATGAATATGACGAAAAATACAATATACCGTATTTATAACTCTCAGTCTGCTTGCATCATAAATCACTAAATGTATTTACTTATAAGGTATTTAAAACCATCATTATGTCTTTGAAAAACGTTTGAAGATGACAGAGACATACATTTACTATATTAAATATATTTATATAGAACTGAATTTAATTAGGCAGTGATTTAATACTTAAACCATAACTCGAGATTAACATAAAAAAAAAACAAAATCTAATTGGTACTTTTCCTCCCCAGTACCTCCAAACATAGTGGACGAAGGCACAAGCGGGGATCTGATCTCCCGCGAAGGTCAAGACGTCAGCCTGTCCTGCAGAGCGGAAGGTAGACCCCTTCCGAGGATCCTCTGGCGAAGAGAGGATGGAGCCAACATACAGTTGAGGAACGAAGCTGGGGAGCTTCGGAAAGGTAAGATTCTTTGCTTTTTGATTTTTGTGATTCTTACTTTAGGATCCGGTTTGCAGGTCTGATTACTATCGAAGTCTTTCTCTGCCTTGCCCAAAGCCTGGTGGCAGGACGAGTTCGGCTACAAGGTATCGGAATTGGAATTTTTTAAATCAAAATATCATTTTCAACACACTTATTCCCCACCCACTGTAAAATGTATTTCGCACTAGTTCAGAAAAGTGCTATTTTCAGCCTACAATATATTATTATATATTTATTGTAGCAAGCTGGTTGCCCAGCTTCCACTAGTTACGTGGCAGCCCGTGGGGGCTCGCGAATTTTTTGAAACATTTAGATAACAAAATGCGTAAAAAAATCTGCATACCATTTCCCACAATAAATTAATAAATGTTGTGTTTACATAGTTTTACTTATTATTTTTGAGAAGATGCGTTGAACTACGTCAAATGATACACGTCGACAATTGTCATTGCGTTCTCTTACCTCCAAATGGGCTGTGTGTATTCTGTCTCGGTTGCAATTTTGCATATAAACTTAGCAAATTTGCATCAACATACGTACTTACTTATTGCTTCATCCTTAAGCATCCTAATCTGGAAAATAATAAATCAATAGTCATCTTGCCACGGTGGCGAGATTGTTAGAAAGAATTACCGTGGTTTTGGAACGCAAAATACTAGTGAAAGAACACAGAGGGTTTAGTTATTAAACGTCTGACATTTCCTCTCGCTTCACCTAGAGTGGGAGGAGTTATTTGAAAAATTAGACTCACATCAATTGAAGCAATGAATACGGTTCTAGAAATTCTTAGAAGAAAATAATATTAATATCTTATTTACCTAACTTTATGTTTTTTCTAGTCAACAGCTATGCGAAAGAATTTTATGACGCCATATTTTACTTAGAAGTATTTGTCTTTAGTATATGTATAGTTTTAATTAGTTAAGTGTTTTTATTTTTCTTGTGTTAACTAAAGATTTAAACTTTATTTTCATAGCTTTATTAGAAAAATAATTGGCTTTGATAAATATCAAAGAAGTATCTAAAAGATACTTTTTTTTTAGGTTGGAAAATCATCCAAATCCCACTCTTGGGCGGAAAGGGAGATAGTGTCAGACTTTTACTGACTAAAAACTTTCGTCGTTTGCCTTCGTCCCAGGGCCCCGGGTTTCGCTTTCACACTACCCATGGCCCCAGTAGGCTTCGACCCTGCTGGGCCCCTACGGTTGCTGACATTTCCTTTAGGCGCGCGTGGAACACTACGCGCCGTCGACGACTTGGGCTCGATCCGGACGGTTACCGGACGATCGGACGGCGAGCTACCCATTGTTCGCCGTCCGCAAACCCGCGCCTGTGGTATATATAATATACTTGTTGTATGTTCTATTTCTATCCGTGACATTTAAATAAGTTTATTGTCTAATTTTAGAAGATAAGGAAAAAAACAAGATGTTAGGATAAGGGTAAACAGGAAGTTATATTAAATGGAAGGACAAATTGAGTAATGTATTTACCAATATTTTTAGCTTAAAATCTTTTCTATAAAAAAGCAGTCTCTTGTTTTAAGACACTGCCTTCCAAAATTAAAGTTATATTGTCGACGGTTGTTTATTGTTTTTGTGATTTTTTCATACTTTAAATTTCTTTTCGTTTCGATCAGCTAAAAATAAACAGTGAGCAACTTCTCTGGTAAGATTCCTATAGAAATGATAAAATACCCATTTAACCATAATATCTCAATCTAGACTCTGCTTTTGTATTGGCATTAACTTAACAATATAATCAATCACTATATATACAAATGTGGTGTTCACTATAATCACTATTTAGGGATTTGGGTTTATAAATGAAACAACCAAATTATCAGTAGGCAGGCGCAACTTCAGAATGACGTCTACTCGTCCTCGGGAACGGATCGAGTGTGCCCACGACGCCACACCTCAGTCGGTCTATTTTCTTTTTTTTTAGTGAAAGGAGTGGATAGTTCTCATAGACGCCAAAACTACCCCACGAGTAAGGCAGTCTGGGCAGTGCCTCCTCCGACCTTTGCCTGTATCCTCTGACATTATTAGAGCCCTTGGAATACTCTGTTATTATTTGATTTCTACTCGGAAAGGAGAGAATTTATTTCGCACAATAGAGTTATGAGCAATGTTTGTTATTTACGCTATGATTTTATTTTTATTTGTTACTTGTACATTCGTAATGTATTTATTTATTACTAGCTTTTGCCCGCGGCTTCACCCGTGTACTTAAAATATGGCCTATGTCACTCAGGAATAAAGCAGCTTTCTATCGGTGAAAAAATTTTATCAATCGGACCAGTACTTTCAGAGATTACCTCATACAAACAAAAAAAAAAAACAACAAACTTTACCTTTGTATAATATTAGTGTAGATTATACTTGATTATTTCTAAATTACTTCAACTACTATAATACATTTCCTATACTATATACAATCAGTTGAATAGAGGGAATACGTTGGTGTATCTTCGAAAATTAAATTCTAATGCAAATGAAATATAAGTAATGGGACTACCACGGAGTTATACAAAAACAAAAAGTTTTGGCTAATTAATTGGTGTCAATAATAAACAAACACGCGTAAACAGAATTTCGTATGATTTGCTGTCATCTATTGAAGGAATCCATGGTTTATATCCGAAGTTCTGCATCAGTTCTTCACTAAATTCAAATATTTAAATATTTTTCCAATCAAAAACTAATCGGTCAAAAATTTGTTAACATTTTGAAAGAAATTGCTAAACTAGACGCACGCTAGGGAGCGGCCCTCACGCCCCAGCCGCCGGGATTCCGATCCCGATTTCCGACCACCATAGGCGCGGGCTTACGGACGGCAAGCAATGGGTAGCTCGCCGTCCGACTGTCCGGTAACCGTTCGGATCGAGCCCAAGTCGTCAACGGCGCATAATGTTCCACGCGCGCCTCAATGAGATGTCAGCAAACCGTAGGGGCTCACCAGGGTTGAAGCCTACTGGGGCCAAGGGTCTGCTTCTGAAAGGAAGACTCGGCCTTGGTATGAAAGGCAACGAAGGAACAGGAGTGGGTTTTTAGACAGTAAAAGTCTGACACACCCTTTCGCTCCACCGGAAAAAAAAACTAGGTGCAAAAAAAAAAAATCAGTTGGATTGACAACTATAATTTTTCACCAACTTCAAAATTCTCTTTTTGAAGTTGGTGAAAAATTATATCCTGGATGTTAAAATTAGACACAGTTTACAGCATCGTATTACAAATGCTGGTAGGCAAGAATCGATTAAAAAATCAGGAAATATTGGTGAAATAACACTGAAAATTACAGATACATTTATAATTGACCTTGTAAATAAATTGATACGAGAAGAACGATTGCATTACTACTTACCATCAGGTGGGATCGCAGTCAAACACTAGTTTATATCAATAAAAGAAGAAAAATGAATAAATACTTGCTTATTGAGGCCCCCGAAGGAAAGATTTCGTCCCGTCTGGTTATAACACTTACCAGGTTACCACTGAAGAGTGGCTTGAGACACTGATTTTTACTGGAGACTACAGAGATGAAGTGGATATTGACCGTGAACGCAAGGCGTTTTGGCACAGTCTAGTTCGAATGGCATTCTAAAACTTTTCAGAGATAATTATGACGTACCGTGGTTGTCTCATGCTATCGCGGTGATGGTCAAAAGACCCTATTTTTTTCAAAGGTGATTGTTACTAACATAGTTTAAAGAGTTTTGTTGCAAACAATTTTTAGGCCTAGTACTGCTGTTGAATTTGAATTGATGCTTTAAGAAAGGCTTATACAGAAATCAGTGCATCAAATTCAATCAGTATTATCTCTCCTTCAATCCCTGAAAACAAAACAGTCCAGCCGCTTTCCAGCGCGCAAAATGACAAAGAACCCAACACATTGCACTTTACACTGCAATAAATAATAACGTGTCCTCCACTTAATTCCTTTTACTCCACGGGCTATATTGCCTCCTTTTTGCAGTTCATTTTATCCGGGTTAGTTTCCATCTAACGATGAGTCCTTTGTGCAGGGAAGAGGATTAAAGATGACTGATTGCAGCTAAACGTCATCTAAAATTTTATCTTTTACTGTTAGTAGAATTTATTACGATCCTTGGACGCCTGTGTCTAATTACGGCTGTGGTAAAAAGGGGTGCTTTTTTTATGAGAACGTAATTTTTGTGGTAAGCTGATTTAGATCTTAACGCAATAATCATAGATCTTCAAGTGCGTTGTAACGACTGTTAGAGTTTGTACAAGTATAAGCCAAGATATACAGAATGCAAAAATAGAATGAAAATAAGTTTATTAAACATAGGAACCAAACCTCAACGTGCTTTCAGAGACAAAGAGGTCAGCCATCTACAAACTGGACGATGTAAGCATACTTTTAGGGTTCCGTAGTTTTCTTTAAGGTTGGAAATCATCCAAATGACTTCTCGCGCTCTGGGTGGAGCGAGAGGGCGTGTCAGACTTTTACTGACTAAAACCACACCTGTATCCTTCAATTTTGACTGGTCTAGTAGTTAGTGACCCTGACTGCTATATGTATTTAGAAATATATAAGTATCAGTTGTCTAGTACTCATAACACAAGCTCTGCTTAGCTTGGGACTAGACGGCGTTGTTGTGATAGTTGAGAATTATTATTATAAAAAAAAATAATAAAAAAAATTACCCTTTGCGTTCTAGGAGGGTTTCTCTTTCAAAAATTCTCCGCGGTCCTAGCTAGCGGGCATCGGCCCTGCTGGGCCCCTATGGTTTGCTGACATCTCTTTGAGGAGTGCGAGGATTACAGGAGGACATTACGCGCTGTTGACGACTGGGCTTGGTCCGGTTAATCACCGAACAGTCGGACGGCGAGCTACCCAGTTCTCGACGTCCGCAAGCCCGCGTAAACCGTGGCTGGTAGTCGGGGTCGGAATTACGGCGGCTAGGGCGTGAGGACCTTCGTTCCCTCACGCGTGCAGCCTCCTCCTTCGCTAGCATTACTGCTTCGCAGAAGGAGGCGACCGCCTGCCATTCCTCCTCGCTCCGGACCATAGCTTGAACCAGGACCCGACGCGAAAGGTCGCAGCCGCCAATTGCCTCCACGAGGACACGGCGGTGCTCCGCCCAAGCGGGGCACACCTCCACCGTATGCTCCACCGTATCCTCTGGGTGGTCCACACAATGATGACACCCGGGCGTTGCTTCCGCCTGAATCCAATGCAGGAACCTCCCGAACTTGCCATGTCCGGTAAGGACCTGCGTCATGCGGAAGGTGAGAACGCCGTGTTGCCGCTCCAGCCACTCCTCAAAGAGGGGACTTACCGCCATAATTGTAGCGTGCCCAATGTAAGCATACTTTGACCCTCATTTATTGATTTAAGGAGCTGTTATTTGGCTGTGTGTTTCTCATGGGTTTTTGGGATACGGGTTTTCGTTTGCAGGAATTGGTTTTCTCTTCCATAATTAAAAAGTGTTTATTAAAACATGTTAATAGCAACCGTTTTATTAGATTATTAGAGGTATGAATAGTAATTTTTTTTAGAATGATTTTAATATAAACATTATTTTTTAAATATTGGAACAGAAAACCTATTCATGAAAAAAATGCAAACTGTCGGTTTACGATGTTCTTGTTAAAAAGGATTGGTATTTTAAAAAAAAAATATACAAAATGGCATTTGTTTGGAGTAAAAATGCAATCAAACTTTTTTATGTAGTCTTTATCTAATGGAACCGTACGTAAACTGCAACACTTTGAAAAAAAGTAACACGATTGAGGCAATTAAGATTCTTCCTTCGAAAAGTTAGTTTAAGTTAAAATGGTTTCTTTTTTTAGTCAAGAGTCTTAAGTTGCCTTGACGAGATGGAAAGGGAACTAAAAATACGAATTAAACCATTTTTTAAACTTTGAAGGTGGGAAATAATGAAATGACTTTTTCAATACACTAACTCGAAAGCCCGCTCATATTTCTACCGGTTTTAGGCACGAAATTTACTGTTTGTCGCACTCGTGCAGAAAAGTGCGAGCACCCCCACCAAATTTTATTACATTTATCGTATCAGGCTGGGCACGAGTCATGCGTCAACCCCTTTTTAGTTATATTTTCGAAAGTGTATTGAAAAACATCGTTTAATACACATGGAAATTTGTCATTACGACCGAGTTGGAATTGTTTTGGAGCCGTATGCAAATTTTCTCCACTTGTGTCAAAATGTACTATTTCCACTCTAAGAGGTCGTGTCAGAATTTTAGTAACTAAAACCCACGTACGTCCTTCAGCTGCTTTTTGCGTTTCAGGGCCAAGGAAACTCTTTCAAACGTTCCCTTCCCTGTTAGAATAGGACCTAAATCAACAATTTAGACGTAGGTCTCTAACAATTAGGTCGCTTTCAAAGAATTTTGCACAGAAAGCGCGTTGCGGTATAGAGATGGCCTGTTTTGATTTCTCTATTTTGTATCTACACAGCATACCTAACAAAACAAAAGAACTCCATAGCACCGAACCGCACCACGCTCGGGTTTTGAAATTCTAAAATCCTTCTAAATTCGAAAGCCAAACGCTGTCAGGAAACTCCATTTAAGATCATATTTGTACTGAGATTACGTCGAAAGTTTCATATTAATTACAGTATTAAGAATATAAAGTCAAACAGCTTAGAATAGGCCATTATATCTACTCCTTAAGCATAAGTACTGACATTATCATAAATCACATCCCATTGGGACTGGGTTGGTGCGAATTTGTAACCCTTGTCGTGAAACCGCACCGGCTATCTTTGATTAAATGGAAATTATGCCTGTCAGGACACATGTTTTAGCACCTGTGATTTGTAGAAATAGATAACTATATCAAAGGAACGTTGATCTAGATGTAATGGATTAAGGGTGCTTTTCCACCAGAGATGTGCTATACTACGTTGCTATGGATGCGTTTGATATCTACCAATCATACTGGTGCACATAGCTTAGCACTGGTGGAAACGGATTCAACTAAGATACGTTTTTTATATGGAAGGATGCGTGCTATACCTACTGCTATGGATGCGTGCTATGGATGACTGCTATGGATACGTGCTATGGATGTGTGCTATGGATGCGTGCTATGAATGGTCGCGAGTGGTGTAGCTATGTGCCGCTTCCTTACTATAGATACATTGCTTAGTTCGAGCTGAGCATCTTCCTCGCGCATCTACATCTTACTCGTACCGTTACATAGCTTAGTATCAGTGGAAACGGTCACATAGTTTCACAGCATAGCTATTATATCCTTGCAGCATAGCTGCTTAGCACATCGCTGGTGGAAAAGCAACCTAATAATTAGGTCTAACTTCAAAGTTGTTCTCGTAAATGAGGCTATTAACCGGAACTAAAGCATGCTGTTTTCTACTTCCATCCCGTGTTAGGCCCGGAGGCCCGCACCTCAATATTGATAAATAATATTTACTCTGCTAGTTTTTTTACACTAGGTACCAATTTTTTTAAAAACCTATTTAAAAAAAAAAAAATTGGTAGTGTAAAAAAATACGACCGCAGAAAATTACGAAAAAGTTCGAAACAAATCACTTTAAGCATGATTTTTCGACACTGTCAACTTTTTTCTTTTCTACATTTTAGTAAATACCTAATACTTTTGCAATCGTCTCTTTAAATATTTTATTTGATAAAGAAATAAAAAACACCCTCTTTCAAGTGCAGTCCATGTATACCAGACGAGTCGGTGTTTCCTAGCTGACTACACTGAGAAGAAACACCAAAACAGTCTCAGAGGATAAAGTCTCTTCTAAAGTCCATACAGCAAACATGTAATGATCAAATCATATGAGAACCATGCAGATTAGTGTCTGAAGTGTCTGTGTGTGTCTTTTGAAGAATGAATCACACAGATTTAAGTGGACCTATTCATTTAGTGTAAGCATTTGCCAGTGCACGTGTAATCAACTCAGGACTTAGTAATCCTGAGTTGGAACTTAATGACTTGGTGAACAATACCAAAGACAGAATATTGGATAGGACGTATCAAGTACCTACTGGGAAAAGTATTGGAAAAATGATAAGCGGTTTATGTGTGTATTATGTGAAACAGGCTCTCCTATACAAAATAATTGACAATGCGACTCCATAGGTTCTGTCTTGGGTCAAGTTTAGGGAGCTGTAATTGCAAGAATAATCCTTACTACCCGGTTCTAAGTTCGAGATAACCCTTAGATTTATCCTGGCGAATCCATAGGGATTTATCCTTGCAAAAAGGGTGAATGTGATTGATATCCTTATTTGTGGTGGCGAGTTACGTTTGAGATGATACAGCCTCAGATTTTTTAAATTATTAGCTCCAGCCAATTATAAATCTATATTTACACTTTTATAAGTAATAATAATAATAAAAGTTCATTTAATTGTTTGTTTGAACGCGCTCGTTTACCTCAAGAACCACTGGCTCGAATTGAAAAAATGTTTTAGGGTTAGATAGATCTTATTTATTCAGTAAAGCCATAGGAACATATCATTACGCTACAATTTACAGGAACGGAGCAATAACCAAAGAGGCGGGTGAAACCACGGAGGACAGATAATAAAAAAATGCCTTTTTCACGTCAGTGCCTTCATGGATCCCATAAAGAATATAAAGTTAGCAAAAAAATATTATATATATAGGAGGAAAAATATTTTTAAATGAAATACATTTAAAAACATTTTTCCATCTTGTCGTAAGAGGATCAACGTTTTTCTTCAAGTTAGAAATGTTATTTCATTCACGTTCCCATTACAGGCTTCGTTTACATTATTATATTAATATTTTATAAGATATATTATTATATTTTTATTTATTGAAACTTTTATAGTAACAGAATGTATTATGTGCCCGCTTCTTCACAATTTTTCTTTTGTTCTCGTAATTATATTAGCTAGTACCGAACAGGTCGACGTCTTAAAAGTGCCCTCCCCGATTCGTCTATCGTCAACGTGGGCATGGTTTAAAAGCTCGTTGTTTTATCCAATACTAGATTGTGCGCATATACGCATGTTCGATAAAGAGGCAACGCGAAAAAAAAAGAGATAACGCCTGAAGGCGCTGTTGGCATTCAATAATTCCGTCACTCACTCGAATATTTCACAAAACTTGTTCCAGGAACGTGTTTTATAAAAGTTTTTGTTTTATTTTTTCTAAATATGCTGTTATCAGGTGTTACTAAAAATCCCAGATGAAAAAACCTTGCCAATTGTCTGACCAAAAATCCAACTGACAATACTTTGTCAAAAGTAAAGTCACACTGAGTTACTTACATAAATAGGTAAACGAACACACAAAAAACATGACACTATTTATGAAATAACTCTACAAACATTTAACTTCTCTCTCAAAGAAGTTACCAACATATTTCAGTTCTCATAGTAACGAGTGGGCGGAAGTATAACTTCCTAAAGTGACCGATTTAAAGTTTTCGCGGACCAACTTTTCATTTTATTATAAAATGTTTGTCTTCTCCATATTATGTTATTATATCTATTGAAAGTTCCTCCACTTCTCTTTGTTTTACAAAAGGAATGCAAAAAGTTATTTTTGCATAATGCTTTTTACAATTACTTTATATCTTTATTATATATATAATTCTTCCGTACGTGCGTTTGTCACCTATCTATTCTTAAACAGCTTGACATTTTTTTTGGGTATATTTGAGTGGATCCCGAGATGGTTTGAAAATAAAATTTTACCCGGTAGATGACGTCGTGATCGCGCTATTACCTGGCGCTTCCTAAACGACTGAACCGATTTGGATGAAATTTTGTGTGTATATTAGACTAGGACCCTGAATGTTGTAAAAAAAGAATTGAATCCTGTACATGGCGTTGCAATTGGGTTATCAATTTTTTTATTCTGATGAATAGCTACATAGCTTGTGGACAGAACAACGTCTACCGGGCCTGCTAGTTCTAATATATGCTGATCCAGAAAACGTTGTTTTGCCATATAAATTATTAAATTTCTGGCGAAAACCACCCTTGTCACCTAGGAGCTTAAAAAATAGCCTACAACCTACTCTCAGACCTGCCAAATATACACTAAAAATAATCATAAAAGTTATTCAAGCCGTTTCAGAAGAGCTCGATAACACTGTGACACGAGTTTTTTATACCTACTAGTGGTCCGACAGACTTTGTCCTGTCTGAAAGCAGGCTTTTCGTCTGAAAAAAAGTGAGAACCCGATTTTAGTGCCACCTACCGGATTTAATTGTACTCAAATATACACACAATTTCATCCAAATCAGTCCACTCGTTTAAGCTGTTGATCCCCGCACGAACGCCCGCGTTCGTGCGCCATTGTCTTACTATTGTGTCTCTAATTACACTACTCAACCAGTTAAGAAGTAATAATGCGATCATGACGCCATCTACTGGATCTAATTTTATTTTCAAACCATTCAGGGACCGACTCAAATATAGGTATCCACGAAATTTCATTTAAATCGGTCAAGCCGTTTAAGAGGAAAGGTAACAAACACACGTACATAAAAATTAAATATACGAAAATATTAGATTTTAGTTAATAAGGCAAAAAATATTGCGTAGAAAAAACATTTGCAGCAGATTTATGCGTATCTTTTACCACTTTCAAGGCCTTATAATTCGGAGGAAAGAATTCATAATAATTTATTTCTCAGCATCAGGTCACAACACGGTCGTGATATCAGTGAAAATGAATTCGATACACTGTTCAAAATATTGCATATCAAATAAGCTTCAAACTGGAATTAATGCATATATTTTATAATCTTCCTCCTCAAAGAACCGAAAATAATAAAATTGAGTCACAGAATAACACAGTAGGTCAACTTCATACAAAAAATAAAAACATGCGTACGTACGTACGACGGTCTCCAACAAATGACATGTAGGTAGAAAGAATCCTGTAACCATGAATTCAGAACGAAATTCTACACAGAATTATTTTTTAGGATTTTTTACCTCAATATGCAAAAACCATATAGGATCACTTTGTTGCCCGTCAGTCCATTTGTCAAGGGCACCAAGTTTAAATTAATATTCTATACTGTGATATGGGAGACGCAAATGAAAAGCTTCTGGTTCAATTCTATTGTATGAAGCACTTTCTAATACATTTTATATATAAAATTACGTCTAGATTTTTTTGACATCCCCTTAACTCTATTGTTTTTTCATCAATCAATCCTAAACTTTATAAAACATAAACCTTAAAAGTATATCTTGCCAGTTTGCAAGTTAATAGTATTAATGTGATCTCCATGGTCGCCACAATACTCAACATCTATTTAAGCAATGAAAGATAAAGCTACGTTTATGGCGCATATTTTGACGGTCGCAAGGGAATCAAGCCACAGGTAATTTCTGAAAAAGAAACCCTTGGTCCTAGAACGCAAAAGGCAACTGAAAGACACAGTTATGGTTTTATTCAGTAAAAATCTACCTACCCTAAAAAAGGAGAAATCTTTAGATAATTTTTCACGTCAAAAAAAAGGAGTCCAAACTCAGAATCATGAAACAAAAAAAAAATTAATGCTCAAGTAAAGGAAAATATCTGAAAATTGTAAATACGCAGTTACAGTGAATAATTACTTTTTTGTGATTTAGAAAAATCATTGAGACTCAATTCGGGAATTGAATATTTAAAATAATATATTATTTACATAGGCAAGTTGGTACGGAGCCCTCAGCGCGCGAGTCCGACTTGCTCTTGATCGGTTTTTCTATAACTTTGTCTATTTTTATTGTAGTCCACATTTTTTCACCATTTTTACTTCAAACAGAGACAATCATATATATTCTATCTAACACAATAGATTTTTTTATAAATAAATTAATATTGAACTTTTTTTTCTCACTTAACATTTTAAATTCAGCCGAGTATCTATGGACTCGGTCGCATGCGCCATTATGAATGTAATTTTATAAAGTTCAAAGTAAAAGGAAATACTACAGCCGAAACAAGGGCCAACGAAAAATTTCAACGCTAGTAAATTTAAAATCATTCATGGTATTTAAGGCAGTCAGTAGAACATTTGAGTAACCATGTCTTGGCCAGGACTATTATGCATCTCGATTTGGATAAAATAATTGATTAGTTTCAACTACTAAGTTGTGCGTAGAAGTCCCATACACCCTGTAGCGACATCTATGGCGTCACAAAAGAACTAATCCTGCATCGCGCAATCAAAGTTCTCCGAACGATTGGAACATATACGACAGCCCGAAATCATCTAACGGGCAGTAGCCCACCAGACATAACACCCGTCTGGTCGGAGGATCCTACCTTTTCAACGGAGGTATGTGGAGCTTTACTATCTGTTCCACATACCTCTAAAATGGTGACCCCAACGTGATCTGAACACGCATCAAGAAGCATCAAGAACCATTGATCTCCGATCTCCGGAGGGGAGTGATGTAGCGACATCTATGACGTCAGAAAATAACTAATCCTGCATCGCGCAATCAAAGTTCTCCGCTCGATTGGAACATATACGACATCCCGAAATCATCTAACGGGCAGTAGCCCACGAGACAATACGTCTGGTCGGAGGATCCTCCATTTTCAACGGAGGTATGTGGGGCTTTACTCTCTGTTCCACATACCTCCAAATATATATATGCTTGTGTTTTGCTCGTTTTGTGGAACCAACCTTCTGTACTTCTCTATGTCCCGGTTTCGATTTGCGGCGTCAACGAAGCGCATCTCTTTGTGTTCGCCGCTATTACTTTAATTTCTCTTTGTCAGCGCAGTCGGTGTCTTATTTCCGAGTGTGTTTTGTTGGCCTCTCTATTATTGCCATTTATTTTTGTCAAATATAATGCAGTAGGATGTTTTTGTTTCTCTATAAAGAATTTTGGCTTATGAGTGTGGATATGAAAGCCAAAATCTGTTCTCTTGTGGTTTTTCATTATATTATAGTAATTTAAAAAAAAAATATTATGTTATTTTTTGATAATGATAGGTAATGAAAGATATTACAATGCATATCTTTTCATTTCAGATATTTTCTTAGTTATACGATTTTTTTTAAGAAAGGACGCCAAGAATGGGTGCAAAAGAAAGGTCAATGGGCATTTTGTTCGGAGATTTGACCCACGGCGTACACAAACGAAATAGGGCAAGGTATATAGATAAATGTATCTGCAACTCAGTGGTATGGGTCGCATTCTTGTGGGCAATGGGAGAATTAAAAAAAAAATTATTATTATTAAGGCATTTTTAAAGCATTTTTGTAATGAATTAACTCAAAACTACTGGACCGATTTCAAAAATACTTTTACCAGTCGAAAGCTAGTCATCCCTAAGTGGCATCGGATATTTTCCTATGGGGAAATTCCCACGGGAAAGAAAGTAGAATGTGCTAGTTTTATCAAAAGCTACTACTACTATTTAAGGGACATAAAAATAAAATCCAGTTCTACTTAAATAATATTTTTATTTAAGGGACATAAAAATAAAATCCAGTTCTACTTAAATAATATTTTTATTCAGCTTGATCAAATCTATTGTAATTTCATCTAAAAAGGCTGCAGGTGCATCTATTACATCTTGATGCCTGGCCCATGATAAAAAGTAAACTACGCTTACAACATGCGCACAGCTTCCAACAGTGCGGCGGCCGTGTATACACGAGCAGTAATACTGTTCAATGCCATTTCTTCCAATTCGTGTGGGATCTACTAAAATATAGGTATAATATTGTTTGCTACGGACGTGTCGCGACTGAATTCGGCCTCTTATTAGTATTTTGTTTTCGATAATTTCTTGCTGCCGGTATATTTCGATGTGGTATACTCCATTCAAACGCATGTGCTCGTGGCAATATGACCTCGCAATTCTCAAGTGGTACGATCCCAATGGTCGGTGTTTCTCGGTATTGTTTGTTTCTTATTTAACACCGACTTCCGAAATTAAAGTTATTTTGATCCTTTTAGTGCTTTTTTAGTGAAGTCGATTATTTTTTTTGTAAAAAGTTTTTTATTTCACACTTTTTAGTTGCTTACTTATAAACAGAGTGCCTATTTCTCATGACAATTCCATTTAACCCAAACACTGCTAGGTTACATTGTTTAATTATGAAGTTCCTGTATCTACCTTCTACCTTCCGGCTCCATCATCAGATCAATTCGATAGTATCTTATAGCCAAAGTGGATCTCATGACAATTCGAATAAATCCAAACACGGCTAGGTTACATTGATTAATTACGGAGTTTCAGTGCCTACCTTCCGGCTCCATCATCATCATTAGATGACTTCGATGATACCATTTTCAACGTAACTATTCAGTACCATTCATTTATTTGTATTGTCATAGTCGCACTATCTTCTTGTGATATCTATGTGAGTATGAAGTTCCGTAGACCATTTCTGGTCTTCTTCATCAGTTCCACTTCATCAAATGTTACTTTTTGACTGTAAATGCTTAAGTTCTCGATAAAAATATCAAAATCACTATATGGTTGCCTATAATATTTGAGGAGTTCCTTCGATTCCTCACGGATCCCATCATCAGAACTGGATTTTAAAAAAAGGGGACCAATCTAAAAGTATATCCTATAAGAGGAAAAAAAAATTGCAAATTGGTCCATAAACGACGAAGTTCTGAGGTAACAAACATAAAAAAAAAATACAACCGAATTGATAACCTCCTCCTTTTTTTGAAGTCGGTTAAAAAAAGTTTATTAGGTATGTTTTTAAATGTTAAACAACTTTTTTCTCCCATTAAATACTTTAAAAAATAATACATATTTTGAATAGTGGGATTGAATTCTTCAATTTAAAACTAATTTGGTCTGTGTACGCGAACTCTCATAAAGTGGGTCAGAAACGCCCAATGACCTTTATCTAAGTTACAACAATTGAATCGTTTCTCTTTGTTTGCAGTGGACATGTTCATGGGTCCAAGCCTGAATCTGTCGAAAGTGGAACGTCGGCAAATGGGCGCATACCTCTGCATCGCGTCCAATGACGTCCCGCCATCAGTCAGCAAGAGGATTATGCTTAGTGTTACTTGTAAGTATACTTAAGGCAAATACACTTAAGGCATGCAGCCAATTTACTAATATTGACAGTCAATTTATTTTATGTGAATTATGTGATCATAATTGCTGTTAAATCGATGAAGGAAAACCTCATGGGGTATGTCGTAGAACTAAAATATCGATGCGATGTGACATCCACCAACCCGCACTGGGTGCAGCGTTGTGGTTATATACAGCTCCCTCTC
The DNA here is from genome assembly GCA_905147345.3 of Mythimna impura. Lineage (NCBI taxonomy): Eukaryota > Metazoa > Arthropoda > Insecta > Lepidoptera > Noctuidae > Mythimna > Mythimna impura. The sequence goes on along the minus strand of LR990356.1, from coordinate 11,750,430 downwards.
ATAGAGTGGAACGCCTGTAGGAGGATGTGTAAGGAGCACATAAGGAGGCTTGTATCCCAGAAGTCAAAACATTATAAGTTAATTATACAAATATTTAGTGTGGCATAATGAAAACTTTCCGTTATCAGATTGCCCAGTTTTAGTCAATAAATGTTTGGCACTCCTTCTCATTCCACCCAGAACAGGACAAGTCATTAGAAACTAAAAACTGGGTGAAAAGTTGAAAGGCAAACACTGATAAAACTGAGTTTGTGCCGCCAGGAAGGCGGTGTTCTTATGAGTTAATCCAGCACATCCAAATTCATGATTTTCTACTTAATGTATATTTTATTTTATAATAAGCAACTTTGAAATTGAATTTGAATGCAAACCAGAACTTTTATTATATTTTTTTAAAACTAGTTAGTTTCAGTCTGTGATCAATATTTTATTTAGCATCCTGCATAGACTCGATGCTAAGCGTATTATTTCGCAGTTTTAACGATGCAAAAAGTTGTAAACTTCGTTTATACTGCATCGGCCCAATTATTCCGCCAATTAGGTCAACTAAATCCTCTATACGTGATCGTGTTTATTTAGAAAGTTTTTGAAAAGCGAAATATTAATTCGAAACAGGCGCTGTTTTTGCGTTTGTCAACCGTTTTGCTCTATCGATAACATAGGACAAGGACGTAAATGACTTTAATAAAGTTACAATTGAACTTGCGATTTAACAGAAAACAAATTGATTTCAAAATAGCCAATTCAATGAAGAAACACACAAACCAAATCTGGTAAAATATTTAGAAATATCAAGTGATTATTTTGCTAAAATAAGACTTCACTAATAAGATTAATTATAGAAAGGTATTAACGACACAACTACTTGATGCTGAAATAGGTTTTTTATCTCATAAAATACTTTAAGTAGATTATATGTTTGTTTTTTTTTTATGTAGAAGATTATTAAAAAGTTTTATTAAATAATAAACTTGTTCACAGTTCCTCCTTCTACATTAGTGGCCACCAAGGTGATTGGCGTGCCAACAGGGTCGCAAGCCAGGCTGGAATGTTTTGTGGAAGCTTACCCTCAAGCCATACACTACTGGCTCAAAAGTGGGGAAGAAATGATATTATCTGGGTGAGTAGAGCATCAATCGATGTAATTATCAACCAATTAAATAGCCGTTTACAGCTAAATTACATTTTATAAAATTTGGAATACTTCAAAAACAAATTAGTAAGAAAGTGTTACTTTATGCTTGACTTTTCACAAACTTGATATACCATATTAATTAGCTGATTATTCTATATATTTTATTGAAACCCAGGTAAGTTTTTGTATGGTGAGACTTCGGAGATGTTTGCTTAAACCAGAGTCGATAGCTTCACAGCTGTCATACGCAAAAAGAGTGCGACTCTTCTCACCTAATTGCATAGTGGTAACAACAGCATCTTGAAAGTAATTACTGAGAGATATGGGATAGACAACAGTGTATTATATTATAAGTACTAACAAAGATGATAAGCTAGATTTTAAATTTTCTTTCTTTCTTTCTTATTATACTGAACTCAGCGTGAGACCAAACTAATAAATTGGCCAAAACGCTAATGGTACGTTTGGTTTCGTTGTAACATATATTATATCGTCACCGGAAAGCCAATACTACGCGCCATTTTGACCAAAATGAGTTATATATATCGTTGGATTCATCGAGATATAAGTACTAACGTACTAGAGAAGACACCGTAAATTCCTACTTTGTATCGTTCAACTGCGGCGTACGCGCCGCACTTTGTCGAAAAAACGTGTAAGTGCCGTGATTTACATGGCGCTTAAGACCTTTTTGCCGAGAATAAATACACTTCCGCAGCAAATCTAGCGCTATGGTAAATTAGTTACGGTTTAGACGAATTTTTATTATTTTAGCGCTGCAGCGAACTAAAGATTCAAATTACGAAAATAGGACAATTCAGTTATTTGACGTAGCTTCTCTAGTACGTTAGTACTTATATCTCGATGGTTGGATTGGATTTTTTTTGCTGCGTCGATTAGTCGGGATTTCGTAATAATCTGAGCATTTTTTTGGCGCTTAAGCACTGCAAAAGTATGGTATTTATCATAATTTTGATGTTTTAATAAATACTTACGTAATGCAACTTATGATTATATTTTATTCGTTGTCAGTTTAGTATTTTTCTATACTGACATCAGCCACTTTAACTTTGTTCAGCAACTCAAAATATTGTAGTTTGAGTCATTGATGTCGCTTTAGTATTTTTTGCCGACCGTAAATATGAGTTGATATGTAGCTAAGTAAATTTGCTTTACGTAAGAATTGATGAGCATGGCGCGTTAGTATATTTTGTCTTCGCAGTTTTCTGAGGGAACGGTTTAAGTAACTTTGCTTTTCATACCTAAGTATTTGAGTGTCTATTTAGAATGTTTTACATTCAATGAAATCGAATAATTATTATATTAAGCATGGATTATTTTACTCGACAAAATATTAATAGTTTGTTTAGCATTTAAATGTGTGAAACACGTACAAAAAATATTCAGTTATGTCTTTTGAAATAAAATTTTGTTTTGATTACGATTCGTTGAGTACTTATAATTTATATTTCGCGCACGAGTTGTAGGCGGTTCAGTCGATGAGTCGACCTTGATTTTGCTTGTAGTCGGATCCCCGCAGCGACAAAACAGAGACGCATGTATGAAGTTCCCGCAGCAAACAGTTAACAAGTTAGGGGGCTGAGTCACCCGCGTCCGTAGGAGAATACCCATGGCTAGGCCCTACACGTGGTCCCCGGGTGGTGCTAATCAGGTGACATTAACTGGTGGTAGGTTTCGACCGACGGCTTGTGACCACCCACTGGGCATTGTACCGGAACACGGCTAGGCCGTTTGGCGAAACGTTTTTACGACTTTGCCTAGTAGCCAATTCAGAGGAGTTGGGTCGAAGTGGCGGTTCTATCTAATGTATGCAGACAAGCCGGACCCGCGCTGGTATTGACGTATCGGGAGACTAGTCGCGGAGGGTAGCGGGATCCGAGGCACGGTGCACCGCAGGCCGAGCGCAGTTAGTTGGGGGCCCAAGTAATGTGCTAGCCACACATGAAAGGCTGGTGCTGGTTGGCGACCAGATGTGAGGGCCCGATGGTCATTTCCGGGGGGGCTCGGGCGTCCCCGCAGTCTCCAGACTAGTACCCCAATGATGCTGTCCTGCCAGTGCGTGACCGAAGGTTAGCAGCATGGGACTCCATTTCACTTCCTTCTCCTCTCCTACCTCACTCGTAATATGCCAGGGTTGAAAAAGAGAAAAGTAAAACAGCGGCTGCACTCCCTCTCACTTAAAGTGCACCTTAGCAATATTAGAGGTCTGCACTTCAATCTCGCAGCAGTCCATCATCACCTGGAGACTGAAAAACCTTCCCTCTTTTTTCTTTCGGAGACGCATATAAGAAGTCCGTCAGACGTGTCGTACCTGTCTTACCCAGGGTTTACACTGGAGCACAATTTTAAATCACACGCTGGTGTGTGTTTATACGCCAGGGACGACATCTGCTATCGGCGTCTCCGCAACCTTGAAGATTCCAGTTTCTCAACGCCTTGGGCTCTGGTGGACACAGGCATGGATAAAATTATCTATGCTTGTGTCGACCGTTCGCACAGTGGTGATCAAGAGACGACCAGGCTCACACAGTACCTTAGTGAGGCGGCGGATGCGGCTCAGCAGAGGTACCCTTCCGCACAACTAGTGTTACTGGGGGATTTTAATGCCCACCATCAGGAGTGGCTTTTCCCATACCTGTGCACAAATCATGCTGGTCGAGAGACGCGAAAGCTTGCGCTAGCGTTAAATTTCACCCAGCTGGTCCAAGGAGCTACGAGGGTGCCGGATGTTGATTCGCACACGGCCAACTGCTTGGACCTTCTGCTGACAACAGATCCAGACCACTATTCAGTGTCGATATCATCACCGTTAGGTAGTTCCGACCACTGTCTGGTGAAATCTATACCTATCAGTCTACTCTCCGCCCGATCCCTGCCCTAGAGGCACCAGGTGGGTTTGGCGATATAGGTCAGCAGATTGGGATGGCATGCGATCTTTCTTCGCATGTTATCCTTGGCAGCCTACTTGCTTTTCTTCGGATGATCCATCGTCGTGCGCAGATGCTGTGACAGATGTGTTGCGGCGGGGGATGGAGTACTATATTCCATTTTCTGACGTAACAATGTCTGACCAGGCTCGCCCTTGGTTTGGTGCGGAGTGTGATCGTGCTAACGCACTTAAGCACACCGCATTCCAGGCATGGGCCGACGCTCGTATGCACAAGGCGAGTGACGTGAGTCAGAAGAAGAGAGCCTTCAACAGAGCTGCCAAGTCTTGCAAGAAGGTGATGCGGAGGTCTCGGTTCGACCACATTAGCCGCTTCGGGAACAAACTTGCTTCATACCCTGCTGGTAGTAAGGCGTTTTGGTCCCTGGCTAAGTCGGTTGAATTGAACTTCTGCCGTCCCTCACTACCGCCACTGCTAAAACCCGACGGGTCGCTGGCCCATACCGCTGAGGAGAAAGCAAACTTGTTTGCCTCACTCTTCGCGGAATCTTCGCGTCTAGATCCTGGTGACACGCGGCCCCCTGTTAATCCTGATGGTTGCGAAACGAGTATGTCGGATATTCGCATCCATCAGAAGGACGTCCGTAGGGTGCTGCGTAACCTTGACGTGAACAAGGCTAGCGGTCCAGACGGGATACCGGCAATTGTTCTGAGAACGTGTGCGCCTGAACTGTCTCCGATACGTACAGCCCGTGCCCAAAAAGGGTAGTCGGGCTGATCCAGCTAATTACAGGCCAATCTCAGTAACATCCATTCTCTGTAAGACTATGGAACGTGTACTCAACACTAAGCTCCTGGCATACCTAGAAGCTAATGACATCCTAAGTGACCGACAATACGGCTTTCGCCGAAATCGGTCAACTGGTGATCTTCTAGCGTATGCCATCCACATCTGGAGTGAGACCATCGAGAAACACGGGGAAGCGCTTGCCGTCTCCCTCGATATCTCGAAGGCTTTCGATAGGGTCTGGCACGAAAGCCTTATTAGTAAGCTTCCTTCTTTCGGTTTACCTGCTGGTTTGTGTGCTTGGATTGCAGACTTCCTGAGTGAGCGGTCCATCCGAGTGGTCATCGATGGCTGCTCGTCCGGTCAAATGGCCATTAATGCCGGGGTCCCTCAGGGGTCAGTGCTCTCGGCACCATTTTTCTTGCTGCACATAAATGATCTGCTTAAGCCCAGTACCTTTGGGTATGCAGACGACAGCACTGTTGCTGAGAGTTACATATTCAGCGCGCAAGCTAGTGGGTCACAGATCCAGTCTCTCCGAGAGGCTATGGTCGAGCGCTTGGACTTGTCCTTGGAGGCAGTCTCTGAATGGGGCGATGCTAATTTGGTCAAGTTCAATGCTGCTAAAACTCAGGCGTGTCTATTTTCCGCTAAAAGGAGCCAATTCAGCCCTGCTCCAACTTTCCGGGGCGTAACCGTGCCGATAACAGACCATCTTGATCTTCTTGGTGTCACGCTGACGTCAACTCTCAACTTTGGGCCATACATCGAAGCAAAGGCTCAACTGGCAGCAAAAAAGCTGGGAATCCTCGCGAAGGTCAGACAGTACTTCACGCCGGAACAGCTGCTAAAACTTTATCAAGCGCAAGTTCGATCGTGTATAGAGTACTGCTCTCATCTTTGGGATAGATCTGCCCGATACCAGCTTGATGCACTTGAGGCAATTGAGAGGCGAGCCAGGAGGATCATTGGCAATGATGCACTCGTTGAGTCGAGGCTTCAGTCTTGAGCACCGACGCTTTCTCCTTAAGAAGAGTACAGAGCATATGTACTTAAGTGACAGCTATCTCCTGAATTACATTAAATATGCAGAATATCTCGATTCCAGTACGTAGATAATAGTGTCATAATATTTTTTTGCCTTTACTGTATTTCGATTACTAAATTAGAAAAAAAGTTAGACATGGTTTTGTAAAAAAAAAAAACTTAAAATGTCTCTATTGTAAAATGGCCTTTTGGCGTTTAAGTAGTATTGGCTTTCCGGTGACGATATGCAACAGAGCAAAGCATAAGTACTCTTGAACTGAAAGAGTAGCGCATGTTCAAATTGGAACAAAACAAGGTTCCTATTCCCTCAGCTCCAAACAAAGATAAAATCTAAAGGATTTAACACCTACAACAGGAAAAAGAAAAAGTTGCCAATATCAATCGTACCAGTAAAACTCCCGTTAAAAGTATTAACGAATGCCGACTAACTTCGCGAACATTCTGCCATTATCTCGTGCCCCCTTCGCACATCTGTTCCTGGTTTTACTCCGAAATGCCGTAAAATTGCCAATATTTATGTCTTTTATAAGTCATTACTGTATATTAAGATGATTATTGCCTTTTGATAGCACGGGTGCAACTATCCGACGCTATATCTTTGGTTTAAGCTGTTGTTCGCAATTTTATTTGTTACTTAGCTGCTGATCAGATAGAAATCCTGTCTTAGCTATGAACAATCAAACGCGCAAAGATTAAATAGTCGTCGTAATTTCCTGAAATTTTCTAATTTCTTGCGCAACGATCTTAATATTTTTTCATATGAACTTCCTCCAATAACAATCAAACAGAAAAAGAATTAGCGAAATTATTCCAGCCGTTCACGCATGATGACGGAACCAAGAGAAATAGGGATTCATTTATATATACATAGATTTTAATGTTTACAAACAATTGTTCATAGCTCACCTGTTTCTTAATAATTAGCTAGTTAGTACAACAGGCTAACGTTTTTTTCCGTGGATACGGTAGTTCAATTACCTATCGATCAGTTAAAATTATAATTATATGAAATATTGGGAAGGGGAAAATAAAAACGTGTCGTTTTATCAACGTCCTATAACTATTACTTCTTTAAAGTAATATAATACGTACACGTTATGCGTCACGGTATCATCGTAGGCGTTGTAATGCGTCAGAAAGCGAGAAGAAAGGTTATCTTTCTCTCTTTTTCACCTTCTTATTCTTACAGCTGTGTTTTAATTTCCTCAATCTTTTCCATGAAATCCACCTTCACCATTCTCAAATTCTAATTAAATAAACGACTGAGAAATTAAATCAAAATAATTCATATCTTTATCTTTCTCATCTTTGGCGAGATCCTTATTAAATTAGATAAAACATCTAACGTAAAGTAATTAGACAAATTAGTTCATTATTTTGTGTAATAATCACTGAGTCGGTCTCATTTTATGACGTCGTTAATTCTCGAAGTCTGCAGAATATCTTATTGTAAGTCTTATAGCTGAAGTGTTTTCTTATTGGCGTTTAGTATATTATTATTATTGTGTGGTTTGCTCTTTTGGCATTTTATTTTTTGAGATGGGAAATTATCTAATGACACCCCAGAGTGGAGCGAATGCGTACCCCTACCCGGCGTACCCGGGCGTGGCCCTAGCGGGCATCGGCCCTGCTGGAGCCCTACGGTTTCGCATACTTCTCTTTGAGGCGCGCGTGGAACACTACGCACCATCGACGACTCGTGCTCGGCTTGGACGATTACCGGATGGCTGGACGGCGAGCTACCCGAGCAATGGGTATATTGCTCGTCGTTTGCAAGCCCACGCCTACCGTGGCTGGTAGTTGGGGTTACGGCGGCTGGGACCTGAGCGTAAGGATGCGATGATTGGAGGATCTGTTCTGTCACGCTTGGACAATTTTTCTAAAACACTTCTATGGGATTAAAAAAAAACACGTATTTCCTGGAACAGTTTAAAGAAAATCACGGAATTACCGAATGCCAACAGAGTTTTCAGGCGTTATCTCTCTTTTTTTGCATTTCCTCTTCATTAAACATCGCGTTGGATTGCATTAGATGAAGCCACAAGCTTTTAAATCATGCTCGATGTTGACGCTAGGCGAGTGGAATAGGACCCTATTAAATCGTAGTGCCTGTCAAGGACGTTCATCAGTTGTTTTACAAGAAAAAGGTTCTTTGCTACTTGATTGTGTAACGTGGCCAGTTAGAACATACTTGACAAAATTGTGCTTAAGCACAAAAATTCATACTGGTGGTATCAATATTTTTTTCCAGGTACACTTCTTCTTTATTTTGAGTTCAGGTCGGCTTCAGGTTTAGTTCCGAGTAGACATAAATACCGATGACATGTTTACAAACTCAATCCTGGTTATTTAGAGAATGTTTTTCGCGAAATAATGACAATATTATATTCACTAGTCCCATACATAATGTTTGAAAATTGAACTTGGTTATTTTTGTCGTCTTAATGGTATAATAAGTAAGAGGTTTTTGTTGAAATTTAGGATATGGTAATCAGAAAAGGATCCCACTAGGCACGCAAATTAACTAATGTCTTAGTCAAGTAAATTAAAAGTTGTGGTGGAGTCAAAAGTGGCCCAAAATGGCTCATGAAGTATATATAAACTACGGCCGGTGTGTCACTCTTTTGCTTTGCAAACTTGGCTGATACACTGCTGTGTGACTAGATGATAGTATTACAGATAATAAATAGCCAGACAATAATTTCTAGAAACGTAGGTTTATTTTTATAGTAACTAGAATATTATTGGATCAAAAAAGGCAAATATGAAATGTCTATGCTGAACGTTAAGAAGTTATTTAGATTATTAAGGTATACAGCGTTTGAAAAAAAATTCAAATCCAATTTACATTCCAAAATAAACTTCTAAATGAAGAAAAATACGAATAACTAAAATTCGACTGTACTCACAAAAAACAACACAGTTGAATTGAAAAGCTCGTATTTGAAAAGTTCAAAGGATTCAGGAAAGACAAGTGGATTAATCACATACCTAACACATGGTCATCATCATCATCATCATCATTTCAGCCGAAAGACGTCCACTGCTGGACATAGTCCTCCCCCAAGTGTCGCCACAATGAACGGTCCTGTGCGTCTCGCATCCATCGGACTCCCGCAAGCGTTACCAAGTCATCGGTCCACCTTGTAGGAGGCCTTCCAACGCTACGTTTTCCGGTACATGGTCGCCATTCCAGAACCTTTCGGCCCCAATGGCCATCTGTTCTGCGAGCAATGTGACCTGCCCATTGCCACTTAAGTTTGGCGATTCTTCCTGCTATGTCGGTAACCTTGGTTCTCCTGCGGATATCCTCATTCCTGATTCGATCACGCAAGGAAACTCCGAGCATAGCCCTTTCCATTGCCCTTTGGGTGACTTTAAGTCTTCTGATGAGGCCCATTGTAAGCGACCACGTTTCGGAGCCATATGTCATCACTGGCAACACGCACTGGTTATAGACTTTCGTCTTGAGACACGTGGTCATAAGCTTTCATTTTAACAATCATTGGATTAGTTAGACCCTGTCCACGGACGTGTAGCTTCATAGACGCGTATTCGTCATTATACGTTTAGTGTACGCCTGCCCCCCTAGCCAAGTTACGATCGTTTCGTTCGCTTCGATCGCCTCGAGTAGGCCACGCCTCTGTTTCCTTTGTTCTGGCCACGTGACTGAGCGTTGAGATGACGTCACGTTACGCTGTAGAGCAAACGAAATTATCTATCGAACTTGAAGCATAGATTGGGTGTTGGAAGTCGCAGGGCAATTTCCGGCCACCTAAGGCGCAGGGTTTCAGATGGTGAGCAATAGGAAGCTCGCCGTCCGATAACTACCAGGCCCGGGCCGATGGTGCATTGTTTTGCATGCGTGTTTCGACGAACTGTCAGACGGGGCTCGGTAGGGTCGATGCCTGCCAGGGTCGCATTGTTTGAAGAGTCACTACAGCCCTAGAAAACAAAAAATATACGGCTAGATTTTAGTCAGAAAAAGTCTGACACTCCCTCTCACTCAGAGCGAGAGAAATTATTTGATGATTTTCCAAAAAAAGACTATCGATGATGTATTTTCTTTTAAATCTTTTGGATTATGATAAAAGACATGTGCCACGCAGTTTTTTATTTTTATTTTGTTTTATTGTTGATAGGCTCACCCTTGGTCACTATCTCACCTGATGAAAAGCGACAATGTGGTTGACGATGGAGCACGTTTGCCTAGATGTAACCTATTCACTCTTGAACTCAAGATCCCAAGGTTGAAGCTATCAAAAAACACAGACTCCGGGTTCAGCGCCCTTGAGTTATAAAAAGATTCCTCTTTCTTCTTAAATCCGTTCTATATCTTGATTTACTATATAGGTGCTTAATTTAGTATTGTCCCCAACTAACTAATATATTTTGTTGCAGGGGCAAACATGAGATATCAGAAGAACGTCTGTCCTCATATCAACTGCGAACAATCCTAGTTGTCTCGCAGTTTGATCCCGAAGATGTTGGTACATATACTTGCGTGGCTACCAACACTATGGGGAAAGCTGAAGGAACTTTACGACTTTATGGTAAGATGCTTTAATACTTACGAATAAGTGGGAAAGGGGGGTATTGTCAGACCATCTGCTTAACCTGTTCTAAACCAGTTTAGTGTCAGTTTCCAGTCTACTGGACTCAGCTTAATACCAGTATTTTATATGGAGCGAATGCTTATCTGAACTCACGGATCCCTAAGACTAATGTCAGATTCTCTGGCTTCTGGCAATTTGTAACTACTGCTAAAGATCTATAACGACAGCAGGGACAAACCGCTTACCTTGTTTTCTAAGGTACGAAGATAAGGAACTGGTTTTATCACAAAATAAAAATCATAGGATATCTGAGAATTTATAAAAAAGATGTATTAAAAACTACAGCCTTTAAAGTGCGGTCCTGGTAACCGTCCGGACCGAGCCCAAGTCGTCGATGGCGCGTATTGCTTCACGCGCGCCTCAAGGAGATGTCAGCAACTGTAGGGGCCCAGCAGGGTCGAAGCCTACTGGGGCCATGGGTGATGCGAAAGAGATTCCCGGGGCCCTGGAACAATGGCAAAGAAGGAACAAGAGTGGGTTTTTGGTCAGTAGAAGTCTGACACGCCCGCCCAAGAGCAGGGATTTCATTAGATGATTTTCCCACCCAAAAAAAAGACCATCAGCCATATCTCGAAAAGCATCTGAAAATTTACGTATATGTCAATGTAGGTGAGTATTAAGGGACCGGTTTTAATAATTGCAATCTTCTTATTGTAACGTTTTTTTTTGTTACAATTCCATTTTTACAAAATGTCTTAAGACTTTTACTAAAACTTTATGTAGAAAAAAAAATAGAGTCGGTAATTATATGCACTAAAATGTTTATTTTTTTCTGTGTGAAATGAGAGACCACAGTTTAGTCGTTATATATTTTTTTATCTTTGATGTTTTGTATTCTTTCCGAACCCAAATAAGACGAGACAAGGGCTGGAAGATGATGATAATGGCGATGCTTTGTTTTCTGTTATTCAGTAAATATTTTTACTAAATGTCTGTAGTCAAAATACCTTAATTTAAACCCAACTATTTCGGTGTAGAATAAAGTAAAGACTAACTATATTGTTATATGGAACAATGGTCGATAAGCGATTCAAGATCTAAGTAGGTATAGTTTTAATTATATCGATCGGAAGAAAAATGGGCTTCGAAGTAATACCGGTTAGTAACCAGTATGTCACACTTTCATCCATTGTTTAATTCATTCTGCGATCATGAGCAAAAAGGCTCTTGGTGTTATATACGCCTCCAACAAGATTCACTAGAATTTTCAAGTATAAAAATCAAAGCCACAAAAGTTATAATGAATTGCATTTTCAATACCTATACGTAAGGTTTGGTTAAATGAAACTAAACGTTATAACAGTTAAAAAATCCACACGTTAGTTAATTTAACATCAGTCAATGAAACGTTAAACCGTTGACCGCAGGCTTTACTCTGCGGTTAACTTTTTTAAACAGAATTGTATCGGCAAAAGTTTGCCTTGCACGATGCGAACTGGAGAAGACTTTGTTCTCGTAGATTAGTAAAGGCAGAGAGTTCTTTTTATTCCTATTTTTATTCGGATTACTGTTTACTAACCAATAGTTTACTTGTTTGCCTCTGTAACTCTAAGTTTTTATGATCTGAGGTATTATTGAGTTGGAAAATCGTTCAATGAATTCTCACGCTCTAGGGTGGACCGGGTGTTAGACTTTTACTGACTAAAATCACACTTGTGTTCTTTGCGTTCAAGGACCGTGGGTTTACTTTTCAGAAATTTGCGAGCATCGGATCCTACTAGGATCCTACGGTTTTGCTGACATCTCTTTCAGTCGTGCGTGGAACATTACTCGGGTTTTTTTCGGATAGTTACCGGACGGTGAGCTACCCATTGCTCGTCATTCGCAAGCCCGCTGTGATTCAGAGCTAGTACGGAATAGAGGCCTGTCAAGCTTGGATCACCATTTTCTATGAGATCTGACACGACACCTCTTAGCTGTGACTTCCACATAGTTGTCCTTACAGCCGCTAATAGTTTAAAATAATTAGTATGCATTATGGTTTACTAACAAGCATTTTTGCGAAAAATGAATATTCTCGCAATTAATAAATAAATAATTAAAAAATGCTTATTATTATGCTCGCTCACTCGCTCAATCGTACAAATAGTCACGTCAAATAGTTGTAACATTATTTTTTATTTGACAGAAATAAAGATAACAACAACAACGACAACCACAACAACAACGAGTACAACTACAACAACAACAACGACGACAACACCAGCGCCCACAACAACGGAGCCTCCGCCACGTAAGTTACCGAGATCTTTGCTTATTTCTTCACAGTCTCATCCTCCTCCTCTTCTTTGTCCAACTCTTTTTCCAGTTTAGCTGAACAATTCAATTAAAAGTAGAATCAAACAAATAAATAAATCCTTAAAATAATTAAATTCCAAATTAGAATCATTAGCTAATATTTCTGGAGAAACAGGCGTCACTACTCTTCTTCTTTGTCTAACCACCCTCCCAGTTTAGCTAGGGTCGAGTCTCTTTGTACATTTGTGCCAGAGAGCTATGCAAGCCTAGCCAAGTTACAACCGTTTTGTTTCGATTTTTTTTCGTCGATCGCCTCGAGTCGGCCACGCTTCCTATTCCTTTGTTCTGACCACGTGACTGAGCGTTGAGATGACGTCAGAACACAGGAATCGGAGGCGTGGCCGACTTGAGGCGATCGACGAAATGAAACGGTTGTAACTTGTCTTTGCACTAAGCTTTGCTTGGTGGTTTTTTTTTTGCATATTTGACCACCAGTTGGAGGGTGGTCGCTCTCTTTCTCGTGGTCGGTCGGGGATACATAGGGCCTTTTTAACTGGATGGTCGTCATTTCGTCTAAGGATACGACCGTGCCATCGCATGCGACTTTCTTTCAACCATCCTTTGATAAATTCGTTTCGCACTTTGTCTAGCCTCATCTTACTGCTCTCATCTCAATTAATTTAGAACTTTTTTTTCTTCAACACGTTTTATTTGCCATTGTCACATTAGCCACATTGTATAGAATGCGATCTTTGACCCGTATTTTTTTACTATTTGCTTTAACTGGTCGGAGCTCGTAGCTGTAGCCATTAGCTGACAAGACTATCGTTACAATGATCACTGAGTTCACATTCCACATCTATTTATGTATATTATTTTTAGCCTATCATAGATCAAAAACAAACAAGATTTCAACCAGTCATTCGCTTATTTAGTTTTGTCACTACTATTATCATTAATCTAGCAATTTTGTTTAACCAAATTAAATAATTATTTTGATATCATTAGAAGCAGAATATTATTCACAAAGAGAATATACCGCTTATAGAAACGTGGTAAAGAAAAAGAAATTACGATAATTTCACTCCGATGTGCATTTATTTCTGTCACCGCATTCAAATTGACGATTTTTCATAATTTTGCCGACGTCATTGAGATGAATCGTGGAAAAAAAAATCATTTGTCATAATCCATTCAGTAATTTATGAGTCCGATAAGAAAAAACTGAGCGCTGCATGTACCTAAAAGGCGACGCAGCAAAAGTTTTTTTGTTCGACTTGCGAGCCCGCTTCGGCTATTGGCGATTCATCCGAGCGGCCAGCATTTTTAAGCCTCAAAAGAACAGAAATAAAAACTTAATCCACTACAGTCTTTCCTGAGTTGTCTGTAAATGGATTTAAGTTTCTTTTTTATGTCAAAGACTTTGAGTTACTCACACTCTATGGATAACGTATATCCTTGCCAAGATGATAAAGATACCTTTTTAGGTAGCAAATTTAATCAAATAACTTCTCCCAGTCTAGGTGGGGCGAGAAGAAATGGTAGACTTTTACTGACTAAAACCATTCTGTGGTCCTTTAGTTGCCTTTTAGCCACGGTAAATCTTTCACACTTTTTTGTAACCCTCACGCTACCACGAGCTCTTAACGCGTACCATTTGACGACCAAAACTGAACTGTTAAAGGGCCACCCTATACAACATTAGTTTTAGTATATGCGAAACCCGAAACACGTGTCTAGTATTTTTATGTAAAGAATCTATGTACAAAATTTCATAACTGTACGATAAAAAATCACCTAGTTGTCCGCACAAATATATAGTGGCCATCTGGGCCACTGAGGGGTTGTTCCTGCACTAAGCTGTGCCCTGACTCCTAATGCCCGCTATGACCTGTCGTGACCTGTGTTGTACTTAGTGTCGGTGGTGTCCAACTTGTGACCTTTTTTAAATAATTTTGGAAAAAAATTACATGTTGTAAAAATTATTGGAATCGATTCAGTTACTGATTCTTAACAAACTATATTCAAGTTTCGCATATACTTACTAAAAATAATGTTGTATAGGGTGTCTAGCTCCATCCTTCTTTCACGCTCGTACACCTGGCATATTAACACGTCATGATAAGGCTCGTGGTAGGCATCATTCTTAGTGAGCCCCATCCATTTTGCTGTCATCTCTTTTTTCGAACACAACGCACTGTCGACTCATAAAGAAATATCACAATAGGAATTATTATCCTCTCGAATGTCTTATGTTACACTCCTCAAAGAGAGGATTATCCATCGCGATGATAAAGATATCTAACAATAGCATAGATACAAAGGAAAAGTACGAACCACCTTTAGGTCATAATTATTCCGTAAGCTGTAGTTTATTCACCTGAACTAATAAAAATAATAATTCCCAGGGTTTGTCGTGCCGCTTCAACCAGCTGAGCAAAAGTTCTACACGCCAGATGTCACAACATATGGTAAGTAGCAATAACACTCTCAAAGGACCCCATCGGCTTAATAATTTCCAAGTCAATGAACATCGTAACGAATCAAAGGAATTTTCTTCTTATAAATAAATGTTCATAACATTTTTCTTCAAATTGAAATTGACGACTTGAATTTACTTAAATGTTTATCGACAAATGTAATATTATTAATTCATTTTTTTATTCGTCAATTTTAATGTTTGTTTCAATATTTGTATCACCACGCTCTCGGAAATCAGGGAATACAAAAATTGCTTTATTAAATTTATAATTCATTACAAACAGCAAGACTCACAAACTATTTTTATTTATAGACACTATGCAGAACGTGATCGAGCAGTCTGTCCTCGACAATAACTGGCTTCCAACTGCTGAATCTGCAGCAACAAGCCGCTATCAAGCCTTCTCACTCCCCACTCTCGCACTTATCTCAGTGCTGCCATATCTAAAATATGTTATTTTTAGTAGTTTTAATGTGTTCGTTTTAATTAGCAGGAATTTTCTAATTGTCACACAGGGTGCAAGATGATAAGTTATTTCGGTTACACGGAGAATCAGTGTCAATTTAATATAATAGGAATGAGTTGGCTCTATTTTACAGTTTGATTACATAGTTTTGCTTGAATTTCGAAATGCACATTGCTAAACAATACAATCGTTTTGCATGGCACTGAATTGTGTAAAGATAGTCAGACATTTTTGTGTAAATAACTGTATTATTATAATCATTTATCTGGGTTCCCAGTTAAGATTCCTACTCAAATTCCTATGATGTAATATTAGTTACGCATCTTCATAATTATACAGTTCAGTGGCATATAAATCGGTCTTGAATGGACAAAAATGTCTTTAGTCTTTACAGAAGTTTCCAAGTAACCTGAACTTTTGTATCTGTCATTAACGCGATGGCTATGTAATATAAAATAATCTAGTTGAAAACTATGAAAATATTCCAAACACATTAATTTAAATAAGTTATATGTTAAGACTATGTAAAAACGTTACAAGTGTAAATAGTTACCAGGTTATTAGTGTTTCGAAATTATTGTGATGGAATACTTAAGTATATTTAATTACGCATAGCCTACCCGAGAATGACTTGTAAATATTATCACATAACTTATGCCATTTTGATTCTGAGAATCAACACACAATGTTATTTTATTTTTGTTTCCTAAATTAAGTAAAGGTCAATAACTCACGTTTTAATTCTTTTGTACAACTGCCTATACCTTTATTCTCAACCCTCAATAAAGTTTTGTTATTTCATAAAGTTACTAATAACTCTAAAAACAAAATGGTATATTACTGTTTTCACAATTACATTTTCGGGTAAGCTTGCGGTTAGCGTAATGTACAAATACAATAAATTAGTATGAATTTAACGGTGTTTTGAACACAAGAACTGATGGGGAAAGTTTTTATGAATGTTTTGAGTTATTAAGTTAGCTTTTACACAAATGAATTGTGATTTTTGTACCATTGAGATATTTAGAACTCCTCCGTACATTTTTGGAAGGGTTAGGCATTGTTCACACCAGGCGTATTTTTCGCCGCCGACTGTGAGTATGTCCACTGTCAGCCTCAGTGTAGACTCAGTCTGCAGTTCATTCTCACTAAGCTATAGCATAGAATGCGTTACTTGCGTAAACAAAAGAGCCGGCTTGCTACTCGTAGTACAATAAATGGTTACCGAGATTCAACGACAACGTACTAAGTAGCGTATAGTCGATTTGGTGTGAACCAGAAGTTAATATATTATTATATGGAAAACCGATAAACTGCATAACGCCTGCTCACAGTCAGTGGTCGATAATACGTTTGGTCTGTACAATGCCTAACGTTCAACAGTTCGTTGCGACGCATCAGCTTAAAAGTTATGACGCAAGATTTTGTGATGGACCGTTTGTGATGCAATTTAAACTTGATTATTTAATTTGCCTAAATAAACTACTTACACTGTACTGAAAAGATTTCACATTTATTTATTTATGTAAAAAGGAGAGTGTTATAAAAATAGAAGGCCTAACATAATTGTAATGGTTTACCGACATCTTCCACGTAATACACAAGTATAGTAATCATACTAAAGCATATCAAATAAATGTATAAATTAACTGTATATAGTAATAGTATAACAATTAGTAAGTGGACGAAGTTTCGCCAGTTTGCGAAAGGGGAATGCTGTCCCTGAATTTGTTTTTAAAACATTTAATTTTTTAGTGAGAAACTATGTTACTTGTATTTTTTTATTTATATTTGTCACATTAACATCGGCTCGCTTACTCTGCTAATTACTGAATAAGATTTGTGTTGAAAGTTTTTTAAATATCGTTCTATTCGTCGTTTAAAAACGACAAACAGAGAGACGATTTAATTCTGTCGGTGCCAATGACCCAGCATTTGGGTCGTAAACCCTTGATTATTATCAGGTGGAATTGCAGTCAAGCACTAGTTTATGTCATAAAAAAATGAAGAACCTTACCTAATTAGATCTGTGCGCTGAGCGGAGTTGTGTTTACGTTTACGTGTATGACTCTCTGATTGGTTAAGAGCTTGGAGCGAGCCAATCGGAACGCCGGACGTCGTAAACGTGTCGATTGCGATAACGTAAAATAAACTCACTAGTCAGATAGATATTGGACATAAACACAAGTCAACTTAACTAATAATTTAGCTACGTTTAACAAGTCGGTAGGCGTATTGTGTACACGAACGATTTAATGTTTGACTTCTTGGCATCGCAAGTATCAAGTAATATTTAGCATTAAATTAATTTACTCAATATAGTTTTTTCCTTGTGTCTTTTCAGAATATTTGGCTGATCGTTGACCTCAAATTACATTCAGTCGGTTATCTCAAAATATATCTATATCAATATTTATTTTATTTTATTTATTTTTATTATTGATAGGCTCGCGCATGACCACTATCTCGCCTGACGGTAAGCGATGATGTGGCCGACGATGGAGCACGCTTGCCTAGAAGTAACCTATTCAGTCTTGACTTAAAGACCCCTAGGTTGTAGCAATATGTATGTATTTTGTCTATGATACATTGGTTTTCAGGATTCCGTACCCAAAGATTAAAAACGGGACCCTATCACTTAGACTCCACTGTTCGTCTGTCTATCACCAGGCTTTATCTCATAAACCGTGAAAGCTAGACAGTTGAAATTTTCTGAGATTGTGTATTTCTTGCTGCTAAAACAACAAATATTGAAAATAGAAAAAAAAAATAAGTTTGGCTCCCATACAACAAACGTGATATCTTTGCCATTTTTTTGCTCGATATTAATAATGGCCACAGGTAGACGCAAAAATAAATAATTAATTTAAAGTAAAATAATTATTTAAGGGATACAAATGTGTTTTTTTTACTATGATATATATAGTATCTAATGTTGTATAGATAATCCCACTCCTGTTCCTTCTTTACCTTCATCCCAGGGCCCCGGGTCCCGTTTTCACACTACCCGTGGCCCCAGTAGGCTTCGACTCAATGGTATGGCACCCTTTAGTTTTTATATACTCGATATCATTTCCTTACATTTATGTTCTACAGTTACATAACAGTACACAGTCTTGACACTGAATAAAACCAGATACCGAGTAATGAAACGCTAAACATAAGCGTAGTTCAAAAGGAGTCTAAGTAAAGCTAGACATGTCTTAAGTACCGCTTAAGCTAACTTGTGTAGAAATGTAAGTGCAAACTAACTGCATAAATACTGAGTTTGTGCGGAGTCACTCTCTTTACCGCACGTATAAGTTCTTAAGCGAGACGTTTACTATTTAGAGTTTGTAATTCTAGTCATCATAATTTTGTAATTATTTGATTTTAAAATAATAATAATAACTTTTTTTTCTGCCCTTACGATCCACACGAACACATAAAAAATAAATCAAAAAAAGGTCGTTAAAAAAAACACGCACCAAAATTAAGCTAGTGCGCCTCACCATCAACGATTGCATCACTGCTTACCATCAGATGGAATCGCAGTCAAGCACGGGTTTATACCAATTTAAAAAAAACAATTATACTGAAAACAACAGATAAATTAGATAAAAATATAAATAGGTAAATCATTTTTGCATTAAAATAGAAACACAACTTCTTCTTTTCGAGCCGATGAATAGTAGAATTCTTAAATAGTTCGGGCCTAGGAGATAGCGACGTTAACTGCATCGTTGGCACTCATTAATTCCTCCAAAGTGCAGGTGTATGGGCACTTGGGGCTCTAACGTGTAGGTCATGTTATGAAGAAGGGCATAGCACTCAAATTAGGCATCTTACGTGTCTATAAAACCCCATTTCGCCAAGTTCTGTTTCCAGCGGCCTACTTGAGTGCACAACCGATTTAGTGCAGTTTTTAGATCGAAAATTTGTAAGTGTGAGACTGAATGAATGTAGTTTTGTGAATTGTAACGTTTTTTGAGTCGCGCAATTCATGATAGATTTTTTTCGTGCAATAGTCTCGTTTGTGCCATACGGCGACGCAAAATAAGTAATTTTTTTTTTAGTTGAATATAAACTACACGACTCACAATAGACTACAAGATTACCTTCTCTAAATCTCACACCAAATATCATATTTTGAATGAATGATTACAGTACCAAATGGGTCAAGGACTTTCATCCTCACATTTTCATAAATAATATAAAACTATCAAAATATCATGTAACCTAATAGTAGGTTTGAAATAACATCATATAATAAAATCTAAGGTAACGAAGTCCCGATGGGTTACACGCTCTAATATAATTTGGGTCAATATCAGCGGTCGAAAAGGGACAACACCCTTTATGCAAATAAATATTTATTACATTTTCGTGTCTCATAATATTGAAATAACTAAACTGTTAAAGGGATGGAGCTATATAGGGTATATAGCTCCATCCCTCTTTCTCGCTCCCACGCTTGACGTTTTAACACGTTATGGTAAGACTCCAGTACCTGCAGGCTTAGCCAAGTTACGACCGTTTCGTTTTGAATCTCTTTCTACAGTCGGTAACGCCTCCGGTTCCTTTGTTCTGCCCACGTGACTTAACGTTGAGGTGATGTAATTCCCATACATTTGAAGTTTTCTACTAGCGTTAACGATTGTAGATTTATCAACTAGGCTAAGCCATCCGGCCGTAAAAATGGCGTAGAAAGAGAAAGAAATTCGATTCCGTGGAGCTTCGTCTCTTTTTTTTTTATTTGATATAAATCGGTCTTTGTCATTAATGTCTCTGTATAACTTTCTAAAACACAAAGTGTCATTTTTGCGATTAAGTTTTTTTTTTGTTTTGACGTGTTCCTAAATTATGTTAATATTAAGCGTTATTTAGTTCTAGGAAGAATGTTATGTACATATTGCTGGTAAATTAGTGATAATCGCTAACATGTACTTAGGTAGGTATTGTTTTAATGATAGGCACCTGCCGCGGAATAATGTAAATAAATAAGTATTAAGGAATATCATTAAACGAACAATTTATAATTACTTTTCGTGGTTTTATTTCATACATAATTAAAGGGATATCCTGTTTCTGAAGGAAACAAAATACTTAATTACATAGAATAAAATAGACGAAAGGTTTTGGAGTGGTGACTATGTATTGGAAGATGCAGTGTTGGAAGGCCTTCCCACAAGTTGGTCCACCTTGTGGGAAGGCCTTCCAATGCGATGACTTAGTGAGAATCGTGGGAATCTGATGCATGTGAGACGCACAGAACCGGTCGTTATGGCGTTACTTGGGGAAGGCCTATGTTCATCAGTGGACGTTCTTTGAAACTGCTGCGGCCGAATGGTTCTGGAGTGGTGACAGCGTACCGGAAAACGCAGCATTGGTAGGCTCGACACAAGGTGAACCGAGGTCTTGGTGAGTCTCGCGGGAATCAGGTCACAGGTCGTTGTGGCGACACTTGGGGAGGCCTATGTGTAGCAATAAACGTCAATGGTCGTTAAAGTATAAAGTATACTGCAAGTTTCAAAACACAATACTCTAATAGCAGGCTTTTCAGTTGAAATGATGATTATGTTGATAGAATAAATCAAAGTCCCTACACCGTCAATCTGTTGGCGACAAACTCAAGAACTTTTTAATGGATTTTCATTAGGTTTTCTCCAATAGACAGAGCGATTCATGAAAAAGGTTTAGGTGTATAATACATGTATATTGTAGTAGCCTTCACCCGTATGAAGCTGGAGCTGGTCACAAAATAAATGAGATGGTTTAGCCTCTGTTATAAATTTTCAACAGTCAATTTCAAAAACTGGAGATAAGCTCTTTCTATATTAGGTACTGATGGCTTTAGGAAAGTACCTACAATGAATTCCGAGTAAAAAGAAAACAAACATGCTCGAGGAAAGAAATTTAATTGGTTGTTATTTTTGGTTACACACCAATTACGTTTACGTTTTTACTACACACAGAAGATTTTCTTTTATTTACTATCATAATATTACATAACAGAGTCTGCTGCTCCAATGTTATAACCATTAGATAAACCTCGTTACCTGAAAATTAAAGATAGTGGAATATGCAAAGGGTCTACGCCGTAGCCTTTCGTAGACACCTGCTACGCGGCTACGAGCAA
The DNA here is from genome assembly GCA_905147345.3 of Mythimna impura. Lineage (NCBI taxonomy): Eukaryota > Metazoa > Arthropoda > Insecta > Lepidoptera > Noctuidae > Mythimna > Mythimna impura. Next base: position 11,728,633 of record LR990356.1, on the reverse strand, counting down.
TATTGCTACGAAAACTACGCCACTGGGATTTTAGTTAATTCCATTTTATTTTTAGTTTTATCTCTGTGTTGAAAACGGGTTTATCAAATATAATGAATTTTAATACTAAATAACCTACATTTAATGTTCAAGATCGCTTAAATAATAAGATACAGTACAAAAAAGATTACTGCCAGCAAGCTTGTTTTAATTTTTGAAATATGAACGGAAAAGGCGTTCAACCGTGCATCGTTTTAAATGCATATACATATTTCCTAGAATAGTGTGCCAACGTTTTTGAAATCGTACTGAAAGAATCGGCTTGTTGTAAATCTGTGCGTCATAAGTTTTTTTTTTTAAAGGTCGGTTGGAACTGACTGGCTTTTGGCATCGCTACAATGAATAAAATATTTCCTTAAAAAGTAAAATAGAGTATGAATTTATGTTGTAGGTATGTATGCATTTTTTTTAAAATCGCTGTAATGCCTAAAGGATTTGGCAGAGTACCTGTACAGTACGCAAATATTTTGTCGAGACTAATGTGTCCTCTGTGCATGTGGCTGACCGCTGGCCAACGTCGCTATGCAGTGGGTTCCTGCAGAGTTTACTGCGCCACCGGGAGTGCGCACACGACGAGCCGCTGCAGCACCCACAGCACGAGCAATCACACTGCTCAACTCTTTGCACACAGCACATAAATCTGGATATCTTCCATGACAAGCCGTACCAAATTTGTAAATATATATAGGGTGACTGGCAATTAGTGTACGATACTTAAACACGTGATTGTGCACATGATTACAAACAACTTTCCCAAAAAAACTTTTTTTATACACTCACTAGTTTGTAGGTACATTCACTGATTAGGTACGTACACCTATGGGTTTGCAAGCTGCGCGGGTGTTCTATCACTATTGTAGAAACGACGGTGTCACACGGCTAACAGCTGAACGGTCGCCGGTCGCAGGCGCGCGCGCGTATTCAAACAGCTGTTTTATTATTGTGATAAAACTAATGAGAATGTAAAAAAATTTCTTTGGGAAAGTTGTTTGTAATCACGAATACAATCACGTGTTTAAGTATCGTACACTAATTACCAGTCACCCTATATATTATTTTTTAAGTTTTTTGTAGTTTATTCACATTAATTTTTAATAAGTTTAATTAATAGTCTCTAAGATTTTAGAATATAAGTGTTTTGGTCCTGTATTGTGAACTTATATTTTTAAATAATTAAATAAATAGAGGGATAGCGCCGTCGAGGCCAGACTATAAAGAAGTGGCGAGGTGATCTAGACGCAAACAACGAGGACTAGTTTGAGATAGTGTGGAAGAAGAATGTCTGGAAAGACATGTGGGAGCCCTTTGCCCAGTGATGAGATATAAAATGATTAGGAAAAAAAATGTGTTGTCAGCCTTTTACCATCAAGACTTTTTATTTGATACCCATATTGTGGGAGAGCGTTAAATAACTAGTCAGCCCTCTTGGGTGTTTCGCCATATTGGATTTAGAATGACGTCACATAACTAACCATGCCTTGTCATTCAAATTAAGTGAGTATACAAAACTTCAATTCAATCGGTTGAAGATATCTGCTTCAAAATTGAGTTACAAGATTCCACTCGCTTGCTATCAATAAGGCACGCATTTAGACTCCGAGTTGTTTTATTTGTTGAGCAGAACGTTTTGGGAACACATTCATTGTGCTCACAGTGGAGTGGTATTATATTAGCTACAACCTGGGAGTTTTGAAGTCAAGGTGTATAGGTTATTCCTAGGCAAGCTTACTCTATCGTTGACCACACCATCACAATGTTATTTAAAAATTCAATGGAAAAACTCAATGCGACTTTGCTCGACCCCAGGATTAAACATAAAACCTTGTACTAAGCAGTAGTACTTGCAACCTCTATACTAACTATCATCCTGTTTTTTTTTTGTGGTAAAAAGTCATCAAATAACTCCTCCCGCTCTGGGTGGAGTGTGAATGGAGAGAGAATGCCAGAAATTAACTGAGTAAAACCCACCTGTATTCCTTCAGTTGCCTTTTGCGTTCCAGGGTCACAGTAACTATTTCAAACATTCTTAGATCCTAGAGCATCTTTGTATCAGAATAACATTACTAATAGCTGGTAAGAAAAAAAGAAAGACAGAAATAAAGGAAGAAAAAAGATACAACGAAAGAAAGAAAAAAGAAATAAAGAAAGAATGATAGAAATAACGAAAAACGTTTATCGTGCCTCACACACAAGGAATGACGACCACGTACCGGAAGACGTAGCGTTGGAAGGCCTCCTACAAGGTGGACCGATGACTTGGTAACGGTTGCGGGAGTCCGATGGATGCGAGACGCACAGGACCGTTCATTGTGGCGACACTTGGGGGAGGCCTATGCCCAGCAGTGGACGTCTTTTGGCTGAAATGATGATGATGATGACACACAAGCATGCTAATAAGGTGCAAGATAAGTTAGTAACAAAATATAGTAGCGTAACTTATTAAAGTATCGTCGCTCCTGAAACCCTCGAGGTTCTATATTGTACAATCAAAAATACATAAAGTAACTTTAGAATAAATATTTTATATATAAATACAGAGAACGCTGCGTCATGAAGCCAAAGGAGTCTTCTTTGATCTAGATTTCTTTAGAGGGATGTAATTCTAAGGTTTTAAATTAACGTGTTCTTGCCAGTTACTTCGCCCACGTTAGAAATTATCTCAAGGGAATTTAATACCAGGATAATATTGGTAAGTTATTTATATCTTTATCGTTTATTTCAAGCATTAACCCATAGTGATAGAAACATTATTAAATAAAATTGTTACATCATTCCATACTAATAGTATAAATGTGAAAGTAACTGTCTGTCTTTACACTTTCAAAGTTAAACTACTGGACCGATTTTGATGAAATTTGGTACAGAGCAAACTTATACTACAAGGATAGACATAAGCTACTTTTTATCCGTCTTCGACTTCATGTCCGCAGTAACCACCATTCACGCGGACGAATCTGCTGGCAGAAAATAGTAATAAATAAATAAATTAAGATAAATTATTGAATTATATTATTAAAATAATTAAAATTAACTAACCTCTAAGCACTATATACAGACACTATCTAATTATTATTATGTGTGTGCATAATTGAGCCAGGAAAGATAGCTTGAGTCTCTTAAAAAGCCCATAAAAATAAGTAACTCTGTTTTCAACGAACATGCCAGTCGCACTGCACCGCCAGTGCAGCTTAAGTATAGCTCTAAAGGCATTTTTATTAGCTTATATTGTATCCCACTACTGTGCAACGGCGTCCCATTTCTCCTTCCTAACTCTCTGTCTTGGGCGATATCTGCCCCCCTAGCCAAGTTACAACCGTTTCGTTTCGATTCTCTTTCTGTTGATTGCCTCGAGTCGTATTCTGACGCCATGACATCGCTCAGTCACGTGGTCAGAACAAAGGAATAGAAGGCGTGGCCTACTCGAGACGATCGTCGAAAAGAGAATCGAAACGAAACGGTTGTAACTTGGCTACGGAGGCTGGTTAAGTTTTCCCCGCGAACAAGATCAAATCGTCACACCACCTTCGCCGTGGTAGACCTCGATGACGTCGTTCTTCGTAAGATAATATCTTACGAAGAACGACGTCATCGAGTTCTCGCTTTATTATTTTACTCGCCATTTCGCGTTCTTAAACTCCGAATTTATGTAAACAATACCTCTCATTACCATAAATTTTCACGTAAAACGTCAGCATGAGAAGATAACCCATGTCTCGTTATTTATTGTGACGTCACTTCCATGGCAGTCAGTAATGTTTGTAATGCAAATGATAGGACAAAAACAATTTAAATGTTAATTTACTAAACATAGCTGGTTTTGGGTCTAGTGGTTATAAACGTTTTTGCTGAGCGTGGTCCTGGGTTCTTTGGTAACGCTCAAAGCGTTAAAATTGTTCAGTTGTTCAGTACACAAAAAAAAATCATAGTACCTATTTACCGCCTGGACTTGCGAACAACGAGCAATTGGTAGTTTGCCGACCAGCTGTCCGGTAACCGTCCGGACCGAGCCCGAGTCGTCGACGGTGCGTAGTGTTCCACGCGCGCCTCAAAGAGATGTGAGATGACACAAGGCAATGAATTCCTTCTTTGCATAAATTTTCTGTTTATTTAATATTATATCCAATTTAATACTATAGAAGCGTACGTTGGTGAGTGTGTATGTTTATTACTTCTTCACACTGAAACTGCAGAAGGTATTTGAATGAAATTTGGCGCACAAATAGACCGTGTCCTAATATAACACATGGGATACTTTTTATCCCTGGAATATGTTCCCTAGGGGTAATATTCTACTTTCAAAAGCGAAGCCGCTGGCAGAAGGTAAACGAACCTTAAGTAATAATATGATTAACTAACTTTACTGCTCGGACAGACTTTCTCTCTTAACTATAAACTGTCAAACACGCGAATGTTAATTAAACATAGTTTTCTAAAATTTACCGATTTTTACTACATAATTTTCTTATGTATTCTTTCCGTAAGAACCTTTTACAAAGTATTAGAAAATTTTATAAAAAAAAAAGATAAATGAAAACGTTTGACCAAAGGAATTTGGATTCATTTTTATATATGACAATTAATTGAGTTTTCAGTGGTTCATTGTTACAAGTTTCTTAGTAAATTACCCAGCAAAAAAATAATCTAGCGGTAAATAGGTTTTTTTTTTAGGTAGGAAATCACCCAATGTCTTTTCTCGCCTAGGGTGGAGCAAGAGGGCATTTCAGACTTTTACTGACTAAAACCCACTCATATTCCCTCAGTTGCTCTTTGTACAATTTGTTGTTTGAACAATCCCATGGTTCTAAACTTTTCATCATCATGATCTACACTATGGCTGAGTATCAAACGCTACTTTATACCCCGAAAAACGGGAGCCTAACCACGGATAAAAGCAAGCTATAAATATTACAAAATTTGCCTTTACCTAATCATGCTCACGAACAAAACAGAAATCTTATAACAATCGGTATTGATTTTCCTTACAAAAGGATCATGAAATATACTTGTTGCTAAGAAAACCTAGTTACTTAAACCACTCGAGGCCTTGACAACTAAACTAGGACATTATAATAATACTAGCTTTTGCCAGCGGCTTCGCCCGCGTGAAAGTAGGTTTCTCTAAGATACATACTTTGGACCCCCGTTTCATCCCTTTAGGGCAGGGAAGTTCAGACTTATTGAGACTATGGGCCACTTGGGCAAATGATGAACTAATGGCGGTTCACCAGCAAAAATTAAAAACAAGAATAGCCAAAAATTTAAATTAAAAAATAATATATTCATTTGAACCATGGCACTGCTTGTGCTCAGATTTTTTTTTTTATATTTGGCTCAAAATTACTTGTAGCTAGCTACACGTAAAATTGCTTCCAAACTTTCAAGTGCACCTTTCTAATATTAGAGGGCTGCACTCCAATATCGATGCGGTCCACCACCATCTTGAGACTGACAAGCCACACTTGCTTTTCTTGACGGAGACCCAAATTAGATGTCCGTTAGATACGGCGTACCTCAACTACCCGGGATACTCACTGGAGCATCATTTCCTGCAGCGTGCCGGAGTCTGTGTGTACGTCCGTAATGACATCTGCTGCCAGCGTCTCCGTCACCTTGAAGACCCAAGTTTCTCTACGTTATGGCTGTTGGTGGACACTGGTATGGACAAAATTGTTTATGCCTGTGTCTACCGATCGCACAGCGGTGATCAGGAGACGACTCGGCTGTTCGACCACCTCAGTGAGGCCGCCGATAAGGCTCTGCATCGACACCCTGATGCGCAGCTCGTCGCTCTGGGGGACTTTAACGCCTGCCACCAAGACTGGCTTTTCCCATACCAGAAGACCGACCACGCTGGGAGAGAAGCGCGAAACTTTGCAGTATCGATGGGCCTTTCCCAGCTGGTTAAGCAAGCGACTAGGGTGCCTGATGTAGTTGGTCATACTGCCAATTGTTTAGACCTTCTGATGACCACCGATCCGGACAGATGTATTGTAACAGTTTCCTCACCACTTGGAACTTCAGATCACTGTCTGGTGAAGTCTGTTTTGTGCTTCTCCCCACCTGACTGCGACTCACGCGGTGAACGGAGAATATGGCGTTACAGGTCAGCAGAATGGGATGAGATGCGGCACTTCTTTGCGTCTTATCCTTGGCAGCAGGTCTGCTTCTCTTCTAAAAGTCCGTCGAGCTGTGCGGATGCTATATCCGATGTGATACGTCAAGCTATGGAGTTTTTCATCCCTTATAGAGACGTACCCATCGGAGGCTCAGCTCGCCCATGGTTCAACGCCGATTGCGTTCAAGCTGAAGAGCGTAAGCATTCGGCGTTTCTCGCCTGGGTTGACGCTCGTGACCGCAAAGCTCCGGATCTGAGCTCAAAGAAGAGAGCTTTCAACCATGCTGCCAAGTCTTACAAAAAGGCACTAAAGAAGGCTCGGTTCAACCGCATTACCCATATTGGCACAAAGCTCTCTGCACAGCCGTCCGGTAGCAGAGCGTTCTGGTCCCTTGCCAAATCGATCGAAGCGAACTTCTGTAAGCCCACATTGCCTCCGCTGGTTAAGCCTGATGGAACACTGGCTCACTCGGCGAGAGAGAAAGCAGGTCTCTTTGCATCTCTTTTCGCCCATAACTCTCGTCTTGACACTAGCAGTGCTACTCCACCAACTCTACCTCACTGCAACACCTCAATGCCCGAGGTTCGCATAAGAAACAAAGAAGTTTTGAGAGCATTGTGTCGTCTAGACGTGAATAAAGCTAGTGGACCAGATGGTATACCAGCAATAGTTCTCAAGGCATGTGCGCCCGAGTTGTCTCCTGTATTGACGCGCTTGTATCGCCTCTCATTTAGGACTGGTATAGTGCCCAAGTCCTGGAAGCTTGCCAACGTGCAACCCGTGCCCAAAAAGGGCAGTCGTGCCGATCCTGCCAACTATCGGCCGATTTCAATAACCTCCATACTCTGCAAGATTATGGAGCGTGTATTGAACTCGCGCCTCATGGCATACCTGGAAGGTAACGATCTCCTCAGTGACCGACAGTACGGGTTTCGCCACAATCGGTCTACTGGGGACCTACTAGTGTATACCACTCACATGTGGGGCGAGGCCCTTGAGAAGAATGGAGAAGCGATTGCTGTCTCCTTAGACGTCTCGAAGGCCTTCGACAGAGTATGGCATGCCAGCCTTTTGAGTAAGCTTCCAGCGTACGGCATTTCCCCTGGTTTGATTAACTGGGTAAAAGACTTCCTGAGTGAACGGTCTCTCCGAGTTGTTGTCGATGGATGCTCATCAGAGCCCATGACGACCAATGCCGGAGTTCCTCAGGGGTCAGTTCTCTCTGCAACTCTTTTCCTGCTGCATATTAACGATCTGCTGATGCCCGGTATCTATGGGTATGCAGATGATAGCACAGTTGTAGAGAGATACCTGCCAGGTGCTCGGGCTAGTAAGGAGCTAATCCGGGCCGAACGAGAGGCTATGGTAGAGCGTACGAATGTCTCACTTCAGGCAGTCTCCATGTGGGGCGAAACCAATCTGGTAGGATTCAACGCCACCAAAACACAAGTGTGTCTGTTCACCGCCAAAAGGAGTCCGTTCGCCTTGACTCCTGCTTTTCAGAATGTATCTCTGGAGTGCACCGACCGCCTTCAGCTCTTGGGAGTTGAAATTTCTTCAGACCTCAATTTTGGGCGGTTCATTGAGTCCAAAGCCAAGGTAGCTGCTAGAAAACTAGGCGTTCTTGCAAAGATCCGACGGTACTTCACACCGGGACAGCTTCTGATGTTATACAAAGCACAGGTCCGATCGTGTGTGGAGTACTGCAGTCACATATGGGCTGGTGCTGCAAAATGCCATCTAGCAGCTTTGGACTCAGTGGAAAGGCGTGCGAAGAGGCTAATTGGGGATCCAGATTTGGTTAAGTCCAATCTACAAAGCCTCGAGCACAGGCGCAGGGTAGCCAGCCTATCGGTATTTTACAGGTTGCATTTTGGAGAGTGTGCGCGGGAATTGCATGACTTGATTCCGCCATCTCCTTTCTACCATCGGACAACCCGACGTACGGCGAGTATCCACCCTTACGTTGTTGAAACTTCAACGGTCCGGACTAAGCGTTTCGCTTCGTCGTTTATACCGCGTACATCGAAGGACTGGAACAATTTGCCCGCTGCGGTCGTCCCGTCCAACTATAATTTAGGTGTCTTCAAGGCTAGAGTGAATAGGCTCTTAATAACTAGTGCGCCTCACCATCAATGATTGCATCGCTGCTTACCATCAGGTGGGTTCGCAGTCAAGCACTGGTTTATATGAATTAAAAAAAAAAAAAAAACTTTTATTTCCAAGGTGGTTTCGATTTTTTGTTTTGTTATTTTTTTTTTTATTCTTGCTAGGTTCGCGCTTGACCGCTAACTCACCTGATACCTGATGGAAAGCGACGATGCGGTCGACGATGGAGCGCGCTTACCTAGAAGTAACCTATTAAAAAGTTTAAAAAGTTTAATCATATATATAAGTAGAACCAAATAAGCTGACGCATTTCATGGCATTTGTGCGCAACTCTTTGTACATAGTTTTATCATATTTAAAAGTTCAGCAAGTCCCCTTCATTGAATTTGTTGCGAAAATCTTGGTCGTTTTGAATATCGATTAATTCTAACTGCATTGACTCTCAAACTGCATCAGCTAAAATGGTGAAAGGATTGCTAAATATGTCCAATAGAGGTTTAAGTTTTTGAAACTCAGAAAATTGTTTACGATAACATTGTATTCAAATATCTAACTTTTAGACAAAGCTACGATTAACCGCAGTTTTATTGAATTTTTCAGACATTTTCTTGTAAATGATTGTAATTGCCCGAATTTATTTATGATCTGAAAAGAGCTGGCTTACTGGCGGGCCACTGGCGTATTGCCGGGGGACCGCATGCGACCCGCGGCCCGCGGTCTGTTCATCTCTACTTTAGGGGGTGAATTTTGGAAAACCCTCTCTTAGAGCTGGCCTATGTCATAAAAAGACGCCATATGTAAAATTTCACGCTCCTAGTCCCAGTAGTTTCGGCTGTGCGTTGATATGTCGGTCAGACAATTTCTCCTTTTATATATGTAGATACAAGGAGACTATATCCTATTTAACCGTCACATATTTTCAAACACTAATGTACTCGTATATATTCGTAATATTATTCTATTTTTATAGGATACCAAACAATGGTTACAATGTAGATGAAATAAACTATTACAACATTGGTAAATGAAGTTTTATAGTTTCTGGGAAATGTATAACAAACATAAATTGATTGGCTTTTCGTTTTTCCATATCGATGGCTCAAAAGTATTTTTTTTCTTTCAAGCAAAATAATTACTGATATTGTGTTTATTATAAATGCTGTAGTCTTCTAGGAATTTCTATCACACAGATTGTGATAATTATGATTTATTATTTTAAAATCATGGCCTTATGACTAATGTTTTGAAATAAATGTAAATGGATAAAGAAGGAGAGGGAGGCTAAAAGTAAGATGGATGAAAGTGCAAAGGTTTTTAAGAGCAGCGACCAAGGACAAGCACAGGCAGAGTCACAGCAGCCCTGGAATGCAATGGGAGACTGAAGGAACACAGGTGAGTTTTAGTCAGTAAAAGTCTGACGATTTCCCACTTCAATAAAAAAGCAGGATGACGGTGAGTCACATGACTACTTTAAGATTTTGTTTAGCTAATGATTAACCATAAAGATATATGCACAATTGAAGAGGAAGACCTAAAAACAGAATAACACTATAAAAGCGAACGTTGGTGAGTGTGTATGCTTATTACTTCTTCAAACTGAAACTGCAGAAGGGATTTGGATGAAATTTGGAGCACAAGTACGCGCGCCTCAGGGAGATGTCAGCAAATCGTAGAGGCCCAACAGGGTCGAAGCCCACTGGGGCCACGGGTAGTGTGAAAGTTAAATCCGGGGCCCTGGGACGAAGGCAAAGAAGGAACAGGAGTGGGATTTTAGTCAGTAAAAGTCCACCCAAGAGCGGGATTTGTCATAAGATGATTAAAAAAAAAGTCAGTGTCCGAATATAACACATTTTTTCCCCTTTATTATTGAACAATTTTTTTTAAATAATTGATTACAATCTAGCCTAAAAGACTAATAAGTAATTTAACTCTAACTTATTATTATACGTTAAAGGTTTTGTTAAAATAAGGAATAGCGTCTTTTAGTACTTTTATAGAAGTCCATAGCACTTTCTTAGAGTCTATTATTGATAAAACACTTTGTTCATGTGTTATATGCATAGCACAGCATTGACCACTATTATACACTAACTTTAAACACTACACTAAAGGGTTACAAAGGATGTTCAAAGGGTTTAGTTCTCTTTAGTCTACGCACTAGGTCCGTGTTGTCTAACAGCTGGATTGCCTCAACATTCTCATGTCGGTAAAGTCTGTGTTCGTGGGCTTCAGCAAATTTTTGAATGATGGTGGTGACGTGTTCCATTTTAAAGTCACGGTGGAGGTTAATATAACACATGGGATACTTTTTGTCCCATAAGTATGTTTCCCAGAGGGAATATTCTGCTTCCACACGGGCGAAGCCGTATGCAGGAGGTAAACGAGCCATACAATAAATTATGATAACAAGTAAGTAACTATCTATCTATGTCAGTATGACATTCCAACTATGCAAATTGTTAGAGAGCATTATTACCTTGCTAATATGATAAACTGAGTAATCTAACACGCGTATATATCTGGCTAATTGTGTAAACAGTTTGCACAATACTTGAGGTATGACGAATATGTGTGTGTATGTAAGTTACGTGTGTACCTTATGGGAATGTAAGTGTGGTTGGCAAATAAGAGGACCTCAGAGCTTCAAATAAGACCACAATACTTTGGACGTTTAACTGAAATAAATCTTATTACAATTACGAAAAAAAACTTCTTCTGTTTATATAATAAATAATTAAAAAAATTTAATACATTCCACAAAAATTTGAAATCTATTCGAATGCTTAATACCTATTTTTTTTTATCTATGTATGGAGTTTTTGTAGCAACTATCCCTTTGGAAGGGACAACGTTTGTAAAATCAACTAGTTTATGAAAAAATGGAACAACGAACAAAACTCAATATACGTTAATAGCTCACAAATATCATATGCACCGAATATTTTCCAATTGTTTGTTTAGGCAGGTTTCTGTCCTGCAAAGTGTTCTAAAAATATTCTACGAGATGTTTACTCTCCACCTTCTCCATTATCATCAGTAATTTTCTTTCGATAAAAATTACAAAATCAATCTACGTTTTTTTACGAGGAAATTCATGAAATAGCGGAAGGGAGTGTCAGACATTTACTGACTAAAACCACCGCACCCACAGTTTTCCTTCAGTGGCCTCTTTTACGAGGGCTACGTCAGTTCCTTAGAATAATCCGCAGCCCTGGCAGACATCGGCCCTACCTGGTCAATATTATTTTTCAGACATCTCTAGAATCAATCTAACAAGTTTTTACCCAACCACATCAGGGTTGACTTCCAGTCTAAACGGATACAGCTGGACACCAGTACCTAATCGACATGGAGCGACCGCCTATCTAACTTCCACAACCCCGTATCTGGGTAACGCGATACGACTTGACAAAACTGATAATAATCGGAGGCGTGGCTGACTCGAGGCGATCAACGAAAAGAGAATCGAAACAAAACTGTTGTAACTTGGCTAGGGGGGTAGATTTTCTGACTTCAGACTACCCTTAATGACCAACAAAAAGCTACAAATGGGAAACAGAGGCTTAATAAAGATAGATATACTCTTTATTGTACACCATAAATATAATTACAGTAGGAGCTTAAAATTAAAAAAAGGATTAAAGTTTGGGTATGGAAAATTTATGATATGTAATGGATGGGTACCCAGCCGTGAACGACCTCGCCAAGTGTTACTTACCTCGTGAGACTCTTATTATTTAATCGCAATGTATCATCAAGATAATACATAATACATCAACATCAGTCCTATCTTATCTAAAGCCTTCTCAAGTGCAAAAACGGCTTCCAAACCTACATATCCTTTCAATGTATGTTTCAAATAGGTTCAGTAACATTCGTCTTCCTAGAGAGTGAAAATAGGAAAAAAGAGTATGAACCAATATTAATAATAGTACCTATAGTCTGTGTTTCCTGATCATTCAGACAAACAGTGTTTGAGTTAAAGGGGAATAATTTTACAGTGACTTCAAGGCAAGCATGCTTTATCGTCAACCACTTAATAGTTAAAAACAAACTTTGATTTGCTCCTTACAATCTTAAATAGGGATTTCTATTGATTAATCGTGGCTTACTGGGTTGTTTAAACTTCCACCTTACGATATAATATAATTTAGGGAAGTCAACTTAAACTGTTGTAAGTTTGTCTTAGATACAAAAGTGTGTTTAAGGAGCTGAAACAAATAATATCGGAACACTTTTAACATTTTTGTTGCTATGTATTTTATATTAGTATTTTAAAACAAAAGCGTGTATGTTTGGCAGCCATCTCTTATGTTTGGCCCTGGTTTGGATCATGGTCCAGAGCGAGAGAGAATGGAAAGCGGGCACGCAGGTACGTCTGCGTAGCACTAATGCAGTCGAAGGAGGTAGCAGAAACCGTGAGGGCGAGGATATCTTCACGCCTTATTGCAAGAGAGGCTCCGGGTGTCGCGAGTCACTGGGCAATTCCCGGTCACTGTAAACGTGGGCTCGCGGGGCGACGAGCAAAGGGTAGCTCGCAGTCCAGCCCAGTAAGGACCAAGTCGACAGCGCATGCTCCACACGCGTCTCAAAGAAATGTCGGGAAAACTGTAGAGGGTCATTAGGGACTATGCCTGCTAGGGCTGCGGGTATGTTCAAAAGAGTTACCGTGGCTCTGAAACCCTATTGGAAACTGAAGGAATGCAGGTGATTATTAGTCAATAAGTAAATAAAGTCGCAAGACATTAAAACATATATTGTCTGAGGGCTCGGGGATCATACTGGTAATTCTTAATTCTATAAAAAGGTTCTAGATCTGTTTTATTCAATAAACTGTTGTTGAAACCTCTACGGTCTGGATTAAGTATTTCGCCTCGTCGTTTATACTGCGTACATCGAAGGACTGGAACAACTGGCCTGCTGAGGTCTTTCCATCCGATTATAATTTGGGTGTCTTCAAGGCTAGAGTGAATAGGCTCTTAATAAAATAGTGCGCCTCACCATCAACGATTGCATTACTGCTTACCATCAAGTGGGATTGCAGTCATGCACTAGTTTATATCAATTAAAAAAAACTTCGCTCTTTTGTTAAACCAAAATATAACTAGAAATTATTATGAACAATTGCCAATAGACTGACAAAATGGCAAATAATTTGATTCACTGCTAATTGAAGGGATTTTGAACTATACATTTATGTAGATAGGTTACACGTATAGGGACTTACCAAACCAAAACAAAATCAAGTCCCACAGAGCTTAAAAAATTCAAATCACGGTCTCCATACATTTATCCCACCCGGAGTCCCAAACATCGCATCTCTGACAGGAACAAAGCTATGATTTTATCTCGCACATACCGAACTGACGTCGCATAAGTTAAGCTCAGTTTACATTGGTTTAGTGAGTAGTTTAGAATGGATGGTGAAAGTTCTCGGCCTCTCTAAAGTTGACGATGAGTGAGAGTTGAGCTGGTTGATAAGTTTCTCAGAAACTAACTTCTAGCAAGATAGTGGTGGCCGTTATCATACAGTATAATATATACTTATTTTAATTTACTATATTTGAATTAAGCTGTTGATCCCCGCATTAACCTTATTTGTTCACGCGCCATTGTCTTACTATTGTGTCTCTAATTACGCACTCAAAAGGTTAAAGTAAATTTTATAAACAGCCACCTGCTTAAAAAACCCTTTAATACTGACTAAATACAGAAGAACAAAAACGTATTACTACATAAGAATCAAGAACATGGGCGTTCACAATGGGCCTCATCAGAAGGTTTAAAGCCATCCAAAGAGCAGGTCTATGCTCATTGTTGCCCTGCGTGATTGAATTAGGAATGAAAGAAAGAGAAAGAATGAATTTTTTTTTATTTGGAACGCATAGATACACACACTGTAAAAACAAAATTTAGAATGAATATATCCACAGAGGAACCAAGGTTACCGACATAACCATATTCCGCCTTAAGTGTCAGTGGGCTAAGCACATTGCTAGCAGAACAGTCGATGGGGCCGAAAGGTTCACTCCAGAAACGTTCAGCCCCATCGACTATCTGACGACCGCGACCGCGTACTTGAAGATGCCGCGTTGAAAGGTTACCCACAAGGTGGACCGATAATCTGATGAGGATTGCGGGAATCCGATAGGTGCAAGAAGCACAAGAACGGTTATTGTGACGATACTTGCAGAAGATCTTGGAGCAGTGAGCAGTGAACAAAATACCTCCTACATTCTGAATCGACTTTTTTCGAGATCCTCAACATTTTTTACTAGTGAAAAGTACAAAATACATAGATTATTATTTTGGTTCGTACAAAGTGATATTAGGAAAAGGGCAAATTATATTCGGACACAACAAAATTTATTGAAGCTGTTTAGTACAGTTAGATAAAAAATCTTTTAAATGTGCCAATTCGGATACTGTGTCCGAACATATTGTATCCGAATCGTCAGTCAGTCAAAAAAAAAAAACACTGGTCAAGCTAAAACAAAACAACTTTAGCTGTTAATCCATTTAAAATCAAATATCTAATAATGGCTACATAAGTTAATTACTTGAGAATAAGTTACTGAGCAACAGTTTTGGCATTGATATTAAATTAACAATTTAAGTTAACTAAGTCCTCCTGATAATGGAAGCTTTAGTTACTAAGTACTTAAGTACCAAGTTAAGCATTATGCTACCAGCTTTATATAGTAACAACCTGGGAGTTTTAAAGCCAAGAGTAAGGCCTAGCGCACATTGCCTTGCGGTGGATCGCGGTGCGTTTATTCTACCGCACGGTAGAATAAACGCATTCACAGGGTCGAGCACTGCGGCGAAAAAAAATGCACGTTTTTAACCGACTTCAAAAAAAAGGAGGAGGTTATTAATTCGATTGCATTTTTTTTAACATCTTTTTTTATGTTTGGTATCTCATAACTCCGTCGTTTATGGACCGATTTGCAATTTTTTTTTCTCCTAAAAGGATATGCTTCCAGATTGGTCTCATTTTTTTTTAAATCTAGTTCAGATGATGGGATCCATGAGGAATCGAGGGAACTCCTCAAATATTATAGGCAACCATATAGTGATTTTGGTATTTTCATCGAAAACTTAAGCATTTACAGTCAAACAGTAACATTTGATGAAGTGGAACTGATGAAGAAGACCAGAAATGGTCAACGGAACTTCATACTCACATAGATATCACAAATGACAATACAAAAATAAATGAATGGTTCTGAATAGTTACGTTGAAAATGGTATCATCAAAGTGATCTGATGATGATGATGGAGCCGGAAGGTAGGCACTGGAACTCCGTAATTAAGCAATGTATCCTAGCCGTGTTTGGGCTTATTTGAATTGTCATGAGATGCACTTTAGCTATAAGGTACAATCGAACTGATCTGATGATGGAACCAAAAGGTGGAAGGTAGACACAGGAACTTCTTAATAAAACAATGTAACCTAGCAGTGTTTGGGTTAATTGGAATTGTCATGAGAAATAGGCACTCTGTTTATAAGTGTATCGCAACTAAAAAGTGTGAAATAAAAACTTTTTACAAAAAAAAAATAACCAACTTCACTAAAAACTGGAAGTCGGTTTTTCTCGGTATTGTTTGTTTCTTATTTAACACCGACTTCCAAAATGAAAGTTATTTTGATCCTTTTTGTGTTTTTTTTAGTGAAGTCAGTTATTATAATTATTTTTTTTTTTTAAAGTTTTTTGTCATTCGAACTTCGGCTGTGGCGCTCACATGTCATAGTTATGGATTACCATACAAGAGTTAGGTACTATCTTTGTATATTTATTAAGCTGTTGATCCCCGCATTAACGCGTTCACGCGCCATTGTCTTACTATTGTGTCTCTAAGGTTAAAGTGTAAAAAATAGTACCCAAACCAAATGGTATTAGGTACATCCCTTGACGACCTTAAGGCCTATGAAGGGCTTCTTCTTCCTAAGTTATAACGATTCCGATTGCATTAATAAAAGTTAAATTTCAAAAGCGATCGACGCTCGCGCCGCCCGCCGCCATCAGCGCAGAAACACCAGCGACATATCTGTGTCGCTTCCCAACAACAACTGAGTGTCTCAGTGCGTTTTTTTCACCATAGTGCGCGGCGCTTCCTAAATCTCTATGCGATACAAAAATATGTACGGTAGAGTCATCGCAGCAGCGAAAGGCCAACGATGACTTTACTGCATGCGTTTATTTCACCGCAATGCACGCACTTCTATGACACTCTATACTTCACAGATTATGCGTTAAAAAAACGCAAGGCAATGCGCGCTAGACCTAAATATGTTACTTCTAGGCAAGAGTGCTAGATAGTCGACCACATTATCGCTTATCATCAGTTACGCTATTAGTCAAACACGAGCCTATCAATACTAACAATTGAATTCGTATTACCAAAATGAAAGGCTTTGTGGTTAAAATAATAACGGCCACTCGGTCGATCATCGAGGTTAAGCAATGCTTAACGAGGTCAGTCTGTGGATGGGTGACCATCTCAACATATTCGTATCGAGATTCTTCCGTTAATCGGAAAGCATGTTAAGCCATTGGCAGCTCATATGTAAATCTTTGATAGTCATTATGGATAGTCTAAAGCCAGAAAAACTGACAGGTACCGCAGTATTACTAAGGCGTAGCGTAGCATAATCAGCCGCATAATGTGCCCACTGCTGGGACGGGCCTTCTTTCTAAGAGAAAGAATGGGCCAAAATCCACCACGCGGGCCCAGCGTGGATTGGCGAATGTCATGACATGCCGGTTTCCTCACAATGCTTTCATTCGCAGTTTTGAGATCAGTGGCGATGAAATAAATTACACAAAGTAATGCGTCTGACTGGGTTTCAACCCGTGACTTACAACTCATAAGTCGGGGCCGTTACCACTGGTCCACCACTGCTAGAAGGCATCTCGTGTTACCTAATTACTGGTTTATGGAGGTCAGAGAGGTAGTCGCTATGTATAATATTAATTTTTAGCTTCATCCGGAAGTAGACCACCACCTCGGTATTTAAAATTTGCCGAGGTAAGTCTGTAGCGACATCTATGGCGTCACAGAAGAACTAATCCTGTATCGCGCAATTAAAGTTCTCCACATGATTGGAACATATAGAACAGCCCGAAATCATCTACTGGGCAGTTGCCCACCAGACATAACACCCGTCTGGTCGGAGGATCCTCCCTTTTCAACGGAGGTTTGCTGGAGTTTACCGTGGTGACCCTCGACAATAAACGTCAGCGCAGCCTTCGTGCAGCCACTACTTTGTAAGTCAATACTCAGAATCTCAAAAAATTTTTTAAACAAAATTAAACGAAAGCTTAGAAAAACCAAACAACTTTTGTTCAACGAACTTCTGTAAAGTCACGCAAAGAATTAATCTTGACTTTGAATAAAACAAGGCCCAATTTTTCACTCGCCCAAATTATATTTTTAAAGGCTTTACAATTTTACCTTCGAATCCTAAGTCATAAATTACTCTAGCCAGACCATTTTTTAAGGTATTTAAATTTGTATAATGTCCTAGCCGGCTTTGGTGGCTCGATATATTTTACAACGATGAAGTTTGACTGCCTTTCAAGTTTCCTCTAGTGAAAATTATTTCTCATTGCCTTACATTACGCTCCTTGTTCTCTTACGTAATAAAGAACATCTTATTCGACATCGGTCACAAAGGCTACTTTCCTCGGTAATGTGCCGTAATATCCGAGTTATTAAGTCAGCAATAAGTATGTTCTCACAAATTGGATATTGTAAAGGCCGAAATACACATGCCTGTTGCTTGGGCACGCCATAATCATGGCGGTAAGTCCCCTCTTTGAGAAGTGGCTGAAGAGACGTCATGGCGTTCTCACCTTTCGCATGGCCCAGGTCCTGACAGGACATGATAAGTTCAGGAGGTTCCTGGACCTGATTCAGGTGGAAGAAACGCTCGGGTGTCATCATTGTGCGGACCGCCCAGTGGACATGGTAGAGCATACGGTAGAGCGCTTGAGCGGGCAGTCCTGGGACGCAAAGGGCAACTAAAGGAATATAAGTATGATTTTAGTCAGTAAAAGTTTCAAATATATCCAGTTCCGTCTTAGAGCGTCACTAAATAATTTCCCATATTAAAAAAAAAAAAACTTTCCTGCTGCTGACACAAAAGTACGCAAGTAACTTGCATGCCAGTGAGCCATATAAGGTTCTAATTGGTGGATGTCACTATGGCATGCATGCTACTTGGAAACATTTGTGCTAGCTATAGGCATGTGTATTTCAGCCTTTACATAACGCTGGATTAACTTTCGGGTGTTTTGCCGGTTTAGATGGAGGTTATACGTAATTCATTGGATTTGGGTAGCGGATTGAATGACAGGGTTGATGGACAGTGAGGTTTAAAGCCGAGGATTATATCACAATATACAGAGGAACGACAGAGTAGTCCAGCCTTATCCCGTTGTCAGAAACAGGGTTTACTTGCTTAGCTATTTTCGTATAGTTGATCAAATGAGATTGTTGTCAGATGCCAATATTAGTAATTTTGGCCTTCGCTGATATTATTTACAGATTTACACCCTTATCATAAGCCAAAATCATTTATTGGCACCTTGGATCGTACATACCTATTATAAGTTATAATTTGTTTATTGATTATCTGTTTAAACGTTTTCCAGAATAAACGGAAGTACCCATCAAGTTTATTTACAATGTCGACGTTCTTGTTAGTGAACAGACAATATTTTGATTATAAATGCAAAATTGAAAAAAATCGAAATTACAAATTGTTTTATTTCACATAGGCCTACATGGGCACTTATAAAACGTCAGTAGTTAGTGCACGGTTCCAAATTTGTCGTTTCCTATGGAGAAGAACCGGCAAGAAGCTCCTTGATTACTTAATTCAAAACCTTACACGTGCTACAAAACAAACACAGTACCTACGTACCTCCATCTCAACCTACAATAATCATGATTGTTATTTCCAAAATAAGACTAACTGTACTTCTGTAAGTCCATCATGACCTGAACACAATGTCACCGCGGGGCACAATATAGCCACGTTTCCACGAATTCATCGTCAATAATAACACTAATCTGCCACAAAGGGGTTGTTAATTGTTATATTTGTTTCGACTCGGGTTGAAGAGGGTTGGCCTTTCGCTAGCGTAGGTAATTTATTTATTTGAAGGCCACTGTGTGATGGACTGTCAACGTGTCTGATTGCATACTAGAATAAATATTTAAGGTCATGAAAGGGTGGCCAAATGTGTAATTTCCAATGAGATTGCAGGGAACGATCGGTTGCCAAAGTGACTACTTTGACAGAGCGATTTTGTGAATGGACTGAAATATTTTTACTTCTGTATATACTTTTTTTTTAGGTGTGAAAATCATCCAATGACATGCTCCGCCCTTGGGCGGAGCGAGAAGGTGTGTCAGACTTTTACTAACTAAAAACCCACTCCTGTTCCTTCTTTGCCTTCGTCCCACCTTCGCTTTGCCTTCGGCCCCGGGTTTCACTTTCACACTACCCGTGGCCCCAGTAGGCTTCGACCCAGCTAGGCCCCTACGATTTGCTGACATCTCCTTGAGGCGCGCGTGGAACACTACGCGCCGTCGACAACTTGGGCTCGGTCCGGACGGTTACCGGACAGGCGGACGGCAAGCTATCCATTGCTTGTCGTCCGCAAGCCCGCGCTTACGGTACCCGGAAATCGGGATCGGGATCCTAACGGCTGGGGCGTGAGGGTCACTCCCTCGCGTGCGCACGGCTTCCTCCTTTGCCAGCATTACTGCTTCGCAGAAGGAGGCGACCGCCTGCCACTCCTCCTCGCTTCGGACTATGGCCTGTACCAAGGCCCGGCGCGAGAGGTCATTGCCGCCAATCGCCCCCACGAGGACACGGCCGTGCTCTGCCCAAGTGGGGCACACCTCTACCGTATGCTGCACCGTGTCCTCCGGGCGGTCCACACTGTGGTGACACCCCGGCGTTACTTCCACACGAATCCGATGCGGGAACTTCCCGAGCTGACCACGATCGGTGAGAACCTGCGTCATGCGGAAGGAGAGGACGCCAGGAGGTCTTTCCAGCCACTCCTCAAAGAGAGAACTAACCGCCATAATTATGGCGTGCCCAGCACTGGGTTGCGACAGTCGCTGTCCCTATTTCACCACGAGGTCCCGCCAGAACTCTGTCCACCATGTTTCCTCCTGGCGTTGCATCTCCACGTGCAAATCGTGCATGCGTGCAAAGACTGTTGCCTCCAAGTCCCATGATGGCAGGCCAGCAAGGAGGCTCGCCGCTTCGCGGGAAACCGTGCGGCATCCCCGCATCATCCGTATGGCCATGACCCTCTGGCATGTGTTCTTTAGGGCCGCCGGTAGCTTTCGCAGCGACGGTGCCGTCACTGGCGCTCCATAAAGGGCCATGGGCCGAACGATGCCTGCGTAGTGCCCCCGGCAGGAGGCGTCTGGACCCCTAGGTGGTTGGGCAGGAGCTGCTTGAGGGCAGCCCCAGTCAGATTCAGTTTGGGAGCCAGACGTCAGAAGTGCTCCTCGAAATTCCACTGGCTGTCGAGGACGAATCCCAGGTACTTCATCGTCAACCCGACACCGTTGTGAATTCCTCATACCGTTAATTTGGAATACCGTGGTGGCGCGCTCCGAGGGCCGTGAAAACACATGACCTCGGACTTGTGCAGTGCCACCTCGAGTCCCAATTGCTGGATCCTCTCAATGACTGTCACAACCCCACGTTTCGCTAGTTCGACCGCCGCCCAGTAGTGTCGTCTGCGTAACAGATCACGCTGACCCCGTCAGGGAGGTTGCCGCGCAGCACGTAGTTGTACCCGATGTTCCACAAAGGGTGGTCCTAGTACCGATCCCTGCGGAACACCGCAGTACATCTCTCGCCGTTTCCACTCTCCCTGGTGACCAGGGTAGATAATGTACCTGTCCGATAGGTAGGTCTCGATCACACGACAGAGGTAGTCGAGCACCCAGTGATACCGGAGTGCCCTCTTAATGCTACTCCAGGGCAGGGACTTCTGTATATACTTACGATCAAAGAAAATTTCTTAGAAGGACTCGTTTATTTAATAACTTAACACAGTAAACTTATTTCGTTTATTTGGTAACAATAAATACCCTATATTTAGTACCACCCACGTATGTTTACATACACCTAGATGTCTCTGGATGGTAAACATCACAATTAAATAAACTACATCTTAGTTAGATAGTGCTAGAAACCATTCATCAAATACCCACACTCTGTCCGGTATAGGATGAGGAACAGACCGCCAAGAACTTATCTCGAAGTCCAAGCTGATAATTATTAAGAGCGACTCGAAGCGAAAACAGAAGAGAAGCGAAGTAAAAGATAGATATTTAAACTGCTGCTAAATAAATCAGAGAGGAATAAGATGATGCTGACCTCGTCGCGGAGACCCCTGACAAGTAGTGGGAAGAAGCCCAGAAGCTAATTACAGTCTTTTACGGCCTCTGGAGTATCAAATAAAAATTCTTTGTTTTTGTAATGCTTGTTTTTCTATTCCTTTAATATACACACATAAGTCTGAAAAGGAGGTTCAATATATGTGCAGGTAAATTAATGGCTAAATAATGAAAATTGCTATTTTAACAACAATTCTAGGCAAGCGTGCTCCATCGTCGGCAACATCATCGCTTACCATCAGGTAAGATAGTGGTCAAACGCGAGACTATCAATAATAAAAAAAAAAAAAAAAAATTTACAGCGCCGTTTTTCTTTCTGTGAGCCTCTACTTACTTTAGTAGTTTGGGTTTCCACAATCGATCACAAGACCAGTAGTTGTGTGTCTGAAATGTCAACAAATATAAAGAGACTGCATCAGCGCAGTGGTTTGTTTGGCGAAGATCGGATAACAGCGAGGAGGATAACAGACTGGTTTTATCGATTATAGGGATCCACATTCCTGTGCAGACCAGTGCTGTGCGGTACATGGCGGTGTTGGGTGGCAGAGTGTTTTTGTTGGATACGTTATGCTACCGTTCATTTCATTCATTTCAGTTCGTGAGTTATTTAGGTTCCAAGAGAAAATTTTGGCGTGTCATAACACGATAGAGAAATTAGGTTGACACAAGAACTTGACTGACTCTTACTTGGACAGTTTCACAATTTTTACAAAGCACATATCCCTTGTTAAAATATTATCGTGGTACTTTTCCTCGATGAAACGCAGAAAAAAACATCCACCGTTTTCAACTCATCAGCCTCCAAAAAAGATGTAAACAGGCATCATTTGGGCTCGATCGCTGTGTCGTAGATTTCATCAAACCTTTTCTATCAGACGCAATTGAGAGATCAAGAGTCGACCGACAAGTCGAGAAAATAAAAGTTATTTCAGGTTAACATCTTAGATCTACTCCTTACTCTTATGTTTTACAGAGCAACGGAGGTTGTAATTTTTGCCTATAATAGTGTTAAGAAGTTCTTTAAGTTAAATAATAACTAATCAGGTCAATGAAGTCATACCAATGCCCACGTCAAAAGGAAGTGTGGGATGATAAACCAATTAATTTCAGAATCTCATTGTGTCCACTTTTCTTAGATCGAAAAATGTGCCTGAGTGGGTAGGCACGTTTCCAAAGAATAGTTTACGTTACTACTTAATACTGTGACTACGAAACACAATTTAGCGAAATGGAATTCATAGACCCCAACTACAAACACCGAGTGCGAATGAGGTACTTTGATGTAGATGACTTTAAACTATATTCCATCTGCTGGAATGTCTGAAGGATTCATACACACTGAACTGCAACTTATGACCTAAAAAGGACCTGAAAAGCGTCACTCAAGCCACGATTGATATAACTGGGCCCAACTCATGTAATTCAATACTTATGTAATGTGCATTTGTTGGCTATTTTTGTACAATGTAGGAGTAAACAAACCTGAAATAATCAAGCAGAATAGACCTAGCTAACCCTATTCCAAAAAAGATTGCTGAAAGATTTTATTTCCACAAAAGAGAAGAAAAGAAAAAGTAACACAACAAAATTACAATAGTTTCTGCAACCGTAGATTATTTCGTGCAATATAGAGAGAATGGAAAAACCCGAAGACAGACAAAATGGTGCTAATGAGGACGCCAGAGTTGCGTGCTGAGGTAGACAGGTAAGTATCTATCTGTACCTATATATAAAATGAGAAACTGACTAACTGAGATATCAACGCACAGCTGAAACTACTGGGACTAGGAACATAAAATTTTGTACAAATAAAATCTTTAAATGGAAATAAATAATAATTTCGTTTGTATGCAAATTTCATTACGGGTGCCAATATACTTGAAAATTAACACAAATAGTAACCTAAGTAAACAATAAAGTTCGTCAATTTTTTGTTCAAATTTACCCCCAATAGAACAATTTAGGGAGCTTAAAAGATTGTATGAAGGATTATTATTTATTTTCATAATATATTTATTTATTCAAAAATACTAACTATAATTACAATAAAATTGAAAAAATAATAATAAAAACCCTACACTAATTACAACTAACTAAAACCAAACTAAAATATGGCGTCAAAAAACTCTTCCACGTCGCTGTCGACTGGTAATGTGCCCAAAAGACTGGTGGCATTGCCACGCTGTATGGCAATGCTTATCCTCTGTCCGAGGTAAAAGCCAGCCCTTGGGTCACGTGAAGTGTCAACTAGACGTTTTGACAGATCTTAACTTTAAACTTTGCATAAATTCTAACCAAAGCGAAGCGAATAATAAAAAGCTATCATTATAAGTTTTACCAAACACAAACTCAGAAACTTTTTTATAAAAACATCGTCTCGAACGGAGTCGCAGGCAAAGTTCTAGGTATACATATATGACACAAAGATGGAAGGAGAAGATGGTCGCGTAGAATAAAATGGTATTAACAATAGCACTGTCATAGTGGGTGTGACTTCACTAACATGTTTATGAGATTACTCTTAATGTTTTTTTTTTATTTGGAGCAGTCAATATTTTAAATATCGTATCAAATCATTAGCATGTATTTCGTAAAGGAGTATTATCGTTTATTTGTAGGAGACACCAAAAATACTCGAAATCTGTACGGCTACCGTAACGAAAATATAGGTGAATAAAAACAACAAACACTATATACGGATACATCCCTGCATTAAATACAGACCCAGCTCCCTCAAAATAATTGAAAAAAATAAAAAAAAAACCCTGCATTGAATACAGATCCAGCTCCCTCGAAATAATTTAAAAAAGTAAAACAAAAGAACGAAACAGCAACACTGTGATGAGTAGAAGGATTAATTTAAATAAAAGATATTCCTACTCGTTAAATATTATGAGTAGCAATAAAGCTAGATAAGCTTTTAATATAAACCAAGTTGCCTGTGAACATCGCAATTTACAAGTGTCTGGCTGGAGTGCACAAAACGCACATAAGTAAACTGACAGAGCTACAAATGTTTGAGCGGCCATTGATATATAAAACATTATCAAAACTTATTTTAGGTTACTTCAAGCGTGTTCTAACGTCGACCACATCATCGATTATCTTAACGATGGTGTGCATCGCTTACCATCAATTGAGATAGTGGTCAAACGCAAGCCTATGTCTATCACATCACACTAATATCACAAAGGCAAAAATTTGTGTGTTTGTATGTTTGTTACTTCTTTGTGCTCGAAGGACTGAACGGATTTGGATGAAATTTAACACAAAGATAGACCATGTTCTGGAATATGTTCCTTGAGATAATTTTCTAATTTCACACTGGCAAACCCGCTAGGAGAAGCAATATTAAGATATACAGGTGAAAGAGTTTTTGAAATTAGTCTAGTGGTTTTCGAGATTATTCATTGCAAACAAAAATAAAAAATAATTCTCTGTTATGATATTATTATTACGAGTATAAATATACGAGCAGATGATAATAATTTTAGTTTTTAATTCCCTTTTGTCAAGTATGTATTATGTTGTATCTACATTCTACAATGAAACATAAAATAAATAAATCTAATATATAAAACTATCCTGTCAAAGTGTTCGTTTTCGAACTCCTCCGAAATGGATTAACAGATTTTTATGATTTTTTTTTGTGTATATTTGGTAGGTCTAAGAATATATTTTAGGCAATTTTTTACCCTTCTACCCCTAACCTCCATTTTTTTCATTGATAACTTACATATATGGCAGAGCAACGTTTGCCGAGTCAGCTTAAGTCCGCCTTTGCAACTTTTTTTTTTTTAATTGATATAAACCAGCTTGACTGCAATCCCACCTGATGGTACGCAGAGATGCAATCATTGATGGTGAGGCGCACTAGTTTATTAAGAGCCTATTCACTCTAACCTTGAAGACACCTAAATTATAGTTGGACGGGAAGACCGCAGCAGGCAAATTGTTCCAGTCTTTTGATGTACGTGGTATAAACGACGAAGCGAAACGCTTAGTCCGGGCCGTTGAAGTTTCAACAACGTAAGGGTGGATACTCGCCGTACGTCGGGTTGTCTGATGGTAGAAAGGAGATGGCGAAATCAAGTCATGCAATTCCCGCGTACACTCACCAAAATGCAACCTGTAAAATAAGAATGTTGCATGAAGATTAAATAAATAAATACGAGTAATATGTTATGATTTGAGTCTCAAGTGGCTGCAGGTGCATCATTCCATGTTCTGTGACTAAACCGAACCGCGTTGGCAACCAGCCTTGAGATATTTACCTGCAGCTTTATTAGAAAAGGCATTCCTTTTAAAGTGAGTATTTAATAGTTTTTATAAACCACCCGGTTACGGGGCTGTAAAGTTTGTCTTCAACTGGGAGAGACGGTCTTGACAGAGCAAATTCTCAGACTGATAGATTTAAATTATCGTTTTTGCTGATGTGAAAATTGCTTGCATTTTGCTGGTTAATTTTATAGAAGGTTCTTTGACCTTTGGTGTTTTAAATACAGGTATAACTGCACTAGTCGCATCTTAGCGTAAATTTCAAGGCGTTTGTGGTGTGAGTCCCAAACACTTTGCTGCTCCTCATGTTGAAAGAAGACTTTTGGCCGCGGTACGTAGTGTTCTATCGCTTTTGCAGACAGGTGCCACAGAACATCACGAAGTGAATATAGTGTCATGTGAAGTGTTACTAACATAGCCTTAAGAGGACTTAAGTCTATGTTAGTGACACTTCAAATATACAGGAATATACTTACAATAAATTATATTTACTTTATATATGTGTTAGTCTGTAAGCTACATAATAATATCTATGGACCAAGATCGTCATCATCATCATCATTTCAGCCGAAAGACGTCCACTGTT
Source organism: Mythimna impura (assembly GCA_905147345.3). Classification (NCBI taxonomy): domain Eukaryota; kingdom Metazoa; phylum Arthropoda; class Insecta; order Lepidoptera; family Noctuidae; genus Mythimna; species Mythimna impura. The sequence continues at coordinate 11,702,062 of LR990356.1, read as the reverse complement.
GGACATAGGCCTCTTCCAAATGTCACCACAATGAACGGTACCCGTGCATCTCGCATGGTCAATGACTTTTTCAGTTAGGCATTATGTTTTTGCTTTGTTTTTTTTTGTGATAATTTGTTTAGTTTTATGATAGAACAAGAACAGTCGCAAACATAGAGATGGCGGATTATGTTTCTTTTCTTTCAGTCTATTATATTTTTTTCTATCTTATTTACAATTCAATCTGGAGTTCAAAGGAACTATTCAGTTTGTCTCCATGAATATTTTTGTTCTATTTTACATACATTCGCATACTTTATTTTCCATTGTTCGTTTTCCATAAAAGTTGGTAAGAAATTCGTATTTAATGACTAACGAATATTCAAACTTCAAGCGGAGGCGCCGCAAAGCAGTTTTGCGTCGCAAAATTAAAATTCAAGAAATTAAGTAAAAAATTAACGTCACTCACAGCCATGCTGTCATTTTTATCGTACCTACTTTTCATAAGCAAAACTGAGCAAAATATTCAATCAACGGTGTTTTGTAAGTATGTTACCGGCAAACCCAATTTTTCCAGAGTTTTTTCCACTATTGGAAAACTGAATCGAGTCGAATATATTTGAAGCACTTGTATAGGCTGCAGGATTGAGCGAAAGAGTTATTCCAGGTTCCAGGTTGGAGCGTAAGGGCATGACAAGTGTTGCCAGGTCCGATTAGATTAAAATCGGAACAGATGGTAAAACAAATCAGGGTTTAGGGTTTCAGATCGGGATAAATAAATAAAAAATATTTTTTTTTGATAAAGGTTTTTTTTTGTGATAAATCATCCAATGACTTAGGGCGTGTCAGACTTTTACTGACTAGAACCCACCTATGTTCTTTAGTTGCTTTTAGCGTTCCAGGGCTACAGTCACTCTTTCAAATTACTCGTACATAATAACAGGGTCTGCACTTATAAATTGTGAAATAAGCAATTTTTGGCCCATGTATATTTCAGTTACTACTCTACAGAGGATGACTGGCCATTCTGATGTCAGAATGACCGGTCAACCTTAAATGTTTAAATCCTTTTAACCTATGAAATAAGCAATTTTTTTATAAGCAAATATAAGCAATTGATAAGCAATGTTTAGTCACTTTTTCAAAGCTAAATACGATTGTTGTCCGGCCATTCTGACGTTCACGACATTATGCTCGCGCGTGATAGACCAAGACGACGCGGCTCTGAGCAAGAGAGAGACAAGCTAATGATGTGTCGTGTGTCTTTTGAACGCACTTGACATGTGTGACAATGATGCGAATGCGACTGATATATGTTACTTTATACTGATTATAATAGTTTTTGATTTATCGAGACATTTAGCGTCCCAATCAGGCGCCACACGGGACGCGTCCCCAGACCGTTCAAAATCGGGATGTCCCGCGCAAATTGGGACGCCTAGTAACGCTAGGCACGACAGAGCTTTACTAACTGAAACCACATACAGTGTCAGACTTTTACTGACTAAAACCTACCAGCAACCAACCAACAAAGAAACCTGTGTCATTCAGTTGTCCTTTACAACCAAAGGGTTGCAAAGGATAACTGAAGGTCACAGGTTTTGTTGGTACCCAAAAGGCAACTAAAAAAACGCAGGTCGATTTTAGTCAGTCAAAGTCTGACACTCTCTGTAAGTCCACCCAGAGTGGGAGAAAATTGATGATGAAAAAAAAGCACTTTTACAGACGTTCTACAGAATAATTTAATCAAAAGACATTTGGTAAGTATATTATTTACCCCTAAGCAGCAGGATTGTTATAAAGAGAAACCGTGGCCCAGAAGTTGTTTTATAATTTCTCACCCTCAAAAATAGATTTATTATATTTATTCTAATAAATTAGGTTTTCAAAATGAAATATCGCTACTATTTTGAAATCTTTAGAAATTACGTTAGAACATTATTTCTCTGTATAGAAACAGAAATTGACCATTTTGCGAGGAATGTTCCTTTTGATACGACGATGAAATAATTTAAATATTCGTTTTAACTTCAAATGCCTCCTCCTTAGAAACCGTTTGTTGGAAATATTTTATAATAACTATCTCACTGTGTTTAGACTCAGACCTGTCTTCAGTAACTAAAGTGGATTTAATGCCTTCACAACGCAAGACCAGTTTAAATTAAATACTTATATTACCATTTTAAAACAAAATGCAAAGCAATTTTTCTTAACATTTTGTTCGCTTCATTAAATTTTTATTAAAACTTCTAGTTCTTAAGGCCCTAACTCCCAAGCAGTGCTATAAAACAGTAACTTTCTGAAGCCTACTCTTCAGTAATGGTTATGTCAATAGGTTTGAAAAAAAATATGTTTATTACAAATTCATGTACAACATACTTAATCAACAAAATTATGATTTTTTCGTAAGACTAATACTTTTGCCTAAAAAAAAAAAAAAAACATGATATTTTTCGCTTGTTTACCTTAGTCCTTTCAAACGGCTTTGATCTTTAACAATACGTTCACACTAAAAAATTGCTTGTGTAAACTTTCTTCAGAATATATATAGCATATGAAAATCAATCAATATTTCGCAAAGAAAAAAGGATTTAAAGGTCAACGGGGCTCTATTCGGACGTAGTTGGCTGTAATTAAATGCACAGATACACGTAATGCCACCTAGGTGGCAGTATGAATACCTATGTGTGCATTTAATTCCGGCCAGATGCTAAAGGGACTATAAGCCTTAAGGACGATGAGTAGCCGTCAAGCATAAAAATATTTCTTTTAGAACGCGATCAGATAATGGTAAGAAATGAAACTTCAATAAGAAAGTTTAATATTAAACAATAGAAAACATTAATAAGAGAAATCAAATAGAATACTTTAGAAAACAAATTTGACTTTTTTGTTTACGTTTTGCAATCAATAACTATAAATACCTAGAAATAATATAACTCAACAAGTTATAAACTTTTGAAATTATCTGAGTTCTAAATATGTTTTTATTATTTCGTAGAAGAACACAAAACTAATCTATACATTTAATAAATCTGTAGAAGTTTTTAGTTGTCCGCGCATCACGTAAAAATCGATATAGATAACTTTTATACATTAAAATTGTCTGCAACTTTAATAACTTGATATATTACTTAGGCTTTGTTTCATCGCAATCGGCTGACTTTATCAAAAGATATACTACTTTCATTGACTGTTAGGCGGTACTAAGTTTTCCGGGTCAGCTAAATAAAGCACAATAAATAGAAAAGACTTTTATTTTTAGATTTTTGTATGTAATGAATAACCTCAAGAACAATTGAACCGATTTTCAAAATTCTTTCACTAGTAGAATGCTACTTAATCATTGAGTGACATAGACTATATATTTTATATTTTCACGAGGGCAAAGTCACTGATGTAAAAAAAATATTTATAAAATTAAAAACAAATTGTTGACAATTTTGTTTCTACTTAAAAAAAAAAACTTAAAATCGATATATAAAAACTAGGTCTATATATAATAATTACACAGGGGTGACATGTACTCTTATGACGGAGCCATTACTTGAGAATGGCTCGATCGATTTGGCTGTCTTTTTTTTCTTGTGTTTGTCAAAGTCAGGACAAGGTTTTAAACATTTTTTGTTTTTGAAAATCCACTGGTAAAATCCAAAGTTGCATCCGTGTGAAGCCGGGCTGAATCGCTAGTTTGAACGAGACATTAGTAAAAGGTCGTATAATTGTTTTACTTTCGATCTACCCGCAAAAAGTAACAATTTATCTTGTTTCTTAGATGTAATTATAAATATTAAATTAAAATATTTGCAGTTTTTTTTTTTCATAGGTCACCTAATTACAAAATAATATTTATAAATGACATTAGATATTTTAAATGTTCAGAATGTAATTAATATTGCATACTAAAACATCGTTAACAAAATCACACGGGACATCTTTTTGGGGTCTTGAATAAGTTACGAAGAATAATTTAATTAAAAAAGATTTCTTGTCTACACAAAAACACTGAAAATACTTAAGAGAATTAATAATGTTTGGGTACCGGAGACTCCGTGTTTCTTTTTCATTAAGAGCAGCTATCAATTTTCTTGCAAACTCTGATCTCTAGAAAGACAAAAACGTTAATTCATTCAGATTTTATGGAGGAAAAAGTAAGCTAAAAATGAACTGGAGATGAAATTATGTGAAGTGTCAAAAACAATTCTATCACATCGTATTTGTGTAATAGCATTTTATTTGATTGACGGAAATCAGTACTTTTCTCCGTGGAATTAGTTATTTTTGGCCAATTGTAAGGAAAAGGCGAATCATCAAATTGTTTTCCTCATAATATTTATTGAGTTTGTATTTTTGTTTTTGTACGTGGAACTACAACCACGTGGACTACACAAACTCCTACACTTGACGTCCTACTAATGCTCTCGTTATTTACTTGTTGTTATTTGTGTTCTATTTTTTTTCGATTGACTTTTACTCTATTTATTTGCCACGTGTAAGTTCTGGAACGTGCAGGTCGTCATACAAGATGAGCAGAAAACGTGGCGCATGTCATTTGATATTTAATTAGATACTGGTATATACTGAATATAAATGTAAACACATTCTTTTCATAGGAAATTATCAAATAACTGCTCTGGGTGGAGCAAGACGGTGTGCTAGACTTTTACTGACTAAAAGTCACCGTTGGTTCTACAATTTGTTGCCTTTTGCGTTTTCCTGAAACGCACTATCCACGGAAATTCTTCCAAACAAATCCGCAGCCAATTCAAAAACAAACATTATCTATATATATATAGAAGCGGGTAGATATTTCGCTTTTACTCACTAATTAATCACGAAATCTCAGAAACTATAACACCTACAAACTTATTTATATTACTATAGGGTGTAGAAATCCGCTAAGTACGGATTTTATAAAACTTTACCCCTAAAGGGGTAAAACCTACCTTTACGCGGGTGAAACCGCTGGCAAAAGCTAGTTATATATATTATTTGCAGATACCATATTTGATTACCAGTTTCCAAGTACTTTTTTTGAGGTAGGAAATCATTTAATGACTTCATCCGCTATAGAGTGGTGCGGTATGTCGTGTCAGACTTTTACTGACTAAAACCACACCTATGTTTCTTCAGTTGCTCTTTGCGTTTTAGGACCAGTTTCTAAGTGATAACATTTCACACACAGTCTACAAATTATTAATATATAACTGACATTTACGAGTAGGTCGTGGATTTCAGTCGATAGGCATGATTATATAATTACCATGCGAATACTTAATTCATGCTTACGCATGTATCGCTCGAGTATGACATAATATATGGCGTCTCAAGCCAATATCACTCAAGATAATCATCATTCAACCACGCCGTGACGCAAACGCGCTTACGTACGAACATGTCTACTTTACTTATGTGTGGCACGAAGTCAATATTAGAAGCCGTCTTCATTTTACTCAATGCGTATTGAAATATAACTCAAGCAAAATGCGAATAGAATTTATTGGTCTGAAATGGTTTATAGGTTAAATTATGCAGTAAAAAGTGTATTAAGGTGTCAATTTAAGTTACTTTTTTGTTAGTAAGACTTGAATTTTCTCTTTGCCCGACGGGACTTCCCATCAACAAAAATGTCAATCTTTTGTATAATAATATTTTATCCCCATTATGAGAAGTTTCAAAAAACATAAACCCGGGATAAAAAGTATGTGCTATTATTACAAATATGTTCTACCCGTTTTTTTTTTTAGGTGGGAAAATCATCTAATGACAAATTGCGCTTTTGGGCGGAGCGGGAGATAGTGTCAGACTTTTACTGACTAAAAACTCACTCCTATCTTTGTTGCCTTCGTCCCGAGCCCCGGGTTTCGATTTCACACTACCCATGGCCCCAGTAGGCTTCGACACTGCTGGAGCCTTACGATTTGCTGACACTCAATGAGGCGCGCGTGAAACAATACGCGCCGTCGACGACTTGGGCTCATCCCGGACGCTTACCGGACGGTCGGACGGTGGGCTACCCATTGCTTGCCATCCGCAAGCCCGCGCCTACGGTGGCCGGAAATCGGGATCGAAATCCACCGTGTCCTCCGAGCGGTCCACACAGTGGCGACACCCGGGCGTCACTTCCGCGCGAATCCGGTGCAGAAACTTCCAGAACTTACCGTGTTCGGTGAGAACCTGCTTCATGCGAAAGGTGAGGACGCCGTAAGGTCTTTTCAACCACGCCTCAAAGAGGGGACTTACCGCCATAATTTTGGTGTGCCCAATGTTCTACCCGTGTGATTTTTATTGAAATTTTATCCAAATGCTGAACTTCGTGTGGTTGTGGAGAACCTCAAGTGGTGGAAATATAACAACCTCGTCGGCAACTGCCAACAAGTTAAAATATAACTACTTATATTTTTGAGCCGTTTGGGGTTGAATCTCTTGGGCCGTGGGGTCCGAGTGCTCATACGCGTTTTAAAGAACTGTCCAAACAAACACACATGGCAACATGGCAATGCCACCAGCCATTTGGGCACACTTAGCACTTAGAAATTTAGCACACGGGCGTTCGAGCGTGTAGAAGAAACAAACTACACACTCACAAACGTTCATCTTTATAATAATATAAGACGTGTAATATTTACAACATTCAACTAACCTGTAATAAAAACGAGCAAACCCTTCCACTATTAACTATGAAAGAAAATCTCCACAGACATTATATCCAAAGGAACGATAGACCCGGAGATAGCAAAAGCAAAAAGTGATGTGACACGAATGTGAGAAAAATCGCAATATCATTTAGTCGCCACAGCGTAGGAAAGTTTTTCCTGTCACAGATGCATGTGATAAACGAGCGACCTCTCAAGATTTGCGCGGGTGTCACTTCAATACGCTTACTTCTATTATGATACTGTGACTTCGCTTGTGATATTCGCGGGTCTTAGATTCCATTTTAGACTGTATTATGGGCAAATGGAGGGTTAAATGAAATAAAAAGAATTGCAAGAAGCGGCTGGATGACTAAAGCAACAGATAGACATAAATGCAAAATCTTGGAGGAGGCCTTTACTCACAATTGATATCAAAGAATAATAAAAAAACAAACAAATTTGTTTAAGCATGTTAGATAGTAAGTTAAATGTGTATTTAAAAAAAAGTTGTATATTCATTGGATAAATAAAAGGAGCTATAATATTTTATTTGGGTTTTGATAAATACAAAAGGTGCAAAGGCTTCCTAGTTTCTCATTTAGATTTAAGCCATAAATGTGTCTAAACGAGTCAATTATTGTAACTAGGTTTTCCAGTAACTACGCCCGTAATTAATGTATTTTATGAATTAATCTAGGCCTCGATCTAGAGTCTAGATACTCGTGCGCTAAAATGATTCAAATCTATGCGACCTTTGATATTGTTTTGATGTTGTTGTGTTGTTTGGTTCGAATTTAAAAGTTATTTTAATGTTGGATCGCCCATTTATCGAGAAAGGCTTTAGCGTATCCAAGCCCAAGCGTGCCCAAGATGTCGACGATGCGTAGTGTTCCACGCGCGCCTCAAGGAAAAGTCAGCAACCGTAGGGGCCCAGCAGGGTCGAAGCCTACTGGGGCCAAGGGTTTGTTTCGAAAGGAAAACTCGGCCCTGGTGTGAAAGGCAACGAAGGAACAGGAGTGGGTTTTTAGTCAGTAAAAGTCTGACACTATCTCTCGCTCCGCCCAAGAGCGGGGGATGTCATTGGATGATTTTTCCACCAAAAAAAAAACCCTTCAGTTGGTCTTTGCTTTCCAGGGCCACAGTAACGCTTTCAAATGTTCCCGCAGCTTCAACAACTACCTAAGTTACCAATTTCTCAAGACTACTTACAACAGGGTACTAAAGTACCTAGGTAATTAGGTACCTCCAAGAAAATACATTATTATTCACAAATGCGATATTTATTTCTTCGGCAGTCGAACTTTCCCGAGGTATCCGTGTTGTGGCAGCAGTTTCGGGTTAATTTCACGTTAGTCTTAAGCGGTTTACTGGCGGATACGGTGCGCAAGCTGGTATTTATATCCCAACTCCTCTAATGATCTTTGTATTACCTAGAGCGGTACTGAACGTTGAGAAACTATGTTTTTTTTTGTTTGTTCGTTTTTTGAATAAATTTGTTTTGAATATGGAAAGTGTTTGCCGTTTGCTGGCGTTAACGGCTTTTGGTGGATATTCTTCCTACTAATATTTTAAACTAGCTACAACCAGCGGCTTCGCCCGTGTGAAAGTAGAAAATTGCCCCAAGGAAACATACTTTTAGAATAAAACGTATTCTAGAATACGTATACCCGTGTGCCAAATTTCATCCAAATCTGTTCAGCCATTCGTGCGTGAAGAAGTAACAATCACACTCTCAAACTTTCTCCTTTATAATATTAGTGTGATGAAGAAATCTGCATCAGGTGTTCGTCAATCAATGATGACTAATCGAATGTATTTGGATCACCGGTTGACCATGGCCTCGATTTGGACATAAAATGCTCCTTAAAAAATAAATGATAAATGATATTTATTTACAAATAGGTTTTTTAAAAACACTTTTACACGTCAATTTTTTTTGTCAATTTAAACCAGATGACGCCGGTGTTTCCTAGCTGACTACCTTGAGAAGAAACACCGAAACAAACTCATGGGTAAATAAAATGTTCTTTTTTATCCCCTTATGTTACTGTAAATTAATTTCCGACTATCACGGCGGCGAAGCCACTGACAAAAGCAAAGTTGAGAAATTAATTTATTCTAGCAAGTCATAAGTTTAGACAAAAAACAACACAAGATATAAATATACGGTAAAACTGCTACACATTCATTGTAGAAAATTACTCTACAACTTTCACAATAAGAATATTAGGTTACTCTTGGCCCGGGACCCATATATAAAAAGGAATTTTTATTTCCCTTTCAACTAAATGAAAACAATTCATAAGCAAATTGTCAAAACTTAACTGAAGTCACAAGAAAACCCTCAACTCGACACATTCACACTTAAGCAATGGTTAGTGAAACCAAAAATAGCTGAAGTTTTTGCTCAAGTGCACCGCATTGGCCCGTTTGAGTCGTTGTATAATGAAGCAAAGGACGTCAAAGACTCCGCACAGGAACGCAAAGCAAATTCGTAATTCTCTGAAGACATTGTGCAAATGTCTTTATTTTAAGAATCGTAGGTTCTGAAATAGGTTGATAGGTTCCAACATAGCACGAAGAATCGCCAAACTTAAATGGCAATGGGCAAGGCACATTGCTCGCAAAACAGATGGCCTTTGAGGCTCAAAGGTTCTGGAGCAGCGACCGCGTACCGGAAGACGCAGCGTTGGAAGGCTTCCTACAAGGTGGAACGATGACCTGGTAAGGGTGCGGGAATCCGATGGATGCGAGACGCACAGGACCGTTCATTGTAGCGACACTTCGGGGAGGCCTATGAGCTCAGTATTTATTTAGTCTGGATTCCCTTGAATTACTTTGCTTTTACTCTCATTTTTGACCGACTTAAAAAAAGGAGGAGATTATCAATTTGGTTGTATGTATTATTTTTTTATTTTTTATGTGTGTTACCTCAGTACTCCGTCGTTTATACACCGATTCGAATTTTTTTTTTCTCTTAAAAGATGCTTCCCAATTGGTCCCATTTCTTTCAAAATCCAGTTCTGATGATGGGTGCTATGAAGAATCGAGGGAACTCTTCAAATATTATAGACAACCATATAGTGATTTTGGTATTTTCATCGAGAACTTAAGCATTTACAGTCAAACAGTAACATTTGATGAAGTGGAACTGATAAAGAAGACCAGAAATGGTCATCGGAACTACATACTGACGCAGGTTCTCACCGAACACGGTAAGTTCCGGAAGTTCCTGCACCGGATTCGTGCGGAAGAGACGCCCGGGTGTCGCCACTGTGCGGACCGCCCGGAGGACACGGTGGAGCACACGGTGGAGGTGTGCCCCGTTTGGGCAGAGCAACGCCGTGTCCTCGTGGGGGCGATCGGTGGCGGCGATCTCTCGCGCCGGGCCTTGGTACAGGCCATAGTCCGGAGCGAGGAGGAGTGGCAGGCGGTCGCCTCCTTCTGCGAAGCAGTAATGCTAGCAAAGGAGGCGGCCGATCGCGTGAGGCAACGGTCCTCACGCCCCAACCGCCGCCGGGATTCCGATCCCGATTTCCGGCCACCGTAGGCGAGGGCTTGCGGACGGCGAGCAATGGGTGGCTCGCCGTCCGATCGTCCGGTAACCGTCCGGACCGAGCCCAAGTCGTCGACGGCGCGTATTGTTCCACGCGCGTGTTATATATCATGACGAACCCTTTCCGGGAAAGGGTTTTATGAAGAAAAGCACAGAAAGACAAGACTAAGTACTTATTTCAAATAGGCTTGTCAATTAATCGAATAACTAGTTGCTTGTTCCAAAACTAGGTCGTCATGGGAAAGAACAAGCAAGAAAACCCATGGTAGCTTCAATTATAGTATTTTATAGGCACATTTTACAACATCATTAATTATGATTTATCACAATAACATCTATAAGAAATTCTATGTTCTATGTCTTGGGTCATTTCATAATAGTAAGCTGAATAAGTATTCTCAAATACCGTATAACATAATTAGAAACAAAAGCCATAGTGAGACACATACACAGAATCAATACAACCAATAGCAAAAATAACAATAATCAAGATATAATATTAATCAACTTACGTGAGCTTTGCTGGATCACAACTATTATATCACCAAAAGGTCACAAACCCTTTTATAGTAAACTGTCGACGGGTGGATGGACATCTTTTTTTAAACGTCAAATAATAATATCCCGCCATTTTCCACCAATCACAGTTTACCATAATTTAACTTATTTTATAGGTCTTTAATTACAATTGTTACATATTTAAACAGTTTTAAAACATTATAAGATCATTTAAGCAATTTTACAACACTTGGTTTGTATTTCTTAGTTCTAATTTCAAAGAATATAATACCGACTGACAGTTCTGTACTAATCAACTCAAACAACTTATTACAATAAAATATCAATTTAAAATGAGAGATATAGCTGCATGATCATTAATAATTACGAAATAATTTATAGGATTATCATCAATACGTCTAAGTTTCAAGTTTTATATTTGTATACACAACAATATTACTCATTAATCTTGGTAGGTACTTTTAAATTTGATTTGAACTGCATAAATGTTACCAATGTAAACAATACAACAAACAATATTCGTGAAATATTAAAATTCGTGATTTATCTACGTCATATATAATGACATTCGTCATGATATATAACACGCGCCTCAGGGAGATGTCAGCAAATCGTAGGGGCCCAACAGGGTCGAAGCCTACTGGGGCCACGGGTAGTGTGAAAGTGAAACCCGGGGCCCTGGGACGAAGGCAAAGAAGGAACAGGAGTGGGTTTTTAGTCAGTAAAAGTCTGACACTATTTTTCGCTCCGCCCAAGAGCGGGATTTGTCATAAGATGATTTTCCCACCTAAAAAAATGACAATACAAATAAATAAATGGTTCTGAATAGTTATGTTGAAAATGGTATCATCAAAGTGACCTGATGATGATGATGGAGCCGGAAGATAGGCACCGGAACTGTGTAATTAATCAATGTGTCCTAGCCGTGTTTGGGCTTATTAGAATTGTCATGAGATGCACTTTGGCTATAACTACTATCGAACTGATCTGATGATTGAGCCGGAAGGTGGAAAGTAGACACATGAACTTCATAATAAAACAATAAACATAGCAGTGTTTGGGTTAATTGGAATTGTCATGAGAAATAGGCACTCTGGTTATAAGTGTATCGCAACTAAAATGTTTGAAATAAAAAACTTTTTACAAAAAAAACCGACTTCACTAAAAAATACACTAAAAAGATCAATATAACTTTAACTTCGGAAGTCAGAGTTAAATAAGATACAAATAATACCGAGAAACACCGACTTCCGTCTTAGTGTTTTTCGTGAAGTCGGTTATTTTTTTTTTTGTAAACTTTTTTTTTATTATAATTTTTTTATTTCAACACTGTATCTATTTAAGATTAATGTTTTATACATGCAATAAATACATTTTGACGAGATCTGCCCCCTAGCCAAGTTACAACCGTTTCGTTTTGATTCTCTTTTCGTCGATCGCCTCGAGTATGCCACGCCTTCGATTCTTTTATTCTGACGTCAGAACAAAGGAATAGTACGCGTGGCCGACTCGAGGCGATCAACGAAAAGAGAATTGAAACGAAACGGTTGTAACTTGGCTAGGGGAGCTAACTTAAGTAAACATTATAGCTTCTCCGAGTCAAAAGTTATACGAAATGAAATTCGCAAAACGTAGCAAAATAACCTCACAATGGTAGCGCTTCGCCCTCAACAGTCTTCACTTAGGGTACCAAATTCTTTGATTCTTTAACTAGTCAGTGGTATAATTAAATTTTGAATGGCAATGATAGATATGTAGCTGCAACACCAAACTTTATCCCCCGATTTTGTTATCATTTGTTTTTAGGACTACCTCCAATTGAAGCCATTTTGAAAACGTATTCACGTCAAAAATAATGTAAATATTTGTTATTAAAATACCGTTACTGTTGGATAGACTAAAGTGTGAAGTACTTACTCTTATTTTTCAAAAAAGTAGGTAAATCATGTGAACTTTTCTATAATCAAATATTACAAGTACTTACTTATCTTGAACGTACTTTACTTGACGTTGGTACATTGATTTCCTCTTTGATTTCCATTTCTTTACTCGTACATACTCATTATATATTGAAATTAGCTCACATATGAAAAGAAATATATTTTTACAGATTCCCTGAACTCATTACGTAAAAGGTTTTGCAAACACAGCTTTAAATACATAGTATTTTATTTACGTTTTATACAAGCCAACATTGTACTTAGGGCATTCTGAAAGTTTCTGGATTCTTATAAATAAGACTAGATATAAGACTTATTATATGATACATCTATTGTTTTTCAAAGTATATTCCCTCTCAATTAATTGATTTTTGCATTCGCTGAAGCTACTCTAACTACAAAGCAGTTGGACCAGTCTTCTTTAGGAATCTCTTCAATGGTTTTATGGAACGCATTCACCACCGATTAAGGGCTCGTAAAACGTGTGCCTCTAAGTTGGTCTTTAATTTTTGCAAATAAAATAGAAGTCGCAGGATGCGAGGTTTGGGCTGTAAGGTTGATGCATCATCAGTTCCACATTTGAAGCCTTCAAATAGGCTTCTGATACTTTAGCGGAATGTGAGGATGCGTTATCGTGTTGGAGGAGTACATTGCTTCAAGGATGCTTTTCATGAACTTTTTCTTAGACTCTGGGCAAGCAAGTGTTGACGTACCAATCTGCAGTCACTGTCCTTTAACCCTTTATAGGACGGCCCATACAAAGTGGCCAGTAAACTGGACGATCACTTTAAGGTCGATAATTCAAAGACTTTTTTAATAATGTTGAACCTTATGATCATAAACGATAACCAATAAAGCACGCTGGCATTTTAACTAGCCAGTGCTCAAGGACGTCACATGCAATGCAAAATTGGCGCCTTTTTTTACGGTGGCCTGTCAACTGGCCACTGCGCATACCTGCACTAGTATTTGTTGTCAACACAAGTAGACGTCAAGTATTTCGGTGTGTAGTGCAAGGAAAAAACATGTCTTCGTAAAAAAGGTGAGTAAAACGATTTGGTTATAGTATAAACTTTCTTATTGCGTACAAATATAATCGAGTATCATAAAATAAACAATGTTATTTTGCCATTAAAACCAGACAGGTGTGTTGAAAAAATCTAACTTAGAAGTTACACATGTGTGTTGGAGGTAGTCTCATAAGTATATATTTCGATTAATGCTTATCAATTACATCATTTTATACCAAGTATATAGTCTATTTTTAGGATAAAATAGTGCAATAAGCACAAATATACGGGTTCGGTAGTTATAGCTTATTATCGTAATTTTTTAGCTATTTTTTCATATCGAAAAATGTCGATTTAGAGGTACGTATAGTTATTGTGTTTTCATTCTAGTTTTTCTGCTGTTTTAGAAAGAATTTTAGCACACAGGATCTGGAGATACTGAGTGAAGATCAATGGGCAGAAATTATGGCCATTACTGATGACCAGGCCATCCATTCTGATATTGGTGGTGATTCCGACGCTGATGATTGTTTTGACGATATTGTCTCGAATACTAGCAGCTTTAGTACCCGTAGTTATAGTCATCAATCATAGTCTTCTTCAGAACTCCCACACGGATCTGTATCTCCGCAAATTCCTCCACCAGCTTCTCCACCACAGCCTTCACCACAACCCCCAATAGCACCGCCACATCCCTCACTGCCTCTGCTATCATCGCCTATCCAAATTATCCTTTTCTATTGAATTTTGAACACCACAATACCAATAGTAATTTTTGATTTTTCGATTAATTTATTAATAATTTAGAGGAGAAAACACTTTGATATTGATTTTTTTATGTTTTTAGACTAAGAAGAAGAAATACTAAAATTTTGTTTGAAATGATACGCTAATTATGTTATTTTTTTGGAGACTGATTAAAAACTAATTATGAAATACACAGAAATTTCATTTTATTATGTAAAAAGCAACCGGTTTTTATGTGTCTAGTTTACAGGCCAGTGATTATACAGGGAGAGTTACTGATGCAGAACGGTCGGTGGTCAGTATACTGGCCACTAGTTTTTTTGGGTTTTCTCGGAAAATAACAACTTTCTGAAAAATATATCACTACATATTATTATAAATAACAGTACTGAATATAATTTCACTTAAAATCATCATAAATTTAAAAAAAAGTTAAGGTGTGCGTTAAAGGGTTAATATTCAAGTGATACTGTAGTGTAATGTATTGATTTGCCGAAAAAAGAAGCAACCATTTTTTACTAACGATTGACTTTTCTTAACTTTCGTCGGCAAATCTTCAAAAAGAAACACCCACTCCGCCGACTGGCTTTTTCTTTCGGGTTCAAAGTACTACACCCAAGTTTCATCACTTGTCACAATATTATAGACAGCTAATGACTGTTCTCCATTAAACTTTTTTATCATTTTACGGCACCACTGAACACGCAGTCGTTTCTAGTCCTCCGATAAGTCATGTGGTCATCATCATCCATCGAGTGCAAAGCTTTAGAACCTACAGATGCACATGTAAAATGTTTTGCACTTAGCTCATTCCTATGCCTAACAAAGCACGAATTTGCAGGTAAGTAATTTTTTCATCAGTTTAAATAAGTTGTCGTACGGTGTCAATATTCGAGTCTGTAAACGCAGTCGCCGGCCGACGTACCTCATCATAGAGATGATCACGTCCACGTCTAAATTCTCCAAACCACGAATACACAGAACTGCGACATGGTGCTTTATCACTAAATGCCAATTGAAGGCTCTGGCAACTCTCTTGTTGATTTAAGCCGCAACGAAAATCTTAAAAAATCATTGAACGAAAAAGTTCACGAGTTATGTAAATTTATTTTGATAGTGACACATAATCTTCGAAAGGACACCACAATAAAAAAAAATTACAGTCTCGCAAATCAAAAATTCCATTTTCGAATTCTATAATTGTTTTTTCTTTCTTTTATTGTAAGTGGCCAGATCCAGAGACTTTATGACTGTATGCCCCACGTATGCCATAAGCGAGCAGAGTCCTTTCTTTTTTCAAGTCTCTCTGCCTTGTGTAATTTCTTGTTAAGTTTGCATCGTAAACTTGACCTGATCATCACGTCACCTTTGCTGTTGTCGACGGCGGTATCCAATAATCAATAACAATATAATAAATAAAAATAATCACACAACGCTATCTAGTCACAAACTAAGCAGAGCTATACTACTATGAGTACTAGATAACTGATATATATATACTTATATATTTCTAAATACATACATATTATTATTATAGACAAATTACACCAAGACACAGAACAAATGATCGTGCTTCTCACACAAACATTTGTCTGGGAATCGAACCACTAGACCAACAGGCCAGTCAAATAATATTAAACAAATATAATAATTAACATAATACCACACATATCGCAAAACACTCTTCACTTCTAAATACAAAATAAAGCGAACATCCCAAATATTCAGGTGTGACATTTTCCACGCAAAAAACATACAAATTAAAACCTATTTTAATCCCATTCTTTTCGCTGTCCGCTGGCGATTATACGATTACTGTAATCCTCATAATTGATGGTCATAATCGGCATGCGGCAGGCACTGGATTGATTATACAAATTCACAGAAATATGCATTTTAAGTAAGGGAGAAAAATCTTTTTGCACCCACATGTCCACATGTATAGTCAGGGACAGATATATAATATATATCAGTAGGTATGCTGTGCACATCTTTTTTGTTTTAGGTGGGAAATCATCCAATAACATCTCTCGCTATTTCGTGTCAGACTTTTACTGACTAAAACCCACTCCCAGGTCCCTACGTTGCCTTGCATTCCAGGGCTCGGGTTTTCCTTTCAAAAGTGAACTCATGGCACCAGCAGGCTTCGACCCTGCTGGGCCCCTACGGTTTTACTGACATCTCCTTAAGGCGCGCGTGGAAATCTACGCGCCGTCGCTCTTACTTAGGCTCGGTCCGGATGGTTATTGGACAGTCGGACGGCGAGCTACCCATTGCTTGCAGTCCGCAAGCCCGCGCCTACGGTGTCTGGAAATCGGGATCGGAATCCCGGCGGCTAGGGCATGAGAGCCGTTCTTCCGCGCGTGCGGCCACCTGCTTTGCTAGCATTACTACTTCGCAGAAGGAGGCGACCGCTTGCCATTCCTCCTCGCTCCGGACAATGGCCTATACCAAGGCCCGATGCAAGAGATCGTTGCCACCAATCGCCCCCACGAGGACACAACGGTGCTCTGCACAAGCAGGGCACACCTCTAGCCATACAACTAGAGGTTCACCGTTTCCTCCGGGCGGTCCACACAATGGTGATACCCGGGCGTTTCTACCGCACGAATCCGGTGCAGGAACCTCCCGAACTTACCATGTCTGGTGAGAACCAGCGACATGCGGAAGGTGACGACGCCGTGTTGTCTTCCCAGCTACTCCTCAAAAAAGGGACTTACTACCATAATTATAGTGAGCCCAGCATTGGGTTGCGACACTTGCTGTCGCCATTCTACCATGAGATCCCGCCGGAACTCTGTCCGCAATCCGCAGCGGAGTTTCATCCCGGCGTTGCATGTGTCCAAGGGCTGTTGCCTCCAGATCTGATGGTGGGAAGCCAGCAAGGAGGCTCGCCGCTTCGCAGGAAACCGTGCGTTATCTCCGCACCATCTGTATGGCCATGACCCACTGCCATGCGTTCAGCTTGGCCGCCGGTCGCTTTCACAGCGACGGCGCCCATACCGGCGCTCCATAATGGGTCATGGACCGAACGATACCTGCGTAAAGCCTCCGGCTGGAGGTGTCTGGATCCCCTAGGTTGGGCAGGAGCCGCTTGAGAGCAGCTCCATTCCGATCCAGTTTTGGAGCCCAACTTCAACCACCGCCTGGTACGACTCTCCCTGCGCCAGGACCAGCGTGGCGTCTGCGTAACTGACCTCACTGTCCCCGTCAGGGAAGTAGCCACGTAGCACGTTGTCATTCCCGATGTGATCAATCCCTGCGGAACACCGCACGACATCTCTCGCCGTTTCCACTCTCCTTGGTAAAATTTGTGCACATCTAGAAATTTAAAACCTCTCTACAGAACCGAGTAGAGTTATTTGTCTCAGATGCCTGTACCTACATTACAGCAATACTAGCTGACCTGGCAAACGTTGTTCTGCCACATAAATTATCAAATAAAAAATGGGCGGTGGGGGTAGAAGGGTAAAAAATAACCTAATCCATCGAAGGTCGCATTTGAATTTTATTTTCCTATGATTTATCATCTGCTTAGTCTTTTAGCCTAACCTTATAAATCCGAATGCCAATACAATAATTTAATCTTAATTTAATTACAATAGGACATTTCCAATTTTCAATTTTTATGATTTATTTATTTAACGTTATGTCAACTCTCTATTCTATTCATAATAATTGTAATGAATGAATGTTATTAGGATGTTTCTGTTTGTGCTTTGTGTATTTGTGTTTGTGTCAATCTACATGATGGTATCTTATCTGAAATAAATGTTTATTATTATTAATACTCAGTATTAACTGATTACTAGCGTCAATAGTCTTGGTAGGCAATACTCTATCTATGTGCTTACCCTTAATTGTACTCGCGAAAATGAACGCGCGTCGCCAAATAAATCATTTGTGTTTTTTACCAAAGAGTTTTCAGGTACGAGTACCTTCGTTGGTTTGTACCTTACCTTTTTCCAACCCCTGTTGTTTTTCACCCTCCATTTTCGAGTGTTTTACCTCTTTAATAAAAAGTTGTGCGGTGATTACGCCAGAGTCATTGTTTACCAAGGCAGGCTTGCCTTAATGCGTGTGTATGTTAATTATTGTGTTTTTCATGTCAGGACAAAGTTAACTTTGTGTGGGCGACCTTTAATATGTAGCTGAGGATACTTTTGTTTTTATTTTGAAGACAGCTGGATGAATACAATCTCAGTGTTATTTATCATATATACACATGTATTACGTTTCGTATCACACAAAGAAGGACAGCGAGGAAATTGTTGATGAAATAATTAAGTATCGACATATATATCACCGTGATATATATTTGCGAAATGATTCACTAAGTATTATCAAATTACGCTAATAGCCAGTCTAAGTAGCACAAAAAAAATCGTCTTAAGTAGAAACTGAATTGACTAGCGATATAGATTTGGCGGCGAGACCAACTCATACGCGTGCACTTAAGGTCCATATTGATACTGTTTCAGTGTGGTGTAGCGACTCTGGTGTCTGTATGGTGTCTAGTTTGGTAGCTTACAGACACCATGGCGGCGCGATCAGTCGCCGCTACCAACAATATGTATACTATAGAGAGTTACTCACCTGGTGTCCGTTTGGTCCAATTTGGCGGCGCGACCAACTCGGGCGCGTGCACCTAAGGTCCATTTTGATACTGTCTCAGTGTGATGTAGCGACTCTGGTGTCTGTATGGTGTCTAATTTGGTAGCTTACCACGGTGGCGCGACTGGTTGCGCCGCCATGGTGTCCCGGTGAAATATAGCCCTAATAGCAAGATAAATTTGCCACAGCGGTCTTTATTGATATTCTTGTCTTACCGATATTCTTAATTTCAAAAATAGAAATTAAGACTTAAAGTTGTCTGGAATCGACCTTTACATTTCTTAGTAATGAAAAACAGTTCATAGTTTGTTTTTCGGATACTTACGCATAGATATTAGTAAAAGGTCAATGTAATTAATTGCAAATTTATGTGGTGCCTACCATAGCTACGTATAAACCAGTCAATTGTCAATACTAATCATTAGATAGATATATAAATAGAAGATTTATTTAGAACTATCTCATATTCAGAAATGTCCATATATACGGTTCGATAACGGTGAAAAGAAACTGAATGAATGAACTGGTCAGAGTAGAGTTCCTGGCTACTGAGAAATTTCAATAGATATTTATGTTACATCAAAAGTACTGTGGATTTATTTAACCTTTTCCTTTTTGTACCCTTGACATTTAGGAGTTTTATATCCCACCTTCAGATTTTGTTCATGAAAAGGATAAACTACCCTGTCCTGAGATTATTTTCGTACGCATAGTCGTGAAATGAAATAGTTAAGCACCTTTAGGTAAAGTTTTACAAGGAACTATGGTATGGCTGACACTAGCTTGGCCACCATCACGGGTTTTAATTGTGGTAACGGAAAAATTTTGTCGCTAATTAGTCGAGTTTTGTCGGTCACTGGTTCAAAAGTTGTAAGGGTTTATAGCTGGCCGATTCAGTGAGATTCTCCCTGGATTGCCCTCATTTATAACTCAAAAACTAGGATCTAGCGAAGCTCTGTTTTGTCCCAGATTTAGTCGCTAATTAGTCGAAATCAGTCGCCTAATATGACGTATAAATTATCTTATGTAAAAAAAGTGACTGCAGATTGATATCAGCCTGAAGAAGAAAACGTATGTAACTATAGTAAACACAATTTGAGTAATCTATGGGTTGACTTTTAACTTGGACAGAGAATAAGCATTACCATACAGTGACGCAATATTTTAAAATAGTATAAAATTTATTACACAACACAATAGTAACATAACTTATACAGTTTAAATCTATGAATACAATGGCGGTCTTTACACTAACAGCGATATCTATCAAACAACCTTTTATAAGTTTTTATCAGGTATTCTTTTGTTTTAAAGTGTCATTATATTAATAGTTAGTCGAGAGTTCAATATTGAAATAATACTTAGGAATAATACTAATCTGGCTTGTGTTTTTAAAAAAATGATGTATGGTAACTTTTCTTAAATCCTTTTTTAGGTGATCATCATCAGATGGCGTGTCACCATTTTACTAACTAAAACCCTCCTGAGCTCCTTCAACTGCCCTTTGTGCTCCAGGGCATTCTCGCAGCCCTAATAAGCTTCTTTCAGACTTTTATGCCCATTATCACTAACACTATATCCTAGAACAGTGGTCACTGTACTTAGATAAACTTACTTCACCAGGAGCATTTACAACCTAACTGCGTACACTTCTAAATATAAAATCAAACACACTTAGGAAACAAACCCAGAAAATTGGCCATTACCACGTTAAACGGCAATGTTAATACTTTGGGTAAAGTTAACATCACAGGCCCCAATTTAATCTGATACGACAACAGCAACATCAACATAAAAATGATAAAAAGCTGCAGGGTAACAAGCAGAACACTGATATTCAAGTGTCCACTCGGTTGAAATTCACTAGCCCGTAAAAATCCGGGTTTGTGAAGAATCAAGGGCCCTTGAAGCAATGCAGGAGGGTGTCCTAATGTAAAGAGGGCTCGAGGGTCGTCCCACTGAAGACTGTCTGTCCACTTCTTGGCATCTTAATCGCCTCCAAGGGTTTAAAATGATTCATGTTTGTGCTTTAAAGAGCAGTTTTAGATCAAAATTCCGTTTCTGTTACAGACTTAACTCTTCTGGGATTTTCGACATAAATAGACCAAACCAAACTTAAAGACTAAAATATTTCTGTGGCCTTATTGAAAATGGGTCTAAGTCCAAAAATGCAACTTTCAGGATTCGCAAAAAAACACTCACTCCTAATTCGTATCGTATACATATAATACATACAATGTTTTTTATAGGTAAACGATTTATGCTCTTTATTACTATTGAGTTATTATTTATGCAAAGTTAATAGTTTTTAAGGTAATAGACTTTAACCACAAAATGAATAAAGGGTATAAAATAAGTTATACCCCTTTTTCCATAAGTTAAACGTTAATTCACACAAGTGAAAAGGGATACACATTTGGAATGATTTAAATATTTTGCATTACTTGTATCGGCAATGCAAACAAATATTGATTTTATTCTTTTATTTTGGTGTAAACAGTTTTATGTCTAGTAAGAAAAAGGTGTAGTTGTATTAATAAACACCAACCAAATGTAAACGTAGATAATTTAAGTTTAATTTAGTTAGGAAAAAAACACATAAATAAAAAAACATGTTTTACCGTTTAAAAGTACTTGAAACCAACTTTTGTAACTTTTTTTGGTGTCAAGTAGACAAATGTTAAAATAACTTCTATATTTTTAGAGATAGTTCATATCCGTTTTTACTAATCGATAGAGCATTTTTATCTGATGTTATTGGTATAAATAACTCATTTTTTACAAAATTGGACTTACACCATTATTCACTTGGGCCACAGTCTTTACATCCAATGCTGTAATCCTAAATCCAGAATCCATAAGTTTAGAACTAGACCCTAAGTCAACTCAAAACAGTAGACACTTGGTATTAACGATGATCATCTCAATCTAACTTCCCGATAGACTTGCCGCGAACTAATCTTAGTTAGAATATTGTTTAGAAGTTCCGTCACTACTTCCATAAACGGGTTTATTAAAATGTCTGATAGTTACATTGTAAGGATCTGTTGGAAGGTTTGATAGTGTGATTCCCAAATGTATGTAATGACAACCTTCTGCCAGCGGCTTCGCCCGCGTAAAAGTAGGAAAATATCGCAATGTGTTAAGCATAGCTTAGCATAGTCGGCCTTATAAAAATAATAACATAATTTCATTTATTCAAGTAACTAAGGACTCACAATTACACATAACACAGAACATAACACCAACAAACAAACAACATTTAAATATTTCACACACAGTTATCGATATCTGCAGGTAACATGCAAGTCACTGCATCGCCTTATAAAAGGACAGTCGAGCCGGTCTTATAATGTTCCCACTGTTGGGACTCAGGCCTCCTCTCTAACCAGTGCTGGGACTCAGGCCTCCTCTTTAGGAGAGGGCATGGACTGTAATCCACCACGCCGGCCCAGTGCGGGTTGGTGGATGTTACATGTCTTCGAATTTTTGGTTCTAGGACATGCCGGTTTCCTCACGAAGTTTTCCTTCGCCGTTTTGAGAGCAGTGGTGATGAATTAAATTACACAAAGTAATGAGGCTGGCTGGGTTTGACTCGTAAGTCGGGGCCGTTACCACTCGGCCACCACTGCTCTAGGCGTTATGGCTTCAGTGGATTTCAATGAAACTCCCATATCGAGGTATGGTGATTTATTTAGAATATACTGTGGTTTTACAATTTTATAAAATATACTCGTAGCATAGCATAATCAAAAATTTTGCTAAATTTACAAGTCCGTGATAAGACCTGTCATACTGTATGAATCAGAATGTTAGGCTGTGAAAAAGATGGATGAAAAAAGATTGCATGTAGCAGAGATGAGAATGTTGAGATGGATGTTTTTTTTTTTTAATTGTGGAAATCATCTAATGACTTCTTGCGTGCACAGTTGAGATGGATGTGTGGTGTGACAAGAATGGATAAAGTGAGAATGAGTATATTAGAGGAAGTTTGAAAATTTGAAAGGCAATTGTTTGTCTTGGTATGATCATGTGAAGAGGAGGGATGAAACACATGTTACTAAAAAAGTTCTGAGTATGGATGTAGATGGACGGAGAGGAAGAGGGAGACCAAAGAAAAGATGGACGGATTGTGTAAGGAGTGCTAGGAAAGAAAAGGGAGTTGTGATAGTGGTGACGGGTGACAGGACAGAATGGAACGAAAAAACGTGTTGCGCCGACCCCAAGTAATATGGGATAAAAATTTCATTTTAATCCGTTCAGCCATTTGAGCCTCAAGAAGAAAAAGTAAACACACATAAACATACCTCCCGACTGGTAGCTTTCAGCAGGTGACCAACTTTTGTTTGGTAGAAAATCATCAAATGACTCATCCTGCTCTAGGTGAAACGAAAGGGAGCGTCAGACTTCTACTGACTGAAGCCCACCTGTGTTCCTGCAGTTACCCTTTGAGTTCCAAGGCCTGATAGAAGTTAATGCCAACAATTCCATTTCCATGATATAAAAAATTGTCCAAGTGCGAGTCGGACGCGAGTCCGATTGATTCCGACCAAATCATTATTTCCTTTCCTCCTATTTTATTTTAAACCCGCAGACTTCTTCTAGTCAGTAAAACTCTGACACACCCTTTCGTTCCATCCTAATGTGGAAGAAATAATCTGATGATTTACAACTCAAAACTAGACCACTTCTGTACTTCTCGCAATCAGCGGACCTCCATGAAACTCACCAAATGGTCCTCCATGAATGACCAAAATATTTTTTAAAGTCCACTGCTAAATAGAGGTTGCTTGCACGTTGTAATATCAAACACAAAAATAAAATACTATGCATCAACTTAAACGGTGAAAATTTCTACACAAACATGCCCAAAATCATTTATTCCAAATTTAAAAAGTGATTTCATATTTCTAAAAGTACCTACTTCTATTTATATCTTCAACTATTCCCATGGCTAGCGGCAGGAGTCTTCTCTTCTCTTTATTGTCAACTATTACAGCTCGATGGGCGTGAGATACAATCTGTTTTATCTTTCATACCGATAACAACTCGAGACGAGATACTCTTTGCTGTGTTTTACTGAGATAGTACTGAAAAATTCTAAATCAAAGGACCTGTAGGAAGACTGTTTTCAAAAACTATACGATATCTTATTGTAATTGAGAAGAAATCTAAAAGTATACAATTGAGATATTTTAAACAATATGCAGTCGGTGGGAGCAGTGGTGGCCGAGTGATAACGGCCCTGACTTATGAGTTGTAGGTCACGGGTTCTAACCCAGCCAGGCGCATTACTTTGTGTAATTTATTTCATCACCACTGCTCTCAAAACGGTGAAAGGAAACATCGTGAGGAAACCGGCTTGTCCTAGAACCAAAAATTCGAAGACATATGACATCCACCAAACAGCACTGGGCCCGCGTGGTGGATTACAGTCCATGCCCTCTCCTAAAGAGGAGGCCTGAGTCCCAGCAGTGGGAACATTATAAGGCTGATTATGCTATGCTTATGCAGTCGGTAAATGTCCATTTTAGTTTACAAAACAACAAAATTAATTTCAAAGGTTTCCCTTTTTTGTTTAATCTATTCTTATAATAAGCGGATGGGTAACCGCCATGATAATACGTCATAGGGCCATGTAAACTAAAAAGTGTCAACTGTCAACTGATGAACTAACGTCTATAAGTTCCTTTAATTTTTAATATCAGTACTTTTCTTTACATGACCAACTGATGTCCAAGGATTTTAAATATCCTACGGATAAACTGCATTGATTACTTAACAATATTATTACGTGTACTTTATTCCTATTGACATTAAGTTCATAATGTTTCATTGACAAGCAAAAGTGTAAAAATGTACCGAGTAAGACAACGATAAAGAGGTGGTGTGTCCCTTTCTTACATCTATTTTATCTAAAGTAACCATGAATTTACTAAATTAATTGTTATTATATTTGTTACTGCAGCATTTTATATTAATTTATGCTGTAGATTTTTATATATCAACGGCAAAGTACCAATAACTGTCTGTGAAACCTGAAAAAATAGTTTTATTTATTTAGAAGTCAAAAATTTGTATTTATTTATTTATTTATTATTAGGATAAGGTAAGGTAAGCGCGCTCCATCGTCGACCGCATCGTCGCTTTCCATCAGGTGAGTTAGCGGTCAAGCGCAAACCTATCAAGAATAAAAAAAAAAAAAAAAAAGAATCGTCAACATTACATGCACTGGGAATTTAAACTATCAATTATAAGACTATAATCAAGTGCAGCAACACTTAGAGACAATCACAACATTAACACAAAACATTTGATTTTTAAAACACATAAGATTTGTTAAAAAAGCATTGCGATGTCAAGGAGATCAATAGTAATAATTAGAATTAACATTATAGAAATACATGAATGTCAAATTGAATTAAATTAAATTAAAATTGAAATTAAATTATAAAAAAAGAATACAAAAATAAAATAAAATAAAAATTTAATCAAAAATTAAAAATTAAATCAAATGGATTTACATGCTTGGGATTGGTAAGTCAAGATAAATTTCTTAAACTTTTGTTTTTTATCATGCAGAATGTCGATAGAGCAGACTTTAGCAATAACATTGTAATCGGCCGTTATTCTGTTCAGAGGCGAGTATTTGCCTAGATTAGTTTTACTTTGTCGAGAGCGAAACAGGTTTTACTTGCTAGGCCGGGGGTTCTTTGCGGGGACATGTATTAATACTTTTGACACCAACTCTGAACAATCAACTTCTCCATTAACTAGTTTGTACAAAAACATTTGGTCAAGAAGTTGCCGCCTATCGCATAAGGACCTCAATTTAAAATGTTGAAGTCGATCTGAGTATCTCGGGATTTTCCTAACTAAATAGCTGCTATACGAAAGGTGCCAGAGAAAGCGCTTTTGTATTTTTTCTATATTTTTCTTATAAATATCGTAATGGGGGTTCCATATTGAGCTGCAGTACTCTACTCCACTCCTGACAAGGGATTGGAACAGCATTATTTTAGTTGAGGGTTTTTTGAATAATTTACAATTTCTAATGATGAAACCAAGTGTTTTGAATTGTTTCCTTATCATTCTGTCAATGTGAAAGTTAAATTTTAAGGCCCGGTCAAAACTCCAAGATCCTTTATTTCATCGACTTTTGTGAGAACGTTATTGTTTAATTTATACTTGGTGTGCAATACAGATTTGTTTCTGTAGAATTTTATATGAAAGCATTTCTCGATATTAAGTTTCATTTCATTTTTGTCACACCAAACGGATAGTCTGTCGAGATCTTCTTGTAAGAGAACTGAGTCCTGTGGTGAGTTAATGGCTCTGACTAATTTAAGGTCATCGGCATAAAAGAAAGTAGTATTGATTAAATTTATATTAATAATAACTTCTGGTTTAGTTATTATATTGCTTTAATATATTTTGTTATAGTGTTTCTCTAACCACTTGTGTTTTATAACTAAACCAGAAGTTATTAGTATCCTATGTTTAAGAGGTAATCGTGAAATAGGCACGTTGGTTTAGTTCAGAGGTATTTCCACATTTTAATTTAATGCAGTTGTAACAAAAAATTGACTTTGGAGATTTTAATAAAACATGCGGAAAAACACTTTTAAATTCATAGCGGTAAATTATGATATTATGAAAAAAAATATTAGGAGGTATTAGTATTTCACGATCGATATATATATGTCAGAAGAGGTTGCAATCGTATCGCGAGTACTAGCAGTCTGAGAGATTGACAAATGTTTGAATTTATGTTAGACAGAAAAGCAGAAAGAGTGTGTCTATCAATTCGGTGAATTTTTCCTAACAAAGATAATTTGTGTTTTTAGTGCAAATGTAAAACTAACATAATTTTTTTATTTTATCACTTATAGTACATGGTTATTATTCCAGTACCCTTAAAGTCACAATGTATATCTATATAATATACATATTAGTTTTTGAACATGTATATGATCTATAATATAATGTATTAATATCAGAATGTCTCATAGTGCGAACTAGTCTATGGACACACTAGCAGAAAGAGATAACATACCCTTTTTTATCGTACTCTTCGGTACGTTTTTAAGTTTGACGTAATCAATCCAGATTGTATACAAGATTCTTGCTAATGTCATGACCACAGATTATCATGTTTTCGTCAAATTACGCGCGAAAATGAAAATGTAAAAAAATGCATTTTTATGTCAATTGTTTTTGTTTTCTTGTCGTTTGTATAAAAATTTCGAGTTTTTAAGTAGTTTATTAGTCACTTAGATCGAATTGAGACTCTTTTCCAAAATAGGCAAAACACCATTTGGCTTAGTTTTTTTCAAGCTAATATTGATACTGTTCCAGCATAACCATATTCGTAGTTTAAAAAAAAAAGTATTATTACCTAACGTTATTTCGAAAAAAGAACAAAAATAATTTAAGTATCAAAAGTCATAATAACGTTGACAGTTACGGCTGATCCTAATGAATAGGCAGAAAATTGCATGAAAAATGAGCAAAAAAAGCCATAACGAGTCGTGCTGGCCGAAAATATATTTATTTTGGGGGCATAAGGAAAAAATGGTAATTAAATTAAGTCGTATGGCCTTCGTGTTTGAATATCATTTGAATTGAAATAAGAGGACAAAGAGGGCTTGTGGAGATCATTACAAAAAGCCTGCGTGAGTTATAGGTTTGAATAATCTGAAATTGGGACTAGGTCTGAGTACTTTATGCTCAAGGATTAATCAATCAGTGAACATAGTACCTACTAACAAATAAAACCTATTAAGTGTGGTGAAAACTTTTACACAATTTAAAAATAAATAACAACCTAACCTAACATTCTCACGTCGTGCATCTTTGATAAATTTTAATTACACCATAAACAATCTAAATATTATATTAGCAGACTAAATAGTATAAGAGATTTAGGGGTGGTCGTAGAAAACAAGCTTATGTTTGATCAACATGTAAGTAGCATAGTTACAAAGGCATCGAAAGCTCTGGGATTTATACAACGCACTACGGCCTGTTTCCGATCTCTAAAACCAGTTAAAATTTTGTATTGTGCTTTCGTACGTAGCCATTTAGAATACGCCTCTGAGGTTTGGAACCAGCAGTATGAGACTTATAAGTCCCGTATTGAAGGCGTCCAAAGAAAATTTCTACGTTACCTAGATTATATGCACAGCAATACTCAGTTGACTATGAGCACCGCTGTAAACGGTACCACTTCCTTCCTTTAGAGATGAGGCGTCATATTGGAGAATTAAGTATGCTGATGGGTATCGCAAATGGCCACATTGACTGTCCTGAACTCATTTCTAAGTTAGCACTACGCTCAAACCTAATGGGATTACGTCAGCGACCAATAAGTGTACCTTTCGCATTGACAAATTATATGAAAAATGTTTTTTTCAATAAGGACTGCACTTGATATCAATAGACTTTCTAGGGACCTTGATATCGACTTGTTTTGCACCAGTGTGGCGACCTTACGACGGCAAATGTCACAGATTTTTTTCTGTGATTAACTTCTCGTTAGTAATTAATTGATTTGTGTGTAATTTTTTTTTATCGATATATATATTTTTTTATCTATGTGTGGAGGCTTGTAATTAGCTATTTGATAATGTTACAATGTTTATATCATTTTTTTTCTATTGGTCTGTGAGCCTTCTATAAAATAAAATAAATAAATAAATAAAAATAAATTTGAAACTTTTTAAGAGCATTCTTTTTACAAAAAAAAAATGCGACCGATCTCTGTGTACAAAAAAAAACTAAAAAGTGCTAAATAACTTTTATTTCAAAAGTCAGTGGTTTTTTTGCTTCGTTATTTAAACATTTATGAAACAGTGATCTAAGTATTTTGAAAACCATGTGTCCACTAGATATAACTTCAGTCTAAAGACGTCTGCAGTTGGAGCCGTCCCGGGCTGCAAAAGAGTGTTCGAAAGAGCTCGCAAAAAAAAGGATAACTGAAGGAACACTTTGGGGTCTAGTCAATAAAAATCTGATAGAGCGAGAAAAGTCTTTAAATGATTTTAAAAAAGTTGTAGCCTCCCCCAAGCGTCAGCACATCGACCGCTCCTGTACTACTCGCATTCAGCGGGCTTCCATAAAACTTACTAAGTGGTCCTCCTTGAAAGACCAAAGCTATTATTAAAAGTCCGCCGCTAAACAGAGGTTGCTTACATCCCGTATGTAAAATACAAAAATAGAATACTTAAATCAACTTTACTGTCTAAGTTGACATAAGTACACAAACACGCCCAAAATTATTTATTCCAAGTTTAAACAGTGATAAAAACTTTTTTAACCTACCACAGACTTAAAGTGCTATCAACCTACTTTGTTATGTACAAACTCACCCCATTTCCAACACAGAGTGAACACAAATACCGTTACCTAAAAAATAGGGGTATACACAGTTTGAAAGCCCTAAACCGTACCTAACAAATATAGCGTAGCCTTAACCGTAATAAATAAAAAGGGATCGCGGGGTTGTCCGTTTTTCATCATCCTATAACATTCTGTCACTAGGTTGCAAGGTTCAGATCCAACCCTTATCAATGCCCCCGTTTTTTGTCACGGATTCACCCTGCTACCGAATTAAACACTTTTGAATTAGCTACGTAATTTAATTTAGCGGTATATAAGGTTTTTTTTACTAATCGTGTTAGTCATCCTCAAAACAGGCCTACATAAACACGTTTTTTAAAGGAATTTAAAAATTACCTAAACTTAGTATATTTCATCAAATTCAACCTACTTGTAATGGCATTTTTTTGTGCTTAACCTAAATGTAAGACAATTAAAATGAGTCATCATTATCTTCACAAAAACGGAAATTAAATAATTGTTCCTCTTCTTTTTCAAAAAACGTTACTCCATACTTTTTTTTTATAGGTGGGAAAATCGTCTTATGACAAATCCCGCTCTTGGGCGGAGCGAGAGATAGTGTCAGACTTTTACTGACTAAAAACCCACTCCTGTTCCTTCGTTGCCTTCGTCCCAGGGCCCGGGTTTCGTTTTCACACTACCCATGGCCCAAGTAGGCTTCGACCCTGCTGAGCCCCTACGATTTGCTGACATCTCCCTGAGGCGCGCGCGGAACAATACGCGCCGTCGACGACTTGGGCTTGGTCCAGACAGTTACCGGACGGTCGGACGGCGGGCCACCCATTGCCCGCCGTCCGCAAGGCCGCCTCTTTTGCTAGCATTACTGCTTCGCAGAAGGAGGCGACCGCCTGCCACTCCTCCTCGCTCCGGACCATGGCCTGTACCAAGGCCCGGCGCGAGAGATCGCCGCCGCCGATCGCCCCCACGAGGACACGGCGTTGCTCTTCCCAAGCGGGGCAAACCTCCACCGTGTGCTCCACCGTGTCCTCCGGGCGGTCCACACAGTGGCGACACCCGGGCGTCGCTTCCACACGAATCCGGTGCAGGAACTTCCCGAACTTCCCGTGTTCGGTGAGAACCTGCGTCATGCGGAAGGTGAGGACGCCGTGAGGTCTTTCCAACCACGCTTACCGCCATAATTGTGGCGTGCCCAACGTTACTCCATACTAAGAATTACTCATATATCGTGGACACGTTCATTATCATCATTATTTCAGCCGAAAAAAAATCCACTGTTGGACATAGGTCTCTCCCAAGTGTCGCTATAATGAACAGTCTTATGCGTGTCGCATCCATCGGATTCCCGCGACCCTCGGGTACGTTCACAAACCTGGAAACTCATACGCCAACGACCTTACAGCCACTAGACGTCTAATAACAGGCGACGCATGTCTGTCAATACATATGATTATAGATCTGAAGTCTCGACTAATAAGAACGCAGTACCCCGCTCCCCCGTACCAATCAGAACGTAGTACCCTGCTCCCCGTACCTCAGCTAGTTGATAGAATTGTTTTGGTGCGCTAGTTCAAGCATGAGACGTTTAGTAAGGTCGTTATCATATGCACAAGACACCCGGACCCATAACAACTATTTATAGGCCATATAATAAAATTATTTATACCTACTGTATGGGTATCAAAACCGCGACACATAGCGCTGAAGCCAATCTCTCAACCACTTTGCTGACCGTGCTACTTAAGTCATATTTAACCACTAAAACGTGAAAGTACGAGTAAAGTATTGGTACTTTTACCTTCTTGAAAAACTATCACCTATTTATTAGTTCGTATGGTTTACAGTGTGAAAGTCGTACCCACATCAATCAATGTCTCATGATGTTGTCGCCAGTATTACTCTTAGTCATTCTTTATTATAGAAAAAAAAATAAGATTCTCGGCGCTGCTTTTGAAATAAAAGACTTTTGAATTGTGTGTCTTACGATGAACTAGTTTTTGCCAGAAGTTTGAAAGTAGGTATCTCCATACAAACTTTGGACATCCGTTTCATTCTCTCAGAGAGTCAATTTAGTAATATCCTTTTTAGCGCATGTTATATCATAATAGTTATCTGTGTGCCTTTCAATACATCCCGTTCAGTGGTCTAAGCTGTGTGTTGGTGAATCAATCAGTTAGTAAATAATATATAAAGACAAACACCGTCCTGTGTGAAGGATATCGGCGTATCTTTTCTTTCCGATTTAATCAGGCACATATTATAAGGTTTAAAAAACACAATTTATTCAAGACATACAGTTCCATGGTCCATGTATGTTTTCAGAACATATTCTTGTTTTGTAAAAAATCATGTTCTGTTTCACCTAAAGCATTTAATATGGGGCTTAAAAGGGGCTCATCCAGTCTTTGTACGGCGTTAGATCAGCTTACACTGCTCGCGAGTGTAGACATCATAAACTTACGTACGTGAAATGCTCAGAAGATTAAGCTCTTGAATTTTCCAGACAATAGACTACACAATACTCCAAGAGGTGGTGTACACCTGTGGACATTATTAGGGATGCACTTGGAGTAGCTTTGTTTTAAATATATAAAACCTTCAGCTTCGTAATTGCTTGCTGAAGTTTACAAATTGCGTTAATTTGTAAACTTTAAAAATAAAATTCATTAAATAATAAATATTCGTAAATAATTCTATGTACAGAAAATGTGTTGTGTGATTGTGTGATTGTCAGAATGTTAATGCTAATGCTCTGTCCAAGGTAAAAGTCAGCCGTTGGGATGCGCAAAATGTCAACAAGTCTATAAATGTAGGTATGTGAGTACCGTTTAATTAAAAGAAATCCCTCAAATATACAATTAATTAAGTATCGAAAATACAGATCCACAAATAAATTTAAAAAAAGAACTGCCTTCATACAAACAAATAAATCAGTCAGATAAAGAAAATAAAACATTTACCAACGAATTGCCATAAGCGTTTCACTTAATATGTCCGGCAGTGTAAAATATATGAGACAGTTGTTCGAAAATAGTCACAATGGCGGAGGATGGCGCGAATTTGCGAATGCAAATAATAAAGTAGTAGGCCTGGCATTGTGCCCGACCATGGCCGCAGTTGCACTTCTAATCATCTTAATATTGTTCCCGACACTAATGTAATATACCTGATGTACGATTATGCATTCGTGGACCGCAGCAACTTTGAATTGGAACTTGCAATAGGGGAATTGAAAGCTGGCTGTGTGAGTAGATATTTTGATGATTATTTGTATAGGAACGAAAATACATGTTTGCAGAAATATAATATCAATCAGCCTTATAATGTTTCCACTGTTGGGACTCAGGGCTCTTGTTTAGGAGAGGGAATTGGTCGAAATTCACCAATGCACACATCCACCGGCCCAATGCGGTTGGTGGATGTCACGTGTCTTCTATTTTTTTTTTTTTTGTTCTAGGACGTGCCTCACAATTATTTCTTTCACCATTTCGAAAGCAGCATAGCATAGCATAGCATAATCAGCCTTTTAATGTTCCCACTGCTGGGACTCAGGCCTCCTCTCTCTAGGAGAGGGAATGGGCCGTAATCCAGCACGCGGGCCCAGTGCGGATTGGTGAATGTCTCGTGTCTTCGAATTTTTGGTTCTAGGACATGCCGGTTTCCTCACGATGTTTTCCTTCACCGTTTTGAGAGCAGTGGTGATGAAATAAATTACACAAAGTAATGCGCCTGGCTGGGTTTGAACCCGCGACCTACAAACTCGTAAGTCGGGGCCATTACCACTCGGCCACCACTGCTCAGTCGGGGCCGTTACCACTCGGCCACCACTGCTCAGTCGTGGCCGTTACCACTCGGCCACCACTGCTCGAAAGCAGTAGTGATGAAATAAATTACACAAGGTAATGTGCCTCGCTAGGTGTGAACCCACGACCTACTATTCGTAAGTCGGGGCCTTTAGTTCTAAGTCATCACTGCTCCACTGCACTAGTGGACCAGTTATTACTTCCATGTCATTCATTCATTTATCAGTTTCAGCCGAAACACGTCCACTGCTTTATATAGGCCTCCTCTAAGTATCGCCACTGTGACCGAACCTGTGCGTCTCGCATCTATTGGATTCCTGCAACCCTTACCAGGTCGTCGATCCACCTTGTAGGAGGTCTTGCAACACTGCGTGCACTTACGTTTGGCAATACTTTAAACTATGTCAGTAACCTTGATTCCCCTGCGAATTCCATCTAATTAAATTAAATTTAACCTTCAAATGTCACGATGACTACAGACTGAACTATTACTGTGCAAACTCGCCCAGTTATTTTTCACTGCAAATCCTCGCTTCGCAATACAAAAATGAGCAAGCTAATCCTACCCCTCGTTGGTATACAATGTCAAATATTATACTAAGCCACAAATGCCCTTCTCGGAAACCACTCATTACTCTGATTGGTTAAGTCCTTAAAACACTTTTTCCTTTCTTGTTAATAATTGTTGAATACAATACATATTGGAGTACTTGCTTCTGCAAGTATTACAAAAGAATAATATACACGTGAAACAGTTTCTGAATACTTTTACTAACTAGATATATTTTATAAAATTAGTATACTTCAAGGAAATAATAGTTCTCCTGACCGATACCAGTCTTGGCGATCAATTACAGAATAGACTAGCGTAGTTGACGCGACGGATATTTCAGCTCACAAGTATGTACACTCACATGTGTAATCTCTGTTCCCTCACTCTCATAAACTCTACGAGTAATGAGAAGTTCGTAAGTCTGGAAGCCAGTCTCTTTACAAAAGATATCGTGATATCCAGTGCCTAGGTTCTGGAGGTGAGATAGGCGTTCGCTCCTTGAAAAATACTGGTATTCATTGAGTCCAGTTAGACTTTCAGCCGACTTAACATAGTTGAGATATAGGCTTAGGTACAACAAACGTTGAAGGTACTAATAGCCTAGGTGACCATGGTCTGTTCTGCTGTAAAAGCATTGATCCTTAGATAGATATCATTCGTCTAACTCTTGTCATTGCTAGCTATCCTGAGTTATTGGAACCTAGCGGCTTGGTGCGAAGCGATGCACGATGAGAAGAAACCAGATGGCATAACGTTGGTGTCGTGGAAGGTGGTAGACCTCGGCGCTCAGGTGTGGGATGCAACCTGTGTTGTCATAAGTCATTTATGTACATCTTACTAACTTTTGCCTGTGGCTTCGCCCGCGTGAACGTAGGTCCCCTTGCGGGTGAATTTTGAAAAATCCTTTCTTTTTTTATATATGTCGTGGATATATGGCGCAAGGGTGCGACGGACAGCGCCATCTAACAATTAGTTCCGTAAACTAATAATATCGTCACCGGAAACGCAAGCGGCGCCCTACCGCTTGGACACGATCGTCGGTAGAAGGGATGCAGCGAGGACTGGAGGGAAGCCTGAGAAGTGCGGCATTCTACCTCGGACAGCCTCGGCATACGCTTAGTACCAACGCACGTGTTTGTTTCCTTTGTAAAACCGTTATCAGAATAAAATTATTCTGATTCCAATCGTCTTTCGTTCGAGTACCCAAGTCAGTGCCCACATCTACCAATAACTATGTCGGATCGTGATGAAGACCCGATGTTTCGCATCTCGGCCACCCTTGATGCGACATATATATAAAAAAGGAACATTTCAGCGTTCTAAGTTGAAAGTTGAGTTTCAGAGAAAGAGAGTCAGAACCTTTGCCTTAGACATACGAGTAATATCTTGGATATAAATTTATTTATATATATCTACCGTATCTGGACACAAAAATATCATCAACCTCGACTATTAAATATTTGCCTAAGGCATTAAGTCCGCCTTTGTACAGTGTTTATTACTAGTGCATAAAGTTTTAATAAATAAATAAATAAATCTTTTTATTGAATCATTTCCGTGAAAACGGATAATATCTTACCCTAATCGTCCATATGCCTGTCAACGACGGTAATTGAGGACTTCCCCAAATTTATTTCTGTGAGTGGTTTATCGCGTAAACCCATTTAATGGACTCTTTTGGGCATCTTTAAATCAGCATTAACATAATGGGAGTCATATCCAACATAAATACGATTAAATACTATGAAGGCTCTAACTCTAGCTCAAGACTTACGCTCCTGGGATCTGGTGTTTATGAAGATAAACTTAGGGCATAATATTTCAATACAACAACAATTACATCATAGCTATCAAAAATTCACTTAAATTTTATTTTTTCCTATAACTTCTTTTTTAATTTGATAAAAAAATTACATTTTAACAATCGCTACTACCGCCAAGAATGTTGTTTACACTAAAACCTTTTATATTATTGATAGACTTGCGTATGTTTGCTATCTCACCTGATGGTAAGCGATGATGTGGTCGACATTAGAGCATGCTTGCCTAGAAGTAACTTATTCATTTTTGATTTAAATATCCGCAAGTTATAGCTATCAGGAAACACAGACTCCGGCAGGTAATTCTACTCCTTAGCTGTACGCACAATGAATGTGTTGCCAAAACATTTTATGCGTATGGCTGGAATGTCCACTAGGTGCCGGTGGCGCATCATTATCCCCTCGCGCGCCGATTGTACATACGTCTGTACAACTTGAATGACCTTGAAAAACGCTTAATTTTCGTACAGTTTTTAATTAATTAATTTTCGTGATTTTACTTAAAAACGCGCAATTACGTAATAATAATACCCTCCCACGCGCGAGGGGCTATACGTCTAGTTGTCCATTGATGAAACGGGCGAGATAATCCCGCGACTTTGGACAGACCTCGGCTACCATTGCCAAATACTTCTACCATTTAGTAAAATGTGTCGTATGTTTTTTAGCAAATCTCTACTAAGTAAATCCTTCTGATGACGGTACATAAACAGACCAGCAGATACTTAATCAAATTCCACTTTCCAAAGCTGCCGTATAACAGTTCGAACAAACTCTTATATATATAAAAATAGCTACCTACAGCACTTTCAAACTTCGGGAAAGGCTTGCGGTACCCTTTAATCGAATTTTGAAGAAACTTCTTTGTGAAGACTTGTAAAACTGATGTGTTTCAGTTTTCCGTTGTTGTCTCTGAAACGTAAATGTATATTGCTATTGTTTCAAATAGCAATATTTGTATGTAACTTGAATGTAATCATCATCATCTGCCGAGCTGGTCTAGTCAAAAAAGAAAGAAAAAAAAACGTGTTTATTAGGCACACAGATACCACACAATGTAAGACCTTAATTTAAAAAGAAAAAAAACACAATAACATTAGATGTCTCACGGCTGCGCCAAATAAGTCCAGCCCCCCTAGCCAAGTTACGACCGTTTCGTTTTGATTCTCTTGTGTCAAACGCCTCGAGTAGGCCACGCCTCCGATTCTTTTGTTCTGATGTCATCTCAACGCTCAGTCACGTGGTTAGAACAAAGAAATCGGAAGCGTGACCTACTCGAGGCGTTCGACGAAAGAAAATCGAAACGAAATGGTTGTAACTTGGCTAGACCTGCATAGCTCTCTGGCGCATATGTACAAAGAGACTTGACCCCAGCTAAACTGGGAAGATGGTTAGACAAAGAAGAAGAGCAGTAACGCCTGTGAACGGAACGGTCGTAACTTGGCTAGGGGGGCAGAGGTCTTGTCATGACACGCTAAAATGTCAAGCGTGCGAGCGAGAAAGAAGGATGAAGCTAGGGTGAATACCCTATATAACTCTTCCCCTTTAATAATTCAGTTTACGGCCACTGTTCAGCAAGATGCCACACAACTACGTAGCAGTTCCTGGACGCTGATTTTCAACTGAACCTTACTTTAAGTGTACAGGTGTCTCTAGTCTAACCAGATGCAGTTGAATAACAATATTTTACATAAAGCGTAATTAGTTTACCTCTATAACCTAGTCCTTAGCTGCTTACTGGTCTTAACCAGTTAGCAAAATATTGGTTGAATTTACTACAGATCGTTTACGGTTCGATGGCTCTTGTTAAAGATATTTTATTTATAAAAATGAACATGAACAATTTCTTAGTATTCTTGAATATTTCAGCAATTATTTTATCGAATGTTTTGGTGGAAAAAGATAAAGAGACTTCAAAAATTCAAACTGACAGAGTATTGATTCTGAGTGCCAGTATCTACACTGAATATGGTCTGAAAAGTTTCCGACCAAACAATGGTACAGGACATTTTTTCTTACTTTTTATTTTCTTTTTCTACACTGTCTCCTTGTCACTCTACACATTTCTCCCAGCGTTGTCTCTGCAAAATAATTGTTCATGAAGGTGATGGCCTCCTCATTTGTCGAAAAATCCTATCCTCCAAGCGCAATTTTTAGATGAGGAAACAGCGTTGAAGCCTACTGTGGCCACGGGTGTGTGAAAATGAAACCCGGGGCCCTGAGACGAAGGCAACGAAGGAACAGGAGTGGGTTTTTAGTCAGTAAAGTCTGGCACTATCTCCCGCACCGCCTAAGAGCGAAAGATGTCGTTGGAAGACTTGCCCACCGAAAAAAAAATAATAAAAAGATGAGGAAACAAAAAGAAGTCGCTTGGGGTTAGATCTGGTGAGTAAGGCGATGGTCAACCATACTTCGTGGATTTTCGCCATGGCAACCGCTGAGATGCGAGACGGTGCATTATCTTGGTGAAACAGGATTTTCTTTTTTGCATCTCACATCAACTCACTTAAACATATGTCAAATAATAACTGCGCGTATAAAATGGCTGAAACTTTAATAATAATAATTACATACAAATACATTGTGAAGAACGGTACGGTTGACATCTGCCGGGCATGCTACTGGCCTAGAGAATCAATCCGACACATTATTTCTGGGTGTTCCCATTTAGCTAACGGAGACTATTTGCATAGACACAACCTTGTAGCCAGGATTATCCACCAGCAACTTGCTCTTAATTAAAATCTTGTGAAATCAGAAGTACTGTACTATAGGCAGCGTGACATTGTATTGGAATCGATCTATCATCACTGACAGGACTATTGTTGCCAATAAGCCTGACATAGTGGTGATAGATTGATTGGAGCGATTGTTGATATAGCGGTCCCTCATGACGAGAACCTCGTGAGAGCTGAGAAGAATAAACAAACTAAATGTTTTGACTCGGCTCGCGAGGTTGTCGACATATGGGAAGTGGATAGAGCAATCATTGTGCTGATAGTCGTAACGGCCAATGGCTTAATAGCTAAGAGCCTCGAACAACATCTGAGGAGGCTCTCGTTAGGCAGCTGGATCAATGGCTTGATCCAGAAATCAGTACTTCTGGACGCGGCGCGCATTGTTAGGAGATTCCTCTATCAGGAGCCCTGACCACCGGTAGCTTAGAACCTGTTCCCGATACTGGTGGACTACTATTTTTATATATATTTTTTTTTATATGTTTTTTTTTAAGAAATATTTTACAATGTAAATAATATGTATATATAGAAAATAAATGGAATAATAATAATGCTATCTTCACGATGAGGTCGTACATTTTTCAGATCACATAGTATAAATAAATATGAAATATTAAAGAGAGCATGCATGTTCACATAATGGCCTGCGATAATAAACTGCAGAGCCATTAGGTAATAAATCATTGAAAATTCTCAAAATCTATTCCCACCATTTTATATTACGTATTCATTACTAAAATGTGGCTTACAGCAGTGCGGTAATGAAATCCATTAAAACACAGTACCAGTAAAATACTTACTAGATTTTTACCAGTTCCAAACTGAAATGGGAATGAAGCTCTTTAAAAACGAGAACAAAATTTTCTTCTGATTTCATTTAATGCAAAGTTGGTGAAGATCCAATTTGAACTTGACCGATCCCACTAATTGCATTTCTGCCGGCGAATTCAAGACTGCTTTTTTTGAAAATTACTCTGTGTAGTCTCATGGCCGACGTTGTTGGAAGACTGCGAAGTTTAAATACCGCGTTCTTTGTACACTGCCGGGCCAAAGTAGGAAACTCTTTGGTACAAGAAATTATTCATTAGCTTTTGCGGCACGCGGCGAGACGAGCCTTCAACGATACGTCCATATTCTTTGTAATTACCCTCATTGTTGCCGTTTTGGTTTGCGCAAGCAATGTTTATCTATACTAATATTATAAAGAGATAAGATTTTTATTTTTGGACTTTAGTATTTATGTTTTTAATGAATAAATTCAAAAAACTACAGGAAAAAATCTTACTATTCTTCTATATATTCTACTTTCACGCGTACGAAACGGCTGGCAGCTAGTTGATAATAATTCAGAACACCCGGTTTTTCTCGTTCTTTATTTAAACTAACAATTATAATTAAAAAAAAAAATATTCAATCTTTTTATAATACCAGGCTAACAACTTGCATTAATTATTTATTGTTTAGTTTTAGGTCCAAAGAATCTTTATCTATCATAATTAAAACATGATACAGTTTACTTACTATAAGATTAAAATTAAAATTGAATACGTAATGGTACCGTATTCTAGCTCGATGAATAAATCAAGGACTAATGAATACTTGATCTATTCGTCGAGCTATGGGGATCTAATCTAAACTCACTACAAAGAATTCATTTCATTTTATACTGCAAAAATCACCACGAATTCTGTACAATCAAGCAAATTCAACTACGTAAATAGACAACAATAAACAACATTAGAAGTAAATAAAAACAAGTTTCAACCAACGACTGCACGCAAAAAATAATACTGTTGAAGGAGCACGACGGTTTAATCGTACACCGGAAGAATGAAAGAAGTGTGATAATATTAATACGTTTAAATAAATTAAAAAAAAAAAACATGTATATACCTATGACGTCGCCAACACATCTTAGGCGAATATTACGATATTTATAATATAAGCTCTTGGTATCTCATTTTGTGGACTATAATAATTGTTCTTATCTATATATTAGGACCCATGAAATTGCCGTTTTTCATGACATAAGTTAACGCCCATTTTTTTTCTCTATATTTTTTATTTTTATTAATCAAAGTAATTTCCCATGCAATCAATCCATTTTTGCCAACGTGGTGGTAGCTTATTGATGCCCTTATTGAAAAAGTCTGCTGGACGGGAGGCAACTAATTCTCGGTTATTGATTTTTTCCCCGCCAAGAAGTTATCCAAATTCTAGAAAAAGTAGAAGTCTGTAGGGGCAAGGTCTGGTGAGTACAGTGGATGAAGGAGAACTTCCAACCCCAGCTCTTGTAACTTGGAGACCGTCTGCTGTGCAGTATGAGGTCACGCGTTGTCGTGCAGGATCAGGGGAGCCGAACGATTGACCAAAGCTGGTTGGAGATGTGCGAGCTTCTCCATCATTGTGTTCATTTCTTCACAGTACACATCTGCAGTA
Source organism: Mythimna impura (assembly GCA_905147345.3). Taxonomy (NCBI): domain Eukaryota; kingdom Metazoa; phylum Arthropoda; class Insecta; order Lepidoptera; family Noctuidae; genus Mythimna; species Mythimna impura. Next base: position 11,661,347 of record LR990356.1, on the reverse strand, counting down.
ATGCTCATCGCCTTTAGTAAGAAGATGTAGGCGAGCATTAACTCTTTGAATGCCGGAAGCGTAGATCTACGCGAGACACAATGTTTTTTAATTGTGTCTCTAATAGCCGGCATACGAAAGGTTAAGAGAAGATTTTCTAAAATTCATCCCCTAATGGGATGAAATGGGGGTCCAAATTTGTATGGAAAAACCTATTTTGACGCGGGCGAAGCCGCTGGCAGAGGCTAGTGAGAAATAAAATTCTTTAAACCTATCATCTACCTTTTAATCTATTCATCAATATAATTTATTTACCTACAAAGTTTCCGCCGAAGCCGTTATCAAAAATTCTGAACACGCCTTCAATGTATTACCAATATTCATGGTGTTCTCATGATTCATCGACAAGCCTTGATATATCGCACCATATTTTATAGTAGAAAAATAATGAGATCGATAAGTTTTCATTGTTGAATTCGCAGCATGGCCCGTATACACATAACGCGATGCCATAACGGAAATTGGATAATAAATCTTTCTGTTTTACTTTGTAATTTAAACATAATTATTTCAAAATCTTGCAACAAAGGTTGGTTCGAACACAATATCCAAATATTTTATCTTCAATTCTTGGGAATATACTTTTTAATTTGTACTCGGTTGTGTTTTAGAAACTGTGGGAGCTAATTTGCCTGCAAATTGGCCATGTGAATGGAATTCCGGTGAAATACCGTTCGTCTTTAATTTCTATTCAATAGGTGAGTACCTCTATTTTTTACTGATATATATTAGCGTGATACTTTATAGCTTAATTGTTGACTCCACCTACCCATGTATGAAAAATTTGAACAGAATTGAGTCAGTAGTTTTTATGTTATTTGAAAACATCTCTCCACGTTTATACTGGATTATTTACGTTAACAGATATAACATGAATGTGCGTGTTAAGATGTTTTTAAATCAATCGTGCGGGCAAAGCCACTTGCAAAAAATTGTATTGTGTAAATGTTGGCCTATAATTTTTTTTATCTTCGAGGGTGTTGTTTGAGACAAAGACAAATATTAGTTGATCATTATTTTTAATAATAATAAACAACGTTCCTAGAAAGTTTTCAGTGCAATCTTTTTTAAGGTGTCAAGGCTTAACCAAAGAGAATTAAAAGATATTTATCCTGGCAAATGGAATTAGAACTAGAAATGTAACATAAGTTTTTTTTAATACATACAAATATGAGTGGGCCTGTCCAGTTACTGCCAGTACTTATTTATGTAGCTCAACAAGTAAAAGTGTATACAACAAAAAACTGGGCAAGTGCAAGTCGGACTCGCTCACTGAGGGTTCCGTACAGACTAGTAACTATTTCAATTCCAGAATGGTGTCTTGAAGATTTTTTTTTGTGACGTATCAAAAAAATTCATTTTGTCAGATTTATTCCTATAGCTGTGCTATAAGACCTTGCTTTATGCCAATTTCAGGATTCTGGGTCTACGGGAATTACCCTATGAATTTTGATTCCCTTGACTGTCAAAAATTGCGTTTTTTATGCGATATAAACGGCCATATCTTTTTTTTGTTATCTTAGAAGTTCGATTTTTTCACAGCTTCTAGGGACTGCAGATTTGAGTATTAGGTTTTAATTTCAGCTCGATACCTCTACGTGTTTCCGAGATAAAGGGTCTTGACAAACAGAGTGACAACAAAGTGATCCTATAAGGGTTCCGTTTTTTTCCTTTTGAGGTACAGAACACTAATAATAAAAAAGTGTTAGAAAAAAAAATTACAACAATTATACTATACTAATATTTGTACTCTATTACTATTTGTCATGAATATGGCTATCACATACAGAAAGACTTTTTCAATACACTTGTGCGGAAATGTGCTGGCGCTCGCCCCCGCCACAGTGTATTACATGTCATTGTATGGTATCAGGCTGGGCGCCAAGCAGTCGCCTGTCAACCCCAGTTTATTTATTTCTTCGTAAGTCTATTAAAAAACGTCGTTTGATACACGTGGAAATTGGTCACTGCAGCACTCGGCTCCATAACACCCTCGCCTGTGGCTCGAGTGAATACCGCCTCGGTTGCAATGCAAACAAACTTTCTCGTTTAAAAAGACTACGAAATTGTTACAGCTTCACTATCTTAAAAAGGTCTACAAAAAAGTCCGTTATGGTATATGTCTATCTCTTAGGGATAACCCACAATAACCATTTTTTATCCTTTACTTTTTACGAGAAATTATTTCATATTTACGAAGAAATTTTAAGCAATACAGCATTAATCTTTATCCAATTAAGTATCTTAAATACATTGTACATTTAATGTAGATCAACATGGCCGTTTACAGCGTATAATTTAAATCAATATTTTCGAAGATATTACAGATTTTAAATGCAGGGACCGGCGGGGGGGCCGGCGGCGCGTGCTGATAGAATAATAGGGGGTCAAACTTTCAACGTTGCAGGCTTAGATTTGAGCGTTGATTATTTTTCACATGGCCAATTATATGTCGCTCTTTCAAGAGTAACATCTAAAGAAAACATGTTTGAATTTTCTAATGACAAAAAAGCTGTGAACGTTGTATTATCATATAGTATTTTTGTGACAAGATACTCTATTACCGCATGAAAAGTCTTATGGTAAAGTTTTCGCTTCACAAATGATTTGAATAAACTTATTTATACATTTGATTTAGTTCCACTTCCTAACCTACAATACCGTATACGCTCCTACAAGTATTTTACATACAAACAGAGTATCCCCGGTAGGTTTGCGGTAAGACCTACATCCAGTAAACTAGAAATGGGGAGGGTAGGTGTAACAATTACCCGATTGTTTGATTCGTTCCGTTTGAACCTACATGAATATTTTAACCAAGCTCTGGGAATATTGTAGTATTCACACAGTGAAAGAGCTCTACTGTAAACGTTTATACGATTTATAGGAAACCGGACATTGTTCTATATGTATTCTATTATTTTTAACTCACTTCAAAAAGGAAAAGGTTATACGTTCGGCTGTATGTATTTTTTTATGTATGTGAATCGATTTTGAAAATTGTTTTTTGGTTAAAAATTCAGATTATACTCTCGTATTGGTCTCAGAGAAATATTCAAATGATCTGATGATGAACTTCAAAGATATGGAACAGAACTCCTCATAGAATCATAGCAGAACTGCCGTAACAGGTAAAATTGCTTTGTGTATACGTGTAGTCGATGACTGACTGAAAGAAAAAGGGTAAGAGACACATCAAACTGATCTGATGATGAAGCCGGAAGGTAGGCACCGGACCTCTGCAATAAATCAATGTAACCTAGCCATGTTTGGGCTAAATAGAATTGTGCTGAGATTAACTATAGCTATAAGGTGCTGTAAGGTACGATCGAACTGATCTGATGATGGAAGGAAGGCACGGGAACTCCGTAATAAAACAATGTATCCTAGCCGTCGTTTGGCTTATTGAAATTGTCATGCAATGTACTTATTCTAGCTATAAGTGATTTTAATTATAACATTTTATAGGGACCTACTCCTACTACACCTAGGTTATAAAACTTGTAGACCTAACACTATAAAACCACTAAAAGTGGAAAATAAAAAACTTAATAATATGTATATTGTGTATGCTCTCTAAAATATTTAAACGAATATAATATTTAGGTAAAAGGCTTGTATGGTTGTTTCTAAAAGGTGATAATACGTGAAAGTATTTATCTCGTTGATCTCGTAGTCGCCAGCGCAACTGTTGAGCGTTGGGACCAGGTTTTATTTCCTGGTCGGGCCAAACTACTATCGGGTTTTTTTCTAGTAAGAATTACTCTGTATCAGCTAGAAGTTTGGAAGTTTTTAGTTTGCACCCCCAACCTCAGCTAGCAAGTAGAGCCTGATCCTGTCCCTGATATTTCTCCGGTTGTATTGGATTAGCGTTCCATTAGACTATGAGAGTAAAGGAACAGAGAGTACACTGTCTTGTGTTTGCGCTTGTGCACTATAATTTCTCCTGATTACTTAGCTAATCTCTGTTGACAATGACCCGTACTGTGATCGTTTGGTCAGGAGGACTTTTATTAACGAAACCTCGCATAATGTGATTAATAGAAAAGGTCTTGTTATTATTTAAGTAAAGTCTTAATAAATAATATTCATAAACAGCAAAGTTATGAACGTTTGTTTATATCCCAAAATGTCACTCAAATTATGGAAATGTTGTACAGGCTATTGATATGATTGAATGAATGGCGATAAAAATGGAAAAACACTGCGCGTGGTATTTTCTAGTAGCAATTATTATGAATGATTGATTCAATTACGAATTCAATCATGACAAATTATCGTGTTAAATTTTGGGATTTCGTTTTTTCTTACTTATGACTACATAAATATGATCAGTAAGGGGAACGGATAAAGCCCCATTTTTTCATCTCCGGTGACCACCAGTACACCTGGCGCGGGGCACGTCCTGGCCGGACTCCCGGAATCACTCTGCCTTGACGTCGATGTCGACAGGCCTGTACCATCGCGGCTTCCAGGAGGAGCTCCCAGTCCAGCTGCTTCAGCGCCCAACGCGAACCACACGGGGTCTGTTGGACCGGCGCGGTCGAGGTCTGGGTGGAGACGTCAAACCGGACGTACTGGTGGTCCGAGTACGTCTCCACCCCCTCGATGACGCGCCAGTCGATGACTCGCGGTGACAGAGCAGGGCTGGCGAAAGATATGTCCACTACAGAGTCGCCCTGCATCCGCAAACACGTGGGGACAGAACCCCGGTTTAGGACGACCAAGCCTCTCTCCAGAGCCCAGTCCTCCACCATCCGACCCCGCTGGTTTGTGTACCGGGAACCCCAAGCCAAGTTCTTGGCGTTGAAGTCCCCGCAAATGACCACGGGGAGGGAACCAAACCTAGCGACGACGGCATTCAGCTCCACAAGGGAGATGTGGACATCGGCGCGAGTTCTGTTTATTTATTTATTTATTAATTCTTTATGCACACAAAAGTACAGAAGCAGACTTAATGCCTTAAGGCATTTTCTCCCAGTCAACCTTTGGGTGATGCAGAGACAACTTCTGTTCGGGGACAGGTAAACGATTATCACTGCAATGTCCCCGAACCGTGCTGCCACGCAACCCCGTCACCTCGTGACGGCTTCGAGGGACAGAGTAACGGCGGCGGTCGACGAAATTAGGGTCACCGAGCCGTACAGGACCTGAACCCAGTCTACCCTGAGTATGGCTCGGAGACCACGGCGTTGTTGATCGATCACTGCGCCATGCTCTGGAGCAACAAATCCTGAGCGAGGGCGCAGTGGTTGATGTTCGCCTGGAGGAGACGCAATGGAGCCGTTATTGACAGTCCATTACAGTCTCCTCCCGAGCCCTACGTGAGGGCCCTGCTGCGGGGGTTGCAGCGGCGACAGCGACGGCAGTCAAAGAGGAGGCCGCGGCGGTGAGGACTTCGGGGTGGTAAGCCTCCGGACCTTGCCCTGGGCCTTGGCGGGGGGTCGCAAGACCTGCTCCTAGCCCGGTGATCTGCCGGCTTGCCTGCCGCCGCACATGCGTAGCAGTACAAGGCTGTTACTACTGGATCACTAATTAAACAGTGCTGGATTTTTTGGGCTAAGCAAAAAATAGAATCTGTTAGTTACTAGGACAGAAATAGGTATTGTTTTCTACTCAAAAAGTACCTACGGTATCATAATAAAGCTGGCATTCTAAATTTTTTATTTGTCACTCTTTCAGGCATGAAACGTCTAATAAGCATTGTGAAAAAAGCTCATACTTACCTAGAGAGGCGATCTTGTTTGAAGTTCAAAGAACTTGATCCACGAGAGGCCGCAAGAAAAACGAACTTAACATTCCTCTATTATAACTTCTCTGGGGTTCTTGAGAGCTGCTGCTTGCGATTTTTCTACAAACCTTATGGACGGCGCGTATGTTTTTTTTTTTTGTTTTTTAATTATATATTTTTATCACTACCGGGCAAAAGCTTATTTATCCCCAAGCACCAATTTTGTGGTGCAAGAGTTCAATCGGTCAAAGTATATGTGGCTGACGAAACCAGTATGTGATTTTTTTTTCTGTACTTTTCATGTTATAGTTTTCACCTAAAAGCAAAGTAATTAAGAAACAACCCAATTTTTCCTGGAAACTAGTAGCTATTACAGAATGGTTACTTTACCGTAATATTGCAAATAACATATGCTTGAAAAAAATCTTGCAAGAGTATTAAACCCTCGGCGGTGGCAACCTCTCGCGGTGGGTCCTAGTTCAGGTCATGGTCCGGAGCAAGAGGGAATGGGATGCGATCGCCTCCTTCTAATGCAATCGAAAGAGATGGCCACAAAAATGAGGGAATAGACCTCCTTATGCTCCAGCCACCGCCGCTGGTAAATACCGAGCCCGAGTAGTTAACGGAGCGTAATATTCCATGCGAAAAAACCGTAGCAGAGCCGATGCCCGCTAGGGCCAAGGGGAATTTTTGAAACGAAAACCTTTGATCCTAGGACGCAAAGGGCAACTAAATACGAAAAGATAACGAATTCAATAATAGTAAGACGTTTGACGGGACAGAACAGAAAATAAAACGTGTTACACCAACTCCAAGTGTCATCGAACAAGAGCAGGGTGATGATTACAAATTTTATTTTCCAGATGGTACTAATAACTCCAGTATGCTCTCTGCCAGCAGAGGCAGCGCACGTGTCCTTACACGGTATGGGCCTGGTGCATAGAAAACACGAGCCCTTCAACGAAGGACACACAAAAGCGGTGTTATTCTCCAATAACTGCCACAATCTGTCCGAGAAGATGCTGCTGTTTGATAGGAAAACCTAGTTGGTTTTCCAGCAAGGCAAAGTTTAAGAATATTACATATTAGTCCAAGTTTTTAAGTATGCTTCGTTTTGAGTTTGTAATAGTGGCCATTGGTTTCTCCCAAATTTACCATATGATACCGCAAAATAGACTATTCAAGACAGGTTTTTGATTAGTAACAACAGTTGAAGAACATAATAATTGTAGACTTAGTGATGTCTCTCACCAAGAAGAGTGGAAACTGTGAGAGATATCGTGCGGCGTTCCGCAGGGATTGGTACTGGGACCGCCCTTGTCGAACATCAGTTACGACTACGTGCTGCGCGGCGACCTCCCCGACGGGATCAGCGTGGGCTGTTACTGAGATGACATGCTGGTCCTGGTGCAACGAAAGTCGTACCAGGCGGCAGTCAAACTAAAAAAAGCGACACACAGGGTTGCGGAGTTGGTACGTTACGATTGCGGTGATAAGTCAACTCTTTGAGGAGTGGTTGGAGAACCGCCAAAGCGTCCTCACCCTCCGCATGACACAGGTCCTCACAAAGTGATCTCTCTTTGTCACATTTCGCGTGTTTCTTCAAAAAACACGATAGGCGAAATGTGATATTTGACAGAATTCCCTGAAAAAATCTTGACAGTTTCGGGAAAATCAGAAATATTTAAATAAAATGACTTGTGTTCGGTTAAACGATGTAATGTCGAATGAAAAGAGAACAAAGAAAAATCCTTATTCATATTTGAAGAATGTACTTAGATCATGACGGTGGTCGCAAAATTGTTATAGTATGATGCTGATGTAGGTACTATTTCTGGTTTAGACGAGTAGTCAAGTAATTGGGGTGTTCCGATTGCTTCCTGTCAGGCGTTTACAAATCTGAAGATTAACAGTTGTCGATTTACATCCAATTTAATTATTTACATGTTTTTTGCAGCTCCCAAAGATGTAAAATGACAGAAAAATTAAACAGTAACGAAATACATGTAACGATGTTACAAACTACTATACACAAAGAAGAATTCAACTTTTATAAGCGCGTGCAAACTAGCAAAATGGTCGAGCAAAATACATATTTTACTATGTAGGTACTCAAGAACCAGCATTTTTTTGTGTAAATATATTTCTAAAGATCAAAGCCGTTTAAAAGGAGTAGGGAAAACAAGTAAAAACATATCATGTTGTTAAAAAAAATGTTTTTTGACAAACGTATTAAATTAGCCATACGAAAAAATCATATGTTGATAATGATATTATATGAATCTATAATAAATATACAGGGTGTTTAGTGGTCGACGAGAGGGGTCATCTGCTATACTTTCAGACCCCTAAACACTTCTCATGCCCTATGGATTTTTTTTCATCGACTTTTTATTGTTTTATGAAAATAAGACCCAATTTTTTCATTCAAATACAAATTTTTAAAAATATGTAAGGCTTAGACTCTGAATTTTAATTTTATTTAGATGTGTATTGTATTAGAGTACTTTTAAATTTAAAAAAAGTGGTATTAGTTACCTAGATTTTTTTTTAATTTACTTACAAAGTTTTGGATTTAAATTAAAGCGGTCCATGATACAGTTATTTACATGGCTATAAAAAAAAAAAACAAAAGCGACCGGCATCTTCCAACCTCCTCAAAAATTTTCTAGTTTATCTTCTTGCTAGTGATGTGCCACATGCTATAAAAATCTATTTATAACTTTGTGAATTCGTTCGAATAGTAAATCGAGTCACAGAAGACTAATATTCATAATGATGATTAAAAAAATATTTTAGTTTAAATGATATCTGAAAAACCTATTAAAAATGTTATCTCACTCTTATAAGGTAAAATCTGTCTCGTATCTCTCTTTTCGTGGGTTTTACTAGAAATAAAAAAAAAATACATTTTTAACATTTATTTCATAATTTTTACAAATCCTGCTCAAATTGTTGGCCTCTGTTGTAAATGCAAGCTCAACATCTGTTTTGTATTTCGATAGTTGTTGTACGAAGTCGTATTTCCTCCTTAATTGTATTGAAAGCCGTTTCAATGTGTTTTTTGCAAGTTATTCTTATGTGACTCATTCACAATTCTAGCGAATTCACAAAGTTATAAAAAGATTTTTGTGGCAAGTTTTTAGGGGTCTGAAAGGATAGCAAACCCCTCCCGTCGACCATTTGAATTTGGCGCACGATGCACCAAACACCCTGTATATCTTTTTCAAATCTATTAAACCAGCCGTTACCGAGGAGTAGGCTTCAAAAAGTCACAGTTTAATGGCACTAAATGAGAGCAAGGGCCTTAAGAAACCAGGGAACATTTTATTTTTATAAATAAACAAATAGAAGAATCAATCCACCATCAAAATAAGGAAAAATTTAATGTTAAGCATCCCATTTCTATATAAACCATTTATTTACATTTCAACCCACTGAAATAAATTTAGGTCGGAACAAACGAATGGTTTATGTGTCCCTCTTAAAATCTCGAAAAACAATGTTAATTTGTAAAAGGGTTTTTCATTGGAAAGCTCTGAACGAAATACTAGGAAAACAAGTAATTAAGAGGCTCCTTTTCCACTCGCCTATCGTCAACATCGAGCATGGTTTCAAAGCTTGTTAATTCATCTAACGCAATCCAACGCGATGTTGGACGAAGAGGCAACGCTAATAACGTGAGATAAAGCCTGAAAACTCTGTTAGCATTCGGTAATTCCGTAATTGACTCGAATATTTCTCAAAAGTTGTTTCAATCCTTACCAGGTTATCGGTCCACCTTGTAGGGGGCCTTCCAACACTGCATCTTCCGGTACGCGTTTGCCAGGCCATAACCTTTCTGCCCCAACGGTCATCTGTTCTGGGAGCAATGTGCCTTGCCTATTGCCACTTAAGTTTGGCGATTCTTCGTGCTATGTCGGCAACCTTAGTACCTACTACTTCCAAGAAATAGCGCAAAACCCAATTAAACAATTTGTTTTACTATGTTTAGTAGAATAGTGACGACTCCATTGATACTAAGTATAACAAAAATAAAAAAACCAAACCTTCCGACTGACTTTCGATCATGATGGCCAATGTCAACGGAGATTAGTCAGGTACACGGCTCTATTGTTCTCCGCTGAGTCCCGAGATGAAGTAAAACGGCTTTAATATTGTGTCTAATTAATTGGCTACATCAAAATCTGCAAACATTAAATATAAATAAAACTAAATACATTTCATTACCAATGGTGGTTTCCCAGTGGTGAACATTAACTTACCGCATACTAACCTTAAATTCGAAGACATGTGACATCCACCAACCCGCACCGGGCCCGCGTGGTGGATTACGGCCCATTCCCTCTCCTAGAGAGGAGGCCTGAGTCCCAGCAGTGGGAACATTATAAGGCCGACTATGCTATGCTATGCTATACTAACCTTAATATATTTGCACACAATTGCAAACATGCTGACATTACTTGTACTTGCCCTACTTTAGTTAAAGCTGATCACATAAAATACCTAGGTGTTACCATTGACACAAATCTAAATTTCCGTAAACATATCGAGCTACTGTGCGCAAGAGTGCGTAAATTAATATATATTTTTTAGAACCTACGTCACGTTGCCGATTATAAGTTAATTAAACAGGTTTATTTGACTTTGTGTCAATCGGTGCTTACCTACTGTATCACATCATGGGGTGGCACTACAAGGACTATCTTACTTCCTCTAGAACGTGCTCAAAGAGCAGTTCTAAAGGTTGCAACCTTCCGCCCTTTTAGATTTTTCACACACCAGCTATACATAGCATGTAAGTTACTAACAGTACTCCAACTATTTATATTGCTCATCGTACTTTATCAGCACTCCGAGCTTCCTTTTGACCAAATACGTTTAACCAGGAGGAGGAAAGATTTGGTTTGCTCATAGATTGTATGTATTTTTAGGGCCTTTTTTGTATAAGAAGCTCAATAAATTATTGATATATTGATATATATAGCATAAATTATATTAAATGTAATACATTGTTATCGGAGTATTTAGTGATAATATGTAGCCTAAAGCCTTCCTTGGTTTACAAAAAACATTTTTGCTGAATTCCAATTCAATCTATCCAGTTGTTTTGGCGTGAAGCCGTACCATACACACAGACAAACAGACAAAATTTCTAAAAAGTCACTTTTTGTCATCACGTTTTTCTAACAAAAGCCACTTATTTTTTCTCGAAAATTCTCAATGTACAGTTTTTCTTTCGTTACTGTTTTATTATATGTATAGACAAAAGCAAAATACCACTCACTGATTAATCACGAAATCTCAAAACTATAACACCTACAAACTTAAAATTTAATAAGGTTTAAAACGCAGGCACATTCTCTATTCTGTTACTCTCATTAGCCGCCGCACATCCGATGGGACGGCAATCCGACACGACCGGGGAGAGGTCAGACGCAAGTCCAACAGCTTCATATGTTTTCCTAGGCACGGGGGTGTCACACCACCAACGGTTGCATATTAGAAAATCAAAACTTTCCTGAGCAAATTTAAAAAATGAAAAAAGGAACAAAGTTTAAAATAACGATGGTCATTTGATCAAAAGTTCAGCTGACCAAAATCTGGATTATCAATGTTTAAATTATTTATTACACTCTTGACCAAATCGTTTAAAGGTCAAAATGGATTACTGGATAAATTATTAATTATCGTACGTTTGTTTTTGTTGCCCTTTGCAAGTTGCGCTCGTATGACTGTGTTAGTGAATCATTTGGGTTAGGTTAGGTTAAAAGTGTGACCATCAACGCGTGAAGGCGAGCGAGCGGAGCGAGCAGATCCCCCTCTAATGTTAGTGAATCATTTGGGTTAGGTTAGGTTAGAACTGTGACCATCAACGCGCGAAGACGAGCGAGCGGAGCGAGCGTGCCGTGGGAGCGGCCGCCGAGCGCCAAATCCCCTTCTAATTTTAAAAGCCATTATGATTTAGGCCCCAAACTGCCCCATAAATCGATGGAAATTAGTGTTCTAACTTAACCTAACCTCAAACTTTAAACACAAATTAACATACTTATATTTACATCTAGCAAATTTATTCAGTCGTCATTTGTGATTATGTAATTTGATTAGTAATGATTTGATATTTTAAAATTACATCTAGCAACTTTTGATCAGTCGTTCATTTGATGATGACATTGGGATTCTAAAATTTTTCTAAATAAACATTTGGTCATTTAAATTTTGTTATTTCGTTTATTGTTCTTTTGAAATTTGCTCGAGAAAGTTTTGATTTTCTAATATGCAACCCCACCAACTGCCAAACTCATGTGCCTAATGGAAAAATCTCAATAGCACCTTTTGCCTGACGTGGGAATCGAACCCAGGACCAGTGAACGTGATCATGAACATGATACCAACAAGGCCGTTGTTAGTTACAGAGTGCATTTAGACTGACAGGTATAGAAAACGATACATTGTTAAGACATTCATTACTTGACATAGGCGTTCCCCAAGCGTTAGCACAACTGCCCCCCTAGCCAAGTTACAACCGTTTCATTTCGATTCTCTTTTCGTTGATCGCCTCGAGTCAGCCACGCCTCCAATTCCTTTGTTCTGACGTCATCAAAAAGGAGGCGTGGCCGACTCGAGGCGATCCACGAAAAGAGAATCGAAACGAAACGGTTGTAACTTGGCTAGGGGGCAGGACCTATGATAAAGAAATCTTATCCAGCGAACTACTGCGGCCCTAACCGTGTTATCAGTTTACCTTGTAGGTAGGCCTTCCAAGGTTGCTTGTAAGATTTTATTGGTATGCACTATGACAGTTACTTTGGTTCTCATGCGGTTCAGCCGAAGACGTCCGTGGCAGGATATAGACCTCTCCCAAGTGTTGCCACAATGAACGGCCCTGTGAGTCTCGCAACCATCAGATTAATCAGTCCACCTAGTGTTAGGCTAGCTCCTTTCGGTACGAGTTCACCACTCCAGAACCTTTCGGCCCCATCGACCGTCCGTTCTGCGAGCAATGTACCTTGTTCACTGGTTATTCTTCGGAACTATGTCGATTAACTTAGCTCTCTCGGATCTCTTCATCTTTGATCACGAACGGTAATGCCTAGCATAGCTCTCTCATAGAAAACTTTCCAATTAGAATTTAAATGCAATATCTTGGGATATAGTGACTGTCGAAATACCAAAATGAAAGGATATTATTAGATACAACTTGACATTTCAGTAGCAGAAATTCCGTATACTTAGCATTTTTTGAAAATCATTATACTTACTTTATAGTATTACACTTTGTCTTACATCTCTTGTAATACAAAACTTCAGAAATATGTAAGTACATACATAGAAGATAACAAAACAATACGCACAGATCCCTCTCATCAACGACTTGAATATGTAATTTGAGACACGTCCAAAGTCTCTTGTGCACTTGCAGCGACTTCGTTCATTAGCCAGACGGGAATAAGTCGCGAAGTTTCGCTAACTTGATTACTTCGAGTCGGGAATTAACACGCTTGCCGAAACAACGCGCCTAGTAATACGAATATTTCGCAATCCTCGAGATGAGGCGCTTGAGAGTTAACGTTACCGAATAGTAGAGATTTGGAGTATGAAGGAAGTTTTGGTAACAAAAAAAATACACGAGAACAGTAAGTCATTTTACCATAATTCTTTCTCATATTAAGTTTTCTCATGTAATCATTGTTTCTCATATAAACTTTAACATAAAATGCACATTAGAGCACATTTTCTTCTTCAACTTTTCACTCTTGACATAGCAGCCATGACTAAATTATGTCCAATCGCTGTTGCTGTTTTAGGTCGCCTCAAAATCTGTATCCGTCTAGTTCGGTTCGATGAGTACACATACACATTTTATCTATATGTGTTGTCAAAAATTTTTGGACTCCAAATGACTTATACTCGTACCTTAACGGCCTACTTACTCGAACGAAACTTACTTCGAAACATAAAAACTATATACAACGTCAGATAAACATGCGTTGTATATTTTACTTCGCCGTCATACCCCTTTTGGCCCTTTTTGCCATTTTGACCCTTTTTGCCATTTTCTACACGTCTCCTATGAAGAAAGTGCTCGAGACCAGTAGTCCACCATTAATACTGAGGTGGAAAGCTAAGAAGGCCAACACCATCACTCTCAAAAGAAAAAAAAAAACTTTTTTAAAAACCTAGACTAAAAGTCAAATCTTCAAAAGATTCTTGAAAATCGCCCTTAAAAGTTTTCCAACCTTAGTCTAGCCAGTTACTACACTCCAAACGACCACTGACGTATTCCGGTTAACGATTGTCGCGGCAATATACGAAGTCTCCCCGCAGATTTATTTTACACTTTTGCCTTGGACTTATTACTCCGTTTGCTACCTATTCTGTGGGTCAAGGTGAATACTGCGAATCGGGATGTTTTACATCGTAATTAAGGAGTATTGATTTGGTAGCAATTTGTCCCTTGTTTGAAACATTCGGAAGCTATTCTGTGTTATGTTTAGACTGGAAGTAGACAATGTGTTTAGGTAACGGTTTGTATTGCCAGGAATATCGTGACCTAGTAATGCAAAGAGCAACTGTCTTCAGTTGCTCTTTAATCACACACGCAAACACGAGTTGATTTTAATCAATTTAAATCTAGAATTCCCTGTCGCTTCATTCAGAAGCAGTTAATTGATGATAGTTAATATAATAATAGTTTGTATAGCCAATGTTTCTGGCTCAAATGAAAATAAAATAATTAAAATTAAGTCTAAAACATCTAAAAACAAAATAAAAGAAGTATAGAAATCTACTTTTTAGAGGCTGTCACCACCAAATACTCTCGAAAATTACTAGTTTTCTAAATATTTTTAACTAAGACTATTTTTAGTTTCAGACTGTGTAGGCTGCGGAAAAAAAAATGTTATTCTTGGCTATATTTTTGAGAACTTAGTCGTTTCTAAAACACGATTAAAAATATTCTCAATAGATCGTCAAACTAAACACTAACTTTGACCTTTAGAAAAAATACCCTGTTAACTAACCAACTTATACTGGTAAAATTAAAATAACAATTTTGCTGACCACATCTTGTTTTTCATAAATATGTAATAAATCGACATCCTTTATATATTTTGAAATAAATTGCAAGCATTGCGTGATCGAGGAATGAAGATATCCGCAGGAGAAACTAGATTACCGACATAGCCCGAAGAATCGCCAAACTGAATTGGCAGTGGACCAGGCACATTACACGCAGAACAGATGACGATGGGCCGAAAGGTTCTGGATTGCTAACCGAGTACCAGAAGACGAAGCGTTGGAAGGCTTCCCACAAAATGGATCGATGACCTGACGAGGGTCGCGGGAATCCGATGGATGGGAAACGCACAGGACGTGTCGTTGTGGGGACACTTGGGGGAGGCCTAGATCCAATATTGGACGTCTATCGCTTTTTTTTCTATGCAGTCTGACAGTAACCGTGCTTTGCATGTCACGGCCTTAAACCCTTAAAGTATTGATCATGAGAGACCGCTGTTTATATTCAGCAAACAATAGACACGTTAACATCCAAAGCTTAAAGAAATATTCAAGAGCATTTTTATTTTAGTTCAATAACAACATACTTGAATTTACTACACGTATGTACTTACATTTTATTATGAGTAAACACACAATTTAAAAATACGTACACATTTAGAGCTCAGACTGGCAGCGCGGTGCAGGGGGCGGAGCGGGTGCGGAACGCGCGCGTTGTACTTTTCCTCAGTCGAGCCATCATAACAACGCAATCAATCCGCGTGCATAGAAAATAATTATGAAGCATTTTATCGATTTACTAAAAATTTACACATTTGATTATAATAAAATCAAAACACTGTAACGGTAAAACGTTGCAAGAATAATCTCAGGATGATTGCATGTATATTAGTCCGGTTTTTAATCAATAAAAGTATTTTTAGAGGCATGTTAGTGTTTTTTAGCGTTCCGTACCTCAAAAGAAAAAAACAGAATCCTTATAGGATCACTTTGTTGCCCGTCCGTCTGTCTGTCTGTCAAGACTCTTTATCTCAAGAACGCGTAGAAGCATCGAGTTGAAATTAAAACCATATACTCTGGTCTGCGGTCTCTTGAAGCTGTGAAAAAATCAGACTTCTATTTTAACGAAAAAAAAAGGTACGGCCGTTTATGTCACAAAAAAAAGTAGATTTCGACACTCTCGAGGGAATCAAAATTCATAGGGTACTTCCAGTTGACCAAGAATCCAGAAATTTGGCATAAAGCAAAGTCTTATAGCAGGTATAAGAATAAATCTGAAAACTGTAAATATATGTTACGTCACAATGTTTTTTTTTTTGGAATCCGGAAAAATCTTCGAGACTCCATTCGGGAATTGAAATTGAATATTTACATAGGTAAGTTTGTACGGGACCCTTAGGGCGTGAGTCCGACCCGCACTTGCCCAGTTTTTTTTTTAATCTTACGAAAGTACCTGTATATGTTTTGAACTCAACATTTAGCATTTATCCTGAAAAACAACATATATTTTTCTGATTGTGTTTACAGCAATGAACCATATACTTTCGCGTATTATAAAACTCGCGAAGGTGCTCTCAGCTCCTGTATTGTAGTACTCGTAAGTGCTCCTACTCAAATTCAATTATTATTTTCTTCAGTTTTCTTTTTTAATGGCAATTATTGCGTGCAATTTCTTATCTAATTAATTTATTTGTGAGCAAACTCGTAGTTTATCTGCATTTGATGTATATGTACAATCACGTGTATAATTCAACTTAGATGAAGGTTTCTACTGATTTATTGTAGACATATCTTTACAATCGTATTTATTTTCTTTGTGTAATTTATCTTTATAAGATACTAGCTGAGCCGGCAAACGTTGTTCTGCCATATAAATAAAAAAAAAAAAAAATAGATGTTGGCCGATTCTCAGACCTACTCAATATGCTCACAAAATTTCATGAGAATCGGTCGAGCCGTTTCGGAGGAGTTCAAGTTCGAACACCGTGACACGAGAATTTTATATATTAGATTTATAATGATCTCAGTGAATTTACCTAGGATTTGGTTGGGTCTTTGACGTGATAAACAATTCATGACTATGAAATAATGTTATGGATTAATGGTAATAAAATAAAATAGATACATAAAAACAGTTTTATGTTTTAAGGGGATGCAACTCGACATATACATTTTCACTGTTTTTCATACAATCGCTCTTACGCGATTATGACATTATTACACTTTTTTCTTTAGATATTTTGGAAACACAGTATCTTGTGGATATTATCTAGGCTTCTATTGAAATCAAATTATACATTTGTGTAAAACTAAGTTTGCTCTCTGATAGTCTGTTTTTTTGCATGAACTTTGACACTTCATAATTTTCTCAAAAATTTAAAAAGTCAAAAAAGTATAACAATAGAAGCCTTGTAAATTTAATCCAGATTCTGAATGACAACAACTTTTTTCAGAAACTTTTTGGGTTTAAAAAAACACGTACTTCTTGGAACAAGTATTGAATATAAAATATTCAAGTAAATCACGGAATTACCGAATGCTAACTGAGTTTTCAGGCGTGATCTCTCTTTTTTCGCGTTGCCTTTTCGCAAACATTGCGTTGGATTGCGTTAGATGAAGTAACAAGCTTTTAAACCATGATCGATGTTGACGAGTCATAGGTGAGTGAAGAAGGACCCTCTTAAGTTACAGAAACATACAACGGAGTCAGTGGCTATAAGTAGTGAAGATACTTTGTTGAAAGTTTGTTTGTTGATTTTATCGTATTTTCCTCTTAAAATATTACTTGTAATATCCCTTATCATATCTTAAGGTTTCGTTGAACTATTTAATTTGGCTCTGAATATATCATTAAAGACAGACAGAAAATTTGTCAAACTTCAATTTTAATACATTAAATAAAAACTATCTAAAAGAGATCTAACCAATGTGAATCAAAATTCAATAAAAAAAAATTCAGCCATTTGAGTGCGAAGAAGTAACCAAAGTAGGTACACATTTTATCATTCAATAGTTATTGAATGATAAAATGTGTACCTAAAATTCAGCCATTTGAGTGCGAAGAAGTAACCAAAGTAGGTACACATTTTATCATTCAATAGTTATTGAATGATAAAATGTGACCAAAGTAGGTACACAAGAAGTAACCAAAGTAGGTACACATTTTATCATTCAATAGTTATTGAATGATAAAATGTGTACCTACTTTGGTTACTTCTTCGCACTCAAATGGCTGAATTTTTTTTTATTGAATTTGATTCACAGGTAAACTATGTCCAGGAACCATGACCGTGGCCATGACCAGGACCATGTTCCCTTAGGATAATTTTCTACTTTCACACTTACGAAACCACTGGCAGAAGCAATAGAGTTGATAAATAAAGGTACAAATAAATAATATAAGTAAATAGTGTTTATTTATTATTTATTTAAACTTCATGTACAGTAGTGGTACATAGGAGGACTTAATGCAACAAGGCTTTCTCTACCAGTCAACCTTTGGGTTAAAAAAGACAGCACTGGGGTAGGTGTGCACAATAAATAAATAACATCTGACAATGTAGAAAGAATATTGTAATAATATGATTGAAATGAGGTCGACGTGGTTACGAGGCCGAATGATATTGATAACCAAAACAAAACAACATCCACCTACATTGATCTCGTTATAACTTGTTGTCAACTAACTTATACATATAAGAACATATTTATTTCCTTCTTTTATTATCAAAAAAGTTATTCATGAATGACTTGATTATTAACTAACTAGTATTTATTCGTTTATTGGAACTTTTTGTACAGTAGAGGTACATAGGCGGACTTATACTACTCTATCAAGAAAGTACCGGGAAAAGATAAATAATACACAAAAAGTTTGTTATTCATCCAAATTTATTTTATCACCTTCAAAGTATGCTCCTTCAGAAACGATACACTTACGCCAACGAATAATCCAATCATCAAAACATTTTTTAAATGCTGTTTCCGAAATTGAGTTCAGTTCTCGCCGCGAATTCTCCTTTATGTCTTCTACCGATTGAAAACGGGTGCCACGAAGTGGTAATTTGAGTTTAAGAAGAAGAAAGAAGTTGGCTGGAGCCAGCCATATCTGGTGAATATGGTGGTTGCTCGATGGTATAATTTGTTGATTTTTTGGTCAAAAATTCGTTCACAATGATAGCCTTGTGCGAAGGTGCATTATCGTGGTGCAAAATCCAAGAATTTTCTTTCCACAAATCTAGCCTTTTTCGTCGAATTTGCTCTCTTTTAAAATGCCACATAACGCTCAAATAATATTCTTTATTTACCGTTTGACCTTCCGGCAAGAATTCCGAGTGCAAAACACCGCGTTTTTTTTTTGCACATATTGCTAAAAATAAATAAATTAATAGATAAAAAAAGTAAATAATAGATATTTGAAATATTTAAAATTACACTTAGGCGTCGAAGTACTCCTCCACTTCGCTGTCATCTGGACACGCTAGTATCGTGCCCAGAAGACTGACAGCAATGCTACATATAATGGTGATGCTTAATTCTTTGGCCACAAAACGAGCCAGTCCTCTGGTTAATGTGAGAACAGTAAGTTATGAATATAACAGCCCCCCTAGCCAAGTTTCAACCTTTTCGTTTCGATTCTCTTTTCGTTGGTCGCCTCGAGTCGGCCACGCCACCTATTCCTTTGTTCTGACCACGTGACTGAGCATTGAGATGACGTCAGAATAAAGGAATCGGAGGCGTGGCCTACTCAAGGCGATCAACGAAAAGAGAATCGAAACAAAACGGTTGTAACTTGGCTAGGGCCAAGTTACAACCGAAAAAGGCTATCCCTTTCCATTGCCCTTTCAGTCCACCAATAACTACTCTCACTCTGGGTAGGAGTCAGCTGGGTGTGTATTCGGTGATTTACCATACAAAAAAAAAAATCCTAACGATGTTTTCTTCGTCGATGCCAGAGATGTGTAAGATATATAGAAAAATATTAAGTGGTTTACTAAAAGTGGCCAGGCTTTACTTGTGGTTAACCTACTAACCAGTATTCAATATCCGCATTAATATACAACTTGCATATAAAAATAACCCTCATCACTAAAGTAATTCATATCATTTGACCTGGAACTACGCTTGCTTTGATAAACACAGTAGCAATTCAAAATTTACCCCCGGTAGGGGACAAAGTACCCCTCTAACGACTTATTATGTTATACTCTTTATGTTTTAACACAAAATCGCTCAGTAGCAATCCACTGAGTTACTTCGTGAACGAAATGTAATTTTCTCAACGTTGCTGTTCACTGATTTTCCAATTTAACGCAATTTTTTGTTGTGAATAGACTCGTTATGCGAGAAAACTTATGTAAGTACGGCTCTTGAGTAAAAGCTAAGTATTTAGTTGGATGGTGATTATTTAATTTTAAGTTTCTTTGACTTGGTGATAGAGTTCAGGCTTTCTGTACACTTTGGTTGAATGGTTGTTGATGTTTCTTTACAACAGCTGTCAGGTTTTTCTTGTTGAATATAATATTCAGGTAAATCAATTCGTTCTTTTTAGAGTTCTCTGTCGGAAAAGGGAAATACACTCGCAAGGAAATCAAAATCTATAGGGTAGGTCCTTCCCGTTGACCTAGAATCCTGAAATTTAGCAAAAAGCAAGGTCTCATAACAGAAATTAAGAAAAAGGCTGAAAATAGTTTTGTAGTTACGACACAAAGCACAGGTTTACTCGCTACAACTTAATCGAAATATAAATTTAGAGTGAATCTGAAATTGAAAATAATGGCAAGGTAAATAGATCTAGATAAGATAGATAAATAACTCATTTATATGCCTCATCACAAAAAATACTCCAAAGCACACTTAAATTATAAAAACTAAGCATTTACACAAAAACAAATACAATAATATAATAAGCACATGTGGATGGATGGAGACGCACAGGACCAGTCATTGTGTGTCTCAGGGATGTGCCCTAACAGGCGTTGTACAGAGGGGGTTCCAGGGTGGTCTTTTAAGAGGTCACGGGGCCATCTTACATGTGCGGATGGTGATCACCGGGGTGGTTTTAGTGAGGTAAAAATCCCACACTCCCTGGTCTTTTCCCCAAAAGTCCAGGCGCCTTTTGAAGGTTTCCCCCCGAAAACATTGATGACATTTGGGGGAGGCCTATGTCCAACAGTGGACGTCTTTCGGCTGAAATGATGGTGATGATGAAGCACATGTAGGTAGGTACGGTTTTTTTTTTCGGTGGGAAAATCATCCAATGACATCCCTCGCTCTTGGGCGGGGCGGGAGATAGTGTCAGACTTTTACTGACTAAAAACCAACTCCTGTTCCTTCTTTGCCTTCATTCCAGGGCCCCGGGGTTCTCTTTCGCATCATCCATTGGCCCCAGTAGGCTTCGACCCTGCTGGGCCCCTACGGTTTGCTGACATCTCCTTGAGGCGCGCATGGAACACTACGCGCCGTCGACAACTTTAGGTAGGTACGGTAAGGTATGCGAGAAACTTTATTTTTGAAGTGAGAAAACATCAAAAAAAATTACATCCACTGGATGGAGTAACGAGTTACTTCAAACTTTTGCTGATTAATTTCCATCTCTTTTCCTTCAGTAGCCCTGTGCGTTCTCGAAAGGGGATTCGAAAGAGGACCACGGTTACTCTTTCGAATAATGTAGCTGCCCCTGGTTTAAACATACTGTCTTTCATTTCGTAGAACGTGATATAATATATGCAGTATATTACTCCTACATTACAGAGAATATTCTTCCCTTGATATCACCTATTCTTCTGCCAAATTAATATCAAGATATGAGATGCATTCAAATATTCACAAACGGCGAGTATTGCCATCAAAATTCTTCATAATAAAATGAAAGAACTGTGAGCAAACGTTTATGCCTGGACACAGCGCATGCTTAATCATAAAGAAACATAACTCAACAGAGTGTATTTGAATCTGTAAACATACGTTTAAAAAGTAAGGTTCAATTTTCAAATACCCTCTTTTTAAGTTACGTCTCTTTTCGATTAAGATTGCGACATATTTAAAATCAGAACGATACATCATCGTTTGAAACACAGTGAAGATAGAAGTGCAAACAAAGCGATCTTATCGACCCAGCAGACGCAATGCGATCAGACAACAACCAAACCAAGAACATAGACCTCCATTCTTACTCATTTTAACCCCTCTAACACATATGTGGAACAACTTGGAGGAGGGTGGCGGAGATCATCTTACATTAGCCGCTTGCACTTAGTATTGCCAGAGGCATTCTAATAGTACCTCTTAAAAAGAAAACTAAGAAACAATAAGCCATACACCATATTGTTTACTCCAGTTATACAATAGCAATACCATCTCAGTCTACGAAATTGAATTTCAGTTTCAATTTAATTTACAGAACTGTTAGCAATATACTTCAAAATAAATATTAGTTCCTTCAATTTTGTACTATGAGTAATCAAAAGGAAACTGATGGAATATTTTTTTATCGTTGTTTAATATTGGTAAAGAATTAATTTATGGTTTTTCTTGGTGGCAGGGAAGACTTAACTACCTTCAATAATTAAGGTTTCATTTTCTTTTCCTTAGGAAAAAAACTAAATCGATACTTCTTATGCTTATGGTCTTATGGAAAAAAGTGAATTTTTTTTCGGGAGAGCCCCTTTTTTCAAATTTTTAATGATATAAGTAATTCGTTAAACACTTTTAACCGACGTTTTTGCAATATGTAAATCAATAAATCAGTTTAATATCACAGTACCAGACGTTGGATGTAATAAGAAATAATAATACTTATTTAATTTATAAATTTTCGTCTTTTTTTAGGGTTCCGTAGCCAAATGGCAAAAAACGGAACCCTTATGGATTCGTCATGTCTGTCTGTCTGTCCGTCCGTTTGTCACAGCCACTTTTTTCCGAAACTATAAGAACTATACGGTTGAAACTTGATAAGTAGGTGTATTCTGTGAACCGCATTAAAATTTACACACAAAAATAGAAAAAAAAAACAATAAATTTTGGGGGTTCCCCATACTTAGAATTGAAACTCAAAAAAATATTTTTCATCAAACTCATAGGTCTTCAAAAATGATATTGAGGTTTTTCGAAACTGAATAGTTTGCGCGAGAGACACTTCCAAAGTGGTAAGTGGTAAAATGTGTCCCGCCCCCTGTAATTTCTAAAATAAGAGAGTGATAAGCATGGCAGTTGAGAGTTTGTCATGCTCACTCAAATGTCTCGCTGATGGTGGCACGTGTTATTGGGTCATTCGGTTCCCTTCAAAATGGTTGAACTGAGTGGGGCTGATGCACGCGTCATGCTCGTGAACGGGTGCCGTCAGTTGAGACTGGTCATCTCTTAGCTGCCAGTGACTTAATTCAATTTCTATTAATTCAATTTCTATTTTTTTATTTATTAGTTTTTATCTTATTATTTTAATTATTATTACTTATCTACATTGTGCTCACATATTAGAAGCGACAAGAAATATTATGTAACCAAGATTTATGTAACTCATAATATGATTTAAAAGAGTGTCCATGGAGTTTCTTGCACGTTCTTCTCCATAGAGATCTACGCTTTGGAACGTGCAATTTAGCTTCACTTGTATTTTTTTTTTGACTGACCGACATTTTGACAATTCAAAAGTGCCTGTAATTGGTCTATTTGAAATAAACGTTTCTGATTTCTGATTTCTGATAAAACTAAAAAAAAATATGATGTACATTACCATGCAAACTTCCACCGAAAATTGGTTTGACGAGAACGAGAATCGAACGAGATCTAGTAAGAGTTTTTTTTTTTAAAACGTCATAAATCGTAAACCACAATTTACCTTTCAAGTTTGTACGGAACGGTTTTTTTTTATAAAAGGTGAATTTACAAGTGAGATTGTTTTGATACATTATACTGTAACGATACCCTACCTTCACAAACATTTCCTCGATCTCACAACAACAACAGTCTCCCCCTCTCCCTTAGGTATTTGCCAACGGCACTCAATTACCGACTCAAATCACATATCACAAAAAGATTACGAAAAACTATCACGTATGCAGACTTATATTAAGCCAAAAACAGCCCAGAGGTCCTCTGTGATTTTGGCAAGCGTGCATCAATGGAAGCACAAGGTAGATAGGTACAGAAGGTCGTCTTGATACAACGAACGGAAAAAGGTACACACTTACACCCCGGTTTTTGATCGAAGAATTTGTATTTGAGTAATTAGAATCGCCAAACTTAAGTGTCAGTGGGTAGGGCATATTGCTTACAGAATAGATGGAGCTGAAAGGTTCTGGAGTGGCGATCGCGTAAGTAGTGGAAGACGCAACTTTGGTAGGCGTCCCACACGATGCATTGATGACCTGGTGAAAGTCGTGACGCACAGGGCCAGTTGATGTGGTACCTGGGGGATATATTATACATGGGGGAGGCCTAACGTCTAAAGTAGTCGAAACGACTGAAACCCACCTCTGTTTCTTCATTTGCCCTTTGCGTCCCAGTAACACGATTTTTGAACACTCTTTTGGACAATCCCACAGCCCTAACCGGAATTGTGTGAAACCTTCTGTACTTATCTTTAGTTTAGGTACGTTTTATAGGTACCTACTGTATATATGTTAGTGATCACATTAACATCTACCCTCTCATAAAAGCCAATGGACTCGGTTGCGCAATATGAGAACTGTATCGTTTTATTTTACTGTTATTTCACTTTCTATTTCTTCTCTAGTCAATCTGGTTGGTATTTAAAATATACTGGCTTACTTAGGATTAATAATATACCCTATGACTGCAGTGGAAGTTCCTCGACGTGTTTTCAAAATTTTCACAGCATACGAGTTGCAGAATGCAGCTATGGGGTTATCTGTCGTCGAGCCAGTTTTAAAGTCTTGAGCATCATCGCCGAGTTGCTAACCTGGCGATTTTCCATCGGTTGCATTCTGGGCGATATAATATATAGATATAACTTAATTCCGCCAAGACCGATCTATCATCCAATCACCAGACATACGGCGATGCGCCACCGGTAGATAAGTACATGGTGGACATCCCACCCATTCACACAAAACGATTTTGGAATACATTTATTTTGCAAACTGCAAAAAAAATCTTATTTGAATGACAGACAGCAACTAGTTCAGATAAACGGTGTCAATTCATATAGATAAAATGTGAAAATGGGAGTACCCCAAGGTTCAATTTTAGGTCCTTTTTTATTTTTAGTTTATATTAATGATTTACCCTATTTGTTGAAAAACAAACTTAATATGGTGTTGTTTGCCGACGACACTTCCTTGATTTTCAAGATAAATAGAAAGACTAATAATCTTGACGACGAAAATAACGCCCTACTGCAGGTCCAAAACTGGTTCACTGCTAATAATCTAGTTCTAAATGGGAAAAAAACGAAATACGCATGAGATTTTCCTTACCGAATGTCAAGAGTAGTAATTGTGACATAATATTGAACAATGAGAAACTAGAATTTGTCGATAAAACGGTTTTCCTAGGGATTACGCTTGACTCAAGGCTACAATGGGATCCTCATTTAACATCTCTTGCGGGACGGCTTAGCTCAGCTGCATATGCTGTTAGAAAAATCCGCCAATTTACGGATGTTGATACCGCTAGACTAGTCTATTTTAGTTATTTTCATAGTATTATGTCATACGGTATACTTACTATGGGGACGGGCTGCAGACATCGACTCAATTTTTATTCTACAGAAAAGAGCTATCAGAGCTATTTACAATCTCCGCCGGTGCGATTCTCTAAGGGAACTGTTTAAGGATATTAACATCATGACGGTGCCTTGTCAATCTAATATATAAAATTCTCGTGTCACGGTGTTCGAACTTGAACTCCTCCGAAACGGCTCGACCGATTCTCATGAAATTTTGTGAGCATATTGAGTAGGTCTGAGAATCGGCCAACATCTATTTTTTTTTTTTTATTTTTTTTTTTTTTTATTTATATGGCAGAACAACGTTTGCCGGCTCAGCTAGTATATCTATAAAAATATCATGTACGTTAGAAAAAATCTTCATAATTTAGCAAAAGAGGCGTTAGACATAATTATGTTACAAGAAATAGGGACCAATTAGTTCAACCAGGTTTCAGACTGGCTAAAGTGGCCTCTTTTTTCATGGGGTACTGTTTGAAATGTTATAATAAAATACCTCCCCAAATATTAGAACTCAATGAAACGAAATTTAAATCTTGTATTAAACGCACACTATGCAGGCAAGCATATTATAAGTTGGAGGATTATATTCAAGATAAAAATGCTTGGCTCAATGCTGGTCCAGCTCCACTATCATCGGGGTGTACAAATTGATTAGTTTTGAAACTATTATTACTATTTTTTATTGTTTTTTTTTTTTGAATTTGTTAAATTTGTAAAATATTATTGTAGTTAATTATTATTGTATTTAGTATTGTATAATGTAGAAGCATTTTTTACCATGGAGCTATTTTATGGTTTTTAGATTACTATTGGACTTGTTTGACATAAATGAAAATGGCAGTTGAGAGTTTGTCATGCTCACTCAAATGTCTCACTGATGGTGGCGCGTGTGTTGGATCATTCGGTTCCCTTCAAAATGGTTGAGCTGAGTGGTGCTAATATTCGCGTCAGGTCCGTGAACGGGCGCTGTCAGTTGAGACTGGTCATCTCTTAGCTGCCAGTTGCTATTTTAATATCTATATTTAGTTTTTATTTTTACTTTATTGACATTGTTCTCACATGATAGCGACAAGAAACATGTAACAGAGATATTTGTAACTGCAAAACATGATTGAAAAGAGTGTCCATGGAGTTTTATGCACATTCTTCTCCATAGAGATCTACGCTTTGGAATGTGCAATTAGCATCATTTTTTCTGACAGACTGACTTCTTGACATTTCAAAAGTGCCTGTAAATGGTTTGTTTGAAATAAATGCTTTTGAATCTTTGAATCTTTGAACAAAGAAATCTCATTAAAACAACCATTGCTGCATTTAATAATTTAGTAAATACAACAAAAGAAAACAAAATTAATAATAACACGTATCTTGCCTGTACTCCTTACTCCCCAAAAGGTTAAGTATAGGCACAAGTATGAAGATGTACCTTTAGTAGACAGTCGTACATCTACTGTTTTAATCAGCAAAAGTCTGATATACCTTGTTACTACATCCAGTGGGTGTAAAGTTTTTTTATGATTTCTCACTTCAAAAATAAAGTTTCTCGCATAGCTTACCGTACCTACCTAAAGTTGTCGACGGCGCGTAGTGTTCCACGCGCGCCTCAAGGAGATGTCAGCAACTGTAGGGGCTCAGTGGGGTCAAAGCCTACTGGGGCCAAGAATGAGTGAAGAATGGAAGACTCGGCCCTGGTACGAAAGGCAACGAAGGAACAGGAGTGGGTTTTTAGTCAGTAAAAGTCTGACACTATCTCCCACACCACCCAAAAGCGGGGGATGTCATAAGATGATTTTCCCACCGAAAAAGAAAGGTATAGGTTAATTTCTTATATTTTAGGTGTTGTATGTTTATGTATAGTGATTGTTTGTTTTTTTTTTTATTTTAAATATAGATGTATAGCTTGTAATTGCATCACATTGGCGTTAATAGCTGTAATGGTGTAAGTTATTTACATAATTTTAAATAAAATAATAAATAAATATTGTGTTTATGAGAAATTAGATACACGTAAAACATTACAACAATTGTAATGTTTTACGTGTATCTAATTTCAGTTACAATTTATTTTTCATGAATAAATGACTATAACAGCTATCTAGACTGATATTTCTTCTTTGCGTGTCGATAGCAAAAATAATAAAAAAAAAAAATTAAATCCCTGGCATGGCCCAATATTCGGCCACGGCAATTGAGTCCGCTGATACTGTCATTTGATTCTTACATGAACAGGTAACGCTTCTGAAAGAAAAATCCGAGGCCCTGGAACGTAAGGCAAAAAAGGAACACAGGAGTGGGATTTAGTCAGTAAAGTCTGACACGCCCTCCCACTCCGCCAAGAGTAGGAGAATTGGATGATTTTTCACCAAAAAAAAAGTGAACAGGTAACAGGGTACGTGATGCAAGATGGAAGGTGGGATATGATCTGCGTAGAGACACAGCACAAATATTGAAGATAGGAACCGTCCGAGAAACCATATTTTGTATTTTGTTAAGTAGGCTAATACAAATACACGTAGGTACTGTGATATCGAAAGGAGATCGCATGAGGTAAGTTAGCGAACTGGCATGTAAAATATATTTCTAAGGATTTTGTTGTTCTAGAATAAGTTTAAAAATTGAATAGAACAAAATAATGTCTAGTTTTTTCAGTTCGGACGCAACCGAAGTAAAGTGATGTCATTACGCGTAAAGCAATACAAATATTCGATGAAATAAAAGTGTTTCATTGCTAGAAGCCACTAAGATCCTGATACCGTCGCAGAGTGCGACAGTACTTACTTTACATTACCATTATGAAACATAATACATATTAATATGTTTTGTGTTTGTTTATTACAACAAAATATATGTGAAGTGAGAAATAGGCTGTTTTACATACAGGAAGATTACCTTACGGAAAAGAGACTTAACTCAAGTCTCTAATTTAAGTTACTCCTTGCCGAAATAATAACACATTCATAAATATGGAAATATTATTTCCCTTTCTCATTTTCCACCACCTACTACTACAGCTCGAATAATTTTATTCGTAACTGTAGACTGATTAAAATAACGAATGAATATTTTTCTGCGACTACTTGTAATTACTAAATGTTTTCTCAGTAAAAATAACCCGAACAAAAATGTACTCAGCTCTCAATTATTATGAAATTTTCTGAACTTACAACGTAGGTACTTTTTCAAGCCCGTCAAAATGTTGTTCAGTCTGAAAAATTCAAAATAATTCCGCCCTTATCTCTCGCCAATTTTATTTTAAAACGTCGGTTACATTTTATTCAGCGGTATAACCCTAAACGTGGCACACGGCTGCCATTTGCGGACATCCGTACCAACCTAAATTTAGCATACTGCGTTGAGCCCACAATCAGATCCCGTATTGAATAAAAACTCGTATTTGCACATAAACGGTGCGATCCACAAATACACAGGTCGGGTATCGGCGGGTTGACCTCTTTGAATCAATGATGAATCCAATTTCACCCTACCTTTACAAACGACAGTCTCATTTGGTCAAAGGTAAAAACATTTACGTGAAACACGAACCAACGGACCACTTTGTCTCAGAGATTTACAGCTCGGAAATAGATTTATTATTCTTTTTTGTGAACAACTATTGTGCCTCCCCCTCGGGTATAAAAAGTACTCAAGTGAGGAAAATGACCGAACTTTTGTCTTTAAATTATATCTGCCGCCCTTCAGTGGGGCAGTGCGCAACATTCCCTTTCTGTACAAGAAGAAACAGAAATTCCCTTTCTGTATTTATAATAGGTATATTACCTACAATAAAAAAGTTTGAATCGCTTGCGAAACACTGGAATATCTTTATTTTAATCTATGGCAAAGCAATTACCTCGGGCGACACATAAAATCTGAAGTGGTCGTAAAAATTCTGGAATCATTCGTAAAACTGCTATCTAAAATCTTTTAAATCGAATTTTCAGCTAATTTGACAAATAGTAATTTATTCATTCACATTTTGATCTAGTATATCAAATTGAAAATGCAGGGATTATGGTACAGCCTTGGGAATTTTGAAAGAGTTGCCGTGACCCTGGAAAGCAAAAGGCAACTGAAGGACACAGGTGGGTCTTAGTTAGTAAAAGTCTGATACTCGATAAGCCCTCTCGCCCCAGCCTAGAGCGCAAGAAGTAGAAGGACTGGAACAATTTACCTTCTGCGATCTTCTCGTCATAATTCATGTTATAATTTAGAGGTATTCAAGGCTAAAGTAAATAGACTCTTTATAATAAACCAGAGCACTTAACCATCAACGATTGCATTACTGTGAGATCGCAGTCAAACACTAGCTTATATTGTTTAAATAAAAAGTAATTTGATAATATCCCACCTCAGAAAAGGTATTCTGACACTAAAATTTTATTTAATGATTCTTCAGGCAGGGAATAAAATCTTCAAATATTCATTCGATTACTAAGCGATAACATTAATCAAATAATCGTTAAGAATCGTACGTGGGTAAAAACAGACTATGCATTACGAGTAGATTAGGATAATATAAGCTGGTATTAACCACAATCTAACACAGCTATTATAACTAACTAATTGCAAGTTCAACCATCTAATCCACACCCCACTTAACATATCAAAACAGAGTAGTTACAATAATCGCCTTACTACAAACTTACGCTATACGCTCTTGAATCCCTGCAAAATATACCAAGTGGCGTAGTTAAGGCATTGCAAACAAGGCAGTTTGCATTACAACACCAGTATACATACATATGTATGACTATGTATGTGTCTGTGTGTCCAACATTCTCTCTCTCACTCATTAATTCAAGTATGAATAGCGCAGAAATTACTGTCGGAGTAAAGTCTTGTGTCAGTGTTTGTGTTGCCCGTGGACTGGAAGCTACTGGGGCTTGAGACGGATTTACTGGACAGACGGAATTCAGACACCTTGTCGTAACTTCTTAGTGTGTTGGATGTTGGAGCTTTGGGAGGTTTCGGGTGGCCGATTGTACATTATCGTAACAAATATATTATGTACCTAAGTTAATAGATTGAGATGATTAAAAAAAAAACCAGGCAAGTGCGAGTCGGATTCGCTCACTGAGGGTTCCGTACAAACTTACCTATGAAAACCGTTCAATTCCTGAACTGAGTTACGAAGATTTTTCCGAATCGCAAAAAAAAACAGTTTTTTTTTGTGACGTAACTACAAATTAACTGTTTTTCTTGTTCGTTCCTTGCACTACAATATTAAATTCGAGCAAAAAAAAAAACGCAAACAAAATAATGTTTCAATTGTAATTTTATTATTTGTTGTTAGAGCAGCAATAGGAATACAATTATACATTTTGTGAAAATTTCAAATCTCTACCTCTTATTCTTTATGCGATACAGCCCGCTGACAGACCAAAGGACAGACTAACAGATGGATGGACAGCGTAGTCTTAAATTTAATAATAGGGTCTTGTTGGCAACCTTCGGTTACGAAACCCTAAAATCCATATAAACTGTCAAAAACAAACTACACATGAAATGTAAAATTCGTTTTACTACAAAAAGAATAAACAACAGACATCGTAAAGCATTTGTATAAAGAAACAATTTCCGATATCTCTGACATAAACTTAAGAATAAATACAACAGTCACGATATCAAAGGACGGCTTTCCTGTTCCTTGGAAGGGCAAATGGTCGCCAACCGTGATATACAACTAGTATCTCAAGATATTATATAAAAAGGTTCTATTAAAAATCAGTTGCTAACACACTTTGTATTCAACGTTCGCCCACAGCCGTATCGGGAACACTAAAATTTATTTTGCACTCAAAAGGGAAATGAGATTATGTTTCAATAACAAACATATCCGGGACTACACGTTGCACGAATAAAAAGTCACACCCCGGGAATTTATTTACCGTTTTCGAACGAACTATTCGGTTCGACGGAGTTTTATACCGGCCTGGCGTCACTCGCTGAATATCTTATTTTTTTACAAAAAACGTGACACGCCGCAAAGTTTTCAATTTCCTTATGCCACTGAAGTAATTCGGTAGTTATCAATTTTGTACGGGTGGCTAATATTAAGTTGAGGCTTTAGAATATTTTGAAAGGAGAAAATTTTGTTAGTGAAAATTATTTGGGCCAAAAAATATACTTATTTTTTTTAAATACCGTCTTGCAAATCAAAATCTAGTTATCGCCCCCAGAAGAGAATTATTTCTTTCTTATCCCATCGAAATCAACCGAAACTTCCAATGACACAGGTACCCGGAAAAGGACAAAAAAAAGTCATAAAAACTTTAGCAAACTAACCCGAAACTCCCATTAAACCATACTAATCTGGGAATTAAACTTGCTACAGTCACATAATATACCAAAAAACGGTGTGCTTTACGTTTCTGCGAAAGGAAAAACCACAGTAATATTCTGTGACTTGCTTTATTTGGTATTACGAGCTACGCTTGCTACGGCGTAGCCTTCGTAGCAACTATTGCTACGCGATCGTAGTACAAATCATTGGCACGCATTGACAACGTCTTTATTGTTCGTAAAATCTGTAGTGTACTTCAAAAGTAAGCGCGTCCACAGTTTTTCTCCTCACACAAAAAAATACTTTTTTTTATATTATAGTATAGGTATCTATATAGATTAATGTAAATGTTTATTATTTACACATGAATATGGGAATCAAGTGTCTATACTGTATATTATATTATGATAAATAATGTTAAAAAAAAAAACATATTTCAGAACAACTTTTTAAAAATGTCCGACTTATTGGAATTATTGTAACGCAGTTTCTTTCCGTATTCTCCTCAACAAACCCTTTTAATTAATACCCAAATTATGAGAGTGTATAAAAATATAATTAGTCCGCCATCTTTAGGAATTAGTCACATAGGATTTACAATGACTTCACTTAGCTAAGCATACATTCAAACTCAAAACAAATTTATTTCACATAGGCCTACATGGACACTTATAAAACAGAAGAAGCTAGAGCACGGTTCCAATTGGTCGTTTCCTATGGAAAAGAACGGGCAAGAAACTCCATGGTTACTCTTTAAAAAAAAATATTGTCTCTATAATACTTATATTTCCTTATTACAATATTATTATATATGAGAGGATAGTTTGTGTGACAATATACAAACTGGACATGTTTGCAAAATTTCTGGTTAATCAGGTAATGGTTACGGTTTTTTACCCATAGACCTAATAGGTATATTTGCAACATCAAAACAAACATACATAAAAAACACACACATACACACAACACACATTCACATACATAAACAAAGAATATAATAAATAAATAAATACGTACAAAAATTACAAGTTAGTATAAAAAAAGGCTTGGAAAAAGCTGACTTTCTTTCGTGTTCTTTTTATTTTATTACTTGGTAATAGGAATAAATACAACAGGTTAACGGTAACAATGACTCAGAATTTTCTACCGGATAATGAAACAGAATTAATACAGTCGCCTTTTCAGCGAGCTTTCCCTTAAAAGTTATCGAGTTTCTATTAATATTAATTTTATTAATGGATAGCAAGTTCTTCGAAAACGAATTAATTTTGTTTTTGGGATCTGTTTAGTATAAAAATTAATTGAAAAGGAAATTGAAATCCTGTCAATGGTCTTCCTTGTTTTTCAAACTAGCCGTTTGATTCTGGTAAATAACTACGTAAAAAAAAATATTTGTCAGTTTTTACTTCAGTAAAAATCTATAGCGAAGGTAGTATGACGGTAGTATCTGATCATATCTGCGGTGCAAACTTGACCCGAGCCAAGAAAGAGAAAAGGAAAAGGAGATTCCTTTATTCAACAGTGACAGGACTCAACATCTCGACACCCACAACGAACAAGGTTCTAATATTAATTCAGTCATTTATTAAAATGAACCAAAAAGTTATAGTGCTATGTTTGAATTTTGTTTGGACTGTAATCCGAGATGCTGCCTTGTTCGATGCGGGTGTCGATCTGTATAATTATATAAAGGAGAAACATCAACGCACAGCCGAAACTACTGGGACTAGGAGCGTAAAATTTTGCACAAGGTTTCCATTTATGGTGTAAACGAGCACTAAGCGAGTACTTTTCAAAATTCGCCCCCTAGGGTGGTGAAACGAGGGTCCAAAGTTTGTATGGAGAAACTTACTTTCACGCAAGCGAAGCTAGTAGACTAATAAAAAAAGAAATCTGTGAATTACTTTTTTTACATTTCAAATCATCAAATCAGTTCTCCCGCTCTGGGTGAAACGGAAAGGAGTACCGGACTTTTACTGACTAAAACCCGCAGTGTTCCTTCAGTTACCGTTAGCGAAGGCCACAGTAACATTTTCGAACAATCATGCAGCCCAATCTATGAATTACTTTGTCGCATATGAAATACTAGTGTGTGATAATTAATATAAGCTTATATTATACTAATACAAATTTATTCATCGTTTGAATTAATGTAAATTTTAATTGTTAGAGTACATTAAAAATTCATGCCAGAATTCACTCAGTGCTCAGTAATTGGTCAATCTTTACGATATAATCGGCTCGGAACAAAACATTTGTTTGGCTTACAAATAGATATTCCGGGTCTTTCTTTTTTTTTAGTTGGTAAAATCATCTAATGACAAATCCCGCTCTTGGGCGGAGCGAGAGATAGTGTCAGACTTTTACTGACTAAAAACCCACTCCTGTTCCTTCGTTGCCTTCGTCCCAGGGCCCCGGGTTTCGTTTTCACACTATCCATGGCCCCAGTAGGCTTCGACCCTGCTGGGCCCCTATGATTTGCTGACATCTCCATGAGACGCGCATGGAACAATACGCGCCGTCGACGACTTGGGCTCGGTCTGGACGGTTACCGGACGGTCGGACGGCGAGCCACCCATTACTCGCCGTCCGATTCCGGGTCTGGGTATCTTGTGCACGTGAGGTTACATGTTTGTGAACGCACTCACGATACAGGTACAGTTATTCCTAATGTGAAGCAATGTTTTAAAACCGGCCAAGTGCGAGCTGTACTAGTACCGTCCGTTGCAATAATCGGCAAAAAAAAGTTTGGTGTCAGGGAGCCTCACTTAAATATTTATTCTTAAATATTTTTTCTCCTTTCTACCATCGGACAACCCGACGTACGGCGAGTATCCACCCTTACGTTGTTGAAACTTCAACGGTCCGGACTAAGCGTTTCGCTTCGTCGTTTATACCGCGTACATCGATGGACTGGAACAATTTGCCTGCTGCGATCTTCCCGTCCAACTATAATTTAGGTGTTTTCAAGGCTAGAGTGAATAGGCTCTTGATAAACTAGTGCGCCTCACCATCAATGATTGCATCACTGCTTACCATCAGGTGGGATCGCAGTCCAGCGCTGGTTTATATCAATTAAAAAAAAAAAAAAATTCATTCTATTTGTAGCATTTGTTGTTACAGCGGCAACAAAAATACATCATCACCTGTGAAAATTACATCTGTCTAACTTTCTCGGTTCATATTATACATCCTGGTGACCGACAGACGGACAGCGGTTTGGTATTTACCCTTTGGGTACGGAACTCTAAAAAAAGAACTATAGAAAAGATTATATGTCAAAAGATAAACTTAAAACAAAAAAAAAAGCTTAAATACTTAACTACCGTCAAAGCTTCCTTTTAGGAGGTAATCGAAGTTTAAAACGGTATCAGTACACACGGAATACTTAAAAGTTTAAAGACTGCAAGACTAACATTTTCTGTGCTCGCTTTTACAACTGCGAGCGATAAAAAGTTGACGAACTCTTTCTAAATTCACTACCTACTGGAAATGTTGAGTTTTCTCGTGTAGGTACTTATCCTACTTTAGTTTTCTAGTGGAAAGTTTAAGGCTCAGTTGTGTCTGAGTAGACACAACTGAGAGAGAGATCTGTAGACATTTAATTTTGTCAAAAACCATAGCAAACGTAAGTGCTTTAGTTATGATTTTTGGCAAAGCCTTATTGAACTTCTGAGGGCCTTATTAGCATGTTGTCCGAAAGGGGACCCCGGGGTTCTGGGACGTAAGCCAAAGAAGGAACATAGAAGTGAGTTTTAGTCAGTAAAAGTCTGACATGCTCCTCACTCCACCCTAGAGCGAGAGAAGTCATTGGATGATTTCCCAGCTCAAATAAAAAACAAAAAAAATGGGGCCTTATTATCAGGAGCAAAACTAGCTGCAGCAGTTTAGAATTAAAACCCAAAACGTTTCCATAACCATATTTATTTTTGTACAACGTTTTTACCAATTTATTATAGAAGAGACATATGAAACCCTAAACCACACTTAGTTAACCACTAATAAATGCGCAACACTCGCCTCCAAAACTGACCGTTCGCGTTCGTTAGATCGATGTCAATTAGTAACATCATAAATTAGCACATATTATGCTAATGCTGGCTACACGCGTCGCGATCGTCGTGCGAAGTGAAGTCTCATTTGTCATGATAATGCGCAGGAAGTTTGTAGCTGCCCTAATTATCGGATGCGCTGACAGTGCTAATGATTCATAATAGATAGTGCGGTTTTGGCGGTATTGAAAAAGGAGTTTAAATGAAGTGTTAATGTTGGCTAATTAACTAAGTTAAAACTAAATTATCGACGCTTGAAAGGCAAAATGTATGAACGACCATTTCACAAATTGTTCAATAAATGGATTTGAAATTCTACTTTTCACAAAAAAAATCATAGTAAATTAACTAATAGAGCATTTTTGCTGATACTCAGAATAGTTATTATTTAATATATTTGTTATTTAATTGCTGTGTCAAAACAAAATTATAAGACCTTTTTGATAGATTTTCAGGAGATAATACAAGGCTGTGAATAATCTTGGTTAGGTAAAATTGACTTAACTCACAATATTAACATTAGAGGTCCTGTAAAAAATGTTTTAACGATCAAATAGCTACATACAACCTACAACTAAAGTGTCTTACGTTCTTTTCGGTAAACTTTTATAATCCAATAAAATGTTTCATCAGGCCAGGTTGTTCAACCATGGAAAACCAAAATATCTAATCTTACTCATAAAACTGAGTTCCGTCTAGAATAAAGGTATTATATCCCAATATTATTATATTTTTAGCGATAAGTAAAAAAATAAATAAAAAATAAAGAAGAATAATAAATTTAATTACTTCACAAAATAGCACAAAAACATAAAATTTGTTTATAATTTAAAAAAATATAAAATAAAACAAAACTAAACAAATTATATGTACTTTTATAATTAAAAAATAAAACTACTTGAGATCAATCAATCTTATGAAACATAAACTGACGTAGAAAACGATTAAATATTATAGTTTATAATTATAAGCTTAAACTCAATAGATCACAAACTATGCGTCGACTTTGTAGAAAGAAACGATTGAATAGAAAGTAAAGCCATTTAAAAAATTATCGAATAAAAAAATTATCCACTGTGTTCAATTGAGAAACGGATAGGGAAATAAAATCAGGAAAAAATTATATATTTTTTTTAAATACCTAACCACAAAAGTATTTAGTACC
The DNA here is from genome assembly GCA_905147345.3 of Mythimna impura. Taxonomy (NCBI): domain Eukaryota; kingdom Metazoa; phylum Arthropoda; class Insecta; order Lepidoptera; family Noctuidae; genus Mythimna; species Mythimna impura. Next base: position 11,624,366 of record LR990356.1, on the reverse strand, counting down.
TTCCAGCTTCCTAACTTCAATCACGGTAATACGTGCTTCAATCGTTGACGTCTTTCGCGTTGCAAGTAGTGTTACCAGGCGCCCCGATTTGCGCGGAACGTCCCGATTTTTAGGGGTCTAGCGACGCGTCCCGATTAGCACCTGATCGGGACGCTAAATGTACCGATAAATAAAAAAAAATATTAAAGTCATTATTATTACAATAAAACAACCTGTATCGCATTCGCATCACTATGTCAAGTGCGTTACAAATGACACACGACGCTACACTGGCTAGTTGTCTCTCGGTCTTCGTCCGTCACACGTGACCATAATGTCTTCTGCTTTACTCCACATAATTATAAGTAATCTGTGACTCAATCGATCTTAGTTCATCTTTTCCATTCATATGCAGTAAAATGTAACCAACAATACAATTTTACTATAAAAATATTTGAACTTTTAAAACAGCGGTAATCATTTATAACATTTTTTTTTCTCGTTTTTGTCTTTATTAACACGGTGGAGCTTACGGTGGAAGTGTACTTGGGCGGAGCACCGCCGTGTCCTCGTGGCGGCGTTTGGTAGCGGTTCGCTCTAGCGCCGGGCCCTGGTTCTGGCCATGGTCCGGAGCGAGAGGGTATAGGAAGCGGTCGTCTCCTTCTGCGAAAATGAGTTGATCTCAACTGTGAATCAACGGATACCATCACGCCCTAGTCGTCCCAGAAGATGTCCCGGGCGTCGAGTGTCGCACTTCGATTTCCGGCTACAGTAGGCAAGGGTTTGCAAGCGACGAGCAATGGGTAGCTCGATGTTCACCCATCCAAAGACCAGGCCCGAGTCGATGGCGCGTCGTGTTCCACATTCTCCTCAAAGAGATGCCGCTCTAGTAGGGCCGATGCCTGCTAGGGCTGCGGGAATGTTTGAAATAGTGACCGTGGCCCTGGAACGCAAAGAGCGACTGAAGAAGTTTGAGTTTTAGTTAGTAAAAGTCTGACACGCTCTCTCGTTTCACTCTAGAGCAGGAGAAGGAATTGGATGATTTACTTCCTCAAAAAAAAAACATAATTAAAAAAAAAATACCCCGATTTAAAACCCTCAACAATCCCGATTGGTTTTACCATCCATCCCGATTTTTATCCAATCAGACCTGGCAACACTAGTTGCAAATTTGCAAATCAAGGCCAGGTTTTACTAGTTTTGAACTTTTTTGAACCTCTGGAAGTCCACAAATATAATAGAGAACACGATGAAAAATTATTTTATTAAAATTGGTCATATGACCAACTACTGGGTAAAAATCAAAACATGAATTAAATTAGTTGTCTTGATAAAAAAAATCACGAATCTAACCCTAACTTACGATTTTAAATGTGTATAATATCTACGAGATTACGTCACGGATGTATTTAAAATTTCCACAAAAATAATAAAGCTTGTTTTTTAAAAGGGTCTGGTAAAAACAAAAATCTTGAATAGTTACTATGGTTTCTACACTAATATTAAAAAAGAGTTAAAGTATGTTTTTTATTTTTTTTATTTATTGGAGGTAATCTCTGAAAGTACTGGTCTGATTGCAAAAATTTTTTCACCGATAGAAAGGTACTTTATTCTTGAGTGACATATATTTTATGTAGTTTTTTATAAAAAATAAAATCACTGTTACGGGGCCGCGAAGTCAACACAAGACGGATCTCGTGTTGATTTGTAGGCACTGGCCCGCAACCGTCTCTTAAAGTATCTTTCATTTATTGCCTTTTTATGTCACTCTAATTGTATAATTTATAATTTTAATTCAAATTGTATTTTGACACTAATTTTTAATATGTATTTTTTCACCTAGTTCTATGTGCATGCTGTGGTCTCCTGTAACTGAAGGAGCACACGCTAAAGGACCCCTCGTACTATTTGTAATTTATAATGTGTTTACTGTGTATCCTTTGTTGGAGATCCCAAATAAATAAATAAATAAAGTACTCCTCATGATATCTACGTGGGATAGCAAAGGTTTTACAAAGCTTTACCAAATCAGCATATTTTTGTTTAGGAATAGGAAGTTTGTTTTTATATAAATTATCTCCTGGACGCCTGTTCTTACCAATAACTTCAACTTTTTCCGTAGCTGCTGTGTCATCCATGCTGTATTTTATATTAATATTATCTGAATCCTTTATTTTAAATGTAAGAATTCTGAGTTTACTAATTTTGCCAACAAGATTGTTAATAAAGTATTTATCGGACATAGAATCCCAAGCCTTAAAATCTTGGTGACACATTATCTCTACATTGTAGAGTTTTGAATTTTTCCTGGCCATACAAATATGAAGGATCAACTAAGCGTTGCGTGGTTGACTGAAGCACCCATGCAACGCTCAGACCATACACGCAGCGGTTCGCGCGTATAAAATGCGCTCCTTGAGTACAGCTTATCCACCACTTTTTCAACCAATAAAGATTTTTTACGTAGGTTTAACTCACTAACATAAAAAAACCATGCTTCAATTAAAGTATCTTAAATGCTAACGGTTGGTCAAAATCGTTTCAGGTAAAAATGTATGATCGACCAACTTGTTATTAAACATTGACGACAAAATGCGCTTAACGTCCGAGTGATTGTAATTCGCAGAAAGGTAAAATGTTTTAACGGACAATAGTCAAAAAATTATACACAGATAAATTGTATTATTTCCAAAATTGGAAAAATTGACCAACTTGTAAAACGTTTTATTGATTAAAAAAAATGAAAAGTGATTTGGTAAAGTGTTTTAATTTCAAATCTTTACTATGACAAAAAAGGCAAAATGAATTATCGCCGATTTTCAAACGTTATGTTACGGTTTATGAAACAAATGTCGAAAATGGTTGGATTTAAAACAAAATACAATGCGAAAATGACTGAAATCACCGTTGTATTAACGACCACAAAAGTGCTCGGATTTGTCTGAAACCTAGCCTACCATTCGAAAGAGAAAAATCTGCCGATTCCAACGATATAAATAACTCAATTTTGACCAAAGTGGTCGTTCATACATTTTGCCTTTCAAGCGTCGTTATGGTCATGTTGTTGCAAATTGCATTTACCGTTGAATTAGTAATTAATTTTTGGAAAAATGGATGGATTGGGTCACATAGTTAATAATTTTCCAATTAATTTTATACGCCACGGTAGGCGCGTGGTTAAGCAATTGGCTGCTGCACTGCGTGTCGTGAGTTCGATTCCCGCATGGGAAAAGCACAAATATTTGTATGGTCTACAGATAGTTTTTCCGGGATTTGGTGTGTACTGTATGTAGTACGTTGGCAAACGCACGCACATTACATGAGTATTTTTTATGCCGCGTACATCGAAGGACTGGAACAATTTGCCTGCTGCGGTCTTCCCGTCCGATTATAATTTAGGTGTCTTCAAGACTAGAGTGAATGGGCTCTTAATAAACTAGTGCGCCTCACCATCAACGATTGTATCTCTGCTTATCATCAGGGGAAACGCAGTCCAGCGCTAGTTTATATCAATGAAAAAGAATCTGATAAGGGGCAGTTTTATAAACAAAAAAAACTACTAAAAATTCAAATATCTAAGTAGGTAAGTAAGTTCCAACATTTTCACAATGAAAGCTTATACGAGTATATTTCCATACATACACATGATTTACTACAGCAGTACTGGCAATCTTGCATTGCTTTATTGTTTACCATGTTATTGTATAAACGAGAACAATAGGGTTGTTGACAACACACTTTTTTGTTATTAAAAAGTCATCACACGTTTCTTTTTTTGACAGGCGATGGATAAAACGAAAAAACGAATGAGATGTCAAAGCATTCAATACTAAAAATCTTTCGACTTATATTTAGTTTTAAATCGTGATTCATTAATGAGTAAAATAAATATTCAATGATCTGTTAGCTGCCTTGTGGGAGATATTCCAACGCTACGTCTTCCGGTACGCGTTTAAACTACTCCAAAACCTTTCATCCCTATCGACCATTTATTTTGCAAGCAATGTATCCTGCCCACTGCCTCCTAAGTTTGATAATTTTTCGGGCCATGTCAGTAACCTTGGTTCTCCCACGGATATTTTCATTTTTTATTTGATCACGCAGGAAAGCTCCGAGCATAGCACTCTCCATTGCCCTTTGGGTGACTTTGAGCCCTCTGACTACTGCGTGTACTAACTACCTACTGTGTTACTAAGGGTTGATTTATCAATATTTTTTTTTTTAATCAGGAATATAAATGGCAGTTTGACTGCTTTTGTATAGAAAATAATATGTCGAACCGCCATATTTATTCTTTAGATAACAGTAATCTAACTATAGAACAATCAGGCCTTGGGTCCGTATTATTTGTTAAGAATATACCTTGAAATAAATACACCAAGGAGTGATAATATCAGAAAAAAACCGGGGAAGTGCGAGTCGAACTCGCGCACTGAGGGTTCCGTACAAACTTATCTATGAAAACAGTTCAATTCCTGAATTGAGTTACGAAGATTTTTCCGAATCGATTTTTTTTTGTGACGTAACTACAAACTTACAGTTTTCAGATTTTTTCCTATACTAGTGCTATAAGACCTAGCTTCATGCCAAATTTCAGGATTTCAAGTCAACGGGAAATAACCTATGAATTTTGATTCCCTTGAGAGTGTCGAAATATATGTTTTTTGCGACATAAACGGCCGTATCTTGTTTTTCGTTAACTTAGAAGTTTGATTTTTTCCCAGCTTCAAGGTACCGCAGACTTGAGTATATGGTATTAATTTCAACTCGATAACTTCACGCGTTTCTGTGATAAAGGGTCTTGACAACAGACAGGCAGACAGACAGACGGACAACAAAGTGATCCTATAAGGGTTCCGATTTTTCCTTTTGAGGTACGAAACCCTAAAAATAGTCTTAACCATTTTGTAATCGATTAGGCAAGCGTGCTATATCGCTTACAATCAGATGAGATAGTGGTCAAACGCGAAACACAATAAACAAAAAAAAAATTCGTTGTCTTAAAATAATGTTTCACACGACTTACTTTTTTGGCATCCTTTTCATCAATCGCTTAATAGCAGACAAGATTAAGAATAAATAAAAAAAAATGGTATTTAGTTTTCTAAATAATATTTTATTAGCGAGTTGGCTACCCTATCTTGCCAGTTTTACGCCAGTAGGTAATGGAAAATGAATTGAACACTCATAATGTCGTACTTGTGCCATAAATATGATTTGCTATACAATTTACGTAATCCCGGAAAATATGGCAGAGGTTTTTATTTTACGTTCATAAAATTTATGGTATATTTTTGTAGTAGGTAGGTAGTAAGTTGGTAGTATGATAAACATTGCACTGATTAGACAGGTCCACTCAAATCAGTGTGGTTCTTTCCACAAAAACCATTATTTTGAGGCACTAATATTGTGCCATCTTTCGTTGACCAGAGTCTATAACATAGTTACTTAAATTACTTCAAAAGCTCACAACATGCTACAATTTCCACAATAACAAAAGAAGCCAAAAGACTTCCAATGCTTCTTTAAGGCTCCCCTTAGAACCGCTACAACGACCATCGAGACTCCAAACAATACAAAGTAAAAGCATTGGAAAAAAAACACTGTACCGTAATTGATTCTTAATCCCCCATTTAAAACAAATCGTTTTGAAACGCTTTAATATCGTTCAGTAATAAAAAGGGGCCAAAAATTTCACGTTAAAGGTAGAAAAAACCCGCTTTAATTTTAATAAAAAATTGTAAGAACTGTAATGGCTTTTGTTATACAGTCTCTTGTAATATAGCTGGTAGAAATATCTTGGTGAGAAAAAACTGTTACAATCTATTTTGATAGCGGCCTTTCATTACTATAGAGAACAAATGCACTACGCAGAAATGTCACCGGACTGACATAATGTGGACCTGACATTTATTTAACAATTTAGAAAAAGGAAACAGAAAAATGGGTACAAAGGTGATGCTTATTTCTATAGAAATCTCTTCCAGCATATCTGCGAAAGGAGAGTGGGAAAAAAGAGATGTAGACACCGTGTGTAAGAGTAATAGTAAAAAAACAAAAGTACAAGCAAAAGAGTTAGGATTGAAATAATGGAACATACAATATAATAAAATCAACAAAAGCTTTTTTTCTATTTTTCACAAGTTTTTTGTTTGGTGAGATTTTTTTTAGTGAAGTTCAATGACTGTTTTAATTATTTATTTGTAAGTTGATTTCTTGTGGATATTATGATGTGAAATTGGTGTAGTTTGGTATCTCAAGTGTCTGCGCAACTGGACAATATGTAGAATCTTTGGAAAAGACGCGATCTTGGTAAAATGAACGATTACCTCTTTCAACTGTTTGAGTCGTTATATCTCAAAAAGGGAGACTCTTAGGAAAAATAATATTAAACGTTTTTGTAGATAATTATTTGATCTACAATTTTTGTCTGAGATAATTTTATGATAAAACTTACCGTTTTGCTGAAAATCGTGAAAAACTCGTTTTTGTGACTTTTGACCCCGAGTTTTTTTTTCCAGGTGTCGGATCGATGAGGACTTTTTAGATTTAATTTATGAAGGTATATACTGTATAATTCAATAAAAACACTTAACTAATTAAAACTATATATACACTAAGGGCAAAAACTACTAGCTAAAATATGGCGTCATAAAATTCCTCCGCATCGCTGTCGACTGGAAGTGTGCCCAAAAGGCTGGCCGCATTGCCACGTTGTATGGCAATGCTTAACCTCTGACCGAGGTAAAAGCCAGCCCTTTGGTCACGCGAAGTGTCAACTAAGCGTTTGGATAATTCTTTGAAAAGCTTATGAGCACTCGGACCCCACGGCCCAAGAGTTTCAACCCCAAACGGCTCAAAAATATAACTACCGACGAGGTTGTTATATTTCCGCCGCTTGAGGTTCTCCGCAGCCGCAGCGGCAGCACCAGCACAGCACGAAGAGCTAGGAAGATGGGATGGCGCAAGAGTGTCGACACAGGTAGCGTCCCACACTAAAGGCCTACCCATCTTCCACGGAAATAAAGACATACCGTCCGGTCTCTTACCATCGTCGCGTGCCAGGCCATGAGGTTCCAAAACAGCCAGAACGCCGACGGTGACAAGGGCTCGTCGGATGATGTCGTTAATATTCGCGTGCCGTGCTATCCGTCCCGCGCTTCGACTGCATGACAGGCCGTGGTGACCAAGGCTGTTGACAACTTCGCCACAGTGGCAGCGATGAGGAGAACAGCAAGGAGCGCCTAGGCGTAGGGCAACAGCTAGGCGGAAAGTAGTATCGTCGAATAAGGTGCCAATATTCGACGATGGCAGTGCGTGAAGCCAAAGACCTGACTCCCAATTTCCCACAGCCAGGAGGCGCGCACGCTCCGCAGTAGTAGCAGATGTTAGGATTAGGTTTTTCTGGACTACTTTGCAGAGCGGTTCATCCCACCGTCTCTGGGAGGTTGGGTTGTCAGGCGGATTTGTATTCGGGCAAGCGATTCTCCAGGCATCCATAGCCTCGGTGAAGCACGGCACTTCAAAAGGAATCAGTGTGGAAGTTAGAATGTTCCTGATTAATTAATCAGTGCTGTGAACCGAAGATATGAATGCCGGTAAACTAATACTGGTAATTTTGTTGAAGGTATATTGAATAATCTTACCAATTTTCAGCTGGGTGTGAATTTTTGTAACCTCGGACGTCTAAATTGACCGGACTATAAAAAATATGTAATTTTAGTTAAAAACTTGCCACGCAAGAAAACATGAACGTAAAACTAGATAATACTACTAGGACTAGAGCGAGAGCCTTCCCTAAGAAGTAAATAAAAAATTACTATTTTACAAAGACGATTAAGTAGCCAGTGTTAGTTAAAAATAATTAAATATGTTTGCACATTGTTATTTATTTAAATAAGTAATTTACACTGCAAAGTATTTTATAGAACTAAAATTATACAATACAAAGCAAAGCACAGGTCCGATCGTGTGTCACTGCAGCTACATATGGGCTGGTGCTGCAAAATGGTATCTAGCAGCTTTGGATTCAGTGGAGAGCCATGCGAAAAGGCTAATTGGTAATCCAGCCAGTAGCCAGCATTTCGGTGTTCTATAGGTTGCATTTTGGAGAGTGCGCGGGAATATGATATATGGCTTGATTCGGCCATCGCCTTTCTACCATAGGACAACCCGACATACGGCAAGTGTACACACATACATTGTCGATACTTCTACGATCCGCACTAGGCGTTTCACCTCGTCGTTTATATCGCGTACATTGAAGGACTGGAACAATTTGCCTGCCGCGGTCTTCCCGTCCGATTATAATTTAGGTCACTTCAAGGCTAGAGTGAGTAGAAACTTAATAAACTAGTGCGCTTCACCATCAACGATTGCATCACTGCTTACCATCAGGTTTTTTTTAGGTGGGAAATAATCCAATGACATCTCCCGCCCTTGGACGGGGCGGGAGGGCGTGTTAGACTATTACTGACTAAAACCCACTCGTTTGTTTCTTCTTTGCCTTGCGTTCCAGGGCCCCGGGGTTCATTTTTACTTATACCATGGCCCCAGTATGCTTACCATCAGGTGGAATCGCAGTCAAGCGCTAGTTTAAATCAATTAAGAAAAATCTGGTAAGGGGCTAAGTTTTATAAAAAAAAAAAACAACTAAAAATTGCAATCGCTGCTCACCTAGCAACTTGCCTACTTATCAAGCGCTAGTTAATGTCATTGAAAAAAAAAAGAGAATTTCACGCCTTTTTTTACATGATCGATCCTTATATACTCCTTTTGATTTGTTTGTTAAGTTATGTAATATTAACTGTCCATGGCTTCACCCGCGTCTTTGGTTACTTACTCCGTTCCTATTTGTCGTAATGTGATTTTATATAGCCTTCCTCGATAAACGGGCTATTCAATACAAAAAATATTTTTTCAATTCGATTTCGAGAACTTCTTATTAGCGCGTTCAAACAAAAACAAAACACTCTTCACCTTTAATATTATATGTTTAGCTGCTGACAGTAGCTTCACTCGTATGATAGTAGAAAGATATCCCAAGGGAACATACTACCAGGACAAAAATTAACCTCTGTGCTATTCCAGGACATGATCTATCCATTCAGTAGTTTTTACGTAAAAGAGTAACAAACATCCATACATACAAACTTAATAGCGTTTATATCTAATATTAGTAGAATTAAGTATAGATGTTTAATATTCACTACAGTTATAAAACAATTGTTTTCCCTTGCACGTTAACACTCAATTACTTAACCTAAATTAGGCGAGAATCACATAAAGCTTAGTGAAGCCACGCATTTTGTGAATAACAAGAAAAAGGTCAAAAAAAGTATTGTAATGTTGTTTACAAAGGTACTATTTCATTTTTAACAAAGAATTGTTTTCTTTAAAGCATATTTAGTTTTATTTAGCCACACTTCTTTTCTATGCTAATTTGAATAAAAACTTTTTTTTTCTTCGAGTAAATATTTTTTAAAAGTGTGTCTATAAGGTTGAGTTAATAAATAAGAAGGTATGTTAAATAAATAATAAATAAACATTTGTTAATCGGAAAAAAATACAACCGATTTCAGTACAAAAAATACTAAAAAGGGCAATAAAATGTTGCTGAAAGAAAAAAAAAACAAAGTTTAAATGTCTTCCAGTAATCATGAAACACTAAATTTGAAAAGATTCCGTCGAATTGAGAAAGTCCTCCTTTTTTTTTCTGAAGTCGATTGAAATTGGTAAATTTTGTACGGTAAAGAAGAATCCTACTGTTAATCGCCATAGATACATTAAATTTATTCAATATATAATTAAAGGAAGTTAAGTTTTTATTTACATTTAAAAATACTAACTATAATTACAATAAAAACTCTTCCACATCGCTGTCGACTGGTAATGTGCCCAAAAGACTGGCGGCATTGCCACGCTGTATGGCAATGCTTATCCTCTGTCCTAGGTAAAAGCCAGCCTTTGAGTCATATAAAATTATACAATATTATGAATCTGCATGATGAAAAGTTCCATTCAGCATTTACAATAAAAATAAACTGTTGGTAATGCAAAAGATTTTTTCTGGCGTCGTTTATTTTTGAACAGCGTCACTCCTAATATTAGGGTGTCTCTCGACGTATAATTTGTCACATAAAAAAGAGTGTGCCTTAAAAAACAAGGGTCTCGTCTCGAATGCCTGAGGCATTTTTTTTGTCATGACAACCCCTTGAAATAGTACTGTCATGGTTGTATAATCCTTAACTAAGAAGAGGGTAATAACCCTTTTAAATAGCCGCAGGTGATAGACGGTGGAAATCTCCACTAAGAATTTTCATTAAGAAAATATGTAAGTAACAACATAATGTACATCAGAAACATAAATATTAACTAAATATTTTTACCAAAGTTTAAAACAAAATGTACTCATGCATAGATGTCATCATCATCATCATTTCAGCCGAAAGATGTCCACTATTGGACATAGGCCTCCCCCAAGCGTCGCCACAACGACCGGTCCTGTGCGTCTCGCATCCATCGGATTCCAGCGACCCTGACCAGGTCATCGGTCCATCTGGTGGGAGGCCTTCCATCGCTGCGTTTTCCAGTACGCGGTCGCCACTCCAGAACCTTTTGGCCCCAATGGCCATCTGTTGTCTGCAATGTGCCCTGTCCGATTCGATCACGCAAGAAAACTCCAAGCATAGCCCTTTCCATTGCCCTTTGGGTGACTTTAAGTCTTCTTATGATGCCCATTGTAAGCGACCACGTTTCGGAGCCATATGTCATCACTGGCAACACGAACTGGTCATACACTTTCCTCTTGCATTTGTCATGCATGGATGTACTCGTTCACATCACAGTCATCCGGAAATGTGCACAGAAGACTGGCAGCTTTACCACCTTGAATAGTAATGATAATTCTTTAGGAAAGACCAAGCCAGTCCTCTGGTTACACAGCATCAACAGTAGGTGTGAAATTTCCTTGAAAAGGAAACGTGCACTCGGACCCCATGACTAATAACGATACAATGCATACAGAAATGTTTAGTCGAAAAAGTTTGTTGGTCTGATTTGATATAATTTTGTTAGTAAACTAGATAAAAGGACTCTGGTTACATAACGCGTTACCGTGACTATTTCATAAATTCATCAGGATCATCATCTGATAGAAAAAAATATATTTCAATAATCTATGTACCCTAGGGGGACTTTAAGTCAAGAATGAATAGGTTACTTCTAGGCGAACGAGGGACAGTGATCAAGCGCGAGGCCAACTACAATAAAAAAAAAATTGAGGTTCGAAGCCAACAAATATTAACTATTTTCTGCGCATCGTGCATAACATTTTCTATCTAGTTTTTTTCTATAACAAAAAGAGAAAACTTTTCCAGCAAAGTTGAGGTAAAACTCTCACAATATTTCATACTGGGTGTCAAAGTTAATATCATATATGCTCTGTATCAAATAACTAACTATTTCTACATCAACGAGTTCCTAGTTTTATTTTATAAATCTGTTATTATATAACTGGGAACGAGTGTTTCTTTTTTCAATTAAAAAATAATGGAAATCATTTCTCTTGTAATTATAATTATTAATGTCATGCTAAGAATTGAAACGAAAATATGTTAAAAATATGTATAATATAATTAGCCTTATAATTTTTCCTCAGCTAGGATTCAGGCCTCCTTTCTAAGAAAGAGAATAGGCCATAGTCATCCACGCAGGTCTAGTGCTAGTTGGTGGAAGTCACAAATCATCGATTTTTTTGTGTTCTTAATTTGAGATGAAGAAAATAGTAAAAATAATAGTGGAAATAGAAAAATATATTTCGAGTGAAAAGATCCACATTAACATATACGAATGATTCGTAACTTATGGTGAGAAAAATACGGCTGTCTTCTCGCGCCAGGATTATTAATCAAAAGTATTTGATACGAGAAAAATATGAATTTCTTCGTCCGTCGCCTGGCTGCTTAAGTGATACCTACCACGGATATCAAAGAAATAATTTTATTTTTCACCGCTAACAGCATTCCCCACAAACATTAATTGGTTTTTACTAACTTAAGAGACTTATTAAAATATCTGCTTTTGACAAGTTCGAAAAATATAAAAATAAAGGATTTTTGTTGGTAATTGGGTGATGGCGGGTAGTATAAAAAGAAATTCCTACATAAATCTTGATCGCGTTCGCGTCTTGTCCTTCAATATTGAAGACGAAGCTAAAAATGTGATGAATCCGTACAATGAAGTTTTTTAGGCCATTTGTAACGTTCTATGAAACTGGGAAAAATCCTCTCAACATTTTTCTCTCTTTTTTCTTGATAAAACACAGATAGTGCGTTATTTTCTTCCCTTGTGTAGTAATTACAAAGAAGTGGCTCTGGGGACTGCAGCTCACATTATTTTACAGCTATAAATAAAAGTATCAATACAACGATCCAAACTTAAATGGTAGTGGACTGGGCACATTGCTCGCAGAACAATGGTCGAAGGGGTCGAAAGGTTCTAGAGTGGTAACCGGGCACCGGAAGATGCAGCGTTGGTAAACCTCCCATAAGGTGGACCGATAACCTGGTGAAGGTCCCGGGAATCCGTTGGATACTAGACGCATACGGACCAGCCGTTGTGACGACACTTGGGGAAGACCTATATCCAGCAGTGGACGTCTTTCAGCAGAAATGATGATGATGAATTTTGATTTTGATTGAATGACGAGAATCAATTTTGTTTTACAACGATCCAAACTTAAATGGCAGTGGACAAGGCACATTGCTCGCAGAACAACGGTCGAAGGGGTCGAAAGGTTCTAGAGTGGTAACCGGGTACCGAAAGATACAGCGTTGGAAAACCTCCCCCAAAGTGGACCGATGGCCTGGTGAGGGTCGCAGGAATCCGTTGGATACTAAACGCATACGGACCAGCCGTTGTGACGACACTTGGGGAAGACCTATATCCAGCAGTGGACGTCTTTCAGCAGAAATGATGATGATGAATTTTGATTTTGATTGAATGACGAGAATCAATTTTGTTTTTTTGATTTTCAATATAATTAATCAATTTTAATGGTAAATAAACCTCTATTAGTAAATCATGTTTTCCTTTTCAGCTCTGACTAACTCGACTTAAGCCCTAATTAATGGTCTCTAACTGGGACAGAAGGCGACCACAGTAATCACTCATCGCGACCGGTCTTGAGCTTCACGCCCCATCTCTCGCCATATCAATCCGTTGCACGTCGCTTGTGCCAGCACGTTGCATCGCCAGGTTTGCCGAGGATGGCTACGCTTCCTTTCCCCTTCAGGATTCCAATCCATCACCTGTTTAGGTTAGGTTAGGTAGGACTAATTGCATTATTGTTTTTCGTGAAAGAATAACAATGTTGTGATAGATATTATTCGTAAACAGTGCTTATAGAGCGATAGGAAAAAACTGGGCAAGTGAGAGTCGGACTTGCGCTCTGAGGTTTCCGTATGAACTTACCTATGTTAATAGTTCAATTCCCGAAATTCCAAAAAAATTAACGGATCGCATAAAAAGTTTTTTTTTGTGATGTAACAACAAATATACTGTTTTCAGATTTATTCCTATACCTGTGCTATGAGACCTTGCTTTATGCCAAATTTCAGGATTCTATTCTGGGTCAACGAGAAGTACCCATGAATTTTGATTCCCTGGAGACTGTTGAAATATACGTTTTTTGCGACATAAACGTCCGTATCTTTTTTTTCGTTAACTTAAAAAAATAATTTTTCACAGTTTCAAGCGACCGTCGATCTGAGTATATGGTTTTAATTTTAACTCGATACGTCCACACGTTCCCGAAATAAAACGTAACAGGTAAACAGACATACAGACGGACAACAAAGTGATCCTATAAGGGTCCCGTTTTTTCCTTATAACGGAACCCTAGTAACGAACGCTGTTGCACTAAAATTTAGTAACTAATTCGAGAAAGATGAAATGGTTATGTGAGATACAATGTGCCAACTGTATGCTGACTCGCTATCGTATTTTTACAATTTCAAGTTTCAAACTCAACCAAGTCTAGGATTGCAAATACAGCTACAGTAAAGATTTCATGTTGACATGGTGACAGAGGAAATTGCCCAGTCCTATCTTTAATACCATCCTCCCCCCCCCCAATATTAAACTTAGGTATGCTTAGGTATATGTGGGTATACCACTAAAGGTATTAGGTGCGTAGATATCCACTGAAGCCGAGCTAGGCAGAGTGAAACAGAGAAGAACAGTGAAAAGTGGCAAGTGTTTCCATTGATGTGGAGCGTGTTGGAGTGGAGTTAAGCTACCCGCCGCTTCGTGCTCTCTGCTCAACTCTGTTCTGTTCAGCTCTAAGCCGCGTGTTCATTTGTTTTATTTGAAAGTCCGCTCAGCTCCACTCCGCTCCACTTACACTGTTTCCACTGACGCGGAGTTTAGATTTCGAGCATTGTAATTGGCTAATCCATGATCCGCTCCGCTCCTCTCCGCCCAGCTCCACTTGAGTAGAAACGCACCCTTACACTCACCCTGTAGAATTCGGCTGCTTAAAATCAAAACATAGTAACTCGTTCCAACAAAAATGTTCAGGAGAGTCAAAAAACTAGTCGGCTACTTTGAGTCGTTCGCCCGAAGAAACCAGAAGAGATAGCGATTTGGATGTTTGACGAAAAGTTGCGCTATATAGTTGACATTTTAATTGTTATACTCGTAATCATTTTTAGTGTATAGTTACATTTGAATCGCTCATACTTTATTTTTATTTGTGAATTTACCCAAATATGAATGTAAAAACAATATCAAAACTTAGTAAGTCTGCTTACTAGGTTATCAATTTGATTTTCCATGGCAAACGTAGGTTTTAGGAGATCGAGATCTCCTAGAATCTTATGAATTATCTTCGAAATTACCATCAAATAACTGTAGTGCAGGTTTTTGTACTACCAAAGGTATATAATCGGGATCAACTACGGAGTCATCACTCAAAATCAAGTTCCAAATCCAAGGTTGCTATCAGAAACGATACTATCACAGATCGTTACATTTTCGGCTGATGACCCAGGGACAGGATTGTTAATTGTTGTACCCATGGACAATAGTCGATAACTGTTATTTTAGCTTCATCATTTGCTCTGAAAGCCGAAAAAAAGAACAAGGCTAACACGCAACTAACACCGAAAACAAAAAGGCAAATAATAAGGCAGTAAGTATTAGTTAAATAGTTTGGATAAAGAAAAAAAACTTTCATTGTTTGGGTAAAGTCCCGTTCTGTTCTATAGAGCAAAGAGTAAAGGGGATTTATGTGGCGCTGGTGGCGCCCGCACTAGTTAAAATTATCATCTCTGTAAATACAATTAAATTTAAAAATCGGCTACAAATGGGGACTTCGATAAAATGTTTCTGGTATCTTTTGATAGAGCTTAGGGCGTGTTTTAATGAAAAGTGGCTACTTTTGTCTTATACATACTCTGTACGTTACATTACTGTTTTAATTAGAAACTTCTTATTATGGGACCACATTAAAAATTACCGAGATGCCCATTGTGGCTGATTTTTTAATTCAATTTTTTTACAGAGGTAATAATTTATAACTAGTGCTGGTGCCACTAGCGCTGCCTAAGGCCCCTTAATCCGGAACCACTTCTTTTAGTCGATAATTAGCAAAACATACCCTCAAAATAAGCAGAATCGGCTTTTGCACATTCATTACACGAAAGCCAGCACAACATACTAGTTTTGTTAGTTTTATTATGAAGATAATGCAACGACAATTCTATATTGAGATTATTTCACGTTTCTTCTACATTTTCGTAACTATAATGATTTGGTTATTTCTTACCTTTGTTCGTTTACGTTCTGCAAAGCACACAATATACGCCTAGACCGATAAAATTGCTTGTAACTCATTTTATTATTTTTTAACACGGAGCGAAACACTTGTTCGCCGGTGACACTGGACTTACTAAACGAAATTTCATCTATTTTACAATCGGCACCAAATTCAAAACATAGCAAGTTGGTATTTCAAATTCATAACTTAGTAAGTCGCTTGAGCTGCTAGGGTTTTAAATTTGTTTTTTGACATACTGAGTTTAAAATTTGTACTTTAAGGAAATTTTCGTAATCATGCCAAATTGCTTAGACTTGCTAAATAATTTTTTTTAAATTACGTATGAAACTGGGTGTTTTAAGGTCCACATCATTTTGATACTGTCTAGTAAGTCGAAAAATGCCAAAAACCGTTTTTTTCTCAAAACACCTGTTACTAGGTTTTGAATTTGGGCAGCCGAATTGGTGGAAGTCATTTAGGCAGATTTACCTATTCAGACAGATTTTACTCTTCCATTCAATGATAACTGACACCCAGGGGGAAATAAAGTGCCCCATTCTCCAACAGTACAATATTTTGCCTAAATATTATCAGATAATTAACTCGCAAAATATTCCTCTCATATTTCGGCAATAAATTATAATATTTGTAATTAGTTTGCAAGCACGTAGCAAGCGGTCCCTTCCGTATCCTTCTATTCGAGCCACAATTGTACTCAATTTTAATTACGTTAAATGAAGCATAGCTTTGGGAAAATAAATGGGTTTTGAAATAAATTAATGACAATTGGAGAAGAGTTTAGAAAACTGATTGGTAAAGTTTATTCATAAACAAAGCTTGGCGCAGGTGTTGTGATTGATAAGGGATTCCTTTAATTTAGTATGAATTTGAGATATGAGAAGATCTTCTTATCTTAACTTGCATTCTTTTTTTGTATGTATGTATCAAAGTATATATTTATTATTGTTCTTGTTTCCTCTCTGTCAGTCTTCTATTAAGTTACACCTGCCATGTTGTGTCTCTGCACCACCCTAAGGTGGACTGGTAGAAAATGCCTAAGGCATTGAGTCCGCCTTTGTACAATGTTTAGTAAAAAAAAGTGTAAGTGTGTGTGTGTGTGTGTGTGTGTAGTGTAAGTTGTGTGTAATTAGTGCTTAAAGTTTTAAATAAAATAAATAAATAAACTGCTGCGTGTATTGAATCCATTAATTCTACAGTAGAAAACCACGACGCAACAATGTGACAACGATTTTTTATAGAAATTGTTCTGCGAAATACTATTTTGCAAAAAAAAAAAATTGTACTGACTAACAAAAAGAAGACAAAAAATTTTGCAAAATAACTTCAATTTCGATAGCGTTCGTTTCTGAATTTGTTTCATCTTTTTTTTTTACACTGCTTTTTTTTTCTTTTCGGTTCTTGGTTCTAATAATTATAAAAAGTTGTCTGATTTATCTTATTTCTTATTTTCCAAAATTGAAACTACACAGTGAGCCAGTTTGACAGTAAGTTAAAAAAAAACTGGGCAAGTGCGACTCGAACTCGCGCACTGAGGGTTCCGTACAAACTAACTTATGTAAATAGTTCAATTCCCGAATCTAGTCTTGAAATTTTTTCCGAATAGAAAAAAGTTTTTTTTTTGTGACGTCAGTACAAATTTTCAGTTTTCAGATTTTTTCCTATGTGCTAGACCTTGCTTCATGCCAAATTTCAGGGTTCTAGGTCAATGGGAAGTTTCCTATGAATTTTGATTCCCTTGAGAGTGACGAAATATACGTCTTTGCGACTTAATTCATTAACGCTCAGGCGGTAGCCGGCGTCCGCAAGCCATTGTCTTACTATTGTGTCTCTAATTACGCACGTCAAAAGGTTAAACGACCGTATCTTTTTTTTTTGTAAACTAAGAAGTTTGATTTTTTCACAGCTTCAAGAAACCGCAGACTTGACTATGTGGTTTTATTTCAACTCGATTCCTCTACGCGTTCTCCAGATAAAGGGTCTTGTCTTGACAGACAGACAGACAGACGGATAGACGGACAAAAAAGTGATAAGGGTTCCGTTTTTTCCTTTTGGGGTACGGAACCCTAAAAATAGGTAGGTGTGTCAAAATACCTTTAACGAACAGTCAATCTACACATTGGTGCTGTTTGTGAAATGAGGATTTACAGTCAGAGGTCAAAAGTGGAGTTACACTTTACTAATGCTAAAGTGTCTATTTCTTTGTAGAAGAAAGTTCATAGTTCTTAACTGATTTAATATGTGACATGGAATCTAACGTATTGAATAAATGGATCGTGGGCTATTGAACTTATATTAAAAATGAAGAATCTGTGAAGTGCAACTGCGCTTTTGACCCCTGACTGTGCCGGAGTGTGCTGTACACAATCTGCATAACGTATTCATCATGATCATCATCATCATTCCAGCCGATAGACGTCCACTGCTGGACATAGGCCTCCCCCAAATGTCGCCACAATGAACGGTCCTGTGCGTCTCGCATCCATGGGATTCCCGCAACCTTCACCAGGTCATCGCGTCTTCCGGTACGCGGTCGCCACTCCAGAACCTTTCGGCCCCAATGGCCATCTGTTCTGCGAGCTATGTGCCCTGCCCATTGCCACTTAAGTTTGGCGATTCTTCGTGCTATGTCGGCAACCTTGGTTCTCCTGCGGATATCTCCATTTCTGATTCGATCACG
The DNA here is from genome assembly GCA_905147345.3 of Mythimna impura. Taxonomy (NCBI): domain Eukaryota; kingdom Metazoa; phylum Arthropoda; class Insecta; order Lepidoptera; family Noctuidae; genus Mythimna; species Mythimna impura. The sequence continues at coordinate 11,605,869 of LR990356.1, read as the reverse complement.
CAAGGAAACTCCGAGCGTAACGTATTATCAGAGCGTATTGTTATACTAGCTGTTGCCCACGACTCCGTCCGCCTCGAACTCGTAAAATTTCACAAATGCCACAATGAAATAATAATGTCAAACAATAGCATATTATCTCAGCAATCGATTAACTTCTTAATATATTATATACTCAAACCTTCCCTGTACAGTATGTATTTACAATAAACAACGAAATCCTGTAGAAGGGTTGATTAAAAGTCCTTCTATTTTGAAGACGGTTAAAAACTACCTGGGATTGGCCGAGTGACAATTCGACAGCGCGGACTTAGACGCTTTGACGATTTCTGTTGCTCGACTGTTCCGGTAAATAACTTCTTTAATATAGGTATTGTTTTATATTAAGAAATATATAACGTGGTTAAAATAAATAACATTACTAAAATGCCATAAACCTGTGTTTAGCCTTTGATCAATACAATAGTACATTTTGATACAAGTGCAGAAAGTTTGTCATTGTGACCGAGGTGGAATTCGCACAAGCCGTAGGCGAGTGTGTTATGGAACCGAGGGCTGCAGTGACAAATTTGCACGTGTGTCAAACGACTTTTTTCAATACACTTACGAAGAAATGAATAAACGGGGGTTGACCGGCGACTGGTGTGGGTCGACGCGCGCCCAGCCTGATGCGATACATGTAATAACATTGTGGCGGGGGACAGCACGCGCTATTTCAGCACTAGAGCGGAAAGCAGTCTATTGCGTGCGTAAAAGCGGTGGGATAAGAGCGGGTTTTCGAGTAAGTGTATTGACAAATGTTTTACAAATCAATGGTGGCAAAATAAAAGTTATCTACAATGGCAGAAACTTACTAAAATGTTGCATAATTCTTTTTTATAGATACCACCTCATTATTTGCACTTTTATTGCATGTTAGAAGATTTGTCATGTTATTGAATATAAATATAATATTCCACAACTTTCACACAACGCCATCCAGTCCCAAACTAAGCAGAGCTTGTGCTATGAGTACTAGACAACTGATAAACATATTTATATATTTCTAAATACACACATATTATAGATAATTTACACCCAGACACAGCACAAATGATCGTGCGTGTTATATTATTGTTGAATATTGTGGGTATAGTGAGCAAAATAGTTTGTAACTACCGTGGCATATAAAATATTTATAAAAGCAAAATTATCACACAAATACACTTGTATCATTTTTTTTTTAGTTTATTTAAGGGTTATTTTTATATAGGTTTATTTATATGTTTATATTTATTTACCATCATCCGTGCGTCACTGCGGGGTGCCAGCTGAAAATCAGCGCTGGGTGTCTGACGCCCAGCAATTGCTGAGTTGGCGACCCTTTCGGTTCGGGCACGCTCAGCGCAGCTACTACATAGTATATTGTAAATCTGTACTTTTTTTTTGTTGTTGTTGCCTATTGTATTGCCTGCATCGAATAAATACTATTCTATTCTATTCTATTCTATTCTCATCATAAAAACATTTGTATTGGGTAGAAATTAAACCCACGACCTCCGAGATAGCAGTCAGCGCCAATAACCACTAGACCAACAGGTCAATCAGAGATATATTATAGTAAGTTATTGACAGAAAATCGCAAAATCAGAGATGTCTTTTTTACTTTGAACCCGTGGAAATCTTCAAACAAAAACAATTGCCTGGCAATAATCGCCAAGTGTGCAGCTAAGCTCGGGATGACGCGTTGTCATCCCTTCGTTTGCACACTCTGAACCCTCCGGCCCTTATTGCCCCCTTATAAGATAACTGTGTTTGCTTTTTATGGCGGAGACGTTGTGCTTACTTTTTTTGTAGATAGGTATATGTTGCTGTATATTTTTTTACATAGCGAATGTGCATACAGGGAACATACAAGAAAATGATATAATTGCATGGTAAAAGAGATTGCCCAAACTTGTATGTGGATCCGTACCAACTTGCGTCAAACCAAATTTACTCTCAAGAGTATAGTTATTATTTAAATTTTCACTATCTAAAATTTTTTTGTTAATATTTAACCACATTTTTGAGATATAAAAAATTGTTCGAAAACGCCTGATCATATTTCATAGCAATTTTTAACCGTAGTGATTATATTATAATTTGCATTATATACTATAGGTATGCGTTTTAGGCCAAATTGCTGTGTAATGCATTACATTATTATTGATATATGCGATAAGTTAGGATCCTTCGCTCCTATATTGTGGCGTTATTTACGCTCAGGCTTTTATCGCGCATGGGATATTTTCCAAAGATATTTCTTTAAGCTATACCTAGGCCTATACAGTAGAACCTTAAGACTGTTAAAAGTCGAAATGGTTAAGTCTTTTATTTACTTATTTATTTATAAAGTTATTAAGACCTAAAAAAAACTTACTACGTGCTTTAGTTCGATTTCTAGAATCAAAAAACGCAATTCATCACTTACAGGTTGTGGGTTCAACATTCAGCTACCGAAATGTACAGTAAAGGGGTTGACTGTAGCCTATCATCACCCTTAGCTGCGCCTAACAACCTAGCCCTAACCATATAGCTACAATATATACGTATATAAATAATAGTGCGGGAAGCCTGTTGCCTTGAAACTTAAGGCAAAAGACGGAAGGTGGGAAGAATGAAGGGTGAATAGGGCGGGATTTATCACTGCCGATCCGCAACCTCACGGACCGACCAATAATTAAGGCTGGATAAGGCCAGAGCTATCGGCAACCATTTATAGACGCAGTAACAGTGAGAGGAGCCGATTGTCTCGTCGTAATGAAACAGCGTTGCTCTTAGCGTAGAAAGAGACTTTATTACATATTTACATAGTATTTATATTAATCTATTCACATTAGTTATTAATGCATTTCTGTGAAAAAACTGATGTACCTAGTCAAATTATTTTAGTTACAAATAACTAATATTGACGTCAATTCGGCTTCACTGCCAGTTTCTCGCGTGAACATAGGTACTTAACAAGGTAACACAAATAAAGAATTTGTAATTGTTAGGCAGATAAAACATTTATTTTTAGGGTACATAGTATCAAATCGTCGTCATCTTCCTGCCCTTAGTCCATGTTACTTGAGGTAGGCCCAAAACATTTTTTTCTTCCATTGTATCCTGTCAACCATCACGCTATCACTGACTCCGTTTTCTTCACACAATCTATCCGACTTTTCTTTAGCCTCCCTTTCCATCTATTCACGTGTTTATTCTTTGGGTATATTCTATGTATAACTCTTTGGGTGTGTTCTCATCTGGGGAATACGCCGCTAGCGAGCTGCGTGCGTGCATTTCAAGTTAATGCGCCGTTCCTATGCCATCATCGTGCCCTTGGCACGCCAGCTTCGCGCTATGCGCGAACGGTGTAAAACCGCGCGCGAGCGGCCCGCGCGCTTCTCCTCGCGCCCGCAGAAAGCAAATGGAAATGCATGCGCGCGAATTGCGCGCCCCGAACGTGCACCGCACGCGCCCCCTTTACAAACCTTGCAACTTGCAAAGTCATTATCTCAACACAGTCAATAGTTATTATAGACGTATTGAATTAATTATTGTTCAATAAAACTACCAGAAATACTCAAATGCAGTACAAAAACATCAAACGATATAAACGTCAGTATAACAACAATATACCAAAATGTCATAACCAAATTGACAGTGTCAAGTTTTCAGTTTCTAATATACGCAATGTTTACTTCATAAAATGGTGAGCTAAAATAAAATAATTTAACAGAATTAATTTTTAGCAGTTTAATTATTTTCTGCTATTTACTTAGATATCAGATAAAATTAATTAGGCGAACCATTTATTTATGATCATTGTCAGATTAAAAGCATTAGCTTTACATACTCTTTGGTCAGATTACGAAAATAACTGACAACTGTAATCGGAACGTGAAGATTTCTGAAATGACGTTATTTTTTTCGGAAGTAGGAATTGTTAATCATTTAATATCATTTTTACGATATTTTTTAATGTGGTTAAAAAAAGCGGTGAAAAATCAGTACATTGTTCATATAAATAAAACATTATTTTTGATATTAATATACTTGTGACGCAATATGGTACGGGGTATGGGCATTCTTCTTTAAAAAAAAAATTGGTCTAAAAAATAAAGAAAGATATTTTAATAAAGCTTCTCATCATCATCATCATCGTTTCAGCCAAAAGACGTCCACTGTTGGACATAGGCCTCCCACAACGACTGATGGTGCGTCTCGCTTCCACAGCATTCCCACCACTCTCACCAGGTCGTCGGTCCACCTTTTGGGAGGCCTTCCAACGCTGCGTTTTCCGGTGCGCAGTCGCCACTTTAGTTTGACAATTATTCGGGCTATGTCGGCGACCTACAGCCTTACAAAAAAAACTCCTATTAATAAGAAAAAGAAGTCCGGTATAGAATTTAACGTCAAAGTTCATCACATACAAATGGCCGAAATAGAAAATGGTGTCTTGGCGAGAGAGACAGATATATTTGTTCAAAATTGTTATATCTCGCTTGCTTTTCTACCACTTTTGGTATTTTCTTCACAGTTAGCATTCTATTTTTGTAACGTAATTGATAAACTGGTTGGATATAAAATATTATATAAATATAATCCTACTGACCGAATTCCCATCATGGTGGCAGCGATTAGCCAAGTACGCGGGAGATATTGTAGTGCACAAGTGTATGCTTTTTCTTTACCCTTACAGTCCGGTGGGATGGCAATCCAGCAGGACCAGAGTAAGAGTCAAGCGCAGCCGTTGGGGCTTAACGTGCTTTCCTACCAACTACAACTACTTACCAACTTCCCAACTCCCAGGTACAACAGAGTAATTTTTGTTAAAAACCGCGAATCGAACCCTCACGTTCAACAATCGCGCTTGTGTAAGGAAACCGACATATCCTAGAACCAAAACTTTGAAGACATGTGACATCAACCAACCCGCAATGGGCCCGCGTGGTGGATTAATGCCCATTAACTCTGCTAGAGAGGAAGCCTGAGTCCCAACAATGGGTTCATTGTATATAATATTATATATTTATGTACACAATAAAATTATTCATTCATTGCCTCCTGTAATTTCGCTTAGCAATTTGTCATTATTCCCGATGGAAAATCTCAACGACACACAGCTTGTATTTTAGATATTCTAGTCTTGTCTTGGAATACAAATTGGTACAAAATCAGTGAAACGTTTCTGGGACATTCTTTTTACCAAGAATCGCTTGTCTTCTTATTGAAAAATAATGTAATTGAAGTATTTGAGCTTGAAATATTAAAATTTCTCAATTTTCTTTTATTTTAAGTTTAAGAGTTATTGTCTACTCAATTCAAGGGCTTTGAATTTGGTAATCATATTTTACTTTTTTAACTTGCGTAACCATATCGTCGGTCCAACTTCTGGGACACAACGACCTGGTAAGGGTCGCGGGAATCCGATGGATGTGAGACACACAGGGCCGGTCGCTCGGCGACATTTTGGGGCGACCTATGTCCAACAGTGGACATCTTTCGGCTGAAATGAACATTCGTGACGGAGTGGTGGAATTAAACCTCCGTTACACTTTTTATATATCTTTATATAAAAAGTGTAACAAATTGTCGACAAAAAAAAACTTTTTACAAAAAAAAAAATAACCGACTTCACTAAAAAAAACACTAAAAGGATCCAAATAACTTAACTAACTATCTATGTGAGTAGTTCGTAGTAAGTTACGTTGAGCATTTCTGATCTTCTTCATCAGTTCCACTTCATCAAATGTTACTTTTTGACTGTAAATGCTTAAGTTCTCGATGAAAATACTAAAATCACTTTAAGATTGCCGATAATACATATTTGAGGAGTTCCCTCGATTCTTCATGGATTCTATCATCAGAACTGGATTTTGAATTAAATGGGACCAATCTAGAAGCATATCCATTTAGGTAAAAAAAAAATGCAAATTGGTCCATAAACGACGGAGTTCTGAGGTAATAAAAAATAAATAAATATGATGATAAAAAAATACAACTGAATTGATAACCTCCTCATTTTTTTTTTTGAAGTCGGTTAAAAAGAAGAATGACCCATCTACAGCGACATTATTTTGATGGTGGCTTTAAAGGTAAATTTTTAAGATAATTCATTTCAACAGAAAAATCATCTGAAACAGTTTAATTTTCAGCCTTCGTTACATTAGAATCTTTATTTACATTCTCCTCTAATTTCACCTCTTAACTTTTGACAGCTCGTTTAAGCCGAGCCTTCCAAAGCCTATCAAATCCCAAAGTCAGACTAAGATTTACTAAATTCTAGACCCTTTCTGAGCCTCTGGTCATTATCCCTGTATTTTGGCCCGAGAGCTGTTTAATAATCCTTTACTTTAGTTACTCAGCTTTTACATACATATTCATGTAAAGTTGTTTAACCAAAAATTCGAGCTTGGAAGCAGAAATGTAAATAAGTCTTCCAGAAAATATTCAATGAAGTTGATGCCTCATCCATGAGCTATCTAATGCAATTAATTATTCCACGATAAGTGCCTCGTTTAACTTCCAATTACAGACGCCTGAAAATTATTCCAGTTTCAATCAAACTTAATTAACTAATGATAACGAAGGTCACTCATTGTAATTAAAAGTTCCGTTTGAATTTAAGGCCTTCCGTCCCCCTATAATTTACACCTACCCCTTTAGGTATCTGCCTTGCGTTTCTCATTAAGACAACGTTCCAAATGAACTCCGCGATAATCTTTAAAAATATGGAACAAAAACTCTCAGATTCAATGAGCAAAAAACGCGAAAAGATCTGTTTAACTTGGAAATGGATTTTTGCGGTAAGAACGCGAAGTTTTTTTTATCTTATTTTCATGTTGATACTCGTGCATTAATCTGATGAGAATTACGTTGTTCCAGATGATGCTTGAGTTTGAGTGAATCGTAACAAATGATAAGCATTAGTAACCGGCGCACGTGTAAACACTCCACAGCCTTTTGATTAAACGAAGTCACGGATTCAAACATGTGAAATTGGAGCACTCATGGCAATACGATGGTAATTTACTTTCTAATATATTGAATAAAAGACCTTATTTTGGCTAATACACCGTACAGGAAAACAACTCACAAATATATGAAAAGGAACAAAATTAAGTTACTAGCTGTTGCCTGCGGCTTCGCCCGCGTGATAGTAGAAAATTGCCCCAAGGGAAAATACTCCCGGGATAAACATCTGATGTGGTATTCCAGGATTCCAGGTCTACCCGTGTGCTAAGTTTCGTAGAAATCCGTTCAGCCGTTTGAGCATGAAAACGTGACAAACACACACTCACAAACTTTCGCTTTTATAAAATTAGTGTGATGGAAAAATTGCCATTTCTATAGATAATGAATAAAGCATTCTCAGTCTTGATCAAACAAAACCCGTGAACAAAAAAAACACGTACAACAATAGGCTAAGCACAGCTTGAATATTTTTATCATTTTCATTAAACTCGACCCAAATAAAACATAACAGATGAGAAGGAATAAGTTGGTGAACATTGCGGGATTTTCAGTCCAAGTTTCAACGGAGCGGACCCGAGGGAGCATTTGTCATCGCGTCCTTCGCTTCTACGAAACACCACTTGTTAAATTCTTTTGATTTTTTACTTATTATTAGTACACCGGAGAGATCCAGTCTCTTCTTACTGAACCTCGTTATAAGGATCTTGTTTCGTAAAACACGGCGTTTGTACTTAAGCTAAATTATATGACTGGGGTTTTTAAATCTATTTTCAAGTTCCGAAGTAGAAAGTCTGTGGTTTAAGTAAGGATTAATGAAGATCATTATATAAAAGTATTACAGCCTTTACCTCGGTTTCGGAGCTATTTTTCCATTGCAAATAAGGGTTCTTTTTTATTTTTAGGGTTCCGTACCTCAAAAGGAAAAAACGGAACCCTTATAGGATCACTTTGTTGTCCATCTGTCTTTCGGTCTGTCAAGACCCTTTATCTCGAGAACGCGTGGAGATATTGAGTTGAAACTAAAACACAAGTCTGTCTGCTTGGAGCTGTGAAAAAATCAAACTTCTAAGTTAACGAAATGAAAAGATACGGCCGTTTATATCATAAAAAACGTATATTTCGACACTTTTAAGGGAATCAAAATTCATAGGGTACTTCCCGTTAACATAGAACCCTGAAATTTAGCATGAAGCAAGGTCTTATAGCAGAAGTATAGGACTAAATATGAATACTGAAAATTTGTTATTACGTCACAAAAAAATACTTTTTTCTATTCGGAAAAATCTTCGACACTCGATTCGGGAATTGAACTATTTACATAAGCTAGTTTGTACGGAACCCTTAGTGTGCGAGTCCGACTTGCCCTTGCCCAGTTTTTTTTAGCATTATAGCACGATTGTTTAAAAGTAGATGGACTGGGTTGTATGTAGTATTTACTAAGTAATTCCCAACTTATGTTAGTAAAAACATAACTTGAAAAAAAAATGGCTTTATTTCAGAATTCCTAAGAGCATTTGTATTCTATTTGAGAATCCACGACTTCATATCTTAGACTAGCATAGCGTAATCAAATCAGCCTTATAATATTCCCACTGCTGTAACTCAAACTTCTTCTCTTTATGGGGGAATGGGTTATCCACCACGAGGATCTAGCGTGGAATTTGTGGATGTCAAAAGGACTTGTCGGTTTCGTTAAGATTTTTTCCTTCACTGCTTTAAGAACAGTGGTGATGAAATCGATGGCACGGTTGGCACATCAGTTGCGCGATTACTGCTATGCTGCGTTTCGGGGGTTAGATTTCCGCTCGGAACAAATATTTGTATGGGCTGCAGATATGATGTTCCAGGTCTCGGTGTCTTATGTACGTGAAGTAGAGTCTGGGTGTTTTGAGTAATGAGTCTGCCTGGGTTTGTACCCACGACATACTACCTACTAAGTCGGTGCCGTTACCACTGAACCACCTCTACTCTTACTTTCTAACAAGTTTACTAGAACACAATATATACTTATGCGAATATCAACGACATCATCAGACGCGCTCTTGTCTCCGTCGGCGTTCCAGCCGTATTGGAACCCCATGGCCTGGCACGCGACGATGGCAAGAGACCAGACGGCATGTCGTTATTCCCATGGAAGATGGGTAGGCCTTTAGTATGGGACGCTACTTGTGTCGATACTCTTGCGCCTTCCCATCTTCCTAACTCGTCGTGTTGTGCTGGTGCTGCCGCTGCGGCTGCGGAGAACCTCAAGCGGCGAAAATATAATAACCTTGTTGGAAGTTATATTTTCGAACCGTTTGGGGTTGAAACTCTCGGTTTGTGGGGTCCGAGTGCTCACAAGTTGTATAAAGATCTGTCAAAACGTCTAGTTGACACTTCGCGTGACCCAAGGGCTGGCTTTTACCTCGGACAGAAGATAAGCATTGTCATACAGCGTGGCAATGCCGCCAGTCTTTTGGGCACTTTACCAGTCGACAGCGATGTGGAAGAGTTTTTTGACGCCATATTTTAGTTTTAGTTAGTTGTAATTAGTGTAGGGTTTTTATTATTATTTATTTTATTTTATTGTAATTATAGTTAGTATTTTTAAATATAAATAAAGATGTGCAATGAAGTAAAAATATTAAATTTTTTTAAAAAGAACACAATTATTATTTATAATCTATTCATATTTCACATCGTCAAATATATTTAGTACACTCGAGTGATTCAAGTACAGGCCATTAAGGTAAACCTTTGATACACGATATCTCTTAATTGAACCACCGGCGTATACGACTATACGCTTCGTAACACTACTCCAATTAAATAATTGAGGACATACTGATTTAATGGCTTCTTGTTAGTCATTTTCAGCGGCTTTCAGGAGAATTGAGAAATGATGTGATGTTTAAGTTAGAACATATATTATTATAACGTTTGTATTCTCCAAAGGGTTAGGTAACGGTGTATTTATAGTACCCCACACCTGCTGATAGTAACCAAGCGTGGATCCACTGTTTTAGGCCCGATGGGCATGCCACAACCCTAATTGGTTTCTGACGTCATACTATCACGGTCTTGCTGATGCTACAATTTTTTTTTTTTCTATGTTAAATTATTATAATTTCGTGAATAAACAAACTAACATTTTTCAGATTTATTCCTAGTGTTTAAAATAGATCTGCACTGCTATTAATATTCTGCCATTTAGGTTTGTCATTTTTGCTGTTCAGGGTATAAGTGACTAACCGATCTTTTGTGTCTAATTTTTGATTACTAAAGGTATTGTCTTTTTTTTGTAGGTGGGGAAATCATCCAATGACATCCCGCGCTTTTGGGCGGTGTGGGATGGCGTGTCAGACTTTCACTGACTAAAAACCCACTCCTGTTCTTTCTTTGCCTTCATCCCAGGGCCGAGTTTTCCTTTCAGAAACAAACACTTGGCCCCAGTAGGCTTCGACCCTGCTGGACCCCCACGATTTGCTGACATCTTGAGGCGCACGTGGAACAGTACACGTCCCGTTGACGAGTTGGGCTCGGTCCGGACGGTTGCCGGACGGTCGGACGGCGAGCTACCCATTGCTTGCCGTCCGCAAGCCCGCTCGGGAAATCCAAATCGGTATCGTGATCCCGGCGGCTGGGGCGTGAGGGACGCGCCCTGCACGTGCAGCCTCCTCCTTTGCTAGAATTACTATTTCGTAAAAGGAGGCGACCGCCTGCCACTCCTCCTCGATTCGGACCATGGCCTGTACCAAGACCCGACGCGAGAGATCGTTGCTGCCAATCTCCCCCACGAGGACACGGCGGTGCTCTGCCCAGGCGGAGCACACCTCTACCGAAAGCCTAAATTGTGAGTCTTTACATTTAGGAACATACATAACATGAACTAATATTTACGTAGTCAATTACATCATAATGAACTCTAAAAAGACCTGATGTCACACAAATCCTACACCACGCAATCAAAGTTCTCTGCGTGATCAGAACCAATCAAGTGATTGTATATACAATCACCTGCTACCTGCTACAACCATCGGGTAGCTAAACCACCAAGCGTATTACATCCATCTGGTTGGAAGGTCCTCCTACTTCAATGGAGGTTTGCGGGGCTTTACACGCTGTTCCGCGTACCTATAGCTGAATATACCGTAATTGCCGCAAGCTTGCAACGTAACTAAACCGCATACATTGTAGTTATAATAAAACCTACACACCTAATACGTTTCCTAATAAATCCTAGTTCAGAGAACTAAAATAAACTTCTTAATTCTTGGGCCAGCGGCCACATTGTAAATCACTTTAATCGCCTGGGTGACACAGGAGACACGGCCTCGGCGGGCACACCGCCCGACGCCCGGGATTACATGCCCATGCTCACGAAATAAAAAGTAACAGAAAACCGGCTCCATACAACGAGCCAAAACGCATACAAACATAGACCCTCTTCATGTATAGCGAGTGCAAGTGCAGTTGCGTTCAGTATTTGTTTTGAGATCACCGTAGCTACACGCACTTCTATGTGTGCGTGCGAAGTTTTCGGTCGTTATAGAGTACTAACCTTCTGCACCTGTTTATGTGCTTCACATGCTAAAGGAAACCGTAAAATCTAACGTTGTGTCACGACAAAATGTGAAATCTGACAGTTTTTCTCAAATAAACAGCGGTAAAACGCTTTTAATGGTGCAAAATAGAGCTTCTTACTTTATGGTTTGTAACTGACTGTTGTTTCACTTTGAAGTTTCGTTTGTGAATTTATTAAAGAATTTTTTGTTGATGTTGTGTTGAAATATGTTCAAACGATTTTTATAATTAAAAAAAAATTAACTATTTTTTTCTATGTTAAATTTAAAAATTACTTCTTTAAAAGTAACAATATTATAAAATTCAAGACGCTCACTCAAAATGTGTCTAAATAAAATTAACTTACAACGTAAAACAAATTAAATAAACTCTGTCTAATACTAGTTTTGTTACAAGTCACTCGACTCTTTAGTATACAAAATTACAAGAGGCCTGACACAAAACGCCTCGGAAAATTGTAACTTTATTAAGGAAAGCAATTTAATTCGCCCCACCAACCGTAACATAACTCCGAAATCACTGAAACAATTGAAGTGAAATTTTCCCTCGTTTCTTATAAAATGGGGACATTGTTAATATAATGAAATATGATGGTCTATTTATACTACCTTCTACTTCGGCTTTACTCGCGTGACAGTCAGAATTTATTCTAGTGGAACATACTCTCGGGATAAAACATATGTAAATATCGCAGCACATGCTGAGTTAGGCGCCTTTTTGGCCTTGCACAGATTTTAATGTTTTTTTTTTTCATATCCATTTTATTTCTACTGTATTTGTGAGGTACGAATAAACGTTTTTTCTTTCTTTCTTTCTTTTATACACAGGGTTACTTTCGCATTTATGACATTAGTATGAATCCACTTATTTCAACTTCAGATGACCGTCACCGTGAGGGAGAGAACATCCTCACGCCCCACACGCCCCAGCCGCCACCACAGAAGACACCCCGCACCGTAGCTGTATGGGTTTGCTGTCGACAACCAATGGATAGCTCGCCATCCCAGTGACGATAAAATAAACATAAAAGAACTGAAAAGTAGTGGCATCTAGGTGGATTCTATACTAGTCAACTTTTGATAAAATGACTACTAACACTATGGTAGGTGTAAAAATCTACACTAATATTACATAGAGGTTTTTTTTTTAGGTGGAAAAATCATCTAATGACAAATCGCGCTCTTGGGCAGAGCGAGAGATAGTGTCAGACTTTTACTGACTAAAAACCCACTCCTGTTCTTTCTTTGCCTTCATCCCGGGGCCCCGAGCTTCACTTTCACACTACCCGTGGCCCCAGTAGGCTTCGGCCCTGCTGGCCCCTACGATTTGCTGACATCTTCCTGAGGCGCGCGTGGAACAATACGCGCCGTCGACAACTTGGGCTCGGTCCGGACAGTTACCGGACGGTCGGACGGCGAGCCACCCATTACTCGCCGTCCGCAAGCCCGCGCCTACGGTGGCCGGAAATCGGGATCGGAATCCCGGCGGCGGTTAGGGCGTGAGGACCGTTGCCTCACGCGATCGGCCGCCTCCTTTGCTAGCATTACTGCTTCGCAAAAGGAGGCGACCGCCTGCCACTCCTCCTCACTTCGGACCATGGCCTGTGCCAATGCCCAGCGCGAGAGATCACTGCCGCCGATCGCCCCCACGAGGACACGGCGTTGCTCTGCCCAGGTGGGGCACACCTCTACCGTATGCTCCACCGAGTCCTCCGGACGGTCCACACAATGGCGGCACCCAGGCGTTTCTTCCGCACGAATTCGGTGCAGGAACCTCCCAAACTTACCATGTCCGGTGAGGACCTGCGTCATGCGGTAGGTAAGGACGCCATGTGGTCTTTCCAGCCACTCCTCAAAGAGGGAACTTACCGCCATAATTGTGGCGTGCCCAAATATTACATAGAGGTAAGGTTTGCATTTTTGTTTTTTTTTTTGTTTATATGAGGTAATCTCTGAAAGTATATTTTATGTACACGGGCGCCGCGGCCGCCGCGGGCATAAGCTAGTAACTAATAAATAACATTTAAATTCGAAATGAATATCGTAAAATTATTTGGTTGTATAATTTTGGTCTTTTATATACATAAGGATAAAAAATGAATCAAAGTGATTAATTGAGTGATTATTCTCAGGTCAACCATTTCGTAATTTGAAGGCAATTTATCTTTCAACTGAAAATAATTATTACTGCATATTGCGAGGGTTTTAAGAAATAACTCACGGAAATTGAAATATATTTATTTATATTTTGAGAATAATAAACTCACTGCTTCAATTTAAAGCAGGAGGGCGTGTCAGACTTTTACTGACTAAAATCCACTCCTATGTTCCCTTGTATTCCAGGGCCCCAGGTTTTCCTTTCAAAAGCGAACCGCCTCCTTAGCTAGCATTACTGCTTCGCAGTAGGAGGCGACCGCTTGTCACTCCTCCTCGCTTCGGGCCATGGCATGTACCAAGGCCCGGCGCGAGAGATCATTGCCGCCGATCACCCCCACGAGAGCACGGCGGTGCTCTGCCCAAGCGGAGCACACCTCTACCATATGCTTCACCATGTCTTCTAGGCGGTTCACACAGTGGGTGTCACACTCAGGCGTTTCTTCCGCACGAATATGGTGCAGGAACCTCTCGAACTTACCATGTCCGGTGAGAACCCGCGTCATGTGGAAGGTGAGAATGCTGTGTGGTCTTTCAAGCCACTCCTCAAAGATTCCTCTATGAGGAGTAAGTAAGTAGGTAAGTTCCCACTTACCGTCATAATTATGGCGTGGCCAGCACTGGGTGCGAAAGTCGCTGTCGCCATTCCATTCCGGCGGGATGAGATCCCGCCGGAACCCTGTCCGCCATGCCAGCGGAGTTTCGCCCCGGCGTTGCATCTCCACTTGCAAATCGTGCATGCCAGATCCCATAGGGGCAGGCCAGCATGGATGCTCGCCAGTTCGCGGGAAACCGTGCGATATCCCCGCGCCATCCGTATGGCCATAACCCTTTGGCATGCGTTCAGCTTGGCCGCCGGTCGCTTTCGCAGTGACGACGCCTATACCAGCGCTCCATAAAGGGCCATAGACCGAACGATACCTGGGTACTAGCCTCCGGCAGGAGGCGTCTGAACCCCCTAAGTTGGGCAGGAACCTCTAGAGAGCAGCCCCGGTCCGATCCAGTTTGGGAGCCAGACGTCTTAAGTCGGAGGACTTAAGACGTCAAAATTCCATAAGCTGTCGACTCGACGCTGATATGAACTCCTCCTACCGTTATTTATGTACCCGGTCCCAGCTGCTGGATCCTCTCCACGACTGTTGCAACCCTGCGTGTCGCTAGTTCGACTGCCGCCTGATACGACTCTCCCTGCGCCAGGACCAGCGTGTCGTCTGCGTAAGAATCCAGGCTGACCCCGTCAGGGCGGTCGCCGCGCCGCACGTAGTCGTACTCGATGTTCCACAAGGGCGGTCCTAGTACCGATCCCTGCAAAACACAGCATGACATCTCTCGCCGTTTCCACTCTCCCTGGTGACCGGGGTAGATAATGAACCTGTCCGTCAGGTAGGCCTCGATCACACGACAGAGGTAGTCGGGCACCTGGTGATACCTGAGTGCCCTCCTAATGCTACTCCAGGGCAGGGAGTTGAAGGTTTTGGCAATTTCCAAAGACATCGCCTAGACGACCCTGCCCTGGAACACCACATCCCCCGTCATGAGGGCTCGCACGTGCATGATAGCGTCCGCCGTGGAGCCCTGCGAAAGCCGAACTGGCCGTCCGCAAGATCCGGGCCCACCTGTGCTAGGTGCGCTGCAATTTTTCTTTTAAAGAGCTTGCCCACCTCGTCGAGCAGCATAATGGGCAGATACGCGGATGAAGAATCCGTAGGGCGCCCCGGCTTCGCGATGAGAACTATATTCCCCGTCTTCAAGTGAAGTGGGAACTGGCCCCTCTCCATGTATGCGCTGAAGAGCCCCCTTAGTCGAGACCCGAGAGCCGCCATGACCAGGACCCAGGCTTTCCCAGGCAAGCCGTCGGGTCCAGGGGCGATATTTTTGGCATTCAGCCCTCGTACCACCACTCTCATCTCTACCTCGGTCACCTCTAGAGCATTGTCTTCGTTGTGGTCCGCATCGGACACCGCTGGTGGCTGGAACCATGGGCCATGAGACTGTTACCCTCGCGCAGGGAACAGTGTGCTCACCACACCTTCCGCAATCTGGGGCCGGAGACTCTGCGTCAGTGGGAGAGCCCAGGGGCGGAGCTGGTCCTGCACCACCTTGTAGGGGCGGGTAGACCATGTCTTGGAAAGTATTTTAATGTGGGTGAAACAGCTCGCAGAGGTCAGTTTTCAATATGACGTTACGTATATCACAACCACCATTGAGAATAAACTATCATTACAAATGCTGCAAACTTTATAATTACGTCACAGCTTCATAATAATCTTATCTAACTATTATAACTAAATGAAAAGTTAACAAAATACAAATTGCCTGCTTAAGTTGACTCGTACTCAAGTTATATTGTATTTCCACAAGTATTTCATTATGCAAACTTGAGAGTAAGGACGAGTGTCTTCAGCAATTTTCCCGCGAGATTTTATGTCATCACTTTGCCTTCCAACTCATTATTATTTAATCTTTGCCTTAAGTAGACTGATGTCATTCGCCTTAGTTAGAATAATTCAATTGACGCGCTTTGAATGTTCACTTTTACTTTGATTGTTCACGTGTTTTTGTAAGGCAAGTAAGATAAGATACAATCTATTTAATCATAATCATTTATTTTGTTTGTAAAACATAGGTCTTATAGGGAGGTATAAAAGTACAGTGCGCTATGTTTTGCAAAATATTGGCATACAAACTTATAGTAAATCTCAGCATGCAATAGTAACAAATATAGTAATTTTAAAAAAAAAAGGAAATAGAATGTCAAAAAAAAAATTAAAATGTATAAAAATATATTAAAATGTCAAAAAATTAAATACAATGTCAAAAACTTAAATAAAACTTTGAGAGCTCGGTTACTTCCTGAAGGGTTTTTATAGGGAATATGCATTTTATCAATAAATATACAAATATAGAATACTAACTGATAAACAATATCAAAATTAGTAGTAAAGTAAACGAGATTTAACAATCTTAAACAAATATTGCTGTCTCTCACGCCAAGATGCCGTTTTCTATGGCGACCGTAAAGCCTTAATTAAGGCCATGTTGGATTTCTCTTTCATTTCATTATTATTTTTATTTAATATTTTCAGGCATTAACATAATTGTTAACTTAATTAAACTGTTGTTTAACTTCGATGTTGATGAAGATTTATATCATTTTTTTTTTTTTTTACCAGCGCTAGTGTTTGATTTAGCAAATAAAAAAAATTGCATATTCTTTCCCTATTTTCGAGTAACTGGTTATGTTGAAAATCTTTAGATAATGAGGTTTTGATGAGTTTACCAGCATAAGCAATCCAGGAATGTATCCATTATGCGCAAGTAGTGTGCCTCCATCATGCGGAGGGTACGTGTCAGCTTCAACAGCATAATGAAAACTAGCAGATAGGTGGAACAACTTCATACTGGAACGTTGAATTTTTTTGCCGTGAAACCATCGAATTACTCCTCCCGTTCTGGAAGGAGTGACAGGGAGGCTCGTATTTTTACTGCCTGAACCTGCATTCTTTCAGTTATTTTTTGCGTTACCCAACCGTGGTAACTCTTTCGTACATTCCGGCAGCCCTAACATGCATCGGCCATTTGCTTGCCTCGACTTTCCTTCAACATTTTAATAAGGATGGGAACGCAAAGAAAAACTGAAAGAACACAGATAAGTTTTAGTCAGTAAAAGTTTGAAAGTCCTTCACAATCCACCCAGAGAGAGAGAGAAAATATCTGACGATACCCTACCTCAAAAAAAAAGGTAAGTACGAGACATGCAGTTAGCGTTCTTTATTTTCTGCCTACCCATTTGGGGAGAAGGCGTGAGTCTTTTCATTTATGGATATTTTAATTTAACACATAAAAATTAACAAGTTCTTCGAACATAACAACGGTTCACCTGTTCAGATTTATAATTTCGTCGAAGAGTATCGCACAAGTTTTTCAAGCGTCATTAAAATGCATCATTAAGGTTTTAAGAGATCACGATCACAGTTTTTAAACCTAGAAACACACTTCAATAATGTAGCTAAAAGAGAGTTCGAGGAAAAAAGTTTTTTAGTATTAAAGTAAGTTAAAATAAAAAAAGTATCGGAAATAACATACAAAAACAGAGAAGGCTAAGGTTTGAGCATTTTATCTTTGAAAGATAAAATCTAGAGGTCTAACCGGACCCAAGACTTTTTTTCAATATGTTTTTCAGCAAATAAATATGCTGTAGGTCTCAAGACGCTGTTATAGAATAGATAAACGTTTTCTTGGCACAGAAATAAAAATATTGAAAGAACATAATATAATACCATTTTTTATTTTTATGCCTCTGGTTTTTGAAATGTGTTGGTGGCCACTATTTTTTTTATATAAGATATCATCGAACAATTTCTCCCACTCTTCGGGAGCGAGAGGGAGTGTCAAACTTACTGACTAAATTCCACCTGGGTTCCTTCATTAGCCCTTTGCGTTTTAGGTAACTCTTTCTAGCATTCTCGCAACCCTGAAACTTAACTATAAAACATACAAATATACTTATACGCCCACAAACTTTCGCCTTCATAATATTAGTATAGTAATTAATACAAAATAGTGTTAGCTAATGTGTTAACTTTAGAGAAAGATTGGATAAGAAACTTATTTAGTGTACCTAGATATAGTGTAGCGGGAAGGTTTTAAACAAAACGACCAAAACGGGTAACACACCCTCTATACTTTTGCCTTGACAGCACACAATTATTACAAATATCATAAATCAATACCATTTAAAATAATAATAATTATATAGTAGCACTTACACTAAGATGTTGCTTACCCCGAAAACTGGAATGGAATGTGTCAGGACAGCGCAGCGCGTTATTTTATAAACTCTTTTAACTGTCATAGCGCTGAGCTGTCAATTCGCATTCGTTCCAGTTGTCAGTGCAAAATAAATACATTTTAATGTTGCTAATACAGAAATTAATCATAATGTATGTAACTAATCATAAAAATCGCTAACAATAGTAATTGGTAGGAATAAGTTTCGATCCCCACAATACTACAAAAATTTACAGTTTTAAGAAAACGGAGATATTAAATGAAACGATGACAAGGTGTGTCGTTTTGAGAATTTATTCCGCGTCTGTATAAAACTAGGTTGTATCCACCTTGCAATACGTTCATGAAGCATTTTATATTAATAATTCAACAACTGGTACAGCGTCTGGCATCATGTTGAATTCAGTTAACATAACGTTGTCGTAGACACTGAGAAACATGGTTTTTAAAATAATGGTCTTATGAAAATATTTGTGCAAGCACTACGGTTTATATACAGTCGTCAGAGTCGATCACCAAGGTTAAATAACTTTGCTGAGATCGGTATGCATATGGGTGGCCATGTAAACATCCTCCAAAAGTCTCAACCTCGAAAAGCACGTTATGCCGTTTGTCAAAACTGAAGAGGCCTAGCAGGGCTAGTGCCTGCTTCTTCTCAGCATGTCGATGGCAAAACTAGTTCTATTTTTAGATAATTTTTAGGGTTACGTAACTCAAAAGGAAAAACGGAACCATTATTGGATCACTTAGTTAACGAAAAAAAAAAAGATATCTCAAGGGAATCAAAGTTTATTGACCTAGAATCTTGAAATTTGGCATGAAGCAAGGTCTCATAGCACAAGTATAGGAAAAAATCGGAAAACAGTAAAGGATCATGACCAACGATGTATGGAAATCCGTCTTAAGTTGAAGCACAATAAATGTTTATTTAATATAGACTACGCTTTATATACTATTAAATAAAAGTGTTCATTTTCACACAAACACCCGTGTTTTAAAGTAATTAAACAAAAACGGAGATAACCTACAAATTATGTCTAACCAACTCGCAACTTGTAAAATGACCACAGATCACTCATGTAAGTACAAAACAACATTGTTAGTTATCATCCGTCTGTCATCTGGCTTGACAGCTGCATCTGCGTGAGACGAAGCACAAAATAAATATTATATTATCGGAACGATAAAATACATATACAGTACGTTATGGTATTACTAATTACTTAGCTGTTTAAGATATTGATATTATTTTTGTGATGTTTTTGTCTAAAGGTTCATACTTACGTATAAAGAGTATAGTAATATATAGCTTACGTAACTCGTACAAATGACGAGAACGAAACGTCAATCATGACTGGAAATGTACCTAGCAATCGTTAATTTACTGTTTATCTTAAAATCATAATTCCGGATACGAAAACAGAATTCCTGAAGTGAAAAGCTGTAAAAAAATAAGCAAATAATTTCTATATTAATTTGATTTTCGTTCACGCATCTTTGCTAGACTGCTTTTGGTCAATCTCCTTTTTAGTTACGTCACAAAAAAAACTTTTTCGCGATTCAGAAAAATTTTCGTCACTTATTGCGGGAATTGAACTGTTTTCACAGGTAAGTTTGAACGGAACCCTCAGTGCGTGAGTCCGTCACGTACTAACTCAGTTTTTTAGTTAGTTACCTTGACTGGCCCAGTACTAGGCCATGGCAATGCCGTCCGCTGACGCTGTCATAAGATCCTTACGTGAACAGGTAACAGCCCTGTTACGCCCACGCGACGCAGGATGTAAGACGCCTTCTAGGGCTGCGTTTATAATTCTTTAATTTTATATATAAACGTGTAGTACAATTATTGCGTTAGTGAATAATTCTGTTCCTACTATACAAAACTAAACAAAAACTAATTCTTCTACAAAGTTGACGTTCATAATGTTATTACCACAATTATGTTGCACGCGTTTTATTGGCACATAAGTGGTATCGTCCTTGGTTGGCGGTTATGTGTGGGGGCCTTTAGTTTTACGTTCAGCTTGAAATGGGTCAATTTGTGAGGTTTATGTGTTACTGAGATACAGACGAATAACGCTGCACGTTTTTATTCAGTGCTTTCCTCTTTATACGGTACTTTAGAAATCGCGGGACACATTTTAACGAGCAATTCGGTGTGTCGCCACAAAGACTATCTGAAGGCGACATTTATTTTAGATTACCGTGGAAAGTGGCTTTTTTCTGGTGTTTTAATTGCATGTTTTTGTCTGGATTTCGTTTTAGATTGGAGACGTTAGCTTGTTGTTAACTTTTGATCGTTTCTGTAGTTGTCTTTCGAATAAATGGCCACACTTTAATAGAACTTCATCTTAATAAGCAATTTAAATTACCTTCAGAATGACATACTCGACTATTAAGAGATAGGATGAGTTTTCGTGGATTTCTAGACTGACCTAAATTTTTTGACCAAAAAATAAATTAAATTAATGTTTAAAACATGTAGAAACCAGCATCATCAAAATAATTAAAAATCTTCTCATTGCAGTAATTTTTTTCTTTAAATGTTTCCCTACACTAAGCATATTCTGCGTGGCGTGGGTGCGTTTACAAACGTGTTAACTTACATAAACAAGACATCCAGACCTGAAAAAGCTATCTGTGGGCTATATATTATAATTGGCTATGTGACAGAATTCAATGGACGACTTTTTGAATTTCAAACCAGTATGACACTAAATTTTATTTTATTTTTAATTTATTTTATTTGATATCCAACTATAAATATTAATATTTTGACATCTTATTTTATTGACATTTTAATAACTTGTGATAAATTTTAATACTGACATTATCTTGATGTATGCTAAACTGTACCGACCATGCATGTACCTAACATAAATATTAGCACGACTTAAAAGTTGAATACAGTGAAACCATCTGAAATTGTTACCACCAAAATGTACCTGTATTCTAGCAAAAAATCTTTTATTCATTCATTATACAAATATTAATTTGTTCCATAACAGAACTAAACCTACGATACGCAGTGCTGCAACCAATCATTCAATTACTGCACCAACCGTGTCACCACAAAATAATTACAAAACATCAAAAAAAAAAAAAAACAGAAGCAAAATTTAAATTCAAAATAACGCTAAAGATGTTATATGATAACATTGTTATAGGTTAATGCGGTTGAGTGTACGAGACGCCTCGGGGAGAAATAAATTAGCTATCAGAGGTAAATTCAATCTTACGTTTTACCAGATTGTTGCCTTTAGCTCCAGGACGAAATTATGACTGAAAATGTACGAAAATATCAACGAGCGAGAGAATTATGCTTATGCTTTAAACATCGTTATAAGCACCTGGTATTTTTCCTGCCATTACTCTTGGGTTCGGAATTATGAAAAAGTAACCGGTGTTGATAAATCTTGGTCTGAATCTTGGTCCCACCCATACGTACAAAGCGTTTAGGGAATACATTAATTGTGTCTTGCCTACGGTTAAGGTGTGGAATTACCTGCCGGAGTCTGTGTTTCCTGATAACTACCACCTAGGAGTCTTTAAGTCAAGAGTGAATAGTTTACTTCTAAGTAAAGGTGCTCCATCGTCGGCCACAAGCCTTACCATCAGGTGAGATAGTGGCCAAACGAGAGCCTATCAATAATTTAAAAAAAAACTGTACCTGAGATGTAAGTATAAAGGATATGACTGGATAATATACGCAAATACACATAATAACAACAAAATAGACCACTGGGTACCTGCCACACTTCACACAAAACAATATATAGGTGAAATTTTGTATATATGGAATTATGTATGTTTGATACTCCTGTAAACTAAAACTACACCTTTGTCCTTCAGTTGCCTTTTATTTTCTAGGACCACGGATTTCCTTTTCAGAAATTGATGTTAATGAACACGGGTAGATCATGTTCTAGAACAGCTCGTAAGATAGTTTTTATAACGGGAGTATGTTTACTTGGGGTAGTAAAAATTTGACGTCAGCATAAAGGTAACGCCAGGTAACAAACAAAAATTATTTATGTTAAGCTATATAAAAATATATACAAACAAATTTGTATATATATTACCGTTAGAATGCGGAATACGTTAATGTGCAGAATACGTTAATGTGCGGAATACGTTAATGTGCGCATTAACTAGGTAATCTGCAAATTAACGGGTACAATCCGTTAAGGTGCGAAATTTCACTTTAAAGTAGCAGATTATGTCCACTTTACTTCTGAGTGGCTGTAAAAAAAAATAACCATGAAGGCTAAGGCTTAGCCTTTAACCTAATCTTTCCGTGTTGGGGTGCCCTAAAATAAATATGTCATCAAACTTTAGATTATTATTAGAAATTTAATAATTACAATGATTTCGCATGTTTTAGTCAAGCAAATAACCTGTTTTATAACTTAACCGTATGCTTGGCCGTCAGTCAGCTGATTACCCAGGGAGTCTGCAGATTATTTAGTTATTTAAGAACTTAAACATTTTTTCCACTTTAACGAACTCAATCAGATAATCAGGTTAATCTGCACTCTAACTGTTTTACGGACATTAGCGGTAACATACATATCTATTAAGATGTTTATTGGTTTAGTTATTTTTAAGTATAGTATAATTAGTGCAGTATGTAAATTTGATGAACTTGGTGTAATAGTAACTTTTATTAGGCTCAAACTTACCTATTCAACAAACGATATAACACACACAGCTATCGGAAGGTGGGGCCCCGGGATGAAGGCAAAGAAGAGTGGGTTTTTAGTCAGTAAAAGTCTGACACTATCTCCCGCTCCGCCCAAAAGCGAAATTTGTCATAAGATGATTTTCCCACCAAAAAAAAAAGCTATCGGAAGGTAAGCCCAGATTTCATAGAAACCCTGGCATCACTCTTTATAGAATTATGGGATTCAATTCTGAAATAAAAAGATTATTATTATAAAATAGTTTCAGTAAATTATTATTGGTATTTTATTAAGGGACAAAACAACTAAAAACAATATTAACACTATTTAGAAATTTATAGTGTCTCAACATGCCAGAAAAACTTTTTAAAAGTTGCTGTTTTTTTGGTCTGCGTAGAACAAATTCTATTCTATTCTAAGTCACACTATCCAAGCTACAGACACTATTTACACATTTCCCTGTACAAAAAACACTATCAATTTACTCTTAAAACTACGTCGTGTTTTAATATTCCACGTTTTTTAATAAATTAAATAAAAATACTAATTGGACGGCAGCTGTAAAATCTCCCGTAAGCCCCTCAGCTCTAGTAATTGAGTTAATACGATTTACGAAGAGAAGAGCCATCAATACATCAATATTCAATGCACTTGTGAAATTTTTTTAAACGTTTCTGCTTACCGTTTGAAGTGTTTTGTTTGGAGGCACGTCGATCACCCACTTTAAATCCGGATAGTGATTTAAAGTGGGTGATTGAGGTACGAGCCTATACCGTGGTTTTAAAGAACGTCGATTTTACTCGCAGCTCGTCGGTGCTGATCGACTAGCGAGTAAAACCGTCGTTACGTAGTCAAATTGAGGTTAACATGTCTTGTTCGGAGTCTGAAGCTTGATGTTTATCTTAATATTATAGCAAACCACCTAGTAACATTAAGGCAAAAATGCCCGAGACTTTAAGAAAAGGCAAGCTTTATCGCATACACATTTAATTCGAGAATTGTCAGCAGAACCATTCGATTACAGAAATTATCTAAGAATATCTGAAGAATTATACAACGAATTATATTATATTGTCTTTAGTTTTCTAGCACTGTCGCCGATAACTGGCGACTTGGCTCGGCGGCCGTGATCGACACGCGGTTTTGAACGACGAGCCGAGTAAAAAACGAAGCAAACATGACGAGCCGCGAGCAGGCTCGTCAACTCACAAAACCACGGTATTGCAATGATACACCGGTGAGCTTTACCGACGAGCCATAAGACCGCGGCTTTACTCGTTCGTCGATCAGGGCCTTTCAACTATCATGAACTATTTAGTACAAACAAATGAAGCACGCATTTAATTATCTATAGGTATTATTAAGCTTGATAATATATGCACTTAAAATAAAATACTGAAAATTCTATAGAAGATATAGAATTTTGTAGTCAGTAAAAGTCTGGCACGCCCTCGCGCCCCACCCAAGAGCGAGAGAAATAATTGGATGATTTTCCCTAAAAATAAAACGAAAACATACTCAGCTTTTCATAGTCGGTAAGTTATACTAATAGTATCCAAATTTCTCTAGTAACAGCACATCATAACTTTTTCCCTCAATTTCTAGGGCCGCAGGGAATTTCTGAACAGGAAACCAGCGGTCCTAGAACGCAAACATTGATGGACATAGATGTGATTTTAGTCAGTAAAAGTCTAACAGGCCCCCTACTCCACCCTAGAGTGGAAGAAATCATTGGGACATCCAATAATTTCTTCCGCTCCATGTAAAAAAAAAAATAAGTGTGGCACTCGGGGACTGCCGCGGTAAAGCTATTGCATAGCATTTTGTATCAACTTATGCAATTATAATTATTTATTTATTTTATTTATGCAGTATTTCTTTTTCTTTGATATTAATTCAAGTTACACTTTTTGAGCGTGGTGACCGATAAGAAAACAAATTCTTTTCTTTCTTGTTTACTTCATAAATTGCTACAAGTATGTTCAGTTGTTATCATAGAACATTACTATAATCTATTACTAGCTGTTGCCCGCGACTTCGTCTGCGTTAAGTTCGTAAAACTGTACAATCATTCTGTGCTTGCAATTTATTCTGAAAGCATCGTAATTATTTATTGTACTTTCACATAAAACTGTTAAAGGTAAAAACGCAAATTACCTTCAGGATACATGTTATTACTCGTCCAGATCCAGATGTATGAACGTCAGTGAATAGAAAGAGTATGTAAGGGTCGTAGCAGTTGGCATTTCTGCCTACCTCAAGGGAAAAGGCACTAGTTTATGTATGTTTCTGGTTTATGTTCTGGTAAAACAACATTGTCCAAGTGAGCACGTCACAATCGCAGCGGTAATGCCTGTCTTTGAGGAGTGGCTACAGAGGCGTCACGGCATCCTCTCTTTGTGCAGGATTCACCGGATGTGGATGTTTCGGGAGGTATCTGTATCGAATTCAGCGAAAAGAAACACTCGAGTCTCACCATTGTGCGGATCGCCCGGAGAATACTATGGAACTTACGGTGGAAGTCAGTCCCGCTTGGTAGGAGCGCCGGCGCCGCCGTGTCCTCATGGAGGCGATTAGTGGAAAAAATGCCAACCAGTAGCCTCCTTCAGTGAAGCACTACGATCGAAGAAGGTGGCTGAAACTATGAAGGATGATGAGGGAAGTGATGCCCCAGGTGTTGAAAGCCGCAGGGCGATTGCGGTGGAGCCGTCCGGTCATCTGGTCAAAGCAATCTTGAATCGACGGCGCGTAGTAATCTACGCGCGACTCATAATACTGTCAGCAAATGGATAGGGCCCTCTAGGGCCAATGTCTGCTAAGGCTGTTCGAAAAAGTTACCTCCTGTAAAATTTTCACCTCAATAATGTTTCACTGAAGAGTTTAAGCCGTCAGACAGCTTTGGTAGAGGTAAACGAAGGAACATAATCGGGACACCGACCTTCAGCTGGATAAGGTTTGCACTGATGGTGCAGAGCCAAAAAGCCAGTGAATCCAAAAATTACCATCATCATCAACTATCTTCCTCCACAACAGTACTTATGAAGAATTTGCGAGAGCATGCTTGAATTGATTGTTGCAGCTTGATCATTTGGGGTGTAAAAAATACTTGTTCATTTACCTAGGATTTTTTGTTGTGTATTTGACTGACGTCCTCGTATATCAGACAAATGTTATTCCATAGTGGGAACTACCCTATGAAGAGTCTCCAACTTTTGAATGAATTTCGGTGAAATCTTGAACGCGTGTATCCCTGTCCAATCGAACTCGCATATTGATGGCCAAACCGAGAGGTCACTGGCGCCGATTGCCTCTATGAAGACACGGTGGTTCACCCAAGCAGGATAGACCTCCACCGCATGCTGCAACGGGTCCTCCGGGCGATTTGTAAAATGGTAATAGTACTTCCAACCGAATTCGGAACAGAAACCGCGTGAAACACCTTCAACAGTCCTGAGCTTGTGTATCCATAAAACAATGAAATTCCGGTAAACAAATGTAGCAGCCGATTAGTGTTATCCCTGAGACTGGCCTCCCTCAGAGGGTGGGTCCAGTGTTGGTCACCACTCACTGCAAGGAGGTAACGTACGGATGTCGACGTAAGGCTGCAAGGAATCTGAGATACATCATAAATATGTTGTCGAACTGTGATCAGGAACGCAAACCTTTCGACCCAGTTTTATATGAAGCAGTGACTGCTAATAATAAAACACACCATTATTAGGCCGCAAGGTGTCATCACCCCGGAGGACACAGTGGAGCACACAGAGGTGTGTGTTGTCCTCGTGGAGGCAATTGGCGTCAGTCACCTCTCGCGCCGGGCCTTGTGACTTTGGGCTATGGTCCAGAGCGAGGAGGAATAGCAGGCGGTCGCCTCCTTCTGCAAAGCCTTAATGCTAGTGAAGGAGGAGGCCGCACGCGTGAGGGAACGAACGTCCTCACGCCGAGCCGAGATTCTGACCCCGACGACCAGCCACGGTAGACGCGGGCTCGCGGACATCCAGCAATGGGTCGTCCACAGCCGTCCGGCCGTCCGGTAATTGACCGGACCGAGCCCAGTCGTCAACAGCGCGTAGTGATCCACGCGCTCCTCAAAGAGATGTCGCAAAGGGCAACTGAAGGACACAGGTGTGGTTTTAGTCAGTAAAAGTTTGACACGCCTTCCCGCTCCAACCAGAGTGGGAGAAGTCATTGGATGACTTCCGCCCTTAAAAAAAGAAAAATAAAGGTGCCATCATTATCATTATCATTTCAGCCGAAAGACGTCCACTGTTGGACATAGGCCTCCCCAAGTGTCACCATAATTACCGGTCCTGTGCGTCTCGCATCCATCGGATTCCCTCACCAGGTCATCGGTCCACCTGGGGGCCTTCCAACGCAAGGTGCCATGCTACGCCTTCCGATAATTTGGCCGTGTTATTTTAAAGTCAATAATTAAATACATATAAGTATTTACTTTTATCGCCTTTGGTTGGTATCCCTTGAATAATCACGGTCAATTAGCTTGTTACAACCACGGGGGAAAAAAGCAGTAGGATTAAAAATGTCTCCGTCTAACTCCAGTTTAACCATAACGGTTTTCGTCCAATTTTAAACAATAAAACTGTCAGCAAACTTGGGCGATGGTCATTCTTCTGCCACTCAGAAAATTACGTAAAATACACAATGCCATCTATCAAATATGACGTTCAACTATCATTGTCATCATTATTTCTACTTTCAGTCTTTAGATGGCGTTGCGAGTATCTGAATTGCGTGTGGTGCCATATTTACAACATTTTAGTACGTGATTTTACTCGCCGATTTGATTTTATTATGTGTTTTGATTAGTTTTTACAAAATATTTAGAAGATATCGAATAGAAATGTCAATTTTATTTTGAAAAAATGGTAAAAGTTATTTTATTACAAAAAAGAAGATAAAATAATGACAAAATTTTTAACTGTAGCTGGGGATCGAAGTCGTGGCAAATGTCGTTCAATGTCGACATTTTGGATTATTGCTCACCCCCCATAGCAAATAGCGTGATAATGCCTAACAATTGACCCGGCCTATAAGGATTATGTATGCAAAATTTGAACAGGATTGGTTCAGTAGTTTTTTCGCCAACTAATACCAACGCTCCACTATTTTACTGTTTTATTATATGTATAGATAATACAAAAAGACTATTTTGTTTGACCGAGATTTGAACTCGAGGCACGATGATAACATAGGTAGAACGCTGTACCAATGCGCCACACAGGTCGTTAACGACATTTCTAAAATAGGTGTTCGGTCTCTGTCGGCCTCCAAGCCACACCTCCGTGCCCGTCGGAGTGGGGAGCGTGAGGTTTTATTTTCGTTACGTAATTTCTGGATTCGGTCCCCGCGCTCAAGGCCCGCGATAGAAGCTATGCAATAGCTTAAAAACATACAAAGCCGGAAAAAATCTCAAAAAACTTAACCACATACATGATCTCTTTCATAAAAAGGTTAAAACTAGAAAACAGACACGTGAATGCGTTTGGAATCTCTATAGTCCGTGGGTTATAAAGCCCGACAGCTTTATAACCCAGAATGTCATGTCCTTTCCTAACACCGGTGATACTGAGCTAATCAAGGGAGCACTTTGAATTGCAGGCATTAAATTAATTTTATCTTTCTAACTTTGTTTTAGTCAGGTTTGGGAATGTTATAAAAGTGAAATTTAATGGAAAATGAGGTTTGTTAGTGACTATTGGGGCTTTATGCTGCACTTCTCAACATTATAAGTGAACAATCATTCACTATATTCTGCACTATTTATGCATCTCTCGCGACCATAACAAGGATGATGATACGACATTAAAACTACGTCACGCATTTTATGACTGTATAATCAATCAGTACTAATTTAAATTACAATTATCACTAGCCTAGTCAAAAGGCGGAAAACCGCGATTTAATAAATGGCACTCGCCTAACAACGCCATCTATTGGTCAAAATCTAAACAACATTTCCAACAATGTTATTTTTATGCATAGTTCCAGAATTAAGCACCCATCTATCGCAGCTCTGGTCAGCGTCAGGACTGCGGAATAGATCGAAGAGTTACCGTGGCCCTGGAACGCAAAGGGCGACTGAAGGACCACGAGTAGGTTTTAATCGGATAAAAATCGGTCCTTCCCTCTCGCTCCACAAAGAGCTGGAGGAGTTATTTGACGACTTCCCACATCACAAAAAAAAAAATTGCCCGGAATTGCCCTGTGACACTCGACACCCGGACACGATATAGCCGGACACGAAAGGTCGCCAACGCCAATCACTTTCACGAGTACGGCGATGCTCCGCGCAAGCGGGGCACACCTCCACCGTATGCTCCACCATGTCCTTCGAGCGATCCGCGCAATTGTGACACCCAGGTGTTTCTTCCCGTCTAATCTGAAATAGGTATCTCTCGAAACACTCATGTCTGGCGAGGACCTTCGTCAGGTGGAAAGTAGAGACCCGGTGATGCCTCTTTAATCGCTCCTAATGCATTCAAATACCTTTAATTACGTAATATTATCCTTGTACCTAGATATTTTTTTCCAATAATCCAAAACGCCCCTATTTTTTAATTAGTATAAATACTTAAAGGGCTTATTATAAAAGGTCTTGTTATTATTCAAGTAAAGTCTCAATTAACAATATTCATAAACAGCAAAGTTATTAGCGTTTGTTTATATCTCAAAATGACTCTCAATTTATGGAAATATTGTACAGGCTATTTGATTATGAATGAATGAATGGCGAAAACAATGGAAAAACACTGCGTGTAGTATTTTTTCTAGCAGCAATTGTTATGGATGATTGATTTAATTATGAATTTACCAATTATGACAATTTTTTTGTGGATAATTTTGATATTTCGTTTTTTTTACTTATGGTTACTCAAATGTGATCAGTAATGGGTACGGATAGAGCACCAGTTTTTTTTTACTAATCAAAAAGTAGTTGTGTATAGTATTCATCATAAAAACAATGAAAACAGGTCAGATTATATCTGACCTTATACTCCACATTCACATTCGTACTATTCAGAAACTATGCCAACTCATTTGTTATCACGTGTCCGGGCCGACATGCGCAACTTTTAATTGAGATCTTAATTACAAAAGTAATTTATAAACTGAGAATTAAGTAATAAATTACCTTAAATCTAATTTCAGCGGAAACTTATTCTCTACAAGTTTGTAATTAAAGTACGGTGGTAGTAATTGGTTGGGGAATACACGGCCGCAACGCAGACGCAAAAACGCACTCGAACCGAACACCTACTAGTTCCATGCACGGCGGTGCCAGGAATTGTTCCGCGCACTAAATTAAGTTAGGAAGTCCGCAACGTCCAGCCGATGTTTTAGATTTAATTACAATTTGTAATTACGCAACTTGTTTTGCTCTGGCCGTGGATTGAATAAGGATTAACTAAGCGTTAATAGTTGCTTTTAGATTAGGGGCCATTTCGGCTGTTTGAAATGTGTTTAATTTACTGTTTACCCTTTGTAGTTGCCAGTTACAAAATGTTGTCGGAAACTCTTCAGAAATTTGGAGCCAATTATTAAAAATACTCAAACAAAAAAAAAAACAGAAAACATGCGATGCAAAAATCCGTCCAATTAAACCCATATTTCTGAATCAAAAATAAAAAAATCCCACTCAAACATCGAGATTTCTTCTTGTCTTCCTCCATTAACAAAACCTTTCAAGCGAGGGCCGAAAAACCAATAAAAACAGCGCATAGGTAAACAAATTTTAGTAAGGAGAACGAGTTCTAAACCCATTTATGTATCTTCGAGGCTTTAACGAAAAAAGTTTCATTATATTTCCCGTTCTAAGTAAAAAAATAAACAAATGGAGTAGAGAAGGCAATCAAAAGTTAGGTAAACAACTTTTCGACGGTTAGAGAGTGGAGAGGGTGGCGTCTTGACGAAATTATTACATTATGTTATTATTATATCTACCCTGTATTGTCCCATTGCTGAGAAAATGTCGCCCTCTATTCCTTCCATTGTTCCCGTCTCTGGACCACTTCCCTGTACCGCCGTCTCACCTAAAGTCGCGAGACCGGTAACGAAGCACTAATTTCGAGTTTTACGGGTCTACCACTCGATGCGATTTACGACCTCTTCAAAAGGCAGTGCAGAGGTCGAGACCTATTCGCTGTGGAAGCAGAAACAAGCAACTCATCCAAATATCCTCACCCCATCAGAACATCTCCCCCTGAATACGAATTGCGGTGACCAACTGCGGACCTAGGTTGGCCGCTGCAAAAACAATCTGGCCAAAAGGGTTTTCCTCGACCCATCTTTAACACAATGCAAGTGTGGAGCCGCTGAACAGGATATGCATCACCTACTAAGCTGCCCATCCTCCACAACCACCTGCACTTTTCAGGATTTATACGAGGCCAATAACAGAGCTGTACAGGTAGCCAATTACTAATCAGAAAAAAAAATTGAGTTCGACAGAAAAGAAGAAGAAAAAGCCACTCGATCGGCATGCAGCAGACATATTCATCATCATCATTATTTCAGCCGAAAGACGTCCACTGTTGGACATAGGCCTCCCCAAGTGTCGCCACAATGAACGGTCCTGTGCGTCTCGAATCCATCGGATTCCCGCAACCGTTACCAAGTCATCGGTCCACCTTGTAGGAGGCCTTCGAACGCTACATCTTCCGGTAAGCACATATTCAGCTCAGTCTAATTTGAACTGAGCAGCGCACTTGATTTGAACACGACCGCTATTCTTTGCTGAAATATCTTATGACATTATGTTAAATCTTATAGGGCTCGAGGTGAGGGTCTCAATGCGTTACGACATTCAGAAGGACGTAATGCGAGGAGAGAAATGATTTTTTATTTAGAATATTATTCTCTTATCTTTAAGCAAACGTTTCGGGTTTCATAACGGGAATAATAAGCTTATTGCTGGTGAGGTCCTTGTTGTAATGTCGTTTCTTAAAACTGTCGCCACAAACTGAACATGATTGTTAAAAAAAAACGATGATTTTGTTTTTTCTACTGTTTACTTATGCAAGTTTGACGGGGTCCGTTAGAGCCGATTCTGCCAGAGCTGCAAGATTGTTCGAAAGAGTTAGCGCGGCCCTGGACTGGCAACTGAAGACAGGTGGATTTTAGTCAGTAAAAGTGTGATCTCGCTGCTCCCAAAACGAAAAAGGTACTGACTATTGTATAAATGTAGCTTCCGTAGATATTTCTGACACTACATTGCGCTGAATGATGAAATTTTGTGAATATATTTGAATGGCGCCCTGGATGGTTGGAAATATAATTGAACCTGCAATTGAATTCTCGATTGTTTTTTCCTGACTCGTAATCATCTTTTGGACAGGAAAACGTTTGCCAGAATTGCTAGTCTATATATATAAAAGAAAGTCGTGTTAGTTACACTATTTATAACTCAAGAACGGCTGAACCGATTTGGCTGAAAGTTGGTGGGGAGGTAGCTTAGAACAAGGAGACGGACATAAGATACTTTTTTTTTTTGAGTAGGGTAGAGTAGGGTAGAGTAGGGTAGAGTAGGGTAGAGTAGGGTAGAGTAGGGTAGAGTAGGGTAGAGTAGGGTAGAGTAGGGTAGAGTAGGGTAGAGTAGGGTAGAGTAGGGTAGAGTAGGGTAGAGTTGGGTAGAGTAGGATACAGTAGTCAGTTGACGGGAGCGAAGCCGCGGGCAAAAGCTAGTATAATATAAGTGTGATACCAGCTGCTATCAGCGGCTTTGCTTTGTGAAAGTAGAAAACTATCACAAGAACACACATTTTCGGAATTAAAAGAATCCTTTGTGCTATGATGGTCTACCCATGTGCCAAATTTCATCTAAATCCGTTCGGCCGTTTGAGCGTGAACAAGTAACAAATATACAAACTCAACTAACGGTTTTTTTTTTTTAATTTTGATGTGATCACAAATCCTGCAAACCATGTTTGCAAGAAAATTAAATGAAAAACCGCGCACCATAGCAAAGTTGTTTCAAACTACTCGTCTCTCAAAAGCGAGTACCTCCTACCTCCAGCAACCCCTAAATTAAAATAAAGGTATTTTCAATTTCGTTATTTTCCTTTGATGAAAACATAAATAAATTGTTTTTGATTGAAAGTAGCGGAAAGCTTAGTATTCAACAAAATAATTTAATTTGTACCTCGTTCGTTTGAAATGCTGCCTTTTACATCAAACGTGGTGCTCTGTTTAGATCTGAATGCATGACTAATTAATGTTGTTTTTATTTATAACGTGTATTTGTAATTTGTTTCTGATTCATTCGCTTTTGATTGCAGCTGTGATTTATCCTTGTGGATTAGTGGATCAGATATGAAAGATTTGCTAACACATCGTGTAAATATTAACAAAATTTATATTTTCTTCATAAATACATTGTTAAAACCATGGTTCTGAAGGTACTCGTATAACATCACGGCAGACTTTCTGATTGTATATATTTGATTAAAGATAAATATTCCCAAAGATAACATTATAATTATTATGAATTCGTGGGAATCCAATGCATGCGAGACTCACAGGAGCGATCATTACGGTGACACTTGAGGGAGGCCTATGTCCAACAGTGGACGTCTTTCGGCTGCAGTGATGATGATGGTGATGTATTTAGTTAAAAAAAAAACTTTAATATTACAAACAGATACTTAAATATTTATATTTATGTATGTATGTATCGAACATTATATTATACATTTATTTAAAAAAAAAAACTGAGCCTATATAAATACTTTCTGAATGACATAACAAGTTTATACATATCTACACTTCTACACTAATATTATAAAGAGGTAAAGTTTGTTCTTTTGTTTGTAGGAGGTAATCTCTGAAAGTACTGGCCCGATTGCAATTTTTTTTTCTCCGATAGAAAACTGTTTTATTCCTGAGTGACATAGGCTATATTTTATGTACGAGGGCGAAGCCGCGGGCAAAAGCTAGTTAATACGATCATTGAAATACGACCAAACAAATCCTCTGTCACTGAAGCAAATTATTATGGAGAGTGATTCCATATTTACTGCTCTCGCTACCAGCACGTGTTTATTATCGTGTCATCAATCGCCTCTCCTACCGATTATACCATTCCTATAAGACTTCGTTTCTTAATAGTTCTGCATAGGAAACGATGATATATAGCTTATGAAATTTCCACATTGACCCTTCTTTCAAATAAATCATAGATGGATAGGATTACCTCGACTGTATTTTATGTCATATCCACAGAAGGGCCCGATGTGAAATATGGTGTACTTAGTCTAAGTAAGGCTCGAATGATAAATAATTCATCATTTCCATCTGCAAAATGACAAAGAAAATTTTAGTCGAAGATATTCTGGTAGAGTTATAGCGGTAATAGTGTTTATGATAACACTAACCGTTCAAGACATTATCGTAAAACAGCGGATTTTGGGACCTCGTTTTGTACCTGAAATACGGTTATGCATCACTATTAGGCTGTACATGCTGTAACGGTATGTACTGGCCGCCTATATTATGTAAGAACCTACAAGGTTTTATGCGACCTCTATAAACCCTGGGACCAACATTTAAGAGTCAAAACCCTGAAACATTGCAGGAAAACTTTCCAAAGAAACTCACACAAGTCCTAAGTATACAAAGCGAAATTTTAATTCCAAAAACTTAGTACTAAAACCAAAAAAGTACTCACTACAATATGTTCATAAAATACGCCGTCGAAATAAATTACATAATATAAATTAACAAAGGAAGAGTTTTCTTTGTCGGCGATACTTTAAGCTTGTGGTTTGCCAAGTTTAAATCCGAACTTCAACAAAATGTGGAGGTATATTTGAGTTTAATAACTCAAGTTTACGCGGCTACGTTAATTCTCGCGGTGCCGTAAAAAGCGTCACAGTTTATGTGCTGTACTACGTTATGTAACTTAATAATACACTGCACAAGTAAGAGACAGAAAAACTTATAGAGAATCAAGCCTGTGTCGATTTCCCATGGGAACAATGACAGAAACCTTAGGCGATATATTCCCAAAAAACAATGATACAACTAACATACACTTATACACAGAAGTCCAAAACTGAGCATAGTCCTCTCCATTAACATTTGATTAAGCCTTCTGATGAGGCCTATTAAACGCACATTAAAAAAATCAGCATATTGTAGTGGATATGATTTTTAGGGTTCCGTAGCCAAATGGCAAAAAACGTCTGTCTGTCTGTCCGTCCATATGTCACAGCCACTTTTTTCCGAAACTAAAAACTATACTGTTGAAACTTGGTAAGTAGATGTATTCTGTGAACCGCATTAAGATTTTTACACAAAAATAGAAAAAAATAAAACAATAAATTTTGGGGGTTCCCCAAACTTAGAACTGAAAATCAAAAAAAATTTTTCATCAAACCCATACGTGTGAGGTATCTATGGATAGGACTTCAAAAATGATATGGGGTTTCTAATATCATGTTTTTCTAAACTTAATAGTTTGCGCGAGAGATACTAATAAAGTGGTAAAATGTGCCCCCCCCCCCCCCCCCGTAACTTTTAAATGAGAATGATAAAACTAAAAAAAAATATATGATGTACATTACCATGCAAACTTCCACCGAAAATTGTTTTGAACGAGATCTAATAAGTAGTTTTTTTTTTTTAATACGTCATAAATCGTAAACCACAATTTACCTTTCAAGTTTATACGGAACCCTCAGTGCGCGAGTCCGACTCGCACTTGCCCAGTTTTTATTTCTTAAATAAATGTTGGATTCACACCACCAGACTGCATTTACATTCTATTCGGTAGAAGAAAATCCCCGCAAAAGACGACAGGTGCTTGTTACAGAAACCCTTTGAATGAACCGACATGACCGAAATCACAAACACAGTCTTCATGTATTCAGAACATGCAGAGGTACAATTTCTTACAAACCAATCTAGGCTTTGAACAGCCGATACTCGACAGCCTTCAATTTGAAAACCTCATGTTATGTGGTGTTCCTATGTGGTATTAAAACGCCTGGTCGTAACAGCCATGAGCCATCAATACCAATATACACAATAATTTACCTAAATATGAGCCTTTGAGAAGCGGTCAAAGGACCTGAATAAAAATTAAAAAACTGGGCAAGTGCGAGTCGGACTCACGCACTGAGAGTTCCATACAAACTTACCTATGAAAACAGTTCAATTCCCGAATTGAGTTACAAACGAAGATTTTTCCAAATTGCAATTTTTTTTTTGACGTAACTACAAATTAAAAGTTTGCAGATATTTTCCTATATTTGTGCTATGAGTCCTTGCTTCATGCCAAATTTCTGAATTCTAGATCAACGGGAAGTACCCTGTGAATTTTTATTCCCTTGAGAGTGTCTAAATATACTTTTTATGCGACATAAACGACCGAATCTTTTTTTTCGTTAACTTAGGAGTTTGATTTTTTTCACAGTTTCAAGGGACTGTAGACCTGAGTTTATGGTTTTGATTTCAACTCAATACCTCCACGCGTTCTCGAGATAAAAACTCTTGCCAGATAGACAGACAGACAGACAGACGGACAACAAAGTGATCCTATAAGGTTTCCGTTTTTTCCTTTTGAGGTACGGAACCCTAAAAACGGTAAAACTGTTCGTTTTTAGGAAGTGTTTATAAAAAAAGCATTTCATCGACGAACAGCTATTCCTATTATTACTGAGTTCTACAAGCTACTGTTTAATTTCGGAAAAGTTCACGTTTCTTGCAGTCAGACCCATGTGCAATGCCCCTAAAATCTGATTTTTTTCTACCTTTTTCTACTTTGAGAAAATACAAGTTGAATGATTTTCTCAAGGCAATCTTGAACTCGTAACAGTCTATACTCTTTCTTATTTTTTTATTGTACACAAAACTTATTGTTAACTCAGTGATTTGACAATTTGTGATATTTTAACTCAACAATGAGTTTTCTCCCAGCCTTCAGCAGCAAACCTTTGAGTAACAAAGAGACTCACCTTCGAGGGTAGGATTCAGTGATCAATATGAACCTAAAGACATCCAGAGAAGGGCTGTCGCGAAGGGAATATGGGAGAGTTTCTTTTCTATTATTTGGCTCAATTATTCAGAGGCATCTTAAGAGGGCCCAGCTCGATCTGTCTATTGTCAACGTGAGCATGGTTTAAAAGCTTATTGTTTTATCCAGCGCAATCCAACGCTATGTCTGATAAAGAAACAACGCGAAAAAAGACAGATAATGCCTGAACGCTCTGTTCGCATTTGATAACTTCCATCACACACTCGAAAATTCAAAAAAAAAATTGTTTCAGGAAATACGTGCGATAAAAATGTTCACCATTCAAAATTTCGATTAAACGTACATGTTTTCTATAAATACATTTTCTTCACTTTTTAATTTATGAGTACATTATGAAAAGCCAAAGTTTATACTAAACAGGATAGTTTCAGAGGTCTATAATGGATTTATTTTTACACTTTATGTTTTGATTTCAATAGAAATACATCAAGCGTGCTCCATCGTCGACCACATCATCGCTTACCATCAGGTGAGATGGTTGGTCAAACGCGAGCCTATCATTAATAAAAAAAAATAAAAAAAATCTCTTGTGGTTAGTATTTAACATAATAACCACGAGATGTGTATCTGTGTGGGCTTGCGGGTGGCAAACAACCAATGCTCACCATCCGGCCATCCGGTTCACGTCCGTACGAGTCGTCGACGGCGCGTAATTTTCCACGCGCCTCAAAGAGATGTCAGTAAAACCGTAGTAGCCCAACAGGGCCGAAGCCTACTGGGGCCAAGGGTACGCTTCCGAAAGGAAAACCCGGGGCCTGGAACGCAAGGCAAAAAAGTAACTTAGGAGTGGGTTTTAGTCAGTAAAACTCTAACATGCTCTCCCCGTTCCACCCTAGAGTGTCATTGGATGAATTCCCAACTAAAAAAAATATATCTGTGTTTCCGAAATATCTAGAGAAAGATGTGTCATGACGTCATAATCACGTAAGAGTAGTTATTTGGGAATAATATCACGGGTTGGGCACTCTTAAGGCGAAAATAGTTGCTTATCAGTAAAGCAATTTACGTAGCATCTAAAGTCAAATACTGGCAAAGTTCTTGTCCAACAAATAACAGCTGTTTCAATATTGCGCTCTCACACAAAGTGAACTTTCTGTTCCCTGTTTGTGTACGCGATATAAAGCTAATAAAACCAGTTTAGTACTCATTGCCGTGCACCGAATCTTGGGAGGAGTTCAACAACTTATGCCAGCAACATACCTTGTCGGAACTAATAAGAACATAAATGCCTTGCGTCCAACTTACCATAACTACGCTTGAGATGCGGACATTTGAAGCAACGTTCACTTACAAACTATATCGATTTTCTGTCTAAAACTGTTATGGTAAATCATTAGTTAGGTTAATACTTGTTTTAGTTAAACCCTTCTTAATACACATAACTTATGCTATATCTAGTTGGTAAGTTTTTCAGCAGAAAACATAATGTCAGGAGATTTGGTTTTGTTTTTTAAATTCAGAGTTTGATTTTTAAAATGCGACGGCGAAGCAGACAATATTAAATGATATTTATTTTGCAAATAAGTTTCAGAAAACACTTTTACACGTCAATGTTTTCATCAATTTATACTAGATGCGGATACGATATTTCCTAGCTATAAACACTGAAACAAATTTAGAGGTTTTCAAATTTCTTTTGAAGTTCATGCAGCAAACATGTAATGACGAACGACTTGACGAACAGTACCAAAGAAAGGACATTTTTTCATAATGTACAAAATTTTAGTATTTAGAAGGGTTTTTATGGGGTAAATTTTAACTGGTCCTCTGTCTTAATTTAACTGTTCCTAAATTTATTCCAGTTTTCTACTACAAAATAAGCTTTTGTTTCACCAAAATTATTAATTGTGTTCTAAAATATGCTCTTCTGGATTGTGTGAAAAAAAAAATAACCATTAAGGGGATTGCGCTATCCCCTTCTAACCTGACCTGAACGACTCGGAGTGCTCCGTGTCCCTTAATAATTGTAAAACGTCCATCAATTTTTGGTGTACAATTTATTATTTTTAGTGAAGAATAACATTTTTTATTTACAGTTAAAAATATCCCTTTAAAATGTAATACAAATACGGACGCAAAAAAATCTTGTTGAGCGGTCGTGTGTCTCATATACTAAAACTTCTCGGGTGTTCAAAGCTTTTCCATGCCAAATATTCGGCTCGCTTTTCAATATTGGCAGTGTGGAACGTAGTTTGGCTAAAAATCGTGAAAATAGAACGGAAATGGGGAGTGGTGTCACCAGCGCAATATAAGCTGCATCGCAGCGCTGTAAACAGTTCAGTACCAGAACTTAGAGTGCATCTTGTGGCGTTTTTTCACCGCTTTAAGCGCTGCGGGTTTTTGTGTTGTCATTTTTCAATGCCTTCAACGCTTGCGTCTCGGTTAAGGGTTGTTTAGATCCGACCACAAAGATTTACTAGGCTATTTTATTTTTGACAGTGTACAGGACGAATTGATGACCGCATACCTACTAAGAAGACGAAGCGTTGGAAGGTCTTTTACAAGGTGGAACGATGACCTAGTTTGATCTTTTGGATTTTTGGGAGGCACAAGAGCCGATGTCACATGTGTCGACGACTACATTGTGTAGCAATGCTCGGAGGAAGTCTAGGTTTAGCAATGGACGTCTATCGGTTGAAATAATTTCTTCTTTATTTTTGACACCATGATTTTCTTAAAAATATTTAGCCATGCCAAACTTAATGACACTCACACTCTTATTATAGAGGCGAATTTTTTTTTAGTATGTTTGTGTGTATTTGTTACTTATTCACGCTCAAACGGCTGAACCGATTTCGATGAAACTTGGTACACGGGTAGACCATGCCCTGGAATAGCACATAAGATACTAGACTAAGCCTTTTTGTCTCGGGAGTATGTTCCCTCGGGATAATTTTCTACTATCATGTTGGCGAAGTTGCTGATAACTGCTAGTACATACATAAAAAAAAAAAACTAAATTGAGCACTCACCGAACGATTGACAAAATGAAGTCATTCAGATTCAACCGCACATCTAATGAGACCCTCCATACATATGACGTCATTACTAACCGCCGCACAACCGCTCTGTAACCGCACAGCTAACGCACGTCACCGCTCAAATAAATGCGCATAGTCCCTTACCCCGGCGTGCAGATTGGCCAATTCATTTTCTAGTAAATAGTGCAGTAATTCAGTGCCTTGTTGATGCTAAAAAAGTTGAAATGAAAAGACTCGGTGAAAGGTTTCGGCTTTTTGCATTTCGTTTTACGTAGATAGTTCAGAGGTGAAGGAAATAAAGATTTTTGTATGTTGGTGTACTTGTATTAGTTTGGAAAAATATATTCTGAACATTGTACTGAGCAATTTCATTTAAGTGAAAACTATAACGTGTACAAAAAAAACCAAGTCTTGTGCGACTTGACTTGTTGGAATGGTTTTTGTGATTACTTTTTGATTTCGTAATTCTTCTAAAACAAAAAGTTATGAGATCTAATGTCAGACTGAATTGTTTTATTTATTCAGTTTATTTAGGTGCACACGGCAATAGAAACTACATTGTGGAGTTTTTTACCGGTGTATCGCTAACTGAACTGAACATAGTTTTAAACAGACCTCTATTTACTGCTTTACCTTATATCTTTTATTGACATGGCATGGGTTGTGCGAAAGTGAACTTCAGAGCTCTGGAACCCTCGTTCCAGAGCTCTGAAGTTCACTTTCGCAAAGAAGGAACAGGAGTGGGTTTTAGTCAGTAAAAGTCTGACACAACCCCCGCACCGCCCACGAGCGTGAAAAGTCATTGAATGATTTTTATTATTATTATTACTCTCGAAAGTGCACGTACACACGTATGACGTACGCACGACGTGTCCACGTACACTTGACCTCGTGTGAATATTGACCAACCGATGTCTATAAGTACACTAGTTAGACTTAGCCCCTTTTTTGGTGGGAAATTATCAAATGAATCCTTTCGCTCTAGTTGGTGCGAGAGGGAGTTTCATCTTTTTACTGACTAAAACCCACCTGTGTTCCTTCTGCTGCACTTTGCGTTTCAGGGCCGCGGTAACTCTTTCGAACTACCCCACAACCCTGGCATCGGCCCTAGTCGGCCACGTTCCTAACGGCTTTTGTATAGTGATAGCATATAGACTATACATATTGGAAACTGTTCACGATGTACATAAACTCTATCAATAGTTTCTTTAGGTTAGACTAGACCAAGCTCGTAAACGTATTCGTTATTAAATTTTCCACTATTTATTTCATTACACCGGCTGAAGCAAGCTTTCCACATGCTGCACCGACTTACATGTATGCTTGATTTATATACCTAGTTTTTTTTTTTTAAGTGGTAAATCGTCTTCTCTCGCTCTAAGGTGGAGTGCGAGGGCGTGTCAGACATTTACTGACTACTTATGTCCTTCAGTTGTCCTTTGCGTTCTAGGACCATGGGTTTCCTTTTCAGAAAATCCCCGTGGCCCAAGCGGGCATCAGTACTACTGGACCCCTACGGTTTGCTATCAT
Source organism: Mythimna impura (assembly GCA_905147345.3). Taxonomy (NCBI): domain Eukaryota; kingdom Metazoa; phylum Arthropoda; class Insecta; order Lepidoptera; family Noctuidae; genus Mythimna; species Mythimna impura. The sequence goes on along the minus strand of LR990356.1, from coordinate 11,564,138 downwards.
CTCTTTGAGGGGGACGCGCCATCGATTCGTGCTAGGTCATCGCAAAGAGATGCCAGCGTAGGGGTCCAGCTGGATCGATGCTTGCTAGGGCCTGGTGTGGTTTTAGTCAGTAAAAGTCTGACACGCCTTCCCGCCACCCTAAAATGGGAGAAGTCATTGGACGATTCCTACCTTGGGAAAAACTAAAAATTCATAGCAAAAGGAGGACTATATATTGAGTTTGCGTATCATCATAATTTCAGTCGAAAGACTTCCACTGCTGGAACCTGGGGTCATATGCAACTCGAAACCATCAAATTCCGTACCCGAAGCTGATATATATAACGATTCTAAAGCGAAATTCAAGGCAAGAATTTTGGCCTCCCCACACGCCAGGGACATGTAATCGAGTCTATTCTTATACTTACTCTGTTTGTTTTGTTTTTGTCGGTTTTTTTTCTTCTCGTAACCTGTTTCCTTTATTGCCCTCTGTTTTCGTTTTGTGTCACAATTGTACAAAAAACTTAAGATAGCAACTAAGCGGAAAACTGGCATGTGTACTGTAAATGTTGTGTTTACCCGTAATTGGCATGTATATTAGAACTGTACCTATGATTTGTTTTTGTGTATGCGTATATATGTACTGTGGGTGAACGTAACTAAATAAATAAATAAATCCTTACCAGGTTTACACTACGCCCCGCTCAAGTAACTTTCTATCGCATCTACCATATCAGTTCCAGTTTATTTATGTATGTAAACTAATAATAAACCAATTATTAATATGTAGCTATGTGACAGTGTAACAGTTTTATTACAACAAATAATACCGAAAAAGCTCCAAAATTATTCGCCAAAACATATGTGCTTACAGCGACAAAAGGAAATCTATTTATTTCATACTTTGCTATAATTACGGAGGGCTTTTAACGCATTAATATGCTAACGTTATGAGGACAGTGGCCAACACTCGGGTAGCCATAAAGTCTTCACATTTTCGGACACAAAGGACCCACAACAAAAGCCTGGTCACTCAATAAAAGAAAATCCCTGGGATTTTTTTTCGGTCTCCCGCACTTTATTTGTGTTAAAAATATTTAGAAATAAAAGAGTTGTTTAATATCAAAGTGCAGTTTTTTATTTTTCTTTTTATCTTCAAATGATGGTACTTATTTAAATGTCCAGAATGCATAATGGGCTTAAGATAATGTTCCCACCGCTGGGATACAGGTTTTGACTCTGCGAGAGAGAGAGAGAGAAAGATCTACTACGCGGGTCAAGTGTGAATTGGTAGGTGTCACGTGCCTTCGATTTTTTTTTGTTTTAACACATGCTAGTTTATTCACAACGTTTCACTTTACCATTTAGATAACGAAATAAATGGCATGAAAAATAACTCATATTAACTTAAGGACTGGCTAAACAATTTCATTATGATTATATATATAAATTATTTTGTTTTTTGCTTTCGCAGAAGGTATTGTATTCTGTTAACTCTTACCCATAGTCTCTAACTTCTGTTATTCACGTCTTAAGATGTGGACATTGGAGTAGCATGTTAGTTTTAAGGTTTTTTGTATTTCCTCTAGCTGTTTTTTTGTTCTCAATAAAATAAATATAAAATTATACTTTCAAAGATTATGCAAATATAGGTGTTTGGATATGGAAGATATTTTTTTTTTTTAAGTCAGTGGAAGCCGGACCGCTGTCAAGCGGATAAGCGGCTTTCTAGGAATAAACGCGATAATAAGGTAAACAAGTTTTTTCATTAAATCATTTTCCGGCCCTAAGTATATTATTTTATTATAAATATGATAGAGCGAGCTGCTTTCCCAGTACTTCTATATTAATTCTACATAGTCAAATGAGGTACTCTAATGAACCACCGTTCGATTGCAAGACTAACCAAACAATGCTTCACCGCTTACAGTGCTCTTTATGCAACAGCACTCTGAAAGACCTTTTATCATCATCATTTCAGTCAAAATACGTCCACTGTTGGTCATAGGCTTTCTCCAAGTGTCGCCACAACGACCGGTCCTGTGCCTGTCTCACATCCATCGGATTCCTGCGACCCTCTTCAGGTCATTGGTCCGTCTTGTGGGGAGGCCTTCCAACGCTACGTCTTCCGAAACACGATCGCCACTTCAAAACTTTCGGCCTCATCGATCATCTGTTCTACAAGTAATATGCCCTGCCTACTTTTACGAATAAGAAAGAAGAAAAAAAAATCAGGGCAGGTGCTGGTCGGACTCGCGCACTGAGGGTTCCGTACAAACTTACCTATGTAAATAGTTCAATTCCAAATAAATCGCTTAAATGATTTTTTTTTGTGACGTAACAATAAATTTACGATTTTCAGATTTATTCCTATACCTGGTCTATAAGACCTTGCTTTATGCCAAATTTCAGGATTCTGGGTCAACGGGAAGTACCCTATGAATTTTTATTCCCTTGAAAGTATCGAAATATACGTTTTTTTGCGACATAAACGGCCGTATATTTTTTTTCGTTAACCTAGAAGTTTGATTTTTTTCACAGCTTTAAGAGGCCGCAGACTTGAGTATATGGTTTTAATTTCAACTTGATGCCTCCACGCGTTCCCGAGATAAAGGATCTTGACAGACAGACAGACAGACAGACAGACGGACGGACGGACAACAAAGTGATCCTATAAGGGTTCCGTTTATTCCTTTTGAGGTACGGAATCCTAAAAACAATGTCTTTATTTGATACAAGCACAATGTAGCAACGAACAAAACAGAAATTTAAAACAATAACATTGTGTGCCTCACGACTGCGCCAAATAGGTTCAGTTCAGCAAAATGCCAGACCACTACAAAGTACATAAATGTTTCTAGGGGAACAAATGCTAAAGCTGTTGATATGACTTTTTTTTGAGGTATGAAATCATCCAATAACTGTTTTTGCTCTAGGGTGGAACAAGAGGGTGTGTCAGACTTTTACTGACTAAGTGATCTTTCAAACGTTTTCGCAGCCCTAGCAGGCATCGCCTCTGCTGGGCTCCTCCAGCGTTGCTGATATCTCTTTGAGGAGCGCGTGGAAAACTACGCGCCGTCGACTCGCACCTAGTCCTGCTGTCCGCTCTCCGCTGTCCGCAAACCCGCGCCTGCAGTAGCTGGAATTCACCTTGCGACTCATGACGCCTGGGGCGTCTCCTTCGGCTGTTGACGTAGCTGAGTTCAATCTTCGATACCTACGACGTAAAAAAAATGCGCAGCAATACACCTAATGATATATTTCGCTTACTTCTCAGAAAGTTTTTAGAATTAAAATATTTAAATAAACTTCTATTTTCAGATTTGATCAAAGCAATACAGTACGTATTTGTTGTCACATTTATTTTGGCCTAGATAATTTACAATCTTGTAAAAATAAAAGAGAAAATTTTGAACACATCTAAAAAAAAATATTAATTTGTATCAATGGTATGGAATACTTAGCTATAACAAACAGATAAAGAACAGTAAATTAGACTAATAGCAAGAAAGTCCTCCCTTACAAAATACTAATACTTAATTCTCTCTTAGTCAAAGTCAAAGCTTTTATTTCAAATAAATCATTTACAGGCACTTTGAATTGTCAAGAAGTCAATCAATCAGAAAAATGATGCTAATTCTAAAGCGTAGATCTCTATGGAGAAGAATGTGCAAGAAATTACATGGACACTTTTTTCAATCATGTTATATATTCTAATTTCTCAAATATTTCAATTTTTGTAATAAAATAAGACAAACTAAACAATGCTCCACAAATAAATGCTCAAACCAGCTTCAATAACGAAGCAAAAAGTTACCAAGTCTTTGAACTAAACTTAATCCACCGAAAACCCATTACGTAACCAATGAGGCCTAAATTCTAAAACTTAAAGGAGTCCGGACAAAAAAAAGGTTAATAAAACTCAACCCAAACTCTCGTTCATACCGCTATAAACAGTTTACTTCAATACCATCATAAAAATGAAGAACCGAGGTTCGGTAATAAAAAGCCTTTGTTAATATTTTTAATACCTAATACGTTCAGGGTCGACCACTGACTTATCGCATAAATTCTCTTATTAAATTCTGTGTGTTTTATTTTATCACCATATGCAGAGTGGGGTAGATAAATAAACTCTTTGGCTGAAGATATAAAAATAAATAATGTTGGTAGTAGAACTGCGGTCAACGACAACTGCCATAATGTACATGCATCGGAACAAAGAAACTTTATCTGAGACATTTTTACTACACAATTCACTAGTACTCACACCATATTACTTTAGTAGCAAAGCATGTATTATAGAAAGCAGTATATTACAATACCGCCTTCTTAAGAAATAGGTATTATAACTAAAACTAAAGAAAAAAAGGATAATGTTAATGAAATTATTAAGCGTCTACATATGAATTCGAGGCTGCTATTAATAGGAATGTCTGATTTTGTATATTTTTTATCACAAGACGCCAAAAACATAATAATATGCCAACAAAATTATTTTGTTCCGGAGTTTACCATTATTCTTTACGTAGTCCTATTTGGCGTAGCACGGTGACGTACGCTTTGCTACGCCGTAGCAAACGGCTACGCCGTTTCGTTTTCGAAATATAATGCTTAGTGTCGCCGCATTCGGACCACATGCCACAGCCATAAACACCGCCAGAAGAAGCAAGAAGCGGCTACAAGCCACTTGTGGCCAGTGGCTGCCACTTTTTTTAATCCATGCGTGCAGTATCATAATGGACTCTGTCGAAGGAGGTTTAAATGCGCGAATGGCATGCGGCAGCGTTTTGTATCGGCATTTAGTTGCCAGTTCGGACCACAAGAAGCGAGTAGCGGTGATTTGTAGCGTGTGGGGGCCACCGGCGTCAACCGTGTGCGGCGAGCCCATGTAAAATGTATGAAACTTACAGGAAATATGCCGTTGGTGCCGTTTTGTAGTTGTGGCCTGTGGCCCGTGTACGGCGACCCTTAGTGTCACCGCACATGGGCCACATGCCACAGCTACAACCGCCGCCATGAGAAGCTAAAAACGGTCACCAGCCCCTTATGGCCGGTGGCTGCTACTTTTTTAACCCATGCACGCAGTATCGGAGGAAGGTTCATGCATGAATGGCGTGCGGCGGCGTTTTGTATCGGCGTTTAGTGGCTGGTTCGGGCCACAAGAAGCGTGCAGCGGCGACTTGCGGTATATAATAACGTCACCGGCCCACGCTGAAAACCAGCGCTGTGGACTTGTCGCATTTTTGCGTTGTGGACACGGCATTATGCTGAGCGTACGGCCGTTTTGCTCGGACGTGGCGCATATATGTTTTTTCTGTTTAATTATGTTTTTGTCTTGCAAAATGTTTGCAATATGTTTAGTTATAAGTTTGCGCCTTTTCCGGCAAATAAAATGTTTTTCTTTCTTTCTTTCTTTCTATGTAGCGGCCACCGGCGTCAACCGTGTGCGGCGAGTCCATGTAAAATGTATGAAACTTACAGGAAATATGCCGTTGGTGCCGTTTTGTGGTTGTGGCCTGTGGCCCGTGTACGGCGACCCTTAGTGTCACCGCACATGGGCCACATGCCACAGCTACAACCGCCGCCATGAGAAGCTAAAAACGGTCACCAGCCCCTTATGGCCGGTGGCTGCTACTTTTTTAACCCATGCACGCAGTATCGGAGGAAGGTTCATGCATGAATGGCGTGCGGCGGCGTTTTGTATCGGCGTTTAGTGGCTGGTTCGGGCCACAAGAAGCGTGCAGCGGCGACTTGCGGCATATTATAACGTCACCGGCCCACGCTGAAAACCAGCGCTGTGGACTTGTCGCATTTTTGCGTTGTGGACACGGCATTATGCTGAGCGTACGGCCGTTTTGCTCGGACGTGGCGCATATATGTTTTTTCTGTTTAATTATGTTTTCGTCTTGCAAAATGTTTGCAATATGTTTAGTTATAAGTTTGCGCCTTTTCCGGCAAATAAAATGTTTTTCTTTCTTTCTTTCTTTCTATGCAGCGGCCACCGGCGTCAACCGTGTGCAGCGAGTTCATGTAAAATATATGAAACATGGTGGCGGTTTTTTATGGTTGTGGCCGGTGGCCCATATGCGAAAACCCTTATAGAAGCCGATACTACGCTGCTAACAATCTAAAACAATCAGGTATTAATATCCTTCTTGCTAAAATAACCACGCACATAAATCAATTTCATAAAATCCTATTAGAACAAAACCCAAAGGCTCTCAAAACTAACCCTACGCCTTTAATAGGATCCAGTGGAGCAATAAATTAGTGGAACGAACATTAATACCAGTTTGAATTAGTGTTTCCCTACGAACCACACGATGAAAGTTATTAGTTTGCACTTCTGTTTGCGGATTGCACTTCAAACTGTACGTTAGAGAGACTATCAATTAAACATATTTAATTGATTCATGTGGGTTTGTGCATAACGAGTGTTAATGATGGAATAAAAAATTGTAAAAGGGAGTGCGCGGGGTCTGAGCGGGTGAAAGGGCGAGTCCTGAGCCGCCATTCTAATTTGCGATGACGCAGTGCCAAATCCAATGCGACGGACTGCGCGCGCTTCCTTACCTAAAAATATTGTTCTCCAACCTACATTTTGGAAATATAAATCCTTTCGCTCAACGCTGCGTTTTACCATTGTTCCACACCCTTAACAGTGGTCTTCGAGCCAGATCGCGAATGTTCAATACTCCGCCGCCGAAGAGAAGCATGGTAAACACCCGCAGTACCACCAGTAGACTGAGGGAGAAGGAGGAGTTGGAGGCGAAGTTACAAACGGTAACCGGAGCGCAAGAAATGCCACCGCCTACACCAGTCAAAAAAAAGGATGATGAACCTAAAGGGAAAAGTTCTTGTGCTGCGAGTGTGGTGAAGTCGGAACGAACTGGAAGACAAAATCCGCCCTCACACACATCACGTCAGTCGGTCGTCAAGTCCAAGAAGCCATCATCATCACAACAATCGATACAAGCTCAGAAAAAGAGACTGGAGCTAGAAGCAGCCCAGGCGAAGGCGCGCATTGAAATGGAACTGATCGACAAAAAGTTGGCGGCGGACCTAGCAGAACTTGATGAAGAATACAGTCCACCATCAGAAACATCGGAGCAAAATAACGGCGCGGGTGACATTGAAAAGTGGTTGGAGCGTAGTCAACACGAGCTTCAGCAGCTAGACAGTGATGAACACAAGTTGCACACGAACCCGGCCGACACAGAAGGAATAGTTCAACAGCTTGCGAGCGCAATCAAAGAACTCGTGAAGTCCTCTGCCAGTCAGCAAAATACCAAACTAATAAGTCGTCTCAGCACACCAAAAGAACTTCCTTGTTTCAGCGGTGACCCAAAAGAGTGGCTCCAGTTCGAGCAAGCTTATATGGAATCCACAGAAATCTGTAATTTCACCGATAAAGAAAACCTTTGGCGATTACGTAAATGTTTACGCGGCGCCGCTCAAGAAGCCGTAGCTGGCCTGCTTATCAGTGGTGCTTCATCTGCTGACGTAATTTCCACGTTGAAACTGCAATTTGGAAATGTTGACGTCATTCTTTCCTGCATCGTGTCAGACATCAAAAGGATGAACAACCTGTCTACAGATTACCATCGAGAAATCGTACCCTTTTCTGTCAAAATAAAGAATTACGTCGCAGCTGTACGAGCCCTTGGCCGCCACGAATATCTACAAGGCATGGAAGTAGCTAACATCATCTTATTCAAGCTACCTACTACCCTGCTCGCGAAGTGGACAGATTATAGTTACCCGTTTATCACTGCCGAATCACCAAAACCTAGACTGGATGTTCTGTCAGATTTCCTCACCGAAGAAGCTGTGAAAATATCAACCTGTAGTGCTACTTTATTACAAACTAAAACTGACTATTCCAAACGTAAACATAGTGATAAAGTGAACAATATTCAAACTATTCTAGTGCAAGATGGACAAAGTGAAGACAAGTGTCGTTATTGTCGTACTGCTAGTCACAAATTAACTGAGTGTAAAAAGTTCAAAAAATCGCTACGAAAGGACAGATGGCTGCACGTAAAGCGTAACGGTATTTGTTATAAGTGTCTACTCGCGCATCATCGTAGGGATACGTGCACCGCTCCCAGCTGTGACGTTAACAATTGTGGACAATCTCATCACCGCTTGTTACATTATGTGCCCCGTCAAGACAACAGTGAACCCGTGCCAGCGGTACAATCCGAAGATCCACCCAATACTGAAGTCTCAACCGAAACAATAACAAACATCAATGTCAGCTGTTCCGTAATGTTAAAAATTGTACCTATAAACATTCACGGACCTAACGGAACTTTGAGCACGACCGCGCTGCTTGACGACGGCTCGACTGTGTCGTTAGTTAGCGCTTCGCTGGCGGAGAAAGTGGGGCTGCGCGGCCGCCGGGAATGTCTTCGTGTGTGTGGCGCATGGAACGACACCGAACTAGTGTGCAGTGCACAGCGCGCTAAGATGACCTTGTGCGGTGTTGATAACAAGATGTTTACAATTGATGCGCGAATCGTGAAGGAATTAAATCTACCACAAAGTTTGTCAACAGTAAATGCCAAAAACTACAAGCACCTATATGACGTCAGCCATAATTTATGCACAAAAACACAGCTACAACCACAAGTTTTAATCGGACAAGATAATTGTCACCTTCTCTTACCTTTGGAAATGAGAGTGGGAAAACCCCATGAACCCTGTGCCACCCGGACTCCTCTGGGTTGGTGCCTGCATGGAAGGGTGCCTAATGTTTACCTACCTGATTCTTCTATACGTCACTCCTCATTGTTTGTCACTAGTGACGTCATAGAAACAGAATGTGTACTGCGAGAGATACAAGAGGAGGTACGAAGATCGTTCTCAATCGAGTCCATGGGCGTGTCTGGCAAGCCCAGGCAGAACTCGGAAGACTTACGTGCTGAAGAACATTTAGAACGAACTTCTGTACTCATCAATGGCCAATGGCATGTCGGCTTACCTTGGCGAGACGAGAAAGCTACGATGCCGGACTCGTACCCATCGGCTCTGTGCAGACTGAAAGGAGTAGAACTCAAATTAAAAAGGAACAAGGATTATGCGAAAAGGTACGAAGAACGCATACGACATCTACTTGACAATGACTACGCAGAAAGATGTAACAACGCAAATGTTACACCGCCAAGAACTTGGTACTTACCTCACTTCGGGGTCGATAACCCCAACAAGAAGAAACTGCGTTTAGTGTTTGACGCAGCAGCTAGAACAAATGGGTTATCACTTAACGATTACTTATTGAAAGGCCCTGACCTACTCATGTCATTATTTGGCATTATGTTGCGATTTAGAGAAAATCGAGTAGCCGTATCTGGAGACATTAAAGATATGTTCCTCAGAGTAAAAATTCGACCTGAAGACCGAGACGCCCTCCGATTTCTATATAGAGAAGAACCAGATGGACCTATAAACACCTACGTGATGACGTCTCTAATTTTTGGTGCTAATTGCTCGCCCTTTATAGCCCAATTTATAAAAAACAAAAACGCAAAGCAGTATGAGTCATCAATGCCTGCTGCGGTTTCTGCTATACATAAAAGTCACTATATGGATGATTATATAGACAGCCTACCTAACGAAGAAACCGCAATACAACAGATTCATGACGTCATAGCCATCCACCAGAAAGGCGGGTTCGAGATGCGGAATTGGACGAGCAACAGTAAACAAGTACTTGCGAGCCTACCTAAAGATTTACTAGGCGACGCAGCCGTCAAATTCAAAACAGGCCAACAGTATGAAGGCGAACGCACGCTTGGATTGATTTGGCATCCAAGTGATGATACTTTGAGATTCGACGTATCTTTCAAGCGGATACCCGAAAGTATTATAAATGGGACACAAAAGCCTACCAAGAGGGAAATGTTACGTGTGTTAATGTCCATTTTTGACGTATATGGCATTCTAGCACCGTACACCATTAATGGAAAAATTATATTACAAGAAACATGGAAATTAAAGATCAGTTGGGATGATGAAATTCCCGTTAAAGTGTTTGATAAATGGTCAAAATGGATTTGCTTATTGAAATCATTACAAGATGTTAGCTTGCCGAGGCACTATGCGGCTGCTACCACGGGAGTGAGTGAGAAGACAGACAAAATCTCCCCGCCATCCGACTCAAGCGACGCTACGAGTGCTACGAATATTGCTACGAATGTAGCAGACGCGACCTCGGCTACGAGCGCTACGACGCACAGCTGTTGCAAAATCAATGATGGAAAGGTCGTGACTCAAGATAATTATTATAGAAACCTACAGATGCATATATTTTGTGACACGTCTAGTAAAGCAATTTGCGCCGTCGCGTACTGGCGATGGATTGAAGACAAAGATAATATACGCGTAGCATTCATCGCGAGTAAATGTCGGGTTGTAGGAAACAAACCCATAACTATTCCACGCTTGGAACTTCAGGCGGCTGTCCTTGCGGCTAGACTAGCAGACTCAGTAGCTAGAGAACATACTATGAAGCCCGAGAGACGAATATTCTGGAGTGACTCAACAACAGTGCTACACTGGATAAAGAATAATGCTCGCAACTATAAAATATATGTAGCAAACCGTTTAGGTGAAATTGATGAGTTAACGCAGATGAATGAATGGCGATACGTGCCCACAAAATTAAATGTGGCTGATATTGCTACGAGAGAAAACTACACCTGGCCCGTCCTGCAGGATGAATGGATTTACGGGCCTACATTCTTACGATGTAAAGAACACGAATGGCCACATGACGTCATATCTATTGAAAGAAAAGAAATCCAATTGGAGTGTATTAATTTAATAAGAACAAATGCACAAGAAATTAACTTACCTGTACCTGATGTTTTCGATTCAGTTCCTGGCTTCGTTTACGTCGGTCGGCTTCTTTGGTACTCAAGTTTATAAATAAATGCAAGAAACTTACTTTTGAGTTCGACAACACTATGAAGAACGCTGAAATATTATTACTAAAGAAATCACAAGCTGAATCGTTTAGTAACGAATTAACTGAAATAAAAAACAACAGATGTGTACCAAAAACAAGTAAACTACTTACCTTATCTCCTTACCTGGACGAACACGGGGTCATGCGCGTCGGAGGCCGCATCGGAGCTGCACCTGGCATCCTACCTGAAACAAAAAACCCTATAATATTAGATGGAAGAAATTACGTTGCGAGACTCATCGTCAAATATTATCATCACTACTACGCTCACGGAAATCAAGAAACAGTAGTAAATGAGATCAAACAAAGATACTGGATCACTAGACTTAGACCTACTGTTAAAAAAGTAACATCTAAATGCTCAACTTGCAGAATAAAAAAATCCAAACCAGAAGTACCAAGAATGGGAGACTTACCCGTTGCTCGAATGGCCCATCATGAACGGCCCTTCACTTACTGCGGTGTGGATTTATTTGGTCCCATGGAAGTGACGGTGGGAAGGCGCCGCGAGAAAAGATATGGCGTCTTATTCACGTGCTTGACAGTACGAGCAATTCATCTGGAAGTAGTAACAAAACTCACAACCGACTCCTTTATTATGGCATTACGAAGGATGGCCGCGAGAAGGGGATGGCCACTGCATTTGTATTCTGACAACGGTACAAATTTACGAGGAGCAGATACGGAGCTGAAAAGGGCTATAAAAGAATTAGATGAAGAGGTGTTGAAAGATGAGGCCTTAAATCGCGGAACCAAATGGACTTTCATACCGCCTGCGAGTCCCCACTGGGGTGGAGCGTGGGAAAGGCTCATCAGAAGCGTGAAGACCAGCCTGAAAATGATTTTAAAAGAACGTGCACCCAGAGATGAAACTCTAAATACGCTTTTGACAGAAGTAGAGAATATGGTGAACAGCCGGCCGTTAACTCACGTATCTGTAAACCCAAATGATCCTGAAACGTTAACTCCTAATCATTTCTTGCTGGGTTCATCGTCAGGCTTACCTCACATTGGAAAATTTGATGACTCAGATGGTTACCTGCGAAAGCAATGGCGGATCTCCCAAAGATTAGCCGATATGTACTGGCGCAGATGGGTCAGGGAGGTGCTGCCGGACTTGCTGCCACGGAAGAAATGGCAAGAGGAACAAAAAAACCTACAAGTAGGTGACTTCGTTGTAATAGTGGATCCTGATGGTCCCCGCAACTCTCAGGCCCAAGGGAATAATTAAGGAAGTGATCCCTGGAAAGGACGACCGAGTCAGAATGATTCGGTTAAAGACCAAAACCGGAATGTTAACCAGACCGGTCACGCGTGTCGCTCGAATACCAGTTGATGGTGAGTGCTGCTGAGGCAGCACTGGGGTGGGGCGTGTTAATGATGGAATAAAAAATTGTAAAAGGGAGTGCGCGGGGTCTGAGCGGGTGAAAGGGCGAGTCCTGAGCCGCCATTCTAATTTGCGATGACGCAGTGCCAAATCCAATGCGACGGACTGCGCGCGCTTCCTTACCTAAAAATATTGTTCTCCAACCTACATTTTGGAAATATAAATCCTTTCGCTCAACGCTGCGTTTTACCATTGTTCCACACCCTTAACAACGAGGAAAGGAGATTCATTAATAGAGCTACATATTTATTTTTGAAGGAGTAGAACGCTTTATCTTCTATATGTATCATTGATCTGATCGTCACTTGCGTGGCTGCCTTTTATGAGTTCCATTTTGTGGTCATGCTAAATGATCTAAAATATTTGTTGGGGCAGTTCAGATGAAAGATTGCTAACTAATAGAAACGTGGCCTGTTAAAAAATAGCTAAGTATTCGTTCCTTATAAAGAAGGTTTGAACGGTAGGTACCTTTTTATCCTGAGAACAGCTAAGCACACACGATGTCACTATTTTCAGGGGCACAAACACCAAATTTCATACGATTTTTGATTTTTGATACGACCCGAATAGTATCAGTCAAAAATCTCTCTACATTGAATTTGCGGGTGTTAACGAAATGTCATTCCATATTCGAATACGCGGGTAGTTTAGTCCCTCTCGCTCGCACAAGTATGGCAGGCAAGTAATAACAATAATAATATTCCACAACTATCACACAATGCCGTCTAGTCTCAAGCTAAGCAGAGCTTGTGTTATGAGAACTAGACAACTGATAAACATACTTATATATTTCTAAATACATATATATTATAGATTAATTACACCCATACACAGAACAAATGATCGTGCTCATCACATAAACATTTGTCCAGTGCAAGAAAGGAATGGGTTAGGAATACAACATCCAGTCGAATAAATTAATTTAAATTATGTAACCAATATTGATGTATAGATAGGTATTCAGTAATTTTAACATAACGTCTCTTCCTTTTCACCTTAAGCTCACAAAAGTGTACTATGCGTTCCAAATAAGAATAGGAAAGTCAATAACCTCGATCTGTCAAATAAATGTTGATTGAAAAGTACGGCTTGCAAAGAAAATGTACTTGCGTATCGCGTAGTGCTCTACAATATGTATGTATTTAGGAAGTCTGTTTATCAGTTGTCTAGTACTCATAATACCTACAGCTAGTAGCATAGTAGCTTTGTTTAGTTTAGGACTAGATAGCGTTGTGGAATATTAAAAAAAAAACCTTAGTCCAATAGCTTCTGACACAACGACGTCTGTGAGTCAGCCAGTAAATAATATTTTTACCAGATCTACTAATTATGACAAATTATAAAAGTTTGTGTCGGGTTATTTATCTTTTATAACTCGATTGTTTGGAAAGGGAGTCAAAACTTATTTAATTTCGCAAGTTTATTTATCAAAAGCGAATGAAATTGAAAGTTAATATTCGTCCAGCGCTATTTCAGTAAAAATTATATAATTTGTTTTATTCAAGCTCTACAAAGAGCTTACTAAATGAGTTATGAGATTACTTGACGATGGGATGGAATGGGAGAGGATGGAGAGGGAGGCCAAAGAAAAAACGGATAAATTACGAGTGTGTGAGGAGTGATATGAAAGTAAAGGGAGTAAGAAATAGCGTGACGGGTGACAGGACAGAACGGAAGAAAAAACGTGTGTCGCCGACCCTAAGTAATATGGGACAAGGGCAGAAAGATGATGATTCAAGCTCTACGGTACGGTACTCCGAAACCTGAAAGTCTAAGATATATTGTATTCCAATAAGCTAACCAGTATCTGGGGTGAGGAAGTTTTACAGACTTCTTAAGTCGAGAAATAAATTCATCGTGTCCAAATAAAAAATATTTTTAAGTAGTTCAATACCCTATGTAGTATTTAAGCATCATGAAACAGTAAAGCTATTAATTTCTGTGAATGTAATTTTTTTAATTTTGATAAATTAAGATTGAGACAATAAATTAAAATTATAGATGCGTTGTGTCTTTGTGGGGTTCTATTCTGTGTGTTGTCTGGATTTGTACTTAGTTGCCGATAACAGGTTCACCTCGATTACATAAAATTAAACATAATTGCAAAATAATCCAGGTTTTGTAAAATATGTATCATACACCCCGGCCAAGCCCATTTAAAATCACCCTGATTATTAAACTTTACACAACCGAGTATCAATATATTTCAGAAATAGCTCCTCAGCTGCGTTACAATAATAATTTGCTAATAACATCAACGTAATATATTCCCAAGTCACATATGAACTCAAATACTGTTTACAAATCCACACAAACAAGATAGGTACACATAGTTATATAATATATGTATGATATTTATGATTAGTCAATCAGGTAAATATAGAACAGTGATCTAGATAAATTCTGTGATCTATCAAATGTGTGGCACATTTCTTGAAAAAAAAAAATGTGCTAGTTTTAATTTAGGTAATTTTCTCATGCCTACTGGTGAAAAATGGATGACTTTTGTATTGTTTTGATTCTGTGTACTGTAAGTATCCATATTTTCAAAATAAACTACTTTTTGCTTACTTACAAAATCGCAAAACCTTTGCGAATAGTAAAGTGCCCCTTACCACGATACTACTCATTTCTCTTTTTAACTTGAACGTCAATGTTTGCCAAATGGCCTGGCCAAATCGTCCATAATACAACTTTTCCGGGTCCTTTATGGTGAGCAGAAATTCAATTTCCATAGTATGGAAAAATTGTGAGTTATCCCGCCTTTTGTATGCCAAAAAGTTTTGGGGTTTCAGTAGTGTCACGATATTTGACTCCGTAGTTAACTTTTAGGAACTATGATTTGTTAAGCGAGGGGATTCAGATATGAGCTATTTTGCGATCATTGCCTCATGAAATATGATTTATGGCGGTAAGTCCCCTCTTTGAGGAGTTCTTCCGACGTCTGGCTCCCAAACTGGATCAGACTGGGGCTGCCCTCAAGTGGCTCCTGCCCAAATTATGGGGTCCAGACGCCTCGTGCCGGAGGCTCTACGCAGGCATCGATACATGGAGCGCCGATATGGGCGCCGTCGCTGCGAAAGCAACCGGCGGCCAGACTGAAAGCATGCCAGAGGCTCATGGCCATACGGATGGTGCGGGGATACCACACGGTTTCCCGACAAGCGGCGAGCCTCCTTGCTGGTCTGCCACCATGGGATCTGGAGGCAACAGCAGGCATGCACGATTTGCGCGTGGAGATGTAACGCCGGGGCGAAACTCCGCTGTTGCGACAAGTAGCGGCATGGCGGACAGAGTTCCGGCGGGACCTCATTGTGAAATGGCTACAACGACTGTCGCAACCCAGTGCTGAGCATGCCTTAATTATGGCGGTAAGTCCCTCTATGAGGCGTGGCTGGAAAGACCTCACGGCGTCCTCACCTTCCACATGACGCAGTTTCTAACCGGGCATGGTCATTTCGGGAAGTTCCAGCACCGGATTCGTGCGGAAGAATCGCCCGGGTATCACCACTGTGTGAACCGCCCGGAGGACACGGTGGAGCATACGGTAGAGGTGTGTCCCGTTTGGGCAGAGCGCCGCCGTGTCCTCGTGGGAGAGATCGGCGGCAACGATCTCTCGCGCCGGGCCTTGGTACAGGCCATGGTCCGAAGCGAAGAGAAGTGGCAGGCGGTTGCCTCCTTCTGGGAAGCAGTATTGCTAGCAAAGAAGGAGGCCGCACGCGCACGCACGAGGGAACGGCCCTCACGCGCCAGCCGCCGGGATCCCGATCCTGATTTCCGACCACCGTAGGCACGGGCTTCTGGACGGCGAGCAATGGGTAGTCCGCCGTCCGACCGCCCTATAACCGTCCTGACCGAGCCCAAGACGTCAGCAAATCGTAGGGGCCCAGTAGGGTCGAAGCCTTCTGGGGCCATGGGTTCGCTTCTGAAAGAAAAACCCGGCCCTGGAATGAAAGGCAAGGAATAAACTAGGAAGTGGGTTTTAGTCAGTGAAAGTCTGACACGCCCTCCCGCCCTGCCCAAAAGCGCGAGATATCATTGGATGATTTCCCACCTAACTAAAAGGCCCCTACCTGTTCCAGTCACATAATTAGTAGTTTACTTAATAATACAGCAAGTAAGACAAATTACAAATCATCATCATCATCATTTCAGCCGAAAGACGTCCACTGTTGGACATAGGCCTCCCCCAAGCGCCGCCACAACGACCGATCCTGTGCTTCTCGCATCCACCGCACTCCCGCGATACTCACCCGGCCAAAAATTACAAATATTTAGTGAGTAATTAACCTGAAATATTCTATAAAACCTATTTAACAGCAACACTGAAAGCTTACATTATTCAATATTAATTATAATTATTCATTTCGTAAAATACCTTGTGTTTAATATGATTAATACAAAAATACCCTATTGAGCGTGACTGGTATTTCAACCATAATTTGTTAACGTTTCTTCACAATTAAACTTTTTACAAAAAAATACAACCAACTTCAAGACAAAAAAATACTGGCCAAGTGCGAGTCAGACTCCGCACCGAGGGCTCTGTATAAACTTACTGTAAATAGCTCGATTCCCGAATCGAGTCTCAAAGATTTTTCCGAATCGCCAAAAAGCCACTTTTTGTGACTACATTACAGTTTTAGACTTTTTCCTATACATCCTATACTATGAGACCTTGCTTCTTGTCAACGGAAGTACTGTAACGAGTCGAAATCGTCTCGCCACATGATTCGCTTTTGGGCGATTTCCGAACCGATAATGTGTAGGCGTTCCTAAAAGGTCGTGTGGCCAAGTAAGGAAATTTTTTAAAAAGTGAGCTGTCAGATTTGCTTTTTTCACTTTCTGACCCGATCATATCACAAGAAGCAGCTATTTTTTGTTTCTGTTAAATTCTTTAAATAAATCGACAGTAATCGTCGTTATTTTGTGCCCTGTAATGGCCTAAAAAGAAAGGAAGAAGTCCATCCTCTATATTCTAATAGGATTGCTACATATTTTCCGGTCAGGGTTCATTATTGGATTTTTACATGACGCGTTGTCGTGGGATTTTGTTCCGATATTTTATGTCTCGTTGTCATTTCCAGTTCGTGAGTGATTTTCGCCCAACTGTTTGTTTTGATGATTTGAGGCGCACTCAACGAGCAAAAGAAAAAAAACGGTGAGTTTTCAATAAAAAATTCTACGCGACCTCGTGTTTAAAACTCGAAATTTTCATGAAAACTAATAATATCAATCGGTTGTTTCAGCCCCTGGCGTTTTTTTTATATATTTACTTTCCATTTTCTCATATTCGTCGATGTTGGAACCCTTTGGACTGGTCTGCATTGCCTGGATGAGGATTAATTATTAATTTCTTTAACTTAGCTTCAAAGGTGCAACAATACCATATTAGTTTTAATAATCTATGTCTCTTATTAAACATTTCATGGTTATCTAAACCTGGTCATGAACTGCGGGCTGGGAGAAATTAAAGGCTAAAGCTTGACTTATATTTTTAATCTTTTATTTTTCCTATATAGTCTACCGCCTGAAGATTAAAAGGCAAGGCTCTCCAACTTGTAGTTAATCCGAGTTTATTTTTTTGAGGATGTACCTGGCGCCCGAATTATCCATTTACATATTGGTGCATCTTCAAACCTCTATTAACACACACATTTAATTACCCAGTACATGACAGTACCTCATAAGTTTAGTATTCCTAGCGAGTGTCAAAATAATTATGTGCCTAAACGGAGCATAAACGGCCTTATTTTTAGATTTCGTTGAATTAGATGTTTGATTTTATTTGATTCTTTTTCCGTCTTTAATTATTTTCGAAAGTGAAAAAATCAGAGCAGACTTGAATATTTGATATTAATTGCATGAAGTTGCCTCCTGAGAAAAAGAATCTTGACAGACAGACAGACGGTCAGATGGATGGACAGACGGAAAACTAAGTGATACTACAAGGCTTCCGTTTTGCTGGCTTAGCTACAGAACCCTAAAAAACAGTAAAAAGTGCAAAGTAACTTTACAGTTCGGTAATCGGTGTTTCGTTTTCTTTTCCGGAAGTTGGTGGTGTATTTTTTTTTAAGTTTTTTTATATTACACTTTTTAATAGTAGTACCCCTCAGCTAAACCTAAATAATATGCAAGTTCTATACCTATTAAGGAACCTATAGAATATAACCATTATAAGCGTACCTATAAAATTTTAAGAGTTCTCTCAATTTCTCCAAGATCCCATTATCAGACAAAAGTGATAAAAAAATAAAAATGATTTATAAGTTAAAACATTACACACACAACCAGTAATTATTATTACAAAATAAATAGTTATTATTTTTTAAAGTCAGAGTTCTTATCGTTTACTGAATTGCGAATTTGAAAAGGAACATGTTAAAGTCTAACTAAACGCTCAAGCATGTCGAGAAGGACAAAACATTCTCATTCCAATCACAGAATCAATCAAAATATAGTAAACAATCTAATTCTAACATGTTAAGACAAGTTCTTGATATTCATTGTGGCCGAGATGACATCGCGAATTGAATGTGAAATTAAGTTCATGTGAATATATAATATGTATGTTTATTTTATAAACACCCCTATTTTTTAAAAGTACAAAAAAATATTGGGCTCTATCTGTACCGGTTACTGATCATATTTATTTTGCCAAAAGTAAAAAAAAAACGAAATCCCAAAATTGTCCACAATTTATCATAATTGGTTAATTCATAATTGAATCAATTATTCATAACAATTGCTGCTAGAAAATACTACGCGCAGTGTTTTTCTATTGTTTTTCACTCATAATCAATAGCCTGTACAATATTTCCATAAATTGAATGACATTTTGGGATATAAACAAACGCTCATAACTTTGCTATTTATGAATATTATTTATTGAGACTCTACTTAGATAATAACAAGACCTTTTCTAATAAGCCCTTTAAGTATTTATACTAATTAAAAACTAGTGGTGTATATACAATTGTTCCCTTGTTTTCTTATTAATCTTTTCTTTTTTTTATGCACCTACTTGTTTTCTCTTCACTGCCCTTGGTTGACTGGTAGAAAATGCCCAAGGCATTAAATCAGCCTTTGTACCTTTGTGTTGCATGAAGTTTTAATAAAGAAATAAATAAAGTGGCCAACTTATGAGAAGTTGGCCTAGCAGATATTTGACAAGTTCTCAACTTCAATTTCTGAATTCAAAATCAACTGTCATATCAACAAATCACACAGTAAATACTCGAGTTATTCATAGACAAAAGCCTGTAATTTCTACAAGACTACGTACCTACTATAAAGGTCTTTATGCCAGGATTTATTCGGGTTTCACCTAAATCCTCCTTGGAGCACGGAGAAGCAGATCCTGTAAGGTCCGCTTCCTAATTCGCTTTGTCAATAAGACTTAGCTGGCTATTGTTTGACATGACACCTGCTCTGATGGTACTACAAGAAATGCTCACATTGTAAGGCTGAGAAAATCACGGAATAAAGGATTTTGTAGCTTGTCTTTTTCACCAGGTATAAACACAATTACGTTTGAAATATTTTTTTTAGAGTACAGATGTCTATAAAATAACATTTTAAAGACAATTTATTATGTCACTTATATGTAATTTTTTTTTAAATTGAGAAATCATTAAATTACTACTCCCGCTTTAGGTAGAGCGAAAGGGCGTGTCACATTTTTATTGACTAAAACCCTTCTGTGTTCCTAATGTTTGCAAACCCAATGACATTTATATTAAGTTCTCACATTCTGAATAATCTTACTGATTCTAGAAATAGGATGAAAAAATAAGTCTAATTCATTTCTTAGAATAATAATGTCTTGACATATTTGCAGTAAGCTGTAGATTAGTTTTTTTTAACACACTCTAAAACATAAATTCCAATAACTAATCACCAACTGCTATGAATTTGAATTTGATTCAGAAGATCTGTCGTGAAATTACAGGGCCTGTGCACACCACGATTTTTAAACGCGCTGTAGACGCGCGTTTTAGAAACGTGCGTCGACGGCGTGCGGGCGCGTTTATCCTGTTAAAGGTCTACAGGCTGCTTCTGAATCGCGTGCTTATAGCGTCTGTATCGCTAGAAACGTGCGTCAACGGCGCGTTTTAAAAACGTGGTGTGCACAGACCCTAAGAAGAAACAATTTAAAAAAGATATATTTTTTATATATTTTTATTTTATTTATTAGGGACAAAAAACAGTTACATGTTAAGAAGATATAAAAGAATTATTAAATAAATAGGTAAACATAATTAACCTACAACACGGACACACGGATTAATCAAATATATGAAAAACGGAGACTGATTTTAAGAAACAATTTTGTTTTTAATAAGTTATTTAGTTAATTAATATTAATTTGGAATTTAGATGCTAAAGAGCTGACAACGAGAGATTTAAATATAATCCTATTCCCTTAAAATCAAGAATTCAAACCAAATTCTAACTATCTAACACCAAACAAAAGTAAACTCCAATCGCCACTACGTACTTAAAACAAATAAGCTCCTTGGGTGCATTTGGTACCAATGTGTTCTGTGTTACTTCTCACAGTTTAAGCTAAAGATATTTGCTTGCCAAGAAACCGGCGAACTCATTAGTAAAACCGGAACGGGCGTCGTAATTCGCCACAATTAACAACTTGTTTGTAATCTAGCATGATAGTTGTAGTTCTAAGTTATACGGACGGCGCGGCGACACGTGAGGAGATTTGGTAGTGAGAAAGCTACACACACACCCCGTGTGTGTTGTGTTTGGAAGAGTGTGTGTCAATACGCTTGTTTATGTGAGTCTTTGGAGAAACTATCGTTTAAAATATAACAACCGCACTGGTCTATATTCATACAGGTCTTCGGTTTCGTTCAAAAGAATTATCGTAGCCTCAAAACGCAGGGCTTGCGGACGACGATTAATGGGTAGCTCGCCGTCTGGTGGTTCGGTAATTGTCAGGACTGAGCCCAAGCCCAAGTTCCACGTGCTCCTCAAAGATATGTCAGCAAACCGTAGGGGTCCGGTAGGGCTGATGCCCGCTAGGGCCACGCGCATTTTCTGAAAAGGAAACCCGTGGTCTTCAAACACAAAGGGCAACTTAAGGACATAGGTATGGTTTATTTAGTAAAAGTCTGACACCCCTTCCCGCCCCACTCAGAGTGAGAGAAGTAATTGGATGATTTCCCACCTTAAAAAACGCAAATGGCAACTGAAACAACACAGACACCCTCTCTCGCTTCACCCACAGTGAAAGGAGGTATTTAATGATTTCCTACCTAAAAAAAACCACTCTCTCCCCAAAGTAAAGCAATGCTTGCTTGATTTGCGGATTACTCTTCTTTCCTACCCTGTACCGCAGCACCACCGTTAAAGCTATTGGTTGACATTTGTTGATCTTCAACAGTCATTTCAGGTAGTCAGAGGCCTTCCCAGCCGCCGGGATACCGATCCCGATTTCTGGCCACCGTAGGCACTTGCGGATGGCGAGCAATGGGTAGCTCGCCGTTCGACCATCCGGTAACCGTCCGGACCGAGCCCAAGTCGTCGACGGCGCGTACGTCCACGCGCGCAGGGTTAAAGCCTACTGAGGCCAAGGATCTGCTTCTGCAAGAAAGACTCGGCCCTGGTATGAAAGGCAATGAAGGAACAAGAGTGGGTTTTAGTCAGTAAAAATCTGACACACCCTCTCGCTCCGCCCAAGAGCGAGGAATGTCATTGGATTATTTTCCCACCTACAAAAAAAAATGTAGTCAGAGCCCCTAAATTCTAAAATAATTAGCCTTAACAAGAGGCATTGTGTTACCAAATGCTAGGGTTTTTTTTTAAGAAAAAAATCATCAAATAACTGGATAGGGTAAGAGTGAATGTCAGAATTTAACTGTCAAGGCACCTGTATGCTTTCAGTAGTCCATTGCATTCCAGGGCCCAATCAATTATGCTGACATCTCTTGAGTGGAACAATGGACTCTCGACACAGACCTAGCCTATATCGGACGGCGAGCTACCCATTGCTCGCTGTCTGCAACCCTGCGCCTACAGTGGTCGGGAACCGCCCTACAACACCCGACACCCGTACGCCATTTGACACTTTAATTTTGGACTACAGCGTGGTTTGTCTTGATAAATAATGGGCTTAAAGAAATATTACTGTGGTAACTATGTTCGTCAAAGTTGTTGTTCGGTTTTTCATGTGGGTTATTATTATCGCACAAAGATTTGACGCTCGTTATATTCCTTTTCTCAACAATGGGGTTTTCATGGCAAAACCCTCAAGTAATTTTGTAGTTGTATAAAAACCCGAAGAACTAAGAAGGTGGTCATTCTTTGTGGTACTATAAATGTTGACCGTAACACGGTAAGATCAACAACACACACTCTGAATAACTTTTTTTTTTGGAACAAAATGACAAAATATTCCCTACTTTTATGACTCAATCAAAATTAGATCTGTTCCAATCAAAACGCTTTCCCTTTTCACAATCAAAATCAGACGTCCAAACTTCAAGCAAATGCCACGTTCGAATTTTAAACAGTCCAATAAATACCATATCGGTTCGTTATAAAGGCCCCGTATCCAATTATATGTGATTAGTCTTTCACAAATACAACTTGACGGCAATTAATGTGGGAGTCCTTTGACGGAGGCATGATATTTATCCTGTATGTATTTAGGGTGATTACACACGCTGCCGTCTAAACTTTACACGTGCTATACTACGTTTGATGTAAGATGTTGGTGACGTCATAATTTAGCTACTCCTTAAATGTCGTTCAGTTAACGTTTCCATTAATAAACGGTTACCAAACCGTTTATTAATGGAAACGTTTGTAGGTGTTATTGTTTGGGTTGTGGGAATTTTCTAGACAGTTACCGTGGCCTTGGAACGCAAATGGCAACTGAATAATGTGTATTAACCGTATTTGCTTTGGTTTTAGTCAGTAAGTCTTTTTTTATATAAACTAGTGCTTGACTGCGATCCCACCTAACGGTAAGCAGTGATGCAATCGTTGATGGTGAGGTAGATGGTAAGCACTAGTTTATTAAGAGCCTATTCACTCTAGCCTTGAAGAAACCTAAATTATAATTGGACGGGAAGACAGCAGGAAAATTGTTCCAGTCCTTCGATGTATGCGGTATAAACACGAGGTCAAACGCTTAGTCCGGACAGTTGAACTGACACGCCTTCTCGCTCTGACTTCAGCGGAAGAATTTATTTGATGATTAATGATGATTGATTTTTTTTATGATTTGGGTACCTACCCACTTCCAAAAACCAAGTTTTCATTGATTCGGCAATTTAAAATAACCAAGTACATGGCAGCTGATAGACAGGCTTTCGTTTAAAAAGTAAAGTCCAGTAGCAATTTATTTTAATAAATCCCGACATAAAATTCGATGGCCAATTAAAACAAAATATCATTTGTGCTGTACGAAAACAAATTGGTAACGTGAAGATAAATAAAATTGAGAAGCATAATTATTTGCATATTGAATATGGTCATAAAAAAGATCCTTATTTAATTTAAACTCAAGCTAGGCATAAATACGTCCACCGTAGGCGCGGGTTAGCGGACGGCAAGCAATAGGTAGCTCGCCGTCCGCTCATCCTATAAGAACCGCGCCCGAGTCGTTGACGGCACTTAGTGCGGAATTCACCAATAAAACTAATCGCGTTTTAACGTTTGGCTCGCATAATCGCGTTTAACTGCTGTCACTAGTGTCACTTGCCTGTATTTTTCTTTTGTTGTATTTTTACAAGTGACACTAGTGACAGCGGCTAAACGCGATTATGCGAGCCAAACGTTAAAACGCGATTAGTTTTATTGGTGAATTCAGCCCTTAGTGTCTACGCGCACCTCAAAGAGATGTCGGTAAACCGTAAGGGCCCAGCAGGGCCGATGCCTGCAAGGACCATGGGGAAAAATATGAAAGGAATACTTGTAGTCCTAGAACGCAAGAGGCAACTGAAGGAACATAGGTTTTAGTCAGTGAAATTATGACATGCCCTAGCTCAACTCTAGAGCAAGAAAAGTCATTAGATGATGTCCCATTAAAAAAAGCAAAGCATAAATTCGATTTAGCATTTAAACTTGCCCAGAACAGCACAAAAAAGACCCATAAAAGCGATGATTTACGCTAAAATAATTGAATAAATCCTCACTCACCTTTCCTAATTTTACTGGCCATATATTATAGACTTTATGACCCAAAGACATAATTATAAAATAGTTAGGACTGTCGTAATTCCACTTGGAGAATACTCGGTGGGTGGAGGGGACAAGTTCGTACTAATTTAGCAAATAAATGGACAATTTAGTCGGGAACTTGTCGGAAGTTATCCTTGGACTCGTCCGGGTTAGATGTGATGTCATGGCATCCTAAGCTCTGCGGTAATGTGTTATTGTTGTGGTGCTACTCGTAACTGTTACTGTAGCATAATGCAAAATGTTTGGTGGGTTAAATGGCGACAAATAAGTTGGTACTCGTAATATGAATTGTGGTTAAGTTGAATGTTTTAGTAGAGCTAATTTCATTGCGTTAAAATTGAGGTAACATACAGGTAGATCTACTTTTCTTTAAAAATGACGAATTTTCATACAAACTATCTTTATATTTAGGTAAGCTTTTATAATATTTATATTTAATGTTAATTTATTATTTTGTTACTGAGCACTTTCTAGCCTGAAGCACAGGTTGACCCCAGTTCAGGCAAATAAGCAACTGTGTTCTTTTCAATATTTAATATACTTTATCGTAAATGTGCCTTATTTTATAAATAAACGATTCATTATTATTAAACTTTCAACCCCTTTTTCACCCCTTAAGGGTTAAATTTTGAAAAATACGTTCTTGTTCCTCGTTTATTACTTAAAAACAACAACACCTATGAAAAAATTTCAGCTTTTTAGGTCTAAGGGCTGGGCGTTGATGAGTCAGGCCTTCTCCTTTTATATATAAGTAGGCACTAGCGGTCCCAACAGACGTTGTCCTGTTGGAAGGCTGAGTTTCCGTCAAAAAAAGAATTGTAATTCCGATTGCAGTGCCATCTACCTGGTCTAATTGTATTTTTAAGTCATCCAGAGACCCACTCAAATATAGATACAAAATTTCATCCAAATCGGTCAAGCCATTTAGGAGGACTTAGGTGACAAACACACGAACAGAATTTTTTTTATATACAACATTAGTTTTAGTATATTTTGCGAAACCCGAAACACGTGTCTAGTATTTTTATGTACAAAATTTCAGAACTGTATAATGAAAAATCACAAAGTTATAAGCTTTTTAGTTTACCTGGTTGTCCACACGAATACATGGTCACCGGGCCATTCGGGCGACTGAGGGGTGGTTGTACTTAGTGTCAATGGTGCCCAACTTGTGACCTTTTTTAAATATTTTTGGGAAAAAATATAAGATGGTGTAAAAATTATTGGAATCGCTTCAGTTACTGATTCTGAACCAACTATGTTCAAGTTTCACTTAAACTAAAAATAATGTTGTATAAAAAGATGATACTGTGATAGACGCAAATGAAAGGCTTCTGGTTGAATTATACTGTTATTCTATTGTATGAAGCACTTTTTAATACATTTTATATATAAAATTACGTCTAGACTTTTCATTGACATCCCCTATCTATTGTTTTAACATCTATCCATACTAAACTTTTTAAAACATAAACCTTAAAAGTATAACATGCTAGTTTGCAAGTTACAGAATTAATGTGACCTCCATGGTCGCCACAATACTAAGTAACACTGACATATTTATCACAAGAGGTGAAAATAAGAAACCTTTAACAAGACAGTACCTAATAGACGTCAAGTTCCTTTTTTCTCCATTCTCTATTTCCAATTTTAATGGAAAGGTTGTAAACAAGCACAATTGAATCACACAATTGGTTTTCCATTGTGTTTTCTTTTATAAGTTTTCTTGGTCGTTAGCAAAACAAACTACAATTCTATTGTGACCGACACCCTGAAATATATTTATTTTTCATCCTTCTTTCACTACTGGACAAAGAATTCCAAGAAGAAGTTGGTCGACATACATTCAGCTTTCAATGTATTGCACCATATTATTTCCATTACATTTTTTTTAGGTGGAAAATCATCCAATGACATCTTCCGCTCTTGGACAAATCGGAAGGGCGTGTCAGACTTTTAGCATTACTGCTTCGCAGAAGAAGGCGAACGCCTGCCATTCCTCCTCGCTACGGACCATGACCTGTACCAAGGCCCGGCGCGAGAAATCGTTGCCGCCGCCACAAGGACACGGCGGTGCTCTGCCCAAGCGGGGCACACCTCTACCGTGTGCTCCACCGTGTCCTCCGGGCGGTCCACACAATGGTAACACCCGGGCGTTTCTTCCGCACGAATCCAGTGCAGAAACTTCCCGAACTTACCATGTCCGGTGAGCATGGTGGCAGGCCAGCAAGGAGGCTCGTCGCTTCGTGGGAAACCGTGCGGTATCCCCGTACCGTCCGGATGGGCATGATCCTCTGGTATGCATTCAGCTTGGCCGCTTTCGCAGCGACTTCTTATCATCACATAAGTTTAACATCTACCACCAAACAACTGTAATTCTTGTGAACAACACATTTATATGAATAATAGAGCATTGAAAAAACCACAAACCAAAGTTCATTTATTTCATTCAAACCTAAATTGATTCTTCTCGAAGCCGAATATGGAATGAGATCCAATGAAAATTGAAATTGAGGCATATCAAATCTATAAAAACAATTTTCCCCGAATGTTGATATAGGGGGAGGGTATGGGGATATTTTTCGACACCATTTCGCTCAGAAATGTGTACGAATGTAATACGTGACTGTGTGCGACGGATTAGATCGATGTAGGCAGTGGCTTTGAAGACAGCGGCGGCTGAGAGTGTTTAAAGGCCAGTAGGCCAGCGGGTAAACACTTGGATTCAGTTGGATTTGATCGGTATTGAAACCGATGCCACGATAGTAAAGAACCAATTTGTCAACAACCTGGGGATCTTTAAGTCAAGAGTGAATAGGTTTCTTCGAGGTAAGCGCGTTCCATGGTCGACCACATCGTCTCTTTCCATCGGGTGATACAGTGGTCAAGCGCGAGCCTATCAACAATAAAAAAAAACCGGGCAAGTGCTATTCGGACTCGCGCACTTAGGGTTCCGTACAAAATACCTATGAAAACAGTTCAATTCCTGAATTGAGTTACGAAGATTTTTCCGAATCGCAAAAAAGTTTTTTCTGTGACGTAACTACAAATTTACAGTTTTCAGATTTATTCCTATACTTGTGCTATAAGACCTTGCTTTATCTTAAATTTTAGGATTCTGGGTCAACGGGAAGTACCCTATGAATTTTGATTCCTTGTAGAGTGTCGAAATATATTATACGTTTTTTGCGACTTTTTTTTCCATTAACTCAGAAGTTTGATTTTGTCACAGCTTCAAGGGTCCGCAGATTTGTCCCGAGATAAAGGGTCTTGACAGACAGATGAACAACAAAGTGATCCTATAAGGGTTCCGTTTTTTCCTTTTGAGGTGCGAAACCCTAAAAAATGCTCCTGTTTCTTTGATGACAGTGGCGGCTGAAAGTGTTTTAAGGTCAATAAGCCGGTGGGTAGATACTTGGATTCAGCTGGATCTGATTGGTGAGGAAACCGATGCCAGCATAGTAAAAATGCTCTGGTTTCTTTGGAGACAGCGCTGGCTGATAGTGTTTCAAGGCCAGTAGGCCAGCGGGTAAATACTTGGATTCAGCTGGATTTGGTTATCGTGGCAACCGTCAACATAGCAAGAAAATGTTTCTCAGTTGAAAATACTTCAACAGCCTAAAAAAGTTATTAACTGTTATCCTTTAAACTAGCCCACCATTGCTGCAACTGCTAAGATGACACGACACAGCACAGTCTTTAAAAAGCGGCAGCGCCGTGACCTAGTTGCTGCAGAGTTGGTACTGCGAATAACCTGGACTTGTTTCAGTCTACGGTTGAAAGCGAGAGCACGTGGTATAATCTCACACTTCTATCTCGTTTGAAGGATTTTTTTTTAATAACTAATCACGTACGCACAACGAAGGCGGACTTAATGTCCACCTTCGTACCTTTGTGTTGCATGAAGTTTTGAGAAAAACGAATGCAGAACGTCTATGAGAAACCAACGGAACTGCTGAGTGGGTTCATCCTGGGTTTGCGCGGTGAAGGCCCACAGTTCTTAAGGTAACGGCGTAATATCTATGTTCTTCCCATGTTAAGAATCTGCATTCTTCTAACAATCTTCTACTGCTTTGTTCTTCTCATACTTCTGATTTTGTTCCTTCTTCCTTTCATATACAGTTCATACATCTGAGGAATGCGCTTCCTCTCGACACCAGGACGGCCACCAGTCTGTATGCATTTGAGCGGATGTTGTATATACATACATACTTCTGAACCCTTATTTTCTTAATAATCTATGCACCTGCCATATTTTCTCTTCACCACCCTAGGTTGACTGGTAGAGAATACCTACGGCATTAAATACGCCTTTGTACTTTTGTGTTGCATGAAGTTTTAATAAATAAATACCCTCGCGTCGTCGGAAAACAAAACACTTGTCTTGTCTAAAGCACTTGGTCTTGGGTCTTGGCTTTGGCTTCGAAAGAGTTACTGGGACGCAAAAGGCAACTGAAGAAACACGGATGGGTTTTAGCCAGTAAATGTCTGACACTCCTTCTCACTCCATCTAGAACTCGAAAAGTCATTAGATGATTTCCCACCTTAAAAACAAAAAAACTCTTTGGTAAAGAAAATGATAAGTCTCAAGTTTTAAACAGCAGTTACAAAATTTTTAAATTTTTCCAGGCTTCCTGGAAAAAATCGCCGAGTGCGATAAGGCCGCCAATTGTATGTTTAATATTATAAGGTTTTTTTTTGTAAATTTGTAATCTTGGTGTGCAATAAAGTATATAAAAATATTTTAATTAATTAAGAAACAAAAACAAAACCCTCTGCTTATAAACTATCGTCTCTTCCCCGCTTTTCTCCTAGCCCCCTGTTTACTTGCTGAGTTTGCTGTCGATCGAGCGCTGACGATGCGGAACTTGGGTGCAATGGCTCCTTCCCGATTATACCTTATAGTAGGTACCTATGTACCAATGCATACAGCCCGTTCAAGCACTGGAGTGTGAGAAATGCGTCCAAATGATTGTGTAACTATTTGCACCTGAGTTGGCGATGCGTGAATCAATGTAGAGCAATGTAGAGCAGTGGTGACCCAGTAGTGACGGTCCCGACTTACGAGTTGTAGGTCGCGAGTTCAAACCCAGCCTGGCAAATTACTTTGTGTTATTATTTATTTATTTCATCACCACTGCTCTCAAAAAAATGAAAGAAAAGATCGTGAGGAAACGTCCTAGAATCAAAAATTCGAAGACACGTGACATCCGCCAACCCGCACTGGGCCCGCATGGTGTAGCCCATTCCGTCTCCAAAAGAAAAGGTCTGAGTCCCAGCAGTGGGAATACTATAAGGCTGATTATGCTTTTTTTATTTATAATAAATAATAATAATAAATGATTTATTTTCTATGTATCTTTTTTTATATGTATCTATAGGCTAATATGCCTATCTTAGCCTATAGATACATACCTTACAGACTAACATACATAAAGTAAATACTTACAAGTTATTGTTAGTAAATAATCACTGTACCTATGCTATTAATCTTTTGACTCTAATGAACTTTTTCGTGAATGCGAGTATAGTCAAAATGCGCTGTTTCATCAAATGCTAACAGGTGCGTGAAAGTTTCACAAAGATAAAACTTTTATTATTTTATAATGATGTATTTATCAGCTGGTTCAACACACGCGAATATCGAATTATGTCTTTTAAAGTTAGACCTGGCAAACGTTATTTTTGCTACCGATAAAAAAAAAATAACGTAAGTATAAATCGTAACATAAATACTAACATCGCATTAAAAATGCCCCTCCCACCCTTTTTAAAAAATGAAGGAAAAAAGAAGGGGTGGGGGGGGGGTTTAGAAGGGTGAAAAATACTTCACGACCTATTTTCATATCTACCAAATATACAATAAAAAAACTGGGCAAGTGCTAGTCGGACTCACGCACCGAGGGTTCCGTACAAACAAAACAGTTCAATTCTCGAATTGAGTTACGAAGATTTTTCCGAATTGCAAAAAGGTTTTTTTTTTTTTGCCGTAACTACCAATTTACAGTTTTCAGATTTTTCCTATACTTGTGCTATGAGACCTTGCTTCATGCCAAATTTCAGGATTTTAGGTAAACCGGAAGTACCCTATGAATTTTTTTTATGAATTTTCATTTCCTTGAAAGTGTCGAAATATACTTTTTTGCGACATAAACGGCCGTATCTTTTTTTTCGTTAACTTGGAAGTTTGATTTTTTTCAGAACTTCAAAAGACTGCAGACCCAAGTATATGATTTTAATTTCGACTCCATACCTTTACGCGTTCCGGAAATAAAGGGTCTTGACTGACAGACAGACAAACAGACAGACAGACGGACAACAAAGTGATCCTATAAGAGTTCCGTTTTTTCCTTTTGAGGTACGGAACCCTAAAAACTAACGAAGCGAAAGCATCAGCTTATTATTAAAGTCGTTTTGTTAGTGAAGTTCCTACATAAACTAATATCATTGTATCTCGTCTATGATGCAGTCGCCGAGCTGCTTCAGAAACCCTTTCGTTGAGAGTTCTTTACAAATAAACAAGTGAGACTTAAAAGTTCTTTCTGGTGCACATACGTTTTACTTAATAGAGCATGTACACTGTGATTGTGATAGGTAAAACTAATGGTGGTCTTCAGTTCCACTTGCATTTTTATATGATTACCCACTTGTTTCGTTCCATCATAGACCTCATTTATCGCTTTCATTACTTTCGCTACCAGCGCTGCTTAGATATTTTTTTAAATATATTATTATTTTATTATTTATTACTTTATTGCAAACCTTAACTTACTACAGGACAGACATTTATAAAAAATAAGTGTACAATAGACGGTCTTATTGCACAGGGCAATTTCTACCAGACAACCTCTGGATGGACTGTAACGAAAGGAAAAGATTTGGGGCTGTCAGTGTACAACAACATAAAAAGATAGTAAAATACATATACATATAATACATAAATAGGTATATTACCAAATAATAAAGTAATACATATTAAAATATACGACAGAGAAAGGAGAAGAAAAATTAAAGTGATAGGTAATGCTCCTTCACCATCTTTTTCAAAGTCGGTAGCGTTTGGGCACGCCTCACTTCTTCTTGCGATATATATATATACATAGCATATGCTGAAAGAGCAGCCTTTTTTAGTTTTTTTTTTTTACTTTATTTCTTCAAGGCTGGACAAATCTGCCGCATACCGATCGAGCGGTGGACCAGTTAAACACAAAGCTGGTGCCCTGAAATCGCACGAAGATGGCGGGTTGACTTAGATTTCTTCCTTAGAAATTGGCGAGAAGGGCTCAGAGCCGGGAACAATGGAAAAAATGGAGAGAGACCTTTGCCCAGCACTGGGACAATATAGGCTAGATATAAATAAATAAATAGTTTTTTGTACTGTACCTACAGCTCACAAATAAATTTACTTTTCCTTCCTTCATCATCATCATCATCATCATCTTCCTGCTCTTGTCCCGTCTTATTTGGGGTCGGCGAAACACGTTTTTTTTCTTTCATTCTATCCTGTCAAACGTCATGCTATCACTAATTTCCTTTTCTTTCATTTCACTCTTCACACAATCCATCCATCTTTTCTTTGGCCTCCCTCTCCCTCTCCACCCATTCCTTCCTGATGACCTTAATTTCGGTTGATGGCGAGATGAAGGTCATAAGCTGGCTTATCACGTAAAAAAATAATAGCATTCTACATTTGAATCCAAAACATGCTCCAACTGGGTTCTAAAGCCTTACATACATTAGATGACAAAATGTCCCCCAACATGACGTGCAACGCTCAATTTACGTGATGATGTAACGTTGCCCAGTGTCCCGCAACTTGCCTCCTAACATTTTACAACGCATTCTAGTGACGCGGGACGTTGTTGAATAATTTGAAAACGTTGCGCGTCATTTGACTAGCCTGTTGGTCTAATGGTTAGTGGACCTGACTGCTATGCCGGAGGTCGTGGGTCATTTCCCCCCAGGACAAATGTTTGTGTGATGAGCATGATCATTTGTTCTGTGTCTGGGTGTAATTTATCTATATATGTATGAATTTAGAAATATATATAAGTATGTTTATCAGTTGTCTAGTACCCATAACACAAGCTCTGCTTAGCTTGGGACTAGACGGGCGGCGTTGTGTGATAGTTGTGGATTATTATTATTATATTAGTAGTAGTTATTTAGTCTCCTAGTGTATCTCAGGTTTAAATTGTATCTGAAGTTCGTTTGGTGGTTTACGCGTTATAGAAGAATAAACGTACTTACAACTGGACTTTTTAACATGCCAATACGAGCATTCGTTGTCTCTGTCGAATGTTACGTATTGCTATCTTTTTCAAGGTCGTGACGTCGCTGTCTCTTTCTACAAGTAGGTCGTGACGTCAAGGGTTCTTGCTGTTATTTATTTTCATTATAAACAGCACAGTACTATTTTTTTCTCATCCGTACGTAACGTACTGATTTTAACAAGATTACCCCATCGCGTCGCCAACGAAGGAGCAGGAGTCGGTTTTTAGTCAGTAAAACAACACTCCACCCAGAGCGCGAAAAGTCATTAGATGAATTCCAATCTTAAAAAAAAACCCATCGCGTTTCAGCTGTTTGGAATGTTCTTGATGAATAGATACTACACCAGGTGATAAAGGTAGTTATAAAAGAATGTTTTTCATCGAAAACTTGTTATTACATGAAACGTTTACGAAATAAATCCCTAAAGAGGTAGTGTACAGTATCCACAAGAGTACGTCCCAACTTTGCAGAAGTTGGGCTCACAACATGAAAAATGCATTTAGTTTCAGCTACCAACTCGTTGCCGACCGCCTATTCGATGACACTATTGGTTCGTGCTTCAACATATACCTTACATTGAACATGGCTTATTTATTAGTTACTAGCTGACCAGCAGAACTTCGTGCCACCTAATAAATGAATGTCATGAATGTTGATAAATTAACGGTCAAAGGATAACGCCATCTACTGGCATTACCAGAACCAGCATTATTCATTTGAAAATTACCATTTAAATGACATTTTAATTAGAGATGGCATTGTATTCGGTTTTTTTTCATGTTTTTTTTTTTTTAAAAATTTTCACCGTTCAAACCTTCGCTGGACTATCACGAATAATTTGAGACCAAAATTAGCCAAATCAGTCCAGCCGTTTTCGAGTTTTAGCGAGACTAACGAACATTTTTATTTATATAGATAGATAGATAGAGATATGTGAGTATAGTTTACATTATTTATTGACTAACTGCTGCCAGTGGCTTCGCTTGTGTGATAGTAGAAAATTATTCCAAGGGAACGGACTCCTGGAATAAAAAGTCCTAAGTGCTATTCCAGGATATGGTGTACCCGTGTATCAAGTTTCATCGAAATCCATTCAGCCGTTCCTGAAGAAGTAACAAACATACACACACATACATACAGATACAGTCACACACACTCCCAAACTTTAGCCTTAATAATATTAATAACTAGCTGATGCCAGCGACTTCGCTCCTATGAAATTGGATAATTGTCCCAACATAATGACAGTGATGACATATGGCTCCGAAACGTGGTCGCTTACAATGGGCTTCATCAGAAGGCTTAAAGTCACTCAAAGGGCAATGGAAAAGGCTATGCTCGGAGTTTTCATTGCGTAATCGCGTCAGAAATGAAGATATTCGCAGGAGAACCAAGGTTACAGACATAGCCCGAAGAATCGCCAAAATTAAGTGGCAGTGGGCAGGGCACATTGCTCGCAGAACAGAATATGGTCGATGGGACGAAAGGTTCTGGAATGGCGACCGCGTACCGGAAGACGCAGCTTTGGAAGGCCTCCCACAAGGTGGACCGATGACCTGGTGAGGGTCGCAGGAATCCGATGGATGCGAGACGTACAGGACCGATCATTGCGGCGACATTTGGGGGAGGCCTATGTGGACGTCTTTCGGCTGAAATGGTGATGATGATGACGATGAATTGCCCCAAGGGAACAAACTCTCGGGATGAAAAGAATTCTTTTTTTGAATTTGAATTTTATTCAAATCCGTTCAGCCGTTCGAGCGTGGATAAGTAACAATCATACACACACTTACTGTGATTAATGTTTTACATATAGTGTGATAACCAATCCATTATGATTATGACACAGAATTAATTCAGTACTGGTTTTTATTTTACCCAGAAAAACATGCTTGATAAATGATGTGATAATCGTAATAGCTTTATGAACTAGTCAACTTCAATTCAAGCTGAACTAATGTTTGCCTAAATTTATTTTTATTATAAGAAGGAAAGAAGCAGACATCCTAAACTAACACTCTGGGATTTCAGTGCCTTTATCAATGACTTCCAAAGTGGATAAACCCAGTAATGTCTGGCATGGCTGGGCTAAGTAAACTACTGGAAGTGAGTGGAGTGTGCACTTCAGTTGAAATATTGGGGAGGGAAAATATTGTTTAGTAAGTATCTAGGTCGTTTATGAAGTGTTTACACATTAAACTACCATTTCCTTTCCTTCGTCTCGTCTTGTATACTTACCCACTAACCTAATAATAATATCGGTTCGATTCAGAATCTTTCTCCCATTCAATAAAATAAAATTTGCAATATTGAAATCCATCGAAAAATAACTTATTTCGTCAATACATACAATTTCTATCGTCAGACCAATCGCCTAAAAACGCCAAACCGCGTTTACTTCCCGTTATAAAAAATACGGACGCTGATTTGTTCTCTTTGACATCAGCAATCTATCCGTGATATAGAATCACAGCGATTCCATATTTATGACGTGCACTACTACCAAATTTTGTGACGGTGAAAATTCGTTTGTACAACGAATTTGTTGGCGCTAAAATAATGCGATCGAATGAAAAACAAAATTGTGTAATTCGACGACAAATGGGAAAGGAATCGAATAAAAATAGCTCCGTTAAAAATGGGAAAAGACTTTACACACTGGCCCATAGTGGCTCCACGTTGGTAGTTGTAAAGAGTCCATTCGTTTGTAATGTTAGACATTTTTAATCCCTCAGTAATGATGTTTGTTGTTCTCATAACGCAACAATGTTTACAGTTCAAATTCGACTTATTACTAGTTGTTATTATAGTAATCACTAATCACCCAATGATTGTTAACGATAGTGTACTTTCTCAATGAGCTGTTTTGTACTTTAATATTTGTTAACTCAATTAGAATAAGTATAAATATGCTCTCCTCTAAAACCCAGACAGTCATTCCTGCGTCCTGTCTTGAGACTGTTGTTAATCAGTCAATAACGCGAACAATCTCGTTGTGTTAACTGTGCTTATTGTAAAAGTGATGGAACTCTAATATATTGTAATAAGAGAACTGTCTCTTATTTGAACTCTTCCATCTACGCGACGACCCCCGAATATTACATTTTGGTGTCAGAAGTGGGATAATATTCTGACAAGGGAAACATTGTCAGTATCTTCATTGGCAGTACCTTTGAGTGTTGAAAATACTTGCCATACGACAAGCAACATTTTATGCTACCAAAGGAAGCGAATCTTCGAGAGCCACATCAATAAAATTGCACCTTCGCACGGAACGAAACTACCTCAAGTCTTACCCCAGAACAGGAACTACGGTTCTATAATAACTTTCGAGTTATTACCGTCAGTCGCAACAAAAGCAACGTGTCAAGATTGCCAGGAGCAGCAGCTATGGTTCTTCAATAACTTTCGAGTTATTACCGTCAGCAGCATCACCGTGTCAAGATCAGTACCAGAAACCAAACTCCGCAATATTCTAAGTGAGTGATATTGTGTAAAATGGCCACTTCGAGTAGTAACGAATTACCTTCGAATAACAATGTAAAAAATACATATATAGAAATAACGCTTGCTGAGAGAATGCTCAATGAATACGATGGTAATAAGGCAAATTTACATGTATTTATAGATAATTGCAATAACGCGTATGAACTGTTAAACCCTAATTTCAGAAAAGCATTTGTTTCGGTTATACTATCCAAGATAAAAGGAAATATTAGATCGACATTATTGAACAGGTCATTTGGATCGTGGGATGATTTAAAGCTTCATCTTTTAGAAAAATATTCGGAAAAACGCACATTTGCCCAATGGCAATTAGAATTAAACTCTTGTAGACAATCACAAAATGAATCCGTTTTAGAATACTCAGCGCGAATCGAAAATTGTTATATTAAATTAATCAAATCATTAGACCAAAAATTAACTAAAGAAGCACGTAATGCGAACATAGATTTATTAAAAAATCAAGCTCTAAATATTTTTATAAGTGGACTTAATCCACAATTACATATTTTATTAAAATCACAAAAACCAACCACCTTCGAGGAGGTAGTATCAATAGCAATATCTAAAGAACAAGAAATAAAATCTAGGCAAGAAACCTCGAGACATTTTAATCTATTTGATCAAAGACCGAAAAAGTGTTCACATTGTCACAAGATGGGACACTTGGCCCATCAATGTAGAAATAACCCTACAATTAGGTCGGTTCAACCTGAAAAGGTACCGACATGCTTTAATTGTAATAAAAAAGGTCACATAGCTAGGGATTGCTGGCATAAATCAGGTCCTAGAAATCATAATGGTAATAGTAGAGTATAAAGGTCAAAATACGGACGGAACGCGTCGTAACAATCAAAATCAAAAAAGTTAGTTCAATTAAAAGTTAATTAAAATTGTAATAATTATAATTTAAATTGTGTTTTAAATGTGTAGTAATTAAATGTCAATCATGTAATTGTGTTTATTAAATATATAATAATGTCTCAGAATAATTATATTAAGAATCATGTATTTATAATAACTAAGAATAATTTTATATGTATCAATGTTTTATAGACATGATAATTGTCTATCTTAACGGGGGAGGAATGTAATGTTAGATATTTTTAAGTCCCTAAGATATTTGTTGTTCTCATAACGCAACGATGTTTATAGTTCAAAGTCGACTCATTACTAGTTGTTATTATAGTAATCACTAATCACCTAATGATTGTTAACGATAGTGTACTTTCTCAATGACCTGTTTTGTACTTTAATATTTGTTAACTCAATTAGAATAAGTATAAATATGCTCTCCTTCAAAACCTAGACAATCATTCCTGCGTACTGTCTTGAGACTTTTGTTACTCCGTCAATAACGCGAACAATCTCGTTGTGTTAAGTGTACTTATTGTAAAAGTGTTGGAACTCTAATATATTTTAATAAGAAAACTGTCTCTTATTTGAACCCTTCCATCCACGCAACGATCCCCGAACATTATACGTTGTTGCCTAAGTACGCTTATGCTTGTGGCCAAATGCAGTAGCGGACCAAATTTGTTCACCGATGCGGCTAGAAAGAGGTACTAGAAAGAGGGAAACACTGTTTGCAGGTTATCCATCCTAATTTTACACAAACTATACCATGTCTGGAAGGCTTTCCAAAAGATGGACCGATGACCTGGTGAGAGTCGCGGGAATGCAATGGATGCGAGACGCACAGTGTTCCTGACCTTGTGGCGACACTTGGGGAGACTTATGTCCAACGGTGGATGTCTTTCGGCTGTAATGAAGATGATACCTTGCCTGTACTACTAGTCTTCTTTAACATCAACTCCATATGAAAAATTCTAACATTTACACAAAAAGCTATCGCCTAAAAACAGTACTTTATTATCAATATCAGCTCCAAAATCTAACAGTTCCAATAAAATAACAGTTACTTAATCATAGTCGCGTCGCATCGATTCACGCACGTCGCAACGAATTTGTTATTTGTCGTACACTACAAAGCATTAGCACTTTGTATCGTGCAACGGCGGTAAAAAATGACGATGAATTCAATTCGGCGCACCCGTTACTAGCGCCATCTCTTTCTGTTATAGCGCTTTTCGAATGGCGACGATTTAAAAAAAGAAAAATGATGCTCTAAAAATAACTTGTTTAGAAAAGTTGTTTCCATTTTAATAGGGTTTTTCCATGTCTCTGATCTCAAAACCGTATCGTTTTACTCAAGGGTATGGATAACAGTGAAATTTCATTGTTACGGGGACAAAGAAACCAAAATATTCAACCAAAAAATATAGCAAAATAAAGTGAAGTAAAGAGAAAACTGCAAATGAAACAACCGAGGTATTTGCCAGTCCAAACGAGCGAATACAAAATGTAACATTGATAGACGTAGCCAATCATGAGTTTTGCATAATCAAATGCTTTTACCACAGCAGTGCGCTATTACTCTGTTCAAGTCCGTTAGTACTGGAAATTAGTATTTCGTTCGAACAACTCTCATTGCGGCTTACTCTGAACGTTTTAAACACCGAAATAAGCATTTCCAACGCCCATTAAAAGATTTATGTACCTAACGACTGCCAGAAGTAGCACTACAAATACTCGATGTCTGCTAATACCACAACTCGATTTTTCCTATTTTCTCGAATTCTCGCAGATTTTACTTTGCACTCGGGACTACTGAACCCTGAAAACGGAAAACTGAACCCAATATTGGGTTCACTGGTTACTTTGTCTGCTCCAAACTCTTTGCTGACAGCTATTGAATAACAGACCCTAGTACTTTTGTAAAAAATTCTAAGTAAACAGTCTTTTTCGTCTCAAAAGGGTTTCGAGTTTCTATTTAAATTTGTTTTAAAGCGCTTTATTTTCAGCTTAGAATTTTTTTAAACAAACATTGTCCAGGTATTTATTTGTCTGTTTTAAAATAAGAAAAGAGTAGATTAACTTCATTGCTGAATTAAAAATATTGTTTGTTGGGTG
Source organism: Mythimna impura (assembly GCA_905147345.3). Lineage (NCBI taxonomy): Eukaryota > Metazoa > Arthropoda > Insecta > Lepidoptera > Noctuidae > Mythimna > Mythimna impura. The sequence continues at coordinate 11,524,839 of LR990356.1, read as the reverse complement.
TTTTTAGTCCTAATTTTTAATTAATTCATTCTTATCGTCGTTAATTCATCAATCGTCCCTAATTTACATTTGGGTTCAATGGTAATAATTTGCACTAAAGATTCAAAGTAAGTCTCCAACTGCATCAAGCACTTCCCAAGAACTTCATCGGTCTCCTTAACAAACTTATCTATACTTAAAACCATTGTTCAGCACAAAAATCACTACTTTGTCAAAGAGAAACTGTAGTGACCTATTTCACGAAGTGCTTACGACAAACTCTGGTGCGCTTAAGAAATCAATACAAAGAACTTTTTTGTTCATTCGCATCCCGTGCCCGCCATTACCAAAGCAAAATGGATTGTTTAAACTCAATTAGCATTTTAGAAGCGTCCATCTCGTATTAATTTTATTCTGATCGGTCAGTTGCTTTGTTTGTGGTGATGCCAAACGTTATGAATTTTATTAGACAGTCTTTGTTTCGTAGCCTAATTGGGTAGACAGATCGTCGATGAAACATAGATTTATTCATAAAAAGTTTATCTATATCTAGACTGACATATCAACGCACAGCTAAAACTACTGAGACTGGGAGCATAATATTTTGCATAAGGGTTCTTTTTATGACGTAAGCGAGCATTAAAAGAGGATTTTTTTTAAATTCAGCCCCTTAGGGGATGAAACGGGGGTCTAAAGTTTGTATGGAAAAACCTATTTTCACGCAGGCAAACGCGCTGGCAGAAACTAGTTATTGAAAATAAATGTGGATAAGAGAGAGAGGCCAGAAAAATGTTGGATAAATTGTGCAAAGATATCTTTATACATAATAATAGAAATTGAGTGAACGGTGGGCTACGGTATTGTTCGAAAGAGTCACTGAGGCCACAGAAAGTCAAGAGCAACTGAAGTGTTTAGAAACCAACCTTCACGCTTACCACAAGGAAGCTGTTACTGATTGCGATCTACATTTCGCCAGGCGTTCGCTATGCGGGTCGATTAATTTTTATTGTACCTTCAAAAATTTATATGTTATATCTTGTTACCGAATACAGTCACCTTACTGCTCCAGTCTAGATCTTTATTTTCCTGCCTAAAAGTATACCTAATCTACATCTCATTCATGAAGTAACATGAGTAGGTTTTAGTCAGTAAAAGTCTGACACGGGAACTAAATCCACCAAGAGCTGGAGAAGTTTTGTGAATGGTAATGATATTCTTGTTAACGTGTCTGTTCTGAGTTTGAGTTTCTTGCCGATTCTTCTCTACATTGAATGACCAATTGGAGCCGTGTACTAAAATTTTGTAAAGTTTTATAGGTGGACATCCCGCCCATCCGCACGAAACGTTTTGGGAACACATTCATTGTGCGTACAGCTAAGGAGTGGAATTCCTTGCCGGAATCTGTGTTTCCTGATGGCTACAACCCGGGAATCTTTAAGTCAAGAGTGAATATGTTACTTCTAGGTAAGCGCGCTCCATCATCTACCGCATCGTCGCTTTCCATCAGGTGAGATAGCGGTCAAGCGCGAACCTATCAAGAATAAATAAGAAAGGTGTCCATGTAGATATATGTGAAATAAAATATTTTGAATTGGTTGCGTCAACCTGAAGCAACATGAGAGAAACAGAAAGATAAATATGTTTCATTTAAAAGTAGACCTGTGAGTGACGTCGAATGATATTGGTTATTCAAGTAATATAAATTAGGGATGCAATCGTTAATAATTTATTCTTGATCACGGATTAGCATCAAATAACACCTCATCATGGGTGAGCCAATCTTTATCACTTTTACTTTACTAACCAAAATAAACTATACATAAATTAATGTTTGGATCCACCTAAAACCTTATGAGTAACTTAGAAAAAACTACCGTAGGCGCGTGCTTGCGGACGACAAGCAATGGGTAGCTCGTTGTCCTTGCCCGTCCGGTAAGAACCAGGCCCAAGTCGCCGACGGGTAGTATTTTACGCCCGCCTCAAGGAGATGTCAGCAAAGCTGAAGGGACCCAGCAGGGCCGATGCTTACTAGGGCTGTGGGGAAGTTTAAAAGAGTGATAGTCACTCTTTTAAAGAGTAGAACCTTAGAAGAACTGAAGGACACAGGTGGGTTTTAGCCAGTAAAAGTCTAACACGCTCTCTCGCTCCGCCCTAGAGGGGGACAAGTCTTCGGACGATTTTTCACCTTAAAAACAAAAAAAAAAATATACATGCTAATTTTTTGTTAAGAAGAGTAGGTAGATACTTAGCTATTTTTTAACTTCTACATTATGAGCATAATTTCGAAAACCAAATCACAAAACAAAGACGCTTGATTACCCACAAAATTCGAAACTTCCCGAAAATGGAAATCCGTAAAACAATTACCTGCTCGCGGTCCTCCGTCATAACATTTCACAATAAGCCGCAGGGAACAAATCCTGTTCGCCTGCATTTGGCAACTCCGCCGGCACTGCTACGTGACGTACTTTTAATTGGAGGTTTGTCGCTATGTGTGGCCAAGCTCTTGGCGACCTCTGCCAGCCTATTCTTGGCAGACACCCCTATCTACACTGTGCACGGAATATTGTAAATTCATTATCCGAAATCCGATCAATGAAAAAAGGAGATAGCCGTGAGTGGATTGTGGGATAGGGTTTTTCTATTTGTGTTAGTCAGCTGTTTTTTATGCTTGAAGTAATGAATTGTTTGGATTTTGTCGTAATGCCGTTACAGTAATACCTACTTTTTTTACCTTAACAAAAAAACTTTCAAGAGCTTTATCATGTTACTATAGCTACTGTCAGATGCTGCGCCCGCGTGATAGTAGAAAATTATCACAAGGGAACATACTCCCAGGATAAAAAGTATCCTAAGTGCTAATCCAGGGCACAGGATAATGCCTTTTTAGGGTTCCGTACCTCAAAAGAAAAAAAAGGAACCCTTATAGGATCACTTTATTGTCCGTCCATCTGTCTGTCTGCCTGTCAAGACCCTTTATCTCGGGAAAGCGTGTAGGTATCGAGTTTAAATTAAAACCATACGCTCAAGTCTGCGGACTCTTGAAACTGTAAAAAAAATCAAGCTTGTAAGTTAATGAGAAAAAAGATACTTCGGTTTATGTGGTTAAAAACGTACATTTCGACACTCTCGAGGAAATCAAAATTCATAGGATACTTCCCGTTGACCCAGAATCCTGAAATTTAGCATGAAGCAAGGTCTTATAGCACAAGTATAGGAATAAATCTGAAAACTGTAAATTTGTTGTTACGTCATAAATTTTTTTTTGCGATTCGAAAAACATCTTTCAAGACTCCATTCCCGAATTGAACTATTTACATAGGTAAGTTTGTACGGAACCCTCAAGGTGCGAGTCCGACTCGCACTTGCCCAGTTTTTTATACTTACCTGTGCTATGCAACTAAACCTTTTAAACTGATTTCATTATCTTCCTGTGCACCAAGTTTCATCAAAATCTGTTCGGCCGTTCGAGCATGAAGAGAAACAAACATACACACACACACTCGCAAACATTCGCCTTTATAATATTAGTGTGATTTTCAATAGATACGGAACATGTATTTTCGATTCTCGCATCTTATGGCCCAGGTAATCATACGCTCAGTTACGTTTTCATTTTCAAACTAAATTACCTACTGACATCGACGATATCATTGTTGATGAATGATTTGCATGCCGAGTTGACGCCAACTGAGTAAGGAATATGAATAAAAAATATTTGTTATAACCAGTTTACCAATAAGTAAAGACGTGAGGGTTACAGTAATTCGATGGATGCGAGACGCACTGGACCAGTCGTTCTGGCGACACTAAGGGCCTTATCATACTAGCGAATTGCGAGCGTCTTCAAAGCGGAGCGGGTGCGTAACGAATACGTTACGGGCGCGCAACGAACACGCCGCGCATGCGCAACGAGATCCGGCAACGAGGTGCGGGTCTGCTGCTTCTTTGAAGTAACAAAGCCAACAGCAGTGTCTCCTCGTCGGAATCCATTTTGTTACTGAGTGTATTGTACGTTGTTAACTTGCTACAAACAAGCCTTGAAAATGTTGCGAATTTGCCACGCGTCCGCGACGTCTTCGCTGTGCAGCCGCGGCGTGTTCGCGACGCATTCGCTGCGCACCCGCCCCGCCCCGCAGCCGCTCGCACACCGCTAGTGTGATAAAGCCCTTAGGGAAGGTGTTTTCGTTACGTCCAATAGTAGATATACATATGCAAAAATATTATACTAAACATGGATATACAATCAAAATTAATTGTAAAGTATACGAGATTAAACAATTTTTTACAAGTATATCTGTACTGTATGTAACGCTATTTTTTTATGGTGGTCATATGTCTGTCGTGGCCAGATCATAGAAATTGCTCATTTCATGATCATCATCATCATTTAAGCCGAAAGACGTCCACTGCTGGACCTCCCCCAAGTGTCGCCACAATGAACGGTCCTATGCGTCTCGCATCCATCAGACTCCCGCAACCGTTACCAAGTCATCGGTCCACCTTGTAGGAGGCCTTCCAACGCTACGTCTTCCGGTACGTGGTCGCCATTCCAGAACCTTTCAGCCCCAACTTCCATCCGTTCTGCGAGCAATGATCATATCATTTCATGATAATTATGGCCAAGTTAAACTGGTCAGATCGTTTAACCGTTAACATTAAATGTTAACGGTTAAACGATCTGACCAGTTTAACTTGATCCTACATCAATGATATGGCCAAACGAGGATTGACATATCATCAAAATTTGATGATATGTCAATCCTCGTTTGGCCATATCATTGATGTAGGATTTCTATGATATTGAAAAGTCTAAAGAAAGTAGGCCAAACGAGGATTGACATATCATCAAAGTTTAACGTGATGTATCGCATCGTAGTGCATCGTGATCTGACCAGTTTAACTTGGCCATATCATGAAGTGATCAATTTCTATGATCTGGCCACAATGTGTCCATATGGACGTGATGGACTTTGACATTGAAGTCCATATCGAACTTATCTTTCTAATTTATCAACTTTGTAGATTTATAACTTCGTTGTTGATAAAAGTAAATATTTTTGAAATTCTTCCTTATTAGAAGAAGTTGTTGTTGTTGTTGTTGGGGCTCCCACGTTACTGCAGTGCATCAGGAATGTTTGCCGACGCACATATTGATGGTTTCAAAGCCATCATAAGAAAGCGGGTAGCGTCCATGATGCGCAGGGTGCGTGGGAGCGGCAGCAACATTCTAAAGGTCATTAGTGATAAGCCACACTAGGTGCATGTACCCGGTGTGTCAGGTGTACGCAAAAGATATTAAAATTAAAATCTCTCTGTTATTTTATCTTTTACTTACATAGTTTTTAAGGTACATGTGATTACTAACATAATATGAACCACGGTCTGAATTTTTTTTTTTTTTAAATTAGTTTACAAGAACTAATAAGTGTTTTTATATTAGAAAATACAAAAATCGTTGCATATTCTATATCGATTAGGCGTGTATACTTGGGCTACAGGATTGTTCGAAAGAGCCACTGAGGCTCTGAAACGCAAAGGGCAACTGAAGGAACACGGGTGGGTTTTAGTCAATAAAAGTCAAACACAGGAAGTGTTTATTTATTTACTTAAACTTCGTGTATACTGTACACGAACTTTAAGTAAATAAATAAACACTTCCTGTGTAGTAGTACTTCCTTCCTGGTAGTGGTAAATAGGCGAACTTAATGCAACAATGCATTTTCTACCAGTCAACCTTTAAGTCAAAAAAAAAACTGGGCAATTGCGAGACGGACTCACGCACTGAGGATTCCGTACAAATTAACTTACCTATGAAAACAATTCAATTCCCGAATTGAGTTACCTACGAAGATTTTTCCGAATCGCAAAAACAGTTTTTTTTTTGTGACATAACTACCAGTTTTCAGATTTTTCCCTATCTTGTGGAGGACCTTCGTTCCCTCACGCGTGCAGCCTCCTCCTTCGCTAGCATTACTGCTTCGCAAAAGGAGGCGACCGCCTGCCATTCCTCCTCGCTCCGGACCATAGCCTGAACCAGGGCCCGACGCGAAAGGTCGCTGCCGCCAATTGCCTCCACGAGGACACGGCGATGCTCTGCCCAAGCGGGGCACAAAGTGACCGCAGACCTAAGTATATGGTTTAATTTCAACTCGATGCTTTCCCTAGGGGGAACGCGTAAAGTCTTGACAGACAGACAGACAGACGGACGGACAACAAAGTGATTCTATAAGGGTTCCGTTTTTCCTTTTGAGGTACGGAAACCTAAAAAGACAATGAGTTAGGGTGTGCACAATAAACAAATAACAGATACATATTTCAAATGGAATAAAGTATCGTTAAAATTAGGTGCTTATAATATACTAATAAAGTCTATGATGAATATCAAATCATTATAATTAAGAGAACTCAAAATACAGTAATTATTTTATGACGAAAACCAAACTAAGTTTGAGAGGATTTCAAATAGAAGTTCCGAATTTTTCCGAGTGTTGCTCACTCTAACCAGAGCGAAAGTATTTATTTGGCAATTTCCACCCCAAAAAAATGCTATATATATTTTCTTTTTTTTAATGTTTTAAACTAGTGATTGACTGCGATCCCACCTGATGGTAAGCAATGATACAATCGTTAATTGTGAAGCGCACTCGTTTATTAAGTGCCTATTCACTCTAGTCTTGAAGACACCTGAGTTATAATCGGACGGGAAGTCCGCATCAGGCAATTGTTCCCGTTCTCGCATTATAAACGACGAGGCGACGCTTAATGCGGACCGATATGGGTATGTATACCGACATATATTATGTGTATGTAAGCATATGTTTGAATTCTTTACTATTGAGAAATATAATTGGGCACTAGACTGTGCATTTCTATACGTATATTTGTTAAACTTGAACTATTTATCATGCAAATAGATGTTCAATCAAATATATACTAAACATTTCCACGAATCAGCTTCATTTCAAATATTTTAAGTGTATTTACTTTCACTAAAAACATCTTTCAATAGATATCTAAAAGCTCTTTAGATAATACAAGAAAATGGCTATGAATGAATAGAACAATTTTGTTATATTGTTCGTCCGGAGACTCGCATATATTCTTTGTGTCGGATTTAACCGGTCATATTTTACCCAGCGACCCGTTCCAGGGCGTGACATAAAAATACGCGTGATTTATATACAACATATAGATCAAACGGACTTGTTTTTATACAATCTGCTTTGATAAATCATACGGTTTCGTCAATCATTGCCGCAGTACCTCGATTTTGCTCGTGAGTTTATCTGATTTAGGAACCTTTGTTCTTTGTCCTTAAGCGCACTTGGGAATATATTTATGGTGTAGCGACATCTATGACGCCAAATAAGAATTAAAATTTAAAATCTGCGCGATTAGAAACATAATACAACAGCCCGAAACTCAACTGCTCCTCCTCCGTGCTTCGCATACCTCCAATGCTTTGTTAAACCATCATCATTTCAGTCGTATGGTCCATTAATGAACATAGGCCTTTTCTAAGTGATGCCGACCAATCCAGAGCATGTCGAATCCAGCGGATTCCTTTACCACGTCATCGGTCTACCTTGTAGGTCTTCCAAAGCTTCTATTATTTTAAGACTTCAACAATTGGAATACCAAACCAGGACTAAAATTGCCCCCTGAAGGCTACCTTATGTGTATTAATTGTTGTTAATTAGTTGAATAAGGCATATGAAAGAGGTGTAGTCCTAGGAAAGGTCAGTTCTGTAATTAAAAATAGTAAAAAAAAAACATTGTTTAACTATGTTTTTGTTACTATTTTAATAGATGATACCTCTAACAATATCTATTCCTATAAAGATCATTCCGTTTAATTGCACATCTCGTCATCTATAGCTAACACAGCTACGAAGGTACAAAGCCTGAAGGCCAGCTCAGTAATAAGAAAGTAATGTAATACATTTTATTAGCATCAATTTAAATAAATACCCCGACAAATGGCGAAGGGTGCCGAGACACTTTCGGCTCGAAATCAAATTGTCTGAGCCCCTCTATTTTAAATTGGTGCAGTTCAAAACTATCAGTTTATATTGGTTAGGTTTTAGGTAAGATAATTGGACGGGGGTTTGGAATAGGTTGGATTTATTCCCACATAAATTTTTCTTTCTCCATATTCATGGAGATAAAATGACATATTTAACCATGCTTAGGAATATGAAAGCGATAGCGATAAATTAGCGGTATAGCTGTCACTAGTAAGGTTTTCTGGTAAAGAGTTCATAGCATAGAATTAAAATAATAATTATATTTCACAACTTTCACACATGGCCATAACAAAAAAAAAACATAACAAATCCACTTCACAATCACTTTTATTTCAGAGTACATATAATTAGGAGTTTGCAGACTAAGGTATATCGTAATCCAAGAGAACCAGTAAATTCGTTAGAACTGTCCGAAATACTTGACGGATCGCCCCAGACTGCCATTCGTAGATGGTGGTCCTCCAAACGATCTCGCTCACGTGACATCCAAACGACAACGTCACAACGTTTCACCTCACTCTGGTACTAAGGAATCAATTGAGTTTCTTCATCATTATCATCATTTCAGCCGAAAGACGTCCATTGTTGAACACAGGCCTCCCATCAAGTGTCCTGTGCGTCTCGCATCCATCGGATTCCCGCGACTCTCCCCAGGTCATCGGTCCATCTTTTGGGAGGCCTTCCGACGCTGCGTCTTTCGGTACGTGAATTGAATGGCTTATTATTGCTAAATTGTCATAATCGCCAACAAATACATTGCTACAAAATGATCTTCCTTATATCAATAAATACTTAACATAGTACTTACACAATGATTTGACAATTCATGTACAAAGGCGATTTTAACTCAACAATGTATTTTCTCCAAGCAAGCCTTTGAGTGACTGAGAGAGATCACATTCGAAGGTAGAATCCATTATTAAATATAAACCCACATAAATACGTCTAAAAGTTTACTCTAAATTATCTAGTGTCTTTACGGACAACGAGCAATGGGTAGCCTGCCGTCCGGACCGAGCCCGAGTCGTCGACGGCGCATAGTGTTCCACGTGCGCCTCAAATAGATGTCAGCAAAGCCGTAGGGACCCAGCAGGCTCAAAGCCTACAGGGGCCATGGGTAGTCCGATAGGGAACCCCGGGGTCCCGGAACGCAAGGGAAAGAAGGAAAATAGGTGTAGTTTTAGTCTGTAATAGTATGACACGCCCTCCCACCCCACCTTAGTGCGAGAGAAATTATTGGATGATTTCCACCTTAAAAAAAATAAAATAAAATCTCTAACTTTTATTCAGTAATTCACATAAAGACTAAAATGTCAAAAAAGTAGAAGAAAATAATACCTAGGTATGTTTTTAAGTTACAAAAAGAATGAAAGAAAAACTCTGAACAAACTTTCATAAAAAAAAAAAACAAAACTAAGTTCTCAAGCTACCTTATCTGTAGAGGCAGCCAATCATAAATAGGAATCACCTAACCCTTAAATTACTCAGTCAAAACACACTAACGAAATTGCCAGACTTGGTCCTTCCAGACTCATCTATAGCTAGTCTACCAGACCGGTCTACTCGTATATATAACCAGACGTCTGTTTCGTCATACGCATACATCGAAGATACATAATTGATACAGAAGGCCAAGTTCATGATGGCGTGTGTTCACTACAAACATTTACGACTCAGTTTTGAGTTTGAGAGATGCTGAGAGAATGTGCCTTCTTAGGTGTGAAATTATTAAATAAATAACTCCTCCAACTAAAATCAAAAAAACAATTTCTGCAATAATATACTCTTTAAATTTCAGGGCCACGGTAACTCAAACAATACCGCAGTCAAGATGAACCGTGGCTTAGAATTGAATGTATCTTCAGTGTAATATGTCGCAGCAAAGATTGTCAAGCAAATCAAATGCTCGAACTGACACAGTATTATGCAATACTAGAAATGACGTAAGACAATGCTCCCGATGAATGACCACTGTAAAGGTCTGGACCGATCTGGGCGCGTCGGTCTCCATACATTTTATATGGAAACTAGACTTGTAGAGCTACACTTGATCCACGCCACGTGACGCCAGGCGACGTCTTTCTACGTACAAATTAGGCGTGTCACACGTGTGCGTCGGTCTAATGTAGTTCTAGCTTTAAACAAGCGAAAAGGCACACACACATACATAGATGCATAAGTACATTGGTCTCGAAACAAATACCTACCAATAGTTACTTTGTGAGTACCTACTCTTGCACTCGCTGTAGTGTCTGTGTGTGCATGCGTTTGCACGAAACTAACCTTCTGTATTTACCTACTCTGTGTTGAAGGGGTGCGGAATTAGGTATAGCATTTAAATTGAAATACTGGCAGCGTTAACTTCATTTCTGGGGGACGTTCAGGGGCGGGATGAAAAGTAACGACCGGAGCTGACTTGTTGAGATATGTTATAGATGTGTTTGGCGATTTGGAAGCTTCATTGGTTACTTCAGTGTCAGTTTTGGCAATTATAGACACAATAAGTAAATGAAACATTCTATCCAGCTTTGACACTTACTTTGTATGAATATCGGTTTTTGTTGTTAGAAAAATACGTGGAACCTATGTAATTAAAGTAAATTTCATTAAATTAATGTAACTACTAAGGTTTTTTGAGAGCAGCGGTGGTCGAGTGGTAACGGCCCCGACTTACGGGTTGCAGGTCGCGGGTTCAAACCCAGCCAGGCGCATTACTTTGTGTAATTTATTTCATCACCACTGTTCTCAAAAACGGTGAATAAAAACATCGTAAGAAAACCGGCATATCACATTAACTGCCATGGGGGTCACCGGTGACCGGCACTATTCTATTCCATTTGGGCCGCGACGGTCACCGATGCCCGGCAAGATGGACCGATTTTCGATTGTGCTCTGTTCGTCGCCGGTCACTCGCACGTAACATTTTTACATGTAAAGTGACCCGCGCGGCGCCCAGGAACATACCTTACCACTTGGTTTTAAAATTTTCTTCATAGCTTTTGATCAAAAGTAAGAAATGAGGGTAAGAATTATTTTTACTCAGAGAATTTTAAAGAACTATTTATTTTTATTAAATCACTTTCACATGTCTATCACAATTACATCTTATTCACAATCATATAAAAAGTATTAAAATGAAATAAAAATTAAATGGATACAAACTGTAATTTTTGAAAATTTATAATATAAACGAGCATATCCGAATTAAGTTCAAAAACACAATATTTATCAAGAAATAAGTGCTTAGACATTACAACAATCATCTAATACCGATGTTCCCGATTGAAACAGGTCAAACAATAATGTGGTTGTGACGGACAATCGGAGCAAAAAGTGGCTACTTTTTTAGTTTTATTTTTAGCAATGTTCCTGCCCATGTTTTGAACATTTATTTTATAGCATCCTTGACACCATCTTCGTGTTGTACAAACTTTGCCTTCTTTAGTCTTTAGTTCGTGTTTTGGTCCAAATACGACAGATCATCCTGTGTCAACTCAAAGTTATCAAATTCCATTATACGGACACAATACAGTAACTAAATACTTGAAAAAAAATATTATTTATGCACTCGTAATTGAAATTAACAACACGCTTCACTTCCGCGAACAAAGTAAACAAAGGTCACGCGATCGCGCTAGCCGCACCGTTTGGCCAATCAGAGAAAGGGGTGCGAAAAAGACAGGTGACCGGCGAAATGATCCGCGCGGCGCTGTGAAGCAAAATTCAATCTGCACGCCGCGACGGCTACCGGTGACCGCAAACAAAAAATCTTTTATAATTTCCAAAATATGCATATAATTAAAAAAAAACTATTGTGTACATATATACCAGAACATAGACTATGTATATACCAAATGGCCCAAATGAAACATATATATCAAATTTGCTTGGCGATTAATGTGATATCCTAGAACCAAAACTTCGAAGACATGTGACATCCACCAACCCGCACTGGGCCCGCGAGGTGGATTACGGCCCATTCCCTCTCCTAGACAGGAGGCCTGAGTCCCAGCAGTGGGAACATTATAAGGCTGAATATGCAATGCTATATATATAGGTATATATACTAAGAATTTTCATTTTTAATATAGCTTATCTCACTTTTTATTTCACAAGTAATAATAATAATTGGCTACCTCGTAGAAGCCTTGAAAAAAAATCAACAAAGGAAAATTTACTCTTTAAATGGAAGTAAAATCATTTCTAAAATCCTTGTGTTGGTGGTTTAGTACCTATCGGCCTTCCAAATTCTCTGTTAAACTTACAGATTATAAAGGCAATCGTAGACAGATCATAATCATCATCATCAGTTCAGCCGAAAGACGTCCAGAACTGGAAATAGGCCTCCCCCAAGTATTGCCATTGCCACGTTGAATGGCAATGCTTAAATCACTGACCTAGGTAATATATAAATAGTGAATGTAATTTAGTTTTTAATCATCTGAGAAATAAAATAAAGAAAAGAATAAGAAACGAGAAACAAGAATTATAAAAGTGATTCAATTCAGAACTACTGACAATTTAAAAATAAATTCCAATACATTAATATAAAGAGTTAACACAGTATAACAAAGTACTATTTATTTCGTATTTTGATAACTCAGTGTTTGAAGTTAATACTTACTTTACGACTTACAACTAAAAGAGAAAGAAATCGTAGAAAATTGGTTAACCTTATTAATATCGACTGTACCCACTCATTTAAGCAGGCGTGCCTTTGCTTAGTTTCCCCCACGAAACACGTGTAAGTCGGGGTAAGTAATTGGCACAGTTTCTACGAAAATTCTATTTATTTTCCCTATGGAAAAACCAAAAACCAATCTTAAAAGGCCTGAAAAAATTTTTTTTTTCGTGTTCAAAAAAAATATTCGGAAATTAATATTCTTAAACAGGAGTTTTAAAAAATAATTCCTCATAGCTTTTTTTTACTATTTTTTTCGATTCAAAGCAACTTGTACCTGCTTTAGTAATCCTTTGAGTTTTTCATCACATTTTACGATTTTCTAACAGTTACCTCAGACAGGATAATAATAAATAAGTATTAATAAATTGATTGCCTTAAACTTGATAAGGCTATTTGGGGGGAAAGAGATGCAGCACAAAAGGACTGTTACTATAGGTTATGTATGGAGAAACTTAGAAACGTAGATTTCCCACATGAACTCGGAAACTGTTGTGATAATTTTTGCTTTAACAAGGAACACAGTAAAGTAATTGATACATTGTACAATGATATTGTGACGTCGCTTCGGGAGGCGGCTGAGGGCAGTGCAGGGTTATTAAGAGAGAGGGGAAGGCGGGGGCGTACAGTAATTGGGTGGAACAGGTATGTCAGGGACGCTCACGGGAACGCAAGAAGGGCCTTTCTTAACTGGGTATGGTATGGAAAACCTAACTCGGGGCAGCACTTTGTGGAAATGAGAGAAACTAGAAAAGTTTTTAAAGAAAAGTTAAAATTTTGTCAGAATAATGAGGAACAAATTAAGATGAACATTTTGGCAACAGAACATAAGAGTAAGCATTTTCAAAAATTTTGGAAATCCACTCAAAGACTGAGCCCAAGACCTGTTGTTCCGGTGAGCGTCAATGGCATATCTGAGCCTGAGGAGATAGCGAACATGTTTAAGAGGCATTTTGGAGTATGTTCTAGGCTTCAATCGGAGGGGCGAGATGGTGTCGCGGAGAGTGGACTGTCTGGTGTTCCGATTAGTATTTCATCCAATGAGATAAGGAGCACAATACGGTCGATGACCGGGGGTAAGTCTCCGGGGCACGATGGCCTCAGCATAGAGCATTTTCAATGTGCTGGTCCGCATCTCTCAAGGGTCCTTTCTATGCTGTATAATCTTTGTGTGAGGCATTCGTATCTTCCAACTGATCTAATGAAGACGATAGTTGTGCCCATAGTCAAGAACAGGACTGGGGATGTCTCGGACAAGGATAATTACAGGCCAATTTCATTGGCCACTATAACAGCAAAGGTTCTTGACGGTGTGCTTGAGCGAAGAGTAGCTGGGCAGCTCAAACTACATGATGCACAATTCGGTTTTAGAGCTGGGCTGTCCACGGAGACGGCCTGCTATTCTGGCGCTCAAGTATACGGTCAGGTACTATACTGATAGGAACACACCTGTGTATGCTGCTTTCCTGGACCTCTCCAAGGCGTTTGACCTGGTTAATTATAATATCTTATGGTCGAAATTGAGTAAGCAAGGTATACCTAATGAGCTTATTAGACTCTTAGACTACTGGTATGGCCACCAGATTAACCGGGTCAGATGGGCTGGTGCTTTGTCTGCGGCGTATGGGCTGGAGTGTGGTGTAAGACAGGGTGGTCTGACCTCTCCGGCGCTCTTCAGTCTATACATCAATGGGTTGATAGAGGAGCTCGGCAGCACTGGTATCGGATGCTCTATTGACGGTAGGATTGTTAATAGTATAAGTTATGCAGATGATATGGTGTTGCTGAGTCCCTCGATTGGTGGACTCAGACGGATGCTGGAGATATGTGAAGGGTACGCCACTTCTCATGGTTTATTGTACAATGTGCGGAAGAGTGAGCTTGTGGTGTTTTGGGTGGGTTCTAAAAAGCCATTAACGGTTCCTCCAGTTTTTCTTTATGGTGTACCACTAAATAGGGTGTCGCATTTTAGGTACCTTGGTCACATTGTGAATGAGAATTTAAATGATGACGGTGACATTGAAAGGGAGCGAAGAGCGTTGTCGGTCCGATGTAATATGCTGGCCCGTAGGTTTGCACGTTGTACTAGAGAGGTGAAAATCACTCTGTTCAAGGCGTTTTGCCAGTCTTTCTACACGTGCAGCCTATGGGTTAGACATACGCAGAGGGCCTACAACGTTCTTCGCATTCAGTATAATAACGCCTTTAGGGTGCTGTTGGGGCTCCCGCGGTTCTGTAGCGCGTCGGGCATGTTTGCTGAAGCACATATAGACAGCTTTCAAGCTATTATGCGAAAGAGAACAGCATCCCTGATGCGCAGGATTCGGGGGAGCACCAACAGCATTTTGAGGGTGATAGCTGATAAGCCGGATTGCCCCTTCTTGGGGCACTGGACTCGTTTGCACAGCTGCAGGTCTGGTGCAGCGGCAAGCGGGCACAGTTATAATATGTATAAGTTTATGAACTGATTTTATTTTATTCTATTTATTTTAATGAACAATTTTACTAACATAGTTTTAAGTTCTACTAACATAATATGGATGTATCTGATATAAATAATAAATAAAAAATAAAAAAATAAATAAACATAATTTTTTCACGAATTGGTCCTTTTTTTGATTCAGGAAATCACCAAATGACTTCTCGCGCAGTAGGGTGGAGTGAGAGGGCGTGTCAGACTTTTACTGACTAAAACCACCTTGTGCTTCAATTGCCCTTTGTGTTCCAAGACCACGGTATCTCTTTAAAAAAATGTCGTGGTCCTAACGGGTAATGGCCTTACTGGGCCCTTGAAACACTACGCACCATCGATGACTCGGGGTAGGTAGGTCCTTACCAGACTGCCTGAATGCGAGCTACCAATTGCTCCTCGCCCACAAGCCTGCGCCTACCGCCGCGACTCTCGCCGCCGCCCAGAGCGTCTCCTAAAAAAGTGGAGCATGAGATACAACTCAAAAAAAAAAAAAAAACTTAACACATAGGTACACTGCCAATTTGAAGACTGTAAGCATAAAGTATAATCAACGTTATAATGTTCCCACTGCTGGGACTTAGGCCTTTTCTCTAGAAGAGGAAATAGGCCAATATCCGCGGGTATTAGAAATGTGGAGGTAACTATATGGATATATATTTATATCTACCTACATATCAAACTAAAATATCACACAACAATATTCGTGAAAAATGAAAATTCATGATTTAATTACGTCATAATATTATACAAAATCTAACACGCGTGGATCCGGTTCGGGTTGGTGATTAGGTTCGGGTTGGGGTTGGTGATGTCTTCGAATTTTTGTTTCTAGGACATTCCGGTTTCGTCATGATGTTTTCCTTCACCTGTTTTGGGAGCAGTGGTGATGAAATAATATAGGTACATAAAATAAAGCAACTGAGTTTGAACACTTTGAACCTACGAAAATAAGAGCATAAGTCGGGCCAATACTCGTCTCAATTGTAAAATGTACTTCACTACCGTCAGGCATATCTTTTTGACGTCGCAACACAGCATGGCAGTCAACTAATCAATCTAAAATTATCATTCTATTATTTCCAATCGCTGCAGGTTTTATTTCCTAAGCTCGTTCCAGACTTATAAAAACAAAACACGCTTGCTTTGCGAAATGCAACGTTATTAAGAGCGACACTCAATACCAATCCAATCCCGATAAAGTTAGGAGGAGAGTAGCTTTGGCGTTACGTGTCATACGTGATCTAACTTTGCGAAAATTCGTACACTTTTGCGAAAATTCACCCATTTTGCGAATCGAACTCCATTTCGCGTCGTTTAAATATTAAATCAAACTTACGGCGTAAGTCAAACGCGCGTGTGAACGCATGATAAAGTCACTCGGCGCCCGAGTAGACAATAACTGTTCCCAAAGCTAATAAATTTTGTGTGACAAATGTTTTTACGGCACCCACTATTTGTTTTTTGCTATAGCTATTCGTATTGTATGCAGATTTTGATGTGCATTTTTGAAATACAGATTTCACAACAACTTTCACGTTGAGTTCCACGAACATTTGATAACAGGTTCATTGTTTAAATAGAAAAATGCTAAAGCGAATATTGACAGCAACAAGATTGAAATTTTGCTACAACCATTATCAAAAATGGCATTTAAATCAAATTAAATATAACATATTATAGTTTCTATCATCAGATAACTAATTCATTCAAATTGCATTTAAATTGATTCCATTATAATGTGTTCGAAAACAAGTGAAAACATACTTCGAATTCATTTTTTGATAGGCTTATTAGCTTGGTATTGTTGTAAACAAATAGCATGGGTGTTGTTATAACCGCTCATAACATAAATAACTGCAAAAACATATATAGTTAATGTTAAAATTATTACCTAGTAAAAATATTTTCTAAAGTTACATTCAAGTTTATAGGAAAAATGTAACAACTCATCGTGAAGTACATTGAAAGTGTGACATTATTAAAACGATTTTTTTCGTCTTAACATAAAAATATACATTCATAGGGTTCAATTTCGCTCATCGCTCGAATCACTGCGAATGTCCTAATATATATGAGCGTAATCAAAGAAGCTTAGGGCTTGCCTCCCCCGAGGCTGGAATCTGGGGTATTAGAGAAAGTACTCCGAATAAACTGGCAAGAATATACAATAAGCCTATTCATTTATGCTGTTTGCGCCTTTTATTTAGACTTTTGGGTTGAGTAATGGTATCTTTTAATTCTGATATTGTCAAACTTCTTGCTTTCCTTGTTTCCTTGTTGTTCATTAATAGTACAAATGTGTGTGCCCTAAGCAAGTTATTGAAAAAAAACACAGTGGGATTATTTTCTCTACTGTGTTAATAGGACAAAAAAAAGATTTAAGAATCACCAAACAACGGTGAGAAATTTCCAATTGCCACAACCTTCTAAGATACATAAACAGCAACGAGAAGTGAGAACCAAAACATAAATAAAAAACAGAAAATTAAGAGACATCATTAAGATAATGCTGAGGAGAAAAATCTCGAATGGCTGTGAACAGCAGGGCTACTTGACACATACAGAGCACTCTCCAATTTGTTGCAAACTCACTTCGTAAGTCTGTACTAGGGTTGTAACGGAACTTCGCCTCCGCATCAGAATGCGGAATTTCCGCAAGCGATTGTCCATACTCTTCCTTATTTGTTTTTTTGCGGAATTGTAACCGGGTTCAATAAAGAAAAAAATGGGCTCCAACTAAGCGTTGTATTATTAACCGTTGCCAGGTACAATTCTTTATTTATTCAATTATTTATTATTCATCAATTATTTATTTATTTATATATTTTTTTCTAAACTTGCGTTTACCACTAGTTCACCTGACAGTAAGCGATGATGTGGTAGACAATGAACCACGCTTGCCTAGAAGTAACCTCACCTTGACTAAAAAAACCCCCAGACTTACTAGGTGAGCAACTATTTTACGATACTAGTTTATTTCATGAACTAATTACCCGCCTAGTGAGAAATTAACTGAACCGGGTTTTTTTATGGTAGGAAATCGTCAAATTACTTCTCTTGCCGCTTTAGGGTAGCTCTTTTTAGATTATAATAAATACTAAGTCGACTTATTTCCTTCTCGAATATACATCATCGAACTACCAGACGTACGGTGATGCGCCACCACCACCCACCATATGGTGGACATCACACTCATACGTACCAAACGTTTTGGGAACACATTCATCGCGCCTACAGTTAAGGAGTGGAGTTCTCTGCTGGAGTTTGTGTTTCCTGATAACTGCAACCTAGGAGTCTTTAAGTCAAGAGTGAATAAGTTACTTGCTTCTAGGCAATCGTGCTCCATCGTCGAACATATCGTCGCTTTCCATCAGGTATGACGAAGGTCAAGTGCGAGCTTATCAATAATTAAAAAATATGTATATAGGGCGACTGGCAATTAGTGTACGATACTTAAACACGTGATTGTGCTCATGATAGCAAACAATTTTTATTATGGGAGTAAAGCCGAAATCGCGAAAAAAATATCAGCTGTTCAGTACATTAGGCAAACATAAATGTACTGAACAGCTGATTTTTTTTCGCGATTTCAGGTTTGTTCCCATAGTAAAAGTTGTTGGTTATCATGAGCACAATCACGTGTTTTAGTATCGTACACTAATTACCAGTCACCCTATATACAGCATTATTTTTAGTATATGCGAAACCTGAATATAGCTTGTTCAGAATCAGTAACTGAATCGATTCCAATAATTTTTACACCATGTTATATTTTGTTCCAAAAATATTTAAAAAACGGTCACAAGTTGAACACCACCGACACTAAGTACAACACAGGTCATGGCAGGTTATAGTGGACATTAGTCACTAGCGCACAGCTGGATGCGGGAATAAAACAACCCCTCAGTTGTCTAGGTGGTCCGGTGATCATGTATTTGTGCGGCCAACCAGGTAACAAAACAAGCTTATAACTTCGTGATTTTTCATCGTACAGTTATGAAATTTTGTACACAGATTCTTTACATAAAAATACTAGACACCTGTTTCGGGTTTCTCATATACTAAAATTAATATTGAATATATAATGATATTTCAATTTTTTTTTCTATTTGTTCTGATTTTTCGCCTCTGCTATAGCATATAGCCTCCGTCAGCTACAGCCCTAATCCGCACCTACCTATTGGATATCTGTGTTCACTCCTCACAAATGAGGTCTCCGTCCCATTTAATTACTTACTACATCAAATATTTATTTACCTCTGTATAATTATGTTTGTTTAGTGTTTTTCAATTCGTAATTTTATATACATATAGGTACCTATTTAGAGGTATATAAATGTTGTTCAGCTTTGATAAAGTGAACATGAAACGTACGTAATGGCCATTAATATAAATTTAAGGTTTGTCAAATAAAACCATCTATCTATCTAATTAACTGAAAATATGGCAATAAATATTATGATGTTATTGTTTTTTGAGGAAACCGGCATGTCCTAGAACCAAAAATTCAAAGACATGTGACATTCACCAATCCGCACTGGGCACGCGTGGTGGATTACGGCCCATTCCATCTCCTAGAGAGAGGAGGCCTGAGTCCCAGCAGTGGGAACATTAAAAGGCTGATTATGCTATGCTTATGCTTATTTATTATGAAACTACCATTTGTACGCGGTTTTCTTTGCGTTTACGTTGAAAATTATTCTAGAGCAACTATTGGGATAAAAATGAACGTAAGTAAAGCATAGTCGGCCTTATAATGTTCCCACTGTTGGGACTCAGGCCTCCTCTCTAGGAGAGGGAATGGGCCGTAATCCACCACGCGGGCCCAGTTCGGGTTGGTGGATGTCACATGACTTCGAATTTTTGGTTCTAGGACATGCCGGTTTCCTCACGATGTTTTCCTTCACCGTTTTTTAATTCACCGTAATTTATTTCAGTACCACTACTCTCGTAGTGGTACTGAAATAAATTACACAAAGTAATGCGCCTGGCTTTTTTTTTTTTTTTTTTTTTTAAGGTGGGAAATCATCAAAATGACTTCTCGCGCTCTGGGTGGAACGGGAGGGCGTGTCAGACTTTTACTGACTTAAACCACACCTGTATCCTTCAATTACCCTTTGCGTTCTAGGACTACGGGTTTCCCTTTCAGAAATTCTCCGCGGTCCTAGCTACCGGGCATTGGCCCTGCTGGGCCCCTACGGTTTGCTGACATCTCTTTGAGGAGCGCGAGGATCACTACGCGCTGTTGACGACTGGGCTCGGTCCGGTTAATTACCGAACAGCCGGACGGCGAGCTACCCAGTGCTCGACGTCCGCAAGCCCGTGTCTACCGTGGCTGGTAGTCGGGGTCGGAATTACGGCGGCTAGGGCGTGAGGGCCTTCGTTCCCTCACGCGTGCAGCCTCCTCCTTCGCTAGCATTACTGCTTCGCAGAAGGAGGCGACCGCCTGCCATTCCTCCTCGCTTCGGACCATAGCCTGAACCAGGGCCCGACGCGAAAGGTCGCTGCCGCCAATTGCCTCCACAAGGACACGGCGGTGCTCCGCCCAAGCGGGGCACACCTCCACCGTATGCTCCACCGTGTCCTCTGGGTGGTCCGCACAATGCGCCTGGCTGGGTTTGAACCCGCAACCTACAACTCGTAATTCGGTGCCGTTACCAATCGGCCACCACTGCTCTTCTAGAACGTAAGTATAAATCGAAACAAAAATACTAAATTCACGATTAAAAATGAGGTCGGTGGTGGGAGGATAAAAAATAGCCTAGAATCTATTCTCAGAATTACCAAAAATATACACAAAAATGGGCCAAGCCGTTTCGGAGGAGTTAAATAAAAAACTAGAGAGTACCACGATATTTCTATATATCACATTCATAATAACTATCATTAAAAATAGGACACATGCCTACTTTTATGATATCAATTAAACACAAACTGTTGACATAATTATATATTCATCGACTTACATGATTGTACGAATATTAATTTTCAGTCAGGCAAAAAATATTAGGTGTACACGTGCCACCGATATTAACATTCGTCAATTCATTTCTAATATAACATGTGCTGAGTTAATAGTCAGTGACAAAGTCTATATCATGTTCAATTACCACGGGTAATAAAAAAAAGTCATATAAAATGGTCCTAACTATATCTCCACGGTTGCGGGTAACTTATTCTGAGAAAATTCTACCTGGGTGCCTTTTTCAGTTAAAAATATACAACTTTTTGGCAGACTGATTGTGGAGGATCTCCTCTTTGGTTACGGAGCCTTAAAAAACATTAGATTTTTTTTAAAGCGGTTCCCACTCTAGCAAATTTTGTACTAACAAGGTCCATAACTTTCTAGGGTGGAAACCACATACCGAAAGACAACATGTGCGCAGCCTACCATAAGGTGAACCGATGTCCTGGTGAGGATAGCGGGATCCGTTAGATTCGAGAAGTACAGTTCCGATCAATGTGATAACGCTCGAGGGATAATTTACCCAACCGTCGACATCTTTTGTCTGAAATGATTTGAAATTAAATTACTATTACCACAGATTTTTGACATAAAATGGAGCCTTATAATGCGATATTGTAATCTACTTATATTTATTTTATGTTTGTATTATTATAGCTAGCCCATATTGTCCCACTGCTGGGCATAGGCCTCCCTCCATTCTTTCCAACGATCACGGTTTCAGTTTGTAATATCAAAATAATATGTTTTTACTAAATACATATGACTGCTCTGTCTGTCTATCTGTTTGTACCGGCTAATCTCTGAAACGGTTTGACCGATTTTGACAGGGCTTCCACTCGTAGATATCTGATGTTATAAGGATTAACTTGGCTAAAAGTAGCCTTAGAACTTAGAAAAAAATTTAACTTCCGAGCAAAAAAGTTCCTGAAATTGTGAGCGAATGACGTTGTGCTATTTTATGAGTCTGACGCGGACAAAGTCGCTGACGCCAGATAGTACAAAATATGGTCAAGCATAAACTAAGTATCTAAGTTTAATGACTTTACCGTCATATATTTTGTCGTCAGCTTCGAAAACATTTCGTTAAACAAATTACTACTTACATAAACATCTTAATAAAATACTCTTTAGACCTTAACGCCATCATAAAGTAATTTTAACCTTACAAGATCTGATAATAATTTATTCTCTATGATATTTATTCAGACCGTCTTAGAGCCTGGCCACATTACCACAGTTATTTTTTTTTTGAGGATGGATGTCATTCTATGACTTCTGCTCTTCAGTTTCGGTGGTCATATTCGCAAAACCCTTTGGTTGAAGACTGGTCGTGAAATTTTTGATGATGAAGCGCCTAAATAACAAGGTGTCATGGCACGACGTGGCAATGCGCTGCAGTTTTTTACGTGGGAAATCATCAAATAACTTCTCCCGCTCTGGATAGAGTGGGAGGGAATGTCAGACTTTTACTGACAGTAAAATATTACGATAGAAAATGTATAATGTAAATGAGGTGCTGGAGTCTTGGAAGATGGCAGAAAACTCGCCTTTTTTACGTAACATTTATGCCTATAACTTAGCTGAATCAGAATAATCACCCAACATCTTATATAAGTTATTTATTTACTTTGATATGAAAATAGTTCCCCACACGTTCCAACGTAGATAATAATTAATGAATAGTCTTGTGATATATTACTGTCAAGGCTGTCAGAATGTGGTGTTAATTGTGGGGCTGGTGTGAAGCTGCCGAAAGATATGTGAATTAATTAGTGGAACAGCGAGTTATGGCACCTATTTGTGTCGCTGGAGGTAATGTGTGTTGCCGTGAGATATGGTTGCAGTTTATTGGTTCGATATCATTTATGTAGTGGGCTGCAATTTGTGTTTTTTTTTTAAATACTTATTACTCTTTGAACGCCAATGATGACGCTTAATAGCCACAAACTTAATCGACTGTTGGAATACTATTGACGAGTTTAAGCGACAAATAGATGTGGTACATTATAATCTGGTGTTATAAAAAAAACTGGGCAAGTGCGAGTCGGACTAGCGCCCTGAGGGTTCCGTACTTACATAAGTAAACAGTTCAATTCCCGAATGGAATCTTGAAGATTTTTCGAAATAGCAAAAAATTTTTTTTGTTGTGACGTAACAACAAATTTACAGTTTTAAGATTTATTTCCATATCTGTGCTATATAACCTTGCTTTATGCCAAATTTCAGGATTCTGGGTCAACGGGAAGTACCCTATGAATTTTGATTCCTTTGAGAGTGTTGAAATGTACGTTTTTTGCGACTTAAACGGCCGTATTTTTATTTAGAAATCTGATTTTTTTTTTATAGTTTCAAGAAACTGCAGACTTGAGTATATGGTTTTAATTCCAACTCGATACCTCCACGCGTTCCCGAGATATAGGGTCTTGACAGACAGACAGACAGACAGACGGACGGACGGACAACAAAGTGATCCTATAAGGGTTCCGTATTTTTCCTTTGAGGTACGGAACCCTAAAAATAGGTAAAAAATCATTGAAAAAATATGGTCGTCTTTTCCTTATGTCACTTAATAAAATCGAACCAAAATTTAGCTTCATTTTTATAGTATTCATTCATTAGCATCAAATAAAACGCTTGGCGTAGAAAGCATACATTCCCATGCGCTGCGATTGGCATTCAAAAGGTTTTAAGGGTTGAAAGTTAAAAGAGGTATCACAGTAACTTTTTTTTTAAGCAATCCCAACCTAGATATTAACTACTACTAATATTTTATATAACTTCACTAAACGTGTAAACTCACATACATAAGGCACTTAGATCTGTAACAACTATCTATATATAAGTTTCGTTCCAGCGAAAATCGAATTCGTAACGCTCAGCACAGCAGCCACTGCACCAATCAGTCTACATGATTGTAATGACTTGTCCACTTATTAGATATAGATACGTTAGTACTCTATTTTTTTTTTCTCTATTTTTTAACCGGTTCCCTGTAAGCACCAGAAACAAATCCTCAACTTCTATACAACGACAACGTCGACAAATACAAAAATAAACAAAATGTCAACTTTGGTCCATAACTTAAATAAACAAAATGTCAACTTTGGTCCATAATGACTTCACATTGGGGACCAATATTACGCCACAGCAAATCAGGCTACATCGAAAATGTTCCCCAGAAGACGAAAGTACATTTACTTGAAAAGTAAAAAAAGTATTTTGCAGCAAAACTCCAGGATTTTCCTCGGAGCGTTCAGATAGTAGTAACATAACTATGCATCTTCGGACGGCCGCGCCCGGACACAATCGTAAACATAAAATGTAATACAGGTACAACTATACTGTTTGGTCCAAGTTATAAGATATTTTCCGCTTGGAAATTGGCTTGCAACTTTTTTAACAATAAATGCAATGATATTGCATTTATTGTAAAATGACAAAAGAGAATAGAGGCGAAATCTTAACGTGTGAGTTAAAGTAAATTAATTTAATTTTATTGAAAACTAACTTAAAGTGCTAAAACGCTATTTCAGTTATCTCTCTCTCTCTTTGATCCAATAATCACGATTTTTCGCTTCTTCTCTCCAATTCAAGGAAGAAGACAACCAGGTCGTCCCGCCATCTTCTTCGACGTCTGCCCACAGCTTACCAGACATGCGGCAGAAATGCCTTGCCTGGTCTCATTAAACTTGAGCAACCTTTTGAGGCACGTCAATGATTTGCATTTTGGAGCGCAGTATATTCATAGTATTTTGAACGTGATCTGTTAATTAAAAATATATTTCTATTAGTAGAAGTAGAAAAAAAAAATATTCATAGCAATATAATTGTGTCGAACACTGATTGATAATTAAAAATTGTTTTAATTAATTTTAAAATTATGTTCTTCTTAAAACTAGATTAATTTAAAATTCCATTAATAAATAAAATCATAAAAATGACACAATTACCAAGTTATACAGAAATAATTTAAAATTGTTATAAATTAATTAACTATCATCATCTTCCTGTCCTTGTTCCATAATACTTGGGGTCGGCGCAATACTGTCTACTAACATAGTTGTTAAGTTTTTGTGTTACTAACATCTGAGTATTTGTATTTGTTTACTAACATAGTTTTATAAGTTATTGCGATGTTAAGAAATTTGTATAATTAATTACGGAATTTAATTCTGTAATTATTATTATATTATTAATACGTTTTTTTCTTGCACTCTGTCCTGTCACTCGTCACGCTATCACTAACTCCCTTTTTCTTGCATATCACTCCTCACACAACCAATAAATTAATTCATACAGTATCATAATTATCGTTGGTTGGTAATTGATCCTTTATCAGTAACACTATCATATGTATCAGTGAAAGAAAGAAAAAAAAAGAAAGAAAAACTGTTTATTCGCGCGAAATGATGCAATCTTAAAACTAGCTAACAAACATTGCAACAGTGCAATAAGTCATCGTGCAAGAAAACCAAAACGTAGCCTGTATATAATCTTCATTCATCAACCCGCTACCGCTCCTACATTGCACCGCAACTTTTGTGTGCAGGTGTTGGGCAGAGTTTTACGTGAGTAGTTTACTGAAGAAATCACGCCAGCCATGGTCGGTGGCGCATTTAAACACGACACTTGTCGACCACCTCGCTAGCCAGTACCTACCACATACTAACTATGTTTTAGACTTTGTTTGTTGGCTACATAATTTTGAAAGGAGATCTATATTTATTCAATCAATCAATAAGCCCTTTATTCTGAACTTTAAGATTGTTGTTTAGAATATTGTAATGTTTTACAAGATGTCTCCTTAGTTCAACGTGCCTCTTGGCAGAGGCCTCCTCTAATCTCTTCCATTATGTTCTATCTCTACCAACCCTCCCCCAGTTAGGTCCGTCTGTTGGTTTCATATCATCCTCCCAACTCTTTCCTATTTATTAATGAAACATAATAAACAAGCTAAGAGTAATGGAGTGGGCTTTTTAATTGAAATGGGAAATCATCAAATAGGTAACATCTCCCATTCCGGGCGAAGCAAGAGGAAGCGGCAGACTTTTGCTGACTAAAATTCAAGTGTGTTCCTTCAGTTGCCCTTTACGTCCCAAGGCCGCGGTAACTCTTTCGAATAATCCCGTAAATGGAAAGGGTTATGCAGGCGTGGAATATCCCTATGTTGCATCAGAAATTGAGAATCAGTATAACCGACTTAGCCTGGTGAATTTTCAAAGTCGTTTCTCGCTAAACGGATGGTCGGCGTGCTGCATGTTTTTGAAAAGGTGACTAAATGTCTATAAACGCAGCTTTAAAAAGGCACAAGAAGGTCTGACAATCTAATGACAGCCCCGGGAGTACGCTGGGTGCGTACAAGCATAGAACCAGTCGATGTAGAATACTTGGGGAAGGGTTATGGAGGGAGGTCTTTACCCAGTGTGGGACAGTACAGGTTAGATATAATAATAACAAGCAATAAATACTGAACTAAACTCACGTTTTAACAAACGTTACCATGCCTTCACTTCACATTATACAGAAAATGTACCAGCCAACGAGTAAGTAATGAAACAATTAAAAAACAAAGAAACAAGTACTAACAGAAGAAATCTAATATTATAACAGGTTCAAGCTTATTTTATGAAGCCCTCAAAGCTCTCCCGTTGTTAGCGTCAAACAATCCGACATAATGTAGCAAACTACAGTTAAATTCTTCGTTTTACTTGAGAAAAACAAAGAATTTGTGAAGACCGCACCTAGCCGACACAATTATTTCTCTCACCTTTGTCTCAAAGGCGAAAAAAAGGCTAGAATTTAAATGTTTAAGTCTTTAAAATCTCTACATCTTCTTTTTCAAAGAATCTTCAATTAACTTGGTCCCAAACTTCAACGTATTTCTCTCCTCTCCTCATAATTATAAAACATTCAAAAAACTTTGGTTCAACAAAAAGTACCCGCTGTAAGATCATTGGAAAACAAATTCAACGAACCATTTTTTTCTTTTGAGTAAAGTTGCAAAGGAAGATTTTGAATAAAAATACCTACTTTGCCATGAACTTCCCATCGCTTTCCATTTGAATGTAGTCAAACAAATGAGCTTGTTTTTTAAGAGATCACCAAGCAAGATGGAGATGGAACAGGAAAATCTTGATGATAAAAAACCAAATTGAAATTGTGACCTTTATTCAGATTAGATTTTCCATTACGGGGGATTTTCGTAAGTGAGGATTTGCCATCGTTTTACACATTTAAGTACCCAGTTCATCAAGTAAAATGTTCTATACTTTCAAATTGCATTTTATTGTTGTGTTACTTTTGTAATGGGACTGTAAGGTACTTATTAAAACTGTAACAAAGTGAACCTTTGTTTTTTTTATTTATTTTTGTTCATATAGAATTCTGAAGAAATAACCAGAAAAACTCAACTCGTAACTAACGTAACTTATAAAACGGTGGAATTATATTCTACAACTATCTCAACTCCATCTGTTGCTATGTGCTATATGATATGAGTACAAGACAACTGATAAACATACTTATATATTTCTAAACACATACATATTACAGATAAATTACAACCAGACACAGAACAAATGATCGTGCTTATCACACAAACATTTGTCCTGGGTGGGAATCGTACCCACGACCACCGGCTTAGCAGTCTGGGCCACTAACCACTAGATTATTTATTTAATCGTATGAGAATCAACCACGGTAACAAATGGATGACAATTGTATATGAAACATTGAGCCAAATAGGTACAGGTTCTCACGAGTAAAAAAGCGTGTTAAAATAGAAAAAGTTAGCATTCAGCCGAGTGCGTACAATAAATAGGTATACTTACGCTAGTAGCATTCGTAGCAAGTGTAACAGTTAAGCCAGAACGACATTAGATCGTTGCACGTGTAACACTCCTGCCCCCCTAGCCAAGTTACGACCGTTTCGTTTCGATTCTCTTGCGTCGAACGCCTAGAGTAGGCCACGCCTTCGATTCCTTTGTTCTGACCTCGTGACTGAGCGTTGAGATGACGTCAGAACAAAGGGATCGGAGGCGTGGCCTACTCGAGGCGTTCGAAGAAAGAAAATCGAAACGAAACGGTCGTAACTGGGCTAAGGAGACTGATTTGTACGTAGAACAAAGTCGCGTGGCGTCGCGTGGCGTGGATCAAGTGTAGCTCTACAGGTCTAGTTTCCATATAAAATGTATGGAGACCGACGCGTCCAGATCGGCGTGTGTGGCACACGTGTGCGCAGTGTAGTTCTAGCATTATCCTTCGTCGTAGCTGCTATAATATTTTTTAATTTACAATGTTATTATTCAGTTTAAAGTGTGGAAAACCATTTTAATACACTACTTCGTTTATGCTATACATATATCAACAGGCCACGAACAAAACCATTACCCAGTAATTCAAGCCCAACTCGAAATACGACAAAAGCTACAGCCTACAAAGGTAAATTCTCATCACAAAAACAATACCGCAGGTAAGCAGGTGACATTACGCATGACACACGCCACTATTTACCACGGCGTAAGCAAGTGCCTTGATTTTCATAATAAAAAACCGGTTAAGAATGAGTCGGATTCGCATATGAAGGGTTTCGTACAATTCTATGGAATATTTTGGCGAAGTTATGATTTTAGGTCAACGAAAAGCAAAATATAGATTTAGCGATGGTAGAAATATGCGGAAAGAAAGGTAAAGTAAAGCTATAATGCTGAAAAAACATGTCTTGAATTGCTACAGGGTCTTTAAGTCAAGAGTCAAGGATACTTTTAGGCAAGCTTGCTCCATCGTCGGCCCCATTATCGCTTACCATCAGGTGAGATAGTGGTCAAACGCGAGCCTATCATCCCCATAATAAAAAATAAATAAATAAGCGACCCCCTAATTGTTAACTTTTAACGATGGGCAAAATATGCGGAGAGAAAGCAAAAGCGCCGAAAAATATGTCTTTTATAGCGGCACCATAATTATGTTTAGTTAAAAAAGTAAATAAAATATTATTATTATTTTTAATTCCATAGCGGACATAGTAACACATTCTGTGATCAAGTATCTACCTATTACAGTTCCAAAGATACAAGCAAGTGGCAAATAGACGGACAGACTGGGCTTAGTACAAGGGTTCCATTTTTCACCGTTTTTTTTTACGAATGCGGAACCCTAAAAGCGGTACGCGAATGCAGGACAAAGGGCGGTGACTGGCGACGCGCGAAAGCCTCTCTCAGAATACGTAACCAGAAAATCCTTTATATACGACCAAAATGATATTTTGTTGGAATGTATGTGGGTAGGTAGGTAAGTGCGACCGGATGATGCTTTGTGCGTTAAACTTGGGCTTAGCTCACGGTTGACGTTTGTATAGTGGAAGTTTTGTTTTTTTTTTTTTTTCATTATTCTCGACCTCGCCGTTTGGATGAATTCCACAAAGAAAAGTGCGTTCCCAAGATGCCTGCGGCCCTACCACGCGCTCTTAACACCATCCATTTTACGACCTAAACTGAACTGTTAAAGGGATGGAGCTATATAGGGTGACTGGTAATTAGTGACCGATAATTAAACACGTGATTGTACTCATGATTGCAAACAACTTTCCCAAAGAAACATTTTTTATATACTCAATAGCTTTATCACAATAACAAAACAGCTGTTTGAATCAAGGCTGTTTCTAATGCGCGCGCGCCTGTGACCAGCGACCGCTCAGCTGTTAGCCGCGTGACGCCGTCGTACCTACAATAGTGATAGAACACCCGCGCGGCTTACAAACCCAGCGGTGTACGTAATCAGTGTATGTAACTACGTTTCAGTTGTTAACTACTAAATAAAAAAATGTAAAAAGTTTCTTTGGAAAATTATTTGTTAAAATACAATAAGTACTTTGTTTGTGAAATAAATAAATATTATTATTATTATTATAATCATGAGTACAATCACGTGTTTAAGTATCGGTCACTAATTACCAGTCACCCTATATAGGCTGTATAGCTATATTCCTCTTTCTCGCTTGCACGGCTGACATTTTAAATCGTGAAAAACATATAAAGTAAAAAAAACATATATATACTGTCAGAGTGTGTTTCTTTTTAGGGTTCCGTACCTCAAAAAGAAAAAACGGAACCCTTATAGGATGACTTTGTTTTCCGTTCGTCTGTCTGTCTGTCTGTCTGCCATGACCCTTTATCTCATGAACGCGTGGAGGTATCGAGTTGAAATTAAAACCATATACTCAAGTCTGCGGACTCTAGAAGCTGTAAAAAAATCAAACTTGTAAGTTAACGAGAAAAAAAGGTACTTCGGTTTACGTGGAAAAAAAAATACATTTCAACACTGTCGGGGAAATCAAAATTCATAGGGTACAAAGATTCAAAGATTCAAAGATTCAAAGCATTTTATTTCAAATAAACCATTTACAGGCACTTTTGAAATGTCATGAAGTCAGTCAGTCAGAAAAAAAAAATGATGCTAATTGCACATTCCAAAGCGTAGATCTCTATGGAGAAGAATGTGCAAGAAACTCCATGGACACTCTTTTCAATCATGTTTTGTAATTACAAATATCTCTGTTACATGTTTCTTGTCGCTATCATGTGAGAACAATGTAAATAAAGTAAAAATACAAACTAAATATAGATATTAAAATAGCAACTGGCAGCTAAGAGATGACCAGTCTCAACTGACAGCGCCCGTTCACGAACATGACGCCAATATTAGCACCACTCAGCTCAACCATTTTGAAGGGAACCGAATGATCCAACACATGCGCCACCATCAGTGAGACATTTGAGTGAGCATGATAAACTCTCAACTGCCATGCTGATTTATGTCAAACAAGTCCAATAGTAACATAAAAAACCATAAAATAGCTCCATGGTACTCACATTTACAAACTTTGAAAAAAATGCTTCTACATTATACAATACTTTTATTATTTAAAAATTCAAAAAAAAAAAAACATTTAAAAATAATAACAATAATTTCCAAACTAATCAATTTGTTCACCCCGGTGGTAGTGGAGCTGGACCAGCATTGAGCCAAGCATTTTTATCTTGAATATAATCCTCCAACTTATAATATGCCTGCCTGCATAGTGTGCGTTTAATACAAGATTTAAATTTTGTTTCATTGAGTTCTACTATTTGTGGAGGTATTTTATTATAACATTTCAAACAGTACCCCATGAAAGAAGACGCCACTTTAGCCAGTCTGAAACCTGGTTGAACTAATTGGTCCCTATTTCTTGTAACATAATTATGTCTATCGCCTCTTTTGCTAAAAAGATGAAGATTTTTTCTAACGTACATGATGTTTTCATGAATATATTGACAAGGCACCGTCATGATATTAATATCCTTACACAGTTCCCTTAGAGAATCGCACCGGCGAAGATTGTAAATAGCTCTGATGGCTCTTTTCTGTAGTATAAAAATTGAGTCAATGTCTGCAGCCCGTCCCCATAGTAAGATACCGTATGACATGATACTATGAAAATAACTAAAATAGACTAGTCTAGCGGTATCAACATCCGTAAATTGGCGGATTTTTCTAACAGCATATGCAGCTGAGCTAAGCCGTCCTGCAAGAGATGTTAAATGAGGACCCCATTGTAGCCTAGAGTCAAGCGTTATCCCCAGGAAAACAGTTTTGTCGACAAATTCTAGTTTTTCATCATTTAGTATTACGTCACAATCACTACTTTTGACATTCGGTAAGGAAAATCTTATGCATTTAGTTTTTTTCCCGTTTAAAACTAGATTATTAGCAGTGAACCAGTTTTGGACCTGCAATAGTGCGTTATTTTCGTCGTCAAGATTATTAGTCCTTCTATTTATCTTAAAAATCAAAGAAGTGTCGTCGGCAAACAACACCATATTAAGTTTATTTTGCAACAAATAGGGTAAATCATTAATATAAACTAAGAATAAAAAAGGACCTAAAATTGAACCTTGGGGTACCCCCATTTTCACATTTAATCCCGACGAATTGACACCGTTTATTTGAACTTGTTGCTGTCTGTCAATCAAATAAGATTTTAATAAGCTTAAAGCTGTTTTGCCTAGTCCGTAATGCTCAAGTTTCAGGAGTAGTGTTTCATGAACCACACAATCAAACGCCTTAGACAGGTCACAGAAGATACCTATAGCATCCTGTGCCTCTTCCCACGCATTAAAAATGTGTTTTAGTAAGGAGACACCAGGGGTACTTCCCGTTGACCCAGAATCCTGAAATTTGGCATAAAGCAAAGTCTTATAGCACAAGTATAGGAATAAATCTGAAAACTATAAATTTGTTGTTACGTCACAATTTTTTTTGCGATTCGGAAAAATCTTCCGAGACTCCATTCCGGAATTGAACTATTTACATAGGTAACATTGTACGGAACCCTCAGGACACGAGTCCGACTCACACTTGCCTAGTTTTTATTCCTGGTAAACCTGCTCTTTGACCTCGATATCGTCTGATGGAAAGCAAGAGATTTGCAATCTAACCAGTACGCCAAGAAGATGCCTGTTCGAATTGATTCTTCTTCTTAGCGTATCGATGGCAAAACTAGTTAAATTCCTTTACTGGCCCAGAATTCGGCCACGGCAATGCCGTCCGCTGATGCTGTCATTAGGTCCCTACGAACAGGGCACGGGATGCAGAATGGAAGGTTGGACATGGTCTGCAGAGAGACGCCGCACAAACACTGAAGATCGGAACTGTCCGAGAACCCCCATCTGTGGAGATTGTCTTTGCTGTGCCCAACTTGGGTGCGGAGTATGTTTTGAGTTTTCCAGGTTGGCCATGGCAACTCGTGACCAGGAGAGAGGCTCTCCGACGGCTCGATAAAATCAATTCTTGATTTGAAGAGTTATAGATAGTAAGAGAAGCATCTACGTAATTCTGGCAGAAAATTCCACATTTTGGAAGCGTTCTTGGAAAATCTTTAGTACATACAAATTCAGTTAACTCTGTCTTGTAAATTAAGTTAGAAAATAATTTTAAATTAAATACGATTCATCAGTTTCAAACCGAAAATAGACTAGAAGACCCTAAAGTTAAAACAACAATCTAGTTGATAGAAAATTCCGCTTTTAGGTATCTATTTTGAGCCTGGCCGCAACCATACAAATGTCGATGTAAACTAGAGAAAACAATACAAAACATAGGCTCTGGGAAAAGTGACCTTCTCTAATTGTCAACATTTTAATATAATTCCGCTGACAGACGAACGATTAACAATCAATAAATTATACATATCAGAAAATTTAAATAGCATAAGCATAATCAGCCTTATAATGTTCCCACTGCTGGAACTCAGGCCTCCTCTCTAGGAGAGGGAATGGGCCGTAATCCACCACGCGGGCCCAGTGCGGGTTGAGAGCAGGGGATGTCATTAGATGATTTCCTCACCCGAAAAAAAAAGGTTTGGTTCTAGGACATGCCGGTTTCTCTCACGATGTTTTCCTTCACCATTTTGAGAGCAATGGTGATGAAATAAATTACACAAAGTAATGCGCCTGGCTGGGTTTGAACCCACGACCTACGACTCGTAAGTCGGAGACGTTACCAAAAAAATATACATAAGTATAAGAAAATTTAAATAACTACTTATATTAACGCTCTTCCTCTCCTACCATTTATAATGCGGCTATGCCTGACAGGGTCCATAATTGTTTCCATTTTTAATTTCTACCACCTGACATGTACATGCTGTATTGCAATAAAGATTTGAGAATTAAACGGACTTTTTAGTGCTGGGAAATTATCAAATAACTTCTTCCGCTCTAGGTGGAGCGAAAGGGAGTGTCAGAATTGAAGTGTTCCTTCAGTTGCCCTTTGCGTTACAGGGCCGGGGTGGCTCTTTTAAACAATCCGACAGAAAGACTAATGCCTTATAAGGACCAGTGGTATAGCTAGTCCAAAAGGGCCCTGTATCAAAATTCATCATTTCAGCCGAAAGACGTACACACGAAAAACGGACATAGGTCTCCCCTAAGTGTCGCCACAATGACCGGTCTTGTGCGTCTCGCATCCATCGGATTCTCGCGACTGTCACCAGGTCATCGGTCCACCTTATGAGAGGCCTTCCAATGCTGCGTCTCCGCCACCCCTGATTATTTCGGCCACAATTTTAGCTTTTTTTTATGTCGGAAATCATCCAATCACTTCTCGCGCTCTTGGGCGGAGCAGGAAGGCTTGTCAGACTGTTACTGACTAAAACCCACTCCTACGTTCCATCTTTGCCGTGCGTTCTAGGATCCCGGGTTTTCCTTTCAGAAGCGAACCTAGGCCCCTACGGTTTTGCTGTCACCTCTCTGAGGCCTGACGAGGAGGTCCTGACGGCATTACTACTTCGCAGAAGGAGGCGACCGCCTGCCATTCTTCCTCGCTCCGGACCATGGCCTGTCCCAGAGCCCGGCCGGCGTGAGAGGTACCCCAATTTCAGATAAAGATGAGTGTCAGAAAACCAAGAATCAACTCTCTGCACATTTACCTTTGTATATGAAAACAGCACGTTTATAACGTCGAAATACAAAATAATGTTTGTTCTTAACTCTAGATTAAAATTCTTCCCCAATCTTTTTATATCAATCGCTTACCGCAGACTTTGCGCTAAACTATGGAGTTTTCCAATTTTCCGCAGCCGTTTACGAAAGCTTTTAGTATCGGCTAAAGACTTTGTTAGATTGTTTTACTGATAGTCTCACTTATAAAGAATATCAAGTGAACGGGGTAGCGATATTTTCTGTAACTTCTTCATCGGTTGAGTCTGTTTTTAACCGACTTCAAAAAGGAGGAGGTTCTATGTTCGGCTGAATGTATGTTTTTTTTTTTATGTATTTTCACCGATTTCTCGGTCAATTGTGGACCGATTTTGGAATTTTTTTTTTGATTGGCTAGTTATGCTTCCGAGTTGGTCCCATATAAATATTGTAATGATCTTCGAAGATATGGAACAGAACTCCTCATAGGATCACAGCAGAACCGTTGTAACAAGTAAAATTGCTCTGTTATGTGTAGTCGATGACTGACTGAAAGAAAAGGGGGAGTATATCGAACTGATCTGATGATGAAGCCTGAAGTTAGGCACCGGTACTCTGTAATAAATTAATGTAACCTAACCGTGTTTGGGATTATTAGAATTGTCATGAGATGCTATGCTCTGGCTATAAGGGATTTAAGTTTGGCTGAGGAGTACTTTTTAGTGGTGGTACCATAACTAAAAAGTGTAAAATAAAAAACTTTTCACAAAAAATTATTTCAAATAGTTTCTGACTAGAAAGTAGCAGAGATACGTCAATTCAATGCAAAATATTTTAATTCACATAGGTCTTCACGTCCTGTGTCCTGGTGTGGTTTTTTTCAGTAAAAGTTTGACACGCCCTCTCACTCCTAGACAGGGATAGGTCATTAGATGACTTCCAACCATTTGGATTGTAATCATTCGGTCAATAAGTGTAGCTAAAAAGTAATCACTGCATATTTTGATTGTAAGGCGGTACGAAGTTCGCCGGGTCAACTAGTTATAAATAAATAAAATTAAGAATTATGTACCTACTGTTAGAAAAAAAAACTGAACTTTCATTTTAAACAGTATCCAACCTGGTTTTTACTGCACTGTTTATCATTTAATTCTAAAATTACTTCAGCTACTTACAAAATTCATTTCATTTTTATCCTAACTGTACATTGCGTACCATATACGAATGGGGGCGGGTGTACATGTCGACGATACACATGCATCTAAGAGGCACGGGCGCTTTTTGCATACCAAAGGTCAGTTCATACACAGTCAAGTTAAATATGCCAGTGTTTGCAGTGGTTAACCGCAACAGTTCAACGGCATTTGAACCGACGTTTACCTGTCTACGGTTTAACAAATGGCTTTATTTTGGTAATTTTGTGGAACAAAGCATTACGTACTGGTTACTGGTTTTGACAACATGGATCAGAGGTTGAAGGACCTGTCTTTGAAGTAGAAGAACCTACTTGAAATGTTTCGTTTCAAGTAAAGTACGTCTAAGGATTAAAGGTAAGACGACACTGATCTTATCATCAATATGTTTGAATGATTGCATAGCGTCGCTTAAGTTCTAACACCTCGTAAGTTATTTTTTAGTTAAAATATGTTACGTATATCATTCGATAGGAAATCAAACACCGCAGCATTAGATGAATTAAACACGAGGATTTAAAAAAATAATGACGCTTTATTTAACATAAAAAAACAATACGTATGTCAGTATTGAACTGAAAAGCCATGGAACTCAGTTGTGCTCCCACAGTAACAGTGTGTAACTCAGGTTTTGGTAAAAATCGAGTTACTTGCTACCAAAAAGTTTATTTGCTCTCTGATAAAAAACCATTATACCAATACAATGCCATCTTATTTATTTATTACTTATTTATTATTAGGATCGTCAACATTTCATGCACTGGGAATTTACAGGATCAATTATATAGTAAAACTCTATTCAAGTGCTGCAACACTTAGAGACAATCACAACATTAACACAAAACATTTAATTTTAAAACACATAAGACAATTACTCATAAGTTAATTAGCATTGCATAAGATGTCAAGGAGAAAAATAATAATTAGAATTATCAGTAATATTAACACAAAAATACAGAACAAAAAATAAAAATGGGAATTGATAATTACATTACATTACATTATAGAAATACAACTATCTTGCAGTAAACTCACAGTTTTCTCTCTCATACCCATCGATAGAATTTTCCCCGTCTTATGGAGATAGGGAAAATTCTATCGATGGATATGTCATTATACCTACTAACGTAAGATGCATGTAAATTGAATTCAAAATGGTTTTTCCGTCATGAATGCAAAGTGAATTGTCATAACCGTGAGCTGTTGACTTTTTGATTGCGTAGAAAGAATATTAGCCCGTCTGAACTCGTTCCCTTCCGATTAGTATTCTCTCTGCGAGTCTACACAGGAAGGTAATAACTATACCTTTTTATTATACACTATTCAGTTTATACAGGGTGGCAAACTCGGATGTATACAACTTTTACCCTCTAGGACTGATTGTGGTAGTTTGTCAGACACCGCGAAATAAAAAAAAACAAGACTAGCGTTATTATATTACGAGTTCAATGAGCTACTAGCGAACACTGGCACCATTCAATGCATGTTAGGGGCTACCAGTCAACCACGTGTCGTCAACCACCGCAGTGAAGTCATTATATTTTCATAGTATTTTCTATACAACATAAAATATGAATAACTAAAAAATGGATATCAAACCACAACAAAATTTACCTTGATAGTACATAAAATGATGGCAAAAAATTATATGCATCCAATTTGACCACCCTATATAATTGTTTTGCGATTTCCTTGATCTTCGCATAGATGTGTTTTGTTCTCATAAGCGGCAATAATGCGGGTATAATGATCAATTACTAGTGTTATTGTACCTTAGCTATAGTCGGTATAGGAAATATAGATAAGGAAACTGAGAAATGTAGATACTGGTCACGTGTACAGGTGAATGTGCGAACGTGGACACTTAGTTTCTTGCTGTATAGGCATGACTTTTTGCTAACGCTAATGTTGTAAAGGCGAACGTGTGTGCGCATGTTTGTTACTTCTTCACGCTTGAATGGCTGAACGGATTTCGATGAAATTGGTACACGAGTAGAGCCTGTCCTAGAATAGCAAATAGGATACTTTTTATCCCTCGGGATAATTTTCTACTATCATAGCTACTATTAGAAGTAAATTGTCTCTGTTTGTTTCCAAAATTTTGTGTTTATTTTTTTAATTTTATTAGTGTAACTTGTAATGTATTGGTTAATTAAATGTGTGTGTTAATAGAGGGTTGAAGATACACCAATATGTAAATGGATAATTCGGGCGCCAGGTACATCCTCAAAAAAATAAACTCGGATTCACTACAAGTTGGAGAGCCTTGGCCTTTAATCTTCAGGCGGTAGACTATAAAGGAAAAATAAAAGATTAAAAATATAAGTCAAGCTTTAGCCTTTAATTTCTCCCAGCCCGCAGTTCATGACCAGGTTTAGATACCCATGAAATGTTCAATAAGTGACATTGTTTAAGATCATTGGAACTAATATGGTATTGTTGCACCTTTGAAGCTAAGTTAAAAAAATTAATAATTAATCCTCATCCAGGCAATGCAGACCAGTCCAAAGAGTTCCAACATCGACGAATATGAGAAAATGGAAAGTAAATATAAAAAAAAAAATGCCAGACGGCTGAAACAACCGATATACGGCGACGGCTGAAAAACTCGAAACTTCCATGTAAACTAATGATACCATCATTAGTTTACATGGAAGTTTCGAGTTTTAAACACGAGGTTGCGTAGTATTTTTAGTGAAAACTCACCGTTTTTTTCTATTGCTCGTTGAGTGCGCCTCAAATCATCAAAACAAACAGGTGGGCGAAAATCACTCACGAACTGGAAATGACAACGAGACATAAAATTTCGGAACAAAAAAAACCCACGACAACGCGTCATGTAAAAATCCAATAATGAACCCTTACCGGAAAATATGTAGCAATCCTATCAGAATATAGAGGATGGACTTCTTCTTTTCCTTTTAGGCCATTATAGGGCACAAAATATCGACGATTACTGTCGATTTATTTAAAAAATTTAACAGAAACAAAAAATAGCTGCTTCCTATCACAACGTTGGGTCAGAAAGTGAAAAAAGCAAATCTGACAGCTCACTTTTTAAAAGATTTCCTTACTTGGTTACACGACCTTTTAGGAACGCCTTCACATTATCGGTTCGGAAATCGCCTAAAAGCGAATTATGTGACGAGACGATTTCGACTCGTTACAAACTCTACTTTTTCTGTTTTTTAATATATATATTTTTTTTATATTTATAAAATAGAGATGTTACTGTAATGCATGTAGCCTAGCAATTTTAAATTTAGTCCTTAATGGTAATCAGTGAACAGCGCTGTGGGCTACATTATTATTTAAGACATCTATGTAATATGTTTTTAATATCGCATAATGAAGCTGTTTGTTGTTCCTTATCAATAAAATAAAATCACTTTTTATGGCGGCATTCGATCTATCATAGTATAAATGGGTTCCATTAAGCCTACCAACAAAATTACAAACTACACAGCCAAAACAAACACCAAATTCAAAACCCGACACATGTATTCCAACTCAGTAACACCACTAAACAGTAATTACTTTATCCGGAATACGACTAATTAACTTTGTATCACTGTATTATCAAATAACATCAAAATTAACTAAATGAACAGTAGTTAGTGATAGATAATATTCCTGCTTAATAATAGTTCACTTTACAGTAATTAAAAGCACGCATGGTCACTCCCGTCACCTCGTTGATGTAGAGGGGCGATTCTATTACTGCGTAAGGCATAATGTCCATGGACGCGTAGCTTCATAGACGTTTATTCGTCATTATACGCTTGGTGTACGCCTGCTTACTGCTTAGATGCAAAACTATGAAACTGTCGACGAAGCAGCAGCGTCATGCGGTTATGTCGTTGCAGCTTCGTATAATGACGAATACGCTTACGCTACGCGTCTGTGAAAAGTAGGCTTAAGAGTTTACAAGACGCTACGTATCATTTGGCTGTGCCTTCATGGAACTATTTTTAATTAAAGAGCTTCAATACTCTCCTCTTCTTCCTTTCTCTTCTCTCTCTTCTGTGCTCGGCGAGCCTGTGGGTTAGATATACCCAAAGGGCTTATAACGCTTTGCGCATCCAGTTTAAAACAATGCCTACAGGGTGTTGTTGCGTCGGCCACGCTTCTGTAGTGCTTCCAGCATGTTCGCTGAATCGCGTACAGATGTCTTTGATGCAACGTGGTGCAAGAAGACAGCTTTACTACTAAGCAGACTGCGTGGCAGCAGCAACAGCATCCTAAAAATGATAGCTTGTAAGTTTGATAGCCCTCTGGTGTGGAACCTTACCCAAAATACTAAGTCGCTTTTAGTTATTAGTTACTAACATAGTGTTTTTAAGATCATACTAACAATTTTCTTGTAATGAATGGACCAATATTGATGTCTGATTAAATAAATTTATTATTATTATCCTGGAACTTATTTAATTTAAAATTGAATTGCAATAAAAACGTGGAATTAGGAAATGTGTGAGTCAAAAGGAAGACGAAAATAGAACTGGCTGTTGCACTTGAGTGCTTTTTGTAACACTAGAGAAATATGAGGAATATTTTTAAGTGAAGAATTGAACTTTTTATGTTATTTATGTTTTTGCGTTTACTTTATTAGCAAAACTGGGTATCAACATTACTTTAGCTGCTTAGGTACATTTATATGACTGCATGTGTCTTTCAAAATCTTCCGATTGGACAGAACTGATCGTGGCCACAACTGTTCTATCAAGAGACAAAATAAAAATTATAAAAAACAAGCGTCGACGTTTTAAGCAAGGCTCGATACATCCACCCAAGTACGACACGCGTATATTATTTACGTCATCATGGCATGCGTTGTTATGGTATGCCGCGCTATAATGGTTAAACTTGGAATTTGAGTTGCCCTATCTTAGTACCTATTGTGTTTTTATAAATGCGAGGCCGTAGAGGTCGTGTGGCTCTTTAGACCGGGACCACGGTCCCAACTTCCACCTATAACTTTTTTTTTCATGTAATGTTTTGGAAACAAAAATAAAATAAATAGTTTTTTTTTAATATCTGTACTTTAATTCCTTTCACCTTGTGGTCCCAAAATATTACAAAAAAAAAAATAATAAGTGGAAGTCGGGACCGTGATCCCGGTACAAAGAACCCCACGCCATTGCCATTTGCGCCTTGTTCCACCAAATAATTTTTTTTTCTTTCTTTCTTTCTTTCCACGACCCGTAGCCATTCTTTTACAACTCACTACACTTATCACTGACTGTATCTTTATTCACTTACTGTGTTTCTGGTACCAATGTGATGCTTCTGATACCCATCTCCTAGCGAGTCTCATGGTGCGCCTCCTGGTGCTGCTGGTAACACTCATAACAAACACGAGCCTCCGGGTATGGTCGACGAAATAAAAGTGATAGGTTTTGAGCAAATACCTCATTCCTTATCCACGAATTGACAATTTTGGTACATTTTATTCCGAGTAAGGTGCTAATCATGAACATCGGTACTAGAATGTTCGATATATATGGTACACCTGCATAGAAGCCGAATTGGAACCTCCGAAGCACTTTGTGATATAAAAACGTCCTCTTTTTTTATATCAAGTACAGTCACCTTACTCAAAATTAGTTAAGAATCTCGGAAGTTTTGATGCCCAGCTTTACTGCTGGGAATCTCAAATTCCAAGCTGAACTTACTGAAATGACTGAACTAATTTGACCAGCACATTTTAACCTAAATAGTAATCCACTTTCAAAGACAAGAGAAAATCACTTGTATCTGTCTCACAATAAATTATGTCACGCGACCGAGCTCGGTACCCGTCTCAGATGGCAGGGTCGCCATGTAAGGTTGTCAGACCGGGAAGATGAGTAAAACAAGTATCTCCATTAGATGTTAGTTTATTACTAGTCAATAATAGGGTACAATCGTGAATATAGATATTGATTCTTATTATTAGAATACATGAACACACATAAATGAGTCTGACATACTACAGCAGTGAATGATTCTACTTACATTTTCTCACAAACCTAAGCTTGGATACTGTGATGTATAGTATACAAATAAAGAGTATGTAGTTATTGGTTGCATAGACCGGCCGCTGGGTGGTGGGGATAGTCGGCCCTCAGTTGTAAGCTAGCCACCGAGCGAGTCGGTCGTGTCAACCCTTAACTCCAGACATTGAAATAAATATAATGTGTTTTATTCGGAAACCTCACAGATACATAGAGTATCCGTTGTTTTTTTTTTTTTTCGGTGGGAAAATCATCTTATGACATCCCCCGCCCTTGGGCGGGGCGGGAGATAGTGTCAGACTTTTACTGACTAAAAACCCACTCCTGTTCCTTCGTTGCCTTTCGTACCAGGGCCGAGTCTTCCTTTCAGAATCAGACCCTTGGCCCCAGTAGGCTTCGACCCTGCTAGGCCCCTACAGTTGCTGACATCTCCTAGAGGCGCGCGTGGAACAGCACGCGCCGTCGACGACTTGGGCTCGGTCCGAACGGTTACCGGACGGTCGGACGGCGAGCCACCCATTGCTCGCCGTCCGCAAGCCTGCGCCTACGATGGCCGGAAATCGGTATCGAAATCCCGGCGGCGATTGGGGCGTGAGGACCGTTGCCTCACGCGATCGGCCGCCTCCTTTGCTAGCATTACTGCTTCGCAGAAGAAGGCGACCGCCTGCCACTCCTCCTCGCTCCGGACCATGGCCTGTACCAAGGCCCGGAGAGTATCCGTTGGTAGCAATGGAACAGCACCTTTACTTCGTTGACGAAAAGCAAATACAAACTAGATACTAGTTAGTGTTTACAACAATTATTGAATCATGATCAGAAATGTTATTTAAATAGTTTACGTTTGAACGTATGGAGCTAATTAGGAACTGACATCCAATAACCACATTAGTACGTGAATTAATATTCACGTACTAATGTACATACACTCTAATACACTAATGTGTATGAGATGCAAACCACTAGTCGATAGTTCTGTGTAATTGTTAATTAATCCTGTGATGGTCTCAATTTATTATATTTAAACATTATTTTAATTATAAAAATTATTTTATAAATATTATTAATAAAGAAAGAAAAGAAGGCGTTATTTAGGCCAGCATGGCAAGCCATTATTCTTGACGCAAATTCTGGCAGTATTAAAAATTAAAAATAAGTGCGAGTCGGACTCGCGCACGGTCCACGAGTTCCCGACATAGAGGGTCTTGACAGACAGGCGGACGACAAAGTGATCCCATAAGGGTTCCGATTTTTTTTTGAAGTACGGAACCCTGAAAATATACAAAGTAGGTATGTCTTCACCATTTCTTCAGCCCTTTGAGCGTGAAGGAGTAACAAACATGCGCATAAAAATCCACTTTTATAATATCAACTAGACGCTGCTAGTGGCTTTTCCCGCGTCAAAGTAGAAATTTGTCCCAAGGAAACATACTCCTGGGATAGAAAGTAGATATCCTATCCGCTATTCCAGGACATGATCTACCCGTGTACCAGTTTCATCGACATCCATTCAGCCGTTCTAGTGTGAAGAAGTAACAAACATACAGACTTCTGTATGCTCACGATAAAATATTGTACCGTGCAACCGCACATACTGCAAGTCAGCATTTACGCCTCACAGTCATTTTACTTTATAATAATCATCAGTTCGCATAGAGCCATCAAGCCGGGCGATCTCATAACGGCCAGCAAGGGCCACGTGTCACTTATTTCACACGTATTATCTCATTATCTTATTTTACCTTTAACTTTTGGGACAATACAGTAGTTTAAATTATTTTACCATTTTTTATTCTATTCTGCAGATCTAGCAAGAGATCCGAGAGACGGAGAGAGAGACGGTTTAAATGTATAATCATCATTTCAGCTTAAAGACGCAAGTGTCGCCATAACGACTGGTCCTGTGCAT
Organism: Mythimna impura; assembly: GCA_905147345.3. NCBI lineage: Eukaryota > Metazoa > Arthropoda > Insecta > Lepidoptera > Noctuidae > Mythimna > Mythimna impura. Next base: position 11,481,156 of record LR990356.1, on the reverse strand, counting down.
CTCGCATGGGGCTGAAAAGTTCTGGAGTAGCGACCATGTACAGAAAGATGCAGCGTTGGAAGGCCTCCCACAAAGTGGACCGATGACCTGGTGAGGGTCGCGGGAATCTGAAATGTTACAATCCATGCATATTATAATAGAAAAATGCCGAGAATGTCAAATATTCCTAAAACCTGTGCGAAGCTGGGGCAGGTCACTAATTAACTTATTTAACCAGGGACCTAATGCTCCAAAAATCAACAACCCCAAAACCATTAAACAACGATTTCTACTTAAGTGATTTCAATCAACCAGAATAGTGTACCTAATAGTCAATTTTCATAATAGTATTTATTAAAAGCTACATTCTAAATGTAATTATACTAAAAGCCGATCAGCAAGGTTCATTAAACATAACATATTCATTATAGTATAGAAGTTCTAGATATTACAATGATTTACTTCTATTAAATCTTCATAAGGCAACATTTGTTCAAATATTCTTTACATTTTAGTTCTATTTTGTTTTTTAACACTGGTAATGGAACCTTTCGTTGAGGTTGGAAGTCATTCAATAATTTCTCCCCCTCTAGGGGAGGACGTTTCAGAGTTTTACTGACTAAAACCATACCTGTGACCTTCAGTTGCTTTTTGCGTTCTAGGACCGCGGGCTTCCTTTTCAGAAATTCGTAGCGGCCTTAGCGGGCATCGGCTCTGCTGGGCTCCTACGGTTTTGCTGATATCTCTTTATCGGTTTGATACGCTTTCTCGTCACCGACGACTCGGGCTTGATCTGGTCTTCTCCTGGACGGCCGGACAGCGAGCATTTTGTATAATTTACATATTTCATCACCACTGCTCTCAAAAGGGCAAAGGCAAAAATCTCACGGAAACCAGCATGTCTTAAAACCAAATATTCGAAGACGTATGACAATCGCAAACCCTAAAGCGCCTATTACACCACTCGATATTTAGACAGTCTTAGTCTATGTAGCGTCACACAAGAAAAAGAGCAACTTACGCCAATGTCGTGTAAAGGAATGAAACAGAATGATGAGATAAATAGATAAACATAGACTAAGCCCGTGCAGTGGGTTACGGCTCATCTCCTCTCCTAGAGAAGAGACTGGAGTCCCGGTAGTATCTCTCTATCCATTCGTGTATCACAAGTGTAGTCTTTTTTAACCCAAAGGTTGGCTGGTAGAGAATGCCTTGTTGCATTAAGTCCGCCTATGTACCACCACATGTACATATGTACCACCACATGTCATACACTTAGAATAACACGACATGAAGTTTAAGTAAATAAGTAAACATTTATATTCATCACTCTTTAGTCATATTATTTTCAACCCTGATCATCTTAAATAACTTTTATTCTGGAGTCTTTTGGCTGAAGGTAGTATGACTATCAGATCATGTTTTTTTTTTTCGGTGGGAAAATCATCCAATGACATCCCCCGCTCTTTGTGGCGGGGCGAGAGGGTGTCTCAGACTTTTACTGACTAAAAACCCACTCCTGTTCCTTCTTTGCCTTTCATACTAGGGCCGAGTCTTCCTATTAGAATCAGCCCCTGGGCCCCAGTAGGCTTCGACCCTATTGGACCCCTACGGTTGCTGACATCTCCTTGAGGCGCGCGTGGAACACTACACGCTATCGACGACTTGGGCTCGGTCCGGACAATTACCGGACGGTCGGACGGCGAGCTGCATGCTTATTGCTCGCCGTCCGCAAGCCCGCGCCTACGATAGTCGGAAATCGGGATTGGAATCCCGGCGACTGGGGCGCGGGGGCCATTGCCTCGCGCGTGCACGTGTGGCCCCCTTCTTTGCTAGCATTACTGCTTTGCAGAAGGAGGCGACCGCCTGCCACTCCTCCTCGCTCCAGACCATGGCCTGTACCAAGGCCCGGCGCGAGAGATCGCTGCCGCCGATCGCCATCACGAGGACACGGCGGTGCTCTGCTTAGGCGAGGCACACCTCTACTGTATGCTCCATCGTATCCTCCGGGCGGTCCACACAATGGTGGTACCCGGGCGTTTCTTCCGCACAAATCCGGTGCAGGAGCCTCCCAAACTTATCATGTCCGGTGAGGACCTGCGTCATGCGGAAGATAAAGACGCCATGTTGCCTTTCCAGCCACTCCTCAAAGAAATGACTTACCGCCATAATGAATAGGATCATGTTTACGAGGCAAACTTGGCCAGGGATCGTCCAAGATAGAGAGGTTTGGAAGAAGAAGGGGATGCTTTTTTCTAGCAGTGGGACACAATAAAGGTTAACAAAAAAAAAACAGAATAATATAAATCGATCGAAAGGAACAAACGCGTAGCTTCCATATTCTGTTAATTAAGTTTATCTAAAAGTTTTGCAAGAGCAGTGGTGGCCGAGTGGTAACGGCCCCGACTTACGAGTTGTAGGTCGCGGGTTCAAACCCAGCCAGGCACATTACTTTGTGTAATTTATTTCATCACCACTGCTCTCAAAACGGTGAAGGAAAACATCGTGAGGAAACCGGCATGTCCTAGAACCAAAAATTCGAAGACATGTGACATCCACCAACCCGCACTGGGCCCGCGTGGTGGATTACGGCCCATTCCCTCTCCTAGAGAGGAGGCCTGAGTCCCAACAGTGGGAACATTATAAAGCCGACTATGCTATATGACTATAAAAGTTTTGCTACTATTTTGGTATACAATAAAGTTTATTCTATTCATCCCTATATAATAGTTTATTAATTAAAACATTTGGGCTTAACATTGGTTTGTTACCGAATATTTATAGCTAATCACATCGATTTTGTACAACATTCATAATAGCAGCAGAGTTATGATAGTTAAACAGTACACATTGTATTTATCTAACCAGATAAGCAATAACTGTCAAATTTAGAAAGGTTCCAAATTATAATGAGGTTGAGTTCAGTAAACATTAAAATAAAGCCATGTAACACTGTGCCCGTATTTTTGAAGTAGTCTCGCGCAAAAACTGACAAGTACGAAAATCCGTCGCGTGAGGTAACGGTCCTCACGCCCCAACCGCTGCCGGGATTCCGATCCCGATTTCCGGCCACCGTAAGCGCGGACTTGCGGACGGCGAGCAATGGGTAACCCGCCGTCCGACCGTCCGGTAACCGTCCGGACCGAGCCCAAGTCGTCGACGGCGCGTATTGTTCCACGCGCGCCTCAGGGAGATGTCAGCAAATCGTAGGGGCCCATCAGGGTCGAAGCCTACTAGGGCCATGGGTAGTGTGAAAACGAAACCCGTGGCCCTGGGACGAAGGCAACGATGGAACAGGAGTGGGTTTTTAGACAGTAAAAGTCTGACACTATCTCCCGCTCCGCCCAAGGGCGCGATTTGTCATTAGATGATTTTCCCACCTAGAAAAAAAAAACAAACAGAAAAGCGTACATTACCCAGATTAATTGAATGAGACATGCACATCCAATCCGGAACCTTTTCTTTATAAGTTGGGAAGTTGATAAATTTTCTATTTTCAAAATGACAGATTTCAAATATTATTTAATTATTGTTGCTTATCTCCCACAGTGTAGTCTTTATTAGCCCAAATATTGACTTGTAGAGAATGCCTGCCTACTGTACATAAATGTGGTTATGTTCTATTTAACCCACACATTATTATCATATTTTCTGTATACACAAATATCAAAACTCCTAATGACTTTTTAAGAGCTACATTCAATCTCTTTATCTTTATTTTAATTCACTTGCTGAGTATAGAAGTTGAATTCACGAACACGAAAAAGAGCCGTCACGCATTTTGAGAAAAACTTGCTTCGGAATTTGGTTTTATATAAATAGATAAGAAAACAATACGAAAAGTAGGACCATCACAAAACACTCGAAGTTATATCAATAACAGTTCTCCACCATTTGATAATAAGAATCCCAAAGTTGGCTACCTAATGCAAAAAGTCACGGACGAAGTGTCATAAGGCTCTTAAACTGGAAGAGCTAACAGAAAAAAAAAATCACATAATAACATAAACACAGAACCACTCTGACCCTCGAGAAAGAACCGTCTACAAAAAGACGAACACTCCACAGATTGTTTTAACCGCAAAGTACTGAGAAAAATTAAAAATACTTCCAGTTCCCATCTTACAGTTTACATAACAGAATAAAGCTCCAAAGAGCCACATTTAAGAAGACCAGCTTATAAAGGGAATTAAGAGTTTTAAAGTTTTTTCATTACACTTGCCAAGTATTTCTTTGTACCTGAGCACGAATTGCAATTAGCGTACATCGCTGCTTCAGAGTAATCCGTTGTCTGCGTTACTTGAACAGAGCCGGTAATGGAATTGGTTGCTGGGTAACCAAAGATTTGTTTTACGTAACGAGTTTACAGCAAAAAGGACGAAGTGGTACTTTCTCGGACTACGGGAAAAAATAGGGGTTCGAAGAAAATGTGTTGCTAAGGCGATATTGTTTATTTATTTTCCTAAGATTTATAGCATTAATGATGGCAAGCAGTTCGTTGCCAATTAACATTTTTTGCTAAGAGTACTAAAGAACAAAAAACCTTTTTTCATTTTTTTGTAAAGTTTTATAGTAAAAATAAAATAAAAATCTTGCTTTCTCAATCGATCGATCATCTCAAAGTATTTTTAAGTTCTAAAAAACTAAATAAAATTAAAAAGAGCGAAACAAATACTCATGTTTTATTAACATGTCGTTACTTCCTCGCAAAATTTGCTTTTCTATATTTATATTTTCTACCATAAAATATTCATAATAGTAGCCCAATGAGATTACGTAAAGGGAAAAGTTATCTCGGCTATATGCGAGTAAAATTATAATTAATATTAATGGAAAGTTATATCAGTTTCATTCTACCTTTTGTCTGCAAGAACAATAAAAAATTGTACATTACTTTTATTACGTTTTATAAATAGATGTAACAAAAGGTGATCCAATTGTCTCGTGGTAAGCGAACCCGTGCCTACCCAAAACAGTGTGAAGAAATGGTATGCGGTCGCCTCCTTCTGCGAACCAGTAATGCTAGCGAAGGAGTTGGCCGCAACCGTGAGGAAACGGACATCCTCACGCCCTAGCTGCCTTCAAGAGAGAAGCCACGTGCATCGGCAGTCGCAGGGCAATCCTCGGTCACCGTAGCGGCCAGCAAATCTGGACTTGAGGGCGACGAGCAATGGCTAGCTCGCTGTCCAGCTTTCCATTAATCGGTCCGGTAATTAGCATTTTGCCGCTCAGTGTCAAGTTTTATATTGATTAAAATATAATTGGCGACCGTAGCACATATTTATTTACTGAATTATAATTATTAACATCATCAAAACAATCTCTTAATTCGTCTAAATCGATTAAATGGAATGGAAAAGTTATTTAATAGGGATAGCTATAATCAACCAATTTTTTAATCAACATACAACAATGGAAGGAATGGAGTTAAGTCTTTGCTTAGTAGTGGAACAGTATAGGTTAGATATTATAATAACAACTTGAGACCTGTAGAATGCAAAAAAAAACGTAAGTATTAAATTTTGCGGACTACCCTGGCGCTTTCCCTTTATTGCAAAAGACATTATCTTTCATATTTTTATTCTGAACAAAGAATATTGAAAATAAGAAATATTTTTTCGAACACAATTACTCAGTAAATTAGCGGGCAAGCGCCATTAGTTGCCGTCGTCTGTAGAAAATCCAATATTTATTACATAAAGCCACACACAATAAATAAACACAGCTGCTGACACGATGAAAGAAGCACAAAGGCTATTCAAGTTGAGTGTTAGGCCTACACTACATAGGTTGCGAGTGTCTGTAGAGGAGGTATAGCGGGTCGAGTGATGATCACGCAGGTCATTAAGGCTGACACTCAAAAACGCTATTCAACGCGATGGCATCTGTAGTCGAGACAGAATAAATAAATAAAAAATAACAAATGCAGAATTACGGAATTGTCATAATTTTAAATAGGGTAGTTGACTAATTTTTTTAACGAAGTTTTTGTTAGTAAATTTTTCCAAAATCACAAACAGAAAGAGGTTTTCAATTCCGTTCAAAATTAAATAAGTTAGAAACTTTTTAAATCTGGTGGAAGGGGAAAAGACAAGTAATAGAAAAAGGTTGCCCACACATACTGACTTGTGACGTCACCACCATTAGGTTACGCGGGTGCAAAAGAGATAGCGAGGCGTTCTCACCGGCTCCCTTTCTTGCTCATGCCAATATTTGAAATGTTAGTTATTGCTTCATTTAACGACCAACTTTGATGTTCTTTTCAGAAAAAAAAAAATGTATTATTTATTGTATTTTTTTTTTAATTGTATAAACCAGTGCTTGAATGCGATCCCACCTGATGGTAAGCAAAGATGTAATCATTGATGGTGAGGCGCACTAGTTTATTAAGAGCCTATTCACTCTAGCCTTGAAGCAGCAGGCAAATTGTTCCAGTCCTTCGATGTACGCGGTATAAACGACGAAGCGAAACGCTTAGTCTGGACCGTTGAAGTTTCAACATTATTTATTGTTTATTATAAAATATTATACAATAATGAATTCAGAAATGTTCCCAATTGTTTGAAAGTTTATCACTAATTGTCACTGACAGAACTTCACTTAGTTATAGGCTCTCTATACCAATTGTATAGACTCACTGAGCCGTACTGTTGGCAATAGTATACTAATAATGAAAAAAAATACCACGTATAAATGACTAGTAACAAATTAGGTATTTTGCCTCGAGAAATACGATCGATTCCATAGGATGCATATTGAAATTATCCGTTAAATGGTATCAAAACATACAAAAAGGTTTTTCAAGAAACGCATTCTGATAGGTAGTGAGGCTGACGATATTCCGAGAATTGGAAATCAATCAAACACTATTTATTGTGATCAAATTCACAGGTTTAAAAATGCGATTAATTTATTTTATCTATAAACACGTATTTTATATTTGCATAAACCTCAAAAAGTATAATTGTCTTGCCAGTCTGCAAATGAATAAGAGAAATCGATCTCCTTCAATATCACTATAATATGAGCAATCAGCAAGAAGCGAGCTTGCGGATTTTACTCATACGAACTCCTTTATAAAACAAAAAAAAAAATGAATAAAAAGATGTCCTTGACATGAGTAGATTTTGACACTTGAAAACCTTCGAAAAGTGGAATTAATCAAGCAATTCAATAGCAAGAGCAGCGCCTCTCTGGCTAGCGTCTCGCTTTCCGTATAGCTTCGCCTTAACAACTAAATATCTTTTTATATTACCGCAAATATTACGAGTACTTCTCGCGAAACTTGAACGTTTTGTATTGCCTTGTATTGCTTTAGTTTTAATAAATATTCTCTGTGGAGGGGACATTAGACGATATTTGGCGAACCTCGAAGCATCGTAACCGCGAGTGGGTAAACTTAGTCGTGCAGTAATCCCTTGTCTACTGTGTTCGTTTTTAAATGGCCAAGTACGTACAAATATTTCTTTGTGGCCGTTCTTGTTGTGCCAGTAATAAAAGCTAAGGCTCCGCTTGTCTTGTTGAAGCAAATCACTTAATCGTGTTTTCTCTCGAGTGTTCTTATATCCGAGATATTATGTCTTTTTGTTTTGTAGTGTATAATGTTAGTTTTGTCAGAAATTCTGACGAACTCTCTTACATTTTTATTATATTTAATATTTTAAAATATGGTTAAAAATACACTTTAAATATATACCGAATAAAGGTTCTGATTTTGAATCAATTAATAAACAGTATAAAACAAAGTCTACTTTCCGCGTCTGTCTGTCCATTTATCTACTAAATTCTAAACCACACAACGGATTTCGATGTAGTTTTGTCAATGATATATATAATATAATATGATCCATACTAATATTATAAATGCGAAAGTAACTCTGTCTGTCTGTCTGTCTGTCTGTCTGTCTGTCTGTTACGCTTTCACGCTTATACCGCTGAACCGATTTTGATGAAATTTGGTACAAAGATAGAATAGAGCTTGAGAAAGGACATAGGCTATAAATTATCACGCTATTTGCTATGGGGGGTGAGCAATAATCTAAAATGTCAGTATTGAACGACATTTTGCAGCGAGTTCCATCCTCAGCTACAGTTAAAAAATTTGTCATTATTTTATCTTATTTTTTTTGTAATAAAATAACTTTTACCATTTTTTCAAAATAAAATTGACATTTCTATTCGATATCTTCTAAATATTTTGTAAAAACTAATCAAAACACATAATAAAATCAAAGCGGCGTGTAAAATCACGTACTATTTTGTTACATTATTCTATTTAGCTGCAAATTTAACTTCTGAAAGGAAAATCATCACGCTATCATCGATAAGGAGCCAACCAGTCTATTATAACGTTTATATAAGAACGTCTATTTTTAAACATAATCATCGTTGACTTCAGCACAGTGGTTTCGTATCTAGACTTGCGTGTAATATAAAGATGGTTCGAGCCCCATAATATGGCTCTCATATAAGAAACTTTTATTTTATTTTTTCACCGTAAATAAGATTTTTTTTATATATTTTTGCATGCTTACATTTTTTTATATCTACACACAATATATCGGTAGAAGTTTTTAGTTGTGTGCGTATCACGCAAAATATTAATAATATAAAATGTAGATAACTTTTAAACATTAAAATTGTGTGTCACTTAAAATATTACTTAGGCTTTGTTTCATCGCAATCGGTTGAGTATATCTATCGAAAGATATATGTATAAATTTAAAGTTTTCAAGAAGTAAAATGTAACACCACACGCAATTCAGATACTCGCAACGCCATCTAAAGACTCAAAGTAGAAATAATGATGACATGATGGCATTTGAAATTCATATTTAATTTGATAGATAGATGGCATTGTGTAATTTATGTAATTTTCTGAGTGGCGGAAGAATGACCATCGCCCACGTTTGCAGACAGTTCTATTTTTTTCCCCCGTGGTTGTAACAAGTTAATTGACCTATATGTATTTAATTATTGACTTTAAAATAACACGGCCAAATTTTTGGAAGGGGTTACATGGTACCTTGTGTTGGAAGGTGGACGTTACCGATAACCTGGTGAGGGTCGCGGGAATCCGATGGATGCGAGACTCACAGGACCGGTCATTATGGCGACACTTGGGGAGGCCTATGTCCAAAAGTGGACGTCTTTCGGCTGAAATGATAATGATGACGATGGCACCTTTTTATTCTTTTTTTAAGGGTGGAAATTATCCAGTGACTTCTCCCACTCTGGTTGGGGCGGGAGGGCGTGTCAATCTTTTACTGACTGAAACCACACCTGTGTCCTTCAGTTGCCCTTTCCGACATCTCTTTGAGGAGCGCGTGGATCACTACGCGCTGTTGACGACTGGGCTTAGTCCGGTCAACTACCGGACGGCCGGACGGCTAGCTACCCATTGCTCGACGTCCGCAAGCCCGCGTACCGTGGCTGTTAGTCGGGGTCGGAATCACGGCTCAGTGTGGAGCGGCCTCCTTCTTCACTAGCATTACGGCTTTGCAAAAGGAGGCAACCTCCGGCCATTTCTCCGGCGCGAGAGGCCACTGACGCCGATTGCCTCCACGAGGACACAGCGGTGCTCCGCTCTTGCGGGGCACACCTCCAATGTATGCTTCACTGTGTCCTCCGGGATGATGGCACCTTACGGCCTAATAATAGCGTGTTTTATTATTTGCAGTCACTGCTTCATATAAAACGAGGTCGAATGTGTTTTTCTGATCACAGTTCGACAACGTATGATGTATCTCAGATTCCTTGCAGCCTTACGTCGACATCGGGACATTGCCTCCTTGCAGTGAGTGGTGACCAACACTGGATTATGGTATTGGATTATGGTATTGGTACTGGTATTTCGAACGGTTTCTGTTCCGGATTCGGTTGGAATTACCCTGATATTACCATTTTGCGAATTGCCCGAAGCTCCCGGTGTAGCATGCGGTGGAGGTCTATCCAGCTTGGGTGAACCGCCGTGTCCTCATAGAGGCAATCGGCGTCAGTAATTTCTCGGTTTGGTCATCAATATGTGAGTTCGATTGGACGGGGATACACGCACTCAAGAATTCGCCGAAATTCATTCAAAAGTTGGAGACTCTTTATAGGGTAGTTCCTACTATGGAAAAAAAAATTCTGATATACGGGGACGTCAGTTAAATACACACCAAAAATCCTAGGTAAATGAACTACCACGCCCAAAAGAATCAAGCTGCAACAATCAATGCAAGTATGCTCTCGAAAATTCTTCATAAGTACTGTTGTGGAGGAAGATAGTTGATGATGATGGTAGTTTTTGGATTCACTTAAGGCTTTGCACTATCAGTGCACGTTATCCAGCTGAAGGTCGGTGTCCCGATTATGCTCCTTCGTTTACCTCTACTAAAGCTGTCTAACTGCTTAAACTCTAGTGAAATATTATTGAGGCGAAATGTATTACACGAGGTAACTCTTTCAAACAATCTCACAGCCCCAGCAGACATCGGTCCTAGAGGGCCCTATACATTTGCTGAAGGAGGCTACTGGTTGTCATTTTCTCCACCAATCGCCTCCATGAGGACACGGCGACGCTCCGACCAAGCGGGAACGACTTCCACCGTATTCTCCGGGCGATCCGCACAATGGTGAGATCCGAGTGTTTCTTCCCGCTGAATTCGATACAGATACCTTCCAAAATATCCACATCCAATGAGTCCTGTACAAAGAGAGGATGCCGTGACGCCTCTGTAGTGAAACCTCAAAGACAGGCATTACCGCTGCGATTGTGGCGTGCTCACTGTGGCGAGGGATTAAAATCATACAATATTGTTTTACCAGGACATAAACCAGAAACATACATAAACTAATGCCTTTTCCCTTGGGGTAGGCAGAAATGCCAACTGCTACGACCCATACATTCTCTTTCTATTCATTGACGTTCATACATCTGGATCTGGACGTTTACATAACATGTTTCCTTTTATGTTAAAGTACAATAAATAATTGCGATCCTTTCGGAATGAATTGCAAGCACAGAATGTTTGTACAGTTTTACGAACTTAACGCGTACGAAGTCGCGGGCAACAGCTAGTTTTTATATATAATTTGAACTGCAGTGCAAGGCTAGGGCGGGCTGGTAGGCGGGTGTTTCATAAATAATGCAAAAGGAGCATGCGAGGACGAGGATTTTGTATGGTTACCGTCCGCACCCTCCAACAGACATGGGATACATGTCATTTGGTTCACTCCTATCCACAAAAGACAAAACAGCTGATTTGGTTGTTAAAATATATGGGGTCCCATTTTCATAACAAATGTACACAAAGATACAGCTGAGGAAGATATTACTAATTATATTCTCAGAAAAACGGCCATAAATGTATCACTAGAAAAGATCAATTTCAATTTGAAAAAACAAAGTGATTACAATGCGTTTAAGTTCTTTGTGCCTCATCATAACGTCAATATGTTTTTAAATAACGAAATATGGCCGCAGGGAATTATTTTTAGGCGGTTTGTGAATTTTCGACCGAAATCTGTGAACAGGCCGAATCCTGGTTCTGTAGACGGCTTTTCCACAATAATTAATGGATAATAACCTGCACAAGTTTGCATCATTTAATTGTAAGAACGTTAAGCGTTCAATCGACAGTATACGTGACTTATGTAAATGTGTAGATATTATAGTCTTGCAAGAAACTTGGCTGCTGTCACATGAAATATCGTACCTAGACTCCATTAGTGACGATTTCAATTGTACGGGAACGTCGGCAGTGGACTCCACTACTGGGATGTTACGAGGAAGACCTTTTGGTGGTGTTGCGCTATTGTGGAGGAGGAACATCTACACAAACGTAACTGTGATTCCGAGTGATAATCCACGTGTGAGTGCAATTAAAATAGTGATGCAACAAAGGTCAATATTAGTGTTTAGCATTTATATGCCGACGGATGCGGTATGTAATTTGGCGGATTTCACGGACGTCCTTAGTGCGGTGAGTGCTATCATTGATTCTAATAGTACTGAGTATGTTTATATACTGGGGGATTTTAACGCTCACCCAACTGAGCGTTTTTATGATGAGCTGATGGGATTCTGTAGTGATCAGGACTGGTTGTGTATTGACACTGATCGTTTAGGTGTAGCGTCTAATACATACACGTTTATAAGTCAGGCTCACGGGTCGTCGAGGTGGCTTGACCACTGTTTGGTTACCAGGGCTTCGGCTCAAACTGTAAAAAGGCTGTTTGTTCAATATGATGTTGTGTGGTCTGACCATTTTCCGTTGATTATTGAATGTGATTTGGATGTAATTGTACCAAAGAGATATGTATCGAGTCTAAATTTAAATAACGGGATTATGTGGGGTGAGCGGGACTTGGCGCAAATTAGATTGTACAATACTGAGTGTCATAAACGTCTGAGATTAATAGATTTTCCGGAGCAATTCCGCGATTGTTGTGATCATATGTGCACTGATTTAAGTCACAGACGTCTTATCGATACATTGTATGGGCAAGTTATTGGGGCTTTATGTGAGTCATCGATGGTTTGCCGACATAGCAAGAAGCGCAAAAGAAAAGTTGTTATTGGATGGAACAAACATGTTGCCGACGCGCACAGGTTTGCTAAGGATAAATTTATTTCGTGGTCATGCTACGGTAAGCCTACTTCTGGCCGTTATTATGAAGAGATGTGTGAGTCAAAACGGATATTTAAATCTCGGTTGAAATGGTGCCAGAGTCAAGAGGATAAGATAAAAATGGATATCCTGGCATCAAATCATTTAAATAAGGATTTCCGTGGGTTTTGGAAAAACACAAACAAACTCAATCATAAGCCTAGCGTGCCTGTGTGCGTCGACGGTGTGAGTGATGCGCGGTGATAGCTGAACTGTTTAAAGCTAAGTTTGAGGTACAGTCGTCGTTAGGACCATCGCGGGCGGTGATCGATGTTGAGCCCAAAGGGAAATTAGGAGTCAGAGTCACTGCCAGGGACATTGCGTCTATCGTCCAGTCAATGTCAAGGGGGAAATCTCCTGGCCATGATGGGCTCAGCATCGAGCATCTTCGATATGCGGGCCCTCACCTGACGCGTGTCTTAGCTTTACTGTACAACCTTTGTCTGAGTCATGCGTACCTACCTCCGCATATGTTGAAAACAGTTGTAGTGCCTATAGCCAAAAATAAAACTGGGCTATTGACTGATAGGAATAACTATAGACCTATTTCACTTGCTACAGTTGTGTCTAAAGTATTGGACAGTGTGCTTAATGCACAATTGAATAAATATGTTAAATTGCATGACAACCAGTTTGGGTTTCGACCTGGGTTGTCTACCGATAGTGCAATTTGAGTGTTAAGCACACTGTGGAGTACTATACACGTCGTAGCACCGCGGTTTATGCCTGTTTCCTCGACCTGTCGAGTGATTTTAATCTGGTCTCATACGACACCCTTTGGAAAAAGCTTAATGATGCGAAGCTACCAGCTGAAATTATAAATATTTTTAAGTTTTGGTACGGGAACCAGGTTAACTGTGTTAGGTGGGACGGGGAATTCTCGAGTCCGTATGGTCTTGAATCAGGTGTGAGGCAGGGGGGTCTGAGTTCTCCTACACTGTTCAACCTGTACATGGACCAGTTGATTGTGGAGCTGAGCAGCACCAGAGTCGGATGTTATATTGATGGTGTATGTGTCAACAACATTAGTTATGCAGATGACATGGTGCTGCTCAGTGCCTCTGTTTGTGGCCTAAGGAAACTTATGGGTGTATGTGAGAGGTATGCTAGTGCTCATGGCCTAGTGTATAATGTGAAAAAGAGTGTTGTGATGGTGTTTGGGGCTGGTGGATAGTGTCCAGTAACGGTACCTCCGTTAAAGATTAATGGTGTGCCTTTGTCGAGAGTGGACTCATTTAAGTACCTTGGGCATATCCTGACCGCTAGCCTTGGGGACGATGACGACATTGAGAGAGAGCGGAGGGCACTGTCGGTCAGAGCGAACATGATTGCCCGCAGGTTTAAGCGTGCTTCTACGGAGGTTAAGAAAACACTTTTTAAAGCCTTCTGTTCATCCTTCTACACCTGTAGCCTGTGGGTACGTTTTACGCAAAAATCGTACAGTGCCCTTCGCGTGCAGTATAATAATGCTTTCAGGGTGTTGATGGGGCTGCCTCGCTTCTGTAGCGCATCAGGGATGTTTGCGGAAATGCGAGTTGATTGCTTTTATGCATTAATGCGTAAAAGATGTGCATCCCTGGTGCGCAGGGTGCGAGCCAGTCCCAGCGGCATCTTGGGCATGATTGCTGACAGACTGGACTACCGTATTTTAAATCGTTGCTCCAGTATCTCTGCTGGGGTGCTGAAGCAATTATTGTTTTATTGTGAGTGTGTATGTATTTTTTTAGTTGTATTTGTATTTGTGTCACTAACATAGTTGTAAGTTTGTTTTGTTTTTTTTACTAACATAAAATGAGTCTTGTTGCTCGAAATAAAGTATATTATTATTATTATAATTAATTTAATTTAAAAAGAAACACGTAGAAATTAATGTGTTTATTTTTCCATACAAATACATTTACTATTAGTCATCTATTACAATATGAGCAAGCATTTGTGCTGGTAAACAGATTTGATACAAGTGACATTTTTGGGGTCAGTTTTACGCAATGCTCTTTGTCAAATATTTTTGTAGAAACATACAGGGCTCACCGAGCCGCATTCAAAATTGTATGACAATACTATGTTATGAGTATATTTAAGGTCGAAAACTCTTAAAAGGTTAAAATATAATGTTTTATAAAACTTAAACCCCATACTTTTGAGATAATTATGTCACCATAATATAAAAAAAAACTCTATTCAACTAGACGCTTCGAATGACTCCTATTTCAAATCTGTTGGTACCCACCAACAGATTTGAAACAGGTGTCATTTGGGGACACTTTTACGCAATGCCCTTTATCAAATATTTTCGTGGAATCGTACAGGGCTCGCCGAGCAGCATTCAATAATGTATGACAGTACTATTTAATGTTATTTAAGGCCTAAAATACTTAGGTTAGGTTAGGCTAGGCTAGAATATAATGTTTTATAAAACCCCATACTTTTAAGGTATGTTACCATAACAAAAAAAAACTCTATTCAACAAGACGCTTCGAATGACACCTGTTTCAAATCTGTTGGTACCCACCAACAGATTTGAAACAGGTGTCATTCGAAGTAAAAAAGTATTGCGTAAAAGTGTCCCCACCCGGGGACACTTTTACGCAATACTTTTTAAGACAACTATTGATAACTAATAAAAATTGATTCACAGAACTACCATTACTACTACTAGAGTAGAGACTAGAGTGTCTAAACATGACATACATTTACTGCTCAGCTATTGAATCTCATCTCTAAACACATTTGCAGAGTTCGGTCCGTCTGTCTGTTCCGTCTGTTCCATCTTTGATTCTACCTATTTGAACAGAATGTTCCAAGTAATGGAAGTGCTTGTAAACAGTTTTACCAAATCTAGGTCACAGAATTTCACTCAATTAAATTTTAAATTCTGATGTCCAATAAAAATATGTTAACCATTACCATAATTAAATTACGCACATTACCAGCGCCGGGAACAAAGAAAATATTGTCGCTGTGGTCGTACAATAAAATTATTGATATGTACTTCATTCATTTGTAATACAAAACAGGCTTATGGCCGAAAATATTTCAACGGTGATAAATTTTATTCGACCACGGAACGCTACACTACCATATTGTCCAATTTCAGTGGACATGTCAATACATTAGTAAACATACCGAACATTATTGTCGCTGGTCTAAAAACCAAAAGTTTATATCATTGTTTTTACTCGACAAAGTTGGCAACACCTTTTGAGAAACAACTTGTGACAAATACATATTTTTCTTGAGGTTCACGAAATATTGTATTAGTTTGTTTTGAAATAAAACATGGAACAAAGACCTGACCGGACGATTCATGTTTCTCAGTGGCGAGACTTTATTGTGTCCTTAATATTCTTTCAGAAAGACGGTTCATACTTGCTTTTGTACTTAATGAAGAAATAATGCATAGTACATATTTTTTTTAGGTGGGAAAATCATCTAATGACATCCCGCGCTCTTGGGCGGAGCGAGAGGGCGTTTCAGACTTTTACTGACTAAACTCCCACTCCTGTTCCTTCTTTGCCATTGTTCCAGGGCCCCGGGGAGCTCTTTCGCATCACCCATGGCCCCAGTAGGCTTCGACCCTGCTGGGCCCCTAAGGTTTCTGACATCTCCTTGAGGCGCGCGTGGAACACTACGCGCCGTCGACGGCTTGGGCTCAATCCGGACGGATACCGGACGGTTGGACGGCGAGCTACACATTGCTCGCCGCCCGCAAGACCGCCGAAAAGCAAGCCGAAATCGGGATCGGAATCCCGGCGGCTGGGGCGCAAGGGCCTTGCGCGTGCGGCTGCCTCCTCCATTACTGCTTCGCAGAAGTAGGCAACCACCTGCCACTCCTCCTCGTTTCGGAGCATGGCATGTACCAAGGCCCAGCGCGAGAGATCGCTGCCGCCGAGCGCTCCCACGAGTACACGGCGGTACTCTGCCCAGGCGGACCACACCACTACCTAATGCTCTACCGTGTCCGCGTTTTTGTTTGTTTTTATTTTAAATACAAAACACAAAGAAACCAATAAATACCTAATTTCGCAAAAAAAGAATAGCGTACCTTTAATATAAAGTTTATTTGAACTTATAATTCCAAGTCAATCCAAAGATAAAACACTTCAAAGGAACCCGTTTTAAAGAACGGCAATTTCATAGACCTATTATTCCAATCAGTTAGCCATACTCGAAGGGATACCAAGAATAACAGTTTGCAATAACATACAAAGATATTGCCTAGGCTAAAGTTATTGAAGCGTGGTCCAGGTGAATGTGGACTTGGAATCAGCAAGCCATGAGTTTCAAGCCAGTCAGCTCGAAGTAATGTGATGAATCCATTCCTAGTGCGAACACGTATTAACTGATGGAAAGGATGAATGGGTCTGATAGCAAATTAAATATTTTTTTGGTGAAGTAGGATTCTTCATTAAAAATGAACTACTGTTTGTATTAACATTAAAAGTATTGTCGAACAGATATTCGAAGTGTCAATAGATTTTTATTATAAAGTGATCGACGATCGTAAAAACAACCATTTCATTTCAAATCAGCCCAGAAATCTACATGGGAATGAGATTACAAGTGGAGATAGTAACAAAAGCAAATTGTAGTTGTTACTTTTTCAAGGTCTAGTGGTTCAAAGGTTTTGGAAGAAAAAACACGGATAAACCATGTCCCGGAATAGGACATAGGATAGGAATCCCTCGGGATAATTCTCCACTTTCACGCTAGCGAAGCGCTGGTTAGTACATTCTACAGACTTTTTTTATGAGAAATTTTCAAATGACTTCTACTGCTCTGGGTGGAGCAAAGTGAAGTTTTACTGACTAAAACTCACCTGTGTTCCTTCAGTTGCCCTTTGCGTTGCAAGGCAAGTTGTGGCAAGGGTCCTCACGCCCCAACTGCCGCCGAGATTCCGATCCCGATTTCCGGCCACCGTTTCGGACGGCGAGTAATGAGTGGCTCGCCGTCCGACCGTCCGGTAACCGTCCGGACCGAGCCCAAGTTGTCGACGGCGCGTACTGTTACACGCGCGCCTCAGGGAGATGGCAGCAAATCGTAGGGGCCCAGCAGGGTCGAAGCCTACTGGGGCCACAGGTAGTGTGAAAGCGAAACCCGGGGCCCCGGGATGAAGGCAAAGAAGGAACAAGAGTGGGTTTTTAGTCAGTAAAAGTCTGACACTATCTCTCGCTCCGCCCAAGAGCGCGATATATGATTTTCCCACCTAAAAAAAAAGGGGCCCAGCAGGGTCGAAGCCTGCTAGGGCCGTGGGTTGTGTGACCGAGAACCCCGGGGCCCTAGAGTGAAAGCAAAGAAGGAACAGGAGTAGGTTTTTTGACCTGTAATAAAAAATAAGGCCACGGTAATTCTTTCGAACAATCCCGCAATCCTGGCAGGTATCGGCCCTGGCGGGCCCTATCAATGTTGCTGACAGTGCTATGAGGCGCGCGTGTTGTTTTGTGTTCTTACCGGACGGCAAGCTACCCATTCCTCGCCGTCAGATTAAATATCAAGCGTTTGGTGATTCTGTAAAATACGTTTTGGTTTACTGGCTGTAGGTCGTTCGAAGGTTACATGATAATTAGTTTTACAACTTTCCTCTTTCCAGATTACATTAATTTATGGAAAGTAGCTTTTTGAATTTGTAAGTCTTTTTAGCCAAACCCGAAATAATACGCAGCGGTATTTACCAAAAGGTTAGCTTTTACATTATATTAGATGATCAAACGAACTTACCTGTGATGTTCGATCATTATTATACGTAGCTTCGTTCGAAGATATATTATAATTAACCATGCAGCTAACGCTTGCGCTAGGCGACCCAATTCGCAGCTTTTCAGAGCCTAAAAGCAGAAACAAAACGCACCGTATCCGAGCGAGTATCTGTCAGTAACGTCAAATGTCATTCTTTCAGAGTTAGAGATAAATCTTAAGTTTTGCTGGGTAGGGTAGGGAGGGTTCCCTATATCTTCGAACGAAGCTACGTATAATAATGATCGAACATCACAGGTAAGTTCGTTTGATCATCTATTATACTTCATTCGTTCGAAGATATATTATAATTAACCATGCAGATGTTAAGAGTCAACTTAAAGCAAAATTAAGATTTTTAATATCAACAAATATATTTCAGGAACCAAAATCTCTTAGGCACTTATTAGGCTCTTAATATAATGGTAATATGAGACAATCAGTCTTTTTTGACATACTTATACATTTTATATTATATAAGTATATATGTCTATTTTTTTTTTATATATAATTATTTTAAACATATTAAGGCATTTATAAGCAAATATTTTGTTCAGCATTAAGCACAGCATGAGCAAATTCAGATGAATTGTTGGAAATAGGTATATTATAAAATTTTGCAAAAGTTGAAGAACTGTTTGTTCAGCCGTTTGCCTAATTACATCTAATGATACTCCCCTAGCTTTAGCAGTCGACGTGGATGCATGTCTTGTACTATGCCCTGAAAAAACGCTAATATCTATGCCACACATAGAGAAAGTATATATTTTATATATATATTATTATTATTATTATCCATCTACTAATGGTAGACGAAGAAATTGGCTTGTGTGGGTTATTCAAAGAGAGTATTAAATGAGTATTATCTTCCCTAATACTCTTGAGTGTATCTAATGTAATAAAATAAAGTAGTGTCAGGGAAGATTTCAGGTTTTGCCGTGCATTTTCGTTACAGAAAATGGCTCTATTTTTGTATGTTGACTAAAACAATAAAAATAATAAAATAAAAACTAAAATAAAGGTAAATAAGAGGTTCGGTCCGCTGCAACCAGAACCAGATGTTTTTATAGTGTCTAGGATAGAAATGTTTACACCGGTTTCATTAACTATAATATTGGGTATTTTTATAAATCATAAATCTGTGCTACTTGGGCTCTGCTAAGTGCAAACCAATTCACTAACTTTTTAGACAATTTGATTTTTATAGAAACCTTAACATAATCTCTGGATGTGATCATTACGACCAATTTATGAGTCTATTAATTTATTAATTGGTATAGACTGTGTGAATAAGTGAGATCCTATAAGTAACATTGAATTGAGGCATTATTTGGAAGGTAACCTAATGTAACCTCTATGGCTGATGGAAGAACATCATGTCAATATTCTGGAAATTAGTGTAAGGAGGTGTGTAAGATGACACTCTTTAAAAAAGGAATGCAATAGTTTTTTTTTTTATTGAGTACCTATAAAGACTAACAGCTTGAAAAAACTAACATTGTTTTCAATGGTGGACAAGCTTGTGAAGGTCAATATGACATTACCTTTTCATTTTTGCCTTCCCAATATTGGGCTAAATGGAGGAAAGAACACATAAAAGAAATAAATTATCATGTTCAAAGGCAGTAAAAAACATCTAATTAAATGTATTTTGAATCTGGTATCCAGGAAACACAGGCATCACATTTATGTATTACTTGTAGAAGGGAAAAGATCAATCAGTTTGACCAAACTGAGACACAATATACCTACTAAAATGTAGAGATATTCTGTTCCCACTCTATGTTAGATGTATGAGATTGTTAATTGCTCTCTTTGTTGTCTTTTAAATCCATATATGAAGCAAATAGACAAATCTAATTATTTTCACACCATATTTGCTCCATATTTCTGGCTATATTATTTAATTGTTGATACCGTATTCCTCCCATTCGGTTTATATAAGATACAGCAAACTATTATCAATCTCACACAAAATGTGTAAGTGCTCATGTTTAACAAAATAGAATTTTTAAAGGTAAAAAATGTGAAGCAGTTCTAAATAATTTATGTGATAATTATAATTTTTTATCCTTTTTCCAGAATTCATGGACTTCTGTTATCACTACAATTGCGCCCCCCCCCCCAGTTCTTGTTGCATCATTGTAGGTCTAGTTTGATGATTGGATGAATTTTTATTTTGAATCTTAGTTGCCTTTACTTATAACTAAGTATTTATGTTCTAATTTTAGTATAGAACCAACCAACAACAAATGTTGTTGCAACAAAATAATGCAACAGTTGATGTACCTATTAAGTGAGTAATCTCTCATAAGCTAAGAAATTTGTTTCTGTAAATATTTTTAAGGGATTTACAGAAACAACATTTTTTGTATGTGACATCAGTCATTGTGTGTCATATATAAAATCTAAATAATTAACATGATTGGGATGGCGTATTTTGTAAAAGGAGTAATTGTTCCTTGAATATTTTTCAACCTTTTATTATATAATAGTAGGCTAGTATGAATAGTGTAGTGTGTATAGTAGTAGACTATATAGTCTGAACCAATACACAAAAGGTCATCAAGATGATGATGTACATAGGTACTGATTTGTGAACTTTTGATCATAGATATACATGTAACTACCACTATCAAAAATGCATAATGTGTAAAACAAATCCCATTTGGGACAGCAATAGACTCTTTTTAAATGATCATAATGAAATAATAGGTATCTCCTGTGATCTGGATTCAAATTTTGCCAAAAGATCTCCTGGGTACACTAGAGCTACCGCAGTGATCTTACATCTTATAAATTTGGATGTGTGAACCAATTTGTTCAGGGGTATAAAGGTTTCAATAAACCTCCCTTCTCCATCCCTGTTGGGAAACCAAAAAATATCTTGGATATAAGTTGATTCCCACACGGTTTCCATGGGGAATTTGTGCTCAATGGCAGTAAATTATGAATGGTTTTATACATAAATATGCATTCATCTTGGCCCCTGATCTTGAAGATCCTGATCGATCACTTGTAAAACCATTTTTGTTTTGAACCGTTGAATTTTGGTTGATAAGTTATGGAAGAAAAAATGCACTTACCGAACATCCACAGATGTGTTTCAAAATTGGGGCATTACCACAAATCCTCTATCAACGAGGAAGGGAATGGGCTAATCTGTAAGCATGACTAACCTCTAATTTCAACCATGAGCCTGTGGTGAAACTTTTTGTGTTCTAGCATACACTGGATGTGTTGCGAGAATTGCTTGGTTATAGTTTAATATGAGGACTGCAGATACTTTCGTCCAGGCCTAGGTATTATTCTTTGCTGGTTGTACCAAGATGGACCATTCCCGTTTCCCTGACGGGTTACAGTTGAAGATTAGGCTGGCTTCATAATAAGCTTGCCGCTTCTGTGGCATGTCTTTAGGACTTAAAATGTTCTCTGTTGAAGTATTCCCATGCAGGTAGTCGTCTCTATCAACATCTTTGACAATATCTTTGTTTATGTGAAGTGCAAATCTATTAAAACTCTTCCAGTATCAATCAACTGGGAAAATTAGTTTCAGCCTATTTATGCCATCATTGCTGTGAAGCTTAGATAGGGTCTGATTCCCAATCCCAACTGATCTGTTCTGATTTAATCTTTTTGTATCAGTATATTCTTGTATTATCAGTGAATTACTGACTGAGGCAATAATCTCTATATTATTTTAACTTTTGGAGTAGCGTAATTAGAGACACAATAGTAAGACAATGGCGCACGACCGCCGGCGTTCGTGCGGGGATCAACAGCTTAAACAGTTATTACACACATTTTTATCTAGTTTTTGTTCATATTCCTTGAGTATTTCCAAAAATGGTATTCTAGATGTGGGTTAAGTCATTCATTAAGTCAGGCCATTAAATCATTTGGTTTTGTAGATATAAATACTGTAATACTTCAGGAAATATAGTAACTGGTTCAACGACTAGCTCAGATGCTAGTTCAGGAAATGTTATACTCAAGTCTGTAACAGTTAGGGTTGTGCCTGTTGGAGCCGATGATGATACAACAGATATCTAGTTTAATGTCCACTTCTTGAGGATCATCCTAAATACAAGGTCTAAAAACCTAAAACTATTGACCCTGTTATGGTACCAAAGTGTACCTAGGCAAAGCCTTTCGGATTTTATCAAAAGGTAATGACCATTGTGCATTCATCTCGTAAACACCACGAGTAAGCGGATCACGTCAATGCATCTCGTACATCACCCGTGTCCATGTACCTAAGGGTAAAGATCATCGTGTGTTCATCTCGTAAACACCACGAGTCAGCGGATCGCGCCAATGTATCTCGTACATCACTCGCGTCCATAGGTACAATATTCAAAATCCATTTTACTTGCACTGTAGATAACTTTCCTGACGAAGCTTTTCAGGTTACCCAAAGGTGTGGGGCAAAAAACAATCTCGTATGTTTATCTCGTAAACATCCCGAGTCAGCTAAACGCGTCAATGCATCACGTGCACAACCCGCGTCAGTAGGTATATTCATATTTCGAAACCCATTTGATTTACAGTCTTACACTGTATAATGTACCATGGCAAAGCCTTTAAAGTTATGGAACAAGGAAACCAGCTCGTGTGTTCATCTCGTAAACACCCCGAGGAGTTTGATCGTGTCAATGCATACAATTATTTGGGTTAAGTACGTGAAACTCTTACTTCACTGAATAATCTAATAGATAAATCTATTACTTCACCTGGAATCAAAGAATTAAATAGAGATAGGACAGGTGACGTACTATGTTATCGTCGTTTCGTCCTTTTTTCAAATTTTTCATCATATGAAGATAGTATTTCATATCTTTTCGTTTTGGCATACTTCATTACAAATTATACAAGCACTATGCTCTTATTTAATTACTTAAATTGGTAAAAAAGCAAATAAAACACAACGTAAAACGTATTGGTTGCCGCGCAAACGTATGGAATGACATTTGACGTTACTGACAGATACTCGCTCGGATACGGTGCGTTTTGTTTCTGCTTTTAGGCTCTGAAAAGCTGCGAATTGGGTCGCCTAGCGCAAGCGTTAGCTGCATGGTTAATTATAATATATCTTCGAACGAATGAAGTATAATAGTTTACTAAACAAACATGGTAATAGGTCTTCTCATCATTAGCGAATTGCGAAACCCTTCTTTAATTTTTAAATAAACTTTGCCGTTCGACGTCAAAATAAACACAGCCATTGGCTGTTTGTTAGACTCAACAATATTTGCGAAACAAAAACATGGCTTGTTATCTGATCTGAGTAAAGTAACTAGGAATACGCTGATTAAAACTTCGCGAAGTTGTGTATCGCTAACTAATAAAATAGACTTTCAAGTTTACATATTCACTTCAATTTCCAACTTTGTTAGCAAATTAATTAATTTTACAGGAAACTAAAAATTTCGAGTTTAGTTGCTTTTCAAAGTTTCCTTTGTGTAAAAAGAGGAGTTGGGCGATAGTTTGAAAGTTTGAAAGATGAACGAGAGTATCTCGAGAGCTTTGGATATGTCCGTAGACTATGTAGTACACTTCCAACGAGGCGGAGATGCTGACGAATTAGGACAGTCTTTTGTTTTTGTAAACTTTTCGGTAAATCCAATAACTACCTGGGCAAAGGGTTGGGCACGCCACAATTATGGCGGTAAGACCCCTCTTTGAGGCGTGGTTGGAAAGACCTCACGGCGTCCTCACCTTCCGCATGACGCAGGTTCTCACTGAACACGGTAAGTTCGGGAAGTTCCTGCACCGAATTCGTGCGGAAGCGACGCCCGGGTGTCGCCACTGTGTGGGCCGCCCGGAGGACACGGTGGAGCACACGGTGGAGGTGTGCCCCGCTTGGGCAGAGTAACGCTGTGTCCTCGTAGGTGCGATCGGCGGCGGCGATCACTCGCGCCGGGCCTTGGTACAGGCCATGGTCCGGAGCGAGGAGGAGTGGCAGGCGGTCGCCTCCTTCTGCGAAGCAGTAATGCTAGCAAAGGAGGCGGCCGATTGCGTGAGGCAACGGTCCTCACGCCCCAACCGCCGCCGGGATTCCGATCCCGATTTCCGGCCACCGTAGGCGCGGGCTTGCGGACGGCGAGCAATGGGTGGCTCGCCGTCCGATCGTCCGGTAACCGTCCGGACCGAGCCCAAGTCGTCGACGGCGCGTATTGTTCCACGCGCGCCTCAGGGAGATGTAAGCAAATCGTAGGAGGCCAACAGGGTCGAAGCCCATTGGGGCCACGGGTAGTATGAAAGTGAAACCCTGGGACGAAGGCAAGGAAGGAACAGGAGTGGAATTTTAGTCAGTAAAATTCTGACACTATTTTTCGCTCCGCCCAAGAGCGAGATTTGTCATAAGATGATTTTCCCACCTAAAAAAAAAAACCTGGGCAAAGGGTATTCTATAAAAATGCCAATTTATCCCTATTCTACAGGCTTGTGGAATTAAATGAAAATATATAATTACTAGCTATCGTCAGCCGCTTCACCCGCGTGAAAGTAGAAAAATATACTAAGGAAACAGGTACGAACCAGAATAAAAAGCATCCTTTGAGCTATTCGAGGACATACTTCAACATATGTCGAATTTTATTCAAATCCGTTCCGACGTTTGAGCGTGAAACAGTAACAGACATACACACACAAACATACAAACTTTCATTTTTATAATATTGGTGTGATACAAATTATATACACCAAAGTTGTGATACCATTCTTTGTTCTGTAGTTGTTCTTTAAGGAAATTAACTTTATACCGGTTTATCCAGATCTACTGGTGTCTTGAAAGGAATGTACAGCACAATAAATAAACTTGCGTGGGTTTCATTCTGTCGGCTTATCGTAATGTTTAAGTGTTTTTTTTCACTAAGAAAAATCTTTCCTAATGTCGGTTTGAGAAAAATTATCGACATCATCATTATTTTAGCTAAAAGTCGTTCACTGTTAGTCGTCATATTTGCTGACTACCATAAAGACTGAAGATTTTTTTTTTAATTTTGGTAACAACACCATAACAACTCACGCCAATGCGATGCTATTACGTACTTCCGTATTAAACTTCGTATGCACAAAACGATTTCCAACAAAAAAACAAAAGACCATCAATATAAATTATCCGGAGATATACAGATGGAAGACTTACATTGATATGAAAACCGAACACAAAGATACAGTAAGCATAATTATGTAGATTTGCGGGCAACTGATATAGGAAGCATAAACAGTGCAATCCGTCTCCATACATCATTGGAACGTAATAGTATTCCACCTGCACTTACGTATGCTCGTGCATATTTTATCGAGCTCTGACTCGAGCCAAATGCGTTCACTTATACGCGAGAAATTGAATCATGGTGGATATAATTTGTCTTGGTTTGTGATGGTAAAATATATGGAGGGCTCCAGAAGGCTTTATGGTTTAGTTTGCATGTCATCTTGACTTTGGTTATTGAGTCCACTTAGTGTTGATAATAACATACTTTTTAATCTGACAAAGAATTATGAAGGAAAGAAAAAAGAGGAAGAAGATAGCGTTTATTGGCATTATTTATTTATTAAATGTTTTAGGCCCACATAAGTACAAAGGCGGACTTAAAGCCTTAAGCATTTTGTACCAGCCAACCTTGGGGTGACGCAGAGAAGAATAGTGGTAGCTGCAGTAAAAGAATGAAATAAGTTTTCAATGAAGAATATTTTTTCATAGCAAGCAAAAGCTTACTATATACCAAAGGGCAATGGAAAGGGCTATGCTCGGAGTTTCCTTGCGTGAACAAATCAGTAATGAGGATATCTGCAGGAGAACCAAGGTCACCGACATAGCACGAAGAATCGCCAAACTTAAGTGGAAATGGGCAGGGCACATTGCTCGCAGAACGGATGGCCGTTGGGGCCGAAAGGTTCTGGAATGGCGACCACGTACCGGAAGACGTAGCGTTGGAAGGCCTCCTACAAGGTGGACTGATGATTTGGTAACGGTTGCGGGAGTCCGATGGATGCGAAACGCACAGAACCGTTCATTGTGGTGACACTTGGGGGAGGCCTATGTCCAGCAGTGGACGAAATGATGATGATGATATACCTATATAATTAATACACATCAAGACCATTCCAAAAAGCTCAAACACAATAGGGTTATCTGAGTTCCTATGGCTACCTTCCGGTTCCATTATCAGATCAGCTCCAATTCATAATAATTATGCATCGTCATCTGATTACATGCATGAAAATTTCAGCTCAATCGATAACTGGGAAGTGGTTCAAATTTAATTTGCATGATTTAATTACAGACAAGCAAACATCGGGACAGTCGAAACTAAAACAAAAAGCTTGTAAAAAGGTTAATATATGAAAAGATATACCAATTACTAATAGAACACAGTTACAATACACAATCTTCCCACTGTTGGGACTTAGGCCTCCTCTCTAGGTAAGGATAAGGGCCGTAATCCATCACGCGGGCCCAGTGTGTTTTGGTGGATGTCACATGTCTTCGACTTTTTGGTTCTAGGACATGCCAGTTTCCTCACGATGTTTTCCTTCACCGTTTTGAGAGCAGTGGTGATGAAATAAATTACACAAAGTAATGCGCCTGGCTGAGTTTGAACCCGCAACCTACAACACGTAAGTCGAGGCCGTTACCACTCGACCACCAATGATCACAAAAAAAAAGCCTTTTGATGCTAGATGGCAAAACAAGGCTACCACCCGATGCTGATTTGCAGCGGCAGCCCCTGAGTGCCATACGCTCAAAAACATAAACAAACTCATATAAAAGTCGTAAACTACTATAAACAAAAACCGTCTAAAACTAAATACGACTACACGTATGGGTATGTCTATTCGATTCAGTCATTAAAATTAGGGCAACTTTAATTTAGCTTTGATCCCAATCGTTTTGATGTAGAAATACTTTCATCATTATCGTCATCGGTACCAACATTTCGAGAAATAAAGAAAAATAAGAATAGAATAAAATAATAATTATTAATTTATTTAGATTATACTCTTTAGATTATCTACAGTTACAGAAGGCTTAAAGTCACCCAAAAGGGCAATGGAAAGGGCTATTATATGCTCTGAGTCTCTTTGCGTGATGGAATCAGGAATGAAAATATCCGCAGGAGAACCAAGGTTGCCGACATAGCTCGAAGAATCGCCAAACTTAAGTGGCAGTGAGCAAGGCACATTGCTCGCAGAACAGATGGCCGTTGGGGCCGAAAGGTTTTGGAGTGGCGACCACGTACCGGAAAACACAGCGTTGGATTCCTCCTACAAGGTGGACCGATGTTAAGGGTCGGTTTCGGTTCCGTGCGTCTCGCATCCATTGGATTCCCGCAGAATCCAATGGATGGGAGACGCATGGAACCGATTATTGTGGCGACACTTGGGGAGGCCTATTTTATTTTTTCCCACTAACCTCTTATACAAAGAATGTGAAGTACTAGTAGAACAGTCCGACAGCTATTTATAATGGGTATTGTATTAAAAGAGCACGCAGATCTAACATATAGCACGGATTTTACTAACAAAAGACGTAAAGATCTAGTCTGTCCTCAAAATCATACCAAACATGCTTTCACATCAAAATTCTACCTGTTTCTCGATCCTCTCCCCTACAATAGATTGAACGTGAAAGCAAACATTTATAGCTTGAATCAAGTTAACTGTAAGAGAATTCTTAAGGAGGCTCTTCAAAGAATGTCCTACGATGATACAGAGAATTTACTGATTGTGCTAAAGTGATTTTTTTTATACAATTTTTGACCTAGTTTAAGTACCTATCTTGTTAATTAAGAAACAAGAAGTTAAGCTTTGGTAATATTATAATAGTAAAAGATAACTTGTCTACATTACAGATTTTTTACATGTTTGTATTGTACTACAGAATCCTTTTGATTATTTGTTAATTTTAAGCTTTTTTTGCTCTTCTCGCCTGAAATACAGGATTCCCTAGTTCAGGCACGTAAGACTCAGAATTAAGATTTATATTAATAAGACTGTATTAATTTATCCTAAAAGAATTTTGAATAAATATTATTATTATATTTATTTATATATTCTTTATTGTACACCAATATATTAAATTATACAATGCCTATGTCCAACAGTCCACTGTTGTCCGTCTTTCGGCTGTAATGATGATGATGAAGTACAGTTGTCTCCCAAATACTTCCAGGTATTGTTTTCCCAAGCCACCTCGAACCAGCCCCTGCAGTAGGTGTCCTGCTCGTCTCGTTACCTCTTTACCTAGGCTGGCCAAGGTAGCGCTTACCTTTACCTTATGAAAAAAACAGGGCAAGTGCGAGTCAGACTCGCGCACTGAGGGTTCCGTACAAACTAAAATTTCCGAATGGAGTCTCGAAGACTTTTCTGAATTGTAATTTTTTTTTCGTGACGTAGGTTACAACAAATTTACTGTTTTCAGATTTATTCCTATACCTGTGCTATAAGACCTTGCTTTATGCCAAATTTCAGGATTCTAGGTCAACGGGAAGTACCCTATGATTTTTTTTTCTATTTTTTTTTTTGTTACGCGATATAAACGGCCGTACCTTTTTTTTCGTTAACTCAGAAATTTCTTTTTTTCACAGCTTTAAGGGACCGCAGACCTGAGTACACAGACGGACAAGAAAGTGATCCTATAAGGGTTCCGTTTTTTCCTTTTGAGATACGGAACCCTAAAAATGCAAGATTTGCTTCGCAACTTTTAGGATTTCAACCAGAGCTGCACCTGTAACACTACTAGATGTCATTAGTATAGCACATGACAGTCAAATAAAAATCACTCTTTTTTATTTTTATAACTGGTTTCTCGTAGGTCAATCTATGAAGTTTTTGTTTTTTTTTTTAACCGGAATTGCCCAAGGCAATCTTAACAAAATTTGGGCCTCTAGCCAGGACTTATAAACACTCAATAACTAAGCTACTACACGCTAAGGACACTGTGAGGTACGGACCTCGGTGTTGGGCGTGACTGGGGAGGACAGCAAAAGGCGGGCTGGATCGAACATTGATTATTTTTGGTGAGAAATTTATGACTACAGACCAAGCGGCGTGGGCTGGCTCGAGCAAGGAACGGGGCAGATATTGACAGGAAACAACGCGACGAGCCTGGGTGGTAACTAGTGGTAAGGACGAAAAGACGGCGGTCAGGGTTTGCGAAGAGTGCTGGTATTCCCACGGCTCTCTTAGGGTAGAGTAATAATGTCATCGGGAATGTCAAGAATTTCCTCACCACGTTGGAACGGAGTAACAAACACACCTAACATAACAGAATTAACAACATAACTCTTCCGCACCTCCGCTCCGTTTCCCTCCTACTTTCAAGCGACACAAGTATACAACTAACTTACCGTCGAAAGCACCTTCAGAATTCATAATTCTCCATAAAACTGAGTTTAAAGTTGAAATTAAAACAGAATTAAGCCGTCGTCGACGAGTTAGTTGCATTTGTAGCGTCGCATCCCGTTGCCATCGCGCTCCTAGCACATTTACATAAAGCGCTGGCACCACTCCCGCCAGAATTACCATAAGCGCTTAATTATTTTGTTTATCTGACCACTAAACTGCTCTGACTTCTCTGAGAGACGTGGAACGGAGCCAGTGTGTTAATATCCCGCTAGATGCAGCGCTTTTTTTTCTCAATGTCCGCTTTGGCAGCGAAATTGTTTTTACTCTTTAATGTAAACATAGATAAAAGCAATTTATTTGATTAGTTTCTCCTGAAGGTTAATGTGTGTGCTCTGTGAGTTGTCTTCTAACATGTTTTATTTGTTTTTCATAAAAAGGCAAGTAATTGCTTTTTGATAGTGTTCTATCTACATACTAATTGAGTCCACGTCTAAATCAAACCTAGTTAGCTAACTTCAGTAAAATATTCTACAACATTAGGCCTCGGCCAGGGGGAGTTGCATGCGCGGGAGCTAAGGCGAGCGCGACGATCGCTTCTTAGCGAACGCGATCGCAAAGCAACGCGGCGCGATTGGATCAAATTATCACGCTTCTAGGCAAGCGTGCTCCATCGTCGACCACATCATCGCTTACCATCAGGTGAGATGGTGGTCAAACGCGAGCCTATCATTAATAAAAAATAAAAATAAAATATTGATACTGTATTGCGGTGGTCTACGTGACAAATCACACGTAGGTGTGATGCGGTGATAAGCAAAGCTAAGTGGACGCGATGGTTTGATATTTTCGTAGGAACTCTTGCAGTGCGGTGTCTTATTTTAAATAAATTGCGTGCACATAGGACAGAGCCGACACTCGCTTGAATTGCCTACGAAGAACACCGCGAAAGCAATCGTCTATTGTTTTACCCTGAGAAAAACTCTGCTACACAGTGACCACCTAATCGCGCCCGCCACCGCGCCCGCACTCGCCCTAGTCAATGCGCACTCTCTCTAGACCCAGCCTTACAAGTCAAGCTACAGTTAGTTAAACAGGAAGTTATATGGGTCCCCCATTGATTACCGCAACGAATGTTCCGGTCGCAGTATTGCCATATAACAAATAGTTTACGGACAGTCATTAAGCAACTCCTGCTACACAGTTCAACACTCGTATTTTAATTACCCTTTAATGTCACTAAACCACACACCAAACTTCGTATTTAAATTAATAAAACCTAACAACAGTTCTAACTGGAATTTTCCGCTATGCATTCTGATGTAGATTACATTAAACTACATTTCACAGTACCTGCATTAGTAGCAGTAATTAAAACAGAACTAAAGGATGTCCCAAAATTACGCAAGATTTGAATTAAATAGAGAACACAGTTTTTTTTTTTTGGGTGGTTGCCAACACTTTACTGCACAAATGGCGGCAAATTCAAATCTTGCGTTAATTTTGGGACACCCTTTAGTTTATGATTCAATAAAAAAATCACAATATGAAGACTAAAAACTGTGTTTTCTATTTAATTCAAATCTCACATTAATTTTACCCTATATAAATAAAGTTTGAGTGAAAAACATGGCATCGTAAAGCGAGAACTGCTAGCCCGACGCACACGTGGACCACGACCACGCCTGATTTGTACATAGCGGTGCATTGCGTGGCGTGGATCTAATGTTGCTCTTCAAGTCTAGTTGCCATATAAAATGTATGGAGACCGACGCGCCCCAGACCGGCGTACGTGGCCCACGTGTGCGCAATGTAGTTCTACCTTTGTTACTTTCTTACCTGACTGTGCCAGAAGGAGGGTTATGTTTTTTGTAGTGAAAAGTAAACTTACTCCGATATTGATTCCTGGGAAGAGAATACGTGAAAATATTAACGATAATTCAGAGCTGCAGGGTTGTTCGAAAGAGTTACCGCAACCCTGGAACGCAAAGAGTAACTGAAGAAACACGGGTGAATTTTAGTCAGTGGAATTCTGATTCTATCTGTATGTACTAAACAGCTTCTGCTAGCGGTATTGCTCCAACCAGAGCAGAAGAACTTATTTGAGAGTTACTCAAGTCAGAAAAAAAATACAAAAAAAAGTGATGCCCTTTTGGCCGTTGAGAATTCACTCTAAGAGCGCCTTCAATTTAAACACGTTTTTTGACGGACGGCTGAGGTACCGTGGTGATGCGTTAGTCGTACTGCGTACGGATGATCGTTTTTAGGGTTCCGTACCTCAAAAGGAAAAAACGGAACCCATAAAGGATCACTTTGTTGTCCGTCTGTCTGTCAAGACACGAGAGTCTCGGGAACGCGTGGAGGTATCGAGTTAAAATTAAAACCATATACTTAAGTTTGCGGTCCCCTGAAACTGTAAAAAAAATCAAACTTAACGAAAAAATATGATACGGCCGTTTATATCGCAGAAAACATATATTTTGGCACTTTCAAGGGAATCAAAATTAATAGGATACTTCCCGTTGACCCAGAATCCTGAAAGGCATAAAACAAGGTCTTATAGCACAGGTATAGGAATAAATTTGAAAACAGTAAAATTGTTGTTACTGATTCCATTCGGTAATTGACCTATTTACATAGGTAAGTTTGTACGGAACCCTCAGTGCGCGAATCCGACTCGCACTTGCCCAGTATTTTTTTCATACAAAGCGCGCGGTGCAGCAACAGTGCGGCGCCGGTACCTCCAACGCTCGACAACTTGATGATTTTCAACAAGAGCACTAACAGTAATGTTTCTACGTCAAAGTCCATGGCTTAACTGATGTCGAGTCATAGTCACTGATAGACAAACGCACGGCAGTCAGATACGCTTTCAATATAGGCGTTTGGTGTCGGCCTGCTACCGTACGGCAACGATCCGGTTATGGGATATATCCAGCGGCGCGGTAAACGTGCGACAGCGGACCGACATCAAACGTCTAAATTGAAAGCGCCCAAATAATCACTGAGCAACTCACAGGCGTTTAACAATGATGATAAATGATATTTATTTTGTAAATAGGTTTAAAAACACTTTTACACGTCAATTTTTTTTTTCGTCATTTTTAAACTAGATGAGGCCGGTGTTTCCTAGCTGACTACCCTGAGAAGAAACATCGAAACAAACTCAGGGGTCAAAGTCTCTTTTAAAGTCCATACAGTAAATATGTAATGGTCAAATCACATGAGAACCATGCAGATTTGTCTGAAATGGTCTTTTGAAGAAAGAACCATACAGATTTGAATATTACGTAACATTAATTTTGTAATCATTTTTGTTCCCGGTCAAGGATTTTACTACTGCCACTAGTGCCACTCTCACTATGCCAAAACTACAAACAACTACACCTTAAGAAAAACAACAATGAGAACCCATTTCCTACGTTCTCAGTACCGAAACCATATTTATTCAATGAATTCCTGATTGGTTACCAGCTAAAGGTAAACGAAGTAGAGAAATTAAACACGTAATTCCAAAGAACTTGATGTGGGTACATTAATTAAGTTTGCTGAGTCCACTCTGGACTAAAGTCCACCTTGGAAGAGACACATAATAAGATATATTCGTATGTACACCACTATTACGATTTATCGTACTCCATGCATATTTTTGGATCTAGATTTAAAATTGAAACGCATGTGAGCAAAAGAATGGGCTGCCGGATTGTTCGAAAGAGGTCTCGTGGCCCTGAAACGCAAAGGACAATTGAAAGAAGACGGGTGGGTTCTAATCTGACATTCCCTCTCACTCCAACTAGAGCGGGAGAAGATATTTAAATATAACCACACCCAAAAAAAATTGAGATATATGAAAAATTACATTAAAGAGCAGACAATGTCAATCGTCACACTATCATCAAAGTATGATTGGTTGACAAGAGAGTGGGAGAAAAAAAAAACGAATTTCGCTGACCTCAAGTTACATGGAACAGCAGGGCCGAAGCCTACTGGGGACATGGGTTCGCTTCTGAATAAAAAATCCAGGGCCTTGGAACGCAAGCCAAAGACTGAACATAGGAGTGGGTTTTAATCAGTAAACGTCTAACACGCCCTCTCGCCCCGCCCAAAAGCGGGAGAAGTCCTTAGATGATATCACACCGAAACAAGGATAGAACGACGCCAATCAGACCTTGCCATTGGTGACTGTGACACTGGCATGCTAGCTGAGGCCTACCTGAAGGACAGGTTTATCATTACCCTGGTCACGAGGTAGAGTGGAAACGGCGAGAGATGTCGTGCGGTGTTCCGCAGGGTACGGGTTCCGCAGTACCCTATAGGTTTTGAATTCCTAGTGAGTGTCAAAATGTGCACCTTAATGGAGCATAAACGGCCTTATCTTTAAATTGTGTTGATTTAGAAGTTTGATTTCTTCATTCGCCTTGGGGTAGCAGACCTAAGTATTTGGTATTAATTGGAGCTTCATACCTCTACGCGTTCCTGAGAAAAAGTGTCTTGATAATATATACAGACAGGTGCCCATACGGAAAGACAGACAGACGGACAACAAAGTGCTCAGGATTCTGTTTTTTCCCGACCTAAGTACAGAATCCTAAAAAGTAAGTAAGTTGCTCTTCCGATTTAATATTTTCTTTGAAAATGCGTTGTCTTAGAATAAAAGAGGCTTGAAATCCGTAACTAGTATTATTAGTACTCGTGAAAATAGGTGGAGGCGTAAATTAGAACGTTATCCAGACATAAATAATAATTATTCTATTACTACATATCTTATTTATTTTCCTTCTCGTCTGTTAGCAAAACCAAACTATTCCATGTACAGAAAACAAATCGTACGCTAGATATTTATGTGATTTTATCATTATTCACAAAAAGATAAACGGTTACGGATGCCAGACGGGAAGTTAATATTGAATTCGGACTCTGATCTTTTTTGCGGTTATAAATCACATATTGTTTTTTGCCTACATCGAGGAAAATGTCACGACCTCAGAAAAGACTCGATAAAAAAAACATAATTTTCTTTTCACTGTACTGTTTACGACGCAGAGAAGCTATTAAAATGAATAAAAAAATATTCTTTTGTGGAATATTGCCGATAACTTTGTGCCAACCGTGCGGGTACATGACGTGGTTAATTTGACTGCCAAACCCTACCACATTAAGTGGCACAACAGATAATGGGTAATTTTAAATGTTACCGGGATATTAAACTGTCGTAGGTGCATATCTTTTATATTATTTTTCATGAGTCTGCTAAATGCGAGGAGCAAGAGTTTAGGGAAGGTCTATGTCTAGTAGTGGACGTATTTCGGTTGAAATGATAATTTTAATCATCATGATGCCTGAATTGATATTCAAAAAAATATTTACACTCATTAATTCATGCTGATCGGTACCCACTGCTAAAACTTTCTGTAACTAACTAACTTTTCCCAAATAAATGAACTCTTCACAATTGCATATCACATATAATATACGTTATTTTTACTTTTTAGTTTAATATCGCAGCATATGCTGAGATAGGAGCCTTTTTGGCCTCGAACAGGTCTTTTATTTTTATTTTTTAATATTGTTTTTTCTATTATTTTTAAGTTAAGTAGGTATTTATAGATTAAGTAGTTACTTTTTATTTTATTGTTGTTTGTCCTGTGCGAGTCTCAAATAAATGTTTTCTTTCTTTCTTTCTTACATAAAATCATTTGTTATCTTTTCAAAATATAACTTCTGCTAGCGGCTTCACCAACGTGAAAATCTGCCATTCTGTAATGGCAGATGCATGGTCTACCCATGTGCCAAATTTAATCCGAATCCAATCGGTAGAACAAACATACAGACATATACACATACATCATCATCATTATTTCAGACGAAATACGTCATAGGTCTCCCCCAAGTGTCGCCATAATGACCGGTCATGTGCGACTCGCATCCATTGGATTTCCGCAACCCTCACCAGGTCAACGGTACACATTGTGGGAGGGCCTTCAAAGCTGCGTCTTCCGGTACATGGTCGCCACTTCAAAACCTTTCGTCTCCATCGACCATAATGTTCTGCGAGCAATGTGCCCTGCCCACTGCCACTTAAGGTTGGCGATTCTTTGGGCTATGTCGGTAACCTTGGTTCTCCTGCGGATATGTTCATTTCTGATGTGATCACACAAGGAAACTCCGAGCATAGCCCTTTCCATTACCCTTTGAGTAACTTTAAGTCTTCTGATAAGGCCCATTGTAAGCGACTACGTTTCGGAGCCTTAGACTTTCGTCTTGAGACAATGTGGTATATTGGACGAGAAGACACCGCGCAGCTTCCTGAACGGTGCACAACCGAGTCGGATTCGACGATTGACCTCTATCTCGAAGTTGGACCTACCCAACTGGACCGTCAGTCCCAGGTAAACGTAGTCGTCCACAACTTCGAGTGTAGAGTCTCCGATCTTGATAGGAGTGGGTGCTACATGGATATTTACCATGACTTTGGTTTTGTCCATGTTCATTTTAAGTCCCTCTCTTTCGGAAGCTCTACTGAGGTCACCGAGCATTGTACTGAGCTCCTCCGTAGTCTCAGCCATGACTACTATATCGTCGGCAAACCGAAGGTGAGTGATGTACCCGCCATTAACATAAATGCCTAGCCCAACAACCATCACACATACAAACTTTCGGCTTCATAATATTAGTGTGATTAATCACGAAAAACATGCACATTTCCCAAAGCAACCATAACATTAATTCAGAACATCTGTTCCAGTGGCGGTTCTACCACAAAATTCAAGTTTCTCATTCTACTAGAATTTACAAAACACACATTCATCTGTTATTCATGGGACACGATAAAGACAGACTGCGCTTTAAATCATTTTTAGTGTGCCTTATCTCATAAACGGGAACCATTTTAGGATTCCTTATCTTGCCGCGATTTTCCTTGTCGCCGCACTTTTGTTTTTGAAACTATGTCGTAGAGCCAATTGTTCTAAATGTTACTGGCGGAATGGATTCCTCATTATTTTATGTGGAAGTTTTATTAGTATCGATAGGCTGGGTGATGACACGGTGGTCTAAGTTGGACTTGAATACCCCAAAGTTATAGATAAAGAGAAAGACGGTCACTGGCAGGGAGTTTCATTTCTTTCACACTTGGTAAGTGTATTTCTAAAAGCAAAATATCTAAATCTATGTTGCTGGCACGATCAGTGGTTGAGCGTTTGGCTATTACGCTGCATGTCACAAGTTCACTTTCCACCCAGAAAAAAATATTTATCTACCCTATAAATACTTTTTTTTTTAGGTGGGAAAATCATCTAATGATAAATCGCGCTCTTGGGCGGAGCGAGAGATAGTGTCGGACTTTTACTGACTAAAAACCCACTCCTGTTCCTTCGTTGCCTTCGTCCCAGGGCTCTGGGTTTCGTTTTCACACTACCCATGGTCCCAGTAGGCTTCGACCCTGCTGGGCCCCTACGATTTGCTAGATACTTGAGTACTTGTTCCGGGTCTCGTATTGAGTATTGACTACTTGTTCCGATGTTTGTGAATGCTCCCATGATGCAGGAGTAATTCCTAGTGTAAAATAACGTTTCTTTCAAATAAATACAAAACCAAACGACCCAACCAAAGTTAATAATAAATATTATTATTATATTATTAATAAGTTAATAATAACATATTAAGTTAATAATAAATATTATTCGACCAACAACTTAAGAGGCTCGCGTTAAGCGGCTGGATCAAGGGCATGATTCAGAAAGTGGTAAATGATAAATGATATTTATTTTGTAAATAGGTTTAAAAAAAACACTTTTACACGTCCATTTTTTGTTTCGTCATTTTAGACTAAAGTCTCTTTTAAAGTCCATAAAGTTAATATGTAATGGTCAAATTACATGAGAACCATGCAGATTTGCCTGAGATGGTCTTTTGAAGAAAGAACCATACAGATTTGAGTGGACCTGTCCAGTCAGTGCAAGCATTTGTCAGTATTCGTAAAGCTCAACTCAGGACTACTATGGAGATCAACGGTACTCCTGGACACGGCTCGTATAGTTAGGAGGTTCCTTTCTCTGGAGCCCAGACCGCCGCCGGTAGCTTGGAATCTGTTCCTAGTACCGGGGTGTTACTATTTTTTTATATTTTTAAATGTTTTATTTTATTTTCATTTTTTTTTTATTGGAATATTTAAAATATAGTTTATGTGTTAAAATGTAATGAATAACAGGAATATTAGTACATAATGTAATAAGTGACCCGACAAACATTATCCTGTTTAGATGTTGTTTAGATGTGAATATTCTGTCAAACGCGTGAGGGTTTAATAGTTGTTAAATTTTCTAATTATTTGCAATTTTTTACGCATTTTATTTAGTTTTTCTTTTCATAACAACCTTCTACCATCATCATCATTATCACTTCAGCCGAAATACGTCCACTGTTGGACATAGGCCTTCCCCTAAATGTCACTACAACGAACGGTCTGTCCGAACGTGCCTCTCGCATCCATCAGGTCCCCGCGACTCTCACCAGGTCAATGGTCATCCTTGTAGGACCAACGCTGCTTCTTCCGGTACGCAGTAAAAATCTAAAAAAAAAGAAGAATAAAATTGGCTAAGCCGTTCTCAAATTAGAGAGTCAACAAGGGAAATAGGGATTATCTTTTTCTGTTGTACGTACACACAGATAAATAAAACCAACTACGAACTATTATTTTTTAACCCAAAGGTTGACTGGTAGAGAATGCCTTGTTGCATTAACTCCGCCTATGTACCACTACTGTACATGAAGTTTAAATAAATAAATAAACTATTCTTATAAACAGATAGTTGATTTTGTGATATTTAAACACTGCCGAACGATAAACAAGACTTAAATAATATCAACATTGAAATTTGAAATAAAAACAAACTCGACAGACCGTACTCCTTAGGATTAGTCAAAACGAAATAAAGAACGCTTCGAAAAAGAACTCCGAAGCGAAACGCATTCGCAATTTGAATTAAAACTTTTTAAATTAGGCTGTCAACATTTTCACCAGTACTTCTCTACATACTGTATTTATGTGTATTTGAAAGTACATTGCTGTAAAAGACCTCTGAATTAGCATGTGCGCAATAAATTGGTATCATT
Source organism: Mythimna impura (assembly GCA_905147345.3). Taxonomy (NCBI): domain Eukaryota; kingdom Metazoa; phylum Arthropoda; class Insecta; order Lepidoptera; family Noctuidae; genus Mythimna; species Mythimna impura. The sequence goes on along the minus strand of LR990356.1, from coordinate 11,442,322 downwards.
TATTTTATGGTTTCTTGGTTACTCGCAGGTGATTCCTAAAAAAAGTTTCTTCGAAATCAATCTTTCTTACATCCCTTTTAAAAAAAACCTACCGAAATTGCTTGTCATATGTACAGCAATTGATTTATACCTATTGATTTATACCGAGGCCGTTTTTCTCGGACGTGGCGCATATATTTTATTTTTTTGTCATGGAAAATGTAAGTTTTAAGTTTGCGCTTTTTCCGGCAAATAAAAAGTTATTCTTTCTTTCTTTCTATAATAATATGTATGTCATAGAACTAGCCACTTCATGATGTAGTCGGCCATTACATACACCACTAAGTAAAAATACTTAAAGTGCATATTAGAAAAGGTCTTGTTATTATTTAAGTAAAGTTTGAATAAATAACATTCCTAAACAGCAAAGTAGCGTTTTTTTATATCCTAAAATGTTACTCAATTTATGAAAATATTGTACAGGTTATTAATTACGAATGAATAAATGACGATCAAAGTAGAAAAACACTGCGCGAAGTATTTTCTAGTAGCAATTGTTATGAATTATTGATTCTATTATGAATTTACCAATTATGACAAATTTTCGAGGACAATTTTGGGATTTAGTTTTTAAAAGTAAAAAAAAACTAAATCCTAAAATTGTCCTCGAAAATTTGATCCAAAATATGATCAGTAACGGGTACGGATAGAGCTCCATTTTTTTGAACTAATTAAAAAATAGGGGTGTATAATGATTGGTCTCTTCATGAAATGGGCAATTCAATTATAATTGGTTACAACATACGCATATATAATTCTGTGAAGATAAAGATGCTGATATAAATAATGCAAAATCTCGTAAATATTAGAAAGAGATCACGATTTCGACCTCTTCTTGGACGGATTTCTAACAAATCTCAGAGGGGTTGTTCTCGTAATTTTAAAAATCGTTCGCATTCTCTTCGCAGTCGCAAACTGTCAAAAACACCACTAATTACCCTCCATTTTGACAAGTTTTTGGCATTGATTGTCGCCGAAATGAAATTGCGACTTGAATGTGAACGTTTTATTAAGTACGACCATTGGCCTTCTAGTGTCAATTACTTAATTAGACTTATTCCAATGTCATAATTTAGAAAAGGTAAAATAATTTCTCTTATAACTGTATCAGGAGGACAAAATATAGAACCAGGGCAATGTATTATTAATATTTTATCTTGTCATACGGTCTATTAACTCACGACTTTGTATGTTATAGAAGTCATATATTATACAGAATCTGATAATAATTTATTACAATTTTATAGTTTTACTGATCATTACGATCTGTTCGTTTGCTACTAATTCTGTTTTAAAGATTTTTTTTTAAATCAACGCGTCAACCCCTATTTATTTATTTATACGTAAGTGTATTGAAAAATGTCGTTTCATACACGTGGAAATTTGTCACTGCAGCACTCGGGTCCATAACCCAACACACCCTCGCCTACGGCTCGGCCGAATTCCGCCTCGGTCGCAATGACAAACTTTCTCCACTAGTATCAAAATGTACTATTTGCTGCATAGTTAAATTGGTTGCAAACTCAACCGTTTTTATTTTTGGTTTGTGGCACGACTGACATATTATAAGAGTGTAACAATGTGCGCGTGTACCTGTGTAATATTTTGCTCTGCTACAATAATTTCATTTATCTTGGACAAATTTAATAATATTAACTCTTTAACTTTAAACAGTAGACCATAATGCTAGAACTACACTGCGCACACATGTGCCACACACGCCGATCTGGGCACGTCGGTCTCCATACATTTTATATGGAAACTAGACTTGTAGAGCTACACTTGATCCACGCCACGCGACGCCACGCAACGTCGTTCTACGTACAAAGCTGACGTGTTACACATGTGCGTCGGTCTAATGTAGTTCTAGCTTTACAGTTACATACCAGATCTTGATTATAATTACTTACAACAACATATAAACTACCTACAACTGTAAATATGTATGGCATGAGAACTTGGTAATAACATATTACCTGATAGTTTTAATAAGAGTCCAAAGACCTTGCAATCAATATTGTCACCAGTATATAATACAAAATGTTTTACCTTGAAAAAAGAAATTATTTCTGGTGACAACACATCTTAATATTTAAAGTACCTATATTTTTATTTGTTTCACCTTGTCACATAAACCTCTTAAAGGTTTCAGACAAGTGCTATGTTTGTCTTCAGTGTAAAATAAAAGTATCGAAAAATGAACTAAAAAAAAATAATCCTATATTTGTGCTATGAGACCTTGCTAAATGCCAAATTTTAGTATTCTAGGTCAATGGGAATTACCCTATGAATTCCCTTGAGACTGTCGAAACACAAGTTTTTTGCGACATAAACGGCCGTAAGGATCTTATTATTTCGTTAACTCAAAAGTTTGACTTTTTCACAGCTTCAAGGGATCGCAGATCTAAGTAATTATGGTTTTAATTTCAACTTGATACCTCCACGCGTTCCCGAGATAAAGGGTCTTGACAGACAGACACACAGACAGACAGACAGACAGACAGACAGACGGACAACAAAGTGACCCTATAAAGGTTCCGTTTTTTCGTTTTGAGGTACAGAACCCTAAAAAACTAAATAGTAATGAAATTCTCGTAAAATCACAACCGATTACGAACTCAGACCTTAATCAATTACAGTCCTAGCATATTCCAAAACGATACTCTACTTCATACAACTACTGAACACAGACACATTAAATAAACTGAGCTTCTCTTGGCACGCCAAGCCATCATCGTGGTTGCTTTTGAGCCAGCTCAGAAAAATGATCCAATTTAAAACACCAGTTGTAAAGACGTCCTAAGGGTATCCTTACACTGGCCGCTGCGGGGCAGAGACGATTTTAGAATGGCCACCACCGTCGCACCGCATTGTCTTAGCTGGCAAAACCAATATTTTTGATGCTGTAAGCATATAAGACGCCACAGCTTCCAAAGTTTGTGATTTTGTCTTATCAGTTTTGATTCCATTTTCACGAAAAAAACAAAAACACAAAATTTATTATTTCTGAATTCAACATCATTTATTTTTCTGGTTTCATTGCCATTTTCAGTGTGTCTGAGAACTTGTGGTACAATGTCGCTGACCGTATTCACATCAAACACAACTAATTGTACTTGAAACTCAATACTATTAATAATTAATCTTATACAGTCACAAATAAACAATTCATATTAAACAGTGGCCGACCTCAATTTGATATTCAAGTTGATTCTGTAGCGACATCTATGGCGCCACAAAGAACTAAAAAATTCTAAATCCTGCATCGCGCAATTATAGTACTCCACGCGTTTTTTACATGTACAATAGCCCGAAATCAACATTTGGGCAGTTGCGCGGATCAGACATAATATCCATCTGGTCGGAGAATCCTCCCTTTTTAAAGAAGTTTGCGGGACTTTACACTCTGTTACTACCTCTAAAATCACTCTAATATAATACCTATAAAAATGGCAAAGAAGGAACAGGAGTGGGTTTTTAGTCAGTAAAAGTCTGACACTATCTCGCGCTCCGCCCAAGAGCGGGGGATGTCATTAGATGATTTTCCCACCCGAAAAAAAAAAAAAATAAATAAATATAATACCTATTAAATTCCACGCAGGTCTGTATGTAGACCCCCTAACACTTAAGAAACCATAAGTCTCCGGGACCGTCTTGTTTGCAAGTTGCATTTTTCCATTGTTAAATAACAAAAAACTAACAAAACATTCCTTACATTTGTTAACATTACAGAAGAAAATTGTTATTTCACTGTAAATAAAAATAAACTTAATTCCTGTGAAAAATTGCGAACTAAAAACCGAACAAAGGTTGATGATATTTTTAGCATATTTAAATGAGAACAAAAGGGAAATGTTTGAAAAGGTTATTTAAGTAACAAAGTACGTTGTAGAACCTGAAACTTATTATTTGAAAACCAGGTACCAACCAACGTAATTGAAAGGTCGGGCTGTCCGCCCATCAGACTTGGTTATGAATGGAAGATTCAATTAAAAAAGCCTTAAAGCACGGTTGAACTTATAACAATATAATTCTCTACAATTGCTGGGCTAACGAGTCAACATTTGTTTCGAAGTTGAAATTAATTTGTTTTGTGGCTGCGTGGGCCCTCGGTGAATTATACAGACACAAAGAAACGTGATATGGGTGTTTTAATGGGCAGTACAAAGGATCCCCTCGTATGTGCAAATTACCGGCGTTCGCTAATTAGCCACATAGGTAGACAATGTTACTAATTTTACACCTAAGTAAATACTTTTCTATCTGATAGTAAAACGACGATATTTCTTTTTTCTTATACCTTGGTACTTCGTAAGTCTAGACTCTTCAAAGGTATTGATTGAAAGGTATTTTTGAACGTTGAAAAGTGCCGTACTCACGGTTCATCTTGCTGTAGGTACGTCCTGTCAAGCTTGTGAACGATGCACGATCAGCTTGTCATGTCATGTTGCGTCATTTCCCCCAAATGAAAGGTTTTTCTTTCTTACTTTTCTATATATATAAAAGGAGAAACTGACAGACATATAGAATAGAATAGAATAGAATAGAATAGAATAGAATAGAATAGAATAGAATAGAATAGAATAGAATAGAATAGAATAGAATAGAATAGAATAGAATAGAATAGAATAGAATAGAATAGAATAGAATAGAATAGAATAGAATAGAATAGAATAGAAGAGAAGAGAATAGAATAGAATAGAATAGAATAGAATAGAATAGAATAGAATAGAATAGAATAGAATAGAATAGAATAAAACTTTATTTTACACCAAAATAGTAACAAAAACTTAGAAACTAACTTAATCTATGGGTACAATGGCGGTCTTATCGCTAACAGCGATATCTACCAAACAACCTTAGGATGGATTGTAAGAACTACATATCAACACACAGCTGAAACCACTGGGGCTAGAAGCATGAAATTTTGCACAAGTTTTCCTTTTATGACGTAGGCGAGCACTAAGGAGATAAAACGGGGGTTCAAAGTTTATTTGGAAAAACCTACTTTCACGCGGGTGAAGCCACTGACAGAAGCTGGTCTTTATATAAAGAAACGATAGTGAATAAGCTTGACGTACGTCAATAATTATTTTGATTATTATTAAAGAAGGCCGCCGCACGCGCGAGGGATCGGCCCTCACGCCCCAGCCGCCGGGATCCCGATTCCGATTTCCGGCCACCGTAGGCACAGGCTTGCGGACGGCGAGCAATTGGTAGCTGGCCGTCCGGACCGAGCCCAAGTCATCGACGGCGCGTAGTGTTCCACGCGCGCCTCAAGGAGATGTCAGCAAACCGTAGGGGCCCAGCAGGGTCGAAGCCTATTGGGGCCATGCGCGATGCGAAAGAGAACCCCGGGGCAATAGAACGGAGGCAAAGAAGGAACAGGAGTGGGTTTTAGTCAGTAAAAGTCTGACACGAAAGGGCGGGAGATGTCATCAGATTTAAAAATAAAATTGAAGGCATTACAAACTAAAAACAAAACACTCCTTGATCAATTTCATCTACGGGTACGCGACGCGTCGGCGACGGCCGCGCCTGCTGGCGGTGCCGCGCGCGCACACAGTTATTGAGCGAGGCGCCTCTCACGCGCGCGTTGCGCATGCTCAACCTCATAGCTGACGACGTGGATATATTTTATTGTGCTCTGAGTGAATTCACTAAGATAGCGCTTTTTAAAATTTGTTACAGAATCTAGTTTGTAAGTTAGAAATAAGAAACCTCAATATCGATTTGGACTAGTCTGTAAGGATATTGTTGGGAATAAAAATAAATAAATAAATCTAGCACGCTGGTTGCGCAGACGATAGTGTATACACTACCATCTAGCATCACGTCATTTATGGTACAGCAAGATGGATCGTGAATAAGGTGTTTTAGAATTTTGGTTAAACTTGAACGAAGCTTGAATGAGCAAATAATTTTATGTTATTTATTCTCACTCAATTATATTTTGTACGCCATTAAGGCAAAACATGACAGTGATTCACCTGAACTGTATGTAACATATTGCATTTATATGTATACTCATGTTTTAGCAAAATAAATAATCTTGTATCTTGAAGCAAGCACCGTGATTTTAGTTTTCGAATAGTATAAAGAATATAGCCAGTACCTACGAAGAATATTATACCTTCATCTTCGTGAGTGATTCATTGGGATGGGTCTGCCAAATACTAGCTTGATGCCCTCGATTAAGAAGCGAGCCAAGAGGATCATCGGTGATGATGCACTTGTCGAGACAAAACCTCAAAGCCTTGAGCATCGACACCGAGTTGCTGGCCTGTCTGTTTTCTATCGATTACATTCCCGGGAATGTGCGTTGGAATTGCACAATTTAATTTCACCAAGTAGGTTCCATCATAAAGAAAGAAAGAAAGAAAGAAAACACGTTTATTTGGCACACAGGTACACACAATGAGAAAACGATTATAATATAGAAACTTAAATACTAAAACTTAAAAAATACATTAACATTGTGTGTCTCACGGCTGCGCCAAATAGGTCCATCATCGGATCACTAGACATAAGGCGTTGCGCCATCGGTACATGGTGGACATTCCAACCATACGTACAAAGCGTTTTGGGAACACATTCATTATGCGTACAGCTAAGGAGTGCAATTCCCTGCCGGAGTCTGTGTTTCCTGATAGCTACAACCTAGGGGTCTTTTAATCAAGAGTGAATAGGTTACTTCTAGGCAAGCGTGCTCTGTCGCCAGCCACATCATCGCTTACCTTCAGGTGAGATAGTGGTCAAACGCAAACCTAACAATAATAAAAAATAAAATAAAAAATTGTAACTTTACTTATCTACAAGCTCCAACAGCTTGTCCCGGTTGTCATACATAATTTCATAGATTTTTGACAGTCGTTACAAGTAGTTAAACGCCAGAAAGTCTGACCATCAGTCTATCCTATTAGTATCGTGTTGCCGAGTTGTTGTGTTGTGGTTTGTTGTGGAGGTCTAAGAGGCAGTCGCTCCTTGTAAAACACAGGTATCCTGCCGCACCCAGTTAGACTGAAAGCTGACCACAAGCTAGTTGGGAACCGGGTCTTGATACTGGCCATGGTCCGAATCGAGGAGGAGTGGCAGGCAATCGCCTCTTTCTGCGAAGCGGTAATGTTAGCGAAGGAGGAGGTCGCACGTGCACGCAAGAGGGCGCGGCCCTCACGCCCCTTCCACCGGGATCCCGATCCCGATTTTCGGTCACCGTAGCTCGCCGTCCGATCGTCTGGTAACCGTCCGGACCGAGCCCAAGGCGTCGACGGCGCGTACTGTTCCACGCGCGCCTCAAGTAGATGTCAGCAAACCGTAGGGGCCCAGCAGGGTCGAAGCCTGCTGGGGCCAAGGGTCTGCTTCTGAAAGGAAGGTTCGGCCCTGGTATGAAAGGCAACGAAGGAACAGGAGTGGGTTTTTAGCCAGTAAAAGTCTGACACTATCTCCTGCCCCGCTCAAGAACGGGGGATGTCATTGGATGATATTCACATCGAAAAAAAATAAAGCTAGTTGGGAAAAGGCTAGAAAGATGACCTACAATGTAATAATCACATTACCTCCCATAAATGCTAATGCGAGTAAAATATTATTTCAAATGAACAATCATTAAAAATCCATTCAAATTCAAGCTCTATATTCTACATGAATTGTATTCCAAATAAAAACGGAAATTTTCCAGCGGACTGTGTTTATTTTTCTTTCACAGCCAGGGAATTTTTACGAGGTTGAAAAATGTCCCCAATTATTTCACAATTAACATTTTGAACTCACAAAACACAGTTTAAATAATCATAGAGGCGAATAACTCTTAGAACTTATCCAGCTTCAAAATATAATCACACTATCACATGTCACTATTATTGAAAGGCGAAAAAGGATTTGAATGAAATATGACACACGTGTAGACCATATTCTGGAATAGCACAAAAAATCTTTATTTTTAGGAATTTTTAATCTGGAAGTATGTTAAAATGGGATGTTTCTTTCTTTTCTTTATTTTCTTTCTTTTCTTTCTTTTCTTTCTTTTCTTTCTTTTCTTTCTTTTCTTTCTTTTCTTTCTTTTCTTTCTTTTCTTTCTTTTCTTTCTTTTCTTTATTTTTTTCTTTTTTTTCTTTTCTTTCTTTTCTTTCTTTTCTTTCTTTTCTTTCTTTTCTTTCTTTTTTTCTTTTCTTTCTTTTCTTTCTTTTCTTTCTTTTCTTTCTTTTCTTTCTTTTCTTTCTTTTCTTTCTTTTCTTTCTTTTCTTTCTTTTCTTTCTTTTCATTCTTTTCTTTCTTTTCTTTCTTTTCTTTCTTTTCTTTCTTTTCTTTCTTTTCTTTCTTTTCTTTCTTTTCTTTCTCTTCTTTCTCTTCTTTCTCTTCTTTCTTTTCTTTCTTTTCTTTCGTTTCTTTCTTTTCTTTCTTTTCTTACTTTTCTTTCTTTTCTTTCTTTTCTTTCTTTTCTTTCTTTTTTTCTTTTTTTTTTTTTTTTTTTTTTATTGATATAAACCAGCGCTTGACTGCGATCCCACCTGATGGTAAGCAGTGATGCAATCATTGATGGTGAGGCGCACTAGTTTATCAAGAGCCTATTCACTCTAGCCTTGAAGACACCTAAATTATAGTTGGACGGGAAGATCGCAGCAGGCAAATTGTTCCAGTCCTTCGATGTACGCGGTATAAACGACGAAGCGAAACGCTTAGTCCGGACCGTTGAAGTTTCAACAACGTAAGGGTGGATACTCGCCGTACGTCGGGTTGTCCGATGATAGAAAGGAGATGGCGGAATCAAGTCATGCAATTTATAAACTTACACTCTCCAAAATGCAACCTGTAAAATACCGATAGGCTGGCTACCCTGCGCCTGTGCTCGAGGCTTTGTAGACTGGACTTAACCAAATCAGGATCCCCAATTAGCCTTTTCGCACGCCTTTCCATTGAGTCCAAAGCTGCTAGATGGCATTTTGCAGCACCAGCCCATATGTGACTGCAGTACTCCACACACGATCGAACCTGTGCTTTGTATAACATTAGAAGCTGTCCCGGTGTGAAGTACCGTCGGACCTTTGCAAGAACGCCTAGTTTTCTAGCAGCTACCTTGGCTTTGGACTCAATGAACCGCCCAAAATTGAGGTCTGAGGAGATTTCAACTCCCAAGAGCTGAAGGCGGTCGGTGCACTCCAGGGATACATTCCGAAAAGCAGGAGCCAAGGTGAACGGGCTCCTTTTGGCGGTGAACAGACACGCTTGTGTTTTGGCGGCGTTGAATTCAACTAGATTGGTTTCGCCCCACTTGGAGACTGCCTGAAGTGAGACATTCGTACGCTCCACCATAGCCTCTTTTCTTTCTTTTCTTTCTTTTCTTTCTTTTCTTTCTTTTCTTCCTTTTTTTCTTTTCTTTCTTTTCTTTCGTTCTACTTTCACACGAGCGAAACCATTAGGTGAAGCTAGTTCTACTATTTTTATATCTTCGTTGGCCTATTAACACAAGACTCATCAACAATAACTTAATTTTCACAGAAATGACAGTCATTTTACAAAGCCGGCAATAAAGATATGTGCTGTGAGAAACAATGATTTTAAGTGATGCGTATGGAACGAGAAACATTAAATAAATCAAATTATTATATTTGCTAGCGTAAGCCTACAATCTGAAAAAGTTCTACAGCCTACGCAATAAAAAATCACCTACCTATCTTTACGCAATCCATCTCAGAACAAAGATTTACATTTAGGTATAGTTCATTCTACAAAATAGCCTTCCCAACCGGATCCCTAAATAGTACGGCTTGGGCGCCGCTGCATGGATGAAATCATTCCACGTACCCTCATCAATCAACTCCAGCGAAACGAACGATCATAATTTATACAAGAGCTCTTCTATTCAAGGATCCATGTGTTTTTCTTCTTCGTATTTACCTGATGCAAATTTCTATTGTAATGTTAGCAGCAGAAATTTAATTAACTTTCACTTCAAAGCCCCGTTAAAGGTCAATGAGCGCTCGAGGATTCACCGTTTTGTGTAAAAAGGGCCAACTCCAAAGTCATTTCCGACCCGACTTGAGCATTTTATAGCAACATTCTGCTCTTTATTATGACGGTAAATTGCTTAATTGAAGGATATATTAATTTAAGTGAAGAAGGATTCTATTATTTCTAGCTTAGACATGCAAATTGAAGTGTGCCTATGTTTCCTGCCGCCGGCAAGGGACGCGTCCGTCGTTATCACAGCCAACTTAAAACTATGTTAATTATACGAGGTTGGAATTGAATAAACTTACGGTAGAATCTCAGTAAAAAAAAATCCTTTATGCTCCATATACGCGAGGATTATTAGATATTAAAATATTCAAGCATCGCATGAAGGAAGATTTTATTCATCAAGCATTATGTAGGCAGGAGGTTCCACACATCAAGTCATACGCTCCATATATTGAGGTTTTCACAAACATTTTATGTTAATCACGGCTGGTCGGGATCCACAAAAAATGTCCCCACGACACTCATGTCCGCCAAGAGAACTGTGTCCGCTATTCACATGCAAATTGAAGTGAAGGACCGATTTTTTGTCGAATAGACATTGTCCCAGTCAGGATTAAAGTGGATTACAGTACGTAGAGGTAGATAACAAAAAGATACGGACATAAATCGTGGAGCACTTTTACGGCATTTATAAAAGAGTAATAAACGGGTTTAGCACTTTTCCAAGATAATCATAAAACATAACAATGATAAACCCTTTCGTGGCCTTACGAAGAATTACGCGATTAAAAAATGATATAACTCATGAATATTGCGGGATGATTTTTCATAATAAATGCGCCTCGTTGGGCCTGGTTTGGATCCGCTTTTCTATAAACAGCCTGATAGCATATACAAGACTGTGTTTTTGAGATTATGCACGCTCAACTAATTGGTTTTATGTGCGGCGAAGCTAATTGAATTCCGCTTTCCTATCAGAAAACAAAATTTAGAAGCTATCCTACTGCTATTAAAATTTACTTTTCAGGGGTAAAAAATACATAAATACTTAGATTTATGTTAGAGATGTGCGAAGCGTTCCCGCATCTATATTACATCTCTTCGTCGGCCGAAAGACCTATGTCCAACAGTGGACGTCTTTCAGCTGACATTTCTTTGCAAAACAGCAAAAAGGTAGGGATTTCTAATAACCACAAATCAAGAGATAGTGTTTGTAAACTGAAACTGGGGTTACCCGTCATCAGCTTGCGGTATTAGGGCTACCTCACTGCCAAATTAGATAATAATTTTGCCACCTGTCAGCCCCTCGTCAGCTCAAACAATCGGCTATTACAAAAAACAAGATTTTATTATTCTCTCAACTTCAAAACCCTTTATTTAACCTGTCAATTCTATAATCAACTTAGCTATTTTGCAAAATTTAAAAGTAATATTTCAAAATTTTTAGTATCATAAATAAATACCTACCACAGTATTGTCTTTTTAACCCAAAGGTTGACTGGTAGAGAATGCCTTGTTGCATTAAGTCCGCCTATGTACCACTACTGTACATGAAGTTTAAATAAATAAATAAATAAATAAATAATTCAATTTGAATTTCATTAAAACTACACTTCTGGACACATCTATTGGCCCACCTTAGAGTTTAGGTTTCGATGGCCCCTACCGAAATATGATTGCTAGATTGAACAAAAACTGTTGATGCAGTTTTAAACCTGATACATTTTACCATCTTTTTCGATCGTATTGTTTTAAATTTGAATTCAGAATACCATACGACATGGAGCTACGCCTAACAAGTCGGATATGCGCCTTGTTAAAGGCAATTGATTTTTGAATAAAAAACATGTTTTATCAAATAAAGGTTTAATTTAATAACGCGTGTTGCCTCCATGGGCATCTACCACAGCTCTCATACGATTAGGCATAGAGTTTATCAACCGCTCTATGAAATTTTGAGGGATCATCTCCCATTCCTCTTCTATGGCAGTTTTCAACTCCTGCATCGTCTGGGCAACTGGCTGACGACCCCTAACACGTCTTTTTAACTCGTCCCACATGTGCTCAATGGGGTTCATGTCTGGGCTTCTGGCTGGCCAGTCCATGTCCGCGTATGGTATCACGTGAGGTTCTAAGCACTCACGAATGTACCTTTCAGCATTTAATGTTGGCAGCCATGGTCCTGTAACAACCTCAAGTTGAGTTTTGCCGCTCGCGGATATACCGCCCCAGACAGTCCATGAGCCACCGCCATAAGCAACCCTCTCTTCAAAGCAGCATTGTGCGAAACGCTCTCCCTTACGTCGGTAGACCTTCTTCCTTCCATCATTGCCATGTAACACAATTTTAGACTCATCAGAAAAGAGTACACGGCTCCAATCTTGCTGTGTCCAATTTAAATGACTGCGTGCGAAATGAAGGCGCGCTGTTCGGTGGGCTCACGTTAGTTTGGGCCCATTAGCTGGCTTGTGTGGTACCATATCGCGTTCTTTTAACCTTCTCCGAACAGTTCGAGCGCTCACAGATACTCCGTGGAAGTCGCGAAGTTGGTTTTGTATCTCAATGGAGGTAAGGTGACGATTTCTCAAGCTGGTCGTCACGATGAATCGATCCTGCCTTTCAGTTGTGACCCGAGATCGTGGCCTTCCTTGGCGACGAACAAAGCCGCCAGTCTCTAGGTACCTCCGATAAACATTTCGGACCGCAGATCGATTTAAATTAAGTTGAGCACTCACGTTTCTTTGGCTGTGTCCGGCCTGAATAAGTGCCACAGCTTGGGCGGCGACTTCAGGTGAAGTATCCATAGATTATTGATAGAACCTCACCTTAATGTTAAGAATAAGTAATGTTTGTTGCAAAACCAAAGATATCAATCACTTTTTTAAGAATTAAATCCAAGTAAACCAATAAAACCAAGTTTTCTTAGTATTCGATTGTTTGATATCAACAAACAGGCTCCAAATTGTCTTTTGTTTCTTTAAATTCTGTGTTCGAAATTCAAAAAAAGACTATTGAATGAAATTGTGAATGTGCCAGGTTCAAAACTGCATAAAAACTTTTTGCTCGACCTAATATAAAATTTTAGCTAGGACCAAACGAAACTGAAAATACAAGGTGGGCCAATAGATGTGTCCAGAAGTGTATTAGCTATTCGCTTCCAAGTTTGTAATAAAAATGTTCTAACAATTCTTTCGTATGGAACGGAACGTGCAACAAAAGGACGGACTTCACATTTTTTAATATAGTCTTGTAAGGTCTCGAACAGAAAATATTCTGTGAAGTTAAAGAGAATACTTCGTTGAAGAATATCTACATTTGTAGTCAAAGTTGAACTATTTCATATTAGAGCAACGTAACTTTAAGCGTACCTCAGTACAAAGAAAATTCAGCTTAGGTACGTAGAATTCGTTTCTAGTTTCTAGATATTACATGACAAAAGAAATGGTTGAGCTAAAGAAATTCTTACAAATTTTATTTCTCATATAAATTTTTCATTTAAAATTTCATTGTGAAGCTACTCCTCAACATAGAATCTCCTCTACTTATTTAATTTGCATAAATTATTTTTTCAAAAATATACCTATGTACAATACAATACATACACAATATATCTTTCTTCAAGCAAATTAGAAATTTAGTTTAAACAAAACACTTAGAAAATTACTAAAATCGAAAAGAGGAACAAACTACTTATATGGAAAATTCTGGATACAAGAATAATGAAACTGGTCGATGTGGGCGCTCATACAAGGAAATTTGCTCTATACCAAAAGCCATAATACTTAAATCACCGTTTATTTCATCTAACAATTCTTGATTGATGAATGATTCTCATTTACTATATATATAGTAAACATTTTCCCTAACGTTCGTTTAGTATACTTATTATCATTTAGGTTAACGATCTTTTGATATAATTACCATTTGGTATAACCATTTGATGTAACCATTACGTCATTTTCCTTAAAAGTAGATGAACAAAAATATTTAGAAATCAACCGGAACGAGCCCGAGTTGTCGACGGCGCATAGTGTTCCACGCGCGCTTCAAAGAGATGTCAGTAAAACCGTAGGGGCCTAAAAAAATCCCTGCTTACGGTAGCTCGCCGTCCCATCGGTAACCGTCCGGACCGAGCCGAAGTCGTCGACGGCGCGTAGTGTTCCACGCGCGCCTCAAAGAGATGTCAGTAAAACCGTAGGGGCCTAAAAAAAATCCCTGCTTACGGTAGCTCGCCGTCCGACCGGTAACCGTCCGGACCGAGCCGAAGTTGTCGACGGCGCGTAATGTTCCACGTGCGCCTCAAAGAGATGTCAACAAAACCGTAGAGGCCTAGTAGGGCCGAAGCCTACTGGGGCCATGGGTTGACTTCTGAAAGAGAAACCCATGATCATGGAACGCAAAAGGCAACTGAAGGACAGGTGTGGTTTTAGTCAATAGAAGTCAGACACGCCCCGCGCTCCACCGTGAGTGGAAGAAGACATTGGATGATTTCTCACCTAAAATGAAACACTGTTTACATACAATTACTTTATATTAATCACAATAACCTTACAAAGTTCCAAAATTTATCCTAAGACACCTTCAACTAGTATAATTCTTACAAATATGCATCTAGGTGAGCACCTGAGGCCTAGCGTTAAGCTGAATGTACACAACCGGGCTTGGATCCGGGGGACGCCACTAGCGAACTGTTTACCCCGGACAAATACCTATGCATCCCTAGCTTTACGCACATGGGACAGATTGTGAGCAAATAGCTATCGGGAAAGGGACATTTGTGAAATTAAGCGTGTTTATATCTTGTAAGATGTAATGCTGTTGTTTGAGATATAGTGGTTTTTAAAATTACAAATTTAACTTGTGTTTATATTAAATCGGGGGCAATGGGAGGAATGTCTGGAAGCCTTTGCCCAACAGTGGGACAATTCAGACTAGATATAATAAATAAATTAAAATAGCCTTTGATTCTACTACCACATATAACAATAGGACAACACATTCTAAATTCATTGATTATATATATCACATTATGAACTAATTTAAATCATAACATTAAAAATATTCGATTATTAATTATGTTTATATATTACATATTTTGATTCTAAATAAATAAATGTAAAAATTTATATAAGTAAATATAATTATAATATAATTCAAATCATTTCTTAATTCATTTTGATCATTTTAACATTATAATATAGTTATTAGAATGTCAATTAATTATTGCAATTATTTTATTAGGTACTAATTCTATATATCGTACAAAACAAATCATAAAATAATCCTTACATAATAATAATAATAATCCATAACCAATACCGATTAGCGCACCGCTCAATGATAGTCGACGTCACCATCCCGCATGACGAGAATCTCGTGAAAGCTGGGAAGGAGAAACAAATCAAATATCTCGACTTAGCACACGAGGTTGTCGACATGTGTAATGTAGACTCGGCTATCATTGTGCCGATTGTCGTGACCGCCTCTCGGTCTGGGTGTATTGTGTAGGTTTTTTTTATTATTATTATTATTATTTTTAGGTGGAAAATCATCTAATGATAAATCCCGCTCTTCGTTGCCTTCGTCCCCGGGCCCCGGGTTTCATTTTCACACTACCCATGGCCCCAGTAGGCTTCGACCCTACTAGGCCCCAACAGTTTTGCTGACATCTCCCTGAGGCGCGCGTAGAACAATACGCGCCGTCGACGACTTGGGTTCGGTCCGGACGGTTACCGGACGGTCGGACGGTGGGCAACCCATTGCTCGCCGTCCGCAAGCCCGCGCCTACGGTGGCCGGAAATCGGGATCGGAATCCCGGCGGCGTATTGTGTATGTGAGTTTACATGATTGTATGTCTAGTCTTTATTTCTAGGTATGAAATCATTCAATGACTTCTCGCGCTCTAGACCGGGCGGGAGGGCGTGTCAAATTTTGACTGACTAAAATACACTCCTATTTTCCTTCTTTACCTTGCGTCTCAGTACCCCGGAGTTCCTTTTCGGACAACCCATGGCCCCAGTAGGCTTCGGCCCTGCTGGGCCCCAACAGTTTTGCTGATATTTTTTTGAGGCACGCGTCGAACACTACGCGCCGTCGACGACTCGGGCTTGGCCCGGTTGGTTACCGGACGCCCGGCCAGCGAGCTAGTCATTGCTCGTTGTTCGCAAGCCCACGCCTGCGGTGGCTGGAAATCGGGATCGGGGCTGGGGAGTAAGGAAGTCCGTTACCTCATGAGTGCGACCGCCTCGTTCGCTAGCATTACTGCTTGGTAGAAGGAGGCGAACGCCTGCCATTCTTTCTCGCTCTGAACCACAGAGTTGTGAGTCGCTGCTGTCGATTGCCCTCACAAGGACAAGGCGGTACTCCTCCCAAGAGGAGCACACCTCTACCGTATGCTCCACCGTGTCCTCCGGGTGGTCCACACAATGGTGACCCGGGCGTTTCTTTCGCTCAAATTCGGTGCAGGAACCTCCTGAACTTACCATGTCCGGTGAGGACGTGCGTCATGGGGAAGGTGAGGACGCCGTGACGTCTTTCCAGTCACTCCTCAAAGAGGGGATTTACCGCCATGATTATAGCATAGCATAATAGCATAGTACAATCAGCCTTCTAATGTTCCCACAGCTGGGACTCAGGCCTCCTCTCTCTAGGAGAGGGAATGGGCCATAATCCACCACGCAGGCCCAGTGCGGATTGGTAAATGTCACATGTGTTTTCTCACAATGTTTTCCTTCACCGTTTTGAGAGCAGTGGTGATGAAATAAATTACACAAAGTAATGCGCCTGGCTGGGTTTGAACTCGCGACCTACAACTCGTAAGTCGGGGCCGTTACCACTCTGCCGCCACTATATATGATTATGGCGTGCTTTAGTAATTCCTAGAGTGGGGCAACATTTTTAAAAATATTATATCGCACCTTCGGTAGAACAAGGGCATAATTGCAGTTTTTGCTATTTTACAGGAGAGCTATTTTAAGATATTTATTGCATTCAGTGAGGTCTTGCTCTGTTAATATTGCTCGAAAGTTTTTCTTCTTTGCATGATATAAACTATATACTATATCCTTTTTAGGCGTATAGTTTATTTTTAAGGCATTTCTGTATACTTAACTCATTTTTGCAATTTTTGACAATTGTGCCCTTGTTCTACCGAAGGTGCGATATGTTGAAAATTTATAAAAGTAGGTTATTATTTTCCCCGTTTGTTTTTTTTAATGCTGGCTAAGATAAAGATACCTATAAGATCTGGACTCCAACCGAAAGAATTAGCTCGTACTAGCAAAAGACCCGAGAGTTGTGTGTAGGAAAGATTGATAAGGACTTTTTCATGCATTTAAGTAATGGCGCAATAATTATATACCTTTAGTATTTAGATTAGATAGATTTGATACAAAAGATTTATTTTCTTCGATTTGAAAAAAGGAGGTTTTGTTCGGCTGATTTTTTTCAATACAATTCAATTTTTTTTTATAAGTTACTTCCGAATTTTTTGGAATTGAAAGGGTTCTTATATATCCATTCCTCGTATTGGTAAACAGCAATCTGTTTACTATTAAGAATTCGATAGTTCTTAGCTATAAATTACGACTAATGAAACTGGAAAGAAAGAATAAATTAACCAAAACATAAGACCAAAATTAAAACAAGCCTTATTACCATCTGCCTTGTTCTCTAACAGATAAAAACAAAACAAAAGAATGAATCAACTGCCCGAAGTATATAAAAGTCAACTGGGAGAAACGGCCCGTTCTGGTCCTTAAGTCCAAAACATTTGTTTTGTTTTCACTCATCCTGTTAGCAAAAAAAAATGTTAAACAGACAGCTGTAACAAAGGGAACAGGCAGCAACCAATCCGAAACGTAGCTCCGGATCTTTAAAAACGGATTCGCGGTTTTTACATTCCGTACATTTTTTGCGGTGTTTATGTTTAATTCATAATAACTTACCTACATATACAAAAAATACCTGACTATATCATTACACTAAAAAAACCCAATAACTGAATTTTTAATGGTCGTGGTCATGTCTCGGTCGAGTCTTGCGCCACCACCTCTCTCTCGATGTGACGCCATGCAGCTCTGTGTTTGGCGGTTCGGGAGATGTTATTAATGTTGCAAGATTTGATGTCTCTCCGTGTCCGACGTGTTAAAAGCGTCCACGTGATCTTTTGCCCTCGACTATCCCTTGCACCACCAATCGTTCCTCATTGGGTGTTAAATCCGAAGAACTTGAGGATTTATATTTGCACAGACGACTATTATCTCTCTTTGATATAGTCTAAAATATGGCGTCGAAAAACTCCTCTGCATCGCTGTCCGCTGGTAATGTGCCCAAATGTCTGGCGGCATTACCACGCTGTATGGCATTGCTTATGCTAGGTCCAAAGTAAAAGCCAAGCCTTAGGGCACGTGAAGTGTCAACAAGGCGTTGAGGCAGATCTTTATAGATTCTGTACAGTCAGTGCATAAGTATGTGATTTTCTTGTTGAGTATTGTTAATGCCTATATAGCACCTTTAATGATAGTGTGTGCGTTGATACTTGATTTCCTTTAACGGCATCCTTCATACAAGTCTGTTTTTAGGTGGGAAACCATCAAATTACTTCTCCCACTCTGGGTGGAACGAGACAGAGAGTCAGACTTTTACTGACTAAAACCTGCCTGTATTCCTTCAGTTACCCTGTGCGTTCTAGGACCACAGTGGGCCATGGGTTCGCTTCTGAAAGGAAAACCTGGCCCTGGTATGAAAGGCAAAGAAGGAACAGGAGTGAGTTTTTAGTCAGTAAAAGTCTAACACACCCTTTCGCTCCACCCAAAAGCGCGAAATGTCATTGGATGATTTTTCTACCTAAAAAAAAGGGCCGCGGTAACTCTTTCTGACAATCCCGCAGGTGTTAAATACCCTATAGCGACATCTCTGGCGTCACATAAGAACTAATCCTGCATCGCGCAATCAAAGTTCTCCGCGCGATTTGAATATATACGACAGCCCGAAATCATCTGCCGGGCAGCTGCCCACCAGACATAACACCCGTCTGGCCGGAGGATCCTCCCTTTTCAAAGGAGGTTTGCGGGACTTTACTCTCTGTTCCAGTTACCTCCTAAACCCTACTTTTTTCTTCTAAAATTTTCCGATTTCCTCAGTATACTTACCATGTCTATTATATACAGATAGGTAGATACAGTTGGTGTTGCAATAATTGCACATAATAAAGTGCCTATAAAGAGCGCTCGGGTAAGTTATGCGGCCATTATGGCCGCGTAATATTGTATGCGTATATTGTGTTTTATATTTTTTTTATTTATCCGTATATTCCGTATATTTTTAGGGTTCTGTACCTCAAAAGGAAAAACGGAACCCGTATAGGATCACTTTGTTGTCCACCTGTCTGTCTGTCAAGACCCTTTATCTCGTGGAGGTATCGAGTTGAAATTAAATATTGGTTGGTTTAATGTTCAATGTGATTGCAAATTCTTAATGCGATGAATTATCAAAATTATTTAATTCTTTATTTGTAGTCTATAAATCTGTATTAAATTCTTGTTTTAATTAAGAATAGTGCATGTATTATTACTTTGTACGACCTAGAGGCAAAACGTAGCGCCCTCAATTTATTATATAAGAACTTATCATGTACCTATGTTTTACAATGAATAAATGAATCTAGAATCTTGGTTTGATGTTTAGTGGTGTCGTAAGCCACAACACCACTAAACATCAAACCAACCGATACATTTTAAATAACTTGCGGCTAAAGCGACGACTTCGCATGCACGTAGGACTAAGACGCCGCATCGCTTTAAATCGCATCGAATCGCTTCACAATCGCATTTGTTGACGAACGTTAGAGAAAAAGAAAACAGGCATCCACTGTCCACAATACAAGCCTATAACGTACCTAGTAGTATAACTCACAAAATTAAATGCATGCGTTGACTTTTACGATCCCGGTGGGGCCGGAAAGTCATTCCGCTTATCCGGTTCCGCCAACCACTTCATTTGGGAGGCTTCCGCTCCTCTAGGTGTTTTTTCGGTAAGCTGAATTTTGATAGAGGATTACATCCCGACCTTTTTTTGTTTTATTTTTTTATTCGTAGATAAAAGTACAATACAATCGTTGATAGCTAGTTTCTCTTGAGATACGTGGCGTGGGTGTGTTAGAATGAGTGACATATTGTTTTCAGCGACCTCTAATTTGTTTTATTTTTATGGAAGCATTCGCATTCCACTGAGAAACTGTCACATACCTTTCCGTACATTTTGATTAGTTTTGACTTTGATTGTCATCATCATCATCATCATTTCAGCCGAAAGACGTCCATTGCTGGACATAAGCCTCCCCCAAGTGTCGCCACAATGAACGGTCCTGTGCGTCCCGCATCCATCGGACTCCCGCAACCAAGTTACCAAGTCATCGGTCCACCTTGTAGGAGGCCTTCCAACACTACGTCTTCCGGTACGCTTTGATTGTCATGATGTTGCAATTTACGATTTATTTATATATACAATCTGAAAATATGAGAATTGACTTTCATAATTATATATTCAATGTTTTACATTAATACGTCTAATACCTAGCACTATATGTTGACTCATTTTTGTTAAGGTGATGGGCGCCCATACAGCTAGACTAATGGCCTGATTTCTTTATATTTATTTAATTATTTATATATACTTTCTTGAACACTCGAATAATCTACACTAATATTATAAAGAGGTCCGATTGCTAAAATTTTTTCACCAATACAAAGCTGCTTTATTTCTGAGTGACATAGGCTATATTTTATGTGCGCGGGCGAAGCCACGGGCAAAAGCTAGTAAATAATATAATGGGAACTAAAAAAAACATACAATTGGTAGCCTTATGGCATTCCGTGATCTCTTCCAGGCTACCTGGAATATACAGAAATTGTCTGAATACAAAATTTTGAATTGGACTTGGCACAAAATAAACACCTGACTAATCAGCCTTTCAATGTTCCCACTACTGGGACTCGGGCTTCCTCTTTAGAAGAGGGAACGGGCGTTGGTGGATGTCAAATGTTTTCGAATTTTTGGTTCTAGGACATGCCTGTTTCCTCACGATGTTTTCCTTCACCGTTTTGAGATCAGTGGGGATGAAATAAATAACACAACATAATGCGCCTGGCTGGGTTTGAATCCACGACCTTCAATTTGTATGTCGGGACCACAACCACTGAGCTACCCCTGCTTTAAACAATTAGTTGATAGAAATAAAGCACTTAATGCGATAGATACATAATTATACATAACACAACAACAATACATAAGAATTATTTTTTTTCATTTTACACTAAAACCCAGTCGACTATCCCAAATTGAAACTTCTTCTAGCAATTCCCTAAAGATGCTTTTGCCACTGACGATTTAAAAAATATGACATGCAAAGCACTTTAATTGAAGTTGAGAATGACATTTTGACAACATCTCTAAAACTCCCGAGAGAGCCATCTTCAAAGCTGAGCAGAAAATCTAAGATGCATTTATTGCTAAAATAAAAATAAATGAAGGATCTAGAAACTTCACTGGATTTTCTTTGAGTACTGGTTACACAGATACCTAAAATTTTCTCCGAATCACCGTCAAACGACATCTACTTTCAACAGGACAGTTAGCATCTTGCATAATTAAACGAAAACTTTAATTCTACTCGCGTAGAATTTCGCTAAGCAAAGCAAAACTCAAACATGGACCAAACAAATTTAAATGAAAGTTAAATAGCCACTAATTAAACGAGCTGTCGTACTTCAGGCGCTCCACAGGGATTCATCTGGGAGTGATGGTACACATCGCAAAAGAACTAGGTGTTCAGGCGAAAACATCAATTATGATCAAACTACTAACTACTTCGCTCAACTACAAACCTTAAACCACTATGAGGTGGAAAACAGAAAAATAGAGCCTCAGTGCACTTCTACAGACTATGTGTTTGTAATGATCAATCTATGTAACGAGCGTATATGTGTGAAGATTTGTGGTAACGATCCCATTATATACGGGTAAGCTGGGAATACTTTCATGAATACACTAACTTCTACCAGTAGCCTGCGTAAAAGTCGAAAATTATTCCAAGGAAACTTCTTCCGGAATAACAAGTATTTTTTTAACCTATTCTAGGACTTGTTTAACCCATGTACCAAGTTTCATTTAAATCTGTTCAGACGTTCGGGCGTGAAGGAATAACAAACATATTTCTACACACAGTACATACCAACTGTTGCTTTTATAATCTATATTAAAGCGAAATACCACTCACTGATTAATCACGAAATTTCAGAAACCATAACACCTACAAACTTAAAATTTGGGAGGTAGGTTTCTTGTAGGGTGTAGATATCCGCTAAGAACGGATTTTACGAAACTCTTAAGGGGATCAAAAGAGGGTCCAAATTTTGTATGGAAAAACCTACTTTCACGCGGGCGAAGCCGCTTGCAGAAGCTAGTATTAATATAATATAATGTAAAACATTTTATTCACCAGTTTCAAGTCAGACATTTACTGTTGAACTATCAGAAAAAACTTGTCTACTAATAGGTACAAATCATAGTTTGCTGAATCACCTGCCTACCGCATATCAATCTCTTTTGCTCACTTTACCCAGAATCAAGTATGCATGTTTTTCTGTCCCATCATACGGATTGGAGTGTTATTTTTCCCAGTGGACTTAGGTTGAAGCTACCAGCTTGCAAATGTACCAGTTTTCTGGACCGGAGGATTTCGATTACAAACCGAATCAATTGTGACGAATTGACAATCGATTCAATACACACTACAAACAGGCTTATAGGGGAACTATTATAATTTAGGTATATTATGTATCTTTTACCCACATTTTTACTCTCAAATCCTGTGCCTTTAGCTCTCGCCGGAACGCTCATAATGATCTGTTCCGACTTTCGGTACCTCGGGTCGCTCGTCCAAGGGGATAGTGAGGTAGACCTCGGTGCTACGTCTCAACGTAACACATCTGATCAACGCAGGATGGATGAAATGGCGACAGGTCCCGGAAACAACTCGCGACCTACGGATGCCCCTCGTCAGTAAATTGAACCTCTATACAGTTCTTATACAGCTTATTATGCTACTTGGGTACATAAAAAGCGCGTTGCGCACGCTCAACCTCATAGCTGACGACGTGGATATATTTTATTGTGCTCTGAGTGAATTCACTAAGATAGCGGTTTTTAAAATTTGTTACAGAATCTAGTTTGTAATTTATGGAACCTCAATATCGATTTGGACTAGTCTATAAGGATATTGTTGGGAATAAAAACAAATAAAAAATAAATTAAAAAATAATTATATTTAGGTATGTTTTTTTATAGTGGGAAATCATCCAAGACTTCTCCTACTGGAGAATGGCTGGAGCAAGAGGGCGTGTCAGACTTTTACCGATTAAAACCCACTCCAGTTTCTTCTTTGCCCTTGTTCCCGGGGTTCACATGCCCCAATAGGCTTCAACCCTGCTGGGTCCTTACGATTTGCTGACATCTCCTTGAGGCGCGCGTGGAACACTACGCGTCGTTGACGACTTGGGCTTGGTCCGTACAGTTATCGGTCGACCGAACGGCTTGCTACCCATTGCTCGCCATCCGCAAGCCTACGCCTATGGTGGCTGGAAATCGGGATCGGGATCTCGACGGCTGGGGCGTGAGGGCCGTTCCCTCACGCGTGCAGTCGCCTCTTTCGCTAGCATTACTGCTTCGCAGAAGGAGGCGACCGCCTGCCATTCCTCCTCGCTTCGGACCATGGCCTGTACCAGGACACAGCCGTGCTCTGCCCAAGCGGAGTACACCTCTACTGTGTGCTCCACCGTGTCCTCCAGGCGGTTCACACAATGGTAACACCCGGGCGTTTCCTCCGCACAAATCCGACGCAGGAAGCTCCTGAATTTACCATGTCCGGTGAGGACCTGCGTCATGCGGAAGGTAAGGACGCTGTGTTGTCTTTACAGTCACTCCTCAAAGAGGAGACTTCCCGGTTGTGACAGTCGCTGTCGCCATTCCACCATGAGATACCGCCGGAACTCTGTCCGACACGCTGCGATTTGGCGCGGCAGTGGAGTTTCGCCCCGGCACTGCATCTCCACGCGTAAATCTTGCATAGTACAAGGACTGTTGCCTCCAAACCCCATGGTGGCAGGCCAGCAAGGAGGCTCGCCACTTCACGGGAAACCGTGCGGTATCTCCGTACCTACCGTCCGGATGGCCATGACCTTCTGACATGCGTTAGCAATACCATTAGCAATACCAAGCGTTAGTATAACGTTAGGTCGCTTTCGCAGCGACGGCGCCCATACCGGCGCCCCATAAAGGGCCATGGACTAAACGATGCCTGCGTAGAGCCTCCGGCAGGGGGCTTCTGGATCCCCTAAGTTGGGCAGGAGCCGCTTGAGGGCAGCCCCAGTCCGATCCAATTTGGGGGCCAGACGTCGAAAGTGCTCCTTGAAATTCTATCGGCTGTCGAGGACTAATTCCAGGTAATATTTAAGTATGTTACGGACTATACCTAATTTATAGGAAACAGCGACAAAGAATAAGTATACATAATAAAATTTAAAATGTGAACGTAACAACTTCGATGTTGATACGTTCACATTTTAAATTATATATATAGTAATAATTATTCATAGTACCTAGAGGAATAATTAAATTGCTTGTCTCAATTTTCTTTGAACTAGTCATTATAATTAATTAATTTAGAGGAGAGTGGGGTAAACACGGACAGCGGATAAAGGTCTGGTTGCTAATGGAAAATGTACTCTTGTACATTTTCCATTACAACCAATAAGGGATAAGGATCACCATATTTTATTATTAGTTTTATATTCTGTGCGCATTTCAGATAATTGAGTTACAAATATATAGTCACCGAAGTTATGCAGCTTTAACTTAATAATACCAGTCTATCCATTATTACCCCACCAAATCCGTAATTACCCCTCGCCTTCAATTTATGTTTTCATAAGTTTATGATAATAATAGCTTTTGCCCGCGGCTTCGCCCGCGTACATAAAATATAGCCTGTGTCACTCAGGAATAAAGCAGCTTTCTATGGGTGAAAAAATTTTCGCAATCAGACCAATACTTTCAGAGATTACCTCATACAAACAAAAAAAAAACTTTATCTCTTTATAATAACTACTACTATAATAATTAAAAGTCAACTTATGAAAGAAAATCTTGTATTTTCATAATTTTCCAACAACTAATGTAAATTATAATTTAGGTGTCTTCAAGGCCTAAAGTGAATAGGTTATTAATAAACTAGTGCTCCTCACCATCGACGATTGCATCGCTGCTAACTGCTTACCATCAGGTTGGATCACAATCAAGCATACTTTATATCAAATTTAAAAAAATAGAATTTGGCTTTTTTCTAAAAGTATGAGCGTGATTTAAAATGCTCCTTAAGTGTTCGAAATTTCCCAATCTCCCCTATCTTAAATAGCAGTACCTATGTCCTTTGAAACTCTATTCTTCATTAACTACAAACTGAAAATAATCTATTGTCTTAAAATTTATCTACGGGTTGGTAAATGAAATATAGTCTTTCCAAAACTTTAATATCCTTTGATGATTTTGATTGTAAAGTAGACTACCTAGAAATTAACTAAGAATAAACCTTATTGTACACCAAAATAGTAATGTACCTTTTACATAAACTTAAATCTACTGGTATAATGTCGAACAGATTATTAGAGATATACGCAGATTTTTTTTTTGAGGTGGTAATCATCCAATGACTTCTCCTACTCTAGGGTGGAGTGTGAGGGCGTATCAGATTTTTACTGACTAAAAACACACATGTGTCCTTCAGTTGCCCTTTGCATTCTAGGACCACGAGTTCCTTCTCAGAAAATCTCCATGGTCCTAGCGGGTATCGGCTCTGCTGGGTCCCTACGGTTTGCTGACATCTCTTTGAAGAACGGGTGAAATGATACGCACTATTAACGACTTGGGCTCGGTCCAGATGATTACGGGACGACCGGACGGCGAGCTACCCATTACTCATCGTCCGCAAGCCCGCGTGATTTTTCGCCAACTGCTATATCTACCAGACAACCTTTGGATGGACTGTAAGAACTTGAGAAAAACGGTGTAATACTTGACTAATAATAAATATATCAACCATATAGATAGATGCTAATTTTATTTTCAACTTCATTTCACATTAAATCGTTCAATCACCAAAATTAACTTTTATCATTTTTCTCGCCTTTTTTAAGCTTCGCTTCGTTTTTTCCGCCATTCTATTCTACCAACCATCAACATACACGAACAGTGAATCCCTAAAAACCATTGACACCATTCCACAGTGACGCTAGTTCCTCTCTGATGTATTGTCGTGAGTTATTGCGTTGTCTGTCGTATTCCAACACGCCAATAGAAGCCCAAAATACGCCAATAAGCGCGTGTTGAAACGCCTTCCACTATTCAAATAGCAAAACATGTATCGTGCATTCGTAACCCTACGTGGTAGGGGGGGTGTCACACCTGAAAGATACAGATGTGCTACGATATAGATTGTAGTTTGATTTGGGGGCTTGGACTGCCTTAGTTCTTTATTTATTCACTAGCTGCCCCGGCAAAGTTCGTACCGCCTAACAGTCAATGAATGAAACAAAGCCTAAGTAATATATCAAGTTACACACTATTTTAATGTATAAAAGTCATCTACATTGATTTCGTAAATTTTACGTGATGCGCGCATAACTAAATACTTCTACAGATTTATTATATGTAGGTTTAGTAGATTAATACTCTATGCAACACAAAGGTACAAAGGTGGACATAAGCTTTAGACATGCTGTACCTGTCAATCACGGATAGTGAAGAGACAAATCAACAGGGGCATAAAAAAGAAAATATTATTTTGAAAACAATGGTGCCTACCAGTATTTTTAAATTATAGTTATAATAAACATACAGATATTTTTCAATTATAATGTGCTTATGCGATGCGGGTGCTGATGGGGCTGCTTCGCTTTTGTAGCGCATCAGAGATATTTGCAGAAATGCGTATTGATTGATTACTTCTATCCATTAATACGTAAAAGACATCTTTCATATCAACAATCATCGCACGCCTCTTGATTCGGTCCACTATATCAGAGTTATTGGCTACAATAGTCCTGTCAGTGATTACTGACCGATCCTAGTGATATGACCACTATCAAGAACTGGGTCGGGTACAGACCTGTAATACGGCACTTCCAATCCCACTATGGTATTTCAGAGCAAGTTGCTGATGGATAATCCTGGCTAAGTTTATGTATTATGTTACTAATATTGTAAGAGCCTCGCTTATTCTTGAAATAAAGAATTTATTATTATTAGGTACTGCTAATGAGAGTTCTGAGTTCGTCAACTATGCAATTGGCATATCTAGTCGCCGAACTCAGAAAGCTAATACCTACCTTAAATCCGACCAAGCATAATGCGATCTGGGTTTTCAGTTATAAGTAGGTAATATTATAGTTCACGTCCGAAATTCGAACTTTGCGATGAATAGCCGAGCTCCGCGTCGTTTTTGCTTTACATAAATGACTTGCCTAGACAAATTCAACACCCAATGGTATTATTTGCTGATGACAGCACGGCTATAGTTAAATGTACAGAAAATGCGGATTATGAAACTGATATTAATGACACATTAAAAAATATAATAAATTGGCTTTCTATCAATAACTTAATTATTAATTTGAAAAAAACAAAATTAATGCACTTTTACCAGCGTCTACGACCGGACGCTTTGACAATAGCATACAATGGACAAAGAGTAGACAATACAAATGTTGCAAAATTTTTAGGTATAATAATTGACAATCAACTGACATGGAAACCACAAGCCGAAGAGATCTGCAAGAAATTAAGCAAATCTGCATACATTTTATATAATTTGTCAAAAAAAGTTAACACTGATACGATTATCATAGCTTATCATGGTCTCGTTGTTTCTGTTTTAAGATACGGAGTAGTTTTTTGGGGTAATTGCAGTGAGAGGGAAAGGATTTTCAGAGCCCAAAAATATTGTATTAGATCAATGACCGGAATAAATTAGACAGACAGCTGCGTTCCTATGTTTAAATCCCTTAAATTACTAACCTTTCCGTCACTCTATATTTTGGAAATGGCACTGTTTGTGAAGGGTAATCAAAATTTATTTTGTTCAAATATTGATCACTCAAAAAGGCCAACATTAATAAGATCTCAATACAAAAATCTTTTACATACAGGCAAATTTAAAACAGCACTGCTGAAAAAGAATATTATGCATATGGGACCAGTGGTATACAATAAAATACCTGATGATATTAAAAATTGCACAATACAAATATTTAAAAAGAAATTAAATAAATTGCTGATTGAAAAATGTTATTATACAATAGATGAATTTTTGAATGACAAATCCATATGATTATTTATAAACAACGATTTTATTATATTTTATTCAGATTTTGATTGTATTATTTGACTAATTATTAAATTATTTCTGACATTGTACTATTGACTAATTATTAACGTATTATTGACATTCTATTATTGACTAATTATTAACTTATTTTTGACATTGTTTACCACTGAATGAATTTACAAATTGAATGGTTTATATTTTTATTGTCTAGTTTAATCATTTGAAAATAAGTCAAATATTTGGTTTTGTTTTTTTTTTTTTTTTAATTATTTCTTAATTTAATTCTAATATAAAAATTTTGCATGCCTCACGGTAGAATGTATTGGATCCTTCTCTTACTTAACACCATATTTTTGTACCTGCATTCATAGCAAATAAATTATTTCATTTCATTTCATTTCATTTCATTTCATATCGTTGCAATGCAGAACCCTTTTCGATTCAGAGGTAAGTACAACAGAGGGATTAATTTTCACTCCAAAAGTATCTTTTGTGTCGAAATTAACGAATACGCAAAAACAATGCCTATTACTTTTGCATATCCTGAAAGAAGTCAATATCAAAGAAAGATATATATCATCGTTTGCCCAAATGCGAATCCTCAAGTTCTTCGGGCATATCACCCGTAACTAGGTCGCGATGGAATGATTGGTTTTTTTTTTTTTTTTTATTCTTGATAGGTTCGCGCTTGACCGCTAACTCACCTGATGGAAAGCGACGATGCGGTCGACGATGGAACGCGCTTACCTAGAGAAATGGTGGTGCAAGGGAAAGTCGAGGATCACGTTTCCAACACGGTGGACAGACCTCATCAAATCTGTGACACATTGCAGCGTTAATGACCACTCCCAAGTCGCCAAACACAGCTGCATGACGTCGCGTCGCGAGAGAGGCGGTGGCGCAGGACTCGACCGAGACATGACCACCACCACTCTGTCAAGAGTGCACGACTAAGAAGAATAACTTTTACATTTTCAATTACTCTACTTTTTATGAGCTAGTGTGACTCATAAAAAATAGAAAAATTAAAAATGCAAAAGTTAAAATCTAAGTGCCAACTGCTCTCGACTCTACGAGGCATAGAAACACCGCCATCGACTATCTGAGAAACATCTGGATCAATTTAGTGTCAAAATAATATATCACCTGAAAATACAAGATCATCAAAAATATCATAGTACCTACTAACGTACTTGTAGATGTAGAAAAGGTACAGACGGTACGATATATGAGTTTAGTCCTAAAGTACCAAGAGTCTAGCTTTTTTTGGTGGGAAATCATCCAATGACTTCTACCGCCCTGGGGTGGTGCGTGAGGGCATGTAAAACTTTTACTGACTAAAACTCATTCCTAAATTACTTCTTTGCTTTGCGTTTCAGAAACCCAGGTTTTCCTTTCAGAAGCGAACCTATGGCCCCAGTAAGCTTCGACCCTGCTGGGCCCCAACGGTTTTGCTGACATCTCCTTGAGGTGCGCGTGGAATACTACGCGCCGTTGACAACTCAAGCTCGGTCCGAACGGTTACCGGACGGCCGGACGGCGAGTTATCCATTGCTCACCGTCCGCAAGTCCATTCGGGTTCCAGAGCTGCAGTGACTCTTTCAAACAATGCCGCAGCCCTGGCGAGCCCCAATTTTTTTTATGTGGGAAAATAATCTTATGACTAATCCCGCTCTTGGGTCCGCCCAAGAGAGCGGGAGATAATGTCAGACTTTTACTGACTAAAAACCCACTACAGTTCCTTCTTTGCCTTCGTCCCAGGGCCCCGGGTTTCACTTTCACACTACCCGTGGCCCCAGTAAGCGAGCCCCATCAAAGATATAGGTACTTAATACCTAGTCTATCTCATGTACGTAATTTGCAATCGACGCCGACGTACCCAAGTGATTGTGAACATTATTAATTTGTTGTTGATAGTAAATCAATGTAATGGGCTGCAGTAATCGAGCTATTAGTTGCTTCCGGGCTATCAGTGTCCGATATCCCGTGTTGTGACGGTGATAAATTTCAATATCATTAAACTGGATTTAAAAGCATTTACTCACGACTTTTTAAGTAACGCTGACTCGATAAAATATTGCAGCTTGTAAAATAGTCTTCAAGACAATTTTTTTTTAACTTATTTATATATAAATTTGGTGAAATTGTTTGTTTTATTGATATTTTTATTTTTATTTATCGTTAGTATCCGTTTGAAAAAAAATCGTTTCCCACTGGGAATTAGCTGCTTCTGTATCGTGAGTGATAAATATTTATGAAGGCTCAAACATATAAGCATACATTAAATACACAAGGCACTCAGACCCGGTACAACAATCTATAGGCCATACCCATATTTTTTCCTGCGAGACTAATGAGTAACATACGGGGATCGAACCCGTTACACTCAGCGCGGCAGGCAATCACTCAACCAATGCGCAAACCGTGCTGTCAAAATTTTCAATGGGGGAAAGCTACATTATCATTTTATTATCCCGGAAAAATGAATTGTTCTTGTGAGATGTGCCGGGGGTGAAGTAGCGTTAGTTACATAGTTTGCAATAAGAAACTTTTTGGAACTTTATTTCCCTCCATCATTTTTGTAGGTCTATAAATCTCGACATCAGAACCACCTGGTCCGATGTCCATTTTTTGCAAAATCTCTTCTGAACAAGCTGTTTCGCAAGTTTTTTTGAGAGATATCCACGAAACGCTATATATTTGAACATAATGCAACAATATATAAATAAATAAACATTTAATACACCTTTAGGTAGCCAAAGAGTGATGGCAGACACTCGAAAAAAATTTTGCTGGCATATTTTTTTAGCGTATAGTGATAAAAAATATACAACAGTATATAATAATAATAATATACTTTATTTCGAGCAACAAGACTCATTTTATGTTAGTAAAAAACAAAAACAAACTTACAACTATGTTAGTGACACAAATACAAATACAACTAAAAAAAAAAAAATTACATACACACTCACAATAAAACAATCATTGCTTCAGCACCCCAGCAGAGATACTGGAGCAACGATTTAAAATACGGCAGTCCAGTCTGTCAGCAATCATGCCCAAGATGCCGCCGGGACTGGCTCGCACCCTGCGCACCAGGGATGCACATCTTTTACGCATTAATATATATAGATTAAATTTCTAAATAATTTTGTCTTAGACATTACTATTAGTAGAAACCGAGTATTAAAGATATTCCAGTTTAAAGTTGGTGAGATTACGTATATTAAGTCAATAATACCTACCGTAGGTATTATTGACATAATATACGTAAATAGACCGTAGATGACCCCTCCCGTCGACCATTTCAATTTGGCACACGATGCACCAAATACCCTGTATATGAAGCACAAATAATTATTTTAATATTTATTATCTAATGTGGAAAAGTATTTCCTAATTATGTTAATGCAATAAATTAAGCAAAGTATATTATGTTACTTTTTTTTTATTATTCCTGTTAGGTTCGCGCTTGACCGCTATCTCACCTGATGGAAAGCGAGACTTGACCAAGATTTATATTAATGGCAACATTAAGAGTTCAATTTAGCCAAAAGTCATGAAGTCAGGCCAGCAAAAAAAAAAACTAAGCCATGATTATTTACTATAGTAAAAAATCTAGTCAATTCAGTTTCGAATTATGACGATCTTTTGCACTACTTAAACTGGCTATTTGTTGCGTGATTTGATAATACTTAGTAAATTATTTCGCAAGTATATATCATGGTGATATGTTGATATAACACTTAATAATTTCATCAACAGTTTCCTCGCCTTTTTCGTAGAACCTAGAGTAACCTCGGTTATAAAATGTAGATATTTTCCGAATCTCAAATAACCAAGCTTCAATAATTAGATATAAATCTATCCATTAATCTTCAAGTTTTTAGAACAAAAAATAATTCACTTTCATTGATTTATTTTGTTTTCTCGAAAAATTATAAATACGGATATAGGACTTGATGGTTCTGATGTTGAGAAATGACCTTTATGGAACAGTTATTTCTGGATCCATTTTGAATAAGTAATTTCGAAATGTTGGAAAAAATAAATGCTAAATACAGGGTTACTGGTAATTCGACGTACCGGATATACGTCGAATTACCAGTAACCCTGTACCATTAAAAATGATGTTGTAGCTGGCACTTCAATTAAGCTATTGACATAATTAAAACTACTTAATTTAACAAAATAATTAAAATAATGAGCGATTTAAGAATAACATTCCAATGTTTTCATTTTACGCTTCAAAAATGTTCTCTCGTCACAAAAATTTCTATGACATTAATTGTACAAATAACTAAAAAAACTTGCCTATTCTGTAAGCTTTCCAAAAAGGTATAAAAGTCAATTTTAAAATACATACCTATTGAGTAGCGTAATTAGAGACACAATAGAAAGACAATGACCGAGCGAACGCCGGCGTTCGCTCGGTCAAACAAACGATTTAACTGGCGAAATTTTTCGTGGTGGGGCGGGGTGTGCGGGCGGGGGAGTACATGGCGTCTGCTGCGCTCGCGTCGCCTTCCTTAGTAAGTTTCAACTCTACGCCGCGCAAGCACGTGTGTTGTTATCTTGCTATTAACCAATCTCTCATCGCGTTAATTTGTTATTATTGTTATTTCTTTTGTTATTTCGGATAACATGGCTTCGTATTCTAATAACGAATACGCAGACATAATGTTTTGTTATGGTTTTGCCGATGGAAACGCGGCTGCAGCTCGGCGAGAATACCAACGCCGCTTTCCCGATCGTCGACTTCCCCACGTTACTGTTTTCGGGAGCACCTATCGACGATTGTCTGAAACTGGCAGTGTTCAGAGAGCACAATTCAACGCTGGCAGACCTCGACGGTACACGGCTGACGAAGAGGACACCATTCTTCAGTGTTTTATTGATGACCCAAACATCTCAACGAACATTGTTGTAAGACAGCTCGGTATGTCCTTTAGGGGTATGCGGGACAGAGAGTAAAGCCCCACATACCTCCGTTGAAAAGGGAGGATCCTCCAACCAGACGGGATGTTATGTCTGGTGGGCTACTGCCCGATAGATGATTTCGAGCTGTTCTATATGTTCTAATCGCGCGGAGAACTTTGATTGCGCGATGCAGGATTAGTTCCTATGTGACGCCATAGATGTCGCTACAGTCCCAATGGAAAGTGTGGTCGGTAGTACATCTATCAGGTAGACACCGGTACCATTATCAACCTGTCCAAACATTGCACGAGGGAGATCCTGCCAGGCGACTTGAATTTTCTCGGTTTATGTTAAACGCTGACGCTGACCAAGAACATTTCCTAAGAAATATTTTGTGGACTGACGAGTCAAAGTTTGACCGGGATGGTATAACGAATTACCATAACTTACATTTTTGGGCACCTAAAGCAGGCAGGAATCCAAAAAAACTAAAAGAAACTGCGTCGCAAATGAGATTTTCCCTGAATGTATGGATGGGTGTCGTTGATAATTATTTGCTGGGCCCTCATTTCTTGCCCCAAAATTTGAACAGCGAAATTACGAGGAGTTTTTGAGAAACAACCTAGACGATTTGTTGGCGGATGTTCCCGAAGAAATAAAAACAACCTCATGTTTCAACATGATGGTTGCCCAGCACATTACCGGATTACTGTCCGACAGTGGCTAGACGAGAGATATTCAAACCGACGGATTGGGAGGGGAGGGCCAATTCCGTGGCCAGCACGAAGCCCTGATATCACACCACTTGATTTTTACGTTTGGGGTCATATGAAGGAATTAGTTTATGTGACTCCAATAAATTCAGTCGAAGAACTTCGACAGCGAATAATAAACGCAGCGCAACAGATGAGAACAAAGTTCACATCAAGAGTGACAAAAACCGAAGTTAGGAAGAGAATTCGAAGCTGCATTCGTAATCGAGGGGCTCATTTTGAACAAGATGTGTAAAATTTTTAATAAAATTTGACGTACTTTTTTTAATGCATTTTATTTCATACAAATACAAATGACCCTTTCTCTCCCCGCGCCGATTCAAACACATGCCATGCCACGTAAACCCCGAGCGAACGCCGGCGTTCGCTCGGTCATTGACTTTCTATTGTGTCTCTAATTACGCTACTCAATAGGTATGTATTTTAAAATTGACTTTTATACCTTTTTGGAAAGCTTACAGAATAGGCAAATTTTTTTAGTTATTTGTTCGATTAATGTCATAGAAATTTTTGTAACGAGAGAACATTTTTGAAGCGTAAAATGAAAATATTGGTAAGATGTTATTCTTAAATCGCTCATTATTTTAATTATTTTGTTAAATTAAGTAGTTTTAATTATGTCAATAGCTTAATTGAAGTGCCAGCTACAACATCATTTTTAATGGTACCCATTAAAATATGTAGTTTTTTATTTATTTGGAATTAAATGTCAAATTTTGGGTAAATATCGAAAAACCCTTAAAATTCAAATATCTCGAAAACTATTGAATTTCAGCCATACATATGGGGGGGTTCAATTTGTTTCATTTTGCCCCCCTTATCAGCCCCTGACGGATATACGTCGAATTACCAGTAACCCTGTATAACATACCTATTCTCTTTGTAAATAGTAGTTAAGCAAATTACGTAGGTACCTACCTAATCAAAAATTAAATTAATTTGATTACGTAATACCAATTTGAATAGTAAAAGGTACTCAAACGGTCTGAAAAACGTGAGTGGACTGTATATTGACTGTTCTAGATTTTATATTTGCTTTAATTAGGGGCTGAAAACGTAAATCTAAGTTATAGTGGAGGGTCTGGGGGTTTATATCTCGGATTACAGTTGCTGTGGATGAAATTTAAAAAGCAAATATTATATGACTGGCCTCTTGGTCTAGTAGTTAGTGGCCCTGACTGCTATGTCGGAGGTCGTGGTTTCAATTCCCAACCATGACAAATTTTTGTGTGATAAGCACGAACATTTGTTGTGTCTGGGTATAATTTATCTATATTATGTAACTATTTAGAATTATTTAAGTATATTTATCAGTTGTCTTGTACCTTTGAACCTACCTATGAAGTTCTTCTTTTAAAAAATATGCAACATTCGATTATCGACTTTCAGTTGTTTTTTTTTATTCAGCTTAGACAAGAAAGATGGATACTTCGAAAATTCGAGTGATTTCTGAATACGAGTTCCGACGTGGAACTAACGCAGCAGAAACAGCTCGCAATGTCAATGTTGCGTTTGGAGAGGGGACTGCTAATGAACGCACCGTGCGATTTTGGTTTAAACGCTTTCGTGATGGAAACTTTGATTTGAAGAACGAACCACGTGGAAGACCGCCCGCCCACACAGGTGAATAACAATGAATTGAAAGAGATGG
This sequence comes from Mythimna impura, assembly GCA_905147345.3. Taxonomy (NCBI): domain Eukaryota; kingdom Metazoa; phylum Arthropoda; class Insecta; order Lepidoptera; family Noctuidae; genus Mythimna; species Mythimna impura. The sequence goes on along the minus strand of LR990356.1, from coordinate 11,406,540 downwards.
TAGAAGCCGATACGAGCCAAACTACCCAGGAATTAGCGGCATGGTTTAACGTTACCTTACCAACAATATTGACTCATTTGCGTCAAATCAATAAAATAAAAAGTGAGAAATATGGGTGCCTCATGATTTGACCGATCTGCAGAAAGAAACGCGTGTTGAAACTTGTGTTGCCTCGTTGAATCGATACAGAAATGAAGGAATATTGGATCAAATTGTGACATGTGATGAAAAGTGGATTCTTTACGATAACCGTAAGCGAAAAGTGCAATGGCTGACCCCAGGTCAAACGCCGCAACAGAGTCCTAAAGCAAAGCTTACCAATAAAAAGGTAATGGTAACTGTTTGGTGGTGTTATTCATTATAGTTTTCTCCGATCTGGTCAAGCAATAACGGCTGATGTCTACTGTGCCGAATTCCGAACAATGATAGCAAAACTAGGTATATAGCAGTGTAACAGCCCTGACTCATGAATCGATCTTCACCATTATTGCTCCATGATAACGTGAGACCTCATACAGCACGAGAAACCGTTTTAACTCTACAGGAACTGCAATTAGAAACCATTCGTCACCCTCCGTATTCGCTAGATCTACAATTTTTGTCTGAGCTAATTTTATGATAAAACTTACCATTTTGCTGAAAATCGCGAAAAACTCGTTTTGTGACCTTTGACCCCGAGTTTTTTTTCCAGGATCTGGCAGGAATCGGGTCACTTCTAAGTGAGATAACCGATTTGTTGTAACAACTTCTTTACGAAATCGACGCCTTAATGCTTTTCAACTGCAGCAGCAGCTTCATGTTGTACGTAGGGTGGCTGTAAATGACTCTACAATTAGAAGAAGGTTGAAGGAACGTGGAGTGGTACCGCTTACCGCACAAGCCAGCAAATGGGCCGAAATTAACTGCAGACCATCGAAGAGCGCACCTTAACTTTGCACGTGAGTACCTAAATTGGTTATACCTCCAGTAGAACAAATTCCTCTTTTCTGATGAGTGTAAAAAAATTATGCTGTATGGTAACGACGGAAGGAACAAGGTCTACAGAAGAGATTAAACGCTTTGCACAATGCTGCATTGAGGGAAAGGTCAACTATGGTGGCGGTTCGTGGACGGTTTGCGGAAGAATCAGCGCCGACGGTAAGACAGAGCTTGTCTTTGTATCTGGGCCACGTCTGCCTGCACTAAACAGTCATCGGTACATCGAACAGTGTCTTGAGCCACACGTGATGCCCTATGCACATTTTATTGGTAATGGTTTCATATTCATGCACGACAATGCTAGAGCTCACATCGCAAGCGTCGTACGAGATTATGTTACCGAAGTCGGTATCTCCATTATGGAATGGCCAGCAAAAAGTCCGGACATGAATCCGATTGAACAACTATGGGATGAATTAAAGAGACGAATTAAGAATAATAATAATATATTTATTTCCAAAATAAAATGGTGACCAAAAACAAGTACATAATTCTTGGTACATAAATGAGGACATAGTAAATAACTACTGGCTCCCAAACTTGATTTATAGCCTGTGACTTGGGAGTCACTTATACTTTCATTAAGATTAGGTAGGTACTCAACAATAACTTGTGTGTTCACCTGTTGGGGAGATTTATTTTATTATTTTTTATACGCAGCATAATGACAAAACTTGGAAATTAAATATTAAAAATTATATATTATTGTGTTAAAATAAAAATAAATTCTAAAAAAAGAAAAAATGGTATATAATAAGTTAAGGAAAAGAGATTATGTGTAGCGTGGATGTGTTCGTGAACGTGTGTGTGTGCGTGCGTGATGTGCGACGGTGTATGTGTGTGTTTGGGTGATACCTACTTTAAGCTGTTGATCCCCGCATTAACGCCGGCGTTCACGCGCCATTGTCTTACTATTGTGTCTCTAATTACGCACTCAAAAGGTTAAGTTAGAGATAGAAGTAATTTTTCTGTTTCATCGTATGTCAAAATCCCCTTTTCAATATGCTTTTGCAGTGATGAGAATTTAATTTGTGTATCTGGAGTAATTTAAGATAAAAAAGCCAAGAAACGTTTATTTAATAACTTGTATTCCCTCCCCCAGCTCTTATTACTACTTCCATACGGTTCTTCATCGATCGGATGAGAGTCACGATTAAAAGTTGTGGCATTCCATTCCATTCCTTTTGGATTGCATTTTGCAGCTGGCTAAGTGTTTCAGCAGGAATCTTGTTGGGCAGGATCTCTTGCATGAATTCTCCTCACAAGTGATGTAAACGAGGCAGCTGACATCCTGACGTCCATAACATCCCAAATAGTACATGAACACAGTCGCGTCACCAATATAAGAACCGCAACACTAAATCGTGAATCACTCCTGGTCAAACGTGAAGAAGTAACAAGTATACAAACACAAACTTTCAGCTATATTATTAGTATGATTCCAAAACAAGATATTACTTTGAAACAACTGTGATCTTTTTTAGCATAAACATTTGTACAACCATAGAATGCGTACAACCCTCAAAAAGCTGAATATTTTATGATAGTAACACCTACTATTTACAATAATACTCACGAGATGAGGACGTAACAATGGCATCAAATAAATATAAGGACAGGAAACAAGTGGAAGACAATTTGCTAAAAATGGAAATGTTCTCAGTTCTCATATACACTTACTTTACTTACCTACTTATGTGCTCAACGTATTGCCACCTACATAGGCGTAGCGTGGACTAATTTAGACGTGGGCGAAGGCAAATCAGCGAGCGAAGAAAACGAGACAGCGACAGTCTCAACCCAGTTTTCGACAACATCGTCGCTTACCATCAGGTGAAATGGTGGTCAAACGCCATTCTATCAATTATAAAAAAACCCTCGTTCTTAAAGAGCCCTCGCAAGGCCCATTTGGGTGCGAGCCCGTTGGCGCGAGCACACTTCGCCTACGCTCCTTCGGCCACCTAGTAAAAGATTGTTCCATGTTTACGCTAGCTATTGCCGATTATGGCAGATTGTATTCCATATACTAAGAGAAATGAGGGAAAAACAGTTGAAATGGGTTTTAACTGACTTTCAAACAAGGAGAGAGTTCTCAAGTCGTGTGAACGTTTGCGATATTACAGAAAATACAAAACACAAAGAAACCAATAAATATCTAATTTCAAAAAAAGAATAACGTACCTTTAATATAAAGTTTATTTGAACTTATAACTCCAAGTCAATCCAAAGATATAGGTAACCCTTCAAAGCAACCCGTTTTAAAAAAACGGCAATTTCATAGGTACCTATTATATTCCTTTACGATATTTTTCTGTTTTCTCTATTAGTATTAGTAGATATATAATATTCAAGTACTTATGAATAACAAACCCAGAGTTATTTAATCACATACTTACTTTCTTTTCTTTTAACAGTACAACTCTTCCACGCGTTTGTTTCCCCAACGTAGCTACACATCAAACTAAACATTCTTAATATCCTATCCAATCTACCTCCACCTCGACTTCGGTAAAGCATACTTCTACTTCAAACATTTCAGCTCAGCACTGCCTAAGTGCACAAGACCCTTTTAACAAGACGTTAAACTAGATTTACGCAAGGAATGAGACTGAAAGCCGCCTCGCAGCTTTGTTTGCAGCCACGCAACTCTGTTTGCAGCACCGCAACTGTTCTCTGTTTGCCGCCACCGCATGCATTTCGCGACACTATACCTCGACTTAAGGGGTGATCAGACGGTTGCAAACTAGCGTTCCTACCAAGGTGACCTTGGTTTATGTGTTTGGTTTGCGTTGCGGCTACATGGATGTAAACCACGCGCCAACGCGTTCGGTGGTTGGGAAAACGCGCCTCCCAACCAAGGGCGTTGAAGGTCATGGATTACAACTGCTGTCTACACGGATTGAAACTAGCAAGGTCACCTTGGTTGCAAACGAGCGTTCCTACCAAGGTGACCTTGGTTTATGTGTTTGGTTTATGTTGCGGCTACATGGATGTAAAACACGCGCCAACACGTTCGGTGGTTGGGAAAACGCGCCTCCCAACCAAGGGCGTTGAAGGTCATGGATTACAACTGCCGTCTACAAGGATTGAAACTAGCAAGGTCACCTTAGTTGGGACGTTGGTTTGCAACCGTCTGGTCACCCCTTTAGGCAGGTTTAATTTCAATCGTGTACGAACACGCTATCGAAGTTAAATCCGCGTTAATTTAAAGCAGAGACGTGGCTTAGAGCTCAATTCACACATCACTGATCTTTAGGAGCGGAGATTAGACAAGCTAGTTTGGTGGTTTAGGATGTTGTTTAGATTGTTCGAGTCGCTTGATGGGGAGTTTTATTGGTTACTGTAAAATGAAGGCGCCTTTAAACAGGCACGATGCGACAGTGCAACAAAATATTTTCTTTAATAGAACTGTTTGTACAATTTATTTAAAGACGGTAAGTCGCATCGTTGACACATTGTCACGCCGCCGGGTAGCACCGGATTGCGGGATCATTTGCTCTTTAATACCCGTTCATCTAGATAATTGATCTTCATCGGAATTTTAGATATACATATTTATATTACTGGTATCAAACTAACTCATAATATGATTTAAAAGAGTGTCCATGGAGTTCTTTTTTTTATAATGTGAATGTGAGAACACTGTAGACTCCGCGAATTCTTAAGTTACTTCCTATTACGACTCACTTCTTTTTAATATGATTATTTTTATTGAGCTTTTGGGTACAATATTGACTGGTCTACACTGTTCCTACATAATATCTATTAATACTGTAATATGAAAATATTGTAAACAACCACTTTTTTAAAAAGAGTAACCATGTAGTTTCTTGCCGGTTCTCCATAGGAAACGTTCAATTTGGAACCGTGCACTAGTTTCTGACGTTTTATAAGTGCCCATGTAGGCCAATGTGAAATAAAAACATTTGACTTTGACTTTGTTTCTTGCACGTTATTCGCTTTGGAACGTGCAATTTAGCTTCTCTTTTTTTTTACTGACCGACATTTTGACAATTCAAAAGTGCCAGTGAACATATAAATGTTCTGTTTGAAATAAACGTTTCTAATTTCTGATTTCTTAGATCCAATAATCAAACATACTAGAATCGCGTAGAACGTCTTACTAAATTCAATTATATGAATACACTGACTTAGTAATAAACGCATTGAATTTACGTTTGCATAGCGCAACTGAATGAAAATCGTATTCAGTTGCGAGTCGTGGTGATGTCTTTGAATTATTCAGAAAGTGTCATACCTATAACCTGAATTTTGATTTTGTTCATGTGTTCTCTATAGGATGTGGATAATTCCTAGAATTACACATCTTTCATTTTTCATAGTTAATAGGCGGGTATTTGGGAATCTCAAGGCTTTATCGTTTTTTTTTTCTTTTCTTATATAACCTTAAAATGCCCAAATATCCGTATTATTTGAGATCCTCAAGGTTATAAACAAAAATATTCCAAAATTCCTGAGTTCACACTATTACCAGGAATAACTTAATTTATTAGCTTTGAACAGAAGCTAAATAGTTAATAAATAACTAGCTTCTTACTTAGATTTAGCTAGATCCTACAGCTAAAGAGCACTTTTCAACTCATTTTAGAACTTTATAAAACAACATCTAAGTGAAAACTTCCATCAACGTGACATACTTTGTAAAACTTGCTAGGGTGATACTTTCACTACTAAGATTGCAATAAAATTACTACGAGATTTTTACAGCTGTCTCTTGGAATTGCAGCGTAGTCAAGGAACTTTATTATTTTTATTTGGGACATGATTTAAACAGATGTCTCAGTTTCTAGTACACACTAAATTGTATACGCCATGAACACTTGCAACTTTTTCTCGGTTTATCTTTTGAAAATGATTTTCTAAAGAACCAAACCACTTTATCGCTTTAAAGTTAGTTAATTCGTAGAACCTGATTGAAAATGATGTACGTTACGCTGTTAGTTGTGCCAATCTACGAGTATTTGGTGTCGCACAGACCTTTATAAGTTAAAGTATTATATTACGAGTATTTTATCGTTTGTCCTGTGCAAAACAAAAATAAACTTTTATTTTCTGTTTTTTATTCTTTTCTTTTCTTTCTTTCTTGTGTTTCATTTCTTTTTTCACTTCTTTCTTGTCTTTCTCTTCTTTCTCTTCTGTATTTTCTTATTTTTCTTATTTTTCTTATTTTTCTTATTTTTCTTATTTTTCTTACTTTTCTTATTTTTCTTTCTTTTCTTTTTCTGTTCTTTTCTTTTATTTCTTTTCTTTGTGTATGATAAATATTCTTCAGACTCCACACTGCCAGAAAACAACACAACACATAACTTATACCCCTACCAACAAACCCCACCTAAAACGAAGATTAACTACGACTAAACTTCATTGCCTCCATATACGCCTAAACACGCCACTCCAAACCAAAATCAGTGTATTATTCAGTATTTGTATGAGACGATCACATCGTAGTGCAGTACGCCACTACGCCAGTACGCGGTGTATTTCCCGAGGGCACACTACGCATTGATTAGAAGGGACATTGTGGCCAATCTCACCTAAACAAGCCATGATTGCGTGTACTGGGCCACGAATGTGCCTCAGTATGAAACATATATTGACTTTAAATGGAGTTACCAGTGAATGGACGTGAACACAGCATTCATAACGTGGTTTTATTTTTTTATCGGATTTGGGGAGTGATTCGAATGTGTGGAATGAAACACGGATTCGACAATAAACGTACATGACTGTTTAATAGGAGTTTAGGAAATAATTTACGTGTCACGAACTTTATGTATTTAAGTAAGGTGAATCACTGGCTGAGAAAATTCTGTCAACCAATTGCAACAGTTATTAAGTGAGTCGACAGCGCGTAGTGTTCCCCGCGCGTCTCAAAGATGTGAGCAAAACTGAAGGGGCCCAGCAAGGCCGGTGCCTGCTAGGGCCGCGCGAACGTAGAAAGAGTAACCATGGCCCTAGAACTCAAAAGGCAACTGAAGGACGCAGAAGGTTTTAATCAGTAAGTCTCACTCACCCTCTCACTCTACTCTAGAGCGGTAGAAGTCATTTAATGATTTTCCACCTCAAAAATATGTTGTAAACTAAACATAAATACAAGAATAAATACACTTAGTCGTTGAAGTACCTACCTACTCCTCTACATTGTTGTCATCTTGACTGGCAGCGTTGCTACGTTGAATGGCAATGCTAATTAGCATTTGGGCAGAGAATGAGCCAGCCCTCTGGTCACGCAAAGTTTCGATCAAGCGGCGAGACATTGGTTGTACTATATGTGCTCTTTCAGGACATGAGATAATTTTCATCCGAATCCATTCAGCTGTTAGCGCATGAAGGAGTAACAAACATACACACATATACGTGCATAGAACATCTTTATAATATTAAAGTGATAAACCGATTACAATGTCCATTGACAAAATAAGGAACTTTTACCCCTTTACGAGATGAATTTTCGAAAACCCTTTCTTGTGGCATCTCCGTGGATATAAGGAAATCTTGTGCAAAATTCCTTTTTTGGATTTGTTCCAGATTTACCCCTCAAAGTTCGTCTTAACTTTAATTTTCCGTGTTCCCCCCACTTTTCATTCCTTTGTTCTTAAAGTACCAAGATTTAAAGTTAAAACGATTTAAATTATTTTTAACCGTTCTCAATTCTTACACCACTTTTTTAATTAAGATAAATAAAAAGTCACTTTCCTTTATTATTATAATTTTTTGCGCCTTCTTCTTAATGCTATTTGTCCTCGGACATTCCGAAATAGTTATATGTTGTTCGTAGCGATTTTCACGGTATGGAGCCACTGCTTCACCCGTGCCCTTCTTTTAAGCCTTGAGAAGGTCACTGGATTAGACATGAGCTCCATTGCCAGTTGATTTGGGTTTTTAGGGTTCCGTAGCCAAATGGCAAAAAACGGAACCCTTATAGATTCGTCATGTCTGTCTGTCTGTCTGTCTGTCTGTCTGTCTGTCCGTCTGTCCGTCCGTATGTCACAGCCACTTTTTTCCGAAACTATAAGAGCTATACTGTTGAAACTTTGTAAGTAGATGTATTCTGTGAACCGCATTAAGATTTTCATACAAAAATAGAAAAAAAGCAATAAATTTTGGGGGTCCCCATACTTAGAACTGAAACTCAAAATTTTTTTTTTCATCAAACCCATGCGTGTGGGGTATCTATGGATAGGTCTTCAAAAATGATACTGAGGTTTCTAATATCATTTTTTTCTAAACTGAATAGTTTGCGCGAGAGACACTTCCAAAGTGGTAAAATGTGTGTCCCCCCCCCTCTAACTTCTAAAATAAGAGAATGATAAAACTAAAAAAAATATATGATGTACATTACTATAAAAACTGCCAACGAAAATTGGTTTGAACGAGATCTGGTCAGTAGTTTTTTTTTAGTACGTCATAAATCGTAAACCGAAGTACGAAATTCAGAAACGTGGTCATACTTGCGCAAGCCAAATATGAACCTGATACAAAGATTATTATTATGTTACTTGCTGCTACGGAACCCTCCATGGGCGAGTCCGACTCGCACTTGGCCGGTTTTTTTTTTTTTTTTATAGGTGGGAAAATCATCTTATGACAAATCTCGCTCTTGGGCGGAGCGAGAGATAGTGTCAGACTTTTACTGACTAAAAACCCACTCCTGTTCCTTCGTTGCCTTCGTCCCAGGGCCCTGGTTTCGTTTTCACACTACCCATGGCCCCAGCAGGCTTCGTCCCTGCTGAGCCCCTACGATTTGCTGACATCTCCCAGAGGCGCGCGCGGAACAATACGCGCCGTCGACGACTTGGGCTCGGTCCGGATGGTTACCGGATGGTCGGACGGCGGGCCACCCATTGCCCGCCGTCCGCAAGCCCGCGCCTACGGTGGCCGGAAATCAGGATCGGAATCCCGGCGGCGGCTGGGGCGTGAGGACCGTTGCCGTTGCCTCACGCGATCGGCCGCCTCCTTTGCCAGCATTACTGCTTCGCAGAAGGAGGCGACCGCCTGCCACTCCTCCTCGCTCCGGACCATGGCCTGTACCAAGGCCCGGCGCGAGAGATCGCCGCCGCCGATCGCCCCCACGAGGACACGGCGTTCAGTTGATTTAGGTGTGTTTTTAATCTGGTGGTGTATGCGGTGATATTTGCCTTGATTTCTTCGTTGACAGTTCTCGTTAAGGCCTTTATGGATCCTTTCATTTGTGACATTCCAAGGTGCGTTAACTATTTGTCGTACAGTTTTAGACTGACAAAACCTGTGGAGTATTTCAACATTTGACATGGCTGCAGTTCCCCATAGCTGGATACCGTAGGTTCAGATAGGCCTTTATTAATTAAATCGAATTTAATAATTTTAGGTCATTTGTGTTAGAGTTACGAATAAATAATAATTTTAGGTAGTTCATGTTAGGTTTATTGTTTTGGCACTATCCGAAACAATATCTATTGTTATTGTATTTAATAACACAGAGCAATAAATTAATGTTGGTTATATTTTCATTGTAACAACGAAAGTTATTAATTTCCAATACTAATTAGGTATATGAAGCCTTTCTTTCACTGAAATATTATAGAGGGCTTTTGGTAGCAGGAGGACAAAAAGCTGAGGCGCAATTCCTGTATTTTTTTTTTAATTTATATAAACCAGTGCTTGAATGCGATCCCACCTGATGGTAAGTTGTGATGCAAAAGTATATGGTGAGGCGCACTAATTTATTGAGAGTCTATTCACTCTAGCCTTGAAGAGACCCAAATTATAATCGGACGGGAAAACCGCAGCGGGCAAATTATTCCAGTCCCTCGATGTACGCGGTATAAACGACGAGGCGAAACGCTTGGTCCGGACCGTAGAGGTTTCAACAACGTAAGGGTGGATACTTGCCGTTCGTCGGCTTGTCCGATGGTAGAAATGAGATGGTGGAATCATGTCATGCAATTCCTGCGCACACTCTCCAAAATGCATCCTGTAAAACACCGAAAGGCTGGCTACCCTACGCCTGTGCTCAAGAATTTGTAGCTTGGAATTAACCAGATCTGGATCACCAATTAGCCTCTTTGCACGCCTTTCCACCGAGTCCAAAGCTGCCAGGTGGCATTTTGCAGCACCAGCCCAGATGTGGCTGCAGTACTCCACACAGTATTTTTAAATAACGTTCACATCTTAAGTTCTGTCAGAATATGTCTAACTAGCTTCAGCAAGCGGTTTCGCTCGCGTGAAAGTAAGTTTCTCAATACAAACTTTGCGCTCCCGTTTCATCTCTTTAGGGGGTGAATTTTAGAAAATTCTCTTTTAGTCCTCGCCAACGTCATAAAAGGAAACCTTGTTCAAAATTTCACGCTCCTAGTCTCAGTAGTTTGGGCTGTGCGTTGATATGTCAGTCAGTCAGTTTCTCATTTTTTATATATATAGATTTCCCTATTTTTCAACAAGTTTAAATATCTGTCTGTCTAGCTAGATGAGACTGCGACTTGAATTTGTATTGTAGGTACAATAAATTAGACCTTTTAATAAAAAGCGGTTTCCGATGTTCGGAACAATTTTATAATATCAAAGATATGATATTGGTTCTCGCCTTTTTTTGTTTTTGTTTTACAAATTAAAGTTGGCCATCAATTTGGTCATCAGAATTACTCCTGTATAATGGGTGCGTTCACAAACATGTAAAATCACAAAAGACACCCAGACCGGGAACAACTATCTTTAGGTATTACAAATATTTGTTGCGTGCAGGAATCGAACCCGCGACATGCACTGCAATCGCTCAACCACTGCGCCAATCGTGTCGGCTGAATACATTCTGCAGGATATTTCGAAAGATTCACCGTAGCCCTGGAATGCAAAGGGCAACTAAAGGAACACAGGTGGGTTTTAGTCAATAAAAGTCTTACACTCCCTCACGCACCACCTAGAGCGGGAGAAGTTATTTGATGATTTTTCACCCTCAAAAATACCGGGCAAGTGCGAGTCGCACTCGCGCACTGAGGGTTGCGTACTACTTACTGAAAACAGTTTAATTCCCGAATTGAGTTGCAAAGATTTTGTCGATTTTGTAACTACAAATTTACAGTTTTCAGATTGTTTCCTATACTTGTGCTATGAGACCTTCAGTGTGATTCTGTAAGACTTCATTCTAAACTTCGAATCTGAATCCGCGGTGAGTTTCTTGATTGGCATTCTAAAACTCGGTTGATAATTCGAATCTACACTAGCGCTACTCTTGCGAGCGTGTTTGCGAGTTGAACTAAACTGACTGCGAGATTTTGACAGCTAAAGTATGAGATGACGTAAAAAGTGGCATTCTATAAGGTAATTCCCCCGTCACTTCGACTCTCACTTCGCACTCGAACCCGATTCAAAGTGTCAAATTATAAGCATCTATTTTACGAGTGAAAATAGAAGAAATCATAGTTAAATAGTGTTTTGATAAAGTTTTTAAAGTTTTAAAGTGAATAAGTGCCTACCTACTTAAGCGATAACGATGGCAAGAATGTTTTTGTTTAAAACTATATTAGAAGAAGCTCATGCTTTAGATAAACTAGAAAAGCGTCGACAATCCACCAAAATTCGAAGTTTATCTTTATTAACCCGCGATGACGACTATGTGAGCGTGTATAGATTGTCAAAGGAGCTAATTGACCAACTGGAGTATGAGTTACTGCCTCTGATAAAGCCCACAAAACGTCGAGGCAAAGGACTTTCAACTCGTGTAAAAGTAAGTGTTTCATTTTACTAAGTATTAAGTTAATTTTGTAAGTATTTACACAGTTTATAGCTGAAAGATTGTAACCAAGCACACCATAATAAGAAAAACACTTCATAATAAGGAGTATTCCCTTTATGTGGTTTCCCTGCTAGCTATATATGTTTTCATGTTAGTTTAAGGACCCTGTACTTATAAATAGTTATTGGTATTCTATGAGTATTATGCATGAAAATAACCAAATTGGTCCCTATTTTGATTTTACTAGATCTAGTTTAAGTAGGTATTTAATTTTTTTATATTGATTTATTGTTTCACAGTTATTATGCACCTTGTCATTCTTGGCTAATGGCAGTTATCAGAAAATAATTAAAGAAAATATAAGAACATATTTATCGCAACCATCAGCATCTCGTTGCATAAATGAAGTAGTGGAAGCTCTAAATAATCCGGCAATAGTAAAAAAATATATAAGGTTTCCTCAAAATATACAAGAAAGACAAATATTAAAAGAAAGGTTAGTAGGTATTTTATAATTAAAGTGACCCTTTGATTTTTACATTTTTTGTGACAGTTGATCATGTTGGTGTTTACTGTAAATTACAGGTTCTACAAAAAGTTTGGCTTTCCAGCAGCTCTTGGGTGTATTGATGGCACTCTGGTAGCAATGAAAAAACCAGCAGAGAATGAAGAACGTTTCTACTGCCGCAAAGGCTACCATGCAAGAAATGTGCAATTGGTAAAATGGATTTCAATGTTGTAATCGATTATCATTAGGTATTCAATTAGTCTTTATAATATTCTTTTTTTCAGATAACAGATGCAGATCTAAATATTTTATATGTAGATCCAACATATGGTGGTGCTACTCATGATAGCTTCATTTTTAACTATGGTGTTATAAAAGCCCACTTAGAGACATTAACAAATGCTGGTGAAGAAGTTGTTTTGCTTGGTAAGTTAATCTCTCCCTGCCTCTACTTCAGAAAATAAATCTAATTACTAGGTATAAAAACTACATAATTATTTGATATTTATTTTTTTCAGGTGATTCAGGATATGCTCAGCGCGCCTACCTTATGACACCAATTAGTGGTGCTGAAGATAATTCCCCAGAAGCTTTTTACAATGACCGTCATTTAATTGCTCGCAATTCAGTAGAGCGAACAATTGGCCTCCTAAAAGGATGATTTAGGTGCTTGTTAGTACACAGAGTGCTCAACTATCATCCAGACGTAGTTGCAAAAATAGTTATTGCATGTTGTGTTTTGCACAACATGTGCAATCGCGCAGGAATGCACAATTTACAATTTCAGAAGAAGAGCGACTAGAAGAGCTCCAAACAATTGCTGAAGTTCAAAGGAGGCAAACGAGGGATTTGCCATCTAACGCCGATTTAGCTCTAGGGCAATTACGTAGGCGAAACATAGTAAATAGGCTTTGGCGTTCACGTCATAATTAATTGATCGGTGGTGTCGTTTATTGTAGGTATGTATTCTGTGGTGTGTGAGGTGGGTCTTTCAATAAAACTGCACTAGTATTCGTTAAAAGTGTTTAATTTAAATATCAAAAAAATCCGACTGAAAAATCTTATTTTAAAAACTAAAAAACGACTACTACTAAAAATAAAAAAAAAACAAGTTCCATCAAATCGCATCATCGCAGTCAAGTATATTGTTACACCCTATCTCTATTCATGGCTTCTGCCAATGCTTGCAGCCCTTTCCCGACTGCAGCCACAGCTTCAGCTAAAATTTTATCCCTGTCTGCACTCCTCTCCAGAAAGGACTGCAAGATCTGTGCATTTGATCTTTGTAACTCCAGCTGCTGTTCTTCCACCCTCAGGAATCTTTCGGTGGTGGTGGAGAATTCCGTTCGTCGTTGTGACGGTGGAGGAGCAGCAACTGAAGACGTGTGACGTGATGCTGAAAAGAGAACACCTATTAATACGATGCGTTAATAAAAACTCTTAAATAAATAGCAGCTTTTCGTTGTCATTTGTTTCAAAAATAAAGATTTGATAGTTATTTAGTTTGTACTTACACACAGAACCACCTCGACTACCACGAACTGTCCTAGGGCGGCGAGAAGGTGTAGCAACTGAAGCTGCGTGACGTGAAGCTAAAAAGAAAAATATTTACATAACTTACATAAAGGTCCTTTAAGTTGGTAGCTCTGTTCCTAATAGTACCTTTAAATTCAAGTTTTTTTCCTAAATCAAATACCTACTTAGGTACAAAATAAAAGGGCAAATCAACCCAAATATATTATGAACTGAGTTCATCATTGAGCATGAGCAAAGCTACATAGGTAATATTAGGTTCCTACCTACCTATGAAATTGGCGTTTTTGTTTCTCACAAATAGTCATCACTTCTATGATTTACAATATTCATCTTGCTTGATAGGTATTATATCGAATAATGACCATCATAGACAACTACCAATAGTAAAAAAACCTTATAACTTAGTTTTCAAAACATATAAAATCTTTTGTGAGCAGAAATGACCATTATTTGTTTTACCTAAGCCAAAAATTATTTTTGTCGCTTAATCTAAGTAATTAATAAAAAAGAAAACTTTAGTATGTAAAATGCAACTTCTTTTAAATTCTCGATCTAAATTAGTGTAAGTTGTTTAACATTATTTGTCACTTACATGATGAAGCAGCAGTTCGATGAATCACTGGGGAGGCTACTTGGGTGGAACCACGGCGTGAAGGTGAAGGAGTGGGTGTGTGTGAGAGTGTTATAGTTGGAGGGGACAGGCTAGGATGATATACATGAGGATTTGGAGGAGGAGTGTGTTCTAACTGGTTATTCTGAAACAACAGAAACAATCTTAAAAAGGAAACCCACTTCCTAATATTATAATTAAATATTGACAATTCCAAGGAAAGTTGCTAGTGACACAGTAAATGTATTGAAGCACTTGAAATTTCAAAAATAAATTTAAAAAAATTTTATGTCTCAAAAAGAAATTAAAAAAATACTCCTTAAGTTAAGTAGTTAAATAAAAGTAAACAAAAAAAAACATGCGACATGGTTACCCAACTAAAGCCTTATAGCTTCAGTCAGAGTCTGTTCTCAAGGTATAATTTGAATCATCACAGTCACAGGATACACTTGCTGTGACAACTCAAATCTGTCTACTCAGATACATACCCGTAAAATGCTTTGGCTTGTTCCACCAACAGTTGAGCTGGATGAGGAAGCAAAAAACAGTTTTCTTGAAATTGCACGATCTGGTGGTCTATAATTACGAGTGTGACTATCCTCAATCAGGTTGGAATCCTGAAAAGTAAATTGGATAAAATATTACTTAATCTTCCTTGTGGGATTAAATTAGATTAAAATATTTTGACTGCAAATAGTAGCCTACAGATAAATTACTATCTGAATTATATTAGTAATGAATTTGAATATTTATAGGTACTAGTATTTAGTACAATGTAGCTTACATAAAATACAATAGCTGGTGATTCCTCTGTAGGTGCCTCACTTTGTTGTTGTAGTGCTACATGAATCTATAATAAGTAAATATAAACAGATAAATGCTAGATAAGAGTATATCATTAATTAATCCCATACAATTATGAATTAAATTTAAATATCATACATTGCCAGTATCAGCATCTTGTATTTCTTGCACTTCATGTGATGGAGATGGCGTAACATTTTCCTGAAACAGGTAGGTAAATTTACCAAAAAATTCTAATAAAAATTCACTTTACATTAGAAAGGGTACGATTTCAAGTTTACATTAGAAAGGGTCAAGTCTACCAAAAAAAATTGGAACTATAAAAAACAACAGCAAACCTTGCAGAGTGCATTTCTAAATTTCTTACCGGAAATGGCTGTATGCCTAAATGTGCATCTCCTGTTGAAAAACTTTCACCACCACATAAAGCAACAACTCTTTCTTCAAGCTCTGATAGCTCCACTTCATCCTCCACCCCACCACCAGTCCGACGCCTAGCAGCAGAGCGTGCTGCAACTTTTTTTTTTATGGCGCTTTTTTTATCAGACCAATACTACAATCAAACATTTAGTTAATGAAATTATAAAAAATTGCTGTTATTAAATACACATGTATTATTCAAACTAAATTAAAATCTCCATTTTCATAATAGTCAAGAATTAAGTAAAATTAACGTAAAATTAAATTAAGATTTTTTGTGAAATCAAGGAACACACTTCAAACCAAGGTTCGTCGCACATTTTAAGTGGTTTAGTCGAAGGAATGTTAAGTGGTTCTAACATGTAAAAAAAAGCACTGCTAACCTTAGTCCACTGTTTGTATGTTTTAATAGTGCCACCTATACTATTTAGGCGCACGGCTAGTTCCTCCCACTGGCGTCGACTTCGCTCTCTGGCATTTTGAGTTCTCAAGAAACCCTTTGCCATGCCAGGGTTTCTTTCCATAAACTCTACCAGAGTTTCAACCTGAGCCGACGATGGGTGAGAGGAACGTGTCTCATTTGGACTGAAACATTATTGTTGGATTAGAAAACAAAATAAACACTTCTTTAATTAATATTATTCTTGAACTTTACAACCAGAAATATAAACTTACTTCATGATTATTTCACAATTATTATCGGCACTGAACGATCAAAAAACAAACAAAACGTAAACAAAACAATGCAACGTCAAGTCAATGAAAATATTGTCCACAGATTACTAATGATATTGTCTGTCAGTCATTTTTTTCGTAAAGTAAGCATAGATTATATTCACGGCACGAATTTAGAGTTTTCTGTTTTTTTTTTTACTTATTAGCTGCCTAAAATTCCATAAAATAAGATATTTTAATTTAAACATCATAATAGCTAAAATTCTGTGTCAAAAACTGGTAAAATAAAAAACCGATAAATCTCAACTTACATTTTGTTGAGTGTGGCAGTCACTAGTACAGTATTGGTCGCTTCGGAGCTCACTTCACTTCGCAGGTGCCTAGGTGATGCTTACAGAATGCAAAATCAAGGTCATTTTGAACCTTATGCGAAGTGAGAGCGAATAGCGAAGTGAAATGCGAGTTATTGTTTGAATTTTACAGAATCGACATGCTTGTTTCGTGCCAAATTTTAGGATTCTAGGTCAATGGGAAGTACCCTATGATCTTTGATTCCCTTGAGAGTGTCGAAATACAAATTTTGGCGACTTTATGTCGCCAAAAATTTGTATTTATCTATTTGTCTATTTATCGGCCGTATCTTTTTTCCTATAATTCAGAAGTTTGATTTTTTCATAGCTTCAAGGGACCGCAGACCTGGGTTGTGTGGGTTTTAATTTCAACTCGATACCTCCACGCGTTCTCGAGATAAAGGGTCTTGACAGGCAGACAGACAGACGGACAACAAAGTGATCTTATAAGGGTTCCGTTTTTTCCTTTTGCGCTACGGAACCCTAAAAAAGGCTGAATTTATTAGGTTTACTATAAGCAGTGCAAGCAACATTTTCCATTGAATCGCCTCGTAAGTGCATTTATGTAAGTGATTGTGCGAATCAATTTACACAAAGCATTTTTCACCGTCACTCCGCACATTCATTCTTTGTTTTATGTTACTACGGACGGCGTACACATTTATGGATGTCCGATTTCACGGTCGGACGCCCGGCATATGAGACAGTCTCGACGAGCCGGCCGCCAGCCGGATCAAGCCGGACGGAATGATTTCGTCTTACGCCTGGTCGGATACTGGTCTGCATCGTATAGTCGCCGGCGATTCGGGACGAGTGTGCATTGTTCTCGAGTTAACGAATTAATCGACGATGAAGTTCTTCGATTGATTGTGATTAGTGGAGTGGGGAGTGGGAACCGACTTTTTAAATAGGTGTACGCTTTTACCTTTTTTACTCGAATATTGGTAGGATTAGGAGGAGTGGTAGACTAGTGGCAACGGATAAAGGTACTTATGAATCGTACGTCGTTCAAACTAAGGCAGGTGATGTACTTTGTACAAATTATTTCACCACCACTGATCTCAAAACGGTGATAGAATCATCGTGAGGAAATCAGCTATGAAAATGTTCTTGAATAAAAAAAGAAACTAAAGGCAAACCAGACGAGGGCCCATGTGGTGTATTACGGTCCATTCCCTTTCATAAACAAGAGGCCTGAATTCCAGCACTGGGAACATTATAAAGCTGATTATGCTGCTGAGGAGGGGTTGTGAGTTTGGCAATCTATGTATCAGCCTGTCGGAGATATTCGGCGCTTATCAGTACTGGTTTGGCACATTGTATAGAAACTCAGCTCCACTACCGGCGCCAATTAACCGCGCAGTCCGATTCCGATAAGCGTTCGCTGCCTGTTTTCTATTTGTTTACGACCTAAGGATGTTCATATGCCTTCGTAGCGCCTAAATTACTCATCAGATTTGGATAACACAGGTGTCATTAGTCTCGTACATACCCAGGCCGTATGCGTCTCGGTAAATCTAATAAGTTAAGAAAGCTTGGTATCAAACTAATGGTTTTAATACCAAAAATGTAAACATTACGTACCTACCATAAGTTTCAGGATTTTTTAAAAGACATACCGTGGTTCTGGAACGCAAACGAACATAAGTCATTGGATGATGTACCACCTAAAAACTATTGCGGCTCACCAGCAACGATTGTTTACTGCTTACCGTCAGGTGGAATCGTAGTCAAGCACTAGTTTATATCAATAAAAAAACACACCTACTATAAAAAAGTCTCAGTGTAAAAACCATCAAGAAAAACGGGTAGACCCTCCCATATTTCCTTTACTTTTAGCTAGAAACTAGGTTTCAAATACCGGATTTTTTCAATACCGGTATTAGTGTGATCAATACCGTGATCACGGTATTAAAGGCAAGTTCAATTACGACATTAATAAAACCATTAAAATACGTGTTTTTATTTTCGAATCAGTTGATAAATATGATTACTTTCTGAAAATCAGGGCGTACAAAAAAGGAGGAGGTTCTGAAGTCGTCTGAATGACTTTTTTTTTCTTGTTCAGCGATATCTTTGTAAAATGTTGACCGATTGTGATGATATTTTTTTTGATTTGGAAGAGTTTTGCCTCTAGGTGGTCCCATTTAGGTGAAGATCTAATAAAGTACTTGGGGGATAAACCATGGAATACTTCAATAAACAATATCAATTCTTTCAGTAATGCTGCGATTTGCGATCGCAATATTTCCGGAAGATTTATTAAAGAGTTAAGAGTCTGTATATTATTAACACCATTTCATAACATAACGCACTAGCTCTGCAGGGTTACCACAGATTTGTAAAGTCCATTCTAGTATATCTCCAAATCACCAATTAAGTACAAATTCCATGTTAATGGCGTTGTCATTCTGAGCATAACTTTTTTTATGGACAAATTTTGATGATTCTTTTTGTAATAGTTTAACTCCGTGATAATCCTTTAAATAATTATGGGTTTTTGTCAATCCTGTAGGTACCTCACTAAAGAACTTTTTTACCATTTAATTTTAGCTACGGGGCACCAAAACTTAAAAGTGAATAATAAAAAAGTTTTTTACAAAAAACGGTTTCAATAAAACGAAAAATGAAAATTGCAAAATAACTTTTAAGTTCGAAAGTCGTTGTCAAAAAAAAACAAAAATACAATTCCCAGAAAATGACTTCCTACTTTCAACTTAACGTTATTTTGAATTTTTATTTTTTATTTTAATGTAAGAATTTGCTTATGCTTATAATAATTTAGCCGATTCCCGAAATCAAGCCGTATTTAATATACGGCTTGATTTCAGGAATCGGCTTCAGCGGGGCACGAGAGGGTTTTTGGGACACGGGAAATCATCTAATGACTTCTTCCGCTCTGGGGTGAAGCGAGAGGGCGTGTCAGACTGTTACTGACTAAAACCCACTTATGTTTGTTTCTTCATTTGCGTTGAAGGAACACAAGTTTCCTTTTCAGACATTTCCCACTAGGCCGTCCTACGGTTTTCCTAACATCTCTTTGAGGGGTTGTGAACCATTACACGCGATTGAAGACGGCGGGCTACCCATTGCACGTTGTCTTCAAGCCCATGCTTATGATAGCCGGGGCTTTGCGACTCCCAAAATCCGAGGCCTCTCGTATCGTAGCGGCTGGGGAGTAAGGATGTTCGTTCTCTCACGCTTGCGGTCATCTCCTAGCATTACTGGACCTGCGTGATACAGAAAGTGAGGACGCCGTGGCTCCTCTACAGCCACCCTTCATAGAGGAAACTTACACGATGGTGGCATACCTAGCGCGAGAGGGTAATTGTGGCGCCCCAACGTGGACCAGAATGTGTATCGAGTGGACTGTATATATTGTTATTGAAATCACGTCGGGGTCGCCACTTTTGGTGGATAGGGCAGTGATCACATGGAAATGGTTGTGACTATGCCGTCGTACCAGCCGGCAGGCCTAGGGCCAGGTCCGTAGCTGGGTGAGGAGTAGGTCGGGTGTGATATCTACTCCAGCCGGCAGGCATAAACCAGGTCCGTAGCTGGGTAGAATCACGTCGACTTTGGGGATGGAAGTAAGACTCGTGAGACTCCAAAACAGAATGAATATATTTTTACCATGCACCTCCTTTTATACAAGTTTACAGACTAAAACTTAACCAATAGTAACTTAGTATCTACAAAACAATGAGCGCGGTCGGGCGCGCAATGGTTTTATTGGGGCAGCAGGTACCTACTAAGGTTTACACGTGGGATGAATGAGTACAATAGCTTCGTAGCGTGGGAATGCTTTTGGGTCGGGCAGCTGTGGAATGTGGAAGCAGGTAGCGAGAAGCACAATGGCTTCGTAGCGTGGGAATACTTTTGGGTCGGGCAGCAAGCAGGAGGCGAGATTCGCACGTGGTAACAGTGATGTACAAAATATAGGTACCTACTTAAATCTAACAATAGCAGGTACAGACTTGTTGCTGTCGTGCACATTTCTCCCGCCGTCGCCATCAGGCGACTCCGTGGGGAGCACGACAATTCGTTTCGTTGGTCTTCGGAGTACATGTCCTTTGGTCATCACGTCTACAACTCGTATCTCTCCGTCTGCACCTGGCAACACCTTCGTCACCCTTCCCTTGGGCCAAGTGTTGCGTGGGAGGTTAGGGTCGCAGATTATAACGACGTCTCCGACCTTGGGTGGGGTGCCACTACCGTAGGGCTCCCGCCGGTTTTGTAGGAGCGGTAGGTACTCACGTACCCATCTTCGCCAGAATACGTCTGCGAGTGCCTGGGCGCGCCGCCATTGGTGCCGTGCTGTGACGTCTGCTGCGGTGAAATTACCCGGTGAGGGTACATGGGAGTTTGGGCCGATCAGTATGTGGTTAGGCGTGAGGGCTTCAGGCTCGTCTGGTGACACGTTGACATGCGTGAGTGGCCTGGAGTTCACGGTATTTTCCACTTCCACGAGTAGCGTAGCGAGGGTCTCGTCGGTTGGGTGTACTTCTTTTAGGGTGACGTACAGCGCCTCCTTGACTGCCCTCACCATCCTTTCCCATGCTCCGCCCATAAACGGTGACGCGGGAGGTATGTATCTCCAGCTTATGGACCGCGCATTGGACTCACTACCTAAAGCGCTTAAGGCGCTTTCTCCTAGCTCCCTATCGGCCGCTTTGAAACAGGTAGCGTTGTCACTCCATATCTCTTTTGGACAACCTCTCCTACCTATAAATCGCCTGAGAGCGGCGATAGCTGAGTCAGCACTAAGAGAGTTTGCTATCTCTATATGTATAGCTCTGCAAGTTAGGCATGTAAATAATGCTCCGTACCTTTTTTCTTTACGTCTACCTACAGAAACAGATATGGGGCCAAAATAATCTAGACCTGTAAAAGTGAAAGGTCTTACATGATGAGCTAAACGGGGGTACGGTAGATTTCCCGTAGAGGGTTTGGCTGGCTTTGCCTTTTTTATTTTACAATACAAACAGCTCTTTACAACATTCTTTACAGACGGACGTAGTCTCGTTATCCAAAGACGCTGTCTTAACTCGTTAACTGTTATCTCGGTTCCGCCATGATGTAAACTTTCATGCACATGAGCTATATACAGTTTCGTATATCTGTGCTTACCTTCGAGTACAATTGGGTTTTTTATATCTTCATTTACTTCTTGTACCGCGGTGATTCTCCCGCGCAAACGTAAAACACCTGCGCTGTCTAGGTATGTACTTAGTGCCGATAGCGGGCTGTCGCCGGGCGCCTGTTTGTTATCCATTATGGCGGCAATTTCTTTTGTGAAGCTTTCGGCTTGTGCGCTCTTGACCCACTGTTCTTCGGCGCGTAGAGTATAAGTAGCAGGTATAGGTATGTAGTTTACTGTTTTATTCCTTATTATTTTTTGCGTAACTTTTTTAACGGGTTTGCTTTCGTGTATTCTTTTCCACGTTGGGTCTTTTAATGCCTTTTTCTTAGTACGCTTATATTCGACTGTTTGTTTACTTGGTCTACACAGGTCAATGAACTGAAGTACTCTTGCAGTTGCCCTTATCAGTCGTGTCCATTTGGAAAAATGCGTAATATTTGGGAGATGATCGTTCACTTTTGTGTCGTTGATCACATGACATTTGACGCGTTCTTCACCCGTGTTCGTGGGGGCAATGACCCTTTTGTCCTGTGGCCATTCACCTCTGCCTTTTCTGAGGAACTCGGGACCGTTAAACCATCTGTGTTTCGAGTTAAAATGTTCCGGCGTGCTGCGTGTCGCGTCGTCTGCCACATTATCTTCTGAGGGTAGCCACCTCCATTCGTTTTTCTTGGTTTCTTCTATTGGATCCAGATTTTCTTTAATTTTAATGTGGCCGCAAAATGTGTCCATAACTTTATTTACAGAGTACTGACATCCATGCAATACCCATCCAAGTTTTGTGTACGATGCTACCGGTTGATCACGTGCACCTGTTCGTGTTTCTGTGGCTACTAATAAATGCCAGTTATCTTGGCCTATTAAAATCATTGGTCGCGCATGTTCATAAACAAGAGTGCTATGAATGTCGTTTAAATGCTTACAATTGTTTATGTCCTCGGTTTGTACAGTTTGCGCCATAATTTCAAGCCTAGTTCCGGTGCGAGCCGCCTCTATTTTCTGTGGGTCGCTATGGTGCTTGCCCTGGATGTGGAGGCTCACGGTTCGGCTTTGCTCATGCTTGACCTCCGTGCCTATGCCTTGTATCCACATAGGACTGACTGGCCCATCTGCACCTAGGATATCTGCTACTGACGCGTCTAACAAGGTGACTGTACTCCCATCGTCTAACAAGGCATATGTGTCTACACTGGTATGTTGTCCGCTCAATGTGACAGGTACTATTTTCAAATACGCGCGGCGATTCTGAGGCGAAGTTGTTGATACGGTTTCCCGCGCCGACGTAACGGTTTCGTGTGTGATAACGGGCGTCGGCGCCGCCGGCGTTGCTACGTTGTGTGTCGCTTCAACTTTACGTTCTTTGTGCAACAGTTTGTGATGTTTCATGTTGCATTCTTTTATGTTACAAATAGGCGCTTTACACATAAACCTTCTATGCTTGTTTCGTAGGCATCTAAAGCACATGTTGGAGTTTTTTGCTATATCCCATCGTGTATCTATGTCTAGTTGTTTATATTTACTGCAGTCTGGTAATTTGTGACCGTGTTGCTTGCACGCCGGGCACTGTTCGTTTGATGTTTCCTTATTCACGTTGAACGTGCGCTCTACTCTGCGCCGTTGTCGTAAACCGTTGGAGTCGTCATTACCACGTTCTGGCTGTGCATACGCGCCACACTTATCTGCCTCTTCATTCATAAACATAGATAAGCGCTTTAACTCGGGAATATCTTGAACCTCTTTATTAGCCGCGTAATCATACCATTTGTTTCTTAGTATTGGCGTTAACTTTTCTACAATACAACGCGACATTTCGGGGCTATGTAAATATTGGATTCTTTTTAGTGCTTCTACCGTACCCACCGTGTTTGCTATACGGCTAGCAAAAATACATATGTCCCTAGGGTTATCATTTAATTTAGGTAACAATTTTACATGATCTAACTCGGCCATAATCAAGGCCTCGGGCCTACCGAAACGTCTTTCTAGTGCATCTAGAATAACCTGAGGGTCGGATTGACTAAATAATAGACAACCTACAGCTTCCTTTGCGACGCCTCTGAGGCTCATCCTAATCCTAGCGACATTTTCTGTACAGGAAAAATACGTGTGTGAGTCACAATACGCGGCCTTATAAGCTATCCACTCACCGGGTTTTCCATCGAAGATTGGGAGCTGCTGGACGTACCTAGGGGGCTCTCTCGAGTTGCGCGCGACCTGTGCTAGCGCCGCGGCGAGTGTCCCTACGTCTATCACTTTATCACTTACATTCCCGTGTAACCCTTCACTCGCGATATTGCCCTTGTTAGCTTTCGCACACACACTTTCCTCGTAGTCGTCGTCGTCTCGCAGCGGTTGAGCGCCCGTCGCGGCGCCGGTGTCCTTCACTGCGTCCCTGCCGTTTTTCCCGCCGCTGACGTCGTGTGGCGGCAGTCGAGCCTCACCTCCGGGTGGCGGCGCCGGTCGCGCTAGCCACGTTCCAATCCTTACGGAGGTGAGGTCGTCCTCCCTGTCGTCGTCTTCACTCGAGTCAGCTTCGGCTCTGATGCGCTGCAGCTGTATTTCTTGCAGCTCTCGCTCTGCCTTCGCCTGCTTGACTTTCATTTCAGCCAGCCGCTCTCTGGCCTCCAGCTCTGCGAGGCGCTTCTTTTTCGAAGCTGTAGAACGGCGTGACCTGGTATCGCCGGACTTGAGCGTACCATGTGTCTGCGTGGCGTCGGTGTTGGTAGTCGTCGTAGATCCGCTGCCTGTGTCCTTCAAAGCGACCGGGCTCGTGCTGGGTTCTGGTGCCGGGTTGCTGGCACTCGGTTCGGCGGTCGTTGACGGCTCTTGCTGTGTCTGTTTTCTCCTGGAGTCTCCACTACGGCTGCGTGTTAACACCATCCTGCTGGATCTTAAAGATTCGGCTCTCGAAGGACCAGAATGTGGCGCCCCAACGTGGACCAGAATGTGTATCGAGTGGACTGTATATATTGTTATTGAAATCACGTCGGGGTCGCCACTTTTGGTGGATAGGGCAGTGATCACATGGAAATGGTTGTGACTATGCCGTCGTACCAGCCGGCAGGCCTAGGGCCAGGTCCGTAGCTGGGTGAGGAGTAGGTCGGGTGTGATATCTACTCCAGCCGGCAGGCATAAACCAGGTCCGTAGCTGGGTAGAATCACGTCGACTTTGGGGATGGAAGTAAGACTCGTGAGACTCCAAAACAGAATGAATATATTTTTACCATGCACCTCCTTTTATACAAGTTTACAGACTAAAACTTAACCAATAGTAACTTAGTATCTACAAAACAATGAGCGCGGTCGGGCGCGCAATGGTTTTATTGGGGCAGCAGGTACCTACTAAGGTTTACACGTGGGATGAATGAGTACAATAGCTTCGTAGCGTGGGAATGCTTTTGGGTCGGGCAGCTGTGGAATGTGGAAGCAGGTAGCGAGAAGCACAATGGCTTCGTAGCGTGGGAATACTTTTGGGTCGGGCAGCA
The DNA here is from genome assembly GCA_905147345.3 of Mythimna impura. Lineage (NCBI taxonomy): Eukaryota > Metazoa > Arthropoda > Insecta > Lepidoptera > Noctuidae > Mythimna > Mythimna impura. The sequence continues at coordinate 11,381,299 of LR990356.1, read as the reverse complement.
AGCAGGAGGCGAGATTCGCACGTGGTAACAGTGATGTACAAAATATAGGCACCTACTTAAATCTAACAATAGCAGGTACAGACTTGTTGCTGTCGTGCACAGTAATCTAGACATATGAGTGGGCTTGCCTTAGCGAAAATAAATTTGAGATTTTCATCATTTAAAGTTTGAGATTTTAATAAATTCATTGAAAATTATATTACATAATACAATTTTTTGAACAACCGCAATCTACACTAATATTATAAAGAGGAAAAGTTTGTATTTTTTTTTTGTTTGTAGGAGGTACTGGTTCTCTGGAAGTACTGGTCCGATTGCTAAAATTTTTTCACCGGTAGAAAGCTGCTTTATTCCTGAGTGACATAGGCTATATTTTATGTACGCGGGCGAAGTCGCCAAAGCTAGTAATATATTTTTTTGTTTGTAATACCATAATCACGGTATTGGTATCGTCCATACCGTGATTAAAAAAATAACAATATTTATACGTAATCACGGTATTACGGGATCCAGGAATACCGGTATTGAAAGCCCTACTAGAAACCACTCGTAACAAAAGCTCACTTTATCAATGATTTCCAAACAATGTAGGTATATCCAGATTCCCGTGAAGCAACTTATTCTCGCAGACAAAGAGAGCATGCATACGGTTCTCGTTATTTAGATTGAATCGAGTATGTAAATACATTTGGAAGGCGTGTAAAGCTCTTTATATCACTTTGGTTTGACACGACGAGACGAGAATGCTTCGAACGTCAGGCCATTTATGTATACCTGTATCTTTAGGTAGTTATCTATGTATACTTGTCTTGTCTACGTCGAGCAGGTACTGGGTTGGTTTAATTCAAATGGTGTAATAAATTGCAGATTGTTGTAATATGAAACAAATTGCGTTTTTGATAAATATGAACTTTGATGGCATGTTGAAGATTTTTTAATTAAATAAAAAGAAATAGGTGCATAACAGCAATGGTGTCCTATTTTTTTTCAAATAGTCAAGAGTGTTGTACCCGTTGTGGTGTTCGAAAATATTTTTGTTTGCCAAAGCATCAGCACCTAATTAAGTTTATAAAATTAAAAAAAAAAAACACTTAGAAGGATTTAGATGAGCCCTTTGCCCAAAGTGGTAAAGTGTAGATCTGATAGATGTCTAAATAATAAATGCAAATAAAAAAATCCTAGAAAATGTCTCCACAATATAGGTAATTATATACCTTGCATAAAATATAAAAAACCGGGCAAGTGCGAGTCGGACTCGCGCACTGAAGGTCCGTACAAACTTACCTATAAAGACAGTTCAATTCCCGAATTAAATTAGGAAGATTTTTCTGAATCGTAAAAAAGGTTTTTTTTGGTGACAGCTACAAATTTACAATATTCAGTTTATTTTCCTATACTTGTGTTGAGACCTTGCTTCATGCCAAATTTCAAGATTCTAGATCACCGGGAAGTATCCTATGAATTTTGATTCCCTTGAGAGTATCGAAATACACGTTTTTTGCGACATAAACGGCCGTATCTTTTTTTTCGTTACCTTAGAAGTTTGACTTTTTCACAGCTTCAAGGAATCGCTGACCTGAGTATATAGTTTTAATTTCAACTCGATACCTCTATGCGTTCCCGAGGTAAAGGGTCTTGACAGAGAGACAGATAGACAGACGGGCAACAAAGTAATCCTATAAGGGTTCCGTTTTTTCCTTTTAAGGTACTAAACCCTAAAAAGCAGATAAGAATAAGATTTTTGACTGAAGCCAGTCAAGACCAGTTTTGAGTAGGTAACTAAGAGTTTTGACTGTAACGTAATGCAATTTTGAAGCCTTTATAAAACTAACTTTCGCATACGCCTTGATCCAATACAAAGTCATAAACAGAAGTCTGTAGTATATTACAGTTGACATTCCAGAAAATACCCACTCAGATCGAGTACAATACGATTCTGGCCGCAAAAACAGCAAGCAACTACGAAGCACAAGTGCTACGAAGCTTACATGACATGCTACGAGATGCTGCTACGCTTTCGTAGCTCGAACGCTACGCGCCTACATTTTTAACCGACTTCAAAAAGGAGGAGGTTCTATGTTTGGCTGAATGTATTTTTTTTTATGTATGTTCACCGATTTCTCGGTCAATATAATTGTGGACCAATTCTGAAATTATTATTTTTTTTATTTAAAGGTTATGCCTCCGAATTGGTCCCATAGAAATATTGTTATGATCTGATCATGAACTTCGAAGATATGGAACAGAACTCCTCATAGGATCACAGCAGAACCGTCGTAATAATTAAAATTGCTTTGTTTATACGTGTAGTCGATGACTGACTGAAAGAAGAGGGGGAATATGTATATCGAACTGATCTGATGATGAAGCCTGAAATTAGGCACCAGAACTCTTGTTTGGGATTATTAGAATTGACATGAGAAGCACTCTGGCTATAAGGTATTTAAGTTTGGCTGAGGGATACTTTTTAGTGGTGGTACCATAACTAAAAAGTGTCAATTATAAAACTTTTTATAAAAAAAATACAACCGACTTCAATTTAAAAAAAAACACTGAAAAGTGCAAAATAACTTTAATTTCGGAAGTCGGTGTTAAATAACAAAGAGACAAAAACTATTACAGAAACACACAAAAAAAATACAACCGACTTCAATGTAAAATGAAGTCGATTGTATTTTTTTATAAAAAGTTTTTTTTTTGACAATATTTTGGTGCTACCTCTAAAGAAGCCGATTGTAATAACGTAAAACAAACTCTTTGCTGCCGTCGCAATCAGAGTGTTAATAGACACAGGGAACATTACTCTAACAGTACATATTGGTAATATCTCAAAGCTAGTACTGCCGGGAATTAATACGATTCTGTCGGCTTTAACCCAGTGGGGCATGGCCGACGCATGGCCGCATTGCTAGGGCGGCGGGCCGTGTAAGTACTCTTTAAAGGAGTCTTCCCATTACACCATACCATAACCCGTGCAAGAAAAGTGCGAAGTAGAAAAAATAATCTTAGCATGTTAAAGTATGAGACTATTTGTTCAGGTTTTTTTTTCTTGTATTATTGTTTGTTTTGTTATGTTGTCACTGTCAGTTGCTGTCGGAAGTGCAATAGATAACCTAAACAACAGTGTTCTGTTTTATCTATGGTGTAACAGGAGTCACAGTTAATGCCCGGGCAACACATGGCCCGACAGTGAAACTGGTTTTTGTTTATTTTAATAAGTGATAAGTGGTGATCTTTTGTAATTAGTGCGTCTATTCGGGTAGAATAAATATGTTTTCTTTCTTCTGTTGATACGTTCTAGTCTATAGTACTCCGTGTCGTGTATATTTCCGTGCTTGATACGTTCCTAGCACGGTCATGTTATGATACGGTGTAAACGGCAGGCTCCTTAAGTGTTAGCATCATGTGTAACAATGCCTTGATCATTGATTGATTAATTAATGGCCAGGGTTGTAGTTTCGTGTAATAGTATCATCTGCTCTGTTGCTACCGCTGATTAGCAGATGGTGGTGATAACAACAATGTGGAAATGTGTGTTAATACGTTAGTTACAATGTAATGGTAGATGGAAGACCGATGAAGATATGATGGGAGGATGAAATTAAAAAGACAGCCGGACAGCACGTGACAGAGACAATTGGGACTTTGAAGGAGGCATTCACCCAATACGGGGTTCCTGTTGATAACCCACATTGATAATTATATAAAAAACAATAAATGAGTGTATTAAATTAATTAAGCAATTTAAACAATGCAATAGTAATTAGCAGGAAATCAGGAAATAAAAGGCTTTATTTATTTTATTTATTAATGTAATATTATAATTGCTATTTAACTGTTGTCCGTTTAGCAGAAAAACTGGGCAAGTGCGAGTCGGACTCGCGCACTGTGACATACGGACGGACAGACAGACAGACAGACATGACGAATCCATAAGGGTTCCGTTTTTTGGCTACGGCAACATCATTACATTATTAGGGTTAATAATGTAATGATGTTTTAGTTTTGAAGATATGATATCCAAGCGAGCTGGTGAGCAACCACCAAAGATTTTTTTAGGGTTTTGTACCTCAAAAGGAAAAAACGGAACCCTTATAGAATCACTTTGTTGTCCGTCTGTCTGTCAAGACCCTTTATCTCGAGCACCAGTAGACGTTTTTTTATTATTGCTTGCGCTTGACCAATATATCATCTTTTTTTTTTTTTCTTTTTTTTATAGGTGGGAAAATCATCTTATGACAAATCCCGCTCTTGGGCGGAGCGAGAGATAGTGTCAGACTTTTACTGACTAAAAACCCACTCCTGTTCCTTCGTTGCCTTCGTCCCAGGGCCACGGTTTCATTTTCACACTACCCATGGCCCCAGTAGGCTTCGACCCTGCTGGGCCCCTACGATTTGCTGACATCTCCCTGAGGCGCGCGCGGAACAATACGCGCCGGCGACGACTTGGGCTCGGTCCGGATGGTTACCGGACGGTCGGACGGCGGGCCACCCATTGCCCGCCGTCCGCAAGCCCGCGCCTACGGTGGCCGGAAATCGGGATCGGAATCCCGGCGGCGGTTGGGGCGTGAGGACCGTTGCCGTTGCCTCACGCGATCGGCCGCCTCTTTTGCTAGCATTACTGCTTCGCAGAAGGAGGCGACCGCCTGCCACTCCTCCTCGCTCCGGACCATGGCCTGTACCAAGGCCCGGCGCGAGAGATCGCCGCCGCCGATCGCCCCCACGAGGACACGGCGTTGCTCTTCCCAAGCGGGGCACACTTCCACCGTGTGCTCCACCGTGTCCTCCGGGCGGTCCACACAGTGGCGACACCCGGGCGTCGCTTCCGCACGAATCCGGTGCAGGAACTTCCCGAACTTCCCGTGTTCGGTGAGAACCTGCGTCATGCGGAAGGTGAGGACGCCGTGAGGTCTTTCCAACCACGCCTCAAAGAAGGGACTTACAATATCTCATCTGATGGTAAGTGATGATGTGGTCGACAGTGAAACACGCTTATCTAGAAATAACCAATTCAATCTTGAAATAAATTATTATTTTCTTATGTCTTCACTTGTTTACATTTTCTTGTTCCTTATTTAAAATTTTTAATACTTTTAAATTAAGCGACATATAAAAATATAAGCATTATTTTTATTTATCCATTATTTCCGTTATTTGATGATTTCCAACGTTTAAAAAAGCGGGCAAGTGCAAGTCGGACTCGCGCACTGAGGGTTCCGTACAAACTTACCTATGAAAAAAGTTTAATTCCCGAATTGAGTTACAAAGATTTTTCCGAAGAGCAAAAAAATGTTTTTTTTGTGACGTAACTGAAAATTTACAGTTTTCAGATTTTATCCTATACTTGTGCTATGAGACCTTGCTTCATGCCAAATTTCAAGATTCTAGGTCAACGGGAAGTACCCTATGAATTTTGATTCCCTTGAGAGTGTCGAAATGTACGTTTTTTGCGACATCAACGACCGTATCTTTTTTTTTTCGTAGACTCAGAAGTTTTATTTTTTCACAGCTTCAAGGGACCGCAGATCTGAGTATATGGTTTTAACTTCAACTCGATATCTCTACGCGTTTTCAAAGTAAAGGGCCTAGACAGACAGACAGATAGACAACAAAGTGATCCTATAAGGGTTTCGTTTTTCCTTTTAAAGTACTAAACCCTAAAAAGCAGATAAGAATAAGATTTTTGACTGAAGCCAGTCAAGACTAGTTTTGAGTAGGTAACTAAGAGTTTTGACTGTAACGTAATGCAATTTTGAAGCCTTTATAAAACTAACTTTCGCATACGCATAAGGAACAAAAAACGATACCTTGATCCAATACAAAGTCGTAAACACAAGTCTGTAGTATATTACAGTTGACATTCCAGAAAATACCCACTCAGATCGAGTACAATACGATTCTGGCCTGATCGATCGTATTACGAGGGTTTAGACAAAGATCGACTCTCAATGACGATACAGTCTGTACGAGTACATGTATGTTTGTCGTCGTTGAGACAAAGGCACGAATATGTTACATGGGAAGTTTATTCTAATGAATTTTGCAGGGATTTTGCAAGAATGTTTTGCTTTTAGACCTAACTGTTATTCGAATGCGATTGTGAAGTGATCCGATGCGGTTGACGCGAATTCAACACAACACGGCAACTCTGTCCTACGTGCGCGCGAAGTGACCGCTTCAGCCGCAATTTGTTTAAAACAAGCCACCGAATTGCAAGAGTTTATTCGAAAATATCAAACCAACTGCTCGTGTCAGCTTCGCTTCGCTCGTCACCGTACCGCACCCACGTGCGATTGATCACGTAAGCTACCGCAATAGAGTATCAATTGTTTGTTTTACTTACGCCGCTTCGCTTCGCGATCGCATTCGCGTTGGATCGCCTACGAAGGACACTGTGTTAGTAGTTGAACGATTTCCTGCTGCGTGTTCGATTCGCGTGCAGAACAAATATTTGTATGGCCTGTAGATAATTGTTTCTGGTGTAAACGTCTTGTCTATGTGAGTTTAAATGTTTGTGTACGCACTTACGATACAGGAGTAATTTGTAATGTAGGGCAACGATTTAATAAAAAATAAAAAAAACTGGGCAAGTGCGAGTCGGACTCGGGCACACAGGGTTCCGTACAAACTCACCTGTGTAAATAGTTCAATTCCCGAATGAAGTCTTGAAATTTTTTCCGATTCGCAAAAAAGTTCTTTTTTGTGACGTAACAACAAATTTACTATTTTCAGATTTATTCCTATATCTGTGCCATAAGACCTTGCTATATGCCAAATTTCAAGATTCTGAGTCAACGAGAAGTACCCTATGAATTTTGATTCCCTTGAGAGTGTCGAAATACACGTTTTTTTGCAACATGAACGGCCGTATCTTTTTTTTTGTTAACTTAGAAGTTTTATTTTTTTGCAGCTTCAAGGGAGCGCAGATTTCAACTCGATAAGCGTTCCCGAGATAAAGGGTCTTTACAGACCGACAGACAGACGGACAACAAAGTAATCCTATAAGGGTTCCGTTTTTTCCTTTTGAGATACGGAACCCTAAAAACAACAACAGCCAAAATAACAGGGTGTGTCAGATTTTTACTGACTAAAACCCACCTGTGTTCCTTTAGTTGTCTTTTGCGTTACAAGGCCATGATAACTGTCTCGAACATTTCCATAGTCCTAGTAGGCGTCAGCCTTACTGTTCCCCTTCAGTTTTGCAGAAATCTCTTTCAGGCGCACATGGAACACAACGCATCGTCGACTCAGATTTGATTCATAAAGGACGGCAAGCTACCCATTTCCCGCTGTCCACAAGCCCACGCCTACGGTAGCCGACAATAGCCCTGCGACTCCTGACGCCCAGGCTTCTGGGGCTAGAGGATGTCCTTTCCTTCACACTTTCCGATACCTCCATCACTAGAATTACATCTCCGCATAAGGAGGTGACTGCTTCCCATTTCCTCTCGCCACGTACCAATCAGAACCGGACGCGAGAGGACGTCAACACCGATACCTTAAAGTGTTCTTTAGCTTAATTTCATAAATTAATAAAAAAATCAGTTAAATTCGAACCAGAAACTTGATTATTCGTGTACCTTAATAAGAAAACCAGGTATTCTTTTAATACACAAACAGAATCAGAGTAATATAACATTAAATCGCTCCATCGACAAACAGAAAGGTTGCCCGACAAATATTTGGCCGACAATAATTACGAGCGCAACTTATTTGTCGGATTTCCACTGAGAATGTAATCATTTCATTGATTGCTCGCGACAGATTGACGGTAATTTCATTGCCATTATACTCTCTACTCTCCGGTAACGGGAATTCAGTTTTTAATGGACGCTTTTATTTTGTTTCGAATGTGCAACATAATGAAATTAAAAATTATTATTTTTGTTACAAATTAATTATCATTTTGTTACATTGGAAGTGTACTTGTCACCGAACTGGATTTTATTACTTACTAGCTGTTGCCCGCGACTTCGTCTGCGTTAAGTTTGTAAAAACGTACAATCATTCTGAGCCTGCAATTCATTCTGAAAGCAACGCAATTATTTATTGTACTTTACCATAAAACGGTTAAAAGTAAAAACGCAAATTACCTTCAGGTTAATTTGCGTTTTTAACATGTTTATGTTATGTACTCGTCCAGATCCAAATGTATGAATGTCAATGAATAGAAAGAGTATGTAAGGGTCGTAGCAGTTGGCATTTCTGCCTACCCCAAAATAAAATAAATTAGTTTATGTATGTTTCTGGTGAAACAACATTGTATGATTTTAACCCCTCGCCACAGTGAGCACGTCACAATCGCAGCGATAATGCCTGTCTTTGAAGAGTGTCTACAGAGGCGTCACGGCATCCTCTCTTTGTGCAGGACTCACCGGATGTGGGTGTTTTGGGAGTTATCTGTATCGAATTCAACGGGAAGAAACACTCGGGTATCACCATTGTGCGGATCGCCTGGAGAATACGATGGAGCGGTCGGTCCCGCTTGGTCGGAGCGTCAGCACCGCTGTGTCCTCATGGAGGCGATTGGTGGAGAAAATGTCAACCAGTAGCCTCCTTCAGTGAAGCACTACGATCGAAGAAGGTGGCTGAAAGTATGAGGGATAGAACATTCTGACTCCTTAACTGTCGCTGCAAGTGATGCTCCGGGTGTTGAAAGCCGCAGTGCGATTACCAGCCGTCGCAAACCAGGATTGCGGTGGTGCCATCCGGCCGTCTGGTAAAAGCAATCCTGAATCGACGGCGCGTTGTATTCTACATCGGACTCAAAGAGATGTCAGCAAATGGATAGGGCCCTCTAGGGCCGATTTCTGCGAGATTGTTCGAAAGAGTTACCTCCCGTAAATTTTTCGCCTCAATAATTATTCACTGAAGAGTTTAAGCCGTTAGAAAGCTTTGGTAGAGGTAAATGAGGGAGCATAATCGGGACTCCGACCTTCAGCTGAATAAAGTGCACTGATAGTGCAAAGCCAAATAGCCAGTGAATCCAGAAACTACCATCATCATCATCAACTATCTTCCTCCACAACAGTACTTATGAAGAATTTGCGAGAGCATGTTTGCTTTGATTGTTGCAGCTTGATCATTTTGGGCGTAAAAATTACTTGTTCATTTACCTAGGATTGTTTGGTGTGTATTTGACTGACGTCCCCGTTGAATGAATTTCGGCGAAATCTTGAGCGCGTGTATCCCCGCCCAATCAAACTCGCATATTGATGGCCAAACCGAGACGTCACTGTCACCGATTGCCTCTATGAGGACACGGCTGTTCACCCAAATGTGATAGACCTCCACTGCATGTTACACCGGGTCCTCTGGACGATTCGCAAAATGGTAATATCAGGATACTTTCCACCGAATCCGGAACAGAAACTGCTCGAAACACCCTCAACAGTCCTGAGCTTGTGTATCCATAAAACAATGAAATTACGGTAAACAAATGTAGCAGCCGATTAGTGTTATCCCTGAGACTGGCTTCCCTCAGAGGGTTGTTCCAGTGTTGGTCACCACTCACTGCAAGGAGGTAACGTCCAGATGTCGACGTAAGGCTGCCAGGAATCTGAGATATATCAGTGATCAGGAACGTAAACCATTTTCGACCCCGTTTTATATGGAGCAGAAACTGCAAACAATAAATCACGCCATTATTAGGCCGCAAGGTGCCATCCCGGAGGACATAGTGGAGCATACAGAGGTGTGTCCCGCAAGGGCGGATCACCGCCGTGTCCTCGTGGAGGCAATCGGCGTCAGTCACCTCTCGCGCCGGGGCCTGTTTTGGGCTATAGTCCAGAGCGAGGAGGAATGGTAGGCGGTCGCCTCCTTCTGCAAAGCCGCAATGCTAGCGAAGGAGGAGGCCGCACGCGTTAGGGAACGAACGTCCTCACGCCAAGCCGAGATTCCGACCCCGACGACCAGCCACGGTAGACGCAGGCTTGCAGACATCGAACAATGGGTAGCTAGCCGTCCGGCCGTCCGGTAATTAACCGAACCGAGCCCAGTCGTCAACAGCACGTAGTGATCCACGCGCTCCTCAAAGAGATGTTTCAAAGCGCAACTGAAGGGCACAAGTGTGGTTTTAGTCAGTAAAAGTTTGACACGCCCTCTCGCTCCAACCAGAGAAGTCATTGGATGATTTCCACTCTTAAAAAAAGAAAAAAAAGTACCATCATTACCATTATCATTATCATGGACATAGGCCTCCCCAAGTGTCGCCATAATGACTGGTCCTGTATGTCTTGCATCCATCGGATTCCCGCGACCCTCACCAGGTCATCGGTCTACCTGGGGGCCTTCCAACACAAGGTGCCATGCAACCCCTTCCGTAAATTTGGCCGTGTTATTTTAAAATCAATAATTAAATACATATATGTACTTGTTTACTTTTATCGCCTTTTTTGGTTGGTATCCCTTGAATAATCATGGTCAATTGTCTTGTTACAATCATGGAAAAAAAAAGCAGTAGGATTGTTAAAAATGCCTCCGTCTAACACCAGTTTAACCATAACTATTGTCTGCAAACGTGGGCGATGGTCATTCTTCCGCCATTCAGAAAATTACGTAAAATACACAATGCCATCTATCAAATATGAAGTTCAACTGTCATTGTCATCATTACTTCTACTTTGAGTCTTTAGATGGCGTTGCGAGTATCTGAATTGCGTGTGGTGCCATATTTCACTAATTCGATTTTATTATGTGTTTTGATTAGTTTTTACAATATATTTAGAAGATATCGAATAGAAATGTCAATTTTATTTTGAAAAAATGGCAAAAGTTGTTTTATTACAAAAAGAAATTAAAATAATGACAAAAATTTTAACTGTAGCTGGGAATCGAACTCGCGGCAAATGTCGTTCAACACCGACGTTTTGGATTATTGCTCACCCCCCATAGCAAATAGCGTGATAATTTATAGCCTAACAGATGCACTGACCTATAAGGATTATGTATGCAAAATTTGAACAGGATCGGTTCAGTAGTTTTTGCGCCAATTAATACCATCGCAAAATAATTTTACTGTTTTATTATATGTATAGATTATTATATTCTTGATTGTACACCTTACACAAACATTTATATTTATTATTATGTTTTATTATTTATTATTATATTTTATTATTTATTATTATATTCTATATTGTACACCTTACATAAACATTTCTAAAAACAAGTAGAGCAGTGGTAGTCCAGTAGAAACGGTCCCGACTTACGATTTGTAGGTCGCGGGTTCAAACCCAGATGGCGCATTGCTTTGTATAATTTAATTCATCACCACTGCTCTCAAAACAGTGAAGTAAAACATTGTGAGGAAACCTGCATGTCCTAGAACCAGAAATTCAAAGACATGTGATATCCACCAACCCGGACTGGGCCCGCGTGGTAGATTATGGTAGTGGTCTCAGGCCTCCTTGCTAGGAGAGGTCCTAGAGAGGCAACCTGAGTCCCAACAGTGGGGAAATTATAAGACTGATTATGCTTTATAGGCGATCTTATCACACAGGGCAAACTTTTACGGACAATAAAACATGTAAAATACACAACACCAAATACTACTGCGTGTCTCAGAAAACACTCAGTTTTGTAGATGATGCATAAAAAATTAACAAATACTCGTATATTAATATTACGCGTTGATGTACAAAACCAAAAATTGAAAAAATGAGAAAATTATTTTTTGAAAATAACATTATTCAAATGTTGAAATGCACTTTTCAACGCTATCTCTAAAATTCATGAATTCACCTCAGAAGTTGAGCAGGCATGTTGTTGATTTCTGATCTCATTTCGAGACCCCAAGCACGTCTTCTTCTAATGTAACAAAGAAAATGCATGTAATTTTTATGTGTTTTTATAAAGCACTTTATTACATCTCATGAAAATAGAAAGAAATTTAAAAATATCTATATCAACCACGAAGTTGTAAAGCTGCAAAGCTGATAATTAGAAAGAGAAGTCCGATATCGACTCTGACGTCAAAGTCCATCACGCCCGTATCGCCACTATGAAAAATGGCGTTTTTGTAAAAGACATGCAGATCAAGTATTTGTATTTTTTTATATATCTCATTTGCTTTTGGTCGTTTGCGTTCAAACCCAGCCAGGCGCATTACTTTGTGTAATTTATTTCATCACCTCTGCTCTCAAAACGGTGAAGGAAAACATCATGAGGAAACCGGCATGTCCAACAACCAAAAATTCGAAGATATGTGACATTCACCAATCCGCACTGGGCCCGCGTGGTGGATTACGGCCCATTCCCTCTCCTAGAGAGAGGAGGCCTGAGCAGTGGGAACATTAAAAGGCAGGCTTATATTATATGTAATTTGAAAAGAAAATTCTTCTTCATAAGAACTGACCAATCGGAATCGAGCTTAAGTTTCTGACGTTTCATAACTGGCCATGAAGGTCTGGCTGAGGAAATTAAATATCTTAAGTCATACCATAAATTTAATAGATAATCGAATCAAAGTGTAAAGAAAACTAGAAATCAAGTTTACAATTATTTAAGGCTGCAAGAGTGTTCCAAATAGTAACCATGGCATTTGAACGCATTGGTCAACTAAATGAACATGGATGGATTTTAGTCAGTAAATTTCCGACACTCCTTCTCGCTTCACCCAAAGCGGGAGAAGTATTTGATAATTTCTCAACCAATAAAAGTTTTCAATTATCTCATGTAACTATATCAATATTAATAAAGTAAACACTTTGAAGAAACAGAGTTTTAATTCTCAATCGTAATGCTTTTTAGAAATTGAAATATCTAAAATGTGTTAAGAATTTTAATGCTTTGATCAAACATGAATAATTTAAATTGAAATAAAATATCTACTAATTAGATTCATAAGATTTTGGAATTTTCTCAAATACTTAATTTATTATTTTAACAAATGAAGTTTTCAAACAAGGTTAGTCATGAGATATTTTATTTAAATTTCGAAACTTATGAACGCCAATCAACATAGGTACAACGTTCGTCAATAATACGAAGCTTTGCTATAAGTTTAGATCATCATCATCATCATCATCATTTCAGCCGAAAGACGTCCACTATTGGACATAGGCCTCCCCCAAATGTCGCCACAATGACCGGTCCTGTGCGTCTCGCATCCATCGGATGTATAAGTTTAGATACTTAATAGATAACATTAAAAATAGTTTTGAGAAGAATAAATTCCTTATTACCTGACTACCCGTTATTTATATAGATTGGAAATTACCAAATGTCTTCTCCCTCTGTAGGTTAGAGTGAGAGGGCGTGTCAGACTTTTACTGACTAAAACCCGCCTTGATTTTCCTTTATTTATTTATGTACACACAAACAATATTATCACATTATTAACACTATTATTTCATTATTATTCTATTATTTCTTTATTTGCCCTTTGCGTTCTAGAGTCACTGTAACCCTATCAAACGTTGTCGCAGCCCCAGCAGGTATGAGCCCTGTTAGGTCCCTTAAGTTTTACTGGCGTATCTTTGAGGCACGCGAGAAACAAAAGGTACACGCCGTCGACTCAGGCTTGGTCTCGGACTGCCGGACGGCAGACTACACCCCTGGAAGCGGGTTTTTTTTTCTGTAGGAAAATCATCATCCTCCGTTCTTGGGCAGAGCGGGAGATAGTGTAAGACTTTTACTGACTAAAAACCCACTGCTGTTCCTTCGTTGCCTTTCATACCAGGACCGAGTCTTCCTTTCAGAATCAGACCCTTGGCCCCAGTAGGCTTCGGACGGCGAGCAATAGGTAGCTCGCCGTCCGACCGTCTGGTAACCGTCCGGATCGAGCCCAAGTCGTCGACGGCGTGTAGTGTTCCACGCACGCCTCAAGGAGATGTCAGCAACCATAGGGACGCCTGGAAGAGGGTAATGTTTCTTTTCTCTATCTATTATTGCACCTACCACTATTTATATCTGCATCACCCTAAGGTTGACTGGTAGAAAATGCCTAAGGCATTAAGTCCGCCGCTGTACGTTTGTGCATAAAGTATTTAATAAATAAATAAATAATGTTTTTTCAACTCTTATAGCAGGCAAGACTAAACATTGATAATCACGATAGCCCTCTATTACATCACGATATAAAGAAGATATGGAGGCAGGCCTTTTCGTCCATTACTCCCGACTTTGGGCTACTTCTTGCCAATTCAACAAGACATCCAATTCGTCCCACCATCTCCTTCGCGATCTGCTACGACCCTATCTCGTTAGCATATCTGTTTCTTATCTAAAATTTATTATCTGTATCAATCATAATTCTTTTATTACCGGATATTTTAAAATGATTTTAACTAGTGCTTGACTACAACCCCAATTCTCACCTGATGGTAAGCAATGATGCAATTGTTGATGGCAAAGCGCATTAGTTTATGAAGAGCCTATTCACTCTAGCCTTAAAGACACCTACATTATAATCGACTGCCCCAAAAATAAAAGCAATAGATCCTCTAAAAAAACTGGGCAAGTGCGAGTCGGACTCGCGCACTGCGGGTTCCGTAAAAACTTACATATGTTCAATTCCCGAATGAAGTCTCGAAGATTTTTCCGAATCGCAAGAAAAGTACTTTTTTTGTGACGTAACTATAAATTTATAGTTTTCAGATGCTTTGCTTCATTCCAAATTTCAGGATTCTAGGTTAACGAGAAGAACCCTATGAATTTTGATTCCCGTGAGTGTCGAAATACACGTTTTTTGCGACATAAACGGCCGTATCTTTTTTCTTCGTTATTTTAGACAGCAGACTTGAGTATATTATGATTTTAATTTCAACTCGATACCTCCACGCGTTCTTGAGATAAAGGGTCTTGACAGACGGACAGACAGACTGACGAACAACAAAGTGATCCTATAAGGGTTCCGTTTTTTTCCTTTTGAGGTACGGAACCCTAAAAAGAAATAGACATCCCATTTCGCAAACAAACAAATACATTTCCACTCTAAAAGACCTTTTAGAGTAACCATTAATTGTCTGCACTCTTTCTAACCTAGTGGAAAATATCCGAGCCAAATGTATAGTGTAGTAACATACGAGCCTCTGAGGGGTACTGGTGGATCGAATTATAGCTATTTGTTCTCCTCTAACGTACTAGTGCACAATAACCCATGTCTAATAGCAGTTGCAGTGGCCTGACTCCTAATGGGAATATTTCAAACTGCATTTGTAATCGTCAAAGTGATAGATAACTTGATGTTTTGACGGCGCGACTGTTACAAGTAGTGCGGTCATTTGTTTTAGATGTTCAATAACGTGTGCTTTGTGTTGAACTAGTTGTAGGATTTGTTGAGGTTTCGTGTCGTCATGACGAAGGGAAATTTGTTTGAAACTGTTAAACTGTAGTACCAAAATGTGATCGTGCACGCGAGAGGCAATGGCCCTCGCGCCCCAGCCGCCGTGATTCCGATCCCGATTTCTGGCCACCGTAGGCGCGGGCTTGCGGACGGTGAGTATTAGGGAGCTCGCCGTCCGATCGTTCGGTAACGTCCGGACCGAGCCCAAGTCGTCGGCACGTGGTGTTCCACGCGTGCCTCAAGGAGATGTCAGCAACCGTAGGGGCCCAGCAGGATCGAAGCCTACTGGGGCCATGGGTGATGCGAAAGAGATCCCCGGGGCCCTGGAACAATGGCAAAGAAGGAACAGGAGTGGGTTTTAAGTCAGTAAATGTCTGACACTATCTCCCGCTCCGCCCAAGAGCGGAGGATATCATTAGATGATTTACACACCCGAAAAAAACAAATGTGATTTTCCACCATGTTAGAAAATTCTTTTTGGGCAGTGGAGATTGAAGACAAAAAACATTGGTGACCTAGTAGTAACGGGCCTTGACTTACGAGTTGTACGTCATGGATTCAAACCCAGCTTTGCGTTGTGTTTCGTATTACATCACCAATGCTCTAAAAGCAAGGAAGGAAAACATTGTGAGGCATGTTCTAACCCTCTCTGGGCCCGCTTGGTTACGTGGAGTACATTACACAGCCCATTCCCTCCCGCAGAGAGAAGGCCTGAGCATTATAAGATTATTAATGTTGGTCGAGAGGGCTCGCTAGATTTGACATTGAGATTTACTTTTTACGTTTTTTCTCAAATTGACATTATTGATTATTTTAGTTTTACAATTTGAATTTTTTTAAATGTTTGTCTTAAATATTTACTTTGTTAAGTATTACATTTTCGTAAACTTTATTTTATAATAAAATATTTATTGTGAATGAGAGGACTATGTGGATTGTTTTTCATTTCTTTCTTTTCAGTAATTTTAACGTATGGCTGGCAATTTGAGTATTTTCTGTGGACTACCCAAATGTCCTTTACTTGGTATTGTTCATCAAGGCGTTGAGCTCCTTAGTAGTCCTGAGTTGAGCTTTACAAATACTGACAAATGCTTGCACTGACTGGACAGGTTCACTCAAATTTGTATAGTTCTTTCCTAAAAAAAAAATCATAATCACCAATCTCCATGGTTCTCATGTGATTTGACCATTACATATTTGCTGTATGGACTTTAAAAGGGACTTTGACCCCTGAAAGACTTCCCAGAAGGTGGACTGATGACCTGGTGGAATCCGATGGATGCGAGACACACAGGACCGGTCATTGTGGTGACCATTGGGGGAGGCCTATGTCCAACAGTTGACGTCCTTCAGCTAAAATGATGATCAATGATGATAATAACACGCCGGATATCCGCTGATTTAACTTTAAACATTAATTTCGTAATTGGAACCATGTAAACTGCTTAAAACAATTAAAAACAAAAGAGAAACATGACAAAATTTAAATATAAACAAATGAGAACTCGACTCGTTGCGAGTAAATCTCTTTAAACCTTCAAGGGAACCGCAGGGCTATACAGGTGAATCTTGTTAAGCTGTTCAACTTACTTATTAACAGGCGGCCTTTAAAATGTACACTTTTTCATTAGCCGTAAACTTGTTTAACCACAGTATATTGTAAACAAAAGGTTTATCAACATCTTAGTGGTGAAAATCGTAAAATTTTGAAGGTAGGAACGTAAATGAGATGCTTCAAGGCTTTAATAACGTTATTCTGAAGTTATGTTTAGTGTTATGTGCGTTGGAGTCTGATAAATATACTGTTATGTTGTTTAGTGGGTTTAAAATGGGTATAACATAGGTAAAATGGGCTAGGATATTGTCGGTTCATGTGTAGTTTTCAACAAACAGGGTTTTTTTTTAGATAGGAAATCAATCATCACTTCATCACTTCTCCAACTCTAGAGTGAAGCGACATAGTAAGACTTTTACTGACTAAAACCACACTTGTATCCGTCAGTTACCTACCCTTTTTTTTTTAGGTGGGAAATCATCAAAATGACTTCTCGCGCTCTGGGTGGAGCGCGAGGGCGTGTCAGACTTTTACTGACTAAAACCACACCTGTATCCTTCAATTACCCTTTGCGTTCTAGGACTACGGGTTTCCATTTCAGAAATTCTCCGCGGTCCTAGCTACCGGGCATTGGCCCTACTGGGTGGGCCCCTACGGTTTGCTGACATCTCTTTGAGGAGCGCGAGGATCACTACGCGCTGTTGACGACTGGGCTCGGTCCGGTTAATTACCGAACAGCCGGACGGCGAGCTACCCAGTGCTCGACGTCCGCAAGCCCGCGTCTACCGTGGCCGGTAGTCGGGGTCGGAATTACGGCGGCTAGGGCGTGAGGACCTTCGTTCCCTCACGCGTGCAGCCTCCTCCTTCGCCAGCATTACTGCTTCGCAGAAGGAGGCGACCGCCTGCCATTCCTCCTCGCTTCGGACCATAGCCTGAACCAGGGCCCGACGCGAAAGGTCGCTGCCGCCAATTGCCTCCACGAGGACACGGCGGTGCTCGGCCCAAGCGGGGCACACCTCCACCGTATGCTCCACCGTGTCCTCTGGGTGGTCCGCACAGTGATGACACTACCCTTAGAGTTTCACCTACCCTTAGAGTTTCACAACCATGGCTTCCCTTTCCTGTGACCCTAGCGGGCATCAGCCCTACTGGGCCCCCACGGACAAAGAACAAATGAAGCAGTGGAAACGATAAACCATCTGCCAAGTAAAGCACAGGTTTTACACTCACTGTATACCTACTTCGAATCCTTACTAAAAACACAACTTTACTCTTTTTATTATGGTTATTATCACTGTTATATTATTTTGAATCTGTTTTCTTTAGTCTCTGTTCCGTGACTGTGTCCGTGGCATCACAGGCTCTAACTGAATACCAGCGTAACGATATTTTTTTAAATATAATATCTATATCTATATATCGCAGCATATGCATAGAAGCCTTTTTGACCAGGGACATATCTTTTGTAGGTTGTTACTTTATTTTGATTTTGTTATCCAGTGCAACTTACAAATATACTTTTTTATATCTTTTTTTCCAGCCAGGCGCATTACTTTGTGTAATTTATTTTATCACTCTCAAAAACGGTGAAGGAAAACATCATGAGGAAACCGGCATGTCCTAGAACCAAAAATTCGAAGACATGTGACATTCACCAATCCGCACTGGGCCCGCGTGGTGGATTACAGCCCATTCCCTCTCCTAGATAGAGGAGGCCTGAGTCCCAGCAGTGGGAACATTAAAAGGCTGATTATGCTATGCTATATCTTTTTTTTTACCCTACCACTAAAGAAACTATCAATATTCTGCCAAAAACTACCACTAAAAAGCCACATAAACAAAATGCGATAATATAATAATTAGCACATCGCTCAACTTTGGTATCGGAATTGGCTGCAGGTAATGTTCCTGCACAGACGAACTTTCACAAAAGTTGGGAATTCATTAAAAACAATAGCCGTTGCTGGATAACTCTCTTCTTCTTGCTACCGAAGTACCGAAGCTAGCTTCGAAGTTCTTGCTTCATTATAATTCAGCCGGGGGCTCCTGAATTCTGAATTTGGAAAAGTGCTGCAATGTCTGAGGTCGCATCCAGGAACTTTGAGTTCACTTCATCACTATACTTATTTTAATTGAGTTAGCTTATAGTGAATTGTTGAAGAAATCTGTTTGGAGTACCAAGAAGTATGTAACTTTATTTTAATTAAAGTTTATATAAAACTAGCTTCTGGCAGAGATAACTAAGTAGCTTTCACCCATGTGTAAGTAAGTTTTGAAAGGCAAGGTAATTTTAAAAAACCCTTTCACAAAAGGAACCTCTGTGCCAAAGGATCATGGCGAAGTCCCAATGACGATGACGATTTTATTGCGCTACTTAGACTGGCTATTAGCGTGATTTGATAATACTTAGTAAATTCTTAATACTTACTTGTGACAAGTATATATCATAGTAATATATATAGACACTTAATAATTTCATCAACAATTTCTTCGCCGTTGTTCTTTCAGCGTTCTAGGCCCAAGGGTTTAAGCTGGGCGTTGATGTGTTAGTGAGTGAGTCAGGACTTTACTTTTTTATAGATATAGATGATTCATATTAAGCCGCTTACAGAAGCTAGTAGAGCTTCTGTCAGCGGCTTTGCCCGCATAAAAGTAGGTTTTTCCATACAAACTTTGGACCCCCATTTCATACCCTTATGGGGTGAATTTTGAAAAATCCTCTCTTAGTGCTCGCCTACGTCATAAAAGGAAACCTAGTGCAAAACTTTACGCTCCTAGTTCCGGTAGTTTCGACTGTGCGTTGATATGTTAGTCAGTCAGTCAGTTTCTCCATTTATTTAAATAGATTAATAGTAGGCTGAACTGTAACAAGAAGCTTATTAAAGACTTTAACCACGTTCGTCAATAATGCCAAGTCAAGCAAGAAAGTCTAGAAAATAATTTAAAAAAATACATTATTCCAGCTTGTGGCTTCTGTTTTATTCAAAATTGAAGGCTCAAGGCAAAAGGAACCGTTTTGTTCCGTAGCCAAAGTAATCTTGGTGAGTCGGAGACTTATCTGAATTGCAAATAACTCCAATTTTATCAAGAAAATGCAACCAGAGCTGCATTTAATTCACTATAACACATTCACGAATTATGCAGTCAAAACAACGGATAGACTGTCGCAGATATGGTAAAATATAACTTAGTTGTGGCGCAGTATATTACAGACCACGCCGGGGTATTTACATAAACGTTTTGTACTCTCATTTGTAGGAATAGCTGTAATTGTAATAAGTGATAGTCTGAGATTGTATTTCTACGCTTTTCGCAATGTGAGATAACTTTTTATATTACCTACTCATTGTTTTAGATTAGGCTCAATAAATTGTCTGGTAAACTCAACAAGTATACGGTAGGTATGTACCGTATACCTGTCTTATTGCTGAGTCAGTCCAACCAACAAAAGAACTATTTAAATATAACTTGTGAGACATAATTGTAACTACCTTTGGAGATAGGCGGAACAGAGAGTAAAGTCCCGCAAACCTCCGTTGAAAAGGGAGGATTCTCCGACCAGACGGGTGTTATGTCTGGTGGGCAACTGCCCGATAGATGATGTCGGGCTGTTTTATATGTTATAATCGCGCGGAGAACTTTAATTGCGCGATGCAGGATTAGTTCTTATGTGACGCCATAGATGTCGCTACATACCCTTAATATAATTACTGTGCCCTTAATATAATTTCCTGTCGTAAAATTAGGAAATTATATTAAGGGATACTACTACCCATTTTCTTTTTCAGGATATGATCTGCCCGCTTGATACATTTCATCCAAATTTGATCGGCCGTTTGAGCGCGAATGAGTAACAAACATACAGACACAAATAAAGTTTCGCCTTTATGATGATGTGAAGTGTGATTGTAGAGCAATTTTTTTTTTTATATTTACTTCAGACCAGAAATTACTCCTGTATCGTGCGTGCGGCCACACGACCTTCTGGTATAAAGCATTTTCTGATGTGCAACACAATTTGAAAGACAAAGATATGACGCTAGTTTTCAACCATAAAAACGTAAGCTTTTTTTCATTCTGGTTGCATTCACAAACATGTAACTCACATACACAAGAAACCCAGACCCAGAAAAACTATCAGTACACCATTCAAAAAAATGTATTGTGTGGGAATCGAATACGCAACACGCAGCGCAGCCTCCCATCGCTTCACCACTGCGCTAGCCAAGCCGTCAATTTTGACATTCATAAAGCGAATAGGGTACTATTTTCGTAAGTTTATTTTTCAACGACAGCATAGTAGTTCAAGTAAATCTTGGCAAGCAGATTCATTAAAAAAAAAACATAAGTATGTTTTATCTAAAAAATCTTTTTGTAAGGACCTTCCATCGCTTCAGATGGTGACGCAACATGATCTGCTGTTAGCTTTTATTTGTCTTAATATCGTCTTATTAAATTCCAGATATTATGTAAACACCTCTTATGGTATTTCATTTAAAATTTAAGAGAAGCTCCGTAATGAATCCATTCCGTTCCACATATTCATGTATCATTTGAGAATTTATATTAAAAATCCCAGACAGTGTCAGAGAGGCCATTTTGATGAAAACTTTGTATCGTATGACACAGGTGTAGGACAGACGTGTTATATTGTTCTGAAAATGGCATTCTGTTGTCGAAAATGTAATGTTGTTACATCGCGTAAATATTTGACTGAATTGACTGACATTATTAGATTTATTTACAAGAACTATAAAATTGTACCTATTTTTGTGTTTTCATGTGAATTATATTGTGGTAAATCAGGCATACATGCCCCAGTCGATAATGTGCCCCACTTGCAAAACTAAGATACGCATTTAGCAATTTAACAAATTTCGCAAGTCAAGTCAAGATACTTAGTTTTTTTTATCTGTCTGTTTTCACGAGATTCTCGTCATGAGGGACCGCTTCTTCACCGAATTTTAGAACCAAAATTATATATTGAAACAAATTTCTAACTCACCGTGGTTTCTGAGGATCTCTGAAATCCATGAACATTTAGAGATACAGACAGTCAAGGAAGAGATCAGATCATCCTGGTCCAAATACAAAGCACGTCTTGTAAATCATCCAAACCAATTAGCAGTGCAGTTGACTATTCCAGAATCATTGCGAAGACTGAAAAGGAGGCATATTTTGGAAACAGACAGCTGCACATAACTGAACATAGAGATTGTCCCACGAACATAAACATTTCTATTTCATCACATCTGCTCATATTTAGACGACTGATTGCAAGGTAATGAAAAAAAAAAAAGTTTTCACGAGATTCTCGTCATGAGGGACCGCTTCATCAACAATCGTTATTATATTATTATTAATATATTGTATCTAGCCTATACTATCCCTCAGCTGGGCAATGGCCTCCCTCCATTCCTTAGAAACCAAATCACTTTCCTGCCCCCCTAGCCAAGTTGCAAACGATAAATGTGAACGCTTAGTAATCTCCAATAGATTTTCAACTTTATACCTAAGAGCATAAAGTTGAAAATCTATTAAAGACTACTGAGCGTTAGCGACCGGAACGAACGAAAACACTATGTAATCTTCAATAGATTTTCAACTTTATATCCAATACCATAAAGTTGAAAATCTATTAAAGACTACTGAGAGTTTACGTTTATCGTTTGTGACTTGGCTAGGGGGGCTGTTAGCGTTACCGCTAATGCTACAGAGTATGCTAATGAAAAGGGTGTGGCATTGCCATTACCTGTCACGTCACTTCTTGACAAAGTAACATACATAAATGCTTTTTTTTAAAGCGTTGCCGCCGCACTAAAAATTACTCCAATATTGTGGATGGATGCGTTCACAAACATAATAATATAAACTATAAACACAAGACAAAACAACTATCTGCTGCAGACCATATAAATATTTGGTTCCATGTGTCGATTGAATCCACGACACACAGCCCAACAGCCAATCACTCAACCACTACGCCAACCATACCATCATTTAAGGGGATGCAACTCAACATATATTTTCACTTTTTTTCATACAACCCCTCTTACGCGATTATGACTTTATTACACATTTTACATTAGATATTTTGGAAACACGGCTAGTGGATATTCTCTAGGTTTCTATTAAAATCAATTTATAAAAGCCAATGTCGGAAAATGGCGTCTTTTTTTTTTCGAGCGGCCATCAACCAAACCTTGTTTTTTAAATACAAATTAGTATAATAAACCAAACTTACTATGGCAGGTATATCTCTAAACTCAGTCCGAACTGAGTTACGGGAGCTTGAAGTTGTTGCTGTTTAGAGGTATACATGCCATAGTAAGTTTGGTTTATGACATTATTCTGTAATTAAAAAACAAGGTTTAATCGATGGCCGCCCGAAAAAAAAAGACGCCACTTCCCATACTAAATCCGGCATTGTCCTTTATGTAAAACTAATCCAGACCTCCGTAAATCTGCTATTTTGCATGAACTTTGACACTTCATAATTTACTCAAAAATTTAAAAAGTCAAAAGTATAACAATAGCCTTTTGAAACAAATTTGATCAAAATTCTGAATGACGACAATTTTTTTCAAAAACTTTTAACGGTTTAAAAAAAAACACGTATTTCCTAGAACAAGTTTTGTAAAATATTCGAGTAAATCACGGAATTACCCAATGGTAACAGAGTTTTCAGGTGTTATCTCTCTTTTTTCGCGTTGCCTTTTTGGATTGCATTACATGAAGTAAGAAGCTTTTAAACCATGCTCGATGTTGACGATAGGCGAGTGAAAAAGAGTATTTCGCAAATTTTAAATTTTTCATAAGTTTTTTGCATTTTTCTGGTCGGTGTCAAGTTGTATGTTGATCCCCGCATTAACGCCGGCGTTCACGCGCCATTGTCTTACTATTGTGTCTCTAATTACGCACTCAAAAGGTTAAAATACAATTGGCAGCCGATTGGTAACACGTATTTATTTACAGAATCATAAATCATTAAAATCAACAAAATCATCAACAACACAACCCCTTGTAAAGCCGATTGTACTTACGGTTGTACAACTTGAATGACTTTGAAAAACACTTAATGGTCGAATTGTATACACGGGTGTACGAAATTTATTCGGCCGAATATTTTGGTCTTTTTATCTTCGATTTTCCCGGAAAAAACCTGCAAAAGTTTTTTTTTTTTTGTTTTACGTAAAAACACGCAATTACATAATAATACCACCCTGCGCGCGAGGGGTTAAAAACATAATACTTTCAGTTCATCTAACCCTATTGAATGGCTATTATATAAAAAAAGCCATTAAATAGGACTAGCTAATGAAATACATGCAAAAAAACTTAAGAAAATTTAAAAGTCATGGGCTACCCTAAGCGCTTTCACCTAAACTAAGAACTGTTAATAAAGATTGATAAAAAGCTGCTCATTATCAGCTTCGCAACTAAGCAGCATTAACACCTGATAATGACACCTGAACACCAATTAATGTAAAATTAACCTAATTTATCCCCTGTCTAGTGAGGTGCATAACACAGCTCGCACAAGCCGGGTTTGACCGTACTTAAAGTGTTAAGCCGCGACGTGATAGCTGCCATTAATATCTTACAACACTTAAACACACCTCCTAACTTATTCAGAGCTTACCTGCGTTTTATGTTATACATCTTCACACGATACTCTGGCTAAAGACTGGATTTTGAATTCCTTTGCCAACTTATGTTTAGGTTTGTGTAAGAGTTTATTTGATACTAGTGCATGTTATTCTGTTTTATAAAGAAATTAAAGAGTTAGTTTTTATTATCCCATTTTATTTGGGGTCGGCGCAAGACGTTTTTTTTCTTCCATTCTATCCTGTCACCCGTCACGCTATTACTAACTTCTTTTTCTTTCATATCACTTCTCACACAATCCATCCATCTTTTCTTTGGTCTCCCTCTGCCTCTTCATCCATCCACACGTATACTCATAACTCTTTTAGTAACATGCGTTTCATCCCTCCTCTTTACATGACCATACTAAGACAAACGATTCCCTTTCAACTTCTCAGTCACTGGCGCCACTTTCAAACTACCTCTAATATACTCATTTCTCACTTTATCAATTTTCGTCACACCACACATCCATCTCAACTTTCCCATCACCGCTACATGCAATTTTTTTTCATCCGTCTTTTTCATAGCCCAACATTCTGGTCCATACAGTATGACAGACCTTATCACGGACTTGTAGATTTTACCCTTCGACTTGAGGGGCATCCGTGGGTTACAAGTTGTTCCAGTGACCGGTCGCCATTTCATCCATCCTAAGTTAATCCGATGTGTTACGAAAAAAAAAAGAAAAAATATATAAAATTTTGAAAAGTAATATAAAATTTATTTTTAACTTTATGTGTAGTAGTGGTACATCATCATCATCATTTCAGTGAAAAATCATTCAATAACTTCTCCCGCTCTAGAGAGGATCGAGGGTGTATTTGACACACCGACGTTTACTGGCTAAAACAATACATGTGTCCTTCAGTTGGCCTTTGCAGTCTAAGGCCATAAGTTTCCTTTCCCGTGGCCCTAGCGGGCATCGGCCCTGCTGGGCTCCTACGGGTTCGCTAATATATCCGATTATAAACAGTAATATATTCTACAGTGATTTTTAATCCTTTGTCTTGAATCAATTTTCGCCTGAACAGCCAGGTTCTTTGTCAGCGATCTATACCGCTAAGTTCCTCAGGGGATAGCTCCGTAATCACAGTGGAAGTCCCAAACTTGGCGGCACACCACGTCAGATTAGCGAACTGTTGGCTTGACTTATAATTACTATCACAAGGAACATTATTATATTGGAATCTGTAAAGCAAACTGACCCGGCAAGCTTTGGTCTGCCATTTAAATTATCAAAGAAAAAAAATGGGGGATGGGGGTAGGAGGGTAAAAAATAGCCTTCGACCTATTCTCAGACCTGACAAATAAAAAATAAATTTATAAGAAGTTTTCAATGAAAATCATTTTTATATCAAGTTTTTATAGCGCGGTATGTACCTATATAATTAATAAAACTCATAAAAATCGGTCAAGCTGTTTCGGAGAAGTTCACGGGATTTTTATATATTAGAAGATGTAACAAACAAACAAACAAACAATTAACTATCGGGTCAGCTACATACAATAAAAAACTTTTTACAAAAAAAATAACCGACTTTACTAAAAAAAAACACTAAAAGGATCAAACTAACTTTAATTTCGGAAGTCGGTGTTTCTCGGTATTGTTTGTTTCTTATTTTAACAACGACTTCCGAAATTAAAGTCATTTTGACCCTCTTAGTGTTTTTTTTTTTTTTAGTGAAGTCGGTTATTTCTTTTTTACATAAAAAGTTTCTCATTTCACAGTTTTTAGTTGCTATACACTTATAAACAGAGTGCCTATTACTCATAACAATTCCAATTAACCCAAACACTGCTAGGAGACAAGTGAAATCAACAACGATAATTTTGCGGATACCACAAATTATGTGAATTCCGAAGAAAGTTTTGTTAAAGGCAACAGATAAAAGAAATATGTAGGCTCTACACACAGAGTCAACTTTCTACCAAAAAATGACCCAAACTTTTACTTATAACATACAGTGTTTTATTATGAAGTTCCCGTGTCTCCCTTCCACCTTCCGGCTCCATCATCAGATCAGTTCGATAGCACCTTATAGACAAAGTGCATCTCATAATAATTCTAATAAGTCCAAACACGGCTAGGATACATTGATTAATTATGGAGTTCCGGTGCCTATCTTCCGGCTCCATCATCAACATCAGGTCACTTCGATGATACCATTTTCTACATAACTATTCAGAATCATTTATTTATTTGCATTGTCACAGTCGCTTATCTATCTTTCTTCATTGTGATATCTATGTGGGTATGAAGTTCCGTTGGTAATTTCTGGTCTTCTTTATCAATTCCACTTCATCAAATGTTACTTTTTGACTATAAATGCTTAAGTGCTCGAGGAAAATACCAAAATCACTACATGGTTCCTAAACTATTTGAGGAGTTACCTCAATTCCTCATGGATCCCATCATCAGAACTGGATTTTGAAAAAAATGGGACCAATCTGGAAGCATATCCTTTAAGGGGAAAAAAATACAACCGAATTGATAACCTCCTCCTTTTTTTGAAGTTGGTTAAATATAGAACGACAATATCAATAAAGAAATGTAACAAGCAAACAAAGAATTATCGGTTCAGCTGCACACCAACAAAAACGGGCATCATCTTGACGCATCCTAAAAACTCTATTACAAACACCATTTACAGAGAGATTAATGCCATCCCAAATATAATCCGAGTCAGCGGGTGGCCGAACAACCTAACAACAAAAACGGCAATGTTTGCGCGGGCCCACAAAATGTGCCGTATAAAGGTCGTGAGATTCGTGACCGGCCAAATCAAGCAACCTTAAGTTCCCGCGGAATATTTTTTGGCAACGTGGCAACACCGAACACTCGTGACCAATATGAATGTGAAACAATTTGTCAGCTTTACGTGGTTATTTGTACAGCGCAGGTGTGGATCCGGTGAACTCACGGCCCCTTTTCATGTAATAATAATGACGGATTCGACTTAGTGAAGACTTAGAGAGAGAAACCCCTCGTATAAGACGACGATCTCGCTTTGCTCATTTGCACGGATTTAGGTGCTTCCCGAATGCCGATGGGATTAGCAGTAGTGTGTAGGCTTTGCTGATAGTAAATCCGTTTCCTGATTCTTGGTCACACACGCTAGGTATACTTTTTTAGGGTTTCGTACCTCAAAAGGAAAAAACGCAACCCTTATAGGATCACTTTGTTGTCCGTCCGTCTGTCTGTCTGTCTGTCTGTCAAGACCCTTTATCTCGGGAACGCGTGAAGGTATTGATTTGAAATTAAAACCATATACTCAAATTTGCTTACTGGGCCCGCGTGGTGGATTACGGCCCATTCCCTCTCTTAGCGAGAGGAGGCCTGAGTCCCAGCAGTGGGAACATTAAAAGGCTGGTTATGCTTATGCTTATGCTTACTCAAATTTGCGGTCTCTTGAAGCTGTGAAAAAATCAAATTTCTAAGTTAACAAAAAAAAAGAAGACCGTTTATGTCTCAAAAAACGTATATTTCGACAATCTCGAGAAAATCAAACTCATAGGGTACTTCCCGTTGACCCAGAATCCTGAAATTTTGCATAAATCAAGGTCTCATAGCACAGGTATAGGAATAAATCCAAAAAATGTTGTTGTAACGTCAAAACAAAAAAAAAATTGCAATTCGAAAAAATCTTCGAGACTCCATTCGGAAATTACATAGCTATACACATTGCTATTTACATAGGTAAGTTCGTACGGAACCCTCAGTGCGCGAGTCCGACTCGCACTTGCCTAGTTTTAGGCTCTAGGTAGAGTTAGAGAGACTTTAACTGACTTAAACCCACCTGTTTTCCTTCACTCTTTGCATTCCAGGGCTAAGGTGAATCTTTCGAACAATCCTGCAACCCTGAACTAAACGCTACCCTCTTTTGTTTGAGATCAGAAATTATCAAATAATTTGTTTCGCTCTGTGTGTAGCGATTCTGTGCGTATCAGTCTTTAACTGACTTAAATGCACTTGTGTTCCTTCAGTTACTCTCTTGCGGTCCAGGGTCAAGGTGATTCTTTCGAATACTCCCGCAACCCTGATCTAAACGCTACCCTCTATTTAGTTTTTGAGGTTGGGAATCTTCAAAAAATTTCTTTGACTGACTTAGGTAAATCCGCCAGTGTTCCAGTTGCTCTTAACTCTTACGAACAATCCCGTAGCCCTAGCAGGCATCGGCCCTAGTGAGCCTCAACCATTTTGCTAACACTTTTACTACATACTCCACACACACGCACTCTCTCTCTCCCTCTCTCTCTCTCTCGCTCTCTCTCTCTCTCTCTCTCTCTACACTTCTTTCTTTTACTTTTACTTTATATATATGTTAGTCTATAAGGTATTTACCTATGGGCCAAGATACCTGAAAATAGATGATTTATTATTATTAATACAGTGGACCCCCGGTAATCCGGCCCCTGTCTAATCCGGCACCCCCTGTAATCCGACATGGTCTATTATTTATTATTGAATATTTTTTTGATAATACATAATATAAAAAATCTTATAGTCCTTAAAAACCCCTAGTCCGATTTTTTTTACAAAAGAGTACCTTGTAATCCGACAAATTACAGATCCAATATATGTAATTTGTCGGATTACAAGGTACTCTTTTGTAAAATATTTCGGACTATAGGGGGTTTTAGGCAGTCCTCTATAATCCGACAAATTCGATAGTTCGACACTGCCCTGCAAAATGTTTGTCGGACTACCGGGGGTCCACTGTATTTAACAGACTTTATCAACTATTCTTTCCTCTAAACCTGCATAGACTAGAAACGGTAACTAAACTACGTTTTAACACCGCCGAGTGCATTCCGCTTTATTTTATGTCCTCATTATTTGACCGCAAAGTATGCTCCACCTAAAACATGCTAACCGCTGCTGGTAATAGTCTTGTATTCCTTTACGAAATATAAACCTAGACTACAAGGCTTCTTTTATATCAGGTTAAAATTTTACTATCGTAAGGTAATATTTTTTTTAATCACACCAATATTATAAAAGCGAAACTTTGTGAGTGTGTAATTATGTGTCTTCAAGCTCGAACGGCTGAACGGATTTAAATGAAATTTGGCATATAAGTAAGTAAACAAAGTCCTGGAATAGCACATATCCCGGGAGTATGTTCCTTTGGGACAATTGTCTACTTTCTGCTATAATAAACTTAGTTGCTTAGTTTGGGCTTTGTCCTAATTTTTATATTTTGAGTTCTCTTAATTATAAGGTTTTGATAGATATCATAATATTAATTAGTTTATTATTCTTGATCATTATCATCTTCCTGCCGTTGTCCCGTTTTATTTGGAATCGGCGCACTCCTGGACACGGCGCGTATTGTTCGGAGATTCCTCTCTCAAGAGCCCTGATTATCGGTTGGATCATGTTCCCGATACCGGTGGGCTACTATTTTTTTTATGTTTTTAAATGTTTTTTACATGATTTTGTCAAAAAATATATTGAAAAATGTAACTTACATGTATATAAAATGAATAAAGGTATATTTTTTTTATTTGATATAAACCAGTGCTTGACTGCAATCCCACCTAATGGTAAGCAGTGATGCAATCGTTGATGGTGAGGCGCACTAGTTTATTAAGAGCCCATTCCTATATAGGGTAAACCAGGCATACATGCCCGAGTTGGTAACGTGCCCCCTTGCAAAACTAAGACAGGCCTTTAAAATTATATAAACTTTTACATCGCCATACTTATTAAATAACCATCATCATCTTCCTGCCCTTGTCCCGTTTTATTTGGGGTCGGCGCAACACGTTTTTTTCTTCCATTCTGTCCTGTCACTCGTCACGCTATCGCTAACTCCCTTTTCTTTCATATCACTTCTCACACAATCCATCCATCTTTTCTTTGGCCTCCCTTTCCCTCTCCATCCATCCACATGTAAACTCATAACTCTTTTAGCAACATGCGTTTCATCCCTCCTCTTCACATGACCATACCAAGACTAACGATTCCCTTTCAACTTTTTTAGTTTATTATTCTTATTTTATTATTATAAGTACCTAATCTTAATGTTTCTAATTATATTTCAAATACTATTTACTTATTTTGCACTTCTGCCAAAGTGTAGTCTTTTTTAACCCAACGATCGGGTCAGAAAAAACTAAACCCTACACAACTTACGATTGGCAGAGAATGCCTTATTGCATTAAGTGCGCATATGTACCGCTACTTTACATAAAGTTTAAAGAAATAGATATCTACAAATAAAAACAACGAGGAGAAAGTGCTTATAGGGCATCGGAAAATACGTCTGCATCATTGTCAATAATAATATAATAATAATAATATAATAATAATATTTTAATGGAAAAACTGCCCATAGGGCTGAATGGCACTGCTGCCCCCCTAGCCAAGTTACAATCGTTTCGTTCGCGCCGAACGCCTCGAGTAGACCACGCCTCCGATTCCTTTGTTCTGACCACGTGACTGAGCGTTGAGATGACGTCAGAACAAAGTAATCGGAGGCGTAGCCTACTCAAGGCGTTCGGCGCGAACGATACGATTGTAACTTGGTTAGGGGGGGCAGATTCTTTAGATGAAAAAAGGTCAGCTCTCTAGTCACGGGGAGAGTCGATCAAATGCCCTTCGATTTCTTGAAAAACGAGGTGGTCAATCGGTCCCCATGGCCCTAGTGTACAAAAGGTTCCGTCTAAAAAGGTTGCTATAAATGGAACATCCTTAGACATATATTATGTAGGTACTATATAATATTGAGAATATCTACCCACGACCTACCCCATAATTCTTATTTAACTTGACCTTTACTAAAAGGGACTGCAGCAATATTAAAGAATACATAGCTCTGTTTTACTTTCATTTCTCTATCAAATACGAATATTTGTCGATCCCACTCTCCAGATATGAAATACTGTTCCTTTCTAAATTGGAACGATCAAATATTCTTATTTGCTATGTTCTACGCATGAGCTATATTGCATTTAGTATCATGAACAGTGATATTGGAATCAGATTTCCCTCTGAGACTTGTGCAATACGGCTGTTATATTCAAATCTGCATTCCCAAACGTACTTCACATATCAGAGATTTAATAAAAATTCCACGTATGCTGGATCTCAGCTGCGTTATCTCGTAGCTTCTTTTGTTTCAGACCTACGAGTATGAACGACATAACTCTTGTTCTTATTAACTTTCCACTTCGAATGCTGTCGTTTTACATTCAAGACCTGTCTGTCAATTATTATCTATTTCTTGTTCACGCTTTGCCTTAGTTAGAGAATAAACATTGCCATAAAACTTGGCAATGCCGCCAGTCATTTGGGCTACCTATATTTTAAAAAGTTTATTTTGAAGTTTTGTTTAGTCTATACCTACTGAGTATATTGTAGTGCATAGCATAGCATAGTCGGCCTTATAATGTTCCCACTGTTGGGACTCAGGCCTCCTCTCTAGGAGAGGGAATGGGCTATAATCCACCTCGCTGGCCCAGTGCGGGTTGGTGGATGTTACATGTCTTCGAATTTTTGGTTCTAGGACATGCCGGTTTCCTCACGATGTTTTGTAGTGTACATACGAGTAGTTATATTCTGTTGTAAACAAATGTACTAAAAGACGCAGCGTTAGATGGCTTTCCACCAGGTGAACCGACGCCGACGTCCTGATGAGGGTCGCGGGAAATCAATGGCTGCGAGACGCACAGGACCGGTCATTGTGGCTACACTTGGGGGATATAGTCAACCGATTGCGATAAAACTGAGCCTAAGTAATAAACCAAATTACACACAATTTTAATGTATAAAATTTATCTACATCGATTTTGTACATTTTACGTGATGCGCGCACAACAAAAAAAATCTACAGATTTATCCCATTTTTTTTTTTTTGTTTAGATTATCCCATCTTTGTTTTAGTTCGCAAAATACTAAAGCTACTAGTCATACTTCGACTTTGTGCTTCTACTTTGTGTCGACGCCATAAATCAAATTCTTTTCAGCGCCTTAAAGTCACATTGTTTTTATAGCAAACTATATAAGTTGATGTGTATTTTATCACGGAACCATTCTTTAAACTTAAATAAATTTCAGCTACTTAGTTGCTAGTAGGGTTACCAAATTTTTATTAGAAGAAATAGAGTATATTTGATTTTAGAAGGAGGAAAATTAAGAGCACTTTACTTAAATCTTTTACTTTTTGCGAAACAAACTAAGACTTGACGTTGTTTTGAAATAATTGTAGGACTCAATCTGGGTGTCTTATTTATGTGAGTTTAAATGTTTGTGAACGCACCCACGGTATAAGGAATATTTCTTAATGTGGAGCAATGATTACAAAGCAAGAAAAAACTTATTAAAACTTGATTACTGAACAGTTTCAATGAAACCATAGTTTTCTTTTACCACCACTTAGTAAATTATTACTTAGAAGACAAAACAAGTTCCGGAAAATACTGTTATGGCAGGATATCATTCAGTTTAATATAAAATCAGGACTAAAATAAGTAGAATATTTTCACATAATAGAGTACAATACTCTATAATATATTAGAGTACCTACAGTAGGCAACCCTAGTTACTTGGCTCACTATGTAAGAGAATCCGAATTGAGCATCAAAGGTTCTTTATTTTTACAGTTTTTATTATATTATTTAACTATTTTTCCGCCAAAAGCTTTGCCCGCGTAAAAGTAGAAAATTATCCTATGGGAACAAACTTTTGGAGTAAAAGTCATTATCTGTCGTGTTCAGGACATGGTCCACCTATGAGCCAAATTCCATCGAAATCCGCTCAGCAGTTTGATGGTCAAGGATAAACAAACATACACACATACATATAAACTTTCTCCTTTATAATATTAGTGGCATATACCTACATATAAAACTACTATCTAATGTGGGTTCATCCTATTTTTAAGGTTGGGAAATCTGAGTGAAGCGACGGGAATGTCTGACTTTTATCGATTAAAACTCACTCAATGTTCCTTCAGTTGCCCTTTGCATTCCAAAGTCGCGATGACTCCTAGTTTGTATCCAATTCCAAGTCAAGATTTGGTATTTTATTGAAAACAGATAAAGAAAATACTTTTTACTTTTTGTGCATATGTTTCAACCGTGGGGGATGCAACTCGATATACATTTTCACAGTGTTTTCATACAACCGCTCTTACGCGATTATGACGTTATTACACATTTTTCATTAGATATTTTGGAAACACAGTATCTTGTGGATATTATCTAGGCTTCTATTGAAATCAATTTGTAAATTTGTGTAAAACTAATCCAGTAAAGACCTCTGAAAATCTGCTATTTTGCATGAACTTTGACACTTCATAATTTACTCAAAAATTTAAAGAGTCAAAAAAGTATAACAATTGAAGCCTTGCAAAATTAATCAAGATCCTGAATAACCAAATTTTTTCAAAAACTATTAATGGTTTAAAAAAACACGTATTTCCTGGAACAAGTTTTGTAAAATATTCGAGTAAATCACGGAATTACCGAATGCTAACAGAGTTTTCAGGCGTTATCTCTCTTTTTTCGCGTTTCCTTTTCGTCAAACATCGCATTGGATCGCATTAGATGAAATAACAAGCCTTTAAACCAAGCTCGATGTTGACGATAGGAGAGTGGAAAAGGACCCTCTTAATTATTTAAGTAGTAAGAGTGGTGGCACTAGTAATATACTCAAAGATTCAAGATTCAAAGCATTTTATTTCAAATTAACAATTTACAGGCAATTTTGAAATGTCAAAAAGTCATAAAAATGATGCTAATTGCACATTCCAAAGCGTAGATCTCTATGGAGAAGAATGTGCAGGAAACTCAATGGAAACTCTTTTCAATCATGTTATAATATGTACTACAAATATCTCTGTTACATGTTTCTTGTCGCTACTAATTATGTAAGAACAATGTAAATAAAGTAAAAATAAAAACTAAATATAGATATTAAAATAGCCACTGGCAGCTAAGAGATGACTAGTCTCAACTGACAACACCCCTTCACGGACATGACGCGAATATTAGCACCATTCAGTTTAACCATTTTGAAGGGAACCGAAAGATCCAACACACGCGCCACCATCAGTGAGACATTTGAGTGAGCATGACAAACTCTCAACTGCCATGTCATTTATGTCAAAAAATCCAATAGTAAACCAAAAACTATACATAGCTCACATTTACAAACTTTGAAAAAAAAATGCTCCGTTATACAATTCGTACTATAATGTTTTCAAATTACTTACAAAAAATAAAAATAAATCCAAACTAATCAATTTCTTCTTAAGCCAAGCATTTTTATCTTGAATATAATCCTTCAACTTATAATATGCATGCCTGCATAGTGTGCGTTTAATACAAAATTTAAATTTCGTTTCATTGAGCTCTAATATTTGGGAAGGTATTTTATTATAACATTTCAAACAGTACGCCATTAAAGAAAATGCCACTTAAGCCAGTCTGAAACCTGGTTGAACTAATTGGTCCCTATTTCGTGTAACATAATTATGCCTATCGCCTGTTTTGCTAAAAAGATGAAAATTTTACTATTATCATACTACCATTGCAACCAATATTCTACTGCTGGTAACTAGCTTCTGACGTTTTATAAGTGCCCATGTATGCCTGTGCGAAATAAAATATTTGAATATTGTACCTAAATTAAAATCGAAATGGCCTGCTGCGCTTTTTCTATTTCAACAACCAAAAGTACTACAAATCTTTCAAAAACAAGCTAGGACTTGTCCCAACCGTACTCAGTACTCTCGGCCTATTTCACAGATTTGAAAAGCTTATTTTAAATTCAAGGCGCGGCCGGTTCGGCCACAGGGTTTGGACGGTCGTGACATGTGCTTATTGTATTTCCTGAAAGCACCACCGGAGGCGCTATTTCAACAGAATGTATATGGAAATGGTACAACGAAATTGTTTTATTTAGATAAGGCGGTAGTTTAGTGCTACGGGTTATCGCTGAAACTGAACTGGCCGACGATGACGCACGCTTGCCTAGAAGTAACCTATTCACTGTTGATCTAAAGACCACTAGGTTGTAGCTATCAGGAAACACAGACTCCAGCAGGGAATTCCACTCCTTAGCTGTACGCATAACGAATGAGTTCCCAAAACGATTTGTACGTATGGGTGGGATGTCCACCATGTACCGAGGGCGCACCGCCGTACGTCTAGTGGTCCGATGATGGAACGGACTTGGTATAATTAAATTGTGCAATTCCAACGCACACTCACCGAAATGTAATCGATAGAAAACCGACAGGCCAGCAACTCGGCATCGATGCTCAAGGCTTTCGAGTTTTGCGACTCGTCAAGTGCATTGAATCATCACCGATGATCCTCTTGGCTATGTATAGTGCGCTTGTTGATAGTTACGTCAAAGTGACGCATGTCCGAACTTCCGACATAAATAAATAAAGCCATTTATTCCATATCAACTTCTGCCAGCGGCTTCGTCCGTGTGAATGTTGGTTATTGCGGACGCGACGCGAAGAAGAAGACGTATAAAAAGTAGTCTATATCCATACTTGGAGTTCAAACTTCCTCCGTAACAAATTTCATCCAAAATCGGTTCAGTAAACAAACAGATAGACAGACCGTGTTACTTTCACATTTATAATATTAGTATGGATATGGATTTCTAATCTTAAGCACAGTATAGATAAGATATGGAACATTCGAAACGGCTCACTCACACAAACATACGCATCGACGAGACTCCTAAGCGTTTCTCGCGGTCCTGTCAGTAGCGAATGCCGCTTAGGAGTCTCGTCGATGCGTATGTTTGTGTGAGTGAGCCGTTTCGAACATTTGTAGGTAGTTTCCGTACTGTTCCATATCTTATCTATACTGTGTCTTAAGCTTCTATTTTAAAAGTTAGTAGGTAAATTGTTAGTAAGTTTGCTGAAATTATGTTAGTAATGATTGTAACTTTGATTGATATATGAACCCCTGTAAGAGCAAATGCCTCCTCCATTCTGTTCCACAACCTTTGCCAGCATTTATCAATTTTTTCATACTACCTGAATGATATCATCAGCCCACCGTCTCATTGGTCTTACAACTCCTTTCTATCCTACAATTCTCCCATTTACTTTCAGGTTATTTCTAGTTTCTTGATTTTTAAACATAGGTTCATCGTCTCTTTGATTTTCCGTGATTGGTACTTAAAGTTATAAAGAGTTTATTCAACAAATCCAACGTGTCGTCTATCCGAGTCCTCAAAATAAGATAACATTAACATTCATACTATACACAAGGTAGACCGATGCCCCGGTGAGGGTCACGAGAATCCGATGGATGCGATTCGCGCAGAACCGATGTGACCGAAGTGTCGTTTTGACGACACTTGGAGAGGCTTATATCCAGTAGTGGACGGCTTTCGGCTTAAATGATGATGATGATGACTGAATTAAACGTTCAACCGTTCAGCAAACATGGTGATTGACCAATGTTTCTCTGAAAAACTTTTCCGTAACCTAATTTTTAATACACTCGGACTATGACTAGTGGTGGCCCAGTAATAACGACCCCCAATTATAGCCCATTTCTTTTCCTAGAGAGGAAGCCTGAGTCCCAGCAGTGGGAACATTATAAGGCTCATTATATAACCTAACATTTTGTGTATTAAGTGCACCAAATAATAACTTACACTTCCTGTACATTTGCACAGGAATCAGGATACTGAAACTATTAATTCAGTTAAACTACAAATTAGCATTTGTGACGAAGATACTTGACACAAGTTTCTACTTGCACAAGTTAAACAGAATCCAGATATCTCCTCTGAGTTCAGTTTTCCAAGAGCAATACTGCCGGTCCTTAGACATAATGTAGTCGAAGACAGAAATACAACTTCTCTAACTGTATATTTACTTAAAACTTCTAAAGTAGGTGCTTGACGGATTTCCATCGTAGATAGATCATTTAGGGCTGTGCGGTTGTTCAGAAGAGTCTCTACAGCCCTGGATCGCAAAAGGTAACTGAGAGTACATTGTTGGGTTTTTAGTCAGTAAAAGGTAACTAAGAGTATATTGGTGGGCTTTTAGCCAGTAAAAGGTAACTAAGAGTACATTGGTGGGTTTTAGTCAGTAAAAGGTAACTAAGAGTACATCATCTCATCATCTTCCTGCCCTTGTCCCGTGTTATTTGGGGTCGGCGCAACATGTTTTTTTCTTCCATTCTGCCCTGTCACTCGTCATACTATCACTAACTTCCTTTTCTTTCATATCACTCTTCACACAATCCATCCATCTTTTCTTTGGTCTCCCTCTCCCTCTCCATCCATCCACATGTAAACTCATAACTCTTTTAGTAACATGCGTTTCATCCCTCCTCTTCACATGACCATACCAAGACAAACGATTCCCTTTCAACTTTTCAGTCACTGGCGCCACTTTCAAACTTCCCCTAATATACTCATTTCTCACTTTATCCATTCTCGTCACACCACACATCCATCTTAACATTCTCATCTCCGCTACGTGCAATCTTTTTTCATCCGTCTTTTTCACAGCCCAACATTCTGATCCATACAGTATGACAGGCCTTATCACGGACTTGTAGATTTTACCCTTCATCTTGAGGGGCATCCGTGGGTCACAAGTTGTTCCCGTGACCTGTCGCCATTTCATCCATCCTGCGTTGATCCGATGTGTTACGTCCCGGTCTACCTCACCATCCCCTTGGACGAGTGACCCGAGATACCGAAAGTCAGAGCAGATCGGTATGGGTGTTCCAGCGAGAGATAAAGGCACTGGATTGGAGAGACCGCCGAAATCGCAGAACAAGTATTCCGTTTTGGTTCTACTCAATTTCAGGCCAACACTCTCCAGTCTGTGCCACCACACCTCCAATCTGTTCTGGACCTCTAGGCCACTCTCGGCAACCAACACAATGTCATCGGCAAACAGCATACACCAGGGAGCCTCTTCCTGAATGTCCGACGTCAGAGCATCCATTATCATCAGGAAGAGGTAAGGGCTGAGAGCCGACCCTTGATGTAAGCCGACAGCCACATTGAAGCTGCCAGTGGTGCCCACTGTAGACCGGACTTGGGTACTGCATCGACTGTACATCGCTCGGATCAACTGCACATACTTCCCAGGCACACCTTTCTCCTTAAGGGCCCACCACAGAACCTCACGAGGTACCCGGTCGTATGCCTTTTCGAGGTCAATGAATACCATGTGCAAGTTTTTATGCGCACCTCTGTATTTCTCGCACAGCTGGCGTATAGCAAAAATGGCATCCGCTGTACCCCGACCCGGCATAAAACTGAATTGGTTCTGTGAAATTTCACTCTCTTCTCTCAGTCGCCTTTCAATAACTTTCTCCCAGGCTTTCATAGTATGTGACATTAGCTTTATTCCTCTATAATTGTTGCACTCAAGCACATCACCTTTGTTTTTAAAAATCGGCACCAAAGAGCTATTGCACCACTCATCAGGTATGGCTTCTTCCAGCAACAACTTATTGAAGAACAAAGCTAACCACGTCCATCCATCCACTCGCAATAACTTCCACACTTCAACTGGTATTCCATCTGGACCAACGGCTTTACCATTCTTCATTCCATTTACTGCTATTCTGACTTCATCCATACTAACCATTCTCACTAATCCCACATTCACTGGTTTATTCTCTAACACCCCACTCCAATTATTTTCTTCATTCATCAATCTTTCAAAATATTCCTTCCACCTCTTTCTGATTTTTTCATCATCCGATAGAACCATTCCAGTTTCATCTCTTATACATTTTACATGACAAACATCCCTCGCCTTTCTCTCTCTTATTCTAGTAAGCCGGTATAGCTCTTTTTGGCCTGCAGGACTGTCCAGTGCGTCATATAGTTTGTCCTGGGCTTTTGATTTTGCTATTGCCACGGCTTTCTTGGCTTTCTTCTTTAAAACGTCATACTCACTCTTTTTTTCAGCTTTTAAACTAGCGTTTCCAGGCTCTACACGCTGCCATTCCTTAAATTTTCTCTTTTTTTCTTTCAATACACTCTGAACTTCTGTCGACCACCACCATGTATCCCTATCTATTATGCCCTTTCCTCTCGTCTCTCCCAAAATATCTTTCGCTGCATGCCTGATACACTCAGCCATCTCATTCCAGCTTTCATTTATACTTCGATCATTCATATCTCCCATCTCTATCATTCTGTCCACCACTCGCTCCCTGAACTTCTTCGCACAATCATTCCTCTCTAACATATGCCATTTTATTTTAGGGGGAGGACGCTCTTTGTGTTTGGTAGACAGTATTTTAACCACTGATGTCATAACCAGGAGTCTGTGTTGTGAGACTAGGTCTTCTCCTGGTAGTACTTTGCAATCTTTGACGTGCTTTAAGTGGTTGCGCCGAACTAGAAAGTAGTCGATTTGGGTCTTATGATTACCACTTTTGTACGTGATCATGTGTTCGTCTCTTTTTTGGAACCACGTATTGGCTACTGCTAGGTCAAATGCAGTAGCGGATTGCAGCAGGGTCTCTCCTTCACTGTTCGGACTACCGAAACCCCATCCCCCATGTACTCTTTCATAAACACCTTTCATTCTTCCCACATGTCCATTAAAATCACCTCCAACTATCAATTCTTCATGAACAGGGATGTTCATTAAAGCTGTATCAAAATTCTCCCAAAACTTCTCTTTTACCGTTTCATCACATCCTACTTGTGGTGCATACACACTAACTATATTCAACATCACATTCTCTAACATAACTTTCACAACTATAAATCTATCACTAATCCTTTGTACTTCCATCACACTTTCTTTAAATTTACTGTCTAACACTATTCCTACACCATTTCTTTTTCCATCACTTCCACAGTAGTAGAACTTGTATCCCTCACCAATTTCTCTCGCTTTTGTTCCTCTCCATTTAGTTTCCTGCAAGCATGCTATATTTATCCGTCTTCTTTTCAATACATCCGCTAACTCTCTGGCCCTTCCAGTCATAGTCCCAACATTCCAACTTGCATACCTCAATCTCGTTTCCCGAGCTAGCTTCTTACGTTGCACCCGCCCGAGGTGGTGCAACAACCCTTGTCCATTTCCCACAGGAGCCGGGTGCTGCCCCTGCGCGTCGCCTGTGGGGTACGCCCTAACCCTATCGCGCATTCTATTAAAACCAAACATGTTGCAAATGGGATTTGGCTAGTTTTTTTTTTTAAAGTCGGCCGCCAGCCTGACACCAACCCTCCTTGGGAATGCTTTTGTTGGTAGTTTACCCGCCACCACGGGATGACCTAAGGTGCTGTAGTATGCACAGAATCTAAATGTCCCTTAGTCGCCTCTTACGACACCCACGGGAAGATATGGGATGGTGCTATTCTTTACGTCCGACACCATACATTGGTGAGTTTATAGTCAGTAAAAGGTAACTAAGAGTACATTGGTGGGTTATAGTCAGTAAAAGG
Organism: Mythimna impura; assembly: GCA_905147345.3. Lineage (NCBI taxonomy): Eukaryota > Metazoa > Arthropoda > Insecta > Lepidoptera > Noctuidae > Mythimna > Mythimna impura. The sequence continues at coordinate 11,340,391 of LR990356.1, read as the reverse complement.
TAACTAAGAGTACATTGGTGAGTTTTAGTCAGTAAAAGGTAACTAAGAGTACATTGGTGGGTTATAGTCAGTAAAAGGTAACTAAGAGTACATTGGTGAGTTTTTACTCAGTAAAAGGTAACTAAGAGTACATTGGTGGGTTTTTCGTCAGTAAAAGGTAACTAAGAGTATATTAGTGGGCTTTTAGTCAGTAAAACGTAACTAAGAGTACATTGGTGGGTTTTAGTCAGTAAAAGGTAACTAAGAGTACATTGGTGGGTTTTAGTCAGTAAAAGGTAACTAAGAGTACATTGGTGGGTTATAGTCAGTAAAACGTAACTAAGAGTACATTGGTGGGTTTTAGTCAGTAAAAGGTAACTAAGAGTACATTGGTGGGTTTTAGTCAGTAAAAGGTAACTAAGAGTACATTGGTGGGTTATAGTCAGTAAAAGGTAACTAAGAGTACATTGGTGAGTTTTTACTCAGTAAAAGGTAACTAAGAGTACATTGGTGGGTTTTCAGTCAGTAAAAGGTAACTAAGAGTACATTGGTGGGTTATAGTCAGTAAAAGGTAACTAAGAGTACATTGGTGAGTTTTTACTCAGTAAAAGGTAACTAAGAGTACATTGGTGGGTTTTCAGTCAGTAAAAGGTAACTAAGAGTACATTGGTGGGTTATAGTCAGTAAAAGGTAACTAAGAGTACATTGGTGAGTTTTTAGTCAGTAAAAGGTAACTAAGAGTATATTGGTGGGTTTTAGTCAGTAAAAGGTAACTAAGAGTACATTGGTGAGTTTATAGTCAGTAAAAGGTAACTAAGAGTACATTGGTGAGTTTTTAGTCAGTAAAAGGTAACTAAGAGTATATTGGTGGGTTTTAGTCAGTAAAAGGTAACTAAGAGTACATTGGTGGGTTTTTAATCAGTATGCCAATAGTAACCGTTAAAAGTATCTATAAGTTTTAAGTTTTGAATGTTAAGACTTGTTGACTCATAAAACTAACTGTAAAACTTGCGAGTGGATCTATTAGAATACGCACTATTTGTATATATAACTCCATAAATAAATACGTGTTATATTTTAATGAACATAGAACCTTTCGTCCCTTATGAGGGTCGCGAGAATACGATAGATACGAGACCCACAGGACCGGTCGTTATGGCGATACTTGGGGGAGGCCTATGTCCAACAGTGGACGTCTTTCGGCTGAAATGATGATGATGATGATGAACATGTTCGTGAACGGGCGCTGTCAGTTGAGACTGGTCATCTCTTAGCTGCCAGTTGCTATTTTAATATCTATATTTAGTTTTTATTTTTACTTTGTTTACATTGTTCTCACATAATAGCGACAAGAAACATATAACAGAGATATTTGTAATTACAAAACATGATTGAAAAGAGTGTCCAAGGAGTTTCTTGCACATTCTTCTCCATAGAGATCTACGCTTTGGAATGTGCAATTAGCATAATTTTTTCTGACTGACTGACTTCTTGATATTTCAAAAGTGCCTGTAAATGGTTTATTTGAAATAAGTGCGACTCCGTTTATTTGAATCTTTGAATCATAAAACTTAACAAAGAAGTATTTTGCGGGCTACCATGGAGCTTCCCCCTTAAGGGTTATTCCTTATGATGGTTCATGGATCGAACTATCTGACCTCCAAAACCCAATTACTGTACAACACCCTTTTCTGTGATAAAACCCAATAACAGCAACAATGCTTTATTATTTTGGGAAGCTTTAGCAACAGTTCAAGGATTGATATGATCCTTGTAACATCCTTGTGTATAGGACCAGAGGCTCGCGTCTTATTACACATGAGCTTATATTGGCGAGAAAAGAAAAACGTACCAAGATGTCATAAAAGAAATACTGAGGCTTCATGAGGGGCTGATGTGATGGGCGGAAGCAAGATGACTACCAAAACATTGTGTCATAATCAAATACTTATTTCGAATCGCACTGATATTATAGAGGCTTAATTTTGTATGTATGTGTGTGGGTATGTATATGTTTGAGACTCATTGCGCCTTAAACGGTAGGATGGATTTAAATGAAGTTTTACAGTAATGTAGCTTAAACATCAAAAGAAAGGTGAAAAAGTGAGGTGAGGGCGAGATGGGAAATAGGGGGAACCAAATTTTTAACCTACCTGCAGGCCTAGCGAAGTTACGACCGTTTCGTTTCGATTCTCTTTCGTCGATCGCCTCGAGTAGGCCACGTCTCCTATTCCTTTGTTCTGACCACGTGACTGAGCGTTGAGACTTTAGGGGTCAATTTCGGAAAAACCGTTCTTAGCGGATGTCTGCACACTATAAGGTAGGTTACCTGGCAAATTTTAAGTTTGTAGGTGTTATTTTTTCCTAGATTTCGTGATTAATCAGTGAGTGGTATTTTGCTTTTATATATAGACAGATTTAAGCTGTTGATCCTCGCATTAACGCCGGCGTTCACGCGCCATTGTCTTACTATTGCGTCTCTAATTACGCACTCAAAAGGTTAAAAGTGCAGACAGTATTCATTATTTAAGATTAATTATTATTTAATAAATTATTTATTTTTAAATTGATTGATCCTTCTGTACACAATTTCTTCACTGGCAACATTTACCCAGTCCTATCTGACGTCACAAACAGCTTGGAGTCTATCTTAATTAACCCGGGGAGCCCGATTATTAATTCCCAGCAATTTAGCAGTTGAAGGAATCCCATCGCACCATCGACCTTTGTACCAAGATCCGCTACAATAGCTAAGTATACATCCTCTGCTAAATCTTTGGCCTGGTCAAATTATAATAGAAGTCTTCAGAATAAATTGTAAACACCAGTAACGTAATTAGTATTCAAGCGATAATTACTCGTAGGAAGCAACTTTTTTCTTAACGTAACGTAATCAGCCGTATAATGTTCCCACTGCTGGGATTCAGGCCTCTTCTCTAGGAGAGGGAATGGGCCGTACACACCACGGGGGCACAGTGCGAGCTGTCACATGTCTCCAAATGTTTTTTTTTTTTTTAGTTCTAGGACATGCCTGTTTCTTCACTATGTTTTCCTTCTCCGTTTTGAGAGCAGTGGTGATGAAATTACACAATTCCTGGCTTTGAACGCGCGACCTACAACTGGTAAGTCGGGGCCGATACCACTAGGGACTTACCTTTTTACATATTGGTAATTTTTCAAGAATTAAAGTTCGTACTCCAACCAACCAACAGTTTTTTTAAATGGTTCTTTTTATTTTTAAGAATGCTTCTTTACATTTAAGGATGGTCAATTCTGTTGTATCTAAGTCATAACAGAACAACAGCCAGTATAACCGTTGTTGAATTATACTTAGACATTACCGATTTAATCACCTTCTGCCTTTTCAAAAGCATAACACAATCAACCTCTTGTGGGAATGTTCGAAGGAGTTATTGTGACTCTGGAACGCAAAGAGCAACAAAATCCTGACACGCTCTCCGTTTCCACCCAGAGCGTGAAAAGTTATTTGACGAAAACCTCGAAAAAATAATATAATTTATTTATTTCTCTCACAATGGTTTTGTTGCACTTAACAGTTTAGAACTACATAATTATATGAATTTGCATTGTGAGAGCTGGTGCCTATTGTAGGTTTCGGAGAAACCTGTGATACAGGTCACCAAGACCCACTTTACGTCCTCATACAAGTTTATTGTCAGGTAATATGAATTCCACTAAACAAAAAATAAATATAAATGTAAGTTAAAAAAAAAAAAATTAAACATTAATAAAGAAATAAAAACAAAAAAATTGTAAAATGTAACAAAAGAAAAAAAAGGAAAGAAAACAAACAAAGCAGTCAATGGATGTAAAATAAAGGGGCTCTCGGCTTTTGATCCACTAATATCGTATCGTACGTTTATTAGGAAAATCAATATTCTTCTTGGTTATCCCTATAAATGCAATCAAAACAATATGTCTGATAAATGTTGCGGTTTGATACTTGTTTACATAAAGAGGACTCTAACTCACAGTTATTTAAAAATATTTGATCCCTATTGCCTACTGGTTTTGTATCTACACTCCCTTTTATTTTTCGTCGTTTCCTCTGTCACTTGTACATGTGACTCTATGGTTCCGTCATCGAATGCCTTATCTGAGTACTGGGCAAAACATTATATTTAAAAACTTTTTTTAAAGTCAAAAATTCAAACTTTTTTACATAAAAGTACAACTGACCTCCAAAACTCAAACTCAAAACATTGCAAAATACCTTTGATTTGAGAAGTCGGTGTCAAAAAACGACGCAATCAAAACCAGAAACAGCGGTTTCCAAAATTAAAGTTCTTTCTAATTTTTACCTGACTGCATGTAAAAAACATAACCAACCTCCTGAGGAAGGCGATGTTTTTCCGACTATATTGTGCAGGTATATATATTTCTTTGGCACGCTTGAGAGGTGTTATCAGATTTGTCTTAGTTGTGAGAGTGAAACTGGGTCCATCGAAATTATACAAAAATAAAATGGCGCCAAATTATGTTTTATTTTATTTTGTTCGTTACCTAGTCATGTAGGTTATCAAAATAAAGGGCTTGAGGAGACTATTTCAAAAGTATTACTCGCAAAAATGTAGGAAGGAAAAAAGTTGACAGTGTCAAAACCCCGACTACTAAATATAAGTAATTACGGCGCAATTGATGGCGTCAATTTTATAATTGAGCTTAAAATAAATTCTACCAACTGCATTATATTGCTTAAAGTGACTGGTTGTTTCAAACTTTGTAATCGTTATTTGCGGTCGAGTTTTTTGACACTGTAAATTTTTTTTAAAGTTTGTTTTTTGAAGTCGGTTATTTTTTTATACAAAAAAGTTTTATGTTTAATTTTTTACTTGAATTATGCCCCACAAACAGTGGGCAAGTTCTATTGTTTACTACCTATACGAATGATGACGACGACAATGCTCCAGAGGTGACCGAGGCAGAGATGAGTGTGGCGGTACGAAGGCTGAGTGCCAAGAATACCGCCCCAGGACCCGACGGCTTGCCTGGGAAAGCCTGGGTCCTGGCCATGGAGGCTCTCGGGTCTCGATTAAGAGGGCTCTTCAGCGCATGCATGGAGAGGGGCTAATTCCCACTTCGCTGGAAGACGGGGAAACTGGTCCTTATCGCGAAGCCGGGGCGCCCTGCGGACTCCGTCCGCGTACCGGCCCATTGTGCTGCTCGACGAGGTGGGCAAGCTCTTTGAAAGAGTAATTGCAGACCGCCTCGTCGCGCACCTAACACGGGTGGGGCCGGATCTGGCGGACGGCCAGTTCGGCTTTCGCAGGAGGCGTTCCACGGTGGACGCCATCATGCGCGTGCGAGCTCTCACGACCGGGGATGCGGTGTCCCAGGGCAGGTGTGTCGTGGCGGTGTCATTGGACATCGCTAACGCCTTCAACTCCCTGCCCTGGAGTAGCATTAGGAGGGCACTCCGGTATCACCGGGTGCCCGACTACCTCTGTCGTGTGATCGAGGCCTACCTTTCGGACAGGTACATCATCTACCCTGGTCACCAGGGAGAGTGGAAACGGCGAGAGATGTCGTGCGGTATTCCGCAGGGATCGGTACTAGGACCGCCCTTGTGGAACATCGGCTACGACTACGTGCTGCGCGGCGACCTCCCTGACGGGGTCAGCGTGGTCTGCTACGCAGACGACACGCTGGTCCTGGCTCAGGGAGACTCGTACCAGGCGGCGGTCGAATTAGCGACACGCGGGGTTGCGATAGTCGTTGATAGGATCCAGCAGTTGGGACTCGAGGTGGCGCTGCAAAAGTCCGAGGCCATGTGTTTTCACGGCCCTCGGAGCACGCCGCCTCGGCGCTCCCAATTAACGGTAGGAGGAGTTCACATCGGCGTCGGGTCAACGATGAAGTACCTGGGACTCGTCCTCGACAGCCGGTGGAATTTCGAGGAGCACTTCTGACGTCTGGCTCCCAAACTGAATCGGAATGGGGCTGCCCTCAAGCGGCTCCTGCCCAACCTCGGGGGTCCAGACGCCTCCTGCCGGAGGCTCTACGCAGGCATCGTCCAGTCCATGGCCCTTTATTGGGCGCCGGTGTGGGCGCCGTCACTGCGAAAGCGACCGGCGGCCCAGCTGAACGCGTGCCAGAGGGTCATGGCCATACGGATGGTGCGGGGATACCGCACGGTTTCCCGCGAAGCGGCGAGCCTCCTTGCTGGCCAGCCACCATGGGATCTGGTGGCAACAGGCCTTGCACGCATGCACGATCTGCGCGTGGAGATGCAACGTCGGGGTGAAACTCCGCTGCCACGACAAGTTGCGGCATGGCGGACAGAGCTCCGGCGGGGTCTCATGGTGGGATGGCGACAGCGACTATCGCAACCCAGTGCTGGGCACGCCATAATTATGGCGGTAATTCCCCTCTTTGAGGAGTGGCTGGAAAGGCAACACGGCGTCCTTACCTACCGCATGACGCAGGTCCTCACCGGACATGGTAAGTTCGGGAGGTTCCTGCACCGGATTCGTGCGGAAGAAACGCCCGGGTGTCACCATTGTGCGGACCACCCGGAGGACACGGTGGAGCACACGGTGGAGGTGTGTCCCGCTTGGGCAGAGCAACGCCGTGTCCTCGTGGGGGCGATCGGCGGCGGCGATCTCTCGCGCCGGGCCTTGGTACAGGCCATGGTCCGAAGCGAGGAGGAGTGGCAGGCGGTCGCCTCCTTCTGCGAAGCAGTAATGCTAGCAAAGGAGGCGGCCGATCGCGTGAGGCAACGGTCCTCACGCCCCAATCGCCGCCGGGATTCCGATCCCGATTTCCGGCCATCGTAGGCGCAGGCTTGCGGACGGCGAGCAATGGGTGGCTCGCCGTCCGACCGTCCGGTAACCGTCCGGACCGAGCCCAAGTCGTCGACGGCGCGTGCTGTTCCACGCGCGCCTCAAGGAGATGTCAGCAACTGTAGGGGCCTAGCAGGGTCGAAGCCTACTGGGGCCAAGGGTCTGATTCTGAAAGGAAGACTCGGCCCTGGTACGAAAGGCAACGAGGGAACGGGAGTGGGTTTTTAGTCAGTAAAAGTCTGACACTATCTCCCGCCCCGCCCAAGGGCGGGGGATGTCATAAGATGATTTTCCCACCGAAAAAAAAAAAAAAAAACCTATAGGAATGATAAAATGTCCATAACTACTCAATAGCATTGATGCAGAGTAGTGTTGCAACAGAACTTTGCTTCCGTTTCCGCTTCTGCTTCCACAAAATTTATAATAGAACTGTAAACGGAAGAATACAGCGAGGAGTGCGGGGGTGGGGCGGGCGTGGACGACTGGACACATCGGAAGAGGTGCGGGGGGGGGGGGGGAGCAGTACACAAACGTATCGCAACGAGTTTCTTTATTATTATAATTATATTTTTGGTTCATTCTGCGCATCACCGTGCTTCGTAACGTGAAAAAATAAAATTGTGCTTTTTCTTCATAGTATAAACACTTCCGCTTTCATTTCCACTTCCGCATCCACAAAGATTTACTTTTGACATCTGTTTCCGTTTCCGCTTCCGTTAAGACACTTACGTTGCATCACTAATGCAGAGTTATATTAGATTTGACTTCATAATATGAGGCCCTGACTCGTCATATATACTTCATTAGAACATAGTAGGTACCTAACATTCAATTTATTATAGTTGATAATTTTATGTTCAATAATCGGGGGGCACGGTAGTGCCCCCGCCAAGCCGAGCGCGAAGCAAACACTGCCTCACCATCCTTTACTGGAACCATTTCGCCGCATTTTCAGGCCCCTATTTGAGAACCTCTGGATAAGACCAGAACGCAGAAATTTTCGTCATCCAGTAAGCTATAATCACATACTTAAAATCTAAAATTTCAAGTCTGTAGGTCATTTAGTTCCGAAGTTAAGCGAAAGCAAAGTTTCGCATTTATGACACTCACTCACTCATGATCATCAGAATAGAACTAGTACTTCCCATAAACTCAGAGAGCTGAAATTTGGTACAGAGTTAGGGTTTAATGACCACATAAAGGGAAAACTATAAAAATAAGGATAATCGAAGATCTGGAGACCTGATTAGAAAACACAAGAGCCCAACCAAACTATTAGAGATCGACATACCGCCTTTACAAAAAATATTCAACTTTGGTGGGCCGCTTTATTTGATATCAAAAATCGAAGGTCTGAAGTATCTGGTGAAGAACCCTCAGCTGGTCTCAGCTGTATTAGAGATATGGTAATTCTACTATTGTTACATAAAAAAAAACGTCTGTCATTGCAAAAATCAATATGCCCACGTTTCTACAAAAAGAAGTGAAATCCCACCAAAAACATTTTGTAAAAAACTAGCCAAGTCTCGATGGAGCTGCTTGTTTATCTCTAAAAAATAATGAAATCTGGACAAAGTCGTGCCAAGTCTAAGGTTCCTTACTGCGATTTCTTTATTATTATTATAGTTAATGTTGTGTGAATTGGCCGTTGAAGGGTACAAAACCAGATGCTCCATGACACCTTTGCACCAATCTGTCGCCAGAACCGCTACCCATTGACGATGGAAAATTGCCACTTGGAAAACGTATTGTTCAACAACGGCCAAGTCACACAACACTAACTATAATAATAAAGAAATCGCAGTAAGGAACCTTAGACTTGGCACGACTTTGTCCAGATTTCATTACTTTTTAGAGATAAACAAGCAGCTCCATCGAGACTTGGCTAGTTTTTTACAAAATGTTTTTGGTGGGATAGGAACTTTCCGGCTACCATCAAGGATAAATACGAAGTAACGGTTAACCACCATCATATATTTTATGTAGTTCAATCTACACGATAACTGACGAATGCTTGCCCTATCTTGACAGATCTACTCAAATGTATGTGGTGTTTTCCTGAAGACATAACTTTAAAAATAAGTCTAGGTATATGGTTCTTATATAATATGTATTTGTATTTATATTTAACCTCGTAAGGCCCAAGCAAAATTTAATAAGAGGAGATAAACGCCCAATGTTCAATACAATGAACATCAACTAACATGTTTCCGGCCCAAGCATATACAGCAATTTTTTTTTTTGGGGAAATTCGACCAAGATTTTTTTAAATATTTTTCTGTGTACTCTAAGTAGGAAAGGAAAGTATTACAGCCAGTCTTAAGTTGATACCTTGTGTTCATTTAAATGCACATTGGGCGTTTAGGTGATCTTAGTTTTTAATAAAAGAAAGTAATATTAATGAGTGTTTATTTATTTTTTGGAGAAAAAATCACAATTTTAACTTTTTGGATTACATTTTTTACAAACTAGTTTATGGTCGCATACTCTTCTGTGCTCTCTTCCACGTCCAACACGTTCCGCATCAATTTCTTCACCATCTTTTTTTGTACTGGTCTCACTTCCATGTGACTGATTCTGCAAACAGACAGAGTCCGAAGGTTGATACTCTGAGTCCCCGATATCTTCATATGAAGGCAAGAAGACTTCAATCTCGGAATCATTAGAAACTCCTCAATTTGGTCACCCCTTTTTTTGAGGTTGGAAATCATCTGATGACTTATCACGCTTCTAGGGCAGAGTGAGAGGATGTGTCAGATTTTCAGGAACACAGCTTCCCTTTTAGAAACTTAATCCAATCACTCCAGAAATCTTCAAAAAAAAGCATTAGATACGTGTTACTAGTTATTAACGCCCGATGTACAACACAATGAACATAACTTTACACGACTACGTATAAAAAATACAAATAAGTGTAATCGATTTAAACTAAAAACTATTCCTGATAAAATATGTGTTTCTCATTAAATTGATCTAGTTTCTTGAACAAAATAAAGTTATATTTAATTAATAACTTAAGATTTTGCTCAAGTGTTTCCTGAATCGGCGGCATAGTGGCAAAAATTATAGATTTTGACAGATTGCTTAAGAATTTTTCCCAAATGTCAGCAGTCAATATTCTTTCTAAAGTAACAACCAATCATACCATTGACGTCAAATTATAGTTGCTTCGAAAATTAAAAAAAAACATGCATTTAAACTAAATGTACATTGGGCTAGGAGAACACTTTGTAAGTTGATCTGGGCCGTAATGCTACATGTTACTTTGTTCAATACATTGGGCCTTACGAGGATAATTAATGCTGAACTTTACATTGGTGTTTTATATCTTCTCAGGATACAGATAGAAAACAGAAACACGACCTCATCAAGTTTAAAATTACAAAAAATATGTGCATGTTTAATTTATAACCAATTTATAAAATAAATATAATTCATCTATGTCCTCCTGTCTGCTAATCACAACAAACTGCGATCACCATTTCCCGTATGGTAGATATTTTCCTTAGCTTCACGTCAAAGTAAATTGGAGTCTGATCAGTAGTTTACGATCAAAAATAACAATATAATTATGTGTATTTATAAACTAAACTATAACACTGAATAAATAACAAAATTATTATTGATATGTATTTCCTGTAAATACAACATATTTATTTAGCTACTGATTTTAGTTCAGTCAATTTTATACTTACTCACAGTTGCACGTAATTTGTATAATTCAAAAGATTTAACCATTCATACTCATTTACATTATTATTATTTTGATTAATCTTTTTAATCCTAGTGTAGATAAACTTAATTTGTGTGATATTATTTAAGAAATGATGTACCGAATAATATGTTTAGTCAGCTTTTTTGCTATTAGTTTGGCTACGGATGTGACCGTTTATAAAAGTGTTGATAATCGTAAGTAAGCTTTCTTTGCATCCGATGCAATATCAAATTACATTTTTGTATACCGAAAAGATATTCTTTAAACACTCTGCCTTACCCATTCGAGGATACAAGGGTGATAATCAGGAGTCAGAATTAAGTAGAGTTATTCATGTACTTACTTCGAAATGTTGATATTAATATGGATCTTCCCGGGATTTCTAATGAAAAATCCCGTGTGGCCAACAATATTACAAATAAGTAATAATAAAAACCTCAGAGATAGATAAAACAAATATAAAACAAAAATAATTAACATAAAATTTTTCATTGAAAAAGATCTATCTACTTCAACTGAGGTGAGTTTAACAAATTTATGCACTTCCTCCTCCTCGTCATTAATGCAGAAGAATTATCATCGTCCTGCCCTTGTCCCCGTGTTATTTGGGATCGGTGCAAAACGTTTTTTTCTTCCATTCTATCCTGTTACCCATCGTGCTACCATTAACTTATTTTTTTTCATATCATTCTTCTCATAACTCTTTTAGTACCATACGTATCTATCCTCTTCAACTTTTCAGTTATTGGCGCCACCTTCTAACTTTTTCTAATATACCTACTCATTTCTCACTTTATCCATTCTTGTCATACTACACATCCATCTCCATATTGTCATCTCCGCTACATGTAATCTTTTACGCAACCAATGACTATACTAATCCTCTTTGATTGCAACCTAGCATTAGGCACGCTACAATTGCGGCGATAAGTTTCCTCTTTTAGGAGTGGTTTCCACCTTCCGCAGACGTCGGGAGTCACAGTACGAGTCCCGACTACTGCAGGCGCGAGTTTGCCTATGACTAGCAATGGGTAACACCGTACGGCCGTAACTTAAGGACCAAGCTAAAGTCGCCGGCGCGTTATGTTCCATGGGTGCCTCTAAGAGATGGCAACTAAACAGAAGAGGCTCAGCAGGGCCGATGACCGCTAGGGCTACGGGAATATTCGAAAGACTTGACCGCCCTAGAACGCAAAGAGTAACTGAAGGACGCAGGTGGGTTTAAGTCAGTTAAAGTCTGACACACTCTCTCGCTCCACCCTAAAGCGAGAACAGTCATTTGATGATTTCCCCACCAGTAACACACACATACAAACTTACGCCTTTATAATATTAGTGTAATGTGTGTAAGACAACTAAGGGCCGATTTTATAACCAAACTTTTTCATCTCACTGCACAATATGTACAAGCTTTCGTATGATTTCAATACAATTTGATCTAATTCATAGTTCAACGTTTCGCACCACTAAGGGCCTGTGCACACCACGTTTTTTAAGCGCGCCGATGACGCGCGTTTTAGAAACATGCGTCGACGGCGCGCTTTTATCCTATTAAATGTCTACAGGCTGCGTCTGACTCGCGTCTGCATAGCTACAAAAGCGCGTCAACGGGGCGTTTAAAAAACGTGGTGTGAACAGGTCATAATATTCTATCAATTTGTTTCAGCCTTAAAAATTGATCCAGAACCACTGGCGCGATCTCAGTTTCCACTGAAGTTCCAGTTTCAGCGTAATTTGTCTCATATTATTATGAAAATATATTTAAAAAACACATCTTCGAGTGTTACTGGGATCCATATTACTTATGAATCAGGTAATCATTTTCCAATTTACCTCCTAAAATGCATGGAAATATAGAAGCATGGTTTTCATTAAGAATGAAAGAACCACTCGCTAATGCGTCAAATCATTATACAACAAAAATTAGGTACAGTAAAATCCGTTTATTATGACTTTGCCTATATTGACCAACCGCTTATTATGAAGTAATTACGCAGCAAAGTTTGGTTTTCATTGAAATTCGTAGCATATAATGACCCACTTTAACCGACTTCAAAAAGGAGGAGGTTTTATGTTCGGCTGAATGTATTTTTTTTTATGTATGCTCACCGATTTCTCGGTCAATTGTGGACCGATTTTGAAATATTTTTTTGTGATTGAAAGGTTATGTTAAGGTCTTATAGCATGGGTTTTTATTTAATTGAGTTTCTATGGGTAATTTATAGTTGAAGATTTTACAATATATGGAAAAAATAAAATTATATGCCTTCGATGTCATTATAAACAGATTCCACTGTATTATTTTTCTAAACTAAAGTACCAACTAACGTAATCATCGGTCTTTTGTTCAAACTTGTGACACTGACCAAATGCAAAAAACTTAAGAAATTTTGAATTTGGCGGGCTACCCTGGTGCTTTCACTTTTAATTGCGTTTTATTAAATTAATTATCATTCAATATATGGGTTTTGTTTTAAAATTCAACAATGCAATTACTTTGCTTTACTAATACGTTTCAGATGCCGAAACTGTCATGGCGACGAGTCATAAAGATAGAAATGATAGGAGACGAAATGAAACATATTATATGATCCGTCAAGACCCCATTAAATTATTATTAAAAATTAACCTGGAGTTATCAGGCCCAAAGATGATCTGTCCGCCAATACTAGTTGCAGAAGGGCGGGTTCTCTCGCAGTTCACGAATGAGACAGCTAAGGAATTTAAAAGTAAGAGATGAGACCTACTGTTAATTCATCATCATCTCTGACTGACGGGGTCGGCTTCCATTCTAACCATCTGGTTACAATATAAGGAAAAGGGTGGTGGTCTCAGTCGCATCTGCGGCTGAATGCAAGTGTTTTATTTAGAGCGACTGCTTACCAGCCCCCCTAGCCAAGTTACGACCGTTTCGTCTCGATTCTCTTGTGTCGAACGCCTCGAGTAGGCCACGCCTCTGATTTCTTTGTTCTGACGTTATTCAACGCTCAGTCACGTGGTCAGAAGGCCACAAGAGAATCGAAACGAAACGGTCTTAACTTGGCTAGGGGGGCTGGTAAGCAGTCAACATGATTTGGATAGACTGATAGTCAGACGTCTGACTACCGTCAAAGATCTATGAATGACAACCGGAACCAACGTGCTTACCGAGGCGCGGGGTGTCAGTAATGTCCTAGAAAAACTTAAAAAATTACGTATGAAATAAAAAATTCGCATTGGTACTTGCCCCGTTTCGAACATACATGCCTTAACCACTGGGCCATTACAACCAATACCAATTGCTAAGTCCTAACATTTTTTTTATAAAATTTGATTCTATTATTGGAAAATATATTTAATACTTTTGCGATTAAAGGAAGCTTTCTTAGGCCTCCTCTGTGAATGCGTATCCACAGTGGGGACTTAATTTGTTGTCACTTATTTTTAACTATTCTTAGATAATCAACATGCATAATATTGGTATTTCTTGTCATACAGATATTGATGGATGCATTAGCGACATCTGTGAACTAGAGGTGGATTTGAGAAATGTATGTCAAGGTAAGTTTTTTTTATTTATTTTTCTTATATACCTACATATATCGATCTACAACTTTTTACAAGATTTAAGAGTTCTGTAGCCAAATGGCGTAAACGGAACTTATAATTTCGTGCAAACCATCCTGTATGTATGGGTGACCTTTTCAAAATCATGAATACACTAGTTGTCCCCCGCGATTTCACCCGCGTCTTTGGTTATCGCTCCACTCCTACTGGGATGGTATGTACCCTATAGGCTTCCTCAACAAATGGGTTATACAACACTTAAAGAAATTTTCAATTCAAACTGAACCGATCAACAGTATGATAAGAATGTTACATATTTCGACAGTCACAAAACCTATAGGATTTTTTTTTTGATAGGTTTGCGCTTGACCGCTATCTCACCTGATGGAAAGCGACGATGCGGTTGACTATGGAGCGCACTTACCTAGAAGTAACCTATTCACTCTTGACTTAAAGATTCCCGGGTTGTAGCCATCAGGAAACACAGATTCCGGCAAGGAATTCCACTCCTTAGCTGTACGCACAAAGAATGTGTTCCCAAAACGTTTTGTGCGTATAGGTGGGATGTCCACCATGTACCGGTGGCGTATTGCCGTACGCCTGGTGGCCCGATGATGGAACGGGCTAAGTTAAATTAGGTTATGCAATTCCGACGCACACTCCCCGAAATGCAACCGGTAGAAGACCTACAGGCTAGCAACTCGGCATCGATAGTAAATAATAATAATAATAACTGGCTCGCCTCTCAATTGCCTCAAGTGCGTCAAGCTGATATCGGGCAGATCCGTCCTAAAGATGAGAGCAGTACTCCAGACACGATCGAACTTGCACTTGATAAAGTTTGAGCAGCTGTTCCGGGGTGAAGTACTGTCTGACTTTCGCGAGGATTCCCAGCTTTTTTGCTGCCAGTTGACCCTTTGCTTCGATGTATGGCCCAAAGTAGAGTGTTGACGTCAGCGTAACACCAAGAAGATCAAGATGGTCGGTTATTGGCACGGTTACGCTTAGAAAGTTGGAGCAGGGCTGAATTGGCTCCTTTTAGCGGAAAATAGACTCGCCTGGGTTTTAGCAGCATTGAACTTGACCAAATTGGCATCGCCCCATTCAGAGACTGCCTCCAAGGACAAGTTCAAGCGCTCGACCATAGCCTCTCGGAGAGACTGGATCTGTGACCCACTAGCTTCCGCGCCTATGGACCTATAGGATATTTACGGTTGTTCTTTTACCAAAATGGTCATAGTTGCATTTTTTTATTACAGATCACCCTTCTGCGACGGATAAAATAACGGATGATGTAAATACTACTTCTCCTATGAATACTTTAACGTTTGATAATTCAACAATGCCAGACAAAAACTTGGAAATAAGGACTGATAACAACACAGCTCTTCATGCTAGTATGTATTAACTTAACAGTGATCTTCAAAGATTTTTTTTTTTCTAGAGATTTCTGTACTTGAAACAATATGGGGTTTACGTACCCCTTTTATCCGCTCATCTACCCGAGTCTTTTCGTCCTGGGCATGGTCGGGTATACTAGACTGGAGGTAAGAAGGGATGTCGCACTGGTCAAGTACGTGGCTAGTGTACTGATAGGGTTGTTGCACCACCCAGACGTGCTGGAAGCGCTGCGGCTGGGCGCGCTGGACGGGTGTGTGGGAGCGCGCCTGCCGTCTGCTAGTACTAACCTCCTAAAGTTTGCCGGAGGATATATTTGGCCAAAACCTGCCGAAATTTTTAGAAGGAGCTCAAATAATTATTGAGAAAGGTCTGGACATTACATCCTAATTAATTTAAAAATATAATAACTATGTACATAATTATAGTGTTAGTTATAACATCGTCTTGTACTAATCTGTAAAGGTGTTATAATGTAATAAATAAATAAATAAATTATTTCAGCCGAAAGACGTCTGGACATAGGCCTACCCCAAGCGCCACAACGACTGGTCCTGTACCTGTCGCATCTATTGGATTTCCGCGACCCTTAGGACTAACTCAAACTGAAATGGCAGCGGCCGGCAGTGACGTGGCAAGCACTTTTAGAGTCAAATAATTTTAAACTTTATCTACATCCTTTAAAGACTAATGTTGCTTGAAAGATCCAAAAAGGGCGCAAGTGACTTTAACTTGACAGACAGACACTGCAACAAAGTGACCCTATAAGGGTTCCGTTTATTCCTTTTGAGGTACGCAACCCTACAAACATGCAAAAACAATGTTATAATAGAGGAAAAAACTCTATATAAATAATGAAATTAAAACATGATGGAGCAGTTAATTAAAGGCTTGCAATTTTCCTGAATATTTTCCTGTTGTACAGTCAACGAGTTGAAAACAAGTCTAGCAACTAGGGAATGTATGTGTCGAAGCCATTTCGTATCATACGCCGTATTTCAAGCAGGCGCGCCGGTTTGAAATACGTCGCTGTAATGTAAAGCAGCTGTTATTGGCAGCTACATTATACAAATTTTAAGCATAATTGTGTGGCTATAATATGTGTATGATAGTAATAATCCTCCCGAACAAATTTCGATCACAATAGCCAATCTCAACGAAGATATTTTAGTGTTCAAGCGTTTGCGCAAACACAGGCGCAGTCTATGTTCCTTTACTCTCAAATTCCGATGGGATGTCAATTCGACACAAGCGGGGAGAAATCAAGTGTAGGAATGAACGGCTTTATGTGCTTTCCAAGGCTCGGAGGTATCACCAACTCCCAAACTCCGGGTAGCCACAGATTAATTTCTAATGAAAAAACTCAATAGCACTTTTTGCCCGAGTCGGGAATCGGACCCAGGGCCCGTGGGCTCAGCAGTCACACTTGCAACCATAAGACGAGGCAGTTTGAAAGAAAGAAAGAAAAAAATATATTTTATTTGGCACCCATACACACAACATGTAGACACTGAAGATTAAAAAACAAAGAAAACTAACATGACTAAGATAAATATGTCCCCAGAATTAGGTATTACATACTATATTATACTTTTTTTTTTCAGAAGATACTTCACAGTCTGGTAACGTTGTGTTAATGTACGTTATACCATCCGTGATGGTGGCCTGTGTTATAATATTGGTGATTTATAAGAGTGTGAAAAAATATTATCATCGAAATCCCGTATCAGTAGAAAGGATGGAAATTAATACATATGTAAGTCTTATAAAATTTTGTTTACATCAAACATACTAATCTGATTCGACATCCGCCTATAAGAGTACCTACGTTGACACGAAGCTGGGCGTATTGGAGAGGAACGGATCGTGAATTGGCCAATCACAGCGCTCGAAATCTCCACTATGCATCAGTAGAAACAGTGTAAGTGAAGCAGAGTGGAGCTGAGCGGACTTTGAAATAAACCAAATGAACATGCGGCCCCGAGCCAGACAGAACAGAGTCGAGCTGGCTGTGATACCGAGAGAGCATGAAGCGAAGGGTAGGTCAACTCCCACATTTGCCACTTTTCACTTCTCTTCTCCGCCTCACTCCGCTCAGCTCCACTTCAGTGGAAAAGCACCCTAAAGGGGTGACCAGACGGTTGCAAACTAGCGTTCCAACCAAGGTGACCTTGGTTTCTGTGTTTGGTTTATGTTGCGGCTATATGGATGTAAACCACGCGCCAACACGTTTGGTGGTTGGGAAAACGCGCCTCCCAACCAAGGGCGTTGAAGGTCATGGTTTACAACTGCTGTCTACATGGAATGAAACTAGCAAGGTCACCTTGGTTGGGACGTTGGTTTGCAACCATCTAGTCACCCCTTAAGGCCTGCCGCACTTTTGACGTAAACCTGAAGTAGGTTATAACAATCTAGAAGTATAATTGGGTAAGCCCTAAGAGTAGACCACGTCATACAGTACCTAGAAGCCAGCAGTGTTGCGGCGACACATCACTTGCAACCAGGGCTTGCAGTCGCTCACAGAATTACGCCATAAAACTGTGATAGAAGTAGGTCCTAAAATAACACATTTGTTAGGATCCTAGCTCTGCCAGCGACGGATAAGCGACAGTGGACGAACCCGCATACATTTTCATACAAAGCGAATCTTAGTGCTCGTGCGTAGCTGCCGTGGGTGGCTGTGGAATATTAATTGATACTAACGCATCTCAATTACACGAGCCTACCTGTGGAAGTCGCTTCGAAAATGATTCAGCTGATTTCAAGATAAGCCCGTTCAAGCAGATAAATGAAGGGACAAAAAAACTTTTTACAAAAAAAATAACCGATTGCACTACATAAGCCACTAAAAGGATCAAAGTAACTTTAATTTCGGAAGTCGGTGTTTCTCAGTATTGTTTATTTCTTATTTAACACCAACTTCCGAAATTAAAATTATTTTGATCATTTTAGTGTTTTATTTAGTGAAGTCGGTTATGTTTTTTTTTTGTAAAAAGTTTTTTATTTCACACTGTTTAGTTGCGATGCACTTATAACCAGAGTGCCTATTTCTCATGACAATTCGAATTAACCCAAACACTGCTAGGTTACATTGTTTTATTATGACGTTCCTGTATCTACCTTCCACCTTCCGGCTCCATCATCAGATCAGTTCGATAGTACATTATAGCCAAAGTGCATCTCATGACAATTCTAATAAGCCCAAACACGGCTAGGATACATTGATAAATTATCGAGTTCCTGTGCCTACCTTCCGGCTCCATCATCAGATCAGTTCGATAGTATCTTATAGCCAATTCTAATAAGCCCAAACACGGCTAGGTTACATTGATTAATTACGGAGTTCCAGTGCCTACTTTCCGGCTCCATCATCATCATCAGTTTACTTCGATGATACCATTTTCAACATAACTATTCAGAACCATTCATTTATTTGTATTGTCATAGTCGCTTAACTATCTTCTTTGTGATATCTATATGAGTATGAAGTTCCGTTGGCCATTTCTGGTCTTCTTCATCAGTTCCACTTCATGAAATGTTACTATTTGACTGTAAATGCTTAAGTTCTCGATGAAAATACCAAAATCACCATACTGTTGCCTATAATATTTTAGGAGTTCCCTCGATTCCTCATAGATCCCATCATCAAAACTGGATTCTGAAAAAAAAATGGGATCAATCGGAAAGCATATCCTCTAAGAAGAAAAAAAAATTGCAAATTGGTCCATAAACGACGGAGTTCTGAGACACATAAAAAATAAAAAATAATTAAAAGAACCGAATTGATAACCTCCTCCTTTTTTTGAAGTCGGTTAAAAAAGGGATTCTATTTGCAGAAGCTATACAAACTGATCAGGGGACCTTACCATGACGTGTTAAATGTCAGGCGTGCGAGCGAGATAGAGGATGGAGCTGTACTGATACACCCTATATAGCTCCATCCCTTTAACAGTTCAGCCCCCCTAACCAAGTTACGATCGTTTCGTTTGCGTCGCACGCCTCGAGTAGGCCACGCCTCCGATTCCTTTGTTCTGACCACGTGACTGAGCGTTGAGATGACGTCAGAGTCAGAACAAAGGAATCGGAGGCGTGGCCTACTTGAGGCGTTCGACGCAAGAGAATCGAAACGAAAAGATCGTAACTTGGCTAAGGGAGTTATGTCCTCAAATGGATCGCGTTAAGAATTTATGTATGGGCCTCTGAAGATCTTTTAAAATCGCAGACTGACTTCTTTAGAACATTCTTTACAATTAGGGCAAACTTGTGCAAGCCAGGATTTTTGTTTATTTCGAATCAGTTGCTAACTGGGACCCAGTATACGTATGAAATACTTAACCTCGTGTCTAACTCGGACTTAACCGTGATCAGCCTCAGTGGACCTGAGATATTTTAATCGTTTTATTTTCTCCAGGTCACCAGAAATGAAGTTGTTTATGCAGATCTCAGCCTCGCACATGGAGACAGTCACCCCAGACCTGACAAAGAAGCAGAATATGCCCAAATAATTGGAGTTTTAAAACCTATAGATGCAAATATGGAGAAGAAATAAATCATTTTTATTAACTTACTTTTTTTTTAACGTTTTGGGAACACATTCATTGTGAGTACATTTAGATTACATTTAGAGAATAACTTGCCGGAATCTGTGTTTCCTGATAGCTACAACCCGGGAATATTTAAGTCAAGAGTGAATAGGTTACTTCTAGGTAAGCGCGCTCCATCGTCAACCGCATCGTCGTTTTCCATCAGGTGAGATAGCGGTCAAGCGCGAACCTGTCAAGAATAAAAAACAAACTTGTCTTCCAATATTTACGAACCGAAGCTTGGAGCACCAATCGCATTTTCGCGAAAACACTAAGCTGTCAAAAGCGACTGCCTTTACGCGATATCCTGTTTTTATCTGAGATATCGTGGTCTTGGAACGCGAAGGGCAACTGAAGGACACAGGTAGCTTTTATTTAGTAAAAACCTGACATGCCCTCTCGCTCCATTCTAGAGCAGGAGAAGCCATTTGATAATTTCCTACCTAATTATACGCCATGAACTTTCTACCAGAGAACTTTACCGATGATGACTATGTCGCTAAATTATCCCTGTCACGCTTATGTACGTATATGAAAACCTCAATATGTCACTGTCAACGTTCAAGGTAGAACTACACTGCGCACACGTGTGATATGTATACATTTTATATGGAAACTAGACTTGTAGAGCTACACATGATCCACGCCACGCGACGCCACGCGACATTGTTCAATCAGGCGTGTGTGTAACACGCCGTGTGCGTCGGTCTAATGTAGTTCTAGCTTCACTATTGACAGAAACCAACACGCCTTGTAGGGAAGGTTAACAGTGTGAAATCGTTTGAAATAGTCACCGCGGCCCTGGAACGTAAAGGGCAACTGAAGGAACACGGGTGGGTTTTATAGTCTATAAAAATCTGATACACCCTCTCACTCTCACCCAGAGCGTGAGGAGTTACTCGATGGTGCCCCACGCCATAAAAAATAAATTAAAAAGGTATTTTAACAGTGTCTGCATGATTATGCAATGACCAACCATACTTTAGTTAGCGCCGATACGGGTCAAAAGGCCAGTATTTCTGTGATATTTTTGGAATTGGACAACATCCAATAATTCATTATGGCAGCGATCTCTCTCGCCGGGCTTTGGTACTGGCGATGGTCTGGAGCGAGGAGGAGTATGGCAGGCGATCGCCTCCTTCTGCGAAGCAGTAATGATAGCAAAGGAAACGGCCGAACGCGCGGGGGAACGGCCCTCACGCCCCAGCCGCCGGGATCTCGATCCCGATTTCCAGCCACCGTAAGCGCTGGCTTGCGGACGGCGAGTAATAGGTAGCTCGCCGTCCGACCGTCCGATAACAGTCCGGACCGAGCCCAAGTAGTCGACGGCGCGTAGTGTTCCACGCGCGCCACAAGGAGATGTCAGCAAGACCGTAGGAGCCCAGCAGGGTCGAAGCCTACTGGGGCCATGGGTGATGCGAAAGAGAACCCCGGGGCCCTGGAACGAAAGCAAAGAAGGAACAGGAGTGGGTTTTAGTCAGTAAAAGTCTGACACGAAAAGGCGGAAGATGTCAATAGATGATTTCCCACTTAAAAAGAAACAATAATTCATTATGTCTAATTTTATAAAAGTAAAATTGTTTGTTGACTTATACTTATGTTTGTAAAAGCTAACCTGTGAAAGAAGACACTGATTTCGTCACTGATAGGACGCTATATCTCACAGAAATCTTGCAATTTTCCGGGTCGAACCATGAAAGCTAAGCTGTTTGAAAAGCTAGTTCTAACACAAAAATTACAATTAATAATAAAAAATATAATAATATTCCACAACTATCACACAACGCCATCTAGTCCCAAACTAAGCAGAGCTTGTGCTATGAATACTAGACAACTGATAAACATATTTCTAAATACATACATAATATAGATAAATTACACCCAGACACAGAACAAAATAATGATCGTGCTCATCACACAAACATTTGTCCTGGGTGGGAATCGAACCCACGACCTCTGGCTTAGCAGTCAGGGCCACTAACCACTAGACCAACAGGCCAGTCAATTAACTATCTATTCCATTCATTTTCTCGCATATGGAAATAGAAAAGATTTGACAAATTATTGTTCGCTTCGAATCCTCTCGAAACGACTTTTGAGTGTAAGTTTCATTAAGCTGCCAAAACTGAAGTTTAACTTAGGTTTAACATAACTTGAAGCAAAGTTATGATGTTGTTTAGTTGTGATATGATTTTCGTAATGTTTCTGGCAGTTTGATGGGTTTAATTTTAGGTTTAACGTTGGATTTTTAAATTATCTGCAAAAAAAAATTAAAAATAGAAATAAATAAAAAATTATTTATATAGGGTGACTGGTAATTAGTGTACGATACTTAAACACGTGATTCTGCTCATGATAACCAACAACTTTACGATACTTAAACACGTGATTCTGCTCATGATAACCAACAACTTTTACTATGGGAACAAACCTGAAATCGCGAAAAAAAGTCAGCTGTTCAGTACATTTATGTTTGCCTAATGTACTGAACAGTTGATATTTTTTTCGCGATTTCGGCTTTGCTCCCATAATAAAAATTTTTTGTTATAATGAGCACAATCACGTGTATAAGTATCGTATACTAATTGCCAGTCACCCTATATATGGGTGTAGGCCGAGGTCTCGAATATCAAAATGCGAAGATTGAAAACGGTATATTTGGACCATAAATCGGTATAGTGAAAAAAGAAACCATATTCAAACAAATCTCATTATTTAAATATTTAGGAATTATTATATTTCTCTATTGTTTAAAACCTATATACCGAAAAATCGGTAGATTCGAGCCCACTTGAAAGATCGGGTTTACTTCTATGTTTTTATGTAAATATTTAAGTTTTGATAAACTTTTAAAATATTTTAAAGATGATGGTTACTGGGTACGCTCTCACTAAAATATGTTTAATGGATGTCTTGGGTTTGACCGAAACTGGACCCCACGATCACCGGAGTCGTTAAAATAACGATGCCTCTATAAAATATGAAGCCACTTACTAGTTGACTCAAAGGACCAGCTGGCAGCATCTTATTATAGGTACTTTAAATTTCTAATTTGAGTTTTACAACTATTTAATTAAATAAATAGCAATTTCCAATTTACAAATTGTACATACATAAAACATAATCAGACTTTTTATAGTCCCAATGCTGGGAATGAGGCCTCCTCTCTAGGAGAGAGAATGGGCTGTAATCCACCATGCGGCCCCAGTGTGGGTTAGTATAATGATAAAATGGTTGTAGAAACAAACATTAATAGAGCTTGAAAATAGTACATAATCAACAGTTTGCGTGTCATATACAATAATGCTTTTAATCGATATCTCCAAATTTTATTGAAAATTACAAGAGTGCAAAAAATGTATAGCATAATAGCATAAGCAGCCTTTCAATGTTCCCACTGCTGGGACTTAGGCCTCCTCTCTAGAAGAGGGAATGGGCCGTAATCCACCACGCGGGCCCAGTGCGGGTTGGTGAATGTCACATGTCTTCGAATTTTTGGTTCTAGGTAAAAAAGCTTGAATAAAACAAAATAAAGAACTATATTTTTAATTCTTTATTGTAATATACAAAAATGTAACATATTAGACTGTGATTAAATAATGCATGAACAAAATCATACAAAATTCAATGATGAGGTTTCTTACAGCAAACCTTTGAGTGTTAGAGAGATGGCATTCGACCTACGTAATTTGTGGAAGTCACAAGAAAATGATAGCATTGCTGCTCCCTTTATTTTGTGATTGTAAACATACTCACAAAATATTCTATATAGATATTCGATATACCCGTAACTTCAGCAAAAGCTATCTACAATAACTTTTAATATTTCCATCTTAATTAATATTCCATAAATTCCAATATCCCTTGCAACCGTGATCAAAATAGCCAAAATACCAAATGCTGTTGTAGATTATTCCTATAGTTTTGGGAACCCAAAACTATAGGAATAGTTTGAAATATTGGTATACAAAGGAATTATGATAGAAATGCCGAGAGTACATAATACTCTAATAAAATTATTAAGAAAAAAATAGGGCAAGTACGAGTTGGACTCGTGCACTGAGGGTTCCGTACCAACTAACCTATGAAAACAGTTCGATTACCGAATTGAGTTACGAAGATTTTTCCGAATAGCAAAAAGTTTGTTTTGTGACGTAACTACAAATTTTCAGTTTTCAGATTTTTTCCTATATTTGTGCTATGAGACCTTGCTTCATAACATTTCAGGATTCTAGGTCAACAGGAAGTACCCTATGAATTTTGATTCTCTTGAGAGTGTCGAAATACACATTTTTTGCGACATAAACGGCCGTATCTTTTATTTTTCGTTAACTCAGAAATTTGATTTTTTCACAGCTTCAAGAGACCGCAGACTTTGAGTATATGGTTTTAACTTCAACTCGATACCTCCACGCGTTCCCGAGATAAGGGGTCTTGACAGATAGACAGACAGACAGACGGACCACAAAGTTATCCTATAAGGGTTCCGTTTTTTCCTTTTGAGGTACGGAACCCTAAAAAGACGTTCAATATCTACTATCTGCTGCCAGCGGCTTCACCCGCGTGAAAGTAGAATATTGTCGCAAGGGAATATACTCCTGAGATAAAAGTACGAAATAAATTAAAAATATCATTGGGATTGATTAGGTTAACGATTTTAAACAGTTTAAAAAAAAAATGTAAAAAAAAAATTTGAAAAATGCCGACGAAAAATTCCACAGGTTCAGAATCATGGACTAGATCCTTGGTAGGTACACATTTGTGTGTTGATGTCTTTGACACGGTGTATATTAATATTTAAAACTGGGCAAGTGCGAGTCGGACTCGCACACTAAGGGTTCCGCACAAACTTACCTATGTATATGTGTTCAATTCCTGAATGGAGTCTCGAAGATTATTCCGAATCGCAAAAAAATTTTTATTTTTGTGACGTGACAACAACTCTACTGTTTTACCTAGACCTGCCTGGCTGTTAGACCTTGCTTCATGCCAAATTTCAGGATTCTGGGTCATTGGGAAGTACCCTATGAATTGTGATTCCCTTGAGAGTGTCAAAATATCGTTTTTTGCGGCATAAACGACCGTATACTGTTTTCTCGTTAACTTAGAAGTTTGATTTGATTTCACAGATTCAAGGGACCGCAAACCTGATTATATGGTTTTAATTTTAACTCGATACCTCCACGCGTTCCCGAGATAAAAGATTTTGACAGACAGACGGACAACAAAGTGATTCTATAAGGGCTCAGTTTTTCCTTTTGAGGTACAAAACCCTAAAAAAGGAAATAATACTGCTGCTGTACTGTTACTGGTACTGCTTATTTCTTTGGAAATACTCTTGTCTACTTTGTATTGTCTTTTATATATCTGTTTTTGTGTGTACATAAATAGTAAAATAAATAAATAAATAATAATAGTCTGTAATAAAAAAAAAAAATGCGTTGTTTACTGCGTAGTATACTTTGATTGTTATCTAGAGTCCCTTGTTTTGTTGCACACACATTAAAACTTCCTTAAAAAGCTTTAAGGAAAAGAGTCATATCGTTTCAAAACTCCGCTATACCTCCTCGCACCGCTCAACCTCATCGCACATCTATGGTAGATACCCATCTTAATTGCGAAATACTCTACTAGCCACATCACGAGCGTAAGGAACAAACTGTTTTAGTATAAGTTTTGTTGTGTTTGTACTTACATTGTATGTACTGATACGCCAAAAAAGTATATTTCATTTCTTTAAAAAAGAAGGACGAACTTACATATGCACCTTTTTTGTTTTTGTTTTTAAGTGGAAAATCATAAAATTATTCCTCTTGCTCCGTGGCTGGAGGTAAAGTTCAAATAATTTCATAAATACATACTTAGACAGACTTAGGCCTACTTTCCATGGACGCATAGCTTCATAGACGCGCATTCGTCATTATACGCTTGATGGTGTGCGTCATGCCGTCGTGTCGTTACCGCTTTGTCGACACAGTTTCATAGTTCTGTATGAAAGCTTCACGCAGGCGTACACCAAGCGTATAATGACGAATATGCGTCTATGAAGCTACGCGTCCATCGACAGTAAGCTTTAAACTAAACAATTGCAGCTGAAAGAACGACTACACAATTGCTACTCAAGAACAAAATAAGATTATGTTTCCGAATCAATACAATGTAACAACAATAATTAAACATTTAATAGTACATTGTTACCCTAGGGGTGAAAGTACTTATTTAGTCCCGAGAAGAAGTTTGGCGTCCGAGCGTAGCGAGATCGCCAATAGTTCGAAGGACTAAATAAGTCTTTAGCCTGAGGCCCTTGTATTCGTAATGAAAACACTGTGGTTTTCATTACGAACACAAGGAAAGTAAAAATAAAATAAAAAGCTTGTAAAACCTGAGTCGTCGTATGATTTTAAGTATTTTTCTTCTGATTTAGGCGCTAAAGGTTTTCCACTACTGCTTTGGCCTCTTTTCTTATGAAATCAGGCGTTAAATCCATATTTGAATATGATGAACTTATGTTGTTACTCAGACCGATAAAAAAGTACTTTTTGTGTTGTTAATAAAAATCTCATTAACAACACAAAAAGTACTTTTTTCCCACCACTTTCTCGCCTACTTTGTTTTTATTTTTTTGTGGCCGGCCAGCTATTCAGGCGTTATTTTACGTTTTCATTATTAAAAAAATAGTAAATAATTTTCCTAAATAAATTTAAAAAAATAAAGTATTCTATGACGTGTATTTCAGAACGGCTATTTTTATCTATTTACATTTAAAAATACTAACTATAATTACCATAAAATAAATAATAATAAAAACCCTAATCTAATTACAACTAACTAAAACTAAAATATGGCGTCAAAAAACTCTTCCACATCGCTGTCGACTGGTAATGCGCCCAAAAGACTAGCGGCATTGCCACGCTGTATGGCAATGCTTATCCTCTGTCCGAGGTAAAAGCCAGCCCTTAGGTCACGCGAAGTGTAAAGTATTTAAATAAAAATAGTTGAACAAAATAAGTCATTTAAAAAAAATATTCTTTAATTAATACATATCTTTAAATTAATTCAATTTCACATCGCGCTGTAACTGACTGGCTGTATAGAAAGTTGGACCATGGTTCAATAGAAATGTGAATTTATTTTTATTTTTCTCTGTGTTATATCTGCGATCAGTGTTTGACACTATGAGCAAATTTGGTGAGTGCGCTATGTCAGTTTAAGTGCGTTCCCCATTGGGAACGTCTCCTCATCGTCTATCTATATGATGTCCTTTCGCTTAAGACGCTTTACGTAGCTACGCATCGTGAGCTGTGCTGCTAACGTATTCGGGTGCTTCTTTAGCTTCTCCCGGTATTTCATGGTTACGTTTTGGATTTCCTCCTTTATCGTGGGCATTTTCAGATGTTCGTGAATTTCTTGGTTGGTCACATACCATGGGACATGGCTGATCGTTCGGAGTATTATGTTTTGCATTCTCTGCAAACATGAGATGGTAGAGTTGCAGGCACTACCCCAGAGTTGAATGCCATACATCCATACCGGCTTTATGTGAAAATAGAATTAGTTTTTTTTTTTAAATAATTTGACAGCTGTCAGTTGAAAGCGATTCTCCCTAGGGATGAAAAGTACTACTTTCAACACGCTCCTCAGGCAGTTCAGACCTATTTTCAGAGTATAAGTAATGAAAAAATTATTAAAAATCTGAACTAACGATATTGAACTATTTCTTCCCAAACTTTTCTTGACCGCAAAACATGCGAACTGTCGCTTAAAATTTTCTTTCTGATAAGGATCGATATTTTAGCTCTTGTGGATTTCCAGTGATACAGTTTTCAGACTTATACCTTCACTTGTGCTGTGATCCTTGCTTCATGCCTAATTTTAGGATTCCAGGTCAACGGAAAGTACCTTATAAGATTTGATTTCCTAGCGAGGGTCAAAATAAGCACCTAATCGGAGCATAAATAGACTGCCTTATGTTTAGATTACGTGGACTTAGAAGTTTGTTTTTTTCCTTGCTTCAAGAGGTAAAAGACTTGAGTAATGGTAGATTTTATTTATTTGCTTATGAACATCAAAACTAATAAATATTAATAACTTAATAGGAATATATACAAACTAAAATAATAATATTTACAAACGGGTAGAAAAAGAAATTATTGGGCATCAAAAAATTCATCCACATCGATATCAAAAATGATAGGAAAAGTGCCCAGAACGCTGGCAGCATTACCACGTTGGATAGCAATGCTGTTTCGTTGTCCGAAGAAAAGCCCAGCCCTCTGGTCACGCGAAGAGTCGACTAGTTGTTTACTGATATCACGAACAACTCGATGAGCGCTCGGACCCCATAGCCCTAGTGTTTCAACCCCAAACGGCTCAAACATATAACTTCTGATGAGGTTATTATATTTACGCCGTTTGAGGTTTTCTGCACTTGCAGTAGCCGCCCCAGCACAGCCTGCCGTACTCAGAAGATGGGATGGCGCTAAGGTGTCGACACATGTTGCATACCACACCAAAGACCTACCTAACTTCCAGGGCATTATGGTGGTCCCGTCTGACCTCTTTCCATCGTCGCGTGCCAAGCCATTGGGTTCTAGAACAGCTGACACCCCGGCGGTGACAAGAGCTCGACGGATGATGTCATTAATACTGGCGTGCCTAGCTATCCGACCAGCGCTCCTGCTACAGGATAGGCCATGGTGTCCGAGGCGGTCGACTGCTTTACCACATTGACACCGATGCTATTGCTCTGCTAGTAGCACCCGGTCGCAGGCATGTAGCTATTCGGAAGGTGGTGTCACTCAGCATAGTACCTTTGTTGGGCGACGGTATTGTCTGTAGCCAGAGGCCCGACTCCCATTCACCCACAGCCAGTAGGCGGGCACGCTCAGTAGTATTGGTAGACGTGTTAATAAGGTTATTCCGTACCAAACTGCAGAGCGGCGCATCCCACTGTCTCTGGGAAGATGGGCTCTCGGGCAACGCCTTGAGTAATTGATATTAATTTCAGCTTCATAGCTTTACGTATTTTTCAAAAAAAGGGTCTTTACAGACGGACAACAAAGTGATCCTATAAAGGTTCCGTTTTTGCCGACTTATCTACGGAACCCTAAATAGCTGCTTCCTACAAAAAATGCAAACTGTTAGTTACGATTTTCTTCCTGCAAAGGCTTAATATATAGCCCTTGCGGACCACCAGTGGTCCACAAATAACAATTTGGGATCCACTGTTCGACAAAATCATTCCTCAATATTACCTACTTAACTTTCATCTAGTTTCCAAGAAGACAGCCGACCAAAACAAACACGAACGCAATACATATCGTTTAACTGTCAAAGTCACAGCTATTTCGAGACTACAAACAAGGAAGTAGGTACATCAATCATGTATGCCAACATTCTACCCCCGTCACATTGACACATTGCCTGTGGAACTGTACGCAGTTTATCTAATCTTAACCTTACCACGTGGAATGTAAATATCTTTTGACGGCGCATGTAATTAATACAGCGCTCTGTCGTAAGCTCTCAATACGGGACGTGGAGTCGTGACTTTGCAGAAAGCTTATGTATGTAGGTACTTGTAGAGCGTGATATAAAAGTGCTTCTCCGCTAGAGATGTGGGTTGGACTATAGGTAACGGGGCACTGAGAAAAACCCTTCTAATCAAGCCTTCGGAATCTGGTGGGATGTGGCAACAGAAGAGTGGGGAAAAGTCAGGGGACACTGAATGTGACCTTGACGGAGATGTGCTATGCAGCTAAGCTGCGAGGCTGTGAAAATTAATAATAATGATAATGACCCCATCGCCGTATCTTTACGCTACCGTCGTGATGGGGCTTGCGCGCTCCAATAAACCCTAGGTCTGTATCGGTAGCGTTTGCTCTGCCGTAACATGCCTAAGGTGAGGGACCAGACTAAGAGAGATACAATCCGCAGGGCAGTTTTGTGGCGAACTGTTGGGCATTAGCGACCCCACAGACCCGATCTCCCGGGAGAATTCTTGTTCTTCATCTCCGGCTTGCCTTTATTGGCCGGTCGTAGTGAACACTGACGAGGAACAGAGCTCCCACCTGTCTCTTACCTTTATTGGCTAGCTTGAGTGGAGATTCGCAAGAGCAAACGTGTTTGGGAGGAAGTATAATCCAGTAAGGTGCTGGTAGGAACCTTGACTGTACTTCAGGGATTGTCCTGATAGCCGTGGTATACCTCTCCACTCCTCAAGCACTTCAAGATATGTTGCCCACTTGTTGCTACGTCACTTCGTGCTAGTGACCGTTTTTGGAGGCCTATTTATTGAGTGTGCAAGTCACCCCCTACCTTTTATCGATGGATATTAACAACATTGTTCAGGCAGGGGCCATAGTCTTAACATAGTTTCAGGTTACCAGTCTACTTAAGACTCCAAAAACCATAGCCCCTATTATCTTTGTTCTCCATATGTCAAAATAGTTTTTCACCAACCGGGGGTTGTTCTTGGATGCACTAGCGTAGCGCGTACAGGGATAATCGTGGGTTGGTATCACGTTCCATTTAAATTTTCTAAAGGGCCTAATAAAAATACGTTTTTTTTTTTCATATTAAGAGTTCCAACGTAGAAACTATGCATTTCAAAGGGCAAGCAATATCAATTACGTATAAGAACTTTGTACTCTTGGTTTAATAGCTTTCGTTTTGGCAATTTTGTGTTGTTGCCGCACTGAGGAGAAAAGTCATTCGTGAGATAAAATTTCCCACGTGAAAGTGATTGAAACAAAAATAGACATCCCATTCATTAGCAGTTTTAAGTCCATATACATCATCAATATTGCATATCGCTTGAGACACATTGTTTCCACGGTAGAACTCATATTACAAAGTATAATTTCAAAATAATAGTATAATTTTTTTTTTTTTGGTTGTCAAAGTATAGTTGTGCAATTTGTGTCTTTATTGCTTACTAATATTAGTTTTTAAGATAATTGTTACTAACAATAATATGGACCTCGTCCGAAATAAATGTTTTTTTATTATTATTATTACAAAATAATGCGAGTTTTCTTATATTTCATACAAAAATAGTTACAAGTACTGTGATATTACAGAAAATACAAAACACAAAGAAACCAATAAATACGTTATTTTGAAAAAAGAATAATGTACCTTTAATATAAAGTTTATTTGAACTTATAATTCCAAGTCGATCCAAAGATAATAACACTTCAAAGCAAGCCATTTTGAAAACGGCAATTTCATACTTTAACCCCTAATACTAATACATATTAAAGTTAACGGATAAACAAGTAGACGTGGAAAGCGACTTTATTGAATACTAGCTTTTGCCCGCGGCTTCGCCCGCCTACATAAAATATAGCTTATGTCACTCAGAAATAAAGCAGCTTTCTATCGTTAAAAAAAAAACAAACTTTACCTCTTTATAATATTAGTGTAGAAGTGTAAACGGTGCCTGCGACTTCGTCTGCGTCAGACTTATAAAACAGTACCATTGTGCCGTGCATAACATTCCGTTTGGTCACTATTTCAAGAAGTTTTTGAAGTGAAAACTTCTTTAGCGGCGTTGTACACTTTTTTTGTAATGGGTAAAAAATGTTAAACTCGCGTCAGGGTCACGTGACCTGATCGAAAATTCGTAAGACGGATGTCGTGCAAAATTGTGTGCAAAAAATTTTGTAATGGGTAAAAAATGTTAAACTCGCGTCAGGACACGTGACCTGATCGAAAATTCGTAAGACGGATGTCGTGCAAAATTGTGTGCAAAAAAATTGTGTGCAAAAAAATTGTGTGCAAAAAAATTGTGTGCAAAAAAAAAGCAATTCGTACAAAATTATTCCATAACCATTCCAAAATATCCAAAACGCACAACGTTAATACTTAAGTTTTCACTTCTGCCGGCACTCCCAGAGTGCAACCCGTCATTTTTTTTTTCCTCAGAACCTTAATACTGTTAATATAAAATTATAAGTTAGTGTTATAAGGAGTGACTTATCACTCCTTATAACATTAGCTATCTACCAATGAATCAGTCTACTAGTTTTAGAGATTAGCTGGAACAAACAGATAGGCAGATATTTTTTTTAATAATTGCATCTTTGCTATCGGTAGATATAAAATATACTTTTATATGCATTTAGTTGAAAAAATATATATTGATGTTACAAACAGATACTTCAATGTTATTTATATTATAGACTATCTTTTTCCCGCGGCTTCGCTCCCGTCAACTGACTACTCTACTCTACTCCACCCTACTCCACCCTACTCTACCCTACTACCAACTTTTTTAATTTTTTCTTTTATAAGATCCTTCTCCTGACAATAACAAACACAACAAAAAAAAAAATTGTGAAATCTGTCCAGCCGTTCATTCGTGATGGCGTAACCAAGGGAAAGAGGGATTCATTTTTATATTTATAGATAAGGTAAAGCCAATAAGAATATATAGGTAGATACCAATACTGTCACTTGGCATACCTTCACGAACTTTGTACAACCAGATTGAAGTAAAATTCGATTTAACAACACAATAGATTACCTCAATCATGGCCTACCTGTTAATTAAATAATGTTTGTTGCCACACATTACAAGCTGATTAAAAACTCATTAACATTCAGTAATTATACAGCAAAATCTGCAGTTTCGGGTACTAGTAATTATTTGCTTTATTAATTATTTACATATACTCTTCACAACGATATTAAAATAATAACTTTAAAGTTCTGAAATGAATTGATTTTGTCGTTACTAAGTAGATATTATTATTTTATACTTAACTTATCACAGGATAAACATTTATATAAAAATAAGTGTACAATAGGCGGTCTTATCGCACAGGGCATTTTCTTACAGACAACCGTGCAAACCCGTACGTACCTACTGTTTGGAAAACCAATATCAACCTGCATTACACCAGAAACGACACAAAAGAAAGACGATAGAGAAAATGGATGTGAGGAGTTGCGTGAAAGGGTGTTTTTTTAGGTGGAAATTCGTCCAATAACTTCTCCCGCCCTTGGGCGGAGCGAGAGGGCCCCGGGGTTCTCTTTTGCACAACCCATGGCCCCAGTAGGCTTCAACCCTGCTAGGCAGGAGCCCAACCGTAAAACCAGGGGTAATACCGTAGGGACGGTTTTACTGACATTTCATTGAGGCGCGCGTGGAACACTACACGCCGTCGGGTACAGGACGGACTGACGGTGACCTATCCATTACTAGCCAACCGCAAGCCCACGCCTACGATGGCTGGAAATCGAGATCGGGATCCCGGCGACTGGGGCATGAGGAAGGCTGTTCCCTCACGCGTGCGCTGCCTCCTTCGCCAGCATTACTGCTTCGCTGAAGGAGGCGATCGCCTGCCATTCGTCCACACTCCGGAACATGGCCTGTACCAGGCCCTGGCGTGAGTGGTCGTTGCCGCCGATCGCTGCCACAAAAACACAGCGGTGCTCCGTCTAAGCGGGAGCGTGAAAGGATAGTGTATTATTTAGTAAAAGTCTGACACTGCTTGGCGCTCCAGGAGCTGTTATTTTTCATGATTTCCCACAAAAGAAAAGAATACAAACCGACACAGAATCAACGAACTATCAATATTCAAACGACATCACATCTTGTAAAATCCGCTTAGGGACTACAGAGTACACAGTAGTTGGCGCTTAAGCTTTTTAACGATCCTCCCATTGCACTGTGAATCCGATAACGATCAAATCTAGAGGCGCTTGTTCGCAATGTAGACTGCCTTTATCTACGTAGTTACATGGGATAGAGTGGTCGTGTTATTTACGGGCCGGCCCAGGCTTTGTGGTAAGCGAATAAACGCTTTTGTTACCGAATGTATCTAAATCACGGGAGATACAATCGGTAATGTTGCACTTTTTTATGTAGCTGTACCGTGTTGAGCATATTGGGTGTGAAACAAAAAGCGATTGTGAATTTCAAAGGTTTTTTATTCTTTTTTGTAATAAATTTATGTGAATTAAGACTTCAATAAGTATGTCTAATTTGTCTAAAGAAAAAAAGCTAGATTAAAATTATTTTACTTTAACTTCAAACGATCACAAATTAGTTAGAATTACATCTCATTAAAGGTTTAATTAACTTCATTTACATTTATTATAATCATAGTCGTTTCATCTAATGAATGGCAAAAATTTGGTATTTCTTCTATCCTGTAAATTAAACTTATTTATATCTGTGGTCCTTCGAGCCGGATCACTAACAAAAGTTTCAACGAGAATTTACAAAGCTTTTTTTTTTCGACCGTCAACTTCGCTTCGTCGAAAACAACAAACCCGCAAAATGTTTTTATTTTATTTGAAAATCGTTTTATACATTTCGCTTGCAAACGTCAACACGCTACATTTTTCCCCGAACTCTTCCTTCATATAATGGACTACCAAACGTTCTGCTAGCTATTCTGAAATTATTGGCAACATGTGTGCAGTTTAAAGCCTTGTTTCAGTCGCTAGAGATCACGCAAAGCAATCAAATAGATTTATTCCCTGGGTGAAACCAAGCGTTACAAGATAGGTACAGAAGGTTAGCTCAGTGCAGCAAGTGAAAACTCACGCATATATTGACATACGTCTTCAGTACAGCGAGTGTAAGAGCACTCGGGGTTGACATTTGTTTGACATTATTTGATGATCGCCGTATGTCTTGTTTTTTGACGGAAAATCATCAAATGACTCCTCCCGCTGTGGATGAAGCGAGAGTATTCGTTGATTAAAACTCACCTATGTTCCCCTTTGCGTTCCAGGGCCGCAATAACCTCGAACAACCTCGCAACCGCTGTAGGTCTACAGGGTAGATTTTTGTGACGTGGCAATAAAATATCGTGGTTGATCTCTACGAAATGTATAAGAAGAGTTATTTCTCCACTTGTAGCTTTTCTTATACTCAAACCTAATTTTAAGTTAATCTAAAGACTGTGTTGATCATTATTAAAAATGGAATCGATTGAATATCGCCCAATTTTATGCTAACCGTTTTTTTTTTTAAAAAAATTGTGTCATCGCGAAAATCAACGCAGCCAATGTTAAATTAAGGAAGGTTGGTTTTTCAAAGTCTGATACTTCTTCTTGCTCCATCTAGATCTTCCTGCTCTTCTTGAGTTTCTTGACGATTTCCTACCTAAAAATTTAAAGAAAGCCTAAGTAAGTTAAAAGTTTTCCTATAGATGCAATGGTTAAGACTGCACTTACTTTGCATAGTCCGCTCTGTATGTGTGTAAGTACGCCTGCTTTCGCTTGTTGTATGGACCTGCCCCCCTAGCCAAGTTACAACCGTTTCGGCCACGCCTCCTTTTCCTTTATTCTGACCACGTGACTGAGCGATGAGATGACGTCAAAATAAAGGAATCGGAGGCGTGGCCTACTCGAGGCGATCGACGAAAAGAGAATCGAAACGAAACGGTTGTAACTTGGCTAGAGGGGCTGGCCTTCTGCAAGTTACATACTGTGTGCTATCTGTATAGTCGGCTGTCTGCAAGCACCTACTACAATTTTGAGTTCCAATTCCACTTGGGAATAGTTAGTTCTTTACGTATTCAAATCGAGACAAAATGCAATACATTAGAAACTTTAGAGTTTCATAAACTTACGTATCTTGCTAATATATTTTATATCGACTTTACTTTGTCTGGTAAATTGATTTGAAAATAACCTTGCGAATAGACAGACGTGTCGTGTGAGATTAAAATCAATAGTGTGTAACAATGGGTTTTTTTTCGGTGGGAAAATCATCCAATGACATCCCCCGCTTTTGGGCGGGGCGCGAGAGCGTGTCAGACTTTTACTGACTAAAAACCCACTCCTGTTCCTTCGTTGCCTTTCGTACCGGGCCGAGACTTCCTTTCAGAATCAGACCCTTGGCCCCAGTAGGCTTCGACCCTGCTGGGCCCCTACGGTTGGCTGACATCTCCTGGAGGCGCGCGTGGAACAGTACGCGCCGTCGGTGACTTGAGCTTGGTCCGGACGGTTACCGGACGGCGAGCTACCCAATGCTCGCCGTCAGCAAGCCTTCGCTTACTGTAGCCGGAAATCGGGATCAGGATCCCGGCGGCTGGGCCGTGAGGGCCGCGCCCTCGCGCGTGCACGTGTGGACGCCTCCTTTGCTAGCAAAACTTAAGATATAGAATACCTGTCTCCTTTTGATCAAGCGTGCAAAATGTTACAATTATGAGCGAAGTCGATCACAAAAAGAAATCATGTAGGTAATGTTCAAATCATGTGAGAATCACAGCAGAATATTGTCTGAGATTATCTTTTGAGGAAAGGAAAAATGTGGTTACATTGATTTGAGTGGATCTGCCCAGGGGATGTCAAATTCGAGTTAGGTCTAGAAAATATTCCTACAACTAATTGAGTTTATCTGGGAGAGCATTAGTTGAGCGATTTCGATCCCCGCAAGGAACAAGTTGTACGACTTACAAATCAGAGCCTAAAACGGCTGAATGGATTTGTGTGAAATTTGGCACACCGGTAAACCATGTAGGTACTAAAATAGTTAGTTTTTTTCCCGTGTTTATATTCCAGACATGTTACGGAGGTTCGATTCCGATACCGAAAGTTTGGAACTTCCGATTGATTTTGCACCTTCGATTCCGATTTCGGTCCCAAATTTTAATCGGAACATAAATCGGAGGTACAAACAAGTTAACACTTGTCGCGCGGGGAACCTCCCCCCCCCCCGCACCTTCTGTCGATTAATCTTTCACAAAGTTTTGTTTTGTATTTGGAATGTTGTGATTTTGCCCTTCATTTATACTAATCCGAGTTTTTGATTGGTTTTAAGGTTGGGTTATTGGTATTATGTTTGAAACCTTTGCCTCTGCCTCCGCTTATTTATTTTATTTATTTAATCTTCATGCAACATAATTAAAGTACAAAGGCGGACTTAATGCCTGAGGCATTCTCTACGAGTCAACCTAGGGTGGTGAAGAGACAATATGGTAGGTGCATAAAAAGAAAATTGTATACGAAAAACAAGAGTAAAACAAAAAGGTATACATATAATTAAAATACACATACATTATTTAATATAATATATATACATATATATTAACATAAATTAACGAAAGAAGTTTTGAGACGATTCTGCTATTGGTTTGGTCCGCTTCTGACTTTGGTTCCGACTCCAATAAACCGAATTTAAAAACTCCGGTTCCGAATTCGGTTCCGGAATAACCATTCTATTACATCCTTAGTATATTCCTTTGGGATAATTTCTATATTAACGTGGAAGAAGCTTTTCGTATCTAATAGATATTACAAGATTGACAACGACAGTACACGTGCCGCCCTCCCACGTTTTAGTATTCTAACATCTGACAGATTCTTGCTTAATTAACTAACAAAAGATCAGAGTATTAAATTAAATAATCCCTATTTGTAATCAACCTTCATCTTTAAGGTGAATTGCTCCAGTGTTGGGTCTGGTCACACGGTACTGAATTCACCACTTGGTACTTCAGGATACTAAGTAAAAAACCTGGATACCTATAGAGATATAATTCTCAACTAATGACCACAATGAATTTATTGAACTATTATACTATTCGAATTCCATAAGTAATTGTTGAATTAACAAATCACAGACATACCGCAGAGAGTCATTGGGCACGGCATAATTATGGCGGCAAGTCCCCTCTTTTAGGAGTGGCTGGAAAGACGTCACAGCGTCCTCAGCGAGATTTAGAAATATGTCGTAACTGTACGTAACTAATTTCATCCACACCATCTATGAGAAAAAGTATGAACTAAGTTGACATCGTACGTAAATATGGTGTTAGGACTTAATTCCGTACGATTTTTGCACTTTACAGTTCTGTATCGAATAGTAAGGTGATATAATGACATATATGTATTTACACAATTATACTCATTACCCTCAACGTCGTGTTTACGTCATAAGTTAAATTTTCAAAGTAGAAGACCTCTCGACTAAGTGCATATGGCATCAATAATGACGGTACTTAAAACCATAATTAATTTTGACTATTCTTTTAATCGCCCATAGAGAAGCACAAAGCAGATGATCCTACAAAAACTCCATACTTAACAACTAAACCAAAACATATTGTTCAAAATACATCAGATTCCGAAACACGTTAAAACATATGTGAGGGAATACCCGCTCGTTTGCGATTGTAACACGAGCGTGCTACAGCAACCAAACCTGCAACGCAAACGGCCCGCATATTCCGAACGAAAGCCTTTTACATTCGATTCATGCGGAACTCACCTAAAAGGAACTCGATTGCAACGAAGTGCACATACCGAGTTCTTTAGCATACAATCTATGGATGCACAAAGTTCGCAAGCACCAAACTTTGAATTTGGAACGAACCCGAGTTTTACCTGAGCAATTTTGAATTTTGAATACAAACATTTAAGAACCAAGTTCGAGATTCTTTCGAATTTTGACGGTTTTTGTTTCTATTCGGAATTTAAATATTCAGGGACATTTGCTTTGTATTCGGAACGTTTGTTCGAAATTTGAAATCCTAAAATAATTACGAAACACACAATAGCCTCATAAAACATGCAAAAACCTTTTATCAGTTATTCGTTTTTCAACGGCCAGTTTCGAAACAAAAAACTTGATAAATTAACTTTATAAACAATCGTAGTCTCATCGTTTTGTTCGGTCTTCAAATCTGGTTCATTCGCTTAATCGAGAGTCGTAAAAAGTTTACAAGTATCGACGTAATGGATATAGTTTCGATCGTAAAAAAACGATTGTCACTGCGATTATGCAGATAAATTGTTCACAAGATACTGGTTATCACACTAATACTATTAAGGCAAAACTTTGTATGTAAGTATCTGTATCATATAGGTATGTGTGTGTATGTATGTTACTCCTTCACACTCAAACATCTGAATGCATTTGGATGAAACTTACTAAACAAGTAGACCATGTTCTGAAATAGGACAAAGAATATTTTATATTCAGGGAGTATATTATTCTTTTGGGATAATATTCTACTCACGCGCGAGCAAAGTCGCTGGCAGAGGCTAAAAAAAACTATGTGTATATAATCACACTAATATTATGAAGCCAAAAGTTTGTGTGTTTGTATGTTCATTACTTCTTTACGCTCAAACGGCTAAACAGATTTCGATAAAATTTGGTACACGAGTAGACCATGTCTTGGAATAACACATAGAATACTTTTTATCCCGGGAGTATTTTCAATTGGGATAATTTTGGAGAACCAAAGTTACCGACATATCCCAAAGAATAGACAAACTTAAGTGGCAGTGGACAGGGCACACAGAACAGATGGTCGATGGGGATGAAAGGTTCTGGAGTGGCGACCGCATACCAGAAGACGTATCGTTGGAAGGCCTCCCATCCGGTCCTCGGTCATAAGGTGGACCGATGACCTGGTGAGGATCGCGGGAATCCAATGGATGCGAGACACACAGGACCGGTGACCGAGACACACAGTGGACGTCTTTCGGCTAAAATGGTGAATTTTCTAGCTAGGAAAAATGAAATTGTATTTTTGGTAAGTACAGTAAGTACTGAGTTAGCGGTTGCTTTTCGTCAAAACCAACATAGTAATTTAGCTCTCATTGAAACAGCTAACAGAGAACAGTTCTGTAAATTGTAATCTCAAAGCAAGCAATTAAATCCGTGTGCACACAAACATTCTAATAACACTAGGCGGGCATACAATCTGCTCTTTGAAGCATTTTGGCGCCTTAGAATAAAAGCTCGGGAAAGTGATTTTGGTATTCGTTAAAAAAAAAATCCGCCCGTGTCAACAACACCGTAGTGGCCCAGCAGGGCCGTAGCTCACTGGGGCCATGGATTCTCTACCGAAAGGAAAACCCGGGGTCCTGGAACGCAAAGTGATTTTTGTGATTTATTCCGTTTTGATACCACTCAACTAATACCACGAGATGCCTAGATTTATATTTTATTTGTCTTAGACCAAGGTGGCAGCTAATTGCCGAGCCGGTGTGACGGAATCTGTCTCGTTTATGCGTCATCACGGCGATCGTCGCGTCGCCTGATGTTATATTATTGTTGAATATTGTGGGTATAGTGAGCAAAATGGTTTGTAACTAC
Source organism: Mythimna impura (assembly GCA_905147345.3). Lineage (NCBI taxonomy): Eukaryota > Metazoa > Arthropoda > Insecta > Lepidoptera > Noctuidae > Mythimna > Mythimna impura. Next base: position 11,300,293 of record LR990356.1, on the reverse strand, counting down.
CGTGGCAAAATATTTATAAAAGCAAAATTATCACACAAATACACTTGTATCATTTTTTTAGTTTAAGTAAGGGTTTTTTTATATAGGTTTATTTATATGTTTATATTTATTTACCATCATCCGTGCGTCACTGCGGGGTGCCAGCTGAAAATCAGCGCTGGGTGTCTGACGCCCAGCAATTGCTGAGTTGGCGACCTTTTCGGTTCGGGCACGCTCAGCGCAGCTATATTGTAAATCTGTACTTTTTTATTGTTGTTGTTGCCTATTGTATTGCCTGCATCGAATAAATACTATTCTATTCTATTCTATTCTATTCTATACCACTGGTATTTGTTTGAACCCAAGTTTATTTTCTATTTCGAATGGATACCATTGTTTAAACTAATATTAAAATTAATTCAAGGATCTAAATTACAGTCAGCAAAAATGCTTTCATTGAAATAATAATTGGCATCGAAATAGAAGCGAACCTTATTCCATTGACTTATGTATGTGCCACCAAGACGAAAGAAGAAAATATTTTAGGCTTTCCAGCCACATTCGACTCTGACTGATTGGATGTTTCAAATTTTAGGACAATAGAGGATGCTCACCCTTTTTCGCAGTTAAAAAAAATAGCAAGATGATTCACATAAACTACTCTTACCTATAATTTAGTAATATATTGGAATAATAAGTATTGGATAAATAAGTGAATTTGGAAAGTTCTTACATCGTATTACGATCATATAAAAATACCAGGAAACAAATTTAATTTGATTAGGTTTGACTGAGCTGACTGTACTAAATTCAAGTTTCTGGTATTTGTTCGTACATTTAATTAAATTATTTAAACCCTTGAGCGCCGGTTGTAGAACCTGAATGACCTTGAAAAAACGATTAATTGTCGTATTGTACACACGGGCTGTACGACGAGTAGAGCAGTGGTGGCCGAGTGGTAACGTAACGGCCCCGACTTACGAGTTGTAGGTCGCGGGTTCAAACCCAGCCAGGCACATTACTTTGTGTAATTTATTTCATCACCACTGCTCTCAAAACGGTGAAGGAAAACATCGTGAGGAAACCGGCATGTCCTAGAACCAAAAATTCGAAGACATGTGACATCCACCAACCCGCACTGGGCCCGCGTGGTGGATTACGGCCTATTCCCTCTCCTAGAGGAGGGCTGAGTCCCAACAGTGGGAACATTATAAGGCCGACTATGCTATGTATATTTTGGTTTATTCCGGATTTTTTGTTTTATTTTTTGGGAATTTACTAAAAAATGCAATTACGTAATAATAATAACTCCCGGCGCTCGAAAGTGTGGTCTCCGTTCAAAGTTATTTGTATCAAAATTAGTTTAAAAATTTGGTATCAAAATGGAATAAATCGTTTTAGTCAGTAAAAGTCTGACACGCCCCACTCCACCTTTGAACGAGAGAAGTCATTCGATAATTTCCCACCTTAAAGAAAAGTGTGTCCTTAAGTAAAATTACCTCTTTCGCATTTATGAAGTTTGCACTCTACCGCGACGATTTCTGTGAGCTAACAAAGCTCTTGAATGAAATAAACAAACTCTCTCAACACCAGACTTAAGTATACACAGTCATTTATTAATTAAATAATTGAATAATTAAATGAAATGTTGACTCCATTAAGTTATATAATTTAATTGTTTAATTAAAACTTGAAGTGGCAATTATACCATCGTTTTGCCAAAAGGCTTTTGAGTGGCAACCACGAAATGTAAAGCGAAGTAAACGAGAGCTTTAGGCTATGGAAACCGAGGGCTCGGTTCTTACTATAGGTAAATACACTCACTCATAAAGAAGATTTTAGATCTTGGAATATTTTATCTTAAGCAGTATTTTTATACGCATACTAGCTTCTGCCAGCGGCTTCGCCCGCGTATAAGAAGGTTTGTCCATACAAACTTTGGACCCCTGTTTCATCCCCTTTGGGGGTGAATTTTGAAAAATCCTCTCTTAGTGCTCACCTACATTATAAAAGGAAACCTTGTGCAAACACGGTCTTAGTCTCAGTAGTTTCGGCTGTACGTTGATATGTCAGTCAGACAGTTTCTCCTTTTATATATATAGATAACCATCTATTTTACCAAAATATAAATGTACATAAATAACTTAAATATTGACTAACTACGAGTATCTGCAACCCTACCCAACCTAACCTACTACATATATTACAAAATAACCAGACATCAAAAATTCATCAATTTCATCAATATTGCGCTCAATTACTAGTCTAGTTGTTTTTCAGCCATTTAGTTGAATGCCGACGTTTAATGAACAGTATAAGCTGGCCAATTTTTTCAGCTCGCTAGGACATATGTATATATATATACAAAATCAAGTGCCCAGGAGGCTGGCAACTTTGCCACAATGTATATTATGGCAATACTTATTCTTTGGTATTATTATAATCTACAAGTCCGTGATAAGACCTGTCATACTGTATGGATCAGAATGTTGGGCTGTGAAAAAGACGGATGAAAAAAGATTGCATGTAGCGAAGATGAGAATGTTGAGATGGATGTGTGGTGTGACGAGAATGGATAAAGTGAGAAATGAGTATATTAGAGGAAGTTTGAAAGTGGCGCCAGTGACTGAAAAGTTGAAAGGGAATCGTTTGTCCTGGTATGGTCATGTAAAGAGGAGAGATGAAACGCATGTTACTAAAAGAGTTATGAGTATACGTGTGGAAGGGTGGAGAGGGAGAGGGAGGCCAAAGAAAAGATGATGGATTGTGTGAACAGTGATATGAAAGAAAAGGAAGTTAGTGATAGCATGACCGTTGACAGGATAGAATGGAAGAAAAAAACATGTTGTGCCGACCCCAAATAAGATGGGACAAGGGCAGGAAGATGATGACTTATTGTTTGGGCAAAGAATGTAATATAGTGATAGAAAAGTAATAAATATGTTTACTACTTCTACTCCTAGCTGGAAAGGGAAAACACTCCTGGAGTAAAAAGTATCAAAGTAATCTATGTGCTATTCCGAGACTACCCGTGTACCAAGTTTCATCGAAATCTGTTCAACGGTTCGAGTGTAAGGAAGTAACAAACACACAAACTTTCATCTTTATAATATTAGTGTGATTCTGTACACATTCAACAGATATCTTCACGTATATAGGTACTGACACACCACACTCAAATCTCTAACCACTATTAATGTCCTAAAATCCGCAAAGCTTAATTTCTTTGCACGTTCGTGGTCCCTCGGAAAGTCGTTTCGGCAAAGTAATTGCTTATGAGTGGAAGCGGATAAACGAAACGAGTTCCACTCTACGGGGGCTCGTAAAATGGACTCGGGGGCTTGCATTTAATTAATACAACTACTACAACTACGTGAGAGCACATCGACTGAAATGGAATCATTCCTTTTGACCACCGAACTGACTCTTCCCGGCGAAAAATTACCCAAATTACCACGTCCGCATCAGCGTTTTACCGACCCAAAGCTAAGTGGAATTGCACTTCATGAATTCGGTAACTCTTTTCGAACGTTCAAACTTTTCGAATCGCCTGTACACGTTTCAAAATACAGACGAGTCTTTTAACTTAATATAAATGGTCCCCTTTGAATTTTTTAGGTTAGGTACAGACGGGAACAGATGATACTTTGCCACGGAAGTGTTTCCTGTAATTAGTCCGATCTACTTCAGTTACTAATAGTACGGGACGAGCATTGGCAAAGGAAAAAGTTAAGGTCAATAGTCTTTAATTTAAAGACGGAACAAAAGGGACACCAATAATAGGAAAGACAAGAGCACGATTACAGAACGACGAAGTAGCACCAACTTTAGATGTTATAGAGTTATTGGACTATGGTTGCAGTGTGCCTGTATCATTTGGGTAAGTATGATGCAAATTAGTAGGGCAGCAGGCTTAGATATTACCTGTGGAGAACTCACGTGACAAGTGACGTGACAGGTAATATCATTGCCATACATTTTGTTCTCAGCGTTTGATTGGAACGTTTTTTCTGTTATACAGTTATTTGCCTGAGCCCACTGTTTGACTACAGAATAAAACTTATATGGCACAAGCTGCTGCAGGATTAGACATTATGGCAGTAAGGGATAGTGTAGCTTTGTATCTGAGAAAGAACATTCATATTCATATCTTTCAGAATTTAATCTCCTACAAACATACAAACAACTTTACCTTTAGGTACTTCTGCCAATAGCTTCGTCCGCGTGAAAGTAAAAAATGATCTCAGGAAATATACTCATACATGTGTAGGATACTTTTTACCCCGGGTATACTGGTAGACCATGTCCTGGAATATCCAGGATGTGGTCTACCCGTATACTAAGTTTCATCCAAATTCAGCCGTTTGAGTGTGCAAGAGTAACAAACATACACACATATACAGTGTGTAATAGTAATAACAAACCACAAAAATCAAATTCAATCACGTTCTGGTTTGTGACTATTGCAGTCAAATAATTTGATCAACGTATTTCAACCATATTGTGAGCGCTGAACACGCGAATAAAATTAAATGTTTTTCAATGTTTTCGTACGGTCCTCTCTATGTGAATCCTTAGTTTTTTTCTTGGTTCGTTGTCGGTATGCAAATTGCGAATTCATTAAATGATTGTACGACCGTCTGAAGTTTTTCTTTTTTTTTCATGCTTGTTAAGAATTTCTTGTCTACTAAGTTTAATAGAATCGTTTAGATGCTTTAATAATGAAACTGCTCATGTTTTGATTACTTCTAAAGTCAATTTAGAATCATAAGGTTCTCTTGACTAGGTATGAGAGTTATTTGTTTTAGTAGTCTTATATATATTTTTAAAGTAAAATTTAATTTGTAGTACCTACACCGCAGACTACCCCCTTTTTATATTAAGTTCTTACAGTCCATCGGTTGTCTGGTAGATATCGCTGTTAGCGATAAGACCGCCATTGTACCCATAGATTAAGTTAGTTTAAAAGTTAAAGTAAAATAGTAACAAAACTTTTAAACTAACTTAATCTATGGGTACAATGGCGGTCTTATCGCTAACAGCGATAGTTACTATTTTGGTGTACAATAAAGTTTTATTCTATTCTATTCTAAACTTCAAAATACTGCAAGAAAATGAGTACGTTTATTATCTTACGACTGAAAGAAGTAAGTGTATTTTATTCTGAATGAGAAAAAAAATAAAAGCATGCAATTGAGATAGCTTAGGCAATGAGCAGTGGGTAAATATTCATTTTAGTTCATAAAATAACAAAATTTATTTTAAAAATCATTTCAAAGTTTTCACTGTTTTTTAATTTGCTTTTTAATGCGAAATAGTAGATATAGCCGCCATTATATTACGTCATAGAGTCATGTAAACTATAATGTGAACTGATGAACTGACGTCTTTACGTTACTTTAATTTTTTTATATCAGCGCATTTTTTACATGACCAACTGACGTCATAATCAGCAACATGGCATGCATCGTTTTCGTCAAATTAATTACGCGCGAAAATATACATTTTAAATGCATTTTTATGATGCCATTTACCGATTGAATAAAAATGTCGTGTTTTAGGCAGTTTATTAGCCCTTTAAGATCCAATTGAGACACTTTTCAAAAATAGGTATAAATACCCTATTGTTATTTAGTTTAATTATTGCAAAAACTCTTTCAAAGCTTTGCACACTAAATTAAGTAGTTCAAAATAAAAATAAAAATAAAACAAATTTTTTAAATTCTTTTAGGATATACCTGTCCTATACTGAATGCTTGCTAGAGCTGTGATTTTTGGAAAAAGTCACCGCGACCCTGGAACTCAAAGGGTAACTGAAGGAATACGAATAGGTTTTGAGTCAGTAAAAGTCTGACACGCCCTCTCGCTCAACCCAGAGCTGGAAAAGTTATTTAAAAAAAAAAAAAACATCCCAAAAAATAGGACTTGTAGTGGATGGGTAGATTGTCACAAACTACTACTACCTGTGTTTTATATGGTTTTATTCACTTTAGATCTGTAGCGACATCTATAACGCCACATAAGAACTAATATTCAAAATCCAGCATCGCGGTATTAAAGTTCTCCGGAGCACACGTAGAGGTGTACCCCGCTTGGGCAGAGCACCGCCGTGTCATCGTGGGGGAGATCGGCGACAACGATCTCTCGCGCCGGGCCTTGGTACAGGCCATGGTCCGAAGCTAGGAGGAGTGGCAGGCGGTCGCCTCCTTCTGAGAAGCCGTAATGCTTGCAAAGAAGGAGGCCGCACGTGCACGCGCGAGGGAGCGGCCGTCACGCCCCAGTCGCCGGGATCCCGATCCCGATTTCCGGCCACCGTAGGCGCCGGCTTGCGGACAGTGAGTAGCTCGCCGTCCAAACGTCCAGTAACCGTTCGGACCGAGCCCAAGTCATCGACAGCGCATACTGTTCCACCACGCGCGCCACAAAGAGATGTCAGCAAACCGTAGGGGACCAGCAGGGTCGACGCCTACTGGGGCCAAGGTTCTGCTTCTGAAAGGAAGACTCGGCCCTGGTATGAAAGGCAACGAAGGAACAGATGTGGGTTTTTAGTCAGTAAAAGTCTAACACACCCTCACGCTCCGCCCAAAAGCGGGGGACGTCATTGGATGATTTTACCACCGAAAAACAAAAGGAAAAAAAGAGTTCTCCGCGCAATAAGGACATAATTATAGTCCGAAATCATCTATAGGGCAACTGCCCGAACCAGACTACACCCGTCTATCGTAGGATCCTCCCTTTTTAATGTGGGACCTTACACTCTTTTCCGTATACTTCTAAAGATCCATAGTGCAGACATCAACATTAAGCTAGATTGCAGTATCCAACCCACTGGGTTAGTGAGACACCTTCATTGATCACTTCTGCATCGCAACAACGGTAACAAACGCAAACGGTCAATCTTTTCGAATGAATGATTGATGAGCGAAGTTTTTAGTGAACTGGCTAAAGTAATCAACACTTTATCTTTTTTGGATAAGTCGAATTGCCCAAATTAAGGTAAAAGCTGGGGCTGTAAAAAAAAAGTATTGTAATTTTCTTAAATTTTATGCCTTTTGTAGGTCAGTGTCAGGTTCTATGCTCTTTAAAACATTATTTTCGACCGTAGCATGTATTTTTTACGGAATTATAATTATTAAAATCGTGAATACAGCCCCCTCAGTTTGGCTAACACTATTGAATAGCTAACCCTATTGAAGTACTATTTCATGAAAAAGTCATTCAATTGGGTTGGGTCGATGACCGAAAAGCCAGTCGAGATGGTGATGATTGGAGGAGGCCTATGTGCAGCTCTGTTTCGGCTGATATGTTGTATGATATCATGTCATCAGCCGAAACGAAGATGAAAATATAACACGTATAAATATACCAAAAAAAATTGTTATAAACTTGCTGTCCTCTGGGGTTTCACCAGCGTCTTTGGTTACTGCTCTAATCTCTTAGGCTGCAGCGTGATATTATATAGCCTTCCTCGATAAATAATAACACCCAACACTAAAATTCGAACCTGTAGTTTCTGAGATTAGCTCACACAAACAAAAATGCTTCTTAATCATAAATCTTAAGCTTTATAATATTACTAGCGATCCGCCTCGGGTGCTTTTCTCTATTATGATAATAGGTCTTTACCTATGAAATTGGAGATTTTTAAAACGGGTTGCTTTGAAGTGTTATATCATTGGATTGACTTGGAATCATAAGTTCAATTAAATTTTATATTAAAGGTATGTTATTCTTCTTTTGAAATTAGGTATTTATTGGTTTCTTTGTGTTTTATATTTTCTGTAATATAGCAGTACTTATAACCATTTTTGTATTAAATCTAAGAAAACTCGCATTATTTTGTAATATGAGTTCTACCGTGGAAACAATGGGACTCAAGTGATATGCAATATTAATGATGTATACGGACTTAAAACTGCTAATGAATGAGATGTCTATTTTGGTTTCAATCACTTTCATGTGAGAAATTTTATCTCAGAAATAACTTTATTTCTTAGGGCGGCTACAAGACAAAATTTCCAAAACGAAATCTATTAAACCAAGAACACAGAGTTTTTTTGTTAGAAGAAAGTCGTAGGTATGCGACATTGGTATTGTTTGCCCTTTGCAATGCATAGTATCTACGTTGAAACTCTTAATATGAAAAAACGTTTTTTTATTAGCTTTCATGGTTATAAGTACTGCGATATTACAGAAAATACAAAACACAAAGAAACCAATAAATACCTAATTTCAAAAGAAGAATAACATACCTTTAATATAAAATTTATTTGAACTTATAATTTCAAGTCAATCCAATGATATAACACTTCAAAGCAACCCGTTTTAAAAATCTCCAATTTCATAGGTAGACCTATTAATACATATTCATCATCATTTCAGCCGATAGATGTCCACTGCTGGACATAGGCCTCCCCCAAACGTCGCCACAACGAACGATCCTGTGCGTCTCGCATCCATCGGATTCCCGCAAATTAATACATATTATAACATAACAATAGTACAATACGTCTAAACCTTTCTCATGAATCATTCTGTCAATTAGTGAAAACCGCATGAAGATCTGTTAACTTTTTGAGTAGCGTAATTAGAGACACAATAGAAAGACAATGGCGCGTTAACGCCGGCGTTACTGCGGGGATCAACAGCTTAAGTAGTTTTTTTTATCGCGAACATACAGATAGACAGACTCCACCGCGTCTGTCTGTCTGTATGTTGGACTTTGTTTCATAATATGTATAGTAAGTATAGATTTGCCCCTTTTCCCCCTAGTTCTCTAACAACTACGATTAGGTACTCATGCCAAAACTATAAAAATGAACCAAACGTGCACCGACGACAGTCAAGCAGCAGACTACACCAGAAATATTACATTTAAAGAAGAAAACGCCGAAGTGTCGCCGTTATTGCATGAATACTAAACGGGTGCCGACAAGAATATAAGCTAATACTGAAAAATAATCATTTCCTATTGGAAATTCCAAGTGTTGGAAGCTGTTCAAACCGTCTTATCATTCTGTGAAATTGCATCCCCCCTCTAATTTGTATTCCAGTATATTTTACCGTCAAGTGTTATTTGTTCATAAGATGCGGGCGTTTCCGTGTGTTCCATCTCCGATGTTTAAATGATCACTGGCTGAACTGAAATGCTCCGGTTCGACAAATCAATGTCTATGACACGCTCCTGAGCATTAGAGCTTGGTTTTTGTTCGTTTTTGAATGGGATATCAGTCTATGCGCCTGCAGGTGCTCTTAGATAGTTCTTATCTAAAGAGGTATGGAGGATCTTCTACACAAAAAAATGCCTGAATTGAACAAAGACGTGCACCACTTAAGGGCTTCAGCGGCAGAGCCGGCGCAGACCACAGGTATTGGAACAAGGGATGGCTGTAACCTACCACATCTTCCTTATTTGTGCTAATTGTTAAGTGGTGATGCTTTATAGGTATGCGAAACAGGGTGTTAAACCCCACAAACCTGTGTTGAAAAGAGAGGATTGTCCGACCAGACGGGTATCGTGTCTGATCCGCGCAACTACCCGATAGTTGATTTCGGTTTCAATCAATCAATTAATCCCCTGGCTTATTCCCAATTTGGGGTCAGCCCTTCTGGTATTTTTACGCCATTCTAGGCGATTTTGCGTCATTTCTAACGTTAGGCCTCTTGTCAGCAGGTCGTTCTGGATGGTTCGCCTCCAGTTAGTCAGTGGTCGACCTCTTCCTCTTTTGCCCTCTTCTATGGCTAAAACGCGTCGAGTCATGTGGTCTTCGTTTCTGCGCATTAGCATTTGCGCATTTGTTTGTAAAAGGTTCTAATCGCGCGGGGAACCGTAATGGGAATACCAGACGCACAAACTTCATCATAGTCTAAGAATTAGAGTTTGAAAACCGGTAGCAATCATTGGACTGTAGAAACACATTGAACTATAGAAATAAACTATGACAAGAATATAATGTTGGCTTAAAGACATTTATTCTCATAAAGAACACTATTAAATCAGATCATGGAAACTATATACACATCATATACATTGTGACTCCGTGAGTCGGTTATCTGGAAAAAATAATGATTATACATTAAGGGTTCTAAAAAATTTAAGTGCACATGTTTAGTTATTAAGTTTTAGATACAAACTTATAACACACTAATATTATAAAGAGGTAGTTTGTATTTTTGTTTGTAGGAGGTAATCTCTGCAAGTACTGATCCGATTGCTAAATTTTTTCTACTGTTAGAAAGCTAGGTACTTTATTCCTGAGTGACATAGACTAAATATACTATATACTGTATATTTTATGTATGCGGGCGAAGCTGCGGGCAAAAGCTAGTATATTATAAAACATCGCTGCCTCGGGCCTCGCGACCTCGTATAAAATATTTTTCTTCCCATAATTGGTTCTGTGTGGTCCGAGTTCTAGCTTGTTACAGTTGGTATCCGTGATTTCTTTTTTTTTAACGAATAACATATTATGAAATTGCTAGAGACAACACTTTACAAAACCAATGAGCGATAAATACAGCCGGGTGCCATACTATTAGAGCAGTGGTGGCCGAGTGGTAACGACCCCGACTTACGAGTTGTAAGTCGCAGGTTCAAACCCTGCCAGGCGCATTACTTTGTGTAATTTATTTCATCACAACTGCTCTCAAAACGGTGAAAGAAAACATAGTGAGGAAACCGGCATGTCCTAGAACGAAAAATTCGAAGACATGTGACATTCACCAATCCGCACTGGGCCCGCCTTGTGGATTACGGCTCATTCCCTCTCCTAGACAGAGGTGGCCTGAGTCCCAGCAGTGGGAACATTAAAAGGCTGATTATGCTTATGCTTATATGCCATACTATTTACCCACGAACAAAAACCTTCCAATCCTTTAGGAAGAAAATAAAGTAATGAAGTTGTTAATACTTTCTTTTCCTTTAGACGACCGATAAAAAGGTGTATCAATCAAATCGAGTGGTCTGGATTGTACCCGCAAACTTTAACCGAAATGGAGGTAACAGGATCAGTCAGTGGTGGTTTGCTATAGGATTTTGGCCTTTAAGTCCAGTATTAACCTTTTTCCATACCACGCTGTGTATGAAAAAAGGTTAATACTGGACTTATTATTAAACTAAAGAGAATTTGCTATCATGAGCGTGACACTGACAAACCAAGCTGGAAAAACATGCGAATAAAATTATTATACCAGGCCACTCAAAAAGTTTTGCGAAAAAAGTATTTATGTATAAGGCCGTGGCCACTTATAATTATTTTGAAAACTTTGGTTATTTAATAGTAAAAACAACATTGTTCGAATTTTGAATTTTCCGCCACATTTTTTCGAGAGCCAAATCAAATTATCGTGTCTCATTTAAAAATGAATCTGCATCGAGAACATTTTCGTGCGATGATTTTCTACGATTTTAAATGTGGCCTAAAACCTGATGAGTCATTTGATCTACTTCAAATTGCTTTTATGGATGAAGGACCTTTAAAAGCAACCATCTACCGCTGGTATAGCGAGTTCAAGTGCAGTTACCTTACTTTGGGGGATGAACAAAGGAGTGGTCGTCCTACGACGGCTGTCACAGAAGAAAGACTGCTGGCAGTAAAAAAAAAAATTAAGAAGACAGGCTAATTACATACAAAGAGATTCAGCGTACACTGCAGATTGGTTCGGGAAGCGTTCACAAGATTCTACGCGAGCGCCTTCGCGTGAGAAGGATAGTTTGCCGCTGGGTACCGCATAACCTCACCGAAACTCAGAAGCAGGCCTGTGTGAAGTCGTGCCGTGATATGATTCAAAAGTTTGAAGCATTATGACAGGTGATGAATTCTGGATTTATCAATACGATCCAGAAACAAAGCGTCAGTCGACAGTCTGGCGATTTCAAAACGAACCAACGCTTACGAAAGTGAAGCGATTGAGAAGCGCAGGGAAAATTTTGATCGCTAGTTTCTTCACTTTGACGGGGTATCTGATTTCAATTCCATTACGAGACCAAAACAGCATCAACGCCGAATGGTATACCACAAAATGCCTGCCAGAAGTTTGGTCTGCAATGGCAACAAGTGACCGAACACCGGGCTCCGCGGGGTACTGCTTCACCATGACAACGCGCCCACGCACTCAGCGCTCAAAACGAGGGACTTCCTGGACACCACACCGGTGAGAGTCTTGGGGCACCCTCCTTACAGTCCTGATCTGGCACCGTGTGACTTCTTTTTATTCCCTATAATAAAAAATCTGCTGAAAGGGATACAGTTTTCATCGCCGGAAGACACGCTAGCAGCGTCCGAGAAGGCCGTGGAAGAGGTGTCTGTGGCGGACTGGACAAAAAGTTTCGAAAATTAATTCAGACGCATAAAACTTTGTATAGAGGCTGGCGGAGAGTTCGTTGAAAATATACAATAAAAATATTTTATCCATAGAAGTTAGTTTCTCAGTTTCTCAGAACTTTCTGAGTGTCCCACGTATGCTAGCTACTACCAGTGGCTTCGCCAGCGAGAAAGTAGATAAGTGTCTTATGTACTATTCCAGGACTGTGTCTACCCGTGTGCTTAATTTCATCCAAATCCATTCAGCCGATTGAGCGTGAAGAAGTAACAAATATATACACACTTACAAACATATATGGAAGTTAGCTTTCAATGCAACCGGATGCTAGTTATAATTATAGGTTATATTAAGTATAATTTTCTACCTCAGATGTTAGTAAGTATAGAATGTAAAAAGTATAAAAAAAATTGTAAGGGCTTTTTTAAAGTTTAAAATCGTCAAATAACTGCTCCTGTTCTGGTCGGAACGAGAGGAATCATCAGCCTTGTACCTATTGACTAAAACCCACCATAAGATTCTGAGGTCTAAGACACAATTTTTTTTTTTAATCATTGGCGAAACCACATTTCACACGAGATGACGTCACGTCACGTGTACCTTCGTTATTACTGGGCAACACACGTCATTCGAAGATGAAGTGCGACGAAGATTGGCAACATTCAAGCAAGCTGTCACGTGATAAGTCAACTGTCCATCTGAGATCGATTGTCATCACTCTGTTGCGTCCTGTGGAAGACGCCGGACATATGTGCGACAGCCTGACTTACCTAGTCGTTCCATTTCGTGATTAAAAAGTCGAATTAGATTCAGAAACATAACTTTAAAAATTATGAATTGATTTATCAGACTCGCAATTCGACGAAAAGTAATAAGACAGATTGTAAGGCAATTTTAAATCATACAAAAATTATAACAGAATAAACAACAAAAAACATTCTGAAAGGAAATTCTTCAAAAGATTTTCAAAGCCAAACAAATATTCAAACCGAAGTTTACAGGGTGGCCAACTCAAACGTACTAATACCACTTTAAATTTTCAGAATTACTTTATTCACGCCAAATAATTTTGTACCATCTGAACTCGAAACACATAGACTATGACTTACCATCCTATGCCAAAGAAAACGCTTTACTTTGGCCAGATTTTCAAAAAAACAAATGATAATATGGAAATAATGTTGCTAACGGGAATAGAAGACAGGAAAAGACCCACAAGGCACGAGTCCATTACATCGGTGAGACCAAATCTGTTCTACACTAGAGACCGCAGTCTACGACGCCATTCACATCGCCAAAAATAGGACAATATGGCGAAATATATTCCAAAATAAAGTTATTCGTCGAGGTCACGACCCTCAGCATTGAGGACAAACGACGCAAAGTGAAACATCATCTCGCAAATCTGCACCTGTTTACTTCCTAAAAATGCGCTAGCTTTTTATTGTGATTTTCGTTAATATTTCGCATATTTTATTAGGTATCAGCTACTGTCAAAGTAACAACCTTAGCTTTGAGGACAAATGACGCAAGGATTAACATCATCTCGCAAATCTGCACCTGTTTACTTCCTAAAAATGCGCCAGCTTTTCATTGTGATTTTCGTCAATATTTCGCATATTTTATTACGTATCAGCCACCATCAAAGTAACAAATATTCCGGTTTTAGTGTTCAAGATTGCGACGACACGTCCTCTTCGATAAAACCACAGAAAAAGTCAGGATCTATCGAATTTGTGAATATGTGGGTCAGTCAACTTGTCATACCCAAAAAATGTTATTTTTTTATGTTTTTCAATTTAAATTGGCACTTTGGACACAGCTTTAGAATACAATTACTGAAGTCTGTTACAGTGATTATGGTATTAAAAACTAACCAAAATAAAAAGCCCATCTGTATTTAAAAATTGAGATACTAAGCAGCTGCAAAAACACAATACAAGTCTATTTTGGTACCATTTCAGTACTAGGAGAACTTCAAAGCGAAATGGTGCTACAAAAAAGTTTTACATATCGGATCTTTGAGGAATTAGTACCCTAGATTTGAAGAGAAATATTTTTACTCTAATTCTTTTCAACGTCTCGTGTATTATGGTTATAAAAAAACATGAAAATATGTACTCTACGAAAACTTCCATATCAAAAATAATTGGCTCAAACAGAAGAATATTGATAGCACACCACTAGAGGTGGGGCCATAATATTAAATAATGAAATTCCCTTGCGTACACCCCCCGTGACTCGGCTGACGCACATATTTCCTCCATACACGTCATCCGGCACTTCATGTAGGTATGCATTTAATCTCACGCACCAGCCACCGCGCGCCGCAGAAGACAGTGCAGCAGCAGGGCATTAATTTGGGGACGTTTATTATTATTATTATTATTATTATTACTGGCCTCCGCAGGTGCGGCGGCTTGCGGAAGGCGAGCAATAGGTAGCTAGCCGTCCGGCTGTCTGGCAAGGATCAAGCCCGAGTCGACGACGTACCTATAGAGTTCCACGCGCGTCTCAAAAAGATGTCAGCAATACTGAAGGGGCCCGATAGGCCTGACGCCCGCTTTGGCTGCGAGAACGTTTGATTGGTTTACCGTAGCTTTATAACGCAAAGGGCAAGTGAAAGAACATTGGTTGATTTTAGTCAGTTTTTTTTAGATGTGAAATCTTACAATGACTTCTCGCGTGCTAGGGTGGAGCGGGAGGACGTGTCAGACTTTTACTGACTAAAACCCACTTCTATGCTCCTTCTTTGCCTTGCGTCTTAGTCAGTAAAGGTCTGACATGCTCTCTCGCTACTAAACCTACCAACCTAAATGATTTTTGAGTAAAGTTAGTAATTTCAAAATAGTTTAATAATAGCAATAATAATTTATTTCAACCAATAAATTACATTTAAACAAAACCAGTTTTAACTGGTCAAAGTACTTCTAACCAATTCTTGCAGTTAAAAGTGATTTCAACCAATTATCAGTTTTGACTATGACACTATCCACTGAAGTGAAGATGATCTAAATATTTGATTCAAAAATATTCTCCAACGGTCTTGACGGTTGAATATCTCATGAGAAATTCATGCAGCTTACATAAAAGAGAAACTGACTGACTGACATATGACATAGGAACGTGAAATTTTGCACAAGACTTACTTCTAATGTCGTAGGCGAGCACTGAGAAGGGGTTTTTGGAAATTAAACTTTTGAAGGTGTGAAAAGTCCGTTCCATCATCGGACCACTAGACGTACGGCGTTGCGCCATCGGTACATGGTGGACATCCCACCCATACGTACAATGCGTTTTGGAAACACATTCATTATGCGTACAGCTAAGGAGTGGAATTCCCTGCCGGAGTCTGTGTTTCTTAATAGCTACAACCTAGGGGTCTTTAAGTCAAGAGTGAATAGGTTACTTCTAAGCAAGCGTGCTCCACCGTCGGCCACATCATCGCTTACCATCAGATGAGGTAGTGGTCAAACGTGAGCCTATTAATAATAAAAAAAGAGCGAATTTCCTTCCGAAAGGTTCTGGAATGGCGACCACGTACCGGAAGACGTAGCTTTGGAAGGCCTCCTACAAGGTGGACCGATGACTTGGTAACGGTTGCGGGAGTCCGACGGATGCGAGACGCACAGGACCGTTCGTTGTGGCGACGCTTGGGGGAGGCCTATGTCCAGCAGTGGACGTCTTTCGGCTGAAATGATGATGATGATGATGAATTTCCTTTGTAGGCAAATAATCTCATTCCGTGTACCATATATGTATACGATATTTGAAAGTTAACCAAATAATAGTAACCTAAACTAAGTTAATAGTAAAGGTTGTCATTATTAAAATTTGTTTTAAGAACTACATAAAATAATTTAGGGGGTTTTAAAGATTGTTTGTAGGATTATTATTTCTTGAGTTAATAAACTTGAAACTTAGAACAATAATAATAATAATTTATTTGTTAACATAGGTATTAAGATACAGGTCTTAGTTTTAATAAACAGAGCGCTATGTTATGCCTGGAGGCGAACAAACATGGGGTCAATTGTCGCTGAGAATTTCAAATTATAATTTAGAAAAAAAACATGCATAATTTATGGTATTAGATTGGAAAAATAAATTAAACATTTACATATTACTCTAATTATTAATTTAAATAATTTGCAAAGCTATTCAAATGTCAAATCAATTTAATGTCAATACAATTAAAATGTCAATACAATTAGAATATCAAAATAATAAAGTGTCAAAATGATTATAATGTCCAAATTATTATAATGTCAAAATAATTAAAACGTCTAAATTGTTTAGTATTGACAAAATGTAATTCTATATTAATTCGTCATTTAGGTAATTCGTCGATAGTACCTATAATAACATATAATCAAAATGAATAATGAAGACTGTCATTATAGTCTAGTTTTTTAAAACTATCCTCAAAATACAGTTTAAAGAGTGTTAAAGTGAACAAAGTTACTGGATTGCCAGTAACTTTGTTACTTCAAGAAAATTCAAGAATTTTAACAAATGGCTGTTTCGGGAATGTTTCATTTAAGTTTTCTTTCCAGTATCAGGTGCTGTTGACGTCTTCTATCTAATGATTTTTTTTTCTAGAATAATTGAACAGAAGGGATTTTAAAATTACTGATCATTAACACGCTGGTTTGATTAATAGTATTCTTATGATTTTAAATTTCTATATTTTTAATAACTTGTTTAAAATTATTAGTTTACATTGTGTACACATAGTAGAAACGACAAGAAATAAGAAACTTCATGGATACTCTTTTAAATCTTATAAAAGAGTGCCCATGAAGTTTCTTGCAGGTTCTTCTCCATACAGGTTTACGCTTTGGAATGTGCAATAAAGTGCAGAAAAATTAAGTTATCACTTTTCTTACTTGACTGACTTCTTTAAAATTCGAAGTACCTGTAAGTGATTTATTTGAATTGTATGCTTTGAGTTTAAGTCCGATGAAAATGACCAACTAGTTTTATTCCACCGAGTCTCTCACGTGACCTATTCCACAGGAACTATTTTACGAAAATAAATAGTAACCTATGATGCTCAGAAACACTTATAAATAGTTTCTACCTAAAATAAAATAAGAGGGAAAAAAAGCAATTGAAAAAATATTCATTTGTTAACAGATGTCCAATCCTTTATACATAATAATTAACAAAATGAAAATGTAATGGGGTGGGGGATCTTGGTGTCCTGAAACACATTTTTTCTTAATTTTGTAATCAGTTTTACCAGAGATGACTATAATATAAACCAATAATTTTCCTCATTATCTTAATTCTAATAAAATAATTTATTTGAAACCTAAAAAAAAAAACTACTATTATACAAAATCAAATAGATATACTTAAGCCGGGTATTCATTAGGCAACATTGGTTGATAAACTGTTTACGCCGTGTTTACCGTAAATACTGTTTCTGAAATTTGGCTGTCCACAACCCTTCACACTTGTCAGTAGGAGGACTACTTACCTCGTCATCACTGTCATCTGAATACGACAGAAACGTGCCTACAAGACTGACAGCATCGCTACGTTGAATGGTAAGAACGATAGTCAGCTCTCTGGTCACGCAATGTGTCGATTAATCGTCTCATCGATTAATCGACATAATAATAATATAAGATAATATCTTTGAAAAGATGACATGCAGTTTTATTGTATGTATTTAAATATATGTATGAATGAGTTGAATTTTAGAGTTAAACATGCAAAACTAAGAACTGGATTTAAAATTCAAGATATTGAAAACTTTTTTCAAACGCCTAGTTCACTTTGTGTGACCCAAGGGTTGGCTTTTACCTCAGTTAGAGATTAAGCATGGCCATACAACACGGCAATGAAGTCTGTTTTCGAGCACACCTCCAGAGATTTTTTTTGGATTTTATGCCTTAATTGTATAATTATATAGGTTTTAACTAGTTAGGGCCGACTTTTCAATAGCCAGATAACTTTTAACTGAGGAATAAAAATGGCGGTTTCACAGCTTTTCCATAGAAGGACATTATAATTACAATCAAAGCATAGAAGATATAATTGTCAAACAGTCATATTTATTTTTCTGATAAAAGTTATCCGACTAATAGTAGGGGATGCTAAATTTGCAGTTGCTAAAGCGTCATGTGGACCTATTGGATTGTGAATCTTAGGTTCTAAAACGAAAAAAAATGTATGACAAGATTCCATTTTAGTGGGACGAAAGCGTGTAGGTAAGAATTTTAAAAATGTAAAAAAAAACGTCACCTTGACATACTCAACGTCTCGTGTATTATGGTTATAAAAAAACATGAAAATATGTACTCTACGAAAACTTCCATATCAAAAATAATTGGCTCAAACAGAAGAATATTGATAGAACACCACTAGAGGTGGGGCCATAATATTAAATAATGAAATTCCCTTGCGTACACCCCCCGTGACTCGGCTGACGCACATATTTCCTCCATACACGTCATCCGGCACTTCATGTAGGTATGCATTTAATCTCACGCACCAGCCACCGCGCGCCGCAGAAGACAGTGCAGCAGCAGGGCATTATTTTTGGGGACGTTTATTATTATTATTATTATTATTATTATTATTATTATTATTACTGGCCTCCGCAGGTGCGGCGGCTTGCGGAAGGCGAGCAATAGGTAGCTAGCCGTCCGGCTGTCTGGCAAGGATCAAGCCCGAGTCGACGACGTACCTATAGAGTTCCACGCGCGTCTCAAAAAGATGTCAGCAATACTGAAGGGGCCCGATAGGCCTGACGCCCGCTTTGGCTGCGAGAACGTTTGATTGGTTTACCGTAGCTTTATAACGCAAAGGGCAAGTGAAAGAACATTGGTTGATTTTAGTCAGTTTTTTTTAGATGTGAAATCTTACAATGACTTCTCGCGTGCTAGGGTGGAGCGGGAGGACGTGTCAGACTTTTACTGACTAAAACCCACTTCTATGCTCCTTCTTTGCCTTGCGTCTTAGTCAGTAAAGGTCTGACATGCTCTCTCGCTACTAAACCTACCAACCTAAATGATTTTTGAGTAAAGTTAGTAATTTCAAAATAGTTTAATAATAGCAATAATAATTTATTTCAACCAATAAATTACATTTAAACAAAACCAGTTTTAACTGGTCAAAGTACTTCTAACCAATTCTTGCAGTTAAAAGTGATTTCAACCAATTATCAGTTTTGACTATGACACTATCCACTGAAGTGAAGATGATCTAAATATTTGATTCAAAAATATTCTCCAACGGTCTTGACGGTTGAATATCTCATGAGAAATTCATGCAGCTTACATAAAAGAGAAACTGACTGACTGACATATCAACGCACAGCCAAATCTACTGGGCCTAGGAACGTGAAATTTTGCACAAGACTTACTTCTAATGTCGTAGGCGAGCACTGAGAAGGGGTTTTTGGAAATTAAACTTTTGAAGGTGTGAAAAGTCCGTTCCATCATCGGACCACTAGACGTACGGCGTTGCGCCATCGGTACATGGTGGACATCCCACCCATACGTACAATGCGTTTTGGAAACACATTCATTATGCGTACAGCTAAGGAGTGGAATTCCCTGCCGGAGTCTGTGTTTCTTAATAGCTACAACCTAGGGGTCTTTAAGTCAAGAGTGAATAGGTTACTTCTAAGCAAGCGTGCTCCACCGTCGGCCACATCATCGCTTACCATCAGATGAGGTAGTGGTCAAACGTGAGCCTATTAATAATAAAAAAAGAGCGAATTTCCTTCCGAAAGGTTCTGGAATGGCGACCACGTACCGGAAGACGTAGCTTTGGAAGGCCTCCTACAAGGTGGACCGATGACTTGGTAACGGTTGCGGGAGTCCGACGGATGCGAGACGCACAGGACCGTTCGTTGTGGCGACGCTTGGGGGAGGCCTATGTCCAGCAGTTGACGTCTTTCGGCTGAAATGATGATGATGATGATGAATTTCCTTTGTAGGCAAATAATCTCATTCCGTGTACCATATATGTATACGATATTTGAAAGTTAACCAAATAATAGTAACCTAAACTAAGTTAATAGTAAAGGTTGTCATTATTAAAATTTGTTTTAAGAACTACATAAAATAATTTAGGGGGTTTTAAAGATTGTTTGTAGGATTATTATTTCTTGAGTTAATAAACTTGAAACTTAGAACAATAATAATAATAATTTATTTGTTAACATAGGTATTAAGATACAGGTCTTAGTTTTAATAAACAGAGCGCTATGTTATGCCTGGAGGCGAACAAACATGGGGTCAATTGTCGCTGAGAATTTCAAATTATAATTTAGAAAAAAAACATGCATAATTTATGGTATTAGATTGGAAAAATAAATTAAACATTTACATATTACTCTAATTATTAATTTAAATAATTTGCAAAGCTATTCAAATGTCAAATCAATTTAATGTCAATACAATTAAAATGTCAATACAATTAGAATATCAAAATAATAAAGTGTCAAAATGATTATAATGTCCAAATTATTATAATGTCAAAATAATTAAAACGTCTAAATTGTTTAGTATTGACAAAATGTAATTCTATATTAATTCGTCATTTAGGTAATTCGTCGATAGTACCTATAATAACATATAATCAAAATGAATAATGAAGACTGTCATTATAGTCTAGTTTTTTAAAACTATCCTCAAAATACAGTTTAAAGAGTGTTAAAGTGAACAAAGTTACTGGATTGCCAGTAACTTTGTTACTTCAAGAAAATTCAAGAATTTTAACAAATGGCTGTTTCGGGAATGTTTCATTTAAGTTTTCTTTCCAGTATCAGGTGCTGTTGACGTCTTCTATCTAATGATTTTTTTTCTAGAATAATTGAACAGAAGGGATTTTAAAATTACTGATCATTAACACGCTGGTTTGATTAATAGTATTCTTATGATTTTAAATTTCTATATTTTTAATAACTTGTTTAAAATTATTAGTTTACATTGTGTACACATAGTAGAAACGACAAGAAATAAGAAACTTCATGGATACTCTTTTAAATCTTATAAAAGAGTGCCCATGAAGTTTCTTGCAGGTTCTTCTCCATACAGGTTTACGCTTTGGAATGTGCAATAAAGTGCAGAAAAATTAAGTTATCACTTTTCTTACTTGACTGACTTCTTTAAAATTCGAAGTACCTGTAAGTGATTTATTTGAATTGTATGCTTTGAGTTTAAGTCCGATGAAAATGACCAACTAGTTTTATTCCACCGAGTCTCTCACGTGACCTATTCCACAGGAACTATTTTACGAAAATAAATAGTAACCTATGATGCTCAGAAACACTTATAAATAGTTTCTACCTAAAATAAAATAAGAGGGAAAAAAAGCAATTGAAAAAATATTCATTTGTTAACAGATGTCCAATCCTTTATACATAATAATTAACAAAATGAAAATGTAATGGGGTGGGGGATCTTGGTGTCCTGAAACACATTTTTTCTTAATTTTGTAATCAGTTTTACCAGAGATGACTATAATATAAACCAATAATTTTCCTCATTATCTTAATTCTAATAAAATAATTTATTTGAAACCTAAAAAAAAAACTACTATTATACAAAATCAAATAGATATACTTAAGCCGGGTATTCATTAGGCAACATTGGTTGATAAACTGTTTACGCCGTGTTTACCGTAAATACTGTTTCTGAAATTTGGCCGTCCACAACCCTTCACACTTGTCAGTAGGAGGACTACTTACCTCGTCATCACTGTCATCTGAATACGACAGAAACGTGCCTACAAGACTGACAGCATCGCTACGTTGAATGGTAAGAACGATAGTCAGCTCTCTGGTCACGCAATGTGTCGATTAATCGTCTCATCGATTAATCGACATAATAATAATATAAGATAATATCTTTGAAAAGATGACATGCAGTTTTATTGTATGTATTTAAATATATGTATGAATGAGTTGAATTTTAGAGTTAAACATGCAAAACTAAGAACTGGATTTAAAATTCAAGATATTGAAAACTTTTTTCAAACGCCTAGTTCACTTTGTGTGACCCAAGGGTTGGCTTTTACCTCAGTTAGAGATTAAGCATGGCCATACAACACGGCAATGAAGTCTGTTTTCGAGCACACCTCCAGAGATTTTTTTTGGATTTTATGCCTTAATTGTATAATTATATAGGTTTTAACTAGTTAGGGCCGACTTTTCAATAGCCAGATAACTTTTAACTGAGGAATAAAAATTGCGGTTTAACAGCTTTTCCATAGAAGGACATTATAATTACAATCAAAGCATAGAAGATATATTGTCAAACAGCCATATTTATTTTTCTGATAAAAGTTATCCGACTAATAGTAGGGGATGCTAAATTTGCAGTTGCTAAAGCGTCATGTGGACCTATTGGATTGTGAAGATTAGGTTCTAAAACGAAAAAAAAATGTATGACAAGTTTCCATTTTAGTGGAAGGAAAGCGTGTAGGTAAGAATTTGCAAAAACGGAAAAAAAAACGTCACCTCGACATAGTCGGGCGCAATTGATTTTTTTAAATTTTGAAAGTAATCCTATCAGGATTACGAAAAACCTATAATCTGACGGTTTTCATAGGGCGATGTAGCTAAAACCATCGATTAGCGTAAAATTTTCAACGTTCCTAACGAAATTAACTTAGCAAACTATGTAAAAAAGTTGCACTTATCAACAAAATATGAACAGGAACCTTACAACCTAACTTTATGACTCGCCCATTTGCTTATACCACGCTCAAATGGTCAGATTATTGAAATATACACTTTTCTTCATGTACTTAACTTACCTTATCTTAATCTGACGCGCTCGAGTTTTTCCGAGGATCAATTTTTTTTTACTAACCTGACGGGCTATGTGGTAGGGGTACATTACAGGGTGCAAGGTTTCGCTCCATATGATTTTCTGACACGCTCGAGTATCGCGCAAAATCCCGCCCATACCATAATCGACCGATAAAAATCACTACGAAAAATCGACCCTTAGTGTTTTTATTTTGTAAACTTAATGTCAATAATAAAACATTCTACGCAGATGACAGTAACTTAAGCCTTATTAATAAATTCTTTTTTAAAAGTCTTTGTCCATAATACCTAGAAGTACGCACTTAGGTAGTACTTAAATAAAGTACTACTTTTCAGAAACATTAGAATTAAATTAAATTTAATGAAAGACGAAGTTAAGTAAACTTCATTAAAGATTGTCACAACACTTATCTAGTTAATAATTAGGGACTTAAGTTATCCTCGACGTAGTTCCGAAGTGACTGAAATGAGACTACTTACCTAAGACTTAATGGATCAAGTTCGTACCTATAGGCACACTTGAATAATCTAATTAAGTTCTATCAATATGTATCAAGGACGGAATATCAATGGACTAACTAACGCACGAAATGAGAAGGTAAATCTCCTTCATTAACGAGAACCAAATAGAGAGATATTTATTATAGGTCTAAATGGTAGTTTTATTTTCTTTTGGCTTCTCATGGTTTGTGCGTTTAACCAGTGTCAAGTTTAGAAATTATATTTTATTCTTTGACACGAAATACGACTGTATTAACTCTACGACTATATTTTTTCAAAGTGACTACTTTGTTTTCCATTAAAATTCGGATGGAGCACATATTAATATATTTTTTTGCAGTATTTAACAGCAAATAATTATATCAAGTAAACCTCTAAGCAAGCTGCTAATTAGCAGCTACTGGCTTGGAAGGCTAGCTGGTAGGACATCATATATTGTATACTTTTTTTTAGGTAGGAAATCATCTAATGACATCTCCCGCCCTTTCGTGTCAGACTTTTACTGACTATAACCCACTCCTAGTGCCTTCGTTGCCTTGCACTCCAGGGCCGGGTTTTTCTTTCAGAAGCGAATCCTTGGCTCCAGTAGGCTTCGACCCTGCTAGGCTCCTACGGTTTACGGACATCTCCTTGAGGCGCACATGGAACACTACGCGTCGTCGACGACTTGGGCTCGGTCCGGACGGTTACCGGACGGTCGGACTGCGAGCTACCCATTGCACGCCGTCCGCAAGCCCGAGCCTACGGTGACCGGAAATCGGGATCGGAACCCCGGCGACTGGGGCGTGAGGTCCGTTGCCTCGCGCGTGCGGCCGCCTCCTTTACTAGCATTACAGCTTCGCAGAAGGAGGCGCCGGGCCTGTACCAAGGCCCGGCGCGAGAGATCGGGCGAGAGATTCTGCCGCTACCGCTACCTTATGCTCCACCTTGTTCTCCGGGCGGTCCACACAGTAGTGACACCTGCACCCGGGTGATTCTTCCGCACGAATCCGGTGCAGGAACCTCCCGAACTGACTATATCCAGTGAGAACCTGCATCATGCGGAAGGTGAGGACGCCGTGAGGTCTTTTCAGCCACTCCTCAAAGAATCTCCCAATATATTTTATACTTACATTCTTTATTAGAGATCCTGAATGAATAAATACCGTTCATGAAGTAGCATTAAAAAACAGAATAGGTATAGTAAATACCCTTAAGGGCCTAATTACACTACTCGATATTCAGACACTCTTAGTCGATGTCGCGTAGTGTAATAAGGGTTCGACCGGTCTTACTCGGAACAAAAAATAAAAGTCTGATTATCGTGTGCTGAATATCGCGTAGTGTAATAGGCCCTTTAGCTTATAATTACAACGAAAGCAACTCAACATTATACAAGACCGAACCAGTACCTAACCAAAAGCAGGCCGCCATTCACCACAATAGACGCACCAAAAGTTTTGTTTACCCAAAACTCATTACGACCACCTACGCAAAACAAAGGTCACAACATACCTCAGTGGTTGAGCACACGCCGCCGTGATTGTTCCAACATCGACTGCTCAACTCTCAAAACCCTATTACAAGAGGACACTTACCTTTTAAAACTCAGAAAAATAATTTATTCAATGAAACGAGTGCTTTCATTGAAAATGATATCGTTTGCGTCTGCGTGTCTCCCTTTCTCAATCTATCCCAGCCCCCCTAGCCAAGTTACAACCGTTAAGTTTCGATTATCTTTTCGTTGATCGCCTCGAGTCGGCCACGCCTCCTATTCCTTTGTTCTGACCACGTGACTGAGCGTTGAAATGACTTCTGAATAAAGGAATCGGAGGCATGGCCTGCTCGAGGCGATCGACGAAAAGAGAATCGAAACGAAACGGTTGTAACTTGGCTAGGGGGGCTGGAGCCGTACCACGAGCTCTTTCTTACTCTACTACTTACTCAACTTAAACTGAAAATTTAAAGGGATGGAGCTATATACCCTATATAGCTCCATCCCTCTTTCTCGCATGACTTTTAGAATGTCATGGTAAGGCCCCTTAATGTCCCTCCAAATTCAAAATAATTTGATTATTTGCATTTTTATGAATTATTTCGTTTTGGTTTTCGCTTTATTAGGAAGCTACCTTCTCTTCGACCTTTTCATTAACATGATAATGTAATATATATACCTACCGGCCTAAATGAAAAGTTATTTTTGTGACCAATTATGATCTTTTTAGGACAGTTTATTAAATCTAATATGGCTTGGTTCTTTTTTTTTTTAATTATCTGATCAAAGTAGAATTTCGTACCATGCAATCTAAAATACAAGCTATACTTACTTACTAAACAAAAAATAATAACATAAAATCAGGTTCGAGGGGATTCGAAATTGCTTTTTCAATTGATTCGACGAATTTAATTAAAGAGCGAAAATATGATGATGAAGAGGAACGTGATATATATACTCAAGTGGTCTAGACTAACTGACTCGATTCAATTTATTTTATTTGGCGCCCTGACTTTGTGTATCGTGCGATATTTTTATTTGGATTCTTTGATACATTCTAAGAAACTTAGCCTGAGGGCTCAATACGCAATTTTTTTCGCGACTATCGCAAACTTTTTTTTTTAATAGCCTATACTGTCCCACTGCTGGGCAAAGGCATCCCCCAACTTCTTCCAGGTATTCTTTTTGTTTATCGCAAACCTTGCGAAAATTAAATCACGTTGCATAAATGCGTACGGCGTAGGAATGAGAAAGGGAATGCGAATACTTCTCCAACATTTTATATTTTATCTTTCTGAAATACTAATTTAAACATGTTTACATAAGTCTGGGATAGGTACTAAGTCTTAAGCGAAACTACTTTGCCTATTACTAGAAACTAAAACACTTTAAGAGTATCAAGTTCAATAAATAATAGGGGTTAAAGTATGAAATTGCCGTTTTTTAAAACGGGTTGCTTTGAAGTGCCCTTTGAAATGCATAGTTTCTAAAAAAACGTTTTTTTTATTAGCTTTCATGGTTATAAGAACTGCGATATTACAGAAAATACAAAACGCAATGAAACCAATAAATACCTAACTTTGAAAAAGAATAACGTACCTTTAATATAAAGTTTATTTGAACTTATAATTCCGAATCAATCCAAAGATATAACACTTCAAAGCAACCCGTTTTAAAAAACGGCAATTCTATACTTTAACCCCTAATATAATACCACGAGAATTAAATTGCTAAGTAATTTCAACAAAGCAGTACCGAGAAACGATACATTATCTACCCGATACGGGTCCCGATTTTGATCTTTATGAGCTCCTGAGAAAGGGGGATCTCAAGCTTTCAAACACGCATAGTAAATCTATGAGCCTTTAACCAAATAATAATTATCAGAATAAATGGCCGCTATCACTGTTATTACCGTATTGGCCAATATTCAGGCCGCAAGATGGTATCGCGGCCAATGGATCGTTATGAGACTTCAGAAACAAATCATGCAGTACGTGGCCCCGATAACCGAGATAGTTATGGTAATAGATGTCTGTGGCATAAAATATGAATTCGTTAGTTTTGTAGCGTTCCGTAATCATCAATAAACAGGGGTTTATGTATTGTTTGTTGTGTTATAAGAATACCTATTGGCAATCAATGAAGCAAAACCAAAAAGTTTGTCAGGGCTACGAGATTCTTTGAAAGAGTCACCAGGCCCTGGAAGACAAAGATCAACTGAAGGAACAATAACTTCTCTCGCTCTACCCAAAGCGAGAGAAGTTATTTGATAGTTTTCTAGCACAAAAAAAGAACTTGTTCAGTAGATATTCGGGTGTTGGAAGCTACATCGAATAAGGGAACTCTTACGCTTTCAATAATTTAGAAAAGGGTTTTTTTATAACCTATACAGTAGGTAAATAATTATTCTATCCCACAAACATTTGTTTTATTTTATTTTCCATAACACATTTTTTTCCTAAGCATTCTGATTTAGTTTCGAATTCATCAGCATTAACACCGCCAAATGTTCCCATATACATGCAAATAAAGAAAAAAAATACGAAACTGTTTCGTGTAGAAATGAAATAAAACGGCTATAAAGTCGGTAATAATACTCATATTTCATTGTAACAGCACCCGACGGCGCAGATTGAGGCGGCCGGGTGGACAAATCCCTAAAACTCGAGACAGGCGGGGCCCAGAACTACACAAATGTTATTGAAGACAACAACACAAGGCTTTCTTAGTTATAGGCATAACAAGCCTCAAGTGTCTTTGTTTTTATAGTGAGGTTAACCGACATAAATATCACTAACAGAGGGAAAATTAAGGATACAGATAAAGGAATAATATCATACCGGTTTCAGTTACGATTACGGATATGAAATAAGTACTTTCGGAGTAATCTATTAGTTTCGTACAGTATTGTATTTCTTTTTTTATTCTTGATAGGTTCGCGCTTGACCGCTATCTCACCTGATGGAAAGCAACGATGCGGTCGTCGATGGAGCGCGCTTACCTAGAAGTAACCTATTCACTCTTGACTTAAAGATTCCCGGGTTGTAGCCATCAGGAAAAACAGATTCCGGCAAGGAATTCCACTCCTTAGCTGTACGCACTATGAATGTGTTCCCAAAACGTTTTTTGCGTATAGGTGGGATGTCCACCATGTACCGGTGGCGCATTGCCGTACGCCTGTATTATGTACAGTCAGGGGTCAAAAGTGCAGTTCCACCTTACCAATGTAAAAAATTTATTTGTAGAAGAACGTCAATTGTTCATGACTGATTTAATTGGTAGCATAGGATCTAAAGTATTGAATAAACTAGTTGTGGACTATTGAACTTCTACAACAAAGAAATTTTAGACACTTTAACATTGGTAGAGTGCAACTGCACTTTTGATCCCTGACTGTACGTGAAGCAATTGGATCATTCACCGGGACCATTCGTGTGTAATATAATAATGCTTCATTTTACAATAGATATTGCACCATTTTAAATCACTGACGACACGATTACGGATGTAAAATACTTTTGGATTAATATAATAGAATTCCACAACTATCACACAACGCCTTCTAGTCTCAAGATAAGCAGAGCTAGTGTTATGAGTACTAGACAACTGATAAACATACTTATATATTTCTAAATATATACATATTATAGACAAATTACACCCAGACACAGAACAAATGATTGTGCTCATCACACAAACATTTGTCCTGGGTGGGAATCAAACCCACGACCTCCGGCATAGCAGTCAGGGCCACTAACCACTAGACCAATAGGCCAAGTTTCGGATAATTTTTGTTACGGATATTAGATTAACAAGGGATTCTAATGTAAAATACAAATAAGAAATTATTTGACTTTATTTCTAGATTATAAATTATCATTTGATAGTTACTACATTGTAATACGGTCTACCAAATTATGAGCACCTACCAAACTATGATCAATGATTTTGGTGTTTACTTAGGTATTAATGTTACATTCTATATCTTCGAAAGTTTATAGCGGACTCGGTTGCGGTTACAAACAGATTTTTATTATCGGATAACCGATAATTTCGGTTGTAACGTACCTGTTTTTTAACGTATTCTGAAAATCTATTCAATTTTAATTAGCAGTCGTGTAATGCTATTGTAACGGTTTTATATTGTAATTTTGGTTAACAATATGGAATCTGGCTACGAAAATCAGAAATCCAGTGTTTTTTCATTTTCACAATTAATTATGTTGTATTCCTGCTTAAAACGAATGTTAATGAAACCACAAAAATACCAATACATAATATTGTTACATTTATTTTCTCATTAATCCTGATTACTATATCGTTTCCACGAACTATTCGGTTATGTGGGAGTTAAATAATGTAATAATAATTTACGTTGTTGCGCAACACAGAATTAATTTGGTGATGCTACGTGTTTTTATCCAAAGTTCATTGAAATCCATTACCCGAACACGGGCGGAAATAGCCGATCATGGACGAACAATATGGATGCTGTACTAGAGTAAATTTTGAAAAACATTGCCTACACACCAGGGCCTCAGTCTGCTATTACAATAGTATCAGAATGGTCTATTATTGATTTAATAGTTGTTGATTTTAACAAGTTTGGTAATCTACTAATGTAATGGCGTCAATATGACTTTCCAATGGTCAACCCCTGACACCCCATTGGAAGAAGTGACATAGAATGGTAATCTCTATTTTTTAACAATTCAGTTTAGGTCTTAAAATTGATCGCGTTAAGAGGTCGTGGTAGGGTCTCAGGAATTACTCCTACATCGTAGGTGCGTTCATTAGCATGTACACTCACATAGGCAATACACTCAGACCCGGAGCAATTATCTCTAGGCTATACAATCTATCTATATATATAAAAGCGAATTACCACTCACTGATTAATCATCTCAGAAACTATAATGGTACCTACAAACTTAAAATTTGCCAGGTAGGTTCCTTATAGGGTGTAGAAATCTGCTAAGAACGGATTTTCCGAAATTCACCCCCTAAGGAAATGAAACGGGGGTCCAAAGTTTGTATGGAGAAACCTGCTTTCACGCGGGCAAAGCCGCTGGCAGAAGCTAGTATTTGATATACCTATAATAATATTCATGTTTTAAAAGCAATCCATGGACACTCATGGAGTTTCTTACACATTCTTCTCCATAGAGATCTACGCTTTAGAATGTGCAATTAGTATAATTTTTTTGACTGACTGACTTCTTGACAATCCTAAAGTACCTGTAAATGGTTTAATTGAATTAAACGACGTACGAGTGTCCACCTTTACGTTGTTAACACCTCTACGCTCCGGACTAAGCGTTTTGCCTCGTCCTTTATAAACGACCAGCCGTAGCCAAGTTACAACCGTTTCGTTTCGATTCTCTTTCGTCGACCGCCTCGAGTCGGTCACGCCTCCGATTCCTTTGTTCCGAATCCTCAGTCAAGTGGTCAGAACAAAGGAATAGGAGGCGTGGCCGACTTGAGGCGATCGGCGTAACTTGGCTAGGGGGGCAAATCCAATTCTACGACGTACATGATCTTCCCGTCCAATTATAATTTAGGTGTCTTCAAGGCTAGAGTGAATAGGCTCATAATAAACTATACATATAGCTTACCATTAGGTGGGATCGCAGTTAAGAACTAGTTTTATCATTAAAAGAAAA
Organism: Mythimna impura; assembly: GCA_905147345.3. NCBI lineage: Eukaryota > Metazoa > Arthropoda > Insecta > Lepidoptera > Noctuidae > Mythimna > Mythimna impura. The sequence continues at coordinate 11,269,554 of LR990356.1, read as the reverse complement.
AAGATATTTGATTTGATTTTGATTTGATTGGCAAAACATAGCGCACTACCTAATTTTTAACATCTTGTATATAATTATCACCTATGTTTACGAATAAATGATTCTGATTCTGATTTTGTTCCGTGCGGAAACCGAACCCGCGACCCGCAGCGCAGCAGCCGATGACTTAACCACTGCGCCTACAGTACCGTCAAATAACATGAAATCAATAACAGTACATAATTAACAGTAACATAATTAATCGAGTCGTAATCACGCTTGCATTTCATTGTGTGGAATGTGATAAATATTTAATGATTCACAATTTACGCGAAGTATTTCGGTTGGTACAGAAATTTTCATTACATGTCTATATCAGAAAAGATCTCATTGCGTTATTTAATATCTTCGAATCAAAATGAAAAATGTTGTCATGGTAATCCATTGATGCTGCCTACCAGGATAAAATATATCTACTTATTGCTCTTATTCGTTTATCGAGATTGACTTTGTATATTATTATTTTGTCGTAATTTATTCAAAAGACGAGGAAGTTGTTTTATAAAGTAATTTATGAAGATTGCCTATTTAGCCTAATGGTTACAAGCTCTGTAGTTGAGCATGAAGTCCTGGGTAAGACTCCTGGATCAGGTATAGTATTATTGGGTTTGTCTAAGTTTCCATGTACCTACCTTTTCTCAGTAGCATTATGAACTTGTGCCATAATGTTAGAAGTAGTATGCTATTGGGAGTTAGTAGAGTTTAGTAGTATATACCAGGGACCTAAACATACTGGAATATCTGTACTTTTTTTAATTTAAACTGTATAAAATCGCTATTCTGACCAATCTCGACGATATTAAAAAAAAAATTAATTCAAAATTAATTAATTAAAAAGTCATCGGGGTTGAAAAAATTGTTATTCTAATCGACTCCGATGACATTTTTATTTTAAAAGTAATTCATTTATTTTTTTCACTAAAGATGTTAGAATAAAGAAAAAAAAATCTTTACGTAGATTTTTTTTAAAGTTAAAAGAAAAAACCGACGAAAAATTCCACCACTGGGGGGTTCAGAATCATGTAAGTACTGGATCCATGGTATTCGTTTGTGCATTGATGTCAGAGACACCCTGTTTACACATTGTCACATTTTCAATGTAACTGAACTTCAGAAATAAGTGTAGGTACGACAAATGTTTCTTAATTACCTAACCATCAAAGGTAATTTAGAAACAATTGTCGTACACATATCTCTTTAATAGCAGAAGTTAAGATAGATAGAAAATGTAACAATGTATATATATCTTACTGCTCGTGAACATACCGCTTTTTTTGAGATGTGTAAACATCAAATAACGTCTCCCACTCTGGGTGAAGCGAGAGGGAGTGTCAGACTTATTCGGACTAAAACCCACTTGTGTCCCTTCAGTTGTCTTTTGCTTTCCAGGGCCACGGTATTAGTATTTCGAACAATCCTGCAGTTCTAGCAGAGCCTATGTACCGTACATAACGTTTCGTGTGAGTGTGTCAGTAGACCAACCAGGCAAGAAAATATATAATTAAACAATAAATTATGTTTAGAAGAAAAATCAGTGTATTAGCAACTAGCAAAGGGAAAAGTTGTGACAGCGATTTATAAAAATATTTAAAAATAAATTAACTTACAAAAGGCCAGTACTTTTATTAGTACTACTAACCAGGTTTTTAACAAATCCATTTTTAGGGTTCCGTAACTCAAAAGGAAAAAAACGAATCCCTTATAGGATCACTTTGTTGTCCGTCCGTCTGTCTGTCTGTCTGTCGGTCTGTCTGTCAAGACCATTTATCTCGGGAACGCGTGGAGGTATCCAGTTGAAATTAAAACCATATCTCAAGTCTGAGGACTCTTGAAGCTGTAAAGAAATCAAACTTGTAAATTGACGACAAAAAAAGATACTTCGGTTTATGTGGCAAAAAACGTACATTTCGACACTCTCGAGGAAATCAAAATTTATAGGATACTTCCCGTTGACCCAGAATCCTGAAATTTGGCATAAAGCAAGGTCTTATAGCACAAATATAGGACTAAATCTGAAAACTGTAAATTTGTAGTTACGTCACAATTTTTTATTTTTTTGCGATTCGGAAAAAACTTCCGAGACTCCATTCCGGAATTGAACTATTTACATGGTAAATTTGTACGGAACCCTCAGGGCGCGAGTCCGACTCGCACGTGACACACACACCCCATTTTTTTACTGCAATGCAGGCTTTTCTATCGACTCGGCAGAATTCGGAATGTCATAGGTATTTGAATTCTCTCCATATCTGAGTATTAAGTAACGCTTCTGGGTCCGTTTCAGACTTACATTCTATAAAAAACGGTCCCAGCTGTGACCAAATGTAGGAAATATTAGATCTGCGTGCGATATAAATGATTCACAGATTCTAGGAGTAACTTGTACTTTGTGCTGAAACTACAAATAGGTATTACTTCCCTAGCTTTGCTTTTAGGGTGGTAAGTCGAATAAATTAAGAGTAGTTTTTGGTAAGGTATTAAAAGAACACATTTTTCCGACTGTTAGACATGGTATTCCTAATTAGATGATTAGCCTATGTAATCAGAACGTCACTTTGAAGATACGTTCATAACATACTTAATCAGCATTATAATTTTCCCACTGCTAGGATTCAGGCCTCCTCTCTAGAAGAGGGAATATCTCTATCAGAACATTTCTCCTCTGGATGTGAACAGCAGTGGCGAATCTGGAAATATCTTAACCGACTGCGGACCCAGGTTGGCCGCTGCAAAAACAATTTGGTCAAATGGGGCTTACTTAGGGACACCCTACGCAAACAGTTCAACAGAGCTAAAAATACAAGGCTCCCAGTGGACTGGGAAGTATACAAAGAAACCCAATACACATACAAGAAAGAAATCAGAACCGCCAAGAAAACTGCATGCCGGAATTTCTGTGAGAACATAGAATCAAACAATGAAGCCGTACGAGTAAAAAAAATCTTATCGAAGGAACAGGATCGCACACTCGGTGCACTGAAAAAGCCAGATCACAGCTATACACGAACAGATCTTGAGACCAGTAACCTCCTACTGGAAACGCACTTTCCGGACTGCAACCTCCTTGAGGACAGGTCGTGGGGACACGAACCAGTACCAACTCCCACCAGTTTGGACTGGTCCAGAGCACAGAACATAGTGACAGAAGACCGCATACTCTGGGCAATTAGAACCTTCCAGCCTTACAAGTCCGCAGGACTGGATGGTATTTTCCCAGCCCTACTCCAATGGGGTGATAGCTCTCTGACACCATGGCTGCTGGCAATATACCGAGCATGCATAGCACTCAGGTATGTACCACTAGCGTGGCGCGAAGTGAAGGTTATCTTCATTCCCAAACCCGGCAAGACTGACTACACACAACCTAAAGCGTATAGACCCATAAGCCTGACATCTTTCCTTCTGAAGACCCTAGAGAGACTCTGTGACAGATATATCCGGGATGGCCCTCTTTTACAGAGACCACTACACAAGCAGCAACACGCCTACTCTACGGGCAAGTCAACAGAATCCGCGCTACACAGTATGGTATCCAAAATAGAATGCGCAGTACATCACAAATGTTCCTCGTTAGCTGCCTTTATCGACATTGAAGGTGCTTTCGACAAAACCATGTTTCAAAGTATCAACAAAGCCCTTGAGAGACACGGCGTCGACCCGACCTTAAGTGGCTGGATCACGAACATGCTCAAACTAAGAGCAGTACAAGTCACCATAAATAGCACAACAAGGGCTACTGTAGCAAAGGGCTGCCCCCAAGGGGGCGTCCTCTCACCTCTGCTATGGAACCTAGTCGCAGATAGCCTCGTCAAGAGACTCAACGATAAAGGTTACTTTACCGTGGGGTACGCCGACGACATAACCATAATAGTAAACGGCACTCATGAAAACACACTATGCAACCTTATGAGCCAGGCCTTGAAAATAGTAGAAAATTGGTGTAAAGAATACCAACTAGCAGTGAACCCCACCAAAACCGAACTGGTTTTATTTACAAAAAAAAGGAAGCTACCAGTACTGAACCTACCACGCTTCTTTGGAACTACCCTAAGCCTTTCAACTGAAGCCAAATACCTGGGCGTCTACCTGGACAAACAGTTGAACTGGGCAAAACACCTGGACTTCACTACTAAAAAAGCCAGTATATCCATGTGGCAATGCAGACGCATGTTGGGACGAAACTGGGGCATTAGCCCAAAAGTGACCCACTGGCTATACACCACAGTCATCAGACCAATCATCACATATGGCTCCCTAGTCTGGTGGCCCAGGACCGACTTGAGCACAGCCCAAAAAGAAATCGAAAAATTGCAGCGGCTGGCCTGCGTAGCAATCACCAGTAGCATGAGAACGGCACCCACTGCTGCCTTACAAGCAATGATAGGACTGCCTCCACTGCATCTCATGGTGCGGGAGGAGGCAGCCCTGGCTGTTTTTAGACTTAACTTATCGAGTACACTGAGAACAGACTCTCGAATCAAACATACACGTATTATGGAATACGCTGTTAAACGAGAGCCCATGATGACGGCCCCCAACGATAAAGCCCCTAAAGCACTGCACTTCAAAAAACACTACAGCATCCAACTCACAGAAGAATCGTACGACTACTCGGGCCCAAAGGAACTGAGAATATACACTGACGGATCAAAAACGAATACCGGAACAGGAGTCGGAGTCTTCTCCAACGACCTTAATATAAAGATATCCAAACCGCTAGGAACACTCAACTCTGTCTATCAGGCAGAATGTGTTGGCATCATTCTAGCGGCCCACGCCATAGAAGCCAGAGGAGTTATGGACACTCACATCCGCATAATCTCCGACAGTGCCTCAGTACTACAATCACTGGGGAAAACCACAACAACCTCGAAACTCATACAAGAATGCCACTTTGCACTGGAACGCGTTACAGTGCCAAACAATAACATCGTGACACTGCAATGGATAAAAGGACACAGCGGCTCACTAGGTAACGACGCAGCTGATGAGCTGGCAAGGCGGGGGTCTGACACGGTGGTCTCCGGACCCGAACCCATCGTGCCAATACCCTTTGGTCAGCTGCGTGTTTGGCTACGTGAGCACACTAATGCACAAGCGGAAAGGTAGGTGCAAGGGACCACCGTCCCTGGCACCGGGTTGCAGGCATGCTAAAGAAACCATGCCATACTTGAATAAAACCCTAACCAGTAACCTTTTGCGTTTGGACAGAGGTAGCCTGCGTCTGGTGGCAGGGACCATCACCGGTCACTGTTCACTGAACAAACACTTCTTCGTAATGAATATCACGGATAGTCCTCTATGCAGAGGATGTATGGAGTCAGAGGAAACTGTCGCGCACGTGCTCCTAGAGTGCACAGCCGTCAACGAAATAAGAACACGAACCTTGGGAGCACCGAATTCACTGGTAGATGCCCTGAGCAAACTGAAAAGACTGATCTGTTTCTGGAGTGAAAAAAAAAAAAAAAAAAAAAACATCGAGCATGGTTTAGAAGCTTGTTAGTTCATCTAACGCAATCCAACACGATGTTTGACGAAAAGACAACGAGAAAAAAGAGAGATAACGCCTGAAAACTCTGTTAGCATACGGTAATTCCGTGATTTACTCGAATATTTTACAAAACTTGTTCTAGGAAATACGTGTATATTTTTAAACCCTTAAAAGTTTTAAAATAAATTATCATCCTTCAGAACCTTGATTAAATTTGCAAGGCTTCTATTGTTAGGTATACTTTTTTGTTTTTTTTTTCATTTTTGAGTAAATTATGAATTGTCAAAGTTCATGCAAAATAGCAGATTTTCAGAGGTCTTTTATTACTAGATTAGTTTTACACAAATTTATAAATTGATTTCAATAGAAGCCTAGATAATATACACAAGATACTGTGTTTCCAAAATATCTAATGAAAAATGTGTAATAACGTCATAAATCGCGTAAGAGCGATTGTATGAAAAACAGTGAAAATGTATGTCGAGTTGGATGCCCTTAAAGCACTGACTAGGAAGGAGTACTAATTTTTGTAAAACTGTGAACATTAAAAACTGAAACGGTTGTATTACAAATTTTACCCATTGTTATATTTGGTGCATCGTACTTACTGTTCCAAATTTACAAATGATTGAATCTGAGCTACTGTATTAAGTGGGTACCGTGAATGCTTTCGGTAATTACCTTACCTACCTTACCCTACCCCCTTCCTACTTTACCTTTAGACTTAATCGGATTGTGATGAATGAAAGTTAATTCACCAACCTATCTATATACTAGATCTATGTTCAAGTAAGGAGACTTCGATCACGCAAAAGTAAAATTCAATTCCCTTAGGTAGCTGTCACTCAGCACACGTGTAACTTATGTATCAGTAGAATTGTAATATTCTTTTGTTCCAGATTTAGCCTATAAATCTCCGGGACGCGGCGGAAAACCAGCGCTGTCCGAACTAAGTTATCTACGAGTAGTGTCGGACCGAAATACGATTTTTAGCCGAAACCGTCACTGTGTATTCGGCTTCCGTTCCAGTTTTGGCCGAAACCGAAACTCACGTCCGTAAAATAAAAACTGTTAATAATTTTATAAATTGTTTTGTAAAATATATCAGACTATTGAAAAACTACACGAACTATCCTAAAATGTAAAACACAAAACTTGTTTCTACCTATGCCCGTTATAGACTTTTAAATCATCCAACCATAATCCCAGAAACCGGCTTTATTAGAAAGGCAATAATGTAAAGATGGTTTTAGACTACAGCAATAACGCATAAAAAAAATTTGCAAATTTCCTTTTTTTCCAACAAATAAACAATGATAAAATGCATTTCTCTTTTAGCGTGGTTAGTACACGTCAGGTAATAAACACTAGTATACTAATAAACACTAGTACTAAATAAATTAATAGGTACAAGTATTTTTTTTTAATTGATATAAACTAGTGCTTGACTGTGATCCCACCTGATGGTAAGCAGATTATTACATACAAATGCATACACACATAGACGAACAATACAGTCAGTTATTTAGTTCCCTAACAAAAGCTTCAGCTCCGAGACGCTAGTTTCGGTCTAACTGAAACTTCGGCCCGGTTTTTTTTGGCCGAAACCGTACCTTTAATCGGACACTATCTACGCGTATTTTATGTTAGGTACGATTTCTTTGTAGGTGTCTAAAAGGGTAGCGGGTAACGATTCGGTTTTTATTTTTATTGCAGTGCTTGGTAAGATATATTATGGTATTGCACATGACATGGGGTAAATGGGTGGGTGTGCAAAAAGAAGTATAAAAGGGCATTGGGCAAAGTTTCAGGCGAAGTGGTTTTTAAATCAATGCTGATGTTTATAATATATTCCATAGGTACGTTAATTTTTATTTTTATTTTATTTATTTATTTAAACTTCATGTACAGTAGTGGTACATAAGCGGACTTAATGCAACAAGGCATTCTCTACCAGTCACCCTTTGGGTTAAAAGAGACAACACTGTGGTAGGTGTGCACAATAAATAAATAACGGATAACTATCAAGTGAGATGTAATATCATTAAATTAAGTTACAATAATAAAATACCTACTTATATATGCTAATTTTATAAACTAATAAATACATTATAATTACTAGGAGAACTTAAAAATAACAATTTATGACGAAGAAAAAACTAAATTTGAGAGGACTTCAAGTAGTAGTTCCGAATTTTACTTATGTACAACCTATCTAGATTGTACTCTTATAACCTTTGTGATCAAAATATATTTTAAAACCAATTTTTTACTTGTAAGTCGAATCAATGAGAAAAGCGTATATAGGTAAAATATATACGGCTATATTTTATAGCCTACTAAATCATTGAAAATTAACCCCTCCACATTTCACCTAGGACCTAATGAAGGGCCCGTAGGATGTATTTATTCTGGAGTTACACATTTTTTTTACACGTACTACAATCTCATCGTCATCTTCCTGCCCTTTTCCCATATTACTTGGGGTTGATCGGCGCAACATGTTTTTTTCTTCCATTCTATTCTGTCAACAGTCACATCATCATTGACTCCCTTTTCTTTCATATCACTCCTCATTCATCCACCTTTTCTTTGGTCTCCCTCGCCACCCATCCACATGTATATTCAAAACTCTTTTAGTAACATGCGTTTCATCCCTCCTCTTCACATGATCATACCAAGAAAAACGGTTTCTTTTCAACTTTTCAGTCACTGGCGCCACTTTCAAACTTCCTCTAACGTGCACATTTTTCCCTTTATCCATTCTCGTAACTCCACTCATCCAGCTCAATATTCTCATCTCTGCTACATGGAATCTTTTTTTCCGTCTTTTTCACAGCCCAAATATTCTGATGCATGCAGCATCATAGGCCTTATCACGAACTTGTAGATTTTACCGTTTAACTTAAAGGGCATCCGTAGTTGAATTAACTTAAATAACTAGCGACCTATTAACTGGCATTTAGACAGAAAAAAAAATTAAGATCCCAATTGCAGCGCCACCTACCTACGGGTCCAATCGTATTTTCAAACCATCCCTCCACTCAAATATACACACAAAATTACATCCAAATCGGTCAAGCCATTTAGGAGGAATTAGGTGACAAACACACGAACAAAAGAATTATAATATTATATAAAGATAATTAATGGCTAAATGTGTTTCTAAGTGCAAAACTCGAGAATGACTAGTCCAATTGAACAAATAAACTTTTTAAAACTGTTTGTTGAAGTTTCCGGAAGGTTGAAGAGAAATATGGAAAAAATTGTACGGAAAACCGTAAAAAAACACATTGTTTTATAGATTGAGACTGTCCCTAGCGGTCAATATTAGGGTTAGCTGTCAATCCTTCTTATCTACTTTATTTATCCGTAAATGTGACACTTTTTCTTTTACCACTTTCGACAGAACATCATCTGTCGGGTCAGCTAATTTCTAATAAATAACACACTTTTATGAACTAAAGCTACTTCAGTTATGGCTAAGCGTTTAGCCATTCATATCGGCTACGCATATAAACAATAGTTCATAATCGAAACTAAATGAGTCAGGTTGGTACGTATAAAATGAGTAGACTATCGCCGGGTGAATTCAGCCTCCCTAGCCAAGTTACAACCGTTTCGTTTCGATTCTCTTTTCGTTGATCGCCTCGAGTAGGCCACGCCTCCAATTCCTTTGTTCTGATGTCATCTCAACACTCAGTCACGTGGTCAGAACAAGGGAATAGGAGGTGTGGCCGACTCGAGGCGTTCGATGAAAAGAGAATCGAAACGAAACGGTTGTAACTTGGCTAGGGGGGCTTATCACACTGGCAAATCTCAACGGAGATTAGCTAAGTACGCAGAAGATATTATAGTGCTCTAACATGTGCACACAAACACAGGTCTCTCTGTTCTTATATCTACTGTCATATTCCGATGGAACGGAATCAGATACGACCGGAGACATATCAGGCGCAGAATCAACGATTTTACATATTTTTTCCGAGGCACGGAGGTCACACCACTAATTGTCAGCCAGCTACAGAATAATTCGTAATGGAAAATTCCAAAAGCAGTTTTTACCCGACCTAGGAATCGAAACCAGCACTCCACGCACAGTAGCCACGCTTCTAACTACGATACCAATGAGGCCGAATTCATTACCATGCAAATAATTCAAATATGAGTAATTAATAATAATAATATTCCACAACTTTCACACAACGCCATCTAGTCCCAAACTAAGCAGAGCTCGTTGTATGAGTACTAGACAACTGATAAACGTACTTAATTTTATTCTGTTTAGTTTGCTTTCCTTTCCTCAGACATAGGAGGCGGTTTGCCATCCCTGGACCTGTACCATGACATGAGAGCTATACAGGTTGTCTAGCGCCATCTCTTACCCACACTGGAAATAAGAATAAAACAATCTTACTTTGAACGTCATGGTAACCCTGCTGGTCTATAGGTATGCTCTTAGTCTTAGTAAGTATAACAACTCCCCAACACAAAGTTTACGAGTGAGTCAGAGTCCACTTCAAAATTCGAAAGTTTCAACTTCAAAGGGGTTCTCCATTACTATTTAAGCACGGACCTTCGCCAACAATAAACGGTACTGTGCCTCGGTAAAGAAAGTCTATACGTTGATCTTTCAACTATGTACTTGCGGTTTTGCAAAGACCATCGAATGAAAGGTACACAGGATATGATTACTTTGTTAAGTGATACTAGTTAGTTTGTTTTTCAATTGAACACTCGAGTTTATATTCTAAGGAGTTGTGAAGACTTAAGAAAGTGTAATCAAAGCCTGGAATATTTTATTGAAATAATATAGGTATATAAATAAAGCTACAGATGTTCTTAGCCGTAGAAGCCTATAGCATAGAAGTTCGTAGCCGTCAACGCACGTAGCTTTGAAGTTTGTAGCAGTCGACGTGCGTAGCTTTGAAGTTTGTAGCCGTAGAGGATCGTAACCGTCGACGTGCGTAGCTTTGAAGTTTGTAGCCGTAGAGGATCATTGTGTTGAAGTTCGTAGCAGTCGACGTGCGTAGCTTTGAAGTTTGTAGCCGTAGAGGATCGTAGTGTTGAAGTTCGTAGCAGTCGACGTGCGTAGCTTTGAAGTTTGTAGCCGTAGAGGATCGTAGTGTTGAAGTTCGTAGCAGTCAACGTGCGTAGCTTTGAAGTTTGTAGCCGTAGAGGATCGTAGTGTTGAAATTCGTAGCCGTTGAAGAGCGTAGCATATAAGTTCGTAGCAAGTAGCAATGGATTAGCGCGTAGTCATTGACTGAATAGTCGCCGAAGCGTCTTGCTTAGTTGATAGGAGACTCTGCAGCCTGGCCGTCAGGAGAACCGGAGCGTACTACAAACAATAAAATTTTTAATTAGCTGATCGTTTCCACAAATATTATTAGATATCAAATAAGTTAGCGAACCCCTAAACTACTACTAATTCGCACGGGTATATTTTTTATTATGTTCTTGGGTGTGTCAAACGGGCCTCTGAAAGTTGGCTTCGGCCCCTCGCCTTCCAAACGTCCAGAACCCTAGAGTCCCGAGAATGTTAAAGGCACCTCTTTCGTGACATTAGTACTTACTTCTCATCTGTAGGTGGCGATTCCCATACCAAATTACCAATTTGGTTTCTTTTTCAACTATTTAAGTGAGTTTCCGTATTTTTGTTTCTTTCAAACTATACCCCTTTATTAAGTGAACTAAAAAAAATTAAATCGTTAAAGCGATTCTTGAGTTTTAGCAAGAATAAGGAACAGAAATTGTTTTTAAACGTATACATGATAAATAGATAATACCAGTATAATCGAAAATGGCCTGAACTGTTTCGAGAAAAGCATGGTACGGCTGTGCCACGTTTTTGCTCGCCTTGGTGGTGGCACTTCCTTGCCCGCTAATCTATACAACACATTTATTTCGCGATATGGATCTTAATTACCACAACGCGTCATGATGACCGTTTTATTTGTTTATAGATTGGCTCGCGTTTGACCACTATCTCACCTGATGGTAAACGATGATGTGGTCGACGATGTGGCGTTTGAAAGAACCTACAACGCGTTGTGTCCTATTTTTACACGACTACCCCAAAATGTATTTACATATGTTTAGATGTATTTTTTCTTTAGCACAGCCTGTAACCTAAACGGCTGGGTAGACTTATACAAATGAAGTATCGTGAATTTTGTCTAGTGCCAAAATGACAAATGTTTAATGAATTTTGACCAAGGATCTTGTATACCTTACGGACTAACTGGATTGATTACGAAGCAATATTACAAACTCTAAAATGTACTTTATTATCATTGACATTAAGTTCATTTATTTTATCGACCAGCAATAGAGGAAAAATGTACCGAGCAAGACAATGACAACGAGGTAGTACCTATGTCCCATTCTTACCTCTATCTATACTTAGGGTAACCATAAAAGATCATGACGAAGTCCCAAAGAAAACTTTGCTTTGTCTTTAGCGTATAGTGATGAAAAATATACAAAAGTATATAGATTTAATTTCTAAACAATTCTCTTGGACATTACTATTAATAGAAACCGCGTATTAAATATATTATATAAAATATACAATAACATTAAATAATAAATTAATTTTGAATTAAGTTTTATATAAAATATCGATAGTTTATAGTCTGTGGTCACGATGATTCATCGCCCGTCTCTAATTAGGTCGGCATGCCCATAAAGTATGATATTGACAGGTATTATCTATCTGTACTACTAAATTCAGAACTTCATAGGCGTGATTTGATTGACAGCTGTCGCAGAGATCAAGCTATCTTTTTTTTTAAAGAAAAGAAAAGAAAGAAAGAAAACATAAAGAAAAAAAAAGGAAAAAGAAAAATGTAAGAAGACAGTAAGAGAGAGAGTAGTAAGTATATTTTCGTATATAAAATATACTATATTCTGGAGGATATGTATTTAATCTAAGCCAACTTTCCTTAGAGAAGTTATACAAACTATATAACTTCCATAACATACATTTGATTTAAATACATGGGTAGGGGTAGGTCATGGATACGTAAAGATAAAAACCCTTTTTCTTTTAATATTCATTCCTCATGATCATTAACCACAATGTCATTCAGAAAACCTGCAGGTGCCGAAATATGGATGTCTGGCCCATCCTAGATACCATACTACAGTCATTGTATGAGCGCAACAACCGACAGTTCGTCTTCCAATCAACGATGTACATGTACTACAAGATAAACAGAGTTTGTTAACACTAATGAAAAACACTAACAAATAACACTAATAAAAATAAAAATACTAATAAAAATTTCGGAGAAACAAACAATACCGACTTCCGAAATTAAAGTTATTTTGATCCTTTTAGTGTTTTTTTTTTAGTGAAGTCGGTTATTTTATTTTCGTAAAAGTTTTTATTTAACACTTTTTAGCTGCGATACACTTATAAACAGAGTGCCTATTTCTCATGACAATTCCAATTAACCCAAACACTGCTAGGTTACATTGTTTTATTATGAAGTTCCTGTGTCTACCTTCCACCTTCCGGCTCCATCATCATCATCAGATCACTTCTATGATACCATTTTCAACGTAACTATTCAGAACTATTCATTTATTTGTATTTTCATAGTCGCTTAACTATCTACATTGTGATATCTTTGTGAGTATGAAGTTCCATTGACCATTTCTGGTCTTCTTCATCAGTTCCACTTCATCAAATGTTACTTTTTGACTGTAAATGCTTAAGTTCTCGATGAAAATACCAAAATCACTATAAGGTGGCCTATAATTTTTGAGGAGTACCCTCGATTCCTCATGGATCCCATTGCAGTGTAGAATATAATAGGTATGCTCTCTTATTTTAGTAAGTAAGTACACTCCTTTATATGTATGCTGAGTTAGCAATATACCTCATATGCGACGATTCGATGTATCATGCATGGCACTCAATAAATAGTACTTAACGCATTGGTTGTTTCCTTGAGACCACCTTTAGGGACCCCAACATTACATGGCGACCCTGCCTTGGGACTCTGCCAAGGGGATTTTTAGTACCTAGTTTAAGTAGAAGGCTACAAATATAATGTGTCGGTCAACCGTGGAAAAGGAAGAGGTTTTCCTCAGTCAAAACGCGGCTGGAGGCAACAATGACGCCACGTTGAAGGAAATCGGAGGACACGTGGAACGTCTTAGCATCGTGACCTACATTGTTCTGGCCATCATTGGAGTCATAGCAGTATATGTTGGCTTGCGAATGTACAAAAGCTGCCATCGCACATGGATCCAGCATGAAATTGGGATGAGTACCATGCAGAAGATAAGGTCATCCACCAGAGGGCGCAGTGAAGGTACCCAAAATCAATCATAATTCAGTGAATAGTGGTTTAGTGTTGTGTAATTTATTATACATCAATTTGAAGAACTATCATATTTCATAACGCAAAAATAAAAAGGCGCAAGAATCATGCACGGACAACTTGTCATAAGACACCAAACGGAAACAAACTGCTACGTCGGACTTTACTTCCTTTTTTAGTTTCTTCGCATTTATGTAGAATGTGTTTATGTATGCAATTCTATTATTAGATTAAGAAATCTGTATGCTATGATTGATATTCTAGAACAAAATTATAACTATTTAGTAGAGATACGAAATTATTTTGTAAAAAAAGGACAATCTAGATTTATAGGTAATGTTATTCCAACAAAGTTGGAACAAGCAAAAAGTGCTTATGAAAAATATTTTTAAAAATTGAAAAAAGCAAAGATACTCATCTATCATCAGCGATAGAACTATATGAGAAAATAAAACAAAAATATGAGGAAATAGAAAAATTGTGTATTTTTCCCGTAGCAAAAGAATTAGATAAAATGGATTTCGACTTAAAGGTGGCGTGTAGTTTGATTCCAGTAATGGACGGTGTTGAGGGCACCACCAAGCGGTTGATAGACTCCGTGGAGTTGTATGCTGGCATGCTGGACGACCCAGGTAAGGCATTATTAATTACTTTCGTTCTAAAAAGTAGGCTGGATGAGAACGCAAAGCTAAGAATCTGAGGCTCACACAAAAGTGTACAAGATTTAATTGATGACTTGAGGAAATATCTTTTACCCAAGAAATCATTTATAGCCATTCAGACGCAGCTTCAAAACATTCAACAAGGTTCGAGATCCATTGAAGAATATGGATCTGAGGTGGAAAAATTATTTACGGAGCTGACGATTACACAGGCGGATGGAAAACCTGAGGCATTTTCTATTTTAAAACCGATCAATGAAAGTTTTGCTATAAAACGGTTTTCAGATGGCATGCGTAGCTCGAAGCTGAGCACCATCGTCTCGGCACGTGGCTTCAGCAGCTTAAAAGATGCCATACAAGCAGCGAAAGACGAAGAGTGCACGTCTTTCCAACCATCAGGTAATATTTTGCATGTATCTAGAAATGGACGAGTTTCACATAATAATAGGCGATCAAGTTATCATAGGGGTACTTTCCGTGGTCAATATGCTAACAAATACTCTCGTGGACACCAATCTCATAACAGTTACAACCGAGGACAAGGTTCTCGTGGAAATAATAGAGCAAATTATCACTCATCATTTAATAATAACCGGGGTAATAGAGGTTCGAGATATGCTAGGAACCGGGGATGAGGACAAAATACGTTCCCAGCAGAGCAAGTAGCAGACACGCGTCAAGGCAATAAAGACGAAAATACAGATACACCACACCAGTTTTTTCGATCCTAAACATAAATATTATTGGCTTATTGATACGGGAGCAACATTGTCCATTATTAGAAATGAAGTGTTACCAAGTGACATTGTTGTTCATAGAGATACGAGTAATACCCTAATAAATGGAATAGGTGGTCAGCGACAATCTCAAGGGTCTTTAAATTTATTATTATATTAAAATACGATAATTTAGCGTTCCGGCATAACTTTCTAGTGATTAATTCAATACCACTAAGGGCTGACGGTATCATAGGTTTAGATTTTTTAGAAAAATTTCAAGCAAAAAATTGATATAGTTTCAAATAAGTTAACACTCTTTAACAATAATAAACAACATTATCTACATTTTGTTGATGAACTTGATAGGTTAAAAAATGCAATAATTATTCCGGCGCGATGGGAATCAATTCATTTTATTATTGTGAATGATAATGTAAATGAAGAAGTTGTAGTTTGTAGTAGAGAGATAGCGAAAGATGTGTTTATAGCAAACACAATAGCAAAGGTTAGTAATAATAGAATTCCAGTCAGGATACTTAATGTTAGTGATAAAGAAGTGCGCTTGCCACCTTTAACACCAGATTTAAGAAATTTGGGTGACTATAATATTTGTCAATTTAATAAGACCAATAACGACGTTACTAGAGTTAAAACTTTGTTGTCTGAATTAAATCTAAATTATTTAGATGGAGAAGAGAAACAATCAATAGAAGCAATATGTACAAAGTATTCAGACGTTTTCCATTTAAAGGGAGATAAGTTAAAAACAACGAATATATAAGAGCAATCTATAGTTGTGAAACAAAACTCTACTCCAGTTTACGTCAAGCCATATAGGTTACCACAGGCACTAAAGCCAGAAATATCTAAGCAAGTTGATAATATGTTAGAAAATGATATTATAGAAGAGACAAATAGTGAATGGTCCAGTCCAATTTTATTAGTACCTAAGAAAGGTAGCGAGGGTCAAAAGAAAAAATGGCGTTTAGTTATAGATTATAGAAAAGTAAACCAAGTTATTTGTGACGATAAATTCCCATTGCCAAATAATAATGAAATTTTAGATACGCTAACTGGAGCCATTTATTTTACTCACCTTGACCTTCACCAAGGTTATTATCAAGTAAGTTTGGAACCTAATAGTCGTAAATTAACAGCATTCACGACAAATACAGGCCAATATTGCATGAAACGGCTACCGATGGGCTTAAAGATAAGTCCTAGTGCGTTTAGTCGTATGATGTCAGTAGCAATGAGTGGTTTAACTTTTGATAAATGTCTAGTATATCAGGACGATCTCATTGTTTTCGGAAGAAATCTTTCTAGCCATAATCAAAATTTAATAAGTGTAATGGAAAGGTTGAGAAAAGTAAATTTAAAATTAAATCCTAAGAAATGTGAATTTTTAAAGAAAGAAATTCTTTATTTGGGACATTTGGTTACAGATAAAGGTGTATTACCAGATCCGGAAAAAACTAGAGTATTAAAAAATTACACTACTCCCAAAAATGCAGATGAAGTAAAACGTTTCGTAGCTTTCTGTAATTATTACCGTATAAGACATTTCTCGGAAATTGCGATGCCCTTGAATAAGTTAAGTAGGAAAAATGAACCATTTAAGTATATGGTCTTATGAATGCCAGTACGCTTTTGATTTCCTTAAAAATGCTCTAGTATCGTCACCCATTCTGCAGTATCCCGATTTTTCAGAGAATCATGAATTTATTTTACAAACAGATGCTTCGGATACTGCTATTGGTTCAGTATTATGTAATAAAGATCTTAATCCAGTTGCATATGCGAGTAGACCCTTGAATAAAGCGGAAAAGAACTATCCGACTATACAAAAAAAACTTTTGGCAATAGTGTGGTCTGTTAAATATTTTAGACCATATTTGTATGGAAACAAATTTACCATAATGACAGATCACAAACCTTTGATATATCTATTTGGCATGTAAGATCCATCAAGTAGATTACTTAAATTTCGGTTAACTCTAGAAGAATATAACTTTAAAATACTCTATGTGAAAGGAAAAGACAATGTTGTGGCAGATGCTTTATCTAGAGTTCATATAACGTCTGATGAACTTAAAAGTATGAATGAGCAAGTAATGGCTGTAACAACTAGGATGCAAAAGAGAAAGATAAATGAATTAAATAAGAGTAAAGAAAAAGATGAAAAGAAGGTTCTTAATAAATCCATTAACAACTGGACTGATCAACCAAGAGTTGTGGATATATTAAGAAAACCGCGTGAGTCAGTGGAAATGTGTTTGATTGAAGGTAACAAATTAAAAAGATTTAAGGATGATGACATGATAACTGAAGAAATTGAATGTTTTGCATTTGTAGAGATTAAAAAGACATTATACATTAATCTTGATTTCAAGGCGCAATTCTCGCGAGCCGAATTTGTGCAGAAATTAAGTTATTTTTGCAAAAAGATACGTATCAACGAAGTATGTATAATTAAAAACAATGATAATATAGAATTTATTAAAAGTATTTGTGAAGAGATAACAACACTTCCTAATTGGTACGGACCACGAATATGTACATTACGAGGCGTAAAAACAATAATCGATGATAATGAAAAGACAATAATTATGAATGACTTACATTTATTGCCATCCAGTCATGGACGGTTCTACTTAATGGCTAAATGGGCTGCAGCCCAGGGCCCCAGGAATATAAGGGCCCCCCAGTCCTCATTAAAAACAATCTACAAATACGGGTTTATCTATTTGACAAAACTTTTTTTTAAAACAAGTTGAGTACTAATATACGATCTTTAATGTATAAATACGTATAAACGAGCTTTAATTTAAGTCCATAATTTTGCGAGTAAATTTAAAAAAAACTAGATAGCTAATGTCACTAATTTTTAATTTAAAAGTACTCAAATACAATACACATCTACATAAAATTAAAATTCAGAGTCTACGTCTTATATATTTTTTTAAATATGTATTTGAATGAAAAATTTGGGTCTTATTTTCATGAAACAATAAAAAGGCGACAACAAAAAATCCACAGGATATGAGAAGTGTTTAGGTCTGAAAGGATAGCAGATTATGACCATTTCAATTTGGCACACGATGCACCAAACACCCTATATACTTTATTGTTCACCTCATAATGTGGACAGGATAAACATTTACAAAAACTAAGTGTAGATACAATCGGCGATCTTATCGCACAGGACAATCCCTTATAAAAAACCAAAAGACGAAGTATATTTTTTTTTTTTATAGTTGGGAAAATCATCTTATGACAAATCCCGCTCTTGAGCGGAGCGAGAGATAGTGTCAGACTTTTACTGACTAAAAACCCACTCCTGTTCCTTCGTTGCCTTCGTCCCAGGGCCCCGGTTTCGTTTTCACACTACCCATGGCCCCAGTAGGCTTCGACCCTGCTGGGCCCCTACGATTTGCTGACATCTCCCTGAGGCGCGCGCGGAACAATACGCGCCGTCGACGACTTGGGCTCGGTCCGGATGGTTACCGGACGGTCGGACGGCGGGCCACTCATTGCCCGCCATCCACAAGCCCGCGCCTACGGTGGCCGGAAATCAGGATCGGAATCCCGGAGGCGGCTGGGGCGTGAGGACCGTTGCCGTTGCCTCACGCGATCGGCCGCCTCCTTTGCCAGCATTACTGCTTCGCAGAAGGAGGCGACCGCCTGCCACTCCTCCTCGCTCCAGACCATGGCCTGTACCAAGGCCCGGCGCGAGAGATCGCCGCCGCCGATCGCCCCCACGAGGACACAGCGTTGCTCTTCCCAAGCGGGGCACACCTCCACCGTATGCTCCACCGTGTCCTCCGGGCGGTCCACACAGTGGCGACACCCGGGCGTCGCTTCCGCACGAATCCGGTGCAGGAACTTCTCGAACTTCCCGTGTTCGGTGAGAACCTGCGTCATGCGGAAGGTGAGGACGCCATGAGGTCTTTCCAACCACTCAAAGAAGGGACTTACCGCCATAATTGTGGCGTGCCCACGAACCATATTTAAAGAGTTTTAAGTTAGCTATAGTACCTCATGATCAGTTGAAGGCCCCCAAGTAGTTTTAGCCCAGAGCCCAACAATTTCACGATCCGCCTCTGCATCCAGTGGACATGCTGGAGTGCGTAGAATGGTCAATACCATCAAAAGACGATACTATTGGCCAAGTATTGACAAGGGTGTTCAAGAATATGTAAAAAAATGTACGAAATGTCAAAAATCTAAACATTTTCGTTACATTAAAGAACCGATGGAAATTACCACAACGGCTTCCTCGGCATTCGAAAAGATTTATTTAGATGTTGTGGGTCCTTTAGACAGAGACGAAAGTGGTAATTGTTATATATTGACTATGCAGTGCGAATTAACAAAATTTGTACAAGCTATTCCATTACAAAATAAAGAAACGGTGTCCATTGCAGATGCATTTGTTAGACAGTTCATACTAAGATTTGGTATTCCGGAAACAATAGCTACGGATCGAGGCACAGAATTTATTTCTGCAACTATGGAAAAGGTTCGTAAAATCCTTAATATTGAAAAATTATCTTCTACAGCCTATCACCATCAGTCCATTGGAGCACTTGAAAATGCTCACAAAACTTTGGGTGCATTTTTAAGGATCCAGTGTGGAAAGCATACGAATACATGGAGCCATTGGTTACCATTTTGGTGCTTTAGCTTTAACAACACAGTCCATTCAGAAACAAAATATACGCCATATGAACTTGTTTTTGGAAAACTTTGTCAGATACCTGATAGCATTAGCGATACCGTAGACCCATTATACAATATAGATAACTATCCATTACAATTAAAATACAGATTACAGTTAGCACATGCCGACGCAAAGAACAATTTGTTATCAAATAAGCATAAACGTAAGGAAATACATGATAGATCAGTTAATTCAACAACGTATGAGAAAGACGATTTGATTTTATTAAAAAATGAAACAGGTAGTAAACTAGATATCCTATTTGAAGGTACCTATACAGTAGTGGAAGATATAGGTTGTAGTGTAAAAATAGTTAAAAATAATAAAATTGAATTAGTACATAAGAATAGGACTAGGCCTTATTGTCAATAGATTAGATATAATATAAGATTTGATTTTAGATAACATTGCCATTGCAATGTTAATAAATTAATAACGATAAGAATAAATAGGTACCCATTTATTTCGTATAATATCTATAATAAGCTAACTAGTATAATTTTTTTTTTTTTAAATAGTTAACAAAATTAAAAGTAAGTTAAATTTAAAAGTAATTATTAATTAAAATAATTATGGTAAAAAAAAAAATGTTGTAAAATCTTTTTTTTTTTGCTGCCCCTGGGAGGTGAAGTGTAGAATATAATAGGTATGCTCTCTTATTTTAGTAAGTAAGTACACTCCTTTATATGTATGCTGAGTTAGCAATATACCTCATATGCGACGATTCGATGTATCATGCATGGCACTCAATAAATAGTACTTAACGCATGTGGTGGTTTCCTTGAGACCACCTTTAAGGACCCCAACATTACACCATCATCAGAACTGGATTTTTCCTATAAGGGGAAAAAATATATTTACAAATCGGTCCATAAACAACGGAGTTCTGAGGTAACAAACATAAAAAAATGATTTAAAAAAATACAACCGAATTGATAACCTCCTCCTTTTTTTTGAAGTCGGTTAAAAACGTGCATTTTTTCGCCGCATCATCATCATCAGATCACTTAGACGATATCATTTTCAAAGTAACTATTCAGAACCATTGATTTATTTGTATTGTCATATAGTCGCTTAACTATCTTCATTGTGATATCTATGCGAGTATGAAGTTCCGTTGACCATTTCTGGTTTTCTTCATCAGTTCCACTTCATCAAATGTTACTTTTTGACTGTAAATGCATAATATTTGAGGAGTTCCCTCGCTTCCTCATGGATTCCATCATCAGAACTGGATTTTGAAAAAATTGGGACCAATCTGGAAGCATATCTTATATGGGAAAAAAAATAATTGCAAATCAGTCCATAAACGACGAGTTCTGAGGTAACAAACATAAAAAAATGATGATAAAAACTACAACCGAATTGATAACCTCCTCCTTTTTTTGAAGTCGGTTAAAACGTGCGTTTTTTTCACCGCAGTGCGCGGCGCTTCCTAGATCTCTATGCGATACAAAAATATGTACGGTAGATTCACCGCAAATTTGCAGCGAGAGGCCAACGGTGATTTTACCGCATGCGTTTATTTCACCGCAATGCGCGCACTTCTATGACACTCCATACATCACAGATTATGCGTTAGAAAAACGCAAGGCAGTGCGCGCTAGGCCTGAGTCTTTCAGCATTACTTAGGTATATACAGATTTAAATAAAATAGGTACACAAGCCGACTTCACGTATGCTACGACTTGCCGACGAACTTCAAGTAGCAGTAGATACGTCTACTCTCAACTCGTTCGCAGTAACATTATTTACGAAACTGTAAATACCTACTATTTACAGTGGCCAGATTACGTATCGGCTTTAGCAGAAACTTTAATGAGGTACGGCTAGCTGATAAATGTGTCGTATTTGAATACGAACCAAAAACCCGGGCACCCGGGCCGCCGGCCGCTAAATTACGGCCAGCTCTTGTTCTTATGTGCTGAATAAATGCATTTTCTTTCTTACATAAGGTGAACGGAGGCGCCCTTCAGACACCAAGGTGCTGACCACTTTAATTAATAAATTAGGAAACCCCCTTTTTAGGGTCACAGCCACTTTTTTCCAAAACTATAAGAACTATACTGTTGAAACTTGGTAAGTAGGTGTATTCTGTGAACCGCATTAAGAATTTCACACAAAAATAGAAACAAAACAATAAATTTTGGGGGTTCCCCATACTTAGAACTGAAACTCAACATTTTTTTTTCATTAAACCTATACATGTGGGGTATCTGTGGATAGATCTTCAAAAATGATATTGAGGTTTCTAATATATTTTTTTTCTAAACTGAATAGTTTGCGCCCCCCCCCCCTTCCTGTAACTTCTATATTATGAGAATGTTAAAACTAAAAAAATATATGATGTACATTACCATGCAAACTTCCACTGAAAATTATTTTGAACGAGATCTAGTAAGTAGTTTTTTTTTATACGTCATAAATCGTAACCCGCATTTTACCTTTCAAGTTTCTGCGAAACCCTCAGTGCGCGAGTCCGACTCGCACTTGCCCAGTTTTTTAATTAAGTTTGTGTAACGAGTGTTTTGTCAAAGCCAGCAAATGAGATATGCATAGTTTTTTTTTTTTAATGATATGAACTAGTGCTTGACTGCGATCCTACCTGATGGTAAACAGTGATGCAATTGTTGATGGTAAAGCGCACTAGTTTATTAAGATTCAATAATTTAAAATCTTTTTATTTCACATAGGCCTACATGGGCACTTATCCCAGATAAACCTACATGGGCACTTATAAAACGTCAGAAGCTAATGCCAATTTTAATCGGACGAGAAGGCCGCAGCAGGCAAATTGTTCTAGTCCCTCGATTTACGCGGTATAAACGACGAGGCGAAATGCCTAGTCTGGACCGTAGAGATATTAACAATATAAGAGAGTAGAGAGAGTAGTCCCAGCCAGGCGCATTACTTTGTGTAATTTATTTCATCACCACTGCTCCCAAAACGGTGAAGGAAAACATCGTGAGGAAACCGGCATGTCCTAGAACCAAAAATTCGAAGACATGTGACATCCACCAACCCGCACTGGGCCCGCGTGGTGGATTACGGTCCATTCCCTCTCCTAGAGAGAGGAGGCCTGAGTCCCAGCAGTGGGAACATTAAAAGGCTGAATATGCTATGCTATGCTATGCTAAGAGAGTAGAAAGGTGATGGCAGAATGAAGCCATGTAATTCCCGCGCACTCTCCAGAATGTCCTCCAAAAATCCTGTAAAATACCAAAACACTGCCTACCCTACGCCGGTGCTCAGGTTTTGTAGATTGGACTTAACCAAATCTGGATCACCAATTAAATTCTACGCACGCCTTACCACCGAGTCCATATCTGCTAGATAACATTTTGCAGCACCAGCACGCTCACACACGATCGGACCACTTTGTATATCAAATATTGATTTATTGATTGGTTGTAGAAACAACAACAGTTCTTCTAGTACTAAACTCGTCTGGGAACCTAAGCTCCGCTCAGCGCCCGCATCGGATTGGGGAAAATTTTAATCACGTTTCACTTGTGTTTTGAAGTGTTCTTAGTACGAGATATATTGGGGTGCCTCGTACATCTCACCGCACCGAACATGTTTAAGACGTCCCTGGTCGTATTGCATACTAAAGTAATACAAGCAAAGACATTAAATATATAATACAAGACATTTCGTTTTAATCAATCAATACCTATGACATGACCGTCAAGATTACATATCAAAATTTTCCGTATTTTTCAATTTAAATCAATTTATTCGTAAAAACTCATCGAAAGAGCTTTGACATTTCTAAATGTGTTCGATATGGAATGATACATGTGGAATCCTGGAGGAGCGTAGGCCTGATGCTGCGTAAGCGAGCGACGTGACCCTCCGCCGCGCCGCTCTTTTGATGATTACCATTCCACTGCGCTCACGATGTTGGAAAGTAGCAGATTCTGGACTAATTGTGCTCCATTGATGTAATTGCTGCAAGACATTCCGAAGTGAGGATAAAACAATAAATGAAAATAAATAAAACAATAAATAAATATTCATATTTATGAATATAAGAAATCATGAAAATAATTTACAAAGCTAACCAGATGATATCATGGATATGAAATTACGGATACGGGTATAGGATTAATGTTAAACCGCTTTTGGATACGGTTACAGATTCTGATATGAAATTATTTCGGATTATCTGCTAGTTTCGGATAGTTTTGGTTACGGATATTAGAATTTTAAAATACAAATAGCAAGATTTTAATTTTATTTCTATTATATATCATATGTTTAGCCGGGCAAAATAAAAATAAACCAGTTGTAACCTCATTCATTGTATGATATGTCATTTAGACTCCGCTTTTATCCGAAACTTTTACATCGGTTTCGGTTACGGATATTATTTTATTTCGGATATTTGATAGTTTCCGTTATTTGTTACGAAGCCACATAAAATCCCTATACCAGACGCTAATGGAGGATTAAGCTTTAATAATAACATGTCTTATGCAACTTTATATTTAAATAAAGCACATATCTACAATACAAAACACACAACACACACAATTTACATAATTTATATTTAACTTTATATTTAAAGTTGCTTCCCGCTCCTTCCTATTAAAGGAAGGAGCGGAAAGAGTGGCTTTGCCGTGCAGTAAGACATCCTAGGATTTTAATTAATAATTAATTAGAGTATAATCAAGCATGAAACACTATACTGCACTCTAAAAACGCACTACAGGCAAGACATTCCTGCAGCATACCAGATAAACTGTGGGCCAAAGTTACACATAGCTGCACGGGGAGACACGAAAGAGATGGCTGAACGAACTAGACAGATTTTGCCAGAACAAGAAGGAGGAAGCACGAGCTCTCGAAAGGTCGAACTGGAACGGAGAGCTTGCTTTCACATATATAAAGGCGACAGCAATAAATTAGCAGCACAGCCGTCATCTGTAAGGTTTTCTGGTAGGGACTTCATGGCTTAGGATTAAGATAACAATTCACTTCACAATCACTTTTATTTCACAGTACATATTATTAGGCCATTACATACTTAGGTGTATCGAAATCTAAGAGAACCATTAAATACGTTAGGAGCAGCCGCACTACTCGGCGGATAGCCCCAGACTAACTTTCGCAATGTCTCCCCTCCAAACGATTACGTTCACGTGACGTCTACAACGTCAGAACGTTTCACCCTACCCCGGTACTAAGGAATCAATTGAGTGTCTTATTATCGCTAAATTGACATAATCCCGACATATATTTATGTAAACTTACATTAACAATGTAACAATAATTTTGGTACTATTCACTGATTTAAAAGAGTATCCTTGGAGTTCTAGCACGTTCTTCTCTATGGAGATTCACACTTTGGAACGTTCAAATAACTTCATCTATTTCTTGTGACTCACTGACCTTTACAATTCAAAAGTACCTGCAAATTATTTATTTCAAAGGGTTAAATGAATGCTTTGAGTTTTTTGAGTTGAGGTAAACTTTTGCCCGAGAAGTGGGCGTAGGCTAAGAAAAAAAACTGCCTAGATTCAAAGTCAAAGTCAAAAGCATTTATTTCAAATAGATCATTTACAGGCACTTTTGAATAGTCAAATGTAGGTCAATCCAAAAAAAATAATTAAAAGATAGAAATTGAATTAAGCCATTGGCAGCTAAGAGATGACCAATCTCAACTGACGGCACCCGTTCACGAGCATGACGAGTGCATCAGCCCCACTCAGCTCAACCATTTTGAAGGGAACCGAATGACCCAATACAAATATACAATCGTGCCACCATCAGCGAGACATTTGAGTGAGCATGACAAACTCTCAACTGCTACGTTGCTGATTCTACGTCAGTATCTATTTATACACTTATCTCATCGGTACCATTTTTAAAGGACAAGCGTAACAAATCTCGTCGATACTTCGCTATGGAAAATAATGAGAAAAACTGAATAAAATAAAGGAAATCCGAAGGCAACGTTTTTACATTTCCTTTTCAAATAAAGACCTCATTACTTGCTTGTAAGTTCAGGATAATTGCCCGTTAAACTAAGAAACTTTTTACGGTACAGTCTAACGAAACAAAACATTTGGCTTTGTTATTGTTAAATAATAATTTTGGGATTAAACTTCCTTTTTTTTCTTTTCTTTGTTTAAAAAGCGTTGCCACACTTTAGAAATTACTCCTGCCCCCCTAGCCAAGTTACAATTGTTTCGTTTCAATTCTCTTTTAGTTGATCGCATCGAGTAGGCCACGCCTCCGATTCCTTTGCTATGACGTCATCTCAACCCTCAGTCACGTGGTCAGAACAAAGAAATAGGAGGCGTGGCCGACTCGAGGCGATCAATGAAAAGAGAATCGAATCGAAACGGTTGTAACTTGGCTAGGGGGGCTGACTGCCTAGTGCAAGTTTGTTTTACATTAACGCTAAATCGACACGTTTATGACGTTCGGCGTTCCGATTGGCTCGCTCGAAGCTCTTAAACCAAACATAGAGCCAAACGCGGTAAACGTTTCGAACGCATTAACGTAAAAACAACTATAGCACTTGGCGCGCTGTATAGTGAGTGCCTTCACAAAATGTACTTAAACTCACACACACTTAGACCCGGAACACTTATACGTAGGCCATACAAATAGGTATTCTAGCGATTTATTTGTTCTTTTTTTAAACTTTCCATCAGGTGAGTTAGCGGTCAAGCGCAAACCTATCAAGAATAAAAAAAAAAAAAAAAAAAAAAAAAAAACTATTCTTTCATTTTTTTGTCCATAATAAAAGGAGACTGGTTCAATGAGAGTGTAGGTACTAAGGTACGAGTAAAGTGGGCACATCTGAAAAAAAAAACAGGAATAGAATTCAAGACGACAATCCAAAATAAGTTAACAACTGGTGAAAATATGGTTAAACAAGATGCGAAAAACCAACATTTAGACGAAACGCGAACCTTTTTTTTAAGTCGGTCTTTTGTGTGCTTATCTTTGAAACCTGATACTTACCTACTCCCAAATAATCTATGTTGCTTAAATTTTAAACAAATGAGATTCCTATACTAAGTATTTACTTGATTATTTTTAGGGTTCCGTACCTCAAAAGGAAAAAATGGAACCCTTATAGGATTACTTTGTGGTCTGTCCGTCTGTCTGTCTGTCGGTCTGTCGGTCTGTCTGTCAAGACCCTTTATTTCGGGAACGCGTGGAGGTATTGAGTTGAAATTAAAATCAAATTTTTAAGTTAACAAAAAAAAAGAGACGGCCGTTTATGCCTCAAAAAACGTATATTTCGACACTCTCGAGGAAATCAAAATTAGGGGTACTTCCCGTTGACTCAGAATCCTGAAATTTTGCATAAAGCAAGGTCTTATAGTACAGATATAGGAATAAATCTGAAAACTGTAAATTTGTTGTTACATCACAAACATTTTCGCGAGAGCACGCATACGTTTTAGAGCGAGTGTGAGTTAGAGAGACGATTTCATGCACTGACTGGATGATTGGTCACTACTATTTGTTTGACTAATGAAATATAACTTTTTACACCACCTGCTCGATAATAGTAGATTATGTGACTAGGGGATAAAGCAGTGTCTTTAAGTCGCGGGTGGCGGATGTTGAATTCCGAACGAAACGAAGGTTGCTAATTTTAATCCCGAACGATAGTGAGGGATTTATATAATTAACTCCCGAGCATTGCGAGGGAGTTAATAAAGAAACCTGAGTGAAGTGAGGAATTCAAGCCACCCAAGACAAAGACAGCTTTATCCCCGTGTTGGATAGTCTACTTTTTACACCATCTGTGAGATAATCAAAAGACAATTTAGTAAAAGAAATCATATAATACAGAAATATAAGTATTATTTACGAGTTAATCTTAACTATCACTCAAAATGTTTTGAGATTTGAAACAAACAAAATTCACTACTCAAAGATTCTATAGTTTAAATTTTCTATAACGCTCCCGCTTGTTCATTACTTTTTTTTTTAGAAACTTTTTTATTCTGTTTTTTTTTTGTTAGTGGCCAGTTTGAAATTTGAATAAACTTGTTTGATGCACTACATTTTAATTCACATAATGCTGACGGTTTTTCACGTTCCAAATTCAAATCTCATTATTCCCTAGGGATCGCCCATACTACATTATCTCCCTAGGGACATAATGACTTGCTTTAAGTGACGGTTGTATGACGTATAAAAGGGCATTATCGAGCAGGTGGTGTAAAATGGCCTTTTATATGTCATACAACCGTCACTTAAAGCAAGTCATTCTGTCCCTAGGGAGATAATGCAGTATGGGCGATCCCTAGGGAATAATGAGATTTGAATTTGGAACGTCAATTTGGTTTGAAATAAAAAAAACAATATAGGTGAATTAAAATGTACCTACGTGCATGAAATAAGTTTATTCGAAAATCAAACTGGCAGTAACAATAAAAAAAAATGTAGCTACTGATGCGTCTCTAAAAAAGTAATGAAAGCGCGAGAGCGTTACAGAAAATTGAAAACTATAGATCTTAGAGAAGTGAATTTTGTTTATTTCAAATCTCAAAACATGTCGAGTGATAGTTAAGATTAGCTTTTAAATAATACTTTTATTTCTCTAATAGGTATATAATTTGTTTTAGTAAATTTTCTTTTAATTATCTCACACATGGTGTAAAAAGTAGAGTATCCAACACGGGAATAAAGCTGTCTTGTCTTGGGCGGCTTGAATTCCTCCCTTCACTCAGGTTTCTATATTAACTCACTCGCGATGCTCGGGAGTTAATAATATAAATCCCTCACTAACGTTCGGGATTAAAATTTAGCAACCTTCGTTTCGTTCGGAATTCAACATGCCGCCCGCGACTTAAAGACACTGCTTTATCCCCTAGTCACATAATCTACTATTGTAATAGTTACCTTAATAACATATTTAAAAACCAGACATGTAAAAATAAGTAGGTAAAGTTTATTTACTTCTTGTGGAGCTTTAAAGCGTTTGACAGAAGTTTTGGTCCATGGAAAGTATCTGACACTTTGACACTACTTTAAAATAATATTCTACAAAACATTTATAAAAATCACCCATAAAAAATTAAGTTAAGCCTTTACCTTTCTCACCTGGTACCTGCTCAGGCACCCCAAGGAGGAGCTCCACAAGCACAAAGGTATTCAAAACACATGAAACGTTACTGAGAACCTAAGGTTTCATCTAGGGATTGCAAAGTCCGGACTTTTTAGAAATCCGAATTTCTGTGCTCTCGTCCGATATAAACCGGATTATCCGGATTTTTCGAACTTTTGAGTGTTTTAAGTTGATTTGATATAACTGAAATAAATAGCATAAATAATTTAAAATATGTATTTATTCACTCAATGCATAGCACGACAGAATAACATCAACTAAAATAATCCACAAAACTTTTAGGCATAAGTCATTTTTCCCGTTATAAATTCACGTAATCTTTTTTTAATATAACACTAACTGTTGCCCGCGACTTCGTCTGCGTTAAGTTCGTAAAACTATGGAAGTGGAAGGAGTGGAATTCCTTGCCGGAATCTGTTTTTCCTGATGGCTACAACCCGGGAATCTTTAAGTCAAGAGTGAATAGGTTACTTCTAGGTAAGCGCGCTCCATCGTCGACCGCATCGTCGCTTTCCATCAGGTTTAGCGAGTCAGGAGTTAGCGGTCAAGCGCGAACCTATCAAGAATAAAAAAAAAAAAACTGTACAATCATTCTGTGCTTGCAATTCATTCTGAAAGCATCGTAATTATTTATTGTACTTTCACATAAAACTGTTAAAGGTAAAAACGCAAATTACCTTCAGGATACATGTTATGTACTCGTCCAGATCCAGATGTATGAACGTCAATGAATAGAAAGAGTATGTAAGGGTCGTAGCAGTTGGCATTTCTGCCTACCCCAAGGGAAAAGGCACTAGTTTATGTATGTTTCTGGTTTATGTTCTGGTAAAACAACATTGTCACAGTGAGCACGTCACAATCGCAGCGGTAATGCCTGTCTTTGAGGAGTGGCTACAGAGGCGTCACGGCATCCTCTCTTTATGCAGGACTCACCGGATGTGGGTGTTTCGGGAGGTATCTGTATCGAATTCAGCGATAAGAAACACTCGAGTCTCACCATTGTACGGATCGCCCGGAGAATACGATGGAACTTACGGTGGAAGTCAGTCCCACTTGGTAGGAGCGCCGGCGCCGCCGTGTCCTCATGGAGGCGATTAGTAGAAAAAAAACCAACCAGCAGCCTCCTTCAGTGAAGCACTACGATCGAAGAAGGTGGCTGAAACTATGAAGGATGATGAGGGAAGTGATGCTCCAGGTGTTGAAAGCCGCAGGGCGATTGCGGTGGAGCCGTCCGGTCATCTGGTCAAAGCAATCCTGAATCGACGGCGCGTAGTAATCTACGCGCGACTCATAATGATGTCAGCAAATGGATAGGGCCCTCTAGGGCCAATGTCTGCTAAGGCTGCGAGATTGTTCGAAAGAGTTACCTCCTGTAAAATTTTCGCCTCAATAATGTTTCACTGAAGAGTTTAAGCCGTCAGACAGCTTTGGTAGAGGTAAACGAAGGAACATAATCGGGACACCGACCTTCAGCTGGATAACGTTTGCACTGATGGTGCAAAGCCAAAAAGCCAGTGAATTCAAAAATTACCATCATCATCAACTATCTTCCTCCACAATAGTACTTATGAAGAATTTGCGAGAGCATGCTTGAATTGATTGTTGCACCTTGATCATTTGGGGCGTAAAAATTACTTGTTCATTTACCTAGGATTTTTTGGTGTGTATTTGACTGACGTCCTCGTATATCAGACAAATGTTATTCCATAGTGGGAACTACCCTATGAAGAGTCTCCAACTTTTGAATGAATTTCGGTGAAATCTTGAACGCGTGTATCCCTGTCCAATCGAACTCGCATATTAATGGCCAAACCGAGAGGACACTGACGCCGATTGCCTCTATGAAGACACGGCGGTTCACCCAAGCAGGATAGACCTCCACCGCATGCTACAACGGGTCCTCCGGGGCGATTTGTAAAATGCTAATATCAGGGAACTTCCAACCGAATCCGGAACAGAAACCGCGTGAAACACCCTCAACAGTCCTGAGCTTGTGTATTCATAAAACAATGAAATTCCGGTAAACAAATGTAGCAGCCGATTAGTGTTATCCCTGAGACTGGTCTCCCTCAGAGGGTGGTTCCAGTGTTAGTCACCACTCACTGCAAGGAGGTAACGTACGGATGTCGACGTAAGGCTGCAAGGAATCTGAGATACATCATACGTTGTCGAACTGTGATCAGGAACGCAAACCTTTCGACCCAGTTTTATATGAAGCAGTGACTGCTAATAATAAAACACCATTATTAGGCCGCAAGGTGCCATCATCCCGAAGGACACAGTGAAGCACACAGAGGTGTGTATTGTCCTCGTGGAGGCAATCGGCGTCAGTCACCTCTCGCGCCGGGCCTTGTGACTTTGGGCTATGGTCCAGAGCGAGGAGGAATGGCAGGCGGTCGCCTCCTTCTGCAAAGCCGTAATGCTAGTGAAGGAGGAGGTCAGGAGGCCGCACGCGTGAGGGAACGAACGTCCTCACGCCGAGCCGAGATTCTGACCCCGACGACCAGCCACGGTAGACGCGGGCTCGCGGACATCCAGCAATGGGTCGTCCACAGCCGTCCGGCCGTCCGGTAATTGATCGGACCGAGCCCAGTCGTCAACAGCGCGTAGTGATCCACGCGCTCCTCAAAGAGAAGTCGCAAAGGGCAACTGAAGGACACAGGTGTGGTTTTAGTCAGTAAAAGTTTGACACGCCTTCCCGCTCCAACCAGAGTGGGAGAAGTCATTGGATGACTTCCATCCTTAAAAAAAGAAAAATAAAGGTGCCATCATTATCATTTCAGTCGAAAGACGTCCACTGTTGGACATAGGCCTCCCCAAGTGTCACCATAATTACCGGTCCTGTGCGTCTCGCATCCATCGGATTCCCACGACCCTCACCAGGTCATCGGTCCACCTGGGGGCCTTCCAACGCAAGGTGCCATGCTACCCCTTCCGAAAATTTGGCCGTGTTATTTTAAAGTCAATAATTAAATACATATAAGTATTTACTTTTATCGCCTTTGGTTGGTATCCCTTGAATAATCACGGTCAATTAGCTTGTTACAACCACGGGGGAAAAAAGCAGTAGGATTAAAAATGTCTCCGTCTAACTCCAGTTTAACCATAACGGTTTTCGTCCAATTTTAAACAATAAAACTGTCTGCAAACTTGGGCGATGGTCATTCTTCCGCCACTCAGAAAATTACGTAAAATACACAATGCCATCTATCAAATATGACGTTCAACTATCATTGTCATCATTATTTCTACTTTCAGTCTTTAGATGGCGTTGCGAGTATCTGAATTGCGTGTGGTGCCATATTTACAACATTTTAGTACGTGATTTTACTCGCCGCTTTGATTTTATTATGTGTTTTGATTAGTTTTTACAAAATATTTAGAAGATATCGAATAGAAATGTTAATTTTATTTTGAAAAAAATGGTAAAAGTTATTTTATTACAAAAAAGAAGATAAAATAATGAAAAAAATTTTAACTGTAGCTGGGGATCGAACTCGTGGCAAATGTCGTTCAATGTCGACATTTTGGATTATTGCTCACCCCCCATAGCAAATAGCGTGATAATATATAGCCTAACAGTTGACCCGGCCTATAAGGATTATGTATGCAAAATTTGAACAGGATTGGTTCAGTATTTTTTTCGCCAACTAATACCAACGCTCCACCATTTTACTGTTTTATTATATGTATATTTAGAGATTACATACAACGGATTCCTATATCATTTTAAGGTTGGAACCCTAAAAATACAAACTCCAAGTATTTAATAACAGAGGCATAGCGTGGACTAATCTAGACGTGGGCGATGGCGCATCGAGACAGCGACTGTCGCAACCACGATCGCAGCCAGCCCAGTGGTCGACCACATCGTCGCTTACCATCGGGTGAAATAGTGGTCAAGCGCGAACCTATAAATAATAAAACAAAACCTTCGTCTTTAGAGCCCTCGCACACGCAAGGCCCTTTTGGGTGCGAGGCCGTAAGCGAGGGCCCACTTCGCCCACGCCTAGCTAAATAAAATAACTTTGCATTTATTCAAAATACAATAATTGTGATTGTAAATTTGTGATTCTAACGTGTAAAGATACAGACAGCACCTACGCATTTATTCAATAAGTTTGTATTGGCACTTATTCAATAAGGTTATTGTTGTAGTTTCAATTATAAACAAATGCTAAAGGGAATAGCTTCCGATATCTTATTAGTAAGTTAGCTACTAACATTCTAATGAATGTTGGTATAGCGTTGTTGACATAAAGTTCGTCTTGTGACTTAGTTAGGTAGTATCGGTAGTATGGTTTTCAGGATCTTAGTGTAAACGAATTAACCGCTCATTTTCTTAGTAGACAAGGAATAATAAGACTCGTATGAAATGTCTGAATAGTAGTTCGATACTGTCCCCCGAGCAAATAGGCCCAAAGACTATTATAGTAAATAAAGAATAGGCCTGTGAAATAGGCCGTCAACTCCCACGCGATCAACCGTCATGGATGTCAGGATGACAGTTGTTCAAAATAAATGTTACCAGTATAAGAAATAAAATGTACCATTAGAAAATCGACTCGAATATAACCACTTATTGTTAAAATTTGGTGAAATTGGGTATAAGAATAAAACATTTTTTGGCTTATACAGGTACACACAATGTACAAAGTTATATTTAAAATGCACAATAAATGGCACACAATTTCATATATGTGCCTTACGACTGTCCGACATCGATACAGTTCAGCAAAATGCCAATAAACTACATAATAATTAGTTGCCTGACGCTGGTTTTCAACGAAACCTTAAGTTGAGTGTAGGTACAGATACAAGTCAGTTTTAGTTGGTATGAGATAAATAAATATATGTCGGCGCAGGATGCCGATCATCATTGAAGCTCTGTCCAGAGACTATGTCTTGTGGGCGATGGCTGGGTAACGAGCAATAAACAAACTATTTTAGATCACACAACTGATTTATTATGAGGCAAGCTTTAGGTATTCACTTTACACAACGAGCAGTGAGACAGTCCCCGACACTTAGACGTTGTACACACGGCTGCCGACAGAGGAATGAGCCACGGACCTCTGCGGTCGGCCCTTTTATCTGCTCGGTTCGTGCAAACGTCAGCGCGGATTCTGTCAAAGTGACATGTGTCACTTTTCACTTAGCTCGTTCATTCGTTCTCAAGCTTCCGTACTATTGACTTCACCGACACGGCCATCCTGCGGAACACACGTCCCTGTGTGTTTGTCATCATCGTCACCTCAGCTGGAAGATATCCATTGACGAGACGTCCCAACAAGACATCCGTCGCTGTGTTCATCATCACCAGTTCACCACCTCAGCCAGAAGACGGTCCACTGACGAGACTTCCAAACAAGGCGTCGGTCTCTGTGTGTTGATTTGAAACAAAATACATCTCGCAGTATCATATAGCTCGGTCACTCCTGACAAACATCAGGAACTACTCTCGCACCGTGAGTGCGCTCCCAAATATGTAAACTCTCACACACACTAGACATCCTGATCATGAGTGACTATGTATAATGAAATTCCCAATCCAACCATAAATCCAAATCGTTTACGCACCAACGCAAACGTGGTCAACTCGCTACAGGCGTCGCACCAACGACTCCTGTCGTTTACGCACCAACGTAAACGAGGATAACTCACTAAAGGCGTCGCTACAACGACTCATCTCGTTTACGCACCAACGTAAACGAGGATAACTCACTACAGGCGTCGCTACAACGACTCATCTCGTTTACGCACCAACGTAAACGAGGATAACTCACTAATTGCGTCGCTACAACGACTCATCTCGTTTACGCACCAACGTAAACAAGGATAACTCACTAATTGCGTCGCTACAACGACTCATCTCGTTTACGCACCAACGTAAACTAGGATAACTCACTAATCGTTCCTTAATTCTAAAGCAGCAGTGATTAAATAGTGCCATGGTCACTTTCCCCACCTACTTCCTATACATCTAATTCAACCGGAACCTCATGTTTTATTATCCCTATCTCTGTAGGCCATAACAACGTCTACCCCCTGCGGGAATCGAACCCGCAACGCGCAGCGCAGCAGTCAATCGCTCAACCACTGCGCCAACCGTAAATTATGAAGGTTCAACAAAAGTCGAGATGTATCGAAACTCTAAATTTCTATTGACTAACCTACTAATTCTCACTACTGTTCATAGTACTGCTAAGTTCAATTAAAGAAAATAAATTAACATCAAAATTTCTATATCGTTTCAATATCAAAATCAATAATCAGAAAATTCAAAGCATAACCGTGAATTAATTATCATGGTAACTTCTCCACCAAATCAATCAAACTAATCCAAAACACTAATCATTAATCACTGCACGTGATCTCTGGCTACTAATAGCCCAGTAACCTCTAGTCACTCAACCATTCCTGCGCATCCCTCCAGGATTGCCAAGTCTCTCACGACTTAATGGTTTCCTACATTACGTCCCAGGTTTGATCGCAATACCGCGTACTCACGGACTGCTGTGATCACTAGATACCGATTTCTATTAAGCTACGGCTACAAATCAAATCTGGTATAGTCCGATCATCATGTAAACTTAATAATCTCATTATCTCTACTACTTTACTCTACCCCAATTTTATCAGTTATGCGCTGATTTTCTTTCTCTCTCTATTACTTCAAATTAATCTTTAAATGAATCTTACTCAGTTTACTTGCACTGCTCGTATATGAAAAAGTCTCTTTTCAAAAATTTATCAACTTCCGCCTTCGTCAGATTAAACTTACACTTTTCATAGGTTGCTACGCACTCTCTATATGGCGTAACGCATCATTTCTCACGGTACTAAAATTTAACTCTCGAGTCTACATCGTCTTTTGTCATCAACGGTAGAGAAAACGCAGCCTTGTCAATTAACAGTGCTAAGGGACCACCTGCCTTCGTCGTTTGGTTTAGCGTCCGTAACTGAACAATTAATCACGAGTTAGACTTCGCCTAATGGACCCTACCACAAACGGTTTTTTGTCTCTGCAGTCGTTATTAGCATTGGTTCTAACACGAACATCACACGTTTGTCACACGTGAAAATCCCGTCGCGACCAAGTGTAAGATAATGTTAATTGAATCACAGAACTCTAAATTCTTTTAACTACCATTTATTTTAATCAGAACCTTAAAAGTTTCAAAGTCTCGTTTTTGTTTGTTCAGCACGTAACTAATTACCAGAGAGCTCTTTTTAGCTTTACCTTCTAACCGACTATAAACCGACTGAATTATCTTTATGATCAAGCAAAGGGCGATAGTTTCGCGATAACTCACGTATGGTACTACTACAGGGCATCGCCTGCTTTGAATCCAGCCTTATCTTATGGTTTCACTGACATCAGTATGCAATTCTACTACGTATTTGAGAGGCTTAAATCATTAAAACTGACTCTTTCATAAGAATTGAAATTATTTCTTAATCAATGTCTTCGTGGCGCTGTTGCCAAGAAAAAGAAACTTTACTACACATCAAATCTTTAGAACGGACCCATAACAGGAGTAAACTTAGGCACAAACCGCCCGAAGTAAGCTACTAGACCTATAAACTGCCCTAACCGAGCTAAGATAAACGGTGGAGGCAGAGTCGAATGTACGTGACCTGCTTTCTGCTATTAGGTCCTATTCCTCCTAACTTCACTACTTGACTTAATTTCATACCCTAGTAACTTGAGTTGCATTTTCAAAAACAACCATTTTTCTCAAATTTAATGAAAATCCGGCTTTAGTCAACGTTTGTAAAACTACATTAAGTCTCCCGACGTCCCTCTTAATAGTTTCCTAAATAATCATAATATTGACAACTCAAACTACGACGTAGGCATTTACCGATTCGCCTAGAACAACTACAATCGTCCGTTGGAAAACTCAGATCGCATTTTGAAACTGATTGGCATGGTCAAATATTTGTACCGGCTGTCCGCTATCATACTACTGAAAGCCTGATACACAATCTAATTTTGTAAAATAACGCGCACTATTTAAACGAGTTATTTTGTCTAAGGTAAGTGGTATCTCGGTTAGGCACATTGTTATTTAGTTCACAGTAATCTTTGCTCATTATATCTGACCGGTCGAGTTTTTAAGTCAAAAGAGCTAACAAACACCGAATTACTCGGTCGAATAATATTTGCCAGCAACAATCATCTACCCGTTCACGCATTATTAATTTTTCCGCGCTAGACCGCTATGGTCATCTTTATACAGTCAAATACGAGTCAATCAAACGGATAAGTTTACTTTTTACAACACGCGTATGTAGCATACCGACACACGTCACACGTCAGTGTCAATATCGTCAAAATTATCTATGGAGGAGTTATCACTGTCATAAAAAAATCGAAACGGTATCTACTGGATCTAATGAGGGTAGTTGTAATTACAATTGTTTACGTCGTGAACTTTAGCAATTTTTACTATTTGAACTGAACCCTTGCAACAATATTTCACGGCCAAAATATCACTTCGCAAATAGATCTGAACACACTGAACTGACCCTTCAATGTAACAATACTGTGTTTACGTTTGCCGTGAAATAGTGATGACAGACTTTAAAGTGAAAGAGAGACAACACTCAGCACCAGAATTAAAATGGAATGTGAATACCTGACCTTGTTCCTGGTGTAGGATCGACAACACCCGTCAGTCAACCTCTCGCTCGCTACGTGATGCCTTGGCGTCACCGTCACCGCTGCGTCACTTTCATCAGGACACCGGAAGGAAATGTGACCTTGTTCTCCACATTTGCAGCATACGATGTGGCTGACCATGGGATTGAGTCTTGAAGCTTGAATATCACGTTATTCTGTCGGTTTCCTACTGTTTCTTGCTTATGAAAACACAGCCTGCTCCGTCCAATTTTTCCACAGTGGAAACATTTGACAGGTGACGTTTGAGATGTCTTCATACGTTTTGTGTCAAATATTTTCTGATCTGGTAGCGCACTTGACACACTGCATCTCAGGCATGCACACACACACGCACTGCACTTTGCATTTTACACTTCAGGTAACTAAAAGTTTGTAATTCTTGCTGTAATCACTGGTGACTTCGGATTATCAGCAAAGCACGTATCGGAAAATGGTACATCGTGAACATGCATTTGCGTCGGTCTTGTCCCGGTCACAATCTGGGTAGTACACGGTGATTTAGTCAGTTCCTATTTCTTTCTGGGGAAACAATGTCATCATGGTCCAACATTCGTTGCTCAGGATTAGGGAAAAACCCCAGAAAAAACCTAATCAGACCAAAACTGATAATGACATTGATTAACGGAACTTTGAATCTTATTCGGTCCAGTGCTTCATTCGAGGTCTTCACTTTCTAATTTTCCATTTCAAATAATGACCGCTACTTGTCTTGGCTCTTGCTATTTTCTTCGTGACCGGCGTTACGTGACCTTCGTGCTGCTCTTGTTTATTTGCTCGGAATCCCACTTCTGATGTCGGCGCAGGATGCCGATCATCATTGAAGCTCTGTCCAGAGACTATGTCTTGTGGGCGATGGCTGGGTAACGAGCAATAAACAAACTATTTTAGATCACACAACTGATTTATTATGAGGCAAGCTTTAGGTATTCACTTTACACAACGAGCAGTGAGACAGTCCCCGACACTTAGACGTTGTACACACGGCTGCCGACAGAGGAATGAGCCACGGACCTCTGCGGTCGGCCCTTTTATCTGCTCGGTTCGTGCAAACGTCAGCGCGGATTCTGTCAAAGTGACATGTGTCACTTTTCACTTAGCTCGTTCATTCGTTCTCAAGCTTCCGTACTATTGACTTCACCGACATATATATTTAATGGTAGAAAGATTAAATGTCATCAAAATTAATATAAAAATGTAAGTAAATCTAATCGTACATTTCGTACGACTAACAAACCGGAATCAAACGATTCTTCAATGCGGGCAGGACACGTTACATAACTTTGTACTATGCCATGGGCAGCTGAACGCAACGGACGTATTTCTGGAATCCCCTGTGCAACCTCTATTAGACCACTATCCCTGGGGACACTGTAAAGGGACCCTCCCTGAGCCTCTTTGCATAAAGTAGCAAACAACAAAACATGACCACTTTGCCACTGTCTTTCTGAGGTCATTCAATGGGTTGACGAGTAATCCCACAACTACCTAGATATACAAACACAATCAGAGCTGAGGCCCTACCACGAGCTCGTAACGTGATCCATATCTTGATGACCTAAACTGAACTGTTAGAGCTATAATAGTGTGTTTTTTTTTTAAGATGGGACGTCGTCCAATGACATCGTGTCAGACTATTACTGACTAAAACCCACTCCTGTTCCTTCTTTGCCCTCGTTCCAATATCTCCATCCCTCTTTCTCGCTCGCAAGCTCGATATTTTAACAGATCTTGGTAAGGCCCCTATTCTCTCGCCTGTCGGTAGTCAACAGTTCAGCAAGAACTACGTACGTATACCATATGCCGCTGTAGAAATAGTACCTACCTATTCTGCAAGATGTAAGATAGTGAAGTGGCTGCCTAGCATGGGCGAAGGATCCATACGCCTCGGGACCGCCCTATTAAAAATAGAATCGCAAAGATCCTTCAGAACTACATACGAATCTGTCCACTTGTTAACGAAGGCCTAAATAAGTATTTTGTATCGCCTTACCAGTTACAAAAATCGAACCCTCATTGATAATGCCTTGGCCTGATTTGGCCACCGTGCACCACCCAGTGCCAATAATGCGTCAAACGTAGATTGAATTAATGCATAATATTATCCTTTTATTATGATATAGGAAGTGTATAGGAAAAATCGTTCCCTACAGTTAATAAAGTTGCCTCTCCACACGGGCGGCTCTCGACATCGGTAATTGCGTTCTAAGCATTCAGCCTTTGAGCCTTTGCTTTGTTCAAACGGCAATGGTTCCCCTCTTTATTATTATTTCCGTCGAAAACATTCCAACAGGCCCCGACGCCGGCACAATACATATTTTTCGAGCACTTTCGTTTGTATTTCAATATTCTCATCATATTATTGTGTTATGGACTACTTAATTTATATTATTGGATTCGTCTTCGTAATGAAGATTTGGAAGCATGAGTTTGTCTCTATTTCATTTATATGTTCGCTTACTCTCGCATGGGAATAAATTTATTTATTTATTAAAACTTTATGCACTAGTAAGAAACACTGTGCAAAGGCGGACTTAATGCGTTAGGCATCGAAGGGGCCAAACAGGGTCGAAGCCTACTGTGGCCACGGGTAGTGTGAAAGCGGAACCCGGGGCCCCCGGGACGAAGGCAAAGAAGGAACAGGGGCGGGTTTTTAGTCAGTAAAAGTCTGACACTATCTCCCGCTCCGCCCATGAGCGCGATTTGTCATTAGATGATTTTCCCACCTAAAAAAAAAAATACTTTAGGCATTTTCTACCAGTCGACCTATATTAAAGACCTGTATAAATAAAAGTAGCCTTTATTTTCCAAACAAAGTACAATAATTATGTTTCATTTTAAAACTAAAAACTATGGGTTCATCTATTCTGCGATAAAGAACTCCTCCATCTGAAGTCATTGGTCTTTTTCTTTAGCCGTTCTACCTAGGTCAAATGTTTCCCGATATACCAGTGCATATCTAATATTGTCTCGCAATATTTTATTAGTCTGGCGGGCACTAGCGCGGCAGACCAATAAATACCAGTGCTGAATTCGATATTTTTTTAGCACTATCTACACTAATATTATAAAGAAGTAGTTTGTTTTTTTTTGTTTGTAGGAGATAATATCTGAAAGCACTAGTCCGATTGCGAAAACTTTATCACCGTTAAAAATCTACTTTATTCCTGAATGACATAGGCTATATTTTATGTATGCGGGCGAAGCCGCGGGCAAAAAGTAGTTTTGTATAAGATCTCTTCTTCTACAACCTCCTACTCCACCTCTGACTTTGACTGCTACAACCTCCTACTCCACCTCTGACTTTGACTGCCACAACCTCCTACTCCACCTCTGACTGACTGCCCAATCCGATTTCGGCTTCGATAAAAACAGTTCCGTACTCAGGGGCGTAGCTACCGCCGTATCTGCCGTATCAATTATACGGGGCCCCCGAGCCACAAGGGCCCCCAACGTGCGTAAGCAAAAATTAATAAAAACTTCCCAATTTTTTTTATTTTACAAATGGCAAAAGTAAAAAAAGCAATTTCTTTTTTTCCCACGTAAAGCGTGCGTTCAAAAGTTGGTAACACCCTACATCGTCGGTTATCGCGTGCGGGATTTCCCCGTTTAAGTCACTTAAACGGGGAAATCCCACAAAAATCGATGTACATACGATACGATGATAAACCACGGAGAGCAGTGTTTAGTGACGCGTTTTATTTAATTGTGCATTACATTGTTTGTAATACAATACAAACAATTGTTCTTCTGGTTTAGTAGTATTAGTAGCGATTTGTAAAAAACAATGAGTGAAAGGAAAAGAGATTATCTCAGCGGAGCTACGAAAAGAAAAAATAAACAGAAAAGGGAGGTCATAAAAAAAGTGCCCAAAATTTCTTCATTTTTTCAGACACCAGCTCCTATGAGTGATTTAGATTGCAAAGGTAAGTACTACCCAACCCATTTATCTTATCTACCTGTAGCGAAGGGTGAATTTTGTTTTTAGGGTTCCGTACCTCAAAACGAAAAAAACGGAACTCTTGCTTACCTACAGCTTATAGGTAGGCTAGACCACAAATTGATCCTACAGGCTATAGGATCAATTTGTTGTCATCTGGGACAGACGCCCATGATGACAGCAAACATGAGATGGGACAGGAACGCCTATCAGACCTGTCACTATTGTCCATAGAGGCAGAAACTTTAAAAAAACTAAAGTCGTCATCGGCTATAAATGATTTAATAAATCAGTTTGCCGAAAAAAAGGCTAGGAGAGTGTATATTTAATTTGAATTGTTTGTAAAAGTTTTGGAAAAAGTGACAGATAGATAATTATGATGAATAAATATTTCTTTTAATTTTATGCAAACATGTTTATTTCTTTTGTGAGAAATCTTTACCCTTCCTAAGGGCCCCCAAACAAATTTTTATACGGGGCCCCGCCTAGGCACGCTACGCTTCTGTCCGTACTATAACTTATTGCCGATTGAATTCAGAATATATGTAACGAGTGCTGCCATCTTACCATACTTGCGACGAACTACAACCAAGTAAAGCTCACGGAGAGCTTCTAGTGTTCGCCGATTGGAACGCCACTGCAGCTAAAAGCTTCTGGTGTTCTAGAAGCAGGTGGTCTTGGTCTTGGCTCTGTTTATAGTGTATAGTCTATGGTCTTGGCTACCGTAGGGGCCCAGTAGGGTCGAAGCTTATTGGGGCCATAGGTTCGCTTCTGAAAAGAAAACCCGGGGCCCGGGAATGCAAGGCAACGAGGAAACATAGGAGTGGGTTTTAGTCAGAAAGTCTGACACGCCCTCCCGCACCTCCCAAGGGCGGGAGAGGTCATTGGATTTCCCACCTAAAAAAAAGGTGGTCTTAGCTGGCCATCACTATTATTTTGACCTAGAACTATTGTGGCCCAGGTGGTAACGGTCCCGGAATCACGAGTTGTAAGGTCGCGAGTTCAAACCCAGCTAGGCACATTAATTTGTGTAATTTATTTCATCACCACTGCTGATAACATCGCATCGTAAGGAAACCGGCATGTCCTAAAACCAAAAATTCGTAGACAAGTGACATCCACCAACCCAGGTCCCGCGTGGTAGATTTACAGCTCATTCCCTCTCCTAGAGAGGCCTAAATCCCAGCAGTGCGAACATTATAAAGCTGATTGTTATTTTTTTTATTCGTTTCTTTAAGTTTTTGTACCAAATATATATATGCTTATGC
This sequence comes from Mythimna impura, assembly GCA_905147345.3. Taxonomy (NCBI): domain Eukaryota; kingdom Metazoa; phylum Arthropoda; class Insecta; order Lepidoptera; family Noctuidae; genus Mythimna; species Mythimna impura. The sequence goes on along the minus strand of LR990356.1, from coordinate 11,226,587 downwards.
TATATTTTGGCCTCTATCACTTATGCTACAGATACTGAGAACATTACTTACGGCCCCAGCTTATAAGGTGCAAGTTGTAGCTTCAAATTTGAACCCAAGCAGATTACTTCACTTTGTTTATTTTAGAACTACTCACTCTCCGAACGGCGAAAACATCGTGAGTAAAACTAAAAACTCCAAGACACAACCAATCTGCATGGGGCCCACATGGTGGATTACAGATAACTCCCTGATATTGAGAGGAAGCCTGTGTCCCAGCAGTAGGAAAATTAAAGGCTGATTAATATGCGAACATTAGTATTGCAACAGAACTCTGCTTTCGCTTCCGCTTCTGCAGCAGTTCCGCAAGCATTTTCACTTCCGTTTCCGCTTCTGCTTCCGCAAAATTTTAAATAACAGAATTCTAAACGGAAGAATACAGCGAGGATTGCGGGGGTGGGGGGCGCAACGATATTTTTTTGGATCATTCTGCGAAGCGGTTAATGCGGTTATCAACAGCTTAAACCTGTCGTTTTAAAAAAAATATAATTATGCTTTTTCTTCATAGGAATTGCCCTTCCTGCATCTGTTACCGCTTCCGCATCCAAAAAGATCTACTTTTGATCTGATACTTTTTCCGCTTCCGTTAAGACACTTCCGTTGCATCGCTAGCGAACATAATGAAACATTACATTTATTTTAATAGGCTTAGCTCGGGTTAACAAAGAGGTAGATTATTCTTGTCTCATTAAGAGCACATACACACAAATCGCATGTTGCTAACAGCAGAGGTAACTGCAGCCGTTGACATTCCAAATTTGAAGATCAGCAGCAGCCATTGTGAGTCAAGTGTCACTATAGGTTGACAGCTGCAATTATCTCTGCCGTTGACAATATGCCACTCATATGTATTGAGCTCTTATTTAGCTCAAGGCTGGACACATGAATTAAAAAATAAAACAAAACAGAATAAAAGGAGAACTCGTGCCAAACAATATAATAAAGTAAATTACTTTAATAACTGTGTTTTTTCAAACCAGCCCTTAAATGCAGGGTACACAATATTATGTTTATGTCATCAATAACAAATTATTAATTACAAAACTACAACTTCCTATTTTACATATTTAATACACAATAATCTACACTAAAAAAATATTTATCAATTAAACCCTATTTGGATTTTGCTTGTACATTTGATAACTTTGTTGGGTCAAACTTATATGTTTTCTGCAGAGGTCCTTTGCCGGCTCTGGTGAAAATCATTTCATCTATCCTTTGTCGTTCTGCTAATTCTTTTGAAATCTTCATGTTTGTCCAAGAATCTTTGGCTCCCTCAACAAAACCCTTTTTCTTCATTGGTAAAGTGTCAGCCGTATGTTTGATCAATTTAGGAATCTTGAAGTAATCCCTGACAGCTGGTACTTTTAGTAAACCGACTTGTATAAGGGATATGAAGTTTGTAGAACACCAGTAAACTAAGATGGCACCTGGGAAGTTGATTGTGAACGGAATCATGATAAGTGGAACCGCTCTAAGGAAGTACCTCATCATTACCATGTTTTGTGCTTCAAGACGACCTCCATCTACACCCAGTTCTATAGTTGCCCACATTGTTGCACTGGTTATTAGTGGCAGTAAGAAATATTGATCAGGTACAGTCAAATCCATAAACCATGCCAAACCACCATAACTCATACTCTCTACAGGGCAGTTTGCCATCCCTCTTAATCCCATGAAAAATGAAATAAAAAGAGGGGCCTGTGCTAAAGGAACTAACATGTTCTTCAATGGATTTAAGCCTCTCTCTTTCATAAATCCCATCATCTCTTGGGCATACCGGGCAGCTTCAAGCTGATTACCAGTCTGTCTAGCTTCAGTCATCTTCATTTGAAGAAGTTGTATTTCTGGCAGGTTATTGTTCATGACCGCTGTATTTCTTTGTGACATTATAACTAGCGGGAACATTACTAAACGTACACAGACAGTCCCAATGAGGATTGCTCCCCACCAGGGTACATCCAGAGATATGTGTAAGTACTCCAAGCAATTTTGAACCATGCCCACAGGAGACCAGCCCCCAAGACCTAAACTGGCAAAGGTAGGCTCTCCATTTGCTGCTATTGTTTGAACAGTTTCAGTCAAGTCAACAAGTGTCGAAGGATCTGGTACTGGCGGCGCCTCCGGTATACTATCCAGTATGGTTGCCGTTTTACCTGCATCGCTCCCACCAGTAGAAGCAAACCTTACGGATCCAGCTGAAGAATATACGTAATAAACCTTAGCTTTTCTAACCTCAAAGCACTTTTCAGAGATGAAATTTATAACAGCACTTCGAGGACGTCCGTGGCGGCTGAGTAATTTAAACATTTTGAACGACTTTTCTTGCACAGTCCACTTTAAAAAATAGTAATAAACTTAAAAATTATTTGTTTTTTTGTTACGGCACATTTCTGACATTCGCGCAGACAGTTGTCTCTACCACAGACTAGCAAAGAGTATTGCAAAGACTACTATAGTATACTGGGCTAGAGTATTGCAGACTAGTCTCTACGTCTCTATCTCTACGGTAAACTGATATAAAAAGGTACTCTGTGTAAACTGTCTATGATAGTATGGTATGGATAAAGTAGACATGCGTCCGCCGATATATCAAATTGTATTCAAAATCCGATGCCAGTCACAAATCGATACGTATCGACATCACAAACTAGAAAACCGATTTCACGAAAACCAAACCAAACGCAAAACTAAAATCTGAAATCTAGCCGAAATCGAGATATATTCGCCCTGTCCTTTTTATTTCCACAATGTTCCGCTTAATTAGAAAGAGAGGAGGCGAATTTCATATCGCATCAGTCAATTTACGTTTGGATAAACAAATAGTTTTGTAATATCTAAATATCCAGATACGGTTTGGATTTTTGTAGTTTCGTAATATCCGGTAACGATTTGGATTTTTGTAGTTTTCGTTTTTGAATAGAATAGAATAGTATTTATTCGATGCAGGCAATACAATAGGCAACAAAAAAAAAAAGTACAGATTTACAATATAGCTGCGCTGCGTTTGGATTTCCACACAAATCGTTTTATGATATCCAGATTTGTTTAGTCGGTTTGAATTTTTGGATTCGTTTGGCTGTCGGTTTATTGGTTACCGAAATCCAACCAAAATCTATTACACATCTTGCGATCAATGTCACCCTTATTTTAAGGTGCTTAAAAATTAGTTTTCCGTGATTATGCGTTAATTTATTTTGGTTTTAATTTAGTGTTTATCTAATGTTTTTGTTCAGAGATGAAAACTTGACCTTGGTGACAAGTGCGCGCGTCTTCGTATCACTGATCAGTGAATAGAATTTGCCGACTTTTTGTATGTGTTAGTTTAGAGTGGAATAGACTTTAGCTAAAGATAGATAATAAATGTAATTAGTTAAGTAATTAGTGAAGACATATATGTTATATTTATAGCTTAGACTTTATTTTAATTGATTTTATATAATTAAACGAGTAGGTACCAACCCTGTTTTAATTATTTTTTTTCCATTATGGAACATCGCGCAAATCTTTATCTTCTTGTCTTAATGGTACCAATGTTTGTGTTTTTCGATAGCTAATAAAACCAAATCGAAGTTTTTGGTGATATTTTTCCGAGTGAATTCAGTGGTTGTTGTAATTATACGCAAATTGATTTCTAGTGGATATTGTAATGTAAATTTGGTGTTGTTTCGTATCTGACTACTGAGAAGGCTGACTGCTGCTACTGTATCAAATATTTGCTGCCAAATACTGCAAAAACATTAGGACGTGTTACACCCGCATTATAATGAAATTCATAAACAGGGCAAAGCAAAATAAAAAACATACAAGTAGGTATACTACGTGGCAAATAAGTTGAACCAAAATGGCCGTCGTTGCTATGGTTACGTGCAGGCCCAAAAATCTGTTCGATCGCCATTTTAGTTCAACTTATATGGCGCGTATTGTAAGGAACGAATTGGTGAAACTAAGTGCTACAGAAATCGGATATCTAAAATCGGATATTGAAATCGATTTCAAAATCAGAAATCGGATATATATCCGTTTGCGTTCAGAACCAAAACCGCCCATGTCTAGAATAAAGCGCTAAGACATACTCTTTGGGTAGGTATGTATGGATGCAGTGCAGTGTTGCCAACTCCAAAAGTTCTAAGTCGCTATACTCAATATCAAAAGTCGCTAATTAATTCTACCAGAGGCAGATCCGACAAGAAGCCTGAAAAAAATATTTGTGAGTAATTAAATTATAATTAAATATTGCATCTTCTGCAGTAAAGATTCATAAATTTTCAACAACTATAAATTACTATATACTTACCTAATGCGTTATCCTATAATTAGTATACCTGACGTGGCCAGGGGGCTTACCATGACATCATATGGAAACGTTTAATTTCCAGTGAGGCAATTTAGTTTCATAAGCAGGCCTGCTTCTGAATCGCTAAAAATCGTACCATGACAGTTCTAAAGGAATACCAATCTACGTCTCAAAACAATTTTGGTTGTGCTTCTAACTCAGCTTCTAAATAGTAACTTTTTGAAGATCGCTTATTTTGACATTACAGACGCTCAAAAGACGGTCATCTGCTGTCAAATACACGTCTAATAGCACGCCGTAGTACGAAAAGTCTATACGAAAAAAAAGCTGAACGAATCTTGAGCCGATTTCGTAAACGTCACTTAGCAGGCCAGTTACAGGCCTGCTATAACGAAGTCATAGTAACAAAAATGCCGGGCAGTTCAACTTCAGTCCTGCTATAACAGGTCATGGTAAGCCCTCAGATCTTAGAATTGATCACTTCATGATGTGGCCGGCCATTTCATAAAATGTTGCAATTTCAGTTAAGCGCATAATTATTTCATGATATGGTCAAACATGGCTGATCATATCGCAAAATATTTACGTTATCCACTGGTACTGACAGGCCTGTTGGTCTAGTAGTCAGTAACCCTGACTGCTATGCCGGAGCTCGGGGGTTCGTTTCCCACCCAGGACAAATGTTTGTGTGATGAGCACACACAATCATTTGTTCTGTGTCTGTGTGTTTATCTATAATATATAAGTATGTTTATCAGATGGCGTTGTATATAATTATTATTATCCTATTTATTTTCTATATAAACATATTATTTACGTTTTGAATTATTTCTTAAAAGAAGCATATTAAAAAAACATTTAAAAATATAAAAAATAGTAGCGCTTCGGGAACAGGATCCAAGTTACCGGTGGTCAGGGCACCTGAGAGAGGAATGTCCTTACAATGCGCGCCGTGTCCAGAAGTACTGCTTTCTGGATCAGGCCCTTGATCCAGCTGCGTAACGAAAGCCTCCTCAAATGTTGTTTGAGGCTCATAGCTATTAAGCCATTGGCCGCTACGACTATCGGCACAATGATTGCTCTGTCCACTTCCCACATGTCAACAACCTCACGAGCTAAGTCAAGATACTTAGTTTGGTTTCTCGTCCTGAGGGACCACTATACGAACAATTATTGTGCGACGCTCCAGTCGATCTATCACCACTATATCAGGTTTATTGGCAACAATAGTCCTGTCAGTGATGATAGATCGATCTCAATATAATGTGATATTGCCATTGTCGAGTACTGGGTCGGGCACATACCTATAGTAGGGTACTTCTGATTCCACAAGATTGTATTTAAGAGCAAGTTGCTGGTGGAAAATCCTGGCTACGAGGTTGTGTCTATGCAAATAGTCTCCGTTAGCTAGATGAGAACACCCAGAAATAATGTGTCGGATTGATACCCTGGGCCGGTGGCATGTCCGACAGATGTCAACCGTACCGTCCTTCAATGTATTTCTAGTAGTTCCCCGAAGAGGTCACCGAAACGCAACCAAGATACGGACACTAATAGGTCTACATCGGGCCAATGTAAGGCCGATAAAAGCGTCCGTGAAGCTCCTTGCTCTGCCATACTTCCCTGCGGTCATTAGTATCCAGTACTATAGGTTTGCGCCAGTTCTCGTTAGCCAAGGAGATTGGTGAGGCCCTTGCCCACCGCTACCACATCTCGGTGCATTCCCACGTCGGTTTCTAGGAGGTGTTCCCTGAGACTGCATACCTCGCGGTTGTGCAGGGTATTCAAGAAGCTACGACCCTCTCTCTTCCGCGGAAGATACGGTCTCGTCACCGATGACCGTGGGTGATGCATCCGATTTGCGGTAAGCAGTGTACGTACGGACCCTCCTATCCAGGGCGTCAAGTTCTGTCTGACTCCATTTGAGTATGACAAAAGAATACATCAATACATGACCCAACCGTTGAAAGCGCGCCTTGTTCCCGCCTGATAAAAGACTATTCAATACCTTGTTCAGGCGGCCAAAGAAGCGCTCTTTTAAGGATTGTTTCACATCACCAGCCAAAGAAACGTGTGTGCTCAACTTAATTTAAGTCGATCTGCGGTCCGAAATGTTTATCGGAGGTACCTAGAGACTGGCGGCTTTGTTCGTCGCCAAGGAAGGCCACGATCTCGGGTCACAACTGAAAGGCAGGATCGATTCATCGTGACGACCAGCTTGAGAAATCGTCACCTTACCTCCATTGAGATACAAAACCAACTTCGCGACTTCCACGGAGTATCTGTGAGCGCTCGAACTGTTCGGAGAAGGTTAAAAGAACGCGATATGGTACCACACAAGCCAGCTAATGGGCCCAAATTAACGCGAGCCCACCGAACAGCGCGCCTTCATTTCGCACGCAGTCATTTAAATTGGACACAGCAAGATTGGAGCCGTGTACTCTTTTCTGATGAGTCTAAAATTGTGTTACATGGCAATGATGGAAGGAAGAAGGTCTACCGACGTAAGGGAGAGCGTTTCGCACAATGCTGCTTTGAAGAGAGGGTTGCTTATGGCGGTGGCTCATGGACTATCTGGGGCGGTATATCCGCGAGCGGCAAAACTCAACTTGAGGTTGTTACAGGACCACGGCTGCCAACATTAAATGCTGAAAGGTACATTCGTGAGTGCTTAGAACCTCACGTGATACCATACGCGGACTATGTGGGCCCAAATTTCCTTTTTATGCATGATAATGCAAGAGCCCATGCGGCCGGCATCGTCAGGGAATATCTTCGGGATGTGAATATCACAGTTATGGACTGGCCAGCCAGAAGCCCAGACATGAACCCCATTGAGCACATGTGGGACGAGCTAAAAAGACGTGTTAGGGCTCGTCAGCCAGTTGCCCAGACGATGCAGGAGTTGAAAACTGGCATAGAAGAGGAATGGGAGATGATCCCTCAAAATTTCATAGAGCGGTTGATAAACTCTATGCCTAATCGTATGAGAGCTGTGGTATATGCCCATGGAGGCAACACGCGTTATTAAATTAAACCTTTATTTGATAAAACATGTTTTTTATTCAAAAATCAATTGCCTTTAGCAAGGCGCATATCCGATTTGTTAGGCGTAGCTCCATGTCGTATGGTATTCTGTATTCAAATTTAAAACAATACGATCGAAAAAGATGGTAAAATGTATCAGGTTTAAAACTGCATCAACAGTTTTTGTTCAATCTAGCAATCATATTTCGGTAGGGGCCATCGAAACCTAAACTCTAAGGTGGGCCAATAGATTTGTCCAGAAGTGTATAAGCAGAAAATAATTCAAAATAAAATAATGCCTCGCTGTGAATAACTTTGCACTTTGCCATGCTGACACTACTTCGTGGCAATGAGCGTCGTGGAAACAATAGACAGACACTAGTTACCAAAACGAGTGTTCGCTCGCAACTGAACGCTCCGTCAGACACGCACGCTACCACAGTGTGCATATACACGTTCAACCACGAGTAAAGCTCGCTCGCCTTCGTGAATTGCAATTCACGAAGGCGAGTGAGCCTAAAACGTAAGTCGCTATTCATTTTTGCTGGTCGCTAAGACTTATGCCTAAATCGCCAATTTTAGCGAAACAGTCGCTAAATTGGCAACACTGTACAGACGGGGTAATTAGGGGTAGAAAAAAATACCAATCCATCCCGGCATGGTATTTTTTTTTACCCCTAATTACCGCGTCTTTCGACCCATGTCTTTCATAGTGACATTAGAACATGGATGTAAACTCTGACCTCTATACAAAATAGTGGATGTAAATCATTTTAATGTTTTTGTAGCATTTTGTAGTATTTGTAGCAAATGTATCGAGTAAGGGTGGAATTCACCAATAAAACTAATCGCGTTTTAACGTTTGGCACGCATGATCGCGTTTAGCCGCTGTCACTAGTGTCACTTTCAGTTCTGTATTTTTCTTTTGTTGTATTTTTACAAGTGATACTAGTGACAGCGGCTAAACGCGATTATGCGAGCCAAACGTTAAAACGCGATTAGTTTTATTGGTGAATTCCGCCCTTAGCCTTCTTGATAAACTTCGCTGAGGCAGTTGTACGACATTCACTTTAATTTAAGTTTAGGTTAGCACTTTGATAAATTACATTTAGTATTCTAAAAAAGGATGTTAGAACTTCTAACATCCTTTTTTAGAATACTTAGCCCTTTACCGCGTGTCATATTGGAACAGTTCATAATTGTGTTAAAATTTACGTCTAGCAACATCTCTTCGCCTTGTTGTAAAGCATAATAGTTGACTAGTGTGTATCCGAACGTAAAAAGTCTACGTCAAACCTCTATGCTGTCAATCATTCTATATTTCAGTGTCAGAACCATAGATATAGAATTCCGGTCAGAACTCGTCTGTCGGCCATTTTGTCGGGAATGTCTAGTTGAGTTGTTTTTGCCGCTGATTTTTTTATGTTTTTGTGCAAATAAAAATATAAAATAAGTTTTAATCAGAAGAAAAATAGATCCCAGAAAATTTTATGGCATAACACGTAAGTTAAATTAACTGCATCCTATTAAAAAACTTCCATAAACTTTGTTCCTGTTTTGGAACACGATGCACTAACGGTAAATTCATTTGGACAAATATGGAACTCTATGAAGTGAGGGTTGTATTAAGGAACAATATGTATTTGGTACATCATAATAAAATGTACTTTTAGCTGACCGCTTTAATTTATTTAATGTATTTTAACTGTGTGCCTATTTGTTTTTTTCACTTTGTATTTCACTACAGGTACCAAAATAAACAATCGTGTTTTGGCACTTCCCAAGGACTCTGATGATGAAAACCTATCGGATGACGATGAATATCAATTACCGAAACTAACGATTCCAGAAACTGACTCGGAATCTGATTCGGAAGTAATGGAGAGTGAAGTAGGTATATTTACAAAATACTGAACCGGAAAATACAGAGGAAATATACGAAGATACCAATGAAATTCTTGAATTGGCGTCAGAATCTGAAGAAAAAGATGTTCCTAAAGAAAAACGAGCAAAGGTTCATAAGCGATCAAAATTATTATGGACTGAAGATTCGACGGCGCACAGATCTGCCGCCTCGTGAAGTGGCTGAGGATGGGATTGGACACTGGCCTAGTTGGGCAAATGATCGGCAGCGTTGTATAAACTGCGGACAAAACTCTCACGTATACTGCAGTAAATGTAATTGTTACTTTTGCTTTAATAAAGACCGTAATTGTTTTAAAAGTTTTCATGTTTTCACAAATGAATAAAACTTTTAGTGTACAACCTATGTTTTTATTATAAATCCTTATTTTATCCTAACATAATTTATTTAAAGAGTATCTGAAAACTATTAATATATTTTTTCATTGAACATACCACATTACACTTAACATACATTAACATATGGAGCAGTGGTGGCTGAGTGGTAACGGCCCCGACTTACGAATTGTTGGTCGCAGGTTCAAACCCAGCCAGGCGCATTACTTTGTGTAATTTATTTCATCACAACCGCTCTCAAAACGGTGAAGGAAAACATCGTGAGGAAACCGGCATGTCCTAGAACCAAAAATTCGAAGACATGTGACATCCACAAACCCGCACTGGGCCCGCGTGGTGGATTACGGCCCATTCCCACTCCTAGAGAGAGGAGGCCTGAATCCCAGCAGTAGGAACATTAAAAGGCTGAATATGTATGTATGTATGTACTATACATACGGATCTATTACCGTACCTGCATGTTGTTCCAAATATGGAACGTGAATTTAGATAACAATGACTGCATGTTGTTCCAAATATGGAACAAGGGGTTTTACTCGAATTTTATACGATTTCCATGTATTTTTAATTTTTTTATTATTTTTCTACGATATTTTACGGGGTAAGACATATCATAAATTAATTTGAGCGAATTTAAAAAATCCATGCGGTAAAGGGTTAAAAAATTGTACGATTTTATTGATTTTATATTCTGTCGAGTATAATGTCAGTTGCACGTGTCGTTTGTTATCTGTTCCCGTTGCTGTCAAGTTTCAAAACAACGTGGGAATGTTTTTATGAAGTTCTGTTTTAATTTCGTAAATTTCGTGATGATAATACGTTTTTAAGTGATAAACCTAATACAAACATGGCACATATATCTTACCCTTTCAAGAAAACAAGTAAGGCTGTGTATCAAAAGCCAGCTTCTGTTGTCACAGAGGATAATATATACTGGAAGAAATTAGGGGTAAGGGCACCTATTAAAATTATTTTTGGGTGTGATAATAGTTTTATTGAAAAAATTGTATTTACTTGTTTTATTTTGTTTCCAGTCGCCAGTGCTAGTGAAAGAGTTTGGTGCTATAGACTATTTGGACTTCAGCCCTGTGGAACCGTATTATTTCGCGGCAACATGTTCAGTCAGAGTGCAGGTCAGTAATTGCTTACTAATTATTTCATCTCTTTGGTTTGTGACTTGTGTACATGTAATGAAAATATATTTGACAACTTGGTCAGTGCCCAGTACTTGCTGGGTTTCAAATTTTAATTGGGTGATTAATGACGAGACATTGGATTATAGTATCATGCACTATCAAGTAACATGCACAATGAAAATACTATTTATTATTTGAATTCACATTTATTTTGACAATATTTATTTATTTTTTACATTCTGTATTGCTCCAATGCTTAGCCTATTGATCAGGCACAGTCAGTACGCTGGCCAAGTGTTCATGAGATAGTACACAAAGTATGTCAAGTTCTACAGCTCTCTACTGTTCCCTCGTAGTACAAAACATCTGGCACATTTAACTACTGTAAACACAATACTATACAATAATTCTGTCAAAATGATGTTGATGCTGTCATATGAGTTTTCTATACATTTGGATATGCATCTTATCTTATCTTATCTTATAGTGGGGCTGGCCTTAAACCAGAGCACTTCGACCCTTCTGGATCTTTTGTGCTAATCCCCCTCCCTTCTACTCAACCCCCAGCCTTCCGTGCACCTTCTTCATGAGTCCCAGTATGGCCTTGATGGGGCTGAGCCTGTAGTCCTCTGGTCTTGGAAATGGTTGACCCAGATACTCTAGTCTTTTGGAGCCTAGTGCTGCACAGTCGCACAGTACGTGTAGCATATTTTCCTCTGCCTCTCCACAGATCCTGCAAGTCGGGTCGCTTGCTAGTCCCATGTTGTGGAGCTGTTTGTTGGTGGCATAGTGCCCCGTGAAGACTCCTGTGATTGTTCGGAGCTGTGTTCTGCTGTACCTCCATAGTTTTTTGGTCCAGGCCTTATCTATGTCATTAAGAAATAGCTTTGCATGCTTCTGGCCTGTTGTGTTGCGCCAGTGTGTGCTGTGTATTTCCAACGCAGCCTTTATCAATGCTTGGTTGATGACCCTTGGTGAGAGTCCTATGAAGGGTTCCGGTCCGTATAGGGGTGTCTCGGATCCTTTCCTTGCTAGAGTGTCGGCTCTTTCGTTGCCTTCTACTCCTGTATGACCTGGCACCCAGATCAATCTGACCTTGTTGCGCCTTCCTATCCGATTTAGTATTTTAATACAGTTTAGTACCAGCCCAGAATCCACTCTATTGGACGTGAGTGCTTTGAGTGTTGCTTGGCTGTCGCTTAAAATGTAGAGTGTCCCCTTCGGTGCCTCTGTCTAGTATTTCCTGCGCGCATGCGATTATAGCATAGGTCTCTGCTTGGAAGACCGTCGCCAGTTTGCCCATGCTTAGGCTGAGGTTGCAGTTGTCGCTATGTACCCCCGCTCCTGTACCGGTGTTCATTTTAGAACCATCCGTGTACCATACCTGGTTTTTCCCTTTGTGGGGTTTTATCCCACCTTTCCATTCCTCCCTGCTCGGAATGTAGATCTTAAACTCCTTTTTGAGATTATGAATGGTATGTATTTTGTCACATCCCATGTCCATCATCCAGTCAAGTTCCCTGTTTGGTCTTGTGTTTGTATGGTTTGTTTTACATCCGGAGTTCGTCCAGTGCCCCATACTCTTAAGCCTATGAATGGCCCTCCTCGCCTCTAGTTCCACTTCAATGTGTAAAGGGGTGAGATTGAGCAGCGTTTCCATCGCCGCAGTTGGCGTGGTCCTAAATGCTCCTGTAATGGCCATGCAGGCAGTCCGCTGTACTTTGCTTAGGGCCTGTCTGCAAGTTGCCAGCTTGGTTCTGGTCCACCATACGATGCTCCCGTATGTGATCAGCGGTTTCACCATCATGGTGTAGATCCATTTGATAACCTGGGGTCTAAGGCCCCATGTTTTCCCATAGGCAGAGCGACACATGCCAAATACTCTTAGAGCCTTGTTTGCTGTCGCTTCGGCATGGTTTTTCCACGTGAGTTTGCTGTCTAGGATTACTCCTAGATACTTTACTTCTGTGGACAACTCTAGTACAGTGTCGTAGAGCTTTATGGTACCCATTGCTGTTAGGTCCCTCCTTCTGGTAAACGGGATGATCACCGTTTTGCTTGGGTTGATGGATAGGTGGTTGAGTTTACACCATCTTTCAACCATGTTTAATCTCTCCTGCATAATCCCTGACACAGTGTTGGGAAATTTTCCGTTTACAAGTATCACGAGATCATCTGCATATCTAACCGTGTACGCTGGTCCTTTGTTCAGTTCTATTAGCAACTCGTCTATCACCAAACACCAGAGTGTTGGCGAGAGTACGCCCCCCTGTGGGCATCCTCTTGTGACATGTGCCCTTTTGGTCTCACCTAGCAGTGTTGATTCTATAACTCTGCCCTTCAGCATATTGTCCATCCAGTCACAAATGGTAGGGTCTATGCCATGTTTCTCTGCAGCTGTTCGTATCGTTCTAAAAGTAGTGCGATCGAACGCGCCTTCTACATCGAGAAAAGCTGCTAGGCATATCTCTTTGCATTCTAGCGCCTTTTCGGCACGACTTACGACCTGATGTAGCGCCGTTTCCGTCGACTTACCAGGCTGGTATGCGTTTTGCATCCTGTGAAGCGGTTGTTTCTTCAGCGCTCCCTCCCTGACATGCTTATCTACAAGCTTTTCCAGAGTTTTCAGGAAGAATGATGTCAGGCTTATAGGTCTGTATGACTTAGCGTCCTCGTAGTCCGCTCTTCCTGGCTTGGGAAGAAAGATTACCTTCGCCTGTCTCCTCGCCTTTGGTATGTACCTAAAGGCGATGCATGCTCTATATAGTCTACCAAGATGCGGTTCTAGTATGTTCCCCGCTCTTTGTAATAGGGCTGGGTACACTCCGTCTGGTCCCGGGGCCTTGTATGGCTTGAAGCTCTCCAGGGCCCACTTTATGCCGTTCGGCCCTACTACCTTTTTCGCGGCGTCCCAGTCTGCTTTCGTTGTTTTTGACTTAATGTCGTCTAAGCTTAATGAGTCCGCCGTGTCGTTAGCTGCGAATGAGCCGGGAAAGTGCGTTTTGAACATTATCTCGAGGGTATCACCTCCAGACTCTGTCGGTTTGCCATTCTCATCCTTGATGGATGTCAGTGGATTTACCTTTGCAGTGGCCATAGCCTTCGACAGTCTCATGCTGTCTGGAATGCTGCCAATGTTGTCGCAATGGTCCCTCCAGGCCTGCCTTTTGGCCCTGCGTACAGCCTTATTAAATTCTGTCAGCTTTATAGCATACATCTCAAAATTTTTGAGAGCCTTAGCACGATTGAAGGCGGCCCTAGTTTCCCTCCGTAGCCTAGCTAGGTCAGAGTTCCACCAAGGTTCCTTTCTTGCTTGTACTACCTTTACGGGGCAATTACTTGTCCAAGCGCTCAGAACAGCTTCGGATATTCGCCCCGCCTCAAACTCTACGTCAATCGCTGAGTTCAGCTTCCCTTTGGGGTCCCCAAGTTCCACTTTCAAGTCTCTCGTGTAGGAGTTCCAATCGGTGTGTCTTGGGTTCCTCCTTACTACCAGTTCCTTTTTCCATCGTGTACTGTACTTAAAGCAGATATACCTGTGGTCTGAGAGTGAGATCTCGTTTGGTACGTGCCATTCGCTTATGCGGTTACTAGCCCTATTAGTAGCTACTGTTAGGTCAATCACCTCCGCTCGTCTAGCGTTGACGAACGTGGGCCTGTTGCCATTATTTATAATTTGTAAAGGTGAGCTTACCAGGAAATCCAGCAGTTTTTCACCTCTCCTGTTGTTACCAGTGCTCCCCCAAGTGACGTGGTGTGCGTTGGCGTCGCAGCCTATGATCAGGTCTAGGCCCTCCCGGCTGCAGTGATCCACGAGTTCCCTCAGGTTCGTTGAGATGGGGTCCTCGGCTTCATAAGGCATGTATGCGGAGGCTAGTATCAGCGCCCCGCCTCCCTCCTCCTCTCTTAGAGGGACCTTGATGGTTGTCAGGTCCCTGTAACAGAAATTGTGCAGGGGAATCGCGTCTAGGCCATTTCTGACATAGATGCACGCCCTTGCGTTTAGGTCATGACGTTGGTAGTATACAATACCCCCAGTCCTGCCCAGGCCTCTAATCTCCCCCTTGTATGTATAAGGTTCTTGTATTAGAGCTATATCATATTTTAACATGTTTAGCTCGCGCGCCAGAAGGGCAGTCGCAGCCTTGTTATGTTGCAGATTAATCTGTACAAACCTTATTGCAGCCATTTTTATTTTTATTTTGTAGTCTTCACTGCCTATTCGGCCCCGCCTCCCCGTCCTCGTCTGAGTCCAGGCAGTTGGGATCCAGTTTGAGGACTGCCAGTCCCGCTAGGTCCCCCGCGCACGTCGATGGTGACGACGCGCGGTCCAGTTCCATCGCTGGATGGTAGTCCCCGTAACGGTCTGTACCGTCGCTGGTCCGCTCTTCAGCGAGGTAGGCCTCCTCCTCCGAGCTCAGGACCCCTCCCTCGGTGCAGTCTTCCTTCATCTCCCCACTGGGGGCGTCCGGTTCTGCCGAGGTCACTGGGGGTTCCTTGGCCTGGTCCTCCCTCCTCTTATCCGCGTCCTCCAACAGTTTGAACTGGCTAGGCCCCAGTCCTGAGTGGAGTGTGTAGCCAGCCTCCCTGATGGCGTCCGCGGATAATTTGTCCATAAGGACAATCCGGCGCGTCGTGGTTGGCTCCACGTCGACCTTCAGCACTTTCCACCCATCTGTGTGCAGTGCTGGGTTGAAGCGCTGGAGCAGCTTCAAGGTGTCCGCGAGGTCGGCGCCCTTGAAGGTCTTTGACTTCCACGCCATCTTGATCGGCTTCGGAAGGTCTTTTGCATCCATCACCCGCAGCTTGATGCCATTGACCTCCCGGCCGTCGACAGCGCGGAGCCACTTAACTGCGTCGGGTCCCTCGCAACTGACGTGCAGCGCCCCTCCGACCATGTTCCCGACGTTCACGCGGGGCAGTGGATCCGGGGTCTCCATCAGCAGTTTCCATAAAAACTCCTGAATCGGACCCAGGGTTCCCGCCTCCAGCGCTTGGTCAGGGTGAGACGTGTGCACTATCGCCATCTTCGTCCCCATGAGAGCGTCCTTGTAGGATCCCTGGGTTTTGACCTTTTTTGTGTCATTGCCCGGTTCCTTGGCCTCGTCGCTCACCTCCCGTATCCTTTTGACAGGTGCCGTGTTTCCCCCTGCCGTTGCAGCCTGTCGCTGCAGGTTCTTCGACCTGCGCTTAGCGCTGCCGCTCAAGCGCCGGTGATGCGGCCCCGGTGCCTGCGTCGCGGGGTCCCTCGCTCCCGTCCCTCCACTGGACGTTCCCTGTGCAGGTTCCGTCCGTGGCGGAGGTATCGGTGTGCTGGGGCCCCTGCGAACAGGCAGCGGTGCCCCTATCCCAGAGTGCCCTTGGGCGCCACTCCCTCCTTGCGGAACCCCCGTACCGGTTTTCCCCCGTCCCTTGCAGCCCTTGCGGGTCACGGTGGTCCAGGAGTCGAAGCCCGATACGGGTACATCCTGCTTGGAGGCAGCGGCCCCCCTACCTGCTAATGCCTTAGGCTTAGTCCCTGTAGTCAGGTCCATGGCCATTTGTGACACGCCCTTTACGGTCTTGTCACCTTTTTTTTGTTGTGTGTTAGTAAAATCCATACCTTTATATTTTGTATCTTCATCAGCCCGGCTCCTCACCCACCATCGAGCCCTCAACATCGGGGATGCTTTAAAGCACCAAGGTTACCGAGCTGATATAGTACCCGTGAGTGAGTTGTCCACGAGCTTCCAGCAGTCCACATCTGCCCCCCACAATAGGTGCCAGTGCGTACCTGCCTTCCGCTGCGAACCCCATCACCCCCGAGTACTCACCTGACGGCCGTCTGACCGGACGTCGCAGCCGATTGACCATGATTGGCTAGACCATGGCCGCCCGTTTGAGGAGAAATCCAGACCAAAGTGGCGTGTTGCCTTCAAGGGGTAAATACAACCCGACCCCTCTCAGGCTCAACCACCAGGACTCCTTCATCCCCCCGTACGGGTCACCGCGCACGGCACAAACACGCGGGAGGTCATTAACTATCCACCATCTACCCTGTTGATGATGGACACGCAGAGACATGACCTCTCCATCCCTGCATTAAAACGCCCGGTGGTTTCTGTTACGTCTATTTCTTAAGGAACTAGACCAATAACGGGGCGGCAACCACGAGAAGGATAACCACCAGACTGGCCTTAAGGATCTATGCGACTGTTGCGCTCTCCCTTAAAGCCGACGCCCCCTCACATCCTCTGAAGGAGTCCGTGAGGTAGGTCAACCTCTATGCTACCATGTGAGTCATGTCGTTCGGCAACCGCGAAAGCACACAGATTGACCCGCCCCCTGGATATGCATACATCCAATTGCATAATGTTGCAGCCATCTGGTTAAATTAGTCAGCTAATTAGATGCCTGACTAACTTTTGAATACTGATTACCAGTGTTCAAAAGAATCCCTAATTTTACATCTGTTACATTGCATTCATTACTAAGCATGTAAATAATCTATATTTAAAATGGTATAAGAGATTATCTTAAGCTGTTTTTGATAAAACTTACACAGAAATAAAATAAATTGATTTTATCATTACTGAAATTGGTTATGTGGTCTTATTTTTCAGATTTATGATCCTATCACTAAAGTAGTTACGAAGAATATCTCTAAGTTTAAAGAAGCAGCTTATGGTGCTTCATTCAGAGGTGATGGCAGACTCTTGGCGGCTGGCAGTGAAGAGGGAGCTGTTAAATTGTTTGATGTCCAGTCTAAGAATGTACTTCGAGTATTTACTGGACATGCTGGCCCTGTAAGTTTATATTAATTGTATATAATTACTTATTACAATAAATTAAGACCTTAGTAGAAAAAGAAAAAAAGGGTTGCCCATCACTGCTTGGCAGATGTGAAACATCTAAGTTAATACTAGAATTTGTAATATAAATCTATAACGAAATAAAAAGTAAGATACAAGAAAAAATAGAGTTTCACATAGTATAAATGCACACATACCGAGTAAAGTGGGGTAACTTTTGCCCTGGGGTATAACTTTGGCACAAGCTTATTAACCAATAGGAATGAGAAACTGTGTTTCTATTAGTTAATGAGTTTGGGTCAAAGTTATACCTCAGGGCCAAAGTAACCTCACTTTACGGTACTTAAGAAATTCGACAGTGGGAGTCTTACATCATGACAGCGTCATGCCATTTAATGTCAAGGTGTGCAAGTAGTTGTTCCATACCAAAAAAAACATAATTAACACATACACCACTCAGTTCATTGGTTGAACAACAATATACATCCTTGTTCCCAAAACTCACTTCACAGGTTGTAATAAAATTAATCTTAGACTATTCAAAAGTGTGTGTAAATAGGTTAATTGAAATAAATTCTTTGTGTTTTGAGTTTTTCATATATTTTTCTGTTTCAATTTCTCCTTTTCTTAATTAATACTTAACAAACAATAGGCCAATAACTAAAGTTTCATAAAACTAATTTAAATTCATGGTGATTTCAGGTCCACCGAACATTTTTCACAAAAGACCAAATCAAAATCCTCAGTTACTCAGACGATAAATCAGTTTGTCTGTGGGATATAGCAACAGAAGAGAAAATTGCAAGTTTTACTGAACACTCAGACTATGTAAGAGCAGGAGCCGCCAGCCCTATCTCTCCTGATATTATTTTATCTGGAGGTTATGATCATGCAGTCAAACTGTATGATTGTAGGTCTAATGAAGTAGTCTTGTCGGTCAATCATGGTAGTCCAGTAGAATCAACTCTTTTCCTACCTTCTGGAGGTATATTCATAAGTGCTGGAGGCACAGAAATCAAAGTTTGGGACATATTTAATGGAGGAAAGCAATTAGCCAATATTTCTCAACATCATAAAACTGTAACAACTTTACGACTAGCCAGCAACAACAGCAGATTGATGTCTGCCTCTTTAGACAGACATGTTAAGATCTATGACATCTCCACCTTCAAAGTTGTACACAACATTGATTTTCCCAATGCAGTATTGAGCATGGCTATATCCAAACACGATGATACTCTAGCAGTTGGTATGATTGATGGCATCATATCAATAAGAAAAAGGGAGAAGCCAGCAAAACAATCTGATGAAAAAAAAGGTTTATTCAAGTTTGCACCAGATCACGTCCAATCCTCAATTGTGGAAGAAGTTCCAGACAAAAGTAATAATAATAAGAAAGGACAATCAAAACCAGCTAAAGGGCCGGAATTCGATAAGTTCCTCAGAAAAATGGAGTTCACCAAAGCTCTGTCAGCTGTCCTGAAAACTTATATAGCAACTAAGTTTCCAGAGAGGACTGCTGCTTTAATACAAGAAATGTTAAGAAGAAAGGTTCTCCATGTTGCAATGGATGGACTAAATGAAAAAGACATAGGAACATTACTCAAATATTTTAAGAAAAATCTAGGAGAGACTAGGTTTACCAGAGTGATAATAGATGCAGCCAATGTTTTTGTAGATGTTTTCGAAAGTCAAGTTAAATTCTTTTCTGAACTCAATTTGTGGCTCTATACTTCATTAATGCAAGAGATACAAGAAGAAATAGAAGTTTGTAATAGAGTGAGTGAGTTAGAAGGTGCGATTAGTCTTTTAATGGCAGGAGCACAAATTAGCAATAGCACTGATACAGTGGAATTAAATGATAGCATAGCACCGTCAATTAAAGCACTAAAAGAAATTGTTATTGATGTATAATTGTTATTAAATTCATGTGTAACATTTCGGTGTTTCATTTATCAAACCTCTTGACATCCACAATCCAGGAAACCTTTTTCTCCTCTATTCATGTAAAGGCTAAGGGCCAACGCTGCCTTAAGCGGCAGCAAGCGTGGGCTACGGGCAACCGTGGCGTGACTATGCGCGTGTGTCGTGTGCGGCGGTCCCCGTAGTGGAAACCGGACTATTACCTGCGCAGTGTCGCTAGTTCAACTTTAACGGTGTGCATGTAATCGTCTCGATTAAGAACTAATCTATTATTACGTAGCAAAACGGGTGCGGGGCGCAACTACACTTTTGTATGGGACCGCGCAGGTGACCTCGTAACACACTGTAGTACCTACGCAAACCAAATTAAATATCTCTATAATATACCTAATTCTTCTGTATGTGTGTTTGTCACTTATCTCCTCCCAAACAGCTTGACTATTATGGATGATAAGATGTGTGTATATTTGAGTGGGTCCCTGGACAGTTTGAAAATAAAATTGTACCCTTTACCATTTGCTGAACTGATTTTATTTACCCGCCTGTCCATGTCGGAGTGTCCTAAAATTTAAATTACGTCACCTTCCCTGCCCTCGCCTTATTACACACATTGCTGCATTGCCGGCTTCATTGGCATCGCATTCGCAACGCTTCTAGGCACAGTATAACATAAATAATGTTTCATACATTACCTAAACGTTATAGGTATTCTATAGATTGCCTACAGATTGCTGGTAACGTAATACAAGTACATCGAGTTCGAGATCGTGTACAAGAGGCTTTATAAATGTTATTGTCTATGCTAATATATCTTAGTTTGAACAAAATGTACATATTAGATTCGATTATAGATAATTCCTCCTAATATTTACAATAAGCAAACTTTTTAGTACTTTATGAATGTTAGAAAGGTAATGAATTGACATGAAGACAAATGCTTCGTCATTCTTAGGCTGAAGCTTATCTGCCTACGTCTAATACTACTACGAAAAAATTTGAAACAAAAAATTGTCTATGGCTGATTGTTGTCGGACAAAATGACGTTTTGTAAAAGTCTTAATAAAAACGAATAATTTTCAAGTGCACCCCTGTGTAGTCTTAGAAGTGATTATAAATGGCAACGCAATAAATCTATAAATAAAAATATTTACGTAAAACGATGTGTGACGCGTTCATGCTCAAATTGTTAACTGTAGCAATAAACTGTAAGTTCACTTCAAGGGTTTCATGTTATTAGTACATTTTTTATTTTTATTTTACGTATCTCTGTGTTATATAAACTGGTCTGTTTACAAGAGTACATGATGTGATACATGTTCGTTAACCTTAAAAGTTCAGGTTGTTTTTATTTTTCTTTTAAAGCTGACATAAGCGTGACCACGATTTTTTTATCGTAGGTACTCGTATGTAAAATTGTAAAACATGGATGAGCGGAAAGTCGCCGATTACTTTGTGATCGCTGGATTACCGGAGAAACCGGAATTACTTGATGATTCCGACTCTGGACACCTCAAGGGATACAGTACTAAACCACCTATCACTGACATTGGTAAGTTTTTTTCTGATTATTCTCTCTTAATTCTAATTTGAATCTCAGTTTAAAATAGTCTAAATATTTTTTTGTGTTTGTCATTCAAATATTGATTTTAGTATGCACATAAGTTCAGTGGGAATTATATCATGTAAATAAGCCTTATGGTGGATTCAATTTTGGTTTCTGGGTGTTCCATATTAATAATTCATCTGTGTATAATTTCAAATATACCAAACCTTGAGTTGACCATTGGAATCAATACTTATTGTTGGGATTTTTAGATATAAATGTGATTTGACCGACACCAAAAATACACTAATATGTTATCTGTGATAAGACTGCGAGGCAAAGACATACTATAGGTTTTATTGGTTTTCGTACTAAAAATAACATTGTTATTGTTAAAAAGAGATTAGGAAAGAACACCTACTCTTTATATTTAAAATGATACAATACAGTTATTCAGTAGGTAATAAATGTTTGGCAAACTTATTCTTTGGGGTTATTTCAACATGACAAGTAGGCATGTTCAAATCAACTTGTTTACTATGATATAACCTGTTTATTTTTCAAACAATTTAGGTATTATTATTAAATATTTATTTTTGTCAGTCAATAACAGGTAACATAAAAAGGAAAGACTGACTCAATTAATCAAATGTTCATGTCACATTTATTAGGTAAACATATCCCTGCATCCTAGACATGTAAATTATCTTTCACATAAATAGAAATTTTTTTTTTTGTTTGTGATAAATACTAACCTTTTTAGTGTCAACTGCCTATAAATTGATTTTTAAATGAGACACCTAAAACAAAGATAAAATCAAATACATATTCTCATCACAACTTTTCTGGTAAACTAATGCCATTCATTTACATACAACTTAACACATTGCTGTTAATTTGCACCGAATATAGCATACAGTAAGGTCAACGAGGAAGTAATTAATTATTGAAGTCCAACTACATACTTTGCGTAATTGATTCTCTAGGTCAATTATGTATTGTCGTTTTGGTCATGTTTCAAGCATTCCTGCATAATCATTAAGATTTTTCTGGCAGACATCCTGAGCATTACGCTGCACTTATACGGAACAAGTACTTTGTAGAACTTTGTATTCAATGTGCTGTAGTATTTAGTGTAAACATGTGATGAATCACTGTATAGTACAACAATGGTGTTATACTATTGTCATTTTATTACTTAGTATCAATATCTTTTGCATAATCTAGTTATAGTGAATTCCTGAATGTCTTGTCACACTCCTAAGGTTTGTGGTCAGGTATCAAATGTCATGGTTGCTTCATGTAACAGATACTTGGGTGCACTGTATATGTGTAATTGTGTTATTTATTGGCACAAATCAGTCATTGCACATTCTGTGAATATATTTTATTACCGTAGGCTTTAAAATTGTTTTATGGTCTCTGTAATACTACTTTTATTTGTACTTTAAATATTTGTTAACTATTACATGCCAAGGATAAGTATATCTATTGCAAAATAATTGGAAAATCCTAAAAAGAATCTTAAGTAGATATGCTTAGCATAATTGTTTTTTTTTTCGATTTGGACACCTTATTCAGGCTACATAGCTATTGTTGACTTGTGTTCATGCCCATTAGGGCACGAACCTAAGTCAACAATGGCTTTATGTAACTGTGGGTATTGTATGTTCTAGGTTTGAAAAATGTTAAACAATTACCATAGAAGTCTCAAGAGAACTAAAAATAATAAACAAAGGGATTTATTAAGTAACATTGATTTGTTTGTGTACTTTCAAAAAAATTGCAACTTTTGTTTATAGGTCCTTATTGAATGTATCAACCTGTGACAAAAAGGCAACTTTTTTGTTGATTGCTCTGTTTGTTACGGTTAATCTTCGAAACGGCTGGACTGATTTTTCCGGGACTTTCACTGGTAGACAGCTGATGTTATAAGGAGTAACTAAAGCTTACTTTTAGGGGAATCTAATTCACGCACACGCGCATCGCGGGATGACATATGGCTCTGAAACGTGGTCGCTTACAATGGGCCTCATCAGAAGACTTAGTCACCCAAAGGGTAATGGAAAGGGCTATGCTCGGAGTTTCCTTGCGTGATCGAATCAGGAATGAGGATATCCGCAGGAGAACCAAGGTTACCGACATGCACGAAGAATCGCCAAATTAAAGTAGCAATGGGCAGGGCACATTGCTCGCAGAACAGATGGCCGTTGGGGCCGAAAGGTTCTGGAATGGCGACCACGTACCGGAAGACGTAGCGTTGGAAGGCCTCCTACAAGGTGGACCGATGACTTGGTAACGGTTGCGGGAGTCCGATGGATGCGAGACGCACAGGACCGTTCATTGTGGCGACACTTGGGGGAGGCCTATGTCCAGCATTGGACGTCTTTCGACTGAAATGATGATGATGAATTCACGGAAAAAAAAATCCAATTTGGCTAAATGGCGTTATTCTGTTTTGAGTCTATGTAAATAGACGAAATCGCGAGCACCAGCAATTTTAAATTAAAACTTTAAAAATGTATCACTACTTTAGACTTTTCTAGTTGAAAAACTGTTTTTCTAAGAAAAATGAATGATATCATTGAATCAAGATTTTATCCAGTAAATAAAATACATTATAGCTTGCCTTATCATAACTAATACCCATGCCCTAATATTTTTATACTTAATCAATTTTTCAGTACATTGATAAGGACTGTGCACTACAGACTGTTATTGACACTTATTTGGCCGAAAACATACAATAAAACCAATCTACCTTGACCTACCATATCCTTGCCTTATGAGTAACCAATCCATTCAGGGAAACATACAAATATATACTTAAACACTACGAAAATAAGTAACAATTTTGTGAAAGTACATAACAAGTTCATGAGATAAAGCAGTTATGTGCTGATTTGTCGCCTAATGAGCGAAACTGGTTATATCTCCATTATGCTGCATCTAGGACACTTTCCTTATCAAGAAACTGGACATCAACCTGATTTATGATGCCTTTACTATTGAAAACCATTATTGGTTTACTTGAAATTATATAAACTATATTCTTTTAAGTACTTCATTCAGATTACTGATTTAAGATATTTAAAAATAATATGATGTTATAGTTGTAAAAAAACTTTTAGATGTCAATTTTTTCGTCAATTGAAACTAGGTAATAATAATAATAATAATATATATATATATATTATTATTATATATATATAGTCATATCTCACCTTCTTTACATGGACGATCTGAAACTCTTTGCCCCCAACAACTTGCAGCTGGTGGAGCTACTGAAGGTAACTGAAACCTTTAGTAGTGCCATCAGGATGGAATTTGGTGTGGACAAATGTGCAGTCATACATGTAAAGAGAGGTGAGATTATGGAATCCGTGGGAATTCAACTCTCGGATTCCATACACCTTAGATCCCTCTGCTCAACCGAAACTTACAAGTATTTGGGTATGTCGGAATCGTTAGGCATCAATACTGATGACGTGAAACAATCGTTGAAAGAGCGCTTCTTTGGACGCCTGAATAAAGTACTCAATAGTCTTTTATCAGGCGGAAACAAGGTGCGCGCTTTCAACGGTTGGGTCATGCCGGTATTGATGTATTCTTTCGGCATACTCAAATGGACTCAGACAGAACTTGACGCCCTGGATAGGAGGGTCCGCACACTACTTACCGCAAATCGGATGCATCACCCACGGTCATCGGTGATGAGACTGTATATCCCGCGGAAGTGCGGGGGTCGTGGCTTCTTAAATGCTAAGATCCTGCACAACCGCGAGGTATGCAGTCTCAGGGAATACTTCCTAAAAACCGACGTGGGTATGCACCGAGATGTGGTAGCGGTGGACAAGGGCCTCACTCCGCTCTCCTTGGCTAACGAGAACTGGCGCAAACCTATAGTACTGGATACTAATGACCGCAGGGAAGTATGGCAGAGCAAGGAGCTTCACGGACGCTTTTACCGGGCCTTACATGGGCCCGATGTAGACCTGTTAGCGTCCGTATCTTGGCTGCGTTTCGGTGACCTCTTCGGGGAAACTGAAGGTTTTGTCTTTGCGATTATGGACGAAGTTATGATGACGAACAACTACCGGAAATATATTGTGAAGGACGGTACGGTTGACATCTGTCGGGCATGCCACCGACCCGGGGAATCAATCCGACACATTATTTCTGGGTGTTCTCATCTAGCTAACGGAGACTATTTGCATAGACACAACCTCGTAGCCAGGATTATCCACCAGCAACTTGCTCTTAAATACAATCTTGTGGAATCAGAGGTACCGTACTATAGGTATGTGCCCGACCCAGTTCTCGACAATGGCAATATCACGTTATATTGGGATCGATCTATCATCACTGACAGGACTATTGTTGCCAATAAACCTGATATAGTGGTGATAGATCGACTAGAGCGTCGCACAATGATTGTTGATATAGCGGTCCCTCATGACGAGAACCTCGTGAAAGCTGAGAAAGATAAGCAAACTAAGTATCTTGACTTGGCTCGCGAGGTTGTCGACATGTGGGAAGTGGATAAAGCAATCATTGTGCCGATAGTCGTAACGGCCAATGGCTTAATAGCCAAGAGCCTCGAACAACATCTGAGGAGGCTCTCGTTAGGCAGCTGGATCAAGGGCCTGATCCAGAAAGCAGTACTCCTAGACACGGCGCGTATAGTTAGGAGATTCCTCTCTCAGGAGCCCTGACCGCCGGCAGCTTGGACTCTGTTCCCGATGCCGGTGGGCTACTATTTTTTATATTTTTAAATGTTTTTTTAATGTGTTTTTTTTTAAGGAAATATTTAAAAATATAATAAGTATGTAATATAATAAATAAATGAAATAATAATAATAATAAATCGTTTATTTATAACATAGGGCATTTACATTTACAATAAAGTATATTAAATATTAAAAAGAACACAGTTGCTTATATGCCTGAACTAGGGTGAACCTGTGCTTCAGGCGAGAGAGTGCTTAAATACAAAATAATAAATTAACTCTAAATATGACTATTAAAAAAACTTAACTAAATTTAGATATACGGCGAGTTTTATTTACAAACAGTAAGTAGGTCTTCTGTCTCTACATAAGATAAGCTTAGGAAATATTGGAAAATCATCTTTTTACAGTTATACTTATTTAATTTGTAGATACTTAATATTCTATTTAATTTGTTGTACAGAAATGGGCCTAAAAAAGTAAAAAATCTTTTTACTTTTTTAGGCCCATTTAGGTAGTTGAAACCAATGTTTCCTAGCTAACTACGTTGAGAAGAAACACCAAAACACTCAAAGGTCAAAGTCTCCTTTAAAGTCCATTCAGCAACCATGTAATGGTCAAATCATAAATGTGAACCATCAGATTATTAATTATTGAGCAACTCATTTTTAAAAAAGTACAAATATGTAGTAGAAACTCATTTATTTGTTACACACAAAGCATTTTCAGTTTTTGCAAACTTGCCAACATTTTTATTATGTAACTATTTCTTTCTAATCCTAAGATAAATGTACTGACTACATACACAAGATATACTTATAATGTATAAACTGATAAACAGACAGTTATTAATTACCTGCGAAACATAAAATGACGTCCTCTATGTATTAATATAAACATTCATTTAAATCTGTTAAAAATAAAAACCCTGATAAGCCTCATAACTTCATTAAACAACTTTTCTAGATCGTTAATTAAGATAAGGCTAGAGCATAATAGGGACATTCATCCTTATGAATCAACGTCGTTTAATATTATAATAATATTATAAACAATATAATAGGTACAGTCAGCAAAAAAGTTTGATGTGCAGGTAATAAATAAAATCCTTCACTATCTCTTTGTTGACAATGGTCATTGCTATTACGTGACTAAGGAATTCAATCCAGTAGCAAAATCGCGATCAGTCAGCAATCCCGCGTATCCCGACGGGTTGCGGGATTGGGATATTTTAAATATTTATTTTTATTTTAAGTGGCATGCTCAATGGTAGCCCCTGAGATCGCGCGGTATTGGATTCCCTATACGTGACTATAGCTTTTAAATACATAAGTGTATAGGTAATACACGTTTTTAGGTAAGAACACTTGGCTAAACCTACATAAACACCTTGTTAGATCATTCGATATCCATTGAATACAGGCATTATAATTTCTGTGCTATGCTTAATGTCAGTGCCTCATGAGAAGTCGGTATGACTGACTGCCTCATCAAGTCAAAACTTTACTATAGCATGGTAGATTCCTATTCTGTTACTTTTTCGTAGGAAAATTCTCATGAATAACCTCTGCTACTGTACAGTCACGAGGCCCGGGATACAAGTAACTTCGCACGCACTCACGCTCCTACTTGGCACACACAAAACTCGTCAACGTTACCCTGACACTGATGACTTTTGTTGATAGTACACGCGTAATCCATTATGTTTTGATATGGTAATACATACTACAGACAGGTGTGTGATTGTACTATTAATATTAGCGATCAGGTAAACATTGAAGTTAGTACGTTTTTTTTTAGCCTAGCTACTTTCGTCATTACGTCATGCGATCATGAAACTAGCTTGCTAACAATGTTCAGTTAGTTAAAAACTATCTACACCTGCAGTAATTTATTGGTTTTAGATTATAATCTGTAATCTGTATACCTATATAAAAATAAGTAACTGAGGTGTAGTTAAGTAGCTGTTCGTTAGTCTCACTAAAATTCAAAAACGGCTGGACTGATTTGGCTAATTTTGGTCTTGAAATATTGGAGATAGTCCAGGGAAGAATAAAACGGTGAGAAAAATGGAAAAAATCACGAAAAAAAATCCGCATACAACGTCATCTCTAATTAAAATGTCATTATAAAATGAATTATGCTGTTCTTGTAATAATAATAATAATACCTTCAGTAGTGCCATCAGGATGGAGTTTGGTGTGGACAAATGTGCGGTCATGCATGTAAAGCGAGGGGAGGTTGTGGAATCTGTGGGCACTCAACTCACGGATTCCATAAACCTGAGATCCCTATCTCCAACCGAAACCTATAAGTATTTGGGTATGTCGGAAGCTCTAGGCATCAATATCACTGACATGAATCAATCATTGAAGGAGCGTTTCTTTGGACGCCTGAAGAAGGTACTCAATAGCCTTCTTTCAGGCGGAAACAAGGTGCGCGCCTTCAATGGTTGGGTCATGCCGGTATTGATGTACTCTTTCGGTGTACTCAAATGGACTCAAACGGAACTTGACGCCCTGGATAGGAGGGTCCGCACTCTGCTGACTGCATACCGAATGCATCACCCACGATCGTCGGTGATGAGACTGTATATCCCGCGGAAGTGTGGGGGGCGAGGTTTTTTAAATGCTAAGACCCTACACCACCGCGAGGTATGCAGTCTCAGGGAATATTTCCTAGCTGCCGACGTGGGTATGCATCGAGATGTAGTGTTAGTGGACAAGGGACTCACTCCGCTCTCCCTGGCTAACGGGAACTGGCGCAAACCGGTAGTGCTTGACACTAACGATCGCAGGGAAGTATGGCAGAGCAAGGAACTTCACGGACGCTTCTTCCGGGCCCTTCACGGGCCCGATGTAGACTCAAGTGGCGTCCGTATCCTGGCTGCGTTTCGGTGACCTCTTTGGGGAAACCGAAGGTTTTGTCTGTGCAATTATGGACGAAGTTATCATGACGAATAACTACCGGAGATTTATTGTGAAGGACGGCACGGTTGACATCTTTCGGGCATGTCACCGTCCGGGAGAATCAATTCGTCACATTATCACTGGTTGTTCTCGTCTAGCTAACGGAGAGTACTTGCATAGGCACAACCTAGTAGCCAGGATTATCCACCAGCAACTTGCTCTGAAATACTCTCTTGTGGAATCGGAGGTGCCGTACTACAGGTATGAGCCCGACCCAGTTCTTGATAATGGTCATATCACTTTGTACTGGGATCGGCCCATCATCACTGACAGGACTATTGTAGCCAATAAGCCTGATATAGTGGTGGTGCACCGAAGCGAGAGGCGTGCAATGATTGTCGACATTTCTGTTCCACATGACGAGAACCTCGTGAAAGCCGAGAAAGATAAAAAAATTAAGTATATTGACTTGGCTCGCGAGGTTGTCGACATGTGGGATGTGGACTCGGCGATTATTGTACCTATAGTCGTGTCGGGCAATGGCTTAATAGCCAAGAGCCTCGACCAACACCTTAGGAGGCTCGCGTTAGGCGGCTGGATCAAGGGCTTGATTCAGAAAGCGGTACTCCTGGACACGGCTCGTATTGTTAGGAGGTTCCTTTCTCTGGAGCCCTGACCGCCGGTAGCTTGGACCCTGTTCCCGATACCGGTGGGATACTATTTTTAATATTTTTAAATGTTTTATTTTTTATTTTTGAAATATTTAAAAATGTAACTAATATGTTTATTTAAATGAAATAAAGAAAATAATAATAATAATCCGCAGGGCAGTTTTGTGGCGAACTGTTGGGCATTAGCGACCCCACGGACCCGATCTCCCGGGAAAATTCTTGTTCTTCATCTCCGGCTTGCCTTTATTGGCCGGCCGTAGTGAACACTGACGAGGAACAGAGCTCCCACCTCTCTCTTGCCTTTATTGGCTGGCTTGAGTGGAGATTCGCAAGAGCAAACGTTTTTTTTTTTTTTTCTTGATGGGTTTTCGCTTGACCGCTAACTCACCTGATGGAAAGCGACGATGCGGTCGACGACGGAGCGCGCTTACCTAGAAGTAACCTATTCACTCTTGACTCGGGAGAAGGATGTATAATCCAGTAAGGTGCTGGTAGGGATCTTGACCGTACTTCCGGGATTGTCCTGATAGCCGTGGTATACCTCTCCACTCCTTAAGCACCTCAGGATATGTTGCCCTCTCGTTGCTATGTCACTTCGTGCTAGCGACCGTTTATGGGGGCCCATAAATTGAGTGTGCAAGTCACCCCCTGCCTTTTGTCGATGGATATTAAAAACATTGTTTAGGCAGGGGCCATAGTCTTAACATATTTCCTGGTAACCAGTCCACTTAAGACTCCAAAAACCATAGCCTTATATCTTAGTTTTCCATATGTCGCAATAGTTTCCCACCAACCGGGGGTTGTCCTTGGATACACTAGCATAGTGCGTACAGGGATAATCACCGGTTCGTACCACTTTCCATTAAAAGCGTCTAAAAGGGCCTCTGCGAGTTGGTTTCGGCTCTTCGTACGCCTTCCAAAGGTCCAGGACCTTAGGGTGCTGAGATAAATAAATGTAAAATAATAATTTATTAAGAAAAATTAGGTTACAGGGAGTGCCAGTAGATGGCGTTATCCTTACTATTAGGTCGTACGAAGTTCGCCGGGTCAGCTAGTTTACAATAAATAATTTTCCATAAGAAATGATTTGTGACAAACAATAGTTTTTGCTCATAAACAGGTTTGCAGAAATACC
Source organism: Mythimna impura (assembly GCA_905147345.3). Taxonomy (NCBI): domain Eukaryota; kingdom Metazoa; phylum Arthropoda; class Insecta; order Lepidoptera; family Noctuidae; genus Mythimna; species Mythimna impura. Next base: position 11,196,127 of record LR990356.1, on the reverse strand, counting down.
CGTCAAGTTGTTATCTCTATGCAATATTTACAGAAAATAATAAAGGATCATCCATTTAATAGTAGGTTTTGCTCATTAAAATATGTGTGTTGTTGCCTGCTACAGAAACAAATAAATTATGCTAGGGCGGAGCACCGCCGTGTCCTTTCCTCGTGATCTTTCGCGTCGGGCCCTGGTTCGAGCTATGGTCCGGAGCGAGGAGGAATGGCAGGCGGTCGCCTCCTTCTGCGAAAGGAAACCCATAGTCCTGGAACGCAAAGGGTAATTGAAGGACACAGGTGTGGTTTTAGTCAGTAAAAGTCTGACAGGCCCTCTCGCTCCACCCAGAGCGCGAGAAGTCATTGGATGATTTCCACCCTTAAAAAAAATGTAATACTTACCTAGAACTACTTACTTAGTAGTGTACTTTTTACCTGCAAAGACGAAGACAATGCCTGAGCAGACTTTGATTTTCCCTATTATAGACTATGGTGACGTGTGTTTCTTTGACCTGATCTCGGTCTTGCTGGATAATCTCGATAGACTCCTTAACAACTGCATCCGATTCATATTTAATCTGAGGAAATATGATCATGTGTCGAACTTCAGGTCTGAGCTCAAATGGTTGCCTATTCGCCAGAGAAGAACTTTGCGTGCTTTGACTACACTTTTCTCTCTGCTCAACTCTCCCACGCCTCCATCTTATTTCATAAGTCACTATCAATACCTATGTTCTTCACATGCAAGGAATCTGCGTTCTTCTAACAATCTCCTACTGCTCTGTCCTTCTCATACTTCTGATTTTGTCCATTCTTTTTTTTTCTATATACAGTCCATCTTTCTGTGGAATGCGCTTCCTCTCGATATCAGGACCGGACGGCCGAAAGTGGATATGCATTTAAGCGGAAGTTGCGGAATCATTTTCTCCACCAGCACAATCGTTTCAAAACTTCTTTCCTTACTTTATATTAATATATATGTATACTTTCTTACTCTTATTTTTTATATAAAATATTCTTTTTGCACCTACCATATTGTCTCTTCACCACCCTAGGTTGACTGGTAGAGAATGCCTAAGGCATTAAGTCCGCCTTTGTATTTTATGTTGCATAAAGATTAAATAAATACTCTTTTTATTTGAAGTTGGAATCGTCAAATAACTTCTCCTGTAGTGCTACCACGAGCTCTTAACGCCATCCCTTTAACGACATAAACTCAATTGTTAAAGGGATGAAGCTATAGGGTGTATTCTGCTTAGTCATTCACTCTTGACAGAGTGGCCATGGTTGATAATATTGCATTTTCGTTGGCGAGTGAGGCTCCCGCGATGCGTCTCCACTTGCTACGGTTTACAGCGTCTCGGGAACTCTGGACTATGGAAGTTTGTGTTGCAGCTCTGATGAGGTCTGTCCAACACGTAGGTGAGCGCCCGCGTGACCGCTTCCCCTCTACTTGTCCCTGGACAACGAGACGCTCCATGGAGTGTTCGTTGCGAACAACGTGACCGAAATATTTGAGGATTCGAACTTGCAGTCGACGAGAACCTCTGTCTATATAGGGTGTATAGCTTCATCTATCTTTCTCGTACGACTGACATTTTAACACATCATGGTAAGTCTGCTCTGGTTAGACCGAGAGGTGGTGTCAGATTTTGCTGACTAAATCCGACCCGTGTTTCTTCAGTTGACCTTTGAATTCTAATAATGCGTCCCTAATATCTGTTATAATTCTCGCGATATCGCAACCGTGTTTTAAGCATGAAGCGGCCAGCAATGCGCCCCATTTATTATGTTACTAAATGCATCAATATACAGCATACACCAGTAATTAATAGCTATTGCAGCGCTGTTTCAAAATCAATCGATCTCAATATATTTCCTCTTTGTTACCCGCCTCACATTACTCAGTACCCGTCTTGATTGTTTAACAAAGGACCACATTCATTTGACCCCCCCCCTGTCTGTGCTCATTCTCAGTTATATTGTCACTATTGATACATTGAACTAAATTTCGTGGGGAAAGATTTGAAATGTAGATGGATGGCACGGCTGAGAATCAGCACTTTTTGAACTAAATTTACCTAATGGCAGTCTCGTAAAATGCCTGTCACCACTTCCTAGTGTTATAACTTGAAGAAGTGGCACAACAAACCCCAGCAACACATCTGTCTTTTAAGTTTGAAGTTAGATTAAAGAAACATTTCCATCATCATATTAACCGAAACATGTCCACTGTTGGACATAGGCCTCCCTCAAGTGTTGCCATAACGTCTCGCATTCGTGAGACTCGCGACGCTCATCAGGTCATCGGTCCAGCTTGTGGGAGGCCTTCCTACAATACGTCTTCCGGTACGCTGTCGCCAATCTACAACCTTTCAGCCTCATCTACCATTTGATCTGTGAGCAATGTGTTCAGCCCAGTGCCACTTACGTTTAACGATTCTTCGGGCAATGTCGGCGACCAGAATTCTCCTGTGGATAGTTTTCATTCCTGAAACAATAAATTTATAACAAGCTGAAATAAAACGAAAGATAAAACCCAACTACAGGATTATTATTCCTAATTAAATTGAAACATGGAACTTTTTCAGTAAGAACATAGTAAGCGACAATTTGCGTTTTTTTGCAGAAATAGGTTTTCTCTTCCATAATTAACAAGTGTTTATGATATATTCTCATTCTAAAAAAAACTTATGAATCATGTAACTACTGATGTACTGAATCTCCTTTTAATTTCGTTCATTTTGATATCCTACTCGATAGGTTTGGTTAAAAAATAAACATTAACCTACAATTTAGTGCCAAAAATCCGAAATTTTGAATATTTTGGTTTGTTTTAAACGCCTTTCTATGGAGACTTGAGTTTTTGAGAATCTTTGGTACTTTCTGTCGTAAACCATCAAGTCATTTGGACGATACATGGTAATTCAGAAATTTACAAATATGGGTACATACAAGATATGTACGAAAAACATAACCCTGCCTTGGTACTCGGGTAACGAAAGTGAGGTACAACCGAGTTGACGACTAACTATGAAAGAAGAAATGATGCGCTGACCTCAAAATCAATTAGGCTAAAGGCAAGAAATCGATGGTTGATGATACATCGAACCTTGTACTATTACATAGTCTGTGATCGAACTACAAGTTGGGTTCAATGCCACTAAAAGCCTCTAGATATACTCGGGTCAACAAAGCAGCATTGTTTGTGTGACGTAAAGAGCATGCGCGCATTCTTTTGGATATGAATTGTTAATTAGTCTGCCAGTCATAGATAATGAATGTTTACATTACTTATACGCAGCAGAGTTAAAATGTAGCGTTACTGTTAGATGTAGGTTATAGACTACTAAAGGGGCATAGAGACATACATATTTCGAATTTATTAAGTTTTAACCTAATATGTATTATAAAAAGGTGAAGTTTTTTGAAAGATTGTAGTAGATTAATTTAGAAAGTGCTTATAATATGACGAACACTCCTTCTCAAATATAACTACAGCACCCCTCACTGCCAATTTTTAATCCAGGAATGTGCAAGCTCCTTGTGGAACCTATTCCATAAGAACTGTGTCTTTTCATGGTCATCGCGGTGATCATTGGTCTACTATGAAAATGAAGTCATTGTCAAAAGCCATAAAATTTGTATACTTTAAAAAATAATAGCATTATGATTGTTCAGGCAGGGGCCACCGTTAAGAACCAGTCCACTTAGCCTAATCTTGGTTTTTATATGTCACAATAGTTTACCCCCAACCAGGAGTTATCCTTGGGTGCACTTGCATGATGCGTACAGGGATAGTCGTTGGTTGGTACGGATTGTTACCACGTTCCATGAAAGGTGTCTAAGGGGTATCAACGAGTTATCTTCGGCCCATACACCTTCTAAAGGTCTAGGACTCCAGGTGCTGAGATATAATAATTATAAAGACATAACAAAGAGGCCATGTTTTGAAGGAAGTGTAACAGACTGATGTATGGCGTGTAGCTGATTATATCAAAGCCTTATTACCTGACGAGCTCATAAATTCTGATATAAACGAATCTAGTTTCGCGAGAAACTCCTGCATTCCTTGGGGAAATCAGGTTTTCAAAGCAAAAAGTTATCAACTTACAGGTTGATGTTACCGCCTATTCGCTTTAATACTTGGTAAGCCACTAACACAAGGTACTTACTTACCAATTATAGTAATAATATGTTATACCGAATAAACGAAGGTCAAATTGAAGGAAGTGGAGCTAAAAGTTTTATAAAAACATCAATAAAGAAGTACAGCCATTGTCAAGGCTGTTGGGGCAACAAAGACCTTTTAGCTATTGAATTTTTATAAAACTTTCCTTTAACATTGAGATTCTTATGTGAATTATTTCATAGCAACTAGAGCCACATTTTTCTGATAAAAGCACAATCCACCGTGCACGCAAGTTTGTTTTGTTTCCAATTTAGGACTGTGTCCTAGTACTTAGGTATTTTAATGTAGGTACCTAGTATAGTTTTTATTCCTCTGATAAATGTATATTCTTCCGGTATTACGCAATAGGAACTTTGGTTCAATGATTCAGCGTCCATGTACAAAACTGGAGTAGGAACATCTCAGAACAATGGTATGTTTAGCTACATTATGTCGTGTGGGCGTCAATACATTTGCGAGCACAGACATAATCCTGACATAAATAGGTACGCAAACCTTAAAAGTTATCTGTGTCCTTTTTTTAACCGACTTCAAAAAGGAGGAGGTTCTATGTTCGACTGAATGTATGTTTATTTTTTTTAAGGTATGTTCACCGATTTCTCGGTCAATTGTGGACCGATTTTGAATTTTTCTTTTTTGATTGGTAGGTTATGCTTCCAAGTTGGTCCCATAGAAATATTGTTATGATACGATCATGAACTTCGAAGATATGGAACAGAATTCCTCATAGGATCACAGCAGAACTGTCGTAACAAGTAAAATTACTTTATTTATACGTGTAGTCGATGATTGACTGAAAGAATAGAGGGAATATATCGAACTGACCTGATGATGAAGCCTGAAGTTAGGCACCGAAACTCTGTAATAAATTAATTTAATCTAACCGTGTTGGGTATTATTAGAATTGTCATGAGATGCACTCTGGCTATAAGGTATTTAAGTATAGCTGAGGGGTACTTTTTAGGGGTGGTACCATAACTAAAATGTGTAAAATAAAAAACTTTTTACAAAAAAAAAATACAATCGACTTCAATGTAAAAAAAACACCGAAAAGTGCAAAATAACTTTAATTTCGGAAGTCGGTGTTAAATAACGAAGAGACAAAAATATTATAGAAACACCGACTTCCGAAATTAAAGTTATTTTGCACTTTTCAGTGTTTTTTTTTACATTGAAGTCGATTGTATTTTTTTTTGTAAATAGTTTTTTTATTGTGATGATATCAAAAGACTAGAGTTTAGGGTGGAGAGATAGGGGTGTTAGACTTTTATTGACTAAAACCCACCTGTGTTCTTCAGTTGCCCTTTGCGTTCTAGGGCCAAGGTAACGCGTTTAAACGTTACCACAGCCATTTATCTGTAGTGTAAAATTTTTTAACGAAACAATAATTTGTATTAAAACTGAATAACTGCCCCATCTAGTGACAATAAGAGTAAACTTTCTTTTTCCATACGATTTGACTTAAGTGAACGTTTACAGTTTTAAAAACTTTGCCCTCTGAAAACCTAATTAATGTTTGTGTGTGTGTTCTAAGTTCTAATCTGTAAATTCGAATTGTTTTAAAAACTCAGGGTTACGCATCCGTGTTCAAGTTTTTATTTTATTTCACAATGAACTCGTTGATAAGGTCTAAGATGGAGCGAACGTGCTAAAAAGACGCCTGTTCAGTCTTACTTTGAAGGTTTGGTTAAAGGTGGTAGGGAACGCAGACGCTGGCAAAGGTTTCACTTAGGATGAAAGTTACAAGTCTGAGTGTGGCTATATTCTCGCTAGATGGCGCAGAACTCAATATTTTAAATTTATTTTGTTTTAAGTGTATAGGAACAACTTTTAGTCAAGGAAATGGTATTTGCGAATATTGACCATTTTACTTTATTAGACTTAGTCAAATTATTACCTCACAATCCACCTAATTCTGTGTGTTCATGTTTCTAACTATCGCTACGTTTTCACACTAAGCAATGCTATTTTAGGACCAAAACTACACGGTGCCTTCTTTGGTAGGTATTGTTCAAGTCGTTGAGTTCAGCTACACGAATACCGACAAATGTTTACACTGACTGGACTTCCACTCAACCTTTACTCAAAAGACCATCTCAGACACTAATCTGTATGGTGCTAATATGATTTAACCATTAAATGTTTACTGGAGACTTTGACCTCTGAGTTTGTTTCGGTGTTCCTTCTCAGGGTAGTCAGCTAGGAAACACCGACCTCAAAAAAAATTGACGTGTGTTGAACTGAAAAGTGTTTTGCAAACCTATTTGCAAAATAAATATCATTTACATTTATTTTTTATTTTATTTTTTATTTTTATAAAAAGGAACAGCAAACAGCTACAATATAAGACTTAGGTACTACAGGTATACAAAACATATAAACAATATTGTAGCCCACAGCGCTGCTCACAGATTAACTGTGGGATACTTAAATAAAATCACTAGGATGACTAAATTTAAACTAACTTAACTATCAGGCATGATTAAAAACAAACACAAAGAGAAGTAATAAAACAAACTCAAATATGTGGAGTGAGAGAGAGAAAATAAAAAATAAAACAAGAAAAACATTTATGAAAGCTCCTTAAGAATGAGACTTTTGAACTTACAAGGTGAACATGCGAAAATATCTATATGTTCAAAAGTCTCATTGTAGGCATCAACCATTCTGCGAACAGGCGAACGCAAACCAGAATTGGACTTGCAAGGGCCCACTGAAAATAATTTACCAGCGCGCACCTTTCGCTTATGGACTGTCCTAGGAACCACATAACTTAACATGTTAGATAAATCTATGCAGTCAAATTTATTTCTAACAATATTATATAAATTCATAGCCTCTAAGTATTGTCGTCTATTTTCAAGCGTAGGTAGCTTGTACTTGGTAAGCAAATTTTTATAAGGTAAATAATATCCGTTACATCTATAATGCATGGCACGCAGGAATTTGTACTGAACACGCTCAATAATTTCATTGTACTTCCTGTAATATGGACTCCAGACGGACACGGCATACTCCAACTGAGAGCGCACTAGGGACTTATACAAGTAGATATAAGAAGACGCCTTCTTAAAATCTCTTGTAGAACGCATTACAAATCCATAAAGTTGATATGCTTTGTTGACAATTTTCCCTATGTGTAGGTCTAGGCAAAGCTTGGAATCAAGGACAACGCCGAGATCACGAATAGAGTCCACTTTAAGCAGAGGGGCATCGCACAGTGTTTATGTGTGTTTAATTACAATTTTATTTTTAGTGAAACTTATGAAGTTACATTTAGGTAGACTTAATTGTAACTTATTTTGCTGGCAATAGGAGGATAGTACATTAAATCTACCTTTGTTACAGGAGTGATATTCCCCGGCTTAGAAGAAACTGTCCCCAACGGTTTCGAGGTCCTAGAATTAACACCCACAGGGCTGCCAGCAGACTTGAACCATGGCTCCATGCGGTCTCCAGAATGTTACCTCTGCATACGACGAGGCAGAGATCGACCTCCTCTTGTCGATATCGGTAAGTTTAGTTATAAAATATTGTGTTTATAAAATTTTATTCACCAATTCCGCCCAGTCTGCAATAACATAGTTTGGTCACTTGCATCAAATAGTACTTTTTTACAAGCTACCTATGCAAATAGATAACGGTAAAAGCTTAGACAGCCAGTAATGTTGGTTTTTCTTGGACTGCCGCATGGCCGGCACGAACGGTTATAAAAAACATCGTAAGGAAACCTGGGCGTATGTAGGTATATGCAACTAGCTTAATTCAGCATTCAATGATCAGCCTAGCCTGATAACTAGCGGGCTGAATGATATTGAGCCATTCAACTAAACAGTTAATGACTTGGATCGATACCGTTTGATTAGTTGCCTAACACATGCAGTAACCGTGGTCAATGTTCGTTCTTTCTGACGGGAAGAACTTATGCCCTTTTTTACCCGACTGCGCGACGCAAAGGAGGGTAATGTGTTTATCAGTCTATGTATGTATGTATGTATGTATGTATGTTTGTTTCTATGTGGCGTTCTAGAGACCAAATGCGTAGGCCGATTTTGATAATTCTTACGTCAATCGATTCGTCTTAACCTTGCGAGTGTCACTAAAGACATGACAGTAATCAAAATTCACCCCAGCGACAACCGGACGCCATATAGTCAAAAAAAAAAAAAAAGTCGATGAACTATGTCAAGTGGGGTGTCGTTGAATAGGTATTTTAAAATCATTTTTAGGTTCCTTTTATCATTTTTCATTTTAAATAATAGTTTAGGATATATACCGATTTAAAGTTGTTTAACAAAACAATCATTCTCGCTAATTTTCTTACTTATTGATTTAAGTTTTTATTTTAAGTATAAACGATATACAAACAAAAAAAACAGTGAAAAAGCATGAAGAACAAATATTTTTGGAAAAAAAAAACTTTTATTCAACGCCAAGTCACCGAGTAAAAAAAAGTTTACCACCAAGGTCGATAGATGGCGTTGTTCATTTCATGCACGTTTGTGAATCAAATCATTCGAGTTTTCCCAACTACTAGACAGGTCGATGAACATAATCAAAAGATGACAACTATATTGGCAAAAACTACTAGGTTGTATAAATTACATGCAGTTGATATATCAGTTGAATCGAAAACATATGGTCAAAAACCGAAAGATTTATATGTTTCTGATGATCCTAACAAAACTGGAGGAATCGTTAAATATTTAACAATCGGTTTAGGATGACGAGTTATGTTACGAAGAAATTTGAATGTTACCCATGGTCTTGTTAACGGAGCAGGACAATTGAGTGGCCAGCTCTTCGGAGGGACCAATTGAAACCCGGAGAATTGCCACAAGCTGTTTATATAGAATTTGACGACAAAGCAATTAAAAACAATGTTCCTGGAGTAGGAGTCAGCATCGAACCATCGACGACCGAATTCGATGCACTTCGCGGACAGGGTAAAATAGAGCGAAAAATGTTGCCATTGATATTGTGCTGGGGTGTAACTGTACACAAGCTCCAAGGAACTACTTTGGACCGAGCTGTGGTTGACTTAAGTTCACGCATTTTTGCTAAAGGTCAAGCATATGTAGCTTTGAGCCGAGTTAGGTCTCTAGAGGGACTAATCATCAGTAGTTTAGACCACCGCAAGTAACTTAATAATCCCCACGATATTAACTCCCTCAATGAAATGACTAGATTGCGAAATTTACCATCTTATAACGTCAATGAATCGTAACTTTTTTTTATTTTTTATTCATATAAACCAGTGCTTGACTGCGATCCCACCTGATGGTAAGCAGCGATGCAATCATTGATGGTGAGGCGCACTAGTTTATTAAGAGCATATTCAACTAAAAAGTATAAAATAAAAAAAATAATTTAAAGAAAAACAAAAAACCCGACTGCGTAAAAACTAATTTTAAAAAATACGTGAAAAACTTAAATAAAAACTAAAAAGAAAGAAACAAGCCCAGTATTTTAGAATTCTGTAACAAAGGCAAAGGCCCATTCAAATTTTACCAATCAAATCTTCCCAAAAGGCCCCGAATGTGAGTCGTTCTGTTCTGCATTAGAATTTATGATTCGTTTTATGTGTGTATCGATTATAAAACTATTTCAATTGTGTAGTTATTTACTATTACTTAACAGAATTCTAAAATACTGGGCTTGTTTCTTTCTTTTTAGTTTTTATTTAAGTTAATTTTTTCACGTATTTTTTAAAATTAGTTTTTACGCAGTCGGGTTTTTTGTTTTGCTTTAAATTTTTTTTTTTTAAGGTGGGAAATCATCCTATGACTTCTCGCGCTCTAGGTGGAGTGGGAGGGCGTGTCAGACTTTTACTGACTAAAACGACACCTGTGTCCTTCAATTACCCTTTGCATTCTAGGACTGTTTCCCTTTCAGAAATTCTTCGCGGTCCTAGCTAGCGGGCATCGGCCCTGTTGAGCCTCTACGGTTTGTTGACATCTTCCTGAGGAGCGCGTGGATCACTACGCGCTGTTGACGACTGGGCTCGGTCCGGTTAATTACTGAACGGCCGGACGGCGAGCTACCCATTGCTCGACGTCCGCAAGCCCGCGTCTACCGTGGCTGGTAGTCGGGGTCGTTATTACGTCTGCTGGGGCGTGAGGACCTTCGTTCCCTCACGCGTGCAGCATCCTCCTTCGCTAAAGAACTTATGCCCTGCAGTGGTGAAGCAGTAAAACGAAGGTGTATTGTAGTGACACCTATGACGCGACCTAGGAACTAAAATTCAAAATCCTGCATCGCGGTATTAGAGTTCTCCGAGCGATTAGAACATATACAACTGCCCAAAATCAATTTTCGGGCAGTTTTCCGGACCAGACACAAGCCCGTCTGGTCAGAGGATCCTCCCTTTTCAATGGAGGTATGTGGGACTTAATTCCCTGTGCCGCATAATTATCCTCATTTCGAATACCGTAATTAGAGACAATAGAAATACTGAGAGAGCGAACGCCCGGCGTTTGCTTGGGGTTTAATGAACTAAAGTATTAGGTATTAAGTTGATGGACAACTTGGGGAGAGCAAACCTATATGTATCGTTAGATACTCGTGAAGGTTCTTCGAATGCACTTCGTTTAGTTTACTAATATTTACAAACAAAACTACTGTTGAAATGTGTTCTGCAATCTGCTATTTAACGATGCTATTACTCAGCCACATCTGTCGGGCAAATATTTATTATACCTTAGTATTATTTTCTATTTTGTATTTTCACTAAACGACCAATAGGTTGGTTGTAGTTGGTTGATTGGTGGTAGTCATTCGTAGATCTTCGACAGTCGTTATAAGTATACTATAACAGACTATAGTCAGACGCTAGTAAGTCTGATCATCAGTCGATCAACCAATAGGACCATTTTAGCTAATTCATCTAAATCTTAATATATATAAATCTCGTGTCACAATGTTTGTCCTCAATGGACTCCTAAACCACTTAACCGATTATAATAAAATTCGCACACCATGTGCAGTTCGATCCAACTTGAGAGATAGGATAGTTTAAATCTCAAAAAAAAAAAAAAAACCATCTATTATCACGCGGGCGAAGCCGCTGGCAGACGCTAGTATATTATAAGAATAGAATAGAATAAAACTTTATTGTACACCAAAATAGTAACGGGGGTAGACTGCGATGTACTGCAAACTAAATTATAAGTTGCTCTTTGCAGAAAAAGCTAAAAAAAAAACTGAATACTTTCTGTAAAAAAAAAGACTAATAATATGATGCAAAGGTCGCCTGACTCACAAGTGAAAATAATATTTAACATCAGGCATAGGTACGATTTTTTTTATTAAGATGTGAACAACACGAACACGTCATAATATTTTGTACTACAGTAAGGCAAGATATGGAACATAGAATTTTAAAACAATAACAAAATTAACGTTATGGGTCATTATAAACAGATCAAAAAAGACAGTCAAAGTTACAATAATTCAGAGCTGAAAATTAGCAAGAATGGGATCCAACATCTTTAAAAAAAATTTTTTTGCCTTTTTCAACTAAACGGTAAGTTTATCACAAAAATTAATTAAATAACAATTGTAAATTCTTCAGATATACAATTGCATGATCTACAAATTTTTGTCATAGCAAAGAATTAATATTTATAAAGGTATTCCCAGCTCTATTCGAATTATTGTAACCTTACCCCTATTTTTTGAACTAACTTGACCGGTCAAAATATTCGTGCCAACCACTCGTCAAGGACTAATGATTACACCAAATTATAAACCAAACCACCGTTCCAATTGTAACTCGCGTCATCATAATCTTAAAAACATTTTATTAAGATATTCATCTACGACAGTTAGCCACCCACACTCAACTAATCAGAGCAATCACTCCAGCAATAAACGGGGCACTAGAATCAAGGCATAAGAACAAGTATGCATTATTGTGTTGTGATGCGTTGCTATGTTGACTGAACAGATGGACATTGTGTCTACTGTATAGCTTGTTTGTCATACAAAGACTTCATCGTCTTCCTGCCCTTGTCACATGTTACTTGGGGTCTGTGCAACACGTTTTTTCCTTCTATTCTACCCTGTCAATCCTCATGCTATTACTGGCTCCTTTTTCTTTCGTATCACTCCCCACACAATCTGTGTTATCTTTTTTTAGCCTCCCTTTCCCTCTCCATCCGCTTGTTATCTTTATTATACTCTAGCGACCCACCCAGGCTTCGCACGCGTTTATTTGAATTTCCTGTGGATTTTTTCATATGGTTATGAGTTCTTTTCAATGTTTCGGGCGGCAATTCTTTTTAACGTTGACATCAATTAAGTGGGCAGCAAAAAAATAAGATTTTGTAAAAACGCAATGCAATGCACAAATTCTATCACTTGTGTTGCAAATCCAATTCTAAGCGTTTATGTGAAACGTAACCAAACCTTCCTTAAAAGTTTAGTCTGGTTCCTGTTTTAATTGTAATTAATATATCTGGTTCGTCGCCGTCCTATGAAAATGGAAACCACAGCTAGAGGGGTTACCGACTATGCTTCCAAGTCTCAGATATCTGTAGCAATATGTCTCAGTGTTTCGTGATGAGCGTTTCGTTATGCGAAACGTATGAGATTGCTACCAGGAAACCGGGTGTGTGGATAGGAGACCTGGATCAGGAAGAGCTAGAACCACAAATACCCAGGAAGACCGATACATAAGGTTTACAGAACGTCGAGAGCGTACGGTAAAGGCGCTTTAAAAAATTGTTTGCGGCAAACTATTTGTGATGGACTTCACGAAGATCTCAACGTTTTCGAGTGCGTGGCGTTCGACTCAAATTGATAAACGCCAATCGGGAAGCCCGTTTAAAGTACGCTCGCGAGCAATTTTATCAAACCATAGATAACTGGAGGACTGTACTCTTTACAAACTAATGTAAGGTCAAGTTTTTCAGTGATGACGAACGAATCCGACCACCCACGCGTGTGTAGAAAACAAGACGAACTCTTTGCAGAACTACGCGACTATGAAAATTTTTATCACATCGGGGCAGAAAAATGTAGAGTAGCATAGTTTATTTCCCCAAAAAAAGTTTTGTTGCTGTAATTTGGTCAAAATAACTAACTTTTTGTATTGACATTAGGTTATAGGGACATGACTCATTCATGTTTTTAAATGATAATGTAAAAACGTGGTGGAATCTATTTTGTTTAGAGTTATTAATTAGTTTGTAAAGATTTAGGTTTTTTTAGGCTTTCATGATTTTTTATGGATACTAGTCAATCTGTGAAGTTTGGCTCATGATTTTCATGTGATTCTATTTTCAATATTTGTGTGTCTGTATTACCTAGCTTCGCGGTAAAAGCCTTTTTTATATTTGGTTCTGATCATATTTAGAAAATCGAGCGGTTAGAGATTAGTTCTTTCGACCAGGTAAATTTTCCAGGCGCTGAAATTGTCATGTTGGTCAAACAAAAACCTAATTTTCAAAACCAGTCGGGGTAAGACCAGAATGAAAATAATCAGGTTTTAGGAAATCTTGTACAGATACCGGCACGGATCTTGAGCGCTCGGCGAAAGAGTGGGGATCGCTTTGCGCATCGTACGCGTACGCATCGGCGCGGCGAACCAATCACTGTACAAGGATTGCACTCCTCGCCCCCGCGTCTCACTTCATACCACTAAAGAGACCCGATATTTTACTTCTGTGCAAGTGGAAGTCAGCGCTTAAGATCCATGCCGGTATCTGTAGTTGGATACATATCCAACACGATATATGTACATCAAGTTTATTATTTTTATATAGGAGCGACGAATACGTAAACAGGCTTAAAAGAAGGTTTGCGAAGCGTCATATTACGTCGCCGAAACTTCCGATTTTACGGTTCCATACCTAAAGGGTAGAACGGGACCCTATTACTAAGACTCCGTCCGTCCGTCAGTCTGGCTGTCTGTCACCAGGCTGTATCCCGTGATAGTTGAAATTTTCACAGACCATGTATTTTTGTTGCCGCTATCATAACAAATATTAAAAAACAGAATAAAATAAATATTTAAGGTGGGTCCCATAAATCAAACTACTTTTTGCCGTTTTTTTTTTTGCTACGGACGGTACGGAACCCTACGTGCGTGAGTCCGACTCGCACTTTTAACTTTCGCACCGGGTTTTTGTCCTAATTTACACGCGCTGTCGCTATAAAGCTTAGGTTCATACGGTGTGTTACGGGTCCTTCAAACCTACAGCCTATTGAATTATTCATGAGCAGCGGAAACGTAGGTACCTCGAAACACTTAAATTAGCTGATTCTATAAATAGCGATTAGCGTTGCATACAAAACATTAGAAGGACATTTAACTAGACCGTTAACTGTGCGTTTACATTTAGAGAATCAGTTAAATACATCTGTATTTATTCCACTATCTCTGAGATAAAATGTTCTTATCGTCAAAAGAAATTAACTATCAATTTATCTAGCCTACCTGCCTCCATTTTGTTCCAAGGCTTTTATATTTATGTGACAGCGTTCGGACTTCAGACCTTATTACGTTTTCTGCACGATAAGATACACCACAAGTTTTATAGCTTTGACTATTCCAGAATAAGTTCGTATGTAAACAACACCATCAAAAAATCGGGTCACTGGTTCCAACGTAAATATGAACACCGCGATATCGCCAAATATATAAAAGGAGAAATAAACTGACTGACTGACATATCAACGCACAGCCGAAACTACTAGGACTAGGAGCATGAAATTTTGCACAAGGTTTCCTTTTATGACGTAGGCGAGTACTATGAGAGGATATTCGGGGTCGAAATTTGCATGGAGAAACCTCACGCGGGTGAAGCCGCTGGCAGAAGCTAGTGGCCAAAAAAATAAAACTATATTCAGATAAACTAGCCCATAAAGTAGCATGGAATAGTAGCTCCCATATACTCATCGACTAAATTATCTTGGAAAGAAAAGTAATCACAATACAGTGTGTATTGTGATTACTTTTCTTTCGTCACATGACATAGTAAATCTATTAAATAAGTAGGTTAAGTCTTTAACATAGATAGGTCATATAATATCGTTGATATAATAACGAGAGCCGTGCAGTGCTATCAGTTGAAGAATTGTAGTGTTTTATCGTTAACGCGGTTTAGGAGATTTTTTACTGTGTATTTTTTTTTTCACAGTTTTGTGAACTATATCGATGCTTTTGTGGATGGTTTTCTATTGAATGTGTCACTCACTGTTTCTGAGTGAAACATCCGTACTTGATAGTTTTGTAGGAAATAGTTAAAATTAAATAGGACTAGGCAAGACATGTCAGTCACATGCCCGACAAACTGTGGGCCTAAGTACCACAGAGTTAGAAGTTAGTCCAAGTAAGACGAGGTTACTGCAGTCCACGGAGGACATAGCGGGACGAACGGGCTCGCGAATGATGGAGGGAGTGGTGAGAGGCCTTTGCCTAGGAGCGGGAATGAAAAAGAAACAAAAAATTGTTTTGACAGACAGTCCCATATTAAGTGAATTATTTAGAAGAAGACATTTTTTTATTTTAATGTTTCAATAAAACGAAAACTTATTGTAACTGACCAACTCATAATTACCCAATTTCACGAAATCCTCATAACTAAGAAGTGCATCCATTGTAAATAGTTGATTTTAAAGTTACTTTTCTGTGGCAGAATCAACTCTCTGTATTATCATCGTTCTGACTGATAACTAATCCCGCAGCAAAATATAGATATTTCCGAAAACTGCGATTGCGCGTATACCCCTCGTCCATAAATCACGATAATGCAAAAGATCCCACGAACCTAAGTAACCTAGATTTTAATACGGATCCAAACTTGCACCTTGCGATGCCTGGGGTGGTACAATTTTTTATTGTGATCTTTTATGAAAATATCAGAAAGTAAGTATGGAGTACGCTCCATACTTACCAGCTCATAAAGGTCGAGAGCCTTGGCAAAGACCTTTCTAACAGTACGAAGGCACGAACGTTTTGTAATATTGGGGTTGCGTGTTGGCGATTTCAAGATTATACTAGTGTTTTGACTTTTAAGTCAACAAGGAGCTAATGGTTGCGTTGGCGAATGGTCTGGAGACCATGTCCCCCAGCTAACCACCACCCACTGTGACCGGTCTTGGTATTGCCGTAGCTGAATACAGGGCCAAACATAAACTATGAAACACTTTTGCCATCGTCACGCTATAAAAAGATGAATTAGTTAGTTGTGTCCAAAATAAACCGGTGATCGATAATGATTCTAAAAGTCACATACATACGGTACTGAAACATCTCAAAATTTTAGGTTTTCCACTTTATGCTAATACTGTTTATAATTCACTATCGAAACAAGTCGAATACTGACAAAGCCTTACATTTATTATAAAACAAAGTTCTCCACCGCGTCTTTCTGCCTGTATAGACGCGATAAATAATAAAAAAAAAACTACTTAACGGATTTTCATGCAGCGATAGTCAGCGATTCATGAGGAAGGTTTAGGTCTTACAATACTATAGTAGCATATTATAGTAGAGAAAAACCAAGAATTTCTAAGATTTCTAACACCCGTGCGAAGCTGGGGCGGGTCGCCAGTTGTTAATACATTAGGCACAAGATGTTATAAAAAAATCGTAAAATTGAGTTTTATTTATCTTTAATTGGTCCTTAGGCAGGTATCTCAAAACTACTTATTTCTAAATATTCTACACCTGTTTTCGACCGACGATTTGCCAGTTGTCAAGACCGCATCCTCATACTTGAGTAGCGGTACCCTAACCTCAAGGCAAACATGCTCCACAGATTAACATATCCTCAATCTTCCTCAGGTGTCATGTACGACGGCAAGGAGCGTCTCATGGCCGATGCAGAGATGGTCCTGATATCAGCTGGCGGTCGTCTGGCCAACGTCAACAACTCCACAGCCAAAACCTTCATTACGTACCGACGGGCGCACACGGGAGCTCCTTGTAACGCGCTCGTGGTGGTCGATGTGTGTGTCATAGTGGCCAGCAAAGGGGAATGTCCACCCCATGCCTTTTGTATGATTCCTAAGAATTTGAATAAAGGTAAGTGTTGTTTGGTAGCAGAAGATGATGATTTATAATGTGTTGTTGTCAGACTGCATTGTAAGTCTAGTGAATGCAAGCGCTACTACTGAACGTGAGGATCTGAGATTAATCCCCGAGTTGGACGCGAAATTGATTGATTGATTGTACACCATAAATAAAATAACAGTAGGAGCTTAAAATTAATAGGGTGTCACAATGGGCGATTTTTTACAGACAACCTTTTGAAATGTCGAAATGTGTATTTTTTTTTTTGTTGTTGGCACAAGCGTATATAGGGGCTATTTGTATTTTGGGCTACTGATTCGAAATTGTATGATGGTCAGCAAATACTGATAATTTCACATAAACATCAGGCATTACAGGGGCCAGCCCCCCCCCCCCCTGAAAAATTACCCTAGATACGCAGCTTCTCAGCGGCTCCAAAGTTCGGATTTCAGCTTTGGCTTCCGCTTATTACATGGGACTTAGATATACCACTACCGCTTCGAGAGAGGAGGCGTGCAGGTGATGTTATTGTCATTGATGAATTGATCTCCTAAATCTGTAAGATAAGACCTGAAAAGCAAATTTTGGTTATTAATTCAGTAACCTCCATATCACGTTATGAGTATACATATAGAGGAAAACTTACATTCATCACTTGCCTTATCTTACTTTATATCATATTACCTAATCGGCAGACGATGAAATAATTTAAAGGTAATTTATAGTAATACTACATCCACTGTTGTTTTAGGTATTTATTTACTACCTTTTAGTACAAATCTTATCTCGTGCATTAACATTATCGTTTTATCCGGTTTTTTTTTTTAATTTGCTTTTCAATCTACCAACAAACCGTGTGAATTATATTGTTTTAAAGATTTCAACCTTATGCTAAAGCTGCTTTAAGCTCAAATTAAATTGCCATTGAATTTACCTCATGTCTCCAATAGTTTATACTTATCCCCAATGTTTAATTTCTAGGTTTAATGGGCAGTGATGTGTTTCTCTGCTACAAGAAGTCAATGAACCGTCCACCACTAATTGCCTACAAACCCGACGTACTATTCAGGTAATTATACACAATTAGAGATGGGCAGTTAACCGGGTTCAAACCCGAGCTCTGAGTTTAGACATATTGCTTGCTCAACTTTACAGATCGGCAATCATCCGAGTTTGAACCGAATGTTAGTTTTAAGCTCATCTCTATTCATAAAACTACTGTTTTAAGAGTGATGTTCCTCTAAAACCGAGTATTTCGTTATCGATACTATGTATGAGCTCTCAAAAAGACATGAAATAACAAGAACATTCCCTTGGGTTAATTTAAGACATTAGCGCGGGTGAAGCCGAAGACAAAAGCTAGTTGAATATATATTTCATGCCTTACACGTAGGGTACTTTTTATCCCGGGAGTATGTACTCTCGGGGTGAAAAGTAACCTTTGTGTTATTCCAAGACATGGTCTACCAGTGTGCGAAATTTTAGCCAAATCCGTTCAGCCGTTCGAGCGTGAAGAAGTAACAAACATACATTCACACACAAACCCCATAAATTATGATATAGTGTGATATTGCGAAGTCCTAATCTCAGTCAGTAACTACAAGATATAGCGTTACTTTGCCAAATACACATGGAAGTAGACTGCCATCATTTCTAGTTCTCGTAAAAATCGCAATAGTCAAAACCGGTTACTAATTGTAATTATAAACGTTCTCTGCGTGCGTCATTAATTAGCGCTTTGAAACGGGCCGATGTTAATAATTTTTCGCTTTACCTACTTTAATTAGTAACATATCGGGCTGAATGAAAGTGCATTTGTAACGGTCATATCTGTATACAAGTTTTGATGAAAACAAGTTGACAGCAACAGTTATTGAGTAAAATGCAAGTACGAGTCGGACTCGCAAATGGAGGGTAATTACGTACTATAATATTAAAATCGAGCAAAAAACGTCCACAAAATAATGTTTCTTGTGTGGGATGTCTCCTTTAATTTTTAGAGTTTCGTAGCTTAAAAGGAAAAAACGGAACCCTTATAGGATCACTTTGTTGTCCGTCCGACTGTCTGCCTGTCAAGACCCTTTATCTCGGGAACGCGTCAAGGTATCGAGTTGAAATTAAAACCATATACTCAGGTCTGCGGTCCCTTGAAGCTGTGAAAAAATCAAACTTCTGAGTTAACGAAAAAAAAGATACGGCCGTTTATTTCGCAAAAAACGTATATTTTGGCACTTTTAAGGAAATCAAAATTCATAGGGTACTTCCCGTTGACCTAGAATCCTGAAATTTGGCATGAAGCAAGGTCTCATAGCACAAGTATAGGAAAAAATCTGAAAACTGTAAATTTGTAGTTTTATCACAAAAAAAAAACTTTAACTAAACTTTTCTTTCTTGCAATTCGGAAAAATCTTCGTAATTCAATTCGGAAATGAACTGTTTTCATAGGTAAGTTTGTACGGAACCCTCAGTGCGCGAGTCCGACTCGGACTTTCCCGGTTTTTTATTATTTGTAGCAGAAGTAAAAATACACGCGCATTGTAAATTTCAACTCTTCACCTCTTACGGTTTATGAGATACGACCCGCTGACAGACGGACACACAGACAAACGAACTTAGTGATAGGGTCCCGTTGGCACCCTTCGGAATCCTAAAAAACGTTTGGAACATATAAGCCGTTAGATCTAATAATGGTTAAATTTTAATCTTGTATGTAGGTACAGAACAAAATATTTAAAAAAATATATATTAGAAGATTTTATCGGTATTTGGTTTTGAATGTATTTAAAAACACAATGTTAACAGATGGCTATGATGACATAATCGGATTTTATCAGTAGTCATTTGTAACTGGTTCTTAAATCTATAAGAGCTAGCCTTGACTTTAAAAGATGTTAAAAGAGCCTGGGAACTGCACGTCTGCTTTCTAAATAAAGGACATTGAAACAGAAAAATTAATCTTACTGGTGGGGTCGTTTTAACCAGACGAAAGTGTGTGCAAAAGATCTAAACTTTCATTATTGTATGGGTTTATCTTTCTTTACATCTGTACTATCGGGGGTCAAAACTGCAGTTTCTTACTTTAGCAAAAAAAAAAAAAAAGCATTGGTAGAGTCAAAGTCGTTTTCTGCGTCTTTGTGCAAGTGCAACGGATTTTGATACGGTTTCTTCTACAAATAAAAACAAAAGCAATAGACTAAGGGAGGTTTATATATATAACTAGCTTCTGCCAGCGGCTTCGTCCGCGTAAAAAGCATACAAACTTTGAGCCCTCTTAGTAGAAAAATCCTCTCTTAGTGCTCGTCTACGTCATAAAAGGAAACCTTGTGCAAAATTTCAGGCTTCAAGTCCCAGTAGTTTTGGCTGTACGTTGATATGTCAGTCAGTCAGTTTCTCCTTTTATATATAGAGATTTAACTGCTAATAGGAACTACTGACAAGGAAGCAGCACTAGTTACTAATAAAAAAACCTTTGCGAACACGTCCTAAAAAATGAAAACATTTTATGAAGCTTTTACGTTTACTAACCTAGTCACGTACTACAATTGTGTTTGTTTCTTTATTGATTCGGTGGACGTACTCTGTCTGAAAATCAGATCTGTAATGATAAATCTCAGTTTATTATTTGCTAAAATAATTCTTACGCTGACCATGCTCGCTGAACGGATGGTCGATGAGGCTGAATGGTTCTGGAGTGGCGATTGCGTAACGAAAAAGACAGCTTTGGAAAGCTGCAAAGTACCTACTAGGTGGAGCAATGGCTGACGAGGAATTACGCTGGATGCGAGACGCACAGGACTGGCCGATGTGGCGACTCTTGGGGAAGCTAGAGCTTCCCAAAGTGTGACTTATGTCCAGCCGTGGGCGTCATTGATGACGCTAACACTACCTACAAAAGAAACGATCATTAATTAAAAGAGATTTTAATATAGTCACTATATAATAAAACTATTTTTAAAGGTATCCAATGATAGAACGACGTAACTTATTGTTTCCAACATCGGTCCCGCTCTTCTGTTTACCGATGGGCGCGACGCTAGAACTATGGCCTAACAACGCGGCGATGCCTAAACCCGTCTTCTCTACCTTCGTGTTGACTGTTGCGGATGCTACTTATAAGGTAGGTACTTGTGATTATTTTTTAGTTTACTCTGCAAAATTATCTAGTTTAAGAAATACAGGGAATCTTAAAAGCGTTGACTTGTATTTTAAGGACAGCTCGGACTGAGTTTCTTTGATGCTATTTGCTTGATGATGTATGGCTCTAAAACGTAATCGCTCGCAATAGGCTTCAGCAGAAGGCTTTAAAAAAGTCACTCAAAGCGCAATGGAGAGGACTATGTTTGGAGTTTCCTTGCGTTATTGAATCAGAAATAAAGATATCCGGAGGAGAAAAAAGGTTACCGACATAACCCGAAGAATCGCCAAACTTAAGTTGGTGTGGGCAGGACACATTGCTCGTGGTTGATGCGGCGGAGAGGTTCTATGGATGCGATATGCACAGGGTCGATTGAAATAGTAGATGAGGCTGAAAGTTTCTGGAGTGGCTACCGCGTACCTGAAGGCACAGTGATGGAAGGCCTCCTACAATGGTTACCGATGCCCTGGTGAGGTTCGTGGGAATCTCATATATGCGAGACGCACAGGATCGGTCGATGTGGCGGTACTTGGCGGAGGCCTATGTCCAGTAGAGGGCGTCTTTCAGGTGAAATGATGTTGATGATGACAATTTGCTTCGACATAGACCCAACTAGATCAAAGCACTCCACGCGGTCGGTTATCATCGTGAGCGGTCGTGTGTGCAAGATATTAAAAATTTCTTAATTCTTGTGTGGTGAATTTGTACAAGCTAAGCTCAGATCTCCACAATATAAAAAAACAAGGTATTTTGGACCTACTGCCGATGAACCTACGGTGTTCGGTTGACTTTTCAGGCGTGTTTTCTGTAATGAATCTAAACTACTCACTAAAAAGATATTTGATAGGTTAAGTCAAGCTAATAACGTAAGATACGACAGTTGATAAAACCTGGCTACAACATTCACTGTGAATCCAATAATTCAGAGATAAGCTTACCTACTTACCTACACACAGGTCTCAATTTAGCATCGACATGAATGATGCTTTATGAAAAAAAAATCTGTTATCATGGCCTTGTAGTTAAACTTTTTTTGGCTACTGATATCGTTATCTGACAACCTAAACTTAAATTGCAATACCTGGAAATAACACGACTGGAACTAAAAAATTGCAATACCTGGAAATAACACGACTGGAACTAATAAATCTAACGTCTTGTTAGATTTAAAGTACCAAATGTCAATAGTACAGAATGGAATGTTTTGAACTTTAGAAACGTACAAAAAAACGTTTCAATAAAAACCTTTTGAATATTTGTGAGTACAATGACACGAAAAAACCATCTTATGGACATCTCTGCTTTAATGCCGTGTTTCCTGCCAGACTGATCGAAATCTTATTTAAAATGTTTATTATGCTGTGACTCATTAGTTGATAAGGTTAATGGCTGTACAAATATCACATTTTTTTTTTTTAACTTGTTGCAATTTTTAAAGTTCAAGATCTATGATTATGATTATCTTTTATATATCAGCTTTTTATATTGTTAACTGTAGGATACCAGAAGTATCAATGAACGTAAGGGACATGTTTACGTTACGTTACGTTTTGGGTAAAAAAACTTTTAGGGCCTGTGCACACTACGTTTTTTTAAACGCGCCGTTTACGCGTTTTTGTAGCGATACAGACGTGATACGCACATGAGTCAGACGCAGCCTGTAGACCTTTAATAAGATAAAAGCGCGCCTTCGGCGCACGTTTCTAAAACGCGCGTCAACGGCGGGTTTAAACAACGTGGTGTGCACAGGCCTTTACGTCAATCATCTTATGGGACATTTTTACTTTTTAAATAAAAATTAATTGGAACTTCTGGTACCGTGTACTTGATAATTTTCCATATTTAGATATAATGTACAGTTTTTAAATAACCATCAATTAGATAAATGATTTTTATAACTTTTAATTCATAACAGTGTTCCGCAGCCTGTGTTAAAATGTGGTTCACGAATTTAATTTATTATTTATTCTTCGTGTAGCCATATTCAGTGCTCAGCTTGGGTAATAATTTGCAATTTGCGTCAACGTATCTTCCATTTTTTAACTTATTGTAAATAGTAACTGTTACCTATTCTGTATTGTTTTAAGCATACTTAACATTAATTACATAATTTTGTAAAACCGAATATAGTGCATGTGGTGTCAGCCTATTATTAATTGCTACACTAATGGATGTCAGTTTCGTTTTAGTATAATATAAATGTATTGTGTAAGCAGTTGTTGGCTGACCAAATAAATAAATAAATAAATAAAATAAATAAACGTATGATACTTTGATTGGTTAATCTATACTTCTTTACTTTACTTGGTTGTATCTTTACTTCTTCGGTAGAGGTTGACCAGAACCTTGACCTATTTTAAGCTTGCTTTTGTAAATTTACCTATTTTAGCCCTTGAGTTAAAAGACTGCTAGGAAGTACAATAATCGCTAAGCAAAGGTCTTGATAAAATTAAAAACACTAATATTGTGTGTCACACTTTCAACATTTTTCTTCAACTATCTCTCACACAGCAGTATGTTGATACTCATAATGTGACCAGTATTGCATTATTAAACCACCAGATATTACACTGAATATAACGTAGAACGAGTAAAGATGTGTAGGTATTTAATGCATGTCGATGTAGGACTGCATTGGAAAGCGAAACGGTTACACCAGGCGTCCCAAGCAAGTTGGTTCTCCGGCGGATATCTTCATTTCTGATGTGATCACGCAAGGAAACTCCGAGCTTTGCCCTTTTCATTGCCCTTTGAGTAACTTTAAGCCTTCTGATGAGGCCCATTGTAAGCTAAAAGAAACTTAAATAGATTATATTTAAATGTTTTGAGGTTTAGATATAACCTCCACCGAATGTAGAAACAACAATCAATATTATGTGCGTCTCACAATCATTGGATTTTTGATATATTGGCGAAAAACTACTCGACCTCTAAATCTTACCATCGACTCGACCTCTAAATCCTACCATCGACTCATCTATACTTAATTCCTTTTCGGAATAACTTAAAGTTCGCATAGTTTCGTAACTACATTCTTTTCTCGATCCTGCCAACGGGTTATTTTTTTACAGGGGTACATACTACCGGGATAGAAAGTATCCTATGTACTTGTCCAGGACCTGGAGCTTTACCATGACGTGTTTAAATCTTAAGAGTGCGAGCGAGAGAGATGGAGCTATACACCCTACATTGTTCCATCCCTTTAACAGTTCAGTTTAGGTCGCCAAATGGGTCGTCTTAAGAGCTCGTGGTTGGGCCTAACTTAATCCAAAAAGAAGTAACAAACGTGCATACACACATACAAACTTTTATAGCCTTTATAATATTAGTGTTATTTTCCCAGGTATATGGATCAGCAGTGACATTCTACGAGAGTTTTCCACACTCGCAGCTAACCGAGTATCAGATGGAACAACTAGGATGGCGGGAAGGAATATCGCATAGTACGCATTCGGTGTACGCGATCAAATGTATTTGTCTACTGTCTCGATGGCCTTTCAGCGACACGTTCGAAAAATGGCT
Organism: Mythimna impura; assembly: GCA_905147345.3. Taxonomy (NCBI): domain Eukaryota; kingdom Metazoa; phylum Arthropoda; class Insecta; order Lepidoptera; family Noctuidae; genus Mythimna; species Mythimna impura. The sequence continues at coordinate 11,171,279 of LR990356.1, read as the reverse complement.
GCTGTATATACTCGTAAGTATAAATTCAGTTTATCTGTCCTTTACATTTAGCAACGCATATAAAGAACGGGCATTCAGCTGCATTTGTTTAGATTTGAGAGCAGTAGTGGCCCAGTGGTAACCGCCCCGACTTACTTGTTGAATATCGCGGGTTCAAACCCACATTCAATTTATTTCATCATCACTACTCTCAAAACGATGAAGGAAAACATCGTGAGGCAACAAACGTTCGTTTAGAACTCAAAAACTTCAAAGACATGTGAAATCCACCAACCTGCACCTAACTCGCGTGGTAGATTACGGCCCATTCCCTCTTCAAGAGAGGAGGTCTAAGTATCAACACTTTTTAATTAATTCATATCAAAACAAATTATTTCATATTTAAGTCTGGTCTAGTGTCTGTATATTACTTCTTGAATATTATTTTTAAATTCTATCCGAGAGATATCATGGTTTTGAAAATGTATTAATTATGAGAACTCGAAAATATATATGACGAAGACTAAAAACGAAGTGAATAAAAAAAAAAGTAAAACGTAAAGAAGTAGATAATGTAAGAATACTGAATCTTTAGCATGTATAATGGTGTATGCTTTGTTGGTTGTTCTAAAAAATAAAAATCGCAGAATAAGTGATTTACTATAAGTACAGAAATTTCACTCTTCGAAAGAAAACATGGTAATATAAACCGAATAACAACGTCCCTAATGTTCATAATACATTGCACGGCACGGACGTGACCTTCATTATATTTGCCTACCGGAGCTAGTAGGGCTCGTAACGAAACAAAATGCACCTTAAGTCCACGTAACGAGAATCTCTTTTATTATGCCCACCATGCACGCTGTCGGCTTACATCAAGGGTCGGCCCTCAGCCCTTACCTCTTCCTGATGATAATGGACGCTCTGACGTCGGGCATCCAGGAAGAGGCTCCCTGGTGTATGCTGTTTGCCGATGACATTGTGCTGGTTGCCGAGAGTGGCCTAGAGGTCCAGAGCAAATTGGAGGTGTGGTGGCACAGACTGGAGAGTGTTGGCTTAAAATTGAGCAGAACGAAAACCGAGTACTTGTTCTGTGATTTCGGTGGTCTCTCCGGTCCTATGCCCTTAGCTCTCGCTGGAACGCCCATACCAATCTGCTCCGACTTTCGGTACCTCGGGTCGCTTATCCAAGGAGATGGCGAGGTAGACCGAGACGTATCAAATCGGATCAATTCAGGATGGATGAAATGGCGAGAGGTCACTGGAACAATTTGTGACCCACGGATGCCCCCTAAGTTGAAGGGTAAAATCTACAAGTCCGTGATAAGACCTGTCATACTGTATGGATCAGAATGTTGGGCTGTGAAAAAGACGGATGAAAAAAGATTGCATGTAGCGGAGATGAGAATGTTGAGATGGATGTGTGGTGTGACGAGAATGGATAAAGTGAGAAATGAGTATATTAGAGGAAGTTTGAAAGTGGCGCCAGTGACTGAAAAGTTGAAAGGGAATCGTTTGTCTTGGTATGGTCATGTAAAGAGGAGAGATGAAACGCATGTTACTAAAAGAGTTATGAGTATACATGTGGATGGGTGGAGAGGGAGAGGGAGGCCAAAGAAAAGATGGATGGATTGTGTGAACAGTGATATGAAAGAAAAGGAAGTTAGTGATAGCATGACGGTTGACAGGATAGAATGGAAGAAAAAAACATGTTGTGCCGACCCCAAATAAGATGGGACAAGGGCAGGAAGATGATGATGATGCACCTTTGAACTTGGGTTAGGAAATGTGTGTTTTTGAAAAATGTGATATAGGTACCTATATTTTATAACATAAAATATATTCAGATTTTCATATTATAAAATTATATGGTAGATAGGTACCTAATTGATTTGTACTATATCCATACTTAAAAATGTATTTTTAAAGTCATCTCATATGTGTCAAGACACTGTTTACATTTAGTTCTATCTAAATCTTTCTTTATTTTCTATCGGTATCTAAACAAATGAAATAAAATTAAAATGAAGTGGATTGTTAGTTTTGTGTGTGCGTTAGCTTTGCGTCCATATGTAATTTTTAAAAAGTTGTAGACCATTGAGGACGTTATTATAGTACGGCCGTTATATTTTGGCGAGCCCGAACTTTGCGCAGAAGGCTGCGCACGAACGTTTTTTAAGAACAAAATGGTGGCATGAGGCGACGTGCGCGGGGCGGAGGTCTAGGCTAGAGATTGACTCTATGTAAACACAATTAACCCTTTATTCAATCAAATATCGCAATCGATTTTTATCGATTTTGAATTTATTAATTTTTGTTTCTATGGGATAATGAACGGAATAGATTTACAAACATAGTGAATGTTGTCGTTAGTAAACGAGATTTCGACTTTAATGAAAAAAAAAACTAATAAAATTTTATTTTCTTGGTTGAAAGACATGATTTAGTTAAATATCAGTTATTTATAAATAACTACTAGAATAACGATTGTTTGAGAATATTTTAAACCTCCTTATAAAATTGAATATAAATATATTTTTATAACTTAATTTAAATCGATTTGAAAAAAAAATCGATTAAACAACACCATCAGACACGCGTATTGGACATCTCTCTTCGGTAACTTCGTAAAGCTTCGTACTTATTCGGCAATGTTCGGTACGCAGTAATATGTCTCACTCACACGTTAGCATTGATGTTATTTTCGTGTCGCTGTCTCTGTCTTGAGCACAGGCGGTGACAAAAGTTTTCGTTGGTTGTTGTTATTATATTGTTAAGATTTTTGTGTAGTGTTAGGTTTGTTTCTTTAATTCATAAGTTATTTTTGTAGCTTTCTATCTCAAAGTGTTTTAATATTTATTTTATTTGTACTGTTGGTCCCTGTATTAGTAAATTTTTATTCGTAATTTGGTTTAGAAAAATTAATGTCAATAACAGTTTTTTTTACGAGTGTACATGCGCGAAAGTTCGCAGAGCCTATGTTCAGGACCGTCAAGTTATAACGGCCGTACTGTATTCATAATAATTAACATTTTGTAAGATGTAGTTCTAGTATATGATGACCTTGCATTAGTAAGGTAGCATTAGTATTGGGAGGTCTATTTATATTAAATGATCTTTAAGGTCATTGACTTTTTACGTAAAAAATGTCGCAAATATTTGAAATAAAAACTCGATAGAATATTCGATAGAGTTCGAAAATAATTTTTGTTAGCGCGCGTCAAGTGGCAGGTCGAATGTGATACTCTACTGAATTAGCCACTTCAAAGGGGCCGCGCGCCGTAGGTACATTTTCATGCCTACAGCGCGGAGTGCGCCAGGCCTGGTAAAACGTTCAATTTTTTTAGCTTGTTCATGCATTCGATAGGACTGACAAACATAGAGCTTATTTTCCAAACTGCAATAAGTTTCTGTCTCTTCCCCCGCAATCTAGTATTATTCCATTCCAATACTAGTTCAATTCGCTGCTGATGATTTACTGTTACACTAAATTAAATATTTTCTTTCAGGAAATGTCATGGAGTAAAGAACCTTTAAACATACCAATAGAAAGGTATATAACTCATTTAATAGAAGAAGTGCCCTTCCCAGAACCAAGAATACTTTTACAAGTAAGTTAGTCTAACAACCTCTTAAAATCAGATGCATTACCTTGTTATATAGCATCAATTAGTACGATGCACTCACTTACCCATCTCCCACTCTTTTAATCCGGCTCGAAGGACCCATCACTGAGATTTATTTAAACTTTATGTGCTGTAGAGAGAGCAGTGGTGACCAAGTAGAGCAGTGGTGGCCGAGTGGTAACGGCCCCGACTTACGAGTTGTAGGTTGCGGATTCAAACCCAACCAGTCGCATTACTTTGTGTAATTTATCTCATCACAACTGCTCTCAAAACGGTGAAGGAAAAACATCGTGAGGAAACCGGCATGTCCTAGAACCAAAAATTCGAACACATGTGACATTCACCAACCCGCACTGGGCCCGCGTGGTGGATTATGGCCCATTCCCTCTCCTAGAGGTCTGAGTTCCAGCAGTGAGAACATTAAAACGCTGATTATGCTATGTGCAGTAGCGGTACTAAGGCGAACTTAATGCAACAAGTCATGTTTTACCAGTCAACCGTTGGGTTAAATAAAAAAGGCTACACTGTGGACATGTGCACAATAGATAAATAATATTTGAAATAGAATTCAATATCATTAAGATTACGTACGTAGTTTGTTTATCCATAGGTTTTGTGTGATGAGTGATTTACCAAAAGTTTGGCATATAGTCTTTTATGTGATTGTACCTGTGTATTTTTGTCGCATGTGTTCTAGCTACATAGGTAATTGTGTCAATGACATATTCATGACCGGATTAGGCGTAGAATGATATAAAGAAAACTTGATTGATTGATTGCTGACGATGGACAGGGGAAAATTAATAAAAAAAAACACGTTGCACTAACCCCTAGTAATACGGGAGAAGAGCAGGAAGATTATGATTGTAACTGTGATTTATTTTATGCCAGCTGTCGCCAACAAACCAACATGATCGAGTGATATTGACGCGGCGCGACGACCAGCCACTCGTGCGCAGCGGGGCTAGCTTCAGACAACTGCTGCTCAACTTAGGACCCGACAACTGTCTCCTAGTGCTAGCGTTAGCTATCACCGAACAGAAAGTACTTATACACTCGCTCAGGTGAGAATTAAATTCAATTGAGTACTTGTCTGTATTTATTTTTGTACAATATTTTGTACTAAACAACAAATAGCACTAAAAATAAATCTTTTTTCTGAATACTGCATCAAAATTGATTATAAAATGAAGAAGCAATCAGTTTTTCAAATATTTCGACGGGTCCAAGAAAAAAATCTTATGGAAAAATATGATGAAATGTATTTTATCACGTACCTAATCGTATTGTACATACTAAAAACTATATTCATTATTAATAACTTATTGAAATAACCAATCGAACACTGTCTTATTATTTATACAGAACTTCAAAACCTCATACCGTAAATCGATATTTTTTCTTATACGTTTTTGTTCTTAGGACCCGTTGATTTGTTTGAGGAAGAGTGGGCGCGTGGTAGGAACATCTCGCTATCCCCTTTCTACTTGTATAATATTTTACTATTCTACACTCCTTGAAAGTGTCATACTAACCTTATAGCATTAGCATTGTTAATATTTTTTTCTTTATTATGAAAATACCTATTTAGATTACTTTGTATCTTTACAGGCCTGATACTTTAACAGCAGTTTCGGAAGCAGTCTCAAGTCTTCTATTTCCGTTCAAATGGCAGTGTCCGTACATACCGTTGTGTCCATTAGGTAAAGAAACTCTTAGTAGATTTTATTTCGAGAATCAGTCAATAATGGACTTTATGTCTTCCCGCTTAGTGTTCAAAATGTTCCAACCATCTTTGGTGTATGTTTCAGGTTTAGCAGAAGTATTACACGCTCCTTTACCGTATTTAATCGGAGTTGACTCGAGGTTTTTCGATCTCTATGAACCCCCACCTGATGTTACTTGTGTTGATTTAGACACTAATAATATTACAGTAAGTTTCTATACACAATACAGGGTGTAAAGGATAGGGATAGTCATATTTTAACAACAGCTTCTATCTTTTAAAATATTTGCCTTTCTCTAAGAAATTATAGTCAATTCCTAAAACAACTTTTCATTGGCTGATGAAAATTAGTATAGGATTTTTTTTATTGAGCATTGGCTACTTTATTGAAGAAAGTTGTTGATTTAATAATAATATAATACAGAAGCGGTTTTGAAAATATGACTACACTTCACCGGTACAACCTGTATAATTAAATAATCAGTTGACAAATATTTGTGAACATACAACATAAGCATACGAATTGTCAGGATTGCTGTACATTTGACTTTATCTCTTTATACTTTTCGATTATTTCAGATTTGTGAAACACAAAGACACATATCTCTCAAATTACTGCCTAAGCGGCAAGCGAGGGCACTGAGACAGGCGCTAGACTTACTTTATGGAAATATTAGACCAGCTTCACCAGTGCATCATGCAAGCGAAGCTAAATACAATGGAGAAGCTACAACGAGTTTAGACAGGGATTTTCAGAAGAGGAAAAAGGAGGTAACGATTAATTCTATTGAATTAGACATCTATTTAAATAAAAGAAAGTCGTGTTAGTTACACTATTTATAACTCAAGAACGGCTGAACCGATTTGGCTGAAAGTTTGTGGGGAGGTAGCTTAGAACCAGGAGACGGACATAGGATACTTTTTTTTTTTTTTTAGTAGGGTAGAGTAGGGTAGAGTCGGATATAGTAGTCAGTTGACGGGAGCGAAGCCGCAGGCAAAAGCTATTATACTATAACTACCTTCTATTGCCCATTATAAATTACTAACTGCTGCCAGTGGCTACGCCCTTATGGAAGTAGAATATATGTTGCCTTGTGAATACAAAGGGAACATATGCCCGGGGTAAAAAGTATCCTATTTGCTATTCCAGGGCATGCTTTAATCTTGTGCCAAATTTAATCCAAATCGTTCAGCCGTTCGAGCATGAAGAAGTAACAAACATACAAACTTTCTCCTTTATAATATTAGTTTGATACTACATCTACTTTGACGGCACAGGTAGCGCGATGGTTAAGCCATTGGCTGCAGCGCTGTGAGTCGCAGACAGCAAAGTTGTTAGCGTTTGTTTATATCTCAAAATGTCACTCAATTTATGGAAATATTGTACAGGTTATTGATTATGAATGACGACCAAAATGGAAAAAACACTGCACGTTGTATTTTGTATGATTGATTCAATTATGAATTTACCAATTATGATAGATTTTCGTGTACAATTTTGGGATTTCTTTTTTTTACTTTGACTACAAAAATATTATCAGTAACGGGTACGGATAGAGCCCCATTTTTTTGTACTAATTAAAAAATAAGGATGTATAATAAATTCTTAGTATGGGGGCAATGTTTTGAAAAAATACATTATGTTTGACAGAATTTCTACTCCCTGCTAATGTTCATGGAATAAAAATGGTTTTTATTTTATTTTTAGCAAGCCTTAGAGTTAAAAATCCAAGAAGCGTTCCTGCGTTTCATGGCGGTAACACTACAAGGATATAGAAACTATCTCATACCTATCACGAAGGCGCCCACCGTTGGTACCACGGACCCACATGCGCTGTTCCATATGGATGCCTTCATGAGGTCAAGGGATAAGGTAAGGAAACTTTACTTTTTTATACTTTTTTTTAGGTCTTTTTTTTATTGTGCACACCTACCACAGTGTTGTTTCTTTTAACCCAAAGATTGACTGGTAGAGAATACCTTGTTACATTAAGTCCGCCTATGTACCACTACTGTACATGAAGTTTAAATAAATAAATAAACTTTTAATTATGGCGTTATTCTTATTAAACAAACAGTGGTCAATATTCTCATTATAATTACATTGAAAACAGAAGTATTACAAATATTACTAACACATTTTATTTGACTTTTATGGGTTCTCGTTTGACCACTATCTCACCCGATGGTAAACGATGATGTGGTCGACGAAGGAGCACGCTTGCCTAGAAGGAACCTATCCACTTGAGCCCTAAAGACCCCTAGGTTGTAGCTATCAGGAAACAGACTGGCAGGGAGTTCCACTCTTTAGCTGCACGACTAAACTTGAAGTTCGTAGTATTCACGGTCATAAAAAAGAAAAGTGAAACAAAACTATTCTTAGTATATAGAGTATAGCCCTGGTTTCTTAGCCAAGTTACAACTGTTACTTTTCTATTCTCTTTTCGTCGACCGCCTCGAGTCGGCCACGCCTCCGATTCCTTTGTTCTTATGTCATCTCAACGCTCAGTCACGTGGGCAGAACAAAAAATAGGAGGCGTGGCCGACTCGAGGCAATCAACGAAAAGAGAATAAAAACGAAACAGTTGTAACTTGGCTAGGGGGACTGTACTTTAGTGTACAGCTCGTACATTTAGTGATTGCCTTGAGAAACGAGATGGGGGAGGTATTATCAACTCTATGTTACTTCCTGTTCGACTGGCTTGTTGGTGTAGTGGTCAGTGGCCCTGATTGCAATGCCGGAGGTCGCGGCATCGATTCCCACCCAGGACAAATGTTTGTGCTATGAGCACGATCATTTGTTCTGTGTCTGCGTGTAAATTATCTATAACATGTATGTATTTAGAAATATGAGTGCTAGACAACTGATAAAGTATGTTTGCACTCATACCACAAGCTCTGCTTAGTTTGGGACTAGATGGCGTTGTGTGAAAGTTGTGAACTAATAGTGTCTCTCATTTTAGTTTCGTCTGTGCGTTGATATGTCAGTCAGTCAGTTTCTCCTTTTATATATATAGATTTACATATAGGTTAACGTTAAGTTTTTTATTTATTTTTTATGTACTTCTTTTATTTTTTATAGTTAGTAGTATTGTAATAGAGTTTAGTGTTATTTTAGCTTTTTAGGTTATTGTTAGTGTAAGATTATGACTTTTTTCAATTATTATATTTTTTTTTGGGTTTGGAAACCACTATTGTATTAGGTTCCGCCTGTGAAGATAGTGTGTGTATATTTAATAATAAATAAATAAATAAATTTTCCAGACACACCAACGCTTCTACGGCCTAATGATGCGTACACAGATGTTCACCCGTTTCATAGAAGAGAGATCGTTCGTGTACGAACCCGACCAGGGATTGACGTTCTTCGACGAATGCATAGAAAGGGTGGCCGCCGGCGACGAACAGCTGTTGGGAATGGACACCAGTAATGTTTCCGAGAGGACCGCTTTTGTATTGCCGCCAGATCCGCCTGACCCGGGTAAGACGTTTGGAATTTGTTTTGTTTGTGTGATATTTGAGCTGGTTCTAAGGTTTACTTGCACATACTTTTGGTTTTTTTTTTAAATGGAAAATCATCAAATAACTCTTCTTGCTCTGGGTAAAGCGAGAAGGACTAAATCCAACCTGTGTTTCTTCAGTTGCTCTATGCTTTCTAGGGCCACGGTAACTCTTCCGAACAACTCCCCAGCCCACTGTTTTTCCTTGATTATTTAGTCTGAAACTGTGTCATTATATTTGATTGGTTGCCCATCATTTTTCGCTCACCAGGACCGCATCATGTTATTTTTATCAGGTTAGGTTAAGTGAACCTTGAACTACCAAAAAAAGACTGCCACATAATGAACTACAAGGTTACCCTTTTCACACCAATACACATACAAAATGCATCTGCACTGGGGCATCCCGCTGGTTAGATAGAGCTCTCATCTTCGTTAATGGTTCGTTGGATTGAAGAGACCTGAGTGCGGCGGATATTTTTTTTTTTAAATAATATTTTTGGCTTGGATACTAAGTCCTTTGAGCCATGTCTTCATATGAATACAGTTACTTGGTTTGCCATTAGAATAAGGATGTAACATTCTAATGTTTTTGTAGTATTTGGCAACAAATGTTAGTTTAGTCAAACTTCACTGAGGTAATCAACACTACAATAAAATTCTCAGTTCCATTTATTTTTACCAAGATCGCGCATGCTTCCACATATTGTCTAGTTAGACACTTGAGATACAAAACGACACCAATTTTATCACCAACTAGGTTTTGCCAACCCGCGTGAAAGTAGGTTTCTCCAAACAAACTTTGGCCCCCGTTTCAGCTCTTTAGGGTGTTTTTAATATGGTGCTGATTTCATCACGCATGCGGGTTTGCTCAGCATGCAGAAAATTTCAAATTGCAAAAAAATGCAACAATAAATACTTGTATGACATGGACATTTGAGGGGGTTACGCGTGCGGAGCAATCCCGCATGCGTGCTTAAAACCGCACGAAATTAAAACCACCCTTAGGCGGTGAATTTTGAAAAATCCTCTCTTAGTGCTCGCCTACGTCATAAAAGGAAACCTTTTGCAAAATTTCATGCTCCTAATCTCAGTAGTTTCAGCTGTGCGTTGATATGTCAGTTAATTAGTTTCTCATTTTATATATATAGATATGTACATCACAATATCCACTAGGAATCAATTAGTGAATAAATTAAAACATCCACTGAATTTTCACTCGAAAAAATACCGCTAAAACTCCCGGAAGATTTCATGATCATATCATGATGCCTATAGGCATGTTCTTATTCTGTCGTACGTTATTCCAGAGGCAACCTACAAATATGAGCGCTTCAACCTGGACGAAAAAGTGATGGCGTGGTGCGGCGGCCGCGCCCGCGCAGCTGCCTTACACGCGCTACCTCCCGCCGCGCTGCACTCCGCCGAGTCGCTCAACGACGCCGAGCCCATGGCCCGCCGGACCAAACACGAGATAGCGGCGGCACAGAGGTAAGTGATGGTGCACGCGAAAAAATTTAAACCAGTATTGGGTCATCATTATCTTCCTTACCTTATACCATGTTACTTGGGGTTGGCGCAACACATTTTTTGTCCTGTCAACCGTCACGCTATCACTAACTCTCTTTTCTTTCTTATCAGTCCTCACACAATCCAGTGAGGAAACCGGCACGTTTTAGAACCAAAAATTCAAATAACGCCTAACCAGCACTGCACCTGCGTGGTGGGTTACGGCCCATTCCCTCTGCTAGAGAGCAGGCTTGAAGGCAATGAGAGCAGTGGAAACATAAGGCTGATTATGCTTATATTTCATTAACATTTTTCTTTCCAGACTTGCTCGCAAGGCGAGTTTATCAGCGGAGGCGTGGGCCAAGTGTCTGCTAGGCGCGTGCTACTCACTGTACTTCCTGTCGTTGCCGTGCCGTATGATGCTGAACCGAGGGAAGGAACATGCGACGCTGAGGGCTGCGTACGAGTTGTTAGAGCGAGCCACGAAGTTAAAAGTTCCTTGTGATGAGGTGAGCTTTCGACATTTTATTCGTGTAACTTGAGCTTGTTTAAAACACAAACAAAAAGATAAGGGATACTTTTGCCCAGTAGTGAGATAAAATTGACTAGAAATATATGCCGATTAATGAGTAGTCTTAAAACCCGTCGCTATTATTTGCTGCAGAAAAAACGATGCAAATTTGCGACCAGCCTTAACTTTATGAAATATTAAGGGAATAAATAAATAACTAATAACGATAATTAAATAATTTTAACATAAAAAAATATGTGTAGGTACTTGTAAGTAAAATTTATTAATGTGCTGCCCCCCTAACCAAGTCACAAACGATAAACGTAAACTCTCAATAGTCTTCAATAGATTTTCAACTTTATATTATTGGATATAAAGTTGAAAATCTATTGAAGATTACATAGTGTTTTCGTTCGTTCCGATCGTTAACGCTCAGTAGTCTTTAATAGATTTTCAACTTTATGCTCTTAGGTATAAAGTTGAAAATCTATTGGAGATTACTAAGCGTTCACGTTTATCGTTTGCAACTTGGCTAGGGGGGCTGTTATCTCTCAATGTGCTCTCCCTCTCTATTCTATTTAAAATTCTACTATTTTTATAGTACGCAACTCTAAAACATAATAAGAATGTTCTATATAATTTAGATCAAATTCTTAGATCCCGGGATTTAATGGTCATGTTTATGACTTTACGAGAAGGTATTATCAACTCTATGATATTTACTTCCGCGAACTTTAGATAAATATACCCTACCTATTCTGATCTCTGCTCATCACCTTACAAAATCATCTTCCTTCCAGGTTTGCTACAGAGTGATGATGCAGCTGTGCGGCAACCACTCGCTGCCAGTACTAGCGGTACAACTGCTGTTCCTGATGAAGCGCGCCGGCCTGCAACCTAACGCTCTGACGTATGGCTACTACAACCGATGCGTACTCGAAGCTACGTGGCCGCAGGATATGCCGAGGTATGTACAGTAACGGACTTAGAACGTTGACCCACTTTTTTGATTGTAGAGGTCAGGCAGACCTCATCATCACTATTTCAGCCGAAAGACGTCCACTGTTGGACGTAGGCCTCCCCCAAGTGTCGTCATAACGACCCGGTCCTGTGCGTCTCGCATCCATCAGATTCCCGCGATCCTCACCAGATTATCAGTATGCCTTGGGGGAGGCCCGTGCAGTCGCTCCGTGTAAAATATTGGCATGTTAAGCCGCTTCTGATTAGCCATTTTTTAACGAGTTCGCCCACTCTGGGTGGAGCGTGAGGGAAAGTCAGTCTTTTACTGACTAAAACCCAGTGTTACTTCAGTTGCCATTAACATTCCAGGGCACTGTAACTCTCGGACAATCCCGCTTTCCAGTAAGCCTGAAATCCGATTTCTACATTTTGGGAAATGTCTAGGCAAGCAGATTGTTGTGGTGATTTCTATTGGAGTGTAATAATAATAAACTTTATTCACGAATAAGAGACCACAATACAGAATAACATAATAATATATAGCAAAAACATATCCATCTCACTTCAACAGCATGGTCTTTCTCTTTCTAGCCCTTATGTATTGTTTATAATGAGCCATGCCTTTTATTTGGTGATCCACCGTCCGCTTGACTGAAATTCCTAGTCTGGCTACAGTTACTGTATTCCTTTCCTTGCTTGGGATCTCACGTCTCATGTAATATTGGCGAAATACACCTTCCAGTCTATAGGGTGACTGGTAATTAGTGTACGATACTTAAACACGTGATTGTGCTCATGATAACCAACAACTTTTACTATGGCACCAAACCTGAAATCGCGAAAAAAAAAATCAGCTGTTCAGTAAATTTATGTTTGCCTAATGTACTGAACAGCTGATATTTTTTTCGCGATTTCGGCTTTGCTCCCATAATAAAATTTGTTTGTTATCATGAGCATAATCACGTGTTTAAGTATCGTACACTAATTGCCAGTCACCCTATATAAAGAAGAGGATAATTTTAAAAAAAGTTTCAGACGTTTTCTTACATTTGTTTTTGTCTTTTTAGTGGAGCGCAGCTTTTATGGAACAAGCTGCGTATCGCGGTGGTCGGTGCAGCACTATTCCGGAAAGCCGGCGCACAGCGAGCCGGACGCAACCTGCTCAACTCCACGTCGGCTGGCAGTATGATATTCTATTTCATCTTCATTATAAGTTACTAGCTGACCCTGCGAACGAAGTACCGCTTAACAGTTAATGAATTTATTGACTGAATGATTGAGACCAATGTATTTGACAGTTGCTGTAATTTTTCGGTTAATTTGGATATTTTGTATTTTTTTTTTACGTGAATTTTTCTGATATTTTAATAGTTATTCTGCTATTCATGGCGAAGACGAATCTAACAAAGCAAAGATCATTAAAATCAGTCCAGTCGTTGAGTTTTAAATGGTGTAACTGACACGACTTTATTTAATTTACATAGATTATTGTTTAAGTTGAAAATATTTTCTCCAAATTCAAATATGTACATTCATTTTGTTGCTGACCATGATGGTCGCCATTGACGCATTCAAAATATACAGCAGGTATACAGAATAAAGTTTTCAATCATGTATGAATGCTTGAATTATTTAAATTTTAAATATGGCTATTTGGCCCTAACATATTCTGTTTAGGCAGCTGTTTGTCATGATTGTAAGGAATGTAACATTTCCAGGTAGCAGCACATTACCGCGCGTGCGCTCTGCAGCGGCGGTGGGTGAAGGCTCGGAGCTCGCGGGGCTCGCCGGCATGGCCGCAAGTGAGCCGGCTAATAGCAGGACCAGCTTAGACTCCGGTACGTCTTATTATACAGACATGACGATCGATATAAGGCTGACAAAAAAAACAACAACGATCGAAACAAAACGCATCAGTTCATATCATGACAAATATTAAATGAAATGGTTGAGATCATAGATCATGATTTAGCCACCGCACCAAGAAATTCATAATTGAATTTAGAGACGATGCTAATCTTAAGCTTGGCATCGTCTCTAAATTTAAATATCGTGAGTTGTAAACACACCTCACGATATTTCAATAAAACTGGCAAGTCAGTCCGTCCCAATTGCTCTTAGACCAATTTTTAGTATATTTTTATAGAAAATTTAAAAAACTGAAATTATTTTTTCAATAATGTTTGACTAACTTTTTAGACCTTGGTATCATCAACATACACATATGTGTACCAAGTTTAATTAAAATCAGTTCACTCATTTCCGAGAATAAGGTCTTGCTAGTTTGTATGAAATACCGTGAGGTTTAAACGGCCTTAAGGTTGCTACAGTAACTTGAAATTGTTTTGTTCCGACAGAAAAATGTCGTAAAATTAAAGTAACCTTCACAAATATTGTAAGTTTAAAGGGATAATATCTTTCCAGCATGTGACCGCGAGGCAGAGGCTCGCTCCAACGCGTTCGAGGCGCTCGTACGTCGCGGCAACATCGTGCGCGACGCACACTCGCGCACGCACACGCACGGCCTCTCTGCCGCAGCTGGGATACTTATCTCTGGTAAATCTAATCTGCTGCGGTCTTCTCGTCCAATTGTAATATAGATGTCTTCAAGGCTAGAGTAAATAGGCTCTTAATAAAATAGTGCGCCTTACCATCAACGATTGCATCACTGCTTGCCGATGGGATCACGCACTGGTTTATATCAAATAAAATAAAATAAAGCGATACTTTTTTTAAATCGAATGAAATGATGTCCTTTGCCTAGGTGCGGGCAAAGGGGTTTCCTAACTAAAACAACACGGTGTTCTACAGTTACCTTTAACCAGGCACCTGGAGTGCTTGCCCGTTTCGTTACGCTTTCTCAGCCAGGTTATGGCCGCATGTATTCCTGCACTCTTCGTCATCCTATACGGCCTTAAACAGCTGCAGTTCCTCATATACAGCGCGCACCAAACACGACGCGCCACCATCTGGCGCCTGTGCCTGTTCAGGCGACTACTCCCTAAATGTGTCACCTGCAGGTCACAGCACAAACCCTTATAACTAAAATAATGCTTGGTTATAGCTAGTATCATATACCAATTCAATAAAGATGTGTATAATAATTTTTCAGGTTTACCGTCCAACACGGATTTGAGTGAATCAGCGAGACCTAGGAGTAATTCATTGAACAACGAAGAAAAAAGTACGCCGATTCCCATACCCGAGAAGAGACAGGTACCGTCGCAATCGCAACTTTATAACCGACTCCACCTTATCCAAAAACTTTCTTACTAGTCCTATTTAAAGAAGTAAAGTAGTCCCAGGCAAAATTGCTAGATGTAAGATTGTTTCAAAGAGTTACCGCAACCCTAGAATGCAAAGAGCAACTGAAAACACGAGTGGTTTTAGTCAATAAAAATCTGAAATTCCCCCTTGCTCAAACTAAAGTGGAAGAAGTTATTTGATGATTTCCTGAGAAATGTTACTTCTTCACGCTCGAATCGTTAAACGGGATTTCAATGAAACTTGGTACACGGGATTTAATGTCCTGGAATAACATGTAGGATACTTTACACTTTTACTTTTTACACACAAGTTTCTTTTTTTTCTTTTTCTAATTTTTTTTCTTTTTCTAATTTTTTTTCTTTTTCACTTTTTATTTTCTTTTTCACTTTTTTTTTCTTTTTCTCTTTTTTTTCTTTTCACTTTTTTTTCTTTTTCACTTTTTATTTTATTTTTTCACTTTTCTTTTTTTTTTCTTATTTATTTTTTTATACTTTTTATTCCGAGAGTATATTCCCTTGGGATAATTTTCTATCGTTCGGGTGAAGTCGCTAGCATCAGCTAGTTATAGTATAATTTAGATAACATTTCATTTTATTTCTAGACAATACACGTAAGTCCGGACAGTCCATCAGACCTACGCATCCTTACGCGGTCGGAGAGCTTCGCGGGAGACGCGCAGATCGTGCAGCAAATACAGAGGCTAGCATTTCCTAATGGTAAGCATGTTTTTGTTACTAAGCCAGTACTTTATTGATGTGTACAAGAGTCTCATCCAATAAACAAGCATCAATAGACAGAGTGATTCATGAGGAAAGTTTACATATAATACTTGCATATTTTATTAGAGAAAACGAGAATTTCAAAGATTTCTAAATAAAAATATCTTTGTTCTAAAATATTTTATACATGTTGTACAATACGGCCGACGTATCTTGGCGACCCCGAACTTTGCGCAGAAGGCTGCGCACGAACGTTTTTTAGGAACAAAATGGTGGCATGAGGCGACGTGCGCGGGGCGGAGGTCTAGGCGACGAGATTGACTCTATGTAATCACAATCGACCCTTTATTCAATCAAATATCGGAATCGGTTCTTATCGAATTAGAATTTATCAATTTTTGTTTATATGACATATTGAACGAAATAGATTTATAAACATAGTGAAAGTTGTCGTTAGTAAACGAGATTTCGACTTTAATGAAAAAAAAAACTAATAAATTTTATTTTCTTGACATGTTTTTATTTAAATATCAGTTATTTACTAGAATAACGATTGTTTGAGAATATTTTAAACCTCCATAGAAAATTGAATATAAGTATATTTTATAACTTAATTTAAATCGATTTGGAAAAAATTGATTAAACAACACCATCAGACACGCGTATTGGAAATGTCTCTTCGGTAACTTCGTAAAGCTTCGTACTTATTCGGCAATATTCGGTACGCAGTAATATGCTCACACGTTAGCATTGGTGTTATTTTCGTGTCGCTGTTTCTGTCTTGAGCACAGGCGGTGACAAAAGTTTTCATTGGTTGTTATTATTATATTGTTAAGTTTTTTGTGTAGTGTTAGGTTTGTTTCTTTAATTCATAAGTTATTTTTGTAGCTTTCTGTCTCAAAGTGTTTTAATATTTATTTTATTTGTACTTTGTCCCTTTAATAGTACATTTTTATTCGTAATTTGGGTTTTAAAAAATTAATGTCAATAACAGTTTTTTTTACGAGTGTACATGCGCTAAAATTCGCAGAGCCTATGTTCAGGCACGCCAAGTTACGTCGGCCGTATTGTAACAACCAGAGCCAACGTTATTGCATATTATAATATCGTAGTAAATGATGCTATTATTTTCAGTAGTAACCCCCAACACAAAATCTCGGTGTTCGCGAACACTGAGTTTCCCTGAAGAGCCAGAGAAAGAAGCCGCGGCTACCGACCTCCCTGATGCTAAAACGTCACCGCTCAAGTGAGTAGTAGACTTATCAAAAGATATGCTATAAATCTAAACTCTTCGAAACAATCTCTTAAAATCTAACAAAATATTTAAAAACACGGCGTCAAAAAATTCTTTCGCATTGCTGTCAACTGAAAATGCATCCAAAAGACCGTCATACAACGTGGTAACGCTGGCATGACACGTTGTGTGGCGTGTGTATCTCTGGTGGAAGTAAAAGCCAGCTTGTGGATAATTTTTTAAATAGTGTATGAGCATTTTGATTCCATGGCACAAGAGTTTTTGTTTTAAGTATAATATAATTACGTTTTTTTTTTAAATGTGTGTGATTTTTTTTTTTATGTAGGAAATCATCAATGTGTCCTTCAGTTGCCCTTGGCAATTTAAAGTCACGGTTACTCTTTCGAACGTTCCCGCAGACCATGGACGCTATGGAGCGCTGAAATGTAGTCACTCACAAATGAGGATAATAAAAAGTCTCAAAATCAACTCACAATGTTCCGAGTTTCCAAACAGAAACAAATTAGAAATTAGGGACAATTCAAAAGTTTGCTGGAATAAAGTGTCGACTTAACAAAAAATATAGTTATTGGGCTGAAATGACGACCCATCTATTATTCCCTTAGAGTATCAGCCCGCACACCAGTTCTAAGTGACGACCCGCTGGGCGCGCTGAGCCAGCCCGAGCCTCCCCTGGAGCCCCTCGCGCCCCCGCCGCACGACGAGCCGGCGCTCCCGAAGCACGAGCTCAGCGTAAGCCCCAAGCTGTTCCACAGACGGAGCAACTCCTTCCAGGACGAACCGCCGCAGGAACTTACAGGGTATACACCTTCCAAGGCTACTTGCTTGTTAATGCTTTCTTTGCAGCCCGCATGTCATATGGTGATCTATGTGCAGTCATAATTGGATGGAACCTTGTCGCAGTTAGTTAAAAAGTTGACCAATGATCTGAAACCTCGATGGTTTTATTTTTTTGAGATGAAAATCATCAAATGATTTCTCCTGGTGTAGGGTGGAACTAGAGGGCGTGTCATACTTTTACTAACCTAAACCCACCTGTGTTCTTTAGTTGCACTTTTCGTCCATGTTCACTCTTTCAAACGTTCCCGCAAAATTGTGATGGTAGTTCATTTCAAATAAATGTTGTCTGTAAGAGATCGCCTGGTGCGGTAAAACTGCTCATTATATACCTTTTTTCTGTGTCATCTATGTATATAAAAGGAGAAACTGACTGACTGACATATCAACGCACAGCCGAAACTACTGGATTTAGGAACGAGCACTAAGAAAGGGTTTTTAAAAATTCACCATCTAAGGGTATGAAACGGGGGTCCAAAGTTAGTATGGAGAAACCTTTCACGCATTTCAGAAGCTAGTCAATAGATATAGCGCGAGTTTACAGTTGAAAATAACTGCCGCTTATTTATTATTTATTTATTATATTCTTTATTGCACACCACATAAACAAAAATACAGAACAAACATAATTAAAAATAAGTGTACAATGGGCGGTCTTATCGCACAGGGCAATTTCTTACAGACAACCTTTGGATGCTTATGTGTCAAAAGTTTCGTCAAATTCTGACCGCGCATAGATTACAAGTTCCTGATGTAAGAAGCTTGGAAACATCCTTCGTTGCGGATAAACTATGAGGTAGTAGATTGCACTTGTCGAAAATTCTATGATCCTGTGTTTTCGTTTCTTCAAATCAGAACCCCGAGCGGGATTAAGATTGCCAGTAACATTTTTTATCGGGTCCACAGATTTTTGGACGATGTCCATTTCTTTCAGGCTTCAGTGTACGTTTTTTAGAATAAACTTCTACTGACTAATATGTGTGAGGTTTTCATCCTTATAACTTTCTAAAAAGTGCTTAATTATGTTACCGGCCAAACCCGATTTTAGTCAAGTCAAAGTCAAGTCAAATAATTTATTCATAATATGGGTAGATATATATGGTACATGAATGTTACATTACAACAACAACAGTAAAGATCCTCATATTCACCATTTCTGGTATGCGAAACTTTAAATAATAATTAAAAGGAATGGTTAGGTACCTAGGTACCTATACATACTTTTAATATTTAAGCTAGAACTACACTCGCACACGTGTGCCACACACGCCGATCTGCGCGCGTAAGTCTCCATATACATACTTTTAATATTTAAGCTAGAACTACACTCGCACACGTGTGCCACACACGCCGATCTGCGCGCGTAAGTCTCCATACATTTTATATGGAAACTAGACTTGTAGAGCTACACTTGATCCACGCCACGTGACGCTACGCGACGTCGTTCTTCGTACAAATCAGGCGTGTTACACGTGCGCGACGGTCTAATGTAGTTCTAACTTTAATCACATGAAATTACATAGATAACTAGTTTCGCCTAGGCTAAACCCGTGGTATTAGTCCAAGAGCGAGTGAAGCAAGCTCGGAATTTTATGACTCGGACAGGTTAGGTCAGAAGGCTTAGGCGGGAGCCCCGCTCCCACTTTAGCCTTCGTGGTTACTCTTTTTAAAAACCACCCAGTAATAGGAGCGTCGCGAAGAGGTGCGCCGCGCGTATATGGAGAATTAACTAGTTTGGCCTAGTTGAAACTAGTTCATCCTAAATTCGGGTTTGGCCGGTAAGGCCGGGTTCCCACTATGCCGGACCGGCAAATCTACCGGAAGCCGGATACCGGAACAGAGTGTTCACATTACACCGGATCCTGGACAGTCAAGTCAAATAGACTTCTTCGGTCTTATCCCACAGAACAGGTCTCTCTTGGACAAGCGTAATTAAAGTTTCTAATTGAATATCCATGTGATCCATGACACGTCTACTTATATCAAAAATGCGAGCCGAATGACGTGAGGGGAGCACGGGCGGGGCGAGCGATCCGGCACAAACTCGTTCACATTACTCCGGTTCGGTATTTCTACCGGCACTTCGCAGTGGCAAAACGCTCGGTAAAAATGCCGGATCCAGCAAAAATTCCGGATCCGGGATAATGTGAATAGCTTCATATAAATTGTACAGCCACTAGCCCTTCTGGCAGTTTTACCGGTCCGGCAGATTTGCCGGTCCGGCATAGTGGGAACCCAGCCTAAGACTTACAAACGATAAAAACTCTTCAAGCATGTTATGCAAGATATACCCTTCTTTACATCCCTCACGTAGTTGCTCAGAGTTATAAGTAACATAAAGATATACGAGGGTTCCGCACAAACTTACCTATGAAAACAGTTCGATTCTCGAATTGAGTTACGAAGATTTTACCGAATTGTAAAAAAAAGGTTTTTTGTGACGGTAACTATAAATTTACAGTTTTCAGATTTATTCCTATATCTATACTCTATGACCTTGCTATACGCCAAATTTCAAGATTCTGGGTCAACGGGAAATACCCTATGATAGTGTTGAATTTACGTTTTTTGCGACATAAACGGCCGTATCATTTTTTTCCGTTAACTTAGAAGTTTGATTTTTTCACATCTTCAGGGGACCCTAAACTTGAGTATACGGTTTTAATTTCAACTTGATGCCTCCACGCGTTTCTGAAATAAAAGTGTCTTGACAGACAGACGGCCAAGAAAGTTTTTCCTTTTGAGGTATGGAACCCTAAAAAACAACTTCAGTACATTTTATTGAGTTATGCAAACAAAAACGGAACTCTTTTGATTTTTTCGGAATTTTAGTGTTAAAACTTGGTTAAAATGATGCGCAGTGTTTTCATTTATTGACTTATAGTCGTCACCGCATTATATAGCAACATGAAACCTTTTTGGCAACCTCTATGTTACTAATACCTCTGAGCATTAGTTGAGTGCCATCCCCCCTACCAGCCCTTACCTTACACTGCGCCCGCTAACGTATGAGTATAGCTAGAGCTACGCCCCCATTGAGCAAGATAACCTCGATAGTTTCCTGTGCGCAGGAAACTGCACAGAAGTGAGACGGCGCCCGCTGGCACCGTGTCCTCCAGCCTCGTCAGCCTGGGAAACACGCTCAAGATCAGTTTTGGGTGAGTTGAGTAGTTTAGAATTGATTGTTTATTTAATCCTTTAACTACGTACGTCGGATATATACGACAAACACTCTCGCGTTTATTCCACAAGGATCGCGTATCCACGACCAAATACTCCATCTCGTCAGCTCTTCTGTCAACTATGGGGATTGAAGAGCTAAACGAGATGGAGTACCCAGTCGCAAACATACGACCCAGGCCGACGTAAGCGGTTAAAGACTTAATACGTGTTAGAATTTGATTTTGTGAGAGTAATCTTGTACTAAGAGTATAAGTACTTATTTCTGTTGTGAATTCATTGTTTTGGTGTGCTCAAAATTCATGTGATATAGGTTTTCTGTTGGTTTTGCTTGAGTTGAAACTCTTTTATAAGAGTTGTCGTAAAATCATTGTGACAAGTTGTCAAACAGCTGTGTTTGGCTGTGTTCCAGAAAATAGACGAGTGTTGTTGAAAAAAAAGCAATGCCAAGAATTTAAGTTATTTTCAATGAAAATAGCAAAAATTATAGCCAAGATTTTTTTATTTTTTTATTTATGTACATTGTTGCCACAAATTAAAAGCGACAAGAAATATGTAATCCAGATATTTGTAATTTATAACATGATTTAAAAGAGTGTTCATGGAGTTTCTTGCACGTTCTTCTCCATAGAGACCGACTTTTTGACGATTAAAAGACAGTTAAAAGTGCCTGTAAATGGTATATTAAAATTTGTAATAAATGCATTCGTTTGATTTGAAAACCTAAGCAGCAAAAACTTACAGTACACCAAGATAATTTCGATGTGTAAATATGACTATAAAAAGTTATTGTATAGATGTCACTGCTATGTTTTAGTTCACGACAAACTTGTTCAATACTAAGCATGTTCGTTTTGTTGTCAGGGGAGCCCTTTGCTTCCCTGTTATTATTTTCTTTTCGTTTTTAGCCTTCAATTTCAGCTGTGTTGTATCTTCAAGGAAAAGTAAAGTTATATAGATTGACATCGGTCTCCATAGTTAGTATAAATGCCTGTTATCTAAGCATGTTTGACCACACAAAACTTTTATTTTGGTCGCGCTCTATTTATTACACAAAGGTGTTTACTGAATTGATACCCATCAATTCATTGGGGTCGGCTTCCAATCTAAGCGAAAACAGATGAATGACTGCATCTGTTATTTTATTTTTTAATTAATTGCCCCTATACTAGGCATTATTCCTGTATCGTGGGTCATAGTCATAGTCATTTATTCATTAACAATAAATTGTAAACACGTTAAATAGTACAACAATACAAAAACATAAAATTAATATAACATTAATAATAATAATATATTATAATAATATTCACACAACTATCACACAACGCCGTCTAGTCCCAAGCTAAGCAGAGCTTGTGTTATAAGTACTAGAGAACTGATAAACATACTTAAATATTTCTAAATACATACATATTATAGATAAATTACACCCAGACACAGAACACACAAATGATTGTGCTCATCACACAAACATTTGTCTTGGGTGGGAATCGAACCCACGACCTCCGGCTTAGCAGTCAGGGTCACTAACCACTAGACCAACAGGCCAGTCGAATTGTATTTACCTCAAAGATCATCAATAGTTTATAGACACTTGTTCAATAGAAATCTTTTGAGGTTTTTTTTAAATGAGTTAGAGTATATAGCACTCGTTAAATCTAAAGGTAGTTTATTAAATAATATAACCAATTGATATCTGGGACAGTGCTTCACAATATTTAAATTAGGGTGCGTTCAGAAGCATGTAAATTCTACATACACAAGACACCCAGACCTAAAACAACTACTTAACTATTGACCATACTAATAATTGTTCCGTACGGGAACCAAACCCGCGATGCGCAGTCGATTTTACATGGAGTGATTACTTATCTGACGTCCACAACCTGGGTTACTGGGTAACGACGATACGGTAACGGTGGCTGGTCGACTGGTTATCGATCTTTGTTCGAACTACTAATGAAGATAAAATGTTTGTACTAAGATTGTTACGATTCCTCTTTAGGACAAGCTGACAAAACTCAAAACTCATGTCCTAAAGTTTCTGTTTATTTTTTACTAACTTTTGCCCACGACTTCTTTCGCATGTATGTCGGTTATAGCGGACACGAAGTCGATGTCCTTTCTAGGGGTACAAGCTTAATTCATAACATATTTCATCAAAATCGGTTCAGCAGTTTAACCGTGAAAGCCAGACAGAATTACTTTCATATTTATAATATTAGTATTGATTATTTACTTGAGGATACAACCAGTATTTTTGTTAATATTATTTTTGTAATAAAATAGCTCTGTTATTTTATTAACCGCACCAACACGCAGTACGCTAGCTTGTTTGTTTTCTTAGACGCTATTCGCCAGCCCGACTGTCGTTGCGCAAGGAAAACATGAAACTGGGGAAAGCAATGATCGAGAATTACTTCAGGTAAGAATCTCGACTAATCTACAAAGAAAACCCCTTTAAATACAGATATGACTGAAAAAATTAAAAATAATAACGTTTTTGTAAACAAAATTAATGCAGCGCCACTCTTTGTCTGCTGTAAGTATTCGTAATTTGATAAAACCATGCCATCCATTTTTAATTTACCCATTTAGTATCCACAGAAAGTTCGATGTCTTCATTGTGTCGAAGTTTTTTTTATATTTCGATAAGTCGATGTATAATTTACCACGTTACCACCAGTCCGTCTACATTTTTGCATGTTATAGCCATTTTTTTTTCTGCACTGTCTTGTGGAAAGCATGATTGTTTTAGTTTTTGTTGTAAATAGATTTTTCTCGTTACCATTTAAGTCAACCTTTTACCGCTTGTTTCGGATTGGTCCAACGAGTGTTTTCGTGTCCTATTCGCCAGGGTCGTGTGTTTGCGACTGGGTACTCCATCTTGTTTAACTCTTCAATCCCCATAGGTAACAGAAGAGCTGACGAGATGGATTATTTGGTCGTGGATGTGCGACCCTGGCGGGATAAACGGGAACTCTTGCGACAAACACTCGTTTGTTGGATTTATCCGACGTAGACGGTCAAAGAGTTAAAAGAAATAAAGATCTCAATCCACAATATTGTCCTATATGACAAGCTACATAAGAATACATATTTCAGCCCAACGAGTATAGCTGGGAAGAGGTCCAACGAACTTCTACAAAGTGGTCTAAGCAGCTTAAAGTCCGCTGCAACGAGTATGGCGAAGAAGTTCGATGAAATGAAGGAAGTTATTTCTGCTAACTCCACGCCTGTGAAGGGCGCGTTTGGTAATGCGACTAGTGCTCTTAATAGTTTGATGGGCGAGGAAGATTCTACTGATGGGTCGTCGGAGATTAATCCTGATGGTAAGTAGATACGTCTAACTGTCCCCTATGGTTTCACTCGTGTATTTGGTTACTGCTCCGCTCCCGTGGGTCGTAGCGAGATATTATATATTCAATAGCCTTCCTCGATAAATGGGCTATCCAACACTAAAAGATATTTTTTCAATTCGAACCTGAGTAGTTCCCGAGATTAGCGCGTTCAAACAAACTCTTCAGCTTTATAATATTAGTATAGAAAAGGCACGAAGTCACATAAAATGTCTTTCTTTCTTTTCGTTCTTTTGCATGAATGTGTCGCATAATTTCACTTTTTTGTATAATTTGTTATATGTATGTTATTTTTATTATTTTTTAAGTTATGCGTCATGTTTGTGCAAATAAACTGTTTTTTTTTCTTTCTTCTTCTGAATGTTTTATGTTCAAAATAAGAATTAATTAATTTCGGACTTGATATGACACAGAAGTCAAACTAATATGGGGGGCGTATCCGAATATAAACGGAAAAACTCATACTACTAGCTTCTGTCAGCGGCTTCGCTCATGCAAAACTTCATTCAAACCTGTTCAACAGTTTGAGAGTGAAGGAATAACGAACATACACACATACATACAAACTTCGCCTTTAGTGTGATAGAAGCTTACCGTGTAACTGAGACAGTGCCTGAGGCAAGTGATGCCAACTTATGAGTGATGCTTGGACTTTATAGCTAGATTTAGCTATTATTTGGTGGCAGACAGCTACAATTTAATTAAACTTATAGCTAAACTTTTTAGTTACTTTTTCTACGTTCATTCCCAGTCGCCCCCGCGGGGATTGCCACCGGAGGCAAATGGGAATAAAAATCAAAATGTCAGAGCATGTAAACATTCCCAGTCGCCAACGGCGTTGACCGGGAAGTCATTGCCCCTCGCTTCAGTTTCGCTGTACATTGCTTTCTTCATCGTAGAGAATAAAAGGATGAGGCAACTTATCCTAAACCTGCCTTTAATCTCTAAAAAAAAGACAAAGTAATTACTGTCTTTAAGAGCCTGATTATCTGTGATACAAAATACCAGTTTCAATGTTTAATTTTAACAAGTTTATTCATATCGAAATCAAAATAAAAAAATATTTCAATGCACTTTGTCTTATTGCACTTTGGTTTACGTACGAACGTTAAAAAAAACTGGCAATCTAGCAACATTTTTCTAAATATCTAGATATTTAGCATATTAATAGAAAAATTTTGCTAGTTGCTAGCAACTGGGTAAACCTAGCAGTTGGCAACACTGCCTGAGGCAGGTGAATTGTAAGTTAAATTTGTGCTGCAAGTTTTCCAGCTTTCAAATGTATTGTGTTTGCAGAATGGGTGGGAGGTGTAGGGTTCAGACGCGCGTCGAGTGATGCCGAGCTAGCCTGTTCTATGGAACGCGGCTCACTAGCTACGCTCGTGTCGCATCTACCCGACAACTTGTACCCTGCTATTACTGTGAGTTGATTTTCTGTAGTATTCATAAACCAGCTGTTACCCGCGACTTCGTTCGCTTGGAGTTTAAAAACATTAGTCTCCTTTTTGATGTAAATTGTTGATAGTTCTTATAACATAACACACTTATGCTATCTGTTAAGGTCAAAATCTGTTAATCCATTTCGGAGTTGCCCGAATTTTGAATAAATTAAGCTAAATAAAAATAACAGTAAAAAACCGGTCAAATGAGAGCCGAACTCGCGCACCGAGGGTTCCGTCAAACTTACCTATGTAAATAGTTAAATTCTCGAATTGCAGATTTTTTCGAATTGCAAAAAGTTTTTTTTTTTTTTTGTAACGTAACTACAAATTTTCAGTTTTCAGACTTTTTCTATACTTGTGCTATGAGAACTTGCGTCATGCCAAATTTCAAGATTCTAGGTCAACGGGAAGTACCCTATAGGTTTTGATATCCTAGCGACCAGGAAACGGAACATAAACGACCTCATCTTTATTTTTCACTGCTGCTTGGGGTAGCAAACAAAAGATCTCGTGCGAACGATCTGCCTTTGTCTGGAAGGACTTGAGGGAGGCCTTTGCCCAGCAGTGGGACAGTAACGGTTAGGGAAAATGGATAATACCTAAATGTTTTCCGGCCACCGTAGGCTCGGGCTTGTGGACGGCGAGCAATGGGTGGCTCAGCCGTCCGACCGTCCGGTAACCATCCGGACCGAGCCCAAGTCGTCGACGGTCAGCAAATCGTAGGGGCCTAGCAGGGTCGAAGCCTACTGGGGCCACAGGTAGTGTGAAAGTGAAACCCGGGGCCCTGGGACGAAGGCAAAGAAGGAACAGGAGTGGGTTTTTAGTCAGTAAAAGTCTGACACTATCTCTCGCTCCGCCCAAGAGCGCGATTTGTCATAAGATGATTTTCCCACCCCAAAAAAAAAAAAAAATAATATTTATGTCTTTATATTTTCAACAGGAACAATCATCCACCGAGTCCTCATCGATAGTAGTCCACCTATCGTCATGCTCACAATGTCACCAGTGCCTTGCGTTCCTGTACGATGAAGACATCATGGCGGGTTGGGCCGCAGACGATTCCAATCTGAACACGCGTTGTATTGCGTGTGGGAGGCATACCGTGCCTTTGTTGTCTATACAGGTAAACTTTAATGTTTTGAATTTAGAACAGTCCAAAACAAATACTGTTTAAATTTCGTTTTATTGTTTGCGATATTGTTAGTGATAGCGTGACGAGTGACAGGACAGAATGGAAGACAAAAACGTGTTGTGCCGACCCCAAATAAAACGGGACAAGGGCAGGAAGATGTTTGCGATATTGTTCGAAAGAGTTACGTCGGTCCTAGAACGCAAAGGGCAATTGAAGAAACATGGTTGGGTTTTTGTCAGTAAAAGTCTGACACCCCCTCTCGCTCCACCCAGACCGCGAGAAGTTATTTGATGCAAAAAAAAATGATTCAAGTCTCTTTGCCTTGTACACTCAATAACAATGTGACACTAAAATTTGTATTTTTAATGTAAAGAAGAACAATAAAGCTAGAACTACATTATACCGACGCACACGTGTAACACGCCTGATTTGTACGTAGAACAACGTCACGTAGCGTGGATCAAGTGTAGCTCTACAAGTCTAGTTTCCATATAAAATGTATGGAGACCGACGCGCCCAGATCGGCGTGTGTGGCACACGTGTGCGCAGTGTAGTTCTAGCATCATTGCGCAGTGTCTCACGTAAGCAAATCAACGCGACGGTGAACGCAAAGCGATGCGGTGCGATTGCAACAAAAATTGATACTCTATTGCGGTTGCCTACGTGACCAACCGCACGTGAGTGCGGTGCAGCGTCAAGCGAATCGAAGCGGACGCGATGAGTTGGTTTGATATTTTCGCGTGAATTCTTGTGTGTGACTGTGCGGTGACTTGTTTTATATAAGTGGCGGTTGAAGCGGCGACTTTGCGTGCCTGTAGAACAGAGGATCGTTTCGCAACCGCATTCCCGTTGAATGGTTTACTTTGGACGTCGCGTTAGCCGTTACTTCTTTCTGCAATATATTGGTTGCCTCTTGAATGCATTAGGTTCTTAAAGAGGCCATGTATATAGCGTCTCAAAAGTGAAAGAAATCAAATAAATGAATGAATTAACCATCTGTGTATTGTTTCAGATAATCCGTTCCGACCAAAAACAAGCAGAAACATTCAGCGTGCCTTATTTAAATCCTCTGGTATTGAGGAAAGAATTTGAATCTATATTAGGTATGTATTCAATTAATCATTGAAATGATATCATAGAAACTGCCATAAATATCATAATCACAAAATATTTTTTGGTGACCGAATCACTACAATCTTTGAAGAAAACACGCAGGCTAACTGGATCTAATATCAAGAATATGCGTATGCTAACAATGCTGAACGCGCTCGTGGATACCAACCCTGGATTGGATTTGTTTGCTGATGAATGGAAGAGAATATTATTAGAAAATTTGTGATTCTGTGAGAAGACAGAGTGAGAGGATAAACGTATTTTAGTATTAATGGCTATTTTGCTGTACTAAATAAATAAATAAGTAATAAGAAAGCCAATATCTAGCAGTTTACAGAAAAAAAAGAACAAAAAAAAAAATTCAAATAAAACTAGCTTCTGCCAGCGGTTTTGCCCGCATGGAAATAGTAAGTTATCCCAATAGAACATACTCCCGGGATAAAATATATCCTATAAGTTATTCCAGGTCATGGTTTACCCTCTTGCCAAATTTCATTCAAATCCGTTGAGCCGTTCGATCGTAAAGAAGTAAAATATTAACGTGAAAAAAATAAATATTCAATTTTCCAGGTAGGGAAGGCGACACATGTTTAGCAGAATCAGGCTTCGTAGAATCACATCCAATTGTATACTGGAACTTGGTTTGGTTCCTAGAACGAGCCAACATCGAGAACCATCTGCCTGACCTACTGTGTCCAGATTTTGCAACGAAATATCATAGTTCGGATATGCTGCACGATCCGGAAAAAAGTGGTGAGTGGAACCATTTTTACGTATATATGGTGACTGGCAATTAGTGTACGATACTTAAACACGTGATTGTGCTCATGATAACAAACAATTTTTACTATGGGAGCAAAGCCGAAATCGCGAAAAAAATATCAGCTGTTCAGTACATTAGGCAAACATAAATGTACTGAGCAGCTGATTTTTTTTTCGCGATTTCATGTTTGTTCCCATAGTAAAAGTTGTTGGTTATCATGAGCACAATCACGTCTTTAAGTATCGTACACTAATTACCAGTCACCCTATATACATGTATATATTATATACTTCCATGTGACCAGTATGCCAGTGGCTTCGTCCGCTTGAATGTTGGTTATTGCGGACGTGAAGTCGAAGACTGATAAAAAGTAGCCTATGTCCATCTTTGGGGTTCTGGCTTCCTCCATACCAAATTTCATCAAAATTGGTTCAGTAGTTTAACCATGAAAGCGTGACAGACAGACAGAGTTACTTTCACATTTATAATATTAGTATGTGTTGATAATACCATATTTTCTGAAACCCCTCAGTCTCCCTTACCTTTTTTTTTTATTCTTGATAGGTTCGCGCTTGACCGCTATCTCAGCTGATGGAAAGCGACGATGAGGTCGACCTTAAAACTATTACTCCTTCTGAGTAGTTACCAAATAGTCTAACTAAAAAAAACTCACAACTCCTAGACTTAAAAATGGGCTTTTAAATTACATATATTTGGTTTTCTATAGATTGAATAACTGACAGTAATGTTGACAGTAATAATACATAATTTTCAACTTTTACACACGGTAAGGAAACATACTCTAGGGATAAAAAGTATACTATGTCCTATACCAGGAAATAGTTTACCTGTGAGCCTAATTTTATCCAAATCTGTTCAGCCATTTGAGCGTAAAAGAGTAACAAACACACATACATACTTTTAAACTTCGTAATATTAGTGTGATTGTATTTATGGACATGTATCGCAAATTAAACTCGCGATTCAAAGCGAATGAAGCAATCCGATGCGGTTTAATGGAATTGAACGCGACCTACGTCTAGCCTGCGCTACGTGCGCGCGGAATCGCTGCTTTACCGCCAAGAGTTCGCGCGAAAATATACCACGTGCGGTAGTTGATAAAGTAGACCACCTCAATAAAATAATATCATTTGTTTTGATCCATTAGCGCCGCTGGCTTTCAAGCAAACGCGTGTAAAATCTCTTCTCCTTAAACACTCGACGCGAAGCCCGACGCCCCGCTTCTCCGTAAAGTGTAAATAAAGCCTAAGTAGCACACCGCGTAATGTAGAATTGTACACAACAACATCGCGTATACCCGAATACGATGTTTTTGTCACGACAACGTGACACCAATATTCGCACAATAATCCTCCCGACCGTACTTCGATCACGGTGGCCACTCTTACCAGAAATTAGCTAAGTACACAGGAGATCCTCAGGGAGATGTCAGCAAATCGTAGGGGACCAGCAGGGTCGAAGCCTACTGGGGCCATGGGTAGTGTGAAAACGAAACCCGGCGGGGCCTTGGGACGAAGGCAACGAAGGAACAGGAGTGGATTTTTAGTCAGTAAAAGTCTGACACTATCTCTCGCTCCGCCCAAGAGCGCGATTTGTCATTAGATGATTTTCCCACCTAAAAAAAAAGTACACAGGAGATATTAGATATAAGTGCGTGCGCAAACACAAGTGTACTCTCTGTTCCTTTACTCTCAGTCTGCGGCAACCCGACACGATCGGAGAGAGATCAGTCGCAAGATCAACGGCGTGCTTTCCGAGGCATGGGGGTATTATATCACCAACTTCCAGACTCCGGGCTGTTACAGAGTAATTCGTAAAAGAAAAACACAATAGCACTTGCCCGACCCGGGGAATCGAACCCAGGATCCCACGCTCAGCAGTGGCGTGCCTAGGGTTTCAAAATAAGGCAAGCCCAATAAAATTTTAACCGATTTCAAAAAAAGAAAGTTCAGTTTTCGACTGAGTATGTAGGTACCTACGTATGTATCATCGCTATTTTCTCATAAACTACTGATTAGGTACAATAAATTAAAAGCCCAAAAAACAGTCATGAATTTCATTTTTATAATTATATCTGAGAATCAAGCACAGTTGTTTTCTATGACTAACATCGGGGGTTTCGTCAATAATAATTGAAACAAATTTTGTTTGCCTAACTTCGTAATCGATGCAAGTTTGCATCACATCGGCTACGGAATGAATAATATCGTTTTGAATTTTGTTAGATAAATAACTCGGCCCCGGTTTGTCACTTTCCTGATGCTGCATATGCTTTTCTAAAACGACATCGTATTTTGAAATTAACGAGACCAGTTCTAAAAAATTGCCTTTATTTTTGAATATTTAATTTCGTTATTTTAAAAAGTCGCTAGTTTTTATTGTTGCTAAATCTTAAAAAAAGTATCCAAACTCGTTAAAAATCTCCAAGATCTCACAACGTCGCTAAAACAGCAACACTGCAGAGTTGGCAAGGTGACAAGGTCACGCATACGCGAGCAACTTCATACGAATGCCCGGCTTAAATCTTCCATACTGATCGATTTGTAGACGCATAAGGTCCTAACTCGTTATACGGCACATCGCTATAAGTGCGAAAGTGACAGAGATAGTATTTGAAAGCCGGTACGTGTAAGCGAGATAGATATAGCTCTCGCATAGATGCTGCAAATGCGTAACTCTGCGCGCGCTATGTAGTAGTGTGGCATAGGTAGATACTTTGTGTTATTTTGATAAGAATTAAAGCGCGCGAACTTTTAAATAGTTCGGGTTTGATATTGATTCTCTATCGAGCATTTTAGTAAGGCATGCCTGGCTTTTCTGCTTATATGAAGGTACCGCCACTGCGCTCAGCAGTCGCGCTTGCGATCACGAGACACTACAGCATTTAAGTGATTTTCTGTTAAAAATCTATTTGTATCATGCTGACTATTCTACACCTACCTATATCAATCTCTTCTTCCTTCGTATGTTTTCAGAGAGATTAAGAAGATTATTATCTTTTTCTACTGTTCGTCTATTCTTTGACACGTCTATGGAGACCAAGAAATAAAGTAATTGAAGAATTGAATGCAATTTTTTACAGTTGCATATTGTTAGTATTTGACTGTGGACCCTTTCAGTATTGTGCATAGTAGATAGTAAGTAGATTGTTATCATTTTGGGAAAGGCTAAAAATACATGAAAGTTTGGAGTTCTATTATTGATCTCACTAGTCTGATGTTGCTTCATGCCGTCTCAAAATACCAGATTTATTTCTAATCAGTATCTAGGCATTAGTTAATAGGTAGATTTTGATTTTGAAAACCTCAATGTTCTGTAAAAAGAAAAGTAAGTAATTTATTTGGTATTTAGAAAGCATATTTATTTATTATTTTTAGTTTATAGCATCCTAGACTTTTAAACTACTACATAAACTTACAAATGCTCTGTTTTTATCAAATGTTTAAAAATTATAAAGGCAGAATAATGTTTAAAAAATGATACATGTATTTAGTGTTTTGTCGTGCAAGTGGGTAATAATGTTAGGAATATAATGCGGTCTGCGCACTCAAGACAATTCGGGGTGTTGGTGGGGTTGCCTTTGTCCAAGAATTGAACACACAGGAGATTTTAGTCAGACTGAAGGAGCACACGTAGGTTTTAGTCAGTAAAAATCTGACACTCCCTCTCGCTACACCCAGAGCGATAGGCGTTATTTGGTGATGTCCACTAAATAAAATAAGAGTATTGTTGCGCAAGCGATGCGTCTTCATCACGAGTAGGGTATCTACGCGTCAGCCCAGCTACCAACTAGTTTTTAAGTTGGGTCAAATGGACTTGTGTGAAATAAAAGTTTTTAACTTAAATCATCATCACAGGCGGTTGCCGAGTAGTATGCACATGGGAGTACTCGCGCGGCGGTACGGCGACAGTTGAAGCTGGCGAGGCGGGCGCCGCGCTGCACCACGCGTGGCGCTCCAAGCGCA
Organism: Mythimna impura; assembly: GCA_905147345.3. Lineage (NCBI taxonomy): Eukaryota > Metazoa > Arthropoda > Insecta > Lepidoptera > Noctuidae > Mythimna > Mythimna impura. The sequence continues at coordinate 11,138,409 of LR990356.1, read as the reverse complement.
GGCACCACCAGCGCTCCCGGGCGCTGCAGGCGCTGCTGCTCACTGAGGACGACGCGCACGCGGGCCATACGTGAGTACACAGCCATAGGGAGTACTCGCGCGGCGGTACGGCGACAGTTGAAGCTGGCGAGGCGGGCGCCGCGCTGCACCACGCGTGGCGCTCCAAGCGCAGGCACCACCAGCGCTCCCGGGCGCTGCAGGCGCTGCTGCTCACTGAGGACGACGCGCACGCGGGCCATACGTGAGTACACAGCCATAGGGAGTACTCGCGCGGCGGTACGGCGACTGTTGAAGCTGGCGAGGCGGGCGCCGCGCTGCACCACGCGTGGCGCTCCAAGCGCAGGCACCACCAGCGCTCCCGAGCGCTGCAGGCGCTGCTGCTCACTGAGGACGACGCGCACGCGGGCCATACGTGAGTACACAGCCATAGGGAGTACTCGCGCGGCAGTACGGCGACTGTTGAAGCTGGCGAGGCGGGCGCCGCGCTGCACCACGCGTGGCGCTCCAAGCGCAGGCACCACCAGCGCTCCCGGGCGCTGCAGTCGCTGCTGCTCACTGAGGACGACGCGCACGTGGGCCATACGTGAGTACACAGCCATAGGGAATCATCGTCTGTGTTCGGAACAACGAATGCGCGATAATATGGGGGGTTAGACAAATGACTTTCCTTTTAGTGTTCCCGCCAAACGCTAGACTCCACGCAAGATAAGTCGGCGCGTCGCTGTTGGCGTGCTTAATGTTGCCAGCCTAACTAATCTATTTGCCCTCAAATATTTAAAAAAAAAATTCGTTACTCAAATTGTAAATTAAAGAATTTATTAGCTATAATACATTTTTTTACGTACTTCAAGGTAAGTAAACAAATAGAGTGGGTTATAGGTTATTTTCATTAGCATAATAATAGAAGTATAATCTGTTACCACTGGTAAATCGACGTAGAATTGCTGATTGTCTGTTTTTGCTCAAAATCATCAATAACAATATTGATAGCCCTGACCTTTTGTCCAAATTTTATTTTAACTAGCTTTTGCCCGCGGCTTCGCTCCCGTCAACTGACTACTTTATTCGCTCTACCCTACTACCAATTTTTTAAATTTTTTCTTTCATAAGATTCTTCTCTTGACAATAACAAACACAACAAAAAAAAAGTTAGTGAAATCGGTCCAGCCATTCACGCGTGATGGCGTGACCAAGGGAAATAGGGATTCATTTTTATATAAGATGTGCCAAACAAAACATTTATTTTTAATCCACCCATACGTGTTCCTCACACGTCTTCAAATTATAGGTGTAACAGTTATATCGTGCGTGCAAGCAGTAATTTCAATGACTATATGTAGGATACAGCATAAATCCTTGGTTTGCAATTAAATAACTAATCAACTGAATCTATGAAACCTAATGTTACTTGAACAATTTGAAGCGTAAGCACCTTCTGGCCGAGTCATTCTAATTGTGAATGAATCCAAATCACATTCCTTGCATATCTAGTAACACGTTTAGCATCAGAATCCATGTTAATCTTTATCAGAAGAGTCGGATGAGTCCATTGTCAATTTGCCCATTACGAGATCCATTAAGTAACCTATCCGATTCAAAATATTTGTCCTCTATTTTGTCGACATGTAGACATACATTCAGTTATTCTTCTGGAGTTAGTGTTCAATACCGCTTTAGTATTTCGCTAGAAGCAAAGAATAATGTTGATCAACAAAATTATTCTTTGCAATGCACCTCATGGGATTCAAATCGCAGTGGAACGGCGGTAAACGCCGACCTCGTGTCCATGTTGATTTAAAAGTTGTTCTATAATTTCATACTGTGGGTCCCCTTTGTGTGCATTTTTATGATTTGAGTTGGTGCTCTGCTTTGGTGTTCCCTATTGTAGGGGCATTGTTTATTTATGTGCAGTGGTATGATGCATTATCCATTACTACAATACAATTCTGTTGTAGATTAAGCACTTTTTTTTTTCATCCATCGCACAAGTTCGCAGAATTCATATCGTCGTGATAGTAACTTGATTATGATTTAAATACATACATTGTAGCAGTCCATTTTCAACAAACCCTGTTTTCCTGCCAGGCACCGCTCGGGTTCGAATATGAAGGGGAATTTTATTATTATAGTCACCCGAAAAATTATCTCTCAAATGGGTCTAACTTTGGAAAATGGACCGTAGGCCCGATAGTCTCATTCCAGGGCGTTAAAAATCTTAAACACACTTTTTATACACCAAATTAAACTAAGACAATGCTATTCGTCCTATGCATCTCTCACACTAGGATCTTGATGATATAAAGACGTCACAGTAGCAACTTGGTCAAATTGCGATATTATTTACGTATTTTATTTCAGGGTGGCGCTAGCGGTCCTCAACGGGTTGCTAAGCAACGACCTGTCAGACGCCCTGCGTAAGCTAGCCGCGTGGAGAGAGAACACGTCCAGTAACAAACGATACCATTCCTTCTACAGGTATGTACTGCTACTACTGCTTTTAAGCAAACTGGTGGAGTTTTTACAGGATTTTTTTGAATAAAGTTCAGTGGCTGATTTAATTACTCACAAATTGATTCCTAGTGGATATTGTGATGTAAAATTGGTGTAAATTTGGATCTCAAGTGTCTAAGCAATTGGACAATATGTGAAATGTTTGATACGGGCTCGATTTCGGTAAAATGGAGCTGAGAATTTTATTGTATTGTATTGACTACCTTAATTTTGCTGAGAAGACCGACTCGATACATTTGCTGCCAAATACTGCAATGCGATTTCTCAATAAGCCGGACCGGTCGTTGTGGCGGCACTTGAGGAAGGCCCAGCAAATTACGTCTTTCATCTAAAATGATTATACATCGTAACTAGCAAAGAATGGGATTTATTGTATTTGAAGTTATCTGTTCGCGATATATCACGAGTTAGTTACTTATCTCTCAAGATGTATACATGTACAAACTTATGATTTTTTAATTTATAAAATATATTGTTGTTATTCCTGGAAAGTTGTATAATTCCCTGTTGTAGGAGAATCAAAATAGATATTCAAACAATGTTACCCTCCACAGAGACATACTATTCCTCGCGATGGCAGCCCTCGGCGAGCACAACATCGACCTGATGGCGCTGCAGCGCGAGTACACGCGCGCGCTCGATCAGCTCGGCGGCGAGGCGCGCCCGCAGGACCTGCCGCCCTCCGCCACCGCCGTCTGCTGCCGACACTACTTCAAACGACTGCGACTCATCGTCGACGAGTAGGAACACATTACTTCTATTACCACATCCAGATTTAGAAAGAGACAGTATGAGTGACAGAGATAGCGCTACATAAAAACGCTTTTTAAAACTTGATGTGACAGCCGGACGCTGTCAATTCTAAAGCGCCTGTTTTGATTAGAGACCTCTCGCGAACACAATTTAACTTAGAGATATGGGGTAAATGAGCAATGCAAGCGTTTTATTAAATGGCGCGAAGACTTGACTCTTACTACCATACATGACCAGTATTTAATTAACTTAAAGAATATAATTTTTTAAAACAGATAAGACGGGTACTAATTAATCTGAAGTTGGTTCCATTATAACAGTTCAGTTATAGTAAGGAGGTTTTAATCGCATGTCAATTTGTCATTTGGCAATATTGAAGCATACTTTTTCTTTGCTTCGCTGGTCTTGTATGGAGTTTAAAAAGCGATAGAGATCATTATCGCGCAGCAATATTCGTGTAATTTTGAAGCGTATGACGCAGGGCTGCACCATTTCTATTAATTCATGTAAACATAAATTCAGTGGCGGCCTCAGGGGTTGGTGTGCAGGGCAGACGCACATCAATCGAAAAATTTATTACTTTAAACTTTTTATTTGCAAATATGTACTGATTAGTAAAATAAATAAAGTCGCATCCTCGGGATTTACTGGCCCGAGACCATCTCTAATGTAGAACTGTTGGAGAAATGCCACGAAAGCCCGATCGACCACCAGATCAAACGCAAGTAAAGAAGGATTGGTCACACGCTTAGGAGGGATTCCGATCATATACCTAAACAGGCATTGGACTGGGATCCTCAAGGGAAAAGGAAGCTCGGCCGTCCTCGGCAAACCTGGCGACGCACCATATTGGCAGAAGCGACGGCCATCGGATTGACATGGAGCGAGGTGAAGTGTAAAGCTCAAGACCGGCCGCGATAGGTGACTACTATCGACGCCCTCTTCCCCAGCTAGGGGACATATGATCGTAAGTCTAAAATCAGAAGGGAAAACTGTGACGTCACCGCCATTAGGTTACTCGAGTACAAAAGAGATAGCGAGCAGATAATCCAGTATTTTTTATTTATATAACATTGAATTTATTGTCTATCATCAGAAATACATACTTAAGATTCACACACCTTGCAAAAAGTATTAGGGCCTCGCATAGATTTACCTCCAGGGGCCTCGCTAAGGCCGCCACTGCGTCAACTCCAGCTTGCAATACTTTTATTTACGGCGGGGCTACTCGAATACGAGTTCCGAATCCCTTGTATGTTTATTAAAATACATACATTATATTATTATTTACAATTAAACCAGTATAAAAACTTATATGTATAATGAATAGAAATGTATTGTTGAAAGAGTTATTATTTTTTGTAGTTTAGTTTTGAGCGTTTCGTTCTATATACAACACTAATAGGGAGTACCGTCCATTTTATTTTAGAACGATATAGTTTATCGAAGCATTACTTTGTGTATGACGACGACAAAACCGGAACTTGACGAGTTTTACAAGCCCGTCCAAACGGGATCAAGGTACGCTTGATTCAGCATTAAAACTATTATATAAATGATGAATCTATTAGTAGAATTGTTAACCGTAATGTCAGGGCTGTAAGATAGGTCGACTCGTGTGGATATTGTGGCCTAAGTCTCAATGAATATTGCCCCAAAGTATATTTTGAAGAATCATTCACTCATAAGCAATCTATGTAATAAATTCACGTTTCGGCATATCCATTAGTCTAGGATCGTGGGTGCTAAGTTAAGTATTCGGGACGGTGACCGTAATAACGTATGTACATAGAGTTGTTGTATAGAGTAGGTGTAAGGCCACTGAGGGCGGTATGTTATGTGCTTAATTATGTGATGCCAGTGCATTGACGGTTGAGTTCGTAAACGAATTGTATGAAGAGTGTGTGTGTTAACATAGTCACATTATTTATGTCCCAAGCACCCTGTGTGATTAACATAACACCATAATAGTTTTTAATCTATAGGAATTGTGAAATAGCAAAGATTTTGTACACATAGCAACTTTTGTGATATCAGATAACATTATTTCAGAGACACTAAATAATGTGACTGCCAAAATTCAAAAGTATTCATGAAAGTGTCAATATAGTTAGTTGGTATATGATGAAATCATATTCATTTATTTGTATTACTTACCATACAATATTATCTGATCTTATTGTGACTGCAATCAGTTCTGAGTAGCAATGTACGCCTTTAGTAAAAAAAATGACGCACGGCTTGACATAAGACATCCTATATCATGTTACTTTACTGTATTAAAAGCACCATCTATAGTGGAATGTAACACTACAATAAAAAAAAGAATTGAATGTAACATGTATGTACAGTCAGGGAAATGAATCGTTTTTTTTCACGCTAAGGTTGTTTAAAACCGACAAGTTTTATTTCTGTATGCAACAATTACATAGTTTAAATCTTAGTTAAGCTTCAGTTTACTAGGAGAAGTTCTCAAGTGGTAACAAATCAATTTCCGTGACTTTACATAAACCCACATGGTTTATTTTACTTGGCTGTTAATCTATACCGCAACTCACAAATACTCAGGATACTAACAAACTATTTCATATTATTGTGTTCAAAATAATATGCAACACTATTTATTGAAACTAACATTAGCTTCTAGAAAACAAAAGAAAGTCATGAAACTAATTTTCGATCAAATTCTAGTGATTCGTTATTTATTTGAATCTACAATTCTGTAAAAATGTATATCCTCGAACTTGGCTTATTAATTTTCTGTATCCAATCTTTTATAATGTTATAAAACAAGTATATTTCATGTTAAACACCTATGAATTGAATGTACACCTAGTGATCATGTACAAGCCATATTGTAAGTTCCATAAAATTGTACAATGAAGCCACATAGGTATTTGAAGTTGTAATGTAAAATATTCATCATAAGTAAAATTGAAATTTAATTATGTATATTCAAAGCTACAGTCATAAAAGAAATGCAATTAACTTGCTGGAGTTCTGTTACTGAATAAAGATTATTTTATTTTGACAAGTGTAATAAAATGCATATAATTTTTATAAAAAAAATATATAAGGCTTCGATATCAATTGTTTTATTTATCACCTACACAATACAATGCTTACTGTGACATGCCTAAAACTCTATATAAGAATTTGCCATCATGATCATAATAGCAATCATTCACTTTGTATGTAGCACCTTTCTTGTATGCTTTCTTTGGAATCCTTATTCTCTCTGGATAGTTCATTATCTCATTAGGATTTTCAGTTTTTCTCATATATTCTACTATTCCTTTCTCTTTATGGCTTTCGTGGAACATTTCCATTTCTGCCTGCACTCTTTCGGTAATCGATTGATTTGGGGCTTGTCTAGAATTTATAATAATTTTGTCATTTATGTCCACTTCACTACCTTTATCTAAACGGTTCTTTATTTTAGAAGTAAGTTCATCTAAAGTTATTAGTTTCGGGTCATTTTTTTCTCTGAACTTTTTGTCTTGTGGTTTTGAGAAGTGTGGACTGGGCAGAGCAAGTTTAGTACTTTGTTTTTCAGTGGAGTTGTTGGTGCTTTCTTTAGCTGCACACTTTCTTACAATCTGCTCAAATTCACCTAGATCTTGTTCAGGTGTGATGTCAATTTTTATAGATTTTTGGCTCAATGGGGGAATGGTTCTATTAGAGAATTTCAGAAAATGATTTCTGAGTTCTGGTGGTATGTCTAATGATCCTTCTTTCAGCTCCTTCCAGTTTCTCATGACTGAGGCATCATGACGTGCAATTCGCTGCTCTGTAGCTGGCTTCCAAGGGAATTTGAGGAGTCTCTGCAAAAAAATAACACAAAATTAACAATAATAGGATAATAGATGAGATAACATTGTAAGCTGTTGATCCCCGCATTAACGCCGGTGTTCACGCGCCATTGTCTTACTATTATGTCTCTAATTATGCACTCAAAATGTTAATATCAAGAAGCACAGTTCACTAAATATAATTGGTTGTCAATTAGGGAGAAATTTTTGATTTCTAAAAACAAGGAAAATTTGATGAAACTATAAATTGATTTTGTGAAAGATTATACTGAAATGTGGATTTGCTGTACCATCAACAAATAAAATATACCCCACATGAAGATGACCAATAATTATTACAAATGGTCTCTTACCTTGGCCACTTGTTCAGTAATAGGAAAGCTCTCTGCTATCTTCTCAGGTGTCCACTCGTCAGGTTCGTTGCTTGCCAAGTGTCTGATTTGCTCCTTCTCACTCCACGTCAAGAGGTTTGGCATGTTTTCTTTAAAGTACTTCTCTTTGATGATGCGGTGGCGCAGCTCATATTTACCAATCAATGTCTCATTTTGATGTTCATTGTAAGCTTCTCCGACCTGTGAAATTTAGATTGTTTTGATTGTTAAAAAGAGATGCATAATTTGAAATAAAAAACAAAGACATCTATATATATATAAAAGGAGAAACTGACTGACTGACATATCAACGAGTAGCGAAAATTACAGAGCCTAGGCGGGTGAAATTTTGCACAAGGTTTCCATTAATAACGTAGGTAAGCGAGCATTCTGCCCTGCTAATTGTAAATGCAGTGGTCGAAATTTTTGGGACTTTCACTTTTTTTGCAAACATGACATCTCAAAGGGCAAATGTATACAAAAAAAAATATTTTTATATTCTTTTGGTACACTTTTCAAATTATATAACTAAGACTTGTTGTTTAGATATCAAAATACGTGTTTACCGCGTTTATTTCAGAACCGCACCATTTTGCAAGTAATGCATTTGCAATAAGCAGGGCAGCATTAAGAGAGGATTTTCCTAAATTCACCCCCTAAGGGAATGAATATAGTCTAAAGCGTAAATGGAGAAACCTACTACCACGCGGGCGAAGCCGCTGGCTATAATTCCGTGATTGTGGATTGAATGGAACTTAGGACAAACTGCTTGTGCTACTCACACTGTAAAAATCACTTTCAGACTGTTCGACGAATTCTTCAAGATTTTCATCTTTTACTCGTAAACCATCGGCTTCGAAGGCTTTTATCTGTCTGTCTAAACCAGGGTTAGGGTTCCTGGTGTCTAACCTCCGACTTCTTACGTTTCGAATGATAACCTTATCACAGGTACGATATAACTGTCTGAAATGGATACCGAACATTTTTATATTATGTTACAAGGTAACAAAATAAATAACTGAGATAAACGTGGATGGAAAACCAGAAATAAAACAATATTTTTGTGCAAAACTAACACAAGTTGCGCACGTTTGACACTGACAAGTGAAATGTGACATTGACATGACAGCAAATATCGTGACTCTACTTTTTTAGGCATGAGCAAAACATATACAGCCTCTAATTTTTTTTTTGTTAATATTTTTGGCTTGGATACTAAGTTTTTTATGCTATGTCATCGTATGAACAGTTAAAACATCACAGACGTAAAACATGGATGTACACTTTCCAATGTTCTTGTAGTATTTGGCAGCAAATAATTTGCCTGCCTTGGCCTTACCGTCCGGATATACTTTAGGTGTCTTCAAGGGTAGAGAGAATAGGCTCCTAATAAACTAACTTGCACATCACCTTCAACGATTGCATCACTGCTTACCATCAGGCGGGATTGCAGTCAAGTACTAGTTTATAATAATAAAAAAGTATCAAGTGAATCTTATCGGCAAACTTCGCTGAGGTAGTTAACACTACAATAAAATTCTCGGCTCCATTGTACCAAGATCACGCCTGTTTCAATGATTCTACATATTGTCCAGTTGCGCAGACACTTGAGATATAGAACTTCACCAATTTTACGTTACAATATCCGCTAGGAATCAATTTGCGAATAATTAAAACAACCACTGAACTTCACTCGAAGAATCTCGCCAAAACCTCCCAGCCTCTATTAAGATCTAATAGGTATTGGTGCAGATTCTGAACATCGGATAGGCTTGACTCGCTAGAATATAAGTCGATGGGCTAGACAGAGTACATTCCGGCTAGTTAGTTAGCGAAATGCTTCGATAATGACGTAGAGCTCATGCTGGCAACGTGCGGGATTCTAATTGTACGATTAAATCTGCTGCCGGTCATAAATGCGGTTACAGATAAAAAAATCATAACTTTATAAAAACGAATATAATATTCTTAGATTAAATAGAGAATCTAAACAAGAAATTAATGCATACTTCTACTTAAAATGTTCACCCTTACCCTTTAAGCGTTCTGGCCACACATTTATCAGTTTACGCACAGTGTCCATTGGAAAGTTGTCAATTGCTGATCGTAAAGAATTTTGTACCGATTTCAAATAAATGTGACGTTTAGAGCAGGCCATGTCCTCTAACACAGACCGTAATTTGTAGTCCAGCGGGGCTATTGCGTAACTCTGTTGACAGTTCAAGTGATGATCACTTGTTAACAATGTGCATCATTGAACTGTCAAACAGCTAGTTTCGTATTGCCTATCTTCAGTGACCAACTGCAGTGACGTCATTAGCCACTGGTGCCTTTGATAGCCACCGTAACACGTTTTGACAGATGTTATTGTATCGATACTTTTAAAATTGCGATTGTGTAAGCTTTTGAAGTTGTATAATAGTCGATAAAATTTTAGAGTGGTCACAATAGGCACCGCAAATTTTTATAATTCATCACATTTCCACCGTAGTTTGTTAGTCACTTGTGTGATACGTAATACCAATTTTATGAAATTGTCAGTTGACAACTAAGTTTAGTGTGCAACGAATGCTAGTTGTCAACTGTTATTGAAAAAGTTAGCCAATAGCCCCCCAGGAGGTTGAGACAAAGAGTAAAATAATATAGGGTTGAGGTCTGGGCTAGCCGAGGGTCAATCGTCAGCCTTAATGAAGTTCGGAACATTGGTTGCAAGCCAAGCCTGGGTAGTGTACCTACCTATACCTTGCACGGGTGATGAGTCTTGCCGAAAAGTCCATGGTACGTTAACAAAAAGAATACGGTACGTTATCTTTAAGATTCTTTACGTCGTCGCGTTGTCTAAGACAGTATGATACACTTTAGTTTCAGTTTTGACACCATTTTCACCAAAATGGACCTTGATTACGCCCTGATAATATAATTAGGACACCTGCACCCCTACCAAACCATTACTGATGTTGTTAGAGTTGAGAGGCTTCTTTGGAGCTTTTTTTTTTTATTATTATTGATAGGCTCGCGTTTGACCACTATCTCACCTGATGGTAAGCGATGATGTGGCCGACGATGGAGCACGCTTGCCTAGAAGTAACCTATTCACTCTTGACTTAAAGACCCCTAGGTTGTAGCTATCAGGGAACACAGACTCCGGCAGGGAATTCCACTCCTTAGCTGTACGCATTATGAATGTGTTCCCAAAACGCTTTGTACGTGTGGGTGGGATGTCCACCATGTAACGATGGCGCATCGCCGTACGTCTAGTGGTCCGATGATGGAACGGACTTGGTGGAATTAAATTGTGCAATTCCAACGCACACTCCCCGAAGTGTAATCGATAGAAAACCGACAGGCCAGCAACTCGGCGTCGATACTCAAGGCTTTGGAGTTTTGATTCGACAAGTGCATCATCACCGATGATCCTCTTGGCTCGCTTCTCAATCGACTCCAGAGCATCAAGCTGGTATTTGGCGGACCCATCCCAAAGATGAGAGCAGTATTCCATACACGATCGAACTTGCGCTTGATAAAGTTTAAGCAGCTGTTCCGGCGTGAAGTACTGTCTCACCTTGGCTAAGATCCCCAATTTTTTGGCAGCCTGTTGAGCTTTAGCCTCAATGTAAGAGCCGAAATTGAGGGTAGGCGACAACGTTACCCCAAGAAGCTCAAGGCCGCCGGTTATCGGCACGGTTACACCCCGGAATGATGGAGCCGGGTGGAATTGGCTCCGTTTGGCGGAAAAACGACACGCCTGGGTTTTAGCAGCATTGAACTTGACCAGATTGCTATCGCCCCAATCGGGTACTTCCTTCAAGGAGAAGTTCAAGCGTTCAACCATAGCCTCTCGGAAAGACTGGATCTGTGACCCACTAGCACGTGCATCGGACACGTATCTCTCAGCAACAGTGCTATCGTCTGCATACCCAAAGGTACCGGGTTTAAGAAGGTCGTTTATGTGCAGCAAGAACAGTGATGCTGAGAGTACCGACCCCTGAGGGACCCCGGCATTAAATTCCATTTGATCGGACGAGCAGCCATCAATAACCACTCGGATGGATCGCCCCCTCAAGAAGTCTGCGATCCAGTCACACAGACCAGTGGGCAGACCGAAGGAAGGAAGCTTAGCAAAAAGGCTATCATGCCAGACCCTGTCAAAGGCCTTCGAGATATCAAGGGAGACTGCAAGTGCTTCCCCATGCTTTTCGATGGCCTCGCTCCAGATGTGAATGGCATACGCTAGAAGATCCCCAGTTGACGATTTCGGCGAAAGCCGTATTGACGAGCACTGAGGATGTCATTAGCTTCTAGGTATGCCAGGAGCTTATTATTGATCACTCGTTCCATACTCTTGCAGAGAATGGACGTTACCGAGATAGGTCTGTAATTAGCAGGGTCAGCCCGACTACCCTTCTTGGGCACGGGTTGCACGTTAGCTTGCTTCCAAGTACTTTTCCAGCCTCAAACGAAAGACGAAATAGGCGTGTCAGAATCGGAGACAGATCAGGCGCACAAGTTTTTAAAACAATTGCCGGTATCCCGTCGGGACCGCTAGCTTTGATCACGTCAAGGTTACCTAGCACCCTACGGACGTCCAATTCTGATGGATGCGTATGTCTGCCATAGTCCTCTCGCATCGCTCAGGAAACGCAGGGGGCCGCGCATTATCGGAATCAAGACGTGAAGATTCCGCAAAAAGAGAGCAAATCAGCCACTCCTGATGGTGGGCATTGAAATTCCCCAGTATCACCAATTGGGCAGAAGGGTACCGCTGCTGAGCCACATCCGCCGCCTCACTAAGGTGCTGTGTGAGCCTGGTTGTCTCCTGATCACCGCTGTGCGAACGGTAGACACAAGCATAAAACATACCCCAATTATTTTACTCGATTGTGACCTTATTTGTAAAAAAAACAATGCCCCTATGTTTTCCATCAGCGTAACAAACCAGAAAACGTTTTGATGTTTCTACTCTCTTCGATTTAAAAGCGACTCGTTTAAGATGTGCCCGGTAAGCACCAAGTTTTAGGTCTTCTTTGATGATATGTGACAGCGGTCACACCTGCTAGAGCGCTGTAGAATCTTCATAATCACGAGATAATATTTATGGTTTCCTCAAGGAATTTTGACGAACTCTGGCCCTGACAACATTCACTGCCTGTTGAGTCCTCACAGCACGCGGCTGGTCTAATATTTTATAATCATCAACAAAAGAACAAGAGAAGAACTACCTAGTCCTACACAGAAATACGTCAAAACTATCCAGATATTACGTTTATAAAACACTTTTGAAAACGATACTCCTAGAACGCAAGGCAACTGAAGGAGTATATTAGGTGTTGTTTTAGTCAGCCTAAACTCTAGAGTGGGAGAAGTCATTAAAACTGGTAATTATTAATTATACAAATGAAAAACTAACTTCTGTCTGTCCGTTTGTAAAATTTGGCACACGAACATACTATGCAGGACATGGTTTATTTTTGGGTCAAGCAGAAAGTAATATATATTAGATATTTTTTATCCTGGCAATATGTTCCCTTAGGACCGTTTTCAACTTCCACGCGGGTGAAATTACTGTCAGAATCTAGTCTAATATTAATCAGTTAGGTAGGTAGCTAGGTATATAGGGTGACTGGTAATTAGTGTACGATACTTAAACACGTGATTGTGCTCATGATAACAAACAATTTTTAATATGGGAGCAAAGCCGAAATCGCAAAAAAAATATCAGCTGTTCAGTACATTAGGCAAACATAAATATAATAATAATATAATATAATAATAAAATTTATTTTCTCGCCACAATACATCATAATTACATTTTCTAGGGTAACGGTAGGAAGGTACAGTAAGCTTATTGTGGGAGACTGGTGCCTAACCTAGGCTTGAGGCCTGTATTTCAGGACACCAGGACTCCACCCTTAGGTTTTATTAACATTTCTATATTTACTTAATGCTCTAACAAACAGTTGTCGCGAGTATTAACAATATTTATGTTATAAATTCTATATAGTGTTAGTATGGTTAGTATTATGAGGGAATATTTAAGAGTGTATGGAGTGCGCGCGTGTGTGTGTGTGTATGTCTGTGTGTGTGTGTGTGTGTGTGTGTGTGTGTGTGTGTGTGTGCGTGTTGTCGTGCAATGAGTGAACATGTGGAATTAAGTTGTAAGTGTAATTGGAGAACAATAAAATTACTCTATTTATAAACTGAACTACACCGGGACATCTAGAATTTTTTCAGTCTCAAGGTAGTCTAATTGTTGGATCCAACCAGTGAGTTTCATTTTACATTTAGTCTTGTTAAGGTCATAAATAGGTACAATCCCGTTAATTTTGTTATAGAGGTATTTACCGAGGTAGCAGATAAAACGTCGAGAAAACTTAGTCGAAAGCCGGCTACGTGAACCGGAAACGGGATTGAATCGCCTTTTGCCTCGAGATAGAGAGGGTGAATATATTAGGAGGCTATGCTGCTTCATAATTGTATGTTGTATAAATAGCTGCCGTACAGTTAGAACTTTCACTTCTTTATATACACAGGTAGTAGGGTATCGAAAAGGATGGCAATTTAGAACCTTCAGGATGGCCCTCTGTGCTCTTTCCAATTCAAGAATAGCGCATTTAGGGGCACCACCCCAAGAGGTGATGCAATAAGTCAGCAAAGATTGAGCAAGAGCAAAATACACTGATCTCTTCAACTTCTCTCCCGCCACCTGCCTAAGTGTCTTAAAAACGTATATTAATTTTCGCAGCCTGTTACTCAATACGTTAATGTGCTCGTGAAATTTTAGTGCACTGTCTATGATAATGAAATAATAATGTATTTCAGGTTTGTTCCCATAGTAAGAGTTGTTGGTTATCATGAGCACAATCACGTGTTTAAGTATCGTACACTAATTACCAGTCACCCTATATATTATTAATATCGAAGTTAAGACAAAGGAAACCTTTTCCTAGCCGGGTTTGTCCATTGACGTCAGTAAGTCAAAAATAACAACATCATCAAAACGAATCAGTCCAAAAAAAAATTGATTGCGCACGAGATTTGATCTACCAATCACTATGCGAACTCGTATGCAAAAAGATTTCTTCCACGATTATGTATTTTAGAATATGAAGTTTGGTAAGTACCTGGTAGGTACCTATCGATGTCTTGAATTGTCATAATGAAGGATTACTCTACCAGTCTCAGGGGCGCCGGCTTTTAGAAAATCTCATGGGTGCTCATGCTCATTTGATGACTTGAAAAATTGGCGAAGTGTGAGAAGAGAAATGCACACTGATTAACCGACAAATAAATAAATGTCCTATTTACATACTGCGTACTTAATTACTAATTATGTTTGATAAAAATATGAAATGAAACCATTACATGAAAACGAAACTAGTTTTTATTATGAAGAAATATTATAATTTATACGTAACCATAACGGCGATTACTGATCTGTTTGTTGATGTCTATTCTCAGGGGTGCTCAGCACCCACTGTTTATTTCTCAGGGGTGCTGTAGTCCCCGAGCACCCACGGAGTCGGCGCCCCTGACCAGTCTATCCTACCTTAGTTATCGAATTTTTGTGTTCTTGCCAATTACACCTAAACCTACTAATTTATCTTTAGGCAAATGTCTGAAAACGCAAACTTAAAAAATCCAGATACATTTTTGAAAACTCCATCCAGTTATTTAGGAAAGGTACCAAACGATAAATACAATCGAATTATTTTGCAAGCTGCAACTGTTTAAGTTAGAATTAGTTGATACCTACTTAATTATAGGTACCTACCCTCAGCGATGTTTACGATCATTACAAGCTTGGGATAAAAAACCAAATAAACAAAGACTTAGGTACTTACCATGTATCAATCTCAAGGATTTTAGCAGGTTTAAAAAACTGGGCAAGTGCGAGTAGGACTCGTGCACTGAGGGTTCCGTACAAACTTATCTACATACGAGTATGTGAATAGTTCAATTCCCGAATGGAGTCTTGAAGATTTTTCGAATCGCAAAAAAAGTTTTTTTGTTGTGACGTAACAACAAATTTTCTGTTTTCAGATTTATTCCTAAGTATATCTATACTGTATGACCTTGCTTCATACCAAATTTCAGAATTCTGAGTCAACGGGAAGTACCCAATGAATTTTGATTCCTTTGAGAGTGTCGAAATGCACGTTTTTTGTGACATAAACGGCCGTATCTTTTTTAATCGTTAACTTAGAAGTTTGATTTTTTCATAGCTACTAATACTAAATTAAAACCATACCTACACTAAGATTTGCGGTCCCATACCGCAAATCTTAGTGTATGGTTTTAATTTCAAATTGATAGGTACCTCCACGCGTTTCCGAGATAAAGGGTCTTGACAGACAAACAGACAGACAGACGGACGGACAACAAAGTGAATCTATAAGGGTTCCGTTTTTGCCTTTTGAGGTACGGAACCCTAAAAACCAGTCCTTTTAACAGGTAGGTATTTCAAGTACCCTTTTCAACGAATTTTATACATACAGTGAAATAGGTACCTAGGTATGTTTCGTACCTACGCACAGCTTTGTTTCTTTTTATATTCTTGTGCAAGAATAAATTTATCAAAAGGTTACAAAATGTGTGTTAAGCTACAACATTTTGTTTTCATTGGAAATCTATATACTTAGGTATAATAAAAGGAGATACTGGTTGACTGACATATTATGTTGAAATAATGTTGTGATGTGATATAATTGTTGATTAAAACTCGCCTTCGTTCCTATAGTTACCCTTGGCGTTCCATGGCTACGGTAATTCTTTCGATTCCGCAGCCTTGAAAGTTATCGGCCGTATAGTGGGTCCCATCCGTTTTGCTGACATTTCCTTGAGGTGCGCGTGGAACAAGACGCGATGTCGACCTGGGCCTAATCTAATACTGTATAGTTTTGATGTATTTCTGCGTGGTCCTTCTCTTGTTCTTCTGTTTACGATCATAAAAGATTAGACCAGACGCGTGCTGTGAGGACTCAACAGGCAGTGAATGTTGTCAGGGCCAGAATTCGTCGAAATCCCTTGAGGAAACAAAACCTTATCTCGTGATATATATGTAGATACCCGCTAGTACGCTGTCGCGTATCATCAAAGAAGACCTGAAACTTGGTGCTTACCGGTGATATACGGGGATAAGGATTGGTCGGCGAGCTACCCATTACTCGCCTTCCGCTAAGTTGCGCCTACGGTAGCAGGGAGTCGCCCTGCCGGCAGCTAGGGCGTGAGGATGTCCTCTCCCTCACGCTTTCTGCCAAGGCTAAGCCTGTCCTGCAGGAAGCTTACAAGATTTTCTAATGGAGTTACAGTTCTATACCAAAATTATAAACAGGAAAGTTTGAATTTTTGTTTTAAATAATGAATGAACTCAAAAACTACTGGACTGATTTCAAAAATATTGCTCTAGTGGAGTGCTACTTTATCACTGAGTGACATAGGCATATATTTTGTACTTTTAGGCGGGCGAAGCCGCTGGCAGAAGATATATGAGCAGAATAAGTGCCACATGAGCCACAAATTAGAATGCCCCAAGTGCCCATACAACTGCACTTTGGAGGATTTGATGAGTGCTACCGATGCTGCTATTAATGTACTAGGCATGCCTTTAAAGTTCTGTCGTTTCCATATTTCCCGGCAATTTTGAATTTGGAACTGTTCTATATTCGAATGTGTTTAAATTTTGAATCTCAAAATAGTTGAAAGTATTAGGATTAATGCAATTGTTTAGTCACAGCGGCGATTGGAAACTTTCAGGTTACGTACGAAAATGAATCTTTCTAAGGAAAATGTTCGTGCAATAATTTTCTACAACTTTAGAAGAGACCTGACACGGCTTCAGTGTTTTGAATAGCTAACATCTGTGTTCAGTGATGAAGCCCCATGTCTGCGGACTGTCGAACGCTGGTATTTAGAATTCCAGCGTGGACATACTAGTATTAGTGACAAATCTCGCGAAGGACGCCCAAAATCCGCCTTCACTGAAGATAACGTCATTGCTGTGAGACAGCTAATTCTCGAAGATCGTCATATGACGTATCGAGAGATAGAGGCTCTATTAGGCATCTCAGGGACAACCATTCAGAAGATCTTGCATGAAGCGCTTGATGTCAGAAAGCTAGTTTGACGTTGGATACCGCATCTGCTTTCCGACGATCACAAGGCGGCCCGCGTCAGATAGTGTAAGAAAACTCTGCAAAGGTTCAACCGAGGAGAGTCAAATCACGTCTACGACATCATCAGTGGTGACGAATATTGGATCCCTACGATCCTGATTCCAAACAACAATCTACAATCTGGGTCTTTCAAGATGAGCCAAAGCCGACTAAAGTTGTTCGTTCTCGAAGCACTTCAAAGAAGATTGTGGCCACGTTCGTTGAAAAAACCGGCCATGTTGCGACTATTGCACTTGAAGATCGTAGAACGGTTAACGCAGAGTGGTATACCACAGTTTGTTTACCACAAGACATCGCCGAACTTCAAAAATCTAACTCAAAGCGACGCATCATCCTGCACCACGACAACGCAAGCTCACACAGCGCACGATTGAGTATTTGAAGCAGGAAAAAGTAGAAATTCTTGACCATCCTCCATACAGTCCTGACCTAAGCCCTAACGATTTCTTTACATTTCCTAAAATTAAGAAAAGCCTTCGTGGTCAAAGGTTCCAGTCCGGTGAAGAAGCAATCGACGCTTTCGCATTTTTTTATTCAATAAATCGTTTGTACACGTTAAATTTGTCCATTTTAACTTGTAAATTGGATGAAATAAGTAAGACACTAATTTATATACTATTGAAGGAATTTTATTCGAATTCAAAATTTGTTTTGCGAACAAAGAGGTTGAACAAAAAGGTTTTAACTACATTATAGCACTAGTGCGTAATGGTAATCAAAATGTCACAGTTTGGTAACGAGTGCCATTATATACCTAAGTGCAGTGCAATAAGAGTCACTTTCTGAGCAAGTGTGTTGAAAAACTATTAGGTATACTTAACTAAAATTACAGAAATAACAATTCATAAGCACAAACCTACAATTGTTTTTTATACAATACCAGCTGCTGCCAGTGCACTTTACACGCATGAAAAGTACACAAATACACAAATTGTCACAAGGGAATTTATTCTCGGAATATAAAGTATCATAAGTGCTATTCCAGGGCATGGTCTATCCGTATTTCATCCAAATCCGTTCAGCCGTTCGAGAGTGAAGAAGTAACAAACATATACACAGAAACTTTCGCCTTTATAATATTGGTGTGATTACAATTTATTGTAGGTACTTATATGTAAATATAGATACTTACTTGACAAGTGCTTTTTAATGGTTACATGCAAACACAACCCCTTACAATGTTTTTCAAGGGCACAATCTTTACAATACCTGTTCTTGCATGAAGATTGGAGGGGCTGGTTTCGATTGCTACTTCGAGGCCTTCATGCCATGAGATCGCTTATGCAATGTTAGTTGCTAAGGTCCAGGACAGCTTCGGAGCCAAGGGAACTACAGTCTTTTCAAATTAAAGTTGTCGTGAGATACAAAATCTTACTTTGTCCTTAGCCACACTCGTAGCAGATTGCTAACAAACACCCTGGGTTACTCAGCATTTCAAAGTCATATTATCTAGCTGGTGAAAATTTGCAGACGGTATGAGCCTCCTATCGATAATTATGTCATTACAGCCAAGGCGAACACGAGAGAAAATGCAAAGAAAATTGCCCACGTGTATCAAACGATGTTTTTCAATACAACTTTATCGGGGTGCTCAAACTGACTAATTAATTCGGGAGTCTCAAAAGGGGGGGGGGGGTTCTCAAAAAATGTAACCAAGATTATATGTAACTCATAATTTATGATATAAAAGAGTGTCCATGGATTGAGTTTCTTGCACGTTCTTCTCCATATAGATCTACGCTTTGGAACGTGCAATTTAGCTTCATTTTTTTTTTACTGACCGACATTTTTACAATTCAAAAATGCCTGTAAATGGTCTATATGAAATAAACGTTCCTGATTTCTGATTTCTCGGTCGAGAGGTCAACAACTCAGTAAATATACAGTTCCCAAATATAAAAAAAATCGTCTATTTTATACCTTGGTAGAGTACCGTGGCATTCTATAATACAATGGACTGTGCACAGGGTGTATAGAGTCCTACATACATAGAATTTCATACTTTGCCAGTAACATAATACATATCCATCACTTCTGTGAAATTTTTCTAGGTTTTATACTTTGAACCTGCAAAGTAAAGAAAATGAGAGACTAATGCCCGCTGCGTGTGCTTGTAGACGCAATCTGACCATTTAATTTATTCTTCACGTTAGTAGAAAGGTCCCTTAATACATTCACGGCAAGCACTTGTCCTACATAGTTCTCCAAGTCTGCATTCACACAGAATCAGGTTTTTTGTGCAGGAGCCAGTTGGTATTGCACGCTACGTTTCTGTTTACTCTTGCATTATAGGTTGGTACCTCTTATTGTACCGGTTTTTATTCGTGTTTCGTTTTTTTTCAATTCAATTCAGTTCATAATATTTTATTCCAGGTAGGCCTACATGGGCACTAATTATAAAACGTCTGAAGCTAGTGCACGGATCCAATTAATTGTTTCCTATATAAAAAACGATAAAAAACTACCTACAAGGTAGAGACACGTCGCACACTGGTCCGGTTTTGAAAAAAAGTGGACATTCGATAAAAAATTGCATTTTGGCGTCGGAAAAAAATTCATTCGATAGGTTTTTGTATGAATAACAACAATTATTCTACAACTTTTCTTAAAAATTGGTTTAAGACGAAAAAAAATATTTCATAAAAATGTATGAAAGTAAACATTTTTTTTTTTTTCATGGAATGCCGCGCTGATCTAAAGATCTACTTAACCTCAAAAATTGTAAAGAACTAGTGTTACATGATATTAAAAAAAAAAACGTCTCTGGACACGCGCGACTTTGCCTGCAAAGGGAGTTCAAAATTTCAATATTTATGCACCGAGTTTCTTCTAATTTCATAAGTTTTTATCAGTAGATACTAAAGCGATAATTTTACATTATTTTGACATATCGACGCTTGAAAGGCAATATGTATGAACGGCCATTTCACAAATTGTTTAACTGATTTAAAATTCTACTTTTCACAAAAAAAATCATAGTAAATTAACTAATAGAGCATTTTTGTTGATACTCAGTCATTATTTAATATATTTCTTATTTAATTGCTGTGTCAAAACAAAATTATAAGACCTTTTTGATATATTTTTAGGAGATAATAATACAATGCTGTGAATAATCTTGGTTAGGTAAAATTGACTTAGGTAACTCACAATATCAACATTAGAGGTCCTGTAAAAAATGTTTTAACGATCGTATAGCTACATACAACCTACAACTAAAGTGTCTTACGTTCTTTTTGGTAAACTTTTATATTTCAATAATATGTTTCATCAGACCAGGATATTCAACCATGGAAAACCAAAATATTTAATCTTACTCATAAAACTGAGTTCCGTCTAAGATGAAGGTATTATATCCCAATATTATTATATTTTTAGTGATAAGAAAAAAAATTAATAAAAAATAAAGAAGAAAAAAAATAATAATTAGGTAAGTACTTCAAAAAGTAGCACAAAAACATAAAACTTGTTTATAATTTTCTAAAAACTTTAGCTACCTTGAGATCATGATATGTTATTCATAACAAAATAAAACAAAAAGAAATAAATTATATGTACTTTTATAATTAAACGACAAAACTACCTACTTGAGATCAATGTCACATGAAAATTATGCAGATTTTCGTATAGTAATTAGGTATGTAGTATAGGTATTATAATGAAATAAAAAGCTACTAAACTTTGACATCAATCAGTCGTATGAAACATAAACTGATGAACGCCCATGCTTACGGTGGCTGGAAAACAGGGTCGGGATCCCGGCGGCCAGGGCATGAGAATATCCGTTCCCTTACGCGTGCGGCCGCCACCTTCGCTAGCATTATTGTTTCGCAGAAGGAGGTAACTGCTGCCATTCCTCCTCGCTTCATGCCATGGCCTATACCAGGGCCCGTGTGCGAGAGGTTGTCACTGCCGATCGCCCCCACGAGGACACGGCGCGGCGGCGGTGCTCCGCCCAAGCGGGGCAAAAACTTAACTTTAAATCGAATCATTTACGCGGTCTAGAAACAAATGTTGCATTATACATGTCTTCGAGCCACATCTTTAAGGTACGGCACCGTCGCAGTTATTAACTAACAAAGGATATAGAACCTTTATACTTCGTCAGCTATCTTTCAATTCCAGCATCAGGTCCTTGTCATAATGAGCCCAAACTCGATAGGTTTACTAGTAGGCATTCCAGGGTTCCATCAGCCACCTCCCAGTTTTAGCATCAGGTCCTCGTCATCATGATAAATGTATAGAACTGGTTAAGACAAATCTAATGAGCCCAAACTCGATGGGTAATTATTAGTAGGCACTCCAGGGTTCCATTGGCCAACTCCCAGTTCCAGCATCAGGTCCTCGTCATCATGAGAAATGTATAGAACTGGTTAAGATGAATCTATTGAGCCCAAACTCGAAGGGTTTACTAGTAGGCACTTCAGGGTTCCATTGGCCAACTCCCAGTTCCAGCATCAGGTCCTCGTCATTATAAGAAATGTATAGAATGGGTTGTGACGAATCTAACGAGCCCAAACTCAGTGGTTTTATTAGTAGGCATTCCAGGGTTCCATTAGTCACCTCCCAGTTCTAGTATCAGGTCCTCGTCATTATGAGAAATAAACAGAACTATTTAAGACGAATCTAAATGAGCGAAAACTTGATGTGTTTACTAACGGGCAATCCAAGGTTACGTTATGTCTCTTACCTTCGAGCTCCATCATCAGACCAGCTCAATGGCACTAGCATATTCATGAGTTTTTTAATTTAAATATTAAGTCAGACATATGTTTGAAAGTAAAGTAAATACTTATTAAGTGTTAATACCTACCGCAGCTAAAAAACGAGCCGATGACCTTGAACACCTGGAAAGATCTGTATAAATTGTACCTAAAAACCATCTCGATCACGTCACCTATCAAACAAAAAAAAAACGCATCAAAATTGTTTCATTCGTTTAAGAGCTACGATGCCACGGACAGCCACACAGGCACACAGGTACAAAGATACAGACACGTCAAACTTATAACACCCCTCTTTTCCGTCGGGGGTTAAAAAGAAGATACACCAATTAATAAATCACTGAAAAATGTCATTTATTAAATAATAGTTTTGTACTGACTGAAGTATAATATTGAAACGTGTCGTGCGCAAAAAATTATGCTATAAGAAAAATAAAATTGCGTGTGATCTTTAACCAGATTCAGAGATCTATCTAGATTGTAAAGTCCTTATCGGCGAAGTTATTTTCTACCCATTAGGTACTCCATTTGGAAGGATCCTCTTCCTGTTGTACGCTGTTTGCCGATGACTTTCTGCTGGTTGCCTACAGTGGCCTAGAGGCCTGGACCAGATTGGAGGTGTGTTGGTAAGGACCTGCAGAGAGTGTTGACCTGAAATTGAGTAGTATTCGGTCGCTTATCCACGGGAATGTCCTTGCATAAGAGACCGAATTCTGGGGTCTTACCATGGTGTGTTAAAAAGACAGGCTTGCGAGCGATAAAAAGGGATGGAGTTATAAAGCCTATATAGCTCCATCTCTTTAACAGTTCAGTTTAGGTGTTTAGGTCGTTAGCTCTCGTGACCAAGAACCTACCTCTGTCAATTTGCTAAGCTACTACTGGGAAGTAGATCGAGACATTTACATGACGCACTGGATCAAGTTGGGATGTACAATGCGTTCCTAAGAATGCAAAATTGAAGAACTCAGAGATGAGCAAAATTGATGAACTGGATTCTGATTAAACTTTTTTCGTTCACAGTTCGTAAATAAATTAAATTTTAAAAATTTCTTGTTTTGCTCACCATAATAATTCTTCGATTTGACAGTATGACGTGACGTCACAACATGGTAATCGATCCTATTCTTATTTGGAACGCATTGTATAGTGCCGGATCAAGCTAGTGCGGGGTCTGTAGCAAATTCTACCAAATCTCTCATCTTTTTAAACGCTAACAAATTAAAACTTCTTTAATTCATTTTTCAAAGAGGGCTTAGATAGCGATGATTCCATAAGCAGTTGCTTACATTGTGAATCTGGAAGTGGATACAATTTATATGGTACGGGTATCACGACATGTTTTTGTACGTCCATGCGGATTGCGGGGCCGCGGGGCCCATCTCAACCCGCGGGGCCTGTAGCATTTGCTACTCTTGCTACGTGGTTAGTCCGGCACTGGATGGATGAAATGGCGACCAGTCACTGGATCAGCGCAAGTTGGTTTAGTTCACGTTAAACGGGGAAAGTCCGTGATAAGACCTGCCGTAGATACTATATGGAACAGAATGTTGGGCTCTTTTAAAAAAAACGAATGGAAAAAGTAAAACTGTGTTTAAATGTAAATGTTGAATGAGAATGTTGAATGTTGATGGATGTGTGGAGTGATGGGAATGGATAAAGTGAGAAATGAGTATATTAGAGGAAGTTTGAAAGTGGTACTAGGGCAGTGACTGATTTGATAGAGAATCGAAGGATTAGAACAACTTGCCTGTAGCGGTCTTCCCGTCCGATTATAATTTAGGTGTTTTTAAAGCTACAGTGAATAGAGCATAGATATCCATGGCATAGACTCTTAATAATCTAGTACGATTCACCATCAACGATCGCATCTCTGCTTACCATCAGGTGGGATCGCAAACAAGCACTGGATTTTATCATTTAAAAAAGAATTGTTGGACCCGGTATGGATGACCATACCAAGTATCAAGAATTGTTACTGGTTCTCCTCATGTGAATGAAGAGGTGGGATGAAACGCATGTTATCAAAAGAGTTTTGAATGTAAATGAAGATATATGGAGGGGGAAGGAAGGCCAGGGATGAAAGGATTGCGTGAGGAGTAATATAATGAAAGCAAAGGGAGACGGCGTGATGATTGACAGGACAGAATGAAAGAAGAAAACGTGTTGCGTCGACCCCAAGTAACATGAAATAGGGGCAAGCAGATGATGAGGTTTATTAGCCCAACAATGAGACTTTAGGCCCTAACCCGCTTGCATCATAAAATGCAGACGGGACTTTGGAACCACGGGCGTGCAGAGTGGGGACTCTGCCCGCCCATCGAGTGATTCCAAGGAAGACGGTGGCACCAGTGATCACGTGCTGCCGTGCACAAAGAGGCTCAGGGGAGACCGTTGTACAGTCTCCTCAGGGATGTGCCCTAACAGGCGTTGCACAGAGGGGGTTCCGGAATAGTCTTTTGAGAGGTAACGGCGCCCCTTCTATATGTGCTGATGGTGATCACCGGGGTGGTTTTAGTGAGGTAAAAATCCTACACTCCCCGGACTTATCCGCAAAGTCCGGGCGCCTTTTGAAGGTTTCACCACGAAAAAAATTAAAAAGGCCCTAACACGAGCTCTTAACGCTACCTAAACTGAACTTTTAAAGGGATGGAGCTATTTAATGTACAGTTCCATCCCTCTTTCAGGCTCGCGCGCCTGGCATTTTTAAAACACGTCAGGATAGCAATGACCTAACAAATAAGTTAGTTAGTTAGCACATTTATGTCCCACTGCTGAGCGAAGGCTTCCCTCTCCCTTTTCCACACACTTCTGTCCTCGCCCATTGCGGGCCAGTCCCTCCGGTAGTTATCCAGCTCATCTCTCCACCTTCGCCTTGGTCTGCTGCGATGTCGCCTTGCTTTTAATGGGACCCAATGAGTGGCTCTTTTAGCCCACAGCTCATCCGACATGCGGCAAGTTGTAAAAAAAGTATTATTTCCATATCTTATAATTAATAAATTGATAGCACGGTTGGCGCAGTTGTTGAGTGTTTGGCTGCTGTACTGCGTGTCGTGAGTTCTATTCCCACACAGAAGAAATACTTGTATTACCTACATATAGTTGTTCCGGGTCTGTGTACCTACACTGGTGTAGAGAAAAGATTTTAAAGAAAAAAAAAATCTGGAGTCTGCTTGGTTTTACTCTGGTCATAATTCCAGCCCATCCCAAGCGTTCCCCCTGCCACTGTTGCAGAGGTGGATGCAGCTTCATATTAGCGGTTCTCCTCGTATTGTTTGACTATATTGTTTTTGACCGTGTGTATTAATTATTGTGTTTGCCTAATTTGGTATGTTAATGTGTATTATTACATTTATATTTAATTTAATTATATTATATCCATGACATTGTGTATTTAATTTAATTGTACATGTAACATTGTGTAGGTATGTAATTTTAATGTCTATTTTTGTAATGTTTTATTTGGCTTGATTTTAATTTTGTGTACTTAGGGACAATGTCTGAAATAAATGAATTAATAATAATAATCCAGGTATTTTTTTATTGTTGATAGGTACGCGCTTGACTAGAAGTAACCAATTCACTCTTGACTTCAAGATCCCAAGGTTGTAGATCAGCAAGTAAACTCCGGTAGGAAATTCCACTTCTTAGCTGAACGCACATTATTGTTATATTTATTCTCTATTATTTCAATTTTATCTTTGATTGTTAGGGAAAGACAGGGAAAGATCTCCGTAAGTACTTGTTGACAATGGTTAACGATACACATAGGCAACCTAGGTATTGTTTTCGATTGTGATGACGAGCCGAGGAACTATGAATAGGTATCACTTGCTTTTCTTCAAGTTACAATCAGTAGTTAACTACCGAATAATTCGGTTGTTACAAATGTAGGTTACCTTATTATGGTCTGGTTTTGAAAATAAAGTACGTGCGATCGATAACTAAATAAAAAAAACTGGCTAACTGTGAGTCGAACTCGCACATGAAGGGTTCCATACTACAATATTAATATCGAGTAAAAAACGGCAAAAAAAACACGTTTCTTGTATGGGAGCCCCCCTTAAATATTTATTTTATTCTGTTTTTAGTATTTATTGTTATAGCGGCAACAGAAATACATCACCTGTGAAAATTTCAACGGTCTAGCTAGACAGACGGACAGTGAACTCTTAGCAATAGTGTCCCGTTTTTACCCTTTGGGAACGGAACCCTAAAAAGAACTAATGACCGAACTTGGGAGGCCCAAGTAAAATTTTCTTAGAATCGTAGTTCATAGTTTTGTTTATGTATGTTAACGAAATCCTCCGAAACGGTTTGACCAATTTTTATGAAATTTTTTGTGTAAGCTATATTTGGTAGGTCTAAGAATAGGTCATGGGCTGTTTTATACCCTCCTACCCGTGGGTGGGGGTAGGAAAAAATGGAGTTTGAACCGCATTTTTTCTATAATCATTTATACATAATATATGGCATAAAAACGTTTGCCGGGTCAGCCAGTATAATATAGGTAAAGATAAGACTAGGTAATAATAATAATAATAACCCCATCGCCGTATCTCTACGTTGACGTCGTGGTGGGGCTTACGTGCTCCAATATATCCTAGGTCTGAATCGGTGAAGTTTGCTTTGCCGTAATATGCCTAGAGTGAGGGGCCAGACTAAGAGAGATACAATCCGCAGTGTAGTTTTGTGGCGAACTGTTGGGCATTAGCGACCCCACGGACCCGATCTCCCGGGAGAATTCTTGTTCTTCATCTCCGGCTTGCCTTTATTGGCCGGCCGTAGTGAGCACTGACGAGGAACTGAGTTCCCACCTCTCTCTTGCCTTTATTGGCTGGCTTGACTGGAGATTCGCAAGAGCAAACGTGCTCGGGAGAAGGATGTATAATTCAGTAAGGTGCTGGTAGGGATCTTGACCGTACTTCCGGGATTGTCCTGATAGCCGTGGTATACCTCTCCACTCCTCAAGCACCTCAGAATATGTTGCCCTCTTGTTGCTACGTCACTTCGTGCTAGCGGCCGTTTTTTGGGGGCCCATTTATTGAGTGTGCAAGTCACCCCCTGCCTTTTTTCGATGGATATTTATAACGTTGTTCAGGCAGGGGCCATAGTCTTAACATAGTTCCATGTTACCAGTCCACTTAAGACTCCAAAAACCATAGCCCTATTATCTTTGTTCTCCATATGTCGCAATAGTTTTTCAACAACCGGGGGTTGTCCTTGGGTGCACTAGCATAGCGCGTACAGGGATAATCGTCGGTTGGTATCATGTTCCATTATAATTATCTAAAGGGCCTCTGCGAGTTAGCTTCGGCTCCAGGTCCAGGATCTCAGGGTCCTGAGATAAATATTGAAAATACATATAATAATAAATTTGTTTATTTTCAACCACAAAGTATTACAGTTCTTTGTATTTAACAAATAACTATTGGCTTTTAGATAATATTATTATAAATATAGGATGCAAGGAAACATGATTGTCGTCTAAAGAAGGTAGTGCGGTGTGAAACCGATTCGCATACCGTGTTTCTTCTGCGAGCAGAACAAATACTTGTCATTGCATTCTTTGTAAAGATTAGCTGTAGGATATCGAAAGGGTTTTTTTAGCATTACCTTAGGCAATGATCTTTGTGCGCGTCCAACGAGTATAAGTTTCGTTTTGCATGCTCCACCCCAAACTGGTGTTTCTTAGCTTTTTAAAAATCCAAACCATTTTGCGAGTTCTTGCTGATCTAGTTGAGCATTCCATGATAATGATGCATCGATTTGAATACCGAGATACCTAATGTTATTCGTTTTTTCAAGTGACAAACAAGAGCACGTTATGGAATTTTTTTGTTACATGTGTGAAATTGTTGTTAGTATTTGGCTGTTTGGGTTTATTGATTGTAAACTTAATGAATTTAGATTTTTTTAATATTTAGAGTAAGTAAGTAAATTTTTGTTTAGCCACTGGAATGTTTGACGAAGTCCTTCTTCAGCGTAATTACATGCCTGAGCCCAAGTCTCTCCCTGGATTAACAGTGCAGTGTCGTCTGCATAGGAGAACACTTTTCCGTTTAAAAGAGTGTAGGTAGTTACAAAGCTCTAGGTATTCTAACTATTTCCTTATTTTCACAACGGCCTTATAGGACGGATGCTTCACCCTATGAACAATACCTTACGGATGTATTATCATGTAAATAACAATAATAATACACATAATGAATTATTACAAAACCCCAAAGAGAGACGGACATATAATCAGCGGACGAAGACGATTGTATCCAGCCAGTGTTGTTGAGGAAACGCGTCTCCGTCTGCTACTTCAGTTGGCCGCGACTGTCCGACGTATGAACGCGTTCTTGTTACTGTTACTAGATTTGAACTTTCAATTTTCGAACGCTTTCGAAAATAATCTATTGATATCATTGGTTTGGTTTCGGCTGATCTCTTTATTCTAAACGTGAGTACCTATTTTTTTTTAATATTTATTTATTTTTTTATTGTAACTTAGGGGCGGTTAAGTTGCCTTTTTTTGGTTTTTGTCCAAACGTGGGACAACATAAGATACATAAAAATAGTCAATACGTTTCTTTATATGCTAAAGTTGACGTGAAAAAATATGACAATATATTCACTCCTTCATTTATTTTTATTTATTAACGAAACCCTAATAGATAGAGTTATAGTTCAAAACACAATTTGAATTTAATATTGATTTACAATAGTTATTAAAGATTTATCAATGCGCTATGTAAAGCGTTATTTTATCTTAAAACTTAAGATTAAGATACGATAGTTTTTTTTTTATCAGCTGCGGAATATTTAACATTGGTCAAAAATTATTTATTGTAATTTATTTGAGTTGACTGTTGAGTTTAATAAATTATATTATCTAAATATTATTTTATAAATTATATGAAATGTGTGAAAGTGTATATACAAGGTAAATATTTATTTACAATTTTCTTCAATCATCACATCATCGATGTTGATTTGAAAATCACTTTAACCTTGCGACGTAAAGTCACTGCTTCAAAATATTTGGTAAACGTGTTTCGTTATCGAGTAGTTAGAAAGTATTTTGAGTTTTTGAGAGTT
Source organism: Mythimna impura (assembly GCA_905147345.3). Lineage (NCBI taxonomy): Eukaryota > Metazoa > Arthropoda > Insecta > Lepidoptera > Noctuidae > Mythimna > Mythimna impura. The sequence goes on along the minus strand of LR990356.1, from coordinate 11,108,983 downwards.
GCATTCAGATTTCGTAAAATGTAACATGTCTCAAGGTTCATTGGTCTGAACTGTACGTTTATGGATATCATGTTTACTGCGTACTCACGTGCATGAATCTGGGGCCTTTACAAACATGGAGCTAATACCCTATAGAGCTCTATCCCTTTAACAGTTCAATTTAGGTCGTGAAATGGATCGCGTTAAGAGCTCTTGGCTCTGCCTCTGGTTTCTGACTTGATCGAGGCTGTATAGTGATTGATCGGAGGACATGCTCCAGGATAGCCCATTAAATTCAAATTTTCTTAAGGTTTTTGCATTTTGCAGGTCAGTGACCCTATTGTTTGGTTATTTCATCTAAAATTTATGTAATTAGGGTAAGCTGAACTGAGAGGGTTGTATTGATTATTTCATTGGTTATAATTCCGTTAATAAATAAATACGTGTTCAGGTTGCGAATTATAATTTTAATCAACGCGGTACAATTTGACACTCTCTCTTTGCCTAGCTTTATCCCTTTTCACTTGGAGTCTGCTCTCCTCGTCATTTTTCGCTAGACATTTCGGTTCTGGGCCGTCGAGTCATTCACTTGGGCTTTATTTAGGTCATTGCTAATTATCATTCATTCATTTTCGTTCACAGTTCGTAAATAAACTAAATTTTAAAAATTTCTTGTTTTGCTCACCATAATAATTCTTCGATTTGACAGTATGACGTGACGTCACAACATGGCAATCGATCCTATTCTTATTTGGAACGCATTGTACACTAACTTTTTTCTCATGATGAACTGCGTGCTCGTTGATAATATAAAATCATAATAACCGTTACACCGTAATGGTAATACTTTCTCCGTCTATCTAAGAATAGAGCGGTTATTGCCCTGGCATAGCTACTTTTTCTATTACTTACAGCCCCCCTAGCCAAGTTGCAAACGATAAACGTGAATGCTTAGTAATCTCCATTAGATTTTCAACTTTATACCTAAGAGCATAAAGTTGAAAATCTATTAAAGACTACTGAGCGTTAGCGACTGGAACGAACGAAAACACTACTGTAATCTTCAATAGATTTTAAACTTTATATCCAATAACATAAAGTTGAAAATCTATTAAAGACTACTGAGAGTTTACGTTTATCGTTTGTGACTTGGCTAGGGGGGCAGGGCTATCGGCTATCACCACTCTATACAAAGGCGTAGCGTGGATTAATTTAGACGTGGGCGAAGGCGCATCAGCTAGGTCTTTTTCTTTCATAAATTCGAAAACGAGACAGCGACTGACGCAACTTAGGGCGGAATTCACCAATAAAACTAATCGCATTTTAACGTTTGGCTTGCATAATCGCGTTTAGCCGCTGTCACTAGTGTCGATTGTAAAAATACTACAAAAGAAAAATACAGACAAGTGACACTAGTGATATCGGCTAAAACTGCATCATTGGATATTTTTCAAATACCCAATTATTTCACAGTGTGACGCAGTGGTTGAGCGATTGGCTGCTGCGATGCGTGTCGCGGGTTCGTTTCCCGTACGGAACAAATATTTGTTCGGCCTACAAATAGGTGTTCCTTATCTGGGTGTGTTGTATGTGAGTTTACAAGTTTGTGAACGCACCTACGGGTACAGGAATTATTTCTAGGGGCAAAGTATAAAAAAATATAAAATGTAGGTATACAAATAATAATATAAAACGAAAATATATTTATAGTAAGCAGTAATATTCTTTAACCAGTATTTTAAATACAGGAAGTGATTGCGCGCATTTTATTGACACTGGCAATGCATTTCATAGACAAGCGGGCTGCCCCCCTAACCAAGTTACTCTTTTCGTTGATCGCCTCGAGTAGGCCACGCCTCCGATTCCTTTATTCTGATGTCATCTCAACGCTCAGTCAGAGCAAATTAAGGAATAGGAGGCGTGGCCGGCTCGAGGCGATCAACGAAAAGAGAATCGAAACGAAACGATTGTAACTTGGCTAGGGGGGCTGAACAGTACCTTTACTGTCCAGCCCCCCTTACTCATCCAGGAACGTAGTGGAATGCATTGGCATTTGAAGTCTGAAACTCAAAACTCCAACTTAACATTATTTTATTTCACGTAAGCCTGCACTTATAAAACACACTTAAAACGTCTCAAATTGATTTACCTTGATTTACAATTCTATACAGCTCGGCCTTTAAAAGTAACGTGGGACTTATTCAATCTAGATAATTCAATTATTATTATTAATTTATTAGAAGATGTTCAAGATGTAAAATATTGCATCGATAGTTTCATGCCCACACACATTAAACTATTGATGCAATATTGCTAATAGTGCAAAGAGGCATCGTGTTACCAGTTTCTGAGTTGTGGAGGTCAGATAGGCAGGCGTTCCATGTATAATACTGGAGCTCAGCTGCACCTGGTTAGACTAGAAACTGACCCAGACAGTTGAGAAAAGACTCAGCAGATTTATTTTTAGTTAAGAAAGAAAGAAAAAACGTTTATGTGCCTCATACAATCGTATTATAAACTAAAAATAAATACCTAGGTAACAGAAAAAGAAAATTAAAATCTGTACTAGGCCAAAAAGGCGCCTAACTCAGCATATGCTGCGATATTTAAAACAAAAAAACTTTTTAGAAAAAAAAAAAATAACCGACTTCACTAAAACAAAAACACTAAAAGGATCAAAATAACTTTAATTTCGGATGTCGGTGTTTCTCGGTATTGTTTGTTTCTTATTTAACACCGACTTCCGTAATTAAAGTTATTTTGATCCTTTTAGTGTTTTTGTTTTAGTGAAGTCGGTTATTTTTTTTTTCTAAAAAGTTTTTATTTCACACTTTTTAGTTACGATACACTTATAAACAGAGTGCCTATTTCTCATGACAATTCTAATTAACCCAAATACTGCTAGGTTACATTGTTTTATTATAAAGTTCCTGTGTCTACCTTCCTCCTTCCGGCTCCATCATCAGATCAGTTCGATAGTACCTTATAGCCAAAGAGCATCTCACGACAATTCTAATAAGCCCAAACACGGCTAGGATACATTGATTAATTACGGAGTTCCTGTGCCTACCTTCCGGCTCCATCATCAGATCAGTTCGATAGTACCTTATAGCCAAAGTGCATCTCATGACAATTCTAATAAGTCCAAACACGGCTAGGTTACATTGATTAATTACGGAGTTCCAGTGCCTACCTTCCGGCTCCATCATCATCATCAGATCACTTTGATGATACCATTTTCAACGTAACTATTCAGAATCATTCATTTATTTGTATTGTCATAGTCGCTTAACTATATCTTCATTGTGATATCTATTTGAGTATGAAGTTCCGTTGACCATTTCTGGTCTTCTTCATCAGTTCCACTTCATCAAATGTTACTTTTTGACTGTAAGTGCTTAAGTTCTTGATGAAAATACTAAAATTACCATAGGGTTGCCTATAATTTTTGAGGAGTTCCCTCGATTCCTCATGGAATCCATCATCAGAACTGGATTTTGAAAAAAATGGGACCAATCTGGAAGCATATCCTATAAAGAGAAAAAAAAAATTTGCAAATCGGTCCATAAACGACGGAGTTCTGAGGTAACAAACATAAAAAAAAAATGATGATAAAAAAAAAAAAAAAATACAACCGAATTGATAACCTCCTCCTTTTTTTTGAAGTCGGTTAATAAATAACGCGTTGGTATTCTGTTAGGGCCCGCTGTGATGCCACGGATAAGTGTGTACCATAGATATCCGTGGTGTGTACTCACGGACATTAAATAAAGTATCAAAATAAAATAATAAATAAATAGATAAAAACTGTGAATGTAAGTTAATGTGTAACAAATATTTAAAAATAGTGTATATAATAATAAATAATGAATTAGGAGTGCGTCCTGAATTAATACATAAAGGAAATAATTGATGGAAATAAATTCTAGAAGCATACATATTGAGTGAGCAGTAGTGGCCGAGTGGTAACGGCCCCGACTTATGAGTTGTAGGTCGCGGGTTCAAACCCAGCCAGGCGCCTTTCTTTGTGTAATTTATTTTCATCACTACTGCTCACAAAACGGTGAAGGAAAACATCGTGAGGAAACCGGCATGTCCTAGAACCAAAAATTCGAAGACATGTGACATCCACCAATCCGCATCGGGCCCGCGTGGTAGATCCCATTCCCTCTCCTAGAGAGAGGAGGCCTGAGTCCCAGCAGTGGGAACATTCCAAGGCTGATTATGCTATGCATACATATTTAATAGTGATTCCACGACATTTAATAATAATAAATAATAAAATATTTATTTCGGACGAGGTCCATACTATTGTTAGTAACAATTATCTTAAAAACTAATAGACACAAATTGTACAACTATACTTTGAAATGAAGCCGCACCCATCTTTGCAGCATGGGGGACTCCCACCTATTTAGGTTGGTTTCGGTATTTTTCGAAAGAGTTACCTTGGGCCTAGAACGTAATGGGAAACTGGAAGGAACACAGGTGGGTTTTAGTCAGTAAAAGACTGATACGTCGCTTCACCTAGAGCGGTTGATCTCCTACCACAATCTATCGATTTCTAGAACTTTCAAATTTATCTTAATAAATCTGAAAGTTCTAGAATATACATCATCTTCCAAATGTTAATAAGTACCAAAATTATTGATATTTTTATGAATCAGATATTATGATTCAATTATAAATATTCAGCACCAAAACTAGGTCCCTCAGATAACTGCGAATTCATTAAAGGCAGTTTGACCATGAAAATGTATGAAACAGAGAATCGGACGGAATATTAAAATTCATTTTGTATGCTGGCCATGCACCTACCTATGCATGTCTAAAAATAACAAGCATTTAGTTACGTTCAGCCGTGGATTAGATATGACCAGACGCGTTTTATAATTTTATTAATCAATTAATACAAGGTTTGGAAGATTTTAGAGGCAATTAGATAATTTTGGAAATCTTCCTCTATCAAATAGTTAATTAAATCGGACGTGATGATTGATAATTACGTATTCTTTTTGTTTTCTGGATTGTTGGAAAACTATAGATAATTAAATATTTTTATCGTAAAGCGATTATGAAAAGTGGAAATGCGATAAAATGAAGATGAATGATTGGTTGATTGTGATGTGGAATTTGATGTGATATTTGGGATACTGCAGGCAAATTGGAATCTATGAATGTCACGGACTTTTTTTTCGTTTCTTTTTTTTTAAGTGAGAAATCATCCAATAACTTCTCCTACTCTAGGATGAAAACCCACCAGTGTCCTTCAGTTGCCCATGGTTTCTCTTTCAGAAAATCCCTATGGCCCTCCACGGGGATTTAGGGAAAGAGTAGGGCCGATGTCTGCTAGGGAGCAGGCATCATCCCTGTTGAGTCCCTACGGTTTTGCTGACATCTCTTTGAGGCGCGTTTTAGACATACTGTCGACGATTCAGACTAGTTCCTTATCGTACGGCCGGACGGCGAGCTACCCATTGCTCGTCGCTTGCAAGTGCCTACGGTGGCCGAGGATGGCCCTGCGCCCTGTCGCGGCGACTAGGGCGTGCGAATGTCCGTTCCTTCACAGTTGCGGCCATCTCCTTCGCTAGAGTTTACCTACCGCTTCGCAGGAGGCGACCGCCCGTTCCCTCTTGCTCCGGACCATGGCCTGAACGGAGCAAGAGGTCGCCGATGAATCAGGAGCATATGTACCTAATTTTTTATTATTATTAGGTATTGTAAGGTTACTTACACGACTAGTACTAAAAACATTGCAGTACCTTGTACTACTGATGATTCATTTGAGAAAGAAACTTCAATTTTGAAAACTTTTTCGGTAGGAAGGTAATGTAAACATATATGTATATATATTATATATATTTATAGTTATATAAATATTTATTAGTTTAATTTAAGATTTGACAAACTATTCTTTGATTTTATTTCTACACACTATAGTCTACATCTCTTCTAATCTCTCCTTTCGCAGGTCTGCTGGAAGAGATTTCTTTTTGAAATAAGCAGTGCCTTTGTACAAATTTTTATAATAAGATATCTATCTTCTTCTGTATATTTGTGTGTGCATAAATAATAAAATAAATAAACAGCATAAAGTATTGTGTTGCCAATAAAGGTTAAAGTTTGGATTTAAACTTGATAAATTAAATATCGTACGGTAGAATTAAAAATGTGACCTTGACTTTTAAGATCCCATGTTTTTTATTCGGAATGCCGGAAGTGGAATTTGGAATACATAACCTTCTTTTTTTTTAATTAGTTATATTTTATATCTTGCTTTTATTTTTCAAACTGCTTATTATATTAGTTTTCGCAAATACAAGAATCGAAAGAGTAAAAATGGTCTTTGAAGTTGCCACTGTTCGAAAAAAAAATAGGGGTTTGCATTTTTGCTGTGCAGTTACTTCAACAATTAGCGGGTCAACACTGTTTTCAAAGATTTGAACCTACAAAACAAAAATTTAAGATATTTTTCAGTTTATTTCCTTTTATTCCTGAAAAACAAAATGGTATTGCATGCTGCGTTTTCTCTAATGACAAAATAGATGTAATTATTATTGGGAGTCATTGAACTTTGGATGGCATTATGATTTACAGAGCGTAATTATCGCTACGCTTCTGTGTCGCAATAACCTGGACATAGATTACTACCTTTGATAATGTTTTGATTACTCTAGCGTAACTACAATGCTTTGCTGCTATGGGTCGTAGTAAACTAGATTTCCCGAGCGTAACCATAATGCTATGCTTATACGAGTAGTAGCCCGGATTCCCCGAGCGTAGTCAAAGTTCTACGTTGATATGAGTCGTAGTAACCCGGATTCCCTCAGCATAGCCATGATGCTACGCTTATACGAGTCGTAGTTACCTGGATTCCCTGAGCGTAGTCAAAGTGCTACGATGATACAAATCGTAGTAACCCGAAATCCCCGAGCGTAGCAACAATGCTACGCTTATACGAGTCGTAGTAACCCAGATTCCCTGAGTGTAGCCACGATGCTACGCTAGTACGTCGTAGAGTCGTAGTAAGCCGGAATCCCCGGGCGTAGCAATAATGCTACGCTTATAAATTATGTACCTGGATTCTCCGAGCGTAGCCACGATGTTACTCTTATATGAGTCGTAGTAACCTGGATGCCCTGAGCGTAGGCGAAGTGCTACGCTGATACGAGTCGTAGTAACCAGTATTCCCTGAGCGTAGCCACGATGCTACGCTTATACGTGTTTGTGGCTACGCTCCCACCAAAAATTCTTTAGTGCGCGGTTATCCCGCCAATTTCGTTTATACTGTCATTGATTTAGGGTCACCGAACACGGACACGACCGGCCACAACCACAAAACGCAGCCACTGGTATATTTCCTGTGGTTTTCATACATTTTATATGGACTCGCCGCACACGGTTGACACCGGTCACCACCACACGCTACAAATCGTCGCTGCTCGCTTCTTGTGGCCCGCACCGGCCACTAAATGCAGACAAAAAACGCCGCCACACGCCATTCGCGCATTTAAACCTACTTCGTCAGAGTCCATTATGATACTGCGCGCTTGGATTAAACGGGTTAAAAAAGTAGCAACCAACGGCCAAAAGTGGCTGTCGCGCGGTTCAGCTACCCTTGTGGCCGCTTCTCGTGGCGGTGTTTGTGGCTGTCGCGTGAGGCGCCGCCCTTGTGCCTTAGAAATGTTTTTTGCGAACTGATTCAACATTAATTCACATGGATTTCGCCTAAAGTGTTTTAATTTAAACAAAACATCTATGAGTACAGGGCTAACGGCTGCACTATTAAATCGTAATCAAACCAATTAACGTCATAAAACTTTATGTTATATTAATGGCACTTAATTCACCAACAACCTAAATATTTTTCTTGATACCAGTTTGCCTTAAGTGTTCTTGCCATTTGCAATTTCAGTCGTTTATAGCATCATGGTTTAGTCATACATGTAAGTAAGCAATCATATCTTAAATTAATTCATAACAGGGGATGGAGAGGAAGAGGAAGGTCAAAGAAAAGATGGATGGATTGTGTGAGGAGTGATATGAAAGAAGCATGAAGCATGTCTAGCGTTTCGCAGCTGAATTCCGCAATAGCCCAGGGTATCGCCTACATCCACCAAACTAACCAGTTATTCTCTTCATAACATGTTTCCTTCCAAGAGCGTGTACCTGGGACGGATATATCCGCTTGTCACAGGTTTATATATATAGTTTTAGTAAACTTACTTGGATATGGACCTTGGAATGGGCGTGTCACGTGAGCCACATGCAATTTGGCCACGGGCAAGAGTCTCGAGATGTCTGAGAGGATAAATTGCGCCTGCCTGTGCCAACCTAAGAAGAAGTTCGAGTTTGCTCGAGAATAGAATTTAGGGGAGGCTAAATACAAGAAAACACTACAAATTCATAAAAATAAAAAGTGGTTGGAATTAGACCGATTTAGATTGGGATTAAACGCGATGAACTCAAAGCTAGACCATCAACAGCTATCATTTATCATGTCGTTAAAAGTGTGCTGACATGTCCGCTCTGAGCTCAAAGCTTCTTGACCCAATTTGGATATAAGATAGCTGCTAAATGGCTATACTTAGATAAAATTACAGCACTTATATACTGATGTAATCCTGTATGTGTTACATACATATACTCATACACTAAATATGGCGTTGAGATTATCTATTTTAGACTTTCATTTTGTTTGTAATTTACTCGTAAGTGATTGTTCGAAAGAGCTACCGTGGCCCTGGAACACAAAGGGCAACTGAAAGAACACAAGTGGGTCTTAGCCAGTACAGGTCTGACTTTACCTTTCGCTCCACCCAGAGTGGGAGTAGTTATTTGACGATTTCTCACCTCAAAAATGAGACAATGGTACCTATATTCCGGGACTTATTCCATTTCCAACATAGCTGGATATTTTCCCTTTTATTTTTTAAAGTGGGAACTCAAGTGAGTAACTTATGAAATTTTTCCCCCTAAGCTCGGGAATGTTTCCTTGGGATAATTTTTTACTTTCACGCGGGCGAAGCCGCTGGCTTTTGCTAGCTAAGCTACCGTAATAATAATAATAATATGTAATATATAAGGTAGTGTAAATTTGATTAGAAGCAAATAAAGTTGTACTTATAATCATGTAAATGATCGAATTATGTTTTCATTGAATATAACCTAGACCTTTTACTACCTAACGAATGTGACCAAGATATTGACCGTGATTTTGAATATATTCGTCTGGCTTCCGTTAATTTACTGCAAGTAACTTATTAGACCAATGTCTTATTTATAAACTACAGAAGTAGGTACATATTGTTGACTGTTGGTCTTGTTAGACTGGCCTGTTGGTCTAGTGGTTAGTGGCCCTGACTGCTATGCTGGAGGTCGTGGGTTTGATTCCCGCCCAAGACAAATGTTTGTGTGATGAACACGATCATTTGTTCTGTGTTTAGGTGTAATTAATCTATAATATGTATGTATTTAGAAATATATAAGTATGTTTATCAGTTGTCTAGTACTTATAACACAAGCTCTGCTTAGCTTGAGACTAGACGGCGTTGTGTGATAGTTGTGGAATATTATTATTATTCTTGTTGACTTTCTATAATCATTTTTTTAAGTGGAAATCGTCAAACTGACTGGGTGAAATGAATGGCTGGAATGAATGGAAGGAGCGTGAGTGTCAGACTTTTACTGACTAGAACCCACCTGTGTTCCTTCAGCGTCCTTCTTTGCCATTTGCGAGGGCCAGGATAGCGATCTTTCGTGTAATCGCGTTGCCTTGCCAGGCATTGGACATACTCCACCCATTTCGCTGACATCTCTTTGAGGTGCACGTGGAACACAACGCACCGTCGACTCGGGGCTTATACTTACCGGACGGCGAGCTACCAATTGCTCATCGTCCGTAACCTAGCACTAGCCTAGCGTGGCCGGGGATATCCCTACTAGACTTTCTATACCCATATATAATTTATATATAATTATATATTAGGCTATTAGGTTTCCTCATTTTTTAGGGTTCCGTACCTCAAAAGGAAAAAACGGAACCCTTATAGGACCACTTTGTTGTCCGTCCATCTAGGTCTGTCTGTCTGTCTGTCTGTCAAGACCCTTTATCTCAAGAACGCGTGCAGGTATCGAGTTGAAATTAAAACCATATACTTAAGGTCTGCGGTCCCTTGAAGCTGTGAAAAAATAAAACTTCCAAGTCACCGGAAAAAAAAGATAGGGCCGTTTATGTCGCAAAAAAACGTTTATTTCTAAACTCAAGGGAACCAAAATTCTAGAGTACTTCCCGTTGACCCAGAATCCTGAAATTTTGCATAAAGCAGGGTCTTATATTAAACAAATATAGGAATAAATCTGAATACAGAAAATTTGTTGCTATGTCACAATTTTTTTTTTGTGGTTTGGAAAATTTTCGAGACTCCTTTGAGGGAATTGAACCCTTTACGTAGGTAAGTTTGTACGGAACCCTCAGGGCGCAAGTCCGACTCGCACTTGCCCAGTTTTATTTTATCTACAATATTATAAAGAAGTAAAGATATTTTTGTTTTTATGTTTTTTTTTTGTCTGTAGGAACGTTTATCTCTGGAAGGTACTGGTCCGATTGCTAAATTTCACCGATAGAAAGCTGCTTTATTCTTGAGTGACGTCTATTTTATGTACGCTCGCGAAGCCGCGGGCAAAAGCTAGTTCATCATAAAGTGTAAAGTTTTAAACAGAATAATTGAGTTGTCTTTATTGTTATCTTAACAAATGTTTCGGTCACTTGAAGTTGTGTAGGTACCGACGACTTTGGTAAAGGTAGAGGTCACCCTAAGTCAATATTTTATTTTTAAACCTTTAAGGGATTTCCATCATTTATATAAATATAAGTGGAATGCTCAAATATACCTTTAAATTATTGTCTCTGCCTACGGAAATCATGTAATACATTTGTCAATATTTATTTAACATATATATGAATTATTAGAAAACCAAATTTTAGTCAACAAGCCAATTTATAACTTAGATAAATAAGTACTTACGCAAATCGTACATCCTTTTTTTGAGTTACTAAATTAAAAAATAACTTCTTCCAGTCTGGGTAGAGCCAGAGGGAGAGCCACTAATTATACTGACTTATACTGAAGAAACACAGGTGGGTTTTACCCATAGATCTATGGTTTTACCCGTGTTTCTTCTGTTGCCCTTTTCGTTCCAGGTGCAATAGTGACTCTTTCAAATAATCCTGCAACCGTGAATCTTGTATCCTAATCACCCCTCAGAACTATACATGAAATCTTTAAGTCAAGAGTGAATAGGTTACTTCTAGGTAAGCGCGCTCCACCGTCGACCGCATCGTCGCTTTCCATCAGGTGAGATAGCGGTCAAGCGCGAACCTATCAAGAATAAAAATAAAAATAAATATATTCAGTTAATCTTGTTACATTTATTAAGGTAGGTACATTTGGGTACCTACACGTGGGCTACGTACGCCGATCTGTCGCTATTAGACCGACACACATATGGGCCACGCCTGATGTATGGAGACGCGCCCAGATCGGGGCGTACGTGGACCATGTGTGCCCAATATAGTTCTACATAAAATTTTGTGCAATGAAGAGTGATAATAAATTAGTTTTAATGTTCTTGAGACGTGACTAAAACAATGTTTCTGTGTAAAAAGTTATCGCTTTGAAGATAGGGTAAAAGCTCCGATTCGTAATATAATCTTTATAGCAATGTTACGGCCGTTACGGTTGGTAAGTCCATATGTCGTCGGATTCTCGGCATAACTTTTTTAAAATGCTAATTCAGACACTACTTAAACAAAACTGAAACTGCTCTTGACAGAATCGTCAGTTTGACTGAGTTAAAATCCATCTTAAAATTGGGTAGAATCAAGTGGCCACAATAAATTATCAAAAACTAGCCACTTTATACAAATATGCAGGTAGGACAATCAAAAAATATTTGTAAACAAATAAGATAACACTACTTTAAACGTTCAGTTACTTGAGAACGCATAAAAAATAAATTATCGCTACCGCTGTTAAAAATAACAAGTGGTCCTTATTTTGTTTTGACTAGTATATATATATAAAAGCGAAATACTACTCACTGATTATACACGAAATCTCAGAAACAATAACATCTACAAACTTAAAATTCGGCAGGCAGGTTACTTATAGGGTGTAGACGTCCTCTAAGAACGGATTTTGCGAAACTCGTAGAGGTTTCTACGGGGGTAAAACGGGGGTTGGAAGTTTGTATGGAGAAATCGACTTTTACGCGGGTGACGCCGCTGGCAGAAGCAAGATTCCTATACAAGCGAAAGGTCATGTCAGAGTTTTACTGACTAAAACCCACCTGTGTCCTTCAATTGCCAAATGGCAAACGCAAATATGTTTCAGGACCACGGTATCTTTTTTCTTTTACAAAAGCACCTTTACACCACGAAATCTACATTACAAATACCTAGTATTCACATGCAAACAATAATAGATCCATACAATTATCTAAACACTTGCTTGCAACACTTACGACTTGCATAACTCCATCAATTAAACCGGTTATGATTAAACTGCGAAATTTAGACGCAACAGGAACCAGCATTAAAGGACACGACTTGAATCTAAGTGAGATAAAGGTTACAACTTAAAACTAAGTGAGATAAAGATTACAACTTGAAACTAAGTGAGAAATCTTTTTGTATATAGGATAGCCAGATTCATGACGAGTATGCTTTGAAAAGGGAGGATCCTCCGACCAGACGGATATTTTGTCTGGTCCGGGCAATTGCCAGATAGATGATTTCGGGTTGTTGTTTATGTTCTAATTACACGGAGAACTCTAATTGCGTGATGCAGGATTTCGATTTTTTTTTTGTTTCTATGTGGTGCCTACCTATCACTACAGTATGCTATGACCCACGGATACGGACCAGTAACCAAAGGCGGGGGGGACAGCTTAAACCAAACCTTGGTCAATGGTTGAACTATTTAGTTCAATGTGAAATAGGCTTGGCTTACCTTGATTGGGGTGTTAATATAGGCATTATCATTGTTTGTTCGTAAGAAACCCATCGGCTCCTCAGATGGGCCGCCTCACCTGTTTACTTGTAGTTCGTGACTTGTTTGTTTGCGTTAGTTGTATTTTAACCAGTACCTACTGATTGATAATAATGAATGAGGAAAGGTCATTGAACGTCATTGACAAAGCAAGTTCACCTAAATTCTACCTCTACCTGCAGTGGATTGCTGAAAACTATAGAAAGTTTTTTTAGTTTTTTTTTATCCGTTATTACTCGGCTAAGTGATAACGGCCCCGACTTACGAGTTTGTAGGTCGCGGGTTCGGGTCCAGCCAGGCGCATTACTTTGTTTAATTTATTTCATCACCACTGCTCTCAAAACGGTGAAGGAAAACATCGTGAGGAAACCGGCATGTCCTAAAACCAAAAATTGAAGACATGACATTCACCAACCCGCACTGGGCCCACGTGGTGGATTACAGCCCATTCCCTCTCTTAGAGAGGAGGCCTGAGTTCCAGCAGTGGGAACATTAAAAGGCTGATTATGCTATGATATGCTTAAGCTATAGAAAGTTTTACTACATGATGTTAATACAATTAGTAATTGTTACTTTAATTATTCAGTTTTTTCATGTTTTGCCTTGCTGTTTTAGGTATTTTCATTTTAATTTCTACACAATGTAAGTAGAAGTACCTACCTATGCTTAGATATGTTGTTATGAAATAAATAAAAAAATAAAAAAAATAAAAAACTATATTCGCCATAGGCTAAGTGGAAAGTTGAAAAGGATTAGAGGGATCTGGAGCGTACTTTCACAATAATTGGTCGTATCCATTTTTCGTCGACTTTATTCTCTATGGTCCACTTACCTGACAAATAGTTCCAATATAAATATTGTTTTACCGAAATAATTTTCTGTAGCCAGACGTATGAATCTTTCTAGAAATCTTTGCAAGAACTTAACCAAAATTATATTTGTTTACATTTTCTGTGTGACCATAACCTTTATCAATTTTGGAGCCGTTGGCCATACAATTTTAATTCATTTCAGGGTCATAACTTAAATTAGTCGTTATGAAGGTCATAGTAATATAATCGGTCAGCTTTTCCAAGATTTGGTATATTGAACACATCGAAATTTGATTATTTGTTATGCAATCGATATCTAACCTTCAACAAATGCAGATAATCTGATTTGGTAGAACACCTTAGATTTTCCTGCCTAGGATGAACGTCGTCATAGTAGGTATATAGTTATAAGATTATTTATTGGTTAAATAGATATAAAATGAAAATGGGTTCTTACCGTGAACCATTTTACGACCTAAACTGTACTGTTAAAGGGATGGAGCTATATGAGGCTATGAGTCTGAGTGGCCTAACTGTATTTTTTTCAAATAAAATCCATATCGAAAAAATGCAATTAGGCCACTCTGGCTCTGAGGTCATGAGAGCCACAGTGGCCTAACTGTATTTTTTTTAACACTTATATTATTTGAAATAACAAACCTTCTTTTTTCAAATAAAGTCGGTATTGAAAAAGTGATTTAAGCCACTCTGGCTCTCATAGCCTCATATATAGGTTGTCTATACACCCCAAATGGCTCCATCCCTCTTTATTGCTCGCAAGACTGAAATTTGAACACGTTATGTTAAGTCACCTGGTGATTGGGAGTGTCATAATCACTGACTCAGTTGCTAGCCTAAATAGGATCATAAAAACATCATTTAACCTTTTGACGTGCGTAATTAGAGACACAATAGTAAGACAATGGCTTCCGGGCGCCGGCTACCGCCTGAGCGTTAATGAATTAAAATTGATATCATTACGACATCATCCTATTCCAGCGTGTAATTTCATGGCACAGACAAACCTTTCAATAAATAAGTTCGAAAACTCGAAGGATGTATGTTCGAACCATACGATGCACGTATGAAGGTAGACAGTGGTTTGGCCTTGTATTAAAAAGTAAAATAACAACATAACCGGTTAGCAATGCTTTCAAGTAATTAACGAAGTGTGATGGTTCGCAGTCAATTTATGCAAAAAAAATGTTTTAAAATTTAGTTCCATTTTTATAACTAGATGGCGTTGTTCATTCAAATCTACTTTCTACACCTGACTGACTGACATATCAACGCACAGCCGAAACTACTGGGACTAGGAGCGTGAAATTTTGCATAAGGTTTCCTTTTACAACGTAGGCGAGCACTAAGAGAGGATTTTTCAAAATTCACTCCCTAAGGTGATGAAACAGGGGTCCAAAGTTTGTATAGAAAAACCTACTTTTGACGCTGCCAGAAGCTAGTAATCTATAATACTGTGAACGAATGTATGTTTTTTGAGTTTGGGTATTGAAATCACGTCAAGATCCGATACAAATTTAACTTATTTCAATCAAGGTATCCGGTATCTTATTTATCCGAGATCCGCGAAGTATTGCTCAGTTTCGTCTGAAGATATTGGGACACTGGGACAGTAACCTCTGGTCAACTTACGAACAGGTTTTATTAAAGGTATACCTACCTACATGATGGCTATATGGTACAAGGGAATTGCAGCTTTAGTGAATGCACAATTTAAAAGTTCAGTGTAAACTTCAGGTTTTTTTTTATCGTTTAAAGTAATTCAAAAAATTGTGTTCTTTTTATTTATAAGGGTAGTAAGCTGCTGCCAGCGGCTTTGCTAGCGTGAGAGTAGAAAATTGTCCCAAGAGAACATACTCCCGGGATAAAATCAGTGGCGTAACTATAGGGTGGCAAGGCTGGCAAAATGCCACGGGCCCCTGGTTTCGGTGGGGCCCCCCATTCGTGAGACTGCAAGCTCAGAAGAAGTAACCTAACATGTTAACAAAAATAAGTAACAATTATAAAAATAATATAAGTACTTAAAACTAATTAAAGTTAGACACAAGTACCTAAAGATCATACACGAATTCTAATAAATTATTAAGATTTATTGAAAAGAATCAATTTCCCGTGGCATTTTGCCAGCTTACCACTCTATAGTTACGCCACTTGGAAGCCCACCTTTAGAGAAGAAATAGAAGTCTTCTAGTATTAGAGAACTTGCTGATTTATTAATAATAAAGAATCATTTTATGTCTGTACTTCAGTGATTTATCCAAGTTAAATTACAACGTGCCAATTTTTCTGGGGCCCCATCCAATGATTTTGCCACGGGCCTCAGACGGTATAGTTACGCCACTGGATAAAATCCACATATTGTACAGACTTCAAGAAAGAAAGAAAGAAGAAAAGAAAGAAAGAAGAAAAGAAAGAAAATATGTTTATTTGGCACACCATGATTCATTAATCAACAAATAATTGATTTACAAACTAAAATTAAACATAAAAAAAATAAGAAGAAATAAAATTAACAATAACAATATGACTCACGGCTACGCCAAATAGGTCCAGTTCAGCATAATGCCAGACAACTACGTAGCAGCTGCCTGACGCTGGTTTTCAACTTCACATATCCAGAGACTTTTTTTTGAATGTTTGATGAGCGAAAAATGCTTCTTAACAACCGTCCTCCTTTACGAAAAAGGGAGTCTTTTTAAGGTAGCAGATTCTTTTACCATAGACGCACAATAAAAATAAGCTTTAGAATTTAAAGTATAACTTAGATCGCCTTCTTGATCAAGACATGCTTAGTAACGTTAAATTATGATATCTTTGTATTCGCGTCGCATACAAGGTCTCACGTAACACACAATGCCGGCGATTAATCTTTTATGAACTTGATTCTACTGCGTGCTGGTATGAGGTCATGGGTCTGTTAGAGACAGGCTCAAGTAAGTACAGGTTTTGTACAAAATCATATCAAGAAGGTTCCTATACGACGAGCAATGGGTAGCTCGTCACCCGGCCGTCCGGTGAAGGCCGAACCCGAGTCACAGTATAGATATATGGAACCATAGATATAAGAAAGGAGGAGATATGTTAAGTAGTAAAAAATGTACCGGAACACGATGTCTCCAGTTTCCCCTACTACCGCCGACACTACTACACATGCAGCAATAGTTATGCAGTCGCGCACACATCCGCAATTAATAAATCAGTCCATACTACACAGTCAATTATAAACCTTACGTTCCTAAAAACAGCGTGTATTTTCCATGCACCTACAACTTATGCACACATTAAATGTCGATGTGCTATGCAAAAGCAATTTATTTTACATTTACGCTAGTGATTGACTAAATAGAAAAGTTATCGATTTGTTCATTTTTTGTTGTGCTATTTCTTTTGGGTCCCAAAAACAAAATCAATATGTCCAGAAAATAATATATTAATAATAGAATAATAAAATTTGCTTTCATAAAACCCAAAAACTCTAACCATTTACCCGCATTAGGCCATTATATACGGCATTTTAGAACGTCAATATCAAATACTAAAAACCGGCCAAGTGCGTGTCCTGGTTCTTTAAAATCCTGAAAAGTTTAATAACTTATATTATGAATTATTGCATGAAAAAGCTTTCAGTTACAAAAAAAATTGTAACTCACTTTTACAAAAATAAGGTCTAGTCTTAATTTAAGGATTACCCATTCAAAAAGACTGCGTTTTTTTTTAGAGACTAAAGCATTTCTAGTTGAAAGTGAATTGAGCATATGGTACTATATTTTTTTAGGGGACCAATTAGGTGGCCTTCCAGTGGCATCAATCCATTGCTTTATTAAAATTGCGTCTTTCGGGAAACTGAAAACAACATAACAACAACATTACAACATTTTAGTTATCATTTTACCTAAGTTTCTGCTAAACCTCACCATGTAAGACTTTTATTAGAAAAAAACAGTACAGAGCTTGTTAAATAAAGAGAACAAATAAAGAGCTAGAACATGTTGCCTTATTTTAAGCAAAAGTCGTTATTAAAATCTGAATCATGCCCGTTATTGTAGTTGCATGAAGTTAAAATATCAAAATCAGAAATAAGTAAGGAAATAACACGAAGATAAGGCATAAGTAAGATACGATATCTGAAACCAAAAAATAGTCCTTCGACTATTAACTTACAATTTAACTAACTTACTTTACGACAGTTGTTTGCGTATTTCTTTACTACTCTATAAAATATTCAAAATAAATAAAAATATTTACATTATTTCACTTCGGATATCCAACCAATCGATATTATGGTCGATAGTCTACAATAGTAGATCATACAGGCACATCATTAACTCACCGCAACTAACAGCGGCCGTATTATGAAATACACCGCATTGATAAAGTATCGTTATGTTATTTTTACATTGCTTGTTCAGTTGCTGAGCGTTAAAATTTGGTAGTGGTTAAAGAGCAATGTATTGACTGTAAGAGTAATACAGTCGCCTTGATATTTGAAAACAAAAATAAAGTAGTAGCAGCAAGGGATATTAGAAGATTTGTTGTTTTTACTGATTTTAAAGATAAATATAGTATTAAACTTGTACTTACATATGGTAAGAGATTCCGTGATGACCCAGGCTTCTCTTATCGCTTCGGTTCTTGCACGAAACCACTGCACAACACGGCATTTTAAATTTGTTTACGATCACGTATCGCGAATCTCCCAAGTTTATAACTGACGGCCATTTGCCCGTGTATGCCGATTTTGCGCAAGTCGCGCGGACATGCACACGCCCCCTTGCCACTTCTCCTGTTTTTTATATTTCTATGTATGGAACAGTACGGAAACTACCTACAAATGTTCGAAACGGCTCACTCACACAAACATACGCATCGACGAGACTCCTAAGCGGCATTCGCTACTGACAGGACCGCGAGAAACGCTTAGGAGTCTCGTCGATACGTATGTTTATACATATATCTATACTGCCCCCCTAGCCAAGTCACAAACGATAAACGTAAATTCTCAGTAGTCTTTAATAGATTTTCAACTTTATGTTATTGGATATAAAGTTGAAAATCTATTGAAGATTACATAGTGTTTTCGTTCGTTCCGGTCGCTAACGCTCAGTAGTCTTTAATAGATTTTCAACTTTATGTTCTTAGGTATAAAGTTGAAAATCTATTGGAGATTACTAAGCGTTCACGTTTATCGTTTGCAACTTGGCTAGGGGGGCTGTGCCCGAGTTGTCGACGGCGCGCAGTGTTCTACCTGCTGCGTCCCAAAGAGATATCAGCAAAACCGTTGAGGTCCAGTAGGGCCTATTCCGGCTAGGGCTACTTGAATTTTTAAAAGGGATACCGCAATCCTGGAACGAAAAGGGCAACTGAAGGACACACATGGGTTTTAGTCAGCAAATTTCCATCTTAAAAAAAGGTTCCTATACCTTCATAATATAATGTAGTTGTCTGATAGTTATGGAGCAGTGGTGGCCGAATGGTAACGACCCCGACTTACGAGTTGTAGGTCGCGGGTTTTAAAACCAGCTAGGCGCATTACTTTGTGTAATTTATTTCATCACCACTGCTCTCAAAACGGTGAAGGAAAACATCGTGAGGAAACCGGCATGTCCTAGAACCAAAAATTCGAAGACATGTGACATCCACCAACCCGCACTGGGCCCGCGTGGTGGATTACCGCCCATTCCCTCTCCTAGAAAGGAGGCCTGAGTCCCAACAGTGGGAACATTATAAGGCCGACTATGCTATGCTATGCCTCATTGGTCTCGTGGTCGGTGCGAGTGATGAGCATGGGGTCCTGGGTTCAATGCCTGTGTCATATAAAACGTAGTGTTGGGTTTTTCTATTAAGAGTACCTACCTCTGTAGCAACCCTGATTTGTAAGTTGGTGGTGAGACTCCGCCGTGTCTCGGAAAGCACGTAAAGCCGTTGGTTCTGCTCGCCTGCTCTCTCTCTTCGGTCGCGTCGGATTGCCGCGCCCATCTAGGAGAGTAAAGGAACAGAAAGAGCACCTGTCTGTGTTTGCGCACACGCTTGTGCACTATAATATCTTCTGCATACTTGTGTAATCTCTGTTGAGATTGGCCACCATGATCGAAATTCGATCGGGAGGATTATTTATTTAAACTTCATGTACAGTAGTGCTTACATAGGCGGATTTAATGCAAAAAGGCATTCTCTACCAGTCAACCTTTCGGTTAAAAAAACCAGATCTTAGGGTGTTTTTAATATCATGTGGATTTCATCACGCATGCGGGATTGCTCCGCACGCGTAGCCCCCCAAATGTCCTTTTCATACAAGTATTTATTGTAATGAGTGGAATACGCAAGTGGGCTCCGGGGCATGATATCGGGCAGCAGCCCCGCATGCGGAGCAATTCCGCATGCGTGATGAAATCCGCACAATATTAAAAACACCCTTAAGTATATGGTATGTGTGCACCATAAATCACACTAAAATATTATAAAGGCGAAAGTTTGGAGTGTGTTTGTATGTTTGTTACTTTTTCACGCACACGAACGGCTGATCGCATTTGGCACGCATGTAGACCATATCCTGGAACAGCACATAGGACACTTTTAGAGTAGGTAGGTGTTCTTTAGGAAATTTTTCTACTCCCACGCGGGCGAAGCCGTTGATAGCAGCAAGTAAATAATATTTGAAATTTGGCAAATTGCAAAATATTTAATTTTTTTTTTTTTTGTGTAATTCAATAAAAACAGTGTAATTAAAACTATTAATATATAAACTAAAGGCAAAAATTACTAGCTAAAATATGGCGTCATAAAATTCTTCCATATTTGCTCATTGAGTTAGTACCAAGTAGTAAGTATTCAGTGAGTTAGTACCATCATTATATGTCATTGTGGCATGCTAATTTAATAAACTTGAAAATTAAATTAGTTTTTAATTATACCACTGTTTAATTTTATGACATGGTCTGTTGATTTTATCTTTAAAACAATGTGTGAGTTTTAATTAATTTAATTTTATGATTAAAACCCTGACGTCTAGCCAAATAATATGAAGGATTGTAGGTACATACGCAGTGTATAACATCTGCTACCAATCTATTGACTGGTAAAACTTATTGGCCTACCACACGTATAAGCTTCACACACAGTTTTGCCTGCGCAGGCCGGTTTGTACACGAAACCCCGTGTTATACTGTATGAGTTTTACCAACTATACGCACGATGTTCCATGAACCATATTCATGTACTTGGCAAAGCTGTGGGTAAGCTTGTGCGTGTGGTAGGCCCAATTAGGTCGACCGGAATCAATCAACGTTGCGACCACGTTGTTCCACGGATAATATACTATGTTTGACCGGAATAAACGAAAAAGTTTTTACGCTTTGTCTTCTCACGGCCCGCCTAGGTCTGCAGCAACGCGCTGCGCCCTTTTTACTACGTAATTATACATTAAAGTTCTCCATCGACACGACTACATGCACACCGTTAAAGTTGAACTAGCGATACTGCGCAGGTAATAATCCGGTTTCCGCTACGGGGACCGCCGCACACGACATACGCGCGGGCGCCCGCGCAGTCGCCCGCTTAACGCAGCGTTGGCCCTGAAACCCACTCGTGTTCCTTCATTCCCCCTTTGTGTCCTAGGGCCGAGGTGACTCTTTCTAGAATGTTCATAATTTGTAGCTAGTCCTATAATTGCGTCATTTCCCGCAAATAAAATGTTTTTCTTTCGTTCTTTCTTCTTCTTTTCTTTCGAACAAGTCCTCTGTAGATATCGCTATTTGTATCCAAAACAAATGTTTTGTATTGTGATATGACAGGTTGAAAGTTCAAACGTACTAGTCCACGTAATATGCATGTTACATAAAGCCGAAAGATGCGTAACACAGCCTCTTCTTGCAGATGCGGTAACATAAACTGGCGACCATCATCAAACTACATATTTCTAAATCATGTATGTTAGTCTATGACATAGAGTATCACGCAGTCATTATGAGTTTACTTTGTTACAGGGTGTTAGGGAAATGTGTTGTTATAATTTAGACACTGCTTCTGCCCGTAAAAATTAATAACTTTCTTCATAGAATGTGGTAAAAGTAGTCACAGTAAACTCCCACAAAAAAATTGTTTCCGTTACATTAACCTATGTGGATTATGTCAACCTTATCTTATGTCCGGCCGTCCGGTAACCGTCCGGACCGAGCCCGAAAGGGCCTATTACACTACGCGATATTCAGCACACGATATTCAGTCTTATTTTTTGTTCCGAGTAAGACTGTCTGAATATCGAGTAGTGTAAATAGTGTAACAGGCCCTGAAGGGCCGAAACGTCGACGGCGCGTAGTGTTCCACGCGCGCCTCTAAGAAATGTCAACAAAACCGTAGGAGCCCAGCAGGGCCGAAGCCTAGTGAGCCATGGGTTGACTGATTCGGAAAGGGAAACTCGTTGTCCTGGAACGCAAGAGCAAAGAAGGAACATAGGTGTGGTTTTAGTCAGTAAATTTCTGACACGCCTTCATGCTCCACCCTAGAGCGTGAAAAGTCATTGGATGATTCCCCACCTTAAAAAAAAACCAAGCACTATACGGTGGCACTTCATTGTAGTTAATTTGGTATCTACGCACGCACACACTAAGCTATTAGTGACGCAATCAAGATTTGTCAAGAATTTATTAAAATAAGTAATTTTTTACCCTATAAAAAATTCTTGATTATTTTGGGATAAAAAATTACCTATTTTAAAATAGGTAGGTACTTAACTGAAATCGATTCTGAACATGCTACTTTCACGATGTGTGTTCATTATAAATGATATCTAGATGACATTTCTGCAACGTATTTTTATACATTTTGGACGTTTTGAAAATTATTATTGCTGGTAGACCATCCCTGGTTCCATTGATTCCAGTCATGTTTTCTCAAAGTTCCACAAACATACACAAACACCTGATCTATTGTATTTATATTTATGTAGAACAGTTGGATACAATCCACGTCGCGTGTTTAGGATCGACAAATAATGTTCAATCATATTATTGTTCTGGGAAAATCAGTTGTTCGCATGCAGTGACGTCAGATGCCATTGTTTCCAACTATTATGGATAATGGTGATATGTTGCGGTTTATAAGTACCTGTGTTGGTTGAACATAAGTGTAACAATGGAGTACGGAGGCAAAATGTTTTGTGGGGGATTTGGGCCGTAGGCTCGGGGAGGCAACGGGTGACTCCCGGTCCAGGTCGTTCTTGGTTCAAAGGATGGCCATCGCTATTCAGCGAGGAAATGCGACGAGTGTTATGGGACACCTTTGCACCGGGAACGATCAGGGGCGGGTTATTTATTGACGTTTGACATTTAATTTAATTGTAAAATTTTAATTCTTTTATATTGTATTTAATGTAAACATCATTTAATAAAATAATAACATTATTTTAAATTAAAAATATTTTAAATAATTTAAAAAAAAGTGTAAAGACATATTATAAAGACGATAGTAAGATAGTAAAAAATGAAATCTTTCCTCTTCATAATATGAATTTAGAAGGTCAGATACTAAAAAGTGATAATTAGTATGTAGAATTAGATATTATCGGGACACTATAGGTTGCCGGGATCCTGATTTGTAAGAAGAGAAATTTCGGACACAATATTTCAATAAGTACATCTATTTCGGTACCTACTCCTGATACATAGTCAACCAAAAACTGACTTAAACAATTCAATTACTTTCCTATAAAATCCAAATCCAGTTTTAAATTTGCACATCCCTTTAAAAGTCGATTCGTCCGACCAGCCAGCATGCTAATAAGGTATTTACGTTTTTCATGCGATGTTCTTCTATATCACAGTATATATCGTAACAATATACATAGATACAACTTCGAACAGCAAGGAGTTATTGATTCGTGTTAAAAGTATAATTACATTAGTAAATTTCTTCTTTCGCAGAACCATGCCTGAGATAGATGCCACCAGAGAACTGGCCAACATCAAGGATTGGCTTAACAAGCAGCCTCATCTGCCTCATGAAGTTGGTAAGTAAACCCTCCACCGAATATGCATTACCTACTTCAAACATTTTTGAAGAATTCATATAAAAATAGAGGGAATAGCGGTTACTTTTAACCTTGAGTAGTAAAGGTTTTGTTAGCACAATGAAATATAAAAGCTATTGCTTAGTTCCAATTGTTATTACCGCTGAGTTTGTTCCGGTGTTTCTTCTCAGGGTAGTCTGCTAACACCGGACTCATCTGGTTTAAATTGACGAAAAAAATTACGTGTAAAAGTGTTTTTAAAAAACTTATTTGCTAATAAATATGATTTATCAATGATTGTCCAAGAGAAAAGAAAGAAAAATGGGAAAAGAAAGAGAAGATCTCATCATGACCTATCAGTAGTGATTCGTTCTATTTAATATGTGTGGTGTATGTTAGGTTATGTATTAGTTAATATAGGTATGTATGTGAAGTAATTGGTATAAGGTACGATGGGGCTGACATATCCTTTTTGGACAAAAGCCCCTTAATAAAATCGGGAATAAAAAAATAAATAAATCATGACCTATTCAACCGTAACTTAGATGTTCTAGTCTTGAGCCTGCAGACTGAATATTATTATTAATGACAAACCTGACTTTTTCTATCGATCCATATTTGCTAACTGTAGAAAAAAATTCCTGATTGAAAAAAATATCTATTGGTTTCTAGAAGTAAAAACAAGTTTCAACTAATGACTGCACGCGCACGAACTAACTACGGCAAAAAAACAATACTGTTTGAAGGAGCACGGCTGTTTAACGATTTACCCGAAGAATTTAAGAAATGTGATAATATTAATATGTTTAAATCAAAATTAAAAAAAAACATGTATATAACATATGACGTCACCATCACACCAGATGTGAATATTACAGTACTTCTAAGCTGTTAATTGTATCTCATTTTAAGTGAACAGTAATTGTTCTTATGAGAATAAATTCTTTAAACCTAAATATTAGAGACAGCGTAAGGTTTATATTTGCAGCAAAATTTATCATTATAACTCGTAATAAAAACAATAAACAAAAAAATATATATACAAAGACATAATAAAAGCTTGTCTGCTTGCAACATTAATGTCTTAGCGATGAAATTCGATCGCGTTAACGATCATAGGGCTGGCTTATTGTTTTTGAGGTGCAGTGAAATCATTAATTAACTTTCCACGCTCTAAGATGGAGCGAGAAGGCGTGTCAGACTTTTACTGTCTAGAACCCATCTGTCTCCTTCAGCTGCCCTTTGTGTTCCAGAACTACGGTGTATCTCTTTCGGAAATTCCCATGGCCCTCGGCATCGGTCCTACAGATTTGCTAAAAACTCTTTGAGGCGCGCGTGGAACGAGCCCCCTCCTATGTTGTGTATATCCTGTTGATTCCAAATATCCAGATAACACGATAGCAAGGTTGTGCTTATCTGCGAGCAAACAATGTGCCAAGCTTGGATATCTTTTGCTTGATTGAACAGCAAGCAAATGATAGCTTCAAAAGCTAATAACTTCGTGTTTTTCGTGTTGCTCAGGTATTAGTTTCGTATTATTTCTATTGCTTATGTCATAATAATTTTGCTCAGCAGGCCTATTGGTGATCGTACCGTGTTGTTACGTTTCAATTACAGATTGAAACTTGCTCAACAGAAAATAACTTGAGAATTTACGTAAATATTGCACGCATCGGGTACAAATTGTATCTTAAACCACCTTTTAAATGTTACTCAATATCGACCTTCAAACATCAGACAAATCCATCATATCTATATGTGATGGATTGGTCTGATGTTGGTTTTGAATCTCGCATTTTTAATTAAACTGCATCTCGAGAGTAGTGTTCACCCAGTAGTAACGGCCTCGACTTACGAGTTGTAAGGTCGCGGGTTCAACAAACCCAGCCAGGCGGATTGCTTAGTGAAAATTTCATCATCATTACTCTCAAAACGGTGAAGGAAAACATCGTAAGGAAACTAGAATGTCATAGAAACAAAAATTTGAAGACATGTGACATCCACCAATTCACACTGGGCTCGCGTGATAGATTACGGCCCATTCCCTCTCGTAGAGAGGAGGCCTGAGTCTGAACAGTGAGAATATTGTATAGCTGATTAATTGCTATTGCTTGTTATTATGTGCTTCTCGAAGGCTTATACAGACTTATTGTACAGGTACGCTTATATTTCCCTGATTTGTCTAAATCTCCAAGACTCCGGAATCTTACTAAGATATTCTAGATGGAAAACGCAGTAACGATTTACTTGATCCGGGAATTGAACCGACTACATACTCAGCAGTGGTGACCACTCTCGATCACTAGAACGACAATGAATATAGTACTTTTCCACTAAAATGACTTCGTTTTCTTAGGTACAGTCATTGACTTATATTCGCTGGTAGTCTCTCAAACAAGCTCCAAAAATATTGCAGAATCAATTCGACTAGTCTCTTGGTTTAGACTTATAGATTCAACAGTTTCATCACATTGGATTGGAGTACTAATAAACTGGGTTAAAGGTATGTAATTGCTAAAGTGTGCTTAATAGGAGTAATAAACCTATCATCTTGTACACCTAAATGTAGCTCTAGGGTAGCTACGAGGATTGAGCAGTAATATTCTTAAACATTACAAAACAAAGTCTACCATCGCGTCTGTCTGTCTGTTCAGGATAAACTCAAAAACTACTAGACAGATTTTCATGCGGTTTTTACCAGTAAATTAACGTGGAAGGTTCAAATTATAGAAATAAGCCAAGAATTTCAAAGATTTCTAATACCCGTGCGAAGCAGAGGCACCTAAACAGTGAACGAGCGAGTAAAATTAATATTTGAGAGAGTACGAGTTTTCTTTGCAGGAAAGAAAGATCTTTGTATGGGAGTTGGACCAAGTGCTGCCCAGAATGCACACATAGTGCATTTTGTTCCTCAGGCCAACACCAATCTTAAAACTGGCGTGCTCCAAAATCTGTCCCAGGAGTCAAGAGAAAAAAATGTTTTGTTGTGAATTATTTATTTTCGAATAGTAGCTTAATAATTGTTTTTAGCGTACTTAATTGGTTACTGACCATAATATATAATCAGTAATAAATTATACTAAAAAAAAAAAGCACAGCAAGTTCACAGGAAAAACAAAGTGAATAACATAGCCCACAAATGACCTCTCGAAGGAGTGGCCTTACTGCTACAGCTAGTAACAAACCTCTCCAAGTGTACGCCTAGCCATTTAGTTTAATAATATTCGGCGTCCTCTATCCAGCTTCTCTTAGCCACCCTGCGAAGATCTTCGCTCTACATACCCACTCTTATACTACCCATATACTGCAGGATGGTTCCAAAGAGTCACCAAACCTTTAGGACGTAAAGGACAATCGCATATCTAGCGGCTGTGTAAGTGATGCGATAGACTCAGGCGTTTAAGTCTTTTAAAGTAAGACTAGACTTATTTTTGAAGACTCACTAAAACTTTTGGAAAATAAAAAAATAATATACAATTCGGACGAACATTAATTTAATTCGTGTTCGCTCTAATACTTAGCGATTCTTCGAACTACATTTGTCTAATGTCGTTAACAGAATATTCGCCGAATCCCCATAATGTATTTAACCACAGCATATATAACACTCCTTAGTAAAATTCAATTTTAACAAACCACTTCCAAAACTCGTTGAATTTATTTAAAAATATTGACGCACAAAGTTTAGGCACATTGATTTCGTCATAGACCTTTTTATAGGACTTCTTTCTAAATATTTATGTAGGTACATAAAAGTAAACTGTTTTCTATTATGGGAATCCCATCGTCACGTTTGTTGTTGTTGCTAAGAGCCTTCATTTTAATTATAATATAATAATATTCCACAACTATCACACAACGCCGGCGCCGTCTAGTCCCAAGCTAAGCAGAGCTTGTGCTATGAGTCCTAAACAACTGATAAACATACTTATATATTTCTAAATACATACATATTCATCGACCTATATTCTAGTACATATTATAGATAAATTATACCCAGACACAGAACAAATGATCATGCTCATCAAACAAACATTTGTCCTGGGTGGGAATCGAACCCACGAACTCCGGCGTAGCAGTCAGAGCCACTAACCACTAGACCAACAGGCCAGTCAAACAAGACCAACAGTTAAAAATAAAGTCAGCTATAGAAATTTTTACCTACGGCTTCGTTCGTTCGTATAGTTTAACCATCATCATCTTCCTGCCCTCATCCCGTTTTATAACGGGTCTGCGAACATGACTTTTTTCTTCCATTCTCTCCTGTCACCCGTCAAGCTTTCACTAACTTCCTTTTCTTTCATATCATTTCTCACACAATCCATCCATCTTTTCTTTGGCCTCCCCCTCCCTCTCTATCCTTCCACATGTATACTCATAATTCTTCACATGCATACTTCTCACACATGTTCGTATAGTTTCAACGATCACTATTATAAAATAAAGTCGGTATTTTTGCCTTTCTGTAATTTGTGCTTATCATAGAAATATTCTGATATCTATCCTGCTTATATTTTCTCAATTCATATTATTATATAGTATTTATTATCATTTATTTAGATAATAATTCCTTCCGGAAGGTTAAAACTAGTAATTTATAACATTGCCAGCGGCTTCGCCCGCGTGATAATAGAAAATATAAAATTAAATATAGCCCATGTCACTCAGTGATAAAGTAGCATAATACACTACTGGTGAAAGAATTTTCAAGATCGGTCGAGTAGTTTTCGAGTTTGTTCATTACAAACAAAGTAATAAACATACAAGTTTTTTCCTCCCCTTTTTCTTGTTAGCCACTAGATTCTAGTGTGTTAAGATTGGTAATAAACGATAACCTATATGGAGTTTTATATTTTTTGTCGACGGAAAATCACATCGGACTATGCTATGATTTCTGTGGCCCTAGCACGAGCTCTTAACGCGAACCATTTGATGACCAAATCTGAACTGCTAAATGGATTGGGCACGTCATAATTATGGCGGTAAGTCCCCTCTTTGAGGAGGGGCTGGAAAGACAACACGGCGTCCTTACCTTCTGCATGACGCAGGTCCTCACCGGACATGGTAAGTTCGGGAGATTCCTGTACTGGATTCGTGCGGAAGAAACGCCCGGAGGACACGGTAGAGCATACGGTAGAGGTGTGCTCCGCCTGGGCAGAGCACCGCCGTGTCCTCGTGGGGGCGATCGGCGGCAGCGATCTCTCGCGCCGGGCCTTGATACAGACCATGGTTCGGAGCGAGGAGGAGTGGCAGGCGGTCGCCTCCTGTTGCGATGCAGTAATGCTAGCAAAGGAGGAGGCCGCACGTGCACGCGCGAGGCAATGGCCCTCGCGCCCCAGCCGCCGGGATTCCGATCCCGATTTCCGGCCGATAGAGCTATATGGGTGTTGTAATTGTGTGATAATCGTCACGTCATGGTAAGTTGCTTTGAACTATTGATCTTTATGAGTTTAGATAGTTCGTGCAGGAGATTAAAAGTGTTGACCACAGAGTGATAGTCAACAAAACATGGGAGAAACCAGTATTTATTTATTATGTATGACAGCTAAAGTAATGTTTAACATAATAACATAAGAGGTTTGGGTTTAGCCGAAGCTCCAACACTTCAAATGTTTGAGTGATCTTTGGCCGACCGCATCTAGATTTTGCTCGAGCCAAGAAATTATTGGTCCAACACATTCCGCGTTATGTTTCCTACATGTTATGTAATTACAATTGCAAAATAATAATAAAGACCTATATTGGAATTACACTTCATAGCTATACAAATCATGGACGACAAGGTTGGGGTTAGGGACTCCAATCCCGCATCAAAAACGCAATCCCGCAAGCCTGCGGGATTAACGTTGGCAATCCCGGGATCAATCAATTTGCGGGATTAAGATATTTTGTTTTATTTTATGAGGGTTGCTCAAAGGAAATTAAAATTTCCTAAGTTTTTTGCTTTTTGCGGATCACAGTACCACTCTGACTTGCAAAATGCAAAAAACTTTCCGTTAAAATATTTAACGTTTCATCTTACAGATTTAGGAAGATGTAACTTTAACAGACATTGACTACGTTCCTTTCCACATCCGATTTAGGACTTGCACAACACAAAATAGAAATTCAAAAATTTTGCTGTAGATCAGGTAAAAAAATTAAAACAAATTTAATTTCCATAGGTAAAAATTGTACAGAAAAGTCACGAATTCCATGGAAAGTTAAATCAACGTTAATGAGACTGCTGGGTCTAATAAATAGATTATCAGAACAGCGTGTCGTCTAAACTAATTTTTCTTAGAAAGAAATTCAGTCCCGCAAGCGTGCGGGATCCTGCATGTGTAATCCCGCATTTCTGATCCCGCAAAAATGGTGCGGGATCCCGCGTAGGCTGGATTGGATTCCCTAGTTGGGGTGATTGAGAAATTGGCTGCTGCGCTAGCTGCGTGCGGCGGGTTCAATTCTCACATGGAACGTAATTAAATATTTCTGTGGCCTATAGATAGGTGTTCTGGGTCTAGGCGTCTTATGTACGTGAGTATACATGTTTGTGTATATCTACAATACACGAGTTATTTCTAGAGTGGAGCAATGTATTAACGCAATTAATACGTAAGTAACTAAAATGGTTCCTTTCTCTTTGAGATAAATAAAGAAACTTTTGCAGCAAACAGTAGATTTAACGGTATAATTTCTGATGAAACGGTAATTAACCTTTTGTTTATTGTTTATAATATTAATTCACAAATTCTTCGTTGCTAACATTCAGTGGCGTAAACGATTGATTTATAATACTAATTGGTGATTGCTAAATGATTGATCGTCAGTCTATTCAGTATGTTGTAATCGCTTGGTACTCAATAGATCGCTCTTCTCTTTAATAAAAAAAGGTGAAGTGCGAGGCGGATTCGCAAATCGAGGGTTCCGTACAAATTTACTTACCTGTATAATTCAATTTTCAAATCGAGTCTCGAAGATTTTTTCCGAATCGAAATGAAGTAATTATTTTGTGATGTAAGTAACTTTAAAATTTACGGTTTTGAGACTTTTCCTTTACTTGTTCTATAATAATAATAATAATAATAATAATAATAATAATAATAACCACAACCTCCCCTCGCTTTACATGCATGACCGCACATTTGTCCACACCAAACTCCATCCTGATGGCACTACTGAAGGTTTCAGTTACCTTCAGTAGCTCCATCAGTTGCAGATTGTTGGGGGCAAAAAGTTTCAGGTCATCCATGTAAAGTAGGTGAGATATTACCTGACCACCTCTCTTCAACCGATAGCCTAGACCTGAATTCTCCAGCAGTGTGCTTAGAGGATTCAAGGCTAGGCAAAACCAAAGTGGACTCAAACTATCTCCCTGGAATATACCTCGCTCGATCCTTACAGGTTCGCTATTCCTCTGGGTATGTCGACATCCTGGATAGCGGAGGACCGTACTCCATTGCCTCATACACGACATCAGGAAGGTGCGTAGTGTTGTATCAATTTTATACAATTCCAGCACCCTCATGAGCCATGTATGAGGAACAGAGTCATAGGCCTTCTTATAATCTATCCAACATGTCGACAGATCCTTTCGGGAACGTCGAACCTGTTGGCTAATGGTCATATCAATGAGGAGCAGCTCCTTAGTACCGCGGGACCCGTTCCTACATCCATTCTGAGAAGGTGACATGATTAAATTTTTGTCAATATGACTATTAATTTTGCTGTGTGCTGTTGTGGAATCCGTGGGCACTCAACTCACGGATTTCATAAACCTGAGATCCCTCTCTCCAACCGAAACCTATAAGTATTTGGGTATGTCGGAAGCTCTAGGCATCAATATCACTGACATGAAGCAATCGTTGAAGGAGCGTTTCTTTGGACGCCTGAAGAAGGTATTCAATAGCCTTCTTTCAGGCGGAAACAAGGTGCGCGCCTTCAACGGTTGGGTCATGCCGGTATTGATGTACTCTTTCGGCGTACTCAAATGGACTCAAACGGAACTTGAAGCCCTGGATAGGAAGGTCCGCACACTGCTGACTGCATATCGAATGCATCACCCACGATCGTCGGTGATGAGATTGTATATCCCGCGGAAGTGTGGGGGTCGAGGTTTTTTAAATGCTAAGACCCTACACAACCACGAGGTATGCAGTCTCAGGGAATATTTCCTAGCTGCCGACGTGGGTATGCATCGAGATGTAGTGACAGTGGACAAAGGACTTACCCCGCTCTCCCTGGCTAATGAGAACTGGCGCAAACCGGTAGTGCTTGACACTAACGATCGCAGGGAAGTATGGCAGAGCAAGGAACTTCACGGACGCTTCTTCCGGGCCCTTCACGGGCCCGATGTAGACCAATTGGCGTCCGTAGCCTGGCTGCGTTCCGGTGACCTCTTTGGGGAAACCGAAGGTTTTGTCTGTGCAATTATGGACGAAGTTATCATGACGAATAACTACCGGAGATTTATTGTGAAGGACGGCACGGTTGACATATTATGTCGGGCATGTCACCGTCCGGGAGAATCAATTCGTCACATTATCTCTGGTTGTTCTCGTCTAGCTAACGGAGAGTACTTGCATAGACACAACCTTGTAGCCAGGATTATCCATCAGCAACTTGCTCTGAAATACTCTCTTGTGGAATCGGAAGTGCCGTACTATAGGTACGAGCCCGATCCAGTTCTTGATAATGGTCATATCACTTTGTACTGGGATCGGTCCATCATCACTGACAGGACTATTGTAGGCAATAAGCCTGATATAGTGGTGGTGGACCGAAGCGAGAGGCGTGCAATGATTGTTGACATATCCGTTCCGCATGACGAGAACCTCGTGAAAGCCGAGAAAGATAAACAAATCAAGTATATTGACTTGGCTCGCGAGGTTGTCGACATGTGGGATGTGGACTCGGCGATCATTGTACCGATAGTCGTGTCGGGCAATGGCTTAATAGCCAAGAGCCTCGACCAACACCTTAGGAGGCTCGCGTTAGGCGACTGGATCAAGGGCTTGATTCAGAAAGCGGTACTCCTGGACACGGCTCGCATTGTTAGGAGGTTCCTTTCTCTGGAGCCCTGACCGCCGGTAGCTTGGACCCTGTTCCCGATACCGGTGGGATACTGTTTTTTATATTTTTAAATGTTTTATTTTTTATTTTTGAAATATTTAAAAATGTAACTAATATGTTTATGTAAATGAAATAAAGATAATAATAATAACCCCATCGCCGTATCTCTACGTTGACGTCGTGGTGGGGCTTGCGTGCTCCAATATACCCTAGGTCTGTATCGGTGAAGTTTGCTTTGCCGTAATATGCCTAGGGTGAGGGGCCAGACTAAGAGAGATACAATCCGCAGTGCAGTTTTGTGGCGAACTGTTGGGCATTAGCGACCCCATGGACCCGATCTCCCGGGAGAATTCTTGTTCTTCATCTCCGGCTTGCCTTTATTGGCCGGCCGTAGTGAACACTGACGAGGAACTGAGCTCCCACCTCTCTCTTGCCTTTATTGGCTGGCTTGAGTGGAGATTCGCAAGAGCAAACGTGCTCGGGAGAAGGATGTATAATCCAGTAAGGTGCTGGTAGGGATCTTGACCGTACTTCCGGGATTGTCCTGATAGCCGTGGTATACCTCTCCACTCCTCAAGCACCTCAGAATATGTTGCCCTCTTGTTGCTACGTCACTTCGTGCTAGCGGCCGTTTTTTGGGGGCCCATTTATTGAGTGTGCAAGTCACCCCCTGCCTTTTTTCGATGGATATTAATAACGTTGTTCAGGCAGGGGCCATAGTCTTAACATAGTTCCATGTTACCAGTCCATTTAAGACTCCAAAAACCATAGCCCTATTATCTTTGTTCTCCATATGTCGCAATAGTTTTTCAACAACCGGGGGTTGTCCTTGGGTGCACTAGCATAGCGCGTACAGGGATAATCGTCGGTTGGTATCATGTTCTATTATAATTATCTAAAGGGCCTCTGCGAGTTGGCTTCGGCTCCTCGTACGCCTTCCAAAGGTCCAGGACCTCAGGGTCCTGAGATAAATATTGAAAATACATATAATAATAATAATATTCCACAATTTGATTTTCCTACGAGTATCATAATCACCATAAACGGAACATAAAAGGTTTTATCCATAGACTGTGTGTGATGCGTTGACTTAGAAGTTAAATTTTTTCACTGCTCTAAGGGGTAGCATAAGGTATACCTACCTAAGCTGAAATTAATACCAAATGCTTAGGTCAGCATTTGGTATTAATTTCAGCTTATACCTTCACGCGTTCCTGTAAAAAAGGGTCTTGACAGATGGACAAACAGACAACAAAGTGATCCTATAAGGGTTCCGTTTTTGTCGACTGAGGTACGGACTAATGTTTTATTTGATCTATATACGGAACTCTAAAAAGAACCATAGAGTAACTTATGTTACCATATTTCTTGACATACTGGCATTCTTCTATCACTGCAGCTTTGAATTGTTTCGAAACATTAAAAGTAAAAGTTACTTTGAATTCAATAGACCGGTGTCGTTGACCCCTGCGTGAAGATTGCCAGTCAAAATAATTGCTGCGAACTCAAAATGGGGAAACACCGAAGTTGCGTAGGCGCATGCATTGTCGAGTGACATATAATGACGTCATCTGTCAAGTCATTAGTAGTCAACGCAGGTCAGCGTTTGTTTCTGATTTTGTGTTGGCTTCAATGTTAGGTGAGCCTGTTTTAGTTTGTTGCCTTGAGGTAATAGGGCATACAATGTCATTTAATCAGTAGCGTAGCTAGGTGACCAACGGCCCTGGGGCAAAAAAAACCAAGGCCCTTTTTTTACATGGGAAGTCATCAAATAACCTCTTCTGCTTTGGGTGGAGCAGAAGGGAGTGTCAGATTTTATTGACTGAAACGGGTTGCCATGATTAAAGTAGTGTTGCAACCGAAAAAAATAATTAAAAATTGTCAATTGATATATAAAATTGACCACTTACGAAATCTAAATGTATTTTATTTAAATTTTTCATTTTTTCGGTAGTTCAATCAGGTTTCCAAATCAGGTTTTGGGAGTCCCCCGAGCTTGGGGGACATATGCACAGCATTCGTTTTTTACGACCTACACACAAATTAGTCA
This sequence comes from Mythimna impura, assembly GCA_905147345.3. Classification (NCBI taxonomy): domain Eukaryota; kingdom Metazoa; phylum Arthropoda; class Insecta; order Lepidoptera; family Noctuidae; genus Mythimna; species Mythimna impura. Next base: position 11,074,018 of record LR990356.1, on the reverse strand, counting down.
TGCATTTAATTCATACTTATAAATAAATGTGATAGTAACTCTGTCTATCTGTTACGCTTTCACGGTTTATTGAACTGATTTTGATGAAATTTGGTATGGAGTTAGCTTGAACCCCGGGGACATGGTTATTTATCTGGCGTCGACTTCGACTTCGCTACCGCAATAACCAACATTCACGCGAACGAAGTCGGGGGAAAAAGCTAGTAGAACATAATTGTTCTATACCGGTTTGCTATTAGATTCTGTGCTATTAGCCAATCACCTCATCGTTTTAATCGCTTCAAAAGTCATTGTCTAAAGGCGCTGATTGATTTATCTTATAAATATCATCATTTATACGTTCACGTATCTACAGCTGTTGGTAATCTTGGAATGTTTTTGTTTGGGGAACTAACCATTAGGTCAAACAGGTCAAACTCATTGCCCCCGTGGGTCCAATTGAAAGACCAGTCTTCACGCTCGAACAGCTGAACGGATTTGGATAAAATTTGACACACGGACAGACCATGTCCTATAATAGCAGCGGTTGGTCATATATCTTCGAATTTTTGGTTGTGGTGATGAAATAAACTACACAAAGTAAGGAGCCTGACTGGGTTTGATCCCACGACCAGCTCGTAAGTCGGGGTTTATTGTATATATATATCGGGTTATCTTTATTGAATACTAGCTGGTTATTCCGCCCGCCAAGGTCGCACATTCACGAGCAAATCTCCATCTAGTCAGCTCTTCTGTCACCTTTTTTTTTTTCGGATGGGAAATTCATCTAATGGCCTCCCCCGCACTTGGGCGGTGCGGGAAATAGTGTCAGACTTTTACTGACTAAAACCCACTCCTGTTCCTTCTTTGCCATTTTTCCAGGGCCCAGGGGATCTCTTTCGCATCACCCATGGCCCCAGTAGGCTTCGACCCTGCTGGGCCCCTACATCTCCTTGAGGCGCGCGTTGAACACTACGCGCCGTCGACGCCTGGTCCGGACGGTTACCGGACGATCGGACGGCGAGCTACTCATTGTTCGCCGTCCCCAAGCCCGCGGCTACGGTGGCCGGAAATCGGGATCGGAATCCCGGCGACTGGGGCGCGAGGGCCATTGACTCGCGCGTGCACGTGCGGCCTCCTCCTTTGCTAGCATTACTGCTTCGCAGAAGGAGGCGACCGCCTGCCACTCCTCCTCGCTCCGGACCATGGCCTGCACCAAGGCCCGGCGCAAGAGATCGCTGCCGCTGATCGCCCCACGAGGACACGGCGGTGCTCTGTCCAGGCGGGGCACACCTCTACCGTATGCTCCACCGTGTCCTCCGGGCGGTCCACACAATGGTGGCACCCGGGCGTTTCTTCCGCACGAATCCGATGCAGGAACCTCCCGAACTTAGCATGTCCGGTGAGGACCTGCGTCATGCGGAAGGTAAGAACGCCGTGAGGTCTTTCCAGCCACTCCTCAAAGAAGGGGGACTTACCGCCATAATTATGGCGTGCCCAGCACTGGGTTGCGATAGTCGCTGTCTCCATTCCACCATGAGATCCCGCCGGAACTCTGTCCGCCATGCCGCGACTTGGCGCGGCAGCGGAGTTTCGCCCCGGTTTTGCATCTCCCTGCGCAGATCATGCATGCGTGCAAGGACTGTTGCCTCTAAATTCCACGGTGGTAGGCCAGCAAGGAGGCTCGCTGCTTCGCGGGAAATCGTGCGGCATCCCCTCACCATCCGTATGGCTATGTATGACCCTCTGGCTATTCTGTAACCTTTGGGGATTGAGTATCCAGTCGCAAATACACGACCCTGGCAAATCGGACACGAAAACACTAGTCGGATAAAAATCAAATCCGCTGATTTTATTTTAAAATTATTTGAAATATTTTCTTCGTTCATATTACTCTTGCAAACACAAACCTACATTAGTATCGTACGTAGATCAGATCTAATGCTGTGTACAGGTCACACTTTCTCCCTTGACGAGTAGGTAAGTGGTTCTTGGAACGGTATTCATAGCGTGTCGACATGAACTCAATTGGCTGCGGGGCTACGTGTCACGGGTTCGGTTCCGGTACAGAACAAATAATTGTATGCTCTTCAGATAGTTGTTCCGGGTTTGGTTATCTTGTTTATGTGAGCTTACTTGTCAGCGAACGCACCTACGATGTAGAATAAATTCAGTGTCGAGCAACGTTTTTCTATATTTTCCATTTTACTATATGTATAGAACATATAGTAAAATGGAAGTGTCTGTTTGTAATATCAAAATATATTTTTCAATACACTTACTCGAAAACCCACTCTTATCCCACCGCTTTTAGGCACGCCATAGACTGTTTTCCGCACTAGTGCAGAAAAGTGCGCGTGCTCTCCCTCGCCATAATGTTATTACATGTATCGTATCATGCTGCGCGCGCGTCGACCCCCACGAGTTGCCGGTCAACCCCCGTTTATTCATTTCTTCTTAAGTGTATTGGAAAAAGTCGTTTGATACACGTGCAAATTTGTCACTGCAGCCCTCAGGTCCATAACACCCTCGCCTACGGCTCGTGCGAATTCCGCCTCGGTCGCAATGACAAACTTTCTGCACTTGTATCAAAATGTACTATTTTTTTACTAACTTACCACCCACACACCTACCACATATACCTATAGGGATCGAATACACTTTCTTATGAATTTAAGTTAAATCAACATTTTTGCTTGTCTTTCTGTCTGTTAGAATTATCCAATTTTGAGAGCACTTTTAATGTATCTACCAGTAACCTAACTGATGTTACTATAGGCAACTTTTTTCTTAAAACTGTACCATAGCTGCATTCGAACTGCTGATAGACTGCAAGCCCGAATTGGTCAACTATGTTTGTTATTGAATGTGATTTGTTTTTTTTTTTTTATCAAAGAGTGGAATGAATTAATTTATCAAAGAGAATGGTAAACATTACAAAAGAAGTTTTAAGTCTAATAATCTTTTTATGTTTATTGCTATTTGTAACGTTATGTCTACGGGATCTTTTAATCAATTCATCTCCACAGATATTTTTATATAGTAGCAAGTTTTTGAGCATTCAACCAAGATTTCAAGGTGCATGCTTGCAACCAGGTGAATTTGTACAAGGCAGCCCATAAATATTCTTGAAAATGTCAGCGTTTGCACAATGATTCAAACTCCTCATTGACATTAAATTATGTTGATATATCAATCGGTCACTTTCTCTTTTTATACAATATCATCATTTCAGCCGAAAGACGTCGATGTACATATTATTAACCTACAAATAGGATAATTAATTTAATTTCTTAAAAAAGAAACATTTAAAAATAATAATCATATGATTGTAACTTAATTTTTCTAATTGGGGTGAGATTTACAACCATAATTATGTAAAATCTTATGGCTGATTGTAACGTATATTTTCTGTTTGAGGAAAGGGACTTTGATCTTAGTTTTAGTTATAATTGATCTTTTTTAGGGTTTCGTACCTCAAAAGGAAAAAAACATACCCCATATACCATACACCCCGTATAAGGGTGCATTCTTACAGTTATATGTTGTATATTCCATAACATTTTAGTGTATTTTTTTACCTGGAAAATCATTAAATGAGTCCTCTTGCGACAACACTCTGGGTGAAGTTCAGTTACCAAAAAAACTGTATTTATTTTAATTGCGGTCCCAAAATAATACAAAAAAAAATCTCTAAATTATTATACACACTGCGACTACATCTCTCATCCAACTCTACTGTCGTAGGTCTGCTGGAAGAAATGTCGTTAGAAATAAGCAGGTCCTTTGTACTCTTCTACCTATATTTGTTCTTTTCGATTTTAAGTGTTTGTTTGTACGTGAATAAATAAATAAAACAATATTATTAATATAGGCGGAAGTTGAGACCACGGTCCTGGTTCAAAGAGCCCCACGACCCGAAGCAAGAGGGAGTGTCAGACTTTAAAAACCATCTGACCCCACACCCCCACCTGTGGTCCTACAGTAGCCCTTTGCAGTCCAGAGCCACAGTAACTCTTTCGAACAATCCCGCAACTCAACAGACCAACTGACCTTAACGGCATCCTAAACGGTATTAAAACTTGTACCTAGTATCAAGAATGTATGGGCGACCTACATTTGTCTAGTCCATGTGTACGTCTATAATTCACACATTTAGTCTTTGTGCTTTAACGTCGCTAATAATTAATATTTACATAAAATATATGAAGTGTGTCGGTCTATATTTGCTTTTGTACTACAGTTGTTGTTTTAACACCATATTACCATATAATATATTAAAGAAGCTTTTTTGTTTTATCTGAAAGTACTGGTCCGATTGCTAAAATTTTTTCACCAATAGAAAGCTGCTTTATTCCTGAGTGACATAGGTTATATTTTATATTCGCGGGCGAAGCTGCGGCCAAAAGCTAGTTACCTTATTTTGCTGATTATAAACTTGAGGAGTTAGAAAGAAAGATAGATAATAAACATGTTTATTTGGCAAACAACAAAACAACATTGTGACTCACGAATAGGTCTGGTTCAGCACAATTCAAAAAAATATAACATTCAAAATATTTTTATTTCACATATGCGGCATTTAATTTATAAAACGTCAGAAGCTAGAGCACGGTTCCAAACTGGTCGTTTCCTATGGAGAAGAACCGGCAAGAAACTCCATGGTTACTCTTTTAAAAAAAGTGATTGATGTTACAATAATTCCATATTACAGTATTAATAGATATTATGTAAGAACAGTGTAGATCAGTCAATATTGTACCCAAAAGCACAATAAAAATAATCATAATAAAAAAGTGAGTCGTCGTAATAGGAAGTAATCTAAGAATTCGTGGAGTCTTCAGTGTTCTCACATTCACATTATAAAAAAGAGGCTATATAAAAAAAAAACCGGACAAGCGCGAGTCAGACTCGCATACTGAGGGTTCTGTACAAACTTACCTATGAAAACAGATCAATTCACGAATCGAGTCTCAAAGATTATTCCGAATCGCAAAAAAAGTTTTTTGTGATGTAACTACAAAATTACAGTTTTCCGAATTTTTCCTATACTTGTGCTATGAGACTTTGCTTCATGCCAAATTTCAGGATTCTAGGTCAACGGGAAGTGTTGTACGTTTTTTACGACATAAACGGCTATATCTTTTTTTACAGTTAACTTAGAAGTTTGATTATTTCACACCTTTAAGGGACCGCAGACTTGACTATATAGTTTTAATTTCAACTCAATAACTCCACGCGTTCCCGAGATAAAGACCCTTTATCTGACAGACAGACAGACGGACGGACAACAAAGTGATCCTATAAGGGTTCCATTTTTTCCTTTTGAGGTACGGAACCCTAAAAGCAAGAAAAATATGAATAATTACAACTATCAATAAATGAGATGTTAAAAAAAAAATTACTAACGAATTTAAGGTAGTTGAAGTCTAATTAATTAAAAAAAAAAATTGGCCTGATGCTGGTTTTCAACTGAACCTTTGAACAGTGTAGTAGATATAACTTAGAGCTGCTTAATTCTGAAACCGCACAAAATCTGGCACTAGTCTTACCAAGGGTTATCGTGTTAGTCAATACTGGGATGTGGAGTCCAGAAGACCAGAGAGAGTTTGACTCCAAGCTGACCTCAACATTTGTAGTATGGGAAAAGGCTGAGTAAATTGGTCGTCTCCAGCAGTGCTATTCTCTAATGGACCTATACATTGGATTGTTAATCCTTTTACGTATTTGGATTTCGTCGTTGCGGCCAACGCTGTGCTCAAGGCTGTTTTCTTAGAGAATAGCAGGACTTAGACAGACAGGTTAGGGTGTTTTCCAAATAAAGGAAAAGAATGAGCATGCATCAAAAGGATTAGCTGTTATAATAGTGAATGTTAAAGAGATAAAAGATATTGTAGAAAATGAGTAAGTATGCGTTGTAAAAGATGAAAAGTCTAAAAAGAGAGTAACTATCAAGATTTAGCTTAATAAAGCGTTTGAAAGAAGAAGACGAGTTTCCGATCCAAAATAAATTGTAACAGATATCGGCAAGAGAATAACGGTTAGGAAATACTAAGAACAATTACGATGAAGAAACTATCGAACCAAGAGGTTCAAATGTGGTTCAAATAATATATAACAATTGATTCTATATTTCGAGAAATAAATTAGGCATTGGCATTTTCCATTCTGCTTGCTAAGCAAGCCTGGTATTAGGTCTTTCCAATCGATTAAAGATTTGATTGCCATACCAAAAAACTTTAACTGTTCTGTTTTGTCCGAAAAAACCCAAGCCAAAGATATCTTAGCTCTAAAAAAGACTAACCACAAGTGTGAGTTAAACACCCATATTAACAACCATAATTATGTAAATTCTTTACACACGTGTGTTCTCTGTTTGAGGAAGGGGACTTTAATCTTAGTTTTTGTTATAATTGATCTTTTTTTGTTATCATCGTGTATCATCATTATCTCATTTGATGGTAAGCGATGATGTGGTCGATGATGGAGCACCTTTTATGTATTCTTAACTTAAAGAGCTCCAGGTTGTAGCTATCAGAAAACACAGCAGGGACTTCAATCTTTAGCTGTATGCTTAATGAAAGTATCTATTTTCAAAAAACAAATAAACTTACAAAACCCGAACCAATCCATCGAAAGACGTATTCAAAGTATTCGAAGCATCTTAGAAGAATTATTGCAGCACTAACTATTGTAACATTAACTATTGTAACGCAAATGAATAGCTGGACCGCAGAAACAAAACATAGATCAGCCAAAAAGGATGCATCTGGCATCCTTTTTGGCATCATAAAAGATGCCAAAAACGTTTTGTATGTATTGGTGGAAAGCCTTAAAAATGTATATGGCGCATCGCCGTACGCCTTATGGTCCAATGATGGAACGGGCTTAACGGGATGTTTGCAATTCCGTCGCACACTCCCTGAAACGTAACCGAAAGAAAACCGATAGGCTGGTAAATTGGCCATGACGTTCAAAGCTTTGGAGCTATGACTCGACTTGTGCAGCATTGTAGGAAATTGCTGCTGCGTAATTCATTATTCATCATCATCATTTCAGCCGAAAGATGTTCACTGTTGAACGTAGGTCTCCCTCAAGTATCGCTACAACGGTCCTGTGCGTCTCGCATCTATCAGATTTCTGCGACCCTCACCAGGTGATCAGTTCATCTTGTGGGAGGCCCGACATAGCATCAACATTGAGAGAGTGCGGAGGGCACTGTCGGTCAGAGCGAACATGATTGCCCGCAGGTTTAAGCGTGCTTCTACGGAGGTTAAGAAAATACTTTTTGGAACCTTCTGTTCATCCTTCTACACCTGCCTATCCGTATAGTAGCCTGTGGGTACGTTTTACGCAAAAATCGTACAGTGCCCTTCGCGTGCAGTATAATAATGCTTTCAGGGTGTTGATGGGGCTGCCTCGCTTCTGTAGCGCATCAGGGATGTTTGCGGAAATGCGAGTTGATTGCTTTTATGCATTAATGCGTAAAAGATGTGCATCCCTGGTGCGCAGGGTGCGAGCCAGTCCCAGCGGCATCTTGGGCATGATTGCTGACAGACTGGACTGCTGTATTTTAAATCGTTGCTCCAGTATATCTGCTGGGGTGCTGAAGCAATGATTGTTTTATTGTGAGTGTGTATGTAATTTTTTAGTTGTATTTGTGTCATTAACACAGTTGTAAGTTTGTTTTGTTTTTTACTAACACAAAATGAGTCTTGTTGCTCGAAATAAAGTATATTATTATTATAGCCCAAAGAATCGCCAAACTTAAGTGGCAGTGGGATATTACTCACAGAACATATGGTCTTTGGGGCCGATAGGTTCTGGAGTAGCAACCGCATACCGAAAGACGCAGCGTTGGAATTCATTATCATGATAACTAAAATCTGGTCTGAATTATGCATCTCTGTAGCTAACGTATTTCTATCTTTTCAGATGACATCCTCCTCCTCCGTTTCCTGACGAGCTGCCGCTTCAGCATGGAGCGTGCCAAGCGCACCATCGATCTTTTCTTCACCATCCGCGCCAATGGACCCGAGCTGTTCTGCAAGCGAGACCCCTGGGCTCCGGAGATTAGACGCGTGTTTGAAGTCACGTGAGTTACCAAGTTTTATCATAATCAGACGGGGAGGAACATTAGTCCTGGAAAAGAAAACTTATTTTTACCATAGCAAAAAGGGCTTGCATCGGTCGGATATGATTTATAGATGCTAAAACCGACAGTTGTTTTTATTAGTCATCTAATCTAATACGTATGTAAAATGTCATTTCACAAAACTGTGAACTCGTTTGCTAATTTTTAGGATTCCGTATATCAGTCGACAAAAACGGATCCCTTACAGGATCGCAATTTTTTGTTCGTCTGTCAAGACCATTTTTCTCAGAAACGCGTGAAAGTATTCGTATTATTGAAATTAATTTATCAAATACTGCTTGGAAGCAGTGATAAAATCAAACTTCTAAGTAAATGCAATCTAAAGAATTCGTTTATGGTGCATATTTTGACACTCGCAAGGAAATCAAAACATCTATTACTAGGGTACTTCCCGTTTACCAAGAATCTTGTTTGGCAAGAAGCAAGGTCTCGTAGCACATAGTAGTTACATAACAAAATAATTAGTATTTTGCGATTCCGAAAAATCTTCGAGGCTCGATTCTGGGATAAAACTGTCTACATATGGGCCATTAATTTATTACGTAAGGCTATTTAGGGGATGGGGGGTCCACTATGTCTTATTTTTATTTACAAGGGGATGGGAGGGGCTTGATAGGTCTTAAGTAAGATTACAAAAATACGCAAAGTTAAGATTTGAAAACGCGCGGGCAACCACGCGAGTGCCGATGAGCACTCGAATGCGTGGCATATTTCCATGGCGACGATACTACGCCTCCCCGTTTATGAATTAGATGTTACTTGTTTGCGTAAACGACACACGTTGTAAACGTTCTTAAAAGTTGGTACTTTTAAAAATAAACATCAAAACCAGCCAAACGTATATTCATTTATTCCTTTAGATTCTTACGTAATAAATGATAAACAGGGGTAGGGAGGGGCCTATTCTTATTTTTCGTTATTTAGGGGGTCAGAAACTAATAAAAATCGTAATAAATGAATGGCCCCCTACATAAGTAAGTTAGTAGTACCTACGGAACCCTTGGTGCACGAGTCTGACTCGCGCTTGACTGGTTTTTTGTATAAAATTTTTTGATGACGCTTTCGAATTTATGATTCGGCGAACTCGTCTTAGGAAGACCGGTCTGATAAAAATATCTTTATTACGGCAAAACCGACTGCATCTTTTCAACCGAGTATGCAATTCAATTTTTAAGAATTGGCTAAAAATAGCACATATTCATCATTATCATTTCAGCAAAAAGACGTCCACTGTTGGGCATAGGCCTACCCCAAGCGTCGCCATAAGGACCGGTCCTGTGCGTCTCGCATCCATCGGATTCCCACAACCCTCACCAGATCATCGGTCCACCTTGTGGGAGGCCTTCTAACGTTGCGTCTTCCGACACGTGGTCGCCACACCACGAAAACAAATAACTTGAAGTTGCAATAAAAGGTGTTAATGATGGAACAAAGTTCAGAGGTTAAGCAAAGAATTGCTCAAGTAACAATGGTCATAAAATTACTTGCCATTTGTTTACGTTGCTTCATTAGGCTTTGTGTTGACATACTCGTATGATTGTAACGTACACTCTAATATTATAAAGGTGACAGTTCTTATGTGTGTATAATGTAATTGTAGAGAGTAAGCAATGTAACGGAAATGATTATATCGGAACCGAATTCGGTAGCAGAGTTTTTTTGGGTTATCGGATTCGGAATGGTCGCGTACCTACATCACGCGGTGAGTGTTTAGGTGGGATGACGATGGGATAGGCTAGATGACGCGACATCAATGTTAGGAGTTACCGCTATTATTTATTTTTATAATAAAACACACAGTACAATTTTGTTTTTCCATACGTAACGTTGAAGTGACTCAAAAAGCTGCCCAACTTAAATGGGACTGAGACTGAGCAAGACATGTCTGCCGCATGTCTAACGAGCTTTAGGCCCGTAAAACACAGGACTGGTGCCCGGTTACAGTGATAGGGGGCTGCGGCAGACCATGAAGGAGAAAGAAGAAAGAAGAAAAATAAGAATTGGAAAGAGACAGCGAGGAATCGTGATCGTCGGAAGGAATGGAGGGAGGTCTTTGCCCAGCTGTGGGACAATACGGGCTAGTTCTATTAATAATATGTAACAATATCACTATTATAATGTTCTAAACTTTATCTAATTTAACTTTATTTAACCAATTTCTGTAAAGTTGCATATAGTAAATTACTTTTTATTTAAGTAGAATTTTAACTGTATAATTCAATAAAAACACTTAACTAATTAAAACTATATATACACTAAGGGCAAAAACTACTAGCTAAAATATGGCGTCATAAAATTCCTCCGCATCGCTGTCGACTGGAAGTGTGCCCAAAAGGCTGGCCGCATTGCCACGTTGTATGGCAATGCTTAACCTCTGACCGAGGTAAAAGCCAGCCCTTTGGTCACGCGAAGTGTCAACTAAGCGTTTGGATAATTCTTTGAAAAGCTTATGAGCACTCGGACCCCACGGCCCAAGAGTTTCAACCCCAAACGGCTCAAAAATATAACTACCGACGAGGTTGTTATATTTCCGCCGTTTGAGGTTCTCCGCAGCCGCAGCGGCAGCACCAGCACAGCACGAAGAGCTAGGAAGATGGGATGGCGCAAGAGTGTCGACACAGGTAGCGTCCCACACTAAAGGCCTACCCATCTTCCACGGAAATAAAGACATACCGTCCGGTCTCTTACCATCGTCGCGTGCCAGGCCATGAGGTTCCAAAACAGCCGGAACGCCGACGGTGACAAGGGCTCGTCGGATGATGTCGTTAATATTCGCGTGCCGTGCTATCCGTCCCGCGCTTCGACTGCATGACAGGCCGTGGTGACCAAGGCTGTTGACAACTTCGCCACAGTGGCAGCGATGAGGAGAACAGCAAGGAGCGCCTAGGCGTAGGGCAACAGCTAGGCGGAAAGTAGTATCGTCGAATAAGGTGCCAATATTCGACGACGGCAGTGCGTGAAGCCAAAGACCTGACTCCTAATTTCCCACAGCCAGGAGGCGCGCACGCTCCGCAGTAGTAGCAGATGTTAGGATTAGGTTTTTCTGGACTACTTTGCAGAGCGGTTCATCCCACCATCTCTGGGAGGTTGGGTTGTCAGGCGGATTTGTATTCGGGCAAGCGATTCTCCAGGCATCCATAGCCTCGGTGAAGCACGGCACTTCAAAAGGAATCAGTGTGGAAGTTAGAATGTTCCTGATTAATTTATCAGTGCTGTGAACCGAAGATATGAATGCCGGTAAACTAATACTGGTAATTTTGCGGACGCCGAGGCCTCCCATACGGATGGGAAGAGTAACTTGATCTCAAGCTCGATCGTCCAAGGTCGTATTTAAAATTAATGTAAGTGTATGTCGGATAATTTGGTCCATTTTTTCCAAAAGGTGAAGGTGCTTCCATAAGTGGGAAGCACGAAGGAAATATATTAATTTAGGACCGAAACAACAATAACGAATTAGGGTAATGGCCGAATGCATGTTAATTTGGAGTAATCTTTCCGAAACGTCATTGAAATTTTGTATTTTTTCCTCCACAAAACTGGGAAAGGAATCCTCAAAGATTGGGGACCCAAGGAGACGAAGAGAACTTTTATCGATAATTTTGATTGCAGGGGCTATTGCATTGAATTTTGGAAGAGTCAGAATGTTCTAAACTAGACATCATCTTCTATTTCAGGGACATGCTGCCTCTCCCCAGCAAAACGAAAGAGAACTACAAAGTCTTCATCTACCGCCTCAACAACCCGGACTTGGACCTGTTCAACTTCGTGGATGCTGTCAAGACATTCTTCATGTTGGCTGACACCAGGCTGACGGAAGACCATGAGATTCCTGATGGAGAGATCCCGATCTTTGATGCAGCTAATGTGTCTCTGAAGTTTATTGGGAAGGTTAATCTGTCGGCGCTTAGGAAATATATGATGTACACACAGGTATGATTTCAAGTTATGGTATTTAATAGAATCTGCCAGCGCAGGAGCTTCTCATTATCTCCAATGATTGACTGTATTGAATGTATTTAATTTAAACCTTACACACCCTCTGACACACATACACTCACCCTCTTCAGCTTATACATCCAGATGACAGTTACACCTATTATTAAAACTATTTTTTTATTTTATTTATAATTTTAATTTAGTGCTTTTTCTTTTACTTTTGTTTATAATTCCTAGACTTAATTTAAGCTGTTGATCCCCGCATTAACGCCGGCGTTCACGCGCCATTGTCTTACTATTGTGTCTCTAATTACGCACTCAAAAGGTTAATACAATAATTGATACCATTTGTTCATGAGCTGATACTAGAAGACCCAATTCCAGGGCTTGACGCGCTGCATGCCGAAATACAGGCTCCAAGCCTAGTTCGGCAGCACATGTTAATTTAGGCACAATTTTTATGTATTGTAACAATATCATAATTATGAGCACAGACAAATTGTGTAATGTGTATTTTTTGGTGTAATAAAGGAAGGCTTAAAGTCACCCAAAGGGCAATGGAGAGGGCTATGCTCGGAGTTTCCTTGCGTGATCGAATCAGGAATGAGGATATCCGCAGGAGAACCAAGGTTGCCGACATAGCACGAAGAATCGCCAAACTAAAGTGGCAATGGGCAGGGCACATTGCTCGCAGAACAGATGGCCGTTGGAGCCGAAAGGTTCTGGAATGGCGACCACGTACCGGAAGACGTAGCGTTGGAAGGCCTCCTACAAGGTGGACCGATGACTTGGTAACGGTTGCGGGAGTCCGATGGATGCGAGACGCACAGGACCGTTCGTTGTGGCGACGCTTGGGGGAGGCCTATGTCCAGCAGTGGACGTCTTTCGGCTGAAATGATGAGTGTTCCCAACTAGCTCTGGGTCGGTTTCCAATCTAACTGGATGCGGCTAAATACCTGTGTTTTACATGGAGCGACTGCCTATCAGACCACAACCCAGTTACTGGGCAACACGATACTCCTTGGATAGACTGATGGTTAGACTTTCGCTCATAAAACTCATAGTATGAAAATAATTGACTGGCCTGTTGGTCTAGTGGTTATTGGCCCTGACTGCTATGCCGGAGGTCGTGGGTTCGATTCCCACCCAGGACAAATGTTTGTGTGATGAGCACGATCATTTGTCGTGTGTCTGGGTGTAATTTATCTATAATATGTATGTATTTAGAAATATATATGTATGTTTATCAGTTGTCTTGTACTCATAACACAAGCTCTGCTTAGCTTGGAACTAGACGGCGTCGTGTGATAGTTGTGGAATATTATAGATGATCAAACGAACTTACCTGTGATGTTCGATCATTATTATACGTAGCTTCGTTCGAAGACATATTATATTTAACTATGCAGCTTCCACAGCATGCTAGGCGGACCAATCGCAGCTTTTCAGAGCCTAAAAGCAAAAACAAAACGCACCGTATCCGAGCGAGTATCTGTCAGTAACGTCAAATGTCATTCTTTCAGAGTTGGAGATAAATCTTAAGTTTTGCTGGGTAGGGTAGGGAGGGTTCCCTATGTCTTCGAACGAAGCTACGTATAATAATGATCGAACATCACAGGTAAGTTCGTTTGATCATCTATTATACTGCAAGCTTCGTTCGAAGACATATTATATTTAACTATGCAGATGTTAAGAGTCAACTTAAAGCAAAATTAAGATTTTTAATATCAAACAAATATATTTCAGGAACCAAAATCTCTTAGGCACTTATTAGGCTCTTAATATAATGGTAATATGAGACAATCAGTCTTTTTGTCATACTTATACATTTTATATTATATAAGTATATATGTCTATATTTTTTATAATTATTTTAAACATATTAAGGCATTTATAAGCAAATATTTTGTTCAGCATTAAGCACAGCATGAGCAAATTCAGATGAATTGTTGGAAATAGGTATATTATAAAATTTTGCAAAAGTTGAAGAACTGTTTGTTCAGCCGTTTGCCTAATTACATCTAATGATACTCCCCTAGCTTTAGCAGTCGACATGGATGCATGTCTTGTACTATGCCCTGAAAAAACGCTAATATCTATGCCACACATAGAGAAAGTATATATCTAAATATATTTTATTATTATTATGGTTTTTTAGGCAATTTTTCTCAGGCTAGTACCTGGTGTTCTTTTAAAATCTCACGGGATTATCCATCTACTAATGGTAGACGAAGAAATTGGCTTGTGTGGGTTATTCAAAGAAAGTATTAAATGAGTATTATCTTCCCTAATACTCTTGAGTGTATCTAATGTAATAAAATAAAGTAGTGTAAGGGCAGATTTCAGGTTTTGCCGTGCATTTTCGTTACAGAAAATGGCTCTATTTTTGTATGTTACTAAAAACAATAAAAATAATAAAATAAAAACTAAAATAAAGGTAAATAAGAGGTTCGGTCCGCTGCAACCAGAACCAGATGTTTTTATAGTGTCTAGGATTGAAATGTTTACACCGGTTTCATTAACTATAATATTGGGTATTTTTATAAATGATAAATCTGTGCTACTTGAGCTCTGCTAAGTGCAAACAAATTCACTAACTTTTTAGACAATTTGATTTTTATAGAAACCTTAACATAATCTCTGGATGTGATCATTACCACCAATTTATAAGTCTATTAATTTATTAATTGGTATAGACTGTGTGAATAAGTGAGATCCTATAAGTAACATTGAATTGAGGCATTATTTGGAAGGTAACCTAATGTAACCTCTATGGCTGATGGAAGAACATCATGTCAATATTCTGGAAATTAGTGTAAGGAGGTGTGTAAGATGACACTCTTTAAAAGAGGAATGCAATAGTTTTTTATTGAGTAGGTACCTATAAAGACTAACAGCTTGAAAAAACTAACATTGTTTTCAATGGTGGACAAGCTTGTGAAGGTCAATATGACATCACCTTTTCATTTTGATTTTTGTAGCCTCCCCAATATTGGGCTAAATGGAGGAAAGAACACATAAAAGAAATAAATTATCATGTCCAAGGGCAGTAAAAAACATCTAATTAAATGTATTTTGAATCTGGTTTCCAGGAAACAGGCATCACATTTATGCATTACTTGTAGAAGGGAAAAGATCAATCAGTTTGACTAAACTGAGACACAATATACCTACTAAAATGTAGAGATATTCTGTTGTGGGAACAGAATATCTCTACATTCTATGTTAGATGTATGAGATTGTTAATTGGTCTCTTTGTTGTCTTTTGAAGCAAATAGACAAATCTAATTATTTTCACACCATTGCTCCATATTTCTGGCTATATTATTTAATTGTTGATACCGTATTCCTCCCATTCGGTTTAAATAAGATACAGCAAACTATTATCAAACTCACACAAAATAAATAATGATGTAGTGCTCATGTTTAACAAAATAGTATTTTTAAAGGTAAAAAATGTGAAGCAGTTCTAAATAATTTATGTGATAATTATAATTTTTTATCCTTTTTCCAGAACCCATAGACTTCTATTATCACTACAATTGCGCCCCCCCCCCCAGTTCTTGTTGCATCATTGTAGGTCTAGTTTGATGATTGGATGAATTTTTATTTTGAATCTTAGTTGCCTTTACTTATAACTAAGTATTTATGTTCTAATTTTAATATAGAGCCAACCAACAACAAATGTTGTTGCAACAAAATAATGCAACAGTTGATGTACATATTAAGTGAGTAATCTCTCATAAGCTAAGAAACTTGTTTCTGTAAATATTTTTAAGGGATTTACAGAAACAACATTTTTTGTATGTGACATCAGTCATTGTATAAGTGTCATATATAAAATCTAAATAATTAACATGATTGGGATGGCGTATTTTGTAAAAAGGAGTAATTGTTCCTTGAATATTTTTCAACCTTTTATTATATAATAGTAGGCTAGTATGAATAGTGTAGTGTGTATAGTAGTAGACTATATAGTCTGAACCAATACACAAAAGGTCATCAAGATGATGTACATACTGATTTGTGAACTTTTGATCATAGATATACATGTAACTACCACTATCAAAAATGCATAATGTGCAAAACAAATCCCATATGGGACAGCAATAGACTCTTTTTAAATGATCATAATGAAATAATAGGTATCTCCTGTGATCTGGATTCAATTTTTGCCATAAGATCTCCTGGGTACACTAGAGCCACCACAGTGATCTTACATCTTATAAATTTGGATGTGTGAATCAATTTGTTCAGGGGTTTAAAGGTTTCAATAAACCTCCCTTCTCCATCCCTGTTGGGAAACCAAAAAATATCTTGGATATAAGTTGATTCCCACACGGTTTCCATGGGGAATTTGTGCTCAATGGCAATAAATTATGAATGGTTTTATACATAAATATGCATTCATCTTGGCCCCTGATCTTGAAGATCCTGATTGATCACTTGTAAAACCATTTTGTTTTGAACCGTTGAATTTTGGTTGATAAGTTATGGAAGAAAAAATGCACTTACCGAACATCCACTGATGTGCTTCAAAATTGGGGCATTACCACAAATCCTCTATCAACGAGGTAGGGAATGGGCTAATCTGTAAGCCTGACTAACCTCTAGTTTCAACCATGAGCCTGTGGTGGAACTTTTTGTGTTCTAGCATACACTGGATGTGTTGCGAGAATTGCTTGGTTATAGTTTAATATGAGGACTGCAGTTACTTTCGTCCAGGCCTAGGTATTATTCTTTGCTGGTTGTACCAAGATGGACCATTCCCGTTTCCCAGACGGGTTACAGTTGAAGATTAGGCTGGCTTCATAATAAGCTTGCCGCTTCTGTGGCATGTCTTTAGGACTTTAAATGTTCTCTGTTGAAGTATTCCCATGCAGGTAGTCGTCTCTATCAACATCTTTGACAATATCTTTGTTTATGTGAAGTGCAAATCTATTAAAACTCTTCCAGTATCAATCAACTGGGAAAATTAGTTTCAGCCTATTTATGCCATCATTGCTGAGAAGCTTAGATAGGGTCTAGTGATTCCCAATCCCAACTGATTCTTTAAGTCATTCATTAAGTCAGGCCATTAAATCATTTGGTTTTGTAGATATAAATACTGTAATAATCTGAATACTTCAGGAAATATAGTAACTGGTTCAACGACTAGCTCAGATGCTAGTTCAGGAAATGTTATATACTCAAGTCTGTAACAGTTGGGGTTGTGCCTGTTGGAGCCGATGATGATACAACAGATATCTGGTTTAATGTCCATTTCTTGAGGATCATCCTAAATACAAGGTCTAAAAACCTAAAAATATTGACCCTGTTATGGTACCAAAGTGTACCTAGGCAAAGCCTTTCTGATTTTATCAAAAGGTAATGACCATTGTGCATTCATCTCGTAAACACCACGAGTAAGCGGATCACGTCAATGCATCTCGTACATCACCCGTGTCCATGTACCAAAAGGTAAAGATCATCGTGTGTTCATCTCGTAAACACCACGAGTCAGCGGATCGCGCCAATGTATCTCGTACATCACTCGCGTCCATAGGTACAATATTCAAAATCCATTTCACTTGCACTGTAGATATAATGTACTATAGATAACTTTCCTGACGAAGCTTTTCAGGTTACCCCAAAGGTGTGGGGAAAAAAACAACCACGTATGTTTATCTCGTAAACATCCCGAGTCAGCTGAACGCGTCAATGCATCACGTGCACAACCCGCGTCAATAGGTATATTCATATTTCGAAACCCATTTGATTTACAGTCTTACACTGTTTAATGTACCATGGCAAAGCCTTTAAAGTTATGGAACAAGGAAACAAGCTCGTGTGTTCATCTCGTAAACACCCCGAGAAGTTTGATCGTGTCAATGCATACAATTATTTGGGTTAAGTACGTGAAACTCTTACTTCACTGAATAATCTAATAGATAAATCTATTACTTCACCTGGAATCAAAGAATTAAATAGAGATAGGACAGGTGACGTACTGTGTTATCGTCGTTTCATCCTTTTTTCAAACTTTTCATCATATGAAGATAGTATTTCATATCTTTTCGTTCTGGCATACTTCATTACAAATTATACAAGCACTATGCTCTTATTTAATTACTTAAATTGGTAAAAAAGCAAATAAAACACAACGTAAAACGTATTGGTTGCCGCGCAAACGTATGGAATGACATTTGACGTTACTGACAGATACTCGCTCGGATACGGTGCGTTTTGTTTTTGCTTTTAGGCTCTGAAAAGCTGCGATTGGTCCGCCTAGCATGCTGTGGAAGCTGCATAGTTAAATATAATATGTCTTCGAACGAAGCTTGCAGTATAATTATTATAATTCGTTGCCTGTACACTCAAGACCAGATACATAGTAGTAAAAAAAAACTCAGAACCGGTTCAGTAATTTCAGAGATTACCCCTACGTATACATACTTATAATACTGACCGAAGCGGTATTGTGTTATGGAGCCGAGTGCGTGTTGCACTAACTTTTTACGTGTATCAAACGACGTTTTTCAATAAGTGCAGTTACGAAGAAATAAAATAATAGGACGCAAAGTATTTTTGTCATTAAATCTTTAATTAGGTACTTGTGTAAAAAGTACTGTATTATTAAAGGTGTAATTATGAAAACGAGTATGAAACGATAATTGAGCAGTGGTGGCCGAGTGGTAACGGCCCCGACTTATGAGTTATAGGTCGCGGGTTCAAACCCAGCCAGGCGCATTACTTTGTGAAGGAAAACATCGTGAGGAAACCAGCATGTCCTAGAAGCAAAAATTCGAAGACATGTGACATCCACCAATCCGCACTGGGCCCGCGTGGAGGAGGCCTGAGTCCCAGCAGTGGGAACATTATAAGGCTGATTACGCTATATGCTATGCTATATGAAAACAAAGCCAAAGGTATGAAGCCGCTTTATTGTATCCTCCATTTTTGAATTTAGAACACATAAGTCATCTCAGACAAAACTTTCTTCTTTGAAACTTTTTAAACAAAATATGAAAGTAAAATTACACAATGAATAGAACTCGCCGTCATATTCGGCTTTTGTATCTTGATTTATTGTAACTTGTATTTTATTGAAATTAATATTCATTAAAAACTAGTTAATTAATTTCACGTTACGCAAACTTACAAAATATCTAAAATATGTCACTACTCTTTTTTTCCGTTGGAAATCATCGTATGACTTCTCTCTCTCTCTCTGTCTGGGTGGAGCGAGAGTCAGATATTTACTAACTACTACCAATAGTGATCCTTCAGTAGCCCTTTGCAATGGTCACGGTAATTCTTTCGAACAATCCTCAGCCCTGGCAGGGTCTGTGCTTGTTGTCAATCAAATTTTTTATAGAATCATTAAAAAATTTATGTGTATCTGTGGTACCGTAGAGATGCACAGTCCGGGATCAAAAGTGCAGTTGCACTCTACCAATGCTAAAGTGTCTAAAATTTCTTTGTTGTAGAAGTTCAATAGTCCACAACTAGTTTATTCAATACTTTAGATCCTATGCTACCAATTAAATCAGTCATGAATCATTGACCCTCTTCTACAAAGACATTTTAAACCCTTTAACATTGTCGGAAGTGCAATGCACTTTTGACCCCTGACTGTACAAAACTGTGTGATAAATAAAAATCAGTTCAACTATTCAAAAGTTATGAAAGGGCAGGACACGTACTTTACATAAAAAATTTAAGGATCGGAGGATTTTTATATTTTAATTTCTCTTGATCCTCTAACTACCCGAACCACGTATTTAAGTCGAGAGTGAATATTAGGTTACATCCATCTTCGACCACATCATCGCTTACCATCAGGTGAATTATAGATAAATAGTGGTCAAGCCAAAGAGAATTAGTCATTGCAGTTAGACATGTGTCGCGACATTTATTGTAGACTAGTCGCCCGCGTGAAAGTTGATTTCTCCATGCAAACTTTGGACCCCCATTTCATCCCCTTAGGCGGTGAATTTTGAAAAATCCTCTCTTAGTGCTCGCCTACGTCATAACAGGAACCCTTGTGCAAAATTTCACGTTCCTAGTCCCAGTAGTTTCGGCCGTGCGTGCTTTGATATGTCAGCCAGTCAGTTTCCCCTTTTGTTTAAATAGATACTTTACGTACTGCAAAATCTGATCCAATTATTTACACTTTGGTTTACCTTATTGGATTTTTAGTAGGGAACCCTATTGTTTTTTAAAGTAAATTATAGCCTATGTCACTTCGTGATAAATTAGTTTTCCATTGGTGAAAGAATTTTCAAAATTGGTTCAGTAGTTTTTGAGTTTATTCGTTGCAAACAAAAATACAAACATACAAAAATACAATAATATAAATCTTTCCTCTTTAGAATATTAGTAAAGATATATAGATTGCAAATCATGAAAACCACATTTATTTCGTAAACGCTTATTTTTGAGCTTTCGAAACGGTAGACGATAATAATTATTCATAAGTTATTTTTTTCTTTCGAAAACTTACTGTTGCAAAGAGCAAGTTTAAATTAAGGTACGACCTTCAAGAGTGTTGTGAAATCCCTTCTCAATGTTTAATGGTCAGCTGGAATTTTGTCCAATATATTAGCACGGACAACTTGGCATATTTTATTATGTTGCTTGACCTTTTAGGTCGTCGACCTTGGACCTCATCGCCCTCATTCATCACCTGTCTAACTATCCTTTTTGGGATCGGGTTCAGAAGAAAAAGTAATGTGTACAAACCGACTAGTACCTATAGTTCCCTGATACCAATGAACATAAGAAACTTGTAAACTGAAGGCCAAAGGGCAAAACCTATGTAGGTTTTATTGGATAGTTAGAGATGTGTGTAACTCTACTCTGAAATTAGATCTTTGATAGCCATATATGAGGTGCTTTACTTTGCATAATAGCATAATCAGCCTTACAATGTTCCCACTGCTGGGACTCAGGCCTCCTCTCCAGGAGAGGGAATGGGCCGCAATCCACCACGTGGGCCCAGTGCGGGTTGGTCGATGTCGCGTCTTCGAATTTTTGGTTCTAGGACATGCCGGTTTCCTCACGATGTTTTCCTTCACCGTTTTGAGAGCAGTGGTGATGAAATAAATTACACAAAGTAATGCGCCCGGCTGGGTTTGATTGAACCCGCAACTCGTAAGGCCGTTACCACTCGGCCATCACTGCTCAGTTTGAAATTAATATTATTATACCGCTTATGCACACTTATAAATGTACCTATAGTACCCATGATCGTAGTTTCTTTGAATGCCTAGGTAATGTAACTATTTATTTGGCAAGGTGGAGAACAACCACAAATTAAATCTCTTGCATAAAGCTCATGACTCATGAACCTATACGGTTGCCACAGTAGTATACGGTTTGATTTAGTTATACATAAGGAAAATTGTGCAACTTAAATATTGCAGGACGGCTGATACTTGATTTAACCCATTTAATCTTTAAAAGGTTCTTGATGCTTCTTAATTCTTCATTGTACACAAAAAACTTAATACCTACCTATAGTACAAGTTCACAAAGGTGAGCTTAACTCAACAATGAGTTTTCTCCCAGCAAACCTTTGAGAGACAGAGAGATCGCATTGGATGGTAGGATCCAGTGTATACAATATAAACCTACATAAATACTCGTAAGTCTAATGAGAGATAATAAGTAAGGTGATGACTGATAATAATGATGATGACGAGTGTGAGACTTTGTAATTGATAAACGTTAACTCCAAGTTAAGTTAAAATGGCACACTGTGAACGAGGAAGGCGGACCTATGAATATACTTTTAAATAAATTTGTAAATTTGACTGACCTGTTGGGGCTGTTGGTCTAGTGGTTAGTGGCCCCTGACTGCAACGCTGGAGGTCGTGGGCTCAATTCCCACCCAGGACAAATGTTTGTGTGATGAGCACAATCATTTCATCTGTGTCTGGGTGTAATTTATCTATATTATTTATGTATTTAGAAATATTTAAGTATGTTTATCAGTTGTCTAGTACTCATAACACAAGCTCTGCTTAGCTTGAGACTAGACGGCGTTGTGTGATGGTTGTGGAATATTATATCATATTATTATATTATATTATATTATATTATATTATATCACTTTGGATGGTAGGATCCAGTGTATACAATATAAACCTACATAAATAAGTCTAATGAGAGATGATAAGTAAAGTGATGAGTGATAATAATGATGATGACGAGTATGAGACTTTGCACTTGATAAACGTTAACTCCAAGTTAAGTTAAAATGGCACACTGTGAACGGGGAAGGCGGACCTATGAATATACCTACTTTTAAATAAATTTGAAAATTTGACTGACCTGTTGGTCTAGTGGTTAGTGGCCCTGACTGCTATGCCGGAGGTCGTGGGTTCGATTCCCACCCAGGACAAATGTTTGTGTGATGAGCATGATCATTTGTTCTGTGTCTGGGTGTAATTTATCTATGTATGTAATGTATGTATTTAGAAATATATTTATTTGTTTATTTATTTATTTAATTGAAACAGAACGGCCGAAGCCAATTACATCATTTAAACAAATACAGAAAAAATAAAAAACAATAATTAAAATTTAATTTAAAAACAGACAAGTCAGAAGTCACGCAGGACTTTTAAGGGGACCTATTTAATAAATATTACACGCATGACGCAGTCATACATTCATCTCACAAAATTTCATACAAGTATGTTGTACACATATAAGTAGGTATGTTTATCAGTTGTCTAGTACTCATAACACAAGCTCTACTTAGCTTGGGACTAGACGGCGTTGTGTGATAGTAGTGGAATATTATATTATAAATTGGTGTACATACCTACAGAAGTGATGCATATAAAATAAATATGTTATTTCAACCGAAAGAGATGGTGCTATACATAGGTCTCTCTTCCCCAAGCGTAGAAAGGTCCTGTAATATTTTTTTGTTGTCGACAAGGTTAGAAAGTAGTAGGTACCTACTTAGTTTTTACAGTTACTTTGAGAATCATTAGATGTAGAAAATCGGAAATGTAGACTAAATTTAATTTAAGTATATATTTTGTTTTAATTTCAATTAGTTTAATTTAATTTGTGTTGTTTTTGACATGTTTGATTGAATTTATTTAATTTGAATTGTAATGAACTGAATTTGATAATAATATTTAGAACTGGAATTTTATGGCTAGGTACTAACATAGTTTTTTAAGTAATTATTGTTACTAACCCTTATATGACTGCAAGCTCGAAATAAAATGATTAATAATTAATAATAATATTTAGAATGCGGATGGAACACATTCTAATGTTTAGCAATATTTGGTAGCCAATGTCTCGAGCCAGTCTTCTCGGCAAGCTTCGCTAAGATAGTTAGTAAGTACCACAATAAAATTCTCAGCTTCATTTTGCCGGAGTCGCGCCTGTTACAATGATTCCATATATTGTCCAGTTGTGTAAGTCACTTGAGATACACAAACCACACCAATTTTATATCACAATATCCACTAGAAATTAACTTGCTAATAATTAAAATATCCACTGAACCTCAAAAACCCTCTCCTGTAATATCGAAAATGGTTTTTCAATACAGTTACTCCAAAACCCGCTCTTATCTCTACAGCTTTTAGGCACGCAATGTACTGTTTTTCGCACTGGCGCGGAAAAGTGTGCGTGCACGCCCCCGCACAATTTTATGACATTTATCGTATCAGGCTGGGCGCTAAGCGACCCCCACGAACGCATAAATCTCCGTTTATTTATGTCTTCCGTAAGTGTATTGAAAAATGTCGTTTGATACACGTGGAAATTTGCCACTGCAGCTCTCGACTCCATAATATCCTCGCCTACGGCTCGGGCGAATGCCGCCTCGGTCGCAATGAAAAACTTTCTCCACTTTTATCAAAATGTAGGTACTATTAAGAATTGTTTTGTTTATAATTTCAGGAGGCCATGCCAATCCGGCTAAAGCAGGTGCACGTCATCAACGCTCCATCCTACATCGGGAAGATCTTCGCTATCTGCAAACCGTTCCTGAAGACTGAAGTCTCCAAACTGGTTGGTATTTATCTTACTAGCTTCTACCACCGGCTTTGCTCACGTCAGAGTAAAGATAGCGGCACGAATCTTGAGCGCTCGGCGAAAGAACGGGGATCCCCGTTCTTTCGCTTTGCGCATAATACAATATCGGCGAGCCAATCACTGTACAAGGATTTCACTCCCCACCCCCGCATGTCTCTTCATACCACTAAAGAGACCCGATATTTCACTTCTGCGTGCTTCTGCGCAAGTAGAACTGTAGAAGTCAGCGCTCAAGATCCGTGGCGGTATCTTTATCTGACGGCGCGGTTGGCGCAGTGGTTGTGCGCTGCGTGCTGTTGCGCTGCGTGCGGCAGGTTCAATTCCCACACGGGTCAAATATTTGCATGGCCTACAAATAAATGTTCCGGGACTAGGTGTCTTGTGTACGTGTGTTTAATGTTTGTGAGCGCACCCACGATACAGGAATTGTTTATTCCTAGTGTGGGGCAGTTTTCTTAAAACAAAAAAAAAAACCGAGCAAGTCGGACTCTCCTACTGAGGGTTCCGTACAGACTTACCTATGAAAACATTTCAATTCTCGAATTGAGTTCGAAGATTTTTCCGAATCGCAAAAAAAGGTTTTTTGTGATATAGCATAGCATAGTCGGCCTTGTAATGTTCCTTGTTTTTTGTGATATGTAACTACAAAATTACAGTTTTTAACGGGAAGTACCCTATGAATTTCTAAGTGTCAAAATATACTTTTTTGCGACATAAACGGCCGTATCTTTTTTTTTCTTTAACTCAGAAGTTTGATTTTTTCAAAGTTTCAAGGGACCGCAGATCTGAGTATATGGTTTTA
The DNA here is from genome assembly GCA_905147345.3 of Mythimna impura. NCBI lineage: Eukaryota > Metazoa > Arthropoda > Insecta > Lepidoptera > Noctuidae > Mythimna > Mythimna impura. The sequence goes on along the minus strand of LR990356.1, from coordinate 11,049,095 downwards.
ATTTCAACTCGATACCTTCACGCGTTCTCGAGATAAAGGGTCTTGACAGACAGACAGATAGACAGACAGACGAACGGACCACAAAGTGATCCTATAAGGGTTTCGTTTTTTCCTTTTGAGGTACGGAACCCTAAAAAAGAATAGAATTCTCCACACGCTTTGTATCCCTGTTTCATCTCTCCCTCTTAAAATTCACCTCAATTTTGAATAATCCTTTTCTATATTTTGTTTACATCATAGAAAGAATCTTTTAAAAATTATATTTAAAAGTAAATATGGAATACTAGACGACAGTTATGATACTACGTATTACCCTTCCTCAGTTATTTTTAATTTCACATATCTACTAATTTATTATGAATACCTATTTTAGATAAAATTCCACGAGCCCAACACTGACACGTTATACAAGGACATTCCGCAAGAGATCCTACCATCAGAGTTCGGTGGCAAAGCTGGTCCTATTGAGCAGATCAAGAGGGAATGGATCAAGAAGATGGAAGCCAAGAGGTAGGACAAAACGATTTTAATATTATAGGAGACTAGCTTGTAGAAAAATAACCCAAGGAAACAAATTCCCGGGATAGAATAGAATAAACTTTACTATACACCAAAAAATATATAAAAAATAAGTGTGGCACTCGGGGACTGCCGCGGTAAAGCTATTGCATAGCATTTTGTATCAACTTATGCAATTATAATTATTTATTTATTTTATTTATGCAGTATTTCTTTTTCTTTGATATTAATTCAAGTTACACTTTTTGAGCGTGGTGACCGATAAGAAAACAAATTTTTTTCTTTCTTGTTTACTTCATAAATTGCTACAAGTATGTTCAGTTGTTATCATAGAACATTACTATAATCTATTATAATACAAAAAGACTATTTTGTTTGACCGAGATTTGAACTCGAGGCACGATGATAACATAGGTAGAACGCTGTACCAATGCGCCTCACAGGTCGTTAACGACTTTTCTAAAATAGGTGTTCGGTCTCTGTCGGCATTCAAGCCACACCTCCGTGCCCGTCGGAGTGGGGAGCGTGAGGTATATTTTTCGTTACGGAATTTCTGGATTCGGTACCCGCGCTCAAGGCCCACGATAGAAGCTATGCAATAGCTTAAAAATAAAATAAAGAAGAAAAGTAAGAAAAAACAGTCCTATCCTCTCTGTTCCTGGACATGGTCTATCCGTGTGCCAAATTTCATTCAAATCCATTCGGTTGTTTTTTTTTTAATTGATATAAACCAGTGCTTGACTGCGATCCCACTTGATGATAAGCAGTGATGCAATCATTGATGGTGAGGCGCACTAGTTTATTAATAGCCTATTCACTCTAGCCTTGAAGACACCTAAATTATAGTTGGACGGGAAGACCGCAGTTGTTCGAGCGTGAAGCAATAATAATAATAATAATAATAATGGTTTATTGTTCAGAAAAAAAATACACTTTTACATCGAATACTTCACTGGTCTCCACACTAGGATTCCCTGTGTCATGGAGACCAGTCTCTTTCATCATGGTTCATGAGAAGAGAATAACAAACATACAAACACACTTTCGCCTTTATAATATTAATGTGATGTATTGGTTCCATTCTTAGTGCTAAGACGAAATCTGACATGGGTCAGGCGTATAATCAAATGTCGATGATGACATAACTGATCGGCCATTTTATGATTCCAGGGATTGGTTCCTGACGAATGATAAGCGGTGGGCAGTCGACGAGTCCTTGAGACCATCAGGCAACCACGACGACCGTGTGGACAAAGTCAAGGAACTCCCTGGCTCGTTCAGATCTTTAGCTTTAGATTGATGATATACTAGTACTCTCTTATGTAACGATAGGGTTAGGTATGTTGATAATGCGACCTCAGTGGGATACTAATATGTTTTATTTAGATATATTAACAAAATAGTGATCTTTTTTAAATACGTATTTGATTTTTTTTTATTAATAGACTTGTATAAGATGTGGCTCAATGTATTAACTTACTAATGTATATATATTTTTTTATGTTATTTTTCTTTTAAAGTAGAATTAAGTAAGTAGGTACTAAGTATATTTTATAATACCTAATAGGTGTAGAGATTTACTGGAGAAATAGAGTGCAAAAATGTAGTCTTAAAATTTTCGAAAAAGGGATAGTCCATCCTACCGCAATCGAACTTGGTTTTATTTATTTTGAATGAAGATGATCTAAAGTAAGGTATTGTCGAATGCATTATTTAGGAATTTATACACGTATGGACATATTTTGAGGAACGCAAAAAAAATATCTACCAATATAAAAGGCATTTACTGTGATTACTAAAGAATTTATTAAAATTGATCATGTAATGGTACCATTAAGTAAGTAAGGTAAGTGAAACCATTTTCAATTGAAGTTACTTCTCTGACCACTCTCATAGCTCATACGCTAAGATCCGGCATTATAACTTCAATTTTACAAATGAAGTTTACTTAAAACGACAACAAAAAAATAAATTGACGAAAAACTAAAAGCAAAACTTGAATTAGAAAAACACAGCTAACATCAGCATACTTTCTTACATTACGCATTGATTAAATTGACTCATAGCCGAAAAACAAACGATACTCGAAAATAGACAAAATCTTCTTTTTTCAAATTGAAAAAGATGGCCGGTGCGTATGTACTCTATTCGAAATAAGATAACACATATAACCAAACCTATTTTACTCTCCGTTCAAATGATTTTGATTTCTATTCCGTAGATATAAGGGTGGGATAGAAAGCAAAAAAGTGGTTAAAATACCAGCTATTTACTGCAGCCACAATTTGTCATTCCACTAACGCAATAAACGTCAAAATCGGTTGAACGGACAGAAGAAAAGGTTTGTAGCGACATCTATGGCGTCACATAAGAACCATTCCTGCATCGCGCAGTTAAAGTGTTCTCCGCGTGATTAGAACACATAGAACAGCCCGAAATCATCATTTTTGCCGGGCAGTTGCCCACCAGAAATAACACCCGTCTGGCCGGAGAATCCTTCCTTTTCAACGGAGGTTTGCGGGACTTTACTCTCAGTTCCGCATACGTCCAAAGGTTTGTTTCAATATTTAATCTTATTGAGAATAGAGTACACTGTGAGGCAACGTTTATTTAAAAAAGAAAAGATAAAATTATTATTACACCTTTTTACGTTTCTCTAAACATCCATTAGTGTAGTTTGCCATAGAGCAAAACCTACTTTTATGAATTGTAGACGAGTTAATTGATGAATAATATTGTTAAAATACCTCATACTATGGTATTTTTACCTATTTCTATGTGATAATTTTTGATTTATTATATTTTATATTTTTTAAATGTGAAGTTTTTTTTTTCATTTAAGTACCTACTTAAATATTTTTTCTCCAAGTATAGATAAATGAAATAAACGTGGTTGACATATAATATATCTCTTCTCTTATTCAAGGTTCATGTTCGAAAGAGTTCACTGCGGCCCTGGAACTTAAAGGGCAACTGAAGGAACACAGATAGGCTTTGTCAGTGAGGGTGCCTTCAAATTAGCCGCAAAGTGCACTATGCGGCTAATTTGAAGGCGCCCTAAAAGTCTGATACACCGAGACTGCATTTCGTGATTACCAACCTGCTAAAAGGAAAGGCGTTCTATTATATTTTGACTATTTTTACACAAAATTTTATCGAAACATGTTCAACCAGCTTCTCATGTATTGCAGATCATATTTCAACATTACTTTGTACCGATTGCAGCAAAATAAAAGAGATATAGTCAATCAGAATAAATTTTATTAGAACCAGATGGAAGTAAAACCATTTTTTTGTTTAGAGCAGGAGTCTTTACTAGAATACATATTTTAACCTAAGTACCTACCTAATCATAAAAAATAAAGATCAAAAATAATATAAATATTGAATAAAACAATTATTATAAAATTGTACTAGCTTATAATCACGCCAGTCTCTCTCCAACTTATAAAATATATTAAACAACCTACATTAAGCATATTTTGTATAAAAGGGTGCCCAGTGTGAGTTTGATTTACGTCAATGCGATCTACACGTTTATGACGTTCGGCGCTCCGATTGGCCCGCTCCAAGCGCTTAACCAATCAGAGAGCTAAACGCGGTAAACGTTTCGATCGCGTTTATGTAAAAACAACTCGTACTCAGCGCATAGATCGAGAACCTTATTCCTAGTATTATGTTAAGGGGAAGCATCAGGAGCATTTTGCATTCTTTTTTAGCATTTTGCATTCATTTTTAGCATTTTTCATTCTTTTTTAGCATTTCGCAGGTTAGTGTCAGGTTTTGTGTTCATTAAAATATGATTAGCGACCGTAACAAATATGGCTTTACTGAATTAAAATCATTAAAATCATATCAATACAACCTCAGTCACAGAAAAAGTAATAGTACAAGTTAACCCTATTAGTTCTAATAGTCATTTTAGAGTTATAATAGGGTTCTTATTGATTACTAGCGACTCGCCCCGGCTTCGCCCTTGTGCAATGCTGATACTGTGCGATCGCTGCTAATTGTTTTCGGCAAAATCTAAATAAGCTTAGATCTTACTGAGAATATTGATGGGACGGTAGCTGGAAGGGTCAGACTTGGGTTCGTCTTCGGTTTAGGGATACCGATAACGGTGGCCTGTTTCCATGCTTGTGGGAACATATTGTTGCTTAATGCGCCATTGACGATAACGATTATTAGCATTATAAGTTGGGGGGGGGGGGGATTTAGGGATCGGGGTTGGGAACAAGAAATTCTCTGTTGTTTATCCATTAAGGTAACACAGGGTAATTTGTCGAGTTCTTTCGTGACCGACTCATACTTTAAGAATAACTCAGCTCGCTTATTCTCGTCGAGTTGACCAGTGACTTTAGCGACGTGAAGCTCGTCAGCTAAGTTCCTGGCTTCCTGCTTCATAAATATGGCGTGGTTTTCCAGGATAATCCGGGCTACGGATTTGGTCATTCGTTGGATCGTGGGTTGCGAGTGAGTTTGCTTAGTTGCAGGCGCAACTAAACGCTGAGGCACAATCTGGGGGGCTGCTGGGGCCGCGGAGGCCACAGGTGCGGGCGCTGGGATAGGCTTGGACATTAGCGCCGGAATGGGCTGAGAAGCAACCAAAGGTGGGAAGGCTTTCTGGTGGTTTAATTGGTTCCACGGGGATGGTCCCTGAACTGCGACACGCTCAGAGAGCTGGGAAGAAGGAATCTTCCCAGATGGGGCTTCTCCCTGTTGGGTAGCAGCAGCGCGCTTTGCAAGAATGGGATAGATTTTCGGGGCTTTGAGGCAGCCACGGTAATTAGCCAGTTGCCCGGCCTAGCCGCACAGTATACAGCGGGGTAGTTCTGTGCACAGTGTGCGATCTTTGGGATGGGGGCAGTCGGTAGTGCCTTGGTTTGGCAGCGGTGGCAGTGTCCAACTAGGGTGGGCCTGAAGGGCTTCTCAATCGAGATGCCGGGATAGGGAGCATACTGACTTAATTTTAATAATCGGATGCTTTACTGTAATACACTATTTTGATCTATCTCGTAGAGTTCAGCCAGGGTTTGCAATGTAAGCGCAAAAAAATGTGTTTAGTTACGACATTACATTAGAAACCTCTAAAATTATCAGTGTTTCTCTACTATATTATGCAAGTATTATACATGTAAACCTTCCTCTTGAATCACTCTATCTATTAAAAAAAAACCCTATCAAAATCCGTTGCGTAGTTTTAAAGATCTAAGCATACATAGGGACAGACCGACAGGGAAGCGACTTTGTTTTATACTATGTCGTGATTAGCTTCTGCCAGTCTTTGCCCGCGCGAAACCAGAAATTAAGTATATGCCTATTTCACTCAGTGATAAAATAGCATTCTACTGGTAAAAACATTTTTAAAATATTTGAGTTTATTCATTACAAACAAAAATACAAACATGCAAAAATCCAAATCTTACCTCTTTTACAATCGCAAACAACATTTAAGCAACATACAACTTGATTCTGACCGGCAAAATCCAGAACACTTAAAAAAAATTGAAATCCACGGGCAACCCTGGTGATTCCCCCTTAGGGTGAAAACTACGGACATGAGCATGGCTATGTTCTTGTTACATGGCGCTGAACTGCTGTTATTAGAAGATTACTTAGTTAAGCCTCAGAGACAAAAGTGGCCCCCAACAAGACGCGCAACGCTCAATCTACATGACGCTGCAACGTTGCTCAGTATTCTGCAACTTTTTTTAAGGTGGGTAATCATTTAATTACTTCTCCCGCTCTGGGTGGAGCGGGAGGGCGCCTGTACACTTCTGTCCTTCAGTTGCTCTTTGCGTTTTATGACTATGGGTTTCTTTTTCAGAAAATCCCCTACCATCCTACGATTTGCTGGCATCTCTTTGAGGTGCGCGCAGTATCCTGCATAGTTAGCTATATGTGCTTGAGTCTTGTATTGTCAGATATGGACATGGCTACGCTCGTGGCCGTAGCTTTCACCATTAGCAGGTATAAAAATATCACAATTTATCTAGTCTATAGCGAGAGTTCTAAAAGAACCGCTCATGGTTGTCTCCACAGCACCATTTTTAACTTTCTTGCTGACATCTGCCTTCCATAAATCGTCGTTTAGGAAGAATTTCCTGAAAAAAAAACCAAAAAAAACATGTAAATCGTTCTTCTGCAGCTGTCGATGGTCAGGCCAAGGATTTTTATTTTCTTTGAAATGCCAATACTGACCCCGCCCACGCTCAGGAGTGTTTCGTCATGCTGTGATGTAACAAAAGCTGTGTCAAAAACCTAGTTCAGCAGTTTTCGGAATGGAATGAAATATCAATCCATTTGGAATAATGCTCGCCGTCCGACCGTCCGGTAACCGTCCGGACCGAGCCCAAGTCGTCGACGGCGCGTATTGTTTTATAATAATTAGAATGATATCACGTAATCGTCCGTTTGATGGCGCAGCGTGTCGCGAGTTCCATTACCACGCGGAACAAGTATTTTTATGGCTAACAAGTAGATGTTCCGGATTTAGGTGTCTTGTGTATGTGAGTTTACATGTTTGCGAATGCATCCACGATACAACCGTAATTCCTAGCGTGGGGCAAAGTTAAATAAAGTATGTAGGTACCTACATCTTTACGAAATCAACACTTAGGACCCTCGCCCACGGCGACTTTTTGTAGCGATGCTGTAGCGCGTTCGCATCGATACAGTCGCGCTGCTGTAGCGCGTTAGTCGTCTTTGCAAGCGCTATAGAAAATATGACAACGCACTACTAACGCGGTAGAGCATCGCTACAAAAAGTCGCCGTGGGCGAGAGGCCTAAATACAACCGAAAGCGTGTCAAAATTTGGATTAGGCCCAGCGCATGTCCCCAGACGAATCTTACAGTTTAGATATAGCGCCTTAGCCATCAAACGAATAAACATGCGAAATAGCGGAACTGCAGGAGCCTTACCATGACATGTTAAAATGTCAAGCGTGCGAGTGAGAAAGAAGGATGGAGCTATACACCCTATATAGCCCCATCCCTTTCACAATTCAGTTTAGGTCGTCAAATGGATCGCATTAAGAGCTCGTGGTAGGGCCGCTAATCACCTGAATTCGCTCCGTAAGTAAGAATGGACGCCACACATGATCGCTTGAAGGGGCGTCCGATCTGGGCCTTGGTACAGGCCATGGTCCGGAGCGAGAAGGAGTGGCAGGCGGTCGCCTACTTCTGCGAAGCAGTAATGCTAGCAAAGGAGGCGGCCGCACGCGCGAGGGAACGACCCTCACGCCCCAGTCGCCGGTTATAGGTGGGAAATCATCTAATGACATCTGCCGCCCTTTTGTGTCAGACTTTTACTGACTAAAACCCACTCCTGTTCCTTCTTTGCCTTCGTTCCAGGGCCCCGAGGTTCTCTTTCGCACCACCCATGGCCCCAGTTGGCCTTCGACCTTGCTGGGCCCCTACGGTTTGCTGACAACTCCTTGAGGCGCGCGTGGAACAAACGCGCTGTCGACAACTTGGGTTCGGTCCGGACGATTACCGGATGGTCGGAAGGCGAGCTACCCATTGCTCGCCGTCCACAAGCCCGCGCCTACGATGGCCGGAATTCGGGATCGGGATCTCGGCGGCTAGGGGTGAGGGCCGTTACCTCACGCGTGTTGCCGCCTCCTTTGTTAGCATTACTGCATTGCAGAAGGAGGCGACTTCTCCATTTACTTTGCAACCCCTTTTTATTCCCTTAAAAGGACTTTCCAAAAGTCACTCCCGACTTTTGGAAAGTCCTTTTCTATCCCTTGTATATATATAATAAATAAAAGGAAATTCTATGCAAAATTTCAGCATTCTCTAGGTCCAAGGGTTTGCGCTGGGCGCTGATGAGTCAGTAAGTGAGTCCTGACCAACGACCTTACAGCCACTAGACGTCTAATAACAGGCGACCCATGTCTGTTAACACATATGATTATACATCTGATGTCTCGACCAAATCAGAACGCAGTACCCCGCTCCCTATACCAATCAGAACGTAGTACCCCGCTCCCCGTATCTCGGCTAGTTGACAGAATTGTTTTGGTGCGCTAGTTCAAGCACGAGGCGTCTAGTGGCTGTAAGGTCATTGGTCCTGACTCACTTACTAAAAAGGTAAAGTCCTGACTTTACCTTTTAACATACAGAAGAGGAGGAAAGCGGTCGCGTTATTATGATCGCTTCCTATTAGGAGAACCCCTAAGTTTCCCAAATTAAGATTTTATTTACTCACCTGTTCTGATTAATATCCTTGATCCAGCTTGAGCTTTGTTCAACCATGCTGCCGGCATCTCCGCCGTACTCAGAAGGCAGGTACTTCTTGTTTATGTGCTTATGTAACGACATGTGATCGGTGTGGAAATGAATCTGAAATAGATTGAGATCATGATTATCTATTACCTTTTGACGTGCGTAATTAGAGACACAATAGTAAGACAATGGCTTCCGGGCGCCGGCTACCGCCTGAGCGTTAATGAATTAATATGAATGATAAGAATTTGACCTTTACTTGATATCTGGCTGTATTTTGGATTTTGGACAGATTGAAGAAAGGCCTATAAGTCTACTAAGTCAGTCTTCTTTTATCTCGCTACCTATGGTTAGTTATATTTATCTTTTCATTATCTACGGTTATGATGATGATGAGGTCTTTAATGGATAAGATGACGTTATAACAATTAATCAGGGCAAGGGTGGATCCAGGATTTTGTTCTTGGCAAGGTTCGGATGGGCACAAAAATCAACAATAACTATTGGAAATAAATTTGAAGTACCATACTTCAAGTTTATTTCTACAAGTTTTTATTCATATATTTTAACAACTGATAATTTGATTTGCTTCTAAGCATGTAATGTGATGGAATCTCCACAGTACACAAAAATTGGGCACGCCACAATTATGGCGGTAAGTCCCTTCTTTGAGGCGTGGTTGGAAAGACCTCACGGCGTCCTCACCTTCCGCATGACGCAGGTTCTCACCGAACACGGGAAGTTCGGGAAGTTCCTGCACCGGATTCGTGCGGAAGAGACGCCCGGGTGTCGCCACTGTGTGGACCGCCCGGAGGACACGGTAGAGCACACGGTGGAGGTGTGCCCCGCTTGGGAAGAGCAACGCCGTGTCCTCGTGGGGGCGATCGGCGGCGGCGATCTCTCGCGCCGGGCCTTGGTACAGGCCATGGTCCGGAGCGAGGAGGAGTGGCAGGCGGTCGCCTCCTTCTGCGAAGCAGTAATGCTGGCAAAGGAGGCGGCCGATCGCGTGAGGCAACGGCAACGGTCCTCACGCCCCAGCCGCCGCCGGGATTCCGATCCTGATTTCCGGCCACCGTAGGCGCGGGCTTGCGGAAGGCGGGCAATGGGTGGCCCGCCGTCCGACCGTCCGGTAACCATCCGGACCGAGCCCAAGTCGTCGACGGCGCGTATTGTTCCGCGCGCGCCTCAGGGAGATGTCAGCAAATCGTAGGGGCCCAGCAGGGTCGAAGCCTACTGGGGCCATGGGTAGTGTGAAAACGAAACCGGGGCCCTGGGACGAAGGCAACGAAGGAACAGGAGTGGGTTTTTAGTCAGTAAAAGTCTGACACTATCTCTCGTTCCGCCCAAGAGCGAGATTTGTCATAAGATGATTTTCCCACCTAAAAAAAAAAAAAAAAAAAAAAAAAAAACAGTACACAAAAATATCGTCCGGGGGGGGGGGGGGGACACGTGCGTCCGTGTCCCCCTATTAAATCCGCCCTTGTCAGTAGGTAATGAGTATTGCCAGTGCCAATCCTATTAATTTGACCATTAAGTAGATGTCTGCTGTATGGACTTTAAAAGAGAGAGACTTTGACCTCCGAGTTTGTTTCGGTGTTTCTTCTCAGGGTAGTCAGCTAGGAAACACCGGCCATTTAGTTTATACTGACGAAAATATTGACGTGTAAAAGTGTTTTTAAAACCTATTTGCAATAAAATAAAATATCATTTAATCATTATGAGCCACTTTAACTACCTATAGGATCAAAACTGAAGTCACGAAAAAAAATCAATTACCCAATTCATGTTTGCATAAATTGTACGTTTTTTATTATAATTATGTATGTACAAAAATAGTTAGTTTTTAGTATAGTTTAGTTAATATTTAAGTTTTTTCTAGAAGATCTGATAAAAAATAAAGTCACTTTAAAATGAACAATAAATTACAATATTTTCGTATTTCAGTGTTGATCCCATAATAAAATGAATATTGCCAGTGGTTTCCCATAGGCCTACTGACTACGGACGCGAAGCTTCATAGACGCGTACCTATTCGTAATTATATGCGCCACCAAGCGTGGTGTACGCCTACTCACAGCTTACATACAAGACTATGAAACTGTCGACGAAGCGGCAACGGCACGACGCCGACGGCATGACGTTGCCGCAGGTGTACACAGCTTATAATGACGAATACGCATAGGTATTTATAGCTACGCGTCCGTGGACAGTATGACAGTAGGCCTAATGCTAGAACTACACTGCGCACACGTGTGCCACACACGCCGATCTGGACGCGTCGGTCTCCATACATTTTATATAGAAACTAGACTTGTAGAGCTACACTTGATCCACGCCACGTGACGCCACGCGAAGTTGTTCTACGTACAAATCAGGCGTGTTACACGAGTGCGTCGGTCTAATGTAGTTTTAGCTTTATTGTTGTATTTTGGTCACCACATTGTATATTAGAACTGGCGATACGCACTATATCCCGAGTCTTCTGTGGTAGAGCCCCCTTGATCAAGCCATACATGTACTCGTAGAAAGAGGGGCAGTTTATCACGTGGATTTCTTTCAAACGAACAGGCATGGCCTCCTGAAATCAAATAAAAATAACATATTTAATTAAGTCGGTAAAATTTTGGTTACCTGTAGTTTATTAATGGATACGAAGAAAATATTGTCAAGATCCCGATGTCGGGTCTGCCCGTCCGATTATAATTTAGGTGTCTTCAAGGTTAGAGAGAATAGGCTCTTAATAAAATAATAAAAATATTAAAAAAAAACAAAAAACCCGACTGCGTTGAAACTAATTTTAAAAAATAAGTGAAAAAATTAACTTAAATAAAAACTAAAAAGAAACAAACAAGCCCAGTAGTTTAGAATTCTGTTATGTAATACTAAATAACTACACAATTTAAATAGTTTTATAATCGATACACATATAAAACAAATCATAAATTCTAATGTAGAACAGAAAGACTCACAGTCGGGGCCCATTCAAATTTTACCAATCAAATCTTCCCAAGGGGCCCCACAAAACGCCACAGGCGTGGAGCAGAGGCGTGGGCCTCTGCTCCACGCCTGTGGCGTTTTCCCCTCGAGTATGACGGAATCAAATAGCTTCTGAAGGGCCTTAAGGACCGGTTTTCCACCCGCCTTCAGGAGTTCGGCCGTAATTCCGTCCTCACCCGACGCCTTGTTGTTTTTCAGCTGCTTCAGAGCCATCCTAATCTCGTACAGGCTGACGTCCGGGATATCTTCGGTATAGTGTCGAGTCAATCTAGCTCTTGGGTCGTTTACTAGATTTACAGCGGGTTTAGCGGTAGACGTGTATAACTGTCCATAAAAAGCCTCGATCTCTCCCAGAAGCTCCGATTTGGCGGATATGACTCTGCCATCGTCGGTCTTCAGTTTCGTGAGCTGGCTTTGCCCAATAGACAGATCTCGTGCAAATACTTTAGAGCCCTTATTCCGCTCAATCGCATCCTTAATCCTTGCGGTATTAAAGCGGCGAAGGTCACGTTTCAGGGACTTCGAGATTTGTCTATTGAGCTGCCGGTATATGCACGCATCGTCTGAAGACTGCAGAATCATCTCACGCCTCTTCTTCATTAGCTCGAGGGTCGGATCGGAGAGCTTCTTGTTTTTATTTGTACGGTGAGTCTTGAAAAACTTAGACCCGACCGTATGGACAGTTTCCACGAACCCATCGTTATATTCATCCACGGAGCTTCCTAGGCACTCGAAACGATTGTGGAGTTCAAGCTGAAAGCTCTCGGGGTTTTGGATCTGGATCTGTGCTGGACGGAGCGTAGACTTCATCAGTCGAGACCTTTCAAGCTTAATGTTAATATTCAATGTGCCTCTTACGACGCGGTGATCACTTCCAGTTTTCACCGCGTTGATCACAAAGACATCATTGAATATTTGCTTTTTCGTCGACAGGATGAAGTCAATCTCATTTCTAGTTGCACCGTCAGGACTTTGCCAGGTCCACCTTCTATGCTCACGCTTTTTGAAGAAGGAATTCATCATATAGAGGCCCTCCTTCTCCATAAAGCTAGCCAGTAGGTGTCCCCGGTGATTCCGACGTCCAAATCCAAATTGCCCCACTCGCAGCTCGTCACCGTCTCGTTTGCCCAGTTTCGCGTTAAAGTCCCCCATGACCACGGTGAAGTGAGTCTTAGAACCATGCATGGCTCTTGATATATCCTCATACATGGATTCTACTTCGTCGTCGGGATGTGTCGAGGTCGGGGCGTAGACCTGTATGACCTTCAGCGAATATCTTGATGATATTCTGAGTATAAGGTACGCCACCCTGGTCGACACACTCTCGATCCTCACGACATTGTTCACAAGGGACTTGTGGACGAAAAACCCGAAAAACCCGAAAAAATCGGATTTGCTATTATGTAATTGTTTCTACACGCTTATATATTTCTTGGAGGGGGCCTATGTCCAGTAGTGCAATTGACTTTTCGAGTGAAAAGATGATGAGCAATCGAAAAATTAAGAATTAGATATACTTAAAGACTATTAACCGGTTTAGATCGGATTAGGATTTTTTAAAATTGATTTAAACTAGTGCTTGACTGCGATCCCAGCTGATAGTAAGCAGTGATGCAATCGTTGATGGTGAGGCGCATTAGTTTATTAAGAGCCTATTCGCTCTAACCTTGAATACACCTAAATTATAATCGGACGGAAAGACCGCAGCAGGCAAATTTCCAGTCCAGTTCCAGTCCTTCGAAGTACGCGGTATAAACAACGAGGCCAAACGCTTAGTCCGGACCGTAGAGGTTTCAACAACGTAAGGATGGATACTCGCCGTACTTCGTGTTGTCCGATGTACGGCGAATCAAGTTATGCAAAAATAACAATGCATTATTTACTTACACTTCATAAAGATGAACTTACCAATAAGAAGATAGCAAATCTCTGGAAGTACAATATATTTGATTTAGCGACCATCATGAGCGTGTATACTCCAATATCCATAATGACGACATGGTTCTCAGGGAGCGTCTCCCTGTCCAACCGGAGCCATTGATCAGCTTGTAACATGAACGATTTGAGGAGATCGTAGAAATCATACTTGTCAGTTTCGTTGAGTCGGTGGATCAGGATCTCGTCGACACCGGCGATGTATGTTGCCACATTTCTGAAAATAAACAGAGAAATGAATCAAGAATCAAAGCATTTAAATTTCAAATAAACCATTTACTTCTTCGGCCATGTATCTCGTCGTGGTAATGACTCCATAGAGCGTCTCGTAGTGCAGGGCAAAGTTGTGGGCTCCAGGCCACGTGATAGATCACCAATGAGATGGACAGACCAGATCAAGGCCGCAACTAAGTGCTCGGTTTATGAATGTACTCGGAAAGGTGCAGTCCGTGATGAATGGCGCCGTGTTATCAAGATGATCACTCATCGTGATTTACAAGTCGGTGTACCGACTGAGAAGAAATCATTTACAGGCACTTTTGAATTATCAAGAAGTCGGTCAGTCAAAAACTATGCTAATTGCACATTCCACAGCGTATAGATTGTCTATGGAGAAAAATGTGCAAGCAACCATTCCAAATACTAATGATGTATCATTTTCACTCGCGTAAAAGTCGAAATTGTTTTTTTGTTTGTAGGACGTAATCTCTAGAAGTACTGGTCCGATTGCTAAAATTTTTTCATCGATAGAAATCTGCTTTATTCCTGAGTGACATAAGCTATATTTTATGTACGCGGGTAAAGCCGTGGGCAAAAGCTTGTAACTTATAAAAAGCCAGCCAAGTGCGAGTTGGACTCGCGCCCCGGCTGCATAAAAATCGGCGAAAGAGAAAAATATCACGTTAGTTGTATGGGAGGCCCACTTAAATATTTATTTTATTCTGTTTTTGGTATTGATGTTACAACAGAAATACATCATCTGTGAAAATTTCAACTGTCTAGCTATCACGATTCGGTTCCGTCTGTCCATTATCAGGCTGTATCTCATGAGATAGACAGATGGACAGTGGAGTGATAGCAATTAGGGTACCATTTTTATCTTTTGGGTACGGAACCATAATAACAGAAAGATAGCTTAACTCACGTGATATCAAACGCAGTTTTCAATTTAGCTGACTGTGGGTCCCTGTTGGTAAATGTCTCGACCATGTTCGCCCGGCTGGTGCAGAAGTCTTCGATACATCGCTTGGTGCGTTCCAAGCTGCAGTGGCAACTGAAGAGGAACTTCTTTATTAGGATGTCCTCTGGAACAATTCAATAGAATAGAATAAACTTTATTGTACATCAAAATAGTTACAATTAGGGTTGTACCGGAACTTCGCCTCCGTTTCCGTTACTGAAAAAGTTCCACAAGAAATCGTATCTCCGCCTCCGCCTCCGCTTCCGCAAAATTTTTGCGGTGTTATAACGGAGTTTTATTTACGTCATAATCATAGAACAATATTGCGAAAGCAGCGACGCTCGACGCAACTCGGCCGTCCCGCCGCGTGTTGCGTGTGAAATGATCAACAATTTCGGCGTGTGTAACTCTTTACTGAACCGACTCACTGTTCCGAAACATTTTAGTGTTCCGAAAGATTGGAACAGCAGTAATGTTTTAAATGCATCATTTGGAACAATCGGAACACTGAAACACTCTTTAATTTAAGTGACCTGCAGTCTTTTTAAAATTCAAATTAAAACGTGTAAAAAAAAAGTATAAATTTTAATGAAATGATATAAAAACATCTGCTGTCAAATCAAAATTCAATTAAATAAAACTGTTGATGTATATGGCGCAACGTAATAGATCACGATTCATTACAGTCAGTGTCTGTCTTTGTATCTTTTGAGCTGTTGTTCCAAATGTTCCGTTTGTATCTTTTGAGCCGATGTTCCAAATGTTCCGTTTGTATCTTGTGAGCCGATGTTTCAAATGTTCCGTTTGTATCTTTTGAGCCGATGTTCCAAATTTTCCGTTTGTATCTTGTGAGCCGATGTTTCAAATGTTCCGTTTGTATCTTTTGAGCCGATGTTCCAAATAATACATATCACTGTTTCGGAACATTTAAGTGATTCAGATACAAATGTTCAAATCGCAAAGATGACACACTTTGCCCACTTTGTTGTAGGCAACAGCGTGTGCGCGGTAGAAACGCGGTTGGAGTTGGGGCGGGTATATGTAAATTAGACATGACCTGATGAATTCCTTCGATTCGTAGGTTAAAGTATTTCGAGAAATATGAGGTTATTTATTAAAAACATGTTAATTTAATTTTCATGTTAAGTTAGATGTAATACGAAAATTCAAAAAATTTATTCGTATTCAGAAACTCCAATTTAGTAAAAAAAAATCTATTTTATTGTTTTTTTTTTTAAGTATACTATGAATGCACGTTTTTCAAATAAAGATTTTTGACTACACAAAACCATAAATTACTATTTTTTTCATATCATATTTCACCTCCGCCTCCGTTAACTTCCGCATACTTGCGAAACTCGTCGCTTCCGCATTCGCCTCCGCTAAGATAGCTTCCGTTAACTTATAACCCTAGTGACAATAATAACAATAATGATTTTATTATACCAACTAGCTGGTATTATTATATACTTAAATAAAGTTATTATTATTATAACTAACTGGTGTCTGCGACTTCGTCTAACACAATGCCATTTGGTACCCTAATTCCTTTTTTAATTCCATTTTTGTTATACTTTTATGTGTGTGATTATAAAAATTTATTATTATTATTATCTACCTAATTGTAATAAATGTACATATTTTTTTTTAAATATTAAGTACTCTTCCAGCATACCTGCGAAAGGAGGGTTAATAGGTATATATATATTTTAAAAAATATTTAAAGAAAATCAAAAAACCCGACTGCGTCGAAACTATTTTTAAAAAATACGTAAAAAAATCAACTTAAATAAAAACTAAAAAGAAACAAACAAGCCCAGTAGTTTAGAATTCTGTTATGTAATATTATATAACTACACAATTTAAATAGTTTTATAATCGATACACACATAAAACAAATCATAAATTCTAATGCAGAACAGAACGACTCACAGTCGAGGCCCCTTGGGAAGATTTGATTGGTAAAATTTGAATGGGCCCCGACTGTGAGTCGGTCTGTTCTGCATTAGAATGTATGATTTCTTTAATGTGTGTATCGATTATAAAACTATTTAAATTGTGTAGTTATATAATATTACATAACAGAATTCTAAACTACTGGACTTGTTTGTTTCTTTTTAGTTTTTATTTAAGTTGATTTTTTTACGTATTTTTTAAAATTAGTTTCGATGCAGTCGGGTTTTTTGTTTTTCTTTAAATATTTTTATTTTATTTTATACTTTTTAGTTACGATTCATTGACTTCGTTATAAGATGGTAAATTTCGCAATCTAGTCATTTCATTGAGGGAGTTAATATCGTGGGGATTATTAAGTAACTTGCGGTGGTCTAAACTACTGATGATTAGTCCCTCTAGAGACCTAACTCGACCCAAAGCTACATATGCTTGACCTTTAGCAAAAATGCGTGAACTTAAGTCAACCACAGCTCGGTCCAAAAGTCCAAAGTAGTTCCTTGGAGCTTGTGTACAGTTACACCCCAGCACAATATCAATGGCAACATTTTTCGCTCTATTTTACCCTGTCCGCGAAGTGCATCGAATTCTGTCGTCGATGGTTCGATTCCGACTCCTACTCCAGGAACATTGTTTTTAATTGCTTTGTCGTCAAATTCTATACAAACAGCTTGTGGCAATTCTCCGGGTTCCAATTGGTCCCTCCGAAGAGCTGGCCACTCAATTGTCCTTATAACACCCATTGCTCCTTTAACAAGACCATGGGTAACATTCAAATTTCTTCGTAACATAACTCGTGATCCTAAACCGATTGTTAAATATTTAACGATTCCTCCAGTTTTGTTAGGATCATCAGAAACATATACCTACATGTTTCGGTTTTTGACCATATGTTTTCGATTCTACTGATATATCAACTGCATGTAATTTATACAACCTAGTAGTTTTTGCCAATATAGTTGTCATCTTTTGCTTATGTTCATCGACCTGTCTGTTGTTGGGAAAACTCGAATGATTTGATTTACAAACGTGCATCAAATGAACAACGCCATCTATCGAGTTTGGTGGTAAACTTTTTTTTTTACCAAAAACATTTGTTCTTCATGCTTTTTCACTGTTTTTTTTTATTTGTGTATCGTTTATACTTGAAATGAAAACTTAAATCAATAAGTAAGAAAATTAGCGAGAATGATTGTTTTGTTAAACAACTTTAAATCGTTATATATCCTAAACTATTATTTAAAATGAAAAATGATAAAAGGAACCTAAAGATGATTTTAAAATACCTATTCAACGACACCCCACTTGACATAGTTAATCGACTTTTTTTTTTTTCATTTTGACAATATAGCGTCTGGTTGTAGCTGTGGTGAATTTTGATTACTGTCATGTCTTTAGTGACACTCGCAAGGTTAAGACGAATCGATTGACGTAAGAATGATCAAAATCGGCCTACGCATTTGGTCTCTAGAACGCCACATAGAAACAAACATACATACATACATACATAGACTGATAAACACATTACCCTCCTTTGCGTCGCGCAGTCGGGTAATAAAATTACGCTCACATTTTACAATACAATGCTTTCAAACTAGGAACTAGTCAAGTGCTATCTATATACAAGTTTATTTTTAGCCTTGCTTGATCTTTATTACTGATCGATGTTGCATACTAATTGTGATCCACTGGTCTCTCGGCCAAAATGCAGTCACACCAAATGACCTGTAGCATTTTCATACTTGTTCGTAATGGGTACTTAATTCTATAAAATAATCTAATTTATCCTCAAAATAAATCCAATGCTAGATTTTTATTTTTATTTGTGGTCGTTAATTCCTTGACTTCACAAAAAATAACCAGATCTTTTATTTTAATTTGACATTATCTTAAAGTTCATTTTGAACTTTAATACCGGCTATGTTTTTTTATTTGCAGACGGTGAATTAATCGATATGTAGGGTGGCCAACCGTATTCTAATATGTAGAATATTGTACTATATTAGAAAGAACTTTACGCTAAAACTAAACTAGGTATTTAACTTTCAAAAATTATACACTTAGCACACATGCATCATCATCATCATCATTTCAGCCGAAAGACGTCCACTGCTGGACATAGGCCTCCCCCAAGCGTCTCCACAACGAACGGTCCTGTGCGTCTCGCATCCATCGGACTCCCGCAACCGTTACCAAGTCATCGGTCCACCTTGTAGGAGGCCTTCCAACGCTACGTCTTCCGGTTCGTGGTCGCCATTTCAGAACCTTTCGGTCCCAACGGCCATCTGTTCTGCGAGCAATGTGCCCTGCCCATTGCCACTTTAGTTTGGCGATTCTTCGTACTATGTCGGCAACCTTGGTTCTCCTGCGGATATCCTCATTCCTGATTCGATCACGCAAGGAAACTCCGAGCATAGCCCTCTCCATTGCCCTTTGGGTGACTTTAAGTCTTCTGATGAGGCCCATTGTAAGCGACCACGTTTCAGAGCCATATATTGTCATCACCGGCAACACGCAATGGTCATAGACTTTCGTCTTGAGACACTGTGGTATATTGGACGAGAAGCACCGCGCAGCTTCCCGAACGCTGCCCAGCCGAGTCGGATTCGACGATTGATCTCTTTCTCAAAGTTAGACCTTCCCAACTGGACCGTCTATCCCAGGTAAACGTAGTCGTCTACAACTTCGAGTGTAGAGTCCCCGACCTTGATAGGAGTGGGTGCTACATGGCTGTTTACCATGACTTTGGTTTTGTCCATGTTCATTTTAAGTCCCACTCTTTCAGAAGCTCTACTGAGGTCACCAAGCATTGTACTGAGCTCCTCCGTAGTCTCAGCCATGACTACTATGTCGTCGGCAAACCGAAGGTGAGTGATGTACTCGCCATTGACATTAATGCCTAGCCCTCTCCATTCCAAAACCTTGAAGACATCCTCCATTGCTGCCGTGAACAGTTTCGGAGAAATAACGTCTCCCTGCCTCACGCCCCACTGCAAGAGGATAGGTTTCGAGGTCTGGTCTTGTAGTCGGACTGACATAGTGGCATTTTTATACAAACACTTCAGCACTTCGATATACCGATAGTCAATTTGGCACCGTTGGAGAGACTGCAGTACAGCCCAAGTTTCAATCGAATCAAAGGCTTTCTCGTAGTCCACAAACGCTAAGCAGAGAGGCTGATTATACTCCTCAGTCTTCTGTATAACCTGCGGCAGCGTATGTATGTGATCCACGGTGCTGAAGCCTTTTCGAAATCCGGCTTGTTCGGGAGGCTGGAAGTCGTCGAACCTGCGCGCGAGACGATTCGTGATGACTCTGGAAAACAGCTTGTAGACATGGCTCAGAAGCGAGATGGGCCTATAATTCTTAAGCAGGGCATTATCGCCCTTCTTAAAGAAGAGTACCACCACGCCTCTGCTCCACGCCTGTGGCTTTTTTCCCTCGAGTATGACGGAATCAAATAGCTTCTGAAGGGCCTTAAGGACCGGTTTTCCACCCGCCTTCAGGAGTTCGGCCGTAATTCCGTCCTCACCCGACGCCTTGTTATTTTTCAGCTGCTTCAGAGCCATCCTAATCTCGTACAGGCTGACGTCCGGGATATCTTCGGTATAATGTCGAGTCAATCTAGCTCTTGGGTCGTTTACTAGATTTGCAGCGGGTTTAGCTATAGACGTGTATAACTGTCCATAAAAAGCCTCGATCTCTCCCAGAAGCTCCGATTTCCGAACTCCAGTTTCGTGAGCTGGCTTTTCCCAATAGACAGATCTCGTGCAAATACTTTAGAGCCCTTATTCCGCTCAATCACATCCTTAATCCTTGCGGTATTAAAGCGGCGAAGGTCGCGTTTCAGGGACTTCGAGATTTGTCTATTGAGCTGCCGGTATATGCACGCATCGTCTGAAGACTGTAGAATCACCTCACGTCTCTTCTTCACTAGCTCGAGGGTCGGATCAGAGAGCTTCTTGTTCTTATTTGTACGGTGAGTCTTAAAAACTTAGACCCGACCGTATGGACAGTTTCCACGAACTCATCGTTATATTCATCCACGGAGCTTCCTAAGCACTCGAAACGATTGTGGAGTTCGAGCTGAAAGCTCTCGGGGTTTTGGATCTGGATCTGTGCTGGACGGAGCGTAGACTTCATCAGTCGAGACCTTTCAAGCTTAATGTTAATATTCAATGTGCCTCTTACCACGCGGTGATCACTTCCAGTTTTCACCGCGCTGATCACAGAGACATCATTGAATATTTGCTTTTTCGTCGACAGGATGAAGTCAATCTCATTTCTAGTTGCACCGTCAGGACTTCACACATGCATAGGTAAGTACTAATAAAGAAAATTCTAACTAACAAAATATACTCGCATATTACGTTTGAACGCAAAAATTACCACTGCTACGCTGGAAATATGTAGGTATAGTGTAGCTACCTTCAGTTTGAACTTTATAAGGAAGAAGAACTATTCAATTTGAGGAAGCGCTGCTTAATAATAAATTACTAAAAGAAATAAGAGATTCTTCATCAATGAACATGTTCAAAAATAAGTATAAGTAGTATTTTGCTAACCAATAATAACGACTCCTGTGTGTACTCGATAGGTCGAATGAAACATATATATTTATTACTTACGATATATTGTATGTTAATTTTCTTATATCTCACTTAGATATATATACCTATGTGTTCTTTTTGAGAAATAAAGGAGACAATTTTTTTTGTTTGGGGAATAGGCCCACCACAAATTGTGGCGTATAGCAATGAAATGCACGTTAGTTTATTCATTATAATCTCTAGATTACATTGGTAATATTGGCAAAACTTTATCTAACTGGAGTAGGTACCGTGAAATACGGCAGTCAAAACATGACTCTCATAATAACCTAAAATCTCACAAGAGCGATTGTCTAATGAGTGGATAGGTCTCCTTGGTATTTTAAGTTAAAATAGTGCACTGTTCAATAATATACAGTATAAAACAAAGTCACGTCTGTACTACGTGACCGTGACAGACTTTGATGTGATTTACACGATTTGATAGACTTATTCATGAAAATGCGTAGATGTATTCATTTCGAAATAGCGCGGCTTTTGCCGGCCATTGACTGTAGATCTAAAATAATAAGGTGATGTGTTTTAAGCTGGTTGTGTAAGGAGAAAAAAAAACACATTATAGCATCACAAGTATTTATTACTGTTCATCATCATCATTTTCAAAGTCGTCTCTTAAAAGCAGTATTTCATCTAAAAAAGATGCAGGTGGCTCAACCTCACCTTGATGCCGCGCCCAAGATAAAAACCACACTATAAACATCACATATGCACAGCAGCCAACAGTGCGTCTGCCCACTAAACAATTACAACAGTATCCAGCAAGAGCAGTATTCAACATTCCGTTGAAATCGTGCTGCACAATTGATAGAACGGCTTTGTGGATTATGCATGTATCTACAGATGCCATTTTCATAAAATCTTTCGAATAAAAATACGAAAAGAACAGAAGAAACATGCAACTATCTAGTAATCGGAAACAATAATAATGTTGTCTATAGCGGTGGGCGTTTCAACGACGAACAGTTTTCAAAGACCGTTTTTTGTTCTGCAACGTAACAACCGTTTTCCATCCTGCGACCAAACAGTCTTCGTTGCATAAACCAGTCTTCGAATTACTGTATGCGAATTGTTATCTTACTTTTAAGAAAATAAGGTCGAAAATCCATTGCTTCAACTATCACACTCGTCGCGTCGTCGTTTTTAAAACCAGTTATTGCAATGAAAAATGAATTTTATGTTTATAGTCATAAGTTCATTTTTCATTGTAATAACTGGTTTTGAAACGACGACGCGACGAGTACAGAATTTATTACCGTCCTCAAACTAGTTGCGACAACGAACGTTTTCTACAACTACTTCACTCAACGATAGTTTCGTCTTCGAACCAGTTGCGACGACGACCGTTTTCTGCAACCGTTTTTGTCGTCGCCAAAACGGTTACGTCTCGTCCGTCTAAAATTCGACAACGACCCACCACTAGTTGTCTGTCAGTGTCAAACTGATTGAAACTGGACCACAGAGCATCTGCAACGGGCTATTAATTACGTTTCGTTCCACGGTGATTTTTAAAGTACGTTACTTAATTGATATTTGTGTTAACCGTTAATAACAGCATTAAAAACAAGTTCGCTGTACCAATTAATTATTATCTCTTGAAACGCGTTTAAATCCGATGTCACCGCTGCGCACTGTAGTAACATATTTTTTTTTACGTTAAAATAAACTTGAAAACGCTCCTAAACAAGCATTTTTTGCCGTAACACTTTTTTACTATTATTTCATTATTCCGGTTAGATTTCTATATAATTTTTGGTCTGTTAATTATAATAAGATGATCGCTTTTTCCATGTGTAATATGATTAATAAACGTAACCGTTTAATAGTGGGCCCAAAAAAAATTGTCTCCTTTCTTAAAACCTTTATACCGAATTGATCTACAAATGCAATAGAATATGCTAAAATACTCTACTTATTTTAAATCTGATGTTGAATTAGTCTGAATTAAATCCTTCCATTTCAGTATATTACTGAAATATTTTTAGTCTTTTCTCTTCTCACTTTACATGAAACTCGTGTTTTTCTATAGAATTCGTATGGAAAATAATATTGTTTTCAATTTTAACCCAACAGCAAAAATTTTAAATTTCGAGAGTCCTGTGTCGTAAACGTTGAACGGAACGTACTTATTTTATATTAGTTTAGGTAGGTACTCTATGACTTTTTTTTGAAGTGGGATATCATCCAATAATTTCTCGCGCGCTACCTCGGAGCGCGAGGGTGTGTCAGACATTTACTGACTAAAACCACACCTCTGTCCTTTAGTCGCCCTTGCGTTCTGGGAGCGCGGGTTTCCATTTCAGAAATTCCCCACAGCCCTAGCGGGCATCAGTCCTGGAACACTACGCACCGTCGACGACTCGGGCTCGGTCCGGACGGTTACTGGACGGCCGGACGGCGAGCTATTCATTGCTCGTCGTCCGCAAGCCCGCGCCTACCGAGGCTGGTAGTCGGGGATCAAGGTCGCGGCGGCTAAGGTGTGAGGATGTTCCTCTGCTAACATTAGTGCTTGGCAGAAGGAGGCGACCGCCTCCCATTCCCTCTCGCCCCGGAACATGCCTGAACCAGGGCCCGGATTGGCGGGATCTTGAATGACTTCAATCCCGCAGGCTTGCGGGATCGCGATTTTGATACGAGATTAGCTTCCCTCATACTAACCTAGAGCAGTGGTGGCCGAGTGGTAACGGCCCCGACTTACGAGTTGTAGGTCGCGGGTTCAAACCTAGCCAGGCGCATTACTTTGTGTAATTTATTTCATTGCCACTGCTCTGAAAACGGTGAAGGAAAACATCGTGAGGAAACCGGCATGTCCTAGAACCAAAAATTAGAAGACATGTGACACTCACCAATCCGCACTGGGCCCGCGTGGTGGATTACGGCCCTTTCCTTCTCCTAGAGAGGAGGCCTGAGTCCCAGCAGTGGGAACATTAAAAGGCTGATTATGCTATGCTATGCTATGCTACACTAACCCAACAATTCTATGGAATCCTCAAATAATTTAAATTAAATTACAAAGTCATACATCCTGATTGCCTCGACTAATTACCTTACATCACTAATTAGGTACAGTACTCAATTTTATTATTCTAAAAACGCTAGACTAATCTAGATTATACATTCTTTCTAAATATAGCTCTACTGTGACCTTCATAGATACATAATTATGTAATCACATATTCTTTGGTTCTAGGACATGCCGGTTTCCTCACGATAGTTTTCTTCACAGTTTTGTGAGGAATAGTGATGAAATTATTTACATAAAGTTTAACATCTACAGTGTGGCGTTAAAGACGTTAACACCTGGGATCGCTTTATTTAAATAGTTAGAGAGGCTATCCTCTCATTTGAATAAGTATCAAATGAGAGATTTTTTTTTAAGCTTTTACTGACTAAAATCACACCAGTGTCCCTCAGTTGCCCTTTGCGTTCTAGGACTACGGGTTTCTTTTTCAGAAATTCCTCGCGGTCCTAGCTAGCGGGCATCGGCCCTACGGTTTGCTGACATTTCTTTGAGGAGCACGTGGATCACTACGCGATGTTGACGACTGGGCTCGGTCCGGTCAATTACCGGACGGCCGGACGGCGAGCTACCCATTGCTCGAGGTCCGCAAGCCCGCGTCTACCGTGGCTGGTAGTCGGGGTCAGAATCTCGGCGGCTGGGGCGTAAGGACATTCGTTTCCTCACGCGTGCGGCCTCCTCCTTCGCTAGCATTACTGCTTCGCTGAAGGAGTCCACCGCCTGCCATTCCTCATCAAATGAGAGGTTAAATTAGTGAATGAATCGTTAATTCTTTATTATACACCAAAACTTAACGTAGTAAAGTAGGAGCGAGGGAGAGCGTCATAGTCTTTTACTGACTAAAACCACACCTATGTTAATTCTTTGCCGTTGCGTTCCAGCCTAGGTTTCCCATTCGGAAGTAAACCTACCTATGGCCCCAGTAGGCTCCGATCCTGCCGAGTCCCTACACTCCTAAATGACAAGGACGACTTTACACCCTTTGTAGTTTCATTATTATTGTGACCGGAGAGTCCTAAACCAATCCCGCAAGCGTGGAATCCCCCCCTGTTTACGGGATCAGAAATGCAGGATTACTTATGCGGGATCCCTTACGTTTTGAAAATTGGGTTCAGACGACAACGACGTGCCGTTCTGATTTTATTTATTAGACCCTGTAGAGCCTCATTATAAGTGATTTATCAGTTTACTTTTGTATAAATTTTGTACATATGGACAACTTATGGATCAACATATTATGGATTGCTAATCTCAATTCTGCAGGACTGCGGAATCACGATGCGGTCGATGCAGGATTGGATCCCCTATTTGTGACTGTTTGTATTTATGTATACTCCATCTGTTTAGGTAATTAACTAAAGGTAAACAATCTTGACATGTCTTTTATCTAAAAGTTGTCTATAATTTTTATCTAAAAATGTTTACAATTTGTTATTTACATATACCGATGTTTGGTAACTAACCAAATTTAAATAAACTTTGTATGTCTTTTATACGATTTTTTTAAAATAAAAAGACATATTAAGATTGTTTACGTTTAGTTAACT
Source organism: Mythimna impura (assembly GCA_905147345.3). Taxonomy (NCBI): domain Eukaryota; kingdom Metazoa; phylum Arthropoda; class Insecta; order Lepidoptera; family Noctuidae; genus Mythimna; species Mythimna impura. The sequence continues at coordinate 11,023,108 of LR990356.1, read as the reverse complement.
ACCTAAACCGATGGAGTATAGGTAGGTAACTAATTGATTGCAATAAACGTTTGAACTGTTAACACATTAACTATTCCGATCACAGAGAAGACCTCAACCTGATGTGGTGTTGTCAATAAATTAATGCAACAACACGAACCATATATTAAGCTGTTAGTACTCAATCAAGTACACAGTTCTTATAGTTTAGTGCATCTGTTCACCTTTGAACTTTCATAATGGATATGTAAAAATAAAAATGAAATGCTAATCGTCAAGTGATGCTCTAATCGACGAACAGCATTTCATTTCTAGACTAATTAGGTAGGTACATCTTAAGGTGAATGGTCCAGGGTAGCCCGCGATTTTCGACTTAAAAAAAAAAGTTTTATTTGAAAACTTGCAGAATATAAGTACATTCTAGAAAATTTACCTGAAAACCTGTCATTAGGCATTTAAGAAGGGCTCCGGACGAATTCAGAATTTCTGAAATCAGAACGTCTCAACTTAGCCATTCAAGTATGGTTAGTGTCCTTGATATGTACAGTGTACAGTCAACCTTGATAATCTACACAAGTTTGTACATTGAGAAGGTTATTAAGAGTATGTTACAGGAGTCGACGATAAAAATGTAGGTACGTATCGTCGAAAGGCATCGTCGTTGACACAGTGGTCCAGCGATTGACTGCTACGCTCCGTGTCGAAAGGTTCGATTCCCGCACGGAACAAATATTTGTATGACCTACCTAGTTGTCCCGGGTCTGAGTCTTGTGTATGTGAGCTTACATGTTTGTCAACGCACACACTCACCATGATACAGTAGAAATTCTTAGTTTGGGCATTCTTATTCTGTGGTTTGGGGCAAGGTTTTTATTTTTATTAAATACACCTATATTTTACTAATACTTTCACCAATATACTCGTACGTACCAATTAAACCTATAGATTATTTCTAACTTTCTAAACTAGTGCCTCTAAAGTTTAAAATTACTTTCATCTAACTACATTAGTAAAAGTAAGACGCACGCGATACTGCAATTTTTAAACGTACTTACATGATTGTGTACTACACGTATTGCTTAAAAAACTATTTAGCCAAAGCAAATGGACCACATTTAATAAGCGTAGTAGGAAAATAAACTGGATGCAATTCAACCTTGTCTGCGTATGCTAATAAATTCTTGAACTACTGCGAAATCGATCCATTTTACGACATAAACCGAACTGTTAAAGGGATGGAGCTATATAGGGTGTATAACTCCATCCCTCTTGTATGTCTCGTGGTACCTGCTGTTAGTAAAAGCACCTGTCATAGGAGATACAGACAGCCGATTCTGCAGAGCCATCCCAATCTCGCACAGGCTGACGTGACGTCCGGGATATCTTCGGTATAGTGTCGGGACAATCTAGTTCTTGGGTCGTTAATAACATGGAATGGATTGTATGCGCAAATTAATACTTACTTAACATCGAATTTAAACATATTTGGTGAAATGAGTGATGGCGTGATGTTGTTACGAAATGGTGGTGTTAAAGGTGTTAACATTATCATGTAATAGTAGCAATCCCGGAAGATTTGCTATCATTTATTGAAGTGTTCTTTGGTCATCAGATCTTCACCTTTAAAGGAGACCACCTGGCAGACCAACTCTTCGGAACAAAAAAAAGAATCGTCAAAATCAGTTCACATTAACTAAACCAAATAAATAACAGTAAATTATTATCGCAGCAGTGCAGAGCAATATGGTGGACCAGCGGACGGTTATACGTCGCCGTTGTCGTGAGTTCAAACGAGTACAGAAAAAATAAAGTAAAAAAACTAAAACCCGACCACGACAAAAAAAACGACGCTGAAAAAGTATGTAACAAGATTTTCATACTTCGAACAGAACAAAAAGAAAAGCCGCAGTCACACGTTATAGGTACCAACCGAAACACTTCGTGTGATTACGGTTTTTCTTTTTGTTCTGTTCGAAGTATGAAAATCTTGTTTCATACTTTTTCAGCGTCGTCTTTTTTGTCGTAGTCGTACTTGTCGTAGTCCGCTGAACATAGGCTACGCGTAGCCTATGTTCAGCGGACAATTAAGACGGTTCTAAGTTCTAAGTTTCTAACGATACCTCGTACGTCGAGTTCCGATAAGTAGATTAGGAGCTATGAGGGAACAGATGAACATACTCACATACATACAAACATACATACTTACATACATAGCCTGTCAAAATCATAACCCTCCTTTGGCTTTGCCGTAGTCGGGTAAAAAGTAAAGCACCTGTATGAGGTGCTTTACTTTCAATCATTTATTTAATTACCGCTATTTTTGCGGTTAAGTTTTAAACACAGTCAACTTTTTTATTTCCTACATTTTTGTGGGTAATATTTTTGAAATGAACTCCATAGGCCTTTATTTTGATACCCTATTGACAATGGACACGAAAAAACATAATTTGGCACCAAAAACCACTTTTTTATAATTTTGTTGTACCTAATGTCGTACCGAAGAAATATACATACATACCTACATACAATATACTCTAAAACATAACCCTCCTTCCGGCGCAGTCGGATAAAAACGACGATTACCAAGTAATGTTAAAGCTTCAGTGACATACTATTATAAATAACACCATCGTAATGAACTCACGACCCGACAACCTAAAACTAACAAATGACAATATTTTAGAATGAATGAACGACGTAGTTTTGGTAATATTGACAGCTTGACAGGTCGGTATATCGTCATTCAGGTCAAATACGTGCTAACTGTATTCGTTGTTATTTTGTGGTTTCTCTAAGAGGCATGCACAGGCCTACTATCCACGGACGCGTAGCTTCATAGACACGCATTCGTCATTATAGGCTTGGTGTACGCCTGCGTGAAGCTTACATATAAAACTATGGCCTATTTTCCACAAACGCGTAGCTTCACGTCATTATACGCTTGGTGTACGCCTGCGTGAAACTTACATTTAAATAAAACTATGGCTTACTATCCACGGACGTGTAGCTTCATAGACACGTATTCGTCATCATACGCTTGGTGTACGCCTGCGTGAAACTTACATATAAATAAAACTATGGCTTACTATCCACGGACGCGTAGCTTCATAGACACGTATTCGTCATCATACGCTTGGTGTACGCCTGCGTGAAACTTACATATAAATAAAACTATGGCTTACTATCCACGGACGCGTAGCTTCATAGACACGTGTTCGTCATCATACGCTTGGTGTACGCCTGCGTGAAACTTACATATAAATAAAACTATGGCTTACTATCCACGGACGCGTAGCTTCATAGACACGTATTCGTCATCATACGCTTGGTGTACGCCTGCGTGAAACTTACATATAAATAAAACTATGGCTTACTGTACACGCACGCGTAGCTTCATAGATACGTATTCGTCATCATACGCTTGGTGTACGCCTGCGTGAAACTTACATATAAATAAAACTATGGCTTACTGTACACGCACGCGTAGCTTCATAGATACGTATTCGTCATTATACGCTTGGTGTACGCCTGCGTGAAACTTACATATAAATAAAACTATGGCTTACTGTTCACGCACGTGTAGCTTCATAGACACGTACTCGTCATCATACGCTTGGTGTACACCTGCGTGAAACTTACATATAAATAAAACTATGGCTTACTGTTCACGCACGCGTAGCTTCATAGATACGTATTCGTCATTATACGCTTGGTGTACGCCTGCGTGAAATTAAAAAATAAAAATCTGTACTTTTTGAAATTCAAACTGTGTAAAATCGTTATTCTAACCAAACCCGATGATATTTTGTTATGATGAATGATGAAAAAAAAAATGAAAAAAAAAAATTAATTAAAAAGTTATCGGGGTAGATAAAATCGTTATTCTTATCAACCCCGATGACATTTTTAATTTTAAAAGTAATTCATTTTTTTTTTAAATTAAATGTTAGAATAACGATTTTATACAGTTCAAAATTAAAAAAACGTAAAGATTTAAAAAAAAATTAGGAAATAAACCGACGAAAAATTCCACCACCAGAGTCCAAGGTCCAGAATCATGTAGGTACTGGATCCATGGTATTAGTTTGTGCGTTCGACGTCAAAGACACCCTGTATTGTTAAACTGCCACTACTGTGATAGGAGTATGTACTTACCGAAGTTTTTGGGCAGAGTAGGTTCCTTAGCCAGCCAGTCTTTGATGGCGGCCACATCCTTTTCGTTTACTTGTGTCATCTGAAAAGAAATTGTTCTAATTGTATTTTAATCATGACAATGGATGTAGCATGTTGAGGATAATAACTATGAGTGTCATTCTGAACTTCGACAGTTACTTATTTCGACACAGTCACAATTTCGAAAATCTTTGTCGAAATAAGTAACTGTCGAAGTTCAGAATGACACTCAATAACTGAGTGTCATGCAAAGACAGTTTCTGACTTAACAGATAGTTAATACAAGTTTACAAAGTTAACTGCCAGAGCTGCGAATTGTTTGAAAGATTTGCTTGCCCTTTGCAAATGGCAACTGAAGGTACTGTAGGTTTAAGTCAGGCACTCCCTTTCGCAGCGGTGGCCGAGTGATAACGGCCCCGACTTACAAGTTGTAGGTTCCGGGGTCAAACCCAGCCAGGCACATTACTTTGTGTAATTTATTTCATCACCACTGCTCTCAAAACGGTGAAGGAAAACATCGTGCGGAAACCGGCATGTCCTAGAAACAAAATTTCGAAGACATGTGACATTCACCAACCCGCACTGGGCCCGTGTGACGGATTAAAGCCCATTCACTCTCCTAGAGAGGAGGCCTGAGTCCCAGCACTGGGAATATTAAAAGGCTGATTATGCTTAAATCCCTTTCGCTCCACTCAGAGCTGGAAAAGTTATTTGATGATTTGTCAAGTAAAAAAAAGACACTAGTTCAATAAATAAATGCTATTTTATACCGGTTTTCAAGATATAGGCGACGCGCCGCCTAGTTTGGGGACCACCGGACGGTCGTCTAGACTACCTACATTTGCACACACTATCACTGCACACGCTGGAATTCGGTTCGATGATGAACCAAATCCATTCTCGAAACAGACAACCGTATCGGATAGTGTAGCTTTAGTGATTTACGTACGACGCGTGACGTCACAAAATACTCTGTGGTCAAGTGCACACCGTCCGCTAGCGGACCTATATGGATTCAAATAATAATAATAATAATAAGGCACGCGTTGTGAGGAGCTCGGCTGCTTAAAATCAAAACATACTAACTCGTTCCAACAAAAATGTTCAGGAGAGCCAAAAAACTGGTCGGCTACTTTGAGTCGTTCGCCCGAAGAAACCAGAAGAGGTAGCGATTTGGATGTTTGGCGAAAAGTTGTGCTATATTGTTCAATTGTTGACATTAGTTGTTATAATCGTAATAATTTTTAAAGTATAGTTACACTTGGATCGCTCATACTTTATTTTTATTTGTGAATTTACCCAAATATGAATGTAAAAACGATATCAAACTTAGTAAGTCTGCTTACTAGGTTATCAATTTGATTTTCTATGGCAAACGTAGGTTTTAGGAGATCGAGATCATGATAACAATCTTCGGAATTATCATCAAATTGTAGTGCAGGTTTTTGTACTACCAAAGTTATATAATCGGGATCAGCTACGGAGTAGCAACATCAGGCGCTTTCCGATAAAATATTTACATGTTACTAAAAATCAGTAAGTATTTATCTAAAATTGTAGATGTTATCTTGATATACAATAAATAAACATTTGTTTATATTATGACCTGTGCATAATCAGCGTGAAATAACCGTTATTTTAAAGTGGTCCTGCTGGAGAGTATGCTCTGTAGCATGACCACTTAGAATTGATATTTGCCAAAAAACTAACAACATACATTTTTTTATATTAAGCTACAAAAATATAGACATTATCTACATTTTATCCTGTTATTTTTATATATTGTAGTCAAAATGGTTCTGCTGCGGAGCATGACACGCTGATATCACCGCAACCGCTTTGTCCCTGCATTTTAAATCTGTAATATCTTCGAAAATATTCATTCAAATTACATGCTGTATTAATACAGTTATGAAATTTTGCACATAAATTATTTACATAAAAATACTAGACACGTGTTTCGGGTTTCGCATAATACCTACTAAAACTAAAAATTTTGTCTAGATTGATTTGTAAGCTTTTGTATAGCTGTATATTTTAATCTATGTATTGTATATTTTAAATATAAATGTTGGTATGATTCATTTTTGTTAGCAGTACACCGCAGACTTACTCCCTCCCTATGGTTGTCTGATAGATATCGCTGTCAGCGATAAGACCGCCATCGTACTCACCTCACAGATTTAAGTATATCTATAATTGTTATTATTTGGGTGTAGGTGCAATAAACTTTATTCTATTTGACTACGTCGCATAAGGTCACTCAACCAACCTACAAAAGTATCCAAAAAAATGCCACTTAACATAAAAATACTGCCTATAAACTAAAAAAAAACATTTAGACGGTAGGTAATTCAGACATTCATATAATTATTGTATCTAATTAACCAAATCATTAAACTTTATAAGTTAGTCAGTTTAAAAATAAACTAGGCACTCAAAATATTAATGAAAAAAAACCGCTACTTGCATATTTTTTAGGGGGACCATCGACATATTATATTCTAGCGAGTAGCGACATATTATATACATGTATCGATGAGGAGGACTAATTTTTTTTGAACATTCTAGAGGTGGTTACGTTCAGTTGAAAAAATAATGGACAGTTATTTTATTCATCGGCAGTTGGTGAACAGAGTAAAACATGGACAGTAATAAAAAAAAACAATTGGTCAGTTATTTCATCCTACAATAACAGTACTAAAACACGTTAGCAGTCTTATAAATAAATGGCCAGCAATGTTGATGGAATGGGCAGTTAGATAAGTGTGCTAGTGTATTGTTATCAATACTTTGTTGTTATTGTCCTAGTTTCTCATTATTATGGGGGAAAACATCGATTACTTATAATTATTGACCATAATTACATCAGGCTTCAATCGGAAGTCTAATCGATAAATCTAATAAAACACTAGAATTCATGAAAATAATTAGACCAAGAGCGAGTGAAGCGAGTTTGGAATTTAAGGGTGGCCTGACACGTGCAGGTTAGGTTAAAAGGAGATTGCCGTTTTTCCCTTCGTGTTAGGTTACTTTAAAACCCGCAGACAAAAATAGCGACCGAATAATTAGCGACTAATTACGATTTATTAACTGTCCACACGTAACTGCTTATTTAGTTATTTTATTGCTCACATGTTGACTCATTTTTGTTTAAGCTGTACCACTAAGTTTTAACTGCCGAACTTACGAGTTCGGCAGTTAAAACTTACGATAGAAGTACTATTACGATAGAAGTACTTCCATTGACTTATTCCTCGTAGGTACCCAAAAATTCGAAGATAAGTATGTGACATTCACCGACCCGCACTGGGCCCACGTGATGGATTACGGCCCATTCCCTCTCCTAAAGAGGAGGCCTGAGTCCCAGCAGTGGGAACATTAAAAGGCTGATTACGCTATGCTGTGCTATGCTAGGTACCCAAAAATGAACAATGAACTGTTTAATTACTAGAATATGTAAAGGATCACGATAGATGGCCATTCAAGACAGCTTTTTGTCTTTATAAGTACTTACTTATCCGTTTTTAAACGGTTTTTTTTTAAATTAAGAATGTCAATAAATGTAAGAGGGTCAATGACCGCTACGGTCAATTCATCTGGCATTAGGTATGGCCACAATAAATTGTTTAAATGGGTAAAAAGTAGGTTCAGATTAATGCTCATTAAAGTATATTCAATAAAACCAAAGTGACTTTACTCTTTTGTAGACTATGAACGAATCAGGTACCTACGTTGATTGCTTATTTGTTTACACATTGTGAAGGTAATTATATGGTAAATATAATATCTCATTATCTTCCTGCCCTTGTCTCATATTATTTGGGGTCCGTGCAACACGTTTTGACCTTTCATTCTGTCTTCACAACCATCAAGTTATGACTGACTCCCTTGTCTTTCATATCATTCCTTACACAATCCAATCAAATCAAATCAAGGAGAGGGAGGCCCAAGAAAAGATGGATATATTTTCTTGTGCCCTTCTCTCCCTCTAACATGATTAATACCTATTATTATATAACGAAAATATCCAAAAATCTAAACTCATAGGAATGGTTTTGTTGATATTCCCGCTGATCTTGTGGCAAATTGTTGTTGCTTCAAATTTACAGTTGTCATTTTTTTCGGTTTTAATTTCGTTAGAAAGGGTTAATCTGATCAGTAATTCAGTGTGAGATGTTCCAGAGCTTATTTACAACGATTTTGACCCGGGGAGCCAAATTGCATTTTTTTGAGTAATCCAATAATTTAAGTGTTCTGTTCAGTCTCACTACCATTAGATCAAATAAAGCTAGGAGGAGGCCCAAGAAAAGATGGATATATTTTCTTGAGCCTCGACTTCTCTTTCTCTGCTCACGTCTTTTACACACATTACCGGCTGCGCATTCGGTAGGTACTCTATAGAATACCTAGGCAAAGTATAAAATAAATATTTTTTTCATACATTACCTACCCGTTTTAGGTATTCTATACATTGCCTAGGTATTGTATAGAATACCGGATTTTACAGATTGCCGGTAATATATTATTGATATCTCACATAGTTTTGTATTCTTTATATGAATTTCTCAAAAGATCCTTATGTCTATCCTATGATTTTTATATCTTATCGTTTTTTTTAGTATCTAGCCATTGTAGGACCCACTGTATTTTATGTTGTAACTTTTAATTTGTAATTAATATTTTTTGTTGTAAGTATACTTTAAAGTCTGATATTAAATTTTATGGTAAGAATAGCGAACTTAATATTTGGTTCAAAAAACTTACGTGTTGTGTTCTTTGTTTTTATAAGTAAAAATAATTTTAAACAAATTGCTTTGAAACCTTAATTTTTGTAAAGTTGCTTATTTTTAACACTTTACGAGTATATAGGTATATATTTGCATGTCAATTCATAATAAAATACGTATCCCCGCTAATAAAATATATATTACCATCTTTATTTATACCGCAGTAATTGTTGCAAATAAAATGCTTAATATAACTTTTGACTTTGAACGCATTCGGTCATATACGTATAAATTAAGAGAATTGAGGTAAAATAATCAAAAACTAAAATATAACACAAATAATTTTATACATTTTAAATTATAGTATATAATGACGTTTCTTCATAACATGTATCTACCGGTAACCTTCTTTAAAGCATCTACATTGTTAGGTTAATTAAAATTGATAGCCTTCGTTAATGTATTCTACTTACTACTCTGAAGATACGGAGTTACACCGTGACCATGATAGGAACGGGAAATGTACATGGTGGACATCCCACCCATACGTACAAAGCATTGTGGCTACAGCTAAGGAGTGGAATAGGTACTCTGCCGGAGTCTGTGTTTGACTCCTGATAGCTACAACCTCTTTTCAGGGGTCTTTAAGTCGAGAGTGAATAGGTTAATCCTAGCCAAGCGTGCTTCATCGTCGGCCACATCATCGCTTACCATCAGCCCCCCTAGCCAAGTTACAACCGTTTCGTTTCGATTCTCTTTTCGTTGATCGCCTCGAGTCGGCCATCCTATTCCTTTGTTCTGACCACGTGACTGAGCGTTGAGATGACATCAGAACAAAGGAACCGGAGGCGTGGCCTACTCGAGGCGTTCGGCGGGAACGATACGATTGTAACTTGGCTGGTGCAAGACCAACGGCTTTATGTGCTTTTTGTTAACATGCACAGTAGTGGTACATAGGCGGCTTAATGCAATAAGGCATTCTCTACCACCTTTGGGTTAAAAAATACAACACTGGTAGGTATGCACAATAAATAAATAATAGATTTTTAAATATAATGAAATATCCCAAATATCCTAGTAGTTGTAATCATCGTGGGCATAGTCTCAATCGTTATAAACAAGACATATTTTATTGTCTGACACGTTCCTAGTACGGCCATGGTAGGTATGATCATGATGTTGTTGGTAGACTCCTTTACACTGAAGATTACAGTCTATTATACGACATTAACTACAAAGTAAATACATATATGTATGACATCATTGAAGAGTTATAATTATTAAAAATGCAAGGTAGGTAGGTTACAAACACGCTGCGGGAATGTTCGAAAGAGTAATTGTGACCCTGAAACGTAAAGGGCAACAGAAGGAACACAGGAAGGTTTTAGTCAGTAAAAGTCTGACACGCCCTCTCGCTCCACCCTGAGTGGGAGAAGTTATTTGATGGTTTCCTACCTCAAAAAAATAAATGCGTAAAAACAAAAAATGAATGTACTTACTTAATTTTATTTTTAACGACATAACTAGGGAATCCAATCTCGCAAGCGCAGGATCCCGCAAATGCGGCAACAGAAATGCGGGATTACTTATGCGGGATCTCGCACGCTTGCGGGATTTATTTTTTTTTCTTAAGAAAAATGGGTTTTGTTCTGATTACCTATTTATTAGACCCTGCATAGCGTCATTAACAAGTGATTTAACTACTTTCCATGGAAATCGTCACTTTTTTGTAGAATTTGTACTTATGAAAAACTTATTTCATATAATTATCAACTAACATTGATTACGTTTTCAATTTTTATCTTGCCTACAGCTAAATAAATTTTGAATTCCTATTTTGTGTTGTGCGAGTCCTAAATAGAAAGTGGAAAGAAACCTATCTTCCTAAATCAGACAGATGAAACGTTAAATATATTATGTTATCATTCCTGATAATTTATCTCTGCGAAATTCAAATTGTGCATTTTGCAAGTTAGTGGCATTGTTAAAATAAAATTAAAAATAAAATAAAATATCCCAGCGTGCGGGATCGCGATTTTGATGCGGGATTGGATTCCCTAGACATAACATATTCATAGTAAGTTATTTTAATATAATTAATAATAATGCACACTTGCACAGTAGGTACAATAAAAAGAGCATGACAATATCGATAGTCAAAAATCGTTGGGAATCCTAAATTTACTAATCTATGGAGAAATTAGTGTAGGTATGTACATGAATAGGCTACAAATTATTGTATAAAATAAAAACTAATATAATACAATCGAATGATAAAAATATGGATGAGATAATATGAAGAACTTATCGAAAAATATTTTTTTTATAAAATTATGGAATGGGGTACTTACATTACCTGTTACCTACTTTCTTTTAACCATCTGCCGTTAGTTTGATCATTTACAAAAAATATTCAAACATGAGGCTTATTAAAAAAAAAAAAAACTAAGTTAAATTTACAACTTACCTTAAATTTATTGCGACAATTCGAAATTCGTAGGTAATAAATACTACAGTTCTCGATGAAGCACGTTTAACAACAACCGCCTTCACTCAATGATGTCTCAACCGTAACTAAATAAATAAACAAAAATTTATTCACTGCGTTCGATTTTTGAGATTTCTATGGCCAAGCGAACACTAGACGACTTTGTAAATGCGAACGACACGCATTGCGGATTCTGTTGTAATGCGATTGTCGCAACAGCAAATTCATAGGCCATTGAAATGAAATATGCCAAAATTTGGCCATAGTTTGTCGTAACCGCAATTTCAAATTGCGATAGATAATGACGTACCTATGTACTTGGACAATCATGTTTATGAACTTGCCCAGCCTCTTATTCGGCCCAGAGAAAGTGGGTTAGGTGAACTTATGATCATCTTTGTGTTAGACCGGAGCTGCCGGTACCTAACTCAAGGACATAATTATAGTCGGTAGTTAAGTCGTATTGTCATGGCCACATCTATAAAGTATTTAAAAAAAACATGGCGCAGTCAAAATAACGTGAACTAATTTCAGAGTATAGAATAGACAAGAATGTTGATGATTTTGGTGGGAAGTTCACTAAAATTATTTTTATACTTAGTTCAACGAATAAATACCCACCTATCACGAAAATATTCGTTTCTCATGATTGTGAGCTAAAATTAGAACTAGTTCTTCGTTCTGTGCGGATGTCAGAATATTGTAAAAAAAAGTTAATAAAAAACAATTAATTATTTTTCCGACACTTTTTGGTCTTTTTGTATTGGAGTTAATTTTATTATAGTTTTTTGTACGACACGATTTGAACAACATAATTTTTTACCACCTCACAACAATGCGCAAATCTGTGTATCAACATAATTATTAACCCGGACCGCCAATGCCCTGCGCTCACGATCTTTATGCACTTTTAGTAATATTTTACTTTTTGTACCCCACAGCAGGCTAAACCTATACATATATACATACATAGTGTGCAAATTTTATAGTAAACTAGCACTTTGCCCGCAACTACGTTCGCGCGCATCGCGGTTTTAAGGGTTTGGCCCTGTGATTTATTTAATGTCATCGCAAAGCAAATTTTCAGAGGAAACTGTATTCTTTTGAATTCGAAAGGAAGATTGTTCGGGATTAAAGGAATACGACGTATGAACTCTGGTTCTCCCTGGGCAGACCCGATTAAAATAACAACCTCGACAATATTGCGGTGTAATACTTTTACTTGCATCCTGGTACCGTTACATAACTTCGGAGGCTTCCAGTTCCTAAGCAACATCACGGATGTGCACACGCAGTACACGTTTATGGTATGGAAGGCCGACTGGATTAATAGTGTTCAGAAACTCAACCGGATATAATGGACTGTTTCGTCTGCATTTACCACATCATCCGTATCTATTGAACACACTATTTCGTCAGCTTCAAATGATGTCAACAAAATATCACTGATAACTGCTGCTTGGTCGTTCTTTGGCGTCAATATAGCTCTATCTCTTAGCCATTATACTGGTTTTTCCTTTATTTGTGCCACACCATAATATTTTTTTTTCTATCATCTATTCGACTGTACTTACTACCGTGCATGATTTTTCTGGTATGACTATAACCCCATCTAATTCTTGGTACTTGCCGTTTCTTAATTGGAGTAAATGGTCTGAAAATTCACCTGCAGAGACGGCCCCGCTCAGATATACTCTCATACTTTGGTTAATTTAAGGATTAGTTCAGTAGGATTAGTTTAGTACAGTATCTTTTAATGCATGCTTTAATTTCAACCGGTCGTGTCCCTATTGGTACAACCGGTAACGTTTGGCGAAAATCTCCTGCCAGCAATACTGTCAAACCACCCATTAAGTTGTTGTTGCTTCTTATGTCCTGTAGAGTTCTGTTTAATGCTTCAATAGCTCTTTTGTGCACCATTGCGCCTTCGTCCCAGACTATTATTTTTGCTTTACTTAACAATTGGGCAAGATTACTTTGCTTGGTAATGTTGCACATTGACATCTAATCATTGGCGCAAATAATTCTAATCCAAAAATGTTCTAGTTTGTTATTTACCTGTCTTTCCTTGTGTCGTTTAAAATCTTCTGAAATATATTGTTTGAATGTGCGGAACTCCGCTTTTTGGTATTGTACCTACTGTGTACCTACATGTCGCACCGAACTTCACCGAATATTTTTTTCTTTAGTTATCAAGTCCATCATTTTTTATACTTTGATGCGAAATATTTGTGCGATGATATCGTGGTGATCGTGAGGTTTATGACCTGAAAAAAATTATTCTTTAATTTCTTTCCACCGAGGGTTTCACGTGAAGGTAACAAATACGTCTGGGCGGTCATTATGGTCATAATGACGTACATAAGTCATGATGTATTCATATTCGAGTCCGTAACGTTACTTCGAGGGTCAAACCAGCTACCACTCCCCATATTGCCATGGTGAGGTATATTCCCATATTTAGTTCATATTGTGTCTTATATTCGGGTCCGTAACGTTACTTCGAGGGTCAAACCAGCTACCACTCCCCATATTGCCATGGTGAGGTATATTCCCATATTTAGTTCATATTGTGTCTTATATTCGGGTCCGTAACGTTACTTCGAGAGTCAAACCAGCTACCATTCCCCATATTGCCATGTCAAAGTCAAAGTCAAAGTCAAAAGTTTTTATTTCACATAGGCCTATATGGGCACTTATAAAACGTAAGAAGCTAGTGCATGGTTCCAAATTGGTCGTTTCTTATGGAGAAGAACCGGCAAGAAACTCCATGGTTACTCTTTTAAAAATGTGGTTGTTTACAATTTTTTCATATTACAATATTAATAGACATTATGTAAGAATAGTTTAGACCAGTCAATATTATACCCAAAAGCACAATAAAAAGAGTCAACAATGTTCTTACATTCACATTATAAAAGAAAGAGGCTATATAAAAAAAACAAGAAAATTAAAAATAAATAGTGAGGTGGATTCCCACCTTTATTTCATAATGTGTCTTATATTTGGGTCCGTAACGTTACTTAGAGAATCAAACCAGCTACCACTCCCCATATTGCCATAGTTCATATTGTGTCTTATATTCGGGTCCGTAACGTTACTTAGAGAGTCAAACCAGCTACCACTCCCCATATTGCCATGGTGAGCTGGATTCCCATCTATAGTTCATATTGTGTCTTATATTCGGGTCCGTACTGTGACTTAGAGAGTCAAACCAGCTACCACTCCCCATATTGCCATGGTGAGCTGGATTCCCATCTATAGTTCATATTGTGTCTTATATTCGGGTCCGTACTGTGACTTAGAGAGTCAAACCAGCTACCACTCTCCATATTGCCATAGTTCATATTGTGTCTTATATTCGGGTCCGTAACGTTACTTAGAAAGTTAAACCAGCTACCACTCCCCATATTGCCATAGTTCATATTGTGTCTTATATTCGGGTCCGTACTGTGACTTAGAGAGTCAAACCAGCTACCACTCCCCATATTGCCATAGTTCATATTGTGTCTTATATTCGGGTCCGTAATGTTACTTAGAGAGTCAAACCAGCTACCATCATCTTCCTGCCCTTGTCCCGTGTTATTTGGGGTCGGCGCAACATGTTTTTTTCTTCCATTCTGCCCTGTCACTCGTCATACTATCACTAACTTCCTTTTCTTTCATATCACTCTTCACACAATCCATCCATCTTTTCTTTGGTCTCCCTCTCCCTCTCCATCCATCCACATGTAAACTCATAACTCTTTTAGTAACATGCGTTTCATCCCTCCTCTTCACATGACCATACCAAGACAAACGATTCCCTTTCAACTTTTCAGTCACTGGCGCCACTTTCAAACTTCCCCTAATATACTCATTTCTCACTTTATCCATTCTCGTCACACCACACATCCATCTTAACATTCTCATCTCCGCTACGTGCAATCTTTTTTCATCCGTCTTTTTCACAGCCCAACATTCTGATCCATACAGTATGACAGGCCTTATCACGGACTTGTAGATTTTACCCTTCAACTTGAGGGGCATCCGTGGGTCACAAGTTGTTCCCGTGACCTGTCGCCATTTCATCCATCCTGCGTTGATCCGATGTGTTACGTCCCGGTCTACCTCACCATCCCCTTGGACGAGTGACCCGAGATACCGAAAGTCGGAGCAGATCGGTATGGGTGTTCCAGCGAGAGATAAAGGCACTGGATTGGAGAGACCGCCGAAATCGCAGAACAAGTATTCCGTTTTGGTTCTACTCAATTTCAGGCCAACACTCTCCAGTCTGTGCCACCACACCTCCAATCTGTTCTGGACCTCTAGGCCACTCTCGGCAACCAACACAATGTCATCGGCAAACAGCATACACCAGGGAGCCTCTTCCTGAATGTCCGACGTCAGAGCATCCATTATCATCAGGAAGAGGTAAGGGCTGAGAGCCGACCCTTGATGTAAGCCGACAGCCACATTGAAGCTGCCAGTGGTGCCCACTGTAGACCGGACTTGGGTACTGCATCGTTTGTACATCGCTCGGATCAACTGCACATACTTCCCAGGCACACCTTTCTCCTTAAGGGCCCACCACAGAACCTCACGAGGTACCCGGTCGTATGCCTTTTCGAGGTCAATGAATACCATGTGCAAGTTTTTATGCGCACCTCTGTATTTCTCGCACAGCTGGCGTATAGCAAAAATGGCATCCACTGTACCCCGACCCGGCATAAAACCGAATTGGTTCTGTGAAATTTCACTCTCTTCTCTCAGTCGCCTTTCAATAACTTTCTCCCAGGCTTTCATAGTATGTGACATTAGCTTTATTCCTCTATAATTGTTGCACTCAAGCACATCACCTTTGTTTTTAAAAATCGGCACCAAAGAGCTATTGCACCACTCATCAGGTATGGCTTCTTCCAGCAACAACTTATTGAAGAACAAAGCTAACCACGTCCATCCATCCACTCGCAATAACTTCCACACTTCAACTGGTATTCCATCTGGACCAATGGCTTTACCATTCTTCATTCCATTTACTGCTATTCTGACTTCATCCATACTAACCATTCTCACTAATCCCACATTCACTGGTTTATTCTCTAACACCCCACTCCAATTATTTTCTTCATTCATCAATCTTTCAAAATATTCCTTCCACCTCTTTCTGTCAAACCAGCTACCACTCCCCATATTGCCATAGTTCATATTGTGTCTTATATTCGGGTCCGTACTGTGACTTAGAGAGTCAAACAAGCTACCACTCCCCATATTGCCATAGTTCATATTGTGTCTTATATTCGGGTCCGTAACGTTACTTAGAGAGTCAAACCAGCTACCACGCCCCATATTGCCATAGTTCATATTGTGTCTTATATTCGGGTCCGTAACGTTACTTAGAGAGTCAAACCAGCTACCACTCCCCATATTGCCATAGTTCATATTGTGTCTTATATTCGGGTCCGTAACGTTACTTAGAGAGTCAAACCAGCTACCACTCCCCATATTGCCATAGTTCATATTGTGTCTTATATTCGGGTCCGTACTGTGTCTTAGAGAGTCAAACCAGCTACCACTCCCCATATTGCCATAGTTCATATTGTGTCTTATATTCGGGTCCGTAACGTTACTTAGAGATTCAAACCAGCTACCACTCCCCATATTGCCATAGTTCATATTGTGTCTTATATTCGGGTCCGTACTGTGACTTAGAGAGTCAAACCAGCTACCACTCCCCATATTGCCATAGTTCATATTGTGTCTTATATTCGGGTCCGTAACGTTACTTAGAGAGTCAAACCAGCTACCACTCCCCATATTGCCATAGTTCATATTGTGTCTTATATTCGGGTCCGTAACGTTACTTAGAGAGTCAAACCAGCTACCACTCCCCATATTGCCATAGTTCATATTGTGTCTTATATTCGGGTCCGTAACGTTACTTAGAGAGTCAAACCAGCTACCACTCCCCATATTGCCATAGTTCATATTGTGTCTTATATTCGGGTCCGTACTGTATCTTAGAGAGTCAAACCAGCTACCACTCCCCATATTGCCATAGTTCATATTGTGTCTTATATTCGGGTCCGTAACGTTACTTAGAGATTCAAACCAGCTACCACTCCCCATATTGCCATAGTTCATATTGTGTCTTATATTCGGGTCCGTAACGTTACTTAGAGATTCAAACCAGCTACCACTCCCCATATTGCCATAGTTCATATTGTGTCTTATATTCGGGTCCGTACTGTGACTTAGAGAGTCAAACCAGCTACCACTCCCCATATTGCCATAGTTCATATTTTGTCTTATAGTCGGGTCCGTACTGTGACTTAAAGAGTCAAACCAGCTACCACTCCCCATATTGCCATAGTTCATATTGTGTCTTATATTCGGGTCCGTAACGTTACTTCGAGACTCGCATGGTCGATTAACGGCCGGCCGGTCGACTGAACGATTGATCGTATTGAACTTTTTGCGAAACAACCTTTTATCCCAAACGCTGCTTCGACTGAACGATTCATTCTCACTTCTTAATTTGTGCGTACGGGAGAATACATCACAGCCTGACGAGAAATGCAATCACAGCAAAGATGTATTTTTTTTGTGTGGGATATCATCAAATAGCTCCTTCCACTCTGGGCTCCGAGAGGGAGTGTCAGACTTTTACTGACTAAAACCACACCTGTGTTCCTACAGTTGCCGTTCGCGTTCCACAACGCAAAAGGCAACCCTATCATTAATACAAAAAAAAAACTGCGAGCCGCAACCCTGACAAGCATCAGCCGCCGTCATTTACTTACCTATGCAAGGTTTTTTTTTTAATAATAGAGTTGTTGGTATTTCCTCGATCAAAATCCCAATCTAATCGAATCCAAGATAAAAACATGTTTTGCATTTTTGAACAGGTATGTAAAATTATTGCATCGTGAGATAAATTCATATACTTACTACTTACCTGAACCACAGAATAAGAAATAGTACTTGAACTACGTATACCTACAATGTATTAGAATCCATTTTTGAGGCTTTGTTTAGCCTTAGAATGCGTCACACTTACCATACAACTGTGGTCATCTTCACCTTTTATAGAAACTCTAAGTACCCACTTGAGAACTGCTAAATCAGTCAGTAGCTATACCTCGTCTCCTGGGTGGTATATGGCAATGTGCCTTGTTTATCTACCTACATATTAGAGAGAATGGTATATAGGGTCGAGTTGCCTAAATCGGACCGGCTCGTAAATTGTACCACTTCAAAATTTACCAAACCATAATATTTAGTTTTGAATTGGCGACAGTAAAAGACAGTACCTTCTACTAACATGACGCAATCGCTGCCATTTTGAATTCGATCCTCTTAAGTTATACAGTTTTTGTGACAGCTTGTAAAGTTCGTTAAATGGTACAATATAGGCAAACTTCATATAAATAGGAACTAAGTTGATGGGGCGTGTAAACAGACCTCACCTAAGAAAGGTGGTGTTTTAAGACGACCAATATGGCGGTGAAAGTAAATTTAAATTAAACAAAATTAAATCCTTGTTGACGATACCTCTGAGACACCAATACCCACAACATCTATTTGCAGCACTAAAGCCCACGTTCCTTGCTAATCCAGGGACTCCACTTGAAGGTAGGAAGGCGCCTCGTTCACGGGTGCGTGCTCGCTGGGTGGTATGCTGGCCGGCGAGCTATCTTGATTCATCCATCGGTGGGCTGGTCAGAACTCGTGAAACCAACACTGCACTATAAGGTCTCAATGTCTCACAGTAGCAGATACACTTATTACACGAGAATTCTCAGGTTTTCAACATATATGGGATTTTCTATAGCGGAGCGGTAAACATTCGACGCATGTCGAATGGCTGCGGAGCGGGGCACTTTTTTTTCTTGCGGGAAGACGCCCTCTAGCGGTCTTTAGCGAGCGTCTCAAGAAAGCATTCGATACGACCAATGGGCGCTGCGGTCGTAGATATTGGTGAATGGAATCCTCAACAGAGACTCAATTAACTTAGAGAATGCGGGAAAGGTAACTAATTTATATTATCACTACATAGTATAAAACAAAGTCGCTTTTCGTGTCTGTCTGTCCCTATATATGCTTAAATCTTTAAAACTACGCAACGGATTTTGATGCGGTTTTTATAAATAGATAGAATGATTCAAGAGGAAGGTTTATGTATATAATGCATGCATAATAAAGAAGAGAAACACTGATAATTTTAGATGTTTCTAATGTGATGTCGTAAAGAAACAAAATTTTTTGTGCTTACATTGCAAACGCTGGCTGAACTCTACGAGATATATCAAAATAGTGTACTACAGTATTGTTCACCTTAAAAAGATCTACAAAAAAGTCCGCGATGGTATATGTCCATCTCTTAGGGATAACCCACAATAACCATTTTTTATCCTTTACTTTTTACAAAAAATAATTGCTTATTTACGAAACAATTTTAAGCAATACAGCATTAATCTTTATCCAATTAAGTACCTTAAATAAAATGTGCATTTAATATAGATCAATATAGCCCTTTGCAGCGTGTAATTTAAATGAATATTTTCGAAGATATTACAGATTTAAAATGCAGGGAAATAGCGGTTGCGGTAAATAACTTGATTCTACGTTTGTTACCTCAGAACTCTGTCGTTTATGGACGGACTTGCAACATTTTTTTTCCCCTAATAGGATATGCTTTCAGATTGGTCCTATTTTTTTCAAAATCCAGTTCTGATGATGGGATCCATAAGGAATCGAGGGAACTCTTCAAATATTCTAGGCAACTATATAATGATTTTAGTATTTTCATCGAGAACTTTAGCATTTACAGTCAAAAAGTAACATTTGATGAAGTGGAACTGATGAAAAAGACCAGAAATGGCCAACGGAACTTCGCCCCTACATAGATATCACAATGAAGATAGTTAAGTAACTATGACAATGAATATAAATAAATGGTTCTGAATAGTTATGTTGAAAATGGTAGCATCAAAGTGATCTGATGATGATGATGGAGCTGGAAGATAGGCACTGTAACTCCGTAATTAATTAATGTAACCTAGCCGTGTTTGGGCTTATTAGAATTGTCGTCAGATGCACTTTGGCTATAATTTACTATCGAACTGACCTAATAATGGGGCTGGGAAGTGGATAGGGACTTCATAATAAAATAATGTATCCTAGCAGTGTTTGGGTTAAATCGAATTGTCATGAGAAATAGGTACTCTGGCTATAAATGTATCACAACTAAAAAGTGTGAAATAAAAATTTTTTCCAAAAAAAAATAACCAACTTCACCACAAAAAACAAAACACTAAAACGATCAAAATAACTTTAATTACGGAAGTCAGTGTTAAATAAGAAGCAGACAATACCAGAAACACTGACTTCCAAAATTAAAGTTATTTTGATCGTTTTAGTGTTTTGTTTTTAGGGTTCCGTACCTAAAAAGGAAAAACGGAACCCTTATAGGATCACTTTGTTTTTAGTCGGTCTGTCTGTCAAGACCGACCTCTATGCGTTTCCGAGATCAAGGATCTTGGAAACGCATAGAGGTATCGAGTTGAAATTAAAATCATATACTCAGGTCTGCGGTCCCTTGAAGCTGTGAAAAAATCAAACTTCTGAGCTAACGAAAAAAAAAGATACAGACGTTTATGTCGCAAAAAACGTATATTTCGACACTCTCAAGGGAATCAAAATTCATAGAGTACTTCCCGTTGACCTAGAATCCTGAAATTTGGTATGAAGCAAGGTCTAATAGCACTAAAATAAGAAAAAAAATGAAAACTGTACATTTGTAGTTACGTCACAAAAAAAAACTTTTTTTGCGATTCGGAAAAATCTTCGTAACTCAATTTTGGAATTGAACTGTTTTCATACCACCCTCAGTGCGTGCCACTTGCCCACTTTTTATAATGAAGTCGGTTATCCTGTTATTTTATTAAAAAAACCTGAATCCATCTAAACTTTGCAATGGCACGCGTTTGCTGGTAAAATCACTAAAAACTGCCATAATAGAGTGCACAATACTCACTGGATGTGGTACAGGAGATGTGTCTCCATGGAGTTTATTGCACATTCTTCTTCATAATGTTTTTTTTTAGGTGGGAAAATCATCTCAATCAATCTTGGGCGGAGCGAGAGATAGTTTCAGACTTTTACTGACTAAAAACCTACTCCTGTTCCTTATTTGCCTTCGTCCCAGGGCCCAGGGTTTCACTTTCAAACTACCCGTGGACCCAGTAGGCTTCGACCCTGCTGGGCTCCTCCGATTTGCTGACATCTCCCTGAGGCGCGCGTGGAACAATACGCGCCGTCGACGACTTGGTCTCGGTCCGGACGGTTACCGGACGGTCGCGCCTACGGTGGCCGGAAATCGCGTGGCGGTTGGGGCGTGAGGACCGTTGCCTCACGCGATCGGCCGCCTCCTTTGCCAGCATTATGCTTCGCAGAAGGAGGCGACCGCCTGCCACTCCTCCTCGCTCCGGTCCATGGCCTGTACCATAGTATAGTAGAGATCGCCACCGCCGATCTCCCCCACGACGACACGGCGTTGCTCTGCCCAAGCGGGGCACACCTCCACCGAGCGCTCCATCGTGTCCTCCGGGCGGTCCCCACAGTGACAAGTAAAGATATCTTTTGCAATGACCAATAATAAATCGCAGGGTCAAACTTTCGGTGGAGGTGTGCCCCGCTTGGGCAGAGTAACGCCGTGTCCTCGTGGGGGCGATCGGCGGCGGCGATCGGCGGCGGCGATCTCTCGCGCCGGGCCTTGGTACAGGCCATGGTCCGGAGCGACGAGGAGTGGCAGGCGGTCGCCTCCTTCTGCGAAGCAGTAATGCTAGCAAAGGAGGCGGCCGATCGCGTGGGGCAACGGTCCTCACGCCCCAACCGCCGCCGGGATTCCGATCCCGATTTCCAACCACCGTAGGCGAGGGCTTGCGGACGGCGAGCAATGGGTGGCTCGCCGTCCGATCGTCCGGTAACCGTCCGGACCGAGCCCAAGTAGTCGACGGCGCGTATTGTTCCACGCGCGCCTTAGGGAGATGTCAGCAAATCGTAGGGGCCTTATAGTAGATAGTACCTTATAGCCAAAGTGCATCTGATGACAATTCTAATAAGCCCAAACACGGCTAGATTAATTTAATTAATTACGGAGTTCCAGTGCCTATCTTCCAGCTCCATCATCATCATCAGATCACTTTGATGCTACCATTTTCAACGTAACTATTCAGAACCATTTATTTATATTCATTGTCATAGTTACTTAACTATCTTCTTTGTGATATCTATGAAGGGGTGAAGTTCCTTTGGCCATTTCTGGTCTTTTTCATCAGTTCCACTTCATCAAATGTTACTTTTTGACTGTAAATGCTTAAGTTCTCGATGAAAATACTAAAATCATTATATAGTTGCCCAGAATATTTGAGGAGTTCCCTCGATTCCTTATGGATCCCATCATCAGAACTGGATTTTGAAAAAAATAGGACCAATCTGAAAGCATATCCTATTAGGGGAAAAAAAATGTTGCAAGTCGGTCCATAAACGACGGAGTTCTGAGGTAACAAACGTAGAATCAAGTTATTTACAGCAACCGCTATTTCCCTGCATTTTAAATCTGTAATATCTTCGAAAATATTAATTTAAATTACACGCTGTAAAGGGCTATATTGATCTATATTAAATGCAAATTTTATTTAAGGTACTTAATTGGATAAAGATTAATGCTGTATTGCTTAAAATTGTTTCGTAAATAAGCCATTATTTTTCGTAAAAAGTAAAGGATAAAAAATGGTTATTGTGGGTTATCCCTAAGAGATGGACATATACCATCGCGGACTTTTTTGTAGACCTTTTTAAGGTGAACAATACTGTAGTACACTATTTTGATATATCTCGTAGAGTTCAGCCAGCGTTTGCAATGTAAGCACAAAAAAATTTGTTTATTTACGACATCACGTTAGAAACATCTAAAATTATCAGTGTTTCTCTTCTTTATTATGCATGCATTATATACATAAACCTTCCTCTTGAATCATTCTGTTTATTAATAAAAACCGCATCAAAATCCGTTGCGTAGTTTTAAAGATCTAAGCATATATAGGGACAGACAGACACGAAAAGCGACTTTGTTTTATACTATGTAGTGAAGAGGCTATATAATAAAAAAAAGCAAGAAAACTAAAAATAAATAGTGAGGTGGATTCCCATCTTTATTTCATAATGTGTCTTATATTCGGGTCCGTAACGTTACTTCAAGAGTCAAACCAGCTACCACTCCCCATATTGCCATGGTGAGCTGCATTCCCATCTTTAGTTCATTTGTGTCTTATATTCGGGTCCGTAGTGTGACTTAGAGAGTCAAACCAGCTACCACTCCCCATATTGCCATAGTTCATATTGTGTCTTATATTCGGGTCCGTAACGTTAGCAAGAGTCACATGGTCGATTAACGGAAAGTCGACTGAATGATTGATCGAATTGAACTTATTGCGAAACAACCTTTTATCCCAAACGCTGCTTCGACTGAACGATTCATTCTCACTTCTTAATTTGTGCGTACGGGAGAATACATCACAGCCTGACGAGAAATGCAGTCACAGCAAAGATGTATTTTTTTTTGTGTGGCATATCATCAAATAACTCCTTCCACTCTGGGTGGAGCGAGAGGGAGTGTCAGACTTTTACTGACTAAAACCACACCTGTGTTCCTACAGTTGCAGTTCGCGTTCCACAACGCAAAAGGCAACCCTATCATTAATATAAAAAAAAAACTGCGAGCCGCAACCCTGACAGGCATCAGCCGCCGTCATTTACCTATGCAAGGTTTTTTTTTAATAATAGAGTTGTTGGTATTTCCTCGATCAAAATCCCAATCTAATCGAATCCAAGATAAAAACATGTTTTGCATTTTTGAACAGGTATGTAAAATTATTGCATCGTGAGATAAATTCATATACTTACTACTTACCTGAACCACAGAATAAGAAATAGTACCTGAACTACGTATACCTACAATGTATTAGAATCCATTTTTGAGGCTTTGTTTAGCCTTAGAATGCGTCACACTTACCATACAACTGTGGTCATCTTCACCTTTTATAGAAACTCTAAGTACCCACTTGAGAACTGCTAAATCAGTCAGTAGCTATACCTCGTCTCCTGGGTGGTATATGGCAATGTGCCTTGTTTATCTACCTACATATTAGAGAGAATGGTATATAGGGTCGAGTTGCCTAAATCGGACCGGCTCGTAGATTGTACCACTTCAAAATTTACCAAACCATAATATTTAGTTTTGAATTGGCGACAGTAAAAGACAGTACCTTCTACTAACATGACGCAATCGCTGCCATTTTGAATTCGATCCTCTTAAGTTATACAGTTTTTGTGACAGCTTGTAAAGTTCGTTAAATGGTACAATATAGGCAAACTTCATATAAATAGGAACTAAGTTGATGGGGCGTGTAAACAGACCTCACCTAAGAAAGGTGGTGTTTTAAGACGACCAATATGGCGGTGAAAGTAAATTTAAATTAAACAAAATTAAATCCCTGTTGACGATACCTCTGAGACACCAATACCCACAACATCTATTTGCAGCACTAAAGCCCACGTACCTTGCTAATCCAGGGACTCCACTTGAAGGTAGGAAGGCGCCTCGTTCACGGGTGCGTGCTCGCTGGGTGGTATGCCGGCCGGCGAGCTATCTTGATTCATCCACCGGTGGGCTGGTCACCAACACTGCACTATAAGGTCTCAATGTCTCACAGTAGCAGATACACTTATTACACGAAAATTCTCAGGTTTTCAACATAATTATATGGGATTTTCTATAGCGGAGCGGTAAACATTCGACGCAAGTCGAATGGCTGCGGAGCGGGGCTCTTTTTTTTCTTGCGGGAAGACGCCCTCTAGCGGTCTTTAGCGAGCGTCTCAAGAAAGCATTCGATACGACCAATGGGCGCTGCGGTCGTAGATATTGGTGAATGGAATCCTCAACAGAGACTCAATTAACTTAGAGAATGCGGGAAAGGTAACTAATTTATATTATTTATTCTCTAAAAATATATACA
Source organism: Mythimna impura (assembly GCA_905147345.3). NCBI lineage: Eukaryota > Metazoa > Arthropoda > Insecta > Lepidoptera > Noctuidae > Mythimna > Mythimna impura. The sequence goes on along the minus strand of LR990356.1, from coordinate 10,997,678 downwards.
CCTTGAGAAAAGGCATTGTCGCTTCACCATAAGTATTTCGGTACCTACCTAATCTTTGTGCTTCCGAATCTGTAGTGTTTTTCATTAGAAAACATCGTACTTAGAAATTAAATAAAACAAAAAAGTTTTGTTTCTTACTTTACTACTAGCTTCTGCCAACGTGCAACGGCTTTGCCCGCGTGAATGTTAAAAATAGCCTATGTTACTCAGTGATAAATAAAATAGCACTCTAATAGTAAAAGATTTTTTTAAATCGGTCCGTTAGTTTTTGAGTTTATTCATTACAAACAAAAATACAAATATTTTCTCTTTAATATATTATTATAGAAATTATAGTAAAGTACAGGTATAAATGCATAAGACATTTTGTGTGGCCTATAATTTCGGGCAAAAGACAGCCGCGGCTCCACTATAATCGCGCTTCATAATGGAACATGTTTAATTGACATCTTCGTTTAAATGGACCATCAACATCATCAACGGATTCCTTATTTGATTTTTATACTTGATAAATCGATTTTTATTATAACCTACAAACTATCGAAGTAATAAATTACCGATCTAATGAGCAATCGCTGTAGGGTTTTACGCAACAGGATTTTTCGCATTAACGTTACATCGCAACAATAAAGCATCGAATAAAAATGGAATAAAACATCGTACAAGTGAATTATCGACACACTGTGTTCGATATAATAAAAATAGAAGTATCAAGTTTCGAAATCAATGAGGGTTATTTGATATTTTTTATTAAGTACTAGCGTTTGCCCGCGGCTTCGCTCCCGTCAACTGACTACTATATCCTACTCTACCCTACTCTACCCTACTCTACCCTACTCTACCCCACTCTACCCCACTCTACCCCACTCTACCCCTCTCTACCCCACTCTACCCCACTCTACCCCACTCTACCCCACTCCACCCCACTCTACCCCCATCTACCCCGCTCTACCCCGCTCTACCCCACTCTACCCCGCTCTACCCCACTCTACCCCGCTCTACCACACTCTACCCCGCTCTACCCCGCTCTACCCCACTCTACCCCGCTCTACCCCACTCTACCCCAATCTACCCCACTCTACCCCACTCTACCCCACTCTACCCCACTCTACCCTACTCTACCCTACTCTACCCCACTCTAACCCCGTCCGACCAACCGAACCGTCTCCTGGTTCTAAGCTACCTCCCCACCAACTTTCAGCCAAATCGGTTCAGCCGTTCTTGAGTTATAAATACTTTCTTTTCCCAACTAGCTTGGGATCGGCGTCCAGTCTAACCAGATGAGGCTGAATACCTGTATTTTACTTAGAGCGACTGCCTATCAGACCTCCACAACCCAGTTACTGGGCAACACGATGTTCTTTGGATAGACTGATGACTTCGTATAAGTAGAGCCAAACAATAAATTATTCACGTAGAGGTTTCACGTAGCCCTACATGTTGATAGGATCCAGCAGTTGGGACTCGAGGTGGCGCTGCACAAGTCCGAGGCCATATGTTTTCACGGCCCTCGGAGCGCGCTGCCTAGGCGCTCCCAATTAACGGTAGGAGGAGTTCACATCGGCGTCGGGTCGACGATGAAGTACCTGGGACTCGTCCTCGACAGCCGGTGGAATTTCGAGGAGCACTTCCGACGTCTGGCTCCCAAATTGAATCGGACTGGGGCTGCCCTCAAGCGGCTCCTGCCCAACCTCGGGGGTCCAGACGCCTCTTGCCGGAGGCATCGTCCGGTCCATGGCCCTTTATGGGGCGCCGGTGTGGGCGCCGTCACTGCGAAAGCGACCGGCGGCCCAGCTGAACGCGTGCCAGAGAGCTCCAGCGGGGTCTCATGGCGGAATGGCGACAGCGACTATCGCAACCCAGTGCTGGGTACGCCATAATTATGGCGGTAAGTCCCCTCTTTGAGGAGTGGCTGGAAAGGCAACACGGCGTCCTTACCTTCCGCATGACGCAGGTCCTCACCGGACATGGTAAGTTCGGGAGGTTCCTGCACCGGATTCGTGCGGAAGAAACGCCCGGGTGTCACCATTGTGTGGACCGCCCGGAGGACATGGTGGAGCACACGGTGGAGGTGTGTCCCGCTTGGGCAGAGCAACGCCGTGTTCTCGTGGGGGCGATCGGCGGCGGCGATCTCTCGCGCCGGGCCTTGGTACAGGCCCGGATGGCCTGGATGCCTCCACGCGTTTCTGAGATAAAGGGTCTTGACAGACAGACAGACAGGCGGACGGACAACAAAGTGATCCTTTAAGGGTTCCGTTGTTTCCTTTTGAGGTACGGAACCCTAAAAAAGTATAAACTTAACAAAGATAGCCACTAAACACTGTCAGATGTTAAAAAACCCAATAGGTACGTATTTATCATTCATCTAGATACCTATCTTGAAATCGCATCGATTAATATCTTTAATCAAAAATAATAACAAGACACAAAAACTTAACTAACTTACTTAAGTATTAGGAAATAAGAAATAACATTATTAGGTTCAATATGTCAAAAGGTGCTGAATCCGTTTATAATAAATCGTAAATTCTATTTTATCTCTTTCTAATATAGGCCACAAATTACAAAATTTTATTGGGCTTTATTGTACGTTATTTTTTTTTTTTTATTGATATAAACCAGTGCTTGAATGCAATCCCACCTGATGGTAAGTAGTGATGCAATCGTAGATGGTGAGGCGCACTAATTTATTGAGAGCCTATTCACTCTAGCCTTGAAGAGACCCAAATTATAATCGGACGGGAAAACCGCAGCGGGCAAATTATTCCAGCCCCTCGATGTACGCGGTATAAACGACGAGGCGAAACGCTTGGTCCGGACCGTAGAGGTTTCAACAACGTAAGGGTGGATACTCGCCGTTCGTCGGCTTGTCCGATGGTAGAAATGAGATGGTGGAATCAAGTTATGCAATTCCTGCGCACACTCTCCAAAATGCATCCTGTAAAACACCGAAAGGCTAGCTACCCTACGCCTGCGCTCAAGACTTTGTAGATTGGAATTAACCAGATCTGGATCACCAATTAGCCTCTTTGCACGCCTTTCCACCGATTTTGCAGCACCAGCCCATATGTGGCTGCAGTACTCCACACACGAACGGACCTGTGCTTTGTATAACATTAAAAGCTGTCCTGGTGTGAAGTACCGCCGGACCTTTGCAAGTGCGCCGAGTTTCCTAGCAGCTACCTTGGCTTTGGACTCAATGAACCGCCCAAAGTTAAGGTCTAAGGAAATTTCAACTCCCAAGAGCTGAAGGCGGTCGGTGTACTCCAGGGATACATTCTGAAAAGCAGGAGCCAAGGTGAACGGGCTCCTTTTAGCGGTGAACAGACACGCTTGTGTTTTGGTGGCGTTGAATCCCACCAGACTGGCTTCACCCCACTTGGAGACTGCCTGAATTGAGACATTCGTACGCTCTACCATAGCCTCTCTTTCAGACCGGATTAGCTCCTTACTAGCTCGAGCACCTAGCAGCTATCTCTCTATAACTGTGCTATCATCTGCATACCCATAGATACCGGGCATCAGCAGATCGTTGGTATGCAGCAGGAAGAGAGTTACAGAGAGAACAGACCCCTGAGTAACTCCGGCATTAGTCGTCATGGGCTCTGATGAGCATCCATCGACAACAACTCGAAGAGAACGTTCACTCAGGAAGTCTTTTACCCAGTTAATCAGACCAGGGGAAACGCCGTACGCTGGAAGCTTACTCAAAAGACTAGCCCCTGTCGAAGGCCTTCGAGACGTCTAAGGAAACAGCAATCGCTTCCTCATTCCTCTCGAGGGTCTCGCCCCACAGGTGGGTGGCATACACTAGTAGGTCCCCAGTAGATCGATTGCGGCGAAACCCGAACTGTCGGTCACTGAGGAGATCGTTACCTTCCAGGTATGCCAAGAGGCGCGAGTTCAACACACGCTCCATAATCTTGCAGAGTATGGAAGTTATCGAAATCGGCCGATAGTTGGTAGGATCGGCACGACTGCTCTTTTTGGGCACGGGTTGCACGTTGGCAAGCTTCCAGGACTTGGGCACTATACCAGTCCCAAATGAGAGGCGATACAAACGCGTCAATACATGAGAAAACTCGGGTGCACAAGCCTTGAGAACAATCGCTGGTATACCATCTGGTCCACTAGCTTTATTCACGTCAAGACGACACAGTGTTCTCAGAACCTCTTTGTTCCTTATGCGGACCTCGGGCATCGAAGTATCGTAGTGAGGCAGAGTAGCACTACCAGTGTCAAGACGAGAATTATGGGCGAAGACAGATGCAAAGAGACCCGCTTTCTCTCTCGCCGTATGAGCCAGTGTTCCATCAGGTTTAACCAGCGGAGGCAATGAGGGCCGACAGAAGTTTGCTTCGACCGACTTGGCAAGGGACCAGAATGCTCTGCTACCGGACGGCTGCGCAGAGAGCTTTGTACCAATATGGGTAATGCGATCGAAGCGAGCCTTCCTTAATGCCTTTTTGTAGGACTTGGCAGCATGGTTGAAGGCTCTCTTCTTTGAACTCAGATCCGGAGCTTTGTGGTCACCCAGGCGAGAAACGCCGAATGCTTACGTTGTTCAGCTTGAACGCAATCGGCGTTGATCCATGGGTGAGCTGAGCCACCGATAGGTACGTCGCGATAAGGGATGAAATACTCCATAGCTCGACATATCACATCGGATATAGCATCTGCACAGCACGACGGATTTTTAGAAGAGAAGCAGATCTGCTGCCAATGATAAGATGCAAAGAGAATTTATCGGATGTTTAGCGTAAGCGCGTAAATTTTTTTTGTTATTGTTCTTCTGCTTAATACGCCAATACTTATCAGCTCCCAGAAGTGTAGCCAGTGAGCAATTATTTAGCGGAGCTGGTTTAATATATGAAGAACACCGAAACAGACTCAAAGGTGTAAAAGCGGCCAAATTACTTTTTAGGGTTCCGTAGCCAAATGGCAAAAAACGGAACCCTTATGGATTCGTCATGTCTTTCTGTCTGTCTGTCTGTCCGTCCGTATGTCACAGCCACTTTTTTCCGAAACTATAACAACTATACTGTTGAAACTTGGTAAGTAGATGTATTCTGTGAACCGCATTAAGATTTTCACACAAAAATAGAAAATAAACAATAAATTTTAGGGGTTCCCCAAACTTAGAACTAAAACTCAAACTATCTATGGATAGGTCTTTAAAAAATGATATTGAGCTTTCTAATATCATTTTTTCTAAACTGAACAATTTGCGCGAGAGACACTTCCAAAGTGGTAAAATGTGTCCCCCCCCTGTAACTTCTAAAATAAGAGAATGATAAAACTAAAAAAAATATATGATGTACATTACCATGCAAACTTCCACCAAAAGTTGGTTTGAACGAGATCTAGTAAGTAGTTTTTTTTTAATACGTCATAAATCGTAAACCGCAATTTATCTTTCAAGTTTGTACGGAACCCTCAGTGCGCGAGTCCGACTAGCACTTGCAAAGTTTTTTAATTAGTACAAAAAAAAATGTTGCTCTATCCATAACCTTCACTGATCATATTTTTATTAAATATAATTTGCCTCTGTTTAATTTCTAGTACTGTAGTAAGTAAACTACAAAATACAAATTTAATAAACAAATCTTAAAAAATAAAATTGTGATTTTTCTTCATAGTATTAACACTTCCGCTTCCGGTTCCGCTTCCGCTAAGAATTACTTTTAAATGATAAATGATATTTATTCTGCAAATAGGTTTATAAAACACTTATACACGTCAATTTTTTTTTTTTTGTCATTTTAAACTAGATGAGGCCGGTGTTTCCTAGCTGACTACCCTGAGAAGAAACATCGAAACAAACTCAGGGGTCAAAGTCTCTTTTAAAGTCCATGCAGTAAATATGTAATGGTCAAATCACATGAGAACCATGCAGATTTGTCCGAGATGGTCTTTTGAAGAAAGAACCATACAAATTTGGATGGACCTGTCCAGTCAGTGCAAGCATTTGTCAGTATTCGCAAAGCTCAACTCAGGATTACTAAGGAGCTCAACGACTTGACGAACAATACCAAAGAAAGGACATTTGGGTAGGCCGCAGGAAATACTCAAATTGCCAGACATACGTAAAAGCAATCAACATAGTCCTCACGTTCACAATAATAAAAGGAAATATATACTTAGTTTATAAAATAATACTAAGTACTAAGTAAATATTTACTTATGTCAAAATTTAATTGAAAAAAATAAATAATAATAATGGCAAATTGCAAAATAAAGATAATCTACAATGACAGATTGTAAAAAAAAAAAAAACAATAAAAAGCACAATTGAAAATAAAACAAAAGAAAGAGAAGAAAAAAATATATACATATAAGACAACAGTTGTAGTGCGTACTGGAGCAGATCAATCCCAAGCCTTTTCGTCCTCAACATAGTCTTTTATAATGTAAAAAGCCTTTTGGCAAAGTTTACGCTTTACAAATGATTTGAATTTATTAAGGCTTAGTTGTTGAATATGACTAGGGAGTTTATTATAGAAGTGTATACATTGGCATCTAAATGAGCGCCCTATTTTTTTGAGCCTAGTTGCAGGAACCACTTTGTGTTTGTTCCTAGTATTAAAATTATGAACATCACTGTATTTTTTAAACATGTTTATATTTTTATGTGCATACGAAATATTCTCGTAAATATACTGTGAAGGTAAAGTCATTACATTGATATCTTTAAATTTATCTCTGAGGGAGTATCTGGGACTTAATTTATAATACATCTGACATCTGTTTCCGTTTCTGCTTCAGTTATGACACTTTCGTTGCATCATTTAATACTTTCTAAACTTGGCAATGGCTAAACGCACAAACCGTGCAAAGTCAAAAGGAAAAAAAAAACATCAATTGCGTGTAAACCTAAGACAGATGATGAATATTTTAGGTTGGGAATGAAAGTGGACGAGGTATGCCAGTCCTTTAAATATGAACATTCAGTCTCACCCACTCATAGTCAAGTGTAAACTACCTATGTTTAAGGGTTGATAGGAAACAAATAAATGAATCTTTATTTGGGGGCCGAAGAGACGAGAATAGAATAAAGGAATACGAGTCCCGAAGACCATAGTTTAGTTCGGAAATCTTTCTATACAAATTTCTATATTTAGGTCCATAATGTAGGTAGACTAGCTAGCTACTAAGCGGATGCAATGACCTGAAACTAGTTATGTAAATTATAATTATGAGTCAGGTAGGTACGGAACATAAAACAGTTCTACTTACATGATACTTACATAATCAATACTTAGCTTATTCAAAGTTTTGTAAAGTAGTCCTGTTTATAATTATTTGATCATTATAAACACAAAAAAAAAATAGCAAGGGTCATTTTTTATTTATTATGTTATTTACGGAGTTTGTGTTGACGTTTGGGTCTTTAATTCGCGGGCGGCATGTTGAATTCCGAACGAAACGAAGGTTGCTAAATTTTAAACTCTAGTGAGGGATTTATATAATTAACTCTCTCTCTCTCTCTCTCTCGCATTGTTCAGGTTGCGAGGGAGTTAATATAGAAACCTGAGTGAAGTAAGTAATTCAAGCCGCCCAAGACAAAGACAGCTTTATTCCCGTGTTGAATACTACTTTTTACTAGTGTTGCAACAGAACTCTACTTTCGCTTCCGCTTCTGCAGAAGTTCCGCAAGCTTTTTCACTTCCGTTTTCTTTTTAACACCTAACTTTTTGTCCGCTAGAGGGCGTTACTTTAAATTTTAGCAATATTTTGGAAATGTTCAAGTGAAGCCCTTTCAAATGATACCAAACACGGCGTATTTATCTCCATTTTTATTTTTTAACACATTACTTTTTGTCCGCTAGAGGGCGCCATATCGAGTTATATGACACGGCACGCCTATATTCAGCGGGCAATTAAGACGATTCTAAAGATACATCATTATGTCGAGTTCCGATAAGTAGATTAGGAGCTATGAGGGAACAGATGAACATACTCACATACATACATAGCCTGTCAAAATCATAACCCTCCTTTGGCTTTGCCGTAGTCGGTTAAAAATTCACTAGGTACTCTAAGATTCTAGAAGATTCTATAGTTTTATTTTTCTATAACTTCTTTCATTACTTTTTTTTTAGAGACTCGTCAGTAAAGTCTACATTTTATTCTTTTTTTTTTGTTATTGGCTAGTTCGATTTTTTATAAACTTGTTTGATGCACGTACATTTTAATTCTCATAATGAGGTTTGGTTTTTCAAAATAAATAATGGTTTTTGACGTTTCAAATTCAAACCTCATTGTTCCCTAGGGATCGCCCATATTACATTATCTCCCTAAAACCACCCCGGTGATCACCATCCGCACATGGAAGAGGGCCCCGTGACCTCTTAAAAGACCACCCCGGAACCCCCGGATTATTAAAAAAAATAATGCGAGATGTGGTCTCAGGCGTACAGGGATAATCACCGGTTCGTACCACTTTCCATTAAAAGCGTCTAAAAGGGCCTCTACGAGTTGGTTTCGGCTCCTCGTACGCCTTCCAAAGGTCCAGGACCTTAGGGTGCTGAGATAAATAAATGATAATAATAAATCCGCAGGGCAGTTTTGTGGCGAACTGTTGGGCATTAGCGACCCCACGGACCCGATCTCCCGGGAAAATTCTTGTTCTTCATCTCCGGCTTGCCTTTATTGGCCGGCCGTAGTGAACACTGACGAGGAACAGAGCTCCCACCTCTCTCTTGCCTTTATTGGCTGGCTTGAGTGGAGATTCGCAAGAGCAAACGTGCTCGGGAGAAGGATGTATAATCCAGTAAGGTGCTGGTAGGGATCTTGACCGTACTTCCGGGATTGTCCTGATAGCCGTGGTATACCTCTCCACTCCTTAAGCACCTCAGGATATGTTGCCCTCTTGTTGCTACGTCACTTCGTGCTAGCGACCGTTTATGGGGGCCCATTTATTGAGTGTGCAAGTCACCCCCTGCCTTTTGTCGATGGATATTAATAACATTGTTTAGGCAGGGGCCATAGTCTTAACATAGTTCCTGGTAACCAGTCCACTTAAGACTCCAAAAACCATAGCCTTATATCTTAGTTTTCCATATGTCGCAATAGTTTCCCACCAACCGGGGGTTGTCCTTGGATGCACTAGCATAGTGCGTACAGGGATAATCACCGGTTCGTACCACTGTCCATTAAAAGCGTCTAAAAGGGCCTCTGCGAGTTGGTTTCGGCTCCTCGTACGCCTTCCCAAGGTCCAGGACCTTAGGGTGCTGAGATAAATAAATGTATAAAAATAATAATAAAGAAGATTGATACATTTACTTTTATTGTTGTATCATTAGAATTTAAGATCTTATGGTAGATATGCTAGCGGTCTCGACAGACGTTGTCTTGTCCGAATGTTGGCTTGTCGCTTTTCGTCAGAATAAAAATTTCAGAACCCGATTGCAGTGGATACAATAAAATTGTATTTTCAAACGATGCAGGGGCCTACTCAAATATATACATGAATTTTATCCAAATCGGTCAAGCCGTTTAGGAGAAGTTAGGTGACAAACACAAGTACAGAAGAATTTAAAGATGGTATGATAAAAAAGACTTGTTTTACTTTAAAGAAAAATTATATCGGTCTTTTTACCCAAATGTCCGGCTAAACTGACTAGTCTGTTCGGCTTTTCGGTTTTCAAACCTGGCAACAGTGGCAACCTCGTAATCTCGTACAAACCTACTGACAAATAAATATCTGACATACGCGATAATCTGCTAAAATTTTGAGAGTTCCTTTGTTCAGTGACCTACCATTAGAACATCATTGTGCAAAGTTCGATATTGTCATTCTACCACAACTCTATTACGAGACCATTGACCGTTCAATGATCGATCATTATGAATTAGCAGATTACGAACTTTTAGCAAAATGACAATGGGATCGTATAATTATTATCTATACAGTATTCCAACTTCATACAAACGGACGAAACGCGAGCTATAGGTACCTACGCGCCTCGATCTCGAGGTGCACTCGGGATGCAGACAGTCGCGTCTGTGCCGCGCGATTTTTTCAATAAAAATAAGTTCAAGTACATATTTATATATTTAATATGACGAGTAGGATATATTATGCTGTTTTTGGTTGCATGAATTCTTCATTTAAAACCAAACATATAAATTGTAGAGTAGCTGCAGGTATCTATAACCAAGTAAAAGATATTCGTTTCTCTCCACCTTGTCCATGTTTCCCAAAACAATTTTTAATTAAGCTTTAGAATGCGGATTTTTGTACTTTAAAATTTAATAATAAAGCATTTCGTAGGTACGTCTCAATCGAGGCGCAAATATTTTTCGGTCGCAAATATTGAACACTTCCTATTCAATACACAAAGTATTTTATTTGTTTATATAAAAAAAGTATATTTACTATCATAAAACTAAATGGAGACACAAAGTAGGCAAATGTAATTCTAATGCTGGTGGCGGGCAGCCATAGTGCGGGCAGCCCTATCGCATGTTTACGTACCGCGCGGCTGTAGGCATTTATTTCAAAGATACGGCCGAGTTACAATACTGTATAGATATTATTACCGTGACTTAGGCCCCTGTTCGGTTTGTTATATTCATAACGTTCAGTAGTTCAGCGGGCTGCCCCAAAAATTTGAAACGACAAAATATATTCAAGCCATTTTTCACGAATTATAAGGTTCCACGACCTCGGTTTAGTTAGACACGGGCGTTAGTTCTGCCTCGGATGCAATAACAAAGTACTGTGATCATATTTTTGTTTTGATAAGGGAAATCATCAAATAACTTTTCTTGTTTAAGTGGAGCAAGGGGTCTCGGACTTTTACTGACTAAAACCTTTGGTTTCCTTTTCTGTTCCAAAGCCAAAGTATAAACTTTTTTGAACCAAAATCCCGCGGCCCGCATGCATCACAAGTAACCGTAAGAACCCCTGGACCACTAATGATATTTGATGTTTAGAAAATAAATTTAAATATTTTCTAAACATCAAATATCACTGTGATCCAGGGTTTGTTTGTGGTGACCAACTTTTTGCTACTATTTGATTTAGAAGAAAAGAGGACATTCAGACATCTTGATGTCAGAATGTCTGGCCACTTTCTTCGCGTCCATACAGGTACTTACTAATTATTTGAAGCTAGTTTCCAAATAGTAGCGAAAAGGTAGTAAATTTTGGTATTTTCTAAATATCAAATATCGCTAGTGGTCCAGGATTTCTGATGGTTACCGCCACAATATACTGTATTGTAGTGGGCTGTCGGTTTATATGAGACACACGTGACTTTCCTGTTTCTTCTGTCACGTTCTGTGGTCTTCGAATAATCCTTTATTTTGTCTCAGCTATATTATGATCACATAACAAATTCAAAACTGAGTTTGAACCATTTGAAAAAGAGAAAAAAGAACATCGATCAAGCTTAATTTGCTTCCAAAGTTTTTATAATTACATCTCAGGACTAGGGTTACCACCTGTACAATTGTACATAATTATATTATCGTAATGAACAATAAAGTACGTACGCAAAATATTACATTTTCATCGCTATTCAAAATTTGATAAGAGTTTTTCATAAACTCCTATAGTATACAAGATTAAAATACTCGTACTTTACCAAAACGCAGTTTGGGGAGCCAAAATGTTCGAGCTCGCTGCGCTCGCTCTGACATCCTATATTCTCATCTGACTCAACTTTCCTGCACAGTCAATAATTTTAGCCGATCTGTGGCGGCGAGCTAGAATTTTTTAGCTAGCTTCACTAGCTTCAACATTTTTATTTTGTACTATAAGTTATTTCTAGGCAAGCGTGCTCCATCGTCGGCCACATCACCGCTTACTAGGTACCAGGTAAGATAGTGGTTCAACGCGAGTTCATCAATAACAAAAAAAAACTAAAAAAATGTTTTCTGAGTACCAGGGTTGCAAAACCAAATACCCCTGCCAAGTTTAAACCGTCATAAAAAAATGTGGAATGTATAATGCTGATTACTGATACACCGTGTAAAGAGAGGAGAAAAGACTCTAAACTGAATGACTGCAAAAAACTGCAGTAACTATCCCTGTATAATCACTGGCCTGTAAACTGGAAACATAAAAACCAATAGCAATAAAATGAAATTTCTGTGTATTTCGTAATCAGTTTTTAATCAGTCTCAAAAAAATAACATAATTAGCGTTTAATTTCAAACAAAATTTTAGTATTTCTTCTTCTAAGTCTAAAAACATAAAAAAATCAATATCAAAGTGTTTTCTCCTCTAAATTATTATTGAATTAAACGAAAAATCAAAAAAACTTTTTAGAAAAAAAAAATAACCGACTTCACTAAAAAAAAACACTAAAAGGATCAAAATAACTTTAATTTTGGAAGTCGGTGTTTCTCGGTATTGTTTGTTTCTTATTTAACACCGACTTCCGAAATTAAAGTTATTTTGATCCTTTTAGTGTTTTTTTTTAGTGAAGTCGGTTATTTTTTTTTTCTAAAAAGTTTTTATTTCACACTTTTTAGTTGCGATACACTTATAGACAGAGTGCCTATTTCTCATGACAATTCCAATTAACCCAAATACTGCTAGGTTACATTGTTTTATTATAAAGTTCCTGTGTCTACCTTCCTCGTTCCGGCTCCATCATCAGATCAGTTCGATAGTACCTTATAGCCAAAGAGCATCTCACGACAATTCTAATAAGCCCAAACACGGCTAGGATACATTGATTAATTACAGAGTTCCTGTGCCTACCTTCCGGCTCCATCATCAGATCAGTTCGATAGTACCTTATTGCCAAAGTGCATCTCATGACAATTCTAATAAGTCCAAACACGGCTAGGTTACATTGATTAATTACGGAGTTCCAGTGCCTACCTTCCGGCTCCATCATCATCATCAGATCACTTCGATGATACCATTTTCAACGTAACTTCGGAATCGTATTCAGAATCATTCATTTATTTGTATTGTCATAGTCGCTTAACTATGTATATCTTCATTGTAATATCTATTTGTGTATGAAGTTCCGTTGACCATTTCTGGTCTTCTTCATCAGTTCCACTTCATCAAATGTTACTTTTTGACTGTAAATGCTTAAGTTCTTGATGAAAATACTAAAATTACCATAGGGTTGCCTATAATTTTTGAGGAGTTCCCTCGATTCCTCATGGATTCCATCATCAGAACTGGATTTTGAAAAAAATGGGACCAATCTGGAAGCATATCCTGTATAGGGAAAAAAAAAATTTGCAAATCGGTCCATAAACGACGGAGTTCTGAGGTAACAAACATAAAAAAAAAATAATGATAAAAAAAAAAAAAATACAACCGAATTGATAACCTCCTCCTTTTTTTTGAAGTCGGTTAAAAATAACTACTGTGGTGTTCAAAATTCAAAAGAAAAGGATCATTTGGATAGGCGGCGATAGCAAAGGCAGTGAGGGATGTGGCGATGCTGTTGGGGGTTGTAGTGAAGGTTGTGGTGGAGAAGCTGGTGGAGGAATTTGCGGAGATACAGATCCGTGTGGCAGTTCTGAAAAAGGCTATGATTGATGACTATAACTACGGGTACTAAAGCTGCTAGTATTCGAGACAACATCGTCAAAACAGTCATCAGCGTCGGAATCACCACCAATATCAGAATGGATGGCCTGGTCATCAGTAATGGCAATAATTTCTGCCCATTGATCTTCACTCAGCATCTCCAGATCCTGGGTACTAAAATTCTTTCTAAAATAGCAAAAAACGAGAATGAAAACGCAATAACTATACGTACCTACAAATGGACATTATTAGATATGAAAAAATACCTAAAAAATTACGATAATAAGCTATAACTACCGAACCCGTATATTTGTGCTTATGGCATAATTTTATCCTAAAAATAGACTATATACTTGGTATAAAATGATGTAGTTGATACGCATTAATCGAAATATATACTTATGAGACTACCTCCAACACACATGTGTAATTTCTAAGTTAGATTTTTTCAACACACCTCTCTGGTCTTAATGGCAAAATAACATTGTTTATTTTATGATACTCGATTATATTTGTACACATTAACCTTTTGACGTGCGTAATTAGAGACACAATAGTAAGACAATGGCTTGCGGGCGCCGGCTACCGCCTGAGCGTTAATGAATTAAGAAAGTTTATACTATAACCAAATCGTTTTACTCACTTTTTTTACGAAGACATGTTTTTTCCTTGCACTACACTCCGAAACAGTTGACGTCTACTTGTGATGACAACAAATACTAGTGCAGTTATGCGCAGTGGCCAGTTGACAGGCCACCGTAAAAAAAGGCGCGAATTTCGCATTGCATGTGACGTCCTTGAACACTGGCTAGTTAAAAAGCCAGTGTGCTTTATTGGTTATCGTTTATGATCATAAGGTTCAACATTATTATAAAAGTCTTTAAATTATCGACCTTAAAGTGATCGTCCAGTTTACTGGCCACTTTGTATGGGCCGTCCTATAAAGGGTTAAACGCGCCGTTGACGCGCGTTTTAGAAACGTGCGTCGACGGCGCGCTTTTATCCTATTAAAGGTCTACAGGGTGCGTCTGACTCGCGTGCGTATCGCGTCTGTATCGCTACAAAAGCGCGTCAACGGCGCGTTTAAAAAACGTGGTGTGCACAGGCCCTAAGGTGCGGTGACGATGATAAATGAAACCAGTTAGTAACTGAATAATACTGAGATAAACTGAGACCAAATATATAGGTGAATAAGTGCAAATGAAAACAATCGTGCATAAATTCGAGTAGATACAGAGTTAACGTAGGTCTAAATACATCCCTAAATCTCAAAGTCGATATTAGCTTAATTGACATTTAACACCGTCAATGATTATATGCTGTATCTTCATTAGTTATTTTATTTTTTATTTTATAAACCACATTTTTCCTTGTCTAGATGTCCATATGAGTAGATTATTGTTAGTGGTTGTTTTATAGTTGTACCACAGTAAAGATGACTGAGGTTGTACGATCTTGTTATTATGGACTAATTGGTAAACGATCATCGTTATCCGCCTCTAAGTAAGTATTAGTTATCTACATTCTAGTGAGCTTGTTGTATAATTACAACAAGCTCTCCAGAATGTAGATTAGATGTTCATTACCAGTAGGTAATCCTACTGGTACTGGTGCTGCAATCTGTAAAGGGCCTTTCCAATCACATAACACTTTAATCACAGTATAGATATATAGAACAGTACGGAAACTACCTACAAATGTTCAAAACGGCTCACTCACACAAACATACGCATCGACGAGACTCCTAAGCGTTTCTCGCGGTCCTGTCAGTAGCGAATGCCGCTTAGGAGTCTCGTCGATGCGTATGTTTGTGTGAGTGAGCCGTTTTGAACATTTGTTGGTAGTTTCCGTACTGTTCCATATATCTATACTGTGCTTTAATCGATTCTCAGTCCCAGCTATTCTCATTCAGGTGCTGCCAACAAGGGATGTTACGAAGCTACATAACCGTAACCGAAATTATCGGATGGTTATGTACCTATTTATATTTGTAAGCTGATAACGAGCCTGTGCGCCTGTTATTAGGATGTTTTAGAATCGTTGAACGTATGCAAATGATCTTTGAAGTCTATTTAGAGATGAATATTTATCAAAATAAATTATTGAATTGATTTAATGATTGAATTATTTAATAGGTATACCTATAATTATCGTTGAGTGTGATTTTATTTCAGGTAGAATTTCAGAATCATTAGCATTTAGTGTTGGCCACTCGGATTCATTCGTATTATATAGATAGTCTGGACCTGTCCACCACAGATTCATGGATATTAAATTTTTTGCGTCTACCCCCCTAGATATCAAATCGGCAGGATTTGAATCAGTGGGAACATCTATCGCCATGCAGACGGATCGGTAAGTTCTATTATCTCACTGACACGATTACCAACGAATGTTTTTAATTTTGATAAGTCACTACGTCCGTCCTAGTACCACACAGACCCGAGGTCGGTAACATAATACCTACCTCGGGTCCTACATATACCAAACTCTTTAGTAAATTAAATTCTGTTTCATAGTATTTTTTTATTTTTTTTTATTTGATGTAAACTAGTGCTTGACTGCGATCCCACCTGATGGTAGGCAGTGATGCAATCGTTGATGGTGAGGCGCACTATTTTATTAAGAGCCTATAATATTCCCTCTAGCCTTGAAGACACCCAAATTATAATCGGATGGAAAGACCTCAGCAGGCAAATTGTTCCAGTCCTTCGATGTACGCGGTATAAACGACGAGGCGAAACGCTTAGTCCGGACCGTAGAGGTTCATGAGTTATGTAATCATTTAGTAACTTCTTGGTCTGTTAAAATAACCCGAATAATTAAAAATAAACCTGTTGATCCCCGCACGAACCGAATCGATCGAGCTGCGCCATTTCGTGCAAGTTTTAAATGTCAAGATGTTTACAGATTGTTTTTTTTTTCAGTAAGACTCCTTAGTTACCGTTACCAAGGAAATAACATTGTAAGAATACTAACTCTGTTCGAATATTTGGACAATTATTAAAACCATGTTTGTTTGATTAATATTTGCTAGCTGTATACCGCAGACGGTCGATGGGAACGAAAGGTTCTGGAATGGCGACCACGTACCGGAAGACGCAGCGTTGGAAAGCCTCCCACAAGGTGGACCGATGACTTGGTGAGGGTCGCGGGAATCTGATGGATGCGAGACGCATAGGACCGGTCATTATGGCGACATTTGAGGGAGGCCTATGTCCAACAGTGGACGTCTTTCGGCTGTAATGATGATGATGATGATGATACCGCAGACTACCCCCTTTTTTAGTTCAATTTCTTGTTGTTCATCCTAAGCCTAAGGTTGTCTGGCAGATATCTTATCGCTGACAAGCGATAAGATCGCCATTGTGCCTATAGATTTAAGTTTTATAAATTGTCACTACAATAAAGTCTATTCTATTCTATAAAAAAAAAAAAACTGTTACCGAAATCGATATTAAAAGTTTAGGATAAAGAGCGAGTGCAAATGATAGGTTAACTTACGAGTGTTACGACAGGTTTTTGTTAGGTATGTCCGGCCAAACGAATAATACTATCTATACTGTATTATAATTTAGTATTGATAATTTGATCTGTTTTTAACACGCTTTTATTAGCTTCACTTGTAACTATGTATCAGGCAGGGTAATCTTAGAACATTTGACCGGGTAACAAAAAATCATGTACCTCCGTAAGACCTCCGGATACCCGATACAGATGTCGCTAGCTGACGTTAAACGACTAAATTGAAAATGGCTTGACCACGGTTCAGCTTCACTGACCAAGCGACCATTTTATTCTTGTATCATTAAGTCCATCAAGTGAATGTAAAATGTTACCATTAACAAAAATAACTAAACTACCACACTTTTTTAGCAAATACAAAATAAGCGTAATTAATTTATTGAAATAATAAAATTTGTTTTTAACAATTAAATTTTCACTATTGGCATTAAATTAAATACAAATTGTTTTCTCAAACTTATAGTAAATATTTTATTTTGGTCTGGTAGTAGCTTTTTGTACTTGACGTATTGTAATACGTCATAATACGTCAAGACTTGGCTGCCAGCCATTTTTTTTTTTCATTTATTTATTTATTTCATAGTGTTTCTATTAATTATTCTAAGTACTCTGCGATAAATTATTACAGTTACTGCTAGTGCTACTATACATAAAAAGGTACTCTGTGGCTAGTGCTGTATTTGTAAATCTTCATAACAAGACGCTATTTTGCCCCAATTGCCGTGTAAAAGACTCGCTAAGTGATGAAAGACAAAAACCCTGTTTGGCTAAACTGTACTATACCGGACAACGAGTTTTACGCTCATAATTTTTTATTGGAAAGGTTTATGTCTAAAAACTAATTATGCAAAGTCACCATGTTAGGAAACATATAGTTTTTGAGAAAAAAAATAATGAAAATCGATAATTTTTCGTAATATTTGACGCCATTTTGACAGATTTCGTTCAATTTCTAATTTCCCTGCGTTCCGAATTGCGTCAAAAGCGATAATATCGCGAATCCGACCAACGCGCAACGTCACAATTGTTACTCAATAGGTACCTGGCCCTTATGTTTTGTGACTCTGACTATTAAATTTGGTCGGATTCGCGATATATTTACTTTTATCGCAATTCGGAACACGGGGTTTGTTTGTAATATTATGACAAAGGTATTAGTTCATACAGCCACAATCAAAGACTACTATAGTATACTGGCTAGCCACAATGAATATTTAAGAAAACTAGATTTTAAATTAATGTATTGTATTTTATTTGTTTTTATATCATCTTAGATATCCTGTTTAGAAGAAAGTTAGTAATTCCACTGATCTTATGCGAGTACAAAAGGTTATTACTAGAGCGAGCGAAGCGAGCTCAAGACATGGGGGCACCCCGACTCGGATAGATTTAGGTTAGAAGGAGGTGGCGGGGTCGTAGTGAGCGAGCGAAGCGAGCGAACACAGACCCCGCCACCTCCTTCGAGGTTATTTTTTTTTAAACCACCCAGAAGTAGGAGCCCCGCGTAGCGGGGCTCCGTCGACTATGCCTTTTAAGCAATTTTGGAGTGTTTTGAGGTTAGGTTACAAAAGATCGTTTTTCTCGGAAACGGTGAGTGACCTCTTCATGGGAGTGGTGCCAGGGGGAGGGGGTCACCACCCCCTCCCCCCAACTACCAGCCCCTCCCTCCTGCTCTACTATTCTAAAGTTATACCAAAAATAAGACTTTTTTTCCTCTTATTATTTAGTTTTTAGTAAGAAATAATAAAAGTGAGATGAGATTATGAGATCATTTTTTTGCATACTAAATATAGGGCACTCTGACTCGGATAGATTAGGTTAGGGTTATTTTTTTTTTTTTTAAACCACCCAGAAAACTTTTTTTTCATCTAAATACATGAAAGTATACAATTGCTACAGTAGCAGGTTAGGTTAGGGTTATTTTTTTTTTAAACCACCCAGAAAACTATATTTCAGTGCACAAATATTTGTAAACAATGGTAGAGCGCTCCCCGACAACAAAATTTATTTTTTTCATTTTTTAACACATGAAAGTATACAATTGCTACTGTGGGGGTATAGTCCAAGGGGTTTAGGGTGATTCTCTTCCCTAAAACCCCCAAATCTGCCCCAAAAATGCATAAAATGTACGATTTTGTGATTCCTAACCTCAAAATTTGAATCTTGAATATCTCCAAAAGTATGTGTTTCCTAGATTCGGGAGGGGGTTCGGGGGGGAGGGGACACTCCCCCCTCCCCCCCTCACCCCAAAAAACCCATTATTTCGTTGTCCGGTATAGTACAGTTTTACCCCCTGTTTACTGAAGGTGATATTATTTTGAGTGGAATAGCATTTTAGCAAAAAGCTGGTAAATATAATGATACATCAAATTATTACTTGTTGCTTGGCTGGCTGATTTTCAAACTTCCTTCACTCTAGTCTTAGTCTTAGGTTCTAATTTTGTGACTGAAAAGTTTAGTTTAAAATCAATAAAAAATATTGCAAGTGAACAAACTCCAGGAAATGGAGACCCGGTTACTTTTGTTAACATGTCAATAAGTGTAATTATCGACGAAGCTAACCACTGTCATTAGTGGTCTTTGATCTGAAAGAAAAACAAAACCTCTCATATCTTCTTCAACAAGATTCTAGTTAGAATTATATTTGCTATAATATCGTTTTCTGGATAGATCCTAACTAATTACACAATGTTCTTGCTAATTAGTCATCATATAAAAAGTCTCATTATCAAAATCTAATTACGTAGAGATCGCAAACATTTTAGATTTTCGACTTTATCCAAATCCTTACAAATTGAGATCTATCGTTATAAACAGCTTCTATTAGTCTAAAAAACACTAATTAACATGAATAGAATCTTATCAACAAGTAATAACGCAAGACAAATCCTTATTATTATGGCAAACAGACAAATTCAAGAAATTCTTTAATAAGATCGATTTTTCTTACAAAATCTTATAGGATTCTTATACCTACATATCGTTATTCCCGACCTTACTAATTAATGTACGTTTTAATTATAAACAGAATAGAGACAATATCCAAAGTCATATTCTGTCATCCATAATAAAACAATAGAAATACGTTAGATGCTGCTTATTTACACAATTATATTAGCAAAACTCAGTCTTCAACAATTAAACCTAATGAGATAATACCTAATTAATCGAAATAAACATCTAATAAGTGAAAACACATGATAAAAACTACTTGCGTGCTAGGTGGTTATTTAACCTCTCCTTATTTCGTGGCCTGATGTTCCAATAAAGTTGTTTTTATATTTTCAGATGTACCTGTGTTACTTTCCAAATCCTGAAACATTTGCAGAAAAGTTCCAAGTTTGGGTGAAGAGTATTGGGGGTGATATTGCGAGTCTGGACAGTGCTACTGTCCAAAACACTCGAAGAATTTGCTGCTGGCACTATGAGAGGCAGTTTCTGTATCCAAATAATAGACTTAGCAAATTGGCTGTTTCTGCCTTGACTTTACCTACAGGAAATATTTCAGGTATCTACTTAACCAAATATTATAATAACTTCTGAAAGTCTTCAAAAATCTGATTTAGCCTGTCCTATAAAGGTTAAAACATGAGTATGTTATTTATTATGCTTTAATAAGCACAAATTGTTGGCTATGGGCTATGCCTCTACTTATAGCAATTTATTGTTTCACCATGACTCAAAGGAACACTCCTTTGAGTCAAATATTGTGTATTGAGGAAAATATTGTGAGAAAACCATTCACCAAACCAATACTGGGCCAGAATGGTTGATTGCAGCCGACTGTCTCATAAAGAAAGTATACCTATGTTCCAGCACTGGTAACATCATCTTTTAATAATTATTGAAGTTCAGTTCATAAAAATTTACAAGTCCGTGATAAGACCTGTCATACTGTATGGTTCAGAATGTTGGGCTGTGAAAAAGATGGATGAAAAAAGATTGCATGTAGCGGGAATTGAAGGATACAGGTGTGGTTTTAGTCAGTAAAAGTCTGACACGCCCTCACGCTCCACCCAGGAGCGCGAGAAGTCATTTTGATGATTTCCCACCTAAAAAAAACAAAAAAATGTAGCGGAGATGAGAATGTTGAGATGGATGTGTGGTGTAATAAGAACGGATAAAGTGAGAAATGAGTACATTAGAGGAAGTTTGAAAGTGGCGTCAGTGACTGAAAAGTTGAAAGGCAATTGTTTGTCTTGGTATGGTCATGTGAAGAGGAGGGATGAAGCGCATGTTACTAAAAAAGTTCTGAGTATACATGTAGATGGATGGAGAGGGAGGCCAAAAAAAAGATGGATGGATTGTGTGAGAAGTGATGAAAGAAAAGGGAGTTAGTGATAGCGTGACGGGTGACAGAACAGAATGGAAGAAAAAACGTGTTGCGTCGACCCCAAGTAATATGGGATAAGGGTAGGAGGAAGTAGTAACTTTAAAAGAATTTCTTCATAATTTAGTAGTAAGCATGTTGGATTTGTAGGACAAAAGCCAGTAGGTAATTAAAAACTAGGCAAGTGCGAGTCGGACTCGCGCACTGAGGGTTCCGTACAAACTTGAAAGGTAAATTGCGGTTTACGATTTATGACGTATTAAAAAAAAACTACTTACTAGATCTCGTTCAAACCAATTTTCGGTAGAAGTTTGCATGGTAATGTACATCATATATTTTTTTTAGTTTTATCATTCTCTTATTTTACGGAACGGCGAGTATCCACCCTTACGTTGTTGAAACCTCTACGGTCCGGACCAAGCGTTTTGCCTCGTCGTTTATACCGCGTACATCGAGGGACTGGAATAATTTGCCTGCTGCGATTTTCCCGTCCGATTATAATTTGGGTCTCTTGCCTCACCATCAACGATTGCATTACCACTTACCATCAGGTGGAATCGCAGTCAAGCACTAGTTTATACCAATTAAAAAAAAAAAAAAATTTAGTAGTTACGGGGGGGGGGACACATTTTACCACTTTGGAAGTGTCTCTCGCGCAAACTATTCAGTTTAGAAAAAAAATATGCTATAAATTATTTGACTTTGACTTTGAATAACATAAATATCATTTTTGAAGCCCTATCCATAGATAACCCACACATATGGGTTTGATGAAAAAAAAATTTTGAGTTTCAGTTCTAAGTATGGGGAACCCCCAAAAATTAATTGTTCTTTTTTTATATTTTTGTATGAAAATCTTAATGCGGTTCACAGAATACATCTACTTACCAAGTTTCAACAGTATAGTTCTTATAGTTTCGGAAAAAAATGCCTGTGACATACGGACGGACAGACAGACAGACTTGTCGAATCCATAAGGGTTCCGTTTTTTGCCATTTGGCTACGAAACCCTAAAAAGTAACGCCAAGTCTGAAGATTCTTGACGACAAAATGGTTTCGATTGTAGTCTTACGATTAAACTAAGCTAAAACTTATAAATGGTGACCCCCCATAAAGTGGTAACCTTATGGGGGTCATCATTTATAAGTACCCCTTAATAGCACTAAAATCTAAAGCAGTGAAGTAGGTACACGCTTGCAACTTTATATGGTGGTGTGTTAAGACGCGCCCAACCCGTGGTACTTTTCCCATACAACCGCTCTTACGTGATTATGTCATCATTACATATCTTTCTCAAGATATTTTGGAAACGCATTTTGTGGTTTATTTCTAGTTTTATATTGAAATAAAAAAATAAAGGTCAAAACAAATCCATTAGAGACCTCTGAAAATCTGCGTAAATATTTTATGTAAACTTTGGCCCTTCATATTTTAAATATGTAGCAGGGTGGAATAGGCACGTTAGGGACGCTCACCGGAGGGCCAGGTTTTTTTAAATATGTAGCAGGGTGGAATAGGCACGTTAGTGACGCTCACCGGAGGGCCAGGTTTTGTTTTGAGATGTGGGTATCTTATGGACGTTCTAGATCAAGGTATTATTATAATAATATGTGCCAATCTAAAAAACTATTTAAAGAAAAAATAAAGTACTGTCAAAATAATGA
This sequence comes from Mythimna impura, assembly GCA_905147345.3. Classification (NCBI taxonomy): domain Eukaryota; kingdom Metazoa; phylum Arthropoda; class Insecta; order Lepidoptera; family Noctuidae; genus Mythimna; species Mythimna impura. Next base: position 10,974,649 of record LR990356.1, on the reverse strand, counting down.
ATATCAAATAAAAAAATAATAGTTTAAAAAACTAAAAAACACGCTTTTAGCACGCACTAAAAATTACAAAATAATTCGGACGTTTAGTTTGATGACTCAAGAGTTTTCCCTTTGCCAAATCTTCATTAGATCGCAGGTAAACATAAACAATTTCAGTTCGTGATGAACGATAAATAATTACCTATGCGAAATGGTTATAATTAGGTAATCATCTTTATTGAATATTTACTATGATTTATTATGAAAGAAAGCGTGGAGCGTTTTGTCCAAAAAAAGTAAAGATTACATAAACTCTATCATAATACATAATATCTATCTAATGAAGATTTGGCAAAGGGAAAACTCTTGATTCATCAAACTAAATGTCCGAATTATTTTATAATTTTTAGTGCGTGCTAAAAGCGTGTTTTTTAGTTTTTTAAACTATTATTTTTATTTTATACTTTTTAGTCTTCTTATTATTCGAACTTAATTTACTACTTACTGATTTAAAATATTAATAGGTATTTAAAGATATTTATTATTAACAAACTTATCAAATTTCACAGTTTTACGCATCCAAATTTAATACGGCGTTAGCACGCATTCTTTCCATTTCCGCCAATGCGTCAGTGTTGCAAGGAGTTTTCCCCGTGAGCTTTGAACAGTCCAGTTCCCCTATTTGAAGGCCATCTAAGGACTTGACGTGACTTAGAGCAACATAAGCTTGCCCGGATGCAAAAGTACGGGGTCCCAAATATACTACAGCACAATCCACCGTACAACCTTGCATTATGTAATTTCGCATTATTTTCAGCAAACCCTTTCATTTTATACCTAAATCATAGGGCTGCATTTCAAATAGCCAATCCGCCATCTTGGATGTCCGCCATGTTGGATTTAAATCACGTGACTATTTTTTTTCGTATTCCTGACAGCAAACCCTTTCATTTGATACCCATATCATGGGGGTGCATTTCAAATAGCCTGTCTGCCATCTTAGACGTCCGCCATATTGGATTTAAGTCACGTGACTATTTTTTTTATTTTCCTGACAGCAAACCCTTTCATTTGATACCCATATCATGGGGGTGGATTTCAAACAGCCAGTCCGCCATCTTGGGGAGGCCGCCATATTGGATTTGCAATGACGTTTCTTAGCTAGTCATGTATTGTCATCAGAATTCAGAGCGTGTGCAAAATTTCATCCTAATCGAAGACCGGGAAGTGGGTCAAATTAAGATTCCAAGATTTTCTTACATACATAGTTACAAGTGAAGCTAATAAAAGCGTGTTAAAAATGGACATCATTCGAGTAAGAACTTTGGGGATTTTTGGAAAAATACTCACAAACTTAATCCAAGGTCGGGTTCTCCGGCGAATGTCGGGGGTGCGCATGAACCACGGGACATAGCCTGTGCCTTTCAGCGGCATTTTAGTGTGGTATCACCGCTCGGGTCCGCGTCACAGGTGCTCGATGCTGAGGACGCTCAGTTTGGGTTCAGACCCGGTTTGTCAACTGAGAGTGCTATCCTCTGTCTTAAGCAGACCGTGCAGTACTATACGGACAGAAACACACCAGTATATGTATGCTTCTTAGATCTTTCAAAAGCTTTTGACCTGGGTGTGTTATGTGACAAGCAGTGGCAGAAGCTACAATGTGAAACAGATGTGCCACATGAGATAGTATCTTTGCTCCGGTACTTGTACAGTAAGCAGCAGAATACCATTAGATGGATGGGTGCGCAGTCGGACGTGTACAGGTTGGAATGCGGAGTGAGGCAAGGGGGTTTATCCTCGCCACGCCTTTTTAACCTGTACATGAACGGGCTGATCGCTGAACTCAGCAACACTAATATCGGTTGTTCCATAGACGGAGTGTGTATGAACAACATAAGTTACGTGGATGATATGGTGTTGCTGAGTCCATCGATCAGTGCCTTACGTAAACTTTTTCGCATATGTGAGTCATATGCGGAGGCCCACGGGCTCAGGTACAATGCTAAAAAGAGTGAATTTATGTTGTTCAAATAGGGTACCAAATGTTACTCTTCTGTACCTCCTATCACTCTTTGCGGTATTCCTTTAAAAAGAGTGCAGCAGTTTAAGTACTTGGGCCACTGGGTCTCTGACGACTTGTGTGACAATCTGGACATTGAGCGAGAGCGCAGAGCGCTGTCTGTTCGGTGTAATATGTTGGCTCGCAGGTTTGCGCGATGTACTAGACCTGTGAAAGTGACTCTATTTAAGGCATATTGTCAGTCGTTTTACACGTGCAGCCTGTGGGCCAACTTTACGCAGAGGGCGTACAGCGCACTGCGTGTGCAGTAGGTACAACAATGCTTTTAAGATACTGTTGGGGCTTCCACGGTTTTGTAGTGCTTCGACTATGTTTGCTGAGGCGCGGACGGATGATTTTTTCGCAATCATAAGGAAGCGGAGCGCCTCACTATTAAATCGCCTACGAAGCAGCTCAAACAGTGAGGGTGTTGTCCGAGCGGTGCACCGCTCGGACAACACCCTCAGGAGACCATCCCACCGCGGTGGGACCTGTCCCTGTTGCAGAGGTGGATGCAGCTTCATATTAGCGCTTCTCCTCGTATTGTTTGACCGTATTGTTTTTGACTGTGTGTATTAATTATTGTTTGTCTAATTTGGTATGTTAATGTGTATTATTTCATTTATATTTATGACATTTTGTATTTAATTTAATTATATCTATGACATTGTGTATTTAATTTAATTGTATGTAACATTGTGTATGTAATTTTAATGTCTATTTTTGTAATGTTTTATTTGGCTTTATTTTGATTTTTAACCGACTTCAAAAAGGAGGAGGTTATATGTTCAGTTGAATGTATGTTTTTTTTTTATTTTATGTATGTTCACCGATTTCTCGGTCAATTATGGAGCGATTTTGAAAAAAAAAATTTTTGATTGGAAGGTTATGCTTCCGAGTTGGTCCCATAGAAATATTGTTATGATCTGATCATAAAACTTCGAAGATATGGAACAGAACTCCTCATAGGATCACAGCAGAACCGTCGTAACAAGTAAAATTGCTTTGTTTATACGTGTAGTCGATGACTGACTGAAAGTAGAGGGGGAATATATTGAACTGATCTGATGATGAAGCCTGAAGTTAGGCACCGGAACTCTGTAATAAATTAATGTAATCTAACCGTGTTTGGGATTATTAGAATTGTCATGAGATGCACTCTGGCTATAAGGTATTTAAGTTTGGCTGAGGGGTACTTTTTAGTGGTGGTACCTTAACTAAAAAGTGTAAAATAAAAATCTTTTTACAAATAAAAAAAATACAAACGACTTCAAAGTAAAAAAAACACTGAAAAGTGCAAAATAACTTTAATTTCGGAAGTCGGTGTTAAATAACGAAGAGACAAAACCATTATAGAAACACCGACTTCCGAAATTAAAGTTATTTTGCACTCTTCATTGTTTTTTTTTACTTTGAAGTCGGTAGTATTTTTTTTTTTGTAAAAAGTTTTTTATTATACTTATAAAGTAGCAGGCTGAAAGATTGTTATCTTGTAATTAAGATTTGTTTTTAAAGTTTCCCTTACCCGGTTCCAGTGGTCAAAGCTGGTGGTCCATGGCCTGTAATTAAGGGTGATCTGCCGTACTCCCTGAAGCATAAATTCATCGACATGTGTAACCTGCCCGTCCTAACCTACGGTGCTCAATCTGGTCTCTCACCGAAATACAAAAGTTTCTTCTTGGGGTTTGCCAGAAAGCTATGGAGCGCAGCATTCTGGGCGTAAAAAGAACAGACCGAATACTGAATGACATGCTGCGCTCTAAAACTAACGGGCATAATAGACGTGGGCAATAAAGCTGCCAGGCTCAACTGGGATTGGACGGATCATGTCAGCCGCATGCACAGGGACCGCTGGGCAGCTGGCAGGCGTCCCCACACAGTGGGTCCCTACAGAAGGAAAGCACCGTCGAGGCCGACCTAGAAAGAGGTGGTCGGATGATTTGGACGCGTACCGCGAGGACTGTTTAGAGACGGATGTTTGGACGGACTTGAGGGAGGCCTTTGCCCAGCAGTGGGACAGAAAGGGCTAGTTAAAAAAAAAACTTGTGACTTATTCACAAGTTTGTCTTCTGTAAATGTAACATTTACCTACCCATAACTAACAAATTTAATTCTATTAGATAGCAATTTACTCAATGAAACTTCTTTTTTCAGGTTCCCACAGAGTTCTTCATAAGTTTCCAAACCCTGAAAAAGGCATTGCTCGTTTTAGAGCATGGGTCTATGCTATTGGTGGAGAGATTTTGAGCCTTAGTAATGAAAATATTTACAAGCTTCGTCGAGTATGCCATGCTCATTTTGAAGAGAAATATTGTTGCCGTTATAACCAAATTTCTAACATAGCCATACCAACATTACTTTTGCCAGGTAGGTGCATTACTAGTTAGTAGGTGCTATACAAATAATTGGTACTATTTTGATTTATCCAATGATACATAATTCAAAAAAGCTATGCAAACTTTAACAGTATGCTTACGAGTTCCTACATTTTGAAACATTTTTTTTTTATGTTTTTGGTTTATTATTATATATTTAGCATTTTTTGGCATTTTACTTTTGCAAGTTTTAACAGATTAACCCAGTTAAGTTTAAAAAATATGACTTGGAAATTAGTATGAAAGACAATATTTGTTGGGACTCAATAAGATTTGGAAATTTTATCCAATCTGATCTTGAAGCAATTCAATGTGGGTGTCATTATAACACTTTTAAGTGTTTTACCTGCTCCATTACCTCATTGTTTGGTGGAAAGTATGTTTTGATTGTATTAAAGTTGCCTTACCTTTCTTATTGCAGGACTACTATCCATTGCAAAATTTACCCACACTGGTAGAATATCATTAAGGGAAATTGAAAATTTAGCATCTACATCAAAAGGTGAGTTCACCAAAACTCTTAGGCCGAGATTGATTAACATTACTCATCTTGTGACAGTTGTGCCACAGTGACTGGAATAATGCTCAGCCAGAAGCATGTGAAATTTTTATTTACAGTGTGCTTTTCTCCTTAAACGACAAGAAATGCAGACAATACAAAATAATCAATAGGATTTCAAAATTTAGACATTTGAAAATGCTTGTAAATCGGCTAAAAAAATCAACTTAGTAATATAATTGTTTTATTAAGATCATGATGCCCTGAGTTAATTTAAGTTTCATTTAGGGCAAATTACCTTTTCACCCATGCATGCCACTTTTGAGTAGGAATTATTTAAATATTGTGATCTTATTGCAAATAAGGACCAACACAAATTCACCTATAATTATTGCTGTATTTTTCATTTTTCAGGATCACAATCTCCACCAAAATTTCAGATGCCAGAAAAAGAAAACAAGGAACTTTCACAAGGTTGGGTCATGTAATTAAATATTTCCCTACTACCAGTATCTTAATTTTAACTTGTATGGTTGTACCCACTGTTTTCGTTTTAATCAGTTCAGGACCTAAATCACTTCCATTCATCTTATAGTCAACATAAAGATACCAACTTATTGCTGTATTTTTCATTTTTCAGGATCACAATCTCCACCAAAATCTCAGATGCCAGAAAAAGAAAACAAGGAACCTTCACAAGGTTGGTTCATGTAATTAAATATTTCCCTACTACCAGTATCTTAATTTTAACTTGTATGGTTATACCCACTGTTTTTGTTTTATATCAGTTCAGGACCTAAATCACATCCATTCATCTTATAGTCAACATAAAGATACCAACTGTACCTTTGTAACACTTGCAAATGAACTTATTTATGTCTTTTGTATTCCAGCCACGGTCAAACTAGGTGTTAATATTGATAATCTTGGATTGCAAGAATGCACTATACCTGCACAGGACAGCTGTAAAATTGGCCATACTGGTAAGTAGTAATCTGTTACATGGCATGATCAAATATTAAGTACAACAGACACAATGTTAAAATAATCCTTTTAATATTCTATGTATTATAAAACAAAGTCCCCCGCTGCGTCTCTCTATCTGTTCGCGATAAACTCAAAAACTGATGAACGGATTTTCATACGGTTTCTACCAATAGATAGTGATTCCAGAGGAAAGTTTAGGCATATAATTTGTCAAGGTTTTGTCTAAATTGGCTGAAATATGACGATTGTTATTGAAGAGGTCGGAAAAAAATACTGACGTTCTTGAGTAATTTAATGGTTTTGTTTTCTAATAGATTTATTTTATTTGCAGGTTCAAACACTACTAAAAAGGTAGTAAAAAATATAAAAATGTCAGGAGTATAACTTATACAAAAAATTGGTTAGAACAAGAATAAAGTTGTCTAAATGCCAGAACAGGGTGCAGAAACAATCTTTAGAATTAAAATCAGCATCGAATTTAATGAAGAGTAGCAATTTTATAGCTACAGTCAACAATTTGCCAAGTGTTGCTAAAATTTTAACTCGATTACAATTCAGAGAACACAAAAAGAAAGCAAAAGGTAGAAGATTTTCTACAGAAGAAAAAATTATAGCTTTGGCTATGCTGAAACAAAGCCCCAAAGGCTATCGATTTTTGAGAAGAATGTTTGTTTTGCCTTCTTCCAGCATATTAAGAAAATTTTTGAACCAGGCTGATATAAAGCCAGGTATCAACAAGAATGTATTTGCTCAATTGAAACAAAGAGCGAATAAAATGAAGCCAGTGGACAAACTCTGCGTTCTATTATTCGATGAAATGTCGCTGATTAAGCGAATGTAACTTATAACGAAAGAAAAGATTTGGTAATTGGTTTCATTAATAATGGACGCGAGACAAAATGCGAATATGCAGATCACGCACGAGTTTTCATGATCAGGGGACTGATGAGAAAGTATAAACAACCTGTTGCTTATACATTTGCACAGTCGACTACTAAAGGCCCAGAGCTAGCAGCGCAAATTAAATGCATAATTAAAAATCTTCAAGAAACTGGCTTCAACGTAGTGGCCACAGCAACCAATAACAGGCATGCCTTAAATCTTCTCTTAAATGAAACAAGGGGACATATGCTGAGAAGTGGACAAGAAGTTGGAGAAGATATTAATATAATAATAATTAATGACAAGAAAAATTTTCCACTATATGATCCCCCACATCTGTTGAAAGGTATACGAAACAACCTATTAGACAAGAAATTAAGGTATACTACCGACAATAAAGAGAAGACAGCTAAGTGGGAACATATCATAAAGTTGCACCAACAAAATCTAGCATATAAAGGGATCAGATTAATGCCCAAGCTGACAGATAGCCATGTGGATCCTGCAAAGACCAAAATGAAAGTCAAATTTGCCAGCCAAGTGTTCAGTAGAACTGTTTCATGTACTATGGGATATCTTGCAGGTAAGATTTGATGTTTTTGTGTTATCTATTTATATAAAAACAAACCCCTATTTCTCCTGGTCACGCTATAACTTAGGAACGGCTGGACCAATTTTAATAATTCTTTTTTGTTTTGTTCACTAGCATACAGGGAAGGTTGTAGTAGGGTACAGTAGGGTAGTGTTGGGTAGATTAGAATAAAGTGGTTAGTTGACGGGAGCGAAGCCGGTGACAAAAGCTAGTATTAGATAAAGTCCAGCTATATTGGATTGAATGACTTACTTACATCATAAATTCTATTTTTCTGTATGTATTTTTGACACCATGGAATTCAAATACTTAATTCAATTATAATTCAAAATTATTTATAATGTTAAGAAAAATCTTTAATCAATCAATTGATTATTTAAAATGGATATTGAAACAAGTTATTTGAATAAATACAATTTTATACACAGTGTACTTTATTTGCAAAAAATCTTAAAAAGCAATCTAATATTGAATTATTATTATTTTACAGATAACGGAATCCTCCCAGTGGAATGTAAGGAGACTGCAGATGTGCTGCTTTTCTTTGACAATTTGTTTGACTCCGTAAATGGCAGCTTTACGAAAAACAGGTTTGCAAAACCTCTCTTGGGACCAGTAACTCCTCATTCAAAACACCATGAATTTTGGATGCAAGCGAAAAAGGTTTTAAAATCAATGAAATTTATAACGGATAAAAACAAAATTGCAAGTGTACCTACTATAAATAATTGGGTATGGACACTGGAAAGCATAGAAAGCTTAATAAAAATATTAATTATTGACCATAATGTTACATCTTTTTGGATGCGGCACCTAAACCAAATCCCTATTGAAACATTTCTTTGGGGCTATAAGAAGTCATGGGTGGCGTAACATAAATCCTACGCCAGAAAGGTTCGAATCAGCCCTAACTACTTTATTGGTTAATAGCCTGTCCAGTGTCCATTCCCATGGAGCAAATTGTGAGGAAGATCAATGCAATGCACTACACGCCCTCGTCGTTACGAAGAGTTGTGAAGCTGCGACCACTGGTGATATCTTTTTAGACATTATAAATGAGATTACCCTTACGCCTTTAGAGGAAAAAACTCAGCCCCAAGTAATGGGACCACTAAAATATTTTTCGGGATATTTTTTAAAAAAATCGAAAAATATAAGTCCTGCTAAATTTGTAAGGGTAATCTCTACAGCGAAACGGAAGATGATTTTATTAAAACAAGGGAATATACCAGTCGTTGTTGGCTTTCCAGCCCTAGCCCAATTTTTTTAACCTGCATATCAAATATGCAAGATATAATAAATAAAATATTAATTACTAATTTAGAAAGAAGAGGCCTCAAAGAATATACAAAAACAATTATATTGTTATTTCTTGATTTTAATTTTTTTACTTGTTCAAATCACAAGGATAAATTAATCGAATATTTAATCAATCTAGTTTGTAGATTTTTTATATTTATATATTGTAAAAATTTAAATAAAATATTATCTGGGCAAAAGGATATAGATAGTGACGAGGATGTGATGCAGTGCAAAGCAAAAATGTATTTGAAACGATGTTATATGAGGAAACATAAATAATATTAAGATTCAAATTTAAAACGAAATTCATTGTTTTTTTATAATTAAACTTATTGCTATAAATTTAATTATATTAAAAACAATGATTTAAATTTCTCCAAATTTAAATCTTAATATTATTATTACATAAATATTTTATAATAATGAATGTTTATGTTACCGGGCAATTGCAGACCCCGAAAGATTGTAATAAATCTTGATTGGTTTTGTTTAATCCAAAATCAATAGTTTCTAATAAACCTGTGGCTTACTTGGAAAAATAGTTTACAATTTCACGCGATATTTTAAAATTTATACGGAGTCTGCCATTTTTCGGTGACTTATTTAGGAATATTCATAAAGTAGAGCGCTAAAAAAATAGGTGGTTCATTCATAGATTAATATTTCTTTTTTAAACGTCCTTTAGTTCACTTAAAATTCATATTCAATACTTAAAAGAACCATGAATTCAATTTCAATCTATACATCTTTCGTTAGCATTGACTAAACTTTTTGGTACTATGTCAACAAAACAACAAAACTTGTAATGGTATTTTCACTTTATTATTCTGCTCATTTTATTTAAATCAATATTATTCAAAGTTTTGATTCTATTCACCCCGTTTTACCTAGATCTACTACTATTATTGTACCATTTCTTATTGGCAAATAAATAATATTGATGATGTTAAAAATTGGTTTTATTTTATGAAAATAAATTAACCCTGAAAACTGCTTGTAGCCTGAAAGCACAGAGCATATTATGCTCTGTGCTTTCAGGCTACAAGCAGTTTGCAAGCAACCTGAAAGCAGGAATGGTGGTAGGCGTATATCTATTTATATATATAGCAGGAAAGTTGTTGGTTACGAAATACAGATGGCGCAACAAATCTGTTTCCTTCCAAGACGGCTGAGTTGAGCCTCTATACTATATATAAAAAGGTACTCTGTGCTATGTATGTAGGAAAATCTTGGAATCTTAATTTGACCCACTTCCCGATCTTCGATTAGGATGAAATTTTGCACACGCTCCGAGTTCTGATGACAATACATGACTAGCTAAAAAACGTCATTACAAATCCAATATGGCGGCCTCCACAAGATGGCGGACTGGCTGTTTGAAATCCACCCCCATGATATGGGTATCAAATGAAAGGGTTTGCTGTCAGGAAAACGAAAAAAATAGTCACGTGACTTAAATCCAATATGGCGGACGTCCAAGATGGCGGACAGGCAATTTGAAATGCACCCCCATGATATGGGTATCAAATGAAAGGGTTTGCTGTCAGGAATACGAAAAAAAATAGTCACGTGACTTAAATCCAACATGGCGGACATCCAAGATGGTGGATTAGCTATTTGAAATGCACCCTCATGATATGGGTATTAAATTAAAGGGTTTGCTGAATGGGATACGAATAAAATAATCACGTGACCTAAATCCAACATGGCGGCCGTCCCAAGGTGGCGGATTGGCTAGTTGAAATGCAGCCCTATGATTTAGGTATAAAATAAAATAAAAAAAAAGGAAAAAAAAATAAAATGAAAGGGTTTGCTGAAAATAATGCGAAATGACATTTTCTTACCAAATTATCATATCATGGGTATCAATCAATAAGGTTCGACGAGAGGAATACGAAGATTGGACTTTGAGTTTATCCAAAAAAAGTAAAGATTACATAAACGCTCCACGCTTTCTTTCATAATAAATCATAGTAAATATTCAATAAAGATGTTACCTACTTATAACCAATTTAAATTTATTTATATCACTCCTTATTTTGTGAATGCTGGTTGACCTGTAATTGGTGACTGTAGGTATAAAACTTAGGCCAATTCTTCCCTTCCCTGTAAAATGCTGTACACATATTTAAGCTGTTGGTTTTACCTTAATAATAAATAAATATACTAGAGAAATAAAAGTCAAATCTTGCTATTTGTATTTTACTTTTATAATTTTAAAACTCTAATATCCGTAACCGAAACTAGCGGGTAATCCGAAAAAAAAAAATATTCGTAACTGTATTCGAAACAGGTATAATATTATTCCTATAACTATCTATATTCATATCCAACCGTGCTGTTCTCTGAGAAAACAGCCTTGAGTGCAGCGCTGGCTGCAGCGACGAAATCCAAATAGGTACATTCAAATCCAACGTACAATGCGTTCCAAATAAGAATAGGATCGATTGCCATGTTGTGACGTCACCTCATACTGTCAAATCGCAATAAATTAGGCAAAATTGAAGTACTGGATTCTGATTAAACTTTTTTCGTTCACAGTTCGTACTTAAATAAATTAAATTTAAAAAAAATCTTTTAATTACTGTATGGATTGTTGAGGAAGTGTGTCCAGCTTGGATATTGGCTAATTAGCGAAAATTCATCGAAGTTAATGTTCAACTTAACAAAGTTCTTCAAGAATCTTATCGAATCATATCTAATTTACATCCAATATTAATTTAATTTAATTTATAAAATAATAATTTATATGTGTTGTCAAATTGTATAGGCTATGGACACCTTTAATTGACATATTTGCACAGAATCGAATGTCTATAAAATTACCTACCTGTATAGCATCTTGTTAATAAGTCGTTGGTGTTCCTCATAATAATAAATAAATAAATAAAGTTCGATAACAATTAACCTTTCCGCGTCTAAAACACACGAAAGGTTAAACTTGTTGGTTTAATAAAAGCGATCCGCCCCAGCTTCGCACATCATCATAATCATCATTATTTCTGCCGAAAGACGTCCACTGTTGGACATAGGCCTCCCCCAAATGTCGCCACAATGACCGGTCCTGCGCGTCTCGCATCCATTGGACTCCCGCAACCCTCATCAGGTCATCGGTCGACCTTGTGGGCCTTCCAACGCTGCGTCTTCCGGTACGTTGGTCGCCATTCCAGAACCTTTCGTCCCCATCGACCATCTGTTCTGTGAGGTGCTACATGGATGTTTACCATGACTTTGGTTTTGTCCATGTTCATTTTAAGTCCCACTTTTTGGGAAGCTTTACTGAGGTCACCGAGCATTGTACTGAGCTTCTCCGTAGTCTCAGCCATGACTACTATGTCTTCGGCAAATCGAAGGTGAGTGATGTACTCGCCATTGACATTTATGCCTAACCCTCTCCACTCCAGAACCTTGAAGACATCCTCCATTGCGGCCGTAAACAGTTTCGGAGAAAAGACAGTTCGCACAGACAACAGCTTCGCACGGATGTTACTAATCTTTGAAATTATTCGGCTTTTCTCTATTGTAATAAGCATGTATTGTACCTACACCTAAACCTTACTCATGAATCATTCTATCTATTGCTGAAAACTGCTACTTTATAATAATGTAAGGATGTAGTTACAAAACGCATTAAAACTGGTATTAGTTTGTTAAAATCTATCAATAAAATTCGTCATTATCATTAGAATTTTCGCCAATGACACGTTTAATAAAAATCCCTTTTATATCATCATCCCTATAGTCTTTTTCCAGCTTTTGTTTTATTTGCGGTGGGAAATCCATAAATGACTGTTTACTTCTTGCTATGGACAGAGGCAGAGCGCTCCCTCTCGCTCAGGCTTTTACTGAAAAAAACCCACCCGTGTTCCTTCATTTGCCCTTTGCGTTCCAGGGTCATGGTAATTCTTTCGAACAATCCCGCGACTTAATAAAAATGCTGGTATTCAGCTGAATACGAATATTTTACATTAGATGGAACCTCTGCCCAGACATTAGCTAGCTGTTTATTGGATACAATACTTATAACCTAGATACATGTATGAAATTGCAATAACTGCTGCTCAAATATTTCTAACCTCGACCAAACCGCACGGCAATCATCTTTTTGTGTTGTGGTAAACTCCTAGATTATTCCGAAATAATTGCTAGCAAGCAACGAATCGGTAAAAGGCGATAAATTCAGTGGAGCTGTTGTACCCACTTGGTGAAGTAAGGTATACAGGTACTCTGTATGACCTATATTAAGTATTACTGCTGATTGGTACCAACTAATGTTTTTTAGGGTTCCATACCTCAAAAGGAAAAAGCGGAACCCTTATAGGATCACTTTGCTATTCGTCTGTCTGTCTATCGGTCTGTTAAGACCCTTTGTCTCGTGAATGCGTGGAAGTATCGAGTTGAAATTAAAACCATATACCCAAGTCTGCGGTCCCTTAAAACTGTGAAAAAATTAAACTTGTGAGCTAATTAAAAAAAAAGATACGGCCGTTTATATCGCAAAACGTATATTTCGACACTCAAAGGAATCAAAATTCATAGGGTAGGTACCTCCCGTTGACCTAGAATCCTTAAAATTGCCATGAAGCAAGGTCTCATAGCACAAATATAGGAAAAAACTGAAAACAGTAAAGTTTTTGTTACGTCACAAAAAAAAAACTTATTGCGATTCGGAAAAATCTCCGAGACCACAATCGGGAATTGGACTATTTACATAGGTAAGTTTGTACGGAACCCTCAGTGCGCGAGTCAGACTCGCACTTGAAATAAATATGTATTGGAATAGAATTCAAGTATGACAATTGTGTGCCAAGACTTATCAGAGGGGAGGGGCTCGGGATGAAACAGGTCCTAATATAACAAAGAGACTTTTTAATTGTTTCATTTTGCCCCAAAGTAGGAATTAATACTGCTGTATTGTGGGTTTTTTTTACAGATTCATATTGGTTTTTACGACCTTATTCGATACCGGCCGGTATTGTATTTTTTCTATCGGCCTTAGAATCAAGTCAATGATTTGTTTATTTTTTTTTTTACAATAATTAAGGGTAATAATTTCAGTAAGTAACTATCCCACCAAAAACATTTTGTAAAAAACTAGCCAAGTCTCGATGGAGCTGCTTGTTTATCTCTAAAAAGTAATGAAATCTGGACAAAGTCGTGCCAAGTCTAAGGTTCCTTACTGCGATTTCTTTATTATTATAGTTAATGTTGTGTGACTTGGCCGTTGAAGGGTTAGTTTTTTACAAAATGTTTTTGGTGGGATTTCACTTCTTTTTGTAGAAACGTGCCCTATTGATTTTTACAATGACAGTCGATTTTTTGGGGGCATTACCATATCTCTAATACAGCTGAGACCAGCTGAGGGTTCTTCACCAGATACTTCAGACCTTCGATTTTTGACATCAAATGAAGCGGCTCACCAAGTTGAATATTTTTTGTAAAGGCGGTATGTCGATCTCTAATAGTTTCGTTGGGCTCTTGTGTTCTAATCAGGGTCACCAGGTACTCCAGATCTTCGATTATCCTAGTTTTTATAGTTTTCCCTTTAAACCCTAACTCTGTACCAAATTTCAGCTCTCGAGTTTATGGGAAGTACTAGTTCTATTCTGATGATCATGAGTGAGTGAGTGTCATAAATGCGAAACTTTGCTTTCGCTTAACTTCGGTACTAAATGACCTACAGACTTGAAATTTTAGATTTTAAGTATGTGATTATAGCTTACTGGATGACGAGAATTTCTGCGTTCTGGTCTTATCCAGAGGTTCTCTAATAGGGGCCTGAAAATGCGGCGAAATGGTTCCAGTAAAGGATGGTACGGCAGTGTTTGCATCGCGCTCGGCTTGGCGGGGGCACTGCCATGCCCCCCGATTAAAAAAGAAAATCGACTTCGTAATATTCTTTATTTATTTTTATTTTTTTGTGCCAGATATTCCTCCTACCCATAACAACTAATGGAATGTTTTATTTTTACAATAAACACCTACATACTACAGCCATTTTGTCATAATTTTTAACAATTCAACATGTCTTGGTCTAAAATTACATAAGTAAATTCATAAAATACTTGCATGATATTTATATACAGGTATTTTTATAATAGGTATCAAAACATACCCGGAAGGGTTAACAAAGTATTTGCAATATTTTTTTATGTCATTGAGAAAATCATAGAAAAAAAATAGGTACTTATGTGTATACCTAGTCACGTCACTAGTAAAAATATGCAATTTATATATTAAACTTTTCTATAATAAAACCACACCTTAACGTTTATACATTAAATTCTCAAGACCCAGACTGATTGCGGGGCACACCATTTTAACTAATTTAATTCGATTCTTAATAAATACACAAACAATAAGGCACAAACATAATAACACAGCCGGCTCTTTGTATGCTTACATAATAAAAAAAGAGTAAGAAATTGTGCATTTTGAATCTTATAGAGTAAAGACCTGGGCCACAGTACCACGGCGCAGCGCCGTTTATATGAAACGGCGCGGCATGGTTAACATGATTAGGCGCAGCGTCATTAACATAAAACGGCGCAGCGTTATTAACATAAAAGGGCGCAGCGTCGTTAGCAAGAAACGGTGCAGCGTCGTTAACGCGAAACGGCGCAGCGTCGTTAACGTAAAACAACGCGGCGCCTAACTGCGGCATGTTGCCGCGTCGTGCAGATAGATAAAGGGTGAGAGCAGTGTTGAGATCTATACAGTATCAAATAATAAGCATCCGCTCAACACTGGTCGGCGTTACTGACGCTGCGCCGTAGTAATGTAGCCCAGCACTAATCAGCATGCCACACACACAGCATCGTGGGCGATTAAATTTTTTGTTAACTGTGACCCGCCCCGGTTTCGCTCAGGAGCAAATTCTATACAGAAACCATCCTTGTTTATTGCTCTTTTTATTATATGAGCGAAAACCGCGTCGAAATCAGTTGCGTAGTTTAGAAAGCGACTTTGTACACACAAAAACCTTTTTTTAAATAATTATATACTTACGTACTTATCCAAAATAAGGCTTTGGCTATCATTTGTGCAGACTTAATTAAACAAAGGTACCTGTAGTGAAAATCTACTGTAAACAAAAAAATAATAATACTTGCCCACATAACGCTGTCCAAAATTAAAGATGAGAGCTAAGTATAGTGAAACTCGTAATATTTTATACTTAGTACTTTTTTTTTGTTTGGCCTCGAATGCTTTGCATCCGTGCCTCACCACTGGGACGCCATGATGGCGAGGTCATGAAGTCAAAAAAATGTATGGTTGACTGCGTGGCCAACAGTGGCCAAGTGTAAATAATACACTATAGAGCTGCATTGGTGAAAGGGTTACTCGTAAGCTCTCCCACTCCGCCCTAGTGCGAGAAAAGTCATTAGATGTTTTTCCACGTTAAAAAAAGAGCTGCATGCAATTTTTTGGCTGCACAAACTGGCAGCGGCACCATGGCGTCCCACGGTCCCAGTGAGGCACGGGTCTAACTTTTAGAACTAAAACGTACTTATAAAAGTATTTAGATTTTTTGACCGCAAAAAAAAATTAAATACTTTGTAAACATGATACTGGTATATGCTTGTATACAATCCATGCGAAGCCAAACCAAAAAAAAAAAAAATTCTAATGGAACCATTAAAATACAGATATAACACATTGTTATGTTTCTGCAGTATTTTGCAGCAAATGGATCGAGTCCACGAACTCGGCAAACTTCACTGAAGTAGTCAAGACAATAGGTACCTACTACAATAAAATTCTCAGCTCCATTTTACTGTGATTGAGCGTGTTTCAATGATTCCACATATTGTCCAACTGTGTAGAGACACTTGAGATAGGTATACTACACAAATTTTGCATCACAATATCCACTAGCAATCAATTTGCTAATAATTAAAACAGCCGCTGAACTTCACTAGAAAAAATCCCGCCAAAACTCCTACTTAGTATCTATTTAATGCTAAATATTGTCATGTATAATCTTAACAGTAGGTAGGTATCAAATAAATTAGTCTATATCCAAAGATCTAAAGGTGGCTTCTTTTGTTTTCTTCCCCTTTTTCTCAGTTTTCCAAAAGTTTTCGTTCAAAAACGTTTCTCTGTAAAAGAAAACAATATTATTAAAATGTTTGCAATCACACTAATATTATTTGTTAGTTACTTCCCTCAGGCTGAAATAGCTAAACGGATTTAGATGAAGGTACACGACTAGACCATGTCCTGGGGGGCTATTGGCTAACTTTTTCAATAACAGTTGACAACTAGCATTCGTTGCACACTAAACTTAGTTGTCAACTGACAATTTCATAAAATTGGTATTACGTATCACACAAGTGACTAACAAACTACGGTGGAAATGTGGTGAATTATAAAAATTTACGGTGCCTATTCTGACTACTCTAAAATTTTATCGACTATTATACAGCTTCAAAAGCTTACACAATCGCAATTTTAAAATTATCGATACAATAACATCTGCCAAAATGTGTTACGGTGGCTATCAAAGGCACCAGTGGCTAATGACGTCACTGCAGTTGGTCACTGAAAATAGTCAATACGAAACTAGCTGTTTGACAGTTCAATGATGCACATTATCAACAAGTGATCATCACTTGAACTGTCAACAGAGTTACGCAATGGCCCCGCAGGAATTATTTAAAAATTTTGGTGTAGCTACAGTCAGGGGTCATAAGTGCAGTTGCACTCTACCAATGCTAAAGTGTCTAAAATTTCTCTGTAGTAGAAGTCAACACTATAGATTCTATGCTACAAATTAAATCAGGCATCAACCATTGACCCTCTTCTACAAAGACATTTTAGACCCTTTAGCATTGATGGAGTGCAACTGCACTTTTGACCCCTGACTGTACAGTGAAATTTATTCTATTGTATGTTTCCTTATTTTTTTTTCTCCTGTCACGCAAGTGAAGCCGTTGGCAGAAGCTAGGTTTGCATATGTCAAATGCGTCATTTCAGTCAAAAGAACCTCAACTGAATTGCACGATTTAATTCTGCCAAGCCCGCGCCGCGGTATCATTGGACCACTAGACGCACGGCGATCCGCCACTGGTATGGTGGTCATCCCACACACACGCACAAAACGTAGAAACAAATTCATTATGCGTATCGTCCCTTAGCTTACAAAACCGCACCGCTCAAGTCGAAAATTGGCGGTTTTCACATTTGAATGCCTTTAGATGGAGCTGCTCATTGCGCGTCTAACCATTGGTCAGATGATATAGATTTCAGCCAATCAGAAGCCATAATTCGAAAAGTACTGATAGCGTGCAAGTCGGCTGGCCTCTCAACACCGTACCTACAGTTTTTTTCGTTTTCTGTAAAGTTGCTAAAAATGACATAATGCGGTGTTTTTAGCTAAGGGACGATATGCCACTGCACTGCTCATACCGCCGCAGTCGGTGTTTAGTGTTTCCTGATAGCTACAACCTGGAGGTCAGTAACCTTTTAACCACCTTCGTCTACGTCGAATATATCCGACAAACACTCTCTCGTTTATCCCGCCAGGGTCGCACATTCACGACCAAATACTCCATCTAGTCAGCTCTTCTATTGCCTATAAAGATTGAAGAGCTAAACGAGATGAAGTACCTACTCAGTCGCAAACACACGACCCTGGCGAATAGGACACGAAAACACTCGTCAGACATTGCCAACGAAAGCGGTTCTCGACAAGCGTGCTCATCATCGACCACATATCGCTTACTATTAGGTGAGACAGTGTTCGAGCGCGAGCCTATCAATAAAAAACAGTGCAAGTGCGAGTCGGACACGCGCACTGAGGGTTCCGTACAAACTTACCTATGAAAACAGTTCAATTTCCGAATTGAGTAACGAAGATTTTTCCGAGTTTTTTTTGTGGGGTAACTACAAATTTACAGTATTCAGGTTTTTTCCTATACTTGTGCTATGAGACCTTGCTTCATGCCAAATTTCAGGATTCTAGGTCAACGGCAAGTACCCTATGAATTTTGATTCCCTTGAGAGTGTCGAAATACAATTTAGAAATTTGATTTTTTTACAGCTTCAAGGGACCGCAGATCTGAGTATATGGTTTTAATTTCAACTAGATACCTCTAGGTACGCGTTCCCAAGATAAGGGTCTTGACAGACAGACGGACGGACGGATAATAAAGTGATCCTATATGGGTTCCGTTTTTTCCTTTTGAGGTACGGAACCCTAAAAACATCTATGACAACCGGGATCACCAATTTTCCTAAAAAACATTTTGTATAGATCATACCTTTGTTCCATAATAATATCTACGACCTTCTTGTTCAGTTCATCCATCGAAGGTTGGGTGCCGCCGTAGTCTTTTGGCAAGTCTTCTTTATTGATGAATTTATACAACGTCTCGGATTTTGGCACGTGGAAGTGGATCTGTAAAGTTATTTATTTATTTATTTATAACGAGTGTTACAAAATAAAAACTTTGAAATAAAAATTGGTACACCTAACCTAGTTCTATAATGCACACTCAATTATAGGCAACCACAGCTTATGCATAACCGAGTGTACATCAACATCGTCATCATCATTTCAGCTGAAAGACATCCACTGCTGGACATAGCCGAGTGTACATGGCTCTAAATAATTATGTAAATCTATATATCTATATAAAAGCGAAATACCACTCCCTGATTAATCACGAAATCTCAGAAACTATAACACCTACAAACTTAGGCAGGTAGGTTTCTTATAGGGTGGAGACATCCGCTAAGAACGGATTTAACGAAACTCCACTCCTAAAGGGTTAAAACGGGGGTTGGAAGTTTGTATGGAGAAACCAATTTTCACGCGGGCGAAGCCACTGGCAAAAGCTAGTATTAAATAAAAAAAAGTAATTGGCATGCGATATGACATATAGGAAAAAATAAAACAATATTAAAGGTTATGTAATAATAAAAGTAATGTCAAAATTAAACTTAATTAGAATACGAATGTCAAACAAATTATAATATTGGAATACGAATTACGAATTAATTAACATCATCACCATCACGGTATCGTCATAGTCATAAGTCTTATTTACTAACAATAAATTGTATTTAATTTACTTTACTTAAGTTAGTCTGTTAGATATGTATCTATGGATAAGATGCCTGAAAATAAACGATTTATTATTATTAATTTAAACTAAAAATAAAATGTCCTGAATTCTTGAATGTTATCAACATATTCATATTATTTCAGGTCAACCAGTGCCAGTGTGGAGCCCCTTTACAGGATATGGGTCACCTCCTTTCCTGCTCGGCATGCACAGCAGCATGTGCAAGCCAAGGACAGAGTTATCCAGGTGGCTACATATTGGACGGACAAAATTTGAGACAAATCGACACGAAAAAAGAAGACGATATTCGGAAGAGAACCAAGGTACAACAACCAGCATAGCCCGAAGAATCGCCAAACTTAAGTGGCAGTAGGCAGGACACATTGCTATTAGAAAGAAAGAAGAAGAAAGAAAGAAAAACTGTTTATTCGCGCGAAATGACGCAATCTTAAAACTAGTTAACAAACATTAGGGGTATTAGTAGAACATATTAGAACAGATATAGTTGTTAGGGCCGAAGGGTTCTTTCTTTTTAGGTGGGAAATCATCCAAAGACATCTCCCGCCCGTCAGACTTTTACCGACTAAAACCCATTCCTAGTTCCTTCGTTGCCTTTCATTCCAGGGCTGGGTTTTCCTTTCAGAAGCGAACCCATGGCCCAAGTAGCAAACCCATGGCTCTAATGGGGCCGAAGGGAACTAGAGTGGCAACCGCGTACCGGCAGACGTAGCGTTGGCAGGTCTCTTACAAGGTGGACCGATGACCTGGTGAGGGTCGCGGAAATCCGATGGATGTGAGACGCACAGAACCGTTCGTTGTGGCCGTGGCGACACTTGGGGGTGGCCTATGTCCAGCAGTGGACGTCTTTCGGCAAAAGAAGAAAAAGAACGTCATCAATCTGCCCAGTGTTGTCTTCCAGCTGAATACCAGTATTTTACATGGATCGACATACCTATCTGATCGCCACAACCCAGTTATTGAGTAACATGATGCCCCTTGGCAAGTCTGATGTCAGATTTCCTGGTTTCCGACTATCCATAACGACTGTCAAAGATCTACGAATGACAGCCGGGAGCAACGGCTTGACGTGCTTTCCTAAGCACGGAGGAATCTTGATGTGTTAAGATGGTCACCCATCCACAGACAAACCTCGATAAGCGTTGCTTAAAAACATTATTTTGGACCAATATATAGGGTGACTGGCAATTAGTGTACGATACTTAAACACGTGATTGTGCGCATCATAAAAAACAATTTTTACTATGGGAGCAAAGCCGAAATCGCGAAAAAAATATCAGCTGTTCAGTACATTAGGCAAACATAAATGTACTGAACAGCTGATTTTTTTTCGCGATTTCAGGTTTGTTCCCATAGTAAAAGTTGTTGGTTATCATGAGCACAATCACGTGTTTAAGTATCGTACACTAATTACCAGTCACCTTATATAGGAAGCACGAAAGCATGGAGGATGCATTTTGAAGAGTGTGCGCGGGAATTGCATGAGTTGATTCCGCCATCTCATTTCTACCATCGGACATCCCGACGTACGGCAAGTATCCACCCTTACGTTGTTGAAACCTCTGCGTTCCCTAAGCGTTTCGCCTCGTCGTTTATATCGCGCACATCGAAGGACTGGAACAATTTACCTGCTGCGGTCTTCCCGTCCGATTATAATGTAAGTGTCTTCAAGGCTAGAGTCCTAATCACTCTAGCCCTTAATAAACTAGTGCGCCTCACCATCAACGATTGTATCACTGCTTACCTTCAGGTGCAATGGCATCGCAGTCAAGCACTAGTTTATATCAATTAAAAAAAACCACGAAAGCGAAAAAATACATACCATTTCAGTGATTTCATGCCTGAGGATTGGTTTCATGAGTCCGAAAAGCTTGTCTATGAAGGGTGGCGCGTTTATCACGTGGATCTGCTTTAGTCTGATCGGCATGGCTTCCTGGAGATCAAAAAGAAGAGGAGTTCCATTATTGGCAAAATTAAGGTTTATCAAATAAGCATTTCAGCGCAGCATACTAAAAGATAGTTAAGCTAATGGCGGGCATGTATCTGCCCGCGCAGATTTAAACCTGTAAGATGGGCCTCATCAGAAGGCTTAAAGTCATCCAAAGGGCAATTGAAAAAGCTATAAGTTCTCAAATATAGTAATCGATTTATAAGTGTAGTACCTATAAATTATGCTAGGGCTGCAGAAATGTCCGGAAGAGTTTACCATGGCCTTAGAACTCAAAGGGCAACTGAAGGACACAAGTCAGTTTTAGTCAATAAAAGTCTGACACGCCTATTATTTCCTACCTCAATAAAACAGCCTACATTATTGCAAAAAAAAATTGAACGGTGAGCACTGGACAGTCCCTCACTGCACTAAATGTATGTAGTTTTTGTTTTTATGTGCGTTTCTTTTTTGTTTGTGTATTGTAAACTGGTAAGTGTTGTTATAAATGTTGTATTACATGTATTATATAACCGTATATAACCTATGGACAGAAAAGTCCGAAATAAACGTTATTCTCCAACAAAGCAAATAATTGAATTAAACCACCTAACTACAGATAAGTATACACCTACCTCTTGATATTTAGACAGTTTCCTCGCCACAGATAAATTGAACTTCGTGATGAACTTGAGTGTAATATCCTTAGTGTCCATAACCACGATGTCTTCAGCAGCTAAGTGGTTATTGGCCAGCATCCACGCGTCACAAGACATGAAGAACATCCTAGCATCTTGGACATAGTCGTAATGCTCCAAACCAGGGTCGTTTAGTTGCCAAAACCAGACATTCCTATCCCCTGATATTGTGTACTGTGCCATTTTTCTGGAAAAAAAATGAGTAATTAAGGCGATTTTTGGTTGAAGTAGTGACGTGATTTTGGCTTGCTTCCAGAAATAACAAAAGTGAGAATCTTCTATTCTTGCTTTTTGCAGAAAATTTTAAAAGGAATTAGATCTCTTTGACTACTGTTATTTTATTAACCGACTTCAAAAAGAAGGAGGTTCTATGTTCGGCTGAATGTATTTTTTTTTTATGTATGTTCACCGATTTCTCGGTCAATTGTGGACCGATATTGAAATTATTATTTTTTATTGAAAGGTTATGCTTCCGAATTGGTTCCATAGAAATATTGTTGTGATCTGATCATGAACTTCGAAATATTGAATGATATGGAACAGAACTCCTCATAGGATCACAGCAGAACTGTCGTAATAAGTAAAATTGCTTTGTTTGTACGTGTACTCGATAACTGACTGAAAGAAGAGGGGGAGAGGATATATCGAACTGATCTGATGATGAAGCCGGAAGGTAGGCACCGGAACTCTGTAATAAATTAATGTAATCTAACCGTATTTGGGATTATTAGAATTGTCATGAGATGCACTCTGGCTATAAGGTATTTGAGTTTGGCTGAGGGGTACTTTTTAGTGGTGGTACCATAACTAAAAAGTGCAAAATGAAAAACTTTTTACAAAAAAATACGATCGACGACGAATGTAAAAAAAAAAAAACTAAAAAGTGCAAAATATCTTTAATTTCGGAAGTCGGTGTTTCTATAATAGTTTTGTCTCTTCGTTAGTAAACATTGAAGTCGTTTGTACCTATTTTTTTTTTTTTTGTAAAAAGTTTTTTATTTGAATACTTGTGTTTAATCAAACAAGTTTGTATATGAATGTTTAAGAAAAGGCTAATATACATATAAATGTGTAGGCTAGGTATACAACATGTAAATTATGTACCTAATATGATAAACGCACATCAAAGTAGTATGTTCAGAATCGGATAAGTAATCAATTTTTTAAGATATTTTTTTTTGATAAATCTTAATTACGTCCATATCTATGATTACGGCACTAAAGTGTCTGTGTGTGTGTGCGTAGACAGAAATACCGTTGCGCTACCAGTGTAGTGGTGTAGTGCATCGATTCGCAAATTATTTGCCTGCATACCTAGGATAACTAATTAATTAAAAAACACTACCTAAATGCATATATAAGTATAATTTCAACACTCAAATTATGATTACAACTTAATTTTGTAATAGGTATCTAATATGCATGCGAGAGTGACAGATATATTTATTTGAAATTGTTATTATATCTCGTTTGTTTTTCTACCAATTTTTATATTGTTTTCACTGTCAATGTTCTATTTTTGTATAAGTTTATAAACTGGTTAGATAATAAATATTTTTTTCATGCATGATCCATATTGGGGTGTTTATGGGTGTGTATTATTCTAGTTAGGTATATGTTGTATATAATACTTTGACCGGATTTGTTGTTTCAATCTCATTTCCCAATCGTGCAGAACTGCAGACTGCGATTGATCAAAAAACATGTATAATGGTAAATTACTTAACTGTCTTGTTTTGTTCAATAATAATGTCATTTATGTAGATAAATTACATTTGCAAGGAGGCAATTGCTGTCAGCATTGGCAAACAAAACACATTGATCAGTTTGGTGATAGGTCATTGGCATTCAGAAACTTGTGGCGGTTGCTGGACTTCGCTTTCAGTCTTATCTCAACTTGCGTACCTATCATTTGATAAAATTGTGATTTATTAAAAAATATAATAAAATATAAACATGAGTTAACTCATCTTAACAAACAGGTAAGATACAGTATCCATCAGCATGCGTCGTATTGCAATGCAACTATGCACTTACTGCAGGAAATTGGACATAATTATTTTTCTTTGTATTATAATCAGTCTTGTATTAGCCATCAGCTAAATATCTCATATCTGTATTTCTATATCTAATGAAATTAATATTGTAACAAATAAATAGATTTTTAAATTGCTTTTCGCCGAAACTCATGACATACTTTTTAAATATTATAAGCGTTTCGGATCAAAAGACATCAAAAAACTAGACGATATCATTTATGAATATTTATGTTTTTACATCCGGATAGACGGATACAACTTATTCCGAATAGGTTAAAAAGGTTAAAGGTTAAATTTTTTTATAGCAACATAATAGGTGATAACCTATGAAATTGGAGATTTTTAAAACGGGTTGCTTTGAAGTGTTATATCATTGGATTGACTTGGAATCATAAGTTTAAATAAATGTTTTATTAAAGGTATGTTATTCTTCTTTTGAAATTAGGTATTTATTGGTTTCTTTGTGTTTTATATTTTCTGTAATATAGCAGTACTTATAACCATTTTTGTATGAAATCTAAGAAAACTCGCATTATTTTGTAATATGAGTTCTACCGTGGAAACAATGGGACTCAAATGATATGCAATATTGATGATGTATACGGACTTAAAACTGCTAATGAATGAGATGTCTATTTTGGTTTCAATCACTTTCATGTGAGAAATTTTATCTCAGGAATAACTTTATTTCTTAGGGTGGCTACAAGACAAAATTTCCAAAACGAAATATATTAAACCAAGAACACAGAGTTTTTTTGTTAGAAGAAAGTCGTAGGTATGCGACATTGATATTGTTTGCCCTTTGCAATGCATAGTATCTACGTTGAAACTCTTAATATGAAAAAACGTTTTTTTATTAGCTTTCATGGTTATAAGTACTGCGATATTACAGAAAATACAAAACACAAAGAAACCAATAAATACCTAATTTCAAAAGAAGAATAACATACCTTTAATATAAAATTTATTTGAACTTATGATTCCAAGTCAATCCAATGATATAACACTTCAAAGCAACCCGTTTTAAAAATCTCCAATTTCATAGGTAAAGACCTATTATTATTCGTCTGTCTCCATTTATCATATTATTTTTTATTAGCCGTAATCTCAGTAATACGTCCCTTTTTGACCATATTTATCATAATGCACACGGTCATTCCATTTTTAGGGTTCCGTAGCCAAATGGCAAAAAACGGCACCCTTATAGATTCGTCATGTGTCTGTCTGTCCGTCCGTATGTCACACTTTCACTTTTTTCCGAAACTATAAGAAATATACTGTTGAAACTTGGTAAGTAGATGTATTCTGTGAACCTCATTAAGATTTTCATACAATGTGGGTTCCCCATACTTAGTTAGAACTACAACACAATTATTTTTTTTCATCAAACCCGTAAGTGTGGGGTATCTATGGATAGGTCTTCAAAAAAACTTTTTAGAAAAAAAAAATAACCGACTTCACTAAAAAAAACACTAAAAGGATCAAAATAACTTTAATTTCGGATGTCGGTGTTTCTCGGTATTGTTTGTTTCTTATTTAACACCGACTTCCGAAATTAAAGTTATTTTGATCCTTTTAGTGTTTTTTTTAGTGAAGTCGGTTATTTTTTTTTTCTAAAAAGTTTTTATTTCACACTTTTTAGTTGCGATACACTTATAAACAGAGTGCCTATTTCTAATGACAATTCCAATTAACCCAAATACTGCTAGGTTACATTGTTTTATTATAAAGTTGCTGTGCCTACCTTCCTCCTTCCGGCTCCATCATCAGATCAGTTTGATAGTACCTTATAGCCAAAGAGCATCTCACGACAATTCTAATAAGCCCAAACACGGCTAGGATACATTGATTAATTACGGAGTTCCTGTGCCTACCTTCCGGCTCCATCATCAGATCAGTTCGATAGTACCTTATAGCCAAAGTGCATCTCATGACAATTCTAATGAGTCCAAACACGGCTAGGTTACATTGATTAATTACGGAGTTCCAGTGCCTACCTTCCGGCTCCATCATCATCATCAGATCACTTCGATGATACCATTTTCAACGTAACTATTCAGAATCATTCATTTATTTGTATTGTCATAGTCGCTTAACTATATCTTCAATGTGATATCTATTTGAGTATGAAGTTCCGTTGACCATTTCTGGTCTTCTTCATCAGTTCCACTTCATCAAATGTTACTTTTTGACTGTAAATGCTTAAGTTCTTGATGAAAATACTAAAATTACCATAGGGTTGCCTATAATTTTTGAGGAGTTCCCTCGATTCCTCATGGATTCCATCATCAGAACTGGATTTTGAAAAAAATGGGACCAATCTGGAAGCATATCCTATAAAGGGAAAAAAAAATTTTGCAAATCGGTCCATAAACGACGGAGTTCTGAGGTAACACACATAAAAAAAAAAAAAAAAAAAAAAAAAAATGATGATAAAAAAAAAAAAAAAAAAAAAAATACAACCGAATTGATAACCTCCTCCTTTTTTTGAAGTCGGTTAAAAATGATATTGAGGTTTCTAATATCATTTTTTTCTAAACTGAATAGTTTGCGCGAGAGACACTTCCAAAGTGGTAAAATGTGGGTCCCCCCCCCGTAACTTCTAAAATAAGATAATGATAAAACAAAAAAAAAAATATGATGTACATTAATTACCATACAAACTTCCACCGAAAATTGGTTTGAACGAGATCTAGTAAGTAGTTTTTTTTTAATACGTCATAAATCGTAAACTGCAATTTACCTTTCAAGTTTGTACGGAACCCTCAGTGCGCGAGTCCGACTCGCACTTGGCCAGTTTTTCTGTTCCTCTACAAATCATCCACAATCGTACTGGAAACATTCCTCATTCTTCCGCATATCATCCAACTAACACACAATTTCTTGATCACCAGCAACTTGAAGTGCAATAAAAAATGATAAACAATAATCTCAGGAGAGTGAAACTACCGGAGCTGGGAATAGTATATATTTTGATGCATGCAGCCAAGGTGGAATAGGTGCTCCAGCCACCGTAGTGACAATTGCCCAAATGTATCAAAAAACGTATTATAGGTAATAATATAATGTTTAGTTAAGTACAAATTATTGTGAGAAATGGCTCGTGATCGTGGATTTTTGAGGACTGCCTGGTGACCAACCTGATATCATTTAAATACCTATGATAAATTGAATAGGCTGGCCAGTGTACTTTTCCACACTAGAGCTTCATAGGACGCCTAAAAGCGGCAGTTTGTTGAAAACTAATTTTATTGTGCAACTTTGTTTTGTGAACTAAAAGTTGTCAGTTTAATACCTAGGGAAAGCCGCAATAAAACTTGTCTTAGAAATAACTAATTAGAGACAGAGAACAGGGCAGTGGAGCGTGACCTGTTTAATTATAATTAGTGCTGATTGCTCTATTACATCGTGTACACACACATTACATTTACATTCTGTTCTATCTTGTATGTCATGGGTAATCAGATCATTTTATTCATGATGGTAGAAGCAGTTTGTGCAGGAAGGTCTATATGGGCCTTCTGACTAGTTCTGACGCTTCATAATCATCTTCACCATTTCAGCCAAAAATCCGCAGCTGGACGGAAGCCTCCTCCAAGCAACCATCGATTAGACCTGTGCACCTCGCATCCAGCGGATACCTACCTACCATAAGCGATATCACACTAATATTATAAAAGCAAAAGTTTGTATGAATATTGTGTTGTTTGTTACCTCGGTCACGCTCAAACGTCTGAACGGATTTGGATAAAAGAACATTAGGAACTTACTATGGAATATTTACCCACGGCGAACAAAGATGAATCATACATCGTTTTAAAGGTTTGGATATCCAGTTACGCTAGCGTGGAGCGCATTGTTGTGCCTCTTGGGAGTTTCGAGATGTAATAAGTTTAAGTTGAGTAGATTTTAGTTTATAAAAAGGACTTAATTCTGTTTTTTGTTTTGTTCTGCATTAGTGTATTATAAGTAGCTTATCATTAATGTATTCATGGCACTATTGAACATCCATATTTAAAAAAAAATCTTGTATACCTACACAGTGTTCCATAACTATTGAATAACCTCTTAAGGGGTCATTGTACTTATCATTATGAACAACTTTTGGTACGGGACCTATTATTGTTATTGCGACCGGGCCTAATTAATATTATAATTAATATAACTTTTTAACAGTTAATTTCAAATTAACTTTAAAATTTTGTGAAGTATAATGAAAATAAACCAAAACACAATTATCTCATTTCTAAGCGTTCCCATAAGTGAGAGAAAAGAATCTTTACAGTGAGTAAACCAGTAAGTATGTAAATAAATAACTTTAAATATAGATTTCGTACACGTTAGTGTCCGCAACTTTTCGAAAAGTGGATCAGAAAGTTTCCAATGTCCTTTAGCACACGGGCTGACACGGGTGCACCATGTCCCAAAATAGCACATTGTTCGCTCGTCTCGGCGCGTTTACGACATTATGACAGGTGATGAATCCTGGATTTATCAATACGATCCAGAAACAAAGCGTCAGTCGACGAACCAACGCCTACGAAAGTGAAACGATCGAGAAGCGCAGGGAAAATTTTGATCGCTATTATTTAATGTTTAATGATCGTTAATGTTTAAACGATCTGGTTAGTTATAGTTGGTCATGAAGTAATCAATTCTAAGATCTGGCCACGACATATATATCAATAAACCTGGCACAGAAATATACATAAAGGGTATAAGGTTACGAGAGTGAGTCTATAGGTTAATGGTGATCCATTGGAGACAATAAATTTAGAACGAGCAATATAACTGTCAAAGTTCCCAATTGCTAATAACGTTGTACAGCAAAGAATAAGTATTTAACCTACGTACTATCGTAAAGAGACTGCAATAAATAAAACCCGGTTTTAATTCCACCGTGTTAGTTGGTTTTGCGATTTATAGCAGAGATTAGAACGAATTACTAACAGCCATAAGCTTGCCCTAGATTAGTGCAGTCACGACCATTCGCAAAGTGTTGCCAGAACACGAGACACTGGCAGAATATTTTGTTAAGTAAGACTTTGTATTAAATCACGATTTACTTCTACAGATATATCATTCTCCTTTTAAATAACACTTTTCCAGTATGCAAAGTTTTCTCTATGAGTAAAAGGAAGGTGCTATTGTCATAAATCGCGTGTTGGAGCATAACAAAATATTCATCTTGTAGTTTACCATCACTACTACCTACTACTACTAAACATGAGGTCATGGATTGAAATCCTGGGTCGGAAAAAGTGTTATTGGGGTTTTCCAGCTCGCATTTTTCAGTGGTACCTATTCCAAGCGTGAATTTGTGCTTGTTGGACAGGATCGCCTAATAAATGGGATTGAAATATAATTGGCTTTTAGGTGCACTATTGCAAGACTCCTGCCTAACCCTTCGGGGAACACGTCTTTATAATTATGTTACGTAGATAACCTTACGCCTAAAAACCATTACCTACGAGTTCCTTACGATTGACGAAAATTATCTTTCTCAATTAAGTTACTAAGGATACCTTGAAACTATATGAAGCTAAAAATTATCTATGGAAGTAAGACGTGCTGCGGGATGGTTTCAAAGGGTTACCGCGTGAACGTCAGAATGGCCGGTCAACAGTCGTATTTAGCTTTGAAATTGTGCCTAAAAATTGCTCATTAATTGCTTATATTTGCTTATCATAATAAGAGAATTGCTTATTTCATAGTTTAAAAGAATTTAAACATTTAAAGTTGACCGGCCATTCTGACATCAGAATGGCCGGTCAACCTCTGTGGAGTAACTATGTGGAATTACTGAAATATACAAAGGCCAAAAATTGCTTATAAATTGCTTATTTCACAATTTATAAGTGTAGACCATGTTTATTCTTTCTATAAGCTAGCTACGACTTAAAAACCCCTGCGCCTGTTAAAAATATGAGAGCGGCCCTGGAATGCAAAGGTCAAGGAACACAAGTGGGTTTTACACGGTAAAAGTCTGACACTTCCTCTAGCTCCACTTAGAGCGGCAAGAGCTATTTGATGATTTCCTACCTCCATAGACATAAGGAAGCAAGACATTTTTAGAACACGTTTTTTTAATGATCATGTTTTCAATGAAGCTGTAACATAATACTCACGATATTTTTAAAGCCTTCTGCATAGCAGGTGACAGTGGATCTCTGTGGTTGATTAATTCTGGCGAATTGTCTCTGATTTTGAAGAACAGCTCTATGGTATGCTTCGTCTTCTCTATGTCATAGTAGCAACTGTGAAGGAACCTCAGTATGATCCTGTCCTCTGAAACGTGACAATGATTGCATGATACAGATAACTACTTGCTTCTGTTATAAGAGTAGTAAAGAAGGAGAGAGAAACGTGTGAAAGACGATATATGGCTTAATAGCCATTAATGTCATTTCGGGGATGGCTTCTAGGCTTCAGGATTGTTCGAAAGAGTTACCGCGGCCGGGGCCCCATAACGCAAACGGCAACTTACGAAACACAGTTGAGTTTTTGCATGAATTTAGTCAGTAAAATTCTTACACTCTCTCGTTTCACGTTGTTTGATGAGCCTACTGATGAGAAAAGTGGTGGCAGATAAAGTAGCAGTTCTAAGAAGAATAAGATATAGGTAGCAATGCCCTTTTAATTTGAAAGATAAGCAAAATGATGGTGTTGAGTTGCTTATAGCAGAACATGGTCCACTTTCCATAATAATATAATAGAGCCGAGCTCTTGATCAAACAATAACAACTTTGAACTATTCAAAGTTGCCGTAAATCGTGCGGGTAGGATGTACCTAAAACCATGATGAAACAAAAGCCTGCCGTACCTACATGCCAATCTTGGTCGCACCAGTTGGCTTCACATCTAGACTGCTGTCAACATTTTCGTAGTACCTAAGCCGTTTACACAATCCCACGGAATATAACCGCTAGTTACATAGGTAGGCTTGAATGGTCTCAAAACATTGCCTGCGGACATTTCCGCAAAGCTTGTATTGCTAAACAATGTACAGAGAACACAAAGCATTTACTCTTTTTGTTGTAAGAGCCTTTTCCTCCAGTTCTTAAACTCAGGTTAGTAAAACTATAGGTCAAAAAGAAAATTGAGTTGGGGACATTCGTAGTTCAATCACAGATTTGATGCCAGTATCAGCAATAGACTGCCTGAAAAGTGACTTATTTGGAACTTTTTACCCGACTACGGCAAAGCCAACGGCCCTTTATGATTTTAGCCTTTCTTTCCGGTCAGTTTTTTTTATGCAATCCTTATTTATTTTTTTCCAATATTTAAATGAGTTACATTTTTGGTATGTTCGTGTCACGAAAAAAAAACGACTTATAGGTACTTAATTGAGGCATCTTTTTGCGATAGCAACAGAAGTTAAAAAAGGTTGTTTTAGGGTACACTTTGCAATAAAAGTACAATATATGTATATTGTGCTTTATTACAGTTAAGATTAATGCTGAATTTATTATAATCAACTTATATACCAACTGTTATACTTAAATGAATTCATTTGAACTATCCATTTTTCGGAATTTATGAGGCTTATAATTTAATAAATTATTAAGTTCTTACTTATACTACTAGTGTCCATGTTAAAAACCTAAAAGAAGTAGGGGTTGTCAGTACCTGGAACGTTTTTCATTACACTATAATTATAATACTTATTAATTATTTATATTTGTATGAATGTTAAATAATTATCTTGTTGCCTTGTATTGTGTACAATTCATATGTTTTGTAAGGAGGAAACTTGTTGATACGCCATTTAAAAAAAATGAAAAGTTGTTTGAGATAAAGTTGTTTATTTAAAAAAAATCCATTTCATTTATCTATCTAAGTGTCTAGTACTTACCTTACAATAATCAAATTTATCTAAGTATGTAATGTTAAAATTTTATATTGAAACCATTAGTTAATAAAAATTGTTTGAATTTATCTCGAAAAATAAATGTTGCGCACACCTGCTTCTATGAACCTCTTATGTCTAATGCAAAAGTGAATGGAGTATAGCACTTTGTTGAAAATTCATATAGCCAATGGCACTTAACATGAAACTAATGACGTTTCATTTGTTAAAGTATATCCAGCCGTTTAAGCTATAGGTAGGCCGTGCTAAAAAAATACTCGTAGACACACTACTTAAACTCCAAAAACGTTAAATGATATTTTCCAATATTTTCAAATAATTTATGATATTTATTTTGCAAATAGGTTTTACACGTTGATTTTTTTGTCAACCTAAACTAGATGAAGTTTGTGTTTCCTAGCTGATTACCCTGAGAAGAAACACCGAAAAAACGGAAACGGACTACTAAGGAGTTAAAGTAATCCACATAATCCTCACATTCACAATAATAAAATAAAAAATTAACAAAACTGTAACACTTTAAATGGTAAATATTGCAAATTTTATAAATTTTTCAAATTCGTTACACTACTTCTGGGGCAGTGGGGTAAATATTTAATCAGTTTGATTCCAAATAGTTGAAACTTGTCTGCTGACTCATATACAACCAGTTGCATGGTTGTTTTTATTATAAAACTTGTTTTGTTAGTGTTACCCACGCAAGGTATTGAACAAGAAATAACTTGTAACTTGAGTTTGGGAATCTATTACAACAGCGTCGCGAAATGAACTTTTAAAATTTAAGAAATGTATCGTTTTACGTGTAATTGAACATCATTTTGTGCTATACTACCTGTATAATGACAAAAAAAAAACTTTTTACAAAAAAAAAAACAAACGATTTCAATGTACTTAAAAAAACCCAAAAAAAAGTGCAAAATAACTTTAATTCCGGAAGTCAGTTTTAAATAACAAAGAGACAAAACTATTATAGAAACACCGACATCCAAAATTACATTGAAATCGGTTGTATTTTTTTCGTAAAAAGTTTTTTTTTTGTCATTATACAGGCATTTTACACTTTTTAGTAGTGGTAACACAATTAAATTCCTTTATAGCCAGAGTGCATCTCATAATAATTCTAATAATCCCAAACACGGTTAAGTTACATTGATTTATTAAAGAGTTCCAGTGCCTGCCTTCCAGCTTCATCATCAGATCAGTTCGATGTGTCCTTTCCCTCTCTTTCTTCAGACAGCCAACACACACGTATAAACAAAGCAATGTTACTTGTCACGACAGTTCTGCAGTGATCCTATAAGGAGTTCCGTTCCATATCTTCGAAGTTCATCATCAGATCTTAACAATATTTCTATGAGACCAACTCGGAAGATAATATAACCTTTTAATCAAAAAAAAATTTTTCAAAAGCGGTCCACAATTGACTGAGAAATCGGTGAACGTACATAAAAAAATAAAAAATAATACATACAGCAGGACCGACTTTTAACCGACTTCAAAAAGAAGGAGGTTCTATATTCCTTCTTTTTGAAGTCGGTTAAAAATAGGGAACGCTACAACTAGAACAAGAAAACTTTACTGGCAATAAACAGAGGCCTTAAAAATGACGTGTTAAAATATCAAGCGTGAGTGAGAAAGAGGGAAAAGCTATACACCCTATATATAGCTCCATCCTTTTAACAGTATTCAGTTTATGTCGGAAAATGGAACAAAAACATAGTGTTCTGGTATCCATGAAAAAGAAAAAGAAACCGAGGTAGACAGTTTCGAAAGTGGGAAGACGAGATAAAGGCGGGGAAAACATGGACTAATAAAGCACTGATCAGAACAAATTTAATGAAGAAGTAATGGGGGAGGCCTTTGCAAAAGTTGGGCAAACAGATGAAGTTGAAGGTGTCATCGATGCACAGAGTCGTTAATTTAAGATCATTTTATGTTAACGTAATTTTTTTTGTCTTAATAAAGGCTTATATTATTGAGCGATTAGCAAGTCATCTAACTCTTATTTAATGACAATGACTTTATCAATAAAATAAAGCAACTTTTCCTACAAATAAAGCTGGAAATGGTTAATAGATACTTCGTCAATACCTACGTCACTGCAGAACTGAAGTAGTACAAAGGTACGGTTTTGAGATGGCATAACATCGATAAATAGCACATAAGATTCTATAGGACGAACACTTGAAAACAATTCAAAGCAAAATCTAAAAGACAGAATCTGAACCTTACTGCAAAAAGGATTAGGTTGAAAGTCATATCAAAATGGTATCAATTGTGGGAAACTTTGTACATGTATAGTACAGTACATGTAACAACGGATTCCCATTCATTCCGTTCAACGATGCTCGCTGAATGGCCTATCGGGTGGCAATTATTCTTTGTGCGATTCGGAAGAATCAATAACAGGGACTTGGGATCGCGTAGGTAGTTACTGATACTATACCTTCTATTATAGATATATACCTACTAGCTACTGCCAGCGGCTTCGACGGCGTGAAATTAGGTTTCTCCATACAAACTTAGAACCCTCGTTTCATCCTCTTATGGGGTGAATTTTGGAAAATCCTTTCTTAATGCTCGCCTACATCTTAAAAGGAAACCTTGAGTAACATTTCACGCTCCTATTTCCAGAATTTTAGGCTCTGCGATGATATGTCAGTCAGTCAGTTTCTCCTTTTATATATGTATATACTCGTACACCCCTAGTTTTTAAATAGTACAAAAAAAAAATTGGGCTCTATCTGTACCCGTTACTAATCATATTTATGTAGTCAAAAGTAAAAAAAAAACGAAATCCCAAAATTGTCCACGAAAATTTGTCTTAATTGGTAAATTCATAGGTAATTGAATCAATTATTCTTAACAATTGCTACTAGAAAATACTACGCGCAGTGTTTTTCCATTGTTTTTCATTCATAATCAATAGCCTGTACAATATTTCCATAAATTGAGGGATATAAACAAACGCTTTGCAGCAACTTTGCTGTTTATGAATATTATTTATTGAGACTTTACTTAAATAATAACAAGACCTTTTCTAATAAGCCCTATAAGTATTTGTACTAATTAAAAACTAGTGGTAAATAGATTTGTTCACTTTTCTTGTCTCAGAAGACTTGATATTGAATAACCCATCATCGGCCATGCGAACAAGTCAAAAGCACGAAACTGCGATAACCGGTTTAGCATTAGATATGTCACAGTCAAAACTGTAAGATATTGGTCAAAACCACTTTTAACTGCAAGAATTAGTCAGAAGTACTTTTAACCAGTTAAAACTACTAACATTTCCTCAAAACCTGTCAGGTTGGTAGGTTTATTCAGAGACCATTTTAAAAAACATTTCGTATTTTTTCTAATAAAACCAACCCGTTTTTTCTAAAGCCAGTCTGAAGCCAGTTAAAACTAGCTTTGACTAATTATAAGTGGTAAAATGATAACAGCAGACCATCAACAATACATTTATTTTATATCGTTCAAATTTAAAAATATAATAAGCCCCCCGAAAAAAAACACGTTTGATGTTTCAATGCCATCGAGTTCAAGTTGTCAAATGCGGAATTACAGTGAATTTTAATGACCAATTAATTTTGTTGGTTACGGCTTTACGTCGATGTTATGTCAGCAGTGGAGAATACAATTTAGAAGAAAAGGAAATAAACAACAAGAATTTACGACTCGTTTAGTTGTATACAACATTAGTTTTAGTATTAGCGAAACCTGAAACACGTGTCTAGTATTTCTATGTAAAGAATCTATGTATAAAATTTCATAACTGTATCATGAAAAAATACAAAGTTATAAGCTTGTTATTTCAACAAAAATACATAGTCACCGGGCCATCCAGGCGACTGAGGGGTTGTTTTGCACGTGACCCACTGTTTGCTGGCTCCTAATGCCCGCTATGACCTGCCGTGACCTGTGTTGTACTTAGTGTCGGCGGTGTCCAATTTGTGACCTTTTTAAATATTTTTGGGTAAAAATATAATATGGTATAAAAACTATTGGAATCCATTCAGTTACTGATTCTGAACAAACTTCAGGTTACGCATTTAAAACTAAAAATAATGTTATATATAATTTTTATATAGGAAGTATTTATTTAATTGTCCTATTTACGTTTAATGACAACATAAACAATATCCATTCCAATATTTTAGATTGTTTTTATTTAGTTAGAAGTGTTTTTATTATTTTTTAATTTTATATATAGAGTTATTAAAATAATTAATTTGTTTATTTACATTATATATTTTTTTTTAATGTACATACTTATAAGTATTCTACAATTGTTAAATAAAGTACTATGTATATATAAAATGAACCCCTATTTCTCCTAGTCACGTGATCACGTCATCACCATCACGCGTGAACGGCAGGACCAAATGCGCGAATTCTTTTTGGTTGTGTTTGTTAATGTCATGAAAAGGTCTATGAAAGAAAAAATTAAGAAAGTTGAGCAGAAAATTAGAAAATATTCAAAAAAGTAGGACGACTATTTAATCTTCTTGCGTATGACAGTTCATAGGTCTAAGACAGGATAACGTCTGTCGGATCAGCCAGTTCCATATAAAATAAAATATCCATTCCATAACATAACTCTTTGCCTGTTAAGTTTAAGAAAAAAATATTTATCGTTAGGTAATAGTGCACGTACCTACTTGGAGCATTCACATCATGAAATTAAAGGGCCTACGCCTATTACACTACTCGATATTCAGACAGTCTTAGTCGATGTCGCGTGGTGTAATAAGGGTTAGACCGGTCTTACTCGGAACAAAAAATAAGACAGTCTGAATATCGTATGCTGAATATCGCGTAGTGTAATAGGCCCTTTAGTGAGACATTCGTCAGAAACTTGGGGATCATAAATTATCACCACCAACATTTAACAATCAGGCATTTTGTTTTCTTCTTCTTCTTCAAGAGAGTGAAAGATTTTACAAAAGCAACGAATGTTGAAGGGATAAGTTTCTTATAATCTGATAGTAACATTACCTACAAGCATCTTGTGATTGATTATTAAGAAATATGTTAGGTATTTAATATTTAAGCTCACCTAAATCTTTGGGCAAATGCGACTGCGTGGCTATCCATTCCCGAAGCTGGTCCACCTGCTTTTTTGTTTCTTCTGAGATCTTATCCATATTGTGGACCACCTGAAATTATTTGAAGAAAATATTGATTATAGTTATCAATTTCCATTAAGCTAAAAGTTAAATCTACTGTACTGAGGAAACCGCGCAAATTTTATGTGCTTTTTCATAATTTAGCTTAGCTCAAATTATTTTCCTTGAAAGACATTAATGCCACTCAGTCACTAGATATCGTCTGTAGTGAGCTCAAAGAAAGTCTCGGCACAAATGTTGGTAAGAGTGACGACACGATGACGTCATAGCTATTCGGTCATTCTTTACCACAGCCCATCCCATCGTAGTAGGTACTATAATGCTATGCATTATGTTCTCTAGTTTTCAATTAGCATGATATACAGATAATTTATGCGATGTCGTACATACTTATGTGCGCCTTTAAGGTTGTTTTGATCTTTTAAACTGGTGTTTCATACAGTTTTTCCTGTATTCTACAATGTATATCAACTTATATGACCCATTCGTCCTAGAACTTGAGTTCAGTCGGCTGAGGATACAGAACAAGACCTTGCCAAACCACATAAAACCGACTTGTTTACAGTACCTACCTAGTTCCGTTTATTTTTTGTCTTATTTAGTCATTGATCTGTTGGCGGCTCCACATTAGTGCCGTGAAGCTCCGTAAACAGGCGTGAACACGAATGTGGATGGTTTTCGCGGGGTTCACGCGCGTTCACGCCTGTTCCCTGATCAGAGTCGGTATTATGTCTCGCGACAAAGGTTTCGCGCTTCCTTCGCGCGGCGTTCACGCGTCCACTGCGTACACATCCACATTCACGGCCCCGTGCCAGTTTACTCCGAACTACAAAGGCGTACCGACGTATATAATAAATAATGGGAGAAACTTTCTGAAGCAAATATTCAATGTCCACTGTTTACAGTAAATTTATTAAATTCGCCACTGGGTTCAGAATGTAATATTGCTTCTCCATAGAAAGTCTGAAATGAATTTGATATGACTAATAAAGACAGATCCGATATCCGTGTACAGTTCTAATCGTATACTAAATCAATTCAAAAATTCCCTACACCAGCAAACATACTTTGATCGGTTACAATGTATTTCAGTCATCCACCATCTTATTTTCAAACGCTTCCTAGTAACTGTCTTGTTTAGAACGTCTAACTAATCATTAATGTTGCTACAGCAAACAAAGTTGTTACAGCTGCAGCTACGTTGTTACGTCCATTTCACGACAGGTTTCACGAATGATTGTGAGCATCCCGTGAATGTGGAGGACACGACTTGTGCCGTGAATGAGCCGCCATAACAGTTCTTAGTCTGTGGAATTATAGTCCACTCGAAACTGTACCAAACCGTATGAACTGTACCTACCTACTTCCACTTCTCTCTACCCACGCAGTTGATAATGAAACATGAAAATAAGATTAGGTTTTATGGGATTACCCTCGCACACCAAATATTTAGTCAGTAAAGTGTTGAGTTGTTTGTTTTTATTTAGAAGTTATTGATTCAGTATCTATGTAGGTACTCACTTTATTATCTTGATAGCCATAATCGTGATTACCTAGGTACTTGACAAGCAAAACGTTCTCGAAAGTTTGGTTGCAACGCTACTAGCGTTCACATGAAATCTTAGTAAACTACACTATTATTGCTATAGGATGGTGCGGGCAGGGACTCAAACTGTAACCGTATTAAGTGTTTTTAACACTGTTTTTTAAAACAGTTTTAACAGAAAAACACTTTTAAATGTAATCGATACAATAATGTTACCGAATCAAACTGTAACCTTTTATATGTGTTAATAAGTGTTAATATGTGTAACTGAAATAATCGGTTTTAGTATAGCTTTAGGTATAAGTAATTGCACAGTACGGCAACAACGCGTGGCGGCCGTAAGAGTGTAAGACGCGCGTTGTAAAGCCTACGACGATCTTCAGTACACAACACTAACGCATTAACCATAACATAATTATTTGTTTTGTTTAGTTCCGATTCCGACTTCCGATCGCACGCACACGCCATTTTTTTTTTTTATCTTAAGTCACCATCTCTTGCTTACAATACACTAAGTAACAGAAACTATGCCTCGTAATAAAACCAATACCGTTCACAGATATTTTACATTTATTGGAATTGTCATGAGAAATAGGCACTCTAGTTATATAGAGGGTGTTTGGTGCATCGTGTGCCAAAATGAAAAGGTCGACGGGAGGGGTCATCTGCTATCCTTTCAGACCCTTAAACACTTCTCATGTCCTGTGGATTTTTTTCATCGACTTTTTATTGCTTTATGACAATAAGACCGAAATTTTTAATTCAAATACCAATTTAAAAAAATATATAAGACGCAGACTCAATGCAATTTCATTTTTTTTTAATTTCTAGTAAAACCCAAAACGAGACAGATTTTACCTCATAAAAGTGAGATAACATTTTTAATAAGTTTTTCAGGTATCATTTAAGCATACTTAAATATTTTATTTAATCATAATTTTGAATATTAGTCTTAAGTGATAAAAAGATTTTTATAGCATGTGGAGCATCACTAGCAAGAGGATAAACTAGAGAATTTTTGAGGGAGTTGGAAGATTCCGGTCGCTTTTGATTTTTTTTTTTATAGCCATGTATGGTAAATAGCTGTAACATGCATAGCTTTAATTTAAGTCCAAAACTTTGGAAGTAAATTAAAAAAAATCTAGATAGCTAATGTGACTCATTTTAAATTTAAAAGTACCTACTCTAATACAATACACATCTAAATAAAATAAAAATTCAGAGTACATTTTTTTGGATTTGCAGTTGTCAAACTATTTTGACGACTGCGAAGATCTCACTGATACACACTCGATAATGTACTGCGCAGCTGTTGCGGCATGTCGTGTAGCTCACGTCAAGTTTCCAAACTGTGACGTAGCTACACGACCGAAACCAGCCGTGCCGGCTAGGCAGTGCAGGATCGAGCTTCGTATTGGTGGGGCCAGAGCACTCATCGGCAAACTAATCTGCTTCAGGGAGGGCAACACTCGCCCAAGAGTGATGCGCTTTGTGAGGCGGGCGTTTTCGGGGACTGACATCAGCCCTCGAGACTATATGTCCCGTGTCACAGAGCGCATCGACTTCCTGAAGCAGAAGGTGAATGCATGGGCTAACCGTATCCGCAGGTATAAGCGGTGGGTGGAGCGATATACCCAGAATCGCACATTCCGGAGTAATGAAAGGTGGGTTTATAGGGCTTGGGAGAGACCGGACCAAGGTGTGACTGATGCGTGCCTCCCGGATGATCACGCCATGAGTTCATTCTGGCGCAGCATCTGGTCGGTGCCTATCAGTCACACCGAGGGTGACTGGACTCGAGAGGTCGAGCGTGCGTGCGATCCAATACCACAAATAGGGGCAATTGACATTAGCCCCCAAGATGTAGCTCGTGCAGTCCGACCGTTGCCAAACTGGAAATCTCCAGGACCGGATGGGCTGCACAATTTCTGGATTAAGTGGTTTACAAGATCGCACGCTCGCTTGGCATATCAGTTTCAGTCTGCCTTAGAGTCAGGGTCGCTACCCCAGTTCCTAACAACAGGAATGCCTGTTGTTAGGAACCTGCTCCATAAGTCAGGTAGTACTGCGGAGCCTAAAAATTATAGACCGATCACGTGTTTGCCGACGGTCTATAAAGTTCTTACATCCATACTGAGAAGCAAAATTAATAGTCATAATGACAAAAATTTGATCATGTCACCTTCTCAGAATGGATTAGGAACGGGTCCCGCGGTACTAAGGAGCTGCTCCTCATTGATATGACCATTAGCCAACAGGTTCGATGTTTCCGAAAGGATCTGTCGACATGTTGGATAGATTATCAGAAGGCCTATGACTCTATTCCTCATACATGGCTCATGAGGGTGCTGGAATTGTATAAAATTGATACAACACTACGCAACTTCCTGATGTCGTGTATGAGGCAATGGAGTACGGTCCTCCGCTATCCAGGATGTCGACATATCCAGAGGAATAGCGAACCTGTAAGGATCGAGCGAGGTATATTCCAGGTTGATAGTTTGAGTCCACTTTGGTTTTGCCTAGCCTTGAATCCTCTAAGCACACTGCTGGAGAATTCAGGTCTAGGCTATCGGTTGAAAAGAGGTGGTCAGGTAATATCTCACCTACTTTACATGGATGACCTGAAACTTTTTGCCCCCAACAATCTGCAACTGATGGAGCTACTGAAGGTAACTGAAACCTTCAGTAGTGCCATCGGGATGGAGTTTGGTGTGGACAAATGTGCGGTCATGCATGTAAAACGAGGGGAGGTTGTGGAATCCGTGGGCACTCAACTCACGGATTAACTAAACCTGAGATCCATCTCTCCAACCGAAACCTATAAGTATTTGGGTATGTCGGAAGCTCTAGGCATCAATATCACTGACATGAAGCAATCGTTGAAGGAACGTTTCTTTGGACGCCTGAAGAAGGTATTCAATAGCCTTCTTTCAGGCGGAAACAAGGTGCGCCTTCAACGGTTGGGTCATGGTCAGTATTGATGTACCCTTTCGGCGTACTCAAATGGACTCAAACGGAACTTGACGCCCTGGATAAGAGGGTGCGCACACTGCTGACTGCATACCGAATGCATCACCCACGATCGTCGGTGATGAGACTGTATATCCCGCGGAAGTGTGGAGGTCGAGGTTTTTTAAATGCTAAGACCCTACACAACCGCGAGGTATGCAGTCTCAGGGAATATTTCCTAGCTACCGACGTGGATATGCATCGAGATGTAGTGACAGTGGACAAGGGACTCACCCCGCTCTCCCTGGCTAACGAGAACTGGCGCAAACCGGTAGTGCTTGACACTAACGATCGCAGGGAAGTATGGCAGAGCAAGGAACTTCACGGACGCTTTTTCCGGACCTTTCACGGGCCCGATGTAGACCAATTGGCGACCGTAGCCTGGCTGCGTTTCGGTGACCTCTTTGGGGAAACCGAAGGTTTTGTCTGTGCAATTATGGACAAAGTTATCATGACGAATAACTACCGTTGACGGTACGGACAGACGGACGGACGGAGATTTATTGTGAAGGACGGCACGGTTGACATCTGTCGGGCATGTCACCGTCCGGGAGAATCAATTCGTCACATTATCTCTGGTTGTTCTCGTCTAGCTAACGGAGAGTACTTGCATAGACACAACCTTGTAGCCAGGATTATCCCTCAGCAACTTGCTCTAAAATACTCTCTTGTGGAATCGGAAGTGCCGTACTACAGGTATGAGCCCGACCCAGTTCTTGATAATGGTCATATCACTTTGTACTGGGATCGGTCCATCATCACTGACAGGACTATTGTAGCCAATAAGCCTGATAAAGTGGTGGTGGACCGAAGCTAGAGGCGTGCAATGTTTGTTGACATATCCGTTCCGCATGACGAGAACCTTGTGCAAGCCGAGAAAGATAAACAAATCAATTATATTGACTTGGCTCGCGAGGTTGTCGACATGTGGGATGTGGACTCAGCGATCATTGTACCGATAGTCGTGTCAGCCAATGGCTTAATAGCTAAGAGCCTCGACCAACACCTTAGGAGGATCGCGTTAGGCGGCTGGATCAAGGGCTTGATTCAGAAAGCTGTACTCCTAGACACGGCTCGTATCGTTAGGAGGTTCCTTTCTCTGGAGCCCTGACCGCCGGTAGCTTGAACCCTGTTCCCGATACCGGTGGGACACTATTTTTCATATTTTTAAATGTTTTTTTTTTTTTAATTTTTAGTGAAATATTTAAAAATATAAAGTACATATTTGACATCAAATGTAAGTACAAAAAATACAAGCAATACAACAGTCAATTTAATTTGAATACCCTGACTCCTAAACTAGGAAGATCCTGTATCTCCCTCCAAATTACAATCATCTACAGGGCTGATTACTGACGAGAAGGAAATATGTGAGTGTTTTAATGATTACTTCTCTAGTGTAGGTACACTCCTAGCTAATCAGATACCTGCTAAATATCACAATAATCAGACTAACACTATCACCCCAAACAAAGCCGTAGATGCGGCAATACTTTCTCAGATAGCACCAGCTACGCCTGACGAGATTGGGAAAATAATTGATGACCTGAATGCAAATACCAGTACAGGTTTGGACGGTATTAGCGTTAAATCACTCAAATGTATAAAAAATCTCATATT
Organism: Mythimna impura; assembly: GCA_905147345.3. NCBI lineage: Eukaryota > Metazoa > Arthropoda > Insecta > Lepidoptera > Noctuidae > Mythimna > Mythimna impura. The sequence goes on along the minus strand of LR990356.1, from coordinate 10,931,040 downwards.
GGCTAGTCTAACTCAATGTGTCAACAAATGCTTGAGTGAAGGTCACTTCCCTGACACATTAAAGTACGCCAAAGTTACCCCTATTTTTAAGGCTGGCTCCAAACTGTCCCCGGGAAATTATAGACCTATTTCGGTCTTGCCTGTGCTGTCTAAAGTTTTTGAGAAACTGTTGCACAATCGGCTCAGTCTATATTTCAATTCGTTTAACTATCTTTCTCAACGACAGTATGGCTTCAGACCAAAGTCCAATACCCTTTCAGCAGCAACAGACTTAATCACAAGTCTTAAAACTAACATAGACAAGAAACACATTGCTTTAGGGATCTTTATTGCCCTAAAAAAGGCGTTTGATACTGTTAGCCATAGCCTGTTAATGAATAAACTTGCCTCGATCGGTATAACTGGAAATGCTTTGAAAATTTTGGAATCGTATCTTCAGGGGCGCCGACAGGTTGTTAAAATCGGTGACAATGTTAGCGCGCCTAAGGATATCAATTGCGGCGTGCCCCAAGGCTCAATTTGTGGTCCCCTTTTGTTCCTAATCTACATTAATAATATAGACAAGATAGGCTTGAAGGGGCATATTTCTTTATATGCTGATGACACTTGCCTTTTTTATTTCGGTCATTCAATTGACTCAATAATACAGGACGCACAAGAAGATCTTATAATCTTGGAAAGATGGTTTCTAAATAACCTGTTAACTATTAATACATCCAAAACCAACTACATGATATTTGCAGCTAAAAACAAAAAAATCTCAGATCAAGTTAATGAAGAAAAATATCTCGGACTTATTCTGGATAATCAACTTACATGGAAACCACATATAGAAAAAACCCGTTCTAAAATACTGAGCCTAACGGGGGCGTTACGTCAAATTGTGAGATGCTATCCTCTAAAAGTCCGCCACACTATTTATAATTCGTTGGTGAAACCGCATATCGAATATCTTATAGAACTGTGGGGTTCAGCAGCTAAAACCAACCTAGAAAAGCTACAAAGAGCGCAAAACAGAATTATAAAAGTCCTATTTCACTACCACTATTTGACCCCTACACACAAAATTTACAAAGAATCTAAGCTCTTTAACATTTCTGACATATATTTTTATAACACATGTATTTTAGTTCGCAAAATTCTTTCCAAAGACTTACACACACAAATCACACTCACAAAAAATTTACAAGTGCGAAAACGTTTTCTGAGGCGAGCACAAGACTTACACATACCTAGTACTAGAACTAACTATGGAAAAAAAACAATAATACATGAGGGAGCAAAACTTTATAACTCATTACCTAAAGATATTAAAAATACACAATCGTTATTACTATTTAAAAAACTACTAAAATGCCACATCTTAAAAGGTCATAAAAGAATTAATTAAACTAAGTAATAATTTTTTTTGTTCCTAGTGTAAACGTGTCCTTAGATTTCAAACATAAAAACAAAGCTAACGAGTCACCGCACATCGAGCGCGTCAACGCGCCGCACGGGGCGGTAGATAATACAATTTTTTTATTAATTACCTTCTTACTTCATATTAAATGTAAACACTAAGATCCTGCTACTCCTGGACAACAAAAAAATGTAATCAAGTAATATTAAGTATTTATTTCTGTACAAGTGATTTGTAATCTTTAGAAATAAATGAATTCAAACCGTAAACCGTAATCTTAGGAGCTAATGCTTTATTAACCATAAAAAAGTACATTGTAAATTTGGCAACGCTGCTTTTACCTGTTACACTTATTAACACTGTTAACACTTTTATATCTGTTACAGATATGTTACGGTTACACTTTTGTAAGTGTTTTGGGTTAACACATTGAAAACACATATAGAAGTGTTACATATTTGATTCTGTTACCAATTCAACATGTAACACTTATTATTCTGTAACCTTTATGAAGGTGTTTTTAAGTCCCTGGGTGCGGGTGACAGCTATCGGATTCGTACAATGTAGCTACCTATCCTTTCCTCTCATCTTAAAGATGCATACTTTCGTCCTGCTGTCATCCTACCCATGCTTTGTAAAAAAGACCTTATTTACTTAGTTTTATGATTTAGGTACTATAGACAGGAACAGAGGGCGAATTGAATTGGAGCAGTGATTGTACCGAATTGTTACTAATAAGAGTCAAAGTTATAGGGCAGCAGGGCAGGATAACAAAAATATATGAAACTCGAGTCCGATGCACGATGTAATAAGAAATATAATTATGAACCAGTGAATTTTATAAACACTTGTTTACGTTAATCATTTTAAATTAAATTAAATGACTGGTTGAAGTACCTACAATAACCTTTGTTAATCGTACAATTAATCGCAATAAAGTTACATTTTCCTGTTTTGCAGCTAATCATAGTAAAAATAAACGCGTTGACATTGAAATTTTTTTCAAAGCCGCTACATAAATGTAGGTAGTCTCCAAAAAGTTTTCATACACGTGCACTTCTGTCGACCTAAGAAACGACGACACTGATGCGATGCTGCGATTGGCATGATAATTATGGGGTTGGACCCCATAATTATCATGCCAATCGCAGCATCTCCTCATTAAATTGGGTAGTTAAATGAAATGTGAATTTACCATTAGCTCATTGGCAAGGAATTAGAGAATCCCTATTTTCAAAGGGACAATGACTTGGAAGTTGGTGTCAAAAAATGACGTAACAAAACCAGAAACACTGACTTTGAAATTTAAGTTACCTTGGATTTAAATTTTTAAAGTCGGTTATATTTAGAGCGCGTCTGTTGTGTTTGCTATTTTTATAATATGATTATGTAATATCTAATCTACTAAATATTTATTATAGGTACGTCGACACAGTTTATTCTTTGATAATAACAGCAAATCAACTTGTGATTAAAATAACGAAGTAGCAAACAGATATGGTATGACTGAACCGTAATTTCTTTATATAATTTTTAGGTAGGTGTCTATAGGTACCCACGACCATTTTACCAGATAAAAATAAAAATCAGACAGTAAAAAACGGACCTTTCATTTTTAACGAGTTTATCGTTAAATTTTTTAAAGATAAACTCGTTAAAAATGAAAGGTCCGTTTTGACATTTGAGAAATAGGTAGTAGTTTAAGTACCGTATCTTGGAACGAAACTGAAAGAAACAATAAAATAATAATTAATTACATAGTGTTTTAAAAAAATACATAGGTACATTTTTTGGCGCGTTAAATAATATGATGGAATATATTTCGAGTATTCTTTTTGCGTATTTAAATATTACTTTTTGCCAACTTTAAGGTCTTTTTTACATAATTTTTTGGATGACAGCAGGACGAAAATATGCATCTTTAAGATTAGAGAAAAGGATAGATGGCTACATTGTATCAATCCGACAGCTGTCACCCGCACCGTCCTATCCTGACATTGTATAGGTTCAGGTATAATTTTTAACTTTAGATTTAACCTAATTTTCTACTTTTAGAATGATGAAAAACGAATAAACCTTCTTAATGTAGGTAGTTTCGTAGCGTTATGATATAAATATTAAAAGTAAATATTATTCAACATTAAACCGAATATGAAACAGGAATAACTATTTTTATTTTTAAGTTTATGTTTAATCAGTTAACCACAATTCAGGATATTGTTTAAAACTGTTTGTTGTATGCTATGCTTATGCTAACAAGTAGAAATTTTCGTTATTTGGTAAATACAAATTATTATTTTTTTCATTCATTTATTTCTAAATTTACACAAGTAATAGGTACAATACAGATGATGCAAATCATAAACTCATTAGAGTTTTACCGTGCATCATAATCACCGACACAAGATTTTGCCTAACTAAAACTAAAACAATAAAAATATCAAATCCTAGATCAAACATAATTATATCCGAAGAGGGTATAAGTAAATAAGACGCAAAATTGTCGAGTGAGTCTTTGTAATAGACAGAGGCAGTGCAGCAAAATACGTATTTGAAATACCCTTTCGTTTTTCGGAAATAAGTTGAAATTGAAATGGCCAATAAAAAATACTGGAAATCGTTAAAAAATATTACACTTTTAATAATACAACCATATTAAAAGTACGATTAATCAATAAATGGTTTTCGTATTTAGGGTGCAATTTATTTGGTCAGTATTCCAAATAAATTGCACCCTAAGTACGATTCGATATTCGAGCTGTTTTTTTTCTTCTTGTTTTTAGAAAAATGTTCTTAAATTTTTGTTAAGTGACAATCTCCAAAAAGAACGGGAACTTTAAAATGTTAGGACTTTCTACCCTTATATTGGTGGAAAACTAATAATACCTACCTAAACAGTTTTAAACGGAATACTAATAATAAACAATATAAAAATAAATATAACAAAAAAACCGTATCTGAAATGATAGGTTTTCCAAATAATATTCACTCTCGGTATTCCAAATTAATGACATGGCATCCTAACTTGAAACTATGTTAAATAATTGTCTATACATTAATTATTAACAAAATCAAAAGAAAACCATAAACTATTAAGGTAACTCAATAATTTAATTATTTTTTTGCACATCAGGGTAAAGTGTTTTTTTTAGGTTTAGGTATATTTCTGCCAAGGATATTTTCATAATTAAAGTTTCTTTTTCGAGTGATTTACAGCAGAAAAACGTCAAAATTTTGTAATGTTCTTAGTACTTATCGATAATATCTATATCGTAGGTATTTTGTTCTTCTATTTATGGTGAAAAAACATAAACATCGTACGGAGTTTTTGGCGGGATTTCTTCAAGTGAAGTTCAGTGGCTGTTTTAATTATTCGCAAATTGATTCCTAGTGGATATTGTGACGTAAAATTGGTGTAGTTTTGTATCTCAAGTATTTATTATGTGGAATCATTTAAATAGGCGCGATCTCGGTAGAATGGAGCTGAGGATTTTATTGTAGTTTTGGCTACCTCATCGAAGTTTGCTGAGAAGGCTGAATCGATACATTTGCTGCCAAATACCACAAAAACATTAGAATGTATTACACCCGCATTCCAATGTAAAACAAGAAGAAACAACTATGATATTTGAATACGAAATACATTATTATTGAAAACTTATTTATTACGCAAGAAAACATGGACGAAAAACTAGGCGATATGGTCGAACGACTACTTATAGCCTGGGTAAAAAGAAAAAAACTAAACATCGTACCTACCAGTACCTACCCTTCACCTTCATAGTTTTTTTTTGTAAGCTTGTACATTCGTTTTTGATTTCTATTTTCGTATTTTATTTGTTTATTATCTATCGGTTTTTCATCTGTTTAATTAATTAGACCTACTGTGAATGTTGTGCTTACCTGTAAGTGACTTTTTTACACAGGATCACCTCGTATATATTATTAAAATATTGTAATTAAGTCGTTGGTTTGCCTATGCAAATAAATAAATAGAGATCTATGAGTATTCCAAATTACCTGCAGTACCTACTATCCCAAAGCTGCCTATCCTCTACTTATAACGTAAATAAATTGGATTTTTTTTTACCCTAGGCGTTAGAACAATGAATACCAAACAAAACCATGAGAATAGATCTTATCAGTGGTCAGTACCTAGTCGCTGTGTGTATGTACATAGTTATGTACGTCATTTTATGTCTATATGTATAGTGAACTCAGCCGAAGGAAATGGGCTGTTAGTTTGCTATGTTGCCATCTGACACTGTTACGTCGCTATCTGCATAAAATTTCTTACTGCCTACGATCAAGTAGGTATGGGATGATACGTTTTTACGTCTTATTCCTGTGGATACCGTCCATGTTACAAGAGAATCTTTGTATGGAAATTCTGCAGAAGTAACATTTATTATAGGTAGACCGCTGGTGGGCGTTACAAAGCCTCCTACAAGGTAGACCGATAACCTGGAGATCTGCAAGAGTTCGCTGGATGCAAAAAGCGCAGGACAGGTAGAACAAAGCAGAGCGACTTTCCAAATCGAGGGCCACGTTATCGCTTACCATCAGGTGAGGTAGCGGTCTAGCGCAAGAGTACCATTATTTAAAAAAACATAATTGCAGTTTGTAGGTAACATTTTCAGAAAACGACATAAACATGTTTGATGAGAAGTTAATTGAGAACATCATAGAGCGTAAGCAAAAAGCAAAGTAAAATATAAAACATGAAAGATTTTTGTCCATTTATAACGAAACGAATCACGAAAAACTCGAACTGAAATCGTCGTGCTATCAAATTTTTTTTTATGACACATTTAAAAATTCGTACATTCGTGTGAAACCAATACATTTCTTATAAAAAATATACCGCTACTTTGAGAAAACTGTTTCGTTTTAAAACTATAACTGTTTTAACCGTCTGTCGATTGCAAACCAGCGTCCCAACAGAGGTCAACTTGGTTGGAGCTTGGTTTGTGTGTTTGGATTGTGTTGCGGCTACGCGCCAACACGTTTGCAAATCAGTCAGAGTGGCGCGCCTCCCAACGCCCTTGTTGAAGTTCATGGATTACAACTGCTGTCTACACGGATTGAAACTAGCAAGATCACCCCTGTTGGGACACTGGATTGCAACCGTCTGGTCCATGCTTTAGCTTGTCTTGGATTCGATTCCCGAGCTACTCTCCTAGTGAGGCAAAATTCTTAGTAGCAATTAGCAAAAAAAATCTAACCTCAGGGAGGTTAGATTACTGAGCAAGATTAGGAGCAAAAATTTTTTTTTTATTATTGATATAAACTAGTGCTTAATCAATTAACTTCTTGAGTAGCGTAATTAGAGACACAATAGTAAGACAATAGCGCACGACCGCCGGCGTTCGTGCGGGGATCAACAGCTTAATTAATTATTTTCAATGACCTCAGTAGAGCTTCCGAAAGAGTGGGTCTTAAAATGAACATGGACAAAACCAAAGTCATGGTAAATAACCATGTAGCACCCACTCCGATCAAGGTCGGAGACTCTGCACTCGAAGTTGTAGACGATTACGTCTACCTTGGACAGACAGTCCAGTTGGGTAGATCTAATTTTGAGAAAGAGGTCAACCGTCGAATCCAACTCGGCTGGGCAGCGTTCGGGAAGCTGCGCGGTATCTTCTCATCCAATATACCACAGTGTCTCAAGACGAAAGTCTATGACCAGTGCGTGTTGCCAGTGATGACATATGGTTCCGAAACGTGGACGCTCACAATGGGCCTCATCAGAAGGCTCAAAGTCACCCAAAGGGCAATGGAAAGGGCTATGCTCGGAGTTTCCTTGCGTGATCGAATCAGAAATGAAGATATCCGCAGGAGAACCAAGGTTGCCGACATAGCGCGAAGAATCGCCAAATTAAAGTGGCAATGGGCAGGGCACATTGCTCGCGGAACGGATGGCCGTTGGGGCCGAAAGGTTCTGGAGTGGCGACCGCGTACCGGAAGACGCAGTGTCGGAAGGCCCCCTACAAGGTGGACCGATGACCTGGTGAAGGTTGCGGGAATCCGATGGATGCGAGACGCACAGGATCGTTCGCTGTGGCGACGTTTGGGGGAGGCCTATGTCCAGCAGTGGACGTCTATCGGCTGAAATGATGATGATGATGATGATAAACTAGTGCTTGACTGCGATCCCACCTGATGGTAAGTGGTAATGCAATCGTTGATGGTGAGGCGCACTAATTTATTGAGAGCCTATTCACTCTAGCCTTGAAGAGACCCAAATTATAATCGGACGGGAAAACCGCAGCAGGCAAATTGTTCCAGTCCCTCGATGTACGCGGTATAAACGACGAGGCAAAACGCTAGGTCCGGACCGTAGAGGTTTCAACAACGTAAGGGTGGATACTCGCCGTTCGTCGGCTTGTCCGATGGTAGAAATGAGATGGTGGAATCAAGTCATGCAATTCCTGCGCACACTCTCCAAAATGCATTCTGTAAAACACCGAAAGGCTGGCTACCCTACGCCTGTGCTCATGACTTTGTAGATTGGAATTAACCAGATCTGGATCACCAATTAGCCTCTTTGCACGCCTTTCCACCGAGTCCAAAGCTGCCAGATGGCATTTTGCAGCACCAGCCCATATGTGGCTGCAGTACTCTACACACGAACGATGATGAATTGTATATTTAGTACGCATATTTACAGGTATTTATTTATTTATTTATAATAAGCACACCAACAGCACAGATACTTACAATTCATATAAACTTAGATCTAAAATTGGCATTTCAGTAACCATGCAAATAACAGGTATGCATGACATTGACAAAATGAATATTAGAGACAAACACAAAATAAAAAGTGTGTCCAGAACACCTAAATCTAGTACACTACAAAGACAAAACACTCCGAAATATAAAGACGTACATTATTCGCACTGTTTATATAGGCAACGTCTGGAAGCGAAACTCATGGAGAAGACATCGTTATGGTAATTCATCAAGTTGGACCTTTCATTATAAAGCCTTGCCATGCGTGTAAGAGGACTATTAAAAGTGATATTTAAGGTGGATGTAGGCAATTGAAAAATGCGATGATGTCGCTTGCTGTGTTGGTTGTTGTATTGGAGGATATGCAGCAATTTCCTAAACCCAAGTTTCAAAGCGAATTGCCCGATTTTTTTAATCTTAATCTTGGCTTTGAGACGATGTAAAAAAATCTCTTCGCTATCTCTTCTTCGGCTGTGGGACAAGAAAATGCACTTTTATCGATCTTGCAGTTTTCAAAATTGAGTTGCTAAAACAGAAACTCCGGTATGTGCCGAAATAGGTACCTACTTTTTTCAGCTATGTATTTCATATTGCTGTGCTGCAACATTTTACTATATTAACAAAACAATATTTTGTGAGACTGTAATGAATAAATTTTCCAACCATAAAACTCGATAAACGATTATGAAGGTACTTAATCAGGTAGGTATGTACGTTATAAATCGTGAGTAATTTGTGAGAATAATCGATTGACACGATTATGCTGTACTATCCGCGGTGATGACTTACGAGTACGGTGTTACTAAACCAATGAACGATTGTTGATCGATAACGGAATGGATCATTAGAAGTCAATCGACAGTTCCTTCTACTTTAAATCAAAGCCAGGGCTATGGTCATCAATCCACCTACTTCAATGTCATCCATTGACGACAGATACCTTTAATTAAATTCATTCCCATTTGCGCGTATTATGATTGTTCTACACTCATATCTCATCTGGACAAAAAATCTTTTTATTTTTTTGATTAATTAGTCAGAAGCATTAGTGCTTCCGACTAATTAATTAAATTGTTGGAATTTAGTTTTCAACAACCAGTTGGTCGGGAAAATACACCTTTTTTTATTAGATTTCTTAACAACTTATTTTTGGGACTTTAGGCAGATTATCAGGTAGGTTACTAGGTACCTACTCACCTACCTATCCTCTTCGACCTAGAAAGATTCTAAGATATGTACTATTATAGGCAGATAGCTAATCTATTAATAAAGTGATGTCAAAATAACAGCTTTCTATAAAATGTAGGCTGTTTACACGCTTTACACTTCAATTATAAACCATTATTCTTTATTTTCAACCGACTTCAAAAAAAGGAGGTGGTTCTCAATTCAGTTGTATTTTTAACCAACTTCAAAAAAAAGGAGGTTATCAATTCGGTTGTATTTTTTATGTGTGTTACCTCAGAACTCCGTCGTTTATGGACCGATTTGCAAATTTTTTTTTCCTCTTAGAGGATATGCTTTCCGATTGGTGCAATTTTTTCAGAATCCATTTCTGATGATTGGATCCATGAGAAATCAGGGAACTCCTCAAATATTATAGACAACCATATAGTGAAAAAAAATAATGATAAAAAGAAACTTTTTACAAAATAACTGACTTAATTGTTTATTTTTTTATGTAAAAAGTTTGTTTTTATCTTTTTTTTTTCATGTGTGTTTGTTACCTCTGAAGTCCGTCGTTTATGGACCGATTTGCAAATTTTTTTTTTCCCTTAAAATGATATGCTTCCAGATTGGTCCCATTTTTTTTTTCAAAATCTAGTTCTGATGATGGAATCTATGAGGAATCGAGGGAACTCCTTAATTATTATAGGAAACTATATAGTGATTTTGATATTTTCATCAAAACTTAAGCATATACAGTTAAAAAGTAACATTTGATGAAGTGGAACTGATGAAGAAGACCTGAAATGGCCAACGGAACTTCACCCTCACATAGATATCACAATGAAGATAGTTAAGTAACTACGACAATACAAATAAATAGTTATGTTGAAAATCGTATCATCGAAGTGATCTGATGATGATGATGGAGCGGGAAGGTAGGCACTGGGACTCCGTAATTAATCAATGTAACCTAGCCGTGTTAGGGCTTATTAGAATTCTCATGAGATGCACTTTGGCTATAAGGTACTATCGAACTGACCTGATGATGGAGCCGGGAGGTGGATGGGAACTTCATGATAAATGTATCCTAGCAGTCTTTGGGTTAATTCGAATTGTGATGAAAAATAGGTACTCTGGCTATAAGTGTATCATAACCAAAAAGTGAGAAATGAAAAAAAAAACCGACTTCACTACAAAAAACAAAACATGTTTTTGGTATTGTTTGCTTGTTATTTAACACCGAGCTCCAAAATTAAAGTTATTTTGATCATTTTAGTGTTTTGTTTTTTGTAGTGAAGTCGGTTATTTTTTTTTGGAAAAAGTTTTTTTTACATGGAGTGACTGCCTATCAAACCTCCACAACTTAACACGATACTCTTTGGATTGACTGATGTTCAGACTTGCGTCTGACTACCGCTGTAACGACTGTCAAAGATCTAAGAATGACAACCGGGATCAACGGCTTTACGTGGTTTCCGAGGCACGGGGTGTTAGTAACGTCCTAGCTAAACTTAGAAAGTACTTAATATATGTATATTTTCTAATTAATTCTGAAAAATTCACATTAGTAGGTACTTGCCCTGTTTCGAACCTGCAGCCTCATCCATTATCATCCACCACTGGACTGAACCACAAAATAGATAGGAACAGAAGTCAATCTATATACAAAGCGGGCTCGAGCAACACACATAATAGACACCGCTCACGGACACGATATCTCGGCTCAATTCAGCTCAATGCGAGATCGAGTACTATCCGTCTGTGAACTTTTTTGTGGAAAAATGGACCGAACATAGAACCTCCTCCTTTTTGAAGTCGTTTAAAAATAAGTAGGCATATAGGTTATTAGTTTCCTTTAATAATAAGTGACAAAAATTAACAATCAGTTGATCAAAATACCATTTGTGGGTAAATTAACATTAGTAGGTAATTCAACATACAAATTATTCAATAACAGTTATGTATTATATTAATTCGTTTTCAAACAAATCATTTTTGTTTGCACCATCATCTTCGGTATCAGATTGATAATTATGGATTCTATGGTGCTTATTTACACCCGAGTGATCGCATTTTTAGTAAGAAATTGAATTTTACTAAAACACTAGAAAAATCCACTAGCCACTAAAACCAATATTTCGCAACTAAATGGACCCCCCATTTGGTTGCGAATTATTGGAAAACCACCAGTTTTAGTGGAAAATCCACTAAGTTGGCAACACGGGCCGTACGCCGCTAGACTGTTTTGTCTTGATAGTGTGCGCCGTGACGTAGACAAAACAGTCTTGTCGCAGACGACGGACGTAGACAGGTCTGCAACGTCGTAGACCATTCTGTCTAAGACAGTCTTGTCTCAAGTGTGCGCAGGCCCTTACTGAACTATTTGACGTACTTACTTGGTACAGACTTGATGCACGCAAAATTATTGTATTTTTTAAATTAAGTGTCTATATTTTTTTTCTTTCTGTCAGTTACTCTCTATCTCAGAAATACAATGCAATTTAAAAATTATGAGAGATAGGACAATGTAGACAAGTCAACTTAGTCATCACCATCATTTCAGTCGAAAGATGTCCACTGATGGACATAGGCCACTGTTGGATGGTTGATGAGGACGAAAGGTTCTGGAGTGGCGACCACATACCGGAAGACGCAGAGTTGGTAGGCCTCCCACAAGGTGGACCGATGACCTGGTGAGGGTCGCGGGAATCCGATGGATGCGAGACGCACAGGACCGGTCGTTATGGCGACACTTGGGGGAGTCAACATGTAAGTACCAAGTAAGTAATCTACATATTTATCAACAGAAAATATGTAGATAAATAAGAAAAAATATGAGAAAACTGGTAAGCCCTAGAAAAAAGTTTATAGTAAAGCACCTAATTTTGTGGGTAATTAAAGTGTAGTAGTGTAGCAAACATTGACCATTCGCTTGTAGGTACTAGAAGATTTGGTTCAATAATAATTAATTAAATTAATATCCAGCTTTGAAATAGATTCTAGTTCGCATGATCTATGCGCTGCAGTACAGCGTTTTTTCCTGTTAGTAACTTAACTACCTAAGTACTTATTTAAAGTTGCAAGTAACCTACTTATTAAATAAAGAAACTGCATAAAGCGACCTTCCTCTGGAATTATAATCTTTTATTACAGATATCAAGGTATTGCGGACGTGACTGTACCGTTTTAGTATTTAAATGCGTGTGTGTAACTTAGTTGGAAAAATTATTACTTGGAAAGACACTTAATTCAGCTATCTATAGTTTTATTTTTTTATTAGATTGACGTTTTATCTTCCAACCTCCTTCCCAACAGTTGATTTGGAGCATTATATAATCAAAGATTTGGATATAGAAATGTTTTTAACCGACTTCAAAAAAAAGGAGGAGGTTATCAATTCGGTTGTATTTTTTTTTATCATTTTTTTTTTATGTTTGTTACCTCAGAACTCCGTCGTTTATGGACCGATTTGCAAAATTTTTTTTTCCCTTTATAGGATATGCTTCCAGATTGGTCCCATTTGTTTCAAAATCCAGTTCTGATGATGGGATCCATGAGGAATCGAGGGAACTCCTCAAAAATTATAGGCAACCCTATGGTAATTTTAGTATTTTCATCAAGAACTTAAGCATTTACAGTCAAAAAGTAACATTTGATGAAGTGGAACTGATGAAGAAGACCAGAAATGGTCAACGGAACTTCATACTCAAATGGATATCACAATGAAGATATAGTTAAGCGACTATGACAATACAAATAAATGAATGATTCTGAATAGTTACGTTGAAAATGGTATCATCGAAGTGATCTGATGATGATGATGGAGCCGGAAGGTAGGCACTGGAACTCCGTAATTAATCAATGTAACCTAGCCGTGTTTGGACTTATTAGAATTGTTATGAGATGCACTTTGGCTATAAGGTACTATCGAACTGATCTGATGATGGAGCCGGAAGGTAGGCACAGGAACTCCGTAATTAATCAATGTATCCTAGCCGTGTTTGGGCTTATTAGAATTGTCGTGAGATGCTCTTTGGCTATAAGGTACTGTCGAACTGATCTGATGATGGAGCCGGAAGGAGGAAGGTAGACATAGGAACTTTATAATAAAACAATGTATCCTAGCAGTATTTGGGTTAATTGGAATTGTCATGAGAAATAGGCACTCTGGTTATAAGTGTATCGCAACTAAAAAGTGTGAAATAAAAACTTTTTAGAAAAAAAAAATAACCGACTTCACTAAAAAAAAACACTAAAAGGATCAAAATAACTTTAATTTCGGAAGTCGGTGTTAAATAAGAAACAAACAATACAGAGAAACACCGACTTCCGAAATTAAAGTTATTTTGATCCTTTTAGTGTTTTTTTTTTAGTGAAGTCGGTTATTTTTTTTTTCTAAAAAGTTTTTATTTTTTAGTTAGGTAATCAGAAACTTATATTTCAAATATACCATTTTCATTTACATGCACTTTTGAATTGTCAAAATGTCGATCAGACAGAAAGAAAGACAGACAGACAAAAAAGAAAGTGAAAGGTAAATTGCACGTTGCATAGTCGGTCCCCCGACTCAGTAACGCCAATCTTTGAAATATTTATAGATTCTTCTAATGAAGTTAATAGCCTGAAAGAGTAATTTATTAACTAATTTTTTACTTTCTTTTTGTGACGGGGGTATTTTTAAATTTTAAATTTTATTTTCTTTAGATGTTACTCTTGAAAGAGCGACATATAATTGGCATATGAAAAACACTCAACGCTCAAATCTAAGCCTGCAACGTTGAAAGTTTGACCCCTGCATTTTAAATTTGTTATCTGATTTTTTAATTAAAAAAAAATCAATCAAAAAACCTAATAGAAAAAATTTCGACTTCTACGCGGACGAAGTCGCGGGCAAAAACTAGTTAATTTTAAGACGAATTGGACCAAACGTAGATTGACATTAACAATTTGCCCAGTTTTAAGTACTATTTTTTACTTTTTTACTATGGATTGCAACCATTTCATGAAATGGTCGGTCACATTATGAAGTGATCAATTATCGAGATAGCCAAGAGTCTCGGTTAGTACTGGATAGCGTTACTAATAATAACTCATAAATACTTGCAAATCAAAAACCACTATTTAATTACCTAATGCAACAGCAAGCATACTTGGTTAGGTACCTACCCTACCTGATTTTGTTTAATAAGTAGATAAGTAGGCAGGTACCTACTCATTTCATTAAAAAATCTTAATTTCTTAGAAATACATACCTACCTACTACAATACCTATTTCAATAAAATATATATTCTAAACCGTAAATATAAATCAAAACTTTTAGAGTTGGTAGGTACCTATGTTAATTTCTTATTAATCGCAAGCAAATTGATCCATAATTTGTAGGTAGACTATTTTAGTTACTTATGTAGGTATTAAAATATTTGTAATTTGTTTCAGAAAGATATGTCGATGAGCTATGTGTGATAGGAGTAGGAGCTGGTTATTGATCAAAGGATCGCAATAAATCAAGAAGAAAGAAGGAGGGGAGAGAACCTATTTATACTTAACTACCTAATCATGAGAATAAGCCTGATAACAGGCAGGAAAAACAGAAAGACCCACGGAACAAGGAAAACTTATAAAACTGAAATTCCTTCCCGCTTATTGAACTAACCGAACTCGTTTTTCCCATGATCATTTTTAGTAGACATTACCCAGAGCCTGACTTCACCCTATGCCACTTCTGCTTGTGGCTCCACGAATATAAATGTATAGGCGTAGGGTATCCTTAGTACCTATGTACATTCAAATTGATGTATATATTCCAAAATGGCCATAAACAAGTTTCAGGAATCTCTTTTGATAAATAGGGGTGAATTCAGACTAAAATATAAAATACCCAGAGTTACCACATATAAAGTAGTGTTAAATAAAACGTGATAGTAAACCCAAAACAACAACACAATTTGCACACCAATCGATCTACCTACATGAGAAGCCATCAATTGATCGAAACTGCAAAAAACACCGATTTTGGTCAAATTGACCCAAAACAGTCCAACAGAAAACAAGTTTGTGCCACCCTTACAAATAATAAGCAAATGAGACTTACTTTTGATCAATCGGCTTTGAACTCCTAAGAATTATTATAATACGGGCAGTCTGACAGATAATAAAACACGTCGCGATAGCAGCGCGCACGCTTGTGTACTGGCTGGAGAATTGTCGGCCTTTAGAAACGGAACAACCATGGGCGTTGATACGCGAGTCGCGAAATGAACGATCACCACCTCATAGCCGGCGCAAGAGCAGTATGCACATGATATATGAATATGCGCAGGCAGACTCCCGCGAATGTCTTTCGAAAATCGAACATGTGCAAATCAAATTTTGGTTACGCCGTTTATGCTCGCATTTCCGGAGTTTACAAGGTTGATGTCAAGGAGGATATAATATCATTATGTAAATACTCGATTAGTTGTAGTTTTAGTAGCTGCTCTTGAATTGAGCCTTGAATAATCAGTAAACTTCTCTAGCTTCACTTGCCGGTCAATGCCTGGCTAAAAATAGATAGCACGGTCTATATCTTTTCGTTAGTGCTAAAACTGATTTTGCAAGTTCCGTAGACGGAATGACATTGGTTCAGCCTCAAACTAGCAGAATTGAAGCAGAAAACATTGCTACAAATTATGAATGGTCTTTAAGGACACTACTAACTTGCTTATGTACCTTAGTAACAGAATTCTTCAAATAACTTCTGTCGCTCCGGGTGAAGCCAAAAAAACTGTCAGACTTTTACTGATTAATGCCCACCTGTGTTCATTCAGTCGCCCTTTGAATTTCAGGGCCACGATACCTAAATGTTTCAAACAATCCCGTTTATTTATTGTCAAGGTTCTCTTACAGGTCAGGCCTGTAAGGCCTTGACAATAAATGGTTCAAGGAGAAAATCATAATACCTACCTAACACCAATTTGTTACTATCGAGATAGATTAGTCACTGCCAACTCTAGGTCAACAGACGGTCTTTATCATAACATAACAGATGTGGTGGTAAGGAACAATGATCCACTCACAGCTATTACTTTATTAGTACGTGATGATTCTTGGATGGTAATTATTTGCAGTATGATATAGATATAGTCATCATCATCATCATCATCATCATTTCAGCCAGAATGTCTGACTATTAATTTATCCAAGGAGTATCGTGTTGCCCAGTAATATCCAAGGAGTATCGGGTTGTGGAAGTTTGATAAGCAGTCGCTCCATGTAAAACACGGAAATTCAGCAGCATCCGGTTAAACTGGTAGCGGACTCTTAAGGGGTGACCAGACGGTTGCAAACCAACGTCCCAACCAAGGTGACCTTACTAGTATCAATCCGTGTAGACAGCAGTTGTAATCCATGATCTTCAACGCCCTTGGTTGGGAAGCGCGTTTTACAACCACCGATCGTGTTGGCGCGTGGTTTACATCCATGTAGCCGCAACACAAACCAAAGACATTATATACCAACCAAGGTGACCTTGGCGTTCCAAACGCCAGTTTGCAACCGTCAACCCTTTAGCAAGTTTGGAAAAGGACAAGGAGATGATGATAGTCATCATTTCAGCCGAAAGACGTCCACTGGAGGAGGCATATGTCCAGACATAGGTCTCCTTCAAGTGTCGCCACAGAGCCCGGTCCTGTGCGTCTCGCATCCATCGGATGATATAATGTGCGTTGGTAAAGACGGAACTGCTATTTCCATGTCCAGTCATTTCTAATGGGCCTCCTATTTACCACCTTTGGCGCGTTTTCCCAAGCACCGAACGTGTTGAAGCGTGGTTTACATCCATGTAGCCGCAACACAAACCAAACACATAAACCAAGGTCACCTTGGTTGGGACGCTAGTTTGCAACCGTCTGGTCACCCCTTTAGAATCCAACAAGAAGATTCTTCGATCTTGTTACGACAGTCGTATTACTCCTGCAGTCTGCAGCTGAATAGATTATGAACTTTTTCTTTGGTAAGTAGGTACCTACTATAAAGGCAGTTTAACTTCAGCTGCACTATAAATAATTCCTATAAAATTAAGGGTATCTATAAATAATTTGGTCTGTTAGGTACCTACCTACTAAAGAAGACCATAGCACGTAGAGCGTCGTTTAAATAGCCTGTATTTAAAAATCGCCACTTTACCACGAACCTAGGAGTGTACAAAACCAACTATAGTTACTCGAAAATATCATCTGTGTCCTAGTGATTGTCCTAGCTCTTTTCCATAGATAAATTAATCTGTCTGCCAAACCTTTTTTCAAATAATAACTTGTTTGCTAAATAAGGTTGTTATAACCGGATATCTATGGTTATAACGGTTATAACATAATGGTCGTCGAACGAGCCAATACAGCTTCTTTATACAGGTGAAGGCCGAATTTGACGCTTCAAGAGGCTGGTCTGATGTGCCTTGCAACTTTTTTTGCCACACGGACTTAGATCTGGCTCTTAACTTTATTATCTTTTTTTATTTTTTATCATGAAAGCGTAAGGTCAACAATATTCTTCATCGATTTCTACAATCGGTATATAATTAAGTTTTTGGTAGGTAACTATATTATTTCTGTTTAAACTTACAATTTTACTACATAAGAATAATAAAACAGCATAGGTAGCGAATAGTAACGATAACAAAAAAATACTTTAGATGTACTTACATCGGTAGGTAAGTACTTTTTTGTTTTATTTTAGCTTACTTATCCAATAAAAACGATTTAATGGATGCTAGGTACTGCCGGTTAAAGCACGTGACGTGTTTCTCTGAAAAGGAAGATGTAATATAATTACAGTTTCTATGGTTATGAAATAATCCAAAAAAAAAAGTAAAAAACTAAAACCCGACTATGACAAAAAGATTTGTGTTAAAAAAAAATAAGATAAATACGTCGTGTTTGGTATCATATGAAAGGGCTTCACTTGTACATACCAAAATAATAGTATAGAAGCACAGTGATTTAACACCAAAATTGTTTAAATAAATAAAAATTCTATACTATTTTGGTGTTAAATCACTGTGCTTCTATAGGTACTATTTATTTTGGTATGTACAAGTGAAGCCCTTTCAAATGATACCAAACACGACGTATTTATCTTATTTTTTGAACACAAAACTTTTTGTCCACTAGAGGGCGCCACATTAAATTTTCATAATATTTTTTTTTATATGTACCAGTGAATCGCTTTCGGTGCGGGCACGCTCGGCGCACTTTGTACTTTGTTCTTTTTTACTTTATGTTTAGTTGTGCTGTGTCTGTCCCAAATAAAAGTATTTCTATTCTATTCTAAATTATATTATACACGGTGTATTTATCTTAACATTTTTTTGACACATGTCTTTTTGTCTGCTAGAAGGCGTCACATTAAATTTGAGCAATATTTTAGAAATGTACAAGTGAAGCCCTTTCAAATGATACCAAACACAGCGTATTTATCTCCAATTTTATTTTTTTACACATTACTTTTGTCCGTTAGAGGGCGCCACATCGAGTTTTGTGACACGTCCCCTAGCCCTGCGTTCCGAATTGCGTCAGAAGCGATAATATATCGCGAATCCGACACACGCGCAACAACCCTCCAATAACCCTTATTTTTTCTGACTATTAAATTTGGTCGGGTTCGCGATATAATCACTTTTATCGCAATTTGGAACACGGGGTAAGACGGTTCTAATGATACCTCATAATATGAGGTATCGTTTAACGTTAACGTTAACTCGACATATTATGTCGAGTTCCGATAAGTACCTATATTAGGAGTTATGAGGGAACAGATGAACATACTCATATACATACATAGCCTGTCAAAAATCATAACCCTCCTTTGGCTTTGCCGTACTTAATTGGGTAAAAATGGATAAAGTCATAAATCTGTGAGAGTGTTAAATAAAACTCCTTACGGTAGTAAAACGGGGTGAATAGTAACGCAGGGGTGAATAGAAACAAAACTTTAATGGGGACTGTCACGTTATTGAAAAATTTTTTGCAATATTTGAGTACTCAAAATTATAGAAATGGTATATTAAAACACATTACTTCATTGAAACTAAAAATATGATCATAAAGTAAAAATTTTAATCAAAGTTTTGTTTCCATTCACCCCTGCGTTTCTATTCACCCCGTTTGACTGTACGTATGTACCATAAGCCTGTAACGACTATCTTAAACTACTCGTACCTGAAGTAACTATTCTAAAAAAAAAATAGCCCCAGCGCTGCAGCAGTCTGCTCCAATAAACAGGAATATTATTATCAAAATAGGTACCTACCAGGTACTTAAAAAATATTTTTTATACTTATCCACTAGGTGCTGACCAACGACCTGATTGCATTTTAAAAGTGCACCAATTTAATAAGCCCTCTATTTTTTTTACCTTGAAAGAAAGAAGACTACACAAATTGAACTGTTTCAAAACTGGCGCTAATTTCACACATGTTTCAAACGTCAAATATTAACCAATTAAAATGCGTCATCCGTTTCAAAATTGTGACCAATAAGAAAAGTCTAAACGCAACGATTTTGAAAAGTAGCAAAATGAAATTAATTGATTGCAAGAAAAAGCACTAATTTAATAAAAACAAGTACATTTTTAAGCCTAAAAAAATTCTAGTATTTAAAGCAAACTAAACCAAAAACCATTTCATATGAACCGATGAACGCAATCTATATTTTTATTTTTAAAGTTTATGTTGCCAATGAAAAAATTAAATATTTACCGAACTTACTTTTGAGCAAACCGTCGGTGTCTTCTTGATAAGTATCATTTAAAATTAGTCCACAATATACAGTTTTAGTAATATGATTAATTTGATTTTAAATATAAAATAATAACCACATTTGAATAGGATTTTAAAGAACAAAAAACATTTAACTACTCTGACAACACAAACTGCTGCAAGTTTGCGCATGCGCCGAATGGCGAATCAGTGACTATTCTTTGAGTTAAATATTTTATAAATAAGAAATTTTATCGTTACTTGGTAATATATTTATGTAAATGTATAATTTATAAATTAATTTAGATTAAAACTTCTAGTAATACGTCTCTTAAATCGCAATTTATGAAGTGTTAAAAGTGTAACATTGGTGGCCATTACAAACCTAAACTTTTTTATCAGAACAAATGTCCATTTGATGTTTCGGCGACGTTGTGACTAATCCTACGGAAAGCTAACTAAAAATCACAAATTGTGCTTCTATTTCCTGCAGTTAAGTTTCTCATAGTGCTCTGAACTCTAGTATTGAGAATCCTTGTTGTAAATTATTTCAAAACGTTTTGTGCCGACCGACAATTATTGGGGTTGACTTCTCACAAGGAACTGTCAATTGTTACATTTTTTCCGATACATTCATTTCTTTTATCAATAAATATTAATTAGCTCAACACATTTTACGTTGATTGCTAGAAGATTTGGTGACTTCGTGGTGATTTTGGTAATTTGAATAAGTTGGACACCCACATCGCTTGTTGTTACTCTTCAATGAACATAACATTGGCTCGGCGACCTCTATTCATTCTCGTTCCCTTTCCGAGTAAAATCGCATAAAATAATCAATTAAGAATACTAGAGAAAGGACAGTTATCATTTTGAGATTTCCGATACGATTCGTCTGGTGTCGCCGAAATATTCCGACTTCATGTCCAAATTGTGTTTGCAGTGTAACAAAAATGATTTTGAGATAAATTGTATAACAGTGCAGTGGTAACAGTATCGCAGTGAAGAAAAAAAATAGCAATAATAATATTAAAAAGAAGTGACAAAAGTGTTGTTGTGTTGGATTGTGTTATGGCGATGCGTCGCTGGCTGGTGTCGTGGAAGTTGTGGTGACATGGGCTGCGCTGCGGCCCCGACGGACGCTGGACACTGGGAGTGAGCTGAGTGCTGGGCATTGCGCCTGCACAACAAGTCTTGTATTATGAATAAGCGTGATAATAGCAAGGACAAAGAACGACAGGGTGAAGAAAAAAGAGCATCGTAAGCACCTTTATTTACTATCCTCCTTGCACACGAAGTTGCCAGTAACAACATAGATGCAGCACAAGTTTAGTAACCAGATGTATCATGCTGCAGTGGAATGCTGTTAGTTGTAGCTCCAGTGCATATCTGTCATGACTAAATCATGTGCAACTGTAAGATAAAGAAAATCATGTCTTAACTCAGGTAGTTTGTTGATAACACAGGTTCAAAATACAAAATTGGTTAAGCAAGTGCTGACCGCAATATGCCATACATTAAGAAAAGTGAAGAGGTTATGTGGCCTTCTATTCACTGGACTCTTATAATGGGCTAACAATAATGTTCATAAGTATGCAACTTAATTGCACATTGTACAATTTTGTATATAAATAAACTTATCTGAACATGACATCTTTTCAAATTGCAGTTCAGTGAATAAGGTTAAGAGCTAATGACCCTTTCTGTCTGACCACATACTGAATAAAAAGAAAAATTAACATTCTTCAATGTAGTCAGCCCCTATACATTTACCTACAAGTTGAAACTTGTAGCAATTCATTCCAAAGTATTGAAGGTAGTAGGTAAACCTAAATATTTTGTGTAACCAGATATTTAGGTGATGTACACACTCAATAAAATTATGACTTATAAGGTAGGTAAGATAATTTCATACCAAATAATGTCATATATAATCTTAAAAAGATAATTTCCTATCTATAAGTACTTGCTCAATAGAAAATACAGTTTTTACTCATCATTACAATATCTTATAAAGTAAATAGATAGCAAAAACTCTATTGAAAATACTGAAGTCTGATCTTACAGATTCTGTGTGAATGTAAACACAGTTTTTGCAGTTTAGTCACATGTTTCATAAACTGGATGTAGCATTAGATTACATACAAGCTATTCAAAGTGAATTTACACTTAAAAAAATATTTTGACATTGTTGAAAGCCCATTGTAATTGACTGAAAACTTGCTAAAAAGTAAGTAAACTTGGTTTTTGGGATCATGATTATTTTGTAGTAATTTTTTTAATGCAGTTTTATCTTGATTTTATTTAAAATTGGAATGAAAATTATATTCTATTCTATCATGTTCTAAGATAGCCTATTGTAGGTATTATTATTACAATTCTGAAGACTTATTCTGACTAATATGAATTCTGGTGTCTGTGGTTATTCAATTTAAAATAGAACAGACTGTAAAAGAATTTCTTACTGAGTACAGGAAACTTAATAGTTTCAACATTACATAAAATACTTTAGTAAGTTTCTACACCATGGATGGCCCTTACAGCACAATTGCTGTAAGGGCCATCCATGGTGTTATCTTATCTCTATAAAAACAATCAAGATTCACAGCCAGAAATACTTTGAATTCACTTTGATGTTGAGTCACTATAGTGACTTCAAAGGCATTTAGTCTATACACTATAATAGAATCTGCTGTTCTGCAATACAGATTCTAATACATACCTAGCATGTTTGTAAACTTAAATGTTCAGAAAAAACAAGGTTAATAGAACACAGATGCCAAGAGAAATTCAATAGGTTGTAGCCATAGGCAAAATCTTACATAAATTAATTTGCATTAATACATATTATAAAGGATAACAACCTGCTTGTTAGGAAATAGACTGCTTAAGTAACTCAAGCTTTATTATGTCACTGTGTAAATGCACATTAGTATACATAATAGGTATGTAAGTGTTGCTGCTGTACTGATGAATCATGAACTGTAAACATCTTATATATCTCTCACAATACTTACAGTTGATAACATGTTCTTAATAAAAACATTAACTTATCAAACATTACTGCCACAATCTGTGTCCAGTTATGCATTGTTTATTGTTTGAATTGATTTAATAAAACCTTCATTTAGGTCTCATAAAAAATATGTAAGTGCCATTATTTTTAAAGAAACATCTTTTTTATTACACTAGCATTGTTGAAACAGTGACATTTCGTAACTAACTACTGACTTGACCAACTTAGTCAGTTTTCTATAGAAATCAAGAGTGCTTTGGTGGTATGTCACTCAAAATTGACAAGTGAACTGTCTGCGGCAAAGTGACTAACATTTTTTATATTAATAATGAATATTCAATGTGACTGTTATTGTATTTATTTAAATAAATGCCACAATGCATAGGAAATTGTGAGTATGCAACAGGAATTGTTTATTTTTCACATATGTATAAAGTAATATATTTTGTTTCTGTGAAAACCTGAAAATGTAAAAATATGATTTGGTTTTCATATATTTCCTTAAAGATTGGTTATTCAAGAAGCATCAAATTGTAGAATTGTATAATTCACAATTATGTTTAAAGTAACAGAGACAACTCACATTTTAATGATACTATGCAGTGGGTACAAAACGCAGATACCCACCTATTGTTTTGTAAAACTTCACACCAGTGAAACTACAAGACTACAGAACTTAAAACAGGTTTGACATAAATATTATTGGAATTTATGGGCCGCTTTAAATTGAAAATTATGGATTTGTGTATCAAAAAGTGTCTGTTATCCGGTGCTGACTAGATAATTGTCTCCTTCCATGCTTTTGGTGGTTGGAAGTGCATTGTAACTTTCACTTTTATACTCAATGCCAATAACGGTTGGTATGATTCACTATAGCTGCTGTACATTTCGATGTAGTGTATGAAACATCTTATATTTAAAAGTTTGACTAAATTAGTTAAGTATGCGCTAGTTTTTTTTTTTCTTTCTCTACTGCTAATTGGCAATCTGCTTCGGGAGCAATAATCTAATGTGCTGGCTGAAATCTGTCTTTGGTGTGATGAGTAGATTTGTCCAATGACACACTTTCTGCTAGCTCCTGGACACTGTGTTTTTCAATTGGGAGAAAGTGAAACTCCCGGGCCATATTGCTAATAACTAAAAACATAATATTTGAATTATTGATATTACAGACAGACACATTATATGCTTCATATTTTTTACAAAAACACTTAAAAATACCTAAGAATTTAATGATCATTGTAGGTACTTAATCAATTATTTTTTTAATTACAAGTATCTACTGGTTATTATCTGTCTATCAATTGATAGCCTGCATAATGACTAATTATGCAGGTTATTTTATTATCACAACAAGATAATTATTATTATCATTTTAAAACTGAACATTTAAAAGATTGATCTTTTATCATTTGTGGACTGTTGTATCCACAATTCTATGACATTCTAGACAGAGGTTGCTGTCATATATCATAAGAATAGATCCATGATAAAAATTCTAATATATTGAGGACTGTCAAGTCCTCAATATATTAGAATTTTTATTTTAAGTTTTTCAAGTTTAAATTTTCTTACAATTTATCTCAAAGATTGTCAGTTAGGATATACCGATTTCATCTAATCACCTTCTGGCCAAATCTAATGACTTGTCTTTTAAGTATTTTTTTTATTAAAATACAGAAATTATGACATTTCAATGTAGGTGTTACTTAATGAAACATTAAATCCAAGACTGTTCATTCCAGTATTATTAAAAAACTATTAATGCCAGTATTGAAAACCCATTGGGGGTAGTAATTAATAAACACATTATGGGTATGTTTGATATTTCTTTACATTTAATCAATTGGATAATATTGTAATAAATATTTTCATAATTTTTCACTACTACTAAAACATAAAGCTGTAACATGTGAAAAACTAATAAGCTTACGACTCAGATTAAGTATTTAACTCCTCAAGTACATTTCTCTAAAGAGATTAAGAATTGGTGAGCTTCTTTAGTCAATTTACTTACTAAGATTTATTTCTGAATATTGGTGCACTTTTTATAGTAAATAACTAATTGTTGTACTATTAGTTCAAGATAAAATAAGGTGACTTTTTTGGCATGCAATTTTGGTTACCTTGACCTCGTTTATACTGTTCTAGTTTCATCTTGGGCCAACTTCTATTAAATTGTTTCCATACATTAGGAAAATTTTTATATAGTTACCATCATGTTACATGTTTTATGGTAAGCCCTAGAACTAAACATGTGCACATAAAAGGAACAATTTGTCTGCTGTGGTCTTCTCGTCTGATTATAATTTAGGTGTCTTCAAGGCTAGAGTGAATAGGCTCTTAATAACCTGGTGTGCTTCACCATCAATGATTATATCACTGGTTACCACCAGGTGGGGTGGGTGGTGGTGGTGGTGTGGTGGATTGCAGTTAAGCACTAGTTTTAATTGGCTTGCATGGTGGAATATGGCTTATTCCCTCTCCTAGAGAGGAGGCCTGTGTCCCAGCAGTGGGAACATTATGAGGCTGATTATACTTAGATGGTACAGGTTTTTCTAATTAATAAATACTCACACCAAAAATCCTAGATTAGGAAGCACCTAAGTAATTAAACTAATTATAATAATAAATTGCACAACTCACTTTATAAAGCTAATACTGATTAAATACATTCCTTTATTCTATTTCCTCAATACCTAGCTGAAATAAACGCTGATATCATTTGTATTTGTTTATGTATTTCCTTCAATTGTCAATAACATTGTCCATATGTAGGTTCATTATGGAAAGTTGACAAATTATAATTGTTTTAATCCTAAGTAATTAATAGGTTTCATGTGATAATTTAGCTATCCTAGGTATAATAGCCCATCTAAGGGTGTTTCTAATGTCGTGCGGATTTCATCACAGAAAATTTCAAAATGCAAAAAAAAAACTCGTCCAGCTTGTGTATTCCACGCATTACAGTAAATACTTGTATGAGATGGACATTTGCGGGGGTTACGCGTGCGGAGCTATCCCGCATGCGTGATCTTAGCGTATCGATGGCAAAACTAGTTAAATTCCTTGCCTGGCCCAGTACTCGGCCACGGCAGTGCCGTCCGCTGATGCTGTCATTAGGTCCCTACGTGAACAGGTAACAGGGCACGCGTCTGTGGATGGGTGACCATCTTAGCACCAAGAGCCAACGAAGAGCTTAACCAAGAGTCCTCTGTGCCTCGGAAAGCTCGTTAAGCCGTTTGACACTCGTTACGGATAGTCAATCAAAAGCCCGGAAATCTGATACCAGTCTTAGCAATGTGAATCGTGTTATCCATTTAATGGGTTACGTAGGCAGATATGTGGTCCATGTAAAATACTAGTTTTCAACTGCATCCTGTGTTGTTGTTTGTTGTTCCTGCATCATGTTTTAGACTGGAAGCCGACCCCAACTTATTTCCCTTTTCCCATCTTTAGGCAGATTTGATTGTAGAAACCGTTAGTTTACAGTAAATCTCGTAAAACTTTTTTTCTTGGTAAGACACTGATAGATTACAAAGTATCAAATTTTTTTGGGTTTTGAGAGATTTGATTGTAGAAGCCGTTAGTTTACAGTATTTCTCGTAAAACTTTTTTTCTTCGTAAGACACTGGTAGATTGCAAAGTATCAAATTTTGTTGGGTTTTAGGCAGATTTGATTGTAGAAACCGTTAGTTTACAGTAATTCTCGTAAAACTTTTTTTTTCGTAAGACTCTGATAGACAATATCAAATTTTGTTGGGTTTTATTGTATTCGAAACTAGCACTTTGCCAGCTACTTCGTTCGCGAGATTGTTTTTATAATATAAACATTTTCGCGCAAATATTTAGCTACCCGCCGTATTCTGAGGGTAGTATAAAAAAACGAATAATGAAAACCTTTTTATTTACTTGGGTTACTATTTATGCTAAGTTTCAAGTAGGTAGGCATATGGGCCCAAGGAATTAATTTTGCATTTTGCATGTACAAACAAATTTCCCACTTTTCACCCCCTATAAAGTTGAATTTTCAAAAACTACTTCTTAGTGCTCGCCTCACATCATAAAAGGAAGCTTTGTGTAAAATTTCATGTTCCTAGACCCAGTAGTTTCGGCTGTGCGTTAATGTCAGTCAGTCAGTCTCTTTTTTATTATTTATAAATGATCTATTTACAAAATACCTATTGAAAATTCCATACATTGTAAGATTTATTAAAATCATACGGAGTTTTCAATTATCGAGTGACATATACATCATATGGCAGATCTGCGTACGCATTCGTCCAATCCAACACAACTTTGACGCTTTAATAATAAATTGTTTATGAAAAGAAAGCAGTTTAGTTGGATCCTGGCCTTGCCATATGTTGCGGTCTGCCTACTGCACCCGGTTCCCCGTTTACCTCAATGGCAGGTACTTAAAAACCTTAACTTTAGGGATGTGAAACTGCTTATTATGTTATTAAAGACAGACCACTGCCTAAACGGAACCTTTTGAAGAAGTTTATAGTCGGTATTTGTGAAGAAAAATTATATCTTGCAATACCTGAAATTTTTTACAAATTTTTCAGACCCATTCCTCTCGGTTACAATTAATTACTTCCCATAATAACAGCATATTGTCACACCTCTATGATTAAACAATATCTTAATACCATTTTTTTATTACAAATTTCACAAAGACCCATTCCTCTCGATTACAAATTACTTCCCATAATAACACTATCTTGTCACACCTCTTTGATAAACAGTATTTCAAATAAAAGACAATGTTTATCTTCTTGCCATTACTTACATATTTCATAATGCAAATCTGATTTTCCTATAGCATTGTTGTAGGCTTGCAGAACTAAACATTGCAATGTCTTGTGTACTATCTATTGTTTTATATTATCGCGACTATAAAACTGTAAACGGATTTGTTCCCTGCACGAGCTATTCGAGGAATTTTGTCACTGAAATGTAGATTTTTTGAACCTTCTCTTCACGAATCTCATATCGTTGAAACGATCTCTGTGCATAGCTATGAAGGCCAAATCGCCCGCGTCCACATTCTCAAAGCTGGATCAAATTTAATGAAACAGTTAGCGTTTATTATCAAGACCCTATCCATCCCTTTTCACTAGACAACAGCGAGGCCAAGAGCGGACCAATCAGTTAATCAAAAAAGGCACATTACTTGCAAAACTTTTCGGGCAATGACGATTCATCGTTGACTGGTTTGTCCTACAGTTGTGCATTGGAAAAGATTGTTGTTCCTGTCCAATAAGGCATAGCAGCATTCCGTAAAATACGATGTCCTCGGTAAAACAAGCAAGATATAAGGACGTACTCATTCAATAATGGCAAAATGCTGAAGATGGGTCCCAAGCTGCGTCGCAACACTCACTCCCCATCGTAAACGATCCAGATTATTGTTCTCATCGTAAAAGGTCACACCGACCCGTCCTACGTTAAAAAAATTTCGACGATTTTCTAAAGCATCACGCACTATGTTTCCGCTTGTGGAAACAAACCAATAAATGGCGAAAAATTTTCAAAGTCAGAATAGGGTATTTTCCTTTTTTATTTTCGTATAATATATATTTTATACTAAACTAGTTTTTGCCAGCGACTTCGCCTGCGCGAAAGTAGAAAATAATTGTAAGGGAATCTCAGAATTAATCATATTATATACTTTCCAGGATATGGTTCACCATTGTGCTAAATTTGATCCAAATCTGTACAACCGTTTGAGCGTGAAGAAGTAACAAACATACATGTATACAAACTTTCACCTTTATAATATTAGTGTGATTACAAATAACACTAATAAGAAATCCTTTTCTGAAATCAGAATCAAAATTAGTTATTAAATGAAGCAGCAATTAACATTACAAATATTGCTGTAAGGAACGCCGTGATGGGAATATCTGGCTATCTCTTTTGTACAATGCGTAACCTAATGGCGGTGACGTCACATGTCAGTTGGTGCATTCTTATTCTGTTACTTGACAGTTTCCCTTTTCACCCGATTAGAAAGGTTTGTAGCTTACTTAATTTTGAACGGATTTTAAAAACTCTTTCTATTTGCGATTTTGCATTAAATTACTTTTTGATACAAATAGACGTTGCAACCCCAGAAATTCGCAAGGCTCTAGATATCCGCATAGAAAAGACTTAACAGAAGGACCTTCGCCATCAAATGCTCAATTACAGCTCCCCAGAGAATTGAAAGTCGTCTCATGGTAACACCAATTCAGAGAGATGCGAATCTCCTGATAATTTTATCGAGCCGTCGAAGAGTCTCATCTGGACACGACCCATGGCCAACGTGGAATAATTTAAACAGGCTCCTCATCCTGGCCGGGCGCAGCAAACATAATCTCCACAGGCTTTTCAGTGTTTGTGCGGCGTCTCTCCGCAGACCATACCCCACCTTCCATCTTGAGGACCAGTCAAGGAATTTAATTAAAAAAAAAAAAAAACAATGTTTACAATCGACACGTTAAAAGATGATACAAATAATAATAAAAAACTGGGCGAGTGCGAGTCGGAATTGCGCGCTGAGGGTTCCGTACAAACTTACCTGTGTAAATAGTTCAATTCCCGAATTGAGTTACGAAGATTTTTCCAATTTGCAAAAAAAGTTTTTTTTTGTGACGTATCTACAAAATTCCAGTTTTCAGATTTTTTCCTATACTTGCTAATGAGATCTTGCTTCTTGCCAAATTGCAGGATTTTAGATCAACGGGAAGTACCCTATGAATTTTGATTCCCTTGAGAGTGTCGAAATGTACGTTTTTTGCGACATAAACGGCCGTATCTTTTTTTTTTTTTGTTAACTCAGAAGTTTGAATTTTTCTCAGCTTCAAGGGACCGCAGACCTGAGTATATGGTTTTAATTTCAACTTGATGCCTCCGCGCGAGATAAAGGTTCCGAGATAAAGGCTCCGAGATAAAGGTTCTTGACAGACAGACAGATAGACAGACGGACAACAAAGTGATCCTATAAGGGTTCCGTTTTTTCTTTTTGAGGTACGGAACCCTAAAAATGAGTCAACCACCCAATTACCCGAGTATCGATGGGGTCGATGGTTTTCCTGTAGCCTACACATTTAGGGGTATTTCTGGGTATTTCACTCGTATTTGAGCAGTTAGTAGGCATGTGGTCTTTTGTCCTATTCATTGGTAAATCAGATTTTTTTTTTCGTTGGGAAAATCATCCATTGACATCCCCCGCTCTTCGGCGGACGGGAGATAGTGTCAGACTTTTACTGACTAAAAACCCACTCCTGTTCCTTCGTTGCCTTTCATACCAGGGCCGAGTCTTCCTTTCATAATCAGACCGTTGGCCCCAATAGGCTTTGACCCTGCTGGGCCCCTACGGTGGCTGACGTCTCCTAAAGGCGCGCGTGGAACACTACGCGCCGTCAACGACTTGGGACTTGGTCCGGACGGTTACCGGACGGTCGGACAGCGAGCTACCCATTGCTCGCCGTCCGCAAGCCCGCACCTACGGTGACCGGAAATCGGGATCGGAATTCCAGCGGCTGGGGTGTGGGGGCCATTGCCTCGCGCTTGCTCTGGCGGCCTCCTCCTTTGCTAGCATTACTGCTTCTCAGAAGGAGGCGACCGCTTGCCATTCCTCCTCGCTCCGGACCATGGTCTGTAACAAGGCCCGGCGCGAGAGATCGCTGCCGCCAATCGCTCCCACGAGCGCACACTGCGGTGCTCTGCCCAGGCGGGGCACCCTCTACCGTATGCTCCATCGTGTCCTCCGGGCGGTCCACACAATGGTGACACCCGGGCGTTTCTTCCGCACGAATCCGGTGCAGGAACCTCCCGAATTTACCATGTCCGGTGAGGACCTGCGTCTTGCTGAAGGTAAGGACGCCGTGTTGCCTTTCCAGCCACTCCTCAAAGAGGGGACTTACCGCCATAATTATGGCGTACCCAATTATGGTCCCACTACAATGCAGACTTTAAACTGTATTTTTCGCCACTCACTAATCCGCACAGTTGCCACGTGATGGATTACTGCCCATTCCCAGTTTTAGAAAGGAGGCCTAACTCCCAGCAGTAGGAACATTATAAGGTTGATGATTATGCTATGTTCTTTGCACGCAGCTTGGCGTTATTATACAAATTCTTTGAATATTGATTCACTTTATTCTGTTCGAAGCTCTAATGCTGGCCAGTTTTTTTGACAGGAGATCGTACTATCTATCATCTTCTCTTTAGTCTGCCGCAGTGTTGCTTAGCTTAGCGTTCAATACGGTGTATCAAGTCGATATTTCTTCACCCGTACTACAAAAATAGAATTTGAATGAAATGTTCCACGTCAATCGAGTACCTTTTAGTGGTCTAAGTCGCGTGATGAACTGATTTTTATTGCATCCACTAACCCATTTATATAAAATTTAATAATGCCGGTAAATTTAATAATGTAGCTTTAAAATTTTAATTTCTAGAATGACGTTTTAGTATTTAATAATTACCGGTAGTTACTATTATTCAGTAGCTTAGCCGTGATATTTTATCGCTTGGTTATATTTATTGAAACTCTTAAAACACTCGACTTCTAATTCATTCAACAGCCCGTTTAAAATTGCTTCCTGTAAACGAGCCTTTAAACTCGGCCAAAAGTCTACGTCAGTCATTGTTCAAATAATATCGAATTGTAGGTACGTACTTAATTGTTCGAATTTAATTTAATGATGCTACTTAATCATCAATCATCAGGGGAGAACAACAGCTTCTGTAATACTTGCGCAAAAGTCAGGAATCAATGTCAATCATGTTCGTTTTCATTTGAGTATAATCGTCAGTGAAATGACTAGACTTCCACCCATGAAAAAAATCTAATATAAATCGAAGTGAAAATGCCTAATGACATTTACCTGAGTAAAATATCCGAAGATATTTTTTTTTTATTATTATTATTGATAGGCTCGCGTTTGACCACTCTCACCTGATGGTAAGCGATGATGTGGCCGACGATGGAGCACGCTTGTCTAGAAGTAACCTATTCACTCTTGACTTAAAGACCCCTAGGTCGTAGCTATCAGGAAACACAGACTCCGGCAGGGAATTCCACTCCTTAGCTGTACGCATTATGAATGTGTTCCCAAAACGCTTTGTACGTATGGGTGGGATGTCCACCATGTACCGATGGCGCAATGCCGTACGTCTAGTGGTCCGATGATGGAACGGACTTGGTGGAATTAAATTGTGCAATTCCAACGCACACTCCCCGAAGTGCAATCGATAGAAAACCGACAGGCTAGCAACTCGGCGTCGATGCTCAAGGTTTTGGAGTTTTGATTCGACATTGTGCATCATCACCGATGATCTTCTTGGCTCGCTTCTCAATCGGCTCCAAAGCATCAAGCTGGTATTTGGCAGACCCATCCCAAAGATGAGAGCAGTATACATGATCGATATCGTATTAAATGGTAAAAGTTGTGTCAATATAAAAGATAACATTGTGTCATTCTTATAATATAATCAATGAACATCGATACTGCATTGCTATACAAATATCGCTACGCTAACGTTACTGATATCATACCGTGTCCTTGAATCCGGGTTCTTTTTGAATTGGAATATTATTTATCATTTAAAACCATGGTTTTAAAAAAGGAGGAGTGAGAAATAAGAGATGAGAGAAATGAAAGAGAGTATATTAGGGGAAGTTTGAAACTGGCGCCAGTGACTGAAAAGTTGAAAGGGAATCTTTTGTCTTGGTATGGTCATGTGAAGAGGAGGGATGAATGCATGTTACTAAAAGAGTTATGAGTTTACATGTGGATGGATGGAGAGGGAGAGGGAGACCAAAGAAAAGATGGATGGATTGTGTGAAGAGTGATATGAAAGAAAAGGAAGTTAGTGATAGTATGACGAGTGACAGGGCAGAATGGAAGAAAAAAACGTGTTGCGCCGACCCCAAATAACACGGGACAGGGGCAGGAAGATGATGACCAGATCATAAAACATTCTTGAAAAATTTTACTGTAGATACCTAAGAACAGATTTGCTTCAGTTCAGAAAGAAAATTTGCTTTGGGATATTCCCATCTACAAGTGCCAATAGTGTACGAGATAAGTTTTATTATTCTTGAATCAAGATGTAGGATGCCTAGTCAACTTACAACCGTTTCGTTTCGATTATCTTTTTATTGATCACCTCGAGTCGGCCACGCCTCCTATTCCTTTGTTCTGACCACGTGACTGAGCGTTGAGATGACGTCAGAATAAAGGAATCGTCAGAAAAGAATTCTTGCCTCCTGAAGAGGTGTAGGCACCTCTAGGTGTGCTGTATCTGTTTAATCGCTTTCGTCGGATATATCCGACAAACACTCTCGTTTATTCCCCCAGGGTCGCACATCCATGACCAAACACTCCATCTCGTCAGCTCTTCTGTCACCTCCATTCCTCCTCATTGAAGAGCTAAACGAGATGGAATACCCAGTCCCAAACACACGACCTTGGCGAATAGGACACGAAAACACTCGTCGGAACAATCCTACGCAAGCGGTTAAAGGGTTATAATATACATCAGTCTCACATAAATATATACTTCCCTGGTGAACATAATTATTGTAGTAGATACTTCGTAAATATTATCCCTCTTGACTCCTGTATCCTATACGATGTTAAGCTATGTGTTCACCATTGCAGCGCAGCCGGTGCGGTGGGCGGGCGTGGTGTGGGTGGCAGCAGCGCGATGCATACGTCGAGGCACTCCGTCACCTCGTCTTCGGGCGTTCTTATGGTGGGGCCTAACTTCCGTGTCGGCAAGAAGATCGGCTGCGGTAACTTCGGTGAACTTAGGCTCGGTAAGTGAACCCTTGTCTTTACTTTTCGTTTTAAGTGACCGCTACCAATCGACTCTGTCTATACTATGGTGTTGGCGAAGCTTTGAGCCAACAGCATTTGAATTACTCTTGTGCCAGCCACGATTCGGACAGTCGGGCTCTGACTGAACTGATCGTATCAAATCTTCTTCTAAAATCGAATGTCTTCGATCATACAGTAGTCTGTACCAAAAATCTTCATTACACAAGCAAAGGTTCCCTTTTTTGGTACGTATTGGAAAAAGGATTTATGATTTATATTTTGCTCTCTGGAAATGTTGCCCTTTTCGAGATCTATGAATACCCCGAGAGAGTTCAATGGAAATATTTTGAGTGTAATATTTATGCAGATAATGTCTAATCTCGAACCGACAAGGGTTTTTGTGTTAGTCGGTCAACTCAGACCAATAAAAAAGTATAGACAGAACATTCCGCTCCTAAAAGTGTGGCACGTAATATGAAGCCAATCGGCAATATGAAGCCAGCCGCTCGGTAGTCTGCCGCTAGCAAGCGAGTGCGCGTGACGTTGTTTTGTTGAGATAATAATTACGAAATTATGCCGTCCTGTGTCATAAACTACTGCAAGAACAATTCCTTTTTCAAAAAAAAATCTTCTGGGATTACTTTTCACAAGTAAATAACGTTTTTGCTGTATAAATTAAATAAAATCGAAAAAATATTTGATATAATTTCTCGGAACACGCCATTGTGTCGGTGTTGCAAGTTAAGAACATTATTTATTCCCAAAAATAAGGGAAGTCGTAATTTTTTACGGACACCACAACAAAGTGTTTTTTTATTTACAAGTACGGCGTTATCCAACATACGGTTACGCTGGATGACCCGCACCTAATCCGATTGTCGTTGGATATATATTATTATTATTATTATATGTAAGTTTTGTGTGTTTTTGAAATTAATAATTTCACTTAATATGAAAATAAATGATTTTCATTAAATGAAATTATCTTTCATTTCATATAACCAAGATAAACACTATACTACCTACACAATAATAAAACTTAACCAAAGTATATCTCTCGCACTTAGGAGTCGCAGCGCAACGCTTGCAACATTTTTCTCTAGCACACATGTGCAAATCTACGATGTCATACACCAAGTTACGCACACAAAGCCAAAACTAGTCCTCACTTATTTCGTCGCTTTTGTTTACGACGACTCCGTCTATACTTTTTTATTCGTCTGAGTCGGTCAATGAATAACCCTTCAGGTAGATCGGTATCTAAAGGGTTTTCGTTCAAATTGGCACGTGTCTACTACTAGGTTTTGAAAACAACCTATTTTTAACACCAAATTATAAAAACAATTACTCACAACGTGATTCCAATCAACGAACTTTGATACGATGAATCATAAGTGATTGGTTTTCTACTCCTTCCAAATTGCTTTGAGTGATGACGCATAGGATGAGAGTTTGGACCACAAAAAAACGAAGTTTGCTTATCCTGTTAGTATATATATAAGTAGTCGTGTTCAAGAGGAGACGCCATGACTTTTTAATTTTTACATTATCCTTTTCATGTTAACATTGGCAACACCGCTAATGTACTTAAGTCACTCAATGACAAGCTCATAACAACGCGTCTTGCCGACCTTGCACGCTTACTGAAATATGTAAACCTATTAATAGTGACTATTTTAGACACACCCTATGTTCCAATTCCAACTAAGAGTTCAGTAATGTCCTTGTCAGTCTTCAGAACTGCCATAATGAAAACAAATACATTATTTTCGTTGTTGCATTCATTTTTATCGAAGACATAATAGTCCGTTTCCTAAAAGTTTGTTAGATTAATGTGGAAGTTAAACATCTGGATTTTACAGTCAGCTCGTAATGCTGTACAGTTTCTCCGTATATAATTTCGTCATGCGTAAAGATGCGATATTTATTATGGCCAGCCCCGACTGTATTAAGTACCCAGGTACTTATTGCTCATTTATTGAACAGATTGCTTGGAGACGACGGAAATTAGATTTTTCTGTAAGGAATATTGTTAGCTAGATACAACTTTGGGAAGTCATTGATAGTAGAAACGAATCTTTGCACGACATTGGCAAAATGCTTTTAGTGAGGTCAACTTATCATTGTCATGAAGATCTTGAACTGATAGGAAACAGAGTGAATCGAATGTAAATGCCCCTATTGTAAGAGCCAGCTGAGGGTAAATAGGTCACTATGCTGACTGTATTCGAAAGGCTAGCAAGCTTTCCATCACAGTATACATATAAATATTATTGTTGCATGTTGCTTTATGTGCGATACAAAAACATTTTTATTTTGATGGTGTCTGGAGATCCGTTATCTTCAGGCGGAGAAAGCGAAACTAATGTTTGCAAGTGCTAGTAAGTATATTACTTACGGAAATATTTTGCAATATTGTAGAAGCTGAGGTAAAAATGAAACCCTCGGTGAATTCTCTTCGAGATTTATAATGATCCTTCAAATATAGCTAATCAGGGAGAATCACATACGTCATATAGTTATTTGAGTGTTTATATCGGTTTTCGGAAGACTGACATTGTTGTAATTCTTATGCTATTTATACTTCAGTGTAACATCGTAATTTCTCGTACAGCCTATAAACTTAAAATATTCGTCCAGCAGGTAGAAGGCAAGCAACGTAACAAAGGACCTCCGTAATAATGGAAGACATATGACTCATTCTTTCGCTGTCAGTATTCGGAAACGCTCTTTCAAATGAATCTCAGCCACCGCGCCACGTTCACACGTGCCATTACAATATGATCACTACAACGACCACGAAATCTTTTAAACAAAGTAGTTAGGTAGAAAATCATATACTTTTTGAAATGTCAGGGCTCAACACGTGAGGTCGTGGGCCTTATGCCCTAGGCAGTAAGGTTTCATATGGCTGTTGTCTGGGAGATTATATGGCTGCGTGCGGATGAGAATTGGATTCAACCTCGCGTCACTGAAAATAACATTATTGCGGACACGTGCGTGAGGTGATTAAGCCGATACATACATTATTTACTTTCTGAACTCCGTGTTTTAAAAAAATGGAACACTCATGGTGGTATTAATCAAGCTAAAAATCCCACGAATAAAAAGTAAGTGGGTAACTCCTGGTTAGTTTCCTGTGTGGGTTATTTAATTGTTTCCTCCATTTAACATTTTACCGTAACGATTATAATCTAAAGAGCAATTATAATTAATAATATCTTGTTAGGCCATTAGTGCTTATATCGTATTTGTACTCATTACTGAATCGAATGCTGTACTTAATGGTTTTTAAGATGTTCGAAACGAATTCAAGATCTTCATGGATTGTTTGTTTATATAATTTATTTAATATTATCAGTTCTACGTTATATGTTAATGCTAGATTGTCTACAACTCTACATTGACATAATGTATTGAACATAATCAGGATT
Source organism: Mythimna impura (assembly GCA_905147345.3). NCBI lineage: Eukaryota > Metazoa > Arthropoda > Insecta > Lepidoptera > Noctuidae > Mythimna > Mythimna impura. The sequence continues at coordinate 10,893,727 of LR990356.1, read as the reverse complement.
TAAGTCTTCAAGATGTCATTAGTCCCGTCTCCCGACTTTGTTATTACCGAAGCCGAGGTAGCGTCATTTGCGTTACCTAATTTAATTTCTGTGTCACCGCCTCACTCGAGCTCACAGCCTATAACAACAGTGAACAGTGTTGTTCCATTTAATTTGTCCGCCAGCTATGATATTGATTATTGAGATCTAATTCAGTGTTTTTTTCTTTTGACTATTTACAACAGAATGTTACTGCAGTATACATAAAAACAAGTAAACTAATAGCTTATTAGATATTTATAAAAACTGATAATAACGGGCATAAAAAAATAATGCAAAACTGTCAATAGGAAAAGTGCCCAGAATGCTGGTATTCATTGGCCAAAGAAAAACCAATCCTCTGGTCACGTGAAGAGTCGACTAGCTGTTTGCAGATATCCTGAAAAGCTTGATGTTACTATTCTATATTGATACGACGTTATGACGATCTTTATGACCGATGATAACATCGATAAATCAAGTTGGTGACGTTGACAATAACTTTGGAATGTTTTAGTGAGACTTTCAGAACATTTTATGAAATAGCAACGAGTTGCTTTTATTTTTAAAATGTTTACAAAAGGCTGTCGAAACGTCATTGTATCTGAAAAATGATACTTTCGAAGTACAAACAGTCGACGTTCATTTGGTTTTGGGACATATTTATTGCACTTAACTGTACTAACTAGCGTTTGAAGATCTCCTACAAGTTGGACCGATGACCTGTTGAGCTACTGTGCTAAAATTAACTTTTCTTTTACAGGAAAAAATCTCTACAACAATGAACATGTAGCGATTAAGATGGAGCCTATGAAGTCAAAGGCTCCACAATTGCATCTAGAATACCGATTTTACAAGTTATTAGGCACGCATGGTAAGTTTTTCCCTAATTGTGTGAATAATTATATACAGAATGATGTTACGGAAATTCTTTACAGAGTCAGACAGTGTACTATCCGCTTAATATATTCTGTCCAGCAACAATTTTTATATGATGAATCACGGTCATTGCAAAACGAAGTGATATGACTATCCTACGAATTGGGTGCACCAATTATAGCCTAATTAAATGCTACAATGGATATACAATCTACATGAAAACTTATAACGGGGATAGTAAACGTAGAAAATGACATAGGGGTAACGCCCTATCTTATTTTCTGTAATGGGCGGTTAAGCGATATTTTACAGAAACCGTTTGGATGGATTTAAGGGAGAAGGAGAGACAATTCAGCTGTACTGTTGTAGTTAGTCTGTGGTGTACCATTTACCCGTACTACTTGAATAACTATCGGCACCAATAGTAGGCTAATCCCATAATTATCATTGTTTTAATAACTAAAACAGCATTGCATCATAACGTAGTTAGATAATAACGTAGCTGACGCTCATCAAATTTACTCAGAGGGCGTACCAAAAGTATACTACTTGGGAACATGTGGCGGCCGCTACAACGCTATGGTCATGGAGTTGTTAGGGCCCTCGCTCGAGGACCTGTTCGTACATTGCGGCAGGAGGTTCAGACTCAAGACGGTCCTTATGATTGCTATGCAGCTCGTAAGTCCCGTGCCAATTCTCCGGTAGATAGGTGATTGTCCTTTGACGCAACACCGTAACCGATATCCAAATCTTTGTCATTCATCCGACGAGGGTTCGCAAGCCGTGGCCATGGTCCTTGTTGTGGCCCGTCTAATTGTGTTTTTTGTTTTATTTTTTTTTTATTTTTTTTTGTTTCTATATTAGGCTGAACACGTAGCAATGCTCTCGCGTGTCCTGTCGTGATTGATGATGTTATTTGTAAATATCGGCTACAGTGTTGTGTCGTACAGGTGCATGCGAGAGCAATGCTCGTGTATTCAAATGTGAGTAAGTACTTAATTGTGTTCGGTCTGTCTCCTCCCCCTCCTTCCCCTTAATTCCCGTGGCTCCTGTAGCGCCGTCGACAGCGGAGGGCATACCGGAGGTGTATTACTTTGGACCTTGCGGTAAATACAACGCACTGGTGATGGAACTACTGGGGCCATCGCTGGAGGATCTATTCGATCTCTGCGGCCGTCGATTCTCTCTAAAGACTGTATTAATGATCGCTATGCAGTTGGTAAGTCAAAATGCGTTTTCTATTTCATTTTTTGCAAACTCGATGATTAAAGAAAACAAATTTTGAATTTTTGTACATATATTGAAATTATAATAATAAGTAATATCAGAATTACCACTTTAGCTAAAATCAGTTGATATATGTCATTGAACTTAAATAACAGCACTGACTAAGCAAGAGCGTTCAAGAAATATGATTGTAGAGAGCGTTTTAACTGGCAGACTATTGTGACGTAACTGATGCAATGCGACGAACAAACGCTTGCATTGATAAGCAAATCAGTAATGCGCGAATTAGAGCTTAGACATTTATTATATTAAATTGGCAATATCGTTCGCAATTTGAGGAAAATGTCCCGAGCCTACGCTTTTAATGAAATTTGAGCTCTTCAAGCGGTCCTGTAACTCGATCCCTGGGGTAAAGAAAAATTGTAAAAGTGGGACGAGTAGATTCATATCGTAGAAATATATTTTACTCGACGGGAAAATACTCTACATAATAATTGGCAAGAAAAGCGTATATCAGTTGATTAAATCTCTTAAGTTGAATTGAAGTCAGCTGAAGGACTGATCAAGTAACTTATGGCTGATAATCGAATTCTACTATGTTCATGAAATAAACATGAAATCATATAAAGATCTAATACCTTATAAATACCATTAAAGTGTCTGTTTGTAATATCATTTTGTTTTACTAAAGCTAATAGGTATGCATTTTCTAAAAAAAAATATGTCTAATCTACTAAACAGTTGGACTGATTTTTACGGGATTGACCGACTTTGTCTGGTTGCTCTCAACCGGTGATGTTATAAGGAGTAACGTAAGACTACTTTTATTTTAGAAAAAGATACCATTTTTTTTTGCTCGACACCATTAGGTAGTTGAGCAAAAAAAAAATGTGACTACATGACATTGTCCTGTCTTACCCAGTCGAAGTCGCGGGCAACAGCTAGTTCAGAAAATAAAAATACACAAGTTACTGCTGAACATTTAAAACCGTTTACCTCACGGATCGATTGACGCATTGACACTTATTGATACTAAACTGATTTGATGCATCAATATTCAATTATGTAATGATATGCCCTTCAATGGAATGATTTGTACCGACCGACGTCAATTGATTGTGACAAGTGAAGGCATAAACTAATTCTGTTCCATCTCTGTTTCAGTTACATCGTATCGAGTATGTTCATACGAGACACCTAATATACCGAGATGTTAAGCCGGAAAATTTTTTAATAGGTAGAACTGCAACTAAAAGGGAAAAAATCATTCACATCATTGGTAAGTCACGATTTACTAATATTTATCGTACTAGCATAGTACCTACAGTAACCAAATTGTACTTAACGAAATTCGGATTTTCCCATTTTTAGGGTTCCATACCTCAAAAGGAAAATACGGAACCCTTATAGGATCACTTTGTTGTCCGTCCGCCTGTCTGTCTGTCAAGACCCTTTATCTCGGGAACACGTGGAGGTATCGAGTTGAAATTAAAACAGAGCTGTAAAAAATCAAACTTTAAGTTGTCGCAAAAAACATATATTTCGACACACTCAAGGGAATCAAAATACATAGGGTAGGGTACTTCCCGTTGGTCCAGAATTTTGAAATTTGACACAAAGCAAGTTCTTATAGCACAAGTATAGGAATAAATCTGAAAACAGTAAATTTTTTGTTACCGATCCTAAAAATCTTTTTTTTGCGATTAAAAAATTTTTCGAAACTCCATCCGGAAATTAAACTATTTGCATAAGTAAGTTTGTACGGAACCCTCAGTGCGCGAGTCCGACTCGCACTTGCCTAGTTTTTTATTATTGATAGGCTCGGGCTTTACCACTATCTCAGGGAGCAGTGGTGGCCGAGTGGTAACGGCCCCGACTTACGAGTTGTAGGTCGCGGGTTCAAAAACCCAGCCAGGCGCATTACTTTGTGTAATTTATTTCATCACCACTGCTCTAAAAACGGTGAAGGAAAACATCGTGAGGAAACCGGCATGTCCTAGAACCAAAAATTCGAAGACGTGTGACATTCACCAATTGGGCTCGCGTGGCCCATTCCCTCTCCTAGAGAGTAAGGCCTAAGTCCCAGCAGTGGGAACATTAAAAGGCTGATTAAGCTTACCACTATCTCACCTGATGGTAAGTGGTGATTTGATCAGTAGAAGTAACCTATTCAGTCTTGACTTAAAGACCCCTAGGTTGTAGCTAGCAGGAAACAGACTCTGGCAGGGAATTCCATTCATGATGTATTCTACGAAAATGCGTCATTCTCTAGCCAAGTTTGAAAGGAAATCAGGTCAAATTCTAGTACTCAAGTTAAAGAGGGTAGTGCGAACCTCAAAGAGTGAAAATGTTTATTAGTCATAAACGTGTTGTAAAGAGGTCAATGACTCACCCCATAGTAAATATTTACTGTTTCCACAGCTGTATGTATCACAGTTATGTGTCAAATATTAACTTATCCACCAAAATTGGGACGTAGAACCAACCATAAATGTGTGTGACGTTTGAAGGCTTTTTGATCTCAAGTTATGATTGCGTTATAAAATAGAAACAAAACATTTTTTTTTTAATCTTTTTATCCATAAAGGATTATTTATCTAAAGGCGGGAAAATATAGGTAGTCTAAGGGCAGAATAATGAAACTGTTCAGCATATTTTCGCGCTTATACTAGAAAATTGATACTGTGCCAATGTTTACCTTCGCAACTGTACCATATTTGTCATAATTTTGTTTGTCGTAATTATACGCTTAATTGATTATTCAAATTACGCTGTCATGATTATCGGATTGAGTCATGAGAATTTAAAAATGAAAGTTTGCGAACAACGGTCGTTTGTTAACTGGCCCGTTTAATTGCTCCGACGATTTCCTTGTTATTGACGAGAACGTTTTGTTCGTGATATAAGAAATGGATTTTATGCAAAATAAAATCTGCATTATTTGGTTGTCTGATATTTATTGCTTTACGCAACAGTTTTTCATGTTGTAGACCAGTCAGTAGTTAGTAGGGTTTTTTTTAAGGTGGGAAAATCATCTAATGACAAATCTCGCTCTTGGCCGGTAATCGGGATCGGAATCCCGGCGGCTGGGGCGAGAGGACCGTTGCCTCGCGCGGTCGGCCTCCTTTGGTAGCATTACTGCTTCGCAGAAGGAGGCAACCTAGTTAGTAGGGTAGGTCCCTCGGCGACAGGTAACCCCCCTTTTTTTTGAGGGGTGAACTTCTACCACTCTGGATGGAGCTAGAGAGAGTCAGTCTTTCTTTGATTGAAAACCACCCGTGTTCCTTTAAATACTCTTAAAGTTCCTGGTTTACGATCTGTCAAATAGTCCCATAGCTCTGGCAAGCATCGAACCTAGTCAGTTCAATGATAAGGTTACCCCCTTATAAAATAGTTTCCATAAATACTGTCATTGAAGCTTCAATTCTCTTCATCGTCTCTAATTTGACTAACAGCTATCGTAAGCAGTGGTTAGTTGAAATATTAGCAGTTCTTAGAACGACAATACTACTACTAGTAGATTATTCATAGAGTGAAGTAGAGTGTATGAGTCCGTTCATAGCTTGATTATAATTGTTGATAACACAATAATTGTAGAAACTGACTCTCTACATTATTATAATGGTGCTCACTTTTTTTTGAGGTGAGAAATCTTCAAATAACTTCTCCCCCTCTCTAGGTAGAGCAAAAGTGGTTTTTAGTCAGTAAAAGTAATACACTCCCTTGTATTACTTTTACTGACTAAAAACCACCCGTGTTCCTTCACTTGCCCTTTGCGTTCCAGAGCCACGATGACTTTCGAACGATCCGTAGCATTGAGTCAAGTAATAACTTGATAATATATTGCCTGTAGCCGTACAATTAAATAGTAAAGAGCTCCCTTTTATAAGGTGGCTTACCAGCTTACCCCATAATATTCATATACTAAAAATAACTAGACGCATTATTAAACTGAAAAAAAAAAAAAAACTCCATTACCAAGTCTTGACCTCAAACTCCCTCGTAAACTAGAAGCGAATTTTATTACCCACAAAAATAATGATGGCCGCCGGTAAAACCCACGCCGGTGTTAATACAGAAGTCACGCCAATTATAATGGGCTGTGTCAACGAGAGTCATTTGTGTAATGAAGTATTACTGGAGACATCGACTCGTTCTGCTAAGTGATAGAGCCTCATTCATGATCACGTCAGAACGATTAGGTAATGAGATATAACAATAGTGAAGTAATACAATCTTGGGACGAGGTCTGTGGTTTACTACTCGTGTTCTAGTAAGAATTGTGTAGGGTTTTTTTTTTTTCTATGTGGCCTGTACTTATGCTGGGTGGAATAAAACTAACTGCTGAGGAACTGCTTGAAAAAACGACAGCATTCCATATTTGAAATGCTTATCTATATTCGCAGTTCAAAAATGAAATGCAGTCGTTTTTACCCGTTAAATTATATGACCTTTTTAACTATCACTAGATGGCATTCATATAGTTTTTCCTTGTATAATAATTCTGAATTTAAATATTTATAAATCAATTTTCAGAAGTATGTCAGTAGTCAGTACTAAGTTAAAATCGTGTGATTTGATTACATTAAATTATATGACCTTTTTAACTATCACTAGATGGCATTCATATAGTTTTTCCTTGTATAATAATTCTGAATTTAAATATTTATAAATCAATTTTCAGAAGTATGTCAGTAGTCAGTACTAAGTTAAAATCGTGTGATTTGATTACATTAAATTATATGACCTTTTTAACTATCACTAGATGGCATTCATATAGTTTTTCCTTATACAATAATTCTGAATTTAAATATTTATAAATCAATTTTCAGAAGTATTTCAGTAGTCAGTACTAAGTTAAAATCGTGTGATTTGATTACAAATCTTACAATGAACACTGAACAGTCATCGATCGACCGTTGATGTATAGAATACATATTCTTAAACTGATAAAATGAACGTCATGACGAGGTCAATGAATTTAGCGGTCTCTGCAGTAGTGGCAATTATTTATAGCTACATTTTTGTAAAGCGACGGCTATACAAAAAGGTGGCTATACGTTCATGTTTCAAACCTATATTTTTCTGTCGATAAATAATTAAGTTAATCGATATGTCTTTTGAATTTCAGATTTTGGTTTGGCCAAAGAATATATAGATTTAGAGACAAACAAACATATTCCATATCGGGAACACAAGTCACTTACCGGGACTGCAAGATACATGTCAATAAACACACATTTAGGAAAAGGTAATGTATAAACGTAACTGTACAAATTTATTTAGGAATGGTGAAGGATAATATCAAGGAGAAACTGGTACAGAACTAACAATTTGAAGACTTGTTACATCGGAACTGGCGTTCTCCTTCTCACATATTAGAGTCCTATATCCTAATAGTAAGAATATTATAGATTAAGTTAAAAATAAACGTAATATTATTATAAATGGATACAAGGATGTATAAATCACCCTTTTAACCTTGGTAAAGTTTAATGACATTTAAACATTGTATAGTACATTCTGTACATTCAAATAGTTCGTGGAATATGCTCTAATTTGTATTCAACATGCAACTTCATACAATAATTCATACTTAAACTAACAGGTATGTTTATATTTTTCAGAACAATCTAGACGCGACGACCTAGAGGCTCTTGGGCATATGTTTATGTATTTTTTACGTGGTTCCTTACCCTGGCAGGGTTTAAAAGCTGATACACTTAAAGAGCGATACCAAAAAATTGGTGACACCAAACGAGCGACGCCTATAGAGGTAAGAATTCATGTATTTATGATACTAACTATAAAGGGTACAAAATTCGTACCAGTATTCTCGGGTTGTGATGTTTCAACCGCCTTGAACGGGCTGGAACAGACTGGATGGAGTAGAACTAGGTGTTGTAGCACAATTTGGGAGAAGCCTTTTTTCGGCGTGGGAAATCAAATAATTTCTCTAGCAGGAGTTATTGACTACCACCGGTGTTACTTCAGTTGCCCTTTTTGTTCCTCTTTTAAACAATTCCGCAGCCCTGGAGGGTCTCGTTAATTATGCTGAAAGCTGTGCTTTAACGCACGCTTGGAACATGCTGGTCTTTATCGGACGGCGAGCTATCCATAGCTCACCATCCGCAAGCCCACGCCTACGTTGGCTGGTAATCACCTTGCGTTTCCCGACGCCCATGAACTTGGGATACGCCTATGTCTAGCATTAGAATGTGAAATGCCATATCACTAGACCATCGACAATAGACTATCATAGTTATGTTACTGATAACATAACTGCATATGAACTCTGTATAACTCTGCCTTACGAGAACCTCAGATACTGTACTTTTAATATCGATTCGTCTGTCATCTGGTATTATTTTATTGGTGTCGAATCGACATTGACGTCATAACATAAGATTACGAATCATTGCCATGGTAAAATACAAATATATAACCATGGTAAATCGATTCACTACGTTATCGAAAGAGTATGGAATAATAGAGGCTGATTCACCTCATTTTATTTTATACTAACAGACCCGACAGACAACCTTACACACAGAACACACACACACAAGCAATAACATCAGAGCTAAGACAGATCTTGTCTTAGCTATGAACTGTCAAACTAGCGAAGATTAAATAGTCAAAGTAGTTTTCTAAGTTTTCTGCGCAACTTTTTGATTTTTTTCTTTCATAAGAACCTTGTTCTGACAATAACAAACATAACAAAAAACTTGGCAAGTGCGAGTCGGACTCGCGCACTGAGGGTTCCGTACAAACTTGAAAGGCAAATTGCGGTTTACGATTTATGACGTATTAAAAAAAAACTACTGACCAGATCTCGTTCAAACCAATTTTCGTTGGCAGTTTTTATAGTAATGTACATCATATATTTTTTTTAGTTTTATCATTCTCTTATTTTAGAAGTTAGAGGGGGGGGGACACACATTTTACCACTTTGGAAGTGTCTCTCGCGCAAACTATTCAGTTTAGAAAAAAATGATATTAGAAACCTCAGTATCATTTTTGAAGACCTATCCATAGATACCCCACACGCATGGGTTTGATGAAAAAAAAAATTTTGAGTTTCAGTTCTAAGTATGGGGACCCCCAAAATTTATTGCTTTTTTTCTATTTTTGTATGAAAATCTTAATGCGGTTCACAGAATACATCTACTTACAAAGTTTCAACAGTATAGCTCTTATAGTTTCGGAAAAAAGTGGCTGTGACATACGGACGGACAGACGGACAGACAGACAGACAGACAGACAGACAGACAGACAGACAGACAGACAGACAGACATGACGAATCTATAAGGGTTCCGTTTTTTGCCATTTGGCTACGGAACCCTAAAAAAAGAATTACCGAAATTGGTCCAGCCGTTCAGGCGTGATGACGTGATCAAGAGAAATAGGTCCTCCATACATTTTATATATATAACCAGCTTCTGCGAGCGGCTGATAGTAGATTTCTCCATACAAATTTTGGAACCTCGTTTCACCCCCTTGAAAGTTGAATTTCCAAAAATCCCTTCTTAGTGCTCGCCTACGTCATAAAAGGAAGCCTTGTGCAAAATTTCACGTTCCTAGTCCCAGTACTTTCGGCTGTGCGTTGATATGTCAGTCAGTCTCTCCTTTTATTTAGATAGATAATATAGAAGATAGTACAACAGTATCATGAAAGAGCCAGATAATTTAAGATTAATCCGACATTTGTACAAAAAATTCCCCTAATCGATTGGTCCGTACGAGCTGATAAATGTATTAATTATTATTGGAGTAATTATATCTCTATCCATTTGCAAAGACGAGGAAATACTGAAATATTATTGTTATTCTTCCATAGTTCACTGATGACGTTATCGGGCTATCAATGGCGCGAAATTATCGCTACTTATCAATAAGATCACACGATAGATAATACCAATTACATTTTGATTGACCTACGCATATAACCTGAACTGAAAGTTACCTTATAAACTGCTTTCTGACGGTTTTTAGGGTTCCGCACCTCGAAAGAAAAAACAGAACCCTTATAGGATCACTTTGTTGTCCTTCTGTCTGTCTGTCAAGACCCTTTATCTCGGAAACACGCGGAGGTATCGAGTTGAAATTACCATATACTCGGTCTACCGTCCCTTGAAGCTGTGAAAAATTCAAACTTCTGAGTTAACGAAAAAAAAAAAGATGCGGCCGTTTATGTTATGATTCTCTTGCGTCAAACGCTTCGAGTAGGCCACGCCTCCGATTCTCTTTGTTCTTACCACGTGACTGAGCGTTGAGATGACGTTAGGGCAGACCTCTAAATCATAACGACTGGGAATTCTATCTATTCTTATACTAAAGTATGAACAGCAGGACGTAATAAAAAAGATCCCTATAATAAAAATATCTCAGACGGCACCTTATCGTACATTCGTACCGTATATAATGTCATTTTTAGGGTTCCGTAGCCAAATGGCAAAAAACGGAACCCTTATAGATTCGTCATGTCTGTCTGTCTGTCCGTCCGTATGTCACAGCCACTTTTTTCCGAAACTATAAGAGGTATACTGTTGAAACTTGGTAAGTATACGTATTCTGTGAACCGCGTTAAGATTTTCACACAAAAATAGAAAAAAAAAACAATAAATTTTGGGGGTTCCCCATACTCAGAACTGAAACTCAATTTTTTTTTTTTTCATCCAACTCGTACGTGTGGGGTATCTACGGATAGGTCTTCAAAAATGATATTGAGTTTTCTAAATCATTTTTTTCTAAACTGAAAAGTTTGCACGAGAGACACTTTCAAAGTGGTAAAATGTGTGTGTGTCCCCCTGTAACTTCTAAAATAAGAGAATGATAAAATTTAAAAAAAATATAATGATGTACATTACCATACAAACTTGCACCGAAAATTGGTTTGAACGAGATCTAGTAAGTAGTTTTTTTTTTTATTACGTCATAAATCGTAAACCGCAATTTACCTTTCAAGTTTGTACGGAACCCTCAGTGCGCGAGTTCGACTCGCACTTGCCCAGTTTTTTCATGCATTTAAATAGACTAGACTCAAAATGTGTTAATGGGAAATCCCACTAGGATTTTCCCAGCAGCCCGCTAGGTCTCTATCTGGTTAATATGCTCGCCCACTATTGCATGTCAATTTTGGACTTAATGTGATTATGGGTAGTCGCGAAATTCAAATTTTTGTTTGTCTTTCCAAATTGCAGTTCACTACCAGATAGTACGGTAATAAATATTATATTTGCGGTAATAACGTGTATGTATTTACTCAATTATACTAATTAAAACCATCAATCAAAATCATCAACATAGCTCTCTAACTTACAGAAGAGGTAAGATGTGCCATTTTAATAATAACTTTACGTTTTAACCTCTTCTCTAAAGTTATGAAGATGGTTTTCATAAGTTAATAGTTGGATAAGTACAAACATTATCCGAAATATATTTTTTGTTACGAGGAGTGGCAGGCGGTCGCCTCCTTCTGCGAAGCAGTAATGTTTGCAAAGGAGGAGGCTGCACACGTGAGGCAACGGTCCTCACGCCCCAGCCGCCGCCGGGATTCCGATTCCGATTTCCGGCCACCGTAGGCGCGGGCTTACGGACGGCGAGCAATGGATAGCTCGCCGTCCGACCGTCCGGTAACCGTCCGGACCGAGTCCAAGTCATTTCCCGAAAAAAAAAAACCTGCATTTTGTCTTTTTGCAGTGTAGCTGTCTGCCGTCACAACACAGTAGGCATCCTCAACGGCAGCACACTGAAACGTCACTCAATGATTGAAACGAATTCATTTATTTACATTGTTATAGCATTGAGGTCAAGATTAGGTTTTTAGGGCACTCCGTCCGTCCGTCCTTGTTCGGTGAAACAAATGTTAAGATGTTATAATCTAGTTTGTTCTAGTTTTATTATCCTTTATTGAGTGCTGAATATGAGGTTTTCTTATTAATATCTTATGATCTTTTCTCATTCCGCGAAGATATGTGCTGACGCTTCTGTATGCAAATGTAACTGGAATTATGCTCACCCTTATTGGTGTGTCCCAGTTAGAAAATGAAGTAACAATCATAATAAGCACCGAAATTTTACTTAAATGTACTTAGGCTTTTTTTTTAAGGAATTAGTTATCCTAATTGTACGCAAATAATGGGCATCAACGCACTACGTTGGTTTGGTAGCGCATCGGGATTAGTATCTACTCACGCAGAGACAAACGTGCTAGTGACGCAATCAAGATTTATCAAGAATGAATCACAATGGGTAATTTTTGTACTAAAATAATTTTTGATTATTTTAGGATAAAAACTGGGCAAGTGCGAGTTGGACTTGCGCCCTGAGAGTTCCGTACAAACTTACCTATGTAAATAGTTCAATTCTGGAATGGAGTCTAGGATGATTTTTCCGAATAGCAAAAAAAAATGTGACGTAACGACAAATTTTCAGTTTTCAGATTTATTCCTATACTTGTGTTATAAGACCTTGCTTTATGCCAAATTTCAGGATTCTGGGTCAAAGGGAAGTACCCTATGAATTTTGATTTCCTCGAGTGTCGAAATGTACGTTTTTTGCTACATAAACCGAAGTACTTATCTTTTTTTCTCGTTAACTTAGTTTGAATTTTTTACAGCTTCAAGAGTCCGCAGACCTGAGTTATATGGTTTTAATTTTAATTTGTAGCTGTGAAAAAATCAAACTTCTGAAGGTAACGAAAAAAAAAAGATACGGCCGTTTATGTCGCAAAAAACGTGTACGTTTCGACACTCACAAGGGAGTCAAAATTCATAGGGTACTTTCCGTTGACCTAGAATCCTGACATTTGGCATAAAGCAAGGTCTTATAGTAAAGATATAGGAATAAATCTGAAAATAATAAACCATTATCTCACCATTATTATTCTCCGTTTACTTCTAAGCCATGGAACGGATTTTTCGAACACTAATAGAAAGAGTAATACCCTTCCTGGGTTATAATAATTTGATCCGACCAAAGCCGGGGTGGGTCGCCAGTGAAAGTATATAGCCGGTCAAAGTATAGAAAAAAAAATAAAAAGTGTTTATTAGTATGGGGACACGTTTACACCAAAAAATACTAGTAGCTACAATGCGTTCCAAATAAGAATAGGATCTATTGCCATGTTGTGACGTCACGTCATACTGTCAAATCGCAAGAAATTGGGCAAAATTGAAGAACTGGATTCTGGTTAAACTTTTTTCGTTCACATTTCGTAAATAAATTTAATTTAAAAAAATTCTTGTTTTGCTCACCATAATAATTCTTCGATTTGACAGTTTGACGTGATGTCACAACATGGCAATCGATCCTATTCTTATTTGGAACGCATTGTATGTTGTTTACCCAGGGTGTGTAAGTGTCGTCACTCTTGGTACCTATTACTGTTTACAAGGCCTAATCTGACAATTATAATGACGAAATAGGATATCCTACAGCCAGGCACTTAAACAGTCAATCTTATCAAAGATTAGAATAAATAAAAATATTCATATAATCAATTAAATATACAGTAAGATATGCATACAATTTATCAGTAGTGATGAGTAATATTGTTTGAAGAAATCAATGTCTGTGAAATAACATATTTTGTTCCACAATGAGAATGGTCTGTGAAGGACATGAGTTCGATTTTTGCGAATACAAGGTCGATGTAGCTGAACTAGTGATATTTATGGCGAAAATTGTTTTTTGTAGTGTTGTTCTTGATATAGCCGTATTTTAAAGTTAGCGTAAACATTCGTTCGTGAATTATTTTCCTGTAAACATTCGTTCGTGAATTATTTTCCTTACGATTTAGATGGAATTATGTTTGTATATTAGGAATTGCCACTTAAGTTTGGCGATTCTTCGTGCTATGTCGGCAACCTTGGTTCTCCTGCGGATATCTTCATTTCTGATTCGATCACGCAAGGAAACTCCGAGCATAGCCCTTTCCATTGCCCTTTGGGTGACTTTGAGCCTTCTGATGAGGCCCATTGTGAGCGACCTCGTTTCGGAACCACTTTGATGACCTGGAGAAGGTTGCGGGAATCCGATGGATGCGAGACGCACAGGACCGTTTATTGTGGCGACATTTGGGGGAGGCCTGTGTCTAGCAGTGGACGTCTATCGGCTGAAATGACGATGATGATTAGGTATTGCATATTTTGTTAAGGAATTGTCTTCACACTCGTACCGTTAGTTAAAATTGTATAAATTAAATTTTGACAGTATGTCATAATTATATCTATAGGACAATCATTGTTAAACTGAAAATTATAAAAACAGCGGTAAACGACAGTAAGTGGACTAGCTTCTGACGTTTTATAAGTTCCTATTTTATATAAAATATTATATTATTGAATTTAATTGAATAGGATTCCTGAATCGAGAGTTTTCCACATTCACAAATGTCAAAGAAATGTCTATGAAATGTATAAATAAGCTAAATCTCAGCTTTCTTCTCTTATATTCATGTGTGTATCCCCAGGTGCTATGCGAAGGCCACCCCGAAGAGCTAGCTACGTACCTACGCTACGTGCGCCGACTGGACTTCTTCGAGACGCCGGACTACGACCAGCTGCGGCGGATGTTTCGCGATCTGTTCGAGCGCCGCGGCTATGTGGACGACGGCGAGTTCGACTGGACCGGCAAGACCATGGTAAACAACTCCGTAGCATGACTATCCTCAAGCGAATGTTCCTCTCTTCTAGTCCGTATCCAGAGTGAACGCTCAGTAATTAGGGTGGGTGCCGACGCGTTAGCGACATATTGTAACTGCCAGTAGGAGCTAGACATATTTCCTCAGGGTAAAACAATAGTCAGTGCCTCCGTAGCCTAGGCGGTTACATATCCGCCCGCCCGCCTTGGCACCCACGCGATCTCCTCACCCTGTCTGGGGCCTAAACGTTCATGAGCGTAACTAAGGCTTGGGGCTAGGGTTGCTAACTCAGTTATGTCGGCGGTGCTGTATGACGACGCGTGTCGTTTGCACGTCTTAGTGACATTCTGTTGAAAGTTTGTGAACATTCGCCATCACACAATATGCCGACATAACTTATAGTCATGTAGATGGAGTAAAGCTTGAGTGCTCAAACTTAGTATCATCGATCTATCTCAAAATATTGTCAGCCAGTGAATAGCCAACCAACAAAAACAAAATCACACGACCCCAGTCACATTAAATGACTAAGGTAGGCGCCAGATTTGCAATACCGGTCGTTGATTACATACATTTATTTACTTTCTTAATTTCAAAGACGGAAATACAGACATAAAACTGTCTTAAATCGACATCTATATCGCAATACCTTACATTTTCTAGTAATGAAAAACAGTTTATTGTTTGTTTTTCGGTCACCTACTTAGAGATATTAGGAAAGAAATAAAATGTATCGGGAAAGCTGTCTTGAGCACCCCAGCTTTAGTGTAATAATGAGCAATGTTCACAGGCAAGTCCGGGACCGTCGCAAATGTTAACGTTAAAAGCATGACCTGACATGAAGAAAAAATCCAGTCAACTTTACCTTGACTAGATTTTATAGTTTTAACAATGGCTGCGCCTGTTTTCGTTCACTTATACGCAAAGACCGTGGCTCTTAAAAGTCATACTCCAACGGCGTCCTTGATAACACCGATATGTGGAGTATTTGCATTCTTGCCGATAAGTGGACGCGCTCCTTGACAATCGTACACGCGATTCTTGGTATCTGAAATGATAATTAATACGAAAGTGGCGTTATACAGCTAAATAAAAACGGTTCCTGATGGTCTGAAAAATTGGTTTTTGGCAGTTTTATGCTAAAGCATTATGAATTTGATATGAATTAGTTAACAGCTGGGCTTTAGCGTCCTTTCTCTAAAGCCTTCTTCTTCTTATACTGTCTATCTCATCAAAGCATATTTAATATTCTCCTGTCCATAATACAAATTTATGGGTCTTTTCGAAAATTTCAAGTGCCCTCGGAAGCTAAAAAGCGGTAACTCGATCTTCCCGTCCGGTTATAATTTAGGTGTCTTCAAGGCAAAAAATTGAGATATCTTTTTTCGATTTCCACAGTATTGTCTTTTTAACCCAAAGGTTGGCTGGTAGAGAATGCCTCGTATTAAGCCCCCCTATGTACCACTACTGTGACATGAAGTTTAAATAAATTGTCTAGGTCAGAATAGCTTACTTATGCTCTTTACATATTAGCAGATTTTACTTCGTATGATATTTACAAATTAAATCCGTTGGACATAAACTGACTACAATTGCAATGTTATCTAAAATCAAGACGTATCGGTCTAAATCTCATTCTTCTTGAGACTGTTATCGCGTCTTTAACAAACATTCCAAAAGCTACCAAAACAGTATTAATTCAATTCCTATCAATGAATGGACTGTTTTTATTTATGGCAGTAGCGCGAGCTATTTCTGTTTAGCATCTGTGAACAAGATTATTACTTGAAAAGTACTTCTTGAATATTCTATTTCATTTTATAATTTAGCTTTATTTCTGGGATGGCAACGCACCTGCGATTGCACATTGAGATGGGCAATTGACTGCCTTGGTTTTTAAATCTATATAATCGTATCTTCTTTCCAAATCAACACAAGCCCATAAGCGGTCACTATTTGCCGTCAGTTGGAACGAAAGTGTGATCGCGATCCAATTACATACAAGAAACATGAACGAAATTAGGTATACCACTATTCGGAACCGAGTATCGCGTGTATGAGTTTAGTTATATTAATTGTAATGTGTTTATCGCTTAATAACTGTTCTCAATCTTGTTAACATGGCTAATCCGAGCTTGCAGCGATATCCAACTTACAAACCAAGATTCTCGATAGCAAAAATTATGCTGCTACATTCGTGGTAATTTATGAAGTTATTTAGCTATCCAGAAACTTGGTTCTTACTTTCATTTCCCGTGGCCTTGCACGACAGCTATGCTTACACCAGCTACTGTTTGTTTTGTTCAAAGAAGCCATATTGAATATAAAATTGTACTTAACGACTTTTGGTACATTGACGTTGTAAGTCGTTATGTAGAATATGTGTAATGATAATGCTTATTGTGACTGAATCCCAAGCATATTTAGCAGAATTTACCCAAGAAACTAAAGATGCAAAAGTACTAATGCATTTGTAAAAGTTAAACTTCATCCACGCACAAAACGCATGCAGGAAAATGTAGCACAATCATCCATTTTTAGTAGCTTTAAAAAATATAATTCCATTAAATTAAATATTTTTGCATCTTAAGTTTTTTTTTGCCAACAGTCTGTTCACAGTTATTTTACCTCCGATAACGTAACAGTGATCTTTCTTATTGCTTATTAGGTTGTTTGTTTTCTTGCTTATTAGGTTGTTTTCGGAGATAAAATAACTGCACAGACTATAAGTAAATGTATTTTTTTATAACTTAAGCTCTTACTTGGCATACCAGTCTTCAATCCATGTAGAAGCCAAAGTTACCTATATGTCCTATCGCATTCTATAAAAACGTTTATCAAGCAGTTTTATATTTCTATAAGGGCTTTGTAATATTCCCGGGAAACGATAGGACATAATGTGCTTGTGATTCATAACCTGCCTTTGATACCCTGCTATGTCACAACGCCTGAATTTGTCTACACTCTGGCTTGAATGTTTTAAATTCACTGGCTTTATCCTTCTGCAAAAGTTGACATACACTTCATTTCGCCATTTTAACCTGAAAGTTGTTCGGTCAAATCAAATCGCATGCGCCAATTTTGATCTTACTTATTACTGCCAAATAAGCGCGATGTAAATACAAAAATCATGGTACTGTAAGTGTCAACTTTTGCAAATTTTCTTTGCTAAACACTGTAATGATTCTTAGTTCACTAAGTTTTTGTACTTTTTTCTCAATGTGCCTTATTTCAAGAACTGTATTAAATATCTTAACGTGGCTCGTCATCATTCAAAAGCAATCTTTTCTCACAATTTGTTCTTTGGACATTAGTTTTTGTTAATATTTTTTTCTTTTTCTATCGTACCTTAACGGATGATGGTCTAAATAATTAATGAATTAAAATAATTGTTTGAATTATATTTCCTTAGATAACATCGCTAATGGTAGAAGTTGCATAATTTATTATATTTGTTTAATAAAATAAATTTTTTATGCCCATATCAGTGTGTTTTTGTGTAGACTTTAAACAGACTTTTTTTTTTGAATTCTTGCTTAATTAGAGCATGGTTGAGGTACCCATTTTTAACTATATTTTTTGTTGCAACTTTTAGCCACATCAACAAAATGTCACAATTGAAGAACTTTTTAATTTGGTCTTTTTCTCTGTTTTTTGGTATAAAACTCTTTAAATCTTTGGTGACCAAAAAGAAGTTGTTCATAGATTAGCGTGGTCTGTGGTCATTCGTTCATTAACGTTGGTGTTGCATGCATGCTTACCGCTTTTGTTCGATGCGTGTGGGCAGCCCTCGAACATTCACGTGATGCGAATCTTGCGCAACGCACCGCCCTCCAATGTGGTTAGGAATAAGTCCGACAAGGTTAGTGGTGACGGAATATTATCATAATGATTTATTTACGAAAATAAAAGCTACCCTATTACGGAGCTGTTAAGATTTAAAATTTCAAAGTTTTTTGGCATGTATAAGTATTGTGTATGAGTGTTGTTGCTTTTGGGATGCAAATATTGTTAGTAAGCACTTCTTTTCAATTTTACTTCTATATTGTACTAACAAGAATGTCT
Source organism: Mythimna impura (assembly GCA_905147345.3). Lineage (NCBI taxonomy): Eukaryota > Metazoa > Arthropoda > Insecta > Lepidoptera > Noctuidae > Mythimna > Mythimna impura. Next base: position 10,874,891 of record LR990356.1, on the reverse strand, counting down.
GCTTCTTATGTCTTAAGAAGAAGTTATAGCTGTGGCCACTTGGGTACCGTGACCAAAATCTTATACTATACAGAGCCTTTTTGAGTTTCGAAGCGCAACTTTACAGACGTATACCTCGTAATTGCTCTGAAGTCGCTTAGGTGAGATTGTGGTCAAGCAAAATGAATCCCATTTTCCCTGGTCATGCCATAACTTGAGAACGACTTTGCCGTTTTCAGTCATCTTTTCTATTTATAGGTTTTAGAAAAATGAAGTAAATTGGAAAACGCATTTTTAATTTTCTTTCTGAACTCAACTCTAATGTCTACGCAAAAGAAGTCGCGAACAAAAGCTAGTTACTATATAAATAGTGTAAGATGCAGGTCACGGTCACCAAATAGGCGAGCAGCCTAACTTTGAAAATTGTATCTGTAAAACTGTAATTTGTACCTTTAGTTAGAATAAATGGAGGCTATTTAGTGAAATAATATATTGAATGTGATGTCGGTATGATTTCAGTCTACACCGGTGGGTTCGATCCAGACTGGACAGGAAATCGTTGTCTCACCCAACCGCGACAGCCATCAGCCCTTCCACAAGGTAAATAACACATTATATGAAGTAAAATAAGTTTATAAATAAATATGGATTCAAAACCAAACCACAGTCATCAGAATGCTATATTTTAAGGCAACAATACGCATGCCTGTAACTGGTACATAAGTATGCAAGTAACTTGAATGCCATAGTGAAATACACCAATCTGAGGCCTTAACATGACTTGTTAAAATGTTAAGTGTGCGAGCGAGAAAGAGCTATACATCGTATATAGCTCCATCACTTTAATAGTTCAGTTTATTTCGTCAAATGGATCGCGATAAGAAGAGTTTGTGGGGCCTTTGGCACTTGCATACTTTTGTACCAGTTACAGGCAAGTGTGTCGCCGCCTTTAATTAAAATTTAATTTAACAGTTACATTTTCAAAGAATTATTTTTTGTTGAATAAACCACTCAGTCATAAAAGTAAATACCTACTTTCTTTTATTATATCTTAAAAAGAGTAATTTTAAATTGAAAATAAAGTTTCAATTGAGAGATGTTCGAATGGACATAACGGGATTGTTATAAAGTATTCTTATGCATTGGAATGTGACGCAATGCTCATGGCCTGAACTCGGGCCGTACAGTGAAGTGTTAGAACCATCATTGTTCAAACGCGAAAAAGAGATTGAGCTTTACTTAGCACTAAAATGCCTAAGTCTATATATCTTATTATTGTGGCCTACGCTACGTGACCAATCCCACGTGGGTGCGGTGTGGCGACGAGCGAAACAAAGCGGACGCAATCAGTTGGTTTGATATTTTCATGCGAACTCTATTGGTGCGGTGACTTGTTTTATATAAATAGCGGCTGAAGCGGCGACTTCACGTGCAAGTAGGACACAGCCGCCGCGTCGCGTTCAATTCGCGAAAATCGCATCGGATCGCTTCGCAACTCCAGCCCACATAGGACGCCGCGTAATATGCACATGAGACCTTTAAGCCGGTTGCAGACCGAATTGTTCAGACCTATAGCTAAGTTTGACAAGTTTTTTTTTTTTCGAAGATGGTAATCATAAAATAACTTTTCCTACTCTGGGTGGACCGAGAGTGTCCCCCGTGACCCGTGGTCGTTCAGTTGCCCTTTGAGGTCCAGGGACGCGATGGCTCTAGACGGGAAATTTTGAAAGGACGTGCCAAAAGTTCTCCCCACACGATTAGTTTGGCTTGATCAAGCGACATGATGGTGAATGCCTAGCATTACTCGCATAACTGACCATATAATTGTGTACTTGAGCGCTAAGGTGACAACTTCTCTGTTGGTCTGCAACCAGCTTTTCTGGCTGCTGTATTTGACATGAAAATAGGCTGGCTGCTTGTTTGCTAAGTAATGACATCTAAAAGTGCCATCCCTTCTCCGCACCCTACCAATGATGGCTCTAACACTTCACAGTATGGCCCCTGATACAGCTTTTTTGTCGGTGCAGGATGAGTTGTGTGATTATATGATTGGTTTGGTTGAGGACGATGAAGCGGCGCTCATATCTGAAGAGGTTTGGTGCCTTTCTAAGAAGCAATCGTTTTTAATACCCACTGTCCTTGACGCTCGCCTCAATACTGTCCGTTCAAAATATTCCGCTGAAATTTTCAGTTATCAATATCGAATTGTGTTGGCTCTGAAAATTGTTGATTGTGACCCTGTGTTGTTTTTTTTCCTTCCATTTAGTGTTTTATTTTTACATCTGCTAATCGACTGTACTACCACTGACTACCAGTGTAGTGTGACGATTTTCATATTATCTGCCTACAATTAGGATAAACACCTCAGACCAAATAAACACTTTCTTTATAAAAAAAACACTGCCTAAGTGCATTTAAGTATTTCAGTGCTTGAATGATTGTAACTTAATTTTCTAATTGTAGTGTGTGAGGGGTGTGCATAATTCCAGTTACAAGTTGTATTGACACTGATAAATTATAATTAATTATTATTTTTATTTTGATATCGAAATAGATGTAAAAATAAATCAATATTCGTTGTTCATCTCCCTGAAAAACATTTGCTTAATGCTTTAGGGTTTTTTTATCGCTAGTTTCCTTCTAACAGACCAGACTTGTGTTTTCGTGTGGAGTTTTCCAGAATGCTATCATTCCTACTGGTCTTTAAGACAACTGTTAGCGTTGTTTCTGTTTCACCCATTTTCAGGAGGTCTACTGCAACCATTGTATGTATCGGAACTGAATTCATATAATTGTAGTGACATCTATGACGTCACATAAGTACTAAACTACGAAATCCTGCATCGTGCAATTAAAATTCTCCGCGCGATTTGAACATATACAAGAGCCCACAATCATCTATCGGGCAGTTTCCCAAACCAGATATAACATCCGTCTGGTCAGAGGATCTTCCCTTTTCAACGGAGCTATGTGGGACTTTACACCCGTTCTGCATACATTTGGAGGTATGCGGAACGGGTGTAAAGTCCCACATCCAATCATAGTACCAATAGGATTTCCTTGTGGGAGCGCGCGCGTTTACTAATATAGACGCTTCACATGTACCTTCCTTGGCTTCCCATATTTTTTATTTTTTTGTGGTAGTCTCCTGAATTCATTCTTGGTTTTATTTGTTCCGTACACTGAAATTTGTGACTTTCCCTGTGTTCTTTTGTTTGTGAATCCCAAAGTTTTGCTAAAACTGACTGATAGTTGACACACTATACATATTTATGTAATAGAATATATGTTTTGTTAGTTGCATTTTATTTTATTAATATTGAGTTCATAACCACTGATGTTAAAGTCATGACAACAGGCTAAATAATTAATACTTTAAAAAACACAACTTCTATAACATTATTTTTTTATTAGTATTCAAATATTTAATTAGTTTTTCATATAAGTAAAGTAAATTTCAAATAGACAAAACTAAGTGTTTACTATTTTTTTTGGGAATGTTAATGCCACAGATTACTTTTTAAACAGGTACTTGACTTCTTATATTCTGTTCCTAACGTCTTCTCCCTCAAGCCAATGGTTTTGAAAAGTAAATATTTAACGAAATACATTTTTAGTAACGCTCTTTGTGCTGTGCTTACCCGTTATTCTTTGCACCTTTTACTTCGAGCTAAAATCCATCAATCAGTACGTGCAAGCCACGTACAAAAAACTGGGATGCGACGTTGCATTATTCTCCGCGCGTCGTGCGAGCTCGTACGATCTACGAGCTCGCACGACGCATCGCAAAACTGTCGAATTGATTCGCATCGCGCATTTTTGCGATATTACGTCACACTTGTTGACGCCATTCTTGTGTCCAAGCTCTTAATACCCAAAGTCAAGTACTTGTTGAACAATCTAATCTGGCCCTTACCCTACCTGTATCTAAGCTTATTTTCACCTGTTTCTTTAGATGGCAGCGTTGGCAAAGTCGAAGGATTTCGGTACAGGCGGCACGGCGAACACGGGCGGTAACTGGCCTCATAGCGGGAAGGCCACGCCGCTTAATACCGGGCACCTTACACCTGCTGATAGGCACGGATCAGTGCAGGTCAGATATGAGAAGAATTATATATTTTTAAATAGCGTCGTATTTTTTTTTTTTAAATATGTTAAAATAGGACGTGCCAAAACCAAAATCAAATAATTGATTAGAATTAGAACTTGTTTGTACTTCGCAGTCATAAGAAGATCCTGTAACTGTCGCACTGCAAAGCCATTGCTTTGCATTGGGACAGTTCAAAGTGGCTCCGAAACGTGGTCGCTTACAATGAGCCTCATCAGAAGACTAATGTCACCCAAAGGGCAATGGAAAGGGCTATGCTCGGAGTTTCCTTGCGTGATGGAATCAGGAATGAGGATATCCACAGCAGAACCAAGGTTACCGACATAGCACGAAGAATCGCCAAACTTAAGTGGCAATGGGCAGAGCACATTGCTCGCAGAACGGATGGCCGTTGGGGCCGAAAGGTTCTGGAATGGCGACCACGTACCGGAAGACGTAGCGTTGGAAGGCCTCCTACAAGGTGGACCGATGACTTGGTAACGGTTGCGGGAGTCCGATGGATGCGAGACGCACAGGACCGTTCATTGTGGCGACACTTGGGGGAGGCCTAAGTCCAGCAGTGGACGTCTTTCGGCTGAAATGATGATGATGAGTCAAAAGTGCCTGTAAATGGTTTATTTGAAATATATGTATTTGATTCGTTTCTGGTTTGGCCTTTCCTATCTCGAGTTTATTAATACTAGAAAAAATGAATGCAACTTGACTTATAGCTGGAGATCACAGGACTATTTTTCATATATTATTTTCTCAATAAGTTTAATATTCACTTATTTTAGTTAGAAATTTAAGAACAATACTTTCTAATTTACCTATCTAAGTAATTAAGCCACAATGTACTCGTATTTAGAACCCACTGAAGTCCAATAACTGTAGGCACCCTAATAAAAGTACACAAACACACTGTATGCATGTCTTTACTATTATGTTTGCATTATTATTATTATTTTTAAACGTGAATTGTGAATGTATATTGGTGTATTTATTTTTTAGCTATTGAAGAATAAACATTTTCGGTATGTGAAATTTCCCGGATCGGTTTCCACGGTCAGTTTTGAAACATATTTGCGGCAATCCTTGTGTGACTGTCTGCATGTCGCTTATAATGTGCTACCAGTGAGGTCACTACAGCTTTTTTGAATATTTTCCTCTTGTATTTTGTAAAAGATGGATAATTAGCAAAATGTCCAATAAATGGATTTTTACTTGTAAATATTCGAATGATTACGAATTTATCTATGCATCTAACGAGACGACAACGTTGGTGGAGAATGTTTAACCTTTTATCTCTATACTCCATTCGCAATAAGATTAGACATTTAAAACCCTTTTTTAGGGTTCCTTAGTCAACTAGGAACCCTTATAGTTTCGCCAAGTCTGTCTGTCTACCTGTCCGTCCGTCCGCGAATAATCTCAGTGACCGTTAGCACTAGGAAGCTAAAATTTGTTACCAATATGTATATCAATCACGCCGACAAAGTGGTAAAATAAAAAGTTGAAAAAATGTTTTATTAAGGTACCCCCCCCCCCCCTACACGTAATTTTTTTTTTTCATTTCAACCCTAACATGTATCAATATATTGTTGGAAAGGTATTTTGATGGGGTCGGGACGGGTATGACGGGTATGGGTATATTGTCGAATTGTTCGGTTGGTCTCTCGTTGGCATTGGTGGTATTTGTTCTTGCTCGTGGTCTATCGTTCATTAACTCAAGTGGTGACACTTATTGCGACGGATGGGAAACTACGGAACCCTACCCTAGAAAAACCGGTTTTGACTTTTATTGCGTTGGTGGCATGACAAATGGCGGTTGCAGTAAATAGTTGGTATTGTAATCACTTTTCTGCTTTTAATCCCATCCTTATGTTTACGAAATACAAGTCAAAATCGGATGAACGGTCAGTACAAAATGTTTCTTTTAATGTCTAATCTTACTGCGAATGGAATACAAATTGAAACTAAAACAAAACTGTTCACAGTATTATTTATTTTCACCCTATTTATCAAGCGTGTCAGGTCACCCAATACACTATCAATTAATTCACCTATTTTATTATAATAACACGTCTTTATAAGGGCCCAAACACAAAACTGCGATGCGATGTCGCATTGTAAAAATCTACGAGCTCGCACGACACATCGCAAGAACTCGCGAATTTATTTGCATCGCACATTTACCACTACTACCGCCACCTGAACCGATGCTTTGCCGCACGAAATCGCATCGCAGCAACTTGCGATGCGGCGTCGTATCACATTGCATCGCAGTTTTGTATGGGAGCCCTTAGCCAGAGAAGTCGGTATGTTTCGTTAAAAGGAAAATATTCAATATCGCGTAGTCCGGCCAAACTGTAAAAGCTTTAAACCAAGCACTGCCAATATTCATTCATGAAGTATTGTACACGATTGAGCTTCTAATTAGGACGCTAATTAATTTTATTTTATGTTTCCGTGACACTGCACGCATTTATTTGCAACCAGTATTTTCGTTTTCACTGAAGTTTTGTTGCTTTTTTTTCTTGTAAATATTTTAACCCCTTGATAATGTTAGTTGCTACAAAATAAATGATTACTCTAAGAATCGACAAAAATGTATTTCTTATCGATTCTGCAGTTCCTCCTATTACTTAAAAAAAAAACTTAAATAATATTTAAACAAAACTCACTTTTGTTTGATCTTGCATCTAATTACTTTTATCACTTGTATTATCAAAGGGTGCTTTGTTACTTAATACAAAAGACAACAATTTTTAATTATTTTTTTTTTCTAAGTGAATTTAGAACTCACACTACCTTAAAACCGTAAATTGTAGGAGCCACGATTCCCATTTTAGTTAAGGTTACGTGTTAGATATGGGCTATAGTAGATATAGGAACAAGATCTATGTTGTAAGAAAGGTGTTTATTAGTGTAAATATAACCTATTTAAGTATCTAGTCATTATAAATAAACTTTTGCTTAATAAAATTATCTCAAACTTGGGTTGATTACTGTTGAATCTATGACAGAAAACCAGGATACAATGTATCTTCCCAAAACCTAAATAATCTAAAAACTATGAGCGCCATGACTAAAATCATGTAGAGGCTACCTGAAATGTCACCCAGAAGCATTTTTACAGGTAGTTTTTTTTTAAATTGATATAAACTAGTGCTTGATTGCGATCCCGCAAGATGGTAAGCAGTGACGCAATCGAAGATACATCTATGAACATTTTGTACATAAATCCAGCTTACCTCTTTTTAAAACGAACTTTAAGTTATCAAGAAATCACCCCATTACTCTCCAGGTGGTTAGTTCAACGAACGGCGAGTTAGGGGCGGACGACCCGACGGCCGGGCACAGCAACACGCCCATCACACAGCCCCACCACGAGGTCGACGTGGTAGACGACACCAAGTCAGTGTTCCAACTGTATGCATTCCTTTTTTATTTTATTTTTACCTATTTTTAGTTAAACATGCTTGGTGGTTGGGTGCTTGGCATCACATCTTATCATTAACATTCGATGATCGTTCATATCACCATCATCAAGGAAATATGTGTAGGTACTTATATTGCCGTGAAAAGACCTGTCGACCCTTTTTTAGGAAAAACATCGTAGGGAACAATTTACGTTTTTTTTTTAAGGGATGGGTTTTTTTAGGTGGGAAAATCATCTAATGACAAATCCCGCTCTTGGGCGGAGCGAGAGATAGAACAGGAGTGGGTTTTTAGTCAGACTTTTACTGACTAAAAACCCACTCCTGTTCCTTCTTTGCCTTCGTCCCTGGGCCCCGGGTTTCACTTTCACACTACCCGTGGGGGCCACGGGTAGTGTGAAAGTGAAACCCGGGGCCTACCCGTGAGCCCAGTAGGCTAAGGAATGGGTTTGCTCTTCCATAAACAAAAAGTATTTATGACAGTACCGACAGTGTATTTTATGTGAAATAAGTTATTTAACTTATTATATATATATAAAAAAAATATAACTTATTATTCATTTAGCAGAAACAAATTTTCAATTTGCAAATTTATCACTTACGATGTTCTTTCTGAAAAGGCTCTGATGTGAGCAGTATGATTGCTCATTGCTGTGGTAAGCTATTCTGTTCAGCACTGCACGCTGTGGGTTCAATTCCTGCACGAACAAACGATTTTATAATCAGCAGAAAGTTTTCCGGATCTGGCTGTTTGTGTTCACAACATAACAGAAATTCATAAGTGGTGTAAGTTAAAACTTAAACTCAAGGATTATAGCAAACATCAAGAAGAGAATCGAGGCCATGAGGGCCAGGGTGGCCTAACTGTAATTTTTTCAATACCGATCTCATTTGTAAAAACAGCTTTTTTTTTTCAAATAAATTCTGTATGATAAAATGAGTTAGCCCTCTCTGGCTCTAATGGCTTCAATTATAGTGCAACTTCAATTTCCAGAGGAAGATTTATTATAGAATGTCAGCCATCTTCATAATATACCATCAAATATAATTCATATTCATAAAACCTGACCCTTCAGTGGCTATATTTATTGTTCAGTGTTACAGCCACATCCCATTTATTGTAATCCTCACTTTTGATGTTGTATTTGAAAGCTCATCATATTCACAATCAACTAACACTTTCGTTGCAAAAGTGAACTAACAAAATGGATGTAATGGAAATGTCGGGGCCAGATCTTAGATTTGATCACTTCATGATATGGCCAAGTAAAACTGGCCAGATCGTTCAAATGTTAACGTTTGATGTTATGTCAATCCTCGTTTGGCCATATTATTGATGTAGGATTTCTATGATAATAAAAGGTCTAAAGAAAGTAGACCAAACGAGGATTGACATTATCAAACTTTAACGTTTAAAACGATCTGGCCAGTTTTACTTGGCCATATCATGAAGTGATAAATTTCTAAGATTTGGCCACGACAGAAAAACGCCCAGGTGGTCTTCAATCCAAGATATGATAGGCGTGCCTAGAATTGTATAAATAGTTCCTGTTTTTTATCCTTTTACTAGTGCGTCTTTCGCAGCGAATGTGGCCCACCATATCAGCTAGTTACCTGACAGACTCTGTAAATCGTCATGCAGGCAATCTGTGTATTCCAGATGCTGTTGTTTCTTCAAGCGCAAAAAGAAGAAGTGCGCGGCCCGGGCCGGCAAGTGACGCGAGAGCACGTGACCCGCCCCCCCGCCCGCACGCCCGCCCGCGCCCCGCACGCACAGAACGTACGCCCGCATATAGCCGCATCCCTCCACACATTACACCCAGTTGCTCCCATACATTGTCTATACGTACCTGTATTATGCAGCAATGTACTTACCTAGGTGGCTAGGTTTCACGACCGTTTTTTGATGGTATGGAATTATAGTGACAGTAAATTATATGTTACGTTGAATGCCTAAAATACGCCTAGCGTCTGCGGCCGGTACACGCTAGGCGTATTTCTTCTAACGCGGTAAGTAATTCGCTAGACTAAGATAAGTTATTGGAACTTTCAAGGGAAAACTTTTAAAGGCTAATATGTAATAGCCATAAATTGAGATTAAGACTCGTGATATTGATGGTTCAAATTATAGTGACGATGCAAAGAGAGCGATTAAAGTAATCTAGAACATTCTTTGGTGATTGACATATTTTTGTTATATAGTGTAATTGTTAACAGACGTTTTAAGGCAATAAAAAGAGAGATAGTTGATGCGTTGTTATTAGTTGTAAAGTTGATAATATAAATACTTGCATCGCACTCTAATTTTACCAAAATATATCGAGCAACTGGGTTTAAATGTATGATAAAATATATTGCCGATTTATTTTAACAATCGTATGCTACCCCGATCCTCAATTATCAGAATTTTTATTCAATATAATTTTAGATTTTGTAATTTTGAGTAATCCATAATGCTAACTCATTATACGAAGCTATCATAAGTTTTAGTTTCATTTTGACCTTACGCGTAACAAAAAGGTGCATTAAAATGTATTGAGTGGTTGGCAATCATATATTTCAGAATATAGTACCTATACAAAACGTTATACCCGTATGTACCAGTTATATACCTTTATTACGTTAATTGTTAATAAATAGAGAACACTTCCATTTAGATACTCGATGCATTGAATAACAAATTATTACAATTTTCTGTTGTCATTACTATTGACATTGTATAAGAAATAGTACTCGTCAACAGTGCAAACACTAAACGCGGTCATAGGACATTACTAGGAAATGAATAGTTTGTGTTAGTTATTCTGAAACTTAGATAAATCATACATTCTAACAGGAGGTCCAAGGTGGGCTAATCTTGAGCTGTCGCTGAATTTTTCGATGTTGTGTTCTTTCTGTAGTTTCGAACTAAGAAATTCGAGCGCCTTTCGGTCAGGTTGTTAAAACTATGTCAATTTAATAGATATTGCTTCCGAGCAGCACCCACGGATCATCCCGATCACCACTGTAACGTTAGGTTCCCAAGTTGATCATACTGTTGAAACGGGCGTTTAATATTTAGCAATAAATAAGTTTGAATTCTAAGCCATGTGCGGTTGGCAGAATGTTTACTTTTTGTGTTCCCGTCCGTAGTGAATTACGTTTAATTTTCACCAAAACTTGTAAATTATATGTTGTCTTTTCAAGACGTGAGATTTATTTTACCTCATCGACATCACTTGCATTATTTTCATGGCCTCACTAGCATCGATGATGTCCATTCCAGCACATAGTTCGAACAAATCCACAGATTTGTACATTAGGTCGCTCATGATTCATCAACACCCGTAGTTTAACAAATACTTACCGAGTAGAGTATATCGCTTTGTTCCGTTATTAATGAAACAGTGAAATATTATTTTTGTACGTTGTTTGCGTTCATTACTTTTGTGGTTGTCTTGATACTGGAGTACTGGATAAACAGCCATTATTGTGACTTTATAATAAGTTTGTGTGTTGATGAACTTCTTTCGTCCGCTGTGGGTTGAATGTACCTTCCTTCTGTCCGCGCAGGTTGTGATTCTTGATTTGTTTGACGTAATTATCAATAAGTGTGTATTGATGAAGTATTAAATGTTACGTTGCAAAAGAGATCGTGCAAGGAACTGGTGAATACAATAATTTCTTCGTAGGTTTTATTCTATTATCGTCGCCGCTTCGGGTTGTAGACCTGTCTCATCCGTCGTGTAAGGCCTGAGCGGGGTTCATTCAACCTACTGCTTGTATGACTTCTTTAGATTTAACTTTATTTAGTCATTGTTTACCTAAGTTCGATTTGTATGGAAACGAATATAATAATATTTAAATTGACTCCGTTCCTATAGTGACGCCACATAATTTCCTATCTTTATTTATATCTATTATTATAGTTTTTTAAGAGATAACCAGAAATTTATTAAAATAAGTTATGAAGTATAAGTAACGATTTACTTTTTCAATACATGCTTTTGTGACAAACATGACCATATTGACGATTGGTTAATTCGATAAATGTTATTATTAAGTGTGCAATAATTTATATAGAAAATCAATACAATAGTGTTAAAACGTAATTTGTTTCAATCGGTGTCCCCGTCGAGTCCCGAGGGAACTGGCTCTATATTCCTACAAGACTGAATGAAACATTTCACCTTGTGTACAAACACACGTGGCTCTGGGCTCATGTCAATTTGTATGATTGCGATTCTCTTTTGTTTGATTGTTAGTCTTACGGCGGAAGTATATCATTTTTGAATAGACTAATGATACTAATTGTAAAGTAGTCAGAGGAATGTTGTCGGTGATGACGCTGCAGCCACGGTCGCTCGAGGCGTTCCAAAGTATTCGTCGGGTTCGGGACACACGAGGGGTTTAGTCATTTGTTGTAGTGCAGCACTCGGCGGCCGCGGCTGCAGGCTCGAGCAGGACACTGCTCACTGTACGATCACAACGGTCATTTATTTTTAGGAGTCGATTTGCGACGAGACTGAGATCATGGGTAGCGCGTCCCTTACCACCGCCACGTGGAGCCGACAGACGATCACTTGTTAAATATTATATACGATGTCTACGCGAGATCATGTGGCCACACGACTAGGGCGGTCGCTAAGATGATGGTGTATAAATTGTACAGCTTTAAAAAAAAAAACATTTGTATATTTTTGCTTGGACTGGAAGCGGCAAGGTTTCGACAAGCGTGATTTGCATAGGAGTAAGATATTGTAGGTGTCATTGTAAGCAGCGCAGCGTCGCAGCAATATACCGAATTGTTTTCACGTAATCGTATGTTCTGATATTCTACTATAGGTACATATTTTATACCAAAAGTAAGCTGTGGCACTGCGCTGAGCACACTGACATCGTCGTAAGGAATTTTGAATTAGTCACGGATATGTAGTCATCACAAAATTGTATCCAATGCATTAGAAGTTATTCATTTGGCTAAGTACGTTTGAAGTGTTTTATAACATAAAAAAAAATAAACATCTTGTTGTGTCGTTTTCATATTTTTTAGAAAAGTATAGTTAATGCGAATATTGTCGATATGTAAAAGGAAATTTTTAAATCAATTCTTTAAATAATGGTTTTTGATAAATTATTGTAAACAAATTGAAGTATTCTTCTCGTTAAATGGATCGTTAATACTTATCGTACAACCATTGCAGTATAATCGAGTGTAATAAACCTTGTAAATCTTAAATACATGATTAATACCATAATTGTACCTAATTGTTACTTTCTATTTGCTAGATAGAATAACCAAATTAGATTGGGTATTAAAATCGAAGTGAAGATGTGTGATCTACAGAGGTGAACGAGCGGGCTCTTCGTGTGAATAGGTGAACGATATGTAACTAAATTGTTGAATAAACAAAAGTATGTTAGTGCACCATGAGGTGGAGTAGCGGACGACGCTTCATGTCGCCGTATCATTGCTGGGAGCATTGTAAATTATCACTTATGGTACGTCGAGGTGTGAAGTGAACTGTCCCTGATGGCTTGGGCATTCACAACTACTATCGTGACTAAAATGTATTCGAAAATAATAAATTATAATGCACATTTATTTTTATTTTATTGCATTCTTCGACTTAAATTTCTGCTATGTTAAAACTTAACATGATTATTTATTGTGAAGGCTGCACCAAAAACGTAGGTAGGCGTCAGCGGCGCGACCAAGCGACCGTGCTGCGCCTCCCCTTCAGCTCTCGTGGATAATCACTTTGTAGTTAATTTAATTTTAAAATTTCGCTTACTAAGTAAGTCATGTTCAGTCGGCTTGTGGACGCACGAGGAAGATATATGAATTGTAGTTATTAACTTTTATGTATTATACATGCTTTTCCAACAGAATTGAATGTAAAAGTAAGTATAAAAAATAAAAATCATATTCATAGAGACAATTCTGTGTTTATTTTTCTGTAAGATGGTAAATATGGGATATGTATTCAGTTAATGTCACAAACCTTGTTCGAAATTACGAAAATATTTGTTAATTCATAATTAAATAAAGCTTATTATAAGATAATCGTTTTATTTTTATTTTTTTGTTTACCTTTTCAAAATAGAAATTTTGATTTTGAAAAGAATTTTTGTGACCTAAAAAGAAATTATTTAGTTAAAGGTAGGTAGTAGCATAGAGCATGTATGAGGTTCGTTACGCAGTGGGTGCCTGAAGTCGGACGTGAGATGAACGTGTCTCCGAGGCAGGCGACCTCTAGACTACTTTGACTGGCCGAAAAGCGCATGTTGAATGGAAAAGCGCTACCTTCTACGACGAGTGTTTTCGTGTTTTCCTATTCGATAGGGTCATGTGTTTGCGACTGGGTAGGTACTCCATCTCGTTTAGCTCTTCAATCCCCATAGGTGACGGAAGAGCTGACGAGATGGAGTATTGGGTCGTGGGTGTGCGACCCTGGCGATAAACGCATGAATGTTTGTCGGTTATAGAAATCGGTTCTTTTAAAAGGTTAAATAAAATTAACAGGCGAGTCTGCGCCATACCTACTTATTTTCATAAAACTGTTTAGATCACAGCTGACATAATCTAGAGAGAAGTTGCCTCATCAACAATGTAGTCGGTGCTAGTAACTAGTAACACACCCAACTGTAATCACGCCAAGCCAACCTTGTTACTTCCAAACGAATGTGATGTGGTCAGTCACATCAAGCTAAGCTGGAATTTTATTAACGATGCATTTTCGGAAGGAGCGACCCACAGCATAGATATGATTTGCGTACCAAGATAAGTGATTGGTGCCAGGCGCAAGCCCAATTTCAAAACGAGAGCGAACGGTTCGAGGCCAGGCCACCTACCCCGCCAGTGAGCTGAGCGAGCTAAGCCAGCTGCCTCCAAAGGCAAAGCACTGAAATTCTGTGAAATAAGCATACACTATCAAGACTAGCATGCGAAGATGCGGTGCTATTAATGAGCCAAGTGAACCTAGACGTAGAAGCGCACGTAGAATTAAACATTTCAATTTAAATAGGTAGGTATTTCTCAAACCCACCTCAGCATGAATACATGAATACCTACCTGCCAATAAGGATTTGAGTTTGATACGTTCAAATTCAAAAACTAGCCCGAAGTTTGTCTTTTTTTATAAGAAATTTTTGATGTCCTCAGTTGTCTAAAATTTATTTAATTTTAGACAGCTGAAACAATTCTGATAGACAGATTTACCTTGTACCTTGAAGAAAGACAAAGGATATTTTTCCAGAATGATCGGCACCGGCACTAAACCCCAAGGGGCACCTAGTCCTTCTGTCGTTGGCTTGGCTTCACTTGCATGGTTTTGTGGGGGAGCCCATTACCACTACGCTCGGTCATAAGGTCTTTAAGCTCTGTTTCATAGGAGGAGTAAGATTTGCTTGTTTGTGTTGTAGAGGCTCGCTGTGCTCGCCCAACACGCTTTTCATGTGATGGGCCTTGCTCGACCCTCTCTTCTTTTAATGTAAGGCCCAGGTCGACTTACTCGTGCTGTGATAATAGCTAAAAATTAACGGGGGTTGAGCTGGTCGTTTGTAAGAAATGTTATTACTTTTCTGTAATCATTTATAGCTTGAGAGCGGAAGATGCATTACCATGTCGTTTCTAGGAACATGTCTCGGACTTGTTGTGGGACAGATCGCGTATCGTGTAAACTCTGTATACCTACTCTTAAGCCGGGTATTCATTAGGCAACATTTCGCACCTTTAAAGGGTCCTTTTCCACTCGCCTATCGTCGACATCGAGCATGGTTTAAAAGCTTGTTGCTTGATCGTCTAACCGTCTAACGCAATCCAACGCGATGTTTGATAAAGAGGCAATGCAAAAAAAGAGAGATAACGCCTGAAAACTCTGTTGGCATTCGGTAATTCCGTAATTTACTCGAATATTTCATAAAACTTGTTCCAGGAAATATGTTTTTTTTTAATCCTTAAAAGTTTTTCAGAGAAATTGTCGTCATTCAGAATCTTGATTAAATTTGCAAGGCTTCTATTGTTATACTTTTTAATCTTTGAGTAAATTATGAAGTGTCAAAGTTCATGCAAAATATCAGACTTTCAGAGGTCTTTACTGGATTAGTTTTACACAAATTTATAAATTGATTTCAATGGAAGCCTATTAGCCTAGATAATATCCACAAGAGACTGTGTTTCCAAAATATCTAATGAAAAATGTGTAATAATAATTGTCATAATTGCGTAAGAGCGGTTGTATGAAAAACATTAAAAATGTATGTCGAGTAGCATCCCCTTAATCCAATAACGTCACTAAACGAAATTCTTCAAAGAAACTGTTTATACTTAAACAGTGTTTCACAATGTTTCATCATCTCTGGAAACAGTTTATAAACAAAAGTGATGAAACATTGTTTAAGAAACATGTTGCCGTGTTCCCCATTTCGAATGGAGAGCAAGACGAAACATCTAGTTTGTAAGCAAAATCAACAGGTGTGGACGTGTGTTGCGCGAGTTTAGAAACATAGAAGTAGTGTCGCCAGACAACCAAGTTTCGACGCTCAAAGAGGGTTTCGAGCTTTATCAATAGCATCATGTAGCAAACAAAAGTGCAGTTGCAGTCTAACAATGCTTGTGTCTAAAATTTCTATATAATAGTAGATGTTCAATGGTCCACAACTAGTTTATTGAACACTTTAGATCCAATGCTACGAATCAGTCCTAAACCATTGACCCTCTTCTATATAGAAATTTTAGGCACTTTAGCAATGGCAGAGTGCAACTGCACTTTTGACCCCTACCGTACATTGGGATTCTTCAAATACTTATTCTTCATGGTGGACATCCCACCTATACGCACAAAACGTTTTGGGAACACATTCATAGTGCGTACAGCTAAGGAGTGGAATTCCTTGCCGGAATCTGTTTTTCCTGATGGCTACAACCCGGGAATCTTTAAGTCAAGAGTGAATAGGTTACTTCTAGGTAAGCGCGCTCCATCGTCGACCGCATCGTCGCTTTCCATCAGGTGAGTTAGCGGTCAAGCGCGAACCTATCAATAAAAAAAAAAACGATGCTAGGGCCAAAATTTTAACGACCCAACAAAACCACCAAGGTCATGAAATAAGTACCTAACTTCGTAAGAGATAGTTTCGAATCCTACACCGTTTCGTGTTTTATTTTTCTAGTAGTACTCTTATGAATTATTATGTAAGCAGCACAGAACATCACTACCTCCTCGTGTGACATCCTAGCAACAACTAACAAGTGTGGACGGCCAAGTTTCAGAAACAGTGTTTACGGTAAACTGTGTGATGAACACGCCGTAAACAGTTTATCAACAAATGTTGCCTAATGAATACCCAGCTTTATACAGGGTGTGGCGTAAATAGTGGCCCAACGTTAAGAGGTCGACACACCGTATATTCCGGCTGTCATAATTATACCATTGAAGTTAGAGCCAAATTAGTGTCGCCAGGTGTTATTAACAAAAATAAAATAAAGAACAGTTTTATTTTGAGACCTATAGTAAAAAATGTTTCAAATTGTGGTATAAGATAGCTGAATATAATCATCAACCATCTTTCCTGATGATGTGGCCGACGATGGCTGATGTCTGATCAACGGCGACATCTTTTTGATTCAAATTTCAAATAGTCACAAAAATAAATTGCACAACACTGCAATGCAGACGCGCGGGCGATCACCGCTTGCCTGGAGTGCACCGCTCGCTGGCCGCGCGCGCGCCGCTGTTCCCGAGCGCCGCTCCATTGATTTTACGCATTAGATCCTGCCGCTCCCGCGCCGCCGCCGCCACCGCCCGCAAAATTCGAGGCAGGGGCCTTAACGTTGGACCGCTATTTACGCCACACCCAGTATACCTAGTGGGGTATATTTAGCATAATTGAGTTAACTAATAAAAAACAAATTTTCTTACACAATTTTATTTATTCGAACCAGCATTCTCAGTGTAGTCCATTTTGTTTAAACTCTTATATTGTAAGTAGGTAAAACGAGCTATTACTAATGCAAATGAAGTACTTAAAAACAAATTCTAGCTTAAAACTGACAAATCAGTTACTAATATAATTGCACCAAGTCGTAACAGAGAAAATGCTTAGTAAATAACTTATACTAAACTCCTACCGTATGATTCGTAAATAAAAATATATCTTGATTTAATTATATATTAATTTTGATTTTCTCAAATAAATATTCAACAACGTTCATTCCCAGAATCGTGAAATTACCGTACTTTACGTTTGAATAATACTTAAAACTAAATAAAATCATCCATAGCGTTCTCACTAACATAAACATAATTATTATGTATAAACTAGAGGCTAATTCCAAGGGTAGTTAGCGTGACTCCAAACATCGAGTCAGCTCAACACGACCAACAAGTCGAAACAAACACACACAGTCAAATTCCTGACCAACTACGCGCGAGGAATAATTTAATTGAAACTATATAATCGTAAAAAATACATTCTGTGTAAAATAATAGTAAAATAGTTATCTGAAAGGAAACAACAAGGAATTATAAAGGAATAAAAATATAGAATCTGCTAATCTAGAACTCATTTAGTGTGCCGTTGACTACGAAACTCTTGACTTCTGTGGTATTTCTGGAGTCGTAGTCGGAGATCTCCTCAATGACTAAATCGTCGGTCTTCACGGGTATGGGAGGCAGCAGGTCGAGTAGTTCTCCGAGCTTGCGACCGGTTGATATCAGAGTGTTGGTGAGGAAGCCTTTGTCGTTCATGTTCAAGTCGCCATCATCTTCAGTTTTAAACTTTTTGTAGTAATGTTCGTAGTTCTCTTCTTTGACGACGGGCGGCATGTATGCACCGTCGTTGTAGTCGAGCTCGTGCTTTTTCATGCGTTTCTTGAGGTTGGGCGGCCAGTCCTCGTCGATGGGAAGGTCGACGTAGCCGCCAGCGAGCACCTTCTGCGTCTCTGTGCTCTTCACGACCTGGTAGTCATGGTCGGAGTGTGGGCGATTGAACGTGATTAGCTCATCCATGTTGAACTCCCCATCATCTATTACTGTCTCGTCGAGCGCCATTTCTGTTGAAAAATGTTAAGATTTAGAAACTTTTTCTATATCAACAAAGTGAAAAGAAACCTGTAAAAAGATTTCAATTCAAGTCGACATCATTTTTTGTTATATTACTTTCAAAAGCGCATCGCGTTACATAAATATCCAAAAGTAGTGCAGTCGATTCTACATGAATTTCGAAACGATGTAATGAGAAAGTTGATTCGTGAATTCGACCATAACGAACATCAAAATTTACGTAAAAAGAATTGAAGATAAAAATGTTATATAACTTGTAAATTGTAACATGCAGTTGCCAGGCAAGGAAAAATAGTTCTTTCGAGTCGCACTAAATACCTATAATGTCGTATTGTTTGACCTTAGTCACGATTGAGATATGTGTAATATTGTTATCTATACGGTATAGAAAGCGATAATAAAAATTATCTTTCGGTCGCGGTCCAATTAAAAAAGACAAGGTAGCTCAATTTATTTTTATATACACGTAGCATTATCATTTGCAAAGAGTTTGTCACTGACTGACCGTCAAAACTAGAAGTATTTTTAGATATTAGGTTAACTATTTTCGTTTAGCATATATTTAAATTCTTCATGTAATCGTCAAATAGCTTATTATACAATTTGACCCGTTAATAAGATTTCAAATAGATGAGTGCGTATTGCGTTTAATAGTAAAAAACCGGCCAAGTGCGAATTGGATTCGTCATGGAGAGTTCCGTACCGACCGTAACAAAAAACGGAAAAAAAAATTGTTTGTTTTATGGGAGCCCCACTTAATTATTTATTTTATTCTGTTTTTTTTTTTAGAATTTGTTATTATAGCGGCAACAGAAATACAACATCTGTGAGAATTTTAACTTTCTAACTATCTATATTTCACGGCTCATGAGAAACAGCCTGGTGACAGACAGACAGACGGACGAACAGCGGAGTCTTAGTAATAGTGTCCCATTTTACTCTTTGGTACAGAACCCTAAAAACTAAATTATGTAATCAAAATAATGTAAGTGCTATCAGCATTACTTATTAACAAAGTTCACGACCGCTTATGCCTATCACTATCTTTCGGTTAGTCCGATATTTAATGGGTTATGTTGATACTGTTGCACGTTTTCCTAAGTGTGTGTTGAGCAAGAGTTGTGTACTTATAGCTCATTTACGTTCTAGTTTAAAATCGGTACAAATATAGTTAATAATTTATAATTTTGTAAGATACAGTTTCATAACTTTATTATATACATAACAACTGTATTCGAATTATTATTATTAACATTCAAAGCGAAGAACTGATTGACTTTAACAAAAGCCGATTACATTTTATATATAGTCTTTACGACCATTTACTTCCTGGTTGATATATAAACTGCATCACTTTTAGATATCTCCAGTAATAATGTCGATGTCGCGGCCAGATCTTAGAAATTGATCACTTCATGATATGGCCAAGTAAAACTGGCGAGATCTTTTTAAACGTTAAAGTTTGATGAGATTTCAATCCTCGTTTGGTCTACTTTCTTTAGACCTTTTATTATCATAGAAATTCTACATCAATGATATAGCCAAACGAGGATTGACATATCATCAAATGTTAACGTTTAAACGATCTGGCCAGTTTTAGTTGGCCATTTTATGAAGTGATCAATTCTAAGATCTGGCCAAGCATTAATATTTCAGCAGTTTTTAAAAATAGAGTGAAAGAACACTATCTTTCTATTTCGTCATTGTTGCGTATTAGTATCTATTATTTTATTATATTACGAGTATTTAGTACGTATTTTTGTGATATTTATTTTACTATGTGTTTAAATATAATTATAAAAGTATATCTTTTTTGCTGTCATTTATATATGTTTTTGTGTTATATTCAGCCGTGTGTTCGCGACTGGGTACTCCATTTCGTTTAGCTCTTCAATCCCCATAGGTGACAGAAGAGCTGTCGAGATGGAGTATTCGGTCGTGGATGTGTGACCATGGTGAAATAAACGCGAGAGTGTTATGTAGTACAAGTGACACTGGTAGTTAAAGAATTTGGGCGTAAATATATGACCCTGGCGAAATGGACACGAAAATATTTGTCCGACATAAGCGGATAAAGGGTTAAACTATCACATTAATAATCAATACTCACTATTGGAAGCTGAGAGCAGAGCTCTAGTGACAGCGGGCGAGTTGGCCGGAGTGTCTGAAGCGCGCGGCTTCATGTCCTCGCGCATGGACGGCAGCGCCACCAGCGCAACCGACAGCAGTAGCACGAGCAAGCAGGTGGCGGGCTGTGCTGACTTGTTCGTGGAACCCCCTGTGACGCCCGTTAGAACGTTCTGAAAAGAAACGAAAATAGATTTAACCTTTTGAGTGCGTAATTAGAGACACAATAGTAAGACAATGGCGCGTGAACGCCGGCGTTAATGCGGGGATCAACAGCTTAATGGGTGTAATCCTCCCAATCGAATTTCGATCACGGTGGCAAATCTCAACTTCAGATTAGCCAAGTATGCAGGAGGTAATATAGTGCACAAGTGTCTGCGCAGACACATGTACACTCTCTATTTTTTCACTCTCATAGTCTGATCGGACGGCCTTCCGACACGACCGGAGAGAGATCAGGCGCATGACCAACGGCTTTGTGCTTTCCGAGGCATGGAGGTATTATACCACTAACTTCCAAACTCCAGGCAGCTACAGAGTAATTCCTAACGGAAAAACACATTAGCACTTTTTGCCCGACCCGGCAATCGAACCCAGGACCGCACGCTCAGCAGTTATAAAAAAAAAATATTGACATTAAAAAACATTGTGAATATGAAAATATCTAGTCAATGACACTGGAAATCATTATTTAACTAAGATCAACAACAACAGGTTCGTTCAGGTCGTAGGTCGCGGGTTCAAACCCAGCCAGGCACATTACTTTGTGTAATTTATTTCATCACCACTGCTCTCAAAACGGTGAAGGAAAACATCGTGAGGAATCCGGCATGTCCTAGAACCAAAAATTCGAAGACATGTGACATCCACCAACCCGCACTGGGCCCGCGTGGTGGATTACAGCCCATTCCTCTCGTAGAGAGGAGGCCTGAGTCCCAGCAGTGGGAACTTATAAGGCCGACTATGCTATGCTATGCAACGACAACAGGTCATCTAACGGCATAACTGTTAGCAATTGCACTTAGAATAAACTCCAAGTACTGCATACTGAAGGGCGGATTTTACATGGGCACTTATAAAACGTCAGAAGCTAGTGCACGGTTCCAAATTGGTCGTTTCCTATGGAGAAGAACCGGCAAGAAACTCCATGGTTACAGTCAGTAAAAGTTTAATACATTCTTTCTCCACCCAGAGCTGGAGAAGCCATTTAATAATCACCTACGCAAAATAAAAAGTGTGATGAGGATAACCACATATAAAACCTCATGCGAGCCTTTAAGCAGAGAACATTATAAAAGGCTGAAGTTATAGTGCTAGTTGTGTCGCTAATACTGAAATCAGTAAACCCAAAACGAGGGAAAACGCGTGTACTTAGTAAGTCTGACACTCTTATCTCTCCACCTGTTTTCCTACCATAAAAAATAAAACGGGACTGCCATACAATGATTATTTCATACAACAATCCATTGATTGCCAATATTACTTTCATTAGTAGAATTCTATCATGATTGCAGGCAATTGACAATTAATCGTCATAATGGGGCTACTGATAAAAGATACACAGTCAAATAGTTACTGGCCTAAATATGAAAATGTTTTTTATAGCAGTTACTTACATCATACTAATAGTTCTAATAAGGTTGGTAAAGATTTCAATTTTGTTCAAATTTTAGATTCCGAATATGAAACTTGTCTTTTTTTTCGGTGGGAAAATCCTCTTATGACATCCTCCGCTCTTGGGCGGAGCGGGAGATAATGTCAGACTTTTACTGACTAAAACCCACTCCTGTTCCGTCGTTGCTTTTCGTACCAGGGCCGAGTCTTCCTTTCAGAATCAGACCCTTGGCCCCAGTAGGCTTCGACCCTGCTGGGCCCCTACAGTTGCTGACATCTCCTTTAGGCGCGCGTTAAACAGTACGCGCCGTCGACGACTTGGGCTCGGTCCGGACGGTTACCGGACGGTCGGACGACGAGCTACCCAATGCTCGCCGTCCGCAAGCCCGCGCCTACGGTGGCCGGAAATCGGGATCGAAATCCCGGCGGCGGTTGGGGCGTGAGGACCGTTGCCTCACGCGATCGGCCGCCTTCTTTACTAGCATTACTGCTTCGCAGAATTAAACTAACTCTTAAGATTGGCATTTGAGTATTTACCTGTGCTTATTTTAGTACAATATTTTATACTAAATAATAAAAAACACTTAAGACTGTACTGCAAGTAAAGAAAGAGAAATTAGCAACATTAAAGTTGTCATTACTTTAAAACCAGTTTGAATTGACCTTTGGATCGACTGTACTTATTTTGTTTGAACAACATTTTACTTGTCACTAGGATTGACTAATGACTGTCATAGCTAAAACTTTCGGTGAACCAGTTATGAAATAAAAGTAACAAGTAATCGGCCAACGAGATTTGAAATTAAATATGGCGGCAGGACCATTGTTATCGATATATCTATCTCACTCCCACACATATTCGAAAGAGAAAGGTGAATAGCAGACATTTTTAATTTTATTGTTTCGGTTAATATGTTTATGACTTTTACGTCTGGCTATTGTCTGTTTGCAACCATTTGAAGTTTAGCTTTCGCTTTGGGTTTACTGAAATTCAGTATTAGCAACTCTAGTAGCAGATAACTTCAGCATATTAATAAAATGTTCTCTGTTTAAAGGCGCACGAGCGCGAAGCTGAAATGCGGTAGCCATTTTTATAAAATTTGTTGTGAGGTTTAATTTAGACCTTTCGATTACGGCTTTATTTAATAAAGGACCCGTCGTTTACGGCTTTACTAAAATCGGAGTTTGTTATTTTTGTATATGTAGTAGAAAATTTGTTGTTATCCTCATGATGCTTTTTATTTTGGCGTGGGAGATCATCATCGCAGCCCTCGCAATAAAGGGCAACAGAAGGAACACTGTGGATTTTAGTCAGTAAAAGTCTGACACTCGCTTCCGCTCCACCCAGAGCAGGAGAAGTTGTTTGATGATTTCCTACCTGATGAAAAAAATCGAGAATGTGGAACGTGTTTCACCTCACCAACCACTGTGAGGTGAGACACATAACACATTCCTTTTTAAATTCTCTCATTCCCTTTGGCTTTTATTTCATTTCTCACGCACACACACACACACATCTTCGATTTGGACTAGTTATTGCACTATTATTTTATGCTATGGCTACATTTGTAAATACAGTCACACAATTGCTATAAATAACAGCGATTTTTTACCTGTAATCTCTTGAGTTGAGCTGTCAAAGATTGGTTCTGTGATTGCAGAATCTTTATCCTTCTTATAAGAGTCTGGTTTTCTGCTGTACACTGTTTTACTCTGAAACAATAGATTAAATTGTGTTATTTCCTTAAGCGACGAAGGTAAACGGCGAGGTTTATTGTAATAGCTGAATGGTACCTCACTCTATGTCTTCAAATAAGTGGTTTTATTGAAACTATAGTTCTCGCTTTATTGTCAGTATAATGACAGAAATAGGTAGTAATTATTCAGTCTAATTGGTTTTTGATGAATTGTGACGTACTTGCCATACTAGCCCATAGCTTGTAAGGGCGGAATTCACCAATAAAACTAATCGCGTTTTAACGTTTGGCTCACATAATCGCGTTTAGCCGCTGTCACTTGTGTCACTTGTCTGTATTTTTCTTTTGTTGTATTTTTACAAGTGACACTAGTGACAGCGGCTAAACGCGAATTCCGCCCTTAATCGACTTTCACGCGGTTTAAAATAAAAAAAGTTAGTCTATAAAAAGTCTAGTCTTATAACATTTTCTCCGGTAAATTAAATTTAATTATTGTTTGTCAGGTGGAAATTTAGCATGACGGTTGACAGGATAGAATGGAAGAAAAAAACATGTTGTGCCGACCCCAAATAAGATGGGACAAGGGCAGGAAGAAGAAGAAGGTGGAAATTTAGTCTTTATTATATCTTTGCAGGATCGCTGTAACACCCGTATGGTGTACAATACTTTAGTTATTGAAAGTCGATTATCATTAATATAAATACGAAATTATAACTCATATCCATTATATATAACGACACGATGGGCGCAGTGGTTGGACGACCGACTGCTGCGCCGCATGTCGTTGATACCCGCACTGAACAAATATTTGTATGGCTTACAGATAGGGTCTTGCGGCTTAAGCGTAGAGCGCCGGTTGTGCATTTCTCTTCTCACACTTCGCCACTTTTCGAGTCATCAAATGAGCATGAGCACCCATTTTTTTTTTTATAGGTGGGAAAATCGTCTTATGACAAATCCCGCTCTTGGGCGGAGCGCGAGATAGTGTCAGACTTTTACTGACTAAAAACCCACTCCTGTTCCTTCGTTGCCTTCGTCCCAGGGCCACGGTTTCGTTTTCACACTACCCATGGCCCCAGTAGGCTTCGACCCTGCTGGGCCCCTACGATTTGCTGACATCTCCCTGAGGCGCGCGCGGAACAAAACGCGCCGTCGACGACTTGGGCTCGGTCCGGATGGTTACCGGACGGTCGGACGGCGGGCCACCCATTGCCCGCCGTCCGCAAGCTCGCGCCTACGGTGGCCGGAAATCGGGATCGGAATCCCGGCGGCGGTTGGGGCGTGAGGACCGTTGCCGTTGCCTCACGCGATCGGCCGCCTCTTTTGCTAGCATTACTGCTTCGCAGAAGGAGGCGACCGCCTGCCACTCCTCCTCGCTCCGGACCATGGCCTGTACCAAGGCCCGGCGCGAGAGATCGCCGCCGCCGATCGCCCCCACGAGGACACGGCGTTGCTCTTCCCAAGCGGGGCACACTTCCACCGTGTGCTCCACCGTGTCCTCCGGGCGGTCCACACAGTGGCGACACCCGGGCGTCGCTTCCGCACGAATCCGGTGCAGGAACTTCCCGAACTTCCCGTGTTCGATGAGAACCTGCGTCATGCGGAAGGTGAGGACGCCGTGAGGTCTTTCCAGCATGAGCACCCATGAGATTTTCTAAAAGCCGGCACCCACTGTTTGTTTCTAATGGGTGCTTGAGCCCCCGAGCACCCACGGAGTCGGCGCCCCTGGTCTTGCGTATGTGAGTGTACATATTTGTGAACGCACCCACGATAATTATAAGAGCTTTTCCTAGTGTGGAGCAATATTTTTTTTTATTATCGTTCATAAAATTGGTCTATATAGTTGCGAGTTCACCGTAGGTAAATACTTAATTCATTTAAAACAGATGCATATTTTTCAGTCATTGTCATAATGCATCTGAACAAGCAATATAGTGTATTATTCTGAATATATTTATCTCAAGGCCCCTTGCAATATCGTCGACTGTAGCTACAGCCTAAAAAGGCTTTTTAAATACTTTAGGTAGGTAACTAGTGTAACTACCACCTTCCGTGTACAGCGCATAATTGCATGATTTTTCGCAATTTTCCGTTGCAGTCTTTTTATTAAAGGCATAGCGTGTGGTACATTGCATAAAATAAATTAAAATTGATTCGATATTTATTTATTTGCAGATTATTATCTCCCACGGACATCTCTGTGTAATTTATAACAAATAAACCTTCAAATATATCTAATCTTATCGGGTTTTCCAGACGATACCAGAAGTTGTAAATCTACTAAAATCTATTTGTTTGTTGTGATAATTGTGCGAATTTATTCTATACCTAAGTCTTCCCATATTTGAATCTCTCAATTTACAATTTTAAACAAATGTAATAATATTACTTCACGACCCCGAAAGAAATGGTGGTATGAACTGAGCTTCTCCTTAAAGGCCGTGGTGGCCCATGATCGCCGTTGATCGGAAAAAGTTTAATAAAGAGGGGAAAGGGATATAGGTTTATAGTTATAGTATTTTTGAATAGATTGATTACCTGTCTTCAAGCCCATCAACATACTCCTTCTTTCTCTTACGGGAATCTTGCGCTGAGATCTTATTTCTGATTTTGCGTCGGATTCTCTTTAGTTCTCTCTCTTCGTGTTTAGTCAGGGGATAGCTGGTGGGTAGTGTGATGCCTTCTTTCGCCAACAGTCGCCTTTCTTCGGCGGTTAGAACGAGACGGGGATATCCGTTCTTTCCGTCGGGAACTACGTCCTTGTGATCGTCGTCGTCATCGCTACGCTCGCTGCCCGAGTCATCTGTATGGGGAAGTAAGTTAGGTTTACACAATACGGATAAAGTTAAACTAACTTGAAGGAAACTTTGAAATTAATCCCTGTAGAACTGGGTCGTCCTAACAGTTTGTTTTAAAATAGAAGATTTTAGATGGCGAATGTATCGGCCATCACAATCATTTCATCGTTATCTGTGCGTAAAGTGATACTACTGCCATTTAGTATGTGGTTAAAACAAAAGACAAACCAGTCATTACGAATAAAACGATTTACATGAATGAGGTTTACGTTTAATAATGACATGAATGGATCTTATTTGGAAATAGCCTTGGCTTCGTTTCAAACTTCACCTCAGTCGAGCTGCATTTTGAAGAGTAATCGAACTGAACGTTCAAGATATTAAATAAACTATAATCAGTAGCGAAGCCAACAGTTTAAACTTTCGTATGGATACATTTGACAGCTATTTTCGAACGACGCTATTAAGAAAGTAAATATTTAACGAGTCCAATGACCAGATCGACCGGTTGGCTACGTTATGTCACTGTTCATACATAATTGCTACCAATCAAACCACAACGAGGTGACCGAAAATTTACTGGACATTAAAATGAACTGTAGTGGTCGCCATTTCGCTTGCATCGTCTTTTAAAATAATTACGAATGTTTTACGCATCATGTGCCTCACCATCAATGATTGCATCACTGCTTACCATCAGGTGGGATTGCAGTCAAGCACTGGTCATTGATCAATTAAAAAAAAATGTATCAATGAAAACTTTTAAGTAGAGACTTTCGAAATAATTTACTTTTGTTTTCAGACACGGCGACGCACAGAAACCAACTATTACTATGGTATATATCAATTAAAAATTTAAAAGAACTTAACACATTTATTCAGTTTTTCAGCGTCTTGAGATCTTTGACATACAATACAGCATCCTTGGACAAGGCATTTCTATAGCAAGGTTTCTTAGACGGTTACCATTAGGGCCAATACCTACTAGGGCTGTGGGATCGTTCGAAAGAGTCACCGTGGCCCTAGACCGACAAAGGTCAACTAAAGAAACACAGGCGGGTTTTTGTCAGTAAGTCTGATATTCCCTCTCACTCCATCCAGAGCGCGAGGAATCATTTGAAGATTTAATACGATGAGGTGGCCAACGATAGAGCACGCTTGCCTAGCAGTAACCTATTCACTCTTGACTTAAAGACCCCTAGGTTGTAGCTATAAGGAAACAGACTCCGACAGGGAATTCCACTCCTTAGCTGTACGCAAAGAATAACAAAAGATAGGTAATTAAACGTAACTCACCATTGTTTCCGCTGTGGTCATAATCATAGTCCCTAGCTTCGACCTTCAAATCGTGCAGTTTGCTCTGAGACAGCAGATTAGCGGCCGCCAGTTTTATATTGGACGCATTCTTCAAATCCGCAGCATTGATGATCTTAATCGATTTGAGATCTTTCATGTCTTTTATTGTTACTGGAAGGAGAATCGAACGGGGATTGCCAGCCATAGGTGCTACGCGGATCACTCGCCTTTGCGGGGCTACGCTTTCAACGGGCTTAGAGTACACCTTAGTCTGAGGATTCAATACTTGTATGTTGGCGACTTTGACGGGTTTCTGTGGTTGTGCCTTCACAACCAATTGAGGTTTCGGCGTGCTAGTAGTGCTAGCTGGGATCCTGATCGTAGGCTTCTGGACTTTTGGTTGCACAACCACCTGTGGAGTTTGCGATAGACGCCGCTTTCTGTTGCCTTTACCTAGGAAGGAAAATCCTTGTTATTAATTGGAAAGACATGTTAATCTAAACTAATAGTCGGACCGATCACCTGGTGAGTGTCGCGTTAATCCAATGGTCTAATGGATGCGAAACACACAGGAACGGTCGTTGTGACGACATTTGAGGGAGGCCTGCGTGGAGGTCTTTTCATGATGATGATGAAACTAACATTTATTATGAGGTAAAATTGAGAACCTTCTGCTAACAAAGCAGAAGGTTCTCAAAGGTCCTCTGGAAGTATTGATTCGAATTTTAAAGTTCTTCCTCTGATAGAAAATTAAATTTACGGTATGGTTAGTTAAGTGGTTGAGCGATTGACTGCTGCGATTCGTGTCGAAATATTTTTACAGTCTACAGTTTTTGTATATTATGAGAGTCATATGCACTGTGTAAGCGAGTTAAAATGTTCGTAAACGCACCTACAATACAGGAGAAATTCCTAGTCTAGTGTGGGGGCAACGTTTCATATTTGGAAAAACAAAAAAATAATCGCTAAGTGCTCATCCAGGGAAACTGCACGGTATCTACCAGGGGATGAAAGCCGCTACATAAAGCTAGTTGAATATATATGTGTGTGTGTGTGTGTGTGTGTGTAAATAATTTATGATAACTTCAGTCGTCTCATTGCGTCAGTCGTGTGACTCAATACGGTCAGGATATAAATGCGCAAATTAAGAGCATTGACCATTGCTAACTACGTAAAATCGTATTGAACCTTTATTACATTTCCACCGCGATACAATTACGAAAAAATCTTTCTGAAATTAAAACTTATTGACTCAAGTGTCATATTGAAAACGAGGAGAACAAAAGTGACAAAATATTTGATAATATCTGAAGGTCTAAGTTGAAATTCGATAAACGAAAAACAGATATTTTATAAGTATTTTAATTATGTAAAAGGCTTGATGTGAAATGAATATGAGTGCCTAGATCTTGAATAATGTACTTGTTATTCCGATTCACGAGAAGCGGCTCGGCCACGTGGGTATTTACATAGGTCGAGTTCGCTAGTACTCACACTGCGTATAAACTGCGTAATAAACCGGTATCTACGCTTTTTATTATTTTCATGACTCAAAAGAGTTATCTAAAGACATTATTTTCTATATTTATTAGAAAAGTATCCCACGGCATGTTTTTTGCAAAAATATTATCTACAATAACCCTCGTTTCAAAGTTTAAATACGATAAAGTTTATTACCTTTTTACCGACACGCTAGCACATATTAAACATATCATCACAAAATTGGCTAAATTCTTTCTGTACATTTTCACGTTTTGCTCACTGTGACCACCATTTATAAAACGTACCCACAAATATTTAATACTTGAGCGTATATTTTTACGTTTCAGAAACGCTGACAAAAAAAAAACATAATTCTAATTCAATGTCACATAATTATTAAATAAAATTATTCTGTTATTTTAGGACTAATTTGGAGCCCTTAGCATTTATGAATAATAAAATAACTCACCAGGGCTTTGGAATGTATTTTTATTAAGGAATCCAGGGACCACGTTCTGCTCAAAGTTCAACATGTCAAAGGCATCATCGACGATTTCGCTGGAGGAGTTGGATCCATCGCTGGAGTCCTGGATGATGACGTCTTGAACGTTCCCAGGGCTGGTCGGCTCAAGACCAACGGGGGAGGCGCCGGCGTCTTCATCGCAAGAGTTCTGGATCAGGAATGGGGATAGCTGTTGCTCGAAGTCGCTGTAAAAGAAGTTAAATTTAGCTACGTGTTTTTAGACTTTTCGCTTTCTTTCGGTTGATGTTCCAGCCCGAAGAATCGCCTAACTTAAGTGGCAATGGGCAGGACACAATGACTCGTAGAACGGATGGTCGGTGGGGCCGAAAAATTCTGTGGAGACCGCGCATCGGAACACGCAGCATTGGAAGGTCTCCCACGAGGTGGATCGATGACCTAATGAGAGTCGCGAGAATGCGATGGATGCGAGATGCACAGGACCGTTAGTTGTGGACGTCCTTCGGCTGAAATGATGATGGTGTTTCACCTGTGGGTATGCGGTTATCGCGGCTATCTAGATTTATATTACCCCGGGTTTGTAAATGCATAGCCATTGTTGGAGACAATGTTAACCTTGCCTCCAAGAAAGGCAATGCATTGAGCTCAATTGCTTCAATTTCATTGACACCGTAATTCTTCCGGTTCGAAAGTAATATAGGGATCTTTATAACCGGAACACATCAACGTTTTTTTTTTATTACTATTATTATTGATAGACTTTTTTTGAGCTGAGAAATCATCCAATGACTTCTCTCGCTCTAGGGCGGAGCGGGTGGGCGTGTCAGACTTTTACTGACTAAAACCACACCTATGTTCATTCTTTACTTTGCGTTCCAAGACCACGGGTTACCCTATCGGAATTAAACCCATGACCCCAGTTAGGCTTAGGCCCTGCTGGGCCCCTACGGTTTTGCTGACCTCTCTTTGAGGCGCACGTGGAACACTACGCGCCGCCGACGGCTCGGACACGGTCCGGACGGTAACCGGACGGCCGGATTATTGATTGGCTTGTGCTTGACTACTATCTCATCCGATGGTAAGCGATGATGTGTTCGACACTGGAGCACGTTTGCCTAGAAGTAACCTATTCAATTTTGACTCAAGGACCTCTAGGTTGTAGCTACAACCTAGAGCTCCTTGAGTCAAAAGTGAAAGGGGAAAGTCAGGAAACAGAGATTCCGGCAGGGTGTTGTATATCCGTAACAGGTTACAGCTCTTTCACATGAACCTTCGACTTAAAGGTTTCAAAGTAAAATTTATTTCATGTTGCCATAGAAATGTGTGTTATCGGTCACACTAGTTTAGCTCGCGTTTTATAGTCGCCCATGACCTTGCTTCGTGCCGCAAGGTCACATAAAAAAACCGTATCAACACTTAAATCGATGATAGTTACGGTTAGCGAGATGGTTTCGTCGAAGTGCAAAAAGGGGTTTTTTCTGGGTTATTACCAGAGATCGGAAAAGGTAGAAATATAGGTATTTACCTGGAGTTCGAGGAAGTAAGTAACATAGAGTTGGTGATAACCTACCTATAGTTATTACCCCCGTCTCAAATCCCGGAAAGAAGACGAATAAATCCCAGGATTTAAGTATCTGAACTAAGTTATATTGAAGAATCTTAATATTATGTTTAAGAGTTACGTACTAAATCTGTTAGATTAAAATAAAACTCTTTAATTTAACAGTTTTAATATAAGTATGGAACTCTAAAAAATTTCTTCAATATAAAGCCTAAAATACATTAGGGGACAAAATGTCCCCCAACACGACGCACAACACAATCAAATTATCCAACAACATAGCAAAATGATGAGAGACAAGTTTCGGAACACTGGGCAACGTTGCAGCGTCACGTAGATTGAGTGTTGTGCGTCATGTTGGGGGACATTTTGTCCCCTAATGTATCTGAAGCTTAATAATTACGTACGTATTCAAAGCGAAATAAGTAATTTGCAATTTCATAAATCCCGGGATTTAATCGTCATATTTGTGATTCCGGGAATTTAGAGGATATCAACTCTATGTCAGCTACTTACTTTCACGATCTTCAGGTAAATATACTCTGCCTATTCCGATCTCTGGTTATTACATTACAACATAATAACTAAAGTACCTAGGCCTTTTCCCAGAATTTCCACGTATAAAATAATAGCCTAACACACGCTAAACCCAAGAGAGTTTTGTGACACAAAAACGTCATCCTAAGTACCTATTGAGATTAAGCTAAGTGAAAAATATCACCGAGACCAATATAGCATGGAACTAGTAACTCCTTATTCCTACGTTTAAAGCTGTGCGTAAACACTCTAAATCATTAAAATATATTTAAATCACTAAAAGATATTATGGTTACACCAGACAATATTTCGGTAGTCATGTTGCTTTGCCAATTGATACAGGGTATTACAGTCTTGAATAAATGGATAAGTAAGTTGTTTACGACTATCGATTTTCTGTGCACTTGACATACATTTAGGGTTTATATGGTATTTACATTTAGGGTGGGGCACCCTTCGTGCCAAATTCAAAACGATTCCTGCCAATTGAATTTCATCGTCGCCCAAAAGGGTTCGTTTTTCAAAGTTACTGTATTTTGGTTTTTGTTCGATTTTGAGGGGGATACTCAGAGGCAGCCCGCGAAATTCAAAATTTCTTAAGTTTTTCGCATGATGCAGAAAAAAATTAAAGAAATTAAAAAAAAAAATGGGATTAAAATATGATTGGAGACCGTAATACGTAGTTATTTACGGAATGATATAAATTAATCATTAAAAACATCAACAAAACCATCTCAGTTCGTCTTAATCTTTTCATGAAAGTCATTAAATAGGATAAGACGAACTGGAAGGGTTGTAGTGCGGGATCCCGCATTTGCAGGATCCCGGGTTTGCGGGATTGGATTCCCTAGTTATTACCATAATTTATTCTGACTTGTAATATACAACTAATCTTAAATATGAAGAAAATTGATCTGGAAGATTGCCAGGTATTACAATCAATTCCTTGCTCATTCCAGATCAGATAGTAAGAAAATAAAAGGAAATAACAGATGAATGTCACCTACTTGCGTGATAAGTATCGATAGAAAGATGTAGGTTACGATGTCTACTCGAAATGGGGTAAATGGGGGATGGATGTCAAGGGGTGGGGCGTACGCTCGAAGTAACGACCTATTGTAGGGATCAGAATGTGCTGAAATACTATGCAGGATTTGAACCAAAAACATGGTTATAGATAGTAGGTACTTACTTCAATCAATCTGCCAAAACTTTTCATGTTTTTTTTTTTGCGCAGTATCCTGTTTTTTTTTCTAAAATAAATAGCTAAATTGCTCCTTATAACATTACCTATCTATCAGTGACAGTTTTGTCAAAATCGGTCCAGTCGTTTCGGATATTAGCCGGAACAAACCGACAGTAAAAAATTAAAAAACGACTTAGACGAGATGACGTCCATTACGTTCCTAGTTTCTATGGCGTGGGCCGCTAGGATTATACCAACACATTCCGCCTGATAGACGGTGTTGAATTTTCCCAGCGTTCTGGATATTCTGATATTGAGGTCATTGGAGAAGACTCCAACTCCTGTGCCAGTATCTGTCTTTGATCCATCCGTGTAGACTCTGAGTTCAGCTGGGCCTGAGTAGTCGTGAACTTCTGTTAATTGAATATCGAAATGCTTTTGGAAATGATACGCCTTTGGAGCTTTGTCGCTAGGTGCTGCCATCATGGGCTGTCGATGATATTTATGTATTATGGATAGACGTAAAACTTTTAGTTTAGGACCTTTTCTACATACATAATGTATCATCATTTCAAGTGTCGCCACAATGACCGGTCCTGCGCGTCTCTCATCCATCGGATTCCCGCGACCCTCAATCGTAGGCCCACCTTGTGTGAGTACCTTTCGTATACAGGCAGTAGATTTTTGTGATGAGATTTAGTCAGTTCTGATTTTTTTGAGTAAATACTAATTGCAAGCATGAGGCGAGGAGTAAGTAGATAGTAGAAAAAGCTACAAATCGCAAAAACCTTTCTAGTCTATGCATTCTTCCTTTGTATCCATAAATTTTCTAAACATATTCTCGTAAGAACATTTTACTATAATATACCGTGACTAATGATGAAAAATGTGCGTGTTTCAATAACATTTTTTCTTGCTTATCAGCGAATTACGCACGGCATTGAGCTGGGTAGGTACTTAATAAAACACTATCAAAACCGTACGAAAGTAAGTAGGTATATTTTTGTAAGTAAGATGTAAAATATTCATTCACCGTTCACCGTAGACAAAAAAACATGATATTTAATCGTTCGTCAGTGTCCGAGGCCTGCTCTCGAATTTTGACGGGCTTGTCAGTAAGTGAAAGGCAATTTCAGATACAGGCACCATTCAGGCTGTATAGTACTTTCCAGAATACTGACAAGTGTGAATCAGCATTTAAAGTCTGTATTTATGTACCTACTTGTTTATTTAGATAGTGTTATTATTCGATAATTTGGAACAAACGACGAATGCACTTTCTGTGTATTTAGGTTATCAAACGTATTGCGTAGAATCGTAGATAGCTGCATAATTTAATAAAATACAATGATATAAGCATATTTATTCTGCTACGATTTATATAATCTGAACTAACTTCTGAATTTCAGTAACTAGGTACGCAATTATGAAATGAAAGATATTGCCAAGGTTTTCTTGCGGAGTAATGATAAATGCTGGGTAATCTACCCATGATTACTATCTCCTTATGAAGTATTATTGGTCAACCCTGAGGTAAGGACATCAAGCCATGCAAAGGTCAACTAAAGGGCGATGCAACTTTTTTTCTTCATTACGATCTTTACGAGTGCGCAAACAATCAAGTAGGTATTTTATCTCCACAGTATCGCAGTAAACCTCACATTATGTGTTTGTCCTTCCTTACATAATAATATGATTATATTATAATAAAACAAATTGTCCAAAGCGTCTGTCTGTCTGTTCGCGATAAACTCAAAAACTTCTGAACGGTTTTCCATGCTGTTTTCAATAATAAACAAACAGATTCATGATTAAGGTTTAGGTGTTTAACACATGCATATTAAAGTAGAGAAAAATCGAGAATTTCAAAGATTTGCAACATCGTGTGATGCCTAGGGTTGGTCGCTAGTTCCACGGGTAGTGTGAAAGCGAAGCCCGGGACCCCGGGATGAAGGCAAAGAAGGAACAGGAGTGGGTTTTAGTCAGTAAGTCTGACACTATCTCGCGCTCCGCCTAAGAGCGTGATTTGTCATTAGATGATTTTCCCACCTAAAAAAAAAAGAGTTGGTCGCTAGTTACTAACTATAAAAGAGAAATATGAGTAGTTATTATTTTGGATGACTCAGTCGATACCGTTACAAAAGTAGAAATACCTATTCCTCCCACGTTAAAGCAAGCCTTGATTTTGTATCGATTCCGTCTAAATGATACCTATATTTCAATTTTGTTTTGAAACGGTCACTTAAACGTATTGTACTGGTATAAAGCAAAAACCCTCTTTTTTTAGTGCCTGACGGACCTGACGCATATCAATAAAGTTGGCTGACGAAATAAATG
Source organism: Mythimna impura (assembly GCA_905147345.3). NCBI lineage: Eukaryota > Metazoa > Arthropoda > Insecta > Lepidoptera > Noctuidae > Mythimna > Mythimna impura. The sequence continues at coordinate 10,839,227 of LR990356.1, read as the reverse complement.
CAAAACATTGGCAACTAAAGAATAAACAGCACTTGATAGTACGATAGTATGTTGTCCATAGTAACAAATATTCTGAATGATCACTCCTATAGTTTTGTAGCAAAATAAAAATAAAAATCCTCAGAACAACCTGTATAATGCGCAAATCCCGCCATGCTTGCAGGGTCTGCGCATAGGTAAGTACTTGAGATAAGACTGTCTTCAGACAGAATTGTCTACGAAAACTGGTGGTTTTAACCCTCCCATTTAATTGCGAAATATTGGTTTTAGTGGCTAGTGGATGTTTTCTAGTGCTTTAGTTAAATTCAATTTCTTAATAAAAATGCAATCACTCGGGTGTAAATCAGCACCATAGAATCCATAATTATCAATCTGATACCGACGATGGTGGTGCAAACCAAAATGATTCGCCTGAAGACGAATTAATACATTGCTGTTATTGAATAATTTTTATGTTGAATTACCTACAAATTAATGTTACTTTACCCACAAATAGTATTTTGATCAACTGATTGTTAATTTTTATCGCTTATTATTAAAGGAAACTAATAAACTATATGCCTACTTATTTTATTTCGTAAAACACATTTTTTAGTGGGAAATTTTGCGATTTTGTGTGTGGGATAATTTTTTGTTAGTGGTTTTCTGGTGGTTTTAAAAGTTGACTCTAGTGGTAAGTTAGTGTACTGTTGGCAACACTGGACGTCTCAAAACAGTCTTGTCGCAGACAAGTCTGCGGTGTCGTAGACAATTCTGTCTAAGACAGTCTTGTCTCAAGTGTGCGCAGGCCCTGATGCATTTATGTACAACTAAAAATTTACACTCTCACGATCGCGGGAAATATTAGTCACTATTCAAAGTCAAGTCAAAAAGTTTTTATTTCACATAGGCCTACATGGGCACTTATAAAACGTCAGAAGCTAGTGCACGGTTCCAAATTAGTCGTTTCCTATGGAGAAGAACCGGCAAGAAACTCCATGGTTAGGTACTCTTTTAAAAAAAGTGGTTGTTTACAATATTTTCATATTACAGTATTATTATTATTATTACACCATTATAAAATGTTATTTAACCTAGATACGCCCTTCGTCAACCTTTACCGTTGTTTTCCATTCAGCGTACTTGAATGGTGTCTTTAAACATTTACACGGGCCATTATGTGTATGTTATTGATATATCCACATATATCTATGTTTTTACTTATAACTTATTTACGTAGATATGACACATGTGCTGACCTCAATGGTAGAAGTAGTTCAACCTTTTTACTTTGTTTTCTGTTTTGTATTTAATCATAGGTATGATCGTGGTATCAGTTTATACATGTGTGCCTGCTGTAAAATGTAAATATAGATAACGTTCTGATAGGTATGTTAAGATGACATTCAAGTTCAGACTTATAAGAGATATTACCAGGACATAGACACAGACAAAAACTCCTATTAAAACTCTGCATTACTTTTCACATAACAGGAAAATATTACCAATAAGTCAAAAATCATTATCATTTTCCTTGTCCCGTTATTAAATAAGCAAATACGTTTTTTTCACCACTTCCGTGTCTATTATAACATAATCTATCCTTTTTAGGGTTCCGTACCCAAAGGGTAAAAACGGGACCCTATTGCTATGACTCCGCTGTCCGTCTGTCTGTCACCAGGCTGTATCTCACGAACCGTGATAGCTAGACAGTTGAAATTTCCACAGATGATGTAATTCTGTTGCCGAACAACACAATTAACAACAAATACTAATATCAGAACAAACTAAATATTTAAGTGGGGCTCCCATACAACAAACGTGATTTTTTTTGCTACCGATGGTACGGAACCCTTCGTGCGCGCGTCCGACTCGCACTTGGCCGGTTTTATTCTTTGGCCTCCCTCTCCATCCAACCACATTGTATACCAATAAATTAAACATTATGTTCAATACATGAAGATATTCTTTATGAAGACTGAAGACTGTAATAACAAAATTAAAAAAAAAGAACTAAAACTAGCTACACCTAGGGTTGCCAGGTCTTCAAACCGAAAAGCCGGACAGACCAGCCAATTTAGCCGGACATTTCAGTAAAATGGCCAACAATTTTTAAAAAAGTCAAACTACTTTTTTATCATTGACCATAATATACATTATATACCTATATACTCGTATATATTTTAATTCTAACGGAACAACAATAAAATTGGCTGATATAATTGCTAATCCGCTCCGCTTACGCTAGCTATACAAGATAAAGTAGAAGACATGACAAAACTAAAAAAAAAAACAAATTTAAAAAGCCTAACAAAAGCCGGACAGGCCGGACTCCGCCTAATTTGGCAGGACACGGAACTAAAAAGCCTGACCCTGTCCGGCTTTATCCGGACGCCTGGCAACGCTAGCTACACCATTATATCAACATGAATCCTCACACATTATGTCATGTATCTGAGTTACATTTGCCTATTAAAAAAAAATTCTTATCGCGTCCCGCTTTGTCGTCGGCAGTGATTAGAATACTAAAACACAAAGTGTCACTAACATTTTAAACTTTACAAAAGTAAATTGGTCACACGCGTACCAATTGCATCAACACATGAGTCATTGCCTTCTTAACGGACCTATGATTGGAAGCAATAGATAAAATGTATTGTCGTTAACGGGTCTAACTTCGTGCAATAACAACGAATAATGCTGCTCTTATTAGACGCTGCGTTATCTTACTGTAATCTAAGCAGTTTGCTTGGTAAAGGTTAAGGATCTGTGAAGAATTCCTATTAGATTAGTCACAACATAGATGCTATGGGCAGGGGCGCCGACTCCGTGGGTGCTCGAGCCCTCAAGCACCCATGAGAAATAAACAGTGGGTGCCGAGCACCCCTGAGAATAGACATCAAGAAACAGATCAGTAATAGCCTTTTAGGGAATGGGCGTTTTTCATTACCCGACGACCCGTTTAGCGCAGTGGTTTAGAGCGCCGGTTGAAATGCAAGGGTCGCAGGTTCGATTTATATACGAAAGTTTATTATTGTTGATTACAATCTGACTGTAGAACCTACCTTCATTGGTTTAGTATCGTACAGTACAAGTACATATTGTGTTGTGTTCATTTAGTAGGTAGGTTACGTATAAATTATAAGATTTCTTGATAGTAAAAACTAGTTTCATTTTTATATATTGGTTCAAAAATAATTAGTAATTAAATATACAGTATGTAAGTAGGACATTTATTTATTTGTCGGTCTATCAGTGTGCATTTCTCTTCTCACACTTCGCCACTTTTTCGAGTCATCAAATGAGCATGAGCACCCATGAGGTTTTCTAAAAGCTGGCGCCCCTGGCTATGGGTGACATTCCGTTAAAGAAATTAATAGACATATTTTAAGTCACACTCAAACCAGAAGAATTTTCAAACGCAATAGTCAACATAATGATGACATTCTTTGCAATATTCAAAAATAACATGTTTACCAAATGTAAAGTTGTCTCACGAGTATTCAAAACCTTGTTCATTAACCTGAGAATAGGGTGGACTCGTCCAACAACTTCACGATTTGATAATAGTCATTAGCGTCGCGCTAAAATGGCCTTTATTATTCAGCAATAAAGTTCCTTGAACTTGACTTAGCGGCTCTTACGACAAATATTAATGTGTTTGTCGAGATTCACTATAAATCTTTTTACTACCTACGTGTTTCTTATAGCATGGGGCTACGTGACTATTACAAATATTTTGTAATAATCCAATAAACCAGCTAGTTAAGCCGTGTTACACTAATTAAATTTTAAACTTGGCCCAATTCGAATCCTGCCACGCCTTGGCCTATGGCGTAGGCTTAATCCGGGTCGGCTTGATATTTACTGCAACTAAAGAGCCGCAGAATCGAACAGAATTTGGTTTTTTAGATGAAAAGAAAAAGCAGGTACAGAATATATAAATGATATTTATTTTGCAAATGGGTTATTAAAAACATGTTAATTTTAACTAGATGAGGCCGATGTTTCCTAGCTGACTACCCTGAGAAGAAACATCAAAACGGATTCAGGGGTCAAAGTATCTTTTAAAGTCCATACATCAAACATGTAATGGTCAAATCATATGAGAACCATGCAGATTGGTGGGTGGGTGGTGAGGGGTATTGGTGTTTTGAGGAAAGAACCACACAGGGCATCATTGTACCTGCAGGATTGTTCGAAAGAGTCGCCGTGGCCCTGGAAACGCAAAGGGCTAAGTGAAGGAACACAGGTGGGCTTTAATCAGCAAACGTCTAACATTCAATCTCGCTCCACTCAAAGTGAGAGAAGTTATTTGGTGATTTCCCCCCTTAAAAAAAGACCACAGGTGGGTTTTAGTAAAGTCTAACACTCCTTTTCGCTCCATCCAGAGCGGGAGGAGCTATTGATTATTTTATTAGTGGTATAAAGACGCCATTTTTGTTTTGAAATAGATGTAAAAAAAATGGAGTCTTTATACCGCTAATAAAATGACGTAATAACCAGTTTAATTTAAACTCGATTTTCATTAAACGAGTACTAAAAGAAGTTTCTGTTACTAAGCCAACCTGCCAGCTATCTAACGTAACGTAAAGCGCAACCATCCAACTTTAATTCTGCATTTATGCACAAGGATAATTCTAGCTGGTTATATATTTTTATCTTCAACAGGCCACAAGGCAAGTTATTTCAGTAGGTAAAGCGATCAGGTAATTGCGTTTGAAACCCGTTTTATAAAACAACTAATTTCTTTAGTAGTTTCACACGCGAGGTGTAATTTCGTAATAGTATTTTTGTATGCTGGTCTCGACGCGGCGACGTTGATTACACTAAACAGAAAGAAAATGTAACAGAGGTATCTATTCCATGATTTTTCGACGTTGCAGCAGTTTGGTGAGGAGTAAGATGACACAGCCAAAATTAAATGATAGACGTCATCTAAGTAGCAGCATATACCTATTTCTGGTCAGGTTTTTATAAGTCTGACTGCCAGAGCATGCCACTGACGGCTGCAAGCTTGGTAAGCCCTGAGCCTGTAGTGTGGGTAGACTATTAATGCTCCAAGATAATTCCTAGCTCTTTATTGAGTTCAATGTTCAATGGCAGAGTCCAAGGTACGGAACACTGCAGAAAACGTTTGCCGGTTCGTTACGTAAGTCCTCTAGACTCTAGATACAATTCTCACTGCGAGAATTCTGCTTAATGATATTACGTAACATCGTGTTCACTTATCAAGTTATAAAGCAACATACATTTTAAATTAAATTCTTTTAAAATTCCAACAATTCGTGCGATAACGAGTCCTTGGTTGTTAACACTAATCAAAACCATCTGTTTAAGCAATTTGAAAGGCAACAACGAAAATTGATTATACAGATGCTGATTCATTACGTTGAGTGGTTGTATGCAATCGTTGCTATGTTCAGAGACTGTTAGGCGACCCCAATAGTTTAGTAAAAGTAAAACTGAATGTGGTAAGGGTATACGGTGGATTGAAGGGTAAGGTCGTCGGTGTCGCGTTGCGTTCTACGAGCATCGAGCACAAAGAGATTGCAGCATAATTGACGGGCATCGACCCTAGGGAGCCACCTGGGCCGATACCTTCCAGGGCTGCGGGGTTATTTGAAAAATTCACCGCGGCTATGGAACGCAAAGAGCAACTAAAGGAACACGGGTGGGTTCCAGTCAGTAAAAGTCCGCTCTAAATGGAGCGAGGGGTTATTTGACGTTTTTCCACTAAAAAAAAGCGGTGTAACTTCAAGCACACGTTGCAAGCACATGTTTTTAGGTTGACAATGCACTGGCGATGCTTTTTGGTGGACCAGTTAGTCCACCAGCTAGTTTGAAGCCCATTTCGTCTTTCCCTATCCCTATGTATTCGTACTCTCTCGCCTCAGTAGTCAACCTGGATCTCTCTTCCATCATATCTATTAAATGCCATCTCAGTTGTTAACCCCTTTCCAAATTGGTATCCAAAAACATAGAAAGCACTTACAATTCGGCCTGATCGCTTGACAGCCCACTGTCGGAGCAAGAGCTGCTGATGGCCTCCGATGGTTGCGACACGTTGTCGCATAGGTTGAAGTCGGGCATAGCATCCTCGAGGAAGTTCAGGGAACCTTGCTCCAAGGAGAATATGTTCTCTAGCAGGTCGTCTGATGTCGGCCAGGAGTCCGACTGCAACGAAAGGTGTTTATTAGGACTGGTGTTTAACATATCTTATCATCACCCGTGGTTGACTGGTATAGAATCCCTACCTAAGGTATTTGGTCTGCCATTAAACCTTTGTGCATATAGTTACAAAATAATTATGCAGTGTTGTCATGTCTAGGGTCGCAGGATTGTACGAAAGAGTTACCATGGCCCTGGAACATAAAGGGCAACTGAAGGTACACAGGTGCCTCTCACCTGCCCTGAGCGAGAGGGATAATTCAATGATTTTCCACAAAAGAAACGGTTGTCATGTCTATTTTACCAAATAATTAAAATTAACTCTGCATATTCAAAAACTAAATAGATTTTAATGAAATTATCAATTAGGTAAATTGATAATGTGGTAAATTGTAGTTAATTAATAAGGTGACTAACTCCCTGATTCATTGTTCCATTATGAATAGCTTATGTAAGAAATTCGAAAGTTACAAAATTATTTTCAGATAAATTCCTACTAGGAATATTGTGAAAGGAGTGAAAACATACACAGCCAGAAAAGCAGGAAAGGCATAAGGTGACTAACTCTCTGATTCATTGTTCCATTATGAATAGCTTATGTAATAAATTTGAAAATTACAAAATTATTTTCAGTTAAATTCCTACTACTAGGAAGATTGTGAAAGGGGCGAAAACATACACAGCCAGAAAAGTAGGAAAGGCTACTGCAGGTACCTATTTAGTCATAAATTCCACTATTTCAATATTATGCACATTTATAACATATTACTAGAAATGGTACTGAATAGTAATAAATTAGATAGTCATTAGTTTATGATGATAATTTCTTATTGGTGACTATCAATGATGATCTGTTTATGTAATGAAATGTTGGCCATTAAGTTATGTGCAACTAATAGCACATTAAAGTAACTGTTTGCTAACGACAGGTGTAGTGCTGGTCAGGGAAGATATTTATAAAAAAATATACATAATCATAATTAATTTGATATTTTCTCAGGCCCTTAAAATCCACTCATGATTAACATGATACAAATAAAAATGATTTTATCATGCTAATATTTATTCTTAATTAAAATCTTTTCTATTGAGTTAAATAAATTTACGAATGCAAAGCAATCTCAGCAGGCTGATGACATTGCTAAATGAGTTGCGAAAATGTGGATCAGAAATGTTGTGTAATGTAAACCTAGATTCTATGTTTAGCCAACAAAGACTGTAAAAGAAGAAATGCAATTCATTACAACATTCAAATCTACATTACTTACTAAAACTGAATGGAATGGAACACACACAGTAGATAAAATACAAGGGTCACACCATGACACACACAATGGTCCATCATGGACTGGGTGTTGAAACTACTTGATACCAAACTCCAATAGATAGGGATACACCTATTTAATAGTTTGCTTAAAGATGTCAATAAATTAAAGTTTTATGAAAACCAGAAGATAACAAAGGACAAACAAAAACATTGCAGGATATGTGTTTGTTTGTAATCTTAGGATATCATTATGCAATGTTTAGTAAACAATAAACTACCCTTTGACTGATGCAATACAATGCAATACACACACACATGTATAATAATTTGTGATCAAAAATCTATATTAAGTGTCCATTTGATTTAGTCCAATCTTGGCACCCCTGAATTTCAGGATGTTGAGTTAGGAAGTCTTTCATGAGCACAAAAAAAAATTTGCAAGCCATAGATCCATAGATTGGACTAAACTGTCCATTACTTATGCCAAATCATCCACCTACTTATTATGTTTAATTCAATTTAACCGTTTGAATACCGTAATAAGAGACACCATAGAAAGACAATGAGAGAGTGAACGCCGGTGTTCACTTGGGGTTTAATGAATTATTATGGTATTTCTACCAAAGTCCATCTCTGTTATACCCTTTGAGGAAAACAGATGTGATGGTATGTTTCATGAACTAATTAATATATTGATAACTAATTTATTTTCTAGATACACTAAAATACTTTCTCTGCTTTATGTAAATGAACTTTAAATTATAGCAATATTTGCTGTCTACTACAAATTCATCTTCACAACAACTTGATAAGACACTTTGCTCTCATTAAGTACCTATTATTAGAAATATTTCAATATTTATCTCATTATTATCTCAAAAGATTACTCATACAAGAATCCCAAATGACCAACAAGACAAATTCATAAACTGTGAGTCAGTTCCGCACTTTGCATTTTAACTTGATAATACTACTTTCATTTTCTCAATTCACTGAAGAGCTCTTTAGTGAAAGGATTTCATTTCTCATTCAAAAGTTTTATAAATGTAACATACTTTATAACTTCGTAATAAACGACTCGTAGAAATGAACAAAACAAGTGTGTCTTATCAGGTTTTAAGTAAGTTGTATATTCAGTTCCTGAATACCTGTTATCTTTTACTTTATTTAGATTTAGATATACTGCAGGTAGTTATTACTGATAATGAAGATGATTTACATCACCAGAACAGATAATTGTTTCACAGTGGCCTTGCAATCTTAATAAATATTATGATCAACTACCCTCAAAATATGACAAAAATTTAAATAAAAATTAAAAATAAATATTACCTCAAATAGAGACATTAAATCTAGTTTTCTATCCATTTTAAACACTTCTCGTTTGCATGGATATTACATCAACACGTTAACATTGGTGATTCACACAGAACTGTACTTTTGAGGAAAAATATCACTGAAGATTGTTTTAGAGCACTTTAAATATTTCACTGTATATTCCTATCAAGGGTATGCTTGAAATTATGATGTCCAACAGTCAATACTTGTTGGAAACTATGCGACATATGGAAGTGATAGCGACCGCATGGTGCCTAGCTGGCAAGTCAGGTAAGTACAACTTGTTTACGCGGCGCACGACCGGCGCGTCGCAACTCCGTGACGCACTGGCTCCGGCCTAACTACAGATTACCACAACACAACACGCTCGTTAGGGGAAACCCTCGCTCCAATTAGCGGGAATTAACTAATTAGATAAGGAAGACACGGGAATGTTAAGTTGTTGGAGAACGCGAGCGAACTACGTCCGTTCACGAAACTAAATGAACGTATAACGGTAAAAGTGGGAGCGTGAGTTCACGAAAGCTGCTCAACGAGGTTCGACAATCGCCGGGCGATCACTATTACTTCACCGTACGTCTACGACACCGCGCGTACACTCTTGCGACCCGGTTCATCACAGTATCTGCACGGACCGATACCTTATCAGCATACAGATTACCAAATGTGTAAGATACGTACCATTAGGCCGTCCTGCTGAAAGTTATCCATTTTATTTGAATTCTTATTCACTTCGTCAAGCTCGCGGTCATTTTTAGTAAGATAATCCAGGATCCTGTTCACTTCGTCATTGTGGAGTCATTTTGTTCTGACTGGTTCTGACAAGATTCACATTGAGGTCATCGTGACGAGCTGCTGCTATTACCGGCACAAATTTATTTAGATAATTACACACTGTAGAATTCAGATGACTTTCGTCTGGATTTACAACATTTTGTTAATTTTTAATTTACAAACATCAGTTTACAAAATAAAAAGCGACATGACATTTCCTCCCAACTTCCAACGTGGAAATAATGACGTCATGAAAGTGGGACACTTATCAATATTTGATTGGTTGCTCCTATGATAAAACAGTACAGGTACATCGTTTGCCGCGCCATCTATTAATCAATTGTAGAACTACTGAAACGTTTAGTTTACTACACTTCAAAGTAAATCATTTTAATTTCACTATTATCGGAAATAAATCAATCGAAATTTATTTATAGCTAAAAGTGACTGCAATAATAACTCGTCTTTTATTACGGCGAACAGATATTAAAATATTTTTATGGTCCTTGATAAAAAAAAATATGATTGATAGAAAATATGGCGGCAAAAGTGACAGTGACATTTACAGTCAAATATTAAATTTGTAGAATGTCATTGGTTGGGAGCAAAGGTTGGGAGTCATCAGTCATGACAGGAGAGATGCGCAGAATGTGTCATTGGATATGTACAGTCACCCATTAAAAGTGCTTAGATACCTTAACGCCTATTTTCCCTTGCACGTTAGAGTTCAAGTTTTCGAAAATTAAACTAGATGGCGTTGGTTTCTTCACAGCTAAGTGGCGAGCAAAGGCAATCTCACAAAGTATAAACTTGACTTTTAGTTTAACAAATAATAGACACATGCGTCATCATTGTCGTCAACAACTGATTGTAGTTCATAATTTCATCGTTCAAATTAGAGTCATGTTGACCTAGCGGTTTAGCATGTGCAGATAGATGCGTAAATCAATGAGCCATGAGTTCAAATCTCACGTAGTACTCACACTTTTTGTAAGTTTTTTTGTAAGTCTTTTTGTAAGTAACAAAAGAAGTTGGAAGGAATATTAAATCAAAGCTAACAAGTGGATATTTATTTGTAATATAATATTCAAGTGGGTAGTTACTCAGCAAAATGAAAAAAATGCAGGTAAACAGTTGACAAAAGGCACTATTAAAAAATAATATGTTTATTTCTTACTATTTCTTAATCAAATTTAACAATCACCGTTTATTAATCACCGAATAAGATTATAATATTATATATAATTTCTTATTGAGGCCATAGCTTAAGTATTCGTTTCCAAAATTGGAAAGAGGTTTGAAGCATAAGTAACCTTAACAAAAACAAACAAAATACCAGATAATTTTATCACAAAGGTCAAAAGGATTAAAAATGTAGGCTAAAAACTATAAAATTGCACAACAACACATCAAAGTGTTCATAACTTTTTTAAGTTGTTTTAAATACGGATATTAAGTTAAACACACATAACAAGGTCTCCAGTTAATACAGAAAATAAGTATATATATAGCATAGTGGTTCGTCGACCGACGTCCGTTTTCTTCGTAGGTACTCCCTTATCATGGTTTGATGCTGCAACATGTTTATTAGTTTTAGTCTGCCAGCTCTTTGATGGTGTTTCAAAGAACCCTCTTCTTCAAATCATCATATCCATAGAACAACTGTTTTTCTCTGCAACAATAAAACAGAAATATATAATATCCAATAATGATTATTATATTATTATGGGAGTTTTTTGTTTAAAAGCGTTAAAAAAAAACTACTTACGTTTACACCGGTCTCTCTGGTTACTTCTGACAAGTTTTTACCTTGATTATGCATAGCAATTATTTGAGTTCTTTTTACTAAATCTATTTAACAATGCATATTTACTCATTTTCGTAAAATAAGTAGACAATACACCTGGTTAAAAATAAAATTGAACGAAAGGCGCTGGAACGATATAATCGAATTTAACTTAGAAAACAAACAATTGAGCTTAGTCATAACTCTTTGGTCAAGTATTATTTATACTACCTACTAGTTATTTTTTATAAGTAAATCCATATTCAACCTACCCTCTCAAGTTTGAAAACTAACACATAGATAATCAAATATTTATAAATTGATACTTATTCAATTTTAATATCTTCATCTCTTTAAAAGAAATTATAAATTATTTCAATGTTTGAAGAAACAAAAAGAAAGTACAAAAATAAGCATTAATTAAGCATTAATCATTTGAAGCACAGCGGCGCCATCTATTGACAGTATAATGTAATGTTGTCGATAGCAACATTTCAATCAGGTTTTACGCTAGATGGCGTCATTTCTCGCTTCACACGATTTTATTTCTGTACTTCCTATGCACTTTTGCAGCAGACTTTACATATCTTTTGACCATAGTGAAGTATATCACTCTTTTAAGTTTTAGTTCAGTAGTTCATTTAGTCCAATGGCTCAGGTCTTAGATAATATCTCATCGTTGGTTTTCGTTGGTTACTTCATCGATCAGCGCGATGTTTTCGACTCTTATAGTTCAGTAGTTCATTTAGTCCAATGGCTCGTGCGGTGTTTTCGATTGCTGAGAACTGCGAACGAGATTTTGTCTTGGCTGCGACGAGATACATATTTTTTTTTAATGTTACTGTGATTAGCAAATTTCCCTTCTTACTTTTATTCAGGCTTAGGAGGACTGACAATCTAGATTATTTTTATATCTATTTAAATATTTATTGAATTATGACCGACTTCAAAAAAAGGAGGAGGTTATCAATTCGGTTGTATTTTTTTTTATTTTTTTTATCATCATTATTTTTTTATTTTATTTTTTATTTTTGTTACTGCAGAACTCCATCGTTTATGGACCGATTTGCAAATTTTTTTTCCTTTATAGGATATGCTTCCAGATTGGTCCCATTTTTTTCAAAATCCAGTTCTGATGATAGAATCCATGAGGAATCGAGGGAACTCCTCAAAAATTATAGGCAACCCTATGGTAAACATCAACATTAGGTACACCTACATTAATTCATGAAACTGTTTGTTCTAGACTAGATGACTGATTAGTAGATAAAAAAACTGGGCAAGTGCGAGTCGGACTCGCGCCCTGAGGGTTCCGTACAAACTTAACTTATGTAAATAATTCAATTCCGGAATGGAGTTTCGAAAGATTTTTCCGAAACGCAAAAAAAAAATTGTGACGTACTTACCAACAAATTTACAATTTTCAGATTTATTCCTATACTTATGCTATAAGACCTTGCTTTATGCCAAATTTCAGGATTCTGGGTCAACGGGAATTTTGATTTCCTCGAGAGTGTCGAAATGTACGTTTTTGCCACATAAACCGAAGTATCTTTTTTTCTCGTTAACTTACAAGTTTGATTTTTTTACAGCTTCAAGAGTCCGCAGACTTGAGTATATGGTTTTAATTTCAACTTGATACCTCTACGCGTTCCCGAGATAAAGGGTCTAACAAAGTGATCCTATAAGGGTTCCGGGTTTTCCTTTTGAGGTAGGTACGGAACCCTAAAAATACGTAACACGTTCTGTACAATAATTAATTTTAATGATATAGGTACCTAGAAGATACTTCTAATTTAGGACCGCAGACCTGACCGCAGTTTGTCTGTCTGTCAAGACCGGAAACGTGGTTAATACTCTTTATCTCAGGAACGCGTGAAGGTATCGAGTTGAAATTAAAACCTTACTCTAGTCTGCGGTCTCTTGAAGCTGTGAAAAATCAAATTTCTAAGTTAACGTTTTTTTCTAAGAAAACTTTTACTGTCGTTTTCATATACTACATGATAGGTACCTCGTATTATTTTAATATTATGTTCATAGGTTCGCGTTTGATTACTATCTCACCTAATGGTACTTAAGCACTGATGCGATCGACGATGGAGCTTGCCACGGTGTCTAGAAGTAACCAATTCACTCTTGACTTAAAGACCCCTAGGTTGTAGCTAATAGGAAATAGACTTGAATCTTGTAGGTAATTTTACTATTAGCTGTGCGCAAGATCCGCCTCGAGTAGGCCACGCCTCCGATTCCTTTATTCTGACATCAACTCAACGCTCAGTCACATAGTCAGAACAAAGGAATAGGAGGCGTGGCTGACACGAGGCGATCAACGAAAAGAGAATCGAAACGAAGCGGTTGTAGTAACTTGGCTATGGGGGCAGAACACTAGGCGTGCGGCGAAACGCCACCGGTAAGACATGATGAACACGTACGTACTAATCAATCAAGCGTTAAGCAAATGCTACCATATAGCATTTATGAATATTAACGCAAACGGTAATCATCATCATCATCATCTTCCTGCCCTTGTCCCGTGTTATTTGGGGTCGGCGCAACATGTTTTTTTCTTCCATTCTGCCCTGTCACTCGTCATACTATCACTAACTTCCTTTTCTTTCATATCACTCTTCACACAATCCATCCATCTTTTCTTTGGTCTCCCTCTCCCTCTCCATCCATCCACATGTAAACTCATAACTCTTTTAGTAACATGCGTTTCATCCCTCCTCTTCACATGACCATACCAAGACAAACGGTAATACTGACTGTTTTTTCATAACTACCTTCAAAACCCTGCAAAAAAAGGATTATATTGATAATCGATCAGAATTTACAAATCACCACAGCTAAATAGAAAATATTGAAGAGGGCCTACATATCTGTAGGGACCATATTCCCCCCTTCTATATGATACGAATGTATCTTGTCATATTCTTGTGGGTACAAAAGTGCAAACGTTTTCCATCCCCTCAATATTAAAAATAATCGTGTCCTGTGATCTTTGGGTAGGTATTATAACCACGAGTAAAAATGTCTATGGAGGGTTGCTTCACAAAAAGCCTTTAATTTAGGCAATAGGGCCATGAGATAGTGGTCCAATTTTTCTCTAAACCTTGAAGGGGTCTTTTGTGCGTCCTTTTATGTAACAGTAACAGGTTCCATTAGTGGGAGACACGGTGAAAAGATAGCCGTGAGTGTAGCATACTTTATACTCGCATTTAAGAAGTTTATTTACACGACCAGTTTCCTCTATGTGACGCGGACTCTGACAATAGACCGGGAAAACTAGTATGACGAAGCATTTTTCATAAGTGAAATGCGTTTTGTAAACACAGAAATCAGGTCATGCAAATTTGTTAAATAATTATTGTTAAATCTATACTGTGTCGTACAAAAAATGGCGCGTGTCAAGGGGTCCAAGTCTTGGATTGGTATTTTTTTGCGAATGTAGGTAACAAAATATACCGTTGTGTCGTTGTCCTCCTGTAAAAAATTCAAACGTGATTGATGTGAATTTTGTATTCATAAATAACGCAGTGGGCACCCTACAATTATGGCGGTAAGTCCCCCCCCCCTCTTTGAGGAGTGGCTGGAAAGACAACATGGCGTCCTTACCTTTCGCATGACGCAGGTCCTTACCGGACATGGTAAGTTCGGGAGGTTCCTGCACCGGATTCGTGCGGAAGAAACGCCTGGGTGCCACCATTGTGTGGACCACCCGGAGGACACGGTAGAGCATACGGTAGAGGTGTGCCCCGCCTGAGCACCGCCGTGTCCTCGTGGGGGCAATCGGCGACAGTGATCTCTCGCGCCGGGCCTTGGTATAGGCCATCGTCCGGAGCGAGAAGGTGTGGCAGGCGGTCGCCTCATTCTGCGAAGCAGTAATGCTAGCAAAGGAGGCGGCCGCACGCGCCAGAGAACGGCCCTCACGCCCCAACCACCGGGATCCCGAACCCAATTTCCAGCCACCGTAGGCGCTGGCTCACCGTCCGACCGTCCGGTAACCGGCCGGACCGAGCCCAAGTTGTCCACGGCGCGTAGTGTTCCACGCGCACCTCAAGAAGATGTCAGCAAAACCGTAGGGGCCCAGCAGCGTTGAAGCCTACTGGGGCCATGGAACGAAGGCAAAGAAAGAACAGGAGTGGGTTTTTAGTCAGCAAAAGTCTGACACTATCTCACGCTCCGCCCAAGAGCAGGGGATGTCATTGGATGATTTTCCCACCGGAAAAAAAGGCCTGGAACGCAAAGAGAACTGAAAGAACACAGGTGAGTTTTAGCCTGTACAAGTCTGACACGCATTCTCGTTCCACTCAGAGCAAGAGAAGTTATTTGATGATTTCCAAACTGAAAAAAAAAGGAAAAGGCTTGAAAGAAAGAAAGAAAAAACGTTCTGAGCAAAAGTTAATGTACTCGTACATATAGGTAGGTACAGGTAGGTCGCTTCCTTTTTCTATCATTACATGTTTTAAAGTGCTAATGCACACATGAGAATATAGCAAATGGCAAAACACAAGAGGAATATTGAAGACCAAAACCAATCCAACCTTGAGATTCATGGCTGAATTGGACGCGCTCGGTTCTCGGATAGTGTTGCCAGGTACGATTGGATTAAAATCGGGACAGATGGTAAAACAAATCGGGATTTAGAGTTTTAGATCGAGACAAATATTTTTTTTTTGAGGATAATAATCATTCAATGACTTCTCTCGCTTTAGGGTGGAACTATTTTTTTCAGCTGCCCTTTGCATTCTAGGGCTACAGTCACTCTTTCAAACGTTCCCGCGCAGCCCTAGCAGGCATCGACCTTGCTTGGCCGGGGGTTCTTTGCGGGGATATCTATTACTACTTTTGACACCAACTCTGAACAATCAACTTCTCCATTAACTAGTTTGTACAAAAACATTTGGTCAAGAAGTTGCCGCCTATCACGTAAGGAAATCAATTTAAAATGGTGAAGTCGATCTGAGTATCTCGGGATTTTCCTAGCTAAATAGCTGCTATACAAAAGGTGCCAGAGAAAGCGCTTTTGTATTTTTTCTATATTTTTCTTATTTATCGTAATGGGGGTTCCATATTGAGCTGCAGTACTCTACCCCACTCCTGACAAGGGATTGGAACAGCATTATTTTAGTTGAGGGTTTTTTGAATAGATACTTTACAATTTCTAATGATGAAACCAAGTGTTTTGAATTGTTTCGTTATCATTCTGTCAATGTGTAAGTTAAATTTTAAGGCCCGGTCAAAAACCACTCCAAGATCCTTTATTTCATCGACTTTTATGAGAACGTTATTGTATAATTTATACTTGGTGTGTAATACAGATTTGTTTCTATAGAATTTTATGTAAAAGCATTTCTCGATATTAAGTGTCATTTCATTTTTGTCACACCAAACGTATAGTCTGTCGAGATCTTCTTATAAGAGAACTGAGTCTAGTGGTAAGTTAATTGCTCTGGCTAATTTAAGGTCATCGGCATATAAGAAAATCTCGGAGTTCTTGAAACAAGTGCCAATATCATTCACAAATATATTAAACAGAATGGGAGCTAGGTGGGAGCCCTGTGGGACTCCAGACTTGGTTGTAAGGGGTTGTGAAGAATGCCCGTTAATCACCACTCTTAGACAATTTTTTTTAAAGTAATTTAACAGATCGTGCCTCGATGGCACGATCTGTTAGATTACTTAAAAAAAAAAATTGATTTATCGGGACATTTAGCGTTCCGATTAGGCGCAAATCGGTACGCGTCCCCAGACCCCAAAAAATCGGGACATCCCGCGCAAATCGGGACACCTGGCAACACTATTATCGGATAAAGCGAGATACATACTTTTATGCATCAGAAAACTAAATATTGAAATTCGCACACGCTGTGTACGCTTACATTTTCTCCTTTGTGAATCAAAAGCTTAGACACAGTGGCTATGTACAAAATGGTAGAAGTGTTCTTCAGAAACATGTTGATATAAAATAAAATGCTAAGGAAAAATGGAAAGGTTTTTGAGGAGCACTAAGTTACCAGAATACTAATAGTACAAAGAAAAAAATGATATAACATACTAGATCTTCTTTTATTGTACTTTTTTAATATTTTCGTTACTAAGTAGTATTTGATTTGAAATCGTAATCTTTATCCATTTATTTTAATTTTGCTTAATTTTATACATTTTAATTATATTGATTAGTATCTATCATTTAAATGCTGTGCACGTTTGTTTGCTTGTGTGTGTGTGTTTGTTTGTTGTATTAGCATCCAGTGTAATTTGTGTATGTTTGTGTTTTTGAAGTGCCATAAATTGTTTTTCTCGTTTCAATATTCAGTGCCACAGCAGTCGCTTCGAGATTGTTTGAAAGACTTACCGTGACCCTGGAACGCAAAGGGCAACTGAAGGAATAGAAGTAGGTTTTAGCCAGCAAGAGTCTGAGGCACCCTCTCGCGAATAAAAAAATACAAGTGCTACAACAGTCAAAAGTTGACACAGTAGAACAGGAGATGATGGGAAAGAGCTTTGGGTCTCCTTGAAATACATACAGTCAAGTTCAGGTTTGGAAAAACCTTTTGATTTACCTGTTTCATAGGTACTTGCGATCCGCCACTGCTTCTCACGGGTGTTAAAAATCTTGGAAATTCTCGCCTTTTCTCTTCTGTAATATGCACATATTATACATTTACAGAGCAGTGGTAACGGCCCCGACTTACGAGTTGTAGTTGGCGGGTTCAAACCCAGCCAGGCGCGTTACTTTGTGTAATTTATTTCATCACCACTGCTCTCAAAACGGTGAAGGAAAACATCGTGAGGAAACCGGCATGTCCTAGAACCAAAAATTCGAAGACATGTGACATCCACCAACCCGCACTGGGCCCGCGTGGTGGATTACGGCCCATTCCCTCTCCTAGAGAGGAGGCCTGAGTCCCAACAGTGGGAACATTATAAGGCCAACTATGCTATGCTATGCTATAGGTACATTTAAAACTTCCTCATGAATCAACTCTGTCTATTGGTCAAAACTATATGAAAATCCGTTCGATAGTTTTTGAGTTTATCGCTAACTTACAGATAGACAGGCGTGGTGGAGGACTTAGTTTTATAACAATGTAAAGTTGTCAAAAAATAAAAGCCGAATACTTAAATACGCAAAAAGACTAATCGCAATATATTCATTTAAAACTTCCTCATGAATCAACTCTGTATAGTGGTCAAAACTATATGAAAATCCGTTCAGTAGTTTTTGAGTTCATCGCTAACTTACAGATAGACAGGCGTGGTGGAGGACTTAGTTTTATAACAATGTAAAGTTGTCAAAAAATACAAGCCGAATACTTAAAACGCAAAAAGACTACTCGCAATATATTCCAACACATTACTTACTTTACGCGCAAAAAAATGTAATTAACTATTATTTTATTGTTTCTTTCAGTTTCGTTCTAAGTTACATTCTAGGGTATTTTTCAAAGTCAAAACGGGTCTTTTATTTTTTAACGAGTTTAAGCCTAAATGCTTAAACTGGTTTAAAAATAATAGGCCCTTAAATAATTTAGATACTTAATTATTGTTTTATAAATAGCTTACTTGGTTACGTGAAAATTAAAAGCCCAGGACAAACTATGTGACACACTGGACAGTCCTGCAGGCCAAAAAGAGCTATAGATAGATAGATAGATATATTCTTTATTGTACACCAAAAATACAAATTACATTAGGGCTATACCGGCTTACTAGAATAAGAGAGAGAAAGGCGAGGGATGTTTGTCAGGTAAGATGTTTATGAGATGAAACTGGAATGGTAGAACCATTCCAGTTTCATCCGGATGATGAAAAAATTGAGCAAGTGCGAGTCGGACTCGCGCACTGAGGGTTCCGTACAAACTTGAAAGGTAAATTGCGGTTTACGATTTATGACGTATTAAAAAAAACTACTTACTAGATCTCGTTCAAACCAATTTTCGGTGGAAGTTTGCATGATAATGTACACCATATATATTTTTTTAGTTTTATCATTCTCTTATTTTAGAAGTTACAGGGGGGGGCCGGGACACATTTTACCACTTTGGAAGTGTCTCTCGCGCAAACTACAAAATAACAACTATTCAGTTTAGAAAAAAAGCATATTAGAAACCTCAATATCATTTTTAAAGACCTATCCATAGATACCCCACACGGTATGGGTTTAATGAAAAAAAATATATTTTGAGTTTCAGTTCTAAGTATGGGGACCCCCAAAATATATTGTTTTTTTTTTCTATTTTTGTGTAAAAATCTTAACGCGGTTCCCAGAATACATCTACTTATCAAGTTTCAACAGTATGGTTCTTATAGTTTCGACGAGACTCCTAAGCGGCATTCGCTACTGACAGGACCGCGAGAAACGCTTAGGAGTCTCGTCGATGCGTATGTTTGTGTGAGTGTGCCGTTTCAAATATTTGTAGGTAGTTTTCGTACTGTTCCATATATCTATAATTCTATACTGTGCTGTGACATACGGACGGACATACATGACGAATCTATAAGGGTTCCGTTTTTTGCCATTTGGCTACAGAACCCTAAAAATTAGAAAGAGGTGGAAGGAATATTTTGAAAGACTGATGAACGAGGAAAATAATTGGAGGGGGGTGTTAGAGAATAAACCAGTGAATGTGGGATTAGTGAGAATGGTTAGTATGGATGAAGTCAGAATAGCAGGAAATGGAATGAACAATGGTAAAGCCATTGGTCCAGATGGAATACCAGTTGAAGTGTGGAAGTTATTGCGAGTGGATGGATGGACGTGGTTAGCTTTGTTCTTCAATAAGTTGTTGCTGGAAGAAGCCATACCTAGTGGAGGTGCAATAGCTCTTTTTTGCCAATTTTTAAAAACAAAGGTTAACTATGTGCTTGAGTGCAACAATTATAGAGGAATAAAACTGATGTCACATACTATGAAAGCCTGGGAGAAAGTTATTGAAAGGCGACTGAGAGAAGAGAGTGAAATTTCACAGAACCAATTCGGTTTTATGCCGGGTCGGGGTACAGCGGATAACATTTTTGCTATACGCCAGCTGTGCGAGAAATACAGAGGTGCGCATAAAAATTTGCACATGGTATTCATTGACCTCGAAAAGGCATACGACCGGGTACCTCGTGAGGTTCTGTGGTGGGCTCTTAAGGAGAAAGGTGTGCCTGGGAAGTATGTAAAGTTGATCCGAGCGATGTACAGTCGATCAGTACCCAAGTCCGGTCCACAGTGGGCACCACTGGCAGCTTCAATGTGGCTGTCAGCTTACATCAAGGGTCGGCTCTCAGCCCTTACCTCTTCCTGATGATATATGATGGACGCTCTGACGTCGGACATTAAGGAAGAGGCTCCCTGGTGTATGCTGTTACACAATTGTTACACAATGTTATCGCAAAGATAACATTGTGTTGGTTGCCGAGAGTGGCCTGGAGGTCTAAAACAGATTGGAGGTGTGGTGGCACAGACTGGAGAGTGTTGGCCTGAAATTGAGTAGAACCAAAACGGAATACTTGTTCTGCGATTTCGGCGGTCTCTCCAATCCAGTGCCTTTAGCTCTCGCTGGAACGCCCATATCGATCTGCTCCGACTTTCGGTACCTCGGGTCACTCATCCAAGGGGATGGTGAGGTAGACCGGGACGTAGCACATCGGATCAACGCAGGATTGATGAAATGGCGACAGGTCACTGGAACAACTTGTGACTTCTTCTAGGTGAAAACTGAGTCTGGTTATTAAGAATTTCTTATTGGGAGCTGTCACAGCTACACACAACAATACATTTTAGATCTAATGGAAATTCAGGAGCTCCACGTCTGTTTTAAAACTAGGTGAGTTCTTTAACAATACTTTTGTTCGGAAATATAGGCAGATATCTATTGTAACGCTTTATGAGTTCGGGCCTCGGAGGTATGGGTTTTAGACCAATTCTATTTGAGCTATTATATACGCTTGCAGTGCCGTAATTAACCTTTTATACGCCCGGTGCTAGCTTCTATATTAACCCTTAGAAAAAAGTACAATACAAACAAAAATAAAGGACTAGATATCAATTTTTTACGCCCCACCAGGGACTGCGCCCTATGCTTGGTCACCGCTGGCACCGCCCTGGTTACGGCACTGTACTCTTGTGTGTGAAAAAATATCCTATTCAATCCTTCCTTTTTCTCTTAAAGATCCCTTTGGTTTTCTATAAAAAAAAAACTATCAACAAAACAAAATTTTCACCAAAACTTGAAGAATTTTCTGAAAATGACATAAAATATCAGTAACTCTTCAAATAAGATTCAAGTTGTAATATCATAACGGTGTTAACGGCTTGAAAA
Organism: Mythimna impura; assembly: GCA_905147345.3. Lineage (NCBI taxonomy): Eukaryota > Metazoa > Arthropoda > Insecta > Lepidoptera > Noctuidae > Mythimna > Mythimna impura. The sequence goes on along the minus strand of LR990356.1, from coordinate 10,817,599 downwards.
ACAAAATTATATCGCCGTCTTGAGGTCGACTATGCTTGGTTTCGTTTTTATGTACATTTTTTGCGAGCATTTTCGAAGGAATTAACGTGTTGAGGTCGTTGCCTCCATTTGTGGTATGCAGGCATTGTAGATAGCAACTTACCTACATGGCGTCTGAAAAACAAAAAATAAATAATATCACACCTACGCTCAAAAAGTATCTTATCTAAAAAATTAATATCGTTTTTATTCTTTTCAGAAGTTAATTCAAGAAGTTTTAAAAGTTGTTAAACGGAATTTAAGCTCAGTATTTATCTATACCACATCTATACCTACTAATATTATAAAGCTGAAGAGTTTGTTTGTTTGGTTGAGCGCGCTAGTCTCAGGAACTACCGGTCCGATTTGAAAAAATCTTTTAGTGTAGAATAGCCCATTTATCGAAGAAGGCTATATGCTATATAACATCACGCTATGACTAATAGGAGCGGAGTATAGACAAAAAATGTTGAAAAATCGGGAGAAAATTATTAATTTGACAGCTTCCGTTGCGTGCGCTGCGTAAACGGTTAAAGTTACACAAAAATTATGCACTACAAAATTGTTCCCATTTTAAAGTTCTAAAAAAAAGTTCACGATAGCATATGTCTATCTTTTAAGATATGCTCACTAGGTATAACCTTTTTATGGTAATCAAATTAGTCCTAAAATTTTTTGCGAAGGTTATTTTATAAACATAATGATGATGATAATATAATTATGATAAGTACAATATTCATTTATTTAATTTAGAACATAATTGCCCTTTACATCATTTGATTTTGATAAATATCTTAGGAGATATCATAGTTTTAAAATAACGTCGTAGTAAAATAATTCATATGATCAAGTTATACACGCGCGGCCGCGGTGGCCGTAGCGTCGCGGCTGTCGGGTATCGGGGTGGACAAACCGTTCATTCAATTTTTAAACTGCCTCTGTCTATTTTTTTTGTAGAAAGATAGCGTGTGCTCGAACCGTAAAAATGGCCCTTTGGGAAAATTTTGCAAGATATCAGTTTAATCATGTAGGATGAATGCATTCATAGATCTCATAATAGAGACCCTTATAAGAAGCCATAATTATGGCGATAAGTCCTGTCTTTGAGGAGTGGCTGGAAAGACCTCACGGCGTCCTTACCTACCGCATGACGCAGGTCCTCACCGGACATGGTAAGTTCGGGAGGTTCCTGCACCGGATTCGTGCGGAAGAGACGCCCGGGTGCCACCATTGTGTGGACCGCCCGAGGACACGGTGGAGCATACGGTAGAGGTGTGCCCCGCTTGGGCAGAGCACCGCCGTGTCCTCGTGGGGCCGATCGGTGGCAGCGATCTCTCGCGCCGGGCCTTGGTACAGGTCATGGTCCGGAGCGAGGAGGAGTGGCAGGCGGTTGCCTTCTTCTGCGAAGCAGTAATGCTAGCAAAGGAGGCGGCCGATCGCGTGAGGCAACGGTCCTCACGCCCCAACCGCCGCCGGAATTCCGATCCCGATTTCCGGCCACCGTAGGCGCGGGCTTGCACGCGCGCCTCAAGGAGATGTCAGCAACCGCAGGGGCCCAGCAGGGTCGAAGCCTACTGGGGCCATGGGTGATGCGAAAGAGATCCCCGGGGCCCTGGAAAAATGGCAAAGAAGGAACAGGAGCGGGTTTTTAGTCAGTAAAAGTCTGACACTATCTCACGCTCCGCCCAAGAGCGAGGGATGTCATTAGATGATTTTCCCACCAAAAAAAAAACAACCTCCATTTGTATTTTATAAATTTATCCAATTTCTAAGCGAACGAAGTCGCGGACAAGAGCGCGGAAGAGAGAATTATAATAATAAAAAAAAACAATCAAAACCCTTAATAGAAAAAATTTTGACTTGTAGGCGAACTACATATTATGTAGTTCAATTACTAGCCAATAGGTGGCCCATTTTTTATTTATTTATTTAGTGATGTGTAATTTGATTTTTTGAGGTACGATATGGATACGAATGATTCGTGACAAAATACAATATACAATCTCTGAAAGTTTAAACATACATCGGGATACTGTAATTTATGTAACGGAGTTTAAACTGCTGCTGACTGATTTTCGGAAAATTTTGTAATGCGTGGTATCACACGCTAGCATAGAATTTGTTAACGACTATCCGAAATGTTTTAAACATGATATTGGATAGAACATGTACTTGTTTTATTCCTACATATTCTACGGTCTCCATTTTTTATATGGGTAATCATCAAATCCCGTGGGTAATTAACCCCAAGAAATCCCAGGCTTTGGTTATTGGTGGCAGGTATATGCGGAACAAGCTGGATTTCCCGTCGATTTCTCCACTCAGGTTGAATGGAGTTCAGATTGACCACGCGAAGACGGCTAAAAACCTCGGGGTGATCATGGACTCGAATTTATTGTGGAATGCCCATGTCGCTGAAATCAGTCGCAAATTGCACTACACTTTCCATTCGTTAAAATGCCTCCAGAGCTTTTTGCCCTTGTAGACCATAATTTCCCTTGCGCTGATGCCTGTTATTTGAATGCCACCGAGGAGCTTTTAAATGAACTTGAGCGTTTGCAAAATATTTGTATTCGTTTTGTTTTCAACCTTAAAAAGTATGATCATGTCTCAGGCTTTCGCAAGGTACTCAAGTGGCTCCCTATTCGATTTTGCAGGAATACTCGGATATTATGTAACCATGCGGGAACGCTTTTTATACTCTCGTCCTTCTGATGCACCTTGCAGGTCGCATCTTAAAAATCTCCTTAAATCCCCTCCTCACTCCACCGAGTTCTATTCCTACTCCTTCACTGCGCACGCAGTACGGTTATGGAACTCACATTAGGGGCTGCAAAACTCTTGCAGCTTTCAAAAAAGGAGTGAAAGAACACTATCTTTCTATTTCGTCGTAGTTACGTATATGTATGTATTTTTTATTCAGTATGTATTATTGCGATATTTATTCTACTATGTGTATGTATATATTTATGATAGTATGTTTTAATATTGTATATTTTATTGGTAATTGGTTTATTTGTACTTTTATTTTTTTTCCTATCGCAGCTGCGATAGGAAAAAAAAAATCTCTTCCAGCATACCTGCGCGCAGGTATGCTGGAAGAGATTTCCGTAGAAATAAGCATCACCCATGTATCTATTTTTCTGTTTCCGTCTTCTTTTCTTTTATTATATAAATGTGTACATGAATTGTAAAATAAATAAATAAACAATCATGAAATGACTTCTCCCGCTCTGAGTGGAGCGAGAGGGAGTGTCAGACTTTTACTGACTTAAACCCACATCATCATCATCATCATTTCAGCCGAAAGACGTCCACTGTTGGACATAGGCCTCCCCCAAATGTCGCCACAATGACCGGTCCTGTGCGTCTCGCATCCATCGGATTCCCGCGACCCTCACCAGGTCATCGGTCCACCTTGTGGGAGACCTTCCAACGCTGCGTCTTCCGGTACGTGGTCGCCATTCCAGAACCTTTCGTCCCCATCAACCATCTGTTCTGCGAGCATTGTGCCCTGCCCACTGCCACTTAAGTTTGGCGATTCTTCGGGCTATGTCTGTAACCTTGGTTCTCCTGTGGATATCTTCATTTCTGACGCGATTACGCAAGGAAACTCCGAGCATAGCTCTTTCCATTGCCCTTTGAGTGACTTTAAGCCTTCTGGTGAGGCCCATTGTAAGCGCCACGTTTCGGAGCCATATGTCATCACTGGCAACACGCACTGGTCATAGACTTTCGTCTTGAGACACTGTGGTATATTGGACGAGAAGACACCGCGCAGCTTCCCGAACGCTGCCCAGCCGAGTCGGATTCGACGATTGACCTCTTTCTCGAAGTTAGACCTACCCAACTGGACCGTCTGTCCCAGGTAAACGTAGTCCTCCACAACTTCGAGTGTGCTAGGGTGCTATGTTTACCATGACTTTGGTTTTGTCCATGTTCATTTTAAGTCCCACTCTTTCGGAAGCTTTACTGAGGTCACCGAGCATTGTACTGAGCTCCTCCGTAGTCTCAACCATGACTACTATGACTTAAACCCACAGTATTCCTTTAATTAATCTGCGTTCCAGGACCACCTTATGGTGACGTACCCATTGGAGGCTCAGCTCAACCATGTTTCAACGCTGATTGCGTTCAAGCTGAAGAGCGTAAGCATTCGGCGTTTTCGCCTGGGTTGACGCTCGTGACCTCAAAGCTCCGGATTTGAGATCAAAGAAGAGAGGTTTCAACCGTGCTGTCAAGCCCGGTTCGACCGCATTACCCATATTGGCACAAAGCTCTCTGCTCAGCAGTCCGGTAGCAGAGCATTCTGGTCCTTTGCCAAGTCGGTCGAAGCGAACTTCTGTAGGCCCACATTGCCTCCGCTGGTTAAATCTGATGGAACACTGGCTCACTCAGCGAGAGAGAAAGTAGGTTTCTTTAAATCTCTCTTCGCCCATAATTCTCGTCTCGATACTAGCAGTGCTACTCCACCGACTCTACCTCACTGCAACACCTCGATGCCCGAGGTTCGCATAAGATACAAAGAAGTTTTGAGAGCACTGTGTCGTCTAGACCTAAATAAAGCTAGTGGACCAGATGGTATACCAGGAATAGTTCTCAAGGCATGTGCGCCCGAGTTATCTCCTGTATTGACGCGCTTGTATCGCCTCTCATTTAGGAGTGGTATAGTGCCCAAGTCCTGGAAGCTTGCCAACGTGCAACCCGTGCCCAAAAAGGGCAGTCGTGCCGATCTTGCCAACTATCGGCCGATTTCAATAACCTCCATAATCCTGCAGATTACGCGTCGCGCCGCGTTGATTTTGCGTTTGTTGTGTCGTTTTTCGTTTGCGCGTTTTTGCGTGTATTGAACTCGCGCCTCATGGCATACCTAGAAGGTAACGATCTCCTCAGTGACCGACAGTACGGGTTTCGCCACAATCGGTCTACTGAGGACCTACTAGTGTATACCACTCACATGTGGGGCGAGGCCCTCGAGAAGAATGGAGAAGCGATTGCTGTCTCCTTAGACGTCTCGAAGGCCTTCGACAGGGTATGGCACGCCAGCCTTTTGAGTAAGCTTCCAGCGTACGGCATTTCCCCTGGTCTGATTAACTGGGTAAAAGACTTCCTGAGTGAACGGTCTCTCCGAGTTGTTGTCGATGGATGCTCATCAGAGCCCATGACCACTAATGCCGCAGTTCCTCAGTGGTTGGTTCTCTCTGCAACTCTTTTCCTGCTGCATATTAACGATCTGCTGATGCCCGGTATTTATGGGTATGCAGATGATAGCACAGTTGTAGAGAGATACCTTCCAGGTGCTCGGGCTAGTAAGGAACTAATCCGGTCCAAACGAGAGGCTATGGTAGAGCGTACGAATGTCTCACTTCAGGCAGTCTCCAAGTGGGGCGAAACTTGGGGTGGTTGAATTCAACGCCGCCAAAACATAAGCGTGTCTGTTCACCGCCAAAAGAAGCGGGTTCACCTTGACTCCTGCTTTTCGGAATGAATACCAGGAGTGCACCGACCTCCTTCAGCTCTTGGGAGTTGAAATTTTCTCAGACCTCAATTTTGGGCGGTTTATTGAGTCCAAAGCCAAGGTAGCTGCTAGAAAACTAGGCGTTCTTGCAAAGGTTCGACGGTACTTCACACCGGGATAGCTTCTAATGTTATACAAAACACAGGTCCGATCGTGTGTGGAGTACTGCAGTCACATATGGGCTGGTGCTGCAAAATGCCATCTAGCAGCATTGGACTCAGTGGACCTTTCCACTGAGTCCAAAGCTGCGTGCGAAGAGGCTAATTGGGGATCCAGATTTGGTTAAGTCCAATCTACAAAGCCTCGAGCACAGGCGCGGGTAGCCAGCCTATCGGTATTATACAGGTTGCATTTTGGTGAGTGTGCGCGGGAATTGCTTGACTTGATTCCGCCATCTCCTTTCTACCATCGGACACCCCGACGTACGGCGAGTATCCACCCTTACGTTGTTGAAACTTCAACGGTCCGGACTAAGCGTTTCGCTTCGTCGTTTATACCGCGTACATCGAAGGACTGGAACAATTTGCCTGCTGCGGTCTTCCCGTCCAACTATAATTTAGGTGTCTTCAAGGCTAGAGTGAATAGGCTCTTAATAAACTAGTGCGCCTCACTATCAATGATTGTATCGCTGCTTACCATCAGGTGGGATCGCAGTCAAGCACTGGTTTATATGAATTTAAAAAAAAAAAAAAAGATTGAACCGAACTTCGGTCGCGTATAATGTGTGCTCTACAGAATACGTTGCCACCGAATTGCCGCTGAATTTACGCCGCCGCCGGACCGAAGTTAGACTGTATTCTTTAACGCAACGTAATTTCGGCATAATGTGTCGTCAGTAATTCAAATAGCATTGCAGGTGTAATCATGCCGAACTTCGGTCGCGTACCTTCGGCATAGTGTGTTTAAACACTAATAAAGACAGTAGTAAGAAGGGTAGCCAGCCTATCGGTATTATACAGGTTGCATTTTGGTGAGTGTGCGCGGGAATTGCTTGACTTGATTCCGCCATCTCCTTTCTACCATCAGACAACCCGACGAACGGTGAGTATCCACCCTTACGTTGTTGAAACTTCAACGGTCCGAACTAAGCGTTTCGCTTCGTCGTTTATACCGCGTACATCGAAGGTCCAACTATAATTTAGTTGCCTTCAAAACTAGAGTGAATAGGCTCTTAATAAACTAGAGCGCCTCACCATCAATGATTGCATCACTGCTTACCATCAGGTGGGATCACAGTCAATCACTGGTTTATAACAATTAAAAAAAAAACACAGTAACTCTTTCAAACATTCCCGCTGCCCTAGCAGGCATCAGCCCTACCGAGTTCTTTGCTAACATCTCTTTGAGGCACGCGAGGGACATATGGCACTGTCGACATTCTACGGCCCCCTATTGTAGGATTTACAAGGATACAAAGACAAGGATGGCTTGAACATAAAGGTAAGTGCTCAAGGTTTGTTGTAGGCGTGTGTAACTCTTTACTGAACCGGCTCACTGTTCCGAAACATTTTAGTGTTCCAAAAGATTGGAACAGCAGTAATGTTTTAAATGCATCATTTGGAACACTGAAACACTCTTTACTTTAAGTGACCTGCAGTATTTTAAAAATTTAAATTAAAACGTAAATAGTCTAAATTTTAATGAACTGAACTAAAAACATCTACTTTAAATTATTCTCAAATCAAAATTCAATTAAATACAACAGATCACGATTCATAACAGTCAGTGTCTGTGTGTACCTTGTGAGCCGATGTTTCAAATGTTCCGTTGGTATCTTTAGAGTCGATGTTCCAAATGATACATAAATCACTGTTTCGGAACATTTCAGTGATTTAAATGCAAATGTTCCAATCGCAAAGATGACACACTTTGCCCACGCCTAGTTTGTTGAAACCGCATGAGCTCTATACATAGGTGTTTATTGTGTCGAATAGGCACAGAAGTATGCGTTTAATTAAATTTTGGTCATCGTGGCCACAACTTGGCACGCAGTTCAACCACGTTGCGTCTGTATTCACGCCCTATATGATATATGAAATTATCTACTATAATATGCTCAAGGCGATACATGTTTAGAATTTATTATTTAGCTAGGTATTGTGGGTTGTATCTCGGGTTTTCTTTGCGTTGGATATGAAATTAATATCTAATGTTGCGTAGAAAATATTGTGACAATCGTATAATCTACTTATTGAGAGACACATGGCCTACACGTAGAGACTGGACAATTTTTATAAGCAACAACTCATATAAATATCTGTTTTATACAAGTAATGTTTTATATATTAGGAGATTTTTATGAGTAGGTACTGCAAATGAGTGTTATCCTGTGTAAAAATACAATACTAGCTGATCTGGCAAATGTTGTTCTACGTTATAAATTATAAAAAAAAATTAACGTAAGTACCTATAAATCGAAATTTTATATTTAAGTTTAATTAATTAAAATCGGTCGAGTCGTTTCCGATGAGCGTGACCATAAATACCACGGAACAGATGAAAGAAATACCGTGACACGAAATACTTATTATTAGGTTTTATACTAGAACAAATGCCACTAAAAATAAATCGTTTTCTGAAAACAGAATGAAAATTGATTATCAAATGAAGTAGCAAATTAGCATTTCAAATGTAGAACACTAGGGGCGTGGTAGAAACAGTTGCTACCTCATTAAACGAAATAAATACTTCATCGAACCTACAATACTTTATTTTTTATTAATTTCATCTGTAACTCTAACAAAAAACAGAAGCAGTACTTATCTATCTATCTATATATATAAAAGGAGAAACTGACTGACTGACATATCAACGCACAGCCGAAACTACTGGGAGTAGAAGGGTGAAATCTTGCACGAGGTTTCCTTTTATGACGTAGGCGAGCACTAAGAGAGGATTTTACGAAATTCACCTCCTAAGGAGAAGAAACGGGCGTCTAAAGTTAGTATGGAGAAACCTGTTTCCGCGCGGGCGAAGCCGCTGGCAGAAGCTAGTTATATTATACTTATTCAAAGTTCTGAAAACCCTTCTATTCTACTTTCTATACTAACGCGTCCTCCTATCCCAAGCCAATGTTTCGAAACTTTTAATATTTATAGGGCAAAAATAGGTTTTTTGTTTAGAGCCAGGACAACCTTTTTGCGTTATATAAGAAGTTGCTTGACTGTTTTAGTGCCCTCAAGGGAACTCAGAAATATTCTATTTCACAAATCTAACCCCAACTACTTATTCTTATCTTTGGGATCCGTAGTTGAGCTGTAGAATCCTCATAACTGGTTTTACTTTTCTTCTTTTCATCATCATCATTTCAGCCGAAAGACAACCATTACTGACATAGGTCTCCCCCATGTCTGTCGCAATAACGACCGATTATGTGTGACTCGTATCTACCGGATTCCCGCGACCCTCACCAGGTCATCGGTCCACCTTGTGGGAGGACTTTCAACGCTGCGTCTTCCGGTACGCGGTCGCCACTTTAGAACCTTTCGGCCTAATCGAAAATCTGTTCTGTTTATTGAGGCGAAATTTGAATTTAGTTTTAGGGGGAAATGAGGGCGTGGCTTTCATGGAAATCCGCAACAAATCATTCTGACGCCGGATTTTCAAATGATTAAGGAAATTAGATTCTATTTCTAGGAATAAAATCCAAACCAGCTGCTTAATGTCAAGGAGTTTAACATCGTTTTTTAGCACTTACTAAGTGCCTACAGGTTTAAACATTATGTTCTTTTCAAGACAGAGCTTTGTAACAGTCGGTAAACCGTAAAATAATATAAGCAAAAGAAATTAAAATTCAATACTTATAATATTTTTACTGAGGTTTTTAAAAGATTGTTCTTATCTAGCCTGCAAGACGAGTGACCTTGTTTAATTCTCGTTTAAATAAGTCTGGTCTACTAAGTAAATAATTGAAATCTAGGACTTAATTAATACTTAGTTACCTACCTACATATATCAAGAATATTTTATTCTGAAAATGAAATCTTAGTACTGCTTTACTGATTGTTTTCTAAAATGTAGGGATATGGTTTCTGTCATAGTAATAAAACTATTTTTAAAAAGGGTCGTATAAGATAAAGTGCCTTTGTAAGTAGCTTTTAGAAAGTAAATTACCCAATTTGCCACAAATTAAGATTGATGTGTGATCATCTATTGATTATTTGACCCTACTATTTTGTCCCCAATACTACCGAAATTAAGTTAACAACGGTACTTCAAAAGTAGCCTTTATGGACACAATGGTTAATTTTCTGAACCTTATAACATGCAGGGTGGATTTTTGGGATGTGGGAGTAAATGCTTTTGAGTAATTACTATCTGCATTCATAGGTTCAGCTTCTAATAAGGTAAAAAACGTTTGTTGTATGTGAGCCCTATTTAGATATTTATTTTATTTTTAGTATTTGTTGTTATAGCGTAGTAAGTATAGTAATTTGGACTAACATAAGTTTGGGCCTAAGAAAAGCCACAAATCGCGAATAAATTATTCCATACATTTCGTATAGTGCACCTACTCGTTTTGTAGAGTTGATACTCTCCAAGACAGGAGACCTCAGTCCCAGCAGTTATAACAATATCAGGCTGACTGAACATCATATGTTATACTTTAACCACCTTTTTTACGACTAGCTGGTGCCAGTGACTTCGCCCGCCTGAGTGCAAGCAGAAAATTGTCTCAAGGAAACATACTCCCAGCCCTGCGTTCAAATTTCAGGTTGGAGTTAACTCTAATGACGTCATCGGAGTAGGTTCTCTACACTCGCATTTTTGAACGCGAACGTAGAGTTCAACTGTCAATGACAAGCAAGTGTCATTTATGACCGCTTACACCAACCTACCCTGCTCGGAGTTAGAGTTAGTTGGGTTACCTCTAGGATACTCAAGTTATAAAAGAACGATTCTGGGTTGCAAATCGAAGCATTTTTGAACGGTTGTAGTAACGACTCTATCCTACTCTGGTTATTTTAGAACGCGGCCCAGGATAAAAGTATCCTATGTGACAGGCTTGTTGGTTTAGTGGTTAATGGCCCCCTGACTGCCATGCCGGAGGTTGTGGGTTCGATTCCCACCCAGGACAAATGTTTGTGTGATGAGTTTGATCATTTGTTCTGTGTCTGGGTGTAATTTATCTATAATACGTATATAGTTAGAAATATATAAGTAGGTTTATCAGTTGTCTAGTACTCATATCACAAGCTCTGATTAGTTTGAGACTAGATGGCGTCGTGTAAAAGTTGTGGAATATTATTATTTAATTTTATTATAATAAGTGTTATTCCTAGACATGTGCCGTGTGCCCAAATCCATTCAGCCGTTCGAGTGTGAAGAAATAACACACCACATAATTTTCGCCTTTAAAATAATAGCGTGATATTTTTAAAGTAACATATAAAAGTCCATTCAGATCTGTGTGTTCTTTCCTCAAAAGACCATCTCAGACCCTAATTTGCATGTTTCTCATATGATCTGACCATTAAATTATGTTTGCTGTATTTTTATTTTTTTTGTGTGGGAAAATCATCTAATGATATCCCTCACTCTTGGGCGGAGCGCGAGGGCGTGTCAGACTTTTACTGACTAAAAACTCACTCCAGTTCCTTCTTTGCCTTGGTCCCAGGGCCCCGGGTTTCACTTTCACACTACTTGTGGCCCAGTGCCGTAACTGGGGCGGTGCCAGCTGGGCCCAGGCACAGGGCGCAAAAATGTTATATCTAGTCCTTTTTGTTTGTATTGTACTTTTTTCTATGGCGCAGTTATAGAAGTACGCACCTGCACCGGGCGTGTAAAAGGCTAGTTATTGCTGTGGCCCCAGTAGGCTTCGACCCTGCTGGGCCCCTACGGTTTGCTGACACCTCCTTGAGGCGCGCGTGGAACAATACATACACGCCGTAGACGACTTGGGCTCGGTCCGGACGGTTGCCCTTACTGCCCCATCTCCGTATCTCAAAAATCGATCCTGTTGTTTCGAATTCGAGATATAACAATTCTTTAACAATAAACTTTACGTACCTAGTTCTATCTACCAGCTGACTTGGCAAACGTTGTTCTGTCATATAAATTATCAAAGAAAAAAATAGGGGGTGGGGGTAGTAGAGTAAAAAATAGCCCACGACCTATTCTTAGACAAATGTACACAAAAACTATCTAAAAAATCGGCCTAGCCGTTTCGGAGGAGTTCTAAACACTGTGACACGAGATTTTTGTATATTAGATATACTAAATACCTTTAAAAATATTCTAAAGGCTGATACGGATTTAGATGATACGGGTAAACCATATCCTGGGATAGAATAATTTTAATCCCGGGAGTAGGTATGTTCGCTCAGGACATTTATCTATTTTTATGCGGGCCAAGCCGCTTGCAGCACCTAGTGCTAGGTAAATTCCAAATTCGACAACTTTTGATACTTTTTTTTTTTTACGGATTTTTTAGTACAAATAGTCACTTAAACATCTACTTAAAATGCATTCTGCTAATGTTGATAATTGAGTTGATAGCAATGTATTCGAATCTCAAATTATAAATTCAAATATGGCCAATTATCGTGTAAACTCGGTTCCGTTAGATCCAAAATCCATAGATATCGGAAATATTACAAATTCATATAATTTTCTATGATTTATTAAGATATAGGTAGGTACTCTTCTATTTTGTTTCTCCGTTAGGATTAGGAGGAGTAGTTTCATAAAATATTACGAGTAAGTAGAGACATCTAAACAGAATCTAAATCATTTCTAGAAATACGTTTCTTTTTGTATCGTTCAAAAAAGTGCTTTTACTAAACAAAATAAGCTAAATATCTTTTTTGTGTGCCACGGTGCGGCCTTGACCAATACTTTCAATAAATTATTCAGTTCGCGTACAATGGGTAGATAGGCATAACACTGGCGCTCTACACAGAGAAATAAAGATTTATTTCCGAAATATCGACATTTATAGTGCTTTTAAATACGTTTAGATACAGAATAAAAGTATATTTAACTCAGTAACTGTATCATTGTTGGTGCGTGTTGTATTTAATTACCTCTAAAAAGAAAAACTTAACACGGTTCGCTGAACCGGACACTCGAACAGTCCTATCGATTATCGCACTAGTGCTAATTAGGCCAACTCCAAACTAAACCCGTCCCATCTATTTTGGCGACTAAAATTATTTACACTCATTTAACAGCTGTCGAGTCATTTTCCCCATTTATGGGTAAATTCCCTGAGTGTGGCAAGGTAGCGGTCGTCTCGGGCTCCAATCGCGGCGAGCGCCCGAGAGCAAAGTAGCAAACCAACCAGTCAGCATCACGTGCGCGGACGTGACGGCCGTGTTTTGTGCCGAGCCGCCGGATTATTCACGCGCCATTTGACAGTTATGCCGTGTCCTGTAATGACTGTAGTGCATCACAGTGTAACGTAGTGATCGTTGCTGCCAATAAACACGTGAGGAATTTGTCATAAAAACGCATTTAGGAAAGCGTAAAGTGATAACAGGGAGGCGGGATGCGAGAGGTGAACGCTCGTCACAGCGGCGCCGACTCTCACCGGCTACTATTGTCTAAGTGCCACGGAATCTTGGTCCTTCCCATCGGATTCCATCGATGAAGCATCCGCCTTTCGACGTGGGCTGCACGCGAAATACTTACGTCGGCGATTAGTCACAAAAACCGAATGTTTACATAGCGATCCAATGGAAACAGATAAGATAAAAACTTGTCTTTTGATAGTAGATTGTCTTCAGTGGCTGAATGTTTATGTGTCCAAATAACTATGGAAATTACGAGCTAGATTGGCATGCGTTTGCTTGATAAATTATTGTCGATGCTAACTGTAAATAACTCGGCCAGGTAAAGGCGCAAGCTGAAGGTATGAGTGGCCTACTTTAAAAAATGCAAATATAAAACGAGGTAATTATTGACGACAAACGTACCTACATACTTGTTTTTAAAAAGCATAAATGTGTTATTTTCGGTTGTGCCATTTTCGGGTTTATCTACATACATGTTAGCTTTGTAGCATTAACTTTATTATCACAATTATTTACACCAATCTAACCGGTTAAAATTATGTGATTATATCATATTTTGAACTGATATGGTTTTTGTAATATTTGATCAATATTTATAAATTATATTATAGTAGGTATATGCTGTACATTGGTGTAGACTACTGCCATCAACAAAGTATAATGACCTAAGTAGTAACAAAGATGTAAACATAATAGATCAGATAATATTGATAGACAAGGTGCATACAGTGATACAGATAAAGAGATAAACACAACACAAATACCGAACAAGGAATAAAGTGACATCATCTCGCAACAAGCATACAATAACAAGCGATTGAATGTAATATATATGGTACTGCAAGGAAGTTATATCTTCCAATGTAACTAATAAGCATTTCTTAACAGCAAGACAATTATTGCATTCAATTTTGTGCAATACAAACTGCAATCTAGCACTTATAGAGAAGCCTTGAAACAATGCTGACAATATGCGTGACATATTTCAAATTAGTCGATGTTGATTCATTTTTGGAGTAGTGGATATTTTTCCTCTTGTAGATTATAATATAAATTAAGCCATGTCAGTACCTACATATTATTAAATAAAATAATTGTGAAATTCAAATAAGGAAAAATTCGTAATAACGTGCTAATTATCAGACAGGATAAATTTAAAAGGAAGTTTATATGTCGATGTGGGTAACAGTTTTTAAAACTTACTAATATTAGTTGCAAAATCCACCTTGAACTCCTTACGCGGTATAAATAAATAAACAAAAAACCAATCCTCTTTGTATGGGACGCGACACGCAGCTACGATATGGAACAACAAAAGCGCTGATACAAACCACAATTCCATTCCAGGCACGGCTCACAAAAGAAAAAACAAACCGACAAACATGAATCAAGTTATTATACTAAATTATTTACTTTTAAAAAGAGAATAGGAAACCCGTCCAGACTCGCGGAAATGATCCATGTCTTGTTTATCCAGAAAAGGCAAACGTTAGACATAACAATGCTCTCGCCAAAGTAGGTTGAAGTAGACTCGATGAAACGCACTGTGATTAATGGTTGTCCGGTGATACGGTAATAAAGAACGGCATAACAGAGAACTCTGTCGGAGCCTATACTTTTGTCCTTCATGTATACTTGACCCACTTATTGGTGGAAGTATTGCCAAAGGCCGTACGCTCGTCCAAGTTTTAATTTGGCGGAAACCGATTTCCGATTGATTGCTAATTTTCTTGCACAGACATGTTAGGAAATTTAAGTCCCTAGGTGAGCCCATCGAATAAACACACATCACACCCATTGTGATTGGCAAACGAAGTCCTGGCACGTTTTACGTCGGATTTTAATGGATGTGGATTTTGGGTTCAATCAAATTTTTTCTATCGATTTTATGACCTCCAGCTGGAACTTACCTAATGTAGCCCACGTCGAAGTTATCTGATTAGAATTTGTAATTGAAGCTTAATTTGAGATACCTATCTTAAACATAACTAGCTTCATTAGACAGTATTTCTTATGACCAAGAAATTGAAGCAATTAACTAAAACATAAATTTTCAGAAGATAGTCATATGCGGAGCCGCATGATCAAATATAGCAACAATCTCTACGTTACAATTACAAGTAATATTTAATTCAAGACTTGATTAAAACAAGAAACTCTTTGGAAAGTGTGTGTGAAATGCTGACAAGTACTAGCCGGTGAGTGTGTGAGAGTGCGTGCGATGGCGCGGGGTGCCGTGTTATCGTCGACCATCTTGGTGTCAATTTTATCATTATTGGAGACAACATTTGCCCACTACACGCCTACATGGGCCGTCCATATACCGGGAGGGAAGGAGGCTGCCGATGCTGTGGCCAACGACCACGGGTTCGTCAACTTAGGAGAGGTAAAATACTCTTATTATTGCATGATATTACTGTAACGATCATTATTATTATATTGCTAGTTGTTATCAGCGTTGTTTCACTTTTATTTAGCTTTGTAGTTTGTTAAGCTGCTTCAAATAACAACTTTCCAACCAAACACTGAATTTTCGTTCTCATCTGACCCTTCAATTTAATAGCAACATTTCGATGTCTTCAAGGCCTGCGTTTACAAGAACAGAACATTTTAGCATAGCGTTAGTATTTCTAAGTAATCAAGGAAATCCGGACTTGGGTGGTCTTACATTGAAATAGAAACAATTACGCTTGTTTCTATGCCTACTTTCGTTCATAGTTTTGACTTGAAAGGTTTAGTTTGCAGTTAGCCCAGTTGGTCTAATTTTGAAACCCATTAACTCGGCGCCAGATTTCATATTTCGGGTTACACCACGCAATGAGGTTTTCTCATTAGTTGTGAGTGTTGAGACGCACCTATATGCGTTGTTGTACTAGTAACCAAGATCAACTAACAATACCATATCCTAAAGAATGCGAGAATTTTCTTGAGCTTCTAATCTAAACAAATGCGGCTATATTCCTTACAATTACGGGAAGTATTGCCGTCGCGGTTATAATGGTATAATTGGTTATATATATAAAGTGTGGATTTTCATGCCAATGAAATAGAACCGGATTTGAGCCCCACTATTCCGTATTCCGTAGTTAAAACGGTCATTGCCAGGTTACGAGTTTACTGATCTAACCTTGAGTGGTTTATTTAAAATTCCAAATCAATGGTGCGTACTGCTATTGTTTTTTGGACAATTAAAACTGCGTAAAGTAGTATCAACAACATAATGATCAATTTTTAACATTGACCGAGTATCTAATTAATGAATCGTAAATATACTTACTAAACTTCTTCAATTAGGTATTGTTTTGTAAGATTGCCATGACGTAGTTACTTATATGGTGTAAAAAATAACAATAGCCAATATATCCGTTCAGAAAAGTATTGACCCTTTCCATTAATCTTCTATCGTATCGCGAAAAACGCTATCCAAATAATTGATTTCAGAGAGTTGAATAAGATTTTGTTTGAAACAGTTGGAACTATTAGCAGGGTGATTGTAACAAATTGCTGCAGATCATGTAACAAGTGAACCGCATCGTTAACACTGCACTGAGATAAAATTAGTGTGTTATTTCTACGCAAAAGCTGCAAACTCATGCGTTGTAACAACAGATTACAGGAAATGTTCCATTTAGTATCGCCGCCCACTTCACCACAATTCGTGAGCTTTCAACATCTTCATAAACACTTTGTTTAAACATGCAGATTAATTGTTAAATAACTACGTGCAAAACCCAAATATTTTGTATGCCTGTATGAGACGAGAATACATTTTGGAACTCGGCTCCAAACGGCTTACCCTAGCCGAACAAAATTAGCAGCTTTAACAAATTCAATGATAAGCTCCAAAATCCCTAATAATACAAGAATTTTACAAGTAATGGAAATCTTGCAAAACACTATGATTATCTGGAACTAAATTCCTTATGTGTAATTTTAATGCTGATACCAGCAAACCATACAAGCGACGTATAGATCTTAATAATGCCCTTAAAGAGACCTGATGGTTAAACAAAATTCAAAGATATGCTTTAAAATATTGAATGTTAAGTCTCCCAAAACACCCAACTCCACGTTTAGAAAGCACCCGCGTGCGAAGTGGGGGGACAAAAATAAACAGGAAATTTAAGTGAGCACATTCATTTATTTAAAGCGACATCTTCATTTGGAATTTCTTCTAGTTATGGAAGTCTATTTATATGCCGTTCTCCAAATAACATATTGAAAGACATACCTACCTAGAAGAAGCCAAGCTCAACTCTAATTACAATATTAAGTAAATTGGTACGAGGAACTCGAGAAATTTAGAGGATATTGCGGCTTAAAATTCCTTGGTGTATTTTCTTAAGGTTCGACTGTATTATCTGGTATTTATTTAATACAATCTTAACAAAAGACTGATAATACTGTCCTAGTATTACTGTTAGTGAAACACAACGTTTGTTCGATGCCAGAGGGAAGAATAGGAGCTTTGAGGCACGCTGAGCTGAGGACAAAAGGGGGCTGTCACTCGAGCCATCGCTTCCATGTATCCGATAACAAAATGCTGTCGTTGGTGCCAGACCTGGGTGACGTCACACGTTCACAGATACAATACTGGCACATCTGACGTCATGCAATATATTTACAATGTTCGCGTAAATAGGTCTTATGCTAAATGATAACGTCTGCCGAATTTTCTGTAATAAAGCATTATGTGAGTGCAGGATGTTGGTCTTTGTTATGGCCTGCCTTGCTTGGGCGATCAAGCGGAGATCGTTAGCGAGTTCATGTGCCTCATACGTAAGATTTGGGACATCGTTTTATCATAAGATATAATCAAATGTGTTCGGTCTAGGCCATTCTATATTTACCATAGCTTTCATTACGTTATTCATGCTTTCTTTGTGCTTATGTATTTTCTATTATGTTTCGGTATTGTACCTTGTAACCTTTGGAGAAATATATTGATTACATTTTAGTCCATTTTGCATAATAAATCGTGGAATAAACAAGTTACTGCTTTATTTACAGCTTTCTGAGAAATGCTTATCGATAAAGAGTTTTTTTTTTATGTTTTACAAAGTTGAAGTTCGCTGTAAAGTTTTATAAGACATTACGATTTATTTATAGTTTTATCACATTTTCGAAAACAAGTTGCAGAAAAGTACCGACAGAATGATTAATAGCATTATTCTCTTAGGGTTATCTAGAATGTGTAACATTAAAGTTGTTTACGCTGAATGTTAGACATGCTTTCGTTATTCCGATCACTAGAATGGAATAATACTATACTTGCGTAATTTAAATTTAGCGTAACCCGTATTTCTTCATTACCCTTTCAATTTAGGTTTCAGTCTTATTTATTGCCAAGTATTCTTTTGCCAACTGACGTTTTAACAAAGTCCTATTATTTCCAATTCCTGTTAAATTTTCGTCAATATTCACTTTTATACTTATAAAGAATGTTTTGTAGAATCGGAATACCTGATGGAATCACATCTCTGATGCTACCGTGTTGTATTGTTCAGCTGGCAGACGAGATGCGACAGACAAGACTCTTTGTACGTACATACGTATGTATGTTTATCATGATGTGCTACTATTTGCGTCTTACAACAGCGGTATAATACTGCAAATATCTCTGTATACCTGATTCGGTAACTACCTAACTACATATTTTTTTAAACTTGAGTGAATAAAATTTATTCGACAGAAGATTTTACTGGTCATTATTTTATTAGGTTTTATGCTCCTTTGTTTACAGATGTGTTAATAGAATCTGATTAACAAAATGCATCTACAATTTAACACATTTGAAATTCTTACTTGATAGCGATATATTGCTTCTTTTAATTATGTTAAGTGTTTTATTAGCAATTAAGGAATATTTCGGTAATGGTTAATTCTTTAAGTTAATCTATGGCGACATTTCGGAGATATTCCTAATGAGTTAGCTGAAAACTATTTGTGAGGACGTTCCGAAGATTTATGCGAGTTGGTGGTAAGAAAGATTCGCGCAAAGCCCAAGTTTCGAGACGTTGGTATTTGTCGGTAAGCCGTCTAGTGTCACACGTGGACTGTTTACATTAATCGCAAATTCGCAATACTTCACTGTTGTTTGTAGAACTATAGACTAACCGAGGTGCCTCGTTGTGTTCACGATAGAGAGGTGCCTGCCACAGCGAGTACCTACTTGGAACTTCCGGTCTCATATTATTGTTGTTCTCAATATAATGATCTTCTGAAATTATGAGAATACACTTTTCTCAGAATATGAAATTCTCACACACATTATATAAAACTTATTTTGTTTAAAAAAAATCTCAAAGGATAATCGTCTGTTTACATGAAACATGAATACGTAAGTTTCAATAGGAAGTAGCATATTTAATAACATAAGAATAAATGATGTTAAACACGTTTTACATTAGTAGAGCCATTCAACCGTGGTACCCTATCAAAGAATGGGGTTTACCGCTGTAAAGGAATGCCACGTGCTAACCAACGATAGCAGAAGGGTATAAAAGGACCACACCCTTTACATTCAACGATTTTGCCAAAATTAATACATCAAAGTTACCTTCTTAGGTGAATATTTTAGAGAAGGAAATTGTACCTAGCGTAATAATTCTAGAAAAAAACGTACTTTCCTACAAGTTTGCAGGGGAAATTACCTTGAGCTCAATGTTTTCCTTATGTTGGAGTTCATTATTGTTTGTTTCATCGTCGCCCGCTTCCGTTGGTACACAAGCCGGAACGTGCACTCATCACAACTGTCGGCTGGTTGCCAAAATGCGTTGGCGCCGACAGACAGCGACATGTTCGGTGCACGCCGCGGAAATGGACCGCTGCCTTTATTGTCCGAGTCATTCACACTGCAGCCTTACTTTAAATACTTTTTGGGTAATTAGGATGTGAATGTCAACGCTCTCGCGAATTTTATGTTTCGAGTAGTTGTTAAAGAAATACACATTGTTTCTTTAGCGTGTGCTAGTTTTCATTAGATGTTTTGTGAATCGTCTGTGACTTAGATGTTATAACAATAGTGTAAAAATCATAGCATATTCGCTGTTTTGATATCGTCTTTTTATCGCTACATTAATTAAATAACCTTTAATGAAAATGGAATAGTGTCAGACGTACGAGTACCTACTAAAATATAATTTACAAATCGTGCCGATTGCGTGAGTCGAGTCACCACGTAGGTAGTCGCACGCGACAAATATTAATGAGTCTCCCAAGCACCTATTATTAGTATTATGGGTAAAGTTCGAACTACACGATACGATTGAGCCGGTTGATATATCGCCAAACTAACAAGGAATACTTCAAGAAGATTGTAAATTTCAAAAAGCAATTGTGAAAGATTTTCAAACAATGAGCGCCGGTACGGAATGAGATTTGGTTTTCTTTCGAATCCATTCTGTAGTCGAATGCGGGGTGAGGACGGGGGGTGTCACGACTGCCTTTTGTAAGGGGCAATCGTCGTTGCCTTAAACGTTCTCCCTAGCTGGAGGGTAGAGGGGGTCTGGAGGCATGAGGGGCGGAGGGGCATCTGCTTTTGTGTGTCTGCGGCTTTATCTCCAAGCAGCCACAAACACAGTCTACAATACCCGGCCCCGGCCTCCGCTAAACCGATTGCATTAACTCTACTAAGAAATATCCGCTCCGCAACGACGAATCACAAAAGATATTGCGACAAACCGAAAAGTTTCTTTTGCTTTCCATCAGAATCACTGAGGCTAATTTAATTTAAAACGAATCATTCATCGTTAGTACCAAAGTTAAGTAGAAAACAAGTTCGATGGAATTTGAAAACTGGAACTTGCTTTGTTTTTAACAAAAGAAACATTTAATTTAATTACGGAAAAGTATCTGTCTGTTTGAAATTGTTGCAGTATCTATTGACGTTCAAGAAATTAATACCAATAAAAGTTAAAGTTAGTGAGTTAAGGGCCTATTACACTACGCGATATTCAGACAGTCTCACTCGATGTCGTGTAGTGTAATAAAGGGCCTATTACACCATTCGATATTCAGACAGTTTTAGTCTATGATTCGACATATCGCTTAATGTAATAAGAGTTAGACCGGTCTTACTCGGAACAAAAAATAAGACAGTCTGAATATCGTGTGCTGAATATCGCGTAGTGTAATAGGCCCTTAAGGGTTAGACCGGTCTTACTCGGAACAAAAAATAAGACAGTCTGAATATCGTGTGCTGAATATCGGGTAGTGTAATAGGCCCTTTAGGCCTTCTGTCGACGGACGCGTAGCTTCATAGACGCGTATTCTTCATTATACGCTTGGTGTAAGTTCGCTTGCGTGAAGCTTACATGTGAAACTATGAAACTCTATCGACGAAGCGGCGGTGTCGTGCCTTCGTGAAATAGGCCTTATTCTGGGTATGTGATAAAGTAAAAAAATAATTTTTACCCGTATAGAGAAGCTGCAGGAATGTTCCAAAAAATGTTACCGTGTTCCTGGAACGCTCAGACCAACTATGAATCATACTTCTAGAAATTTGTAATATATAATTTGCTTAGAACTGCTCAACAGTGCTGAAAAGATATCTACTTTCTAGATTGCAATACGATCTAGAAAGAATTTTTTGAATAACTAGCTATATATACCTACCTGTGAGCTATGTGTACCTAGGTAGGTAGGTATACCTACTGTTCATCTAAAATTAAGTTTTGGTGCCGAATTATCGCTTCTGGCATGTTAACCGCTGTTAAACCCGCAAGGGTTTGTGTTGGTGTGTTAATACGTTCAGCAAAAGATTCTGATAGGGTGGTTGTTTAATTAATAAACGTGAAAAAAAAAGAATTGAAGGAAACATATAGGTTTTAGTTTGACAAGCCCTCTCGCTCCACCCTAGAGCAGAAGAAGTCATTTGATGATTTCCCACCTCAAAAAACCCTTATGGTGAATAAACTTTCCAGGGAATACAGATTAATTAGTACTTCAATGAATCTATTTCCGTCTAACATTGATATGGGTTCGGTTCGCACATTCAATCAGATGGCCTAGGCCTTCAATTTACATAGATTAATGGTGTTAAAATTTAATTTGGATAGAACAGGGTCGTGCCATCGCCATTCGGATCATCTATTTACAATTGAATAATTGTATTCTTCAAAAGAAACTGGACGAGGATTTGATAGAAAGTGGAGTTAATTAGCAGATTACTACAAATGTCTAAGTAAGGACTAATTTTGATTAAAGTGGTATTATCTAGTAGTAAACTAGGTGCTATTTACTTTTCTGATTAATTAGCTCCAGCCCGCGCCGTTTCGCCTGCTTAGTGTTTTATACCAAAGGCATTCAATACCACTGCTGGGATCCATCATCCAGGTCTTGGTCTACCCAAATGCCAAAATACATAGATATATCCATAATTAGTCTTATACATTCACGTTCACACCTGAATTTTTATGTGAAGTTATCAGTATTTTGGCGATCATCATAGAATTTGGAATCGGTAACCCAACATCCTAGAGTGGGCGCTAGACCATACTGGGGTGGGAATCGCCCAGTCGACCCTCCCCCCTATATACGCCTTTTTTTACGTGTGGAAATCATCTCGCGTCCTTGGGCGGAGCGTGAGGGCGTGTCAGACTTTTACTGACTAAAACCACACCTATGTCCTTCAGTTGCCCTTTGCGTTCTAGGACTACGGGTTTCCCCTTCAGAAATTCCCCGCAGTCCTAGCTAGTGGGCATCGGCCCAGCCCTACGGTTTGCTAACATCTATGGAGCGCGTGGATAACTACGCGCTGTTGACGACTGGGCTCGGTCCGGTTAACTACCGGACGGCCGGATGGCTAGCTACCCATTGCTCGACGTCCGCATGCCCGCGTCAACCGAGGCTGGTAGTCGGGGTCGGAATCTCGGCGGCTGGGGCATGAGGACGTTCCCCTATATACGCCTATGGTGATATAATGTTCCCACTGCTGGGACTCAGACCACCTCTCTAGGAGAGAGGAATAGGCCGTAATACTATATCACACGTGCCTAGAGCTTTGTGGATGTCACATATCTTCGGTTCTTTTGTTCTAGGACATGCTGGTTTCCTTACGATGTTTTCCTTCACCGTTTTAAGAGTAGTGGTGATAAAATAAACAAAACACGCTGGGTTTGAACCTAGGACCACAAATTGGGGCCTAAATCGGTGTAGCCGTTTAAGGTGAATGTTCCACTATAACCCGTGAAATTAAAATTATTAGTATTTATATTTACAGGTCTCTGTCAGGCTCTATATTTATCAAAATATGATTAGCGACCGTAAACACGTATTTATTTAAGGAATTACGATCATTAAAATTATCAATACAACCCTTTTTGTTTGTCTAACCCTAGTGAATGGATAATTTTCAAGGAAAACGCTATCATTAGGGTTCCTCCTCCTCGAGTTGTATTATTGAGAAATCAGAAATCAGAAACGTTTATTTCAAATAGATCAATTCAGGCACTTTTGAATTGTCAAAATGTCGGTCAATCAAAAAAAAAAAAGTGAAGTTAATTTGAGGGTCGTGAAGTTTTTTTTTTATTAATGATAGGCTCGCGTTTGACCACCATCTCACCTGATGGTAAGCGATGATGTGGCCGACGATGGAGCACGCTTGCCTAGAAGTAGCCTATTCACTCTTGACTTAAAGACCCTTAAGTTCTGATTAGTTACTTACTAATGGAGTCTCACCATCTGTGACGGTTCTTGGCGTCATGAAGTGCGTCGTGCAATTGGGTAGGTACACTAGTTAGCTATAATTAAATATTTATATTATTTTAATGAATAAGTATAGAATCTGACACTATCCTGCAAAATGCGAGAAACTTTCGAAAATTTGAATTTCGCAGGCTATCCTGTAGCATTTACCTAAAACAGTAATATTAAATTGGAATTACTTTGATATTTGATGGTTTTAAAGTTAAGCACCAAAGAGTATCTAATTGTGTATAGTCAAAAAGTCAAGTCATAAGTTTTTTATTTCACATAGGCCTACATTGGCACTAATAAAACGTCAAAAGCTAGTGCACGGTTCCAAATTGGTCGTTTCCTTTGGAGAAGAACCGGCACGAAACTCCATGGTTATTCTTTTAAAAAAATTGTTGTTCTTACAATATTTAATACAGTACAGTACACACAGTAGTACTGTAGTATTTAGTACAGTATAAATAGATATTATGTAAGGACAGTGTAGACCGGTCAATATTGTACTAAAAAGTACAATAAAAATAATCGTAATAAAAAGTGAGTCGTAATAGGAAGTAACCTAAGAATTCGCGGAGTCTACAGTGTTCTCAAATTCACATTGTAGAAAAAAGAGACTATATAAAAAAAGCAAGAAAAATAAATAATTACAATGATCAATAAATGAGACGTTAACAAAATAATTTACTAAAGAATTTATGGTGGTTGGCGTCTAATAATATAAAAAATATTGCAAAAGCAATGTGTTAGAAAAAAAAAGAAAAAAGTATTTAATACATATATTATTACAGTATTTGTTAGTGACCCTTTTTCTGTGTTTTCAAAGTGCCTGAATTGACCAGCAGTACCTACCTAAGTATAAAATGTAGCTCGTGTACAATCACAAACACACAACTCTACTAATGAACGTATCCCCTGATTGCTTCATTAGATGTCTCGCCTCTTTACTTGTTTCAGTTTTATCTCTCGTAAGTGCTTACGAAACAAACAAACTTATCGTTAGATAGATGAAATCGGTGAGAAGTTTTACTGTTGCGATATATTACCTACTATGGTGTTTATTAAGCTGAATGAGCCAGGGTAGCCCGCAAACTGTCATTCAGAAAAAAAAAAACATTCAATAGGGCTAGCTGAAATCATCATCACACGGATTAAAAATTATCTATTTAAAAAAATTGCTGCAGTAGGTATCCAATTCTGAATATACCTACTCCTTTCAGGATGTGCGATTTATTATATTACATACTAGGTATGTATGTGCCGTGGCCAGATCTTAGAAACTAATCACTTCATGATATGGCCAAGTAAAACTGGCGAGATCTTTTTAAACGTTAATGTTTGATGTTATTTCAATCCTCGTTTGGCCTACTTTCTTTAGACCTTTTATTATCATAGAAATCCTACATCAATGATATCATTGATGTAGTAGACATATTATGAAATGTTAACGTTTAAACGATCTGGCCAGTTTTAGTTGGCCATATCATGAAGTGATCAATTCTAAGACCTGGCCACGACATTTTATAAATTAGGCATAAGTACTTAACTTAATCAGATGCTACCTGCAATGTTTAGTATAAAATTGACGAAACACATCAACATAATCTCCTAAAAAAGGGAGAATATGAACCTAGCCTAACCACTAAAATACAAACCATGATCAGAGAAACATACGAAAATAGTTTAAAATTTATCCTTTTATTTCTTATTTGCTTGCCAGAAAAACATCTCCCGTAAAAGATTCGTTTTCTTAAGAACTTATGATTTATTTAAACGCAGGTACAGAAAATACGAAAATAAATAATGATGTCTTCTTGCAGTAGAATATTTGCAAAAGATTTTCATAATAAAGGTAGCGTGTCTAATATTAGGTTACATAACAAAGCAGGTAAGTAAGCCTAAGGTAAGCCTACAAATCTTTTGACAAAAACAATTCTTTATTATGTAGTCTTTTATCAAAAAAGAGTAAGCGACAGATTTTGTATTCGGTAAGGTCTGGTCTCAAATTTATCTTGGCTCCGTTGACCCGGTAAATTGTCGTCTTAACTTGAGGGAACCATTTATTTGCGTTTAGTCTCGATACTAGGCTTGTCTTATATTATGCAAACGAGTTTTCATTCGGTCCCTGGATTTCGGATGAAAATGGAAACCTTCCAGCAAATCTTACAAAGAAGTCAAATCAAAGGGGTTCAATAAAGCTTTATCATATTCTTCTCTGAGTATTTTCGGCTTAAGTCAAACTGTTGTCGCATAAAGTGATTTACTGTGTGTTATATCGGACTAGCGTGTTCAAACGAACGTTATTTAAGTTAGAAGGATCTTGTTTTTGTAGAAAGGCTTTCAAATCATCGGCTTTACTGGTATCGATAAACTTTTGTTTGGTATAGGTTAGTTCTTCAAAGCTTCGGAATTTGTTTCTCGCTCTGTGTATACGTAGATCACCATTATAAGCCGTTTGATTCGTGGCCTGTCGAACACGAATAACATCATGTTGTAAAAAGAACTGGTTTGGGATCCCCAAACATTTTGAAGGTCAGACGGTACGGTAGTTGCTTACCAAATTACATGGTATAGTCATAATGCATACGACTATATGTATTGTAACCACCTGCTCAAACAATGCACGCGATTGACGAATTTAAAAATTTAAGTCAATAGTTTTTCATGAACAATGGAAAGTTCTGGATCATTTTAAATGATTTCGAATCTCATTTCGATTCACCTTCGGAAATAGGTGGTGCCGAAATACGAGTCATATTTGTGAACGACACCGTCAATTTCGATTGCGACTGTTCAGCTGGCTTATTTTAATTTTTATAATATGTTATGAATTGTTTTTTTATTGCAACCAAAAAATAGTATACCTATTTTTTGGTTGTAATAAAAGGATATTTGTAATACATAACATGGTTTAAAAGAGTGTCCATGGAATTTTTTGCACGTTCTTCTCCATAGAGATTTACTCTGAAATGTGTAATTTTTCTCACTGATCGACTTCTTGACTAATCAAAAGTGCCTGTAAATGGTTTATTTTAAATAAATCAAAGTCTGAGCTTGATTTTTAGCTCCTGGCTTGTCTTTCCGACAGGAAAGAATTCTCATCATATTTCATCAAAGCTAAAACAAAACAATAATCGAAAAGAACGTAAGTAATAAAAAGGCCAGTCGTGTTGTCAGTATGTTAGGGGGGCGATTACGAGTCGATAATAAGGTGGTTCGACATTGGGTCGGGATGAAAAAAACATGTACCTGCCGTTGTCCTAATGAAGGTCGATGTTGGGAACAGACAAATTATTACCTTCAGCGGATGTTGAGTCATACATTACAAAGGTAATCAGTAAATGGCGGGCCATTTGAGAACTATTCCCTTTTTTTTATATCTCCCGCAAAATTTCTGGTCGAGTGAGCTATCAAGCTTTTTTCAATTTTTTCTTTGTTTTTGGATATCTTACGTGGCTTCTTGTGTTGGAGAAGAATTTAGTATACTTATTCTGTTTTAATAATTTTTTTAATTAGCTAGATAGATCGCCTTTTTTTAAGTAAGAATTCATCACACCACTTCACCAACTCTAGGTAGAGAAAGAGAACAGGGCCACGGTAACGCTTTCGAATAATTCTGCAGCCCTAGGTAGATTATCTAAATAAGGTCAAATGCTCTAAGACCTAGGAATGCCAGAGAATCTGATATTACTTACCTTATCATCTTTCTGTATCAAATATTAAATCTGTTGCTTTTCATCGGCGGCGTGTGTGCAGGTTGGTAATTAATTATCATGGGAGTTTTTTTGATTGTTTTGAAAAAGGATTAGTGGCTGGTACGTGGTCCGGTCCATGCGCTCGCGGTAGGTCGTACGCCGACATAATAATAAGTCCATTTGAAACAATCTGCCTTCAGCTCTTTTATTTGCTTTAGTCCGTTGTGGCTGTCTCGTTTTTTTCTACCTTTTGGCCGCCTGCTGCCTTTTATTTTATACGATTTTTATCAGTAGGTGCACTACGTCCAGGTGGTTTAATTTTGCTCGATGCGTCTTCTCTGTTTTTAGTTTTTTTTTGTCTTATTATGTCACCTGTGTTTAATTAAAAAAAATTGCTCGGTATAGGTATTGTTCTACAGAAACTACTTAATTTTAAATGTTCTACGCGTTCAGTATGCCACTCTGCATGTTTAGTAATTTCACCAATTTACATGTTTTATTATCATGCAGTCAGTCTACCGTCTGTTTATCTATGTAACAGTCAATAATGTAAATTACTCGAAACTAGTTTTGGCTGGCTTCAGTCAAAACCTTAATTAAGTTAAAACGCGTTTAATTTATTATTAGAAAACATTTAAGCTGTATAAAAGTATGTATATAGATTCTTAGTAATTTTAAAGTAGGTACCTAGTTGTAATTAGTCAAAAGTAGGTACGTACCTACTTGTAACCTGGGGCCTAAGTCTGCTATTTTTATATATTCGGCATTCCAACACGATCCCATTGTCATTTTGCTAAAAGTTCGTAATCTGCTACCTACTTCATAATGATCGGTCAATGGTCTCGTAATAGAGTTGTGGTAGAATGACATTATCGAGCTTATTAAAAGCAATGACTGCACAATGACGTTCTAATGGTAGATCACTGATCAAAGGAACTGTCAAAATTTTTAGCAGATTACCGTATACGTCAGACATTCATTTGTCAATATGTACGAGATTACCATTCTATGCCACTTCTTTCAAAGGAGTGTCAGTGGTTGACCATTAGAAAGTCATTATGACGCCATTATATTAGTAGATTACCAAAACTTGTCAAAATCAACAATTATGAAATCAACGATAGACCATTCTGACACAATTGTAATAGCAGACTTGAGGCCCAGTTCTTTCAGTCAAAAGTGGTTTTGTTCAATGAATAGATTTGACTATGACATTTAGGTTGCCTATGTCTTTTATAACTGTTATGTTAAATCTGAATCTACCAAACTCTGCAATTTATTAGTAAACAAAACCATGGTAAAAGTATACTCTAGGAATCTATGAAATCATTTTAATTGGATCGGCACTAGTTAGGTACCAGTACCAACGCTAGATATTTAATCATTCAGCCAAGCTCACACCTCATTATAAACAAGTACGGAGCATTAATTAAAACATGTAGTTTGCATATTTTCTGATAGGAAATTAATTAAACTTTTGATGAAAGTTAAAAGTGGGCTCCATCACAAAGGAGGGATTGTGCTTCCCTGGCTCTGGGGATTAAGTTCTTGATTATAGCAGCTATCATTGAGTGTAATTATGAAGGTGTATTGAAGTTAAGGCTGAGAAGGACTACCTAGGTATTACTGTAGTTGCTGTAGTGCCGCATGATGGAAAATATTGTGGTGGTTTTAGTTATAAGTAAGTAAAAGGAATTCGATGGATGCGAGACGCACAGGACCGGTCATTGTGGCGACATTTGGGGGAGGCCTATGTCCAATAGTGGACGTCTTTCGGCTGAAATGATGATGATGATGATAATGAAAAGGCATTCTCCGATAGACTGTCGGATTTTTTCCTAGAACATTACTTTATTAGGAATATCATTTATACCGTAAGTATGTATGTTCAAATGTTTTGTTTTTAGCTTTAGTTTTATTAATTTTAAATTTAAATACTCTTAGCATTTAGTTATTACTTCGATTGGGCATGCGGTGCTAACCTATAAGAAATTGTAACGGAACGCTAGGCAAAGAAGGAACATATGTGTGATATTAGTCAGTAAAAGTATGATACGCCCTCTCGCTCGACCCTAGGGCGAGAGAAGCCATTGGATGATTTCCCACCTTAAAAAAAGGGTAAACATTTTATATTCTATATTTCCTACATTATAGATTTTTTTATATATGTTTCAGTGTATAAAATTGTTGGTTGACCAATAAAATAAATAAATAAATTCAAAACTAAACCGGCCTATCGGATTGACAGCCGTCCTAAATTTCAACAGACTTAAAAACAATTCTTTCATTCATTAATCAAATTCAAAACCTATTCTAATTTTGCGTAGGCCTTAAAATAGTACATTATGATACAAGTGTGTAATGTTAGTGATTACCGTCGAGGCGGTATTGAGACCCGAGCCGTGGCGAGGGTCTTAAGAGAGCCAAGAACGGTAATCATTAATTACTCACGTGTGTCATACGACATTTTTCAATACACTTGCTAAGAAAAGTAAAACTAGTAAAATTTTCTGTGCCATGGCGATAAAAATCTGTTTTCATAAGGACGCGCATCATTTTTTTTTATTTACCCCTAGAGAAAGGCTAAGGTATTTTGATCATACTGCCTAGTCTTACGTTTATGTTTTCTTGCGTGAAAAGTTTTTACGATAATGTCTTTCGTGGTGATAATAGAATACGGGTGTAACATTTTCCAATGATTTTGTAGTATTTAATTTTATTTAATTAATACAGCCACTGAACTTCAATGGAATAAAAAAAATCACGCCAAAAACCGCGCGCATCTTAAAATGGCGGCCATAGACCACAAAAAAAAACAAATGTTATTTGAATGTACGATTTATTTACTAAATGTTTTTTATTAATTAAATCGTTTGTACAAGTTAAATTTTTCCATTTTAACTTTGAAATTGGATGAAATAAGTAGGTAAGTAAGACACTAATTTATATACTATTGAACGCATTCGAATTCAAAATTTGTTTTGCGAACAAAGAGGTTGAACAAAAAGGTTTTAACTACATTATAGCACTAGTACGTAATGGTAATCAAAATGTCACAGTTTGGTAACGAGTGTCATTATATACCTAAGTGCAGT
The DNA here is from genome assembly GCA_905147345.3 of Mythimna impura. NCBI lineage: Eukaryota > Metazoa > Arthropoda > Insecta > Lepidoptera > Noctuidae > Mythimna > Mythimna impura. The sequence goes on along the minus strand of LR990356.1, from coordinate 10,787,067 downwards.
GCAATAAGAGTCACTTTCTGAGCAAGTGTGTTGAAAAGTACATTTATCTGAACAATCTGCAAGTTAATAAGAGTTATTATTCATTTGTGATCTCTGATATCACAATATTATAATTTCCGAAATTTTTAGAAGCAGCTCAAATAATTATTGAGAGAGGTCTGGACATTACATGACATCCATGTAGGTACATATATTAAGTGTTAGTTATAACATCGCCTTGGACTTGTCTGTAAAGGTGTTATAATGTAATAAATAAATAAATAAATAAATAATATATGGTTCGAAATAAAATGATCCATAAATATTAACGAAATAATCTCATATAACTGGGCTTCAAGTTTCAATATTATGATTAGTAAACGCGTAATTGGACATGCAGCATCCAATTTTTTTTTAATCAGAATTGTAACGTATTATATCTACCTTTAAAAAAATAACTCCGGTAATTTCCACGCCCGAATTATCTATAAGGTAAGGGCCTTATACAAGATGATTTTGATAAAGTAAACTACAAAAATAATGAAGTATATGAACTTTATTAAAGTAAAATTGGTTTTCCTTAATTTGAAATACTGAGTGACGTCAGATAGTCAGATTACCAGACAATGCTCGTCTCACTGTCAGAGAGAACAGTGGAGTAGCAAGAAACGCGTCGGCTTTAGATATGGATGCATTTTCAGCTCCGAATATCCTGCAAAACGTTTGTTCAGGCTTTAACTTTAAAACCAGAATTATTCACGAAAGGACGACTTGTGAAATGCCACATTTATATCTGAAATTGTGTCTTTTGTTCTCAAAGTTTACAGAAATTTGTTTTAGTAGATACAAAACGATCAGCTTAGTTATCATTAAGAATTTCTATCGTACGTATTGTAGAAAGAACCAAAATTAATTTATTTTAAACTTAAATTACTGTTTATTTGGACGACCTTTAAAGTCCAAGATGTCTAAGAGATTTTAATCAATTTACAGTAGACTGAAGAGCCTTTCAGGCATCAACATATCTACCTATATTGTTGAAGATTTCTCTTTCAATTAATGTGTATTCGTAACTAATTAAAATTCTATAATTAATCTATATATATTATATATAAATTTTACCGGCAATCTGTATAATTCAGGATGTCTATACAATACCTAGGCAATGTATAGAATGCCTGGGGCGTCTAGGCAATGTAGGAAATATTATTGTCCATTACATACTTTACCTAGGTAATGTATACAATTCCTAGGGATTGTATACAGTACTTGCTGGTCCACCGGCAATGTGTAAAATAAATAGATTTTGGTATATATTTATCAATGTTAACCGACCTACCTAAAAAATTACGGGCAAATGAAACGTTTTTTTATAACTTAAAATCAATGTGTGTAAAAGACGAAAGCAGGGAAGGAGGTGACGTAATTACAGGGTACAAGGTACAACGACATTTTTTTTATAACCACCCAGAAATAGGAACCTTACTTTAAGCTCCGCAGACAGAAATAAGACCCGAGTACTTGTAAGCAAATTACATTATACTTATAGCCAGAAGAATTTTTAGTTTTACGTTAATCTTATAATGTACAAGTACTCAGGTCCTATTTCTGTCAGCAGGGTTTAAAGTAAATTTCCTATTTCTAGATGTCTATAAAAAAAACCCCGAAGGCAAACCTGTCCGTGTTGGTGTGACCTAAAATTACGTCGTTGTCTCATCTTTTACACATATTACTGGTAGCGCATTGGGTATTGTATAGAATACCTAGGCAAAGTATAAAATAAACAATATTTCATACATTACCTACACGTTTTAGGTATTCTATACATTAACATAATAATATGTTCATTAAACAAAAAGTAAATAACTTATGAACAATATTATTTCAAATTCATGGCGAATACAGCGCTTATTCAACAAATCTGCATCATCTTAAGACATTATTATGACACAACATTACATTATATTTTTTTTTGCAAAGTAACGATTTTGTAAATTAGTTTTTATTAGCACAATCAATAAAATTGATAAAAAATAGGTACTATATTATTTATGAGTAATATTATGCAATAAAACTCGTATGAGTTATATGTAAGTAAAAGAAAACAAAAACGATGACGCTATTTACGTGTCTTCTTTATAATCAATAGAATTTAAGAGTCTTGTCTCAGCAATTTTCTTGGCCGGGCAGTCTTGATCGCCTGTCTTGTGATTACTCGGTTTATTAAAACGCATGCATGTTGCACACTCTCACTGATCAGCTGTTTTATCGCACAGCATCCACTGGTGGCCTTGTTCACCAATAAGTGCACATGTATTGACAGCTTCGCAAGTCTGCAGCATGCCTTTACTGTTGACATTTAAAGCACCTGGTCACAAGTTTGAAGTCCCTCACTGGGCAGGATGTCCAATTAATAAATACTCGGCTTTGGTTTATAAGCGTCTTTCTTAAGCTAGCAGTTACTTCTACAACATAATTGTATGTAGCTCCCTCTTTTTTATCCGACTTGTGACTTAATTTTATAGAGGCCAAAAAAGAGTCACGGGGTAAATTAGGCAGCTTGTCAGCTAAGTTCTGCTCATAAATGCAATCGTACACTTCCTGGTCACTTAACTCGGTCGGTACTCCTATTACTACAATTCTCGGTCTTCTCTTATAGGGCACTTAGTTGAGATGATTTCCTAAGCTTCTCTATATATCGTCTTTTGTCTCAGTGCTAATGATAACACCTCCGTTTTTTGTTTTGCGCAATCCTCTATCGTGTAATTTCATTTTTTCAGGGTGTTTTTTTTTTGGACAAGAGATTTAGTTTCGTCACTCGATTTATTCTTATCCGTTGGATAAATTGCAATAGAGCTAAGGGTATTGGGACGTAAATAATTATTTTAATTAGTTTTGACTATGTCAGCGAATGAAACTTTTTCTGCCATCGTTGGTTTGGTCCAGTTTTCTTGAATGCTTGTTTGAATGGTGTGCTGGAAGTTTTCAAGGCAGTTTGTCAGGTCGCATTTTTCTCTTATCGCTCGAACAGAGCTACCATTGCCTAAGTACTGTATAGAATACCGGATTATACAGATTGCCGGTATCATATATCTTTATATATAAAAGGAGAAACTGACTGACTAACATATCAAAGCACAGCCGAAACTACTGGGACTAGGAGCGTGAAATTTTGCACAAAGTTTCCTTTTACGACGTAAGCGAGCACTAAGAGACTATTTTTCAAAATTTATGCCCTAAATGGATGAAACAGAGGTCCAAAGTTTGTATGGAGAAACCTATTTTCACGTGAGCGAAGCCACAGGCAGAAGCTAGTTAGATATATAAATAAAAGAAGAAACTGACTGACTGACTGACTGAAATATCAACGCACAGCCAAAACTACTGGGACTAGGAGCGTGAAATTTTGCACAAGGCTTCCTTTTATGACGTAGGTGAGCACAGAATTTTCCAAAATTCACCCTACTATCACGCGGGCGAAACCCTGTGGTAGAAGCTAGTATAGTACAATATAATCTATTAAATACAATACCTATTCACTCCAGTCGCCTTTGTTATACCTTCAATATATTTCTTCAATATATAATTACATTGCGGTTGTCTGTTTGGCTTGGAGTTTTAATATAAAGCTTGGCATCGGCACGTGCGTGCGACAGACCCGTTGTCTATGAACCTGTGGTACCGCTTATTAATTATCTGTGCTCTGCACTATGCTCGCGCCTTCTGGTTCAGGGATGGCAAACCTTTTATAAACGTAGATTCGGAGTAGGTAATTTTTTTATTGAATTTTAATTTGACTTCGTACCATAGTATCTAGGCGTTAATAAATGACACATTGAGCAATTGTGATAAAATGCTCGATAAAGGTTCCCGCGAACAGTTCCGAGGCAAAAACTCGCATTTATAAAAATGGTGCTATAATTTCTATAAATATTTGCATTGTTGCGTCGAGGCTGTCTGCCAGAAGACTTTCGACGACAGTGTAAGATATTTTCACGCCCGGGAAGTGTATCTATCTACAATCGATAATCTACAATGTTACTATGTACAATACGGGCTCAGAATTTTCTGTGTCGTGCTTCAGGTTCGCCACCCCTGTGGAAGTGGTTCAACCGGGACTGCGGGAGGTACCTACGTAATTACTTCGCGAGTCCGTTTGCCATCTAATGAATTAAACTGTTAGCGACATTTGTATTTAGAATCTTTGCAGAAAATTATTCTAGAAAGGTTGGTGTTTTCATAAATGCGAAAATTGCTTATATAAATTCGTGGGTTCTGAGTCTTTTCAATTTTGTTTTTGAACTAGAGTGGCCACGATCGTACCACGTCATAGGGGTCCTCGATTCAATCCTTAGGACAGGCAAAATATAATTGGGTTAATTCGAATTTATCAGTACCAGCCTTTATTTAAAATTGTGCCCGGCTAAATTAATGCAAAGGCTTACCTTATGTTATGGGACTGAAACATCTAGCGTAATATGGACGTAAGGTAATCTACAGTGTGCCTACCTACTTGGTAGGTGATCTTCTGCTTAACCTCGCGTGAAAGATAGGCTAGACTTAATATTATATGTTACTTTAAATGAACCTACATACATGTATTTCGGGCTATTAGTCCTTGTGTATTATTGAAACTGATGAGTCAATGCGTAGGTGGCATTGTCATATCTACAAGTGGCATTTGTCAATGAGTTTCTAGTTGCAAATTAATAGAACCAAATGTGATTAGTAGGCAGTACTACCTCATCTGCAGTAGAATTAATTGCTGAGTAAGCAATCACAAGTACCGAGCTGGTACTACACGAGATTAATCTGCTTTATGAACGATCTGATAGGTATATATTGCGTGGTTATTCAGATTTCTGATAAATAGCTCTATCAACGCATTGTCATATCCGGTTTCTGTGATATATAGATTAATTCTAGCGAGTGGACCAATTTATTGGATCGGTTACTGCAGCAAGTTGCTCCTAGCTGCAATTTTTATAGAATACTCACGGAACACTGAACCAATAACATCGCTTGATTAGATGCAAACAAACGATTGGTAATATCTGATTGTTCTAAGCTTAATTAGATTAATTGCTTCGTAACTTGTAACTTTGTTGACAATTCAATGCACTTACAGATATAATTTTGATGCTATAGATCGCTTGTGATTAAAAAAAAATATATGACGTTTTTACACATTTTTCGTTAGATATTTTGGAAACACAGTATCTTGTGGATATCTAGGCTTCTATTGAAATCAATTTATAAATTTGTGTAAAACTAATCCAGTAAAGACCTCTGAAAATCTTACAACACACAATCTACTCAAAAATTAAAAAAGTCAAAAAAGTATAACAATAGATCAAATTTAATCAAGATTCTGAATGACGACAATTTTTTTCAAAAACTTTTATGGTTTAAAAAAAACACGTATTTCCTGGAACAAGTTTTATAAAATATTCGAGTAAATCACGGAATTACCGAATGCTAACAAACTTTTCAGGCGTTATCTCTCTTTTTTCGCGTGTCCTTTTCGTCAAACATCGCTTTGGATTGCGTTAGATAAAGTAACAAGCTTTTAAACCATGCTCGATGTTAACGATAGGCGAGTGAAAAAGGACCCTCTTCAGAGAAAGATTACCCGTGGTCCTAGAATGCAAAGGCACCTGAAGGAACATAGGTTTGGTTTTAGACTTTTAGTCAGTAAAAGTCTGATACGTCCTCCTGCTCCGCTCTAGTGTGGAGAAGTCATTAGATGATTTCCCACCTTAGAAAAACCATAAAGAGTAGTTAGCATCACTAAAAAAAACCTTAACCCCCCACTAGGAGTTACTCTTGTATCATAAGTGCGCACCTAGACCCGGAACAAATACCTGCAGACCGAACAAATATTCGTTCGTGCGGGAATCGAATCTGCGACTTGCAGCTTAGCAGCTAATCCTGCAAACTTTCTGATAACTTCATCATAAAACACTTACTTTCAATACTAATCCTATTTCTTATTGAAAGAAAGTCTAATACCATTTTCGTCATGTTTATAGTAATAAAAGTGTAAAACCGTGTACGTATTGTGAATCTGTGCGAAAATAGCACGTGTTAACGACTCCGCTATTGTTAATCTCCCACTAGCGAACAATACGTTACGCATTAAAGAACTTATTGTGGGCTGGGTAGCACGCACGCTTCGACAATGAAATGATGAAGTAAGCTGGTTAGCTGGTTAGATGTGAACTTAATCTATAGCCCCTTTTCTTAACTAGGTGTTTTATGTATCCACGATAGAATTAGCAAGCTTTTTTTATAATAGTGAAAAATCAATAAATCCTCTGCCCTGCGATCAAAAATAACCAGAGTAGAGTAGAGTCGCTACTCCAACCGTTCAAAAATGCTTCGAGTTGCAACCCAGGGTCGTTCTTTTATAACTCGAGTAGCTACCCTAGAGTTAACCCAACTAATTCTAATTCCGAGCCAACCTATCCTAGGTTGGTGTAAGCGGCCTGAAGCGGTCATAAATTACACTTGCTTGACATTGACATTTGAACTTTACGTTCGCGTTCCAAAATGCGAGCGTAGATAGTATCCTGATGACGTCATTAGAGTTAACTCAAACCTCATTTTTGTACGCAGGGCTGGGTAGAGCTCTTGCCCTCTTGGGCGTGTCAAACTTTTATTGACTAAAACTTGTGTTCCTTATGGGTTGGCTTCCGAAAGAGACCTGGGGTCCTGGAGCGCAAGTAGGTAAATGAAGGAACATAGGAGTGGATTTTAGTCAGTAAAAGTATGACACGCCCTCTCGCTCCACCCTAGAACGGCAGAAGTCATTGGATGATTTCCCACATAAAAAAAAACCTGTGGTCCTTCAGGATTCACCTCTGTTTACCTATCCCTTCAAAACATACACGTGTACAGAAACGTGAACCGCGGCTACTGTAGCGATCTATAAAAATGCTTCCATATAACAACGTACACAGGATGGCTTTTATTTTTTGGAAATCTACTATACCGACCTCCTCATTAGCCATTTTTCTTTTTATGGTCAAGATTTAAGATGAAGGTAAGCGATGATGTAGCCGACGTTGGAGTACGCTTTTCTAGAAGTTAGCTATTCACTCTTGACTTAAAGACCTCTAGGTTAATCTTTATTTGTTCACTGCGTTTCCGTGCTTTGATCCGGCTAGCAGCGTTGCGCTCAGAAATTTCAGCTCAACTTCCAACAGCGCTTGCTAGGCTAATCCTTTTCGACGACATAAGCTCATGCTAACACAGTTGTTATTTTACACGGACTTTTAGAACCATTTTAACTCTCTGTCGGTTTGAACAATTGGAAAAAAAAAACTGCCATACACCACTCATTTTTAATTAGTACAAATACTTAAAGGGCTTATTAGAAAAGGTCTTGTTATTATTTAAGTAAAGTCTCAATAAATAATATTCATAAACAGCAAAGTTATTAGCGTTTATTTATATCCCAAAATGTCACTCAATTTATGGAAATATTGTACAGGCTATTTATTGATTATAAATGAATGAATGGCGATCAAAATGGAAAAACACTGTGCGTAGTATTTTCTAGTAACAATTGTTATGAATGATTGATTCAATTGTGAATTTACCAATTATATGACCAATTTTCGTGGACAACTTTGGGATTTCTTTTTTTTTTTTACTTTTGTTACACAAATATGATCAGTAACGGGTACGGATAGAGCTCCATTCTTTTTGTGCTAATTAAAAAATATTACTTTGTAAACTTATTGGGAAGAAAGGGAAGACACAGTTATTTGTTAAATTGACTTTGAGTATTTAATGAAGTATTGAAATGTCTTCAAATAACCATGGTAAAACGATCAAATACTTGTCTACTGACCTGTCAACAGCTATGGTGGTAAAAATATTTGCTCTGCCTGTAAAAGAGACAATTTCAATGGGAAATGATCCTTCTACCAGACCAGCTAGACCGGTGGACGTGGAGGAACCTATCCATGTTTCTATATTCCGACTGTCTTTAAATAATGGGGACGGCCGAAGATAACTGATTGACAACCGCCTCCAATATGGTGGAGGCGAGGACTTTTCGCTAAAAAGTTCTGAAGATCCTGACAATCCAAGATTTCAGCTTTTCTAGCTTTAAGATCGATAAAATCACGCATTCGCTATATATCTATCCAAAATTCCTTAACCTATTGGATTTTTATCAAGGTTCTTATTCAATTCGATAAAATCCGTGACATATAGGTATCAATCTTGTCACCTTGTACATGTTAAGGCTTCTTAGTAATCAAATCACGAAATATAAAAAGCAGAAATGTCACGGAGTTTCAATTCCGATTCAGAAAGTTCGGAAGTTCCGATTGAATATGCACCTCCGAATCGGATAAATTTTAATCGTCACTTATATTATAACAAAGGTGGTCGGTCGACATAGCGCGAAGAATCGCCAAACATAAGTGACAGTAGGCAGGGCACATTGCTCGCAGAACAGATGGTCGATGAGGCCGAAAGGTTCTGGAGTGGCGACCGCGCACAGGAAGACGCAGCATTGGAGAACTCCTATAAGGTGGACCGATGACCTGATGAGGATCGTGGGAATGCGATGGATGCGAGACACACAGGAGCGTTCATTGTGACGATAGTTGAGGGAGGCCTATGTCCAGCAGCAATCATGATGATGGATGTTGAACTTATATCGGGGTACAAACAAATTCATACTTGTGGCTCGGAGAACCTCCCTCCCAGTGCCTTTTGTCGATTACTTTTTCACTTGTTGTTTTATTCCGTATTTGGGCTGTTGTGTTTTAGCTCTTCATTTATACTGATTCGAGTTTTTGATTAGTTTTAGTAGTGTTTCATTTGATGTTTCTACGACCGACAAACCAAACTTGAAAACTCCGGTTCCGAATTCGGTTCCGATGTTATATCAGTTCTGTTACATCCCTAATAAAAAGGTACATTATTTTTCTTAATACTGACATTCTGTTCGTCTGTATCGAAGTTAATATTCATATGTAGGTAATTGAATCCTACAGACGCTAAGCAATAGCAGCCCAGTGGCCCTAATCGTGTGTGTTAGTGGCCTAAATTCCATCAATAAATGATTAGGTATTGGTCTGGGTTGGGTTGTTAATATGCCGGCGGGAACCACGACTTGAGTGTTACGGTCCTTTCTCATTCTGAAGGATGACTTGTGGGTAGACTTTTCTAATATCATTATGGTCTGAAAATCATTGTCAAATAAAAAACTAAGGACATGTTAATAAATATAGAAGTGTAATGTCATAAAATAAAATAAAATAAATCAATATTTAAAGTAAACCTGAGTACATTAACGACACCCTCATCGAACAAGGCTGTATCTCGGATTACAGTCCAAACAATATTGAAACATAGCACTATCACTTTTTGGTTCATTTTAAAAAATGGCTGAATTAAGTTACCATCTTGTTCGTTGCGGGTATCGAATTATTAATCTTTATAAAGTTAAAGATACGGCACAGTTGGAGCAGTGGTTAAGCGATTGGCTGCTGTGATGCGTGTCGCGGGTTCGATTCCCGCGCGGAACAAATATTTGTATAGCCAGCAAATAGTTTTTCTGGTTTTGGACGTCTTGTGTATGTGAGTTTACATGTTTTTGAACGCATCCACGATACAGGACTAATTCCTTGTGTGCGGATCATCATCATCATCATTTCAGCCGAAAGACGTCCACTGCTGGACATAGGCCTCCCCCAAGTGTCGCCACAATGAACGGTCCTGTGCGTCTCGCATCCATCGGACTCCCGCAACCGTTACCAAGTCATCGGTCCACCTTGTAGGAGGCCTTCCAACGCTACGTCTTCCGGTACGTGGTCGCCATTCCAGAACCTTTCGGCCCCAACGGCCATCTGTTCTGCGAGCAATGTGCCCTGCCCATTGCCACTTTAGTTTGGCGATTCTTCGTGCTATGTCGGTAACCTTGGTTCTCCTGCGGCTATCCTCATTCCTGATTCGATCACGCAAGGAAACTCCGAGCATAGCCCTTTCCATGTGTGGGGATATATTTAAAAAAAAAACATTTCAAGTTAAAGATGACTGATGAATCCACTACGTGCATGAATCTAGCGTATTACAATATTTTTGAAAGAAACAGCAAGTTATAAAATATGTACCGAAATTACTACTCTATTTGCAAATTAAATTCACATTCTCGAGGAACTTACGGGAATACGACTATCCTACAGCATTTCTGCAATTCGAGCTGCACATAATAAGTGGTCCCACTTGTCTCCTAAATCAACAGCAAATTTAATTAATGTCGTTTATTTTGTCCCGGCAATGGCTTCATTATTATTCAAGTACTTGTGAATTCAGTGTTTTAAGACTTTCAGGCTTCTGTTTCCAACATCTGCTGGGATATAGTTGCGAAAATATAATTTAAAAAAGGAAAATGTTTCACAGAGAAAAATCGTGAATCTGAAATCGCAGCTCGATTCCCGGTTGGGTTGGTAGGCGTGGAGTTGTAGATGGCGAAGAATGCGTAGCTCACCTTCAGATCCATACGCGGCTTAACAGGACTACAGGAGATAATCGCAAGTTTTATAATGCTTAAAAGTATATAACACTCTTTCGCCGAGCGCTCAAGATCCGTGCCGATACCTGTACCACTCTCAAAAAATACATGAACACGTCAATCATCGCACATCATCATCATCATTTCAGCCGAAAGACGCCCACTGCTGGACATAGGCCTCCCCCAAGTGTCGCCACAATGAACGGTCCTGTGCGTCTCGCATCCATCGGACTCCCGCAACCGTTACTAAGTCATCGGTCCACCTTGTAGGAGGCCTTCCAACGCTACGTCTTCCAGGACGTGGTCGCCATTCCAGAACCCTTAGGCCCCAACGGCCATCCGTTCTGCGAGCAATGTGCCCTGCCCATTGCCACTTAAGTTCAATCATCAATTCATCACACATGACAACATACCTATTATACGCTGAACGAATACCTGACACACTGAGTACCTTTTTTCTGTTTGTTTACAATTTATACTAGAATTTATTATTTTGATACTTTATTGGAGATTGTTTTGTGTGTTGACAATTTGAATTATTTTATTTTATACTGTTTGATAAATTTATTATAATTAGCATGATTGTATAAAATATTTGTAAGCCGTTGAAGACATAGTCTTCATTAAAATAATTACAAAATATATACCTATTTGTATAAAGTAAGTAATTGTAAAAAGAAAACACTCTCCAATTACCTACATAGTTGAGAGTTTTATAATCCAGTATTTCAAATATTGTGCAAATTAATCAGTGTTCTTTTTCAAGGTTATACTCTACAAAATTACAAAACATCGCTCATAGCTTTCTTTTCTGCCGAAGCCTTTAATAAAATTTTATGTGAGGTACCTACTCAAATAGAAGCTGTGTGGGTCGCCTTTCATTTACATTTTAATTAGTTATCATATCTGCGACATGCGTGTTAAGAGTTAATTAATATCCCAAAATTATTTTGTGAGAATAATCTTCGTAATGGAGAATAAAGATATTCGTAGCTGGATTCAGATGATAAGGCTCTTAGAGTACATATGTTTTGAATCGATAAGCTTAGAGGTAGCTTTTTTTGTGGTGAGAAATCATTTAATAACTTCTCCCGTTCTGGTTGGAGCGAGATCCCTAACCTTAAAAAAAAGCAGAGAGAGGATAATCATGGTGAAGGAAGCCATGGTAACGTCTCTTGCTTAGAATTTTCAATATCTGATCCGATGTCCAATCAATAAATAAAGCTATCTATTCACGATGACTTGTGACTTGCGTACACGAAAATTCTTAAATCTAATATTGAATATGAGCTCGTTACAAAGACCTTACTTGGAAGTAGGTTCTAAGTAGCATTGATCTCGTAGTACAATTCAATAAAGATAGACCTAACTACGTATCTTTGCGTTTCTAGCCAGTAAGTGGGATATTGTAAAAACCAATATGGGATAAAATTACCGGAGGGAGAGAATGCAATAGATTGCTTTTGATACGTGCTTATTGTGAATTACGAAGCTGACACGAGTGGATCCGGTAAAAAACTAGGTATACTTGCCTACATAATAAACATTACATGCCCAACCCGTATTAAAGACCGAGCCGGTGTCGACAGTGCGTTGTGGGACCAGTAGGACCGATGCTTGCGGCCACCGTAGGCGCAGGCTTGCGGACGGCGAGCAATGGGTGGCTCGCCGTCCGACCGTCCGGTAACCGTCCGGACCGAGCCCAAGTCGTCGACGGCGCGTAGGTACTGTACCACGCGCGCCTCAGCAAATCGTAGGGGCCCAGCAGGGTCGAAGCCTACTGGGGCCACGGGTAGTGTGAAAGTGAAACCCGGGGCCCTGGGACGAAGGCAAAGAAGGAACAGGAGTGGGTTTTAGTCAGTAAAAGTCTGACACTATCTCTCGCTCCGCCCAAGAGCAAGATTTCTCTTTAGATGATTTTTTCCCACATAAAAAAAAATGCCTGCTGGGGCTCTGGAACGTTGTTTAAAAAAGTGACCTTGATCCTAGAACGCATAGGGCAAACGAAGGAATATAGGTGGGTTTTAGTCTGTAAAAGTCTGACACGCCCTCTCGTTCCATCCTTAAGTTCGATGATTTCACACATAAAAAAGGTACTTGCGATAAAAAGCAAATATCAAAGCACTGCTTTATTTTATTCAAGTGCCTATCTATGTCCAACGAAAAGCTTTTCCGATAAATATCCGATGAATTCCCGAAAGATTTCATAGTAAGAACCCGCGGGAAATCACAGAAACTAGTCGAAGAATCAACGGAGCCTTTAATAAGTTTCTTTTCAAACATAGGAAATGGTCTTTTCGAAGAAACTTAGCTCCTAGATAAGGTATATGTAGTTAGTGGTAATAGTTAATTATTATAGGTACATATTCTGTATTAGGACCATTTAGCAAAATGAAATTGTATCAAAATATTTTTTTTTTACTTATAATACTGTACAACCTACTAATACTAAAAGCTTTAGGAGGAAGGCGCCGATGTCCGTCACACAGTTAATACTAGCTAGCACAGACATCGTCATTTACTCCATCTTTTCAAAGGAAACATAATTTATTTAATACATTGTATTTTGATTAGGACAGATAAGATGTAACTGCCTTTCTGTTAAAAAAAAACTTGAGAGATGTCAAGGGACACCCGGATGGAACGAAGTTCTTTTAATTAGTGAAGGAATTGTAATATTTTTTTTTTAAGTTATATTAATATTAAAAAAAAATATGTAAGTTATTTAAAAAAAAAAAAAAAAATATTATAAATAAATTATAATTATATACTGATTTCCGTCACAGATTTGTGGGTGAGAGAGTGTGTCAGACTTACACTCCCTCTAGCTTTACCCAGAGCAGGAGGAATTATTCTTCATGTTATAACAGAACTTACATATTTATGTAGCTATCTTATCTATTTTAATACATTCGAACAGAAATTCTAAAGAAATCTTCAAGTAAATATTCAATTTTTTTCCAAAATTTTTCCCTTTTAACTTTTTCGATGTCAATCTAACTTGAAGGTCGAAATTGATACTGATCCTAATTTCAATTTTACCCTTTACTATTTCGAAAGTTTAATTGAAATAGACACTACGCTGATAACATCGTTATTAGATCTAGTGGGAGTATCTACGAGGGTTCTATCAAAAAGTTTAAATGATAATTTAATTATTATAATACCTGGTTGTAGTTACTTTATGCAGGACCGCTCTCTAACGAGCTCCCGACAGTTTGTACGTCAAACAAAATAAAGTTTTCTGGAAAAGGATCACAAAGGCTTGTTTCAGATTCAAACTCGTAACACGTAATTAGATTAAATAATAAAAATCTTTTTAAAAGAAAGGTTTCGTTCAACTCGTCTACCCGTTGTTTTCGGATTTATTTTTAAACTATACCTTCAGTTTAAATAGGTACAGCCTTAAGATATAGTGTAATATTTATTTGTTCTGTTCTAATTAATTTACAAAATAAGGGGACATATTAAAATGTATTTCATGTTTCATCACTCTGAACTGACCTCTCTGAAAAACCGCCTTTTATCAGTTTTATAGGTCACGATTGTTAATTACTTATTTATAATAATCACACAGTTCGATTGCGTGGTTACTGCAATAAAATTAACAAAGGAGTAATTTCCACGATTAACTACAGAAACACTTGCTCATTTATATTAAAGACAACTAACTATAATTATAGTAAAACCAAAACAATAATAAAGCAATTAGGTAATCATAATGTAGGTAGGTACCTACGATTGGTAAATGGCCCAAAAGATTAACGGCTTTGCCAGGCTGTAAGGCAATGCTTCGTCCTCTGTCCGAGGTAAAAGCCAATCCTTGCGTCAAGTGAAATGTCAGCAAGACGTTTAGACAGATCTCTAAATAATTTTTAAGCACTCCTACCTCAGTTAAAAAAAAAAACTTCAGAAATATTATCTTCATTGTTTGTAATCGAGTCATCGATATTATGGGAGAAATGTCACATCCGTATAGCAACATCAAAGCAGACTGTGTTCTTTTATTACTTTTTAATAAAATTCTCACTTGTACTGTAAGAACATGCCACATGCATCCATTACGTCCGTCTCCACCGCTTTTTTCTTATTTCTTAAAAAGAGCACTTGAAGCGAACCTGAGACGTGCGGGATCATAACACTGTTACCTATTGCGGTGAACTAACGAAGTGCTCTCAAGTGTCGTCAAAGGACGCCAAGCCAGCCATGGTAAGGTAACGTGGCCTTTCAAACGGTCCCGTAGAGGGCACTCCCCGGGAACGAGCTCCTTCGCAGGAACGAAATGTATACAAATGTTTCTTTAGATTTACAACTTATTTGAAATCCGCCACTGAATTTCGTACCACATGTTTTACGAACTGTGATTCGATCTTCGGGACTCTGCTGAATAGATAACTGCTTTTTAACCTTTGATGGGACTGACGACATTGTCAAGATTCGGCAAACACCAAAGAAAATCTTTTAAGCTGAAATAGAAGTTTACAGTTCGCTGAATATCCGAGATCGCGTTAGACCTTTAACGTAGTCATGCTAAGAAAATATGAGTGAAAATTTTAAAAGATAGTAGTAACGATGACTAGCAGAAAACGGTGGAGTTAAAAATGCTTCGAACATTGATTGGAAATGTTTTTGGAGCTTGTAAATTGAAAGCTTTTGATACCCGCGCAGTTTTGTATTAGTTGTTAGCTAGCGCGCAATCAACTAATACCGAAGCTATTCCCAATGGCGAAATGCGAACGTCCACAACAAAACAGAAAAAAGAGACAACAAAAACTTTAATTATTCCATTTGAATTCTATTTTTGTAATAGCGTCTGGGATTACTTGGACACAATGGTAATTTGGGCCGATGAGGTAGACAAACGGACAAGCAAACCACCAAGTTGACGATGACGGTTTACATCTTATTGGCCATAAAGATAACGCCATTGACGCAGTTCGCTCGTATCAGACAAAACATTGGTTAATTTGCTGTGCAAATTGGAAACAGTAATTACAATAATTAGCCGACGACCATTCAATTAGAACACTCATTTTTATCATAAGCGTCGAGGGAGTAATTTGCTAAATAGAGGAGTAAATATTTTGTTTAATCGTAGGTATTGTAGCTTTACATTTTTATCTTCCTTATAACAAATTCGTTGTTGAAAGTGTAAGAAATATCCACATGGAGGATAGCTACCATGATCCTCCTTGCTTTATCCCAGTTGTTTGAACATTGGCATAGCTTTTCATTTTTCCATATACAGAAGAATATACATACATAGGAGATTATATAGCATCATAAATTACTGAAGCAGAATTAAAAATTAAATTCGTTAGGGGCTCGTCAAGCGGCATAATTTTAGCTGGAGTTTATTAAACCACAAAATTACCGACTTGCGGTACATCAGCTAAATAGTCTAGGTCAAGGATGGTCAACTTATTTCAATCTGCAGTGCCCCCGCCAAGGCGAACAAAAAAGCGGCGCGGCCGTACCATCCTTTTCTCGAAACAGTTCAGGCCATTTTCGACCCCCTATAACTTCGTTGTGTATAAAACTAGAAGCCTGAATTTTCAGTAAACAGGCAGACATTGTATAAACACGGTATATTTCAAATTTAATTTAATTTGAACCAGTAGTTTAAGAATTATAACTGGTCAAAGTATCTTAATTTTGTCACTCACTGACTGACCGATCATCAAAACTCTAAGGCACTTCTAGCAGACATAGAATCTTCAAATTTAGAATACAATTAGTGTTTAGTGTATGGATCAATGAAAAACTAAAATATTTTACAATTTCGGTACAGTTTTTTAGATGCACTAACTGCATAAAAAAATTTGTAATCCCATATAAATATATAGGATTACAAACTTACATTTGCAGTGAATGAATAAGTCCCTACTTAGGGGACTAAACAATCTAATTTAATATAATACTGTGATAGGGGGAGACGCAAATGAAAAGGCTTCTTAGGTTCAATTAACTATTATTCTATTATTAGAAGCACTCTTTTTATATTATCTAAATAAAATATCTCATTAGCTTAAAATTTTCTTCTTTGCCAATCTCCAATCAATTATTTTTCGAATCTCTAAAACTATGCTTTTCTTACCATAAACCATAAAAGTATAACATGCCAGTTTGCAAGTTAGTAGTATTAGTGTGGCCTCCATGGTCGCCACAATACGTATTACTTGTGAGATACCTTTTGTTTTCATGCGATTGCCAAGTCAATCTATTTATGTAAAACATAAAAAAATTGTAATATTGATATTATCACTAAAAGATGTTGCAAAAGGTCCCTTAAGTACTGAATAAATACACTGACTTGGTGTTGCATGGATCTCACAACTTTTTACGGTAGAAGAACTGAATAGCGAGCTTTGTTTTTTTTTTACAAGTTATGTTTTTTATGGCATGTTTACTGCTTATACTCTGTGATCTACCAATCAATTTAAGAATAAGAATAAAAGAGCGAGCGAGCACAACAATTTTAGTAGAACACTTCGAAGAGGTTCAATATGATAAACTTCTATATCTTGAATAGTAAGAAACTTGATCGAATTATGCTGAAAAATTGGGTAATCAAAGATGAAAGAACCAGCGAAGCGAGCTCAAAAATTTGACCTGCCTCGAATAAGTTCGGTTTTCTTTTGATCATCGAGAAGTTAATACAAGGTAACAGAATGTAGTGGGGCCCAATAGCAAGCTATTTGCCACCTCTCGCCGTAGTTCTCTTGGACTAAAAGTAAATACGCTACTGTTCGACTCGACTGAATCAACAGCTGAGATCGACCGCTCGATTGCAATCGACCAGTTGGCCACCCCTGGCCATTCCCAGCACGGAATTAAGGTTCTTCGTAACTTTATGATCCCAATTAATCCCGGACAGCATGTTCTTATCAGAATTCCAGAGCAAATGTAGATGTATGGTTCTTTGCATATGTACATCAATGTCCATGCATCTATGTTATTGTCTATGCGTGTATATTGCTCCACAATATGTTAACTCTTGGGTTAATAGGTCATGTGTGTTACGAAGATAAATGCGTATCTTGTGTTGGATATCTGCCCGAGTAATGGCTAATTCTGCCGCTTTAACTGTTCTGACGTATGCAGGCGACTAGGGTTGCCAGTTTTTTTGCGAGAAGCATAGTATTTTGTATAAATCCTAGCACAAAATAATTAGTATTTTTAGAGTACCTATGCATTTATTATTAAATAATACATACATACTCTTTTTTTTCTCATCAGGTATTTATTTCGTTTTTTTTTTCCTTTTTTTTTCTGTTTAGGCATAACATTACCTGTTTTATTGAACAAAATTAACTAACACGTTGCAGTTATATCAATCGCGGACTAAGCAGGTCGTTATGTATTTAGGATTCGCAACCCTGAGAAAGACAGAAGCTACAGCGTGTAAAGTATGCTTGAAAATTTAAACTTCCTGCCTCGGAACGGTTACATTTTTTGATCTTTTTACAAAACTAAGAGTCAAGTCAAGCACTTCTGTAAAAAACAACTTAACAATGACGAGTCCTAACTTAAGGACTTTAAATTGCGTTATAATAACGTATTTTGTCCTTTTTATGTATTTTTATTGATAAGTTGAATTTGAACTAATTAGCCATAATAATATAGTATTTTATTTTGTGTAATATTATTACTGTATATTATAGAAAAAAAGATATACTTAAGTATAGTGCGATAGTATATAAATTGTATAGAATTGGTGACCCCCATGTGATGTATAAGGTACTCGTTATTATAATCATTTAATTTTCAGTTTTCTTGTTAACAACATTTGCAACATTTTGCAATTGCTCAGTCTAAGAATCCTCAGTAAAATCTAATAACCGATTATTTTGATAGTAATGTTGATATTTTGCCGATTCAATAAAGTAAATGATACAGTAGAGCGATTGCAAAAATAAACGTTCATCTGTCTATTCAACCGGAACGAGTCTTTATATATTAAATTATGATATACCGAGAGCAAATATATTCCGATAGGTACTCGAATACAAAACTTTCAACAAACATACAAGATATATTATAGTTCGCTGTTTTCCCAATATTGAATACTTATTCCCACTCCATGGTTTGACACATGAATATGATAATCCCAGTGAACACATCGAAAATCACAGGTGTTAAGAATACACGACGGCGGCGGTGTCGCCGCAAACGCAATATTCTGTAACGCCTTTGATATGACAGATTTTTCATGTAGCTCTTCGTGACACAGCAATGTACAGCGATTATTGAGGATTTACGCAACCACCTGTGTGAAATAATACTGTAAGGGGAGCCGATATTATGAGACAATAGGCATGGCCTGCATTTACGTTTTATTCGATTTTTATTGTTCATCCTTCCGAGAAATTGTGTCGTTCGTGTGACTATGACGCACGCCCGCATTGCACGTGAACAATAAATAGGTACCTATTCCCCTATATATTAAAATCGAATAACTATGTATTTGGCTTAGTGCATAGTTTTATTAGTAATGACTGTTCCATGCTGGACATGTTTTGTTGCCAAATGGTTGTTACGATCCATAATACACAATTTTATTGATGCGAATAATATTTAGGATAATAAAAGTAAACGACCACAGGGCTGACTGGACGATTACATCGAACGACTATAATTTCGGGTGGCCATCTGTGTAAAATGGACATCGTCATTTTCTCCCCAGATACTCGTTAACCCTGGAATATCAAGGAGTAAGGGCAAAAAGGTAAAAATGTGCGTGAGGATTGGCAACACAGGTGCGTCTCAGACGACAGTTCCTTGCCTTCATTTGCATATTAATAAAGACGCCTTGCTTATTTTTAGGAAAGTCACCTTATGGGCGTTTCAAGTAGATATTTTCGATGTGAAAACGTCATCATCATCATCATTTCGGCCTAAGGACGTCCACTGTTGGACATAGGCCTCCCTCCAATATCGCTACAACGAACGGAAAACGAAAACGTGATATTTTATATTTCGTTTTTCATTCTATTTTGTCCTGTTGTCGACACGGACGTCGGCCTCGATTGTGGAGCGATTGTCGTGAGATGATGAATGATGTCCTCGCGGGATGCTCGCAGTCTCGCAGTAGGTAGGTACCTACCTACTTTTTACTCCCTTTGTGTAGCGTTCAACTCGAGGCCACCTTCCTTGATGCTTTGATCGCCTTTTTATGACTCAGTAATTTTATTATTGTTATTCAAATTGTTGAAAAAATGTTTGTAAGCGTTCCTCTATTGAGACTTCAAAGGGATTTGAGAGTCAATATCAGATAATATTTTTTTGGTTCCATCTTTGATGGGTAGCCAACGGAACCCTATTACTAATTAGGGTTCCTTACCCGTCGGGACCCTGTCACCAAGCCTCCGTTTTCCGTCCGTCCGCGTCGCGTCGGTCTGTCTGTCAGCGAGCTGTAATTCATGAATCTTAATAAGTAACTAGACAGATGACATTTTCAGTGTGTAATTCTACTAACTACTGCGTAACAACAAATTATGCAAGAAACGTATTTTTTTTAGTTTATGGTAAGGAACCCTTAGTGTGCGAGTCCGACTTGCAACTGGCCAGTTTTTTTCATCTTTGCTGCTTTGAGTATAGTAAATATTGTTTTTGAAGTTTTTGAAAGCAATGTTACTTACTGGTGTTTTATCTTAAAGTTTGATATGAAAAAACATACCTAATTGCTGCAGAAATCTATTGGACGATCCATAAGATATATAGTCGTATTTTTTGTTACGAATAAATCAATGTTATTGAAATCACAATCATTAATTTAATCACGCATTAAGCAGATATTAATAATGACTATAAGTAGGCAAGTAATGTGAGGAGTGGTAACGGCCCCGACTTACAAGATTCAAAGATTCAAAAGATTCACAGCATTTTATTTCAAATAAACCATTTATAGGTACTTTTGAAATGTCAAGAAGTCAGTCAGTTAGGAAAAATGATGCTAATTGCATATTCCAAAGCGTTGATCTCTATGGAGAAGAATGTGCAAGAAACTCCATGGACACTCTTTTCAATCATGTAGACAAGTTGTAGGTTCAAACCCAGCCAGACGCGTTACTTTGTGTAATTTATTTCATCACCACTGTTCTAAAAACGATGAAGGAAACCGTCATGTCCATCTACTGACATAACACTAACCCGCACTGGGCCCGCGTGATGGATTACGGCCCGTTCCCTCTCCTAGAGTGGAGGCCTGAATCCCAGCAGTGAGAACATTATAAGGCTGATTGTTCGGACGTCTTTCGGCTGAAATGATGATGATGATGAAACGGCAACATATCCAAAATAATGATTTATTACATTATACATAAATCTAAGAGACTATGAATCATTGGCAACGCATTCTAAGGAAGTGAGTCAGAAGTTAGCAGCGTTTGAATAAAAAGCTCTTATAGAGATCATTGTCGTGAAGACGCCCGCCGCGCCGGACGGAACGCTTTGAGACTCACAAATGATGGCCCTATAGATATCTATATTGTTTTAGAATGATGCGATCGCTATTTGGATGGCAAAGACTTTCTACTCACAGTTAATAATATAGGACTTAATGTTTCCGAAGACTTTGAAATTGCTAGACTTCTTGAGACGGCTAAAAATAAATAGCACGTTCGAAAAGTTTTGATACTCAAGTTACAGACTATCACGTCGAGGATTTGAATTATATATTAAGGCAGCAGAATATAAATAAATAAATACATTACAATTATTACGGTAATATTGGAATTAAGATATGGGGTAAAGCAATTAAGTGTTTATAAAATGAGACTTTAGTAACTGAAGGACATGGCATAAACAAATGCTGACAGCAGTGGCGTACCCAGAAGAAGAACGGCCCCGAGGAAAAAAAGTGGGCACCCTGTTTTTTACCTGGAAATCATCAAATGACTTCTTCTGCTCTGGGTGGAGCGCGAGGGAGTCAGACTTTTACTGGCTAAAACGAGTTACCATAATTAGTGTTGTAACCTATTTTACTTAGATTTCGTAGATGGGACAATTTTCCTGTAGTTCAATAAAAGGTTTGTTAATCAGGATCCCCCGAGGTTGGGGGCCCCGGGGCACTGCCACGCCTAGCCCTTCGGTAGCTACGTCAGTGGCTGACAGTACACGCCCACAGTACAGAACAGACAGTAACGACAATATGACATTTGCGCAATGACCATGTTACAAAGAAATTTGAATAAAATTTTATAGGCGCAGAATCCTATTTACTACGTGAGATGTCATCAAAGATTTCTCCAGCTCTGGGTGAAATGAGAGAGTGACTTTTACTGACTAAAAATATAAAAAAAAATACATATCTACATCCGAGCACAGAACCTCCTGTTTGAAGTCGGTTTAGTTGCAGGTCACAGCAACTCTTTCGAAAAATCCCGCAACTCAATAGCAGAATTTTGACGCCATATTGTGATTGACGTCTTAACTGTCAAACAAACTTCAGTTCAACTGCGCACGCACATCAGAGTCAAGACAAAAGTTTTCAACAAAATTGTTCGATACTATTGTCTGCCATACGATGAACACTTTTGTTTTGTTGTCAAAATAATATATTTTGGTTCCGACAATTTGATAAGTTCGAAGGTTTTGTTGAGTGTTTTCCTCATACATAGAGCTATAGAAAGCGTATTTCCAATACCTACAGTCTTTTATGGCGGTAAGTCCCCTCTTTGAGCAGTGGCTGGAACGGCAACACGGCGTTCTTACTTTCCGCATGACGCAGGTCCTCACCGGACATGGTAAGTTCGGGAGGTTCCTGCACAGGATTCGTGCGGAAGAAACACCCGAGTATCACCATTGTGTGGACTGCCCGGAGGACACGGTGGAGCATACGGTAGAGGTGTGCTCCGCCTGGGCAGAGCACTGCTGTGTCCTTGTGGAGGCGATCGGTGGCAGCGATCTCTCGCGCCGGGCCTTGGTACAGGCCATGGTCCGGAGCGAGGAGGAGTGGCAGGCGGTCGCTTCCTCTGCGAAGCAGTAATGCTAGCAAAGGAGGAGGCCGCACGTGCACGAGCGAGGCAATGGCCCTCGCGCCCCAGCCGCTGGGATTCCGATCCCGATTTCCGGCCACCGTGGACCTGCGAACGGCGAGCAATGGGTAGCTCGCCGTCCGACCGTCCGGTAACCGTCCGGACCGAGCCCGAGTCGTCGACGGCGCGTAGTGTTCCACGCGCGCCTCAAGGAGATTGTCAGCAACCGTAGGGGCCCAGCAGGGTCGAAGCCTATTAAGCCCCGCCAGGAGCGGGGGATGTCAATGGCTGATATCCCACCGAAAAAAAAACGTACAGTCTTAACTCAGTCTGCGCACAGCTTTAGCTAAGATTTGAATAGAATGTGCTGACACATCAATTTGCAATAAGTGGGTTTTTTTTTTTTTTTTTTTCCGGTGGGAAAATCATCTTATGACATCCCCCGCTCTTGGGCGAGGCGGGAGATAGTGTCAGACTTTTACTGACTAAAAACCCACTCCTGTTCCTTCGTTGCCTTTCGTACCAGGGCCGAGTCTTCCTTTCAGAATCAGACCCTTGGCCCCGGTAGGCTTCGACCCTGCTGGGCCCCTACAGTTGCTGACAACTCCCTGAGGCGCGCGTGGAACAACACGCGCCGTCGACGACTTGGGCTCGGTCCAGACGGTTACCGGACGGTCGGACGGCGAGCCACCCATTGCTCGCCGTCCGCAAGCCCGCGCCTACGGTGGCCGGAAATCGGGATCGGAATCCCGGCGGCGATTGGGGCGTGAGGACCGTTGCCTCACGCGATCGGCCTCCTCCTTCGCTAGCATTACTGCTTCGCAGAAGGAGGCGACCGCCTGCCACTCCTCCTCACTCCGGACCATGGCCTGTACCAAGGCCCGGCGCGAGAGATCGCCGCCGCCGATCGCCCCCACGAGGACACGGCGTTGCTCTGCCCAAGCGGGGCACACCTCCACCGTATGCTCCACCGTGTCCTCCGGGCGGTCCACACAGTGGCGACACCCGGGCGTCGCTTCCGCACGAATCCGGTGCAGGAACTTCCCGAACTTACCGTGTCCGGTGAGGACCTGCGTCATGCGGAAGGTAATGACGCCGTGTTGCCTTTCCAGCCACTCCTCAAAGAGGGGACTTACCGGCAATAAGTGGGTACGACCTTATTCAACGATTCAATTATATCACATAGTGCTGGTAACAGAATGCAGTACTACTTGCGTTCGTGTTATTTCGTTATGCATCATAAATATCTTCTTCATCCCCATTTTTTTCCTTATTTTGTCTGGCAACGAATTTATGTATCTGTTGTTTTCGGAATTATAACGTCTGAATGGGGGTGGTTGTTAATTTAGCCACAACAAATATACAACATAGCCATCGTTGTAACTACCCACTATACTGGTAGTTTATTACAATTGTTTTTTTTTTGTTTCAGGTATGTTAAATGGGCCGGAAAGAAAATGTGTAGGGTATCAACTTATAACAGAGTACAATAATAACTTTCTACTTGTAAGAGTTCATGTAAGTTTTCAATCTAACAATTTGCACTCGTTTTTTGAAGTGGGAAATCTATACTTTATATTTTTATATCTATGTATGTATAATTATGTATATAAAAGCGAAATACCACTCACTGATTAATCACGAAATCTCCGAAACTATAACATCTACAAACTTAAAATATGGCAGGTAGGTTCCTTATAGGTGTAGATTAAATTACGAAACTTGGGTGGAGTTTCGTAAAATAAGGGGGTTAAAAGGGGGGTTGGAAGTTTGTATGGAGAAATCAACTTTCGCGCGGGTGAAGCCGCTGGCAGAAGCTCGTAATATTATAAAGCTAAAGAGTTTGTTTGTTTGAACGCGCGAATCTCAGAAACTTATAGTTTTGGATAGCTCAAAGGTTACGTTAAATCCTTTTGAGTTGAGGTAACTTTCATTCTAAAGATGCGAACTTTATTGTCAAAATAAATAAGTCAAAATAAATAAGTACATGTTTTGGGTTGAGCTTCTATCGGCGCTATTGTTCGAAAGAGTTACCGCGGCCCTGGATCGCAAAAGGCAGCTGAAGGAACACAGGTGGGTTTTAGTCAGTAAAAGTCTGACACTCCCTTTCGCTTCACCCAGAGCGAGAGGAGTAATAGAATAATAATAAAATAATAATATTCCACAACTATCACACAACGCCATCTAGCCCCAAAGCTAAGCAGAGCTTGTGTTATGAGTATCAGACAACTGATAAACATACTTAAATATTTCTAAATACATACACATTATAGATAAATTACACCCATAATGTGTATGTATTTAGAAATATTTAAGATTACACCCAGACCCAGAACATGCATGGAGAGGGGCCAGTTCCCACTTCGCTGGAAGACGGGGAAACTGGTCCTCATCGCAAAGCCGGGGCGCCCTGCGGACTCTCCGTCCGCGTACCGGCCCATTGTGCTGCTCGACGAGGTGGGCAAGCTCTTTGAAAGAGTAATTGCAGACCGCCTCGTCGCGCACCTAACACGGGTGGGGCCGGATCTGGCGGACGGCCAGTTCGGCTTTCGCAGGAGGCGCTCCACGGTGGACGCCATCATGCGCGTGCGAGCTCTCACGACGGGGGATGCGGTGGCCCAGGGCAGGTGTGTCGTGGCGGTCTCTGGACATCGCCAACGCCTTCAACTCCCTGCCTTGGAGTAGCATTAGGAGGGCACTCCGGTATCACCGGACGCCCGACTACCTCTGTCGTGTGGTCGAGGCGTACCTGTCGGACAGGTACATAATCTACCCTGGTCACCAGGGAGAGTGGGAACGTCGAGAGATGTCGTGCGGTGTTCCGCAGGGATCGGTACTAGGGCCGCCCTTGTGGAACATCGGATACGACTACGTGCTGCGCGGCGACCTCCCTGGCGGGGTCAGCGTGGTCTGCTACGCAGACGACACGCTGGTCCTGGCGCAGGGAGAGTCGTACCAGGCGGCGGTCGAACTAGCGACACGCGGGGTTGCGACAGTCGTGGGCAGGATCCAGGAGTTGGGACTCGAGGTGGCATTGCACAAGTCCGAGGCAATGTGCTTTCACGGCCCTCGGAACGCGCCACCACCGGGTTCCCAACTGACGGTAGGAGGAGTCCACATCGGCGTCGGGTCAACGATGAAGTACCTGGGACTCGTTCTCGACAGCCGGTGGGATTTCGAGGAGCACTTCCGACGTCTGGCTTCCAAACTAAATCGGACTGGGGCTGCCCTCGGGCGGCTCCTGCCCAACCTTGGGGGTCCAGACGCCTCCTGCCGGAGGCTCTACGCGGGAATCGTTCGGTCCATGGCCCTTTATGGCGCACCGATATGGGCGCCGGCGCTGCGGAAGCACCCGCCCGGGCCCGGCTGAACGCATGCCAGAGGGTCATGGCCATACGGATGGTGCGAGGATACCGGACGATTTCCCGCGAAGCGGCGAGCCTCCTTGCTGGACAGCCACCATGGGATCTGGTAGCAACAGGCCTTGCTCACACGCACGATCTGCGCATGGAGATGCAACGCCGGGGCGAAACTCCGCTGCCGCGACAAGTCGCAGCATGGCGGACAGAGCTCCGGCGAGATCTCATGGAGAAATAGCGACAGCGACTGTCGCGACCCAGTGCTGGGCACGCCACAATTATGGCGGTAAGTCCCTTCTTTGAGGCGTGGTTGGAAAGACCTCACGGCGTCCTCACCTTCCGCATGACGCAGGTTCTCACCGAACACGGGAAGTTCGGGAAGTTCCTGCACCGGATTCGTGCGGAAGCGACGCCCGGGTGTCGCCACTGTGTGGACCGCCCGGAGGATACGGTGGAGCACACGGTGGAGGTGTGCCCCGCTTGGGAAGAGCAACGCCGTGTCCTCGTGGGGGCGATCGGCGGCGGCGATCTCTCGCGCCGGGCCTTGGTACAGGCCATGGTCCGGAGCGAGGAGGAGTGGCAGGCGGTCGCCTCCTTCTGCGAAGCAGTAATGCTGGCAAAGGAGGCGGCCGATCGCGTGAGGCAACGGCAACGGTCCTCACGCCCCAGCCGCCGCCGGGATTCCGATCCTGATTTCCGGCCACCGTAGGCGCGGGCTTGCGGACGGCGGGCAATGGGTGGCCCGCCGTCCGACCGTCCGGTAACCATCCGGACCGAGCCCAAGTCGTCGACGGCGCGTATTGTTCCGCGCGCGCCTCAGGGAGATGTCAGCAAATCGTAGGGGCCCAGCAGGGTCGAAGCCTACTGGGGCCATGGGTAGTGTGAAAACGAAACCGGGGCCCTGGGACGAAGGCAACGAAGGAACAGGAGTGGGTTTTTAGTCAGTAAAAGTCTGACACTATCTCTCGCTCCGCCCAAGAGCGGGATTTGTCATAAGATGATTTTCCCACCAATAAAAAAAAAAAACCCAGACCCAGAACAAATAATCGTGCTCATCTCACAAACATTTGTCCTAGGTGTGAATCGAACCTACGACCTCCAGCATAGCAGTCAGGGCTACTAACCACTAGACTAACAGGCCAGTCAAACTATAGAATAAACTTTATTGTACACCAAAATAGTAACAATTTTACAGAAACAATCGTCAATAAATATCTATGGGTATAATGGCGGTCTTATCGCTGACACTGATATCTATCAGACAACCTTAGGATGGACTATAAGAACTTAAACTAAATAAAAGGGGGTTGTCTGCGGGGCACTGCTAGCAAATCTTAATTAAACCAAAATATTTACATTTAAAATATATGATACAAAGATAAAAAAATATAGCTATACTACAAAAGATAATACTTAAGCTTACAAATACGAATATATATAGAGAAAGAAACAAAGAAAAACAATTTATTCTAAAAACTAGCTAACAAACATATTCAATAGATAGGGAAGATATGCGTCACATCCGCGCAAAACGGTCGAACGCTCAGCATAAAGCTGCGGCCTCACGCATAATGCGATAAGCTCACAGCGCTGGTTTTCAGCGTGGTTAGAGATACCTATAATAACCTACCTACCTGTACATACATACAACACACGGATACACATCATCATTATTGTAAGTGATATATATACATATATCTAGATCTAAATGATTGATTTTGATTTGGCATCCAAAACAACATACATACTATTCTAGTTATTTTAAATATCTACCTTTCCTTCCCATAGTCCATCCCTAGTTTAGATTTGGTATTTTTAAGTAGATGATATCCCTCATAAAAAAGCCACATCTTCAAACTTAACACTACTTTAAGTTTTTTTTTTTTATTATTGATAGGCTCGCGTTTGACCACTATCTCACCTGATGGTAAGCGATGATGTGGCCGATCTACCTTTCCTTCCCATAGTCCATCCCTAGTTTAGATTTGGTATTTTTAAGTAGATGATATCCCTCATAAAAAAGCCACATCTTCAAACTTAACACTACTTTAAGTTTTTTTTTTTTATTATTGATAGGCTCGCGTTTGACCACTATCTCACCTGATGGTAAGCGATGATGTGGCCGACGATGGAGCACGCTTGCCTAGAAGTAACCTAAAGAAGTAAGTCTCCCTTAGAGACCTTATCCACTTATTGTAGCGTCAAACATCAAAGCCTATACTAGTCAAAAGTGCCCCATCACTATTCCGAGATAGAAAATTGGGATTAAATCTCATTACTGGTAACACTGGCCCGATGATATCAACTTGCTCGTTTGTATTACGTAATTGGAAACAATGTTCCCCAATCATTGTGATGAGCACATTGGCCAACAAACAATCGTACTGTCGCGGCGCGTGCCACCTTCATTGTTGCTGTATTGCAAAGTATGTTTTGCAATTCGCGATGCAGGCGGTTCCTTTTACATTGATTTTGTTTACGTCATTGTGTAGTTTCGGTATCGATTCGAGAGAACTTACCTATAATAATATTTTATAATAATAATATTTATTTATTTTCTCCCATACTTAGTAAGAATTATACCTGGGTACCTACTCATTTAATCTTTTAAACCGCCTAAGTTCGACAAATACTCTGGTGTCTATTCTGCTAGGGTCGCACTGTCGCATGTCCACGACCAAATACTCCATCTCGTAAGCTCTTCTGTCACGTATAGGGATTGAAGAGCTAAACGAGATGGAGTACCCAGTCGCAAACACACGACCCTGGCGAATAGGACACGATAACACTCGTCGGATGAATTCGACGCAAGCTGTTATAAGTTTAAACAATCTGGAGATCTTTAAGTCAAGAGTGAATAGGTTCTAGGCAAGCGTGCTCTATCGTCGACCACGTCGTCACTTTTCAATAGGCGAAATAGTAGTTAAGTGTGAGACTGACAAAAGTACGTATAAAGGCGACGGCGATATGTCTCACTAGCTGCTGTCAGCGGCTTCGTCCGCTTGAAAGTAGAAAATAGTCCCAAGGGAACAAACTCCTAGGATGAAAAGTATCCTATGTGCTATTCCAGGACATGGTCTACTCGTGTGCCAAATTGCGTCCAAATCCGTTCAGACGTTCGAGAGTGAAGACGTAACAAACATACACATACAGTCACAGAACTTAATCATCTATACTATAATATATAAAAGCTCTAACTAAAAATATGGTGTCAAAAAATTTCTCCGCATCGCTGGCGACTGAAAGTGTGCCCAAAAGTCTGGCGGCATACCCACATTGTATGGAAATGCTTAATCTCTGTCTGAGGTAAAAGCCAACCGTTAGATCACGCGAAGTGTCAACTAGGCGTTTGGAAAAGTTTATATTCTCCTTCAGAATACTTACAACTTGAATTTGGGATCGCGAATCACTCGCCAGAAAATAGAGTACCTAGTGCGAGTTTGATTTAAGTCAATGCGATCTACACTCTCTTCTCTTTTTATGACGTTCGGCGCTCTGATTGGCCTGCTCCAAGCTCTTAACCAATCAGAGAGCCACACGGGGTAAACCTTTTAATCGCGTTAACGCAAAAACAAGTCGTACTCAGTTCACAGGTTTTGTTACACTGAAAACCGCGAAACCAATGTACGGCACGCAGTGTAAATACCGCTCCGTTAAATTAATGTTGTGGTCGTGTTTATATTACAGCTATCGTTATAATCAATGATAATTAATTACTAGCGGTAGCGACCATTAATTTATAATTAGCGATTGGCCAAGTGCGAGTTTTTTTGCCCATTCCATCCAGAACTTAAAAGCGCAACTCATTTCATTTCGCGTAAATAAACTGTTTTTCTTTCTTTCTTTCTTCTTTCCTTTCTTTCAACTTCAGGAACTTGTATCATTTTAAATCGTAAACTGTTATACACTGATTATAGCCGCTAGTAGGCAATATATCGTGTCTTTAATTTTTCTACTAAATACGAAGCTCCAGTCGACGTGGTGACGCTTGGGGGCGACAGTATTGGTCGTAGTTGCTCCGGGTTTGATCAATAATTTTTCCCCTGTTTCCTCTATTTTTTCTCCAGAAATAGTGGCTTCCGTCTCAGATTACTGACTTAAGCGTCCATCTGCATTGATAAATTGCCTGGACATATAAATTAAACTTGGGCTATTTTAGTCAAATTCTTTTTTGTTAGATCATGATCAGCACAGATTTTTGTAAAAATTTATCTCAAATCGAAATTGTTGAAAATAAAGTGCACATCGGATTTGGCCAGCCTATATTTTCAGAAAAGTATATCAGCTGACAGTGTTTAACGGTGTGTGTTGAAGTAATTTTAAGCTATTATATATATGGGCATATCTATGCTTCGATCATATTCTTGATTGAAGATCCTAGGCTTGAAAATTTCAGCGGATTATTTTTGAAGTCTAGACCTGAGGAAAATGTCTGGTGTTCCACGTAATTAATATGAATGAAAATGGAAATCAATATTAACGATTTATTTAAAACAATTACAACTAGCCGAGTCTGGCCGATCACTCAAGATTAGGGCACCAATATTAATTAGGATTGCTAAAACCATTTGTTCTGTGACGCCTATACAAACTGTGTAAATGTTTACATTGTGTCTAGACAAGTAAACTTCAATTAGCTAAATGAGACTTAATAATATTTTTATCCTTGCTGTAATTGAAGCAAACGGCATTGTCTTTGAGAGTGACGTATGAAATAATGTTGCCATCTTGCTACTGAAAATCACGGACACTTTCAATATTAGTGTTTTTGTATTGTTTTCATTACATAAGTTTTAAAGCACCAACATTATTTATAGTACTTCTTCTTTGTTCCATGTTAATTACCACCGTGACTAAACGCCATTAAACTAAATTCAGCTTCTTTTCAAAAAATATTTTCAATTTTCAACACATTCGAATGTGGATACTGTTGAAATTTTTTTTTGTGTTAGTTACTTTGCAGTACAGCAAAATCCTTTTAGCGTTAGGTAGAGAACAATGTAAAGGAGACCTAAAAAATAGAATTCAATTCAAAATACCTGAATGTATTCGGTACCAATAAAAATTGGTGTCGTATTTCGCAGCTACACGTTCTAGGGACCAATTTCATGGACGCTATACAGAAAAAAGGTGCAAATGTTCGTTTTAACAGTTCCGCCATTATTCTCGTATGGAGTGAGCAATAACTCAGAGGACCGGAACACCTGTTCTTCTGTAGAAAACAAACGGCGTATGATCGAAATTCATGCTGAATCGGATAGTGTCGCGCTCGACAAAAGACTGATGCGATACTGTGTTGCGACACGACTGTCTGTTATCGCATTACGTCGCCGTTATTTTTTAGTATTTTTTTGGAACTGTTATAAATTTGCTTTCAGACACGGTATTCCTGACCGAAACAGTTCTTTTGTTGTTTCAACATTTTTGATTTGGCGAATTCTCGACGGGAGGTTTATTGGTTTCGAAAGTTATGTTAAAAGTTATTATTACTAAGTAGTGTCCGACCGAAACACGATTTTTAGCCGAAAACGAAACTGTAACCGAATGTTCGGTTTCTCTTTCAGCTTCGGCCGTAAGCCTAATTGAAACCGAAACTGTCGTGACAGAAAAACTCAAAATTTTAAAATAATAATTCGATATTGTTATTCTTAACTAGGTTTTGATCAGAGATGTACAAAATGGTTTTAAAAAAGCATTTAAATACAAAATGCAAAATACTTTTCAGATTTACGATTTCAAATGCAAAATACCAAATAGTTTTGTGTTTTGTATTTCAAATGCTAAATGCATGCAAAATAGGTATTTTCAAAATACTTTTTCAAAATAAAATACCTTTTTACCAAATTTCAGATATTTTTATTTATTTTAGGTTTTTATCATGAGAAATAGAGACACAAAATACAATATTTTACCTTCCAACTAAAAATGAAAGTTGGCTTTGTACAATGCGTTCCAAATAAGAATAGGATCGATTGCCCGGTAGTGACGTCACGTCATACTATCAAATCGAAGAATTATTATGGTGAGCAAAACAAGAAATTTTTTAAATTTAATTTATTTACGAACTGTGAACGAAAATAGTTTAATCAGAATCCAGTTCTTCAATTTTGCTCATCTCTGAGTTCTTCAATTTTGCTCAATTTCTTGCGATTTGACAGTATGACGTGACGTCACAACATGGCAATCGATCCTATTCTTATTTGGAACGCATTGTAAGGCACGCACTCTGACCAAAGAAGAAAAAAGGGCGCGCATGGCTAGCAGGCGCCTCTATCGGTCAAATTCGGCAATACAAGCGGCATTCGTTCATTTCATTTTGTTTGACTGGTGATGTTAGCTAAACTTAATCACAAAGTATTTTGCATTTTGATATGAATATTAAAAATGCAAAATACATCTCGAAAGGTATTTCAAATAAAATACAATTTCTTTTTTACTAAAAGGCATTTAAATACAAAATACAAAATAGGTATTTTGCATTTTGTATTTGCATTTTAAATAGAAGTATTTCAAATAAATCGCATCTCTGGTTTTGATATATATGTAGTTATGCATAATTTTATAGTTATAACCAGAAGTCGATATAGTTAGAGTATATTTACCTGAAGTTCGTGGAAGTAAGTAACATAAACTTAATAATACCTTCTCTAAAATCCTGGAATCATAAACATGACGATTAAATTCCGGGAAAAATAAACCCAAGAAAAAAAAAACAATGGAAGCTACAAACCGACTCTTTTTAAACAAGCCTTATTCATAGTCTCCTGAGATACAGGTTCACTACCTAGTTCAGGAGGCAGAGCATTTATGTAATTAGTGTCACTTGTTTGCAAATAAATGATTATTATTATTATTATTATTATTATATTGCGACTAATATACTATTGCTGATAAATGCAATGATAGAAGTAGGATATACAGGATGTACCCTCTCGATGTTATGGCAAGCTATTACAACTGCAATAACATTGCAGATACGTTGGTTCAACATCCTATGGCAACATATCTAAAGGGACATTCCTTTGTTGTTATAGGACAACTCTTCCTAAACCCCTTGGTAACAATGTTTCGACTGGTGAGACATGATTGGGTCACTGAAAATGACAAGTTACGAATAAAAAAATAATCTTGCAGTAAGTAGGTATATGAATACCAAAGTGGCTTTGACTGGACGACTGCATCATTGCTGATGATCTTCTTAGTTTAGATACAAAATTAGCTTACAATACAGTAGGTATATGAATACTAACCCCCGATTTTGAAGTTGTGTATTTCTTCAACTCTACTTTTGCCTGAAAATCTGTCAAAATTTGACATTGGCATTTGGCAAGCAGGGTTTGAGTTGTCTCAACTCAAACTACTTAACTCAGAAACCCGCCTTAAATCACTTAAATGCTAAGAATATACTCGTATAATAACACAACTAGGTATCACACAACGCCGTCCAGTCCCAAGCTAAGCAGAGCTTGTGTCATGAGTATTAGACAACTGATAAACATACTTAAATATTTCTAAATACTCACATATTTATAGATAAATTACACCCAGGCACAGAACAAATAATTGTGCTCATCACACAAACATTTGCCCTGGGTGGGAATCGAACCCACGACTCACTCTGGCATAGCAGTCAGGGCCACTAACGACTAGACCAACAGGCCAGTCAAAAAGAATATAATAGGTACTAGCATAAGCAGCCACCAAAGTGGTCTAACCTTGAATTTATAGTAGCATCAGAATGAAAGATAAATAGTAGATTTATATTAGACACAACACAAAGCAGTAAAAATAATCTACGATCGAAAATACCTCGTGTAAATAAATATTTTGCGTCTGTTCGTTGTTGATGTTAAAGTTTGCTAAGGCGATATCGCTATAGGTTTATGTAAACACATTGTAGTAGCATCCTACATCCGTCATTCTAAAATCAAAATGTTTATTTCGTTATTACACGTTATACAAAGTTATACAGTTGGTGGCGTCCCCTTTTTAACCGACTTCAAAAAGGAGGAGGTTATATGTTCGGTTGAATGTATGTTTTTTATTTTTTATGTATGTTCACCGATTTCTCGGTCAATTGTAGAAAGATTTTTTATTTTTTTTTTTTGATTGGAAGGTTATACTTCCGAGTTGGTCCCATAGAAATATTGTTATGATCTGATCATGAACTTCGAAGATATGGAACAGAACTCCTCATAGGATCACAGCAGAACCGTCGTAACAAGTAAAATTGCTTTATTTATACGTTTAGTCGATGACTGACTGAAAGTAGAGGGGGAATATATCGAACTGATGTGATGATGAAGCCTGAAGTTAGGCACCGGAACTCTGTAATAAATTAATGTAATCTAACCGTGTTTGGGATTATTAGAATTGTCATGAGATGCACTCTGGCTATAAGGTATTTAAGTTTGGCTGAGGGGTACTTTTTAGTGGTGGTACCATAACTAAAAAGTGTAAAATAAAAAACTTTTTACAAAAAAAAATACAACCGACTTCAAAGTAAAAAAAAAACACTGAAAAGTGCAAAATAACTTTAATTTCGGAAGTCGGTGTTAAATAACGAAGAGACAAAACTATTGTAGAAACACCGACTTCCGAAATTAAAGTTATTTTGCACTTTTCAGTGTTTTTTTTTACTTTGAAGTCGGTTGTATTTTTTTTTGTAAAAAGTTTTTTATAAGCATATAGATGCCTGTACCATTAGGCGCCGCTCTTTTATATCATACAAGTGTAATAAGTTACAAGAGTGAAAATTTATAATGAATAGTCTAATTCTAGTTTTATCATAAGTCTGTTGGTGTGTGTGTGTGAGAGTGTTCGTGCGTGTGTGCTTGTGTGCTGGTCTGTGTGTGTGTGTTTGTGAGTGAAAGGGTGTGTGTGGGTGCAGGGTTGTTTTACATGGAAAGAGGTTTGTGTAAATAGGAACAGTTTAATTTAGATTTAATTTTTATTTAGATTTAACAGCAGATTCTCTGTTTCATCATAACATAACTTGTTTATCCAGTTAACCAGCAACGATTTGCATTCTTTAAACGGTTTAGTATAGATATCTATTTCTTTATTTATTTTATTATATAAGTAATGTTTACAGTGCAAGTGCATTACATCCTTTAAAATAATCTAAGTTCATTACTGTAATAATTACAATGTTTTGGAAGCTTTTCCGCATGATTTCAGAACACAGAAAGGTATCCACAATAATTTGTTATAATAATTTTGATACTCTTCAAATTTTTTATTAAACTATAACTGTAAACATGGTTGAACAAATCTTTTTAGTACCAAGAAGTGCATGAAGCATCTTCTACTGCAAGTATTATGAATTGAATTTTAATTCAATCTCAATACGATTTCGTTGCGCGGTCTCCCGACTTACTTCACGTACATGTCATGACATTTCAGTTCATACTGCTCGTAAAGATAGGTATTAGGAACTAGTAAGATAAACCCAACTAAACTCATATCCTAGTCCGTAGCTTAGTTTGCTAGCGGAGCTTTGTTATTATATTGCAACAGAGATAGTTTCCTGCTCACATAAGCTCAACACAAACAACACTCTTTCAAGAGTTCCAAGTAATATGTTCGAATCAAATTGTCTTTATTGACTCTTATTCTAGCCATCTGTGCAAGCGTCACTGTCTCATTTTAGACATGTTTCAAGCCTGGAACATAATTAAGACCATAGGCTGAAACGAACTGTAAAATGCTCATAAACGTCCGTCATAATTTGCTTCGCTAGACCTCACTTGAACATCTATAAAGAAGTCACATAAACTTGTTTGTTTACGTTGTTGCTCAAACGTACTTTAATTATACAGGTTGGCTGACGTAAAGACCTGTTTTACGAAAGAAATGGTGATTTACAACGATAGCACCGCCCTATATAGTTGGAGATATTCCCTTCTCATCTCGTGGC
This sequence comes from Mythimna impura, assembly GCA_905147345.3. Taxonomy (NCBI): domain Eukaryota; kingdom Metazoa; phylum Arthropoda; class Insecta; order Lepidoptera; family Noctuidae; genus Mythimna; species Mythimna impura. The sequence goes on along the minus strand of LR990356.1, from coordinate 10,751,295 downwards.
CCTAACGTTTGCACCTACGAGAATAGATTTTAATAGTGGCACGGTAAATTTACTCCTTTTATGGCGGTCGTAAACTGTACCAAAGAGTTAAACAACGATTTTCTGCGACCACAAATAGGTGGTTTACAGCAAGCTGTTTTATATATTCCGGAATCGAAGCTTTTGAGATCGGCTGTACTTTTATCCGGAACAAGATGGTTTGAATATAGAAATGGGTAGTTTTGAGGGCCATGATATGCCCACGCATGACTTGCCACGCCTAGTAAGTAGTTGGAACGTATGTTAGAATATAAGTGGCAATAAAAGGAGAAACTGTAGGTAAGTTACCCAACTTGTATTTTCACCGGGAAGGCACGTTTTATACTGTCGTAGTTATGTGCTTGTCGAAATGAATGGGGTTCTTGTCCGTTGTTATGGGACCTTAAACTTGCATAATTCTTGTCTCCAGTGTTTTATTGTCACTGGCGTAAAATAACCTAAGTTGTCTGTAACGTAGACATATTCTCATGTGCTATACATTAGGTATGTTCGCTTGATGTTCAGGATGATATATATTATTATGATAGATGAATGTGTTTGACAGCCTCGATGCATAGTCCACTGCGTTAGGCATTCGACGAGTATTTAATTTAACTGCTCTGTTGCCCCAATCACTTTCCTACGCATTGCTTAGTTTATATCAACCATAGTACCTACTATCATCCTTGGTTTGTGTTGATATATTCTGCATATCGTCGATATACTTTAAATTTTTCTATTATCTACATATTGTTTTATTTAGTAGTTCTTGACCTGTCAAATGTCGCATGATACCTCCTTAGGTTCATAACAGAAAGCGCTTGAAATGGTATAAGCATTAAATTCAAAATACCTTGTTATTTTTCGTTTGGGATAAGGAGATATGCATTTGAAGTCTCTGTTATGCACAAGTAAATCTCGTTTGTTCCAAGTAACGTAAATGTCAGTGTCACCATTATCGTATTATATTACTAAGAAACATTCCAACCAATTGTCCTCTCTCATTTCACTTACGTCATAAAGAACAAGTTGTTGTTCAAACGACACTTGTAATTCTAATTAATTTTTGTTGCCGAGTAAGGCAATTAAATCTCTTATAAATTAGTGCAATGAATTAGGTTAGGGGCGATTTGTAGCCCACATTAATTTATCTAATTTAGGGCTGTTGTTTTCTTTCATCACTCTGGGCTGTTTGAAGCGGGCGACTGTTTATTTAAAGGATTACGGTACGATGGCGCTTAGCGCTACCACAGAACAATTCAGAAGGTCGACTCGACATTAATGTGGAAACAGGCCTACGCCCACATTGATATGCTTACGTACGGCTGGGTTATAGTACAGGGGCTAAAATGTTAGGCGTGCGAGCGAGAAAGACGGATGGAGCTATACACCCAATATAGCTCCATCCCTTTAACAGTTTGGTTTAGGTCGTAAAATGGATCGCGTTAAGGGCTCATGGTAGGGCCTCAGACTTGCACAGGCAAAGTGCGTTTTTTCGTAGGTTTTTAGGGTTCTGTACCTCAAAAGAAAAAAACGGAACCCTTAAAGGATCACTTTGTTGTCCGTCCGTCTCTCTGTTGATATATATATTTTTTATTTTTTTTTATTGATATAAACCAGTGCTTGACTGCGATCCCACCTGATGGTAAGCAGTGCTGCAATCATTGATGGTGAGGCGCACTAGTTTATTAAGAGCCTATTCACTCTAGCCTTGAAGGCGCCTAAATTATAGTTGGACGGGAAGACCGCAGCAGGCAAATTGTTCCAGTCCTTCGATGTACGCGGTATAAACGACAAAGCGAAACGCTTAGTCCGGACCGTTGATGTTTCAACAACGTAAGGGTCTCGTCGACGTACTCGCCGTACGTCGGGTTGTCCGATGGTAGAAATAAGATGGCGGAATCAAGTCATGCAATTCCCGCGCACACTCTCCAAAATGCAACCTGTAAAATACCGATAGGCTGGCTACCCTGCGCCTGTGCTCGAGGCTTTGTAGATTGGACTTAACCAAATCTGGATCCCCAATTAGCCTCTTCGCACGCCTTATATATGAGAGATGTCTGTCTGTCAAGACCCCTCGAGAATGCCTGGACGTATCGAGTTGGAATTAAAACCATATACTCAGGTCTGCGGTCCGTTGAAGCTGTGAAAAATCAAACTTCTAAGTTAACGGAAAAAAAGATATGGCTGTTTATATCGCAAAAAACGTAAATTTCGACACTCAAGGGAACCAAAATTCTAGAATACTTCCCGTTGACCCAGAATCCTGAAATTTTGCACAAAGCAAGGTCTTATAACACGAATATAGGAAAATCTTCGAGACTTCAATCAGGAATTGAACTCTTTACATAGGTAACTTTGTACGGAACCCTCAGGGCGCGAGTCCGACTCGCACTTGCCCAGTTTTTTTTTTCTAAAATTGCTCTATATATACATAGAAATGGCGATGTCGTGTTTCTGGGGGAGTCGTAAAGTTGCGCGTGGATTTTCATTCTATTATGGAGGGGACCTTCTGTGAGTACTATTTATCTGTGGTCTCGTGGTTTATTCCCGAATAACTCTTGTGTTCACATAAAACATAATTAATTAGTTTAATGCTAATTCCATTTGAAGGCTTTTCAAGGCTTTTTTATTTACGGCGTGAGCTCAAAACAACTTACTATCTATTACCTATACAATTCAAAAAATAATTTGTGTCTAAAAATAGTAATGGATATGCTACCCATTATTTCTATTTATGATTTGTATATGTTTTATTCTATAATGACATTGGATAAAATTGCATCATTAAAATAAATATGATAATTATTGTTATATTTTCGTACTGAACAAGCAAGATAATTTCTGTCTAAAATAATATTGTAAATATACATAAAACACTTTGGGAAAACATTAATTGTGCGTACAGCTAAAGAGTGGAATTCTTTGCTAGAGTTTGTGTTTCCTGATAGTTACAACGTGGGGGGTGTTTAAGTCAAGAATGAATATGTTACTCGTAAATCTAGTCAAGCGTGTTCCGTCGGCGACCACATCATCGCTTACCATTAGGCGAGATAGTGTTCAAGCGTAAGCCTATTAATTATAAAAAAAAACTGGGCAAGTGCGAGTCGGACTCGTGCCCTGAGGGTTCCGTACAAACTTATCTATGTAAATGGTTCAATTCCGGAATGGAGTCTCGAAAGATTTTTCCGAATCGCAAAAAAAAAAATAGTGACGTAACAACAAATTTACAGTTTTCAGATTTATTCCTATACTCGTGCTATAAGACCTTGCTTTATGCCAAATTTCAGGATTTTAGGTCAACGGGAAGTACCTTATGAATTTTGATTTCCTCAAGAGTGTCGAAATGAGTACGTTTTTTGCCACATAAACCGAAGGATCTTTTATTCTCGTTAACTTACAAGTTTGATTTTTTTACAGCTTCAAGAGTCCGCAGACTTGAGTATATGGTTTTAATTTCAACTCGATACCTCCACGCGTTCCCGAGATAAAGGGTCTTGACAGACAGACGGACGGACAACAAAGTGATCCTATAAGGGTTTCGTTTTTCCTTTTGAGGTACGGAACCCTAAAAATACATTGCCAAAATTATATTTATGAAAGCGTTACCTACCAAGTAACGATATTTTCTGTTTATTAGGCTTTTTAAGAGCGGGTAAGTAATAAGTTATTGATCTGGGGGTCGAAATGTGAAGAGTGAACTGAAGGTTCTGACATTGAGGGTTTCATTAGCTGTCGCAGACAGAAGGCTTATGTGGCCTGACAGCCAGACGTTAAGTACCTACTTCTTTTGTTTTGTGGTATCAAATGCATTAGTCACACTTGTAGAACGTATGACCTCATTAAGTTAGGTAACTCGAACTTTGTGTAAGAGTTATTTTTGGTGACTGAATTTCGTATCCAATTTGCGATAAATAATTACAATTATGTCTACGTATTTAATAGAAACTGTCAGTGAACAATCTATATCTTCTTTTTTTCTAATACATAAAGGAAATATTTCGTGTCACGGTGTTTGTGCTCGCACTCCTCCGAAATGGCTCGACCGATTTTAATGATTTTGTATATTTGGTATCTAGATATGAGAATAGGTAGTAAAGTATTTTTCAGCGTCCTAAACACCCTATTTTTTAATCAGGATTTTAGCATTTCTATTTCAATTTATGGTTACGTTCGATTTCTTTGATAAATAATAATAAATTTATATGGCAGAACACTTGTCGGGTCAGTTAGTAATATATAAAAATGAATTCCTATTTCCCTTGGTCACGCCACGCCATAACTTGAAAACGACTTTACCAATTTCATTCATCTTTTTTTGAAAGTTTTCTAATACGCAGAAAGTTCTACCTACCGGAAAGAATAAATAAGAAGATTGCACATAAAATTGGAAATTTCAGAAAACTTTTTTTTGTGTATGTCTCTGCGTTAAATAAACTTGTTTTTTTCCACTTAATCAGTTTTATTTAACCTTCACGCGATTGACAGTTCGCACATCTGACAGTTCGCGAAGACAGACAGACAACGTCTGTCTCCCTTTTCTAAAAAAACTAGTTGAGCCTAGTTTTATATTAAAGGTGTTTGAATTATCTATTTAGGATTTAATAAATTTTAAGTTTACTAAGTCAAACGAATGAAAGCTGCTCTGCACCAACAGAAAGCAGGTTAATAAAGGGGTTCTTCTATGTAAATAAAAATGAACAGCTAAATTAGCTTGCTTAGCGCAAAATTCGAGAATGACTAGACCAATTTCGATTTTATTTTTTATTTAATAATAATAATAATCTTTATTTGTACGTTTAACACACACAGTAACAGTATATAATTTCGGTGAACTTTTTCTTAATTTATTTGTTAAATTCCTAGGAAGGTTTTAAAGAAGAGAATATTGGAAAAAAATGCACAGGAAACCGTAAACAACGCAGTTTTCTTTATTACATCCGGACGCTTCTTAACTGTCAATTAGAACAGCTTAATTTGACAGGACGATCATCTGTCGTGTCAGCTAGAATTTAGTAAAAAAAAAACAACGCGTTGCTTTTTGACTGCTATGCCGGAGGTCGTGGGTTCGATTCCCACCCAGGACAAATGTTTGTGTGATGAGCACGATCATTTGTTCTGTGTCTGGGTGTAATTTATCTATATATGTATGTATTTAGAAATATACAAGTATGTTTATCAGTTGTCTAGTACCCATAACACAAGCTCTGCTTAGCTTGGGACTAGACGGCGTTGTGTGATAGTTGTGGAATATTATATTATATTATTATATTATATTATATTTTTAATTAAACTTTATTTCTTTATTTATGGATCACCAACAAGTGTTACAATATAATAATAAACTTAAAGAAATAAAAATTGGTACATTTGGTACACTTAACCTTATCCTATAATACCTACATACTCAATTATAGGCAACCACAGCTTATGCATAACCGAGTGTCCACAGCTCTAAATAATTGATTTATAGCATAACATAATCAGCCTTAAATCTAACTAGCTTCTGCCAGCTTGTCCGCGCGAAAGTTGGTTTCTCCATACAAACTTCCAACCCCCGTTTTACCCCCTTAGGGGTGGAGTTTCGTAAAATCCGTTCTTAGCAGATAAACCCTATAAGGAACCTACCTGCCAAATTTTAAGTTTGTAGGTGTTATAGTTTCGGAGATTTCATGATTAAATCAGTGAGTCATATTTCGCTTTTATATATATAGATATGTCCACTGCTGGGACTCGGTCCTCCTTTTAGAAGAGGGAATGAGCCGTAATCCAACACGCAGGCCCAGTGCGGGTTGGTGTATGTCACATGTCTTCGAATTTTTGGTTCTAGTACATGCTGTTTCCTTACGTTTTTTTTTTCACCGTTTTAAGAGCAGTGGTGATTAAATAAATAACATAAAGTAATGTGATGTGTGTGATGTGTGTGTGTGGCTGGGTTTAAACCCGCGACCTACAAACTCGTAAGTCATGGCCGTTATCACTGTTCCACCACTGCTCTCTGGTTAGACTTAGTGCATTCATTTATTTGACGGCTTATTAAAGAATATTTTGCCTGACTTTTTAAGTGATACGTACTTTAGCTTCATTTATGCTAAGCTTCAGCCAGCAGCTTCATCCGCAGAACGTAACAACGTAAAAAAAACATATTATACTCCCGAGATAAAAAGTCTCCTATATGCTGTTCTAGGACATGGTCAGTAAAAGTCTGACACGCCCTCCCGCTCTGCCCAGACCGCAAGAAGTCATTAGATGATTTCCAAACTTTAAAAAAAAGACGGTCCATCACCTAAACTCATGTTGCCGTTTGAGCGTGCAGGAGTAATAAACATACACACACACACACACATACAAAGTTTCGCCTTTATAATAAAGTGTGATAAGTTACGCTGCATGTAATAATATTTATTTTAATTAATTACCGCCATATTTTTTACTAGTATAATATTAGGATTAGGATAAAATGAAAAATATAATTGAGTCTTAAAAAATCCAATATAACGAAGACTCCCCGGTAACGATAGCCATAAAGTAAATTATGTTTTTATATTTGTTTACGCAGCCTCATTTTTATGTAATACTAGTTTCTTTCTTCGACTTCGTCTGTCGCATAAAAAGTAGATAATCTATTTTGTAAATCGGGATAGCTTAGTTTATTTATTTATTGAGGGAAAACCAACGACGGAAAGAACAAAAAAAATTGTAAAGCATGTGATTTAAAACTAAAACAGATTTACTACAACTGTTAAAATAAAAATAAATAAACATTATTTTTGTCCTGCTTTTACGGGTATTATGAAAGAAAACAGAAATATAGTATGAAAAAGCAAAAAATTAAAAAAAAAAATGATGTGAAAGTAATAAAATTAAGAAGTGACTTTTCACTAAACTAGTGTTTTTAATGTTGTTTAACCCCTCGCGCGCAGATAATTCCTGAATTTACGAGAAGAAAGCGCAAATATATCATTACGAAGGAAATTCTTGATAAAGTTTTTGGTAAGCGACGCGACGTAGACGCGCCCGCGTCAAATATATGCTTGCCACTCAGTGATAAAGTAGCATTCTAATGGTGAAGGTGTTTTGAAATCAGTTCAGTAGTTTTCGAGTTTATTCATTATTTATTAAACAAAAAAACTTTTTACAAAAAAAATACAACCGACTTCAAAGTAAAAAAAACACTGAAAACTGCAAAATAACTTTAATTTCGGAAGTCGGTGTTTCTATAATAGTTTTGTCTCTTCGTTATTTAACACCGACTTCCGAAATTAAAGTTATTTTGCAGTTTTCAGTGTTTTTTTTACTTTGAAGTCGGTTGTATTTTTTTTTGTAAAAAGTTTTTTATTTTACACTTTTTAGTTATGGTACCACCACTAAAAAGTACCCCTCAGCCAAACTTAAATACCTTCTAGCCAGAGCGCATTTCATGACAATTCTAATAATCCCAAATACGGTTAGATTACATTAATTTATTACAGAGTTCCGGTGCCTAACTTCAGGCTTCATCATCAGATCAGTACGATATATTTCCCTCTACTTTCAGTCAGTCATCGACTACACGTATAAACAAAGCAATTTTGCTTGTTACGACGGTTCTGCTGTGATCCTATGAGGAGTTCTGTTCCATATCTTCGAAGTTCATGATCAGATCATAACAATATTTCTATGGGACCAACTCGGAAGCATAAACATTCAATCAAAAAAAAAATTTTTCAAAATCGGTTCACAATTGACCGAGAAATCGGTGAACACACATAAAAAATAAAAATAAAAAACATACATTCAACCGAACATATAACCTCCTCCTTTTTGAAGTCGGTTAAAAAATACAAATGTCTTCTTTTTATTAGTATAGATGTAGAGATCTTACCAGGCAGAAAAAAGTTTTACGAAATAATATTGTAGCTTGAAGAAATACAGTTTTTATAAACTCGTTAGTCATTTCACTTGATGGATACTTATATTTATGTCCCCAAGTCTTGGAAAGAACTTTGTCTAAGTACATAGCGTATAGAAAGCCTGAAACAATGTGTAAACAGCTGTAATACAGAGTCAGGATAAGTTTTGCTATAAATAAAAACTTGGGTATGCTTGCTTTTATGTACGTACAGTGGTTCCCAACACTTGCTCTTACGGATCACTAGTGGTCCCGGACCACATCCGGGACCACTGGTGATCCGTAAGAGCTAAAGCATGGTTCGTGAAAGGTCTGACTGGCCTGTTGTTCTAGTGGTGCCCTGACTGCTATGCCGGAGGTGGTTGGTTTAATTCCCACCCAAGACAAGTGTTTGGGTGATGAGCACGATCATTTGTTCTTTGTCTGGGTGTAATTTATCTATAATATATTGTATGTACTCGTATTTAGAAATATATAAGGAGATATGTTGGTAATCGTAGCACAAGCTTTGCTTAGTTTGGGACTAGATGGCGTTGTGTGAAAGTTGTGGAATATTATATTATTGTTATTAAACTGAAAGTAACATTGTTGTAAACTGATTTGAAGTTTCTATCAGTAAAGATATATTTTTAATTATAAAGCTCATTTCTACCCTGGTTGTCATTCGTAAATCTTTGAAAGTCATTACAGGTATTCAGACGTCAGAAAATCTGAACATCAGTCTATGCAAGGAGTATCTTGTTGCCCAGTAATTGGTGTGTGAAGGTTTTATAGGCAGTCGCTCCATGTAAAACAGGTATTAGGCTGCATCCGATTCCACTGGAAGCCAACTCCGAGCTAGCTGGGAAGACGCTAGGAAGATGATGACCGTAATTAAGTTATTTTTCTGTACTTTGGTTCCTGCTAACAACAATGTCAATTTTTTTTGAGATGGGAAATCATCAAATAACTTTTGGCGCTCTAGGGTGAAACGAGAGGCTTTAACTGACTAAAACTGTGTGCTTCAGTTGCCTATAGCGTTCTAAGACACTAAACAAAACAATAAAGACACTAAAGTGGTCCCCATTCCAAAAAAGGTTGAGAGCTACTGACTAGAGAACTAGGGTACCTACTGTTTCCAATGAGCTGCGATGCGACACACAGACGCAATTATCTTATGCTGTTTTATATGTTTTGACATTTGTTCTTAGTATTGTCTCAAGCTAAGACTTACTAACTGCTATCAGAAGTCTTGAAGGTTATTGAGAAAGTCAACTGCCATTAGAACACGAAGGGCAACTAAAGGAACACTGGTTTCTTTTTAGGTCATCATCCAATGAATGAATTCTTGCGCTCTGACGCGGAGCAGGAGGGCGTGTCAGATTTTTACTGACTATAACCCCACTCCTATGTTCCTTCTTTAACTTGCGTTCTAGGACCCTGACCCCACCTGACCCCCTCTGACCCCTGGACCCTTTCAGAAGCTTATCCATGTTCCCAGTAGGATGGGTTCAGCCCTGCTGAAAAGGAACACAGGTGGGTTTGAGTCAGTAAGTCTGACACTCAGCTCACTCGGAGCGGGCGGAGCAATACTTCTTTATTTGATGATTTTCTTCCCTAGACAAAGAAAAATAGGTGTCTAGCTATCCTCATAAGACATTGAGAGATGACAGATGAGCCCTGTTAACCATGAACCCAATAGATAGTTACAATAAGCGGCCATAAGAAATATAGCTGCAATTACCACACTCTGCAAACGGATTGATAGCAATATGTTATTGTCAGAAGACAGGAGGAAGCTGCCTTTATCCTTTTAAGATGAACTCGTAGGTACTGGCTTACTTTGACAGATGTAGTTCGTAATTTAGATCTTCAGACCGAAAACTAAAGCGTTAATCATCATCATTTCAGCCTAAAGACGTCCTATGTACCGTAGTAACGCACCGTTCCTGTGTGTCTCGCTTCCATGAAAGGACGAAAGGTTCTGGAGCGGCGACCACGTACCGGAACGATGCAGCGTTGGATGGCCTCCCTCCCACAAGGTGGACCGATGACCTGGTGAGGGTCGCGTGAATCCGATGGATGCGAGACGCACAGGACCAAGCGTTAATAAACAGAGATAAATGTTCAAAAAAATCATGAGCTCGGTTTTTGATATTTTTGTTTTCTATTAGCCTGTTCTGTCCCACTCCTGGGCAAAGGTCTCCTTCCACTCCTTCCATCCTTCGCAGGCCCGTGCAATGTCCTTCCAGTTCTAGCGAAATCTGTTTAGTTCGTCCCGTCGTCTCCTCCGCGATCTGAAGCAACTCCGTCTCGCTGTCTCAAGACTCCAATTATGTGCTACAGTTTGTCATAGTTTGTCGGGCATGCGGCAGACATGTCAGGACAATTCTACCGCATGCCTAGTCTAATTAAATGTCTCACTTCATTCGTTCTTAAAGTGATGAACGACGAATTTGAAACTGTAATGGAAGATATTACAGAAAGGACTAAAGCATACAAAGAACGAATCTCAAAACATCCAAACAAGCTAGCAGTAAATCTGATGGACACCCAAACAGTTGCCAGGAGATAAAGAGAAAGATTCCTCAAGACCTCATTTAGGAGGCTACAAGAATAAACGGGGCAGTCACTGGACAGCTTGCCTACAAATCTGTTGCATTATCAAAAATATTGCTGAATATCTATATGATAGATTGCAATAAATGATTTAAAAAAAAATAGGGTTATAGTTCCATCTCTCTTTCAAAACTTTATGGTAAGGCCCCTGGGCTTTGTTGAGCCACATCAGCTATCCTGGTTTTGGAGCGCAGTATACTCCGCTCCATTGCTCATGGGCAAACAAAGAGTTTGGAGAAAATTAAAACTGTTTATTATTTCTTTGCTGGTTTTTATCGCGTACTACAAGTGTTCAGTTTTCGCTTTGAGGTTCCATTAAAATTCACGCTTTATGACTCTTCGTCAGAAACATTACATTTGTCCTAAACTCACCATGTACCGTCCCTCGTTTTAGCGAATACTTGAACAATACTTAGCGTATGCAAATAGGCACCTCTACACAGTCAAACTATTGTTGACTCAAACAACTTGTTTGAATGAGATTACACGCAAATTCTATTACTCCTTAGCAACAGCAGAATTCGCCAGTGAACTGGTTTGACCGCTTTATACGTTTATTTACAAATTAATGATGGAAATCGGTTCAATGGCCGCTTACCCGAAATCTCGTTCATTTACTCGTAATTTTACATTGGAGTTTAAGCTTCCTAAAGATGTTGATTTACGTGCGTTTAAATCTTTCATTGTAAACTCTCGGTTTTAACGTTTGTTCGTCCAAAGTTTTGGCATTAAAAACGTTGTTTTATTCGGATTTTAGCACGCATACGGTTGTGTATAAACAGAGTCACAGCGGAATGCGAGTGCAGTTGACGGGGTGCCAACTAGGCCCACAGACGTAGCTGGATTAAATTAAATACTAGGCTGCACGTGAAAACTGGGATATTATTGTCTTTATTTATGTGTCATCTTTAATTTATGGTTTCGAAGTGTTGGTGACTGTAGATTTATTACAGATGTTGGTTGCTTAGCCAAGATTTAGATGCAACGTGCAACATTGTAAATACTGACTCGTACGTAGGTACGTGGAAAATCATCAAATGATTCTTCCCGCTCTAGGTGAAGCGAAAGGGGTGTCAGATGTGTATTGATTAAAACCTACCTTTTTTAAGGTGGGAAATCATCTAATGACTTCTCTCGCTGTAGGGCGGAGCAAGAGGGCGCATCATACTTTTACTGAATAAAACCACACCTTTGTTCCTTCTTTGCTTTGCATTCCAGGACCCCGGGTTTCTCTTGCGGAAGTCACCCATGGCCCCAGTAGGCTTCGACTCTGCTGGGCCCCTACGGTTTTGCTGACTTCTCTGAGGCGCGCGTGGAACGCCATGCCATAGCACATGACGACTAAAACCCACCTGTGAACTCCTTTCATGGTGAAATGGCGACAGCAACTGTCGCACTCGTAACCCAGTGCTGGGCACGCCATAATTATGGCGACAAGTCGCCTCTTTGAGGAGTGGCTGAAAAGACAACACGGCTTCCTTACCTTCCGCACGACGAAGGCGGAAGAAACGTCCGGGTGACACCATTGTGTGGACCGCCCGGAGGACACGGTGGAGTACACGGTAGAGGTGTGCTCCCCTGGGCAGAGCACCGTCGTGGCCTCATGGGGGCTACTGGTGGCAACGATCTCTCGCGCCGGGCCTTGGTACAGGCCACGGTCCGTAGCGAGGAGGAGTGGCAGGCGGTCGCTACCTTCTGCGAAGCAGTAATGCTAGCAAAGGAGGTGGCCCCACGCGCGAGGGAACGGTCCTCACGCCCCAGCCGCCGGGATCCCGACCCCAATTTCCAGTCACCTTAGGCGCGGGTTAGCGGACGGCGAGCAATGGGTAGCTCGCTGTCCGAACGTCCGGTATCCGTCCGGACCGACCCTAAATCGTTGACGGCCCGAAGTGTTCCACGCGCGCCTCAAGGAGATGTCAGCAAAACCGTAAGGCCTAGTAGGGTCGAAGCCTACTAGGGCCATGGGTTTTGCGAAAGAGTACCTACTCCGGGGCCCTGGAACGTAGGCAAAGAAGGAGCATGAGTGGGACTGCAAGGACGGTTAATAATTGTAGCTCAAGTCAAAGAACATAGATGTAGTACACATTATATTTTCTAAAAAAATCCTCTCCTTTTCATATAAATTTTGGATACCCAATTATTATTACAAAATTATTTTAGCAAAATTGCTGAATTCAGAATTTGTTTTCTAAGTATAGCTCCCTACGCGTGTATTTCAGGTACGGTTTGACGAAGCGTATCAATTGATTATTTAGCCATTAGTCCACTGCCTAGAGACGAATGTAAGTAATTATTATCGCTAATACACATACATGTATTATAAGATTCTCCTAATTAACTACAGTTACACGAAAACGGAATATTTTTTCTTACATTGTTTCTTATTAGAAAGATAAGCTGAAAAAGAAAATTTATCAGAGTTCCCAGTCTGCACTCGAGTTTAACACTTAGAATCATGTGACTCTAAAAATAAAAGAGTAAAAGAGAATTGAATCTCTTCCTTTTAGTATCTGTTGACCTGTAAATAACGATATCATACAGAACAAAGAGAACATCTAATTGTCAAGCTATGTAAAATAGTTCTTGAAAATTCATCAGAGTTCCCAGTCTGCACTCGAGTTTAACACGTAGAATCATGTTCAGTAAATTAAATAGCGCAAAGCATTTCTGTCTTCACGTTCTCGCTTCCGAATCGAATCGGAAAGTAAGCAAGCAGTATTATTTTCTTGTAAGTGCAAACGAGTCAAAGTTTTATTGGAGATGGCTCGAGTTTATAGCAGTACGCGATAGAGTGAGACAACTCGAGCCACGTGATCTTGATACAAATTTAAACTTTCCTCCCTGTATATCACCTTGGTACGGCAGCGTCTACGAACTTGCTTTACGACGCCGACGCGACGTTTGTTTTGAAAAATATCTCTTTCTTGATTTGCTTTTAGTAATTTACTATCTCTACGACTTGATTGCTTTTACAAGTTACGAATTGAACCATAAATAAGTTTTGGATGAAATGAGAAAAACATTTTTCTCTCTCGAAATGCGAAAACGATTTGACAGCGCTATAACAGGAGTGACGTGACAGATTCGTAAAACAGCGATCGTATAAATTCAATGGTGGCGTTATCGGATGACGCTAAATAGAAATTTGAATGATCGGCGCGTCGGGTGGGCTGGGGGCACGGGCACAGGTAGGCTAACGTTTCCAGGATGTGTAATGGCCGTCGCTGTGCTGTCCATAGATCGCATCGCGATACTAATCGAAATGGCCATTGTGTTAGTCCGGATGCAAACCGCACGCTTCAATCTCGCGCCCTCGCACAATGCACGCCAGCACACGATTGCTCGCACACACCGAATACTTTGAACCTACCTTCTAGGGTTGCCAGCTGCCATTCAAACTCCGCTAATTAACTCTAATCTGATTGCCTTCGTTCAATGGAATATCGAGTCGTATTTGCTAAGTTTTCCCAATTAATTACGTTTTCGCTTCGACGGGCCCCTGGTTTACTTTATCAGGGAAAACCAATCAACTGTAGCCAAACATGCAATCAATTCTTCTGGATTCGCGATTTAGTGTACCGTTTCATACACAGGTGATTGTGTAATAATTTTGCTAAATCAACGAATTAGATTCGAATACGTATTTGAACAATTCGATTTAATTCTATATAGCTATTAATATAGAATTAAATCGAATTACTATATGGCTATGTAAGTTTATTCAGAAAATAGAAATTAATTCTGTGAACGGTTTGAGGAAAATGTAGTTATCGGTATTGTTGGTCGCATAGAGTCCAAAACACGCTATTGTTATTACAATTAATATATATAATTGAATACTGTATTAATTAATTTATTTTACTTCCCATTTTGTTTGTATTTGGAACAAAATAATTCAGTCACAGCTGGGTAAATTTCTGTGCCAACCTTACAAATCACACTGAAATTTATTTAACTGAAGCGTAATCTAATATTCTAGCATGGGCGAAAACTGTTTCATTCACAATTCTGTACAATAATAGTCTAGCTTTGTGCAAGAATTCAACATCATGTATTTCAGAGCAACGTTATAACATTATACCCTATATACAGGGTGAAATTTTAGACAAGGCAGGTACCTGATCGTTGTAGTAGTACATAAAACTTTATGTATGAGACTGTATTTAACTTTTGTGTAAATGCTATCTGCATTCACAGAATTTTAAAATAACGCAGGTACAGACGGTAAGAAAATACGTTTAATTTATACTTTTTTACGTCATTCATCGGCATAACCAGCCTTTTAATGTTCCCACTGCTGGGACTCAGGCCTCCTCTCTAGGAGAGGGAATGGGCCGTAATCCACCACGCGGGCACAGTGCGGGTTGGTGAATGTCATATGTCTTCGAATTTTTTGGTTCTAGGACTTGCCGGTTTCCTCACGATGTTTTCCTTAACCGTTTTGAAAGCAGTGGTCATGAAACTCATAAAAAGTCTTTAGAACCAACCAAAAGTCACAAATCGCAAAAAAGTTGTCACATACATCTCATGCCCTATCTCTAAAACCCACCCTGTATAAGGAAATAGAGTAGCTAATTTATGTATCTTCGACACCGAACACTTGAATAATTAAGTGGCATTTAACGAACGTTAGAGTAATAATACATAATGGCGTGTTTACTCTGTGATCTTCGTGAGTACAGACGACAACAAAGTAACGTGTCTCACAAATTGATATTAAACTCAAACCTCGAATAATCTGTATCATTACGTGTAAACGTTATTAGCAATATAACTGCCTTGTTAGTCGTGTGGTCCAAAGTGCGACTGTTGAGCATGGGGTTCTGGGTTCGATTCCCGGGTCGGGCAAAAAGTGCTAATGAGTTTATATGTTAAGAATTACTCTATAGCAGCCCAGGGTTTGGAAGTTGGTGGTATGACTGCCCCGTGCGGCCGTGCCTCGTAAAGCACGTAAAGCCGTTGGTCCTGCGCCTGCCCCCCTAGCCAAGTTACGATCGTTTCGTTTACGTCGAACGCCTCAAGTAGGCCACGCCTTCGATTCCTTTATTCTGACGTCATCTCAACGCTCAGTCACGTTGTCAGAACAAAGGAATAGGAGGCGGGGCCGACTCGAGGCGTTCGATGCAAACGAAACGATCGTAACTTGGCTAGGGGGGCAGATCTCTCACCGGTCGTATCGGATTACCGTCCCATTAGACTATGAGAGTAAAGGAAAAGAGAGTCCACCTGTGTTTGCGCATGCATTTGTGCACTGTAATGTCTCATGAATTCTTGGCTAATCTCTGTTAAGAATAGCCACCCTGACTGAAATTCGGTCGGGAAGATTATTTATTAGTAACCTGTAAATCTTTCAATATCGCGAAAATGTCTTCATTTAATATTAATGTGTTCTCTAATAAACACGATATTTCACTAGGTAGGTAATAAATTATTGTTTGATAGGGAAATATTAAATCTTGCCTGTTGGGTATAGAATAGAATAAATTAATTTTATTTTACACCAAAATATTAACAACTAATATTGGTATTGGTGTTGGTTTTAATTATGATTGCATAGTCAGCCTTATAATGTTCCCACTGTTGGGACTCAGGTCTCCTCTCTAGGAGCGGGAATGGGCCGTAATCAACCACGCGGGCCCAGTACGGGTTATTGGAAGTCACATGTCTTCGAATTTTTAGTTCTAGGACATGCCGGTTTCCTCACGATGTTTTCCTTCACCGTTTTGAGAGTAGTGGTGATGAAATAAATTACACAAAGTAATGCGCCTGGCTGGGTTTGAACCCGCGACCTACAACTTGTAAGCCGGGGCAGTTACCACTCGGCCACCACTGCTCAAATTATGATTGGTATTTATATTATTGTAACATTTTCTTTTTTTTTAGTATTATTGATAGGCTCGCGTTTGACCACTATGACCAACTGATGGTAAGCGATGATGTGGCCGACGATGGAGCCCGCTTGCCTAGAAGTAACCTATTCACTCTCGGCTTAAAGACCCCTGGGTTGTAGCTATCAGGAAACATAGACTCCGGCAGGGAATTCCACTCCTAAACTGTACGCATAATGAATGTGTTCCCAAAACGCTTTGTACTTATGGTCTAGTACTATTACTTATTCTGTGGTATGGGTGGAATGTTCACCATATACCGATGGCGCAACGCCGTACGTCTAGTTTACATTATCAAGCTATGTGGAGTATGTTTGTTTATACCGTTTCAAATGTCGTACAAATTATGGGTGACAAATTAATGAGTTCAATTAGTGTAGGTATTTTAATTGTGTACCTCTTTGAAATAAAACAACTATTTTGTAACGTAAAGTACCTATTATTATTTTAGGTACTGGGTGCTCCCAGTGGTAACGGCCCCGACTTACAACTCGTCACGAATTGAAACCGGTGCTTTTCTTTATGTAATATTTGAGCTGTGGTGCTCCCAGTGGTAACGGCCCCGACTTACGACTCGTCACGAAATCAAACCGGTGCTTTACTTTGTGTAATATTTGAGCTGTGGTGCTCCCAGTGGTAAAGACCCCGACTTACGACTAATCACGAATTGAAACCGGTGCTTTACTTTGTGTAATATTTGAGCTGTGGTGCTCCCAGTGGTAAAGGCCCCGACTTATGACTAATCACGAATTGAAACCGGTGCTTTTCTTTATGTAATATTTGAGCTGTGGTGCTCCCAGTGGTAACGGCCCCGACTTACGACTCGTCACGAAATCAAACCGGTGCTTTACTTTGTGTAATATTTGAGCTCTGGTGCTCCCAGAGGTAACGGCCCCGACTTACGACTAATCACGAATTGAAACCGGTGCTTTACTTTGTGTAATATTTGAGCTGTGGCGCTCCCAGTGGTAAAGGCCCCAACTTACGACTAATCACGAATTGAAACCGGTGCTTTACTTTGTGTAATATTTGAGCTGTGGTGCTCCCAGTCGTAACGGCCCCGACTTACGACTCGTCACGAATTGAAACCGGTGCTTTACTTTGTGTAATATTTGAGCTGTGGTGCTCCCAGTGGTAACGGCCCCGACTTGCGACTCGTCACGAATTGAAACCGGTGTTTTACTTTGTGTAATTTTTGAGCTGTGGTGCTCACAGTGGTAACGGCCCCGACTTGCGACTCGTCACGAATTGAAACCGGTGTTTTACTTTGTGTAATTTTTGAGCTGTGGTGCTCACAGTGGTAACGGCCCCGACTTGCGACTCGTCACGAATTGAAACCGGTGTTTTACTTTGTGTAATTTTTGAGCTGTGGTGCTCACAGTGGTAACGGCCCCGACTTGCGACTCGTCACGAATTGAAACCGGTGTTTTACTTTGTGTAATTTTTGAGCTGTGGTGCTCACAGTGGTAACGGCCCCGACTTGCGACTCGTCACGAATTGAAACCGGTGTTTTACTTTGTGTAATTTTTGAGCTGTGGTGCTCACAGTGGTAACGGCCCCGACTTACGACTCGTCACGAATTCAAACTAGTGCTTTACTTTGTGTAATTTATTTCATCACCACTGCTCTCAAAACGGTGAAGTAAAAGAAGAGGCCGGTATGTTGTCCTAGAACCGAAAATTCAAAGACAACCCGCACTGCCGCGTGGTGGATTATGGCCTACTCTCCCAAAGAGGAGACCTGAGTCCCAGCTGTGGGAATATTATAAGGCTGGTTTTTACAAATAGTTTCGACATTTTCCTTGACTTGGATACTATATATCATTTTACATTATATGGTTAATATTGTCTAAGCGTGTGTAAATTTATTCAGGAACTATTGTGCGTCTGTTAGTAATTTCTGCGAATATATTAACATAAACGTTACAATCTCTAACCCTCTTATTATAAAACGTGGTCTTAAAAAAGTACCGGGTTTAGTACTAGGTTTAAACCATGACCTTGAATAAACGTTATTATAAAAAGAAGTTTATCGCTAGTCCTAGAACTATCTATGGTACCAAAGTTAGACCATCGTGACCCCTAGTTTAACTATGGTACTAAATTGTTACACGTCAAATTCTTAATTTTGAGGTTAGCTTTCGGAAATTATTATTTTGTGATTTTAACCAAAAATGGATATTGACATGATTGATATAGTTGATTTGGAAGATTTGGAGTTGTGGGACACTTGAGAGTGCCCGGGGATGTAACAGAGTTCGCGTTCGAGTAGAATAAGCTGACGCAGTAGGTATATCCTAGAATGAAATTAATGGAAGTAGTGTGGCTTATGTACATAGTTTAGTGCATCAAAAAAACTGTGTGTACGTAATCTATGTCCGTTATCACTAACCTTTTCTTCTGGAGTCCAATTAACACCCCTTTTTTTCTTTGGTTGTTCCATTTTTTTAAAACGATGCACACACGATCTCACTCACCACAAAGTGCCCAAAGAACTGTGCCTTTATTTAGATTATTAATCTTGATGTGAAACCGGACATCTAGTTTACTTTTAAGTTGTAACATAAACATTTCGATAACATTACTCGAATTACGCGCGCTGTCAAGTTCACTTCGTTATACGGTTATCTCGATAGTTGATCCAAACCAGAACAATTAAATTGTGAACATGCATTCAAAAAATTAAAAGTCGGATTATTTAACTACCTTTAAATAGCAAAACTTTATATTTTACCACTACAAATAGCAATTTATTGAATATTTTTTCTTTCAATTACGTAACAACATTTTGTAAAAAGGAACGGCGCATAGAACGCTGAACGAATGATTGAATAGTTTAAATATTTTGTTGCTTATAATCTGTGGATAATATTTAGACCAGGGACTATCTTTGGTACTAAGTAGTCCTTTGTTGGTCTACGATTTGTAATACGAATGACAGAATTAACGTTAGTACCGTAACAAACCTAGACCTTTTAGTCCTGGTTTAAACCTGGTACTTACGGAAGTTTTATAATAAGACGGTAAGTGTTCATCGTCACCGCTACTGCTGTCTGTCAAAATAAAACTTGTAAATTTGTCTAACTTTACAATAGTTCTTTATCATCACAATGTTTGGACATTCGTTAGTCAACTATTTATTTATTTATAGAGCTATTTCTGGACATGGTCTACCCATGTACCAAGTTTCATCGAAATCCGAAACGGCTGAACCCGTTCGAGAGTGAAGAAGTAACAAACATACACACACACACACTCACAAACTTTCGGCTTTATAATATTAGTGTGATTATTGTGTTAGACTCGCGCTTATTTATTTTTGAGATGTGGTGCTCCCAGTGGTAAAAGCCCCGACTTACGACTCGTCATTAGTGTGTTAGAATCGCGCTTGACCACCATCTCACCTTCAGAGGTGAGTTGGTGGTCAAGCGCGGGTAGAGCCTCAGAGCTCTGAGGTAAGCGATGTTGTAGTCGACGATGGAGCACGCTTGCCTAGAAGTAGCCTTGCCCTGAAGACCTCTAGGTGGTAGCTACTAGATATGGAAACCCAGACTCCGGCAAGGTATTCCACTAGTTAGTTGTACACACATTTAATGTTTCCAAAACGATTTGTACGTATGGATTTAATCTAAAGTAATACTTAAATTTACTCCTTAGTTTTCCTGCAGATATCTTCATTCCTGATGCGATCACGCAATGAAACTCCGAGTATAGCCCTTGTCATTGTACTTTGGATGACTTTAAGCATGAGGCCCATTGTAAGCGACCACGTTTCAGTGCCATAATGTCATCACTGGCAACACGCACTGGTCATAGACTTTCATCTTGAGACACTGTGGTATGTGTGACGAGAAGATACTGCGCAGCTACCAAAACGCTGCCATTTTCTCGAAGTTAGACCTACCCAACTAGGGTGTCCGTACCAGGTAACCGTTTTCGTCCACAACTTCCGAGTGTAAATATGCGGAATATTACGGACGTAAAATAATGATATTATCATATCTGTTGATTGTTGTTATTATCATATAAGTTCTGATCCGTTTACGAAAATTCTGTCATTGATAGGAACCTACATTATCGGACACGGGCATTGCCTTTTTTCCAAAACAATATACCTATGGATAATGTTGGATAAGCCACGGGAGTGGCAAATACGTATCTAACTTTAATCAAAATTCTAACCAGCTTTTGCCTGGACGTGTACCTATCTGAAATCCAAATATCCTATTAGCTACTTCTCATAATTGCTTTGTAAGTGTACACATCGCTCAGTAATTACATATGTACTTGGCAAATGCAAATACATACCACTTATGAGGCAAGCGCATAGATTTGATTCATGCATATGAGGGAAAGCAAATTGTATTAGCTTTATTGAATTGAGCTCTTATTGCTTATGCATTACAGTTGTCTAGTTTTCAAATAATTTATTGCACATAATTAATTAAACTTTAGTTTTTATGGGACACTGCATGATTAAATGCTTTGATTAATTAGTTTTATTGGGACCCTTTTCAGGGTCGCGGGAATCCGATGGATTCGAGACGCACAGGACCGGTCGTTGTGGCGACGCTTGGGGAGGCCTAAGTACAACAGTGGACGTTTTTCGGCTAAAATGATGATGATGATGATTGGGATACTATCGACCCGCCACAGCTTTGCACACTGGGTTTGAAAATGTTTGAAAGCAACTTTTCTTAAATTCTCACAACCTTAACCTTATGAATCTCTCGGTCTATTGGTGAAAACCGAATGAAAAACCTTTTAGTAGTTTTTGAGTTTATCGCGAACATACAGACAGGTATAGATACAGATAGGTACGAGTAGGGGTGCTTTGTTTTATACATACGTGTATATGGCTGGGAATATTCCCAGTTCCCGGTAATTAACTCGTTGTAAACTTTCGGGAATATTTCCAATGTTATCTAGAGCATTCCCCAAACTTTTCAACATTCATTCTATAGTAAAAAGGGATTCAATTCCACCTTCTAAACGTTATTTAATGACATAATATCCAGTGAAGTATTATACATACATAATTGAAGGTATCTAAGTGTCTTTTATTTTATTTATAAATAATAAACAGTGTCTACTTAGGTAGACCAAGTTCTGGAAAAGCACATGTATTCCAGAACTTGATCTACCTAAGTGACAATTCTGATCCCAATCCGTTCAGTCGTTTGAGCATGACAGACTAACACACACACTGATTTTCGCCTTTATAATATTTACGTGATGTTCGCCCTTACATCTCTCAGTTCTCGTAGGTACTAAAACACAGATTCACTGAAGACCTAGAACCGTAATCTTATATATAAAATTCTCGTGTCACAATGTTCGTTCCTGTACTCCTCCGAAACGGCTTGACCGATTCTCATGAACTTTTGTGAGCATATTGAGTAGGTCTGAGAATCGGCCAACATCTATTTTTTTATTTTTTTTATTTATATGGCAAAACAACGTTTGCCGGGTCAGCTAGTTTCTCTATATAATTGTATTTTTTTGTCTACTTTAGTCGGTTTATCAAAAATTTCGTGCACAACTAGAGCGAACAACGAAAGGCATGTCGGCTCAGATCAAAGGTGAAAGGTCCAGCCGTCCAATGTCCAAAACTGTAGCTTTTTGGTCGGGTTAACCTTTTTGCACAGTCAAAGGGGTAACGTGTTGTTTATACTTTAATATGACGGGATTACGTTACGTCTCTCTCGACGGATAGGTTCGGAAAATTTGTACAAGAGGATTCTGAACTTTTAAGCCCTGGATTTAAATAGATTTGAGCATGAATGCTGCAAAATTAATCACTAAATATTGGTTCTGTGATTGATTGCGTAGGTTTATGTCTAAATACTCTTAAATGGATGATATTATATTTGAAAAGTTTAGGTAACTACCTCATTCTTATTTACTAATTAGTTTCAGAAGACAGAGTCTTTTGTTTCGCTTATTAATTATAATTAAGCAGCGAATAAAGAGCCTCCTCGAGTGACGATACTTAAGGATTGAGTATCCTGGGTTGTTAACCTCGGTGCCAAGTTTGATGACTGGCTAATATTTATAGGTACAGACAGCTGCATCAATTGGGTACCCCTCTTTAGAAAAGGGGGTAAACCAGTTGATGACGCTGTCTGTACCCCTATTACAACATGAGATAGGTACTGCTGTACAGCTTGGAGCGAGATGAGTAAAGAAACACGAGTCGTAATTTTACGATTTTGTATAAAAATCATAATTATATTATTGACTAGCTGTCCCCTGCGGGTTCACCCGCGCCGTTGGTTACTACTCCACTCCTATTGGACGCAGTGTGTTATTTAGCTTATAGCCTTCCTCGATAAATGGGTTATTCAACATTAAAATGTTTTTTTAATTCGAACTGGTAGTTCAAACAAACAATAAACTATTCAGCTTTATAGTAAATTAAGTATATAAATAACGTGAGTGGTAATTTCCCCGGTAAATCTCATAACATCGTAAAGTTATGAGGGACTAAATATAAAACAAGAAAGGCAAATTATAAGTTCTGCATTCGAGATTATACGAAATACGAATATCTAGTTCGATTATTAAAGGAAAGAAAAACACTAACGACTGGCATCAGTTTGTATGTTATGTTTGTTACTCTTTTATGTTAAAACGGTTGAACGAATTTGGAAGAAATTTGGCACACGGGTCCATCATGTACTTTTTATCCTAGAATGCGGGCGAAGCCGTTGACAGAAGTTAGTAATAAAATATTAATGATATTGAAAGGATGTTAAATTATAATTACCCTATAATTTCCACGCGCGCCCCAGGGAGATGTCAGCAAATCGTAGGGGCCCAGCAGGGTCGAAGCCTACTGGGGCTGGGTAGTGTGAAAGTGAAACCCGGGGCCCTGGGACGAAGGCAAAGAAGGAACAGGAGTGGGTTTTTAGTCAGTAAAAGTCTGACACTATCTCCCGCTCCGCCCAAGGGCGGAGGATGTCGGAAAATGAATTCCATAGGAATGATGGTTATGACGTAACAGTACTTTGACTCTTAGTCAACCCAAGACTTCAGTACCATCTGTAATCTGTGATCTCCATCTCCCTCATACTTAGGGCATACTGAAAGTTTCTGGATTCTGATAAATAAGACTAGATATAAGACTTACGATACATTTATTGTTTTTCAAAGTATATTCCCTCGCAATTAAAGCATTTTTGCATTCGCTGAAACCACTTTACAAAGCAGTTGGACCAGTCTTCTTTAGGGACCTCTTCAATGGCTTTATGGAACGCATTCACCGCTCGTAAAATGTGTGCGTTTAAGTTTGTCTTTAAATTTGGAAACAAATAAAGGTCACAGGGTGCGAGGTCCAGGCTGTAAGGCGGATGCGTCATCAGTTCCACATTAGAAGCCTTCAAATAGGCTTCTATTACCTTAGCGGAATGTGAGGATGCGTTATCATGGTGGAGGAGTACATTGCTTCGAGGACGCTTTTCACGAACTTATTCTAAAACTCTGGGCAAGCAAGTGTTGACGTACCAATCTGCAGTCCCTGTCCTTTGATCTTCAAGCGATACTGTGTAATGTCCGGATTAGCCGCAAAAAAGAAGCTACCATTTTTTTTACCAATATTTCGACTTGTCATAACTTTCGTCATCAAATCTTCAAAATGAAAGACCCACTCTGCCGACTGGCTTTTTCTTTCGGGTTCAAAGCATTACACCCGGGTTTCGTCACCTGTCACGATATTATAGACAGCCAATGACTGTCCTCCATTAAACTTTTTTATCATTTTACGGCATCACTGAATACGCAGTCGTTTCTGGTCCTCTGTTAAGTCATGTGGTATCCATCGAGTGCAAAGCTTCCGAACCTTCAGATGCACATGTAAAATGTTCTGCACTTGACTCATTTCAATGCCTAACAAAGCACGAATTTGCTGGCAAGTAATTTTTTTGTCACTTTCAATAAGTTGTCGTACTGGTGTCAATATTCGAGTCTGTAACCGCAGTCGCCGGCCGACCTTCACGTACCTCGTCATAGGGATGATCACGTCTACATCTAAATTCTCCAAACCACGAATACATAGAGCTGTGATATGGTGCTTCATCCTCAAATACCAATTGAAGTCTCTGGCCACTTGTTGACTTAAGCCACAACGAAAATCATAAAAATCATTGAACGAAAATGTTCACGAGTTAAATTCATTTTGTTAGCGACGTGACACACAATCAATTCATCGAAAGGACGCCACAATGAAAAAACAAATGACAGTCTCGCAAATTAAAAAGTAACATGCTCGCAAAGAGTTCAATTTCAAATTCTATAATTGTTTTTCATTCTTTTATTGTAAGTGGCCAGATCCAGAGACTCAGTATGCCCCACATACATCAGAGTTAACTCATATTAACACAAAAAGGAAAAAATCCCAATACCCTTTTCTTCGTTGTCAGCTTCAGCCTCGAACTTCATTAATTTCGCAGACAATATCGGATTTATGTCCTGCCAGCAAAGCGCAAATTACAATGATTGGAATTTTTAATAGGCGTCCGTTCTTGCCGAGTAAGCATCGAACAATTTGTTCAATTTATTTGATTTAATATCTCAGGCAACGGTGATCTTTGCTTGTTTCATAATACCGTTTATTCCTTCAGTTGCGGCTAACAAAAGATCTTCGCCCTATTAATGGTACTTATTTGTACCTTCACTTGTAATTCTGAAGATAAATCGTAGAAAATATGCTAATAAATAATATTAATTATTCGTTTTAATGTCTCCTTTTCCATTTTGTGCTATTTGTGTTAGTAAAAGCGAAGTCCTTTGACGATTAAAGAGCTATGTTAGTTACCTTAATGTTTATGTTTAATATTATAATTAAACAGCCTAAGTGGCTGGAGTATGTGCTATATACTCGCACACTTAGACGAGATTTAAATGCCTTTGACTTGTCAACATAATGTAGTACCAACCAACATATTACTCTATAATTAGGTACGAGTACGCTATAACAATAATAACAGCTCTATCAAAGCAAATCTTTTTTTATATCATTTAAATAGATGTACATAGATTTGTGTTTTCTATAGTATAAATTAGTATATATTATTCTGTACTTTATAAGTGAGGACTTGTTATTGGTTGTCAGTCTAAATTACTGTTCCTTATTTGTTTTTTTTAGCTGTAAATCTTCCATATTATTTAAATAAATAAATAGTATGATATGATTTCTGCGAACATGTTCATCATCATTACGTATATTATCAAAATGTCGACTGCTTAGGACAGGGTTTTTTTTTTTAAACCAATTCAATCAACACGTCGGTTGTGATCATGTTTGTATTGTGTATTTGTGTGTGTGTGTGTGTGGTTATGCTTTAATTTTTTTTTTTTGGGGATGACAGAGGGTTGCTTTTCATATTTACCACATTGGTTTCAATTTCATTTAATAACATGAACTTGTCACAATTTAGGGGTTCCAAATGGGACTGATAAATTGAAACCTACCATCCGTCCAATTTTGAACACACCAATTTAATATTGTCCAGAGGAAATTTTAGGGGGTCTGTAAAACTCATCTAGGACTGCGACCCCTTCGTAATTGCTGGCAACATTAATTTTTTTAGGGTCACTCCCACAAAAAATTAGCGCGCCAATTTCGTTTCCCGTGCGATGACGGCTCATAAAATTATTCCGTATTTTGTGGGAGAGCAAGAAAAGTGAATTAACAATATCAAATAACGTTTCAATTTGAACACGAAGTGAACATTGCATAATAATAATAAAGGACACATTAAAAGCACCCGGATGTGTTCTTGTGATTAGTTTTTGGCGCGAGACCCAAAAGTGGGTCACAATGTTCGGCAGTTTGCATTTCACTGGAGTTTCTGCTATTATCTTTAACGGAAAACATGTACCAGCTGTATATTGTTATTATGTCATATTCTTGGATTATATTTCTACAATATTCATTTGGGAATTTTGTTAACAATGTTTTGTATCATCTGACCAAAAAATACAACAAAGAAGTCATAACCCGTCTTATACACTAGAAGCATTGTGAAGGAAGATTTGATATTCGTCTTATGCCTTTTTCACTGCTGCTTGTCCAAGATCCTCCCATAAACCAATATTATTATGCAGTGTAAATCAGTTTTCCCGAAAAGTCGGAGAGGTCAAACAGCAATCGCGCCGCAGATACTAAAAACGTGCTATGTCGGATGATTCCTTGAAGTAGTCCGAACTTTTACGATAGGCTGAGAAAACGAATGAAGAACAAGATTGAAATATAAATTGTGAGATGTAAAATGTTGAGTGAAATTATAAGACGCTGTGGCTATATTTCCCACGGGTAACATTGATAGCTTTCCCTCTAAGGCTTACAGTTCATGTGTGAATATTAACCTTCGAGTTCGTATAGTTCCTTTAGCATGAATACTTAACGGTTCCATGTAATGAGTTATTACAGCGTATGTTGATTTAAATACTAAAGGGGAAATGTAAAGGTCACATAAACTTGTGATTGTAGGTACATATTAAGCATCAATTATATTATTTGGAAACGAAAAAGAAATATTTGCTTTAAGTTATGTCATTTACATAATTGATGTATGGAATAAATTAGAAGATAATGTAATGCGATACGCTGTTAACGCGGACATTAAAACTGACAAATGTAAATATCTCTAGGTTAATCAACTTTATGAGCTAGCTACTGAACGATGTTATTTTTATGACTCTACCTTCATTACCCTTGTAATTAAAATAAGCTGTGCTATTAAAACGTAAAATAAACATGGTGGGCATATCAGCATCGTGCACGCAAACTAATCGATTCCTAGTATAAACAGAAATCAAAAATTGTTTCTTTTATGCGGATTACGGGTTATGGAATGTAAACCAAGTGGGATTTTTCAATTAATATGTAAATTTGTGTTATGGCCGCCGCATCGGGTTCAGAGATGCTGTCGTAACAATATGCTATGGCTGCTGATGTCGTCTGTCAAGCCATAATAAAAATAAGCGCAGTATTATGTTTTTGCTGAAGGTTTTATGAGCCTCGCCCACGATAATCGTGATCATTATGGGAACCACTATAGACCTAGAAAAGTCGTTACGTTTATCCACGTAATTTCAACTGACGTGGTGATGTGATATTAAAAAATTGTGTAGAAAGCGGTTGTCATCGTATCTGCGTGTGATGCAGAGGAATGAGGAAAATTCTGTGAGGAAAGTTTTGAGTATATCACGATA
Organism: Mythimna impura; assembly: GCA_905147345.3. Lineage (NCBI taxonomy): Eukaryota > Metazoa > Arthropoda > Insecta > Lepidoptera > Noctuidae > Mythimna > Mythimna impura. Next base: position 10,723,684 of record LR990356.1, on the reverse strand, counting down.
ATTTCAGCCGAAAGACGTGTAGGACATCTACCACCCTCAAGTGTCGCGCGCCTCAGGGAGAAGTCCGCGCGCCTCAGGGAGATGTCCGCGCGCCTCAGGGAGATGTCAGCAAATCGCAGGGGCCCCAGCAGGGTCGAAGCCTACTGTGGCCAGCCCAGGGCCCCGGGATGAAGGCAAAGAAGGAATAGGAGTGGGTTTTTAGTCAGTAAAAGTCTGACACTATCTCTCGCTTCGCCCAAGAGCGGGATTTGTCATTAGATGATTTTCCCAACTAAAAAAAAAACCACCCTCAAGTGTGGCAACAACGACAGGTCCTGTGCGCCTCGCGTCCATCGTATTCACACGACCCTCATCAGGTCTTCGGTCCACCTTGTGGGACGCTGCGTTTTCAGATACGCGGTCGTCCATCCAAGTCCCTTTCGGCCCCATCGATCGTCTCTGTTCTGCGAGCAATGTGCCCTACCCACTAACTACCACTTAAGTTTGGTGTTTCTTCGGGTTATATCAAGAACCTTGGTTGAGTATAATATATATCCAAAGAAACGATGAATCGACTGCGTGGTAGATTTAATGGCTAGAAAGGGTGCGACTATACTGAATTAGCAATTTGACTATAAGAGAAATCTATATGTATATATAAAAAGAAAAACTGACTGACTGACATATCAACGCAGAGCCTAAACTACTAAGACTAGGAACGTAAAATTTTGTACAAAACTTCCTTTTATGACGTAGGCGAGCACTAAGAGAGGAGTTTTCAAAATTCACATCCTAAGGTGATGAAACGGGGGTCCAAAGTTTGTATGGAGAAAACCATCTTTCACGCGGGCGAAGCCGCTGGCAGAAGCTAGTATAAATATAAAAGAAGAATTGTTAAATGTGTGACTACCGAGATTTTGCTGAATTGCCTATGAGGGCTCTCCCTCACACATGCAATTCAGTTGAATCTGTATTTGCTCCTCCTCTGGAACGCAAAGGGCAACTTCTAACAAGAACAAGGGTGCGTTTTAGTCAGTAAAAGTCTGACACTCCCTCTAGCTCCACCCAGAGCAGTATGGAAGTAATTTGATGATTTACTACCAAAAAAAGGCGCACTAACAAGGCTGCTCTATAAAAGTGGCCCTAATTGAAATTGATCTATCGTTTATAAGTCACTTTACAACACTTGACGTGAGCAGGGTATCCCTTGTGTGGACAACAAATAACAACTACAATTCGGGATATGCAACGTCACGGTTAATTCTTGGATATGTCTCTGTTAGCAAGTATTTTTTGGCTACGTTTTGCTAACTGAGGAAAAAAGTTTCTGAAACAATTTTGACATACAATGCAATCGACATCATCTTTGTAATTTATTTGACCTTATTCTGATTTATTTAGGACTGGCACAACATATACTTTTCCATTCTTCTCTGTAAGTTCACAAATTCAGTGGTTGTTAATTATAGCATATAGCATATTCAGCCTTTTAATGTTCCCACTGCAGGGACTCAGGCCTCCTCTCTCTAGGAGAGGGAATGGACCGTAATCCACCACGCGCGCCCAGTGCGGGTTGGTGAATGTCACATGTCTTCGAATTTTTTGGTTCTAGGACATGCCGGTTTCCTCACGATGTTTTCCTTCACCGTTTTGAGAGCAGTGATGATGAAATAAATTACACAAAGTAATACGCCTGGCTGGGATTGAACCCGCGACTTACAATTCGTAAGTCGGGGCCGTTACCACTCGGCCACCACTGCTCTTACCTTATTCTGATTTGTTTAGGGCTGGCACAGCATATATTTGTCCATTCTTCTCTGTAAGTGCACAAATTCAGAGGTAGTTTATTAGCTACTAGTTAATGCCAGCGGCTTCGCCAGCGTCAAAGTAGAAAATTGTCCCAAGGGAACATATTCCCGGGATAAAAGTATCCTATAGATGTTCTATTCCAGGACATGGTTTACCCGAGTGCCTAATTTCATCTAAATCGATCAACCGTTCGAGCGTGAGGAAGTAACAAACATACACACACACACACACGAATTTTCGCATTTTTGTGATCCTCTTTTTTTTAAGTCATGTATCACGAATAAAGTTTTGACCGCATTAGTTACGAGCAGAGGTCGGAATTAGGTAGAGTTAAACATGTACTAGCAAAAGAATAAAGTGTATATGCCTCAAATCCCGAGATAAATTTTGAAGAGCAGATTTTTTTTATGACGCTTTCAGAAATATGGCAGAAAAATTTCTTTCTGCATTAATGACGAGGAGGAGCAAGTGTATAAATTTGTACCTTACCTCAGTTGTTACGTAGAGAGATCTTTTTCAATGAAAAATACTAATACCTATTCTGGGCCACACGGGATTTTTCATTAGAAATCCCGGGAAGATCCATATTAACATCAACATTTAGATGCAAGTACATGAATAACTCTACCTAATTCCGATCCCTGGTTATGACGAGACGTGTGGGTGTGTTTGTTTTTTGTTCCGTAGCGCTCTCTTACGTCCAACCGTCTTCAAACAGAAACAAAACTAAATCTGTCCAAAGGATACCTCCAAATAGCAAAGCTATAAATGTGTCTTGTTCCGAATCCGTATCGCATTGGGTGCGAACGGTCGGTCGAAGTCAACCGATAAATTCAGCCATCTTCTTTTACCAGACTAGGTATAGTGGTGGGAATCACGCGAACTTGAATATTCGACAGATATATCTTTCCCGGAACAGTTTCACGTTACTACGAGCTAGCATGTGAAAGGGAACCATGTTATAATTTACTATTATGGGCTCTGGGGCGTAACGAAGCGTCTGGGTTATCTAACCGTTTACGTAGACGACAGTTTCTGCAGCGTTCCGCTTGCATATTGCCTATTTGGCGACCTTAAGATCATCGTGTGTAGCTTCTAAGATAAGTGTAATCGTCTTCGTGAATGAGATATGATTATTAAGCTCGAATACTGTTGTCTCTTTCCTTCATACTGTCTAGGACTCTAGGATTTTATAGTGCAGTTCACGTCCCGACTTACTTAATTTTGTGCTGTCCTAAATCCCAGCGGGGGCGTTATGAGAAATGCTTTCGTGTCTGCTGTAATGTCGTTTGCATTATAATATAAATTAAATGTTTAAGCCTCCAATGCGTAAGTGACTATTCATTTTCTTAATAGGTCTGGCTGTATAATGCAGTGTTTGAGTTAGTGTTGTGTTCTTACATTTTATTTTTTCTTAAAAGTGTTTCTGGTCTTCAATAGCAAATATTGGGATTATTATCCGGTATCTAATAACCTAATATCATCATCTTCTTACCCTTGTCCCATGTTATTTGAAGTTAGCGCCAAATATTTTTTTTTTCCATTCGGCTGCCAACCATCACGCTATCACTTTTCATATCACTCCTCTTATTAGTGTTTTAAGAGATGGAAAAATTGTGTGTCCTCACTCAATTTTTTCATCTTTTCTTTGACCCTTCGATATCTAATAATATGCAAGAATTCAAATTAAACATGATATTTCTTGGACAACCTTACTTTCAGTAATCAATTTGCTTGTTTTGACATAGAAATAAAGGTAAATGTACACAGCCGGAGCCAAAGAGTTTATCAATCACACAACATTGTATAATTTGATCGAAATGTGTTTACGCCTTGTGCCAAACAAGAATAGACCTTATTGATAGGTGAGAAGGTTTCCGAATAATACCATGAAGCCTTTAAAATCAATTACAGTAACATAGTTACGGGTGAATGGAGTCGCGCTAAAGTCATTTTCAGTTTATTGAAGTGTAAAGGGGTCCATTGACGCTTCAAACATGAGTTGTTTCTCCAGACTTTCTTACTTTGTCTGCGTTTTCTTGGAAGAAATTGCTTTTTTTGAAATAAAAGCACTTTACTTTCAACGACAGTTTTGACTTTTAAATCTTAAGTTTCAAGTCCCGCGTTGCAAATTAATGACGATTGTTTGAAAACAAAAAATCTTTTAGTTGTTATGATTGATTTATTGTTATACAATGTTGGAAGTACTTCATTGGATGTTGTAACAAAGGAACAATCATTTTATACATTGAAAAAAGAAATGAGTTTAGTATTGTCATTGTCTTAAAGAGTAATTAGCCAGCATTTAAGTTGGGGAATAATTTACAAGAGACCATTGACAAGTGTATTAAGTAATTAAGTACCAAATATGGAATAGATACTATATTTTATTTGTGATAAAAGTAAATGTATACCTACATAAATGAATTCTTTTATTTGTAATTATAATCAGTTCGGTATACCTGTACATTTTCGTTTAACTTAGTAACAGTCTTGCTACATTTAGTAACAAAAAAGTATACTTTTTAGTTTTTACCTAAAGGAAAACTACAAACCAATGTATTAGAATTTTGGTAATATCTAAATAGAAACTTGAATGCAAATCGAGGTATCAAACTCTGCACCAGCGCTACCATTATCTGCTTAGGGTCCACACATAAGGCAATTAATCCATGTTATTTCTCGAGTATTTTAAGAGCTATCACAAAAACTTTTTCAATACACTTCCTCGAAAACTGGCTCTCATCGCACTTCGATTAGGTTCAACATGCCATGTACCATGTATCACCCTCGTGTTTTTTTTTTAATTTATCACAACAAGGGCTTTTTTCTTTCCTATTTAGTCATGGTCAACGGTGATTATTTTTTTTAAAGCAAAGAGATAGCGGAGATTTTTTGATAGATTTTTAGATATTTAATGAAAAATTAAATTGTCTTTATGAACAGAATATCATAAATAAATATGATTTTACACAATAATTTGTTATTACCAACAAATCAATCATCAATTGTGTCTAAATCTGAGTTCTAAATTAAAAAAATATTTGATTTTCTATTTTTAATATTAGGATGTAGGTTTCGGTTTAATACTTTGCTTCTCCTTCGATCTGAACTGGTTAAGCGCGGGGAAAAAGTATATTAAATATTATTTAATAACTTGTTCATTTGTGTTATTTGTGAAAAAAATGTCGAATTTAACATTTGAAGAGAATTCTTTAGATGCTACGCCGCCAGATATTGTGATTGAGGTAAAAAATACTTGCGATAGCCTGCTGCCATCTAAATCAAAACTAAAATGTATGGCAAACTAGGAAAATTTTCTTCAGTACAAATTGAACAAAACTGCGTCGTAATTTTCAGAGAAAGTATTTCTTGGTAAGTGTATTGAAAAACGTCGTTTGATACACGTGGAGATTTGACACTGCAGCACTCGACTCCATAACACCCTCGCCTGTACGGCTCGGGTGAATTTCGCCTCGGTTGCAATGACAATCTTTCTCCACTTGTATCAAAATGTACTATTTTCACATAGAAAAAAAAAACAAAATTCTCTCAGCTCGGGTACACCACTCACTGCTCTGACAAAACTCACGAAATAATCATGTGATTAATAAAAAAGTAATAATTTACGAGAAATGGCGGTATTCCATATTAGGATACTACTCCATATTCGGTTATTATTATTACCTTTATATTTATAGGATTGTTATGCGCTACCAAAATGCCAAGTGGTCAATCGAACTTTTTACTTTTTCGCCGTTACAATGATTGTCTAAATACAATTAACAGACGAAACTACGCTAGTGTCGTGAGTTCGCGATCATTTACGAGTATCTACATAAGTCATTTAATAGGAAAAATATTATGTAATGTAAAGAATAATAATAATATCTTTTTATAAAAATACAGATACAGAATCTTTACATGTTCATTGTGTTTTTTTAGAAACCCTGTTCAATGATATAACATCATTATATTATTTATTGCCCTTTGTAGCCTAACCCATTTTAGATTCATGTCCTTTAGAAATACGAACCAAGTAGAAATGTTTTTTTCATTAGATTGTATTGAAATCGAAAGTTGTTACGCGTATTTATCGGTCTAATTTATTCGAACATTCAATGGAACTTTCCCTGTTCAACAATCTTTGATATTCAGAAGTCTCAAAATAGAAAATACAATTGGTTGCAAAAATAACGGCTCACATAGAAAAACTGTGATATCTCTTAAAGTTATAATGTACATAGATCGCTTGTATAAGTATTATGTTATAAACAGATAAGTATTGCTTATTATAAATATCTTAAGAGAGGTAACAAAATATTTTCAGATTTTTGAAACATGACAAAATTGAAAATTAGGACCAGATTTCTTTTTGGCTTTTGTGACCTTACTACTATACACACTTTTCATTAGGGACCCGGAATTTTGCAGCCCAGTGTACATACCTTGATGAGTTCGTTTAGGACCTTATAACAAGAGAGTTATTCTTAGAAACTTTATTTCTAAAACATATGAACATATATTATATAGGTAGTTCTTTATTTGTATCAGTTCTCAGACATATTTTGTCTAAGCACTGATACAAATACAGACAGACAAAACAATAACTTCTGATAATAATTGAAAACATTACAAATAATAACAATATTTTATCGAACCAAAATCAACAAAATATTCTGAAAAGGCCCAATAAGATCGAACAAACAGAAATAATTTAGTATTTCTTATGCTTAATACGATTTGCTATTCAATCTTCAAATCGAAATTATTGTAGCAGATAAAGATATAGGTACCTTAAGGTGAACGCACACTTGTCCGAGCCGAACGCGTCGAACGAATGAAAAAAAAAGAATTTTAGAATTCTTTATAAGAAATCCTATGAAACTCCGCACACCTAACCGCGTCAAATCGTCCGAATCTGAAAGGACTCCAGAGAGAATTCTAAAATTCGATTCGTTCGACGCGATCGGGTCGGATAAGTGTGCATTCACCTTAATCCGGCCATGTCTGCGATCAAATGTTTTTCCTTATCGACTAACAAGAGAAATCGTAACGATGTAACGAGAAAGGCTAGAAATCATCATTTTATCGACTTTATTCACTTATGTGGAAGAACAGTAATGGAAAAAAAAATCGTAAAAAATTAGGTAAATACCGACGAAACATTTCAACGCTGGGCTGTACAGAATCATTTACTTAAATTCATGGTAACTGGTTATGAATTACTGTGTTGTATTAAAAGTTCCTCTCTTGGAGATCTTAAGCATCAACATCTAGAACTGAAACAGATACCATCAGTTGAAACTTACGTATCGTAGGGTCTGAGTGCTCAGAAATGATAGATCTGTCTACGCCTTGTTGACGCTTTACGTGACCCAAGGGTTGCCTTTTATCTTGATCAGAGGATATGCATGGCCATATAGCATGGTAATGCTATATGGCCATGCATATCCTCTGCTTTGCCTATGCTTTTTGGGCACAATTATCAGTCGACAGCGATGCAGAGACGATTTTCGACGCCATGTATTAGATTGTTTTAGTTAGTTTTAATTAGTTTGGTTTTCTGTCATAGATGTGTAGGGGTCGGCTTTCAGTTGGCTCCCACACCCAGATGTGAAGCGAGAGAGTGTGTCAGATGTATACTGACTAAAACCACAGTGTTGCTTCAGTTGTCTTTGGTGAGGGCCATGGTGACTCTTGCCAACAATCTCGCAGCTCGGGCAGCAGGATATCAATATTGTTACATAGAGCTAGTGTTCTCATCCCCACCACAACCCAATTACTGGGTAATACAGTTTTTTTTAAGGTGGGAAATCATCAAAATGACTTCTCGCGCTCTGGGTGGAGCGGGAGGGCGTGTCAGACTTTTACTGACTAAAACCACACCTGTATCCTTCAATTACCCTTTGCGTTCTAGGACTACGGGTTTCCCTTTCAGAAATTCTCCGCGGTCCTAGCTAGCGGGCATCGGGCCTCGATAGGGCTGGGTCTAGTCTAGCCTATGGATTACACTGACGTATCTTCAAAATCCTTTATGAGCTCACACACACAGACAGGTACCTGTTATTGTTATCAACAACATCAAGACGATAGGTATCCGCCCCCCTTGGCTACATGACTGAGACTTTGTTCTGACCACATGACTGAGCGTTGAGATGACGTCAGAACAAAGGAATCGGAGGCGTGGCCTACTCGAGGCGTTCGACGCAAACGAAACGATCGTAACTTGGCTAGGGGGCCAGGTACTACAAATAATACGTTGTCAACACTAGTATCAAACACACCAGTTTCATCACAAGTTTTCCTACAAATATCGTTTTCCTCAAAGGAAAAGCGTAATTGATTCAGGTTTCACTTACTTAGAATTAGTTGATGTTATATAATCTTTGATGTTATATAATCTCTTCCTAACATCAGTCTTTCCATTTTATTTTTCGCTCATGAGGCTTTTATTCCTATTTGACGATATGTTTTTAGTACTGGGTGTCCCAAAATTCTTTTTCAATGTTTTTTTACATAATGTGCTATCTAAAGCGATGGGAGGGTCGCGTAAGTTTCGCCGATCGCATGCCTCATTTTTGGGAGTTCAGTCGCCATTTTTATATATATTCTATAACTTGGTGATCTGTTTTAAATATACGTTTTAAACTATTAAGTTGGTAATATGTACCTATTAGTGGTATCACATTCTGTGTATTTCGTGTGGTTTTCAGTCTCAATAAAGTGTGTTCTTTGTTATTTGGTCGCAAGGTGAATAAACTTGTTGAATGATTCGATAGCTGTTTCGACTTTATCCACACTATTAGTGGTTAGTTTAAATTTATAGATTCAGTCGCTATCTTTTCGCGCGAATTTAAAAATATCTAATTCTACTGTTACAGTGAAAACTTTGTAATTTTTATCAATTACGTCACGTAAATGAAGCACCGAGTACTCAACTCATTAAAACATGGATACTAAAATTTTAAGAGACTACAGAGAGAGAGAGAGAGATTCTCGATCAACGCTGAGGAAATTACGGATAGTTTGACTAAGGTCTCAAACTTGAATTTATACAATAGTATGCAAAGAAGTTAACTTTATGTAACTCATAAAACCTATTTATTATATATCCTGTATATTAGGAAAATGCATTGGGGGAGACATATGTTTAACAGTGGACGTCTTTCGGCAGAAATGATGATGATATAAATAATAAAATTAAATTATTTCTCACTAGCTAGCTAGCACTTCTGTATATTATTATGTATATGAGAATAGCTTATGCCGTCGTTGCAATTTCAAGCAGTCAACAGCGTGGAATCGGGGCTGATTGCCTAATGCGCTGAACATCCATTTTTAATTGCCAGGCTATTTCCATACTGGCAAATATTCTCTTCATATTCCAACTTAATAATCTATCTATGGCTTTTGAAGCATTGAGTTTCGTCGTCTCATCTTCAGCAATATGTTACATATCATATTCAATATTCGTACCGCAAGTTATCCCTAAGCCCTCCATAGTAATACCAGTAATACCTTCTAGTACTCTCAAGCACTTGGGGAGCTTTACTCTCGATATATTCACCGCAGATGTTGAATAATATCGTAAAGAAAATGTACTCGCGTCCCTATTCGAAGGCTTCAGATGCAGTGTATTTTTAAATCGCAATGCACTCAATGTGGATTTAGTTTTCTTTTTAAAATATGATAAGATTTCTTCGTTAGTAAAAATGTATAATGCTCCGGACCTCTGGACGATCGAAAGTCGGTGATTTCAAGAAAGATTAGCCAATCAGGAGATATTATAGTGCATAAGCGTGAGTGCAAATACAGGTGCACTTTTAGTCCCTTATCTGTCATAGTTCGAAGGGTCGGCAATCTGACACGACCGGAGAGACATCAGGAGCAGGATTAAGGGTTTTATGTGCTTTCCGAAGCACGGAGGTAGCACACCACCAACTTCCAAACTTCGCGGAGCTACTGAGTAACTCAATAGCAATTTTTACCCAACCCGGGGATCGAACCCAGGAGTCCACGCTCAACAGTCGCGTTTGCGACTACGAGAGCAAGTGGCAGTTCAAAATACGAGGCCAAGCACCCAAGGAGTGGAATTCCTTGCCGGAGTCTGTGTTTCCTGATAGCTACAACTTAGGGGTCTTTAAGTCAAGAGTGAATAGGTTACTTCTAGGCAAGAGTGCTCCATCGTCGACCACATCATCGCTTACCATCAGGTGAGATGGTGGTCAAAAGCGAGCCTATCATTTATAAAAAAAAACGAGGGTATTTATATAATAATGTATCAAGCGCATTTCAAAGTGACGAATGATCTTGAAATCCTGCTTATTGATATTCCGTTGTCATGTGAAGTCGAAAGCGTTGCTACGATGTTTAATAGACCAAATAGGGGATCTTCTCACTTAAATTGTATACTCTTTCGAAACAAGCAAAATTGTTGTACTTGTTATATACGGTCCTATTTATGTGAATATTTCAAAGTAACTACATATAGCGTTTTAGCCTCAGCCTGGTACAATAAATAGGCTGGCCTATGGTTCGTCAGTCAAATCTGTAATCTCGTTTGAAAGAATTTCAGCAAATGTGATTTTTTTTTTCAGTAGGTATGTTCGTTCATCCTTATCTTGAATTATAGCAATGCGTGTTGAGAATAACAATGGCTAGTCTTAAATAAAATGATAATAGATTTTGAGGAACATATTTTCTGGACAGTGAAGCACAGTTTGTTGAGATACCAGGGTTTCGCAAGCTCAGAACTCTTCCTGTGTTTAAAAAGCAAGTGCCGTTGAGAATTAATAACATAAGGTCTTCAAAGGACGAGACTCACAATAGCATTGAAATGCCTAATAGTAACATACCTACTTAGGATTCAGAAATGAAACAAAACACGCAAAACCGACCAAACCGAAACCGACCCAAGATGAATTCCCTGCTGGAGTCTGTTTCCTGATAGTTAAAATAGAGATCTTGTCACGGTGAATAGGCTACTTCTAGGCAAGCATACTCCATCGTTGACTATATTATTATCATCGCTTATCATAAGGTGGGAGAACAGTCAAACGCGCGCCTAAAAAAAGGCTTCAAAACAAAATGTATCATTGTACTGTAAATGTATCATCACGGCATTTCTTATATGTATTCTTGGGGCAAATATCCTGAAAACCGAACGTTTGCCCACAATGATATAATCTGACCTTGTGGAAAGTATCGCCCCGAGACATTCAGAAAGCAAATACTTGAAGAAAAAGGAAAAGGTTTAACAAAATAAGAACGTGTCAGAAACTATGATATTACTTCTTATTCTTGAGTTGATATGACTGTATTTTATGTTACGGTATTCTGCCACTTTGATCGTGTGTCCTTATTCTGTATGTCATGGATTTTGTTAAATTTTGTATACAATATTTCTCATTTTATTCACGAAAATATGTTGTCATCTATATTTAGTGCTTTTTGGTTGGAAGTTATCGAATAATTTCTCCCATTGTTCAAGTTCTATAAGTAAAATTAATTCATAATTTTGCTCATAGATGGAGTATGTTAAATTAGTTCTTAATTCGATTAATAGATGGCGTTGTGCAATTACGTCATATTTTTAAATCGCGATGTTTAAAAGAATCTTCGTGGTATTTTTATGATTTGTGAGTTCAGAAATCAGTAGTTCAAGTTCATATTTATTTCGGATGCTCAGGTTTTTTATTTAGCATATAATATCATTGTATTTAGCACTCTGAAGTACCAAATACCTATGGTCTTAGAACGCAACTGAAGGACACAGGTGTGGTTTTAGACAGTAAAAGTCTGACACGCCCTCTCGCTCCACCAATGGCGCGAGAAGTCATTGGATGATTTCCCACCTTAAAAATAATAAGACTTATCTAGGCCATCGGTACCGAATCATCGCATTTTAAAATTAGCTATTCATTCTTAATTTAGAAAGTTTCTCAGTAATCATGTGTCATTTGTTTTTAGTTCTGCGTATCATGCGTTGCAACAGTGCCATTGATTGGTGACATCATCGTATGAAACAATGTACACTGACTTTAATTGCGGGCGGTACCTAAGTATATCCTAAAAATAAACCGTATTGGTGCCTGACACGATTTAGAAACTGATATTTGAGCATAGCTCTTAAATCTATTAGCTTGTAAGCCACTTTGATGGCTTTGAAGATGGTAGAGGCCACCCGTGGTCTATCGTGAGCCAAATTTCATCCTTCGTCCTTTTGATCAGGATTTATTAACTAGATTTGAGAGCAGTGATGGCCTAGTGGTAACAGCCCCGACTTATGAGTTGTAGGTCGTGGGTTCAAAGTTTGGTCACCCAACCAGGCGCATTACTTTGTGTAATTTATTTCATCACCACTGCTCTCAAAATGGTGAAGGAAAACATCGTAAGGAAACCGGCACGTCCAAGAACAAAAACATTCGAAGACATACGAGTACATCCACCAACTTGCACTGGGCCCGCGTGGTGGACGGCCCATTCTCTCTCCTAGAGAGGAGGCCTGAGTCCCAGCAGTGGTAACATTAATAGTCTTATTATAGGTACTATGCTATGATTAACCAATCAGTTCGTTCATCATGGAAGCGATAGGTAGGTAGGTATTTTCATTCAGATTGACCCTGCAAACGTCCGCCGGGCTAATCACCAATTTAGTCTAATTAACAATACTGTTAATAGTCATTATCAGTATAATGGACGCGCTGACCATTTTTCCGACCATGACATAGTCCTTTTTAACCGATTCATAAATATTAGGTTCTCAATTCGGTTCTATTTTTAGGGTTCCGTACCTCAAAAGGAAAAAAACGGAACCCTTATAGGATCACTTTGTTGTCCGTTTGTCTGTTTGTCTGTCAAGACCCTTTATCTCGGGAACGCGTGGAGGTATCGGGTTGAAATTAAAACCATATATTCAGGTCTGCGGTCCCTTCAAGCTGTGAAAAAAATCAAACTTCTGAGTTAACGAAAAAAAAGATAAGGCCGTTTATGTCGCAAAAAACGTATATTTCGACACTCAAGGGAATCAAAATTCATAGGGTACTTTCCGTTGACCTAGAATCCTGAAATTTGGCGTGAAGCAAGGTCTCATAGCACAGGTATAGGAAAAAGTCTGAAAAGTGTAAATTTGTAGTTACGTCACAAAAAAAAAACCTTTTTGCGTTTCGAAATAATCTTCGTGACTCAATTGGGAATTGAACAGTTTTCATAGGACATGTTTGTACGGAACCCTCAGTGCGCGAGTACGCCTTGTACTTGCCCGGTTTTTTGTGTTGCCATCATTTTTGAACTGATTTGAAAAATCTTTTTTTATTTGGAAAGATATTACATATTTAGATATGCTTTTTATCAAAATCCAGTTCTGATGATGGGATATCTGAAGAATTGAGCGAATTTCGCCAATATTATAGGCATATAAATAGATATTTTAATCAAGAAGTCAAGCATTTTAAGAAAGTGTCGTTTGATGAAGTGAAATTGATGAAAAAGATCGCAGATGGCCAAATGAACTTTACAAACACACAAATGTCTAGATTAAGATTTAAGCAACAATAACGAAGCATTTCTTTTTTATTATTGGTATTAGTAGTCGATTTCATTTTTAATATTATTGTTGGAGTGAGAAATTAGTATATTAGGGGAAGTTTGAAAGTGGCGCCAGTGACTGAAAAGTTGAAGGGGAATCGTTTGTCTTGGTATGGTCATGTGAAGAGGAGGGATGAAACGCATGTTACTAAAAGAGTTATGAGTTTACATGTGGATGGGTGGAGAGGGACAGGGAGACCAAAGAAAAGATGGATGGATTGTGTGAAAAGTGATATGAAAGAAAAGGAAGTTAGTGATAGTATGGCGAGTAACAGGGCAGAATGGAAGAAAAAAACGTGTTGCGCTGACCCCAAATAACACGGGACAAGGGCAGGAAGATGATGTATGTTCGGAGTGATCCATATCCAACGTCTTTGTTTTTTCTTGTAGTAGAAGGTAAGACATAAGTTTTGTCCAAAAAAAGTAATATAAGTGTTTATTAATTTAGATGTTGTCGAGAACCTCACCTCAAAAATTCTACTTTATCAGACATACAGTAATGGTTAGCTAACTTTCCACCGATCGAAGGTCTTGTGTGGCATCTGAAAACACTATATTGGTTCTTTTTAAAACAACAAGTTCAATTTAAAAGTTCCTGTTACCGCGGTTAAATAGAAGTTTGAATTTTACCGTTCATTGGATTATTGATTGATCGCTCCACTCTAGTTCCCGCGTGGATTGTTGGTATTTGAGATATTTACAATTGTTTGTTGTTCACAGTTTTTTCTGGGTGAGTAAAAATTGAGGATTCGAAAATATTGAAATAGTTTTAGCTACGAGTTGGGATGTGTGGGTTTCATCTTTTCGAGGATTTATCGTATGAAGAGCTTGCGTTATTAACCTCCCCTCCTTGCGTTGTAGTCCTCAATGCTAAGTGTCGTGACCTCCCTGCTTCATCACGTTCACTTGTATGATATTCCTCAATCTCTTTGTGTCTCTGTCTGTGTGAAAGGCATTGTATACCGTTGAGTCAAGAGCGGTGCGGATCTGATCGGACAAACGCATTGGGCTGCACCCACGAAGCCTTATCCCATCTACTTACCGGTCACGATAAGCCTTATGAGGTAGCCAATGTCTTTCCTTGCTATGTGACTGAAGTATTGCAGAATCTTGCGAAGACACTCGGACGACAGCCGTGACGAGATCCGTCCGTTATTAACAGGAAATTAAAACCATAAACTTTGGTTTACTATCCCTTGAAGCTGTGAAAAAATCAAACTTCTAAGTTAACTAAAAAAAGATGCATATACGCCAAAAACGTATATTTCGTTAGTCTCAAGGGAATCAAAATTCATAGGGTACTTCCCGTTGACCCAGAATCCTGAAATTTGGCCTAAAGCAAGGTCTTATATAAGCACAGGTATAGGAATAAATCTGAAAACAGTAAATTAGTTGTTACATCACAAAAAAAAAACATTTTTTTGCGATTCTGAGAAATCTTCGAAACTCCTTTCAGGAATTGAACTATTTACATAGGTAAGTTTGTACGGAACCCTTAGTGCGCGAGTCCGACTCGCACTTGCCCAGTTTTGTTTATACTATACTATAGCTTCGGCCAGCAGTAGCTAATTGTTTTATATTTCTTTTAGTGAAGTGGTTGCTAAGGCTTTCTGAATGTTTTTTTATTGAATGTTCTACAAATTCCGAAAACCAAAAAAGTACCTACAGGCTAAATAACAATTTTGTTTGTAGCTGAGTAAACAGGCAAAGAACAAACAATTTTCTAGACATCACAACCTTTATCTTTTCAACATTTAATAACAAAAGATCTTATTTGTTCCAGGTACGTTCTTATTTCGCAAAGGGCATCACAACAAGTTGGTATTAATCTTCCTGATGGTGTGGTATGCTGGTAAGTGTAAGTGATCGTGATCTGAAGGCGATCGGCTGTTTAATGTCACTTGTAAATCGACCAGTTCCGCGTGGCCTTGTGGCCCACTGTGTACCGCACTCGGCCAGTGTTGCCACGCCACATTCTTTAATGAGGACCGTTAAAATGAGATCGAATTTTAAACCAAGGTCTATTTTTTCAATAATCTGTTATTTTTTATCACACTAACATTATAAAGACTAAAGTTTATATGCAAGTACGATGTTGGTTACTACTTCACGCTTAATTATTTGGATGAGAGGTACACGGGTTTTTTTTTTAGGTGGGAAAATCATCTAATGACAAACCCACTCCTGTTCCTTCGTTGCCTTCGTCCCAGGGCCCCGGGTTTCGTTTTCACACTACCCATGGCCCCAGTAGGCTTAGACCCTGTTGGGCCCCTACGATTTGCTGACCTTTGCGTTCTAAGACCACAGGTTTCCTTTTCAAATGCTCGCGGCCCTAACGGGAATCGGCTCTGTCTGATCCCTACGGTTTACTGACATCTCTTTGAGGCGCGCGTGGAACAATACAGTCAGGCAACTACCACAAAGTTGTCTGGCATTTTTGCTGAACTGGACCTATTTGGTGCAGGCGCGAGACACACAATGTTAGTTATTTTATTTTCTTATTTTTTTTTTTTATCTTAAATGTTTACATGTTGTTTCTGCATTGTGTGTATCTGTGTACGTGTGCCAAATAAATATTTTTCTTTCTTTCTTTCTAATACGCGCCGTCGACGACTTGGGCTCGGTCCGGAAGGTTACCGGACGGTCGGACGGCGAGCCACCCATTGCTCGCCGTCCGCAAGCCCGCGCTTACGGTGGCCGGAAATCGGGATCAGAATCCCGGCGGCGGTTGGGGCGTGAGGACCGTTGCCTCACGCGATCGGCCGCCTCCTTTTGCTAGCATTACTGCTTCGCAGAAGTAGGCGACCGCCTGCCACTCCTCTTCGCTCCGGACCATGGCCTGTACCAAGGTCCGGCGCTAGAGATCGCCGCCGCCAAGGTACACGGGTAGAACATGTCCTAGAATAGCATATAGGATACTTTTTATTCCGGGTAAATATGTCCCATAGGGATCATTTTCTATATTCGCGCGGTCGAAACCTGTGAGTTTGGAATATTTTCCAGACAATAGCTTTCACTCCACCATTTTTATTCCTTAGGTAAAAGTTATTTGACTGCTGATAAATCGTCCCTTAAACTAAAATATCGCACTGCAGGTGGGCTGATGACATCGCTCAGTTGGCAGGACTGGCTTAAACCCGTCCAGCCAATTATAGAGATAAAATTAAAAGAGGTTGGACGAGGCCTATGCCCAAACATGGGTACCCTAACTCAGTAACACCAAATTTAAATAATAATTGATATAAATAAATTAATATTATTAAATTAATACAAATTCGATACTTGCTTGGATTCAGTGCTTTAATAATTCTATATTTACATATTTATGAAATTCTGAAAATCAAACTGTTAATGTTTTGTATTAGATTACCTACTAATTTTCTTTATTTATTAAATGTTTCAATATGCATTTGGTATGGTCATGTGAAGAGGAGGGATTAAACGCATGTTACTAAAAAAGTTCTGAGTATACATGTAGATGGATGGAGAGGGAGAGGGAGGCCAAAAAAAAGTTGGATGGATTGTGTGAGGAGTGATATGAAAGAAAAGCGAGTTAGTGATAGTGTGACGGGTGACAGGACAGAATGGAAGAAAAAAATGTGTTGCGCCGACCTCAAGTAATTAGTCATAAGTGCAGGAAGAAGAAGAAGAAATATATGCATGCAATTAGTGAGAAATAAAGGTTTTTATTATTATTTAAACTAAAGTATCGTGTAAAGATTCGTTGAACTTGTAAAACAAATGAACAGCGGTAGATGCCGAGTCGTTCGGTTTTGAATTTAGTTTATACCCCTAGCAACAAAGACATTGAAGAAGTACGTCAAGAAAAAAGAACCTTCTTAGGCTTGGAGTTGATTAAATGTAGAATCTTCAGTCCCTAAGTTAGTATCTTTTTAATACAAAACAAGACCATAAAGAAACAAAGCTAAAAACAAAACACATCAGTCAGTTTCAAGAAAGTTCAAAGTTTCCTGATAGTAAAGTAGTTTCCCAAAATATAACTTCAAAGAAACAATATTAAGAGATTCCTTTAGGCATGTTGTTAAAACTGGAAATTTTTCCCTTAAGTTTCACTCACTCTTCAGTCTTCAGTCACAGTAGTTGATTCCCTGCACACTGACTTGTCAATAACATCAAATAAAATGGTATGGAAGAAATTAGAACTGAGCTCCTTAGTAGTCCTGAGTTGAGCTACACGAATACTGACAATGCTTGCACTGACTGGAAAAATCCACTCAAATCTGTTTTTTCCTCAAAAGACCATCTCAGACACCAGTGCATGGTTCTCATATGTTTTGACCATTACATGTTTGATGTATGGACTTTAAAAGAGACTTTGAACACGGAGTTTGTTTCTGTGTTTTTTCTCAGGGTAAAAAGTGCTTTTTTGAAAACCTATTTCGATAATAAATATAATTTACCAGATCACTCAAAAGAGACGAAAAGTATTCATATTTAGCGTTTGCCCCAATTGTGTTGCGATGTCCCATATATCAAAATAAACGCTGTATTCGATGGTTTCAATCAATATTCATAAACCGTAGATATGTTTAAATCTAAATGTGCAATTTTACTCTTCACTTATTGTTCATCAAATTGTAAATTGAACACAAAGGACGCTGTTCACAAAATTAGATCACGATTTAAATTTCAATTAATATAAAAAGTTTTTATTATACTATACTAGAAGAAACTATATATTTTTATTTATTTATAAGGATAGGTATCAGTAGATACTATGATACGCCATTTTTCTTTTCGGTGGGAAATCATCAAATGATGCCGTCTGCTCTGGGCATGTCAGACTTTTACTGACTAAACTCCACCCGTGTTTCTTCAGTTGCCTTTAGCGTTCCAGGGCCACGTTAACACTTTCGAACAATCCCACAACCCTAGCAGGACTTACGATAAGCCATAAGGTAACACAAGCCGGCAATGTTGTCTGCGAAGTTCCTAAACTAAAAGGACTTGAAACTTCACACAGGTAGGCGACGGCGATATATCTATAGTTAAACCTCTGTTGGAAGTCCTCGTATAGAGCTTATCGATAAGTCTGACATCGTTAAATCCTACGCGGCCGATCTAGAGGGTACTCAAGCCTGCCTCTCTCTTCACAGATATGTAGAATGGCCATGGATTTACAAAGAAACGGTACTTTTTTGTTTCGCACGAATTTGCTGAATAACGTCTTTTAGTTTTGTTTGTGAAGCTGACTTAAGGCTTGGTTCTATACACTACCGCCTAAAGGGTAACAGTCCAGCTCCAATGAGATGTAGCAAGCGATGTTGGCATCTCGCCACATTTGATAACGACTAACCTAACGTGAGGAAACCGGTATGTCCTAGAACCAAATATTCGAAGACATGTAACATCCACCAACCCGCACTGGGCCCGCGTGGTGGATTATGGCCCATAACTTCTCCTAGAGAGGAGGCCTGAGTCCCAACAGTGGGAACATAATAAGGCCGACTATGCTATGCTAACCTAACAATAAGATCTCACCAATATGATTTCAGAATAGTTCATAATTTTCAGTTCGCTGTATTTCAAAATAGTTAACTAATATTTAGCTCCGTGATACATGTTTATAGAATAATATTCATATTGGAATTTAATCCAGTCTGATTAGAGTAAATAGTGACGATACTAATAACTAGATTTTCATTAATCCATTTCCAAGTAATTATGTTTGCATATTTTTCATTTGTTGTTGAATATTCAGTGCATGATTAAACACATAATTCGTTATTATAAGCCACTTAATTTAATGATGCTTTATTCTGTTTGTAATATTTATTCTTTATTTATTTATTGTGCACACCTACCACAGTGTTGTCTCTTTTAAACCAAAAGTTGACTGGTAGAGAATGCCTTGTTGCATTAAGTCGGCCTACGTACCACTAGTATACATGAAGATGAAATAAATAATAGAACATGTAATTGGAAAATTATATTTATCCATTTTTTTTTTAATTTTGTGGGTGCATACATTTTTCCATAATCCATTTCCTTACTAAAATTGTGGTAAACATAGTTCGTTCAGAACGACTATGTGCTCAGTCACCCCGGTTCGAGATATTAGAAGCACTGAGTGGCTTTATACCTCTCAGTAGTGAGTTCGGGGTGGCCGCGAGCATTTTGTTGGGCTTTCGATTGTCTGAAGCTTCTGCAAGATATCGGCTTTAGGTTAGCTGTAATTACGCCTACATATAAAAGAGGTTTTGGCACCGCTCTCTGTTTGAGTCTCTGAACAAAAGACGACGCCGTACTATATTGGTTGCTCCCTTACAGAAATTTTACAAATATGTCATTCATTATACACATTTATCTCATCTTTCTCATCAATTTGCTGTATATCATTGAAGCTTATTTAATATAATCCGATCTATGTGATCTGCACAGAAATAGGACACCGCTCAAGAACCATGTCTTTATCCATCGTCATGCCAAATGGCAAAATTAGGTTACATCGTAATAATTATATTCTTGGCATCAAACACAGCGGGTGTAAAATGTTCACCTACACGTACTTGACCCAATTTGAGTGATTGTTTGAAAAAGGAAATTGCACCCTTGGCTTATTTTCTGTGATATTGGCGAATTTCTGCGACGCCGATCTTTTGTTTTTTATAATTATTACAATAAATTCATTTGGTAGTAATTCCCAAGGAAATACTAATTATTTCTGTTTCATATCTGACGTGAATATTGTATTTAGGAGTGGCTCACCATTCGTTTGTCTTGAAGAAAAATATTGAGGATGAATATTTTTGTCACTGGGAATCCGATTTGTTTTCTTTAAAAGTTTGCAGACTATAATATTTTGAGAGGTGACTCACCATTAAAACTATTGTCTATGTGGATGGAAAAACACAAAGAGATTTAGTTTTTAACAACTTCTTTGACTTTGAGGTTTTAGTTCGAACCGATCATTTTTGTATTTAGGTATAAGAGGCAACAAAACAGAAACATTTTTGGGCGACTCCAAAAATGTTTATTTTTTCTTATCTACACGAATCAATAAAGACAAAGTGACAATCGCTCCAGACGGCTGCCACATAAATTGGATAAATTTTATTGCGACTACTTAAACGCTTCGCGCTAGACGTTTTGTTACTATTTCGTGTAGGTGTCATTTAATATTCCATTCAGACAATTGAGAGTAACGTTTAGCTTGGTAACAGACTGATGAGCTTAATTTGCCACAATTACGTTCGTTATGACCTGGCGATGACCAGTACACGTTTAATTGCACTAATAGATTAGTTACCTGCGCAGTACCCACTAATTACGGGACCACAATTGATAAATTGTTGCAATATGACCGACAAGCATGTATGCAATTTGAGGTCATATAAATATATAAATCATGTTACATAATTATGTTGTATAAATATATCGCATTATAAGACGATGAAGATTCATTTAGTTGAATCTATAGTAATGTGCTATTGTCGTCAAGTAATGCTATTCTCTAAGAAAACAGCGTTTAGCGCAGCGCTGGCCGCAGCGACGAAATCCAAATAGGTACATTGGATTAACAATCCAATGTATAGGTCCATTGGATTGTTAATCCTATGTACGTATTTGGATTTCGTCGCTGCGGCCAGCGCTTCGTTCTAGGCTGTTTCCTTAGAGAATAGCACGACAAAACAAAACAAAAATCTGTAACAGATAATATAAATTCGCAAATATTATGACACTATTATCTCTATATATTACATAGTAGGTAGGCCGTCGCCCACTTCATTTATGTCAAGATCAGGGTCAGCGTAACATGAAACCTGAATAAAAGTTACGACGTGACTAAGAGGAGGACAATAAAAGTTATGACCTTCCTTCAACTTCGTCCTAAGTAGACCTATTTATGTCCGGGTATTCGGTTACTTGAAAATCAGATTACTTACGTAACAAAGCCTTGGTAGATAGATAGACTACATCTTCTTTCCAAGTTTCGTTGTAATTGTCTTTGTGAAGCCAGTTCTTCATTCCGAGTTTTGTTGCAATTGTCTTTGTGAAGTCGATGATGTAACGGAAAAATCACTAACTACTACAGGGGCGATGAAAACTTCAGTGTCGTATAATCTAGTCGGAGTGGTTAGTTCGATTAATTCAATTCCGAGGAAGTTTACGCTGCTTTTGTCCATAATACGTTTGCTGACAATGAATCTCTTTTAGTTCGCAGGCAATCAAGAGATGTAAAAGAATTGAAATTCGCTGTTAAAATTCCGCTGTTAAAATCTACGGTTTAGAAAGCCGAGTCTTTATGTTTATATACCTCGTGTATTAAGATTCTGTAGAGAAAATATGTATTCTGTAGTTAACATGTATAACGCACCGAGTTCCAGACTAAGTTCTTCCGCTCCCCGGCTTCACTGTTTATAATTCCCCGCCGGTTGGTTTGACCTTTGCAACTTTCATTTGTCTTGTTCCATCACACTTCTTCGTTAGTTCTTCTTAGTGATTGTTTCCTCTGAACTATTAATTAGCTACATTCGAGGTGACTGGGTCTTTATTAGTTCCCGTGGTAGCGTGTTGGCTTCTAACGACATCGATAAATTTTGACGGCTCCATTTCCCCCATTTTCTTAATGGTTCTTCGTTTAATATAGGGCAGTTATTTTCGTAGTATATTCACATTCCACGTGAATTAGATGCGGTATCAATGGATATTTATGTGTGTTTTTCGGTAAATATACTCGAAGTAAGGGTATAATTACAATTTGTGGGAAATCGATGAAGTCGTAATTTGTGCTTTCCCCTACGGAGATGTGAGTAGCGAACAGAGCGTGCCTAATGAAAATAAACGTAAGTCGGATATTAACAATTGGAATTTTATCCCCTATTAGTTCATGTGTAAAACAATTTGTAGTTTGAATGTCGAAAGCGTTAACCTTAAATATGTAAATTGCAATTAAAATTCATTGAACGGGATAATAGTTTTGACTGCAAACTTTATTAATAGGAACGTAATAAACAGTGAATTATTGGAAAGGCGGTGTAAAAGTGGGGGGTGCATGAAAGAAACAACGGTGGACTTTTTCCGTGACATAATTATGCGCTGAATGAATGGAAATGAAATGGAAGCATACATATATTGCATTATTACGAAAATAAGCTAGTTAATTCGTTGTAACACGGGAGGGAGGAGGAAGGGTGGCATGCGTTGTTTAGAGCTAAAGGCGGTAATTCTCGGTTATTCCCGCAAGTGCTCTCACTTGCACGAGGGTCGTTAGCGAGACCGTCACAACACCACCTGATTTTTTAATTTGAAAAGCCGTCGTCGCTGCTTTTTCTTTGCAATCTTGCGGAAATATTCATGGAAAAATGTTAATATTTTTATTTAATACCTTACGCTATCGAAGAAGCAGACCAATTACTGGTATTATAAACGAAAGTTAACAGTATTACATTCTCAATATATAACTTCGTTCACTTTTTTCCTTTTTCCAGTGTATTTTTTAAAGATAAGTATCTATCGTCGTATATTCAAAGTACTTGTAAAACATTTTATACCGAATTATGTTACAGATAAATTACAGGAAATTTATCACACCGGCGGTGAAACCAAGCAAATGAGATTTAGTAGCTCGGCTACACGACGGAACCCGAAGATGCTCGAGGAAATAAGGCTGTTAAACTATTTTTTAATGGAACTATAAATAAGAAACGATCGCTTGACGTGCAATCCTCTGTAAGCCGATTTTTCCTATCGTCGGCAAGCCATTCAGGCGAGATTGTGAAACAATGCCTTCTAATGGGACTATTTACGTTTCGTTTTATTGTGAAGTCGGTTTGTGGTTTCATGATTAATCTTAAAGTTCTTGTAGAAAAATATTGTGAGGTTTAAATCGTTGGAACATAATTTTAAACGTTCAAGCAATCGTAATCGAAGAGCATTTTATTACATTAGCCGTTAGGCAGGCCATTGTATTTTTTTTTGTTTCGTGTTTATCTTGCTATTGTTGATGTGCCTTGTGTTGTTCGTAATTTCTTGGATTTTGAGCTTATTTAGCTCCGTCTACTTCTAAGAACATTACTGACAATCTGTGCCACGGAAAGCACGTTTAGCCGTTGGTCCCGGTTGTCATTCGTAGATCTTTGACAGTCATTACAAGTCTTAGTAGTCAGACGCCAGAAAGTCTGACCATTAGTCTGTCCAAAGAGTATGTGTTGCCCAGTAACTGGTTTGTGAAGGTCTGATAGGCAGTCGCTCCATGCTCCATAAAACACAGGTATTCAGTCGCGGAAAAGGTGATGATGATTCTTCTTGGATAATTTTTCTGTTTTTGGTAGTACAAAAGAAATAAAGAAAGAAAAACAATTAATTTGCAAACGCAATCTTAAAATTAGCTTATAATCATCTATACATATATGGGGAAAATATGCGTCATATCTACTCAAAACGGCTGAAAGCTCAGCATATAGCTATGGCCTCATACACCGATTGTTTCAATTAACCCCGTACACTAAACCTCCCACTATCCCAGAAACCAAATATGCAAAATGAGATCTTTAACCCATTTCCTATTATTTTTTTATTACCTACTTCCACAATATACTCTAAATAAGACATTCCCTTCTTAATGAGCACAATCCCCGGGTACCTAATTCCCGAAGTTCAATAATTAGCAGCTATTACCCTGCTTTCGGGTTTCCAATGTCGCAGCCCTAATTACGATTAACGAGTTTAGATCTCAAACGTGCAGTTAATGTTTTCATTGCACATTTACAACTGCAATTTGGGGCACAGTTTCGCGGAAGTGGCGAAACTTGTATAGTTTAAATCACTGAGAAATATTAGTTGGCAGCGTCACATCTTTCGCTATGGAGGAAATCCTGCGCTTTGTACGAAGGGGATATTTAATTTGATTAAGCTAAGTCGGTGGATATGAAATCAAAGTCTGACTTTATGTGATCATGTGAATAATTTTCTCCATTCGACTCAACATACGCTTGCTCACCCCTAGCCAAGTTACAACCGTTTCGTTTCGATTCTCTTTTCGTTGATCTCCTCGAATCGGCTACGCCTCCTATTCCTTTGTTCTGACCACGTGACTGAGCATTGAGATGACGTCAGAACAAAGGAATAGGAGGAGTGGCCGACTCGAGGCGATCAACGAAAAGAGAATCGAAACGAAATGGTTGCAACTTGGCTAGGGGGGCTGTGCTTTCCTCAATCAAATTGACTGTTATTCATTTTAATAGTTTTCCAACATTTTTAGAAATCTTTTGTACCTGCTAGTTACAGTTATCATAATTCAAGGTAATCCTTTTTTTTTTCGTGGAAAATCATCAAATGACTCCTCCCTTTCTGGCGCGAGTGAGAGGTACCAGATTTACTGACTAAAACCCGCCTGTGTTCCTTCAGTTGCCCTTTACGGTTCAGGGCAACGGTAACTCTTTCGAACTATCTCAAAGCTAAGAAGCAGCTCTCTTGCTAAGAAGCAAGCATAGGATGGCTCCTGATGGACCCGTCAATCTTGCTGACATCTTTTTGAGGCGCGCATGGAACACAACGCGCCGCGCCGTCGACATTTGAAGCTAATCCTGGATTTTATTTTATTATCAATTGCCATAGAAATGCACTGTCATTGGAATTAAATCAACATGCAAAAATTCAACTCTGTGAGAGGAAGTGGTTCTAATTAAGCTTGCAAGATTTGGCCCTAACAAACAAATATAATATATAAAGCTTGTAAAAATGTATGGTCATTTAGATATATTGTTCTTCGGGAATAAATATCGTTTATTTATTTATTAAAAGCTTTATGAACACAAAAGTACAGAAGCGGACTTAATGCTTCAGGCATTTTCTACCAGTCAATCTTTGGGTGAAGGAGAGAAAAATAGTGGTGCAAAATAAAGATAGAAAAATGCGAATACAAGAAAAGGTATAGGTATATTAATAAACCATAGATGTAATCTATATATTATATAAAAGAAGAAACTGGCTGACTGACATATCAACACACAGTTGACACTACTGGGACTAGGTGCGTGAAATTTTTTGTTTTTTTTTTATTTGTCGTTGTGATTGAACAAACCTCCATCGAGGTGAAGTCGAGTGGAGGAAAGAATTAAGAATACAGTACCTCTTTATTTGGAATTAGGAGTGAAGTCTGGCTAGAAAACTAAATCTCTGATTTTAAATTCAAAGGTTTAGAATTTCCGCCCATCGGATGCGATAGCAATTGCAACGCCAAGGCAAAAGCACTTATGCGACTGGCATCCTATCATCGTTTGCAGCGATGAAGAGCTATGCTTTATCAAGTATTAACGCAGTTTTTGATACTTATATGAAGTTATCTACAGATCTTCAGCTAACTGTCGAACATTGATTGTACTACCTTGTGTACAAATACTTTTTTTTTTAAATATTGTTTGACCTATCTCACCTGATCAAAAGCGACGATATGGTCCTAGAAGTAACCTATTCACTCTCGACTTAGAAATTGTATCTATGACGAAACACAGACTCTGGCAGGGAACTCCACTCCTTAGCTGTACCTATACATAATGAATGTGTTTCCAAAACGTTTTGTTCGTATGGGTGGGATGTCCACCATATACCAGTGTACCGTATGTCTGGTGGTCCGATGATGAAACTCTTAATGAAAAGAAAAAGGTATCCGTTTTTGTTTTGGGTGGGAAATCATCAAATAACTTCTTCCGCTCTGGGTAGGGCGAGAACTTACTTTAAACCCACCCGTATTTCTTCAATTGCCCTTTGCGTCCCAGGTGGGCGGTACCTCTTTCTACCAATACCGCGCTGTGTATAAGTTCTTGGTAATTTCAAGTACTAGGTTTTTCATAGTGGAGTGTTCTCAAACCAGTTCACTGAAGGATAGTTATGGACTTTTTTATTGGCTTAACCTAGGAAGGTTCCAAGTTTCCAACCCAGAAATATTCCAATGTACAAGAACAAAGGAACATGTATCTGTTTAATGTGAATCTAGTACTTATTCTTGAGCGAATTTACATATTAACGGGTTTGCCTTGTGTTATTCACGTCCAAGATGAAGATGCCAGCGCAACAATTGTTGCAATTTTGTTTCCAGTTCGTAGTAGCTAAGCTTTCTTGCTCTGAAACGCAAAATTACTTTTATATTTACGAGAAATCAATTTCAATTATACTGCGTATTGGCTAAATTGATTGACCTATCTTCAATTAGTCCTAATTTACGATCGTCAATTATACCTATCAATGAGGTCTAGGCTTGACCCTGACTTACGAGTTGAAGGTCATGGGTTATAACATGGGCAGCATTATTTTGTGTAATTTGTTTCATCACCACTGCTCTCAAAACGGTAAAGGAAAATATCGTGAGGAAATCGGCATGTCTTAGAACCAAAAATTTGGAGACGTGCGACGTTTACCAACCCGCGCTGGGCCCACGTGGTGGATTACGGCTCATTTCCTCACCTAGAGTGTAGACCTGAGTCCCGGCAGTAGGAACATTATATGGCTGATTGAAAGGTCTAGGTTGCAGCCAGCTGAACTAAGAAGTACAGAAGGGGTCAATAGAAACGCAGGGTGAACAGAAACAAAACTTTGATCAGGATTTTCATTTTGATGTATATATGTTTTTAATTTCTTTGAAAGCATAGATTTTTATTATAAATAATGAATACCTAACTACGAGTACTTAAATGCTGGGGAAAAATTGTTCAGTAATGTGAAAATCTCCTTACAATTTTTGTTCCTATTCAACCGTATTATGTACCTACGTCTGCGTTATCGAATTTTCCTCTGTAAATTTTTAATCATTTCCTAAAATAGAAATTATGATACATGAAATACTAATTGCATTTGATGGTACTGTTATTACGATATGTATTTCTAGAATATTACTCAATGCGGACGTCACGTTTCATGGCCTATGTTTCATAACAAAACCGTGAAAATAATCGATAAAAAACCTTAATTATTACGGATTCCAGATTACTTTTTGTTATGTATAATTATGGTAAACGTGCACAATTACGATGTTCCATTAGATTAAGATTATTTAGAAAAAAGGTTCTGTAGAGAAAGGTATTGGATTAAATGATTACATTTAATTTATTTATTTATTTATTAAAACTTCATGCAACACAAAAGTAAAAAGGCGGACATACATCACACACACACACACACACACACACACACACACACACACACACACACACACGCGCACACACATACACACACACACACATACACTTATACATTTGTTAGAGCGATAGGTGTTAGGTAAATAACAACACATCTCTCTAGGCTATTTCTATCTAGTAACTAGCTAAGTGGTTTGCTTCATGAAACGATAAGACTTTCATCACAGCATCCAAGTCAGCTTGTGGAAGGCATACCAAAGCTGCTTCGAACCGAGCCCATATATGTTCCATGCGCGCCTCAATGTCAGCAAAATCGTAGGGTCCCAGCAGGGCAAATGCCCGCTAAGGTCACGAAGAATTTCCGAAAACGAAATAAGGAAAGCGATGAATCATTGCACAGCATATCATAGTTGGCCTTATAATATTCCCACTGTTGGGACTCAGGCTTCCTCTCTAGGAGAGGGAATGGGCCGTAATCCACCACGTGGGCCCAGTGCGGGTTGGTGGATGTCACATGTCTTCGAATTTTTGGTTCTAGGACATGCCGGTTTCCTCATGATGTTTTCCTTCACCGTTTTGGGAGCAGTGGTAATGAAATAAATTACACAAAGTAATGCGCCTGGCTGGGTTTGAACTCGCGACCTACAACTCGTAAGTCGGGGCCGTTACCACTCGGCCTGCTCTATAGATGAATCATTGATGATGAGTCATTGGATGAATTCCCACCTCAAAAAAAAAAGCAATGCTGCGTCTTCTCGTAGTAGTGGGTTAGAAGGGTTGCCAGTCAAGAACCCTTCTACTCGATAGGTCATTCGTTCTGCGAGGTATGCATTTTTTCTGTCTTTTATTGCACCTATAACAATTTATCTCTACTTTACCCAATGTTTATAAGCCTCTGTACTTTTGTGTACATAAAGTATTTAATTAATAAATGCCCTGTTCGCTGCTGCTCCAGTTTGGCAAAACTTCAGACCATGATATGCTCTAGCATACTAGAGTTCCTACCATTGTGTGCTAGAGAGATGATGATGATTTCAAAGAGATTCTGATTTGATTTGATATCATCATCACATCACGTCGCGATACGTCATGCTATCACTAACTCCCTTTTCTTTCATATCACTCCTCAAGCAAACCACTGGACCCTTCGACAAAAGGTCAAATTACAAACATTTGATGTTAGTAGGAAACAATGAGTTTTAGACTAAATAATTGCCAATTTTAGTTGATATCAAGTGATTAACTAAAGTATGTCAGGACCAAGTACTTCTAATCTTAAGTTTCGCTTTTGAAAGCACTTGAAGCGTACAACTATAGGCAAAAAGCCTTGTATGAGGTACACCACTGCTTTCACACGAGTAGAACTTGGAGATGGCTGTAATATAAGTTTTCCGGTAAAATTACTAGTTGGTGTTAAGCCTTACGTTAAACTTCTGGTAATATTATTAATTTTCAGCTTTCAGCTCTTACTTGTGGTTTTACTCATACAATTTTATTAGGATTATCCGTGTAATGACTGCATGATTATAATCAACAATTAGTTTCCATAACTTTACTTGTGGTTTTACTCATACAAATTTATTAGGATTATCCGTGTAATGACTGCATGATTATAATCAACAATTAGTTTCCATAACTTTGTTTTATATTTGCACGCCTTAATATGGAATTCGATATAAATTGCTTATGAAGAATATTCTTTTGATTTTTTTTATTAGCACTTGACTGCGATCGCTGCTGATGGTAAGCAGTGATGCAATCGTTGATAGTGAAGCGCACTAGTTTCATCATTCATCATTTCAGCCGAAAGACGACCACTGCTGGACATAGGCCTCCCCCAAGTGTCGCCACAATGAACGGTCCTGTGCGTCTCGCATCCATCGGACTCCCGCAGCCGTTACCAAGTCATCGGTCCACCTTGTAGGAGGCCTTCCAACGCTACGTCTTCCGGTTCGTGGTCGCCATTCTAGAACCTTTCGACCCCAACGGCCATCCGTTCTGCAAGCAATGTCCCTGCCCATTGCCACTTAAGTTTGGCGATTCTTCGTGTTATGTCGGTGACCTTGGTTCTCCTGCAGATATCCTCATTCCTGATTCGATCACGCAACTACGCACTAGTTTATTAATAGCCTATTCACTCTAGCTTTGATGACACCTAAATTATAATTAAATTAGTACTGGCTACCGAAATGAAGGGGATGGAATTAATTCCGGACTTGTTTATTACTATTATTATAAAAATGATAGTTTGTAATTCGGAAGTATGTTTCATGGGATTATTTTATACATTCCCCGTGAATGTGCGGATCATAGTGCCTGGTCCTAGCAGTTAAGGTCGTAATAATTTCCTAGACAAACCAGTCCAGATCCTACCAGCACTATTCATATCGTGTGTACCCGCAGTAAAGTAACGGATATGTAATTCTTATTTGCTATTTATAACTGCAATTTATCTTTACCA
This sequence comes from Mythimna impura, assembly GCA_905147345.3. NCBI lineage: Eukaryota > Metazoa > Arthropoda > Insecta > Lepidoptera > Noctuidae > Mythimna > Mythimna impura. Next base: position 10,693,750 of record LR990356.1, on the reverse strand, counting down.
TGGCTTGTAACAATTTGCACAGATATGCACGCAACCATTAACGGTTGATTGGTTTCCAATATTCTCACTTAGAGAGAGAGGAATAATAAATAATAAAATGGATATTTCATTACTGAACACCCTTAGAAACATTAGTATTGGTTCGCTGGTAATAAATAATCTTGAAGGAGGAAATGCAAATGATACTTGTATTTACATTAGGTAGAGTCAAGAAATATGAAAGTACCGTACCTATTTACGGACCTGCAAAATATGCTAAGTTGAAAGTAACTACAAATAAAATAATACCAACAAAAACGTATGTGCAGGTACCAGGGAAGTAAAGTAACATGGGACAAGGGCAGGAAGACTCAATAAAATAATACCAACAAAAACGTATGTGCAGGAACCAGAGAAGTAAAGTAACATGGGACAAGGGCAGGAAGACTCAATAAAATAATACCAACAAAAACGTATGTGCAGGAACCAGAGAAGTAAAGTAACATGGGACAAGGGCAGGAAGACTCAATAAAATAATACCAACAAAACCGTATGTGCAGGTACCAGGGAAGTATAGTAACATGGGACAAGGGCAGGAAGACTCAATAGTTTTTAATTACCGTGGCACATACTGTACATATAATATTTTTGTTACTTATTTTAACAAAATTATCACACAAGTATACAAGCATCAACATTTAGTTTAAGAGTTAGTAGGTATTTATGTTTTATTTGCCATCATCCGTGCGTCACTGCGGGGTGCCAGCTGAAAACCAACGTTGGGTGTCTGACGCCCAGCAATTGCTGAGTTGGCAACCCTTTCGGCTCGGGCACGCTCAGCGCAACTGTATTGTATTTCTGTACTCTCTTTTTTATTATTTTGTGTTGTAACCGTTGTATTGTGTTGCTTGCATGGAATAAATTTTATTCTATTCTATGGATATGATAATGATGGGAGAAAAAAGCAAAGAAATGTTTGATGAATTAAATGCTGATATTGTTGACCAAGTTCTTTTAAAAGAGCACAATATAAAATTATGTGTAGATAAAGAACTACCATTAATATGGTCTTTTTTTGGGTTTGAATCATCGAATAACTTCTCCTGTTCCTGCTGGAGCGAGATCCCGTGTCAGAGTTTTAATGGTTAATACAAAATCCACCCGTGGTCCTTCAGTTCCCCCATATCTCAGCACTAATAAGGCCTAAGATTTCTAAAAGGGATGAAAAGACATTGAAGATGAAAAAAAGTGGGCAAGTGCGAGTCGGACTCGCGCACTAAGGGTTCTGTACAAACTTACCTATGTGAATAGGTCAATTCCCGAATGGAGTCTTGAAGATTTTTTCGAATAGCAAAAAAGTTTTTTTTTTGTGACGTAACAACAATTTTTTTTTCAGATTAATTCCTATATCTATACTATAAGACCTTGCTTTATGCTAAATTTCAGGATTCTGGGTCAACGGGAAGTACCCTATGAATTTTGATTCCTTTGAGAGTGTCGAAATGTACGTTTTTTGCGACCTAAACGGCCATATCTTTTTTTTCGTTAACTTAGAAATTTGATTTTTTCACAGCTTCAAGGGACCGCAAACCTGAGTATATGGTTTTAATTTTAACTCGATACCTCCACGCGTTTCGGAGATAAAGGGTCTTCACAGAGAGACAGACAGACAAACAGACGGACAACAAAGTGATCCTATAAGGGTTCTGTTTTTTCCTTTTGAGGTACGGAACCCTAAAAACGTATTTTCTTTTATTGCTCTCCAGTCCAAACAGATTACAGCTCAGGGTGGATATTCATCAATTCTCATGAAAGTTTAACATTAATCCCGCAACAAGTAGAAGACTTATTAGAAACACGAATCGTTCAATACAACAGTCTTTAATCTCAGCTAAGAAATCCGAGCTTCAATCGTATTTTCAACCTAACTAGATAAATATCGAACTCGTCTTGGCTATTTCCTTTAGCTGGTACAACGGTTTTAAGGAAATAAAGGTGGTGATCGAAATTATGTAGGCGGAGATTTGGGTTTACGATAGCTAATGAGTCTAATAATTTTTATATAGAAAGAATGAAAAGAAAGAAAGAAAAAAAGTAAAGAAAGAAAGAAAAGAAAGAAAAAAAGAAAGAAACAAAGATAAAAAAGAAAAGAAAGAAAATGGATTTGTTTGGTACAGCACAAGGCAAAAACACAATATAGGGTAACACAAAACAAAAATAAAAAAAGAAGCAAAAATCTAGATGTGTGCCTCACGGCTGCACCAAAATAGGTCCAGTTCAGCATTAATGTCAGACAACTAGTGCCTGACGCTGGTTTTCAACTGAACCTGTGGTTGTGACGCAACGGACGTAAAACAGTTTTGGAGTGTAATATATACATATATGTATCGGTGATGCATACTTAAAAATAATATAAACCATCAAAATACATATAACTAGCGGTCCCAACAGATATTGTCCTACCCGTAAGCTAGCTTTTTGTCTGAAAATAAAGTTGAGAACCCGATTGCAGCGCCATCTACCGAGTTCAATTGTATTTTCAAACCATGCAGGGACTCACTCAAATATACATACAAAATTTCACCCAAATCGGTCAAGCGTGTGTGTGTTTGTCACCTAACTCCTCCTAAACAGCTTGACCAATTCGTGTGTCCTTGATTGGTTTGAAAATTCTGAATATCTTTACTGACAAAAAGCCAGTTTTCAGGCAGGGCAACTTCTGCCAAGACCGTTAGTGTTCGTATAAAACTCTATAAGCCCCCCCTCCCTTCCTCGGGCCTCTCTTCTGTCTCGCTCTCCGTTTAATTAAAAAATAAAAACTGTGACGTCAAACGAATCTTATTATGCGTCATCAATCGAATTATTGCTTTTAAATACTGTAATTATGCAGTACTTAACATAGTAGAATTATCTATTGTTTAATTTAATTATTTAGCTATAACCGTCATACCACCTTAATCTGGGATATGAATCAAAAACGTTTATAAAACTACATTAGACCGACGCACACGTGTAACACGCCTGTTTGTACGTAGAACGACGTCGCGTGGCGTGGATCAAGTGTAGCTCTACAAGTCTAGTTTCCATATAAAATGTATGGAAACCGACGCGTCCAGATCAGCTTGTATGGCACAAGTGTGCGCAGTGTAGTTCTACCTTTACAGGCCCTTTTGAATTGTCAAAACGTCGGTCAGACAAAAAAAGTTAAGCAAAAATGCACGTTCCAAAGTGTAGATCTCTATGGAGAAGAACGTGCAACAAAACTCCATGGACACTCTTTTAAATCATGTTATGAATTACCAAAATCTTAATTACATATTTCTTGTCGCTTCTATTATGTGAACACAATCTAAATAAATAATGAAATAAAAAGTAATTAAAAATATAAATTGAAATAAGCCACTGGCAGTTAAGAGATGTCCACTCTCAACTGACGATGACGGCGTCCGTTCACGAGCATGACGCGTGCATCAGCCCCACTCAGTTCAACTATTTTGAAGGGAACTGAATGATCCAACATCACGTGCCACCATCAGGGAGACATTTGAGTGAGCATGACAAACTCTCAACTGCCATGCTTGTTTATGTCAAAACCAGTTTTAACTTATAAAATATACTTATGGTAAAAAACGTTCATGGCAAAAACTTAATATGTGTACTAATAGGTACCTACATCTCTACTTAACGTTATTGGAATTTAAATAAGTAGTTGACGAGGTTTTTAATTGAAAAGTGTTTCTATAGTGTACGTCATGAATTTTTAGGTTACAAATTTTGTAAAGTTTTGACATGATTATTATTGACATTTGTCATTATTATTTTTATTAATTTTCATTGTTATATTGACATTTTTCAATTCAACAATACAATTTTAATTTTAATGGAATGGAAATCTGTATAATGAGTGCACGATTTTAATCAATAATTAATTTAATTTCAACTACTGTTTTATATTTGCACGCCGAAATTAAAGGCAGAATAAGAGATCAATTTTATGACGTCAACCTTCTGTAACTTTTTTACGCAAATAAACGATTTATTATTATTATTAAGCGTGATTATGCTAAATACATAAGTTTTATGACAAACCAATTATAGTCATATTGCTACTGTAGTATATAATTTTATTCACTTTTTTTTTAGGTGTGAAAATCATCTAATGACAAATCTCGCTCTTGGGCGAAGCGGGAGATAGTGTCAGACTTTTACTGACTAAAAACCCACTCCTGTTCCTTCTTTGCCTTCGTCCCAGGGCCTCGGGTTTCACTTTCATACTACCCATGGACAATAGTTTTATTCACTTGTGGTTAGTTTTAAATGCTTATTACTCATTTACGGAGAAATCCTTTGCTTCATTTACGTCATCGTGTTACCACGTAATGTCATTATATTAGCACACTATATCTAGAAGCCTAAAAGCAAACATTTTCTCAATTTACGGTTAGTGACGTACAGGATATTTTTCCGAGAATCTCGACAGTGATCTGAGAATCAATTTCCTTCTGGAAATTCATATTTCCTTGAAAAATTAGATCCGAATCACGCAGGGCGGAGGGTTTACATTTTGTTGGGGATTTGTGGGTTATAATTCTTTTGCAATATGATTAAAAACCGTTATTATATCTTTTCATCTCTCGTATCGATACAACCTCAATACATATAGCTCAAAGTACCCAAGTACAGTAGTAAAAAGATTGGCTAGTCAGCAAGATTTGTAGCACAGCTGAATGCGCAGGGTGGGTCCGACATTTTTATGTATCGTTTTTACTCATGGATACTCTATACAATGTAGTACCTATAGCTAAAAGAAAGAAAGAAATATTTATTTGGGGACAGTCACTAGGATCTGTACTAGGATCACATAACATAAATAAAATAAAAAGTGTCCGTCAATAACAAAACAATAGCGTTTTCACTATAGCAATGTTGCCAGACAGAAAAAATTTGTTTGACGTTTGTTCTTTCAAAGAACCGTTATTAATGAGTGACGGGGCAAACGGTTTCACATATTATGATTAAATAAATATACGTGAATAATTCTAGGACATACCGGTTTCATCACGATGTTTTCTTTCACCGTTTTGGGAGTAGTGGCATGTCCTAGAACAAACAATTCGAAGACATGTGACATACACCAAGCAACACTGGATCCGCGTGGTAGATTGCGGCCCATTCCCTTTCCTAGAGAGGATGCCTGAGTCCCAGTAGTGGGAACATTAAAATGCTTATGATAAAATAAATAAGTGGTAAGTATTCAAATTCAGATAAAACGATAAAAAAAATATAGGCATAGAAACACTTAGAAAGAGAGAGAGAGAGGTATGGAAAGTCTTTATTCAGTTATTGTACACCAAGATCACAATTTATACGAAGGAAACTTTACACTAAAAACATACAATTGTTGGCCTTATCGCATTCGGCGATTTCTTCCAGGCAACCGGTCCTTGCACGTGCTGATGACAAATTTTATCCATAGATTCGTCACCACAGGCCGACTTTGACCACCGTTGAGCATCATCATCATTTCAGCTGAAAGACGTCCACTACTGGACATAGGCCTCCCCAAGTGTTGCCACAACGAACGGTCATTGCATTCCCGCGATTTTCGCGAGGTCATCGGCCCACCTTGTGAGAGGCCTTCCGTTGAGCATATGCCTCTATTTTTTAGGCCCAGTCCATAATTTATTCATCGCCATTGATATCAGTACGTGTTTCATCAATAACCACAAATGCACCTAACCTATTTAGCATAAATGAATGACGTACGAAATTGATTGTGTATTACTCATGCTTCCATTGCATCATCAGTTAGTGCTATTTTAGGTTTAGGTTCTAAGGTTATCGCTACTGTTTCATTGCTGACTGTCGCGTTGGTCTGGTCGTAAGTTAAACTGCCGATGAATGGGCTATATACAAACTGCCATTCTTATAGCGGGTTATAAGGGTTGCGTGTTTAAAAATATTATTAAGAATAGCATTAGTTCGTAAAAAATACACTTTAATTAGCGGTCCCAATGGCAGCGTTACCTACTGATTCTAATTTTATTTTCAAACTATCAACTCAAATATACACAAAAAAAAAATTCAAATAGAGACTCTGCAGGGCTGAAGCCTATTGGGGCCATAGGTTGACTTCTGAAAGAGAAACTCGTGGTACTAGAACGCAAGGGGCAACTGAAGGAACATAGTTGTTGTTTTAGTCAGTATAAGTCTGAAACGCCCGCGCCGCCCTAGTACGGGAGAAGTCATTAGATGATATCCTGCCTAAAAGAAAAAGTGTTTGATTTTAGTCCGGTTCATGCCAATAAGTTTGTCCTCAGTAAAAAAAAAGTGGGAGTCTACTACACAACTCTGCTTTACCTTTCAGAGTATCCAGTTGTTTTATGTCCAAAGGTTATCAGTACTAAATCTAGCGTGACTCGCCGTGATAAATGTTCAGTTCACCATTCACGCCAGTTCTTCACGCCTGCCGTGACAGTTGCTAGTTGTCGCACTAAGTATATTGAACAAGTTTAGAATTTATAGCTAAGGTGCAGTTCGTAGATATTTTTCTTCGTCTTTCGACAAGGTCTGGGTGATAAATAGATGTTCGTATTTCACAATTTGCATCTTAAACTGTCAGCAAGATGTTGGTGCCAAAGAATTTGAACCTAATGTCTGCACAGGAATCTAAATTGGATTTGATTTGAATCTTCTTAGCGTTAGATATTAAATATAAGTGAATTAAGCTTTATTCTATAGCTGGACATAGGTAATGTTTCTCTTAAGGTATCATCCAATGACTTCTCCCGCTCTGGGGCGGAGGGTGTGTCAAACTTTTACTGGTTAAACCCACACCTAGGTCCCTTCTTCAGAAGGAGTCCGGAGCGAGGAGGAAGGGCAGGCGGTCGCCATTCCTCCTCGCTCCGGACTATGGCCTGTACCAGGGCCCGGCGCGAGAGGTCGCTGCCGCCAATCGCCCCCGCGAGGACACGGCGGTGCTCCACCCAAGCGTGGAGCATAAGATAGAGGTGTGCCCCACCTCTATCTTATGCTCCACGTGCCCTGGCCATAGGTACCTACTTGGTTTCTAGGGCTGTAGTTATTGTTCGAAAGAGTTACGGCGGTCCAGGAATGCAATGAGCAATTGAATGAACATAGGTGGGTTTTACTCAGTAAAAGTCTGACACTCTATCTCTTATTCCACCCAGAGCGAAAAAAAGGTACTCGGATTCTGAAAGAAATACTTTTTTAATTTTTCTGTATTTAGACTCGCGTTTTACCACTGTCTCACCTGATTGTGAGGGATCATGTGGTCGACGGTGGAGCACGCTTGCCTAGAAGTAAACTATTCACTCTTGATTTAAATACCCCTAGGTTTTAGCTATTAGGAAACATAGACTCCAGTAAGGAATTCCCACGGATATCTATTGGAATTCCACTTCTGTGATTGCAATGGCAACAAAATCAAATTTATTTTATCTAATAACATTCGACCACAGTGAAGTTTAATAGGCTTTCAGAAACGGGCGGTATTTCTGCAAAGTAGATTACTTTGGGGAAGCAAGTCGTCCCATTGTTGTATTTAAATAAAAACATTTACGTAATGTTTGCACTGGGGTGTCTTTAAAATGGGGGTGATAAAAATAAACGCACGTTGATATTGCTTACGTTTACCCTTATAAAATGCTACGATTATTTTCATAAAATATAAAAAAAAAAACGTCCACGGCACCATTTAATCTTACTCATTTCAAAGGTGACAAAAACGCTCATTTGCAACCACATTTCATGTGTCACCCGAAATTTCGTTCTTGACAATAATTTATGGCCAAAGTCCCTGCTGAAACTAATTGCATTTTATTCTTAGGATGTGTGTTTTAAACCCCTCACGTACAAAAATGGACGGCGAATTATCAAATTTTGCAATATGGCAATATGGTTTGAGGTACAAAAGGAAAAAACGGAACCCTTATAGGATCACTTTGTTGTCTGTCTGTCTGTCTGTCTGTCAAGACCCTTTATCTCAGAAACCCGTGGAGGTATCGAGTTCAAATTTAAACAATATACTCAGGTCTGCGGTCATTTCAACGCTGCGTCCACTTTGTGAGCAGTCGTGGCCCAGTGATAACGGCCCCGACTTACGAGTTGTAGGTCAAACCTAGCTAGGCGCATTACTTTGTGTAATTTATTTCATTACCAGTGCTCTCAAAATGATGAAGAAAAACATCGTGAGGACACTGGCATGTCCTAGAACCAATAATTCGACGACATGTGACATCCACCTGGGCTCGCGTGGTGGTACGTTACGTTAAAGCGGAGGCCTGAGTCCTAGCAATAGGAACATTATGAAGCTGATTATGCTATGCTATATTGATATGCGACATTCATAGATTTTATTAATTTTTTTTGAGAGAAATTCGTTGTTGTTGTTCATAAAATTTTATACCTACACGTGACTATAAAACCGTACATATTTTTAAATCGGTGATTACCCGAATGTCCCCCAGGTGTGTCGTCCGCTTACACCCCATTTGATAACTCCCCCGGGTGTTACCTACCGTGCAATATTAGCCTCTTTGTACAAAGAATCGTGCTTGAAATAAGACTAGATAGCGCTTCGGAAAATATGTTACCAGGACATTATCTTTATATTGTTTCATAGCTATTGTTGTTTGTAAAAGGAGTTTCAAGTGAGTTAGTATTTGTTTGTTCTTTGTTGTTAAGTACCCGATTTTGTATTTAAGATTTTAGATATTAAATCGGGGACTAATTTAAATACTTAGAAACTTGTGATAAGTTATAGCTTAACATAATTTAACAACTGGCTTCTGCTATTGGTTTCGCCAGCGTGAAAGTAGGAAGTTATTCCAGGGCATGGTCTACCTATGTGCCTTTCTTTATCCAAATCCGTACAGCCGTTTAAGCGAGAAGGCATGACACTCTCACTCATACATACAAACTTTCGCTTTTATAAGTGTGGTTTTACATTTCAGATTCGTTTTTATCAAATTAGAAAAATCTACAATGATGTAAGTCCAAAACAATCGCATTTCAATTAAATAATAGAAAGAAATCAAAACCGACTATCTTGACAATTAAAGTAAACAACAAAGTTGGTTCAAATACCTAAAAATGGAACAACCATCTCCTTTTTAAGTCGGTTAAAAATAAACCAACGTCAGTTTGCGTGACATTTATATTAATATTTCAGTTTTATTTTCAGTTGTCAGACATATCAAAATACATATCTATAAATGTCGGTCCATTCATAATTGCTCGTTCGTTGCGAAGCAGGATTTTTACGTTATTCGCTTTAAATTCTTTTATCAACGACAAAAGCTAACGTTAATGCATTTAAATCTGCATTTGCAGTACATGGACGAAATTGTATGTAGAATTTATTTTGTTGCAAAAATGCTGTGCTGTAGAAACGAATCTGTTTTCTTTTTTTGGTTTAGCTGCTACGAAGTCTTGTGACAATAATTCTTACCAATATTATATTGTATACGAAAGTAAGTTTGCTTGTTACCTTTTTATGCCTAAACAATTTAACCGGTTATCATAAAATATTGCATTTACGTTGTCAGGAGTAAAAATAAATAAATATAATGTTCCCGAGGGAAATATCAATAACTTTCGACAGCCATAATTGCTTTATGACGTTAGATTGCGCAACGTGTCTTTTGAATCGAATATCGATATCTAAATGATCACGAGCAAAGTCGATAGAAAGAACAATAACTTTCAACGGCCACATTTGCTTTAGGACGCTAGATGGCGCTACGTGTTTTTAGAATCGAATTTCAAAATCTAAATGAACGTGAGCGAAATCGATGGCTAAAATATTAATAGGCAATTTATAAACACAGAATACAATAAAACCAACGTGTTCTCGCAAAATAATTATGAAATCGTTTTCTATCTCATTTAACTTGATGAGTTGTTTGTTGACTTTTTCAACAACAATAATAAGTTTTGAAACTTTTTGTGGATTCGTTGGTTTCTGAAATAATAACCGATTTGATTTTATTGAAGAATTTTCGATAACGACTTCTTTATAATTTCCAAACTGTGTCTAAAGTTATTGTATAGAATAATATTTGTAATTACAAATAATAGCAATAACTTTTAAATTACTAAGTCAGCCACAATTAACGAGCTCTGAATGATACTATCTAAACCACCAGTCATCTCCTATGTAAGCAACTTTCTGCATGGTTACAAAAAAATTACCTCGAAGGCTAAGGCGGGAGCTCCGCTCCGCACCTTAACCTTCTAACCAAACCTGTCCGTCTCGGAGTGCCAAAGAATTCCGAGCTTGCTTCGTACATTCTTGGACTAAGAATATAATGATAATAGATGGCGTTATAGATAAATTAGTTTATGATAGGCTATCTCATTTTCCCGTTGCTTAGTTCTAAAATGAGAAATTTGATCACGTGGCCAACTGGCCAATAAAGAAATGTGTGGCTAGACTTATAATTTCTCTTTTTAGCCTACCAACATAAACTTCTATTGTAAAGCACATAAAAATTGGCAAATTTTGTTCGTAAATTATCAACAATCCAATAGGTAAGTACAGAGACAAAAGCTTAGGTATAACGACGAGGGCTGAGAACCCAAAGGGCAACCAAGGAATACAGGTGGGTTTCAGTCAACGAAAATCTGACACTCTTTCGTTCCACGGGGTTATTTAACGATATCCCACCTCTATAAAAAAGGTATAACATCGAATCTCCGTTGCCCAACACCAACTTTCAGTCTTCTAAGAACTTATCTGTGTCTAGATTGTTTAATAGTTGTGGTCATAGGTTAAATACGTTAATTACTATACGTACCTCTCATAGTTTGGTTTAAACTTAACGTGGCTTACTTGGATATTTCGTAGTCATTCCCCCACCTTCGTCTATTGTATCGTTTAATTACTTGCCTATTCACATGGACTGCTGAACATAACTATGTCGAAGCATAGAATAAGAATGTGTAGAAGAGAAATTCCTTTGGATTGTCCAACATTGAATTTAGTTATGTCTGTCTATGCGCTTGATCGTCATTTGTCTGGCAATTCGTTTTGCGTGCGGTATAGTGTATAGAGCTCCGGCGGAATCACATGTATGGCGGTATGGAGTTAGCGACTTTCGCAACCCAACGCGGTGATAAGTTCCCTCTTTGAGGAGTGATTAGAGAAGTTCATTTTCTGAATGACGCAGGTCCTCACCGGGCATGGTTGTTTCGAGAGGTTTCTATTATTGAATCAGTGTGCAGAAACGCTCGGGTGTTATAGACACGGTAGAGCATACGGTGGAGGTCAGGCCCGCTTGAGATGCGCGGAGCATGGCTGCGCCCTCGTGGAGGCAATCGGTGGCGGCGATCTCTCGCGTCCAGCCTTGATCCAGGCTATAGTACGGAGCATAAGGGATAGGAAATGGTGGATAGAGTGAGGGACTGGTAGTGGTCACGCCCCAACTGCGGTAAGAGACACCCTCGGTATCGAAAGTCGCAGGACTATTCCCGGCCATCGCAGGCGTGGGCTTGCGGACGCCGAGCAATGGGTAACTTTAAGTAAGGACCAAGCCCAAGCGCCTCCAAGTGCTGTCATTAAAATTGGCGAGGCTCGCTTAGGCCTATGCCTGCCAGGGCTGTGGGATGGGGGCGTGTTAGACTTACTAACCAAAATCCACCTAAGTTCCTTCATTTGCCCTTTGCGACATTTTTTCCATTTTTTATCACAATCAAAAGGAACGAAATTCCTAGTCCATTACTTTTTTGTTTGAAGATTCGTCAGCTACACAGCGTAAAAAAATGCAATGAATGTTGTTGCATTGACAAATAAAAGGTATTGCTATTGATTGTGTTTTACGCAATTACACCGTTGGTATTGGGTTTTGTCACCATGGGTTATAGGTATGACGGGGACAGTAGGTGCTTTTTTGGCGTACTCGCAAAGGAGAGTACTTACTCGAGTGTCCCTTCTGTACTTCAATCCGATTCTATGGCCGAAGTTATTCCTACGATATGTCGGAGTCACGACGCTATTGTCATGTACAGGCGGTCGTTTAAAGGATGTGTCTAACTGTCTATTGCAATAACTTAGCGGACAATAGTTGGCAAATGAGTATTTAGCATGCGAGTGTATATAAAGGGAAATTATAAGAATCCTGTTGTGGGCAAATATCAATTCGGTGTGACAAGAATCGAATCTAGAAAACAATGGCCGCCAAAATCGGTAAATTACTACCAGATATTGGTCTTCGTTGATATATAGACTAAATTATGAGTACTACATATTGAACGAACGAAATATAATTACATTTACCTAGCCTCTCCGAAGGGTAAGAAAGGAAGGTATAACTATATATGTGTATGTATATTATATTTAGTAGGTAAAGGGCGAGAATAGTTTCCATCAACAGATTTCAAATGTAGACTCCTAATTAAAAATTCCAGTTTAATAACCCAATGACACTTAGCATGTCTCGGAAATCGAACCAAAAGCTTTATGCTCAGGGCTTTGAAAATACGTTTTTTATTATGGGATAGAAAATCCGTTCCTGCAAAAAACGCAAATTGTTGCTTACGTTATTCCTCCTAAAAAGACTCGATACATTTTTTTATGTAGACTAATTTAAATTGGTTTTGTTGTGCACTAGATCCTACCCTCGAATCGTGATCTCTAGTTACTTAAAGGTATGCTCGAAGAAAACTCATTTGTTAAGCTCACCTTTGTACATGATTTTTCAAATCACTATGATCGTACACAAAAACTTAACATAGTACCCTGTTAAGTTTTTGTGTACGATAAAGAATTAAGAATTAGAACTCCTACGGTGTTTGCAATGACCGTAGACGCAGCCTTCCGGACGACGAACAATGGGTCCTCGCCGTCCGGTCGTCCTACGCGTGCCTCTAAAAGACGTCAGCAAAGCTGTAGGGGCCCGGCTAGGCCGAAACCTATTGGGGCCATAGGTCGACTTCTGAAAGCGTTACCCGTGGTCCTGGGACACAAAGGGCAACTGAAAAAACATAGGTGAGCTTTAGTCAATAAAAGTCTGAAATGCCCTCTAGCTCCACCCAAGAGCGGCAGAAGTCATTAGATGAATTACCAACTCCCAAAAAAAAAACAATATTCGCAATAAAGGCGGAGCTTACTACACACACACAAAACTAAGGTTCTCTTACATAAAACAGGGTGTTAACGGCAATAACTAACCGTATCAAGGACTGACCCTAATACCCGATTCGATAATGCGTTGCGTGTTCAACCTCATTATACGGAAACAATTTAACAGTAAACAAACCAAGACCAGCTACTTTCCTGTCACAAACACCATGCTACTTTTGACTGATGGATCTCTTCTAAGGGCTATATTTCACCGGGACACCATGGTGGCGCAACTGGTCGCGCCGCCATGGTGTCCCAGTGAACATACTCTTTGGTGGGGGCGTCACTGGCGGTCGGACTGGTGTCTGAGGTGGTCGCGCCACCAAATTGGTTGTGCAACCAAACGGACACCAGGTGAGTAACTCTCTATAGAGCTGTATACATTTTGTTGGTAGCGGCGATTGGTCGCGCCGCCATGGTATCCCAGTAAAATATAGTCCTTAGTCGTGCACTCTTGACAGACGAGTCTTAGGGCACCGCTTCTCTCGTAATGCGACGCCATGCAGCTTTGTCTTTGGCGGCTTGGGAGTTCTGATTGATGCTGGAGTGAATCACAGATTTGATGAAGTCCCTCCACCGTATTGGAGGGCGCCTGTAGGATCTTTTATCCTCGATTTTCCCTTTCACCACCAATCCACCTCGTTACGAGTGATATGCCCAAATAACTTGAGCATTCGTATTTGCACAGACGACCATAATCTCACTTACCTGATGACAAGCTACTTGATTCATTCATACTCCAGGGTTGAGGGATTGTTCGAAAGAGTTACCGCGGCCCTGGAACGCAAAGATCAGTTAGAGGAACACGGGTGGGTTTTAGTCAGTTATAGTCTGATACGACCTCTAGCTCTAGCCAGAGCTTTTTTTTTTCGGTGCGAAAATCATTCAAGGACATCCCCCGCTCTTAGGCGGAGCGCGAGGGAGTGCCAGACTTTTACTGACTAAGAACCCACCACAGTTCCTTCGTTGCCTTTCATCATTTCAGGGCCGAGTCTTCCTTTCAGAAGCAGACCCTTGGCCCCACGGCTTGCTGACATCTCCTTGAGAAGCGCGTGTGGAACAGTACGGGAGCTGGAGAAGTTACTTGATGATATTCTAGCCAAAAAATCTTATTCGCGGTCATAAAAAGTGCGAGTAAGAGCAGGCTAGGCTAAAAAATGAGGGACCTATTCTTAACAGTTGATACGTAGTCGTCATACTTGATGAGTTAAGTGGAAACCGCAAAAAGTAGCGACTCAGGCTGTATTGTATTTTATTCTAAGTCGGGCTAGTATAAGAGAGAGTATGTAACTCCTCGTTATAAGCGCGTATCTTGCGTGTGGGTGGGACAAATGTGTCATTTGATCTACCCCAGCTTCTCAAGGAAGGCTAGCAACGCTTTGGAGTTACTGACTATTTCGTAGAGATTATCTGTTCTCGAAGTATCTAACACTGAGCCGTTTAGACGCAGATGAGCTGCTGTCTCATCCTCCTCCATGCAGGCTCTGCAGAGTGGGCTGTCTGTAACTCCTACGACAGGATAGGCTAATGAATCTGTACAGAACCCGTCTCGCTCCATCTCAGTATGACCACCGAGTGCCATTACTAATGTTTTTCTTCAATTCCCCCAAGCCTCGATACATTTTGCAATTACACGTCAGACAAGTTTAAAAAAGAATAAAAAATTCTTTTCTTTGAACCTATTGGGAATTATTGGCAATACATAAAAAAAAACTCGTGGGTACCAGTTAGAAACTAAATAAACAGCTCTTATAATAAAAAGGTCTAACAAACTTAATGTATTTATTTTATTTTATTGGTTTTTCATTTGTTTTTCTATTTATTAAGTATTCTTTATAAATAATCGAACTTCTTTGTAGCTTATTTTTTATTGGTCATATAAATGGCAGTTTATTTTTATGTTTGAACATTACTAAACCTATTATTACCTACCATTATTTTATCCGAGGAGTGTTGTGTCTAGACACCCTAAATAATGTACTGAATCTATAAGCACGCGTGATCAAATGTCTTTACCAAAAGTTCATATCGTAAAATACAATTCAATTGAGTCTTTTCTTTGTCCTCTCCTGTTCCCATTATTTGGGGTCAGCAGGCCTAGCCAAGTTACGACCGTTTCGGTTTGATTCTCTTTCGTCGATCGCCTCGAGTCGGCTACGCCTCCTATTCCTTTGTTCTGACCACGTGACTGAGCGTTGAGATGACGTCAGAACAAAGGAATCGGAGGCATGGCCCACTCGAGGCGATCGATGAAAGAGAATCGAAACGAAACGGTTGTAACTTGGCTAGGGGGGCTGGTCTCCTCACTAATCGATACCAGGGTATTCTATTCTGGGTTGTCGGCTCTGGCAAATGGGCTAACTTGAGGGTTCTCTGGATTTCAGTTTGTGACTACTATACTCTTTGTTGTGACTATTTTAATTATTCGCTTTTATAGTGAAGTCTGCACTCGCTTTTCCCGACGACCCCAGCCTGCCTATGGATTCTGAATTTGCTATGTACGACAATGACCCCGGCCGCTCTATCTCGGACAATGTTTCTACTTCTCTGAATAACTCCAGCATCCGACAGATGGACACCGACTCTGTGCACCATATTTCGACCAGCAGAAGCCAACGTTATGTTAATTATGCTCTAGATATTACTCGAATGATACGACATTCTTTTGAAGTGGCTGAAATCCGATCTGTGATACAATAAAAACTTTTTACAAAAAAAAAAACCGACTTCACTAAAAAAAAAACACTAAAAGGATCAAAATAACTTTTATTTCGGATGTTGGTGTTTCTCGGTATTGTTGGTTTCTTATCTAACACCGACTTCCGAAATTAAAGTTATTTTGTTCCTTTTAGTTTTTTTTTTTTTGTAAAAAGTTTTTATTTTACACTTTTTAGTTGCGAACCACTTATAAACAGAGTGCCTATTTCTCATGACGATTCCAATTAACCCAAAACACTGCAAGGTTACATTTTTTATTAGAAAGTTCCTGTGCCTACCTTCCACCTTCCGGCTCCATCACCAGATCAATTCGATAGTACCTTATAGCCAAAGTGCATCTCATGACAATTCTTATAAGCCCAAACACGGCTAGGATACATTGATTAATTACGGAGTCCCTATGCCTACCATCCGGCTCCATCATCAGATCAGTTCGATAGTACCTTATAGCCAAAGTGCATCTCATGACAATTATAATAAGCCCAAACACGGCTAGGATGCATTGATTAATTACGGAGATCCTATGCCTACCTTCCGGCTCCATCATCAGATCAGTTCGATAGTACCTTATAGCCAAAGTGCATCTCATGACAATTCTAATAAGTCCAAACACGGCTAGGTTACATGGATTAATTACGGAGTTCCAGTGCCTACCTTCCGGCTCCATCATCATCATCAGATCACTTCGATGATACCATTTTCAACGTAACGTAACTATTCAGAACCATTTATTCGTATTGTCATAGTTGCTTAACTATCTTCATTGTGATATCAAAGTGAGTATGAAGATCAGTTGACCATTTCTGGTCTTCTTCATCAGTTCCACTTCATCAAATGTTACTTTTTGACTGTAAATGCTTAAGTTCTCGATGAAAATACTAAAATCACTATATGGTTGCCTATAATATTTGAGGAGTTCCCTCGATTCCTCATGGATTCCATCATCAGAACTGAATTTTGAAAAAAATGGGACCAATCTGGAAGCATATCCTATAAAAAGAAAAAAAAATTTGCAAATCGGTCCATAAACGACGGAGTTCTGAGGTAACAAACATAAAAAAAAAATGATAAAAAAAAATACAACCGAATTGAATAACCTCCTCCTTTTTTTGAAGTCGGTTTAAAATGAATTTATCCACGGCTGGTAAGAACTATTATTTTAATTTGTACCAATATATATAATTTTTAACTAACAAAAATAAAAATACGTAAATAAAATACTATAGATAATGACTTTGAATGATACTTATTTATGAGTAAATAAGCTATCTAATACTTATGTGTCACTTACATATAATGTTTTTAGACTGTTCTATAACCAAATGAATAAAAAAAGGTTTTCTTTTTCAAATTAAAACTGATTTAACTCATTCCCTCCAACTTTTACTTAAGCCTGTAATGGCTGTAACAGGTTTATTAGTTCATAAACTACGAATTTAAGTCGTCTTAATATACGTCCTCTGTGGGCCAAAGTTTGTGTGAATAGTTGACTATACCCTTTATCTGGTGCTGAGTGAATGCCCTTCACAAGCCAGTAACTGGGTAACACGATACTCCTAGGCAAGGCTAGGTTCTGGTTTCTACGTATCTTTAGCGACTGTAAAAACATCTACAAATGAGAGCTAAGACCAAGAGCTGGTCCAAAGTGATCAGAAAAAGCCAATTAATACAATGATAACCATTGAATGTAGTTTTAATAGACCAGCGAACAGACATCAGAATGAAACTCTGTGCACCCTGATGTCTGGGTCTAAGTTCTGTTTGCATACACAATGCAGTTCAGTTTGAGTCTAACACAACTTTATCCATATAGATTCAGAGTACACAAGGAATGCTAACAATGTTTGGTCAGGCTTCATGATTACCTAAGACTTAATTATGGATAGCTTCTAATAGTCTATTAGGACAAAGAAATCTTTAGGCATTTCTCAGAGACCTTTGGGTCACAATCAAACGCTTGGCGCTTAATTGCTCGGTCTTTTGGGATATAAACCTAGTTTTTGGTCCTTTGAGCTTTGGTTCGATTTCGAGTGAAATGTAATTGGTTTTTTCACCAAGAAGATGTGTTGCTACAACCCGGGATTAGAACTATATATGTTGAGGTCCTTAGTGGTCCTGAGTTGATCTTTACCAATACTGACAAATGCTTGCACTGGACAGGTCCACTCAAATCTGTGTGGTTCTTTCCTCAAAATACCATCTCAGACACTAATCTGCATGGTTCTCGCATGATTTGACCATTACTTATTTGCCGTATGGACTTTAAAAAAGACGTTGTCATCTGAATTTGTTTCAGTGTTTCTACTCAGGGTAGTCAGCTAGAAAACACCAACCTCATATAGTTTAAATTGACGTGTAAAAGTGTTTTTTAAAACCTATTTGCAAACTAAATATCATTTATAAATGTAGACTGGCTCGCCCCTCGGCACCTTGGACCAATATAGCGAATGCTCTATGATGGTAGCTTTAGATATCTCTACAGGGATCTTTTTAGAATGGTAAAATAAACCTGCAGCTATAAATGTTTGTCTGCAGAGGCTGACAAAACAGCAAATGTTAATGCAATTTATTAATATGATGTCACACTGTCAGTCAAGCGCGAAATGCAAGTCACGCCAGTTTGTTGCGCGGACCCTGCACAATGTGTTAGCAAAATTCGTGATGTACCTAGATGACGTAAATGATAAGGAAAATGGCTTCACAAACCATTCACAAGACTTTATGCACTGATATAGATTGTGTATCAGAGTATTCAGAGTGCAATTTAAACGAAAAAGTTTCTAGTTCGGAACCCAATCAAAGTTTGTAATTCAAGAATGAAATCAGACGCGAGTTCATTTACGAACTTCGATATTTTTGCTTTCGCTTCAACTAAATTTAGTCTGGGTTCCGTTATACTGTTAAATAGAACCAGGAAAGTAAATTAAATTACTTTTGTATTAAACGTTCTGACGTTTAATGTCAAACTTGGCCAATTTCGCACTTCCTTGTTTCTGTTCGTGCGTAAATTTCCAGTAGGACAGTTTGGTCGTAAAACATGCAGATATTTAATGAAGCTGCTGCTTATGAAGTCTGCCGTTAGTTTATTTACTAAGCGTGTCTTGCAATTTCGTCACTAGGGAATTAAAGTGTGTAAACAGCTTTAGAGTGGTCGTTACTTTATACTTTGTGATGAGATCGTGGATGTCCAGTGGTTTGATATATGATATGCAGAGATGTCGCACTTGGTATAAATAACTGGCTGCAGAGCGTTGACCGAACGCTGGGTTGCCATTTAATTTATAGAAATTCCTCTGAAAATGTTTTTAAATATTGACCGTAATCTGTTGCATCAAGAATTTATTTGTTCATAAGTATCATGTTGATATTCTTCGTCACGTTGAAGACGTCGACTAAGGGGCAGGGAATTTGATTTATAACATTTCCTTTGAAATGACAATCCCCTCAGCTAATCGTAGTTAAAAATAATAAAAATGAGACGTACGTTTTATCAAAACATTCCAAGATACTGGAATTTTAATCAAACAATCTGTACCTAAACAATTTATTTAGCGGAATTAATTCTGCCTCTCAAAAAAAAAAAAAACAGTTTGCATTGCGGAATGTTTTTCAAATTAACGGTAGGTGCAAGTTTTATGTGTGGGGGAATATTTCTCATTATTCGTCGAGGCACCCTCGTTTTCTCCCGCCTTTCTTTATAGCCTCCATATTGTTTTGGGAGGTGTTGCCAGGACAAAATAAATGTTTGTATGGACCCCGCGTGCCACGACCGTCGTCTTCGACGGATCCAACAATTTAAGCATTATTGCTTTTCGTAGATATTTTACACAGGGTGAAGTCATTTTATTGCTCTTTTTGTTATTAATGATATAAACAAAGATAGATTAATGGACCACGTGGAGGTAATAGGGTCCTTTAACTTCTTTGTGGCTTCAATACGCTCGTTAATACTTCTTTATCGTTCAGAATAATTGATTCCAAGTGTTCGCCTGTTCGCTTAACCTCAGATGTTGGATTAGTTTTAATTGGATTATTGTTCGGACATAATTCAATTCTTTTGATTTAGCACGAGCTTATGAATATTGGAATGATCATTTGCAAATCTATTCTGGATTTTTTATTTCCCTTCATTTCGTTAGATATTATCTCGAGTTTGCTTAACAAGAAATATTTCCTAGAATTATATTAGCCTCATTCCTCGTTAATTTGATTGTACAAAGGGGTAATTGGCTTGTATTATGAATAATTATTAACGATGTTTTTGAGAAATCTAATGTTATTCATCCCGCGCTCTTCGCGATTTTAGTCAATTGAAGCTGTAAGATTTTTGTAGTCTGCCATATCTTTGAGGCTTATCACTTTCAACCTTTACTTATGTTCGCAAGGTCGTCTTTGTTTTAACTATCGTCCCCAGAGAAATTATGTTTTCGCAGTTTGTAATTAGATATAGTGTCCTTGATACGAGAATAGTCGTTTAGTTGCTTTTACGACACTCCCGGGAATAGATAGGGTGCCCGGACTTTCTTAGTTTCTACTCCAAGTATGTAACGGTCGGCTTCCAGTTTAACCAAAAGTAGTTAGGTATTTCTATGTCACACAATACGCTGTTTTGGGCGTCTAACTTTAATTAAAATGGTTAATTACAAGGATTGCTAATTATAAACAAAATTTAAAAAAAAACAAAATCAATTTTTTTTATTTCGCATAGACCTACCTACGTGGGCACTTATAAAACGTCAGAAGCTAGTGCACGGTACCAAATTGGTCGTTTCCTAAGGAGAAGAACCGGCAAGAAACTCCATGATTACCTACTCTTTTTACACGACTGCCCAAAAAAAAGGGTGTGAGGGGACTTCTTATACTATAAGAAAATATTTTACAGAGTGTTCCCCCGACTGCGATGAAAATTTCAGTTTTGTAGATCAAGTAGTTTTCGAGATTCCGTGTTTAGTCAATGAGTGACTACTTTCTTCACTTTTCTATAAATTAACAAACATCTTGTTTTTTGATATTTAGTTTATTTTTTTGACATGGCAGTCGTGTTTTTATTTTATTTTTTTAATTATTTGTTTTTTTTAAAGTGGTTTATGTTACAATATTTCCATATTACAATATTCATAGATATAATATGTAAGAACAAATTTGGTTGTCACGCTAATATTATAAAGCCAAAAGTTTGTATGTTTCACGCTCAATCGGTTGAACGGATTTCGACGAAATTTGGTACACGGATATGACATCCGTGTACCAAGTTTCGTTGAAATTTCGTTTCCCTTGGGATAATGTTCTATCATCTCACGGGCTAAACAGCTGGCAGCATTTAGTAATCTATATTTCTATACTAATATTATAAAAAGAATAGATTTGTATTTTTTTTTTAAACAATAAACTCAAATACTACTAGATCTATTTTTATAAATGTTTTAGAATAACAAAAAAAAAATAATTAAAAGAGTAACCATGGAGTTTCTTGCCGGTTCTTCTCCATAGGAAACGACCAATTTGGAACCATGCACTAGCTTTTTACGTTTTATAAGTACCCTTACCTAAAGGCCTATGTGAAATAAAAACTTTTGAATTCTGAATATTTTTGAAAAAATCTGTTCAGCTGAAGAATTCTACTTTATCATTTAGTGACAAATTCATCTATTTTCTACATTCACACGTGCGAAACCGTGTGTTGCCATATTTACGTGGCGTCCACACTGATTGGAATTTGGTTCGTATAGTAACGAGAAAAACATTGCAAGGACCACATGCATGAACACAAACAAAACGTTTCCCCTAAACAAAGCATTGTTCAGTGATTTATCATTCAGCCGTTCATTCCCATTTTCCTTGTGCTCGCTTTATGTTGCATCAATATTTAAGGAATTCTTTAGTGCGCGGAACAAGGAGAAACATACACGTATAAAGGTGAAATTTTTTCCCGAGGTTTTAGGTAAAAGGGGCCAGAGATCCCTCTCTTTCGGCCCCACTGATATGGCAACCCCGTGAAATAAATCAAATTGAATAACTGTTGTTGTATGCGCTGCTGAATGGGTCGCACACACCTTGGATGTTACTTTGAAATGATAGTCACTGATAGACGAAAAAGATCTGATTTATTGTGTAATCATATGTATATGAATGATCGCTAATGAGTACAGCCGTCTGTGAATGCTAATTGTTTACTGTCGCTTTACAATATAATTTGTGCAAGGCGACGAAATAGTGCTGAACTGCAATACGCGAGGGCCATGTACGACACATGATTCGTACAGTTGTTTTTTTTTTAAGTGGGAAATCATCCAATAACTTCTCTCGCACTAGGACGGAACGAGAGGGCGTGTCAGACTTTTACTGACTAAAACCATACCTAGGCCTCTTTTGCCTTGCTTTCCAGAAGCGAACCCATGGCCCCAGTAGGCTTCGGCCGTGTTGGGCACGTACGGTTTTGCTGACATCTCCTTGGGCGGAAGTGAAGGTGCAATTTTTTCCCGAGTTTTTGGGTAAAAGGGGCCAGAGAACCCACACTTCCGGCCCCAACTGATATGGCAACCCCGTGAAATAAATCAAGTTGAATAACTGTAGGAACAACAAAGCTAGAAAAAGTTAATTTAAATTTGGAATTAACAAGAATTTGCATTTTCGCACGACTAAATGAGTTGTGTTCTATTACGGGCGGAGTAAGCCTCCTAAGACCAGCTTTTTAATTAAGTTGTGTATCCATTACTTGGTTACTGTTATTCTAATAGACAATAGAACTAATTAATGTTAATGTCTTCTTTACAGCTCGACTAAATACTAATCGTTTTATAGATGGTCTGTAAGTAGACTTCTCCTTATAATTCCATTTAGTTTCTAATATACAGGGTTATGGTTCCCTCTCCTAGACAGAAGGCCTGAGTTCCAGCAGTGGGAATATTGTAAGGCTGATTGATGCTCGCTCCGCTCAGAGCAGGAAGGATTATTTGTTGATTTTCCACAAAAAGGGTGAATTATTAAAATGGAAGTGAATGGTCAAATTAGAAACTATAAGGTATGCCGAAAAATGCTGAAAAGAATCTCGGTTCAAAGAATTTTTTGATGAATACTAGACCTGTATCATTGATTTTTTGAAAACATCTAAGTATATTCTTTATAATCGAACCCGTAGATTAAAAAAAAAAATTGTATAATTAACACCATCCGATAGTGTCGCTAATCCAGATAAAAATCTGAGAAGTAATTCCATATTTCAAACTAAAGTATGTAAATAGTTTCGGGTTTGACCATCCAAGCCCACTTGAAAAATTCCCCTATTTACGTGATGAAAAACTCTTATCTTCCTAGGTAATATATTCTACGAATATATTAAGGTCTAGGCCCGCCAAGGCACCTTGGAAAGAAAAACAAAACCCTTTCAAGATCCTCCAAGAAACCTCACCTTAATAGCTTACCAAGAGATTACGTTACATGAAGACGCTGTATAAAGTTGGTAGGTGTAGAAAACTGGGTTTTTTAAAAGAGTTACCATGGCGTTGGAATTCAAAGGGCAACTAAAGGCCACAAGTCGGTTTTAGTCAGTAAAAGTCTGACACGCCATCTTATTCCACGGTATCACCAATTATAGCGCGATAGTTCCAACACCCTGGTATTGAACCCGGCTATTGTGGCCGGCAAGATGGATAGCCCGATAATGTGGCACTGGATGACGACTCATCGTGCGTCATTTAAGTATATTAAATAGTTTTGTCGTTTTGTATCTTTAATTTGTTTATGTACCTATGTGTAATATACTTGTGTAAATGTAATACGTTTGTGTAAATGTATTTTGTTTCTGAGTGTGTAATTTTGTTTCTGTATATGTAATTTGTTTCTATGTGTGTAATTTGTTTCTGTATGTGCAATGTTTTATGGACTCTTGATTGTCCGCAATTAAAAATGTATTATTATTGTTTCCTTTATTCAGTATAAACACATATAAATTAAATTTTTAAATATTTTTTAAACACAACTTATAAAAAAAAACATTTAAAAATGATTGTTATTATTTATTCCACCCTAGAGCAGGAGAAGTCATTTAATGATTTCCCACCTAAAAAAAGTTATAGAAAACTCAGTAAAAACATAATTTCAAAAACCAATTTTCTAAGTCTTGGGTGGCGTCTCTAAGTTCACTATCAAGAAATGGTGGATTGACTCTCTAAACTTTCTCAATAACAGCGTCAAGGAAATTTTCAATTATTGACTCAATTCATTTCAAAATATGTATTATAATTCTCATAGGCCTAAACATAGGCACCTATAAAAGTTCAGCAGCTAGTGCACGGGTCCAATTGGTCGTTTCCTATGGAGAAGAACTGGCTAGAAACTCCATGGTTAGGTACTTTAAAAATGTTTGATTGCACAATATTTCCAAATTACAATATTATTAAGTATGATAGGTATGAGAGGACAGTGTAGACCGGTCAACATTATACCTTTTGGGTACAACTTTGACTGGTCTAAAAAATAATAATAAAAAAACTTAAAAAAAAAATAACCGACTTTACACTTTTTTTTTGCGTTACACTTATAACCAGAGTGCCTATTTCTCATGACAACTCCAATTAACCCAAACACGGCTTGGATACATTGATTAATTACAGAGTTCCGGTGTCTATCTTCCGGCTCCATCATCATCATCAGGTCACTTCGATGATACCATTTTCAACATAACTATTCAGAACCATTTATTATTTATTTGTATTGTTATAGTCGCTTATCTATCTTCATTGTGATATCTATGTGAGTATGCAGTTCCGTTGGCCATTTCTGATCTTCTTCATCAGTTCCACTTCATCAAATGTTACTTTTTGACTGTAAATGCTTAAGTTCTCGAAGAAAATACCAAAATCACTATATAGTTGCCTATAATATTTGAGGAGTTCCCTCGATTCTTCATGGATCCCATCATCAGAACTAGTTTTTGAAAGAAATGGGATCGATTTGGAAGCATTTTGCAAATCGGTCCCTAAACGACTGAGTTCTGAGGTAACAAACATAAAAAAAAGAAAAAAAATACTACCGAATTGATAACCTCCTCCTTTTTTTGAAGTCGGTTAAAAAAGTAGATTGAAAAAAAAAGATAATCTCAATGAACATTATAAAAAAAATACCAAATAAAAATAAGACTTAATCTACAAATCGGTACCAAAATGCATACAATTTTACAGACATTTTTTGCAAATAATATTAAAGGGAGACTAAGAAACCACGCGGCTACCATGACCATTCTACCCGGTACCGCTAAAGCATTAGTTCTTTTAATCCTATTTCTTTGGTCCTTTGAGACGTCGATACCTTTTATTTCCGAGGATTGACTATTATGCACGCCAGTAGGATTATCTTAAAACTTTAAGAGAGAACGTTAAGTAATCCTAAGTAATGCGAATTTGGGCAGTTGTTTGCCGTCCCCTATAATCTTTTAGAAGCGAATTAAGAGCAAAACGAACTAAAGAGGACGTCGAATGTCAATAAGGGACCAAAGGTTGCCAAACAGTACTTCAAATGACTAATTTTACTGAAAAAAAAAAAACCGGCCAAGTGCGAGTCGAACTCTCGCACTGAGGGTTCCTTACAAACTTACCTATGTAAATAGTTCAATTCTCGACCATTCGAGAATTGAACTATTTACATAGGTAAGTTGTATGGTAGGTGGTATGTGTAGACTCCATAGTCTCGAAAGTTTTACCGAATTACAAAAAAGGATTTTTTGTGACGTAGGCCACCACAAATTTACTGTTTTCAGATTTATTCCTATACCTGTGCTATAAGACCTTGCTTTATGCTGAATTTCAGGATTCTGGGTCAACGGGAAGTACCCTATGAATTTTGATTCCTTTGAGAGTATCGAAATACCTATACGTTTATTGCGACATAAACGGCCGGACCTTTTTTATTCGTTAACTTAGAAGTTTGATTTTTTTACAGCTCCAAGGGACCGCAGACCCTAAGTATATGGTTTTAATTTCAACTCGATACCTCCACGCGTTTCCGAGATAAAGGGTCTTGACAGTCAGACAGACAGACAGACGGACACCAAAGTGATCCTATAAGGGTTCCGTTTTTCTTTTTGAGTTACGGAACCCTAAAAATCACGTAGTTTTATCGTAATGATGGGTAATTTCGTCCTAACGGCCTATAGCAATATTAGGAGGATCATTTCTTAATCACCACGTTTGCCAGGCAGATTAGCAATAGCAGTATGATCAGTATTCTGACGGAGGCTGCCAATCCCCTTGGCGTAATCCCTTAGGCGTGTTTTATGATACTCAAAATGAAAGACGGTGGATTATCTTTTGCCGAGGTCTACACATTGCCAAGAGGCTAACAAAGAAATGGTTGCAAATTAATTTTTGCGTCTCCGTTGGAAGTTATTCCATTTTTTTCTCAATTAGCATTAAAGCTGAGGCTTAACTGTAGAATGCATTCTGTAATTTCTATCCTACTGCAATCATATGTTATCTTTGTACCTATGTCAACCAATTGAAAACATGCACAAGCTTCTTACATTTTATGAGAACCCACTTAGGCCTGTGTGAAATAAAAACCTTTTGAATTTTTATGTTCACGAGGTTTATCGAAAGAGATACCGTGGCCCTAGAACGCAATGCACATCTGAAGTTTTGGTCAGGAAAAGTCTGACACGCCCTTTCGCTCCTTCCTAGAGCGAGAGAGGTCATTAGATGATATCCCACCTCAACAAAAAGGAGACAGGTGGGTTTTAGTAAGTTAAAGTCTGACACGCCCTTTCTCGCCACCCTAGAACAAGAGAAGTCATTTGTTGATTTTTCACCGCAGAAATAAATAAATCTTGGTACCTCTCCTGATTTGATTACGCAAGGAAACTCCGAGTATAGCCCTTTCCATTGCCCTTTGGGTGACTTTAACTCTACTGATGAGGCCCATTGTAAGCGACCACGTTTCAGAGCCATATGTCATTACTGGCAACACGCACTGGTCTGGTGGACTTTCGTCTTGAGACACTGTGGTATGTTGGACAAGAAGATACTGCGCAGCTTCCCGAACGCTGCCTCTTTCTCGAAGTTAGACCTACCCAACTGGACCGTCTGTCCCAGGTAAACGTACCTAGTCGTCCACAACTTCGAGTGTAGAGTCCCCGATCTTGATAGGAGTGGGTGCTACATGGCTATTTACCATGACTTTGGTTTGGTCCATGTTCATTTTAAGTCCCACTCTTTCGGAAGCTCTATATACTGAGGTCACCAAGCATTGTACTGAGCTCCTCCGACCGACGATGACGACCGATGGGAGTCCGATGGAGGCGAGGACCGTTCATTGTGGCGACACTTGGGGAGGCCTATGTCCAGCAGTGGACATCTTTCGGCTGAAATGATGATGATGATGATGATGATGACCTCTACCTACGTCCTCTACCTATGTATGTTTATGTAAGTTTAAAGGCAAATGACATCAAAATGGCACAGAGTCAACTTGTAAAGTGCATACGGGTGGCATTACTACGAGTATAACGTTTCATATTTAAACTTATTAAACCTCCGCTCTCGAGTTAAGCTTCACTCCAATTAGTAAATAGACGCTGTCTTTAATTTACATTTAATTATACAAACGGACTGAAATCTGGTTGTTCTTTAAATCTGTCGTTGAGAATTGGGTTGCAGACGACAATGAAGCTAGCGGTGTTCCTAATCTAGATAGAATTGTAGAAAATGAAATTGTAAAACAAAGAGATGTTTTTTACTTTGTTTGTACTTACCAAATAAAGCTTTCTGTATTTTTGTATTTATACAAGTCCGTGATAAGGCCTGTCATACTGTTTGGATCAGAATGTTGGGCTGTGAAAAAGACGG
This sequence comes from Mythimna impura, assembly GCA_905147345.3. Classification (NCBI taxonomy): domain Eukaryota; kingdom Metazoa; phylum Arthropoda; class Insecta; order Lepidoptera; family Noctuidae; genus Mythimna; species Mythimna impura. The sequence goes on along the minus strand of LR990356.1, from coordinate 10,666,072 downwards.
ATGTAAAAAGATTGCACGTAGCGGAGATGAGAATGTTAAGATGGACGTGGTGTGACGAGAATAGATAAAGTGAGAAATGAGTATATTAGGGGAAGTTTGAAAGTGGCGTCAGTGACTGAAAAGTTGAAAGGGAATCGTTTGTCTTGGTATGGTCATGTGAAGAGGAGGGATGAAACGCATGTTACTACTAAAAGAGTTATGAGTTTACATGTGGATGGATGGAGAGGGTGAGGGAGACCAAAGAAAAGATGGATGGATTGTGTGAGAAGTGTTATGAAAGAAAAGGGAGTTAGTGATAGCGTGACGAGTGACAGGACAGAATGGAAGAAAACAACGTGTTGCGCCGACCCCAAATAAAACGGGACAAGGGCAGGAAGATGATGATGAGGTTATAATATTACTTTTTTTTGTGGTTGGAATTCAGCAAATAACTGAACTAATGATATTGGATAAGGAAATAAAATCGTATTGGACACTTGAGGTTGGCGGAATAGGTTTAAAGTTGATATGAGGAAAGTTTTTTATGGCGTTGATATTTTTGCCTTTTTTTTTGAGTCGAAAATCATCAAACAAGTCCTTCAGCTCTGAGTGGAGGTGGAGAGTCAAGCGGGAACTGTTCTATCTTAAAGCGACGCACATGTGGGCCACGTCTGATTTGTACGTAGAGTCCCGTCGCGTGGCGTCGCGTAGCGTGGATCTAATGTAGCTCTACAAGTCTAGTTGCCATATAAAATGTATGGACACCGACGCGCCCAAATCGGCGTACGTTGGCCACGTGTGCTCAATGTAGTTCTACCTTTAGACTTGTAATGACTGAAACCTACCCGTGTTCCTGTTTCCTCTTTGGGTTTCACAGGCCTATGTTAAGGGTGTTTTTAATATCGTGTGGATTTCATCACGCATGCGGGATTGCTCCGCACGCGTAGCCCCCGCAGATGTCCTTTTCATACAAGTATTTATTGTAATGCGTGGAATGCGCACGCGGGATGCGGGGCGTGATATCGGGCAGCAGCCCCGCATGTGAAGCAATTCCGCATGCGTGATGAAATCCACACGATATTAATAACACCTGCTCATTCGAACAATTCCGCAGCCCTAGCAGGCATCGACCCTACTAGACCCCGTCTATTTCCCAGCAGGAACATGGAACATGGAGGAAACAAATACAAAATCTTATAATGAGAGAGGGTAAGCAACGAAACTCCAACTTACCTAACGCCTTCAGCCAAGTAACTTGAGTGTAAGGATTCCCCTCATCATAGAATAAACAAATCAAGAGATAACATCAACAAACATACTCAATACGAGTTTATATTCGTAGATATGAGTTAACAGATGCGCCACTTTGTAAGATAAACATACGACGCTTAGGCGATTATCTCAAAATGTGAATACATAAACAACACTGTTTGAAATGTTACCAGCAATATTATGGCCCTACCACGAGCTCTCAGCGATCCATTTTACAACCTAAACTGAACTATTAAAGGGATGGAGCTATATATATAGGTTGTATAATTCCATCCCTTTTTCTCGCTCGCACGCTTGAAATTCTAACATGTTATGGTAAGGCCCCTGGAGGATATTAACGTGTAGATTTTTCATTAAATGAACAACCATAAATATTTGATGACTCAATTTCCGACCTACAAAAGAGGTTTGAATTTTCTCCCTGTTTTAAAGAGTCACGGATTTGGGATGAGCTATTTTTGGATACTGTGTTAATATTAGATATTCATTACTTACCTAATTGAAACTGGATTGAGTTATTGAAATTCGTCGAAGACGTAGGCGGTAATTCCGGAACAGATTTCTTAGAAAACCCTGAAGATTAAATAATGAGGATACACTTAGAATCGGGCATCGTTGAATGGTTAATCACACAGATTAGATTAAATCATTTATAGTAATTTTATTTTCACTTTTTTTTTAAGTTAATTATAATTGTTATATTTTTTAGTTTATTTATTACCTACCTTTAGTCTGTGTTCCGTGAGTTGTCCGCGAAATTACCAGGCCCTATCAGAATACCGGCGCTGCGTTATTTCATTTTTTTAAATATCGCAGCATAATGCTGACATAGGAGCGTTTTTGGCCTCACAACATTAAAAAGATAAAAAAGACCTGTTTTTTTATCTTTTTAATGTTGTTTTTTTATTTTATTTTAAGTAAAGTATTTATAGATTACCTAGTTACTTTTTATTTTAACGTTGTAAGTCCTGTGCGAGTCACAAATAGCTGTTTTTCTTTCTTCTTTCTTCTTTATTTCTTAGAATAACTTATAAATAACTGATGAAGAGCTTGTGGCTTGAATAATAACAGTCGCCCGGGTCGATCTTCGAGGTTAAGCAACGCTTTTCGAGGTCGATCTACGGATAGGTGACCATCCTAACATACCAAGATTTCGTGCCTCAGAAAGCATGGTAAGCCGTCGTCGGTCTCGGCTCTCATTTGTATATCTTTGGCAGTCGTTACGGATGGACAGAAACCTGATACCAGTCTTGCCAAGTGCCCAATAACTGGATTGTGGAGATCAGGCAGTCGCTCCATATAATATGCTGGTATTTAGTTAACTGAAAGCCGACTCTAATATAGTTGGAAAAAGGTTAGATAGATATTTATTTAATTTATTTATTAGGGACAAAAAACCAGTTACATGTTAGGGAGATACAAAAGAATTATTAGATAAATAGGTAAACATATAACCCACAGTATTGTCCACGGATTAATCAAATATATGAAAAACTGAGACTGATAGATAGACGCTTACATAGAATAGAATAATACTTTTATGATAGCTGGGATGATAAAGGCAATGAGTCACTTTTACACAAGCAGTTAGATATTGATAAGTGTGAAGATGAAACTGAGAACTACACACACACACACACACACACACACACACACACACACACACACACACATACACACACACACACAGCATGATACAGCATGTATGCTAAGGAGTGGAAACCCCTGCTGGAGTGTGTTTCCTGATAGCTACAACCTAGTGTATTTTAGTCAAGAGTGAATAGGTTACTTTAAGGCTAACACGCTTTATTGTCGACCACATCATCACTTACCATCAGGTGAGATAGTGGTCAAGCGCGAGCCTATTAATTTTCTTCTATATATATAAAAGCGAAATACCACTCACTGATCACGAAATCACAGAAACTATAACACCTACAAACTTAAAATTTGGCAGGTAGTTTCCTTATAGGGTATAGACATCCCCTAAGAATGAATTTTACGAAACTCCACACCTAAGGGGGTAAAACGGAGGTTGGAAGTTTGTATGGAGAAACCGACTTTCACGCGGGTGAAGCCGCTGGCAGAAGCTAGTAGTATTATAAAAAAACTGAATCACTAGAGGAACTATATTCCAATTCCAACCACAAAACTTACAGTCAAGCTAAACTTAAAGCTTATAAAAATACTGAACCGCAATATCGCTCGTTTTCGTCGCAAAACTTTTCTTTCAGGCAAACATTTAGCTGTTCTCTCCATTGCAACTATAAATGTTTTATGCATCTTTCTCTCTTAAGGTGGGTACAGACTTATAAAATGTAACATGCAATGTAACACGTAATGAAAGAATTTGACGTCCACATTGTCGCAATGTATCATGCAATGTAACAGAATTCCCATAGTGTGGACGCCTCGCAGCACGAACGTGCACATTACACGCACGAGAGCATTTTAACTTGTACGCGCCTCGATCTGCCATTTGTCGGATTTTTCGCCGAACACAAAGGGGCAGCGCAGTGTGCACGGAACGCCAGTGCGGACGGGTTGAGTGTATCTGTACTGCGGATTCGGAACGCATGCCGGAACCAGATGCGAGTAGGTACATGTTCGGTTCGTACGCGCACTGCGTCCGCACTTATAAAATGCTCCTTTCAAATTACATTGCATGATACGTTACAGCAGTCTGTACCCGCCTTTAGAGTATTTCTCAAAGTCGAAAGGCAGTTCCGTTGAAATCTTTTTTCCTCACAATGCTGTAGGTAGTATGCTTCAAAGTCAATAGTGACCTACTTCATACGAAATCTTTCAATTTCACATGAACTGGAACGCTGTGTCGCTGTTTATGATTGTAACCTCAATTTTTGCAGCGATTATAAAGGAATTAATGTGTTTCTTAAAAAGATCTGAGGTTCGGGTAGTTGATTGGTTTCGATTCTTTCTTCTTTTGTTTATAATTTCTATTGAGGTAACTATAAATGAAAATTGAGTAATTGATTATTGCACATTCTCTAATGACGTACTGTTTATGTGCAATCTTATGCTCTCGAATCATACCTGGAGCACATAGGTTAAGGTACTAGAGTTTAACCTAATAATAGTTTTAACAACTTAATATTTCTGTTAATCTCTAAGAAATCCTTATATTTTAGTTCATCATCATTTCAGCCGAAAGACGTCCACTGTTGGTTACTTCCAACATAACGACCGGTCTTGTGCATCCACCCCCACTAGTTAATCGGCCTACCAACGCTGCGTCTTCCAGTACACGGTCACCACTCCAGACCTTTCAACCCTTTCGACCATCGTTTAGCTAGCTATGTGCCCTGCCCACTGCTATTTAAGTTTAGCACTTCTTCGAGCTTGGTTATATTTGGTTTCTCCTGCGGACATTTTTATTTCTATTATTGATTCGATCAAGCAAGGAATCTTCTGATGAGGTCCACTGTGAGCGACTACGTTTTAGATACATTTGTCTTCACTGGCAACACGCTCTAGTCATAGAACTTCGTCTTGGGACACTGGTATAATTTATGATAAATATTTTAGTAATATTGAAACAAGTAAAGTTTATTTTGGCAAAGTAATTAACGTTTTTGGCCCTTGAGAGATTCCGCATAAAATTTTATAAAAATACAGACTAACCAGGACTTACACAAGAAATGAAATTCAAATATGCAGTAAAAAGGTAAAAACATCTCAATTTCTTTTTCTATTTCCGTTGTAAACTTGGCAAAGTCTGATGAATAAACTTTGTATTGCTTCACTTGGCTGGGAGCCTGAGAGGCTACCTGACGTGGATGACGTCACCGTGTTAAACTCAATTTAAAGTTCCACTGTCAAACTTCAAGTTCTGGGCTTCGTTGCAGATAAATTATACTTATTGTTTATAAATAGTAATAGTTGTGTTATAAATAGATCGCAATATTTTAAAGGCACCTTTATAATTCCTTGCTTTGAAACCGTCAATGTACTTTGTCATTTGACAGTGAAATATAAATATAATTTGGTAGAAACTGATTAAAGTATGTGACAAATTAAGATGGTCCATACTGTTTGGTGCAAAGGAACTACTAGGAGAGGGACAGGGAGGCCAAAGTAAAGATGGATGGATTCTGTGAAGAGTGATATAAAATAAAAGGGAGTTAGTGATAGTGTGACGGGCGAGAATGGGAAATGATGGTGCATAGGAACTTTATCTGTGTATATCTAATTCTTAGAGTAATTTCGGGAAATAATAACGAAGAATTTACAGACTATTTTATTTCTGAACCAAATAAAACAGCTCAACAACACGCTCGAACTTATGAATATCTAATTTAACAATTTCAGAAAACAAACAAAGCAAGTTGAAATTAATTACATGGGCAGCAAAGACCCCTAACATAAACAATAACATTGGGCCATAATGTTTACCATGCATACAAAACAAAACCCAGGAATCTGGAGTCTACAACTTCAGAAAAAAAATCTGGTTAAGTACGAGCCGGACTCGCGCACTGAGGGTTACGTACAAATACAAACATACCTAGGTAAATAGTTCAATTCCCGAATACCAGAATGGAGTCTTAGAGAATTTTCCGAATAGCAAAATAAGTATTTTTTTGTGACGTAATAACAAATTTACTGTTTTCAGATTTATTCCTATATCTGTGCTATAAGACCTTGCTTTATGATTTTCAGGACTCTGGGTCCACGGGAAGTACCCTATGAATTTTGATTCCCTTGAGAGTGTCGAAATATACGTTTTTTGCGACATAAATGGCTATAAATATATTTTTCGTTTATTAACTTAGAAGTTTTATTTTTTCACAGTTTCAAAGGACTGCTGATAACTTCAATACCTCCACGCGTTCCGGAGATAAAGGGTCTTGACAGACAGACAGACGGACAATAAAGCGATCCTATAAGGGTTCCGTTTTTTCCTTTTGAGGTACGCAACCCTAAAAATAAGTACCTATCTCTCACGATTCTGGAGTCGTGCAATGAAATTAAGTATGCGGCGCACTGGGGCGTTTGTGACCCAGTTTCTGGGCTGACAATTGCTGAACACACATATTTTAGCCGACACGTCAATATAATTGAGACGTAGAGTTTAATTGGTGGCAGGTTTGAATACTTAATAATCGTTAACCCTCCAATGCTTTGGTTTTAAGCGTGTTGCAGTATTGCTTGTGGTCGCTTTACTAAATAAGTTAATATTGGTTTATTACTTGACTCTGGAACTGGCTAAATCGAATACAATACAATCTTGAATTATATCAATATATAATATATCATCTACACATATAAATAATTGAAGTGTTTATTTGTATTGTAAGGTTTCAATTTGTAAATTTGTAATCTTGGTATGCAATAAAGTATATATAAATAAATATATATCAAAATTACTAAATGCATATAAAAATACCCATATCTGATACTTGCATTTTTGTTATAGGTATTTTTCTCTGTTTGGTCCTGTTAGTCTCCGAAACAGCAGAACCGATTTTGACTTCGATTTTAATTTAGACTACTTTTATTAAAAAAAAACTATTAGGATATCGCACGAAAAAAACCTTTGTAATGTGACCAAATGGTATGTGCCGTTTTAAGAGTCTAAACAACATTTCCGAAAAATTCAAAGTAACTTATTTACACGTATTTCATAATAATTAGAATTTAAATAAATAGTCTAATCGAATCCAATCTACACATAGTCATAGTCATACTAGTTTATTGGTAAGGGATTCTTACAAGTCATTTAAAGAATGTTACATTATACTTAGTCAACAAATGATTACTTAAACAATGTCAAATAATAAAAAAAGTCAAACAAATGAAAGAAAATACAAGAAAACAAATAAATCGAAGTCAAATCACAAATTAAAATAAATACAATCCTATATAAAGTCACACTAATTTTCAGTCCAAATCAATATTCGCGTCAAAGTTAAATTAAATTAAATCTTAAATTCGTCAAAAGAATAAAAAACTTGCTCGATAAGCCATTTTTTCAAACGAGCTTTGAAGCTCCCTATACTTCTATACGAGTATGTGTACAGATGATCAGTCATAAAGAATGTATTCGTGATCTTACTTAATAACGTCATTTGAAAATTCTGGCGCAGTAGCGTAAGATGGTTTTAAGTCGACCATCCACATGCTGCAACTTAGAAGGTGCCGAGAGAGAGGCCTCACTAGGTTAGCTTTGCCTCATTAGCCTCTCAGTTCGATGGTTTTTTAAAAACGCATTCGTGGCTACCCTGGCCATAAGTCACAGTAGACGATCGCCTACATGTTCCTACAAAGCCTCTCATCTCCGTAGTTTCCGCTCTGTGATGCTGTACCGTCTTTAAGCTTTGGCCGGTAAATGGCCCCCGACTCGGGACTGTTTCGGTCGATACGCAGTTAATGAGCCTCTTAGAGAGCAATGTCTCCGACCAAATCTCTGCTACTACTCTAGTCTACGTAGTGTGACCGGGGACCATAAAAATGTTTATTTTTGTTCGTTAGCTGGCTGGCAATCAAACTTACTTTGTTTGTTTTATTTATGATGAGATTGATTTCAAAAGGCTGTGAAAAAGACGGATGAAAAAGGATTGCACGTAGCAGAGATGAGAATGTTAAGATGGATGTGTGGTGTGACGAGAATGGATAAAGTGAGAAATAAGTATATAAGGGGAAGTTTGAAAGTGGCGCCAGTGACTGAAAAGTTGAAAGGGAATCGTTTGTCTTGGTATTGTCATGTGAAGAGGAGGGATGAAACGCATGTTACTAAAAGAGTTATGAGTTTACATGTGGATGGATGGAGAGGGAGAGGGAGACCAAAGAAAAGATGCATGGATTGTGTGAAAAGTGATATGAAAGAAAAGGGAGTTAGTGATAGCGTGGCGAGTGACAGGACAGAATGGAAGAAAAAAACGTGTTGCGCCGACCCCAAATAAAACGGGACAAGGGCAGGAAGATGATGATTGATTTCAAAAGGCACATAATCTATACATATAAAAGCGAAATACCACGCACTGATTAATCACGAAATCACATGTCTTCGAATTTTGGGTTTTAGGATAAGCCGGTTTTCTCACAATAATATTCTTCACAGTTTTGAGAGCAGTGGTGATGAAATAAATAACACAAAGTAAAGGGCCTGCCTGGGTTTGAACTCACGACGTACAACTACTAAGTCGAGGCTGTTACCACTGGGCCACCATTGTTCACCATAAATAAATTAACACACTATCAGATAAACTACTAAATTGTCCACCGTCGTGGTACTTGTTCTGTAATACCATTACCGAGTAAAGGCAACATCAACCCGGGCAAAGTTTAAACCACAGGCTGCACATGTACTTATGCGAATAATAGAAAATCCCAATTAAACTTTGCCCGACCTGGGGGACAGAATGCAGAGTTACGAAGTTTCGACTATGTGTAACAGCTTTATTTGAAACTAATGAAATATATATATTTTTTTTAATTTGCTTTGTATTTCGAATTAAAGAGTTCGGTTTACAGAGACCCTACCACGAACTCTTAACACAATATTCATTCGATGACTTAAACTCAATTTTTAAAGGGATGGAGCTATAGAGGTTGTATAGCCTAACATTTCAACACGTCATAATAAGGCCCCAAATCAATTAGACAAACGATATAATCGACCCGCATCGAACAAAGCAGTATCTCGAATTACAGTCCAAACCAAGTTCAAACATAGCACTATCACTTTTTAGTTCATTTAAAAAAAAAAATACTGAATTCATGTTACAACCTTGTTCGTTGCGGGCCCTAGTGAAAAAGGGTATAACTCCGATTTTGCTGAAAATAAGTTATGTATATCAAAATAAAAGGGGTAAAATCAATGTTTCTTTGCATTACTCGTATCATATAATATATCATTCCAAATGCGTATATCATTTTATGTAAGTGAAATTTTAATTATATACGCATAAAATAAATTATACCCTCAAGGATTTCATTTTGTGGTTAGTACAAGTCATTACTTTAATAACTATTAACTTTATATAAAAATAATTCAATAGTAATAATAAGTACAAATCGTTTACCTATAAAAAATATCACATGTATTTCATTTGGTAGCGGTTTAAATGTCACACAAGGTCAAACGTGTGATTAGGAGGGAGTGTTTTTACATCTAATCTCCTGTAAAGTTGCATTGGCCACAGATATGTACGTACCAATACATATTCATATAGGCCTTATTCTTATAGACACAAAATTCCGTGCCTTATTTTTATTGAAACAAAATTCCCTAAGTATATCGTAAATATGTCATGTGTATTGAAATTATTCGAAAAGTTTCTGAATCCATAACGCTGGGTATATTTTCGTAAAATATGTGACGTTATGCGAAAGAGCTATTCCTACTCTAAGGAATATTGATATTGATGTTGGAAAGGATTCTGGAATTTACTTCGATGACTACCTTACTATGGGCAGTACACATGTATCCAATTCAAGTATGTTTGTGCATCATAGGTAGGTAATACTCCTATTAGATACAACTTGTAACATAGTAAACGCCCATCCTGAAAATAGAATGTTCAGAATCGGCTACCAAATCAATTTCAGCTATTTTTGAAATCGGTAATTTTCATCCTAAAATAAACAAGAATTTGAAAAAGACTACTTTTCGTGTACGCGACGTTGACGTCGCGAGTCTTTTGTAACATGCACGATCACGCCGTCCGAGTCTGCCCATTTTTTTTTATTATTAATCGCGATTACACCTAGCCACTAGCTGCCACTAACTGTTTGGCTAGCTGGCTTTTATACCTAGTTAAAATATTTATTGTAGCCTGCGGATTCGCAACGTAAACGTCGCGTCTATGTAGCTCCAACTCTGTGCAGACGTTGCCTAAACGCCAACGCTCGTAAAACGGTAGTGGGATAGCAGCCTACCACCGATGTGCTGTCAATGTAGTGCGTTGATTCGAATATTATTTACGTACAAGGAGGATACAACTATAAATTAACTATAACTATATTTTCTACTTGGTGTGTATAATATAGGTGTGAATTATTTCAGTTGCATGTTTTATAGAAACACACAACAAATAATATAAGTGTAACTTTATCATTAAACAAATGAGGTGAACAGAAAAAAATAACGTGGTAATTAGTTTAATTAAGGGTATCAGTGAAATTCAAGAATTGTTTATTCATTTTCTCATGTACCATGCTGACCTAATTTGTAAGGCTTTCAGTTGAGCGGTTTCAGAGAACCTACCAACTGATTGTTGATAAACTTTTGAATTAAATTAACTTTGGCAATTTGCCAAATGGAGCTAGTAATAAAACTGGTTTATAATGTTAGGCTAATTACAACCTCTCTGTAAGTTAAGAGTGAACAGGTTACTTTTAGCCAAGAGTGCTCCATCGTCGCTCACATCATCGCTTGCTACCAGCTGAGCGAAGTGAGCTGAGTGAAGCCCTAGTTTATCAATCTTAAAAAAAATCATCGTAAGCTGTGGGTTGTGCAAAAGAAAACCCCGGAGTCCTGGAACGAAGGCAAAGAAGGAACATAGGAGTAGATTTTAGTCAGTAAAAGTCTGACACCCCATCCCGCTCTACGCTCACGCCCTAGAGCGGAAGAAATCATTGGATGATTTCCTACCTAAAAAAAAGATGCTTTAATTCTTTAGCATAAGCATAATCAGCCTTTTAATGTTCCCACTGCTGGGACTCAGGCCTCCTCTCTCTAGGAGAGGGAATGGGCCGTAATCCACCACGCGGGCCCAGTGCGGATTGGTGAATATCACATGTCTTCGAATTTTTGGTTCTAGGACATGCCGGTTTCCTCACGATGTTTTCCTTCACCGTTTTGATAGTAGTGGTGATGAAATAAATTACACAAAGTAATGCGCCTGGCTGGGTTTGAACCCGCGACCTACAACTCGTAAGTCGGGGCCGTTACCGAGTGGTAACGGCCACTATTGCTTTCATATTTAATTCTTTAGTGTACAAAGGCGAGCTCAACTCAGTAATGAGTTTTCTCCCAGCAAACCTTTGAATTATAGAGAGAGAACATAATTATGCTTTTGTTAGATCATCATCAGCTCCTGCATAACTTTTTTCTATCGTTGCGGTGTTTTGGAGTTGAGTTGAGGTTTTTTAATATGAGTCTGTTATATCCCACGGCAGAGGCTACTTTTCCTTTCTTAAATTTCCTATGTTCCTATCAATCTGATCTGATAAGAATCAGTGTAGTAAATCTTGTCCTCAATTCAATATATTAAGTTCAAAAATTTTTAGTACTTTGATCAGAAAAAATATTTCGAGGCTCAGTTTCAGCGTTGACACATAAATATATTAATTTATGCTGGTGAGCGATTGTAAGCGATATCCGAGAGTTTCAAGAGATTGCGAATGGATGGTGCAATTAATTATGCACCGCTTAGTTCAGCTCGACTGTGACCTAATTTATCCGGCGCCTCCTGCAAACATCTGGGATCGTGTCACTCGCGAGTTAACTTCTCTGTAGTGATATTACTACTTCCACTACGTCAACTCGCCATTCAATACAGACCACAGCTCTTCATGCAGATTTGCTCCGAGAATATGTTTTCCTAGAATATGTAGGACGTTGGATATAGAGCCAAATATTTTATAGTTGCATCATTATGATATAAATATATTTACAAAAGAGTTGATAAAAATTTAAACAATTTGACGATGGATACGAGACGCACAGGACTATTCGTTGTGGCGTCACTTGGAGGAAGCCTATGTCCAACAGTGGACATCTTTCGGCTGAAATGATGATGATGATGGAACTGTGTAAAGAAGCAATATCAGCGCTTTTCAGCTACAATACAAAATGAAAATAGCAAGAAGCGACAAGGAGTTATAAAGTTAACATAATTAAGCAACTTGCAAATAGATTGCTTAGTTGGTTTCCCACATAAACTAGTTTTGTTTCACTGAGGTATTCACCAAACAAATCTCTACAACTTTTGATTTATGAAGGTATTACAAGAGCCAGATACTGAAATATTCATCAAACTTTCCAATCGCAGAAAATTTAACATCAATATGTAAACCGTATTACGAAGTTCGAACTCATCAGCGTCGTCGATAAAGTTTGCAAATCTTTTGGGGTGAAAAAATAAAGCTGCTTTGTTCTCGGCAAATGTCCTGATTACTAGCTCCGAAATGCGTTGACTCGGCGCTCTCAATACCCTCCTATTTAACTTAGCTCATCCCGCGACTCTGGCATTCCGGACCAAGTTATCCTGCTTCCAAGTTCCAACTTGGTCCTTCATTTGGTTTAGTTCCGGACATCGCCAATCGCCTCAAGATTGCGAATTTGCAACTTTACACCATTGCGTCTCTAGTGTGTTCGCAGAATTAATTGTCAACAGCTGTTAGTGTCCTCAAAGTACTCCCGATGCATATCAATGACGTTGGATGCTGTAGTTCTGAGTTTACATGCGTTGGCTCTTATTTTTTCCATCGGACTATGTAAAACTTGCAGAATATATTTCCATTTATTTAGTTTTCGTCAGGTGGACAGAGCCTTTTTTTGGCTTGTTAGCTGCTGAAAATGGTATTTCTGATTATTTCGTTTCGCCTCTGTACGTTCAACAGGATGGCTCATTTTACCTAAGTTAATAAAGATCAACTCACAGTGTTCGACTTCAAAAAGAAATCTTCCAGCTGGGTGTTTTCTTTCCAGGTTTAAGTAAGTAATGTGAAATTCCAACAATATATGAAGTTCCTCGTCCTTGGAAATTACACGTTCTCTCAAAGTTTCAATATAAATTCCAATTTTGGATTTAGCACGATCGTCAGTTTCAAAAGTTTGAAATCGACGGACATTTCGACGGTATAGTCATTTCGATCTTCGAGTAAGCTGTGGCAAGCTGTTCGGAAGTTTCATGCTCTCTCTACGGAGACTTCGTTAATAAACCGCATCCGAGTGAAGTTTTGAGACTGCCCCGAGTCTTATATAACTTCTTTATTTAAAAGACAAATTTAAATAGTCGTATTTTTTGCTGGTAAGGTCTTTTTAAGCTTTTTTTTCTCGCAGTTTCACTTAGAACTGTTTGGTCTAGATCCCATTGTAAAGGTGAAAGTTGCAATCTATTCTTGAAACTTGCATCTTGTGTCCCGTGCAAACAGATGTGTTATAAATTGTATGTATTATGCATTGCACGTCGTGCTTCTAATAAACGAGGCCAGTGCATTTAGAACTGACGGGCACACAAGTGGAAAGAGAATCCGCAGGGACTTCTTTGAGTGGTGTTATTTTATTTAGTTATTCTATTAGGTGTGAGTGTGTTCTCTGTTCATTGCTGCAGACTAATTAATACCTACATAATAAGGAAGTTAGTTGGCAAGCACAAATAATCCTTTCATATTATAAAACGAAATCCCCCATCGCGTTTGTCTGTTTGTATGAACGCGATAAACTCAAAAAATATTGAACGGATTTTCACTATTAGACAGAGTGATTCATGAGGAAGGTTTAGGTGTATAATACATGCGTATTATAGTAGAGTAAAGGCAGGCAGGTCGATAGTAACAGCCCCCCTAGCCAAGTTACAACCGTTTCGTTTCGATTCTCTTTTCGTTGATTGCCTCGAGTAGGCCACGCCTCCGATTCCTTTATTCTGACGTCATCTCAACGCTCAGTCACGTGGTCAGAACAAAGGAATAGGAGCCGTGGCCGACTCGAGGCGGTCAACGAAAAGAGAATCGAAACGAAACGGTTCTAACTTGTAACTTGGTTAGGGGGTAGATAAATAAACTAGCCAGGCGGCTCACTCACGTGAAAGTAGAAAGTTATTCCAAGTGAACATACTCCCAAGATAAACTATGTGCTATTTCAGGATATTATTGGTCTACCTCTGTGCAATGCAATTTCGTCCAAATCCGTTCAGAAGTTTAAGCGTGAAGGAGTAACAAACATACTAACATTTGCTTGTCTAATATTAGTGCAATATATCAGTCTTAAAAATAGTCTTATATAACTTTTGCGTAAATCTGACAAGAGTGTAGTAGATTTTGATGAAAACGGATGACTGACGAGTTTCAAGAACTAGTTCTAAACTTTCTACTTAGTTCACTATCGTGTGCTGGAAACCCGTATTTACACTTAAATTCCTAAAAGTTCCTAAACGTTCTTATACATTATGGAAACGAAACATCCCCTCTCAAAATTTACTGATTTCGTCTTTCTCCAACCATTAATGTGCCTAAGAAATTTTCTCCTAAGCCGTCTTTACATTTTTGTTTCTTTACTTTTTCTTGCTTACCGTACTTTTCCGTGTTTTCAATAATTTACGTAATGGCTTTTAAGAAACGTTTCATTATTTAATGGATGCCTTCAATAATAGCAGACGCGACGCGAAGACACGAGGAAAAGCGGTCAAGTGCGAGTTGTTGTTGGTGTACAATTGTGGAGTTTCGCAGCGTTTTATTTTAATGAATGCTTTTAAAACGTTTGAATAAGCGTGTTAAGAAAATAGTACACTTCTGGACACATCTATTGGCCCACCTTAGAGTTTAGGTTTCGATGGCCCCTACCGAAATATGATTGCTAGATTGAACAAAAACTGTTGATGCAGTTTTAAACCTGATACATTTTACCATCTTTTTCGATCGTATTGTTTTAAATTTGAATTCAGAATACCATACGACATGGAGCTACGCCTAACAAGTCGGATATGCGCCTTGTTAAAGGCAATTGATTTTTGAATAAAAAACTTGTTTTATCAAATAAAGGTTTAATTTAATAACGCGTGTTGCCTCCATGGGCATCTACCACAGCTCTCATACGATTAGGCATAGAGTTTATCAACCGCTCTATGAAATTTTGAGGGATCATCTCCCATTCCTCTTCTATGGCAGTTTTCAACTCCTGCATCGTCTGGGCAACTGGCTGACGAGCCCTAATACGTCTTTTTAGCTCGTCCCACATGTGCTCAATGGGGTTCATGTCTGGGCTTCTGGCTGGCCAGTCCATAACTGTGATGTTCACATCCCGAAGATATTCCCTGACGATGCCGGCCGCATGGGCTCTTGCATTATCATGCATAAAAAGGAAATTTGGGCCCACATAGTCCGCGTATGGTATCACGTGAGGTTCTAAGCACTCACGAATGTACCTTTCAGCATTTAATGTTGGCAGCCGTGGTCCTGTAACAACCTCAAGTTGAGTTTTGCCGCTCGCGGATATACCGCCCCAGACAGTCCATGAGCCACCGCCATAAGCAACCCTCTCTTCAAAGCAGCATTGTGCGAAACGCTCTCCCTTACGTCGGTAGACCTTCTTCCTTCCATCATTGCCATGTAACACAATTTTAGACTCATCAGAAAAGAGTACACGGCTCCAATCTTGCTGTGTCCAATTTAAATGACTGCGTGCGAAATGAAGGCGCGCTGTTCGGTGGGCTCGCGTTAGTTTGGGCCCATTAGCTGGCTTGTGTGGTACCCTATCGCGTTCTTTTAACCTTCTCCGAACAGTTCGAGCGCTCACAGATACTCCGTGGAAGTCGCGAAGTTGGTTTTGTATCTCAATGGAGGTAAGGTGACGATTTCTCAAGCTGGTCGTCACGATGAATCGATCCTGCCTTTCAGTTGTGACCCGAGATCGTGGCCTTCCTTGGCGACGAACAAAGCCGCCAGTCTCTAGGTACCTCCGATAAACATTTCGGACCGCAGATCGACTTAAATTAAGTTGAGCACTCACGTTTCTTTGGCTGTGTCCGGCCTGAATAAGTGCCACAGCTTGGGCGGCGACTTCAGGTGAAGTATCCATAGATTATTGATAGAACCTCACCTTAATGTTAAGAATAAGTAATGTTTGTTGCAAAACCAAAGATATCAATCACTTTTTCAAGAATTAAATCCAGGTAAACCAATAAAACCAAGTTTTCTTAGTATTCGATTGTTTGATATCAACATACAGGCTCCAAATTGTCTTTTGTTTCTTTAAATTCTGTGTTCGAAATTCAAAAAAAGACTATTGAATGAAATTGTGAATGTGCCAGGTTCAAAACTGCATAAAAACTTTTTGCTCGACCTAATATAAAATTTTAGCTAGGACCAAACGAAACTGAAAATACAAGGTGGGCCAATAGATGTGTCCAGAAGTGTATTACTTATCTGTATCTTTTTAATTATCTTGAAAAGTTCTTGAATTGGGTTCTTGTCTGTGTTTTTTTTTTGTACAATAATTTGTACTGAACAACAAATAACATTAAAAATAAAGCTTTTTTTGAAAACTGCATCAAAATTAACTGTATAATTCAATAAAAACCCTTAACCAATTAAAACCATATATACACTAAACGCAAAAACGCAGATGGCGCAAGACACTCTTGCGCCATCCCATCTTCCTAGCTCTTCGTGCTGTGCTGGTGCTGCCGCTGCGGCTGCGGAGAACCTCAAGCGGCGGAAACATAACAACCTCGTCGGCAGTTATATTTTTCAGCCGTTTGGGGTTGAAACTCTTGGGCCGTGGGGTCCGAGTGCTCATAAGCTTTTCAAAGAATTATCCAAACGCTTAGTTGACACTTCGCGTAACCCAAGGGCTGGCTTTTACCTCGGTCAGAGATTAAGCATTGCCATACAACGTGGCAATGCCGCCAGCCTTTTGGGCACACTTTCAGTCGACAGCGATGCGGAGGAATTTTATGACGCCATATTTTAGCTAGTAGGTAGTTTTTGCATCAAAATTGGTTTTAAAATGAATTAGCAATGAGCTTTTCAAATGTTTGTATGAGAAAGAGTGGGGGCACGTGGTGGGAACATCTCACTGTCTCTTTTCTACGCGTGTAATCTAATGGTGGTGACGTCACATTGTAGTTTATATATCCTTTTTCTGTTACTTAACAGTTTTCTCTTCCACGAGATTTAAAAGGTTTCTAAGTTACTTAATTTTGAATGAAATTAAAAGTTTTCTATTTGCGATTTTGAATAAAGTTCACCTTTGTACCATTCTTCGGTTTCCTTCTTCTTTTCTTTTATTATGGTGTGTACATAAATTGTTAAATAAAAAGTTGCTTTTTGATACAAATAATAAAATAAAATAAGTCAAGTTCCTAATTACATAAGAAAATATATAAACATCAGTGAAATTTAGTTTTTGGGATTAAGAATAAGAATGATGCTCTTTATAAGGAATTTTATCACTATCACTATCGTAGTCAAAAACATTTTTCATTTGTTGTTCCACTTTTTACTGTAGTTCATAATTACGTACACAACAACACAACAGACACGACTTATGTATAAGCAAACCAACATATAACACTTAACTGCCACAGAATTAAGAGTAATGAATAAATTATTAATTAAGAATCCGTATAAATGAGCCTTTACTGTAACAAGCCTACACCTTTTACTCAAAAATACTTAAAAAAA
The DNA here is from genome assembly GCA_905147345.3 of Mythimna impura. Taxonomy (NCBI): domain Eukaryota; kingdom Metazoa; phylum Arthropoda; class Insecta; order Lepidoptera; family Noctuidae; genus Mythimna; species Mythimna impura. The sequence goes on along the minus strand of LR990356.1, from coordinate 10,648,450 downwards.
AATGCTTTAGTACTACAGTACTAAAGCATTTTTTTTGTAATAAGACAGTTCGAGTTTCGATCTTTGCAAGTTCCATAAGGATCTCTAACAAATGATTATTGTTCAATCAACTTAAAGCTTTGTTCTAAAATTACAAACAGTAGTATAATGAAAATTTATATGGATTTTAATTAAATTACTGTTTCTATAATTATTTTTTTTTTCTTTTCCAGGTACTTAACTCGTTGAGTAGTGTAATTAGAGACACAATAGTAAGACAATGGCGCCCGAAAGCCGGCGTTCGTGCGGGGATCAACAGCTTAATAAAGCTGTTTTTCAAAGTTCTACTCAGTAAGCGTTTGTGGTAAAGTAAACAATTTCTTACACTAACAAAAATTTTTTTGTTCCAAATTTTCTTTTAAGACTCACTTGGTTGTTCTTATAATAACATAATCTTGTTCCATTTTTGCGTGGTGCTAAAACTGAAACGTGTTTCATCTTAAGTTAGAAAAAGGTACTTTTTTTTAAATTTTATTAAAAAAAAAAACAACTGTACGATAAGTTCCAAAGAAATCACTTTTAAGCAAACTGATACAGCTGGTGGTGATTAAACCAAAATAACCAATTTTGGTTTAATCACAGATTTCATGCCAGCAATTGTATCAGACTCCTTAAAAAATAACTTTGGAACTTTTTAGTTGCTTATTTGCACTAGAGTATTTAAAAAAAATACAGAATCATCTCCTTGTCACGTCACAGAAATATGACATCATTAACCTAATAGCGGCCGCCATTTACTAATTTTTAACACTAAATCAGCCCTTCTAACACCAATTATTTTTGTAGCTCGTGTAACTTAATTCTGTATCGTATACATTCGAATTAAGATCGTGTGAAAAAATCTTCTATATATTTTACATGCTTCAGAAATATCGAAGCATCGGTCTGTGCCAAATAAAATATTCAACGGGCGTAATTTAAAAGCTTTCGGGTCATTTACTCCAGCATACTTTGTTATCCTACACTTGATTGCTCTAATATGCACTTTAATCCCTTGGTATAAAACGTAAATTAGCACACCATTACTCTTGTCAAATGTGTTTAGGAAGATAACTTGGCAACATTCAATTTAAAAAGTTTACAGTGTTAAAAAACCCGACCGCAAAAAACGACTGAAAAGTTCGAAAAAAGTTACTTTAAGCAGTCTGATGCAGTTGGTGGAGTTTATTTCAACTCAATCATAGATTTGACGCTGTCACCTGTAGTGACTTGTTTCGAACTTTTTTTTTATGGTTGAGTTTTTGAACACTGGCAACTTTTTAATTTCTTAGGTTTTAGTGAGTAATACTTTTGAAATTGTCTCATAGAGCCTTTTATTTTGACACCCTACATAACAGTCAATGTTACAATTTTTTTTTGAAAACAAATTATATTGCATTAAAAATCCGCCATTATATTTTTTTAATAATTTTTATGTACCCAGTGTCACCCTCATGACTAAGACAAATCTAAGGACACCTCTTAAGCAAAAATGCACCAAGCCATATAGGATCTAGGGCTTGCCAAAGAAATATACATACGTATACTCGAAAAACATAACCCTCCTTGCGCAGTTGGTTAAAAACATTTAGTAATTTTCTCATCGATAGAACATTTACTGTTTCCCCTATGTTATTTTCATTAAATATCAATATGTACACATTGTGAAGATACAGGGGTTTTTGTTTTTAGGTGGGAAAATCATCTAATGACAAATCTCGCTCTTGGCGGAGCGCGAAATAGTGTCAGACTTTTACTGACTAAAAACCCACTCCTGTTCCTTCTTTGCCTTCGTCCCAGGGCCCCGGGTTTCACTTTCACACTACCCGTGACCCCAGTAGGCTTCGACCCTGCTGGGCCCCTACGATTTGCTGACATCTCCCTGAGGCGCGCGTGGAACAATACGCGCCGTCGACGACTAGAGCTCGGTCCGGACAGTCGGACAGTGAGCTATCCATTGCTCGCTGTCCGCAAGCCCGCGCCTACGGTGGCCGGTAATCGGGATCGGAATCCCGGCGGCTGGGGCGAGAGGACCGTTGCCTCGTGCGGTCGGCCTCCTCCTTTGCTAGCATTACTGCTTCGCAGAAGGAGGCGACCGCCTGCCACTCCTAAGATACAGGGGTCGTATTTTTTTCTGTATACAAAATAATAGTTACAAAATAGTTTCGGCAGACATTTTTTGTCTATTAAGTACAATAAGTTAATGGAATTTAACGTTCTGCACACACAAATAAGTCCAATTTTCCTCCCGTTTTGTTATTCATTTATTTTATGTTTATTTTATCATTTATAGAGTTCCATGCCTGAGGGGTAATCAACGGAACCCTATTTCTAAGCTAGGTACTACCATCCGTCTGTCTGTCTGTCAGCAAGCTGTATTTCATAAACCGTAATAGTTAGACAGGCAATTATATTTTATTTATTGTTAAAGAGGCAATCGAACGAAACGTACACAAGACACGTGACATTTTAGGTTTATGGTACGGAATCCTTCTAGTGCGCGAGTGCGAGTCGGACTTGCTCATGAAGGGTTCCGTACCAATACTTGACCTTTTGTTTTTTTTTTGTTTTTGTGGGGAAATACGTCTTTGTGTTGTTGGAAACCTTATACCTATCAGTGCAAATATTACTTATTGGGCGTTATGTACAAATGTTGATGTCTGCCCTACTGTTAACAAACTACGCATTTAAGTACTGCTGTACATATGCACATCGATAATTAAGTTTATTACTTTCGTTATCTCATATCTAGAGTTTCAGAACGTTCAAAGATGTATTTATGATAGGAAGTTCACATTACTGTAGGTAAAAATATTATATCAAACCAACATTAATAAATAATTTATTCAATCAGTAGTTTGTACATACAGAGTAGTCTAAAACATGAAAGAAAGAAAAACCAGTAGGTACAATCAATATAAAAGTAAATAAGTAATCATTTATTGCGCAAAAAAGATTAGCATGTAACATCAGTGATGAAATACCAAAAATTAGAGTGGCTATTTCATGTAAATAAGATCACTGTCCTCCAATAAAAGGGTCATAAAACTATTTTATGTAAATAAGATCACTGTCCTCCAATAAAAGGGTCATAAAACTATTTCATGTAAATAAGATCACTGTCCTCCAATAAAAGGGTCATAAAACTATTTCATGTTAATAAGATCACTGTCCTCCAATAAAAGGGTCATAAAACTATTTCATGTTAATAAGATCACTGTCCTCCAATAAAAGGGTCATAAAACTATTTCATGTAAATAAGATCACTGTCCTCCAATAAAAGGGTCATAAAACTCCCTTTCCTTAAATTAGGCAGAAAATCTATCGCTGTATCTTATGAGAGTTTTTAATTTTAAGGAGTTATAAAGCGGTTACAAAATAGAATATTAGTACGTGCAGTGGGGTGAACCAAGTACTTATGTTGTGTTACGCGTGTTAGGTATCTAATCTACTAGGAAACTAATACATTTTAGAAGAGCAATTCCCGTTCTAAGAACATACTTACGCAGTCTAATGTCGGTCTATCATCTGTCAAACAAACTTCTAACTTTCGCATGTTTTTGTTAAGTTTTTGACTTTGATCGTCTTTGAAATGAGAGTGTGACTTTAATATTAACATTTTTCAAGTACCAGAATAATTATTGTTCAGTTTCAGAACTACATTTTTACATATTTCAGTGAAATTCCTTGGCTCCTGAGCTAGTTATAAAGTGTTTTACAGATAACGTATATTATGGATATTATTTTGTCAACAAATGCATTTGAACTGGAAAAGAAAAATAATGTGGAAATAAAAGAGGAAAAAAGGTATTTTAATACCTATACAATTCCAGGAATTATGTCAGTCTGCCGAGAGTCTCTACCGAAGTATAAAAGATCTTCTGACTAAAACTCACCTGTGTTCTCCTATTACCCCCCACTTTCATACGTTCCCGCAGCCCCACTAACCCACCCCTACAAGATAATCCCATAAAAATAATATTATTTATTAATTAACGCTGAACACAGTACACTTAACGCGAGCGCCGGCTGGTAAGTACATAAGTGTCGACATACTTCAGAATAAATAAAATGCAAGGCACATTTGCAGGAGAACTTTTGAAGTAAGAACTCTGCTTCATTTTCATGACTGAAATGGGACAGGAGACTTAAAATTTCGTGGTGTTGCTTTTATCGCTGTCATTTGCGAAAGAAATGACGTGTACGTTGTAAGAAAGTTAAATAGTCTTTGTGGAAAAGAACGATGTAGGTGGTTTTATGCGACAATCTATGAAGTAGTGGCCATTCTGGCTACGACTTTCAAAGTTGAACAGAATTGTACAGTGTAATCTTTAAGGTAGTAGAACTACACTGCGCACACGAGAGCCACACACGCCGATCTGGGGGCGTCGGTCTCCACACATTTTATATGGAAACTAGACTGTTAGAGCTACACTTGATCCACGTCACGCGACGCCACGCGACGTCGTTCTACGTACAAATCAGGCGTGTTACACGTGTGCGTCGGTCTAATGTAGTTCTAGCTTCATCATCATTTCAGCTGATAGACGTCCACTGCTGGACATAGGCCTCCCCTAAATGTCGCCACAACGAACGATCCTGTGCATCTCGCATCCATCGGATTCCCGCAACCTTCACCAGGTCATCGGTCCACCTTGTAGGGGTCCTTCCAACACTGCGTCTTCCGGTACGCGGTCGCCACTCCAGAACCTTTCGGCCCCAACGGCCATCCGTTCTGCGAGCAATGTGCCCTGCTCATTGCCACTTTAGTTTGGCGATTCTTCGTGCTATGTCGGCAACCTTGGTTCTCCTGCGGATATCTTCATTTCTGATTCGATCACGCAAGGAAACTCAGAGCATAGCCCTTTCCATTGCCCTTTGGGTGACTTTGAGCCTTCTGATGAGGCCCATTGTGAGCGTCCACGTTTCGGAACCATATGTCATCACTGGCAACACGCACTGTTCACAGTTCTAGCTTAATTTATATAAACTTTATATACAGTTCGCCGTCCGCGCGTCCTATTTACCCGAGTCGTCGACGGCGTGTAGTATTACAAAATAATAGCGCGCCTAAAAGAGATGTCAGAAAATCGTAGGGCCGATGCCATGCTAGGGCTATGGGAAAGCGTATGAAAGGGATACACGTGGTTCTAGAACGCAAAAGGCAACTGAAGGAACATAGGTCTGGTTTTAGTCAGTAAAAATCTGACACGCCCTCTGGATCTACCTGGATGATTTCCCAACACAAAACACAAAAATGTGCAGTAGTTTAGAGCAGACTTAATGCAACAAAGCTTTCTCTACTAGTCCACCTTTGTGTTAGAAAAGACTACACTGTTGTTAGTGTGTACAATAAATAAATAATATTAGAACAAGAATAAAGGTAGAACTACATTGCGCACACGTGGGCCACGTACGCCGATATAGCACTACACTTGCAGAGCTACATTACACGCGACGCTACGCAACGCGCCGGGCGTGGTCCACGTGTGCGTCGGTCTAGTGTAGTTCTCGCTATAAGTATAATTAAGAGTAGGTACTTAGTTGACATACTCGTTCTAGCAAACCCGTCAAGGTTAATAATTTCTGTCTGATCTAAATCCAGTCGCAATTTCATGTTAGTAAGGACTTTTGTATGTAGTACATTTTAATTCAATGTATCTCAGCGGCAATCAATTTCACGAACGTTGGTAAATTAGAGATAATTTTGATATTTTGCGACCGTTTAAAATACACTGTTTCACGCGAAAATAGATTAGCTATCGATATACAAACAGAAGATACTAATTTCTTCTTCTTTTCGTGTCGATGTACTCTTACTAAATTTTTTAAAGATACTAAGTGCTCATCTATAAAATATCCGGATGTGTGTCAGTACCTGTACCTTTAACCAGTGATTAATAAATAAGAAGCAACAGAACGTGTATACCTCGTTTAGTCCACGCCAGTTGGTAGGGTCAGCGAAGGGACCAGGGGTTGCCGTGTTCACGATAACGGCTTTTGCGACCCGACCCGTACCCGTACCCGTTCACGTAGTAGGTATTGCATTGTCGTGTTTTAGGTGTTATTCAAGTGAGTTTAACTTGTTGTTTGTACTTATTGTTATCTGCTTTTGCACGTCACTGGTTTTTCCTCTGATTGTCGCCACAACTTCATGGACTCTTATCGCAATCTTTTTTATATTGTATACCACAGTCTTTCACTAGTATTGTCACGAATAAGGTTTGTTTGGGTTTTTTGGAGGGATTTTTATGATTAAAGTTCAGTGGCTGTTTTGATTATTTACAAATTGATTACTAGTGAATACATACACATATATACGTAATCAGCCTTATAATATACCTACTACTGGGACTCGGGTCTCCTCTCTAGGAGAGGGAATGACAGTAATCCACCACGCGGGCCCGGGCACGAGGGTATTGTGATGTAAAATTTGTGTAATTTTGTACCTCAAGTGCCTGCATAACTGGACAATAATGTGATATCATTGAAACAAAGTCGATCACGGTTAAACGGAACTGAGAATTTTATTGTAGTATTGACTAACTCAGTAGAGTTGCCTAGTGAAGTAACTGACTTGTGGAGGTCTGATAGGCAGTCGCTCCATATAAAACACGGGTGTTCAGCCGCATTCGGTAAGACTGGAAGCCGATCCCAAGCTAGTTGGGAAAAGGCTGAGGAGATGATGATTTACTACCTGAGCGAAACTTAAGGCAAACTCGATACATCTGCCCCCCTAGCCAAGTTACGACTGTTTCGTTTGCGTCGAACGCCTCGAGTAGGCCACGCCTCTGATTCCTTTGTTCTGACCACGCGACTGAGCGTTGAGATGACGTCAGAACAAAGCAATCGGACGCGTGGCGTACTCGAGGTGCCACGCGTCAATACCCGTGTTTTATATGGAGCGACTGCCTATCAGACCTCCACAAGTCAGTTACTTGGGGGCTGCTGCCAAATACTGCAAAAACATAAGAATTTATGTTAAAGAAAAGAATATAGTGGTATTCAGTATCAAATACTAAAAACATTCTAAACTTGATACTGGTCAAAATGCATAAATTGTGCGCAACCAATAGAAAAAAACTGGGCAAGTGCGAGTCGGACTCGCGACTTCAGGGTTCCGTACAAACTTACCTATGTAAAGAGTTCAATTCCTGATTGGAGTCTCGAAGTTTATTGCAAATCGCAAAAAAAAAAATTTGACGTTACAACCAATTTTCTGTTTTCAGATTTATTCCTATACTTGTGTTATAAGACCTTGTTTTATATTTATAAAATTTCAGGATTCTGGGTCAAGGGGAAGTACTCTAGAAATTACCAAAATTCTAGAGTTTATCGAGATTAACCTTTGCATGTGAAAAATAGGTGCGTGCAGTCACGTAGGTTTACCTACATAAAGTAATAATATTATCATAATTATGTCCGTCAGCGACAGTTACTCAGGTTAAGGCAATTGCTCTATATCTGAGGACAGTATCGTAACAATCGAAAAGCTAGGTTTTTAGTCTGCCATCAAACATACCTTTTTAGGGTTCTGTAACTCAAAATGAAAAAACGGAACCCTTATAGGATCAATTTGTTGTCCGTCTGTCTGTATGTCAAGACCGCGAACGCGAATCTCGGGAATGCGTGGAGGTATCGAGTTGAAATTAAAACCTTATACTCAAGTCTGCGGTCCCTTGAAGCTGTGAAAAAATCAAACTTCTAAGGTAACGAAAAAAAGGTAAGGCCGTTTATGTCGCAAAAAACGTATATTTCGACACTCGAGGGAATCAAAATTCATAGGGTTCTTCCCGTTGACCCAAAATCCTGAAATTTGCAATAAAGCAAGGTCTTATAGCACAAGTATAGAACTAAATGGAAAAACTGTAAATTTGTTGTTACGTCATAATTATTTTTTTTGCCATTCAGAAAAATCTTCAAAACTCCATTCGGGAATTGAACTATTTACATAGGTAACTTTGTACGGAACTCTCAGAGCGCGAGTCCGACTCGCACTTGCCCAGTTTTATTCTTTTTAATGTTGTTATTGTTGTATTTTTATTCTAAGTAATTCATAACATTACATAACATTTCATTGAGTCTCAGATAAATGTATTTATCTTTTTCCTTTTTTTCTTTGTACATAATTTGCAAAACCAGCACGGGTTACTAGTTAACCGACTTCAAAAAGGAGGAGGTTATATGTTCGGTTGAATGTATGTTTTTTTTTATGTATGTTCACCGATTTCTCGGTCAATTGTAGAATTTTTTTTTTATAATATGTATTAGTTTGGATGACCAAAGGTGTATAGGGCAAGTCAATATTGTGTTGTGTCTTTAGTGCTGTCCCAGTGACGTAGCTGCGACGTTGACCTCTCGATAGTGTTATCTGTTATTAATTGCTGGGTAATATTACCAATGGTCAATATCCCCTACTTTTTGCTTGAATCCCTTTATTGAAGTTTGCGGTATTTAGCTACTCACTGATTTATACAGTTCGGTTTTCGTTTTTTGAGGTGGAGAATCATCTAATGATTTTTTGCGCTTTAGGGTGGAACGAGAGGGCGTGTCAAACTTTTGCTGATTAAAACCCACCTGTGTCCTTCAATTGCCCTTTGTGTTTTAGGACTTCGATATCTCTTTTAAGAATTCCCATGGCCCTAGGAAGCACAGTTCAAATGATGACTGTGAGTTTGTTTTTTTTTTAGCTTTGGTGAACCAGGTCGTGGGTTCGAACCCAACCACGTGAACGGTGAAGAAAAACATAGCGAGGTATCTGGTGGAATGGTTTGGAACCAAAAATTTAGAAGACATGTGACTAGGGTTGCCAACATTTATTAGAAGAAATAGAGTGATCTGATTTCAAAGGAGGTAAATAAAGAGTACGGACTTATAAAAAAGAGTACCATAGTTTTAAAAAGGTATTTTTTTGCATAACATTTTTTTTTTATTGTTTATAAAAGAATTGTACGGCTCCAAACATTCTAATTCTAAGTTTTTATAAATCAGAAGTTCATTTTTAATAAATTTCAATGAAGCCCTGTTCCTCTCTTCCCGTCAATTCACATTCATGACCGAAAAAAATCTCAGTAAAGTCGGCTATTTTGGTTATGATAATAAGTATGCATCATATATGCGTGACTGACACTAGTATAATTAACATTGTGTAAAAAGATTATTTTTTTATTCTTGATAGGTTCGCGCTTGACCACTATCTCACCTGATGGAAAGCAACGATGCGGTCGACGATGGAGCGCGCTTACCTAGAAATAACCTATTCACTCTCGACTTAAAGATTTCCGGGTTTTAGCGTCCTCTATTAGTGTTATAGATTATAGAGTACGCCTGCATGATATAGAGTACAATACTCTATTTTAGAGTACGGTTGACAACCCTACATGTGACAACCCGCAGTCTATACTGCGTGCTGAATTGGTGGTAGTAAAACAGTGGGAACGATATCTAGGCTCATTCAATCTAATCTAATAACGATCACTTCCATTGTCTTTGACATCGATTGCGTTATCGTGAAAATACCTATCGACCCTTTTGAGGAAAAACATTGTAAGCGACAGTTTACGTTTTTTTGGAGGAATAGGTTTTCTCTTCCATAATTAAAACGTATGAATTCATGATATTATCATTTAAAAAAAATAACTTATTATTTATGATATACCTTATTATATTATTACTGATCTAATATAATAAGTAGTGTTGATAGTAACATATTTTCATAAATACTTTTTAATCATGTAAGAGGAAACCCATTCTTGAAAAATACACAAATTGTCGCTTAAAACATATTTTATGTTTTATAGGATCGCGATGAAACATAAAATATAAAGACTGTAATTTGAACTTCATTATATAAGGATACTATATTTAAATTTTCCTATACAATTTATATACCTACTGTACAAGATGTAACCCCTCAAATATCTCATAATACTTCTTAGGTTCATAAGAGATAGCACTCGAAATGTCAGCAGAACACCGTAGGCTGATAGGCAGTAGGTTCAAAATACCTTGCTTTTTGTGTAAGGAGAATGAGATTCAAGGGTAAACTGTCAATATTACAGTCAGTCGCTACGCATGCCAATGACACACTTACTGGTTAAAGTGGCTCATCTGGGCTTAAGCTTTAAGAGGGCATAAAACTTTATAGGCATTCTAAATTTGTGAGAGATGAGCGATATTCGTTCGAAAACTCGTGATAACGGACGTAACTCTGAACTCACGCTTGTGAGTTAACATTTGATAAGATAAAAATGCTACCGAGGCGCAATTGAATGAGAGAGTCGGGAACAAGTCGCAACAAGTTCTTTCAAGTTTAAAATCTAATTTACTAACGGGTGCTTACAATGACAAATTGTTAGCTAGTTTTCTCTTAAGGGCATGCAATTCGACATTCATTTTCACTGTTTTTCATACAACCGTTCTTACGTGATTATGACGTTATTACACATTTTTCATTAGATATTTTGGAAACACAGCATCTTGTGGATATTATCTAGGCTTCTATTGAAATCAATTTGTAAATTTGTGTAAAACTAATCCAGCAAAAACCTCTGAAAATAACAATAGAAGCCTTGCAAATTTAATCAGTTCTGAATGACAACAATTTTTTTCAAAAACTTATAAGGGTTTAAAAAAACACGTATTTCCTGGAACAATTTTTTGTAATATTTGAGTAAATCACGGAATTGCCGAATGCTAACAGAGTTTTCAGGCGTTATTTCTCTTTTTTCGCGTTGCCTCTTCGTCAAAATGAAGCAACAAGCTTTTAAACCATGATCGATGTTGACGATAGGCGAGTGAAAAAGGACCCTCTTAAGTTCTTCTATTACCTCTGCTATGGTTTGTGTTTCACTAGTCGGAGAATAGAATAGAACTTGTACATCGAAATAGCAATACAATTTAAACTGGAGGTCTTAAGTCAAGAGTAGAATAGGTTACTAGTAAGCGTACTCCATCGTTGACCACATCGTCGTTTACCATCAGGTGTGGCAGAGTAGTCAAGCACTAGTTTATCAATACTGAAAAAGAAAATCACACTTAAATCTATGGGTACATTGGCGGCGTTATTACTGGCGGTGATATCTACCAGATAATCTTTGGATGGACTGTAAGAACTTTAAATGAAAAACGGGTTAGTGGTGGCAGTCCAGTTTTCTGAAACCCGCCCTGTGTGTGCTTTTCTTGGTCTGGTCTCTCATTTAAGGCCTTCCGGCATGAGAAGCTCTACCGGCAAAGCCCTCAATATCATTGAGACACACAAGCCCCACTACGATGACAACGTGGGAACACAGTTGGTGGTTCCCTTCCCCTGGTTACGGAACCCTAAACAAAAACGAAAGAAATAACCAAATTGTATTAGTAAACATTAAAATTAAATAAACTATTAACTAATTGTAAACATCAATTAACTAAAATAATATATAATAACATAAAAAGGTCTTTCTCAGCAATTGTACTGTGATGTTTGAAAAAAAAAAGGTAACTCAGCACTGGTATTCTGATAAGACCCGTGATGCCAAAGACAGATTTACGTAACACAGACTAAGAAAAAAAAGAAAATGATAATAAATTTACAAACTCAATTTATGTGTGAATATAAAGAAATAAAAAAAAAATAAAGAACATAAAATTAACCATTGACCGATGCTGCAATATGATTTATCGAATTTGACCTAAATTGCAACCCTCTATAACTACAGTTCTTGCTAAAGCAGATAAATCTAAGCCCATTTCTTCAAGAATTGAAGCGTGATGTGGTTTCATCTCGCTAAAATCGTAATGGCGGCACAATCGAGTGAATCAGACAAAGGCGAGATAATTAATCGATTGTCGATGATGGTGCAACATCGATATACGAGGCGTTCACAATCGAACGCTCTGTATCGATGTTGCCTCGAACTAATCACTCGGGACACTCGGATTAACGAGTAGTTTACTTTTGTATGGTCGAAATATTCTATAGGAATTGGTTTTATCTATAGTAAATTATCTTTAGCAGTGAGTGTAAGACCAGTGGTGGCCCTGTGGAATTTATTTTCATCATCACTGCTGTCAAAACGGTGAAGGAAAACATCGTGAGGAAACCGACATGTCCTAGAACCAAAAAGTTGACGATATGTGACTACCACCATTCCGCACTGGACCTGCGTGGAAGATTACGGCCCATTCCCTCTTCTAGAGAGGTGGCCTGAGTCCCAGCAGTGTTAACATTATAAGGCTGCTTATGTAATGTTATGAATGTTAAATTATTTTCACGAATTAAAGTAAAAAAATACCTGGGATAAAAAATATACTTACTACTAATCCAGGTTGTGGCCTACCCAGGTTTCATCCAAATCCGTTAAGCCAATAAGGCGTGATGGATTAACAGGAATCCAAACTTATACATTTTTAATATTTTTAGGATTACAATTTTAAACTAAAATCTCACTCATAAATATACCTAGGTCTCCCTCAAAGGAGCCAAATTTCATTTAAATAATAAACGAAGTCTAAGCCGATGAAGCTGTGAATTTATTTATCGTGTACTTACTAAACAAAATTTAGCCAAACTAGTTTCATTTCTTTTCTCCACAGTCCATATAATTTCAATAATATTAAAGTAGTTGTTATACTTTTTATAGAAACGCACGCTAAATTGGGAGATTTATTCCGTTCTAATACCAAAAACTAATGCAGCTTGTATTTTTTTGAAATCATATTTATTTTCCATTCCGAACGTATACCAAAAACTTGAATTTGGTACAGTCAGCTCAGTCAAACCTAATCAAAATAAATTGGTTTTCTTATATTAATACGTAAATTTTTTTCGGATTTCACTGTTTTTTTTTTTATTTCAATAAAAGGTCTTATGATTACAAACAAAACCTTTTTATTGACTGTCCCCACCTTATATCTTTAAACGTGTTTTTAAATATGAGTCCAAACAAATACCAGTGGTATTAGTTTTTAGTATTAAAATGGAATAAATCAATTGGGACTTGCGTACTCACATTTAGCGTCAGCAATGCTTGCTGTTTCGTCTGGTGAAATGAAATCGGTGATAGTAGCAGCATTCCAGATATTGTCAGGAGTTATTTGGCGTTTGAATTTCAGCGTATCAGCTCGTAAATGTTCAATGCTAAACGCAGGCCTATGAAGAGCTTCAATGGACGGTATTGCGAATATCACACTTCATACTAATATTGTAAAGGCGATTTTATATCTATGTATGTGTCTAATGTGGATGTGTGTAGTTTATTTATTATGTTTATTATTATTTCGAGGTCAAACGACTGAACGGATTGGGATAACATTAGGCATATGAGTAGACTATATCCTTTAATAGGTCATGGGAATTTTTTTATCTCGAATATATGTTCCCTAGTGATAATTTTCTACTTTTAGGCATACGAAGCCGCTAGCAGTTAGTAGTATGCCATAATCACGACGCACTCCGTTTTCAGTTTTCCCAGTGATTGTGAAATGTCCAAACAATGTCTTGAGTAGCCTAATGTATGTTGGAGGAATTTATGGACTCGACTGACAAAGCAATGCTAGATGTTTAAATTTTGGACTGTCAAAATTTCGAATGCCATGCTTTGAAGAAGAATGTTAGAAAAACATTAACAGTCCTTTTCCACATATAGCAAACATTGTCGAATAGACAAACACACACATTTATTCAAACCTAGCTTTTGCCAGCGGCTGAGCCCGAGTGAAAGTAGAATATGATACCATGTGAACATTCATCCCGAGAAAAAGTCGTGAACTACCTGTGTGCCATAGGTCATCCAAATCCGTTGAGCCGTTTGAGCGTTAAGTAGTAACACACATACATACAAACTTTCTCTTTTATAATATTAGCGTGATTTCCAACAAAACCTTCGTTGGTACACAATATATGTCCTTTAATGATTGTTTGGTGTATTTCTTCATTTACATTTGAGAATATTTCTAGCCGCCCTCTTGATTCTTTAGTCATCTTTGCGATACCCACAAGTGATTTAGGTTTTCACGATATTATAAAAAGATTTGAAATATAACTACTACAATAGAAGTAGACACTGTGTATAGTAATTTAAAATGTACATCAGGATTCTCGAAATTTCAACTGTTGTATTGTAATTCGACATTGAATTGTATTGTTTAGTTAGTAAACTTGGCAGCCTTTACTGGGTAAACACGGTTCAAACTATTTGAACAAGAATTTATAGTTATAACAACGTTGAAAGTACTGACAGTAATGACGCGACAACTTTTGAAATTTCAGTTGTCAGCAATGTTGACTAAGAATACTTGAGATAGGCATGATTTGATTCAGAAGATGAATCTGGTATTATCAAAACTATACTTTAAAAATATGAAAAACTAGGCTGTAATAGTTAAGTCAACTAATGCAATCCATTAATGGATGGAAACATTTTTCATTTCCTTATATATGGGCCGAGCCTGTGACCCAAAATTCCCAATTAGTAAATTGCTATAATCGTCAATTTTTCCTCCATTTCAACATTGCCACCCAAATCAATTACTAAAATTGGAACTATCGTCACAATGCTATTGTGTGTTTGTTTGTTTGGTTACATCCGTATCTCTAAGCAAATATTGCATGTCGTTTCGATTGCATTCAGTCAAAATCGGTGCGTTGAAATATTATGTAGTAGAGGCGGTCGATATGTGCTTGGACTAACGCCAGAGGATTCCGTCGCCATTTCTGCCAAACTTAAGAGGCAAGCCAGTTTCTCGCTTACGTGACAAAGTTATAATATGCCTAAATTACTTTTAACAATTTCGAGCTAAATTACTTCTTCACTGAATTGGAAGTTCGAGAAAATTTTATGTGTCAGCTCTTTCTTATTTATTTTATGACCTTTAATATTGATTTTAGTTTGGACACGTGGTGAATCTTAAAGGGAATAATAAATCATTATCTCTCCATTCTATCACACATTCTATCATATCATACAATAGAATATCAAATTGCAATTTCACAATATCAATGCAACCATAGCTTCGCCAAATGCATTGTTGCTAATTGTAATTAAGCTGACCGGGGATCGTAATCATGACAACTATGACACACAAAACATCACACTGGAACGGTAAACAATGATTCCATGCTCTGAATCCACATTTGCAGCCATATGCTTCTATATTTTCCCACAAGTCAGAAGGTTAATCAGAGTTCAGTTCAATCGCTAGATCAGTCTTAATTACTCGGCTTGGCGCTGGCTAATTATTCAACATGACGATGCTATCTATCACTGCGGGTATCTGAACTTACTGTGTATCTAAATAGAACTCGGTTTTTCCTAAAACATTTTCCTTTACGTTATTATTGTTATTATTTTCCATAGGGGCCTAAAGAACGTTATGGCGTTACGATTCCTTATCTTTTTTGTTTAATATTCATGTTTCTTATCATATATGCAATTATAATACGCTTCTAGAGTTTTTGGTGTCACCTGAGTAAATAGATAAGAATGTAATTAAATTTTGTATGTATCTTGTTGGCGACACAATAAAAATGAAACTCATTATCGATTAGCCCGCCTGCTGTTGTTGACATTAACTTTTATCTTGTTAAGTCAAGTGTTAAAGAAACATTCACAAGGTCTTTATGTTTACTTACATGCATAGCTTAATTATTGTTTTTCTTATTTTCAGTAAATAGTAATCGTTATCCTCAATGGCCTATTGATTGGGTTTGTATAGCCACTTAGTTAATTTACTTTTCTTTATCTTTTTTATTCCGGTCAACGGCCTGACGATCATGAAGATATTCCTCCTTTTTCACGAGAATTTATACGCTAAGTTGTTGACTGGTTTGACCCAATTTTGTAAAAAGTATGAAGGGACGTCAATTTATCGATTGATAGATTAAATATTGTGTTTAGGAGAAGATACAAAATACTTTTTGTTTCTACTGATCATTACTTCAGTATCCTACTTTGTAAAAAGATATAGTCTGTTATGTCAGTCATGCGAGCGAGAAAGAAGTAATGTTAACACGGTAACAACACAGTTCAGTTTAGATCGTCGAATAAATTGCGTTAAGAGCTCCTGGTAGGGCTTCTGGCAGTATAAAACTACTCTATAATCTTTCTACCTACTTTCTCATCGCAGCTACATTTTTCACCGTACAAGTTCGATCCTATATTTTTCCTCTGTAAAAATATGCCTTTTTCATCTCATACGTTAGTAAACGTTTATGACGTAGGAGTTTCTGTGCCAGTCGGTCGCCTGCTCTGGAAAAAGGCCAGGGTCCTGAGGTCGTTCTACAAAAATTATTAAACGGGTAGCGTGCGAGAAATTGCATCGCCGCTATATGTTTATCATATCTTATGTGGCGACAGGGATTAGGTTCTTTATATTTTAAAAACGTATGCAAGCGGATGCGCTGCATCGTCGACACTTTTATTTATTTACCCGTTTATTAATCGTATACTTTTCGCCAATATTTTAGTTCTATTTTCCTATAAACATAACAAGAATCTCTGCAATGCATTCTACAAATTTTGCTACAAGAGAGATAACTATCGATTTTGTTACCCGAACAGTTTTCTTGGCAGCTACGTTCTGAATTAATTCTATTGAGAGAATTAAATTTAAATGCACAATGCCCGTATAAAACTGCCCATTCATTATCCTACATGCGGACATGGTTCCGATAACAGCTTGCATTATGTAGTCGGTCGCTTTAACGTGAACATTTTCTCGTATGTGGATCATATTTTATGGACGCCTCCTCTGGTCATTAGCTTACGGCGTTTATGGGTCATACCCAGTGGGTCATTTAAAAGGGGACCGTAGATAAGGTCAAATAGGGATCTAGATGAGGCTCATGTTATCGATAGCGATAAAATTTTAAATTTTTAGGTTTAATTTTAAATAATTTAGAACTTTGTAAATCGTAATGGTCATTAAATTAACAATTCATGTGATTCCTCCCTTTAATTGAAATCCAAAATTAGAAACGAAACATTTAAAAAAAGTTGAGCCATTCAGATTTAGTTTTCTTCGGGAGTTTCCAATTACAACGTTTTACAACAATTTAATGAGGTGTTGATGCTGCCAAGATATAAACTTGAGACATTGTTGACGTCCCGATTTCCAAGACACTTTGTTTATAATAATTTTCCCTGTTATCAAAGACAGAGATATTTCTAAATGTCAGATGTCAACGCAGAGAGACTCGTTAAAGCGTCCCTTTTATTTTCTTAATAATTTAATCGAGCAATATCCGTTTCTGTACGATGTTTTCCTTATTATCTTTAGCCTGTAATTTATTTTGAGCCGGCTGACATTTTGTTTTTGTACAAACAAAACATTTAAAGTTGTCTGTCTGTCGGGCGCATAATTTAATTTTATGCGTTTACGTGCCTTTAAGACCACGGAGGATACGACATTTCATTTTATTTTATTATTATCTTTCTGAAGACATAAAATATCTTATAGTTGTTATTATCTTCTATTTTATGAGCCTTTGCTGACCAATTTCTTATTCACTTCTCAATTTGCAGTCCAGGTCACGTCGGCAATTTTGCCGGAGTCTACAACGTCGTTTTGGTTGTTCAGAAACAATTTCGTATCAATTATGTGTTGTTTTACGATTGCTAATTATCGTGATAATGTAGAAACCAAAACTTGGGTCAAAGTTTCGGTGGCAAGTTGATAAATGAGTAAAGACCCTTCGTTAAATTACTTTAGAAACTGTTGTTAATTGATCCGTTTCCGTTCTCTTAGAGTGTCCTTCGCTTTTTACTATGTGTGATATAAAGTTTAACGAGGAACGATTAGAAATGTGTATAAATGCTGTTCCGGTGTAGTGCAGAGCAGAACTTTTTACCGTAGGCGTGGGCTTGCGGACGACGAGCAATGGGTAGCTCGCCGTCGGACCGTCTGGTAAAGAACGATTCTAAGTCGACGGCGCGTAGTGTTTCACGCAAAACTAAGGGGGCCAGTAGGGCCGATACCTGCTAGGGCTGCTGGAACGTTTGAAAGAGTTACCGTGGCCCTAGAACGCAAAGAGCAAATGAAGGAAAATAGGTGGTGTTTAGTCAGTAAAAGTCGGACACGCCTTCTCGTCCTACCTTAGAGCGAGAGAAGTTGATGATTGTCCACCACAAAAAAAGTTAGAAACTTCCCTCTTTCAGGTTTTCACGGTTCCGCATCGCAAAAGGGAAAAACGGAACTCTTATAGGATCGCTTTGTTTTCCGTCTGTCTGTCTGTCTGTCAAGACCCCTTATCTCGAGAATGAGTGGAGGTATCGAGTTAAAATTAAAACCATATACTCAAGTCTGCGGTTTCTTGAAGATGTGAAGAAATCAAACTTCTAAGTTAACAAAAAAAAAAAAGATATGGCCATTAATGTCGCAAAAAACGTATATTACGATACTCTCAAGGGAATCAAAATTCATAGGGTACTTTCCCGTTGACCTAGAACCCTGAAATTTGGCATGAAGCAAGGTCTTATAGCACAGATATAGGAATAAATCTGAAAACTGTAAATTTTTAGTTACGTCACAAAAAAAAATGCGATTCGGAAAAATCTTTGTAACTCAATTCGGGAATTTAACTGTTTCCATATGTAAGTTTGCGCGGAACCCTCAGTGTGCCAGTCCGACTCGCATTTGCCAGGTTTTTTTTTATATTTATCTTACCAGTTGCATTAGCGGTAATCAGGGGCTTTACTATGAAGTGTCATGAAATGTCAGGTGTGCGAGCGAGAAAGAGTTATGTAACTAAACACCTAATCTGGCTCCATCCCTTTAACAGTTCAGTTTAGTTCTTCAAATGGATCGTGTTTAGCGCTCGTGTTAGGGCCTCTGGTTATTGAAATCCAAGAGTTGTAGTTGTCTGATCATACTAGATGTTATCGCTTTCAGAATAAATTGCTTTCCCTACCTTAAGGCTGAACTAGGCGCGGGCGTGAACTCGCTGATGGGTGTGGCCAAAATGTGCGATGTCTCATCTGACATTGTGTCCGACAGCGATAATAAGTATAAAGTACGAGCAGTTAGACGCTAGTCTATATGCACAACTTACTGTTCGCACGCACACAAACACCGTTCCGAACTGAAACAACATTAGACGTTGCGTAAAATCTGAGAGCTGCGCTTTGGAAAATCGAGTTATATGAAAAAAACTACTGCATAAATTTATTACAAATAAATTGTATAGACGAGACTCTTAGTCTCTTAGGTGTAAAAAAGTATTACACCTAAAGTTGCGTTAAAATCACCAAAAAACAGAATTTTTGTTGGCTCATAACGTTTTTTTTTGTTTTTCTGTTTCCGTACAAACAAAATTAATAATATGATGAAACCATATCATATTTTATTTTGGATGTACAAAGCCAAACTGTGGAGTAATATCCTCTCAAAATTTGTATGGAAAAAGTATCGACTATTGTAACCTTAAGCTTTCGTTGACAGTTTAATTATTATGATTCGCAAGTTTACAATGTTGCAGTCTACTTAGTCTGTTGTAAGAAAAATATCTTGCGCACCTAGATTCATATCTACTTCTTTGAATTACACGCTAAGCACTAGTCCTGACCTTTTATTGTTGGTATTCTTAATGTCAGATTTTTTAAACAGTTTACCTTGAGCGTATTTGTTATTCAGCTTACAAAAAATAAATAAAACTATCTTAACTGTATCCACTGGCAATAAAACAGCGATGTCATAAAAACAGAGAAATATAATAATATAACATAATCGATAGCCATTACAACACGACTGCCCTATTAGTTTAAAAACTTTATGATACATAATACTGATTCAAAATTTATTCTGAGAAATTGGGCGTTCGTGGTTATATAAAAACGAGGTTTTATTCGATAAATTTTTACAGATGACCGGGCTTAGTACCCGCTGACAAGGTCATTCCTCATTGGAATACGAGAACAAAAAGCGGTGACTGAACGCAACGAGACAAGTATGGTATTTTAGCTACACTGAATTCCAAATTCAAATGTGTCCTTTTTTTTTCTTTGTCGTCAAGGCTATGTCTCGAACGGATCTCAGATTCACAAACATTTCGCACGAACTTTGCCAAAACTTAACACAACGTTAATTTCAAGCGCTTTACTTGTCAAAAAGTTTAGCAATTGTGCCCGTTTGTGTAAGGCCGACTTTATGAATTAATCTTGAACGTAAGACAGTGATATTTCAAATTCAAATTCGGGCTCAATGAAACTTTGATTTTAAAATATGATTTCTATCTCGACTTTTCTTAATCAGGAATCATTATGAGTTTTGTATCTGCTGTTTGAAATTTGACGTCGGCTTGATGGTTCGGACTTGTAAATTGTTTTATAAGTTAAAAAACTCTTATCGCAAAATTTTGTAAAGAATTAATGGATGAATGGTCAACGACACGGACCACTGATTATACTCTTTTTGTTTCAAAGAACCTGAGATTGTAGACTTTGTTTCTTTTATGTGTTGGAAAGTTTTTTTTACTTTAATATAAGAATTTTTAAATCTGAGTTTTACAATTAGGTTAACCTTTTTTCGGAGCATTCTTCAAGCAATTTTATTAAAATGTTACCACTAGACTATATATGTATAAGCCGGTCATTATTAATGGTCTCTACGATCGCCAAAGTATAACCGCGGGATTTGTCCGGTTATGGTAACATAATGCCGAAAATATCTAGGTGCCTAAAAGCTTTTTGATGGCAACCCTTTTTACTCGAGTGATGCGTGATTTTTTGAGTCCCTTGCTCTGAAACCTTTGACAACCACCGTACCATCCATTTGCCGGTTTCACGTCAAAGGTTAATCATATTTTGATGTGATAAATGCGGTCTACCTAGCCAGGGTTTAGGACGAAAGTGACCGGTTAAGTGAAAACCGCTGTCATGCAAATGTCAAAAAGTCTAAAGATATTTTTGGGACAGACTGTTCGCATTTTGCTCTCATTGTGGTTTGTTATGTGAAATTAATAAAAGATATGTGAGTAAGCGTTAAAAACGCTTCTACGTCGGTATTTTTTTGACATGAAATATTTTTTCATGTAAAAATAAGACAAAAATAGAGTTGATTTTTTTCCAGCAGTAAATATTGAAAATGTTTGCGTGATACTTAGTACCAGCCTGTGAAGTGGCAACATACGAGCAATATTTATCATCTGATGCCTAGGTGCAAGTGGCGTGCATATTTAATGACGTGTCGCGCTTCAGTGCGCGCATAACGTATCGGGCACTGTTATAAGCTTTCGACTTGTAAATGACACTGGCAGGTAAAAAGATCAGGGCTACGGATTGTTTGCAAAAGTTACCGTGGCCCTGGAGGGCGACTCATCATTATCATTTCAACCGAAAGACGTCCACTGTTGGATATAGACCTATCCCAAGTGTCACCATAACGAGCGGTCCTGTGCGTTTTGCATCTATCGGATTCCCGCGTCCCTCACCAGGGTTATCGGTCCAACTTATGAAAGGCCTTCCAACGCTACGTCTTCCGGTACGTGGTTGCCACTTGAGAACCTTTTGTCCCCATCGACTATCTGTTCTGCGAGTAATGTACCCTTCCCACTGCCACTTAAGTTTGGCGATTCTTCGGGCTAGAGAGCAATTGAAAGAACACAATGTGAGTTTTAGTCAGTAAAAGTCTGACAATCCACCTCCACTCTGAGCAGGAGGACTTATTTTATTTTTAATTGACATAAACTAGTGCTTGACTGCGATCCCACCTGATGGTAAGTAGTAATGCAATCGTTGATGGTGAGACGCACTAATTTATTGAGAGCCTATTCACTCTATTTGATGATTTCCTACCTCAAAAAAGACAAAAAATCAACGCCATAAAAAACTTTCCTCATATCAAACGTTTCTAAACTTTAAACCTATTCCGCCAACCTCAAGTGTCCAATACGATTTTATTTCCTCATCCAATATCGATATATAGTTCAGTTCCACACAATCACTTAGAGTAAGATGGCAAAACTTTCTCAACCGAAAATTCACATAAGTGGGAAAGTGTGTTTCCTTGCAAGAATTATCCTGGAATATCTGACGCGAATGAAGAGGGTCGGATATATTCGAAAGACGACGAAGAAGATCCGATGACCTAGATAAAAGAGGATTGCGGCCCAGTAATTACAATTGGTAGATTTAAGAGGTTTACTTCAGAATGGACATGTTTTATTTATTCTGAACGTCAGACGCGTAAATATACATCAAATAAACGGATGTAAAAAGTTGTACTAAAGAGAGGAATCCCAACGATTAAAATGCCTTTTAAATTGTGAATATACATTGTCCAATATGGCTTTATATCACGTTCGAATCGTTACGTAATGTAATTGAAAATTAAATACAGATTTTTTCAAGTGACAATGTAGTGATGTAGGTATATATTTGGATGTTTATTTTTATTATTGGTAGGTGAGTTAATGGTCAATCGATAGCGATTGACCATTAACTCACCTGATGACAAACGACGTCACGCTTGCCTAGAATCATCATCATCATTTAAGCCGAAAGACGTCCACTATTGGACATAGGCTCCCCCAAGTGTCGCCATAATGACCGGACCTGTGCTCCCTCACCAGGTCATCGGTCCATCTTGTGGGAGGGCTTCCAACGCTGCGTCTGCCGGTACGTTGTCGCCACTTGTTCTGCGAGCGATGTACTCTGCCCACTGCCACTTAAGTTTGGCGATTCTTCGGGCTTTGTCAGTAACCTTAGTTCTCCTATGGATATCTTCATTTCAGATGTGATCACGCAAGGAAGCCAAGCATAGCTCATTTCATTTCGTCTTCTGGTAAAGCTTACAATGGGTAAGCGACCACGTTTCGGAGCCATATGTCATCATTGTAACCTATTCACTTTTAACTTAAAGACCTTTAGGTTGTAGGTTCTATCAGGAAAAATAGACTACGGCAGGGAATTCTACTCTTCGACTGCACGCACAAGTTGCACAATGAAGTGTTATCCAAACTCAATCTGTTGTTTAATTACGAAAGTATAAAATACTTTAGCACGTTCCCTTCACGTTTAAGTAAACGTCTTAAAAGTAACTTCCAAACTTTTACTTTAACGTTTAAGTTTTATGCGACGCATATTAGTTACAAAGTTCCTTCACTTGTGCTTTCGTTGACAGCGCGAACTTCTCAACTTGCTAAAACCGAGTAACTGCAATTACTTAGTTCTATAATGGCTTCGAAGGCCTTATTATCAAGGATTCGTCAGACGATATTATGGTTGACTCGTTTTTGCCTATGATTTCGTCCGCGTGAAAAGTATCTTATCATGCCAAGGAAATATGCTAATGGGACAAAAGTTTGTAAAAATATAGTTTTTTTTTGTGTGGTAGGTAATTAGAGAGTGTGTTCTGTTCTGTTCATTAGACCTGTGTTCCTTCAATTTCCCTTTGCTTTTCAGAATCGCGGTGACTGTTTTGGACAATCCCGCTGTCCTGGATAGTATGTTGAAACTATAATAATCTGAAAAGTCTGTTTGTTTGGTTGAACGCGCTAATTTTAGGAACTACTGCATTGATTGAAAAACTCTTTTAGTATTGGATAGCTCATCTATTAAGGAAGGCCTTACTGCCTTCCTTTTTTTTATCTACTGATAGTAACAATCTGGACAACAATCTGGACTCACAACAACAATTCAGTGTCAAATAGTGCATTATGTTTTCTGTGCTGGAAAATATCCACATACATGTGAAAATCTTCATATAATCCTAATTTGTATATAAACTAATATTGTGGAATAAAAATAAATTAACAAATAAAACAATCAAAAGAAAAAAATATAAACAAACAAAAACTACACCCACCTACAATAAATAATAACAAACTCTCAACGGAAGCTTACATATCCTTATTTCGCCCAAGCGATCATCTGATCAAGTAACGGATTGGTTTGGGTGCCGACTTAAGTGCGATGTGACTCGAGTTCGAATCCCACGAGATGCGTTACTTTTTGTGTTTTCCTTAGTCGTATACAATTGTTGAACACAACTTAAGAAGACAACGTAGATTCATAACAGAAAATAAAATTTAAATAATTCGAATGAATCATGAACTTTCTAGAGAACATTACGTTACGTGTTCGAGGCACTCGTCGTACTCGTTCAATGTCCGATTCATATACCTGTAGTAATATAAGTCAAATTGAAAACGAAACACTGGATGACACCGCTACCAGTCTCCCCGAAAGATGCAACGACGACACATACGATCACGAATTAATATCCAAATTTAAGGAACAAGTTGAGAAACTAACTCTTCAATTAAGTAGTGCTGAAGAAGAAATTGAAATACTTACATGTGAAAATAGTAACCTCAAGCAGTTAAACCAGGAATTAGAAAAGAAAAATGAACTTTACAAAAAAATCACCATCACTCCTACTAAGAAAACCAAACAAAAATCATCTACTCCAAAAAAAAAGGAAGCATTAATTAGTAAAAACACTCAAACAGAACTAGTCAATACCTTTGACAAGAAGAAAAATAGTAAGGGCACTCAAACAATCACAATGGATACTAAGGCGTCATCTAAGCGAGAATCTACGGTATCACCAGCAATCCATGATACAAAAAGCCATAATGAAAAACAGGAGAAAAAAGTTAGTAAAATCTGTATTATAAGCGAAAATAAATATAATAAAATACGTACAATTGCAGAAAATAAGTTTGAAAATTGTGAATTATGTCATTACCTAACACCGTACTCGGGAATAAATAATATGTTTCGCGATTTGGAACCAAAGCTAAAAAAATTTACCATGGATGACTTCTGTATTATCTTAATTGGTGAAACAGACTTCAAATCTACTAAGGAATATCCCAGCATCATTCTCTACATAAGAAAAATACTCGAAAAAATTCAACACACAAATGTTATTCTCTGCATGCCAACTTATAGTAAATGTATAAGTAATGTTACTTTGTATAACATGAGAGTAGAAAATTTTAATAATCTGCTATACCAAGACATTTTAGCATACGAACATGCCTATTTTATTGACTCAAATAAGAACCTTACGTGGGACTACAAAATGTACAGACAAAAGACAGGATCAGTAAATAATTACGGCATGCACATAATTTTCCAAGACATCGCCACATTTGTGAACTATATACGTGAAAATACCTCTGCGAATACAGAAAGCGAGAAAAATAACAATATGGATGAACAGCAAGCGACAGAGCAGTTTTTTCGATTATAATTACCTAAACGTGATACATCAAAACATTGCGGGTTTACTGAACAAGAGTAGTGAACTAATTGTATGTCTTGAAGAGATGGCAGAAAAAAATACCGAAAGTGACATAATCTGTTTATCAGAACACTTCATGATAGCTGGCCATGAACAGTTATTACATATTTCTAATTACACTTTGGCGGCATGCTACTCCAGAAAGGACAGTAAGAGAGGTGGCACATGTATCCTTGCAAAGAAGGGTCACCAGTTTAAAGAGCTTCAAGATATAGCAAAATTGTCTATTAATGGAATTTTCGAATGTTGCGCTATTGATCTGCCTATGTATAATACAATTATTGTTTGTGTGTATAGAGTACCAAAGTCCAATAACTTACCTGTATTTTTTGAGCAATTAGAGAAAGTTTTATCTACTATTTGTAACAGAAATTTAAAAAAAAATGTCGTAATTGCAGGTGACTATAATATCGACTGTCTTAAACGTAGTAATACTCTGATAGATCTAGAATGTTTACTTTTAAGTTATAATTTAAAATTAGAAATAAATCAGCCAACTCGACTCGCAAGCGGCACTTGCATAGATAATTTTGCACATAATGTGGGAAAAAAGTGTAAATCTGATGTGATTGACTTCGGCCTGTCAGACCACACAGCGCAAGTACTAAAATTACCGGTTAATAAAAAAATCTTAATAAGTTATTGGCGAACAAATAGACGAGATTATAGTAAAGAAAATATGCAAAAATTCAAAAATTATATAAAAACTTTTTCTTTCTCTGAAATCTATAATACAAATAATCCTAGTACAGCATACAGTGCATTTTTTGAATCTTTCATGATGCTGTATAACTTATGCTTTCCTTTCCAAAACGTTACAATAAGAACCAAAGTAAAGCCTCGGTGGGTATCACGTGGCATTAAAATCTGTAGTAAAAAAAAGAGAGAGCTTATGTGGAACTATAGGTTAAATCGTAATGAAGTAAATAAAACTAAATTAAAAAAATACTCTAAAGTATATAAAAACATAATTAATTTAACGCAACGTGCACAAAACAATCATAAAATAAAATCGTCTTCTAATAAATCTAAAGCCACATGGGCGATCATAAATAGGTCTAAACTGAATTTACCAAAGGATAGTATCACTTCCATAGAAATAAATCACAAAACTATAAGCAAGCCACGCGAAATTGCGAATGCTTTTAACAATTTTTTTATAGAAAAAATAGAACCAATACCAGACGCTGGTAAGGATGTAACCGTAAATATACCTAAATCAAGCCAATCTATATTTATGGCACCAAGTACTCCATATGACATACTTCAAATTATAAGATCGCTTAAAAATACTACAAGTGTTGGGTATGATGGGATCTCTACTAAAGTCCTTAAGTATATCGCTTATTATATCTGTGACCACCTAAGCCATATTATTAATATGTGTATTACCACTGGATCATACCCGGAAGGTCTAAAAACTTCGATCATTAAACCCATCTTCAAAAAAGACAACAAGCGGAGTATGAACTGTTACAGACCTATTGCACTTATTCCTATAATTTCAAAAATTTTTGAGAAGTACATATATAATCAAATTTATAACTATTTGGAAAAGTTCAATATTCTTTCAGAAAAGCAGAAAGGTTTCCGCAAAAATAAAACAATAAACATGGCTGTTTTTGATTTTATAAATAATGTCATGGGCAATGTGGATAAGAGGACGCCGGTATGTACCATTTACTGTGATATGACCCAGGCTTTCGATTATGTTAATCATAACATTCTCCTTCGTAAACTGGAAGCTTATGGCATTAGAGGCAATATTTTAAATCTTATAGAATCATATCTGAAGGATCGTAAACAATATACAGAAATATCTAAAGTCAACATTAATACCAAAAAAGAAGAAACTTATTCTTCAAAAAAACGTATAGTTAAATATGGAGTCCCACAAGGGAGCGTATTGGGTCCTTTGTTATTCATAATCTATATAAATGACTTGCCATTAGTAACTAATTATCCAGTGTCACTTTTTGCCGATGACAGTACAGTCACTATTAATTGTATAAATAAAGATACGTATGAACAGGAAATTAATAATACAATCAGTTCAATAATTAACTGGCTAGATAACAATAATTTAAAGATCAATCTTGAGAAAACAAAAATTATGTTCTTCAGTCAACGTTTAGAAGCACCAAATGTTAATGTTCAACACAAATCAACTGTAATTAAAAAGGTAGATACAGCTAAGTTCTTAGGTCTAACCATTGACAATCGTCTGAACTGGAAAGCATATACAGAAGAATTAAATAAAAAAATATGTTCTTCTGCCTATGCTCTCTATAAACTAAAACCTATTATAAGTACCAATGCGCTTATAACAGCCTACCATGGTATAGTCGGCTCGATGTTGAGGTTTGGAGTTTTATTTTGGGGAAACTCTACTAATAGAGAAATTATTTTTAAGTCACAAAAAAGATGTATTAGGGCTATGTTTGGTTTGAAAATAACTGATAGTTGCAAACAGTATTTTATAAAGTATAATATTTTAAGTCTGCCGTCCTTATTTATTTATGAAATAGCTAATTTTGTACGAACCAATCCCAACCTATTCAAGAAACTATCAGACGTATCTATTCGTAATCGACGGGATAATAATAAATTATGCGTACCAAGGTCAACTACGGCATTGATGCGCAAAAGTATTTTTTGTTTAGCACCAATGATCTATAATAAAATCCCAAAACCTATTAGACAAATGCCTACTGCTCTATTTAAAATACATTTAAAAAAATATCTTGTAAATAAATGCTATTATACCATATCGGAATTCTTAAATGAACGCAATTAATTAAATATATTTCTGTAATTACGACATTTTCACAATTTGAGCCTTAAATCTGCAAAACCTAATCTGTATTTTTGTGTGTGTTTTCCCCTCTTTTTTAATTAAGTATTACGATGAAAATTGTTATTGTTTGTTGTCTAGACTCAAATCTTTTATGGTTTATCCTAAACCAAATATGTTGTTTTTGTACGCCATAAATGGCAAAACATGCAGATCTTGCTGTTAATTTAAGACCTTGCACATATTATTATTATGATGTATACTCATGTTTTACAATAAAAATATATTCTATTCTATTCTATTCTATTCTATTCTATTCTAACCAAAGACGCAGTAAAACCGCGGGCGACAGCTAATAATAAAAAAGGAGAAACTGACTGACTGACATATCAAGGCACAGCCAAAACTACTGGGACTAGGAGCGTGAAATTTTGCACAGGGTTTCCTTTCATAACGTAGGATTTTCCAAAATTCTCCCCCTAAGTGGAGGATACGAGGGTTCAAAGTTTGAATGGAGAAATCTATTTTCACGCGTGTGAAGCCGCGGGCAGAAGCTAGTAAATAAATATACGTGTGTACGTGAAGTGGTAACAAACAAATATACAGAGTTATTTTCGCACTTATAATATTGAGTATGAATTTACACCAAAGCTCGTTAAACCAAATGACGATTCTGAATATAGAGAAACTACAAAACGTTTTGTTGTCGTTTCTAAGAAGGCATTAGGCATGCAATGTTTCTTAACGCCCTGCTGTATATGGTTGGTTTTGTAACAGGGGTGTAGCTACCGCCGTATCAAGCGGTTCCGGGCCCCTAAGCTATAGGGGCCCCGACGTGTGTAAAAATTCGTAACATGTTATCCACAACCTTTAATTCTCTTATTGATGAGAGTTGCATAGTTAATTAATGAAAATATGATAGGATTTTTCATTTTTATAGCTCGTTCACTCGTTCTAGCATTTTATACATAAGATCACAATAAAAATTTAATTTATTCTGGTCTAGAATGCTCCAATAAACGAGCTCATCGGCCTTGGTTTTACATGATGACTTGGACGAAATCTATCCAGCTAGTCTGATCATCTCTTTAGTGGCCTATTGTGACTCCGTATCACTGTTTCTTTGCTAGTAGCGCCTACTGTGTAAAAATGAGACCAATAAAACCTCGATAATTTTTGATAAGGGGCCCCTTTGGATCTAGGCTACGCCACTGTTTTGTATGTTAAGTTAAAAGTTTAAAGTAAGTAAGCATTTGTGTTTATTACAGTGCGACATGCCAACGTTTGTTGGTTGCAGTATTAAGGGATATTGTTCTGCCCTTTATGGTGCCATGTTAAGGTATTTTATTATTGTGGTTATCTTGGAGTGTCGTTGTTTCGTGCATGGTGTGGTATAGCTGTTCTATTTCTAAGGATTTGTACGAATTGATGTAGGCATTAACGGTTACGGTACTAAGAACATACAATACCTAATTCTTTCATCATCATCATCATCATTTCAGCCGAAAGATGTCCACAACTGGACTAGGTAGTGTCGCTATCGCTACAACGACCGGTCTTGTGCGTCACGCATCTATCAGATACTCGCAACTCTTGCCAGGTCATCAGTTCACCTAGTGGTAGCCCAATGTTTGTTGTCTGATTTTAAATTAAGAACGTCGGTATCCGGGGAACACAAGAAATCTTACCACTTACTAATTTAAATTGACTAAATAAAGTTCCGAATAGGTCCCATTAAACGCCAAATGCCATTGCGGCAGACCAAATTGAAGATGGCGGGACGTGTTCGACTCTTACCACAAAGACTGGTCAGCTCTAGCGAATACAGATTTCTGTAGAAAATTCTCTTTTTACTATTTTGGCTTATTTTGTGGGACAAAATGAAAATGCCTAAGGCATTAAGACGGCTCTTTGTACCTCTGAGTTGCATGAAGATTAAATAAATAGATAGATATACAAATAAAGGATGACATGACTTGTGTGCCTCACACTCAACGATTGCATCACTGCTTACCATCACGTGGGATCGCAGTCAAGGACTAACTAAACATATATGTTACGCTATGTAGAGAAACTACTGAAGTGTCAAGTTAAAATAAACTTTGAAAAACATAATCAAAACGTCAACTTAACAAATAAGTAACGAATAAAACGAACCACATTTAAAAACGACTTAAAATACTCGTCGCACAGTATTAAATCACATTAAAATCGACTGCAACTGCTCCATACAGTATTAAATCACTTTTAAAATAATCCATACAATGTAAAGTTCTTTGTAACTGAACCATTTTATTCTATGAAAAGGCGAGGAAAACTTATCGGTTCAGATATTCCATTAACTCAATGCATGTTTTCAGTTAGTATGTCCCAAGGTTTCTTAATAAAATTCTTTAGATATTGAGTGCAGGGAGAAACTACGTATTGCGAATGTTTTAGTATGGTACGTAGCATTTCAAACACATATTTGAAGTAAGAAAAACGATTTTTGAAAAATATTTCCCTCTATAGAGATTGTGGAAACGTCAAATTTGTTAGATTGTTTTCTATACAAGATGCAGTTTTGAATCTGCAACAAAACTCAGGAGGCAGTTATGTTTGTGATTCTCGATCCGAATCAATAATAAAAAGGGCAGGTAGGTATATTTTTAATTTTATTATTATTTACGGAAATTGGTAAAAGCGTTTCATAGATAAAACGGCGGAGCCTTGGATAGGCTTTCGTATATACGCACATATGGACATGACGTGTGAAAAATCGCAACGGGTGATTCTGTTTTTATGAAGAGTTTTCTAAATAACACTCAAAAAAAAAAAACTAAGGTAATACGTATTTTTTTCTTTTTAAAAAATGTAAGGATTTTATAGTAGAAAGATTTGTATTTTGCTTTGTAATGAAAGTTTTCAAAAACTACCGGATAGATTAAAAAAAAAAATTCACCAGTAGAATGATAATGTATCACTGAGCGACAAAGGCATGGCACTTAAATACGCTACTAATTTTTAATTAGTACAAATAATTAAAGGGATTATTAGAAAATGTTTTGTTCTTCTTTAAAGTAAAGTCTCAATTAATAATATTCAGAGACATCAAAGTTTGCGTTTGTTTATATCCCAAAATGTCACTCAATTTATGAAAATATTGTACGGGTTATTGATTTATGAATGAACGAATTTCGATCAAAATGGAAAAAAATGCGCGTAGTATTTTCTAGTACCAATTGTTATGAACGATTGATTCAAATATGAACTTACCAATTATGTGTGTGTTAAATACTTTTCGTGGACAATTTTTTACTTTTGGCTAGAAAAATATGATCATATGGGTACGGATAAAGCCTCATTTTTTTGTAATAATTAAAAAATAGTGGCGTATTTTGTATGTTCACGACTTCGCCTTCTCCAGGTGGTTCCTTATATAAGGAAACCATAAGGGATCCAGAAAGCAACCTATCAGCAGCCAGTCAGCCTAAGGGAGACTCCCTTGAGACGGTTTGCCGACATCTCTTTGAAGCGCGAGGACGATCGGACGGCGAGTTACCCTTTGTTCGCCGTCCACAAGCCCGCGCCTACGGTGGCAGGTGGTGATTTCCCACCTCGAAAAAAGAGGACTGTATATGGAAACGTCTTTCGGCTGAAATGATACTGATGAACAAAATGCTTACCATCGTATCGAGTTTTTTTTTTCAGTTTATCTTTGTTCCATATTTTCACAGCAGTAAATCACTTTTTTAATTAAGTCTTAACATTTCAGAATGAAGTTATTAATTAGGTTTTGTCAAGTTTTCAAGAAGGTGCCTACTAAAAGATTATTGTACAAAGTTTCAAGTGTTTAATTAACGGAAATGAGAAGTTGTTTATTATAATTTTGAGAGACGAAAGGTACACGTGTGAAAAGTTTACATTACCGAAAATATTATAACTAGCTTTTTCCGCGACTTCATTTGCGTGAAGGTTAGTTATTGCGGACGCGAAGAAATCAGATATCAGAAAAGTTTATTTCAAATAGAACATTTACAGGCACTTTTGAATTGTCAAAATGTCGGTCAGTCAAAAAAAAAGTGAAGCTACATTGCACTCTGTCGTGAAGTCGAAGGCAGATAAAAGTTGCGAATGTTCTTAAGCTTCAAGCTTACTCCATACTATTACATTACCATTTTATCTATATCGGTTTTGTAGTATAACCGTGAAATCGTAACAGACAGACAATCTTTTTTTTTTTTGAGGTTGGAAATCTTTCAATGACTT
The DNA here is from genome assembly GCA_905147345.3 of Mythimna impura. Lineage (NCBI taxonomy): Eukaryota > Metazoa > Arthropoda > Insecta > Lepidoptera > Noctuidae > Mythimna > Mythimna impura. Next base: position 10,616,163 of record LR990356.1, on the reverse strand, counting down.
CTCGCTCTAGTGAGAGGGCGTGTCAGACTTCTACTGACTAAACCCATAAATGTGTCCTTCAGTTGCCCTTTGTGTTCTAGAACCAGGGTTTCTTTTGCAGAAATCGATATTTATGATCAATAAAGCTAAAATAGGCGAAACTTTTATTGCGAGTACAGCTGTTAACAGGAACACAGCTGGTAGAGTAGTTACTTGAATTAGAATTCTGGATTTTATTTATTTTACCGTCGCTAGGAATCGTACCAATAACGACTGTGGAATTTCACTTGACTCTCATCATCATCATCATTTCAGCCGAAAGACGTCCACTGTTGGACATAGGCCTCCCCCAACGCAATAATGACCAGTCCTGTGCGTCTCGCATCCATCGGATTCCCATGACCCTCACCAGGTCATCGGTCCACCTTGTGGGAGGCCTTCCAACGCTGCGTCTTCTGGTACGTGGTCGCCATTCCTGACCACTTGACCGCTACTTGACCCTGTATAGTATGAAAGAAAATGTCATGTTTGACCTTTATTTTCTTTGTTTGACGGTAAGCGATAATATGGTCGACGTTGGAGCACGCTTACCAAGAAATAACCTATTCACTTTTGATTTAGATATCCCCAGGTTGTAACTATCAGAAAACACAAACTGTTGCTGGAAATTCTGTTCTTTGTGTGCTGTGCGCCTAGTGCGGGTTGTTATTACGCTAATACGATCGAAACGTATATCGCATGTAGCTCTCTGATTGGTTAAAAACTTTGAGCGGACCAATCGGAGCGCCGAACGAACGTCATAAACGTGTCTTCGTGTGTGTGGAATTTAACCGTGTAATTTAAATAGATACTACTAAATAGAAATTCAGTCAAAGTCTTTACACACGACATTCCTACTTAGGCAATTATCTACTCAATTATGTTAAGTAACTTAAATCCAATATTTCTCAAAATACTTCCGTACGAACATCATACAATGGATACTGATTAACTTATCCGTAATTACGTAATTCATTAATCTAGTAGATCAAAGCGACTGTTAATATATGGCGTGCCAAAACGTCGTAGACCATTTTATCGTGTATTTATACCACTATGCATTAGCATTACACGACCTCGAACTTTGACCTAGATTACAATTTAATAATATCAGCTTCTATAATACCATGTAGAACGCCCTGTATAATACCTTACCTATAGGTACGAACGAGCGACACGTCAAAGCAGTTCTTTGATATTATATTACCTCCGCGTATATTAACTAAGATATTCATCTAAGAAAGTGGGGTATTTCAATTTTGTACTTACCCGTCCTTTCTGGGTTATTATGTCGTTCATTCAAGCAATGTCAATTTGTTTTAATATTTAAATGTTTTGGAACACGTAGACTTGACAAGTCGTAGGTTCGAAGTAGACTCTCAGATTTGTAGTTGCTTATTAAAATCTAATAAATTAACGTAAGACGAACAAAACCCGTCACTCGTGAAAATTAGTTTAGTAGTTAGTTTTCAGATATCATACTGTTATAAATACTTAAATAAAAAAAAATTAAAAAAAATGATTTTAGACATATTTGGTTCATGATATTGTTAGTGGTAGCGACTTAAAAAAGTATACACATTACAAAAAATAATTTAAGTATTTGCCGCCCTCTGGGGCTCCGGGGACGCGCTCTTGAGTTTGAACCCAGTGCAGAAGAGGGCTGGATGGTGTTGGCGCTCCCACGCGTACGGAACATCATCGAAGCGATGCGGCGCCGCAGCACAGTGTAAAAGTAATAAAGGCGAAAGTTATAATACAGGTAAGACTCACACACGTACACACGTAAAAGTATACATATACATGTATACTTTTACTCTAAATAACATTTTCTTTTTATGCACCTACCATATTGTCTCTTCACCACCCTAGGTTGGCTGGTAGAGATTCATGCCTAAGGCATTAAGTCCGCTTTTGTACTTTATATTGTATGAAGATTAAATAAATAAATAATAATATAATAAATATCTTTATTTCCCAAAACTTACAGATAATTTTATCATAAGTTTACAGTTTTTACCTTCATGGTATAGGAAATAAAATACAATACAAATAATTAAACTCTGTCCCTTAAACTTGGTTATACTGCGTCTTAAGGGACAAGTTTGTGAGTGTGTGTGAATATGTTTGTTAATTCTTTACGCTTGAACGACTAGCATGGAATAGCATATAGGATACTTTTGATCTCGGGAGTGTGTTCCCTTGGGACAACAATAATTGTCTACTTTTATGCGGGCGAAGCCGCTAGCAGCAGCTAGTATACTACATAATAATGGTCGCAGAGCATCCTTTTTTAATTTTTTTTTTTTGAGTTAGGGCGTCATAATATAACTTCTTCCACTTTGGTTAAAACGAGAGTAAGTAGCAGATTTTTTTTTCCTTTTCGTTCCAGGGCCAGGATAATCTTTCATTCAATCCCTTAGCAAAACAAACCTGAAACAGAACCCGATACACAATTGTATAGCCTCCTACTTATCAGCAGCTTTATACAATAAATCAGACGCGAGATGTGTCACGAATTACAAGACCCTCTCCCAAAAATTGCCCCAATCCCAAACAATACGATTAAAAAACAACCTCAATACTATCTATTTGGCACCTGCACGCTATAATTCAGCTGATATGTATATTGCTCGTTTTTCAGGGCCGTAAAACGGCTCCTGTCGAGCGTGCAATAAGTCGGCCTGTCACGTCAGCCTCCAATGTGCCGCTGTATATCAGTGGCAAAATAAATAAAGTCCCGCACGCGTGTGTAAACTAATTCCGTGAGCCACACAATCGATTTAGATGTCTATCGCTATCCATCTGGGTGTGAGAGTGGAAAGAAATAAAGGAAAAGTTGTTTTATTTTATTTTCTTTTATTTTAAATACCGCTGCACCTATACCAGGAATTACTCCTAGGTATCGTGGGTGCGTTAACACAAACATATAAACTCAGGCACACAAAACATCCATTGCATCGCTGCTTACCATCAGGTGGGATCGCAGTTAAGCACTGGTTTATATGAATTAAAAAAAAAAAGCATAGTCGGCCTTATAATGTTCCCACTGCTGGGACTCAGGCCTCCTCTCTAGCAGAGGGAATGGGCCGTTATCCATCACGCGGGCCCCGTGCGGGTTGCTGGATGTCACATGTCTTCGAATTTTTGGTTCTAGGACATGCCGGTTTCCTCACGATGTTTTCCTTCACCGTTTTGAGAGCAGTGGTTATGAAATAAATTACACAAAGTAATGCGCCTGGCTGGATTTGAACCCGCGACCTACAACTCGTAAGTCGGGGCCGTTACAACTCTGCAGCGAATCGCTCTACTATTGCGCCAACAGTGTCGTCAATGTGATGTTGTAACGCTGAAAATGGAAAGTTTCACCATCATTAAAGGTTTTTCCTATGAATTTGTTTCTGGGTCCAGCAGTGCTACCACAAGCACTTAATGCGATCCATTATAAGACCAAAACTGAACTGTTAAAGGGATGGAGATATTTATTTATTAAATGCTTTATGCACACAAAAATACAGAGGCGGACTGGGTGACCAGATGGTTGCAAACCAAGTCCCAACCAAGGTGACGTTGCTAGTTTCAATCCGTATAGACAGTAGTTGTAATCCATGACCTTCAACGCCCTTGGTTGGGAGACGCGTTTTCCCAACCACCGAACGTGTTGGCGCGTGGTTTACATCCATGTAGCCGCAACACAAACCAAACACATAAACCAAGGTCACCTTGGTTGGAACGCTAGTTTGCAACCGTCTGGTCACGCCTTTAATGCCTGAGGCATTTTCTACCAGTCAACCTTTGGGTGATGCAGAGAAAAATAGTGGTAGGTGCAATATACGAGAGAGAAGACGAATACGAGAATAGATATAAGTACTAATAAACCACATAGATATAATACAATTATACAATACATACTCAAATTAATAAACTACATACCTAACGAATATAGTCAAACAGTCCAAATCGACAATTGGAAAACATTAACGCTGTGATGATACTACTGCCAACTTCTTACGAATTAGTTCTCGAACTTTAGTTTTGAATGTGTATAGCTCCATCCTTCTTTCTCGCTTACCCAACTGTCATTTTATCACGTCATGATAAAGGTCCCAGAACTTCAATGTGTGTCCAAAAATGAAAAACGCTTGCCTCGACAGGCTGTTAACTATTTGTAACTTTTACTGCAGTAAGAAAGAAATGATAAAGCTAAGTAGGCGAAGAAAGTTAGTAGACACACATTTAGATGGAAAACGGTATGTACGGTGTTTCAATGTAGGGGCGCCGACTCCATGGGTGTTCGGAGGCTCGAGCACCCATGAGAAATAAACAGTGGGTGCCGAGCACCCCTGCGAATAAAAGTCAAGAAACAGATCAGTAATCATCTCTTAGGTTACGTATAAATTATAATATTTCTTGATAATAAATAATGGTTTTATTTTATATTTTTGTCAAACATAATTAGTAATTAAGTACGCAGTATGTAAATAGGACATTTATTTATTACTCTTCTCAGACTTCGCCACTTTTTCGAGTCATCAAATGAGCATGAGCACCCATGAGGTTTTCTAAAAGCTGCCGCCCCTGTTTCGATATAATAGTATTCAAGATTAGCAATTAAGTAACTAGTACTTGTAAAAAGTTCCTTCGATTACATTCCGTCCTTTAGATACAGCAAAAAACATAAGTCAACAAATCGGATCAAAACATAAGCCGTACTTAAATTGCTAACTTAAAATATATTTCCATTTCTCAGTGGCAGTGGGCGTATTAATTACAAAGGTCCCACAAAGGAATATTTGGCATATTCACGAATTTTCGATTTTCATTAGCCTTGCTAAATAGCTTTTCCATCTAAGGGCGGAATTCACCAATAAAACTAATCGCGTTTTAACGTTTGGCTCGCATAATCGCGTTTAGCCGCTGTCACTAGTGTCACTTGTAAAAATACAACAAAAGAAAAATACAGACAAGTGACACTAGTGACAGCGGCTAAACGCGATTATAACGACAACGCGATTATTATGCAAGCCAAACTTTAAAACGCGATTAGTTTTATTGGTGAATTCCGCCCTAAGGCAACTGTCCCATTGTCGATGATTAGCGGAAAGTGAGTTGAACTAGCGAGTTTAGTCGTGACCGCGTACCAGAAGATGCAGAGATGGAAGGCCTTCCATCAGTTGGACCGATGTCCTGGTGAGGTTTTTAAATGCTAGACGCATATGTCTGAACGGTGTGGTGGCACTGGGGGAACCAATGTTCAGCAATGAACGACTTTTGGGTGAAGTGATGATAAGTCGAACTAGTAACTAGAAATGATTTGGCAAGCGAAGAGCAGCGAGAGTTTTTTTTTTAAAGGTATGTTCAAAGATAGCCCAAAACATAACCCTATTAAATGACTTTTTTATGAAAAGCTATTTAACAGGATAAGACGAACTGAGAGGATGTTATTGATGATTTTAATGATTGTAATTTCATTAGTAAATACATAGTACGGCCGACAATAATTTTCAAATCAACATACAACCTGACTGATCTGCAAATACCTACAAAAAACTTATGAAAATTTGAATTTCGCGGGCTACCCTGGCGAGAGAGGTTCTTGCCTTATCATCAACGTTGTGAACAGTTGAAAATTACTTATAACCTCTCTACACTTAACTTTTACAGGATATAATAATGTACCTCTATTGTACGACGTTTTTAAAGCGATAAAATGGTATAGGTGACTTCTACCGTTTGTTAAACATCAGGCGAGATTGTGATAAAAGGTGAACCTACCAAGAATAAAAAAAGCTGATCCCTTCTTCGTGAGACAAGTACCTTGTTACCAGATTTCACTTGGACTGCGTTATTTTATAAACATGTCACGTACGTGGCCGAAGGGCGACTAGCCCTTGTTTTTATGGTAATGAATCCTTATTCGGATTTTCGGGAAATATCGTGTCATTAAAATATAATGTATTTGTTTTTAAAATGTGTCGTGTTCACGTTCTCCTAAACAATATTATGTCTCTTACCGAGAATTTTCTAAATGAGAATTTTCGTCGTTGTTGACAAAGTTATGATTTATTTGTTCTAGGTTTCTTGGTAATGTACCTAGATGTTTTATGAAGTAAATTGAGACACATTGTTTTAAGCCGTGTTGGCATATAGTTACAATATGTTTTGAAAACCGTTAAGTTTAAATATTAACCTATATTTTATAGCATAATTACTGTGTTTTTAGTTTATTTGGGGAAACAATCTGTATCGCGTGTATACGCGTCGACATGTAATCATAGCATGAACCATTGTAATGTGTGATCATAACGGACCGGTCATTCACCTGTTTTTTTTGACTGCCAACAAAACGACTAGTTCACCATATTTATCGATATTTGACGTTCCAATTCATCTGTCTTCTCAGCCACAACTTTATTAGCGTCCCTAGAGACCAATTATCGTCGGTCCGCTAATATTTTTGGTGTAAATTCACGGTATTTAGTAGATCCTTTATACTGGCGGGATGCCTATTAACGTAACAAATGTACCATGTTTTATTTTGAGGCCGTTATTTCGCACCGGCTTGTTTTTCTGATGTTTTATGTGCACATTTAAACGAACGAAGTACGCGAATTTTATTAACTTTGGAACCGTTAAATTAATGGACTCTTAATGTCTATTTTGAGTTCAAAATAAATATGACGAAGGTTTCGTTTTGGGCTGTAATTTTTAATGCTTTCGGATAAGTGCGTGGGTTATAATATAACGGTAATTGCCAAAGTTTATTTTTGTTCTAAACTGGCTTACCTATTCATCAACAAAAATGAAAACCGAATAAATTCTACGTGAATTGAAATACATACGGACACATATACGTAATACTTACGTGTAATGTGGAGATCGTATTATGCATTCAAACGAGTTCTGCGAAATGAGGTCCAGTTCAGACATGAATCTTGTTGAAAGCAGTTCTCATAAACCTACACTAACTTAAATGGACATGTTGGGATCTCGAAATTTCTTAAAACGCGGTACGGTTTATTAAGATTTTTCTTTGCCATCTTTCTGGTTTAAAATTTTCTTACGTATGTTACGTTTATTAAGTGTGGCATATAAAGAACAGGGGGGTTTACCACAACCTCTTAACGCGATCCATTTTATGACCTAAACTGAACTGTTAAGGGATGGAGCTTTATAGGGTGTATAGCTCCATCTCCCTTTCTCGCTCGAACGACTCACATTTTAACATTATGTCATGGTAAGGCCCTTGTATAGTGTTTTTTTTGGGTAGGAAAAATTATCTAATGACATCCCCCGTTCTTGGGCGGTGCGGGAGATAGTGTCAGACTTTGACTGACTAAAAATCCACTCCGGTTCCTTCGTTGCCTTTCGTACCAGGGCCGAGTCTTCCTTTCAGAATCAAGCCCTAGTAGGCTTCGACCCTGCTGATATCTCCTTGAGGCGCCCTTGTATAGTGTAAGTTTTCAGTAAATTTCCGACGGTAAATCTCTAATATCCGAGGCCGTCTACTAACGAAGTGAACACGCGGTGACCGAGGTGCTAAAATATAAGTCCGACGACACACGCTAACGGGAACTAGAAGAAACTCTAACTGTTATATAAATATTAGCATCTTTTTTCCTCTTTAGGTGGAGCGAGAGAGTTTTTTTTTTCTTTGGGAAAATCATTTTATGATATCCCCCGCTCTTGGGCGGAGCAGAAGATAGTGTCAGACTTTTACTGACTAAAAACCCACTGCTGTTCCTTTGTTGCTTTTCGTACCAGGGCCGAGTCTTCCTTTCAGAATCAGACCCTTGGCCCCAGTAGGCTTCGACCCTGCTGGGCTCGTACAGTTGCTGACATCTCCTTGAGGCACACGTGGAACAGTACGCGCCAGTCTTTTAACTGATTAAAACTCACCTGTGTTGCCTCAGTTGAAAGAAAAAAAAAAAGAGAGAAAAACTGTTTATTCGCGCGAAATGACCCAATCTTAAAACTAGCAAACAAACATTGTAAATTGATAGGGAAGATATGCGTCACATCCGCGCAAAACGGCCTAACGCTCAGCATAAAGCTGTGGCCTCACGCATTATGCGTTAAGCTCACAGCGCTGGTTTTCAGCGTGAGCCGGTGGCGGTGTCGACATAAAGACGCCCGAACGGTGCAGTGTACAACAAGATTTGGATAGAAAAAAGGAAATACATATGAATTATAAATTAAAAAGAAAAGAAAATTAAACTAAATAAAAAATAAATAAATAACGTGACAAATACATAATAATATTAATATAAAGTGGCAACACCACGACGCGCCCGTGTTGCTCATTGCGTTCCAAGAACACGGTAACTCTTTCGAACATCCCCGCAGCAAATTACTACTATCAAAAGAATTATGGCACTCGCAATTTTTCACCCGGTTCAAAGTAGATTCCAGGCTGAAAAATTCCTAGTTGAAAAACCCAGTACGTATCATTTTGCCTAACTACCAAGTTCAGAAGATCCGGGGTCTGTTTAGGAATTTGGGATTTAAAAAATGTCGGCTACTGGGTTATCCAATGTTGACCTAAATAAACCTAACCTTGCATATCAAATATCTTCACAATACTCGTCAAGAAATTCGATACGAGAGGTTATTTCAGTTGGAAAAAGGTTAGGTCATTTTATTTGAAAATCGACGGCCAGAAGTATTATGTTACCGCGCCGCACTGACGAATTTGATATACCATTTCTTAGAAGCTTTTGTGTAACTTGCAATGTTTGTTTGTATGTATGTTTATATGTTTGTTTAGATCAAATCTTGCAAATCGTCGCTTACCGACCGAGCCCAAATCGTCGACGGCGTGTAGTGTTCCACGCGCGCCTCAAGTAGATGTCAGCAAAACCGTAGGGGTCCAGAAGGTCGAAGCCTGCTAGGGCCATGGGTTGTGCGCAAAAGAACCGCAGGGTCCTGGAACGAAGGCAAAGAAGGAACATAGGAATGGGTTTTAGTCAGTAAAAGTCTGGCATGCCCTCTCGCTCAGCCCAAGAGTAGAAGTCATTGGATGATTTTCCAGCTAAAAAAAGTTCTAACATCGCGTATGTCACGATCGGGAACTTTGCAGGAGAACAAATAAACTGTTTAATAGCACGTAACTCAGTTTTGATAAAAAAACTGACTTTCGCATTGTTCCTAAGGGAGTACAATCGAGTTTCATACTGTTGCTGTGGCTTTCTGTACATTACTGACATACACGGCGTTTTTCTTTTTTGAATAACGGCTCGCCATTGGTTCGAACTCTCGTATTTGATTCGTCAAACGATGCGTCTTGCGATTCCCTATCGAATTACATACGAAACGTATTTTGTTAAAAAAATGACTTCCGCGCTGTTAGAACTTAAGCGACGAAATGAATTTTAAAACAGTTATCCCTAACCCACTAAGCTAAAATTTCTGCAGACACGTTCAGTTTGGATGATTGTCATTCAAATTGAACGTGTCAGCAAAATTTACGAGTCTAGAACGTGTCTGCATGGTTAGCTAAGAGACGTCATTCTGTATCTAATATGGCGGAATAGGTAAGTTTGTATGCATCCCCATAGAATGAATACAATCAATTAAATATTATTTATAATATCTATTATACCTAATAATCGAGATGACGTGAATCTTGCGAAAGTTAAGAAAGAGAAACAAATCAAATATCTCGACTTTACAGCATGAGGTTGTTGAAATGTGGAATGTAGATTCGCCTGTTATTACGCCGATTGTCGTGACTGTCAACGGCATGATGGCCAAAAGCCTCGACGATCATCTGTCGAAGCTTTCGTTGCGCGGTCGGGTCAAGTTCCTGATACAGAAGTGAGGAGGTTCCTATCTCTGGAGCCCTAACCACTGGTAGCTTGGACCCTGCTCTCGACACCAGTTGATTACTATTTTTTTATATTTTTAAATGGTTTTTTATTTTTTTGCAATAAATATTTAAAAAATGTAAACAATATGTGGTTAAGACAAATAAAGATAATATAATTATATAATATCAATTAAAACACCCTTGTTATGAAGGATACGAAAAAAATGTAAGTCACGATAAAACCAATATGGCGGACCATCTTTTTTTTTTTTTTAATAATATTTGTACTTTTTTAGCGTTTAATAGTTTCATAAATTCAGATATTTCTAATCAAAAATACAGGAATACTCGTAAATAGACACATAGTAAAAGTAAATTGTATTATTTGCCGAGTAAACATTCAATTTGCACAGACTGCACACAGGAAAATATTACGCCGAAAGGCGAGAGACGAGAGTTGTGTTTGTATAGAACTTCTAGCAAACATTGAATCTATGGACTATGTTGTGTGGATGGAAAATGTTGCTCCCGGGATATGCAGCGTGTTAATATAGTTACTGGGACTGCATCACAACATGCATGCAGAAAAACCACGCGAGAAAAACATTCTTGAGAAGTTAGTTTTCAAAGTCTTTAGTTGTGACACGAGGGGTATTCATCTGATACTAATCACACTATTATTATAAAGGCGAAAGTTTGTGAGTGTGGGTATAATTGTTACCTTTTCTTGCTCGAATGGCTGAATAGATTCGGATTAAATTTGGCAGAAGCTTAGACCATATCCTGAAATAGCGTATAGAACTTTTTATTCTGGGTGTATGTTCCCTTGGGATCATTTTCTCCTTTTACACATAGCAGTTAGTTTTATATATAACTAGCTTTTGCCCGCGGCTTCGCTCCCGTCAACTGACTACTATATCCAACTCTACCCAACTCTACCCTACACTACCCTACTCTACCCTACTCTACCCTACTCTACCCTACTCTACCCTACTCTACCCTACTCTACCCTACTCTACCCTACTCTACCCTACTCTACCCTACTCTACCCTACTCTACCCTACTCTACCCTACTCTACCCTACTCTACCCTACTCTACCCTACTCTACCCTACTCTACCCTACTCTACCCTACTCTACCCTACTCTACCCTACTCTACCCTACTCTACCCTACTCTACCCTACTCTACCCTACTCTACCCTACTCTACCCTACTCTAAAAAAAAAAAAAAAAAAGTAAAGTAAAGTATCCTATGTCCGTCTCCTGGTTCTAAGCTACCTCCCTGCCAATTTTCAGCTAAATCGGTTCAGCCGTTCTTGAGTTATAAGTGAAGTAACTAACACGACTTTCTTTTATATATATAGATAAAACGAGCTTTATTGTTTTTTTAAACGCGATTGGATAAAATCTGTTTGGGATAGGTTTATGATAAATAGTATAAGCTATGTAACATCACATTACGACCCATGGAAGCGGAACAGCCAAAGACACGGAGCATAGCTAGTTTCATGTAAATGGTCCAGAACGTGTACGTTAACTAAATTTCCAAATGGCAACATAAACACAAATCGACTTGTAAAAGACTGAAGGTACTTATACTGCAGGTGCGGTTTTAGTCAGTAAAAGTCTGACACGCCCTCTCGCTCCGCCCAGAGCGGGAGAAGTTTTTGGATGATTTCTACCCTTAAAAAGGCCAGAAATAATAACCCAGTAAAATGACTGCAGTGCAGTTGCTAGCCTTACGGTTCCTGAGCAAACAGTTTGCTACGTCTATAAGCTTTTTGAAACCTCAATTTTCGATAGAACCCACAAGCTGTATGTGCGCAGTGAAATTGACCTTTTGTAGTCTCCATATTGTGTCAGCTCTTTACATTGTACGGCTTGCTAACGTGCAACATAGTTGAAAGGTCGCCGACCACAAAATTTACGCCAAACACAGAACTTCACCAAATTAAACCGAAAGTTTCCAAAAGTAGAAGAACCGTATTTTAGTTCAGTCAAGTTTATTTTCTTAAGTTGAGCTGCATTATAACCTCAATAATTAATGGTTTAATTATTTAAATATTTTGATGAATGTTCTTTCTGGGGTAAATGGAGAACACAATTTGAATATTTAAACATAATTAAACCAGCAATTTTGTTTATTCTGTCTCTTTTTATTTATTACTAGCTGTGCCCCGCAGTTTCACTCGCGTCTTTGATTACTGGTTCGCTCCTATCAGTCCTATCGTGATGTTATAGAACCTATAGCGTTTCTCGATAAATGGGCTATCCAAACTTAAAGATTTTTTCAATTCAAACCAGCTCTCCTAGCCAAGTTACGACCGTTTCGTTTCGATTCTCTTGCGTCGAACGCCTCGAGTAGGCCACGCCTCCGATTCCTTTGTTCTGACCACGTGACTGAGCGTTGAGGTGACGCCAGAAAAAAGGAATCGGAGGCGTGGCCTAATCGAGGCGTTCGACGCAAGAGAATCGAAGCAAAACGGGCGTAACTTGGCTAGGGGGCTTGCAGTTTCTGAGAGTAGCGCGTTCAACCAACCAAATAAACAATTTTTTCAGATTTATAGTAAGTATATAGATTATTACACTTACACAATAAACCTGCACATGTTATGTTATGAGATTGAATAATTAACTGATATTATATTTAAATACCTACTTTTGAAAGATAAAAAGGAAAAAAGGAAAATAATTGAAACGCATTTAAAATTTTGTTGTGCCCGACAGGGTCCCTTTATACACAATGGAATACAATAAAGATTTGAGATTTATTATGAAGGTTTTGAAATTTATAAAAAAAAATATGTTACTTATTTTGTGCACATTGACTGGTCTGCACTGTCCTTTTATATCTATTAATATTGTATCTATTATAGAATTATCGTAAAACTCAATCACTATTTGCTTAAAGAGTAACCGTGAAGATTTTTCCCAGTTCTGCACCATAGGAGACGACTAATTGTAACCGAGCACTAGCTTTGACGTTTTATGAGCCTGTGAGAAATAAAATATTTTGAATAAAATTGAATTAAAAACGTCCCAAAGAAAAAAATCTTTCCTTGTCTTTCAAAAACTGTTATCAAAAATGTTTTCTGATATTTTCAAGCTATCGTTAAACATAGCTTAACCGACATTCTCTTGATTAAGTTTCAGATACAAAAGTGTTACATAAACTAGTTGAAACATAACCTTAATTTCAATTTCAATGTCGGCACAGTCTTACAATAACTTTATTAAGTAGCTATAGGAGACCAACCGTGCGGAAAATGACTGCCTTTGAACGCCAAACAGATTTTCCAGTCTTGAGTTTACTAATGAACTAGTTACAGAGTCAATTACTACGAAAAAAGTAGTTAATAACTAATTATCGTCGTTGTCATCTTAGCCGAAAGGAGTCCACTGCTAGATATAGGCCTTCTCCAAGTGTCGCCACAATGACCGATCCTGTACGTCTAGCATGATAGCATCCATCGGAATTTGATTTTGTCTTTGCCCAATAGTGGACAGTATTGGCTACACACAGCTAAGGAGTGGAATTCCCTGTCGGAGTCTGAGTTTCCTGATAGTTACAACCTAGGGGTATTTAAGTCAAGAGTGAATAACTTACTTCTAGTCGAGCGTGCTCCATCGTCGGCCACACCATAGCTTACTATCAGGTGGGATAGTGGCCAAACGTGAGCCTATCCATAGTTAAAAAAGATATAATGTAATAATATATTCGATTTATTTTTTAAAGAATGAATTTAATTACTAAAGTTTTGCTACATCCACGATCATTGTTACGCGGTATCCTACGTGTGTGATCTAACGCAAACGTGAAGCGATGCGGCGCGATTGAAACAAACAATTGATACTCTATTGCGGGCCACCGCCACATATCACGTAAGCCACTACGTGACACGTAGGTGCGATGCCATGACGACCGAAGCGAAGCGGACGCCATTAGTCGGTTTGATATTTTCGCGCGAACTCCTGCGGTGCGGTGACTTTTTTATATAAATGATGGCTGAAGCGGCGACTTCTCGCACACCACATAAGATCGCTTCTCACCCGCCCCGATGCAGCTTTACAGCTAGAAAAAAAGACCAAAAATCACACCGTTAAACTAGGTTCTCAAAGTTACCACAATCATTTTAATTTAATCAAAATTACAAATGAAATCTACAAGAACAACATCTCTGTGCGATTTCTGTACGACAGATTTCTGTACATTGGGTATATTAATAAAGCTATGGTAATATCCGTCACGTATGAGGTAATCCCGTCAAGGGATAATGCAAGATCGTCTTGCAGATTAAAATGATTCCACCCGCTACACGGCATTACCTTTCGTAAGAATATGCCTTATCTTGTTCTGGCTTTGATTTGCGATAACATTAAATTCCTAGCATGATTTATCACTGTTGCAATTATTTGTTAACGCAGTGCAATGGGGTCATTTACCTAATGAGGAGGCCTCGTAATATGCTTAGTAGTTTTGTGATAATAGACTAGTGAAGAAATGATATTTATTTATTTAAACTCATTTACAGTAGTGGTACATACGTGTAAAGTGTTTTTTTATAAACCTATCTGCAGAATAAATATCATTTATCATAGGCGAACTTAATGCTACAAGGCATTTTCTACCAGTCAACCTTTGGGTTAAAATAGAATAATCACGGAATTTGGCAATAGAATAGAATTGAATAGAAAAAACTTTATTGTACACCAAAATAATAACATAACTTATACACTAACTTGAATCTATGCGTACAATGGCAGTCTTATCGCTGACAGCGATATCTACTAGAGAACCTTGGGAAGGATCCTAAGAGATTAAAATAAAAAGCGGTGTACTGCCAACAAATTAGCCAAGATTTTTTATTTTATTTCTGGTTTTGTAGAGTAGGTAATACAAAAATGTTCATTAAATGAGCATGATTACAGGGTTGTAGGTGATCTTATTGACGATTAGCTGTCCCCCGCAGTTTCACGCGTGTCTCTGGTTATTGCTCCGTTCCCGAGGGTCATAGCGTGATGGAATATAGTCTATAGCACCAACACTAAAAAAAAAACCATTAGTTCCTGAGATCAGCACGTTCAAACAAACTCTTCAGTTTTATAATTTTATATAGTAAGTATAGATATGCCACCTAAAGAAAGAATAAAGCTTTGGGAAGAGCATCACGTACCACCATCCGACTTCTTAAAACCCCAAGAACATCTCCCGCCTGGGCGCGACTTGCAGTGGCCTATATGGAAAGCACTAAATCGGTTTCGAACCCAGGTAGGCCGCTGCAAACACAACTTGGCAAAATGGGGTTTTATAGACCCGTCGGATACTCAATGTGAGTGCGGTGCTCCTGTTCAAAGCCACACATTAGAATGCCCCAAGTGCCCATACACCTGCACTTTGGAGGATTTGATGAGTGCTACCATTGCTGCATTAATGTAGCCACCTATTGGGCCCAAACAGTTTGACGAGTTTACCATCAAATCGAAAAGAAGAAGACATGTTTTTGTCACAGCTTCGCTTTCATAGCTTAAAATTACAAAAAATTGAATTTTTGAAATTGTTGAAGAATTACGGTGAGACACCGTAATTCTTCAACTTTATAATTTTAATAAAAAGATATTTTTTGTAAATAGATAATTACAATGTTTATGACGCAGCTTCGCTTTCATACATAACCTATCTCAGAGGAACCGTAATTGTTTACGGTATAAAAGTAACCTAACACTCAGCGATAGTGTAGGTTTCTCTCTGTGAGATATGAAAATATTCCCAGTTAATTTAATATTTAACGTAAAAAGCGAATGGCGGTGTGCTACTACCGCCGCATAACGTGATACTTATTCATACATTTTGTTGTGCTCTCCCAGTCTACACGTTTTGTGAAATTAAGGCGTATAGTCCCTTGAACATCTGACCGGAATTACCACACCTTTTTTCGCTTTTTTTCTCCGCTGACCTTTAAAACCATTTTCTTAGCGAAATATTGATTGATTTACATATCTATGTAAATTCTGATGAACACATATCCGGGATTTTTTTTGGGTAAACATATTTAAAGATCGAAGCCGTTTGAAAGGAGTAGGGAAAACAAGCAAAAAATATCGTGTTGTAATTTTTTTTTGTTTTGTTAGAAGTGTAGTCATACGAGAAAATAATACGTTGATAATGTTTTATATGAATCTATCATATATATATATATATATATATATATATATATATATATTAAATCTATTAACCCACCGTTACCGAGGAGTAAGTTTCAGAAAGTCACTGTTTTAGTACACTAAATGGGAGCAAGGGCCTTAATAGGAAAATGTATGAAAAAGGAGTTGGTTTACTGTGTTAACCGATACCGCAACCCGGAAGCTGAAAAGTGAAATCCATTATAATTAGCCACCACAAGCGCGGTGCTTGAATCTTTCTCATACATTTTGTATTATCTTGGCTTTTAAGGGGCAAGCTCAAAAGTAGTCCACGAAATTCAAATTTTCTTAAGTTTTTTGTATTTTGCATTTCAGTGTCAACTTGTGTGTTGATTAATATATGATTGGCAAGCTTAATACGTATTTATATAGTCATAAAAATCATGAATACAATTTTCCCAGTTCGTCTTATCCTAAGTATTTTTTTTTATATAGCCATTCTATCGTAACAAAATTTTCTAACCAACGGATGGACTTAATAAAAGGAGAGAATCATAAATAATATTAATTAGACATAATATTACAAAGTCGGGAGTATTGTTGTATTGTATTGTGTTGGAGTATTGTGGTATAGTATTTATTAGTTTATAATATTAGCACATATATTTATTTTATTATAACATGCACCAAATTTAATTGATTATTCATTCTATTTTTAAATATCTAGTATTTATTTACTGTGCCCACCTACCACAGTTTTGTCTTTTTTAACCCAAAGGTTGACTGAGAGAGAATGCCTTGAAGCCCCCTTAAATATTTATTTTATTCTGTTTTTTAGCATTTGTTGTTATAGCAGCAACAGAAATATCATCTGTAAAAATTTCAATTGTCTAACTATCACGGTTCATGACAGCCTAGTGACAGACAGACAGACAGACAGATGGAAGGACAGCGGAGTCTTAGTAATAGGCTCCCATTTTACCCTTTGGTTACGGAACTCTAAAAAAGGTAACATTCTAGAGTTGCTATTGTAACTATATCCAAGTACCTCCTTCACGGTCGCGGTCGGTGGCTTTGCGGAAGGAAAGTCGGTTGATTAGCAAACTAGTTCTCTCGTCCATGATTTACTAAGTTTCTGTTTCAGGGATATACCTACAGCTATTTTACCTTTATGACTTTTAGAGGAACCAAGGTTACTTTTAGGTGATCTAGGTGAGATAGCGGTCAAGCGCGAACCTATCAAGAATAAAAAAAAAACCTCGAATGTATGCAAGGTAAATTTACAAGTTTACAACTTCTATAATTGAGGATCTCGTGGTTAAGATTTGTAATAACATTCACATTGGTCGATCTTCAAGGTTAAGCAACGCATGCCAAGGCCAGTCTTTGGATGGGTGACCATCTTAACATACCGATATTCCTCCGTGCCTCGGATAGCACGCTTAACCGTTGGTCCCAGCTGTCATTTCTAGATTTTCAACAGTTATTTCGAATTTTCGAAAGCCAGGGAATCTGACTGTTTATTTGTGCCTCTCACAATCATATTTACAATAAAAATATAATTAAAATGTGTGATTAGTCATTTAGCAGGTAATTTGACTGTGTTTGTGAAAAAGTAGGAAGAATTTACGAAAGTAACACAACAATCAAAAACTGAATCATCATTATCATCATCACCATGCAGCAGCCCACAGCTAGACTTAACCTTCACCAATCCAAGGGGTATCGTGTTACCCAATTACAGGGTTGTGGAGATCAGATCGATCGGAATGGCATTCCATAGCCTAATACCACCAAGCCCTTTCAATCATCGGACCATCAGGCTAACGGCGATGCGCTACCGATACATGGTGGACATCTCACCTATATGCACAAAACGTTTTGGTACAAAACGTACATTCAATGTGCGTACAGCTAAGGAATAGAATTCCCTGCCGAATTCTGTGTCTCCTGATAGCTACATGGAGATCTTTAAGTCAAGAGTGAATAGTTTACTTCTAGGCACGTGTCCTACATCGTCGCTTTCCATCACGTGATTTAGTGGTTAATAACGAGCCTAACAACAAAAAAGTAGTCGTTCCATATAAAATACTGGTACTTTGCTTCATCAGCCCCCTAGCCAAGTTACAACCGCTTCGTTTCGATTCTTTTTTCGTCGATCGCCTCGAGTCGGCCACGCCTCCTATTCCTTTATTCTGACCACGTGACTGAGCGTTGAGATGACGTCAGAATAAAGGAATCGGAGGCGTGGCCTACTCGAGGCGATCGACGAAAAGAGAATCGAAACGAAACGGTGGTAACTTGGCTAGGGGGGCAGGTTAGACTAGAAGCCGACTCCAATATATTTTTTGCGAAAAGGAACAACAAATTGAATTGTCAATTTGTGTAATCGAGAATTCTACAGGAAATTCATTTGGCCCTTCTTAAACTGAATTTTACCGTAAACTGTAATGTATTCGCATGACATTTTAGAAGCTACTTTATCAACATCTCAGAAGTAATAAACTGAATTTACTTAGTCTATCTTTACTTCCCCTTTTATGGTCACTAAATTATTTTAAGTGTTGTCACTTTACTACTTATTCATATTAATGTTACTACATCCCATCATTTTTATCTACAAATGAATCGATAGTTCCCATAAGTACCTTTGTTGATTTACGATAAGTATCATACTTATCCCATCACCAAACTCCAAGAGATGATTGAGAATTAAGTGCGGAGAGGTTAACAATAATAATAATATTCCCCAACTATCACACAACGCCATCTAGTCCCAAATTAAGCAGAGCTTGTGCTATGAGTACTAGACAACTGATAAACATACTTATAATTATAAATACGTACATATTATAGATAAATTACACTCAGACACAACAAACATTTGTCTTGGGTGGGAAGGGAACACACAACCTCCGGTATAGCATTCAGGGCCACTAACCTTTAAACCAACAGGCCAGCCACCATAGTGCGTCATTAATTAAATATGATTAAGGAAACCGATGCAAGTTGAAGGATAGTGTACTTACAATGGGGCATAACGCCACGCCGTCTGCTAAAAGAGGGGGATCAGCTGAGGGAAGGGAGGCAGTCGAGACGTGAGAGGGCAGAGGAGGGGGTGTGTAGCCGTAAAAGCCTCGCCTCCCACAATAGCGCACGTTTTCACTACATTGCGTTTGCTCCGATCTTATTTCCAATGAATTTCAGTCGCCGTTGAAATCAGTGCTTCCATCGGCACGACTGGCTGCCACCGTGTCGTCACTGCTCGGCGATGTGGCGACTATTGTGTCGTATCGGAACTGTTACTTTTATGCATTCAGAATGGTCGTTTGGGTTATTGTGTTCTTAACTGGTACTGTTTAGTACAAGGAGAAATTGGCGTCATAGGAAAAGGCTGTCTGTAAAAAATCGTTTTTAGCGATAATTAGACTGCCCTTTGTGACACCCTATTAATTTTAAGTTTCCATTGTAATTTTGTTACTGGTAACAAAATTACAATGGTAAGTAGAAATACTCTTTATTGTACATAAAGAGTATTTCTGGCGTGGTCAGATCATAGAAATTGATCACTTCATGATATGGCCAAGTAAAACTGGCCACATCGTTTTAAACGTTACAGTTTGATGATATTTCAATCCTCGTTTGGCCTTATTTCTTTTGACCTTTTATTAACATAGAAATCCTATATCAATGATATGGCCAAACGAGGGTAGACATATCATCAAATGTTAACGTTTAAACGATCTTTTAAAAGATTTCAATGAGCTAAAATCGCTGATCATTATTTACTAACTGCTTCCTGCGCTTTCGCCCTCGTCTTTGGTTACTGCTCCGCTACTATGGGCTATAGCGTGATGTAATATAGCATTTAGCCTTTCTCGAGAATAGCTCAATTATCGAGATCGAATGGGCTATCCAACACTAAAAGCCGGGCCTTGGTACAGGCCATGGTCCGGTGCGAGGAGGAGTGGCAGGCGGTCGCTTCCTTCTGCGGAGCAGTAATGCTGCGTGCCTCAAGGAGATGTCAGCAAAACCGTAGGAGCCCAGCAGGGTCGAAGCCTTCTGGGGCCATGGGTGATGCGAAAGAGAACCCCGGGGCCCTGGAACGAAGGCAAAGAAAGAACAAGAGTGGGTTTTTAGACAGTAAAAGACTGACACTATCTCACGCTCCGCCCAAGAGCGGGGGATGTCATTGGATGATTTTCCCACCGAAAAAAAAAAACTAAAAGAATTTTTAATTCGAAACTGAACAGTGTTCAGAACAGAAATTGGTTTAGTAGTTTTTGAATTTAGTCATCACACACAAAAATAAAAATCTTCTTTATAATATTAACATATAGCTTCTGCCAGCTTCGCCCGCGTGATAGAAGAAAATATATATATCACTCTTATGTTAATCAGTCAAAAAGTAGCATTATACTGATGAAAGAATTTTTAAAATCGGTAAAAATTAAAATATTTAAGTGTTTATTCATTACGAATAAAATACAAATCTTCCCCTACAGCATATTAATCGATAATTAATATTAATTTATATTTTAGTTAGGTATAGTATAGATATATACTTACCTATGTGAAAACAAACGGATATAAGAACGGAGATCATCAGTATACCATAGGGTAGAGAAAAAAACATCCGTTTCCGTCATTCTCATTCTATTTTAAAAATTTCATAATGGATGGTAGAACAGAAAAGCTTATTAAGTCGATATTGGATCTGCAGCTAACGGCTCTTTGTGCTTGTAATATGTTGCGGTTATTGAAAAAAGCTGACTTTATCCTTTATGCAAGGCCATGCTGATGGCTTTATTTTATAAGAAATTCAATGCTGTTTTTTTATGAATATATGGAGTATCTCTCTCATCAGGCATTGGTGAACTTTCAATGCTTATTCAGATATGTATTTATTGAGGTATTTATATAAAAAAATGCATGTACAGTCAAACGGGGTGAATAGGAACGCAGGGGTGAATAGGAACAAAAGTTTGAACGGGATTTTCGCGTTATTTACAAAAAAATCCAACATTTAAGTGCTCCTATTTATTCATTAATTGTAATAAAACGAATGCTTTGATAGGAATTAATAATATAAAGGAGATTGACCAAAAGTAGTCTAGCAAAGATGCGTGAACGAAAATCAAATTAATATAGAAATTATTTGCTTATTTTTTTACAGCTTTTCACTTCAGGAATTCTGTTTTCGTATCCGGAATTATGATTTTAAGATAAACAGTAAATTAACGATTGCTAGGTACATTTCCAGTCATGATTGACGTTTCGTTCTCTTCATTTGTACGAGTTACGTAAGCTATATATTACTATACTCTTTGTACGTAAGTATGAACCTTTAGACAAAAACATCACAAAAATGATATCAATATCTTAAATAGCTAAGTAATTAGTAATACCATAACGTACTGTATATGTATTTTATCGTTCCGATAATATAATATTTATTTTGTGCTTCGTCTCACGCAGATGCAGCTGTCAAGCCAGATGACAGACGGATGATAACTAACAATGTTGTTTTGTACCTACATGAGTGATCTGTGGTCATTTTACAAGTTGCGAGTTGGTTAGACATAATTTGTAGGTTATGTCCGTTTTTGTTTAATTACTTTAAAACTCGGGTGTTTGTGTGAAAATGAACACTTTTATTTAATAGTATATAAAGCGTAGTCTATATTAAATAAACATTTATTGTGCTTCAACTTAAGACGGATTTCCATACATCGTTGGTCATGATCCTTTAAACCAAAGTGTAAAACCTAATCAAAGTTTTATTCCTATTCACCCCTGCGTTCCTATTCACCCCGTTTGACGGTACCATTTTTTTTTAGAAAGAAAGAAAAACGTTTATTCATACCTCACGTAATCGTATACAATATATACAAATAGGCGTGGAAAAATAACATTAAAATCTGTGCGAGGCCAAAAAGGCTCCTTTTTATTATTATTCTCCTTTCGTGGATACACAAGACACTCAGAGCTGGAACAACTATCAGCTGTACGTCTTACAAATATTTATTCCGTGTGGGAATAGAACCTGCGCACGCAACGCAGCAGCCAATCGCTTAATCACTGCGCCAATCATGCCATCAAATTATAATCTTAACAAGAAAAGCATTTCTTTACAGCGTATTCGCAATTTCAAATAATTACAAGTTTTTATTATTCGAATTTTCTTTTTACTGTGTCAAATATTGAAAGTAGATTTTTAAAAATATTTATTAGAATTTTTATATCTCATGTAGTTAACAACAACAACAGTTACTTACTGGTAACCTCACTCGTTTAAATATACAAAGCTCTTGATTAGCTACAAGAAGTCAATTCCAGAATCAATTGTCCACTACAAAGTGTAAAATATTCCCAGAAACTGTCAATTCAGTAAAAAAAGCCACCGCGAAAACTTGTGTGATATGAAAATGAATGTTTAATTTTAAGTTCACTTTACCTAAATTATAATGGTGAGTTTGTTAAAGAATAGCAATGCAGGTATCATTTGAAAATCTCCGCGGGAACCACTCCTGCATCAATATTGTGCATCGACTGCAGCAAATGTTCCCGGGAGAGTAAATAACTCCGCACTATTTTATTGCGAAACTTCCATTGTGCTTCTTTGAAATAATGAAAGAAATCAGAGAAAAATGAACATTTACTTCATTGTACGAAGGAAGTTTCAAACATTTGTAGCATTAGTTCTGGCAGAAGATTAATTATGATAGTTCGGAATTTGAAATTTGTATTGGCAAGTACTTATTAGTTCCGTGCTTTCATGTTATTAAGAAAAGCCTAGGGCATACTTGTTTTAACACACGTTTCTTGCGCCATTTGTTGAGTTTATGGCGAAACACCTCAAGAATTAATGGCAGTGAAGCCAAAGATCATAATTATCTTTATGTACACCTCACCTATAAGGTATTTAACTTCAGCTGACCCTATCGTCTAATAGGGTAAAATATGCATCAGGCTGTTAATTATAATTTTACAAATTGTGTTGCAATCAAGTTATGAGTTTCCGGTCATGGACCGTAAACTTATTAGATTTCTAATAGCGAAGACTCTTAATAGCAAAGTATCCGGTATTTTTTGTCATACGTCCTGATAAATGCAGGCGTTTTTTTCTCTCAAACCAAAGGTCAAACAAAACCTTTTTATTTACATTTCACAAATACTATTATAATGTTCTCGCCCGAAAGCTAAAACGCGTTGTTTCACACATAAGCCCTTTGATTCGCTCCGGCTATATCGCGCGGAAAATATTAGGGCCCATAATGCTTATAAATTCCGCTGGTGTGCTTGTTTGAATATTGTGCGATTCATATTTCGGAATGCGTTGTTAATTCCGTGGCAATAATTTGATTAATATTTCACGTGGACATTATTTATGAAATCAACATTGCAGCATATTCAAACAATACTATAAAACCACAATGCTTTTTGAATGCATTGATGAATAAAAATATTCCACCACAAAAAAGTAGGCTGAATGCAGTTTCCCGTGCCAGTTAATAATGCAAAAAAAAAACAAATGAGCCATCGAGTTGGCTACGCCGAAAAACGCGCGTTTTGAGCAGATTCCAGATTTAAATAATGGCGGAATTATTATGTAACCAGTCGAAATTCTAAAATTTTGTTCAAGTCTGCCAAGTTTTAAGTTTTATCTAGTTTTCTAAAGTGATTTACCTACTCAGTATAATTTAGAATGATGACGGTCAGCCGGTTGCGTAAAATGGATGAAGTTTCAAAATCGAAAATGTATTTTGTAAAATATTGTGACTTGTTAATTCAGATTTTTTATTTAAATTTTATTGTTTTATTTTAGTGACGCGATTCCGATGCCATTGATTCACACAAAGTAAATAAGTATTCATACAATTTTCAGTGCCAATTGTAGATAGTGATTGAGTGAGTGAATTGCAGAACGAGATGAATGTGAGTACTACATTATTTTAAAATATCTCGCATTGTTTGCATGATAACTTCGTTCGTTGTCATGGCAACCGTCGCGACTATTTCCGGATGATTTATTTTTTTAGTATTGTATTCTGTTACATTATTGGAAAACCCGCACTTGTGAGCGTTCATGTTATCATTTGGGAGACGCAATATCTTTGAGGTTTGGGAGTTAGGGAGAGCTCGCAAAAGGCAAATGATATAAATATTGAATTTGTTTGTGGCTTTGTGAGAATACATTCACATGAGAGATATGATAGGTGGGATTTATAAAAAATACTAAATGAATATCTACAGTTTTAGAAAATATTTGCCGTATATATTTTTGTTTCAGTTCAAATTGTACCAATAAGTCAAGAGTGAATTGAGTAACCTATTAGGCAAGCGTGCTCCATCATCGATTGCATCATCGCTTACCATCAGGGGCCTAAGTCTGCTGTTTTTTTAAGTTCATCATTCCAACACGGTTCCATTGTCATTTTGCTAAAAGCTCGTAATCTGCTAATTCATAATGACCGATCATTGATCGGTCAATGGTCTCGTATTAGAGTTGTGGTAGAATGACAATATCGAGCTTATTAAAAGCAATGACTGCACAATGACGTTATAATAGTAGGTCACTGATCAAAGGAACTGTCAAAATTTTAGCAGATTACCGCTTAGGCCAGATATTCATTTGTCAGTATGTACGAGATTACCACTTCTTTCAATGGAGTGTCAGTGGTTGACCATTGGAAAGTCCTAATGACGCCATTATATTAGTAGATTACCAAACTTGTCAAAATCAACAATTATGAAATCAATGATAGACCATTCTGACACTAATAAAATAGCAGACTTGAGGCCCAGGTGAGATCGCGTAAATCGCGAACCTCTGCATAAGTACTCGTAGTAAAAATCGAAGGCATTTCCCACATCTGTTTGATTATCTGCTAATTACTCTTATATTACACCACAGATTTTGATACGGTATTCACTAATAGAAAAAGCAGTAAATGCGCAAGGTTTGTGTGTATAATTTGCACCTGTGCAAAGCCCGGACTGGGCACTAGTTAATAAAAAATACATAATGCGGTTAAAAACAAACATAACGCTACTCAGACTGAAAATTCTGTTATTCTTTTACAGTACTCATAACTTGTACAGAGGGACACTACTACAAATATAAATGGGTTTAAAATAATAACTAGTTACTAACTTCATTAAAACTATGATACTCAACAATTTTACTCAACTTCGTTTCGCACGTGACTATTTTTTTAAATCAGAATTTTTACAAGTTTCAACCCAGTGGCAATTGGCGACTTTGCTACCAGACACAGAGTTCTTTTACTGCTATAAAGTTGTATTTGAACTACTTTGTTGAGTTGTTGAAATATAACAATAACTCAGTAGTTCCTTTGTGTATTAAGTTTAGTTAACTGAAGGTAACTTCTAGTAAGTGCTAATATTTAAATTCGACTCTGTTGTTTTATTTCCATTAATATGGCATTTTTTTCTTATTATCTACCTTTTTGGTTTCTTTTTTGTGGGAATTTATCAAAATTACTGCTTCCGCTCTTAGCGTCAGTACACACCGAGACGCGATGCGACGCGACGCTGCGCGATTAGCGACTCAAAATATAACTTTATTTACTACACGAAAATATACATATTTAATTGTGAGAATCACCACGCAGCGCTACGCTACGAGGCATTTTGATCCGAAATGTGTATATTTTCGTATAGTAAATAAGCCGCGTCGCGTCGCATCGCGTCTCGGTGTGAACCACAGTGTGAACTGACCCTTAGTGTCAGATCTTTACAGGCACAGCTAGGTTTTACCTACCTGTGTTCCTTCAACTGACCTTTGCGTTCCAGGGCCACGGTGACTTTCTTAGACCCCAGCAGCCCAGGACTTAATGCTTATCTAATATGCTATTGTGTACCTTTATCACGTCATGAGTTATTACAAATAGCCGAAAATCACTGTTTAAAAGAAAAGTTCTCCACTTTTTCAGCCGTCCAAAGTATCAAAACGATATACCTAACTATGCAATCATTTCCGAATTCTGCCACTAACAGCTATAAATAATTTGAGGAACACGACCATCCCCGTCAAAACTTTCTGCTGTTGTAAATAAATGAGAACATGTTGGAAAGGTACATAGTAGGTAAAGTTTTTGCTCTAGCCGCTTTTGTCGAACGTTAATAACTAACAACGGTTCGGCTCGCCTTTTATTTTACGTTCTCTTTTAGGGTTGGCTGATTTAGGCGAATAGTCTAGGTAGCCCACGAAATTCAAGTTTTAAATTTTTTTTTTTTTAATTTGCGTCTCGGTGTCATGTAGTATGGTAATAAAAAATATAGTAATAAATGCCATTTTAGTTTTTAATTTTGGCTCTTCGAATCTCACGAGTTTGAGCATTATATGAATAGTTATCCAAATAAATTGTGTCATTTTTCTGTTCACTAAGTAACTTTAAAATTAATTTAGTGGTTATGGTCGTAAAAGCTATTCAAAAAATATGGCAACACATTAACAAACAATTTGATATCAAACAACATCAAAATCAAATGTGAAATTGAAATGTTAGCAAAACATAATATTTGCAATACTAAACTAATTGGTTAAGCAAAAAATACGGCTTCCCTCTACCTCTCCATCCATACATATATATGTAGCGTAAACCATACGTGCCACAGGTGCAAAACTAAGACACGTTTAGAGGTATGTGAAACAGAGAGTATCCTCCGACCAGACGGGTTTTATGTCTGGTGGGCAACTGCCCGATTGATGATTTCTGGCTCTTCTATATGTTCAAATGGCGCGGAGTGTCTTATGTCTCTAATCTTATGTGACGCCATAGATGTCGCTACACACGCATTTTAAATTACATCGATGTCATACTTAAAATTCTACCCAGATCAATAAGAACCAAATTTTAATTGCGTGTCATAGTTTTGCAAGTGGACAGGTTACCGACTGGAACACATATGCCTGGTTTACTAAATACACAAAACTATTTTTAGTAACATGAGTTAGAAAACAAAAAAACTATATTAAAAAAAAAAGAAAAGTAATAAAAAAAGATTTTTCCAACCCTACACAAGTTGGAGGGCTCGGATATTTTATGTTATGGCGAGGGAGCTTTACAGATCCATTTATGGTGGAAGTCGGACCGTGCTCCCCGTTACCATGGCAACGGGACGCGCTACCTGTACAGGGATTCGTTAAACAAGATTATGTCCACGTTTTGGTTTTATTTTTGACTTTAAAGGACATTTTTCGTTTTCTGGCAAGCGTTTGCTTGCTGGAATCTATTTTCCTGTTTGTGATAGATTTTTAACTGGGGTTTTTAAAAATCGTAGTACGTAGGTTAGATGTCATTGATTGTAATAATCTAGGCAGTAGGTAAGTTACTAGGTTTAGACGACACGGTTGGCGCAGTGGTTGAACAATAAGCTGGAAAAAATATTTGGATGGCCTGCAGATAGGTGCCCTGGGTCTGTGTGCTCTGGGTGTCTTGTGTAGGTATGTAAGTTTACATGTTACCAAATAATAATGAGCATCTGTTTTATTCATTTAGATAAATATTTGTGTCATATTTCAAGTTTATTAACCCAAGGAATAAGTTTCTCTCATACAACCTTTAACACTCCCTAAATCATTTTATGGCGGTAGTTTTGAATAATGAATACCTATATTACATGCTAGCACGCCGTCCGGTCGTCCGGTAACCGTCCTGTCCGACCCCTAGTCGTCGACGGTGCGTAGTGTTCCACGCGCGCCTCAAGGAGATGTCAGCAAATCGTAGGGGCCCAGCTGGGTCGAAGCCTACTGGGGCCATGGGTTAAGTGAAAATAAACCCCGGAGCCCTAGAACGAAGACAAAGAAGGAACAAACGAGTGGCTTTGAGTCAGTAAACGTCTGACACGCCCTTACGCCCCGCCCAAGGGCGGGAGATGTCATTAAATGACTTCACACCAAAAAAAGAGTATTATTTACTTGTATTATCTCAGTTTCAAGTTACCTAAGGAATAAGATTTTGTAAACAAACAAATTTCTCCCTTTTCACTCCCTTAAAAGTTGAAGCTAGCCTAAAAAGAAAGCTTTATGCAAAAATTCACGTAAGTACCTAGGCCCAATAGTGATTCAGATTCAGATTAATTTATTCATTGTAAAACATAGGTAGTTACATTACAAGTTCTTATTTCATACACTGACGGCGCTATGTTTTGCCTCTAGGGCGTACAAAGTAATAATACATGCAATATAATTAGACCAAGAAATTAATATAGATTTATGAATTACAAATTAAGAATTAAATTATTTAGATCATTTAAATAAATAAAAAAACAAAATAAAATAGTGTCGGCTTTTCATAACATAATCACAATAAATTAATATTGTAGTGACTAAATACACATCCTAGGTATAAGGCAACCAACAACCTATGACAGGGGATCGCAACTGTCTCTTTTAAACACAGGTTACCCATAACTTATCTAGAAGAAAAGTACTGCGCCCACTAACTAGACTAACTAATTATGTGATGATCGCATCAGGAATGAAGATATCCGCAGGAGAACCAAGGTCACCTACATAGCCCGAAGAATCGCCAAACTTAAGTGGCAGAGGGCAGGGCACATTGCTCGTAGAACAGACGGTCGATGGGGACGAAATGTTCGGAGTGGCGACCGCGCACTGAAAGACGCAGCGTTGCAAGGCCTCCCACAAGGTGGACCGATGACCTGGTGAGAATCGCGGGTATGCGATGGATGCGAAACGCACAGAACCGTTCGTTGTGGCGACACTTGGGGGAAAGCCTATGTCCAGCAGTGGACGTATTTCGACTGAAATGATGAAGATGACCCAACAATGTAGGTACCTAATTTAGTTCTCACATTATTAAATTAAATAAATTTCAGTATTTCTGAATAATCCCAATCCCCAAATTCGATTTATTAAGTTTTTTCTAAAATTGAACCTGGGATTTAATCACCTACATAGTCGCCAAATTCCATTTTTTCCCTCTTAGACGAATAAATCCTGCCTCTGATGGACTTAGAACGATTTTCTAATAAAACCCAATTATTAGTAGGTACTCTTAATCCGATCTGGGAATTGGGCTCTTGAACTAATCAAATCCTCGTTTCGAAAAGGATAGTCTTAAGTCCAAAGCCGTTTGAAAACGGAATAAAGACATCCTATTTGGATATAGTAGGTAATTTCAGGAACAGTTTTGTCTAGCGTCAAAAGAAATGAGAATGTGCACAAATTGACATCACTGACATGTCATTAGCACGTGTCATTATAATTATTACTTTTGATTATTCTCAGCTTTAAGCCACTTCTTGCTAATATCCTGAGATGACATCTAAGTCGTCCCGCCATCTCTTTCGTGGTTAACCGCGACCTCGTCGTCCGATTTCAGGGAACCAATTATAATATGTTTCACAGGCCTACCGCTCGATCGGCATGTGACAGATATGTCCAACCCAGTGTCACATAAGCTTGGCAGTCTTTTGAATCACGTCAACGATTCGTTACTTTTAAAATAAATTACAAATCAAATATTCATAAACAAATGTAGTATAGACTTTAAAAGTAGCAAGGTGAATGCATCATTGCAATGTGTAAAAGTATGCATTATTGCAATAGAATCACATACTTAGATACTTAATTTGCTTATTTTTAAATTAACTAATTTATTTTCTTCTGAAGACAAGTTACCTTTTAAAAAGATCCAGTTATCCTACGTTTGTTTGGCAGCTGTGGATCAAAAAACGTGACATTGAACATAACCGAAATGTCACATTTACCAAACTTTTGACACTTTCAGACAATCTTTATCACATCACTGATGAAATGTCACCTTGTCTAGTTGGTTTGCGTCGTAGAACTGACAGTGTTTTTCTTTTTGAGTGAATAAAATAGAATAATAAAATAAACCTATCTTTAACAATATTATATCAGTCACTCACGCACAATATACTGCTACAGACATATTTTTTCAGCAAACGTGACCTTTCTTTTGATTGAGCTTCTTATTGTATTGTAACACGATATTTAATTGCTTTCAGCCATTATAATGATCCACAACATATAGGAAACATCTGCCAATAATTGCTCTTGTTTACTCTCAATATAATCTCAGGTTACGCTAAACAAAAGCTTGTTCCAAGTTCTTGAAATCTCGGTACAAAAGTAGTAGAACTCTTAAAACAACAGTGTTGTTGAAAATGTGATTGCCAGAAACTGTTACTATCTTCATACATACGAAATACTTTGAAGCCAGTCGCTACTTTCAAACAAGAAACCTAATATTCCCCTATGGACGCTTACACTACAATGTTATCCACTAGATAAAAGGCAGATAAAGTTTTCATTCAAAGGCATTAGGAACGCCATTTTCGTTCGCTTATTTAAAAATACAAACGAAAACTACGCATCCCGAATTCATTGGGTGCGTTCGAAAACTGAAACACGACTGAGTGGCAGCCTGCGGTTGTACGTTCCCGATTGCAAATGAAAAAGAGGAAAAAAAACGATGAAAACATTGAGTGTAGAACGGTCTGATTGAAAAAAAAAATTACGGATGGAACATGACGAATGTAATTCTGAAAGGCTTTTTGGTGCGCGAATCCAAAGAGAGCAAGTGAGAGTCGTTGGAAAAAGTTTCACGAAACAATTGTAGCTGTATTGGTTTTTTACTAAGTTTACAAGCCATTGATTTTAAATTGACTAAAATATTGCAATATTTCCTCTCAAGTTGGCACAAAAATTTAAAATGCAGCAGACTGAATCTTTTATAAAAAAAATAAAACACAAATAATGGCAAGCGGTTTTATTTTTTTATTATTTTTATTTCATCACCACTGCTCTCAAAACGGTGAAGGAAAACATCGTGAGGAAACCGGCATGTCCTAGAACCAAAAATTCGGAGACATATAACATCTACCAACCCGCACTGGGCCCGCGTGGTGGATTACGGCCCATTCCCTCTCCTAGAGAGGAGGCCTGAGTCCCAACAGTGGGAACATTATAAGGCCGACTATGCTATGCTAATGGCAAGCGGCACTATAGGTACACTGTGTCAATCTTATTTTCATTATTTTTCTTTTAAAAAATCATTGCCCCGCAATAGGACACTACAGTATCATGGGTGCGTTCACATACATGTAAACTCACATGCATAAGACACCTAGACCCGAAAAAAACATCTGTAGGCCAAACAAATATTTATTTTATGCGGGAATCGAACCCGCGGCACGCAACGCAGCACCCTATAACTCAATTACTGCACTAAATGTGCTAGTGTCATTGATAGCGAATTTTTAAAAATCTATAATAAATAATGTGGTGTTTGGATATTGATTGGCCTGTTGGTCTAGTGGTTAGTGGCCCTGACTGCTATGCCGGAGGTCGTGGGTCCGATTCCCACCCAGGACAAATGTTTGTGTGATGAGCACGATCATTTGTTCTGTGTCTGGGTGTAAATATTTATAATATGTAAGTATGTATTTAGAAATATATAAGTATGTTTATCAGTTGTTTAGTTCTCATAACACAAGCTCTGCTTAGCTTGGGACTAGACGGCGTTGTGTATAGTTGTGGAATATTATTTATTATTTTCGCCAATCTTGCTCGCCCAATGTTGTGAATTCATAGAGCCTAAAGAAATTGAAAGTAGGCAGGAATTTCTACTCTAGAAGGTTCAAATCTGTGAACATAATCCCTTTCGCGTCACTATCGGGCTTGCTTCAGGAGTCCCCATTAATAGAATATGTAGGGATTACATCGCGAATAAATATATGTTCGCAATCTTTTGCCACACTCTTTAGGTAAGCCTTGAGCCAGCTTAATGTCAAGTTTTAATAAAAGAAAGCCGTGCTTGCAGCAACTGCGAATAAAGATTACATTTAAGCCCTGACTAAGGGACATAGAATTTGTATAGCGAGTGTTGGCGATCGCTGTGCTGTGTAAGGGTGATGTCACCGGATTGGCATCACAGTCAGCGTCGCCGTTGGAGTGCTGGGTGACGTCACGGGACCGGCATGGTGGCCGCGGTGACGGTGTTGAAGTACTCGTGTTGCGCCACCCCGAACCCAGACGTAAACATCCGATAATCTCAAGTGCCATGGGAATGCTAGCGCGACCAGTGTCCCTCACCAATATAGAGACATTATTCGGGCAGTTTTTAACTAACCTTTGTGTAAGACAGTCATTGTAATTTGTGTTAATATAGTCTTGTTCATGACTCAAGTCGTTTTACTATACAGTTAAAGTAGTAGATAAAATCAGAAGTGGCACAAGATACCCACACACAGCTATGGGTAAACAAAATAAATCCGACGATAAAACGCATAAAATATAAATTTTCGCGGTTAAAATCTAGCAGCAGCAGCAGCAGTAATACCAGGAGTCAGCTCGCCGGAAAAGGAAACAGGTATCACGTAAGGTTGATACCTCAAACTGTGAGTAAAAACTTATGTTCTTATTTTCCGCTAGTGTGACGATCAGATAGTTATTATATATGTATGTATAGTTGTATCATGATTCCAGATTCCGTATAGTTGATACAATTTGTTGCCCAATAAAAACCGTCAAAACAAATACATTTGTACACTAAATTAAATAGCAAAGAAGAAGTACCTATACATTTATCTCGTTACGAGTAGGTATATATTTTAAACGATTGTTAAATACAAAATATGGTTTATGTTTGGAATTTTTGGATGAACATATAATATTGTCTCGATTGTTGTTGGTGATACAAAAAATCAACAATGTAATATGTAAGCACTTCGATAGAAACGTATAACTTTGCTATTTAGCTAGCTTGCTTCCTACAAGGGCAAAATATTAGTAATATATAAAATATATATATATATATATATATATATATATATATATATATGTATATAGATAAATAAATAAAATAAAAAAGATAAACGCAAACCAAAAAGTGTGGACACAGGCGATTGCCAGATAAAACTAGTTCGAATCGAATGCGTAGGCCAAACTCAAACTCAGAAACCGATCAATTAAGCGGTGGTTACCAGTTTACCACAAAGAAAGTTATGTGACTCAAATATTTGTGATTATTGTGGCAAGAGAGATACGAGTAATTTGAATAAATAAAGTACATAATTCCTGACAAGAATATGCATAGAACAAATGGGTTTCAAACTTTCAACCTTTTACTGCAAATTTATTTCGATAAAATAATTTATATCGAGATAAGAAATGGGTCCTTGATTGTGTTTTGTAGTCAAAATAAATATAGAGTACTCGAAAAACATTTTCAAACATCATAATATATTATTTAAATTAAAAAAATATATATATTCTGGAAAAGATTAAGCAATTTAAGTGATATTGCAATATTTCTCAATAAAAAAAATAAAGATACGGTTGATCTTTAAATCGATTATATCTGACTCAGGTTGATTTATATCTTGGTAATAATGGACAACCTGGCAGATGGTGAAATATTGATAGGAATAAACGTGTTGAGGCAGTGTGATCGGCTGATAGCTGTGGTCTGACATAGTGACAATCTGAAGAATCTTCTTCTTTTGTGTCAATCTGACTGAAATCTGATCCGACCAATATTTAACCACGTGGTTAGCTCTGTCGTTGGCCTTATATGAGCCGCGGAAGGTGTAGGTGGTTGGGAGTGCTGTGCAGGAAAAGAGGTGACGCTTATACTGTGAAGGGGCTCCGCACTGGTCCTGTGTTTGCGATGGGTCAAGTATACCCCATTTACCAGATTATCTCTGCAGTGGTCAACCTGAGCCCACAATTGGTTCAGGGACAACCAGATTGGCCACTGCAGTTCGTGTCCCGGTGGCAGATGTTTAGCCGGAGAGATGAAATTTTGAGGAGCGGGATATCCTTTCCTCCACAATTCGCGTCTTGAAATGTCTAGGCGAATAGATACATTTATATAGAGTTTCGTAACATAATTAATAAAAATATATAGTGTTTATCATCAGATTGAATTCATATTTATATTGCATTATTGATTATTTTTAATAAAATCTGAATTAAAAAAAAAATATTCAAAGAACTACGAAAAAAAAAACAACGATTACGAAATTATGATAATAACGTATTTTATTAGAGACCTTTGGGTCTTTTGGGTCTTTTTACGCAGATAGAAAGATACCTACCCAAATCGTGAAATAATGAATGACTTTTGAGGAAATTTAGCCTTGTAACGGCTCATAAGAAGGATGGTGAAATAATGCTGTATTGTTTGTTGTCAAGTGCTAAATAAGATAATAGTTAAATTGATTAGTGATGATTTTAAAAGAGGATCTAATAATTAATAGAAAGATTTCGGGATCATAAATACTGTACAATTTGAGAAGCAAATTATAATTTTACGTTCGCGAATTTATACGTTGTAATGACTGAAACGGTTGAGGAAAGTTTAAATAAATGTAATAGAGCTAAAAAAAAAGGAATGCAATTGAATGTAACCAAACATTGGTTTGAAAATGACTTTTATTGATGCCAATTAGCCCATACAAAAGGCTATTCTAAATTACCCCGTTCGCAAAATAGTAGGTACATCAACAC
This sequence comes from Mythimna impura, assembly GCA_905147345.3. Lineage (NCBI taxonomy): Eukaryota > Metazoa > Arthropoda > Insecta > Lepidoptera > Noctuidae > Mythimna > Mythimna impura. The sequence goes on along the minus strand of LR990356.1, from coordinate 10,581,664 downwards.
TTACAAACTATCTAAGGAAATGAATACAAAAAGCTGCTTTAGCACAGTGCTGTTACTGATATGGACTATTTATGGGAATGGTGGTATATTTGAAGATGCATTTCTGTTTGTCCTTTATTGACCCGAATAAAAGCAGAAATTTAACGTATTTTTAAATTAGAGGTATTTAATGTTGTCGGTAAACTTATGCAAGGCGCCGACGAAAGTGGATAAATCTGACCGTTTAAGGTCTAACACATATAATTAGTAGACAAACTACGGAAGATGAGATGAGTATCTCGCGCTGAAAATGGATTTATTGGGGATTATTGGTCTGATGCAGAAGTTCCTATTATACTTTATAGGGTAATCGTTTATCAACTAGAGCCTGTACCTAATCGTACTATTATTGTTAAAGTTAAATGTTGCTGAAATGTTAATATTTTGAGTAAAATAGATTCCATGCATTTTTATAAAGTTGATCGAACACCTATCAAGTGGTCTATTTTTAGAATCAGGAGAGGCCGACGAAAATAAAGATAGTTTTAACAAATAATATGTTGTCTTTGGCGGCAATTGGTGAAGGAACATTTTGTAGCCCCGGTGGATGATCGCAAACAAATCGTAATTTCATCAACATTCAGTAAATAAAGGTTTCCATAATGATCAAACAAAACCTCTTGTTGTGTGCAATAGCGACTATCATAAAGAGATAAATTGTCATATATTTATTAAAAACTAAATGAGTTCAAGATCGTTGTTAAATACGAGTATATTAACAAAAATAACTGTAAGATAACGTATAGCGAAAGGTCCTAAGTCTTGATCTAAAAGCATTTAATTTTAATACAAGAGTCTGATCATAATGACAGAAATGAGTACTAAGTATGGATCTTAGAAAATTCATCCTCTAATGTGGTTAGTAGAGGAAAAGTTGGTTGTTATACTTTTACAGGTAGTAAAAGTTAGTGGTTGAAGTATCGTTTCTTTTGGAAACTTATCCCGTTGTGCTACTGGGAAAATTATATGGTAAATCCTATCAGGCACATGAGTTATTGTATATTTTAAAAGTAAAGGCGGTCCAAAGGGATGCCAGTTCTTAATAGCAACATGACACTATGATTGATGATTGAGAGACAAACCAACTTTAATTATACCTGCCCGTGTTGGCGATAGTTTGTCTGGCGATAGTTTGTGGTTTATCTTAGGCTTATGTGCGAGTCAAGATAAAATACTTGAATTAGTTGAATGTCCTGTACCATAAACTAAATATTAAAAAAAAGGCCCAGTGGTAGGTTCAAATGGAAAACTAATTTAGAACGATCAACTGTGGTGAATTCCCTTTGAGTGCGGTTTGGTCTAGGGCGAACTTGGTACGCTCAACTGAGGTGAATTCCCTTTGAGTGCAAGTGGCTCTAGATACAATTTCCTTTGAGTCCGGTTTGGTCTAGGGCGAACTTGGTACGCTCAACTGAAGTGAATTCCCTTTGAGTGCAAGTGGTCCTAGATACAAGTCCCTTTGTGTACGGTTTGGTCTAGGGCGAACTTGGTACGCTCAACTGAGGTGAATTCCCTTTGAGTGCAAGTGGTCCTAGATACAATACCGATTTTAGCGCATGTGTAATGGTTCAGGGACGAACTTGGTACGCTTAAGTGTGGCGAGTACCCTCTTAGTGCAAGTGGTCTCTGGATACAACACCGATTTTTGCTCTTGATTTAATTCATTTGAACCTAGCCTCGGATACACTGATAGAATAATAAATGATAAAAGGTGATAGTTGAGATTCTAGAACCCCTGATACACAATCAAGGTGTGTGCAGCAGGTAAACTAACAGGTGCAATATTTGTGTTTCAGCATTTTATCTGGACTCGTGGGGTACCTGATGGGACAGGCACCTTGCAGGACGGCCGTGTTGGCGATCGCTGTGCTGTGTAAGGGTGATGTCACCGGATTGGCATCACAGTCAGCGTCGCCGTTGGAGTGCTGGGTGACGTCACGGGACCGGCATGGTGGCCGCGGTGACGGTGTTGAAGTACTCGTGTTGCGCCACCCCGAACCCAGACGTAAACATCCGATAATCTCAAGTGCCATGGGAATGCTAGCGCGACCAGTGTCCCTCACCAATATAGAGACATTATTCGGGCAGTTTTTAACTAACCTTTGTGTAAGACAGTCATTGTAATTTGTGTTAATATAGTCTTGTTCATGACTCAAGTCGTTTTACTATACAGTTAAAGTAGTAGATAAAACGAGGAAAATAAACCTAGTCTTTTGACTTTTTTATTAGAATTTTATTTTCATCATGTAAAAATGAAAAGTGTCTTACAATATAAAAATAATATTGGTCGATGGGGCCGAAAGGTTCTAGAGTGGTGACCGCGCACCAAAAACGTAGCGTTGGAAGGTCTCCCACAAGGTGGACCGACGACCTGGTGAGAGTCGCGGGCGGTGGATGCGAGACGCACAGGATCGGTCGCTGTGGCGACGCTTGGGGGAGGCCTATGTCCAACAGTAGACGTCTTTCGGCTGAAATGATGATGATGATGATAAATGTATGTACAAACGCGTATGAACAGAATTCATTGGGCATAAAATAATTCATCCACGTCGCTGTCAATGGGAAAAGTGTGAACGTTGGCAGAGTTACCACGTTGAGTAGCAGTGCTGATTGGTTGATCAAAGAGGAGTCCTACTCTGGTCACGTGAAGAGTCAACTAGTTGTTTGCTGATATCTAAAGAAAATACTACTCATGGCCAAAAATTTTAAGGTTTAATATTGTTTGGCATAGATATCATTTGGTCTAATCTGTTTTGGCATAATTTGGAGTTACATTATTTTTTTAACCACGAGGACGTCGCCGTCGTGGTTATTCTTCTTCAAATTATCCAGAAAATCTTTTGAAATTCTGTCTGAAGAAAAGGCGCTACGCAAATGTGAAATTATATTATTATGTACATATTTCCGCTGCAGCCCGACTTTTTTAGAATTGACCTGAAAAGATTTACTATAGTCTCTGAATCTACGCCCAAATATAAATATCATTATGCGTTTGGTAACATTGTGCTTCATTATTATGCCAACAGTATTAATAAACGTTATGGCAAAACATTTATGCCATAACGTTTATATATGGCAATAAACGTTATGGCAAAACATTTATGTTTAATAATATAACGGCTACCTAATGATCATTATGCTGAATTTTATTATGCTAACGTAAATTATAAATAATAAATTGTATTTTATGCTTATCATTAGTAAACCTATCCCGAAAAACTCCGAGTATTTCGACCATGGATCTGGTGTTTCAACTCCATACGGCTCAAACATATAATTCCCATAATTTTAATCACCTAGTAATTAGTAATATTCAATAATAGAATGTTACGTTTTGGGGTAAAAAAAAAAACACTACGCCGCAAACCACCATACGGGTCTAGTGTGGGTTGGGATGTCTCGTACGACTTCGAATTTTTGGTTCTAGGACATACCGGTCCTTACGGTGTTTTCCTTCACCGTTTTGAGAGCAGCCCCCCCCCCCCCCTAGCCAAGTTACAACCGTTTCGTTTCGATTCTCTTTTCGTTGATCGCCTCGAGTCGGCCACGCCTCCTATTCCTTTGTTCTGACCACGTGACTGAGCGTTGAGATGACGTCAGAATAAAGGAATCGGAGGCGTGGCCTACTCGAGGCGATCGACGAAAAGAGAATCGAAAAGAAACGGTTGTAACTTGGCTAGGGGCTGTAGTGGTTGTAACATGGCTGTAGTGATGAAATATATTACGCTGGCTTTGAAACCACGACTCGTAAGTCGAGACCTTTATCACTGGGCCACCACTACTCCTCAACGAACGTGCTTAATCTAAATAAAATCCGCAGTGACTCGACCGAAACATTAACAAGCATAAAAGCTATCTGAAAGGAATATTGATATATAATTCATATTTTCGTCAATTAAACGCTCAAAGGATGAGCAAGAAGGATGAATATCACACAAAGGTGTCCGTGTCATTTGTCACCACTCTCCCCCGTTAAGTCGGCACAGGTCACGATTCCCCCTAAGGGTGAAACGCTTTCTAAGGACCGTGTGCGCTGACACGAAACTACCCCTTTTTTTCCCTCGAAAATTGTAGGCGGAATAACGTCCTGCAATTTAGTAGCAAGATGAGGACACATATTGGCCATAGTTTGGTTTTTGTTAATAGAAAGCATTTAAAATTGGTGTAAGTAGGTTTGGTTCCAATTCATGAGAAAATGGAAGAAAAAAAATAAACGGCCAAGTGTGAGTCAGTCGCAATCGCAATAAATACCATTATCTATACCTATCTACAACACTAGACACTATATTATATTTTTTTAATGTCGAGTAAAAATGGCAAAAAAATCACGTTTGTTGTATGGGAGCTCCACTTAAATATTTATTTTATTCTGTTTTTTGTATTGGTCGTTTTATGGGCAACAGAAATACATCATCTGTGAAAATTTCAAATGTCTAGCTGTCAAGGTTCTTGAGATACAGCCTGCTAACAGACAGACGGATCGTGTAGTCTTAGTAATAGGATCCCGTTTAGAAAGCGAATTCTATATTTTGGAATTTGTAATTTCTATTTATTTTGAATATCCAATCTATTTTCAAAGTTGTATGAACATTTTTGTTGAATGTTTGACATTTTTATTACGCAAGCGATCTGCCCGGGGCTTTGCATTCGTTAAATTAATCATTCATGCGTACAAAGCTCTAGTGTACAGAAAATGTTTCGATGGATTTGGCATTATTCGACGATTTTTCGCCATTATTTGAAGTGGTGTTAGTTCTTTGCAAATAGAATACATTTGCAGTATATGAAGCTCTTATTAAAACTTGAATACATTCATTCAGAAAAAAAAAAATCTATATTGTAGCTAAACATATATTCACAGCTAAATCCCCGTATTAAGTTGGAAACAATGTTTCGCTAACAAGTAACATTTAATGTTGCGAGATTTCTACCAATTTGTTTCTTGGACTATGTAGGTAACATTAGCATGTTGCCAGTAACATCAGTTAGAACGTAGTAAAGTCAATATTAGGACTCAATGAAACGAAATTTAAATCTTGTATTAAACGCACACTGTGCAGGCAAACATATTATAAATTGGAGGATTATATTCAAGGTAAAAATGTTTGGCTCAATGCTGGTCCAGCTCCACTACCACCGGGGTGTACAAATTGATTAGTTTTGAAACTATTATTATTATTCTTTAATTATTTTTTTTTTTATTTGTAAAATTTGTAAATTATTATTGTAGTCAGTATTGTATAATGTAGAAGCATTTTTTTTTCAAAGTTTGTAAATGTGAGTACCATGGAGCTATTTTATGGTTTTTAGGTTACTATTGGACTTGTTTAACATAAATGAGCATGGCAGTTGAGAGTTTGTCATGCTCACTCAAATGTCTCACTGATGGTGGCGCGTGTGTTGGATCATTCGGTTCCCTTCAAAATGGTTGAGCTGAGTGGTACTAATATTCGCGTCATGTCCGTGAACGGGCGCTGTCAGTTGAGACTGGTCATCTCTTAGCTGCCAGTTGCTATTTTATTATCTATATTTAGTTTTTATTTTTACTTTATTGACATTGTTCTAACATGATAGCGACAAGAAACATGTAACAGAGATATTTGTAATTGCAAAACATGATTGAAAAGAGTGTCGATGGAGTTTCTTGCACATTCTTCTCCATAGAGATCTACGCTTTGGAATGTGCAATTAGCATCATTTTTTCTGACTGACTGACTTCTTGACATTTCAAAAGTGCCTGTAAATGGTTTATTTGAAATAAATGCTTTTGAATCTTTGAATCTTGAATCTTCGTTTTCGTTTTCGGTCATTTTCGGCCAAAAAATGGTTTTTTTCTGACTGGCTGACTTCTTGACATTTCAAAAGTGTTTGTAAATGGTTTATTTGAAATAAATGCTTTTGAATCTCTTTGAGTTGGCAGTTTGCCTTTGCAAGAAATTAAAAGTAAAAAATCTGTTTTTAATAACAAGCTTTAATTTAAATGCGTTAAAAAGAATAAAATAAACTTTCTCTTTTGAGATCTGAGATCCCACCTGATGGTAATAAGTGACGTAGTTGTTGATGGCGAAGCGCACTAGTTTATTAACAGCCTATTAACATTCTAGCCTTGAAGACACCTAAATTGTAATCGGACGGAAAGACCGCAGCAGGCCAATTGTTCCAGTCCTTCGATGTATGCGGTATAAACAAAGAGACGCTTTAAAACTTTTACTATCGACTTATTACGTCATTACACAATTTATATGATATAATAGCTTGTCGCGAGATTTAAATACGTACTGGTATTTACATAGTTCGAATTTAAAAATAAAATAAAATAGAGCAAATATATTTTAATTTTTTAAAAATACATACCTACATACATTGCAAGTTAAATAAAATGCTACCTCCAACGCATAAAGTCGTAACATGTTTTTTGGAGTAAAATTGTATTTTAGAAATGTAAAATAAATATTATTATTTCTTATTACATCCAGCGTCTGGTACAGTGATCTTAAACTGATTTATTCCAGGGCCACGGAAACGTTTTGCCTTAAGGCTTTATGCCACAGAACAGATACTGTGCTTTATGCATAGGAGGTGTCGAAAAGCTTATAAAAACATGTGGTTATAAGATTTATACAGTTTATTGATAATCTTAGTGCATAATAAAATTTATTACGCCAACAGTCTTCAAAATTACGTTCGAAGATATCCTTTGTTAAAAGCTAGTAAACTGTCAAATTTCCAAGTACTTTGAGACCGGAGAACTTCTTGCATATTGTATCGGGCCGCCATGCTGCCAACGGGCGGCGTGGCGGGATGAAATCCCATTTTCCACCTGAGTTCATAAATACGGCTAGCGCGGCGCCCGAAGGCGTTTTTACCCTGAATCCCTTGCTACACACCTATTTCTCGTTGACCGTAAATACTGCTTTAAGGCCCTTGCTCCCATTTAGTGCCATAAAATGTCTTTCTGAAGTCTACTCCTCGGTAACTACTGGGTTCATAGAATTGAAAAAAATATATAACCATTTATTATACATTCATATATAACATTATCGAAATATGACTAATACATTTGCCCAAAAAAAACAAGATGATATTTTTTCTTGTTTTTCCTACTCCTTTCAAACGGCTTTGATTTTTAGAAATATGTTTACACAATAAAATACTGATTAAGTGTTATTATTATTACATTCTTTATTGTAAACCGCATAAACAAAAAACACAGGATAAACATTATTAAAAATAAGTGTACAATAGGCGGTCTTATCTTAGTGTTCTTTAGAATATACATAGCATATGTAAATAAATCTATCAATATTTCGTAAACAAAATAGTTTTAAAGGGCAGTGGGGCTCTATGCTGGCGCAGGCGAGGTATGAGTACTTATGTGTGCATTTAACTCCGGCCAGATGTTCAAGGGACTATACACCTTAAAATACATCATGTTTAGTTGAAAAAAAAAAGAAATCTGGAAATCAAGTAGAAGTTTATAAAGGGAATTATTGAGTTTGTGAACAAAGTATTTTAAAAGATAATTTTTCAAATTTCTTATCAATAGTTGTTTGTTTTCAAGAGTTTGTATCTACTTTATTTTTTGTAATACTTAGGTACCTAATTTTCACAAGTTTTTAATATACAAAGCAATCAGAAAGAATTATTAACATTATTATTTTGAATTAGCATAATGTCTTGTTCATGAAAAATACGAAAATACATATCGCAAAATGATGTGGAAAAGAAGAATAGAAAACTGTTTTTGATATATCCTTTGCTTAAAATTGGTCTGAGAGGGATTATTATTAAGAACCTACTCATAAGCTTAAATGTCTGGCTAGCAGCTAATAGAACTTTGATAATAATAAAAAAAAATCTTTCTGCTCTTGCTTCAAATTTCACTTTTATCTGCTTTCTAATATTTTATTTTCCACGAAAAAGGTTACTACGCTAAAAACCCATTCGCAAGCCAAAAATATTTATGGCCTCTCAGGATGGCCCCGTATCTGTCCCGCGGGTACTGGTGGAAAAAAAGCCAGCACACCACCCGAGCAAAATAAACTTTAAAATTAATTGAATAATCAAATAAAGCTGAATGTTTCCAGAAAGAACGCCTTTCGCCAATTGGGTTTCAAATGGAACGACTAAACGCACCAAATAAAATTATCAGCTTGTTTTATTCGAAATTATAACCGTAAAGCAAATTCTTGTCTATCTATCTATATCTATACATATAATCAAACAGTAAAATTGTGGACCGATGGTATTAATTGGCGCAAAAACTACTGAACTATCCTGTTCAAATTTTGCAGACGTAATCCTTATAGGCCAGGCCAACTTATAGGTTATAAATTATCACGCTATTTGCTATTGAGTGAGCAATATTCCAAAATCGGTATTGAACGACATTTGCCTTAAGTTCGATCCTCAGCTATAGAAATAATTTTTGTGAGTATTTTGTTGTCTTTTTTGTATATAATATACGACGGTACATCGATTACAATAATAAAATGACTTTTAGCATTTTTAACATATGCTAGACATTTTTACTCCATATTTTTGAAAAGTGACCAAAACATGTAATAAAATCGAAAAAATCCATTTTTTTTTCATTTAGCTACTAATTTAATATCTTAGACGAAAATCATCACGCTATCATCGACAAAGGGTCAAGCAGTCAATCATGATGTTTAAATATAAGAACACCTATTTTAGACAGGAATCAAAGAGCACCGTGGCGCAGTGGTTTCGTGCCTTCGTGAGGGCTATGCTCTGAGTTTCCTTGCGTGATCACATCAGAAATGAAGATATCCGAAGGAAAACCAAGTTTATTGAAATAACTCGAAAAATCGCCAAACTTAAGTGGCAATGGGCAGGGCACATTGCATGCAGAACAGATGGTTGATGGAGACGAAAGGTTCTGAAGTGGCGACCACGTACCGGAAGACGCAGCGTTGGAATGCCTCCCGCAAAGTGGACCGATGACCTGGCTCACCATCAGATGGATGCGAGACATACAGGACCGGTTATTATGGCGACGCTTAGGGAAGCCGGGGAGGCCTATGTCCAACAGTGGACGTCTTTCGGTTGAAATGATGATAATGATGATGATGAAAGCGTTGTTTTATTACATTAACCAGAAACATACATAAACTAACACCTTTTCCTTATAGGGGTAGGCAGATCTTTAGATCACCAACTAAACTGCAACTTCAACATGTCTGTTTCTGTTTATTGACGTTTATAAGCTTATTTGATGAGAGAGATAAATGAGATATTACGTGTATTCTAATAATGGTGACCCAAATAAATATAAAAAATAAAATAATAATAGGTATCTTCTGGATATAAGAAATACATTTTACATAACATACCTATTTACTGGAGGTAATTTCCATTTTGACCTTTAACCGTTTTGTGTGAAAGTAAAACAAATGAATTAGATGCTTTCGGAATGAATCACAAGCACTTATTTATTAGTTACGTTTGTGCATTTTTACGAACTTGACGCGGACGAAGTCGCGGGCAACAGCTAGTTCAAAATAAATTAATAGCGTCGAAATCATTATTTATATTTTATAAATCGCATATAAATATCATATTACGATCGTAATTAAATTTTCTCGTAGAATATGCGACGTACTCAGGCACCACCACTCGTAATCTGAAATAAAATATTATCGCGTATTATTCGAAATTATGTAATAATATTCAAAAAGCATATTAGTGCGACACCGCAATGCGGAGATGGCAGTTATATGAAAATTTCAGCAATCGTCTCGTGTAGAACGACGGCTTTGCCAACATTTTTCCGACAAACCTCGATTTTTCAAGTAGCTTAAAATCATTACTCATGTCGAAAAGCAGGGAAGAATAAATATGACTTTTCCTCAAAACTGGAATTAAAAGAACTTAAAACTAGACAAATAGAACAGTCGTCGAGCTCTTTTTTCCATTTAACAACCACTCACACTCTGGAGACTGAGAGCGTCTTTTCATAAATTTTATATGCCAAGGCGAAAAACTGAAATATGGAAAACGTTATAAATTGTATTGAAACTGAGGAAAATTTTATATTAATGTTTCAGCATATTTATTACAAATTTAAATTACTTTAAAACGGAATTTGACTTTGCAAAACTGTAAATTTTGCGAAAAGTTTATTCATACACATTGCGCAATGTTGTGGAAAATTAAAACATTTTGAACTGAATAATTTTAATCCGTTTAACACGTTTTCTCTTTGTTCTGGATTTTTAGATCCCTACAGGTGTCAAGCTAACATTCCATACTACTACATATTACTATGCACGAACTAACAGCGCCGGGTCACTGGTCACTTCAAGCTCGGGTTATTTCAAAACACATTTCAAACGTGGCTGATTGAACCAGTTCAATTGAACTGTACATTAACGTCATTAGTTTGAACTGAAGGACTTTCCAGCAATGTTGAGGAAAAATAAAACTCCTAATTGAGAATAATAAAAATATATTTCTGGCTTTCTGTGCAAAATTTATTCGCCTTGGCAACGAATTTTATATTTGCGGAGTAAATTTATAATGGTTATCGATTAAATATCGCGGGAGTTGCAATTAAAATGTTTAATTAAAAACCATAGCAATTTCATACAAAAAATACGTACTTATTGAAATGAAAATGTATTCATGGATAGGAGCCTGTCTCGTTGTAAAAAGCGTATGAATAGCTGTGTAAGCATCGATACCGTTATTAATGTCGATATTTTCAGAGTAATATCATTCTAGAATTTGTTACTACCTCTAAATGTATAATACATTTATTGAATGGAAGGATATAACTATTTCAAACATTATCTACACCAAATTTTGAGAAATTTATAGTCATTGTGTCCCACAAATAATAATATGCAATTTGAATAAATGCAGCAATATCTCCACGGCAAAATATATTTTAAGTGTACAAGTGGTTTGTCCTGATAAAGAATAATAATTAGATAAACAAAGTTAATCTGAAAGCGGTCACGTAGATTTGTAGTGGTGCTTTCATAAATATTTTGCTCTACACTTTGAATTGAAATTAGGTTATTATTATAATTAAGCTTGCAAATGAACTTAATTAGCATAATTTACGGTTATTGTAGTGAAGAAATATGCTAGCTATAGGTGCATTATTAGACTGGACTACAAACGATATACATGGCTCTTTATTTTTATTGACTGCTTTTAATTATGATTCATTTTACCCGACTGCCAAGAAGGGTTATTTTAGTTGTAAGATTTTGCTTTCTTTTCCTTCGGTTTTTCCTTAAATGTTTTCCTTTTATTTGAATGTATATTCATTAATAATGCCTAAATTATAGGCAATAATAATATAACCAGGCACTAATGAATTCACGCCGTCATCACATGGACAGATGATAGACAGAAGTGACCGTTACCTTATGTTGATAATTATTTGATCTAGGCAATATTAAACACTGTTTTTTTTTTGTACCAAATCTATATATGGACCATTGTCATTACTCATTTCGAGGAACTCTATGTTTACCCAAACATCAATCTTCTTTACATTTCTAACATAATCTTCTCTATCTTCCCCAGATATTCGACAACCACTATCATTTCCACCACCATGCGATCGTGAAGCGGTCCATCACGCCAGCACACGACCACCATGGCAAGCTAGAAGGCGACCACAGAGTGCGATGGGCGAAGCAGCAGCGAGCACTCTCGAGGAAGAAAAGGGACTTCCAGACTTTACCAGATTCATATCATTCTACAGGTACGTTAGATTTTTTATGTTTATGAGCTATATATTGTGTTTAGCTCCATCCCTTTTTCTCTCACGCCTGACATTGAACACGTCATTATTAGGCCCCTGTACAAAGAACTATACTGCCTAGACATTAGAATTATATACTTGAAACGTGAACGAAATACTTACACAGAAATTCGTGGGCACTAGAAGTCTAATGAACTCGTCTGTTGTGATACATAATCATTAGTTTTTTTTTTTTTTTTGGTTTATTAGCGATTGAACTTTATCTACAGATTTCTGATTTTAACATTTGAAATTGTCGTTGTGGTTTGTAGTTTTGTTACTACTTTTGTGTACAATAAAGTTTATTCTATTTTAATCTATTGAGTGTTTGTCAAACTAAATTTTGCCTGAAAATCTGTGAAATTTGACGATAAAATTTGACACTTAAAGAATACTCAATTATTATGGCGGTAAGTCCCCTCTGTAAGGAGTGGCTGGAAAGATGATAACAAGGCGTCCTTACCTTCCGTATGACGCAGGTCCTCAACGGACATGGGCAGTTCGGGAGATTCCTGCACACGTAGAGGTGTGCGGTGTGCCCCGTCAGGGCAGAGCACCGCCGTGTTCTCGTGGGGGCGCTTGGCGGCAGCGATCTTTCGCGCCGGACCTTGGTACCATGGTCCGGTGCGAGGAGGAGTGGCAGACGGTCGCCTCCTTCTACGAAGCAGTAATGCTAACAAAGGAGGCAACGGCTCGCGCGAGGGAACGGCCCTCACGCCCCAGCCGCCGGTATTCCGATCCCGATTTTCGGTCACCGTAGGTGCGGGCTTGCGGATGGCGAGCAATGCTACTAAAACTATTGGAATGCCAGATTACTGCAAAAATTTGACTTGGAATAAATGTTAAAAAACGTTTGCCCCGACCCACTCTCCCAGATTGCGGCACCTCACTCCAACCAAGCATGCGATAAATCGTGACTTTTATTTTTTTTCTTAGCTGAGACGACATCATCGGATGCGCCTGCGCCGTCAGCCGCGTCGAAGCGCGACACTAATTCCAAGCGAGAGCTCCAACCGTCTCGGGTGAAGGGACGGCCAAGAGCTGCTGACTCTAAGTTTCAACTTAACGACCCGAAGTGGCCCCACATGTGGTATTTAGTAAGTATTTTTTTATAACTGGCCTTGAGTATTGTTAAGCATGTGAACCTTGAAAAGTTCATAGAACTTGTTAGTGTTGGATAATTTCGTGGAGTATGATAGGCTTCTCAGCTAGACGGATTGAACACCTAAAGGGGGGACAGACTGGATGCAGAAGATGGAAAACTGGACATAGCTTGGGAGACGTCTATGTCTATGTAACATGCCGTGCGATAGGCTGTTTTTATTAAAAACGCATTCTTGTTAACCAAAATTAAAATTTAAAAATTTTTTAGTCAGTAAAAATCGGACAAGGATCGGGAGGAGCTATGAGAAGGTTTCTCACCTGAAAAAAAAGAGACTCTAGACAGTGACATTATCTGGGTATATATTTTTTTGTAGATATATTTATATATATATGCTTACCTACCTACAATGTTTGAGTAAGTTCTTAGCTGTAGATACACCGCAGTCTACCCCCTGTATTATTTTAAGTTCTTACGATCCATTCTAAGGTTAACTGGTAGATATCGCTATCAGTGACAAGACCGGCATTATACCCATAGATTTAAGTTTGTGTATAAGTTGTGTTATATTGTTTTTTACAATAAAGTATATTTTATTCTATTCTATTCTATGAATTTGGGATTTGCCTCGTAAAATTTCAGTAGCGCAGAACGCCTAAGTTTGAAGCTCTGAATCTGAATACATAAGTGTATGGTTCATGTAGTTATGTGTAGATGCAGATTCGTAGCTGTTTAGTAGGGTTGACAAGGCTTGACTTATAGGTAGAGTATGCTTGCAAACGTTACGGCATTGTTCAAAAGAATTACCGTGGTCCTGGAACACACAGGGAAACTGAGAAACACAGGCGGGTTTTAGCCAGTAAAAATCTGATACTCCTTATCTCTCCACCTCGAGTGGAGAGAAGTTATTTGATGACTTTTAATGCATAATAATAGCATAATCAGCCTTTTAATGTTCCCACTGCTGGGACTCAGGCCTCCCCTCTCTAGGACAGGGAATGGGCCGTAATCCACCACGCGGGTCCAGTGCGGATTGGTGAATGTCACATGTCTTCGAATTTTTGTTTCTAGGACATGCCGGTTTCCTCACGATGTTTTCCTTCACCGTTTTGAGAGCAGTGGTGATGCAATAAATTACACAAAGTAATGCGCCTGGTTGGGTTTGAACCCGCGACCTACAACTCGTAAGTCGGGGCCGTTACCACTTGGCCACCACTGACTTTTAATGATACCCTACCAAAGAGATGTTAAAAGTTAGTATGCTTGCAATGAGCATTGCATATTCGTATACAAGTGACGATTACAACCAACACATAATTTGCTTAGGTTTTGTTTAAATACTTAGTTAATACCTTTTTAAGTTACTTATTTACCTATGTAGGTAGTGTGTATTGTTATTTATAGTAGGTTTGCATAATGTTCCTTATGTATATTGTTTTTTCTAAGTAATATCTAGGACATTAATGACTGAAAGTACGTAAACCGTTGGTCCCGGTTGTCTTTCGTAGATTTTTGTCAGTCGTTATAGTTCGCCAGAAAGTCTGACCCAGACTATCCAAGAACTATGGTGTTGCCGAGTGACTAGAGTTGTAGAGGTCTGATAGGCAGTTGCTCCATGTAAAACACATGTATTCAGAAGATGATGTATTTTGTTATTTGTAAATAAACAAAATACTCTACGATATACAAAGTGGGTCTTGATATTATTTTAAAATGAGGTCACTGATTGAATCAATCACTAATGCAACGTCGATCAATCGAATGCAAGAGCTCTTTAGATCTAACACTTCCTTTATATTATTACTATATATTCACAGTTGTAAAAGCCAGGCACTTTACTCCGAGTGCCCGGACCAAAGAGTGACTTTGAGAAGTGCCAATGCGATTAGTATGGGGACTGAGTTCTGTCCCTTTGGCAAAACCAGCTATTTGAAAATAAAATGAGGCTACTGAAAGTCCTTCAGTAGCCGAAGGATCACTTTTCACAGTTGAAAACGCTTAGGAGGTCGAGTTAGCTTCCAGCAGCCAAGTTTACAAGTAAACAAAAATGTTTTTTTAATGTAGCCTAAAACTACTTTGTGGTTAACTAAATATAAAAACGAGAGAAGTTATTCTCAAGCTAGTTACTTAAAAAATGTTTAGCTAACTTTGGTTGTAGTTAATTATAATTTTTGCATGGTTTAACAGTTTCATACTTTTTTTAGAGATATCAGTTTATTTAATGACTTCTGAGCTCTATGGTGGAACAAGAGGGCGTGTCAGATTATTACTGACTAATATCCACGTGTCCTTGAATTGACCTTTGTCCTTTGACCTTTCTAGGCAGTACCGTAAGTAGGGCAGTGTCAGTGGTGCTCAGGCACAGGACACAGGTGCAGAGATGATCAAACTAGGACTAAGTTTAGGATCTTGTATTCTTGGTAGTTATTAGCTTACATACAATACCTATTATTTATCGTGTACGTAGGTTGTAGCTGGAGTACCAATTGCGTAGGCGCTCATAGCATAGCATAGTAGGCCTTATAATGTTCCCACGGTTGGGACTCAGGCCTCCTCTCTAGGAGAGGGAATGGGCCGTAATCCACCACGCGGGCCCAGTGCTGGTTGGTGGATATCACATGTCTTCGAATTTTTGGTTCTATCTTTCTCAGGCGCATATTTCGTATTTTTTTATATCTGATCATTTTTCTTTTTATTGTTTGAACCGAGTAAGATTAAAACTTTTTAAAAAGGGGCAGTTATAGCAGCTCGTACTAGGCGTTTAAAAGGCTAGTTATACAGCACTGGTTCTAGGGTCACGGTCACTCTTTTAAACATACGAGTACCCCAGTTTAATAATAGGGGTTAAAGTATGAAATTGCTGTTTTTTAAAACGGCTTGCTTTGACGTGTTTATTACAGAAAAACAAAACACAAAGAATCCAATAAATACCTAATTTCGAAAAAAGAATAACGTACGTTTAATATAAAGTTTATGTGAACTTATAATTCCAAGTCAATCCAAAGATATAAACACCACACTAAACTTATCACTTACCACTTCAAAGCAACCCGTTTTAAAAAACGGCAATTTTATAGTTAAAGACCTAATACTTAACACCAATATATTAATAAGAAAATTCTTTAAGAACATATATATTGTGAATTAATGTTCAAATTATAAAACAAAAATGATTAATAGAGTAACGATCAGTTTATTATTGGATATAGACTTTACAATTAAGGTGTCATTCAATTACGAATCTGAATATCGTTGAGTTTACCATAAAGTTGTAAAGTTACACTGTGTAAGCACTCGGTTCGAGTCGTTTTTGTTTTTCTTTAGCGATTCTACCGAACCGAGAGAGAAGTTTAATTTTCTTTGGCTGAAGTTTATAACGCTCTTCTTAAATATTGACGAAGTGGAAGCCAAAAATTTGAGTTTTATTAAGGTATCACGGGAAATTTGCATAATTCTTACATGAAATCGCTTTAAACCGTGTAATGAGGGTTGAAAAGTTTTGATTTAAATATTATTTATTTATTGTACAGCAAAAAAGTCAGTAATATTGGAATAAGTTAATTCCTTTACTCTGTCTTTTCACAGAATCGTAAACTTGCTAGCAATATCGTCTTCCATTCATTAGCATACAAGTTCAAACCAGGTTGGTCTCCGGGGAAGTGGACTAGGCGACAAAATGGGATATTATAATTTAATGATAGTTTGCGTTTTCCAGAGCGATTCATATCTTTAAACAGCTGGGGGATATTTAGCGGCACAAATGAATTAATGTCCATAAAACGTTTTATAAAAACGATGTGTTAATTATTTTATAATACAGAGATTGTGTGCTAAGTTTATTCGATCTAAGTATTAGCCTTTTTTTCCAATTCGTATGAACTTGTCAACAAAATACTCGTACGATACACAAAAAGATATATGCTTGTCAATCAATCCACAAAAGTAATTCCAATTTACAATTCGTTGTTAGTCTTTGTTCAGTTTTGTTATTCGAGCGATCTGAAATAGTTGATATAAAAACCAATTTCGTTTAGTTATCAGTGAAACGATCTGTCTATATAAATTTCCAGTGGTTGTTCCGCTGTTGCCTATGTGTAATTTCATTTTCATTCGGCCCTGCCCGTGTTGCAAATGTATTTCTACAAATTCGTTTCACTAACAATTTTGTAAATTAAAAAAATCTTCGCTGATGGAGGTTGAGTAATTGGTTTTACTCGTACATTTCATTTTTGTGGTACGTTTCGTGATTTTACGACCGCCGAAGATTAAGTGGGCCATTGGTTTTATTTTATTACATCTTGTTTGTAGATGTTTTGCCAAGCCATTCTATAAATCAAGAACTAAATGATAATAGGAGTTGGTTTTTACTTAATATTTATATTGCCAAATGGATCGATTAATCTTTTTTTCTAAAACTCTTTTTTTTGTGTTATTTAGAACCGAGGAGGTGGTTTAGACATGAACGTGATACCAGCATGGCGGGAAGGCATCACAGGCCGTGGTGTAGTTGTCACCATCCTCGACGATGGCTTGGAGACCGACCATCCCGACTTAGTCGCTAATTACGTAAGTACTCGATAGTCTTTAATGTTCTTTGCTTTTATTTATATGTGTATGGATAGACTCGCATTTGACCACTATCTCACCTTATGGTAAGCGATGATGTGGCCGACGATGGAGCACGCTTACCTAGAAGTAACCTATTCACTCTTGAAAGAAAGACCTCTAGGTTGTAGCTATCAGGAAACACAGACTCATTAGGCAGAGAATTCCACTCCTTAGCTGTACGCATAATTAACGTATTCCCAAAATGCTTTGTACGTATGGGGCTTCTCCTAATCTTAACATTTTGTAGGAATCTGATTGGTTTGTGTCGTAAAACAACACGTTCTAGATTACGACTCACGACATTTCGAATGAATTTCTTCGAAATTGTCTCATTGTATGTTTTATGACGTCGGTACTTCTGTTGCCCCTTTGTGCTTTGTACTCAAATCTTCATTGGGAAATAAGAGGCGCCGTTTCCACGTATGTTAGGAGGAAATGTTTGAAAAACACCGATGAAATCAGAATGGGAGCGAGTAATACGCGGGGGGATCCACGCTTTCGTGATAAAAGGGCGCAGAGTGACATCTGTGTTCGGAACAAAAGCTCTGGAGTTTCAAATTACACGATTCATCTCGCCCGTGCGGCTTTAATTCCACTGTTGGCGTTCGGAAAAAAAAATGGGTAATTGGGTCGCGGGTATACCGAGGCGATTTATGTGCGACGAACGTAAGGGCCTCGCCTTACGGAGCTACCAGACCGCGGTCGATCGACCGACGGCGACGTTTTGACATATTTTAAGACTTATTAGCTGCTGCCAGTGGCTTCGCTTGCGTTACAAAAGAACTTTCTTCTGGGATAAAAAAATATCCTACGTGATGTTTAAGTTCATGATCTACCCGTGTATCAAATATCATCTAAATCCGTTCAGCCGTTTGATCGTGAAGGAATGATAATTATACAGACATACAACCTTACATACCTACCATACCTTTATAATAATTATTAGTGTGAAGTGTAAGCAGCAACATAAATGTAGCTTCTGAGCCGAGGAGATTTTTTAGATAATAATATATTGACCTTGATATTCATCATCATCCAAATTTTCTCATTTTTAAGTTAGTTACTATAAACATTGTGTTTTAAATTGATACTTAACGCCTGTAATAATTTTGAAATGGTGATATAAAAATCAGCCTGTAGAAAGGGAATGGGCTGTTTAAAGAGAACACACACAGAGTCTTACAGACTTTTTGACCTCTATGATTTTATTATGAGGTGACTATATTTCGAGACAAAGGTCAACGCGTCTGTTTGCACCCTTACATCGGGATTAGTACTGAAATATCGTGCATTGTTTTCATACATACATAATTATGAATGAAGCCTGAGACTGCTGAAAACGTAAGCTGCTCAGAGACTAAATACCGGTGTAGAAATATTAAGGAAAGTTGGGGACGTACAAAACGGTTTGGAAACACATTTATTGTACGTACGGCTAAGGAGTGGAATTCCCAACAGAATTCTGTGTTTCCTGATAGCTACAACCCAGAGATCTTTAAGTCAAGATTGAATAGGTTACTTCTAGGCAAGTGCTCTATCGTAGACCAGATCATCGTTTACCGTCTGGTGTGATAGTGGTCAAACGCGAGCCCATCAATAATAAAAAAGATTGCCTAAATGTTGGTAATTGGTGTCATAGTACCACTAATATTTAAAAAGCAAAAGTTTTTATGTATATGTGTATTTTTGTTACTCCTTCACACTTAAAAGGCTGAACGAATGTGGATGAAATGTCCTGGAATAGGACATAGGACTAATTTACCTATATCACGATAATATGTTCAATATGTTAAAATAAAATAATTTTCTACTTATAAGCGAACGAAGCCGCTGGCGGAAGTTAGTTTAATCTTATTAGATTAAGTTATAAGTTTAAGTATGTATTTCATCTAATAATCTGCAATTTAAACTTATTGGTCTCAACAGTTAATTTCTACGAATGTACTAAACTCTTCAACTACCAATTTTCTTCGAGGTCTCATAATAATGTCAACGAGAATGGCAAGACTTTTTTCTTAGTTGTCAAATAAATTGGTGACCTTGGCCTATATTTATATATTGGGTGCTTTGTTCTTACTACTTTGAGTAATGTTACCAGCAGTTACTACTTGGAGAATCTTTAATACGACCTTTGCAGAAAAGTCAGCTGTATTCAACTAATACTTTCTCAAGCAATGAGTTCATGCATTTAAGAGATTTTTTTTTTAATTGATATAAATTAGTGCTTGATTGCGATCCCATCTGATGGTAAGCAGTGATGCAATCATTGATGACGAGGCTCACTAGTTTATTAAGAGCCTAAATAGGCTAAATAATAAAAAAAATAAAAAAAAAAAATATAAATTTAGGTGTCTTCAAGGCTAGAGTAAATACTCTAGCCTTGAAGACACCTAAATTATAGTTGGACGGGAAGACCGCAGCAGGCAAATTGTTCCAGTCCTTCGATGTACGCGGTATAAATAACGAAGCGAAACGCTTAGTCCGGACCATTGAAGTTTCAACAACGAATTGATTTGACTAATAAAATCTGACCTCAGTAAGAAGTTAAAAGTGAATATTCTTACATATTATAAAATAAAGGCCCCATTGCATCTTTCTGTATGAACGCGATGA
Source organism: Mythimna impura (assembly GCA_905147345.3). Classification (NCBI taxonomy): domain Eukaryota; kingdom Metazoa; phylum Arthropoda; class Insecta; order Lepidoptera; family Noctuidae; genus Mythimna; species Mythimna impura. Next base: position 10,561,520 of record LR990356.1, on the reverse strand, counting down.
ACTCAAAAACTACTGAAATAATTTTCATGCGATTTTTGCCAATCGACAGAGTGATTCTTGAGGAAGGTTTACGTATAAGTGTATAACAAATGCATGTTAATAATTTGTAAACTAGTCCTAAGATTGCACCATTTCCCGCAAATGAAATGATTTTCTTTCCTTTTTTTCTTTCATATTATATTAGAAGCAAAGCTGAGCATTTCAAAGAACTGTAAAACCTGTGCAAAGCTAAAGCGAGGCGCTACTTTATTATAATGTGTAAAACTTCTAAGCATGCGTGCCTCATCATCGACCACATCATCGCTTACCATGAGTTGAGATTGAGATAGTGGTTAGTGAGGGCCCATCACCTTGGCGAACTATACTCATAAGACCCATTTTCTCTTCACCAGGACCCTATGGCGTCATACGACGTAAACTCACACGACTCAGACCCTCAGCCGCGATACGACATGATCGACTCGAATCGCCACGGCACGAGATGCGCGGGAGAAGTCGCTGCTACTGCCAACAACTCGCTGTGTGCTGTAGGTGTCGCGTATGGGGCTAGTGTTGGAGGTAAGAACCATTGGTACAGCTAGCTAAGAAGTTATAGGACGTGAAATGATAGCCGCAATATGACATGATCGACTCGAATCTCCACGGCACGAGATGCGCGGGAGAAGTCGCTGCTACTGCCAACTACTCGCTGTGTGCTGTAGGTGTCGCGTATGGGGCTAGTGTTGGAGGTAAGAACCATTGGTACAGCTAGCTAAGAAGTTATAGGACGTAAAATGATAGCCGCGATATGACATGATCGACTCGAATCGCCACGGCACGAAATGCGCGGGAGAAGTCACTGCTACTGCAAACAACTCGCTGTGTGGTGTAGGGGTCGCGTATGGGGCTGGTATTGGAGGTAAGAACCACTAGTATAGCTAGCTAAAAAGCTATAGGACGTGAAATGATAGCCGCGGTTACGGTTAGACATGATCGCCTTTAACTGCCACGGCATAAAATACGCGGGAGAATTTACTGCTACTGCCAACAACTCGCTGTGTGCTGTGGGGGTTGTGTATGGGGCTAGTATTGGAGGTAACAACCACTAGTATACTAGCTAAAAAGCTATAGGACGTGAAATGATAGCCGCGGTTACAGTTAGACATGATCGACTTTAACCGCCACAGCATAAAATGCGCGGGAGAAGTTACTGCTACAGCCAACAACTCGCTGTGTTTTGTGGGGGTCGCATATGGGGCTAGTGTTGGAGGTAAGAAACATTGGTATAACTAGCTAAGAAGCTATAGGACGTGTTATGATTGCCGCGAAACGACAGGATCGACTTAAACCGCCACGGCAGGAAATACGCGAGAGAAGTTGTTGCTACAACCAACAACTCACTATGGGGGTTGCATATGGGGCTAGTATTGGAGGTAACAACCATTGTTTAAGATTACTAGCAAGTTATGACGTTATTCTATGTAAATTCTCTCGATTATGACTCTCTAACCGTGAACAGAAAGCCAGAAAAAGATTTAAAAGTTGCGGTAATCCACCGCAACTTTTAAATCTTTTTCTGGCTCACGTCACTCACCTAAATAAGTTACTAAAACACCTAAATAAGTTCCCCGGATTTTGGCGGGATTTTTTCGAAGTGTCTGTACAACTGGACAGTATGTGGAATCATTAAAACAGGCACAATCTCGGTAAAATGGTGCTGAAAATTTTATTTTTGTATTGTTTATCTCTATAATCTTGCCGAGTAGACTGACTTGATACATTTAGACTTTAGAGCATCGTGAATGCTTTGTCCTCAATGGTGCACAAGTGCTCTAGGACTCGCACTTTGCACGACTGATGTGCTCGAGTGCATTGTCAAGATCTATCTTAAAACCTAAGGACACTTAGGTTCTAAGTGCAAATTGTAATTGTGTATGTAGTTGGTTCTTTGGTGCTGGACATACGACACTTATTGTAGTGCTTATTGCTATAATAAATAAATAAATAATAAGTAGTGATTGCAAAAGAAGAATTACATGTGACAGAGTATTCTTGAATGGAGACAGCTATGGACAAATGAGTGTAGAAACCTTCAAGCTAGTTTAAGATATCGTCTTTATAGATTGGCAAGTAAATTGATGTTTTGCAGGGAATTTTCGTGTGCCAATTTTTCTCAGCTAAAACACTAGGAAGGAATACAAATGATGAGAAAAGGAAGGCGGCCATTTTGAGGGACTATCTTTTTCATAAACATCGCCTGATACCCCATAGATTCATAACAGGAAAGCTTAAAATACCGTGGGGTAAGATGATGGGTGTTTGAGGAATTATGTAAATTTTAGAAGTCGAATAAATGCTGATATTTATTCTAGTTTCAATAAATAACTTTTGATTCTGAAAGGACTGATGAGATACTTTAAGTGGCTTATAATTATAACAGCTTATATCCACGCAGAAACGCAGATAATAAAAAAATATGACGATCCGATGTCCACAATGCTAAAAGATTTGTAGCATTCTTATTTGGCCAAAATATTCTGTCCATAAATAAGGTCCCTAGGTTACCATCAATTGATATTCTCATGGCTTAGTGTCATTCAAAAAACGTGACGTCATCAATAACATCCCAGCGGATTACAGGCCACAAGAAATAAAAAAGATAGATCAGATCAACTTTCATGTTTTATAGGAGAATTTATGAATGCGTAATAAAGAATAGTTCTGTCTGACTTAATATATTCGATTCACAAGAAATATTAGGTAAGAAAGATGGACTAGAATTTAGTTAATAAGGTTTTTTTGATTTATTTGAATTATGAAAATGAACTTCACGTCAGCCGCATGCACACGGATTGCTGGGCAAATGGCCGCCGAGGCCGATTTGGGAAGAGGTGGTGACATATCACCACCTAGATGACTTTGATGCCTACCGCAAGGGCTGGTTCGAGGTGGCTCGAGAAAAGAATACCTGGAAGAAGTTTGGGGAGACCTTTGCCCAGCTCTGGGAAAGTGGTATGGGCTAAAAAAAATTAGGAAGAAATGTAATTGTTACATTTACATCCAAATACATATACTATTTTTGTACCTACTACCTACTTATAAAATTCTTCACTAAAATGCTGCTAGTCTTCTGGGCATATTTCCGGTTGACAGCGATGTGGACAAGTATTTCGACGCCTGGGTGTATTTTGTTAGTAAATATTTAAGTTTCTTATCTACATAGATGAACTTCGATAAATAATATCTTAACTAACTATAATGTACACTAAAACAAGAAAAAAATCCCTTAACTAATAAAAAAAAACTGATCTATGATGTCCAATAAATCTTGCGCGTCGCTTAATGTGCCCAAAAGACTGGCGGCATTGCCACGTCGCGTCGTATGGTAATGCTTATCCTCTGTCTAAGGTTAAAGCCAGTATTTTCGTAACGCAAAGGGTTTAGATTGGTCTTTGTACCATGACAATTCTATGAGTATGTCTAACTGGCCGTGATATTTGTAAACATGAATATTTCATTTGAGTGTTTGCCGTCGACTTATTAAATAGACACATAGCCAATTAAGGCCATTCTTTGAGTTAGAAATTATCAAATAACTTCACCCGCTCTGAGTGATGCGACAGGGCGTGTCAGACTTTTACTGACTAAAACCTACTTGTGTTGCTTCAGTTACCATTTGCATTCCAGGGCCACGGTAATTCTTTTGAACAATCCAGCAGATCTTGCGTTTGAATAAAGGGGTGACCTGATAGTTGCAAACTAGCGTTCCAACCAAGGTGACCTTGCTAGTTTCAATCCGTGTAGACAGCAGTTGTAATCCATGACCTTCAACGCCCTTGGTTGGGAGGCGCGTTTTCCCAACCACCGAACGTGTTGGCGCGTGGTTTACATCCATGTAGCCGCAATACAAACCAAACACATAAACCAAGGTCACCTTGGTTAGAGCGCTAGTTTGAAACCGTCTGGTCACCCCTTAAGTACTTCTTTGTACTATAAGGTATACACAAAATTAATATGGACAATTTTACGCCATGAAACTATCTCTATCTTTTGATAGCACAGATTTTTATGTAAGATTTTGGGTTTTCTTCTATGTAGGTTGAAATCCTATTTATATGGAACATTAGTGATATTTAGGTATACCAGTTCTGCACCTATAATTTTTTATAAATGTGGGTGGGTGTAGGTACTTCACTTAAGCACTCTTAGTCACGTCAAACGACCAATAAAAAGTGTTCACTGAAAGAAATTCACGGGATTACCAGAGCTCATTGTGTTAAGAAAAGACAAAGGAAAAAGTATATTTTCAAGTTTACTGTTACGCCGTATGCATGTTTTTATGTTGCCTCGTAAGTTTTTATTAGGTTTTTTTTATATTATATAAACAGCTGGTATATAATGTGGGTTGTAAAATGGCGATAAAATGGGTTAACTGTTGGTTTTGGGCTGAATATTAAGTTAGTAATAATAATATCAGATATATACAACGGACAAAGCTGCAAATATTCAATCAGTTCATATTTTATTTTAATCGAAACAAAAATTGATCACACGCTGTTCGGGGCGTGGTGAATTTTCAGGAATAATTTCTAAAGTATTTCATTATAATAGATACAAAACCGGTTGTTTACGTTCCTAAGTAATTTCATAATTGAAATTGTTTAAATTATTGTTTATCTATAAAAATACAATATTACTTTACAGGTTTAAGGAACCTGCTAAATTTATATCATTCGCCTGTTAAATAAATCGGCCGTATCTTTTGATACAGTGACGTTGAAAAGTTCTCGAAAATATGTTTTAGCGAAATGTTTGCACAAATGAGAAAATATGAACTTTTCCGTGTCAGACTGTTCTGTGTAGCGATATGAAAACGCTTCGGGGCATGAAGTTATTAGCAAGTCTGCGTAGCTACGAAGTATATTCGTTTGTGTAACTCGCTTAGCAAACACGGTTTAACTTATACCTTTCCACACTGTATAAACTTGCAAGTTTATCGCAATGGCCACCTTCGTGTAAACATTACTTAGGGGCAAGTATAATGATAATATTACGTTTACCTTAACCCTCTGCAATACAAACGTGTCTTCGTGCATAAATTCGGGATTTCATCGCAAACACTGGCTCGTTCATAGTTGAATATTTATCAGAATAGCCTGCCAGATCTGATCAGTTTACTCAGTGGGATTCTCAATTTATATTTACATCGTAAAACCCACTGTAAAGGACTCCCTAATTGTAATTTATATCAAACATGCGATCAAAGGCAGCTAGACGAAATTCTGGGAATTTCAGAGACCCAGTTACATGCGTGTTATGTTCCTATGCCGACACAGAGAGCGTTTATATGCTTATAAAACAGTGTACGTTCATCACACGAACGAAGGCGAAATGAAATGATAAGATTCTGTTTCTGATATAATTTATTACCGTATTCGGGAAGTGTCACGGTGATAGGTACCGTTTTACGTTATCACAAGTTTTACGTCTGTATGTTTCAAAACAGCCCTTGGGATGAACTGAAATAAATTACTCAAGCTGACATCCCCGGAACTCTAAATTAACACGAATTACAGTTACAAACGGGATAACAAAACATGTTTTTGTTGGGATTAACATTTATCTTCAGTCAGGGACTTTTACATTTTATGCTAATTACGCTTTTGTCCGAATACTCACCCACGTACGGCCTTTTGAATTTGAAAAACACACGAGCCTGCCCGAACGCTGAACTTTTTAGGATTCGAGTTTGAATAACCCATTAGAGTCTGGCCGGTAGTTTTCCAATGTGGCGTAGAAAAATAGAAATAAAAAAAGAAAGTTCGGTTTTTGTTTCATACGCAGGCTGTATTCCTATTTTAAAAATAATTTTGATTTGAAATTGATGGTTCTTTCCTTACATTCATCAGCCTATCAAAAATACCAGTATTTTAGGTAGATAGGAAAATATGATGCACCTTATGGAAGTCCTGTGATGTCATCAAGGCCTAAAAATAGTACATTTTGATGTATCTCATTGCGACCGAGGCGAAATTTACGCCCGAACCAAAGGCAAGGTCATTTTGGAGCGTAGAAACTGCAATGACAATAAAATTGTCAACGTGTATCTATACTAATATCGTTTGGTTGAACACGCTAATCTCAGTAACTACTGGACCGATTTGAAAATTTCTTTCTGGGTTAGATAGCCAATTTATCGAGGAAGGCTAAATGCAATATAATATCACGCTATGACTAATAGGAGCGGAGTATCGACTAAAAATGTTGCAAAAACGGAAAAAAATAATCTTTTGAGAGCTTCCGTTGCGTGCGCTGCGTAAACGGTTAAAGTTACGCAAAAATTATGTATCAAAAAAATTGTTCATCTTTATAAGTTCGAAATAAAAGATAGACACCGCGTCAGCATGTGTCTATCTTTTAAGGTTAGCTCACAATAATCTTTTTTATGGTAATCAAATTTGTTCTGAAATTATGCAATATTTGCCAAGGTGTTTTTATAAACATAACATTAATCCTTGAATAAGGATAATAATAAATACAATATTCATTCTAAGTAGGTACTTAATTTTGAACAAAATTACCCTTTACATCATTTCATTTCGATAAATATCTTAATAGATATCATAGTTTTAAAATAATGCTGCAACAATAGTACATTTTGATACAAGTGCAAAAGTTTGTCATTGCGACCGAGGCGGAATTTGCACGAGCCGTAGGCGAGTGTGTTATGAAGCCGAGGGCTACAGTGATAAATTTGCACGTCGTTGCAAAAGTAATTTCATACCAAACGACTTTTTTCAATACACTTACAAAGAATTAAATAAACGGGAGTTGACCGGCGACTCGTGGGGGTCGACGCGCGACCAGCCTGATACGATATAATTATGTAATAACATTTTTCTATTTTTCTATTTCTGCACTAGTGCGAAAAACAGTCTATTGCGTGCCTAAAAGCGGTGGGATAACAGCGGGTTTCCGACTAAGTGTATTGATCAATAATGATCTAGTAAGTACTAAAACTGCAGCCACAGCCACTTTTACCCTCAAATTAGTCTTTATATATATATATACTCGTATATAAATATTGGAAGAGATACTATTCCCCTTTTTGTATTGTTGTTTTCGAAATGTTTTTTTTTATTTTATTTTATTTGTTTATTTCAATAGAGCTTATGATAATTTATTACCTTTTGTATTTGAAAACAATAGCATTGTATAATGTAGAAGCACTTTGTCACGGTAATATTATCTATACAGTATTGTAACTCGGCCGTTCTTTGAAATAAATGCCTACAGCCGCGCAGTACGTAAACATGCGATAGGGCTGCCCGCACTATGGCTGCCCGCCTCCAGCATTTTAATTACATTTGCCTACTTTGTGTTTCCATTTAGTATTGTGATTGTAAATATACTTTTTTTATATAAATAAATAAAATACTTTGTGAATTGAATAGGAAGTGTTCAATATTTGCGACCGAAAAATATTTGCGCCTCGACTGAGACGTACCTACGAAATGCTTTAGGTAAGTAGGTAGTTATTAAATTTAAAAGTACAAAAATCCGCATTCTAAAGCTTAATTAAAAATTGTTTTGGGAAACATGGACAAGGTGGAGAAAAAGCAATATCTTTTACTTGGTTATAGATCCCTGCAGCTACTTTACAATTTATATGTTTGGTTTTAAATGAAGAATTCATGCAACCAAAAACAGCACAATATATCCTACTCGTCATATTAAATATATAAATATGTACTTGAACTTATTTTTATTGAAAAAATCGCGCGGCACAGACGCGACTGTCTGCATCCCGAGCGCACCTCGAGATCGAGGCGCGTAGGTATAGCTCGCGTTTCGTCCGTTTGTATGAAGTTGGAATACTGTATAGATAATATTACCGTGACGTTGTTTTTCAAGTTTTGTGAATGTGAAGTACCATGGAGCATTTTTATTAGGTTACAACTTGTTTGACATTACGAGCATGGCAGTTGAGAGTTTGTCATGCTCACTCAAATGCCTCGCTGATGGTGGCACGTGTTATTGGGTCATTCAGTTCCCTTCAAAATGGTTGAGCTGAGTGGGGCTGATGCACGCGTGATGCTCGTGAAAGGGTGCCGTCGGTTGAGACTGGTCATCTCTTAGCTGCCAGTGACTTAATTCAATTTCTATTTTTTTTAATTAGTTTTTATTTTATTTTAATTATTATTACTTATCTACATTGTGCTCACATATTAGAAGCGACAAGAAATATGTAACCAAGATTTATGTAACTCATAATATGATTTAAAAGAGTGTCCATGGAGTTTCTTGCACGTTCTTCTCCATAGAGATCTACGCTTTGGAACGTGCAATTTAGCTTCACTTGTATTTTTTTTGACTGACCGACATTTTGACAATTCAAAAGTGCCTGTAATTGGTCTATTTGAAATAAACGTTTCTGATTCTGATTCTGACTCAAATTAAAAACAGTACACAAATTATTTTACTAAGAAACTTTAAACCATTTTGGTTATTTAACGTTTGTATGTAACGTATGTAAGTCTGGTTCCTCCAAGTAAAATTCCTTCTCTATAGCATGATCGGTGCCACAGTTTTAACTGGTCCAACCTGGGTCCAACAGTAAAGCAAACGGTGCTGATACCTTGCATTCCTATGATACCAACGAATTTCCGGTGTAGGCATCTTTTGCTGTAACAGTTAATAAAGCCCAGGGGCAAACATTTAAGCACGTAGGACTCGATTTGACTACTTATAATAATGTGATGCACTAAAAACAGCCTTCTGAAGTACTTAGACTGTACAAATATTTCCAACTTCTACGCGAACTAAGTCGCGGACAAGAGCTATTAATTAATTTGTAATAAAACAATAAAAAAATCTAATAGAAACATTTTCGACTTCTACGCGGACGAAATCGTGGAAAAAAGGTAGTAAAGTTTACTTGAAAATAGTAAGTAAAACATCATAAAATATCATTTAAAAACAAATTCATTTGTTCTGTGTCTGGGTGTAATTTATTTATATATGTATGTATTTAGAAATATATAAATATGTTTATCAGTTGTCTAGTACTCATAACACAAGCTCTGCTTAGCTTGGGAATATATCTGTCGTGCGACCAGCCTGATACAATAAATATAGTAAATTGTGTCGAGAACTGACCCTCTAACTTTTCTGTACTAGTGCGAAATACATACAACGGAATAGTAGGAATGGGGTCCAAGTACCTAAGTGTATTGAAAAAACTATTCCTTCCTCACAATACTTTTTCTGAAAAAAAATCTACTTACATCATTTCATTTTCCGTACTAATAATAGCCCTCTTTCCTCAGGTGTACGCATGCTGGACGGTGACGTCACAGATGCCGTGGAAGCCCGCTCCTTAAGCTTGAACCCTCAGCATGTGGACATATACAGCGCTTCGTGGGGCCCTGATGATGACGGGAAGACTGTTGATGGACCAGGGGAGCTCGCCACTAGGGCGTTCATTGAAGGTGTTACTAAGGTAAGAAAAAATAAATATATAACTTTAAATGTACGGATAGTTTTAGTAAACGGGACCATATTTATCATTGTTTTAAAGCCAATCTGGGCACGATTCATAGATAGTACTTTGACTTAGCTAAGTTAGGTTAGATTTTCATACGATTATGAATCTTTTAAGTCGTCAAAGCCCTTATTCGTATGACATTTTATTTAAAAAAGGCCGATCTACTAAATCTGCCCTATCTCGCTCTGGGTGGCGCAACAGGGATTTTCGAAATATTACTGACCAAACTGAAAACCCATCCGTGTTCCTTCAGTTGCCCTTTGCGTTCCAGGGCCATGGTTACTCTTTCGAGCTATCCTGAAGCCTCGGTACAGGAGACAGCTTAGGGTAAAATTCGTCCTGGGGTTTTTGTTTAAAAATGGTTTTTATTAACTTTTAAAGAATAGTGGTAGGACTTCGTTCCGGACGTTCACAAAGAACTCAACGACCAATCAAGTCAGTATTGTCCTACTAGGAAAAAGCGTTCCCAGTAAAATAAATGCTTTTGGTAAGGCACTCCGATAGCCGGTGAATCTTCGGTAAAGTAGCCCGAGACTGAGATCAGAAAGTAAACAGTTTGTGAGCAGTTTCGATCCTGAGGTTACATGTTCTCGGACATTAATGAACTTCCTACAATTATGTAATTGGGCATTTCCTTATGTGTATTATTGTAGGTACCTACAATAAGTATTTTAACATCAAAATTGGCATATTAAATGAAGCAGCATTAATTTAGTATTTCAAATTAGCTGCGGCTCCACCCCGTGAAATTATTTTCATTCTTTCTACTGCTTTTTTTTTCTTATGCTCAACCGACTAGTCGGCCGATCAGTCGGCCTCCTTACAGTTAATTAATAGACTAGTTATTATTATTTTTATTTCTTAGTCAGGCAACTAAGGCCCATAGAAAAAATACATTATATTACAATTTTAGAAACAAAATAAACTAATATATATTAAAAATATCACAAACAATAAACTATTACACGTAACATCAGCGTCGTGTTCCGCTGCGTGGTGTCGCGTAGTCGTCCTCGGAAACGTCGCCACACGACACCTTTCGGCCAAAAGTCCTCTCTTAAAAAAGTCTGTAGATGGTGGTAGTTATAAGAAGATATTACGCTTCTTTAAACTGTTGCTTAACTATTTACTTACTATGCCTAAAAAATTATTTAAAAAAAAATACTAACACAATAAAATTAAAAATCGTTAGTTTTATCAGCTTATTCTGAATAGGGTTACATATTTAAAATAAGCACTCAAATCGAAGTATGTAAATATAAAAGTTGCTCAGACGGGCCCTTAATTTCTGCGCCTTCAATAAAAAACCTTATTTGACTGATACGTGTTTTATTGCTATAAAGGGTTATCAGGCGCTTTTACCACATTTTAGTAGTACTGCCTAGCTGACGCTAACGGCAAACGTGCTTACATCTGGGCCACGGCACGTCACGGACTCAAAGACCACACGCGTGCTTGAGTAGTGACTGACCATCAAATTATATAACCTAGAAACCGTAGTACCTACTTGAATTGGCATTATTGTAGCTGAAAACTGTTTTATACCTAAGTTTAATACTGCCAGATGTTACTGTGACACTGCAATGGACAAAAGGACACAGCGGCTCACTGGGCAACGACGCAGCTGATGAGCTGGCAAGGCGGGGGTCTGGCACGGTGGTCTTCGGATCTGAACCCATCGTGCCAATACCCTTTGGTCAGCTGCGTGTTTGGCTACGTGAGCACACTAACGCACAAGCGGAAAGGTGGTGGTCCCTGGCACCGGGTTGCAGGCAGGCTAAAGAAGCAATGCCATACTTAAATAAAACCCTAACCAGCAACCTTTTGCGTTTGGACAGAGATAGCCTGCGTCTGGTGGCTGGGACCATCACCGGACACTGCTTCCTGAACAAACACTTCTTCATAATGAATATCACGGATAGTCCTCTGTGCAGAGGATGTATGGAGTCAGAGGAAACTGTTGCGCACGTGCTCCTCGAGTGCACAACCGTCAACGAAATAAGAACACGAACCTTGGGAGCACCCAATTCACTCATAGATGCCCTGAGCAAACTGAAAAGACTCATCTGTTTCTGGAGTGAGGTGGGCTGGTTGGAGTGAAGGCCGCCATGGCTCACGCACAATGGTCCGCCAAGGACTAAGTGCGGAAACCAGACCACAATAGATAGATAGATAGATACTGCCAGATGTACCAAAGGTTTAAATTGCTAATTCGAATACAGTAATCATTACATGTTATAAAATGTAATGACGAACTAGATAGATTTTGCTAGAACTGAAAGTAGGAAGCGCAGGGCTACAAAAGATGGAAGGAGTGGAGTGGGACAGAAAAGGCTAATAAAAAATAAAATCCCGACATATTAAAGTCCCCACACCTATAATATGTATAATGTCAGATTTTTCTTTATTGTAATATGTGTATGTACGTATTACAGTACAGAAAAACCTAGACTTTCAAAGATTTCTAATAGATACATATGTGCGAGGCTGAGCCACAGCTGAGCTGCTGATGTGGGTCTAGTCTCTTATGAAATATTAACAAATACAATTAAAAAAAAAACATTTGGAAATTTTTTACTCACAATCTACTTAAAAGTACTTAATAATTTATTGTTTTATTACAATTTTCAGTAGAGATTTATATAAAATTAAATCTTAAACTGCCTGTTTCCAATTATTTTTAATAGGTACTAAGGTTAAGATCAAAAGTAGGTATAGTCATAGTAATGCTTTGATGTTTTTAATAATGATTTTAATTTCCTTTGATTCCTTTGATCGGACTACAGACTTTGCTGTCAACGTTAATTAATATAAACAAAAGACAATATAATATTATAATGATTAAGTTTTGGGAAAATACCGTTCAACTTGAGTTTTCTAATTATTTCAGTATCAAAAATTTGTTCTATTTATTATTTAAGACTTAAGTACTCTTGGTACTTAACACTAAAAGCGCGGGCGTCCCAAATTTGACCCATTCCTATTTTCTTCATAATCTAGTTGTAATATGAAGAATCGCAAAGTACACCAAAATATGTGTAATACATAATAAAAATATTGTATTATCAAGTTACCAGTATAATTTGTATACCATTTCTCCATATTACTTTAGCAAAAATAAAATGGCCAAAATTGACATTGAATATTTCGCGCTTCTAGTGTTAATAACATGATCCAACATAAGTTTTCAGTAAAAAAACAGTTTCATAACAATTTATTATTGCGCGGCCATACTGCTACATACTCATCAAAACTAAAAAGCTCAAACACGATGAGATTATCTTGTTGCACTCAGTAGTTACTAAGGTCACTATGTCGGATAGTGTCCATCATGAGAACAGCTCCATGGAACCATAATAATATATTGTCATCCAAGTTACATAGGTTTTTTTTTAATTTTTATTAATGATAGGCTCGCGTTTGACCTCCATCTCACCTGATGGTAAGCGATGATGTGGTCGACGATGGAGCACGCTTGCCTAGAAGTAACCTATTTACTCTTGGCTTAAAGACCCCTAAGTTGCAGCTATCAGGAAACACAGACTCCGGCAAGGAATTCCACTCCTTGGCTGTACGCACAATAAATGTGTTCTCAAAACGCTTTGCAATTTCAGTTCAATCCGTTATGGGTAACTGTTTATAAATCCATTTGCAAGATTTATGTTAAACAAACATTGTTACATACAAACATTTCAAGGTAAATAAGCGTGTTGAAAATATTTTAAGTATTAATAGGTAAATTAAACCTATAAAACGATAGTTTAAAGAAATGTAGCTTTTTTTTCGGTGGGAATATCATCCAATGCCCGCTCTTGGCGGGAGTTAATGTCAGACTTTTACTGACTAAAAACTCACTCCTGTTCCTTCGTTGCCTTTCATATCAGGGCCGAGTCTTCCTTTCAGAATCAGACCCTTGGCCCCAGTAGGCTTCGACCCTACTGGACCCCTACGGTTGCTGACATCTCCTTGAGGCGCGCGTGGAACACTACGCGCCGTCGACGACTTGGGCTCGGTCCGGACGGTTACCGGACGATCGGACGGCGAGCAATTGCTCGCAGTCCGCGAGCCCGCGCCTACGGTGGCCGGAAATCGGGTTCGGAATCCCGGCGGCTGGGGCGCGAGGGCCATTGCCTCGCACTTGCACGCGCGGCCTCCTCCTTTGCTAGCATTAAATAAATGTAGCTGAAACGGTTACACGATGTATCTACATCGATCTAGAGTACCTACTGAAGTCCTACCACGAGTTTTTAACGCGATGCATTTTATGACCTAAACTGAACTGTTAGAGGGATGGAGTTATATAGGGTGTATAGCTCCCTTTTTCTGGCTCTCACGAATGACATTTTAACACGTCATGTCAAATCATATTCGTTTTCTTGAAGTGAAAGCAAATACAACTATACAGCTTCAGCAACACTTGATTTACATATTTACATAATACGTAAGAACTCCTCCGTGAATATAGCTGTCATCATGTAGTCTCTCGTAGAATCTCAGGTATAAACGAAATTACTGGATAAACAACATTTCAGAATCACAAAACATTTTCCGCGCGTCTGTACCTATGTACTTCAATACAATGCTGTAGATACAGTCTTAATGAAAAGTCACAACACCAGCTCTGTTAAATCCTGAACTTTAATTCGTAAATTTTGCACGGTCATGTAACATTGGCACTTATTATGACAGTTTTAAGGTTTCTTTTCAATCCTTTTAGTTATCCACGTCAATTTTGTAACTAAGTTACTGAAGGGTACCCGAACAGGCAAGCGACACTGCTAAAGCAATTTCTGTAATGATGCAATTATTTTCTCTCTCTCTTACACGCTCATTTCTCACACTATATGGTCAAGTGTTAACAGAGTATATAATTTGCATAAAGTCGTTTTCCTTTTTCAACTTGAACCCGAACAGCTTGAACGTTGTTGTTTATATAAAACGAAGTGCGTTCAAAAAGTTTTCTTGGTAACGTTTTTTTATTACCTTTTGCGGTTTTTCGGGTTTCGAATTTAAATAGAACGTGTAATGTAGTCGGGGAGAAAAACTTTGCTTTTGCGCCTAATACACCTGCGTCGCAAGTTTTTATGTGACTTTTATTTAAGCATTTGAGTGCGTAGTATCGTGGTAAATGGGCCGAGAATAGCGAATGAGAGAGAATGAAGTTTTTTGTGAGCATAAAAATACACACACCACTTGCTTGTTGACTTAATCCTCTCAAAGAGACAGTCAAGTTTTGGGCGACTATAAAAATGCGTCATAGTACACATTTTTCCATCATCTACCCAGTCATACGCTGCGGGTTCAAAACCAGTCAGGCGTTTTACTTTGAGTTATCTATTTCAACACCACTGCTTTCAAAATTGTTTAGTAAAACATAGTAAGGAATTTGGCATGTCCTAGAACCAAAAATTCGAAGACATGTGACATCCATGAACCCGCACTAGGCCCTCGTGGTGACATTATGAGGCTGAAACTGCAATGGTCGGAAATTGAGGCCATCTTGCGATTTCCAACGCCCGGGTTCTACAATGATGCCTTGCAAGTACATAAGTAACATTATTATCAAAACAAAGACAGACTTCTTCTATTAGTTCTAATAAGAACAAGGCATACAAAAAAATAACAGCCATAGCTCGAAAGCGAATCACTGGACGAATCTAAATTGTCGCCATTAATACCTGAACAGTATTGATCCTACGAATCTGTACAATCGGGCAGTCCGCGAGCCGAGGCCGCCGGTGTCAATGACTGCTTAGCTGCCAATCACGCGGCACAGCTGCTAATTACTAGCTAACGAGATACGTCTCAACATCCAATATCTCGTATTA
Organism: Mythimna impura; assembly: GCA_905147345.3. Lineage (NCBI taxonomy): Eukaryota > Metazoa > Arthropoda > Insecta > Lepidoptera > Noctuidae > Mythimna > Mythimna impura. The sequence continues at coordinate 10,546,166 of LR990356.1, read as the reverse complement.
ATATATCTATATATTTCAGATAATAGGAACTCTTACTATGAGAGCAAGTGTGAAATATGGAAAATTAGTTTCTGTGAGCGGCTTAGCCTGTGTGTACGTAGAAAATCATCCCAATGGAACCTATTCCTGGATAAAAAGTATCCTATGTGATATTCCAGGACATGGTCTACCCGTTTACCGAATTCCATCTAAATCCGTTCAGCCGTTTAGGCGTGAACACAAGGTATAACATTTACTGCTCAGTAGGCACAATTATGTTTTGAGTTAAGACAAGAAAACTTAACTTTGTGTTGTTAGAGTTGGTCACATAGTCAAAGTTCTTCATCCTTACATATTATAAAGCAAAGGTTCTGCCAAAGTGAATGCGATAAAGTCAAAAACTACCGAACGGATTTTCATTTAGTTCTCACCATTAGACGAAGTGATTCATGATGTAGGTTTAAGTGTATAATACATGCATATTTTATTTGTGAAAAGCTGATATTTTTAATGATTTCTAACACCCATGCGAAGCCGGGGTAAATCGCTAGTAAAACAATAATTAGACAGGTACTCACTCCTTGAAAATTGGCAATGAATTAAAAGTCACCCTGTATATTTATTCCCTCATATTTCGTTTTGTTCCGTGTGCCCTTCAATAACAAAAGATTTCTAAGTTCTCGTAACAAAATGTGGGCTCAGTGAACCGGATAAAAAGACGAAGAACGATTTTCAAGTGTCTTTTACTCCGTTCTGCGGTTTTATTTGTAACACACTGTGAAGCCAGACTTCAGCCGCATCACGGTTTTATTTCTGAAAACTTTTAATTGACTCTTTTGATCGTAGGATTGAGCGTTTACACAAATCGACTTTATGTAAATGTATGTAGATGTCGAGTTTTCGCTCAGTGGGATGAATTAACCTATAGCACGGCTGTGTAATAAAACCATCAAGCAGCCGTGTGGCATGGCAATAGCAAATGACATGCCATTTGAATATGATCAGCTATAGGCGAGACACGTTCATCGTTCGTACGTCATTTGCTATACTCGTGACGTTTCCACTTCATAAACCTACGATTTATGAAAAAAAATGGATGTTCGTTTATGCCGCATGACGTATGACGTGCCGCAGTACGTCAAACCAATCATTCAAGCGTGTTCATATAAATACAAACCTAGTGATTGGAATCAAAAATTGCTCTATGATTTATTTCGATGGAATATTGTATCGAAAAAATAGTCTGTGCTGGCAGCAGATGCGGACGCCCCATGGGGATAAAAATGCCCGTAGATTTTCCAGATATCTCCTTTTGTTCCAAACAATAACATTTTGTTTTATATAAAATATTGTGAATAGAATTTTTAATATGAGAACCCTTTGTGGATGTGAAATTCGTTGGAAAAGCTTAATAAATTCGTTTAGCTCGTTTGTTTATATTGGGCCGTATTTAGTAACACGTCGGTAATTTGTCAATGTTTATTCAAAGAAAACACACTCGTTCCTAATTTCTGTAAAAAAGTTTTGTCACTTTAAAAAACCGGGCAAGTGCGAGTCGGACTCGCACACTGAGGGTTCCGTACAAACTTGCATATGAAAACAGTTCAATTCCCGAATTGAATTACGAAGATTTTTCCGAATCGCAAAAAAAGATTTTTTTTTGTGACCTAGGTAACTACAAATTTACAGTTTTCAGACTTTTTCCTATATTTGTGCTATGAGACCTTGCTTCATGCCAAATTTCAGGATTCTAGATCAACGGGAAGTGCCCTATGAATTTTGATTTCCTTGAGAGTGTCGAAATACACGTTTTCTACGACATAAACTGCCGTATCTTTTTTTTCGTTAACTTGAAGTTTGATTTTTTCACAGCTTCAAGGGACCGCAAACAATGGTTTTAATTTCAAAAGGGTCTCGACAGCCAGACAGACAGACAGACAGACGGACAACAAAGTGATCCTATAAGGGTTCCGTTTTTTCTTTTTGAGCTACGGAACCCTAAAAAATAAAAAAATCGGTCATTTAAACTAAAACTGTCATTTTATTAATATCCGCATCTGTAATTGGGTATTTTTTGTGTTTATTTTAAAACAACAAATAACACATTTTTTTTTTCTGAAAACAAGATTATTAAATGGTGCAGCAATTAGCGTTTCAAATATTGGTATGAGAAAGAGAGGGCGCGTCGTGGGAACATTTAGCTATACATCTTTTGAACGCGCCTGATCTAATGGCTGTGACGTCACATTTCAGTTTACCTTATTCTGTTCCTTGACAGTTTTTCCTTCCACCAGGTTTTAAAGGTTTCTAATTTACTCCATTTTGAGCCGATTTGAAAATGCTTTCTATTTACGGTTTATGATAAAGTTGATTTTTCAACAAGAAAATAAAAAAAAATAGTCAAGTACCCAGTTTGAAAGCAAAACTATAATTTGCTCAACACGATCGGGTATACTTCTCACTTATATGACAACAAATCGACTGTTTGTTAGTCTTAATCTATCAAAACTGTCTCAGGTCTCGAACCCAAGAGAAATGCCTTGCCAAAAGCGGCACGTAGCGCCACGTATTAACTCGGACATGAACTAACACAAATATGATAAATCTACTTCTAGTGCCAGTCATGAGTCACGTTTCCACAAATGCCCTATTTCCTCGAAGAAACGAGTTTGAAATACAACTAAAATATAACCCTAAAGTGTTGCTACTTATATACTTTTTCCAAGTACTCTACTTTTTCATAGAAGTGAGGAGTGTATTCACTGAAAGAAATGAAGGTACAGTCATGGAAACGGATTGTTCACCAAATTGACTATCGACTAAATTCTAACACACTTATCATTTATCACTTTGTCAGTATGGCACGGTTAACACCAGGTTTTAAATAGAAGGAAAATTAAAGAAGCGTCACGCGATTGGCTATTGAAAATACAACGAATGATAATTTGATAAACGAATTTTCGTTCAAAAATTAAGGTCTAAGCGTAGCAATTTACCATTTAGCAGCTCAACATTATATACATTTTTCTTAACAGTAAATAACCACGATGAGCCTATCATTCGCAAAAACTCAAAAGCAGCTGGTTTCCTTTAAAAAAAAAATACTATTACTATAGAACTTACTTATTTCTGGGAACTAGGTTGTTCCCGAATCCCGTTTAAAAAACCTTGATAAATATGATCATAAAATTTACCACAAAAATCCCTCATGTCTACTAGCCAACATACGTCGAGTGGGTTTTAGTCACTAAAATTCTGACACACACTCTCGCTCCGCCCTAGAACGGGAGAAGTCATTGGATGATTTCCGTTGGTAAAATCAATAACAATAATAACTCGAATCATAATGCAAAACTTGATTGTCTTAGATGAAATTATTTGTAACTTGTCAAATTGATTAAATCGATAAAGTGCTTTATAATTTGCAACAAATTGCATTGTGTCGTCGCACATCTCTCTCTTTAAGGGGTGACCAGACGGTTGCAAACTAGTGTTCCAAACAAGGTTACTTTGGTTTATGTGTTTGGTTTGTGTTGCGCCTACATGGATGTAAACCACGCACCAACAGGTTCGGTGGTTGAGAAAACGCACCTCCCAACTAAGGGCGTTGAAGGTCATGGATTAGAACTGCCGTCTACATGATTTGAAACCAGCAAGGTCACCTTGGTTGGAACGCTAGTTTGCAAACGTCTGGTCACCCCTTTAGTATGCAGTCCGGGAGTGGCCGCGCGTAAAGGTAGGCGCCAGATTAATTTGCCATAACGTATATTTTACCATTTTAAAATATCTCTGCGTAGGTACCTGAAAAATAAACAACGAACTGATTTCTATTACTGGAAAATGTAAAGGATCACGATGGAGGTCGATTCAAGACAGCTTTATGCCTTTATTTCTGTTTGTTTTTTTTTTTTTAAATAATAATGTAAGCAACAAAAATATATCTAGCGCCTACCATAGGTCATGTCATATCAAGTCACGGCCTTAAAAATGAAAAGTACCTCATCTGACTAGACTAATGCCTCTATTTCCGTCGCAGGGTCGTAACGGCAAAGGTTCCATTTTCGTATGGGCCTCAGGAAATGGCGGAAGGGAGCATGATAACTGCAACTGCGATGGCTATACCAACTCAATATGGACGCTATCAATATCTTCGGCAACTGAGAGGGGAGAGGTGCCTTGGTACTCGGAAATGTGCAGTTCTACTTTAGCAGCAACATACAGCAGCGGGGCTATCAATGAGAAACAGGTAAGCTACCTTTTTTAATAGATTTTGTTAATAGATTGTATGAGGAATGATATTAAATAAAAGAGAGTCAGTGTTAGCAAGATTGTTGACTGAATGCCAGAAGAAAACGTATTGCACTAACAATAGTAAGATTATCCTCAATATTAATGGAATTTTCCTACTTTTTAATAAAAAAAAGGTAACGAGGACTGATTTTTGAGATTTTTTTCCTTGTCCTATAACGATCTCATTTAAAATAAGGCCGTAGTTGTGTCCGCCTCTCCAGACGCTTAAGTAATCTCAAGATCAGTTTGTTTATACAGCTTTCGAGACTTTCCTCAAAATATTTGACCCAGCAGTAATCCTTTGTGAGCAAGATAAATAATCCAGCTTCATCCTTCTATTATTAGAACGAACTAATATCTAAAGACAGGCGTTTCATTAAGACAAATTGATGAGAAACATCATTTTTTGTCAAAATCAGTTTTGTCGTTTAGGTGGTAACAGAAATAGATTGGTAGGGACTAAACTTTTTGGTTTCGTGTAAATGTATTATCAAAGTTAGCCACATTCGATAATGGACTGTAGTCTAGAAATACACCAGAGAGTAAAACTTACACATTATAGCTCTGTAGTACAAAATAAAATTAGCTCCACAAATAGTATATTTCTCGTTCGCGAGATTTAATTTCTACCAAATAAGAAGTCCTAAAGTTGGAGTAGCGTTGGGCTTTTCGTTTGATCTCTATTAAAACTGACGTCTGACTTGGGAAGTCCAAGATCAATGACACGTTTGCTATTTCCAGCATGTTTTTATAATCCTACTATGTTATGACTACACTTCTCACGCTGAATGTATTTCGTTTTCTTTGATTCGTATACGTAAGCCTACAGCTTGAGTATTTTTACACTACACCGAAAAGTAGGTGTAACAATATTTCCAGCAACACGAAATGTATTCATTCACTCCTTCGGATTTCGGAAAGAAACTCGCTATTATTATCTTTTTACCGAGGGTTTTACCTTTTTACGTGTTTGGGCCCTCGATCCCACTTACCCTAGAGGTAGTTACGTCCGTCCTTACACGGCTTTACACAGAATACCTACATAACATCCTCTACCATTTTAGCACAGGACGCGAGGTAAATAAAATTATGTCATTTCAATGTAAATTATAAGGTTGGTCTCGTTAATTCTACATAAGATGCATGTGAACTGTTGTGTCATCCTTTAGTTACAATACAAAGGACGTGCCCACTCAATCAATGTTGTGTAAACTTTTGGGTCAAACGAAATTGTTTCGAATAGATAAACTATTGGGTTCGAATGGTAGTCGTGGGATACTTATTCAACCGATATATTAGGAACTCATATCCAGATAGAAGAAATTCCTGGAAAGTTACAGGTAGATTTACCATTGGGTCACCGATATAAATATCTCAAAACTCGAAACTATTCATGAAAATGGGTTTTTAAATTATTAGATTTACAGTATAAATATTCATAAGAAAATTATTTTGTATTATTTGAAAGTGGAATAGAGTTAAATAATAATGACTTTCGCTATCAAAATGTTTTAAATAAAAAAATACATGGTGAGTTTTTAGAGATGAAAACTAAAAAGCTTTTTCAGGTCCAGAACGCTGGTAAACTAAATATTCTTTTTTGTTCTTGTTTGTTGATTTGTATAATCTAAAAACATGTAGTTTAAAAATATGGGGAATTTTTCGCAGTTAAAAACAGTATCTATACCTGATAGTGTATATGAGAAATATTTTATTCGGACTAGGTTAACACGAACAGTTGTCTGTGGTGAAGAAAATTGGTATTCAAGTTCTTAAAACAACCTGTATGCTCCACATACAGCGAGATTGCTTTTTCCCTTTATCCTCCAATTTCTCTTGTATTGTTATGCTATTATTTATGGGGGTATTCTTTATTTTTTTTTGGGGTATCGATATGTAGTAAACGAGAATTCTGATACAAATAGATCTCAAACCGTATTCAGTAACAAAACTTGTAAGGGTGTTTTGTTTTTCCTTATCAAATTTAGAATCAGAAATTCTGTCGTAACAATGACGGATATTTAATTTTCCAAGAATAGCAACAATTAGATTTCATTAAACATTTCATTTTGTAATTAACTTTTTCTTCGAAACGACGAGAATAGATTTTACAGGTAACTTCATACCTCTCGACTTATTTGTGTATTGAACTTTTTCTTTCTACGTCATTGGATAAGCTGAATTCTCAAATTAAGATACGGTATCCGAAACACAAAGTCAAATAATATAACAGACTTAGACAAAGTATTAATTATATTATGTATACTAGCTTCTGTATACTGCTGCTGTATACAAGTTTAGCTAAAATGTATCACAATATGACTATGAGGTGGTACGAAGTTCGCTGGGTCAGTATATACCTATAATACGTTGAATGGATACCCAAAAGCTTATAGGATTAAGCACAAAAATCTGTTGGAAAGTCATTGGATAATTACCAGACTTTGCTATGCAAGCGATCGTCATCTGTCTAGAAGACTTCCAAATTCTTGGATGTTATGAAAGCGATCGTCACTTGTCTTGAAGACATCCAAATTCCACGGCAATCTTCGACTGATGTCACATTCTTCTTAATCAGGTGGTAACAACAGACCTGCATCACTCTTGCACGGCGGGTCACACCGGCACTTCGGCGTCTGCGCCTCTCGCCGCTGGAATTTGCGCGTTAGCCTTGCAAGCCAACAGAGACCTTACCTGGAGAGATATGCAACATATTGGTAAGTTGACATTTTCTTATATAACAAACCTCCGCCACTCTTTTACGGTGGGACTCACGTACCTAACATGTGTTTTAAGCGAGAACTATACTAAATCGACGCACACGTGGACCACACCTCATTTGTAAGTAGCGGCGCCTTGCGTGGCGTGGATCTAATGTAGCTCTGCAAGTCTAGTTGCCATATAAAATGTATGGATACCGATGCGCCCAGCCCCCCTAGCCAAGTTACACCCGTTTCGTTTCGATTCTCTTTTCGTTGATCGCCTCGAGTTGGCCACGCCTGAGTTGACGCTGACTGAGCGTTGAGATGACGTCAGAATAAAGGAATCGGAGGCGTGGCCTACTCGAGGCGATCGACGAAAAGAGAATCGAAACGAAACGGTTGTAACTTGGCCAAGGGGTCAGCCACCTTGGCCAAGTTCGACGTACGTGGCCCACGTGTGCGCAATGCAGTTCTACCTTTATATTTTTATTAATTAACGGCTGTGCTACGTGTCGCAAATATTTGTATGGCCTACAGATAGTTGTTCCGGGTCTGGGTGCCTTGTGCATGAGAGTTTATATATTTTTGAACGCACCCACGATACAGGAGTAATTTCTAGTGTGGGCTAACGTTTTTTATTTTATATAAGAAAAATGTCACTTGGGAGTTAGTGACGTTGTTGCAAACTCAGAAAAGAATGATCTGTGGTTTAGTAAATGGCCATTATTTATTGAAAATAATTTACACATAGATACAGACAAGTCTTTACTTGATAGGTATATGAACCTGTCAGGGAGCAAACAACTGAAATCTAGCGTGGGTACACGCAACTGAAATCTTACGGACAATGAATTGATGATGTTGAAAATTACTAAATAAGTTTAGTAAAAACTATTTAGTATATTCAGGATTTGTAAGTGTACCTACCCTTAAACACAGACTCGATTGAGTATACAAACTAGGCTGAAAACGTGTCCCCTTGGTAAACACTCAAACAATTGTTTTGAAATACACAAGAGCTTCTAAGATACTGCACCGGCTCACCCCAATACCTCTAATATCAAAAGCCCTCAGCGTTGCCCCGTCCAGGCATAGTTCCCTAGTTTCAATTATGTATGAATAGAGCATCGTTCTATTGTCGCTCGAAGCGACTAAGGACTTAGACCAACATGCCTAACGGACAGTGTCGATTTATTTTCTCGGACGACCATCTTGTTAGGAATGAATTATGTCACTTAATAGATTATTCACTATAATTTGAGGTCGTATAACCAAGCGTGGGTGATATACGTTTATTTATTCGATATTCTTACTCGATAGGACAGCAACAAGAAGAGTTAAACGGCACTTTCAATGAAGATTTACTTGATGTTCATAAAATCGAAGGTTACGACGAATAAATTTGCAATAAATGTGATAGATTGAGTTATAAAATGTTTTATACTCGAATTCAAGCCATATTGACTCTCAGCTTTTAAACCTAACAACCGATTTCACATAATACTAAAAGTCGATAAAGCGAAAAGAGCAATGAGCGTGTATTTTTTACAGATTTTTATTAAACCACGCAATGCCAATAATGTGTATTACAAATAATAAAATATAAAGTTTGTGGACGTAAAACCAATGATCTGTGCGGATTCCTAACCCGCCCTAGCAATAATTCTCGCGATCCTTTAGTTGGCAATTTTCTTTACGGTTTTCTGCGCTATTTTTGTCCAACTTCGGCTTTGAATTGAAGCACGACGAATAGCCGATCCTTGTTATTATTATTACGACGTCGTTAAATAAGACGATCAAATATTTCAGGACCTCTAATAATATGACATCCTTTATTTTAGAGCTGGTAGTTAAAAATAAATTCTCTCTCATCTCATGTTGATCGCAAGTTATTAGCATCCATGCTGGTTGTATAGACATCCTCCATTTGAAAAGGTTTTGTCTTCACAGTTTCTTGTAAGTGTCACATTGTTGCTTTCAATGGCCAGTCGTGAGTCGCATTGGTTGGGATTTCGCCGTTAGTCCTTAGTATCTAAAATCCGGAGTGATTCCAGGTTCATATCCGGTTAATGCCAATAAGTTTGCCCCTTTGTTTGTTGGGAATAATCAACTTAGTGATTTCTTCCGCTCTGGGTGGAGCGAGAAGAAGTGACAAAATAACTAACTAAAACCCACCTGTGTTCTTTCAGTTGCCTCTTATCGTTCAGGGCCAATCTCGCAACCCTGGCTCTCTTTACGTGGAGATTTGGTTTTTTTGAACCGTTCGGAGAGTCTAGGTGTGGTGTTGGGCCAAAATAAATACATTTTATAATAAAGTTTGCAATCTATTTACATCTTCTAAAAGGGACGGAATCTGTTTCAGAAATCCCTAATTTTATTGGATTAGATTCTTTATTGAAGGAAAGGTACGAAAAGGTAACGTTACGAGATTACTGAATTCCATTCATACATTCACATAATAACGGATTTTCACATATTGCTACGAAAATGTGTAAGTATTAAATTATATTTTAATTAAAAATCTATATTTAAACTTCACAAATATTTGCGCATATTCGAAAGTTTAATAATGTTGATTCAGATTTAATTACACGTATGTGGACTCACTGTACCGTGTTATTTTCCATTAATGATAATACAAAACTAACACAGACTATGAAAATACTCGTGTTTTATTATATTATTATGTTCCCTTTATTAAACCTTTATCAAACGCTCCACAATCATTTATGTATGAGGCTTTGGCTTTGTTTATAAGCTGATTCTAATGTTTTTTCATGTCACTTTGATGTTTTCGAAATGTACTCCATTTAATGCTCTGTTCATCTGGATGATCCACGTTTAGAGCCAAATTGTCTCGGGAATTCTGCCTAAACAGTTCTGTAAGTGTGTTAAAAGAACTTTTGTTTCGTAGGGCCTATTGGATGCCAAAGTTTTCGAATGTCCACGGGTTCCACGACAAGTTGGACTTAAGTAGGTATTTTACATAACGTAGTTTGTAAACTGCTTTTGTTTTTGTTCGACATGCTATTATTGCGGTAAGTATCTCTCGGCTCCCACATCGGGTGACCTCTGTTTCTACTTACCTCTGCTATAAACGGTATTGTTTTTCGAGTCAGATTTCTGTGTATTTCAGTACTACGAACAAACTATTGGGTAGTTGATTCGATGTTTTTTATTCATTGTATAAAAAAGTAACTTCGTCCAAAATCGCAAACTACTAGTGCCATGGGTAGTCCAAAAGGGAACCCCGGGGTCCTCGAACGTAAAGCAAAAAAGGAACATAGGTGTGGTTTTAGTCAGTTAAAGTCTGACATGCCCGTCCGCTCCGCCCTAGAGCGGGTGAAGTTATTAAATGATTTCCCACCTTAAAAAACCGATATCGCAAATAGAAATGATTAATAAATCCGTTCAAAATTCGGTAGGTTAGAAACCTTTCAAAACCCTTTTTTTTTGGTAGGAGGGGAAACTGTCATGTAACAGAAAAAGGATGCACGCATTGAAATGTGACGTCACCATCATAAGGTTACACGCGTACAAAAGAGATTGCGAGATTTTCCTACCACGCCCTCACTCTTCTTCATACCAATATCTGAGGTACTGATTGCTTTGTTATTTGATAACAAATTTTGATATTGTTTTAAAAAAATATATAGGTACAATAAATAAGAAACGTACATCCAAAAAGTAGTATTTTCAGAATAGCTTACTGAATCGATTTCAGCTGTTTCTAAAATAGCTAATTTAAAAAAAAGTAATCTTGATTATTTTAGGATATAAAATTTGCTATTTTGATAAATAAAAAATAAATACTAAGTGCATTTAAGTAAAATTACAGTTCTTGAATTATGATTATAATATAATTTTCTAATTGGAGTGTTTAAAGGTGTGCATTCCAGTTACATGTTGTTAGAAAAATAAATACAGAAAGGTACTTAATTGTTGCTAAATTTTGCTAGATCTAAATGAATCAAAACTGTAAGTTAGTTAGTAGAAACGTTACTATACTAAACACCAATCAATTATAGTTATCATTCAACGCGAAATCAGCCAATACACCCTTGATGACCTATTTAGCAATGGACGCTACGCCAATTGGTAAACTTAGACTAGTGAATGTGTAATATCAGTCTTATCTATTCCTTAGACTAAACAGGATTAAACTAACAACAGAATAGGAGAACTAAACCGAGACTTAGAATAGAGTCTGTGACTTGCAAGTTACTAGAATTGGTCCAATTAGACGTTGGTATTGTTAGGATGTATCGAAATTGTATCTGAGTAAATTATACTTTGTATTGTACTAAAGACCTGCCTCGGCTTCGCAAGGTCGCTATATTATTATATAGATTGTAGAATCGCCAAACCTGAGTGGCAGTGGGCAGGGCACATTGCTCGTAGAACGGATGGTCGATGGGGCCGAAAGGTTCTAGAGTGGCGACCGCGCACCGGAAAACGCAGCGTTGAAAGGCCTCCCACAAGGTGGACTGACGACCTGGTGAGAGTCGCGGGAATTCGGTGGACGCGAGACGCACAGATTCGGTCGTTGTGGCGACGCTTGGGTGAGGCCTATGTCCAATAGTGGACGTTTTTCGGCTGAAATGATAATGATGATACATGTATATAAAAGGAAAAACTGACTGACATATCAACGCACCGCCGAAATATGATATAGTTGAGCACTAAGAAGCGGTTTTAAAAAAATTAACTAGCCTCAAAGAGATGTCAGCAAAACCGTAGAGGCCCAGCAGGGCCGAAGCCTATTGGAGTTATGGGTTGACTTTCGAAAGGGAAACCCGTGGTCCTGGAATGCAAATCAAAGAAGAAACATTGGTGTGGCAGTAAAAGTCTGATGCAAAATTTTATTGGTACAAAATAGTCCCAAGGAATTCTACATTTTACTGTAAGGTGCTAATCCGTATAGAAAAACAATCGGTACTTGTCACTTAATTTTCATTATCATTAATAAATAGCAGTGATCAGAGAGCTGTGGTGGCTGAGTGGTAACGGCCAAAGACAGCCAGGCGCATTACTTTGTGTAATTTATTTCGTCACCACTGCTCTTAAAACGGTGAAGGAAAACATCGTGAGGAAACCGGCAAGTCCTAGAACCAAAAACTTCGAAGACATGTGACATTCACCAACCCGCACTGGGCTCGCATGGTGGATTACAGCCCGTTCCCTCTCCTAGAAAGGAGGCCTGAATCCCAGCTGTGGGAACATTAAAAAGGCTGATCATGCTGATCATCATCATTAATAGATATAATCGACCGGACGTCAGTGGAAACATTTTGACTTTGAGCTTTCCTAGTGCCAGTGCCAAATAAACATATTTCTTTATTTCTTCTTTTTCTCCTAGCGTGCTTATACTGATTTTGTTACCATTAACCACATTTAAACATAATCCACGTACAAATACAAATACAAAATGTTTTATTTCTTTAACAACATGCTACAAGCATGATGATGCCTGTATTAGGAGACTCCGCTATTTACAAAAATTAAAAATATTTTACTTAATATCGACGGTCGAAAGCGGAAATGTCGTATCTCGGAAATTAGCCTAAATGACTTACTACTGGTAGCTGTGCAGAAAAAAAAAGTCGCGTCGAATGGTCTGTCTCGTCTTTCTACGACAAAAAAATAAAAAATACGGCATCGACTTTATTCTAGTTTTTTCAACTGTTTATACGAAAAGTTAACTGTGCCAAAAAAGGTTTAGATTGATAGCAATGTGTTTGATAGTAGCGTTACATTAATATATCTCCCTTTTCTCAACAGTGGTTCGCACAGCTCGCCCCGAACGCCTCAGCATCGGTGGGGACTGGCGAGTGAACGGCGTCGGTCGCAACGTCTCCCATTCCTTCGGCTATGGCTTACTTGATGCTACTGGCATGGTTCGACTGGCCAAGACTTGGCGAACTGTGCCGCCCCAGCGGAGGTGCGAACTTGCTGCACCGAGACCTCAACGACCAGTCCCACCAAGAGCTTCTGTTACACTGCAGGTAAGATCTATTAGGCTTGACCCAGGGTTCATCACCTTCCCCATTATGAAACGAGGCTCGATAGACGGCGGGTCAGCATTAGTCTGAGGCAGCGGAAATCACACTACAACCACAGGCCCCGACGGAACACCGTGCGGTGGTATTAGTCAGTATGTGTCTAACAGACCCCTCAGAGGGACCCTAGAGGGGTCCAGGGTCCTCCCTGAGGGTTCTCTCCCTGAGGGGATATCGGTAAAGGTTTTGCACCCCGGAAAAAATGGTTTCATCATCTGCCATGCCTTATTACAGCAACCTTTGAGACGGCTTTCAGGCTAACTATACTCTATTCACGATATCATTAGACAAAAGAGGTTCATAGAAACAGGCGTGCACAACATTAATTTTTCGAGATAAATTCTAACAATTTTAATAAATCATGGTCTCAATATAAAATTTTAACATTACTTAGATAAATTTGATTATTGTAAACTTAGATAGGTAAATGAAATGGATTTTTTCAAATAAACATAACTTTATTTCAAACAATTTTACAATGTTTTTTAAAATGGCGTATCAACAAGTTTCCTTACAAAACATGAATTGTACACAATATAAGGCAACAAGATAATTATTTAACATTCATACAAATAGAAACAACTAATATAGTCTAATGAAAAACGATTTATGTACTGACATTTTAATATGGACACTAGTACCTAATATAAGTAAGAACTAAATAATTTATTTAATTAAAAGCCTCATAAATTCAGAAGATGGATAGTTCAAATAATTTCATTTAAATATAACAGTTGGTATATAAGTTGATTATAATAAATTCAGCATCAATCTTAACTGTAATAAAGCAAAATGTAGGTACACATATTAAAGAGCATATATAGCGCATATATAGAGCAGTGGTGGCCGAGTGGTATAGGCCCCGACTTTCGAGTTGTAGGTCGCGGGTTCAAACCGTAAGCGGGTGCTTTACTTTGTGTAATTTATTTCTTCACCACTGCTCTCAAAACGGTGAAGGAAAACATCGTGAGGAAACCGGCATGTCCTAAAACCAAAAAATTCGAAGACATGTGACATTCACCAACCCGCACTGGGCCCGCGTGGTGGATTACGGCCCATTCCCTCTCCTAGAGAGAAGGCTTAGAGTCCCAGCAGTGAGAACATTAAAAGGCTGATTAGGCTATGCTTATACATATATTGTACTTTCATTACAAAGTGTACCCTAAAACAACCTTTTTTAACTTCTGTCTATTGCTATCGCGAATAGAGTGTAGATGTAGTGGAATACCAATTTGCGCCTTATCCGGAAAATAAAAAGTTTTTCTTTATTTCTAAATTAACATGAAATGACCTTCTATCTGGCCTCCTCTGGCTTGTTCCAGGGTTAAATTTAAATAATCTGTGTAGCTGTCTACAGCTTTTTTTTTTTGTAATACTGCGATCGTATACTGAGATATTCCCGAAGGCCGTTCCAAAAAACCTTGACACGCCTGTAGGGTCGTTGCCAGTTCGAAGTACCTATACCGCCTCATAATAAAGGCATTATGTAGATTCTTGAACCAGTGTGCGCATAATATCCATTTAAAAAGCAGTCATACCACATAAATATAATATATGGTGAGCGATCGGTCGCGAAATCGTGACCGGCATGATGTCACACACAAATGTGGCTGACACCAGTCTCGCGGTGAACATTGTGGGGAGAAGCTTCTGTTATATTATGACACGAACTAATTGACACAACCCGATGAGCTAAACTCGCGTGTAAGCGCTCTCACACAAAAATGCGATTCTATGCGATACGATATCGCATCGCAGAAACCTGCGATGGGAATTGCTGCGCTACGATTTTGTGCGGCAAAGCATCGGTTCGGATGACCATACAATGTGCGTCACGAATCAATCTACAAGTTTCGCAGATTTTTACGATGCGACTTCGCATCGCATCGCAGTTTTGTGTTTGGGCCCTTACACCATTTTCTTCAGTCCATAAAAGATATCGCACTCCTGAATTTAATATAAACTCAAAACTTACTACATTTCCGAAGTTTAATTATCCGATAAGGTCATAATAGAACGCTAAAGACTCCAAACTTTCGCAATAACGATTTTTAATTGCTTCTTAAACGCTGAACATTACCCCGTCATTAACAATTGCACGGAGACTTGAAATAAGCGATATTATGTACTATGGAACCTTTTAGTATCACTATCGGAGTTCGCCAGTTTATGCTAATGGAGTAGGAAAAGCGTTCGCACATATTACCATACGTAACCATTCGCATCTGTGTGTGGGTACATTCATTACACCAAGTCCACTGTCATATTGAATTCAGTAAATCAACGAATGTATGAGCGTCATTAAAATATCTAATATGCAGAATAGTGTTGGGACAATTTAGTCCCAAATGTATCTTGAACGAAATTCTGGTCTGTCGGCAGTTGCACGACATTGTACGTTTATACGCGTACGTATGCTCGGAGCGAAATGTGTTTTCAGCTTATTGCATTTTAGCCCATCTCCCGAATGAAGTGATGTCTACAACCGAGCCAGTGAATGGAATTTGCTTTGCATGTAAACAATACAGAGCAGCGTAGGTATATTGAAAATTTAGGAGTTCATAAATTCAATTCATAAATTAAATTCATATTTTTCGTTCCTAAAAGCTTTTAAAACTGTGGTGCTTCAACACTGAAATCTGACGTGGTTTTAAGAATTTTTAATATAATTTTTGTTAACCAATATTCGTAAATGTTGTTATTTTATATAGCATTTTTCCGGCATAACCTGTTTAACTTGTTAGGGTTCCTTAGCCAAATGGCAAAAACCGGAACCCTTATAGATTCGTCATGTCTGTCTGTCCGTCCGTATGTCACAGTCACTTTTTTCCGAAACTATAAGAACTATACTGTTGAAACTTGGTAAGTAGATGTATTCTGTGAACTGCATTAAGATTTTCACACAAAAATAGAAAAAAAAACAATAAATTTTGGGGGTTCCCCATACTTATTTTTTTTTCATTAAACCCATACATGTGGGGTATCTATGGATAGGTCTTTAAAAATGATATTGAGGTTCTAATAAAAAAAAAATTCTAAACTAAATAGTTTGCGCGAGAGACACTTCCAAAGTGGTAAAATGCCCCTGTAACTTCTAAAATAAGAGAATGATAAAACTAAAAAAAATATGATGTACATTACCATGCAAACTTCCACCGAAAATTGGTTTGAACGAGATCTAGTAAGTAGTTTTTTTTTAATACGTCATAAACCGTAAACCGCAATTTACCTTTCAATTTTGTACGGAACAGTCAGTGCGCGAGTCCGACTCGTACTTGCCCAGTTTTTTATTTTATATTAATGGATGCCAAACAGCTAACAGTATCGGAGTTGCAAATACTTTACTTATAGCACCAATAGCTTTTACCGCCAAGTCGGGACAGGCCATCGCTGACTGACAATAAAAATAGGTAAATAATAAATATGAACTGCCCATCCACTTTTCTTGAAAAATGTCCATCCTGTTAGGAGTTGGACATTTTTTCCGATAGAACTGCGATATTACAGAAAACACAAAACATAAAGAAACCAATAAATACCTAATTTTGAAAAAAGAATAACGTACCATTAATATAAACTTTATTTGAACTTATAATTCCAAGTCAATCCAAAGATATAACACTTCTAAGCAACCCGTTTTAAAAAACTGCAATTTTATACTTTAACTGCTCTCACCCCTATTATTAGTATATATACGTCACCCAATCAAACCTTGAATCCAGTCCTGTCTGTTTCTTGCTGAAAGGAATGAGATACTTACTGTCTGAATATCTAGTGTTTTGCGAGAACACTGAGTATTATTTTAAATTTGATGAACCTTACATATTTTGTGTCTAATCAATTTAATTGGGACGTTCTGGTATCTAAATATTCTAATATTTATTTAAAAATCTCGTGTCACAGTGCTTGTTATCGAACTCCTCCGAAACGGCTTGGCCGATTTTTATGATTTTTTTGTGTCTAAGTGCTATGTGCTATTTTTTACTGTCCTACCCAACCCTTCATTTCTTTCTTTGATAATTTACATGGCAGAACAACTTTTGCCGAGTCGGTTAGTAAATACATAACTAAAAGCAAGTTCTGGAATCTACTATTTGCAGTTACAGCTTACAAACTAAATTCAGTTCACCCATTATTTCATTCCTTTTACTATTACTTATATTTTTTACCTTTCTAAACATCATTTATTCTTCAGTTGGATGTCGGATCGTGTCCTGGAGTCAACTACCTGGAACATGTTCAAGCGAGAGTGTCATTATCTGCTGCAAGACGAGGTGATCTACGTATTGTGTTGACCTCACCTGCTGGGACAAAGGTCACACTACTTGCACCCAGGTATGTATATGGTATAGGTTGATAGGTAAGACGTTTTTTGATGATGACGGCACTGTTAACGCAGTGGTTGAGCAATTGGTTGCTGTGCTGCGTGTCGTGGGTTAGATATATAATGTGAATGTGAGAACACTGTAGACTCCACGAATTCTTAGATTAATTCCTATTACGACTCACTTTATTTTAATATGATTACTTTTATTGTGCTTTTGGGTACAATATTGACTGGTCTACTCTGTTTTTACATAATATCTATTAATACTGTAATATGAAAATATTGTAAACAACCACTTTTTTTGAAAGAGTAACCATGGAGTTTCTTGCCGGTTCTTCTCCATTGGAAATGACCAATTTGGATCCGTGCACTAGCTTCTGACGTTTTATAAGTGATGTAGGCCTATGTGAAATAAAAATATTTTTGATTTGATTTGAGATACGCACGGAACAAATATTTGTGTGGCCAGATAAGGGTTTTGGGTCTGGGTGTCTTGTTTATGTGAGTTTATATATTTTTGAACGCACCCACGATACTGGAGTTATTCCTAGTGTGAGGCAAAGTTTAAAAGAAAATAAAGAATTTCGGAGGATTTATCAAAGTTATATTGCGTCCGAAAAACCTTTTTTTTTAAGATGTTTAAGTTTCGTCCAAAATAGCAAACCTTTACTTTCCAAAAACTAAAAGTTTAAAATCTCGCACAAACAGTATATTTACAGTGTAGTATTTACAATTTTACGGCGACATATGTACACGTCTTCTTAACCCAGTAGCAACATTCGTTTGTCCAGTTCGTTCTACATAAATGTCGTTGCTATGTAGATCGGGCTCGGCAGTAATTGAGGTATAATGGCTCCAGTACACAATGGCTCTCACATTGGCAGCTTTACAACGGCCATTGAACGCGCAAGATATAGGCACGACTCTATAGAGTGTACCAGGTGACTGGTTGAGATGTACGGCGAACCAGGGGCCATTTATACCATGATTTGTTAAAGTGTTAGTTGTGCGAGCGAGAAAGAAGGATGGAAATACACCCTATATAGCTCTATCCCTTTAACAGTTCAGTTTATGTCGTAAAATGGATCGCGACCCTTTAACCGACCGCGCCGGATTGGTTCAACGATTGTTTTCGTTTCCTACTCGCCAGGGTCGTGTGTTTGCGACTGGGTATTCCATCTCGTTTAGCTCTTCAATCCCCATAGGTGAAAGAAGAGCTGACGAGATGGAGAATTTAGTTGTGTAAGTGCGACCGTGGCGGAATAAACGCGAGAGTGTTTATATCCGAAGCTGGTGGTTAAAAGGTTAAGAGCTCGTGGCAGGGTCTCTGTGTAGTATTCAGACAATTGGGTTGAAAGAACTGTGAAGGGTTAATTAAATGACAGGTTAGCTGTAAGAAACTGCTGTCATCGCTGAATGTTAAGAATAAGCTTAGTAACCCTAAAATAATTAAAAGTAGTAATATTTTGGCGACCGCCTCCATAATTTTTGTCTTCTTGTTCTTTTCCAAAGCCACTGACTGACTAGTAAGTTACCGTTTCATTAGGGGCCCAGCAGGGAAGAAGCCTATTTGAGCCACTAGTTGACTTCTGAAAGGGTAACCCGGGAGCCTAGAACTCAAGGCAAAGAAGGAACAATGGTGTAGTTTTAGCCATTAAAAGTCTGACACGCCCTCCTACTTTACCCTAGTGCGAGAGGGCGTTTCGTCATTAATGATAAAAACCGTTTCATCATTAATGTAATATTGAGTTAAAAATTTTTTTTTTCGTATCTAATTAATCGCTCATTTTTAATGATTGGTTCATGGCATTTATTGCTAAATAAACAAGCCATTTTTGCAAAAACTGGAACAGAGAAAAGTCTTGGAATTTTAATGGCATCACCTTCGACTTTCCACCTAAAACCATTAACAGGATTTCATTCTTAACTAGAAAAGTCGCTTGATAGAAAAATGCTGACTGATTTCTTGTGATAAGGTCAGTTTCAATTCCTGGCTCTGGCTACCTTTTTTTTGGTTTGGAATTCATCACATAAGAGATAGTGGTCAAACGCGAAGCTGTCAATATTAAAAATAGTAATAATTTTTTATATGTTTTTCTAAAGAAATATTTAAAAATGCAAATTATATGTATATAAAAATAAATAAATGGAATAATAATAAATATTTTCTCCCTTTCTGGGTGGAGCAGGAGAGAGTGTCAAACTTTTATTGACCCACACAAGTTCCTTTAGTTGCTCTTCGCGTTTTAAGACCTAACTCTAACGAACAATGCCGTAGAGCACCACTTTATTAGCTTCAAAATTCGCTCTGCTTTCTGTCTATATAATGTATCAAAGCAAGTGTTTGAGCTGAAGCCAAGCGTTTATCGAATGGCTATCAGGAACCATTTGTCATTGTTTGAAATGGGTTTTAGGTATCGGATGCTGCTTTGGTAATAGTATCATGCTAAGTGAATTGGGTCGACGACAAACATTAACCTTAAATGTAAAAAAAAAACATTCATAGATTACTGTGTTATTGCTTCATAAGTATACTTATTTTGACTGTAATGGTCTTTCATCATCTTCCTGCCCTTGTCCCGTGTTATTTGGGGTCGGCGCAACATGTTTTTTTCTTCCATTCTGCCCTGTCACTCGTCATACTATCACTAACTTCCTTTTCTTTCATATCACTCTTCACACAATCCATCCATCTTTTCTTTGGTCTCCCTCTCCCTCTCCATCCATCCACATGTAAACTCATAACTCTTTTCGTTTAGTTTCATCCCTCCTCTTCACATGACCATACCAAGACAAACGATTCCCTTTCAACTTTTCAGTCACTGGCGCCACTTTCAAACTTCCCCTAATATACTCATTTCTCACTTTATCCATTCTCGTCACACCACACATCCATCTTAACATTCTCATCTCCGCTACGTGCAATCTTTTTTCATCCGTCTTTTTCACAGCCCAACATTCTGATCCATACAGTATGACAGGCCTTATCACGGACTTGTAGATTTTACCCTTCAACTTGAGGGGCATCCGTGGGTCACAAGTTGTTCCCGTGACCTGTCGCCATTTCGTCCATCCTGCGTTGATCCGATGTGTTACGTCCCGGTCTACCTCACCATCCCCTTGGACGAGTGACCCGAGATACCGAAAGTCGGAGCAGATCGGTATGGGTGTTCCAGCGAGAGATAAAGGCACTGGATTGGAGAGACCGCCGAAATCGCAGAACAAGTATTCCGTTTTGGTTCTACTCAATTTCAGGCCAACACTCTCCAGTCTGTGCCACCACACCTCCAATCTGTTCTGGACCTCTAGGCCACTCTCGGCAACCAACACAATGTCATCGGCAAACAGCATACACCAGGGAGCCTCTTCCTGAATGTCCGACGTCAGAGCATCCATTATCATCAGGAAGAGGTAAGGGCTGAGAGCCGACCCTTGATGTAAGCCGACAGCCACATTGAAGCTGCCAGTGGTGCCCACTGTAGACCGGACTTGGGTACTGCATCGACTGTACATCGCTCGGATCAACTGCACATACTTCCCAGGCACACCTTTCTCCTTAAGGGCCCACCACAGAACCTCACGAGGTACCCGGTCGTATGCCTTTTCGAGGTCAATGAATACCATGTGCAAGTTTTTATGCGCACCTCTGTATTTCTCGCACAGCTGGCGTATAGCAAAAATGGCATCCGCTGTACCCCGACCCGGCATAAAACCGAATTGGTTCTGTGAAATTTCACTCTCTTCTCTCAGTCGCCTTTCAATAACTTTCTCCCAGGCTTTCATAGTATGTGACATTAGCTTTATTCCTCTATAATTGTTGCACTCAAGCACATCACCTTTGTTTTTAA
Source organism: Mythimna impura (assembly GCA_905147345.3). Classification (NCBI taxonomy): domain Eukaryota; kingdom Metazoa; phylum Arthropoda; class Insecta; order Lepidoptera; family Noctuidae; genus Mythimna; species Mythimna impura. Next base: position 10,524,961 of record LR990356.1, on the reverse strand, counting down.
AAATCGGCACCAAAGAGCTATTGCACCACTCATCAGGTATGGCTTCTTCCAGCAACAACTTATTGAAGAACAAAGCTAACCACGTCCATCCATCCACTCGCAATAACTTCCACACTTCAACTGGTATTCCATCTGGACCAATGGCTTTACCATTCTTCATTCCATTTATTGCTATTCTGACTTCATCCATACTAACCATTCTCACTAATCCCACATTCACTGGTTTATTCTCTAACACCCCACTCCAATTATTTTCTTCATTCATCAATCTTTCAAAATATTCCTTCCACCTCTTTCTGATTTTTTCATCATCCGATAGAACCATTCCGGTTTCATCTCTTATACATTTTACATGACAAACATCCCTCGCCTTTCTCTCTCTTATTCTAGTAAGCCGGTATAGCTCTTTTTGGCCTGCAGGACTGTCCAGTGCGTCATATAGTTTGTCCTGGGCTTTTGATTTTGCTATTGCCACGGCTTTCTTGGCTTTCTTCTTTAAAACGTCATACTCACTCTTTTTTTCAGCTTTTAAACTAGCGTTTCCAGGCTCTACACGCTGCCATTCCTTAAATTTTCTCTTTTTTTCTTTCAATACACTCTGAACTTCTGTCGACCACCACCATGTATCCCTATCTATTATGCCCTTTCCTCTCGTCTCTCCCAAAATATCTTTCGCTGCATGCCTGATACACTCAGCCATCTCATTCCAGCTTTCATTTATACTTCGATCATTCATATCTCCCATCTCTATCATTCTGTCCACCACTCGCTCCCTGAACTTCTTCGCACAATCATTCCTCTCTAACATATGCCATTTTATTTTAGGGGGAGGACGCTCTTTGTATTTGGTAGACAGTATTTTAACCACTGATGTCATAACCAGGAGTCTGTGTTGTGAGACTAGGTCTTCTTCTGGCAGTACTTTGCAATCTTTGACGTGCTTTAAGTGGTTGCGCCGAACTAGAAAGTAGTCGATTTGGGTCTTATGATTACCACTTTTGTACGTGATCATGTGTTCGTCTCTTTTTTGGAACCACGTATTGGCTACTGCTAGGTCAAATGCAGTAGCGGATTGCAGCAGGGTCTCTCCTTCACTGTTCGGACTACCGAAACCCCATCCCCCATGTACTCTTTCATAAACACCTTTCATTCTTCCCACATGTCCATTAAAATCACCTCCAACTATCAATTCTTCATGAACAGGGATGTTCATTAAAGCTGTATCAAAATTCTCCCAAAACTTCTCTTTTACCGTTTCATCACATCCTACTTGTGGTGCATACATACTAACTATATTCAACATCACATTCTCTAACATAACTTTCACAACTATAAATCTATCACTAATCCTTTGTACTTCCATCACACTTTCTTTCAATTTACTGTCTAACACTATTCCTACACCATTTCTTTTTCCATCACTTCCACAGTAGTAGAACTTGTATCCCTCACCAATTTCTCTCGCTTTTGTTCCTCTCCATTTAGTTTCCTGCAAGCATGCTATATTTATCCGTCTTCTTTTCAATACATCCGCTAACTCTCTGGCCCTTCCAGTCATAGTCCCAACATTCCAACTTGCATACCTCAATCTCGTTTCCCGAGCTAGCTTCTTACGTTGCACCCGCCCGAGGTGGTGCAACAACCCTTGTCCATTTCCCACAGGAGCCGGGTGCTGCCCCTGCGCGTCGCCTGTGGGGTACGCCCTAACCCTATCGCGCATTCTATTAAAACCAAACATGTTGCAAATGGGATTTGGCTAGTTTTTTTTTAAAGTCGGCCGCCAGCCTGACACCAACCCTCCTTGGGAATGCTTTTGTTGGTAGTTTACCCGCCACCACGGGATGACCTAAGGTGCTGTAGTATGCACAGAATCTAAATATCCCTTAGTCGCCTCTTACGACACCCACGGGAAGATATGGGATGGTGCTATTCTTTACGTCCGACACCATACAGTACCATGACTGTAATGGTCTTTGGTACTTTTAAATACTTCAATGTAATCAAACTAGCTCTTTGCCAGCAACTTTGTTCGCGAAAAAGTTTTCATAAAAACTTTAAAACCCCAAACATAATTGGTGGGTACTTTTGAAAAAGGAATAATGTTTTATTTTTTATTTTCTTCGGTTACTATTTATGCATGCAGCAGTGGTGGCCGATTGGTAACGGCCCTAACTTAGGTACGAGTTGTAGGTCGCGGGTTCAAATCCAGCCAGGCGCATTACTTTGTGTAATTTATTTCATCATCACTGTGTACTCTCTCAAAACGGTGAAGGAAAACATCGTGAGGAAACCGGCATGTCCTAGAACCAAAAATTCGAAGACATGTGAGATCCACCAACACGCACTGGGCCCTCGTGGTGGATTACAGCCCATTCCTCTCCTAGAGAGGAGGCCTGAGTCCCAGCAGTAGGAACATTATAAGGCTGATTATGCTATACTATTTATGCTAACTTTCAAGAATATGGGCCCAAGGAATACAATTTTTCATTCAAACGAATTTCCCCCTTTTCACCTCCTTAAAAGATAAATTTTCAAAAACTCTTTCTTAATGCTTGCCTACATCATAAAAATAAGCCTTGTGCAATAAAGGAGACAATTTTTTTTGTTTGGGGAATAGGCCCACCACAAATTGTGGCGTATAGCAATGAAATGCACGTTAGTTTATTACTTATAATCTCTAGATTACATTGGTAATATTGGCAAAACTTTATTTAACTGGAGTACCGTGAAATACGACAGTCAAAACATGACTCTCATAATAACCTAAAGTCTCACAAGAGCGATTGTCTAATGAGTGGATAGGTCTCCTTGGTATTTTAAGTTAAAATAGTGCACTGTTCAATAATATACAGTATATAAAACAAAGTCACGTCTGTACTACGTGACAGACTTTGATGTGATTTACACGATTTGATAGACTTATTCATGAAAATGCGTAGATGTATTCATTTCGAAATAGCGCGGCTTTTGCCGGCCATTGACTGTAGATCTAAAATAATAAGGTGATGTGTTTTTTGCTGGTTGTGTAAGGAGAAAAAAAAACCACATTATAGCATCACAAGTATTTATTACTGTTCATCATCATCATTTTCAAAGACATCTCTTAAAAGCAGTATTTCATCTAAAAAAGATGCAGGTGGCTCAACCTCACCTTGATGCCGCGCCCAAGATTAAAACCACACTATACACATCACATATGCACAGCAGCCAACAGTGCGTCTGCCCACTAAACAATTACAACAGTATCCTGCAAGAGCAGTATTCAACATTCCGTTGAAATCGTGCTGCACAATTGATACAACGGCTTTGTGGATTATGCATGTATCTACAGATGCCATTTTCATAAAATCTTTCGAATAAAAATACGAAAAGAACAGAAGAAACATGCAACTATCTAGTAATCGGAAACAATAATAATGTTGTCTGTAGCGGTGGGCGTTTCAACGACGAACAGTTTTCAAAGACCGTTTTTTGTTCTGCAACGTAACAACCGTTTTCCATCCTGCGACCGAACAGTTTTCGTTGCATAAACCAGTCTTCGAATTACTGTATGCGAATTGTTATCTTACTGTTAAGAAAATAAGGTCGAAAATCCATTGCTTCAACTATCACAATCGTCGCGTCGTCGTTTTTAAAACCAGTTATTGCAATGAAAAATGAATTTTATGTTTATAGTCATAAAGTTCATTTTTCATTGTAATAACTGGTTTTGAAACGACGACGCGACGAGTACAGAATTTATTACCGTCCTCAAACTAGTTGCGACAACGAACGTTTTCTGCAACTACTTCACTCAACGATAGTTTCGTCTTCAAACCAGTTGCGACGACGACCGTTTTCTGCAACCGTTTTTGTCGTCGCCAAAACGGTTACGTCTCGTCCGTCTAAAATTCGACAACGACCCACCACTAGTTGTCTGTCAGTGTCAAACTGATTGAAACTGGACCATAGAGCATCTGCAACGGGCTATTAATTACGTTTCGTTCCACGTTGATTTTTGAAGTACGTTACTTGATATATTTTGTGTTAACCGTTAATAACAGCATTAAAAACAAGTTCGCTGTACCAATTAATTATTATCTCTTGAAACGCATTTAAATCCGATGTCACCGCTGCGCACTGTAGTAACATTTTTTTTTCACGTTAAAATATACTTGAAAACGCTCCTAAACAAGCATTTTTTGCCGTAACACTTTTTTACTATTATTTCATTATTCCGGTTAGATTTCTATATAATTTTTGGTCTGTTATTTATAATAAGATGATCGCTTTTTCCATGTGTAATATGATTAATAAACGTAACCGTTTAATAGTGGGCCCAAAAAAAATTGTCTCCTTTCAAGATATTTCAGTCAGCTCCTCCTTTTATTTAAATATATGACCAATAAAAGTTTATGTTTTCAATCAATATGTACAAATTATTTTGATTACAATTCAGTGTAAACCTACTGTTGAAACTTGGACTACACTCTCAAAGCTAATGCACGACGCTATGATGTATTGTGACATGGAACGACGTGACCGCAAATACAAAATACACCGTAATATATAGTTTAAAATAGACGTGATAATGTTTTGCTATGTCCGTCATTGTTTACCTTTTAGTTTGCTGTGCACGAGCTTATATGTTCGTGGCTGACGTTATTACAGCTAAAATGTGAGAAATATTAGAATCTTATTTTGTAATCTATATTTGAGAGAGAAAAACTTGACTGACTGACTGACATGTTAAAAATATTCCGTTTCTCTTACCACCGTACTCAACGTTCAGGCTGCACGATTAATCATGTACAGTGTGTTGTTAGTTGTTCAGTTTATTAAAGCCAACACAAGACACTAACTAGCGCTCGCACTGGGTGTAATTACACGGTTAATTTTCCGGCAGGCCGCACGACTCGTCCCGCGCCGGCTTCAACTCATGGCCTTTCATGTCCGTGCACATGTGGGGCGAGTCTCCTCTGGGCTTCTGGCGGCTAGAAGTCACCAACGAGGGACGATATATGGGTGAGTAAAGTGACATTATACAGGGTGTATGCTTTTAACAGGGATAACATTGGTAAAGGGAATTATTGTACTAAACCATGCCATTTAAATATGATAATATACATCTTATATCCGTATAACTATACGCTTTAATGAATCTTGAATAACAGAAATTTCTGACTTAAATCCGCAAAGTTTTATGACCGCATTTGTAACGAATGGCTTGTCACAAAAGTCGGCGGTCTGGAAATTTTAAAGGCCCAAGAAAGGCTTAAGACGACAGCTCAAGAGATTGTTTATTCAGCTCAGCTACTTATCATTCTATTGAGCGAAAAGATTTCCACTTTCACTAATCCTCAGTAGTTGTAGAAGAAAATGTGAATCATATCTGTTTCTTCAATCCCACGTCATAGGGCGAGCAACGTTGCAAGATTGGTCTTTAACTTTATATGGAACTAGTACACCTGCAGCTAAAAACGATCCTATACCGTTCCGGAATCCAATTATACGCAACAAGGGCAACGCAACGCGACCCATAGTGGTGCAGGCGGGCCGCAAAAACAACAGAGGGAAACCGATGCCAATCGTACCGACTTACACCGTGGGCCTGGTGAAGCGGAAAAAGAATAAGAATTCGAAGAATCCGAACAGGAATTCGCAGAAGTCGAAACAGAGTAGACCGGCGACACGTTCGCCGATTGAGAGTACGACGGCGCGGGTGACGACGTCGACAGCTGCGGATCTGAGTTTGAACCTACGTGCGGATCTGGGGGATCCGCTAGCAGATGCTCGCGGGCGCAAGATGTCCAGTCTCTTCGAGCAGTACCCTAAGATCCAGCGCATATACCCCGCGCCACTACAAGCCCACGGTACCGCCATGCATGTCGTGTCCGTGTTTTGCCCAGGCCGTTTATTTTCGCAACTAGTTTGAGCCTGCACGTCAATTACCTTTGTTCCAGACTCCGCCGCTCTTTGCATGTCATGTGTTTGCATTGTTTACATTTATTTTGTAGCGCAACTGTAATGGACAGTTTCGGTTTTCAATTGAATTTTGTTTTTAATCAAGTAATTATCTATATTGTTCGTGAAGTATGTAGACAGTGACCGTTAATTTCGTTTGTGTAAATTTTTGTAGTCGTTTTGTCGATTAAGCCCAATTTTCTTTTTGCTAGTATAGTATTCACGCTTTGTGTATAACTGCGTAATAACAACAACTAGAGCTTTAATTGTAGACCAAAACAGTTTAGCAGTTCTTGAATTCTTACCATTAAAGTTGACATTATTTCTGCAGCGGGCCCGCTAACTGAATGGGAGTTGATATTCTACGGTACGGAAACGCCACCTCAAGAGGACGACGCATCTCCTGAGACGAATTCCTTAAACGGCGCAGGAGTACCGGGTGCTGGTGGAGCGATGTTACCTCCGCAGGTGCCATCTATTGGTGGTGGCGTGACGTCATGGAGCGGTGCGAGCGAGCCAGAATCAGCCGAGGAAGTGAGACAGAATGCCCTTGACGACGACCTCACTCTCGTGTGGCATTCGCATACGGTGAGTTTAAAGTCTCTGTTTATTATTTACTCTGTGCAAACAAATCCTTGATTCATATTTTTGTTCTTCTCTTAGGATACACAATAGTAGCAAAGTTTGTTTTAAGCTACAGTAGCGTATTCTGCTGTAATAGAAATTATAATTTCTTCTGTGAAGATGTTGTAGATAATTATTGACATTCGGATCTTAGGACTTAAAGATTCTGCAGGGGCGCTGACGCAGCGGATTCTATAAAACAAACAAATTTATTTTAATATCTTAGCTACCCATCTTTTCCAACTTGTTTTGTATTAGCTTGCTATTAGGGTCGTTAAAATTCTTAATTTAAAAAACGAAATAATAAAAGGAAACCGTTCTAAATCAACATTTACCGTGATCCCCAATTTTTTTTCTAATGAAAAACCAAATAATTAATTGTGTGGGTTCCTACAAAGAGATATTAGGTGAAGGGCAATACCTGCTATTGCCATGCTTTTTTTATTATGTATAGGTTCGCGCTTGACTATTATTTCACCTGATGGTAAGCGATGATGTGACCGACGATGAATCACGCTTGCCTAAAAATAACCTATTCACTCTTCACTTAAAGACCCCTAGGTTGTAGCTATCACGAAACACAGACTCCGGCAGGGAAGTCCATTCCTTAGTTGTACGCATTATGAATGTGTTCCCAAAATGTACGTATGGGTGGGATATCCACCATGTACCGGTGGCGCGACGCCGTATGTCCAATGCTAAGACGAACTGTCTGTTATTTTGTCCAAGTACTGTATAATGCCTATCCACACAACGTATGATAGAACATTGCATTGTCCTGACACAATTGATATACCGTGTTCAAACATTTGGACTTATGTCAATAACTAGACAATGGCGTTGTGTGGCATTATTGTTTTAAACACCTGGTCTGCTTCTGTATAAACATTGGATTAAATTAGATGGGCTGAATACAAACTCAGGTCACTGCTTGGTAGCAAGAGTCAAGGAGTGATTCCACTGTAAGGGTGTGTTTCCACTGAAGCGGAGCGGGGCGGACTGGAGTTGAGCTACCCTCCGCTTCGTTCGTTCCGATCGACTCCGTTCTTTCCGGCTTGAGGCCGCGTGTTTATTCGTTTTTTATGCAAGTCCGTTCGGCTCTGCACAGCTCCACTCCACTTCACTTATACTGTTTCCACTGATGCGGAGAGGAGATTTCGAGCTGTGTGTTTGGCCAATTCACGGTCCGCCACTCCGTGGAATCGCCACTCCGTGGAATTTTCGCCACTCCGTGGAATCGCACTCTTAAAGTCCTTTATTATTGTAAGACACTTCTTCAATTGTACTAAAAAAAAAGGGCAATACGTCTTTGCGGAAAAGGGAGAGCCTTTGCTCAGCTGTGGGTCAAAATTCAATTGATACCGAAACTGTCCATTAAGATAGAATAGATAGAAACATTATAGAATACGGCTTCGGCATGAAAAAATAAATAGAAATTGTAGCGTTACCTATTACTTAGACTTACCTAAATAGGACTTGATTCGTTAGCTCATCAGTTTTAGTCCAGTCGTCGTAATTTAGTTTTGCTTTGTTTTAATTTAGTTTTGTTTTTGTTTTGATCTGAATGTATAGCTACTTGTTTTTCTTTTTTTTCTGTTAGGTGACTCACACTGACTTCTGAAATATTTTTAAATGCCTCATTACAATTTTCCTCGATTGTTTTCGTAATGTTGGTTGATTTTATAAAAAACATAATATTTTAATTTTATATTTGGACAAACGTCAAACTGTTACGTCTTTTTTTTTTTTTTTTTTTTAATTGATATAAACTAGTGCTTGACTGCGATTCCACCTGATGGTAAGTAGTAATGCAATCGTTGATGGTGAGGCGCACTAATTTATTGAGAGCCTATTCACTCTAGCCTTGAAGAGACCCAAATTATAATCGGACGGGAAAATCGCAGCAGGCAAATTATTCCAGTCCCTCGATGTACGCGGTATAAACGACGAGGCAAAACGCTTGGTCCGGACCGTAGAGGTTTCAACAACGTAAGGGTGGATACTCGCCGTTCGTCGGCTTGTCCGATGGTAGAAATGAGATGGTGGAATCAAGTCATGCAATTCCTTCGCACACTCTCCAAAATGAATTCTGTAAAAACACCGAAAGGCTGGCTACCCTACGCCTGTGCTCAAGACTTTGTAGATTGGAATTAACCAGATCTGGATCACCAATTAGCCTCTTTGCACGCCTTTCCACCGAGTCCAAAGCTGCCAGGTGGCATTTTGCAGCACCAGCCCATATGTGTCTGCAGTACTCTACACACGAACGGACCTGTGCTTTGTATAACATTAAAAGCTGCCCTGGTGTGAAGTACCGCCGGACCTTTGCAAGTACGCCGAGTTTCCTAGCAGCTACCTTGGCTTTGGACTCAATGAACCGCCCAAAGTTAAGGTCTGAAGAAATTTCAACTCCCAAGAGCTGAAGGCGGTCGGTGTACTCCAGGGATACATTCTGAAAAACAGGAGCCAAGGTGAACGGGCTCCTTTTAGCGGTGAATAGACACGCTTGTGTTTTGGCGGCGTTGAATCCCACCAGATTGGCTTCACCCCACTTGGAGACTGCCTGAAGTGAGACATTCGCACGCTCTACCATAGCCTCTCTTTCGGACCGGATTAGCTCCTTACTAGCTCGAGCACCTGGCAGGTATCTCTCTACAACTGTGCTATCATCTGCATACCCATAGATACCGGGCATCAGCAGATCGTTGATATGCAGCAGGAAGAGAGTTGCAGAGAGAACAGACCCCTGAGGAACTCCGGCATTAGTCGTCATGGGCTCTCATGAGCATCCATCGATAACAACTCGGAGAGAACGTTCACTCAGGAAGTCTTTTACCCAGTTAATCAGACCAGGGGAAACGCCGTACGCTGAAAGCTTACTCAATAAACTAGCGTGCCATACCCTGTCGAAGGCCTTCGAGACGTCTAAGGAAACAGCAATCGCTTCCCCATTCTTCTCGAGGGTCTCGCCCCACAAGTGGGTGGCATAAACTAGTAGGTCCCCAGTAGATCGATTGTGGCGAAACCCGTACTGTCGATCACTGAGGAGATCGTTACCTTCCAGGTATGCCAAGAGGCGCGAGTTCAATACACGCTCCATAATCTTGCAGAGTATGGAGGCTATTGAAATCGGCCGATAGTTGGTAGGATCGGTACGACTGCCCTTTTTGGGCACGGGTTGCACGTTGGCAAGCTTCCAGGACTTGGGCACTATACCAGTCCCAAATGAGAGTTATTTAATGTTTTTCTCAAAGGTCAACCGACGACATAAAAAAAAAAACTAAAAACGAAACCTAAATAAAAAAAAAGACTAACATCAGTAAACTTCCGTACAGCACGCATTAATTAAATTGATTCATAGCTGAAAATAAAAACAAATGATACTCGGTAATAAAAGACAGTAACAATCGTTCTATTTTTAAATTATTTATAGTAATAAAGATGGCCAGTGCGTAATAGGACCATATAAAAGATTATTTCACCTTTTTTTACGTTCCTCTAAATATCTCCATTAGTGTCAACGCAGCCTTGTGTAATGTGAATAACACAAAATAAAAGAAAAATGGTCCTCATTTTTCTGTTGTCCAAAGTATTCAAACTAAATAAAAGACAGTGACTTCACAACACTTCAAACAGTAATCACAGACTGTCTACAATACAGTCTAATAAAATAAAATTTTATTCGCTTACCAAATTGCGTCTCTTACAAAATTAGAGACGGTAAAAAGGCCATTTACACATGTTTGCACAAAATACAAAGCGTTATATGACGAAAAATCACAATAAGTATAACTTGGTGTGAAATTAGTGCGTTGTAATTGGAAAATAAACTGCCTAATTAGGTGTTTCGGGGTTTTAAAGTTACTTCAGCAAGTTACTTCGTTATTAGAACAAATTCAAAACCTATTCAAAGAAAACTAAAACAACTAAGTCCTCAAGCCGAATTCCGTAATACTCCTATAAAATCTTTTCATTTTGACATCAATTTGTATTGTCTAAACGAACATTTCACTTTTAATAAGAATTACCGCTGGAGTGTCAAAAACCAAGTTATATTTATTTGTTCGTTAACTGTATATTTGTTCGTTGAGCAAGTTACTAAAACTTAAAATGTTAGTAACAATAATTCCTTACGTTATTATATAAATTATTATGTTAGCATTCTAAATATACCTACTTAACAAGCTTGGTATCCGAATCCCTGCTACAAGCTGAACCTCGAGGTAGGTTGACTGATAGAGAATGCTTAAGGCATTAAGTCAGCCTTTGTACTATATGTTGCATGAAGATTAATAAATAAATAAATAAAGCTTGCAGCAACAATTCACATACAAGCAATCCAGCCTGCGAATTAATTTGCGAATAATTAAAACACCGACTGGACTTCACTCGAAAAATCCCGCCAAAAATTCGTAATTTCATTCTATAAGACAGAACCACAGAACATAACAGACAGGCATGTTGTGACCAAGTGAATTCGCTGTTGCGTGACTGTCCAATCGGCTCGACTAATTGGCTAATGTATCCTTGCAGGAGTTTTTAATGCAATACAGTGTATTATCGGCCTAATTTAACGGTCGATTCGATCTGCTAATTTGTACTTTTGCTTGTACATTTTTAACATCGTTAGGTTCATTGGGTAGCTGGCGGAATTAACGTTGTGGAAAAGCCATGTTACGTCCAAAAAAGGCTTTTGATGGGCAAATATTTGAACACCTACTGGAAATTTAACATAAACAAACATATTGGTTTAAGTCATGCATGAATCTCCATCGATTACCATGATTACTAGGTGATTCTGAGTTTTATATTTTTGTTATCCCAACCTTTATTTATTCACCACAAGGGCAACAACCTTGCTTCCGTTAAATATACACTAAGCGTTTCGCCTTGACGTTTGTACCGCGTACATCGAAGGAATGGAACAATTTGCCTGCTGCAGTCTTCCCGTCCGATTATAATTTAGGTGTTTTTAAGGCTAGAGTGAATAGGCTCCTAAAACACTAGTGCGCCTCACCATCCACGATTGCATCACTGCTTACCATCAGATGGGATCGCAGTCAAGCACTAGTTAATATTACGTAAAAAAATATATATAATTCCTCGAATAGGATGAAAAAAAAATCCTTTGGGATAGCCTGGTTCATGACGAATGTTACAGGTTATATAACATCACACTTCAACCGAACTGTGAGTAAAGACGCGGGTGAAACCGCAGGGGACCACTAGTATATTAATATAGTCATAGCTTTAGATACTCCAATCATTCGTGGCATAATATACCTAGTCTGGAACTGACAGCTTCCCTTAACCGAAACACGTCATGTTGGGCACGGAATGGGAAGCGCCAACAGCTGTTGTTCCCTTGACACCTATTCACCAAAAAGCAACGTCTTCTGTATAGTTTATGTCCAGGCCCTTGTCTAGGGCTCTATTATTAATACAAGAACAGATAAACAGAAAATACATGATGTTATATTCAAGAAAAGTAACTGTTTTATTATAACTGACTTCTGCCAGTGGTTTTGCTCGTATGTTGTTGTTTACAATGTTTTTGGCTTGGATACTAAGTCCTTTAAGCCATGTCTTCGTATAGAGTAGTCACTTTGAGCCCGATTAGAATGCAGATGTGTTTGGAGGTATGCGGAACAGAGAGTAAAGTCCCGCAAACCTCCGTTGAAAAGGGAGGATCCTCCAACCAGACGGGATGTTATGTCTGGCGGGCTACTGCCCGATAGATGATTTCGGGCTGTTCTATATGTTCTAATCGCGCGGAGAACTTTGATTGCGCGATGCAGGATTAGTTCTTATGTGACGCCATAGATGTCGCTACATGTGATACATTCTAATGTTTTTGTAGCAAATATATCGAGTAAGCCTTCTCAGCAAGCTTTGCTGAGGTAATCAATAGTAAAATAAATCGAGAGAGAGAGAGATCTCGTTTTAGTGATCCTACACCAGGTCCAGTCGTGTAAACACTTGAGATACAAAACTACATCACAATATCCACTCGGAGTCACTTTGAAAATAATTAAAACAGCCACTGAACTTCACTCGTGAAAGTCGAAAATTATCACAGAGGAATACTCTTTTAGGATAAAAAGTATAAAAAAGGTCTGTCTGTGTGCAAAATTTTATCCAAATCTGTTCCGCTGTCTAAGCGTGAAGTAAACGTCAGCGCAGAGAGCAAAGGGCGCTCACCACCTTGTTTTCATTTCTTGATTCTCCTAATTCCCCTAGTTATTTAGCCCCTCACTTTCAATACATTTGCGCCAACCACAAAAGAAATCTGCGCTCATCTCATAACCGCCTACTTCAATGTACCACTCATCGTACTGGACGCTTGGGGGAGCCCTATGTCCAGCAGTGGACGTCTTTCGGCTGAAATGATGATGATGATGAAAATGTGTTATAGTGTGATCCATTTCACCATGTTAGTTTAAGATGTTGATGAATATCTTGTAGCAATTTAAACCCAGTGAAATGGTTTAAACATAATACTAACATGTTGCCAAGAGAAAACAAAGGTGCAAAATAAACTAATTTGTTCAGGTTGACACGAAAACAATTTTCCGCTCATTAACCTGAGGTTATCTTCCGCGTTGTCTTTTACAGACTTATAACCCCCATGAGGGACGAAGGTAATTTATTCTCGTCACGAGCTTAAAATCAACCCTTTTTTTGAGGCGAGAAATCGTCAAATGACTTCTCCTGCTCTTGGATGGAGCGAGTAGGCATGTCAAACTTTTACCGACTAAAACCCATCTATGTCCTTCAGTTGTCCTTTGCGTTCCAGGATCATAGTAACTCTTTCAAACATTCCTGAATACGCCTTCGATCATTAAAATATCGAGAAAAAATATAACTTTCTTCCTAAGTAATAAATAATTAAATGAAATGATTATAATTAAAGAGAAAATAAATGAAGGAAATATTATGACTTAAATTCTAAGAGAAGAAAATTGAACCAGATTAAACTCAAAAACAAAAATAAAATCTTTAAGTTTTAAAATAATGTGATAGATACTCGAATATACAAAGGTGTACAATGCGTTCGAAATAAGAATAGGATCGATTTTTACACCATGTTGTGACGTCATAGCTGTCAAATCGAAAAATTGGGTAGGGTGAACAAAACATTTTTTTTTAATAATAATTTATTTACGAATCATGAACGAAAAAAGTTTAATCAGAATCCAGTTCTTCAATTTTGCTCATCTCTGCGCCACTGAAGTGTCTGAGTAGTGGCAAAATGGAAAAAGAAGGCGAATTGTTCCTAACAACGAAAATAAGAAAGAAAATAGTTTTTTTTTTAAACTAATTATGACTAACAATATATTTAGCTAATTTAGATTAAACAATAACGTTTTTACTTTACCTAGATATAACTAAGACTCGGTAATACAAAGTAAAAAAAAGCGTTATTTATATGCAAATAAGTTTTCTTTGCAAACCGTACGTTTCAATCATCAGCGTACCAAGTTTCATCGAAATCTCTTCAGTCGTTCGAGCGTAAAGAAGTGACAAATTAGTATACACAGTCACTTTCGCCTTTGTAATATTAGTGTGACATTTGAGTCACTTTTATGAAAAGATAACAAGGTCCTTTGAGTCTAAATGATAAATGTCATACCACTACACTAAAATTACTGCTGTTATGATTTATTTCAGCTGCGAAGATTAATAGCCCTAGATTATTTATTAGGTAGGAAAAGTGCTGTGTTTGTATCTAGGCTAATATCCGCACGCGATTCAGAAATTTACGAACCACAGTAACACCAGCTCGAACTCATCAAGACTAGGGCTGTAGCGAAGTCCATCTTAACGGAGTTGGAAATGGATATAATAATATGTGAAAAATTTCTTTGCGTGACCCAACGACTGGTTTTTACCTTGGACAGTGGATAAGCTGATCAATGTTAACTAGGGCGGGATTTGTCCACAATAAGTGTGTAATATAATCTTACTGTATTTGACCCGAGTTCTGTTGTTTACCATGTGACTGCGTCTTATAGCTAGATTAGATAATATAGAGATTGAGAAAGTTTTAGCGGGAAGGTGGAGCGTTTATTTACACGCCCGCGCCGTCGCGACAGCCGGCATTGCCACTCTGTATGGCAATCCATACAGCGTGGTAATGCCGGCAGCCTTTTAGGCACATTATCAGTCGACAGCGATGTGGAGTAGTTTTTTGATGCCATATTTTAGTTTGTTTTTAGTTAGTTTAGGGCTTTTTTTATTATATTTTTTGTTTTGTTTTACTGTCATTATAGTTAGTTAAGTATTTTTTAAATGTTAAAAAAGATTACCTTCTATAGATTTAAATAGTAAAGATAGGGTCGCCCACTGCGGGAACGTTTAAAAGAGCAACCGTGGCTCTGGTACGCAATGGGTAAATGAAGGAACATAGGGACGGTGGGTTATGAGCCTGGACCGGTCGTTGTAGTGATACTTGAGGGAGGCCTATGTCCAACAGTAGATGTCTTTCGGCTGGAATGATGATGTTGTGAGGTGGGTTTTAGTCAGTAAAAGTCTGGCACACCTTGCTGCTCCACCCAAGAGCGGGAGAAGTCATTTGATGATTTCAAAACTCAAAAAAGACTGCCCGAATACCAAACAAGAAACAGGGGACCTTACCATGTCGTGTTAAAATATCAGCTATAAACACCCTATATAGCTCCAAATATAGATCTTTAACAGTTCAGTTTAGGTCGTCAAATGGCAGTGGCGTGCCTAGGGTTTCAAAATAAGGCAAGCCCAATAAAATTTTAACCGATTTCAAAAAAAGAAAGTTCAGTTTTCGAAATTACCGAAAGAAACCATTGCACACAGGTGTTTATGGGAATTTGCGTGCCTTTTAATGGCGCCAGATATGTTATTTAAATCATTATAACCAGATGTATTCCAAACGGAATCTTCATTCGAAAAAAATATGCACCAGCAATACAACTTATTAGTGTGCGAACAGCCAACAATCCAACTAGTTTTATACACTGATCTATTAAATTTTCGTTTATGCGATTTAATAGTCTGAGAAATACACAGATTAGGCGTCGGTTTTAATGAAGAAATTAACTGTTTTTTCTGAGCAAAGTTTAAAGATTTTACCTTATCTTCGCCAATCAAAACTAGAACGCATTTTAAATCGTCACAAGGTACAATTACCTCCATTGTTGTAGGTAAGTCACCAAAACAATTGTATCACTGAGAAAATCTAAGAAAACATACAAAAAACTTTAACAAAACAACTTTTCCCACTCAAGCAAATGAAAATGAAGTGAGTTGCAAACGGGTGTCAGAAACTACTTACGCAGAGTTGCAGTGTTGTCATTTAGGCAAAAAAAGTCGCCAGGTATATGAAAAATCTAGCTAGATGTCGCAATTTTTTTATTTTTAAGATATTGCTTGAATATTTAATTTCGTTATTTTAAAAAGTCGCCAGTTTTTATTGTTGCTAAATCTTAAATCTCCAAACTCGTTAAAAATCTCCAAGATCTCACAACGTCGCTAAAACGGCAACACTGCAGAGTTGGCAAGGTGACAAGGTCACGCATACGCGAGCAACTTCATACGAATGCCCGGCTTAAATCTTCCATACTGATTGATTTGTAGACGCAAAAGGTCCTAACTCGTTATACGGCACATCGCTATAAGTGCGAAAGTGACAGAGATAGTATTTGAAAGCCCGGCAAAAGCCGGTACGTGTAAGCGAGATAGCTATATGTAGATGCTGCAAATGCGAAACTGCGCGCGAACAATCGCGATGTGTAGTAGTGTGGCATAGGTAGATACTTTGTGTTATTTTGATAAGAATTAAAGCGCGCGAACTTTTAAATAGTTCGGGTTTGATATTGATTCTCTATCGAGCATTTTAGTAAAGCTTTTCTGCTTGTATGAAGGTACCGCCACTGTCAAATGGATTGCGTTAAGAGCTCTCGGTGAGGCCTTAGGGCATTTTAATGTCTCGCGCACACAACCGCTCTCAAAGATCGGTCTAGTCAAGCTAAAAAATGCAAGGTCAGTCTTCCTTTATAACGTCTATCATCATTTCAGCCGAAAGACGTCCACTGTTGGACATAGGCCTCCCCCAAATGTCGCCATAATGACCAGTCCTGTGCGTCTCGCATCCATCGGATTCCCGCGACCCTCACCAGGTCATCTGTCCACCTTGTGGTCGCCATTCCAGAACCTTTCGTCCCCATCGACCAACTGTTCTGCGAGCAATGTGCCCTGCCCACTGCCACTTAAGTTTGGCGATTCTTTGGGCTATGTCTGTAACCTTGATTCTCCTGGGGATATCTTCATTTCTGATGCGATCACGCAAGGAAACTCCGAACATAGCCCTTTCCATTGTCCTTTGAGTGACTTTAAGCTTTCTAATGAGGCCCATTGTAACCGACCACGTTTCGGAGCCATATGTCATCACTGGCAACACGCACTGGTCATAAACTTTCGTCTTGAGACACTGTGATATATT
The DNA here is from genome assembly GCA_905147345.3 of Mythimna impura. NCBI lineage: Eukaryota > Metazoa > Arthropoda > Insecta > Lepidoptera > Noctuidae > Mythimna > Mythimna impura. Next base: position 10,507,917 of record LR990356.1, on the reverse strand, counting down.
GGACGAGAAGGTATATATAACGTCTATGCTTGTTAATAAGCTATTTTTAAAGGCAATACTAAAAAAAAAACTTTTGCACCACAGCCATTTCAAAATTTGTTAGTGCCTCCCAAAATAACCCGGCTACGTTAAACATTAGCTCACTTAATACTGATTCTGGCGTCAGTAGTGCCATGGGGGTAGCAACATTCGTCACAGTCGTCTTCGCTTAGTTGAAGTCCTATATTAAATATCAAGTCAACGCGGCGTTCTTTACATTTTCATAATTCAACATAAAATGATTTGGGTCTCTTAGGTGTCTCTTAAATCTGTAGGTGCGAAATCAAGTTCGCACCTACAGATTTTAGTATTGTGTTGGCATAATGATTTATTTTCTGTCTGCATAATTTTTTTTTCTTTTGTTTAATTCTGATAAAATCTTACGGAAGCGGAGAGACGATAGAAGTAGAATTTCTTGCGGAAGTTCCGCATTTGTTCAGCATATGCGGATTCAGTAGTTTGTTGGCGTAGATTTCGGTTCATTTGAACAACACTAGTTTGAACTCATCAAGACATCGCCACCCGCAATTCTTGCTATAAAACCTGTTTATACAAAAAAATACTTTCATATACTATGTAGACGGTTTTTACGTTATTTGATAAACGAGATACGATGATGAAATGAGAGACTTTATGGAGATTGTTGCTCTCTTTAGTGTGCATTCGAAGATATTTACTGGAACATTTGGTAGCAAGGACCAGACGAGTCTGAGTGAAAATATTAGGGATTCAGTGCAAATTTTCTTTTGTTATCTGCTCATCTTGTGTTGATTTTGTTTCAGTGCAAATTACATATTAATAATTAAATCTTTTGGTCAAGGATTTGTTTGCATAGTGTCTTTTTTAAGTTACTGTAATAGAAAGGTGATTAACTGTAGTGATATATCTACGGTAAATTAAATCAACATTAATCTATCGGTATTTAACATTATAAAGCTGAAGAGTTCGTTTGTTTGTTTAAACGCACTAATCTCGAAAAGTACTGGTTTGAATTGAAAAATTATTTTAGTGTTGGATAGCTCATTTATCGAGGAAGGCTATATAATATCATGCTACGACCCACGGGAGCGGAGCAATAGCCAAAGGCGCGGGTGAAACCGCAGGAGACAGCTAGTATGTTATAACAGTGAGACCTTTACTCTGTAGTGGGAAAATGACAATATATATATGCTAGTTAGATTAGAATATAAATAATATGATTCTATAATAAGTAAAGTTATAATTTAGGCTATGATATTATAAAAAAAAATTAAATGGCTTCAATAAAGAATCTTTTCGTTCGACATAGATATTCGGATCATGGGAAAAATGAGCGAAGAATTCTGTACTCACAAATGGTATGAAAAGTGTATGTTTTTAACAAAATGTAAAATTTTAAAGGTTGTTTGATCTACTTTGTAATTAAAATCGTAACGTTTGAAGATTGTTGTTTTGCTCAACTTGATGTTGTAGTTCTATTAGGTATTAAAACGTTGGTTTAATATATAAAACCTCGAAAATATTCCGTAAAATATTGCTTTAGGTAATTTCTCAAAAAAAATTTAATTGCCTATGTGATTTAGTTTTTTTAGACTTCTCTTCGTAGCATATCTAATAGAATCTGAATTGTAGATACTGATCTTTATATATACAACTACCTATCTTAAAAGAAAACGTATTTCTTTGAGAGTCCATCTTTGAGTAAAAATTCCGAATGATTTACTTTTTAGAACTAACGAACTTTTTTATCTACTAGATAAGCGAAGACAGTCCTCCGGAGGCGGTGGACTCTGGCAGCGCGGGACAATACACGGGCAACGCTTCGGGTTGCGCCACGCACGCGCCACAGTCGCTCCACTGCCTAGGTTTGTGCCTATTCATCATCATGCTAATGTCAGCGGCCGACGCGTTGCGCATACAGTCCTGTACTATCAGTTCCCAACGCAGACAGCCCCATAGAGTAAGTAATCGCGATTGTGCACTAACTGCTAGGGTAAGGTTAGAGTCCGCACGCGCCGGTCTTGGGCCGCGGCCGCCGCGCGCTCCGTGCTTGCGGCGCCTAACACCGACCGCCAACACCCCGCTGGGTCCCTAGTACTGCCGTGCGCCTAAGGCATTGTGATTTTAGTTAAATTTACCGGGTTTATATATAAGTACAAGCTGTTATTATTGATATGTTTGTTTTAAGTTACGTTAGCTGCTGTCCGATCACAATGTTGAAAGTAGCGTTGTCGTTTGTGCACTGATTTTGTCTGGATCTACCTTTAATAATTCTCATTAAGTGATCAGATTGAGTCAGACTTGCTCTACAGGCTAAAGTTAAATAAACTTGCAAGTGGTAGGTAGGTACTAATTAAACATGACTGCTGATGAAAAATGACGTAATTTTCTCGTTCCTAAAAATTCAGCTAGTAAAATATGTCACGTGCCGTCAACACATGAATAATAAGAGTGGGTTGCACCAAGAGCTATGTAACATTTCCCGTCTAAGCTATTTTTTACAGTAACATAGCTGACCTGGCAAACGTTGTTCTGCCATTATAAATTATCAAAGAAAAAAATGGAGGGTAGAAAGGTAATAAATACCCTACAAACTATTCTCAGACCTACCAAATATACAAAGAAAATTTCATAAAAATTGGTCAAGCCGTTTCGGTAGAGTTCGATAACAAATATTGTGACATAAGATTTTTATATATTAGATTAACAATGACCATTGAATTTTGCCTATTGAGGTTGCACCATCACACATAACCTTAGTTTGATAAAAACGTCATCATTTATCATCTATTTTAACCGTAACTATAACCTTTAACCGCCATAATTTGAGCGGTTAATGTTATCGTTATTTGTGACATCAGTTTAGCTATTGCTTAGTTTGACGGAACCCGCGTTTCGCTTAACCAGAGATGGCTTATGGGCAAAATTAGTTTTCCCAGTTTGGAGGTATACGGAACAGGTCCCGCAAATCTCCGTTGAAAAGGGAGGATCCTCCGACCAGATGGATGTTTTGTCTGATCTGGGTAACTGCCCGAGAGATGATTTCGGGCTGCTGTATATGTTCAAATCGCACGGAGAACTCTGTGCGATGTAGAATTTCATAGTTTAGTTCATATGTCTGTGGCGTATAGACGTCGCTACAGTGCCACGCACTCTTATAATTGTTTTCTTCTTCCTTTCCTCGTCCCATTATTTGGGATCAGGTTTCCTCACTTTCCTCCCCACAATTTTGACAAGTGGGCCTCAAACAATGAGGTCCTTTTATATATTTGACAACCAGGTCGATGGCAACTCACTTCTATAATATGACAGCTAAAGTAATCAAGCAAAATTAAACAATGATAACTGAAACGTTGCTTTAAAGATGAGAGTATCTTCCAAAAGGAGCAGCTTTCATACGCTATGCAAGTTTGGCGGTAATCAAAGCCGTATTGCTTTATACAGGCAGCAGAGAGCTTTGACAGGATTGGACGCTGCATTCATTGGAAATTCCAATATACTGTTTGGCTATTGGCTTAGTCGTAATCCTTGCAGGTTTGACTGATTACTTAGTAATGGGCTGGCTATTCAATTCGCAGCTATAGATACAGGGGACTTCTTTCTTTTACCGATAATCCCTCGAAAATTAATATAAATATCGTATTCATGCTCGAAATGTTTAAATTTCTCAATGCTCTTTTAAATTGATTAGCAAATAAGCTTTCAATGTGGACAGCAATGGTAGCCCACTAGTAACCGACCCGACTTACGAGTTGTAGGTCGCGGGTTCAAACCCAGTCGGGTACATTACATAGTGTAATTTATTTTAACGCCATTACTCTTAAAACGGTGTAGGAAAACATCGTGATTAAACGGGCATATTTTAGAACCAAAAAGTTCGAAGACATGTGACATCCACCAATCCGTACTGGGCCCGTGTGGTGGATTACGGCCCATTTCCTCTCTTAGAGAGAAGGTTGATTACACTATGCTATAAAAACTTTTAATGAAAAGGTTTTTTTTTTATAAAACCAACCACCAAAGAACAAGACCATTCCAAAGAGCACAAACACGATGAGGTTATCTGGTCGCGCTCAGTAGTTCCTATGGTCACCATTCGACTCCATCATCAGACCAGCTCCATGTTACCTGTTAATTTAATGCCTTATCATCCAAGTAACATGGGTATTCCGAATTTCAGCTCGATCGGTCCTTGGTAACTGTTTTAAAATCCATTTGTAAGATATGCCGTGTATACAAACATTGCATGTTGAAGAAAAGCTTGTAAATACTTCTTCAGCTTCTACCAGCGTGAAAGTAGCTTCCTCCGTACAAACTTTAGACCCATATTTTAATCCCCTTATGGGTGAATTTTCGAAAATTCTTTTTTATTCTTTGTATACGTCATAAAAGGAACATCTGTGCAAAATATAAGCGTTCTAGGTGTAAAAGTTTGGTCTGGATGTTGTTGACTCAGGACTTTACCTTTTATATAGAAAGAAAGTAAGAAAGAAAATGACTTATCGACGGCAATGTGCCACTAACTCTTAACTGTCGAAGTAAAAATTACATGTCCCAAAAACGTTAGGAGGTAATACTTAATAATTGACACGTTGGTTTAGTTAGGAGGTGTTTCCATAATTTAATTTGATGCAGTTGCAACTAAATATCCGCTTCGGAGATTTCACTAAAACATGCGGAAACACATTTAAATAAATAAAAGCGCGAAAAAGTGATTTTCTTGAAAAAATTACAGTTAAAAGGTATTGGCACTTTGTCGTCATTATATTATTAAAAAAAGAAGAATATCCCTTAGAGACTTTCTCATTTCAATCTAGGTTTTAGAGTACTTACCACGAATAGAGTATATAAGAACAGTTTGACGATTTCCGTCCTTCTCTGAACTGATTTACTATCAAGTTCAATGAATCTCTCCTATCATCTATCTGATCTTTCCTAAATTCTCGATCTATGTATATTCTAAGCGAATGTGTTCAGACAGCCAGACAAAATCGGCGTGCGTTCGGCTAAACCTAAGTTAGAATGTTTACCAATAGTTAGCGAATAACGCCGCGTCGCGTACCTACATAGACTCGTACTTAAGGTTTATGTACTGTTCGTTAAGAGGAATATTGTACTAGATAACAGTTGCTGCTTTGTTATTATGTTTAGACCAAACGTTTGAGAAAACAATGATCTTTTTCTCTTTAATGAAGGAAACACCATCTAGCATACGAACTATTAAAAACTTCAGCAGGCGACCGGTACCAAACTTTTTCGGTACTTCTTACTCAAGGAATATACCAACTTCTTACTTTAAAAAAATCGGTTCAGTAATGAAAGTGCTATTAAATGTCATAATAGCTGTAAGTTGGGATTGTTCCATTAGATACAATCAAATTACTTGACATGATATTCGACAACAATTTTGGATTAATAGTAAATTGACAACTTAAGAGGACTACGTTAAGTACGGTCACTCTCAGGCTGAATAGAATAGAAAGAGGTGCGCAAAGACACAATGCTTGTAAAATATGAAGCATTTTAACGATTTAATAAAAATCTACAGATTTGATTAAAACACTATAATGGTAAAACATTATTTGTATAACATAATCTGACAAACAATTAGAACGGTTGCATGTATATTAATAGTCAGGTTTTTAAGTGATAAAAGTATTTTTTTAGAGGCATCTTCGTGATTTCTATCGTACTAAATTAATTGTATTTTTTTTTTTGAACACACTATATAAATAGTATTTATTCTGAAGAATAACATATATTTTTCTGATTCTGTTTACTGCAATGAATCATATACTTTTGCGCATTATACAACTCACGATTAGCTCTTGTAGCCCTCTTAAAAAAACGTTTCACACAAGAGATTACTTTTTCGACGTTTGGACTCGACATTTTAACACTCCCTAAAAAAAACAATAAGTTTCTTTTGGGAAAATTAACATCAAACTCGCAAATGGACAGCTAAAATAGAAAAATAACTATAATTCTCTAGGTGTTACGATTTAAATATGTTCATTTGTATAAACCATCACTTTATTGGCAAAAATATTAATGAAGAGCTAGTAAACAAGTGCAATTACGTATAATAATGTATAATTACGATATCAAAGTCGATAACGTCCATTTTTCACGAGTAATTGCAAAGTGTAAGTGAGCATGAGTAAACAATGTATAGAGATTTCTTAAAATCAATACGTTAGGCGCCATCTCCACGAACGAGTAAATCGCTGCGAGTTAACGTACTTATTGCTTGTCAATTGCATTCGGCGAATCGACACGATATCCGCGAATATCGCCGAGTGGAGACACATTCATAGAGTTGTTATTGGACGAAATGGTGACGATAATTCACGTCGGCGTCGCGAGACTAACGTTCATGAAGGAGGCGCCTTACTGTATATTTACATAAGTGGTGTATACTTAAGCCCATTTTACGTACTTATTTTTCACTGTGACCAAAATTTTACTCATTTTGATATTATATCGGAATTTTAAATTACTTACAGTACTTATATTTTTTGTAGTCTGAAAGCGTGTAGCTATTTTTTTTTCTTTAAAAATTATCTCAAGTTCCCTGTGCAGCTTGACTATTAACTAAAAAAACGTCTCGAAATACGTTGAAAATTGAAAATGATACCAAATGTTAGCGCATTTACTGTAGCCCTTCACGTCTTTTAACATAATTTATTTATTAATGAATATATTTAGATATTATAATAAAGTAATAGAATAAATTTATTTTAGAAGTAAATCATGTTATGATTTATTTTAGGCTGCGTTCTGGCGATGTTTTTCAGTAAGTTACTTTTATCATGTTATAGAGTTATTTGCAGCTATTTTTGTTTTGTTTATTCATCAACGATCATATGAATATTTTAAAATAGTTTCTTGATTAATGAAAAATACTTATATTTATATATCTGTTACAATGAAAAAATCGCCTTTACGTATGTTTGAACAGGAATACATATCTGTTACAATAAGTTTCGTGTTTAAATTGTCCTTATTCTCATTGGTGTGTTTGTCGTAGCATATGGAATTTGTCACATCACTGATATTTCGGAATCATGACTATAATTTAAGTCTTCTTTTGAACATAATAAGCGAAAGCAAAGCTGAATTGGCAGCGTTATTGTAATGGGTTTTAATATGAATACATATATTTCGCGAAATAATATTCGCTTTTGTTTGTAAAGAATGCATTAAATTAAAGCCGATTATTGCAATGAATTTGGTTTCTAACCGTTTTGTTTTAATGAACATATGCTTAATTTTTTGTTATTTACTGAGGCTTCTTTTTCTTTTGAAAGAGAATATGCTACGATAAACACTAGGTACATAAAATGAATGTAGTTTTCATGTATTTGGATGTAACTTGTAGGTTTAACATAATTGCATATTGTGGTTGTGATCATAGCAAAGATTGCCAATCCATATAACATAGAACAATATAAAGTTAATTGTAAATAATAAGTAGATATGTATCGATATAAATAAATTTGGAGACTTGTACAAATTTGCTCACAAACCTGTAAATTGAAAACGACTGAACGTTCATGATTTCTCATTGACTGGTAGTAAAATTATCGTAATTTTAATATAATAGATAAGTATCTAGAATACTTCTCCATCATCACTTCTAACTCTTCATTTTCAGCAGATTCCAAGTCAAAATTTTGGTCTACTGTTCACTATCGCTCGATGAAATAGAAATCATAAAAAGGCTCATTTTTGTAATAGTTGTGTAAAATGTAAAATTGTTCACCGATTTCGAAGTTAAGTAGCAGCCCAATGAACTGTATCTATTAATGTAAATGTTGAAGCATAATTTGTATATATTGAATCTAATGTGAACGGGAAATAATAAAAACAATCTTTTATTACAAAATTTATTCAGGTTTTCATTTTGACGTCAACATTGTAATAGTGTCTTGTCTCTGATGTAGATTTAAGCAGTTAGTTGCATTACGTGTTGTTATAAGAAAACAAACTGTGTTTCATTAGATTTATTTTGTTTATTTTTATCACATTTGTATATTGCACGTTTCGCTTTGCTTACACTAAGCTTGCTTTAATCTGTTGCACCGCCAACCACGCTTAATTAATATCACAAGTCAAGTTAGTTCTGCACTCTCACAGTTTTATCAAATATTTTAGTTTCTTTCTCACTACTCTTTCCGTCACATGAAATTAAACATTATTTTTGTCTGATTTCATTTAATTTTGTGCACGTCTTTTTTTGCATGTTAACATCTATTTTAACATTCGTTTGTTTTCATCGACTGTATGATTCGACAAAGTATGTATGACCAAAATTATTTGAGATCAGTGACAAGATTCTATGTTACCTTTCCTGAGTTTTCCTAAACTTGCTTCCCTCTCTGTGAACTGACATCGAGGCTCGCTCGGACGCGCATCAGCATCATTTGGCAAGAGATCGCAAGCTGCATGGACGCTGGAAAGGTGCTGGGTGGTGAAGGACTGTCGCTCTGTTCTCATGTATTTAAATATCTTTGTTCTGTTTCTTTCACTAGAATGCGCGAAGGGCTTGCATTTGTACTCCGGTCGATGCTACAAACGTTGTCCAGATGGTACGTATGCTAGTGAGATTACAATGGAAAGGAGCTCAAGAAGACGTAATTTGACATACTACTCGGAGGGGGCCATAATGAAAAGACAGTACGGCGACGCCCCTAAGCAGACCGCGCTCGAAGCTTTAGATATGGAGCCTGCAGCTAATGAGAGCGACGCTAAGCCCCCTCTCACGTGCCTGCCGTGTCACTACACATGCGCCACGTGCGTGGGCCCACACAACAATCAATGTTTGTCTTGTTTAGATGACGCTCAGCTCTTCAATGAAACTGATACCGAGCCTAAATACTACTGCTACCAAAAAACGGTTGTGTCGCAAATAAAGGACGCTAATTGGCACTATAGGCTGAACGTTGCTCTTGTTGTTGTCTTGTTCGTCGTCAGTTCTGCCTGTTTGTACTTCATGTTATCGTGTGTCGCCAAGAAGTACTGTTGCGGCGGGTATTACAAACCAAATGTAGTCTATAACAAATTGGCTGTAGACGATAAAATGCAAAGTGCGATGGAGGTTGAGGAAGAGATTCATAAAGCTTTGAAGGATTTTAGCGAGAGCGATTCAGATGATGACTTGAATTTATAGCAATTGTTAACATTCCAACCTAAGTATTATGAACTCATGGAACATGTGGCCAATAGTGATTAGGAGATTGCAAAACAAATGCAGGGCTCGCGTTGTGATATCAATAATTGGTGGTCACAAAATTTTAGTGTGTAAAGAGCGGTAGTATTAATTCAATGAGATTTTAATTCGTACAAACATTGAGGTTATTTTGAAATTATTCCAAAGAGCTGTTACAACTCTTAGACGTTTTTTTTATATATATAAAATCTGTTCCTTTACCTTTTCGGATTTCTTCACATTCAGTTCTTTATGAATTTCGGTTGTGTCTATTTTTATAGTTATTTTTGTATTAGATATTTTCTTTTCTTTATTAATTTAGAATATGAAGTAAAATAGAGTATTATGGAACATTCCATTCCAAAAATAATGGTGAAATCTTATGATATTGAAAATTTGTTTTCGAACCCTTGGCGTTCGGAGATTGAGAGCTTGGGGGCGTTTTTATTGTTTCTAAAAGGGGCTGCAATGCACCCCTGTCGAGTTGGCAATATTTTATAAATTGAAGTCATTTAATTTGCCCAAAATCTTATTTGTTTCTCTATATTTTCTTTTCTACTTTTAACTTAGTTTTTAAGGCTTGAGATTCGCTCAAAGAGACTCAAAATAATTTTAATTTTGATGGTTTAGTTTTTTATTATCTTTTTGTTTGTAAGTTGACGTCATAATAATCGCATAATATTATCTTAGGTGTATTTGCTCAAGATGCCATGCTGTTTATGAGAGTACCAAGCGTCTGGTACAGTGTAAATATTTGTATGTAAATAAATGAGTTCCTATTTTCATTTGCTGTTTTATTAAATGCTTCCTACTTCTGTTATTAAACTTCGCAATGCATGGGGAGTGGATGTTTGGCCAACTGCGCTTAAAATTAAGTTGTTGTAAAGTAAGTATTTGTATTACAAAGTACATCAGAAGTATATTGGTTTACCATTTCGAGGAATACATCAGCTCATACACAAACACAAAAAAAAACTTCTTACGAAAAAAAAACAGCCTTCTCTAAAAAAAAAGACACTAAAAGGATCAAAATAAGTTTAATTTCGGAAGTCGGTGTTTCTCGGTATTGTTTGTTTCATATTTAACACCGACTTTCGAAATTAAAGTTATTTTGATGCTTTTAGTGTTTTTTTTAGTGAAGTTGGTCTTTATTTGTAAAAAGTTTTTTATTTCACACTTTTTAGTTGCTTAAAACTAGAGTAGGTCATGAGAAATAGGTATGACAATACTAATTAACCCAAACACTGCTAGGATACATTGTTTTCATCATTTCAGCCGAAAGACGTCCACTGTTGGACATTGTTTTATTACCTATGAAGCCGTTCCCGTGTCTACCTTCCACCTTCCGGCTCCATCATCAGATCAGTTCGATTGTACCTTATAGCCAAAGTGCATCTCATGACAATTCTAATAAGCCTAAACACGCCTAGGATTCATTGATTAATTACGGAGTTCCGGTGCCTATCTTCTGGCTTAATCATCATCATCAGGTCACTTCGATGATACCATTTCAACGTAACTATTCAGAACTATTTATTTATTTGTATTGTCATATTCGCTTAACTATCTTCATTGTGATATCTATATGAGTATGAAATTCCGTTGGTCATTTCTGGTCTTCTTCATAGGTTCCACTTCATCAAATGTTACTTTTTAACTGTAAATGCTTAAGTTCTCGACGAAAATACTAAAATCTCTATGTAGTTATATATAGCCTATAATATTTGAGGAGTTCCCTCGATTCCTCATGGATCCCATCATCAAAACTAGATTTGGAAAAAAATGGAACCAAACTGAAAGCATGTCCTTTAAGGGGATTTTTTTTTTGTATATCGGTCCATAAACGACAGAGTTCTGAGGTAACAAACAAAAAAAAATACAACCGAATTGATAACTTCCTTCTTTTTTGAGGTCGGTTAAAAATACGCCCAAGCAGTCGAGACCCCGACTTCGACTACCAATTACGGCAGATGCGGGTTTGTGGACTACGAGCAATGGGTAACTTGCCGTCCGGCCGTCTGCGCGCCTCAAAATGATGTCAACAAAGGCCGACGCCTGCTTGGGTCATGGGATGACTTCTGACAGGGTAACCCGTGGTCCTAGAACGCAAAGGGCAACTGGAGGAACATATGTGTGGTTTTAGTCAGTAAAAGTCTGACATACCCTCCCGCTTTGTCCTAGAGTGTGAGAACTCATTAGACTATTTCCCAACTCAAAAAAAATAAACTCCAAAACGTCAGTTATGAACATTCCAAAAACCTGGATTAAAAAAGGGTAGTTTCAAATCAGAAATAAAGATATCCGCAGGAGAACCAAGGTTACAGACATAGCCCGAAGAATCGCCAAACTTAAGTGGCAGTGGGCAGGGCACATTGCTCGCAGAACAGATGGTCGATGGGGACGAAAGGTTCTGGAATGGAGATCATGTACCGGAAGACGCAGCGTTGGAAGGCCTCCCACGAGGTAGACCGATGACCTGGTGAGGGTCGCGGGAATGCGATGGATGCGAGACGCACAGGATCGGTCATTGTGGCGACATTTGGGGGAGGCCTATGTCCAACAGTGGACGTCTTTCGGCTGAAATGATGATGATGATGAGTTTCAAACTATGCATATGATTTAGATGTGCATCAATACCCCGCCATGTCTCATAATTAAATTAATGGTAATATGTAAATTAAAAATAAAGGTCGGTGTTTCCAAACCGACTCCTTCTGCGAAGCAGTAATGTTAGTGAAGGAGGCTGCCGCACGCACGAGAGAACGGCCCTCACGCCCCAGCCGCCGGGATCCCGACCCCGATTTCCAGCCACCGTAGGCGCCGGTTGGCGGATGGCGACCAATGAGTAGCTTGCCGTCCGGCCATCTGGTAACCGTTTGGACCGAGTGTTCCACGCGCGCTTCAATGAGATGTCAGCAAAACAGTAGGGGCCCAGTAGGGTTTTGACCCTGCTTGGGCCCCTGCAGTTTTAGAAGTGAACCCATGGCCCTAGTAGGCCGAAGCCTACTGGGGCCATGGGTTCGCTTCTGAAAGGAAAACCCGTGGCTCTGGAACGCTAGGTAAAGAAGGAACATAGGAGTCATGGGTCAGTAAAAGTCTGACATACCCTCCTGCTCCGCCCAAGAGCGACAGAAGTCATTGGATGATTTCCCACAAAAAAAAAAAAACAGAAGAAACACCAAACAAACACATTATTCAAATATACGACTGCTTACCAAAAAAAAAAACACAACTCAGATGATGTATTCTCCTAGCCAACACCGCCATTATTACAAAGATCCCTCGAAAATAAACGCGTCCATCGAACGATCAATAAACCTAATGTATTGGGTAATATAAGCCCTCACGAAGGTGCCGGTATCAAAACCAAGCTACCCTACATCATGGAGACGGTACTTGGAAATGCTACAATGACGGGGACATTATACAAATATTGGTCTCCAGAATATGTCGTTGAAAGTAGCATGGTTAGTAACAATTGTAGCTGGCTTGTTTGTTTTATGGAGAGAGGAATATAGGTAGGTAAGGCCAAAGAAAGGTAGTTCAGAACAATTAATGGTAAGTTTACATTAGAAATTCAGATTTGAATTTTGGAATTGACTTAATGAATTGTAATGAAATTAAAGGTCTATTGTAGATCAGAGCGATTTCCAGCCAGCATACGCACGAGCTTGCGGACGATGAGCAATTGGAAGCTCGCCGTTCGTCCTACCTGTAAGGACCAAACCAGAGTCGTCGAAGGTATGTAGGTAGGTAGTGTTTGGACGCATGTCTCAAATAGATGTCAGTAAAACCGTTAGGGGCCCAGCAGGGCTTGTGCCCGCTACCACCATGCCCCCAAAAAGGAAACCTGTAGTCCTAGAACACACAGGGCTAGAAAGAAAGGCTAGAACTGAAAATTAAAGGTGTTGTTTTTAGTCTGTAAAAATCTGACACAACTACACACAAAAAATACATTCAGCCGAACATAGAACCTCCTTCTTTTTGAAGCCGGTTAAAAACAAAGTTTTTTTATAGTCTACGTGCGTTTACAAAATGCTACGTAGCAACACATTGTATGGTCGTCGGTGTAGCGTCACGTAGCACGCCGTAGCATCGCGTAGTATCAGCGTAGCACTGCGGTGCGATATCAACTTTTTAGGGCCTCAGAAGTTGATATTGCACTGCAATGCGAGCTAGCACGATCCATTTTACGACCTAAAATGAACTGTTAAAGGGATGGAGCTATATAGGGTGTATAGTTCCATTTCTCTTTCTCGCTCGCACGACTGACATTTCAACATGCCATGGTAAGGCCTAAGGTTTATCTAGATATACTGTTTGTTGAGAGACGTACAGTACGTATGGCCCAAAGATCCCTCCGAACTTCGAACAATTGGCTAGGCAGTAATTCTTTTTAAGAATCATTTGGCGATGGCGAATGCGTATTGCGTATTTTTTCGAGTATGCGCATAATTCAGCCCCCCTAGCCAAGTTACAACCGTTTCGTTTCGATTCTCTTTTCGTCGATCGCATCGAGTAGGCCACGCCTCCGATTCCTTTATTCTGACGTCATCTCAACGCTCAGTCACGTGGTCAGAACAAAGAAATTAGGAGGTGTGGCCGACTCGAGGCGATCAACGAAAAGAGAATCGAAACGAAACGGTTGTAACTTGGCTAGGGGAGCAGAACGCCTAACTTCAGAGTGGCCAACATAAATATATTGACCGTACTGTAAATCTGTTTAAATTTTAACGTAACGGAAGCATGCAATTTATTCAAAGTCACTTCCAGCAAACAAACTGAATCAATGTTTAACCCCCTTTATCGTTGTCACGAGGTGACTCAAGATTCATCCCAAAATACCAATAATTACACAGAGGGGAGAAAAAATAATATCTTTCCACCCTCACACATCGCTTATATGTTAGGTAGATACTTATATACCGATTCCCCATCGGCTCGAGTTCAATAATACCGACCATTGTGCGCCGTCCAATTTATTATTTCGCTTAAATGGATCGCATTTCCTTTAAAATAAAATAAAAATAAACACTCCCAACCAACAGTCCGTTTCTTCAGTCCTGTTTAATGTTGTGAATTTCGCAAACTTCCAACTTTCCCGGCGTCGAACTTAATTTCGATCTAATGAGCCTTAATTATCCTTTCAGAAGTTTTGAACATTTTTTGTATCAGAAAGTATTGCCGCTAATTGGATACAATCTCCCAGAAAAGTTGATAACAGAAATAATATTGTAAGAAAAACGTGCGAACATTATATCGACGTCGCTTCGTCGTAAATAATATAAAGGGAGATATAATTAGATCCGATCCTTTCATATCCCTTCCGTCTCATTTGATGCCAATAATCGAGTGAAGATTCAAAGATCCCTCGCGTTCTAAAAACGTGTCAACCGCGTGACCTAATTCTTTTTACTCGTATAAAATCATAGTAAGTGAGTCGGGGCGCATCACGGCTCACTCTGTGATAACGTTAACAGCTCATAAACTGTGTTTGTCCACTGCGTTACACTAGCTACTGAGTTATAAAACAAACCATGTGAACCTATCTTAAGGCCGTTTTATAGTCAAAGGCTTTTACGCTTTTTATAGACTATTGACTGGTCGACTGGGACAACTAAACGAACGATCCAATCTCTTGCTATCGAGATCTTTTCAAATACAAGTGAAGCCTGCAAGTCAAAAGGGATGGTAGTTTACATACGAGATACGAAATGGAATATCGTCATGGTTCGTGGTGGAACGGATCTTTTTCTATAGGTAGGTACTCGTATGTGCTGTGCAATTTACTACTCACTGAATATCGTTGAGACGTAACAAGTAATAGTGAAAGATACATATTTTGTTACACTTGTAAAATATATTTACGAACTAAATATACAAGTTTCTTTACCCTTTGATCGCCATGTCAAAAACGCAAAAGCGTGCTCGGCGTCAAGCTACGATTTCATTGTGTTCGTTTTTGTGATCATAAGCTAATATGAATGAAATAAATAGTAAGCAGTTCATCATCATCATCATTTCAGCTGAAAGACGTCCACTGTTGGACATAGGCCTCCCCCAAGCGTCGCCACAACGACCGATCCTGTGCGTCTCGCATCCACCGTATTCCCGCGACTCTCACTAGGTCCTTCCAACGCAAGCACAGCAGTGTAAGTAGTTCACATAATATAAATTGTGATAAGTCTAGCAACATGATTTACGACGAAAAATAAGAAAAACAATACTTTTCTATAAGATTTATTAGCGTTTATAACGCGGAGTGTCTGTCAAGTAGTGATGACGTTGGCACATTTTGATTTGCCATTTATACATGACTATGGTAGTCACTAAACAGAACACTAACGAGTGATGACAGTTAGCTATGCCTAATGGACACTAAAATTACTTTACATCATGATTTTTTTTTACCATTTCTTCCTCATTTATTAATCTAGAGAAGAGAAACCCGTGGTCCTGGAACGCTAGGCAAAGAAGAAACATAGGTGTGATTTTATTCAGTAAAAGTTTGACACGACCTCGCGCTCCGCCCTAGAGCGTGAGAAGTCACTGGGTGATTCACCACCTTAAAAAGCTCATATGAAGTATTTCTCGGTATAACTATTGTATGGCGATCCAGAGTAAGGATGATTGAGTAATTGCCAAAAGCTCCTACTTTAGTTACTTATATCATATTCCTGGTTTTATAAAACCAGAAATAAAAACTTCAGTCTGAAATATTGGGCTGATAGTGTAGTAAAATATATAAAAACAAAAGCTCATCTTTCACAGACAAAATATTTCCAATATAATACAATGCATTGAATTATAAAAGCACGTCAAACGTATTCATTACGGAAAAAAAAATGATATCGCTTAATGTAAATAATCGACTCGGTTCTCGCATTTCAGCGATTCCATACAAAATATTTTGTTCAAATAATCACATTAATGGAACCGAAACAATAGGGATTCATGTTGGTCGCAACAAATGAATATTGAATTGATGTTGAAACAATAGCGGTTGAAGCGAATGAATTTCGAGTACCTACCTATATTTTCGTCATCCCATCGATAGTCGGACTACCTACTACCCCAGCCGCCGTGATCGCGACCCCGACTACCAGCCACGGTAGGCGCGGGCTTGCGGATGACAAGCGATAGGTAGCTCGCCGTCTGGTCGTCCGGACCAAGCTCAAATCATTTATTTATTTATTTAAACTTCATGTACAGTAGTGGTACATAGGCGGACTTAATGCAACAAGGCATTCTCTACCAGTCAACCTTTGGGTTAAAAGAGACAACACTGTGGTAGGTGTGCACAATAAATAAATAACAGATAAATATCAAATGAAAAGTAGTATCAATAAATTAAGTTACTATAATACAATACCTATATATGCTAATATTAATCATCGACAGCGCGTAGTGTTCCACGCGCTCCTTAAAGAGATGTCAGTAAACCGTAGGGGCATAGCAGCCCCCCTAGCCAAGTTACGATCGTTTCGTTCGCGTCGAACGCCTCGAGTAGGCCACGCCTCCGATTCCTTTGTTCTGACGTCATCTCAACGCTCAGTCACGTGGTTAGAACAAAGGAATCGGAGGCGTGGCCTACTCGAGGCGTTCGACGCAAACGAAACGATCGTAACTTGGCTAAGGGGGCAGGGCCGATGCTGATCAAGATTTGCTAAAAAGGAAAGAACGCAAAGAGCAACCGAAGGACTTTAGTCAGTAAAAGTCTGACACGCCGTCGCGCTCCACCCAAACCGGGAAAAGTGATTGGTTGATTTCCCATCTTAAAAAAAAGCCGGACTACTTAACTAACTATAATTGGCTGTATGTATTAAGGATTGAAGTCTCATTAACCTCTGTATAGCGCCAGATAGCAAATAGTTTCAAATAACGCTTTTAATAGCAGACTTAATATTACATCATTTCCCGTTTTTCTTTCTTTCTTTAAATACCCAAATAGCATAGATGGTTCAGTAATTGAGCAATCGGCTGCTGCGCTGCGTGTCATGAAGTCTGGGTGTCTTTTGTGTGTGTAAGTATATATATTTTTTTAATTATAAGACCCTTTATCTCGGGAACGCGTGGAGGTATCGAGTTGAAATTAAAACCATATACTCAAGTTCGTCCCTTGAAGCTGTGAAAAAAACAAACTGGTGAGTTAACTAAAAAAAAGATACGGTCGTTTATGTCGCATAAATTCTGACATTTGGCATGAAGTAAGGTCTCATAGCACAAATATAGGAAAAAATCTGAATTCTGTAAATTTGTAGTTACGTCACAAAAAATAAACTTTTTTTGGGATTCGGAATTCGGGAATTGAATTATTTTCATAGATAAGTTTGTACGGAACGCTCAGTGCGCGAGTCCGACTCGCACTTGCCCGATTTTTTTAGTTTAAGTATTCATCAAATAACTCTTAGCGCTCTAGGTGGAGCGAGATGAAGTGTCAGAAGTTTATTAATTAGAACCCACCCGAGTTCCTTCAGTTGTCTTTTGCATTCCTTGGCCGCGGGAAGACTCGCAGCCCTGAGATGATTGAAATACGTTGTTTTTGTCTACCTAAAATAACTAGTAGATACCAGGGTGAGTAAATAAATCGGCATATCCGATAGGATATGCGAATCAGGGATTAGCAATAAATGGCGAGGCTGAGTGCATTTGAACATGGCGATCACTGGCCAAATGGATTAATAAATACTCCATAGATTCTTATAATATCTAATTAGACGCTCTACAAATTCATCAGGATTTCAACACAGTCTTTTAAAAGTAGAAGTTTAATATTAAAGATTTTGACTTAGTTCACAAATATTTTTTTGTCTTTATTCTGCAAAACTGCCATCTTTTTATATCATCATCATCGTTCCAGCCGAAAGATGGCCACTGTTGGACATAGGCCTCCCCCAAGCGTCTCCACAACGACCGATCCTGTGCGTCTCGCATCCACCGCATTCCCGCGACTCTCACCAGGATATAGCCCGAAGAATTGCCAAATTAAAGTGGCAGTGGGCAGGGCACATTGCTCTTAGAACGGATAGTTGATGGGGCCGAAAGGTTCTAGAGTGGCGACCGCGCACCCGAAAACGCAGCGTTGGAAGGCCTCCCACAACGGTCGTTCCACCCAACCTGGTGAGAGTCTTTTTATATATTCCAAACCAATTTTTAATTTTGAAAAAGGGACAACATGCCTTAATATGAAGCTAAAGCCTCATATACCTCTACTATGAGACAAACTGTCAAATTCAAATTGTCCAACAGCATGTCCAGCGTTACAAAGTTACGGGACACTGGGCAACGATATAGCGTCACGTAGATTGAGCCGTTCCCTAATGTATCTGAGGCTCAATTTGAACTAACACAAGTTATCACAATTTCACAACTCAAAGTAACCTATTTCGACAGGCCTGTTGGTCTAGTGGTCAGTGGCCCTGACAGCTATGCCAGAGGTCGTGGGTTCTTAGACTAAAGCAACCACCCTTACCTTTTATTTGGGTACTTAGACTAAAGCTTACTTTAGCCAATCACTCCACCGCTTTATTTTTAACCGACTTCAAAAAAAAGGAGGAGATTATCAATTCGGTTGTATTTTTTTTTTTATCATCATTATTATTATTATTTTTTTATTTTTGTTACCTCAGAATTCCGTCGTTTATGGACCGATTTGCAATATTTTTTTTTTCCATTTGTAGGATATGCTTCCAGATTGGTCCCATTTTTTTCAAAATCCAGTTCTGATGATGGAATCCATGAGGAATCGAGGGAACTCCTCAAAAATTATAGGCAACCCTATGGTAATTTTAGTATTTTCATCAAGACTTGAAGCATTTACAGTCAAAAAGTAACATTTGATGAAGTGGAACTGATGAAGAAGACCAGAAATGGTCAACGGAACTTCATACTCAAATAGATATCACATTGAAGATATAGTTAAGCGACTATGACAATACAAATAAATGAATGATTCTGAATAGTTACGTTGAAAATGGTATCATCGAAGTGATCTGATGATGATGATGGAGCCGGAAGGTAGGCACTGGAACTCCGTAATTAATCAATGTAACCTAGCCGTGTTTGGACTTATTAGAATTGTCATGAGATGCACTTTGGCTATAAGGTACTATCGAAATGATCTGATGATGGAGCCGGAAGGTAGGCACAGGAACTCCGTAATTAATCAATGTATCCTAGCCGTGTTTGAGTTAATTGGAATTGTCATGAGAAATAGGCACTCTGTTTTTAAGTGTATCGCAACTAAAAAGTGTGAAATAAAAACTTTTTAGAAAAAAAAAAACCGACTTCACTAAAAAAAACACTAAAAGGATCAAAATAACTTTAATTTCGGAAGTCGGTGTTAAATAAGAAACAAACAATACCGAGAAACACCGACTTCCGAAATTAAAGTTATTTTGATCCTTTTAGTATTTTTTTTTAGTGAAGTCGGTTATTTTTTTTTTCTAAAAAGTTTTTTTTAGGTAGCAAATCATCCAATGACTTCTTCCGCTCTAGGGCGGAGCAAGAGGGCGGGTCAGACTTTTACTGAACCCACTCTTATGTTCCTTCTTTGCCTTGCGTTTCAGGACTTTCTTTGACACTTGATTTGCAAGAAAGGTTTTGACAGTTCAGACAATGCAGTCTCTGGTGTCCGCCAAGACGTCTCAATGCGCTATGGTCTACAGTCTGTGTGGATTAGACTTACGAGAATAACACACGAAGCGGCGGCGAAGCGTGGTCGTGCGGTCCAAAATCTTGAACCCCTGCGGTAAACCATGCAGTCTTGGCACTGGATTTTGATCCGCATCTCTCCGGCAGGCGACGCCACGATATCTCGTGTGTTATTCCGTCTTATCTAAACACTAGATTTTTGCAGCGGCTTCGCCCGCGTACATAAAATATAGCCTATGTCACTCAAGAATACAGGGCTGCACTAAAAGTATCGGGAATGGAATATTTCCACTGTTCCAGTCATATTAAAATCTTTTTAATTGAAAACTCCTTGGTTTTAAAAATCGAATACCATTTATTTATTTAAAAAAAGATTCTCGGTCTTGTCACAAGGTCTTGTCAAACTTGTTTAGTCGTTGAGAAAATGGAATTGACTCGAGAAAATTCAAGAGCGATGATTTATTATGACTTTCGAAGTGGTTTAACACAAAAACAGTGTGTTGACCGGATGATTTCTGCATTTGGTGATGAAGCCCCATCCAAAACCACAATTTACCGCTGGTTTGCTGAATTTCAACGTGGACGTGTCAAGCTCATTGACGATCCCCGTCAAGGTCGTCCAAAAACTGCAGTCACCCAAGAAAACGTTGATGCTGTGCGTAAGCTGATTGAGGAAGATCGACATGTAACGTACCGCGAAATTCAGGCAACTTTAGACATTGGCATGAGTCAAATACAAATAATCTTGCATGAACAATTAGGTGTAAAAAAGTTGTTTTCCCGATGGATACCGCATTCGCTCTGTGAAGAGCAGAAAGCGGCTCGCGTTACTTGGTGCGTCAGAACTCTCGAAAGATTCCACGCAGGATCCTCAAATGCTGTATACAACATCGTATCAGGTGACGAATCCTGGATATACGCGTACGAACCCGAAACAAAAAACCAGTCACGAGTCTGGGTGTTCGAAAATGAGTTAAAGCCAACAAACATTGTTCGTACACGGAGTGTTGCAAAAAAAATGGTGGCCACGTTTGTCTCCAAAACCGGCCATGTTGCGACTATTCCTCTTGAGGGACAAAGAACGGTTAATGCAGAATGGTATGCTAGCATTTGTTTGCCACAGGTCGTTTTTGAACTCCGTAAAGAGAACTGCAACCGCCGCATCATCCTCCATCACGACAATGCGAGCTCTCACACCGCGCACAGAACAAAAGAGTTTTTTGAGCAAGAAAACATAGAATTATTAGACCATCCGCCGTACAGCCCCGACCTAAGCCCTAATGATTTCTATACTTTCCCTAAAATAAAGAATAAATTGCGTGGTCAGAGATTTTCATCACCTGAAGAAGCTGTGGACGCCTACAAAACGGCCATTTTGGAAACCCCAACTTCCGAACGAATGGAATGGTTGCTTCAATGATTGGTTCCATCGTATGGAAAAATGTGTCAAATTTCGCGGAGAATACTTCGAAAAGCAATAAATACATTTTTAAATTGTAATGTTGTGTCGTGTCACTTCCTTGATTCCCGAAATTTTCAGTGCCGCCCTCGTAAAGCAGCTTTCTATCGGGATTACCTCCTACAAACAAAAAATCAAACTTTACCTCTTTATTATATTATTGTAGATGTAGATTAACAAACCCCTACTAATTACGTCCATTTGACAACCTAAACTGAACTATAATTAGAGGGATGGAGCCACCCTTTAAAGGGTGTTTTTTTTTTAAGGTGGGAAATCATCCAAATTACTTCTCGCGCTCTGGGTGGAGCGGGAGGGCGTGTCAGACTTTTACTGACTAAAACCACACCTGTATCCTTACCTTTGCGTTCTAGGACTACGGGTTTCCCTTTCAGAAATTCTCCGCGGTCCTAGCTAGCGGGCAACTGTAGCGGCCCTGCTGGGCCCCTACAGTTTGCTGACATCTCTTTGAGGAGCGCGAGGATCACTACGCGCTGTTGACGACTGGGCTCGGTCCGGTTATTACCGAACAGCTGGACGGCGAGCAACCCAGTTCTCGACGTTCGCAAGCCCGCGTCTACCGTGACTGGTAGTCGGGGACGGAATTACGGCGGCTAGGGCGTGAGAAGCTTCGTTCCCTTGCGCGTGCAGCCTCCTCCTTCGCTAGCATTACTGCTTCGCAGAAGAAGGCGACCACCTGTCATTCCTCCTCGCTCCGGACCATAGCCTGAACCAGGGCCTGTACACTCAGCTATATAGGGTGTACAGCTCCATCCTTCTTTCTCGCTTGCACGACTGACATTTTAACATATCATGGTAAGGCCTCAGGACGTGACCACTACGATCACAGTTAAACATTTTATTGGTGTTTAGGGTTCCGTACCTTAAAAGGAAAAACGGACCCCTTATAGGATCACTTTGTTGTCCGTCCTTCTGTCTGTGTGTCTACCTGTCTGTCAAGACCCTTTATCTCGAGAACGCGTGGAAGTATCGAGTTGAAATTAAAACCATGTACACAAGTCTGCGGTCCCTTAAATCTATGAAAAAATTAAACATCTAAGTTAACGAAAAAAAAATTATACGGCCGATTATGTCGCAAAAATCGTAAATTTGACACTCCTAAGGAAATCTAAATTCATGGGGTACTTCCCGTTGACCTAGAACCCTGAAATTTGGCATGAAGTAAGGTCTTATAGCACAAATATAGGAATAAATCTGTAAACTGAAAATTTGTAGTTACGTCTCAAAAAAAAAACTTTTTTCTATTTGGATATATCTTCGAGACTCGATTCAGGAAAACTAACTTATGTAAATAGTTCATCTATTTGCAGAAGTTAGTTTGTACGGAACCCTCAGTATGCGAGTCCGACTCACAGTGCCCAGTTTTTTCTATACTGATTGAATTATGATTGTAACTTAATTTTCTAATTGGGGTGTAAAAGGGTGTGCATTACCTATTCCAGTTACATGTTGCATACTTAGAAGAGAGAGACGGAGCAACACATAATACTATCTCTTTTTCGCAGCGAATTCATGATAGCAGTATATACAGGCAAACTTTTGATCCGATCAACAAAGCGGTGGGTAATACTACAACTTACAACTAGTTTACTCACTTAGTTACAGTATCCAGGCTTAACCTTCCGATACAGTTACTGATAGCCAATATCGACTTTGTGTACACTAGGGCTAATAGAATAGCTTTCTACTTTTATAAGCATAATCAGCCTTTTAATGTTCCCACTGTTGGGACTCAGGCCTCCTCTCTAGGGGAGCGAATGGGCCATAATCTTAGTGCGGGTTGGTAGATGTAACATGTCTTCGAATTTTTAGTTCCTTATGATGTTTTCCTTTATCATTTTGAGAGCAGCGTTTCTAATTTTAATAAAGTCGTAATAACGAGTGATAGAGGATAAGGATGGCGTGTTATGTTCAACGTCCGCCTCATAGAGCTGTCAGCAGGGGCCCAGCATGGCCGATGGCCGCTAGAGCCAAGGGGAATTTCTGAATAATATAATCTCAAGAAAAAAAGTTTAAATCAAAACGGCATCTTCTTTTAAATCAAAGTTTTCTTTTCTACTAAGGATGGGCGATGATGCCAGGAATCCATCCTAAAAGCAATTTTTTTCAGGTGGAAAATCATCTTAAGAAACCTGTGCTTTTGAATAACTCTGAATCGTTACGTTCACTGTTGGACATAGGCCTCCCCCAAGTGTCGTCACAATGAACGGTCCTGTACGTCTCGCATCCATCGGATTCCCGCAACCTTTACCAGGTTATCGGTCGGCCTTCCAACGCTACGTCTCCCGGTACGTGGTCGCCATTCCAGAACCTTCGGCCGTCTGTTCTGCGAGCAATGTGCCTTGCCCATTGCCACTTAAGTTTGGCGATTCTTCGTGCTATGTCAGCAATCTTGGTTCTCCTGCGGATATCTTCATTTCTGATTCGATCACACAAGGAAACTCCGAGCATACCTCTTTCCATTGCCCTTTGGGTGACTTTAAGCCTTCTGATGAGGCCCATTGTGAGCCACCACGTTTCGGAACCATATTTCATCACTGGCAACACGCACTGGTCATAGAATTTCGTCTTGAGACACTGTGGTATGTTGCTACGAATTCCTCACCGTTTCCCGATTGTTCCAAGAATCGAAATGGACATTTTTTGAGGTAGGAAATTATCAAATAACTCTTCTCGCTGAGAGTGGAATGAGAGGGAATGTCAGATTTTTACTGACTAAAAACCACAGTGTCTGTTCAATTGCCCTTTTTGTGAAGGCTAGCGCAACCCTGGCAGGCTTCGGCCCTAACTGTCGGTCAATTTAGCTGACATCTATTTAAGGCTCGCATGGTACATAACGCGCAATTGATCCGGGCTTGGCAAAGCCACACACAGCAAGCTACCCATAGCTCACTCGTCCGCAAGTTCGCAACTAAAGTGGCCGGAATTCGTCCTGTGACTCCCGACACTTGGGCCGTCTCTTGCGGGGGTCGGGGCGTGAGGCTTATCTCTGTCTCACGGCTTCGGCCGCCTCTTTTCACTAAATATTTGTAATTTGTCTTACTTGCTGCATTAATATGTAAGCTACTAATTATGTAACTCGGAACAGGTGGGGACCTGGTGACGTGTATTACAGGTTTTACTACCTACCACAGGCACTAGCGATCCACAACCAAAAATGCCATAATTGCTGACAAATTTTGGTTGTGGAACCAAAAAAAGTAAAAAAAATACAGACAATCTTACACTAAGAGGCATTGCTCTTAGTGTAAGATTGTCTGTATTTTTTGACTTGCGGTGAGAAATTTAATAAACGTTATTATAAACGTTATTATTATTATTGCTTCGGAGAAGACGGTCACGGCCCATTCTATCTCACTCCGTACCTTGATCTGAACCAGGGCCGGACGCAAGAGCTCCCCGCCACAGATTACCTCCACGAAGACACGGCGGTGCTTCGCCTAAGCAGGACAGATTTCCAGCGTAATTTTGACAGCGCTGCGGAATTGTTCAAAACAGTCATCGCAGCTGTGGAACGCAAAAGACAACTAAAGGAACACGGGTGGGTTTGAGTTAGTTAAAGTCTGACACTCCCTCTCAGAGCGGTAGGAGTTATGTGTCCATTTTAAGTACCTTAGGTTAATTATATATATATAGCATAGTAAAGTCGGCCCTATAATGTTCCCATTGTTGGGACTCAGGCCTCCTCTCTAGGAGAGGGAATGGGCCGTAATCCACCACGCGGGCCTAGTGTGGTTTGGTGGATATCACATGTCTTCGAATTTTTGGTTCTAGGACATGCCGGTTTCCTTATGATGTTTTCCTTCACCGTTTTGAGAGCAGTGGTGATGAATTAAATTACACAAAGTAATGCGCCTGGCTGGGTTTAAACCCGCAACCTACAACTCGTAAGTCTGGGCTGTTACCACTCGACCACTACTGCTCACTACTATATTATAATTATATATATGTACCTATATATATGTATTTTTAAGCTTATGTACCTATTATCTTTTGTATAGGTACAGTTTTTATTTATGTATCGTATTTTTAAAATTTTATTCGATTACTATTTGCTAACAGTACACCGCAGACTTTTTTTAGTTTAAGTTCTTACAGTCCATCCTAAGGTTGTCTGGTAGATATCGCTGTCAGCGATAAGACCGTCATTGTACCCATAGATTGAAGTTTCTGTGAAATTGTTACATTTCGGTGTACCATAAAGCTTATTCTGTTCTATTCTTTTCTTAGTAAAACATCTCCACCTCTTCCTTTAATCTCTTAAATCAAGAGGAATTCAGGCTCGATGCCAGTTTCCTCTTCAAAATAACCGATATGATATGTTATTATACTCTCACAGCGGTATTTCATACTAAAAACTTCATATTAAACCTTGCTCCGATAAATTATATCTGGTGCCAACAACGGTAGCCAAACGTCTTGTGTGTGCAGTTTTTATCGCTTTTTGCTTCGTTTAGCAGAAATCACTGGGAAGATTCAATGCGACATAAAAATATTTTATTTGGAACTGTGAATTGTTGGTTTTTAGTTCTTTGGTATAAACTGTGGAGCAAGATTGAGTTGTATTTAAAAAATGATTTAAGCTAGTGCTTGAATGCGATCCCATCTGATGGTAAGCAGTGATGCAATCGTTGATGGTGAAGCGTAATAGTTTATTAAGGGCTCATTCATTCTAAGCTTATAATATTATAATCGGACGAGAAAACTGCAGCAGGCAAATTGTTCCAGTCCTTCGATGTGCGCGGTATAAACGACGAGTCCAAACGCTTAGTCCGGAAAGTATTTTTGTAAGTTTGAGCAGAAAGAGCTAAAATAATAACAGCCAATTTTTAACCGACTTCAAAAAGGAGGAGGTTATATGTTCGGTTGAATGTATGTTTTTCATTTATTTTTTTTATGTATGTTCACCGATTTCTCGGTCAATTGTGGACCGACTTTGAAAATTTTTTTTTTTTATTAAAAGGTTATGCTTCCGAGTTGGTCTCATAGAAATATTGTTATGATCTGATCATGAACTTCGAAGATATGGAACAGAACTCCTCATAGGATCACAGCAGAACCGTCGTAACAAGTAAAATTGCTTTGTTTATACGTGTAGTCGATGACTGACTGAAATTAGAGGGGGAATATATCGAACTGATATGATGATGAAGCCTGAAGTTAGGCACCGGAACTCTGTAATAAATTAATGTAATCTAACCGTGTTTGGGATTATTAGAATTGTCATGAAATGCACTCTGGCTATAAGGTATTTAAGTTTGGCTGAGGGGTACTTTTTAGTGGTGGTACCATAACTAAAAAGTGTAAAATAAAAAACTTTTTACAAAAAAAAAATACAGCCGACTTCAAAGTATAAAAAACACTGAAAAGTGCAAAATAACTTTAATTTCGGAAGTCGGTGTTATATAACGAAGAGACAAAACTATTATAGAAACACCGACTTCCGAAATTAAAGTTATTTTGCACTTTTCAGTGTTTTTTATACTTTGAAGTCGGTTGTATTTTTTTTTCTAAAAAGTTTTTTATCAAGGTTAAGTAACACTTGGCGAGGTCAGTCTGTGTATGGGTGACCATCTTAACATATCAAGATTCTTCCGTGCCTCGGTAAGTACGTTAAGACAATAGTCCCGACTGTCATTTGTAGATCTTTGACAGTCGTTATGTATAATCAGAAGCCAGAAAATTTGGCACCAGTCTTACCAAGAGGTATCGTGTGATCTGATTAAAAGGGTTGTGGAGGTCAGTCGCTCCATGTAAAATACTAGTATTTAGCTGCATGCGTTGGGAAAAGGCTGGATAGGTTGATTCATTTGTTTCAGGATTTCCATAGCCCGATGCTCATAGATAGAGCTAAAATTATAAGGTGAATCTTTTTGGGCACGCCTTAATTATGGCGGTAAGTCCCCTCTTTGAGGCGTCCTCACCTTCTGCATGACGTAGGTTCTCACCGGACATGGTCAGTTCGGGAGGTTCCTGCACCGGATTCGTACGGAAGAATCGCCTGGGTGTCACCACTGTGTGGACCACCCGAAGGATACGGTGGAGCATACGGTACAGTTGTGTCCCGTTAGGGCAGAGCACCGCCGTGTCCTCGTGGGGGTGATCGGCGGCAACAATCTCTCGTGCCGGACCTTGGTACAGGCCATGGTCCGAAGCGAGGAGGAGTGGCAGACGGTCACCTCCTTCTGCGAAGCAGTAGTGCTAGCAAAGGAGGCGGCCGCACGAGCACGCGCGAGGTTACGGCCCTCACGCCCTAGCCACCGGGATCCGATCCCGATTTCCGGTAACCGTAGGCGCGGTCTTGTGGACGGCGAGCAATGGGTAGCTCATCGTGCGACCGTCTGGTAGTCGTCCGGATCGAGCCCAAGTCGTCGATGGCGCGTAGTGTTCTACGCGCGTCTCAAGATGTCAACAAACCAGCAGGATCGAAGCCTACTGGGGCCATGGGTTCGCTTCTTAAAGGAAAACCCTGCCCTGGAATAAAAGGCAACGAAGGAACTAGGAGTGGGTTTTAGTCAGTAAAAGTCTGATACGCCCTTCCGCCCCGCCCAAGGGCGGGAGATGTCATAGGATGATTTAAAAAAAAAAGTTGCATTTTTTAGTTTTGTATTGTTCTTCTTGATTGCGCCTTAAACAATACCATAAGTACATAGTTTTTATGTCTTAGGATACGTTACCTTCCCTGCCGGAGACCCGGACCTGGGGCGTCCCAGGTACCGGGAGTCGTAGAGCGATTTCCGGCCCCCGCTTCACAGAATTGCAGACGGCGAGTAATGGATAGTTCGCCGTAGAAGAGCCTTGATCAACATCCCCTCATTGTTAGGAGATTCCTTTCTCAGGAGCCCTAACCACTGCACCCGTAGTTTGAATTCTGTTCTCGATGCCGGTGGGCTACTATTATTTTATCATTATAATAGTTTTTTATACTTGTGTTATACCTATATTTAAAAATGTATATGTATAAAAAAGAATAAAGGGGAAAAATAATAATAAATAATTTATTATCAGGTATCTTGGCCCATACCTTACAAACTAACATATAAAGCCTAAGTACATTCTTTTTTTTACCAGAAATATCTGTCAGTTTTCAGATAAATGATGGATTACGCTTCGATACTGAAATAAACAGAACTGTATTCAGCTGGAAAAGAAAACTGAACCAAAAATGATCACAGACAATTTCTAAATTCATATAAATTTGTTTACTCACAATACAATTCCTTGATGGGTTTCAACTTCAATTTGCTACGTCATCGTTTTTTTGATATCTCGAATTTTTCTTGTGCCATCTCTGGAGAATATTTTAGAAATAAGACAAAGGAAAATGGCAAATTCTTTGATTTTTTCTCCAAGGTTCCTTCTCTGAAGGCCATATAAGAACGAGAATTTTATTCTGGCAATTTATGTATCATACATAAATAGTTGCCAAAAGATCAAAGATATTGTGGGATGCGTACGAAGCTTGGAACGCTTAATAGGAAAGAAAACAAATTGTCTATTATACCAAATCTTAAACGGTATCTTCTCGTGTTCAGTGCTTACATAGGTACTTTAATAAATACAAGAACTATAAAACATGATTACATTGGCAACTGGGACAGTATCAGCAGTGCCCAGACACAAAGTGCCGCCCCTTTTATTTTTTTTAGGTGGGAAATCATCCAAGCTACCGCATCCCATTCCTTCTCGATACGGACCATGGCCTGCACCAGGCCCGGTGAGAGGTCGCCGCCTCCGTTCGCCTCTACTAGGACTCGGCGGTGCCCCAAGTGGGGCACGCCTCCACCTTATGCTACACCGTGACCTCTGGGTGGTCCATGCAGTGGTGTCACCCGAGCATTTCCTCCGCCTGAATCCGGAACAGGAACCTTACCATGTCCGGTGAGGACCTGTATCATGCGGAAGGTAAGGAGGCCGTGGTGCCTCTCCAGCCACTCCTTAAATAGAGGACTGATCGACGCAACCGTCGCGTGCCCGAGAAATCGTTTCGTGCAGTCAACATACTTATGTACGAGTACCTATGTTTTAAACTAATACACAGATAGAAACATACATTGTATGCATTATGGAACAACAACATTAAATGAGTAAGTTAGTGGTAACAGTCCGCATATCGCACACGTAACTTATAAGTTTGTCTCATAATAGAAGCAGGCTCAGAATGTACGCAAGCAAACAACATTAAAACTAGCTTTGAAAGTAAAACTAACATGAATATAGACTTGTTTTTCAATGAATAGCTGAAAGTTAAGTTGCTAAGGTCAAACACAGTAGGAATTCTAACTTTTTTATGTAGTATTATATCTAAGTAGGATAGCTGCGTGGAGGAGTTTTTCGACGCCTTATCTAGTCTCTATGGGCACACCATAATCATGGCGATAAGTCCCCTCTTTGAGGAGTGGTTGTATAGGAGACCCGTCGTCCTCACCTCCCGCATGACGCAGGTCCGCACTGGACATAGTTTTTTTTAAGGCGGGAAGTCATCCCAATGACTTTTCCCACTCTGAATGAAGCGCGACGTCATGCCAAACTATTACTGCCTAAAACCTAGATTGACTGCCCTTCAGTTGCCCTTTGTGTTCCAGAACCACACTACGCGCCATCGACGACTCGGTGTCCATGCGCGCCTCAAGGAGATGTCAGCAAAACCGTAGGGGAAAGGTGATGCGAAAGAGAACACCGTTGCCCTGGAACGAAGGCAAAGAAGGAACAGGAGTGGGTTTTTAGTCAGTAAAAGTCTGACACTATCTCACGCTCCGCCCAAGAGAGGGGGATGTCATTGGATGATTTTCCCACCGAAAAAAAAAGCTTAGAAAATTCGTAACGCTCTATAGGTACTTATATTTTATATTCTGCTTTCAATGCTATATTGCGGCCATTATGTGTGAAGGATTTCATGACAACTTTTCACTTCGAATATTAATATTCTCCACATAATAGAGGGAAAAGTTACCTTATTCCTAACATATTAATATTTTCTACATACCTACCTTAATACTTGCTTCAGCCCGCAGATTTGCCTACGTTAAAGTAGAAAATCATCCTAAGGAAACCTACTTCCGGGACAAAAATTAATACCCACAAACCAAATAAATTTGAATACTATGTAGTGTTTATGCATAAGCATAAGCATAATCAGCCTTTTAATGTTCCCACTGCTGGGACTCAGGCCTCCTCTCTCTAGGAGAGGGAATGGGCCGTAATCCACCACGCGGGCCCAGTGCGGGTTGGTGAATGTCACATGTCTTGGAATTTTTGGTTCTAGGACATGGTTTCCTCGCGATGTTTTCCTTCACCGTTTTGAGAGCAGTGGTGATGAAATAAATTACACAAAGTAATGTGCCTGGCTGGGTTTGAACCCGCGACCTACAACTCGTAAATCGGGGCCGTTACCACTCGGCCACCACTGCTCTCAAAAGTGTATATCGTGTAATAAATTGCTATTTCTGTACATTACTCTTAATAGTACAGTAACACAGACTTACAATAATTTGTAAGTCCGATTATCGAAGTATGATTAGTTTACCTTAGTTTTAAATTTTGTTCTCATTTAAGTGAAATGTAAATTTCTTTATGAGCAATAAATATCTTTAATCAGAAATACGTTTAGTAATTTTAGCGTAAAGGAGTAATATACACACACACATACACACTTTCGCCTTTACAATATTAACTGCCTTCTGCCAGCGGCTCCAACCAGGTGAAATTAGAAAGTTATCCCAAGGAACAAAAGTGAGCCTTGTACCAAATTTCATCCAAATTCGTTTAGCCGTTCCCGCGTGAAGAAGTAACAAACACAGAAATATACATACTCACAAACATTACCTTTATAATATTAGTGCGACGTGATGTGAAGACGAGACGTTATGACTTTTACTTTTTATTGTGCAAAACTTATATTTGCTATATTTGAAGACACACTCAATTAACTGCTGTCATGCACAGACACTTCTGAGAAACAAATACATACGTCTACGTACTATCGTAATAATGCCTGTGTTCTCATCCCTAATCAGGATCCTTTTCATTAGCCGAGATTATATCTTTCTTAATAAGAACAACTTTCTGGATAGCTAATTGGAAAGAAACGTGGGTTTGTTACGCTGTTACACAGAATTCACGGTATTTATGTAGGTTTTGCTTTTTCAAATTAATATCAACAGAATTAATTATTCAATGACTTCTTTCGCTCTAGGGCAGAGCGAGAGGGTGTGTCAGACTTTTACTGACTAAAACCCACTCCTATGTTACTTCTTCGCCTTCGTTCCAGGGTTCTCTTTCGTACAACCCATGGGTCCAGTGGGGTTCGACTATGCTGGGCCCCTACGGTTTTGCTGACATCTCTTTAAAGGGGTGACCAGACGGTTGCGAACCAACGTCCCAACCAAGGTGACCTTGCTAATTTCAATCCGTGTAGACAACAGTTGTAATACATGACCTTCAACGCCCTTGGTTGGGAAGCGCGTTTTCCCAACCAACGGACGTGTTGGCGCGTGGTTTACATCCATGTAGCTGCAACACAAACTAAACTCATAAACCAAGATCACCTTGGTTGGAACGCTAGTTTACAACCGTCTGATCACCCCTTTAGGAGCGCGCGCGAACACTACGCGCCGTTGACGACTCGAACTCGGTCCGGACGGTAATCGGACAGCTTGCGCCTACGGTGGCTGGAAATCGTTCTCCCACGCGTGCGGCCGCCTCCTTCGCTAGCATTACTGCTTCGCAGAAATGCTAGCGAAGGGGGTCAGGTTCCCCCCAAATCGTACCGCTGGTAAAACAAAGACCTACTTACTACTCGTAAGTGCTTTAAGCTTTAAAAGATAAAGCTTCGGACTAGTGTACAAAAATACTTTCCACTTTAAACCAGGGCAGATCAGCGTATCGGTGTTTGTAGGCAAATTTCGCCTTCAAAAATCTTTGGTACCATCAAAGTGACAGCCAGCGCCATCTACCCGAAGAGGGAGGAACTTAAGGAGTGCAAGCTGACGCACAGTGTAGAATTTTTGTAGAAAGTGACTATTTTTTTGAACCATCATAAGTTCATCATATATGTTTGTGTAGCGGTTGTAGATGTATCTATCGATTGCATAGTTGGTATAGATTTATGATATACGAATTTAAAGAATAAATCATAAGTTATTTCCAAAAAAAGCTTCGTACTTAGATACTATTACATTTCATTTCGCAATATTTTATAAACTAACAAATGAATCGAGCATTTGTTACTGAACAAGGCAAAGCCTGTAGAATTTCAGTTATCAGCGCCAAATTCCCTAGTTTTAGATTAGGTAGCCAAAAGTATAAAAGTGGAATAATTGTATTATGATACAGAGCATTTTATATACATAGATAGCTAAGTTAGTAGTTCAAAAAGTAATTATGTTTAAACGTTTACTAAAATTTCTTTGTAGAAGAGGGTCAATAGTTCATGACTGATTTAATTTGTAGCGTAGAATCTAAAGTATAAGCTAGGTTTGGAACGATTGAACTTCTGCTACAAAAAAAAAAAATGACGGGTTGCACTCTGGGAGTGCCGGCAGAAGTGAAAACTTAAGTATTAACGTTGTGCGTTTTGGATATTTTGGAATGGTTATGGAATAATTTTGCACGAATTGCTTTTTTTTTGCACACAATTTTGCACGACATCCGTCTTACGAATTTTCGATCAGGTCACGTGTCCTGACGCGAGTTTAACATTTTTTACCCATTACAAAATTTTTTGCACACAATTTTGCACGACATCCGTCTTACGAATTTTCGATCAGGTCACGTGACCCTGACGGTCACGTGACCCTGACGCGAGTTTAACATTTTTTACCCATTACAAAAAAAGTGTACAACGCCGCTAAAGAAGTTTTCACTTCAAAAATTTAGTCGCTATAGCATTGATAGAGTGTGTAGTGTCAATACTGATGCATATCTGTAATGTTGTACAAGTGCTTTTGAATAATTAAATAAATAAATTAAATACATATTTCTATGTATTAAATAATAAGCTTGGCGTTGCGCCCGAGTCCGTTAGGGACTCGTATATTAGCGAGAGTTTTGCAACGATTAGCTGGTAAGCAGATAATCGTTGCAAAACTCTCGCTATTGACATATATGTGACTCTGTAATTCCTTGGAAATACATATAAACTTTATTAAGTGACTTCCAGGATATTATTTATCTCCTACACCTCCTCCTTGCGTCGTTTATCCTTAATGCTGAGGGTCGTGACCTCGACGAATAACTTTCTTGTGGACTATATTTCGCCATGTTGTCCTATCTTCAGCGATGTGGATGGCGTCGCAGACTGTGGTCTCCAGTGTAGCACGGATTTGGTCTGACCAACGTATCGGACTCCTGCCCTTGGGTCTTTTCTTTCTGGCAATGTGGCCAAAGAAATCAAAGATTCTTCTTTGGCATATGGTGATGAGTCTCATGAGTGACTTGAGTTCGGCTATTATGGATCGAGTCGTTGGTCCGATGCTCTGTCCAGTAGATTCCGAGCATTTTCCTTCTGCACCAGAGGAGAGGTTTGCCCCGCTTGGGCAGAACGCCGCCGTGTCCCCGTGGGGGTGATTGGCGGCTGCAATCTCTCGCGCCGGGCCTTGGTACAGGCCATGGTCCAGAGCGAGGAGAAGTGGCAGGCGGTCGCCTCCTTCTGCGAAGCAGTAATGCTAGCAAAGGAGGCGGCCGCATGTGAGCAAAACCGTAGGGGTCTAGCAGGATCGAAGCCTACTGTGCGAAAGAGAACCCCGGGACTCTGGAACGAAGACAAAGTAGGAACAGGAGTTGGTTTTAGTCAGTAAAAGTCTGACATGCCCTCCTAAAAAAAGATATCATTCGTTTGGCCGGGTAAATATAACAAAAATATGTCGTATCTTGTCATTTAGACTCTGCCTTTAGCCGAAACTATACGAAGCTTTCCATAACATAGGTACCTGCTGCGTGATTAAGAATAAAAGACCTGTAAACTCTCAAATCTCTATTAAGCTGTTGATTCCCGCATTAACGCCGGCGTTCACGCGCCATTGTCTTACTATTGTGTCTCTAATTACGCACTCAAAAGGTTAAACTTATCTATTAAACACCCAAATGAAATCAATAATTGGTAACCAAATAGAGAACTCTGTCTACATGTAACTTTATCTCATTACGCTGTCTGCAAACTTTAATAGAAAATTTGCTGAACCTGGTGATATATAACGGGCTTAAGCATTCTACAAAATCAAAACTAAGCACGATTGAAGCCACATAGTTGCCATAATATCTTCACTGATTGTTCAACCCAATTTAAATGTAAGATTAAACTAAAAGCCAGCAATTTTCCACTGGAGTTAGTATATAAATTCATTAAACTATTGAAGTCACATTATCGCAGGGCTGGTTCGCTGTGGGAATGTTCGAAAAATTTACCGTGGAACGTAAGGGCAACTGAAAGAATACAGGTGGGTTTTAGTCTGTAAAAGTCTGATCTCCCTCTCGCACCACCCAGAGCAGCAGAAGTTATAGTTTTTCTCAAGAAAAGTAGACTGGTTCATTCTACAGCCAAAGAATTAGCATTGCCATCGCTATCATCATGAAGCATCATTAATGCAAGTCTTCATGATAATGGTGATGTGAAGGCGTACCTACTTCAACTTCTAAATATATTTATTTTTGTATATACATAGGTACTCGTACATACATCGGGGACAAGTTTTAAGCAGCTGACGGGCGGTCAGAGTTCCCGAAAGAGGAATCTCCTAAAAATACGAGTCGTATCAAGTACCAACGGGGCCGAAAGGTTCTCGAGTGGCCACCACATACCGGAAGACGTAGTGTTGGAAGGCCTCCCACAAGGTGAACCGATGACCTAGTGAGTGTCGCAGGAATCCGCTGGATGCGAGAAGCATGGGACCGTTCGTTGTGGTGACATTTGGAGGAGGGCTATGTCTAACAGTGCACGTCTTTCCACTGAAATGATGATGATGATGAAGATGATCGCGTTCTGAATCAAGCCCTTGATCCACTAGCCCAACAAGAACCTCCTAAAAAGTTGGTCGAGACTCGTGGCTTTCATTCATTAGCTGACAAGACTATTGCTACAGTGAAGTTTTAAGACAAATAAAACATTCCCTAGGTTCGGTGTGCCTCACCCAGTTTCGAATAAGTACCTTTTTGTTCTTTATGTTCTTTATGTTACTAACACTAGTTCTAAGTTTTAATTGTTACTAACAAAATATGGCAAGTTCCGAAATAAACGTTTTTATCATTATTAAGTCATTATGAGATTAACTATCAATTTTCTTCTGTAGTTCATTTAAGTCCACCCAAGTTCATCAAGTCAAGTTCAAGTCCTTCTGCGAAGCAATAATGCTAGCAAAGGAGGCGGCCGATCGCGTGAGGCAACGGTCCTCACGCCCCAACCGCCACGCCGCCGGGATTCCGATCCCGATTTCCAGCCACTGTAGGTGTGGGCTTCCGGACGGAGAGCTATGGGTAGCTCGCCCTCCGACCGTCAGGTAACCGTCCGGACCGAGCCCAAGTCGTCGACGGCGCGTGCTGTTCCACGCGCGCCTCATAGAGATGTCAGCAACTGTATGGGCCCAGCAAGGTCGAAGCCTACTAGGGCCAAGGGTCTGATTCTGAAAGGAAAACTCGGCCCTGGTACGAATAGCAACGAAGGAACAGGAGTGGGTTTTAGTCAGTAGAAGTCTGACACTATCTTCCGGTCCGGCCAAGAGCGGGGGATGTCATAAGATGATTTTCCCACCGAAAAAAAAATCTAAGTTCATTTAACTATTGACGTGTTAGTTAAAGTCTCGTTAGATTGATTTTAAACTGAAGAGGAAGTGCTTTGCTTGATGTGAGGCGCACTTTGAGAAAGTTATGTAGTACTAATTATTCGAGAATTTAACCAAAGTTTGGGCCTTTGTATGTTAAGTTCGGATAGCTAATGACCTTTGGAAGATCACGAGGCATTATGTATGCGTGTAGAGTCTTGTTGGAACTATTTTAGGTATCTGTTGAAGGTAGCAAATTTGGCTTGTATAAACTGAAGTTAAACTAAAAGTCGACAGTTTTGTGAGAAGTGATATGAAAGGAAAGGGTGTTAGTGATAGCGTGACCGTTGATAGGACCGAATGGAAGATAAAAGAGTGTTGCGCCGACCCCAAGTCACTTGAGAGAAGAGTAGGAAGGTGATGATGATTGCAGAGTTGGGTTTTGTTTAGATGAAGTACGCACTGACGGTACAGCTGCGGGAGTCGCACCGTAACGTTAGTTTCAAGGAGTTCGTGCTGCGAGTCCCGAACACTTTTCTGCCCCTCATGTTGTAGGTAGACTTTTTGGTGTTCCGATGCTTCCGCGGACAGGTGCCACAGAACAACATGAATTGAACATAGTGCAATATGAAGTGTTACTAACATAGTCCTAAGTCTTATTTACTAACGATAAGTTGTATTTAATCTATATATGTTAGTCTGTAAGGTATATGTATGGGCAAAGATAATAAATGATTTATTATTATTTTATTTGTAATTTTAAATTATTTCTATTTTTTTTTTAATTTAATTTAATTAAATATTTCTTAAAAAAAAACATTTCCAAGGCAACAGGGTCCAAGCTACCGGCGATCAGGGCCCCAGAGAAAGGAACCTCCTAACTATACGGGCTGTGTCCAGAAGTACCTACCGCCCACTGAATCAGGCCCTTGATCCAGTCGCCTAACGCGAGCCTTTAAAGGTGTGGGTCAAGGCTCCTGGCGATTATTATTATTATATTTTAGAGTCGACTATGTGTTTTTAGGTTCATGATATAAAATTGATCAGCATATTGCTTTTATAGGGAAACGAACGATGACGTCATGCCTGTCAGCCGCATTTCAATCAAATTCACTCAGCCCGTCGCAGTCCAGTGCTCTACAAAGCCTCTCTCAAATTACACTGCAACGTTGCCGGCAGTAACCATGCTTGTCAGTTTGTAATCCTTGAATGAAAATCTGATTTTCGATGAAGGACTGGGTTTCATTAGCTTTGTAGGACTAGATTACATTAAAGTGAAGTATTCAGGGTAGCGAAATTCAAATTTTCGTACATTTTATGCAATTTGCAGTTTGGTGTCGAATAGTCCTTACTATTCGACACCAAAATAATAAATTTTGATACAAGTGGAGAAAATCTGTCTTTGCAACTGAGGCATAATTCGCCCGAGTAGCAGGTGAGGGTGTCATGGAGCTGAGTGCTGCAGTGACAAATTTCCACGTGTATCAAATGACGTTTTGCAATTCATTTAAGAAGAAAAAGATAAATGGGGGGTGACCGGCGACTCGTGGGGGTCGCTTAGCGCCCAGCCTGTTACGTCAAATACAGTGAATGAGGCGGGGGCGAGCGCCAGCAATTTTCCGCACTAGTGCGGAAAACAGTAAATTGTGTGCCTAAAAACAATAAGGATAAAAGCGGGTTTTCGAGAAAGTGTATTGAAATAGTACATTTTGATACATGATATGCCGGACCTACTCCGTATGCAACACGCAATGTGGATGAGACTTATGATTGACGAAAAAATGTAAAGTGCACCAAAATATGTGTAATACATAGTAAGAACATTCTACTCGTATTATGATTACGAGTTACATTTATATACCTTCGTTCCATATTACGCTATCGCTAGCATAGTTCGCTTCTAGGGGTATCAAGATATTCCGCGCTTCTAGTGTTAAAAAAAAAAATCACCGTTGACCGTGACGAAATCGGAAAGAAAAACGCCCTTGATGTGATAAATCAAAAAAAAGAGGGTGATATACATGGCATATTGAACCTAATCGTAGTGCGATAAGAGTCAGTTTTCGAGGAAGTGTATATATTTTTTTTACACATATGTACCCATTAAAACCATTAATATAACTCTAACTTAGAGAAGAGCTACACTGTGCCATTTATTTTAATACAAACTTGACGTTTTACCTTGCCTATATGTTAGAAAGTAATGATGATGGCTTTAATGAGTGTAGTTATGTAAATGCATACATGTCGTTATTAACCACAAATATTTTTGTTACCATGCTATCCGAAATTGCAAAATTTAAATTTCGTGGAGCATTCATCTTAACAAACTATTTTTAGGGTTCCGTAGCCAAATGGCAAAAAACGGAACCCTTATAGATTCGTCATGTGTCTGTCTGTCCGTCCGTATGTCACAGCCACTTTTTCCGAAACTATAAGAGCTATACTGTTGAAACTTGGTAAGTAGATGTATTCTGTGAACCGAATTAAGATTTTCACAAAATATAGAAAAAAAAAAACAATAAATTTTGGGGGTTCCCCATACTTAGAACTGAAACTCAAAATTTTTTTTTCACCAAACCAATACGTGTGGGGTATCTGTGGATAGGTCTACAAAAATGATATTGAGGTTTCTAATATCATTTTTTTATATATTGAATAGTTAGCGCGAGAGACACTTCCAAAGTGGTAAAATGTGTACTAAAAAAAAATATATATGATGTACATATTACCTTATAAACTTCCACCGAAAATTAGTTTGAACGAGATCTAGTAAGTAGTTTTTTTTTAATATGTCATAAATCGTACACCGCAATTTACCTGGTTTGTGCTGGTATGTATATATGTTAGGGGAACACCCAAATACTCCGAAATATTTTATTCCGAATTTCGATGTTCCGATTTTCAAAAGTCCGAATTTCATAATACCTAACATTTATAATGTCTATTATTAAAAATCATGAAATTTATTTTACCGAAAGTCGTAAATGCGATTTGTTAGTTTTCCGATTTTCATACGTTCAAAGAATCAAATGCTCGAAGGGTCTCGGTCCGAAAAACGATATTCCGATCTTCAATACTTCGAATAAACTAAAAGTCAACATGTTGTGCTACAAACTTTAGTGACAGAAACGAATCGCTGCAAAACCGACTTCACGCAG
The DNA here is from genome assembly GCA_905147345.3 of Mythimna impura. Taxonomy (NCBI): domain Eukaryota; kingdom Metazoa; phylum Arthropoda; class Insecta; order Lepidoptera; family Noctuidae; genus Mythimna; species Mythimna impura. The sequence goes on along the minus strand of LR990356.1, from coordinate 10,468,641 downwards.
TCTTGTCTGCCCTACCCCTAGAGTGTAATTTAAACCCGCGTAGGCACGGAGGGGTGGGGCGGCCCGCGAGCTGAGGAGCAGGTGGTTTGAAGGCCCGCCGCCGCGGCTGAGGCAGGCCGGCGAAGCCGGCCAGCAAGCCGAAGCTGCGGTGGTGAGCGTTAAAACTATCTGCGACGATAAGCTCGCGTGGGTCCGCCCAAACCCCGCAGCGCCGGAGCCGTGACAGAAACAATGCTTGCTGCATGTTGCATGCCTGCTTGCATGCTGCATGCCTGCTTTCATGCTGCACGCCTGCTTTCATGCTGCATGCCTGCTTGCATGTTGCACGCTTGCTTGCATGTTGCATGCCTGCTTGCATGTCGCATGCTTGCTTGCATGCTGCATGTCAGCTTGCACGCTGCATGCCTGCTTGCATGCTGCAAATCCCCTCTGTTATTGATGAATCACTTAGGTTAGGTTAGAACTATGACTAATACCTAAAGCGCGAAGGCGAGCAAGCTAAGCGAGCATGCCGCGGCAGCGGCAACCGAGTGCCAGATCTCCTCTATTGTTGGTGAATCATTTGGGTTATGTATGTTAGGTAAGAATTGTGACCAGAGAAACAAAATATTTTTATTGCACAGTATATGGTAAAACAAGCAGTATGATACCTAATTAATTACTTTATAGGATATATATACACAAGGATAATAACTGTAAACAATCTATGCAATTATGAGTAGGAAAACGCATCTGTCATTAGTTTTTTCATTCTTCCCCCTCATACTATACATAATATTATACTTCTGTCTGACGGGCAATTAAGTGTTTATTTGTCTTGCTATACAGTTTTATGAGGCGTTTTTATTTCGGAATTTTAATAATCGGAATTCGTATTTTTGACGTTTCGAATTATCATTAAGTCGGACTTTTTGTTATTCGATCTATTGAAACTCGGTATTTTGAGAATAGTAATTATAAACGTTAGGAAAATTGAAATTTAGGAATTATAAAAATAGGAGTAATGATAAGTCGGAGTTGTTATATTCGGAATTTTGAACCATTCGGAATTATGAAAATCGGTATTTTGAAATTCGTATTTGTGACTGTCGGAATAAAGTTTTTCGTATTTATGTAGTGTACCCATATGTTAGCATGAATGTATATATGTAATTGTTTAATAAATGAAAAAAAAAAACCTTTCAAGTTTGTACGGGACCCTCAGTGCGCGAGTCCGACTCGCACTTGCCCAGTTTTTTTTTGGGATTAAGTCGTTATTCACAGATTTTCAAGCAGTTTTCACCAATACACACACAGACTGATTAACGAAGATTTAGATGTATAGCTAATGTATGTATATGTATTATAGTAGAGATGATCAAAGAATTTGCAACATGCCCTTGCGAAGTGGGGGCAGGTTGCTAGTCAGTCATTCATTTCAGCCGAACGACGTCCACTGTTGGACATAGCCTCTCCCAAGTGTCGTCATAATAACCGGTCCTGTGCGTCTCGTATCCATCGGATTCGGATTCGTTTCTTTGAAAGCACTTATGCAAAGGCAATATTATTATTTTTAGTAAAACATTTCCCATATGGTAGGACTCCTTTATCGTGGGTGTACATACACAAAACCACTCTCTGTAGGCCATACAAATATTTTTCAATACGCTTACTCGAAAACCCGCTTTATCCCACCGCTTTTAGGCATGCAATAGACTGTTTTCCGCGCTAGTGCAGAAAAGTGCGTGTGCTCTCCCCGCCACAATTTTATTACATTTATCGGATCGGGCTGGGCGCGCGTCGACCCTCATGAGTCGCCGGTCAACCCCCGTTTATTCATTTCATAAGTGTATTGAAAAAAGTCGTTTGATATACTTGCAAATTTGTCACTGCAGCCCTTGGCTCCATAACACACTCGCCTTCGGCTCATGCGAATTCCGCCTCGGTCGCAATGACAAACTTTCTGCACTTGTATCAAAATGTACTATATTCTGTGCGAGTAACAAACCCACCACACACGTAGCTCAGCTGTCACCATTTTTTTTTTAAATGTGGGTAGGCTTGCGTTTCTTCACTATATCACCTGATGGTAAGCAATAATGTGGCCGACGATGGAGCACGCTTGCCTAGAATTATTGTGCTACTGTTTGTTTTTTCGCGAAACAGTGCAAGAATCTTGTAATATAGACTGAAGCAGCAAAGCCACTGAAAAAAGCTAGAATTTTTATAATATTAAACTCAAGTCGTAAGATGTAAACAAAATAAATATGTAAGTCGCACAATTTAGAAATTATCATTTCCTCGAATTTCGTAGTCGTGTCCTTGTAAACTCAAGAGGGCATTATTTATGGAGCCCTCACAGTGATCCTATTAGGGAGGCCTCCCGCTGAGTGAACGTCACCGGGAATTTGTCACCATGTCACTTTTTATGTCCTGTCAAAAACGCGGCGAAATACCAATGCCAAGCCTGGCCATGTCAGATGTTCTTATGAATAAAAGGAATGAGAAAGTTTGTCTGAAATTCCCATTGAAGTTTTTTAAATACGTGCGTTTAATTGCAGGATTTGTGCAGCAAAAAAATCGAGTATCTTAATCGACTGATTTGATACTCGATTTTTTATTTGAGTTTGGGAAATTATCAAATAACTACTCTTGCTCTAGATCAGTGGTTCTTAACCTTATGGTCATGAGGGACCATATGACAAAATTTTTGTCTTGCCGTGGACCACCAAGTTGGTTAATTAGTTTGTAGTTAATATAAAGTACCTAAATGTAAATAAATGAAGGGTTGTTCCAATTCATATATATATTTTTAATTGATATAAACCAGTGCTTCATCACCCGGTAAGTCCCTTCTTTGAGGCGTGGTTGGAAAGACCTCACGGCGTCCTCACCTTCCGCATGACGCAGGTTCTCACCGAACACGGGAAGTTCGGGAAGTTCCTGCACCGGATTCGTGCGGAAGCAACGCCCGGGTGTCGCCACTGTGTGGACCGCCCGGAGGACACGGTGGAGCACACGGTGGAGGTGTGTCCCGCTTGGGAAGAGCAACGCCGTGTCCTCGTGGGGGCGATCGGCGGCGGCGATCTCTCGCGCCGGGCCTTGGTACAGGCCATGGTACGGAGCGAGGAGGAGTGGCAGGCGGTCGCCTCCTTCTGCGAAGCAGTAATGCTAGCAAAGGAGGCGGCCGATCGCGTGAGGCAACGGCAACGGTCCTCACGCCCCAACCGCCGCCGGGATTCCGATCCCGATTTCCGGCCACCGTAGGCGCGGGCTTGCGGACGGCGGGCAATGGGTGGCCTGCCGTCCGACCGTCCGGTAACCATCCGGACCGAGCCCAAGTCGTCGACGGCGCGTATTGTTCCGCGCGCGCCTCAGGGAGATGTCAGCAAATCGTAGGGGCCCAGCAGGGTCGAAGCCTACTGGGGCCATGGGTAGTGTGAAAACGAAACCGGGGCCCTGGGACGAAGGCAACGAAGGAACAGGAGTGGGTTTTTAGTCAGTAAAAGTCTGACACTATCTCTCGCTCCGCCCAAGAGCGAATTGTCATAAGATGATTTTCCCACCTATAAAAAAAAAAAAAAAATTGCTTCATCACTGCTTACCATCAGGTGGGATCGCAGTCAATCCCACCTGATGGTAAGCAGTGATACAATCATTGATGGTGAGGCGCACTAGTTTATTAAGAGCCTATTCACTCTAGCCTTGAAGGCACCTAAATTATAGTTGGACGGGAAGGCCGCAACAGGCAAATTGTTCCAGTCCTTCGATGTACGTGGTATAAACGACGAAGCGAAACGCTTAGTCCGGACCGTTGAAGTTTCAACAACGTAAGGGTGGATACTCGCCGTACGTCGGGTTGTCCGATGGTAGAAGGAGAAAGCCCTCAGCATTTTAATTTTCTTTACGGTAAATTATTACTACATTACAGTTACGATTTTAATGCAATTTTTGTGACAGCATACTGTTTACTAACTTCTGAATCCTTGGTTCAGTGCTACTCAAAGCCAAAAGCATATCGGCAGTGGTATCCAACCGATTTAGGTGTTTTTTTTAATAATCAGAAGCGCCAAGAAAAACTGCTCACATAGATATATCGATGAAAATAAAGGTAGGTAACGAATATCAACGTCTCGAAGTTTTGTAAAGAAATTGCCTTTTGGCTCCAAAATTCCTCAAGATTTATATCCGACCATTCTTATTTATTAGGATGGCTCTGCGGACCACTTGGGATGCTTCCAGGGACCACCGGTGAAAATCTTCTTCGGTGTGATTACCCTCTTCCTACCTGACGGGTGTTTGTTCCCGACAAATGTCGTTCAATACCGACATTTTGGATTATTGCTAACCCCCCATAGCAAACAGCGTGATAATTTATAGCCTATAAGTTGCCCTGACCTATAAGAATTATGTATGCAAAATTTGAACAGGATCGGTTCAGTAGTTTTTGCGCCAATTAATACCATCGCAAAATAATTTTACTGTTTTATTATATGTAAGTATACTTAGATATATAAATTAAATAAGATGTACTGTATACTGTATTCATCATCATCATCATTTCAGCCAAAAGACGTCCACTGTTGGACATAGCCCTCCCCCAAGCGTCTCCACAACGACCGATCCTGTGCGTCTCGCATCCACCGCATTCCCGCGACTCCCACCAGCACCCCTAGCCAAGTTGATAATCTGCAATCGTTAACGCTAGTCGAAATGTATGGGAATGACATCATCTCAACGTTAAGTCACGTGGTCAGAACAAACGAATAGAAAATTCGTAGCCAAGTTCACATCGTTCAAAATGATAGAATGAATTGTTATAGTTTCTACAATGTTCAACGCTACAGCCTTTGTTATTGTAGAACGACATTGTAGAACGAGCGGCGACTCAGGCGCGTCAACATGGCTACCAACTTATCGTTTTCTACAATTGCTGACACCGAGGCGTTACCGATTGGAGAACGGAAATCGACACGAAACGGTTGTGGTTGTAACTTGGCTAGGGGGGCAGGTCGTCGGTCCACCTTGTGGGAGGCCTTCCAACGCTGCGTTTTCCAGTGCACGGTCGCCACTCTAGAACTTTTCGGCCCCATCGACCATCCGTTCTACGAGCAATGTGCCCTGCCCACTGGCACTTTAGTTTGGTGATTCTTCGGGCTATGTCGGCGACCTTGGTTCTCCTGCGGATATCTTCATTCTTTATGCGATCACGCAAGGAAACTCCGAGCTCCTATACTTTAGCGATACTGTATTAACACTAATTAATTAAGATGTACGATGTAGATGTATATATGTAAATACATATCATTAGTAGACTCCATGATGGGATACTCTTGACAGCTATAAATTAACATTCAAAACTAACTTGTATAAGTTAGCAGCATTTCAAATTCGAATCTTAAAAATACCTGTTATTAAAAAAATCTGAACTGTATGTTTACATTTGTCCATGTTTTTTTATTTTTAAATTTGGAGCCATCTGCGAGATAGGATTTTTGTAGCTAAACCTACATGCGGAGGACGGATCGAACATGTTTTAGGCTTATCCTGCACTACACTATCGTGGAAAGCTAACGTTACATAGTATACGCTGAATAAACGGATTGCTGGTTTTTTTTTATGGTGGGAAAATAATCTTATGACATCACCCGCTCTTGGGCGGGCGGGAGATAGTGTCAGACTTTTACTGACTAAAAACCCACTCCTTTTCCTTCGTTGCCATTCGTACCAGGGCCGAGTCTTTCTTTCAGAATCAGACCCTTGGCCCCAGTAGACTTCGACCCTGCTGGGCCCCTACAGTTGCTGACATCTCCTAGAGGTGCGCGTGGAACAGTACGCGCCGTCGACGACTTGGGCTCGGTCCGGACAGTTACCGGACGGTCGGACGGCGAGCTACCCATTGCTCGCCGTCCGCAAGCCTGCGCCTTCGATGGCCGGAAATCGGGATCGGAATCCCGGCGGCGGTTGGGGCGTGAGGACCGTTGCATCACGCGATCGGCCGCCTCCTTTGCTAGCATTACTGCTTCGCAGAAGGAGGCGACCGCCTGCCACTCTTCACTCAGGACCAGGGCCTGTAACAAGGAAACGGATTGCTGGTTCGGTATTGTAAATATTATCGCACCCTAAAACAAAAGTGGCACTATACCAAAAAGGTGATTTTTCAGCAGTCATAAAGTTTTCAATGTACTTATTTACTCGATAAGAAGTTGCGAATCAATTACTGAGGAACATCAACTATTGGAACAAAAGACTTTGACAATCAGATTACCGTATGGGTTGTATTAGTTAGATTGAAAAGTTAAAGGTTTACCTAAAAATGGCAATTAAAAAACAAGTTTAAAAGGTGCAATATGAAGATTTAGATATTACATTGTTAGGTAGTCTTACTACAACCTTGAAGGACCGCACACCCTCACGCTCCAGCTGTCGCCACAGGAGACGTTCCGGGCTTTGGGAGTCACAGGACGATCCCTGGCCACCGTAAGCACGGATTTACGGATGAGGAGCAATGGGTAGCTTGCCGTTCGGCCGTCGTCGTCGGCGCGGCCCGTATTGTTCCACGCGCACCTCAAAAAGATGTCAGTAAAACCGTAGGGGCCCAGTAAGTCCGATGCCCGCTAGGGCCACGGACACAGGTGGGGCTGCCACGCTCTCTCGCTCCACCCTAGAGTGGAAGAAGTCATTGGATGATTTCGCACCTCAAAAAAAGTTAGTCTTACCGATATAACAAATGTGAACATCTACATTTATGTATTTTGTTAAAACGTTCAGTGCAGAACCAGGTCTAATACGCCTCGTGCCTACGTGTCTTTCTTGAGGTGCGGCTAAGAAAATAAAAGTCTTCTCTGCCGTGCGATGACTGTAACTTCAATTAGGTTTAGTTTAGAAACGAGATGAATATATGTATATCTAAGATGCTCTATTAAAACAGAATGCAGTGGTGTATCTACTTTAATACGAGGTCACTTTAAACGCGTACGGTCTATTTCTTATTCTGTGCGCGTATCGAACTTAGCCAAAAAAAGCTTTTCGTTTCTTAAACGTTACGGGGTCTAATAAGCCCCTTACCGTTATAATGATAGTTTTCAAATGAGGTCTTAAACGCCCCGAACCGCAGGAATGGAAATAATACAAACATGTGTGCCGTTGTCAACGTGTTAATCAACCTTTCAAAATGGTTGCGCCGAATGGCACTTCGTGAACGGACACCGTCAGTTAGGACTGATCGACTCACAGCCGTCATGCTTTAATATTTTTTTTATTTGGACGATTTTAACGTGCACGTATTTCTACATCGTTCTCATAATTATTTATTGATTTAAAACAGTGTCCTTGGAGTGTCTTGTACTTTCTTCTACATAGAGATTTATGCTTTGGAACGAGAAAATAGCTTCATGTTTTTTGTGATTGCCCCACCTTGACAATCCGATAGTGATTATGTGTTGTGTGTGTGTGTGGTTGAATTGAACGGATTTGGGTGAAATTTGGCATATGGGTAGACCATAATCTGGATTGGGATATGAGACGTACTTCTAGATTTATATTCTAGAAGTACGTTCTTCTTTACACATTATGTTTGCGATAGGTAAACCTAAAATTTAGGGCCTGTGCACACCACGTTTTTTAAACGCGCCGTTGACGCGCTTTTGTAGTGATACAGACGCGATACGCACGCGGATCAGATGCAGCCTGTAGACCTCTGTACACCTGTATAAATTCAAACATGCGTTTAAATCGATACAGACGCGTGTGTATAGCGATACAAACGCGATGCAAACGCGCGTGTGTTTCGATACAAACGCGCTTTTTATTCGAATAATCCGGCAATCGAGAATTCCACAATATTTGCCGGTTTTTAATTTCAGTTATAAAGTTTTCTGCGTCGAAAGGCTCCATTTTTTGTGTAGACGTGCAGTGCATCAAATTGCTCGATTGCAACTAGCGTAGATTCACGCCTCCCTCGTCCGCCCGTAGGGAAGGCGCGCGCGCTAGCGTCGCACCAGTGTCGCGCGTTTGAATCGATACAAACGCGATGCTAACGCGCGTGTGTATCGATACTAATGACAACAAACTGCTCTGTGGGATAAAAGCGCGCCGTCGACGCACCTTTTTAAAACGCGCGTCAACAGCGCGTTTAAGAAACGTAGTGTGCACATGCCCTTAGAACGAATTTTCATGCGATTTTCACCAAAAGTCAGAGTAATGATTCATGAGGAAGGTTTGGGTGTGGAGAAAAACCGAGAATTTCAAAGATTTTTAACACCCGTGTGAAGATAGTACGGATGAATGATGAAAGATGGCATCTAGCAACCCATAGATAAAGGATAATTTTCGACATTCACGCATGTAAACCTGTAGGAAATAGCTTGTCACCAATAATTGTAGTTCAATTTATGCTAGCAACGCTCCTGAAATATAAGTGACAGATAATATTACTCTGTTTCATATTATTTTACGTGACATAATGTAACAGAAATATTTGTCCGAAATAGCCATTAAAATGTGTGCACATCGTTTGCATAATTAGATTATTATTATCAACCTATTTTCTGTCACGAACAACGGGAATGGGTCATATTAGTGGTTCAGTGAATAGTACCAAACACATACACAACTTGTAACATAGTAAACGCTTAGCTTAAAAGTTCAGAATCGGTTACTTAATCGATTTCTGTTATTTTCGAAACAGGTAACTTTTTTTGTCTAAAGTAATCGAGAATTATTTTAGGATAAAAAAATAAAATACTTAGATAACATTCTTAATAAGTCTTGATTGCGTCCAAAACCGATGCGCTACCAATGTAGAGAGCAGTGGTGGCCGAGTGATAACGGCCCCGAATTACGAGTTGTAGGTCGCGGGTTCAATCCCAGCCAGGCGCATTACTTAGTGTAATTTATTTCATCACCTCTGCTCTCAAAACGGTGAAGGAAAACATCGATCGTGAGGAAACCGGCATGTCCTAGAACCAAAAATTCGAAGACATGTGACAGCCAGCAACCCGCACTGGGTCCGCGTGGTGGATTACGGCCCATTCCCTCTCCTAGAGAGGAGGCCTGAGTCCCAACATTATAAGGCCGACTATACTATACTACTACAAATGTAATGCGTCCTCCTCCCCATATTATTTGCAAAAAATTAGGGCGCTTTAAATTTATGCGTTTTTTGACGGCCTTCTGCGGTGCGGATGCGGAGCGTTTATCATACTGCGTACGGACGATCGTGTTTTTCATATAAAGCAAGCGCGCAGTGCGGCAACTGTGCGCCGAACAGTCGACAACATGACGGCAACGTCACAAGCACCACGTGTTCAATTCTGTGTTGAATAGTGCGGTGTTGAATAGCGCACCACTGGCATACAAACGCACGGCAGCCAGATACGTTTTTAATTTTTAAACGTATTTTATTTCTTTTTTTATTTATTTTATTTTATTTAACAATTTATGTACACACAATAATAAATACAAGAAAAGAAGAAGGAAACAGAAGAATAGTACAAAGGTGATGCTTATTTCTAAAGAAATCTCTTCCAGCATACCTGCGAAAGGAGAGTTGGAGAAAATAGAGATGTAGACACTGTGTGTAGAAGTAAAAGGAAAATTGGTACATACAAAATACATATAACATCCAAAAAATAAAATAAAAAAAAGATATACTATTATAATTATATACACATAATAAAATAAATATCACAAAAATACATACTAAATAATATAATAAAATAATACATACTAATATGCAACTATGACGAAATAGAAAGATAGTGTTCTTTCACTCTTCTTCTCGTTCTTTTATACGTTTTTAGTTTGGCGCTTGTTGTCGGACTGCTAAGCTACTGCAACCGGCCGGCTGGTGCGGCAGTCGGCCGGTAGCAGTACGCTTAAATTGAAAGCGCCCTTAGGATAAATATTTTTTTTGAAAAACATTAACTAAGTGCATTTAAGTAAAATTTCAGAACTAGAGTTATGATCGTAACTTAATTTCCTAATTAGGTGTATAAGGGTACTCATTATTCCACTCAGTAACATAGCTCTATTTTAGCAATTGTATATACGATGGGTACTTACAGTTGGCAAAATGTGATAATAACAGTTTAGCTTCAATGGGCCGATACCAATTAACTCTACAATGCCGGAACTGAAATATTACTTTATGGGGTTACAGTAGGTAGTATTTATTTATGTACCTAATAATAATTATCCTCCCGACCCCACGATGGCCAAACTCAATAGGGATTAGCCAAGTACGCAAGAGATACCTGTTATAGTGCACAAATAATAATAATAAATAATAATAAATTTATTAAGACAATGCATATTACACGTTATGCACAACAATTAAAAACATCACAATATTTTTTTTTAAGACTAAACAACATTTAGTGCAATAAAGTAGCCCTAGACCTCACACTAGGATACCCCGTGTCGTGGGATCTAGTTTTTTTTTTTCGTCGTTCGTGGCACATTATAAGTACCTAGGTATACTAGTGGGTAGTTCATTAATGGTGGTTAGGTTACAAAACTAAACAATATTAAATCTTAATTCATTAAGGGAATCCCGGCGGATACGGTGGTGCACACGGTGGAGGTGTACCTCGCTTGGGCAGAGCAACGCCGTGTCCTCGTGGGGGCGATCGGCGGCAGCAATCTCTCGCGCCTGGCCTTGGTACAGGCTATGGTCCGGAGCGAGGAGGAGTGACAGGCGGTCGCCTCCCTCTGCGAAGCAGTAATGCTAACAAAGGAGGCGGCCGATCGCGTGAGGCAACGGTCCTCACGCCCCAACCGCCGCCGCCGGGATTCCGATCCCGATTTCCGCTTTTTACCACTTAAGCTAATAAATTTTCTGTTGTGCGCTAATTTAAAGTAAGAAGCCACTTTGTTACTGTAGTTCTGCAGAGATAAAAATATCAATAGCCCCAATTAACAAGTATAGTAAGAACACAACAAAATCAGCGAAAAGATTCCGTTAAATGAAAGCCAATTCACGTGTTTGTGTAACTCTAGAAGATCTTGTTTACGTAAAAACCTTATTCCTGTACAGATTGGGCCTTTATAGACATAATTACAGTATCAGTTTTCATAGCAAAACTCGGCCTTAATAAAATAATAAATAACATAGGACTATATATAATCAAAGGCTCTTATTATTAATTAGAAGTAGAGTCAACAAATTACTCGGTGAAATGAAGCTGTTTGTTCTAGCCTAGATATTCTACTAATGAACTCTGTTATTACATAAAATGTATAGATGATTTAATGAAATTTATTAGAAGTTGAAGATCTACTAAAGGTTCTGGACCTTTGGAAGACGTACGAGGGATCGAAACCAACTCGCAGAGGCCCCTTAGACACTGTTCGTGGAACGTGGTGCCAACTAACGATTGTCCCTTTACGCTACCCCAGAACAACCTCCAGTTGGTGGGAAACTATTAGGACATATAAAAGACCAAGTTTACAGGGTTATAGTTATTGGTTACCAGGAACTAAAAACACACAGTCAACAAATTACTCTGTGAAATAAAACCGTTTGTTCTATCTACTAACGAACTCTCAGTTATCTCACAAAGTGTGAAGATGATCAACTTTATTAGAAGTTGAAGATTTTTCATTTTCTCCGTGTTTGCAGTAGACTGTGAACTCATAAAACGTTAATTAATTTGATATTGTTTTTCGTCTTGCTAAAGTTAATGAGTACACATTAATTATAATTGTCTGTTTATATAATTTAACAGTCAAGAAATTTAAACATTTCGAACAGTTTTGTGAAGTTTTGTTTTTTTTTGAGATTGTTTTATTACATAAGATACCGACAGACACATTTTAGAAACGTCTATTTAAAAAAATGTAACATGACTTATTTTAGGATGAAATATTTTGCGATTTAAAAACTGTTTCATGATCCTTCCTAAAGTTATTGGACTTAATTTCACGAGTCTGGAGAATGATTGAAGCTATATTTAGATAAATCCACCGCTGGGACTCATCCCATCTCTCCATCACTAGGAGAGGGAATGGGTCGTAATACTCGTAATCTACCACGCGAGCCTAGTGCGGGTTGGTGGATGTCACATGTCTTAAAATGTTTGATTCAATGACATGCCGGTTTGCTCCCAAGGTTTTTCATCATTTTGAGAACAGTTGTGATGAAATAAATTACTCAAAGTAAAGTGCCTACCTGGGTTTGAACCCATGTCTTACAACTCGTAAGCTCGAGCCGCTACTGCTGGGCCACCTCTGCTCAATAAAATATATTTTGTTGGAATATGTACCGGATTACTAGAACCAGGAGAAGGGAAGGAAGAGCGTTCAGAAAATCGTAGTTGAATAGAACAGGTTTATGTGAAACATTGTTGGTCAAGGTTTCTTTAGATTATTCGGTACCGGACCTACTAATCTGAAATACATGTTAGCGGGAATTACAAATCTATGATCTGACAATCATAAGCTATTCAAAATTAACTACTAAAGTTTCTACAGTTGGCCGTCGGCTTCATGGAAAGGGAGAGTGGGCTGTAATGACCTCAAGCGTCCAATCCAGAATTGTAGATGTCACTGATCTTCGAATTTTGGGTTCTAGGACATGTTGGTTTCCTCACGATATTTTCCTTCCAGTTTTTTTCTAAAATAAAATAATAATAAGATATTTATTTCAGACGTAATCCATATACTGTTAATAATACAAAACGCCGTAGAAAATTATTGTTAGTACATACAAAAACAAACCAACAGAAAAAAAGCAGAAAGCGGTACCGCACAGGAGCGCCAGTTTATGCCTAGCAAAACCTAGATACACTCATTGATAAGCACCTAATTAAAAATAATATTTTTGTTTACTGTAAGTGATATTTAGAGATTTCAACACAAGTTTTATTGAGAACCTCCCGCTGGTGACCCTTCCAGGCATCGGGAGTCGCAGGACGATTTTCGGCCACCGTAGGCGCGTGCTTGCGGATAGCGAGCAATAAGTAACTTCCCGTCAGGACGTTCGGTAAGGACCATAGCCCTCACAAAAAAAGGGCAACTAAAGGAACAGTGTAAGATTTAGTCATTGAAATGTTTGAAACTCCCTCCCGTTCCATGATTTCCCACATAAAAGAAAGGTATGTTGATAAGCAATACCTACCTACGCAAGCAATACCAAACGCCTTAAACCGTATCAAACAAATACGTACGAGTATTGTAAGCATTTTGTACTTGTATCAGTGTTTCCAGCAAAGCTTTTAATGATTACAAGAGTACATTCAAGGTAGCAGTAAATGTATTTTTCTCAAACGAGGACTGCATTTGCGGTGGACGTGACCAGAAAGCGTGGAACAGTTCCGTGGGGCAGCAACGATTTTACGGCTACAACTGTTTGTGCGAGAATAATAAAATGGACTTCTTATTTGTACTGTATCATATTAACTTTTGAGTTTTTATTTTCTTTACAACAGTTTTGTTGCGACATGGTTTTAGGTTTAACCTTTCGACTTTCAGGTTTTTTTTTTTTTTTAATTTCATGTAAACCAGGGCTTGACTGCGATCCCACCTGATGGTAAGCAGCGATGCAATCATTGATGGTGAGGCGCACTAGTTTATTAAGAGCCTATTCACTCAAGCCTTGAAGACACCTAAATTATAGTTGGACGGGAAGACCGCAGCAGGCAAATTGTTCCAGTCCTTCGATGTACGCGGTATAAACGACGAAGTGAAACGCTTAGTCCGGACCGTTGAAGTTTCAACAACGTAAGGGTGAATACTCGCCGTACGTCGGGTTGTCCGATGGTAGAAAGGAGATGGCGGAATCAAGTCATGCACTTCCCGCGCACACTCTCCAAAATGCAACCTGTAAAATACCGATAGGCTGACTACCCTGCGCCTGTGCTCGAGGCTTTGTAGATTGGACTTAACCAAATCTGGATCCCCAATTAGCCTCTTCGCACGCCTTTCCACTGAGTTCAAAGCTGCTAGATGGCATTTTGCAGCACCAGCCCATATGTGACTGCAGTACTTCACATGAACTTGGTCTTCAATTTTATGTTCTCCACGACCTCCTCTACCTTCGTGAAGTGATGCAAATGCGACACGTTGGATAGCGGAACGTAGAAACATGTTCGGACCTGTCTGGACCTAGCTTCTTCTTCGTGGCGAAACTCCGCTGCCGCAACAAGTCGCGGCATGGAGGACAGAGTTCCGGCGGGACCTCATGGTGGAATGGCGACAGCGACTGTCGCAATCCAGTGCTGGGCTCGCCATAATTATGGCGGTAAGCATCTTTCGTTTTTTTTTTCAAGTTCCGAACTACACTGCTCACACACACGTGTGAGCAGTGTAGTTCTACCTGTAGCGTGCACACCCACCGCACACGTGGTCCACGTGTGCGTCGGTCTAATGTAGTTCTAGCTTAATACTCCCTCTAGCTCTCTACTCGATTGATAACTCTACCTAAAATTTTTTTTAATTACTTATATCAAAGTTGGTGCCCTGATAGCACGACGAGGTCGTAGCAGACCAAGAAGTAGATGGTGGGACGACTTAAATGTCTTCCTTAGGAATTAGCAAGAAATGGCTCAGAGCCGGGAAGTAATGGAGAAAGCCCTTTGCCCAGCTGTGGGACATAATAGGTTAGATATAATAATAATAACAATACCAGCGTATCAGATTGCTAACTATAACAGTATCGAGAGCACTTCACTCAAAGCTGCGTATTTTCAATTGTTTCGGTCGATTTGCTGCTAATGATCCGATCACTGAGTGATATGGGCTACTGGTTCGCGTATTGGCATCTATTGTATGAAATACAAGTTCTAGTGTCCTTGTAATAATACAAGGACCGAACTCAATAACATTTTATTAGTCCAATATAAATTAGACTAATAAAACTTTATTGGGTTCGACTTAGACATTAGTCATTACTTACATAGACAATTGTTGATAAATCAGCTTCTGCATCGAGTGATCTGACAGCGAGCAATGGGCAGCTCGCCGTCCAGCCGTCCGGTAAGGACCAAGCCATGATTGATGGTGCATTGTGTTCTACGCGCGTCTCAATGAGATACCAGCAAGATTGATGGGGCCCAGTTAGGGCTGATGTCTGCTTGAGCTGCGGACCCATCGAACTGGATTTACCATGGTCCTCGCAAAGATCAACTGTAGGATCACTGTGAGTTTTAGTAACTGAAAGTCTGAAATTCTCTTTCGCTCCACCCAGAGCGGGAGAAGTCATTTAAAGATTACTTCAAAAGAAAATAAAAAATCTGGCCAAATGCGAGTCGGACACGAAGGGAACGTACTACGATAGTAAAATCGAGCAAAAAAACGCCGACACCCCCCCCCTAATTTTAAAATTAACCCCCTTTAATTTTAACTTTATTTTAATTTTATTGTTTGTTATTGCAGTGGCAATAGAAATACCTACACATTCTGTAAAAAATTAAACTCTCTTCCTCCTACACTTTATAGTTACAGCCGGTTGACAAACGAACAGAGAGACGGACGGACGAACGGATAGACGGTGAAGGCTTAGTAATAGGGTCCCGTTGGCACCCTTCGGGTACGGAACCTTAAAAAAGTTACCTTACTTTAAACATAGTTCTTTGTGACTCTAAAATACGTGCATTATCTTGATTTACCGTCCACATGAGGACGACACACTCCAACCGCCCTGATTCCACCACATCGGCCATTTTTAGAGTTCCGTACCTCAAAAGGAAAAAAAAAAACGAAACCCTTCTAGGATCACTTTGTTGTCCGTCTGTCTGTCAAGACCCTTTATCTCGGGAACATGTGGAGGTATCGAGTTGAAATTAAAACCATTATACTCAAATCTGCGGTCCCTTTAAGCTGAGATAAAATAAAACTTCTAAGTTAACTAAAAAAAAGATACGGCCGTTTATGTCGCAAAAAACGTATATTTCGAAACTCTCAAGGAGATCAAAATTCACAGGGTACTTTCGGTTGACCAGGAATCCTGAAATTTGTCATAAAGCAAGGTCTTATAGCATAGATATTGGAATAAATCTGAAAACAGTAAATTTGTGGTTACGTCACAAAAAAAAATATATTTTCTTGCGATTCGGAAAAATCTTTGAGACTCCATTCGGCAATTGAACTATTTAGGTAAGTTTCTACGGAACCTTCAGTGCGCGAGCCCGATTCTTATTTGCCCAGTTTTTTCCAAGTCAGCAAACTAAAAGTTATCTTGTCTTTCCATCACTTCTTGCTATAAACCTACAGAGCATGGAACTATCGCGATGGTGGCGACTCGAGACGCCATTACTCAATGACTTTGTAGTAAGGACAGGGTGGACGACAACACGTTTTTCTTATGCCGCAAATTGGCACGACATTAGGCCGACTAGACCAAAAAATCTCGCCACGCGGTTAAAAATGCTGTGTTTCTTGTATCTTTAGATGCTGTTGAAATCTATCCAATCTTTGCCATTATGTGTCCTGTCAGTTCACCAAAAATTATTTTACAAATTTTCATTTGACAATCAACGATTGGCAAAAATATGGTTCGCTATATCACTATGCAACAACAAGTTTTCCAAATAGTTTACCTTACAAACAAATCACCAAATAAACTTTTGTGTATTATCGTGTCATTTGACAAACGATTAATTTTTTATTGATTTTATCTCATAAAACAACTTTTGGAATATACAACGTTTTGTATATTTTTAGTAAGCTACACGGAGCCCAATGTTTTTTTGAGGAACCGATCACTTATCGAAGTTTTTTTGTTCGAATATCATTCTACCGAAGACTATATTGACCGACGTCTTTTTTGATATATGCATTATTTGACATATTTTTAGATCATCAAAGTACCATCTGTCATAAGTATTATTTTACCGACCTATATTTCGCCGATTTACAAAGTAACTTATTGCTATTGGCTGGTCCAAGCCTCTTTTGAACTTTTTTCATTTGCCAAATGATTAATTTTCACCACACCGAAATAACATTTTACGGAATTTTGGTCAAAAATATGTATATAGGCGGTTACTTGGTAGCATTTTCAATGTTAAATTAAAATAGTGTCACAAAAAGTCAATATGTTGTGCTACAAAATTTAGTGACAGAAACAAAATCGCCGCAAAACCGACTTTATACAGTCTTGTCTGCCCTACCCCTAAAGTGTAATCCAAGCTCAAGCTGAGGAGCAGGTGGTTTGCAGGCCCGCCGCCACGGCTGAGACTTAGCTTGAGCCGAAGCTGCGGTGGTGAGCGTTAAAACCATCTGCGACAATAAGCTTGCGTGGGGCCGCCCAAATCCCGCAGCGCCAGAGCCGTAACAGAAACAATGCTTGCTGCATGTTGCATGCCTACTGCATTACTGCGGGTAGACCCAGCAGATGAAAGTCTCCTTAGAGTGCTTGCCAGTTTTTAATTATTTGTAAATACAAAATGGCTCAAAAGGCCCTAGAAAATTGTGTTCGCGACGTGCAAAAGACGCTAAGCATCCTTACAGAAAAAGTGAGTGCACTGGAGTGCAAAATAAACGATCAAAGTGCTATAATAGCAAAGCAAACTGCATTAATCACCGAACTCATTTCTGCGTCTGAGGGTAAGCCGCTAAACTGTGAGTCAACTAGTGCCCAGGCCCAACAAGCGGTACAGCGACCGCTGCGTCAAGCGCGGCTAAATAAGATCTCCAACACCGCCGCACGACCATCTAAAGCTGCAGGACAAGGGACAGCTGTCTTAAAAACATCAAGCGCTTCAAAAGCGGTTTTGTCGAACGACGATGCGCCGAAGACTCCCGAGCCAAGTCGACTTGATGTAAATAATGTGACCAATTGCGGGTCACCAATTAACGATGAGCCAACGCTCGTCATCAATAACGGTGTGGCCATGAAACCTAAGGTGAGAGCGATCCCAAAAGCGGGAAGTGGGCAAGTTATTGACAAGCCTCCAGTTAACACAAACAATGAGGACCAGTGGAAGATCGTCAACCGAAAACGTAGGTCTCGCAGAGTGGTGACCGGAACTGGAAAAACGGATGACGAACTTTTAACAGTGGAGCGTATGAGGTATATTCAGGCATGGTCATTTCGCCCTGAGACTACGCAACAGAACGTGCTGAACTACCTCAATAAAATTCAACAGTGCGAAGAATACTATGTCGAAAAACGTGACATTAAGTCGGACAAACATGCAGTTTTTATAATTGGTTTCCCTGAGAGTATGTACGAGCGTTTCTCCTCGCCGACTGCATGGCCGCCGCGAGTGAAGGTGTCAGACTGGTTTCGCGTGCGTCCCCGCGGGGAGCGGGGAAGCGGCAACAACACCGAGACCGGCCTCTGAGACGTCACCAGTACAACGGAGCGGCTGTGGCGGTGATGTATGCAAAAATGTGTCGACTCAGATTGAAACTGTTATTGTATGCCATCAAAACATTGCGTCGATCGATAAAAAAACTAATAAGTTGGAAGTGTTGTTGCGCGGTGATTTGAAGTGAGACATTCTGGCAATTACGGAGCATTGGTTACCTGAACCTAATCTAAAATGTGTGGATATAAATGGGTTCAAACTTGCGTCCAGCTATTGTAGAAAATTTATTAAACATGGAGGATCGTGTATTTATGTTCGAAACGGGGTTAAGTGCGTTGAGAATGACGAATTAGTATCGATGTCGGTTGAGCAAATATGCGAGATATCGGCGATAGATTTAATAGATTTTGACATGAGTATTATTTGTATTTATAGAACGAATTTAATTAGTGCTAATGACTTCTTAGGTAAATTAGAACAATTACTCGATAAGATCTTAGACCTTGATATTGAGTGTATTATAGTGGGCGATTTCAATATTAACACCTTAACGGAGTCAACCGATGTAAAAAGGTTGTTGGATATACTGTCGGCCCATAACATGACGAATGAAGTAGAATTCCCTACCCGCATAAGTTTGACAATTTCTACGTGTTTGGATCATGTGTATTCTAACTTGCAAGCAGGGTCGGTGGACACGGCACCTGTTGTTACACACTTGAGTGACCATCTAGCAGTCAAGGCCGAGGTGATGCGCAGTAAACGCACTGTATCAAAGTCTCCACGCTATGTTAGGTCGTTTTCAAATGCCAATCAAGCTAGTTTTGTAGCGGCTATCGCTAGTATTGACTGGGACGAGATAAGAGCGCGAAATAGTAATCCTTCATTAATGGCTCGCGCGATTATTAACATTATATCGAATAAGATTGACATTTGTTTTCCTCTTAGGAAATGTAATTCCAGAAAAAGTGACTCATCGTGGGTAACATCTGAAATTGACGATTATAAATTACTATTATTTGAATTAGTTGACATTTGCGAGCGTTACCCGAATAATGACATGCACAATTTAATTACAGACATGCAACAGAAATATGTAGACCTAATTAAGAATAAAAAATCTGGACATTATTCTGACATTATACAGCGTTCTAAAAATTCCTCGAAGGCAATGTGGACAGTCATAAATAAGGAGCGAGGCAAGGACAATTCTCCAATTCTTGACTTTACAGAAATTGTAAAAAATTCGGACGGAACACCGTTTCTCACAAAAGAATCGGTAGTTGACGCAATGAACGAACGTTTCTTGAGCGCGGCGTCTGCGAGCGGCGCGCCGCGCGCTGACGTGCTGCGAGTGCAGGCTGAGCTGCGCGCGGCGCGGCCGCCGGCTGATCGCTCACTTCGGCTCACTGCTTTTAGTGCATATGAAGTTCACCAGATCATCACGTCACGGATCCCACCTAAACCGTCGAAAGACACGTACGGCATCTCGATGAGACTTTTAAAACTGGTAGCGGCTCCTCTGGCCTATGTTCTTGCTGAGTTATTTAATGCTTGCGTTAGGGAAGGTTCTTTTCCTGTGCCATTAAAGCTCAGTAAAGTGTCCCCCCTGTACAAAGGAAAAGGGAAAAAAGACTGCATGGACAATTATAGACCAGTCTCTATTATACCCACAATTGCCAAAGTATTTGAGAACGGTTTGAGTTCCCGACTTATTAAGTTTATGTCGGAGACGAACGCCCTTTCTGACCGTCAGTATGCGTACCGAGAAGGCCGCTCGACCACGTGTTTAGCACGTGAACTCGTACATCGAGTCATGTCTGCACGTGAGCAAAAGAGGCAAGTGGCTGTCCTATGCTGCGACCTGTCCAAAGCATTCGACGTTGCTGACCGCGCCGTGTTAGCTGTAAAACTACAGCACTACGGAGTGGTGGGGCCGTCGCATGCTTTAGTGACGGATTTGCTGCACGACAGGACTCAAATTGTGGTAGGTGGCCAAGGAAAGGTGAGGTCGAAACCTCTTAAATCGGAGATGGGAGTGGCTCAGGGGTCATCCGTATCCAACATTCTCTTTTCGCTGCTGCTGAATGACTTGCCTGATGCTGTGACTGACGCAGAAGTACTCATGTACGCTGATGATGTTGCAGCGTTGGTAACAGCTTAATCAGTGGATCAGTTGGAGCAGAGGCTAAACGATGCCGCGAATCAATTGGCATTATGGTTCCAAGGAAATGGTCTTGCTCTGAATCTGAAAAAGACCCACTTCATTCACTTTGTTCTGTCAGGGCGGTCTTCACGACCACTAGCGGTATCTGCGGGTGGAGTGGCTCTGGTTCAGGTGAAGACAATAACCTTTCTTGGATTTGAAATTGACGGGTGCCTCAAGTGGGATGGTCAGATTAGCAAAGTATGTGGTAAATTGGGTAGTGCATGTTTTGCTCTTGGCAGAATATCGCGCGTCTTACCCGAACGCGATGTACGGACCTGTTATTTCGCGACGGTGCCCTCGTTACTCCAATACGGCGCTGAGCTATGGGGACGTGCTGCCGATTGGCAGCGCGCCTTCCGAATGCAGAAGCGTGCCGTGCGGGCCATCGTCGGGATACCGCAGGACATGTCCGCTAGACCCCATTTTGCTAGACTAGGCATCCTCACGTTACCTGCTATACTTATATATCAGGTCGCGCTGTACGTGAGGATGAACCTCGACCTTTACCCAAAGGTAGGCAGCCGTCATTCATATTGCACCAGAAGCAGGGGTCAGCTATCGACGGTATCAAGAACGCTCACCAAATCTTCCAAGACGACTCATGTTATGGGCCCGACAGTTTATAATCAGCTGCCTGTAGCAATTTCTGGTGCCCCAACTATAGGGAGCTTCAAAGCTCGTTTGAAAAAATGGCTTATCGAGCAAGCTTTTTATTCTTTTGACGAATTTATGATTTAATTTAATTTAACTTTGACGCGAATGTTAATTTGAATGAAAATTATTTTGACTTTTATTTTAATTTGTAATTTGACTTCGATTATTATTATTTTTATTTCTTGTATTTTATTTTATTTGTTTGACATTTTTTTATTATTTGACATTGTTATGTACATAATCATTTGTTTTCATATTTTATGTGACATTATATATAAATGACTTGTAAGAATCCCTTACCAATAAATTACTATGACTATGACTATGACTATGACTACTTACATGCTGCATGCCTGCTTGCATGTTGCATACCTGCTTCCATGCTGCATGCGTGCTTGAATACTGCATGCCTGCTTACATGCTGCTTGCTTTCTTCCATGCTGCATGTCTGCTTGCAAGCATGCTTACAGTAAGTATCCTTAAAGAAAAAAAATCGAATTGATAATAGGTCAACTGATACAGTGGCAGACCTAACTTCGATGAAATAAAAAAAAACGAAACGATAATAGTTGGAAAGTTTTAGGTGAAATGAAATTCGGTCAAATATTTTTCGAACTTATGATAGGTAACCGCTTTTTTTTTTGGTTCATGTCATTCAATGTTTGTCACCGCTGCCGCTATTATTCCCGATACTCATCCACTTAGTAAAAAGGCACAGAAAACTTAAGATGAAAGAGCGAGCGGAGCGAGCTTAGGACTTGGGGCACCCCGACTCGAACTTTTTCTTCAATCATCCTCCGGCAACATAGGGAAGGTAGAAATCTTCTGTCCACCCATAAATCCACCAAGGAGAGCATATTTACTAAATAAAATACTGTAGTCGTTGATAACAGAATTTCACATCTACTTAGTTTCAGTGCAGTTCAATAAAATTATGCTAAACAATTACGTCATGATCGTTTAGAAAATTACTTAATAGGTACTTTAATTTACTTTGAGTTCCATTAGAATTCAAACATTCTAATATTTTTTGCAGTAGGTAATAGGCAGTAAATGTATCGGGTCAGCCTTCTCGGTAAGCTTCGCGGTGGTAGTCGATACTATTAGACTATACTATTACAAAAGATCCAGAAGGGTCGAAGTGCTCTGGCCTAGGGCCAGCCCCACAACAAGATAAGTCTATACTATAATAATTCTCAGCTCCATTTTACTGAAAAAGCGTCTGTTTAAATGATTCCACTTATTGTTCAGTTGTGTTATGTCACAATATCCACTACGAATCAATTTGCGAATAATTAAAACACCTACCAAACTTCACTCAAAAAAATCCCGCCAAGAGCGAGCCATACCATATATAGAAAAAACCATGTGATTAATTTAAACAAAGAATAATTTTGAATTTGGAACTGCTTTTTTAATTCTTTTGGAGAATTTGAATTTAGAATCCACCAGTCAGTATTTAAACTAAGAATAGTAATAATATGGCTTGCGAGTTTTTTAAATATGGAATCTTCGGAGGTATAAATCGTGCGAGTCGTACAACGCAGGAACAGATCCGTGAAAAACTGTTGACTGCAAACAGCTTAGATTCTCGCACGTTTATTTATTTTTCTACAATCATTTGTTTTACCCACTGCATTAGCAGGGTACTGTTTTTCTAAAGGAAATAGACCGATTTCACGATACATGATAAGGCATCTACTCACTTACATAAAGAGGCTATAGGTACACGTGTAAGAAGATGTATGACAGGAAATTGCCGGGAAATGAATATTTTAATGGTATTTTCCTTGAATGTATTTTGTTCTTATTATATTTGATGGGATCTATTGAAGCAATAAATATTGGGAAAAGGTAAGTACCTAGTAATTTCTTGCCTGTGTCTTCATGGAAGTTGAGGTGCTTTTATGTTTTGACTGGCAGTTTCCTTTATAGATATTTTATTCGATTGGATTAGCTTGTGGCTAAAAATAATAACAGCCTAACGGTTTTATGTCCAAGGTTAAGCAATGTATGTCGAGGCCAGATTATGGATGGGTGACCTTAACATTGGTATCAAAATTCCTCCGTGCCTCAGAAAGCACGTTGAGCCGTTGCTCTGTTACGGATAATTAGAAGTCAGTAAACTTTGACACCAGTCTTGCGAAGAGGTGTTGAGTTGTGGAGGGCAGATAAGCAGTAGCTCCATATACTCGTATAGTACATGTTCAGCTGCATCCGGATATAATGAAAAAACGACCCCAATATAGTTGAGGATCTCGGTTGATTTATTGTCTGGATATTAGGTTATCAAAGCGTGCATTATATCGTTAATGAAAAAAAAAAACTTTTTACGAAAAAAAGAAATAACCGACCTCACAAACAAAACATTGTGAAAAACAGCGGTGTTTCTCGCTATTGTTTGTTTCTTATTTAAAGTTATTTTGATCCTTTTAGTGTTTTTTTAGTGAAGTCGTTTTTTTTTTTGTAAAATATTTTTTATTTCACACTTTTTAGTTGCAATACACTTAACCAGAGTGCCTATTTCTCATGACAATTCGAATTAACCCAAACACGGCAAGGTTACATTGTTTTATTATGACGTTCCTGTATCTACCTTCCACCTTCCAGCTCCATCATCAGATCAGTTCGATAGTACCTTATAGCCAAAGTGCATCTCGTGACAATTCCAATTAGCCCAAACACGGCTAGGAAACACTGATTAATTACGGAGTTCCTGTGCCTACCTTCCGGCTCCATCATCAGATCAGTTCGATAGTACCTTACAGCCAAGTGCATCTCATGACAATTGTAATAAGCTCAAACACGGCTAGGTTAAATTGATTAATTACGGAGTTCCAATGCCTACCTTCCGGCTCCATCATCATCATCAGTTCACTTTGATGATACCATTTTCAACATAACTACTCAGAACCATTTATTTATTTTTATTGTCATAGTCGCTTAACTATCTTCATTGTGATATATATGTGAGTATGAAGTTCCGTTGGCCATCTCTGGTCTTCTTCATCAGTTTCACTTCATCAAATGTTACTTTTTGACTGTAAATGCTTTAGTTCTCGATGAAAATATAAAAATCACCATATGGTTGCCTATAATATTTGAGGAGTTCCCTCGATTCCTCATGGATCCCATCATCAGAACTGGATTCTGAAAACAATGGGATCAATCGAAAAGCATATCCTCTAAGAGGAAAAAAAAATTTGCAAATCGGTCCATAAACGACGGAGTTCTGAGTAACATTTATATTATTCATCTAGGTAACATACATAAAAAAAAACATACAACCGAATTGATTACCTCCACCTTTTTTTGAAGTCGGTTAAAAACATTTAAAATATTAAAAAAAAAATAGTATTCAACCTCTGTATTGGAAACAGGGTCCAAGATATGGGAAGGCGGTGCGGGCTCCAGAAAAACCTAACAACGTGAGGCGTCCCCAGAAGTACCGCTTTCTGAATCAAGCCATTTATCCAGCTGTCTAACGAGAGCCTCCTAAGACATCTTAATGAGTCTCCTAAAAGCGGCAAGACCGAGACCGAAATAGGAGACCACGACCAGTATTTATCATTTAAGGGGTGACCAGATGGTTGCGAACCAACGTCCCAACCAAGCTGACCTTGCTAGTTTCAATCCGTGTAGACAGCAGTTGTAATCCATGACCTTCAACGCCCTTGGTTGGGTGGCGCGTTTTCCCAACCACCGAACGTGTTGGCGGTTTACATCTATGTAGCCGCAACACAAACCAAACAAATAAACCAAGGTCACCATGGTTGGAACGCTAGTTTACAACCATCTGGTCACCCCTTTAGGCTTTCTATGGGAGTCAGTTCACGCTTGAAACCGAGACAATAGACAAAGACTCGAGACCGGACACAACAAGACTCTCCGATTTGGACAAGTCGTGTCTTAGGTCACGCTCGAACACGACTGCTTTTGACGAAGACTGTAAAATGCTAATGAAACTAATCACATAGCACCTTTCGATAATTATATAATGCACAATTAGACTCAGGCTACAGAGCCGAAAGTTTAAAGAACAATACTAATATACATATCTTGGCGTAATGCATAACTGATTCCATCGACAGATTCTATGACTCTAAATGGCTACACTATATAAGTTTATATTATATTTATATAATATAGGCACCACATCTACCTTCTTTATATATATTCTTCTGTACGTATGTTTGTCACCTGAAAAGATGGATAGATTGTGTGACAAGTGATATGAAAGTAAAGGGATTTAGTGAAAGCGTGACAGAACAGAATGGAAGAAAGAGACGAGTTGCACCGATCCTAAATAAAACGGGACAAGGGCAGGAAGATGATAGTGATGATGACGTGTTTGTAACAACTGTAAACTCCTCCTAAACGGCTTGTTTAGTAGCTGTTATTGGTTGCGGTCGCGGTCTCGGTGACTCCGATTGCGATCGAAGAGAGACCGAGGCACTTGACTATCATGCATTTATCACGCTTCGGATTTTCAAAAACAAAGCGAAAGTAAGTATATACCACGCACAAAAGATCCAGAAGGGTCGAAGTGCTCTGGCCTAGGGCCAGCCCTACAATAAGATAAGATAAGTATATACCAGTTCACCCACCACTCGACACAACATTAAAAGCATTTCATATCATCCATATTTCACCGTGAATACGTTCGAAGATACCTATTTGAGCACAAAGGAGCGTTAAGCGAAACATTTTTCATAATATATTTCGCACTAAATCTTCGCCAGACATATTGAAAATTTGATAACAATTTTACCGACATTTTTAATATCCGTTTTAAGTTGGTTGTACACGAAATCATGTTTCTTTGTGTATCTTTTATATATTTTATTCTGTGGCAGACACAATACGGGTTAGCACCTCGGGTATTCAAGTTTGTATACATAAATCTTTGCTTTATAAAAGTGCGTTTCCACTGAACCGGCTGAGTGGAGTGATGCGGAAAAACTGGGCAAGTACGAGTCGGACTCGCGCACAGAAAAAAAGATTTTTTGCGATTCGTTACAGTTTTCAGATTTTTGTTATGAGACCTTGCTTCATGCCAAATTTCAGGATTCTAGATCGGGAAGAACGGGAAAAGTATCCTATGAATTTTGATTCCCTTGAGAGTGTCAAAATATACGTTTTTTGCGACATAACCGACCGTATCTTTTTTTTTCGCGAACTCGGAAGTTTGAATTTTTCACAGCTTTAAGGGACCGCAAACTTGAGTATATGGTTTCAATTTCAACTAGATACCTTTACGCGTTCCTGAGATAAAGGGCCTTGACAAACAGACAGACAGACGGACGGACAACAAAGTGATCCTATAAGGGTCCCGTTTTTTTCTTTTGAGGTACGGAACCCTAAAAAAGCAGTGAAAAGTGGCAAATCTTTCCATTAATGCGGAGCGAAGCGAAGTGGAACTGAGCTATTGGTTGCGGTCCTATCTTCCGTTTCGTGCTCTCCGCTCGGCACCTGCGGCTCTACCATGAGCTCTTAACGCGGTCTACTTGACGACGTAAACTGAATTGTTAAAGGGATGGAACTATATAGGGTGTATAGCTCCATCCCTCTTTCTCGCTTGCACGAATGACACTTTATCACGTCATGGTAAGTCTCCTGCCCCCCTAGCCAAGTTACAATCGTTTAGTTTCGATTCTCTTTTCGTCGATCTCCTCGAGTCGGCCACGCCTCCGATTCCTATGTTCTGAAGTCATCTCAACGCTCAGTCGCGTGGTCAGAACAAAGGAATAGAAGGCGTGGCCGACTCGAGGCGATCAACGAAAAGAGAATCGAAACGAAACGGTTGTAACTTGGCTAGGAGGGCTGTCTCCGTTCTGTTCGGTTCGAGGCCGCGACTTCATTTGTTTTACTTGAAAGTTCGCTCAGCTTCACTGCGCTCTACTTACACTGTTTCTTTTGATGCAGAGGGGAGATTTAGAGCACAGTGATTGAGTGAGTGACGGTCTGCTCCTCTTCATTCTGCCCGGCTCCACGTCATTGGAAACACACACTAAAACTTCAGTCGTCAGACAATGAATGCTGTTTTTCTGCATGTTCTTTTCTTTTCTACTGTCAAGACATTTATTAGTTTCAAGATTGTTTAATTTTCTTTTGTGTTACAGTAATAAGGTAAAAATTCTATTTTAAAATTGGGTAACTAAACGCCTCTCTGTTCGCATAAATTTCGAAGGAATCTACAATCAAGGTTATTGAGTAAACCAATTTGGAGATCGCCGTAAAATGTTGACTCACGTAATTAACTTAGATAAAGAAGCCTCTTTTTTATATTGGTACCTTCCTTGAAATATTGCTAATGTAATACTGAGCAGCGCGAGCGTTAAAAACCTTTGGTTGTAAAACGTTTATAAATTACTACTACTTCTCGCTCCTATGGTATACTTCACATAAACCGTGAATTGTTTCTTAAACCAATAGTACAGGATCAGTCACACCCAGCCCATTCCGTTGGATCCCACTTGGACGCTCAAAAACAAATCAAGATACCTGTACCATAATTAATATAACCAATTCCAGATTTTCCACAAAGACAATGGCTAAAAGCATGGATACCTAAGGGTCCCGTGGCCTTTTAAAAAAATAATTAAAAGAAGTTTTAATTAGTCATCAACTTATCACTAATATTATTAAGGAGAAATTTTGCCAGTGTGCGTGTATGTTTGTTATGTTTTCACTCTCAAACGGCGTGTCAAAGTCGGCTCAAAGCGGCTCAAAGTCGTGGAATAGTACATAGGATAATTTATTCAAGGTTTATGTTTCCTTGCACATATTTCTACTTTCACGTGGGTGAAGCCGCTTGCAGAAAATAGTATTAAATATAACCAATTCCAGATTTTCTATAAAGACAACGCCAAAACCAACGGAGGAGGCTGCACGCGTGAGTGAACGAACGTCCTCACGCCCCAGCCGCCGAGATTCTGACCCCGACTACCAGACCAGGTAGACGCGGGCTTGCGGACGTCAAGCAATGGGTAGCTCGCCGTCCGGCCGTCCGGTAATAAACCGGACCGAGCCCAGTCGTCAACAACGCGTAGAGATGTCAGCAAACCGAGCAGGGCCGATGCCCGCTAACTAGGACCACGGAAAATTTCTGAAAAGGAAACCTGTAGTACGTAGAACCCGTAGAACGCAAAGGGCAACTGAAGGACACAGGTGTGGTTTTAGTCAGTAAAAGTCTGACACGCCCTCCCGTTCCACCCAGAGTGGGAGAAGTCATTGGATGATTTCAACCCTTAAAAAAAAAGAAGCTACGTAAAGGCCCTGCGGCCTATTAGAAAAATACCTATGTAAAAAGGTTTTAATTCGTGTGTTGTGACAACATTTTATTGTCTGTGTAATGTTTATTCAAATCATTTGTAAAGCGAAAACTTTGCCAAAAGGCTTTTTACACTATACCAGTACATACTACAACAGCTGTTGTCTTTTTTTCTTATGTTTTTATTTTCAATTGTGCTTTTTATTACTATTTTTTTTTATTGATGTTTAGTTTTACAATTTTACATTGGTGTTTATTGTTTACAATTTGACATTTTTTTTCAATTAATATTTGACATAAATATTTTCTTTGGTATTACGTTTTGTAAACTATACATTTCCTTTTATTATTGTGAATTTAAGGACTATGTTGATTGTTTTGTTTTCCTTTTCTTTTCCGGAATTTTAACGTATGTCTGGCAATTTGAGTAGTTTCTGCGGCCTACCCAAATGTCCTTTCCTTGGTATTGTTCGTCAAGTCGTTGAGCTCCTTAGTAGTCCTGAGTTTAATACTGACAAATGCTTGCACTGACTGGACAGGTCCACTCAAATCTGTATGGTTCTTTTTTCAAAAGATCATCTCAGACAAATCTGCATGTTTTTCATGATGCATGATTTGACCATTACATATTTACTGAATGGACTTTAAAAGAGACTTTGACCCCTGGGTTTGTTTCGGTGTTTCTTCTCGGGGTAGTCAGCCAGGAAACACCGGCCTCATCTAGTTTAAAATGACTTTTTAAACCTATTTGCAAAACAAATATCATTTATCATTCAACAAATTAATAAATTAGGAAAACAAAAAACATTCAAAATATAAAAATAAGCCACTGGCAGCTAAGTCCCAAATCTCAATGCTGACAGCGTCCTTTCACGGACTTCATTTTGAAGGGACCCCAATGATCCAACCACCACTATCAGTGAGACATTTGAGTAAGCATGACAAACTTTCAATAACTATGCTAATTTATGTCAAACAAGTCAAGTAATCTACAAACATAAATTCCACTATGGTACTCACATACTATACCAATTTTAGTTTAGTTCTAGATCCTTCGAAATTCTAATTCCAGGGAAGTCTAGTTCTTTATAGAAAACAATAAACCAATCGACCACAGTAGTGCAGAACATAAACAGCAGGTTCTCCCATTTTAAACGACCGTTTCAACTGAACGTTTAACTAACGAAGGTAATAGCAGATCTCTCTAACTAGCCGTTAATGTCAAACGCCAGGTGCAATATGTACCCGAGATAGTTTAATTAAATAGCATTGAAGTAAGCTTCAGCTTTGCCAGGATCTTCGTTACGTCCCTATCTAGAACAAGTGGTTCTAACAACACTATTAAAACAACGTGTTATTTTATTACTGGAGTAGGAATATTAATAAAGTGTTTTGTGGTCTGAAAATATGATTTCGAAATGTAACCCTGTTATTTAATGAATTTCTTTAGTTACTCGTGTAGTTTTCAATTTGAAAAGCGAAAGGTATTATTTTGAGGTTTAATTAAGATATATTTCTATCTTGAAGAATAGCAGTACCTATCTTATAATTAATTAACAGCGATATTCGTTAAAAGCGATTTTAAAACAAAAATTTATGTTTTAAATAATTTATAAAATTCTCAACTAAAACAAAGGAAAAAGAACATTCAAGAAAGACTGCACGAAAATGAAATGATGAAGTAACACAGTGTAAGTTCAAGCGTTAGGTAAGTATAAATCTAAAATGGCTGCTTGGCACGCGAATGCTATGCATTCACGTCGCGAAGATACATCATGTTTTCAAGTTCGTGCAAAGCTCAGAACATTTGACGGACGATATTTTGCTACAGTACTTGAATACAACAGAAAAGTTGGCGAAGATTGAATATGGTGGAACTCGCCCAAGAGATTATTATATTTTTCTGTAAGGATGTTTCTTACTTGATTTAGGCACCTATATAGAGTTATGAATCTGAGTAGTCTGTATCGGTCAATATTTGAAGTTTCTTATGACTTGATTGTTGGTTTATGACGGATGAGATGTTGTCGACGAAAAGTTACAGAGATAGAAAAAACTCAGGTTGAAAAAAAAAACATTTTAGTTAGTGTAATTCTTGCTTCAACCGACGGCTTCGCCTGACTGATTATCGGTTATTGTGGATGCGAAGTGAAAGGTTTAAAGCATTTTATTTCAAACTAGCTTCTGCCCGCGACTTCGTACGCGGATCCTGTTGCTTATGCCAGCAACAACGGGGTCGTCAAAATCGAAGATCTGAAACGTCTGATGTTGAATTCTAAGAGCCCGGGGACGGGAAAACAACGTGATGCGCGAGACGATTCGAGACGTTCCAGATCTTTCATTTTTGCAAGTCAACAGGAAATGCCCATCAGACTAAACAAATGTTGCTTAGACATCATTCCTATATATGTTATAGTGTCGCTGGGCTTATATATTTAGTGATAGTTTGTTGATTTACAGAAACACTCAAAAAATGCGTCCCATACTATACTATAGCATAGATCCCTCAAAAACTATTTGGCTTATTAAACTCAAAATTTGAAAGTTATGTAGTTAATTTACTGGTAAGAGACGTCAGGTTAATAAGGAAATTTGGGAGACGTCGAATATCAGAAGTGTTATTTAAAATGATCGCGCTCGTGTTCAGGCACCGATTCCAGAGTGGTTTTGAAATCGGTAACGTATGGGTTGACACTGTGCAGTGTTTTGTAATCCCCTTATAAGGCTCAAGTCTAAATTAGGAATGTGTCGGCATCGTACATTAGCCTGCTCAGCAAAATCTGCAATGAAATATATTTGCAAAAATTTCGGCATTTCGGTGGGAAGCAGGGAACCTACATAGATGGTAGACTTACCCCTGAATTTTAAAAGTCGGCATGAATCCAGATTCAGTGACTTGATAAGTTCCAAATGAAGTCATCTGGAAAGCACTGTTTTAGACTCGAATATTGCTTAAGAAATGTCTGGACTTGGGATGCTCGCCATTCAAAAGAATTCGTAAGATCTCCGGTGGCTCATGCATAGAGTTTATTCCTACCTTTCCAGACGCACAACACATTCCCTTGGTGTCACCCTTCCACTTACGCGCGTGACAGTGTGCACACACCTCAGACATGTTGCCAATGTGTTTGATGTAATTAATAAATGGGTTATAGGAAAACGCGCTCCTTTCTATATTGAATCACGGTTGCTCTTCAGGATTATAAACCATAGACTGAGTATCAGATGAGGATGAATTTCGAAGATTGTTACGTATACGGTCTAGATCAATTTGGGCCACACGCTGTTCGACTGAATGACTTGCCCGAATTTCTTGGATCCGCTCACGTTCTTGCGTGGAATGAACAGACACCTCAACACGCATGTCGTGATATCTTTGCCGAGCAAGTGCGTTGCGTTGCTCGCGCTGCTCGTCTGTCTCCAAAAACCGAGCTAGAGCATGCTGTGAGCGGTCTGTACTAAGGCACGTCTCATGCTCTTCAGGATTCTCAAGTGATCGAGATGTGGCAGTGCGAATACGCTGGGAGCTTAAACGCGAGTCTCTCTGCGTGTAAGTCTCCGAAGCGCGAGATACTGCGTGGCGCTTGCGATCGCTTGCTTGGCGTGTATCGCGCTCCTGACTGTTCTCGAGCGACCGAGCAGTCTCAGTGCGGAAAAGCTGAAGACTTAATCTCTGCTCTCTCTCTGAATCCGTTTCGGAAGCGCGAGATAAAGAATGAAGCTCTCGGTCACTCGCAAGTCGTATCTCACGCTCCTGACTGCTCTCAAGTGATCGAGCAGTCTCAGAGCGGATATTCTGAAGACTCAACCTCTGATCTCTCTGTGTAACCGTTTCGGATGCGCGAGACAAAAAAATACGATCCCGGTCGATAGCTAAACGCATTTCTCGTTGTTCCACACTTTCCTGAAATCGAGAAGCAGTAGTGCGGATTCGTTTAAATTCTAGTCGTAATTGGCGCTGCGTGCTAGTTTCTGCGGACAAACTTAGTGCATTACGCTCACGGTTAGCACCTAGCCGTTGTTCATGCTCTGCGTCGGTTTCGAGAGATCGAACTAACCTGCGCATCTTAGAAACCCTTGAGTTTCGAGACAGATTTGATCTTATTATAAAAGGCATAGCTAAAATTCCTTCTTAATCCGATACTAACGATATTCAAATCAATGAAAAGTAATCGAATAAGTATGTAAGAATTGCTAGTAAGTAGAAAAATAATAATTATTCGCAGGAAAATTAAACACATCAACCAACACAGACAACAAAGGTAATCCCCGTTTCTATAGGATGAGAACGGCAAATCGGCACCTATAACATCAATAACATCACTTTTTGAGAACGAAACCATAGCGCGATCTAACTCGACGCCAACGCCATCTAGTTAGAAAACTACATATTATTTACACAAATTAAATTATGAATAAAACCAAATTGTCGTTAATTTAACAGCAGCAAGGAACAAAACTGAGTGCTCGGCCACAGTGGCAGCGCGGTGCGGGTAGCGGCGCGGGTGCGGCAACGCGCGCGATTTTGGTGGCCACACTGGCAGCGCGGTGCGGGCAGCGGCGCGGGTGATAGTGCCTGTCCGAAGTAGGCTTGTTGAAAAAATATCGATATTTTTGCTTCGATATATCTAAATTTTCAGTCTATTTTGATCCGATACATCGATATATCGATACAAAATATTCAATATCGAAAATCGTATCAAAAACGATTTTTTTTTTTCAAAATTTATTTATCAGCAGAATATTTAAATGAATTCAAAGCCGTAAAAGATAGGAACGAACGGAAAAAAATCTGTATTATCTATACTGTACTGTTATGATTTTACTTTCGTTAAAATTTCTGAAAAAATTCTTCAAAATATTAGTATATTGTTATTTCGTTAGTTTTAATAAGATTACGTGTTGCTCCGATCCCAAGTAATATAGGACAATGGCAGGAAGAAGAAGTTTTATGCAGATTCTCATAAATTAAAATAATGTGAATTTTGTATGGAAATTACTATGTATTACCTATTATTGACCTAGACTGAACTAAATGAATTTTAAGACCGAAAATCTTGGAATGTTTGACCGATATATATCTTTTCCTCGATAAATCCAGGCTGATATTATTATTTTTATAAATATCGATACATCGATAAATATTACTTCTAGCATGGTTCGAACTAGTTTGCCGCTTGCCGCCCGCGCGCTCACTGTGGTCACTTGTATGAACTCACTATGGCGTGAGATACCCGCGCGCGTTCCGCGTGTCACAGTCCGCGCCGCTTCCCGCGCCCGCGTGCCCACTGTGGACACTCAAAGGAAGTTCTTGTGTTTGAGATTGCCGCGCCGCGCCCGCCCCGCACCCGCGCTTCCACTGTCAGTGGCCGAGCACTGAATTACATACTTAAATCAATTACCTACAACAAATGTGCTTGGTAAGTTAAAACTTAGAACCAAAACTTTGACT
Source organism: Mythimna impura (assembly GCA_905147345.3). Lineage (NCBI taxonomy): Eukaryota > Metazoa > Arthropoda > Insecta > Lepidoptera > Noctuidae > Mythimna > Mythimna impura. The sequence continues at coordinate 10,434,820 of LR990356.1, read as the reverse complement.
TGACTTCATAATAGTGTAGCTTGTTGTACCTACCACCAATCAATCTGTTTAGTAATATTGGTGTGTAACTCTCCATACAATTAGATAGGACATGTAAAGTTCTCAGATTTCATAACAGAATCGTTCCTAATGCACATAAAAAATGCAAATCCTAAAAAAAAAGAATTTTACGATTTTTTAAAAATAATAGGGATTCAGTGTGATCGAATCAGGTGACCGTTTACCGCACTAAATGGTGCGAGTTCACATTTAGTGCGGTAAACGGTCACCTGACCTTACTGCTAAATTCCCCGTTGACATATTGTTGAATAGCTGTTCCCACATACTGCCCCGCTCCTTCATAAAAATAGCGTGATTATTATGGTCCTAGAGTTAAATTTTTATTAATTAAATAACATGTCATTTTGAGCATTCAATTACGAACAAAAACCTTTTAAAAGCAATATTGCTTATCTCCCATAACATACGGCGTGATAATAAATGTAGCCTAAAGCCTTCCTTGGTTTACAAAGAACATTTTTGCTGAATTTCAATTCTATCAATCATATTCAATCTATCCAGTAGTTTTGGCGTGAAGCCGGTACCATACACACAGACAAAAAAACAAACAGACAAAAATCTAAAAAGTCACTTTTTGTCATCAGTTATGTTTTTCTAACAAAAGCCACTTATTTTTTCTCGAAAATTCTCAATGTAGGTACAGTTTTTCTTTCGTTACTGTTTTAGTATATGTATAGATAAACCATTTACAAGCATTTTTGAAATGTCAAGAAGTCAGTAAGAAAAGTGATGCTAATTGCACATTCCAAAGCGTAGATCTCTATGGAGAAGAATGTGCAAGAAACTCCATGGACACTTATTTCATCGAAAATCATTAAGTCTGTCGTTTAAAATACATATTTGTCGCAGCTGTATCGTATAACACACTGTTGGTATTACAAGTTGACGCGGCGTAAATTATAAAGAGGTAAAGTTTGTTTTTATGCTTTGTATGCTTTTTAATCTCTGAAAATTATAAAAGTCATTTATTATATTAACTGATCGTTATATCAAATAAAATTATAGATTCAGTTGTTATATCTTGTAAATATTAGAGATTTTGTAACTATACCATATATTACTTACCCCATTCTTAGATCATTGACAGTCGTTACAGGTAGTCAGATGCTAGAAAGTCTGATCAACAGTCTATTCAAGGATTATTGTGTTCCTCAGTAACTGGGTTGTGGAGGTCTGATAGGCAGTCGCTCCATGTAAAACACAGGTATTCAGCCGCATTCGGTTAGACTCGAAGCTGACCCCAAGCTAGGTGGTAGGGGCCCACCAGGGTCGAAGCCTACTGGTGCCAAGGGCCTGATTCTGAAAGAAAGACTCGGCCCTGGTACGAAAGGCAACGAAGGAACAGGAGTGGGTTTTTAGTCAGTAAAAGTCTGACACTATCTCTCGCTCCGCCCAAGAGAGGGGGATGTCATAAGATGATTTTCCCACCAGACCGAAAAAAAAACCCCCAAGCTAGTTGGGAAAAGGCTAGGGAGATGATTGATTTGGTTCAAGACAAACTGTTTTTAAGTAATTTAACTGTGACTTTTGTGAAAATAATATAAGACTGACTTAATATATATAATAAAATACTATCTGTACAAATAAATGTGTAATAGTATATGGAAATTGTCAGTCATTCACAATTCAAATCACTGTCACCTATGCACTGATCTAAAGTAACCTACTCCCGGGTTACAGTGGATCCTTAACCAAAGTGGTAAGTTTAAGGTCTGTGTAATACTCACTGAAAAAGAAAGCAGGGGAGACAAAGAAAGAGATGGCGTGATATATTTACCCAACGTTGTGGACCAAACTGGATGCAGAAAGCGCGCGATAGGAAAGTGTGGAGCGATTTAGGGGAGGCCTACGCCGTAGAGGCGACCGCTATGAATAGCGATAACAAAACAGATGAAGGAACTAGTATAAGTAAATAGATTGAGAAGAAGAGCAGAAGATTTGTATATTTTTTTTTTTTTTTTTTAACGGTTTTCATAACTAAGTTTTTTTTTTCTATAATTGTAAGTAGTGGAATAAAGGGCATTTTTATTTTTATTTTTATTTTTTAATACTCACTGATAAATGTATTTTTCTTTAAGGATTAAACATTAGGTACTCAAACCCAAAGATACGTAATCATTTGGTACGTTTTTTTTCCTATCCTGCAGTTCCTAACTGAACAGCAAGCCTTAGAAAACTCGGGGGTCCAGACGCCTCCTGCCGGAGGCTCTATGCAGGAATCGTTCGGTCCATGGCCCTTTATGGGGCGCCGGTATGGGCACCGTCGCTTCGAAAGCGACCGGCGGCCAAGCTGAACGCAAGCCAGAGGGTCATGGCCATCCGGATGGTGCGGGGATACCGCACGATTTCCCGCGAAGCAGCGAGCCTCCTTGCTAGCCAACCACCGTGGGATTTGGAGGCAAAAGACCTTGCGCGCATGCACGATCTGCGCATGGAGATGCAACGGCGGGGAGAAACTCCGCTGCCGCGCCAAGTCGCGGCATGGCGGAAAGACTTCCGGCGGGATCTCATGGTGGAATGGCGACAGCGACTGTCGCAACCCAGTGCTGGGCACGCCATAATTATGGCGATAAGTCCCCTCTTTGAGGAGTGGCTGGAAAGGCCTCACGGCGTCCTTACCTACCGCATGACGCAGGTCCTCACCGGACATGGCAAGTTCGGGAGGTTCCTGCACCGGATTCGTGCAGAAGAGACGCCCGGGTGCCACCATTGTGTGGACCGCCCGGAGGACACGGTGGAGCATACGGTAGAGGTGTGCCCTGCTTGGGCAGAGCACCGCCGTGTCCTCGTGGGGGCGATCGGCGGCAGCGATCTCTCGCGCCGGGCCTTGGTACAGGCCATGGTCCGGAGTGAGGAGGAGTGGCAGGCGGTTGCCTCCTTCTGCGAAGCAGTAATGCTAGCAAAGGAGGCGGCCGATCGCGTGAGGCAACGGTCCTCACGCCCCAACCGCCGCCGGGATTCCGATCCCGATTTCCGGCCACCTTAGGCGCGGGCTTGCGGACGGCGAGCAATGGGTGGCTCGTCGTCCGATCGTCCGGTAACTGTCCGGACCGAGCCCAAGTCGTCGACGGCGCGTGTTCCACGCGCGCCTCAGGGAGATGTCAGCAACCGTAGGGGCCCAGCAGGGTCGAGGCCTACTGGGGCCATGGGTGATGCGAAAGTGATCCCCGGGGCCCTGGAAAAATGGCAAAGAAGGAACAGGAGTGGGTTTTTAGTCAGTAAAAGTCTGACACTATCTCTCGCTCCGCCCAAGAGCGGGGGATGTCATTAGATGATTTTCCCACCAGAAAAAAAAAAAAAAAAAAAAAGCCTTAGAAAAAAAAATGGATGTCACCCAATCCGCTACTCAAAATTGAATCTCCACGAATCAAGTTGTGGACAAAATTTAGTTTAATGTCTGAAACGGTATACCAAGAAATATTAAAAGAAAAGGTCTAATGTTTCTTTGAACGTCTTTTAGATGTTCAAAATTTATTTAAACTAAACGAAGTTCGTCTTTACCTAATAACTTACTCAAACTCAAATTTTTCAGAATAAAAAGTATTTTGATTTTATATTTTTGTTTTCACTACATCAAATTCGTTTAATTTAGGAGACTTGTTTTAAAAGAAACTTAATAGAGTTCTTTAATCAAGAACTTCGTTTGTGAAGTCAATTTTCTAGCTCAATCAAAATTTAAATGAAGTTTACACAAAATGAATGTCTTAATTTCCTTGCAATATCATTTCAAGTGAAACTTAATGACTTTTGAATTGATGAAATGTCTTTGATGTAAGTAAATTCTGTATAAATAACGCACTATACTCCATTTGTTTAGGCACTTAACTAAATGTAAACAATCTTGACATGTCTTATATCTAAAAGATGTATTAAAATGTTTACAAATAATTATTTACCTAAACCGATGTTAGGTTAATTAAATTTAAATAATTTTTGTATGTGTTTAATACGATTTTTTTTAAATAAAAAGACATATCAAGATTGTTTACGTTTAGTTAAGTGCCTAAACAAATGGAGTAATAGTTATTATTATTCAGTGATACTGGATGTCTGAAGGAGTAAACATAAAGGAAAGCTTTAAATACAAAAGTTCATAAAATCATATTAAAGCTGCTAGCGCACCGGGTGATCATTAGGCTGGGATGTACCTTCCCACCTGCGGACTCGGTAAAAAAAATCGCATCAATAACCCACTGTGAGAGCTTTAACGACATTTTAATGCGATATTTCGTATTCGCATAAAATATAGGTGAGACAACTTTTTATACACACTTTCGAAGTAGGTATCAATACAACTTTTAAGGTTCCGTACCTCAGTCGGCAAAAAACGGAACCCTTAAAGGATTACTTTGTAATCTGTCTGTTCGTCTATCAAGACCCTTTTTCCAAAGAAGTCATGGTATAAAGGTGAAATTAATGTCAAAAACTTCTAAATCAACGCAATCTAAAGATAAGATCGTTTAAGCGCATAGTTTAATGCTTGCAAGGGACTTGCCGTTGACCTATAATCATGAAATTTGGCAAGAAGCAATACTATGTGACACAAGTATAGGAAAAAAATCGAAAACCGTTAATTTATAGTTACATCATTAATAAGTTTGTACGGAACCCTCCTCGGTGCGTGAGTCCAACTTGCACTTGACCAGTTTTTTGTTTAAATACCTACTCGTCGATATAGCAAATCATACATTCGTAATATAATATCGAAGGAAAAATAAAATACATTGAAAGGTATTTTATCCAACATTTTTGCTTATTGGCATAATACTTTTTTAATTCCCGAAAGGTTAGCAACAGTTTGCCGATTAGACCCAATTTAGAAAGGGCCAAATTTGAATACCGTATTTTATTTTTAGCTACGACTTGAATACTTATAACCCAAAATATATTTGGAAGGTATCTGAGTACCCAGGGAAAGGCTCATAATTTTGGAAGCCTATTTTATATTCCTATGTTACCCCGGCAATTTGTATAATTCAGGTATTCTATACAATACTTAGACAATGTATAAAATACCTAGGGCGTCCTGGCAACGTATGAAATATTATGAACATTATTGTCCATTACATACTTTACCGTAATGTATACAATTCCTAGGGATTTTATAGAGTACCTGCTGGTCCACCGGCAATGTGTAAAATAAATAGATTTTGGTAAATATATATCAAGTGTTAACCGACCTACCTTTAAAATGACGGGCAAATGAAACATATTCTATTACTTGAAATCAATGTGCAAATTTCTAACCTAATATATCCGTGTCGGGGTGCCCTAAAATTATGTCACCTCCTTCCCTGCTCTCGTCTTTTACACACATTACTGGCTGGGTATTAGGTATTGTATAGAATACCGAATTATACAAATTTCCGGTAACACCTATATAGAATTTGTGCCAAGATTTTTAACCCAAGGAATCAGATTCGCCCATACTACCACAACAACACCCCCTAAATGTTTTATGGGGGAAGTTTTGAAAAATTACTAATGTGGGTTACTACTTATACTAAGTTTCAAGTATATGGGCACAAGGAATAAAAAGTCGCACAGCATAAGCATAAGCATAATCAGCCTTTTAATGTTTCCACTGCTGGGACTCAGGCCGCCTCTCTCTAGGAGAGGGAATGGGTTACGCGGGCCGTAATCCACTACGCGGGCTCAGTGTGGTGGGGAATGTCACATGTCTTCGAATTTTTGGTTCTAGGACATGCCGGTTTCCTCACGATGTTGTCCTTCACCGTTTTGAGAGCAGTGGTGATGAAATAATTACACAAAGTAATACGCTTGGCTGAGTTTGAACCCGCGACCTACAACTCGTAAGTCGGGGCCGTTACCTCTCGGCCACCACTGCTCAAACAAAAGTCGACGAATTTCCCCCTTTTCACAACCTTTAAAGATGAATTTTCAAAATCCCTTCTCAGTGCTCGCTTATATCATAATGGGAAGCCTTGTGCAACTTCATGGTCCCAGGCCCAGTAGTTTCGGCTGTGCGTTGATATGTCAGTCAGTCAGATTCTCCTTTTATATATATAGAAGATAGATAGATTATAAGTATGTGTTACATTCAGTACTGTTAATTAGTTAAAACGAGTTTTGACTGGCTTCATTCAAAACTACCATTAAATTAAAACGTGTATGTTATATTATTTTGAAAAAATACGAAACCTATCTATTATTCCATCACAGCACAGGTTATAGATACCTGGAGGTATCTATAACCTGTAATGGAATAATATACGCCCTTAAACACCCCAATTAGAAAATTAAGTTACAATCATAATTGAAACACTGAAATTTTATTTAAATGCACTTAGTGTTTTTAAGAAATTAGTTGTCCTACTATTAATTGATAGCTAATAAATAATATGGGCATTGACGCACTACGTTAGTAACGCATCCATATTAGTATCTACGCATGTACAAAGAAGTAGTGAAACCATCAACATTTATCGAAATAGGTAATTTTAGGGTTCCGTACCTCAAAAGGAAAAAACGGAACCCTTATGTTCGGAAAAATCTTCGAGACTCCATTCAGCAATTGAACTGTTTACATAAGTAAATTTATACGGACCCCTCAGGGCGCGATTCCAACTCGCACTGCTCCAGTTTTTTTTCTACTTTTTTAATTATATACACTAGTGCTTGACTGCGATCCCACCTGATGGTAAGTTGTGTTGGTGGTGATGCACATTAGTTTATTAAGAGCCTATTCATTATAGCCTTGAAGACACCTTAATTTATAATCGGACGGGAAGACCGCAGCAGGCAATCCAATGTTCCGATCCTTCGATATACGAGATATAAACGACGAGGCAAAACGCTTAGTCAGGACCTTAGAGGTGTTAACAATGTAAGGGTTGATACCCGCCGTATTGCTGGTTGTCCGATAGTATTTTTTTTATTTGATATATACCAGTGCTTGACTGCGATCCCACCTGATGGTAAGCAGTGATGTAATCGTTGATTTTTTTTATGGTTGATAGGTTTGCGCTTGACCGCTATCTCACCTGATGGAAAGCCATGATGCGGTCGACGATGGAGCGCGCTTACCTAGAAGTAGCCTATTCACTTAAAGACTCCCGGGTTGTAGCCATCAGGAAACACAGATTCCGGCAAGAAATTCCACTCATTAGCTGTGCGCACAATGAATGTGTTCCCAAAACGTTTTGTGCGTATAGGTGGGATGTCAACCATGTACCAGTGGCTCATTGCCGTACGCCTGTTGGTCCGATGATAGAATGGGCTAAGCGGAATTAGGTCATGCAATTCCGACGCACACACTCCGAAATGCAAACGGTAGAAAACCGACAGACGATGGTGAGGCGCGGTAGTTTAATAAGAGCCTATTCACTCTAGCCTTGAACACACCTAAATTATAAAAGTGGAAAGGACATGACTTGATTCCGCCATGACCTCCTAAAATCCTTGTCATTATATTAGAATAAAAAATACCTAGTAGGTATGTTAAAAATAGCTGAAGTTGGTTTAGTACCCGATCCTGAACATACCATTATAAGGATGTGCACCTCATATGTACCTGAAATCACTACAAAAAATGTTTTTCACCACCAGCCTGGTTTTTGAGCAAATGTAGAATAATTTTAAAGTAGTTTTAACTGGTCAAAAGTGATTTCAACCAATTAAAAGTCTTGTGACATACAATTAAAAGTCTTGTAACATATACCACGTTTTGACTTTTCCAATAGGTAGGTACTGCTAAATAACGCTTTTCAGCTCCAGAGCTTATTCAAAATCTTATCAAAACTATCTTCGTCACACCGTTTAAGTTATAATTACTTGAACATACCGCGGCTGCCAATAAAATCTTAGTTGCTGACATTAACCCAAACATGATACCACTTAATCTTGTGACACAATGAGAACTATGTCAAAGTGTCGGAGGGAGCCCATTGATCGTCTCATTTCCTGAAGAACATCGTAAATCCTGGCGACAGGACAGGCAGGAACGGAAGGTCAACTCCGTACAACGAGCGAAAACGACGCACCACAGACGGGTGGAGCCTATGCCTAGGGCTGCTAAATTGTTCGATTAAGTTACCACGACCCAGGAACGCAAAAGGCATCTGAAGAAATACAGATAGGTTTTAGTCAGTAATAGTCTAATACTCACTTCACTCAGTGCAAGAGGGCTTATTTAATGACTTCTCAAAGAAAAAAGCCTATAACTTGGTAGCGACATCTGTGTTGCCACATAAGAACTATCCTGCTTAGAGTTCTCCACGCGATCGGAACATAAATTTAATACAACAGTCTGAACTCAACTCCGGAGAATTCTCATATTCAACGGAGGTTTGCGGTACTTTACATCCTTTTCCACATAACTCTAAACCTTCATATTACTATTCAAATACCTACACCTAGAGACTCCATAACAAGCAGTGTACCTAGACCATATAATTTCTACTTAGACAATCTCTGAATTCTGTGAAACTAGATACACTTATGTGCTTTAAGATCACCATATGTAGGTGATCTCAAAGCGCACAAGTGTATCTAATTTCACAGTACTTATCTATATGTAACCTGCTAAGCAGCTGGCAGTAGTCAGCCACATCAACTATATCATCATATTATTATGGTGAGAGTAACTGCCATGATAGTGTGAAGTAGGTCTCAGCCAAGAGTCAAGAGTTGTTGTCATATTGCGTAGCGGGTTAGAGCGAGTGGCGCAAAAACTTTAAGCGTCGAAAGTCGCAGATCGATTTCAGGCCACCGTAAGCGCGGCCTTGCAGATGACGAGCAATTGGTAGCTCGACGTTCGCCCGTCTGATAAGAACTGAGCCCGAATCATCGACGGCACGTAGTTTTCCACCTGCACCTCATAGAGATATTAGCAAAACCGTAGGAGCCCTGCAGGTCTAATGCCTATTGGGGTCGCGGGAAATTTCTGAAAAGGAAACCAGTGGTCACAGAACACAAGGACACAGACAGACACAGGTGTGATGTTAGTCAGTAAAAGTCTGACATACCCTTTCGCTCCACCCTAGAGCGTCCTTTGCTCTAGGGTGAAGCGGTGGGGTATGTCGGATCAGTCAGTCATTGGATGATTTCCCTTCTTCAAAAAAAAAGTCTTATCTCGAAAACATGACAGTCGCAAGTGCGTCAGCATTTGCTGTACGTGAACCTGTGTGTGTATTTTCGCTTGTTTATATAGAGTTGTATTTCTGTATCTATCTACTTCGTGTCCTCGGCTACACACGAGATCCGATCGGTCGGATATATGCTCCCTGTTTATTATGATGTATTCCTCATGTATATCCGTACTTTTGCTGAGTCCTGTTAGAACTTCATTCTCGGAGCCGGGATCTTGGGATTGGAAAGGAATAAGTTCTGAGATATAAAAAAACTGGTTTATGGAAATGTTTTTTGCTTTATAGGCTTCTGTTTGTGCTTGACGTTATTTATTATTATGAGCATTTTGTTTATGACTATAGGGCAAAGGCCGCGTTTCTTTTTTTCCAATTGTTTTCTGTTCTTAGCTACATCTGGCCAACCCTTAAGGTAGACCATCACGCTATCTCTTGGGCCTACCTCGTCGCCGGTTCCTGTTATTCAGGATCCGTCAGTAATTAACTTTATCATCATCATCATTACAGAAAACCGAAAGACGTCCACTGTTGGACATAGGCCTCCCCTAAGTGTCACCACAAGGAACGGTCCTGTGCCTCTCGCATCCACCGCATTCCCGCAACTCTTATCAGGTCATCGGTCCACCTTGTGGGAGGCCTTCCAACGCTTCGTTTTCCGGTGCGCTGTCGCCACTCTAGAACCTTTCGGCTTCATCGACCATCCGTTCACGAGCAATGTGCCCTGCCCACTACCACTTAAGTTTGGCGATTCTTCGGGCTATGTCGGCGACCTTGGTTCTCCTGCGGATATCTTCATTCCTGATGCGATCACGCAAGGAAATGTGATTGACTTTATGCCTGTCAGTAATTGGCTTATCTGATTTATCGTTATTTTGTGTCCTTATCTTATATTTTTTGGAATAGTAAGACACTGAAATAAAGAAGTATCAAAATCATAAATATCTCAGACTTTCGCCTTTATAATATTAGTGAGATTTTATTAAGTTACTGCAATTATCAGAAAATCCCAAAATTGCTGTTTTCACTTTACACCCGTCAAAATAAAGCTGTGGAATCGTTCGAAAGAGTTACCGTGTCCCTGAAACACAAAGGGCAACTGAAGAAACATGGGTGATTGGTTTTAGTCTGTATAAGTGTGATACTTCCTCTCGCCTCACTCATTACCCACCTCAGAAAAAAAACCGTAAATTCTAAGTAGTTTATGACTTTTGTCTATATAGGGTGACTGGTAATTAGTGTACGATAATTAAACACGTAATTGTGCTCATGATAACCAACAACTTTTACTATGAGAACAAACCTGAAATCGCGAAAAAAATCAGCTATTCAGTACATTTATGTTTGCCTAATGTACTGAACAGCTGATATTTTTTTCTCCCATAATAAAAATTGTTTGTTATCATGAGCACAATCACGTGTTTAAGTATCGTACACTAATTGCCAGTCACCCTATATAGACAACATTATTTTGAGTGTATGCGAAACCTGAATATAGTTTGTTCAGAATCAGTAACTAAATCGATTCCAATAATTTTTACGCCATGTTATATTTTTTCCCAAAAATATTTTAAAAAGGTCACAAGTTGGACACTGCCGTCACTAAGTACAACACAGGTCACGGCAGATCATAGCGGGCATTGCGTGAAGCCGCTGGCAGAAACTAGTTTATTTATTAAAACTTTATGCTCTTGTAAAAAACACTGTACAAAGGCGGACTTGATTTCTTAGGCATTTTCTACCAGTCGACTTTAGGGTGGTGAAGAAACATAACACGGCAGGTGCATTTTATTATATAGACAAACAGAATAATAAATACATTTGGAGGTAAGCTGAAAAGAGAGTAAAGTCCCGCAAACCTCCGTTAAAAAGGGAGGATCCTCCGGCCAGACGGATGTTATGTTTGGTGGGCAATTGCCCGATAGATGATTTCGAGCTGTGTGACAATTTAAACAATTTGAAACATAGAAGAAAGACACAAACGTAATTAGGGCTTCGTCTCGCAATATAGCCATTCCATAGAACACGGCCACAATCACCATTATGGATTTTTTCTATGTACCCAATATTGAAAATTGATTAACACAACAGAGAATAAGGATTTAAGGGACAAAATGCGTTTAAAATATAAAGATAATTTATTGAAAATAATCCTAACCGAATCTTAAGATATCAATCCACATTATATGAAATCACTAATACATATTTGATAATATTTAATTTAATTAAACACAAAAAAGTGTCTCCTGAAAAGTAGCTATTATGCAGTTACGCCCCTATTCGTAGGATACGACGATATACATAAGCGATGTTACTGTGAAAAAAACAAATCCAGTCAATCAATTGTGTGATATTTCTACCAACTTCTTGTGAATGTGCTCACGTGCCTTCACCATAAAAGAAAACTGGCTGGTCACCGTCCATGACGTTCAGAGGGAGATTACAAAGAGATATCGCCTGGACAAAAAAGGAGGATTGAATAAACCCAGAGCGGTGTGAGTGACATCTTAGAAGACGATATTATCGGATTTCATAGGCAAACGTTGTGTCCCCTATAAACTACACTGATCTTTTTAGCCGGCGATTATACCAAGACCAATATCCCACTGGAACCATTTTCAGTGAATTTGTGACCGCAATAGAAATAATCATATTGTCATGAATTATTCATAATTTCGGATGTCCCTCTATCAATCTCAAGTAGCTTGTTACGATACTCGAGAAAAGTGGCCAGAAAGGAATCCTTGAAGACGGATAAGGGTTCCGCTAGTCATATAAACATGTGTATAGATAAGCTAAGAAAGGCTATTCAGAACGAAAAGCTCTAGCATTGGTTTTGATTGAGGGTTTTAGAAGAATATTGAACACTAGCTTTTGCCCGCGGCTTCGCTCGCGTTAAGTATTATTATTAATTAGGTATATTTTTGCGGCACAAACTTTCATCCCCTATTTTATCCCCTTGGGGGTAGAATTTATCAATTTAAAATCCTTTCTTAGGGGATGCCTACGTCCTAGTAGCTATATGCATGCAAAGTATCAGCCCAATCGGTTTAAAATTGACAAAGTTTCATACAAACTTTCATCCCCCATTTTATCCCCTTGGGGGTAGAATTTATTAAAATCCTTTCTTATTGGATGCATACGTCCTAGTAGCTATATGCATGGAAAGTCTCAGCCCGATCGGTTTAAAATTGACAAAGTTTCATACAAACTTTCATCCCCCATTTTATCCCCTTGGGGGTAGAATTTATCAAAATCCTTTCTTAGGGGATGCCTACGTCCTAGTAGCTATATGCATGGAAAGTCTCAGCCCGATCGGTTTAAAATTGACAAAGTTTCATACAAACTTTCTTCCCCCATTTTATCCCCTTGGGGGTAGAATTTATCAAAATCCTTTCTTAGCGGATGTCTACGTCATAACATCTACCTGCATGCCAAATTTCAGCCCGATCCCTCCAGTGGTTTGGGCTGTGCGTTGATAGATCACTATGTCAGTCAGTCACCTTTGAGTTTTATATAATTAGATATGGAAAATATCGTGTAGATAAAAGCGACTGTAAAAAACTCTGTTTACCTACTGCAACATTGCTTATTTATATGTATATATCTAAGTATGTATCTATTATTAAACTAATTTATTTTCTACTAGCTGTTGCCTGCGACTTAATCCGCGTTAAGTTCGTAAAACTGTACAATCATTCTCTGCTTGCAATTCATTCCGAAAGCATCGCAATTATTTTTTGTACTTTAACATAAAACGGTTAAAGGTAAAAACGCAAATTACCTTCAGGAAACATGTTATGTACTCGTCCAGAACCAGATGTATGAACGTCATTGAATAGAAAGAGTATGTATTGGTCGTAGCAGTTGGCATTTCTGCCTACCCCAAGGGAAAAGGCATTAGTTTATATATGTTTCTGGTTCATGTTCTGGTAAAACAACATTGCATAATTTTATTTAACCCCTCGCCACAGTGAGCATGCCACAATCGCAGTCTTTGAGGAGTGACTAAAGAGGCGTCACGGCATCCTCTCTTTGTGCAGGACTCACCGGATGTGGGTGTTTCGGAAGGTTCTGTTTTCTATTTATTAAGTTGCACCAGCCATGTTAATATGTCTCTGCGCCACCCTAAGGTCCATTGGTAGAAAATGCCTAAGGCATTAAGTCCGCCTTTGTACAGTGTTATTTACTGTTCCTATGAATGCTAGTACAGTGTGATTTTAATTCAATAGTTTAGTGCCCAACTGAAGGCGCGTTCCGAAATAAGGCACTGGCTAGAAAAAATATCAGTTTTGTTAATAAAAAATGCTAAGCAGCAAAGTGCGAGCCCGACTTGAAGACGAAGTTTCGTATCTTCTTTTAATGGTTAATTTAATTATCTATCTTCCTATAGTTCATGAGATACAGTCTGCTGACAGGCAGACTGACGGACAGACAGCGGGTTCCGTGCCCGTTACCCTTTAGGTAAGGAACCCTACAAACCAGCTGCTCATGAACTTACCATACCTTCAGCTAAGTACCTGCTCGAGACGAGGAAGAGTGTCCAATCAAATTCAACTAAACTAACATCAATAACAATAGGGTCCAATTATGTTTCTTCAACCAAACTGTTTGCACGTTTAAAACCAGGTCACAGGAACAGTTTGCATAATACGAAGAGGATTACGGGGAACGAGTAGAAACAAAAATATAGCGAATTAATGTAAATTGCCGCCCCTATCGCTTGCTGGCCGCGCCGCGGCGCGAGCTAGTCGCGATTTAAATTGCCATCGATCTTGAGGTGTTTGTGAACATTCTCGATTCTGAGAAATTGGATGCTTAGGTCGTGTCTGGATTATCGTTTTTGGGGTTGAAAAATGGGGCTTTGAATGAAAAGGTTTTATTTAGGTTGGGTCTTTGAATAGGTATAACGTTCAAAGATCTGGCAGATCTGATCTTTTTGATTAGCTTTGGTTATATTATTTGCTACGTTATGAACTTATGAGTGTACATGTGGATGGAGAGGGAGGCCAAAAAATAAATGGAAAGATTGTGTGAAGAGTGATATTATCATATCACTCGAAAAAGGAATCAGTGATAGCGTGACGGTCGACAGAACAGAATGATAAAAAAAAAGATTTTGCCAGTGGCTTCACATGATCAAAAGTCTAAATTATTTCGGAAACGCTTCCTACAGGGAAAAGTCTTACTTCATAATCCAGGTCATGTGCCATTGGGCACGCCATAATTATGGCGGTAAGTCCCCTCTTTGAGGAGTGGCTGGAAAGACAACACGGCGTCCTTACCTTCCGCATGACGCAGGTCCTCACCAGACATGGTAAGTTCGGAAGGTTCCTGCACAAGATTCGTGCGGAAGAAATACCCGGGTGCCACCATTGTGTGGACCGCCTGGAGGACACGGCGGAGCATACGGTAGAGGTGTGCCCCGCCTGGGCAGAGCACCGCCTTGTTCTCGTTGGGGCGATCGGCGGCATCGAACTCTCGCGCCGGGCCTTGGTACAGGCCTTGGTCCGGAACGAGGAGGAGTGGCAGGCGGGCTTGTGGACGGCTAGTAATGGGTAGCTCGCCGTCTGATCTTCCGGTAACCGCCCGGATCGAGCCCAAGTTGTCATCGCCTCAAGGAGATGTCAGCAACCGTAGGGTCCCAGCAGGGTCGAAGCCTACCGGGGCCAAGGGTCTAATTCTGAAAGGAAGACTCGGCTCTGGTACGAAAGGCAACGAAGGAACAGGAGTGGGTTTTTAGTCAGTAAAAGTCTGACACATGTCATAAGATTTTCACACCGAAAAAAAAAAAATACTGGGCCCTGGGTTTTGCTGACATCTCTTTGAGACGCGCGCGAAACATTACGTGCCATCGACGTCTCAGGCTCGGTCTTTGAGACGCGCGCGAAACATTACGTGCCATCGACGTCTCAGGCTCGGTCTTTGAGACGCGCGCGAAAAATTACGTGCCATCGACGTCTCAGGCCCGGTCTTTGAGACGCGCGCGAAACATTACGTGCCATCGACGTCTCAGGCTCGGTCTTTGCTCGACGTCCACAAGACCGCGCCTACGGTGGCCAGTGTTTCAAAAATTAAATTACATTTAATCATTGAGGTGAGACTTCCACATTCATAACACGAGTGCCTAAAGTTGGATATTAGATTAACAGAATGTCGTTCGAAAAACGTCTTCTTCAGTAACCCCGATTTCTGATTTAAGCATTTGAAATTGAGTATTTCTCAAACTCTCGCCTGAAAATCTGTGAAAATTTGACATTTATGTAGGGTTTATTATTATATAGATATTAGATATTTTTTTCCACAACTATCACACAACGCCGTCTAGCCCCAAGCTAAGCAGAGCTTGTGTTATGAGTACTAGACAACTGATAAACATACTTATATATTTCTAAATACATACATATTATAGACTAGCTGTTGCCCGCGACTTCGTCTACGTTAAGTTGGTAAAACTGTACAATCATTCTGTGCTTGCTATTCATTCTGAAAGCATCGTAATTATTTATTGTACTTTAACATAAAACTGTTAAAGGTAAAAACGCAAATTACCTTCAGGATACATGTTATGTACTCGTCCAGATCCAGATGTATGAACGTCAATGAATAGAAAGAGTATGTAAGGGTCGTAGCAGTTGGCATTTCTGCCTACCCCAAGGGAAAAGGCACTAGTTTATGTATGTGTCTGGTTTATGTTCCGGTAAAACAACATTGTCACAGTGAGCACGTCACAATCGCAGCGGTAATGCCTGTCTTTGAGGAGTGGCTACAGAGGCGTCACGGCATCCTCTCTTTGTGCAGGACTCACCGGATGTGGGTGTTTCGGGAGGTATCTGTATCGAATTCAGCGAAAAGAAACACTCGAGTCTCACCATTGTGCGGATCGCCCGGAGAATACGATGGAACTTACGGTGGAGGTCAGTCCCGCTTGGTAGGAGCGCCGGCGCCGCCATGTCCTCATGGAGGCGATTAGTGGAAAAAATGCCAACCAGTAGCCTCCTTCAGTGAAGCACTACGATCGAAGAAGGTGGCTGAAACTATGAAGGATGATGAGGGAAGTGATGCTCCAGGTGTTGAAAGCCGCAGGGCGATTGCGGTGGAGCCGTCCAGTCATCTGGTCAAAGCAATCCTGAATCGACGGCGCGTAGTAATCTACGCGCGACTCATAATGATGTTAGCAAATGGATAGGGCCCTCTAGGGCCAATGTCTGCTAAGGCTGCGAGATTGTTCGAAAGAGTTACCTCCTGTAAAATTTTCGCCTCAATAATGTTTCACTGAAGAGTTTAAGCCGTCAGACAGCTTTGGTAGAGGTAAACGAAGGAATATAATCGGGACACCGACCTTCAGCTGGATAACGTTTGCACTGATGGTGCAAAGCCAAAAAGCCAGTGAATCCAAAAATTACCATCATCATCAACTATCTTCCTCCACAACAGTACTTATGAAGAATTTGCGAGAGCATGCTTGAATTGATTGTTGCAGCTTGATCCTTTGGGGCGTAAAAATTACTTGTTCATTTACCTAGGATTTTTTGGTGTGTATTTGACTGACGTCCTCGTATATCAGACAAATGTTATTCCATAGTGGGAACTACCCTATGAAGAGTCTCCAACTTTTGAATGAATTTCGGTGAAATCTTGAACGCGTGTATCCCTGTCCAATCGAACTCGCATATTGATGGCCAAACCGAGAGGTCACTGACGCCGATTGCCTCTATGAAGACACGGCGGTTCACCTAAGCAGGATAGACCTCCACCGCATGCTACAACGGGTCCTCCGGGCGATTTATAAAATGGTAATATCAGAGTACTTCCAACCGAATCCGGAACAGAAACCGCGTGAAACACCCTCAACAGTCCTGAGCTTGTGTATCCATAAAACAATTAAATTCCGGTAAACAAATGTAGCAGCCGATTAGTGTTATCCCTGAGACTGGCCTCCCTCAGAGGGTGCTTCCAGTGTTGGTCACCACTCACTGCAAGGAGGTAACGTACGGATGTCGACGTAAGGCTGCAAGGAATCTGAGATACATCATACGTTGTCGAACTGTGATCAGGAACGTAAACCTTTCGACCCAGTTTTATATGAAGCAGTGACTGCTAATAATAAAACACACCATTATTAGGCCGCAAGGTGCCATCATCCCGGAGGACACAGTGGAGCACACAGAGGTGTGTGTTGTCCTCGTGGAGGCAATCGGCGTCAGTCACCTCTCGCGCCGGGCCTTGTGACTTTGGGCTATGGTCCAGAGCGAGGAGGAATGGCAGGCGGTCGCCTCCTTCTGCAAAGCCGTAATGCTAGTGAAGGAGGAGGCCGCACGCGTGAGGGAACGAACGTCCTCACGCCGAGCCGAGATTCTGACCCCGACGACCAGCCACGGTAGACACGGGCTCGCGGACATCCAGCAATCGGTCGTCCACAGCCGTCCGGCCGTCCGGTAATTGACCGGACCGAGCCCAGTCGTCAACAGCGCGTAGTGATCCACGCGCTCCTCAAAGAGATGTCGCAAAGGGCAACTGAAGGACACAGGTGTGGTTTTAGTCAGTAAAAGTTTGACACGCCTTCCCGCTCCAACCAGAGTGGGAGAAGTCATTGGATGACTTCCACCCTTAAAAAAAGAAAAATAAAGGTGCCATCATTATCATTATCATTTCAGCCGAAAGACGTCCACTGTTGGACATAGGCCTCCCCAAGTGTCACCATAATTACCGGTCCTGTGCGTCTCGCATCCATCGGATTCCCGCGACCCTCACCAGGTCATCGGTCCACCTGGGGGCCTTCCAACGCAAGGTGCCATGCTACCCCTTCCGAAAATTTGGCCATGTTATTTTAAAGTCAATAATTAAATACATATAAGTATTTACTTTTATCGCCTTTGGTTGGTATCCCTTGAATAATCACGGTCAATTAGTTTGTTACAACCACGGGGAAAAAAAGCAGTAGGATTAAAAATGTCTCCGTCTAATTCCAGTTTAATCATAACGGTTTTCGTCAAATTTTAAACAATAAAACTGTCTGCAAACTTGGGCGATGGTCATTCTTCCGCCACTCAGAAAATTACGTAAAATACACAATGCCATCTATCAAATATGACGTTCAACTATCATTGTCATCATTATTTCTACTTTCAGTCTTTAGATGGCGTTGCGAGTATCTGAATTGCGTGTGGTGCCATATTTACATTTTAGTACGTGATTTTACTCGCCGCTTTGATTTTATTATGTGTTTTGATTAGTTTTTACAAAATATTTAGAAGATATCGAATAGAAATGTCAATAATATTTTGAAAAAATGGTAAAAGTTATTTTATTACAAAAAAGAAGATAAAATAATGACAAAATTTTTAACTGTAGCTGGGGATCGAACGTGGCAAATGTCGTTCAATGTCGACATTTTGGATTATTGCTCACCCCCCATAGCAAATAGCGCGATAATATGTAGCCTAACAGTTGACCCGGCCTATAAGGATTATGTATGCAAAATTTGAACAGGATTGGTTCAGTAGTTTTTTCGCCAACTAATACCAACGCTTCACCATTTTACTGTTTTATTATATGTATAGATAAATTACACCCAGACACAGAACAAATGATCGTGCTCATCACATAAACATTTGTCCTGGGTGGGAATCGAACCCACGTCCTCCGGCATAGCAGTCAGGGCCACTAACCACTAGACCAACAGGCAAGTCAGACGTTCTTAGCTTAAAATAATTCATAAACCTGCTCTATTACACACTGTTACAAGTATAGATACTTCTGTCCGCTCAAGATGGCAAAACAACGTTTCAAACTGTTCGCCCGCAATCTAAGAACTAAATATTGACGGAAAATAAAGTGCACTCCACTTATGTAGAGTGCACCAATATTTTCTAGAACTACTTCTTATTATTATCGTTCC
This sequence comes from Mythimna impura, assembly GCA_905147345.3. Taxonomy (NCBI): domain Eukaryota; kingdom Metazoa; phylum Arthropoda; class Insecta; order Lepidoptera; family Noctuidae; genus Mythimna; species Mythimna impura. Next base: position 10,415,755 of record LR990356.1, on the reverse strand, counting down.
AAATTTATTAGTCAAAACAGTGTAAGAAACTAGTGGCTGCCAGCGCGGTTTTGCTCGCGTGTCAGTAGACAATTGGCTCAAGGGAACAGATCATCATCATCATCATCATCATTTCAGCCGAAAAACGTCCACTGCTGGACATAGGCCTCCTCCAATTGTCGCCACAATGAACGTTCCTGTGCGTCTCGCATCCATCGGATTCCCGCAAGGGAACCGATCACATTTCCGAAATTTTTTTGTTCGAATTTCATTTTACCGAAAACTATTGACTTACGTCTTTTTTGCTATATGCATTGTTTGGCATATTTTTAGATCATCGAAGTATCATGTGTCATAAGTATTATTTTACCGAACTATATTTCGCTGATTTACGAAATAACTTTTTGCTATTGACCGAAACCTCTTTTGACCTTTTTTCGTTTGCCAAATGATTTATTTGCTATATTTTCACCACACCGAAACAACATTTTATGGAATTTTGGTCACAAATAATAGACGGTTACTTGGTACCATTTTCAATTAAATTAAATTAGTGTCATAAAAAGTCAACATGTTGTGCTACAAAATTTTGTGACAGAAACGAATTGCTGCAAAACCGACTTCACACAGTCTTGTCTGCCCTATCCCTAGAGTGTAATTCAAGCCCGCGTAGGCGCGGAGGGGTAGGGTGGGCCGCGAGCTGAGGAGCAGGTGGTTTGAAGGCCCGCCGCCGCGGCTGAGGCTGGCCGGCTAAGCCGGCCAGCAAGTCGATGCTGCGGTGGTGAGCGTTAAAACCATCTGCGACGATAAGCTCGCGTGGGGCCGCCCAAACCCCGCAGCGCCGGAGCCGTGATAGAAACAATGCTTGCTGCATGTTGCATGCCTGCTTGCATGCTGCATGCCTGCTTACATACCGCATGCCTGCTTGCACGTTGCATGCCTGCTTGCATGTTGCATGCCTGCTTCATGTTGCATGCCTGCAGCATGTTGCATGCCTGCTTCCATGCTGCATGCCTTCTTGCATACTGCATGCCTGCTTGCATACTGCATGCCTACTTGTATACTGCATGCTTGCTTGCATGCTACATACCTGCTGCATGTTGCATGCCTGCTTCCATGCTGCATGCCTGCTTGAATGCTGAATGCCTGCTTGCATGCTGCATGCCTACTTGCATGCTACATGCCTGCTTGCATGCTGCATGATTAAAGCAAGCATCCTTGTTTGCAGCTTCTTACTGGGACCAATTCCCAGGACAAATCTTTGTGTGATGAGCACGATCATTTGTTCTGTGTCTGGGTGTAATTTATCTATAATATGTATGTATATCAGTTGTCTAGTACTCATAACACAAGCTCTGCTTAGCTTGAGACTAGACGGCGTTGTGTGATAGTTGTGGAATATGGAATATGGAACTAAAACCACTTTTGTTCATAATCAACTATATTATTAAGTGCCATTAAGTTTAAATAATTTAACAAAATATTAGGTTAAACTAATCTAAAATTAGCTTCTGTTGCCTCAATCATGCCAATGTAATAATTACATTTCTAGGCGTTAGGAGAATTGAAAATATGGTAATTAAAACAGTGGTTTAATGAATGTTCGGAAACATAATACTTCGAACAAATGTTATTTCGGCTAAGTGTAACATCGGTGAAAAGTTTTTCGGCCAAATGTAACGTCGGAGTAATGAAAAAAATCGAATTGATAATAGGTCAACTGATACAGTGGCAGACGTGACTTCGATGAAATAAAAAAAAAACGAAACAAAAATAGTGGAAAAGTTTTAGGTGAAATGAAATTCGGTCAAATATTTTTCGAACTTATGATAGGTAACCCTCCCGCAACCATTACCAAGTCATCGGTCCACCTTGTAGGTGGCCTTCCAACGCTACGTCTTCCGGTACGTGGTCGCTATTCCAGAACCTTTCGGCCCCAACGGCCATCCGTTCTGCGAGCAATGTGCCCTGCCCATTGCCATTTAAGTTTGGCGATTCTTCGTGCTATGTCGGTGACCCTGGTCCTCCTGCGGATATCCTCATTCATGATTCGATCACGCAAGGAAACTCCGAGCATATTAGCTCTTTCCATTGCCCTTTGGGTGACTTTAAGTCTTCTGATGAGGCCCAATGTAAGCGACCACGTTTCGGAGCCATATGTCATCACTGGCAACACGCACTGGTCATAGACTTTCGTCTTGAGACACTGTGGTATATTGGACGAGAAGATACCGCGCAGCTTCCCGAACATAGGTACTTCCAGGATAAAAAGTTTTTTTAGGTGCGGTTTCAGGATATGGTCTATCAGTGTACCAAATTTCATCTGAATCTGTTCAGCCATTCAAACGAGAAGAAGTTACACACAACCTTCTGTAGTAGAAAAATATCCCACGGGAACATACTCCCGAGACGAAAAAATATCCTATGTGTTATTCCAGAACAAGATATACTCGTGTACCAGTTTCATACAACTCCATTCGGCTGTTTGGGCATGAAGGATTAACAAACATACGCACACACATACATGGGCTTGCAACGACGAACAATGGGTAGCTCGCCGTTCGGCCGTCTGGAACCGTCCGGACCGAGCCCGTGTCGTCGACGGCGCGTAGTGTTCCACACGCGCCTCAGAGAGATGTCAGCAAAACCGTAGGGGCCCAGCAGGACCGAACCGTAGGTACTGTTGGTTGACTTCCGAAAAGGAATCCTGGAACACAAGACCAAGAAGGAACACAGGTGTGGTTTTAGTCAGTAAAAGTCTTCGCCCTAGAGCGAGAGAAGTCATTAGATGATTGCCCACCTTAAAAAAAACGCACACACACGTACATACAAACTTACCTTTATAATATAAATGCGATAGTATGATGTGCACAACGTATCATACTTCCATCAATTTTTGTAATGGTCTCTAAACCTTTACAATGCATGGTGCTCCGCTATGGTAGGTAATGGGCCATCAAATTGTCACTTTTGCCATATGATTTTCTGCTACATCAAGCATCATTCTTTACTTCCCAAAAAGATGCGGTGAACCACAAAACCCGTAAACGAAGTTTCGAAATAATGTGGAGATAATGGTGACATTTTTTTTGTTATTTGGATCGACTTTCTTTAACACGTTCAGTGCGGAACAAGATCTGTTATGGAGGTTTGATCCCGATTCCGAAAGTCCAGAACTACCGCTGCACAAACAATTTGGCCAAATGGGGTGTCTTCGACCCATCTCAAACACAGTCCCAGTGTGGAGCCGCTTCACAGGACATGCCACACCTGCTATGCTGCCCGTCCTGCACGACCACCTGCACGTTTCTGGATTTATATGAGGCCAATAAAAGAACTGTACAAGTTGCCAATTATATTGGTCAAAAAAAAATTCGGATCCATCGACATGAAATGAAGAAGTACATCGAAGGACTGGAACAATTTGTCTGCAGCGGTCTTCCCGTCAGATTATAATTAAGGTATCTTTAAGGCTAGACTGAATAGGCTCTTAATAAACTAATGCGATTCATCATCATCGATTGTATCACTGCTTACCATCAGGTGGGATCGCAGCCAAGCACTAGTTTATATCATTTAAAAAAAGTTCCGAACTTCCAATTGATTTTGTATCTTCGATATCGATTTCGGTTTCGATAATTTGTGATCGGAAATTATATTGGAGGTCTATGTAGAGTGGCTGCGACGGCCGCAAGCAGCGCGTATTCGTGTTTATATTTGTCGCACGGAAAACCTCCCTTGGTGCCTTGTGACAATTACTCTTTCACTTGTTGTTTTGTTTCGTATTTGGCATATTGTGACTTCGTACTTTATTTATTATACTTATCCGATTTTTTTATCAGTTTTAGTAGTGTTTTCATAGGTAAGTTTGTACGGAACCCTCAGTGCGCAAGTACTGCTCGCACTTGCCCGGTTTTTTAATAGCAAGGAAGGTTTGAACCCTCGGACTTACGCTAAAGAATACTTTACAGAAACTCGTTAAAACGCAGTGACATAGCATAAGCATAGTCAACCTTATAATATTCCCACTGCTGGGACTCAGGCCTTCTTTCTAGGAGAGGGATGGCCCGTAATCCACCACGCGGACCCAGTGCGAGTTAGTCACAAGTCTTTGAATTTTTGGTTCTAGGCCATGCCGGTTTCCTTACGATGTTTTCCTTCACCGTTTTGAAAGCAATGGTGATGAAATAAATTACTAAAAATAATGCACCTGGCTCGCGGTAGTAGTCAGCATAATCATGTAGGTAAATATTGGATACCGTGGAGCGAGATGTAGTGTCAGATTTTTAATGTCTTAAACCTTTTCATTCAAGGGCCGCGGTAACTCTATCAAATTATCTCGCAAATTCCTCTTTATAGCCTAGGGTGACTGGACTATTATATTTTAGTTTGCTCTCAAACACAATTATCCTAACAGATTGAAAACTGATTATCTAATGCTATCGAAAAACGATTAAGTTAGCATAATCTCCTTCGCAAACTATCGCTTTGTATTTGACAGTGTTTCTAGCACGAAACACTTTCGACAATCACGGTTAAACCCGTTAATGAACCGATCAATCAGTAGCTCCTTGATTACTCTATTTGTGAAGTTCACATCGTGATAACAAAGGCTTCCTATTGGTTGAACTTTTCCCATACTATTAAGTTCAGCGCAGACAGAGCGGCGAAATGCACGAGCATACTTTTTGGGGTCGCAAAGTTGTGTATCCCAAGTTAGAGGTTACTGGTTTTTTCCATTAGGAATATGTCAGTGATAACCTGAAATTCGAAAAGTGCTGGTATGATATCATCATGCCAAGTAAACATATTATATATAAATATAAGTGCATTGAGTCATTGAGGGTCGCGGGAATCCGATGGATGCGAGACGCACAGGACCAGTCATTATGGCGACATTTGGGGGAGGCCTATGTCCAACAGTGGACGTCTTTCGGCTGAAATGATGATGATATTGAGTCATTTGTCCTGCATCTAATTTACCTCCGGTTGTGATGAATTTTAGTGCCATTTGACTCTAGGTACTCTGTCAGTAAAAGCCTGACACGCCCTCCCGCCCCGGGAGGGCGTGTCAGGCTTTTACTGACTAAAACCCACTCCTGTTGGTTCTTTGCCTTCGTCCCAGGGCCCTGGGGTACACTTTCGCTCAAACCATAGCCCCAGTCAATCAGAAATCAGAAACGTTTATTTCAAATAGACCAATTACAGGCACTTTTGAATTGTCAAAATGTCAGTCAGTCAAAAAAAAAACAAGTGAACCTAAATTGCACGTTCCAAAGCGTAGATCTCTATGGAGAAGAACGTGCAAGAAACTCCATGGACACTCTTTTAAATCATATTATGAGTTACATAAATCTTGGTTACATATTTCTTGTCGCTTCTAATATGTGAGCACAATGTAGATAAGTAATAATAATTAAAATAAAAAAATATACTTAAAAAACTAATAAAAAAAAAAATAGAAATTGAATTAAGTCACTGGCAGCTAAAAGATGACCAGTCTCAACTGACGGCACCCGTTCACGAGCATGACGCGTGCATCAGCCCCACTCAGCTCAACCATTTTTAAGGGAACTGAATGACCCAATAACACGTGCCACCATCAGCGAGACATTTGAGTGAGCATGACAAACTCTCAACTGCCATGCTCGTAGTGTCACACAAGTTGTAACCTAATAAAAATGCTCCATGGTACTTCACATTCACAAAACTTGAAAAAAAAAGTGCTTCTACATTATACAATGCTACTGTTTCCAAATACAAATGGGAATAAATTATCATAAACTCTATTGAAATAAACAAATAAAATAATATAAAAAAAACATTTCGAAAACAACAATACAAAAAGGGGAATATTCTCCCAATATTTATAGATATATAAAAAAAAAAAAACTAATTTGAAGGTTAAAGTGGCTGTGGCTGCGGAGCAGGACCGGCATTTAGCCAAGCGTTTTTATCAAGGATATAATCTTCCAGTTTATAATACGCTTGTCTACATAGTGTGCGTTTAATGCAACCTTTAAATTTGGACTCATTTAGTTGTAGAATCTCAACTGGTATTTTGTTATAAAATTTTACACAGTACCCCATGAAAGAACTATGTACTTAAGCCAATCTGAATCGAGGTTGATCTAATTTGTTCCTATTCCTAGTACTAAAATTGTGCCTGTCACTTATCTTAGTAAAAAGATGAATATTTTTCCGAACGTACATAATGTTTTCATAAATGTATTGACAAGGGACCGTCAGGATGTTTATTTCCTTAAATAGTTCCATAGGAGAATTGCGTCTGCGAAGATTATATATGGATCTGATAGCTCTTTTCTGCAGAATAAAAATAGACTCTGTATCTGCAGCCCGTCCCCATAGCAAAATACCGTAAGACATGATACTATGAAAGTAACTAAAATAAACTAGTCGCGCAGTATCCACATCAGTAAGTTGACGGATTTTTCTGACAGCATATGCTGCTGAACTAAGGCGACCTGCCAGAGATGTTAAATGAGGAACCCATTGTAGCTTCGAGTCAAGCGTGATCCCTAGGAAAACCGTATTCTCGACGAATTCGAGTTTCTCTAGTAGGCTTTGACTCTGCTGGGCACCTACGGTTTACGGTTACGGTTTACGGTTTAAGGTGACATCTCATGCCTCAAGGCTTAAAGAAGTAAAGTTTGTTCTTTTTTTGTTTGTAGGAAGTAATCTCTGGAAATAATGGTCCGATTGCTTTTCTGTCCAATATTTTTTCACCGATAGAAAGCTGCTTTATTCCTGAATGACATAAGCTATATTTTATGTACCCGGGCGAAGCCGAGTCCGAAATAATAAACACGAGAGTGAAGAAAAAAGCCTACATTAGTGTTTGTGTCCAAAGGTGCCATTTGCCTCGGCTGCAGGCTGCGAATGCAGGTAGCACACGCATGACGCGCAACCGTTGCCTGCATCCGCAGCCTGCACCTTAAGACTGGTCCTCGCTGAGATTGACAGCCGTGATCGAAATGCGTTCTAGACGACTAATTCTAGTTAATTGGCAATGAAAAACTAATCAAGCATTTTCTGCCCCATCTGCGTTGGCCCTAAAGGAACAAATAGAACTGTATTAAAAAACCAATTACAAGTCTGACTGATAGAAAACAGACTATCGACTATCTTCAAACTAAGCTTGCATGCAGGATCGAAGGAAAAAAGGCTATGAGACTGGTGCACTCGCTTTGTCCGTGCAAAAGGCTAGGTTCTTTATTAGGATGTGAGAACAGAAATTATGCCGAATGGATAATGCAGTATGTTCCTCTCTATTCGTTTTTAGATCGGCAATGATCGGATGTTTTCGGCACACATTGATTTTGGTACTAAGTGTGACTAAGTGAAGAACAAATCACGCTTTTTTTAGGTGAATTAAATAACTTCTCTCGCTCTGGATGGATCGAGGGGGCGTATTAGACTTTAACTGACTAAAACCCACTTGTATTCTTTCAATTGCCTTTGGCTTTCCAGGGCCACGGTAACTTTCGAACATTCCAGCTGCCCTGGGTAAAAATGTCTTGGAATAGTCATCATTCATCATTCATCAAAAAAAAAAAACTTTTTACAAAAAAAACCGACTTCACTAAAAAAAAAAAAATCATTGTGATATCTATGTGACGGTGCAGTTCCGTTCACCATTTATGGTCTTCTTTGATAAAGAACATTTGATGAAGTAGAACTGATGATTCCACTTCATCAAAAGTTACTTTTTGACCGTAAAAGCTTAAGTTCTCGATGAAAATACCAAAATCACTATATAGTTGCCTATAATATTTGAGGAGCTCCCTCGATTCCTCATGGATCCAATCATCAGAGCTGGATTTTAAAAAAAGTGGGAGCAATCTGGAAGCATATCCTTACAGGAGAAAAATTAAATTGCAAATCGGTCCATAAACGACGGGGTTCTGAGGTAACAAACATAAAAAAATGAAAAAAAAAATACAACCGAATTTATAACCTCTCCTTTTTTTTGAAGTCGATTAAAAATACACTTTTTTAACTCGGGTGTGCATACACCCGAGATCCTTTGAGATAAATTTCTACTTTCATGCAGGTAGTCACTGGCAGGAGCTAATTATTAATTAAATTAGATCTCGTATCTAGGTAAAGTAAAAATAGCCACACACGCTAGGGTATACCTGACAGGTTTGCCTGTTTCACAGGTAAACCGGAGCGTGTTTGTTGCACAACTGTGCAGGTTTCCACACAAGCTTACATACAGGTATAACTGTGCAGGCAAACCTGTCAGGTACAACTCTAACGTGTATGGCTACCTAAAGATTAGGTAAAATATTCAAGCGCTATTTTTCTTGCTAATTAAACCACATTTTAGATTAAAACAACGCTAAAACATAATTATCATTCTATACCTGCGTATTTCTGAGTCCTCGAAACCTTTTGTTCTTACACCATTCAAATATGAACAAGAAATTAATTAGGTCCCTGGAGCGTAGCCGTTCTAAGGACTGTGTAAAGTGCCCTATCACAGATGCGTAGAATTCCCCGGCGGGGTCTAATGGACGCCTGGCTACAAACTAGATGAGTGTAATAAGTTACAATGTAAAGACTTTGACGACCTTCTACTTGAATTTGAGAATAGATATCAGGCAAATAGTTTGAAAAAGTACCTATTTTATTTTAGTGGCAAATAGTCTGTAAAAGTACCTATTTTAATTTAGTGGCAAATAGTCTGAAAAAGTAGGTACCTAATTAATGAAATCAGAAACGTTTATTTCAAATAGACCAATTACAGGCACTTTTGAATTGTCAAAATGTCGGTCAGTCAAAAAAGTGAAGCTAAATTGCAAGTTCCAAAGCGTAGATCTCTATGGAGAAGAACGTGCAAGAAACTCCATCGACACTCTTTTAAATCATACGAGTTACATAAATCTTGGTTATCTTCTATTATGTGAGCACAATGAATATATTACAGAAAATACAAAACACAAAGAATACAATAAATACCTAATTTCGGAAAAAGAATAACGTACCTTTAATATAAAGTTTATTTGAACTTATAATTCCAAGTCAATCCAAAGATATAACACTTCAAAGCAACCCGTTTTAAAAAACGGCAATTTCATACTTTAACCCCTATTATTTTGAATGCGCCTACGACACACGAGTAATTTCTAGTGTGGTGTAACATTTTTTTTTTTTAAGAAAATTTAAGACCTTCTATTCCTTCAATTTTTTACGAGCCCGAGCTTTCTTTTTTTTTCTATTTCTGAAATCTATCCAGTTTGTCCCGCCATCGCTTTCGCGGTCTGCCGCGACCCAGTCTCGCTGTCACAGGGCCAAACCAACTTACCACTTTGGCCCATAATTTTTTGGGTGACAAGCATGTCCTGCCCAGTCATAAATATAATTGACTAGCTTCTGCCAGCGGCTTCGCCCGCGTGAAAGTAGGTTTTTCTAAACAAACTTTGGACCCACGTTTCATCCCCTTAGGGGAGGAGTTTCGTAAAATTCATTCTTAGCAGATGACTACACCGTATAAGAAAACTACCAGCCAAATTTTAAGTTTGTAGGTATTATAGTTTCTGAGATTTCGTGATTAATCAGTGAGTGGTATTTCGATTTTATATATGTAGATTTAATTTGGCTGAACACCGTTAAAACAGCGTAACCAGAATATTTTAAGCCACGGTAACATAGGCGTTGGTATCATAAAAAGAATTTATATGCCACACTAATGAACCGCGTTACCTAATTGCAATCCCGCGCTACCCAGGTATACGCGTTGTGGTCTCGAATGGGCTTTAACTCAGCCTGGTTTATGATTACATAATTGTGCTGCGGTCACAGACAGCTATACCAAACCAGCGCAATATGGTTTTAGAGTGATGTATGTGACATTAGGGTGAGATATTGAAATGCTACACCACAGCTGGATTCGCTGATGATCTCGGCAGACAGTGGTGTTTAAAACACCTGTATCGGCATCTAGAAGACAAAATCCTATATATAACAGTCCGAAAAACAAGTGGCCAGATGCCCAGGCCAGACACAACACGCGTCTGATCAGAGAATCTAAAGACGATTAAGTTTGCCGACATAATCCGAAGAATCGCCAAACTGAAATGGCAGTACGTAGCGCACTTCTCTTGCAGAACAGATTGTCAATGGGGCCGAAAGGTTCTGGAGTAGACCGCGTAATGAAAGATACAATCTTGATAGGCCTCCCTCAAGGTAGGCTGATGACCTTGGGAAGGTTGCGGGGTCAGGATGGATGCGAAACACACAAGACTGGTCAATGTGGCGACACTTGGGGGAGCCTATGTCCAGCAGTGGACGTCGTTCGGCTAAAATAATTATTCAAGTTTTCCGACAAAACCATAAAAAGACATTACGCCGGCACAGTAAGTTATATCTATTTTTTTTTAAAAACCGCGAATTTTGACAACAAGCATTTATGAGCTGCGGGAACGTTAAAAAGAGTTACTGTGGCCCTGGAACACAAAGGGCATCTGAAGGACACAGGTGGGTTTTAGTCAGTAAAAGTCTGAATCGCTTCTCACTCGACCCTAGAGTGAGGGAAGACCTTTGATGATTTCCCACCTAAAAAAATCCTCGACACCGCTGCAACTAAATAAAGCTGTCGTTACCACACACTATATTTTAAAACCCAACACAAAGGCTGCAAGATTACCCTATTGTAAACTGGGAGCGGTTTTGGTTGCTTTAGAACAGGATTTACTAAAGCTGAATTTGAAACGGACTCAATCTTCTATGGACAAGGCTTCAATGTGAAATGAAGTACTACACGGTGATCATTGAAATAAGAAGATTAACAAGGGTATAATAAATATAGAACACTAAATGGGACCTGTTGACTACATACTTGAATTTCATATCATAACATATACATATAACATAATCAACCTTATAATATTCCCACTGCTGGGACTCAGGCTTCCTGTCTAGGTGAGGAAATGGGTCATAATCCACCTCGCAGGCCCGAAAAATACAAAACACAAACAAACCAATAAATACCTAATTTCAAAAAAAGAATAACGTACCAATAATATAAAGTTTATTTGAAGTTTTAATTCCAAGTCAGTCAAAAAGATATAACACTTCAAAGCAACCCGTTTTAAAAAACGGCATTTTCATAGGTAAGACCTATTAGAATGTAAATTTGTCTAGATTCTTTTGTCTTCATGAAATGGTGAGAACGGAACCCAACTGTTCTTTAATTTCAAAGCCTGGCTACTATTTTTTTGAGGTCGGAAATCACCAAATTACTTCTCCTAGAAATCACCAAATCACTTTTCCTGGAAATCACCAAATCACTTCTCCTGGAAATCACCAAATTACTTCTCCTGGAAATCACCTAATCACTTCACCTGGAAATCACCAAATTACTTCTTCTGGAAATCACCAAATTACTTCTTCTGGAAATCACCAATTTACTTCTCCTGGAAATCACCAAATTACTTCTTCTGGAAATCACCAAATTACGTATCCTGGAAATCACCAAATTATTTCTTCTGGAAATCACCAAATTACTTCTCCTGGAAATCACCAAATAACTTCTCCTGGAAATCACCAAATAACTTCTCCTGGAACTCACCAAATTACTTCTCCTGCTCCGGGTGGGGCGAGAGGGAGTGTCAAAATTTTACTGACTAAAACCCACCTGTGTTCCTTCAGATGTCCTTTGCGTTCCAGAGCCGCGGTAACTGTTTCAAACAATCTCGCGGTCCTAGCCGGCATCGGGCTGGATGCAAATATTTATAAGAACAACTTTAGTTAACTTTACTCATTTTCCTATTATTTATAAAAATACTTTTGATCCCGATTTCCGGCTACCGTAGGCGCGGGCTTGCGGACGGCGAGCAATGGGTGGCTCGCCGTCCGACCGTCCGGTAACCGTCCGGACTGAGCCCAAGTCATCGACGGCGCGTACTGTTCCACGCGCGCCTCAAAGAGATGTTAGCAAATCGTAGGGGCCCAGCAGGGTCGAAGCCTACTGGGGCCACGGGTAGTGTGAAAATGAAACCCGGGGCCCTGGGCGAAGGCAAAGAAGTAACAGGAGTGGGTTTTTAGTCAGAATTAAATTAAAAGAAAGAGGATTTGTCGTAAGATGATTTTCCCACGTAAAAAAAAAACCATCTATCTCATTTTTTTTTCTTGTGAACGGAGAAAATTATTTTTATATTTTTGCCGATAGCTATGAGAAAACCTTCGTTATTTGTTTCAAACTCTTGCTAATTAATAGTTTTCATAATTTTCTTTTCATTTTGCCTTGGAAAGTTATATAAACGAGCCAAGGTGTGATTATTCTTTAAGATTTTTGTTTTTTGTTTTCAGTCTTACAAGTTTTAATTTTTAACTTTACATTGTTATTATCTGATATTAATTGATATCGTTAAAAGTTTATGTTTGAAAATTGTTCTGAAACCTTTTTAGGGTTTCGTACCTAAAAGGTAAAAATGGGATCCTATTAAAGACTCCACTGTCCGTCTGTTTGTCAGCAAGCTGTATCTCATAGCTAGACAGTACTGGTACGGAACCCTATGTACTTTTAAGAAGGTCTAACAAGCACCATAATAAAAGATTGTGCGGTTCATTGATAATAAGTTCATTGATAATAAATATTTCATATTTTTCGAACAGGCATCGGATATTACGATTAGAAATTTAAATATGTATTTGGAATACATTTTAAAGTGCTTGGGATTTTAGAATAGGAGAATTATGTACACTGGGTCAGCTTGCCAGCAAATATATAATCAAACAAATATTTTTATGTGTGTACGTTTGTCACTTATTTACGCTTAAACGGCTAGATAGATTTGAATGAAATTTGGCACACGGGTAGACCATGGCCTGAAATAACATATATAATACTTTTTATTCCGAGATTAAATTCTATTTGGACAATTTTCTACTTTAACGCGAACGAAGCCGCAGCAGCTCGTTAACTAAATTGCTAGAATCAGATTCCTACAAAACTTCAATACAAATGAGCTTTTTTTTTATAGATAAACATGTATTTTGTCAAGTGTGATATGAAAGAAAAGGAAGTTAGTGATAGCATGACGAGTGGACAGGGCAGAATGGAAGAAAAAAACGTATTGCACCGACACGGGACCACGTAGTGATCCACGCGCTCCTCAAAGAGATGTCAGCAAATCGTAGGGGCTCAGCAGGGCCGATGCCCGGTAGCTAGGATTGCGTAGAATTTCTGAAAAGGAAACCTGTAGTCCTGGAACGCAAAGGATAATTGAAGGACACAGGTGTAGTTTTAGTCAGTAAAAGTCTGAGACACCCTCCCGTCCACCCAGAGCGCGAGAAGTCGTAGGATGATTTCCCACATAAAAAAAATAACACGGGACAAGGGCAGGAAGATGATGATGATGATGAAGCATAGATCACACAGACGAAACCAAAATTGTTTATGTAAAAAGAACGATACTTAATATTACAATCTACACATGAACTTTCAACCAAAACGAATATATCTAAACTTCATATTTGCAGGATCGCCCGCATGAACTCTTAATTCAATTCCCAACGTGTATATCCTTATATCCTCTCCTATATATCCGTAAAGTTAATCCATGAGTGAATTAATCCATTAGAAGGGAGCCACCTGACGCGTGGCATCCGCAACTTCCGAGTGTCACCTTGCCAGAAGTAATTTACTGATGAATTATGCAAGGCTTCTATAGTACCGAGCTGTAGGTAAATGTCCATTATTTGCTGAACTTGCATTGTACAGTCAAACGGGGTGAATAGGAACACAGGGGTGAATGGAAACAAAATTTTGATTAAGATTTTTAATAACATATTTTTAGTTTCAATAAAAAAATATTTTCAATAATGTGACAATCTCCATTAAAGTTTTGTTTCTATTCACCCCTGTGGTTCTATTTACCCCGTTTTACGGTACAGGCTTTCCATACAATGGTGCTTTGGCATGGCAATAGCGGTAGGTTTATTTCCAAATGGGAAACACGTGGTCCTGGAACGAAAAGGGCACAGAAGGAATATTGGAGTGGTTTTAGTTAGTAACAGTCTGACATGTTCTCGCGCAATGCGATAGAGCAGAAGAAGGCATGATTTCCCTTTAAAAAACTGGGGAAGTGCGAGTCGGACTCGCACACTGAGAGTTCCGTACAAACTAACTTATGCAAATAGTTCAATTCCCGAAATCTCGAAGGTTTTTCCGAATGGAAAAAAGTATTTTTTTTTTGTGACGTAACTACTAATTTTCAGTTTTAAGATTTATTCCTATACTTGTGCTATAAGACCTTGCTTAATGTTAAATTCCATGGTTCTAGGTCAACGGAAAGTACCCTATGAATTTCGGTTTCCTTAGGAGTATCAAATTTACGATTTTTGCGACATAAACGGCCGTATCTTTTTTTTTCGTCATCTTAGGAGTTAAATTTTTTCACAGATTCAAGGAACCGAGTATATGGTTTAATTTTAACTCGATACCTCCACACGTTCTCGAGATAAAGGGTCTTGACAGACAGACAGACAGACAGACGGACGGTCCACAAAGTGATCCTATAAGGGTTCCGTTTTTTCCTTTTGAGGCACGGAACCCTAAAAACACCTTTTTCTAATAACTTTTCATAATAACCCAGAGACTAGGCGCCGGAGACAATGCTATCTTTTTCATTATGAGCAAATTTTTCAATATTAAAATAATTTTATCTAAACGGAAGTTAGTTCAGATAAAATTGGCAGCGGTTTCACCCGCGCGGTAGAAGAAAACTCAAGGGAATATAATTTTGGCATAAAAAGTCCTATATCTAGTCTGTTCAGGACATGGTCTATCTTTGTGCCAAATTTCATCGAAATTCGTTCAGCGGTTTGAGTGTAAAGGAGTAACAAACAACACACATACATACAAACTTTCGCTTTTATTATATTTCGCTTATATATATTTTTTATAATATTAGTGTAATTAATGTCATATAGTTTGAGTCAAGGGGCTTGGATTGTGATAAATACTTTCACATAATATAAACAAAAAGAGAGGTAAAGATTGCTTGAAAAAAAAAACAATACTTCTGCATAAATTAGATTTCAGTAAAACTTCGTAACAAATCTGTCGCTTTCAAATTGAAATTCATCATTCATTCCTTCCAAGAAAGTTACTTAAAATCCTCGGTATTTTGTTCTAAGCAAACCCAGGGGCTAGGTTGTTGATTCCAATTACACAAAATTAAGACATTTCCCGGAAGATCTCAGAGGGATTATCCGTACTGTAGAAAAAATGCGATATCCTTTTTTATACAATATTTTATCTACGCAAACCTTGAACGTCGCGATCTTGTGAATTAGTAAAGTAAATGAGAAACTACACGGGTATAGTATCGTTCCTAAGAGGTAAGCTGAGTTGCTAAACCTCTAGGTAATCATATGAAAATCTTGCGGAAGGAAAATGTTATGGTACGGAGGCTAAGAGAGTGCTTAAAATGCACGAGGATGCGGTTTTGTAACTTTATACCATTTGTTGTTTACTTACGACCGCCTGCCACTCCTCCTCGCTCCGGACCATGGCCCGTACCAAGGCCCGGCGCGAGAGATCGCCGCCACCGATAGCCCCCACGAGGACACGGCGTTGCTCTGCCCAAGCGGGACACACCTCCACCGTGTGCTCCACCGTGTCCTCCGGGTGGTCCACACAATGGTGACACCCGGGCGTTTCTTCCGCACGAATCCGGTGCAGGAACCTCCCGAACTTACCATGTCCGGTGAGGACCTGCGTCATGCGGAAGGTAAGGACACCGTGTTGCCTTTCCAGCCACTCCTCAAAGAGGGGACTTACCGCCATAATTATGGCGTGCCCACCATAATTATGGCGTGCCCAGAAATAACACAATAGGTACGTTATAAATCACAAAATTAGAGACACAATAATTACAATAATTTAACACACACAATGTCACAAAGTCAAATTAGTCAAATTATACGAGGAGAGCCGCTAACATGAAGCTGCATCCATCTCTGTATCAGGGACAGGGACTATGCGTGTGGTTGGTAAAACTCATACAGTTTTCCACAGGTTCCGTGTACAAACCTTTTTTTAAATTCTTAAAAGACTAGTATCATTTAAAAGTAGTCAAGTGGCCCCGAATGTCTTGTCAGCGGTGTTACTGCCGGCCATACATGACTGCCAGCGGCCGACTGCAGTTGGCTGCGTTGGTATCTTCACGTCACTGCTATCGCTGCCAGCTACTGCCATTCATGTGTGAATCGACCCTTAGCCAAGGATTGAAGTAATTGCGTGATACTCAATGTGTCATGTAACGTTGTAAATTACCCGGACACCTGCCAGGAATTCCAACGAATTTAGACCGTATTTAGAGTGACATACATATCTCAACAACACAACGCACGTACTATTTACGGATAGGGCAGTCCACCACTCAACGGTCCGGAACCTAATTGGTCTGCACTCGACTAGATCGACGATGTGTTGGATGGATAAGCTACTTATTGTTTTGTTGCAGATTTGTTGAGATTGTCGCCATTAAACTACAAAGTTTGGAGAGTTAAGAACTATGTTAAAAAAAAAAAAAAAAACAAATTGAAAAACATAAGATATACTCGTAAAAATTACGCTTTTCATTTCGTAGTTGGATAAAATGTGAGTTTACTAGTCCACAGGATGGCAAAGATTTTGTTAAATTATAAAAACATTTACCTAATGGAAACTTCGAGAGTGGTTTATTATTGGAGAGTCTACTACATTTTGTATCGACGATTTATTTCATCACTACTGCTCTCAAAACAGTGAAGGAAAACATCGTGACGAAACCGGCATGTCCTGGAACCAAAAATTCGAAGAGAACCATAAAATTGAGTAGGTGAATATCACATGTTATATTCAACAACCCGCACTGGGCCTGCGTGGTGGATTATGGCTCATTCCCTCTCCTAGAGAGGAGGCCTGAGTCCTAGAAAAAAACTTAAAAAATAAATAAATAACATCCTACACTAAAAAAAAAAAAAACACTAAAAGGATCAAAATAACTTTAAATTCGGAAATCGGTGTTTTTCAGTATTGTTTGTTTCTTGTTTCACACTTTTTAGTAGCAATACACTGATAATCAGAGTGCCTATTTCTCAGGACGATTTCAATTAACCTAACCTAACCTAAACACTGCAAGGATACATTGTTTTATTATGAAGTTTCCGTGTCTACTTTCTACCTTCCAGATCAGTTCGATAGTACCTTATAGTCAAAGTGCATCTCATGACAAGAAGCTGACCCCAACGCAATTAAAAGAAGGCTAGGAAGATTATAATTATCGTGAAAACTGTATCAATTGACCTTTGCTGTACAAAGCAAAAATCTTATATTATTACAACATCACAAATACGTAGGAATTTTCAATGCAAAGCTTAAAAATAACCGTAACTTTTTTAATAAGCGTCCTCAAATTGTTTTGGGTCTCCCATTTTGAGGGTAGACGGCATGCAATATTGTAGTTATCGTCCATATTTGTAGTCGACTTGCTACCGTTATGTCAAATAGTTATTGCATTCCCGGGTATCCGTGCTTATATCGCAGTTAAAGTACCTTCCGGGTACCCAATATGTTCGTATCACACAATATGGCATAAGATTATTGCTTCCTACGTCGCTTATTGTGAGAGAATATGAACTTTTTGAGAGAACAAAAGACAATTTTTGGTTTGAGATGGTAAATCAACCAAAGACTTCTCTCACTCTAGTGTGGAGCAAAAGCACGTGTCAGTCTACGGAAAACATCAACAAAAACGCTAAATTTTCAGCGTATTTTCAAATATAAACTTCTTGAATTTATTTTTTATTAGCTGACCCAGCAGAAACAGCATAATTCATTTTAAAATGACATTTTAATTAGAGTTGGCGCTGTATTCGGATTTTTTTTTCGTGATTTTTTTCCATTTTTTCTTACCGTTCAAACCTTCCCTGGACTATCCCGCATATTTTAAGACCAAAATTTGTCAAATCGGTCCAGCCGTTCTCGAGTTTTAGTGAGAGAGAGAGAGAGACTAACGAACAGCTATTCATTTTTATATATACATAGATTTGTAGCTCACATAAAGGCATTTTATGTGTAAAGCTGTACACGGACATTTAAACAAATACCCTTAAATTAAGTTTTACTGGGTTTTCAGCCACAAAATAACGTATAGCGTGTCATTAAATAGTTGGCGCGAAATAAAACAGAAAATGTCAGCCATGTTAGTGTGGTCGCAGATTCTGCTGTGTGTGGTCGGTGGTCGCACACTGTGGTCGCACATATCCCATGTGGTCATAAAATGTTCGTTTGTCGAGCCACATTCCGAACAGAATTACTCGTCACATGAAATTATACAATTGGAAAAGCAAATTGGAATTTTCGGTTCCGGTCATTTATTGTTAAATGAATGAATATAGTTTTTATGTAACATGACTTTTGAGCATTTAAAATTAATGTACCTTTTAATTTCAAATGAAATTTTCGTGCGCAAATTGTCGTATTTGTAGCTACACAATTATACGAGAGTTTAACATTTTTATTACATCACTTCGTATTTACGTGCTTGCGATTTGATTGTGTGTTGAAGTTTCACTGAATGTTTCGGGGTCCATTATCAAAGTTGTGATAGCTTCATTTATATATACAGTAATCATAAACTATCCTATCACACTAGGTAATATATATTAGCTTTAAAAGTTAAGGTTTGTAAGTGAAAGAAAAAAAAATCGAGTGCGAGTCCGACTCGCGCGCTGAGGGTTCCATACAAACTTACTTACGTAGTTCAATTCATGAATGAACTTTCGAAGCTTTTTCCGAATAGCAAATAAAAGTTTTTTTTTTGTGACATAACAACTACTGTTTTCAGATTTATTCCTTTAACTGTGTATAAGACCTTGTTTCATTTAAAAAATCAGGATTCTGGGTCAACGGGTAGTTTGACCCTACGAATTTTGATTCCCTTGAGAGTGTCGAAATATACGTTTTTTGCGACATAAGCGGCAGTATCATTTTTTTTCGTTAATGTAGAAGTATTTTCTCATTGCTTCAAGGAACCGGAGACCTGAGTATATGGTTTTAATGACAACTCAATACCTCCACGTATTCGGTATTACCTTGGCTCTCGGTGAATACCTTGAGTAATATAAAAATACCTAAAGTAGAGACTTTAACAAAGTCATTTTTAGTTAGTAGAACACCACGTTGCGTCAAAAGACGGGGATTATAGACGTAGGAAAAAAGGCTGCCAGGCTAAAATTGGATTGGACGGGTCACATCAGCTCATGCACTCTGACCGTTGGGCAAGAGTCTCCACAAAGTGGGTACCTGAAGATGGACGACACCGCCGAGGTCGATCTGGGAAGAGGTGACGAGACGACCTAGATGCTTACCGCAAGGACTAGTTCGAGGTGGCTCAGGAAAAGAATACCTGGAAGAAGTTGGGGGAGGCCATTGCCCTGGAACAGTATAGGCTATTTAAAAAAAAAGTTAGTGGTTAAAGAGAGTCCCTAGTTAAAGAATGGAACACTGCCAGTTCTAATATAGGTATACCATTTTTTTGAAGTGTTTAATCATCATTTGATTTTTGCGCTGTGGCAAAGAGTGATCCGGGAGTGTCAGACTTTCATTAACTAAAACCCAATCTTGTTTCTTGTTTCTTCAGTTGTCCTCTCCGATATTCGAATCTAAACAAAATTCAGATTTCAATGAAAATGCAAAATTTTCTGAAAAACGGAAATAAAATTAAATCTACTGTGACGGATTAGGCCGCAACAAGCTTCTCATGAAATGTTCGTCTCGCATTTCAATACCTATCACCATACGCTCATAATCCGAGTTCTGATGAACAAGACACCAATCAAGCTGAAATCGACCCTCATTAAACGCATCAAAGCTGAACCCAGCAACTTGAAGAAGTAACAGCATACTCCTGCTACGTCAAAGTCTCAGATGGTGGTGTGACGTTTCAAAGGCTTTCAATAGATGCCCAATTCTAAGAACACGGAATACTGATCTACTATAGGAATTTAGACCATTTCTTTTTGACACGTTTTGATCAAAGATCCTCTAATAACTTCTCCCTCGTTGGTGGAGCGAAAGGGACTGTCAGAGTTTTACAGACTAAAACCTACCTGTGTTCCTTGAATTGCCCTTTTTTTCGAGGTTGGAAATCATCAAATAACTTTTCCGGATCTGGGTGGGGCGAGAGGGCATTTCAGATTTTTACTGACCAAAATCCACCTGTGTTAGTTGCACTTTGCGTTTCAGCGCTACGATAACTCTTTTGAACATTCCCGCAGCCCACCTTGAGTTGGTTCTGACGCAGAATGCCAACTTCTTAAAGTCAACACTATGAAAAACGATAACTTCGCAGAATGACAACTTTATTTATTTATTATTTATTTAATTAAAGTTCATGTACAGTAGTGGTACAAAGGCTGACTTAATGCAACAAGGCATTCTCTACCAGTTAACCTTCGGGTTAAAAAAAGACAACACTGCGGGAGGCTCTCAGTGGTGGCCGAGTGGTAACGGCCCCGACTTACGAGTTGTAGGTCGCGGGTTCAAACCCAGCCAGGCGCATTACTTTGTGTAATTTATTTCATCACCACTGCTCTCAAAACGGTGAAGGAAAACATCGTGAGGAAACCGGCATGTCCTAGAACCAAAAATTCGAAGACATGTGACATTCACCAATCCGCACTGGGCCCGCGTGGTGGATTACGGCCCATTCCCTCTCCTAGAGAGAGGAGGCCTGAGTCCCAACAGTGGGAACATTAAAAGGCTGATTATGCTATATAGCATGCTATATAGCTATGCTATGCGGGAGGTTTGCACAATAAACAAATAACATAACAGCCCCCTAGCCAAGTTACAATCGTTTCGTTTCGTTTCTCTTTTCGTCGATCGCCTCGAGTCGGCCAGGCCTCCGATACCTTTGTTCTGACGTCATCTCAACGCTCAGTCACGTGGTCAGCACAAAGGAATAGGAGGCGTGGCCGACTCGAGGTGATAAAATTTGCCCCCTTTAGTTCCTTCTTGATTTATTTGACAGAGGTTTGTATTTTTTATTAACACATTCTGTTTTGAAATTATATGATCTCTTTAAAGGGTATCGAAATGTGTACGCTAGTTTATGACTAGCAAACACATTCCAAACTTGTTTGTTAGTATTTTGGTTTCTTTTGGTTTCGCACGGTTTGTGTAGTTAGAAAAAGATGAAAAGTATTTTATTTATGATACAGAATACAGTCACTAAGTTTTCCATTAAAATGCAAAAGTATTCTGATATTTTTGAAGTATTTGGCAGGTGTATCGAGTCAGTCTTCTCGACAAGCTTCGTTGAGGTAGTCAATACTAAAAAACCTTTTTAGTTCCATTTTTTCGAGATCACATCTACTTCAATGATTCTACATATTTTCCAGTTGTGTAAATATTTGAGAGGCATAACTACACCTATTTTACATCACAATATCACATTTGCGAATAATTATTTAAATTAAAACAGCTACCGAAAATCACTCGATTAAAAAAAAATATATATTCAAATGATATTTTTATATTATTTTATTCAAATGTATTCTACTGTTTTTTTTTTAATTTTACTGTATGTGTGAAGTACGAATAAACGTTTTTTCTTTCTTTCTTTATTAAGTCCCTCCAAGAAACTCACCTGCCCCCCTAGCCAAGTTACAACCTATGGTTGGGCTCCTAAGGCTACGCCTACGATTCCTTTATTCTGACGTCATCTCAACGCTCAGTCACGTGGTCAGAACAAAGGAATAGGAGGCGTGGCCGACTCGAGGCGATCAACGAAAAGAGAATCGAAACGAAACGATTGTAACTTGGCTAGGGGGGCTATTTGGTTAGACAATGTAATGTCAGATCGAATCCATCTGGCATTACCATCTACCGCTGAAATAAACCTTTTTGCGCAGCCGTGAGTACACACTATCAATTTTCAATCATAGCACTTTCAATTTTATTTTTTATCTCATGTATTTCATAATCTATTATCAAATAAACTTTATAATTTCTTTAACTTTCAAATCAACACTGTTTGAAAATGTTTCTACAATTCAAAGAATTACACAACTTTTAGAAATAATAGATAGGTGTGTACTCAAGTCTTCAGTAATCATTTGAAATCCAAAACCAATCCATTAATGCATGCCCTGAAAGTAAACAAAGGTACATGAAATAAATGGGTGGTTTAATATCGCTAATCGATTCGATAAAATCGAATGCATTTCAAAATGAAATCGTAAACAACTCGAATCGATTGCTGCGGTTCAACCCGATGCTAGATACATGGATTAGATTTTTATTATTCACACCGATAAATGATTTTAGGCTAGATACGTGTCTATGTTTTATTCAGAGCGTTTTAACCTTTTTAAATTCGTGTAAACATACTCTAGAGGGCGTGTTCATAAATTTAGGTTTTAACCTATCAGCGGGTTGTTATATGGTAAAAGACCGCTTTTTGCAATTTTGGATATTTTTAACCTTCTTTTTTTGGGTAGCTCGCCGTCCGACCGTCCGGTAACCGTCCGGACCGAGCCCAAGTCGTCGACGGCATGTAGTGTTCCACGCGCGCCTCAAGGAGATATCAGCAACCGTAGGGGCCCAGCAGGGTCGAAGCCTATTGGGGCCAAGGGTCTGATTCTAAAAGGAAGACTCGGCCCTGGTATGAAAGGCAAAGGAACAGGAGTGGGTTTTTAGTCAGTAAAAGTCTGACACTATCTCCCGCCCCGCCCAAGAGCGGGGATGTCATTGGATGATTTTCCCACCGAAAAAAAACCTTTTTTTAACATTTCGTAAATGTCTATTTATATTCTTCATTTTTCTAGATGAAGTGTTATTCATTTGACCATTGATCAAGCTAACAATTAATTAACCAAAACTTTTCATATTTTACAAAAAAAATACCATTTGGTTCTACTTTTGACTTATTGATTGAGTTAACTTTTTTCTGCTTATTATGTCTTTTTCCGAGCTATGTTGGGTTCGGTTTCCAGTCCAACCAAATACAGCTGGATACCGCTATTTTACATGGAGCGACTGTCTATCTGTCACAACTATGACGTTTTGCAAACTTGTCACATTGTCTTGGTCACATTGTCTTTGTCACATTGTCTTTGTCACTTGTCACATGTCGAATTGAATGTAACCTTACATACATTATATGACATAACAATAACGGTGAGTGCACTTTGCCCTTGGCTTGATGTTAGTGCAAGAGCTACAAAGCCAAGCTGCTGCATCAACCAATTAGAAAGCGCTTGAAACGTCTCCGTATGCAGCATAACGTCTGGAACGTGTTCTCGTTTACTCTAGAATTGTTCAGAGACCACTTTGAACCGTAAGTAATAGGAACATGGAACATAACGCTTAACCTATCACAGGAACATGACTTTAGAACAAGGCTAGTCAGTTTTGTAAACGAGAAAGATATTGTACGTGGTGTTTTTCAAGACTAGCATCCAGACGTCGGAAAGGTAGGGTAAGGGATCCCATACAAAACTGCGATCCGATGCGATAAGACGCCACATCGATGCGAAATCGTGCGACAAGGCATTGGTTCAGATGACCAGACAATTCGCAAGTTCTCGCGATGCGCCGTGCGTGCTGGCATACGGCTCAAAATACATCGTTGTGACGGGCATTTAGTAACCAAGACAGTTTTGTTCCATTCTTTAATTTTGTCAGTACAAACCTAGACTACAGGTCAATCAAAACGTGTTTAAGATAATTTTCCGTTGTATCAGGGACCTAATCTAGTAGCAGTTGCAGTGCAGAGCTTCAAAGATTAAAAAGATTATAATGATAAACAGTCTCCCGTAAGTCACTGTGTATGCTGTAGTCAAAAACTTATTCTAACTCAGCCTATGGCTTTTACAGGCGAATGTTGCTCTCCCTATAACCTACCCACCAATAACGAAGACCAAGACCAATACTGTTACAAAATTACTATCGTCATAGAAATGTAAGGTAAAAGGTTCTGTGCTGATGCCAACAATATATAAAATGGGTATCACCTAAATAAGGGGTGCATAGAATCAGGAAACATGATGAAAAGAAAGGACGTCGGGAGCACCCAGCTATAACATGGCAGTAAAAATAGGACGCAGGGAGTACCCAGCTAAAACATGGCGGATAAGAGAAGACGCCAGTAGTGCCCAGCTAAAACATGGCAGTAATAAAAGGACGCCGATAGTACCCAGCTAAAACATGGTGGAAATAAAAGGACGCCGGTAGTACCCAGCTAAAATATGGCGGGAATAAAAGGACGCTGATAGTACCCAGCTAAAACATGGCGGAAATAAATGGACGCCGGAAGTACCCATCTAAAACATGACGGAAATAAAAGGACGCCGGTAGTACCCAGCTAAAACATGGCGGAAATAAAAGGACGCTGATAGTACCCAGCTGAAACATGGCGGGAATAAAAGGACGCTGATAGTATCCAGCTAAAACATGGAGGAAATAAAAGGACGCTGATAGTACACAGCTAAAACATGGCGAAAATAAAAAAACGCCGGTAGTACCCAGCTAAAACATGACGGAAATAAAAGGACGCTGATAGTACCCAGCTAAACCATGGCGGAAATAAAAGGACGCTGGTAGTACCCAGCTAAACCATGGCGGAAATAAAAGGACGCTGGTAGTACCCAGCTAAAACATGGCGGAAATAAAAAGACGCCGGTAGTACCCAGCTAAACCATGGTGGAAATAAAAGTACGCTGGTAGTACCCAGCCAAAACATGGCGGAAATAAAAGGACGCCGGTAGTACCCAGCTAAAACATGGCGGAAATAAAAGGACGCTGACAGTACCCAGCTAAAGCATGGCGAAAATAAAAAAACGCCGGTAGTACCCAGCTAAAACATGGCGGAAATAAAAGGACGCTGATAGTACCCAGCTGAAACATGACGGGAATAAAAGGACGCTGATAGTATCCAGCTAAAACATGGAGGAAATAAAAGGACGCTGATAGTACACAGCTAAAACATGGCGAAAATAAAAAAACGCCGGTAGTACCCAGCTAAAACATGACGGAAATAAAAGGACGCTGATAGTGCCCAGCTAAACCATGGCGAAAATAAAAGGACGCTGGTAGTACCCAGCTAAACCATGGCGGAAATAAAAGGACGCTGGTAGTACCCAGCTAAAACATGGCGGAAATAAAAAGACGCCGGTAGTACCCAGCTAAACCATGGTGGAAATAAAAGTACGCTGGTAGTACCCAGCTAAAACATGACGGAAATAAAAGGACGCTGATAGTACCCAGCTAAACCATGGCGGAAATAAAAGGACGCTGGTAGTACCCAGCTAAACCATGGTGCAAATGAAAGGACGCCGGTAGTACCTAGTTAAAATATGGCGAAAAGGATACCGGTAGCACTCCAGCTAAAACATGGCGCCAAGAAAAAGACGCCGATTGTACAAAAAAAAAGTAAGAAAGTTATTGCCATCATAAAAAAAGAAACACCCAGGACAGCTAAACATGGCGGAAAGGACAGAAGGCCGGTGGTACACAGATCATATGTAAAAATACTTGAGAATGAATCTATAACTTTTGATAGATAAACAGAGAGTTATGGAGCCTTTGAAGTGTAAGGATATACAGAACTTTCCGATAACAATTATCGACTCATATAAGTGTGTATATGTCGTGAGTTGCATAAACAAGATTGTTTGAAAGTTAGGAGGCATACACGTGGCATATAACTTAGTTACCTGTACCAACTGTTTCCTTGTGCAATTTGAACTTTACTTGAGGCTAATTGTGTTGTTGTGTTGCACTGAAATTAATACGGATTAGTTAGTATTAAACTTATTGGCTAGAGTATCTACATGTTCAGACTGTTCATTAGTATGTGTGTCTGTGAGTGTGTAGTAACTACCTTGATTTAAAAAAATTGCACAGTCCCTACATTATGTACCTATGTTTGGAAAAGCTTTTAAATACAAAGAAAGGTTTGATATATGAAAAAAAATGGCCGCGTTTCAGTCGGACGCGCACACGAAGGATTCCTTTGTACAATCAAAAAACCGTTCCAAACGTTTAAATGGAATCCTCGTTTATTTTGATTTTATTATTTGTTGTTGTAGCGGCAATAAAAATACACACTATGTGGTTAACTGTCTACCTCTTGGACCTCTTGTCATTTTTGGACTGTATTATAAATAAGAATCGCTAAAAGTAAATGTTACATTGACAATTATTATTGTTATTGTCACTAACGTAAACATTGTCAATTGTAATTGACCGTTTTGGAGATCCTATAAGAGCGGCAACCCGAGGTGTAACTCGGAAAATAGAAATGTAAGTATGTGTGTAATGTAAGTGTGAGCAGTTGTATAGAAATGTGTTTCTTACGTGATTATGGCGTTATTACACATCTTTCTCTAGATATTTTGGAAACACGGATATCTTGTAGATATTATCTAGGTTTCTATTTAAATCAAATCGTATACTGTAAAACTATTTTGGGTGATCTTTGGCTCTTCATAATATACTCATATAGTAAAAAAGTAAAGAAAATATAACTATAGAAATCTTGTACATTTAATCGAGATTCTGAATAACGATAAATTTCTTTTTTTTCCAAAAACTATTAGGGTTTTAAAAAATACTGGTTTTTGGAACAATTTTTGAGAAATATTCCAGTTAGTGACAGAATTACTGAATGCCAATAGAGCGTTCAGGCGTTATCTCTCTTTTTTTACGTTGCCTCTTTAATAAACATTACGTTGGATTGCGTTGAAAGATATAACAAGCTTTTAAACCATGCTCACGTTGATGATAAACGGACTCACCAAGGGCCCTCTTAAATACTAATGAAACAGGCATCAACGTCATGATTAAGTATTTGGTTATTTGGCACACTTATATTGTTTCTGGGTTGGTTATCTGTACGATATTATTGGTGTAAAATAAATCAGAACAACTCAACAATATCAAAAGAGGACATCTGTCTATGACGCCTGTGGTCAACGGATACGCCGAACACATTTCAGAAACAGGACAAAGTTGGGTCCTTCGGACGTTCACGAGGGCTATTCCTCTTTTTTATGTGAAAGTCGGCGACAATGACAAATCGCCGCGGAACTGTTCAACGTTCATCTGTCTCTTGACCTATTTTACGAATGAGTACCGAAGCCTGCCGAAGCCTTTCGTTGTGACCTCTGTCAAGTTGTGACAGGGGTGTATCTGCTCTTTTATGCATTATTGAGTATTATGAATTATTAGGACTTTTTTTTTTTTTTTTATTGGTGGGAAAATCATCTTATGACAAATCCCGCTCTTGGGCGGAGCAGGAGATAGTGTCAGACTTTTACTGACTAAAAACCCACTCCTGTTCCTTCGTTGCCTTCGTCCCAGGGCCACGGTTTCGTTTTCACACTACCCATGGCCCCAGTAGGCTTCGACCCTGCTGGGCCCCTACGATTTGCTGACATCTCCCTGAGGCGCGCGCGGAACAATACGCGCCGTCGACGACTTGGGCTCGGTCCGGATGGTTACCGGACGGTCGGACGGCGGGCCACCCATTGCCCGCCGTCCGCAAGCCCGCGCCTACGGTGGCCGGAAATCGGGATCGGAATCCCGGCGGCGGTTGGGGCGTGAGGACCGTTGCCGTTGCCTCACGCGATCGGCCGCCTCTTTTGCTAGCATTACTGCTTCGCAGAAGGAGGCGACCGCCTGCCACTCCTCCTCGCTCCGGACCATGGCCTGTACCAAGGCCCGGCGCGAGAGATCGCCGCCGCCGATCGCCCCCACGAGGACACGGCGTTGCTCTTCCCAAGCGGGGCACACTTCCACCGTATGCTCCACCGTGTCCTCCGGGCGGTCCACACAGTGGCGACACCCGGGCGTCGCTTCCGCACGAATCCGGTGCAGGAACTTCCCGAACTTCCCGTGTTCGGTGAGAACCTGCGTCATGCGGAAGGTGAGGACGCCGTGAGGTCTTTCCAACCACGCCTCAAAGAAGGGACTTACCGCCATAATTGTGGCGTGCCCAGCACTGGGATTAGGACTAAGACAAACAAGGCGCTTCTAATAATACTTTTCTATATAATATAAAACAGTGAATTTTCGCGTCTGTTTATTCACCAACTACTCCTAAACCACGCAATGGATTTTGATGCGGTTTTTAATAATAGACAACAATAAATGATAAAGCGTTTTGGTAAATAATTTAATAATTTAAAAAAAAAAAAAAAAAAAAAAAAAAAAAAAAAAAAAAAAAAAAAAAAAAAAAAAACTACTTTTGCCGAACAAATGATCATTATTTATGATATTTTTACCCGATTGCTCGATTGCTACCTTCTGTGGCATCGAATCTGTAATTAAACTAACATAAATGCCACCAAACTGCCTTAAAAGTAATATGTTTGATCGGTTTAATCTAATTCTTTATAAAATATTTGAAATTCACGGGTTTCCTCTACTAAAATATGCAAGTATTAGATACTTCAACTTTCCTTTTTACTTTTTCTTTTTACCTTGTCTATTGGTGAAAATGGTATAAAAATTCGATCAGTAGTTTTTGAGTTTATCGCAAGCAGACAGATAGACATTGTGGGAAACTTTGTTTCATGTTATAACTAACGTCCCACCTCAGCTACGCACGGGTGTTGGAAATCTTTGAAATTCTAGACTTTTCACTGTTATAATCAAATGTATTATACATCTAAACTTTCCTCATCATCACTCTGTCTATTGGTGGAAACTGCATGAAAATCCGTTCAGTATTTTTTTGCAAACAGACAGGCGGTAGTGGTGGGGAACATTGCTTTATATTATAATACTAGCCTAGAATTCTATTACTGGAAATATTTTTAAAATCGGTCCAGTTGTTTTTGAGTTTTTTCATTATAAACAAAAATACAAATCATTCAGATTTCTCCGTTTTGTGATTTGTCCAGATGCGCCCTTTTTCCCTAAGGCGGCAGCAGCTTACGTACGATATAAAGTTAGTGACACACTCGTGTTACGCATAAAA
Source organism: Mythimna impura (assembly GCA_905147345.3). Taxonomy (NCBI): domain Eukaryota; kingdom Metazoa; phylum Arthropoda; class Insecta; order Lepidoptera; family Noctuidae; genus Mythimna; species Mythimna impura. Next base: position 10,386,767 of record LR990356.1, on the reverse strand, counting down.
TGAAACTACTTATTATTTTATGATTACAGTGTACTCAAAGCTTAGATTGGTCTTCGATTTGGCGCACAGATTTAGTGTCATAGATTTATTATTTTTTTACTGATATGATTTAGGGCACAGTTTTAGTGTCGATAGTTTATTTTTATTGTTATGAGTATAGGTATGGGCAAAAAAGTGCCTGAAATTTTTTTTTTTATAAGAAATGATCAAATGACTCCTCCTAATTTCGCTTCTATGCTTCCAGGGCCGTGGTGACTTTGTAATAGAGCTACCGCGGCCCTTGAACGCAAAGGGCAACTGAAGGATTTGGTGCATTTAAAATCTCGATATCTCAAAAAAATGTCTCTTACCTACAATATATATATTCTGTAGGCCTAGACCACTTTTTTTCAGAAACTGAAAAAACTAACCCTAAACTGAAATTAAAATTTAATAAAAAATACTAATGTCTCTTTACTCACAGTATTTGGTACTTACATTAAATTAAAATCGAGTATATTTTTCAACAGGTCACATAAGTTTTTGTATAATTTGAGATGTTTTAAGCATTGTCTTATGCATTAGTTGCGAAAAGTTTGAAACGTTCACTGTAGACAACAAGCAGATAAATGTAATGCAAATTATGCAAATTAAACATGAAGACGATCAACTTATAAATCAAGTAACTATAAACTGAAAGTGCAGATCCAGTGGACACTTTTAACATAATACTGTACATGGAAGAGTAAACCGACATTTGAACAATTTTAGAAATCTATATAATATATAACGTATATATATATATGCGAGGATAGTGAAACAGGAGGGACTAAAGTGTATATTAAGGGACTAAAGTGTATAGGGACTAAAGTGTATATAAGTGTATATTGGTCACCTCTGATTGCAATGTAATCCAATAACAGATAAAACATGGTAAATACGTTACAATAATATAGTAACACATATAGCTATGTTAAAAAGAAACATAATTGCGTGGTAATACTATTGTGAATAACATTGTCTGTTAAACCGGGAGGCTACTTGTGTGTGTTGGGGTTCGAGAATATTGTCCTGCATGAAGGCATTTTACAATTTATAATGTTTGGGATACTTAGATGGACAATATTTTGGGTTTTACGTCATTTTTAACTCCTAGCTGGTGAGTTTGAACATAATTAGTGTTCACTTGCATAAAGTTATACCTAAATTGCACTCATTACTGGCCATCTTAATCTTGGCTGATAGCCCTAAGGCTGCTAAAGTAAGAAAGATTTCATGTCTCTTGACGCACCCGTTTGTTGGAAGCGTCGTAAGTCGCATTGGAGGCATATTTATCACATGCACGAGCTTGTGGTGATCATAAATTGGAGGATTTTGTAGCCTGGTTTACATGCCAAGTAATTGGCGATACCCATGGGGGCTGGGTATTGGAATGGATATCATATATTTTTTTTTATTCTTCAATGTGTTATTATGGTTTTTATTTAATGTAATTTTTTAGTTTGTAAGTTTCTACTGTACAACACCTTGGACTTCCTCCGTAACGTTGTACAAGTGCTTGTAAATAAATAAATAAATAAATAGGATATTAAAATTTAGGATAGAGATCAAGAAAGATAAGAAAAAGGAGAGGAAAATAGAGATATGAGAAGCAATGATTGCATTTGAAAAAGATTCTAAGAAATTGGATTAAAATAAATCAGCAACGATAAAATGAATGTTGAAACCTAATCCTGCTTCACCTAAATAATGTTAAGTTTGGATTTACCTATTGCTGCATCAATTATTTTTAATTCATTTAGGAAATAAATAAATATTTATAACATTTGAAGAAAATCCCATAACGAGCATAAAAGCCTTAGTCTTATAATTTTGACGTATTAATAAATAGATCATTAATACAAATAAATAAAAAAGGGATGTGGTGTATTGGCGGTGAGGGTAGTCTCAGGCATTGTGACGTAATGTATTTGATACGAGTCTGTGGCCATCCGGCGGTTGACTGGAGCAGTTGTGTTGTGCGAATATATGTGTGTCACACTGTACAATACAATTATTATTTACCGTAAGGGAGATGCTTATTTTTGAAACTGTAATCTATATTGAGTCGCTCTATGGAGTGTTACGACTTGAACGGCCGGAAGGCGAGTTATACATTGCTCAAAACACTCCATGGAGCGACTTGTTGTCCAGGAACAAGAAGAGGGGAAGTGGTCACGCGGGCGCTCACTTACGCGTTGGACAGACCTCATCTGCTGCAACACAAACCTCCATAGTCCAGAGTTGCCGAGACGCTGTAGACCGTAACAAGTGGAGACACATCGCGGGAGCCTCACTCGCCAACGAAAATGCAATATTGTCAACCACGACCACTCTGTCAAGAGTGAACGACTAAGGCGAGGCTTTATTGTTTTTTTGCTATTTTACTCGTAGCTTCAAAGAATGAAAAAATTTAAGAAACTTTGTCCTGGACACTTTTTCCATAAAACATATAGTTTAAAAATTATAGTTTTGTAAAAAAAATATCTTATTTCTGAACCTTAAAACCTTACTTTTGTCCCTTACGATATTTCATATTTTCAGTATCGACATACTGCATTATCCATTCGGCATAAGTTTCTGTCCTCACATCTCGGGGATTAATACAAAACCTAGCCTAGGTAATGTTTTACCTCAACAAACAAAACCCGGGATATTATTGATATGCAATGAAAATGTTTCATATTTATTTGCCATTGATACGGTTTTAAATTAAAATTCGGAGAATTTTAAATGATTCATGCAAGTACTAGTACACTATAGATTCTTTTTATTTAAGTAGAATTTTAACTGTATAATTCAATAAAAACACTTAACTAATTAAAACTATATATACACTAAGGGCAAAAACTACTAGCTAAAATATGGCGTCATAAAATTCCTCCGCATCGCTGTCGACTGGAAGTGTGCCCAAAAGGCTGGCGGCATTGCCACGTTGTATGGCAATGCTTAACCTCTGACCGAGGTAAAAGCCAGCCCTTTGGTCACGCGAAGTGTCAACTAAGCGTTTGGATAATTCTTTGAAAAGCTTATGAGCACTCGGACCCCACGGCCCAAGAGTTTCAACCCCAAACGGCTCAAAAATATAACTACCGACGAGGTTGTTATATTTCCGCCGTTTGAGGTTCTCCGCAGCCGCAGCGGCAGCACCAGCACAGCACGAAGAGCTAGGAAGATGGGATGGCGCAAGAGTGTCGACACAGGTAGCGTCCCACACTAAAGGCCTACCCATCTTCCACGGAAATAAAGACATACCGTCCGGTCTCTTACCATCGTCGCGTGCCAGGCCATGAGGTTCCAAAACAGCCGGAACGCCGACGGTGACAAGGGCTCGTCGGATGATGTCGTTAATATTCGCGTGCCGTGCTATCCGTCCCGCGCTTCGACTGCATGACAGGCCGTGGTGACCAAGGCTGTTGACAACTTCGCCACAGTGGCAGCGATGAGGAGAGCAGCAAGGAGCGCCTAGGCGTAGGGCAACAGCTAGGCGGAAAGTAGTATCGTCGAATAAGGTGCCAATATTCGACGACGGCAGTGCGTGAAGCCAAAGACCTGACTCCCAATTTCCCACAGCCAGGAGGCGCGCACGCTCCGCAGTAGTAGCAGATGTTAGGATTAGGTTTTTCTGGACTACTTTGCAGAGCGGTTCATCCCACCGTCTCTGGGAGGTTGGGTTGTCAGGCGGATTTGTATTCGGGCAAGCGATTCTCCAGGCATCCATAGCCTCGGTGAAGCACGGCACTTCAAAAGGAATCAGTGTGGAAGTTAGAATGTTCCTGATTAATTTATCAGTGCTGTGAACCGAAGATATGAATGCCGGTAAACTAATACTGGTAATTTTGCGGACGCCGAGGCCTCCCATACGGATGGGAAGAGTAACTTGATCCCAAGCTCGATCGTCCAAGGTCATATTTAAAATTAATGTAAGTGTATGTCGGATAATTTGGTCCATTTTTTCCAAAAGGTGAAGGTGCTTCCATAAGTGGGAAGCACGAAGGAAATATATTAATTTAGGACCGAAACAACAATAACGAATTAGGGTAATGGCCGAATGCATGTTAATTTGGAGTAATCTTTCCGAAACGTCATTGAAATTTTGTATTTTTTCCTCCACAAAACTGGGAAAGGAATCCTCAAAGATTGGGGACCCAAGGAGACGAAGAGAACTTTTATCGATAATTTTGATTGCAGGGGCTATTGCATTGAATTTTGGAAGAGTCAGATGTCTGTCAGTACTGTCAGAGAGCAATAATTCACATTTAGAGAAGTTGAGATCTAGTCCTATAGAAAAGAGTTGGTTTTTTAAAAATTGTAAATCATTTAATACGGTGTCTACATCGCCTCCCAAGGTCCCATCATCGAGGTACCACACATTAAATTTCGAATTTAGTTTTCGAATGATTGGATGTATAGCTAAGCTAAAGATCACTGGCCCGAGTGGGTCACCTTGTTGGCAGCCAACAGCGGATTCCAAAAGGTTGTCCCGAAAGAGTAATTTAGATGGTTGTCTATAACATTGCCAAAGAAAACTATAGATTTTAGGTATTTCTTTTTTAGTTTCTGCCAGCAAGGTGTCCCTATTAACCGAATTAAATGCATTTTTTATGTCAACCTTAAGGATAGCCTCTCCTTTGCCAGAATTTAGGTAGGTCGACAATGCGTGTACGGCAGCCTCACAGCCCCCTTTGGAGCCGTAACCAAGCTGTAGGGGCTGAAATTTTTCCGAAACCACCTCACCATAAAATTTGCAACAAATCTTGGCTGCCATACGACGGTAGGTAGTTCCCACGGCAATGGGACGAATACCGCCATCCCTCTTGCGCAGGGCACATAAATTAGCCCCGTACAAGACGTCGATGACGGTTTCGTTAACCTTGCCAGAGAGCATTAGGTTAATCAGGGCCGTAAGCTCCTTCAAGAGCAACTCACCAGCTTCGCCGGCGCCTGAACAGATAAGGTCCTTTAGGTGCTGAGGACTGAGGCCATCGAGGCCGCCAGCAGAGCCGCTCCGGAAAGAGCAAACGGCCGCAATCACTTCTCGACCTGTAATGGTGAGGGTGTGAATGTCCGGATCAGGGGGGTCGGGAAAAGAAAGGCCATCCGCTGGGGCAGGGTGTTTTCTCTCCAGATCTGCGAGAGTATCTGGAGAACACGGAGCCACCACATCACTACTAAAAAGAATCCTGGCTGCTCCGCTAATGTCACCTTCCCCCAACTTCGTTTCAACCAAATGGGATAAACCTTTTGAAGAGGTAAACCTCTGAATCGGTAATTTTGAATCTAAATCACAGGCCAAAAGATTACAGTTTTCTTTAATTTGTGCAGTTAAGGTCTTTTTTGTAGCCAAATTTTTTTGTACATGTAAAATTCTGTAAGGGAAGGTGAGCAGATGTTCCCAAGCACTTTGCGAGTTCTCCCGTACGGCAAGGCGAACGCACCCTGCTAGGTGTTGCGCCACAAGAGGTCTAGCGCCGCGGGGAACTCGCTTTAAAACTGGACAAGAGTTTTTGAATTTTGAAAGGATTTTCCAAAACGGATCTAAAGATGATGTAGTTGGTGTAGGAGATGGTGTATTTACAGGGTCCGAAGTGAGTGCATTTTGGGGTTTGTGTATCTTTCCAATATGCACACTCAGACCCCGCTTACCTTTAAAAAATCGTGCCTGGGTGCACAGAGGGCACCTCTCCAGGATGTTTAGAGGTTGACTGGCACTATTTTCCACAACTTCACTGTTCCCGCTAAGCATTACACTAAACGGGTTTACACTTATGCACTAACTTATTTATAATTAATATAACTAAATAATAACTAGAAAAACACTAAAGAAAAACACTGACTAAAAAATTTGTCTAATGACACCAAAATGACAGTCCGTGTCAATCAAGAAGCGGCGCAGTCGCGTTGGCGGCCTGGGGCGCCGCAACACACATTTCGGTGGCGGCGCCCTGACAACCGTTGCCGGGTGATGACTGGCGTCGCGTCCTCAGCGACACCTTCAGGCTGCACGTCAGTGAAGCTGCGTTGAGCCGTACGGCAGCTAGTACGGGTCGGATGACTATAATAGTAATTTATTGCGACCAAATTAAATTGGCCAGAAGATTGTAGGTAGGTACAGAATCGGCCGCGATGCTGAAACCACTTAGTCTTTCGTTGTTCAGCGTTGAGTCAGGTTCCTGGCCATATCAGAGCCACTCTCCAACTGAGAAAGTCACAAAGACACTATCGTGTTATAAATTAAATTAAATTGGTTATAAAAATAAAGGTAAATTTTTAAGCGCAGATTTTCAAAGAAAAAAATACTCGATATGAAATTCATGTAAAATGTATAAAACCCTATTTAAACAGAGTTTTTTAACCGACTTCAAAAAAAGGAGGAGGTTATTCAATTCGGTTGTATTTTTTTTTAATCATTTTTTTTTTATGTTTGTTACCTCAGAACTCCGTCGTTTATGGACCGATTTGCAAAATTTTTTTTTCCCTATATAGGATATGCTTCCAGATTGGTCCCATTTTTTTCAAAATCCAGTTCTGATGATGCGATCCATGAGGAATCGAGAGAACTCCTCAAATATTATAGGCAACCATATAGTGATTTTGGTATTTTCGTCGAGAACTTAAGCATTTACAGTCAAAAAGTAACATTTGATGAAGTGGAACTGAAGAAGAAGACCAGAAATGGTCAACGGAACTTCATACTCACTTTGATATCACAATGAAGATAGTTAAGCGAATATGACTATACAAATAAATGAATGGTTCTGAATAGTTACGTTGCGTTGAAAATGGTATCATCGAAGTAATTTGATGATGATGATGGAGCCGGAAGGTAGGCACTGGAACTCCATAATTAATCAATGTAACCTAGCCGTGTTTGGACTTATCAGAATCGTCATGAGATGCACTTTGGCTATAAGGTACTATCGATCTGATCTGATGATGGAGCCGGAAGGTAGGCATAGGAACTCCGTAATTAATCAATGTATCCTAGCCGTGTTTGGGCTTATTAGAATTGTCATGAGATGCACTTTGGCTATAAGGTACTATCGATTTGATCTGGTGATGGAGCCGGAAGGTGGAAGGTAGACACAGGAACTTTGTAATAAAACAATGTAACGTTGCAGTGTTTTGGGTTAGTTGGAATCGTCATGAGAAATAGGCACTCTGCTTATAAGTGATTCGCAACTAAAAAGTGTAAAATAAAAACTTTTTTCAAAAATAAAAAAACCGACTTCACTAAAAAAAAACACTAAAATGATCAAAATAACTTTAATTTCAGAAGTCCGTGTTAAATAAGAAACAAACAATACCGAGAAACACCGACATCCGAAATTAAAGTTATTTTGATCACTTTAGTGTATTTTTTTAGTGAAGTCGGTTATTTTTTTTTTGTTAAAAGTTTTTTATTTTTTCTCTTATTTTGTTCGTATGCTGAACCAACCAGTTTCGGTTTTAAAACAAAAACATTGATAAGCATTTTATTCGGAACGCTCCTAAATCCTATCCTATCCTATCCTATCCAATCCTATCCAATCCTATCCTATCCAATCCTAACCTATCCTATCCTATCCAATCCTATCCTATCCTATCCTATCCTATCCTATCCTATCCTATCCTATCCTATCCTATCCTATCCTATCCTATCCTTCCTATCCTATCCTATCCTATCCTATCCTATCCTATCCTATCCTATCCTATCCTATCCTATCCTATCCTATCCTATCCTATCCTATCCTATCCTATCCTATCCTATCCTATCCTATCCTATCCTATCCTATCCTATCCTATCCTATCCTATCCTATCCTATCCTATCCTATCCTATCCTATCCTATCCTATCCTATCCTATCCTATCCTATCCTATCCTATCCTATCCTATCCTATCCTATCCTATCCTATCCTATCCTATCCTATCCTATCCTATCCTATCCTATCCTATCCTATCCTATCCTATCCAAATCCTATCCAAATCCTATCCAAATCCTATCCAAATCCTATCCAAATCCTACCCAAATCTGATCCAAACCCGATCCAAACCCGATCCAAACCCGATCCAAATGCGATCCAATTGCGATCCAAATGCGATCCAAATGCGATCCAAATCAGATCCAAATCAGATCCAAATGCGATCCAATTGCGATCCAAATGCGATCCAATTGCGATCCAAATGCGATCCAAATGCTATCCAATTGCGATCCAAATGCGATCCAATTGCGATCCAATTGCGATCCAAATGCGATCCAAATGCTATCCAATTGCGATCCAAATGCTATCCAAATGCTATCCAAATCAGATCCAAACCCGATCCAAATGCGATCCAAATGCGATCCAAATGCTATCCAAATCAGATCCAAATGCGATCCAAATGCGATCCAATTGCGATCCAATTGCGATCCAAATGCGATCCAAATGCTATCCAATTGCGATCCAAATGCTATCCAAATGCTATCCAAATCCGATCCAAACCCGATCCAAATGCGATCCAAATGCGATCCAAATGCTATCCAAATCAGATCCAAATGCTATCCAAATCCGATCCAAACCCGATCCAAATGCGATCCAAATGCGATCCAAATCAGATCCAAATCAGATCCAAATGCGATCCAAATGCGATCCAATTGCGATCCAAATGCGATCCAAATGCGATCCAAATGCTATCCAATTGCGATCCAAATGCTATCCAAATGCTATCCAAATCCGATCCAAATGCGATCCAAATGCGATCCAATTGCGATCCAAATGCGATCCAAATCAGATCCAAATGCGATCCAATTGCGATCCAATTGCGATCCAATTGCGATCCAAATGCGATCCAAATGCGATCCAAATCAGATCCAAATCAGATCCAAATCAGATCCAAATGCGATCCAAATGCGATCCAAATGCGATCCAATTGCGATCCAATTGCGATCCAAATGCGATCCAAATGCTATCCAATTGCGATCCAATTGCGATCCAAATGCGATCCAAATGCTATCCAATTGCGATCCAAATGCTATCCAAATGCTATCCAAATCCGATCCAAACCCGATCCAAATGCGATCCAAATGCGATCCAAATGCTATCCAAATCAGATCCAAATGCTATCCAAATCCGATCCAAACCCGATCCAAATGCGATCCAAATGCGATCCAAATGCGATCCAAATCAGATCCAAATCAGATCCAAATGCGATCCAAATGCGATCCAATTGCGATCCAAATGCGATCCAAATGCGATCCAATTGCGATCCAAATGCGATCCAAATGCGATCCAAATCAGATCCAAATCAGATCCAATTGCGATCCAAATGCGATCCAAATGCGATCCAATTGCGATCCAATTGCTATCCAATTGCGATCCAAATGCGATCCAAATGCGATCCAATTGCTGTCCAAACCAGATCCAAATCCGATCCAAATCAGATCCAAATCAGATCCAAATCAGATCCAAATGCGATCCAAATGCTATCCAAATGCGTACATCTGGGCGCGTCGGTCTCCAAACATTTTATATGGCAATTAGACTTGTAGAGCAACATTAGATCCACGCCACGCGACGCGTCTAATTGTACGTGATCTCAACCCATGATTCCATTTCCAATTTCAAATCACACACCGAAATCGAATAGCCCAGTCACATAGCAAAAAGTCGACGGCCTAAAATGGCGTTACCATGGCCCTTCTCCAGATTAAGTGGGACGATCCGATTTAAGACGGGCCCGTTGTGATCGGAGATCCGTTGGCCCGATAGAGCACGTCCGCTGTGCGTCTATGATGTACCGAAGAGTCTGTGGACTTGGACCGATGCCACGGTGTTTGTCTAACTTAGTGGTTCCCAACATTTTTTTTAACCTAAGACCAACTTTATTTCTTTGCTCTAAGTAGGGATCAGGGACACGACCATTTTTTTAGGTGGGTTATCATTCAAAGATTTCTTGCGCTCTAGGGTGGAGCGGTGCGTGTTAGACTTTTACTGACTAAAACCACATCTATGTTCCTTCCTTACCTAGCGCTCCAGGAGCCCGGGTTTCTCTTTCGGAAGTCTACCCATGGCCCCAGTAGACTGCGGCCCTGCTGGGCTCCTACGGTTTTGCCGACATCTATATGAGGAGCGTGCGGTCGCGCCGACGGTGACTTGGGCTCGACCCGGATTGTTACCGGACGGCCGGAAGGCGAGTTATTCATTGCTCGTCATCCACAAGCCCACGCCTACGGTGGAGAGATACTACCATGACATCATAAAATTTTCATAATTTCGGTTCAAAAGAGAGACAAACGTATATAGGGCGAATAACACTATCCCTTTCAACCAGAATCCTAATGATTTTAATAATGGAATTCCGTACTTTTATTGTGCGTAAAGCTAAGGACTGGAATTGCCTGCCGTCAGTTTGCGTTTCCTGATAGCTTCAACCTAGACGTTTTTAAGTCCAGAGTGAATAAGTTACTTCTAGGCAGCGTGTTCACCGTCGACAACATCATCGCTTACCACCAGGTGAGATAGTGGTCAAGCACGAGCTTATCAATGATAAGAATAAATAAAACGTCATCCAATTGTGTTGATCTAACAATAAACTCATTCTTAAATTTCATTTTGTCATAGAAAACACATCTTTACCTAGTATAAAATAAAGTCGTTTTTCCCGTCTACCTATCTATCCACTAATTCGTCCTAAATCACACAACAGATTTCAATGCTGTTATCACTAATAGAAAGAGCCAATAAACGGGAAAGGTTTATGTATATAATTTCCCCCCGTGTAAAACCGGGGTGGGTTAGTACATATAATTACCATAATACTTATAATCTAACAGCCTTACAATGTTCCCACTGCTGGGACTCAGGCCTCTTCTCTGGGAAAGGGAATGGGCCGTAATCCACCACGCGGACCCAGAGCGGGTTGGTAGATGTCACAGATCTTCGAATTTAGGGTTGCTAGGACATACCGGTTTCCTCACGATGTTTTTGTTCACCGTTTTGAGTACAGTGGTGATGAAATAAATTTCACAAAGTAATGCGTTTGGCTTGGTTTGAACCTGGCGGGTCAGGTTACCTCAATGTTATTTTTATGTTGAAAGGTTGAAAATGTTAAGGTTTTCGGGGACCATATTTCAGCCTTGGCGAACCACAGATTGGGAACCAATGGTCTAACCAGTCATGTTGCTATTTCAGCCCATTTTTGAGTAATTGCTTTTTCGATTGTTGTACGGATTTATCTGAACGTGAGATTACGGGTAGGATTTAGTTTTAGTGCCTGACTGGCACCAAAAATTAAATCCCGTCTGTTAATGGTCTAGTCATGATATGGCGAGAATCGAATTTAGGTCCGAAATTGACTGAACTGTAAGAACCTTCATAGATAACGTACTTATCTTGAGTGTTGACTTAAGTCAAAAATCGGCCAAGTGCGAGTCGAACTCGCGCACGAAGGGTTCCGTACCGTCCGTAGATATAAATGTCAAAAAATCACGTTTGTTGTATGGGAGCTCCACTTAAATTTTTATTTTATTATAATTTTAACGAAAACATCGTGAGGAAACCGGCATGTCCTAGAACCAAAATTTCAAAGACATGTGACATTCACCAACTCGCACTGGGCCTGCGTGGTGGATTAGGGCCCAACCCTCTCCTAGAGAGGAGGCCCGAGTCCCAGCAGTGGGAACATTAAAAAGCTGATTATGCTTAAGCTATAATTTTAGCATTTGTTGTTATAGCGGCAACAGGAATACATCATCTGTGAAAATTTCAATTGTCCATCTGTGCTGATAGCTATCAAAGTTCGTGAGATACAGCCTGGTGATAGACACGCGGACAGCGGAGTCTTAGCAATAGGGTCCCGTTCTTAAAATAAAATAATCTATTACAGGGGTCCAAAATTTGTACAGAGAAAACTACTTTCACGCGGACGAAGCCGCTGGCAGAAGCTAGTTTTTCAATAAAAAACATTTCATAACAACAATTTTTCATTTTCAATATTATTAATATAGTATTATGGGATAAGGGATATAAATATGTACTGTAGATAGTTATGGCACGTGTAACATACCAACTGAAACTTTTACATCGGGTGCTATACACTTAATCCAGTTAGCTGAAGTCCATTAACCGGAACTTATGAAACAAACATGCGGGATTTGTTTGAATTACGGTTAAATCTAATTTTATACTATGGACAGGGGTGCCGACTCCGTGGGTGCTCGGGGGCTCGAGCACCCATGAGAAAAAAACAGTGGGTGCCGAGCACCCCTGAGAATAGACATCAAGAAACAGATCAGTAATCGCCTTTTAGGGATGGGCGTTTTATAGCGCCGATTGAGACGCAAGGTTCGATTCCCGCACCAACACAAATATTTGTTGATGAAACAGATATTTGTGTTGGGTCTGGGTGTTTGTGGTACCTTCGTTATTCCGCAGTATGTAAGTAGGACATTTATTTATTTATCGGTCGTTCACTGTGCATTTCTCTTCTTACACTTCGCCACTTTTTCGAATCATCAAATGAGCATAAGCACCCATGAGGTTTTCTAAAAGCCGGCGCCCCTGATTATGGACATAGTTGTATACACAGATATCCAGAGATATGCCTTCATTGCGGAATAGTAAAGAGTCCTAGTGAAGCCGTTTATCTCCCAGCAAAATAATTACAACATTCACAAATAGTGTATTTACGACACACACTTAAAATTTGCAGTACACTAAGAAGAAAGCAGCTACACTAAATCAATTTCTAATAGCACACATATATAGAATGGGCGAAGCATGCACTTGTAAACACTTGTTATTTGGGATCATTCAATGCACACGCATGCAATTAGGGAGTCGAACGCGATCGTCGATAATTTTTATCGACATTGAATTTTAGCATATTCTTGTAATATAATTACTTTTTTTAATTTTCTTTAAATCATTTCTTTTTTATATCGATATCCGTGGTTGTATACATTTTCTATAATGCGTATATACGCAGTATACTTACATAATAATTATGTAAGTATACTGCGAATTGGGAGCCATAGTGTTGGAAGGCTTCCCTTAAAATCGATCAATGACCTGTTTAGGGTCGTGAGAATCCGATGACCGGTCGTTGTCGACCGACACTTGGTGGAGGTCTAAGACTTCACCTTACTTCTCCAGAAGTTTTTAGGCGTTAGAGAAAGTGACACTAACTCGGAAAAAACGTTTATCTAAAGGCCAAAATAATTGGGTTGATTATGTTACACTTCGGTTTTTTTTTAATGTAGGAAATCATCCAATGACATCCCTCGCCCTTGAGCGGAGCACGAGGGCGTGTCAGACTTTTACTGACTAAAACCTACTTCTGTTCCTTCTTTGCCTTCGTTCCAGGCCCCCTGTAGGCTTCGACCCTGCTGGGCCCCTACGGTTTTGCTGGCATATCCTTGAAGCGCGCGTGGAACACTACGCGCCGTTGATGACTTGGGCTCGGTCCGGACGTTTACCGGATGGTGAGCAAGATGCTAGCTAGCCGGTAGCTCGCCGTCCGCAAGCTCGCGCTTACGGTGGCTGGAAATCGGGATCTGGATCCCGGAGACTGGGGCGTGAGGACCGTTACCTCGCGTCTGTTGTCGCCTCTTTTGCTAGCATTACTGCTTCGCAGAAGGAGGCGCCTGCCTGCCACTCCTTCTCGCTCCGGACACGGCGGTGCTCTGCCCAAGCGGGGCACACCTCTACCATATGCTCCACCGTGTCCTCCATGTTACACTTTGGTGCGAATGTCAATTTCATGCATTCAATTCTTTTTTTTAACTACCCTTAAAGGAAGGCAACAATAATGTCTTATTTAGTGACAGAATACGGATATAATACATTCTATTATTTTTATAGTATTAGTCAGCCATCTTGGCAAACTTCGGGCTTCTGAGCGTGGAATCTCCTAGCAATACACGCCGTACTGCTTTCTGGATCAAGCCCTTGATCCAACTGCCTAACGCAAGCCTCCTCAGATATTGGTCGACTCTCTTAGCTATTAAGCCATTAATAAAATTATTATTCCATTTATTTATTTTTATACATACCGTTTACATTTTTAAATATTTATTAAAAAATTAATAAAATATATTATCATTATTACTTATTTTATATTACATTTGTAATGACATCATAACATTCTGACTCTGTTCGGGCAAAGGAGTGAAACATCAAACATCCAAATAAATAATAACAGGTGATGTGCACGCTCACCTGTTTAATATCGTGTAATACCGGTAATAACGCGTTTGTAAATAAATGTTACGGTTTATTTGCATATTCACCGTCTTTTATGAAAATTGATGTTACTCCTTTTGCGTATGGAGCGTAATAACTCTGGTTTATTTGTCAAGTTTAAGTTGCGTTATTGTAATGTTGGGGAGGTATAGGCATGCTACTGTGGCGTATAATAAATAAAAACTCTGTTTTACGTGTATAATACAGAGTCAATTAGTGAAACATAAACCGTAAAATATAATAGTTAGCGAGTATTTTTGTAACGTCTCTTTAGAAAACTACATATTTTATCATTTATTTACTTAACTCAAACACAGGGCACATCAGAAATTGTGAAAATGTTATCACTAAAATTTAACACGTTTTCTATTTTTGTGATAGCTTAATTTTAATTATTGTTAACATTATTGTTGTAAGAATAGTACCAATTTATTTAGCCAAGGCTGGAGACTTTTGGAATATTCCGTCTACATCATAAGAGAATTGAATGTTCTGAATAAACCTTTTTAAAATCCAAATAAATTGTTAAAATAAAAATGCTAAACATATATATAAATTCCCAGGTTAGCATATTGAGTGTTTCAATTGATAGAGCACGACTTTCTCGTCGTAGATTTCAATTTTTTTTTTATCTTCACCCAGACGCTATCATGATTATTTCCTGAAAACTCTTCTTTGATTTCGTAAAAATATAATTTACTTTTAAAAAGGAACACTCAATCCACACACACACACAATATCACCTGCCATAGTCATAGTAGGTACGACTGTCACAGCAAATATGACTGACCTGTTGGTCTAGTGGTTAGTGGCCCTGACTGCTATGCCGGAGGTCGTGGGTTCGATTCCCACCCAGGACAAATGTTTGTGTGATGAGCACGTTCATTTGTTCTGTGTCTGGGTGTAATTTATCTATATATGTATGTATTTAGAAATATATAAGTATGTTTATCAGTTGTCTAGTACCCATAACACAAGCTCTGCTTAGCTTGGGACTAAACGGCGTTGTGTGATAGTTGTGGAATATTATTATTATTAAATTTCTACAGGTAAAATAACTGCGATGCGATACGACGCCACATCGTAAAAACCTGCGATACCAATTGCTGCGATGCGATGTCGTGCGGCAAAGCATCGGTTTAAGTGGCGATACAATGTACAATGTTGTATACAATGGACATTTTGCAAGTTCCTGCAATGTGTCTTGTGAGCTCGTTGATTCTTATGATGCAACATCGCATCGCAGCTTTGTGTTTGTCCAATCACGTCACGGTTTGTATGCAATGTTTTGATACTACCGTCTCTTCTCAAGCCATCGAGGTCGCCTTTTAATACTCTGCTTGTGAAGTAATTAATAATCTGTTTAAAAAACTCTCAGCTGGCAATAAATACCAGGCATGGAAAACCATTCGAGAAAAGGGACAATTTCGAATCAATTATTCAGATTATTTTCAAACCAATCTAATCTGTAAAAGTTTCAGAACCCGCTATTTCGATATCGTGACAATAATAAAACAAATTAATGAAGGGAAGGCCGACTTGAAGGAGTTGAGAGAGATTGTTAACTTTTGTTAGAAATTTTCAGCAGTTCACTAACACTATTATTTTGGGATTAGCTTCAGAAATGCCTTAAACATTTATTTTCACAATTATCTTGATACTAGCTGCTGCAAGCGGCTTCACCCGTGTGATAGTAGAAAATTATCCAAAGGGAAGAAACTTCCAGGATAATAAGTATCCTAAATGCTATTCCAAAACATGTTCTACCAAAGAACCATGTTTTATCCCAATTCCTTTTGCAGTTTAAGCGTGAAGGACTAACAAAACATACAAATATATACACACACACTCATAAATATGCACCTTTATAATAATACTAACTGCTGCCCGTGGTTTCGCCCGCGTGAGGGCGTTTACACATTGTGCCGCAGCAGCAGCGTTTTTCGCCGCCGCGGTGTCGCAACAGCTGCAATGTTTCACCGCAGAGCCAGCGACACAAAGGCCGCCTATGTGGCGCGATTATAGACCAGTGCAACGGCGGCGGCGGTACCGCTACCACTGCGGTATAATATGTAAACGCCCTCAAAGTAGAACAATATTCCAAGGGAAGACACTCCCGGGATGAAAAGCCTATGTGCGTGAAAGTGTGAAGATGTAACAAACATACACACACACACTCACAAACTTGAACCTTTCTTATATTGGGGTGATAGATAAATAAAATATAATCTTAATGCAAAGCATACAAAACATACTACAACAACAACAGTATCCTATTGTCTATTCCAGGGCATTGTCTACCCGTGTGCCAAATTTTATCCAAATCCCATCTGCAGTTCCATCGTCATGTAGTAACAAATATAGTAATATAAAAAATATATAGAAGAGGATAATAATATAATTATTATTTTCCATTTCCCATCTACGAGTATGTTGGGCTCAGTTCAGTCTAACTGGATGCAGATGAGTGTTTAACATGTAACCTTTTTTTACACATTTAATCGCGACTGCAAGAAGGTTTTTATACCTCTCTCTTATCTCAGTACTCATCTATTTTCAAGCTATATTTTTAGGGTAAGTGGAAAGTGTTATTTGATGATATCAAAGAACTTCTGCTGAATGGGCAAAAGGAAAGATCAGACTTTTACTACAAAATAGATAGGTACAGAAGTCAATCTCATGTATGTACTTGACTTTTCATACCTACGCTCGGCGATCGCGCTAGGTTAAATTTTGTGCTTGACAAAAACCCACCCGTAACTCATTCAACCAATCCCGCAGACTGATGTTAAATTTTATAAATAATTCAGAAATTCGTTGCTTTTAAAACAGTGAAATGCTCATAGATAAACATAGAGTTTACTGAAGCATTGAATTTATTTGATTTAGATAACTAATGGCGATGATTCAAAGTGAGCATTGGAACGTGAAATAATAATATTTATTCTACCCTCATTATTAATGTATGAAAACGTTATATTCCTTTGGTAACGCGGTCTCTTCACTATCCAAATATAACTGTATTATTAACTAAAATGTTTTACTTAGAATTCAAAAACTCTGTATGCAGATGCTAGCAGTTGTAGAGAAATAATTGCCAAGTGCTGCTCGGATTAGTAAAGAGCTAATCCAGTCGGAAAGAGAGGCTATGGTAGACTGTACGAAGGTCTCACTTCAGGTAGTCTCCAAGTGGGACAAAGTCAATCTGGTGGGATTCAACGCCACCAAAACGCTAGCGAGTCTGTTCGCCGCTAAAAGGAGCCCGTTCACCTTGACTCCTGCTTTTCGGACTTGTAACCCTGGAGTGCACTGACCGCTTTAGCCCTTGGGAGTTGAAATTTCCCCTTAACTTTAGGCCGTTCATTGAGTCCAAAGCCAATCTTGGCTTTGGCTTGACTTGGCTAAAAAACATGGTTCTTGCAAAGGTCCGGCGGTACTTCACATCGGGACAGCTTCTAATGTTATACAAAGCACAACTCCAATCGTGCGTGAAGTACTGCAGCCACATATGGGCTGGTGCTGCAAAATGCCATCTAGCAGCTTTGGACTCAGTGGAAAGGCGTGCGAAGAGGCTAGTTGGTGATCCAGATTTCGTGAAGTCCAATCTAAAAAGCCTGAAGCACATGCGTAGGGTAGCCAGCCTTTCGGTATTTTACAGAATGCATTTTGGAGAGTGTGCACGGTAATGCCATGACTTGATTTCGCGAATCTCCTTTCTACCATTGGACAAAACGGCATACGGCGAGTATCCTTACCTTACCTTACCCTCATGTTGTTCAAACCTCTACTGTTCGGACTAAGCGTTTCGCCTCGACGTTTATACCGCGTACATCGTAGGACTGAACAATTAAGGAAGGAGCAATTTGCCTGCTGCGGTCTTTCCGTCCGGTTATAATTTAGGTTTCTTCAAGGCCAGAGTAAATTATAGGCTCTCAATGAACTAGTGCGCCTCACCATAAACGATTGCATAACTGCTTACCATCAGATGGGATCACAGTCAAGCACTAGTTTATATCATTTTTTTTTTTTTTTATTATTAAGTATAGCGACCTAAAATAAGAAGCACACAGTCATACCCAATATCGTCCAAAGAGCAAATAAAGTCCATGTCATTTGTAATGCATTCAAATGCCTGACACTTAATACATTAGTTAAGCTTTCCAAGACCTACATAAGATCTCTCTTGGAATATGCTAATGTCATCTGGGACCTATATTTTAGGAAAGACATCACTCTGCTCGACAAAGCTCAAAGAAGGGCAACCAAAATGGTCCGTTCGTAATCTATCTTACGAAGAACGTCTCAAAGAATTTTATCTATAAAGGGGTAGATTTATTTAAACTTATAGGTACTCACGGAATACCCGATAGACACAAAATTATTCAGGTAAATTCATTCAGGAAGACGCCTTTGAAGCAATTTCTAACCGCTCCCGGTTCCGGGAAAGTGTTGTGAAAGCTCCCACACTGAACTACTTTAAAAATCGATTGGACAGACAAATGTCTCCAAACTTACTGCTAGTGTATCCTACAAAATAATAATATTAATATACCTGAACATAATTTGCAACCTTTGGAATTCCATAATTAATATGGAATAATGAGAGTTGAACCTAGAATTTGGGTTTTCCTACGGCAGGAAATGCAATTGACTGCGTTTGCTACGCATCCGGTGAGACTGAAAGCCGATCCTTAAGCTAGTTGGAAGGTGGCTAGGGAGATGATGATTTTAAATGTAAATGAAACTGATTTCCGAATTTAATAATTTTTAGATGTAAAATTGCAAAATATGGGACGTCACTCTAGGAACGGGAGTTTTACAAATGAGACCTTTTTAAGGTTTCGTACCTCAAAAGGAAAAAAACGAAACCCTTATAGGATCACTTTGTTGTCCGTCTGTCTGTCTGTCAAGACCCTTTATCTCGGGATCACGTAGAGGTATCGAGTTGAAATAAAAACCATATACCCAGGTCTGCGGTCCCTTGAAGTTGGAAAAAAATCAAACTTCTGAGTTAACGAAAAAAAAAGATACGGCTGCTTATGTCGCAAAAAAAGTATATTTCGACACTCTCAAGGGAATCAAAATTCATAGGGTAATTCCCGTTGACCTAGAATCCTGAAATTTGACATGAAGCAAGGTCTCATAGCATAAGTAGGTATAGGAAAAAGTCTGAAAACTGTAAATTTGTAGTTACGTCACAAAAAAAAACTACTAACTAAAAACTTTTTTTACGATTCGGAAAAATCTTGGTAACTGTATTTGGGAATTGAACTGTTTTCATAAGTAAGTGTGTACGGAACCCTCAGTGCGCGAGTCCGATTCGCACTGGCCCGGTTTTTTGGAAGTGGTAATCGTCTAATGACTTTTCGCGCTCTAGGGCGGAATGGGAGAGCGTGTCAGACGTCTACTGACTAAAACAACACCTATGTTTCTTCAGTTGCCCTTTGCGTCCCAGATCCCGGAGTAACCCTTGTTCCTTCAGTTACCCTAAGCGAATGAAACCTGCAGTTACAAGGACGAGGAAGGGGGGTATCTCAAAAAATCACCAAATTCGTGTGACGTAATATAATATGGATGGCCCCACGTGTGATGTTATATTATCTAAGTAAACGTTTATATTGATTGACGAGCGAGAATGAAACCGAATAAAAAGGTCAAAGGACACGTTTCCCCGAAAAACCCTCTCGATAGTCTTCTGACCGCTAGTGGTTGTTGACAGACAATAGAAAAGGTATATAGATGAGGCGTTACGGGTATTATACGACCGTTTTTTGTCTAACGGCAATTTTTAAGGCTCTGGCTATCTATCTCATATCGGCCCTAGAATAATTTGCCGATAAAGCTGTTGAATATTATGCATAGAGCCGCGGTGAGGTCCGAAGTTGATATGTGCGTACATATATCCATATCCTTATAAATATACACCACTAGTTTTTAATTAGTACAAATACTTAAAGGGCTTATTAGAAAAGGTCTTGTTCTAAGTTCTTGTTTTAAGTAAAGTCTCAATAAATAATATTCATAAACTGCAAAGTTATTAGCGTTTGTTTAAAACCAAAAATGTCACTAAAGGAGACAATTTTTTTTGGGCCCACTATTAAACGGTTACGTTTATTAATAATATTACACATGGAAAAAGCGATCATCTTATTATAATTAACAGACCAAAAATTATATAGAAATCTAACCGGAATAATGAAATAATAGTAAAAAAGTGTTACGGCAAAAAATGCTTGTTTAGGAGCGTTTTCAAGTTTATTTTAACGTGAAAAAAAAAATGTTACTATAGTGCGCAGCGGTGACATCGGATTTAAATGCGTTTCAAGAGATAATAATTAATTGGTCCAGCGAATTTTTTTTTAATGCTGTTATTAACGGTTAACACAAATATCAAGTAACGTAGATACTTTAAAAATCAACGTGGAACGAAACGTAATTAATAGCCCGTTGCAGATGCTCTGTGGTCCAGTTTCAATCAGTTTGACACTGACAGACAACTAGTGGTGGGTCGTTGTCGAATTTTAGACGGACGAGACGTAACCGTTTTGGCGACGACAAAAACGGTTGCAGAAAACGGTCGTCGTCGCAACTGGTTTGAAGACGAAACTATCGTTGAGTGAAGTAGTTGCAGAAAACGTTCGTTGTCGCAACTAGTTTGAGGACGATAATAAATTCTGTACTCGTCGCGTCGTCGTTTCAAAACCAGTTATTACAATGAAAAATGAACTTTATGACTATAAACATAAAATTCATTTTTCATTGCAATAACTGGTTTTAAAAACGACGACGCGACGAGTGTGATAGTTGAAGCGATGGATTTTCGACCTCATTTTCTTAACAGTAAGATAACAATTCGCATACAGTAATTCGAAGACTGGTTTATGCAACGAAGACTGTTTGGTCTCAGGATGGAAAGCGGTTGTTACGTTGCAGAATAAAAAACGGTCTTTGAAAACTGTTCGTCGTTGAAACGCCCACCGCTACAGACAACATTATTATTGTTTCCGATTACTATAGACAGTTGCATGTTTCTTCTGTTCTTTTCGTATTTTTATTCGAAAGATTTTATGAAAATGGCATCTGTAGATACAGTGCATAATCCACAAAGCCGTTGTATCAATTGTGCAGCACGATTTCAACGGAATGTTGAATACTACTCTTGCTGGATACTGTTGTAATTGTTTAGTGAGCAGACGCACTGTTGGCTGCTGTGCATATGTGATGTGTATAGTGTGGTTTTTATCTTGGGCGCGGCATCAAGGTGAGGTTGAGCCACCTGCATCTTTTTTAGATGAAATACTGCTTTTAAGAGATGACTTTGAAAATGATGATGATGAACAGTAATAAATACTTACTTGTGATGCTATAATGTGTTTTTTTTTTCTCCTTACACAACCAGCATAAAACACATCACCTTATTATTTTAGATCTACAGTCAATGGCCGACAAAAGCCGCGCTATTTCGAAATGAATACATCTACGCATTTTCATGAATAAGTCTATCAAATCGTGTAAATCACATCAAAGTCTGTCACGTAGTACAGACGTGACTTTGTTTTATACTGTATATTGAACAGTGTACTATTTTGACTTAAAATACCAAGGAGACCTATCCACTCATTAGACAATCGCTCTTGTGAGATTTTAGGTTATTATGAGAGTCATGTTTTGACTGTCGTATTTCACGGTACTCCAGTTAGATAAAGTTTTGCCAATATTACCAATGTAATCTAGAGATTATAAGGAATAAACTAACGTGCATTTCATTGCTATACGCCACAATTTGTGGTGGGCCTATTCCCCAAACAAAAAAAATTGTCTCCTTTATGGAAATATGGTACAGGCTATTAAGTATGAATGAAAAACAATGGAAAAACACTGCGCGTAGTATTTTCTAGTAGCAATTGTTATGAATAGTTGATTAAATAATGAATTTACCAATTATGACAAATTTTTGTGGACAAATTTGGGAATTTTTTAAATTTTATTTTTGACTACAAAAATATCGCTATGAGCTATCAGTAACGGGTACGGATAGACCCCAATTATTTTTTGTATTCATTAAAAACTAAGGGTGTATAATATATAATATAATAATTCACAACTATCACACAACGCCGTCTAGTCCCAAGCTAAGCAGAGCTTGTGTTATGAGTACTAGACAACTGATAAACATACTTATATATTTCTAAATACATACATATTAGAGATAAATTACACCCAGACACAGAACAAATGATCGTGCTCATCGCACAAACATTTGTCCTGGGTGGGAATCGAACCCACGACCTCCGGCATAGCGGTCAGGGTCACTAACTACTAGACCAACAGGCCAGTCAGGTATATAGGTATGTATATATGTATAATAAAATAAAGTTTCCGACCCCGTTTGTCTGTCCATCTGCTCGCGATAAACTCAAGAACAAGTGACTGACGTGCAGCACCAATATACAGGGTTATTCATGACGAAGATTTAAATTTATGATAACTGCATATATAATATACTTCTATACTAATTAATATTATAAAGAGGTAAATTTGTAAGTTTGTTAGTAGGGGTTTTTTTTTTTTTTTCGATGGGTAAATCATCCAATGACATCCCCCGCTCTTGGGCGGAGCGGGAGATAGTGTCAGACTTTTACTAACGAAAAACCCACTCCTGTTCCTTCGTTGCCTTTCGTACTAGGGTCGAGTCTTTCTTTCAGAAGCAGACCCTTGGCCCCAGTAGGCTTTGACTCTGCGGACCCCCTACGGTTTGCTGACATCTCCTTAAGGCGCGCGGGGAACAGTACGCGCCGTCAACGACTTAGGCTCGGTCCGGACGGTAACCGGACGGCGAGCTACCCATTGGTCGCCGTCCGCAAGCCCGTGCCTACGGTGGCCGGAAATCGGGATCGGAATCGGCTGGGTCGCGAGGACCATTGCCTCGCGCTTGCACGTGCGGCCTCCTCCTTTGCTAGCATTATTGCTTCGAAGAAGGAGAATCTCTGAAACTACTGAACCGATTCTGAAGATTCATTTATTAATATGTAGCTCCATTATTTCTGAATGCTATTAGGTTATATATTTTCTACTTTTAGGAGGGCGAAGTCGCTAGCAAAAGCCAGTTATATACACGGACATATTTAGAGGAACGAAGAAAGGTGAAATAATAATTCAAATAGTTCATCATCATCATCATCATCATTTCAGCCGAAGCCGAAGACGTCCACTGTTAGACATAGGCCTACCCCAAGTGTCGCCACAATGAACGGTCCTATCCTGGGTCATGGGGGAGGACTGTGTCCTGCAGGGGGCGTTTTTTCGATGAACGCGCCCTCGATACAAAAATAATTCTTAGTGTAACGCAAACTTGATTAAAACAAAATTAAATTAAAAACAGTGATTTCAAGGCTTTAAATTTATTTATTTATTTAATCATTTAGTCACATCTGAACTAATTTTATAAATATATAATACACTAAATAAAAAAAATATCCTTATGAACTAACTAAAAGTAATCTAAAGTATGGCGTCAAAGAACTCCTTCGCATTGCTGTCGACTGGTAATGTACCCAAAAGGCTGGCAGCATTGCAACTAGTTTTATAAAATAAAAATGTGTGTCCAATACTTCAAACAAATAAAGCAAACGAGCTCAGTTATTTCAGTGACATTCCTTTTATTCTCGTCCAAAAGCATTCTTTAACAATAGTATGTGAATTTCACGAGACCCCTGTCTCCCGCTGAACACCTAAAGGAAAATCCACAAGTCGGACGAAGGCGAGGAAGAAGAATTTAATATGTCCACTTAAATTCGTACGGGGCAACCCTAGCCAAAAATATTACATACCCGAGCTGTGTGCGGTTTGATAAGATAAACCTAGCTGTAACTAATACACTGGGCCGCAAAAAATCCGGGTCGCTAATGAAAGTGTTATAGTTTCTTAAATACACAAAATGTATTTATGAAACTAACGGGTCGTAAATGACTGATTAATACCTAATTAATAATATTAAGAGAACTATTTTCTTGTGCTATAGTAATATTTATTTATTTATTGAAACTTTATGCACTAGTAAAAAAAACTGTACAAAAGTGAAAGAAAAAAAAGAAAAAAAGAAAGAAAAACTGTTTATAACATAACTGTTTAAACAAAAACGTTGCCGCTGTTGTTTGTTTGTTGTTTGTTGTTCTGTTTTAACTGTTTATGTTTAGTGGACATAATGCCTTAGGCATCATCTACCAGTCGTTCTAGGTTGGTGTAGAAACATAACATAACAGGTGCAACTTAATAAATACACAAACAGAAAAGAAATAAGTAAATTAATCAATTCATACTTAGATATATATAATAATAAGTAATAAAACGTATACATTCTTCAGATGTTAGGGATATGAATTGTGAGTTATGACCAATGTAAGAAATGGTTTATAATGATAACTCCGTTTGAAAGAAAAGCGATTTTTTTTTTCTAATTTACATTTCTTATTTTTTTAAATGCTCGGCCTCGCTTCAGATTTATAAATTATTTTATTAATCTGTGTACATATATGATCGATCTATGATGATCTTACAGCGAAAGATATCTCAATATTTTTTCAAACGTCTGCTACATAGTGTACTGCCAATTCTACTGCTGCATCACTTTTATGACGATAATAGGCTTAGTCATCATATTTTATTATTGAAACACTTTTCCGAAATGTGAAAATGTAGCATAAGAAACATGTAGCAGTTTTTCTCAGTGACCCGTTATTTTTGCGGCCCAGTTTATACGAGAATTTTTGCCTTTTTTTGTGTTATTCACATAAATAGTTCATGCCAATTTTCGAGCTCATATAGTGTACGATGTATCTCCCACAAAAGTTTTATATTAGCATAAATTGACTTTTCGTAATACCGAGCCTGAGGGTAGTATTACATTTCTGTAAATATTTACCATACGAGGTTTTGACAACGGCCAGTTGTAGCTGACCCCTGTCTATAGTAATTTAACTTCACATCGCAGGGTCTATGTAATTTTGTGTATTTTGTCCTTGTTTGCCCAATATTTTTTCCAAACTTGGCGACAGAATGTGGAGGATCTTGTTTATTGCACATACGACAGTTACCATTCTCTTTTCGACTATTTCTTTCCTAAGAATATTTAGAAATTTTCCTCTGTAACTCTTTTATGTTAATCTTTCTGAATGAGCGGATTGTGGACACTCAAATCAAATTGAGCATGTGATATGAATACAGATGCTAGCAGAGACATGATTAGGTCTGTTTCTTACACTATATGTAAATGAGTGTAACATTTGTGCTTTGATTTTTCTAATGACTTTTGCTCCAATGGTCAAAAAGTATGTCGCATACGACATTTTTATGTTTGAACCAATATCCGTTTGCTTATTGGAAACAGATCATTTTACAAATACTATAAAATCCAAAATCTTTATTTCTGAGCCAAAAAGCTTTACATTAGTTGGAGACTTTTTTATTGTTATTGATTTGGGGATTACTTAATACTTGTGCACCTTCTCGGGTATTGCAAAATAACAAAATTATCGACTAGTACTTAATCCTCGACCAATCATCGCAACTCTTTATCAAAAAATTCAAAAAATAACTTCAGAACAAAAAGCATAAACTTTATTGTACTTACACCAAAAAGTTACAAAACTTTTATCCATACATAAATCTATGAGTACAATGACGGTGTTATCGCTGACAGTGATGGTTACCAGACAACCATATGATGGATTGTAAGAAATTAAAAATAAAAAGGAGGTAGTTTGTGGTCACAGAGGATAAGCACAGAGAGCTATCTATGGTGGCCCAGTGGCAAAGGTCCCAACTTACGAGTTGCAGGATCTGCTCTGTGTTTATAATCACCACTTCTCTCAAAATGTTGAAGTAAATCTCCGTGAGGAAAACGTCATATCCTAGAACTAAAACTTCGAAGACGTGTAAAATAATAGGTACACTGTGTCTCAGACATCAGTTTTGGCTTTGCCGTCGGCGGGTAAAAATGTTAAAAACAAAACCTTCATAAAACATTTGAATTAACGGTAAGCAAATATTTCTCATTACTAATTCTAAGTCATGAGAAATTTAGTCATGACTAATGACTATGACTAATCAATCATCAATCATGACTAATGATTTATTTTTTTAGTTATTAGTCATTATAGTTCATCTTTTATACCGCGTACATCGAAGGACTGGAACAATTTGCCTGCTGCGGTCTTCCCGTCCAACTATAATTTAGGTATCTTCAAGGCTAGGGTGAATAGGCTCTCAATAAACTAAGGCGCCTCACCATCAATGATTGCATCACTGCTTACCATCAGGTGGGATTGCAGTCAAGCACTGGTTTATATGAATTTAAAAAAAGGGATTGAATATTTTAATCATTAGTTATCAATCAAACTATTTTTTTTCCGAACACTGTTCCATGGGTCGATAAATGGGCTATAGTAGTACACTACTATAGCCCATTTATCGACCCATGGAACATAAAATGAACAATAAAATATTTTTTCAATCGAACCAATAATTTCTGAGATAGATAGATAGAGGTATATTCTTAATTGTATACTAAAAATTAAAACTGAGATTAGTGTACAAACAAACTCTTCAGTTCCATAATATTAGTATAGATAATAATTATAGTCTCCATAGTGAAACTGTAATGGAAGCAGACAACTTCTATAACGAGTTCAACTCGTTAAAACAGCTTCAAAGCGGTAACAGGCAGATTAGATATCAAACAACAACTTAGACAAGTTAGAGAAACCACCACAAAAGATGGTATCGGTTCAGCTTACGAGTAATGAACGTAATTATTTTCTGAAATAACACACATCAATGTTATTATAATTGGTTATGTCAAATTGAGCATGTGATGTAAATACAGATGCTAGAAGTGACATGATTAGTTCTGTCTCTTACACTTTAAGTAAATGAGTATAACATTTGTGCTTTGATTTTTCCCATGACTTTTGCTTCAGTAGTGGTTTTTTTTTTAGGTCGGAAAATCATCTAATGAGAAATCGCGCTCTTGGGCGGGGCGGGAAATAGTATCAGACTTTTACTGACTAAAAACCCACTCCTGTTCTTTCTTTGCCTTCGTCCCAGGGCCCCGGGTTTCACTTTCACACTACCCGTGGCCCCAGTAGGCTTCGACCCTGCTTCGGCCCTACGATTTGCTGACATCTCCCTGAGGCGCGCGTGGAACAATACGCGCCATCGACGACTTGGCTTGGTCCGGACGGTTACCGGACGGTCGGACAGTGAGCTACCCATTGCTCGCTGTCCGCAAGCCCACGCCTTCGGTGGCCGGTAATCGGGATCGGAATCCCGGTGGCTGGGGCGAGAGGACCGTTGCCTCGCGCGGTCGGCCTCCTCCTTTGCTAGCATTACTGCTTCGCAGAAGGAGGCGAACGCCTGCCACTCCTCCTCGCTTCGGACCATGGCCTGTACCAAGGCCTGGCGCGAGAGATCGCAGTCGCCGATCGCCCCCATAAGGACACGTCGGTGCTCTGCCTAAGCGGGGCACACCTATATCGTGTGCTCCACCGTGACCTCCGGGCGGTTGCTTCAGTAGTGGTCAAAAACTACTACTTATATACTCGAGTGGAGAGACTTTTGAGTTGAGCTTCAAAAGTATAACTTGATGACGTCAACTGGTAAGCAAGGTATGCTTTTAGTATATGGTTGATGGTCTTGGGGGCCGAAGGGTTTTGGGGCCTTACCACCTGACTTGTTAAAAGTCATTCATGCAAGCGAGAAAGAGGGATGGACCTATATATATATATATACTAGCGTCTGCCAGCGGCTTCGCCCGCGTGATAAAAGTTTGTTTTTTTTTTTTTTGAGATTTAAACTATCCTATCTCCTCTCAAGTTGGATCGAACTGCACATGGTGTGCGAATTTTATTATAATCGGTTAAGTGGTTTAGGAGTCCATTGAGGACAAACATTGTGACACGAGATTTATATATATTAAGATATAGGTCCATCCCTCTAATATTAATTAGTACAAAAAAGGGCTCTATCCGTACCCATTACTGATCACATTTGTGTAGTCAAAAGTAAAAATACGAAATCCCAAAATTGTCCACAAAAATTTGTCATAATTGGTAAATTCATAATTGAATCAATCATTCATAACAATTGCTCCTAGAAAATACTACGCGCAGTGTTTTTCCACGGTTTTTCATTCATAATCAATAGCCTGTATAATATTGCCATAAATTGAGTGACATTTTGGGATATAAACAAACGTTCATAACTTTGCTGTTTATGGATATTATTTATTGAGACTTTACTTAAACAATTTCAAGACCTTTTCTAAGCCCTATAAGTCTTTGTACTAATTAAAAAGTAGTGGTGTATAGCTCCATCTCTATAACAGTTCAGTTTAGGTTGTTAATGGATCGCATTATTATATAAATTAATTTTCTTTGCAAACCGTACTTTCCAAGTATCATTTGATTGATATGGTCATTTAGGTTCCTATTCTTAGTTGAACCGTAACACGGTAATATTATTTATACAGTATTCCAACTTCATACAAACGGACGAAACGCGAGCTATACCTACGCGCCTCGGTCTCGGTGTGCGCTCGGGGTGCAGACAGTCGCGACTGTGCCCCGCGATTTCGCGATTTTTTCAATAAAAATAAGTTCATGTACACATATATGACGAGTAGGATATATTGTGCTGTTTTTGGTTGCATGAATTCTTCATTTAAAACCAAACATATAAATTGTAAAGTAGCTGCAGGTATCTATAACCAAGTAAAAGATATTCCTTTTTCTCCACCTTGTCCATGTTTCCCAAAACAATTTTTAATTAAACTTTATATTAGAATGCGGATTTTTTTACTTTAAAATTTAATAATATAGCATTTTGTAGGTACGTCGGTCGCAAATATTGAACACTTCCTATTCAATTCACAAAGTATTTTATTTGTTTATATAAAAAAAAGTATATTTACAATGACAAAACTAAATGGAAACACAAAGTAGGCAAATGTAATTAAAATGCTGGAGGCGGGCAGCCATAGTGTGGGCAGCCCTATCGCATGTTTACGTACCTACCGCGCGGCTGTAGGCATTTATTTCAAAGATACGGCCGAGTTACAATACTGTATAGATAATATTACCGTGACCGTAATGTACAAAGGTAAGGTGGTACTTTTTGATTTGTATTATATGTCACGTGGGCTAAAGGCCAGGTACCAATAACCATCCAGCATCTGCATAATTCACCCAGCACGTCACGACCTGCTGCAAGTTAACATCACCCCAATCTATATTCGTGAACATTGGCCAGTGCTTATATTGTGTGCTGCAAACTATTGTGGTGTGGACAGAATAATAGGACGCTGCGATGTAGGGTTAACGAGATGTACACATCTAGGTATATTTAGTGTAGGGTGTACAAATATAGAGGCTGTGTTGGTTTCAGTGGCTACACTGCAGTAATTATGAGATTTTGGACAGGTGAGATTCTTTTACTTAATCAAAATCTTGAATTCGTCTAGCGAGTTTAGAAGCATGGCAATTTAAATGAGCACGAGAGGGTTCCTAGAGACCGAAGTTGAGCATTAAATTAACATATAAAATTCATGCATTTAATTTATTGACTTTTTTAGTTTAATTTAGACTCAACCGTGTTTGCCTTTAGGGCTATATTTCACCGGGACACCTTGGCGGCGTGACCAGTTGCGCCGCCATGGGGTCCGTAAGCTACCAAACTTGACGCCATACAGACACTAGAGTAGCTACACCACACTAAGACAGTATCAAAATGGACCTTAAGTGCACGCGTCAGAGCTGGTCGCGCTGCCAAATTGGTTGCGCAACCACACGGACACCAGGTGAGTAACTCTCTATAGAGCTGTATACATTATATTGGTAGCGGCGACTGGTCGCGCCGCCATGGAGTCCCGGTGAAATATAGCCCTTAATGTAGCTATTGTCATTTTAATTTAATTTAATTCAATTACCTAGACCCCTACGGGACCGGGGCTGACATCACTTTGAGGCGCGCGTAGCTGCCAACACTACTAGCTGGCACAAGTCAACCGTAAGCCCTACTGTGTCCTTAGCTGTCCGTGCAATGGTGTCCAGCCGTTTTGAAGATTAGCCGCAACAAACAGAGAGACTGACAAACATTTATAAAATTACATTTTTATTTTAGGTATCGAATACACTTTCAAATGCATACAGTAAAAAAAATATTACAAACAGACACTTAAATTTTATTCATATGTATCATAGATACAAATTCTGAAATGAATTTATTTTATATACACACGCATATAACGCGTAGGTATACCAAAATATAATTTTTCATCAGTTTGTTTAGGTTAGTTTTAATACTTCAAATAAATATTATTATTATATTTTAGCGGTAGGCAGTAGGTATTATATTTATATTCAGAGTTCGAAAACAAATTGATTGAAGGATCACGGGTAGTTTGTTTGTTAGTACCTAAACTTTTGGTTTTAATAAAATTTCATGTTTACTGTAAATTATTTTGTCTGCCGTTTTCAAACGAAGAGACGTCAAGTCTTCTACACTAATATTATTAAGAGGTATCTAAAGTTTGTGATTTTGTTTGTAGGAGGTACCTAATATTTAATATATAAAAATCTCATGTAAGGGGTTTTTAATGTCGTGCGGATATCATCACGCATGCGGGATTGCTCCGCACGCGTAGCCCCCGCAAATGTTCTTTCATACAAATATTTATTGTAATGCGTGGTTGTCAATTCTCAATTCCGCATTGGTGGCAATTCCGCATGCGTGATAAAATCCGCACGATATTAAATACACCCTCACAGGTTTATTATCGAACTAATCCGAAATGGATAAACCAATTTTTTATGAATTTTGTTGCGTATACGGGGTGGCGCCGATAATACGACATTGCGACTGCGTATACCTCATGATGTTCCCAGTCTGCATACCAAAAATTATTCGAATATATTTAGTAGTTTAGTCACAGGACATTATTTTTCATTTTCTACATGATGTATAATAGACCACGATTACAAAGTGCCATAAACATAACACCTTAAAGTCATAAAACAATTTATGATTAATCAAGTTAAAGTGACAGTTGACATATCAACGTCACTGACGTTATTATTTTTATTTGAAAAGTATTGTACATATTGTAATTACGTTTTATTTTTAAATTATCATGCCTCGTTACAATTACACAAGTTCGAAGTACTCCGACATGATTTTAAACTCCCCGAACTTCCCGTGGCACTGTGCCACAGAAACGCCGCGGTCCGATAGTATATTTATAAAAAAAAACAATTACTGTGCGTTAGTCTCGCAAAAACTCAAAAAAA
Source organism: Mythimna impura (assembly GCA_905147345.3). Lineage (NCBI taxonomy): Eukaryota > Metazoa > Arthropoda > Insecta > Lepidoptera > Noctuidae > Mythimna > Mythimna impura. The sequence goes on along the minus strand of LR990356.1, from coordinate 10,355,206 downwards.
GCTCGACCAATTTTTGTTTTGTGCGCAGTTATACAGAGATCGTTTAAAATGAAAAAAATGGGAAAACCCATTAAAAAAAAACAGTTATGAAATTGAGAATTTCAAGATTTTCTGTTTTGTATGGGAATTGTCTTTTTAAGGTGGTACATACTAATTTCACGGGTGACAGCTTGAAGAAACGGATATTATTCGGAGGGTCGTAAGTTTGAACATAATATTAACGTACTAGTACAGGGCCCATTGCTTGCAGAACAGTTAGCCGATGGTTGTTCTAGAGTGTCGACCGTGCACCGGAAGACGTAGCGTTGGAAGGCCTCCCCTCCCACAAGGTGAATCGATGACTTGGTAAGGGTTACGCGGTTCACTGAACCGATCGTTGTGGTGACACTTAACGGAGGCCTGCGTCTAGCAGTGGACGTCTCTCGGCTGAAACGATGATGATGATTCACGTATAAACCTACTTTTTTCTAAAGCAAGCATGGGTTTTTACCCAAACCATCTCAATTCACACTACCATAGCAACTTGATAGAAAATTTTAAAATCCATGGAAAAAGAATCTACCAAAACCAACACAACACAGAACCCGTCACAAATCAACAGCACACATAAACCTCGGAACATCTGGCCAGAATTCAACGACGTCAAACCAGGTCAGGTGTCAAACATAACTCATGAAAAACATGACCCTCCCCAACTTCAGCATCGGGTAAAAAGTTGATGAAGCCGTGCAAGAAGTGGCCATCAGTCATATACCCCGTGGTCGGGACGTACCATTTATCAAAGGCTCTAAATCTACATGACTAGGCCTGAATTCGGACTTTTGGTTTGCAAACTATTATTTGACTAAGTTTAGGGTAGCTGTAGACCGAGTTTCAGACTTTAATAGCAATTATGTTTACCTGATAGATGCTGATCTTAACCTCGTAAGACCCAAGACCTAATTTAATAACAAAAAAAAAATCGGACATTCCGGCACAAGATACTTTTTAAAATCATAAAATTACAGCCCAGCAATCTAAAATTATGACACATAATAAGAGGGACCTTTTTCACTTGTCTATCGTTAACATTGAGCATGGTTTAAAAGCTTGTTACTTCATCTTATGCAAGCCAACGCGATGTTTGACGAAAAGGCAACGCGAAAAAAGAGAGATAACTCCTGAAAACTCTGTTAGCATTTGGTAATTCCGTGATTTACTCGAATATTTTAGAAAACTTTTACCAGGAAATATGTAGAATCTTGATTAAATTTGCAAGGCTTCTATTGTTATACTTACATTTTTGACTTTTTTAATTTTTGAGTAAATTATGAAGTGTCAAAGTTCATGCAAAATAGCAGGTCTTTACTGGATTCGTTTTACACAAATTTATAAATCGATTTCAATAGAAGCCTAGATAATATCCACAAGATACTGGGTTTCCAAAATATCTAATGAAGAATGTGTAATAACGTCATAATCGCGTAAGAGCGGTTGTAAGAAAAACAGTGAAATTGTATGTCGAGTTGCATCCCCTTATACGTAATTTTTGGTTTAAACAATCTCAAAAAAATATTTGCCATGAACATATTATTTCAATATATTTTTTTTGCATGAAATAGTTAACTTTAGGTATTAGATGAAATAGTTAACTTTAAATAATACCGCTTTATAGAATTTAGCCAAAAGCATTACATTTGAACACTTTTTAACACGCTTTTATTAGCTTCACTTGTAACTATGTATGTAAGAAAATCTTGGAATCTTAATTTGACCCACTTCCCGGTCTTCGATTAGGATGAAATTTTGCACACGCTCTGAGTTCTGATGACAATACATGACTAATAGCTAAGAAACGTCATTACAAATCCTATATGGCAGCCTCCCCAAGATGGCGGACTGGCTGTTTGAAATCCACCCCCATGATATGGGTATCAAATGAAAGGGTTTGCTGTCAGGAAAATGAAAAAAATAGTCACGTGACTTAAATCCAATATGACGGACGTCCAAGATGGCGGACAGGCTATTTGAAATGCACCCCCATGATATGGGTATCAAATGAAAGGGTTTGCTGTCAGGTATACGAAAAAAAAAAGTTACGTGACTTAAATCCAACATGGCGGACATCCAAGATGGTGGATTGGCTATTTGAAATGCACCCCCATGATATGGGTATTAAATGAAAGGGTTTGCTAAATGGGATACGAAAAAAATAATCACGATATTAATAAGAAGACTAAAAAGTATAAAATAAAAATAATAGTTTAAAAAACTAAAAAACACGCTTTTAGCACGCACTAAAAATTACAAAATAATTCGGACATTTAGTGGAGCGTTTTGCCAAAAAGATTAAAGATTACATAAACGCTCCACGCTTTCTTTCATAATAAATCATAGTAAATATTCAATAAAGATGATTACCTACTTATAACCATTTTAGAAACTAAATGTCCGAATTATTTTGTAATTTTTAGTGCGTGCTAAAAGCGTGTTTTTTAGTTTTTTAAACTATTATTTTTTACTACACCAAAGTCCTGGGCCGCAACTACTTGCAACTTTAAATTTTTAGTACATTGGGTCGTAATGTATATCGACCTTTTAAGTTGGGCCTTACAAGGTTAAATCTTTAATCTCCTTTCGAATACCGTAATTAGAGACACAGTAGAAAGACAATGAGTGAGCGAACGCCGGCATTAGCTTGGGATTCAACAAAGTGATCCTATAAGGTTTCCTTTTTTTTCCTTTTGAGGTATGGTGCCATCCTTATGCCTACGGAATAGATGTCAAAATCGGTTGAAAGGACAGTAACAAAAGTTTGTTAACATGTCATATTTCGAATTGAGTATACATGTCTCAATAGTAAGGAAATAATGCGGTTTTAGACCATTCAAAGAAAAGAATTAAAGAAAAACATTGCGTAGTAACACAAGCCGGCTATCCGTTAGTAGAAAAATACGAAGAAATAAAAAGGTCAATTAGTTTGCGCATAAAAGGAATTGTATTTTTACTAATTAAAAAAAAAATCAGTTATAAAGTTTTCTGCGCAGTGTTTTTCTCGACGTTTATTAATATTGTTATTGTATTAGTATTTTCCATTTCTGCTTTAAGTACTTGGTAAGTATTACATTATTAATATTTCTTGAAAGTCTAGCTTAAATATGGGTATTTCTTATATTTAAGGGTATTTCTTATATATAGCCAATACTTTGACCTACACTATGAAATACTCCAGCAACGTGGGTGAGTGAAATTGTTAATTCAAAAATCTGGTAATTTAGCCTCCGACCTAGCACTGAAAAATTCCAGATAAAATAACCCAGTACAAAAAGTATCACAAAACTAACACAACAATATATTATATTAATGGAGCAAGAAACATCTAACTGCAGAACTTAATCCATAAATAACTTAATTACAAAAGAGTACGTATCTTATTTTTAGTGACCGATCGAACATTCGTTTCCGTTTTTGGCCATTTTCGGCCAAAAAATGGATATTCGGATATATTTTCGTTTTCAGCCATAAACCAGCCGAAGCTTCGGCCAAGCCGAATATCAAAAAACCGACTAAAAAAATACATCTTATGTAACTATTTTCTACAAGAAATGCTCTTTCCAATGATGTATCACACTGTCTTGTTATACACATAGCCATCGCAAAACAATTAAAAAAATATTATAAATGGGAAGAATTAGGTGGGCGGCCATTTGGTTTATTAATATTTTTGTTTCGCGTCCCCCTTGAAATAAAAATCTAATCTTAACTTAAATTTGTACCTTTTGCATATTTTTTGGCTGAAAAATACTATCGAGTAAATTTCCAATGCGATACATTGAATGAATGCTATTACTTACACAGAACTTGTCTCACAATTTAATAAATTACGATAGTATTCTGACAAAATTCTAGTACTGTTACAAGTGCACTGAAAACCACACAGAAATAGAAATTATTAACTTACCCTCGGGTTAAAATACGGTTGCACACACATTAATTATATTCTAATTATGACAACAAATCAGTAATTTACTCAAAAACATCGGAGCCGTTGTTGAAACACAATGCCGACATATTATATTCCTAATATTTTTTTTCTGTGGGAAAATCATCATAGGACATCACCCGCCTTTGGGCCGAGCGGGAGATAGTGTCAGTGATATTCCTAATGGAACAGTAGTCCATATCCTTCAATAAGAAAAGCAAAGCCGTAATGAAGTATCTTTGTCCTCCGCCTACTAGCGTTCGAAGCGAGCAGTTATTTAGTGCTGCAGGACAAAGGATCATGACCAACGATGTATGGAAATCCGTCTTAAGTTGAAGCACAATAAATGTTTTTTTAATATAGACTACGCTTTATATACTATTAAATAAAAGTGTTCATTTTCACACAAACACCCGAGTTTTAAAGTAATTAAACAAAAACGGAGATAACCTACAAATTATGTCTAACCAACTCGCAACTTGTAAAATGACCACAGATCACTCATGTAGGTACAAAACAACATTGTTAGTTATCATCCGTCTGTCATCTGGCTTGACAGCTGCATCTGCGTGAGACGAAGCACAAAATAAATATTATATTATCGGAACGATAAAATACATATACAGTACGTTATAGTATTACTAATTACTTAGCTATTTAAGATATTGATATCATTTTTGTGATGTTTTTGTCTAAAGGTTCATGCTTACGTACAAAGAGTATAGTAATATATAGCTTACGTAACTCGTACAAATGAAGAGAACGAAACGTCAATCATGACTGGAAATGTACCTAGCAATCGTTAATTTACTGTTTATCTTAAAATCATAATTCCGGATACGAAAACAGAATTCCTGAAGTGAAAAGCTGTAAAAAAATAAGTAAATAATTTCTATATTAATTTGATTTTCGTTCACGCATCTTTGCTAGACTGCTATTGGTCAATCTCCTTTACGCGGACCGACCAAGTATTTTGCGAGGAGAAAATGTGGAGAAACTTCTCTTCTTAGCTAATATTCGACTGTTTAATTATAATTATTAATAGCTGGACTTTGTAATTATGATTGTTTTATTTTATTTCGTACATTATTAAAGGCTTAACACGAACTAAATCAGGCCAAAGAACAAACTTTTTTTTCAAATTTTTGGCCTAATTTTAGTCATCTTTAAAACCTAAAAAAAATATAAATTAATAAAGTACGCAATAAAAAAGCAAAGTGCCAAATAAGGAAGATCTCAATTAATAATAATTTAGCTTACTTAGCATTACTAAAAGTAGCGTATTACATTTGTATGGATTCAATCAAGGGATCTAAGTTTAGTATTAGTTTACTTTTTTAATGTTAATTTTTGGCAAAGTTTAGTTGATTTTAATGGTGATTAACGTAGTACAAATTATATTGATTTTATTATATTATATATTCAATCAATGCAGCAAGAAATAAACGAAATTGTTTGTCTTCTTATGAAATTATCGTGTTTTATTTTATTTCTTTTTTTCTGTTTTTTTTTTTTTTAATTCTTAAACAGAAAAAAAAACAATATTCCAGTATACACCGGAAATTTATTCCATTAAGAATTCATTTAATATCTTCAATTTTTAATGTCTAAATCATTTTCGTTTTCGGCCGAAAATGAGACTGAAGCCGAAGCTTCGTTTTCGGCTGAAAATCCATTTTCGGTCGGACACTACTTACTTATTTTTGTTCAACAAATTCTACCCAAGATCTTTACACTTCATTCCCCAAATTAATCAGTGAGACACACCTCACAGTCAGAATCCTACTTAATATTATAAATGCGAAAGTTTGTGAGGATGGATGTATGTTTGTTACTCTTTCACGAAAAACCTACTGAACGGATTTGGATGAAACTTTACAGTAATATAGTTTATTCATCAGAATAACACATAGGCTACAATTTATAATGATTTTATGTAGTTTTGGTCATAATATAACGATACGTGTCAATTAAGTCGGAAAAAAATCTTCCATCTGAGAGCTATCTTGGCGTGCGCTGCCTAAACCAATGGAGTTACATAAAGATGATGTACCGCAGGATTGTTTGTCTTAAGTAGATCTAAATAAAAGTCCGCGACAGCATAATATATCTACCTTTTATGTGCAAGCCAGTACAACCAAAATTGTGAACCATAAATCTAATTAAATTTGGTACTATTTTACAATGCACATTTAGTATATAATTATCAAACTCTTATCAAAATGAATACATTTCTCGCATTAAGTATTTAATGTAGATAAACTTTGTCTTTCACACTAAGTAATTTGGCCGAATAGTTTAAAAGTTATCACGATATGATTGACTTGAACGGAGCGCCTAACGCCGCGGCGGCGGCCGCAGCACGGGCGAAGCGCGATGCGGCGTCGCAGTCGCGGGGGAGGGGCGAACAATGCAATGCAAGCAATGACGAGGCATGGCCGACTGCGCGACCCGAACGCGGGCAGACGCGTGAGGGCAGACGTCATTGATGGTTGTGATCTCTATGCATTTTTATTGTCATGTCATTTATTCTTCGTCGTTTATCCTAGATAGCGATTAGCGATTTTTAATTCAGTCGTATAAGAATTGTTCTTTATTGTTTGTTTAAATATAGGATTTCGTTATTTAGATATATAGTTTTTATAAGTAGCAAATAAAAATATTAAGTACTACTTACCTACTTTTAATTTTCGTTTGATTACTACTTATAATTTTGTTACAGTTTAACGTATAGGTACCTACCTAACTAATTCGCTTTTTGATAGCATTAATGTTCAATTCGTTACATACCTTCATGCTGTAGGTATTTTTAAATATAAATATAGATTGCTTTTATTTAAATTTCATTCGTATGAGATTTTTTTTTTGTTTAATTGATTATAGAATTTTGTTTTTAGTTATTTGAGTGGATAAAATATTCGTTATTAGTAAGTTATTTTTTTTTTCATTACACTGTGTTATTATAATTTTGTTAGATTAAGAATAACGGTTAGTTGTATTTATAGGTTAGCTATTGGAATTGTTTGAGTATTTTGTTTGAACTTTAATAAAGTTAGATATTTTGTAATTACAAAAAAATAGTTATAAAAATGCCGCGAAAGCGTAAGTCCAATCTTTCGCAAAGCTCTAATAAAGCCCGAGTTATGAAAATAACTAGACGTGATGAGACGTTTCACCAAGCCCAGCAACGAAGGCTTGAACAGGCGGTGCGTTGTGCGGTACAAAGAGCCGCAGAGACTCCAGAACAATCCCAAGCCCGACGTGAACGGAATGCGGAGTTTCTGGCATCTCAACGGGCTGCTGAAACTCCAGAACAGTCCCAAGCTCGACGTCAACGACATGCGGAGTATCTGGTGTCTCAGCGAGCTGCAGAGACGATAGAACAGTCTCTAGATCGGCGACAACAGCATGCTAATTATCTGATGTCTCAGCGAGCTGAAGAGACACCAGAACAGTCACAAGCCCGACGTCTGCAGCAAGCGACTTACATGGCGTCCCAAAGAGCCACTGAAACGTCTGAAATGGCCGAATCTCGCAGACGCACTGTTGCTGAAAGGGCAGTACAGCGACGTCAAACATTTACAAGAAATACATGGGCAGTGTTTAATAAAGCTGCATTTGAGTATGACGAGACTCTTGATTATGAAAGTCACAAGCTTATAAAAATGGAAGCAATGAACATAGATTGCAAATATTGCGGAGCTCTTAAGTGGAAAGAGGATCCAGTTATTCAGTGATCTAGAGTCGGGTGCGTACGCTGAAAAACTGCTTGAGATAGGTGAAGGTCGAATCGAAACTGACGAAGAAGGTATGGTTCTATTCACTAACCAATTTTGTCACGTTGTGGATTCGGAAGACGCACTCATTGCTCAAGTTTTTCCAAATTTGCAACAGAACATCCACGATGAAAGTTGGCTATGTGAAAGAACTATACTAGCACCAAGAAATGAGACAGTTGCGAAAATCAATAACATTATCTTGGACCAAGTAACCAGCGATGCAACAACCTACAACTCTATCGACACAGTCATGTCATCTGAAGACTGTACAAGCTACCCCGTGGAGTTTCTTAACTCTTTGGAACTATCCGGGGTGCCATCACATAAGCTCCAATTAAAAGTCGGTATACCGGTTTTGTTAATGCGTAACTTGGACGCCCCGAGACTATGTAATGGCACTAGATTGCGAGTCAGGGAACTAGGCAGGCATATTGTTAAGGCCACAATTTTAACTGGAGAAGCTAAGGGTGAAAATGTTCTTATTCCACGCATCCCAATAATACCCAATAACTTACCCTTTAATTTCAAACGTTTACAGTTTCCACTTAAAGTTGCATTTTCTATGACCATCAATAAATCGCAAGGGCAAACTTTGAAAGTAGCGGGGATACATTTAGGCACGCCCTGTTTTTCCCATGGGCAGCTTTACGTAGCTCGCTCACGTGTTTCTAAATCCCAAAATCTTCTTATTTACGCTGAACAAAAAAATCAAATAACATAGTATACAGGAGTATATTGCAGTAAAAACACAGATAAATTAACACAGATGTTCACCTATTCCAATTACGTACCACATAATTCTTTAGTTATTACAAAATCTATTAAAAAAAACCGGCCAAGTGCGAGTCACTCGCGCACGAAGGGTTCCGTGCCATTGTCTATAAAAAACGGCGAAAATAACACGTTTATTGTATGGGAGCCCCCCCCTTAATATGTACTTAATTCTTATTCGTATTTGTTGTTATAGCGGCAACAGAAATACATCATTTGTGAAAATTTCAGCTTTCTAGCTATCACGGTTTATGAGATACAGCCTGGAGACAGACAGACAGACGACGGAGGCTTAGTAATAGGGTCCCGTTTTACCCTTTGGGTACGGAACCTTAAAAACCGCAGCAAAATCCGTTGTGTAGTTTTAAAAAATTTAAGCATTCATAGGGAAAAAGAAAGCTTCTTTGTTTTATACTATGTAGTGATTAAATGCAAGTAACATTGGTCCGACCTGTTTAGTTGTCAGTGTTTAGTAATCCGTTTGTGCTGCATAGGATAAGGTTTCCTTTTAAATTTGTAATCTTGGTGTACAATAAAGTGTATATAAATAAATAAATAATAATCTCAAGCCTACTTTTTATAAACACACCATACAGGTAAAGATTGATGAAGAAACCACTGGACTTAGCATTTTGAAATTTGCAGAGTTCTATTATAGCTTAAAATAATGAGCACTTAGAAAGGAATTCAGATAATTCCACCCTCAAGAGATACCCTCTAAATATTAGGTATAGGAGTTCAAAGATTGTATGGAAACTAATTTTGAAGTTAGAAATCTGGGATGTACGATGTGAAGGTACATTAAAAAAATATCAGTATTTTAAAAAAAAATTCACGTAACTTAATGTGGCAGACCAAATTCTACGCGAGCGAAGCCGCGGGCAAAAGCTAGTAACAAATATAAAAGCCTACCTGAACATAAAACATCTTCTGTCTAAGTAATGTTTTGGCACGCAGTAACAAAACTAGGAGTATTACTAACAATGTTAGCGTTCCCGTAAACAAACAATACATTTTACTAAGGTATCTTTATGTTACCTAATAATGTCACCTGGTTTTCTTGCGAAAAAGTAATGTAAGAGGGACTCCTTGTAGCGTTAAAACACTTTCAAACTTGGTACGATGGATTTGGTGCGTCCGTACCACGGTCGAGCATGATTCTGCATAATTAGTATTAACACACGCTTGTGCTTAGTCCGCCCGGAGGACACAGTGGAGGTGTGCTCCGCTTGGGCGGAACACCGCCTTGTCTTCGCCGTAATTGATCGTCTGATCGGCGGCGATAACCTTTCGCGCCGGACCCTGGTATAGGCCATGGTCTGGAGCGATGGGGAATGGGTGGCGGTCGCCTCCTTCTGCGAAGCAGTAATGCTAGCGAAGGAGACGGAACCGAGAGCGAGAGAAGCCATTAGATGATTTTCCACCTTAAGGCGTAAAGGCGTATAGTTCCTTGAACATCTGTCTGAAATTAAATGCACAGATACAGCACGCGTCACGTAAAAAGAACGCTGGAAGAAAGTGGTGCGAGTGTGTTTGCGCATGAGTACAGTCTCGAACGAAAGTTATGTGCCTATTAATTTATTTTTGAACCAATAGCGCACCGGTAAACATGCGGCGCGTGGCTCACCCGCTGGACCGATAAATCGCCTATGCGCAGCTTGACCGCCAGCGTTCTTTTTACGTGACGCGTACTGTACTCGTACTGTACTCGTACTGCTGCCTAGGCGGCGGTACGAGTGTATGCTGCGCCCAGATAGAGCCCCGCTGACGTTTAAAGCCATTTTCTTTGCGAAATATTGATTGATTTACATATGCTGTGAACATTCGGATGTGGATTCGCTTACGAGACGCGAGACCAAGTAGACGTGTACCTTGCATTTATTAATTATGTAATAACTTATAAACAATTTATAACAACTAATCGACCGATTGATTGGCATATTGGCACTCAAGTAGAACGGACGTGTGTCATAAATAACAATCATTTGACGTTACAATATCTTTAAGTAATCTGTGACCTAGAAAATAAATCGCGCATTTTTTGCTAAGTTAGTGATTAACTTTAAGTAAATAATTATGAGTGTTTGACTAAGTATTATGTCAGATATGGAAAAGAGCCCTCGGGGTATCCCAACTCCTCCATCCCATGCACTTGAAGAAAAATTTGAAACGGTGGACACCAGTGACATTAGTAATTGGTTGATCTCAATAGAAAAATACCTGAACGAAGTCTGTTCCATTGCTCAAGAAGGAAAGTTAAATTCCGATCAAAAGCTGAAGATCAGCTCCCTGTCGCGCAAGATAGGACATGGCGTTTCGCAGATGGCAGTTTTTTACCAGGACTTGAAGTTAAAGGCTAAAGAAGTGGGAAACTCTGTTCGAGAGATAAGAGAAAAATGCGACCTGACAAACTGCCTTGAAAATTTCCAGCACACCATTCAAACGAGCATTCAAGAAAACTGGACTAAACCAACGATGGCAGAAAAAATTTCATTCGCTGACATAGTCAAAACTAATAAAAATAATTATTTACGTCCCAATAACCTTAGCTCTATTGCAATTTATCCAACAGATAAGAATAAATCGAGTGACGATACCAAATCTCTTGTCCAAAAAATAATACGTCCTGAACAAATGAAATTACACGTTAGAGGATTGCGCAAAACAAAAAACGGAGGTGTTATCATTAGCACGGAGACAAAAGACGATATAGAAAAACTTAGGAAATCATCTCAACTAAGTGGTTCCGGTCTGAAAGTGGAAGAGCCCTATAAGAGAAGACCGAGAATTGTAGTAATAGGAGTACCGACCGAGTTAAGTGACCAGGAAGTGTATGATTGCATTTATGAGCAGAACCTGGCTGACAAGCTGCCTAATTTACCCCGTGACTCTTTTTTGGCCTCTATAAAATTAAGTCACAAGTCGGGTAAAAAAGAGGGACCTACATGCAATTATGTTCTAGAAGTAACTGCTAGCATAAGAAAGGCGCTTATAAACCAAAGCCGAGTATTTATTAATTGGACATCCTGCCCAGTGAGGGACTTCACACTTGTGACCAGGTGCTTTAAATGTCAACAGTACGGGCATGCTGCGAAGACTTGTCGTGAAGCTGTCTATACATGTGCTCTTTGTGGTGAACAAGGCCACCAGTGGATGCTGTGCGATAAAACAGCTGATCAGTCGCAGTGTGCAACGTGCATGCGTTTTAATAAACCATGTAATCACAAGACAGGCGATCAAGACTGCCCGGCTAAGAAAATTGCTGAGACAAGACTCATAAATTCTATTGATTATAATGAGGACACGTAAATAGCGACGTCGTTTTTGTTTCCTGTTACTTACATATAACTCAATCGAGTTTTATTGCATAATTAATCATACATAATACAGTACCTATTTTATTTTAACAATTTTACTGATTGTGCTAATAAAAACTAGTTTACAAAATCGTTACTTTGCAAAAAATTATAATGTAATGTTGTGTCACAATAATGTCTTACGATGATGCAGATTTGTTGACTAAGCATTGTCATGAATTTGAAATAATATTGTTCATAAGTTATTTACTTTTTGTTTAATGAATTTTAGTTATATTTATTAACATATAAGCACTTAAATAAGTTACCTGAGATACAGGTTTTATACCTAGTTCAGGTAGAATACAATTTTGTACCTTTATCTCTAGATTAAGCCCTTAATGTATAAATATTTATGTAAATCAAAAATTCAATAAACATATTATTATTATTTTTTATATTTTATTTATCTCAGGACCCTGAGGTCCTGGACCTTTGGGAGGCGTACGAGGAGCCGAAGCCAACTCGCAGAGGCCCTTTAGATAATTATAAAGGAACATGATATCAACCGACGATTATCCCTGTACGCGCTATGCTAGTGCACCCAAGGACAACCCCCGGTTATTGAAAAACTGTTGCGACATATGGAGAACAAAGATAATAGGGCTATGGTTTTTGGAGTCTTAAGTGGACTGGTAACATGGAACTATGTCAAGACTATGGCCCCTGCCTGAACAACGTTATTAATATGCATCGAAAAAAGGCAGGGGGTGACTTGCACACTCAATAAATGGGCCCCCAAAAACGGCCGCTAGCACGAAGTGACGTAGCAACAAGAGGGCAACATATCCTGAGGTGCTTGAGGAGTGGAGAGGTATACCACGGCTATCAGGACAATCCCGGAAGTACGGTCAAGATCCCTACCAGCACCTTACTGGATTATACATCCTTCTCCCGAGCACGTTTGCTCTTGCGAATCTCCACTCAAGCCAGCCAATAAAGGCAAGAGAGAGGTGGGAGCTCAGTTCCTCGTCAGTGTTCACTACGGCCGGCCAATAAAGGCAAGCCGGAGATGAAGAACAAGAATTCTCCCGGGAGATCGGGTCCGTGGGGTCGCTAATGCCCAACAGTTCGCCACAAAACTGCACTGCGGATTGTATCTCTCTTAGTCTGGCCCCTCACCCTAGGCATATTACGGCAAAGCAAACTTTACCGATACAGACCTAGGGTATATTGGAGCACGCAAGCCCCACCACGACGTCAACGTAGAGATACGGCGATGGGGTCAACGTAGAGATACGGCGATGGGGTATTATTATTATTATTATTATATTTATTTATATTTAAATACATATTTTATACATTTTTAAATATTTCCTTAAAAAAAACATATTAAAAAAAAACATTTAAAAATATAAAAAATAGTAGCCCACCGGCATCGGGAACAGGGTCCAAGCTACCGGTGGTCAGGGCTCCTGAGAGAGGAACCTCCGGACAATACGCGCCGTGTCTAAGAGTACTGCTTTCTGGATCAAGCCCTTGATCCAACTGCCTAACGAGAGCCTCCTTAGATGTTGGTCGAGGCTCTTTGATATTAATCCATTGGCCGTCACGACTATCGGTACAATGACTGCTGTATCCACTTCCCACATGTCGACAACCTCGCGAGCCAAGTCAAGATACTTAGTTTGCTTATCTTTCTCAGCTTTCACGAGGTTCTCGTCATGAGGGACCGCTATATCAACAATCACTGTACGACGCTCTAATCGATCTATCACCACTATATCAGGCTTATTGGCAACAATAGTCCTGTCAGTGATGATAGATCGATCCCAATACAACGTGATACTGCCATTGTCGAGAACTGGGTCGGGCACATACTTATAGTACGGTACTTCTGATTCCACAAGATTGTATTTAAGAGCAAGTTGCTGGTGAATAATCCTGGCTACGAGGTTGTGTCTATGCAAATAGTCTCCGTTGGCTAGGTGAGAACACCCAGAAATAATGTGTCGGATTGATTCCCCTGGCCGGTGGCATGCCCGACAGATGTCAGCCGTACCGTCCTTCACAATATATTTCCGGTAGTTGTTCGTCATCACAACTTCGTCCATTATCGCACAGACAAAACCTTCGGTTTCCCCGAAGAGGTCACCGAAGCGCAGCCAGGATACAGACGCTAATAGGTCTACATCGGGTCCATGCAGGGCCCGGTAAAAGCGCCCGTGAAGCTCCTTACTCTGCCATACTTCCCTGCGGTCATTAGTATCCAGTATTATAGGTTTGCGCCAGTTCCCGTTAGCCAAGGAGAGCGGAGTGAGGCCCTTGTCCACCGCTACCACATCTCGGCGCATACCCACGTCGGTTTCTAGGAAGTATTCCCTGAGACTGCATACCTCGCGGTTGTGTAGGGTCTTAGCATTTAAAAAGCCACGACCCCCACATTTCCGCGGGATATACAGTCTCATCACCGATGACCGTGGGTGATGCATTCGATTTGCGGTAAGCAGTGTGCGGACCCTCCTATCCAGGGCGTCAAGTTCTGTCTGAGTCCATTTGAGTATGCCGAAAGAATACATCAAAACCGGCATGACCCAACCGTTGAAGGCGCGCACCTTATTCCCACCTGATAAGAGACTTTTTAGTACCCTATTCAGGCGGCCAAAGAAGCGCTCCTTCAACGATTGTTTCACGTCAGCAGCATTGATGCCTAACGCTTCCGACATACCCAAATACTTGTAAGTTTCGGTTGAGCAGAGGGATCTAAGGTATATGGAATCCGAGAGCTGAGTTCCCACGGATTCCATAATCTCCCCTCGCTTTACATGCATGACTGCACATTTATCCACACCAAATTCCATCCTGATGGCGCTACTGAAGGTTTCAGTTACCTTCAGTAACTCCATCAGGTGCAAGTTGTTGGGGGCAAAGAGTTTCAGATCATCCATGTAAAGAAGGTGAGATATAACCTGACCACCTCTTTTCAACCGGTAGCCTAAGCCCGACCCCTCCAGTAGTGTGCTAAGAGGGTTCAAGGCTAGACAAAACCACAGTGGACTCAGACTGTCGCCCTGGAATATGCCACGCTCAATCCTTATCGGCTCGCTGTTCTCCCGAATCTGTCGACATCCCGGATAGTGAAGGACTATTCTCCACTGCCCCATACATGACATCAGGAAGGTGCGCAGAGTTGTATCAACTTTATAAAGTTCCAGCACCCTCATGAGCCATGTATGAGGAACAGAGTCATAGGCCTTCTTATAATCTATCCAACATGTCGACAGATCCTTTCGGGAACGTCGAACCTGTTGGCTAATGGCCATATCTATGAGGAGCAGCTCCTTAGTACCGCGGGACCCGTTCCTACATCCATTCTGAGAGGCAGACATGATAGAATTTGTTTCAATGTGAGTATTAATTTTAGCTCTCAGTATGGATGTAAGAACTTTATAGACCGTCGGTAAACACGTGATCGGTCTATAATTTTTAGGATCCGCAGTACTACCTGATTTATGGAGCAGGTGGGTTATTCCAGTCGTCAAAAACTCGGGTAGCGACCCTGACTCTAAGGCAGACTGGAACTGAGATGCCAAGCGAGCGTGCGACCCTTGAAACCATTTTATCCAGAAATTGTGCAGTCCGTCCGGCCCTGGAGATTTCCAGTTAGGCAGCGGGCGGACTGCACGAGCTACATCTTGGGGGCTGATGGTAATTGCCCCCATTTCTGGTAAAAGATCGCACGTGCGTTCGACCTCTCGAATCCAATCACCCTCGATGTGACTGACAGGTACCGACCAGATTCTGCGCCAGAATGAACACATGGCGTCATCATCCGGTAGGCGCGTGTCAGTCACATCTTGGTCCGGTCGCTCCCAAGTCCTGTAAACCCACCTTTCATTGCTTTGGAATGTGCGATTCTGAGTGTACCGCTCCACTCGCCGCTTGTACCGTCGAATACGGCTCGCCCATGCATAAACCTTCTGCTTCAGGAAGTCGATACGCTCTGTGACGCAGGGCAGATAATTTTGAGGGCTATTATCAGTCCCCAAGAATGCCCGCCTCACAAAGCGCATCACCCTAGGGCGAGTGTTGCCCTCCCTGAAGCAGATAAGCTTGCCGATGAGTGCTCTAGCCTCGCCGATACGGCGCTCTATCCTGCGTTGCCAAGCTGGTACAGCTGGTCGCGTAGCTCTGTCACAGTTAGGGAACTTAACGTGAGCTACGCGACATGCCGCTGCAGCCGCACAGTACAAGATCGAGTGGGTATCAGCGAGGTCTTTGCTGCTATCAAAACAATTTGATAGCTGCGAATCTAGAGCACACACCAGCGCCCTATTTCTTTTATGCATGGGCAAACGCGGTAGACGAGGTCTAAGCCCTGGCGGTGTGGAGCGATACTCTCGAAATGCGTCCTCCAAAGCGCTCCTCAATCTTTCATTGCATTGGGTACTCACAGATATAGCCGCGTCATCATCGGCGTCACCAACGTGGTCGGGTCGCGGTAAGGCACTGGGTTGAAGTTGCACCGCGGCCACTGGTGTAGCAGATGAGGCACGGCTTCTCTGTGATTCCAAGCGAAGTCTGTCAAGTACGGCGTCATCCAACATACGGTTACGCTGGATGACCCGCACCTGATCCGATAGACGTTGGGCCGAAACGTTGACAGTTGGCTCAAGCACCTGAAACAGAGAGAGCATCCGACCACGGTACGCAGTCAAGTTACTTCCCCCCTCTGTAGCCCCAAAGTATGAGCGCATGACATTTTCATTAATGGA
Organism: Mythimna impura; assembly: GCA_905147345.3. Classification (NCBI taxonomy): domain Eukaryota; kingdom Metazoa; phylum Arthropoda; class Insecta; order Lepidoptera; family Noctuidae; genus Mythimna; species Mythimna impura. Next base: position 10,338,624 of record LR990356.1, on the reverse strand, counting down.
TTGTGTCCATCGCATGCGCTGCACACTTCCACCGGCAGCGGGGACCCTATCAGAGGCCGGAGGGCCTCGAGGTCTCAAGCTGGCCGGAGGTCGGCCTCTTCCCCGTCGACGCGCAGGTGGTGGTGTCGTCGGCGGCGAGAAATATTCGTCGCTCGAACTCGACGCAACTGCAGCTGCCGGAATCACTGGACTCACGGCTGGCGCTGGTCCCGGCGGCTGCGAGGCGGAGCTGAGCGACGAACCCGAAGATGTTGGGTGTGTTTCTTGTTCTCGTGCCCGGCTTCTCGTCAGCATTTCATAATAATTTCATCGCCAAGTCGTTGTGTATTTACATTTTTGTTCAGTGGTATTTGTTGTTATATGGTGATGTGGTTTTATTATTATTATTATTATTATTCTGAATAACAACCAGCAATTCGTATTCGTACCAGGGCCGAGTCTTCCTTTCAGAATCAGACCCTTGGCCCCAGTAGGCTTCGACCCTGCTGGGCCGTACAGTTGCTGACATCTCCTTAAGGCGCGCGTGGAACAGTACTCGCCGTCGACGACTTGGGCTCGGTCCGCCGTCCGCAAGCCCGCGCCTACGGAGTGGTGATGAAATAAATTACTCAAAGTAAAGGCCTATTTTGAGGTGGGAAATCATCCAGTAACTTCTCTCACTCTAGGGTGGAACGAGAGGACGTGTCAGACTTTTACATAATAAAACCCTCCTGTGTTCCTTCAGTTGCCTTTTGCGTTCCAGGACCACGATATCTCTTTCAGAAATTACCCGTGATACCAAGTAAAGGTTTTGAATCTTCGACATACAATTCGTAAGTCGGGTCCATTACCACTGTACCACAGTATAGATATATGGAACAGTACGGAAACTACCTACAAATGTTCGAAACGGCACAATCACACAAACATACGCATCGACGAGACTCCTAAGCGTTTCTCGCGGTGCTGTCAGTAGCGAATGCCGCTTAGGAGTCTCGTCGATGCGTATGTTTGTGTGAGTGAGCCGTTTCGAACATTTGTAGGTAGTTTCCGTACTGTTCCATATATCTATACTGTGACTGTACCATAAATGCTCTGCTCTATACAGTCAAGCTCTATACTTTATATGATACTAGCTTTTGCCCGCGGCTTCACTCGCGTGAATGTAGGTTTCTCTATACAAACTTTGAAGCCCCGCTTCATCCCCTTAGGGAGTGAATTTTAGGAAATCCTTTCTTAGTGATCGCCTGCATCATAAGAGGAAACCTTGTGCAAAATTTCACGCTCCTAATCCCAGTAGTTTCGGCTGTGCGTTGATATGTCAGTCAGTCAGTTTCCCCTTTTATATATATATAGACTATATAGACTACATATAAAGTATATTGCTCGTATTTTTTGAGGTGGATCATCATCTTCCTTACCTTGTCCCGTTTTATTTGGGGTCGGCGCAACACGTTCTTTTCTTCCATTCTGTCCTGTCACTCGTCACGTTATCACTATCTCCCCTTTCTCTCATATCACTTCTCACACAATCCATCTATCTTTTCTTTGGCCTTTCTCTCCCTCTCCATCCATCCACATGTAAACTCATAACTCTTTTAGTAACATGCGTTTCATCCCTCCTCTTCACATGACCATACCAAGACAAACGATTCCCTTTCAACTTTTCAGTCACTGGCGCCACTTCCAAACTTCCTCAAATATACTCATTTCTCAGAGAGTGCCAGACTTACTGGCTAAAACCCACTTGTGTTCCTCCAGCTGCCCTTTGCGTTTTAGGCCCACTGTAACACTTTCATACAATCCAGCAGCCGTAGCAATATATAGCATCTCCTTAGTTAAGTAGCAACACGGAAAATAAAGTACGTGTTCATATTATTGCAAATTTTCTGCCTCTTTTATAAAGTGTGCTCCACGCTCGCTTTACGTGTATAGATGCATAAATAACAAGGAGAGTGGCTGCAGTTGACCCTAAGTGAGCACTACGGCATATATGCAGCCTTTACAACGGTTATTTTCTTTGTTGGAATTTTTAAAGCGGTGAAATATAGGTGAATTTGGGAAAAGTTATCATACAGCAGTGGAGGGCTACGTTATAAGCTTTTAGACTTGCACAAGACAAACATCAATGAAAAAAAATGTTAACTAATCTCTATTGAATAACTTAAAATGAAAATACAATAATAACAAAATTAAAAAGAAAAAAAGTCAAACTACAACAATAACAAAATTAAAATGAAAAAAAGTCAAACTACAAAAATAACAAAATTAAAAAGGAAAAAAAGTCAAACTACAACAATAACAAAATTAAACTGAAAAAAAAACTGTGCGAGGCCAAACTCATATCACAACATAAGCTGCGATTTAAAAAAAAAAAGAAAACAATAACGCAACGCTGGTATTCTGATAGACTTGGTGATGCCACGGACACACTCACGGAACACAGACCGAAGATGATAGGTAGATAGGTAATAATGAGCCGTGTGTTATGAATTCTAGCTGATGAAATCAATAAAAACCGGGCAAGTGTGAGTCGGACTCGCGCACTAAGGGTTCCGTATAAACTTATCTATGAAAACAGTTCAATTCCCGAATTGAGTTACGAAGATTTTTCCGAATCGAAAAAAAAGTTTTTTTTTGTGACGTAACTACAAATTTACAGTTTAACCACCATAATATAAACACCGACTTCCGAAATTAAAGTTATTTTGAACTTTTTAGTGTTTTTTTACATTGAAGTCGGTTGTATTTTTTTTTTAACTTTTTTTTTCATCAGCTAAGTTTCGGCGCAACACGTTTTTTTTTCTATTCTGTTCTGTTATATTATCAGTAACTCTCATTTCTTTCATAATTTTTTGGCCTCCATATCTATTACATTTCAGTAACATGTGTTTCATTCCTCCTCTTCACGTGACCATACCAAGACAAAACATTCGTTTTTAACTTTTTAGTCCTTTTCAATTGCAATGAAATGGTAATTTTAATCAAATAACTTCTGAAAATATTCTAGTCGTTTTAATAGTACTCAATTAGAATGTAATCAATACAGATTAGACTTAATTGGTTGAGAGTTCTGAACAACAATTTAGTTTCCAATACTTACTAAATTTGTTAATAATTGAATCCATTGAATTTTCCAATTTAGTAGGAATAAGTGATTTCAGTACACTTGAGAACAAATTACGAACACTTATTCAGAAAATAAGCTAAGGTGAAACAAAATGAAATCATTTATTTATTTATTTATTATTTATTTATCTTTCGTTCGGGCAGATTACCCATAAAATCGTTAGTATTACTTAACCTATGTTAAATCTATGGTATGTTAGTATACTCGACAACAAACTTAAATAATAATTATAATGCTTAATTAAAAAAAAAAAACTTTATATGCTTACTCAGTTTCATTGATTCGCTTCATTATGATTAAATATTCTGATGTAGAAAAAAAAACTTATGTAAGTCTTTTAGAGAATAAATTCCTTATAACATAAGTATTTTTTTAAATTAAATTAAAGATGTCAATTTTTTTTTTAATACGATTCGCTTTAGAATGGTTTTCTGTTTTCTTTTATTAAGGTCAAATATGACGCTTTTACTACAAATATTCTAAATGCATAATTGAGTATAATACTTTTTTCATCCTTAAAGTACCTACAAACATTTTTATATATTTTTTAATTTACTGGATGAAATTTGGCACACGGGTCAATACGTCATAGTAGAATACTTTTGGAGGAGTATATTCCTTTGGGAATTTTTTAGGGTTCCGTACCTCAAAAGGAAAAAATGGAACCCTTATAGGATCACTTTGTTGTCCGTCCGTCTATCTGTCTGTCTGTCAAGACCCTTTATCTCGCGAACGCGTGAAGGTATCGAGTTGAAATTAAAACCATAATTATACTCAGGTCAGCGGTTCCTTGAAGCTGTGAAAAAATAAAATATCTGAGTTAACGGAGAGCAGTGGTGGCCGAGTGGTAACGGCCCCGACTTACGAGTTGTAGGTCGCGGGTTCAAACCCAGCCAGGCGCATTACTTTGAGTAATTTATTTCATCACCACTGCTCTCTAAACGGTGAAGGAAAATATCGTGAGGAAACCGGCATGTCCTAGAACCAAGAATTCGAAGACATGTGACATGGCATGACACCAACCCGCACTGGACCCGCGTGGTGGATTACGGCCCATTCCCTCTCCTAGAGAGGAGGCCTGAGTCCCAACAGTAGGAACATTATAAGGTTGACTATGCTAACGGAAAAAAAGATACAGCCGTTTATGTCGCAAAAAACGTGTGTTTTGACACTCTCAAGGAAATCAAAATTCTTAGGGTACTTCCCGTTGGCCTAGAATCCTAAAATCTGGCTTGAATCAGGGTCTCATAGCACAAGTATAGGAAAAATCTGAAAACTGTAAATTAGTAGTTACGACAATAAAAAAAACTATTTTCGTGATTCGGAAAAATAATTCGATTCGGGAATTGAATTGTTTTCATAGGTAAGTTTGTACGGAACCCTCAGTGCGCGAGTCTGACTCGCACTTGCCCAGTTTGTTTTTCTTTTTTTTTTTTTTAAAGACAGTGATGGAACAGTTTTTTTTTTCCACAACTATCGCACAACGCCGTCTAGTCTCAAGCTAAGCAGAGCTTGTGTTATGAGTACTAGACAACTGATAAACCTACTTATATATTTCTAAATACATACATATTATAGATAAATTACACCCAGACACAGAACAAATGATTGTGCTCATCACACAAACATTTGTCCTGGGTGGGAATCGAACCCACGACCCCCGGCATAGCAGTCAGAGCCACTAACCACTAGACCAACAGGTCAGTCAACACGTGGCACACGTTACACGTGGGCAAAGCCGCTAGCAGAAGCTTGTTCATTAACATAAGTAAGTAAGTACAAATCCACTCTTATACATTACCCTCCTTTTCCACACAAACATAGCTACATTTATATACAAACAACAAAAAATGACATGACTTTGCAAAATGACGGAGACGCATGTAGCCGTCAAACTGATAATTACTTCAATCTGTAACTTGACATCCGACGTCGTTGCTGCAACGTTCATGCCATAGAGTATAGGAAACGGTCGCTGCCACAGACGTTTACCTAATTATTTATTTACTAGCTTTCGCCCGCGGCTTTGCTTCCGTCAACTGATTACTCTACCCTACCTTAATTATGTATTTTTCTTTTTGCTTTTTTTTCCTGTATAACAACAAAAAAAAAACTAAAAAGTTGGTCCAGCCGTTCTTAAGTTATAGCGTGACCAGGAGAAATATAAGTTAATTTTTGATATAGATTTATTAAGTACTGCCACATTACAATACATTTAACACTCAAAAAGTAACGATTTTACCATAGGTGGTCTGATATACGTAACGAAATTTATCAGTTAATACAATATAAAATAATAAAATACAAAACAGAAAATGCAGAAAACAATTAAAACCTTATACAATTATTATTAAATGAAAATCAAGTGTTTAAATAGAAAATCAAGAGTGTATACTTTTGATGACGTTTATGACATTACTTCTCGAATCTCTTCTATGAACTCGCTTACATTCCTACAAAGATGATTGCAAAAAGATTGACATCTTGACCAAGATTTGGTACAGTGTATAGTTCCATGTGAGTAAATCCGTGGGGCAAACTAGTTAACAAAACCGAATTAATAAACCGGTAGTAAATTGTACACTACTAACTTGTAAAATGTTACTTTGTTCGCTCACGAAAATTATAAAAGTAGCATTATCAGCATGATCTTGTGACGGGCATGCCTAGGGGATGCAACTCGACATACATTTTCACTGTTATTCATACAACCGCTCTTACGCTATTATGACGTTATTACACATTTTTCGTTCAATATTTTGGAAACACAGTATCTTGTGGATATTATCTAGGCTTCTATTGAAATCAATTTATAAATTTGTGTAAAACTAATCCAGTAAAGACCTCTGAAAGTCTGCTATTTTGCTTTGACACTTCATAATTTACTCAAAAATTAAAAAAGTCAAAAAAGTATAGGTAACAATAGGAGCCTTGCAAATTGAATCAAGATTCTAAATGACGACAATTTCTTTCAAAAACTTTTAAGGGAATAGAGAAAAACACGTATTTCCTGGAACAAGTTTTGTAAAATATTCGAATAAATCACGGAATTACCGAATGCTAACAAAGTTTTCAGGCGTTATCTCTCTTTTTTCGCGTTGCCTTTTCGTCAAACATCATGTTAGATTGCGTTAGATGAAGTAACAAGCTTTTAAACCAAGCTCGATGTTGACGATAGGCGAGTGAAAAAGGACCGTCTTAACGGTGGATCCGTGCTTGAGATAAGATTGTGTACTCGACAACCGAACCATTTGGCGGCACGGTTGACGCAGTGGTTGAGCGATCACCGCACGGAACAAATATTTTAATAGCCTACACAGTTAGGTGTTCTGGGTCTAGTTTTGTGTTTGTGAGCTAGCTCTAGTGCGGGACAAAATTAAAAAAAAAAGCAAAAAAATACTTTTGCGGGCACGACTATTGTTAGTGAAATATCGCCATGAATTACCAGTTCCTTACTCTGTGGTCCGTGCAGTCAACCGTAAAAGAGATAAACATACATGGCGGTGTAATATACATATACATACGTACCTATAAATGTTACGTGATGGAAGGAAAGGGGAACGTGTAAGGTAAGTTTCGAGTATGAATTTGGACGGTTTAAAAAGCAAGGTAAGACCAAAAAACTGTGGATGGACTGAGTCAATGATATTGTGGATAGATGTTATAGAGTTGGTGGCTACTGAGTTGACGACTAAAAGCCTGTCTGCGACTAATAGGGATAAAATCAAAATCTAAAAATCAAAACCAAACTGAAAAATATTTTTATTTCACATAGGCCTATATGGGCACTTATAAAACGTCAGGAGCTAGTGCACGGTTCCAAATTGGTCGTTTCTTATGGAGAAGAACCGGCAAGAAACCCCATGGTTACTCTTTTAAAAAAGTGGTTGATTACAATATTTTCATATTACAGTATTAATAGTTATTTTGTAAGAACAGTGTAGACCAGTCAATATTGAACCCAATAGCATAGCATAATCCGCCTTTTAATGTTTCCACTGCTGGGACTCAGACCTTCTCTCTAAGAGAGGGAATGGGTCGTAATTCACCACGCGGACCCAGTGCGGGTTGATGGATGTCATATTGTCTTCAAATTTTTGGTTCAAGGACCAGCTGGTTTCCTCACGATGTTTTCGTTCACCGTTTTAAGTGCAGTAAATGATAAATGACATTTATTCTGCAAATAGGTTTTAAAAACTCAATTATATACGTCTATTAGTATAACGTAAATTGACGTAATTGACGTTTAACGTCAATTTTTTTTGTCAGCTTAAACCAGATGAGGCCGGTGTTTTCTAGCTGAATAGCCTGAGAAGAAACCAACTCAGGGGTCAAATTTTCTTTTAAAGTCCATACAACAAATATGTAATGGTCCGTTGAATCACATGAGAACCATGGAGATACCAATCTCCATACTTACCAAGAACCACACAAATTTGAGTGGACCTGTCCAGTCAGTGCAAGCATTTGTAAACCTCAACTCAGGACTGCTAAGGAGCTCAACGACTTAACGAACAATACCAAGGAAAGGACATTTTGGTAGGCTGCAGAAAATACTTAAATTGCCAGACATATACGTTAACGATTTGCCCGGCAGTTGCCAAGTTCAAAAATCGAACATGATATAAATTAGTTGGCTTGATAAAAAAAAATCGCGAATCTGACCCTAACTTACGATTTGAAACGTGTATGTATACGACATTCCGTAATGGAAATATTTGAAAGTTACAAAAAATAATAAAGCTTGTTTTTTAAAAGGGCCTCGCAAAAACAAAAATCTTGAATAGTTATTGGTTTTTTTTTATAAAAATAAAACAGCTGTTAAGGGGACGCGAAATGGACATAGACAGGGGCGGAGTTCATACAAAATACTCAGTGACTACAACCGGCTCTTACCTTGCCTTTTGCATTCCAGGGTCACGTTAACTCTATCAAACATCCTCGCAGCCCTAGCAGGAGGTGTCACACCCCTGACTTTTAAGCTCCGACAAATTCATAACAGCAAAACCCAATACCAGTTTGCCTGATCTGGGAATCGAACCCAGGACCGCACAGTCAGTAATCATACTTTGCGACTAACGAGGCAGTTAATGAAAGTGCATAGGTAGGTACAAAACATCATAATATTTTATACTTTCCTGGTCGTTGCCAAAGCAGTACCTTTCTTCTACATTACAGACTGCCGTCGTAATTAAAAAGGGCACAACTAACATATATAAATTGAGTTAAATACATATTTGGAATCAGAAAAAAAATCTGATTCCGAATATGTATTTAAAAAACTCGGCAAGTGCGAGTCGGACTCGCACACTGAGGGTTCAGTACAAACTAACTTATGCAAATAGTTCTATTCCCGAATCGAGTCTCGAAGATTTTTCCGAATATACTTGTGCTATAAGACCTTGCTTCATGCCAAATTTCAGGGTTTTAGGTCAACAGGAAGAACACTATGAATTTTGATTCCATTGAGAGTTTCGAAATATACGTTTTTTGCGACATAAACGGGTATCTTTTTTTTTCGTTAACTTATAAGTTTTATTTTTTCACAGCTTTATGGGACCGCAGACCTGAGTTTATGGTTTTAATTTTAACTCGATACCTCCATGCGTTCTCGAGGTAAAGGGTCTTGACAGGCAGACAGACGGACAACAAAGTGATGATCTTATAAGGGTTCTGTTTTTTCCTTCTGAGGTCCGGAACCCTAAAAAAATCGAAAAAATGTTAGTTGTACCCTTTTTACTTACGACGGCAGATTATTACAGTAAATATACGAATTTGTCGCCGACAAATGTCATTTGAACTTCACGACTACCCGTATTTACTCGTATTTGGGTACCCGTATTGTGGTGACTTGAGGTTGCAGCGCTTCGGTCCCTGAGTATATATACCGTATGCTTTGCTTCAGGAAATTGAAATCCTCGTAAGCTGTGCGCAGCGGGAGTCGTGATAGTGGTCTTCTAAACAAATATACGAGTATGCTGCAAAGAGCTTACGGTACAGGATGGCATGTTAATAAATATGATTTTACATTTTGAACGTTATGAATAAACTAGTTTTTGCCAGAAGTTTCGCCCGCCTGATAGTAAGTATTGTGACATCGAAAGAGATCGCATGCTGTTATTGCTCAATAGATGTATAGATAATAACTTGAAAACAGGCAAGATACATATTATATGACTGGCTGGATGGAAGTTTAGTTCTCTTAATGATTTGATATTGTTCTTAGTATTTATTAGTTTATAATTTTAGCAGTCTATGTATTTTATTATTATAAATAACTTATTTTTTATTTTATTTTCTGTTTGAAGTATCTGTTATTTGTTTATTGTGCAAACCTACCACAGTGTTGTCTTTTTTGACCCAAAGGTTGACTGGTAGAGAATGCCTTGTTGCATTAAGTCCGCCTATGTACCACTACTGTACATGAAGTTTAAATAAATAAATAAATAATTATACTTTTTGAGGCTTATGCTTCATATAGAATACGAATTCGTATTTGATAGGAAGAAAAAGAAGATTGTTTTCTTATACCAGTGAAGTCAGGTCGGCTGTCAAGCCGCTAAGCGGAAACAAGTTTCCGCTTAGAGCACTATAGTGCTTCATACAATAAACGTAATAAGAAGCGTTTCATTACATTCCCGCCTTCACAGTATCTTCAAAAAAATTTTGCTCTCGGGTATCCCAACCAATGGGATGGGGGGTATCCATCCCCTTAAGGGGTGAATTTTTTTTAACAATGGGTAGCTCGCCGTCCGACCGTCCGGTAACCGTCCGGACCGAGCCCAAGTCGTCGACTCGCGTCGACGAACTGTAGGGGCCCAGCGGGGTCAAAGCCTACTGGGGCCAAGGGTCTGATTCTGAAAGGAAGACTCGGCCCTGGTACGAAAGGCAACAAAGGAACAAGAGTGGGTTTTTAGTCAGTAAAAGTCTGACACTATCTCCTACACCGCCTAAGAGCAGGAGAATTCATAAGATGATTTTCCCACCAAAAAAAAATCAAAAAAATAACCTCTATGCAAAATTTTAGCTTTCTAGGTCCAATAAATTAGGGTGGGCGTTGATGAGTCAGGATTTTACTTTTTATTTATGCAGATATACTCAAGAACGAGTGTTTGATGATTGACCCATTAGGAGCCCTTTGTTCAACAACGTTATTGTAAGAAAACCTATATATTTTTTTCATAAATATATATGTAAACGTATCGTAACTACACGTGTATCCGAAGGATGCAAAGGTTTTTGGTGAGCTCATTTTTTCTTTGTTATTTTTATACTTTCGTAAAGTAATCAGAAATATAATGGAATAGTTTGACTATTCCATTATATTTTTGATATATCTTTTGTAATAATAATATGAAATGTGAAAGGCGTATTTCAATAAAAGACTGCCAAAATGCGTGTGAGGCCACAAAAGCCAATTTTTATCAAAACTATTTTTTTTGTGAATTTATACTGACACGTTTTCGGCGCTCCTTTGTTATTGTTATTAAATAACTGTCAACGTCACTTTGAGCATTACTGGAAATCTTTATAAATGGACGGAAAATCTTGAACCGATATTTAAACACATATTCGCACAATGCATTAAAAACTTTCATCAGTGCTATTTTGTAAACATCTCACTTTTAAGTGAGGTTAATTAAATTGTCATGATGACATGTTTACAGTGTACACTACCGGGTAATACCTATATTTCCCAGTGAAAATCTGTACTCGCCCTTCTAGTGCCTCTTTGCCTATGTAGGAGTACTTTTTTTTTCTAAGTGTTGTCTCGTGCTTAGCCACTATCTCACCAGCTCCCCTAGCCCAGATACGACCGTTTCGTTTCGATTCTCTTGCGTCGAACGCCTCGAGTAGACCACGCCTCCGATTCCTTTGTTCTGACGTCATCTCAACGCTCAGTCACGTGTTCAGAACAAAGGAATCGGAGGCGTGGTCTACTCGAGGCGTTCGACGCAAGAGAATCGAAACGATACGGTCGTAACTTGGCAAGGGGGGCTGTACGATGGAGCTTAAGGGGATGCAACTCGACATACAATTTCACTGTTTTTCTTACAACCGCTCTTACGCGCTTATGCCGTTAGTACCTACACATTTTCCACTTCCCCTGGTTGCGTACAGTGCAGACGTGTCGTTCACAATTTAGCGAATTATAAAAGTTACTTAAAATACTCATTAACCAAATATAATACTTATAATTGTGTAACTCAAGTTTCTAAGTGTATTGAACTAGCAGTGGGCTCTTACTACTTTTGCTGCGAAGGAACTCAACATCTAAGCAAGGTAACCGCTCTTCACCCCCTCGGGGAAAAGAGACGGGCTCATTATTTTCTGACCCATTCGCTCAATCCACATCTCAACTTACTTCATAAGCGGTATTTGTACCATAGATCATGAGCGTACAACGATCACCTCCTGGAAGTGGCCTGAGTGGTTCGGAACCGAACCTGTCGATCAGTGAAACTGGTTTTCAGAACAGCGCTTGCCAAGTTACGTTCCGTAATAAGATAAAATTTTCTGACTATGTTAAGGAAGAACTAAGCGACTTTCAAGAACAAATGTTGCAAATGATGTCTACAATCTCAGCCAACCAGAAAGAATTTATGGATAAAGTGGGAAGCGATATTTCAACAATAAAAGATAAAATGGACGACATCCAAATTACTATAAAAAACCTTGCTATTGAACAAAATAAATTGAAATCAGATGTTTCAGAAGTACAATTAAAAGCCATTGCCACTGACAAAAAACTCGAAAAAATACAATCTGAGATTGACACGATTAAGGAGAGCTCAATGTCCGCCATACCATCGCTTGTAACTTCAGACGCATATGAGTCCATTATGTCGGAAATCAGAGAACGTGAACTACGGAGCAAAAATATTATAGTCATGGGAATAAAAGAGCCTGTGTCTGCATCAAAGGACGAAAGATTTGATGCTGATATGGAACAAATTATTAAAATTATAAAGATGACAGGAGTAGGTTGCTTACCTGAGAAACTTTTCCGTCTCGGCAAATACAACCCTGCCAAAAATCGTCCTCTAAAAGTGTGCTTCAAATCATCGGAAACCGCAATAGCTGTCTTACGTGGAAAAAAAGGTGTTAGCTGTGACAATATCAAAATTTACTCGGATCAAACACCCCAACAACAAACATTTTTGAAAAATCTCAAGGATAAAATTAATTGTCGCTTTGAAAATGGCGACAAAAATTTAACAATTAAGTACGTTAGAGGTGTTCCAAAAATAGTTCAAATATCTGCAAAAAACTAACGTCAAAAGTCGCCACCGTTAACAAAAATCCTCACGAAATAGACAGTATAACTTACCAAATAAATGACAACTACGACGATGTCACCACGAGCAATAAGTCTATAAAATTCTTATATGCAAATGTGCGTAGCATTGTGAGACCAGGAAAATTGGACGAACTAAAGTGTGTAGTTGAATCCTTCCGCAGTACTATACATATTATTATACTTACTGAAACATGGATAAAAACTGATGACGAAGCAAAAAGACTCCAAATTCCTGGTTACATACACTACTATAACTACAGAAACGGTGCAAGGGGTGGTGGTGTATCAATTTTCGCTCATGACAACTTGAAACACCACTTGATTGAGGAACTGTCCCAAAATGACAACCACTACATCTGGATACACCTTGAAAAGTATTCCCTCGACATAGCTGGCATCTATCGAAAACCAGACGCCTCCAATATCAAAGAGTTCCTTGAAACATACACCAAGCAATTGCATAAGCGGAAAAGAGCTATCATATTTGGAGATTTTAATATTAACCTGCTAAATTTGGATCAGACAACTATCAAGTACAAAGAAGAACTGCAAACTAGCGGACATAGACTTCTAAACAAAATCGAGGAAAGTTATTGTACCCGAGAAACTTCTAAAACGAAAACTATAATAGACCACGTATCCACAAATCTTCCTGACACCAAGTTCCATCTTGCTGTAATTGCATCTGCAATGTCAGATCATAATCAACTATTTTTAGAAATTAAAAAATATCAACCAGAACCGCCTAGAAGAGTAAAATATGAAGCTATAAATTATGAAAAACTGTACAATACTATCGGAGAATGGAAGAATACCAATGAAAATAATCTATACCAACAATTTGAAGAAAGGTTACTATCCAGTATCAATAGCAGCAAAATAACAAAAACTAAAGTACTAAATCCCCCCAGGCAAGATTGGATAAATAAATCAATTATAAATCTAATAAATAAAAGAAATTTACTATGGGAGATGCATAAAAAAAACGTAAATGATCAAACATTGCTGGAAAAATTTACTAAAGCAAGAAATGAAGTCGGTCAGGTTATACAACAAGCAAAAAGCACTTATTATCAAAAAGCTTTTGAACGATGCAAGAAGAACCCAAAAAAAATGTGGAGTCTTATTAATGATCTCTCTAAAAACAAGGTCAGAGAATCATCAGCACCAAGTAAACTCGTGATACCATCTGGGGTTTTGACTAATCAGACTGACATTTGTGAATGTTTTAATGAGTTTTTCTCAAATATTGGATCAGTTCTGGCTAGTCAAATCCCCAAACAATACCACAATAATCTGACACACACTAAAGGAACACATGCAACGGAAACCTTGGTCTCGCTGTCACAAATGAAACCATGCACCATAGATGAAATTTCAAAAATAATTGATAACTTAAAACTAAATACTAGCTCTGGGTTAGATGGTATAAATACAAAATCTATCAAATGCGTAAAGAACCTAATACTAAGCGAACTAACAAATTGTATAAATAAAAATTTAGAGTCAGGAACTTTCCCCGACAATCTTAAAATTGCCAAAGTCAGCCCCATCCACAAGAGTGGAAGTAAATCGGATCCAGGAAATTATCGTCCTATTTCAGTCTTACCGGTTTTATCAAAAATTTTTGAACGTGTTTTATACAACCGCCTCGATGAACATCTAAGAGCACAAAACTTTCTCTTTAAAAAACAATACGGTTTTAGGCCAAAATCCAATACGCTTTCTGCAACAATAGATTTAATAACCAAAATTAAGTTAAGTATCGATAAAAGGCAAATAGCACTGGGAATTTTCATAGACTTAAAAAAAGCCTTTGACACAATAAGTCATAAATTGTTATTAAAGAAACTTAATGATATTGGTGTCACTGGTAGCGCGTTTGATATCTTCAAATCATATCTAACAAATCGTTGTCAAGTAGTTAAGATTAACGAAAACCAAAGTAGTCCTAAAAACGTAAATTTTGGTATTCCACAAGGATCAATATTAGGGCCCTTATTATTCCTGATTTATATAAATAACATTCACGGGATTGGACTAAAAGGCGATATATCATTGTATGCAGATGATACAGCTTTATTTTACTTTGTACACTCCGTAGACGCTGTTATGTGCGACGCTCAAAATGATTTACGACTTTTAAATATGTGGTTTCAGTGCAACCTACTTACCATAAATATAGCCAAAACCAATTATATAATTTTTGCCGCAAAAAACAAAAATATATTACACAACTCACAACTAACCATAAACAATCAACCAATAAAAAAAGTTGATCACGAAAAATATCTTGGACTAATTTTAGATAACCACCTGAACTGGAAATCTCATTTGGAAAGGGTTAAGTCTAAGTTGACGTCTCTCACGGGAGCCCTACGGGGTGTCGTTCGATGCCTTCCACGTCAAGTACGTTATAATATATATAACGCTCTTATAAAACCTCACTTGGACTATCTAATAGAAGTATGGGGAACAGCGACTAAAACCAATATTCAAACACTACAAATATCACAAAATAAATTAATAAAAACACTTTTCCACTATGATTACAGTACACCAACACAAAAAATATACAGTGAAACTAAGCTAATGAATATATCACAAATATACTTATATAATAATTGTATTCTTATAAGAAAAATACTTAATAAAAACATTCACACACAAATACATTTTATGAAAAAACATCAAATACACAAAATTAGGCTTAGAAATACAAATGACATACAATTATACTCACCACGCACAAACTATGGCAAAAAAAGTGTAATGTACGAAGGTGCTGCACTGTATAATAAATTACCAAATAATATTAAAAATGCAAAGTCAATGTCAATGTTTAAAAAATACTTAAAATTACACATCTTTAACAAACCAAGCGCACCTTAGTACATGCCGCTTCCAGTTGTTCGTACTCCGTGTATGTTTACGATTTAAGTATGCAACTATTTATCGACTACCCTACACTTTTTGATTACTCTCTTTAAATTGTAATTGAGACAAAACTGTTACTGTACGCTACCAATAACGTTTGTAAATTAATTTTTAAGTTTTCTCATGTAAGTGAATTGTAAATTCTTATGGGAAATAAAGATATCTCAAACCTCATTAGATGTTTTGGAAACACAGTATCTTGTGGATATTATCTAGGCTTCTATTGAAATCAATTTATAAATTTGTGTAAAACTAATCCAGTTAAGACCTCTGAAAATCTGCTATTTTGCATGAACTTTGACACTTCATAATTTACTCAAAAATTTAATATTCTTTTTAGCGCATTTAATTAAAAGCTTGTTTTAAAAAGTTTTTTTTTACTGTTAATTTTATTGCTATTGCTTCCTCGTATTGGCCTCTAATATACAACCTAGGTTTCATTTCTGGCGAAAAGAAAAAAGTAAATCATGCCAATAGTTTGCATTGGCCTTTGTAGGTACTTGCTGTATTAGATTTTCCTTTTGTATATTATAAAGGCCTTCGTCTTTTCTCTTTGAATGTAACGAACTTAGACCACGACCCTTTGTTGCAATATTTGTTGCTGACACAAGTTACATACGGGTCCTACAGTTAGAAATTGTTGAAGCTTGTAAGGTTAGGTTAGGTTGGATGAGTAAAATGGCATATTTTACTCATCCAACCTAACAGTTACAAACATAAAGCTTTGCAGTTTTTAGGTTTCATATTTTTATTGAAAAGACCTTAATAAGGAGTAGGTATTTTTTTTTTTACTATAATTATACTTTGACTGGGTGTGACAGAAAAATGCTTTCACCATAAAATGTTACGTAATCACTGAGTGACATACCTCAGATTTCCGATTTAAGTATTTGAAATTGAGTATTTCTCAAACTCTACCTTACCCTGAAAATCTGTCAAAATTTGACTTCAAAGTAAAGTTTGAGACGTTCTTAAGTCAAAATATCTGCTCTATTCAGAAACCCGCTCATGGCCTACTTATTTTTTTTACTTTCTCGCGGGTGAAGCCGCAGGTAGAAGCTAGTATATATACATACTTTTTTTTCGTAAGCTCTCGTTTTTATTATTAAATGTAGGTAAGGTTTTGAAGTGTTTATCTTCTCCGAAAAGAAATGGCGACTATAATTAGGTACGTGAAGCTAGTTACTAGTTTACAAATCTCGAAACTATCCTTGCATTAAAAATATTTTGTTCCGTTTTTCAAAACTCTGTTATTAACTTTTCATATATAAAATCTTCCTTTTTTCCGTAACTGTGCTCAGTTTTAACCTGATATATGTTTGATTTAGTAAAACCGGTATTAAGCCTACTTCCGATTTTGACATGTCTGCTTTGGCTTGTCAAAAAGTTATGACACTGACACTGACAGCTGTCAGTGGGTGTATGAAGCGAGTCCAATGAGTTTTAAAAATAATATTCATAGATTTTTGTGAACAACAAAACAGCAGCATCAAATTCCGGGTTTTTGTTTGTGTCAGATATAATATCTGTCCATGTATCTTTATTTATGAGGCTATAACAATATTTTGCGAGTTTTAGGGAAAACAACGGCTGCATATTATGTTACTACTATTATTATTTGCACCACTATGTGGCTGTAACTATATGCCTAAATATAAAGGCTTATGCAATTTATGTGTTGTTAACCGTCATTTCAACACATGGTTTCGGAATAATACGAGAGAATTAAATACATATTGAATAGTTAAACAATGGGCAATGGAAAGGGCTATGCTCGGAGTTTCCTTGCGTGATCGCATAAAGAATGAAGATATCCGCAGGAGAACCAAGATCGCCGACATAGCCCGAAGAATCGCCAAACTAAAGTGGCAGTGGGCAGGGCACATTGCTCGTAGAACGGATGGTCGATGGGGCCGAAAGGTTCTAGAGTGGCGACCGCGCACCGGAAAACACAGCGTTGGAAGGCCTCCTATAAGATGGACCGACGACCTGGTGAGAGTCGCGGGAATGCGGTGGATGCGAGACGCACAGGATCGATCGTTGTGGAGACGCTTGGGGGAGGCCTATGTCCAACAGTGGACGTCTTTAGGCTGAAATGATGATGATGATGATGAATAGTTAAACTATATTCAAACTCAACTTTCCTGCCAAAGTTTGAGTGTTTGGAAAATACATAACTTCAAATTCATGGGTCTGAAAATGGGGGTTAGGCAAGACTCATAAGTAGACATCGGATTATATGCATTTGCATGCTTCCTTATTTAAATGCATAATATGCAATTTTTTTGACGTATTTGCATGTTAAAGTATTTTTAACCGACTTCAAAAAAAAAGAGGAGGTTATCAATTCGGTTGTATTTTTTTTTTTTTTTTTATCATCATTTTTTTTTTTTATGTTTGTTACCTCAGAACTCCGTCGTTTATGGACCGATTTGCAAAATTTTTTTTTCCCTTTATAGGATATGCTTCCAGATTGGTCCCATTTTTTCTCAAAATCCAGTTCTGATGATGGAATCCATGAGGAATCGAGGGAACTCCTCAAAAATTATAGGCAACCCTATGGTAATTTTATTATTTTCATCAAGAACTTAAGCATTTACAGTCAAAAAGTAACATTTGATGAAGTGGAACTGATGAAGAAGACCAGAAATGGTCAACGGAACTTCATACTCAAATAGATATCACAATGAAGATATAGTAAGCGACTATGACAATACAAATAAATGAATGATTCTGAATAGTTACGTTGAAAATGGTATCATCGAAGTGATCTGATGATGATGATGGAGCCGGAAGGTAGGCACTGGAACTCCGTAATTAATCAATGTAACCTAGCCGTGTTTGGACTTATTAGAATTGTCATGAGATGCACTTTGGCTATAAGGTACTATCGAACTGATCTGATGATGGAGCCGGAAGGTAGGCACAGGAACTCCGTAATTAATCAATGTATCCTAGCCGTGTTTGGGCTTATTAGAATTGTCGTGAGATGCTCTTTGGCTATAAGGTACTATCGAACTGATCTGATGATGGAGCCGGAAGGAGGAAGGTAGACACAGGAACTTTATAATAAAATACCTAGCAGTATTTGGGTTAATTGGAATTGTCATGAGAAATAGGCACTCTGTTTAAAAGTGCAACTGAAAAAAAAATAACCGACTTCACTAAAAAAAAACACTAAAAGGATCAAAATAACTTTAATTTCGGAAGTCGGTGTTAAACAAGAGACAAACAATACCGAGAAACACCGACTTCCGAAATTAAAGTTATTTTGATCCTTTTAGTGTTATTTTTTAGTGAAGTCGGTTATTATTTTTTTTCTAAAAAGTTTTTTTGATTGTACTGCAATAGTAAAATTTGACAAGCATGTTTCATTACGCGGGAACGGTGGCAGTTCGTAGCCAGAAACGTGTCTTCAGTAATATAGGTAGGTACGGACGCTAATAAGAGACTAGAATCTAATAACTAAAAATTTAAACATAGGAAAAAATGATTAAACTAAGTAACGCTATTTCGAGTTCTCTATCGGAAGACGTCCGTAGCAAATTTAATTCTTTTCAATATATATCTATATAAAAATCAATTTATAATAATAAATCTAATAATAACTTATCAACGGCACCAGTCAATCTCTGCCTGAACAGGATCCGGCAGAAATGGCGCTAAGGTAAAATGGTTCAAGTTTTATCCAGTTGAAAGTTATTTTTACCTTACAAATTAATATTCCATTCGACTTGCAACCCGCGATACGCAATGCAGCAGCCAATCACTTTACCACTGCGACAACCGTGTAGTTGTAGTGCATATTATAATCTGATGTCTATTTATAGGTATCAGAAGACACAAAGTTAATTTAATGGCTCGGTACTGCACCATAATGCTAATATAGACTAGACTATACACACATGCAGGGTGCATCGTTAGAAGGCCTCCTACAAGGTGGACCGATGACCAGCCCCCCTAGCCAAGTTACAACCGTTTCGTTTCGATTCTCTTTTCGTTTCGAGTCGGTCACGCCATCTATTCCTTTGTTCAGACCACGTGACTGAGCGTTGAGATGACGTCAGAATAAAGGAATCGGAGGTGTGACCGACTTGAGGTGATCGACGAAAAGAGAATCGAAACAAAACGGTTGTAACTTGACTACGGGGGCTTATAAGGGTTGCGGGAATCCAATGGATGCGAGACGCACAGGACCGGACATTTGGGGAGGCTTACGTCCAACAGTGGACGTCTTGTGACTGCATTGATGAGGATGATACACACAAGCCACATTTCTTCTTTTTAGGGCTTCGTACCCGAAAGGTACCAACGGGACCCTATTACTAAGCCTCCGTTGTCCGTCCGTCCGTCTGTCTGTCTGTTTGTCCGTCCGTCAGTCAGCGAGTTGTATCTTATAAACTGTAAGAGATAAAGAGTTGAAATTTTCACAAAATGTGTATTTTTATTATTACTATTACCGATTCTACAACAAATAATAAAATTAAAATGACGTTAAAAATTAAAATGGGAACCCCATATAAGAAACGTTATCTTGTCGGCGTTTTTTCTCGATTTTAATATTATAGTACAGAACCCTACGTGTTGTAGTCCGACTCTCACTTGGCCAGTTTTTTGGGATTTTATGACTTAGTAACTGAGACCAGGTTAAGACATTATTTTAAATGAATACAGTTACTTATTTACCATTAGAATACGGTTGTTACACATTTCAATGTTTTTATAGTATAAAGCAGGAAAAGTATCAAACCAGCCTTCGCTGAGAATAAAATCCCACCAAAAACAATTCTTCGAAATAATATCCAACACACAATATCTTATCTTATTGTGGGGCTGGCCCTGGGCTAGAGCACTTCGACCCTTCTGGATCTTTTGTGTCTACTCGACCCCTAGCCCTCCGTGCACCTCCTTCATTATCCCCAGTATGGCCTTTATGGGGCTGAGCCTGTAGTTCTCTGGTCTTGGAAATGGTTGGCCTAGATACCCTAGTCTTTTGGAGCTTATTGCTGCACAGTCGCACAGCAAGTACAACAATATAACACAATATAGAAGCTAAATCGGAATACGGGATTCCGCACCGCTTGATCGCAACTTTGAAAGAAAGAAAGAAAAACTGTTTATTCGCGCGAAATGACGCAATCTTAAAACTAGTTAACAAACATTATCAGTTGAATAGGGAAGATATGCGTCACCGTCACATCCGCGCAAAACGGCCGAACGCTCAGCATAAAGCTGCGGCCTCACGCATTATGCGATGAGCTCACAGCGCTGTTTTTCAGCGTGGGCCGATGGCGGTGTTGACATAAAGACGCCCGAACGGTGCAGCGTACAACGAGATTTCGACAGAAAAAGGAAATAAAAATACATATGAATTACAAATTAAAAGGAAAATTAAATTAAATTAAATTAAAATAATAAATAAATATGTAACGTGACAAGTATATATATAATATAAAGTGGCAACACCACGACGCGCCCGTAGCAGCACTCGTTTTTATAATCTGTGGCAATTTGCATAGACCACAGACGCTAATAGGTACGTGATTGGACGCGATCGCGGTGCCGCTCACAGAATATTTTGACAAAAGGATATGACCGAATGTGACGACAAGATAAGATGGTTTTGGAAATTCAAATAATTGTTATGGTTCATGTTTGCGACAATGTTTTAAGTATTTGTGACGAGATGTGAAATTAGACGAACTCAAGAAAAGCGAACATGGGAACAGGTAAGGTTGATCAAATTGTTCACTCACATTGCTTTGTGGAAAATTCCAGGGACGAAAACAAACGGGACGAATGTATAAATATAATTAGTTTATCTGTAATTAGATTAATAATGGATTACCAAGTCAACAAATAAGAATAAACAGTAAAAATTAAAATTATATGCATTGTAATGTGACTTTATTGTGAAAAGTGTAATGAAGATAATTAAAACGTATAATTAATATTTGTTTTGTTTGTAGGTTCCTAGCATTATATTTAAAAAATAGTATGACAACGCAAACTGACAGCAGCGAAACACCACAGGGACAAGACAAATTGAATGCCAAGCACAGAGTACTTTGGTGATGCCAAGCCACAGCACCGCTGAAGATCCAAACCAAGTACTGCAGGTCATGCACCCATAAGGTGACAAAAAGTTTATTTTATTGTTGTGAAAGTTGTGCTTTCTTCTATTTATAACGTGTCCCATAGCATAGCATAGTCGGCCTTATAATGTTCCCACTGTTGGGACCCAGGCCTCCTCTCTAGGAGAGGGAATGGGCCGTAATCCACCACGCGGGCCCAGTGCGGGTTGGTGGATGTCACATGTCTTCGAATTTTTGGTTCTAGGACATGCCGGTTTCCTCACGATGTTTTCCTTCACCGTTTTGAGAGCAGTGGTGATGAAATAAATTACACAAAGTAATGCGCCTGGCTGGGTTTGAACCAGCGACCTACAACTCGTAAGTCGGGGCCGTTACCACTCGGCCATCACTGCTCTTAACGTGTCCCATTTTCCTTGTTTTCCAATCATGATCTTTAAGCAAGAGAACTATGGTTTTTTAAGCACCTTATAAGAACACAGATATTACAGGGTTCTTTGACATCGACGCACAAACGAATACAATGGATCCAGTACATGATTCTGGACCCTCCAGTGGTAGAATTTTTCGTCGGTTTTTCCTAATTAAAAAAAAAAAACTGTACTTTTCAACCGACTTCAAAAAAAAGGAGGAGGTTATCAATTCGGTTGTAATTTTTTTTTTATGTTTGTTACTTCAGAACTCCGTCGTTTATGGACCGATTTGCAAAATTGATTTTTCCCCATTAAAGAATATGCTTCCAGATTGGTCCTTTTTTTCAAAATCTAGTTTTGATGATGGGATTCATGAGGAATTGAGTCAAAGTGAGTGTTTTTCTACGCCATCGGCCCTGCTGAGCTCCTACCCGCTAAGATCACGGAGAATTTCTAAAAGGGAAACCGTGGTCCTAGAACGCAAAGGACAACTGAAGGACACAGGTGGCTTTTAGTCAGTGATAATCTCACACGCCCTCCCTATCTACGCTTGAGCGAGAGAAGTAATTGGATAATTTCCCACCTCAAACAAAAAAAAAACACAGTAAGTATAAAGAATCTAAATCGGAATACGGAATTCCGCACAGCTTGAAGGCAGCTTTTTTTCTATTTTTAGCATGTCGCATTTTCCTCGTTTTCCAATTATGATAGTTATAAGGCACTATGGTTTCTTGAGCACCTTATATAAGAAGAGATATGTTTTTAGTAGGAATTATTCGAGTGGAAGTTCAGTTACTTGTACCACTGGGCTGTTTATTCGTAAATTGGTTCTTATTCGACTCGGGCTCGGTCCGGACGGTGAGCTACCCATTGCTCGTCGTCCGCAAGCCCACGCCTACGATGGCTGGAAATCGGGGTCGGGGTCCCAGTGGAATCAGAATCAGAAGCGTTTATTTCAAATAGACCAATTACAGGCACTTTTGAATTGTCAAAATGTCGGTCAGTCAAAAAAAAAAACAAGTGAAGCTAAATTGCATGATCCAAAGCGTAGATCTCTATGGAGAAGAACGTGCAAGAAACTCCATGGACACTCTTTTAAATCATATTTTGAGTTACATAAATCTTGGTTACATATTTCTTGTCGCTTCTAATATAGATAAGTAATAATAATTTAAAAAAAAAAGAACGAATTAAAAAATAGTTTTTTTTTATTCTTGTTAGGTTCGCGCTTGACCACATCTTACCTGATGGAAAGCGACGATGCGGTTCCTAAATTAAGCCAATGGCAGCTAAGAGATGACCAGTCTCAACTGACGGCACCCGTTCACGAGCATGACGCGTGCATCACTTCGACGATCCCTTGAGATTCCGCTTATCCAGGTTTCACTGTATTTGCATACAGAAATGAAGCAACTGTTGTAACTTAGTTTGTTACAAGCACATAATATTAACCTTTAATGTTATGTTTAGCAATTCAATGGTCCGTCGTTAACGATAAGTGGGGGACGTAAGTGCTTTATTATAGCTTTTGTTAATGTATAATAACTCTTTGAGTAGCTGTAAAAGAGAGAGTTAAAGGACATATTACTGTATTACATCATGAACACAATATCAGTCCAGTATTATGGAGTTTCAGAGCAGGCACCTTCCGATTTCATCATCGTCATGAGATCAATTCGATGATACCATTCAACATAACCATTAGGAACCAGTTATTTAATTTTATTGTCATAGTTGCTTGATGGATGGATGGAGAGGGAGACCAAAGAAAAGATGGATGGATTGTGTGAGAAGTGATATGAAAGAAAAGGGAGTTAGTGATAGCGTGACAAGTGACAGGACAGAATGGAAGAAAAAAACGTGTTGCGCCGACCCCAAATAAAATGGGACAAGGGCAGGAAGATGATGATGAGTTGCTTAATTAATCATAATTATTTATTGTGCAAACATGGATATAGCTAGTACATAGGTGTTTTTTTATAACAAAGTCCTCCATATTTTGCTATCACATTGGCATGCAAAACCGACATCGTATCGCATTGCATTGTTAAGCAACTATCTTCATTGTGATATCTACGCCCGCTACCTTGCTTGTGAGCGCACGCGTATCTCGTTATTGAGCAAAATATAAATTAGTATCCATAACATTTTAACTCGTAACTATAAAGCTAAAGTGGTCAATCTTGCGTAAAGATAATTAAAAATATTTATTATTTTTGACTGATCACCGTACTGCTACTGCGCCGCTGACCTGACTCATCGTCGCGCCCCGCCTACTCGAGGAAGCAGGACAGTTGCCATAATTGCGCTCCCGCTTACTCCTTAGTGTGTGCGTTCCTTCGGGTCTCCGTTCTTATCGTTCCGTACGAGTGTTTTCGGTCGAGCTTTCTATCAAGTTTTGAAGATGCCTAAATTAAATCGTACGCCACCGCCGCAGCCACAGCCGACTTCCCCTTTACCGCGAGATTCGAACGTGGATCTTCGATAAATGGAAATAAACACAGAAAGTGAACGTTTTGCGATCGAGGGGATTCAGCATTATGACTCAGCGCCTGATTTACGTTCAACGTTGGACAATATTACTGACAGAAAGAAGAGGAAGTACGAGGGAAACATCACCTGCAGTACTGATGTTATTAAAGAGATGTTCGCCTCACTCTCAAACGACCAGGCGGCTCGATTTGAAGAACTACAAGTATCGATTAACACACTTAAAGTGCAAAATAGCGAATTGACATCGAGTTTGGAACTAATGTCAAATAAGTATGATGAGTTTTTATCGAGAATTACCCAGCTTGAATCTGAGAGTCGAGTGGACAAAAAAATTATCGAAACTCTGGAAGAAAAGATCGAATATCTTGAGCGGAAATCACGATCAACAGGAATCGAAATTCGCAATGTTCCGAGAAAAGCTGGGGAATCTAAGCAAGATTTATGTACCATCCTAGAGCGAGTTGGACAAACTATAAACGCGCAAGTTGACCGAAACTGTGTAAAGGATATCTACAGAATAAAATCCAAAGACTCATCGAATCCAATCATAGTTGAACTTTCAACAGTTTTGCACAAAGAAAGGGTTCTTGATTGCCTAAAAAATTTCAACAAATCAAAAAAACCGGGTGAAAAACTGAATACAACCAACCTGTCATTGCAGGGCCCCGTAAAACCAATTTACATATCTGAACATCTGACTGCAAAAACTAAAAAACTCTTTTATTTGGCCAGAATTTTTCAACAGCAACATAAATACGCCTTTTGTTGGACATCACATGGTGTTGTTTATTTAAGGGAAACGAGAAACAGAAAAGGAACAACACATCAAAATCACTTCTGAAAAGGATATCGAAACCCTGAGGAAGGCGGAATGACTACCTTCTTATGTGGTAATTGCCTTGCTAGTTTTCATAATGTTCATTTTCAGACGTATTCTTTATTCCAAATGTAAATTCATTTTTTTACAACTTTGCATGCATATAAATTATTATAAGAACACAACCACACTTTTAAAACTTTACAAATTTAATTACGAAGTAGATTCACCCCGTTGTAACTGTCAAATTCCAGCATTTTCATTTTTTAGTGTACCAATTATCAAGAAAATACTGCTGTTCAAATATCACTATATTTTTTGGTCTGCATTAATTTTATTGAATTACTTATGTGTAAATTGTACTAACTTAAATTCACTGGAGAACTACCAATTAGATCACTTTTTCACTATCCATATCAATGGCTAATAATGATGATATTTCTAACAACATTGATAATTTTGTTGTTTCGGAATCATTTGAGTGTCATGTTGATGACTGCCACAAAATATTCCCTTCCCAGTCGTCCTTGTCAGTTATAACTCAGAATATTCGAAGTCTAAATTGCAATTTTGCGGGCCTTCAAATTTTGTTAGCAAGGCTTAAAATTAAGTGTGATGTACTCATTCTGACAGAGTGCTGGCTTAATGGCGTTCCTGTTATCCCTAGAATCAGTGGCTATTGTTCATTTGGTACTACATTAAATCCTCTTCAAAATGATGGTGTTGTTGTTTACATAAAGGAGGAGCTTAGTTTTTGTATTGAGGAACCCAACCTACAAAATTGTAATTCACTTCTAATTAAAATAGGTAACAATGATACAGCATTATTGGCTATTTATCGATCTCCCTCGTATAATAACATTGATCCTTTTCTAACGTCTCTTGATGAAACTTTGAAGAATCTAACTAATTTTAACAGCGTCATAATAATGGGTGATACGAATATAGATATTATATCTGAGAATTTAAGCTCTTCCTCTGTCCAATATCTCACTCTTACAGCCTTTCATGGTCTTTTACCGGCACATTATTTCATAACTCGGGACGCAAGTGAAACCTGTCTGGATCATGTACTTTTAAAAACCAAATTTCCTTCTGTCACCATTGTTCCGCAGTCTACTCTTACTGATCACAAATCCGTCATACTTTGCTTAAAAACTCAACAAGCCCGTAAATATGCAAACTTAACACGAACTAAAATAGACCAAGAGGCTTTAAGTCGTGATATAAATAAAATTGATTTTGATCCAATATATCAAACTGATGACTGTAATTTTGCTATCAGCTATGTAATGCAAGGATTAAAGATTGCTCTAAATAATAATTCTGAAACCACCATACTTCCGCGGCGCAAAAGAATTATAAATCCCTGGATTACACAAGGTCTATTGCGCTGCATGCGAAATAGAGATAAATTACATCAAAAGGCTAAATCGTTTCCAGAAGACCTTGTAATAAAAACTACATATGTTCGCTATAGGAATTTTTGCAACAAAATTTTAAAAAGAGTTAAACGTAACTATGATAGAGAACTCGTACAAAAGGCTGGCAAAGATAGTAAAAAGTTATGGGATACATTAAAAAAAGTCACTAACACGGATACAATTGCGAACTATTCAAAGGAATTACTCTCATTATCCGACTCTCCCCAGCACTCTGTTAATAACATCAATGATTATTTTTGTAATGTTGGTAAATCATTGGCCGAGCAGCTAGAGCAAAATCGTACAAGGGTACCTAATGACAATGTCACCTCACCTGATCATATTCTTAATTCGTTTGCTCTATTTGACACCGACGAAGATGAAGTTACTAATATATTAACTACGCTCAAAAATGAATGTTCTGTTGGTTGGGATGGTTTGTCAAACCAGTTATTGAAAGACCACAGTAATATACTTGTTCCGCACTTGACTCATATTTTTAATGGTTGTCTTCGAAAAGGTATCTTTCCCAAAGTCCTCAAGAAATCTCAAATTCGTCCAATTCACAAGGGTGGGACCAGAGACCGTATCGAAAACTACAGGCCTATTTCAATACTCCCCTCTCTTTCTAAAATTCTGGAAAAGATTATTAATATACGCCTTGTAAACTATCTTGAAAGTAAAAAAATTCTATCCGATAATCAGTTTGGTTTTCGTCGTGGTAAATCCACGGATCAAGCAGTTAACAACTTAACAGATTTTATTTCTACGAACCTAGATAAAGGTAATAAATGTATCTCTATATTTTTAGATCTAGCAAAGGCCTTCGATACGGTTTCTGTTCCACTCCTCTTACAAAAATTGGAAAGAATTGGCATAAGGGGAACACAACTTACACTGTTGACGGATTATCTAACTGACAGGACTCAATGCGTTAGGGTAGGTAGCTACACTAGCATTGACCTTCCAGTGACCTACGGCGTACCACAAGGTAGCATACTTGGCCCCACTCTGTTTCTCGTTTATATAAACGATCTCCTTTGTCTCAACTCTCTCCATGGAAAAATTATCTCTTATGCAGATGACACTGCTCTCATTTTCGCCGCGAAAACATGGAGTGAGACGTTTCAGCTAGCCCAAAATGGTTTTAATTTGGTAAAGAGGTGGCTTCGTGAAAACGTGCTTACCTTAAATATAGACAAAACCAAATACCTAACGTTTTCAATACGTGCATCCTCCCATGTAAATTTTAAACTGATCGCACATAATTGTTGTTCTGATGATCCAAGTGTTTCTACATGCTCGTGTAACACATTAGAGCGATCAAGTGAAATCAAATATTTGGGTGTTATAATTGATGAAAATCTGAGTTTCAAATCACATATTCAGGTGTTAAGTAAAAGGATTAGAAAGCTCCTCTATGTTTTCAAAACATTGAGACATATTGTTACCCCAACAACTCTAAAGCAAGTTTACTATGCGCTGTGTCAGTCACTGATCACATACTGTATATCGTGTTGGGGAGGGGCACCCAAATCGACACTAAAACAACTTGAGGTTGCACAAAGAGCAATACTAAAACTCTCTACTTTTAAACCTTTTCGTCATCCAACTAAACTTCTTTACGAGTATTGTGAGGTCTTGACTGTACGTCAACTCTTTCTCTTAAGTATTATTTCAAAACAACATACTAGTCTGGAGTACAGTCCAATCCTGTCATCTAGGAGAAGGGGTTTGCCAGTATGTAAGGCATTATTGCAACCAAAAACAGCATTTGTACGGCGGTTTTACCCCTTTTTGGGCCCCTACATTTATAATAAAATAAATAAAATTATTGATATATCTTCCTTGAATAACTTAGCTTTAAAAAAAAACATTTCTCAGTGGCTTTGGAAGTTATCCTATGACGAAACAGAAGACTTACTCACTATCTTAAAGTAGTGATATAATCTACTTGCTGGAAAAGTTCAGATCTCAATTTTGAGTCTACTAAATTAAATTAAATTATTGGATTTTTTACACACCCTCTCACATACACACACTCATTTTTCTCATCTTACACACCCAGAGGACCAATTCCAATTCATTTTAAAATACTTTATTTAGTTTTGATATAACCGTAATGTTAAGCATATTTTTGGGTAAAATTGTTTCTTTTGTTTTAAAGCTCACAAGTTTCACCTTACTCGAGGGCTTGAGGCGCTGCTTGCTGAAATACAGGCCATAAACCTAGTTCGGCAGCAGATGCTAACTGTTAGACACAATTGATTGTATTTTAGTTGTTATGTAAAAGTAGCTTATAAGCAATATTGTGTATACATGATTTTACTTTGTTGCTCAATAAATATTATTATTATTATTATTATTATTATTATTATCTTTCATCAGGTTTCGGCAGACCTCGATGGAAATACCCTGGGTACGGTCCGGAGCAATGGGTAAGCTTGCAAAGAGATGTTACTTGAAAAAGATTTGTATATTAAAAATATAATAATAATAATAACCTGGACCCTGTTCCCGATACCGGTGAGGTACTATTTTTTATATTTTTAAATGTTTTTTTTGATTTTGTTTAAAAAAAATATTTAAAAATGTAATTTATATGGTGTTTACAATGAATAAAGATAATAATAATCTTTATTTGTTTAAAACGTTAGTAAAAGGCAGGCAAATTAAAACACTTCTTTTTCTTGGAAGAAACTGAATTCTGAAATGACTGTTTAAAAATATGCGTGAAAGGATGACTAGATGTGCCTCTAATGCATAATAGGCATCACACCCATACGCACAAAACATTTTGGGAACTCATTCATTGTGCGTACAGATAAAGAGGGAAATTCCCTGCCGCAATCAGAGTTTGGTAGTAGGTCGAGAAATCGGTGATCACACTAAAAAACAAATCTATATTTTTTTACAATATAATCTATAAGAAAATATGCGCCACGTCCGGGCAAAACGGTCTAACACTTAGCATAATATTGTGGCCACACATTTTTTTTTTTTTTTCGGTGGGAATATCATCTTATGACATCCCCCGCTCTTGGGCGGAGCGTGAGATAGTGTCAGACTTTTACTGACTAAAAACCCACTCCTGTTCCTTCGTTGCCTTTCGTACCAGGGCCGAGTCTTCCTTTCAGAATCAGACCCTTGGCCCCAGTAGGCTTCGACCCTGATGGCCCCTACAATTGCTGACATCTCCTTGAGGCGCGCGTGAAACAGTACGCGCCATCGACGACTTGGGCTCGGTCCGGACGGTTACCGGACGGTCGGACGGCGACCCACCCATTGCTCGCCGTCCACAAGCCCGCGCCTACGGTGGCCGGAAATCGGGATCAGAATCCCGGCGGCGGTTGGGGCGTGAGGACCGTTGCCTCACGCGATCGGCTGCCTCCTTTGCTAGCATTACTGCTTCGCAGAAGGAGGCGACCGCCTGCCACTCCTCCTCGCTCCGGACCATGGCCTGTACCAAGGCCCGGCGCGAGAGATCACCGCCGCCGATCGCTTCCACGAGGACACGGCGTTGCTCTTCCCAAGCGGGGCACACTTCCACCGTGTGCTCCACCGTGTCCTCCGGGCGGTCCACGCAATGGTGACACCCGGGCGTTTCTTCCGCACGAATCCGGTGCAGGAACCTCCCAAACTTACCATGTGCGGTGAGGACCTGCGTCATGCGGAAGGTATGGACGCCGTGTTCCCTATCCAGCCACTCCTCAAAGAGGGGACTTACCGCCATAATTATGGTGTGCCCAGCACTGGGTTGCGACAGTCGCTATCGCCATTCCGCCTTGAGATCCCGCCGGAACTCTTTCCGCCATGCCTCGACTTGTCGCGGCAGCGGAGTTTCGCCCCGGCGTTGCATCTCCACGCGCAGATCGTGCATGCGTGCAAGGCCTGTTGCGTCCAGATCCCATGGTGGCTGGCCAGCAAGGAGGCTCGCCGCTTCGCGGGAAACCGTTCGGTATCCCCGCACCATCCGTATGGCCATGACCCTCTGGCACGTGTTCAGCTGGGCCGCCGTCGCTTTCGCAGTGACGGCGCCCACACCGGCGCCCCATAAAGGGCCATGGACCGGATGATGCCTGCGTAGAGCCTCCGGCAGGAGGCGCCTGGACCCCCAAGGTTGGGCAGGAGCCGCTTGAGGGCAGCCCCAGTCCGATTCAGTTTGGGAGCCAGACGTCGGAAGTGCTCCTCGAAATTCCACCGGCTGTCGAGGACGAGTCCCAGGTACTTCATCGTCGACCCGACGCCGATGTGAACTCCTCCTACCGTTAATTGGGACCGCCGAGGCGGCGCGCTCCGAGGGCCGTGAAAACACATGGCTTCGGACTTGTGCAGCGCCACCTCGAGTCCCAACTGCCGACGAGTTCATAGCGCTGGTTTTCAGCGTGGGTCGGTGACGGAGTCGACACAAAGACGTAGGAACGGATCATCACGTTACAACTGATAGTAGTGGAGCAGTAATGAAAGACGCGGCTGAAACCGCGGGAGAAAGCCAGTTATAGATTTTGGAGTTAATTGGGATTCTGTTTCATTTTGGAGTTAATTGGGATTCTGTTTCAGACGCACTCAACGCTTTCAGACGTGCTCATCAATGCATTAAATATTTAATAAATTAACATTTGCGTAAATAGTGACCTAGTTTTTAGTGTAGTAGTGTGTTATACAGTTACACTTTGTAAGTGCTGACAAATTTAAAATGAACTAAGTGGATTATTATAATCTAAAATATGGATAGCAGTCCCTTTAATCGGAGCGGGATGACTCGACGCAGCCCTCCTCCAACTCCTACACCGACGCAGCCCCAGCAACCTAGTCGTGAACGAGCCCAGGAAGACGAGAAAATGGAGGTAGTTGCCACTCCTGAGATTCAGAACTGGTTGAGTTCTATTGAGCAGCACTTGAACGAGGTATGCGCTATTTCTTCCGATGGAAAACTAAACTCGGATCAGAAGCTAAAAATAAGCAATCTGTGCCGAAAAGTTGGTTATGGAGTTTCGCAACTGGCTGTTCAATACCAGTCGCTAAAATATAATGCCGTGAAGACCCACAATTCCCTAAAAATCTTAAATGAAGACCGAGACCTAAGAGATTGTGTAATAGAAATGAACCGGACGATTAAAGAATCGTGTGGTAAGCAAGGAGCCGCAGCTTCATCTTTTGCAGATATGGTGAAGAAAGGATCCAACAGCTTTGTTCGACCTAATACTTTTAGCTCCGTGGCGATTTATCCCCGAGATAATACGAAGACTAGTGACGAAACCAAGAACATGGTCCAAAAAATCGTTTGCCCTGGTGACATGAAATTGAAAGTCAGAGGCGTACGTAAAATAGGAAAAGGAGGACTTATTATCAGCACGGAGACTAAAGAAGATCTAGACAAGCTCAAGAAAACAGTCCAACTATCTTCTTCAGGGCTCACCGTCGATGACCCTCAAAAACGCAAACCACGCATTATAGTTATAGGAGTCCCTGCTTTAACGGCTGAAAATGAGGTTTTCAAATGTATTTATGACCAAAACTTGGCCGACAAATTGCCGACTATGACCAGAGATGCATTTTTGACCTCAATCAAACTTAGCCATAAATCTGGCAGGAAAGATGCAGAGAACTGTAACTATATAATAGAAGTTCCAGCTTCTATTCGTAAGGCACTCATAACGCAGGATAGATTATTTATCAATTGGACGTCATGTCCAGTACGAGACTTCACTCTGGTAACGAGATGTTACAAGTGTCAGCAGTACGGTCATGCGGCCAAGACGTGCAAAGTCGCTGCCCCAACATGTGGTCATTGCGGTGAAGAAGGGCACACAACCCAAGACTGCACAAAAAAAGCCGAAACGCCAAAGTGCGCAACATGTTTGCGTTTCAAAAAACCTGCCAACCACAAGACGGGAGATCCAGAGTGTCCTGCCAAAAAGTCTGCCGAAAACAGGTACATCAATTCGATCGACTATGAAGGCGCCTAAGAGCGTCACTTATTTGGTTATATTTTAGACTTAATTAATTGATTATATTTTTCATATTTTATGGATAGTAATTTAATAACCGATATTGACAATACATTTGTAACAGTTTCAAAGCAGTGTAAGGTTGAGGAGTGCAGTCAATATTTTTCCGACACTCAAAAGTCAGTAACCATACTAACCCAAAATATTCGCAGTATTTATAAGAACATGGATAGCTTTAACATTTTTCTTCATAGACTAAACTTTGAATGTGATATATTGGTTCTAACTGAGTGCTGGCTGGGTGATCGTCAGGCCAACCTCCCAGAAATTCCGGGGTATAACTTATTTTATACAACAATAAACAACAACCAAAATGATGGTGTGGTTGTATATTCCAAGGAAACTTTAAAGGTCTCAGTTGAAGAATTTAATCTAAGGGACTGTATGAGTAATTGCTTGATCATCAAACTTGGTACAACCACAGCAATAATCGCGATGTATAGATCACCTTCTGTTAGAAACTTGGAAACTTTTCACGCTTCCTTAAACCAAATTTTTCAAACACTGTGCACGTATAAGAATGTTATTCTAACAAGTGATATTAATATAAACATTAACTCTGAAAACTGTGATGCAGGGACCCAAGACTATCTTAATATCTGCTCATTCCATGGTTTTCTCCCCGCTCACTCTTTGCCTACTCATCAAAGCAGTTCCTGCCTCGATCATATGATGATTAAATCCAGCTTATCGTATATTACACTTGTTACTAACTCGACAATTACAGACCATCACGCTGTCCTACTACACCTAAACCTAACGCTGCCTAAGCAAATTCGTCCTCGAACCAAAACGAAATTAAACACAAATAAACTCGAATATGATTTACGCAATCTTGACTTTAACCCACTTTACAATACTGCTGACGCTAATTTTGCTTTATCGTACTTAATAAAACATGTTCAATTTGCAATATTACGTAACACGGCTATTTCTTCCGTAAACAAGAAACTGTATAACATTAAACCTTGGATTACTCCGGGCTTGATTCGGTGTATAAGACAGAGAGATAAACTTCATCAGAAAGCTAAGAAAAACCCTGACAATCCTATCATTCAAATAACCTATAAAAGATACAGGAATTTTTGCAATAACCTCCTAAAGAACTTAAAAAATAACTACGATAAAAATGAATTAAATAAAGCAGGAAACAACAGTAAGCAACTTTGGAAACATATTAAAAATGTCACTTATATGGCAAAAAAACGTGAATCTAATTCGAGTTTACTGCTTATTAATCCCTCACCTCTTTCATCAGCTAACCATGTTAATAACTTTTTTGTAAATGTTGGAAAAACTCTTGCCGAACAGATTCCAACACAAGACTGTGTTCAAAGACCTCCACTTGATTTAAGAAACAGGTGTGCCCTAAATTCTTTTGGCTTACTGGACACTGACGAAGACGAAGTTACTCGTATCATTTGTGGACTAAAAGATGACTCTGCAGTAGGATGGGATAATATTAGTAATAAGATCCTTAAACTCTGTAAGCATATCCTTGTTCCGCCTTTGACGCACATATTTCGTATCTGTCTTTCCGAAGGAATTTTCCCTAGATCTCTGAAAAAAGCAGTTGTAATCCCTGTTTTTAAATCCGGAAACAAAGACTTAGTAAATAATTATAGGCCAATATCGATACTTTCCTCTATTTCAAAAATACTAGAAAAAATATTAAACAGTAGGCTAGTTAAATATTTAGAAAAAAATAAACTTTTATCATCGGCGCAATTTGGTTTTAGAGCCAAATTATCTACAGCTGATGCAGTGCACAGCCTGACAGATTACGTCTCTGAAGAACTCGGCAAAGGACAACAGATCCTGGGGGTGTTCCTTGATCTAGCGAAGGCCTTTGACACGGTGTCGGTTCCTTCGCTAATAAGCAAATTAGAGGCCATAGGAATAAGAGGAACGCCGCTTAAACTTTTTGCTGATTACTTAGATGATCGACATCAATGTGTCAAAATAGACAATATTACGAGTGATGAGCAAATCAGTTCTGGATATGGTGTTCCCCAGGGAAGTATCCTGGCCCCTACCCTATTTTTGATCTATATTAACGATTTGTGTAACCTAAATATTAATCAAGGCAAAATTGTTTCATATGCCGACGACACGGCCTTAATATTTACAGCTAAAACCAGCAGCGAATTGTACGAATATGCTCAATTGGGTTTCAACACTGTGACTAATTGGCTTCAAAGCAATTTACTAACATTGAATGCTGACAAGACAAAATATATTCACTTTTGCATGCGCAAGCCTCAATTTAACACTGCTAACTCTCATCTGTATGCCCATAAATGTGGATTCCGATCGTCCAGCACGTGTGATTGTCCCTGTATCTTTAAAACACGCGACATCAAATATCTCGGGGTTATAATAGATGAAACTCTCTCTTTTAGACCACACATTGATGGTCTAGTTAAAAGAGTGCGCAAATTAATCTATGTTTTTAAGAAATTGCGAGCGATTGCTGACTCAAAATTGGTGACACAAATTTATTTAGCCCTAGGTCAATCTGTAATCCAATACTGTATCACTTCCTGGGGTGGAGCACTTAAAACTCACCTACTACCTCTTGAAAGAGCTCAGAGAGCAATCTTAAAAGTAGCCAATTTCCTTCCCTTTCTCTATCCTACAGATCAGTTATACAAATCCTGTAACGTGCTTACTGTTCGCCAGCTTTTCATAATGCACTTAGTATTAAAACAGCACTCCATGCTTTCCTACAACGCCGAAATTACTAATAAGAGACGGAATGATATTGTTTGCCATTCTAATGCATCCTCAAAACATGTATTTGTAAAAAGATTTTTTACTTTTTTAGGCCCATTTCTGTACAATAAATTAAATAGAATATTATGTGTTTACAAATTAAATAAGTATAACTGTAAAAAGATGATTCACCATTATTTCCTAAGCA
This sequence comes from Mythimna impura, assembly GCA_905147345.3. Lineage (NCBI taxonomy): Eukaryota > Metazoa > Arthropoda > Insecta > Lepidoptera > Noctuidae > Mythimna > Mythimna impura. The sequence continues at coordinate 10,303,104 of LR990356.1, read as the reverse complement.
TATCTTATGTAGAGACAGAAGACCTACTTACTGTTTGTAAATAAAACACGCCGTATCTCTAAATTTAGTTAAGTTTTTATTATAGTCATATTTAGTGTTAATTTATTATTTTCTATTTAAGCATTCTTTAGCCTGAAGCACAGGGTTCCCCTAGTTCAGGTAAACAAGCAACTGTGTTCTTTTTAAAAAAAATAATATACTATATTGTAAATGTGACCTATGTTATAAATAAACGATTTTTTTTTATTAAAACGATTTTTTATTAGTTATAAATACAAAATACAAAAAAAAAATACAAAATTGTTTATTTTCAGAAACCAAATATTTTTTTTTAACAATATATTGTGATTGGAGCCTCCTTCTATGTAAATAATACCTGTATTAGGAGACTCCGCTCTTCCATAACTTAGCAATATTATAGTTTTTGGTTTTTACAACTTACAGTTATCTATCTATATTAATATTTATAAAAATCTATTTGTATATGTGTGTGGGGTGCGCGTGTTTGTGTTTGGTGTGCGCGTGTGTATGTGTGGCTTGTGTGTCGTGTTGTGTTTGCGGGAGTGTGTAAGGGATGGTTTATTTTACGTATTGCAGCAGTGCTTCCGTTCTTTCATATGTTAAGGTTTTTATCCATTCTATTAGCAATTTCTTACATTCACGTAGTTGTTTAGTGTATATATATATTTCTTTGTTTACTTTATTATATATCTGTGCAGAGCGTTTATTGTATTGTATAGCAGCGAATTTAGTTTTAGTTTGTGGAACTTGTGCAATCATATCTTTCCGTCTCTTTGATAGTATTTTACTATCATAAGAAAGAGTTTTGTGTTTTTTTAAAATCAGTTGTGTGATGTACAATTTCCTAACAGAAAGTAGACCGCTTATCTGATAGATACTTTCAGTAGGGTGTCTCATTCGTTTAAAATACATGATTTTAATGAGGGCTCGTTGTCCTCGTTCCACCTCTATAAATTTTGTTTTTGCGGCACCGCCCCATATCGGTATACAGTAGATTATGATAGATTGTGCAAGGGCGATGTAAATTTCATTTAAGAGATTTCTGTTTTGGCCGGCTTTTTTATTTGTGATTGTTGGAACGACGTGTCTTAATGTTTTAAATATCCAACATAATTTCCTTATTCTACGAGTTACATGTTCGATATGGAAATACCAAGACAACTTTTGGTCAATTATGATACCTAAATATTTCGTCTGAGGTACTTTGCCAATTAAAGGACATGTACAATCGTTATTAGCGGTTTTCTGCTTACATGAATGCACTTTAATGCTAAAGGCTTTATTTGGTTGTGAACGGTTTGAAGCAGAGAAACAAATATAATTCGTTTTCATTGTGTTCAAAGTTAGCAAATTATCATTTAGCCAGTTAGCAATGATGGTCATACCCATCTCAGCTTTAAGCTGAACTTCAGACCAACTATCTCCAGAAAATACAACAGCAGTATCATCAGCGTATGAAAAAATGCTAGCGTTTTCGATTTTTAAGGTACAGAGATCGTTGATATACGTTAAAAAGAGTGTAGGGCCTAAAACGCTACCTTGAGGCACGCCAAATGAGACGTCTGCATCATCACTGAGATATGCACCTATCTTAACTCTCTGCTTTCTCTCTGATAGGTAATCTTTAAGGAGATTGAGAGGGACTCCTCTTATTCCGACTCTTTCTAGTTTGGCCACAAGAGTTGGAACAGAGACGGTGTCAAAAGCTTTTTTTAGATCTAGAAATACCGAGAGACATTTTTTTCCTGTATCTAGATGTTCAGTAACTAACGAGCTGAGGGCCGAAACTGCGTCTTCAGTAGTTACTCCCTGTCTGAAACCAAATTGAGTAGGCGATAATATTCTGAATTTGTTGAGATAGTTAATAAGTCTTACGTTAATTAATTTTTCTATAACTTTAGACAAAGCTGGTAAGACAGAGATAGGTCTATAGTTGTTAACATCGTCACTGTTCCCACCCTTGTGTACCGGGGTAATAATTGATTGTTTTAGTGAGGTCGGAAAAATACCATTTCTGAAACAGAGGTTAGCCAGATGGGCGATGATCGGGACGACTTCCTTGCTAACATACTTAAGAAATCTAGTCGAGATAGTGTCCCATCCTGGAGCACTGTCCGACCTCAAACTCATCAAGATGCTTTCAACTTCCTTAGGGTCAGTGTCCAAAAGCACAAAAGAATTATTTTGCATAGGTGGGATGTTACATCAATTATCATCGTTTTTATTTGTTTTAAGCTGGATTTGTTGGGCTAATTGCTTTCCAATATTAACAAAATAATCATTTACAAAATTTACTGATGCCAATGGGGACGGCATAATACTCAATAATGATGTGCTTTGATTTTTAGTTTTGTTTGAGTATGTGATTGTTTTTATGTTTTTCCAGAGTAACTTGGAGTTAGTGACTGATTTGGCAAGTAGATCTCTCTCGTATTTTCTTTTTAATTTTTTAATTAAGTTATTACAGTAATTTCTATAACGACGGTATGTAATTTTTAATATTTCATTATGTGGTTCAAGTCGAGAATTTTGCTGTAGTTTATTGCGATTTTTGATACAGCGCAGTAATCCCGGGGTGATCCATGGTTTGATGATGCATTTACTATTTGGGATACTTGTTATATTAGTGCTGTAGTTAATAGTGACAATCAGTTTTTGTATGAGTTGGTCAGTTAACAAATTTGGGTCATTACAAAATAATAATTCCGAAAGATTAATTTCCTGTAGATATTTTAGCGCAGCTTCATAATTTATGGTAGAGGCAGTTTTATTTGCAGATTCTTTATTTTTTATTTTAGAAAGTGATAAAAATGTGGTGTAATGATCAGTAATTGTTGTTTGTAAAATAGCAATTGATGCAGATGTCTTCTTATTATTAATCCTTAGCATAAAATGGTCCAAGCAGTTTTGTTCTCTTGTGGGCAGAGTATGACCAGGTAGTATACCATAGGCTGACAACATATTAAGGTAATGATTACGGTTTTTTTGTTCATGAGACACTTCAGGGTCTTTGGACCTTATATTAATATTTATGTCTCCTGCTATTATGACATTTTTCTGTGTATGTAATGAATCTAAGTGTATGTTGAGAGAGTCCATAAAGCTATCAAGGTTTGTGTTTGATGGAGATCGATAGATACACAATATAATGTTATTTATTGTGTCTAGTTGAAGACATGTCGCCTGAGATAGCTGTACTTCTTGAATAACCGGTTTTAGTGTGTTTTTTACGTATACAGCTACCCCATCGTTTTGATTTAACTGACGTGTTGTCACATAAGACTGATAGTTAGCGAGTTGTGGTATAGGTTTATTTGCATTAAGTCTACATTCCGTTAAGACTATCACATCGGTTTCAAAATCAAAGGTAGATAGCATAACGACAAAATCATCGAAATTGCAGTAAATGCTCCTTATATTTTGTGCGACAATGGTGAAATCATTCCTTTTAACATAAATATGTTTAGAAAGATTTGAACAGTCGCATTCAATTGAGCTAGCAATTTCAATGTTGTCTATCTCATTTACTACATGTAGGGTGTCACTAATAAAGATTGTTTTTAAATGGAATTAACGTCAATATAAGATATTCGTAGATATATCTACTAGGGCCTATCAAGATGTATGTTAGTGAGAAATGAGCTGGTTTTGGTTTTATATTACTGCTTGCTAATTTGTATCTTAGTGATTTAATTTGTTGATATGAAATTATTTGTAGTATTTGGGCGTTTCGTACTTTGTGTATATAAAAAAGTATTTTTATATATAAGTATATCCGGAATGTTTTTTGGGTGCTATACGTAAGTTTAGTGTTTATGTATGATTTGTAAGGACTGAAAGTGTGTGAATGTATAAATATAAGTGGTGTATGGATGTGTGTATAGGTTTGTATTGAATGTTTGTTGTGAAATTTGTTTGAATGAGGGTTTGAGAGGATTTTTATGTATACAAAACAATTAAAAAGGTAACTTAATACCTTGTGGAGAGTATAATAATTACTTAGCGCGAGACGACGCGACGATATTGATATCTTGGCGTTGCTACTCACATATAATAAAAGAAAGTGAACGGTAAAGAGTCATGCTTTCAATAAGAGTTGATGTATTTGTTCTTCACTTCTAATAGTTATTGTTGGTCCTAGATCTTCTTTCTTCACATATACTTTGCCATACGCCGTCCAGCAATGTTTATATACTCCCGTCTTTTTCAGCTCTCTGGCAAGGAAATATAGTCGAGATCCCTTAGGAGTCAAGTGCTCGGACAAGAATATAGGTGTATCTTCCTTTGTCCGAAAGCCTAAATGCTTAGCGCATAGTTTAGCCTTGTGTTTTATATTGAAGGTCTTTCCCATTTTCAATATTTCGTTCCTTAGAAGAGTTGACCCGGTTTCAACAATAATCGGAGTATTTTGATTTTCGTTATTTTTTCCACGCACTCTGTAAACATCCTTAATGTCGCACTTGGTCATGGAGCAGTCTATATTTTTAGAAAGACTCATAACCATACCAATAAGGTCTTCTTTAGACTCGCTGGATAGTTTTGGCACATTTTTAATCACAAAATTGGATTTGCGAGTTCCCGTCTCCATTTCTTCAATTTTATTCTCCAAAAGTGTGATGTATCTCTTATCCTCTTTTGTCTGATTTTCCAACTGTGATAATTTTTTTTCGAGATCTTGGTTCTGTGTCGTAAGGTATGTAATCGTATTTTGTATATGGAGGTTGGACTGCTGTATTTCTTTTAGCATTTCCGAAACTTGCTGGGTTTCGTTTCCTTGTTTAGTCATGAAAAGAGTCATCATTTCTTTTATTTCCTTTTTAAAATCATCTAGTTGTTCCGCAATTATTGAATCTTCCCAAGTTCGTTTGTTCCTTGGGAACACATAGTTAGGTGGCGTCTTATTTTTATCATCACCCATCAGACTAATCTCCGATTCTGAGGGAAATTTATTCATCGGCGAATTCATTATTACAGTTTTCAAGATTGTAGAACAATATTATAGTTGCGAAGACAAGCTTTAGTCAGTACAAAAATACCTTTAAGTTGATGCGACGCCGTAGCAGATAACCGGCGGCCTCTCGTGTTAAGTATCTCGTAGCCGATTGGAACAGTCGCGTAGCACCGTAGCACCGTAGCAAACAGCGCGTGACGTAGCTCTGCGCAGGCAGGATACTAATTTCGCGCGCCGAAGTCAATGTTGAAATGGCGTAATGGCTACGAACGCGACCACGCACGATGTTGATCGAGTTCAAACCCCGCCAGCGACGATTACTTTTTCTAAGTTTGTAGAGGGCGAATTCTCTAGCTCACCGCTCGTTGTGGATGCCTCACTACTGAAATAAATACAACTTTTTGTACAAAAAATATGTCATTTATTCTCCCACATGACTACAACTTTCACTCGGCGTACTGAAAAACGTCTAAATGTGCAAAGTAAGCACATTCTGTTTGTTTGTTTATAAAATAAAGCTAACCGAAGCGGCTTCGTTTTATTCGGGTTGGAGTTTCTATTATGTGAGGTAGCAAAAAATATTTTGGGAACGAATTACAGTCTACACTAGCCCAGACAGGTGAGCTATTGACACTGCAACAATGTGTTTTTATGAAAATAGTTTTACAAATAATAGTTCAGTGCCTGTGGCTTCTGTAGGCGCTGGCATGCGGACGAAGAGCAATAGGCAGCTTGCCGTCCGAGAGATAACAGTGATTTTAGTTATTCGATAGGAAAGGAGTACCTTTCTGCATTTTCTTTCTTCTAGTATCAGCTACCAATACAGCCATAAGTGAACTTAGTTTGTAACTCACTGAAAGTCTGACTTCTCTCGCTCCAAATAGAAAGGTGCGAAATCAACTATCGGACAGTTAGCCGGATCAGACACGACACACGTCTGGTCGGAGGATCTTCCCTTTCCCACGGAGGTTCGCGGGACTTTATATTCTATTTCGCATACCACCATACTTAACCCTCTCGCTCTCGAGCGAACGTTTTTGATGATTTATAACTTAAAAAAGTGCACTGCTTTAGTTACTTTATTTTTAAACGGAAGTATTACGAACAGTTTTTTTAAGCAATGTTCAATAGTTTGAATAGAATAGAATAAAGGCCTACGCAGACCGGGACGGCATGGCAAAGGATTTTGCCGCCAGTCAGCGCACACTAGCCACTTAGATACTGCGGCATTCCAGCGCCTTGCCATGGCATGCCGCGTCACGTTAGATGATAAATGATATTTATTTTGTAAATAGGTTTAAAAAACACTTTTACACGTCAATTATTTTTTTTCGTCACTAGATGAGGCCGGTGTTTCCTAGCTGACTACCCTGAGAAGAAACACCGAAACAAACTCAAAGTCTCTTTTAAAGTCCATACAGTAAATATGTAATGGTCAAATCACATGAGAACCATGCAGATTTGTCTGAAATGGTCTTTTGAAGAAAGAACCATACAGATTTGAGTGGACCTGTACAGTCAGTGCAAGCATTTGTCAGTATTCGTAAAGCTCAACTCAGGACTACTAAGGAGCTCAAAGACTTGACAAACAATACCAAGGAAAGGACATATGGGTAGGCCGCAGAAAATACTCAAATTGCCAGACATACATTAAAATTACTGAAAAAGGAAAAAAAAAAAAAACAATCAACATAGTCCTCACGTTCACAATTAGAGTATGCCACGGCAGCTTCTACTGCCCGATACATATTTCAGTCATAAGTAGCGTTTGATAGTGTTGGCGGGCCCTGGCGTCCTTCGGCATGCCGTCGCCTACTGCAGCGCGCCACGGCATCCTGCCGCGGGAGCCCGTGACGCGTCTTTCAATACCGTGCGATGATAATTCCTTTTCGATGCCACGGGATCATTTTAAAGCATTTATGTCGTATTTCTATTTGGATATGGTTGAATGTCGATTGGTAAAAATTTTAATCCTTTCCCATGCCGTCCCGGTCTGCGTAGGCCTTAAGCCTCATTGTACACCGAAAAAGTAACACCATTTATACATAAACTTAAATATATTTAGGGTACAATGACGGTCTTATCGCTGACAGCGATATTTACCAGACAACCTTGGAATTTGAAATCATTTTGTTCGTAACTTTTTCACTCAAAGTACTCACGTGAAAAGATTACATTTCCCACTCCAATAAACAGCAAATTCGTAAAGAATTGCACTGTAAATATTTATTAAAAACTACAAAGTTATAGTTTCTACACTCTATTATCTATTTTTAAAAAATCTTTTGTTTTCAGGCATAGTGAATTAGTACAGACAAAGGGAGTGGTCCGGATACGGCCAGAGGTTTTCAAAGCCGTGGACAAGATTATTATCTATACATATAATAAAACAGTAATCTATACATATAATAAAACAGTAACGAAAGAAAAACTGTACATTGAGAATTTTCGAGAAAAAATAAGTGGCTTTTGTTAGAAAAACGTAACTGATGACAAAAAGTGACTTTTTAGAATTTTTGTCTGTTTGTCTTTTTGTCTGTGTGTATGGTACGGCTTCATGCCAAAACTACTGGATAGATTAAATTGAAATTCAGCAAAAATGTTCTTTGTAAAGCAAGGAAGGCTATAGGCTACATATTATAACGCCGTATGTTATGGGAGGTAAGCAATATTGATTTTAAAAAGATTTAAAAGGTTGTCAAAAAGGTTGAATGCAAAAAATGCCATGTTATTTAGTCAATAAAAAATTAACTCTGGGAACATAATAATCACGCTATTTTTATGAAGGAGCGGTTCAGTAATATTATAAATTGCAAGGGAACAGCTATTCAACAATATGTCAACGGGGAATTTAGCAGTAAGGTCAGGCGACCGTTTACCGCACTAAATGGTGCGAGTTCAAATCTCATAATATTATTTTTTTTTAAATCGTAAAATTCTTTTTTTTTAGTTTTTGCATTTTTTATGTGCATTAGGAACGATACTGTTATGAAATCTGAGAACTTTACATGTCCTATCTAATTGTATGGAGAGTTTCACACCAATATTACTAAACAGATTGATAGGTGGTACAACAAGCTACACTATCATGAAGTCAAGTCAAAGTTTTGGTTCTAAGTTTTAACTTACCAAGCACATTGTTGTAGGTAATTGATTTAAGTATGTAATTCTTTTTTTCAATGCATTAATAATGTAGTTGTCTGTTTAAATTAACGACAATTTAGTTTTATTCATAATTTAATTTGGGTAAATAATATGTAGTTTCCGTTTTGCAACTAGATGGCTTTGGCGTCGAGTTAGATCGCGCTATGGTTTCGTTCCCAAAAAGTGATGTTATAGGTGCCGATGTGCCGCACTCATCCTGTATAAACGGGGATCCCTTTGGTTTTGTGTTGGTTAATGTGTTTAATTTTCCTGCGAATAATTATTATTTTGCTACTTACTAGCAATTCTTACGTACTTATTCGATTACTTTTCATTGATTTGAATAGTATCGGATTAAGAAGGAGTTTTAGATAAGCCTTTTAGAAAAAGATCAAATCTGTCTCGAAACTCAAGGGTTTCTAAGATGCGCAGGTTAGTTCGATCTCTCGAAACCGACGCAGAGCGTGAACAACGGCTAGGTGCTAACCGTGAGCGTAATGCATTAAGTTTGTCCGCAGAAACTAGCACGCAGCGCCAATTACGACTAGAATTTAAACGAGTCCGCACTACTGCCTATCGATCTCAGGAAAGTGTGGAACAACGGGAAATGCGTTTAGCTATCGACCGCGATCGTGATTCTTTGTCTCGCGCATCCGAAACGGTTACACAGAGGGATCAGAGGTTGAGTCTTCAGAATATCCGCTCTGAGACTGCTCGATCACCTGAGAGCAGTTAGGAGCGTGAGATACGACTTGCGAGTGACCGAGAGCGTCATTCTTTATCTCGCGTTTCCGAAACGGATACAGAGATTAAGTCTTCAGCTTTTCCGCACTGAGACTGCTCGGTCGCTCGAGAACAGTCAGGAGCGCGATACACGCCAAGCAAGCGATCGTGAGCGCCACGCAGTATCTCGCGCTTCGGAGACTTACACGCAGAGAGACTCGCGTTTAAGTTCCCAGCGTATTCGCACTGCCACATCTCGATCACTTGTGAATCCTGAAGAGCATGACATGCGCCTTAGTGCAGACCGTTCACAGCATGCTCTAGCTCGGTCTTTGGAGACAGACGAGCAGCGCGAGCAGCGCGAGCAACGCAACGCACTTGCTCGGCAAAGATATCACGACATGCGTGTTGAGTTGTCTGTTCATTCCACGCTCACGTTCTTGAGCGGATTCAAGAAATTCGGGCAAGTCAGTCAGTCATACAGCGTGTGGCTCAAATTGATCTAGACCGTATACGTCGCAATCTTCGCAATTCATCCTCATCTGATACTGAGTCTATGGTTTATGATCCTGAAGTGCAACCGTGGTTCAATAAAGAAAGGAGCGCGTTTCCCTATAATCCATTTATAAATTACATCGAACACGGAGACATTGGCACCATGTCTGAGGTGTGAGCACACTGTCACGCGCGTAAGTGGAAGGGAGAGGCCAAGGGAATGTGTTGTACGTCTGGAAAGGTACGACTAAACTCTATGCAAGAGCCACCGGAGATCTTTCGAGTTCTTTTGAATGGCGAGCATCCCAAGTCCAGCCATATCTTAAGCAATATTCGAGCCTACAACAGTTCTTTCCAGATGACTTCATTTGGAGCTCATCAAGTCACTGAATCTGGATTCTCTGGATCTGGACTTTTAATATTCAGGGGCAAGTCTACCATCGGATAGGTTCCCTGCTTTCCACCGAAATGCCGAAATTTTTGCAAATATATTTCATTGCAGATTTTGCTGAACAGGCTAATGTCCGATGCCGACATATTCCTAATTTAGACCTGAGCCTTATAAGGGGATTACAAAACACTGCACAGTGTAAACCCATACGTTACCGATTTCAAAACCGCTCTGGAATCGGTGCCTGAACACGAGCGTGATAATTTTAAGGTCTCGCTGCAGAGAAATATCATTGAGGCGGAAATTCTAACGGGTTGTGGTGTCGGCGAGACAGTGTTTATACCACGTATACCACTGATTCCCCACAATTACCCCTTTCAATTCAAGCGCGTTTCCTTTGAGCGTGTGCTTCGACATGACAATAAATAAGTCGCAGGGGCAGACACTGAATTCTGCGGGTGTCGACCTCAGGTCGAGCTGCTTCTCACACGGACAACTTTACGTCGCTTGCTCCCGCGTCTGACTCGCTGTACGTATTGAATGAGACCGAGAGAAAAACAACGAACGTTGTTTACACAGAAGTGTTACAGTAAAATATCACTCTTCTGTTATTCGACGTTTCCTAAATTTCCTTATTAACCTGACGTCTCTTACCAGTAAATTAACTACATAACTTTCAAATTTTGAGTTTACTAAGCCAAATAGTTTTTGAGGAATCTATGCTATAGTTATAGTATGGGAAGCATCTTTTGAGTGTTTCTGTAAATCAACAAACTATCACTAAATATATAAGCCCAGCGACACTATAACATATATAGGAATGACGTCTTAGCAAATGTTGTTTAGTCTGATGGGCATTTCCTGTTGACTTACAAAAATGAAAGATCTGGAACGTCTCGAATCGTCTCGCGCATCACGTTGTTTTCCCATCCCCGGGCTCTTAGAATTCGACATCAGACTTTTCAGATCTTCGATTTTGACGACCCCGTTGTCGCTGGCATAAGCAACAGGATCCGCGTACGAAGTCGCGGGCAGAAGCTAGTTTATACTAAAAATCTTAATAGTTACTGGAAATATTTATTAAAATAATATCACGTCAGTTAAAGTTCGGAAAAATAATATTAAACAATAAGTATATTCATTTATTCAGTGTTTCCTTGGTTTCTGCAACCATTTTGAGGTTTTTTTTTCAATTATTTCTTGACCATGGATACAAAGTCCGGCGGAATAATAAAAATAAAGATTGCATAGAATTTTCAATTTAATAATCGACCAGAACATCATTTTTTTTTAACATCATTTATTAGGTATATCAATAATATGCATTTGGCTCATTGATAAAAATGCATACGAAATACAATTATTTTGCTTATATTATTGAAAAAAATATTAATTGCGTCGTTTAAAATGTTCGGGTGTTTTTAGCGGGATTTCTTGAGGGAAGTTCAGTGGCTGTATGGTCTTAAGACCTTAGCCTACCCAAATGGGGCAAAAAGTGGCGGCAAAAAGTGTCACATTTTGCCGCGTAGCATTTGAATTGCGACTATTTGCTTCAGTTTGTGAATATTTGCTGCTATTAATTTTCGCTTTCATAATGAACTCTGCACTCGCTTTTCCCGACGACCCCAGCCTGCCTATGGATTCTGAATCTGCTATGTACGACAATGACCCCGGCCGCTCTATCTCGGACTCTGTTTCTACTTCTTTGAACAACTCCAGCGTCCGACAGATGGAAACCGACTCGTACAATATTTCGACCCGCAGAAGCCAACGCTGTGTTAATTGTGCTATAAATATTATTCAAATGAGATGAAATTCTTTGGAATTTGCTGAAATCCGTGATCTGTGATACAATAATGGATTTATCCACTGCAGGTAAGAACTATTTAATTTGTACCAATACATACCTAACCGCCAATAAAAATATGTAAATAAAATACTACAGATGTTAATGTTGAATGATACTTGTTGAGGAATAAATAAGCTAATACTTAGAAGTCACTTAAATAATGTTTTTAGTCGTTGTTCTAATTTTAAACGACGAAGAAAATGATTAACCAAATGAATAAATAAATGTTTGTTTATTTTGCTGTGCTACAGCCGCCATTTTGACTCTAGCAATATAAAAATTAAAACCGATATATCTCATTTCCTCCAACTTTTAGATAAACCTGTAATAACTGTAAAAGGTTTATTATTTCATAAACTATGAATTGAAGTTGTTTTAATATATGTCCACTGTTGCTATATCGTGGCCAAAGTTTGTATGAATAGTGGACCATACCCTTTACTTAAATAACTATGTTAGTAGGTCATCACAAAAACAAATACATAGACAATCTGGCGATCTTATCAGAATGGTTTAGATGTTTCCTTGAAGTTGGTCTCATTATGAGACAAAACAATTTTTTTAGGTGGGCAATCACCAATAGTACATTTTGATACAAGTTCAGAAAGTTTGTCATTGCGACCGAGGCGGAATTCGCACGAGCCGTAGGCGAGTGTGTTATGGAGCCGAGGGCTGGACCATGAAAAAGGCACACGAGCAGGGCTGGGTCGACGCGCGCCCAGCCTGATACGATAAATGTAATAAAATTGTGGCGGGGGAGAGCACGTGCACTTTTCTGCACTAGTACGGATAACATTCTATTGCGTGCTTAAAAGCGGTGGGATAAGAGTGGGTTTTCGAGTAAGTGTATTGAAAATAACTTTTTCCACTTTGGGTAAAGCGAGAGTATCAGACTTTTAGTAATTAAAATGTACCCAACAATCCCACAATCCGAACAGGCAGGTTTTGCGGGCCCCGTCAATTTTTCTGACAGCTCTTTGAGTCGTACGTGGAACAAACCTAAAAAAAAGAAAGTTAAATAGAAAGATATAACAAACCCATGTTTTGAAACACGTAACCGACAGACTTATTTATTTCTTTGGATACGTCTATTTTAGCCGGTGAACCTGTGAAATAGGGTAAGGTGTTGTTCTTTCTGTTACAATTTATTCTACAAATATTGCGTCAGCCGACTGAAAACTTATTAAGACAAAGATAAGTCTTTTTCATCAGTACCTCTTTAGAGGATTTATAGTTGGTACCTACATATAAATAAAAATCAATGTTTGTACTCTATGCATGCCTAAACCATTGATTAGGTTGTAATTAAACTTTGGTAGGGTGTTCTAAGGACGCCAGAGACGGTTCCTGGTCCAAAAAATCTACAAATAAAAAAATGTTTCCGAAAGGGCCCGACCGATTTTGACGGGACTTTCACTGACGGATAGCTGATGTAACAAGGAGTAACTGAGGCTACTTTTCATTTTCTTCTATTTTTCTTAATAAATATTTAAGTACTAATTAGGTAGGCCCAATTATTAAATATTTATAACCTACAAGCAGTCTCGGCAGTCATTATTCTGCCCGAAAACTGGGTTTTCGTCTGAAAGGAATATTTAGAACTCGATTTCTGCGCCACCTACCGGGTTCAATTGTATTTTCAAACGATCCAGGGATTCATTTAAATATATACACAAAGTTTCATCCAAATCAGTCAAGCCGTTTAAAAGGAATTAGGATAGGTGCAGGGTATCTTGTCAAAACCGTGCTTAGAATAAGTCAATATAAATTAGAATAGATTCTACGAAATATAATTAATTTTGATTTGATTTCTAAAAGTTCTATTTGTTCTATGCAGTGTCAGTTGAGCACGCTTTCATTTTTATGGTTCCGTACCTCAAAAGGAAAAACGGAATCCTTATAGGATCACTTTGTTGTCCGTCCGTCTGTCCGTCTGTCTGTCTATCTGTCTGTCAAGACCCTTTATCTCTAAAACGCGTAGAGGTATCGAGTTGAAATTAAAACCATGTACTTAGGGTCTGCGGTCCCTTAAAGCTGTCAAAAAATCAAACTTCTAAGTTAATGAAAGAAAAAGATACGGGCGTTTATGTCGCATAAAACGTGTATTTCGAATCAAAATTCATAGGTTACTTCCCATTGACTTAGAATCCTGAAATTTGGCTTTAAGTAAGTTCTCATAGCACAAGTTTCGGGAATTTATATTAAATTATAGATAAGTTTGTACGGAACCTTCAATGTGCGAGTTCGACTCGCACTTACCCGGTTTTTTTTTTTGGTGTTAAATCATCTTTGACTTCTACTTACTGACTAAAACCACACTTGTTCTCCCTTTTCAGAAATTCCCCGTGGCCTTAGTGGGCATCGGCCCTGCTGGGCCCTTCCGCAACGTTGACGACTAGGACTCGGTCTGAACGATTACTGTAACGACCGGACGACAAGCTACCCATAGCTCGTCGTTCACAAGCCCGCATGCTTTCACATGCTGTTTTATCGCTATACCTTTTGTAAACGGTACCCTAATACGGTACAAAGTATCGTGTGAACTCGCCCTATAAACTTTTAAATGAGTTATAGAAAAATATGCAGAATAAGTCGAGTTACCTTTTACTCAGTTGTAAATCGTACTCGTGGACTTTTTAATATTGTGAACCTTCATATTCGCGAGTTTTTCATAAAAGTGTAATCTGCTTGTGAAAGTTGTCGCCATATTTTAAAATTTGGGGCATAAAAAAGTTGAGCTAAGTGATAAATTATTATTCTGGGTGGATTTTGGTGGAATATTTATTGTTTTATTTTGTCTACAGACTTGAGATATAAATATTAATTTTAGTACTACATGTGCACTAAATAATTCCTAGCTAAAATATGGCGTCAAAAAATTACTCCACATAGCTGTCGACTGGAAGTGTGCCCAAAAGACTGGTGGCATTGTCACGTTGTGTGGTAACCGAGGCAAAAATCAGCTCTTGGGTCACGCGAAGTTTCAACTAGGCGTTTGGATATTTTTTTAAAAAGCTTATGACCACTCGGACTCGGTACTGTTTTAATTAGGTAAGTGTTTTTAGTTTTCTTACTTTATTAAAAAAATATTGTTAAAAAAAATTGTGTAATTATATTACCGAGAAGAAATTTCAGCTGGAACGCTTAAAGCATCTCTAATCGCTATCAGCATTAGCTAGCAATATTGCATAATAATAGGCATTAACATCAAGCTGACGTCACAAATGCACCAACTTAGGCCATTGTGTACAGACCTCATTACCATTTAAAATTGCGGTAATCTCCATTCTTTGCGGGAAAAATGGCACTCCCCTTTCTACTCGCATTTTTTTTTCATTAAAATAACTTAGCATAAGTAATTGCCTTTCTCAGAAATGCATACTGCCGTTAATTTCCATAGTCTGTAAAATAAAATTAAAATGTCTGTTAAAAATTCTGAGTGAAACTTAGAAAATATATATTTTCTTCAAGCATTTATTTTGCGAAAACTCGTTATGGAGTCAAATACGTTTCTCATCACGGCACGAAGTTAATTTGAGCTTCAAGATATTTTGGCGTTTCAAAATGGCAACATTTTAAAGGTAGAAAACTATTAGTCTAGCTACTCGTATAACGTATAATGAAATGATGAAGACGACTATAAGACGATCTCTTAAAGCACTCCAATGGTGCTTCATGAATATAAGAGCATCATTAGCGAAGGAATTTGTGAGCTCTTGCCTTTTGATGTTGATATGCAAAAGATGGTGAAAATTTGTGTTGAAAACATGTGGCTTGGCGGTAACTTTGAAACAGTGAGATATAGTTAACTAATTTATTCAAAAACAATTTACTCTCGCTCCACCTTAGAACGGGAGATGAAATTTGATGATTTCCTACATCAAAAAAAGGTAATGGTCATGATCATTTGGGGATCTTTGACAGTCCTTTCTACCATCGGACAATTTGTACAGCGACTACGGCTAGTGTCCACTCTTACATTGTTGACACCTCTACGGTCCTAACTAAGCGTTTTGCCTCGTCGTTTATACTGCGTACATCGAAGGACTGGAACAATTTGTCTGCTGCGGTCTTCCCGTCCAATTAGAATTTACAACTATATTAATAATAATAATATTAATAAATATCATTTATTTCTCTCATAAAGGTACATTGTAACAAGTTTATTTTACAATTTTTGCCTGAAGGCTAAAACACCTTTGTGAGAGCTGGAGTCTGAACTAGGTTCGAGACCTGTAAGACAGATCTCCAGGCTCACACCCTTTTAAACATAATCGCAATTTGCGGCACATAAACGAATCTTATGTTTGTAAGATTATGATAAATGATATTTGAGAGATTTGTAAAATTACATGTTAAATGTAAAGGAAAAGGGATGTTTTTATTGAAATGTGTGTGTACTACTACTACACTGCTACTAATGTACTATATTATTTATTTTTTATTTAATTAGACTCTTAATAATTTATTTACAACTATATACTACTACACTACACTACTACTAATATACTATATTGTTTATTTTTTATTTAATTAGACTCATAATAAACCAGTGCACTTCACCATCAGCGATTGCATCATTGCTTACCATCAGGCTGGATCGCAGTCAAGCACTAGCTTATATCATTAAAAAAAGTCGTTACAGATCTATTTATTAGCTAGAAAATCTGACAACAGTCCTGCTAAGGGGTATCGCGTTACCCATTTACTAAATTATAGAGATCAGATAAACAGTCGTCGCTCCATGTAAAATACTGGTACCCAAAGTAAGTAAGAAAAAGTGACTGATAAATATATTATAACTAGCTGATGCCAGCGGCTTTGCCCGCGTATACCCATACTCCCAGGATAAAGAGTATCATAAGTGCTATTCCAGGATATGGTCTACCTGCGTACCAAGTTTTATCGAAATCCTTTCAGCAGTTCGAGTATGCAGAAGAAACAAAATATACACATTGACTAAATTATTGATTAGACCTAGCCGGCAGCACATGGTCAATGGGTCCGAAAGGTTCTGGAGTGGCGACCGTGCACTGGAAGACCCAGCATTGTAAGGCCTCCTACAAGGTAGACCTGGAGAGGGTCGCGGGAACCCGATGGTTGCGAGACGCACAGGAGCGTCAATTGTGGAGACAACTTTAGGGAAGGCCTATGTCGAGTGGTAGACGTCTTTCGGGTGAAAAGATGATGATGATGAGACCTAGCTGAGCTAAAAGTAAAATATTTCAAAAGATACTTCACCGTTTTACCAGAAACCATACTTCCAATTCTCCTCAAGCACGCCAGCTTCTAATATTAACAATAGGTCTAATAACGTCCCGTGTATTTTTAGAGTATCTTCAACCGAACCGTTCCCGCGTTACAACAAATCGCTGCGATTGCGTGCTCACCGCTGAGAGGGCTTCACACTCAAGCCGGTAAACCGTTCCGAACGATTCAATACTATAGTGATTTTGTAATATAATAAAATCTTTATTTATAAGCGTAGCACTGCAGTGCTATTTTCTTAGATTTTATCTATAGACTCTTCTATTTTTATGGATATCTTCTGGATATCTTCCATGACAAGCCGTACCAAATTTGTAAATATAAATATTAATTTTTAAGTTTTTGTAGTTTATTCACATTAGTATATAAGTTTGTTTATTAGTCCTTAAGATTTTTAGAATATAAGTGTTTTGGTCTTGTAATATGAAATTATATTTTTAATAAATAAATAAATTAAAAAAAAAATAATATCGTCGTAGGTATTTGCGGAAAGGCTGGATGGGCCTACAATGGATAGGTTTGGTAAGCTGCATGTATTGCATGGACCTTGATAAACCATTCTGATTATCAGACAGTTGTGAGTACCTGTTTGTTTTTGTGATGACCTACTAACATAGTTATTTAAGTAGGTTTTGTCAGTATTAACACAATATGGGCCTTGATGCTTTAGAATAAAAGATTTTTATTTTTTATTTATAAACTCATTTCAGCGGGTTTCTGTGATATTTGTACAAAAGTCACATCTTTTCAGATCGTAGGTACTGTCTAAGAGGTTTTTTAGGATTCGTACCGAAAATAAAAGGTTTTTTCTCTAGGATATACACTTACACGTAGATATGATTTAGTACGTGTCCATTACCTTCTTCCCTGTTAGCCTGTATCTAAAAGTTTGGTTTTCTACTAAGCATTCGCATTAGAATAAAGTAAGTTTGTATCATCAGGAACAGAAGTCATAAAAACCGCTGTGCTGTGTGTTGTCACAATTAATTTTATTTTAACTGTATGAAAGGTCAATAGCGAAATTTGGTCAATTACTATCGACTCGTCGTTGAAGTTGGTTGCAAGTTCGAAATCGGGCAAGTAGCAATGTGAATTTTTTATTTCATAATTTTCAAAGTTTGTCTACTAGGACATTACTGACACACCGTGCCAGAGAGAACGTAAAGCAGTTGGTCCTAGTTACTGTTGTCATTCGTAGATCTTTGACAGTCGTTATACGTCAGACGCCACAAAGTCTGACCATCAGTCTATCCAGGGAGTATCGTGTTGTCTAGTAATTGGCAGCCCAATAACAGCGATTATGGAGGACTGATAGGCAGTCGCTCCATGTAAAACACGGGACGACTGGAAGCCGATACTAAGCTAGTTGGGAATATGCCAAGGAGATGATTATTGACTCGTCACGAACTAAACGCGCGGTAAGGGATGTTTTATTTAGGCAAGCCACAATCGTGGCAGTAAGTCCCCTCTTTGATGAGGTACAAGAGAGGCTCCACGGCGTCCAAACTTTTCGACTGACGCGGGTCCTCACCAGACATGACCAGTTCTGGAGGTTCCAGTTTCGGATTCAGGCGGAAGAAACGCTAAGATATTACCAGTGTGCGGACCATCTGGAGAAGACGGTGGAGCGTACGATGAAAGTCTACCCCGCTTGGGTGGAATACCTCCATGGTCTTAGTTGAGGCGATCGGCGGTGTTGACCTCTCGCGTCCGGCCCTGGTTCAAGCCATGGCCTAGAGCGAAAGGGAATGGGCAGCGGTCGTCTTCTTCTGTGAAGCAGTAATACGAGCGAAGGAGATGGCCGTAATCTTGTAGGTACGGACACCCTCACCCCCCAGCTACCACAGAAGGAGACGCTTTGAGCGTCTGAAGTAGCAGGGCGATTTCGGGCCGCAGTAAGTGCAGGCTTACAGCTTGCCTTCCGGCTGTCCAGTAAGGACCAAGCTCGAACCGATGGCGCGTAGTGTTTCCTGCGCACCTTAAAGAGATGTCAGCAAAACTGAAGGTCCAATATCTGCTAGAGCTGCGGGAACGTTGAAAGAGCTCTAGAACGCAAAAGGTAATTGAAGAATACAGGTGGGTTTTTGTCAGAGGAAATCTGACACGCCCTCTTGCTCCACCTTAGAACGAGATAAGTTATAAAATATGATGGTTTCCCATGAGTAATTTTGATTATTAACAAAAAAAAAAGTTCTTTTCCACATTTTTTATTTCAAACCTTTATTTCCAACAAAATGGCATGGTCCATGTATCATCATTATCATAGATAACCTAACGAGCACTAGTAAATTTGTTACATTATTTTATGAAAAGTTGATTCCAAAATTGGGCCCGAGTAGTTAAGGCTCAACTGCATTCAATTTTCGATGCAGTTCATCGCAAAAACCTAGTGGCGACGGTAATGTTTCGAAAGCGAGAATACTGCACATAAATAACGCTCATGATATATGTAGGCAGTCTGCTGAGACCCAATATTCGGGTGATTCGGGAAGCACGTCCAAGGAGGATTCATATTTCATCCCTAACACTTCAGCCGCAAGGGACGAGCGACTAAAGGCACGTAGATTTACTCAATGTATAAGGATTGCAAGTGCTGATGAGCTGTCCAGGAGGTACTCAACCACGTTTCTTCAACTGGAAAGGCAGCGACAAAAAAAGATGCTTATTCTTTTTCGTGTCAGCACGATATGATGGGCTTGCGCTTGACTTCTGTTTCATCTGATGGTAAACGACGATGTGGTCAAGAATGGAGCACGCTTGCTTGGAAGTAATCTTAAGTAAGTTCCAATATTCTTGACTCAAAACTTTGCTACTGCCAGGGCATCGTCAGTAGCAGCACAGCCCCCCTAGCCAAGTTACAACCGTTTTGTTTCGATTCTCTTTTCGTCGATCGCCTCGAGTAGGCCACGCCTCCGATTCCTTTATTCTGACGTCAGCGTCATTTCAACGCTCAGTCACGTGGTCAGAACAAGGAATAGGAGGCGTGGCCGACTTGAGGCGATCAACTTGGCTAGGGGGGCAGAGGTGACACAAAAGATAAAATAGTAGGAGAATGAAAGAGAAGAAGAAGATACTATGTTTTGTCGGTTAATAAAGGCAGCAATACACTTGCCTGTAGCTGGCACATAAGTATGCAAGCAACTTGAATGCCATTATTAGGGACCTATCTAAGGACTGAACTCAAAGGCCAATAGATTGTAATTTAAAGAGATGAAGCCGCTTTCTGATGTCTCACGTTAGCAGCCGAAGATTGCCGAGTGGCCGAAGGCGTCCGAACAGCCATAGTGACATACACCAATCAGAACTTGCTGTGGTATACTGGCATGCTTACTACTAGCATACTTTTGTACCAGTTACAGGCAAGTGTTTTGCCGCCTTTAGATCTGTCAGTTTGAGCTTATTAGCTTGAACACGAAATCTGTCGCTCTCGGGCCTTATTATGATTGATCAAATCTATAGGCACCCTTAGCACGAAACATTGGTCACGATGACTGTACTCACTGATTGTTTTATCACGAAAAATAGTATAACGAAACATCGTGTAATCTCGTGATTCGTGTTTAGGGAAAGAATATATTTGCGAGTGAATGTTACTGACATAATATTAGTTTAGTACAGAGTGCTCACATAAAAAGTTTTGTTCTAGTGTTATAGCTGTGTTCTCTGTTTCGCGTTCATTGCTCTGTGACAACTCATATTATAAGTCTGTAAGTCAATTCTTACAAACTTTGTGTAGTTCGTAAGAATGACCATTGCTTCTAGAGAATTTAGGTTAGGTACTACGATCCTGAGTGGGTATGGAAACTAATACATATAGTTGGTATAAAGCTGAATAAAAGCAGAGTTTAATTTCATTTATTTAGAATTTGAACAAGCAATTGAGTACCTAAGTAAATTAATAACGAATGAGTAAAAATTATTAATTGAATATAATCCAACTAAAGACTTATCAATTTTAAAAGGATTATTGCTTTTAAAATTTATAAGTCCGTTCCGACCCGTTAAACTAAAGCACAAAATGTTTGTTTAAATTTTAATAGTTTCATATTAATAAAAACCCACTCTAGGGGGAACCTTTTTTTACTTTTGATAGGCTGGCGTCGCTTTTTCGTCACTTTTCCGGTCTGTTCTGCTTTGCTATGTGCTTTGCTTTGATATGTATATGAGGTGTACTTCTGCCTTACCGTGTTTTTATATGAGAAATCATCAAATAATTAGCTTTTAGCGGTAAGACCGTCTAATGTTACAGCGTATTAATTTGAAGCTTCTGCTCTAATTTTTTATGGTGTACAATAAAAAGTATATTTATCTACCTATGTATCTTGTCCCGCCCTGGGTGGAGCGAGAGGGCGAGTCAGATTTCTAATGACTAAAAAACCAACAGTGTTCCTTTTTGCCCTTTGCATTCCAGGGCCACGGTAACACTTTCAAACACTCCCGCAACCCATACAAGCATGCTTTTATGTTTTTTTTTTAAATATGTAATGCTAGATAGGCTTTTTTTTATTAGTAGAAATATATAAAAAAAACTTATTGTTATAATTCTCCATCACGAATACGCTGTCATCCCGAAACGTATGCCCAGAAGTCTGGCAGCATTGCCTCGTTGAATGGCAATGTTAATTCTTTAGGCAAAGAACGAGCCAGCCCTCTGGTCACGCAATGTCGCTCAGTTGGTGAGAAATATCCTTGAAAAGGGGACGCACACCTGTGTACAAATATCATTTCTATAGGAAATACACCAAATTGTGACAGACACACTCTTTCTTATTTTCTGTCTAACATAAATTCAAACATTCGTCAATCTCTCAGACTGCCAGTACTCAAGATACGATTACAACCTCTTCTGACAACACCCGGTCTTCATTTTAGAGGTATGCGGAACAGAATGTAAAATCCCACCAAACTGTCCGTTAATTGCTTTTGGTTGTATTATGTTCTAATATGAAAGGAAAATTTAGATACCGTGGAGGAGGATAGTTCATATGTGTTGACATAGATGTCACTACACCATGACTTAAGCGTTTCGATCTCAATTCGCTATTTATTAATTTCACATCCATCGCCTTTAATTTAGACCATATACCAAGCAGACTCCATAACTTGCCGCGTGTCACCCAACTTTAGATTGGGACAAAGGGAGGAAGTATTCTGAATCGTTTCAAATCGTTGTTTGTCTATTTTCACGTCGCGTCGTTTCAATGTAATTCTTGTACAACAGGACCTATAGTTACTTATACTATACTGTTGTAGACTCCGTTGACCTTTTTATTATTGTAATTTTTTATATATAAAAATGTTTAAAGCATTTATTCCATAATTATGGATATTAGTACATTAGAACTTATTTGATTTGATTGATTTGACTCCAACTGAGTTTTTATTTAACATGGACTATAGAACGTTGCCCTACATCAGGAATTACTCGTTTGGAGGTATGCGGAACAGAGAGTAAAGTCCCACATACCTCCGTTGGAAAGGGAGGATCCTCCGACCAGACTGGTGTTATGTTTGGTGGGTAACTGCCCGATAGATGATTTTGTGCTGTTCTATATGTTCAAATCGCGCAGAGAACTTTAATTGCGCGATGCAGGATTAGTTCTTATGTGACGCCATAGATGTCGTACACTCGTGTATCGTTAGTGTGTTCTCAAACATTTAAACTCATTTACGCAAGGCACCCAGTCCCAGAACAACCATCTGTAAGATGTATAAATATTTGTCCCGTGAGGGAATCAAATCCGCGACACGCAGCGCAGCAGCTAATTGCTCAATCACTGTACCAGGGAGAGTGGAAACGGCTAGAGATGTCGTGCAGTGTTCCGCAGGGATCGGTACTAGGACCGCCCTTGTGGAACATCAGGTACGACTACGTGTTGCGCGGCGACATCCCTAACGGAGTCAGCGTGGTCTGTTACGCAGAAGACACGCTGGTCCTGGCGCAGGGAGAGTCGTACTGGGCGGCGGTCAAACTAGCGACACGCGGGATTGCAACAGTCGTGGAGAGGATCCAGCAGTTGGGACTTGAGGTGGCATTGCACAAATACGAGGCCATGTGTTTTCATGGCCCTCGGAGCACACCACCAAGGCGTTCTCAAGTAACGGTAGGAGGAGTTCAAATCGGCGTCAAGTCGACGATGAAGTACCTGGGACTCGTCCTCGACAGCCGATGGAATTTCGAGAAGCACTTCTGGCGTCTGTCTCCCAAACTGTATCAGACTGGGGCTGCCCTCAAGCGGCTTCTGCCCAACTTAGGGAGTTCAAACGCCTCCTACCGGAGGCTCTACGCAGGTATCGTTTGGTCTATGGCTATTTATGGAGCGCCGGTTTGGTCGCCGTCGCTGCGAAACTGACTGGCGGCCAGACTGAACGCATGCCAGAGGGTCATGGCCATCCGGATGGTGCGATACCGCACGGCTTACCGCGAAGCGGCGAGCCTTCATGCTGGCCTGCCACCATGGGATCAGGAGGCAGCAGTCCTTGCACGCATGCCCGATTTGCGCGTGGAGATGCAACGCCGGGGCGAAACTCCGCTGCCACGACAAGTCACGCATGGCGGACGGAGTTCCGGCGTGGTGGAATGGCGACAGCGACTATCGCAACCCAGTGCTGGGCACGCCATAATTATTGCGGTAAGTCCCCTCTTTGAGGCGTGGCTGGAAAGATCTTCCGCATGTCTCAGTTCGGGAGGTTCCCGCACCGAATTCTTGCGGAAAAATCACCTGGATGTCACCACACGGTGGAGCATACGGTAGAGGCGTGCCCGATGCGATCCCGATTTCCAGCCACAGTAGGCGCAAGCTTGCGATCAGCGAGCAATGGGTAGCTCGTCGTCCGACCGGCCGAAAACCGTCCGGACCAAGCTGAAGTCGTCGACAGCACGTAGTGTTCCACGCGCGTCTCAAGAAGATGTCAGCAAACCGTACGGGCCCAGCAGGGTCGAAGCCTACTGGGGCCATGGGTTCGCTTCTGAAAGGAAAACCCGGCCCTGGAAAGAAAGGCAACGAAGGAACTAGCAGTGGGTTTTAGTCAGTAAAAACCCCTCCCGCCTCCCGGCCCGCTCAAGGGCGGGAGATCTCATTGGATGATTTACCAACTAAAAAAAATTTGCTCAACTACTGCGCCAGCCGTAAAGTAAAAAAAACAATAATATTATAAACCTTTTGCTTCCAAACGACTCAGAATATCACAAACATGCGCATTAATTACGCAAACCACAACTCTTAAGCCAACAGCGGCTTACTTTAATTAAAATATTATTTAACGTTTAGGGAAGCGTATTAAACATTGAAGAGCTTTCCAATAACGTAAAATAACCATACATTGTACTTAGATTTAGTGGTGAGGCCAATCTTAGACGGTTCGACTGATGCGCCAGTATTCCCACTGTGGGACGAAGTATTGTATGATAATACACTTACTGGCACAATTAGTGGGACACAAGAGAAAAGTTTAATTGCAAGGACGTTTATTATGCCAGAAATACTACACCTAATGACGTTAAAATTGTGCTAGTAGAAAGTGCACAGTGAGCCCCCTGTTAAACTATGAGAAAACGGGTTCATTAACTTTTGAAAGGTTTGGTTTTTTTAGAAGAAAATTCAACGTTAGCTCTCAGACAAAAATCTATACGTTCATTAATATTTTACGATTAAACTTGTTCAATTCTTGTTATGATATTTTATTTTATTTATTAGACTCACGAACCCTTGTTGAACCTTAAATATTACAACAATACTTGTAGACCAGTGTTAATTTTTTTTACAGGTACAGCATATTCAAAGGATAAGTAAATTCCAAGTATCACTGAAACACAATGGGCTGATTACCTATGGGGCCATTTATTTATTACGTCAGAATCTAAAGGAAAAAATTAATATACGTTTGGTACGTCGCAGTGCGGGTGGCCCGGGTAGGATGCCTTGGAAATAGTTTATCTATATGTATCCGAGCGCACATCAGCACTCGTGCGGTTCCCCGCGCTTTATCAAATCTTAACTTTGCATATTTATGTGATCTTACGTAAGAACTATCATCACTCCCTTCCACCCCCTTGTAAGAAAAAATAAGACATGGTCGACCCCTCGTCTTAATCGTCTTACGCAATAAGTGAATGACCCCTATTGTGCTGCAATTATAATTAGCATATCCTATAGCTTTCTCACTATTTAGTAAGATTTACAATTATTGTATAACTTAATATGCTTTAGGATTAACTATTAACTTAATTAACCTAATAGTTTATTTCTAAAGCAATAGATGTCAACTCAAATATACGAGTCGTATCGTGTATCTAAATTAACATGAACCCAACACAGCAACCCCAAATATATCTAACTGAATAAAATACGTTACAACATTTCGTCGTCCCTCTAATTTTGCTCGTATGTGTATCGAACAATTAATTAACCACGATATTCCGTACCATTACCAAGCATGTAACACACGGTAATAAATTATTGCTAACTACATTACGTACTTAGGCAATGAAGAGCGTGTTTTGGGTAAATTCGATATCCTAGTTAAAAGCTGTTACATACATACGTCTAATAGGCAGATCATTAGCGAGATTTAATGTTGACGAAATTAAAGTGAAATCGAGATCATCGTCTCTCTAACCTTTTCCCAACGAGCTCTTTGGATGTCTTCAAGAGAAAAATTAAAGAGCATTTCCTTTCACGATACGAGACGATACGAGTATATATATATTATATGTTTATAATATATAAGTATGTTTGTATTTATTTATTTATTTAACAATTTATGTACCTACACACGCAGAAATAAAAGATTCGATTTATGTATTATTTTATTCGTATTATTTGTAATTTTAAAATTGTACACTGGATCCTACCCTCTATTGTGATCTCTCTCTATCACTCAATGGTTAGCTGGAAGAAAACTCAACGTTGAGTTAAGCTCGCCTATGTACAGTCACCCATTAAAAGTGCTTAGATACCTTAACGCCTATTTTCCCTTGCACGTTAGAGTTCAAGTTTTCGAAAATTAAACTAGATGGCGTTGGTTTCTTCACAGCTAAGTGGCGAGCAAAGGCAATCTCACAAAGTATAAACTTGACTTTTAGTTTAACAAATAATAGACACATGCGTCATCATTGTCGTCAACAACTGATTGTAGTTCATAATTTCATCGTTCAAATTAGAGTCATGTTGACCTAGCGGTTTAGCATGTGCAGATAGATGCGTAAATCAATGAGCCATGAGTTCAAATCTCACGTAGTACTCACACTTTTTGTAAGTTTTTTGTAAGTCTTTTTGTAAGTAACAAAAGAATTTGGAAGGAATATTAAATCAAAGCTGTGGATATTTATTTGTAATATAATATTCAAGTGGGTAGTTACTCAGCAAAATGAAAAAAATGCAGGTAAACATTTGACAAAAGGCACTATTAAAAAATAATATGTTTATTTCTTACAATTTCTTAATCAAATTTAACAATCACCGTTTATTAATCACCGAATAAGATTATAATATTATATATAATTTCTTATTGAGGCCATAGCTTAAGTATTCGTTTCCAAAATTGGAAAGAGGTTTGAAGCTTATGTAACCTTAACAAAAACAAACAAAATACCAGATAATTTTATCACAAAGGTCAAAAGGATTAAAAATGTAGGCTAAAAACTATAAAATTGCACAACAACACATCAAGTGTTCATAACTTTTTTAAGTTGTTTTAAATACGGATATTAAGTTAAACACACATAACAAGGTCTCCAGTTAATACAGAAAATAAGTATATATATAGCATAGTGGTTCGTCGACCGACGTCCGTTTTCTTCGTACTCCCTTATCATGGTTTGATGCTGCAACATGTTTATTAGTTTTAGTCTGCCAGCTCTTTGATGGTGTTTCAAAGAACCCTCTTCTTCAAATCATCATATCCATAGAACAACTGTTTTTCTCTGCAACAATAAAACAGAAATATATAATATCCAATAATGATTATTATATAGGAGTTTTTTGTTTAAAAGCGTTAAAAAAAACTACTTACGTTTACACCGGTCTCTCTGGTTACTTCTGACAAGTTTTTGCCTTGATTATGCATAGCAATTATTTGAGTTCTTTTTACTAAATCTATATAACAATGCATATTTACTCATTTTCGTAAAATAAGTAGACAATACACCTGGTTAAAAATAAAATTGAACGAAAGGCGCTGGAACGATATAATCGAAATTAACTTAGCGAACAACCAATTGAGCTTAGTCATAACTCTTTGGTCTAAGTATTATTTATACTACCTACTAGTTATTTTTTATAAGTAAATCCATATTCAACCTACCCTCTCAAGTTTGAAAACTAACACATAGATAATCAAATATTTATAAATTGATACTTATTCAATTTTAATATCTTCATCTCTTTAAAAGAAATTATAAATTATTTCAATGTTTGAAGAAACAAAAAGAAAGTACAAAAATAAGCATTAATTAAGCATTAATCATTTGAAGCACAGCGGCGCCATCTATTAACAGTATAATGTAATGTTGTCGATAGCAACATTTCAATCAGGTTTTACGCTAGATGGCGTCATTTCTCGCTTCACACGATTTTATTTCTGTACTTCCTATGCACTTTTGCAGCAGACTTTACATGAACTTTGTTATCTACTTATTTTATAGGTTGTTTTAGTGTACAATAAAGAATTAGCTTGCGGTCGCCTTCCAGTCTAACTGGAGGCGGCTACGAGTAAATATCCGTGTTTTACATGGAGCGACTGCCTACCATAACACCCAGTTACTGGGCAACACGTCCTTGGATAGACTAATGGTCAGACTTTCTGGCGACTGAATACTTGTAACGATGGTCAAAGAATTACGTGTGGCAACCGGGACCAACGGCTTTAAGTACAATCCGAGGCACGGGGTGTCAGTAATATCCTACATAAACTTGGAAAAGTTCATGTTAAAAAATTACATTGGTACTTGTCGATAATAGTGTCTGCGACAATGGTAGACTCCCTGACAATAGTGTTTATGACAGTTGTAGACACGCCGACAGTAGTGTTTATAAATCTAGAAGACTCTCCGACAGTATTGCATACGACAGTAGTAGACTCCGTGACAGGAGCGTTAATGAAATTTGTAGACTCCTCGATAGTAATGTTTACGACAGTAGTAGACTCTCAGACAGTAATGTTTATGACCAATAAACAGAACTTTTCAATTTTAATAGCAACTGGTTGGCTGAAAACCAATTTTGTATATATATTTTTTTAAATATAATAAAACAGTAAAATTGTTTTCCTATGCTTACGGTTGGCGCAAAAACTACTCAACCGATCCTGTTCAAATTTTACATACATAATCCTTATAGGTCAGATCAACTTATAGGCTATAAATTATCACACTATTTGGGGGTGAGAAATATTGCATTATGTTGGTATTGAACGACATTTGCCCGAGTTCGATCCCCAACAACAGTTAATATTTTTGTGATGATTTTGGTGCTTTTTTGTACATAATATAAGATGGTATTTCCAGAATTATAATAAAATGCGTTTTTATGTATTTTTAATTTCCCATCGATATTTTTATCCTATATTAAGAATATAAGAGATTCCTCCATTCCTTGGAAAGCACATTAAGCCGTTGGTCCCAACCATCATTAGTATATCTTTGACAGTCGTTACGGATAGTCAGAAGCCAGGAGAAATCTGATGATCAGTCAAGACTGATCATCAGATTGGCAAGCCAAGGGGTTGCTCAATTGCTGGGTTGTGAAGGTCTGATAGGCAGTCACTCCATGTAAAAAACTGATATCCAGCTGCATCTTTTTAAACTGAAAGCCTAGTAGGAAAAAGACTAAAGCTATGCAAATTGACCCGATTATGTGTGTAGCAACTACTACACACATAAACGGGCCGACATTGTCAAAAAACTTAACATGACGTGTTAAAATGTCAGTCTTGCAAGCGAGAAAGAACGATGGAGCTATACACCCTATATAGCTCCATCCCTTTACCAGTTCAGTTTAGGTTAATATCACAGGAGAAACTGACTGACTGACATATCAACGCATAGCCAAAACAACTTGAACTAAGAGTGTGATTTTTGCAAAAGGATTTTTCAAAATCCTCCTAAGGGGATGAAACGGGAGTCCAACGCTTGTATGGAAAAACCTACTCTCACGCGAGCGAAGCCACTGGCAAAAGCTAGTTTTTACATACATATATTCGCCCCTGACTGTGCTGATTTAGGCTAGCCCCTTATATGTTTAACAACCAACAATAGTATATAGGTACTCAAAGAGGAAGAATAACATACAATTTTATAGCAACTTGTTGCCAAAACAAACTTGCTGTTGGACAAACTCGAAGTTACAAAGTAAAAACTGAAACTACACGAAGCTTGTTCAGTATGCAACTGAGAGTCGTGAATAGTCCTCGAGGAGTGATAAATATATGTTTCAAAGTTCCAGCTCTGTAATAAACGCATTTCAAGGAAGGATAGTAAGGGTGTGTGCGCACGGCCTACAGCCGCCGTCAACTAGTAAACAAAAAGTATTTTTCAGTACACTTACTCGAAAAACCGCTCTTATCCCTACCGCTTTTAGGCACGCAATCTACTGTTAGCCGCACTTGTGCGGAAAAGTGTATGAGCTCGCCCCTGCCACAATTAATTGTATTTATCGTATCATAGGTTTTGGCAGTAAATCTTGTTTCAGTCGACACCGATGTCCTAGGCTGGAACACAAAGGGCAACTGAAGGAACACAGTTGGAAGTAAAAGTCAAGACACTCCCTTTCGCTCCTCAAAAACAAACCCATACCTGTGTTCTTGAAACTTGATGGACGATATAACCACTCGAGTATTTAACGCCCTTATCCTGACCACCAAGTTCTGAAGTGCTTCTAGCTATGTAATTACAACCACACAGGTCGAAGTAAGTTCAAATCCATCGCATACCGAGTGTTTTCCCGGCCTCAGAAAGTTATCTCATCTGTTAAACATTTTTAAGTGAAAAGTGAACAAGTTATTTCTAGGCAAGCTTGCCCCATCGTCGTTCACAAATCGCTTACCATACTATCAGGTGAGATAGTGATCAAATGCGAGCCTATATACTCGTATATCAAAAGCCAGAATATTTGATACCAGTCTTACCAAGGAACTTCGTTATCTAGTTACTGTTCTGGTAGTTACACAGGCAGTAGCTCCATAGCACTAGTTAGACTAGAAGCCTAGTCTAACTTAGATGGGAATAGACTAGGCAGCTTGATTGATCTTGACTACCGAGATTTTGAAAAGTTTTAAGCCATCGCTCGAACTCAACCTGTGGTGACAGACTGAAATGCTGGCAACTGACAATATGATATCTACACCCAGAATCGTTAGTGCTGGGTGCAACATTTCACTCTGAGGGTCGTAAAGTTGGAAGCGCGCCACGACATCAACTTCAAGTCGTTCGTGGTACGAGTTCCAATCTACCAGCTATAGACTTTCTTAAAAGAGGACTTCTGTCTGAAAGGTGTCGTATATCTACGTTTTCGAGTACGATTACGCGACACCAAGCAGCGCAACACAACGCCGACTACATTACGTGTATGTATAATTATAGTTAAATAAGTATTGTTTTTTATCACGTATTAGTTTATTATGTCATCATCTTCCTGCCCTTGTCCCGTTTTATTTGGGGTCGGCACAACACGTTTTTTTCTTCCATTCTGCCCTGTCACTCGTCACGCTATCACTAACTCCCTTTTCTTTCATATCACTTCTCACACAATCCATCCTTCTTTTCTTTGGCCTCCCTCTCCCTCTCCATCCATCCACATGTAAATTCATAACTCATGCGCTTCATCCCTCCTCTTCACATGACCATACCAAGATAAACGATTCCCTTTCAACTTTTCAGTCACTGGCGCCACTTTCAAACTTCCCCTAATATACTCATTTCTCACTTTATCCTTTCTTGTCACACCACACATCCATCTTAACATTCTCGTCTCCGCTACGTGTAATATTTTTTCATCCGTCTTTTTCACAGCCCAACATTCTGAGCTCAACATTTTTCTATGGGCCTCCGATGCCTGAAAATAAAATGGTTATTATTATTTCTCATTATTCAGTGGAAACAAAATCCTATCGTCGTCGTTCCGAAGTCACTCCAAAATGAACACATTCTTCGGTAGAGGCACCAACTTAGAAGCGCCCTTAGAAGGGGTTTGTGCCGAAAGGGGAAGGAACCGTGCTACCCGAGTAAGAAGCGAGGAATAAGCTGAATTTTGAAACAGGTGAAGCGAGGAAACTACGAACAAAAGTTTAGCTGAATCCTCACAGGAAACAACGATGACGGCTATTTATTACTGTACGTAATTATTTAAACTATTCAGTTTTCGCTTGCTCGAATATAAATATAAGTGTTTTATTTGTAAAACTGACAAGTACTCCAGATTTTTATCTACAAAATAAAATGTAAAAAATATTATAGCAATTTTTACGGACCTGTATTTAAGGGTTTATCCCAGATAAGGGATAGAATATGCCAAATCTAGAACGTCTATCACGAAAAATCTTTGAACGCATTTTTGCTTCCTTTGTAATTGCACAGTTACATGTAAAACGATCACATGAGTTATAGTTGAGGAGTCTCTTGATAAATAAATAAAAGAGCATGAGATTAGCAAAACTAGAGTAATTACAATTTAGGCACTACTACCTCTAGCGTAACTATTCGTCTTTTACACTATAATTATATCCACCAACCCGCACTGGGCCCGCGTGGTGGATTACGGCCCATTCCCTCTCTTAGAGAGGTCTGAGTTCCAACAATGGGAACATTATAAGGCCGACTATACTATACTATACTACACTATACTATACTATACTATACTATTCTATACTATACTATACTATACTATACTATACTATACTATACTATACTATACTATACTATACTATACTATACTATACTATACTATACTATACTATTCTATACTATACTATACTATACTATACTATACTATACTATACTATACTATACTATACTATACTATACTATACTATACTATACTATACTATACTATACTATACTATACTATACTATACTATACTATACTATACCTACTATACTATACTATACTATACTATAATTATGCATATGGATATTTAAATCGAGTAGGTACTGTTTGTTTGCACAAACAATACATTTACGACTTCCATAGAGGTAAGTAGAACGTTAACAATTTCCATGTCCAGTTATATCGCCATTAATTAATTAAGACCGTGTTTTTGTTTTACCCTTCGTAAGATTACTGGTCTCGCTAACTGTCCTGTTAATTTACTACTGGGTACGCTTCTATACGTCGTACCGTGATGCCTTTTCTCGATAAAAATGAGCTACCGAACACAAAAATATTTTTTTTAATTCAAACCAATAGTTATTGATATTATTGCATTCTAACAAACGAAGAAACGCTTAAATAAACTCTTTAGCTTCATAATACATATTTGTATAGATTCCATGTTCCATTGATTGTTTTTGCAAAGAATTTCCTAAAAAAATTAATTATCTCAAAGAGTTACGGTACATGGTGGATGTCCCATCCGTACGTACAAAGCGTTTTGGGAACACATTTATTATGCGTACAGCTAAGGAGTGGAATTCCCTGCCGGAATCTGTGTTTTCCTGATAGCTACAACCTAGGGGTTTTTAAGTCAAGAGTAATGGGCACGCCATAATTACGGCGGTAAGTCCCCTCTTTGAGGAGTGGCTGGAAAGACCACACGGCGTCCTTACCTTCCGCATGACGCAGGTCCTCACCGGACATGTTAAGTTCGGGAGGTTCCTGCACCGGATTCGTGATGAAGATGCGGAAGAAACGCCCGGGTGCCACCATTGTGTGGACCGCCCGGAAGACACGGTGGAGCATACGGTAGAGGTATGCCCCGCTGGGCAGAGCACCGCCGTGTCCTCGTGGGGGCGATCGGCGGCGGCGATCTCTCGCGCCGGGCCATGGTACAGGCCATGGTCCGGAGCGAGGAGCTGAGGCGCGCTCAAGTCGTCGACGGCGCGTAGTGTTCCACGCGCGCCTCAAGGAGATGTCAGCAATATATAATAGATGAAGCATACTGGGGCCATGGGTGACGCGAAAGAGATCCCCGGGGCCCTGGAAAAATGGCATAGAAGGAACAGGAGTGGGTTTTAGTCAACAAAAGTCTGCCACTATCTTCCGCTCCGCCCAAGTTCGGGGGATGTCATTAGATGATTTTCCCACTCGAAAAAAAAAAGTGAAGAATGCTCCATCGTCAGCCACATCATCGCTTACCATTAGTTGAGATAGTGGTCAAACGTGACCCTATACATAATAATAAAAAGGAAATAGAAAATCCTCTATCAAAGATTCCACGCTAGTGTATCGGTTAGGAAATACGGCATGGCACGTTCAAAGAATAATAAATTGTAGGTACGAACGTGTATGCAGATATCTGCAACGTGCCTACAGTTCAGCAACTAATCTGGCTATGCGGAACTCTTTTGTCTACAACGCATTCGCTTGAAGGTGATGCAGTCTTCTGACACGAGACTTAGTATTCTGGCTAGATTTTTTCAAGTGGTGTTCAGGGGCTGATGAGCCACTGAACACCAATCCCACACATCCACTAGGGATTCCTAGTGGATGTTGTGATGAAAAATTGGTGTCTTATAAATTCAAGTGTCTGCACAACACGTTGAAATAGACGCGATCTCGGTAAAATAGAGCTGATATTGTTAAAATTCTAGAATGGCGACCACGGAAGACGCGTTGAAAGGCCTAAATAGAATGTAGACTTCCTACAACAGATCTGGCACTATCGACAGCAGCGACGATGTTTTCTTTGATAGTCAGCCAAAATATAAAGCCAAAATGACTGAATTAATCAATCTGTCATCAGCCGCCTGGTTCTATGTCTTTTTTTTTATTTTAATTTTCTGATCTGATTTTATATTATGATAATGTAATTTAATAATGTTTTGATTTCTTAATATAATTGAATAATAATAATGTTTAATAATGTAATTTAATTTATGATTTAATGTAATGATACGTTATATTAATTTATTCTTAGTTAGTATATTAGTTTTTAATTTCAGTTTTTATATTGTAATGACAATTTTCAGTTTTAAACCTAATTATAATAATTAATTAATTAATAAGACCTACTGTAAATGCTGTGTATCATTTTTACACAGGCCCTCGTAAATGTATTAAAGTCCATGTTTTGTAAACAAGTCGTTGGTGTGCCTATATAAATAAATAAATAAAAGGCCTCTCACAAGGTGGACCGATGACCTGGTGAGGGTCGCTAAAATCCGATAGAGGTGAGACGCACAGGACCGTTCGTTGTGGCGACACTTGGGGGAGGCCTATGTCCAACAGTGGACGTCTTTCTTCTCTCTTTCCCATTCTGACACTAACGAAGTCAAAATCCATTATAAGAACTGAATACAGAGCACTGTGGCATAATCAGCCTTATTAAGCTTCCGTATACAAAGGTTAAACAACGGGACTATTACTAAGACCTCTGGGAGTCTGTCTGTCGCCAGGCTGTCTCATGGTCCGGAGCGAGGAGGAATGGCAGGCGGTCGCCTCCTTCTGCGAAGTAGTAATGCTAGCGAAGGAGGAGGCTGCACGCGTGAGGGAACGAAGGTCCTCACGCCCTAGCCGCCGTAATTCCGACCCTGACTACCAGCCACGGTAGACGCGGGCTTGCGGACGTCGAGCATTGGGTAGCTCACCGTCCGGCTGTTCGGTAATTAACCGGACCGAGCCCAGTAGTCAACAGCGCGTAGTGATCCTCGCGCTCCTCAAAGAGATGTCAGCAAACCGTAGGGGCCCAGCAGGGCCAATGCCCGCTAGCTAGGACCGCGGAGAATTTCTGAAAGGGAAACCCGTAGTCCTAGAACGCCCTTGCGTTCTTGAAGGATACAGGTGTTGTTTTTAGTCAGTAAAAGTCTGACACGCTCTCCCGCTCCACCCAGAGCGCGAGAAGTCAATTTGATGATTTCCCGCCTTAAAAAAAAAAAAAATTAAAGGCTGTATCTCATCAACTGTGATAGTTGAAATTTTTACAGATGTTGTATTTATGGTGCCGCTATAACAACAAAAAAAACTGGGCAAGTGGGAGTCGGACTCGCACACGAAGCCCAGCATTGAGAGCAGGATAGGAAATGAGCCAAAAACGCGAGCCCAGTGCAGTTTGTTAATGTCATATGTCTTAGAAGTTTTGATCCTACGATATATACTTACCAGTTTTCTCACTATGTTTTCCTTCTCCGTTTTGAGAGCAGTGGTCATGAAATAAATTACTAATTACCCACAACGTGAGCAAAGTACCTACTGTACTGCCAAATAATGATAAAAAGATTTATTTTAATCAATTTCTTAGCCACGAAAATCTTCAGATTTATAACAATTAACAATTTTCTCTTTGAAATTTCTGACTGACTTCTTGAGGATTCAAAATTGCCCAAAGTTCCTATTGGAAATTCAAAACTTTGAATTGTTTGACTTTTCACGTAAAATTTCGTTTGATCATTTAAGCTTCATCGATTATATTGTATTTATTATAGTAAGACAAACAAAATAATTGTTTCCCATTATTGGCCCATGGATTTAGAATACCGTCCAAGATCTTTTGTTCGCTTTAAGAGACCAAATTCAATTGACATGGTTTGTTTACGATCTAAATTAACGTAGCGACGTAATATTGTCTATTCTAAGATTAGATGGGATTGAATTAACACAAGTTTCGGTTTTACGATTCGATTTTCGTCGCTGCCGCCATTTTGGATTAAATTATTTCCTCGTTCAATTTCTGTTTTAGTTGTGGTTAACAATTTAGTTTAGATTTTAGTTTTATTTATAAAATTACTGAAAACATGATCATATTCATTAAACCCCGAGCGAACGCCGGCGTTCGAACGTCATTGTCTTTCTATTGTGTCTCTAATTACGCTACTCAATAGGTTAAACGAGTCGCTTATATAGGATAGAGTTAAAAGATCAAAATCTTTGCTTGTTCGTTACACTTATGGAAAACTCAGGGATATTCTTGCTGCCGATGAGAAAATTTTCACAATCAAGGAATATTACCATAAGCAAAATGATCGAGTGTATGCTCGTAGCTCCAAAGAACACTCTTAACTGGATATCAGAGTCCGGAATGGTTAACAAAAAAGAATAGCCTTTTAGCATATTAGTGTCTAGGTAAAATGTAATTTTATTACAGAACAGCCATTGGGATTGAAAACGTTTCACTTTATCATTTCAATAATCTTTATCATTAATATTCAAAACAAATTTATTATACACTAGCTACTGCAAGCAACTTCGCCCGCGTGATTGTACAACAACCCAAGGGAAAATACTTTCGAGATAAAAAGTATCCTATGTGCTATTCCAGGACATGGTCTACGCGTGTGCCAAGTTTCATCGAAATTCGTTCAGCCGTTCGAGTGTGAAGAAGTAACAAACATACACACACTCACACCCTATTGCCTTTACAATATTAGTGTGACTAGTGACCTTTTTACACGAGTTCAAATTATACACTCAAACCTTCCACGTTTATATACACGAAAACTGCAACAAAATCTGTTACTTGGTTTAGGAGGAGTTAGTGGATAAACAGATAATGTGGATCAAGCAGTTTTGTTTCATACTATGTATTCACAGCTGTTTTGTTATTGTCATAAAACTAATGTGTATAAAAAAAAGTTTCTTTGGGAAAGTTGTTTGTGATCACGAGTACAATCACGTGTTTAAGTATCGGTCACTAATTACCAGTCACCCTATATATGTAAGTTATTCTACTGGCGATGAAAAAAACCACAGAATCTACATTTTTGTAATCTGTACTAATAATTAATTTTCGATATCTTAGGACATATCACCCGTAGCGAGGGCTCGGTATAAAGATTGGAAAGTCAAGGCCAAAAGATCCGGTGGGTGGTCTCCAATACGGTAGACGGAGCTCATTTAGTCTATGACGCACTCCAGCATCAAAGCTGACTCTCAAGCCTCCAAACAGAACAGCATGGCGTTGCACCGCGAGAGAAGCGGTGGCACAAGACTCGACCAAGATATAACCATGACAACTCTGTCAAGAGTGCACGACTGAGAAGACTAATAGAGATAAGAAGATTACAAAAAGGAAAGATTTGTATATTTTTTTTGTAATGGATAGATAGATAGATATATTATTTATTGTAAACCAATAATAAAGTTACAATAGGAACTTAAAATTAATAGGTTGTAAAGAATAAAATAAAAATAAAAACTACAGCCCCCCTAGCCAAGTTGCAAACGATAAACGTGAACGCTTAGTAATCTCCAATAGATTTTCAACTTTATACCTAAGAGCATAAAGTTGAAAATCTATTAAAGACTACTGAGCGTTAGCGACCGGAACGAACGAAAACACTATGTAATCTTCAATAGATTTTCAACTTTATATCCAATTACATAAAGTTGAAAATCTATTAAAGACTACTGAGAGTTTACGTTTATCGTTTGTGACTTGGCTAGGGGGGCTGAACCGATAGAATGCTGATGTACTTTAGTTTGGTCTTCGTCAGAATTATTATTAAGTTCTCTTAACGATTTGATATTTTTCATAGTATTTATTAGTTTATAATTTTAACATATATATGTATTTTATTATTATACATTTTTTATTTTATTTTTTCTATTTGAAGTATCTGTTATTTATTTATTGTGCAAACCTACCACAGTATTGTCTTTTTAACCCAAAGGTTGACTGGTAGAGAATGCCTTGTTGCATTAAATCCGCCTATGTACCACTACTGTACATGAAGTTTAAATAAATAAATAAATGCTACTTTATCACTGAATGACGGATCGTCAGAATGGTTCGAGCTATGATCAGCCTATGTTGGTGAGTCTAAGTGGGTATAGTGCAATAAATAAGCTAGGGATTGAATCACTTTATTTCTCAATACAATTCAATACAATACCAGTACCTACACTACGGGTATTAGGCAGGTACAAGTAACAAAGCGTAGGACAGTTCCAGTGCGTCTTTACGCTGCGACGGCCTGGTTGAGCATGTCCGCTGTCGTGGCGGGTTCTCCTCAACCTCGTAGCCAAACGGAAACGCCTGACTCTGTCAAAAGATCACTAAGTCTAGTTCTTCTACATGCCACTAGATGGCGTGCTTTGTTTTGTTGTCAACAAATCAACTTTCAGATACGACATAAATATAATATGTATTTTCAACAATCACGCGGGCAAAGCCGGCGTCAGAACCTAGTTTTGTATAATATGTTCAGACTACCATTCACTGTTGTTAATTATGTTTGTAATTTTCTTCTGGGTAATAAGATAATTAACCTATAACCAAATTTCTTAATTAACTCTTGGCTTTCCACGAAATAGGTATTTAGATGGAACTCAATACATTAGCGGTCACCCATTTTTGGAATCGACCCCAGCAGTAGGTACTCTGTGAGAGTAGAGCGGCTTAACGTCTGGTGGCAAGATCAATGCTAGCTTCTTTAAGATAAATGTGGCTGTTCATCAACAATCTGTAGGTAATTAATTTGATTTCACAAGGCGCATTTCCTTGAAAGAAATTACAATATTATTCGTCTTCTTTTTATTAGCGTGTGTAAAACCTTTTTTTTTTTCCAAATTAAATTCCTTGCCTGGCACAGTATTCGGCCACTGCTATGCCTATATATACGTTGTCATTAGGTTCCTACGTGAACAGGTAAACTTAAACTTAAATATTAT
The DNA here is from genome assembly GCA_905147345.3 of Mythimna impura. Classification (NCBI taxonomy): domain Eukaryota; kingdom Metazoa; phylum Arthropoda; class Insecta; order Lepidoptera; family Noctuidae; genus Mythimna; species Mythimna impura. Next base: position 10,264,504 of record LR990356.1, on the reverse strand, counting down.
CAGAATTTGTAGAGATTCATCAATGATTCGCTAACAGTGTTTTTTGTTAAAAAAAAAACGATCGTGTTTCCGAAAAGTTAGTCTGTACACAACCTCGTCAATCACCAGTCACCAACTCACCACGCGTATTCTCCGCTTTTTCAATATCATATGGCATTTATCTAGACTATATTTGTGTTTATTTTACGCCAATCGATGTGGCTCAAAAGGCTGCCCAACTTAAATGGGACTGGGCAGGACATGTCTGTTGTGTGTCAAACGAGTTGTGCGCTCGTAAAACACAGGATTGGTGCCCGGACACAGCGATGCGGGGCCGCGGCAGACCACGAAGGAGATGGCGGGACGACCTGGATAGCTACCTTAAAAATTGCAATGAGAATGCGAGGAACCGTGATCGTTGGAAAGAATGGAGGGAGGCCTTTGCCCAGCAGTGGGACAATATACGAACTAGCTATAATAATAATTTAGGATTGTTTATTTCACTGAACAGATGTTTCTCGGCTTACTTCAGCCACTCAGGAGATTTTCAATTCTTAGAGCTGAACTAGATCTAGATTTATTTTATTTTATACGGATAACAAACAGCAGTATACAATACAAAATTATCGGTACTTAGTCAATAGAAGTTATAGTACATTACTAACGACGTTATCCACAGATAATTTTGACTGGCCTGTTGGTTTAGTGGTTCCACTAACCACTAATTCTTTTCTAAATTCTACTGTCTATGTCGGTAACCTGGCCTGTTGGTCTAGTGGTTAGTGGCCCTGACTGCTATGCCGGAGGTCGTGGGTTCGATTCCCACCCAGGACAAATGTTTGTGTGATGAGCACAATCATTTGTTCTGGGTGGGTATCGAAAGTGTAATTTATCTAGATATAATCCATACTAATATTATAAATGCCAAAGTAACTCTGTCTGTCTGTCTGTCTGTCTGTCTGTCTGTCTGTTACGCTTTCACGCTTATACCGCTGTACCAATTTTGATGAAATTTGGTACAAAGATAGAATAGAGCTTGAGAAAGGACATAGGCTATAAATTATCACGCTATTTGCTATGGGGGGTGAGCAATATTCCAAAATGTCGGTATTGAACGATTTGCCGTGACTTCGATCCCCAGTTATAGTAATAATTTTTGTGAGTATTTTGTCGTCTTTTTTGTATATAATATGCGATGGTACTTCGATTACAATAATAATAGGACTTTTAGCATATTTTTAACACATCTTAGACATTTTTACTCCATATTTTTGTAAAAAGTAATCAAACATGTAATAAAATCTAAGTGGAAAAACGAAAATAATATTTCTTTTTTTCATTTAGCTACAAATTTAATATCTAAGATGAAAATCATCACGCTATCATCGACAAAGGGTTAAGCAGACAATGATGACGTTTATATAAGAACACCTATTTTACATAAAAGTCCACGAACACCGTAGTGCAGTCGTGTCTGGATTAGATCGGCACGTAAGGGGATAGTGGTTCAAAACTCAGTTTCTTTTTTGTGATAGTTTTGTTTTATTTTACTGTAAACAAGAAATTTTTACATATTTTTGCGTTCTTACTATTATTTTTATCGACAGTCTGGTTTCTACATCAGCACTTTCGAAGCAGTTTGGCAGATTATACTGACCTTCACAATACATGACAGAAATCCAGCGGTCATGCATTCAAACGTCTACAAAGAGATTTAAAGAGATACTATAGTAGAGCGGCTATCAGAAAAAATGTCTTAGAAAAACTGTCATCCTATGCCTCAGTGACGCCATCTGGCTTTGAATAGCAAACACAAGAATTAAATTTGTCAAACTATTTATTTAACTATCGCTCGGTAGGTGGCCAGGGGCCTTACCATGATAATGTCAAAATGTCAGACGTACGAGCGAAAAAGAGTGATGGAGCTATACACCCTATATAGCTCCATCCCTTTAACGGTCCGGTTTAGGTCGTAAAATGGATCACGTTATGAGCTCGTGGTAAAGCTTCAGTGTGTGATAAAGGTAAGGTTAAGCTTTTCAGCAATAGATGGCGTTATCACGAAATCAGCAAATGTTTCTAGACCTATTTATAAAAATGATTGAATTCTAATTAATTGCTTCGTAAATGCCAAAAATATTTACGAAAATAAACCGCAGTTAGGTCCAGTCATTTTATCATAACAAGATTTGTAATAGCGTAAAGCGCGGTGGGCCTTGGGCGCGGTCGCCTCCTTCTGCGAAGCAGTAATGCTAGCAAAGGAGGCGGCCGCACGCGCGAGACAATAACCCTCGCGACCCAGCCGATCCGAACCGAGGGGTTCCAATCCCGATTTCCGGCCACCGTAGGCGCGGGCTTGCGGACGGCGAGCAATGGGTAGCTCACCGTCCGTCCGTCCGGTAACTGTTCGGACCGAGCCCAAGTCGTTGACGGCGCGTAGTGTTTCACGCGCGCCTCAAGGAGGTGTCAGCAACCGTAGGGGTCCAGCAAGGTCGAAGCCTATTGGGGCCATGGGTGATACGAAAGAGATTCCCGGAGCCCTGGAACAATGGCAAAGAAGGAACAGGAGTGGGTTTTATGTATGTTTCTTTCTGGTTTATGTTATGATAAAACAACGCTGTATGATTTTAAAATTATTGGTTCATTAGATATACTAAAAGTATATTATACCGTAGAATTGTCTTTTTTACAACACTAAATAAATGTTATTTAACGTAGGCTATCAAAAAGAAAGTGGATAAAGTAGTTTTCAGTTGCCAAAATGTATAAATAGTCTGAGCCACGGAGTTGACACTGAGGTCGATACCCACAGTTTTTAGTGTGTGCACCTTTTGCTTTTAGGTAGGAAATCATCAAATACCTTCCCCCGCTCTGGGTAAAGCGAGAGGTAGTACCAGACTTTTACTGACTGAAACCCACCTGTGTTCCTTTAGTTGCCCTTAGCGTTCCAGGGCTATGGTAACTTGCACGCCACAATTGCGGCAGCAAATACCTTCTTTGTGGAAAGTCTAAAAAGGCTCTCTTTCCGCCTGACGCAGGTCTTCATCGAACGTAGATGTTTCGGAAGGACCCCCAAAAAAACCAGCAAATATAGGTAGGTACTTAATCACAGAAAGATGCTTCTTGAGCAGTTCGTGAAGGTTACCAGTACTTCAAGTAGTCTCTCCCTCGGACTTGACCACAACCTACTGTTTGGAACAAGTACCTAATTTCAAAGATTCCAAAAATTGAAGATCATTAAGAATTTCATGAAAAACCCATGAAGACATATTTCACACAAGGCCCGACGTGGTTTGCGTTCCTGAAGATAGTTTGATTACGTATGATGTATCCTACATTACTTGCAGCCTTAAGTCGACAACTGGACGTTACCTCCTTAAGAGTGGTCAGTGAGTGGTGATCAACACCGGGACAACATTCTGACGGATGCCAGAGTCAGTCACAGCCCCAATTGGTTGCGACATTTGTTCGCTGTCATTTTATAGTTTTGTGGAGTCACAAACACGGAGTAATGAGGGGGTATTAGGAGGTTTCTGTTTCAAATTCGACGTGATGTAAGTCAACATCAAACTGCAACAATTTTTTCACAAATTCTTTATAAGTACAGTTGTGGAGCAAGATGACATCGTAGGTTACTCTGTAGTATTTTAATAATCGCTAGCAGTAGTGGACTATCAGTGCACGTTATCCAGCTGAAGATGGGCTGAAGCCGATTATGCTCCTTCGAAATTCACCTCCGCCAAAGTTGCATAACGGACCCGGCTAAAAGTCTGCAGAGAAATATCATCGAGGCAAATTCTTATGGGAGGTAATTCTTTCAAAAAATCTCATAGCTCTAGCAGGCATTGGCCCTAGAGATCTTCGTCAGGCGAAAAGAGAGAACGCTGTGGTGTCTTTAGAAAGACACCACAGCGTCCTCTCTTTTCCTCAAAGAAGGAAGATTTGCTGCCGCGTGCAAGTTACCGTAGCTCTAGAACACTAAGGGCAATTAAAGGAACACAGGTCGGTTTCAGTCTGTAAAAGTCTGACACAAACTCTCGCTTTACCCAGAGCGGGGGAAGGTATTTGATGATTTTCTTCCTAAAAGTAAAACGTGCAGACACTAAAAACTGTGGGTATTGACCTCAGAACAAGATCCGTACAGACTCTTTATACATTTTGGCAACATTTAACATTTTGAAAACTACTTTATCCACTTTTTTATAGCCTACGTTAAATAACATTTATTTAGTGTTGTTAAAAGAAAACAACGGTTTAATACACTTTTAGTCTATTATAATGAACCAATCATATTGAAATCATACAGCGTTGTTTCATCATAGAATAAACCAAAAAACAAACTTAAACTATCACCTTTTCCTTTTAGGGATAGGCAGAACCACAGTTTATCAACTACTTTGACCTCAACATGTCTGTTTCTGTTTATTGATGATGATAAGTAATTTATTTGATGTATATCATGAACGAGTATTCTATTACTGGTGAGCCAAATAAATAAAATAAATTATATATCTGGACATAAGAAATACATTTAACATAATATATTTACTGAAATTAATTTCCGTTATTTGAATTAGATGTTTTTAGCACGAATCACAAGCACAGAATTATTAATTACGTTTGTGCATTTTTACTAACTTGACGCAGACAAAGTCGCGGGTAACAGCTAGTAATGTATGTATTTAGAAATATTTAAGTATGTTTATCAGTTGTCTAGTTCTCATAACACAAGCTCTGCTTAGCTTGGGACTAGACGGCGTTGTGTGAAAAAAAAAATACAAAATAGATGGATTATGACTTTTTAAACACATAAATCTGTTGTGCCACTTATATTCCGGTTCTGCAGCCTAATAATATTTGTTTGTTTCCTTTAATTACAAATAGTTGTACTATTTTCATTCGCTACACCTCTGCTACACGAGTCGCTCCGCTCACGTAGGGAACGTGTGCGCTCGACTAACGATAGCTTTCGCTTCAAAATACATTCTAATTAGCCAATTATTGCTACATTTATTAATTTTAAGTTTCATAATAGTACTAGCACTTTACCCACGACTCTGTTCTTGAAAATGTTTTTACAAAAACTTTAACACCTCCTAAATTGTCTTTTGAGGGTAGTTTTGATAAACTAATAATGACAAGTTTTATTATTCATTTAAGTGAATGTCGGTGCCAAGTTTCAAATTTATTAACCCTAGAAATAAGAATACTCCATAAAATCTTTAACACCCCCTTAAATCGTCTGATAGACCAAATTATGACAACCTTTATTATTTATTTGGGTTACCATTCGTGTACAGTTTCAAGTATACATATATTAATTAGCCCACGGAATATGATTTTGCATACTAACGAAATTTCCCCTTTTTACGTTCTTACAGGTTGATTTTCCGAAAACCCCTCCTTAGTGCTTGCCTACGTCACAATAGGAAGCCTTATGCAAAATTTCAAGTTCCTAGTCCCAGTAGTTTCGGCTGTGCGCTGATATGTCAGTTAGTCAATTTCTCTTTTTAATATAGATGAAAAAAGTCACTGTCTGGTTCTTATGAGATCATCATCGCCATTTCAGCCAATAGGCACCCAGATACAGTTTTGGCGACACCACATCAATCGGCCCGGTGCTTCTCATGCTTCAAATTTAGTGAACATCTGCAGCCCACATCAGGAGGTCATCGATCCACCTTACAGGGGGCCACCTGACAAGATGACTTTACATAATACACACTTCACCTTTAGACAAGAAGAATAATTAATAAATAGCCAAATATCGAGAGATGGATATTGAAAATACGCTTTGCTTTTACTAATGGTAATATTTATTTGTTTTCATGTATAGGTAGTTTGTTAATTATAATATTGCGAGAATTTTACCCAGTAAGGAAATTAATGTTTACTTTCAGATATGCCAAAGAGTAACTAGCGTACGGAGTGCTGTGTACGTGTGCCAGCAAGATGGCGACCAAGACTCATTGTCTACCCAGACGTAATGGACTATTTGATTGATGACATTGAATCATCTGTAAAAAAAGCGTGATTGTGTGACTATAATAATTTATACTTATAATTAATATTATAAAGCTAAAGAGTTTGTTTGTTTGAATGCGCTAATCTCAAGAAAAACTAATTATATTTGAAAAAATCTTCAAGTGTTGTATAGCCTATTTATTGAGGAAGGCTATAGGCTATTAATTTAATTACACTGCAATCCACGAGAGTGGAGTAGTAACCTAAGACGTGGGTGAAACCGTGTGGAACTGCTAGTGTGTTGATAAACCCAAAGTATCAGATCACCAGCTTTGTTAAATACATCCGAACCTTAATTAGAATTTTCTGTTCTAGTTTTTCCTGTGAAGTCAATAGTCAATTACACTGATTATGCCACTTAGGGCCATGACATGACCTAAAGCGCTAGCTATTATTGGACTACATTATAATGCTCGCAATCGATTGCAAAGTAAGACCTTTTATCGATCTACTCCAAATTAGTTGAGTTATTAAAAATATATTAATTTACATTACGATTCAATTCATTATTGGTATTACATAATTATAGGGACGTACGTTGGCCAATAATAAGAGAACCAAATACTTCAGATCAAAATTAAAATCATTGCTATTTAGACTTTTGTGTTTCAAGTACAACCACGTTCTTCGAAAAATAGAGTAATAAATTTTTTTTCGCAGCTTTAAATTAATCATGGTACTATTAGGTAAGACTTAGCACTCCATGTCTTCACTCCTACATGCCGCAATCTAACCCAGCACAAGTATAAGCCAATAAGCTATCCTTAGAGACACATGTTAAAGTAATTACCACTAAGAAGATCAAAGGAATACGGAGGCTCCCAATAAGAACCAAGTAATTAGCATAAGCATAAACACGTTTAGAATTAGCTCTTAATTACGCCAATTAACATTATAATTATTAGATTGGATTATTATGACAGTTGATTCGTAATAGGCGTTTGGTTTTCGGGTCGTGTTAAAACAGATTAGTGAGTTGAAAACCGTATGTCAATTGTTCATGTTGTGATAATTCGACGGATAAATTACAAATATGAGAAACTTCTTTCATGTGTTTTTTTTTTGGGTGGCAAAATCATCTAATGACATCCCCCGCTCTTGGGCGGAGCGGAAGATAGTGTCAGACTTTTACTGACTAAAAACCCACTTCTGTTCCTTCTTTGCCATTTTTCGAGGGCCCCGGGGATCTCTTTCGCATCACCCATGGTCCCAGTAGGCTTCGACCCTGATGGGCCAACCCTGCTGACATGTGATAATTCGACGGATAAAATACATATATGAGAAACTTCTTTCATGTGTTGAAAGTTAAAAAATAAAGTGAAATCTGTATTTTTTTGCCATGTTGTTGAATACTCGTATAACGTTTTTAGTAACTGCGTATAATTCAGAAAGTTTTAAAATTTAAGATCACTTTTTCACTATACACGCGCCAGATAGGTTTGTAAAAAATATGTGTTTGTGTTATTTTTACAAGCTTTTGTTTAACTTGCAAAATATGTAATTATGTATGTTCGGGTCAGCTGAAATTTTCGCGAAAAGCTTGTCGTGAGATTTACCTGTGTAGAAAACAATTAATTTTTGCCATACAACGTGGCAATGTCACCAGCCTTTTGGGCACATTTCCACTCGACAGCGATGCGGAAGAGTTTTATGACGCCATATTTTAGTTAGGAGTAGCCTTTAGTGTATATATATATAGTTTTAATTAGTTGTTTAAAAAAAAAAGAAGTCTTTCTAGAAATTAATCACTCTTGATTGATAAGTTATTAATAGCAATAAATTATATTGTAATATTTTCAATAAATAATGTTGGTTCCAACTGTCAAGTAATTTAATAATTAAATTACTTGATAAGATTGATTTAAATTTTTTAAATTTTCAAGTATCTAAATACAAGTACTTAAATCTCGCGATAAGCTTTTATATCATGTTAATTATGTAATGACATTATAAATCGATAGTAAAAGTTTATTTTATTATTTTTAGCGCATTTAATTAAAAACTTGTTTTCAAAAAACGATTAGAAGATTTATACTTTTCAATTTTTTATTTTATCGTTTCCCCACAATATGATATCTTTATAATATCGTGGGTGGTGGTGCGTTCACAAACATACATAGGTACTCAAACACAAATCACAAAACTTTGAAATTTGTATTTTTGTATTATGATAAGCATGTACCTACAATTGTTATACATTCAAACCTGATGAAAAGCATAAGTATAAAAATCCGTTCTACTGAACGGATTTTTATACTTATGCTTTTTGAGTTTATCGCGAACACACAGACAGACGCTTTGGGGACTTTGTTTTATAATAATAATAAGGATTTATTACTTCTCAAATGTCCGGATTTATTACTCATGGAAACATTGCTAACAATTCACTGTTAGATAAAAAATACCAGTAATAAAAACAGCTCCCCTAGCCAAGTTACAATCATTTCGTTCGCGCCGAAAGCCTCGAGTAAGCCACACCTCCGATTCCTTTGTTCTGACCACGTGACTGAGCGTTGAGATGACGTCAGAACAAAGGAATCGGAGGCGTGGCCTACTCGAGGCGTTCGGCGCGAACGATACGATTGTAACTTGGCTAGGAGGGCAGTACAGTACGAACATTGACGTTAATTTTATAATCTTTCCATCAGTATAGCACTAGGTATATTTGACCAGAACTAAAAAACGTACGGTATAATTACGCTCCCGTTTCTGGGGAGTGTCTGCAACAGCCAATTAGTACCGTAATTTATATAAAAACCGTTTTAATTAAATTTGTGTTTACAAAACAAAATAACCACAAGTACTTACACGTGTTAAATCTGGCCTTTGGGTTAAATTTCCGATCTACAAATATACGATGAAATAATTTTCCGGTTTTCGACGAATCGTGCCACAAATTAATTTTCGTAATAGAAAATCAGAAAACTTTTTATTTTATTTACGTACGTGGAATTTTTTCTACAGTTAAATCTAGTCTAATCAAAAATTTTTTATATCTGTATCGACTGTAATAGTTCAATGCATATTCCTTCATCGCCACAGTGTCGCCACAACGAACGGGCCTATACGTTTCACATCCATTGCATTCCCGCGACTCTCACCAGTCACTGGTTTTGATATTCCTTCTCTGTGTGAATAAATACATTTTTTTTGTATCTTACAGTGACAACACACAATAAGGGACACTACAAAGTCGTCCTCACCGTCCCTCCCTTATCATAATTTATTTGGGATCGTAAGTATTTCCCATACATACACATTTACCTTTTCCATCTGTCGTCATTTCAATATCCAGATATCCCTATAATAAAACACGTGTACATACGTGTTATCATGCTACATATAAACTAACACCACATAATCACACTAATATTATACCTACAGTCAAAAGTTTGTGAGTGTGTGTGTGTGTGTGTTTGCTACTTCAGCACGCTCGAAAGGCTGAACGGATTTTAATGAAACTTGGTACACAGGTAGCCCATATCTTAGAACCATCATCATCATCATTTGAACCAAAAGCCTCCCCCAAGTGTCGCCACAATTAACGGTCCTGTCATGTGCATCTCGCATCTATCGGATTCTCGTGACTCTCACCAGGTCATCGGTGTCTTCCAGAACGCGGTCGCCACTCCAGAAACTTTCGGACCCAATGGCCATATTTTCTGCGAGCAATGTACCCTGGCCACTGCTGGAATAGCACATAAAATAACTTTTATCCCGGAAGTATGTTCTTTTAAGCTCTCAAAACGGTGAAGGATATCATCGTGAGGAAACCGGCATGTCCTAGAACCAAAAATTCGAAGACATGTGACATCCACCAAACCGCACTGGGACCACGTGTGGATTACGGCCCATTCCCTCTCCTAGAGAGGAGGCCTGAGTCCCAGCAGTGGGAACATTATAAGGCCGACTATGCTATGCTATGCTATGTTGTTTTGACATATTTTTGTACTATCGCATGGGTTAAGCCGCTGATAGCAGCTAATGTAACATATTGACACAAAATATGAAGCCATATTTAATTTCAAACTTTAATTAGTACTAAAATGTTCGCTACAATTTAGTGTCGGTTACGGTGACTCATTTGCTGGGGTAAATAGATGCGGTTGGACCGCAGCGGGCCGTGGCTCGTGGTTGGACATAGATACGAATGACCTGTAAAAGGCCCAGTCTGAAACTAGATTTGGGTGTTATTTTTCTAGTTAATTTGACTAATTGTGTCCAATGTTTAACTGGTAACATTGTAATGGTACTATCGTTACATTTTTATCGTTTCTCAAACATGGCACTGTAAGCAATTAAGAAATAAAGCTGCGTAAAATATTTCGTAAACAAAATTTATCGCAATTTTAAGTATATTTTAAATTGACATTCCCCCGTTTCATCCCCTTAAATTTGAAGCTTAGTGCTCATCTACGTCATAAAAGATCATGAAAATTTTACGCTCCTAGTTTTGGCTGTGCGTTGATATGTCTATGATAAAAATTTTGGGAAATATTTGAATGATTAACTCTTAAGATTAATACAAAACCCGCATATTTTTAGGGTCCCTTACCTCAAAAGGAAAAAACGGTACCCTTATAGGATCACTTTGTTTTCCGTCCGTCTGTCTGTCAAGACCCTTTATCTCAGGAACGCATGGAGGTATCGAGTTAAAATTAAAATCATGTACTGAAGTCTGCGGTCCCTTGATGCTAAGAAAAAATCAAATTTCTAAGTTAACGGAAAAAAAGATACGGTCGTTTATGTCGCAAAAAACGTATATTTCGACACTCAAGAGAATCAAAATTCATAGGGTAGTTACCGTTGACTTAGAATCCTGAAATTTGGCATAAAGCAAGGTCTTATAGGAATTAATATGAAAACAATAAATTTGTTGTTATAAAAAAAGAAAAATTTTCGAAACTCCATTCAGGAATTGAATTGTTTACATAGGTAAGTTTACACGGAACCCTCAGTGCGCGAGTCCGTCTCACACTTGCCCAGTTTTTTTATTTGTTGACTCTAAGTTTTTTTGAGACAGCTAACAGCATTGTAGGTCCAAGGATTTGGACTGGACGTTGATGAGTAAGAATTACCTTCTATCTATACAGATTAAAAAATGTGAGCTACCTAGGTCGGGCTTGCGGACGGCGAGCAATGGGTGGCTCGCCGTCCGACCGTCCGGTAACCGTCCGGACCAAGCCCAAGTCGTCGACGGCGGGTACTGTACGCGTGCTTCATGGAGATGTCAGCAAATTGTAGGGGCCCAGCAGGGTCGAAGCCAACTGGGGCCACGGGTAGTGTGAAAGTGAAACCCAGGGCCCTGGGACGAAGGCAAAGAAGGAACAGGAGTGGGTTTTTAGTCAATAAAAGTCTGGCACTATCTCCCGCTCCGCCCAAGGGATTTGTCATAAGATGATTTTCCCACCCAATAAAAAAAAAAATGTTATCTAGGTCAATCAAGAACACATGTCATGCAAACACATTATCGAGTTTCTAGCCGGTTCTTCTCCATAGGAAACGGTCAATTGAAACCGTGCACTAGCTTCTGACGTTTTATAAGGGCCCATGTAGGCCTATGCGAAATAAAAACATTTTTTTTTTTTAAATACGTTACATTAGTTTATCGTTTCTATTTGTATTAATATTCTACGTAACTAACTTTGATTTTATCCCTACATTTTTAATTAACCCTTAAACAATAATTTCAGAGTTAGTTTAAAGTTGTACTTTTGTTTAATATAGCATGGTTGACACAGATCGCAACAATTACGAATATTACATTAAAATAAATACATTCAGTTAAAATAAATTTGTATTAGTGCTCTGATTGTGGTTTTAGTTCTGTACCTAAATACATATTTATGTATGCAATGTAATAACAAGGATTTTTATGTTAGTAAGGTTTTTATTGGTGTGAAAGGGGTTACGGTGTTGATAACTGTCTTAAAAATAACATTACGAATTATTTATTAAGTTTGACAAATAGGACTAATAATACAAACCTGACAGGTTGTATTTATGTTTTTTTTTAAGGTGGTAAATCATCCAATGACTTTTCGCGCACTAGGGTGGCGTAGGAGGGCGTGTCAGACTTTTACTGATTAAAACCACACCTATGTTCCTTCTTTGCTCTTGCGTTCCAGGAGGTTTCCCTTTCGGAATTCAACCCATGGCCCTAGTAGACTTTTTTTTTGTAGGTGGGAAAATCATTCAATGACATCCCCCGCTTGGGCGGAGCGGGACATAGTGTCAGACTTTTACTGACTAAAAACCCACTCCTGTTCCTTCATTGCCTTTCGTACCAGGGCCGAGTCTTCCTTTTGGAATCAGACCCTTGACCCCAGTAGGCTTCGACCTTGCTGGGCACCTACAATTGCTCACAGGAACAGTACGCGCCGTCGAGCCCTAGTAGGCTTGGCCCTACTGAGCCCCTCTGATTTTGCTGATAACCCTTTGTGCGTCCGTGGAACACTACCGGAAGGCCGGACCGCGAGCTACCCATTGCTTGACGTCCGCAAGCTCACGCCTACTCTGGTTGGAATTCGAGGTTGGGATCCCGGCAGCTGGGGCTTGAGGACGTTCGTTCCCTCACGCGTGCGGCCGCCTCCTTCGCTAGCATTACTGTTTCGCAGAAGGATACGACCGTTTGCCATTCCTCCTCACTTTGGACTTGTATTTATGTGTGTATTGTTTGCTACTCCATCGCGCTTTTAAATGGCAGACTTAGATGGCAGCGGATTTAGATGTTTGGCACACGGGTTTAACATGTCTTGGAATAGGTGATAGGATACTTTTTATTTCGAGAGTATTTTACAGTATGTTATTTTTTTAGGGTTCCGTAACTCAAAAGGAAAAAACGGAATCCTTCTAGGATCACTTTGTTGTCCGTCTGTCTGTCTGTCAAGACCCTTTATCTCGGGAACGCGTGAAGGTATCGAGTTGAATTTAAAACCATATACTTAAGCCTGCGGTCTCATGAAGCGGTGAAAAAATCTAACTTCTGAGTTAACGAAAAAAAAAGATACGGCCGTTTATGTTGCAAAAAACGTGTAATTCGACACTCACGGGAATCAAAATTCATACTTCCCGTTGACCTAGAATCCTGAAATTAGCATAAAGCAAGGTCTCATAACACGAGTATAGGAAAAAATCTGAAAACTGTAAATTTGTAGTTAATTCGGGAAAATCTTCGTAACTCAATTCGGGAATTGAACTGTTTTCATAGAAGTTTGTACGGAACCCTCAGTGCGCGAGTCCGACTTGCACTTGCCCGGTTCTTTTTTACTATCACGTTGGCGGAACCGCTGTCTGAAGCTAGCTTAAAATAATTGTTGAAAAAAAGCTGTTTTGTATCAGTTTATGACCATTGAATTTCGCTCTTAAATAGTGTTTGGAATCAAATTTCAAATTCAAATTCAAAAACATTTATTTCAAATAAACCATTTACAGGCACTTTTGAAATGTCAAGAAGTCAGTCAGTCAGAAAAAATGATGCTAATTGCACATTCCAAAGCGTAGATCTCTATGGAGAAGAATGTGCAAGAAACTCCATGGACACTCTTTTCAATCATGTTTTGCAATTACAAATAACTCTGTTACATGTTTCTTGTCGCTATCATGTGAGAACAATGTCAATAATGTAAAAATAAAAACTAAATATAGATATTAAAATAGCAACTGGCAGCTAAGAGATGACCAGTCTCAACTGACAGCGCCCGTTCACGGACCTGACGCGAATATTAGCACCACTCAGCTCAACCATTTTGAAGGGAACCGAATGATCCAACACACGCGCCACCATCAGTGAGACATTTGAGTGAGCATGACAAACTCTCAACTGCCATGCTTATTTATGTCAAACAAATCCAATAGTAACCTAAAATCCATAAAATAGCTCCATGGTACTCACATTTACAAAGTTTGAAAAAAATGCTTCTACATTATACAATACTAAATACAATAATAATTAACTACAATAATACATTACAAATATAACAAATTCAAAAAAAAAAAAACATTAAAGAATAGTAATAATAGTTTCAAAACTAATCAATTTGTACCCCCGGTGGTAGTGGAGCTGGACCAGCAATGAGCCAAGCATTTTTATCTTGAATATAATCCTCCTACTTATAATTATGCCTGCCTGCATAGTGTGCGTTTAATACAAGATTTAAATTTCGTTTCATTGAGTTCTAATATTTGGGGAGGTATTTTATTATAACATTTCAAACAGTACCCCATGAAAGAAGAGGCCACTTTAGCCAGTCTGAAACCTGGTTGAACTAATTGGTCCCTATTTCTTGTAACATAATTATGTCTGTCGCCTCTTTTGCTAAAAAGATGAAGATTTTTTCTAACGTACATGATGTTTTCATAGATATATTGACAAGGCACCGTCATGATGTTAATATCCTTAAACAGTTCCCTTAGAGAATCGCACCGGCGGAGATTGTAAATAGCTCTGATAGCTCTTTTCTGTAGAATAAAAATTGAGTCGATGTCTGCAGCCCGTCCCCATAGTAAGATACCGTATGACATGACACTATGAAAATAACTAAAATAGACTAGTCTAGCGGTATCAACATCCGTAAGTTGGCGGATTTTTCTAACAGCATATGCAGCTGAGCTAAGCCGTCCTGCAAGAGATGTTAAATGAGGACCCCATTTCCATTCAGTAGCCTTGAGTCAAGCGTTATCCCCAGGAAAACAGTTTTGTCGACAAATTCTAGTTTTTCATCGTTTAGTATTACATCACAATCACTACTTTTGACATTCGGTAAGGAAAATCTTATGCATTTAGTTTTTTTCCCGTTTAAAACTAGATTATTAGCAGTGAACCAGTTTTGGACCTGCAGTAGTGCGTTATTAGTCCTTCTATTTATCTTAAAAATCAAAGAAGTGTCGTCGGCAAACAACACCATATTAAGTTTATTTTGCAACAAATAGGGTAAATCATTAATATAAACTAAAAATAAAAAAGGACCTAAAATTGAACCTTGGGGTACCCCCATTTTCACATTTAATCCCGGCGAATTGACACCGTTTATTTGAACTTGTTGCTGTCTGTCAATCAAATAAGATTTTAATAAGCTTAAACCTGTTTTGCCTAGTCCGTAATGCTCAAGTTTCAGGAGTAATGTTTCATGAACCACACAATCAAACGCCTTAGACAGGTCACAGAAGATGCCTATAGCATCCTGTGCCTCTTCCCACGCATTAAAAATGTGTTTTAGTAAGGAGACACCAGCGTCAGTTGTACAACGTCCTTTGGTGAAACCATACTGTTTATCATGTAAGATGTTATTTGTGTTAAATATATATATATAAATATATTATTGAATATTTAACAAAATAAAAAAAAGCTCATTAAGTACTTTTTATTTCAGTGTGATTTATTTCAGTTGATTATTTTATTGGTGGAATCCACAAATTGGGAGAAATTAAAATAATAAATAGGTGCGTTCCTACATTATTTGTAACATAACATTAATAAAAATATAATGTAATATCTTCATTCTCGATGCAAACACTCAAAGAAACTCCGAGCATAGCCCTTTCTTACCCTTTGGGTGACTTTAAGCCCTCAGATGAATAATATTATTGTTAGTATTTATTTGAGCAGGCAAATAAAACCATGATTTATCAATTTTATTATAGTTCGGTGCGAGTGTTTTCTTGCTCATAAACTGACGTGAACTTTGGCCGATCCTTTACCAAAGTCACCCAATAAGTGACCCCAACCGAGTAGAGTAAATGTACAAGTTTCAGAAAAATACTTGAAAAACAACTTTCGTAGATGAGCTTACCTTACCTTATTTTGTGAAAGTCAAACAAAACAAAATAAAGATACGACTTACAATTGATTTGGTATTTGATTGTTATAAAGGCGAAAGTTTGTTTGTATGTGTGTATGCTTGTTACTTCTTCCTACTCAAACGGCTGAACAGATTGGGATGAAATTAGACACGCGGGTAGACAATGTCCAGGAATAGGACATTGAAAAGGAACACAGTCGGGAGCTACCGGACAATGCTCGACCACCGTAGGCTCGGTCTTGCAGACGATGAGCAATGGGTAGCTCGCCGTCTGACCGTCCGGTAAGGACCGAGCCCAAGACGTCGAAAGCGCGTAGTGTAGGTGTCAGCAAACCGTAGGGACTCAACAGGGCCGATGCCTTTTTTATTTTATTTATTTAATTGGATATCCAACAAAGGATAAACAGTAACCACATTATAATACACAAAGTTTTTTAAAGAGTTATCGTGCCCCTTGAACGCAAAAGGCAACTGAAGGGCACAGGTGGGTAAATCTGATACGCCCTCTGATTCCACCCTAGAATGGGAGAATTATAGAGTAGTATTATTTGATGAATTCCACCTCAAAAGTAACGTAGAAGAGGGAGAAGGCCGCCAAGAGGCGATCCATAACCCAGGCCATGACCTCAATAACCGAGGCACTGGGGATCGTCCTGGAGCCGTTCAAGAAATCCCTCAACAAGAGGATTGAACGGCTCGAGGCGGACCTGGCCGGTCTCCGTGAAACTGGTCCCGAGGTGGCGACAAACGGGGGATGCATGCAAGGGCAAAGCCAGTCGCAGCCCCTGCCAAAGCCGGAGAGTGCGGTTCTGACCCTGCTGCGGCAAGAGCTGGCTGCCTTCCGGCAGCAGCAGCAGGAGCAGCAGCAGCAGTTCCAGGAGCGGGTCCAGCGGCAGTTCGCTGTCCTGGAGGGCATTGTGCTGCGCGTCCTTTTCTGGCCGAAGGCCGCAAGCGGGGGGCTTGCGGCCTTCGGCCAGAAAAGGACGGTCTCCTACGCCGCCGCCGCCGCGGCCACGGCTGCTGCGCCCAAGGCGGGCCAGTTGGGGCAAACTGGGCGTGAAGCCGTGGTGTCGGAGCCTGCGAGGCCGGTCCCGGCGGCCAAGCAGCAGCAACGGCAGGGGAAGCCTACTCCTTCCCCAAAAGGCAGAGTGATGCCTGCCGCTAAACCGTCGGGACCTCGTGCAGTGGCGGCGACTAGGCCACGCCTGCCCGAAGAACCCTCGGCTGGTGCCGAATGGACAGTTGTCGGCGCCAGCAGGAAGGCGGGCAAGGCGGCTAGAGCGGCGAAAAAGCGCGAGCGGCGACAGCGGCGCAAGAAGCGGGCCATGGCAGCCAGACTTCGCGCCCCGAATTCCGCAGCTGTAGTGATTACACTACAGCCAGCTGCGGAAAAGAGGGGCGTGAACTATGACATGGTCATGGCGAAGGCGAAGCAGGCGGTGGTAGATCACCTCGACGAGTTCGGAGCCTCTGAAGGCTTCCGAATGAGGCGCACCGCAACCGGGGCCCGAATATTGGAGGTCCCTGGTGCGGACAGCGGCTCTGCCGCAGACGCCCTGGCCGCAAGGATCAGGGCGTCCCTGGACGTCGAGGAGGTCAGAGTGTCCAGGCCCACAAAGTGCATAGACATGCGCATCATGGGCCTGGATGACTCCGTTAGGGTGGATGAGGTGGTGGCCGCCGTCGTCAGGACGGGAGGGTGCCAGGCCGATCAAGTGCGGGCGGGCACCATCCGTGCTGACAGCACGGGCATGCGAGCCGTTACGGTTAGCTGCCCCGTGTCGGCGGCCAAAGCCATCACGGGCGAAGGCCGAAGGCTCTTGGTTGGCTGGGTCTCCGCACAGGTAAAACTGTTGGAGCCCAGACCTCTGCGGTGCTACCGCTGCCACGTGGGGCACCACGTGGGGGCCCATTGCGCCGCAGAGGTGGACCGCAGTGACCGCTGCTACCAGTGCGGTCAGGCTGGTCACAAGGCCGTCGAATGCCGTGCAACGCCGCACTGCTACACATGTGCGGCGGCAGGCAAGCCGGCCGACCACCGGGCTGGGGGCAGGTCCTGCGACCCCCCCGCCAAGGCCAAGGGCAAGGTACGGAGGCCCATCCACCCGGACGTACTCACCGCCGCAGCCACCTCCTTGGCTGCTGCCGCTGTCACCGCCGCACCTAACGCGGCAGGGCCCTCACGGGGGGCACGGGAGGAGACTGTAATGGACTGTCAATAATTACTCCATTAAGTCTCCTCCAGGCGAACATCAACCACTGCGCCTCCGCTCAGGATCTGTTGCTCCAGAGCATGGCGCAGTGGTCGATCAATATCGCCGTGGTCTCCGAGCCGTACTATGTCCTGCCCAGGGGAGACTGGGTGCGGGACCTTGACGGCTCGGTGACCCTAATTTCGTCGGCCGCCGCCGGTACCCCGACCCTCGAGGCCGTCACGAGGGGGCGGGGTTGCGTGGCAGCACGGTTCGGGGACATTGCAGTGGTAGGAGTCTACCTGTCCCCGAACAGATCTCTCGGCGATCTTCACATCTCCCTAATGGAGCTGAAAGCCGTCGTCGCTGGGTTTGGTTCCCTCCCTGTGGTCGTGTGCGGGGACTTCAATGCCAAGAACTTGGCTTGGGGTTCCCGGTTCACGAACCAGCGGGGTCGGATGGTGGAGGACTGGGCTCTGGAGACAGGCCTGGTCGTCCTAAACCGGGGTTCTGTCCCCACGTGTGTGCGGATGCGGGGTGACTCAGTGGTGGACATCTCGTTTGCCAGCCCCGCTCTGTCGCCACGTGTCGTCGACTGGCGCGTTATGGAGGAGGTGGAGACGTACTCAGACCACCGGTACATCCGGTTTGACGTCTCCGCCCAAACCTCAACCGCGCCGGTCCGACGGAACCCTTGTGGTCCGCGTTGGGCGCTGAGGCAGATGGACCGGGAGCTCCTCCTGGAAGCCGCGACGGTACAGGCCTGGGTGCAAGCACCGGACAGGCCTGTCGACATCGACGTCGAGGCAGAGTGGTTCCGGGAGGCCATGTCGCAAATCTGCGACGCGGCAATGCCCCGAGTCCATCCAGGACGTGCTCAGCGCCAGGTATACTGGTGGTCGCCGGAGATTGCGGCACTGCGCAATGCGTGCAATGCCGCGCGACGCCGGTATGCCAGGTACCGCAGGCGCCGCATCCGTCCTCCGGATGCGGAGGCCAGAGAGGCGGAGCTGTACGAGGGATACAGAGAGGCAAAGCGCACCCTCCGAGCGGAGATAAGGCGGGCCAAACTCGAGGCCCGCAACGTGTGGCTGGGGACTCTGAATGGGGACCCATGGGGACGCCCCTATAAGGTGGTGCGGGACAAAATCCGCCCCTGGGCTCCCCCGCTGACGCAGAGTCTCCGGCCCCAGCTTGTGGAGGGTGTGGTGAGCACTCTGTTCCCCGTGCGAGGGGAACACTCTCCCCCGCCCATGGCTCCGCCACCAGCGGTATCCGACGTGGACCACGATGGCGACGACGACGAAAATGCTCCAGAGGTGACCGAGGTAGAGTTGAGAGTGGCGGTACGGAGGCTGAGTGCCAAAAATACCGCCCCAGGACCCGATGGTTTGCCTGGGAAGGCCTGGGTCCTGGCCATGGAGGCTCTCGGGCCTCGACTAAGAGGGCTCTTCAGCGCATGCATGGAGAGGGGCCAGTTCCCACTTCGCTGGAAGACGGGGAAACTGGTCCTCATCGCGAAGCCGGGACGCCCTGCGGACTCTCCGTCCGCGTACCGGCCCATTGTGCTGCTCGACGAGGTGGGCAAGCTCTTTGAAAGAGTAATTGCAGACCGCCTCGTCGCGCACTTAACACAGGTGGGGCCGGATCTAGCAGACGGCCAGTTCGGTTTTCGCAGGAGGCGCTCCACGGTGGACGCCATCATGCGCGTGCGAGCTCTCACGACGGGGGATGCGGTGGCCCAGGGCAGGTGTGTCGTGGCGGTGTCTCTGGACATCGCCAACGCCTTCAACTCCCTGCCTTGGAGTAGCATTAGGAGGGCACTCCGGTATCACCGGACGCCCGACTACCTCTGTCGTGTGGTCGAGGCGTACCTGTCGGACAGGTACATCATCTACCCTGGTCACCAGGGAGAGTGGGAACGTCGAGAGATGTCGTGCGGTGTTCCGCAGGGATCGGTACTAGGGCCGCCCTTGTGGAACATCGGATACGACTACGTGCTGCGCGGCGACCTCCCTGACGGGGTCAGCGTGGTCTGCTACGCAGACGACACGCTGGTCCTGGCGCGGGGAGAGTCGTACCAGGCGGCGGTCGAACTAGCGACACGCGGGGTTGCGACAGTCGTGGGCAGGATCCAGGAGTTGGGACTCGAGGTGGCATTGCACAAGTCCGAGGCCATGTGCTTTCACGGCCCTCGGAACGCGCCACCACGGGGTTCCCAACTAACGGTAGGAGGAGTCCACATCGGCGTCGGGTCGACGATGAAGTACCTGGGACTCGTTCT
The DNA here is from genome assembly GCA_905147345.3 of Mythimna impura. NCBI lineage: Eukaryota > Metazoa > Arthropoda > Insecta > Lepidoptera > Noctuidae > Mythimna > Mythimna impura. Next base: position 10,244,225 of record LR990356.1, on the reverse strand, counting down.
CGACAGCCGATGGGATTTCGAGGAGCATTTCCGACGTCTGGCTCCCAAACTAAATCGGACTGGGGCTGCCCTCGGGCGGCTCCTGCCCAACCTGGGAGGTCCAGACGCCTCCTGCCGGAGGCTTTACGCGGGGATCGTTCGGTCCATGGCCCTTTATGGCGCACCGGTATGGGCGCCGACGCTGCGGAAGCAGCCGGCGGCCCGGCTGAACGCATGCCAGAGGGTCATGGCCATACGGATGGTGCGAGGATACCGGACGATTTCCCGCGAAGCGGCGAGCCTCCTTGCTGGCCAGCCACCATGGGATCTGGAGGCAACAGTCCTTGCACACATGCACGACCTGCGCATGGAGATGCAACGCCGCCGGGTTCTCATGGTGAAATGGCGACAGCGACTGTCGCAACCCAGTGCTGGGCACGCCACAATTATGGCGGTAAGTCCCCTCTTTGAGGCGTGGTTGGAAAGACCTCACGGCGTCCTCACCTTTCGCATGACGCAGGTTCTCACCGAACACGGTAAGTTCGGGAAGTTCCTGCACCGGATTCGCCCGGAGGACACGGTGGAGCACACGGTTGAGGTGTGCCCCGCTTGGGCAGAGCAACGCCGTGTCCTTGTGGGGGCGATCGGCGGCGGCGATCTCTCGCGCCGGGCCCTGGTACAGGCCATGGTCCGGAGCGAGGAAGAGTGGCAGGCGGTCGCCTCCTTCTGTGAAGCAGTAATGCTAGCAAAGGAGGCGGCCGATCGCGTGAGGCAACGGTCCTCACGCCCTTACCGCCGCCGGGATTCCGATCCCGATTTCCGGCCACCGTAGGCGCGGGCTTGCGGACGGCGAGCAATGGGTGGCTCGCCGTCGGACCGTCCGGTAACCGTCCGGACCGAGCCAAGTCGTCGACGGCGCGTATTGTTCCACGCGCGCCTCAGGGAGATGTCAGCAAATCGTAGGGGCCCAGCAGGGTCGAAGCCTACTGGGGCCATGGGTAGTGTGAAAACGAAACCCGGGGCCCTGGGACGAAGGCAACGAAGGAACAGGAGTGGGTTTTTAGTCAGTAAAAGTCTGACACTATCTCTCGCTCCGCCCAAGAGCGAGATTTGTCATTAGATGACTTTCCCACCGAAAAAAAAAAAAAAAAAAAAAAACCTCAAAAGTAACGTATAAATATATAAAGTATGGGAAGTACCTATTAATTTCATGCAGGCTATTTCATAAGTTTTTTCTATGTTAAACATAAAGTTTATTTTGATTACTTGCCTTCTCTGTCTCGCTCTTCAGTAAAAGACCTCCCTCTCTTTCCAATCATGATATTATGTCTAGTTCGTTTCACCATTTTCTTAGTGTTTTATTTTACCAAGACCCTGTCTCACCATCGTAGGGCACCAACTCTGTGTCAGTTAAAAAGTAACATTAATTCCTGCACAATTTATACATGCTGTTTCTTCTATCATCTTCATACGAAACTTGAAAAAGTAGAAAATATTTCATTTTTGTCATTGGCAATCATAATGAAATGAAAAAAACAGGGCAGGTGCGAGTCTGACTCGCGCACTGAGGGTTCCGCACACACTTACCTATGAAAACAGTTCGATTCGCGAATGTAGTTACGAAGAAATTTCCGAATTGTAAAAAAAAGTTTATTTTGTGATGTAACTACAAATTTACAGTTTTCAGATTTATTCATATATCTATACTATAAGACCTTGCTTTATGTCAAATTTCAGGATTCTGGGTCAACAGGAAGTACCCTATGAATTTTGACTTCTTTGAGAGTGTTGAAATGAACGTTTTTTTTTTCGACATAAACGGTTGTATCTTTTTTTTCCGTAAACTTAGAAGTTTGCACAGCTTCAAGGGACCGCAGACTTGAGTATACGGTTTTAATTTCAACTCGATGCCTCCACGCGTTTCTGAGATAAAGGGTCTTGACAGACAGACGGATAGACAGACAGACAGACAGACAAACAGACAGACAGACGGACGGACCAGAAAGTGATCCTATAAGGGTTTAGTTTTTTCCTCTTGAGGTACGGAACCCTAAAAATAAAATTTTTTGATAAATGTGACCACTTAACATTAGATGTGGTACCAGTTTTCCCTTTTATATCACACCTTTTGCAAAATATACTTTTACTCTAGAGAATGCTTTAAGAAAAATAAATGATGAGTTTCCAAGTATTTAGCTCCACTGCTTTATAAAACACACGAATTTTTTCTCGATTTTCAAAGGAATTTTTTGTTGCAAGGAATTTTTGAGCAACCGAGATGCATTTTTACCTTTGTACCAAACACCAACAATTTTTCTACTGGTTTTTAAATTGTAAAGCAAAAAAAAGGGAAAAGTGAAGCAGATTTATAAAGGTAGCTGTAGAAAGGTGTTTTTTTCCAAGAAACGCTGTTCGTTGGATCTTATCTCTACTTTAAACGGTTTTACTCCAGTACCAACTATTAATGAAGAGAGTTTTTACTTCACTAAGCAATTTATACCCAAGTACAACCTATTAAGTCCCGATTCAAGTTTTTATTTTTATTTTCTGTTATTTAGTTCCTATTACCCACACATACAAAAAAAAATGTAAAGTAACTTTCAGTATTTTCTGAGGATTTTACAATAGAAAAAAAATAATTCGATACAACACAGCAGCAACAGACGCAACATAACAGCAAAAGAACCGACTATCTGTTCTGCGAGGAATACGCCCAGCCCACTGCCAGTTAAATTTGGCGATTCTTCGAGCTATGTCTACAGATAATCTTCATTTTTGATTCGATCACGCAAGAAAACTCCGAGCATAGCCCTCTCCATAAAGTATACCAAAGAATAAGTCAATGAGAAGATAGATAGACTACTTCATATTTTCTCAACGACTTCGCTACCGTAACCAGCTATTGTTATTAAGTGTATCAACTTTTGCTGAAATAACCCCAATAAATTACCAAAGAGTCGTTCCGTTCTGAGATGGAAAAGTTCTTTATGTTTCCTCTTAGATGGATCCAGTAAAGAAGTCGAATAAAAAAGTTTGTTTTGTATGTAAATTGCACGGAGCAAGATGAATAAGATCGCCTTGCAGTATAGGTTTTACCTTTGCCATGTTTTAGAAGGAGCTCAAAATAAATATCCGAAGAAAATGTTGGACGTAAAGAAATCCTGAATCCAACGAGGAAATTGCTTTTTGAATGGATAATATGCTTTTTGCTGATGTTGTCTCAAGATGAAAGTCCAGACCAGAGCGTGTTGCTACTGATGACATATGGCTCTGAAACTTGGTCGCTCACAATGGGCCTCATCAGAAGGCTTAAAGTCACCCAAAGGGCAATGGAAAAGGCTATGCTCGGAGTTTCTTATTCGGTAGTTTCTTATTCTCTTTCTAGTTTTGACACTTCTCTTATTTTTAAAGTAGATAGAAAAGATGGTGATGTCTTGCATGACAATGAAAGTCTGGCTGTTCTTTCGAAATGGTTCGCAGCTAATAATCTCTTAATAAATGCGAATAAAACTAAATGTATAAAATTTTAACTATCGAATGTCCCTCAAGTTGGCGTCAATCTAATTCTTGACGGCAACAAACTTGATGTTACAACGGAAACTGTGTTTTTAGGTATATCTATCGATTCTAAACTGCAGTGGGGCGCTCATATTAGAACTCTTTCAGGTAGACGCATATGCAGCAAGAAAAATAAGGCAATTGACAGATGTAGCCACAGCTAGGTTAGTTTACTATGCTTATTTCCACAGTATTATGTCTTATGGAATTTTACTGTGGGGATCTGCAGCTGATGTAGACTCAATCTTCATATTGCAAAAGAGAACAATCCGGGCTATTTATAAAATGGGTCCTCGCGAGTCCCTCAGAAATAAATTCAAAGATATCGATATACTGACTCTGCCTTCTCTTTATATTTTAGAAAGTATTTTGTATTTTCGTAAAAACCTAGGACTCTACAAAATTAGAAGCGATTTTCATAACATAAATACGCGTAGTAAACACCAAATTGTATTACCCAAATGGAGATTAGCTAAGACCAGCAAGTCATTTTTAGTAAACAGCATACGCTTTTATAACAAGCTGCCAAAGGCGGTGACTGAACTTAGCGACGGAAAATTCAAAACCTATTAAGCGTGTCCTAACTAAAAAGGCGTATTACAAGATTAAAGACTATGTTGAAGACACGCTTTTTTGGCAATGACTGCTTCTGCACATGTGGCCTCCTGGTAACTCATAATATTGTGTAAATGTATCTATTAACTGCTCCACATTTGTTGTAATATATACTTTTTTTTTCTAACACATTGTTTTTGCAATATTTTTTTATATTATTAGACACTAACCACCATAAATTCGTTAGTAATTTTTTTGTTGACATGTCATTTATTGATAATTGTAATTATTTATTTTTCTTACTTTTTTTATATAGCCTCTTTTTGTAACTGTAAAATGTGAGAACACTGTAGACTCCGCGAATTCTTAGGTTACTTCCTATTACGACTCACTTTTTTTTTTAATATGATTATTTTTATTGTGCTTTTGGGTACAATATTGACTAGTCTACGCCGTTCTTACATAATGTCTATTAATACTGTAATATGAAAATATTGTAAACAACCACTTTTTTAAAAGAGTAACCATGGAGTTTCTTGCCGTTTCTTCTCCATAGGAAACGACCAATTTGGAACCGTGCACTAGCTTCTGACGTTTTATAAGTGCCCATGTAGGCCTATGTGAAATAAAAACTTTTGACTTTGACTTTCCTTGCGTGATTGCATCAGGAATGAAGATATCCGCAGGACATCCAAGGTCGTCGGAATAGGTCGAAGAATCGCCAAACTTAAATGGCAGTGAGCAGGGCACATTACTCGTAGAACAGATGGTCGATGGAGCCGAAAGGTTCTGGAATGGCGACCACGCACCAGAAGACGCAGTGTTGGAAGGCCTCGCCCAACGAGGGCATTGCTTTTTGAATGGATACTAAGCATTTAGTGTCTTTTACTGTATCATTAAATGACTGCTCTCTTTCTGTTTAGTATAAATAAGTTTTTTAGTAATAATATTCTTTTTTTTTTAATTCTTTATAGGTTTGCGCTTGACCGCTATCTCACCTGATGGAAAGCGGTGATGCGGTCGATGATGGAGCGCGCTTACCTAGAAGTAACCTATTCACTCTCGACTTAAAGATTCCCGGGTTGTAGCCATCAGGAAACACAGATTCCCGCAAGGAATTCCACTCTTTAGCTGTACGCACAATAAATGTGTTCCCAAAACGTTTCGTGCGTATGGGCGGGATGTCCACCATGTACCGGTGGCGCATTGCCGTACGCCTAGTGGTCCGATGATAGAATCTTTTTTTATTGATGAGCTCGCGTTTTACCACTATCTCACCAGAGGATAAGCGATGAAGTGGTCGACGTTGGAGCACGCTCGCTGAGACGTAACCTATTCACTCTAGACTTAAATACTTACCATAAATAATATAAACAGATAGTAAATAATCTGATTTTATAGAAGCTCTTTTGGTTTTGTTTATAGGTTTTAAGTTCCACACATTTCAAGGAGCTGTAAGCATAATTGATAGAGCCCTCTAAGAACGATGCCTGCTAAGGCTACGGAATTGTTTGTATGAGTCACTGCGGCCCTGGAACGGAAAAGGCAACTGAAGGAACACTGATTCTCTCACTTCACGCGAAATGGGAGGAGTTATTTGATGAATTCCCAGCTAAAAAGAAAGTAAAAGCATTAATCCATGCTGTTTGCAAACCTTGAGTGCCAATGTGGTGCTGTTCTACAAGAAGCGGAACACAGAACATCATTTCTTTCGTGCTGATCCCAGAACTTTACAAAAACCAATACATGATAATTAAAAAATTGCAACCTAAATACATTAAAAAGCTGGTTAAGTGCGAGCCGGACTCACACAGTGAGGGTCCAGTACAAACTTAAACTTATAATTGCAAAAAGTATAATGCTTGTATAATAGTTACTTTGTATGATGTATAGTTTTCGGATTTTGTGCTGCATTGCTTCTTACCAAGTTACACGATTCTAGGTCAATGGTCAAAGTCCCCTATTAATGATTCCTTTGTGAGGGTCAAAGTATGCCATAAACGAAGCATATACGGCCTTATCTTTAGATTGCCTTGAATTTCTTTTTTCTTACTTTTTTAATGTATATTATATAAATATATGTAATATTCGCGTCATGTCCGTGAACGGGTGCTGTCAGTTAAGACTGGTCATCTATTAGCTGCCAGTTGCTATTTTAATATCTATATTTAGTTTTTGTTTTTATTTTATTTACATTGTTCTCACATGATAGTAGCGACAAAAAACATGTAACCGAGTTATTTGTAATACATAACATGATTGAAAAGAGTGTCCATGGAGTTTCTTGCACATTCTTCTCCATAGAGATCTACGCTTTGGAATGTGCAATCAGCATCATTTTTTTTTTCTGACTGACTTCTTGACTTTTCAAAAGTTCCTGTAAATAGTTTATTTGAAATAAAATGCTTTGAATCTTTGAATCTTAGAATGAATTGAATACTTGAGTGTTTCTGAGAAAAATGGTCTTGACAGGCGGACAACAAATATCCTATAAGGGTTTCGTTTCCGTGAATTTATGTAAGGAACCTTAACAAGACAAGTAAAACCTTCCTTCTTCAGTAAGACCATAAACTTACAGAATGTTATTTATCAGTGACATTTACAACCATCCCTATTGCCCAATTCTTTACAGTCACGCACACATTAAAATAACTTATTCATACTAAATACACCCTTAGCACTAAACTTGGTAATATAACTTGTTCTTCATATTATTTATTCGCGTCACCTTGACTTGCTTCGTAATGGAAGCAGTCGCGGGTGTCACTTACGAACTTGAAGTAACCTCGTTATAACAAAGGAGGGAAATAATGGCCTCTTCTCCTCTCAAAAAGGGCAATTTGGAGGACACAGAAAAATATTTTGTTACATCTTTTTGATGTGTGTACTGTAAAGATTTATTTTTCCTATGGAGTTCAAATTGATACTTTTAGAAGATATTTCATCATCATCATCATCATAACACTTTAGCCAAAAGACGTCCGCTTTTGGACATAGGCCTCCCCAAGTGTCGCCACAATACCGGTCCTGTGCGTGTCGCATCCAGCGGATTTCTGCAACCCTCGCCGGGTCATCGGTCCACCTTGTGGGAGGCTTTCCAACGCTGTGTCTTCTGGTACGCGGACGCCTCTCCCTTTCGGCCCCAACGGCCATCTACTCTGCGAGCAATGGGCCACTGACACTTCCGCTTCTTCCCGGTTCTCCTTCAGATATTTTCATTCCTGATGCGATCACGCAAGGAATCTCCGAGCATGGTCCTTTCCATTGCCTTTTGGGTGACTTTAAGTCTTCTGATGAAGCCCATTTTAAGCAGCCACGTTTCGGAGGATATGTCACCACTGGCAACACGCACGAAGGTATAGAAGGTATGAAGGTACAACATCTAAGGAATGTTTCATTTGCATTGCCAATCTCTAAGATTGAAAGAGCAACGGTTGCAAAGCTGGCTTGTGGACCATCTTATAATACCGCTATTCCTCAGTGTTTCAAAAAATACGCTATGTCGCTGATTCCAGCTTTGATTTGTAGATGTTTGTCAGTCGTTATGGATATTCAGAAGTCAGAAAAATCTGGCAACAGTTTTGCAAAGGAATATCCATGTAAAATACTGATATCTGCATCTGATTTGACAGGAAGCTTCTTCTTCTTTTCGTGTCGATGTACTCAAACAATTTTCTTTCTGACCAGATATTGGCAACCTGTACGTACAGCTCTGTTATTCGCCTCGACTGGAAGCTGACCTCATCATGATTGGGAAATGGTTATAGCTATACAGATTGATTATTCTCGTTTGCTTCGCAGTTTCAAGCTGTCTTAAATCTCTATTTTTACCCGACTGCGCGACGCAAAGGAGGGTAATGTGTTTATCAGTCTATGTATGTATGTATGTATGTTTGTTTCTATGTGGCGTTCTAGAGACCAAATGCGTAGGCCGATTTTGATAATTCTTACTTCAATCGATTCGTCTTAACCTTGCGAGTGTCACTAAAGACATGACAGTAATCAAAATTCACTACAGCTACAACCAGACGCCATATTGTCAAAATTAAAAAAAAAAGTCGATGAACTATGTCAAGTGGGGTGTCGTTGAATAGGTATTTTAAAATCATCTTTAGGTTCCTTTTATCATTTTTCATTTTAAATAATAGTATAGGATATATAACGATTTAAAGTTGTTTAACAAAACAATCATTCTCGCTAATTTTCTTACTTATTGATTTAAGTTTTTATTTCAAATATAAACGATACACAAATAAAAAAACAGTGAAAAAGCATGAAGACACCCCCCTCCCCCCTCCCCCCCTCCCTCCCTCTTCCCCTTGGGAAGATTTGATTGGTAAAATTTGAATGGGCCCCGACTGTGAATCGGTCTGTTCTGCATTAGAATTTATGATTTGTTTTATGTGTGTATCGATTATAAAACTATGAAAATTGTGTAGTTATTTAGTAGTACATAACAGAATTCTCAACTACTGGGCTTGTTTGTTTCTTTTTAGTTTTTAATTAAGTTAATTTTTTCACGTATTTTTTTAAATTGGTTTTGACGCAGTCGGGTCTTTTGTTTTTCTTTAAATATTTTTTAACAATGATTGTCGGCGATACAAAAAACACTTTTAAGTCAGTATCAGGATATGCCATCTAAAAAGAAGTCCTAGAACCAGTTCTGTGCTAAAACTTTCCCGTTTTCCTATTTTGTTTAGAAAAATCGATCAATAAGATGGGTTCAATTTTCAATTCACTCAAAACGCAGCCCCTTCGGAAATACAAACACCGAAATCAAAAGATCCGGAATAGCAAGTAGACAGTCTCCTTGAAAATTCTCTTATCCCCGTTTCACTATTCCCAAAGGAAGAACCATTTCTATTAAAGCAGGTTTATCAATTCTACTTCTAATATTGACTGTTTAATTAAATAAATAGAACAGTTTGAAGAGACGGGTCCTCCCCAAGGGGAATTGATGGACTACGCGGCCTTGTGACAGATTTTCTCTTTTATATGCTTACTATGTTTGGGCTCTTGTGAATGAAGAGCCAACATTTTAAGAACAAAAACGTAAAATAAATGTATAGGAATAAGTCATAAAATATTCACACGATGTTTTTTTGTCATGGGAAATCATCTAATGACTTCTCCCGACCATGAGTATCCTTTTCAGAAGCCTTCCCATGGACCTAGCAAACATCGGCCCTGATGTATAATGTCGTGGACTCGTGGCCAGATCTTAAAATAGATCATTTCATGATATGACCAACTAAAACTGGCCAGATTGTTTAAACGTCAACATTTGATGTTATATCAATCCTCGTTTGGCCATAAAATATCACTGATGTAGGATTTCAATTCTAAATAAAGTAGGGCAAATGATGATTGAAACATTATCAAACTTTAACGTTTAAAATGATCTGGCCAGTTTTACTTGGCCATATTATTTGTGACAGTATATTCTTACATTTTGTTCATTTTATATTATTTCAAAGTGAACGGTTTTATGTATCTATTTATTGTTGCTTTTACACAATGTCTAGGTACATCTTTTTTTCCAATTCTCCTTCCGTAGGTATGCTGGAAGAGATATCTTTAAATTGTTAAATAAATTCGCCTTTCACCTTTGTACCTACTTTTCTATTTCCTCCTTCGTGTCTTCATTTTACTGCAGCTGCTGCTAGTGGTTTAGCCTAAGTGATAGTTGAAAATTATCCCAAGGGAATATACTTACGTTATAAAAGTAGGTACTTAAAGTCACCCAAAGGGCAATGGAAAGGGCTATGCTCGGAGTTTCCTTGCGTGATCGAATCAGGAATGAGGATATCCGCAGGAGAACCAAGGTTACCGACATAGCACGAAGAATCGCCAAACTAAAGTGGCAATGGGCAGGGCACATTGCTCGCAGATGGCCGTTGGGGCCGAAAGGTTCTGGAATGGCGGCCACGTACCGGAAGACGTAGCGTTGGAAGGCCTCCTACAAGGTGGACCGATGACTTGGTAACGGTTGCGGGAGTCCGATGGATGCGAGACGCACAGGACCGTTCATTGTGGCGACACTTGGGGGAGGCCTATGTCCAGCAGTGGACGTCTTTCGGCTGAAATGATGATGATGATGATAAAAGTAGGTATGATATGAGCTATTCCAGGACATGGTCTCCCTGAGTACCAAGTTTCACCGAAATTTGTTCAACCGTCCGAGCGTGAGGAAGTAAGGCCGGTTACGTCGATCGCGCTTGTCATTTGTATGAAAATTCACAAGTCGTGACAGTGCTCAACCGACCGTACGTACGCATATATTGCTATGCACTGAGGACCGTTGGTCAAGCGCGTCCACGTGCGTGCCTTCGGTGGACCGACAATTTGTAAACGCGTCCATTTCGTGTACGTGTTTGTGACTGTACCAGTCCGGCCAGTTTGGTTGGTTAGGAGAGCATTGAACGTTACAAACTTACGATCGGTTATGCGTTTCGTCAAGAACGATTTTTTTTTTTTTTTTTAATTCATATAAACCAGTGCTTGACTGCGATCCCACCTGATGGTAAGCAGCGATGCAATCATTGATAGTGAGGCGCACTAGTTTATTAAGAGCCTATTCACTCTAGCCTTGAAGACACCTAAATTATAGTTGGACGGGAAGACCGCAGCAGGCAAATTGTTCCAGTCCTTCGATGTACGCGGCATAAACGACGAAGCGAAACGCTTAGTCCGGACCGTTGAAGTTTCAACAACGTAAGGGTGGATACTCGCCGTACGTCGGGTTGTCCGATGGTAGAAAGGAGATGGCGGAATCAAGTCATGCAATTCCCGCGCACACTCTCCAAAATGCAACCTGTAAAATACCGATAGGCTGGCTACCCTGCGCCTGTGCTCGAGGCTTTGTAGATTGGACTTAACCAAATCTGGATCCCCAATTAGCCTCTTCGCACGCCTTTCCACTGAGTCCAAAGCTGCTAGATGGCATTTTGCAGCACCAACCCATATGTGACTGCAGTACTCCACACACGAACGGACCTGTGCTTTGTATAACATTAGAAGCTGTCCCGGTGTTTCGTCAAGAACGATGGTATGCACCGACGGTCGGTGGACCACTAAAACCGGCCAAATAAACATACACACACCATCACAAAAATCGGCCTTTATATTATTCGTGTGACGTGTATGTGTGCGTGCATTATTTATTTATTTATTTAATCTTCATGCAACAAAAGGTACAAAGGCGGACTTAATGCCTTAGGCATTCTTTACCAGTCAACTTAGGGTAGTGGAGAGACAATAATGGCAGGTGCATAAAAAAAAGAAAATATTATTTAAACAACAAGTATAAAGCTAAAACTAAACATACAAACATATTCAATAAAATATATACCTATACATACATATATAATGTATATATACACAGTAAAGGAGTTTTGAGATGATTCTGCTATTTGTGTAGAACGTAATTCTGCAACTCAATTATCAAGTGATAAATAAATAAAGCATCTTTCAAAACGATACTGACATCAAATCAAATCTTGGTGTACTGGTGTTATACACCAAACGGTTTTCCGCAACGGAAGTAATTTAAGTACCGCTGTAAACCACCGACGGATGCCCGCTGGGGATTTGAGTTAGACGTGTTCTTGAGACGATATCGGAAATGCGAATCGACAAACACAGGATTAAGATCCTGTCAACCCAAATGAAAAGACAACCTTAGCAGGTAGACGGTATCTCGCTGTCCGCTCATTTTTTTAGAACCGAGTCCGAGTCATCGACGGCGCGTAGTGTTCCACGCGCGCCTCAAAGAGATGTCAGCAAACCGTAGGGGCTCAGCAGGGCCGATGCCATACTCATAGTCCTAGAATTCCAAAGGTAACTGAAGGAACCACCTTAAAAATATAAAATGAAGGTCGAGGTCTCTTTAACACAAAATGTCTTTAGAAAAATATTGTCAGACATTAAGGCTTATAGTTTGTTAGTAGATTTACCTACTAACAAACTACGTGACTTAAGGTGTGCGCAGACAAACAGTTTCGTTTTAGTTTTGAGACAGACTTGTCTATGTGAGACAAGTCTGTCTAAAGACTGTCTTGTCTCAAGTGTGCGCAGGCCCTTGGATGTGGTGCCTTAAAGTGTTGCGTTACCGAAATATGTGAAGCAAAGATCGTTTACACTTTAATCTACACTAATAATAAAGAGGTAAAGTTTGTTTTTGTTTGTTTGTAGGAAGTACTCTCTGAAAGTACTGGTCCGATTGCTTAAATTTTTTACTGATAGAAAGCTGCTTTATTCCTGAGTGACATAGGCTATATTTTATGTACGCGGACAAAGTTGCGGGCATAAGCTAGTTCAAAATATCTCAGTAATGTGGCAATGAAACATTTTTTTTCAACTGTTTCCTACATAATCATTATGTATGGCAGCAAGATTGCGCGCCACAAGTTTGAAAAAGGAATCAAAATGGCGATAGGTGACATTCAATATAGTACCTAAGTATCGAGTAATTATTTCCTTTGGAACTTACATAAATACATAGTTTTATCTCTATATATAAAAGGAGAAACTGACTGACTGACATATCAACGCACAGCCGAAACTACTGGATCTAGGAACGTGAAATTTGCACAAGGCTTCCTTTTATGAAGTAGGCGAGCACTAAGTAAGGGTTTTTGAAAATTCACCGTCGAAGAGTATGAAACGGGTTCCAAGGTTTGTATGGAGAAAACAGGCGAAGCCGCTGGCAGAAACTAGTTTTTTATATCTGTTTTTAGTTATGATTTTAATAGTCTTTTTATCTTCTTATGTAACAGCTATCTTATAAACTTAAAGGAAGGCCTCTACAAAATGCTTAGATAAATTATTATTATTATCCTTTATTTATATTCTATACATATGTTATAAATTTTATATAGCATGCTTGCAGGAAACTAAATGGAGAGGAACAAAAGCGAGAGAAATTGGTGAGGGATATAAGTTCTACTACTGTGGAAGTGATGGAAAAAGAAATGGTGTAGGAATAGTGTTAGACAGTAAATTGAAAGAAAGTGTGATGGAAGTACAAAGGATTAGTGATAGATTTATAGTTGTGAAAGTTATGTTAGAGAATGTGATGTTGAATATAGTTAGTGTGTATGCACCACAAGTAGGATGTGATGAAACGGTAAAAGAGAAGTTTTGGGAGAATTTTGATACAGCTTTAATGAACATCCCTGTTCATGAAGAATTGATAGTTGGAGGTGATTTTAATGGACATGTGGGAAGAATGAAAGGTGTTTATGAAAGAGTACATGGGGGATGGGGTTTCGGTAGTCCGAACAGTGAAGGAGAGACCCTTCTGCAATCCGCTACTGCATTTGACCTAGCAGTAGCCAATACGTGGTTCCAAAAAAGAGACGAACACATGATCACGTACAAAAGTGGTAATCATAAGACCCAAATCGACTACTTTCTAGTTCGGCGCAACCACTTAAAGCACGTCAAAGATTGCAAAGTACTGCCAGGAGAAGACCTAGTCTCACAACACAGACTCCTGGTTATGACATCAGTGGTTAAAATACTGTCTACCAAATACAAAGAGCGTCCTCCCCCTAAAATAAAATGGCATATGTTAGAGAGGAATGATTGTGCGAAGAAGTTCAGGGAGCGAGTGGTGGACAGAATGATAGAGATGGGAGATATGAATGATCGAAGTATAAATGAAAGCTGGAATGAGATGGCTGAGTGTATCAGGCATGCAGCGAAAGATATTTTGGGAGAGACGAGAGGAAAGGGCATAATAGATAGGGATACATGGTGGTGGTCGACAGAAGTTCAGAGTGTATTGAAAGAAAAAAAGAGAAAATTTAAGGAATGGCAGCGTGTAGAGCCTGGAAACGCTAGTTTAAAAGCTGAAAAAAAGAGTGAGTATGACGTTTTAAAGAAGAAAGCCAAGAAAGCCGTGGCAATAGCAAAATCAAAAGCCCAGGACAAACTATATGACGCACTGGACAGTCCTGCAGGCCAAAAAGAGCTATACCGGCTTACTAGAATAAGAGAGAGAAAGGCGAGGGATGTTTGTCATGTAAGATGTATAAGAGATGAAACTGGAATGGTTCTATCGGATGATGAAAAAATCAGAAAGAGGTGGAAGGAATATTTTGAAAGATTGATGAATGAAGAAAATAATTGGAGTGGGGTGTTAGAGAATAAACCAGCGAATGTGGGATTAGTGAGAATGGTTAGTATGGATGAAGTCAGAATAGCAGTAAATGGAATGAAGAATGGTAAAGCCATTGGTCCAGATGGAATACCAGTTGAAGTGTGGAAGTTATTGCGAGTGGATGGATGGACGTGGTTAGCTTTGTTCTTCAATAAGTTGTTGCTGGAAGAAGCCATACCTGATGAGTGGTGCAATAGCTCTTTGGTGCCGATTTTTAAAAACAAAGGTGATGTGCTTGAGTGCAACAATTATAGAGGAATAAAGCTAATGTCACATACTATGAAAGCCTGGGAGAAAGTTATTGAAAGGCGACTGAGAGAAGAGAGTGAAATTTCACAGAACCAATTCGGTTTTATGCCGGGTCGGGGTACAGCGGATGCCATTTTTGCTATACGCCAGCTGTGCGAGAAATACAGAGGTGCGCATAAAAACTTGCACATGGTATTCATTGACCTCGAAAAGGCATACGACCGGGTACCTCGTGAGGTTCTGTGGTGGGCCCTTAAGGAGAAAGGTGTGCCTGGGAAGTATGTGCAGTTGATCCGAGCGATGTACAGTCGATGCAGTACCCAAGTCCGGTCTACAGTGGGCACCACTGGCAGCTTCAATGTGGCTGTCGGCTTACATCAAGGGTCGGCTCTCAGCCCTTACCTCTTCCTGATGATAATGGATGCTCTGACGTCGGACATTCAGGAAGAGGCTCCCTGGTGTATGCTGTTTGCCGATGACATTGTGTTGGTTGCCGAGAGTGGCCTAGAGGTCCAGAACAGATTGGAGGTGTGGTGGCACAGACTGGAGAGTGTTGGCCTGAAATTGAGTAGAACCAAAACGGAATACTTGTTCTGCGATTTCGGCGGTCTCTCCAATCCAGTGCCTTTATCTCTCGCTGGAACACCCATACCAATCTGCTCCGACTTTCGGTACCTCGGGTCACTCGTCCAAGGGGATGGTGAGGTAGACCGGGACGTAACACATCGGATCAACGCAGGATGGATGAAATGGCGACAGGTCACGGGAACAACTTGTGACCCACGGATGCCTCTCAAGTTGAAGGGTAAAATCTACAAGTCCGTGATAAGGCCTGTCATACTGTATGGATCAGAATGTTGGGCTGTGAAAAAGACGGATGAGAAAAGATTGCACGTAGCGGAGATGAGAATGTTAAGATGGATGTGTGGTGTGACGAGAATGGATAAAGTGAGAAATGAGTATATTAGGGGAAGTTTGAAAGTGGCGCCAGTGACTGAAAAGTTGAAAGGGAATCGTTTGTCTTGGTATGGTCATGTGAAGAGGAGGGATGAAACGCATGTTACTAAAAGAGTTATGAGTTTACATGTGGATGGATGGAGAGGGAGAGGGAGACCAAAGAAAAGATGGATGGATTGTGTGAAGAGTGATATGAAAGAAAAGGAAGTTAGTGATAGTATGACGAGTGACAGGGCAGAATGGAAGAAAAAAACATGTTGCGCCGACCCCAAATAACACGGGACAAGGGCAGGAAGATGATGACATATGTTATAAATTTTGAAATATGATTACAAACAATGATTGTATGTTTAAAATCATATTGTTTCCAATCATATTTGTAATCAAATATAATTACAAATATGATTGAAAACACATAAAAAAACCATTATTAAGTATTATTATAATGCCCATTCCTTTTCTTTAGACGTTTAAGGGAAATATGATTGACAAGAACGTAATAACTTCTTCAAAATTAAGAGATATTTGGAGTTTCGACAGACACGGTAAATTTTCTTGAAGGTTCTCCGAAAAGTAATTGAATAAGTCAAAGTAGGAAGCATAAGACGTCTGTCTCCTGGAAGTATTTCAGGGATAGATATAAAACTTCTTATACAATTATCTATGACAGGTCTTAATGTGTTTTATATTATGGACATTACTCAGAATTTTTTTTTTTTCATTTCATGGATATTAGAGCCAAGAGACCAGAGATAACAGTGATACCCCAGTGGTAACAGCCCCGACATACGAAATGTCCGTCGTGGGTTCAAATCCAATCAGTTTTCATTCCACTGCACTCAAAACGGTTAAGGAAAATATATTATGTGGAAACCAGCAAGTCTTAGAACGAAAAATTCGACAACATTTGACGTCCACCCACACTGGGCCCGCGTGGTGGATTACGACTTATAGAGAATAAGTTTGAGTCCCAGCAGTGAGAATAATATTAAGGCTGATTATGATCCAACCATTCGATAAAACAGAGAATTTTGTACATTGAGGGAATTCGTAATAGGACCAGAATTGTTTCAGCAAGAAATATAACCCTAAGTACAACATTTAGGGCCTTAATGACGTCATAAACGTATTTAAATCGTAAAATACGGCCGCAAAAACAAAACTCGCACAGATATTTTCATAAAATAAATGTTGCTATATATTTATCTTAGTAAAGAAATATTACACAAAAATAAACTTGAATAAATTACAAGCATTTTGTATTACTTCCCTTCATAGGCAATCTAATCGCGTGAAGAATCAGAGGTAGACATAAAAAGAGGTTCCTTTTAAAACAAGGCGCCGCGTCACAGAGAGGCAAAGCGTTTGCAATTACATGGACAAATGATCTGAGATGAGCAAAACTCGCTTATAAAATACTGCTGAGAAATACTACCCACGGATCTGGTCGGGTTCCTAGCGAGCGTCGTTTTTCACTTTTATGTAACTAGTTAATTTAGCGTCTTTACTTAGCCCGCGTTTTTAGGGTTCTGTAACCGAAGACTGCCCATAGAAAAACTGTCTGCTTTTTTATTGTAGATAGGCTCGCGTTTGACCACAATTTCACTTGATGGCAAGCGACGATGTGGTCGACGCTAGAAGTAGCAATTACGTAGACAAATGATCGGAGATGAGCAAAACTCGCTTATAAAATACTGCTGAGAAATAAAGCCCACGGATCTGGTCGAGTTTCTAGCGAGCGTCGTTTTTCACTTTTATGTAACTAGTTAATTTAGCGTCTTTACTTAGCCCGCAGTTTTAGAGTTCTGTAACTGAAAATTTACCAGGGAAAAACGGTCTGCTTTTTTAGTTAGACTCGTGTTTCGCCATAATCTCACCTGATAGTAAGGGATGATGTGGTCGACGTCGGAGCACACTTACCTAGAAGTAGCGAATGGTCCACAACTACCTAGTTTATTCAGTCTTGGCTCTCTTCTATAAAGAAATTTTAAACACTTTATCATTGGTAAAGTGAAATGCACTTTTGACCCCTGACTGTACATCAGCTGTTCTGTTTGAATAGGATTTTTAAAAGACTGTGTCGATTTTCGAGTGGATGGGCTCGTACTCGGACGTGTACTGGTTGGAGTGCGGGGTGAGACAAGTGGGGCTCACCTCAACCCGGCTCTTCAGCATGTACATGAACAAGCTCATCCATGAGATCAGCAGCACCAGTATCGGATGTCATATTGACGGAGTATGTATTAACAATATAAGTTACGCTGCTGGTGTTGCTGAGCCCATCGGTTAGTGCTCTGATACAGTTGATTACTGTTTGCGAGCGCTATACAGTGAATCATGGGTTCAAATATAACGTCACAAAAAGTGAAGTAATGATCTTCAAAGCAGGCAGTGTGACATACACAACTGTTTCTGATGTCACGCTATGTGAAGAATCTTTGCTAAGGGTGAATAAGTTTAAGTATATGGGCCACTGGATCACTGAGGACCTCAGAGCCAATTGTGATATAGAGAGGGGACGTAGATCGCTGGATGTGTGCTGCAACATGCTGGCCCGCAGGTTTGCTCGATGTACGAAACCAGTAAAGATGCTGCTATTTAATGTTTACGGTCAGACCTTCTTCACATGCTACCTATGAGTCAGTTTTACTCAGCAGGCATATAGCAATCTACGTGTCCAGTATAATAACGCGCTGAGGGTACTGTTGGGGCTGCCATGGCGCTGCAGTGCGTCAGGAATGTTTGCAGACAGTAATATTGACGGTTTTGTCGCCATTATCAGAAAAAGATGCGCCTCACTGATGACGCGTATCCGTGACAGTCCCAATGCTATTCTCAGGGTGTTCGCCGATCGCTGGGACTCCCCGATGGTACAGAGGTGGTTATAACTCCACGCTGAATTGTAACTGTTTTTAAATTATTTTAGATCAATTTTAATTCAATACGTAATAGGTCTTTACCTATGAAATTGGAGATTTTTAAAACGGGTTGCTTTGAAGTGTTATATCATTGGATTGACTTGGAATCATAAGTTCAAATAAATTTTATATTAAAGGTATGTACTTCTTTTGAAATTAAGTATTTATTGGTTTCTTTGTGTTTTATATTTTCTGTAATATAGCAGTACTTATAACCATTTTTGTATGAAATCTAAGAAAACTCGCATTATTTTGTAATATGAGTTCTACCGTGGAAACAATGGGACTCAAGTGATATGCAATATTGATGATGTATACGGACTTAAAACCTTAAAACTGCTAATGAATGAGATGTCTATTTTGGTTTCAATCACTTTTCTCACATGTGAGAAATTTTATCTCAGGAATAACTTTATTTCTTAGGGCGGCTACAAGACAAAATTTCCAAAACGAAATCTATTAAACCAAGAACACAGAGTTTTTTTGTTAGAAGAAAGTCGTAGGTATGCGACATTGATATTGTTTGCCCTTTGCAATGCATAGTATCTACGTTGAAACTCTTAATATAAAAAAAACGTTTTTTTATTAGCTTTCATGGTTATAAGTACTGCGATATTACAGAAAATACAAAACACAAAGAAACCAATAAATACCTAAAATAATTAAAAATCTCCAATTTCATAGGTAAAGACCTATTATTTCAATTTAATTCCATGTAATTCAATTCAATTTTAACTAATTTTTTTATTTATAATTATGTACCACTGTAGCGACATCTATGGCGTCACATAAGAACTAATCCTGCATCAAGCAATCAAAGTTCTCCGCGCGATTGGAACATATAGAACAGCCCGAAATCATCTATCGGGTAATAGCCCACCAGACATAACACCCGTCTGGTTGGAGGATCCTCCCTTTTCAACGGAGGTATGTGGGGTTTTACTCTCTGTTCCGCATACCCCTAAATGGTGACCCTCGACAAAGAACGTCAGCGCAGCCTTCGTGCAGCTACTACTTCGTGACGTCATCATCACTTCCTCAAGCTTTCGAGCAGCGAGCCATACAGCCAGCACCCACGGCTTTAAAGGGTATCCTGACCACCAGCATGCCTACCTGGTCATACCTGGTCATCACCCTCAGCCTCATCAGCGACCTTGGCGAAGCACACTGCACCTTCGGCCAGTCACATGAAGAGCTACGAAGAACCTCTCCTGGTCGACGCAAGCAGTCAAGCCACTACGTCGCACAGCACCGCTCCGACTCACTGGAGCCAGCAGCACTACTCCGACCCACTGGAGCCTGCAGCATCATCCCGACTCACTGGGACATCATCACCCCGACTCACTGGGGTATCATCCCGACTCACTGGGATAGCATCACCCCGACTCACTAGGGCATCACCGCAGACAGTTCCAACTCACCGAGAACTATGCGGCATTCGGTTCCGACCCACTGGAACCAACCTACCACTGGCCTGGCACGCATCAAGAAGCATCAAGAACCATCGATCTCCGATCTCCGGAGGGGAGTGATGTAGCGACATCTATGACGTCACATAAGAACTAATCCTGCATCGCGCAATCAAAGTTCTCCGCGCGATTGGAACATATAGAACAGCCCGAAATCATCTATCGGGCAATAGCCCACCAGACATAACACCCGTCTGGTTGGAGGATCCTCCCTTTTCAACGGAGGTATGTGGGGCTTTACTCTCTGTTCCACATACCTCTAAACCACTAACATTAGTTAATAAGGGATTGTGACTACTAATTTTATGGTCGTTCGTCTGATATAAAATTTAAATTATTATTGCAATTTTTCACCAATAGACAGAGTGATTCATGAGTATGGTTCAATTGTAGGTATAATATAATCTATATATATAAAAGAAGAAACTGTCTGACTGACATATCAACACACAGCCGAAACTACTGGGAATAGAAGGGTGAAATCTTGCACGAGGTTTCATTTTATGACGTAGGTGAGCACTAAAAGAGGATTTTCCGAAATTCAACCCCTAAGGGGAAGAAACGGGGGTCCAAAGTTAGTATGGAGAAACCTGCTTCCGCGCGGGCGAAGCCGCTGGCAGTAGAAGAAGAAGAAAGAAAGAAAGAAGAAGAAGATTTATTCAAATACTTCTGACACCCATGCAAAGCTGGTCCGGGACACTAGTAAAGACTAAGAAAAAGAATAAAGAAGAAGTACGGAACCATTAGTGTGCCTCACACTTTACCCGATTTTTTACCTCCTTCCGTATAAATATGACTGGTGCTATACGTCCGAGCAGATAAATGAGACTAAATTGTGTTGCACACTCCTTGCTACTCAGAAAATGAACTCGGCGTGACGTTTATATTGCTAATTGGATGTGAAGTCGCAGTTAGTGCTTAGGCTGAAATCAAGTCTGGCTTAATTTGATGGCTACAAAGTTGATACAATTATTATTTTACCTGTTTATGAAAGTTTAGACAGTAGCTTCTGTACAATTTTCATATTATGTCATATATGTACATTTTACAGCCTAGGAAAATCAGAATAGAAAAAAAAAAGTTTGCCGCTCACTAGAAATAACTCGTGTATCGTGAGTCACATACACAAAACACCCCCAGACCCGAAACCACTATCTGTAGGCCGCACAAGTAATTGTTTGTTTCATGCGGGAATCGAACCAGCGACACACCGTGCAGCAGGCAATCGCTAAACCACTGCGCTGAACGTGCCGTTTTAACTATAATTTATGCTGAAACTGAAAGAGTACCCACTATAAAGGTTGCTTTCTATATAGCATGCTGGGTAGCAGAAAATATAGCCTATCAATAATAATAAAAATAATAAAAAATAAAATAGACCTAAGACCTATGTAACACTTGAATTTAGCAATTGGTTTGAAATTGTAGGACGAAGGTGTTCACGGCTTAGCGCAGATCAGATTTGACTTACCTATATTTTAATTCAGAATTGAAGATAATTATCACATTTTGGAACCACAAAGCCATACAAAACAAAGTTCAAATTCCATTGCACATCATACTTCTACAGGGTTACTGGTAACTCTACCTTGCTGTTAATTGTTAGTAAGATTTTTAGATTTTTTATGCAAAATCCCAGATTAAATCATTTGAAGCCAATTTGAAAACTATTTACGGTATTTACGGCGCGACCATGTACTGAAATTTAAGTTATTATCATAATTGATGTCGTAGCAGATCTTTCTTAGTAATTAAAAGTCCAAACATGACATAAATTTTGGCAAATATCACTACAATTCAATTTAATTCATTTATTTCAGGTAACAAAACTAATCAAAGATTTAATTTTTTGTAACTTTTGCTAATACTTCATACAAAAAAAAATTACGCCTGATGTGCAAATTACTAGAAAAATATCCTATGTCTTATGAGCTGTTCAGAAAGGTATGATTGTCAATATTTTTGCATGTGTGACAGGGAAGAGAAAGAGTTTTATGGGGAGCAGGTAAAATTGAGGGACGGTGGTCAACGTTAGTTTATTTCAAGTCCAGGTCGCACTAGCTCATGTTTTGTTAACTAACTGTTGCCGCGTATCTTGCTCTTGTGCTGTGCTGTGCCATGTCACTCAGGAATAAAGCAGCTTTCTATCGGTGAAAAAAATTTCGCAATCGAAACAGTTACAAACAAAAAACTTAAAAACATACTTAACCTCTATATAATATTAGTGCAGATTATGAATTTAGGTACAAGCACAGAATAAGAAATATTACAAGTATGAACATGTAATTTGATACAAAAATATTTTTCAATACACTTCCTCAAAAACTGACTCTTATCGCACTAAGATTAGGTTCAATAAATATGTCGTGTAAAAGGAAAAATCGGAACCCTCATAGGATCACCTTGTTGTCCGTCTGTCTGTCTGTTTTCGACTCGACTCGAACCATTTTTAATATTAGGATCTGTAACAGGTTAAGCGTGGGAAAAAAGTATATTAAATACTATTATCTAACTTATTAATTTGTGTTATTTGTGGAAAAAAAATCGAATTTAAGATTTAACCTTTTGAGTGCGTAATTAGAGACACAATAGAAAGACAATGGCGCGTGAACGCCAACTAACGCCCGCGTTAATGCGGGGATCAACAGCTTACAAAGAATTTTTTAAATAAGTAGGTACTACGCCGCCAGATATTGTGATTAAGGTAAAAATACTTGCGATAGCCTGTTACCATGTAAATCAAAACTAAAATATATGGCAACTTTGGTAAAAAAAATTCAGTACAAAATAAAAAAATGCATCGTAATTTTCAGAGAAAGTATTTCTTCGTAAGTGTATTGAAAAAGATACACGTGGAAATTTGTCACTGCAGCACTCGGCTCCATAACACCCTCGCCTGCACTGCCTGTGTGAATTTCGCTTCGGTTGCATTGACAAACTTTCCACTTGTATCAAAATGTACTATAAACCAACCAGCTACTTACTAAAGAACCTTATTTTTACGTGGAAAATCATCCAATGATTTCTCCCGCTTTAAGGTTGAGCGAGAGGGCTTATCAGTCTTTTACTGACTAAAACCCACTTATGACCTTCAGTTGCTCTTTGCTTTCCAGGCCCACGGTATCTCTTTCAGAAATTCTGGCCCTAGCGGGCATCGGTCCTACTGGACCCATACGGATTGGTGACCTCTCTTTGAGGTGCGTGTTGAACGCTATGCGCCGTCTACTACTTGAGCTCGGTCCTTACTGACATATGCTGAGTTAGGCGCCTTTTTGGCCTTGCACAGATCTTAAAGTTATTTTTTATACTTAATTCTACTATATTTTAATTCCAATATATTCTACTGCATTTTAATTTTACTGTATGTATGAGGTACGAATAAACGTTTCTTTCTTTCTTTCTACTGACGGCCGGACGTCTAGCTATTACTCCTACAGTAAGAAGGTATGTAACTAGTTTTTTCTTCTTCTTTCAAAGGCACCTACACTTTTGGGAAAAGATCAGGAAGTATAGGTTTCTTACCTCACTAAAACCACGGTAAAGTACCGTAAGCACAAGGAAGGGTCCGTTTCTTAAGATACTCTTACATGACTAAACCAAAACAAACGATATCTTTCTACTTCTCAGTCACTGACGCCATCTAATAATTTCTCACTTTATCCATTCTCATCACTCTACACATCCATCTCAACATTCTCATCTACACTTCATGCAAGAATGTTGAGAATGACACCAACACTTTTATTAACTCTTAATATCGACTGTGAACATGCCTGAACAAAGTGAAGAAAGATTTCTGTTACTTACTATATGTCAGAAGTATCTATTACAAATATTGTATCAAAGTGTCGTTAAAACTTTCGGGATAACAAGGATAGTTTGGTGTACAAGACCCGGGATTTTCTACTTAAAAGAAAACTGAAACCAAATGATATCGAGTTCAGAATTTTGTGTTACTTTGATATATGAAAGTTAAAAAAGAAGAAACTGACTGACTGACATATCAACGCACAGCCGAAACTACTGGGACTAGGAGCGTGAAATTTTACAAAAGGTTTCCTTTATGACGTAAGCGAACACTAAGAAATCATCATCATCATTTCAGCCGAAAGACGTCCACTGCTGGACATAGGCCTCCCCCAAGTGTCGCCACAATGAACGGTCCTGTGCGTCTCGTATCCATCGGACTCCCGCAACCGTTACCAAGTCATCGGTCCACCTTGTAGGAGGCCTTCCAAGGCTACGTCTTCCGGTACGCGGTCGCCATTACACTAACACTAAGAAATGATTTTCCAAAATTCACTCCCTAAGGGGATGAAACGGGAATCCAAAGTTTGTATGGAGAAACTTATTTTCACGCGGGCGAAGCGATAAAAAAATCTTTTTTTTTTATATTAGGGAAATTATATTTGACAGCGCTAAGAAAAACTGCCGAAGTCTGTATTTTCCGACAGCTACCACAGCAGCAACCTAAGGGTCTGTAAGTCAAGAGTGAATAGGTCACTTCTAGGCAAGCGTGCTCCATCGTTGGGCACATTATCACTTACCATCATGTGAGATAGTGGTCAAACGGGAGCCTATTCATGATAAAAAAAAAATGGTAAGGGTAATTTTGCAAATGCAAACATAAATCATCCATTAAATTTTGTTTAGCACTGTCCCTTCAAAAGAAAATTTATATCTTTCCTCTTTCATTTATTTTTGTTATCCCTTGCACCTTCATGATATAATTTCATCCTGAGTGTCAGGTCAACAAAATTAAACTAATTAAATAAATTACGTCCTACTTGTTGTTTTATTATTTTATTATCTCGACTTAAGCCCTCTATGGCGGCAACGGCCACGCATTCGGTTTACAGCATAATGCTTCAAGCGGAGCGCTGTAAAAACAAAAATAAAAACTTTTAATTTGATAATGAAACTCTGCACTGAACGAAGCGAGCATTGTCTCGGTCTTTCAAAGGCCTGTTAAATATCAAGCCTGTTTACCTCGAGGGTATTAGAAATGTACAGTAGGTACGTTTTTTTAACGTGGGTACCATCTAATGACTGATGATAATGAGGCCGTGTCAGACTTTTACTGTCGTTATTCTTTGAAAAAGGCAACGCCCTAGAATACAAAGGGTAACTGAAAAAACACAGGTTTTTTTTAGGTGGGAAAATCATCTAATGACAAATCGCGCTCTTGGGCGGAGCGGGAGATAGTGTCAGACTTTTACTGACTAAAAACCCACTCCTGTTCCTTCGTTGCCTTCGTCCCAGGGCCCCGGGTTTCGTTTTCACATTACCCATGGTGAAAAAACACGGGTCGGTTTTAGTCAGTAAAAGCCTAACACACCCACTTGCTCAACCCAGAGTAGGAGAAGTTATTTGATAATTTCACACTTCATCCAAAACAAGGGGTCACAGTGGGTAGTTCGCTGTCCGGCCGTCCGGTAACTGTACGGATCGGGCCCAAGTCGTCAACAGCACGTAGTGTTCCAAACACTCCTCAACGAGATGTCAGCAAACTGTAGGGGCCTAGCAAGGCCGATGCCCGCTAGGGTCGTGAGAATTTTCTGAAAAGAAAACCCGTGTTCTAGAACACAAAGAACAACTGAAATACACACGTATGGTTTTAGTCAGTAAAAGTCTAACAGGTCACGCTCCACCTAGAGATGAGTTATTTGATGATTTTCCAATAAAAAAAAAGTGGTTTTGCATAATCACTTTTACACCGTTATACACACATATGTATTAGAAGAATAATAAGAAACATAGAT
The DNA here is from genome assembly GCA_905147345.3 of Mythimna impura. Lineage (NCBI taxonomy): Eukaryota > Metazoa > Arthropoda > Insecta > Lepidoptera > Noctuidae > Mythimna > Mythimna impura. The sequence continues at coordinate 10,218,613 of LR990356.1, read as the reverse complement.
TTATCTATTTATATAAAAGGAAAAACTGACTGACTGACACATCAACGCACTGACGAAAGTACTGGGAATAGGGGCGTGAAATTTGGCACGAGGTTTCCTTTTATGACGTAGGCGAGCACTAAGAGAGGATTTTCAAAAATTCACCCCCTTAAGGGATGAAACGGGGGTCCAAAGTTTGTATAGAGAAACCTAATGTTACGCGAGTGAAGCCGCTGGCACAGGCTAGTTGAACTATATTCTATCAGTCATCATCATCTTCCTGCCCTTGTCCCATCATATTTGGGGTCGGCGCAACATGTTTTTTTCTTCCATTCTATCCTATCAACCGTCATGCTATCACTAACTTCCTTTTCATTCATATCACTGTTCACACAATCCATCCATCTTTCCTTTGGCCTCCCTCTCCCTCTCCACCCATCCACATGTATACTCATAACTCTTTTAGTAACATGCGTTTCATCTCTCCTCTTTACATGACCATACCAAGACAAACGATTCCCCTTCAACTTTTCAGTCACTGGCGCCACTTTCAAACTTCCTCTAATATACTCATTTCTCACTTTATCCATTCTCGTCACACCACACATCCATCTCAACATTCTCATCTCCGCTACATGCAACTATATTCTATCAGTATTTTCCAGTAATTGGGTTTTGTAAGTCAAATGGCAGTCTCTCCACGTAAAATATTGATATCCCGCTGCTTCTAGGTACTGGACTGAGGGACGACCGCAATCTAGTTGGGGAAAAGCTAGGCCCGTGATTGATTTATACTCTGAGGTAGGTTAGTCCACTGGCTATACCTTTATCGAAATCACAAAAGATCCACACAATTTCACACGTTATTAACTTTTCAGTGCTGAATTGTAATTTCCTACGATCAAAAGTAAATATATGCAAAACTATAAACAATTTGTAACTGAAATAATGCACAACCCTTAAGGTAGAACTACACTGCTCATACGTGTGCCACACACGCCGATCGGGCGAGTCGGTGTCAATACATTTTGTACATGGAAACTAGACTTGTAGAGCTACATTTGATCCACGCCACGCGACGTCGTTCTACGTACAAATCAGGCGTGTTACATGTGTACGTCGGTCTAATGTAGTTCTAGCTTTATACACCTCAATTAGAAAATTAATATTTTAATTCACTTTAGTGGTGTTTTTCATTGAAATTAATTATCTTAATAGAAGGTAAATGATATGGGCATCGCGGCACTACATTTTGGTAGCACATCGGTATTTGACATCTAAGTACGCACACTCAAAAACGCTAATCTAGTAATTGTGATCAAGACTTATCAAGAATTTTATCTTAGAATTTCATTTCATAAAACAAATTACCTATTTTAAAAATAGCTCCAATCAATTCAGTAGCCGATTCCTTTCCTTAAAGAGGAGATTTGCTGCTGCGATTGTGTTGGTGAGCGAAATAAATAAATAAAATAAAATAAATACATCTGCCCTCCAAGCCAAGTTTCAACCGATTCGTGTCGAATTCCGTTCTCCAATCGGTAACGCCTCAGTGTCAGCAATGTAGAAAACGATAAGTTTGTAGCCATGTTGACGCGCCTGAGTCGGCCGCTCGTTCTACAATGTCGTTCTACAATAACAAAGGATGTAGCGTTGAACATTGTAGAAACGATAACAATTCATTCTATCATTTTGAACGATGTGAACTTGGCTACGAATTTTTTATTCGTTTGTCTAGACCACGTGACTTAACGTTGAGATGATGTCATTCCCATACATTTGATTAGTTTTCGACTAGCGTTAACGATTGCATATTATCAACTTGACTAGAGGTGCTGGACATAAGAAATACATTGTATATAATATATTTACTGGAGGTAATTCTCGTTTTGGCCTTTAACCGTTTTATGTGAAAGTAAAATAAATGAATTAGATGCTTTCGGTATGAATTACAAACACAGTTGCGTTTGCGCATTTTTACGAACTTGATGCGGACGAAGTCGCGGGCAAATGTCGTTCAATACCGACATTTTGGAATATTGCTCACCCCCCATTACAAACCGCGTGATAATTTATAGCCTATAAGTTGCTCTGAGCTATAAAGATAATGTATACAAAATTAGAACAGGATCGGTTTAGTAGTTTTTGCGCCAACGGTACCTAACCATCGGAAAATAATTTTACTGTTATTATTATACCTATATAGATATAGCTAGATTGTATATAAGCTCAACCAAATATTCTGGAATAAATACTCAATAAGGTGGAATTTCAGAACTTTTTGAACCTTAAAATTTCCTAAGTGCCCGTCCCTCAAAACGCTTGTCCTTTATACTATTTCCAAGTATTTTAGACAGTTGTCCTAAAAAGCTTTCTAATAAGACGAAAAACTGACTGATATTGAAAAAGGTAAAGTCTGTAGGTTGACAGCAGTTAGCCGTAACTGCTGTTAGGGACTCACTTCCGAGAAATCTTGCGATAAAACACTCTCCGATGACAACTTTACCATACGATAAAAAAAAATGCAAGAAAGTTATCTACGTTTTCTTTCTTATAAATAAAAGTGAAGGACATATGTCGCAAATGGAATCCGAATGATCTCGGAGAAATATGGTAGGATGATGTAATATGGGGTGAACTTACTGATACCCAATACACATAACAGTACAGAAGGTTGAGTCTGTACGACAAGTAAAAACGCACACATACAGACATGCTTCACGTACAGCGAGTGCAAGTGCACTTGCGACTATCATTTGTTTGTGTTTTTCGTATGAACGCATCTATGTGTGCAAGCGTCCTACGTGAAAGATGGCGAATGTGAAGTGACTCGATGCGGTTCACGCGAATACAGTGCGACGTGGTGGCTCTGTCCTACGTGCGCGCGAAGTCACCGCTTTAGCTATCATTTAATTTTCTATAAAACAAGTCAAGCACGCAAGAGTTCGCGCGAGAATATCAAACCAACTGAATGCGATCCCTTCGCTTCGCTCAACACCGCACTGCACCCACGTGCGGTTGGTCGCATAAGCCACCGTAAAAGACTATCAATTGTTTGTTCCATTCGCATTGAATCGCTTAAGTACGCGTTACTTTTTTATTATGAATAGGCTCGAGCTTGACCACGATCTCACCTGATGGTAAGCGTTATGTGGCCGACGATGGAGCACGCTTACCTAGAAAAAAACCTATTCACTCTTGAATTAAAGACCCCTAAGTTGTAGCTATCAGGACTCCTACTTTGAGAAACTCAGACTCCTGCAGGGAAATCCACTCCTTAGCGTACGCACAATATATGTGTTCTCAATACGCTTCGTACGTATGGGTGGGATATCCACCATGTACCGATGCAGCAACGCCGTACGTCTAGTGATCCAAATATGGAATGGACTTGACGGAATTAGATTGTGCAATTCCAGTGCACACTTCCCGAATTGTAAACGATAGAAAACCGACAGGCTAGCAACTCGGCGTCGATGCCTAAGACAAATGCATCATTGCCGATGATCTTCTTGGCTCGCCTTTTAATCGACTCTAGTGCATAAAGCTGGTATTTAGCAGACCCACCCCAAAGATGAGAGCAGTACTCCATACACGATCGAACTTGCGTTTGATAAAGGTTGAGCAGCTGTTCCGGCGTGAAGTACCGTCTCACCTTTGCTAAGATCCCCAATTTTTTGTAGCCAGTTGTTGTTACTGCAAGGATCCAACCTTCTGGTCTTTTCTGATACCCGGTTTGATGCTAAACCTTATTTCCGGGTGAGAAGCGAAATGAACTGATATGGTACTTACTACACCTGTGCAAACCATTTGAGGGTTCTACTTCTTATGACATCGTTTTGCTGACACATGTCTGCTGACACATGCAAATGTTTTCTAGAACAAGGTTTTAAAAAAAAACTGTCCAAAATAACGGTCGTTATAATCTTGAATTTATTCATTTACTTCTGGAAAGTCTCCGTTTCTATACCTATGTACTTAGATTCATAGACCTTAGGGAGTCATTTTTACGGGTGCTTCAATTTTTATTTATTTTGTTTAACTATGTTTAATTAGTTTATAACACTGTAGGATATACTTACACACATCAAAAAAAGTTTACGATCACTTGGAAAGCTTTTAATCATTGTTAAAATACATACCCATTCAGTTACACAGAAGTAATACTGGTGGTAATAGAAGTGACAGGAATAATAAGCAAAGAGCATATACATACTGATATTTTCAAATAAATTCAGGTATAAACATAAATAACGAGCACCAATTCATACTGTCACCATTTTAAGCAAAGTATTGAGGGACACAGTATTCGTTATTAATTAGCGGAGGATCCGAATGTCCTTTTCCCTACGGGTCTTAGGGTGAAAGTAAGGAAAAATCACCAAAAGAAAACCCGAGTACAAAACACCTTTTCAAAAACCTTAAATATCAAACACAAGTGGTCCCTGGCGGTTTTACCCGCGTGTTTGGTTATTTCTTCGCTCTTAATAGTCGTAGCGTCGTGGTGTGGTGTGGTGGTCGTGATTTTATATATAACCTATAACCTTTCTCGATAAATAGGCTATTGAATATTGAACACTAAAAGAATTGGTGAATTCCAACCGGTAGTTTCTGAGATTGTCGCGTCCTTACATATGAAACTGGTGGTAGAAACTAATTTAGAAAAAAAGAACAAACTTGCTTTAAATTTAAAATTTATTTAAACTTAATAGTCGAAGTTATGACATCTCAAAGTGACACGTTTTATAAATCACCTATTTCAATTTAAGGACCCAATATTATAATAGGAGATATCATTCAGAATGGAGAAGAAAACTTTATCACATTAATCTGAACTTTGTATATATTTTGAACGTGATTAATCACGATGAATATTAAATACTACAGTATTCTAAAAAGTACAAAATCATAATCATCATTTTGTAAAAATATAACCAGCATTTTTCGTTTGATAAAAATCGCTCTCGCAAAATCTCTCATGAAAAATCTATTTAACATTTTTCAGTAGATAAACAAAGCAAAATGTTCAGTACCAACAGTTTTATAGACTTTCCAATAAACTGATCTATTTTGAAAATGGATACAAACACAAACGGTAGTGGAAAGCTATCAATGCGAAGTAAAACGAATGGTGCATTAGACGAATTGAATGCGGTGGCTCGGCGTCCGCTTTCATACGAAGTCAATTAAATGATTGGTAAACTGACGTTCGTGGAACAGGGTCATATGAATCACTGACACTGTGAAATAGGAACGAAACAATACTAATTTAATAACTCAACTATAGTGTACCTTGGGCACGCTATAATCATGGTAATAAGTCCCCTCTTTGAGGAGTGGCTGGAAAGACGTCACGGAGGCGGCGTCCTCACCTTCCGCATGACGCAGATCCTCACCGGACATGGTAAGTTCGGGGGGTTCCTGCATCGGATTCAGATGGAAACGCCCGGGTGTCACCATTGTGTTAACTACCTAGAGGACACGGTGGAGTATACAGTGGAGGTGTGCCTCGCTCATCATTGAGGCGACCTCACGCGTCTGGCCCTGGTTCAAGTTATGGTCCAGGGCAAGGAGGAATGGCAGACGGTCGCCTCCTTCTGCGATGCAGTAATGATAGCGAAGGAGACGGCCGCACGCGTGAGGGAACGGACATCCCCATGCCGCTTCACCCAGAGCGGGAGAAGTCATTGGATGATTTACCACCTTAAAAAAAAAGTACAGTGTACCTACAGAACCTAATCAGGTTAATTTCCTAGCCATTTTCCAGGTGAAATTAAAAAATTCGCAGTTTTATTTTGCTTTTTGCGTCAAAGTGAAAGTATACAAAAATCTAATTAAGCATAGTAAGGTGTCGTGTCTAATGGGTTTATGTTTGGTATGTTGACATTCTGCTGCTGCATTCACATTTATTTGGTTTACCTCTCATTTGAACACCATTTTTTCTTTCAGTGATAAATCAGGCAGGATGGCAGGGCCCTTCCCATCTTGCTGACATCTTTTTGTGGCACGTGAAACCTGACGCGCCGTAGACCCGGGCAGCCAGCCATGGTACTTATCGGACGGCGAGCTACCTATTACACACCGTCTGCCATCCGGGTGGATGCAGCAGGTGTTAAACACCTGAAACAGTAAGATTCATTACTAATTTTATTATTTCCTAACAAGTCGTGTAACTACACCCGCGTCGTCGTGGTCGTGGGGGTTGTGTAGTATAGGTATACCCACATTTCACCTGGTGTTTTAGAGTGTTATAAACTTTGCTCTAACCTGGATCCGAACTCTACATGCTTAGCGCTTACGATGGACTACTAGACCAAAGAAGGAGTAATCATTAGTAAAGAAAAAGAAAAACTTTAAACTAAAGATCATTCAGACAAGCACAAAGGTATTGCGAACACGACCATGCTACGAAGACGCTGCGCTCTGTACGTCCAGTTTTCATACATAATGGGGCATCTTTTTTTTAGGTGGGAAAATTTATTTATTAATACTTTATGCACTAGTAATAAACACTGTACAAAGGCGGACTTAATGCCTTAGGCATTTTCTACCAGTCGACCTTAGGGTGGTGCAGAAACAAAATATGGTCGGTGCAGCTTAATAGTAAAGAAATAGAAAAGAAATAAAATAATAAATATATACTTAGATACATACATACCTACAAATTAACACTGAAATTATGAAAAACAAATCAACGCTGTGATGATTACACCAATTTCCTGCGAATGTGTTCACGTGCCTTCACCTTAAAAGTGAACCGACTGGACGCCATCCTGATGTTCAGCAGGAGCGCATTCCAAAGATAGATCTCCTGGACAAAGAAGGAGGACTGGATAAACCCAGATCGGTGTGTGGGACATCGTAGAAGACGATTATTGGTAGATCGGAGATTAAAGAAATAAGGAGGCGAAGAAGGTTTATCCAGAAAAGAAAACAAGAAAATCATCTTATGACTTCTCTGGCCCTTGGGTTTTTTTTTTTTTAAGGTGTGAAATCATCCAAATGACTACTCGCGCTCTGGGTGGAGCGGGAGGGCGTGTCAGACTTTTATTGACTACAACCACACCTGTATCCTTCAATTATTCTTTGCGTACTAGGACTACGGGTTTCCCTTTCAGAAATTCTCCGCGGTCCTAGCTAGCGGGCATCGGCCTGGCCCTTGGGTGGAGCGCGAAGGCGTGTCAGACTTTTACTGACTAAAAACCTCCTATTCCTTCTTTGCCTTCATCCCAGGGCCCCGGGTTTCACTTTCATTTTTTCAGGTTAAAATCATCAAATAACTCCTTCCGCTCTGGGTGGCTTTTATACGTGGGGCATACTGAAAGTGTCTGGATCTGGCCACTTACAATAAAAGAATGAAAAAACAAAAGAATTCGAAAATGTAACTCTTTGCGAGCATGTTACTTTTTAATTTGCGAAACTATCATTTGTTTTTTCATTGTCGCGTCCTTTCGAAGATTGTGTGTCGCTATCAAAATGAATTTATCTCGTGAACATTTTCGTTCAACGATTTGCCTTAAGTCGATACGATTGTGGCTTAAGTCAACAAGAGAGTTGCCAGAGACTTCAATTGGCATTTGGTGATAAATTACATAAAGTAAAGCGCCTGTTTGTGTTTGAACCCAGGACGTACATTGTACGTCGGTGTCGTTACCTCTGGCCGACTGGTAACTATCACTACTATTAGGCCACCACTGTTATTAAGCTAGCACTGCTCTTAAGCCACGGCCTTTCTTAAGCCACCGCTGCTCTTAAGCCACCGCTGCTCTTAAGCCAGCTCTGCTCTTAAGCCACCACTGCTCTTAAGCCAGCTCTGCTCTTAAGCCACCACTGCTCTTAAGCCACCACTGCTCTTAAGCCAGCACTGCTCTTAAGCCACCACTACCCTTAAGCCACCACTGCCCTTAAGCCAGCACTGCTCTTAAGTCACCACTACCCTTAAGCCACCACTGCCCTTAAGCCACCACTGCTCTTAAGCCAGCACTGCCCTTAAGCCAGCACTGCCCTTAAGCCAGCACTGCTCTTAAGCCACCACTGCCCTTAAGCCAGCACTGCTTTTAAGGCACCGCTGCTCTTAAGCCAGCACTGCTCTTAGAATACCACTGGTATTAGGCCACCACTGTTCTTAAGTTACCAATGCTCTTAAGCTACCACTGCTTTTAAACCAACACTGCTCTCAGGCCACACCACTCCTCTTAGGTCACCACTGCTCTTAAGCCGACACTGCTCTTAGACTAACACTGTTCTTAAGCCACCAGTCTTCTGATAAGAAGAGTTTCACAAATACTCAATTCAAAAATCGGGATATATAACAAACGATCTTAAACGTTGATCAATCGTTTATGCGAACATACATTATTATTAAGTTTATAATAAATGGATGGAAATACACCAAATCATACATTCCATAGAGTTTAGACATAAACTAGCATAACCTGAGCCCTATTCTCAAAAACTACTGGGACAGCCACGGCTCAACTAACACTGTTCCTTATTCAAACGTTATTACAGGTCTATACGCTTTCACTCTACTGAAGTAATGTACGTTTTGACATATAGCCAATTAGCCTAATAGAGTACTCCAGGCTGAATAATGTTTCACACGTGACGTCAGAGTACATTTGATATATTATCACAGTTATATGATAGGCATATAACATATATCCTGAATTGGTTATTCGTTTGAACTGAAACGCAAACCTGACATATCACACTTTCGGTAAAACAAGGACACAATAAATTGTAATTGAATATTCAGAACGAGAACCAAGGTTACCGACATAGCCAGTAGAATCGACAAACTTAAGTGGCAGTAGTTAGTACCTAGTTATTTAGGCAGTGGTGGCCGAGTGGTAACGGCCCCGACTTACGAGTTGTAGGTCGCGGGTTCAAACCCAGCCAGGCACATTACTTTATGTAATTTATTTCATCACCACTGCTCTCAAAACGGTGAACGAAAACATCGTAAGGAAACCAACATGTTCTAGAACCAAACATTCGATGACACGTATGACATCCACCAATCCACACTGGGCCAGCGTGGTGGATTACGGCCCATTTGCTCTCTTAGAGAGGAGGTTTGAGTCCCAGCAGTGGGAACAATATAAGGCTGATTATGCTATGCTATGCTAAATTTAAATTATTATTTAATTTAAAATTATTTTTATTTTCACGTATTTTTTTTTATGACTTACGAGTTGTAGGTCGCGAGTTCAAACCCAGCCAGGCGCATTACTTTGTGTAATTTATTTCATCACCACTGCTCTCAAAACGGTGATGGAAAACATCGTGAGGAAACCAACATGTTCTAGAACCAAACATTCGATGACACGTGACATCCACCAATCTACACTGGGCCAGCGTGGTGGATTACGGCCCATTCGCTCTCTTAAAGAGGAGGTTTGACTCCCAGCAGTGGGAACAATATAAGGCTGATTATGCTATGCTATGCTAAATTTAAATTATTATTTAATTTAAAATTATTTTTACCATACTATTTAATTGCGCTGTAGCGATCCCGCCGTTAAATACGGGTAATTTAGCCTTAAGAGCAAACTTAATACTATTAGATACTCGTGCGTAAAGTTCAACAGCTCTATGAAATGTGTAAGAAGAACTAACAAATACGTGATGAAGTTTAGGAAAGTTGTATATGAATTTGAATTAAATTGTTGTCAAACTTATACGTAACTTATGAGCAGTGGTGGCCGAGTGGTAACGGCTCCGACTTACGAGTTATAGGTCGCGGGTTCAAACCCAGCCAGGCGCATTACTTTGTGTAATTTATTTCATCACCAATGCTCTCAAAACGGTGATGGAAAACATCGTGAGGAAACCAACATGTTCGAGAACCAAATATTCGAAGACACGTGACATCCACCAACCCGCACTGGGCTCAAGTGATGCATTAATTACGGCCCATTTGCTCTCCTAGAGAGGAGGCTTGAGTCCCAACACTGGGAACATTATAATTCTGATAATGCTAAGCTATGCTAAATTTAAATTATTATGGTCCTCCCGTCCAACTATAATTTAGGTGTCTTCAAGGTTAGAGTGAATAGGCTCTTAATAAACTAGTATGCCCCGCCATCAATGATTGCATCACTGCTTGCCATCTGTCATCAAGTGGGATCGCAGTCTAGCACTGGTTTACATCAATTAAAAAAAAAAAGACACTAAAACAGTCGTTCAACAGGGTTAGTTGAACTGAGAGGGTGGTATTGATGTTTATAAAGATTATAATTCCTTAAATAGATACGTGTTACGGCCGCCAATCATATTTTAATCAACATACAACTTGACTGCAAAAACAGTTAAGAAAATTTGAATTTCGTGGGCTAAAGACGTGGGTAAAACCGCGGGGCAGCTATAGTAGCTATAATGTAGGTCGAAAAGTAAATAAATATCCAAATGATGTAATTTAATCAACTAATCTATGTATCTTCTTTACCTATTAAATTGCCGTTTTTTTTTTAAACGGGTTGATTTGAAGTGTTATATCTTTGGATTGGCTTTGAATTATAAGTTCAAATAAACTAAACTTTATATTCTTTTTTCGAAATTAGTTATTTATTGGTTTCTTTGTGTTTTGTATTTTCTGTAATATCGCAGTACTTATAGCCATGAAAGCTAATAAAAAGAGTTTTTTCATAATAAGAGTTCCAACGTAGAAACTATGCATTTCAAAGGGCAAGCAGTATCAATGACGTATACCTTCGACTTTCTTCTAACAAAATAATTCTGTGTTCTTGGTTTGTAATAGCTTTCATTTTGGAAAGTCTTGTAGCCGCCCTGAGAAGAAAAGTTATCCGTGAGATAAAATTTCCCACGTGAAAGTGATTGATACCTACAAAAAAACTTTTTACAAAAAAAATAACCGACTTTAGTAAAAAAAAAAAAATGTGTGCGTGTACTAGCGTACACTCGTAAGAAGTGAAACTTCTATACGACGTTAGTTTTCAAAAAATAATTAGCCAACTATAGTCAATGTTTACAGCTCTATAAGTCGATGCAATCGCCACCTGGATTTCAAAACTTTTGAAACCCACCTTTGTTCCTTCAGTTGCCCTTTGCGTACCAAAGCCACGGTAACTTTTAAAACCCACCTTTGTTCCTTCAGTATCCCTTTGCGTTTCAAAGCCACGGTAACTTTTAAAACACACCTTTGTTCCTTCACTTGCCCTTTGCGTCCCAACGCCATGGTAACTTTCAAAACCCACCTTTGTTCCTTCAGTTGCCCTTTGCGTTCCACAGCCACGGTAACTTTTAAAACACACCTTTGTTCCTTCACTTGCCCTTTGCGTTCCAACGCCATGGTAACTTTCAAAACCCACCTTTGTTCCTTCAGTTGCCCTTTGCGTTCCACAGCCACGGTAACTTTTAAAACACACCTTTGTTCCTTCACTTGCCCTTTGCGTTCCAACGCCATGGTAACTTTCAAAACCCACCTTTGTTCCTTCACTTGCCCTTTGCGTTCCAACGCCATGGTAACTTTTAAAACACACCTTTGTTCCTTCACTTGCCTTTTGCGTTAAAACGCCATGGTAACTTTCAAAACCCACCTTTGTTCCTTCAGTTGCCCTTTGCGTTCCACAGCCACGGTAACTTTTAAAACACACCTTTGTTCCTTCACTTGCCCTTTGCGTTCCAACGCCATGGTAACTTTCAAAACCCACCTTTGTTCCTTCAGTTGCCCTTTGCGTTCCACAGCCACGGTAACTTTTAAAACCCACCTTTGTTCCTTCAGTTGCCCTTTGCGTTCCACAGCCACGGTAACTTTTAAAACACACCTTTGTTCCTTCACTTGCCCTTTGCGTTTCAACGCCATCTTCGAATCACGCGTGGTAGGGATAAGAAAAAGATGGCGCGTAACGGAAAAATGTTACACTAAATTTTTTTCCAACCCCGATAAAGAAGTTTCACTTCAAAAAAAAACAATAAAAGGATCAAAATAAGTGTAGTGATTTTTTTTTAAGAAGTTTTTTATTTCACTCTTTTTAGTTGCGATACCCTTATAACCAGAGTGCCTATTTCTCATGACTATTCCAATTAACCCAAACACTGCTAGGTTACATTGTTTTATTATGCAGTTCCTGTATCGACCTTCCACCTTCCAGCTCCATCATCAAATCAGTTCGATAGTACCTTATAGCCAAAGTGCATTTCATGAAAATTCTTATAAGCCCAAACACGGCTAGGATACATTGATTAATTACAGAGTTCCGGTGCCTATCTTCCGGCTCCATCATCATCATCAGGTCACTTCGATGATACCATTTTGAACACAACTATTCAGAATTATTTATTTATTTGTACTGTCATGGTCGCTTAACTATCTTCATTGTGATATTTATCACAGTGAAGACAGTTGTAAGTTTGAAGTTCTGTTGGCTATTTCTGGTCTTCTTCATCAGTTTCTCTTCATCAAATGTTTTTTTTTTTCCTAAGTGCGCTGATCGATGGGCTCAGTAATACTATATCTTAAGCATAGCTGATATTATTAATGCAGTGCCCATCAAAGGAGCACTCGATATTGGCATTGCTGAGCTCACAGATCAGCTGGTTTACATACAGGTTGAAAAGTTTGTTACCTCGTACCATTGACTCTGTGAAACTTCTCAGGATGAAATGAGGGTAGAATTGAAATGAGTTGGATACAATTGATATTTGGTTCTGTTTGCGGATAGGTCACTGAGTAGGTATGTATGGTGTGAGGTAATGTGATTAGTAATCAAGTAAGGCATAAAAAACATAAATAAATAACGTCATAAATTACGTTACATATTATGGGGAGGGAAGGGAGTCGACGAAAGTAGAATGGAGTAGATTCTATTCTAGAGTAGAGTAGAATAGAATACAATTGCCTGTATATGGTACCTAGAAAGGTCTTAAGTTTCATTCGTTCCACATACATACATATTTTTCTCAGAATACAATAGAATAATAAACTGGCCTGTTGGTCTAGTGGTTAGTGGCCCTAACTGCTATACCGGAGGTCTTGGGTTCGATTCCCACCCAGGACAAATGTTTGTGTGATGAGCACAATCATTTGATCTGTGTCTGGGTGTAATTTATCTATAATATGTATGTATTTAGAAATATTTAAGTATGTTTATCAGTTGTCTAGGACTCATAACACAAGCTCTGCTTAGCTTGGGACTAGACGGCGTTGTGTGATAGTTGTGTGAATATTATTAAAAAAAAAAAACATTTATTCGACACAGACTCGACACAGCAAATAAAGTAAAAAAAATAACAGCAAATTAATGACAGGTATATTTTTCTTTCCTGAATATAGAAAACAAAACCAACCATTCCCCCGAACTTGGGCAAATCTACGAAAACGAAACTACACAATAATGGCACACCTATGGCAATAAAACTAGCATAAGCAGCCTTTCAATGTTCCAACTGTTTACCAAGCCGCACTGAGCCCGCGTGGTGGATTACAGCCTCTACTAGAGACGAGGCCTAAGTCCCAATAAAACTAAGTACCAAATAACTAATGTTTAACCTAACCTCGATTGACGCCGCGAATATCTATTGATTGTAATGGAATAAAAACAAATTAAAATATAAATTATCGCTATTACATTCCGTGTAATCGACACCTCCTAACAAACCAATTATTTAAATAAAAGAGAGTTTCGTGAATTCTAAAGAGCTCATAAATTATTTATGTTGGTAATAATTCAGTTCAGACCTTCATAACGGGTTTATCATTATTTATTTTATTATTTAAGTCGTACGAGGTGTTGAGTTAAATATAAGCATCATTTAAGTATTACAAATTCGTGTTTATCCTGCGTGAAATTGACATCAACTTTTCAACTTATATCACTTTACGCCTGTAGATAAATATCTCAAGAGCTAAACGCTAAACGCTGCAAGAGCCCCGAACGTTGAGGGTAGACCTTAGGCTTACGGACGACAAGCAACGGGTAGCTCGCCGTCCGGTCGCCGTTCGGCAAAAACCAAGCCGGGCCGGAGTCGACGGCTCATAATGTTTCACGCGCGCACAAGAACATAACATGCTGTCAGCCCGGGCTTGATCTCCACCTGAAAATCAAGCCCGGGGTTAGGGTTCCATACCTCAAAAAGATAAAACGGAACCCTTATAGGATCACTTTGTAGTCCGTCTGTCTATCTGTCTATTTGTCAAGACCCTTTATCTTGCGAACGCGTACAGGTATCGAGTTGAAATTAAAACCATATACGGTCTGCGGTCCCTTGAAGTTGTAAAAAAATCAAACTTCTGAGCTAACGAAAAAAAGAAGATACGGCCGTTTATGTCGCAAAAACGTGTATTTCGACACTCTCAAGGGAATCAGAATTCATAGGGTACTTTCCGTTGACCTAGAATCCTGAAATTTGGCATAAAGCAAGGTCTTATAGCCCAAATATAGGAAAAAATCTGAAAACTGTAAATTTGTAGTTACGACACCAAAAAAACAACTTTTTTTACGATTCGGAAAAATCTTCTTCAATTAATTCGGGAATGGAACTGTTTTCATAGGTAAGTTTGTACGGAACCCTCAGTGCGCGAGTCCGACTCGCACTTGCAAGGTTTTTTTTTCTCAAATCTGTTTGGTTCTTTCCTGTAAGATCATCTCAGACACTAATCTGCATGGTTCTCATTATGATTTGACCATTACATGTTTGCTGTATAAAAGAGAGTTTGACCTCTGAGTTTGTTTTGGTCTTTCTTTTCAGAGGAGTCAGCTAGGAAATACCGACCTCTCTTATTTATTTATTTATTTATTTAATACTTCATGCACATAAAGGTACAGAGGCGGACTTAATGCCTTAGGCATTTTCTACCAGTCAACCTTTGGGTGATGCAGAGAAGAATAGTGGTAGGTGCGACAAAAGAAAGAAAAAAGAGAGGTTAATATAAAAAAGATATACAAATGAATCATAGATACAACACAATATAGGTAAATATAATATATACATAATTTAATGAACTAAATATATATACTCAAAAACAAAAAAAAAACAAAACATGGTCCCAATCGACAAACAGAGAAATATCAACGTTGTGATGATACTACTGCCAACTTCTTACGAATATGCTCGCGAGCCTCAATCTTGAATCTTAATCGGCTTGTAACCATCCTGACCTCTTGGGGGAGCGCATTCCACAGAGAAATAGCCTGAACAAAGAAAGAACAGTGAAGAAAGTTGGTGCGATGAGTAGGACATAGTAGAAGACGGTTATGAGATGAGCGTAGATTTTTATTGTGTTTGGCGGAAATGTATTGAAAGTGAGGGGCTAAATAACTAGGGGAATTGAGAAATGAAAACAAGGTAGTGAGCGCCCGTTGTTCTCTGCGCTGACGTATGGGCAACCACTTTAGAAGTGACCGATGTGCAGAGACATGATCATATTTGCGCAGATTGAAAACAAATCGAATGCAGTAATTTAGAAGACGGTCGAGTTAGCTCTTAGTCTAAACGTCGAAAAAATTTACGTGCAAAATGGCCTTTTTAACCGACTTATAAAAGGAGGAGGTTCTATGTTCGGCTGAATGTATTTTTATTACAACTTATTTCCAAAATGATTATCATTTATCACGGGGCCCAAAATTGCGTTACTCCTATCAATAAAATAATCCTCCCGACTGAATTTCGATGACGGTGGTCAATCTAGTGATAATTAATCTTAACGGAGAATAGCCCATTATACAGCCTCCCTTGCCAAGTTATGACCGTGTCGTTTGCGTCGAACGCCTCGAATAGACTACGCCTCCAATTCCTTTGTTCTGGGGTCATCTCAACGCTCAGTCACGTGGTTAGAACAAAGGAATCGGAAGCGTGGCCTGCTCGAGGCGTTCGACGCAAACGAAACGGTTGTAACTTGGCTAGGGGGGCAGAAGATAACATAGTCATCAAGAGTGTGCGCAAATATAGGTGCACACTCTATTCCTTTACTCTCATAGACCGATGGGACTGCAATCGGACAAGACCGGGGAGAGATCAGGCGCAGGACCAAATACTTTACTCTCTTGTCGAGGCGCGGGGATATCACACCACCAACTTCCGAACTCCAGGATGCTACAGAGTAATTCCTAATAAAAGAACCTAATAGCGCTTTTTGCCCGACCCGGGAATCGAACAAGACCAACGAGGCACTTAATACCCTATTATTATAAATTCCGCAACATTTTCCTTGACGATTATAATGATCTGGCTAAAAATAGAACTCTCCGTGTCGGGAGGGACGCCTGACGGATTAGGCGAAAAGATGGGCGTATAAATAAAGCTGCCTCAATCCTGAATTAGAAATATACGTGCATATTATTACACTGGTCAATAATTTAACGAAAAAAAATCAGGAGCAAGAAGGTTTCCTTGTGATTAAAAACATGGTTATTGTGGGTTATCCCTAAGAGAGAGACATATACTATTGTAGATTTTTTTGTAGACCTTTTTAAAGTGTACAATACTGTAGTACATTATTTTGATCTACCTCGTAGTGTTCAGCCAGCGTTTGCAATGTAAGCGCAAAAATAAGCGTTTATTAACAACATAACATTATCAGTGTTTCTCTACTAAATTATGCAAGTCAACACATACAAACCTTCCTCTTGAATCACTCTATCTATTGAAAAAACCGCATCAAAATCCGTTGCGTAGTTTTAAAGATCTAAGCTTACATAGGGACAGACAGTGGGAAGCGACTTTGTTTTATACTATGTAGTGATCATCATCTTCCTGCCCTTGTCCCGTGTTATTTGGGGTCGGCGCAACACGTTTTTTTTCTTCCATTCTGCCCTGTCACTCGTCATGCTATCACTAACTTCCTTTTCTTTTATATCACTCTTCACACAATCC
This sequence comes from Mythimna impura, assembly GCA_905147345.3. Lineage (NCBI taxonomy): Eukaryota > Metazoa > Arthropoda > Insecta > Lepidoptera > Noctuidae > Mythimna > Mythimna impura. The sequence goes on along the minus strand of LR990356.1, from coordinate 10,201,798 downwards.
ATCCATCTTTTCTTTGGTCTCCCTCTCCCTCTCCATCCATCCACATGTAAACTCATAACTCTTTTAGTAACATGCGTTTCATCCCTCCTCTTCACATGACCATACCAGGTCAAACGATTCCCTTTCAACTTTTCAGTTACTGGCGCCACTTTCAAACTTCCCCTAATATACTCATTTCTCACTTTATCCGTTCTCGTCACACCACACATCCATCTTAACATTTTCATCTCCGCTACATGCAATCTTTTTTCATCCGTCTTTTTCACAGCCCAACATTCTGATCCATACAGTATGACAGGCCTTATCACGGACTTGTAGATTTTACCCTTCAACTTTTATACTATGTAGTGATATATACTTATAATTACAATATAATTTATAGAGCTTGCTGGTAGCGGCTTCGCTCGCGTTGTAGTAGGAACATAACCTCGGGATAATAAGTATCCTATGTGTTATTCCAGGAAATTGTCTAAATATCTATTGTCCCATGTCATAAGTTTTATCGTAAATCCGTTCGAGCATCAAGAGGTTTTTTTTTTTCCGGGTGGGAAAATCATCTAATGGCATCCCCCGCTCTTGAGCGGGGCGGGAGATAGTGTCAGACTTTTACTGACTAAAAACCCACTCCTTTTCCTTCTTACCATTTTTTTTCCAGGGCCCCGGGGATCTCTTTCGCATCAACCATGGCCCCAGTAGGCTTCGACCCTGCTGGGCCCCTACGGTCGAACGTTAAGAGGTAACAAACATACACACACTCTCACTGACATTCACCTGTATAATATTAGTGTGATAATATTTATTAACCGACTTCAAAAAGGAGGAGGTTCTATGTTCGGTTGAATGTTTGTTTTTTTTTTATGTATGTTTACCGATTTCTTGGTCAATTGTGGAGCAATTTTGAAAACATAACGAAGAGACAAAACTATTATAGAAACACCGACTTCCGAAATTAAAGTTATTTTGCACTTTTCAGTGTTTTTTTTTTACTTTGAAGTCGGTTGTATTTTTTTTTTTGTAAAAAGTTTTTTATTTTAGTTTGTCTATCCCATTGCTTTCTTTCATCCTTCCAAAAATTTTCTTTGTGTCAAAATGGACCGGTCCTGCCTGCAGACTGTAAGCTTGTTCCGTTATATTTGCCTGGGTATGCTGTGTTGTGGTGATATCAAAGCATTTATTTGAATTAAAAAAATGAATCTTGATCTATAGATTTTCTTTTTTGAAAGCCAAAAAATACGGCCTTCTTGTAGTTTGATTTCACATCTACGTGGGGATCGCATTGAAAGACGTGCTAGCTTATTAGATGGCTAACCTGTGTCATCAGGGTCTCGAAGTGTGTATGATAAATACATACCTATCTAATGGATTATCTTTACGGGCCATTCTCTCTCCTAGAGAGTCACTGGTGCCACTTTCAAACTTTCTCTAACATACTCATTTCTCATCTTATCCATTCTTGTCACTTCACAATTTCTCATAACCGCTAAATTTTCAAATAAAATTACTTATTCTAAATTGATATTTTATTATTAAACCAGCAATTGAACTCGGTTCTTGGAACATCGACTTCAAAGCAAACACTAGAATCGTTTTGTCCAATAAAGCTAATGTATCGAATAATGGACATTGTGCCCACTCGATGAAGCTCGCCATTTAATATCGAGGCCATCGGTTATCGTTTAATCGTTTGTTTCATCGATAAAACATGGATACTTCATTAACTGTTGCGTAATTGCTGAATGATTGGCTCTCCTCGTGTTGTAGTGGTTGGTACAGAGATCGCTAAGCGAGGCTCGGAGTTCGTAACCTTTCGGAGTATACAAGCGTGATATTTGCTTCACAATTAACAAATTATAAAAATTTATTAGTTCTGATTTACATCTGAACTCTCAAAATTAGTTTCAGTTAAAAACTATTACGTGGCACAACTGTGAGACAAATGTTATTTATTCTTTACTTGAGGCTAGAGATGCCAAGCCACTCCACCAATTTTTATATGACAAGTCGTTTGCAGCTCAAGCAGTGCGGCTGTGGAATGCTTTGCCCGTGTCAGTAAGGCAAACTCAAACACTCACAACTTTTACAAATATGGTTAAGCTACCTACCTTTCCTCTTGAACTTCGTCATTAAGTACAAGTACATTATTTCTCTGCTTCCATAATTATATATACATATATATTATATATTGTTTGTATTATAATACAATTTATTAGTTTATGTATTGTATATATATGTAAATAGTACATCACGAACCTGCGTATCTTTTTTCTCCTTCTCTGTCAAATCCATCCAAAGGTTGTCTGTAAAAAATCGCTTTTAGCGATAAGAGCGCCCATTGTGACACCCTATTAATTTCAAGTTCCTAATGTAATTTTTATTTTTGGTGTACAATAAAGAATATATCTATCTATCTTTTTTATTTTATTACGGTTTCTACGTCTTGTTTCTTCATGGTGTCTATGTGCCAAATAATCATGTTTTCTTTCTTTCGTTTCAGTAATAAACGCACTCATTTGATTAAGTCCGCGGTCACGATCGAATAGTTTATTTCATCGATAAAACACCAATACTTCATTAAGAGCTCCGTAATTGATGATGTAATTACGAGGTAAAGAAATTAACATACGAATAGTGGTTTTAAATCATGTGTGGTCAGCTGGAAAATTTTAAATGAGCTGGAACAAATTGAGCGATAAATTTAAAGAAAGGGAATATTTGGAATTGAAAGACCGAGTATTAACTCAACAGCGTTCATAAACAGGCTAACTATCGGTTTTTAAATTAAGTATTATGGGTTTAGTACTTATTAAACTCTACTTAAGCTTAAAAATCTGTCAAACTTTGGCATTATGGGTTTGACATGATGTCCTGGGTTTGACATTGCTCGCAGAATAGATGGTCGATGGAGACGAAGGGTTCTGGAGTGGCGACCACGTACCAGAAAACGTAGCATTGAAAGGCCTCCCACAAGGAGGGAAGATAACCTGGTGAGGGTCGCAGAAATCCGACGGATGCGAGATGCACAGGACCGGTCATTATGGCGACACTTGGGGAGGCCTATGTCCATCAGTGGACGTCTTTCGGTTGAAATGATGGTGATTATGATGTTGTTGTTTTATTTAAAACCTCAGATATAGATAGATAGATAATTCTTTATTGTACACCAAAAATAAAAATTATAATAGGAACTTCTTAAAGTTAATAGGGTGTCACAATGGGTGGTCTTATCGCTAAAATCGCTTTTACAGACAACCTTTGGGTTGATTTGACAGAGAAGGAGAAAAAAGATACGCAGGTAGTTCGTGGTGTACTATTTACATATATATACAATACATAAACTAATAAATTGCATATAATACAAACAATAGTCTGTAGAACCCTTATATCGTCAAACATTCCCTGCGTGCTTGAGCCTCCAGGTCTTAGCAGGTCTGATGGTAAGAGGCCGGATGGGCTGGCTCTGGTGCCATGGAAAAACGGGAAGTGCCTGATCTGGGACGCAACTTGCGTTAGCACTGTCGCCGCCAGTCACTTGAGTCGCACCATGCACACTGCCTCGGCCGCCGCTGAAGACGCCTGCTCTAAAAAAAGGCTGAAGTGCGCTTCCTTGGATCAGCTTTACCATTTTGTGCCTGTTGCTGTGGAGACCCTGGGCAGTTGGAGTACGGAGGCAAAGTGTTTTGTGGGGGATTTGGGCCGTAGGCTCGGGGAGGCAACGGGTGACCCCCAGTCCGGGTCGTTCTTGGTGCAAAGGATGGCCATCGCTTTTCAGCGAGGTAATGCGGCCAGTGTTATGGGCACTTTTGCACCGGGAACGATCAGGGGCGGGTTATTTATTGACGTTTGACATTTCATTTAATTTTAAAACGATAATTCTTTTGTATTGTGTTTTTTGTGTATTACAATATTAATTATTATTTTTTATGATTTTTAAATACAAACAATATATAATATATACCTATTAGGGGACAAAATATTCCCAAACATGATACGCAATGCTCAATCTACGTGACGCTGCAACGTTGTCCAGTGTTACGCAACTTGTCCCCAACATTTAAAGGCCTCTACACACCAATGCCGCTGGCGCCGGCGGTTTTATCCGGCAGCATAACCCGCCGGGCTTGTTTTGTGTCTATCGTACCGGGGCTAGCCTGCCGGTAATAACCCGCCGCGTGAAACCGCCGCGAGCCGGTGGCTTTGGTGTGTAGAGGCCTTTTCAATGCACTTACATAACGTGGGACATGTATGTTGGACAATTTAAAAACGCTGCACGTCATGTTAATGCATCTGAAGCTTAAATCTAAGAGTATTTATATTTTTGCGAGCTTCACGTAGCAGTCGTGGCCGAGCGGTTAAGGCTAGAAACCAGATTCCCTTTGGGAGCCTAGGTTCGAATCCTACCGACTGCAAACACTTTTTGCAATTTTAAGAATGCGATAAGATTTTTCTTTTTACGATTTGGTAAGTATTTTGTTGGATAAGTGACAATGTGATCAAAGGCCAGCCTTTCAATAATACAAAATAATATGTATCCTTAGATTATGATAAATAGCCAAATTCATATTATGAAACCTCGAAATAGCACCACTGTTACTTATATACTAAGACTGTCTGCACCCATCATCATATTTTTTTTTTTTTAATTCATATAAACCAGTGCTTGACTGCGATCCCACCTGATGGTAAGCAGCGATGCAATCATTGATGGTGAGGCGCACTAGTTTATTAAGAGCCTATTCACTCTAGCCTTGAAGACACCTAAATTATAATTGGACGGGAAGACCGCAGCAGGCAAATTGTTCCAGTCCTTCGATGTACGCGGTATAAACGACGAAGCGAAACGCTTAGTCCGGACCGTTGAAGTTTCAACAACGTAAGGGTGGATACTCGCCGTACTTCGGGTTGTCCGATGGTAGAAAGGAGATGGCGGAATCAAGTCATGCAATTCCCGCGCACACTCTCCAAAATGCAACCTGTAAAATACCGATAGGCTGGCTACCCTGCGCCTGTGCTCGAGGCTTTGTAGATTGGACTTAACCAAATATGGATCCCCAATTAGCCTCTTCGCACGCCTTTCAACCGAAAGACCTCCCCCAAGTGTCGCTACAACGACCGATCCTGTGCATCTGGCACTAGACTCATAGCACAGCTTAAATTGACAGACCTGTTGTGCCCGAAGCTTTTTACTGTCATTCTGGAAGAACTAGGTTTTTTTTTTGGCGGGAAGTCATCCAAAGACTTCCCGCGCTCTAGGGCTGGACTCACTCCTATGTTCCTTCTTTAACTTGAGTTCCAGTACCCCGGGGGTTTCCTTTTAAAAGCGAACCCATGGGCCTAGTAGGTTTCGACCCTGCTGGGCCACAACGGTTTTGCTGACATCCTTGAGGCGCGCGTGTAACACTACGAGCCGCCAACGACTCGGACTCGGTCCGGACAGTTATCGGACGGCAGGATGGCAAGTTACCCATTGCTCACCGTCCGCAAGCCCACGCTCAATACAGCAAAAGACTATTGAAAAAAATCACGAAGCACTTCTAAAAATTACTTTCATCGATTAAAAACTGGAATTATATACATGTAATCATTCTGGTAGTTTGTCAGATTATACTAAAACCCAACAAACATTTTAGCCGTATAAGTAAGAGTTACGCGACTCGAAGTGCTTTAAACATTGTATTGAAGTATTTTAGCACATTTTAGCTTCTTTTTTATTTTTGTTTCGTGTTTACCATATATTGTGTTTGTGCCTTGTGCTGTACCAAATAAATTATTTTTCTTTCTTTTTCTTTCAAAGTATTTTTATCGTGTAATATGACTTAGTGCCTCTTATCTTTACACAACTTATAGTCGTATATGGACATCGTATAAACTTCTATACGACTATTTTATACGACTGATACACAGTTTTCAGTGGTAAAACCGATACTGTCGTCTTAGTAACATGTACATGACTTTTATACCGTCATTAATCGTATTAGAGTCGCGAAAACTGCTTTTAAGTGATAATCGTGTAAGAGTGATAAATTGGACTCTTATACAATTTTCAGTCAATATGAACACTTTTATACTACTATTCAATGACTAGATGACCTATTAGTGTACAAAAAATATCAACATTACAACCACAGCCAGAACAAGTCAATTGTAATGAAACTGGAATTGGTTCCGCACAACATTGTGTTTAAAACTCAAAATAAGTGAGTTCGCTGCAAAGTCTAAATGATTTGATGTTGCTCGAACCGCAAAAAGTAGATCTAGTGGATCTATAAAAGTAGAGTCGGGTTATAAATGTAGATTTGATAAATTATATCTTAATGATAGTTCCGATTATGAAAGCGCAAGCGAAACTAATAAAAATTATATACTTCGTGATAATGTTAATTATAATATAATATAATGGGCAATTGGAAAATTATTTTTTGAAAATAACATTACTAAAATGTCATCTCTCTCTGGCACACTTCAAAGTGATCTCTAACTTTCATGAACATAAACGTGCCTCAGAAGATATAGAAGATATCAATAGCCATCTCAAATACATACTGTATCAATATGTTAAAAACTTATCAATGTCCATTATATTTATTATATATAATTTTTTATTACCGCTGAAACCAACAATAAATAAGTCACTAGTTTAATTATATATGTAAAAATGTTTTTTTTTTTCATATGAGATTTTCTTTAAGTGAACCCTAATTATTATAATAATTTACAAATACAGATAAAAAAAAGTGCACAGAACGAAAAGTCGTCGAGATATTCTATTACGGTTGTGTCGTAAACCTTAAGTCGTACAAAGGTAATTTTTATCACTTTCGTTAAAATAAAATTTAAAATGTTGCTTAATTTAAAGAATTTATAAGGCGCGCTCATTATATTGAGAAAACTAGTGCATATTACTCAATAAAATTAATTTCCCAATAGATTAATGTACTTGAACACGACTTTCGACAATAAATAAAATACCTAATGAATAAATAAAATGGCTGTACTCCTCTTTCAATGATAAAAAAATATATTATTCTTACACAGTACAAGATTATTAGTCTGGTTTTTAAGTTTCAATTCACTACATTTATCTCATCAATTTACATCAAAATTTCTTATAAAAGTCATGATGAACTCTAGTTGTTCGATAAAATGCCGCAAAATAGGTCCTTATGACATCTGTACGACCACTACATGATCAAATAGTGATTAATACGACTGCTGTGTAACTCTATTACGACACTGATTCGTATAAAATGGGCCTATTTTCGGTCATATCAACGTGATAGCCACGTATTTACGACCAGCGTATAGGACCAAAAGTTAAAATCGGCACGTCGTGGCGACCGATCAAATGTTTGTTGGGAAGCAACGTTATAGTGTGTGTTAATTGGTTGCGCCTATATCGCTTGGTAATTGCCGCGTAAAAATTAGTTCCGTAATTAGCCGCATAGAATTAAATACCGCGTTTTGTTTGTGTGACACTTCCCATTTTGCACCCTTTTCCTGCACAACCTCGAGAGAAAGAGATCGCAGATAGACTCGTTCGGTATCGCTCGCAACGCTAAGACGGCGTCCCGCGCATTTGACAAGAAAAATTAGTTATTAAAATTCAAAAAATTTTAAAATTCAAAATTCAAAAGCATTTATTTCAAATAAACCATTTACAGGCACTTTTGAAATGTCAAGAAGTCAGTCAGTCAGAAAAAAATGATGCTAATTGCACATTCCAAAGAGTAGATCTCTATGGAGAAGAATGTGCAAGAAACTCCATGGACACTCTTTTCAATCATGTTTTGCAATTACAAGTATCTCTGTTACATGTTTCTTGTCGCTATCATGTGAGAACAATGTCAATAATGTAAAAATAAAAACTAAATATAGATATTAAAATAGCAACTGGCAGCTAAGAGATGACCAGTCTCAACTGACAGCGCCCGTTCACGGACCTGACGCGAATATTACCACCACTCAGCTCAACCATTTTGAAGGGAACCGAATGATCCAACACACGCGCCACCATCAGTGAGACATTTGAGTGAGCATGACAAACTCTCAACTGCCATGCTCATTTATGTCAAACAAATCCAATAGTAACCTAAAAACTATAAAATAGCTCCATGGTACTCACATTTACAAAGTTTGAAAAAAATGCTTTTACATTATACAATACTAAATACAATAATAATTAACTACAATAATACTTTACAAATTTAACAAATTAAAAAAAAAACATTAAAGAATAGTAATAATAGTTTCAAAACTAATCAATTTGTACCCCCGGTGGTAGTGGAGCTGGACCAGCATTGAGCCAAGCTTTTTTATCTTGAATATAATCCTCCAACTCATAATATGCTTGCCTGTATAGTGTGCGTTTAATATTAAGAAGTATAATAATAGTAGTAATTTAATTTAAATGAAGATTTAAATTTCGTTTCATTGAGTTCTAATATTTGGGTAGGTATTTTATTATAACATTTCAAACAGTACCCCATGAAAGAAGAGGCCACTTTAGCCAGTCTGAAACCAGGTTGAACTAATTCGTCCCTATTTCTTGTAACATAATTATGTCTATCGCCTCTTTTGCTAAAAAGATGAAGATTTTTTCTAACGTACATGATGTTTTCATAGATATATTGACAAGGCACCGTCATGATGTTAATATCCTTAAACAGTTCCCTTAGAGAATCGCACCGGCGGAGATTGTAAATAGCTCTGATAGCTCTTTTCTGTAGAATAAAAATTGAGTCGATGTCTGCAGCCCGTCCCCATAGTAAGATACCGTATGACATGATGACATGATACTATGAAAATAACTAACATAGACTAGTCTAGCGGTATCAACATCCGTAAATTGGCGGATTTTTCTAACAGCATATGCAGCTGAGCTAAGCCGTCCTGCAAGAGATGTTAAATGAGGACCCCATTGTAGCCTTGAGTCAAGCGTTATCCCCAGGAAAACAGTTTTGTCGACAAATTCTAGTTTTTCATCGTTTAGTATTACGTCACAATCACTACTTTTGACATTCGGTAAGGAAAATCTTATGCATTTAGTTTTTTTCCCGTTTAAAACTAGATTATTAGCAGTGAACCAGTTTTGGACCTGCAGTAGCGCGTTATTTTCGTCGTCAAGATTATTAGTCCTTCTATTTATCTTAAAAATCAAAGAAGTGTCGTCGGCAAACAAGACCATATTAAGTTTATTTTGCAACAAACAGGGTAAATCATTAATATAAACTAAAAATAAAAAAGGACCTAAAATTGAACCTTGGGGTACCCCCATTTTCACATTTAATCCCGGCGAATTGACACCGTTTATTTGAACTTGTTGCTGTCTGTCAATCAAATAAGATTTTAATAAGCTTAAAGCTGTTTTGCCTAGTCCGTATATTGTAGAACTTATCCGCTAAAGACACTAAAACCGCTAACGCTTTGTGCTTGAGAACTGTGCAGTGTTCAGTGAGTGTTATATCTCCTCGTCACTGGAGCAGGAGTCGCGAAATCCAGAGAACGCCGGCCGTCTGACACATGGGCATCTCCGAGTTCAAAAGGTTAGTGCAATTTCCTCCCTTATACGAGCTGTTTTTCTCTGCTTCCTAATCCTAAACGGCTGCAATAAGATTCATCTACTGCAAGGTGTCAAGTACATTATCTGAGAAACGCTAATCCGCAAAATACAGTCCACTTCCAATATTAGTAGTATATGCGCATCCATTAATCATTTAATCAAATCTGTAAATTTTTAGTAAATCAACGCTAAAATGCTTCATATTTTGCAAGCATTGTGTATTTGCGCATTCCTTTTAATGCAGCTGCCCTGCGTTCAAAAATAACCAGAGTAGAGTAGAGTCGCTACTCCAACCGTTCAAAAATGCTTCGAGTTGCAACCCAGGTTCGTTCTTTTATAACTCGAGTAGCTACCCTAGAGTTAAACCAACTAACTCTAATTTCGAGCAGGGTAGGTTGGTGTAAGCGGCCATAAATGACACTTGCTTGGCATTGACAGTTGAACTCTACTTTCGCGTTCAAAAATGCGAGCGTAGAGTATCTACCCTGATGACGTCATTAGAGTTAACTCTAACCTCATTTTCGAACGCTGGGCTGAGAGTGATCGCGCTTTAGGTCCTGTAGTCCTCTTAAATCCATGCCACAAATCTGAGCAGAGAAATGATTAGTCAACGATGACAAAAGGCTAATATACAGGGGTATATTTACCGAATCGTCTGAGTAAGCGGCCGAAAACGGTAAGCAGGGGCTTACCGTTTTCGGCCGCTTACTCAGACGATTCGGTTACTTGGGTAACATGCTAGGTGATTTGAGTAACGCAAATCAGTTTCTTGCTTTTTTATCAAATGAGAGAGAGAAAGAAGAGAAAAGATATGTCTATCGCATATAAGATGAGTTCTGGGTTTAAATTTTCAACACCATACTCAGAACGCTGGCTGACAGGTGGGACACTTCGATCCTAGGGCGGTAGATACGACTGCACGCAGTCAAATAGACATTCCCCAGTATCAGTGAGTCTCACCCAGCTTTGAATAAGCACCTATTTGTTCTCTTTGTTACTAACACTAGTTCTAAGTTTAAATTGTTACTAACAAAATATGGCAAATTCCGAATTAAACATTTATTATTATTATTAAATAATCACTTATGGTGCCCCATTAAACACTAGGCTACAGCGTGGTAGACCATGCAGGATGAAGATGGAGGGACGAACTTGGGTTCTTATCAAAAACACTGGCCCGTGGGCAGACGGAAAATGTGGGAGTGAAAAAGGAAGAGGGAGGCCTATGCCCTTTGGTCCTACTGCTGCTTTGGTCCTATCAGACTGTCTATTTGACCTCAACCACCTAGTATAAGATGGCATTAGATTTCCTGGCTTCTGATTATGTATCGCCTGCCAAAAATCTACAAATTATAGCCGGGACCAACGGCTTAACGTGCCTTTCGAGGCATGGAGAAATCTTAGTATTTTAAGATGGCCACCTATCCACGGAACGACCTTGGTAAGAGCTGCTAAACATTGGACATCGACCCATGTGGCTATTATTATTTTGCCACGAGTTCAATATTATCTTCCTTGTCGGTATCACTCTTGACAGAGTGGTCGTGCTCATCATTGCAGGTGTTAGTGGCAAGCTTCACAACACGCCGCCAGTCCTCTCTGATGGCAATTCAATATTATAGTCATAATAATATTGATCTTTCCGAATTACAGAAGATGGAAGCGTTGGAAGACCTCCCATAAGGTGGATCGATGACCTGGAGAGAGTCACCGGAATACAATGGATGTGAGACGCTCAGGACCGTTCGTTGTGGCGACACTTGGGGGAAGCCTATGTCCAGCAGTGGACGACTTTCAGCTGAAATGACGATAATGATTGATCTTTGATCATATTTGTTTTATTTCATTAAAAATTACAATCACGTGATTAAATATTAATAAGCAATACCTGCGTGTGCTTATCATTTATTTATTATTATTCCTCATGCTACAGCCTCATTTTTATTACAACGAATTGAATAATATTTCCTCTGTGTTGTTTCAATAATATAATTAATTAATTTCCTTCCGGTCACGATCTGATCTGTGACCCTGCCAAAGAGTAAATAGTTGCAAAAGGTCATCAGGAGTATGATTTGTGGGTCTTTAAGTCAAGAATTAATAGGTTACTTCAAGGCCAGCGTGCTCCATCCTCGACCACATCATAGCTTATTTCAAGTAAAATAGTGGTTAAACGTGATACTTTTTTTCTTTCTTTTTTATTTTGTCCTACTGCTGAGCAAAGGCCTCAGGCCAGGAAAAGGGTCTCCTTCTAAACTTCTCTGTCCGGGGCAATCTTTTGTAGTGTTGCCAATTTAGCGACTTTGTTGCTAAAAATAACGACCGCATTTACACATTCACGCGAGTGGCGAGGCGAATGGTGTAGTTACATTCATTGTCATAAATAACTGAATCCTCAACAATTTTTTTTTAGGTGGGATATCATACAATGACTTCTCTCGCTCTTAGGCGGATCGGGAGGGCGTGTCAGACTTTTACTGTTTAAAACCCACACCTATGTTCCTTCTTTGCCTTGCGTTCCAGGGCCCCAGGTTTTCCTTTCAGAAGTGAACCCATGGCCGCAGTAGGCTTCGACCTGCTGGGCCCCTAAGGTTTTGCTGACATCTCCTTAAGGCGTGCGTTGATGACTCAGGCTCGGTCCGCACGGTTACCGCACGGCCGTACGGCGAGCTACCTATTTCTCGCCGTCCGTAAGTACACGCCTACGGTGGCCGAAAATCGGGGTTGGGATCCCTGCGTGAGGGCTGTTCTCTCGCACATGCGGTCGTCTCGTTCGCTAGCATTAATGCTTCGCAGAATGAGGCGACCGCCTGCCATTCCTCCTCGCTCCGGACCATGGCCTGTACCAGGGCCCGGGCGAGAGGTCGTTGCCGCCAATTTCCCCGACAAGGACCCGGTGGTACCCAGCCCAAGCGGGGCACACGTCTACCGTATACTCCACCGTGTCCTCTGGGCGGTCCACACAATGGTGACACCCGGGCGTTTCTTCCGCACGAATCAGGTGCAGGAACATCCCGAACTTACAATGTCCGGTGAGGACCTGCGTCATGTGGACGGTGAGGACACCGTGACGTCTTTCCAGCCACTCCTCAAAGAGAGGACTTACAGTCATAATTATGGCATGTTCAACGTGGATCCTCAACACTAGAAATTGAATTCATTAGTTGAGAGCTCAAACATGTAAGAAAACGAGTTCACAACACTGGCTTCGTTTGAAGTTAGTTAGCACTAACGCCACCACTAATTATAGAGAAACAACACACTGAATTTTAGAAAAACGCGTTATCAATCGTTAATCAGTTAACGACTTTCTAGTCCCTTTTGATATTCAGTCAAGAGACTTGAAACTTTTAGAGTTGGCAGCACTGTTTTCATGTTTTCCCAGCTAACTTGATCAAATCGTCACCTCGCCTTTGCCGCGGTCGACCTCAATGGCAGCATCCTCTCTCAGACTTCCAGGGAGTGACGATACTATTAATAATAATAAAAATACGACCATCTGTCGAAGCTGTCGTTGCGCGGCTGGATCAAGAGCCTGATACAGAAGGCAGTACTCCTTGATACGGCTCGCATTGTGAGGAGGTTCCTGTCTCTGGAGCCCTAACCACCAGTAGCTTGGACCCTGCTCCCGACACCGGCGGAGTATTTAGTAGTATTTTTTATATTTTAAAATATCTTGGTGTCATTATCGATAGCACAATGTCATGGCATGAACAAATCGGTTCACTAGTGTCACGGGTTAGAAAATTAATATTTGTGTTTAAAAATTTGAGGTCTTCTGCCAATTTTTCAACACTAAAAATTGTGTACTCTGCATTGGCGCACTCTATCCTAAGCTATTGCATAACTGTATGGGGAAACTCTGGAAAGACCTTACTGCTTAGGCTAGAAAGAGTACAGAGAGCTGTACTCAAAGTCATGGCGCACAAACCAATTCGGTTCCCTACACATGAACTCTATGCTCTTTGCAAAGTTCCTACAGTAAGACATGCCTTTATCCTCAACACCATACTGCGCAAACACTCAGAACTTGAATTCGTCCCTGATAGTAGTTTGCAAAGTCGCAGGGCGAATAGAGTCTGTCGGACAGAATCCTCTAGTGTGGTGTTGGTGAACCGACAGTATCACTTTTTTGGCCCTGTCTTATATAATAAAATAAATAAGATACTGAACATCTATCCACTTACCTCACGGGAATGTAGAATACTCACAGATAAATGGCTCCATACCTTAACCTATGATAAGTTGGAGAACCTAATAAAAAACTAAAATCTAAAAAACAAAACAAACTTACATCTAAATTAAAATATATTTTTCCTTGATTCCCTATACCTTCCAAAATTTTTCGCAATCAGACAACACACACATGCACACTGTAACAACACCCACACCACACACATTCACACACCACACACATTCACACACCACACATATTCACAAACACACCCTTATCCATACCACATACTATGATAGAAGAACTGGAATTTTACTTATTCTTATGCTGTTTTGTTGTCATAATGATTGTTAAACTTTTAAGATATTATCACTGTTTGTTGTCTTTTCTTTTTTTTGTTGTCTTTTTCTTTTTTTTTTTGTACTTAACTTCCATAAATTAAGCTGGAACGCCGAAGTCTATCCTCTAGGAGGTGGGCGCTAATGGCTGCGACACAGTTTTATTTTTTAACTAATGTAGCTGTTAACGAGCACTATATATTGTAAAAATTGTTATGTTCCAATAAATACATTATTATTATTATTAAATGTTTTTTTTTTAATTAAATTATTTTTTAAAGAAATATTTAAAAATGTAAATTAAAGTAAATAAGAAAAATAAAGAGAAAATACGCTTCACGTACAGTGAGTATAAGTGTACTCGTGACTGTCATTTGTGTGAAATCGTCACAGTTATGCGCCTATTTTTGCTCGATGTTTGGAGTCGGCCTTCGTTGTCTATCTTTGTAGTGACTTAGGCTTCTGTAATTCGTAAAGTAATTTAAATTGCCATAAGCTTGTTCGGCTGGGATAAGTCTTAGTCCGGTATTGGTGTATGAAAATTTCAATCGATTGATGAATTTGCTAGGTACCTACACCTTTTCTATTCACTTTTGAGCTGTTGTCCGTGACATCAGCAAACAACTGGTCGACTCTTCGCGTGACCAAAGGGCTGGGCTTTTCTTCGGACAAAGAAGCAGCATTGCTATCCAACGTGGCAATGCTGCCAGCGTTCTGGGCACTTTTCCCATTGATATCGATGTGGATGAATTTTTTGATGCCCAATAATTTCTTTTTCTACCCGTTTGTAAATATTATTATTTTTAGTTAGTATAAATTCCTATTTATTTATTAATATCTATTAGTTTTGATGTTCGTTAGCGTAATTGAATAATTATATTTTTATTGATAATAAAAAATAATAAAAAAAAAATCCTTTTGAACTTCTACTTATTTAACCAAAGGATTAAGGAATAAGCTGGTTGAATAATTTCTGTGCTTTCAATGTTTGTTTCGTAGGTAATTTAGTAGACTACAGTTCATCCTATCCCTAGTAAAATAAATAGTTATGTTTTCTTTCAGGTATTTGACTGAACTGTTGGTCTAGTGATGGACGTGGGTTCGATTTTCACCCACGACAAATGTTTGTGTGATGAGCATGATCATTAATTTGTTCTGTGTCTGGGAGTTATTTATCTATAATATATATTTATTTAGAAATATTTATGTATGTTTATCAGTTTTCTAGTAATTTTAATAGTTTGGGACGAGATCGCGTTATGTGAAATTTGTAGAATATTATTATTACCATATTGCTTTTTTTGCCTTCTCCTTCCCCTTTTTTCCCGTCTTTTGATTTTAAATTTGAAACTTCATTCTCCTTTCCACATAACATTTTCTCCGAATACTCTCGTAAAGATGAAGATGCTCGTTTAACCCCAGTTTATAATAAACTAGCGTCAGCGGCTTCACTTGCCTGACAGTAGAAATTATCCCAAGGGAACATCACACTAATACCTATTACAAAGGCGAAAGTTGGTAAGTGTGTATGTTACTTCGTCATGCACAGGGCGGGGGGGGATTTAGATGAAACTTGGTAGGTACATGGGTAGAACATGTCCTTTAATAACACATAGAATACTTTTTGCATAATAGAAGTATATGTTACTAGCTTTTTGCCCCCGGCTTCGCCCGCGCACATAAAATATAGCCTATGTCACTCAGAAATAAGGCAGCTTTCTATTGGTGAAAAAATTTTAGCAATCGGACCAGTACTTTCAGAGATTACCTCCAACAAACAAAAAAAAACAATCTTTACCTCTTTATAATATTAGTGTAGATTATGATAAAATAATTCTCTTGCTCTGGGTGTATCGAGCGGGAGTGCCAGACTTTTACTCACTAAAACCTACACTCTTCCTTCAGCTGTCCTTTTTTTGAGGGCTAAGGTAACTTCGGCGAACAATCCGCAGCCCTGGTAAGGCATTGACCCTAACTAGCCACGTAAATTTTGCTGACATCTCTTTGCGGTGAGCGCATTCTTACCGAGCCGGATCTCGTCCTGTGACTCCCGAGTGTACTGAAAGGAAAAAAAAACCAAGTTAGTAGTAATTGGCTGACGATCAATAAACCGACAATTCTAATAAAGAAGTCAGGTGCATATAAAACTTTTAATAGACGTCTTTAAGGAACCGATTCACTGTGTAGGATAGGAAACGTGATAAATTGAGATGTAACAGGAAAATAAAAACGTGGGTGGAAACGGGACACGTTTACAAGCCCACGTGCTAATCCATATTTTATGAATTTGATATTTTTAACGAAGGACTACATAACTACTTACCTATTGTGTAGGCGGAGCCAAGATAGATAGATCCGGCAAGCTTGCCGGATCTTCTCCATAGGAAATGTACATTAAATTTGGAGCAGTGATGTTTTATAAGTGCGCGTGTAGACTTGTGGAATATCCGCCGCGCCCCGGGTCGGTCGACCAATGTCTGGGTGTGGGAGATCTGTGGGAGGACCTCTCTCTCTATCTCTCTCTCTCTTATATTTTGACGTGATGACGTAAGACTCGGGGGACAGACGGAAATTTTTATAGGGAGCCGGAGCGAGCCCGCGCCACAGACAAGGAGTTGAACCGCCTGTGCAGGTGGTCTTCTAATCGAATAAATGTTTGGGCCCAGTTGGTGGCTATGGTAATTATTGAAGATAGCATTCGATTTTTTTTTAAAGTGTACATTTATCTTTATATAGGCACACTTTGTGGTGTGTCTACATATAACTTGGACAATCTCTCGACTGCTGATGATAACTGAGGACTGAGGTCAAAACCAGTAAACACGACAGTCTGTCAGTATTTTCAGTGTAGATTATTCTGGTGTTTATCTTTTGTAAGTCTTGTCTACTAGAAGCTCGTAAAGTTTTAGCAAGCATCGATATTCAAGTATTTTCAAACTCAGGTTATTTTTTAGGGTTCCGTACCTCAAAAGGAAAAATCGGAACCCTTATAGGATTACTTTGTTGTCCGTCTGGCGGTCTGTCCCTTGAAGCTGTAAAAAAATCAAACTTCTGAGTTAACGGAAAAAAAAAACTTCGACACTCTTATGGGAATCATAATTCATAGGGTTCTTCCCGAAGACCTAGAATCCTGAAAATTGGGATGAATCAAGGTTTCATAGCATAAGTATATGAAAAAAACTGAAAACTGTAAATTTGTAGTTACTTACGTCACAAAAAAATTACGATTCGGAAAAATCTTCGGAACTTAAATTCGGGAATTGAACTAGATCGCGAGTGGAGATTAATGTTATCTTTGTCAGAGCTTGTATATTTGTTTCTGACATGCTGACGGCTCTGATTGCATCTGTTTTAATTTTTGTTTTATATTTTACTGTTTTGTCTTTTTTTGTATTTTCTGTGTTTAAATGGTGTAATGAAGTTCGGCCGTCCTGTTAAAAATTAAATAAATAAATATAAAAAAGTCTGCCCAGAGCAATGTGTCATACTCGTACCATGACCGTGTTACGAATGAAACAAGCACGGAAAGAAAGACGACACGGAATATTATAACCACTAGAACGTATCAACAGCTTATCTTATCCGTACATAACGGTCATCATCCGCGGTTATAACTCGTATGCTCACCGCATCTTTAGCTTGCATACATATTTTACCTGACCCTGACCGGCCAATAATCTTTTTTTGCCTGACAAGTTCTTAGCACGATCATATGGTACGTTGTAATGGGCAGACTCCTAAGAATGCGTAAAATAAGAAGTGGTATAGAATATGTTTTCAGAATAATAATTGTATAAAATAGGTATTCCCTGGAAATAATCAACTGTAGAAATAATATCGTCTCGCACGCAGGTTCGGCGACTTCCAGCTTCCCGAACAAGCCGGATTTCGAAAAGGCTTCAGCACCGTGGACCAGATACATACGCTGCGGCAGGTTATACAGAAGACTGAGGAGTATAATCAGCCTCTGTGCTTAGCGTTTGTGGACTACGAGAAAGACTTTGATTCGATTGAGACTTGGGCTGTACTGCAGTCTTTCCAACGGTGCCAAATTGACTATCGGTACATCAAAGTGCTGAAGTGTTTGTACAAAAACGCCACCATGTCAGTCCGACTACAAGAACAGACCTCGAAACCTATCTTCTTGCAGCAGGGCGTAAGGCAGGGAGACGTTATTTCTCCGAAACTGTTCACGGCAGCAATGGAGGATGTCTTCAAGGTTCTGGAATGGAGAGGGTTAGGCATTAATGTCAATGGCGAGTACATCACTCACCTTCGGTTTGCCGACAACATAGTAGTCATGGCTGAGACTACGGAGGAGCTCAGTACAATGCTTGGTGACCTCAGTAGAGCTTCCGAAAGAGTGGGACTTAAAATGAACATGGACAAAACCAAAATCATGGTAAACAGCCATGTAGCACCCACTCCTATCAAGATCGGTGACTCTACACTCGAAGTATTATTGTATTACCCAAATGGAGATTAGCTAAGACCAGCAAGTCATCTATTCTATACATATAATAAAACAGTAACGAAAGAAAAACTGTACATTGAGAATTTTCGAGAAAAAATAAGTGGCTTTTGTTAGAAAAACGTAACTGATGACAAAAAGTGACTTTTTAGAATTTTTGTCTGTTTGTCTTTTTGTCTGTGTGTATGGTACGGCTTCATGCCAAAACTACTAGATAGATTAAATTGAAATTCAGCAAAAATGTTCTTTGTAAAGCAAGGAAGACTATAGGCTACATATTATAACGCCGTATGTTATGGGAGGTAAGCCATATTGATTTTAAAAAGATTTAAAAGGTTGTCAAAAAGGTTGAATGCAAAAAATGACATGTTATTTAGTCAATAAAAAATTAACTCTGGGAACATAATAATCACGCTATTTTTATGAAGGAGCGGTTCAGTAATATTATAAATTGCAAGGAAATAGCTATTCAACAATATGTCAACGGGGAATTTAGCAGTAAGGTCAGGCGACCGTTTACCGCACTAAATGGTGCGAGTTCAAATCTCATAATATTATTTTTTTTAAATCGTAAAATTCTTTTTTTTTTGTTTTTGCATTTTTTATGTGCATTAGGAACGATACTGTTATGAAATCTGAGAACTTTACATGTCCTATCTAATTGTATGGAGAGTTTCACACCAATATTACTAAACAGATTGATAGGTGGTACAACAAGCTACACTATCATGAAGTCAAGTCAAAGTTTTGGTTCTAAGTTTTAACTTACCAAGCAAATTGTTGTAGGTAATTGATTTAAGTATGTAATTCTTTTTTTTAATGCATTAATAATGTAGTTGTCTGTTTAAATTAACGACAATTTAGTTTTATTCATAATTTAATTTGGGTAAATAATATGTAGTTTCCGTTTTGCAACTAGATGGCGTTGGCGTCGAGTTAGATCGCGCTATGGTTTCGTTCCCAAAAAGTGATGTTATAGGTGCCGATGTGCCGCACTCATCCTGTATAAACGGGGGTTCCCTTTGGTTTTGTGTTGGTTAATGTGTTTAATTTTCCTGCGAATAATTATTATTTTGCTACTTACTAGCAATTCTTACGTACTTATTCGATTACTTTTCATTGATTTGAATAGTATCGGATTAAGAAGGAGTTTTAGTTATGCCTTTTAGAAAAAGATCAAATCTGTCTCGAAACTCAAGGGTTTCTAAGATGCGCAGGTTAGTTCGATCTCTCGAAACCGACGCAGAGCGTGAACAACGGCTAGGTGCTAACCGTGAGCGTAATGCATTAAGTTTCTCCGCAGAAACTAGCACGCAGCGCCAATTACGACTAGAATTTAAACGAGTCCGCACTACTGCCTATCGATCTCAGGAAAGTGTGGAACAACGGGAAATGCGTTTAGCTATCGACCGCGATCGTGATTCTTTGTCTCGCGCATCCGAAACGGTTACACAGAGGGTTAGGCGTCAGAGGTTACTCAACCTCTGATAGGTTGAGTCTTCAGAATATCCGCTCTGAGACTGCTCGATCACCTGAGAGCAGTTAGGAGCGTGAGATACGACTTGCGAGTGACCGAGAGCGTCATTCTTTATCTCGCGCTTCCGAAACGGATACAGAGATTAAGTCTTCAGCTTTTCCGCACTGAGACTGCTCGGTCGCTCGAGAACAGTCAGGAGCGCGATACACGCCAAGCAAGCGATCGTGAGCGCCACGCAGTATCTCGCGCTTCGGAGACTTACACGCAGAGAGACTCGCGTTTAAGTTCCCAGCGTATTCGCACTGCCACATCTCGATCACTTGAGAATCCTGAAGAGCATGACATGCGCCTTAGTGCAGACCGTTCACAGCATGCTCTAGCTCGGTCTTTGGAGACAGACGAGCAGCGCGAGCAACGCAACGCACTTGCTCGGCAAAGATATCACGACATGCGTGTTGAGGTGTCTGTTCATTCCACGCTCACGTTCTTGAGCGGATTCAAGAAATTCGGGCAAGTCAGTCAGTCATACAGCGTGTGGCTCAAATTGATCTAGAGCGTATACGTCGCAATCTTCGCAATTCATCCTCATCTGATACTGAGTCTATGGTTTATGATCCTGAAGTGCAACCGTGGTTCAATAAAGAAAGGAGCGCGTTTCCCTATAATCCATTTATAAATTACATCGAACACGGAGACATTGGCACCATGTCTGAGGTGTGAGCACACTGTCACGCGCGTAAGTGGAAGGGAGAGACCATTAGGGGACCAAGGGAATGTGTTGTACGTCTGGAAAGGTACGACTAAACTCTATGCAAGAGCCACCGGAGATCTTACGAGTTCTTTTGAATGGCGAGCATCCCAAGTCCAGCCATATCTTAAGCAATATTCGAGCCTACAACAGTTCTTTCCAGATGACTTCATTTGGAGCTCATCAAGTCACTGAATCTGGATTCTCTGGATCTGGACTTTTAATATTCAGGGGCAAGTCTACCATCGGA
This sequence comes from Mythimna impura, assembly GCA_905147345.3. NCBI lineage: Eukaryota > Metazoa > Arthropoda > Insecta > Lepidoptera > Noctuidae > Mythimna > Mythimna impura. The sequence goes on along the minus strand of LR990356.1, from coordinate 10,180,784 downwards.
TAGGTTCCCTGCTTTCCACCGAAATGCCGAAATTTTTGCAAATATATTTCATTGCAGATTTTGCTGAACAGGCTAATGTCCGATGCCGACATATTCCTAATTTAGACCTGAGCCTTATAAGGGGATTACAAAACACTGCACAGTGTAAACCCATACGTTACCGATTTCAAAACCGCTCTGGAATCGGTGCCTGAACACGAGCGTGATAATTTTAAGGTCTCGCTGCAGAGAAATATCATTGAGGCGGAAATTCTAACGGGTTGTGGTGTCGGCGAGACAGTGTTTATACCACGTATACCACTGATTCCCCACAATTACCCCTTTCAATTCAAGCGCGTTTCCTTTGAGCGTGTGCTTCGACATGACAATAAATAAGTCGCAGGGGCAGACACTGAATTCTGCGGGTGTCGACCTCAGGTCGAGCTGCTTCTCACACGGACAACTTTACGTCGCTTGCTCCCGCGTCTGACTCGCTGTACGTATTGAATGAGACCGAGAGAAAAACAACGAACGTTGTTTACACAGACGTGTTACAGTAAAATATAACTCTTCTGTTATTCGACGTTTCCTAAATTTCCATATTAACCTGACGTCTCTTACCAGTAAATTAACTACATAACTTTCAAATTTTGAGTTTACTAAGCCAAATAGTTTTTGAGGAATCTATGCTATAGTTATAGTATGGGAAGCATCTTTTGAGTGTTTCTGTAAATCAACAAACTATCACTAAATATATAAGCCCAGCGACACTATAACATATATAGGAATGACGTCTTAGCAAATGTTGTTTAGTCTGATGGGCATTTCCTGTTGACTTACAAAAATGAAAGATCTGGAACGTCTCGAATCGTCTCGCGCATCACGTTGTTTTCCCATCCCCGGGCTCTTAGAATTCGACATCAGACTTTTCAGATCTTCGATTTTGACGACCCCGTTGTCGCTGGCATAAGCAACAGGATCCGCGTACGAAGTCGCGGGCAGAAGCTAGTTTTTAGTAAATAGCATACGCTTTTATAACAAGCTGCCAAAGGCGGTGACTGAACTTAGCGAGGGAAAGTTCAAAACCCATATTAAGCGTGTCCTAACTAAAAAAGCGTATTACAAGGTTAAAGACTATGACGAAGACATGCTTGTGTGGCAATGACTGCTTCTGCACATGTGGCCCCCTGGTAACTCATAATATTGTGTAAATGTATCTATTAACTGCTCCACATTTGTTGTAATATATACTTTTTTTTTCCCTTCTAACACATTGCTTTTGCAATATTTTTTATATTATTATTAGACGCCAAACACTATAAATTCGTTAGTAATTTATTTTGTTGACATGTCATTTATTGATAATTGTAATTATTTATTTTTCTTGCTTATTTTATATAGTCTCTTTTTTATAATGTGAATGTGAGAACACTGTAGACTCCGCGAATTCTTAGGTTACTTCCTATTACGACTCACTTTTTTTTTAATATGATTATTTTTATTGTGCTTTTGGGTACAATATCGACTGGTCTACACTGTCCTTACATAATGTCTATTAATACTGTAATATGAAAATATTGTAAACAACCACTTTTTTAAAAGAGTAATCATGGAGTTTCTTGCCGGTTCTTCTCCATAGGAAACGACCAATTTGGAACCGTGCACTAGCTTCTGACGTTTTATAAGTGCCCATGTAGGCCTATGTAAAATAAAAACTTTTTGACTTTGACTTTGACTTTGACTTTGAAGTTGTGGACGACTACGTTTACCTGGGACAGACAGTCCAGTTGGGAAGGTCTAACTTCGAGAAACAGATCAATCGTCGAATCCAACTCGGCTGGGCAGCGTTCGGGAAGCTGCGCGGTATCTTCTCGTCCAATATACCACAGTGTCTCAAGACGAAAGTCTATGACCAGTGCGTGTTGCCAGTGATGACATATGGTTTTGAAACGTGGTCGCTTACAATGGGTCTCATCAGAAGACTTAAAGTCACCCAAAGGGCAATGGAAAGGGCTATGCTCGGAGTTTCCTTGCGTGATCGAATCAGGAATGAGGATATCCGCAGGAGAACCAAGGTCACCGACATAGCACGAAGAATCGCCAAACTAAAGTGCCAATGGGCAGGGCACATTGCTCGCAGAACGGATAGCCGTTGGGGCCGAAAGGTTCTGGAATGGCGACCACGTACCGGAAGACGTAGCGTTGGAAGGCCTCCTACAAGGTGGACCGATGACTTGGTAACGGTTGCGGGAGTCCGATGGATGCGAGACGCACAGGACCGTTCATTGTGGCGACACTTGGGGGAGGCCTATGTCCAATAGTGGACGTCTTTCGGCTGAAATGATGATGAATGTCAAACTATGGAGTAAAACCCTCCCAGTATGGAAAAAGTATCGACTAGTGTAACCTTAAGCATGCTCTACAAGTCAAGTAGAAAGACAATATGGCAGGTACATAAAAAAGAAAATATTATTTAGGAAATAAGAAAAGAAGGTAAATAACATTATTATTTATTTAGAAAGCTATATCTGACAACCTACACAACTACTTACATAACTACCTACTTACATAAAATGATATAAGATTACCTACTCTCTTAATAAATAAACATAGCATACAAAAAGACGGCCCACTTAATTTTCTCACGAAAAATATATTCCTTATTCGTCTTTACAAGCGAAAAAAATTCCGAGATTCAGAACAGAAAAGGTATCCGACATTTTCTTGATACACAAATTCATGGCGACTACCCTCGTTTTCATAAAAGCAAAATTGGATTGGACAGAACGTGAGTGTTAATTAGAGATATTTTATAGTACTCGTGTTTTCTTTGATATTTACTGATACTGGTACCTATGTACTTAAAGTACGACTTAGGTAACTTTAGTGTTGCATCGACAAAATTTGTTGAAAAAAGCTGTTCCCTCCGTTCGACTAGAGTTTAAGGAAATTGTGTGCCTTCAAGATTACAGTGAATATGTTATTTTAAACACTTTCAGTATTAGCAGTAACAAAATACAATAATTAATTCGTATATTTTTAGAAGAATCACTAATTTCGACACTGTTGGCCATTGTGACGCCATTTTTAATGTTCCGTACCTCAAAAGGAAAAAACGGAACCCTTTTAGGATCATGTCCGTCTATCTGTCTGTCTGACAAGACCCTTTATTTTTGGAACGCGAGGAGGTATCGAGTAGAAATTAAAACCATACTCAGGTCTCCAGTTCCTTAAAGCTGTGAAAAAATCAAACATCTGAGTTAATGAAAAAAAAAAAACGGCCGTTTATGTCGCAAAAAACGTGTATTTCGATACTCTCAAGGAAATCAAAATTCATAGGGTACTTCGCGTTGACCTAGAATCCTGAAATTTGGCATGAAGCAAGGTCTCATAGCAAAAGTATAGAAAAAAATCTGAAAACAGTAAATTTGTAGTCACGTCACCAAAAAAAAAAAACATTTTGCAAGTCAGAAAAATCTTCGTAACTCAATTCGAGAATTGAACTGTTTTCATAGGTAAGTTTGTACGGAACCCTCAGTGCGCGAGTGCGACACGCACTTGCCCGGTTTTTATTGATATGCAGTGCTACTTGCAGCGATTATTATTGGACTGAATCTATCAAAGAGACGTAACGACGATACGCTCGTTTGCATTTGCGCTCCACGTTTCTAAGCCGCTTTGACGAACGCGAAGTGTGCATACAATGCGGCGTACTTTATTTCAGCCGAATTGAAATCCGGCTGAAAGTGAGGTAGCCGCATTACATTACAGCGACGATTTTCAATCCGGCGCGCCTACTTGTAATACGGCGTGTTACACTAAATGCCTTCAACATGTCCGCAACCGGCCTCCCGAGTTAATGTTATCCATATATTATTGACTTATGTTCATGCCCAGAACCCGACTAGCGAATCCAATAGATTTTTGAAGATTTTTCGATTTTTGTACGTCCCAGCTCCTGGGTTTTCGTCACTAAATGTGTTAAGCAAGCGAAAGTGACCAAACCTATAACTACAAAATTAATCTGAAAAATCCGACTGGTGTAAAAAACTATATATCTAACTACGGTTTGCTAGTTTTCTTTTTTTATGTAATTGAAAGACTATCTTACCCAATGGTAAGCGATGATGTGGTGGAGGATGGAGCATGATTGCCTAGAAGTAACCAATTCAATCTTGACTTAAAGATCCGTTTTAGGTGGTGGCGGTGAGTCGTTGATCTAATTATCAGGAACCACAAACTTTTTAAGTACTTGTAGACGTAGGTAGACTGCGGACCAAATTAAGTTCCCATCTTGCCAAGTAAACGAGCAGTTAAGGTGGATACTTTTCTATGTCAACCAACTGATCATTGATAAAACCTCTAAGTTGTGGCCCACTAAACCCAGCATTTGTCAACAGCTTAATAATCGTAATAGATAATCTGGGATATGTATGTGTCGGCCACAGCTTATGGGTTAAGCTTTACAACATGACGGGTTTAGCGTCCGAGAAAAATCTCGCTCGTATTTACTTTGATATTGCCTATCAGTCAGAGTTAAGAGGGATGGAAAATATTCGAGTATTAGGGCTGTATCTGAGTCGGCGAAATTGTTTGCAAGAGTTACCATGGGCATAGACCGCAAAGGGACAGTAATTATAATATTCCCCAACTTTCACACAACGCCATCTAGTCCCAAACTAAGAAGAGCTTGTGCTATTAGTACTAGGCAACTGATAAACATACTTACATATTTCTAAATACATACTTATTATAGATAAATTACACCCAGACAAAAAACAAAATAATGATCGTGTTCATCACATAAACATTTGTCTTGGGTGGAAATCCAACCCACGGCCTCCAGCTTAGCAGTCAGTGCCACTAACCACTAGACCAACAGGATAGTCAGTCAAAGATGGGTTTTAGTCTGTAAAATTCTGACATGGCCTCTCACTCTGCCCAAAAGTGGGAGAAGTTATTTCATGATTATCCACCACAATAAATGGGTGTTCCTAGGAAGGAGGGTGACAAAAAATATTGGGAGTTGAAATCGTTTTGCGTGGCGATGCCGTTACCTTATCGTGTTAGTGTTATGTGACTCTTGGTTTACGATAAGTGCTGGTTGTTAGCTAAAAAACACTAGGTGCACTTTACCCGTTTAAGCTAAGTTGTATTACTAGTATTCACGTTTGATTGGTACATACATTTTATTTTTAGTGGTACATGGTATAGCAGTATGTGGAACGGGGTATAAAATCCCGCAAATCTCCACTGAAAAATGAGGTTCTAGGAGGTTTGTCACAGACTGTTCTGAATACCTTTAAAAACAGGTTGAGTGACGCGAGCCCTGTTGAGCGGGTGCACGGTACGGTCGGAGCCACTTCGCGTATATGCACGTCATATCTAGGCTATGTGCAACCTTTTGATTGAAGACTGATCGCTAAATTTTAGACGACGATGCAACGCCGAATTACACGGTGTCGTGTCTTGGTACGAAATGTCACCGTACCGTGCATCCGCTCAACACAACTGGGTACCATAGGTATATCTTTTTTAGGGTTCCGTACCTCAAAAGGAAAAAACGGAACCCTTATAGGATCACTTGCTTGTCCGTCTGTATGTCTGTCTGTCAAGACTCTTTATCTCGGGAACGCGTGGAGGTATCGAGTTGAAATTAAAACTATATACTCAGGTCTGCGGTCCCTTGAAACAATGAAAAAATCAAACTTCTGAGTAAACGAAAAAAAAAGATACGGCCATTTATGTCGCAAAAAACTATATTTCGACACTCTCAAGATAATCAAAAGTCATAGGGTACTTCCCGTTGACCTAGAATCCTGAAATTTGGCATGAAGCAAGGTCTCATAGCACTAGTATAGGAAAAAATCTGAAAACTGTAAATTTGTAGTTACGTCACTAAAGTTTTTTTTTTGTGATTCGAAAAAATCTTCGTAACTCAATTTGGGAATTGAACTGTTTTCACAGGTAAGTTTGTACGGAACCCTCAGTGCGCGAGTCCGACTCGCACCCGCCCGGTTTTTTACTTTTGATAGGCTCACGTTTGACCATCTGTATCATCTGATCGAAAGCGACGATATGGTCGCGCTGGAGTGCGCTTGCGTAGAAGTAACCTATCACTCTTGACTTAAAAATGCCCAGGTAGGTATCAGGAAACAGCACGACGCAGCAACGAGCCACTTTACGTTAACGACGACGAACCGTGGCAATATGGCTAAGCCCTTTTACCTAAGCCCATGTCTTAGTCTAGTTTTAACATAAGCCCATGTTCCAAAATTGCTTTTGTTACCAACCCTACTTTCACAAGTTATAACTTCAGTTAAGAAAAAGTACCTACGTCATGTAGGTAAGTACTTTTTACAAGTAACTCTATTCGTAAGCTACAAGTTAACATAAGTTTTTGTGTCGGCACGAAACGTCTACGATCTTTACGTGCCTTCATAAAAAAGTTGAACACTAGAAAAGTCGTTTTATTTGAAAACTTATTGCCTTTTTTATGAGATTTTTCTGTACATTAAGACTTAAGACTTTATTATTAAGTTTCTAATAAAAACAACCTATCTACAGAGTGTAACGGAATTCATCATCATCATTATCATTTCAGCCGAAATACGTCCACTGCTGGACATAGGCCTCCCCCAAGCGTCTCCATAACGACCGATCCTGTGCGTCTCGCATCCACCGTACTCCCGCGACTCTCACCAGGTCGTCGGTCCACCTTGTGGGAGGCCTTCCAACGCTGCGTTTTCCGGTGCGCGGTCGCCACTCTACTCGGGTAACGGAAATGGACATAATTATGGATGCTTTTCAGGAACAACATCGTAAGCGACAATTTACACTTTTTTTCATTTCGTAATTAATATATAAGTATTTATAATAACGTGTCTATAGATAGGAACTATTCTAATAGATCAGTTGTAGTATGATGAAAAAATATATTTTTTTAGAAAGGTATCGCCATTAAGGGCCAATTTATACGAAATGGCAGCAGCCGGCAGCTACGCGGTGAGTATTTTTAAAGTGAAATAATTTTAAACTTTATCTACATCCGTAAAAGTCCAGTATTTCTTGAAAGGTTCAAAAAGGGAGTATGGCCACCCGCGGCGCCGCGAGCGGTTACGCGGCCTTACGCGGCTGCCAGCGGCCGACCGCGGCCAGTTCCATCGGCCACTTCGTGTCGCTGTCGACCGCTGTCATTCTGGTGTGAGTCGGCCCTTATACTTTTTATTTAGAAAAAATAAAACCCATTCTTAAATTGCAAAAAACTCAACTGTCACACAATGTCAAGGAACAGGATGGGTTTTTAGTCAGTAAAAGTCTGACACTATCTCCCGCTCCGCCCAAGAGCGCGATTTGCCAATAGATGATTTTCCTACCTAAAAAAATAACTGTCACTTACGATTTTCTTCCTAAAAAAGGAAAATATTATATATAACTATTTTAAATACTACTTCTCCCCATATAAAAATTAACCAACTAAGTATCTTCGAGGAAGTCATAGTCGAAGATCAGTATTTTCACCACCTACATCTTTCCTGGCATATTTATCACCTTATAACATCTATATAGGTGTATACCTTTTACAAATATACACAAAGAACTAATTAATGTCACTGAATCAAGGGCCTTACTATGATGTCTTAGAAACATCGTAACGATGTGTGAGAGAGAGGCGGAGCTATACAGGACTTATAGCATTATTCCTTTCTCACACCGGAATAAAATTATGATGATAGTAGCTGCTGCCAGCGGCTTCGCCTACGCTAAAGTAGAAAATTGCCCCAAGGGAATATACTCCTGGGATAAAAAGGACCAGGACATGATCTACTCGTGGACCAAATGTCATCATAATCCGTTCAGCCGTTCGAGGGTTAAGAAGTAACAAACATACACACTCACAAGATTTTCCCTTTATAATACTAAGGGTTAAAGTATGAAATTGCACTTTTATAAAACGGGTTGCTTTGAAGTGCTTTATATTGTTGTTTATATTGTTGCTTTATATCTTTGGATTGCTTTGGAATTATAAGTTCAAATAAACTTTATAATAAAGGTACGTTATTCTTTTTTCAAAATTAGGTATTTATTAGTTTCTTTATGTTTTGTATTTTCTATAATATTATTATCATTTAATAGAAAGTTTTTTTGAACTCATAATTCCAAGTCAATCTAAAGATATAACACGTGAAAGCAACCCGTTCAAAAAAAAAACGGCAATTTCATAGTTAAAGACCTAATATTAATGTAATTAATTAGTCATAGTACCCGACAGAGACTGATGTTATGATTTAATTGAAACCACATAAATAAAGTAGCTCAGCTATGATACCAATACATCAATTAGGAAACTAATTATATCTGAGTGAACGGTTCCCGTGAGAATCTAATGTAAACGTGGACGAAGTAGAAAGCAAATAGAATTCGATAGTATCTAATATAATAATCCTAGTGGGCAAGCAGCATGCTAATTACATGTGAAGCGGGGACTACATTAGACCGATGCACACTTGGGCCACACCTGATTTGTGTGGCCCAAGAACCACGTACGTAGTCGCATTGCGTGGCGTAATATAGCTCTACAAGTCTAGTCAATCGGCGGCAGCGACCTCTCGCGTCGGGCCCTGATTCGGGCTATGGTCCGAAGCGAGGAGGAATGGCAGGTGATGTCCTCCTTCTGCGAAGCAGTAATGCTAGCAAAGGAGGAGAACGCACGCGTGAGGGAACGAATGTCCTCACGCCCCAGCTGCCGAGATTCTGACCCCAACTACCAGCCACGGTAGACGCGGGCTTGCGGACGTCGAGCAACGGGTAGCGCGACGTCTGGCCGTTCGGTAATTAACCGGACCGAGCCCAGTCGTCAACAGCACGTAATGATCCACGCGCTCCTCAAAGATATGTCAGCAAACCATACGGGCCCAGCAGGGCCGATGCCCGCTAGCTAGGAACGCGGGGAATTTCTGAAAAGGATACCCGTAGTCCTAGAACGCAAAGAGTAATTGAAGGACCACAGGTGTGGTTTTATTCAGTAAAAGTCTGCGGGCCTTGGTACAGGCCATGGTCCGGAGCGAGGAGGAGTGGCAGGCGGTCGCCTCCTTCTGCGAAGCAGTAATGTTAGCAAAGGAGGCGGCCGATCGCGTGAGGCAACGGTCCTCACGCCCCAAGCGCCGCCGGGATTCTGATCCCGATTTCCGGCCACCGTAGGCGTGGGCTTGCGGATGGTGAGCAATGTGCAGTTCGTCGTCCGACCGTCCAGTAACCGTCCGGACCGAGCCCAAGTCGTCGACGGCGCGTACTGTTTCACGCGCGCCTCAAGGAGATGTCAGCAACTGTAGGGGCCCATCAGGGTCGAAGCCTACTGGGGCCAAGGGTCTGATTCTGAAAGGAAGACTCGGCCCTGGTACGAAAGGCAACGAAGGAACAGGAGTGGGTTTTAAGTCAGTAAAAGTCTGACACTATCTCCCGCTTCGCCCAGAGCGGGGGATGTCATAAGATGATTTTCCCACCAGAAAAAAAATGTCAGTAGAAGTCTGACACGCCCTCCCGCTCCACCCAGAGCGCGAGAAATCATTGGATGATTTCCCTCCTTAAAAAAAAAACCTTAATATAACTCAACAAGTCTATTTGCCATATAAAAATAAATGTATGGCCATACCACGCTACCTTTATTGTCGCTAAATTGAAATGATATAAAACCAAGTCTTTTATGTATGATACATATAAACTAAAAAACTACCAATCAGACTTTCATGCTATTTTCTTCAATAGACAGAATTATTCATGAGGAAGGTTTAAGTGTATATTATACATGCATATTATTGACGGGGAAAGCTAAGAATTCCAAAAACTTCGAACACCTGTACGAAGCTGAGACAGAACGCCAAATAGAACTAATGAGATTGTTGATGATCATCCTCTTAACTTTAACCCTTAATCATCTATGTACAACGATGTTTCCTGTAGGTACAAAGAGGTCGCGGGCTTGCAGATGACGATTTAGGGGTAATTCGCTATCTGGCCGTCCGGTAGCCGTCCAGACCGCTCCAAGTCGTCCGCCTCAAAGAGCCAATGGCCGCTTGGGAGTTTCTGAAAAGCAAGCCTGTAGTCCTAGAACGCATATGGCAACTGAAGGACACAGGTTTGGTTTTAGTCAGTAAGAGTCTGACACGCCCCGCCCTCCCACTTAATCTTAGAGCGAGAGTAGTTATTAGATGATTTCCCAAATAAAAGGTATAGAGAGGTATAATAGTTTGTATGTAGGAGATCGGACAAATTACATCACATTAGTATTATAAAGGCGAAATTTTGTGAGTGTGTGTGTATAATAGGTACCTATGAAATTGTCGTTTTTTGAAACGAGTTGCTTGAAAGCGTTATATCTTTGGATTGACTTGGAATTATAAGTTCAAATAAACTTATGTCTTAACTTTGTAACTTAACTGTCCGTATGAGAAACAGCCCGTCCAGAGATTAACACAACACAATTTAAAGCAAAAATACCTAATTTCGAAAAAAGAATAACGTACATTTAATTTTTTTTTTTTAAAGTTTATTAGAACTTATAATTCCAAGTCAATCCAAAGATATAACACTTCAAAGCAACCTATTTTAAAAAAACTCTATTAGTATAATGATAAGTCACGAGATGAGCCGTGCAAAAACACTTTAGATTTTTATAAATTTTCCTTCACAAAACCAAAATAAATCGTATTACTCAGATCTTCAAAATGTCAGTTTAATGAGTCTCCAAAACCGAGTAAAGTGGAAAGAGGACCTCTGGCAATTTGCCCTGTTAGCACTACCACTAAGAAGATGATATTGCAGTTTAATTACAAGAAGTGCTGTTACGTTAACTTGATACTGACCAACGTTCTTTTAATTACTTTAGTGGGAAGGAAAATTATGGGAAGTTTGATGAAAAATTTATGATGACAAGCAATATTTTTTTGATAAAGAGCAAAGATTGATTTAGAGGTACAGGTTTTCATAATTTATTTAACTACTGCTAAATATAAGTAATTGACACATTTAAAAAACTGGGCAAGTGCGAGTCGGACTTGCGCACTGAGGGTTCCGTACAAACTTATGAAATAGTTCAATTCCCGAATGGAGTCTCGAAGATTTTTTTGAATCGCAAAAAAGTATATTTTTTTGTGACGTATCAACAAATTTACTGTTTGCAGATTTATTCCTATATCTGTGCTATAAGACCTTGCTTCATGCCAAAAGCCAATGTCGGAAAATGGCGTCTTTTTTTTCGAGCGGCCAGCAACCAAACCTTGTTTTTTAAATACAAAATAGTATAATAAACCAAACTTACTATGGCAGGTATATCTCTAAACTCAGTCCGAACTGAGTTACGGGAGCTTGAAGTTGGCTAGTATTTATTAGCTTTATACGTAGGCCTTTTTTGTTTTATAAACACAAGCTAAGTGAGAAGTTGCAAAAAATAGTTTCTTTGTAATTGTGTTTTAATCTATTATTATTAACCTGTTAGGCCTCGGTTTCGAAGTCAGCAGGCGACGCGGACGACGGTGGCGGCCTAAGGGCGTCCTCGCCAACTTCACAATCATCAAATCCTGTGTGAAACGAGTTTGGTACTATTTCTTTTTTGAAGAAAAATAAGTAATAGTAAAATGCAATGCAATGTTGCAATTTCTCACATACCTTGCGCTTAAAAGACAAAATATCCTATAAATCTAATAAATAAAATCAGCCAACTTCTATCTCTTGTAACTCAGTTTGGACTTAGTTTAGAGGTATACATGTCATAGTAAGTTTGGTTTATTACATTATTCTGTAATTAAAAAACAAGGTTTAATCGATGACCGCCCGAAAAAAAAAGACGCCACTTCCCATACTAAATCCGGCATTGTCTTTTCAGGATTCTGGGTCAACGGAAGTACCCTATGAATTTTGATTCCCTTGAGTATCGAAATATAAGGTTTTTTGCGACATAAACGAAAGTATCTTTTTTTTTTCAGAGACCTAAATTCGCAGACCTAAATATTATGGTGTTTATTTCAACTCGATACCTCTACGCGTTCCCAAGATAAAAAATCTTGACAGACAGACAGACGGACGGATAACCAAGTGATCCTATAAGGGATCCGTTTTTTCCTTTTGAGGTACGGAACCTTAAATACGCCTAAGGAACTAACTAGCTTCTACTAGCGACTTCGTCCGTGTAAATGTTGGTTTTAGTAGCAGCAAAGTCGAAGTCGAAGTCATATAAAACAGTAGATATAAGGAAGGACTTCCTTGGGGTTAAACTTACTCTGTACCTACCAAATTTCATCATAATTGGTTCAGCAGTTTAATCGTGAAAGTGTAACAGACAGACTGAGTTACTTTCATATTTATAAGATTACAAAAAAGGAAATAAAAATCCTTAACTTATCAAATCTAACTCTATACAATCTAAAACTATGTTGTCGCAAAACTTCTCCACATCGCCGTCGACTGGTAATGTCTCCAAAAGACTGGTGACATGGCTGTATGAAAATCCTCTAACTGAGGTAAAAGCTAGCCCTTGGGTCATACGAAATGTCAACAAGGCATTTAGACAGGTCTTTATACAATTTCTGAGCTCTCAGACCCAAGCCAAGAGTTTCGACTACAAACGGCTTTAAAAATACTGCAAACAAGGTTATTATAAATATTTCTTAGGAAAATGAAATAAAAGCCTTAGCATGGAAATAAAAATGAAAAGGCAGGACTCTATTGAACGTAACTTGTGAAATTTTTTTTTTTTTTTTGTCGGATTGTAACCTTTCGCCTGACGATTAAATTAAATAAACCTCTGGAAACAAAATATGTACATAAATGAGTTTTATCTATACTTACTAATATTGTAAAGTGGAAAGATTTGTATGTTTGTATTTTTGTTTGTAATCAATAAACTCAAAAACTACTGGACCGATTTTAATTTTTTTTTTCACCAATAGAATACTTCTTTATCACTAGACGCAGGCGAAACCGCTAGCAGGAGCTAGTTATTCTGATAGGCAGTCCCTAACATTACCTTAAGAGGGTCCTTCCCCACTCGCCTATCGTCAACATCGAGCATGGTTTAAAAGCTTGTTGCTTCATCTAACGCAATCCAACGCGATGTTTGATAAAGAGACAATGCAAAAAAAAGAGAGATAACGCCTGAAAACTCTGTTAGCATCCGGTTATTCCGTGATTTTCTCGAATATTTCACAAAACTAGTTTTTCAGAAAAGAATTCGTCATTAAGAATCTCGATTAAATGTGCAAGGCTTCTTCTATTGATGTATTTTTTTATATTTTTAATATATGAGCACATTATGGAGGGCCAAATTTCACGTAAAATAGCAGATTTTCAGAAGTCTTTACTAGATTAGTTTTACACAAATTTACATTTCGATATCTATAAAAGCCTAGATAACATCCACAAGATAGCTGTGTATCTAAAATATCTAGATATTTTGAATACACAGTTTTTTTTTCTCTAGAGAAAGAAGTGAAATAACATCATAATCACCTATGAGCGGTTGTATGAAAATGTACCACGAAAAGGACGCTCTTATATCAAGAATTCAATGATATTTAAGCCCGGGTCTCACGGGACGCCATGGCAGAACTGCCAAGAAAATGCATGCAGTTCTATGGTGTGTACCTCACCTGGCCTCTGTTGGTCACGTAGCAAACATACATTTGTTTGGCGTCATGACTTGGCTAGCTGCCAGGGCGTCCCAGTGAGTCACGGTCCATAATCACATATTAATTACACCTTTTTTTTCACAAAGGAAGCTCCTCTTAGAACTATAGAAAATTTTATAAATCTAACCCCAGGAGTGGCAGCTGGTCGCCTCCTTCTGCGAAGCAGTAATGCTAGCAAAGGAGGCGGCCGATCGCGTGAGGCAACGGTCCTCACGCCCCAACCGCTGCCGGGATTCCGATCCCGATTTCCGGCCACCGTAGGCGCGGGCTTGCGGACGGCGAACCATGGGTAGCTCGCTGTCCAACCGTCCGGTAACCGTCCGGACCGAGCCCAAGTCGTCGAAGGCGCGAACTGTTCCCCGCGCGCCTCAGGGAGATGTCAGCAAATCGTAGGGGCCCAGCAGGGTCAAAGCCTACTGGGGCCACGGGTCGTGTGAAAGCGAAACAAGGGACCCAGGGACGAAGGCAAAGAAGGAACAGGAGTGGGTTTTTTGTCAGTAAATGTCTGACATTATCTCTCGCTCTGCTCAAGATATCGGTCATTAGATGATTTTACCACCTAAAAAAAAACCCCTATGGAGGACAGATACTGTTACTGTATCACGTTCACAGAACCCCCCTATCCATATCCTAGTTCACTCGGTTCCCTCACAGCTCATTCTCAAAACTTATCCACCAAACCCTTATTTGTATCCATTTCCGTTCCAATGTTTAAGTTTCCAAAGGATTTACCGCAGCCGAACTAATTAGACACTTATTAAGAACAAAGAGGCCTCCGGGAAGCCCAAGGTATCAACGTATCCACTAAAACGTGATGAGATTAGTTCCGATGTAATTGCCCTCGTAAATAGGTCACCTAGATTTTGTTTGAATGCTGAGAAATGCACGTATTGGTCTCGAGAGGCGAATAAGTTATTACGAGTGCTCCATAGAGAGTTGATGGAAATAAATAATTGTGTTTGAGTGGTTTATTTGCAAAAATCTTCTCGTATAATTAATTAAGAGTACTATTTTTTATTTTTTTTATTTATCTTTTTTCCAAAAAGGTAAGTAACTTATAAGCTAAGCCCCACAAAACGGTTGCAATGGTTTGACTGTGGGGTCGGTGAGTCTCTAGACATACTTAACTGTATTTAAAACTAAATATTATTTAAACTAACACTTATATAACTGAAACTTAAAACATTTATAAATAATATAATTTTAATTTACGTCTAAATCTATTTGTGTTTGTTTCACTCCTTATGTCTGCCGGGAGACTGTTCAATAGGTATGGTATTCTCTTTTTTAGTGTTCTGTCACCAAAGTAATTGGTGACTCTGGGTACATTGAATCTACCAGCAGCCATGGATCGTGTATTATGATTATTAGCCAATATTTTGTCCCACGGCTCGGCAAAGACCTCTCCTTTCTTCTTCTTCTTTGAAGAGTGTAGTGAAGAGAAAACCTTTCATTCATTGTCACATTGAGCTGGGCAAAGACGTCTCAAGACTTTTAATGTAGTGTAGGTCCAGTCAGGGGTCAAAAGTAATTATAAAAATATATGTATAAAAAATTAATAAAAAGTTAGATATTAAAATAATAATGCAATGGAATAGAAAACAAGTGCGAGTTGGACTCGCGCACTGAGGGTTCCATACAAACTTACATAAGTAAATAGTTCAATTTCCTAATGGAGTCTAGAAGATTTTTCCGAATCGTTTTTTTTTATTTGTGACCCTATGAATTTTTATTCAGTTACTATTTAGTTAGTTGTTATTTTTACTGTCGAAATATACGTTTTTTGCGACATAATCAGCTGTATCTTTTTTTTTCGTTAACTTAAAAGTTTGATTTTTCCCTAGCCTCAAGAGACCGCAGACTTGAATTATATGGTTTTAATTTCAACTCGATACCTCCATGCATTCCCGAGATAAAGGGTGTTGACAGACTAAGGGGTACCAGATGAGGGTTCCGTTTTTTCCTTTTGAGGTACGGAACCCTATAAAAGCAATTTATTGGGTAATTTAGTTTTTTCAATCTGTGAGTTGGTGTAAAATATTACAGCGAACCTGACTCAAGGTATTGGAGAAGATTGCAACGCTATTGGCGCGATTAGTTGTCAATTTGACGGTGAAACATGGCTATGCAATTCATCAACCACACCATAGGTACCAGAATACTCTGAAGAGGTGAATTTACTGAAAAAACAGTCACCAACCACCACTTTTATTATATTGGACAGTTCCTATCCCGCTCAGCAGTTTCCCATCCACCATCAAATAATAATCAGCAACTACATTTTATATCTATACTTATATTGTTTGTCACGGCTGAACACCGAAGGTCTTGCCCGGCCTTTATGCTAATAGTCCGAAGTTTCGCACAAAGGGTGGTGGCAGTTGACCCGTCTTGTTTGTGTTAGGCTAGTGACTCTCTGTCAACCGTTTAGCTAGTTGCTATGCCCAAATAAAACGAACAGAAGAGGATACGGGCTTGGTAAATTAACTCTTTTACAAGTAATATTTTTAATAATGATGCAACAGACCGCTGCTTCACGTCCATTTCTGCTTCTGTTTCCGCAACTTTTATACGGAAATATGATCAGTTTACACACTAATTTTAATAAAATGTAACTTAATACTACTTAATTTTGAATATTCAATAATTATAAGGTAAAAAATAAGGATTTTTTTTATTGTAAATAATTAACACTTTCGTTTCTGCATCCGTTTCCGTTTGCGCAAAAAAATATTTTTGACATTTGCTTCTGCTTCTGATATGAACTTCCATTGCATTACTTATTTTAAGTAGTTATTTTTTTGGGCAAAAAATCAACAACTAACCTCTCGCGCTCTGGGTAGAGCGAGAGGGAGTGTTAGACTTTTACAGACTAAAAACCGCCTGTGTTCCTTCATTTACGTTCTAGGGTCACGGTAACTCTTTCGTACAATCCCGCCACCCAAATAGTTTTACTTCGAGGCAAACTTTGCTATTTTGTTTCTACCTAATTTGCCATTTAACAAATATTTGGTACTTATTTTTATCTTTTACTAGCGAAACGCCCCAGCTTCGCGTGGGTGTTAAACATCTTTAAAATTCTCAGTTTTTCTCTACCATAATATGGATGTACTAGCTTCTGCCAGCGGCTTCGCCCGCGTGAAAGAAGGCTTTCATCATACAAACTTTGGACCCCCGTTTCATTCCCTTAGGGTGCGAATTTCGAAAAGTCCTCTCTTAGTGCTCGCCTACGTCATAAAACGAAGCTTTGTGTAAAATTTCACGTTCCTAGT
Organism: Mythimna impura; assembly: GCA_905147345.3. Lineage (NCBI taxonomy): Eukaryota > Metazoa > Arthropoda > Insecta > Lepidoptera > Noctuidae > Mythimna > Mythimna impura. Next base: position 10,163,851 of record LR990356.1, on the reverse strand, counting down.
CTTAGTAGTTTAGGCTGTGCGTTGATGTGTCAGACAGTCAGTTTCTCCTTTTATATATATAGGCTAGCGCTTTGCCCGCGACTACGTCCGCGCGCATCGCTGTTTTAAGCGTTTGGCCCTGTGATATGTTTATTGTCATTGCAAAGTAAACTTACAAAGGAAATTGTAGTCTTTTGAATTCGAATGGAAGATCGTTCGGGATTAATGGAATACGCGATATGAACTCTGTTTCTCCCTGGGCAGACCCGGTTAAAATAACAACCTCAAACATACTGCGGTGCAATGCGTTTACTTGCATCCTGATACCGTTACATAACTTCGGAGGCTTCAAGTTCCTAAGCAACATCACGGGTGTGCCCACATGCAGTTCACGTTTATGGTATGGAAGGCCGACTGGATTGTATTCAGAAACTCAACCGGATAGTGGAGTGCTTCGTCTGCATTTACCACAGTGTCTATAGAATTAAACACTATTTCTTCAGCTTCAATTGATGTCAGCAAAATATCGCTGTAACTGCTGCTCGGTCGTTCTTAGACGTCAATATAGCTTTTTCTCTTAGCCATTCTAATGGTTTGTCCTTTATTTGAGCCACACCTGAATAATTTCTTCCTGTCTACTCTTTGACTGTACTTACTACCGTACATAATTTTTCTGGTATGACTATAACCCCATCTAATTGCTGGTACTTGCCGTTACCTAATTGAAGTAAAAGGTCTGAAAATTCACCTGCAGAGACGTCCCCTCTGAGATGTACTCTCATGTTTTTGGTTAATTTAAGGATTTTAGTTAAACGCAGCGTTGACGGCCTCCCACAAGGTGGACCGGTATCCTGGTGAGAGTCGCGGGAATGTGGTAGATGCGAGATGCACAGGACCGTTCGTTATGGCGACATTTGGGGAGGCCAATGTTCAATAGTGGACGTCCTTCGGCTGAAATGATGATGATGATAATAATGATGAAGGATTTTAGTACAGTATATTTTAATATATGCTTTATTTCATTCACTCGTATCCCTTTTGGTACAACTGGTAACGTTTGCTGAAAATCTCCTGCCAGCAATATTGTCAAACCACTCATTAAGTTGTCATTGCTTCTTATGTCCTGTTATCCTGTAGAGTTCTGTTTAATACTTCAATAGCTCTTTTGTTTGCCATTGTACTTTCATTCCAGACTATTATTTTTGCTTTACGTAACAATTGGGCCAGATTACTATGCTTGAAAATGTTGCACATTGGCGTCTAATCATTGGCGCAAAATCTGATCTATAAAATGTTATAGTTCGTTATTTACCTGCCTCTCCATGTGTCGTTTAAAATCTTCTGAAAGATATGGTTTGAATTCATCCCACAGGCTGAATGGAATCGCTAGTTGACAAAAAACTAACATTATAATGAAAAGCTCTCTCACCATGAACGGCTATTGATACTTACATGGCTGCCTCTCCTTATAGGACTGTACGTCAGTGTTGATCATCTTCAAGTAACCCTAAAGCCTTGCATGCTGATTTGAAAGTCGTATGTTCTATGATTCTGGACTTCGAACTTCATAAAAAACCAAACGAAGGTGGTAACACTCTGTATTATTTGGATATACCGTATATTCCCTGCCTAAAGCGTTGTCTTTTTTAATGTGTGGCCAACCACCTACATTTACTCCTCTTTTCCTCCTTTCGAACCGATTACTGTTTCAAACATAAAATGCACAGATTTCACAATACAGGAAGGTCTTTGCAAAGTCATCTACTTGACATAGTTAAAAAAAAAGACGTGAGAGTCGTTTTTGGTGGTCAGGAAACCTTTATTAGCTAAGTTTTCTTGTTTAAAAAATACTCTTTGACCATTTTCCTAAGTGCACAGCAAGATGAAACACCGTGGGAAAATTCTCATGAATAGAAAACCCGAAAATTTACCACACTGCCTCTGAACTACTGATATACTCGTACTTTCCACTTTCATACGTTTTGACTTCATCTTTTAAATTGTTTAAAGAAAGAGTACCTTGGTCAGACCCTTTATTCACATATTTACAAACATATTTAATCGATTTTACTGAGTTACAGTATTGCACATTGATGTGAAAGAACTGGATTACCAATGATTATCAAGCTCTACTCCATTTATTGTCACAGTAAATCCGCCATTATCTGAAGGATGTCTCCTGCAGTTTGAATATCCGTCATCGCCGGTCAGTTTTTTATAAGCATTGTTCGAGGATAGCGTTTAGTGCACAGCTGGTCTCTCATGCATGGCGAGTTGGCGTTGAAATTTCCACAGGGGACATGTATCATATTAGATTTCACTATATCATAGAGCTTTGGATCTAGATGGGATCAGGTATTTCGGCACAAATAAAATTGTCAGTAATGTCAGAAGGAATGTGTCTTTTTAGCCATACCAGAATATGAATGTGCTGGAGTCTGGTCATTTTACGTACATGTATCACGGAACTTCACCAAATATTTTTCCTTTAGTTATCAAGTCCAACATTTTTTTTTTTACTTTGATGCGAAATATTTGTGCGATGATATCGTGGCGATCGTGAGGTTTCTAGCCTGGAAACAAATTTTCTTTAATTTCTTTCCACCGAGGGTTGCACGTGAAGGTGAAAAATAAGTCTGCGCGTCCATAATGACGTACATAAGTTATGGCATATTGAGTGTGCTCGTGCATGTATCTCGGCCCACCGGTGAAGGAGGACGGTAATCCACTATTTGACCCAACTGATGAGCATCAACATCTTGCCTACCGATGGTGTCGTTATTTATTACTGAACTAATCAATCATAGCTAAACTTTTAAAACATTAAATTAGCATAATAATTTATATCGAAGAAGACGCTAACTATGACACACCAACTTGTTTTGTAATTAATTTTATGTTTTCGTTTGTACCAATTTTGGTCAGTAGATGTCGTTGTACGTATATAAATAACATGATTGATACGTTATATAGGATTAGGATATCACATGGTTGCGTTGCAAAAAAAATCTATTAGCACATTTAAAAAAGAGATAGTTCATACAAACCTGGAGGAATCCATTTCACCAACATACATAATTGTACTTGAACTTTTTTGTTGTTGTTGAACTATTTTTGAGAAATAAATAATTGCTATTTGCTCTATTAGGGCTTGTTTTTCTAATTTCTAATACCGGGTTGCGAGTAAATTAGGCCGCGCAGTAAGACTTCAAAAAATCTTGAACACGACCTAAACCGTAATTTGAGGGTAGTTTTGAAAAACGAATAATGGGAATCTTTATTATTTATTTAAACATGTATTCGTGCCAAATTTCAAGTTTATTAACCCAAGGAATAAGATTCTCCCATATAAACTTTAACACCCCCTAAATCTTGCACTGAGGGTAGTACTGAAAAAATAAATATGGAAAACTTTAAAACTAATTTAGGTTAATATTTGTACAAAGTTTGGAGTCAATTGGCCCAAGGAAAAAAAATTTGCACACTTACGAAATCCCCCTTTTTTACCCCCTTAGAGGATGAATTTCCAAAAATCCCTTCTTAGTGCTCACTTACGACATATAATTAATCTTTAGGCAAAATTTCAAGCTTCTAGCCCCAGCGGTTTCGGCTGTGCGTTGATATGTCAGTCAGTCAGTTTCTCCTTTTATATATATAGATTATACATTTAAACCTTTGTCATGAATCAACCTCTCGATTGAAAATCCGTTCAGTAGTTTTTGAGTTAATTGCGTTTATACAGACAGACTGACTGAGTAGGGGATTTTGTTTTATAAAACGTGAGGATTTTCACCACATAAACATGTGCACTTAAGGATTAAAAGGGTTTTCGAAAGCATTGTTTGATCTAAAAGAGACCAAGAGTTTGGTACAACAAAAGAGTTCACATTGATCTAACTCAGACTGTCAAGATACGTAACTGATTCTTGACAAGCGCTGCTTACCCGGCAGCGTTGGCACTGGGTTGGAATGCTTATTGCGTTCGGCTAGCGGTTTTCACCTCGGATTGGTATCTGTAGCATGTTTTACAAAAGATCGAAGGAAACAAAATACGGGAGCACTCCGTGTTTCTATTTTACATACCTACGAACTGCCGAATACAAAGGTGTGAAAATCCCTTTTGTTATTTTTGTAGGTACTACGTGTAATACCACCACCACAAGCGAATGTTTCAGAAGTATGGAAACATGGAATTAAGGGTCTCGTTGACGCATTAGTTTGACAACGTTGCATAAAGTTTTTTGAATAAAAAAATTAACAAATCTGCAAAACAATATCTAAGGAAAAAAATAACGCGTTATCGCGAGTTTTTAGCGGGATTTTTGTAATTTTTATTTAACAAAGTAAACTTATCTATCATGCAAGGGAACATAGACGGAAGACTAGGCAATTATTAATAATTACGGTTAGTTAACGAACTAACATTCTTAGGAGTAACACAATACAATTCATTGCCTAACCACAAGGGGCACACTCTTGATTTAACATTCTCCAATTTGCCGCTAAAAATAAACGAATGTCTATCACCCCTTGTGAAAACTGATTTGCCTCATCCAGTAATTACAATCGAAATATCTGACCTAGCAGTGTCCCCGCTCCGTGAGTTGTCTACTTTTAGACATAATTACCGAAAATCTGATTACTGCATGTTGAATAATTATTTTTCTGAAATCGATTGGCACTCAGTTTTGGGTAACACATCAACAAATGATACAGTAGAATCATTTTACAATATAATTCAATCGGGGATTGATAAATATGTACCTTTAACTCGGGCGTCAGGATCACGTAAATATCCTGTTTGGTTTAGCCACTCTTTAATTAAAATAATTAGGGAAAAAAGTAAGGCGCATTTGCGTTGGAAGCGTTTTGGAAACTTACTCGACTACGAAGAATTCGCGATGTTACGGGCTAGACAGCGACAAGTCAACCAGATTTGTTATAAGAAACATTTGCAGGAGACGGAACGTAGTTTGAAAAAGGACCCAAAAAAGTTTTGGACCTACATAAAGACCCTGCGTGGAGGTTCGAACTATCCAAAAATGTTATCACATAATAACGTTAATTATTCTGAGGGACCTGAAATTTGTGAAGCTTTCAATAACTTTTTCCACGATGTTTTTGGTGAGCCCTCCGACTATAGCCTCACTAGTTTATTGATCGCAGACGATAAAGATCACTGTCCGGATATTATTTCCAACTTACAATTTACTTCGTCAACCGTGGAGAACTCGTTGAGTGCTTTAGGTGTCGAAAAGGGTCCTGGTTATGACGGAATACCTCCAGTGTTTTGGAAGAATTGTGCGAAGTCTTTAGCGTCTCCAATTTGTATTATTTTTAATACTTCTTTGAGAGAAGGCACATTCCCAAGTGAATGGAAGAAAGCACTCATTGTTCCAATTCATAAAAAGGGTTCGCGCACAAATATAGGAAATTACAGGGGGATTTCCATACTAAATACAATTGGGAAAGTGTTTGAAAAACTAGTATACAACACCGTCTATCCATATATCCTTAAAGGTATTTCTTGCAAACAACACGGTTTCTTAAAAAATCGCTCGACTGTCTCGAACTTAGCTAGTTTTTCAAATTTTGTTCTGGAGAATACAGATAACGGCGGGCAGGTTGACGTGATCTACACGGATTTTGAAAAAGCTTTTGACCGTGTGGACCATGTCATTTTGCTCAGTAAGTTATACAGATTGGGTATACGTGGGGATCTATTAAGATGGGTTCAGTCATATTTATTCAAAAGGTCACAAGCTGTAGTACTAGGAGGATACCGTTCTAATTTTATTGAAATTCCAAGTGGAGTTCCACAGGGATCCCATTTGGGACCTTTATTTTATAATGCGTATTTGTTTGACATCACTGATTCTTTTAAAAACTCTGACCATTTAATGTACGCGGATGACAAAAAAATATTCTGTAGAATAAATTCAACTGATGATTGTAAGGCTCTTCAAGAAGACCTTAATCGTTTAAACAATTATTACAAGAAAAACAAAATCACAGTAAATGTCACCAAGTGTCAATGTATTAGTTACACGCGTAAAAAGAATCCCATTGTTTACTCGTATAATTTTAATGGAATTGTTATAAACAAAATTAAGATAGTTCGGGACTTAGGAGTTTTTTTTGACAGTAAATTATCATTCTCAGATCACATAGACCTTATTAGCACAAAAGCCTATAAGAACCTGGGATTTGTTCTTAGATCTTGTAAGGAATTTAATAACATTAAAGCACTTAAATCGGTATACTTTGCATATGTGCGTAGCGTCTTAGAATATGCGTGCCCAATATGGTCCCCTCAATACATAACTTATATGAATCAAATAGAAAGAGTTCAACAGAAATTTATTAACCATCTTAACTATCGCCTCCGTAAACCTCCAATGTCCTACGAAGATAGCTGTCGAACATACGGTTTGCTAACACTCGATGACAGGCGTAAAGTGATGGACATGTGTTTGCTTTACGATATACTTAATGGGCGGTTGGACTGCCCAGAGTTGGTCGCACAGGTAGGTTTTAACACTCCCCTGCGGCGCACTCGTCACACACCGATGTTGCACGTGCCTCGGCACTCCACTAATATTGCTAATAAAAACTTTTTAGAAAAAAAAAATAACCGACTTCACTAAAAAAAACACTAAAAGGATCAAAATAACTTTAATTTCGGAAGTCGGTGTTTCTCGGTATTGTTTGTTTCTTATTTAACACCGACTTCCGAAATTAAAGTTATTTTGATCCTTTTAGTGTTTTTTTTAGTGAAGTCGGTTATTTTTTTTTTCTAAAAAGTTTTTATTTCACACTTTTTAGTTGCGATACACTTATAAACAGAGTGCCTATTTCTCATGACAATTCCAATTAACCCAAATACTGCTAGGTTACATTGTTTTATTATAAAGTTCCTGTGTCTACCTTCCTCCTTCCGGCTCCATCATCAGATCAGTTCGATAGTACCTTATAGCCAAAGAGCATCTCACGACAATTCTAATAAGCCCAAACACGGCTAGGATACATTGATTAATTACGGAGTTCCTGTGCCTACCTTCCGGCTCCATCATCAGATCAGTTCGATAGTACCTTATAGCCAAAGTGCTAACCATGACAATTCTAATAAGTCCAAACACGGCTAGGTTACATTGATTAATTACGGAGTTCCAGTGCCTACCTTCCGGCTCCATCATCATCATCAGATCACTTCGATGATACCATTTTCAACGTAACTATTCAGAATCATTCATTTATTTGTATTGTCATAGTGGCTTAACTATATCTTCATTGTGATATCTATTTGAGTATGAAGTTCCGTTGACCATTTCTGGTCTTCTTCATCAGTTCCACTTCATCAAATGTTACTTTTTGACTGTAAATGCTTAAGTTCTTGATGAAAATACTAAAATTACCATAGGGTTGCCTATAATTTTTGAGGAGTTCCCTCGATCCCTCATGGATTCCATCATCAGAACTGGATTTTGAAAAAAATGGGACCAATCTGGAAGCATATCCTATAAAGGGAAAAAAAAATTTTGCAAATCGGTCCATAAACGACGGAGTTCTGAGGTAACAAACATAAAAAAAAAAAAAAAAAAATAATGATGATAAAAAAAAAAAAATACAACCGAATTGATAACCTCCTCCTTTTTTTTGAAGTCGGTTAAAAATTGTGTAATGACTCGCGTTGCTCGAATTTATAACAAAGATTTCTTTCATGTAGATATATTCAACTGCAATAAGCCAACTTTCAAAAAACTAATTGTTAAAACTTTAAAAGAAGGCAAATGACTAGCAATTAATCTCCCATAATTTAATCTATTTTTTCTAATTTTTATTCCAAAATGAATTCTTGCAAAGTTGTAACTGTACATTTTTGTTAATTTTCCTTATTAGTCCGTTCGCATGTTATAGAATTATCCCAGTTATGAAGGGAAACCTGTTATTAGCCATAGTTTACTGTAAGCACTTGCTCTGTAAAATACTTTGTGTATCGCTGTTGGTTACCTAAATAAAGTAAAAAAAAAAAAAAAATTATGGTCTTAAGACTATAAAGGCTTCTCTTCCCTATAAATAAAAACAAAAAGTAAGTGATTTTTGCTTTGAGTGAAGTTTAGTAGCTGTTTTAATTATTCGTAAAGTGATTCCTAGTGGATATTATAATGTAAAGTTGGTGTTGTTTCGTATCTCAAGGGTCTGCGCTACTGAACAATATGTAGAATCATTGAAACAGGCGCCATCTTGGTAAAATGGAGCTGAGAATTATATTGGAGTGTTGACTACATCAGCGAAGTTTGCCGAGATGGTAGACTTGATACAATTGTCTCAAGCTGCCAAATACGTTACTTGGAAAAAAGTTTAATCAGAATTTCACTCAATTCCGCTCATCTGTGCATCACTTAGTAAAGTGTCTGAGTAGTGGCGAATAAAAGAAGGCAAATTGTTGCCATAAATTATAAAGAATTTTTTTTAAACTAATTTTAACTTAAATAATGTAATATACAGCTAATTTATATTAAGTAATGTATTTTCTTCACTTAAACTTAAATAAAACTCGACTAAACAAAGTAAAAAAAAAAATATTGAAGCAAATAAGTTTTCTTTGCAAACCGTACTTTTCAAATAACATTTGATAGATAGAGGTCATTGACATTCCTATTCTTATCTGAATCACATTGTAGCTACGAAGAGTCTAGTTAACCGTATATTGTCTTGTACAGACTATCTGGGATTAATGGCTCATCGAAAAAATCCTTACTCAGAACCTCTTTACCCTCAAGTCAAGTAAGGAGTCGGCAATTTTTTTAATTTATTAATATAGTAGTCAAACCTTTCTTAGGGTTCCGTTCCCAAAAGGTAAAAATGGAACCCTATTACTAAGAATCCACTGTCCGTCTGTCTGTTACCAGGCTGTATTTCATGAACCGTGATAGCTAAACAGTTGAAATTTTCACAGATGATGCATTTCTGTTGCTGCTATAACAACAAATGCTAAAAACAGAATAAAATAAATTTTTGAGTTCCATACAACAGACGTCATTTGTTTTACCATTTTTTTGCTACGGACGGTACGGAACCCTTCGTGCTCGAGTCCGAATCGCACTTGCCCGGTTTTAATTTATTATTATAGTCTCTCAGTCAGTCTTACCCTTTTTCTTAAAACGTACATAGTACAGCATCACGCCTGTCTTCCCTAAAGGGTCTTCTTCTTCTTCTTTTCGTGTCGATGTACTCCAACTAAATTTTATCTGACCAGTATTTTGTCTTCCCTAAAGGGTAAGGCAGAGGTCAATCGAGCATTTATTCAGATTCGTTTATGAAAACTTTATGTAGGTACGCATAGCATAGCATAGCATAGTCGGCCTTATAATGTTCCCACTGCTGGGACTCAGGCCTCCTCATTAGGTGAGGGAATAGGCCGTAATCCACCACGTGGGCCCAGTGCGGGTTGGTGGATGTCACATGTCTTCGAATTTTTGGTTCTAGGACATGCCGGTTTCCTCACGATGTTTTCCTTCACCGAGCAGTGGTGATGAAATAAATTGCACAAAGTAATGCGCCTGTGGCTGGGTTTGAACCCGCGACCTACAACTCTTAGGTCGGTTCCGTTACCACTCGGCCACCACTGCTCTCATGTAGGTACGGCATTTGTACAATGGGCGTACTTAATACAACATGGCATTCTCTACCAGTAAATTTTTGGGTTTAAAAAAAACTTCTGCTGCTACTAAGAAATTACAGTTGAAAACCCCGAATAATGTTTTGCTTGATTCATGACCCAAACCAGGATCATTTCCTCAGCACTTGGGACATCTAGATCATCGAGGTGGTATAACACGGCGCCTACGCATGTTCTGCGACGCAGCCCGGCCACAGTCGATTTCGTAATTTATAGACAATCACAACACACCACCTACGCACCTGGCCGAATTTTCGTTTTAATTGGTTGTCATCAAATATCTTCTGAAAAGAAGTCGGAAACTGACAAGTCTACAAGTGCCAACCAGCCACGGTAGGTCTTTCGATCAACCCCGCAGCAAAACAAATTTGATTTAAAAAAATCTGGGTCTATTAAAGGTTAGCAAATCTACAAGTTACAAGATTAAAAAAAGAAAGAAAGAAATTACATTCATTTAGCACAACAACAAAACTTGTGACGTTACACCAAATTTACAGTTTACAGATTTATTTCTATACATGTGCTATGAGACCTTGCTTTATGCCAAATTTCAGGATCCTAGGTCAACCGGAAGTACCCTATTAATTTTGATTGAGAGTGTCGAAATATACGTTTTTTGCGACATAAACGGCCGTATCTTTATTTTCGTTAACTTAAAAGTTTGATTTTTTCACAACTTCAAGGGAGCGCAGATCTGAGTTTCAAATAGATTCGTTCCCGAGATAAAGGGTCTTGACAGACAGACTGACGGCCAACAAAAAGATTGTTGATGTTTTTTCCTTTTGAGGTACGGAACCCTAAAAAAATTGAATAAACAACAACATTGTGGGTCCCTCGGCTACGCCCCATAGGTCCAGTTCACCATATTGCTTTACAACTACGTAGTAGTTACCTGACGCTGGTTTTCAACTGAACCTTAATATTAATGTATAGATGTAAATAAATTTTGTTGAAAGTAGATTTATCTAAAATTTTAATCAATTTTCCTATGACCACATTTTTTAATTCCTATAAATACGTAACACTTCCGAAGAACCGTCAGCTGGGTAATATGGTTCCAGTTTTCACCCGATCGAAACGAAACCCCAAAAAATCGCCTGTAGCGATATTTATGGCGTCACAAAAAAAAACTAATGCTGCATCGCACAATCAAAGTTCTCCGCGCGATAGATAGGTACCTATGTATAAAATTTTTCTGTGCATCACCCAAAGGTTGCATGGTAAAAAATGCCTAAGGCCTATTAAGCCCGCCTCTGGACTTTTGTGTGCATTAAGCATTTAATAAATAAATAAATATAAATCTAAATACCTAGTCACTTATCACTAATTTCTTGAAGTATTTTTAAGGGCACCCACGACTGTAGATAAGTGGTTACCTAGTGTAAGTTTGACAACAATTTAATTCAAATTCATATACAACTCTCCTAAACTTCATCACGTATTTGTTAGTTCTTCTTACACATTTCATAGAGCTGTTGAACTTTCGCACGAGTATCTAATAGTATTAAGTTAGCTCTTTAGGCTAAATTACCCAATTACCCAGTATGGTATAGATACCGGCACGGTTCTTGAGCGCTGACTTCTACAGTTCTACTTGCGCAGAAGAATGCAGAAGTGAAATATCGGGCCTCTTTAGTGGTATGAAGAGAGATGCGGGGGCGGGGACTGAAATCCTTGTACAGTGATTGGCTCGCCGATATTGCACGATGCGCAAAGCGATCCCCGCTCTTTCGCCGAGCGCTCAAGATTCGTGCCGCTATCTGTAACACTTTTTTTTTATTGTTATAAACTAGTGCTTGACTGCGATCCCACCTGATGGTAAGTAGTGATACAATCGTTGATGGTGAGGCGCACTAGTTTATTAAGAGCCTATTCACTATAGCCTTCAAGACACCTAAATTATAATCAGATGGGAAGACCGCTGCATGCTAGTTGTTCCAGTCCCTCGATGTACGCGGTATAAACGACGAGGCGAAATGCTTGGTCCGGACCGTAGAGGTTTCAACAACGTAAGGTTGGATACACGCCGTTCGTCGGGTTGTCCGATGGTAGAAATGAGATGGTGGAATCAAGTCATGCAATTCCCGCGCACACTCTCCAAAATACATCCTGTAAAATACCGAAAGGCTGGCTACCCTACGCCTGTGCTCAAGGCTTTGTAGATTGGACTTAACCAGATCTGGATCACCAATTAGCCTCTTCACACGCCTTTCCAACAAGTTCAAAGCTGCTAACACTTGTCTAAGGTTGGGAACACGCTTGAGCTATTGATGTGTTGTTTATACACTGACGAGCATTGCATCACTATTCTATCGATAACGTAATTAACCGATAAATACCGGGAATCACTCTAATAGTTTATGGAAAGTTACAAAGAACTTAATTTGTTTGAATTTAATGGATGAATGATCACTTTATGTACTCTAATACCTATAAATTTTTACATGGTAATAACAGTTCTTTTTTTAAGACTTGCGTTGGACCACTATCTCTCTTGATGGTTTTTTTTTTTTTTTATAGGTGGGAAAATCATCTTATGACAAATCCCGCTCTTGGGCGGAGCGTGAGATAGTGTCAGACTTTTACTGACTAAAAACCCACTCCTGTTCCTTCGTTGCCTTCGTCCCAGGGCCACGGTTTCGTTTTCACACTACCCATGGCCCCAGTAGGCAAGCAATGATGTGGTCCTCGATGGAGCACCCATGCCTAGAAGGCTAGAAATAACATAATTATTCGCTCTTGACTTAAACAACCTTAGGTTTTAGCTAAACACAGACTCCGTCAGGGAATTTTACTCCTTAGCTTTATTAATGTGTTCCCAAAACGTATTATGCGTACCTGTGGCTGGGATACTCACCGTTAGCGCAAAGGCATACGTCTCGTGATAAAAAGTTCATTTAAGATCACACTATATTTAAAGTTTCAGTCGTACAAATACAAATTAAGTGTAGTAAAATAGATCTACCTACTATATAATATAGCTTAAGTCAGGCAAGTTACAAGCATTAATTAAATAAATAAGGAAGTTTACTCCTGTCCTGAACCCCAGTTCTTTTACTCTAATAAATAGTACCCTGACCCATACTGTATATCGATCGATCGATCCACATTTTCATGGTTAAGCTCACTTTAGTATTGACAGTTATTGATAATCTAGTACACTAAGCAAGGAATGTGTTATGACTACAAATTAGTCGTGTTAATCCTTATTTATTTGGTCATTAGTCCACAACGCAAAACACAATCTGTGAAACTCAAATTGTACGGCTGAATTAGTACCTAAGCACAACTACAATATTTCAATTACTGCAACTCGAAACACCTATTTGCCACCATTTGAAACATAATCCGTTCACAAATCCTGTAGATACGTTTTAGTCGGTTTATGTCCGTAAAACGGTAGGTACTGTAGCCATAAACGTGTGAAAACGATCGAACGCACACACTCTCATTTCCAGCATCAGGGACCCAAATTGTCTGGGAGTGCGGACCATATGGTTCAGACTTTATAGTCCGACTATGCAATTACCACCCCTTGTAAAGCCAGCATACACTACCCTAAAGCAAAAGATAATTTCCTCTGGGTGTTACTCTTTGATAGACGATAAAAGTGACAAAGCGTTGTATAGTCTCCCCTTAATTAAATTCTGCTTGAAAATACACAATTGCAGAATCATTAATCATTGTATAAATTAACCCAAGAGCAGAATTAATAAATAAATTATGGCACAGATGGCCAATGAATGAGTTATTAAATTCGAATGTCGGTTGTCCGGTTCACAAAAAATTAAATATTATCCAGGTTCGTTAACATAGCTGCGAAGTTGTTTGAAACAGTTACCTGGAATGCAAAGGGCAACTGAAGAAACACAGACCAGGTAGGTTTTAATAAGCAAAAAAAAAAATGATAATCCATGAGTTATAAGTTGAATAAATGTGGCTATTTAGATTTTATTTTATTTTGGTGCATACTGGTGGATTTTTTTTTATTGTAATTTTTTCTCATTGATTAAATATTTGTAATTTCTTTTATTTGCTTGGCTTTTCGCCATTATTTTGGCAAAACTTAGTACACTTATTTTTATTTTTGTTATATGTACTAGTTACCTCATTCGACATTTGTCGTCTTTCTCGAAATTAGATCTACCCAACTGGACTGCCTGTCCGAGCATAATTGTCCACAATTTCGAGTATAGAGTCTCCGATCTTGATAGGAGTGGGTACTACATGATGAGAGACGCACAGGACAGTTAATTGTGGCGACACTTGGGGAGGCCTATGTCCAACAGTGGACGTCTATCGGCTGAAATGATGATACCTATACCTACGGCTACGGCTGAAATGATGATACCTGTTAACCCACCTGTTTTACAAATTAAATGATTGAATTGAAAGGTATGACACTCCATCTTGCTCCACTCAGAGAGGGAGGGGCTGATGATTTTCAACCAAAAAGAAAAAAAGTTGGCTAATGTTATATCAAAGAAAATAATGTGTTACTGATCGTTTTAAGATACTAGTAATAGCCCCCAATAAAGTCCATAAAAACATACAATACTATTATCCTATCATTTCCGACCCTTGATCTTTTCTCCCGACAACTTATTCTTTCAACAAAATTGCTCATTGTTCGTAGAAGTGGGCAATAAGGAGGCAATTTCCTCTGCTCTTAAAAAAGCCGGCCACAATTAATTGAGGAAACCTTGCTCGGATGAAGATGAATTATAAACATGACAATGATGAATTGCTACGCGGATGAATGTCACCTTTTCATTAAACTGTGGTGATCAATTGGAGAACGCGCGTTATAAGGCCCTTGCTGCCATTTAGTGCCATAAAACTGTGATTTTCTGAAGCCTACTCCTTGGTAACGACTGGTTTAATATATTTGAAAAAAAATTATAATAATTATCTAGATTCATATATAACATTATCATTAAATGATTTTTTCGCATGACTAATACTTTACCCAAAAAAAAAAATTAATAACACGATATTTAATCGCTTGTTTTCCCTACTCCTTTCAAAGGGCTTTGAAAGGATCTTTAGAAATATAATAACACATTAAAAAAAATGCTGGTTAAATTTTCTTCAGAATGTACATATTATGTAAACTAATCAATATTTCGCAAAGAAAATGGTTTTAAAAGTCAGCGGGGCTCTATGCGGGCGCAAGTGGCATGGCCTACGCAGCAGTCAGTACGAGAAGTTATGTATGTATTTAACTCAGACCAGATGTTCGAGGGACTGTACGCCTTAAACTGTTGTGATCAATTGGAGAACGCGCGTTGTAGCGAGACTATTAATTAAATATTAATTACTTAAATATCCTATTGTATCTCTTTGTCTTTGTTCACTAAAGCGTTTGTAATGAATCCTTTGACCGAATCAAACAGGAGGACCTAATATTTTTAATTAATTTTCTAATCTCCTTTTATACATCATCCGTCTTTTGATACGCTCTGTCTGGAATGTCTTTTGATTGATTTGGGACTTATATTAAATCAATTATTAGAAATACTTGGGTAATTTTAACTCTTAATTATGTTTTAGCTGAAAATTCAATCTCACTGCCGTTCTGTTTTTAAATCTGTTAGAAAACAAACAACAGCTGTTGATCCCCGCACGAACGCCGGCATTCGTGCGCCATTGTCTTACTATTGTGTCTCTAATTACGCTACTCCAAAAGTTAAACCTAACGACCAAGATATCACACATACAAATTATGATGAGTAGATAGCCCCTACGGTAAAAAAAACCCTGTTTTCTTCAGAAATAACCCAACAATATAATTCCTTGTTCACTTAATTATCTTTTTTTTTTTAATTAATATAAACCAGTGCTTGACTGCGATCCCACCTGATGGTAAGCAGTGATGCAATCATTGATGGTGAGGCGCACTAGTTTATTAAGAGCCTATTCACTCTAGCCTTGAAGGCACCTAAATTATAGTTGGACGGGAAGACCGCAGCAGGCAAATTGTTCCAGTCCTTTCGATGTACGCGGTATAAACGACGAAGCGAATCTACCTATTATTTCCCTCTTTGTCAACCAGCAACAAACTCTCAGCCCACAGTGTGTACCGGGGCTAAAAGATCACAAGTGTACGTAAATAGTGACAGCTTGCTACTACCTCGTTTTCGAACACCGTGCACCGCAAATATCCATGTTTCTGTACAGGCCCTCTGAACTTACGTGGGATGAATAACAATTGAAAATGTGTCAAAATGAAATGTTTTATATTTGACTTCAGTAACTATTTTGTAGATACGTTCTTTTTGTTGATTTTTAAATAAAAAAACAGTTAATAAATGTTATCTTAACTTTTTCACCCTATTTTAGTGTATGCGAAACACGTGTATAGTATTTTATGTAAACAATCTATGTAGAAAATTTCATAACTGTATCATGAAAAATCACAAAGTTATAAGCTTGTTATGTTACTTGACTGTCCGCACAAATACATGGTCACCAGGCCATACGAGCGACTTAGGAATTGTTTTGCTCCCGCACCCAGCTGTGCACTGGCATCTAATTCCCACTATGACCTACCGTGACCTGTGTTATACTTAGTGTCAGTGGTGTCCAACTTGTGACCTTTTTTAAATATTTTTGGGAAAAAATATAACATGGTGTAAAAATTATTGGAATCGATTCAGTAACTGATTCTGAACAAACTATATTCAACTTTCGCATATACTAAAAATGTAGTTGTATATCTAGATTAGGACTGTTTTGTACCTAAAACCATATCAGCGATAAGTAACATGTATTCCGCTTCCGAATAGTTTTTACAACCTTATCGATTTGTAAGTAGGTAGAAATAGCTACCGTACCAATATTTATTTATCTGACGTCTTACATGAGATTAGGGACATCTTTTATTCAAAATAGGTGCGCCTTTTAATCTTCTGATCTTTTATATTTTATTTATATTATTTTTTATATTTTATCTTTGAATCTTTTAGATCTTCTGGAAAATATCGGAAAGCACCTACCTTCGACAGACCAAAGACCCTAAAAGTACTTTCAATGTATTTTCAATAAGCTTACACATTTTTATTTTATGTTAAGACTAAGCTGGTGCCCGCGACTTCGTCTGCTCCAGACTCGTAGGTAAAACCACACAATACCATTTGGGCATAGTTTCGTGAAGTTTTGCCCGGAACCCATTTTTTTTTAATTTCCTAAACCTTGATGGTCAAGCGCGAACCTATCAAGAGTAAAAAAAAAAACCATAATTCCTAATTCTTTTCCTTAAAGTAGCCTAAGTTGCTTCTTATATCATCTACTATCTACCAGTGTAAGTTCTGTCAAATCGATTCAGGCGTGTCGGAGTTTAGCCGGAACAAACAGACAGGCGAAAAAGTAAAAAAAAAAACATCTTTCATCATTTTTTTCTTTTTTGTCTTTTCTTTCATCTTTTTTTTATCGAATACATGTACCGACTTTCATATGCATTTAGTAAAAAAATATTATTTTGATATTACAAACGGATACTTCAATTTTATTTAGAGGTATGTTGTATTTTATATTTATATGTAGACCTTATAGATTTTGGTCCCTTAAAAGTGTCTTTTCCCACTAATGGACAGTAATGTTTGATGGCTTATTACTTGGATTTGGGATTACGTTGTTACGTAGGCGGTGCGTTTGTGGAACGCGTTGCCATTACCAATTAGGCAAGCCCAGTCACTAGTTTCTTTCAAAAATCTAGTTAAAAACCATTTCCTTTCTTTCTAACACTATCCTGGTTGTACGTAATTTAATTTCTTCCGCCAACCATACTTTATTCTTTCTTTTCTCCTTTTTTTCGTCTCTTTTTTAATGAAGTTGTGTAACATATTATAATATGTATGCATATATTTATATATTCATAGTTATGCATTATTTTTAAGTATATGAAAAATTGATCAATTTGTTAGCAGTACACCGCAGACTACCCCCTGTATTATTTTAAGTTCTTACGATCCATCTAGATATCGCTATTAGCAATAAGACCGCCATTGTACCCATAGATTTAAGTTTATGTATAAGTTGTGTTACTTTTTTGGTGTACAATAAAGTTTATTCTATTCTATTCTATTACAAACAAAATATACTACTCAAGTGAGGAGCAGGGGTACAAACAGTATAAACAAACACAATACATCATTAACGTGTTAATACTATTGTTTGACTGACTTTCAGGCAAAATCAACCACAAATTCTTAATTTAGTCATCGAGGTTAGACTTTTAGCGGGATTGTTCGAAAGAGTACCACTAAAAAAAACGGCCGCGGTAACCATTTTTTTTTTTTGTGGTGGTTAATCATTAAATAATTTTTACCACCCTAGGTGAAGCCAGAAAACGTGACGACTTTTACGGTTTTGCTGATTAATTCTATGAAACCCCGAACACCTAACCGCGGCGAATCGTCCGAATCTGGAAAGATTCCAGAATGAAGAATTCTAAAATCATTTTCTTTCGATTCGTTCGACGCGTTCGACTCTGATAAGTATGCATTCACCTTAAACCCACCTGTGTTCCTTCAGTTGCCTTTTGCGTTTCAGGGCCATGGTAACTCTTTCAAATTTCCCGCCACCCTTACCCCATTTTCTTTTAACTGAGCGAGTTGAATTACCAAAATCAGACTCTCTTTTTCTTTCTATTCTTTTTGTGTAGGTACCTACCTAAAACAAATTAAAAAAGCCACCCTCAACCTAGAAAACCCACACTTTCCAGTCGAACTTATGAACACTAAACCGACGCGGCACTCATCATTCATTTTATTACCAAGTTTGAAATAACCACGGCGACGCAATAACTAGTTTGTGGAGAATAAAAACTTAAATGAACTTCAAACTTATATTAGCTTGCAGAAGTTTGAGGCTCGAGTTCAAACTATCCTTTTCAGGAGATACCTACCGTTATAAGAATGTTTTGTAAATATAGTAAGTGAATTTGTAAACTTTTTGATACCTGCTGTTTATTCATTAAAGTACCTAGTCAAATGGATAATATAATATAAAGTCGAAAGAAGTTTTGGGCGTCAATAAGGGTACCTACTTAGATCACAATTTTGTTGCAATATAATACATTTTATTTTAAGTAAAAGGGTTAGTTTAGTTTCTTAAATTAGTTTACAAAAAAAAACTATATCAAAATAATACATATTGCTAGCAATTATTTCTATAAACCTAGTTTACACAATTAAATATGACAACCTGTTGATCATCTATACAGAAAATACCGTAAGTTTTTTGTCAAACTAGTTACGGCCGCAACACTTACTGAGCTGTCAGCTGTCACTTATCATTGACAGGAGAAACCCTTCCCGCGCGAATTAGATATTTTACAGATTAAATTCGGGTTCCCACTTTGTCGTAACGAAGGATAATCGCGTGTAGATTTAAGTGTCTGGCTTATAGGTTTAAATGTAGGTGTTCACATACAGGTCGACACAATTAACTGTCGTCTACGTCTACTTTTTTTTCGTAGTAGGAACGGCAAGCACACAGTCGTAAAATGATAAAAATTTGTCAAAACTAAACCATGATGCTAAATCATGTGACGTTGTTGTTTTTTTTTTGTATAAATAGGTTTAAAAAACACTTTTACACGTCAATTTTTTTTTCGTCATTTTTAAACTAGATGAGGCCGGTGTTTCCTAGCTGACTACCCTGAGAAGAAACACCGAAACAAACTCAGGGGTCAAAGTCTCTTTTAAAGTCCATACAGTAAATATGTAATGGTCAAATCACATGAGAACCATGCAGATTTGTCTGAAATGGTCTTTTGAAGAAAGAACCATACAGATTTGAGTGGACCTGTCCAGTCAGTGCAAGCATTTGTCAGTATTCGTAAAGCTCAACTCAGGACTACTAAGGAGCTCAACGACTTGACGAACAATACCAAGGAAAGGACATTTGGGAAGGCCGCAGAAAATACTCAGATTGCCAGACATACATTAAAATTACTGAAAAGGAAAAAAAAAAAAACAATCAACATAGTCCTCACGTTCACAATAATAAAAGGAAAAATATAGTTTACAAAATGTAATACTTTAGCAAAGTAAACATTTTTGTCAAAAATTAATAGAAAAAAAAAGTCAAATTGCAAAATAAAAATAATCTACAATATCGAATTGTAATAAATAATGAAAAACACAATTAAAAATAAAAACAAAAGAAAAAAATAATAATAATAAGACAACAGTTGCAGTGCGTACTGGAGCAGGTCAATCCCAAGCCTTTTGGTCCTCAACATAGTCCTTTATAGTGTAAAAAGCCTTTTGGCAAAGTTTTCTCTTTACAAATAATTTGAATTTATTAAGGCTTAGTTGTTGACTATCTGTCCTGCCCCCCTAGCCAAGTTACAATCGTATCGTTCGAGCCGAACGCCTCGAGTGGGCCACGCCTCCGATTCCTTTGTTCTGACGTCATCTTAACGCTCAGTCACGTGGTCAGAACAAAGGAATCGGAGGCGTGGCCTACTCGAGGTGTTCGGCGCGAACGAAACGATAGTAACTTGGCTAGGGGGGCTGGCCACGACAGACAGTGGTTATAATGGAAACAGCTAGAGACGATAGTAGTCCGACGATAAATTAACCGTTACGACAAAGTGGGAACGCGGCCTAAATCAGTGTGAGTGAATATTATTTGTCGAGTTATTAAGGTTATATTAATTATCACAGCTCAGAAGTGAAATAAAGACCTACGTGCTTAATTTTATTAACAGCTATAATCACTTACAAGAATCTTATGTGAATTTTGAATGGCATAGATACTTTACTTATTATGTTTATATAACATGAGAATGACGCTAAAATTACCTAATAAAATATCTGTGTTGTGGGTCAGACAGACCCCTTTAATTCAAGTCTCCTTTCGATTCGAGCTTGAATTATCTAACTGACAGGTAAACTTCTTATTTATTGATATTAATCGAGGGTTTTTTTTTTCTTTTATACTTATATTATTGATATTGGGAAACTTAAGCCGAGTGAAGGTCCTTCAAACTGACATCGATTGATGTCTTGCTTGACTCTACAGAGGATCAATAGGTATACTATTTGTTTGGGACAATACGTCATAGTGGCCCTAAGGATGTTCAAGGAATACTCGGTGAACTGGTACTAATTTATCCAAATTGGTATAGTTCAGATAGGCAGTCGCTCCATGTAAGATACTGGTAAGTGGTATCCAGCTGCATCTGCTTGGACTGGAAACTTTTTTTTAAATAGTAGTCAAAAGTTAAAAATACTACATCCCAAAATTATCCACGAAAATTTGTCATAATTGGTAAATTAATAATACAATCAAAATTCATAACAATTGCTACTAGAAAATACTACGCACAGTGTTCTTCCATTTTGATCGTCATTTATTCATTTATAATCAATAGCCTGTACAATATTTCCATAAATTGAGTGATATTTTGGGATATAAACAAACTTTGCTGTTTATGAATATTATTTATTGAGACTTTACTTAAATAATAACAAGACCTTTTCTCATAAGCCCTATAAGTATTTGTATAATTATTAATTCATGGTGTATAAACTGGTGCTTGACTTTTTTTTATTGATATAAACTAGTGCTTGACTGCGATCCCAACTTATGGTAAGCAGTATTGCAATCGTTGATGGTGAGGCGCACTAGTTTATTAAAAGCCTATTCACTCTAGCCTTGAAGACACCTAAATTATAATCAGACGGGAAGACCGCTGCAGGCGAATTGACCTCAAAATAGTTGGGTGAAGGCCAAGCAAATTGATTTGAACATAAAACTTGAATTGAATTTTTAAGGAATGTGGTGTGAAAAAGTGATTTTTATAAAACTGCTCAAGTGTCTAACTAAGAATAACTGAGACTATTTGCTTCTGACAACTAATTTTATTTTTGTACGAAGTAAACATTGGACAAATTAGGCTGATCCCACTACCAAATAGAATTAGTTTTTGTTACTATTGTCAAATAAATGAGGCAACTTAAGAAAAAAACATAAGTCCTAGGGTATTATTCTGCAGTTTTTTTTTTGAGATGAGAAATCACTATGTAATTTCTTCGACTCTAAGCGAAATGAGACAGAATGTTACTTCTGACTAAAACCCGCCTGTGTTACTTCACTTGCCCTTTGCTTTCCAGGGCCGCGTGTGTTAGAATGGCGGAGAGGGATGGTGGTGAATATGTACCTTTTGTTTTAGGTGGGAGAATCATCTTATGACAAATGCGGGATTTAAAGAAAAAAAAAAACTCCCCATAACCACAGAATTTAAGAATGTGAAATTCTGTGAAAGCAATATATTTTTAAAACAAGATATTCTTAATATGAGAGAAGGAGTGCACGAACTGGATAAAGATCGGTGTTTAAATGGCGAATTTCGTCACATATACGAAGATTACAGAAAATATCCAGATAACTTTTACGAGTACACAAGAATGAGCATGAAAACTTTTGATTATATTCTGCAGCACATAGAAGTATATTTAAAACATTTCTATTTTTTTTTTGTTTTTTTGCTTCGCCACTGAGTACGTCACTCCTACACCGCTGTTCGCGCCGCTCTGTTTCGTGGCATTGCACTTATTCGCTGGTACTTTTGTTCCCGCCGCTCACCTCACCGCTCGCCGCTGTAGCGATTCGCTCTGAGAAACCGCGCGCTTTTTCGCTATGAGCGGCGACTCGTGGCGTGCTTCAAACATTTTCATACTTTTGATTTTTTCGCTCGCCGCACCGCTCTTCGCTGCCGCTCAGCCCCCCTAGCCAAGTCACAAACGATAAACGTAAACTCTCAGTAGTCTTTAATAGATTTTCAACTTTATGTTATTGGATATAAAGTTGAAAATCTATTGAAGATTACATAGTGTTTTCGTTCGTTCCGGTCGCTAACGCTCAGTAGTCTTTAATAGATTTTCAACTTTATGCTCTTAGGTATAAAGTTGAAAATCCATTGGAGATTACTAAGCGTTCACGTTTATCGTTTGCAACTTGGCTAGGGGGGCAGAGCGGCAAGGTCGTGAACGAGCCGTAACGTGTGGCTATCATGTAAACTACACAATCGGTAACTACCTTTATTAGTACTTGGATTAGTTCACATATATGATTCAATATTACATATACTCGTATATTTGACTAGCCTGTTGGTCTAGTGGTTAGTGGCCACGACTTCTATGCCGGATTCTACCCAGGACAAATGCTTGTGTGATGAGCACGATCATTTGTTCTGTATCTGGGTGTAATTTATCTATAATATGTATGTATTTAGAATATATAAGTATGTTTAATAGTTGTCTAGTACTCATAACACAAGCTCTCCTTAATTTGGGACTAGACGGCGTTGTGTGATAGTTGTGGAATATTATTATTAATATCGGCTACCTAACCATTTAAATGCACAAGGCAAAACTGTAAACCCTTCATTATTGAGTTTTGTGGTGAACTAAACTAAAATGATGAACTAAAATAGACCCTCAATTCTGTGTAACAAAGGTCTTTGTTTCTAATAGATACCTGGCTGTAATTGACTTCCAATTTCTATCTAAATTCGGCAGTCGAATTCCTAGAATGGATCAAGTCGAGTCGAGTTAGCTTTAGTAATTGACGCTTCATTTATTTATTGTTGATCTTTACTTTGCAGGAACGAGTGGCGGGAATAGAATAACTTAGACTATATGTCTTTTCAACGAATGTACTGCTTACCTTAATTTAGGTACTTATGTACCTTATTTAGGGCTTTTTAAATAAATAAAAATAAATAATAAAGTTAATTTATCCAAGGAGAGGTGAGGAGGGTTGTTTTCTTCTTTTCAGTTTTTATTTTATTAAATTGGATAATTTTATTTAAAAACAATTAAAATGTCAATACAATTAAATCTAAAAAAAATACATTAATGTCATAAATTAAATGTCAATCGTCAATAAATAACCCGCCCCTGATCGTTCCCGGTGCAAAGGTGCCCATAACACTCGCCGCATTACCTCGCTGAATAGCGATGGCCATCCTTTGAACCAAGAACGACCTGGACCGGGAGTCACCCGTTGCCTCCCCGAGCCTACGGCCCAAGTCCCCCACAAAACACTTTGCCTCCGTACTCCAACTGCCCAGAGTCTCCACAGCAACCGGCACAAAATGGTAAAGCTGATCCAAGGCAGCGTACTTGAGCCTTTTTTTAGAGCAGGCGTCTTCAGCGGCGGCAGAGGCAGTGTGCATGGTGCGACTCAGGTGACTGGCGGCGACAGTGCTGACGCAAGTTGCGTCCCAGATCAAGCACTTCCCGTTTTTCCATGGCACCAGAGTCAGCCCATCCGGTCTCTTACCATCAGACCTGCTAAGACCTGGAGGCTCAAGCACGCAGGGGACGTTTGCCGATATAAGGGCTCTACGGACTATGTCGTTCAGGGCATGATGACGTGGGAACCTCCCTGTGCAGCGCCGACAGTTCAATGCGTGATGGCCATCGGCCTCCACCATAGAACCGCAGGTGCATGTATGAGGTTCGCACACCTTACAGCCCAGGCGGAGAGCCACCGCCACACGCAAAGAGTCATCGTCAAGTAGAGTGCCCAGATGAGGTGAAGGAATCGCCTGTAACCACGCCCCGGACTCGAGTTGCGACACTGCTCGTAGTCTAGCCTTATCGACTCCCAACGCACCCTCCAACAACTGCTCTTGGAGCAGCTTCACCCCCCTGTCATCCCACGCCCGCTGAACATGAACTGAATCGGGAATTGTTGCACCCGAGTTGAGGGTCAACCAAGCTGACACAGCATCCGACACAAAAGGCATACTTCCCCCATCACCATTGGTATTGAGTAATACAGTGACTAGGTTGGCAACCCCATGCGCAGACGCCAAGAAAGCCGGCAGACCCACATCCCGTGCGCACCGCACCCCGAGACCACCATATCGGATTGGTAGAGCCGCCTGCCTCCACTGGGGCCCATCTAGGGAGACATTGAGAACAGACTCCACCACCAACTTCAAAGCGTTATCAAACGAGGAAACTTCCTCTGGACACAGCCAAGTAGGGGTGGTCCGCAACAGATACGTGATTTTTGGAAGAGCGAAGCACATGCGCAACAGGACAATCGCAACGTGCGCGGAAAGATCTTTAAGACGCTTGTGAGCAGAAAGAAGGAGCCGAGTTCGAGAAGTAATGGCTTCAGGTACTGCACCAAGAAAAATAGGGGATCCTAAGAGATTGAAGTCGGAGCATGAAAGTTCTCTGAGGCCAGGAAGAAAGGAGTTAAAGCGAGAAAAGTGTGTACGAGCTTCAGTACTACAGGGGAAGAATTCGCACTTCGAGGGATTCACCTCCAGACCCAGGTCTCTGAGGCGAGGGACTAGAGCCTCTAAATCCTGAAAAACATCTTCTGGTTTGCCCCCGATAGTGCCATCGTCAAGGTACCACACGTTTAGGCCGGATTTCAGCTCGATAATTGCCTTATGAATGGCCAAACTGAAAACGAGTGGCCCGAGAGGGTCCCCCTGCTGGGCTCCCACTTTTGAAAGAATAAGACTGTTATCGGAGAAAAGATTAGAAGGCAGCCTATAAACCTGATGAAGGAAGGGATATAAAGACGGGATTTTTTCCTTTACCTCGCTCAACAGAACGTCTCTTTCCAAAGTATTGAACGCGTTGCGAATATCGAGCTTCAGCAGTATCGAGTCTTCATTCTCCGGGTCCATCACAAATGCTCGCGTGGCGTGGATGGCAGCTTCGCATCCCAGACGTGTGCCAAAACCCAACTGATGAGGCTGCAAGTAATGGGCCATATCCTCTTTGACTGCACGACAAGCCAATTTTGCAGTAAGACGGCGAAAGACACTACCGACTGCAATTGGTCTTATTCCGCCATCTTTTTTTTCTAGTGCAAAGAGTGATGCCCCGTACAGGAACGGACAAACGCATGGGTTCAACTGACCACTTAGCAAGAAATTTGCCAGCCTAGTCAAACCCCCCACAAGACGCCTTCCATTTTCCCCCGCCGACACAGAAATCAACTCCTTGAGGTGCCCCGGCCGGATCCCGTCCAAGCCCGCTGCTGACCCAGTATAAAAAGAACCAAGCGCCGATATCACGTCCTCTACAGTAACCGACAATGCCGTAAATGAGGGGTCAGGGTCTGGTGGAAAACTGAGAGGACGCGAAGGATCAGGGTGCTTGAGTTTCAAAGAAGCAAGGGTGTCGGCGTCCCCCCGAGCGAACGTGTCGTCGGACATCAATAGCCGCACTGCCCCCTTTAAATCGCCCTCGAAAACCTTTGTTTCTATACTTTTTTTTTATAGACCGGGAACCCGACCTCCTATTTGCGTCCACTTCTTCTTCATGATAATGCACAGGTGACATTATATTGGCTTTGACTTTAGATGTCATATTACCGGGCAACTCTTTCGCTGGGACTCTTAAAGATGTGTAAGCAAATGAAAGAAGAGCACTCCACTCATCTACCCCATTACTAGCAACACAAGAATCTAAAATGTCGCAGAGTTTCCCTGCCGCCTGATTCTGGGCACCCTTAGGTATGTGTCGAAGAACGGGAAAACTTGCCTTGCAAGAAGCTAGCCTATCTAAGGGACTCTGGGTTGGTGAATGCGCCGGGCGCACCTGTCCCGACGATGAGGTGTTAACTGTGTCGATCGGCGGTACCTGTGACACAGCACCTGAACGCAGGGCATGTTTGTGCATGCGCCCGATGTGCACCTTCAGCCCGTGCGCAGAGAAAACGCGAGAAGAACCCGGGCAGTGGGGGCAAGTTAAAATTGAAGGCAAACTCATTTTGTATAAAAATAAATATAGTGCTCGGGAATAGGGAAATGCAAATAATTAGGCCACAAATTAAAATCGTGATAAAGTATACCCAAATAAAGTGGTAACAGTAAACAATAAATAATTTATAAATAATTCAGCATTTCAATAATTAAGAATGTCCAAAAAAATATAAAAAATAATAATATGAAATTTACAAAAACAAAAAATATTGTCCAATGTCAAATGGATAAAATAAAGTAATTATTATTAACTACCATTAATAGCAAAAAACATAAAATTGACGAATAAAAATACGTCACATCAAGAAAAACGTTACAATGCGTTATATTAATACAAATTAATAAGATAAAAAATGAGAAAAACTTTACAATGTACCTACTATAATAGAACAGATTGATACGATCTAAATCAAAAGTCAAACGCTAAAATAATGGTAAGTAGGTACTTTACAAATTAACATACCTACTATACTACCCATTACCTGTTGCTTCGTAATAATATCGTATTATTTATTTACCTAATATTAAGTAATAGGAGCAGGAGTAAAATAAATTACTGAAAAAGCGGGTCTTAAAAATTAATTTCATGTGTAAGTAAAACGCTTTACACTTTGGAGAGAACTGCCCTCTGCTGTTCCCCACTGGAAACCTGACGAGCTTGAGTGTTGCAAATTTTATGTAAACCCTGGTTCCTCTGGCGGTCGCAACACAAACCTCGGCCTTGTACTGGTAGTATTGATCTTTATTCTTTGCAGTATTGAACGATGAAGAGTCACGGGCGAATTGATACCAGGCTCCGAGACTAGATGGCGGTAAAAGTTGGTTCGAGCTGGGGATATTTTACTTTTTACAAAGTAATCCTCTTTCCAACTGTAATCCACTTTTCAATCACAGCACCACCTTCCACTTCACACTTTCTTGCCCAAAAATCACAACCTTATGACGACTTCTTCAATAAAAAACAAAATCAGCTTCAACAAAATCTTCGGAATTCACAACATCAACGGATTGATTTCCAAATTATCGATCAGTTCTGGCCAGAAATACAGGAAAAACATAGGAGCACTCCTAATTATCCTGAGTGGTTGGAAATATTTACTGGTACTTAACGAAAACTTAGGAAAATCAAATAAAAACAATAATAAATACGCAGAGGTGAAACCTCTTGCGGGGCTTCCTACCCGTTTTTTCCTTAATCCATATTATAACCAAAATGTCAATTTTATCCTAATCAAAATTATAACCAAAAATGACATCAAAAGTAAAGAATATAATTAAAATAAAATTCAAAACATAATTAAAATTAGAATCAACATTAAAAACTCAATAAAAATAAAAATCAGAATTAAAATTAGGATACCTTTATTAGTACTTGGATTAGTTCACATATATGATTCAATATTACATATACTCGTATATTTGACTAGCCTGTTGGTCTAGTGGTTAGTGGCCACGACTTCTATGCCGGATTCTACCCAGGACAAATGCTTGTGTGATGAGCACGATCATTTGTTCTGTATCTGGGTGTAATTTATCTATAATATGTATGTATTTAGAATATATAAGTATGTTTAATAGTTGTCTAGTACTCATAACACAAGCTCTCCTTAATTTGGGACTAGACGGCGTTGTGTGATAGTTGTGGAATATTATTATTAATATCGGCTACCTAACCATTTAAATGCACAAGGCAAAACTGTAAACCCTTCATTATTGAGTTTTGTGGTGAACTAAACTAAAATGATGAACTAAAATAGACCCTCAATTCTGTGTAACAAAGGTCTTTGTTTCTAATAGATACCTGGCTGTAATTGACTTCCAATTTCTATCTAAATTCGGCAGTCGAATTCCTAGAATGGATCAAGTCGAGTCGAGTTAGCTTTAGTAATTGACGCTTCATTTATTTATTGTTGATCTTTACTTTGCAGGAACGAGTGGCGGGAATAGAATAACTTAGACTATATGTCTTTTCAACGAATGTACTGCTTACCTTAATTTAGGTACTTATGTACCTTATTTAGGGCTTTTTAAATAAATAAAAATAAATAATAAAGTTAATTTATCCAAGGAGAGGTGAGGAGGGTTGTTTTCTTCTTTTCAGTTTTTATTTTATTAAATTGGATAATTTTATTTAAAAACAATTAAAATGTCAATACAATTAAATCTAAAAAAAATACATTAATGTCATAAATTAAATGTCAATCGTCAATAAATAATCCGCCCCTGATCGTTCCCGGTGCAAAGGTGCCCATAACACTCGCCGCATTACCTCGCTGAATAGCGATGGCCATCCTTTGAACCAAGAACGACCTGGACCGGGAGTCACCCGTTGCCTCCCCGAGCCTACGGCCCAAGTCCCCCACAAAACACTTTGCCTCCGTACTCCAACTGCCCAGAGTCTCCACAGCAACCGGCACAAAATGGTAAAGCTGATCCAAGGCAGCGTACTTGAGCCTTTTTTTAGAGCAGGCGTCTTCAGCGGCGGCAGAGGCAGTGTGCATGGTGCGACTCAGGTGACTGGCGGCGACAGTGCTGACGCAAGTTGCGTCCCAGATCAAGCACTTCCCGTTTTTCCATGGCACCAGAGTCAGCCCATCCGGTCTCTTACCATCAGACCTGCTAAGACCTGGAGGCTCAAGCACGCAGGGGACGTTTGCCGATATAAGGGCTCTACGGACTATGTCGTTCAGGGCATGATGACGTGGGAACCTCCCTGTGCAGCGCCGACAGTTCAATGCGTGATGGCCATCGGCCTCCACCATAGAACCGCAGGTGCATGTATGAGGTTCGCACACCTTACAGCCCAGGCGGAGAGCCACCGCCACACGCAAAGAGTCATCGTCAAGTAGAGTGCCCAGATGAGGTGAAGGAATCGCCTGTAACCACGCCCCGGACTCGAGTTGCGACACTGCTCGTAGTCTAGCCTTATCGACTCCCAACGCACCCTCCAACAACTGCTCTTGGAGCAGCTTCACCCCCCTGTCATCCCACGCCCGCTGAACATGAACTGAATCGGGAATTGTTGCACCCGAGTTGAGGGTCAACCAAGCTGACACAGCATCCGACACAAAAGGCATACTTCCCCCATCACCATTGGTATTGAGTAATACAGTGACTAGGTTGGCAACCCCATGCGCAGACGCCAAGAAAGCCGGCAGACCCACATCCCGTGCGCACCGCACCCCGAGACCACCATATCGGATTGGTAGAGCCGCCTGCCTCCACTGGGGCCCATCTAGGGAGACATTGGGAACAGACTCCACCACCAACTTCAAAGCGTTGTCAAACGAGGAAACTTCCTCTGGACACAGCCAAGTAGGGGTGGTCCGCAACAGATACGTGATTTTTGGAAGAGCGAAGCACATGCGCAACAGGACAATCGCAACGTGCGCGGAAAGATCTTTAAGACGCTTGTGAGCAGAAAGAAGGAGCCGAGTTCGAGAAGTAATGGCTTCAGGTACTGCACCAAGAAAAATAGGGGATCCTAAGAGATTGAAGTCGGAGCATGAAAGTTCTCTGAGGCCAGGAAGAAAGGAGTTAAAGCGAGAAAAGTGTGTACGAGCTTCAGTACTACAGGGGAAGAATTCGCACTTCGAGGGATTCACCTCCAGACCCAGGTCTCTGAGGCGAGGGACTAGAGCCTCTAAATCCTGAAAAACATCTTCTGGTTTGCCCCCGATAGTGCCATCGTCAAGGTACCACACGTTTAGGCCGGATTTCAGCTCGATAATTGCCTTATGAATGGCCAAACTGAAAACGAGTGGCCCGAGAGGGTCCCCCTGCTGGGCTCCCACTTTTGAAAGAATAAGACTGTTATCGGAGAAAAGATTAGAAGGCAGCCTATAAACCTGATGAAGGAAGGGATATAAAGACGGGATTTTTTCCTTTACCTCGCTCAACAGAACGTCTCTTTCCAAAGTATTGAACGCGTTGCGAATATCGAGCTTCAGCAGTATCGAGTCTTCATTCTCCGGGTCCATCACAAATGCTCGCGTGGCGTGGATGGCAGCTTCGCATCCCAGACGTGTGCCAAAACCCAACTGATGAGGCTGCAAGTAATGGGCCATATCCTCTTTGACTGCACGACAAGCCAATTTTGCAGTAAGACGGCGAAAGACACTACCGACTGCAATTGGTCTTATTCCGCCATCTTTTTTTTCTAGTGCAAAGAGTGATGCCCCGTACAGGAACGGACAAACGCATGGGTTCAACTGACCACTTAGCAAGAAATTTGCCAGCCTAGTCAAACCCCCCACAAGACGCCTTCCATTTTCCCCCGCCGACACAGAAATCAACTCCTTGAGGTGCCCCGGCCGGATCCCGTCCAAGCCCGCTGCTGACCCAGTATAAAAAGAACCAAGCGCCGATATCACGTCCTCTACAGTAACCGACAATGCCGTAAATGAGGGGTCAGGGTCTGGTGGAAAACTGAGAGGACGCGAAGGATCAGGGTGCTTGAGTTTCAAAGAAGCAAGGGTGTCGGCGTCCCCCCGAGCGAACGTGTCGTCGGACATCAATAGCCGCACTGCCCCCTTTAAATCGCCCTCGAAAACCTTTGTTTCTATACTTTTTTTTTATAGACCGGGAACCCGACCTCCTATTTGCGTCCACTTCTTCTTCATGATAATGCACAGGTGACATTATATTGGCTTTGACTTTAGATGTCATATTACCGGGCAACTCTTTCGCTGGGACTCTTAAAGATGTGTAAGCAAATGAAAGAAGAGCACTCCACTCATCTACCCCATTACTAGCAACACAAGAATCTAAAATGTCGCAGAGTTTCCCTGCCGCCTGATTCTGGGCACCCTTAGGTATGTGTCGAAGAACGGGAAAACTTGCCTTGCAAGAAGCTAGCCTATCTAAGGGACTCTGGGTTGGTGAATGCGCCGGGCGCACCTGTCCCGACGATGAGGTGTTAACTGTGTCGATCGGCGGTACCTGTGACACAGCACCTGAACGCAGGGCATGTTTGTGCATGCGCCCGATGTGCACCTTCAGCCCGTGCGCAGAGAAAACGCGAGAAGAACCCGGGCAGTGGGGGCAAGTTAAAATTGAAGGCAAACTCATTTTGTATAAAAATAAATATAGTGCTCGGGAATAGGGAAATGCAAATAATTAGGCCACAAATTAAAATCGTGATAAAGTATACCCAAATAAAGTGGTAACAGTAAACAATAAATAATTTATAAATAATTCAGCATTTCAATAATTAAGAATGTCCAAAAAAATATAAAAAATAATAATATGAAATTTACAAAAACAAAAAATATTGTCCAATGTCAAATGGATAAAATAAAGTAATTATTATTAACTACCATTAATAGCAAAAAACATAAAATTGACGAATAAAAATACGTCACATCAAGAAAAACGTTACAATGCGTTATATTAATACAAATTAATAAGATAAAAAATGAGAAAAACTTTACAATGTACCTACTATAATAGAACAGATTGATACGATCTAAATCAAAAGTCAAACGCTAAAATAATGGTAAGTAGGTACTTTACAAATTAACATACCTACTATACTACCCATTACCTGTTGCTTCGTAATAATATCGTATTATTTATTTACCTAATATTAAGTAATAGGAGCAGGAGTAAAATAAATTACTGAAAAAGCGGGTCTTAAAAATTAATTTCATGTGTAAGTAAAACGCTTTACACTTTGGAGAGAACTGCCCTCTGCTGTTCCCCACTGGAAACCTGACGAGCTTGAGTGTTGCAAATTTTATGTAAACCCTGGTTCCTCTGGCGGTCGCAACACAAACCTCGGCCTTGTACTGGTAGTATTGATCTTTATTCTTTGCAGTATTGAACGATGAAGAGTCACGGGCGAATTGATACCAGGCTCCGAGACTAGATGGCGGTAAAAGTTGGTTCGAGCTGGGGATATTTTACTTTTTACAAAGTAATCCTCTTTCCAACTGTAATCCACTTTTCAATCACAGCACCACCTTCCACTTCACACTTTCTTGCCCAAAAATCACAACCTTATGACGACTTCTTCAATAAAAAACAAAATCAGCTTCAACAAAATCTTCGGAATTCACAACATCAACGGATTGATTTCCAAATTATCGATCAGTTCTGGCCAGAAATACAGGAAAAACATAGGAGCACTCCTAATTATCCTGAGTGGTTGGAAATATTTACTGGTACTTAACGAAAACTTAGGAAAATCAAATAAAAACAATAATAAATACGCAGAGGTGAAACCTCTTGCGGGGCTTCCTACCCGTTTTTTCCTTAATCCATATTATAACCAAAATGTCAATTTTATCCTAATCAAAATTATAACCAAAAATGACATCAAAAGTAAAGAATATAATTAAAATAAAATTCAAAACATAATTAAAATTAGAATCAACATTAAAAACTCAATAAAAATAAAAATCAGAATTAAAATTAGGATTAAAATCAAAATTACATACAAAAATATAAATCATAAATATTTTCGAACATAGATACATAATAATTAGATATAGGTACCTACCTAACTTCAACCATGTTCATTTTAAATAAACTTTCGATAAGTTGCCATATCAACACCCTTAAAATTTTATAAATACATGTGTTCGGCGTTGATCAAGTGCTTATGATTGACGCTTCCTCCACTTCAATCGATCCAGTCACTACGACAACGGAAAAAACCCTCGATTAATGTCAACAAATAACGAGTTATAAGGCACCTGTCCCAAAAGCAGCGGGTGGCGGCGCGGCGACTCGGCGAGTCTTTTCAATCCATAAGCTAGGTGGGTGGCTCCTATAGGGTATCTACCCTATAGGAGCCGAGCACGACCCGCAAAGACTTACAAGCCGAGCCGCACTACTCGCGGTGTCAAGTGTGGACGTACAACGGTCACTGTCCTCGAACGTTATGCGAAACCCTTTGTGTTCGTCAAAAAACCAACACCCGGCGGAGCACAGTCGAGCCCAAATCAAACGCTTGAAGCGCGCTCGTTCGAGGCTTGTAAGTCGGTCCACTACACGTATTTGTGTAGTGTGCTCGGCTCGTGCTCTGCTCGTGCTCGCCTCATGCTCTGCTAGTGCTCGCCTCGTGCTCTGCTCGTGCTCGCCTCTTCTAGCGTAGACCCACCTATAGATTTATACCGGACCGTTCTTGAAAGTAGCGACTCTGGAAGCAACACACGACACGAACGATGCACTCCACACCCACAGTTAGGCGATGCTTGCGCGTCGATACAGACGTACTGTAACATATAACCAAAAAAAAAATCTTTTGAAAAAAAAATCTTGATTAGAATTTTATTTTCAGGACTGGACATGGTAGATCAAGTTATCTTAATAGAGCCCTGGATATAACACAGGAAAGCAAAGATAGGTAGATCATTAAAATTAAGATAGTAATCAGTCAGGCGCATTACTTTGTGTATTTTATTTCATCACCACTGCTCTCAAAACGGTGAAGGAAAACATCGTGAGGAAACCGGCATGTTCTAGAACCAAAAATTCGAAGACATGTGACATCCACCAACCCGCACTGGGCCCGCGTGGTGGATAACGGCCAATTCCCTCTCCTAGAGAGGAGGCCTGAGTCCCAGCAGTGGGAACGTAGGTAAATGAGGTTTTATACCATTAATAAATTACTTATGTTTATTACACCGACATGTACGAGTATTTCCAGGTTTGAAGTCCGAAAATTACATGAGTATTTTATTTTTGTATATATTAACAAAAATAGGTAAACGTAGTTAAGTTTAGAATAAATATGTAATTAGTTAATATTTAAGTTTGATGTGTACCTACCTACATATTTTATATTATTAAAAACTTTTCATACATAAAAAAAAAACAGAAGCATAAACAAAACTTCATCAATATCATCATTTCAGCCGAAAGACGTCCACTGTTGGACATAGGCCTCCCCCAAGCGTCACCACAACGACCGATCCTGTGCGTTTTGCATCCACCACATTCCCGCTCTTGGGCGGTGCGGAAAATAGTGTCAGACTTTTACTGACTAAAAACCCACTCCTGCTCCTTCTTTGCCTTCGTCCCAGGGCCCCGGGTTTCACTTTCACACT
This sequence comes from Mythimna impura, assembly GCA_905147345.3. Lineage (NCBI taxonomy): Eukaryota > Metazoa > Arthropoda > Insecta > Lepidoptera > Noctuidae > Mythimna > Mythimna impura. The sequence goes on along the minus strand of LR990356.1, from coordinate 10,129,380 downwards.
ACCCGTGGCCCCAGTAGGCTTCGACCCTATTGGGCCCCTACGATTTGCTGACATATCCCTGAGGCGCGCGTGGAACAATACGCGCCGTCGACGACTTGGGCTCGGTCCGGACGGTTACCGGACGGTCGGACGGCGAGCCACCGATTGCTCGCCGTCCGCAAGCCCTCGCCTACGGTGGCCGGAAATCGGGATCGGAATCCCGGCGGCGGTTGGGGCGTGAGGTCCGTTGCCTCACGCGATCGGCCGCCTCCTTTGCTAGCATTACTGCTTCGCAGAAGGAGGCGACCGCCTGCCACTCCTCCTCGCTCCGGACCATGGCCTGAACCAAGGCCCGGCGCGAGAGATCGCCGCCGCCGATCGCCCCCACGAGGACACGGCGTTGCTCTGCCCAAGCGGGGCACACCTCCACCGTGTGCTCCACCGTGTCCTCCGGGCGGTCCGCACAGTGGCGACACCCGGGCGTCTCTTCCGCACGAATCCGGTGCAGGAACTTCCCGAACTTACCGTGTTCGGTGAGAACCTGCGTCATGCGGAAGGTGAGGACGCCGTGAGGTCTTTCCAACCACGCCTCAAAGAGGGGACTTACCGCCATAATTGTGGCGTGCCCGACCTTGGTACTCCTGTGGATATCTTCATTCCTGATGCGATCACGCAAGGAAACTCCGAACATAGCCCTTTCCATTACCCTTTCGCTGACTGTAAGCCTTCTGATGAGGCCCATTGTAAGCGACCATGTTTCTGTGCCATATGTCATCACTGGCAACACGCACTGGTCATAGACTTTCGTCTTGAGACACTGTGGCAACTGTGGTATGTTGGACGAAAAGATACCGCGTAGCTTCCCGAACGCTGCCCAGCCGAGTCGGATTACAAAACTTATTTATATTTAAATCTTATGATTGTTAAAAGATGAAACAAAGATTACAATTATTCCCACCACTAAGGCAACAATTATTATTAGGTACTCTCGACAAAACTCTACACCGCCCCAATTCGTTTCACAACTCGCTGCGTTCGAGACCGGAGCCTGATTGTCAATTTGATTGATTCGAGTGGTTGAAACGACTTAGAATATAGGGGTTATATTTTGAGGGCGTTGTCATAGCAATCTGAGTCGAGTGAATTTCGAGGTCGCGACTACGCGCGTGCGCGACTTTAGTACACGTCAGTGGCGACGCCGACGGTGACGTGAAAAACCGTATTCGCTTGTCGCAGACGCTCTAAGTCGAGATCGTGAAACGACATTTGATTAACTCGCAACCCAAATCACTCGTTAACTGTGTGGCGATCCTAGTAAATTCATAACCACACAACAAAGTTAGTTATAGTCCTGATAAGTACACGGAATATAATTCCGAGTGCCATGCTTCGTAGCACCGAAGACGCGCGAACGTAGAGCGTGTGCGATCGAGTTTCGCTATTCGTTCCACACACTCGACTCCGAATGGCTGCGCGCGCGCTCTAAAAATACCGTTAATTTTAATAACGTACTGGTTTTTGTTTTGCGTGATAACTATCGTACTGTCTTGTGCTGTGACTATAAAGCTTGGCTTTTTTGCTACTTCTTTGAACTATCTGTGTTTCCTCTTCGTAGTTTATTTATATGTGCTTGTAAAAGTATAATATAATTACGTATGTAGCTTTTTATGCTTGACCTTGCTCGCTATAAAATATAGGTAGGTACCATCGAGATATAAGTACTAACGTAGGTACTAGAGAAACTACGTCAAATAACTGAATTGTCCTATTCTTCGTAATTTGAATCTTTAGTTCGCTGCAGCGCTAAAATAATAACAATTCGTCTAAACCGTAACTAATTTACCACAACGCTAGATTTGCTGCGGAAGTGTATTTATTCTCGGCAAAAAGGTCTTAAGCGCCATGTAAATCACGGCACTTACGCGTTTTCTTCGTGCGGAGCGGCGCGATCGCCGCAGTTGAACGAGACAAAGTAGGAATTTACGGTGTCTTCTCTAGTACGTTAGCACTTATATCTCGATGGTAGGTATCTACTTGTTAAAATAATTATAAACTCAGAAAATAAACGTATATCCATAAAATGTCACGAAGACTAATTTATTCCGATAGTGAAAAACTGTGCTTGCAGAAACTTATTCGCAAGTACAGCTTATATCGGAATTCATCAGTGTTTGGCAACCTATCAGCCAAAAAAAATGCATGGGCTCGCCTCACTCAAGAGTTCAATTCAATAGAATCAAATTCTCGCGTAAGTAAATGATAAATGATGCTTATTTTGCAAACAGGTTAAAAAGAACATTTTTACACGTCAATTTTTTCTTTAGACTAGATGAGACCGGTGTTTCTTAGCTGACTACTCTGAGAAGAAACATCGAAACAAACTAAGTGGTCGAAGTCTCTTAAAGTTCATACAGTAAACATGTACCTACCTAATGGTCAAATTATATGAGAACCATGCGAAATAGATTTTGAGATGGTCTTTTGAGGAAAGAATCACCCAGTTTTGAGTGGTCCAGCCCCCCTAGCCAAGTTACAACCGTTTCGATTCTCTTTTCGTTGATCGCCTAGAGGCGGTCACACCTCCTATTCCTTTGTTCTGACCACATGACAGCGTTGAGATGACGTCAGAATAAAGGAATCGGAGGCGTGGCCTACTCGAGACGATCGACGAAAAGAGAATCGAAACGAAACGGTTGTAACTTAGCTAGGGGGGCAGAAGTAATTTTTACGTATTTACTGGCAGTTTCTATAGTTAACAGTTTCTATGAAAAACTTAATAACGTAACCTTTGCTATTTTTAGAGAACCGAATCCCAGTTAAGGAAATGCTGGGACAATTTAAAAACAAGAAAAAAGGTCCTTTTAAACGAAAAAAGAGAAAGAATGAAGGCTGAGGGCGGCCCTTATCCGGGTTCGTCGACTTCCCAAAGCGAAAATCCACCAACTGTGGTTGAAGATCCTTTGGAGAACAGCGACATTGAGCTAAGGTTCTCTACGGACAGCGACACTAAGATCATGCCTGACGAAGTTCCCATCGACGGTACACTCACAGTTATTTAATTGGTTTTTATGCTGTCGAATAATGAAGCTTACTTACTACCTCTTCTATCTTTCAATTCTAGAAATAAGCCCACCAGAATTAATGGTAGAAGTAGAAATGGCACGATCGTCACCTCTTATCAATCAACAAACTCGTACTACAGCGCCATCACAGTTGTTCGGTAAGTCTAAAGATTTTATTAAACTTCTTTTCGACCTATAGCAGTTCAATAAAAGAAGTTGGGGAAACCAATGTCCATGCAGTGGATGTTTGTCTTTCGGCTTCTTTTTCTTAGCATCCCGATGGCGAAAATAGTATTTTTCTTCCATATTAAATTCCTTGCCGTGCACAGTAGGTACTCAGTCTTTCGGCTGAAATTATGATGATAATGAAACATTAAAGAACACTGACAAGTCTATACCAAAATATGTAGTTGTACTCATTTAAGATGCAAATCCAAAAACCAACGGTTAAGGACTGCATTCGAACAGTTGAATGCAGAATGCAGTTTTACTGTTGTTTTTAGCGATGTATGACTATGAAACTGAGTAGGTATATGCATTTTTAACTCCATGTATTTATATTATTCAAACTTTAAGTGATTGTTTTATTTATTTTTAGATGAGCCATGATAAACAGTTACTTAATTATTACTTGGCCTACTAAACTTATTATATTTTTGTAGGTAACAATGTCCGGGTACAAGGAATTACTCCGGAATTCGAGCATCGACCGAATACACACAATAATTCATATAATTACAAGCGGAGTGAAGAAAGAGAGGAGGAATTACACCGGCTCAAAGTGTCGGAGATGCAGTGGCTGGTGAGAGCAGCAGAACAGACCTACCTAAAAGCAAAGTTCGACAGACTAAGTTCTGAAGAACGGCTTCGCTTTGCTAAAACCATGAGAGAGGAGGCGGAAAAACGATTAAATAATGATTAAATAACAGTGAATTGGTTTTATTTTTTATCATGGTTTTTTTTAGCTGCCAATAGAATGACCAAATTCGACGTAGGTATACCACTTTGTTGCCACCATTTCAATTTGAAATCAATTTTTACTGTTGTTTGACATAAATTTTTTTAGAGAGATAAATGTTTTAGGTTTCTTTTTTTTGGGGAACTCACAATTCTTTATACATCCTTAATTTGTTGGCGAAGTTATTTAAAGGGACGTACTAGAGCCCAATAAAAACAGTAGGTAGGTACATACTTATCAAAGATGCTGTCAAGTGGGATACCTAATAAATTATCCAAAAATTTGACAAGAAGCATTTTGTCGTAATGACGTATTTTAAAAAAATACTTTCTAAACGTAGTCACGAGCAGTAAGATATTTACTTTATCACATTTTCAATCTATCTTAACTTCAGCCATTCAAGAAATACGTGTAGGTACTACAATTGGTTCTAGATTATCTATTTGATGGCTAGCCAATTAAGAATCATTTGTCGTCGGTACACTTATTTCTTGAATAGTGGAAGTTAAGATAGATAGAAAATGTGACAATGTATATTTCTTACTAGCTTTTGCTCACGGCTTTGCCCACGTACATAAAGAATATTGCCTATGTCACTCAAGAATAAAGCAGCTTTCTACCGATTAAAAAAATTTTGCAATCGGTCCAGTACTTCCAGAGATTAACCTCCTACAAACAAAAAAACAAAAAAACAAACATTACTTCTTTATAATGATAGATCAGATAGATCTTCATAGTGTAGATTGTTCGTGACTGTACCTACCTACTACAGGTCCTAATTCTGATCATATACAAAACATGACCCAAGTTTATCCGAATTCGTTAAGGTTTTTTTTTTCAGTGGGAAAATCATCCTAAGACATCCCCCGCCCTTGGGCGGAGCGAGAGATAGTGTCAGACTTTTACTGACTAAAAACCCACTCTTGTTCCTTCGTTGCCTTTCGTACCAGGGCCGAGTCTTCCTTTCAGAAGCAGACCCTTGGCCCCAGTAGGCTACGATCCTGCTGGGCCCCTACGGTTGCTGACATCTCCTTGAGGTGCGCATGGAACACTACGCGCCGTTGACGACTTGGGCTCGGTCCGGACGGTTACCGGACGATCGGATGGCGAGCTACCCATTGCTTGCCGTCCGCGCCCGCGCCTACGGTGGCAGGAAATCAGGATCGGAAACCCGCCGCGGCGGCTGGGGCGCGAGGGCCATTGCCTCGCGCGTACGGACGCCTCCTTTGCTAGCAAACATTTGTTGGGCTACATGCGGTTATGGGATTGTTCGAAAGAGTTACCGCGGCCCTGTCCCCCTAGCCAAGTTACAACCGTTTCGTTTCGATTCTCTTTTCGTTGATCGCTTCGAGTCGGTCTCGCCTCCTATTCCTTTGTTCTGACCACGTGACTGAGCGTAGAAATGACGTCAGAACAAAGGAATCGGAGGCGTGGCCGACTCGAGGCGATCGACGAAAAGAGAATCGTTGTAAGTTGGCTGGAATGCAAAGGGTAATTGGAAAACACAGGTGGGTTTTAAAAGTCTAACACTCCCTCTCACTCCACCTAGAGAAGTAAATTTAATGTCATGATTTTCCACCTAAAAAAAGGTTTATATTTATAAATTGACGGTTTGGTACTACGCAATAGGTAATTACCATCGACTTATTACATATATATCGATGGTAATTACAGACTTGTGACAGACATGTCGCATGAAAAATATTCATAAGAAATACGGCCTGACGGAAGGCTTACAGTCACCCAAAGGGCAATGGAAAGGGCTATGCTCGGAGTTTCCTTGCGTGATTGCATAAAGAATGAAGATATCCGCAGGAGAACCAAGGTCGCCGACATAGCCCGAAGAATCGCCGAACTGAAGTGGCAGTGGGCAGGGCACATTGCTCGTAGAACGGATGGTCGATGGGGCCGAAAGGTTCTAGAGTGGCGACCGCGCACCGGAAGGCGCAGCGTCGGAAGGCCTCCCACAAGGTGGACTGACGACCTGGTGAGAGTCGCGGGAGTGCGGTGGATGCGAGACGCACAGGATCGGTCGTTGTGGAGACGCTTGGGGGAGACCTATGTCCAGCAGTGGACGTCTTTCGGCTGAAATGATGATGATGATGATGATGACGGCCTGACATTGCCGGCAGAGAAATGCCGTGTCCGTTTTCTAAATTAAACGCACATGTGTTTAATCCAGAAAACGGACACTGTACATACCAACTAGGTACTTTCAGAGATTGTAAATACGCAGTAATGATTAAGTACATAGGAAGAAGCTATTAATAATGATTACCGTATAATACTATACTCGTCATACCATAAATTTACTTAAGCCTTATGGATTTGAGCAAAATACGTGAGATATTGCGACTTCAGGCGCTTAAAATGTAACCCACCAATTAATCAGACATTATCTAAATGCTTACAAACGCAAAAATATTACTACTAAGTATCTACTACTAAAACGACAACGAAATATTTTTTTTTTATTATGGTTAGGCTCGAATTTGACGACATCTCACCTGATGGGAAGCGATGACGAGTACGCTTGCCTAGAATTAACCTATTCACTCTTGACTTAAAGATCAGAGAGAACTAAAATCAAGAACAATATAGTAGGTACTGGTAGATACCTACCTACAATGCGTTCCAAATAAGAATAGGATCGATTGCCATGTTGTGACGTCACGTCATACTGTCAAATCGAATAATTATTATAGTGAGCAAAACAATATTTTTTTTTTAATTTAATTTATTTACTAACTGTGAACGAAAATAGTTTTATAAGAATCCAGTTTTTCAATTTTGCTCATCTCTGAGTTCTCCAATTTTGCCTAATTTTTAGCGATTAGACAGTACCTGTGACGTGACGTCACAACATAGCAATCGATCCTATTCTTATTTGGAACGCATTGTCCTAGGATTGAACGATTACGTAGCGGACAAATGCAGGCACCGCTTTGCGAGGTTCTCTGACTCTCTGGCATCAAACCGCTTCCCCCACCAGCGGACCTGTAGCATAGGAACCTCAGCAGTGTTGTACCTATCTACGGCTTTGAAACGCGCTCGTAATTGTCAACAGTCATGATTAATTTAATAGTTACGGCTTGTACTATTACTTATTCTGTGGTTATGGGGAGTTGTGGTTCGTTTATGCTAAATACTATTCGTTATTTTATGTTTGTCGGTTTTATGTTGAGTACCTATGTTTTAAATGTATTTTGTTCTATAGAGAAATGAATTAGATGTGAAACAAAAACTTTGTCAAATTCAAGCAAAACATTAACAAAATTGCCGACGACGGCCAATAACGGGAGATAAGGAAATAGCCAATAATTTAATAAAATATTCTGCCAGTCTGCGGTCGCAAAGCAACATGTTTTTAAATAAACCGAGACAGATGACGAAAGCTGTAGGTACCTACTTCAAGATTTGTACCTACAGGACATAGTGAACGCTGTGAGACAAATAGACGGTGCAAATGAACACATAGGTTAGGTGCACGCTATGGGGTTCTAAATTCTGTCAATTCTATTTTTGGCCAGCCCGTTTGCGGCTTGCGCAGCCAGTCATTGTTTCAATATGCAAAAACCGAAGCAAGACATTTTCCACTGTTCTGGCTTATATTATAAGTAGTCAGATTATGTAAAAAGATTAAGCAGCACCTTTTATAACATCTTCGGATTGTTAATTCTCTGCTGCTGTCTATACACTCAAAAAGGTTTTTGGACATTACAAGAGTAGAAATTTCTCGGTAGGTAGGTTAACCTAGACCTCAAAAAGGCCTTTAACCGTGTGTCTGCTAAAGCAAAAGCTAGCAGATCGTGAAGTTTCCAGTAGTCTAGTAGAGGTATTGAAAAAATTGTAGATGCAAAAAAATGCGTAATACGATGAAAAAATGAGCTGTCGACCCTGTCAGCCTTAAGTATGGAGGGAAACTAGGAAGCATTTCACCCGAATTTTTTAACGTCAACAGCTAATCTGGTCTGCCGCACCTTCAACTTTTCAGCATTACGCTTGTAAAAATTTAAAAACTCAAACATTTAAAAATAGCATAGCATAGTCGGCCTTATAATGTTTCCACTGTTGGGACTCAGGCCTCCTCTCTAGGAGAGGGAATGGGCCGTAATCCACCACGCGGGCCCAGTGCGTGTTGGTGGATGGTGGAACATTAAAAAGGCTGATTATGCTATGCTTATGCTATTGAAAAAAAAACATTTCATAAACTATATGCCAGTCTCCAATAAATTCAATGAACCACCTATTGGTATGGTAGCAATACGGGCCATACCAAGCAGTATAATCGAAAAGGATCGTACCCTAAAAACATTATTGAACCTTGACAAAGATCTCCACACCATTCGAAAAAAAAATCAACAAAATGTTAGTCGTTTACTTATATAAAAACCTTCATAACAAAGCGGTCCACAAGTAGTTCCATTAAATCCAATGAGGGTGTTGATTTCTGGATATAGTAGTGGGAGGGATTACGATCCCTCCCTTTTGCTCAGTAAATACCGTTTGTGTCGAACATTCATTCGTGTTAGTCGGTATTGGAAGGAACGGATAATATTGCCTAAATAACAGTAGTTTGGTAGTATTTTGTAAGTAAACAGAGACGCTTTTGTCAGTGATGAATGTAATTAATCCATTTTCCTCATAAAAAAGGCAGGTTCAGGAATTAATGTTTTTCTAAAGTCCTTTATTTTTACTAAGCTCCTTGTTAACAAAGTTCGTCCTTTATAGGATTATTTCTGTATCCGTTTTTTTTGTAAAGCCATTCATATATACCTACGTTGTTTCAATGTTATGTAACAATACTGTGACGAATAAATAAATAACAAAATATATCAAGTAGAATGTAGTGTCAATCAAGTAGAATGTGCTTTTGGCTGAATTGATTTGGATGATACATCATGACCTGAATAGAATCCCTGGAATAGAATATAAGTAGGGATTGTTTTATGCCGGTTTATGTTTCCTTCGGATATTACGTGGGAGACGCCGCTAGTAGAAGCTAGTTTTAAATAATGTATTTTCTTCTTTGTGTGAAAAATTTTAAATTCAGAGAAATATGACAAACTGAAAATGTTGAATAAATTATTATTCCATTTATTTATTTTTTATACATATCATTTACATTTTTAAATATTTCTTTAAAAAAACATTTTATTAGTTTATTATATTAGTATAATATATGCGTATTTTATTATTATAAGCCACTTAATTTAACGACACTACATTCTATTTCAAATATCTGTTATTTATTTATTGTGCACACCTACCACAGTGTTGTCTTTTTTAACCCAATGGTTGACTGGTAGAGAATGCCTTGTGGCATTAAGTCCGCCTATGTACCACCACTGTACATGAAGTTTAAATAAATAAAAATATAAAAAATAGTTGTCCGTCGGTGTCGGGAACAGGGTCCAAGCTACCGGTAGTTAGGGCTCCAGAGACAGGAACCTTCTCACAGTGCGAGCCGTATCGAGGAGTACTGCCTTCTGTATCAGGCCCTTGATCCAACCGCGCAAAGACAGCTTCGACAAATTATTATTATTATTATTCTTTGCCACGGCAAAATAGCGAATCCTTGACAGTATGCAGTATTTATTTAGATGCCAGCTACCAATAATTTATCCAGCTTTTCGCCGGCCTATACAAAGATTGTTCTAGTGAGTAATTACCAAGGAAATATGGCCGAAGTTTTATAGCCAATAAATAGTCTTGTTATGTACGCAATGTTTTCCGAATATTGCCTCGATATTCGCACAAACCAAATCAGTAAAGGAAGAGGAGATTTTATCAAGAATCTTCTAATTTATAGGTTAGGGAATGTATCTAATTAGGTACCTATATATTTGGTGCTGGCAGTAAGATATATTCGTAAAACCAATTGCCGTAAAATATTCAGCTACCTATTGGTAATCGTGCCTAGAACATGGACATACATAACTAAGTAGCCTAGGAGATAAATTAAATAAATAAGAACTTGTTCTAATGGATTCTTGGGAAGCAACATCATTTTGCTACTTATTACTAAAGCAACGATGGAAGGAAAAAATGATAATTACTACTTACCTATATAAATTTTGATCTAAATATAAATTAAATCTAATTCACGTGAGATCTTTTTGCCATTTTCTAATACCATGTAAATTAAAATCATGAACTTTTCAGGAGAGCAAATTTAATAAACTGTTTAGTAACATGTAACTCAGTTTTCATGAAAAAAATGACTTAGGCACTGTTGCTATGGGAGTAGATTCAACTGAATTACGCGGTTTTGCTGTAGATTTTCTGTTCAACACTTACATACGAATTGTTTTTTAACTGACTTCAAAAAGGAGGGGGTTCTATGTTCAGCTGAATGTACTTATTTTAATTTTTTTTTAAGTATGTTCACCGATTTCTGGACCGATTTTAAAAATTTTTTGTTTGATTGAAAGGTTATGCTTCCGAGTTGGTCCCATAGAAATATTGTTATGATCTGATCATGAACTTCGAAGATATGGAACAGAACTCCTCATAGGATCACAGCAGAATGGTCGCAACAAGTAAAATTGCTTTGTTTATACGTGTAGTCGATGACTGACTGAAAGAAGAGGGGGAATATATCGAACTGATCTGATGATGAAGCCTGAAGTTAGGCACCGGAACTCTGTACTAAATTAATGTAATCTAACCGTGTTTGGGAGGAAGTTTGAAAGTGGCGCCAGTGACTGAAAAGTTGAAAGGGAATCGTTTGTCTTGGTATGGTCATGTAAAGAGGAGAGATGAAACGCATGTTACTAAAAGAGTTATGAGTATACATGTGGATGGGTGGAGAGGGAGAGGGAGGCCAAAGAAAAGATGGATGGATTGTGTGAACAGTGATATGAAAGAAAAGGAAGTTAGTGATAGCATGACGGTTGACAGGATAGAATGGAAGAAAAAAACATGTTGTGCCGACCCCAAATAAGATGGGACAAGGGCAGGAAGATGATGATGAACCGTGTTTGGGATTATTAGAATTGTCATGAGATGCACTCTGGCTATAAGGTATTTAAGTTTGGCTGAGAGGTACTTTGTAGTGGTGGTACCAAACTAAAAAGTGCAAAATAAAAAAAAAAAACAAAAAAAAATACAACCGACTTCAAAGTAAAAAAAAAAACACTGAAAAGTGCAAAATAACTTTAATTTCGGAAATCGGTGTTAAATAACGAAGAGACAACACTGTTATAGAAACACTGACTTCCGAAATTAAAGTTATTTTGCACTTTTCAGTGTTTTTTTTTTTACTTTGAAGTCGGTTGTATTTTTTTTGGAAAAAGTTTTTTATGATGTTAAATGACGACACCATTGTTTCAAATCCCCGTGTTTGATTCGTAAGACGCTGCGTTGTTCGTTTTCCTATTGAATGACACAGATAGGTAGCGTATTTTATCAAAATAGACTCACGTGGTGGTTAGAACTTATGCAACGATTTCCCACTTAAAACTATATTAAAATTGACTGCTGAACACTACAAAATGATCAAACGGTTAAAAAGGTTTCATACCAAAGCGTAGCAAGCCTGTTTTAAAATTTCGCTGCAAAAATTCCTACATTAAAAAAAGTTAATAAATATTTCCGTGATCGTCATATTCACACCAAACATTTTTAATGGAGTCATCGGACTTCTCGAAAATGCAGCGGCATTGTACGATAATATACTCTCATGAAATGACGTAACTGACAAAATGGCAGCTTTATTAATATTTAAAGATTAATTTATCAGTTTGTGAGGCGTTGGTATAGCGTAAACTCTATAGCAACTTACTTACAAAGTATCTGGCTGTTTGCCTACTAGGTAATGGAATATTTACTTATACTTCTATATATTTATACTATGTAACTACTTTTCTGATATAAAGTTCACACTAAGGGTTTTTTTTTTTGGATGGGAAAATCATCTAATGACATCTCTTGGGCGGGGCGGGAGATAGTGTTAGACTTTTACTGACTAAAAACTCACTACTGTTCCTTGTTTGCCATTTTTCCACTGCCCCGGGGATCTCTTTCGCAATTTTGCATCACCCATGGCCCCAGTAGGCTTCGACCATGCTGGGCCCCTACGGTTGCTGATATCTCCTTGAGGCGCGCGTGGAACACTACGCGCCGTCGTCGACTTGGGTTCGGTCCGGGCGGTCACCGGACGATCGGAAGGCGAGCTACCCATTTTTTGCCGTCCGCAAGCCCGCGCCTACGATGGCCGGAAATCGGGATCGGAATCCCGGCGGCTGGGGCGCGAAGGTCATTGCCTCGCACGTGCACGTGCGGCCTCCTCCTTTGCTAGCATTACTGCTTCGCAGAAGGAGGCGACCGCCTGCCACTCCTCCTCGCTCCGGACCATGGCCTGTACCAAGGCCCGGCGCGAGAGATCGCTGCCGCCGATGGCCCCCACGAGGACACGGTGGTGCTTTGCCCAGGATTAGATTTAAAGAGATTCCCACGCGACTGCAACACGCATTCGCCGTGCGGATGTTAGTGGCAAGTCGGCCAGGCCTATGAATGCGAAAGAGTTGCACTATTCAAATACCGTGGCGGAAGACGAACGCGTGAGGATATGTGTTTTACTATAAATTATATAAATTTAAAGTTTTTTTTATATCTAAATATATTTAATTACTTAAACAAAGCTGCTGTTACATAAAAATTGCACCTATCAACCATATACCTACTGATGAGATCACTATGTAAGCAATTTTATTTATTTAACCAAAATTTTTGTAACAAATAACATCATTTAAAAGTGTCGATGCAGTTTCTTGCACGTTCTTCTCCATAGAGATCCAAGCTTTGAAATGTCTAATTAGGTTCATTTTTCTGTCTTCGTGACAATTCAAAAGTGCCTGTGGTTTATTTAAATACTATGATTTGATATGTTTTGATTTAATATAACACAATACAATCTATTATTGACTTGTGTAGCAAGTCAGGTCATGCCATATGCACCTGATAGCACATTTTTTTAATTTTTTTATTAATGATAAGCTCACGTTTGACCACCATCTCACCTGATGGTAAGCGATGATTCGGTCAAGATGTCTCCACTCTTACTTCAACAATATCTTTCGGAAGAATTCTATTACTACCTACTTTTAACGATATCCTATAGTACATTAGCATTAGCATTATCAGCCTTTTTAATGTACCCATTGCTGGGACTCAGGCCTCCTCTCTAGGAGAGGGAATGGGCCGTAATCCACCATTCGGGCCTAGTGCGGGTTGGTGAATGTCACATGTCTTCGAATTCTTGGTTCTAGGACATGCCGGTTTCCTCAAAATGTTTTTCTTCACCGTTTAGAGAGCAGTGGTGATGAAATAAATTACACAAAGTAATGCGCCTGGCTGGGTTTGAACCCGCGACCTACAACTCGTAAGTCGGGACCGTTACCCGGCCACCACTGCTCATCCTATAATACGCCAGTACGATATAAAAAGTAGTGAGCAACATTATTCGTTTCCACACGAGGCGTTCCCGTATGAATTCTGAAAGCCTGTCCGTAGCAATTATTCCGAGTGATGAAGCAAATTGTGGGCAAGCTAAGCGGTAAATTCCTTAGGAACGATTGTGGAAAGTTTATTGTTACGTGAGTTCTAGTTTTCTTTCATATAATTTTACTCAATGATTTCCTGGTTATAAACTTTGTAAAGGTTTTTTTCTACATTATTGCCAGTCTTACTCCATACTCACCTATAATAATAATCGTAGAAAATGCCTGAGTATTCAAGATTCAGAATTTTTTTGGGTTGGTTTCAAAATATGTGGACCGTATTTTTATAAGCGCTGGTTTATTGCGTTGAATAAATATTCGAATTACAATGTCCCGGACAATAATAATTTAATTTACTAGATTCGAAAGGTGCTGTCCGTTGCGGCGGTGTCCGTGGAAGCTAGAGTCCGTGGTACGGGGACAGGCCGTGGGTTCGATTACCAACAGAAATTGTATAAATTCGTTGATTTTATTGGGCTGGAGTATGACAACAATTATTTACTAATTTGAAGTTGCATCCACTTATAATTTAGCCAAATTAATAAAATATAACGTGTTACAAAACAAAAAAAAAATCGTAGATACTAAATGTCCAAATTAGAGAACAACCTGCGGAAATAAATGAACAGCCAAAATCCAGCGCAATTTTCAACAATCAGCTGAAAATTCCAACACAAGTTTTCTGCGGGATTATTTCGAAGGATGCATTTTCGGATAGAAAACTAAAACGGCAAAGAGCTGCGGTTACAAGTCGGTTGCGTTGTCGATACATCACGGTAGGTCCTACGGGACGACTGTTAGTATTCTTTTTCAAAAACGTTCATTCATATTACCGAGCGATATATCTTTGATCCACTTTTCTGTTATCTAGGACATGAAGTATCGATAAAACTGAAAATTTATTTATATCTTATTTTACTACTAACATTTATGAATGTCTGTTTCGATGTTTGTTAATCAATCATGCCTTAACTGCTGAATGTACATAGTTGGACCAATATTGAAACACAGATAAATCATGATCTGGATTAGGACGTGAGATCATTTTCGACCACTACGAGAGCGAAATCGCTGGTAGAAACTATTTTAAAATGTCTCATTCTAAAATTGACGAGGTTATTCCTTTTATCGAATACGTCAACATTAATTAAACTTTGTTTTCAAAATGTTTCGGACTCTACCAGTTTTACACTCTAAGGGTTCCAGAAATAACATGGTGAATAAACAAAAATATATGTTTTGAGTGTGGGTAGTTAAAACTTTTAGTATCTACAGGGCGTAAAGGAAATGGGTGGTAATATTTTAAATACCTAATGTTTCTGCCCATAGAAATGAACTTGAACTAAAATAGGTACAGTTACTTCCGAAAAAATTTATTGGGTCTCCCATATAATTTAGTTGGTTTGTGCACACTACAGTTTTTGATTTTTTAATTTATATTTTCTGTTTTCGAGCCTAAGGGACTTATGGGCTGCAGCTGAAAATCAGCGTCAGGTGGTGGCCTTGTGTTACCATTTGGCATTATGCTGAGCTGAGGCCCTTTTGGCATTATTTAGTGTACATATTTTTTTGTTTAATTTTAAGGTATTTCCATATTTGTAATGCAAATAAACGCAGTTTTCTTTCTTTCTTCTCTAAACTTTCATAAGACACAACTTTTACAATTAATAAAAATTAGGACAGCTAATGTACACAGGCGAGCTTAACCCACAATTGGGTTTTTCATCAGCTATCTGTGTATAACACTGTTATAATCTGCTTTGGCTAACTCGAAAAACAGTTTTCATTTCCATGGGCAGAAGTATTTTTTTTATTGTCGATAGGCTCACGCGTTTATCTCACCTAATGGAAAGCGAAGATGAGGTCGAAGATGGAGCATGCTTGTCTAGGAGTAACCTATTCATTCTGGACTTAAAGATCCCAGGTTGTAGCTAATAGGAGTACCTACCTATAGCGGAAATATGACCACTAATTTCCGCTACACTCTGTATATTTTAATATGATTTTGATAGTTTGCAATCCCAGGAGTAAATCATGAATGGTTTTGCTAAAAAAAAAATTGTATTTTTAAATTTTCTAAAACAGTATTTTTAAAGTTCAAACTTGTTTTAGATAAACATTGATTGTGAAAGTTAGTATTTGAAATCATATCTGGAGTAGTCAAATCGTTAGACTATAGCCAACCCCATATAGTTGGGAAAAGGCTATCCAAAAATTCCCTTCATGTTATGCTTAGTTGTATTAATTTTTAATGAACTTTGTGGTGTCTGTATCTTCTGAGGAATGTTTTACCTGCAAAGACGAAGACAATGTTGGTACAGACTTTAATTTTCCCTATTAACGACTATGGTGGCATGTATTACTTTGATCTGAACATGGTCTTGTTGGATAAGCTTGACAGACTCCTCAACAACTGCATCCGGTTCATATTTAACCTGAGGAAATATGATCATGTGTCGAACTGGTCTGAGCTCAAATTTATATTCGTCAGAGAAGAAGTTTGCGCGCTTTTACTAAATTTTTCCACCACCCTATCTCATAACTGACTTTCAATATCTATGTCCTTCACACGCAAAGAATCTTCGTTTTTCTGACAATCTCCTAGGTACTGCTCTGTCTTTCTCATACTTCTGATTTTTTCCATTCTTCCTTCTATATATAATGCGTTCCAAATAAGAATAGCATCGATTGCCATGTTGTGACGTCACGTCATACTGTCAAATCGAAGAATTATTATGGTGAGCAAAACAAGAAATTTTTAAAATTTAATTTATTTACGAACTGTGAACGAAAAAAATATTAATCAGAATCCAGTTCTTCAATTTTGCTCATCTCTGAGTTCTTTTATTTTGCCCAATTTCTTGCGATTTGACAGTATGAAGTGACGTCACAACATGGCAATCGGTCCTATTCTTATTTGGAACGCATTGTACAGTCCATCCTTCTGTGGAATGCGCATCCTCTCTATATCAAGACAGCCGAAAGTCGGTATGCATTTAATCTCTCGATGGCAGAAAAGATTTAATTGGTTTGAAAATGACACAAAATTATGGTTATAAAGGTTACCTGCTTAGATATTAGAATAGAATAGAATAGAATAGAATAAACATATTATTATTTAATATTATTTATTTATTTTTATTTTTTTATATTTTTTTTTTTTATTTTAGTTAAGCGGAAGTTACGGAATTATTTACTCTACTAATAGCAGAATCGTCACAAAAAATTCTTTTTCTGTTTTTTTTTTTTGCTTTTTTGTATGTGTGTACCGTTTTAATGTACTATAAATAAATAAATAAATAAATTTATTTATTTTATTTTATTTTTCACATGTTGGGAAAGCTTACAGATTTATATATTAGGTATAATGACAAAATTATTGTTTCCTGGGTACTGGCTCAAAGTTGGTCTTACAATACCTTAAACTGTTATTAATATTAAACAAACATTAACAATATTCATTCAAGTGCAAGTAGGTGCTTCTTGAACAAAAAATGGCTTTGCTCAAGAACTCCTTCCTAACTGTGTGTGCATTGGTGCAAAAGAGGTCAATGCCGGGTTCACAAATGTTGTCAAAACTACATTTGGCTCTCAAAAATATGCATTACGCCTATAATTAGTGTTTGCACTAGGTACATGCAGAAGTGGTCGCTGACGCAGCCCCATCTAATTTGTGCGTATTGATAATTTTGAGACAAGTTCAGGACAGTCAATTGAACTATTCGCGATATTAATCAAATAGCACACATCATTAATATCACGTCTTTGGTCAAGCGGTAGAAAATGGTACCATTTGCATCGGTGAGTGTAAATAACTATAGGTACGTATACTTGTTTTACTCTGTAACCAAGAAACTTAAGATTTTTTTTCTGGATGCCCTCAATACACGACTTGTATGTCTCGTATTGAGGGTTCCAGCAGGCTTAGTCAAGTTAAGCTGTTGAGGGCATTAACGCCGGCGTTCACGCGCCATTGTCTTACTATTGTGTCTCTAATTACGCACTCAAAAGGTTAATAATCTACAATCGTTAACGCTGGTAGAAAACTTCAAATGTATGGGAATGACGTCTTCTCAACGTTAAGTCACGTGGTCAGAACAAACAAATTGGAGGCGTTACCAATTGTGGAAAGAGATAGATAGATATATTCTTTATTGTACACCAAAAATAAAAATTATAATAGGAACTTAAAATTAATAGGGTCATAATGGGCGGTCTTATCGCTAAAAGCGATTTTTTACAGACAACCTTTTGATGGATTTGACAGAGAAGGAGAAAAAAGATACGCAGGTAGTTCGTGGTGTACTATTTACATAAATACAATACATAAACTAATAAATTGCATATAATACAAACAATATAATATAAAAATAAATATAATTATGAAAGCAAAGAAATTATGTACTTAATGACTACGTTCAAGAGGAAAGGTAGTGATCCTTATCCATATTTTTAAAAATTGTGAGTGTTTGGGCTTGCCTTACCGACACGAGCAAAGCATTCCACAGCCGCACTGCTTGAACTGTAAACGACTTGTCATAAAAATTGGTGCAGTGGCTTGACATCTCTAGCCTCAAGTTTTCTGAGAGATTCGAAACGAAACGGTTGTAACTTGGCTAGGCCTGCAGACCTGTGATGCATTTTCAAGGTGGCTACATACGAACGAACAATATATTAATATATAAGTAGGTATTATATTAAATATATATTATATATATAACTAATTATACGCATACTTTTTACCCTTGTTTTCTGAATAACATTTTCTTTTTTATGCACCTACCATATTGTCACTTTACCGCCCTAGGTTGACTGATAGAGAATGCCTAAGGCCGTGCGCGCACTGCCTTGCGTTTTTCTACCGCATAATCTGTGAAGTATGGAGTCTCATAGAAGTGCGCGCACTGCCGTGAAATAAACGCATGTGGTAGAATCACCGTTGGCCTCTCGCTGCAAATTTGCGGTGAATCTACCGCAAATATTTTTGTATCGTATAGAGATCTAGGAAGCGCCGCGCACTGCCGCGAAACTAACGCACGTTTTAACCGACTTCAAAAAAAAGGAGGAGGTTATCAATTCGCTTGTATTTTTTATCATCATTTTTTTTATGTTTGTTACCTCAGAACTCCGTCGTTTCTGGACCGATTTGCAATATTTTATTTCCCATATGAGATATGCTTCCAGATTAGTCCCAATTTTTTAAAAATCCAGTTCTGATGATGGAATCCATGAGGAATCAAGGGAACTCCTCAAATATTATGCATTTACAGTCAAAAAGTAACAACGGAACTTCATACTCACATAGATATCACAATGAAGATAGTTAAGCGACTATGAAAATACAAATAAATGAATAGTTCTGAATAGTTACGTTGAAAATGGCATCATCGAAGTGATCTGATGATGATGATGGAGCCGGAAGGTGGAAGGTAGACAAAGGAACTTCATAATAAAACAATGTAACCTAGCAGTGTTTGGGTTAATTAGAATTGTCATGTGAAATAGGCACTCTGTTTATAAGTGTATCGCAGCTAAAAAGTGTTAAATAAAAACTTTTACGAAAATAAAATAACCGTCTTCACTATAAAAAAAACACTAATAAAAATAAAAACACTAATAAAAATTTCGGAGAAACAAAAAGTACCGAGAAACCCCGACTTCCGAAATTAAAGTTATTTTGATCCTTTTAGTGTTTTTTTTTTATTGAAGTCGGTTATTTTTTTTTTTTAAGTTTTTGTCATTCGAACTCCGGCTGTGGTGCTCACATGTCATGGTTATGGACTACCATACAAGAGTCTTTTTGTATATTTATTAAAGCGTCAAAAAGAGTATCCAAACCAAACGGTATTAGGTACATCCCTTGACGACCTTAAGGCCTATGAAGGGCTTCTTCGTCCTAAGTTATAACGATTCCGATTGCATTAATTAAAAATTAAATGTCAATGCCTCGTTTACATGTGGGCCCAGCCTCGGCCAGCGTCCAATGTACCTATTCTCCACCAACGCTTGGTTGCGGCGTCAGTCTGTTATGGACAGGCAAGCGCGGCAGACGATGACAACGTCTACCGTGTTGTGTCGGTTTTTACTTTTCGCTTGACATATTTCTTACCAACTTCAAAAAGGAGGTTATGATATGATGTTCGATTGATTTTTATGTATGTTCTCCAATTTTTCGGTGAATTATGGACCGGTTTTGATTTATTAGAACGTGTATACTTCCAAATTTCATAGGTTTCATACAAATATTATCATGACCTGATAATGAACATCGAAGATATAGAACGAAATTCCTCATAGGATCATAGCAGCTGATCATGATCAGCTGCTATGATCCTATAAGGAATTTCGTTTCGTTTCGTTCTCTTTAAGGAAAGTAGTCACGGAAACTCCGTAATAAAACAATATACCTACCTACCTATTCTTATTTTAGATTTAAATTGTTTGAACTCTATCCATGTGGCCTCCTGTAATTGAGGAAGTGCGCTAATTTAAAACTTAAATGTATTCAACACTTATATTTGTGTGAACATCCTTTCTTGGAGGCCCTAAATAAATAAAACATAAAAAAATAATGTATCTCAACTATGTCAAAAAACCACAGTGCAAAATAACTTTACTTTTAAAATAACTTAAATATCGAAGAGACAAAACAAAACTAATATAAAAATACCGACTTCCGACGAAGTTATTTTACACTTTGATTTTTTTTACTATCCATTTTTTACTATCTTCATTGTGATATCTATGTGAGTATGAAGTTCCGTTGACCATTTCTGGTCTTCTTCATCAGTTCCCCTTCATCAAATGTTACTTTTCGACTGTAAATGCTTAAGTTCTCGATGAAAATACCAAAATCACTATAAGGTGGCCTATAATTTTTGAGGAGTAGGTACCCTCGATTCCTCATGGATCCCATCATCAGAACTGGATTTTTCCTATAAAGGCAAAAAAATTTTAGCAAATCGGTCCATAAACGACGGAGTTCTGAGGTAACAAACATAAAAAAAATGATGAGAAAAAAAAATACAACCGAATTGATAACCTCCTCCTTTTTTTTGAAGTCGGTTAAAACGTGCGTTAGTTTCGCGGCAGTGCGCGGCCCTGTGAATGCGTTTATTCTACCGCACGGTAGAATAAACGCACCGCATTCCACCGCAAGGCAGTGCGCGCACGGCCTAAGGCATCAAGTTCGACTTTGTACTTTGTGTTGCAATAAAGAAATGAATAAATATCCCATAAAAAATCCCTCAAACAAAAGCCCAGTCAAATTAAACAAAATGTTTACTTACGATGTTATAATTTTTTTCAATGAAATATATTATTAGGTACATGGTACACTTAAATATCTTTTTACTGGGGTGCGCGCACACGTGCTACTAACGATTGTTCTTCGGATGCAATATACATCCTCAACTGTGTTTTATTGCATCGTTTGTATACAGGATTACAGCCTTTACATTGTTCAGTCTTTTGTTTGAAACGTTTTTGATGTTGATATATTGTGCCTAGGTACCCTACCCACTACTTGCTACTATCTAGATAGAGATAGGTACTTAGGTAGTTGGCTGGTGATGGTAAACTGTTTAGCATAATCAGCCTTTCAATGTTCCCACTGTTGGGACTCAAGCCTCCTCTCTAGGAGAGGGAATGGGCATAATTCACCACGCGGGCCCAGTGCGGGTTGGTGAATGTCACATGTCTTCGAATTTGTGGTTCTAGGACATGCCGGTTTCCTCACGATGTTTTCCTTCACCATTTTGAGAGCAGTGGTGATGAAATAAAGTACACAAAGTAATGCGCCTGGCTGGGTTTGAACCCGCGACCTACAACTCGTAAGTCGGAGCCATTACCACTCGGCCACCACTGCTCTTAAACAAAGGTAACTGAAGAAGAAGAAGAACTTAAAGGTGAACTGTTTATCCCTGTTTAAAGACAGTTTGCTATTTCAAGAGAAACTAGCTTCTGCAAGTTGCTTCGCTCGCGTGTAAGTCGGAAACTGTCCCAAGGTAACATACTCCTGGAATGCTTTTTAAGTTATAAATTTAATTTTCCTGAGGGCACAGCCAAGTTGAAATGTATGGGAATGACGTCACGTGGTCAGAATAAAGCAATCTCAGAGGCGTCGCCGACTCGAGGCGATCAACGAAAGAGAATCGAAACGAAACGGTCGTAACTTGGCTAGGCCTGCAGATTTCATTCAAATCCACTCGGCCGTTTGAGCGTGTAGGAGCATACATACACACAAACTTTTGGCTTTATAATACTAGTGTGATGCGATAAGTACATAGACTTTTCTCTAAAATAAACCGTATATAGAACCTCTATGTATTGAAAGACACACAAAAACTGAACTGCCTTAAAATTATTCTCAACATTCAGAAAGTAGGTATTCTTGTCAGCTAAGCTGCATCAAAATAGTAGATAGGTAGTTAATGATACTGTCATAACAAAGGTTGTTAAATATGAGCGAGTCTATGATCTCAAACTCTCTATGGTCGACTGTACTTTAATAGAAAAGTTTGCTTATACCTAGCATTATTCTATGATCCAGTGTGTTATAGAATACCTAGCTATTAATTTCTGTTAAGCTAGAACTAGACTGCGCATACGTGAGCCACACACGCCGATCTGGGCGCGTCGGTCTACATACATTTTATATGGAAACTAGACTTGTAGAGCTACACAAGATCCACGCTTCGCGAAGCCACGCGACGTCATTCTACGTACAAATTAGGCGTGTTAGACGTGAGTGTCGGTCTAATGTAGTTCTAGCTTTAAAATTGACTGTGGATAATGTCTGTCTATTAGGTAAAACGTAATACCTACCTATTACGTTTTACAAAAACACACACACGAGTTTACGATTTGAATATAATAATTATAATTAGCAGAAAAGCTACATACGTAGGTACTTATCTCTTACCATTTGAACTAATCCCGTATTAGTTAATGACATAGACCATAGACCTACAGAGTTTCAGGGAAATCTTTTTACTGTCGCCGCGGTCACAACGGAGATTGCAAATGCGTTGTCGGAAAAATATCACAAACCAATGTGGCCTGTATTTTTACTAGCACCCATGTAATGGAAACTGGAACACACCAAGGTCAAGCATTAAATAAATAAATAAAAAATAAATAAAAAAGCCTTTTATTTCTTGCATTACAAATTATTAAAAAGTAGGAAAAAGAAAAAAATATATACTTAGTGTTATTTACAGTATTGTTTTTTTTTTTTTTAACTAAACTAAATTACTTATTATTAAAACTAGCTTCTGCCCGCGACTTCGTACGCGGATCCTGTTGCTTATGCCAGCGACAACGGGGTCGTCAAAATCGAAGATCTGAAAAGTCTGATGTCGAATTCTAAGAGCCCCGATGGGAAAACAACGTGATGCGCGCGACGATTCGAGACGTTCCAGATCTTTCATTTTTGTAAGTCAACAGGAAATACCCATCAGACTAAACAACTTTTGCTAAGACGTCATTCCTATATATGTTATAGTGTCGCTGGGCTTATATATTTGGTGATAGTTTGTTGATTTACAGAAACACTCAAAAGATGCTTCCCATACTATAACTATAGCATAGATTCCTCAAAAACTATTTGGCTTAGTAAACTCAAAATTTGAAAGTTATGTAGTTAATTTACTGGTAAGAGACGTCAGGCTAATAAGGAAATTTAGGAGACGTCGAATAACAGAAGTGTTATAATTTACTGTAACACTTCATTGTAAACAACGTTCGCTGTTTTTCTCTAGGTCTCATTCAATACGTACAGCGAGTCAGACGCGGGAGCAAGCGACGTAAAGTTGTCCGTGTGAGAAGCAGCTCGACACCCGCAGCTTTCAGTGTCTGCCCCTGCGACTTATTTATTGTCATGTCGAAGCACACGCTCACAGGAAACGCGCTTGAATTGAAAGGGGTAATTGTGGGGAATCAGTGGTATACGTGGTATAAACACTGTCTCGCCGATACCACAACCCGTTAGAATTTCCGCCTCAATGATATTTCTCTGCAGCGAGACCTTAAAATTATCGCGCTCGTGTTCAGGCACCGATTCCGGAGCGGTTTTGAAATCGGTAACTTATGGGTTGACACTATGCAGAGTGTTTTTTAATCCCCTTATAAGGCTCAGGTCTAAATTAGGAATATGTCGGCAACGGACATTAGCCTGTTCAGTAAAATCTGCAATGAAATATATTTGCAAAAATTTCGGCATTTCGGTGGGAAGCAGGGAACCTTTCCGATGGTAGACTTGCCCCTGAATATTAAAAGTCCAGATCCAGAGAATCCAGATTCAGTGACTTGATGAGCTCCAAATAAAGTCATCTGGAAAGCACTGTTGTAGGCTCGAATATTGCTTAAGATATGGCTGGACTTGGGATGCTCGCCATTCAAAAGAACTCGTAAGATCTCCGATGGCTCTTGCATAGAGTTTAGTCGTACCTTTCCAGACGCACAACACATTCCCTTGGTCTCTCCCTTCCACTTACGCGCGTGACAGTATCCTCACACCTTAACCATGGTGCCAATGTCTCCGTGTTCGATGTAATTAATAAATGGATTATAGGAAAACGCGCTCCTTTCTTTATTGAACCACGGTTGCACTTCAGGATCATAAACCATAGACTCAGTATCAGATGAGGATGAATTGCGAAGATTGCGACGTATACGGTCTAGATCAATTTGGGCCACCCACTGTTCAACTGATTGACTTGCCCGAATTTCTTGAATCCGCTCAAGAACGTGAGCGTGGAATGAACAGACACCTCAACACGCATGTCGTGATATCTTTGCCGAGCAAGTGCGTTGCGTTGCTCGCGCTGCTCATCTGTCTCCAAAGACCGAGCTAGAGCATGCTGTGAACGGTTTGCACTAAGGGGCATCTCATGCTCTTCAGGATTCTCAAGTGATCGAGATGTGGCAGTGCGAACACGCTAGGAACTTAAACGCGAGTCTCTCTGCGTGTAAGTCTCCGAAGCGCGAGATACTGCGTGGCGCTCGCGATCGCTTGCTTAGTGTGTATCGCGCTCCTGACTGTTCTCAAACGAGCGAGCAGTCTCAGTGCGGAAAAGCTGAAGACTTAATCTCTGCTCTCTCTCTCTCTGTATCCGTTTCGGAAGCGCGAGATAAAGAACGACGCTCTCGGTCACTCGCAAGTCGTATCTCGTGCTCCTAACTGCTCTCAGGTGATCGAGCAGTCTCAGAGCGGATATTCTGAAGACTCAACCTCTGTGTAAACGTTTCGGATGCGCGAGACAAAGAATCACGATCCCGGTCGATAGCTAAACGCATTTCCCGTTGTTCCACACTTTCCTGAGATCGATAAGCAGTAGTGCGGACTCGTTTAAATTCTAGTCGTAATTGGCCCTGCGTGCTAGTTTCTGCGGACAAACTTAGTGCATTACGCTCACGGTTAGCACCTAGCCGTTGTTCACGCTCTGCGTCGGTTTCGAAAGATAACTGCGCATCTTAGAAACCCTTGAGTTTCGAGACAGATTTGATCTTTTTCTAAAAGGCATAACTAAAATTCCTTCTTAATCCGATACCTACTATTCAAATCAATGAAAAGTTATAGAATAAGTACGTAAGAAGCAATTCTTAAGTAGTGTAGAAAAATAATTATTATTCGCAGGAAAATTAAACACATCAACCAACACAGACAACAAAGGGAACCCCCGTTTTTATAGGATGAGAGCGGCACATCGGCACCTATAACATCACTTTTTGGGAACGAAACCGTAGCGCGATCTAACTCGACGCCAACGCCATCTAGTTGCAAAACGGAAACTATATATTATTTACCCAAATTAAATTATGAATAAAACTAAATTGTCGTTAATTTAAACAGACAACTACATTATTTTTGCATTAAAAAGAATATGGTAACAGCGGCAAGGAACAAAACTAAGAATTACATACTTAAATCAATTACCTACAACAATGTGCTTGGTAAGTTAAAACTTAGAACCAAAACTTTAACTTGACTTCATGATAGTGTAGCTGGTTGTACCACCAATAAATCTATTTAGTAATATTGGTGTGAAACTCTCCATACAATTAGATAGGACATGTAAAGTTCTCAGATTTTATAACAGTATCGTTTTTAATGCACATAAAAAATGCAAAAACTAAAAAAAAAGAATTTTACGATTTTTTTAAAATAATTTTATGAGATTTTAACTCGCACCATTTAGTGTAGTAAACGGTCGCCTGACCTTACTGCTAAATTCCCCGTTGACATATTGTTGAATAGGTGTTCCCTTGCAATTTATAATATTACTGCCCCGCTCCTTCATAAAAATAGCGTGATTATTATGTTCCCAGAGTTCAATTTTTATTAACTAAATAACATGTCATTTTTTGCATTCAACCTTTTAAACCTTTTTAAAATCAATATTGCTTACCTCCCATAACATACGGCGTGATAATATGTAGCCTAAAGCCTTCCTTGGCTTACAAAGAACATTTTTGCTGAATTTCAATTCAATCTATCCAGTAGTTTTGGCGTGAAGCCGTACCATACACACAGACAAAAAGACAAACAGACAAAAATTCTAAAAAGTCACTTTTTGTCATCAGTTACGTTTTTCTAACAAAAGCCACTTATTTTTTCTCGAAAATTCTCAATGTACAGTTTTTCTTTCGTTACTGTTTTATTATATGTATAGATAGTAGAAAACAGTTTGTAAATACATGAGAGTAAGCTTATAGGCCTGTAGTTTGTAATATCTTTTGAGTCTCCTTTTTTGCAGATTAAAATTATTTCTGACTCCATCCATTGCGATGGTATTTCGGCAGTTTCTAATATCTGGTTAAATAAATGTGTTAGGGGTGGAGTCAGTAACGGGTAGGCGACCCTTATGGCCTCATTCGTAATACCGTCTGGTCCTGGACTTTTATCTATTTTTAGCCTTTTTATTGCTTGTATAAGTTCAATTTCTGATATCGGTGTTATATTTCCGCTTGTGTTTATATTTATAGAGTTTTCTATACTGTGGTCGATGCACTCTTTTACTTGGGCACTGTATAAAGCTTTGTAGAAATCAGTTGCTACCTCTATAATTTCTTTGCGATTATTTACGGTTCTACCTTCTCGGTTTAAGCCATCTATCCAGTATTTATTTGTTTTTAATTCTTTAAGAGCTTTTTTTGAGCTTCCCGCTTGTTTTAAATGTTTTTCGATAGTCTTCGATCTGTAAGTTTTATAGTCATGTTTTATATTCATTATGCATTACAAGAAAAAAAAATTGGGTAATTGCGAGTCGGTCTTGCGCACTGAGAGTTCTGTACAAACATATACAAATAGTTTAATTCTCGAAGATTATTCTGAATCGCGAAATTTTTTTTTTTTTGTGAAGTATTAACAATTTTACTGTTTTCAGATTTATTCCTATAATGTGCTATAAAACCTTTCTTTACGTCAAATTTCAGGATTCTGGGTCAACGGGAATTACCCTATTAATTTTGATTCCATTGAGAGTGTTGAACAATACCTACATTTTTTGCGACAGAAACGGCCATATCTTTTTTTTTTTCGTTAACTTAAAAGTTTGAATTTTTCACAGCTTCAAGAGACCGCAGACTTGAGTATATAGTTTTAATTTCAACTCGATACCTCAACACGTTCCCGATATGAAGGGTCTTGACAGACAGACAGTCGAACAACAAAGTGATCCTATAAAGGTTCCGCTTTTTCCTTTTGAAGTAAGGAACCCATAAAAGAATTTTTACCTAGTAGGGATGCTTATTATAAGGTCGAAGATTTATATATATGTGTATGTTTATTTCTTGCTTCACTTTCAAACGGCTGATTGGATTTGGACGAAATTTGGCACACGGATAGACCATATTCTGGAATATCACATAAAATACTTTTTATCCCGGGGGTATGTACTCTTGGGATAGTTTTCTACTTTCACGCTGCTGGCAGATGCTACTCGTAGTATAAAAATAATATTTCGCATATCAGCCCGCGCTATCCGTCACCGTATTCCTCAAGCGTGGTTGCAATTTATCAATGTATAGTGAAACTTTGTAACGGGACGTGTCGTCGTCCGACTACCCTCTTTCAAATTCCAATAAGTAGCGCTCAACTCGGGTATTAATCTTCATCATGACTTTATGAAGTTGTTAATCTATACATATAATAAAACAGTAACGAAAGAAAAACTGTACATTGAGAATTTTCGAGAAAAAATAAGTGGCTTTTGTTAGAAAAACGTAACTGATGTCAAAAAGTGACTTTTTAGAATTTTTGTCTGTTTGTCTTTTTGTCTGTGTGTATGGTACGGCTTCACGCCAAAACTACTGGATAGATTGAATTAAATTTCAGCAAAAATGTTCTTTGTAAACCAAGGAAGGCTTTAGGCTACATATTATCACGCCGTATGTTATGGGAGGTAAGCAATATTGATTTTAAAAAGGTTTAAAATGTTGTTAAAAAGGTTGAATGCAAAAAATGACATCTTATTTAGTTAATAAAAATTTAACTCTGGGAACATAATAATCACGCTATTTTTATGAAGGAGCGGGGCAGTAATATTATAAATTGCAAGGGAACAGCTATTCAACAATATGTCAACGGGGAATTTAGCAGTAAGGTCAGGTGACCGTTTACCGCACTAAATGGTGCGAGTTCAAATATCATAATATAATTTTTTTTAAATTAGTTTTTGCATTTTTTATGTGCATTAGAAACGATACTGTTATGAAATCTGAGAACTGTACATGTCCTATCTAATTGTATGGAGAGTTTCACACCAATATTACTAAACAGATTGATTGGTTGTACAACAAGCTACACTATCATGAAGTCAAGTCAAAGTTTTGGTTCTAAGTTTTAACTTACCAAGCACATTGTTGTAGGTAATTGATTTAAGTATGTAATTCTTAGTTTTGTTCCTTGCCGCTGTTACCATATTTTTTTAATGCAAAAATAATGTAGTTGTCTGTTTAAATTAACGACAATTTAGTTTTATTCATAATTTAATTTGGCTAAATAATATGTAGTTTCCGTTTTGCAACTAGATGGCGTTGGCGTCGAGTTAGATCGCGCTATGGTTTCGTTCCCAAAAAGTGATGTTAAAGGTCCCGATGTGCCGCTCTCATCCTATAAAAACGGGGGTTCCCTTTGTTGTTTGTGTTGGTTGATGTGTTTAATTTTCCTGCGCATAATTATTATTTTTCTACTTACTAGCAATTCTTACGTACTTATTCGATTACTTTTCATTGATTTGAATTGTATCGGATTAAGAAGGAATTTTAGTTATGCCTTTTAGAAAAAGATCAAATCTGTCTCGAAACTCAAGGGTTTCTAAGATGCGCAGGTTAGTTCGATCTCTCGAAACCGACGCAGAGCGTGAACAACGGCTAGGTGCTAACCGTGAGCGTAA
The DNA here is from genome assembly GCA_905147345.3 of Mythimna impura. Taxonomy (NCBI): domain Eukaryota; kingdom Metazoa; phylum Arthropoda; class Insecta; order Lepidoptera; family Noctuidae; genus Mythimna; species Mythimna impura. The sequence continues at coordinate 10,100,480 of LR990356.1, read as the reverse complement.
TGCACTAAGTTTGTCAGCAGAAACTAGCACGCAGCGCTAATTACGACTAGAATTTAAACGAGTCCGCACTACTGCTTATCGATCTCAGGAAAGTGTGGAACAACGGGAAATGCGTTTAGCTATCGACCGGGATCGTGATTCTTTGTCTCGCGCATCCGAAACGGTTACACAGAGGGATCAGAGGTTGAGTCTTCAGAATATCCGCTCTGAGACTGCTCGATCACCTGAGAGCAGTTAGGAGTGTGAGATACGACTTGCAAGTGACCGAGAGCGTCATTCTTTATCTCGCGCTTCCGAAACGGATACAGAGAGAGAGCAGAGATTAAGCTTCAGCTTTTCCGCACTGAGACTGCTCGGTCGCTCGAGAACAGTCAGGAGCGCGATACACGCCAAGCGAGCGATCGCGAGCGCCACGCACTATCTCGCGCTTCGGAGACTTACACGCAGAGAGACTCGCGTTTAAGCTCCCAGCGTATTCGCACTGCCACATCTCGATCACTTGAGAATCCTGAAAAGCATGAGACGTGCCTTAGTACAGACCGCTCTCAGCATACTCTAGCTCGGTCTTTGGAGACAGACGAGCAGCGCGAGCAACGCAACACACTTGCTCGGCAAAGATATCACGACATGCGTGTTGAGGTGTCCGTTCATTCCATGCAAGGACGTGAGCGGATCCAAGAAATTCGGGCAAGTCAGTCAGTCGAACAGCGTGTGGCCCAAATTGATCTAGACCGTATACGTCGCAATCTTCGCAATTCATCCTTATCTGATACTGAGTCTATGGTTTATAATCCCGAAGTGCAACCGTGGTTCAATAAAGAAAGGAGCGCTTTTTCCTATAATCCATTTATTAATTACATCGAACACGGAGACATTGGCACCATGTCTGAGGTGTGTGCGCGCGCATGACAGTGTTCACGCGCGTAAGTGGAAGGGTGACACCAAGGGAATGTGTTTTGCGTCTGGAAAGGTACGACTAAACTCTATGCATGAGCCACCGGAGATTTGAATGGCGAGCATCCCAAGTCCAGGCATTTCTTAAGCAATATTCGAGTCTAAAACAGTGCTTTCCAGATGGCTTCATTTGGAACTCATCAAGTCACTGAATCTGGATTCATGCCGACTTTTAAAATTCAGGGGTAAGTCTACCATATATATAGGTTCCCTGCTTCCCACCGAAATGCCGAAATTATTGCAAATATACAACTGACACAACAACACACTGACTGGAACAATTTGCCTGCTGCGATCTTCCCGTCCAACTATAATTTAGGTGTCTTCAAGGCTAGAGTGAATAGGCTCTCGATAAACTAGTGCGCCTCACCATCAATGATTGCATCACTGCTTACCATCAGGTGGGATCGCAGTCAAGCGCTGGTTTGTATCAATTAAAAAAAAAATATATATTTCATTGCAGATTTTGCTGAACAGGCTAATGTCTGATGCCGACATATTCCTAATTTAGACCTGAGCCTTATAAGGGGATTAAAAAACACTCTGCACAGTGTCAACCCATAAGTTACCGATTTCAAAACCGCTCCGGAATCGGTGCCTGAATACGAGCGCGATAATTTTAAGGTCTCGCTGCAGAGAAATATCATTGAGGCGGAAATTTTAACGGGTTGTGGTGTCGGCGAGACAGTGTTTATACCACGTATACCACTGATTCCCCACAATTACCCCTTTCAATTCAAGCGCGTTTCCTGTGAGCGTGTGCTTCGACATGACAATAAATAAGTCGCAGGGACAGACACTGAAAGCTGCGGGTGTCGACCTCAGGTCGAGCTGCTTCTCACACGGACAACTTTACGTCGCTTGCTCCCGCGTCTGACTCGCTGTACGTATTGAATGAGACCGAGAGAAAAACAACGAACGTTGTTTACACAGAAGTGTTACAGTAAATTATAACACTTCTGTTATTCGACGTCTCCTAAATTTCCTTATTAACCTGACGTCTCTTACCAGTAAATTAACTACATAACTTTCAAATTTTGAGTTTACTAAGCTAAATAGTTTTTGAGGAATCTATGCTATAGTTATAGTATGGGAAGCATCTTTTGAGTGTTTCTGTTAATCAACAAACTATCACTAAATATATAAGCCCAGCGACACTATAACATATATAGGAATGACGTCTTAGCAAAAGTTGCTTAGTCTGATGGGCATTTCCTGTTGACTTACAAAAATGAAAGATCTGGAACGTCTCGCATCGTCTCGCGCATCACGTTGTTTTCCCATTCCCGGGCTCTTAGAATTCGACATCAGACTTTTCAGATCTTCGATTTTGACGACCCCGTTGTCACTGGCATAAGCAACAGGATCCGCGTACGAAGTCGCGGGCAGAAGCTAGTATTATAAATCACTGGAACGAGTTTTTGTAACACACGTTTGGTTTTAGGAAAACGGTAGATACAACTTTTTTTTTTAGGTTCTGTCTTTTTGTTATTAGGCTTTAATGCCATTTCTAACAGCCTGTTTGGTACATTTCGACTATAATAATAATAAATCATTTATTATCAGGCATCTTGGCCCATAGATACATACCTTGTAACATATTTAGAGTAAATACAATTTATCGGTTAGTAAATAAGACTTCAGGCTATGTTAGTAATACTCACATTGCACATTTTTTTTTTAATTGTTATAAACCAATGCTTGACTGCGATCCCACCTGATGGTAAGCAGTTATAAAATAATCGATGGTGCGGCGCACTAGTTTATTAAGAGCCTATTCACTCTAGCCTTGAAGACGCCTGAATTATAGTTATATTCACTTCGTGCTGTTCTGTGGCACCTTTCCGCGAAAGGGTCGAAACACCACACCCTGAGGCTAAAAGTCTTCCTTTAGCATGAGGGGCAGAAAAGTGTTCGGGACTATTAATATCAACCCGCAGCTCGGTGGTTAGTGGTCAAACGCTCTGGGACTAAAACATAATTGGACTGCGTTATGTAACAACGAATTAAGCGACGAAATCGAAAAAAAAAAGTTATGAATGCAGATCGACTATAGGTATGATAAACTATGCATTCAGTCAGTTTTGTGTTCAAAAATCACTCTTACGGCCTTATATTAGGGGGTTGAATCAAGCGACATTTCGAACTTTGCTAGAATTTGTGCACACATTCGTTTTGTATTAAAGAATTATGCGTCAAAGTTACGGTTACAAACAGTTTTCAAATTGCATAAACGAATTAAACACGTCCACGATGAATATAATTCAGTTTTGCCTTTTGATTTAACTGTTTTTAAACCGCAACATCGAATGAACCACCTAAAATGGTATTTAATTCGTTAATGCGTATCACCATACGCGCAATCTTTCATCCGTTCGCGAATGAAGCGCCAGCTTCTGGCGTTTCATTCGTTATTGCATTCTATTTTCGCGGGTTTTTGGGTACGGGACGGGGCTAAGTATATTCACACACACAACTATCACTCAACGCCGTCTAGTCCCAAGCTAAGCAGAGCTTGTATTATGAGTACTAGACAACTGATAAACGTACTTAAATATTTCTAAATACATACATATTATAGATAAATTACACCCAGACACAGAACAAATGATTGTGCTCATCACACAAACATTTGTCCTGGGTGGGAATCGAACCCACGACCTCCGGCACAGCAGTCAGGGACACTAACCACTAGACCAACAGGCTAGTCAAATCATAGTGAAGGCGACTACAGAACCCGATGATATCTGAACCAATAATAAATGAAAATAGAATTGGACGACCAAAGAAGGGCAGAAAACGGAAATGTCCTTAACAAACACGTGAAATTCGTAAAAAGTTATGTGAAACTAACAATCAATACATAAATCAAAAGGGAGAAGTAGTCAATCAACGAAAGTTTATCGATGTTCGCTGTAATGATGGTTGTCATGAAAAAATTGCGGTAAAAGAGCGCCAAGAAGAATTTTCAAAATTTTGGGAGTTATGTTTTGAAGGAAAGTGCTTGTATATATCTTCCAACGTAAAAGTGACATCAATAAAAAGGAAAAGAAACAAGAATTCAAATAAAAGAAATAACACTCGTGTCTATTCTTTAAAAAACATAGTTGTGTGTGCCAAAATGTTTATCGATACTTTAAGAATTTCATCTGCAAGGATAGATAGATACTTAAAAAAATGCTCGTGTCCGGAAAAAATTGAAGACAAAAGAGGAAAGGTATCAGGAAACACTCGTAAGATGCCTCAGGATGTTGAACAAAGTATTATCGAACACATTGATAAATTCCCAAAATATAAGTCCCATTACTGTAGAGCGCAAACAGACAGGAAGTATTTACCACCAGATATGACTTTGTCGAAAATGTACGACTTATATTTATCGGAAGCAAGCTCTGATGAATCAAGATAGACAGTTTCATTTGCATCGTATAAAAGAATATTTTATACCAAATTTAATCTACAAAGGAAAAAGCTACAGAAAGACACGTGTAATAAGTGCGACCTATTTGCTGTAAAAATCAGAGATACTACTTCACAAGAAACCAAATTAAATTTAGAGAAGGAAAGAGATCAGCACCATAAATTAGCCGAAGACGCACGTGCAATGAAAAGACAAGATATAACTTTGGCTAAGACTTATGATCATATTGAAACCCTGACATTTGATATGGAAAAAACACTGCCACTGCCAAGAATTCCAACCAACATCGTTTTTTACAAACGCCAACTGTGGCTTTACAACTGCGGTGTGCATTCAGGAAAAACCGGTAAAGGGTTTTGTTACGTCTGGGAGGAAGGATTAGCAGGCAGGGGAGCACAAGAAGTAGGCTCCACTTTACGCAAACATATATCTTTAAATCTAGATTCAAAAGTCAAAGAACTAATCCTGTGGTCAGACTCCTGTGGTGGCCAGAACCGAAATATAAAGTTGACTCTGCTACTATTTGCAGTACTAGAAGAAAATGACAACCTAGAGAAAATCACCCTACGATTTATGGTCCCTGGGCATAGCTTCTTAGAGAATGATAGATAGCGAGTTTAGTGATATCGAATCAGCGTTAAAAACCCATACTCGGCTATACACTCCACAAGACTACATTGATGTGATGACCAGTTGTCGTAAGAGAAACAAGTTAATAGCTAATAAAATGGAAAGTTTAGACTTTGTCGGAGTTTCTAAAATGCTAAAGACAATAGTGAATAGAAAAAAAGATATAGAAGGAAACCTATAAGCTGGTTGAAAACTAAAGAAATAAACATTTTTAAGGATAGACCTGGTCGGATATTTCTTTCAACCTGTCATGGCGGTCAAACCCATGAAGTAGATCTTAATAAAAGACCAAAAAGGGGGCAATAAATAACCCATTGACATTATCAAGGCATTATGAGCAACTTTGGCCACAAGGAAAACCTATTTCTCAACCGAAGCTAGATGATAAAATCTCTCCTTCATCTCATACCATATATGATGCGAGAAAATATTACGAAAATTTAACTGGATCTCGTGATTTAGAAGATGCTGTTGAAGGTTTTGATGGATCCATTGATTTTGAAGTAGAAGATGAAGAATAAAAAATAATATGGTACAGTGTATAGGTATTTAATAAAAGTATTAGTAAGATGTAGAAGTGTTACAACATTTGTTTTGTTTAAGTAAATTTTATTAAAATAACTGGATTTAATCTTATGTTCCAATTTATTTCACCCGAAACAAATCGCAATAAAGTATCAAACGACAATAATGCCGTATAGTACGTTATTGATAAATAAAATGGTCTGAATATGGCTTAAAACACATTAACAAATTAAGCGGAAAAATGGCTACAACTACAAAACTGTATAGTATAGCCGTATATTTTTTTAACTAATGTGAACTTATACATATTTCATATGTTCAGAATAAAAATTATAGTCTTGACATATTAAATGTATGCACAGCGACCATTTTAAGTTTGAAATTTTTGAAGCTCATTTTCTCCGGATTCGTTAAGTGGCGCTTAATCGGTTCTTACATAACGCAGTCCAATTTGCGGAATGTATTTTTTTTTTAATATAGGTATACGGTTTGCGCTTAACCACTATTTCACTTGATAGTAAGCGATAGAGTGTTCGATTAGACGATGGAGGACGCTTGCCTATAAGTACTCTAAATTTAAAGTCCCCAGGTGGTAGCTATCAGGCAACACGGCCTCCTGCAAGGAATTCCACTTCTTAGCTGTACGCACAATGCCTGTTATGTCCACCACTAAAGTAAACCTTTGCTGTACCTTTGAGGGGACATACGTGTGATATTATGTAGCGTCTGGTTAGTAAATGACTTGATGACTGAGAAATTGATCACTTCATGATATGGCCAAGTAAAATTAGCCATATCGTTTTAAATGTTAAAGTTTGATGATTTGAGCCTTTCTTTAGACTTTGTTTAGACCTTTTATTATCATAGAAATCCTACATCAATGATATGGCCAAACGAGGATTGACATATCATCAAATGTTAACGTTTAAACGATCTGGCCACGAAATATACATAGTTTCATGGATAGATTGTGTGAAGAGTGATATGAAAGAAAAGGAAGTTAGTGATAGCATGACGAGTGACAGGGCAGAAGGGAAGAAAAAAACGTGTTGCGCCGACCCCAAATAACACGGGACAACGGCAGGAAGATGATGATGATGATACATAGTTTCATACTTTTGATATACGTACCTTTTTTTTTCGAGGGGAAACCTTCAAAAGGCACCTAGATTTTGGGGATAAGTCCGGAGAGTGTGGGATTTTTACCTCACTAAAACCACCCCGGTGATATGGTGATCAGCACGTAGAAAAGGCCCCGTTACCTCTCAAAAGACCAACTTAAGTATTCACGTATTGTGTGGTTAATAGTCAAACTTCGGTAACTCATTTGAAGCACAGTTTTTAATACGGTTATTAAGGAAACTAATTAAAACATTTCCTTTTCCCCCTAATAATTTAAATATGCCATTCATTTTCCATTACTTGCTTTCTAAAGTTTTTTGTGTACCCATAATACAGAGTAAACCATTGGAAATACAACGCTTTTGCCAATTTGCTCGGAACTTTGAGCAAGTAATGAAACTGGAATGAATTTTGTTAAATAATAGTTTTTTTTTTATATTTACCTCTTTGCTGAAGTTCTTCTTCGGCAGTTTTACTTCAGAGAAACTTCGTTATTTGATATCTACAATTTAATGACTCTGCAACCTACAAATTTGTTTTTTGATAACTTTATTTGACTAAAACTAATTTGTTATCTTGGTATGCAATAAAGTATATATAAATAAATAAAACTGTTTCCCTTCAATTGCTATTTGCGTTCCAGGGTCATGGTACTTCACCACAGGCGCGGGCGTGTGAACGGCGAGCAATGGGTAGCTTGCCGTCCGACCGTCCGGTAACCGTCCGGACCGAGCCCAAGTCGTCGACGGCGCGTACTGTTCCACGCGCGCCTCAAAGAGATGTCAGCAAACCGTAGGGGCCCAGCAGGGTCGAAGCCTACTGGGGCCTGCTTCTGAAAGGAAGACTCGGCCCTGGTATGAAAAGCAACGAAGGAACAGGGTGGACCTTCGCGCTCCGCCCTAGAGTGGGGGGATGTCATTGGATGATTTTCCCACCTATAAAAAAAAGAAAAATAAAAGGCCACGGTACTTAATTAACTCTTTCGAACATTCTCGCAGCCTGACTCTACAAGTACCTAGCTACCTACTGAACGATAGGAAAGAGTTTTTTACATTGTAATGCGATCTAGGATGTATCTTTTGAATGATGACCTATGTATATAGACCTACTGTTCGCCTAAAAGTATGTTTTGGCGCCGAGTTGTAGGTATCTTCTTCATACCGCTGTTAAACCCGCGCGCGATGGTTTATGCTGGTATATTAATACGTTAACATGATTGTAACAATGTTGTCATTTAATAAACGTAAAAGAAACATTACTGTCTTTCAAGAACGTCTTGTTTTCTACGATCTAAAAATGCAAAAATACCTCTCATTTCGAGACCAAGTCGCAAAAATAAAGAAGCTAAATAATTACCGTTTAATTAGTAAGAACCAAAACTAAGCTGACTTTTTCTTTTTGAACCGACTTCATTCAAACGTTAGCAAAAAGCGCAAATTACCAAAAATAAATCTTTGCCAGAATATTTAACGTTAAAAACGGACGTTAATTTATTGGATAGCTGTTATCTTTGTGCAATTAACACAGTTTTTTAAGGAAATAACTGGGGTTCGGTAGGAAGGTCGGTGTCTCGTTAATCTCGCTTTGTCATCGCTTCGTCTGTCCGTCCTTTACAGGATTACTCGGAAGTAAATTTCATGCGAAATGTCTTCCCAACTCGTTATGGAGATTGCCTTGAGAGGTTGCGGTAGTTCTTAGTAACACCTCTTGAAACTATTCATAGTTCGGTAATTTTCTAAGTAATATTCATCGATTGTGAACGTTATTAGATAAGTTTGGAATTTGTTTATTTAATAAATAGAATCTACTTTTTGTTGACAAAAGTACAGAGGCGGGGGGACTTCATTCATTAAACCACAAGCGAACGCCGGCGTTCGCTCTCTCATTGTCTTTCTATTGTGTCTCTAAATATGGTATTCGAAATGTTTTTTGCATCGCCCAAAGGTTGACTGGTAGAGGAATGAAGTCCGCCTCTGTACTTTTGTGTTTGTTTTATCTTTTATTACACCTATGCAATAAAAGAGAAATACAAAGAAAATATATCAACAAATAAACCAAACAGATAAGTACAAATCAATTATATAATTTACTAGCATTTGCCGGTGGCTTCACCCGCGTGCATCAAATGTAGTCTATGTCACTCAGGAATAAAACAGCTTTCTATCGCTGAAAAAATTTTAGCAATCGGACCAGTACTTTCAGAGATTATCTCCAACAAACAACCTCTATAAAATATTAGTGTAGATAGTGTATAATACTCAAATAAATAAACTAATACAGGTACTGAAACAATTTGTCCAAATCGATAGTGGGAAACCAACAACCAACCAACAACAACCTCAATATTGTTGAACCAACCTTGGGAATAAAACATTTTCATTTTCAAACATTAACACCGTGATAATACTGGGTACTACCAACTTCTTACGAATGTAGGTACTCGCGAACTTTAATTTCTAAAGGTTCTAAATTCATTTTGCAGAAAAGTACTACAATAGAAAAATGATTTGCTATAAATACGATTTACATCAGTCAATAAGTGCCTAAATTTATTCCGGTGAAGTTTAAATATTTGGTAGATTTTTCCAAAAAACACATTCTCTTCACTTGTACTTTTTTTTTCGGGTGCAAATATCATCTAATGACATCCCCCGCTCTTGGACGGAGCGGTAGATAGTGTCAGACTCTTACTGACTAAAAACCCACTCCTGTTCCTTCTTTGCCATTTTTCCAGGACCCCGGGATCTCTTTCGCATCACCCATGGCCCCAAAAATTGTATTTGTGTTTATAATTCATTTGTATTTGGGTTTCACGAAACAAAAGGTAACCAAAATAACAAACCCAAATATTTTAGTTAGCCTAGATCATTAAAACTGTCCTGATAACTCAGATTCTAATAACATCAGGTACCGCTATTATTTCCACCCACAATTCCCCCTTAAAGGGTTTCCAACAATAGGGATACAGTTACTGTGGAAAATAAACTGCCCATTACGTCCGTCCACCCCATGGATGCTCCGAGAATATTCCCGTCAAAATTATCTGAACAATTGCTTCCCTCTTCCATTGTTTTATGAAGCGTTTGTTGGTATAGGAACTCGACAGTCTGAAGAGCAAGCATAAACTAAAATGATTAAGGTGCCAGCGGTAGGTGCGTGTTTGCTAAGGAGTCGAATTATCTGCCAGAGTTTGTGTTTCCTGATTTCCTGAGCATTTAACTCTTGAGTAAAATGGTTACTTCTAGGCAAGCATGTCCCATCGTTGATCACATCATCGCTTACTACCAGGTGGGATAATGGTCAAGCGAGGCCCTATAATAAAAACTGGGCAAGTGCGAGTCGGACTCGCGCACTGAGGGTTCCGTACAAACTTACCTATGAAAACCGTTCAATTCCCGAATTGAGTTACGAAGATTTTTCCGAATCGCAGTTTTTTTGTGACGTAACTACAAATTTACAGTTTTCAGATTTTTTCCTGTGCTATGTGACCTTGCTTTATGCCAAATTTCAGGATTCTAGGTCAAAGAGAATTACCCTATGAATTTTGATTCCCTTGAGAGTGTCGAAATACACGTTTTTATGCGACATAAACAGCCGTATTTTTATTTTTCGTAAACTCAGAAGTTTAATTTTTTCACAGCTTCAAGGGACCGCAGACTTGATTATATGGTTTTAATTTTAACTCGATACCTTCACGCGTTCCCGAGATAAAGGGTCTTGACAGACAGACAGATAGACAGACAGACGGACGGACAACAAAGTGATCCTATAAGGGTAACGTTTTTTCCTTTTGAGATACGGAACCCTAAAAAAGAAATATTAAAAAATCTAAATATACATGTCATAAGCATAGGTTTTTTTTGAAGAGGGATATCATCCAATGACTTCTTCCACGCTACTCCTTTCCTTTTCAGAAATTCTTCGCGGCTCGTTTTTGCTGATATCTCTTTGAGGAGCGCATGGAACACTTGGCACCGTCGACGATTCAGGCTCGGTCCGGATAGTTACCGGACGGCCAGACGGCGAGCTTCCTATTGCTCGTTGTCCACGTAAGCATAAAATAGAATAGAATAGAATAGAATAGAATAGAATAGAATAGAATAGAATAGAATAGAATAGAATAGAATAGAATAGAATAGAATAGAATAGAATAGAATAGAATAGAATAGAATAGAATAGAATAGAATAGAATAGAATAGAATAGAATAGAATAGAATAGAATAGAATAGAATAGAATAGAATAGAATAGAATAGAATAGAATAGAATAGAATATAGCATAAAGCATAAAGCATAGCATAATCAGCCTTTTAATGTTCCCACTGCTGGGACTCAGGCCTCCTCTCTAGGAGAGGGAATGGGCCGTAATCCACCATGCGGGCTCAGTGCGGATTGGTGAATGTCACATGTCTTCGAATTTTTGGTTCTAGGACATGCCGGTTTCCTCACGATGTTTTCCTTCACCGTTTTGAGAGCAGTGGTGATGAAATAAATTACACAAAGTAATGGTTTGAACCCGCGACCTAAAACTCGTAATTCGGGGCCGTTACCACTCGGCCACCACTGCTCTCACAAGAATATAATAGAATAGAATAGAATAGAGTAACATAGAATAGAATAGAGTAGAGTAGAGTAGAGTAGAGTAGAGTAGAGTAGAGTAGAATAGAATAGAATAGAACAAACTTTTATGTACACCAAAATAGTAACAAAACTTTTACACTAACTTAAATCTATGGGTGCTAACAGCGATATCTACCAGACAACCTTAGGATGGACTGTAAGAACTAAAGGTAACTATAGGTGTTAAATTAAAAATAAAGTTACATCACTCCTAGATAATTAGATCGATTAATAAATCATTTATCAATCAATCACAGCAGACATCGTCGACGGTTTCCAATATCCTAATCAATAGATCCACATTGGTCAGCGACATTAATCGACGTCAGTCAGTGCGGTAGATACAACCCTTAACATATCAACTCGTCTCATCGGCATAGTGGCGGGCCGCTCAAATGTGACAAAGTTAACTTGTGATCATCACTTTTCTATGCACACAAAAAGCAGTGGCTAGAGGCAGCCACTATGCCTCTCGTGGCTCGGCCGCGACAACTCAAGTGCCCAGTGAGCGATGAGTCAACGACATCAAAGAAAATGTATAAATAAATTCGACTGCTCAGTTTGTAGCGGCCTCGACTGGGGGTGCCATACTGCACTAGAGTAGTGGTCACTTATTCATCTTTTGTAAATTGTGACAATATTCCCTATTGCATTTTTTAAAAATAAAGTTATTTTTCATCATTTCAGCCGAAAGACGTCCACTGTTAGACATAGGCCTTCCCCAAATGTCGCCATAATGACCGGTCCTGTGCATCTCGCATCCATCGGATTCCTGCGACCCTCACCAGGTCATCGGTCCACCTTGTGGAAGGCCTTCCAACGCTGCGTCTTCCGGTATGTGATCGCTATTCCAGAACCTTTCGTCCCCATCGACCATCTGTTTCGACCAAGCAATTTTACGACGGTTCTGCTGTGATCCTATGAGGAGTTCTGTTCCATATCTTCGAAGTTCATGATCAGATCATAACAATATTTCTATGGGACCAATTCGGAAGCATAACCTTTCAATAAAAAAAAAAATTTCAAAATCGGTTCACAATTGACCGAGAAATCGGTGAACATACATAAAAAAAAACATACATTCAACCGAACATATAACCTCCTCCTTTTTGAAGTCGGTTAAAAAGGTAACTGATATGGTGTAGGTAAATACATAAAGAGAATTCTAACTATCACACTAATATATTATTATCCCGCTAGCTATATGGAAATTCTGAAAAGGAAACCCGTAGTCCTAGAACGCAAAGGGCAACTAAAAGAATATAAGTGGGTTTTAGTCAGTAAAAGTCTGACAAGCCGTCTCGTCCACCCTAGAGCGAGAGAAATCATTAGATGATTTCCCATCTCAAAAAAAAAAAACACTAAATTGATAAAGGCGTTTGTATCTATGAGGTATATCTAGGTACCTACGTGTGTTTTAATGTGTATGTTTGTTACTCCTTCATGCAAAAACATCATCATCTTCCTGCCCTTGTCCCATCTTATTTGGGGTCGGCACAACATGTTTTTTTCTTCCATTCTATCCTGTCAACCGTCATGCTATCACTAACTTCCTTTTCTTTCATATCACTGTTCACACAATCCATCCATCTTTTCTTTGGCCTCCCTCTCCCTCTCCACCCATCCACATGTATACTCATAACTCTTTTAGTAACATGCGTTTCATCTCTCCTCTTTACATGACCATACCAAGACAAACGATTCCCTTTCAACTTTTCAGTCACTGGCGCCACTTTCAAACTTCCTCTAATATGCTCATTTCTCACTTTATCCATTCTCGTCACACCACACATCCATCTCAACCTTCTCATCTCCGCTACATGCAATCTTTTTTCATCCGTCTTTTTCACAGCCCAACATTTTGATCCATACAGTATGACAGGTCTTATCACGGACTTGTAGATTTTACCCTTCAACTTGGGGGGCATCCGTGGGTCACAAATTGTTCCAGTGACCTGTCGCCATTTTATCCATCCTGAATTGATCCGATTTGATACGTCTCGGTCTACCTCGCCATCTCCTTGGATAAGCGACCCGAGGTACCGAAAGTCGGAGCAGATTGGTATGGGCGTTCCAGCGAGAGCTAAGGGCATAGGACCGGAGAGACCACCGAAATCACAGAACAAGTACTCGGTTTTCGTTCTGCTCAATTTTAAGCCAACACTCTCCAGTCTGTGCCCACACCTCCAATTTGCTCTGGACCTCTAGGCCATTCTCGGCAACCAGCACAATGTCATCGGCAAACAGCATACACCAGGGAGCCTCTTCCTGGATGCCCGACGTCAGAGCGTCCATTATCATCAGGAAGAGGTAAGGGCTGAGGGCCGACCCTTGATGTAAGCCGACAGCCACACTGAAGCTGCCAGTGTTGCCCACTGCAGACCGGACTTGGGTACTGCATTGGCTGTACATCGCTCGGATCAACTGCACATACTTCCCAGGCACACCTTTCTCCTTAAGGGCCCACCACAGAACCTCACGAGGTACCCGGTCATATGCCTTTTCGAGGTCAACGAATACCATATGCAAGTTTTTATGCGCACCTCTGTATTTCTCGCACAGCTGGCGTATAGCAAAAATGGCATCCGTTGTACCCCGACCAGGCATAAAACCGAATTGGTTCTGTGAAATTTCACTCTCTTCTCTTAGCCTCCTTTCAATAACTTTCTCCCAGGCTTTCATAGTATGTGACATTAGCTTTATTCCTCTATAATTGTTGCATTCAAGCACATCACCCTTGTTTTTAAAGATGGGCACCAGGGAACTGTTGCACCACTCATCAGGTATGGCTTCTTCCCGCAACTACTTTTTGAAGAACAAAGCTAACCACATCCATCCATCCACTCGCAGCAACTTCCACACTTCAACTGGTATTCCGTCTGGACCAATTGCCTTACCATTCTTCATTCCATTTATAGCTATTCTGACTTCATCCATACTAATCATTCTCACTAAACCCACGTTCACTGGTTTGCTCTCTAAAATCCCATTCCAGTTGTTTTCCTCATTCATCAGTCTTTCAAAATAGTCCTTCCACCTCTCTTTGATTTTACTATCTTCTGATAGAATCATTCCAGTTTCATCCCTTATACATCTTATCTGACAAACATCTCTCGCATTTCTCTCTCTTGCTCTAGCAATCCGGTATAGATCTTTCTGGCCTGCCGGACTATCTAGTGTGTCGTATAGTTTGTCCTGTGCTTTTGCTCTCGCTATTGCCACGGCTTTCTTGGCTTTTTTCTTTAAAGCATCATATTCACTTCATATTCACACGCAAAAACGGCTAAAAAAATTTTTTTTTTAGGTGAGAAATCATTCAATGACATCTCCCACCCTGGGTGGAGCAAGAGGGCGTGTCAGACTTTTACTGACTAAAACCCATTCCTGTTCCTACTTTGCCTTCGTTCCAGGGCCCCGGGGTTCTTTTTCGCACTACCCATGGTCCCAGTAGGTTTCGACCCTGCTGAGCCCCTACGATTTTGCTGACATCTTCTTGAGGCGCGCGTGGAACACTACGCACCGTCAAAGACTTGGGCTCGGTCCGGACGGTTACCGGACGGTCGGACGGCGAGCTACCTATTGCTCACCGTCCGCAAGCCCGCGGCTGAAAAGTTTTGGAGGAAACTTGGCCCACGGGCAGATGTCCTTGAATAGAGTATATTCCTTCAGGATAATTTTGTACTGTTTTGCTGGTGAAGTCGCTGGCAGAAGCTATATACACGCTGAAATTTTAATGGTTGTTTTCCCTCGGCAGGACGACTACCCATCAGTAGTACTATCGAAACACAAAGTTAAACTTAAAAAAAGATTTTTTTTTTTTTCAAATCATTAAAAAAGTATTCATAAACTCGATAGAGCGAGAATCAATAGTAGTTCACTAGACATAAAGTAGGTACCTACACGAAACGCATGCGCCGCCGCGCGCTGCCGGCAAACTACAAAGGAAGAGTGAATAATAAATGTTTAGAGCAAAATAAGCTCTCGAGCATGGTGATACGGCATTAACTAGCCTGCACGCACGCGGCAAGCGAGGCACCCCGCGCCATTGCCGCAACATAAGGATGCCGCCAAATGTTGCGCTCTGCGCTTAGTCCTTCCGCGAACGTCATACGTGCAATACGTTATCGACATCTTTTCAAAAATGAATCGGCATTACAATTTTTCTAATTTAAAGTTTGTCGGACTTATTAGACGACGTTTCGCTAGCTATGGCCGGTAGGTAGACGATTTGTATTACCAGCATGATGGGTGCCCGGCTCATTACCAGCGCGCCGTGCGACAACACCTGGACTCTGTGTTTCCTCAGCTGGATCGGACGTGGCGGGCCATACCCTTGGCCACCGAGAAGCCCGGACTTGACTCCGTTGGACTTTTATTTGTGGTCTGAGCTCAAGCGCCTGGTGTATCGTGAGGAACACCAAACACGCGACGCGTTGATAAGTGCGATAGTGGACGCTTTCAATATCGTGAGACGTGACAGAGACACTCTAATCAAACTGAAAGACAACGTGCTCGTTTGTGCATTGAACGTAGTGGTTTGCATTTGGAACAATTACTCCGCTACCGGGAAGTGTAAGTAGGTACTAACTCGTACCTTGTAAATAAACATTTAAAAGTAGGTTAGGTAATCAAAATCATTGTAAATAAGTTGATTCCATTTTTTAAATACGCCTTAAATACTTAATCATCTAATTCAGACTTTTTTTAAAGATAACTATCTTGATTTTTATTAGTTTCTCAGTGATCTGTAAGATGTAGGCAAAAAGTATTTACGACGGTCCTAAGCCCGTAAAAGTATGAAGGGAAAATTGGAATAACTTATTGGGTTTTGTGTTTTATTAAGTCAGGAGTAGTGATCAGCTGATTTATACGCGAGTGCAACGACCGCGCGGCCATTCGGGGCAACCGCGCGCCCAGCCCGCGTTCCGCGTAGATATCGCGCGATGTATTACCATTGGTTCAAGTCGCTTTCGAGTTTTGTTTATCACAATTGTTAATCTGCCATTTATTGAGTCTAATTTATTTTATATATATTAATCGATTGTATTACCGACACAAACTCATTTCGCTTCGGGAAAACAACCACTAAAATTTCACGGTGTATACTTTGAATACCTGCAGAGCTCCTATGTGGTAAATCTAAAATCTACTTGTTACAAAACAAAAAACGTAAGAATGACAGAAAAAAGTTTTCGTTTCAAACATGTTTCACACCAAACGTATTGTCCGCCGCCGACTGTGAGTATGCTCACTGTTAGCCCCGGTGTGAACGTGGAATCAGTCTGCAGTATGCGTTCTCACCAAACCGACAATACGCTATAGCGTAGAATGGCGCGTTACTTATGTGAACAAAAGAATAGGCTTGCTACGCGTAATACAATAATCGGCCACCGGGAGTCAGCGACAACGCTCTATGTAATAGCGTATAGTCAGTTCGGTGTGAACGTGAAAATAATATATATGTATATGGAAAAACGATAAGCTGCGTAACGCGCGCTCACTGTCAGCGGCCGACAATACGTTTGGTACGAACAATACCTAAATTAACTAATTCATTACGTAACAAGAAAAATAAATAGACTCAAAATGTACAGAAATTAAAGACGTTTTATACACTTGGCTGGTTTTGTTATCCCACAATACGGTTAATTACCGACCCATTGTTATGCAAATAGTGGACTAGATTCGTTACTACTGGCTGGATACACTTGACCCAAATGGTTGAGCAGCGACGCATTTGCCCTTTGTAGTGTCGGGGTTCGATTCTTACATAATTTACGTGTTTGTCGGGTCCAGTAAATACGTAAATGATAGGCGATGACTTGGATGTTCGGTACTTTATGAATAGCTCCGTTTGTAGGTTAAAATACTTTTCGGATCAATGCTTATGAGATTTATTTTATGGTAGTCTGTTATTTTTTAACCGACTTCAAAAAGGAGGAGGTTATATGTTCGGTTGAATGTATGTTTTTTTTTTATGTATGTTCACCTATTTCTCGGTCAATTGTGGACCGATTTTGAAATTTTTTTTTAGGTTGGAAGGTTATACTTCGGAGTTGGTCCCATAGAAATATTGTTATGATCTGATCATGAACTTCGAAGATATGGAACAGAACTCCTCATAGGATCACAGCAGAATCGTCGTAACAAGTAAAATTGCTTTGTTTATACGTGTAGTCGATGATTGACTGAAAGTAGAGGGGGAATATATCGAACTGATCTGATGATGAAACCTGAAGTTAGGCACCGGAACTCTGTAATAAATTAATGTAATATAACCGTGTTTAGGATTATTAGAATTGTCATGAGATGCACTCTGGCTATAAGGTATTTAAGTTTGGCTGAGGGGTACTTTTAGTGGTGGTACCATAACTAAAAAGTGTAAAATAAAAACTTTTTACAAAAAAAAAAAAATACAACCGACTTCAAAGTAAAAAAAAAACACTGAAAAGTGCAAAATAACTTTAATATCGGAAGTCGGTGTTAAATAACGAAGAGACAAAACTATTATAGAAACACCGACTTCCGAAATTAAAGTTATTTTGCACTTTTCAGTGTTTTTTTTTTTACTTTGAAGTCCGTTGTATTTTTTTTTTTTTTTGTAAAAAGTTTTTTTGTAAATAAGTGTGATAATAATAATATTCAACAACTTTCACACAGCGCCATCTAGTCCCAAACTAAGCAGAGCTTGTGCTATGAGACAACTGATAGCTAAACATACTTATATATTTCTAAATAGTGTATTAATATAAACGCTAAATATAATTAAAAACACAATACAAAAGAATTATCATTTTACAATTAAATGAAATGTCAAACGTCAATAAACACCTCTGATCGTTCCCGGTGCAAAAGTGCCCATAACACTGGCCGCATTACCTCGCTGAATAGCGATGTCCAACCTTTGCACCAAGACTGACCTGGACCGGGAGTCACCCATTGTCTCCCCAAGCCTACGGCCCAAATCCCTCATAAAACACTTTGCCTCTGTACTCCAACTGCCCAGAGTCTCCAAAGCATCAGGCACAAAATGGTAAAGCTGATCCAAGGAAGCGTATTTCAGCCTCATTTTCTAAATACAAATAGATAAATGACATCCAGCAAATGTTTGTGGTCATCACACAAACATTTGTCTTGGGTGGGAATCGAATCCATGACCTCCGATAGAGCAGTCAGGGCCACTAACCACTAAGCCAACAGGTCAGTCACTAGGATCATTGTCTTCTTCAAATTAATGTCTTGTTCCTGAAGATCAGTAACCGTTATTTCGCTTTAGCAAATTGAAATCGGACGTCGAAGCAAAACAAAACTATATTTAGAACAGATTGGTGGTATAGCAGTCCACCTAGCCAAGTTACGACCCTTTCGTTTCGATTCTCTTACGTCGAACGCCTTGAGTAAACCACGCCTCCGATTCCTTTGTTCTGACGTTATCTCAACGCTCAGTCACGTGGTCAGAACAAAGGAATCGGAGGCGTGGCCTACTCGAGGCGTCCGACGCAAGAGAATCGAAACGAAACGGTCCTAACTTGGCTAGGGGGGCTGAACAGTACCAATCCTTTGTCATGTTTCTACCTAAACTAAAATACCTGTCGCCATCACAATACTTATTATGATAAATGAGCTACTCTAAATGGAGGGAGACAAATTTAAGCATACCTTTAGTTATTCGTGACAAAATCTCGCCGAACTTCATTACCAACAAGTTTGAAGTTGCCCACTTAATTACATGACTTTATTACAATGGCAGTGTTTGTCTCTATTTATGAAATGTAGGTACCTACTACTTGTTAACTCATCATCATCATTTCAGCCGAAGGACGTCCACTGCTGGACATAGGCCTCCCCTAAGTGTCGCCACAATAAACGGTCCTGTGCGTCTCGCTTCCATCGCATTCCCGCGACTCTCACCAGGTCGTCGGTCCACCTTGTGGTAGGCCTTCCAACGCTGCGTCCTTCCGGTGCGTGTTCGCCACTCTAGAACCTTTCAGCCCCATTGACATTTTTAACTACAGAGTACCAGCAGTGGGAACACTAAAAAGGTTGATTATGCTTATATATGCTAAATAACTATTCAAAGTCTAACTTAGTAACAAATTGGAATAGATACAGATTTTCGAATTTTGATGTCCATAAAATAATAAGATTTACATAACAGAGCGAATTGGCAATTTGACGCCACTCAAAATATAAATGGGGAACAATAAATTTTGCAGGAAATTCAGGGAGAAGAGTTTCGATTGAAAACTCCATTAATATTTACGTTTTCAACTATAGGAAGCTATATCTATACACCTAGTGTTGGAACGAAATCTAGGGATGCTACGGAGCGCCAATTTCGATTCCAGATCAACATATAAAAAATTCAGAACGTTTTTTCATATAAATTCGTATGATAAAACGTTCCAATATCAGAAAATATCGTCTGCCAGAACAGAAAATAAGGTTTTGTTGGAATAAACTCATCACTATATTTTCCGCTGATTGGTAAATACAAAAACCATGTCATTTTACAATGGAGGTTGCTGGTTAGCTATGGGTAGATAATAGGTACCTAGGGACTGTAATATCCAAGAAGATTGCACGAAAATCGTATGTATGTACGGCGTATTTACATTCTGTACATGGCCAGAACGCATCCATAGGAAACTGCTCGCGTATACATTGTAGCGCAGTTTTTAAATTTGCGATTACAATGTATACAAGAGTAGTACGCAAATACTTGCGTATACTTCGTAGTGACCTAACTATCTAACCTTATTCCATAATATACAGTGCCAGTACGAATATGGACTAATCGTGCGTAGATCAGAATAATTGCGCCTGGATTAGATCATGTTAGAACAGTGACCATTAGAACTCGATGGCAAGCTAATTAAGCAATCATGTGGGTTAGGTTAGGTTAGAACAGTGGCCAGATTCCCTTCTAATGTGAGTGAATCATTTGGGCTCCCCGCTTGCACTTGATAATTACTTCAAACTTTTCCGAAGATTCAAATTCAAACAGTTTTCTTTGTATTCACTACATTTACTCAGTAAAAACTCTTGCAGAGTATCTTTGGAAATCATTTTTCATTAGTAAGTAGTAGTAGTATTAAGTAAACAAACGTATTTACCACTTTTTATAATAAATTATGCAGAGACAACAAAAAACCTCTAATCAAAACAAACAGCACGTGCCGAAAGATGATGCAATGTTTAGAATAGATATTTAGAATAGATTACCATATAATAGAAAGAGAGGTCAACAAATCAAAATGGCGAGCATGCAACTGCTCGCGTATAGTTTGGAATCTAGAGTTTTTCGCGCCATTCAGATCTATACACGATTAGTTTGCATGCGGACTAGCACTGTATAATATATTATGGAACAAAGCTAGTTACTTTGGCTACTACAAAGTATACGCGAGTATTTGCGTACTACTCTTGTATACTTGTAATCGCAAATTTAAAAATTGCACTACAATGTATACGCGAGCAGTTTCCTATGGATGCGTTCTGGCCATGTACAGAATGTAAATACGCGTATGTACAGTCACCCATCAAAAGTGCTTAGATACCTTAACGCCTATTTTCCCTTGCACGTTAGAGTTCAAGTTTTCGAAAATTAAACTAGATGGCGTTGGTTTCTTCACAGCTAAGTGGCGAGCAAAGGCAATCTCATAAAGTATAAACTTGACTTTTAGTTTAACAAATAATAGACACATGCGTCATCATTGTCGTCAACAACTGATTGTAGTTCATAATTTCATCGTTCAAATTAGAGTCATGTTGACCTAGCGGTTTAGCATGTGCAGATAGATGCGTAAATCAATGAGCCATGAGTTCAAATCTCACGTAGTACTCACACTTTTTGTAAGTTTTTTTGTAAGTCTTTTTGTAAGTAACAAAAGAAGTTGGAAGGAATATTAAATCAAAGCTAACAAGTGGATATTTATTTGTATTATAATATTCAAGTGGGTAGTTACTCAGCAAAATGAAAAAAATGTAGGTAAACAGTTGACAAAAGGCACTATTAAAAAATAATATGTTTATTTCTTACAATTTCTTAATCAAATTTAACAATCACCGTTTATTAATCACCGAATAAGATTATAATATTATATATAATTTCTTATTGAGGCCATAGCTTAAGTATTCGTTTCCAAAATTGGAAAGAGGTTTGAAGCTTATGTAACCTTAACAAAAACAAACAAAATACCAGATAATTTTATCACAAAGGTCAAAAGGATTAAAAATGTAGGCTAAAAACTATAAAATTGCACAACAACACATCAAGTGTTCATAACTTTTTTAAGTTGTTTTAAATACGGATATTAAGTTAAACACACATAACAAGGTCTCCAGTTAATACAGAAAATAAGTATATATATAGCATAGTGGTTCGTCGACCGACGTCCGTTTTCTTCGTACTCCCTTATCATGGTTTGGATGCTGCAACATGTTTATTAGTTTTAGTCTGCCAGCTCTTTGATGGTGTTTCAAAGAACTCTCTTCTTCAAATCATCATATCCATAGAACAACTGTTTTTCTCTGCAACAATAAAACAGAAATATATAATATCCAATAATGATTATTATATAGGAGTTTTTTGTTTAAAAGCGTTAAAAAAAACTACTTACGTTTACACCGGTCTCTCTGGTTACTTCTGACAAGTTTTTACCTTGATTATGCATAGCAATTATTTGAGTTCTTTTTACTAAATCTATATAACAATGCATATTTACTCATTTTCGTAAAATAAGTAGACAATACACCTGGTTAAAAATAAAATTGAACGAAAGGCGCCGGAACGATATAATCGAAATTAACTTAGCGAACAACCAATTGAGCTTAGTCATAACTCTTTGGTCTAAGTATTATTTATACTACCTATTAGTTATTTTTTTTTATAAGTAAATCCATATTCAACCTACCCTCTCAAGTTTGAAAACTAACACATAGATAATCAAATATTTATAAATTGATACTTATTCAATTTTAATATCTTCATCTCTTTAAAAGAAATTATAAATTATTTCAATGTTTGAAGAAACAAAAAGAAAGTACAAAAATAAGCATTAATTAAGCATTAATCATTTGAAGCACAGCGGCGCCATCTATTAACAGTATAATGTAATGTTGTCGATAGCAACATTTCAATCAGGTTTTACGCTAGATGGCGTCATTTCTCGCTTCACACGATTTTATTTCTGTACTTCCTATGGACTTTTGCAGCAGACTTTACGTACCTTGTTAGCATGCAGGCTAGTCGATCAAATATAATTTTAAAGGGTTGTGCAAATTTTGAGCAAAATTTGAGTGTGATAGAAAAATAATTGAATTATTTAGGTCACCGGAGTATCTGAAAATATAAGTAACGAAAAATTGTGTCCGCAGTTTCTATTCATACTCATCAGATCCCACAAGTATACACGTGGAGCCCACGCCTGTTTACGCCCATAAAGACCCCAGTCTTCACAGAACGTGGGTGTCGGTAGCGTGACCCTACCAACCGCAACTTGATTTACAATACCTTCTACACCAACACTCCAAACCTCATAATTTTTATAAAACCCTTAGGCGCTGTCATAATATATTGTCATAGGTCGTGCGATCATGCGTGCGCCCGCCGAAAATGATCGAGCGACCGTGCGTTCGAATATACAGTAACTACATTTGAACGCACGGTCGCGATCATTTTTCTTTTATTTTTTAGTTCTACTCATTTGCCGAATGTTATATTGAAGGTCGCGCGATTATGCGATGCGGTCAAATTGTCTAGAATTCGTTGCCCGACCATCGACGTATCGTATTGATCGGACAATCGCCGATCAAACATAGGTACTGATCAGTACTGAATGCCGTAATCGCGGTCGCGCGACCAAGTAGGTTTTTACATAGGCAAATATTCGTGAAAATCTTCTTTTTCTGTACGTCGAATTACTGATTGTGAAATTCACTGCACCTATTTAGGGTTCCGTACCTCAAAAGGGAAAAACAGAACCCTTATAGGATCACTTTGTTGTCCGTTTGTCTGTCTGTCTGTCAAGACCCCTTTATCTCGAGAACGCGTGGAGGTAACGAGTTGAAATTAAAACTATATACTCATGTCCGCGGTCCCTTGAAGCTGTGAAAAAATCAAACATCTGAGTTAACGGAAACACGACACTCTGAAGGGAATCAAAATTCATAGGGTACTTCCTGTTGACCTAGAATCCTGAACTTTGGCATGAAGCAAGGTTGCATAACACAAGTATAGGAAAAAGTCTGAAAACTGTAAATTGTAGTAACGCCACAAAAAAAAAAAAAAACTTTTTTTGCGATTCGGAAAAATATTCGTAACTTAATTCGGGAATTGAACTGTTTTCATATGTAAGTTTGTACGGAACCCTTAGGGCGCGCCCAAGTGCGAGTTTGATGTTTTTTCTGTTTTTACATAGTTTATAATGTACTCCCAGTTTTCTTTTTTAATGCTATTTATTTACTTACGATTAAAGAAAAATTTCCCCATAGCAAAAACTGCAGCTCTGCTAAGAGCTATTTCGAGTGTGATCACATCGCTCCAAAATAGGACATACGATTTCTTATCGCACAACCGGTATTATCGCACGAGCGATGACAATAGGACCGGCGGCGCCTAATAACTTCTGTTTCGATTTAGAGTACGTAAGTACAATTACACTTGGTTAACAACATGACAACATCAATGTACCTAATTATGAAAGTGTTTAAAGAAATAATTTTACAATAATACATCCAGAAGAACTAAAAATAAGACTTGGGTATTAGCGTTACGAAATGCTGAAAAAAAGCCTAGCTTAAGAGGGCCCTACCCAAGCCGTCTATCTATCGTCAACGTGGGATTGGTTTAAGGCGTAAAGTCCCTTGAACATCTGGCTGGAGTTAAATGCACACATAATCATACTGCCGCCTGCGCCCGCATATAGACCCGCTGACTTTTAAAGCCATTTTCTTTGCGAAATATTGATTGATTTACGTTTATTGTAGCGAAAAAAAAATATTAATAAGGACACTGTTCACTACTTACACGTTTGATTTTTTACGTTAATTTATCAAAAGATAATACGAAGACAACTGTAACAAAAAAATTATTAAAAAATCCTATTGGCCAATTAAGGATGCCAAAAATAGTGGGTGCTACGCTAATGCTAGCGTAAATTTTGATTTTGTGAATTAAAAGAAATACGGAACCTAAGAGCTGTTTGCAACAGCTTTAAGGACTGTACAGTATGATTTTAATTAAAATAGAACCCTATAAATAATAAATCCTAACAGTAAATTTATCTTGACAGCGTATATAGAAAATTTATCAAATAAAAAAATTCTTCCCGCGCGTCGGCTTTATACAAATAAAAATAGAGTCCTTCCCGTTATCGGCGGCTGATGATGAGTGGCTGTTGTGATTCAACGATTAGGCTCCGGCAGAGCAGCTCACAAAGTAGTAATATTGGTAGTGATAGTAGATCTGACACGCAGCTTCATTCAAACCTGCCTCTGTTCACGGACCGCTTGGCACAGACAAAGACGAGGACTTACCCTGATGGATATACGATTGTTTAGGGTTACGGAGGCAGAGCCCAAACAGAAAAAGAACAATAAAAATATATGAACCGATTGCCAGCAGAGGACTAACTAAGTTAAAAGGGGAAAAACTGATGAAGACAGCATTATACGAGTAGTATTGGAAACAATAATTCAGCCTTAATACGTACTAGCAATAAAAAGAAATCCCTTTTTTATCTCATCACAAAGGTATCGCACACAGAAATAGATTCACTGTACTTTCATAAACACTCTACAGCGTATTACTTTAAGTAGGAATTCCACTTTTTGATGAGACTAATCGAAAAAACAAACGCCATTTATCAAGAAAAAAAATTAACTCTTGAAAACAAAAAACTTATTTTTTATGTTTCGGAAATGAAATAGAGGATTTAAGCAGGGTTTAGGGGTATGTGGAACAGAGAGTAAAGCCCAACATACCTCCGTTGAAAAAGGAGGATCCTCCAACCGGACGGGTGTTATGTCTGGTGGGCTAGTGCCCGATAGATGATTTCGGGCTGTTCTATATGTTCCAATCGCGCGGAGAACTTTGATTGCGCGATGCAGGATTAGTTCTTATGTGACGCCATAGATGTCGCTACATCACTCTCCTCCGGAGATCGGAGATCGATGGTTCTTGATGCTTCTTGATGCGTGCCAGACCAGTGGTAGGTTGGTTCCAGTGGGTCGGAACCGAATGCCGCATAGTTCTCGGTGAGTCGGAACGGTCTGCGGTGATGCCCCAGTGAGTCGGGGTTGTGCTATCCCAGTGAGTCGGGATAATGCCCCAGTGAGTCGGGGTGATGATGTCCCAGTGAGTCGGAGCAGTGCTGTGCGACGTAGGGCTTGACTGCTGGCCTCGACCAGGAGAGGTTCTTCGTAGCTCTTCGTGTGACTGGCCGAAGATGCAGTGTGCTTCGCCAAGGTCGCTGATGAGGCTGAGGGTGATGACCAGGTATGACCAGGTAGGCATGCTGGTGGTCAGGATACCCTTTAAAGCCGTGGGTGCTGGCTGTATGGCTCGCTGCTCGAAAGCTTGAGGAAGTGATGATGACGTCACGAAGTAGTAGCTGCACGAAGGCTGCGCTGACGTTCATTGTCGAGGGTCACCATTTTAGGGGTATGTGGAACACAGAGTAAAGCCCCACACACCTCCGTTGAAAAGGGAGGATCCTCCAACCAGACGGGTGTTATGTCTGGTGGGCTATTGCCCGATAGATGATTTCGGGCTGTTCTATATGTTCTAATCGCGTGGAGAACTTTGATTGCGCGATGCAGGATTAGTTCGTATGTGACGCCATAGATGTCGCTACAAGGGTAACACTACAATATGCAATGTACATTCTGAAGAACACTAAACCAGCAATTTTTTCGTGTAAACATATTTCTAAAAATCAAAGCCTTTTGAAAGGAGTAAGGAAAACAAGCGAAAAAATATCATGTCGTTAATACTTTTTTTTGGCAAAAGTATTAGTCATACGAAAAAAACATACGTTGATAATGTTGTACATGAATATAAAATAAACATAAATTTTTTTCAAACTATTGACTTACCCGTTACCGAGGAAGTAGACTTCAGAAAGTCACTGTTTTGTGGCACTGCTTACAATAGTCGATACTTTTTCCATACAATTTTGGGGGGGGGGGGGTTTCCTCCAGAGTTTGACATTGCACATCTAAAATAAAACATGATATGGTTTTATCGTGTTATTAATTTTGTCTGTGCGGGAACAGAAAAAAAAAATCCATTAAAAAGTTATGAGCCAACAAAGTTTCTGTTTTTTGATGATTTTAACGCAACATTAGGTGTAAAAAACTAACAAAAATCGTATAAAATCTCCGAAACGAAGTGGTACTGACAAAGCTTTACTACCGATGAGTTCTGTACAACTTATTTATAGTAGATTATTTTATGCAGTGATTTTTTCATAAAACTCGATTTTCCAAAGCACTACTCTCAGATTTATGCACCGTCTAATGTTGTTTCAGTTCGGAACGGAGTTTGTGTGCGTGGAAATAATACGTTGTGCATATAGACTATCGTCTAACTGCTCATACTTGATATTATCGCTGTCGGACACAATGTCAGATGAGACATCGCTCTTCTTGGCCTCACCCATCAGCGAGTTCAAGCCCGCGACTAGTTCAGCCTTAAAAGCTTGTTGCTTGGCTTCGTGAAAAAAAAAAGATAAGGTCTGAACACTTCGTTGGCATTCGGTAATTCCGTCACTCACTCGCATATTTCACGAAACTTGTTCCAGGAAATACGTGTTTTTTTTTTAAAAAACCTTCAATCATCATCATCATCATTTCAGCCGAAAGACGTCCACTGCTGGACATAGGCCTCCCCCAAGCGTCGCCACAGCGAACGGTCCTGTGCGTCTCGCATCCATCGGACTCCCGCAACCATTACCAAGTCATCGGTCCACCTTGTAGGAGGCCTTCCAACGCTACGTCTTCCGGTACGTGGTCGCCATTCCAGAACCTTTCGGCCCCAACGGCCATCTGTTCTGCGAGCAATGTGCCCTGCCCATTGCCACTTTAGTTTGGCGATTCTTCGTGCTATGTCGGCAACCTTGGTTCTCCTGCGGATATCCTCATTCCTGATTCGATCACGCAAGGAAACTCCGAGCATAGCCCTCTCCATTGCCCTTTGGGTGACTTTAAGCCTTCTAATGAGGCCCATTGTAAGCGACCACGTTTCGGAGCCATATGTCATCACTGGCAACACGCACTGGTCATAGACTTTCGTCTTGAGACACTGTGGTATATTGGACGAGAAGACACCGCGCAGCTTACGGGCTAAAGTTTACGCAAAATAGCAGATTTTCAAAGCTCTTTACTGGATTGTGTTCACAAAATATCGGAAGATGTATAATAGCGTCATAATCACGTAACAGCGGTTGTATGGAAATGTATCTCAGGTTGGCCGCTCTTAAAGCACGGGAACTGCATGAATCCCTTACTAATTTCAGGAATCGTTGATCTATAGTTTCCAGGCTTGTAGGCGTAGGCGTAGGCACCACTAACCCTTTTAACCACTAACCCTTTTAACTATTACATTTTAACGACTACCCTCTCGATTATTTAGTTGTTACTTCAATTAAATAGCACTAAAGTCTGTTAGAACAAAATTAATTGTAACTTTTAGTTGTGAATTAACATTAGGAAAATTATACTCAAACATTGTGGGCAGTTGCTAGTTTCAATTAAATTATATTTAGATTAGTATGATCACAATTTAAATTAATAACAGATTCTGCTATAATTTGCACTGAAAGTCAACTTAGAATGGAATGCTAACTCCATACAATACTAATTGGTATTCTAATATATTGTGTAACAAAAACACTTCCCGCGTCTGTCTGTTTATCCGGTAATCTCTAAAACCACGCAATGGATTTTGATACTATTTTCACTGATAGAGAGAAATAAATGAGGATAGATACTTTTTTTTTTTTTTTTTTTTTATTAATGATAGGCTCGTGTTTGACCACCATCTCACCTGATGGTAAGCGATGATGTGGTCGACGATGGAGCACGCTTGCCTAGAAGTAGCCTATTCACTCTTGACTTAAAGACCCCTAAGTTGTAGCTATCAGGAAACACAGACTCCGGCAAGGAATTCCACTCCTTGGCTGTACGCATAATAAATGTGTTCTTAAAACGTTTTGTGCGTATGGGTGGGATGTCCACCATGTACCGGTGGCGCAACGCCGTACGTCTAGTGGTCCGATGATGGAACGGACTTGGCGGAATTAGATTGTGCAATTCCAGTGCACACTCCCCGAAATGTAAACGATAGAAAACCGACAGGCCAGCAACTCGGCGGCGATGTCCAAGGCTTTGGAGCTTCGACTCAACAAGTGCATCATTGCCAATGATCCTCTTGGCTCGCCTCTCAATTGAC
The DNA here is from genome assembly GCA_905147345.3 of Mythimna impura. Lineage (NCBI taxonomy): Eukaryota > Metazoa > Arthropoda > Insecta > Lepidoptera > Noctuidae > Mythimna > Mythimna impura. The sequence continues at coordinate 10,071,755 of LR990356.1, read as the reverse complement.
TCTATCGCATCAAGCTGGTATTTGGCAGACCCGTCCCAAAGATGAGAGCAGTACTCCATACACGATCGAACTTGCGCTTGATAAAGTTTTAGCAGCTGTTCCGGCGTGAAGTACCGTCTGACCTTCGCGAGGATTCCCAGCTTTTTTGCTGCCAGTTGAGCCTTTGCTTCGATGTATGGCCCAAAGTTGAGAGTTGACGTCAGCGTAACGCCAAGAAGATCAAGATGGTCGGTTATTGGCACGGTCACACCTCGGAAAGATGGAGCCGGGTGGAATTGACTCCGTTTAGCGGAAAAAAGACACGCTTGGGTTTTAGTTGCATTGAACTTGACCAGATTGGCATCGCCCCAATCGGAGACCGCCTTCAAGGACGAGTTCAAGCGTTCAACCATAGCCTCTCGGAATGACTGGATCTGTGACCCACTAGCGCGTGCGTCAGCCACATATCTCTCGGCAACAGTGCTGTCGTCTGCATACCCAAAGATACCGGGTTTAAGTAAGTCATTTATGTGCAGCAAAAACAGTGTTGCCGAGAGTACCGACCCCTGAGGGACCCCGGCATTAATATCCATTTGACCGGACGAGCAGCCATCAACGACCACTCGGATGGATCGATCCCTCAAGAAGTCTGCGATCCAATCACACAGACCAGTGGGTAGACCGAAGGAAGGAAGCTTAGCAATGAGGCTTTCGTGCCAGACCCTATCGAAAGCCTTCGAGATATCAAGGGAGACGGCAAGCGCTTCCCCATGCTTCTCGATGGCTTCGCTCCAGATGTGAATGGCATACGCTAGAAGGTCCCCAGTGGACCGATTTTGGCGAAAACCGTATTGCCGGTCACTGAGGATGTCGTTAGCTTCTAGGTATGCCAGAAGTTTCTTGTTTAGCACCCGTTCCATACTCTTACAGAGGACGGACGTAACTACTAAAACTAAAAGATACTGTATACTATTTGCAGCCGTGCAAAACCGGTTTGTTTTTTTTTTGAGGTCGGAAATTATCTAATGACTCCTCACGCTCTAGCTTGGAGCTGGTTGTGTCAGATTTTTACTGACTAAAACCACACCTATATTCCTTCAGTTGCCTTTTGCGTGCTAGGACCACGAGTATCCCTTTCATACTTTTCGCCACGGCCCTAGCAAGCTTCGGCCCTGCTGGGCCCCTACAGTTTGCTGGCATCTCTTTGAGGCGCGTGTGGCACACTACGCGCTACCACTCGACGACTCGGGCTCGATCCTTATAGGATGAACAGATGACAAGCTACCCATTACTCCTCGTCCGTAAGCTCGCGCCTACAGTAGGTACACAGAGATCGCCCTGCGATCCTCACGTCCCAGTCGCCCTGTCACGGCGGCTGGGGCGTGAGAATGTACGTTCCCTCACTCTTGCGGAGGCGGCCTCCTTCGCTAGAACTAATGCTTCGCAGAATGATGCGAGCGCATCCCATTTCCTTTCGCTCCGGACCATGGCCTGAACCAGGGACGAGAGAAGTCGCCGCCGCCGATCACCTCCACTAGGACCTGGCGGTGCTCCAACACCTCCACCGTATGCTCTACTGTGTCCTCCAGGCGATCTGTGCAATAATGACACCCAAGCGTTTCTCCCGAACTTACTATGTCCGTTGTGGACCTGTGTCATGCGTAAGGTGAAGACGCCGTGGCGCCTTTTCAGCCACTCCTTAAAGAGGGGACTTTCACGTGGCTGTCGCCATATCGCCATGAGATCCCGCCGGATTCAGGAAATGAACTATTTACATACCTACCTACTTAGATAAGTTTGTACGGAATTCTCAGTTCGCGAGTGCGCATCGCACTTGACCGGTTTTATTATACGTGGTACGTTTTTGATGCAAGGCCTTAGCAGATATAGTAGTAGAATCGAAATTTAAACAGTGACCGAATTTAAAATTACTTTGTTCATAATTAACATAGATGAAAAGAAAGGTAACGAAAAAGGTATCTGGTACAACACCATCCAACCCGAACCATTAACAATTCCCTGGATAGATAATTATGCACTTAATAGAAAAGATATTGTTACTGTCATGAGGCTTCGATCTGGTCACATCCCATCGAAGAAGTTTACGTTCCTTATGGGTATCACATATTCCCCTAATTGCGAAAAATGTGGATTAATCGAGGACGTACATCATATTCTGGTGGAATGTGAGCGGGGCCAACGCCTCAGGAGAAATTTGTTTAGCACTCATATGATTGAAATTGGTATTTGCAATAATATATTAGCTAAGCCAACGTCAGACGAGGCAAGACTACTTTACAAAATATACTACAACATATTTTTTTTTAATGGCCTATGCTGTCCCACTGCTGGGCAAAGGCCTCTCCCAACTTCTTCCAGATATTCTTTTCTCGAGCCACCTCGAACCAGTCCTTGCGGTAGGCATCTAGATCGTCTCGCCACCTCTTCCCAGGTCGACCTCGGCGGCGTCGTCCATATTTTAATATAAATTTTATAAAATCCATAATTAGGCTATGATGAAGCGACATAGTCATTATTGACAAAGCTCCAAAATAGTGATTAAAAAAAAAAACATAGATGAAGAACAAGTAAGAAGGCCTTTCTTCATAATAGTTTTAATTCGACTGGTCTGTTGGTCTAGTGGTTAGAGGCCCTGACTGCTATGCCGGAGGTCGTGGGTTCGATTCCCACCCAGGATAAATGTTTGTGTGATGAGTATGATCATTTGTCCTGTGTCTGGGTGTAATTTATCTATATAAGTATGTATTTAGAAATATATAAGTATGTTTATCAGTTGTCTAGTACCCATAACACAAGCTCTGCTTAGCTTAGGACTAGACGGCGTTGTGTGATAGTTGTGGAATATTATATATATTACTAGCTGTGGCCCGCGACTTCGTCTGCGTTAAGTTTGTAAAAACGTACAATCATTCTGAGCTTGCAATTCATTCTGAAAGCAACGCAATTATTTATTGTACTTTAACATAAAACGGTTAAAAGTAAAAACGCAAATTACCTTCAGGAAACATGTTATGTACTCGTCCAGATCCAAATGTATGAATGTCAATGAATAGAAAGAGTATGTAAGGGTCGTAGCAGTTGGCATTTCTGCCTACCCCAAAAGAAAAGAAATTAGTTTATGTATGTTTCTGGTTTATGTTCTGGTGAAACAACATTGTATGATTTTAACCCCTCGCCACAGTGAGCACGTCACAATCGCAGCGGTAATGCCTGTCTTTGAAGAGTGTCTACAGAGGCGTCACGGCATCCTCTCTTTGTGCAGGACTCACCGGATGTGGGTGTTTTGGGAGGTATCTGTATCGAATTCAACGGGAAGAAACACTCGGGAATCACCATTGTGCGGATAGCCTGGAGAATACGATGGAGCATACGGTGGAAGTCGGTCCCGCTTGGTCGGAGCGCCAGCACCGCTGTGTCCTTATGGAGGCGATTGGTGGAGAAAATGTCAACCAGTAGCCTCCTTCAGTGAAGCACTACGATCGAAGAAGGTGGCTGAAAGTATGAGGGACATTCTGACTCCTTAACTGTCGCTGCAAGTGATGCTCCGGGTGTTGAAAGCCGCAGGGCGATGACCAGCCATCGCAAACCGGGATTGCGGTGGTGCCGTCCGGCCGTCTCGTCAAAGCAATCCTGAATCGACGGCGCGTTGTATTCTACACCGGACTCAAAGAGACGTCAGCAAATGGATAGGGCCCTCTAGGGCCGATGTCTGCGAGATTGTTCGAAAGAGTTACCTCCCGTAAAATTTTCACCTCAATAATTTTTGACTGAAGAGTTTAAGCCGTTAGACAGCTTTGGTAGAGGTAAATGAAGGAGCATAATCGGGACACCGACCTTCAGCTGAATAACGTGCACTGATAGTGCAAAGCCAAAAAGCCAGTGAATCCAAAAACTACCATCATCATCAACTATCTTCCTCCACAACAGTACTTATGAAGAATTTGCGAGAGCATGCTTCCATTGATTGTTGCAGCTTGCTCATTTTGGGCGTAAAAATTACTTGTTCATTTACCTAGGATTTTTTGGTGTGTATTTAACTGACGTCCCCGTTGAATGAATTTCGGCGAAATCTTGATCGCGTGTATCCCCGCCCAATCAAACTCGCATATTGATGGCCAAACCGAGAGGTCACTGTCACCGACTGCCTCTATGAGGACACGGCGGTTCACCCAAATGTGATAGACCTCCACCGCATGTTACACCGGGTTCTCCGGGTGATTCGCAAAATGGTAATATCAGGATACTTCCAACCGAATCCGGAACAGAAACCGCTCGAAACACCCTCAACAGTCCTGAGCTTGTGTATCCATAAAACAATGAAATTACGGTAAACAAATGTAGCAGCCGATTAGTGTTATCCCTGAGACTGGCCTCCCTCAGAGGGTTGTTCCAGTGTTGGTCACCACTCACTGCAAGGAGGTAACGTCCAGATGTCGACGCAAGGCTGCCAGGAATCTGAGATACATCAGTGATCAGGAACGTAAACCACTTTCGACCCCGTTTTATATGGAGCAGAAACTGCAAACAATAAATCACGCCATTATTAGGCCGCAAGGTGCCATCCCGGAAGACATAGTGGAGCATGCAGAGGTGTGTCCCGCAAGGGCGGATCACCGCCGTGTCCTCGTGGAGGCAATCGGCGTCAGTCACTGGTCCTGTGTGTCTCGCATCCATCGGATTCCCGCGACCCTCACCAGGTCATCGGTCTACCTGGGGACCTTCCAACACAAGGTGCCATGCAACCCCTTCCGAAAATTTGGCCGTGTTATTTTAAAATCAATAATTAAATACATATACTTGTTTACTTTTATCGCCTTTTTTGGTTCGTATCCCTTGAATAATCATATTAATCATGGTCAATCTTGTTACAATCATGGAAAAAAAAAAGCAGTAGGATTGTTAAAAATGCCTCCGTCTAACACCAGTTTAACCATAACTATTTTCCTCCAATTTTGAACAATAGAACTGTCTGCAAACGTGGGCGATGGTCATTCTTCCGCCATTCAGAAAATTACGTAAAATACACAATGCCATCTATCAAATATAAAGTTCAACTGTCATTGTCATCATTATTTCTACTTTGAGTCTTTAGATGGCGTTGCGAGTATCTGAATTGCGTGTGGTGCCATATTTGACTAATTCGATTTTATTATGTGTTTTGATTAGTTTTTACAATATATTTAGAAGATATCGAATAGAAAAGTCAATTTTATTTTGAAAAAATGGTAAAAGTTATTTTATTACAAAAAAGAAGATAAAATAATGACAAAAATTTTAACTGTAGCTGGGAATCGAACTCGCGTCAAATGTCGTTCAACACGGACGTTTTGGATTATTGCTCACCCCCCATAGCAAATAGCGTGATAATTTATAGCCTAACAGATGCACTGACCTATAAGGATTATGTATGCAAAATTTGAACAGGATCGGTTCAGTAGTTTTTGCGCGAATTAATACCATCGCAAAATAATTTTACTGTTTTATTATATGTATAGATTATTAATTCAGTAAACAATTTTCTCACTTTCCGACAAATGTACTGTCTACTCCCAACCTCTTACTTCCTGTTATTAGTAAACCAGTCTCGTTGCTCTCATATAAATATTCGTTATTAATTCCTGAGATAATATTTCTGTGTCCAGCTTAGAGATAAATAAACGGTGCTCATCTGTTTCTCGCCACATGGGACTCACGAGAGTGGTTGAGGAAAAAGGCTTATTCTCACTCAAGAGTTATTAGAGGTACGGAGGAAAGGAAGCCTGCACGACTTAGAAATAGTTTTATGACGTTTATTCTTAACCAAGAATACGTGTAGTAGTAAACGTAACGTGTTAACCATATTATTACGTAACCCCTGAGTTTGTTTTTTTTTTTTTTTTTAATTGATATAAGCTAGGAAACACTGGCCTCATTTAGTTTCTATTGAAGTGAAATAGCACATTTTGATACAATTGCAGAAAGTTTGTCATTGCGACCAAGGCGAAATTCGCACGAGCCGTAGGCTAGTGTGTTATGGAGCCTAGGGCTACAGTGACAAATTTGCTCGTATATCAAACGACTTTTTTCAATACACTTACGAAGAAATGAATAAACAGGGGTTGACCGGCGACTCGTGGGTTTCGACGCGCGCCGGCCTGATACGATAAATGTAATAACATTGTGGCGGGGGAGAGCACGCGCACTTTTCTGAACTAGTGCAGAAAACAGTCTATTGCGTGCTTAAAAGCGTTGGGATAAGAGCGGGTTTTCGTGTTTTTAAAAACTTTTTTGAAAAATACCAGCTCTAGTTTTATTATTCTCCGTGTCGATAGTACCTACAGTTTTTTTTTTCTTTCGGCGAATTTTGGTTTACACATTTGCATCAAATATCTTTTCGCACTCTGGGTGGAGGGAGAGGGAGTGTCAGGCCTTTACTGAATAAAACCCACACGTGATCCTTCAATTGCTCTTTATGTCCCAGGGTTGCGGTGACTTTCGGACAATGCCGGAGCCCACCTGATGTAGTTTTTTTTTTTGAGGCGAATAATCATCAAAAGACTTCTCCCGCTCTAGGGTGAATCGAGAGGGAGTGTCAGACTTTTACTGGCTAAAACCCACCTATGTTATTCAGTTGCCCTTTACGTTCTATGGCCATGGCCACACTTTCAAACGTTCCCACAGCCCTAGCAGGTGTCGTCGGCCCTACTGGACCTGGCCTCCAGTTTTGCTGACATCTCTTTTAGGCCCGGGTGGATAATAACGCACCGACGACTCGAACTTGATCCTTAATGGACGGCTGGATGGAGAGCTACCCATTGCTGTGTGGTAACCGAAAATCGCCCTGTGACTCTCGACGGCCTTGGCATCTTCGCTTTGACTACTTTCGGGACATGGCCTTCCCCCGTGCTAGTGTTTATTCAAATCTGTTCAACCGCTTGAGCGTGAAGAATTTATACACATAAATACACATACACCACACACCACACACCACACACATGCCACTCATGCCGTTATCTACTTACTTTTTTTGTAGTCTTAATTTTTGCATCAATTGGTTGTAATTATGAGGATATTTAAATCTTTGCTAGTGATTATGAGAGTGGGCGCTGATACCTATATAATTATACAAGATATTAAGTTATCTTAGCTTAGGTATCAGCTGTAACACTTAAATATCACAAACACAAACTTTTCGACCTAATTTAATAATATAATAATAAATATAAATAAAAATATAATTTAATAATAAAACTTTTCGACCTATTACAGGCGCCGCCTAGTTTGGGGACCACCGTATACTACACAACTGAAGCCCGCAATTAGTTACAGACTTATTAATACATTAAGATTATTTAATTTAAGGTACCACTTGTAACAATGATTCAATAAATTTATTATTATTTTTATATATTTTATTTATCTCAGGACCCTGAGGTCCTGGACCTTTGGGAGGCGTACAAGGAGCCGAAGCCAACTCGCAGAGGCCCTTTAGATAATTATAATGGAACATGATACCAACCGACGATTATCCCTGTACGCGCTATGCTAGTGCATCCAAGGACAACCCCCGGTTGGTGGGAAACTATTGCGACATATGGAAAACTAAGATATAAGGCTATGGTTTTTGGAGTCTTAAGTGGACTGGTTACCAGGAAATATGTTAAGACTATGGCCCCTGCCTAAACAATGTTTTTAATATCCATCGACAAAAGGCAGGGGGTGACTTGCACACTCAATAAATGGGCCCCCATAAACGGTCGCTAGCACGAAGTGACGTAGCAACAAGAGGGCAACATATCCTGAGGTGCTTAAGGAGTGGAGAGGTATACCACGGCTATCAGGACAATCCCGGAAGTACGGTCAAGATCCCTACCAGCACCTTACTGGATTATACATCCTTCTCCCGAGCACGTTTGCTCTTGCGAATCTCCACTCAAGCCAGCCAATAAAGGCAAGAGAGAGGTGGGAGCTCTGATCCTCGTCAGTGTTCACTACGGCCGGCCAATAAAGGCAAGCCGGAGATGAAGAACAAGAATTTTCCCGGGAGATCGGGTCCGTGGGGTCGCTAATGCCCAACAGTTCGCCACAAAACTGCCCTGCGGATTTATTATTATTATTATTAATTTACTGTAATTTGGAAAACTTGTTAACTTGAAGGTGCAAATAAACATTATTATTTTTTTACTTTCAATTCCTCTGATCTCGTGTTATGTAACCTGACATCTACAACCAGACAATTTAGGCAAGGGCGCTTCATCGTCGACCACATCATCGCTTAATGTCAGGTGAGATAGAAGTCAAGTGCAAGCCTGTCCATAATAAAAAAAAATCTGAACTATTGAGTACTACTCATACCATGATAAAAACATTGCTAGACCATAAGTCAAGTACCTCGGTGGTGAGGTGGTAGGAGGCTTGGCTGTTAAAGCTACCCTTTTTTCAACTAAGTATCTAAATTATTATTTACTTCGCACAAAGGATAAGCATTTCCATTCAGCGTGGCAATGCCGCCAGTCTTTTGGGTACATTACCAGTCGACAGCGATGCGAAGGAGTTTTTCGACGCCGTACTTTAGATTGTTTTTTTTTTTTAGTACTTTAGGGCTTTTATTTTTATTTTGTATGTTAGTTTTAATTAGGTAGTAGTTTTAAATAGGCATATTAATATATTAGTTAGTTGCAACAAATCAACAAACTCTTAGCATCTAAAGATTACCTTTCTTAATAGTTCAACGATTCAACGATTGCATCACTGCTTACCATCATGTTGGATCACAATCAAGCACTAGTACATATTAAATAAAAATAAAAATGTCTTCTGAAGGTATCTTATCCCGTTTGTCTTATATTTTTTTTTCCTGGGATTATGTTCCAGATTCAGATTCAGATTTATTTATTTGCATAAACATGTTTATATAATATAAATGGTATAAGATGCTTATTATAAGTGTTACAAAATATTTTTAGGCTCAACATGTTTGACCATGGCTAGTGTGCAAATTAGTTCGAAAGACAACAAAATTTAAAAAATACAACAAAAAACTGGGCAAGTGCGAGTCGGGCTCGCGCACTGATGGTTCCGTACAAACTTGAAAAGTAAATTGCGGATTACCATTTATGACGTTTTAAAAAAAACTACTTACTAGATCTCGTTCAAACCAATTTTCGGTGGAAGTTTGCATGTGTAATGATTTTTAAAGAAAATATTCATAAATCGTTCAACTTCCATCTATAAGCGATAGATGGCGCTAGTAGTTACATGAACATAAGGCACTTGTTCTAGACATTAAGTAATGATTTGTGGTATTAGAGTTTATGTATTAGTTTTGTATAAATATATTATAATTGTTAAAATTAAATATTTACTTGCAGTTAATTATTGATAAACCCTAATGTATATTAGTTAGTCAATTGATATTACGTACTGTTTACTTTGCTCTGATTGGTCGGACCGAGTGTTTGTGAAAGTTTGTGGTGGGGAACATTGAGTTTGTAACTGTCATTCTGGACAGTCAGTCTAGTCTGCTCTGAGTTGTTGAACAGTGAACATGTCCTACCAATCCGTGTATTTGAAAATGATTGTTAATAAAATGATAAATATGAAATTGTGTTGATCAAAGTGAATAAAATATTTATATAACTGAAGTTTGAAGTTTATGATTCATCACATTTCAGAAGTGGGATATGCCTACAAAAAGCCTACAAATATGTGCAGTGATAACAGGAATGTTAGGTTATGTGTGCCTAAATTAAAGCTAAATGAGATCGAGATATTTTTTCCAAGAGTGCTAATGTTATTTTAGACAAGTGTTATACTCACTCAATTTTCATACTGATGGTGGCGCGTGTGTTGAATCATTCGGTTCCCTTCAAATGTGTGAACTGAGTGGTACTGATATGTTCGTAAACGAACGCTGACAGTTAAAACTGGACATCGCTGACACTTTAACTACTAGTGGTTCATTTTAGTTCCTATCTTTTAAATTGGGTTGTTTTTTCTTTATTTGTTTTAATTGATCATGCATAATGCTAAATTACGACAAAAGACAATTGCTATGTATAATTAACCTATTTTCCATAGCGGTAATTGTCATTATGTTGCCTTGGATTACTTTGTGTGCTATGATAATTTTCTTTTCCTTTTGACATATAATTGTAAAGGAGATTGTGCAAGTTACTATGAGACTTGGTTGCGCAACTTTTGACACAGTATAATAGTGAAAATTAGAAACAAACAAGGGGTAGTGTCGTGCTTTAAAACAAGGGTAAATTCAAAATGATATATTATGGAGTTTTTGAAAAAAAATAAGTTGAGTATTGACGTTATGTTACATCTTAAAACAATTCGTTTTGAAATCCTACCTCCGGGCCAGGCAATCAGTTGCCTCTCTGATTTGGCAGCTAGACAGTGGGTGTGCTAATATAAAAGAGAACAATTAAACAGCACGACATATTATTTTAAGTCTAGATCAAATCACCATAGACGTAAAAACGTTCTAATAATTCACTTCACAGCACACACAAAAAGAGTCAAATCGCTCGATGTAGTAAATGAACGTGTAAGAATCCTAAAACTCAACTCGACATGAATTTATTTTGTTAGCAAAGAAAAGCTAAAAACAATATTCTCGGCTTGCCGGCAGTTAACACGGTAAACGATGTTGTTTGACATTTCATCGAATAGTGTTGTGACACATCAATTGACTACGGCGTTATAACATTATCGATTATATCTTAATTGTTTTATTTTTGCCCAGAAATTGCTTTTTAACGAAAGAAATATTGACATAATTAAAGAAAAATAATAATGACAACTCTTAGTATTTTTTAGTGGCGAATGTAGATTGTTTTGTTGTTCCACGATTTACGTTAATATTTAATCGATTGATTATAATTGAGTAAGAAGTCGCTTCACTATAATGGAACGAATGACGTATTTATTGTATTAAATACTAATTAAAGTGAAAATAGAAACCCCACAAATGATTTCAATGAATTTAAGTAAAAAATCAATAAAAATAATAGTTATGAATTATACAATAACTCAAATGGCCATACGCGTCAAAAAGTGAATCTATAAGTGCCCAATCTCCTTTAAATGTTGTACCGCTAATGGGTATGTTACAATAATAATTTTATGAACTGAATTTCCATCACAAAAACAATAAATGAATTTGAATTTAGAAGCGAAAAAAAAATACGAAACCGTGTTTGTGGATTTAGGGTGTAAATGGATTTCCTTGCACATAGACATCTACACTTAGGAATATGCAATTACCGTCAATTTGCTGACTGACTGCCTTGGCAATTCAAGAGTATCTGCAGTGTGTAAATGTTTTATTTGAAATAAATGCTTTGATTTGATTTCAGTGCTTTGATGAGGCCGAGTATGCCTTTGATGAGTCCAAGCGTGCCTTTGGTGAGACCGAGCGTGCCTTTGGTGAGGCCGAGCGTGCCTTTGGTGAGGCCGAGCGTGCCTTGATGAGGTCGACCGTGCCTTGATGAGGCCGACCGTGCCTTGATGAGGCCGACCGTGCCTTGATGAGGCCGACCGTGCCTTGATGAGGCCGACCGTGCATTGATGAGGCCGACCGTGCCTTGATGAGGCCGACCGTGCCTTGATGAGGCCGACCGTGCCTTGATGAGGCCGACCGTGCCTTGATGAGGCCGACCGTGCCTTGATGAGGCCGACCGTGCCTTGATGAGGCCGACCGTGCCTTGATGAGGCCGACCGTGCCTTGATGAGGCCGACCGTGCCTTGGTGAGGCCGACCGTGCCTTGATGAGGCTGACCGTGCCTTGATGAGGCCAACCGTGCCTTGATGAGGCCGACCGTGCCTTGATGAGGCCGACCGTGCCTTGATGAGGCCAAAACGTGCCTTTGAAGAAGACAAGTGTGCCATTTGAGGCCAAGTGTTACATTTGAGGCCAAGTGTTCCATTTGAGGCCAAGTGTGCCATTTGAGGCCAAGTGCGCCATTTGAGGCCAAGTGCGCCATTTGAGGCCAAGTGCTCCATTTGAGCCCAAGTGTGCCATTAGAGTTGGCCACATGTAACATTGGACTAGGCCAAGTGAGCCAATAAAGATTCGGGTTAAGTGTGCCCAATGCAGACGAAATTATCATCAAGAGCGTAAGTAACGTATGAATTTACCTACTTAAGTGATTTTAGTGTGACTATGTTGGCTTAATAATGATGTTAATGAATTGAATAATTTATTAAGTTTATTTCCATATTCATTTCTTTATTATTGCTTCATATCATTTTGACCTGTTTATTGGATAAGTTTCTTTTTATTGAACATTCTGTTATAGCTTATGAAGATATTATAAGTATAGATAAAATGAATTGAAAGAAGATTTTTATATTGAGATTTTATTTTTGAAAAAAAGCGAGTTCTAAATGAATGGTACAAGTTATAATTCATGTAAATGTTTTTAAAACCACTGATTTCTTTTATTTTTGAGGCCTTGGAGTCCGATTGCGTCAGGACTACAGAAGAAAAACCATCAGTCTTATTGAGCAAACGGATAGTTCCTGTTTCGAACAAAACAGACTCGAAGAGGAATGATGCAAAGAGACGATCTGGAAGGAAGTGCAGAAGTTATAATTCAACCTCTTCGTCGACTACACCACCACGACGCAAGAAGCAATGAGGTACCTCATGTTGGTTAAATGATTTTCCAAAGAGAAAAACGTACAAGTATCGAAGTTTGAACATAAAACATTAGGATAATGTGATACGGGAGTTCGATCACTCCAGTAAATTTTGAGAGTATTTAAGTTGGATTAGAAAGAGTATTTGTAATTGATTTGTATGCAAATAGGATCAGAAACTGACTATACATTTTGTCTCAAAAACTTGCTAGGCTTACCAAAAGAAAATAGAAATGTTACGAAACCCTACCAAAGTGTAGTATTTAGTTACGAAGTGGTAAACTAAACTAACAATAGTTTTTCTAATGAGCAGAATTATGGTCAGTTTCAAGCAGAAATGTTAGCTGGTACGACTTAAGGTGAAACTTATGTGAATATTTTTATGACAAATCAGTGCTTATATACGGATATTGATGACAATCAAACGCTTTACAAACAAGTAGAAATAAATGATCAATTTTATTGGGTATTATATAGATTTTAACAGCGATGTAGTCTTTTGCGTGAATCCGATATAGAAGTATTAGTTGTCAGTCAAAATTTTATGCAGAGTTACCATCCATTGCAATTTGTAAAGGTACGTTATCCTTTCACAAGAACCTTGTACTGTTCAACAGTAAAATTGATTTAATTTTCTAAAACTTACCTTGCGCAACCAAATTCAGCTATAGATTCACATCATTCTGGAAATATTTGTATAGACGGATCTTATATCAGAGTATTTATCGTGTCAAATCTTTCTGACTATATCATCAACAAATCTATGCACAGACATCACCGCAAAAGATATACATCAATTAAATGATATTTATTTTACAAGTAGGTTATATATAATAATATTAAAAGATTTAATTTGAGCTAGATATTATATTGTTATAATTCGGTTAAGAGGAAAATAGATTTAAAATGCATACACTAGAGAGGCGGGTCAATTTAAATGTTCCAAATTAAAATAAAGTTTGATAAACAGTGCGATTCAAGCATCATTATTATAACCTTAACTTGATACGAATTTGCACACAGATGCTGGGGCCTTAGATTTAGGGGAAATATTAGTACAATTAAGCCCATGGGCTCTCCAGCTGAAGAGTCGCTTTTATTCTAAACGCTTAAGTTTTGTTTTAAATTATGGTTTCAAATAGTGAATGTAATGAACCCTGACTAAATAAGACGCCACACAACGTATAGCAGTAAGGTGGCTATACATTCATGAGTTTAGTTAACCATTGAGAGTGTAAGATCTGGGACGCGTATGTCGATACCTTAAGCCGTAATACCATGCTGTCTACAGACACTAAGACGAATCCTCTGTTTCTGTTTATAGTATTGAGACTGAGAATTGATTATCAACATTATAAATATTAGACCTAGATTCAAAGTTCTTAAGGCTGAACCAGATGAAAAACCTAATGACAAAGTATGTATAATTATGTTAAGTCGTGAATTCAGTGTGCGTAAATAACGAAGACTATACTCTCGGACAAAAAGCTGGTCAATTTTACCTTATACTTACAGAAAGTTGACCAATTGTTTCGACTGATAGTGTTGGTTATAAAATATATTTAACATTGGTTTACTATCTCGAATAATAGTGCAATCGTGGCTTTCTTTTAGATACTTTATCTACTCTAAAGAGCTTTTACGATAGTCATGGTATTGACCTTGTTCTTAACGCTGTAAAAATGACTACTATTTTAAATGCCCTAGCAAAATAAAATTACTTCAACGTTTATAACCAACACCAATGAAACATATGCCTATCTTGGAAAATTCAATGGAGTCTTGTTAATTCTGGTAATTCATTCACTAGAAAGACTGCCCCAAAGCTAGGATCAGAGATACTTTAAACGATAGACTACGACATTACGAAGTACGAAACACGTTACAAAGCTTAAGAGATGAGGTGAGCTCCAATATCCAAGTTAAGACAAGCAAAAGAATACTTACGTTACCAGTAAAATCCCTGCTACTACCTACAGCATAAGTGATCTGATTAAGATTAGTAGATCTGATTGCAAATAAGAAGGTAAAATTACATTAACCTCATTTTAAAATCTATAGATCCATTCAAAAACAAAAGTTTTAAGTATAAAATTACTGGAATATATTAAATGGTAAGTTTTATGATCCCAGACATGTAGAAAAGCTTTTCACAAAAAACCTTACAACACTATTCTTCTAGTGATGAATGTTCTAAACATATGACGTGACGACAAACTAATTATCCGGAAGCAAACCTAAATTAAAATCAATACTAAGCCGAATGTAATGAATTTGAATGTAAAACTCATTTTCTTATCGAACTGAATGAAGTATCATAATTTATATCAATGTAGTCTATCATTGAAATTGTAATCGTGCGTCAGGAGATCGCACGATGTCGGATGGCCGAATGTAATGATTTTTAAAGAAAATATTCATAAATCGTTCAACTTCCATCTATAAGCGATAGATGGCGCTAGTAGTTACATGAACATAAGGCACTTGTTCTAGACATTAAGTAATGATTTGTGGTATTAGAGTTTATGTATTAGTTTTGTATAAATATATTATAATTGTTAAAATTAAATATTTACTTGCAGTTAATTATTGATAAACCCTAATGTATATTAGTTAGTCAATTGATATTACGTACTGTTTACTTTGCTCTGATTGGTCGGACCGAGTGTTTGTGAAAGTTTGTGGTGGGGAACATTGAGTTTGTAACTGTCATTCTGGACAGTCAGTCTAGTCTGCTCTGAGTTGTTGAACAGTGAACATGTCCTACCAATCCGTGTATTTGAAAATGATTGTTAATAAAATGATAAATATGAAATTGTGTTGATCAAAGTGAATAAAATATTTATATAACTGAAGTTTGAAGTTTATGATTCATCACACATGGTAATAATGTACATCATTTATATTTTTTTTTAGTTTTATCATTCTCTTATTTTAGTAGTTACAGGGGGTGGGACACACATTTTACCACTTTGGAAGTGTCTCTCGCGCAAACTATTCAGTTTAGAAAAAAATGATAAGTATTAGAAACCTCAATATCATTTTTGAAGAACTATCCATAGATACCCACACGTATGGGTTTGATGAAAAAAAATTTTTGAGTTTCAGTTCCATGTATGGGGAACCCCCAAAATTTATTGTTTTTTTCTGTTTTTATTTGAAAATCTTAATGCGGTTCACAGAATACATCTACATAACAAGTTTCAACAGTATTATTTATTATTTATTTATTTATTCGGAAAAAAATGGCTGTGACATATCACAGCCAACTATACCGGACGGACAGACAGACAGACATGACGAATCCATAATGTTTCCGTTTTTTGCCATTTGGCTACGGAACCATAAAAAACAAAAGTAAATAACAACAATTATCATTAATATTAAATTAAAAAAAAGAAAGGTCAATAGTTGTGCAGTACAAAATAAATAGAACATATACAGTCAGTAACTTTAGAGCGATTAATCATTTCAAAAATCCTTAATATTATAATAGGCTTTTTCTGTCAGTATTTTTTTTCCCTTGGAATAATTTTCGACGTTGACGCGGCCGAAACCGCTAGCAAAAGCTAGTAGCGCTTATAACACGGCCCCCCAAGGTTTCAGCTCCAATACCGTGAACTTTCAGCACAGTACTTATCTAATAAAAGCGCATAAAATTACTAGTACACGGATACACTGTCGCGGACACTAGTTGTTAACCTTTTATCGTCCTTATTACTATGGGTATAAAGGTGAAAAGTAGTCAAACTGGGTCACAGATGATACGTGAGCAGCAAGAGATGAAGCCGAAGACGGTGCATCGATATCCCTCTGGAGTTTAGTTATGCAAACTGAAGTCTTCGAGTTTCACCGTTAAAGGGGAATTTATCTTTAAAGTTAGAATAAGTTCTCTACTATTTGGTATATTCTGAAGTAGCTTGCAACCAAGTGAATCTACTAAAGGTCTACTAATTAAATAATTTTTGTGATCCACAAAAGCTATTGATTCAAAAATGTAATCTATTTTATTCAAATTAAGATACCTATTCTTCTTTAATCCGATTACAAATGCCATAATTAAAAACCGGACATAAGCATGCTAGTCGGAAACTCAAACGACATATCGAATGATCAGGATACATCATCGTAATTTCAGCCGAAAACGTCCACTGTTGGACATAGGCCTCCCCCAAATGTCGTCACAATGAACGGTCCTGTGCGTCACAATGAACAGTCCTGTGCGTCACAATGAACGATCCTGTGCGTCACAATGAACATCCGATGGATCAATACGCTGCAAATTCTATTTTGAGCATTTTGTTTTGAAATAAATTTAGCTAGTTATAGACACAGCAATATCTAAGTAAGTTACGGATTTGTTCGAAAAAGTTAGCGCGGTTCTTGAACGCAAAGTGCAAATGAAGAAACATAGGTGCGTTTTAGTCAGTAAAAGTATGACACGTCCTCTCGCGCCATCCAAAGTGGGAGGATTTATTTGATGATTTACCACCTCGAAATAAACTAACGTTAGTGACGGGTACATACGCAATTTTATTCAACATATCATAAAATCATGCAAATAAAACATTGAAATGTGCTCTAATACGAATTCTTCTCGACCACACTAGCTAATACGGAATACTCTGTGTCAGTAGTCTAAGTTCTGAACATCGGAATGTCAACCAGTCTGACGCCGCGAGTATTCACAACGCGTTTTTATACACCGAACGTGGTCAGAATAATGAACTTTCTGTCTATTGGCATTCTTTTTTTATCCCACCGAAGTCTGAATGTCGCCAATCTTTCGGCAAATGCAATTTGGAGGGTACACTTTGAAAATAAAAGAGTTTTTTGCTTTGTGTGAAGGGCAGCAAAAAGAAACGTGATTTATTATGATTTTGTTATACTTTGAGAAAAATTGCGTTGCTTATTTTTTGTTCGGTGTCTCTTCTCGACGTAAATAATTGAATCGCTAGATGATTTGACAGCTTTTTTGGTGTTTATTAACGGAAAGGTCCCTTCTTAATTTACTTAATTATGCAAATATAAAACTTAACATATTTTTCAAAGAGAATATTCTAAATTGGTCATGTAGCTACGAAAATAGGTCGGTTCTTAAGCGCTGTTAAATAAAACGTAATTCTTCACAGGTAGAATAACCCGCTGAAACGTACTTTCTAGTTATATTTAAGAGCAGCACTGCTTTATAATTAAACTTAGTTTTAATATAGAACTGCGACTGAACATCTTACGTTCTAATTTATAAATCCACCTTTATAAAGTCACCTTTGATCTAGGTCCAGGTCACTAAGGCTGGTCTCACTGAGAGCGAGCTATAGCGATTCATAGCTAGAGCTAGTACGTTTCCGCACCCACAGTCTAACTATGGGTGTATTTGTAAATGGTATGATAAGAACCCATGATCCATCAGTCGACGTCGATCGAAAAGTCCTGCTGGGTTACCTACTTACACCAAAAGCTACAACACCCCATCTGTTAGAAAGTAACGCAAACGATTTAAATCAATAAATTCACCACTAATTTGCCATGTTTGCCACAAATATATTTTTACTTACTTAGCCAAGCGTAATCAGCTTCATAATATTTCCACCACTGGTACTGAAGCCTCTTCTCCTTCCCTCTCCGGGAGGGGATACAAAAAATGGCCTACGTCCTATTCTCAGACAGGTACCAAATATATACAAAAAAAAAATCATATAAATCAGTCAAGCCGTTTCGGATGAGTTCTATAACAACTACTGTGACACGAAATTTTTATCTATTAGATATTTGAAGTATCTTAGTAGAACATATTAATATTTCATACTAGCGACCCGCCCCGGCTTCGCACGGGTGCAATGCTGATCACTTCATAGTATAAAACAAAGTTGCTTCCCGCTGTCTGTCCCTATGTACGCTTAGATCTTTAAAACTACGCAACGGATTTTAATGCGGTTTTGTCCAGCATTGCACCAGGGCGGGTCGCTAGTACTAAATATACTACAGAATGTCTTTATACATAACGTTCACATATTTTTTGTCATTCGACAATACAAACATATTTTCTTTTGAGGTTACTCTTGAAAGAGCGACATATAATTGGCCATGTGAAAAACATTCAACGCTCAAATCTAAGCCTGTAACGTTGAAAGTTTGACCCAGCGATTTATTGATGGTCATTGCAAAAGATATCTTTAGCGGAAATTGTAGGCGTTTATATTGGAACAGTAAATTCGATGGTATTAGAATTCAATTTCAATTAACCCAAACATTGCTAGGTATTGTTTTATTATGAATTTCCTATGTCTACGTTCCACCTTCCTCCATCATCAGATCAGTTCGATAGTACGTTATAGCCAAAGTGCATCTCATGTCAATTCTAATAAGCCCAAACACGGCTAGGATACATTGATTAATTACAGAGTTCCGGTGCCTATCTTCCGGCTCCATCATCATCATCAGGTCACTTTGATGATACTATTTTCAACATAACTATTTAGAACCATATATTTATTTGAATTGTCATAGTCGCTTAACTGTCTTCATTGTGATATCTATGTGAGTATGAAGTTCCGTTGGCCATTCCTGGTCTTCTGCATCAGTTCCACTTCATCAAATGTTACTTTTTGACTGTAAATACTTATATTCTCGATGAAAATACCAAAATCACTATGTGGTTGCCTATAATATTTGAGAAGTTCCTTCGATTCCTCATGGATCCCATCATCAGAATGGGATTTTGAAAATTGGAAAAAATGGGACAAATTTAGAAGTTTTTTATTTCACACTTTTTCGTTAGGTATGATGCACTTATAGCCAGAGTATTTATTTTTCATGACAGTTCGAATTAACTCAAACACTGCTAGGATACATAATTCTAATATGAAGTCCCCATCCACCTCCCGGCTCCATCATCAGGTTGGTTCGATAGTAGGTACCTTATAGCCAAAGTGCATATAATGACAATTCTAATAACATAAAACACGGCTAGTTACATTGATTAATTACGGAGTTCCAGTGCCTACCTTCCGGCTCCATCATCATTATCAGATCACTTCGTTGATACCATTTTCAACATAACTATTCAGAACCATTTATTTATTTATATTGTTATAGTTACTTAACTATCTGAATTGTGTTATCTATGTTAGGGTGAACTTTCGTTGGCCATTTCTGGTCTTCTTCATCAGTTCTATTTCATCAAATGTTACTTTTTGACTGTAAATGCTTTAGTTCTCGATGATATTACCAAAATCACTATATAGTGCCTAGAATATTTGAGGAGTTCCCTCGATTCCTCATTCATTCCATTATTAGAACTGGATTTGAAAAAAATGGGACCAATCTGGAAGTAACCGAGTAGTATATTTGCGTCGGCGCTTAAAAATATTTGAAAGAATCAAGTAATTTACCGCAACCGCTATGTCTCTGTATTTTGAGGCGGAGCTGTACGAGGGATACAGAGTTGCGAAGCGCACCCTCCGAGCGGAGATACGGCGAGCCAAACTACAGGCCCGCGACGTGTGGTTGGGGACTCTGAACGGAGACCCATGGGGACGCCCCTACAAAATGGTGCGGGATAAGCTCCGCGCCTGGGCTCCTCCGCTGACACAGAGTCTCCGGCCCCAGCTCGTGGAGGGTGTAGTGAACGCTCTGTTCCCTTCGAGAGAGGCGCCAACGACTCCGCCTCTCGCGGTGTCCGACGCGGACTACGACGGCGATGACGACGATACTCCGGAGGTGACCGAGGTAGAGATGAGTGTGGCGGTACGAAGGCTAAACGCTAAAAATACCGCCCCAGGACCCGATGGCTTGCCTGGGAAAGCCTGGGTCCTGGCCATGGAGGAACTCGGGCCTCGACTAAGAGGGCTGTTTAGCGCATGTTTGGAGAGGGGCCAGTTCCCACTTCGCTGGATGACCGGGAAACTGGTCCTTATAGCGAAGCCGGGGCGCCCCGCGGACTCTCCGTCCGCATACCGGCCCATAGTACTGCTCGACGAGGTGGGCAAGCTCTTTGAAAGAGTAATTGCAGACCGCCTCATCGCGCATTTAGCGCGGGTGGGGCCGGATCTTTCGGATAGCCAGTTTGGCTTCCGCAGGGGGCGCTCCACGGTGGACGCCATCATGCGCGTGCGAGCCCTCACGACGGGGGATGCGGTGTCCCGGGGCAAGGTCGTAGTGGTGGTGTCCTTGGACATCACCAACGCCTTCAACTCCCTGCCCTGGAGTAGCATTAGGAGGGCACTCCGGTATCAACAGGTGCCCGACTACCTCCGTCATTTGATCGAGGCCTACCTGAAGGACAGGTTTATCATCTAACCTGGTCACGAGGGAGAGTGGAGACGGCGAGAGATGTCGTGCGGTGTTCCGCAGGGATCGGTACTAGGGCCGCCCTTGTGGAACATCGGGTACGACTACGTGTTGCGCGGCGACCTCCCCGACGGGGTCAGCGTGGTCTGTTACGCAGACGACACGCTGGTCCTTTCGCAGGGGGAGTCGCACCAGGCGGCGGCCGAACTAGCGACACGCGGTGTTGCGACAGTCGTGGACAGGATCCAGGAGTTGGGACTCGAAGTGGCACTGCACAAGTCCGAGGCCATGTGTTTTCATGGCCCTCGGAACGCGCCACCACCGGGTTCCCAAATAACGGTAGGAGGGGTTCGCATCGACGTCGGGTCGAAGATGAAGTACCTAGGACTTGTCCTCGACAGTCGGTGGAACTTTGTGGAGCACTTTCGACGTCTGACTCCCAAACTGCAACGGACCGGGGCTGCCCTAAAGCGGCTCCTGCCCAACCTTGGGGGTCCAGACGCCTCCTGCCGGAGGCTCTACGCGGGAATTGTTCGGTCCATGGCCCTTTACGGGGCGCCGGTGTGGGCGCCGTCGCTGCAAAAGCGACCGGCGGCCATGCTTAACGCTTGCCAGAGGGTCATGGCCATCCGGATGGTACGGGGATACCGCACGATTTCCCGCGAAGCGGCGAGCCTCCTTGCTGGCCTGCCACCATGGGATTTGGAGGCAACAGTCCTTGCATGCTTGCACGATTTGCGCGTGGAGATGCAACGCCGGGGCGAAACTCCGCTGCCGCGCCAAGTTGCGGCATGGCGGACAGAGTTCCGGCGGGATCTCATGGTGGAATGGCGACGGCGACTGTCGCAACCCAGTGCTGGGCACGCTACAATCATGGCAGTAACTCCCCTCTTTGAGGAGTGGCTGGAGCGGCAACACGGCGTCCTCACCTACCGCATGACGCAGGTCCTCACCGGACATGGCAAGTTCGGGAGGTTCCTGCATCGGATTCAGGCGGAAGCAACGCCCGAGTGTCATCACTGTGCGGACCACCCAGAGGATACGGTGGAGCATACGGTGGAGGTGTGCCCCGCTTGGGCGGAGCACCGCCGTGTCCTCGTGGAGGCAATTGGCGGCAGCGACCTTTCGCGTCGGGCCCTGGTTCAGGCTATGGTCCGAAGCGAGGAGGAATGGCAGGCGGTCGCCTCCTTCTGCGAAGCAGTAATGCTAGCGAAGGAGGAGGCTGCACGCGTGAGGGAACGAAGGCCCTCACGCCCTAGCCGCCGTAATTCCGACCCCGACTACCAGCCACGGTAGACACGGGCTTGCGGACGTCGAGCACTGGGTAGCTCGCCGTCCGGCTGTTCGGTAATTAACCGGACCGAGCCCAGTCGTCAACAGCGCGTAGTGATCCTCGCGCTCCTCAAAGAGATGTCAGCAAACTGT
Source organism: Mythimna impura (assembly GCA_905147345.3). NCBI lineage: Eukaryota > Metazoa > Arthropoda > Insecta > Lepidoptera > Noctuidae > Mythimna > Mythimna impura. Next base: position 10,049,405 of record LR990356.1, on the reverse strand, counting down.
AGGGGCCCAGCAGGGCCAATGCCCGGTAGCTAGGACCGCGGAGAATTTCTGAAAGGGAAACCCGAAAACAAAAAAAAAATAAAAATACAACAAAGAACTGGGCAAGTGCGAGTCGGACCCGCGCACTGAGGGTTCCGTACAAACTTGAAAAGTAAATTGCGGATTACCATTTAACGTTTTAAAAAAAAACACTTACTAGATCTCGTTCAAACCAATTTTCGGTGGAAGTTTGCATGGTAATCATATATTTTTTTTAGTTTTATCATTCTCTTATCTTAGTAGTTACAGGGGGTGGGACACACATTTTACCACTTTGGAAGTGTCTCTCGCACAAACTATTCAGTTTAGAAAAAAATTATAAGTATTAAAAGAAAAGAAAGAAAAAACTTTTATTCGTACCTCACACATACAGTAGAATTACAAAAAAAAAGTATAAAAAGAATAACATAAAACCAATACTAGAAATACCCAATACCAATATACCAATATTACCAATACCAATATCCAATATATAGCAATATTAGAATTATTATATCTATACCAATATTAGAAACCTCAATATCATTTTTGAAGAACTATCCATAGATACCCACACGTATGGGTTTGATGAAAAAAAATTTTTGAGTTTCAGTTCCATGTATGGGGAACCCCCAAAATTTATTGTTTTTTTTTTTCTATTTTTGTGTGAAAATCTTAATGCGGTTCACAGAATACATCTTCTTAACAAGTTTCAACAGTATAGTTCTTATAGTTTCGGAAAAAAGTGGCTGTGACATATCACAGCCAACTATACCGGACGGACAGGCAGACAGACATGACGAATCCATAAGGTTTCCGTTTTTTGCCATTTGGCTACGGAACCCTAAAAAACACAAGTAAAAAACAACAATTATCATTAATATTAAATTAAAAAATTAGGTCAATAGTTGTGCAGTACAAAATAAATAGAACATATACAGTCAGTAACTTTAGAGCGATTAATCATTTAAAAAATCATTAATAATATCTATAATAGGCTTTTTTCTGTCAGTATTTTTTTTCCTTTGAAATAATTTTAGACGTTGACGCGGGCGAAGCCACTAGCAAAAGCTAGTAGCGCTTATAACACGGCCCCCCAAGGTTTCAGCTCCAATACCGTGAACTTTCAGCACAGTACTTATCTAATAAAAGCGCATAAAATTACTAGTACACGGGTACACTGTCGCGGACACTAGTTGTTAACCTTTTATCGTCCTTATTACTATGGGTATAAAGGTGAAAAGTAGTCAAACTGGTTCACAGATGATACGTGAGCAGCAAGAGATGAAGCCGAAGACGGTGCATCGATATCCCTCTGGAGTTTAGTTATGCAAACTGAAGTCTTCGAGTTTCACCGTTAAAGAGGAATTTATCTTTAAAGTTAGAATAAGTTCTCTACTATTTGGTATATTCTGAAGTAGCTTGCAACCAAGTGAATCTACTAAAGGTCTACTAATTAAATAATTTTTGTGATCCACAAAAGCTATTGATTCAAAAATGTAATCTATTTTATTCAAATTAAAATACCTATTCTTCTTAAATCCGATTACAAATGCCTTAAAAACCGGACATAAGCTTGTTTGTCGGAAACTCAAATGACATATCGAATGATCAGGATACATCATCGTAATTTCATCCGAAAACGTCCACTGCTGGACATAGGCCTCCCCCAAATGTCGTCACAATGAACGGTCCTGTGCGTCACAATGAACAGTCCTGTGCGTCACAATGAACGATCCTGTGCGTCACAATGAACGTCCGATGGATCAATACGCTGCAAATTCTATTTTGAGCATTTTTTTTGGAATAAATTTAGCTAGTTATAGACACAGCAATATCTAAGTAAGTTACGGATTTGTTCGAAAAAGTTAGTGCGGTCCTTGAACGCAAAGTGCAAATGAAGAAACACAGGTGCGTTTTAGTCAGTAAAAGTATGACACGTCCTCTCGCGCCATCCAAAGTGGGAGGATTTATTTAATGATTTACCACCTCGAAATAAACTAACGTCAGTGACGGGTACATATGCAATTTTATTCAACATATCATAAAATCATGCAAATAAAACATTGAAATGTGCTCTAATACGAATTCTTCTCGACCACACTAGCTAATACGGAATACTCTGTGTCAGTAGTCTAAGTTCTGAACATCGGAATGTCAACCAGTCTGACGCCGCGAGTATTCACAACGCGTTTTTATACACCGAACGTGGTCAGAATAATGAACTTTCTGTCTATTGGCATTCTTTTTTTATCCCACCGAAGTCTGAATGTCGCCAATCTTTCGGCAAATGCAATTTGGAGGGTACACTTTGAAAATAAAAGACTTTTTTGCTTTGTGTGAAGGGCAGCAAAAAGAAACGTGATTTATTATGATTTTGTTATACTTTGATAAAAATTGCGTTGCTTATTTTTTGTTCGGTGTCTCTTCTCGACGTAAATAATTGAATCGCTAGATGATTTGACAGCTTTTTGGTGTTTATTAACGGAAAGGTCCCTTCTTACTTTACTTAATTATGCAAATATAAAACTTAACATATTTTTCAAAGGTAATATTCTAAATTGGTCATGTAGCTACGAAAATAGGTCGGTTCTTATGCGCTGTTAAATAAAACGTGATTCTTCACAGGTAGAAAAAACCCGCTGAAACGTACTTTCTAGTTATATTTAAGAGCAGCACTGCTTTATAATTAAACTTAGTTTTAATATAGAACTGCGACTGAACATCTTACGTTCTAATTTATAAAATTAGCCTTTATAAAGTCACCTTTGATCTAGGTCCAGGTCACTAAGGGCGGTCTCACTGAGAGCGAGCTATAGCGATTCATAGCTAGAGCTAGTACGTTTCCTCACCCACAGTCTAATTATGGGTGTATTTGTAAATCGTATGAGAAGAACCCATGATCCATCAGTTGACGTCGATCGAAAGGTCCTGCTGGGTTACCTACTTACACCAAAAGCTACAACACCCCATCTGTTAGAAAGTAACGCGAACGATTTAAATCAATAAATTCACCGTTAATTTGCCATGTTTGCCACAAATATATTTTTACTTACTTAGCCAAGCGTAATCAGCTTCATAATGTTCCCACCACTGATACTGAAGCCTCCTCTCCTTCACTCTCTGGGAATGAATTGCAATTCACCACGCGAGCCGAGTGCCGCGGATGGTGTGGTGGTGGACGTTACATGTCTTCGAATTTTTGGTTCTAGGATATGCCGGTTTTCTCACGATGTTTACCTTTACCGTTTTGAAAGCAGTGCTAATGGAATAAATTACATAAAGTAAAACGCCCACAACTAATAATTCGGAAGTTGGTGCCTTTACCAGTTAGCTGCCACTGCTCTAAGCAAAATACATCTACAAAAACTTACAAACATTCTAGTTTCGTAAGCACATAGCGAGAAGAAAAGCTTACCTACACTATCTGTAGCTCATTTGCACTCTTCCACTATCACGAGGTCGTCAGTTGGTCGGTTCTCGCTACTATTAAGACAAAAGCTTTATAAGTTATGGCCTAGCCACGCATAACTTGAGCATTGCTCGACATAACTTACGACACTGAAAATGAAATTTAATATCTTTTTGAATCTTAAAAATTAACATGCTGAGCCATGCCGAGTCATGCCGAGCCTTGTCGAGCCATGCCGAGTGACGTCAAGCCAACGCCATCTTACGACAATTCGGAACCAAAGCCAAAACTTAATTGTCAGCCAAGCCAGCCAGTGACTGTTGCTGAAGTCATATCGAACGATCGAAGAGTATTACTCCGATCGCGGAGTTGTTTTCCTCGTTTTTACTGCGACATATACTTGACAGGTCAAAACGCTGTAATATTATAAAACCATAATTCTAATTAACAATTCTGCATAGCATAGCATAATCAGCCTTTTAATGTTCTCACTGCTGGGACTCAGGCCTCCTCTCTCTAGGAGAGGGAATGGGCCGTAATCCACCGCGCGGGCCCAGTGCGGATTGATGAATGTCACATGTCTTCGAATTTTTGGTTCTAGGACATGCCGGTTTCCTCACGATGTTTTCCTTCACCGTTTTGAGAGCAGTGGTGATGAAATAAATTACACAAAGTAATGCGTCTTGCTGGGTTTGAACCCGCGACCTAAAACTCGTAATAATTCTGACCTTAAGTAAATAAGCGAATTATTAAAAAAAAAATCAAATATGTTTATTTCACATAAACCTACACAGGCACTTATAAAACGTCAGAAGCTAGTGCACGGTTCCAAATTGGACGTTACGTATGCAGAAGAACCGGCAAGAAACTCTATGGTTACTCTTTTTAAAAAAGTTGCTGTTCTTAAAATATTTCCATATTACAGTATTAGTAGATATTATGTAAGGACAGTGTAGACCAGTCAATATTGTACTCAAAATCATCCTCTTTTCAATAACTGACAGCTGCCAGCGCCTTCGCCCGTGTGATAGAAGACTTATCACTCAGGGATACAACTACTGTGACACGACATTTTTATCTATTACATATTTGAAGTATCTTAGTAGAACATATTAATATTTCACATTATCACCAGACATACATTTGAATGAAGCAAAACCATCATCATCATTTTAGCCGAAAGACGTCCACTGTTGGACATAGTTGGTGCATCTCGCATGTATCGGATTCACCAGGTCATCGCTCCACCTTGTGGGAGGCCTTTCAACGCTGCGGCTTCCGATACGTGGTCGCCATTCCAGAACCTTTCTTCTCCGTTGACAATCTGAAAACCACCACCAAATAGACACAAAAAATTTCACAAAAATCAATCAAGCCGTTTTGGACGAGTTCGATTTCAAATACTGTGACCCGAATATCTAATATTATATGATTCTATATTAGATATTTGAAGTGTTGTTAGTGTTGTTTGTTGTGTTGTGTGTGTGTGTTTTAGTATTTGGTTAGTATTAGTAGTTTGTTGTTTGTTTTTGAAGTATCTTAGTAGAACATATTAATATTTCACGTTATCACCAGCCATACATTTGAATGAAGCAAATTATACAACAAAGATTATACATACATATATACTTAATCTGCCTTAACGAAGGCTTATCTTTATATATAAGTAAATAAAATATACCATCTTGTAAGGAAACACGTTGTTATCTCAACCTGATTGATGAAGGAATGAGAAGATTTTATAATTAACTTTTACCAGTGGTTTCGCTCGCGTAAAAGTAGAACATACCTATACGCCTATGTTACTTAGTGATAAAGTAGCATTAAAGGGGTGACCAGACGGTTGCAAACCAGCGTTCCAACCAAGGTGACCTAGTATATGTGTTTGGTTTGTGTTGCGACTACATGGATGTAAACCACGTGCCAACAAGTTCGGTGGTTGGGAAAACACACCTCCCAACCAAGGGCGTTGAAGGTCATGGATTACAACGGATTGAAACTAGCAAGGTCACCTTGGTTGGGACGTTGGTTTGCAACCGTCTGGTCATCCCTTTAGCATATGAGCAGTGGTGGCCGAGTGGTAACGGCCCCGACTTATGAGTTGTAGGTCGCGGGTTCAAACCCAGCCAGGCGCATTACTTTGTGTACTTTATTTTTATGACCACTGCTCACAAAACGGTGAAGGAAAACATCGTGAAGAAACCGGCATGTCCTAGAACTAAAAATTCGAAGACATGTGACATCCACCAATCCGCACTGGGCCCGCGTAGTGGATTACGGCCCATTCCCTCTCCTAGAGAGGAGGCCTGAGTCCTTGCAGTGGGAACATTATAAGGCTGATTATGCTATGATTATGCTAAAGTATCATTCTACGGAGTTTTTTTGGTGGGAAAATCATCTAATTACATCCCACGCTCTTGGGCAGAACTACTCAATGCTCGCCGTCCGCAAATCCACGCCCACGGGTGGCCAGAAGACGCCCTTTGACTCCTGACGCCCGGGGCGTCTCCTGCGAGGAAAGGTAGTCTCCGTACTCAGCCTGTTCCCAATTATGTAGGGATCGACTTCCAATCAAACTAGATTTAGCTAAATACCTGTATTTTACTTTTTTTTTAGTTTGAAAAATTATCAAATGACATCCATCGCCCTTGGGCGGAGTGAAAGGGTGTGTCAGACTTTTGCTATAATATTTTCACCAATAGAAAGCTGCTCTATTCCTGAGTGACAGAGACTATATTTTATGTACGTGGGCGAAGCCGCGGGCAAAAGCTAGTAATTAATAACTCAAAAACTACTGAACCGATTTTAAAAATGTTTCATGGATGATGCGAAAGAGATCCCCGGGGCCCTGGAACAGTGGCAAAAAAGGAACAGGAGTAGGTATTTAGTCAGTAAAAGTCTGACACACCCTATTGCTCCGCCCAAGAGCGGAGGGTGTCATGATCCCATTAAAAATAAACACAAAGAATTTTTCAGTTTGAACCAGTAGGTACTTCCTAAGATAAACGCGTTCAACCAACAAAACAAACTCTTCAACTTTAAAATATATTAGTAGAGATATAATAGTTAATATAATAATGCGTGTGAAGGCCTTATCTCTAATGCTAAGTCATAATATATCATAACAAGTTTATCTTCCACTTCTATTTGTAACAACGTAACGTTTATGGCACATAAAACATATGAGAGTTAACACTGGGTTTAAAGTAAACCTACCTATTTCAAGTCAGTCGTAAAACAGCTGTAAATGTAGATGATTAAAACAATAAAATGTGTTACTAATCTACGTCGCTTTAAGTTTTTAGTTGAGAGCTAAGTTTTAACTTTAGTTTAAGTGCCAAAGCTGTTAGTTTGATGATAGTAAACGTGTGTTGGTACTTAGGTTGTTGGTTAGGTAATCAAAATGGCGGCTTCGTCAGTGACGGTGACGTGACGGTAGTGTGACTTTTTTAAAATTTATTTTTATAGTGATTGTTCGGGCGCCGTCGGGCTGCATCGCGGGCGACGTCACGCGAGACATGCGGGGCCGCAGGTCCGCTACACTTCACTAGCGAGAACGACCGGCCGACACACGCGCGCGTTGTAAATTCCTCACATTGCTTTGGATATACGTTTGTCAGTTTTACAGTCTATTGCTTATTATTTAAGTCCAAGTCTAGACCAGACAGTGACTGCTAATTGTGAGGTAACATAATTTTTACTTCATTACTTTATGGACTGCAATAATAATACACCATTGAATAATTTATTGATTGAGTATTTTTATTAATTGAATGATTTCTTGATTGAATTGAATTGTTTTGATTTACTAACTAATTAAGGTTTTTTGATTAAACTAATGATTGGAAAATTGAATGATTGTACAATTGATTACTAGTACCTGTTTGCTTAAATTGGAAATATAATAAATAGAGGGCACTCCTAACACAAGTTTACTCTTAGCTTGGGTGCCAGAGGTCGATAATCTGTGATTATGCAATTTTGAAAGAAACGAAACCGCATCATGATATTCTTAAATTAAGAATATCATGATGCGGTTTCGTTTGCGGGTTTTACACAAATTGTGTAAAATTGTACTTTTGGAAATAAAAAATATTATTACTTACCTATTACTTACCGTGTCTCAGAAATCGACGCAAGAATGTGAACCATGGATCTAGTACATTATTGTTTAAGAAAAAATTCCGGTCTAGCCATAATACGTATAGGGAAATTTTTAGTCAGCGTTTTTCTATTTTGTTTAAATTCTTTCCTTTATTAAAGTCGATATAATAGTCAAGCCATTTATTATTATTATTTCCTATCACGTAATCGTTTGTTATGTTTTATAAATAAAAATATTTTAAAAAAATATATTCCACCACTGGGGGTCCAGAATCACGTCGGTATTGGATCCATGATCATCTGTGGGTACCGCAAGGTCTCCCTAGTGGTAGTAGGTACCTCATCATCATGGTCTCCCATTTTGTAGTTTCTTCAGGGATATGCCCAAACAAGCGTTGCACAGAAGGGGTTCCACGGTGGTCTTTAACCCCTCAAATATCGCATGAGAGACAGCACTCGAAATGCTAGCCGCACATCGTATGTTCATAAACAGTAGATTCAAAATATCTTGTTTTTATTTTGTTTTTTATATAAGGATATAGATTAAGAGGTCACGGAGCTTCTTCCTTGTGCAAATGGTGAGCACGGGGGTGGTTTTAGCGAGGTAAAGAAAAAAAAAAGAAAAGAAAATATGTTTATTCTGCCTGAATAGACGCACAATTCGTTAAAAAAAGCAAAACAAAAAAACAAAAAAAAAGCTAAAGCTAAAAAAAAGTGAAAAAAGTGGTAAAGCTTTCCATTCTCCCTATTCTGTTCCCGATGAGTACAGGCGCCTTTTGAATATCCCCAAAACATAGAAACAATATTTTTTGTTGCCCTAGGGCACAAAAAAATACCTGCCAAAATTGTTATTATTAAAAAAGATAGCTAAAAATTCGGTAAAGCCTTCGCTGTTTTATAATATCCTTGTATACGAGTTTCTGAAACACAATGAAAATAAATAATCATTAAATTCCTTTGACAGCCTGTGACAAAATTACAAAAAAGGCTTTCAACCAAGGTTCCGGCTTAAAGCCTTTGTAATTTTGAATGTTAAATTTTAAATAAATATATATATTCAGGACAAAGTAATGTATTTTCAGTGTTCAGCATCAAAAGGCCCTAGGCGAGCGGACTAAAGATTTTTTTTTTTTGCCACATTGGTCAAGTTATCGTTAGCGCGACTGCTACGCTTAGAGTAGTCAGTTTTATTCCTGGTTTGGATGACTGTTGAGTTAGCTATAACAAAAATTGTAGCTGCACTTTTGGATATCCTAAAGAGAGAGTGAGACAGATATTACACTATTTATAATCAATTAGCTTCGGCTTTTAGTTTCGCCTGCGTGAAAGTCGAAAATGATCCCATCGGAACCGTGTACTGGGATAAAAAACTTGTCTGTCCATGGTCTACATACCGGAGTTCAAATTTTCACTTAATTTTTTTGAACCATCGTGGTGTGGTGGTTAACAAAGATACAGACTTTGTCATTTATAATATTTTGTAGAGAATTGGCCGTTTATATTTTTGCTAGCTTGTTCTGTCCTACTACTGGGCAAAGATTTCAATTCACTCCGTCAATCTTTCGTGAACCTGCGCTTCCTCCTTCCAGTTCTGGTGAATTCTGTCTAGTTCGTCTTGCAAACTCTTTTGCGGTCTGCCGTAACCCCGTCTCACTCTCTCAGGGCACTAACTCAGAGCTAATTTGGCCTACAGTTTGTCGAGCTTGCGACAGACATGTCCCGCCCAGTTTAATTTAAGTTGGGCAGCCTTTTGAGCTACATCAGCTATACTAGTTTTGAAGCGAAGTATAGTGTTTCGAACTTAAAACTAATCTTACTGACTGGCTACAAAATAAGGACTTCTAAAGTTGGATTGTTTCACAGCTTCAAGGTACCGCAGACTTGAGTATATGGTTTTAATTTCAACTCGATACCTCAACGCGTTCCCGCGATAAAGTGTATTGACAGACAGACAGACGGACGGGCAACAAAGTGATCCTATAATTGTTCCGTTTTTCTCTTTAGAGGTACGGAACCCTAAAAACTGAAGATTACTGACATATATCTCATAACCAACAATAACACTCGATACACTTACCTAGATAGCACAATATTCACATAACAATTACAAAAATACACAAAATCACATCCACACATACACTCACTCACTTTTACACATACCCACCCAACAATACGTGGTCGTCCTATGTAATAACTACGTGTATAATAATTATAAACATTTTTCTCAAGTATCCAGTCACAACGTTTACTTGCTTGCACAAATTATTGTAAATAGTAATCATACCCTGCGTTCCGAGATGCGACAAAAGTGATAATATCGCGAATCCGACAAACGCGCAACGGCACAAATATTACTCAATAGCCCTTATATATTGTGACTACTAAATTTGGTGGAATTCGCGATAAAATTACTTTTATCGCAATTTGGAACGCTGGGATAGAATCACGAAACGATTGAACACGGCCACCTAAGATACAAGCATTCACATTACATTTACTTTTGTCTAATTATAAGTCTCCCTGTGAACTGTATAACCTTGAGACAATAAAGATTATTATTGTTATGAACTCGATTACTCGTATCTTTCTTAAAATCTATATAATATATAAAAGCGAAATACCGCTCACTGATTAATCACGAAATCTCAGAAACTATAACACCTACAAACTTAAAATTTGGCAGGTAGGTTCCTTATAGATATATATAGGTTCCTTTGTAGACATCCGCTAAGAACGGATTTTACGAAACTCCACCCCTAAGGGGGTTAAACGGGGGTTGGAGATTTATATGGAGAAACTGACTTTCACACGGGCGAAGCCGCTGGCAGAAGCTAGTCTATATATATAAATACCACTCACTGATTAATCACGAAATCTTAGAAACCATAACACCTAGAGAAAAGTGGTCACTCTTCGTACGCGGGGCACATTCGTACAGTGAGAATAATAAAAAACCTAAACGGCATTGAAACACCCCAAATATTAGAACTCAATGAAACGAAATTTAAATCTTGTATTAAACGTACACTATGCAGGCAAGCATATTATAAGTTGGAGGATTATATTCAAGATAAAAATGCTTGGCTCAATGCTGGTCCAGCTCCACTACCACCGGGGGTACAAATTGATTAGTTTTGAAACTATTATTACTATTCTTTAATTATTATTTTTTTTGAATTTGTTAAATTTGTAAAGTATTATTGTAGTTAATTATTATTGTATTTAGTATTGTATAATGTAGAAGCATTTTTTTCAAACTTTGTAAATGTGAGTACCATGGAGCTATTTTATGGTTTTTAGGATACTATTGGATTTGTTTGACATAAATGAGCATGGCAGTTGAGAGTTTGTCATGCTCACTCAAATGTCTCACTGATGGTGGCGCGTGTGTTGGATCATTCGGTTCCCTTCAAAATGGTTGAGCTGAGTGGTGCTAATATTCGCGTCAGGTCCGTGAACGGGCGCTGTCAGTTGAGACTGGTCATCTCTTAGCTGCCAGTTTCTATTTTAATATCTATATTTAGTTTTTATTTTTACATTATTGACATTGTTCTCACATGATAGCGACAAGAAACATGTAACAGAGATATTTGTAATTGCAAAACATGATTGAAAAGAGTGTCCATGGAGTTTCTTGCACATTCTTCTCCATAGAGATCTACGCTTTGGAATGTGCAATTAGCATCATTTTTTCTGACTGACTGACTTATTGACATTTCAAAAGTGCCTGTAAATGGTTTATTTGAAATAAATGCTTTTGAATCTTTGAATCTTGAATCTTGAATCTTACACATCTTTGCTGGCAGAAGCTAGTAATTAATAATTTTTGAGCTACAATTTTCCTACAGCTAAATTAGCAGCATATTCACGGTCCTTCACCGACCCATTTAGTTCAGTTGACACTCAAAACTGCGACAAAATAACAAGCACAGTTTTCTTTTCATTACGAGGTTCGGATAAAAACGAGCTTAAAATGTAGAAAATAAGTTTTTTTTTGTCTGAAAAACTGTGGTAATGTTGAAGTGACAATAACCCAAATGCGGTGAAAATGTAGGTCCACTTTGTATCTCGAATTTTTTTTTCAGGTGGGAAAATCGTGTAATGACATCCTCGGCTCTTAGGTGGAGTGGGAGGGCGTGTCAGACTTTTACTGACTAAAAACCCACCCCTGTTCCTTCTTTGCCATTGTTCCAAGGCCCCGGGGATCTCTTTTGCATCACCCATGGCCCCAGTAGGCTTCGAACCTGCTGGGCCCCTACGATTTCTGACATCTCCTTGAGGCGCGCGTGGAACACTACGCGCCGTCAACGGCTTGGGCGCCCAGTGGCTGCGGCCTCTTCTTTGCTTCGGACCACGGCCTGTACCAAGGCCCGGCGCGAAAAATCGTTGCCGTCGATCGCCCCCACGACGACACGGCGGTGCTCTGATCAAGCGGGGCACACTTCTACCGTATGCTCCACCGTGTCCTCCCAGCGGTCCACACAGTGGTGACAACCGAGCGTTACTTCCGCACGAATCCGGGGCAGGAACTTCCCGAACTGACCATGTTCGGTAAGAACCTGCGTCATGCGGAAGGCGAGGACGCCATGAGGTGTTTCCAGCCACTTCTCAAAGAGGGGACTTACCGCCATAATTATGGCGTGCCCACCAGTATTTTACATGGAGGGACTACTTACTTGACCTTCGAAACCCAGTGATTAGGTAACACCATGTCAAGATTGTGCTCAAATTTTCTGGCGTCTGACTATCTGTAGCGACTGACAAAGTTGTTCTAAAGATAGCCGAGACCAACAGCTTAACTTACTTTTCGAGACACGGTAGAAACTCCTGGGATTGTCACCCGCCCATGAAATGACCGCGGCAATCGCAACTTAACTTTGAAGTTTGACTCCTGTGGGTATAAAAATAGTGCAACTACCAACCAAAAAATAAGACTTAGCTTTGTTAAAGTTTGATTTAAATAAATGTTTATAAAGGATTAACAACATCTATGATTAAATGAAATCCATTTTAATCAATAAAAAAGTACTGAAAATCATATAACAAGTCGAAGTATAAAATAACTCGACTAAATGTACTTTTCCAAACTATGTGTAAGAAACCTTTTCACGTCCGTATTTCCACTTTATCTCATAGTAAAACAAACTGTTATTAAAACTTGCTTTGAAATAAACTTGGTGCTACAAAGTCTGGCTGTGCTACGGTCACTACGCCGTAGCAAGCTGGCTACGCCATACGTAGCTCGTAGCATGTAGCTACGAATCTCGAGTTGGGTCGTATAAAATTCTGCTCAAACTAAGGTTTATGCTTTATAGTTGCCAAAATGAAAATGGATTTCAATTCCACTTTATATGGCCCTAACTTTCCGTACGAGTAGATACATATTTTCAGAATACTTATAATATATTTTTCTTTAAAAGTAAGTATTGACGAAAAGAATTCTATGGAATGTTACGTTAAAATCAAAGATTTATTTCATTAAATACTCTCATCAAACCTCCATCAGACTGCACACAAATCTCTGACTTGAAATCAAAGAAACGTCACTTAAAGTTTATCCGTTACGACAATAAATAAAAAAAATAAAATCTCATGCTACAAACCGTACATATCTTGGTGTCTGCCATCATCTGTTTGACATCGCTGAGCACGGCTCCTGGAATAGCGCGGAATGCGTAAAAATTCAAATAAACAAATGTAATTTCTCTCTGTACGCGCTAAAAATGTGTTTTAATTATGTGTCAATTATGTGATCTTGTTCACAGAGGTTTGAACTCGCGACCACTCGTATGAGACTAGTTTTGGCCGGTGTTAGCCACTCAGCCAACTGTATATATTAATTTTGATTATAGAATTTATTGACCAGTTGCATTAAATATTTATCCTTTTAATGAATAAATCAGCTACTATGGACGGATTAAGTTTGATGGCAGTGGGATGATGACGGATAATGACAGAATCGTGACGGTTTAAGTTTAAATCACTATATGTGTCACTTTGGCACTTCATCTTTTTTCACTCTTTTTTTGATGAATTTGGATCACAATATTGTAATGTTTGCAAACTTTTGTTTATATATATTGTTGTATTTTCCTTCAAACCAAAGTTTATCTTCCAAAATATAAACTTCATAGTTTGTGTCGTGGATAACACTGTCATTTACTTATTAGGTGATAATTTATTGGTTAATTTAGGTTTTATTCAGTTATAAAATCTAATAGTATTTTTAACGATTTTTTAATAACGCAGCGCCATCTGGCGTATGTATAAATCGTAAGACAAGCAAATATCTTTAGAATGATGGTAAGTCTATTTTGTTTACACTATGTATGTGATTGCGTAAACGTGCTCACATACGCAAACCGAATATAGAGGCAAATCAGCGACCGGACAGTTCCGCAAACATAACCCTGCCATGCTACTGCATGGTAAACTTAATTATTTTAGTGTTGAGTAACCCATTTATCGAGGAAGGCTTTAAACTATATAACATCACGATACGACCCTAGAGAGCGGAGCAGTAACCAAAGGTACGGATAAAACCGTGAGGGATAGCTAGTGGAAAATATGTGTCAGTTTATGTGTCAAATTCTGTAAATAGGTCTAAGAAATGAAATTCTCAGTCAGAGTCCATGTTTCCTGACTTGTATAGGTAACTTGAGGATTACTAGATCAAAAGTGAATATACTACTTCCAGGTAAGCATAACCAAAAGAGGTCAATCGTCGAATCCAACACGGCTGGGCAGCGTTCGGAAAGCTGCGCGGTATCTTCTCGTTCAACATACCACAGTGTCTCAAGACGAAAGATTATGACCAGTGCGTGTTGCCAGTGACGACATATGGATCTGAAACATCTCGGAGTTTTATTGAGTGATCGCATCAGAAATTAAGATATCCGCGGGAGAAACAAGGTACCGACTTAGTCCGAAGAATCACCAAACTTCAGTGACAGTGGGCAGCCACATTGCTCGCAGAACAGATTGTCGATGGGACCGAAATGTTCTGGAGTGGTAAATGCGTACTGGAAGGCGCTGTGTTAGAAGGCCTCCCAAATAACCGGTACAGTGGACCGGTGACCTGGTGAGGGTCGTGGAAATCCGATGGATAGATATGAGACGCACATGACCAGTCGTTGTGGCTTAACATGAGAGAGGCCTATGTCCAACAGTGGACGTCTTTTGGCTGAAATGATGATGAAGCGTAGTCAATCATCAACCACATTATGGCTTAATGTAAAGTGAGAATGTGGTCAAACTGAGCCTATAAATTATAATAAAAATAAATTGTAGCCCGCCTAAAGTATAAACATCGTAAAATTCTATCACTAGTGCGATATCAAGTTATGACGTATAAAAATTGGACGCTGAAAGTATTTTTGTGTAGTTTCCTACTTGCACACTATCTTTTGCCAGTGGATCCGCCCGCGTGTAAGTTGAAGCATATCCCAAAGCAACGGAACATCCACCCAGGATAAAAATTATCCATCCATCCATCTAACATATGTTCTATTCGAAGACATGGTCTACTCGTGTGCCAAATTTCATCCAAATCCGTTCAGGCGTTTGAGCGTGAAGGAGTTACAAAACACACATACTTACATACAAAATTTAACCTGTATTATATTAGTGTGATTATGTCGAAGTCACCAAGAAGGTACTGTCACGATATAATTTTAGTGGATAGAGTCACGAAAAATACACTTATTTTGTAAGTGATTCTTATATTATAAACTAACTGCTGCCAGCGGTTTGGCCTGCGTAAAGGTTGAAAATTATCCCAAGGAAACATACTCTCGGGATAAAAAGTATTCTATTTGCTATTCCAGGATATAGCTTACTCGTATGCCAAATTTCATCCAAATCCATTCAGCAGTTTGGGCGTGAAGAAGTAACAAACACACACATACACACACACACCGTCTGTCAAACTTTCACCTTTATAATTTTAGTGTGATACCAGTTACGGGTATCTACTCCGAAACCTGACCACTAAGTCTTTCCAGGGGAATTGTGTTAATCAATAACTAGGATCTAGAGGTTAGAGAGGCAGCTATTCCACGTTTACTCTTTAAAAAAAACTAATTATACAATATTTCCATATTACAACACAAGGCAGCCGCATATGCAGAAGCAGTCATTGTCAAATTAGCGTGTCTTCAACATAGTCTTTAATCTTGTAATACGCTTTCTTGATATGGATTCGCTTGATGTGGGTTTTTGGTTGTGGTTATTCCGACACAAAAACGTTAGGTAGATGACAGTCATGAAATAATAATAATAATAATATTCCACAACTATCACACAACGCCGTCCAGTCTCAAGCTAAGCAGAGCTTGTGTTATGAGTACTAGACAACTGATAAATCATACTTATATATTTCTAAATACATACATATTATAGATAAATTACACCCAGACACGGAACAAATGATCGTGCTCATCACACGAACATTTGTCCTGGGTGGGAATCGAACCCACGACCTCCGGCATAGCAGTCAAGGCCATTAACCACTAGACCAACAGGCCAGTGAAATAGTCAAATGCAGTAAATATCGCACTAATACCCAATCTTAAACTCATAGCATTTGTTTCAATTAAACCGTTTGTAGGTGCTTTTTAACTTGCAAAAGTTGGCCGCACGTTCTAACGCGCGACTATATGACAAATAAATGATTATTATTATTATTATTATAAAGAAGAACGAGCAAGAAACTTCAAGAATATTCTATTAAATA
Source organism: Mythimna impura (assembly GCA_905147345.3). Lineage (NCBI taxonomy): Eukaryota > Metazoa > Arthropoda > Insecta > Lepidoptera > Noctuidae > Mythimna > Mythimna impura. The sequence continues at coordinate 10,033,137 of LR990356.1, read as the reverse complement.
AATAAATAGTTACATACAAAATTATGTTTAGAACGATGTAGAAAGACGTGCTCGTTAAAAGCATCCAGAGTAAAAACAAAATAATTCAAACAACAAATAATTAAAATAAACTGAGGCAGCTATGAGATGTTTCAACAATTTTACGAACATATTTCAAATTAATCTAAATCTTTTCTTGAAACATTACCTTCACTAAAAAACATGAGATATTTTAACTACAAGATTTAATTTACATATAAATACATAAACATAATATTCCACATCTATCACACAACGCCATCTAGTCCCAAACTAAGCAGAGGTTGTGCTACGAGTACATACTAGACACCTGATAAACATACTTATATATTTCTAAATACATACATATTATAGATAAATTACACACAGACACAGAACAAATGATCGTGCTCATCACACAAACATTTGTCCTGGGTGGGAATCGAACCCACGACCTCCGGCATAGCAGTCAGGGCCACTAACCCCTAGACCAACAGGCCAGTCAAAAAAAAGCTAAATTGTCATAGTAAGAAAACTGTACCTACTGTTATCTACAAACAGAAATTACGCCGCATTTTTGGACAAGGAGCCAATTAGTATAAATGCCACGTCTCGACCTGCAATTTTATATTTTGACATAAAAACCCTAGTACTGTTTTAATTATGAGTTTGAACGCTACGTAGGAGACCAGAGGTAACAATGTTCCAGGTATACCAAGTAGGTATTTACCATTCATAACGGTCCTTAAAGTAACAGAACTGCGATATTTGAAACCCTAATGACGCTTCATTATAATTTTGAGCATTAAATCAGCGAAACAGCTCGGTTTTTTGCGTTTTCAACTTTATTAATTGAAAACATAAAGTTGAAAATGCAAAATACAAAATCTAAGTAGGAAACAAAGAACAAAAAATATTGCAATTTATCACTGAACTAACAAAAAATAATCCTGTTTAGTAAAACAGGATTTCTGTATTAAATATTCAATTCAAAATATTTTATTTCACGTAGGCCTACATGGCCACTTATTAAATATCAGAAGTTAGTGCACGGTTCCAGTTGATCGTTTCCTATTGAGGAGTACCAGTATTTTTTTTTATTTATTTTTTTAAGGAAAATTTCACTAAGGATATACCAATATTCGAATTTAAGCATATGTCTGTTGATACAATAAAAAAAAAAACATTCAAAAGTCTTAACATAAAAGACACTAAAGACATATGGGGTATATCCATTATGGTTCTTATATTTATATTAAATCAATGTTTAGACAGCGGTACGTTTCCTGATTTAATTAAACATAGTAAGTTAGTACCAATTTTCAAATCAGGTAGTGAGAGTGATCCCTGTAATTATAGATCTATATGTGCTTCCAGCATTGAGTAAAATATATGAAAAAATCATGCTCGACCAGATGTTGTCTCATTTTAATTCAAATAGGATTTTGCATAGTCATCAGTTTGGCTTCACGAGAAGAAGGTCAACGACAGATGCAGGAGTGAAACTCTTCAGTCACATTTTGGTATCTTGGGAGAAGTCTCAGGATACCATTAGCATATTCTGTGACCTCGCAAAAGCATTTGGCTGCGTTGACTATATTACTCTGATCTGTAAATTACATCATTACGGAATTCGTAGTATTTATCTTACAGGCAGCAAAAAGTAACCATTAATAGGGCGACGTCCTCGGGGTCTTTAGTAAAGATTGGTGTGTCTCAGGGTTCAATTCTTGGCCCTTTTCCTTTTTCTAGTTTATATTAATGACCTTCCTTACATGATGGCTAATTTATCCGATATAATTCTATTTGCTGATGATACCGAATGTCCCTCAAGCTGGATGTAATTCTTTACAGCAATTTTTTTTATAATGTTTTTTTTTATTGTACTTTTGGGTATAATATTGAGTGGACTACACTGTCCTTATATATCTATTAATATTGTAATATGTAAATATTGTAAGATCAACCATTTTTTTAAAAGAGTAACCATGGAGTTTCTTACCGGTTCTTCTCTTTAGAAAATGACAAATTTGGAAGCGTGCACTAGCTTCTGACGTTTTATAAGTGCCCATGTAGGTCTATGTGAAATAAAAACATTTTGAATACAAAATAGTGATGCTAATGTCAATATATACTATCAAAATTGAGAAAACAATGTCAGCCTATGAAAATTGTCGAAATTGAAATGAAACAGTACAAAAATGGCATAAAAAGACAATACAATGTCAGCAATATTACAAAAGTTGATAAAATTATATCAATTAAAATAATACAAAATATCATAAAATAATCCAGTCGGCAAAAAATTGAAATTATCAAAATTTACTCAAAACCGTAACAAATATCTTAATATTACAATGTCACCGAAAACCAATTTGTCAAAATTTAAATTGAATTTTACAAAATTATAATGTAAAAATTTGTCATTACATCGACAATGTAATATGCCTTGTCATTCAATAATTTAAAAAGCTAACGTTTAAAATGATTTACGTTGTAAGCTAATACAATTTAATTTGGTAATTTATTGTAAAGGGCATTTTAACACCCCGTGCCTCGCAAAGCACCCCTTGGCCGCGGTTGTCATTTGTAGATCTTTAAAAATTGTTACATATATATATAGTCAGATACCAGAAAGTCTGACCAAAAGCCTATCCAAGCAGTATCATGTGAGCCCAGTAACTGGGTTGTGGGTCTTATTGTTGGCTATAAACTTACCCCAAGCTTAAAAGGGAGATGGTGTTGACCTTTATATAGGTCGAATTTTAGTTTTTCTACATAAGTAGTGTTCTACTTAAATTTTAAACATCAAAGAAAGATTTCGAAATCAGTAAAATAGAATTTATTAAATCTTTTGAGTTTGAATTATGAAAGACATCTAATAGTCAAAAGATGAAATATATTGTCCTTTAATAAATGAGAATGTCTGCCTCGATCTCAGCTAAGAACTACAAAAAGAAATGAAACCGCATATTATTCCTTTAAATTCTTTTAGGCTCAAGAATACTTTATTTCATTACTCGACATTTTCTAACCGCGATCCCTTTGCTCGTAAATTAATACGTGTTCTGTCTCATAAATCTTTTTACGCTTAAAGAAATACCGTATCTATTGATGCCCCTATTTCGATAAAAGAACTGGCACAGCGCGTATTGATCTGCGCTTAAAATTAGTCTTTAGTAGCTAAAAAGCGTTGTTAAAATTATATATAATATATATATGCTAAAAATTGATGAGCTTACTAGAATTCTAGATAAAAACAAACATTTCAATATTGACTAATTAGTCAATATCTAAATTTTTGTTAGTCCTACAATATCGTCCTTTTTTCTCGAGACCGTTGGTTTGATGGAATATTGCGAAAGATTTATATCAAGAACTTACTTCTACCAGCGTGATATTAGAAAAAGTTTGCCTATTTCAGTGGTAAAATAGCATCCTATTAGTGAAAGAATTTTTAGAATCAGTTCAATATATTTTGAGGCAAAAAAAAATACAAATTTTTTTCCTTATGTAAAAATGAACCCCTATTGTTCCTGGTTACGCTATAACTTAAGAACGGCTGAACCAATTACAATAAGTCTTTTTTTGTTTTGTTCACCAGAATACAGGGAAAGTTTAAAAGCAAAAAAAAAACATAATTAGGGTAAGTAGGTAGGGTAGGTAGGTAAGTAAGTAGCGTAGCGTAGGATACATAGCGTAGGGTAGGTAGGGTAGGGTAGGTAACTAGGTAGAGTAGAGTAAAGTAGGGTAGAGTTGGGTAGAGTTGGGTAGAGTAGAATAAAGTAGTCAGTTGACGGGAGCGAAGCCACGGGCAGTTTTTGAGATTACTCATTACAAATAAAATTACAAATATTTATCCTTAATAATATTAATAAAAATAGAAATAACATCCAGGGTAACATAACTTACAAATAGGTTATAAAAAATCCTTATATGAATACCGACCCATAAAAAAGCGTAGCTAAATAAAATATTATCATCACAATAACAGGGTCAGGGACAAATTGGTAGTAACCTACATCTAGAATCTGTATAAATTCTCGTATGTCACAACAATCGAATGTACAGTCAAATGAGTGATTTCGTACACAGATAGAGATACATCTTACCAGTTACCACTATACTGCCTATATTTATATTTCAAAATACGTAATTTAACCTAATTATATGGAGAAGTAATATTAATTAATTATTTACTTATATATTTGCAATTTTTTTATTATTATTTCTGATAGGCTCGCGCTTCACCACTATCTCACTTGATGGTAAGCGATTATGTTGTCGATGATGGAGCACGCTTACCTAGAAGTACCCTATTCACTATTGACTTAAAGACCTCTAGATTGTGGCTATCAGAAATCACAAACTCCGGCAAGGAATTCCACTACTTAACTGTATACACAATGAATGTGTTTTCAAAACATTTTGTATGTAAACACTGGAAGTGCTGATACAATTACGAAATTCGTTTAGGTACCTACTGCTGTTAAAGTGCATTTAACTCAGTGATATAGGCTTCAGTTCATCCCGAAAAAAATCAGGGTACGTGTAGTCGCGGGAGCGATGCACCAGAAAAAAGCAAGTAATTTTATAAGCTTATGGTATACGTACTTTTTATTTTCGATCGATATTAAACTGCTTGAACGGTTTGAGCACAGTAGGTGGTACGTTAGCTGCAGTATCAGAGGCACTCATTAAACCATGTTCTGAACTGGGGCACCGCACTCACATGCAAGTACCCGACGGGTCTGTAAACCTCAATTCGCCAAGATGTATTTGCAGCGGCCTACCTGGGTGAGCAACCGATTTAGTGCTTTCCATATAGACCACTGCAATTTACGTCCGCAGGAGAACCAAGGTTACCGACATACTGATTAACATCCGTAGACTCTAGGTTCAGTTGAAAACCAGCGTCAGGCAACTGCTACGTAGTGGCCTGGCATTATGCTGAACTGGACCTATTTGGCGCAGCCGTGAGACACACAATGTTGATGTATTTTTAAGTTTAAGTATTTAAGTTTCTGTAATATAATTGCTATCTCATTGTGTGTCAAATAAACGTGTTTTCTTTCTTTCTTTTTTTCTTTTTTACATAGCCCGAAGAATCGCCAAACTTAAGTGGTAGCGGGCATTGCTAGAGTGGAGACTACGTACCGTAAGAAGCAGCATTGGAAAGGCTTTCCACAAGCTGGACCGGTGACCTGGTGAGGATCGCGGGAATCCGATGGATGCGACCGGTCGTCATGGCGACACTTGGAGGAGGCCTATGTCGAACAGTGGATGTATTTCGGCTGAAAAGATGATGATGAATTCACGTCCAGGCGGAAGATGTTCCTGGCATAGGTACTTAAAAGTTTACATAACATAGTTTAAAAAGTTGCCAGTCAGCTGACCGCATAGCACTCTCCTAATTCGTCTATACATCGGCATATAATCATTTTGTGTGGAATTTTCCAATAACGGCTGTGATGAAGACGTTCCCTGCGTGACGGAATGCGAGACGCCGAGCAATGTACCCAATGTACCCGCTGCCATCGACTCGAGGCTCGGTTGATTGCTATCAGCTTGTAGGAAATTGAAACGGCAGGGGCTACATACCTTTGGTTGTAGAACAGATTTACTTTGCCGTTTTTAATTGAGTTTGTTGTTGAGAATGTTTGTTGTGTTAACAGTTGTTTTTTTTTTTGTTTCGTGTTTTGCTTAATTTATTTATAAGTGTTTAAAGGATTATTACAGCTGATTATAGTGTTTATAAAAAAGAAAGTTTCTCAACTCTAGGAATAACTCCTGTCAGGGGCTCCGAGTCTATCATATTTCATAGCACCCATGAGAAATAAACAGTAGATGCCGAGCACCCCTGAGAATAGATATCAAGAAACAGATCAGTAATCGCCTTTTAGGTTACGTATAAATTATAATATTTCTTGATACTCGTACTAGTAATAAAAACTAGTTTTTTTTTTTATTTTATTCTTGATAGGTTCGCGCTTGACCGCTATCTCACCTGATAGAAAGCAACGGTGCGGTCGACGATGGAGCGCGCTTACCTAGAAGTAACCTATTCACTCTTAACTTAAAGACTTCTTTTTTATATAATGGTTTCATTTTATATTTTTATCAAACATAATTAGTAATTAAGTACGAAGTATGTAAGTAGGACATTTATTTATTTGTCGGTCGATCAGTGTGCATTTCTCTTCTAACATTTCGCCACTTTTTTAAGTCATCAAATGAGCATGAGCACCCATGAGGTTTTCTAAAAGCCGGCGCCCCTGACTCCTGTAACGTGGGTCCATTCACCAACATGTAACCTCACGTACACAAGACACGCTGATCCGGAACACCAATCTATGGGTCATACAAATTTGTTCCGTGCGGGATCGAAACGACGACACGCAGCGCACCAGTCAATTGTTCAACCACTGCGCCAACCGTGCCATCAATGTGTACTTTTAGAAAATCTTGACCTGCCTTCGGTATATTGGTGACCATAGGAAATCATTCAGGGGATCAACGCACCTATGTAGTTACAATCTTGTTTTTAAACATAATTATTATAAAACTAAGTCCCCCACCGCGTCTGTACCCGTAGTGGTGGCCGAGTAGGGCAGTGATGGCCGAGTGGTAACGGCCCCGACTTACGAGTTGTAGGTCGCGGGTTCAAATCCATTCAGGCGCATTACTTTGTGTAATTTAATTCATCACCTCATCATAGACAGAGACTATGCTATGCTATGCACCGCGTCAGTCTGTCTGTTGGCGATACTCTCAAAAAACTACTGAACTATCATGCAGTTTTCACCAACAGACAGAGTAGTTCATGAGGAAGGTAGAGAAAAGCCGAGAATTCCAAATATTTGTAACACCCAGTGTGTATATAGATAATAATAATAAGTTAAGTGTTTTTTTAGGGGAATTATAAAACGAGCGAATAAAAAAAACTTTGCGACTGATGATGAGATACTGTTTTAATAACTTGAGCGGTATGAATTTAAGTAAGCAAAAAATTAACTAAACTAACGACCAATATTGATTAATAATAAAATTCAGAACGAGCATACTAAAAATGGGTTATGATACTTGTGATTAATCCATTTCAGATATTTAAAATTCTAGCCGTGCGACTAAATTACTAAGTGAGCGACTAAATTAGTAATAAAATTGAGGTTTTACATAGCGAACTACTAAAAAGTTTACTTGAAATGTTTTCACCATTGTCTAATTATCTAGTCGCAGGCAGATTCATCATTTTGAACTGGGTGAAATAGGTTAGGTCAGGTTAGAACTGTGACCAACCGCACGTGAGCCGAGCGAGCGAAGCGAGCGGTGCCGCGGCAGCGGCCGGCGAACGCTATGTCCAAGTTGCTCGCAGATTTTTTTTTCCATTTTCTAATTATCCGGGTTTTCGCAATATCCGAATTATCAAATTACCTTGTGACATACATAATACATAAATATCGATATTTAGGACATTCGAAACACTTCATTTAAGATAAAATGCCGCTCAGTATAAATAAATCATTTGCCAAATATTGAAAACAAATGCAGGACGTAACGTTGACACTCAATCAATTATTAGGCAGCTCAAATATTATGTAGCTTCTCATTTTGTATTTTATGTAACTCAAATTATTGTTTGTAAGTTTCTGTTCTGTTGATTTCTCGTCACTCGCAGTCAGTCGCTCACTTACTAATACTATAACCTAAATTAATTATTTTTGTCACTGAAAACTTCAATTTACAGTCACTTGTTTAAATACTACCCTTTTCATGTAAATATTGAATAACTTGAAAACAAAAAGTACAAATTATTCTAATTTCTAAAGGAGGTAATTGCATGATTTACTACTGCCAGCGACCCCAAAACTTCAAAATACTACAGTCTACTAATACAGTCTGACGTTATCACAACTCCTGTTGAGTTATAACCGTTTAATTATCACATATTATTTGGACAAAAGAAGCGTGTGTGTTGCCCATTAATTACCCAGCTAATTGGCTTAAACTCCAGCGTTTTGCGTCAGGAGTATTATAAATTTACATTGTAAAATACATCAACAATTAATTTTAGTTGAAAACGACAAAAATTAAATTCAGACTTACAATTTCATATTTGAATAATAGTGACTATTATTTAAATATGAAATAAATAAATATAGAAATATTAAATTATATTTAGTTTTTAGGACATGCCAGTTTCCTCACGATGTTTTTCTTCACTGTTTTGAGAGCAGTGGTGATGAAATAAATTACAACAAGTAATGCGCCTGGCTGAGTTTTAACCCGCGACATACAATGCTTATGCTATATATTTACGTACCTGTTAAAAGTATTTGTCAGAAATACAATATACTATGTGGTTAATTTACCTTACCGATAATCTAGTCCATTTTTTAATAAATGATAAATCATTCAAATAACCTATACAGTATAAATTTGTACATATAAAAGACAAAATCGTGGCCCAAATCCTTTTACCTAGAACGTTAATTTTTTGCACAGAGGTCCCTTTTATGATATAGACAAAGAATAAGAAAAGATTTTCACAAAATTCCACCCCCAAAGGGGATGAAACGGAGGTCCAACTTTTGTATGGAGAAAACTACATACACGAGTGCAAAACCGTTTTCAGAACCTAGTAACTAGGTACATATGTAGACGAAAATAGATCTCTAGGGTTGCTTTTTTTTTTAGCAAAATAAAGCCGCTCGTTCCACTAAGATCCTCCTATGAGAGGTTTTTTTTTTATAAATTCATATAAACCTGTGCTTGACTGCGATCCCACCTGATGGTAAGCAGCGATGCAATCATTGATGGTGAGGCGCACTAGTTTATTAAGAGTATTCTCTAAGAACTAATAACTGCTTCCTTTATAATCCCTTCTAAAAAAAAAGGAACGTAACAATATGAGAGACATATAATTAAAAATCTGTCTACAAACAAGATAACAATGTCGTAAATTAACTTTTCTAAAATAAGTTAGATGTTGAAAAAATAAAGTATCAAAAGCGTAGTTTGCAGGTTCGACGCATTCCTTATAGTATTTTTTTTTCTACTTAGGGTCGACTTTTCAATAGTCATATAAGTTTTATCTAAGTCTGACTTTCTAAACTCTATAAAGGACTGGTTTAGCGATCTTAGTGGAACGAGGATGTAAAGCACCATTATGTGCAAACAGGTCAAAAACTCCTTAAGGAAAACTGGATAAAGAGCAATTTCATAATAATAAAAGGCAGTCGGTTTTATTTTACACTTTAATTTACAAGATGAAGTGTTTGAAAACTCGCATTTCAAACTAGCAAGAAATAATAAAATTGCTTTTTAATATTCTATAAGGTAGTATTATCTCTTTTGTCGACTGGCAACACAAATACTCTGCGAAGTATTTATTAACATTCTTTAACTCAGCTGTGTAAAAAAATATTTTTTTGCTTCAAACTTCAAAGGTCTTTTTTCATATTATTCCACTCTGAGAATTCAAAGATGCTGTCAAAAACAAAAGTGGCGAAACTGGAATAGGGTATTATCCTCTGTTTATTTGTGTATATTATATACACGGCGCTTTCATGTTTAGTTTTCAAAAGATATCAGAGATGGCGCTAGTGGTTTAGAGTGACGTGAATCACGTGACTGGTCACGACACTCTGACGCAACACTGGGTGCTGGTGGGATGTAGGTCGACGGCGGAGGCGCAGTATTAACTGAGCCCTGGCTGGAGACACATGTGTCCTCTACGCGTTCAGTGGAGTGTCTTATTGTGTTGCCCATTTTGTAGTAATTCGATTATTGTGTGGTGATTTAATCACGGTGATTGTTTTATGAGACCAAAAAGAAGATTATAGTGATATGTGAACATTAAGTAATTTGATTTGTAACAAGTATCTATACCTATAAATCTTTTTCAAATAACATCAACTTTCTCCGTGCCAGACTCGTAAAAAATGCTAATTGGTCACAGATTCCTAATTCTTTTTCTTAATTATAAGTCCAACTTCTTATAAAATCAGCTATTGTTAGCATTTACAATAATAATCAACAAATTTTTCATTTATTTATTTGCGGGTTGCATCACTTATTTTTGACACTGATTTAATTTTAAATCTGTGAAAACCCAAGACCGTATTGTTCCACGCGCGCCTCAGGGAGATGTCAGCAAATCGTAGGGGCCCAGCAGGGTCGAAGCCTACTGGGGCCATGGGTAGTATGAAAACGAAACCCGGGGCCCTGGGACGAAGGCAACGAAGGAACAGGAGTGGGTTTTTAGTCAGTAAAAGTCTGACACTATCTCCTGCTCCACCCAAGAGCGGGATTTGTCATTAGATGATTTTCCCACCTAAAAAAAAAAAGACCATTTTTAAACATAAAATCGGAGCGATTTGTTAAGGATCTATTCCATACTCAGCTACAGACGACATCTCAGACTCGGTCCAGCGGTTTAGGAGATTAACTAGAATAACTGTGACAGACAAAAATTTTAAAAAAGATATTATATTACGTTACGTTTTTTTTACGTTTTGTTTTTGCTAATGGGCCTTTTTATGTATCGTCTTGTTCGCTTTTGTTGTATGCTTTTGTTTGTAATACTTGTTTTTGTTTAAATTAATATTTCTGTATTGTACTGATACTGGTACTGCTGGTGGGTGGTGAATAGACAGTGGTGTTGCACCATAAGGCTAATATTTAGCCATTATTAATTTCTATAGTAATTTATTTTATTTTTATTGTATTTATGATATCAGATGATGATTCTTTTTACTCCGCTAGTGAATCCTTCAACTCATCTGCTAATGCATCCTTGACTGACACTCTTGGTGACTTGGTGCGTCAGAGATTTAGTCAACAGATTGGTCATTCGTTTAATGTCTGTCATATCAATGCTCAGAGTGTACCTAGTCATTATAGCGATCTGTTTGACACCTTTTCTGATGCCAATGTACACGCCGTCCTGGTTTCTGAGAGTTGGCTCAAACCTCATCTTCTCTCTACCACTTACCCTCTGCCCGGTTTCATTCTTATCCGCAATGATAGAATTGGAAAGGGGGGAGGGGGTGTAGCTATCTATCTTCGTAGTGATTTTCCGTACAAAATAATTGCCTCTTCTCCTTCAAATTATTCCGCTTCTGTTGAGTATCTCTTTTTGGAGGTGTACGTCAAAGGTGTCAAGACCTTGCTCGCCGTCGTCTACTGTCCGCCGACCGTTGACTACTTTTCTGACCTTGAACTGGCATTGGAATCTGTGGGGTCGGAGTATGCACACTGTATCATCATGGGCGATTTTAACACAGACCTTACCCATCCAACTCCTCGTTCCCGTAAACTCCTGCATATCATCGAGTCCGCTAGTCTCCATGTTCTTCCACTGCAACCTACTCATTTCAATATCTCAGGTGAAGACACGTGGCTTGACTTAATTCTGACTTCCACTCCCTCCCTTGCTTTTTCTCACGGCCAGTTCCCAGCACCTGGTTTTTCCCATCATGACCTAATTTTCCTCTCATATACCCTAAAACCACCTAAACTTCCTCCTAAGGTCTTGCACATGCGTTGTTTTGCTCGCATGGATGTTGAGAAACTTCGCCAGGATGCGTCGCAACTCGATTGGGAACACCTTGCAATGGCAACATCTGTTGACGATAAGCTGCATATTTTTAATCAGACGGTCCTTGCACTCTATGATAGACACGCTCCTGTCAAGAGGGTGAAGCTTAGGCGTCCACCCGCCCCTTGGATGACGACAGGAATTCGTATGGCGATGAGGCGCAGGGATCGTGCCTTTCGAAAATTTAAAAAGGATCGCAGTGTCGAAAATAGACAACTTTTCAGGACTGCAAGAAATCGGTGTAATCAGATGATACGCAATGCTAAACGCCGCCATATTCTCGAAAACATATCTTCTTCTTCTCCTGCTGATATTTGGAAATTCCTCGGAACTCTCGGTATCGGCAGACCACGTCATGTGGATTTTCCTAAGACAATCGCCCTTAATGATATCAACCGTCACTTCACTACCACCTGTCATTTGGATTCGCAAATGCTGTCTCAGACGGTTGATTTCATTACTAGCCTACCAGGTCCTATCATTGAACCGTTCCATTTTTTCCCGGCCACCTTGGACGAAATCAAAAAGATCATCCTATCCATAAAGTCCAAGGCTGTGGGCTGTGACGACATCAGTCGTTATATGATTACCTTAATCCTTGACTTTCTTCTTCCTCCGATAACCCACATAATTAATTTTTCCCTTGATTCCGGTCAATTCCCATCCCTGTGGCGTATGGCTTACGTGCGACCACTTCCTAAAATCTCTAATCCCTCCCTACCTAACCATTTTCGCCCAATTTCTATTCTTCCTTTCCTGTCCAAAGTACTTGAGGCCTGCGTTCATAAACAGTTTTCAGGATTTGTTTACCGTAACAACCTTGTTAACTCATTTCAATCCGGATTCAGGCCTGGCCATAGTACCTCCTCTGCTCTCCTTAAAGTGACTGGTGACATTAGAGAAGCCATGGAGGATACCAAGGTTACTGTTTTGGTTTTAATTGATTTCTCAAATGCCTTTAATGCTGTCAGTCACGATATTCTTCTATCTATCCTTTCCCATCTTATGGTTTCGTCTGAGGCGCTGGAATGGTTCTCTTCTTATCTTCGGGGACGTCAGCAGTCGGTTCGCGTTGACGAGAATTCGTCGAGTTGGCGTGATTTAGATTCTGGTGTCCCACAGGGCGGTATTCTTTCTCCGTTGCTATTCTCCATCTTCATAAATTTTATAACTCTCTGTCTTCGGTGTTCGTATCATCTATATGCCGATGACCTACAATTATATGCAGCTGCGCGGGTAGAGAGTTTGTCAGACGCTATAGAGGACGTAAACCGGGATTTGGATGCTATCAAGGATTGGTCTGATAGGTTTGGGGTGTCCGTAAACCCCTCAAAGTGTCAGGCCATTATTATTGGTAGCTCGCGCATGATGGGTAAAGTGGTGGTTAACTCTCTTCCTCCAATTGTTTTTAATGGTGCCGTCATCCCCATCAGTCCTAGCGTTAAAGATCTCGGTTTGCATCTTGACTCGACGCTTGGCTGGCAAAGTCAAGTTTCAAGTGTCTGCCAAAGAGTCAACGGGACTTTGCGGTATCTGTATCGTCTGAGGAACTTTTTGCCTGCGAAAACGAAGACAATGCTTGTGCAGACTTTAATTTTTCCTTTAATCGACTATGGTGACGTGTGCTACTTTGACCTGAATGCGGTGTTGCTAGACAAGCTTGACAGGCTCCTCAACAACTGCATCCGGTTTGTATTTAACTTAAGAAAATATGACCATATTTCTAGTTATAGATCCGAGCTCAAATGGTTGCCCATTCGCCAGAGAAGAGGTTTGCGCGCACTGACTACACTTTTCTCTCTGCTCAACTCTCCCACCCCTCCTTCTTATCTCATATCACACTTTCAATATCTATCTTCTTCCCATGCTAAGAATCTACGTTCTTCTAACAATCTTCTACTGCTTTGTCCTTCTCATACTTCTGACTTTGTTCATTCTTCCTTTCATATACAGTCCATACTTCTGTGGAATGCGCTTCCTCTTGACATCAGGACGGCCACCAGTCAATATGCATTTAAGCGGAAATTGCGGCTTTATTTTCTATACAAATAGCGGAGTAGTCTCAAAAATCCTTTCATTATTCCTTATATAAATAATATATATTTTTGCATATATATATGTAGGTTTATATTATATTAAATATTTGTGTATGTTTATTTTATGTATTTATACATTTGATCCCTTGTTTTCGTATTATTCTTTTCTTTTTTTTTTATGCACCTACCATGTTTTCTCTTCACTACCCTTGGTTGACTGGTAGAGAATGCCTAAGGCATTAAGTCCGCCTTTGTACCTTTATGTTGCATGAAGTTTTAATAAATAAATAAATATATTATTGTTATAGGTTTCTTAAGTAAAAAAAAATCTTGATATTACAAACAGACACAACAAATTTTATTTATTTGTAAGCAGAAGCAATTAATATATTGGCCTGAGGAAGAATGGGGGCGTGGTGGGAATATTACGCCATCTCATTTTTACGCACGTAACCTAATGTCACACGTCAGTGTGTGCATCCTTATTCTATTACTTGACAGTTTTCCCTTCTACCAGATTTGAATGGTTCCTAGGGTCTTTTTTACTTAGCATGGATAGGATGACAGCAGGATTACATGTTTGAGAGCGCACCCACGATACAGGAATAATTCCTAAGGTCTTTTTTACATAGCATGGGTTAGAACGACAGCAGGACGAAAATATGCATCTGTAAGATGAGAGAAAAGAATAGATCATTGGATAAGGATAGGACATTGTATGAGTCCGACAGCTGTCACCCGCATCATCCTATAGCAATTGTAGTGTAACTTTATTTTGAACTGTTTTTTTTTTCCTTTTTTGATTTTGGAACTCATTGTTACTTTTTGATAAAATTATTCAAATAAATTGAGTCTAGCTACCCTATTCATGAATTTCTGGCCAGTCTTATTTGAAATTGTTTTATTCATCGGTTTAGGGTTTTCTTAGAATTGTAAATAGAAACGATTTTGTTTACGAAAAAAAATTGTTTTCTAGAACTCGCAAAATTAATTTGTGCCATGAAATTTAATTTAAAAATATTTTAACTTTCTGTACAATCAGGAGGCAAGTAAATAAACGTGAATTATTTTAAAACTTATAGAAAAGCATTAAACGTGCTGAATTAACATCATTAACGCGAGTTTCAGCGGAACGTCCTTTAGTGCAGAGGCAGAGACAGTTCACGTATTTTTAAAAAACGTTCACAACCGCATTTTAGTCGCAATCTGTCATGCCACAATCGCGGTCTCCTCTTTAAGGAGTGGTTAAAGAGGCGCCACAGCACCTCACTTTCCGCCTGACATGGTTGTTTCAGGAGGTTCCTGTTTCGAATTCAGCGGGAGGTTGACTTTGGTAAAACGCCCGATTGTAACTCTTGTGCTAATCGCAGGAGATTTTTTTAAGGAGAGAATCTAATGACTTCGCGGTAAGTCCCCTCATTGAGGCGTGGCTAGACAGGCGTCACGGTGAAGGTGAGGATCACCTTCCGCATGATGCAGGTCCTCTGGAAATATTAAGTTCGGGAGGTTCCTGCACCGGATTCAGGCAGAAGAAACGCCCGGATGTCAACATACCCCAACGTTCCCCGCTTGGACGGAGCACCGCCGTGTCCTTGTAGGGGTGATCGGCGGCGGCGATCTCTCGCGCCGGGCCCTTGTTCAGGCCATGATCCAGAGTGAGGGGGAATGGATGGCGTACGCCGCCTTTTGGCAAACAGTAATGCTAGCGATGGAAACGGTGGAACACACGAGGGAACAGACATCCTCACGCCCCAGCCGGCGGGACCCCGACCCCGACTACCAGCCACCGAAAGCGCGGGCTTGCGGTCGATGAGCAATAGGTAGCCCGCCCAGTAACCGTCCGAATCAAGCCCGAGTCAAGGATGGTGCGTAGTGTTCGTGTTCGTGGTCCTCTAAAAGATATCATCAAAACCTTAGGGGCCCAGCATGGTCGAAGACTACTAGGGCTACGGATCGACTTCTGAAAAGATAATCCGTGGTCCTAGAACGCAAAGGGCAAACATAGGTGTGGTTTTAATCAGTAGAAATCTGACATTCCCTCACGCTCAAACTATACATTTCGACAAGTTTTTGACATTGATTGTCGCCGAAATGAGATTATGACTCAAATGACAACGTCTTTAAAGTACTAGAATTGGCCTTACATAATTAGGACAATAATTTGACGTAAGACAAATTAAAAGTAAACGAAAGTGATATTTTGAGACGGGCAAAGGGTGGCCCGTTTTTTGTTTCAACGCAAAACGGAAGATATTTTCTTCCGCCAAATTCTTCTTTGAGATGACAGGGAGATTATTTATTTTGTTAAGGCTGACAACACCCACAACAACGCTGGTTTAAAGGATTTTTTTATAATCTTAATGAAAACAAGACAAATTAATTTTTCTGAAAACATTTTTTCACATTTATAATTTCCCAGCCCACGCAATATTTTCCCAATTTCTCAACGATATTATTGGCCTTATTCGGCTAACAAAGATACAAAGTAGGTACTCAGTGGATCTTAAAGTAGCGTGGTCGAACCATTTGAAGCGAAACACCATAAGTCACCGGCTCTATCTGTCTTTACGCTCATTTTCCTCCACGGCTTGGCGAGCTTCCAAACGGTATCAAACCTAAATGCGCCAGTAATACTAAAAGCTCCATGTGGCAAATTAATGGCCTCCACACCGAAGGTCACAGGCCACAGAAGTTGTAAATCAATTAGAAATTTCATAGATTTAATTAACAATTTTATGATATTTATTCAATTACACAAGTTTTACAGATAGGAACCCAAGCTAACAAAAATAACCACAATCGATTGTCACTGCTTAATAAAGTTCACACACATTATCGCTTAAAATTTATGACACGAATTCGGTCCATTGTGCGTGGGGGTTCTAGCTTCAACATAATCAGCCAAGCTCTGTCCAGAAACACAGGAGCTTACTGGGGGTTTCACAGGTTTCAACGAATCGACATCACTGTTTTTTTTTTATATTTATTTACGTTTTACTCACATAATAGAAACAACAAGAAATAGATATCAAAACATATTTTTGCAATTCATAACCTGTTTTAAAAACGTGTCGAAGAATGCGCAATTTGTTTAAATTTTCTGATTGACCGACTTTTTTTACAATTCAAAAGTGCTTGTAAATGGTTTATTAGAAATAAATGCTATAGTTATGGTATATGATTTGTTCGGTGGGTTTGTGCAAATACGTTAAAAAGCCCCGACCTCGCATTCAGACTGATATTGGCAGTTAATTTTCCGGCGCCAAAGTATAATGTTAAAAAGAAGTTTATTAAGGAAGTGTACTTATCCTTTTTATTATTCTAAGATTATTTCTACTTAGGCAGAAAAGTGTTTTTTTTTAGTCTCGAGTTTACACTCTGAAGATCCTTATTTGACTTATCTGCATTCTGTAGCCCGATTTGTAAGTTTGATGAGTTATAAAAGAATTGAGGGTTGGATCCAGCAGCTATTTTGCGGTCGCAAACGTAGGTGGCACAAAAGGGTGCGTGGGTTCAATTCGATTACCGGTTCGGACAAAGCGTAATTGGATTTTGCCAACAAATGTCTTCTATGAATCTCATCACCAAAATATTACTAATTCAGAGCGTCTAAAATGTTCGCTCTCTCCGAAACCAACATGCATTTCATATAATTTTATTAAGTCCTCATACCAGAGCCTGGTGTCTCGGGGGCGATAGATCACGTCGCACAGTCGTGTCTGCGACATATTGTGCATGTGTGACGTATATGGAGTGTGTCGTCTGAGCCACAAACTGAAAGTAATGGCTGTCGCAGTGTCGCCACTCCCGGCTTGACGTGATAAAAGCGTGTTACAATGTTGGTATGAATTTCGTTGTAATAATAATTATATTTTTAAATTTTGATAGATTTTTCTGAGAGTATGGTCTTAGGAAAATATTTTAGAACGAAAAACAATTAACGATCGATCAAATAATTTTACGGCACATTGCGCTTCATTTCATTTTGCTTAATTACTAAAGCTGCCTTTAGTTATACTCATGGAGGGTCACAGGATTGTTCAAAAGAGTAGCCGTGGCCCTATAACGCAAATGGCAACTGAAAGAACACAGATTTTAGTTAATTTAACTTCGATACTCTCTCTCACTCTACACAGAAAAATAATGATAGAATTTTCGAAGAGGATTGTCCGAAGTAAAGTAGGAAAATGTTTTATGACAATAAATATATGCGCTCTATTTCAACAGTATTTTTTATAAAACTTATTTTAAAGTGTCATTTAATACAAGTTTAGTAGGCACCAATAATATAATATGGTTATCGGCATACTCAATTGAAGCTATTTTTCATTAATATACGTCGATTTAATAAATTTAAAAAAAATATATATATTCAGTTTTTCGATTCCAATATTCCCTTATACAACTAACACGTAGGCATTTATCTCATTTACATAAATTCGCACAATTTCAGCATACGAAAAACTGTCAGGAACGTAAGAAGAAAATAAAATATAAGAAAGGAAGAAAGAAAGAAATCCAAACGTACAATCAGGGTACGTCAGGTTAAACTGAACGCAAACACACTTCGCACGTTCGCAAAATATGGCACATGCAAAGTAAAGAAAATTCCCTAAGATTCGGAATGAATGTGTTCCATTCGTTTAGCTTTCTACTGTGTTTCTGAATGCCGCGACAATTTGAGCTTGTTTGCACTGTTTGAAATTACGTAAGATGAATGAAACGACGCAGTTTTCTGATTTTCTTCTTTTCGAATCGATGGTAAACTTGTTAATGTTTGAGCTCAGTAGGTGGCTACGTTAACAGCAGCATCGGTGGCACTCATTGTTCATCATCATCATTTCAGCCGAAAGACGTCCACCGCTAGAAATAAGCCTCACTCAGGGTCGCCACAACGACCGGTCTTGTGCGTCTCGCATTCATTCTTTCAGCGATTCTTTACGATTCCCGCGACCCTCACGGTCATCCGCCCAACTTGTGGGACCCTCCAACGCTGCGTTTTCCGTTTTGCGTTTTGCGTTTTCCGTCCTGCTCTTTAAGTTTATCTACGGCTTTACTGATACCCCGTACCTCGGAAAGCACTTAAAGCCTTTCAAATTCAATTCAAGATATTTTATTTCACTTACACCTACATGGGCACTTATAAAATGTCAGAAGCTTGTGCACAATTCCAATTGCTTGTATACTATAGTAGTCTTTGCTATGGAAAAAACCAAAAAAAACTCCACGACTGCTCTTTAAAAAACATGTTTACACATTACATTTGCGCATTAAATTTTTTTTTTTTTTTTTTTTTAATTTATTTATTTAAGGAACTTTTAACTAATTGTTATATCAGTTCCATTTCCATTTCAACAAATTGTTATATCAGTTACATCACAATTACAGAGTAACTAGTGAGTAAACTAAAATAGCTTCTGGCGACATTGGTTTGGTAAGAATAACGTTAAATATACCTAAATCTAGCTTATTTATATTTAATTCATTAATTAACGAACTTCTTTCAGACTCATTCCTGACACACTCCAACAGAAGGTGATGGACATCTTCTATTTTATTATGACAAACTAAACAATTCGGAGAGTCCACCATTTTCATTAAAAATGCAAAGGCTCTTAAAGGCATATGTCCGGAACGAATCCTGAAAGAAGTTACTAATGTTTTTCGACTAACTTTAAAACTACTAAACCATGGGGCTCGAGGAGGCTCATTTTGGATTGTTTTATACCATATCCCTTTATATCTCGATTTATCACCAAAATATTCTTTCCACTCTTCATAACAATAGCTTCTGAATTTTGATAAAATTTCCGAATGAATTGGTAAATTTTAATTAAATTTTAATGTGACATTTATTTAAGTTAAACATTTAAACTACAAAAGAATACAAAAGTGGATTGTATGCCTTAGGCATTTTCAACTAGTCAGCTAAAATGGACCTTTATCATTTCAACTCAACGTTTTATTCATGCTAATATTACTTTAATATTATAAAGCCGAAAGTTTGTATGTATGTATTTAAAGGCATGTTTGTAATTCCGTCACGATCCAACCAGCGGCTGCACAGATTTGCATGAGATTTGGCACACGGGTAGATCATATCCTGGAATAGGACATAAGATACTTTTTATTATGAGAATTTATTCCCTTAGGGTAATTTTCCTAACACGTGGGTGAAAGCGCCGGTAAAAATTGGTAAAATATAAATCACGAAGTCGCTATTCAGAATTACGGGCCACATCCACCCAATTCACTCACGAAATCAAGTATCAAATCTCAGAAACAATCGCAAGAGACATGGAGCACGTATTCGAATTGTTATTCGTCACGGGACGTTATGACAAACAACGTCACGCCTCCATCACGCCGTCACGTCGAACGTTATAACACGGCCGTTCTGTCACGCCGTGTATGTAGGTTAGTAATGTCAAAGATGTGTAATGTGAACGATGGCAGGGTTGTGTAAGATGATTTTGATGTTGGTTTTCTGCTGTTCCTCCCAATTGGGTAGTTGACTATTTTTTTTTTAACTTATTTGTATCCAAAAGTCACTTCATTCAAAATCGCAAATACACAGAATTTGTCAAATCCGTATAAAATTATGTAAGTTAGACATCTTCCAAATCTAGTGGAAGGAGAAAATGTCTATTAACAGAAAAAAAAATTGAGTTCTTACCACGCCTTCACTTTTGCTCACCTTTAGGCTGGAGGCCGAAGAGGCTTTGGGAAGGGCACGCCATATTTATGGCGGTAAGTTCCCTCTTTGAGGAGTGGTTGGAAAGACCTCACGGCGTCCTCACCTTCCGCATGACGCAAGTTCTCACCGAGCATGGTCAGTTCGGAAAGTTCCTGCACCAGATTCGTGCGGAAGTAACGCCCGGGTGTCACCACTTTGTGGACCACCCGGAGGACACGGTGGAGCATACGATAGACGTGTGTGTGTGCCCCACTTGGGCAGCGATCTCTTGCGCCGAGCCTTGGTTCACGTCATGATCCGAAGCGAGAAGTGGCAGGCGGTCGCCTCCTTCAGCGATGCAGTAACGCTAGCAAAGGAGAAAGCCGCACGTGCACGCGCGAGGGAGCGGCCCTCACGCCTCAGCCGCCGGGATCCCAATCCCGATTTCCGGCCACCGCAGGCGCGGGCTTACGGCCTGCGAGCAATGGATAGCTCGCCGTCCGACCGTCCGGTAACCGTCCGGACCAATCTCAAGTCGTCTACTACGCGTAGAAAACCCAAAGAAGGAACAGGAGTAGATTTTTAGAAAAGTCGAGAGATGTCATTAAATAACTTTTCCACCTAAAAAAAGAAAGCCAGTTGGGAAACAGCTTGAGAGATGATGATGATGATCAGCAGATCATATTTTAATTAATAATAACAATATCAAAGACAGATCCTATCCATTTCAAACCAGGTCCTTTCCTTTGGCTCTCCATTTTAACAAGTTATTTCTAACCCTTTCGCATGACTCCATATACACATTTCATTAAATTTCATTAAGTTGTCTGGCATTTTTGCTGAACTGGGCCTATTTGGTGCAGGCGCGAGACACACAATGTTAGTTATTTTATTTTCTTATTTTTTTTTTATCTTAGATGTTTACATGTTGTTTCTGCATTGTGTGTATCTGTGTACGTGTGCCAAATAAATATTTTTCTTTCTTTCTTTCTTTTCACGATGCAAACTGGTTCGCATTCTTATGAACTCGAACGCAATAAGACGAAGCAAAGCGTTTTCAGAGTCTATGCAAATATCGATGAGAGACCACAATGTTGGCTGATAGGAAAAACGATTGGATCTCTTCGTAAATATGTGCCTATAGGTTGTTTTAAATAATGAAATGCCTGAAGCGCATTCGGTTTTATTATGTATGTACTGACTGCAGTTTCATTTTGATTTTGATTTTATTTTATAGGTACTTACTTACAGAGGCCGTACGTTTATAGTACGTACTGATACTTAAGCTGGCGTCTGTTTAGGGTTCTGTACCCGAAAGGTGTCAACGGGTTATTACTAAGCCTCCGCTGTCCGTTCGTCCGTCTGTCTTTCCGTCCGTCTGTCAGAGGGCTGTGTTACGGATGTAGAGAAAAAAATATTGTACTGTGTGTTTTATAATGAAAAATAAATGATATCGAGAACCTTCGTGCGAAACATCATCGCGTAAGCCTTTCCACAGCAAGGAGGTTAGAAAGAGATAGCGAATATGCATAGCGCCATATTGGAATGGCGTCTCAATCTCAGTTAGTCGTCGTCGAATCTCTCCCGCGCGAGGCCACGCATTCGATGTGATGCAGAAGGCTCTCGAAACTGAACTGATTAACGGTTTTTAAACTTTACGATTTCCCGTCTAAATGCGCGAACGCGTGCTGTGCGCAACAGGCTGTATCTGATAATCGGAAGAGTTAGAGAGAGTTGAAATTTTTACAGAATGTCCGTTTCTGTTGCCGCTACAACCACAAATAATATAAAATTAAATAAAGTTAAAAATTAAAGGGAGGTCCCAACAATAAACGTTATTTCGTTGACGTTATAAAATTTTGTACTGCATAAGTCGAAACGTTAAAACTAACTTGTTGTTATTGTTTGTAGTGAAAGCTGAATAATACAATCAATCGTCAATCGTTTTTTTTATATTTTTTCAGGAACGGGAATGAAAAGTCAGAACGTAACTATGACGCCAGTCTTTTGGGCACATTACCAGTTGTCATCGATTCGGAAGAATTATTCGACATTATATTTTAGAATGTATTAGTTAGTTTTTTTCTTGTTTATTCATTTTATATACATTTAAATCTAATAATAACGTAATTAAAACTAACTTACAAAATAAAAATAAAAGCCATAAAGTACTAAAAAAAGCAATCTAAAGTACGGCGTCGAAAAACTCCTCCACATCGCTGTCGACTGGTAATGTACCCAAAAGACTGGCGGCATTGCCACGCTGAATGGCAATGCTTATCGTTTGTCCGAAGTAAAAGCCAGCGCTTGGGTCATGCGAAGTGTCAACAAAGCGTTTTGAAAGTTCTTTAAATAATTTGTGAGCACTCGGACCTCACGATCCGAGAGTTTCAACCCCAAACGGCTCGAAAATATAACTACCAACAAGGTTATTATATTTCCGCCGCTTAAGGTTCTCTGCAGCCGCTGCGGCAGCACCGGCACAGCACGACGAGCTAGGAAGATGAGATGGCGCAAGAGTAGAGTCATTCGGGTCAAGAGCACGCACTTTATTTTCTATGGTTTCACCGAACTATAAAAAATGAGATATCTGAGTTGATTGAATATAGAGTTGTTTGAGATTTTAATATATTTTCATTATTTAAGTAAATTTACGTTCAAGATTAATTAGATTTTTTTCTACATATGTTTAAAGTAACATGTTCCGAACGCGTACTCTTGCCCCGTAACGTGGGTAAAATTACGCAAGCCATAGGGTAAAAATACGCGTACTGGGTAAAGGTACGCATCAAAGAAATCTAAATGGATGGTAAAATAAAAAAACAAACTAAGTAGGTACTACTAAACTACTCCTTACAAAAGTCACATTGAAATATTCCGTTTTCATACGCAGCAAGTACAGTTCTCATGGAACCAGTCCTTACAAATTATGCATTGGATCCAATCTTCTGTCGGTGGCACTTCGTATTTCTCGCTGAAAGAATATACCACTTTTAAGTAACTTTGGATATTTTTATTTACATTGGGGTATAAGTACGCAACATGGGTAAAAATACGCGTGCGTACTTTTGACCTCGCACTCTTACCCCAATCAGCATAAATATTAAATTATCGATCACAATACACAGGTCAATGAATTTTAGAGAATAATGATACACTTACTTAAATACTACGATAATCGAACAATAGAAATGTAATAAACTTACTGTCCTAAATCAATGCATGTAACTTCAATACACTTTTCCCCGGCACAAATGTTAAAGGATTTTTTTGCTGTTAACGTATTTGGCGACCTGTGGTGACAAGTACATATTTTGCGCCGGCGCGACACGTGGCTCCGAAACGGCGAGTCGTGCGTCACTAAGTTCCGCGAACACAGACCTCAGTCCCCCCACCTCTGTCGGAGATCGGGCTAGTGCGAACTTTTACCCGCCGCGAGCTCTTACCCCGAATGACTCTATCGACACAAGTAGCGTCCCACACTAAAGGCCTACCTACCCATTAGTTAGTTATAATAAGTTAAGGGTTTTCATAGTTATTTTGTTTTAGAGTACAAATTATTATAGGTTGTAAAGTTTTTTTTAATGTGTAAATAATAGGACAGAATAAACTTAATTGTACACCAAAATAGTAACAATTTCACAAAATAGAAACTTAAATCTATGGGTAGGTACAATGGCAATCTTATCGCTGACAGCGATAACTACCAGACAACCTTATGACGGACTATAAGAACTTCAATAAAAAAACTTTTTACAAAAAAAAAATAACCGACTTCACTAAAAAAAACACTAAAAGGGTCAAAATAACTTTAATTTCGGAAGTCGGTGTTAAATAAGAAACAAATAATACCGAGAAACACCGACTTCCGAAATTAAAGTTATTTTGACCCTTTTAGTGTTTTTTTTAGTGAAGTCGGTTATTTTTTTTTTTGTAAAAAGTTTTTATTTTACACTTTTTAGTTGCGATACACTTATAAACAGAGTGCCTATTTCTCATGACGATTCCAATTAACCCAAACACTGCTAGGTTACATTGTTTTATTATAAAGTTCCTGTGTCTACCTTCCACCTTCCGGCTCCGTCGCCAGATCAGTTCGATAGTACCTTATCGCCAAAGTGCATCTCATGACAATTCTAATAAGCCCAAACACGGCTAGGATACATTGATTAATTACGGAGTTCCTGTGCCTACCTTCCGGCTCCATCATCAGATCAAGTCGATAGTACCTTACAGCCAAAGTGCATCTCATGACAATTCTAATAAGTCCAAACACGGCTAGGTTACATTGATTAATTACGGAGTTCCAGTGCCTACCTTCCGGCTCCATCATCATCATCAGATCACTTCGATGATACCATTTTCAACGTAACTATTCAGAATCATTCAATTATTTGTATTGTCATAGTCGCTTAACTATCTTCATTGTGATATCTATTTGAGTATGAAGTTCCGTTGACCATTTCTGGTCTTTTTCATCAGTTCCACTTCATCAAATGTTACTTTTTGACTGTAAATGCTTAAGTCCTTGATGAAAATACCAAAATTACTATAGGGTTGCCTATAATTTTTCAGGAGTTCCCTCGATTCCTCATGGATCCCATCATCAGAATTGGATTTTGAAAAAAATGGGACCAATCTGGAAGCATATCCTATAAAGGGAAAAAAAGAATTTGCAAATCGGCCCATAAACGACTGAGATCTGAGGTAACAAACATAAAAAAAAAATGATAAAAAAAAAATACAACCGAATTGAATAACCTCCTCCTTTTTTTGAAGTCGGTTAAAAAAGGGTGTACTCTGCGGTGACCTAGAATCCTGAAATTTGGCGTGAAGCAAGGTCTCATAGCACAAGTATAGGAAAAAATCTGAAAACTGTAAATTTGTAGTTACGTCACAAAAAAAAACTTTTGTTGCGATTCGGAAAAATCTTCCTAACTCCAGTTCAGTTCAGTTTGAGAATTGAACTGTTTTCACTGTTAAGTTTTTTTTTTTTTAATTCATATAAACCAGTGCTTGACTGCGATCCCACCTGATGGTAAGCAGCGATGCAATCATTGATGGCGAGGCGCACTAGTTTATTAAGAGCCTATTCACTCTAACCTTGAAGACACCTAAATTATAGTTGGACGGGAAGACCGCAGCAGGCAAATTTTTCAAGTCCTTCGACGTACGCGGTATAAACGACGAAGCGAAACGCTTAGTCCGGACCGTTGAAGTTTCAACAAAGTAAGGGTGGATACTCGCCGTACGTCGGGTTGTCCGATGGTAGAAAAGAGATGGCGGAATCAAGTCATGCAATTCCCGCGCACACTCTCCAAAATGC